>LR990151.1:10005000-15315000 GCA_905147285.1 Hypena proboscidalis | reverse complement strand
ACATTACTGAAACCAATTAATTTTGTTAACAGTTTCTCTTAAAATATTAATTTATTCTTTCAAAAGCATATATTCCTTCCCTTAAAACATGGAAACAAAAATATGTCATCATACCACCATTTCACCAACATCACTGGAACCAATTGAGCGGCCTTCGGCCGCCATGCTACATTTACATTTAACTATTAATTTGTTAGTATTGAAATACATATCATAAAAGACTTTTGAACTATTTCTTTATTATTTTCATCAAGATCGATTCAGCAGATTCGGAGCCTATTCAGTACAAAAAAACAAAAAAATATCAAATTTAAGACATGAACATTATTACAAAATTGAAAATAACCTGTTACCCATCATTCAGTTACGCTTTAGCCCAGAAAATACCTCAGCTACTCTGACATAACACATTTTAAGCATATCAAATACCAACAACATTCGTAACATAACATTCATAGAAGCTAACGCAGTCCACGCACTACACCACCACGCCCAGCACCACGTTACTACACCAATGTATTACTAACTCATTCGTTAATCGTGTTAATAGTTTTTACCACCAAAGGTAAAGCAACCCCGTTAAAAACGATACAATCAAAGATCTTGGCGGTTTTAGTTGATCACAAATGAATCGGGTTTGTTCACGGTCGACTGTCCGTTCACTGGTCGAACAAGCAACTTAAAAACGGCCAAGGTCTTTCATTTTATCTATGCTAAGCATTAGTTTGAAATGTAATAAAAAAATCTACCATGTTCATGACAACTCCAACAACAAAAAGTTGTTTCACTCGATCATCTGACGTGAACGATGATTGCTCGTCGTCTACTCCTTGCCACCAGTCACCAGCTGAAATTAAATATTACAATATCAGAAATACAGTCAGTCAGTACATTCAACATTACAATACACATACAGTCAGTAATATTACAAATACAGCACTTTCAAGTATGGGACTTACAAGTCGGCCACACCATACTGGGTAATATAAGCTTGATGTAATAGGTACTACAGTCCATTTCATTCAAATGTTATGCTCGTTTTAAACTATACCAACACAACTGTTGTACCAAAAATAATCTATTAGGATAGCGCTGCGTAAACGGGCGTTGGGATGCGACCGTAGCAGTGCTACACAAATTATACGTAGCTGTGCTACGACTAGACTACAGAGGTGTGCTTCGTAGAACCACTACAAATGCGCTGCGTAGCAGAGCTACGAATATGCTACGTAAGGTGGGCTTCGTAGCACTGCTACAGTCTACCTACGGCGTGGTTGAGATTGACTACGTAAATGTGCTACGGAGACGTGCTACAATTAGCCTACAGATATGCTACGACTGTTTGCTACAGAGGCGTGCTACCAGCTGGCTTAGCATACGAACATGACATAAGTCATGCATGAGAGATGGCTGAGAGTTTTTATCTCACGTTTAACTCATGCGCACAACGACCGTCACGTTTTCTATCTCACTTGTTATAACGTCAAAAGTAGAGACAACAAGCGCACTCCGACCTTCATCGAACCCATTTACCGAATTTTGACAAATAATATCGAGTTAATATGAGATATTACTCGTCGTCACTATTGTGCGACGAGATGATATGAGAACAGGCAAGGGAGGGGGAGGGGTTGCTTTGTATCTCCGTGGTGATATTGTTTACAAAGTGGTTGATCAGTCTCCGAGTGAGTACACTAAATTTGCAGAACATCTCTTCTTAGAAATATTTTTTAAACATACAAAACTTCTCCTAGGCGTATACTATAGCCCTTCGTGTCAAATTAATTATTTTTCATCCCTGGAATCCAAATTAGAACAATTTTCTTCAATTTATGACCATACAATTATCCTCGGAGACTTCAACACTTGTCTGCTTAAGAACGATTCACGCAGCCAAAGACTCCACTCACTTGTCTCATCTGTCAATATGCAAATTCTTCCCTTAGATCCAACTCACCGGGCTCCTCATAGTATACCTTCCCTCTTAGATCTCATTATTGTTTCTAACTTAGATAAAGTAGCCTGTCATGGTCAGCTTCCTGCTTCGTTTTCGTACCACGACCTTATTTATCTTTCATATAAGGTTCGTCCTCCTAAGCGCAAGAGTAAATTTCTATTTCTCAGAAGTTTTAAAAACATCGATCTGGAACGTTTGAGGGCGGATGTTAATCAAATAGATTGGTCGGGTATCTACGCTTGTGACAAAATAGATACTAAAGTATCCATGTTTACGACATTGATATTGAATATTTTTGATAAACATGCTCCTATAAAAAGAATCAAGGTTAAACATCTTCCTGCCCCTTGGCTATCCGTCTCTATTAAAATGTGCATGGCTAAGCGGGACAAAGCCAAGCGTAGGCATAGGAAACAGCCCACAGAGGAAAACTGGGAAACTTACAAAAAACTTCGAAATCGCTGCAGTCGTATGTGCAGGGATGCAAAAAAGCGCCACATTCACAACTCAATCCTTAATCTTAACACAGCACAAGTATGGCAATTTCTCAAAACACTTGGAATAGGTAAGTCCCCACAGGACAGCGTGACTGGTGAGGATTTAAATGCACTTAATGCCCACTTTGCAAAGCCACCAATCACTATAGATGCAAATTTAAAATCTACGACTCTAACAGATCTCTCTACCCTTTCATTGCCACTAAATACTTCTTTCTCTTTTCACCCTATTGTAGAGGCAGATATTAAGAAGCTCATCCAATCCATATCCACAAAGGCGGTAGGTGACGATGGCCTTCATCTCCAAATGTTCCTTCCCATCCTAAATGAAATTACTCCAATAATCACACATATAGTAAACTACTCCTTATTCACCAGCTCCTTTCCATCAGCCTGGAAAAAGGCGCACGTCCTGCCGCTTCAGAAAGTCCCCAATCCATCTTCATTATCCCAATACCGACCTATATCCATACTTCCAATCCTATCCAAGGTCCTGGAGAGTGTTGTCCAGAAACAACTGTCCAACTACCTCTCCTGTAATAGCCTGCTGAGTCCATTCCAATCTGGATTCCGCCCTGGCCATAGTACTGTAACCGCATTGGTCAAAGTTACAGATGACATACGGCTAGGAATGGAAAATAAACAGCTTACAGTAATGGTACTATTGGACTTCAGCAGTGCATTTAATTCGGTTGATTTTGAAATCCTCCTAGGTATCCTATCCTCGCTTAATGTTTCTGCCTCTGCAATTGATTGGTTTTATTCATATCTTCATGGTCGCTCGCAGTCAGTTCGCTCCGGTGAAACTTTCTCTGGGTGGTGTGATATGACTGCGGGCGTTCCACAAGGTGGTGTATTGTCTCCTCTTTTATTCTCCGTTTTTATAAACGCCATCACGAAAATCATATCTTCTAAATATCATCTCTACGCAGACGACTTGCAGTTATATCGGCACTTCAAAGTGGATGAGGCTGCTGAAGCTATCGACGCCATCAATAGTGATCTTGAGAATATCAACATCTGGGCAAAGTCTTTTGGGCTTCTAGTCAATCCTGCCAAATCTCAAGCTCTCATTATTGGTGGTAGGTACATGACCAACGTAATGGAAGCCCAGTCTTATCCTCCTGTCGTGTATGACTCTGTTCCTATCGCCTATACAAAAAAAGCCAAGAACCTGGGTATTATTATGGACTCCAACCTGTCTTGGGATGCTCATATTACTGAGCTAAGCAGAAAGATGTTTTATACATTTCAGTCCCTCAAACGTCTCCAGAAATTCCTGCCATTTCAAACCAGAGTGACTCTCGCGCAGTCCCTTCTTCTCTCAATCTTAGACTATGCAGATGTCTCTTTCCTGGATGCAAAGGAGGAACACCTAAATAAACTCGAACGACTGCAGAATTTGGGCATCCGCTTTGTCTTTGGTCTTCGGAAATATGACCACGTCTCGGAGTTCCGAGAAAGGCTAAAGTGGTTGCCCATTAGGCGTCGTCGAGATTTACATATCCTCTCTCTTTTGTTTTCTGTCCTTCATAATCCCTGTTCTCCTTCGTACCTTCGTGATCGCTTTGAGTTTCTTGCGGCTAGGGACAAACCTTGTCGCTCTTCATCTGCCCTTCTCCTCAGAACACCTCTTCATACCTCAAGCTGTTACGATGGCTCTTTTTCTATTCGTGCTGTTCGGCTGTGGAATTCTATTCCACACTCTATACGCGATAGTTCTTCGGTAGATGTCTTCAGGAAAAGAGTTAAAGAGCATTTTCTCTCTTAATAAAAATTGTTGAAGTATGTATATATTATAATATGTAAGTATTGTATGTATGCATGTATTTTATATGTAGGTGTATTGATGTATATAAATAATATATTATGTAGTATATTATATTGCAAGTAGTATATACCTATTTAAATTATTATAGTATGTAAGCATTCTTATAGCATTATTTTAATATTATTACTTTGTAGTTGTACACTCAACTTTACTCTTGCCTAGTCTTCTATTTCTTCTTTTCCTCTACGGCTCAAAGGTTTGCTGGTAGAAAATTCAATATTGAATTAAGCTCGCCTTTGTACCTAATATTTTAACTGTTTCTTTTCTATTATGTTATTGTAAATTCTGTGTGTGTACAATAAAGTATTTGAAAAAAAAAAAAAAAAAAAAAAAATAATTATCGAAGTTAATATTTTATTAAAAGCGATGTAAAACATTTATTTTGTAAATTTTGCGATCAAAAAATGTTCGTTCAGCGTTAAAGTTTCTTTATTAACTCACTAAATTTGATTTGTATAACCATCATTTCATGTTATTTCAAATATTGTTTAGTAATGGCAATCTGTGTGTACATTTTTTAATTTTTATATTTTTGTAGTATAAATAGTTTTTGTTATTAGTATATAAATATTTGTTCTGTTCTGAAACCCTTATATATACAGTAGTATACACACATTGTTTTTACTCCTTTATTTTCTGCTTAAAGTGTAAGATATTGCAACCTTATATACTATGGATTTATTTATAACAATTTAATTGCATTTTCTCTTTATAACCATATTTAGCTATAATGTTGTTTTGGTTGCTATAACTTACACATAGAATTATTGTCAAAAAACAAACAAATATTGTATGAATTATTTGAAAAGATGGTGCACATGAGTTTCTCACCAGCTCTTCTCATGATGCAATACCCATCGGAGCTGGTACTTGGATTGATTTTAATTCAATTCTCTAAGTTGAATTAAAGTCAATCTAAGCTCCGGTGTCAAATCATTTTATTACAATAAGTATTATAATTTAGTTAGCTAAGTTTTATTTTAATTTTATATTTTTTGTGTTTCGATGTTTGTTTTGACGTGTTCAAGCGCCCCTTGGGGCCCATGGAAATAAATGATTTGATTTGATTTGATTTGAAAGGATAATAGGTTATTGAACTTATTCTAATCGACATAAATAACACGCCGACAGCACGCTCAATCTTAATTATTCAATCACTTTGTCCTAAAATATTATTATTTTGACTTCAAGCATGTTTGGGCGGTATATTCACAATTTTGCCTGCTACACGCTCAAACTAACTTGCTACTTGCTAACAATGTAAATTAAAAAAATACGAAAGTAAAAGTTTTATTTTATTATTGTGAATTATGAAAATAAATCATGATCATTAAATATAAAATAAAATAAGTATTTTCGTCATCTTAAGTGTGTTATTGCCACAGCGGACGGAGCGAACCCGTATGTTGTTGGCGTTCGTAGTGCAAACCTTTCTGCGAGGCGTTGATAGTAAATAAATAAATACTAGTCTTGCCTATGCATGCATAATGTGTTTACGCACATCCGGGCCGAGCCCGTTATCTCAATAGAGAATTTATATTCGATTTAAATATTACTTGCCCTGTATTTTTTTTAGAATGAATGCTTTAAAATGATTTCTATATAATTGATTTTAGCTTGTAACGTACTTTTCATTAAATAAACGCGGCGCGCGGTGAGTCTGCCGCGCGAGTACCACGTTCGTAAATCATCGGCTAGTTTCGGCGACGTTCGATTTTCCTGCGCACACGATGGCAGTCTATTGTTCGCCACCGTGCCGAGCACCCTCGCGTCGCTTTACTTGATGCGCTCTAATCAGCTGTTACAATTATCGTAATATTACTATTGTATTTTATTTAAATTGCAATAGACAGTTGTATTAAGTACTTCGTTTCATTGTTACTGGCCCATACACCTCTACATAACAATAACTAATAGGTACGTAAAATGAGCCGAAAGTTGAACACGTATCACGTATATGTATGAAAAAATACAAGAAAATTTCATTTAAATGAAGTATCTCAAATCAGTAAATCTTACAACGACCGCCTGCATTTATAATTTTGTTTTCAAAACGTCAACATTTAATGAGATAAAATGAGTGAATTTACCGTTACATATAAGTTTGTTCTAAGTAATGTAATTTGTTGTCACATGCCTATAAAATTTGAATATTATTTTCTTTTATGTTTTAAATTATTTAATGGTAAGTGTTACTTTTTCTAATAAGTAAATTAGCGTAAACCATCATTTGAATTATGACGGATACAAATATATCGTGCGCAAATACAGTTTCATTTTTGAAACAGGAGTAAAAACATGCTACAGTACTTTTGAATTATTTTATCACTTTAAGTCAAAAAGGTTTACATTTTATGTTATTCGTAACAACCTGTGAAAATTATACTTTTGAACGATACCGATAACCGTACCGGTTGGCAAAATAATATTCTGCTTAGGTCCGAATTGCTTACAATATCGCAATTAGTGCTTCTCACACGGCAGCTATAATGCATATTAATGTATGTCAAATTTCCCTTGGAAATCAGGATGTCCACCAACCGTTATGTGTTTAAAACTAAAGTGCGTGATCATCTCTTCAATGAGTTGGCAGAATTAAGTCAAACATAGTTTACTTCGTTATAATATATATATATATATAATATTTATAAATATTTATATATGATTATATTTGTGTATATTAGAATCGTATATATAGATCCATATATTATTTATATATTCTAAATAGTTTATTTTAAGTTTTTTGTAGTGTACTAATTTTTATGATGTATTTATTTAAGTAATTGTAATGGTTTGTTTCTAACCTACTCTCAGCTCTTGCACCTACCACTTGTCGTCTCTGCATCACCTAAAGGTTGACTGGTAGATAATGCCTACGGCATTAAGTCCACCCATGTACCATTTTGTGCATAAAGTTTTTAAATAAAATAAAAATAAATAAATAAAATACGAAGATTAAACATATACATTTTAGCTGTAAACTTCTACGTAAAGATGTAATGAAATGTATAGAGATTCAAATATACATTTATACATCATAGCTAGACCACATTAAGCACAATGTAGAGATAAACGCGGGTATCATGCTATCTCTTTCATGTTATGAGAGATACATGATAAAACCGCGACAAAACCCATCTCACGCTCGTATGCTAAGCCAGCTGATGCGCGCCACAATGACATGATGAAAAAAGGCTAAATGTACTCCTATTTTGGTAGGGTTGGCATAGCAGAATAAAGCCCACAGAAGAATTTATATCTATTTTACTACTTACTTATCAACAAAGTTAAAATAAGGTTTTCAGGTCACTATCTTAATTGGACAAACAGCTAGTTTAACCATTCACTTAGGACACAAAAAATCGGTTATAAATGGAGTCTAAATGTTTATAATGCATTAACAGTTTTGCAAAATTTAAATTAAATAAGAGAAAGCACTAAAAAGATCTAGCACTGTTACACACTGCTCTTTTCCACTTTATTTTATGATTCTCTTCAAGGATAAAGTCCTAAACAGTTTATATTTCCTATTTTATCGCGATTCAAACTATTTGTTGTTGACATTGCTTGTCAATGTAGTTAAATATGGCACCAGCTCAGAAGAACGAATCATATGGAATTGCCGTAATTGCTCTATTTGACACAGCAATAATAATGTAATACCTATCTCTTTCTCACAACACCAGTTTTACGTTAGGAATAATGACGAACACTCTTTTTATCAGCACTCTCCTCATTGGCTAATGTACTTCTGCTGCCAAGGACGCCATTTTACTAAACGGTGTTTGACGGTTTTGTTGACAAGTGAGAAGATGTCATTGTGAGGTTTTTATATTTTTCTAGTGTTTTCGACTTAATTATTGTGCAAAACTGTGATATAACTTCGAATCATCTTGGTTGTGAGCTGCAGAAACCCACAATATTCTTAATAATTCATTCATTTCAAAAACATTAACGGATGCTAGTGTTGTGCCATCATCGAACATAGAACCTTATCGATAAATTAAGTACTAAGTTATTCAAAGTATTATTTGTCGTTATAGTTTACCAAGAAACGAATCCCGGAAAAGGAAATGGTTAGAAAAGATTGGCTTAGAAAATATCCGGCCAGGAGTCTATAATTCATGTGTGCTCATTGCACTTTGAAGAGAGTGCATTCAATAAAACTCTAAATATAGTTAGATTGAGAGATGATGCTATCCCAACAGTATTTACAAAGGCAAGCAATTTATCAAACTGTTGTTTTTGGGTCTAATGTAGTAGAGCAATAGAAAGTAGTAATAGTAGTAGTGGTAATGTTGTGTGTTGTTCCTGTTGATAGGTTGATCCGATTACCATACACTCTACGTTATTATTTTTGACAGATCAATGCCCCAGAGTGATAAGTGATGTGATAATTGGTCCCTAAACCTTAATCATTTTTTTTTTAGCTTTAAGAATAATATTTTATCTATCCTACATAGATAAAATAATTAAGATCTTTATCTATAATATCTTAAGAGAAAAATGTTATTGTTTGTTTGCACCAAATAAGCACCGAAACTACGGCATCAATCTAAAGATTTTTTTTTTTTGAAAGCTTCACTATCTTCGAGTGACATAGACTATGTTTGTGCCATGGAAGCCGGAGTGGACTGGTAGTTTTAATAAAACCATTTAACTCAAAATTTATTTTAATCCTTTTTTACAATTTACCAAACAGAGTCTATGTTTCTGTAACTTCCTACTATTACTTGTGACCATATCCATATTATACTTCTTATGCCCTTTCAGGTAAACCACCCCCATCCCAATTGGCATTTATTGACAGAGCAAACACTATTGATCAACCATCATGTTCGGGTTATTAACATCCACAAAATGCAAAAGATCTTGAAGGGCAGTTCTTGAATAAAGTACCTATATAAAATAATGTTGGTTTCTAATCTATACTATCTACATATACTAATACTTTTAAGCATAACATTTAACTTACACATAGAATTGTTTGTTTTTGTTGTAAAACACGTTTTGCCCGTTCATTTTATACCTTAGTTGGGCTAAGGTATATCTTAAAATATTTGATGGTTCATCTCCACTTCAAACCCTAATTTCTTGTAAATAAATGGCAGAATCAATATTTATGAAAAATATATATTTTTGTAATGTAGGTACACATTTTTACCATTCATTTGATACCCCACTTGAGTATGCATATTTGAAAATAATCGATTCTTCATCCCCACCTTTACCCTCCATTTATTGTAAATGGCTGAACCGATTTATACCAAACATAGCTAAAAACCATTGCATGGATACTGGCTCTCGTAAGAAAAAAACTGCATCGAAATCGGTCCATTAGTTAGAGAGCTACGATGCCACAGACACCCACATAGACAGACATCGACGTCAAACTTATAACACCCCTCTTTTTGCGTCGCGGGTTAATTAAAAATGTCCTATAAATGATGTACAAATAAAGTTTTTATCTATCTATCTAGGTACAATAAAAGTAGATGGAAAACTTGAAATTATCTAGTTTCACCGACAGTAGTATAAAAATCAAAGTTCTTAAGGTTAGTTGAACAATCTTAACTTCAGGCATCCATCAATATAATTTTATCGATTAGATAGACAAGCGAGTGAACATCCCTAATCCGCCATGTTTGTGAACGTAGGTATGGCAGGCAAAGTACATGCTTATGGCAGTTCCATATGATTCGTTCTTCTGAGGGCACCAGGCTACTTTACTTATTTTTAACCGACTTCAAAAAAAGGAGGAGGTTCTCAATTCGGTTGTATGTTTTTTTTTTTTTTTTTTTTTTTTTTGTTCGCCGATTACTCGAAGACCCCTGGACCGATTTGAGAAATTCTTTTTTTGTTTGATAGGATATACTTCTCATGTGGTCCCATTTTTTTTTAGTCACGTTCTGATGATGGGATCCTAGAGAAATCGAGGGCAACCCTCAAATTTAAAAGGCTTCTATATTGTTTTTTGTATATTATCTAAAGCTACTCAGATATTTGCATCTAGTAGTCAGCATTTTATGTTGCTGAGCTGATGCTGGAAGGTACAACTCCTCAACAGTTAGGACTTCAAAAAGTAGGTAAACTAAAAAGCAAAAAATAAATTTACTTCGCACAAAATAATACGTTTTTTCATTTAGTTAAATAGAAATGATTAAATTATTATTTTATAATTCTGAAGTCGGTGCCAAGTAAACAATAACTCTGTATAGATAATATCAATCTTTGTAACAACTATTTTCTGACTGAATATTAGTTCTTAATTATCCGATTTACTTGGCACCGACTTCAGAATTATAAAATAATTATTTAATAATTTCTATTTAACTAAATGAAAAAACGTATTATTTTGTGCGAAGTAAATTTATTTTGTTTATATGTGAGAGTGTGTAACAACAGGTGACAGAACAAGATACAATTTATGCCTTATTGCTTAGTTAAAAAATAATTATATTGACTCTGTTATCTCTGTGGCTTTTACCCGACTGCGTCAGAAGGAGGGTTATGTTTTTCGAGCGTATGTATGTATGTATGTCTATTTCTTTGGCACGCCCTACAGCCCAAACGGCTAGACGGATTTTGACAAATGAGGTGTCGTTGAATTCGTCGAAACAGTGATAGTGACATAGGCTACATACATTTTCAAAATGGCTTTTCTTTTCATCATAGTAATATGGGTATCAAATAAAAGCCCATGAAAAGACCATTTCAAAAATATATACTTCTTATCACATTTATATTACTGATTAAACACAATTTGCCAATTTATATATCGGCACGCTCGCGCGCCCGAAGTGGGTGGAAGTTAGTTTGTATGTTCGCTCACGCTAATCTTGGAAACTGCCGGTCGAATTTGAATAATTGTTTTTGCATTTGATAGTTTAACTCACGATTAAGGCTCATTGATCTCAAAGAGATTTGATTTCTACTAATTAATGGATATAAAAAAACATGTCGGATATCATTAACAACAAATGAAATGATATCATAAAGAATTTAGTTTGACATATTTCATTTGTTGTTAATGAATTTAATGTAGATAATGCTATACTTGTTTTTATCTTTTCAGTTCTTTTTTTTTAAGCAGTCGGGTTTTTTGATATTTTTTTCAAGTTTGTAGGATAATAGGTTTCGAGTTGTGAAAGGGTTTAGAGTACCGCGAGATCCTATTCTACTCAACAAGGAATAACGTGCTCGATATAGGCTCTAACAATATCGATGAAACTTTCAGCACAAGTATTTTTGGGGTTAAAAATACAAGTTGTATAGAAATGGTAATACACAGCTCATTCAATTTGTCTAGATGAGCACTTTAGTGACAAGACATTTTCAGAGTCTGATATTTGATTTAGGAAGGTAACCAGGGGTTATCCCATACTGACAGAGTGTCGAAGATCATTAGATTCATCTCACCAACTTGCTTAGCAAAGTAATGGACAAGGATTTAATATGATAGTTAGATAGTACCCAGAGCCTCTTTGCTGCGACTCACATAAGTCTCGCAAACTAGTGGACGAAGAGAAATTGCGCCAGTAATGCCAATACATGAATATTCTACGAAGATGAAAGCGAATAAATTCACCTATTCTTAGCAGAGAGTGAGCTAGTGACCCTAGAGTCAGGTATGAGCAGTGGAGAAGGTAGTGAGGGAAGGTAGTGAAAAGTGATATACAAAGAAGCACATATTCCCTAAACTTACAAGCTTTTGCATTTGCAAAGTCAAAGGTAAGTCTAAATACGCTCTATAGATTTCAGCCTGAGGGCGAAGAGACGCAGTCTAGAGATTCATGCGGACTAATTCGTGGCCAAAGCAACAAAGAATTAACGCATGACTGTACCTTCAGATATCTGCAGACTCCATGATGGAAGATTCGTCAGATCACTGCAGTAACATTTGGACAGCAGAGGCAGATCAACTGAAAAACAAAGTTTCCATAATTATTATCACTATTGTTTATATATCGACAAATTAGACGCCTATGGAATAAGAGGAAATATATTAGACTTGTTAAAATCCTATCTGATAAACCGAGAACAATTTGTAGAAATCACTAAACTTAACTCTAAATCTAAATTAATTCAAACGCACCATTCCTGGCTTAATAATAATAATCTTAAAATTAATTTCGAAAAAACAAATGCTTTTTTTTTTGGTCAAAGAGTAAATAATAATAATAACATAAATTTACATTATAATGGTAATATTATAAACCATGTAGAGAAGAGTAAATTTTAAGCATAACAAATCAAATCAAATCAAATCATTTATTTTGCAAGAATGTAGTACAGATACAGGTGTTAGTAATTAAACAATGGTTCGATACATTCTACCATAACAACGGCGTGCAAAAAAATTAAAATATAGGAGTCATGCAGTAGAAATTCAACTTTCTTAGATTAAATTTTAACAATAACTATTATAATATTAATTTCATTCTCAATTCAATTATTCATTATTACATAATTATTAATATCATTCTTTATATGTCATATAATCTTTAATACAGTAAAAACATTTATCTAATAACCATTTACTTAAGTTATTTTTAAACATTGGTAAAGGCAAGTCCTTAAATACAGTCGGTAATTTATTATATATTTGAATGGCATTAATGTAAGAGTTCCTTTTAAATATCTCTAGTCTACACTGAGGAAGGTGTAGTTTGTATTTATTTCTAGGGATTGTTACATTTCTTTTAGTTACCTCAGATTGCAGATTAAATTGTTCAGAATGTTGTCTAACAAACATGCAAACTTCTTTGATGTACATACAAGCCAAGGGTAAAATGTGAAATTTTTTAAATATAGGTTTGCAGCTATCCATATACCAGGCTCCTGTAATTGCTCGTACGCATTTTTTTTGTACTCGAAATACCCTTTCAATTTCGACTGAATTTCCCCATAGCAAAATTCCGTATGCAAGCACAGAGGATACATATCCGTGGTACGCACTTAGTGCCGCTTCCGTCGATACCGATATTCGCAGCCTTTTTATCGCATATACAAATTTATTTAATTTATCGCAAACACTTTCTATATGCGCCTTCCAATTGCAATGCCTGTCTACAACAATTCCTAAAAAATTTGTCGAATCTACCTCTTCTATTTTTGTATCATTATGAAGTATTTTTATGTTAATATTTTGACGTTTATAGCTTTGGAATTGGACCATTTTTGTTTTATTGATGTTCATTTTTAAATTATTTAAATCAAGCCAATTTGCAACTTTATCTAAAGCTGTGTTTATTTCTTGTTCGTATGTGTCTTTGTTTTCACATTTTATAATTATAGTTGTATCATCTGCGAATAACAGTGTTTTGTGATGAGTGACATTGGGAAGGTCATTTATGTATAAAAGGAATAAAAACGGTCCCAAGACGCTTCCTTGTGGTACGCCGGAGTTATTAATTTTAAACAATAGATCAAAAACTAGATTGGAAAGCACACATAGAAGATCTAAGTAAGAAAGTTAGTAAATCTGCTTATATGCTGTATAAAATTGCCCCAATATTAGGAATTGAAGGTAAATTATCAGCATACCATGGTGTCGTCGGCTCAATCCTAAGATATGGTATAATCTTTTGGGGAAATTCCACCAATAGAGATATAATATTTCGGTCTCAAAAGAAATGTATCCGATCCATGTTTGCACAAAATCGACTGATTCTTGTCGACCATTTTTTATAAAATATAAAATACTCACTGTACCATGTCTATTTTTGTATGAGGTTGCAGTTTTTGTTAGTACTAACCCTAATCTATTTAAAAAGCTCTCCGATGTTACCAGCCGTAACCGGCGAGATAATAATAGATTGTGCATAAGAACATCCAATACTGCTCTTATGCACAAACAAGAGTGTTTTCTGTTTGGCACCTAGAATTTATAATAGCCTACCAAAGGCTCTGAAAGACAGCTAATACTAGGTTGTTTAAAAAGGGGTTGAGGGACCATGTTGTATTGAAATGCTTTTACAATATAACTGACTACTTTAGCGACAAAACATTGCCCTGAGCTACCTTAGATAGCTTATCGTATAAAAAAAAGTAACTTTAGTGAATTGTGTTTTTTTTTTCTTTTCTCTTGTGCATGCATTTCTGAATAATTATTTTTGTATTTTAATATTATATTATTATTTTTTTGTGTAACTTGTATTTGGTGCTATTTATATGTGTAAATTTGCACATCTTAAAGGTAGAATGTGACAGACTGCAATTGTAATGTATAACAACTTCTATAACTCATTTTCATGCAAATAAATTCTTATTCTAATCGAGAAACCATTGGCACGCGTGTCACTGGTTGCAATGGACCTCTGTAATGGGCACACCACGGTAGTTTTTTTTTAATTGTGAACATGTTTTTAATTTTTTTTGGAGTATAAATAGTTTTTGTTATTAGCATATATATAATTATTTTCTTTGTTTGTTCTGGAACCCTTATGTATACAGTAGTATACACACATAGCTTTTACTCCTTTATTTTCTGCTTGAAGTGTAAGATATTGCAATCTTATATACTATGGATTTATTTATAAGTATTAATTTAATTTCATTGCTATATTTAAGTTTATTTTCTCTTTATAACCCTCTTTAGCCATAATGTTGTTTTGGTTGCTATAACTTACACATAGAATTATTGTAAAAAAAAAAAAACAAACAAATATTTTATGAATTATTTGAAAAGATGGTGCACATGAGGTGCTGGTACTTGGATTGATTTTAATTCAAATCAAGTTGAATTAAAGTCAATCTAAGCTCCGGTGTCAAATCATTTTATTACAATAAGTACCTATTATAATTTAGTTAAGTAGCAAAGTTTAATTTTAATTTTATATTTTTTGTATTTTAATGTTTGTTTTGACGTTTTCAAGCGCACCTTGGGGCCCATGGCAATAAATGATTTGATTTGATTTGAATTATTTAAAAAAAAAAACCGGCCAAGTGCGTGTCGGGCCACGCGCAGTAGGGTTCCGTAGCTAGTCGTAACAACATATTTCGACTTAAAAGGGATTTACTATCTGTATTAAACAAGTAACATCTTCATACAAGTCATTACTTTCAAAGATTTTTGTAATTTGTACGAATTATTCTAAGTAACTGCATTTTACACTTTGGACCCCAATTACTCTAGAACTAATTAAGTTAAAGTAACCGCTATAGTTTTCATGAAAAGTTTATTACATATACTATCACCGTGATTTTTTTCAGATTTTTTAAGCTATCGGTTTAGCTTTTAGAGAGGGGTGGGACGCCCTACTCGTACAAAAATTTGCTCTTCAAAGTTAATTATCTCACAAACGGATCCCTAAATCAAAAAACTGTATTAGTAACCCCATTATATTTTTAAAGACCTATCTAACGATACACCACACTATGGGGTAGGCGACAGAAAAAATATCGTCCCCACTTAGACTTCGAAACTACTTGACCGATTAGAGCTCGTGGCTAAGTCGAAGCCGCGCGGACCGATCGATCTTGCAGGTTAGGCATTCCATCGTTTCTGCCTACCCCCGTGGGATAAAGGCGTGATTTTATATATGTATTATGTACGTTTATTTATGTTTCAAGAATTTTGAACAAAATATTCTGAGTAACTGCATCTGACATTTCGGACCCCTATTCCTCTTGAACTAATGAAGTAAACTTATCCGCTATAGTTTTTCTTTAAAGTTCATTACATGTACTACCGACACAATTTTTTTCAGATTTTGGGATCCTGTAGTTTAGCTTTTATAGGGGGGGGACGCTCTACTCGAACAAAAATTTGCTCTTTAAAGTTAATTATCTCGCAAACGGATCTCTAAATCAAAAAACTGTCTTAGTAACCCCTGGACGTTTTTAAAAGTCCTATCTAACAATACCCCACACTATGGGGTAGGCGACAAAAAAAAACATCGCTACTTTACATGTAGGGGAGATACCCGAAAAAAAAAAAATCCAAATTTTATTCTACGACTTTCTTTGTATAGTTAACATACATGTTTATGCAAAATTTCAGTTTTCTAGCACCAACGGTTTCGTCGCTATGCCGTGGACAGACGGACAGACGGACATGGCGAAACTATAAGGGTTCCTTGTAGGTACTACGGAACCCTAAAAAGTGTATAGAAGCAAAACAAGGAGTGTCATAAGAAACTAATTAAAACTAAAATAAGGGTAAAAATCATCAGAGCCCCTCGTATCATCATTATTTCAATAATTAGACAACGGGTCTGAATCGCGTAATTATTATTAAGGTAAATAAATACCTATCGATCGATCGATTTTTAACGATTTTGAGTTATATACATATTCGGAATCAGCGAATCGAGATCTACAATTCTCTCTAAGAAACTTTTCATGAAACCTTCAGGAACCGGAAATTTCAGTTTGCAAGAATACAATAACTAAGTCTTTTTTACACATTTACTAATGAAAAGTACAATAATCATACTTGTGGTGACATTCACTTTTAATTGTGTTTACATTACTTGAGATAAGTACAATAACTTTTAGTTGTTTCACTTATGATATTATGTGGGACTTTAGTACTCCAGTTATTACCCTTTACTTATTGCCTTTATTTTACCAAACCTACATGGTTTGGCAAAAAAAGGACAATAAGTAACATTACATAATATTGTATTAATAATTTATAGTTCTAATTACTGGTCATAAATACAATAACTACATTAGTTATTGTATGTATTACAAGTAAGGATAGATTGATTCTTTACTTAAAACAACAATAAGCACCTTTGCTAAAGATGAGTACAATAAGTGACGTAGTTATTGTATTTATGACCAGTGATAACAGGTTGATTATTTGAACATTTCTAGTTATTATCATTATTTTCATGTTCAATGTCATAAGCTTAATACTTTAACGTTCCATTATATTTGATCTTGTTCTTTATTTGCTCCTCTTTCAATTGGTACTAGTTTCATGTAGATACGTTCATTGGTTCATGATATACAAGAAAAACAAAATTCAAAACTTTAAACGCGTTTTTCTCGAAACTGCCAAAATCGAGTTATTGTACTCTTAGTTTGCGCTGCAGTGTAGCTGTGGTAGTTCCTTTATCGGACAGACCAAAAGAACGATAGCCGAACGGGTCAAGGAACACATCGCAGCTGTCAAAAACCGGCAAGTTTACAAGTCAGCTATAGCCGAACATTTGCTGGAACTACATCAGCCAAAAGTATTATCCACGAAAGGGCGCTATTATTCCAGGATAGCACGGGAGGCGGTTGAAATAAAAAAAACATCCTAATTTCTACCGCGAAGATGGATATCGCTAAACGTCATCTTGGAATCCGGTAATAAGCAAGTGCAGTGTTCGGCGAACAAATGTTACGCGTAAACCATCTGATAACGTTAGTATTGTGTGTCGAACTACCAACGGTTCCGAACTAAATAAAAATAAAAATTGTGACGACCAAGTGAGGGTAGTGGACAATATCCGCGCTTCACGGAGACGATATGATAATATTTTATTTAATATTTAATTTAATTTAATTTTAGACATAGATTAAGATAATTTGTATCGTATTTTCAACACAATGTTATATTGTTAATGAAATAAATGAAATGAAATGAAAAACGACGCTGAGCTACACCAGCCGGCTCGTGACCAAGAATGATGCAAGTCATTCGGAACGTTGAGCATAGGTATTTATTTACCTTAATAATAATTACACGATTCAGACCCGTTGTCTAATTTTTTTTATCTACACCCATGCTATAAATCCTCTATTAAGGTTCTTGAAACAGTTAGCTAATTGCCAACATTAAAACAGCCAGTGTCATATTAACCATTATAACACCCAAACGAGTATTATAATGTTGTACTGAAATTCATTATGCAACTCCTTTTTTACTCATCGAACAGCCACATTCTCATGGCATCTTTATGAATTTCAAAAAAAGAACATGTCATGCACGCGCGTTTCACTACCACAGCGCCGTAATTTAAATAAAAACTTATTCGAATTTTTGAATTGACGTCGTATTCCGCCATTTTTGTTCAATAATAGTATTGAAAAAATACTTTTTAATAATTGTACGATCCAAAATGTAAATAATTATTACAATAAATAATTATATTATTACCTATACATAGTTTTTTTTGGATTAGATACTCACTAATTAAACTTTCCATGAATTTACATAGAGTTCTTACAACACTGTACCCTAATACCCTATGGTTTCAGAACATTTATAGAGGATTCATATCATGGGTGTAGATAAAGTCTTGTATGCAACTGTTATAATTAGGTATTAAAACACTCATGTGATACTATTATCACACTCGGCTTCGCCTCGTGTGATAAACCCACACTCGTGTTTTAATACCCCTCATTATAGAACAGTTGCATAAATAACTATTAAAAAGTATTTCAAAGCTTTGATAAATAATACAACTAGATAAGCGGTCGCAGCACTAAAAACGTCCTGGCAAAATATATACGCTCACTCCAGATGCGGGTGGATATTTTGTTTAGTTCGGGCCAATCACAGCCAACGCAAAAACGTCTCACGATGCCGCAATGCGTGCTTATTGTAAAAATAATGAACGAAAGTAGAAGTTTTTGGACGGAGTATCCTATTTTTGGTAAGAAAATGTAGAATTAGTTACATTTAAACCTGAAAACTAATAAATAATAAAGATTTTAACGATCACGACCATGACTTGGTAATGTTTGGTCAATATAGCCAATACTAGCAAAAACATAATATATGTGTAACAGAACAGTAGAGATGCATGGAGTAGACTTTGAACTTGATATTAGTTATGTTTATTTAATATTTTCAGCAGAACGAAACGAACGAACGAACGCGTGATATTTTTATTTATATCAATATGTAACGACGACCACCTGGCCACCAACACAAACATTAATGCAACACGTAAAAACTGAAAATAATAGTTAAATATGTAAATAAAATATAAGTAAATACCTAAACAATAACCACTAAAAACTAATCTCAACCAAGAAAGTAAAGTTCTAAAATGGTACCTAAATTCTTACATTTAAAATTAAATGCGACTCCATTCCTCCTGAAGCCAAATGCAAATAAGTTCCCAGAAACGATACAATTCGAAATTCGAATTATGATTTTCCGTGTTTTGTTTCTTTGCTAGTTTTTTATTACGAAAGATCGTAAGTGCAAGTTATTGTTACAGGGATTGCGATTTTATTTGTTAGATGCTACAGTAGTAAATACTTTGTTCTTTAAACGGCTTAAAAACATTGTTCTCCGCACGGAATAGGAATACCAAAGGAAATGTGAAGTAGGCGTGGTTCGCGTGCCACAATTAAGCGTAGCTACGCTTAATCAATCCATGTCTATGACCAGTCGTGTTCTGACAGCGCGTCAAGTTGCTAATCTTGCGTATTTATTTTATATTTCTTTAACCATGCCGTATTGTGCTATTCTGGAGTGTAAAAATGATAGTAGAAGAAAAAATCTCATGAATGGAGGTGTTTCATACCATCGGTAAGTATGATTTCTTATAAAAATCATGTTTCGTTAACTTACTAAAAACATCTAGAATATTCTACAGAATATTCTACGCATGATATAATAAGATAGGTCTCCTCACCACGATGACAGTTCAGTATGTTGTGCCAGGAATGTATGAGTGTTGTCAAATTTTCATAGAACCTGGCACAAATATGGTGGCATATGTCAGTCTTGAGCATATCTGAGTTTTTTGTACCATGATTCTACGCTACTCGTTTAGTGATGTGTGAGTTCGTACAATACTGAGTTTATCGATAGACTTAAAAAATAAATTTATAATATTACAAATTCGATAGTTATTCTGTCTTTTAATGTAAAAAGGTAACAAACAGTGTTACCTTTTTACATTCAATCTGATCTGATCTGACATAGAGTTAGCTGGGTTCGGTTATCGGGGGTTAAAAAATAAAGTATTCTTATTTTATCCAGATTATCTAAAATGAGCTACACAACATGTTAAGTATTGTTACAAAAAGATTCAGTTAAAAAACGCGAGCGGTAGCTACTGGTACCATTGTGCGAGTGTCGAGTCTATTAATAAAAATAGTAAAAAACTATATTATACTAAATGCAACATTTTCACATATAAAACTCGTTAGCTCAAATAAGAAATCATGTATCTATCGATATCGATAATGTAATTATAAAATTCAATATTGCGCATCACTGGGTGAATAGCGCTAAAAATCAATCTCTGAAACAAAATCTCATCCTTATGTCGTACGTGTTTAAGGTTAAAATTGCGTCCATCTAAAATACTGCCATCTCTACTCAAGTAGCGGAATTATCTCGTCAGTCAAATGTAATACATTACTAAGATAACAAAACGTCGTAAGTACTTTTTGCAGTTTATCAAAATAAAGCTTATCAATAGCAGTGAAGGTATATTTTCAAATTTATAGCATGTGCTTTATGCTTATTTTTACTAAAATAAAAACGACCAATCAAATGAATTCTTTGTGTGTAGTGCGAAGTATGATTATTGGTTTATTTGTGTGAGTTTGGCGACAGCAGTTTCCATACTAATTGTGTCTTATACCATTTCCTTTGGTATTCCTATTCCGTGGTTCTCCGTTTATTAACATGCAAGTGTAAGGACAGAATTTTGTTTGAATTTGTAGGCGACAACGAATCTTTTTCTATTATTCATCAAAGCATGGTGTGGAAATGTATAGGATTTTAACATATTGGTTTTGTGACATTCCTTGTTATTCTTCTGTATCATTCAAATATGGCATGTGCATCAAAAATGGTTCACCATCAGCACTACAGCATCATCAGTAGCCAAAAGCGTTTCTCCGTGTTGTGGGAGTACACTACTTAAATTCAACTATCAATGATGCACCAACGGTCCAACAATGCGATAATGTTATTGTTACTTTACATATGAGCTATCAAGAAGCTGTTTCTTATCGACTTCAGACATTGAATACCAGGGCTCGAAATTATCAAGATATTTGTTTTGTTTGATAATTAGAAATTGCGGGTGTGCACGGTTGTGCCGGTGTTGTGAGTTAGATGTAGAGACATGGGACAAATCTTTGTGTGATCCGCAAATATTTGTTCTGGCTCTGGGTGTACTTTGTGTGTGTGCAATGTATGTTTTTGAACCCCCGCGACGCAGGAGTTATACCTAGTGCAGGCGTCGTTTTTTTTAAAAGGAAAAGAAAGAAAGATAGTGATTCATTACTTGGTCCGTTATTTGTCCTACATTTTAACCATAAACCACTGTTCTTGCACACAAATTGTTCCCAAGTACATTTAATATTTATTTCTTGGCATATTTCTTAAATAAGCAGCGATAGCCGGGTAGGGCTTCCATTACGTAATTAAGTAATTACACAATTACGATTACGAACTCATTTTAAAGTATTTTCAATTCCGTAACTGAAGATGTCAGTTCCGTACTCATGTAATTATTGGTATCATCAATCAATCAAAATAGTCAACCAATAAAAAGCATAATACGTACACATTTATAATGTGGCAACACTATACGATTTAACATTCTAGGTACATCGAAACCATAGAACAATAAAAAATGAAATGAAAATGAAAATATTTATTAGGTGCAAAGAAAACAATGAGACACACATACATTCAGTATAGAAAGAGAAACAAATAAATACAGTAATTTGAAAGGTTGTATGCCCCAAAGAATTGCCCTAAATGGGAATTGGTTCAGCATATGCCAAACTGGTTTTCAACCAATCCCCCAGTGACTACACGGATGACAATGCTGTAAACAAATGATATAAACAAATGTCAATGCATAAGTTTCAGTCGAAAGAAAAATATAATTAATCTATACTAATATTATAAAGAGGTAAAGTTTGTGTGTTTGTTAAATTGTCAGGGGTAATCTCGGAATCTACTGCACCGATTTTAAAAATTCTTTCACTAATAGAAAGCCACATTATCGCTGAGTGTCATAGGCTATATAAAAAACCGAAAAATTAAAAGGTTTTTACGTGGTAGTCCGTTTTGTCAAGAGAATCGGAGAAAAACTCATCGTTATACGTGAAGGCCACAGCAGCGCGGCAGCGGCGCGCGATGGTTTCGGCTTATTTCGGTTCGCGTTCGTGCTCACTTCGGAAGAAGGAGGCGTGACCTTCCTTTTACATCTGAGAGGTAGGTACCCGCGCGGCTCATTCGCGCGGTCGGCTCTTTACGCAGCGGACGTCCCCAAAATTGAATTTTTCGTAACACACTTTCGACATTCATTAATTTTATTTTCGGTACATTAAAAAAAAAATCTTTTATGTTTATATAGTTTTCATTTAATTTAGGTTATAGATAGGCATTAAGTTTGTTTCATGTACCTAGATATTAAATTAGGTTATAGGTATTAAGTTAGTTTCATGTAGATATTAATTTAGGTTATAGGTAGGTATTAAGTTTGTTTTGTGTAGATATTAATTTAGGTTATAGGTAGGTATTAAGTTAGTTTCATGTAGATATTAATTTAGGTTATAGGTAGGTATTAAGTTTGTTTCGTGTAGATATTAATTTAGGTTATAGGTATTAAGTTAGTTTCATGTAGATATTAATTTAGGTTATAGGTATTTAGTTTTTTGCAATTAGGTTAGGTTAGCTGAGAAGTTTTGAACAATTAAAATTATCCTGCGACTTGGTCCTCATGGAATTCGTTAATCGGAAACTCCGAATTCGTTAATCGGAATCTCGGGAATCTTCTTTCACGAATAGAAAGACACATTGTTGCTGAGTGTCATAGGTTATACATATAAAAACCGAAAAATAAAAAGGCTTTTACATGGTAGTCCGTTTTGCAAAGTGAATCGGCGAAAAAACATTCGAATGAAAACGTTTCTTACGAACGCTGCCTTAACTATGAAAGATATATATTTTTGAACATTATGCCCAACGAAGTGGGCACGGGTCAGCTAGTCATAATTATAACTTTAACGGCATATCAATGGAAAGAGTAGAATTCATACGAGACTTAGGTGTGACACTAGACTCAAAACTGAGAATGACAACACATGTGGATAACATCCCAACTAATATTATAAATGCGAAAGTAACTCTGTCTGTCTGTCTGTCTGTTACGCTTTCCCGCTTAAACCTCGCGACCGATTTTGATGAAATTTGGTACAGACAATCTTTAGACCCTGAGACAGAACATAGGCTACTTTTTTTTAAAAAAAAAAGCGATGAAGGGGTTGAAATAGAGGTTGAAAGTTTGTATGGGATTTCTTAATTTTAAAAGATAAAACCATGAAACTTTATATTTAAGTGCTTGATAAGAAATCATTCGCTTTTGAAGTTTAAATTCCTTTTGACGAATGCTCTGCATCGCCACCGCTGCCGTCGGTCGTAGTCGCGTACATTAGCCGAAGTGTAGCGGCATCTGTGGCAGGCATCGTTGTCGGACGCATGCGATTAGACAAATTTGCGCGATGGAGAATTACATTCTTTTTAAGTGCTTTTTATTAATTAGGTCCTGTAAATTAATTTTGTTCATTTTGTTCATACTTGATATTTCTTTTAGTTTATAGTTATAAGTAGGTTAGATAGTTTCCTTTAGGTACTTAAAAAAAATCCGATTTGCTTTTATTTCCTTTTTTCCCTAATAGGGTATTTTTAATCTAATAGGTCGTAGTAGGTAATAATATACAATAAAAAAATAATATACGTAGGTTATAAATGACCTATGACAAACTTATATTTGCGGTTCGACTCATAAAGATAAACCGAAAGGTTTATTTTTATATAAGTCGTACTGTATAGATTTTAATTTTAAAGTATTGGTATAGGTAGTATATTTGAAATTGTACGTAGTCACCGTAGGTTATTTTATAATACTGTTAGGTAGGATAAGACATTCGTATAGATATTAGTTTATAGGGATTTTGCTTATTTATTGAGTTTAGATTAGTTATTATCAGAAATAGGTTTATTTAGGTAGGTAGGAATTTTATTTTCTGTTATTGAGTTTTTTTATTGATGTACCTACCACACAGTGGGTGTATTTTGATATTTAACGTGTCGCAATTTCTATTATACCGAAATTTGAAGTAGTTTCGAAGTTTTGTCTGTTTTGATTTGTTTGAATATTATTTTCCTTGAGTTTTTGTCGTATATTTGTTATGGTCGGTTTGGTAATAGATAGGTTCTTCTTCTTCTTTGCGTGTCAATGGAAAACACATGGAAATGCACAATATTTAAATTTTGTTTGACCAAAACTTTGCTACAAGAACGGCATTATCGGTGGCGCTCCACAGGTCGTCTATGGTACAGGTGGTGGGACTTAAGGGGCATGTAAGAAGGTGACCTATCGTTTGGGGTCTGACACCGCATTCACAATCGGCGGAGTCTGCATAACCCCACCTTAAGTGCATGAGTTGTACCTACTATTGTTATATTGACATTGTTACCTTTAGCATTTTTTGTTCATAAAACGACATCCACGCGGACGAAGTCGCGGGTAACAGCTAGTTGTAAATAAAACATACAAAAATCTCGGTTTCGTTTTAAGAACTTGATGCAACCCTTTAAGAGCCTAACATGTCATAAAATTGTTTTCTTTGCTTATGTTAGAAGCTCCCTGGAGTATGCCTGCCAGATCTGGTCTCCTTTCTATGCTATTAACATTAATCGAATCGAGCAATACAAAAGAAGTTTTTACGTCACCTTAATTTTAAATTTAAAAAACCGGATGTGGATTATGTAAACAATTGCCGTAGATACCACTTATTCACCCTAGAGGAGCGCCGTTCCATCTTGGACATGGGACTACTTTATGACATACTTCGTGGACGCATTGACAGTCCTACGCTACTCTCCCAAATAAAATTTAAAACCCCAATTAACCGTACCCGACACACTCAAATGTTAGATATACCCCAACATCATACATCATACATCATATGGACAAAATGCTGTGATGACTAGAATAGCCCGTAGCTATAACAATTCGTTTGGTGACGTAGACCCATTTTTCCATCAAACCAGTCATTCATGGCTCGAATTAGAGGAATTGTAACTAATGATAATAATCATATTTAAATAAATTAAAATATATCGATAAAATCATATTATTATTATATTAACTAACAATCATTGTTACCAGGTATTCAAATAACACATATATCATCATCATCATCATTATCAGCCGAGGGACGTCCACTGCAGGACATAGGCCTCACCAATTGAATTCCACATCGTGCGGTTCTTAGCCGTCTGATACCAACGACTCCCCGCGATCTTGACAAGATCGTCCGTCCATCTAGCGGGGGGGCCGTCCCACGCTGCGTTTGCCAGTTCGTGGCCGCCACTCAAGGACTTTTTTGCCCCAACGGCCATCTGTCCTTCGAGCTATGTGTCCGGCCCATTGCCACTTCAGCTTAGCGACTCGCTGAGCTATGTCGGTAACCTTGGTTCGCCTACGGATCTCGAACACATATATGCGTATTTATAATTAGACAAACAACATCTATATATAAATTAAAGTAATATCACCTATAATTATGTATGTACATTATCATTATGTATATAATAATATCTACAAATAAAATACATATTTAGATATAAGATCGAAATCGACAAAATAAAACTTAAAAAATAATAATTCGTTGTGACACTCTCTTACTTAAGCGCCTCCAATTTACCGGTTCTGTCGACGTCCGAACGATCGGGAGTCATCATAGATACATAGATAGACACGTATAGATGGATATCTGATAAGTGAGCGCTCGCCGCATGTTTGCGACATTAACGCTGTAGGTAATTAAAATTGCACTTTGTTTGTTCACAATAACTCGTTGTTCTGCAAATTTACTCATTAAGTAATTTTTCCTTAAATGTTCTGCATTAAATATTAATATGCTTTTTCTTTTTTCTCTTAATATAAGTCTGTTCGTTATACTTTGTAACACATTGTGGATTGTTTAGTAATGTTAGCAATGTAATATATTTGTAAGCGACTGTTGTTATCCCGAATAAATAAATAAATAAATGACAATCCGTTACTTAAATAAACTGTACAAACAGGGTATTACCCGCAGTTTATTTATTTTATCCTTTGTTAAATCGTGTACGTTACGCCAGCAAGAAAGTGTCACCTAGAGTGATATGAGTAGAACGTATAATTAGTGTGCAATCTGCTGTAAATGTGCGCCGCATAAAAAATTTGTGCGTCTTGTAGTTTTGAAAAAAAAACGTAAAAACGATTCCTGCTGGAGTAACGTTGTTCTAGCAAGAAAATTCTAGACGAATTATCGGAGAGATAAAATACATACATGGGCAGAGAGCTTATATTTGTGCAAATATGTGCGCCATAAATATAATTTGTGCGTCTTCAGGTTTTTTAGTTCAATTAGCGAGTAAAGTTAAGAAGGTCATCGATACGTATGAATCCGTCGCTTTTTTGTAGTCATTCGAATTTGGTCGGATAACCTGCGCCGAATAACTGTTTTGGTTTAGTATTAATATTTACTTAAAACGAAACAGTTGAAGCGAGTCAGTAGGGCCGGGGAGTCCCTGACGAAAAGTCCCTTCTATGCTCTTCACCTTCTTTATTTAAAAGAAAGTAGTTTCATTGCTCAATTGTCGGTTGTAAGTAGCAGTTGTATCTTTATAGTAGGTGACTTTGAATGTATGGATTATCTCTCTCTTCTTTTTACAACAGTTTAAAGGAGTAGTATTCAGGATTACATACCTAAAAAAATAAAATTTGAAGTAGCAGGAGCGAAAACTCCGCCACGGGGTGTAATTTTTCACTTTTTTTAAAAATGCTCATGATTTTTTAGGTACGCAGCTAGGATTTTTTTTTAATATTTTTCTGATGACGGTCATTACTTACTATATCACCCCATTTCGGATTGATGTCCTTAACTGAGACACCCTGTATGTGTACGTTACGCCAGCAAGAAAGTGTCACCTAGAGTGATATGAGTAGAACGTATAATTAGTGCGCAATCTGCTGTAAATGTGCGCCGCATAAAAAATTTGTGCGTCTTGTAGTTTTGAAAAAAAAAACGTAAAAACGATTCCTGCTGGAGTAACGTTGTTCTAGCAAGAAAATTCTAGACGAATCATCGGAGATATAAAATACATACATGGGCAGAGAGCTTATATTTGTGCAAATTTGTGCGCCATAAATATAATTTGTGCGTCTTCAGGTTTTCGAGATATTGCGTTTCCCGCTGGAGTAACGTTTTGCGAATTCGTGTATCTCAAAGACCATTATATGTGCGCCTGTAGAATGAACATACACGAATAGCTCTTAATTTGTGCATATTTGTGACATAATTAGATGCCAGATAATATTTATAATTTTCAAGTAATCGCGCTTTATTGAAAACTTAAAAAAATATTGTAGCGCCTAAATGAGAAGACGTATAAGCTCGCTAAAAACTGTATTCGTTCCATCTTGACGTTTATAATTACCATAAAAAGTTTCAAAACAGAACCTACAAGCGCTAATGAATAATATTACTAAAAGTCAAAACGACGGCATCATAACTTTGACGCCATCAAACTAGAAACTGGCTCAACCTAAGATGTGTAAATGTAAACCAAAAATTAGTGCATTTATTAAATAATATATAGTAAAAATATGCAGCTTCAACTGTTTCGTATTAAGTAAATATTAAGATTAAACCAAAACAGTTATTCGGCGCAGGTTATCCGACCAAATTCGAATGACTACAAAAAAGCGACGAATTCATACGTATCGATGACCTTCTTAACTTTACTCGCTAACTGGTTGAAACGTATTGTGCCCGAGTACAGTGCAGTAGAAATAGTTATTAAAATAAATTCAGTTTTTTTTTTTGATTAGACATAAATAAATTTAGCCATTTGCATTTATTATATCAGTAGAAAAACGAAAAAACTGTGATTTTCTGTGACAAAGGTTCAGTACCATCATAACGGGAAATTCAAGTATAAAGTAGTTACCTATTTGTTGGCCGAGATATAATTTAGTTTTGGATATGATAGTATGATACGCGAACGTAGTATAGACCGGTTAAAATTATTATCAGCTTATGTTTCTTAAAAATTAGCCTAATTTGAAAACCCAAACCTAAGCAGCCCGATATGTGAAACTTGGGTTGAAGTTTTCAAATCCGGCTATTTTTTAAGAAACATAAACTCATAACAAAATATAACGCTCTATAGGTATTTATTACGTTCGCGTACTATACAATCATACCCAAAACTTAATTATATCTCGGCCAAAACAACAACTACTCAATATTTAAATTTCACGCCATGATGGTACTGAGCCACTTTATGTGATTTTATTGTTTGTGTATTTAAGTAAATGAAAAACTGATCTGTAATTTTAAATAATACCAAATGACTATACAAGGTACAAATAGTTTAATTGAACAATGTTTGTTTTAATATTTATAGGTAGGAAATTTGATCTGTGATTTGATGCCATAATTACTTTAAGAATCATGATTATGATAATAAAAATAATATTTTTTTAAACCAACAAGCTCTTTGATTTCATATGATCAGAAAGTACATTTATTATATATTATATTTTTATTAGGTCATTGTAATAATAATTCCCAACGAACATTTGAGTGTGACTGTACGAACACAGTTTAGGTGTAATACGTTTAATAAAGGTGGTCATCGATACGTATGAATCCGTCGCTTTTTTGTAGTCATTCGAATTTGGTCGGATAACCTGCGCCGAATAACTGTTTTGGTTTAGTCTTAATATTTACTTAATACGAAACAGTTGAAGCTGCATATTTTTACTATATATTATTTGATAAATGCACTAATTTTTGGTTTACATTTACACATCTTAGGTTGAGCCAGTTTCTTGTTTGATGGCGTCAAAGTTATGATGCCGTCGTTTTGACTTTTAGTAATATTATTCATTAGCGCTTGTAGGTTCTGTTTTGAAACTTTTTATGGTAATTATAAACGTCAAGATGGAACGAATACAGTTTTTAGCGAGCTTATACGTCTTCTCATTTAGGCGCTACAATATTTTTTTAAGTTTTCAATAAAGCGCGATTACTTGAAAATTATAAATATTATCTGGCATCTAATTATGTCACAAATATGCACAAATTAAGAGCTATTCGTGTATGTTCATTCTACAGGCGCACATATAATGGTCTTTGAGATACACGAATTCGCAAAACGTTACTCCAGCGGGAAACGCAATATCTCGAAAACCTGAAGACGCACAAATTATATTTATGGCGCACAAATTTGCACAAATATAAGCTCTCTGCCCATGTATGTATTTTATATCTCCGATGATTCGTCTAGAATTTTCTTGCTAGAACAACGTTACTCCAGCAGGAATCGTTTTTACGTTTTTTTTTCAAAACTACAAGACGCACAAATTTTTTATGCGGCGCACATTTACAGCAGATTGCGCACTAATTATACGTTCTACTCATATCACTCTAGGTGACACTTTCTTGCTGGCGTAACGTACACACCCTGTATATTATATATTTTTTCATTTACACTGCGTTGTGTCCAGTCAACAAACAAAAACAGAAAACGAATTATGACATTTAATGCATTTGGGTATATGCAAATGCGGCAAATTGTGTTGGAAAACACGTGTGGCGGGTCAATGGTGGTATAATATTACAGTTCATTATTTGGAATTTTATAATTATAAATGATAATTATCCAGAGGTGCAAGCATATGAGCGAGATAGATTTAGACCCTGAAATTACTGGCACATGAGGCATAACACCGTAGTCCTCAGCTGCAGCGACGCATCTATAATCTACTTTTGTGGATTCTTGATGTCCATGGGCTGTACTCCACTTACCATCAGGTGGACTACACGTTCGTTCGCTGTGGGCGTAGTAAAAAAAAATTTACCCGGCTGGTATACTTATCAAGATAATCATCGTGATAGTTTGTCCAATTCACTGTTACATCAATAAGTTAATCATCAAATTCTGTTCAGCAGTTGTAGCGTGCAACAACAGGAACGAACAGGAACAGCCGCATGCGAGCACTGTGGGAGTGTGCGATCAATGTCATAATGCAATATTTAGGGTTCGACAACATTTATTGGGGCTTTTCAGGAATTCTTAATAACAGCATTTACGAATGCTTTCTCACGTTTATAAGTTGAACGAAAGATAAATAAAAAACGTATTAAGCAGAGTTGTGAATTATGTTTGGGGTCTTTTTCGGTGATCTGCCCTCAAAACGTTCAAACGAAGGAGGTATCGTTTTCAACAGTGCACAGATACTTATGTAAGGTTAATTAATATTACTATAGGGAATTTACTGATATTATTATACTATGAATGCAATGATTTACATTTTCTGATTTATTCAGGCCATTTTATGATACTCATTTGATTTGCTCAAACGAATTGTTAATAATCTAATCTAATAAATCTAAAATACTGTTGTTTGTATTGTGTTTGTCCTTCTAACCTTTCTTGTGTGTGTACATAAATTGTTAAATAAAATAAATACATAAATAATCTAAGAAATATTAAATATTTGTCTAATAATTGTATAAGTAATTATTTATAGTAAACTATAGTGAAATATCGCTTATTTATATACTCAATTGATTTTTCTGTGTATAAAATGTATTGAGATTCGGCAATCCTTACTAATATTATAAAGGCGAAAGTTTGTAAGTATGGATGTATGGATGGATGTTTGTTACTCTTTCACGCCAAAACTACCGGGTCGATTTCGATGAAATTTTGCACACATGTAGCTTATAGTCTGGATTAACATATAGGCTACTTTTAATTGACATACCACGCGGGCGGAGCCGCGGGCGGAAGCTAGTATTTAAATAAAATCACGTAAGATTTCTTTAAATACAGAACAACTCTTTGACATTTCAAAATGAGGAAGAACACACTAGCGCCACCGCGCCAAAAAGCAGAAACAAAATCGATGCGTTTATGGAGACATTATTTAACAAAGTGTTTACAAATACAGCTATGTTATATCTTGTAAATTTATATTTATTCAATACTCAAAGTTCATCAGTCATAAGTTAAAATTAGTTTTCAGTAAATAACCACTACATATTAAGTTTTGACCATAAGCTTTTGTTTCAACAATTTCAGACTTCAAACAATACAATTATTGTTGAATAATGTTTTTCATCATCTTATCTCTAATTGAGTCAAATTTAGTTACAGACAAAGCTTTTGTCAAGAAATCGGCTATTTGATTTGAACTCTCAACATATTTAATGTCAATAATTAGCTTTGCAACATTTTCTCTGATAAAATTATATCTTCTAACTATGTGCTTACTTCTTCTATGAAATACAGGGTTGTTAATCAATTTAATTGTGCTCTGATTATCAACATTTAAAGTAATTGAGCCTTGTGGCTCCCCAATGTCACATAAAAATTGCCTAAGCCATAAAATTTCTTTAGCAGCTTCACTAGCAGCCATGTACTCAGACTCAGTTGTGGATAATGCCACAGATTCTGTTTGCGACTAGACCAGGTCACAGGACCTCCATTCATTAAAAATATATAGCCTGTGTTAGACTTCCTAGTGTCCAAATCACCTGCAAAGTCAGAATCAGAGTAGCCAACTAATTCAACATTGCCTTTATAAACAATAGACATTTCTTTAGAAATAATTAAATAACGTAAGATTCTTTTCACAGCTGTAACATGTGAAGGACCTGGGTTGTTGACATATCTACTTACAACATTCACAGCATATGCTATGTCAGGTCTAGAAACAGATGACAAAAATAACAATGCTCCCACTGCTTCTCTATATGGAAAATTAATAGGTTCAGTACCTGAATTTTTACATAAATGTACATTTACATCAGCAGGTCTGCTGCTCTCATCTACTGTTCTTAGCCTCTGACAAATTAAATTTATTTATAATTGTCATAATATACTGTTTTAACATATACTTATACAATCTTTTTTTTTATTTATTTCTATACCAATAAATGTATTACAGTTTACAATCTTAATATCAAACTTTTGTTTAAGATCATTTAATATATCAGATAAAACAACTTTACTTTTGGCCAATAATAATCCATCGTCAACATAAAGGATTAATATTACTTTGACATCATTAAAATAACCTACAAACACACAATTATCAGATGGATTCGATTTAAAACCATAAGTGGTAAGAAAAGAACAAAACTTCTCATTGCAACATCTAGAAGATTGATTAAGACCATATATATAGATTTAATTAACTTACATACTTTTGAGGACTTAGTTTTTATTCCTTCTGGCACCTCCATGTATATGTCCTCGGAGAGCTCACCATACAAGAATGCCGTTTTCACATCAAATTGCCCAATCTGTAGTTCGTCTCTCGCAGCGATACTAAGCAGCAGTCTGATGGAATCATACCTGCTTGTGGGGGAAAAGGTTTCATTATAATCTAAGCCCTTGACTTGTGTGAACCGTCGTGCACACAGTCGTGCCTTGTATCGTACTATTTCTCCATCTTTATTTTTCTTTATCTACACCCATGCTATAAATCCTCTATAAACGTTCTTGAAACAGTTAGCTAATTGCCAACATTAAAACAGCCAGTGTCATAATAACCATTATAACACCCAAACGGGTGTTATAATGCTGTACTGAAATTCATTATGCATTCTCCTTTTTTACTCATCGAACAGCCACATTCTCATGGAATCTTTATGAATTTCAAAAAAAGAACATGTCATGCACGCGCGTTTCACTACCACAGCGCCGTAATTTAAATAAAAACTTATTCCAATTTTTGAATTGACGTCGTATCCCGCCATTTTTGTTCAATAATAGTATTGAAAAAATACTTTTTAATAATTGTACGATCCAAAATATAAATAATTATTACAATAAATAATTATATTATTACCTACACATAGTTTTTTTGTATTAGATACTCACTAATTAAACTTTCCATGAATTTATATAGAGTTCTTACAACACTGTACAATACCGGTTTCAGAACATTAAATTTATAGAGGATTCATATCATGGGTGTAGATAAAGTCTTGTATGCAACTGTTATAAATTAGGTATTAAAACACTCATGCGATACTAGAGGTATTAAAACCCACACTCGTGTTTTAATACCCCTCATTATAGAACAGTTGCATAAATAACTATTATAGTGAACACCCATTTACAGGAAATAGGTTTCTTTTTAGTTTGATCAGTCAATATCCAGGTTTGATTTTCTTCATGTGACTGAAGCTCTCCCAGCACTGCTTTCTTCCACAAAAATGAATTTGTACTATTCATTGCTTCCTCATAGGTGTTAGGTATTTCTAACTCTATGAAATTAGCTTCTAACCTATTATTTCGTCGTGAACGAAATGTAATGTATCTTTGCTCTTCCTTCTCCAACAGTATATCTTTTGGAGGGATATAAGTTTCATCCATAATATGTTCTAGGCTTTTCATACTATCATCTGAAGATTCAAGTTCTTCAAATTTATTGTGTTGGTGTTGAAAGTTATTCTGTGTGGTGGATACAGTAGAATCTTCTTTTTCTTGTTCAACTCTCATTTGTACAAAATTTTGTTTTTCTTCTGGTGAACTACTTTCATCAAACTTCACATCCCTCGATACAGTAATCTTCTTGGTAGTTTGATCATACATTCTGTAATTATCTTGGTCATATCCAACTAACAACATTTTCACACTTTTCTTGGCAAGCTTTCTTCGTTTTTCTGTAGGTATATGAACATAACCAATAGATCCAAATATTCTTATATGATCTAAGTTAGGTTTTGCTCCATGCCATATTTCATATGGTGTGACATCTCCTGTCTTGCTTGAAGTGTGTCTATTCAACAAATATATTGCACAGCTTACAGCTTCTGCCCACATGTATAAAGGAATATCCTTTGCATATAGCATTGTTCTTGCAGTTTCCGTTATAGAACGCATTTCTCTCTCGGCTCTCCCGTTCTGTTGAGGCGTATATGGGGCAGTACGCTCGAGTGTTATTCCTTTACTATCCAGAAATGATGTACATTCTCGGTTTACATATTCACAACTATTATCTGTATGTAGTATTTGCACATCACGTTCAAATTTGTTCTTCACAATAGCATTGTACTTAAGAAAACATTGAAATACTTCACTCTTATTAAACATGGCGATAGCTTGTAGCTCCATCTTTGAACAAAACAAAGTACTTCATACCCGATACAGAAGGTTCTTCTATTGGACCACACACATCACTGTACACAATTTCACCAGGCTGTGTTGGACCCTATAAAGGGGCGTCTAGCTTGCTTCCCATATTGGCACGCATCACAAACAAAATTCTGATTTCCACTCAATGTAACTGGAATTACACCCTTTGTCACGTACTAGCAAAAACAATACCTAGTAGTAAAAATAAATATTTTAATAAGTAGGGATTGGAGTTTAAAATATACCTACTTACGCCATCTGTTGGCGTTAGAAACAGTTAGTCAATATCAACGCAACGCTGCCATCGATCGGTGATAGTTCGCCGCATTCAGGAGAGCGCGTTGGAAAGTTTGATTTTTACTTTCTCAACTAATTAAATAAATGCTGAGATTAATATTTGTATAAATATTTTGTTATTATCACAAATTTATTACGAATAAATATTCATGAGTTTTAACTTCGTTTTTACTTCTGATCGAAATCTGTGATCGATTATTCGATTGAGTTGTCTATGGTAAAAGGGATAGAGGTTTTGTCGATGGTGACGCTGACGTTTTCTTTGACAGAGCCGAGCCGAAGCTAGGAGGCTTGCGGAGTTTTCCGATAGGAAAAATCGCTGGCAATGGTTCGGAAGACCATGATTGCCAATTATTAATATGTGTTCACGCTCTTGAGTTGGTGTGCAGATCAGTTGGTAAGCGTCTAAATTAGTTTTGGATAAAATAACCTCATGGTTTTTATATTCGATAGTCGTCATCTCGTTTTTCCGTATTTTCCAGCTAGAAGATTAACCCATGATTTGTTGAAGCGTACTTGGACGTCTTCGGGTGGATTTCTCGATGTAAACGACATCATTGTTATTCGTAAGTAAGAAATTAATATCCGACATAATGGCGTCGGTTCTATCATAATTAAAAATACATAACCTGCTCATGTAAAGTTTTTCTACTTGTTACAGGAAAAAAGGGTTGGGTTTTTTTCGTTTTATACTTATACGTATTATCGTTCTTTTCATTTCAATAATTGGTTGTACCAATTTGACGTGCACGTGGATTCACCGCCGGAGGTGCGCGCAGGCACGTGTCTCAAAATCTCGTTCTGGACCATAGGAACTTCAGCGGATGTCCTGAACGTGGACCGGACCTTAGGATGGGGATTTCGTCTACGAGTAATGATCACGAACAGTGATGGATCGTTCCTCTGAAGGTGATCTTTATCTGAGGTGAAAGGTCACGGCCAGGTATTCGAGATTTCTTTAGTAACATCTGTGACTTGGAATCGCGCCGGCGTAACGCTGTAGAAACGTATTAGATAATCTCATTTAATATTGTAGGGTTTTAAGTATTTGGCTAAAGTAAAGACGGTTTTTAATCCTTGCACTGGCCACACTGACGGCTTAAATTAAAACAATTTAATATAGGGATATTTCATTTTGTGCTTGCCACACTAGTAAACAAAGATAAGGTAGCTCGGTCGGCGGAGCGGACGACTCACTTGATCCAGAGACAGCGCGCTGAGTGGTTGACCAGAAATAAATAATTTTGGCTAATTGTGTATTAAGTTTTGGAATGGGCTAATGTGTTGATTCACAAATAAGTTTGGATTGGTAATAAGTTTTGTTACAAATAAATAAGTTTTGAGGAGACTACTGGTTATTTCTGAGATACCCTATATCTCAGAAGTGGGATACATCCGTAAGTACACGCCTTCATTATATTTCTTTTATATACTCATACATAACTTATTGTAATTTAATATTGTAATGAATAAATGACTTATAACGTCCATAAATTTAAATTTTTGGTTACCGTTGCCAATCAATTTCTGGGAGAAGCATTTCTAAAAACGTTCCATTGTGTAAGTTATTTATTATTGTATGATTAAGATGTTAACGGTTTTCGCGTTACGAGGTTACATCATGAAATTTTAAAATTTAAATGACAAGTTGTTCCGACCGCAACGGTTTTTCATCACGAGGCTGCAAATAGTTTCTTTTATTTTATATACAATGATTTGAATAACCGGGGCTTAGATTAATTGTAATCCAACTGTTTAGAATCAGATTAAAATCAAACTAACTACCAGCTCTGATGGGGGGACACCCAAATACTCCGAAATATTTAATTCCGAATTTTGATGTTCCGATTTTCAAATGTCCGAATTTCATAACACCTAAGAATCATAATGTCTATTATTAAAAATCACGAATTTTATTTTACCGAAAGTCGATATTGCGATTTGTTAGTTTTCCGATTTTCATACGTTCGAAGAATCAAATTCTCGGAAGGTTCTCGGTCCGAAAAACTACATTCCGATTTTCAATACTTCGAATAAACTAAACCGTCAACATGTTGTGCCAAAAAATTTTGTAACAGAAACGAATCGCTGCAAAACCGACTTCACGCAGTCTTGTCTGCCCTACCCTAGAGTGTAATTTAAGCCCGCGTAGGCGCGGAGGGGTGGGGCGGCCCGCGAGCCGAGGAGCAGGTGGTGGTGGAAGCTGCGGTGGTGAGCCTTGAAACCATCTGCGACGATAAGCTCGCGTGGGGCCGCCCAAACCCCGCAGCGCCGGAGCCGTGACAGAAACAATGCTTGCTGCATGCATGCCTGCTTGAATGCTGCATGCCTGCTTGCATGCTGCATGCCTGCTTGCATGCTGCATGCCTGCTTGCATGCTGCATGCTGCATGCCTGCTTGCATGCTGCATGCTGCATGCCTGCTTGCATGCTGCATGCCTACTTGCATGCTGAATGGCTGCATCATTTGTCTGTGAATCATTTGGGTTATGTTAAAATTATACCAGGAAAATAGGAAAACAAAATATTTTTATTCAAAAGTAAACAATCATAGTTTTGCTATTTAGTTTTACAAGGCGTTTTTATTTCGTAATTGCATTAATCTGTATTTTAAATAATCGGTATTCGTATTTTTGATGTTTCGAATTATCATTAAGTCGGACTTTTTATTATTCGATCTATTGAAATTCGGTATTTCACTAATAGTAATTATAAACGTTAGGAATATTAAAATGTAGTATTTATAAAAATAGGAGTAATGATAAGTCGGAGTTCTTATATTCGGAATTTTGAACCATTCGGAATTATGAATATCGGTATTTTGAAATTCGTGATGGTGACTTTCGGAATAAAGTTTTTCGTATTTATGTAGTGTACCCCTCTGATGGATATTGCTAGATTGGTTAAATTTCAAAAACTTAATAGTAGTGTAAAGGTTTAAATACCCAATGGAATTATTATGGTTACTGGTTATGGTTACTGGTTATGGTTATGGTTACTGGTTATGGTTACTGGTTATGGTTACTGGTTATGGTTACTGGTTATGGTTACTGGTTATAGTTACTGGTTATGGTTACTGGTTATGGTTACTGGTTATGGTTACTGGTTATGGTTACTAGTTATGGGTTATTATTATTATTGGGAAGAGGCTTTGGGTGTTCACGTCCACCTCCGTGGGTCTACTGTGATTGTAGCCTCATTATAGACTCTCCTTTAGGCCAATAGCCTCCATAAACTGGAGCAGTCGGCTGATCGGGAGTGACTTGACATCATCATGGTTATGGTTATATATACAGGGTGGATGCGACATAGCGACATTTATTGAAACCACAGCTTCTATACATGGCCAGTATGCATTTCCACCGGATAAAAAATTCTCTGGCGAAAAAAAAAATCCACGTCTTCCGAACAAATTGCACGATCGCAATGTTCAAATTGTTCGGAGAACGTGATTTTTTTTTTTTCGCCAGAGAATTTTTATCCGGTGGAAATTGATACTTACCATGTATAGAGGCTGTGGTTTCAATAAATGTCGCTATGTCGCATCCACCCCGTATGTGTCAGTATACCCACCAGGGCCCCACGTCTATTCCGATTGAAAGCTAATGCTTATCGTTCGTCGTATTCGGTACTTTCCGAAATGTTTAAGTAACAAAATAGTACCGTTAAGGCTACAGAGAAATCTTGAATTTCTTTCAGCGTATTGCCAGCAGGGCCCTCTTCAGTTTTTAGGGTCAAGACCAATATTACTTATTATTCCGTTTAGCGGTGTTTTAGTACCGTCGAAATACCTTGGTTTTATTTTAAAATAATTATTAATTCACGAGGAATATACCTTCAAAACTTTTTCATTTGCCCGAATTTTATTTGCTATTATACTCCCCTGACATATTATTGTTTCTCATAATTTTATTTGTCATATTCATTGTTTACTATATTAGTCACGTGCTAGAAACTTGTTTCCCATAAAGTTAATTTCCATAACCTCATTTGTTATAATCATTGTTTCCCGTAAAATTAATTTCCATAACATCATTTGTTATAATTATTAAATTAAGCCGTAATTATCACATGCCATAACATCATTTCCCACCGAAATTGCTTATAAAATAGGTTAAAATAATTATAAAATATAAAATAATAGGTAGGTTAGGTTAGTAACATGAAAGACAACGCACGAGCCGAGCGAGCGAAGCCAGCGTGCCGCGGCAGCGGCCGGCGAAGTGCCAGTATAATCATTGCAAGCCGTAATTATCATATGCCATAACATCACTGCCCACCAAAATTGCTTGTAAAATAGGTTAAAATAATTATAAAATAATTATAAAATAATAGGTAGGTTAGGTTAGTAACATGAAAGACAACGCACGAGCCGAGCGAGCGAAGCCAGCGTGCCGCGGCAGCGGCCGGCGAAGTGCCAGTATAATCATTGCAAGCCGTAATTATCATATGCCATAACATCACTGCCCACCAAAATTGCTTGTAAAATAGGTTAAAATAATTATAAAAAAAAAAACTACTGAGGTGTCAAGGGACACCCGGATGGAACGAAGTTCGGTAATTCCAAATAACAACAAATCAGGCTTCGCACCCGAGATTGCAGTAAAAGGTATGCGACCTTAACCACTAAACAAATAAAACAGTCTATTAATAAACTAAATATACGGTAACCAAAAATTTTAACCAAATTAGAAGCGAGGTTCATTCAAACATAAAAAGCTATGTTATGATGTGTTATGTTATATGTCCGCCAAGCGGCGCATTATAATTTTCAATCAATCTGTTTTAAGCCTAACTTTATACTTAAATTCATACAAGCAGTTTATTGATTTAGGCATTATTAGTCTATGCGTATGTTTGAATGAACCACGCTTCTAATTTGGTTTAAATTTTTGGTTACCGTATATTTAGTTTATTAATAGACTGTTTTATTTGTTAAGTGGTTAAGGTCGCATACCTTTTACTGCAATCTCGGGTGCGAATCCTGATTTGTTGTTATTTGGAATTACCGAACTTCGTTCCATCCGGGTGTCCCTTGACACCTAAGTAGTTTTTTTTGTGTAAAGGGGGAAATGGTGTAGGGACACAGTGCAACCGGCGCATATGTATTCAAGTGGATCTTTAAGTTTAGTCGCCCGGTTCGCCAGTCGCCTTCCCATTTCGGTTGAGATAGGTCGTAGTTAAGTTAGAATAATGTAGTCAATAAGTTTATTATATAATATTTACGCTGGTACCAGTTAATTAAAACATTTAGTATAGTGACCTTTCGTTTCAATATTATCTACAATCAACAAATTAAATCTAACAACAACAATCAGAACCCCCACCCAGAGCAACCGTCTCTAACGTAAAATGCACGCCGTAATGAACGCCGACCTCCGTTAGGAGATGGCATTTGAAGAAGAAGACAGATACTTGTTGTCCAGTGGTAAGCGTATGTATGCGCCTCTCACCGCGAGGTCTCGCGTTCAATTCTCGGCTTGAGTAAATATTATTTGGGATTATTTTCCTCAATAAATTCTCAATAGCAGCACAAAATTGGTTTTGTGCCCGGCGTAAGGCGATATAGCTTATATTAGGCAAGTAGTACTTACACACTGGATGATTCAGCCAGACGCCAGTCAGGTTTTCTAGTTGGTGCAGCGTAGTGCAGATGTTGCCTGAAATTTAAGATTGTTTATTACTTTTTGACAGTTTCTTTGGCAGATAAAGAATTATGCGTAATTCAGCTGTAATATGCAGACAAAATGCTTTTCTTGTCGAAGAAGAAAATGCTCTCATGCTGGCACCTCTGATATGTCTTTTATCTCATTGAACCTTTCTGCTGTATTTAATTCATAGACAGCACTAGCTAACTGGTGTGCATTAATTTTGGTTTTTGGGATATTAATTACAAATTGCGTCTTCCCTGACGTCACCCTGTGTGATATAACATTAGATTCTCAGTAGATAGTGGTTTATTATTGCTTTAGGTGTGTATATATTAATAGGGGCAGAACTGTTGTGAACGAGCTCGAGGGCGGCAGTACCACCGTCTCACCTTTAACCTGTCGCTAAATAGCAGTGCACTACTGTGCTATGGTATGGTGGTGAAGTCAGGAAATGATTACATGAGGCATACCAGATGGAGCAACAAATTTACTATCTCCTTTTTTTTAAGGTGGATAGACACGCGTTTGACCACGATCTCACCTGATGATAAGTGATGATGCGGTCTACGGTGGAGCATGCTTACCTATGAGATACATACCTATTATCTCTTCCTTTGAAGAGGTCCAAGTTATAATCATGCAGAAACACAGACTCAGGCAAGGCGTTCCATTCTTTGCCAGTTCGCATAAGAAATGTAGAGGCGAAACGCTTAGTGCGTATTAGTGGAATATCCACCGTGAAGCGATGCCTAAGTGCCGTTTGCCTGGTAGTTCGATATACCTCCTTTTAAATGTTAATAGCCTCCTAGTATGTTACTTTGCTATGATGTTTGTTTATGGAATTTAAATAAATGACATTCTGTTGCGAATAGCTAACGAGTTTTAACAACGACATACGTTGTATATCGAGCTGAGTTCTGCACTAATAATTACTTAATATTTGATTTTTAATTAGTATGTTACCAATTAACTCAAAAATTACTAGATCCATTTCGAAATTAAAATGATGGATTATTCTTGGTAAAATGCGAAAATTCGTCTGCGGATGTTTGTCACTCTTCCACACAAACACTACTGGCTCCATTTTGATGACATTTTGCACACATATGGATAACATATAGGCTACTTTTTTTTGACATGCCACTCAGCACTCTGGCGGAAGGAAGTATATAAGAAGGCTATATTTTATAGAGGTACCATGCGGGCGGGTATGAAGACGCGCGCGGATACTAGTTTAGTACTGGTATAATACTGGTGGTAGAGCTCTTGTGAATGAGCTCGAGGGCGATAGCACCACCGTCTCACCTTGAACCTGCCGCAAAATAGTAGTGCTTCCATTTCGGTGTTCCGGTATGGTGGTGAGATCAGGCCCTGAAATTACTGGCACATGAGGCATAACACCATAGTCGCAGCGACGCATCTATAATCTGCTTTTGTGGATTGTTGATGTCCATGGGCTGTACTCCACTTACCATCAGGGGGACTACACGTTCGTTGGTTGTGGGCATAGTGATAAAAAAAAAAACAAAAAATGTCTATTACCTTGAAAACTGCTTTCTCACAGACGAAATAAGTTTAAAGGTCCACCTGCTCCTTGCCACCCTCAGCCGATGCAGCAACTGAAACTCATTAATTCAACCTTACAATATCGTACTTTCGTACACCATGAAGACAACTCTCGCAGTCTACCACTAGCTTTTGAGTACGGCTCCGCGTGGCAAGTATGTGGATTAGAAGCCCATGAGATATTTTTGACACACACAGACCGACAGATAATCAGAATTACTTTCGTTTTAACTACAATATTAGTATGTGCACTAAAATACTGAAACAGTTGAAAAAGCTATGGGATCCTGTCGGTCCCATATCCTGTTATATATAAGTTTCTTTTTTCTGAGCATTGCTAAAGAAGTTGCAATACAATGTTCCTAAAATCTTATTACATATTTAGGCAGGTATTTGTATTACATATTTGACAAAACTCGTGAGGATTAAATTTTTCGTTACAGTTCTGGTTTTTAATCACTTGCTGTGCTCAGTAGTCTACAATTGAATCATTGGCAAGTTCATGATTTCAAACCACACTTCAACGTAATGTCAACTTTCCTTACTAGTACCATAAATAACTATCATTACACAATCGTAATATCGTCGTAGTCATCAGCACAAAAATAGATAAAACCAAAGATCTTGGTGGTTTACAAGGTGGCCGCAACTTAAATGTCCGGGTCACGCTTGCGCTAAGTGCGGTGTCCGTCCGTTGGTCGAAAAGCCTTGTGCAGCCAACTTAAAACTGCCAAGATTTTTGATTGCATCTATAACAAGCTTAATTTAGTGGATCATGCGTTATCGCTTACCGTCCTGGTGAACTACAATACAAAATCATTCGTTACGTTCAACGCATTCAGTCCAAGGTACCGTATAGCGTATATCATACTAAAATTTTATAAAAATCGGTTCAACCGTTTTGAAGATGAGTCGAAATAAATTAATGAATGTACATACGGCTAAACATCATTTCCAGAACAAGATGTTCTCGCGTTGTATATATGTACAATAAGACCAATTGGTAGCGCTTGCTCTACTGTCCGGTTATGTCATGGCAGTGAGATGAAGCCCTAAAATTACTGGCCCATGAGGCTCAACGTTGTATTCATCAGATGAAGCTTTCGTGGATTATTGTTCATGGAATGTAGTTGCCACATACCATCGTGTGGACTACACGCCCGTACGCTACATACATTTAAAAAACTATGCTCTGAGATAAACTTACAGGTCATGAAATGTCTAGAAAAGTCAGTGTTCGTAAGGAGTCGTCTCGAAGGTTTGTGCCCGCGCGCCGCTACGAAATCTAGTCGCCGCATCCTTTACAAATTTCTGAAATGCACAAGTAACAACATTGAAAATTGGGAATAACACGTTAGCACCATTCGCTCATACTGTGTTCCTTAAAAATATTTAACTAAAAAAAAATATATTAGAAACCTCAATGTCACAATTTATCAAACCCTCTATGGGTATGGGTTTGATGAAAAAAAAATATGTTTCAGTTGTATGTATGGGGAACCCCAAAAATTTATTGTTTTTTTTCCATCTTTGTATGAAAATCTTAGTGCGGTTCTCCGTATACATCTACTTACCAAGTTTATACAGTCAGTATAGCTCTTATAGTTACGGAAACAAGTGGCTGTGACATACGGACGGACTGACGGACAGACATGACGAATCCATAAGGGTTCCGTTTTTTGCCATTTTGCTACGGAACCCTAAAAAGGAAGAAATTACTCCAGAAATAAATATATTTAACGGCACCTAAAGAATGGGCGAAAAATTAATTTGCAAAAATAAATTAAGTTGTACATTCAGATATTTACCGTCATCTGTTATCAAAGCTACGCACCTCTTCGAGCAAACGTATCAGAGCTGCAATGTAATGACTTAAGTACAAGTTAGGAACACTAGATGGCGTAATGAAATATAAGCATTTAGCGCCATCTGTTGAAGTGGTCGTGTACCATTTTGTATCTTCACGGTGAACACAATACTCGCAGGCAACTACAGATGGCTCTATAAAACTTCCCTTTTAATTACTATCACCATCAATATTCGATACTCTTCATAGGTTGCTGTTGTTGTCTTCTTATCGGAAGAACTTAAATCTTAGCCGATAGAGCTTTTAACATCGAGATGCAGGATGAAAAGCGACACCGCCAGACCTTCACAAAGCTCCCAAATAATAGTAATGGCAATGTGAGTGCGATGCGATCAAGTTGAACCTTAATTATGTCCACATCAGTTCCTTATATCTTATTTGTGGAAATTTATAGCTGGGCTGTGCTTATTACATACCATAGCATCAGAAGGGTTCTAATAAAGTTAAGAGAAAATTAAGTGTTTACAACTCACTTCTATTTTAATGTATTAAATATTTGGTATGGACTAAGTTGTGTCAAAATTAGAATTTGAATCACTATTCTGTCTGCTACTGAAAAACTTAGGTGGCACAAAATAATCTCTCTGAGTTTGGTCTAAATCAAAATGGCTGAAGTGTGGATTGGTTCAGTTGATTAAGATCAAAGAAAAGACACCAGATAACCTAACCTTCATTCTGGATTTAGGTATCAACGCTTAGTTTTATGGTGCTCTGAATTACTGTATTAGGATCAGAATATTTGTGTATTTTGGATGACAATGCTAATTAATGAAAGGAAATGCCATTTTTCTAGTGATTATCACATGCAGCCTCTTACTGCAACGTCTCTCAGGTTTGAATACTGGGTCAGCCAAATGTGTCATTTGGATTTTTTTAGGTCAATCAATAACTCAATAGCAGCACACACTTGGTAATGTGCGCAGAGGATGGCTATAGATCCACCCTTTCACATAGGACCAAACCATATCAGGTGAAGTGTGCGTTTAATACACCTCGGCCATACCCTTCTATGTACTGTTATGAACATAACATTTCAAACTTACATCTGATGTTAGCAGACTGTAGCCGGCTGGACTGTAGTGGCTGATGTAATGTTCGCAGGACAGGGCAGGATGGCTTCATTTGCTGGGTGCTTGATATACTGCACTTTTCACTGGTGAAGCTGAAGCAGAGAACAGTCTGACATTATCAATTGAACCGATAAGCACTGCTGTAGCAAACAACAAACTGTAGTTTACTACCTGTATGTTATGCTTGGTAACAAACATCCAGACATGGCTATGCTTCTTACAAACTTTTACATTTCCATAATAGTAATTGGATTCATTTGAACGGGATTTGTATAGTTATGTTTTGAACTTCTGACATTTAGGTCCATCTTAAGAACACTAGAACATGGTTCTAAGAGTCCATCTGTCCGATATCTGTGCCAATACATGCAAGCTGTGACATCATATTACATAACAATGATAGTATACCCGCAGTACCCATAATTTTACTACCAAACTGGATGGTTGGGTGGTGATGTTTCAATGCCTGAGCAAACAAATACTCCACTGCCTTCATTTTAAATAATGGTTGTACAAAAGGGCAAAAGCTAATTATTAATAAATTAGACACTGATCTTTCTGAGCAAATCATGAGTTTTAAAATTAATACAAACAAATAAAATTGAGGTGTCTGATGTGAAAATAACCATGTTTTTTCAAGCTGGTAGAGTTGTTTGCACGGTACCTAAAATACAGTTAGTCCATCTGTCAGTTTGTTTGTATCGGCTAATCTTCTAAATGGCTAGAAAATTTTTTAAAATTTGTGACAACAAATAGTCATCTGAAATTTTTTTTAATACAAAACTATCCGCCATTTATTGAATTCATTTATTACAAATAATGTGATTAATGAAGAACCACTCGACAGATTTTAAGCAAACTTCACACAAACAATCTGCTAAATAGTCCGAATAAAGCCTAAAAATTTGGTTTGGATAGGTGAGCCCGTTCTCAAGTTATAAAATAACAACGAAAATTGGCATTGATTTTTATATATATAGATAGGCATATATTGGTATATATATTAGGATGGATTAACATTATATATATGTATTATATATATATATACATATTAGATAGGCTACTTTTTATTGGCATGCCACTCAGCACTCTGGCAAAGGCTTTATTTTATAGAGGTACCATGCGGGCGGGTATGAAGACGCGCGCGGGTAATAGGTTACAAATAAAATGTCTATTACCTTGCAAACTGCTTTCTCACAGACGAAATGAGTTTAATGGTCCACCTGCTCCTTGCCACCCTCAGCCGATGCAGCAACTGAAACTCATTAATTCAACCTTACAATATCGTACTTTTGTACAACTTGAAGAGAACCAAAAATAGCACAGCTTTATTGAACTTTCGGTGGAGGAGGCACTCTCACAAATACAGCCTACCACTAGCTTTTGCGCACGGCTCCGCGTGGCAAGCCCATGTCTATCCTCAGGTTTTTCATCAAGATCAGTTTGTATTTTAGCGGCGAAAACGTAAGAGACCGACAGATAAACTTAATTACTTTCATGTATACTATAAAATTAGTACTTGCACTACAATGTTCCTAAAATTACCTTTTTATGGGCGGCAAATATTTGTGTCCGTATTCGCGGAGGCTAAACAATTGAGATTCGTTACATCACTAGTAAGGACAACACTCATGCCATGTTCAGTACTTTTGGCGGTAAAAGTGTTAAGGAGTGGAGACAGGACGGAGACAGACAAAAAGATTTGTTTTCAAATTTTTGCTTCAGTATCGATACTAGAACACCCTCCAATATTGTTTTTCATTATAATTTCAATGTATAGAATAGGACTATCAACAGTCTTATTTAATGTATAGATGGCGAGGAACTATTTATTTAATTAATTGTACGTTGTTAAGTTTACTATAATTTTATGTACACAATAAACATGAAAGAATATCTCATTCATGTTTATTGGCTCTAGTGATAAACATATTTTGGAAAGCGTGAATAGTGTTTCAGTTTTCTAATATAATTTTGTTATTTTCTTATTGGGAGAAGTGGAAATCAATATATAAAATAATTATGTAAAAATTGGGGAGGATTTCATGTATCATTACCGTTCTGGTTTTTTTTTTTTGCTCAGTTGCCTACAATTAAATGTTGGGAAGCTCATGATTTAAAACCACACTTCAACATTATGTCAACTTTCCTTACTAGTACCATAAATAACTATCATTACACAAGAGTCGTAATATCGTCGTAGTCATTCGATGCAGCAAAGAATAGATAAAAACCAATGATCTTGGAGGTTTCCAAGTTAGCCGCAAATGAAATGCGCTTGCGCGAAGTGCCGTGTGGGTGGCGTCTGCCTGTTGGTCGAAAATCCTTATGCAGCCAACTTAAAACCGCCAAGATCTTTTATTGCATCGATAACAAGCTTACTTTAGTGGATCATGTGTATCACTTATCACTTACCGTCCTGATAAACTATAATACAAAATCATTCGTTACGTTCAACGCATTCAGTCCAAGGTACGGTATAGCGTATATCATACTAAAATTTTATAAAAATCGGTTCAACCGTTTTGAAGATGAATCGAAATAAATTAATGAATGTACATACGGCTACACATCATTTCAAGTACAAGATGATCTCGCGTTGTATATATGCTTCTTGTGCAATAAGACCAATTGGTAGCGCTTGCACTACTGTCCGGTTACGTCATAGCAGTGAGATGAAGCCCTAAAATTACTGGCCCATGAGGCACATACAACATACAACATGGTATTCATCAGATGAAGCTTTCGTGGATTATTGTTCATGGAATGTAGTGGCCACCTACCATCGTGTGGACTACACGCCCGTACGCTACATACATTTAAAAAACTATGCTCTGAGATAAACTTACAGGTCATGAAATGTCTAGAAAAGTCAGTGTTCGTAAGGAGTCGTCTCGAAGGTTTGTGCCCGCGCGCCGCTACGAAATCTAGTCGCCGCATCCTTTACAAATTTCTGAAATGCACAAGTAACAACATTGAAAATTGGGAATAACACGTCAGCACCATTTGCTCATACTGTGTTCCTTAAAAATATTTAACTACTGCAGAGAAAATAACTAAGTCTCTAACAAACTCTCAGAAGAAACAAAAACCGGGCAAGTGCGAGTAGGTCTCGCGCACGTAGGGTTCCGTACCACTATACATCTAAATAATGTTTTTTTAATTCTTTATTATATTTGAATTTATTGAATGAAAGGTAAAATGCGGTTTACGATTTATACCGTATTAAAAAAAAACTAATTATTAGATCTCGTTCAAACCAATTTTCGGTGCAAGTTTGCATGTTAATGTACATCTATACTAATATTATAAAGAGGTAAAGTTTGTGTGTTTGTTAAATTGTCAGGGGTAATCTCGGAATCTACTGCACCGATTTTAAAAATTCTTTCATTAATAGAAAGCCACATTATCGCTGAGTGTCATAGGCTATATAAAAAACCGAAAAATTAAAAGGTTTTTACGTGGTAGTCCGTTTTGTAAAGAGAATCGGAGAAAAACTCATCGTTATACGTGAAGGCCACAGCAGCGCGGCAGCGGCGCGCGATGGTTTCGGCTTATTTCGGTTCGCGTTCGTGCTCACTTCGGAAGAAGGAGGCGTGACCTTCCTTTTACATCTGAGAGGTAGGTACCCGCGCGGCTCTTTACGCAGCGGACGTCCCCAAAATTGAATTTTTCGTAACACACTTTCGACATTCATTAATTTTATTTTCGGTACCTACATTAAAAAAAAAATCTTTTATGTTTATATAGTTTTCATTTAATTTAGGTTATAGATAGGCATTAAGTTTGTTTCATGTACCTAGATATTAAATTAGGTTATAGGTATTAAGTTAGTTTCATGTAGATATTAATTTAGGTTATAGGTAGGTATTAAGTTTGTTTTGTGTAGATATTAATTTAGGTTATAGGTAGGTATTAAGTTAGTTTCATGTAGATATTAATTTAGGTTATAGGTAGGTATTAAGTTTGTTTCGTGTAGATATTAATTTAGGTTATAGGTATTAAGTTAGTTTCATGTAGATATTAATTTAGGTTATAGGTATTTAGTTTTTTGCAATTAGGTTAGGTTAGGTTGTTATTTTGAAATCATAACTTCTGTCAATATGCCTAAAAGAAAATCTCAACTGTCTCGACATACATCCCTGACACGAGCGAGACAGAGACAGAGACTCGGAGAGACTTCCTCTGAGTATGAACAGCGCCTTGCGAATGAGACAGAATATAGATCGCGAGCGCGTAATAGAGAGTCTAGCACCGAAAGGTCTCAGCGACTGGCTTACTCTAGACAGTATATGTGGTCGTAAACGTAGGTTCTAATAAGTAGGTGATACTTATGTCACCCGTTTTAATATTAGCGTGAATTATATATGAATACTATGTACGGATTTATGGCCATGAAATTCTAGACATATTTTAAGGCAGATACACGTGATAGGGAGTCGAGCATAGAGCGTTCCCAGCGGCTTACCAGCCAACGTGCGATTACTTCCGAAAGTCGTGCTAGGGAGACCAGCGCCGAAAGATAGTGAAGATCTCTTTTGCCCTCACTATTAATAAGTCCCAAGGTCAAACATTCTCTCTGGTGGGCATTGACCTGAGAAAGCCGTGTTTTTCCCATTGGCAGTTATATGTGGGCTTATCTCGGGTTGGAGCTCCTGATAGACAATATATTATGCTACCAAATGACAACGTTACATCGAATATAGTGTACAGAGAAGTTTTGAACAATTAAAATTATCCTGCGACTTGGTCCTCATGGAATTCGTTAATCGGAAACTCCGAATTCGTTAATCGGAATCTCGGGAATCTTCTTTCACGAATAGAAAGACACATTATTGCTGAGTGTCATAGGTTATACATATAAAAAACCGAAAAATAAAAAGGCTTTTACATGGTAGTCCGTTTTGCAAAGTGAATCGGCGAAAAAACATTCGAATGAAAACGTTTCTTACGAACGCTGCCTTAACTATGAAAGATATATATTTTTGAACATTATGCCCAACGAAGTGGGCACGGGTCAGCTAGTCATATATTATTTTTACATTTATCATTCCCTTATTTTAGAAGTTACGGGGGAGAAGTTACGGACACACATTTTTCCACTTCGGAAGCGTCTCTCGCGCAAACTATTCAGTTAAGAAAAAAAAAAATATTAGAAACCTCAATATCACTATTTATCAAACCCTCTATGGGTATGGGTTTGATGAAAAAAAAAATATGTTTCAGTTGTAAGTATGGGGAACCCCAACAATTTATTGTTTTTTTTCTATCTTTGTATGAAAATCTTAATGCGGTTCTCCGTATACATCTACTTACCAAGTTTATACAGTCAGTATAGCTCTTATAGTTACGGAAACAAGTGGCTGTGACATACGGACGGACTGACGGACAGACATGACGAATCCATAGGGGTTCCGTTTTTTGCCATTTGGCTACGAAACCCTAAAAAGGAAGAAATTACTCCAGAAATAAATATATTTAACGCCACCTAAAGAATGGGCGAAAAATTAATTTGCAAAAATAAATTAAGTTGTACATTCAGATATTTACCGTCATCTGTTATCAAAGCTACGCACCTCTTCGAGCAAACGTATCAGAGCTGCAATGTAATGACTTAAGTACAAGTTAGGAACACTAGATGGCGTAATGAAATATAAGCATTTAGCGCCATCTGTTGAAGTGGTCGTGTACCATTTTGTATCTTCACGGTGAACACAATACTCGCAGGCAACTACAGATGGCTCTATAAAACTTCCCTTTTAATTACTATCACCATCAATATTCGATACTCTTCATAGGTTGCTGTTGTTGTCTTCTTATCGGAAGAACTTAAATCTTAGCCGATAGAGCTTTTAACATCGAGATGCAGGATGAAAAGCGACACCGCCAGACCTTCACAAAGCTCCCAAATAATAGTAATGGCAATGTGAGTGCGATGCGATCAAGTTGAACCTTAATTATGTCCACATCAGTTCCTTATATCTTATTTGTGGAAATTTATAGCTGGGCTGTGCTTATTACATACCATAGCATCAGAAGGGTTCTAATAAAGTTAAGAGAAAATTAAGTGTTTACAACTCACTTCTATTTTAATGTATTAAATATTTGGTATGGACTAAGTTGTGTCAAAATTAGAATTTGAATCACTATTCTGTCTGCTACTGAAAAACTTAGGTGGCACAAAATAATCTCTCTGAGTTTGGTCTAAATCAAAATGGCTGAAGTGTGGATTGGTTCAGTTGATTAAGATCAAAGAAAAGACACCAGATAACCTAACCTTCATTCTGGATTTAGGTATCAACGCTTAGTTTTATGGTGCTCTGAATTACTGTATTAGGATCAGAATATTTGTGTATTTTGGATGACAATGCTAATTAATGAAAGGAAATGCCATTTTTCTAGTGATTATCACATGCAGCCTCTTACTGCAACGTCTCTCAGGTTTGAATACTGGGTCAGCCAAATGTGTCATTTGGATTTTTTTAGGTCAATCAATAACTCAATAGCAGCACACACTTGGTAATGTGCGCAGAGGATGGCTATAGATCCACCCTTTCACATAGGACCAAACCATATCAGGTGAAGTGTGCGTTTAATACACCTCGGCCATACCCTTCTATGTACTGTTATGAACATAACATTTCAAACTTACATCTGATGTTAGCAGACTGTAGCCGGCTGGACTGTAGTGGCTGATGTAATGTTCGCAGGACAGGGCAGGATGGCTTCATTTGCTGGGTGCTTGATATACTGCACTTTTCACTGGTGAAGCTGAAGCAGAGAACAGTCTGACATTATCAATTGAACCGATAAGCACTGCTGTAGCAAACAACAAACTGTAGTTTACTACCTGTATGTTATGCTTGGTAACAAACATCCAGACATGGCTATGCTTCTCACAAACTTTTACATTTACATAATAGTAATTGGATTCATTTGAACGGGATGGGTATAGATATTTTTTTTTAACTTCTGACATCTAGGTCCATCTTAACAACACTAGAACATGGTTCTAAGAGTCCATCTGTCCGATATCTGTGCCAATACATGCAAGCTGTGACATCATATTAGATAACAATGATAGTATACCCGCAATACCCGTAATTTCCTAACCATGTTTCAATGCCTGAGCAAACAAATACTCCACTGCCTTCATTTTAAATAATGGTTGTACAAAAGGGCAAAAGCTAATTATGAATAAATTAGACACTGATCTTTCTGAGCATATCATGAGTTTTAAAATTAATAAAAATAAATAAAATTGAGGTGTCTGATGTGAAAATAACCATGTTTTTTCAAGCTGGTAGAGTTGTTTGCACGGTACCTAAAATACAGTTAGTCCATCTGTCAGTTTGTTTGTATCGGCTAATCTTCTAAATGGCTAGAAATTTTTTTAAAATTTGTGACAACAAATAGTCATCTGAAATTTTTTTTTAATACAAAACTATCCGCCATTTATTGAATTCATTTATTACAAATAATGTAATTAATGAAGAACCACTCGACAGATTTTAAGCAAACTTCACACAAACAATCTGCTAAATAGTCCGAATAAAGCCTAAAAATTTGGCTTGGATAGGTGAGCCCGTTCTCAAGTTATAAAATAACAACGAAAATTGGCATTGATTTTTATATATATAGATAGGCATATATAGGTATATATATTAGGATGGATTAACATTATATATATACGGGGTGGATGCAACATAGCGACATTTATTGAAACCACAGCTTCTATACATGGTAAGTATCAATTTCCACCGGATAAAAACGGCCATGTATAGAAGCTCTGGTTTCAATAAATGTCGCTATGTCGCATCCACCCTGTATATATTATATAATTATATATAATATATTTATGTAATATTAAAGTTGAAAAATTAAGAATCCAGCAGGACTCGAACCTGCACCTATATAATATATTATGTATTATATATATATACATATATTAGATAGGCTACTTTTTATTGGCATGCCACTCAGCACTCTGGCAAAGGCTTTATTTTATAGAGGTACCATGCGGGCGGGTATGAAACGCGCGCGGGTAATAGGTTACAAATAAAATGTCTATTACCTTGCAAACTGCTTTCTCACAGACGAAATGAGTTTAATGGTCCACCTGCTCCTTGCCACCCTCAGCCGATGCAGCAACTGAAACTCATTAATTCAACCTTACAATATCGTACTTTTGTACAACTTGAAGAGAACCAAAAATAGCACAGCTTTATTGAACTTTCGGTGGAGGAGGCACTCTCACAAATACAGCCTACCACTAGCTTTTGCGCACGGCTCCGCGTGGCAAGCCCATGTCTATCCTCAGGTTTTTTTATCAAGATCAGTTTGTATTTTAGCCGCGAAAACGTAACAGACCGACAGATAAACTGAATTACTTTCATGTTTACTATAAAATTAGTACTTGCACTACAATGTTCCTAAAATTACCTTTTTATGGGCGGCAAATATTTGTGTCCGTATTCGCGGAGGCTAAACAATTGAGATTCGTTACATCACTAGTAAGGACAACACTCATGCCATGTTCAGTACTTTTGGCGGTAAAAGTGTTAAGGAGTGGAGACAGGACGGAGACAGACAAATAGATTTGTTTTCAAATTTTTGCTTCAGTATCGATACTAGAACACCCTCCAATATTGTTTTTCATTATAATTTCAATGTATAGAATAGGACCATCAACAGTCTTATTTATGTATAGATGGCGAGGAACTATTTATTTAATTAATTGTACGTTGTTATGTTTACTATAATTTTATGTACACAATAAACATGAAAGAATATCTCATTCATGTTTATTGGCTCTAGTGATAAACATATTTTGGAAAGCGTGAATAGTGTTTCAGTTTTCTAATATAATTTTGTTATTTTCCTATTGGGAGAAGTGAAAATCAATATATAAAATAATTATGTAAAAATTGGGGAGGATTTCATGTATCATTATCGTTCTGGTTTTTAATCACATACTTTGCTCAGTTGCCTACAATTGAATGTTGGGAAGCTCATGATTTAAAACCACACTTCTACATTATGTCAACTTTCCTTACTAGTACCATAAATAACTATCATTACATAAGAGTCGTACTATCGTCGTAGTCATTCGATGCAGCAAAGAAAAGATAAAAACCAATGATCTTGGAGGTTTCCAAGTTAGCCACAAATGAAATGCGCTTGCGCGAAGTGCCGTGTGGGTGGCGTCCGCCTGTTGGTCGAAAATCCTTATGCATCGATAACAAGCTTACTTTAGTGGATCATGTGTATCACTTATCACTTACCGTCCTGATAAACTATAATACAAAATCATTCGTTACGTTCAACGCATTCAGTCCAAGGTACGGTATAGCGTATATCATACTAAAATTTTATAAAAATCGGTTCAACCGTTTTGAAGATGAGTCGAAATAAATTAATGTATGTACAAACGGCTACACATCATTTCAAGTACAAGATGATCTCGCGTTGTATATATGCTTCTTGTGCAATAAGACCAATTGGTAGCGCTTGCACTACTGTCCGGTTACGTCATGGCAGTGATATGAAGCCCTAAAATTACTGGCCCATGAAGCTCAACATTGTATTCATCAGATGAAGCTTACGTGGATTATTGTTCATGGAATGTAGTTGCCACATACCATCGTGTGGACTACACGCCCGTACGCTACATACATTTAAAAAACTATGCTCTGAGATAAACTTACAGGTCATGAAATGTCTAGAAAAGTCAGTGTTCGTAAGGAGTCGTCTCGAAGGTTTGTGCCCGCGCGCCGCTACGAAATCTAGTCGCCGCATCCTTTACAAATTTCTGAAATGCACAAGTAACAACATTGAAAATTGGGAATAACACGTTAGCACCATTCGCTCATACTGTGTTCCTTAAAAATATTTAACTACTGCAGAGAAAATAACTAAGTATTCTCAGAAGAAACAAAAAGGAAGAAACTACTCCAGAAATAAATTTATTTTAGTAACAACTCCATCTTTAGAATGGGCTAAGAACTTATTTGCAAAGTTGTACATTCAGATATTTACCGCCATCTGTTATCAAAGCTACGCAGCTCTTCGAGAATGCATATCAGTGCTGCAATGTAATGACTTAAGTACAGGTTAGAAACACTAGATGACGTTATTAAACTTAAGCATTTATTGCCATCTGTTGAAGTTGTCGTGTACTATTTTGTATCTTCGCGGCGAACACAATACTTGCAGGGACTTACAGATGGCGCTAAAACCCTTTGCTTTTAAATACTATCTCCATCAATATTCGAAATTCTTCATATATGCAGTTGTTGTAGTCTTCTTATCAAAAGAACTTAAATCTTAGCTGATGCACGATGAGAAGCGACACCGCCAGAACTTCACAAAGCTCCCAAATAATAGTAATGGCAATGTGAGTGCGATTGAACCTTGATTATGTCCACATCAGTTCATAATATCTTATTTGTGGAAGTTTATAGCTAGGCTGTGCTTATTACATACCATAGCATCAGACAGAAGGGTTCTAATAAAGTCAAGAGAAAATCAAGAGTTTACAACTAACTTCTATTTTGCTATTTTAATGTATTTGTTATGGCATGTGTGGCGTGTTGTACTTGTGTGCAGAGGTAGGAGCGATAAATGAAACGTCTGTCTCGATTGAGTGTTATAGGCCAACTGTTTATTCAGTGTATTACAATATGTTTTCCATAGTAATCCTCCCTTTTTAAAAAAAAAATATCATTAAAATTGTGTGAACATACAAATTTATAATCAATATATATACCTACTTTTATAATAAATAAATAAATAAATAAATAAATAAATAATCACAAACAAATGTTTTCTTAACTTAGTTACATTATTAGTACACAAACTGCTTAAATTGAATTTACGTGAATTGGTTTTGCCACTACTATGAAGTATTTATTCGCATCGGATGTTTTCTGAGGTGCTAGGATCGCTTCAACTTGCATAAACCACAGGCTTGGGTTTCTTGGCTTTTAACTGGGTATTCTATTTGCAACAGACAGTGTGGAGATAATAGCTTCCGATCTTCTCCTTTAATGTCGGCTGGTGTACATGTTGACGTGACGGTACGACGTGACGCGAGTAATGTACAGCGCGAGTGAAACGTGCGATTCGTCTCGGGCGTGCGATTCGTCTAGGGGTCACCAATGTTATGTATGTTTGGCGTGTTGTACTTGTGTGCAGAGGTAGGCGCGATAAATGAAACGTCTGTCTCGATTGAGTGTTATAAGCCAACTGTTTATTCACTGTATTACAATAATATGTGTCCCATATATTTAATGTTTGTATGGACAAAGTTATCAAAGTTAGTTATCAAAATTTGAATTTGAATCACAGTTCTTTAAGCTACTGAAAAACTTTGGGGACAAAATAATCACTCTAAGTTTGGTCTGAATCAAGTGGCTGAAGTGTTGATTGGTTCAGCTGATCAAGATCAAAGAGAAGGACATCAGATCACATAACCTTCATACTGGATTTAGGTAACAATACTAGTTTCTGAATAACTATATTAGGATCAGAATATTAGTGTATTTTGGAGGACAATGATAATTTATGCAAGGAAATGACTTTGTACTAGTGATTAGCACATGCAGCCTCTCACCACAAGGTCTCTCGGGTTTGAATACCGGGTTGGCAAAATGAGTTATTAAATTTTTTCCATCACAATAACTCAATAGCAGCACAGACTTGGCAATCTGCCCTATAGGATATGATGGCTATAGATTCACCCCTTCATATCACCAAACCATATCAGGTGAAGTGTGGGTTAACAACACCTGCCCTACTATGTAATGTTATGAACATACAATTTCAAACTTATCATAGTACCTGAACACATTCTGATGTTAGCAGACTGTAGCCGGCTGGACTGTTAGTAGGGGCTGATGTAATATTCGCAGGACAGGACAGGACAGGGCAGGATGGCTTCATTTGCTGGGTGCTTGATATACTGCACTTTTCACTGGTGAAGCTGAAGCAGAGAACAGTCTGACATTATCAATTGAACTGATAAGCACTGCTGTAGCAAACAACAATGAAATAAGCTGTAGTTTACCTACTGCCTGTATGTTATGCTTGGTAACAAACATCCAGACATTATGCTTCTTACAAACTTTTACATTAAAAAAATAGTAGTTGGATTAATATGAATGGGATGGGTATAGTTATGTTTAGAACTTTTGACATCTGAAGGTCCATCTTAACAACACTAGAATATGGTTTTAAGAGTGCATCTGTCCATGATTTGTGCCAAAACACGAAGTTGTGACATCATATTAGATAATAATGATAGTATACCCGCAGTACCCGTAATTTCACTACCAAACTGGATGGTCTGGTGGTGATGTTTCAATGCCTGAGTGTCGAGAACTCGACATGCATCGCTTGGGTTCCTTAACTAGTCATCGGCACCGCACACCTCGCACCTCAGCGCGCCAACAGCTGGCCGTCGATGACCGGTCCGACCGTCAGTCAGCCATAGACTGCGCAACGCACGCTCACGCTCGCGCAATTTCTCTCTTTGCATTTTGTATTACGTAGCTTCGCAACCTCAAGCTTGTTATATTGTCAATACAATACAACTTAAATTACAGTCCACTCTTTTTCATTTATTACAACTCCTACTGAGCTTCGACGGCAACATTGGTCCTTTCACCGCCTTCAAGAACTAGATAAACTTTTGAAAATTCAACGGCCGCGAAAGATTTCGGAAGACTCAAAAGTTGAAGTTTCGTCGATTTCTGGGATTGCATCTGCCTTTGGACCTCAAGAATATGTGGGACACACATTGTAATGACTGAATAAACAGTTGGCTTATAACACTCAATCGAGACAGACGTTTCATTTATCGCTCCTACCTCCGCACACATATACAACACGCCATACATATCATAACATTGGTGACCCCGAGACGAAGCGCACGCCCGAGACGAAACGCACGCCCGAGACGAATCGCACGTTAACACTCGCGCTGTACATTACTCGCGTCACGTCGTACTTTCACGTCAACATGTACCCAGCACCAATTGCAGCAACTCTATCTCCTGCACAGCCAACTCCACCAGCCATCAAAGGAGAGGAAGATGAAACAATTATCTCCACACTGTTGCAAATAGAATACCCAGTTTTTGGCCCGAAAACCCTAGACTGTGGTTTATGCAAGTTGAAGCGATCCTAGCACCTCAGAAAACATCCGATGCGAACAAATATTTTATGGTTGTGGCAAAACTTAGCAAGGACGTGGTACAGCAAGTGGCAGATATTTTGGCAAACCCCCCGGAAAGTAACAAATTTGAGAACCTGAAGAAACGTCTTTTACAAATATACGAAGAGTCCGAGACGAGGCAAGTCCAGAAATTAGTGTCTGAAATGGAATTAGGCGATCAAAAACCAAGTCAGCTATTACGCAGGATGAAAGAATTAGCCAGAGGGAAGATCGAGGACGATATGTTGAACATTTTGTGGCAAGGTCATTTACCAACCTCAGTCCGAGCAGTTCTTACCGTCACGTCTACTAAAAACCTTGAAGAATTAGCAGAGATAGCAGACAAAGTTATGGATATCCACCAATCGACGCAGGTCGGCGAAGTAGCCCGTAGCAATCCAGATTCCACGCATACCTACGACATAGCATCAATCATGGCAGAGATAGCGAAGATCAACCTGAAAATAAATGAGATGGACGAGAGAAGAGGAAGATTCAGATCCCGGAACAACAGCAGGCATAGGAACTTTTCACGTAGCCGTTCACGGTCAAGGTCACGCCGGAACCCGGATAGTCCAGATTGGATGTGTTCATATCACTGGAGATACAGGCAGAGAGCAAGGAAATGTGTCGCACCCTGCAGCTGGAAGACCAAGAACCAACCCCCAACCCCAAGATCGGAAAACTAGCGGAACTACAGCCAGTAGCGGGAAGCTGTGCCGTCAGAGACCACCGCTTAATAGTAAGTGATAAGAATAATAATTTTAAATTTTTAATTGATTCTGGCGCATGTATTTCAGTTTTACCTAAATTTTTAGTAAGAAACAAAAAAGAATTAGATTTAAAATCCGATTTTAAATTATTTGCAGCTAATGGTTCAGTAATTAAAACATATGGAACTAAGACACTTGTGTTAAATTTAAAGTTAAGACGATCTTTTACTTGGAATTTTGTAGTTTGTGATGTAAAACAACCTATTCTAGGTGTTGATTTTTTAAATCAATATAAGTTAATTTTAGATATTAATGGTCGTTGCTTAATAGATAAGATTACCAATTTAACAGTATGCGGAACGATCGTAAACCATTGTGAAACAACGATTTCCACGCTACGAAAAGATCACCCTGTATATGATATATTATGTAAATATCCAGAGATTCTCAAACCTATGACATTCAAGGAGGCACCAAAACATTCAGTTTATCATTTTATTGAAACATCAGGCCCACCAGTTTTTTGCAAACCGAGACCTTTAGCACCGGAACGATATAAAATTGCCAAAGAGGAATTCAAAACAATGTTAGAGATAGGTATATGCAGACCATCTAAGTCAGCATGGGCAAGCCCATTACATTTAGTACCGAAAAAAGACGGTCAAGTTCCTCCTTGTGGTGACTACAGAGCATTAAACGCCATTACGACACCAGATAGATATCCAATACCGCGCGTACAAGATTTTACTTATTTATTAGCTAATAAACATGTATTTTCCAAAATTGACAAAAAAAAAGCATACCATAATATTTTAATTAATCCCGACGATATTTGTAAAACAGCAATTACAACTCCGTTTGGATTGTATGAATTTGAACGCATGACTTTTGGGTTGAGAAACGCTGCCCAAACATTCCAACGATTCATGACAAATACAGTCTTATCAGGCTTAGATTTCTTATACTGTTATGCTGACGATATTTTAATTAGCTCTGAGAATTATATACAACATAATGAACACTTAAAAAAATTATTTCAACGTTTAAATGAATACAGTATTACTATCAACTTAGAAAAATGTACTTTTAAAGCTACCAGTATAGAATTTTTAGGATACCAAGTTACCACATGTGGTATCAAGCCCTTAGAAAGCAAAGTTCAAGCCATTCGTGATTACCCAAAACCTCAAAATGTCAATCAATTAAGAAAATTCTTAGGCATGGTTAACTTTTATCGAAATCATTTACCTAAAGCAATTAAGTACCTAGAAGTTTTAAATAATTATATTCATAAGGCCAGAAAGAACGACAAAACACCGATACATTGGACACCGGATGCTGATCAAGCATACTTAGAATGTAAGCACGGTTTGACGAACGCGGTGACGTTATCGTTTCCAGTAACCAACGCGCCTCATGCACTTTTTGCTGATGCTTCAGATAATAGCGTGGGAGCCGTTTTACAACAGTACATAGACAATAAATGGCAACCACTAGGTTATTTCTCAAAGAAATTAAATGATACACAAAAAAATTATAGCACATATGACAGAGACAGACAGACTTGCTATATTTTTGGCAGTAGAACATTTTAGAAGTTTATTTGAAGGCCGTGAACTTATTGTATTTACGGACCACAAACCCTTAACATTTGCATTTTCGAAACTTTGTAAGAATAATAAGAAAGAAAGTCCGAGACGTGTTAGGCAATTGTTATTCATAAGTGAATTCACGACTGGTATTCGCCATGTAAGTGGACAGGACAATATTGTTGCAGACGCGTTATCTCGCATAGACTCTATTCAATGCACATCAAGCGTAGTTGATTATGAAAAATTATCAGTAGAACAAGATCAGGATTTAGAACTCAAAGGTTTTTTGGAGAATTCTAGATACAAATTCAAAAAATTTTTAGTTCCAAATACTAATCATTATTTATTGTGAAATTTCGAACGCAAATGCAAGACCATATATAACAGAAAATTTTAGAAAAAGTATATTTTATGCAATACATAATCTTAGTCATCCTGGAGTACGTACATCACGACAAATGATTAAAGAAAATTTTTTTTGGCCGAACATGAATCGAGATATTGGCTTATGGTCAAAAACATGTCTTAATTGTCAGAAATCTAAGGTAAATAGACATACTACTGCTAGTTACGGTACTTATCCCCCGGTTGATAGATTTGAACATGTGAATATAGATTTGGTAGGACCACTTCCTACAGTAGATGATTATAGATATTGTTTAACGATAATTGATAGAGGAAGTGGCTGGCCGGAAGCGTACCCATTAAAAGATATTTCAGCTGAAACAGTGGCAAATAAATTATATACAGAATGGATTGTAGATTTGGCTGTCCTGTTAAACTCACTAGTGACCAGGGCAGGCAATTTGAAAGTAAAGTTTTTGCAAATTTAATGTTATATTTAGGGGTGACAAAGATAAGAACTACCCCATATAGACCGCAAAGCAATGGATTTATCGAAAGATGGCATAGATGTGTAAAAGCGTCATTAATGGCAAGATTAAATGGTAATAAAAATTGGACTCACGAATTACCTAGTGTAATGTTAGGTCTTCGTGCAGCCATTAAGAAAGAAACAGGCGTAAGCGCCGCGCAAATGGTATATGGTCGATCCTTACGATTACCAGGAGAATTTTTTGTAGATATAAATAACAGTAACTATGACTATAATAACGTTGTACAAAATATAAGTGACATCATTAAACAATACAAACCTATAGGTATGAAGAATAACGATTCTAAAACAATTTTCGTTCATTCAGATTTAAAACAATGCTCACATGTATTTTTGAGAGATGACACAATAAAAAAGTCTTTGACATGTCCATATGAAGGACCATATAAAGTATTAGAAAGATCAGAAAAAATATTTAAAATTCAATTACCAAACAGAGTATTAACAGTTTCTATAGACAGATTAAAACCAGCTTATTTGTTAAAAGAATGTGAAGAAAGTAGCGAGAAACAATGTAAAAAAACTCAAAGTGGCAGAGTTGTTAAGACACCAGTCAGATTTTTATAAAAAAAAAACAATATATTATGATAATCATGTTATATTTTAATAAAACTAAAATATAAACAGACAAACCCTAGTAATATAATTAGTATGTAAGAAATGTTGACTTAATTAATCGTAAGCCATGCACGTGTAAAATTGAGCTTTTGCTGAGCCAACGAAATGCTTTGTAATAATTCAATTTATAATTGTAAAACATTCCATTGTGAAACCATCAACTGATTAGTACTTTGCACCAATTTTAATATAAAGTTAATTATTTAACCAATATGGGTAAAACATACAGTGTTGAGAAAAAAAGTGAAGAAGTAATAATTGCCCAAAATGGAGCGAACAGTGCAACCAATTCACATTTTGAGCAATCTTTAGAGAGATATGGCATAGTTATTTTTGTCATAGCGGCATTGATTATTATTTGTATTACATACATGGTATACAAAAAGTGTAAACAAGGTACTCAGAAAATGTTAAGAAAAGAAATGTCAGTATGGTGTAGTACCAATAACATTCCGATGGTTCAACAACAGGCGCAACCGCGTCATAACATAGTATAGTATTATAAGTGTATAACAGTGTAAAGTGAAACCCCAAATTAATATGTTATAAAAAATATAAATATCTTTTACTTTTGTTTAATGTAATGTGTAACGAATATTAAAATAATAATTATACTTTGTAATAGTAACAATGAAATAAATTGCAAAAGAAACATTCTGTATGTATCGTATTGTATTATTGTAATGGAACATAACACCGTATGATAAAGAATGTACTCGCTAAGCAGTTTGTGTACTAGTATTGTAACTAAGTTAAGAAAACATTAGTATGTGATTATAAAAATTATATATTGATTATAAATTTGTATGTTCACTAAATTTTTATGATAAAAATTTTCAAAAAGGGAGGAATACTGTGGGACACACATTGTAATGACTGAATAAACAGTTGGCTTATAACACTCAATCGAGACAGACGTTTCATTTATCGCTCCTACCTCCGCACACATATACAACACGCCATACATATCATAACAAATATAAACACGGCCACAGAAAAGCCGTCCTTATTAAAAGGGTTGTAGTTCCAGAAGAGAAACACCGTATATTCACTGTATCACAATAGTTTATTCTCGCATTCGAGCGATGCGCTCAATCACCCCACTATTTGCCGGTTGCCCCAACACCAATCATAGAGGGCGCACTTACGTAACATTTGACTTTAGTATTAACAATTACTTTATTGCCGGCAGATAGGTGGGTGTTTACGAGTTTTTAATAATTCTTAATTAAATGATGGATAAAGTAAGTAAGTAAGTAAGTAATTTATTTCAAAACAAATACATTTGTGTTGAAAATGGCACATTAAAAATAACAATAGTAACTTAAAATTACTGGGTATATACATAAAATTTAATAATGACTAAAATAACACAAAAAAAATACATTAAGAATAAATTATAAATTTAACAGATCATTATAACATATAAATCAAAAAATAAAAATAAAAATGCACTCCAACTTTCAAATAACTATAAAAAAAAATTAAATTAATAATGGATCATAAAAATCATTTGTCTATATTTTTATTATTAATAAATTCATCAACATCATAGTAACATTTCTTTATTAAATAGGATTTAAGTACATTTGTAAATATTTTTGGACTTCGAATAACCTTAAATTTGGAGGGCAATTTATTGAACAAGGATATCGATTGCACCCTGGTACTATGCTGAACAATGTTAAAACTTGGATGTAATAAAGTTGGTAAATCTTTTCTACGAGTGGCTATTCTAACCTCTCTTTCCGATTCTGTTTCATATTTAGGCAAATTCTTTATTAGATTTGTAAGCAAAACCAAAATATACAAACACGGTACCGTCAATATTTCTAGATCAATAAAATGCTCTCTACATGATTCTGTTTGTTTAATGCGGACTATCGTACGTATTGCCCTTTTTTGTATTACAAATGCTGAATTAAGGTAAAAGCTCCTATTACCGAGGTATTTCGCAACATTTGAAAGTAAGAAACCAAAATAAGCATTTGTAAGTATTTCTCAAGGTGCAAAAATATTTTATCGTCAAAAATGGAATTTATATTTTGTATTGCTGTTGAATCTATGCTTCTTTTCATGATATTACTTATTTTAAAAAAATATTTAAATAGTCGGGTCGATTTCCCCTAATACCGAGGTATGATTATGGTCAGATCCTATTACCGCGGTAGTCGGCTCCTATTACCGAGGGTCGACAATTGTATTCATTAAAGTTCCGTAAAAATAATATTAATTAGAAAATATAATCGTGTTAGTGTAGTAATTTGTAAGTATGCCATTCATTGACAAAATGAATGAATGAAATGAATGAATACTACAGAATTACTAACACATTTATATTATTTCATAAATAATATTTGTACGGAACTTAGTACATTTTACGTTTAGTAAAATTAAAACAACGCGCGATTCAGTCTATATAGAAAGATCTTTTCGTACAGATCAGTCTATACGAAAAGATCTTTGTTCTTTTTTTGTATTGTATTTTAACATGAGAATCGCCAAGGATTCTCTCATGTTAAAATTATAATAAGTACATTTATTCTGAAATTCCAACGGATTCCGAAAGAATTTAAGAATAAATTAGTAGGTAATAGGTACTTAGTGTGTTTTTACACGTCCGTGAATAGCGTTCATTGGTTTTATAGAAATAAAAATATAAGTTTATGTAGGAATCAACTGGCTGACGAGTTATAACAATCATTTAAACAATCATCAAAAATCAACAGTTCGTAGATAAACAAAAGGTAAAAACATTAAAGACGTATTGAAAGTTCAAAAATTAACAATCCGTAGAGTATAGTTAAGAACTAACTTAAGGTTACTGAAGGTTTACACATGATGTACTTAACTTAAAAGAGATCTAAATAACATAATCTCATCACGTTTATTCCGTAACGTAGTCTCTGGTACATTATACTGTTTCGAGGCTTTGTAAATACTCATACCTTGTTGAATCGCTGAAAGTGCTTCAGCCATTTGGGTATCAGTATAACATTTGCGTTTCTTTCGGTCCATGATGTCTGTAAAAAAATACAAAATTATGTAGATCGCATAAACTTAAATAAAAAATACCTAAGTACATAAACCTCTTTTAGGTTTATCAAAAAACATTAATATTAAAATAAGAATCCACCAAAACAGATACAAAACTTTTTATTTATTTACGGAACCCTAAAAACTATTAATTTTATATTTTAGGAATAGGACGGTATTAGGAGATCACAGAACCTAATACCGAGTCACCTGGAAATAACTACCACGGTAATAGGAAAACTACATGGGTTTTAATAATCCTAATTCGGACCCATGAAAATTTTGTTATTTTTATGCGTGTAAATGCCTAATCAAACAATAACAGTTTTTTTGGTTCAGATGTGTATAACTCAAGTCGAAATTTATACAAAATAAATATTCTGTGATAAAATTAAAATACACCTTCCTATTTTTACCCCTTCTAAGAAACCAACATTTTGTACTCGACATTTTTCACATTTAACTAGATTTCTAATTAAAAAAACACACCGCGGAATAAAGTTTCTAAATTATGGGATTACTAATGATTTCAACAAAACTTGAATCTAATTCAATAAGTTAATACATTGAAAGTTATTAACAATTAAACATACCCATTGTTTTTCCTATTTCCGAGGTATACCACGGTATTAGGATCAATCTATAAAATTTGTATCCTATTACCGCGGTATCTTATTACTTAATTTTTTGGTAAAAAACGAGTTTTAAATATGAAACAAGCTGTTTAAATAGTTAGTAAAATAGTAGGAAAATGCTATAAATAACAAATAAACATACTTGAACGACTTATTAATACTAAAAATGTAATTTCAAAATTTTTGTGTACTTACTTTTGTTGTTCCGCGTTTGTATAGAAACACCTCTCACGTCAACGACGTTACACAAACCGATTGATTTTGTAGTGTTATCTATGTGCTATACTTGCAAACGTCAGTTATGTCATAAAGTGATAGATTTGGGATAACTTTTTTCCTTTTTGGTGTACTTAAACTGAATAAAACAGGAATAAAGCGCGAAAATAAAAATACCACGGTAATAGGACGCGATTTTGACTACCGCGGTAATAGGAGCTTTTACCTTAACATTATATTGGTAAAGTAACTATTTCCCCAGAATTGAATGCTATACCTTAATTTTGATTCTACTAATGCAAAATAAATCATTCTTAGTTGAGCTTTAGTAAGTTCTTCTCTTAAACTTCTGATTGCATAGCAGGCTGAACTAATCGTGTTAGTGATAGATAGTAATTCATTCTTCATGTTTAACAATTCGTCGATACGAACACCAAGAAACTTTACTTGATCGACAACATCAATTAATTTGTTATTTGATACTGCTTGAACGCTTGCTTTATTTTTACTTGTCAACTTAAATAAAATGCATTTTGTTTTGTTTGAATTTAATATTAAATTATTGGCACTAAACCAATTTTCAAACCTTTGCAGTACCATATTTATTTTAGTCTCTAGTTGTTGCATGTTGCTGGCAGAAATTACAGCATTAGTATCGTCGGCAAAGACAACTAGATTTACATCTGGAATGCAATTTTTCATATATCCTGATAAATCATTTATGAATATTATGAAAAATATAGGTCCTAGCACTGAGCCTTGAGGCACACCGCGCGATGCGGGAATAAGGCTAGATTTATAAGTGTATTCTTGATTATCAACCACAGATTTAATTTCCACGTACTGTCTTCTATTTTGTAAATACGAACTAAATAACCTTAAAACAGAATCTCGTATACCGTAATGTTCTAGCTTTTTTAGAAGGATGTTGTGGTCCACCATATCGAATGCTGAGCTAAGGTCAAGAAAGAGACCCGCAACTTTAAATCGCTTGTTTAAATTTGTTACCACCTCGTTAATTAGGGCGTCTATGGCGTCTATTGTCCCTATTGATTTTTGATATCCAAACTGTTGGTTACTTATAATACTGTTATCATTTAGGTGTTTAACAAGTCGATTCTTCATAATCTTTTCAAAGATTTTAGATAATACCGGCAGTAATGATATGGGTCTATAATTGCTAGGATCAGTCTTGCAACCTTTCTTAAAAATAGGTATTATTCGTGCAATCTTAAATTGGTCTGGGAACAAATTTGATTCAATACATTCATTAAAAAAATATGCTAATGGATTAGCCAAGATGTCTATATTTTCTTTGATAACCACCAAGGGTATTTCATCGTATCCAAATGATGGTTTATTTTGCATTAGTTTCACTAATCTAACTATTTCTGTTGGTGTAACTAAATCGAATTTCATTGCTGTATCTATTCTATTCACATTTTGTATTAAATAAGAAACAGCAAGATTTCCGCCATCATTCGAATGGGAGGCGTTCTGGAATTTTTCAGAGAAGACAGTGGCTATTTCCAAGGGGCTATCAATGGCAATGTTATTAATTTTAAGTATTAATCCCTCTGTACAACATTTAGAAACCCCGTTACGCCGTTGATTAACGATTTTCCAAATCAACTTACTTGAGTTAGCTGATTCATCTACTTGTTTTCGTGTATGAAGCCTCTTTGCACATCTAATTACTCTTTTATAAACTTTTAAAAACTCATCACGATACTTTAAGATACTATTGTCGGTTTCATTTTTATTAACGGTGCTTAGGAAACGTTTAAACTTACTAGATATTTTAATACCCTTTGACAACCATTTTGAATGGTTGTTTTTTTTTAAAAGAATCCTAACTCTCTTTTTCTTAAAGGCATTTGCATGAATACTTTTGAATTTACTTAAGAATGTATTAATTCCAGTATCCCAGTCTTGTTTTAATAATTCTTGTCTAAATTTGTATTTATTTGCATCGTTATATAGTCGTTTTTGAACATATTTAAATTGCAGATTTTCTTTTTTAGCATCAATCTTTTCCAGTGATACTGTACAAAAAAGACCTGCATGGCCATCCGATAGTCCGTTATGATCAACACTTATGTCACTTATACAATCGTCTGGTAAATTTGTTAATATATTATCTATACATGATTCCGAATTGTTCCGTCGGAAGGTAGAAGAATTAATTAAATATTTAAAATTATAGCATGTCAATAATGATGAAAATGAAATAGTTCTTATATCGTTATTGAGTAAATTAACATTGAAATCCCCACATATTATACATTGCTTCTTGAAAAAGTGTTAGAGTAACTTTTCAAGATTAGCTATAAAGATGTCAAAATTATTATTAGATGGAGTTCTGTAGCAACAAATAACATTTAAGTTTGTCTCTAAATCTTTGAAACCACATACTTCAAAATTATCAGATTGATACAATTGTTTACAAATTTGCAATTCTTCTACTTTTCTGTCATTCAGCATTAATATTAGAGTACCACCTCTTTTTTTTTTGGGTCTCGTATTATACGAGCCTAGTAAGAAATTATTAAAATTTAATTGACTTATTAAAATATCGTTTAGAAAATGTTCACTAATACAAATTATATTTACTTCCTTAGGCAATTCATTTAGGTATATTTCTAAATCATCTTTTTTATTGTTTAATCCGCACAAGTTTTGATGATAATTATATTGTTAGAGAACACTGAGACAGATTATTCCTATTTGCAATAGATAGATCAGTACTTTGGAGTTTATGAATACTGTTATTCAAGAAAAAACTCTAGATTTTTAAAGTTTGCATTCGATTCTGCAAAGTTTTCTCCATAGAATAAAACATTTTCAAGATAAATTTCTTTTATTGAAAGTTGTAAGTCCCGGAACAGATTCCTCATTCCGTAATTATTAAGACAACCAGTACGCTTGTTGAACATATTGTCATCGATATCACATGATAAATTTAGATTAGAGTCTAATAGAATTGCGTAGTAGTGCGTTAAATTATCCATATATAGCATGTTGTTGAATGTTTCTATTCTCCAATTAAACATAACAGAATATTCATTACATTTGTACGTTGGCAAACAGAGTAAGATATTAGTATGCTGAATTGTTTGTAAGCTCTCTCTTATATGTATAATGAGATCACAGTAATTGTTTGTTTTGAGGAAGTCTTCTTCTCCAATAAAGATAATACAGTAATCTTTTAAAGTAAAGTTTGCAACTTTATTTCGAACATTCTTTAATAGTTGTTTTATGCCACAGTTAGGAGTGATGTAATGGCATACTCGGTAGTCACGGAACACATCCTCTGCAGTATTTAATATATTGTTTACTGTGTTGCTACTAATAATGCAAATGTTGCTCTTTTCTTGAACTTCATATGGCGTTGAATCAGTTCCCTGAGATGTGGGAATATTGTCGCTCATGGTATGAGTGTGCTGAGATTGAGGTACACTTTCGCACAATTCCTGTATGCAGTAAGTGTCGCTTACTGGTGTTACTTCTCGTGGGGTAGAAACCTTTGCCTTTTTATTGAGTGTACACTTCTTACTGGTAAGCTGCGTTGTCGCGTTTGCTAATACTTCATGTTTCGAATGCGTGTTTAGGTCGATAATGCGCTTGAGCTCACTATTTTCAAGTGAGAGATTACTTACTTCGTTTCGCGCCGCACGTAGTTCCAACCTTAGTGTATCTATTACTTTTTGTAGTTCTCTTATCTGTGTTTCATTTTCGTCGTCCGGCATGCTCTTTAGACTTAGTGTAGAGTTATTAGAGGCATTTGAGTCCTCCTTATCTGTAGTGTCTTCTGTCATAGACTTTCTACGCGGCCTAATTCGGAGAGTTATATTATCGAAGAAATCCATATTCAATAACGTAAAGTCTCAAAAAGACAAGCTAGTCGCGCTCAGGATTTGATTCTAGAACAGTCAGTATGAGAGGTAATTACTTAACCAGCTCAGCTAACTGTGCAGTTACATATAGATTAAAATAGATGATCCTTTCTCTCCAACAAACAAACATGTACTTCAAACAACAATGTTTTTTTATTTTTATGTGTTAATATTATTAGAAATCCATTCTAGGTGAATCGCGCGTTAATAAAACGTCTCGCTTTTTGTGTCCACTATTTATAACTACTAGCGACCTCTAGGAGTATATCCAATTAATTGTTATTGTAGCTAGCGGTCAAAAGAGCCCATAACCAATTATGTGGTGCCCTCTATTATATCTTCATAGTACTAGGTGATCTTACTTGTAATTGTCACCTGAGGGAGTACGTGGCTTTGCTACTCAACGTTAGATGGCGCTACTATAGGCTGCTCCTTAGATGATTATGCATATTTTGAATAAATTAGTGCAAAATAATACTTCTTGACAGAATCACTTAAACGGTATTTTTCTTTGAGAACTAATTGATGTGCCACTCACCAATATTTCAGTAATGTTTTGCACCAATATTTGCACTATTGTTCCACAAAATTATTGAACACAGTTTGATTTGTAACGTCACTATAGTTTTAAACTGTTTTTTTTCACTGTTCACTGTTTAAACCACATTTATGGTCTTGCCTTATATAAACAGGGTTAACTGTAGTAATTTGAAGCACTTTTTGTTAGATTTTAACTTTGTATACTATTTATTTATGATTTTTAACTACAGAGCAACAGTAACTATGTGTATCCGTTGCACGCCCTCTAGCGATAGTTAATTATCTACTTAAACAAAGATAATTATCTACTTATTAAAACTATACCTAAATATAAAGATTCTTTAAACAGTATTTAAGATTAAAGTTAATGTCCGGTTCCTAGCAACGTGCATTAAGAGTACTTAATTTAGAGTTGTAAAAGAACTGAGTCTTTTAGTCCTAATTTTGCAGCTATGAGTCCTTTATGCAGAACTCGCGACTAATTTAGTCTTCTGAGTCCTGAGTCTTGAGTTCTTTTGAGTCTTTTCAGTTCTTTCAGTCTTAAAAGTTCTTGAGTCGTTAGATTAATGTTAAGTCTCTTCTTTTTTTTCAGTTCTTTGAGTCTTTTAAGTTCTTTTAAGTCTTAGAAGTCGTGAATTAGGACTGTAGTCCAATCAAAATGACTCGTGTTTTTGAGTTCTTTTTTTTTGTTTGCGACGGCAGGCGACATGAGGAGACGAGAGGCGACGGTAGGAGACGAGAGGCGACGAGATGTGGCAATTAACTATCAAGTGTCTATTTATCAGATTTACTTTTACTATCTTAAGTTATGTAGTAGTAAGTAGACTCGGTTATGACGTGGGAGGTATATGGCCTACTGTACCACGCTGGCCAGACGGGTTGGTACCGGGTTTTGTTTCGAGGTTTCCTTCTCTTGTACAGGAGGTGATATTCAGCTTCTTCCTAGTCAACGACTTTTACGTTAAGGTAGTAAAATTAATTAAATTCAAATTCAAATTCAAATTCAAATCATTTATTTGCATAGGCCCCAGGAGGCGCTTGAACACGTCAAAATATTACAAACAAATGATATAAAAATAAATTATAAGTAAAACTAAATTATACTAATTACAATGATTTGAATAACCGGGGCTTAGATTAATTTTAATCCAACTGTTTAAAATCAGATTAAAATCAAACTAAGTACCAGCTCCGATGGGTATTGCATTATGAGAAGAGCTGGTGAGAAACTCATGTGCACCATCTTTTCAAATGAAATGAATAATATACAATTATATTAATATATAATAATATATAACAATTACAACACATAAAAAGAGCAGTTCATTTCCAAATACTATTATCATTTATGTAGTCTAAAATACAGTAATAAGCTTTTTGAGATAATCTGATTTTAATATATTTCTTAAATTTACCTATCGATAATTCTACTGCGTCTAATGGAAGTTTATTGTAGAAGCGTATACATTGACCTGGAAACGAGTTAGAGATTTTATGGAGCCTAGTAGTGGGCACAGCCAGTTTGTTTTTGTTCCTTAGATTTACTTTATGGAGATCACTATTTTTCTTAAATTTTGTTTGATTCTTGTGGACGTACAATAAATTTTCATAAATGTATTGAGAATGTAACGTCATAATATTTATCTCTTTAAATTTATTTCTTAGTGTCTCCTTGGGACTCATCATATAGATAGCTCGAACAGCTCGTTTCTGGAGCACAAAGATTGAATCTACATCCGTGGCACTACCCCAAAGCAATAAACCATATGACATTATACTATGAAAATAGCTAAAATAAACTAAACGCGCAGTGTCAACATCGGTCAGTTGACGGATTGTTTTTACCGCGTAAGCTGCTGAGCTGAGTCTACCAGATAACGTTTCTATATGTGGGCCCCATTGTAATTTAGAATCTAATGTTATACCAAGAAAGACAACTTTATTGACCATTTCCAATTCCTCATTGTCCATCAACACACTAGTTTTGACTTGTTTAACATTTTTTGTAAAAAATCTAACATATTTTGTTTTATTACCATTTAAAAGCAAGTTGTTAACACTAAACCAGTTTACTATCTTTGACAGAGCATTGTTTACATCGTCAATTACTGTTTGTTGTCTATTTACCTTAAAAACTAAAGAAGTGTCATCCGCAAACAATACTATCTCATGATTGTCCTTAACGAGATGAGGTAAATCATTAATGTACAAGAGGAACAGGAAAGGGCCCAAAATAGAGCCTTGTGGCACCCCCATTGCTACAGCTGATCCATGCGATCGCTTTCCATTGACATCAACTCTCTGAATCCTATCACCTAGATAAGAAGTAAGAAGTTCCAGAGCGATGCCTCTTATACCGTAGTGGTGTAATTTTCTGACTAGAGTTTCATGCTGCACACAATCAAAAGCCTTAGATAAGTCACAGAACACCCCATAGGCGTCCCGCGACTCCTCCCAAGCCTCGAATATACATTCAAGTAATCTAACCCCAGCATCACATGTTGACCGTCCGCGAGTGAAACCGAATTGTTTAGTGTGCAACAGGTTGTTTTCATTAAAATATTTAAGTAACTGCGCGAGAATTATTTTTTCAAAAATTTTACTAAACGTAGGTAGCACCGATATTGGTCTGAAGTTTGTGGGGTCTAATGTACTACCTGATTTAAACAATGGAATTACTTTACTTAATTTCATTAAGTCAGGAAACACACCACAATCAATACATCTATTAAATATCATTATTAAATCAGGTGCAATAATATCAATCAACGATTTTATAATATGTACAGAAATGCCCCATAGATCAGCCGTTTTCTTAATATTAATTGATTTAAACGCGGCTTTAAAATCAGATCCATTAACATGACGAAATGCGAAATTATTAAAAAACTCAGGCACATTATCTTGAAGTAACGACTCGGCAACGGAGGAGGAAGAGCCTAAAGCACTAGTTAGAGAGACAGGAAAAGCAGTAAAAAATCCTTCAAAAGCATTGGCAACTTCTAAATCTGACTTGGTTACTTGACCATCGATACTTAACTTAAAGTCTGAGTCTTTTGTTCTACCCTTCCCAGTCTCTTCATTAATAACTTTCCATGTGGCTTTAATTTTATTACTACTGTTTTTGATTTTAGATTTAATAAATGTAGATTTGGCAATTTTACAGACGCGTTTAAAAATCTTCGAGTATGATTTGACATGTTCTTTAAACTCTTCACTGCTATTAAATTGTCTCTCATAGTATAAAATGTACAATGTTTGCCTACTCTTATGGATACCTGCGGTTGCCCAGTCACCAAAGACGGGGCTATTAGTAACAGTAATCTCCTTGGAAGTAAATATTGAGTTAAAGTCCCGAAGAAATGCATCAAAAAACAAATTATACATCACATTAGGCTCTATGTTATTATCTAAGAAAGGTAAGTTAGTAGCTAGGTTTACTCTCATACGTTCAAAGCGACTAGCTGTTACTGGCACAGAAGTAATTTTTTTCCTAACTACATTTTTACTTTTTATTTTAAAACTTATCATTTGCCCAGAATGATCAGAATCTAGCTTATTAATAATACTTCTGTGAGTTGGCTTAATATCTGTATAAATATTATCTAAGCATGTAGCCGTGGTGGCACTTATTATACTAGGCTCCATAAATAAGTTTATTAAATTATGGGATTTAAAAAGACTTAAAATTTTACATGATGCAGTTGTATTAACAAGAATATTAATATTAAAATCTCCACAGACTAAAATTGTTTTACCCAAATTATTTACTCTGCATAGGGCTTCATCCATGATTTCTAAAAATAAACTAAGGTCTGCGGAAGGAGGTTTATATACGCATATAATAATGAAATGCTCTAATTGTACACAGGATAATTCAACGGAACATTCTACAGAGAGAGACACAATATCTTTCCGTTCTTTAAATTTAAGTTTTTTATTAAGTAAAATTAGGGACCCCCCATGTATTGTGTTGACCCTGCAGAATGAACTACCAACCTGGTGGTTGCTGAAATTAAACATGAGCTGATGCCCCTTAAGCCAATGTTCAGTAATACACATAACACTAATATTTTCAGAGTTCATGAATAATTCCAGTTCTAGTTGCTTACCCAGATTTAAACAATATATATTTTGATGCACCAGGTTAATATTATCATTTTTATTGTAATTAGTACATTTTTGTGGCCGTAGTGGCATATAATTACTATTTGATTCTGCAGCTAAATTGATCAATTGTGAATGTAATAAATTAGAGCTAGAGGTTGCTTCCTCTGTTGTCTCATGAATTAATTTAAATGATTGCAAATTTCAGAATTGATATGAGAATAAGAAATGTCAATATCATTAATATGAAGAATGTCAGAAGTATCCTCAATAGAGGCTAAGTTATAATTCATGTCATGATTATTCAAATAATTATTAGATAATTGCATGTCATTAGTCTGCTCAATAGAAGCAGATCTGTTAGTAGCCAAGTTCTTGGCTGTAATGTCAATAAAATAGGATAGCGAAATTGCTATCTGTCGCTTAAAACTAGCAGAAAGGTAATAGTTACCTTTAGTCAAATATAACTTGCTGCTAACAAAACTGTTAGTATCTATCAAATGAATACTATCATTATATGTACTTATAGTGTGTAGTACATTGTTCAACTTATATCTAAGATTATTTTCCGCATCTGACAGGCTCCTACAGTAGGGGAATGTGAACAAAATTATACTACTTAAGCGTAGAGATAATAAATTATCAAAATAATTAACCAAATCCTTTTTGCTAACATTACCCCTATTTTCCACTAAAATAATGAGATTTTTATGATTACTGAAGTTATAACTTAAAATTCTTTTCATAATAAAATCATATGTTGCAGATGGTAAGCAATGGTTAACAACTGATTGTCCCTTAACAAGAGAATTCAGTTTTGAGCCCATATGTTTTCCAATACCATCACTAAACATAATAGTACTTTGCGCATCACTTGGTGTACAACATGTTACATCAATTGATGCACCTAATGACTGCTCTGTCCTAACACTAGTATGTGAGCCATCACACAAGTTCTTACTATTGTCATGGCAAACTAAGGGAGCACTCACTGGCTGTGGTGAACTATGCTATATAAGCTCATACAAATACCTTAAGAATGGAGAAATGACTCAGCCGCGAGTTCTTTTCTTAAGACTGAGTCCTTTTTAAAGGACTTAGTCTTGAGTTCTTACTGTAAAGACTAAGCTGTTTTAAAAGACTCAGTCTTGAGTTCTCTTTGGTAAGACTGGAGTCTATTTTAAGAAGACTAAAAACTCAGAAAGGCTTCAAGCTCTTAGTTATTCTCTTTTGACTTGAGTTTTCTAAAAAAGACTCGAGTCTCAATATTAAGACTATAAAGACTAAGTTCTTTTACAACACTAACTTAATTATACAATATTATTAACCTAAATATAAATAGGCTAACATTATTGATCTTTTTCTTCAATCAACGGATGCAAGAACAGAGAACATTGGAAATCAGGACGAAAATCAAATTCACTGAAAACTCCACGTCTTAAAATTGTCTTCGTGCTTTGCAATCATCGCTAAGGAGTTCCTGCATAACAATTATCATAGTGGTTTGCTAAAAAAACAGTGAGTTCGTTCCTTTTCCTTACCTTTATTCTGATTTTGCATAATCATCTTCATTTCCATTTCACATAATCATATAATTCCCATCTTTATTTCCATTTCATATCATTTAAATACATTTCAATCACATAGGTTAATTATTATAATAATTGCCTAGTCATTCAATCATCTTCAGCCTCATATATTTGATCAAACATTATCCATTTTTTCATTCATCTAGTCTTTAGATTCATCTATTCATACAACAATTAGTTTTTATGCTAATAGTAGTACTAAAGTAGCTTTAATATAATCGCTTGGTTGTTGAATAATTTGTATTAGATAACCTAAGGCATTACTTAGCATTTTTGTTGGCAAAAAATTGCTGCGCCTGGCGTAAATTAAAAGCACCATATATTTTGCACTTAGTTGCTTACATTATTTTATCAGGCATATTTAAACGCATTTAATTTAGCTTTAATTTTAATTTAGCAATTTAAATATGGCTGACATTAGGACTCTTATTAAAAAGCGAGCATCAGTCAAAGCCAAGCTTACGCAATTTGCTGCCTATCTTAGTATTTCCAAGTCTTGCGATAAGCTAAGTGAAGTCCAGTTAGTGGAGCTTGAATATCGTCTTGGTATGTTCGAAGGCCTATACGAAAAATACGACATGTTACAGAATGAGCTGGAGATAGCTGCCGATGACCCTACCGACCAGTTTGCCGAGAGACAGGAGTTTGAGACGTTATACTACAACTTGGTAGCTTCTGCGCGTCAACTAGTCACTGAAGCTCGCAAGGCCCTTGCTGGAGACAGTTCAACCGAGGTGAGTTCTGGTAGTCCTAGCACACATAAACAAAATACAATTCGCCTTCCAAAAATAGATCTTCAGAAATTTCAGAGAAGCTATACTGATTGGTTACCTTTTAAAGAACTTTTTATTTCCATTATACATAACAACAATAGCATAGATAAAATAACCAAATTACATTATCTACGCGCCTCTTTAAAAGGAAGTGGTAGTCTTGTTATCGATAATCTCGACTTTAGTGCTGACAATTATGATGCTGCCTGGAAGCTACTCTGTGAGACAATAATAAAAGATTGCTTGTCAACAATCATGTGCAAGCACTTTTCAACTTACAATCAATCACCACAGAATCAAGTAAGTCTCTGCGTTATGTAATTGACACCACCAACAAAAACCTTAGAGCCTTAGCAAGTCTTGGTCAACCCGTTCAACACTGGGATACTTTAGTTATATACATAATCACCACTAAACTTGATCAGGTTACTATTAGACAAGGGGAGGAACATAGAAACTCATTGACTGAACCTCCAACTTTACATATTTTTATAACTTTTCTCAGTAACAGACCGGATTTGTTGGAGACGATTGAGGAGTCGAATCCCCAAAAACATAAGGTCGAAGCTCCCCACACAAACAATACCAAGCCTAAATCAAATGCCACTGTCCCCTCATCTAGCAATAGCAATTCTAATTCACATAAAAAATATTCATGCCCTACCTGCTATGAGAATCACTACTTATACCAGTGTACAAAGTTTGCTATTTTACCTGTGCAGGCGCGCATTAAAAAAGCACATAGCTTTAATGTCTGTCTAAATTGCCTTCGACCTGGCCATAGTGTAGACAAATGCAGATTGTCTCATTGTAAACATTGTTCTGAGAAGCACAATTAGTTTATTACACGTAGGTACAGATACTATTTTAACCGCAGACACACAAGCAGTTGTACTATCAGTTAATCAACCTGATACTGCTCAATTCGTTTTACTTTCCACAGCTCTCGTGAAAGTGAGGGACGCTGAAGGAAGTCTTCACTCCGCACGGGTCTTGCTGGACAAGGCAAGTACGGCGAACATTGTCACTGAAGAGTTTGCTCAAAGGCTTCAATTGACTACCTATTCTACCAAGTCCAAGGTGGTTGGTATAAACATTCTTTCTTCTACTTGTGCAAAAGGATGTTCAATTTCATTAAGTCCGACAGTGGAGATTACGAAATTGATATTCAGTGCTTAATCTTGCCTAAAATATCCTCATACATTCCAAATACGCATGTGGATATTAGCAATTTAACAACGCCATCAAATATGCGCCTTGCCGATCCACAATTTTACGTTCGCTGCTTTAATAATAAATTATTAGATAGCAAGTAATTGATACGATTGCGTGCAGACTCGAAACAAATAATTATCACGTTCCGATTTAAGCGCAGTAATCTAACATTTATCTATTTGTGTTTTGTTTATTTAATATGTGTCAATAATTACTTTTTAAAATAAAATCTATGTAGAAAAAGCGCGAAAAAAAGTTTGCCCTATTTTGATTTGTGCTTTTATGAGCATGGTTATAGGGAAAAACGCAGGGAAAAGTATCGGGTTCAATTTTTGTAAAAATATTAATAGATGATTTTCGTGCCCTTATTTTCTTAAAAATATTTTTTTTTAAGTTTGCAAATAGCATAAGATTATCTGAAAACAAGAAATTGTTAAATTTTATTGAAGTATAAATTAGGTCAATTAGGTTAAGTATATATTAACCTTCAGGAGCCTCAGTGTAAATTTAGGGTAGGTATTAGCTATGTGTCTACCAAATTTAATTCATTATCTATTAGTGTCTTTGACGAAAACAGTAAGAAACATTCATAAATATCTACAATCATTCATACATCTCTAAATCATCTTCGCAAACTTTTGCATTTGTTGTGTCACGATTTACAAATATAATTTCCTTGATTGAATGAAATGAAAAATGAAAAAATATTTATTCAATAAACATGCCTTAAATAAAAAACAATAATTCCGCCAAACTGCATAGCAGTTTGTTGGCAGAAAAAGCTCCCTTTTTAGATCTGCATATTTATATTGTTCACATTTATTAATTATAACTTATTTTATATATATTCATTAATTATTATTATTTTAAAACATTTTATTTATATCCTTCAAAATTCTAATAAAATAGTATATAGTGATAGAGTCCGAGAACATGATCATGTTTAAAAAATGAATATCATTGTTAATTTGTTGATCTAACCAGTTGCAAAATTCAAGATGCCATAAGTTATCGCCTGGGTGTCACTGTTGCACAATGCGTCCGGAACGGTAACATTTGTAATTGTATTTTTTAGAACTTTACATATGGTAGCTTGAGATACTTGAATGTTTTCAGCTGCATTGTGGGTGGAATCAGTGGGAAATGACTGAAAATAGGTAAATTAAAATAGCAATTGCTAAAACTTCATTACAAATTCGTGGCTTTATTAGTTTAGTTTTGATATAACTACCTCCTTGTTTAAGGTTGTTTACTATTTTTCTAAAACGCTTTATAGTAGGGAGATCGCGATGAGGATAATATTTATTTCGGTACCATAGTAAAGCCCGGGTGGCACTCCTCCCATTGATAAAATAGGCCTCCATCAAATCAAATCGTTCATCATTTGTTACATCCATCTCTAGTCCGAGTAACTATTGCTTGAAAACTTTGTAGTATTTTGTACAAAATGACTGTCGTACAAGATTTAAATTAATGACGCCAATTCGCTTTACGTTCTAATTTCAAATGTTTATTTTTTACTATGCCCCATAACCACAGTATAAGAATACAGCCATAACCACAAAGAGATAATCGAAATTTGAAATTAGAACATAATGCAGTGAAAATTTAATGAAAAATATGATAATCGCTTTGATTATCGCTTCAATCAAGGCGGAATAAGAAACATTTTATTAAAATTTAACATTTTTCATAGGTTTGCCGTATATCATTACTGCCCAGAAATCAATCCTTATTAACAACACTATCGGATGGTTTAATAATACAGAATGTGTTTTATTTTTCAAAATCATTGGATTCGATTCCTGCCTAGGATTGTTGAATTTTCAAAAATCTAATGATGCCGTTTTTGTTTTCGTCAAAATCGGGCTCGCGACTCCTTTGTGCATTTTTCGATATTCCTTATAGATTCGGATTTGGCCCTGAAGGCCCACTTGAAAAATTCACCCTGTATACAAATCGAATTGAGAACCTCCTCCTTTTTTTGAAGTCGGTTAAAAATAATATTATGATGTACATGCAAACTTCCACCGAAAATTGGTTTGAACGAGATATAATAATTAGTTTTTTTTAATACGTTAATCGTAAACCGCATTAACCTTTCATTCAATCAACTCAAATATAATAAATAATTAAGAAAAAAATAATTTAGATGTATAGTAGTACAGAATCATACGTGCGCGAGTCCGACTCGCACTTGGCCGGTTTTTAGGGTTCCGTAGCCGAATGGCTAAAAACGGAACCCTTATAAATTCGTCATGTCTGTCTGTCTGTCCGTCCGTCCGTATGTAACAGCCACTTTATTCCGAAACTATTAGGACTACACAATTGAAACTAAGTACGTAGATGTATTCTGTTAACCGCTTTACGATTTTTACACAAAAAAATAATAATATTTATATTAGAGGGGGGCTCCCCATACATTGAACTGAAACTTTTTTTTTTCCTTCCACCTATACGTGTGGGGTCTATAGATAGGTCTTTAAAAATTACATTGAGGTTTCTAGAACCATTTTTTTCAATGTCAATCGTTCCAAAGATAGACGCTTTCAAAGTGCTAAAATGAGTGTCCCCCCCCCTCTAACTTTTAAACCAATGGAGTGAAAAATCTAAAAAAATATATATTATAGATCTTAATAAAAACTTTCAACCAAAATTGTTTTGAATGAGATACAGTCGGCAGTTTTTGAGATATAGCACTTTTTCAGCAACCGCAAATTATAACTTTGTTATTGGTACAAATTGCATAAAACACTATAAAAAACAAAGTTATTTTTGCTGGCGAAAAAATGTTGGTAATCGGTACGTTTAATGTTGTTACGACTAGCTACGGAACCCTATTGCGCGTGGCCCGACACGCACTTGGCCGGTTTTTAAAGATGTACTTATCAAAAAGACGAAAACGCGGGCGAAAGAAAGTTAGTTTGTTTGTTTGATAGCGCTAATCTCGAGAATACTGGTCGAATTTTGTTTTTATTTTATTTGATAGTCTCACTCTCAATAAAGGTCTTTGGATATTTAACATTACGCTAAACTCCACGGGAAGCGGAGCAGTAAGGTTGAACGCGGGTCATAGGTCATGAAATGATTAAAAAGCCGCTGATGATTTAAGTTGGAATGGAATGGAAAGTGGACTCATTTTTCCGCACTTAGACTCTCATTTGGTCCATTGTGCGTGGAGAGTCCTGGCTAACATAGCCAGCCTAACTCCGCCCAGAAGCTCAGAAGTTTCCTGGGGACTTCACAGGCTTCGCGGAGTGACCTCACTGATGATATGTTATGAATGATTCATCATTCCAAGTTTAGGTTTAAGCTTTGATTTAAACTTCTAAAGTGTTCTAAACAGTTACATAGCATTTGCACTAACAAGGGAAAATCCAGTTCTCCAGTAGAAATATAAAATTTGGTTCCCATGGCAGTTTAAAAAGAAATATTAATTTATTAAAAAGAAACCAACTTAAATCCTTCACAGTAGATAATTAGGTGAAAGGGTCACTAGTTAATCTATTTTAAAATAAAGTAAATTAAGTTTTAAAAGCTTGCCAAAGCCGGTGTTGACCTGACTGACATTTATAGAGGTTTTCGATTATCCCCGGGTCCACAGCACATTTAAAATAAATAAATAAAATCCCCACAGCACATTAAGTATAGATAAAAAAGTATAGGATGATCTCTACTGTTTAATAGGGCTTATTCTCTTAGTGAACTCAGGCATCTAAATGTATGAGAACGTTTAGGTAAATAGGCGATAATTTTACAAAAAAAACCAGACCTCAATAACAAAAAATGCAATGTCTCACCTCATCTGTGTATAACTTGAAAAAATATAATATAATAATATATTTAAATGTTTATCCCTGAACTCCTAACCGTTTAGGAGTTGTACCTTCCAGTATCAGCTTAGCAACATAAAATGCTGACTGCTAAATATTCGAGTAGCTTTTGGTAATTTACTTAAAACAATGTAGAAACCTTTAAAATTTAAGGGTTTTCCCTTGATTGTTCTAGGATCCTATCATCAATCAGATTGTTACCCGATGAGCATGGGACCGACAAGTATACTGTTTCAGACATTCTCAATTTGGTCTAAGTGTATTCCAGTAATCGACGAATATAAAATACAATCTAATTGAGAACCTCCTTTTTTTTTCAGCAGTTAAAAAATATATAAAATTACTTACAATATTTTTATGTGTAGTTCAAAATTAGTAGTGTGCAGGTCCGGTCAGTGGTAAGACATCTCCAGAAGAAGAGAAGATAGTGTATGTCATCGTCCAACTCCATCCATGCCTCAGGGCACCAGCTGGAATGTTATGAAAAATATACTAAACATCATGTACATTTAGATCGTAGCTTGATCAGGAGAAAATTTGTGCTTACAACACTCCCATTTCCCAGAAATTTCATAAAATGGTCTTGGATTTTAAAAGTACTAACCAACCACTCCCAACAAAGCCATGCTATCTTTCACTTGTAGCTACAATAGCCCAAACCTAGGTATCCCCACAATTATTCAACATTCCTCAAGCAAACTGCCAATGAGTTAAACACCCTACCCGAGTCTGTTGTCACATTACTACAATTTGGATGTCTTTAATGCAAGAGAAAATAGGTATCTCATGTAACATGCTCCACCATAGATACCGCATCATCATTTACCACCAGGTGTGATCATGATGAAACAATTGCCTATATATCTATACTTAACCACCATATTAATTTTCTAAAGTAACCTCAGGGCTATTGACAGTATAAATTTTAAATAGGTGCTGCAAATATCATCAAAAAGGATGTGTTTTTAAGGTATGGACAAACATCAAATCAAAATAAATCCCAGCTTGTAGAGGAGATTATGAATGCACAGGACACCTGTTGAATCAACTATATTCAAAAAATAAAATAGTATTTAGTATTAAATTTAAAAAACTTTTATCACACTTACACTGATTCAAATCTCATAAAAATTAGTTTGGTAGTTGTTTCATCTGCAAGTGTAACATAAGATACATTATAAGACGGTAAGAAATAACATGTGAACATAATAATTATCAACACCAGGAATTCAGAATATTGCTTGTTGAACATAGAAACAGCATAAAAACTTTTACAGAAGGATGTCCAACAGTTATTTTATAGAAAATCCTCTTCAAATGGCTCATTCTAAGGTAGTGATTGATGTGATGTCACATGCCAGTAGCCACTGTATACACATAGCAAGTCTCTGCCACATATTTTAATACAAACCAGAAGCTGGTTCATGATTCACATTCAAGTGGTATGGCCATTAAAAACCAAGTACAACAGTAACAAAGCTTTTTTTTTTCTCTGTCCACTGCTGTTGTAATAAAAAAACCTTATATATAATAATACTTCTTTGTTTTATTGTGTTACACCAGTATTACAACAGCAGTATTGTTATTTTTACTCTATTTTTGATTAGTACTCTAACATCAGAGCATAAAGACTCTTCAAGCAATACTGGTCTCTATAATATGTAAATAAAACTGCTTTTCCAGTAAAAATATCCTATTAGCTCATTTAAAAACTCATTTATAAGTTTGTAATGGTTATCAATAGTCAAAAGCAAATAAGAAATTTAAATTGGCATTCAGGTGCCTCAGCATAAGGACTCTGTAATGTATGCTCCAGGTGGTCAGAACCCTCAGCCATGAGGGAATGACCAAGAAGAAGAATGTATGGATGCAGAACTTGCTTCATGCAGCACAAGTTTAAACACTGCTATGACAAATACTTTAGTCTGTTGAGCATGCAGGGTGCTTACAAGAAGTTCTACACTCCTAACTTCTATTAAACCAGCTTTAACTAGTCCCTTATGAAACTATTGAAGAAAAAATACATTAATTGCACAAAAATTACACCATGCAAGTGTTAATATATAGTAATGTAGCTATGATCATCAATGCACTGAGGATATTAGCAAAACATTTTTAGATATACACTGTTTGTTTGAATCCTGGAGCCCACTGTCAGAAATTGTATGTGGGTGGAGCTCCTGGAGCTTGATGACTTTTTAAACACGATTATTGACGCGTTTTAACTTACACAGTATGTATAAAAGTGAATAAGGATGGCAAATAATCTAATTTCAAACCATAAAAACCTTCGTACGACAATAAATTAAGGAGTCCATGGTCTTAATAATAAAAGCTAGGTCGTTGTCATATTAAAGCGATATTGGAGATAGGAATGAGTCAAGTCAAGTCAAGCCTTCAATAGATGAGGGCAGGCAGACAATGCTACGCCACGTGTTCCGATTTATAAATACCTACATCATAGAAATGTTATTAAATTATGAAAATGAAAGTCTAAGTTCAAATGAACTGAAAACGGTTACAAAATATAATTGTGGTAATGCTCACGCGATAGGTCAGAAACGGTGAAACTGCAGCACTCGCCGAGAAACAGTGCTGTTCCGGGCGTTAGACGCCGCGCCGCACCCACGGCTTTTCTTCGCTCTGATCTAGCTCTCCAGCTGCAACTACGGCAAACATGTGCTCCCATCCAGTTCTTGGAAGACGAATGTTATTGAGATAAGAATAAGGCCAGATTTAGTCAATTGATTAAGTTTAGGCACGTCAGTTAATGTTGAATAGTCGGAGAAAACTCATAAAACGAATTAATTGCGTTTTATTAAATTACCAATATTAGTCTTGTTCGAAATTACTGGTCAGTTAAGTTGGAAAAAAACGCTATAACGGTATCTAAACTGTCAGCCATAATTGCTAAAAGTGTATGTACGACCATGATCTAATAAGAGTGGTGTGCTCATCAAGATGACAGTTGAGAACTTTGTGCCAGGAATGTAAGGGAGAGACATCACATTTTCATTGGACCTGGCACAAATATGGCAGCATTAGACAGTATTGAGCACACCTCAACAATTTCAACCGTAAGACCGGAAACGGATATCATTCCCTTAGTAAAGTTGCGAAATGAATTTTGTGGCTATAGTCAAAACCGCCAATCATTGCCGTCCAATAGGCGTGTAGGAAAAGACAAAATATGCCTCACTCTATTGGTCAGCTGTCAAAATTATATAATATAACAAATCAAATCATTTATTTCCATGGGCGCCAAGGGGCGCTTGAACACGTCAAAACAAACATTAAAATACAAAAAAATTAAAATTAAAATAAAACTTAGCTAACTAAATAATAATACTTATCGTAATAAAATGATTATAATTTAACTTGCAAAACAAACTAAAGCTTGGCGCTCATCGGTAATGATCAGTCATGGTTTTTCTGACAGTATTAGCTACCAAAAGTCCAAAATTAGGCTCAGTTGCAACAAACGAAAAATAAGAAAAACAAGAAGTGATGGTTTTGACCAAAGACAATAATAGATGTCAAAGTGTGAAAATGAAGGAAATTGACATTACACTTTTGCTACAATTAAAAATATTTTTTAATGTTTTTTTTTTTGTATTTTTTTATATATAAAATAATTAATAAGGAGAAATAATAATAATATGTATCACCCTACATACACACAATGCCATCTAGTCGTAAACTAAGCAGAGCTTGTACTGTGGGTACTAGAATAACTGATACTAATACTTATGGGTCAAAATCAGAGTGGTGCTCTTTATGCTTCTGACAAAGTTTTTCTTACTATATTAACATGATATTACTAAAATATTTATTTAAAAATAAAGGTTCTGCGCATAATTACAAGGCACTTAGCAAATATTTTTTACTATAAAGCTGTTTTATTTGATTTAAAACAAAAAAGGTCTAAAATGTCATTCCGGGCATGTGTCCCTATACTATGTTTCATAGTTCAGACAAGTCAAAAATGTTTACAATATTTTCATGCTTATAAAATGCCAAAAACCAGGCGTTGCGTTCATTGTTCATGTCATTTTGGGAACACTCCCATCATTTTCGGGAACATCACAAAAACGGCAAATAAATCACTAATAGGTAAAGCTATATAGCCCGGTCAAATTAGACCAAAAAATAAGAGTAAGGTTACATAAATTCCCACCAAGCTGAAAATCGGTAAGATTGTTTAAAATATCATTAAAAACAAAAAAAAATATTTAAGGTCAAAGGTAAAAAAAAGTTTTTCGCGATTTTCAGTAAAACGGTGAGTTTTTTTCAAACAACAGTTGTAAATCATAAAATTATCTACAAGATTAATTAATAATTTTTTTTCTACGAGCTACCGTTTTTGAGATATAACGATTACAAGATTGGGGACCTAAGGAGGCGAAGAGAACTTTTTTGTAAAATTTTGATGTTGGTGCCAAACTATTAAATATATTATATTATTATATCGTGTAGTTTTGCGTTTTATAACAAAAATGTCAGATTATTGTAAAAAAAAAAAAAGAAAAAAACGCGCCAAGTACACTACCTCATAGGTGGCGAGGAAACGTGTGCATATTATGACGATTACAACTTTCACAACTTTTTGAATCGTTTTATCTCAAAAACGGTGGCTCGTAGAAAAAAAGTAGTAATTAATTTTTTTGTACATAATTTTATGATCTACAATTTTTGCTTGAAAAATTTTGTGATAAAACTTACCGTTTTGCTAAAAATCGCGAAAAACTCATTTTTTTACCTTTGACCTTGAATATTTTTTTTTTCCTTACAGGGGAAAGATGGGGAACTTTCAAATTTTGTTTTTAATGATATTTTAAACAATCTTACCGATGGAGACGAGCTTGGTGGGGATTTAGGTAACTTCGAATGTCTAAATTGACCGGAGTATATTATAGTTAAATCTTGCATATACAACATTAAATGACCTATAAAATTTTGTATTTATATTATTAATATATAACGTAGTGCAAAAATGTATCACGAAAATGTAAATTTTGGAGTGAAATTTAATACAATTGTGAATTTATAGAGAGTAATTTGAAAAATAAGTGTTTTCATTACAAAAATATACGAAACAACAACATTTTCCGATTTAGGAACAGGTTAATTACAATTTCTTGAAGGTGATTCTTAAATGCGTTGTATATATTATAATTATTAAAAAATATTTAAAAATGTTCCCGAAATGACTTTTGGCCCTGGCATTGTTCCTATTATCAGATAGAATTTCTAAAATATATATTTCTGAGCGTGCCTCTTCACAGGAAAGCTTTATGACAAATGACACAACAGACTCCACTTGCTAGTTTTCTTCAAAAGAAAAAATTTCTCAGATATTTGGAAACCTAAAAAGCTCACCTCTCTGATTCTGACCCTTATATCCTCTCCTCTGACGACCGGATGGCGGAGTGGGTAGTGTACTTGCTTGCGACGCCGAGGTCGTGGGTTCGATTCCTACTTAAGACAAATCTTTGTGTGCATGAACATGGGGGTTTGTCTTAGTCTGGGTGTTTCTATGTATTTGTATCAGTTATCCTAGTACCCATAGTACAAGCTCTGCTTAGTTTGAGCCTAGATGGCGTTGTTTGTGAGTTGTGAAATATTTATAAAAAAAATTAAAATAAAAAATACTTTTCTATTGTAAATAAATCCTTATTATACATTGAAACACCCAGACTAAGACAAACCTCCATGTTCATCCACACACATATTTATCTTGAGCGGGAATCGCACACCCGCGATTGGACTATCAAAATTCATAAAAAAAATTAGCGGGTCGGGTAAACGCAGTCAAACAAAACCCATACATTTCTAAATTTTTGCGTGAATTTTATCTGGAACACGGAGCTCTGCTCGCGCAGTGGAAATAATGTCATTAAAAAAATATACTGAGATAAACCTGTAGACTGGTTATACCTGTAGACTTTTCACACCACGTCCTATTTTATCCGATACCGAGTCCGTTAAATCAAGAATCTGAGGCTATCCAAGGTGGCCATAGAACAATTTGTATGGTAGGTTACGCACTGCATCCGTTATCCGTAATCTTATTACTTAAAGATTGTCAGTTTCATTCACACATACACTAAATAATAGTTAAAAAAAAAAAAACACGCTTTATATAGAAAACGAAACTAAAAAAAAGGTTCTTCCTTTAGGAAAAGAAAAAGGGGATAAATTGCTCAGCCGAAAATACGTATTTTCGGCTGAGCAATTTATGCCCTTTTTCTTTCCCTAAAGGAAGAACCTCTTTCTTTTCACTCTAACATAAACACATCCAAAATTTCAGTTTCTTGCGGTCAGTAGTTTCAGCTGTGCAGTTTTGCCTCTATTCCCTCTAGAAGAGGAATTTCCAAAAAACCGTTCTTAGTGCGCGCTTACGTCATGTAAGGAACCTTTGTGCAAAATTTCAAGATTCTAGGCCCAGTGGTTTAGGCCTAGCGTTAAAGAATAAGTCATACGGGTGAACAAATATTTTTATTTATTTACACACACAAAATACATCTACCATTACAGGTTTCTTAACCTGTTGCGTACTTAACATTAACATAATTCACAACATTAAAAAACGTAAATGGCTTATGTGAATCGACCTTATTAGATACCACATTGAGCGACGCAGCGCCCGTGTCAGCGGCGCACGCAGAAGCAGGTACTGCAGGTCGGCGGTTTGGTGGTTATATAGGTATAGAAGAAGAAGAGTAGATGACCCGCGTGATTTTTTGACGTAAATTTATTATTAACGTAAAAAAAGTTATTTAATAATAATAATGGCTTCGGCCCCACGCATGCCTTCCAAAGTACCGGGACTCCATAGTCCCGAGTTATGGAAACATAAACTACAAATATTAATAATAATTAACCCCTCTGAAACAGTCGTTACCTCACCATGAGCATAACGCAACACCCGGAAGCATAATAGGTATTGATATAACAGTATTGCTTTAAATGTATAATTAGCAGGAAGGCCCTCTGACCTAATTCACGCAGTAGGTATAATAATAATATTCATTTATTTTAGACCCAAAGATCCATGTAGTGTTATTTATTTTTAAAACTATGTTAGTAGACATAAAATTATTTTTTTAGGACTTTCTAATTTACTAGCAATTACTTTCAGGTATCTGTTGGAACCGACGCTCACCCTGCGCATCAGTTGATTGTACATAACAACAATAAAAACTAGGTAGCATAGCAACCAATCAACAAAAATACATTAAAAATTTCAATGTCTTATACTCCCTATAAACCACCTCAAAAATTTGGATGTAAAGGACATCGTCTTTGCAAATTGTCCTATACACCCTTACAATTTATTATAATAAAAAAAACACAAGTGTTCTTTACTACCTAGTTACATTTTATTTACGTGTTTCCACTAAGGTCGTATATAAACATGAATGAAGAATTGTCCCATTTTCAATGCATTTATCAAGATATTGAAAAAAGATAATGCTTTTAGTATATTCGTATTAGTATTAATTTAATTTTTGCACCATAGCGTGAGTAGATAACGTTTAAGGGCTGATTGCACCAACTTGTTAAGTTGAAGATTACCGCTAAGCTATCGACCTCTCTGTCCTTCATTGAACGATAGAAAGAGATGCAAATACGAGTTAAATAAGCTGTAAATAAAAATTGGTGATACATATTATAACATAACATCACCTCTATATTACCCAGAAGGGTGTGGCAGAGGTGTACTAATGTTTTCTTTTGCCAGTCTCATTGTTTGAAACTCCTCGGTGACTCCTTGCAAGAGTAACGCAGCTAATAGCTCATCATCTATTTCTTTTCCAATATCTCTGAGCTCCTGGGCTATATTCATGGAAGCTGTAACATATTCTCTTACGGAAGTAAACTGCTCGAGCTTTAAACTGACTAGCTTCGTTAACAGTTTACAGCGATTGTTGAGACCCTTATCTTCGAATGCCGTCTCCAGGGCATCCCAAGCCTCTTTTGCATTCTTGGACTGACTTACATGAACGAGACAGTGCGGCTTCACCATACGGCAGATTTTAGCCCTAGCTTTCTGGTCCCGCTTGCAGCCCAGTGCATCCGTCACAGCTGGTGTAGTGAGTACATAGTCCCAGGATGAGATGGAGCTTCATTAGGAACTTCCAGGTCGAGTAATCGGCGATCCCATCCAACTTCTCTGCTCTCTTCTCTGCTACTCATACTTCACCTGTTATGTTTAGGTCCAAGGTGAGCCTGTTGCCCTCCACCGGTCACAATTCCAACTCCTCGCTGCTATTCTGAATTTTAAACAATAAAACGGTCACCTGCAGCTTTGACCTACAAAAAGTTTTGAATACGCCACATGGACAAAATATATTGTACTATTCTAGAAAATATTCGATCTTTAATTTCACCATTTCTAAAAGTCGCACACAGGATGTTAATTGACATTGGGGGGAATGCGACGGCAAAAGAGAAAGTAATGAAATTGCAACTTGCTTAGTGAAACATCTTGAGGAAAAGGACAAGATGGTATTGGCTGCCATAAACCAATTCTTGAAATCAGCAATTAAATTGGAGGTAATTCAAATTAATTATTAACTCCCGGGCCATACATACATGCCGGTCAATACAGTTCATGCTGTTATCGAAAGGGAAGTGCGAAAAGTTATTGTATGGAGTTCCTCCCAGTGGCCCACATATTTTGAATCGGCCCGCAAGAGACCAAGGCCTTGCCAATGTCATGGAATAAAATATTTTTTAAATTTGATCAATAAGCTTTATATACATTCACACCTACAACATTAAAAGATACTCAATTAAAAAACATCAGAGTAACCACATAAAAAAAACATATCGACAAAATGTTTGTGAAATATTCTATGAAAGCTCAAGCAGAAACTCATTGTATGAAAATGTGAAAAATCTAAAGGAAAAACAAAAGTGAAGGGTAAGGGAAAGAAAAAATGTCAAACTAATAATGAACCAGTGAGTGATGTAACTGTGAACACTAGTGAATAGTACTTAACAAACCTTTGCAGCGTTCAATCATTCGTAATGTTTTCTTCTGATTCGGAAAGTGAACATTACAATTTTTTATAATAAAATTATTCATTTTTCCCTTTTCAAATAAATTATAGAGTAAAATACTACCTATTTTTTTGACTTACCTGCTTCTTTCAAAATTTCAGCAATGTCTTCCCAAGCAGCTTTTCTGTTCAAATGAGCCTTGTACTCTTTACATTTTGAGTCATATATAACTTTTCGTTGACGTAAGAGTTCAATATCAATTTAAAAGTTTATGCATGTATTATCAATATTTAAGAATTGTTAAAAATATATTTAGTTTAATTATTTCATGTAATGTCGTGGTTATCTGTAAGTGCAACAACACTAAATCCATTAATGCCTAACAATTTTCTTTGTTAATTTCAGTAATGTAGACAATCTTTAATAAATAAATAAGATCGTCAGTCATTTTGCTGCAAATATAATAAATTAAAAAGTGTCCGCTAAATGTTGGCGCCACGAGCCACGCGCCGGTATAGAAACACATTTGCCTTGTGGTGGGTCCACACCGAGCCAACGAAGGCTAACGAATGGGTTCGTTGGCCATGTCTGGACGGATTGGCGATGGCCAACGAACGTTCGTTGATGTTGGCCGGCGATCCGTAGCGTGGCGGTAACATCAAAGGATTTGCGCCATTGGACCGAATTCAGTTTGGTTGGACGGTCGCCAAACACCAACAAACGAACGTCAACCAGAATGGTTGACATTTTGACATTCGAGTTCATTTGACGGTCTGTTTAAATGTCAGAGCATGTGTTTACGTAGTATTACATTATCTTGAAGCTAAGTAGTTAATAACACAGAATAATAGCTGACTTGTAAATAATAATCATGGACATAAGTAATCCAGGTTCTTGATTCCCTGAATATGGTTTCATAATATGGTTTTGCATAGGAAATTATCTATTTGTTATTATATAATTATCACTTAACATGAGACTGCCGCTATATAAATACCTATCTATTTTTAAAATATGTGGTAGTCCACCATCTCCTCCTTCGTCTTGTGCAGTTGCTTCTAGCCAATTCAATTAATAAAATAAAGCTCGAAGTTATAATTAAATCGTCGTTGTCTCAAAAAACGCGGTGCTTCCTTGCGGGGCAAGAAAGCAGATCTCGTTGAAAGGTATTGTTTTTGTCTGTATTATTTCACTTTACTGGTCATGAACATATATAAGAGATCACTAAGAGATGCACAGGTTCTTAATATAGTATTACTTGAGGTCATAATTTATTGCCAATCATAGTAAAAATATAAAAACCTTGTACTCAATCTAATTCATATTTCAGGTTGGAGTTATATGACCAAAACTTTAATTTTGGCCGCCCCGACAATGCTGATAATTAAGATCCAAAGATGCAGATGCCATTAAGAGAAATCTATAGGGATATTAACAGTAATACAATGCTGCCACCCTTAGATAAGACGATGATTAGACATTATTTAAGCTAGTAAGTATTCCAAAGTCTAACATTATAAAATACATAGGATAATCATTAGACCTGTCTTTCACAACTATTATTTTATTTTCTAGCATGCAGAAAAAAATGATTACAGCAATACAGTTATAAGAGAGGTGTCATTTACTGATGGTGCGAGCTTCTGTGGTTGGTGACAATACCTTCATTAAAGGATATTGCAGGAAGACGATGAAGAATCTACAATATGAAGTAGATATATCAATAAATAAAAATGGTAATCCTGAGGCATCACATTGCGAATGCCCTGCTGGAAGTGGAACAAATGCCTTGTGCAAACATGTTGCAGTCCTCTTACTTGGCACTGAGAACATGGTACAAGAAAAACTTCTCCTTCTAGAAGAAGTATGTACCCAAAAACTGCAGCAGTTCCATGTGCCTAAAAAGCCCTACACTGGTACTCCTGCTAAGGCAGAAAAATTTCACAGGCAAAAAAGAAATTTAATTTTTGAGCCATACCCTATTAAAAATGTAGATAAAGTAAATTATAATGTTTGATTCCGTAATTTGATCCTGGGTTTTACTAATTCCAGAATGCCTTTAAAGCAGTTATATGAGCCAGCTAACCCATATGCTCTTTCAAATGATAATTGTACACAGAAATCAATCCCAAAAGTCAATTTTTAAAAGAAATGAAATTAGATATTATTACTCAAGAAGAAGCAAACCTCATTCAAAATGATACCATTGGTCAAGTAGAATGTCCGGATTGGCATAAATACAGACAAGTGCGACTAACAGCCAATAATTTTCACACCATTTGTAGTTTAAGAATATCAACAATGACAAAATATGCAAGGGAACTAATTAATAAGAAAGAATTTCATTCCAGAGCTACCAGCCATGGAATATTAAATGAAAAGATAGCATTAAACAAATATATTGTGGATTATGGACTTATCATAGAGCCATGTGGCATTTTTAAGTTTAGAAAGACCATTTCTTGCTGCATCGCATGATGGGTTATTGAGCACAGATACAATATTAGAAATTAAATGTCCCTATGCCAGTAGGTATCAAACAATAAGTGATAAGTCCTACTACTATTCCTTATTTGGAGCTAGTAGATGGGATATTAAAGTTAAAAAAAACATGCCCATACTTTTCAAGGACAGTTATATTGCTCAGGCAGATCAAACTGCAACATGATTATTTATACATACAAAGACATGAAAGTAGTATATATTGAAAAAGATAATTATTTTATAAGTAATATGCTGACAAAATTAGACTGTTTATAAAACAACTTCTTAAATGCCTTGTTTGAAAAACATATTTATTATAATTATAGTGAAAGCTTTATGAAATAAAACACTTACATCTATTTTAGTTATTTTTATTTACAATGCCTTCCCGAAAATTACAGAGCATTATGCATATTGAGAAAATTTTTGATGCTAAAGGAACATAAAAATGGTGCAAATCATTTCTTAAAATTAAATATGTTTTTGTTAAACCTATAAGTCTTTCAATCCCTCAAACCTCTGGCTAGCCAACTTTTGGTCTAATTTAATTTGAATGCCTGCGAATTTGTGATTTTCCTCTTAAGAAATGAGGAATATTGATGCCTATTCCTTTTGTAGCAAACAGGTCCTGCACATTGAATCCTCGGTCTGCCATAATACTACCCCAGGTTCACTATCTGCAATAACAAGCTGCGCTCAACTATCTGACGATCACTCACAGAACCAGCGTATGCACTTAAACCTCCTGGTGAAGCACCTAACAAGGTATTTTTATGTATATAGGTGCTGAACGAGGCTTTCTGATCATTGGGCTGACTAGGTTTTTGGATTCCAATTTCAGTTCCATCTATGATCATCCGTGTTGATGAATAATGTTTTTTAAAACTATTTGGCATATAAAAATTCACTAGTTCACGACTAGGCCAAATATCAATTAAGCTCCAAAAGTCACTAATAAAATTGATCCATGTAACTATTATATTAGAGACCTCAGTTTTACTAACCAAATATTTTGCCGAGTTCAAAATCTGTTGTATTTCGCCGTAGTTTAATTAATATCATGAGAAATTGGTCCTCTACTGATAACCCAACCACTCGACTCCAACGGTACTTTAAATTATTAGCCATTGGCAAAAGTGTGCTTAGAACTAAATAAAATTTAGCTGATGTTTCTAGTCCAGTATAATAATGCACAGTCTCATCATCTGCAAGTAAGAGCTCTGTTGAAAATAATTTTAATATGTTGGCTGTCTGAGTGCCACAAGTATTTTGATTTACAGTTTTCAATTATGGTGATTCTTGACTGCTGTTATCAACTTCTACTTCAAGTTCTTCAGATACATCGACATGCACATCACGATCGTCATTTTTAAGTGGAACTATATCCTCACAGACTCGCGAAGTTGATGGCATTTCAAAAAGCTTTTTCTTTTTACTATTACGGACTTCTAATCGGTTTTTTCTTGCCTTCGCCTTCTCCGAAATTGTTTGTGTGTTCCATGCAAAGACTGATGGTACAGCTCCTTTCTTCAGATACTTATGCTGGTGTTCAACTCCTGGAACAAAAAGTTCACGTGTTATTATTACATTTTCAAACTAACTAACTATTCTAATGTTATTGTAAGATGTTTATATTACTAGTTATTACAACTAATTGTTGGCAAACACCTTACCTGTGTATTTACTGACGTTTTCATAGTCACTTTCCACAAAATGTTTCCGACATAACCTCAAATTGTTTGTTGGTGTTAAATTTTCGCGGCGAATGGCTTTTAACCACTGACTACGTATTTTCTTATCTTTTAGGAAATGATGAACTCCAATTTCCGAGCCTTTCAGTACGCTGCAACGAGTCATTTTAACAGTACAAATTATTTTCTGATTTTCACGAAGGAAAACGCAATGTTTTGGGAACTAGCTACTACAGCGCCACTTTGACAGTTGCCAACCCCATTGACACATGATATCCTTAGGCTATGATCAAAATACACTTTCGAGTATTGTCTATGGAAAGCAATCCGGAATCATGAGCAAACGATGTTTTGGTCAAACACCAAATGTGTTTGGACGTTTGTCCGAAGGCCAACGAACGTTTGCTACCAACGTCAAAAAACCTTCGTTCGCCTTCGTTGGCTCAGTGTGGACCCACCATTGGACATGGGTAGTGAATGAATGAATGACACAAAAGAACCGGCTCTTTTCAAATGAATCGTATCTCAATCGGCTCAGTGTGTTATTAAATGGCTTTTCGGGTCTTCATTTGGCTCCGCGTCGTATCGTTCAGGAATCATCTGGGCCCATAGACAAAGCATCACTCGCTCCTCTCTGGGCCAGAGCCAGTGAGTGAACGACGCAGACCGGCCGCGATTCGGGATGTCCGATCTGCGCCGAATGTTTCCGATCATTCCAAATCCCGACGAACGGTTAAATACGTTTATTTTAAAATAAGTCTAGCGTCAGGTAGGAATAAAGCAGGATATTCCGTGGCACCCATCATTTAGGCGGGAATATTTTCTTTTCTCGTGTTGACGTTTTGACAAACATACATTAGCTCCGTAAACAAAGCAGTTTGTTATTACCTAGTGTTGTTACCTAGATGTTTTATTATAGAAACAGCTGTGCTGCTATTTCGTGATATGTATAGTTTGTGGGATCATATTAACATTAAATGTAAATAATAATATTGTAACAAGTAGCGCCACAGTGTTCAATATAGAAAACTAAGCTTGTAATAACCCTAACGCCACATAGTGTCCAAAAACCGAAACTTTATAATTATTTATGAATGAAGATGATGTAATGGCCACAGATAATATATAGTAAATAGACACGCCCCTAGCGCTTATATCCAGCGGGGAAAAGCAGAACTAGTAATATCTATTGTCTGAAGCTCCACCCACTGTACGAGATAACCAATATATTTATGTTCCTCCTATATGTTAATTATAAACTAATTTATTGACATTTTAATAGTATATTTTCTAAACTTCTTGACATGTTACTACCTATTATCTACAATTATTTTTGAATTTACATTATTATTATGACTGCATGATTTTACTATATAATTGATTAATGTATTATAATAATTTAAGAACCTTTAAGGGAAAACTTTGTATGCCTGTATGGGCGGAACATGGAATGTACCTATTTATTTGTAATATCAACTGTATCCACCTGTGTTTCACAAATTAAATAAATTGAATTGAATTGAAAATTGTAACTCATTCATATATTAAAATTGAACTATAATAGATCGTTCGATACCAACTCACTCATTAATGAAGCGTTCCATCGGCTCTGATCTGACTTGAGAGAAATATGTAGAGTAGCTCATGTATACATGAGCTACTCGCTGAGCCAAATGAGCCAAAGAGCCAAAAGAGTGATACGATTCTTTGACCGAAAAGAACTCTTTTCTTTTTGGTGAGCCGTTTTCCCATGTCTATTGCCTGTTGTGTCGTGTCGCGTCATAACCCCCACCACCGCTCTGGCGCACTCGGTGGCAAGCAGTCTGCCCCACGACAGAACGCGTTCGTTGCGACCACAGACTTGCGACACGACACGCAAATGACTTATTTTCAAAAAGTTGTCCCGTCACGAAATAGTCAGTAAATTGTATTGTCAAGAAAAATAATGGGTTGATGTACTATGCACTTATGTAAAATGTACTTATAACCAGCGTTTCTTAATCAAAACGAATAAAAAAAGAAATCTTAAAGAATAAAAGCCGGTTGTTGAACATAAAACTCCGAAAAATAGAACTCGTAACAAGGAATAATCTTTACTAGTCACACATAATAAAATTTGTGCATAGCGCATAAACCCATCCAAATCAGGGTTACAATTTCTTGACATCACACTAACTGTGACACAGGCTCAGAACAAGCCTTCATCAGAGGACACAGGCAGTTTGATCCAAGTTAGTTTTCTCATTGTCAGCAAATTGCTAAGAAACAGTAAAAGGCGTTTCTTAATATAAAAAATAATAATTTCTCAATTTTCAGTACGGAGCAAAAAATACAGCGCATTTAAGTTTATAAACCACGGCGCGGACATTCAAAATTTGTATGAAATGAAATATTCAATAATGTTAAGCTAGGCTAATAAAATGCTAGGTTTTCATTTTAGTGCTTAAAACTCAAATGAATTATAAATTTTTATCATTTTTACTTTTTAGCTATGCAACAAATATTTTCAGAGAAAGTGGACAGTTTTTTTTAAATTAGTCAAATATGTCCTTAACCATAATGAATGTATGAAACTGATATGTTTCTGGCGCGTCATGACACGCCAGGACACGTAAGTATGTGTCAGCCTTTATACGGACTTTATATTCATATTATTCAAGACAAATAACTCTAATAAGCAATATTTACACTGCTTCGAATTTTTCAGTAAGTCAAGGAGTCTGGATTTGTTCCCGCAAATAGGGCAATAGGCGCGCCTCCTGTTACATGGGACTTGTCATAATATACCACTCAATCAAATATTTATATCAAATCTTTCTTCTTAATAATATTAGTATACTAATATAGCATTTTTTAAACTTCTGCATGCATTGTAGTTCACAGCTCGACTTCCTGCCACGACATTGTATCGAAAAGGTAGAATTAAAGAAAAAGTTATAACTAAAAGTTTATTTCAAAAAACAAACATAGGGGCTAGGAATCATAGTCGAATTCAGATTCCAAGAATTCTACACCTGATAAAATTGAATTAGCTTTGTTACTTTCTTTGCTGCTACTGCTACTGTTCCCAACATGTATTATGAAGGATTCAAGTTCGTTTTCAATAACACAGTCCCTTATTTTGTACTGCTCTTCAACATGCAGTACATGATCAGTGTACTTCTTCCAATCATCACCAGTTGGATGGGAAACATTCTTTTATTAAATTTTGCATTTCAGACCCTGGTATTCCTATATTTTTCTTGCTATTTTTCTCTTTGCCTGACTCCATACAAGCTCAATTGCATTGAGGTCACAATGATATGGTGGCAGCTGTGGGGGTCTCCGCACCTAATAAATGACAGATGACATGGAACACAAGTGACACACACGTGATACAGCAAGTTAGTATATATACCACTTCCAATTCGCTACCGTTGGACAGCTGTCCGCCAGGCAATACCACCGAGCCTGGTCCTTTTGTGGTGGAGGAACATCACACCCTGTTCCTCTACAGCAGCAACAAATTCCATGATTCATTTATATGACTGTATTTTTTTTGAACTTCTTCTGCTTCATAGACAGCTGCAGGTTTATTATCTTTCACCAAACACATTAATTCAAATTTGGTATGATATTTTCAAAATGAATATTATTCTCTTGAAGCCATTTTTGGAGATTAGCTTTAGTAGGGGGTTTGTTTACTTTTTTTACATGATAACTTGCATTGTCCATCACAAGTACACTTGGTTTAGTTAGGTTAGGTATCAACATTTCTTTAAACCATTTCATGAAGATGGTAGCATTCATATCATCATGGTAGTCAGCCAATTTGGATTTTGAACTAAATACCAATAATGTACCAAGCACAAACCCTTCTTTGGATCCTGCATGCACAATGATGTATTATGTCCTTCTATTATCAATTTGTTAGTAGTGACACCACTTGTTGAAGGTCCTTGACATGATTTTTTAACTTTATAGTTCTGATGTACATATGTCTTATCAATGAATACAATTTGTTTACCCTCTAGTCTCTTTTGATGTATTGCTCTCAAAAATCTGCATCTCCATTCCGCAATTTCGTATTTTTCTCTAAGTAAAGTCCGTTAATTTTTATTGTTTTGGAAGTGAAAGCCATTCTTGTGTAAACGTTTTTAAGAATTTCACAACATCCCTTGGATCAAATTGCTTCCTTCAACTCATAGTGTAGGCTTCTCAGTGTTGGAACTTGTTTATTCAATGCATAAAATGAATTTATTTTGTTTCTTATAGCCGAAATGTCAAAATTATCCAAATTGGAAACTGTTTCTGCAGGTGGAAGTTTTTTCCCTGGAGTATGCCACTGTCCTTGATTTTTAGACCCTTCAGGTTTAATTCTTATTAGAGTTTTCATACTTACATCTGAAGAGAACAAATTCAACAAATTATGTAACAATATTATAAAACTAACTTGACTGTAAAACCTTTGAATGTGACTGTTAATTCTATAATATAGAATAGATACCTGTCAATAAAGATATATTTTCTAAATAATGTTCTTTAATTTAATTCTTCTTCTTCTTCGTCGTGTCGATGGCTGAGTCAAATTTTATTGGTCCAATAAGTGGCTACTGTTATGGCGCTCTCGTCGGCGTTCATGAGCGCCTCTCTTGTGCAGGTGGTAGGGCATTTTGGACAGTCAGTGGTCAAGGTTTTGACTTGCCATCGTTTAATTTAATAATAAGATTCTTCAATTTCTTGACTGTTTTCACAATTTTGTTTCCTCGTCCTCGTTGTTAATACTACCTGAAAAGTAGATACACCGTGAAAACAAACAAACAGGGCAAGCTAAATAAAACCTTTTAAATACTGCGAAATGTATCAAGATGTTTCAATGGAAATTTCAGAAACTAACCTATAAGTGACACGATTGAATTCAATAGTCGTTTTTTTCTGTAGATTTCTGATTCAAATCACTTTATATGTCATTCATTGTAGAGAAAAGCTTTCTCGTCGAACTAATGAATGTTTTCGGCATTATTTTAAACAGATGAAACCAATGAAAATAAGATGCACGATAACGAGACGATAACAATAAACCACAGACTAAGACTAATAAACACAACTCTCAGAACAAGGAAATATATGGAACTGCCTTACCTACAAAAAAAACGTGCATACCTACGGCAACTAAATTGGCTGACTAGTGTTGTACCACAGTATATTTTACCCCTCGATTGTCGATATGACAAATGAACAAGGACGGCGGCGCATGCGTAAGCGTGACGCCACGGACGCGGACATTCGTTTCTTAGACTCGCTGCACACACGCAATAACCTAAATAAATTATTGACGATATTCAGCGGATTGTCTGGGTTATACTGATGCTTTTACAGTCAAAGCTGGAAATAATGTCAAAATGGATACTCTTATTTTTGGTCCAAAATGTCCATTTTCTGGAACCTACATCAAAATCGTTGAGCCGTTTTCCAGATCGTCCGGGCATATACAGGGTGGGTCATTTAAATCGATATCTATGGGGCAGTCGGTATTTAAACCACAAAACGGTATTTTAGAGATCATGATTCATAATTACATTTCCAGTACTGACCTATATAAATAAGTCGTCCTGCATAAGAATTGCTCGTTTACTAGGATATCTGGATGTTTGGGGGGAATGCAGGATTTTTTATATAAAACCAAATAAGATATAGGAAACGTCTTTATTTTATTATAATTATATTCATGTACAGCCTGTAATTTTTTCATTCCTTGCGGAATAAAATAATGTGTTATGATAATTTCGAAAAGACAATTTCTCTGAATTTTTTTTTACAACATATTTGAAATGTAAATTCATATAAGTTTGCACAATACTTTTCATTAACATTAACAAATACTTATTTATGGCTTCCTCACTGTATTGCCTTTCTAAAGGTAAGTCTTTGTTTTTAGATACCTGCATTGTTCCAATGCTATACAGTTTTCATGTGTAATGGTTAGGTACACATGAAAACTGTTTGCCATCTTAAGGTCTTTAGTGATTTCTTGAAGTGTTGCCATTTTTATTTTTTGTCGACAGACAGATTCATTGAGGCATTTATTTTTTTTCTTCTGGCTTGAAACTTTTTCTTGTAACATAGGGACTACTTTGAGTACATAGCCCTAAAACAATAATATCAACCATAATAATATTATGTTTAATCAATTCTGTAAGCATTATTTTATATTCTTGCAATATTTGAATTAATTGGAAACATCACATACCAAACTATGCTGTTTGCCTGAGGAATATTCAGCATTATTTGACGATGAAGGTTGGTGCTGATTTGAAGATTGTTCCTGAAATTATAATTATGACGAAACATTGACTAATGATAATTATTATGTTTACGAAGTAGAGAAAAACTTAACTGGATGTAATCAATAAATATCTGTTGAATGGGACCCAATGCCTTGTGTATTAGCTCTCGGATGACTTGATAATGATAGGGTAATGCTGCGTGGATTGTTAAGCATTATGTTGTATTTGTTTTGAATTACAAAATATACTAGATAGGTACTTACTCTTTGAAACAGACATGGCACTGTATCATCTCTAAGTCTTACGATTTCAAGAGTTTTGTTAAATGCACTTTCATTAAAATGTCCAAACCAATATCTTCTCTAAAACATTTGTTCTTAAATTTTCTTGTCCTATGGCTTCCAACCAAATTCTTTTTCTATTTTCGTTTTCAGATAATCTGTGTACAATAAAATACATTTATAAGAGTATTATAAAAAAAAAACCGGCCAAGTGCGAGTCAGACTCGCGCACCGAGGGTTCCGTACAAACCTGTAGGTATATAAGTAAAAGTTATGGTATTTTTATTGCTAAATGAAATTGTTTCCAAACTCCTCCGAAATGGCTGAACCAATTTGCATGAAATTTTGTGTGCATATCGGGTAGGTCTGAGAATCGGCCAAAATCTATTTTTTTATTTTTTTTGTTAATCGCATAACAACGTTTGCTGGGTCAGCAAGTCTAATATATAAAATTCTCGTGTTGCGGTGTTTGTTTCCAAATTCCTCCGAAACGGCTGAACCGATTTGCATGAAATTTTGTGTGCATATCGGGTAGGTCTGAGAATCGGCCAACATCTGTTTTTTTTTTTAATCGCTGAACAACGTTTGCTGGGTCAGCTAGTAAGTTTATGATTATTAAAAAAAAAATATTATGTGATGTAACTAAAAATTTAAGATTTTCGGAATTTTTCCTATATGTGTACTTTATAACGTTGCTTCATGCCAAATTTCAAGATTCCAGGTCGTCTGGAAGTATCCTTTAGGTTTTGATTCCCTTGCGAGTAGTTGCGAGTTTCAAAATATGCGGCTTTAATTGCTGTATCTTTTGATTGCGTTGACGTAGAAGTTTGATTTTGTTACAGCTTAAAGATATTATAGACTTGAGTATTTGTTAAGAATTTCAATATAATACCACTACGCGTTCATGAGTAAAGGGGTAATAAGTTTAAATTTATTAAAAATATTTTTATTATATGATGTAACTAAAAATTTATGCTTTTCGCAATTTTTCCTTTATCTGTGTTATAAGACGTTGCTTCGTACCAAATTTCAAGATTCTGAGTTCACGGGAAGTACCCTGTAGGTTTTGATTCCCTTGCGAGTGTCGAAAATTTTCGGCATAAACGGGAGTATCTTTTGATCGCGTTGACTTAGAAGTTTGATTTTTTCACAGCTCCAAGAGACCATAGACTTGAGTATTTGATATGAATTTCAGCTTGATACCTCCACGCGTTCCTGAGAAAAAAGGTCTTGACAGACAGACAGACAGACGGACAACAAAGTGATCCTATAACTTTAGTCGCTAAACAAACGACACCAGTTTTAGCCACCGATAGTAGTATGACGAGCACTACTGCATCAAATACAAGCAAGAAAAATTTCATTGATGAAAACGTTTGATATGACGAAATTCAATGCAGATGAACATCGAGTATACTCCGTCTATAAAGTCGTGACATTAATGTTTGAGGAACTAACATTAATCATGTGTCTGGCAACACCAAACATAAGTAAATCAGCTGTCATCGAGTTTGAGTTGTGGAACAGTTTTCACTTTGTATTTTTATTGCTTTGGTTAAACTGCAATTAATTAACAAGTAACTACGCAGAAAGGAATAAAAATGAATAAAGTAAATCGGAGTGGCACGCGGGAAGTGATTTTTAAAGTTTTCCAGCGATGTTTCGCGGAGTACCAAGCTGGACGAATTTTGTACGATTTGGATGATATTTATGGGCGGACAGCATCTATGACGGGTATGTAATCGTGTTATTGTTTGTTTTTAATCTGCCCGAAGTTACAAATTTACTGAATTTACGATTTGGAGACCAAAAAAGGCATTGTTTACATTGCACGTTTTTAGGTTAGATTGACATTGTGAGTAGGTCATATTATAGTATGACCATAATTTTTGATACATTATGATGGTAAAACAAAATCCATTCAGGTTTTATACCAGTTTTGAATTTGAATTAATTGCTTCATGTCAATAAGTTATTGTTTCCATTCCAGTACAATTATTTTACTTTTTTTCAGGAAAATCAGTGAGTACAGTTAGGCGGATAGTTAACGAAGGTTTTAAAAATGATGGAAAGTTAAAGGTCTACGCTCAGGAAGCGAAATTTACTGCGTTTGGTGAAAATAAACAAACCTCGCCCCATCTATGCCATTGATGAACTTTTAGGAGAATACGGGCACACAGTGTTACGGCTTCCGCCGTATCATTTGAATCCCATTGAGCTCATTTGGGCTAACCTAAAACAAAAAGTAGCAGCACAAAATGTTGGGTCACGCGATGTGAAGCAACTTGCTGAAGACGCCTTCAACAGCATTATACTTGAAACATGGAAAACTGCTGCCATCACGTGGAGACGTCTGAAAAAGAGTACTACGAGCGAGGACGTCATCTGTATCGAGACATAGACGAGTTGATTATTCGCTTAGGCGATGATAGCAGCAGTTGTGACAGCAGCTATAGTGATGACAGCGCTGCTGATGAAAGTGGCATCGTAACGTTTCTTAATTTTGAATATTTGGAATCCAATGATGAGTGAGAGTGATCAATCAGTTTTTTTTTTAACTTTGTGTAATAATTTTATTTTGGTTTAATTAAAAATGCTTATATATTAAAACTTTATGAAGCCCTTACTTTATTTACCTTTGCTTATGAAAAGTTTAACCTACTGTAAATAAAAACAGTAACAAAATATTACTGTTTAATGTGTCTAATTTATTTACTCTTTACTTGAACAAACTGCTAGTATCAAAATCATTTTAGTCACACTATATAGGGTTGCTACATGCAAGACAGCAGCGCCATCATTTAATGTCACGACTTTATAGACGGTCTGTAAGTGAATACATAGATTTTTTTGAAACCAAGTGCACCATTTACGGTGTTGAAGATGAACAACTAAAAAACCGGCCAAGTGCCTGTCGGGCTACGCGCAATAGGGTTCCGTAAATAAACATAAATAAATAAATAAACGTACCGATACCGACAAATAGCCAAAATACCAATTTTTTTTGCCAGCAAAAATAACTTTGTTTTTTATAGTGTTTTATAGAATTTGTATCAATAACAAAGTTATAATTTGCGGTTGCTGAAAAAGTGCTATATCTCAAAAACTGCCGACTGTATCTCATTCAAAACAATTTTGGTTAAAAGTTTTTATTAAGATCTATAATATATATTTTTTTTAGACTTTTCACTTCTGTGGTTTAAAAGTTAGAGAGGGGACGACACTCATTTTAGCACTTTGAAAGTCTATCTTTGGAACGATTGACATTGAAATGTTTGAAAATAGTTTTTTGCCATTCGGCTACGGAACCCTAAAAAGGATTTACTACTAAACCGCTTTACACCGGAAACTTTCAAAGAAGTTAAAACAGCACTTACATCAGCACGAAACTATTAGACCTGTATATAGTCAAAAAAATAATTATTAAAAAAACAAAGAACCCGACTGCTTAAAAAAAAGAACTGAAAAGATAAAAACAAGTATAGAATTATCTACATTAAATTCATTAACAACAAATGAAATATGTCAAACTAAATTCTTTATGATGTTGCAGGCGGTGACAAACGAAGTTATATAGTAGTAACAAAGTATTGTTTGTCCCCGCCAGCAACATCATAGAGAATTTAGTTTGACATATTTCATTTGTTGTTAATGAATTTAATGTAGCTAATGCTATAATTGTTTTTATCTTTTCAGTTCTTTTTTTTAAGCATTCGGGTTTTTTGTTTTTTAATAATTATTTTTTATTTCTCTCTTTTTAGTTCTTTTAACCGACATGTTTTCTTATATCTATTAATTTGTAGAAATCAAATCTTTTTGAGATCAATAAGCCTTAATCGTTAGTTAAACTATCAAATGCAAAAACAATTATTCAAATTCGACCGGCAGTTTCCAAGATTAGCGCGAGTGAACATACAAACTAACTTTCACCCACTTCGGGCGCGCGAGCGTGCCGATATATAAATTGGCAAATTGTGTTTAATCAGTAATATAAATGTGATAAGAAGTATATATTTTTGAAATGGTCTTTTCATGGTCTTTTATTTGATACCCATATTACTATGATGAAAAGAAAATCCATACCTCCCCTCCTTTTTTTTTCATTTGCCGGCGACATTTTGAAAATTTATATAGCCTATGTCACTATCACTGTTTCGACGAATTCAACGACAACGACACCTCATATGTCAAAATCCGTCTAGCCGTTTGGGCTGTAGGGCGTGCCAAAGAAATAGACATAAATACATACATACGCTCGAAAAACATAACCCTCCTTCTGACGCAATCGGGTAAAAAGACGCGTTATCGAGCTTTAGCTGAATTCTGGAACTGCGTAAGGGATGTAAACAAATCTATGGAACATTATGCCAACCATCTCAAGGATCTCAACAAAAACTGCGGATATAGTGATCAATTCCTAGAGCGGCAACTCCGGGACAGATTCGCTACGGGATTGAACCACCCAGAACTTAAAACGGACTTAAAACAGGGGTGGCCAGAATTAACAGAAAACAATCATAAACCACAACAAATTCGCTCAAAACAATGCTATCGCTGTGGCAACGAAGAGAAACAGCGTTGATAATTGCCCAGCCAGTGACCACATTTGTAGAGCATGTAAAACTAAAGGACATTATGAATTAAGACTACTGTATCAAGACTGAACGTGCATACGTTGCTAAGGACAAACGATATACACGTCGAATATCAAATCACAGACGACAATCTCACTCTTCTACCGAAGATAGTGACACTGACAGTGAGATTGTATGTAGCATTGTCAACAAAGTCAACAGAGATTGCAAAAGAATTGATACTATTATAAATGGTGAACATTGCTCAATGGATTGGGACCCTGGTTCGTCGTATTCTATTATAAGTACACAGTTTTGGCGACGTATAAGAGCACCAACACTGATTATAGAACCGAAACTCGTAGCGTACGGAAGCCACACACAAAACGCTCACCCAATGTTGTTCGGGTTACAATGGAGTGAAACTTTTGGAATGCAGTTTCCTAAGGCCGTCTAAATGTTGGCGTAGATGACAACGTACTACATCAAAATTGGTCCCCACTTTAAGTGAGGTCTCATTTGCACGTCTATTTTTTGTAGTTTGACAGCCAATCTAGTATGTTAAGAGATCGTTGGCAAAAACTTATAAAATATATATGTTTTATGCGTTCTTTAAAAGCTTTGCCTCTGTTCTACCCAGATGTCGTGTTACGTCCCATCCCACTGGTCGCTCAGCAAGGACAACGCCTTAAGCAGGGGTCTCCACCTAATGAACGAAGGCCAACAAAACGGTTCTTTGGTTCCTGGCCTAGTAAAAAAATCAAAATACAAAATTATTTATTTGCAAAACGCCGTTGGCGTTCGCTAAGTCATCCATAACAGAACCAAAGTATAAGAATACAACAGAAGATTCACTTCCTAACAAAAGTCAGGTTTAGGCATAAAAATGTACCTACACTCGCTAGAAGCACCCTCCTCCAAACAAAATTGAACCTTAAAACCGCGAGCGAACCGTGAATGTTCTTTGCGCACCGCAATTTTACGATCGAGGTGCATAGGGTTGTTACTTAACAAGTTTTTGTACTAAATTACCATTTACACACGATCATTCATCTGGAAGTCGTGTGTTCGATTCCAACGGGTGTAGGTATGCGAGCGAACATGTATTCGTTTGAAAACATTTCAGTTTGTTCCCAATAGTTTTGAGCAACAAACAAATGAGGATTTTTATTTAACTACAATTAACAAAACAAATCCGAGCGAACAACTTACTTAGACATTTATTGTAGTCTAGGAGCTGACAATATTTTTAATGTTGCCGAACAAATGAACGATTAACTAGGATTAGAAAACAAAATAAAATACAAATGAATAAAAAATGAAATGTGTTTATTTAAAGTAACATTATAAAGTAGCGATCAACGAATCAATAAATAATTAAACGATTTGGGCAACAGCTTGTCTTTTATTATTTCATAGTGTTATTCGTAAAATAGTTTCACCAAACTGATTATTGCATGGATCGTCGGTATCAGTTTTTCAATTAAAAAACAACATTCAACAATTTTCTCTATTATTATTATTACAATTGTTTTACTTTTAGATAATGTTTGATTGATCGTTTGCCTGATTTAAAATTTCGATTATTAAATCTTAGCGTCGAAAATATGCGAAGCCTTACAAGCAGCCTTAATAAGTAGTCAACAGGGAAACATCATACATAATATATAAATGTATCGCGTGCGTGCGATCCGTGTTACGAGCGCTAGCCCTCTGCCGTAAACACCCCAGCGGATCGGCCGGCGAGTCATACCTGCGGAGTGAGACCCCCCTGACAGAACCAACAAATTCATCTTCGTTCGTTAGGTGTGTACCCGGTATCACTTACATTTACATTACATCTACCAACTCGAATTGGCCATTTTATTCATAAGCATACCTACCTACTCTGATCGGGAACACTACACTTATTATTCTGTGACACTACGCACCGCGTATCACAGGCAAACAGACACAAAATACGGTTCGCGGTGTTTTACTCTTAATAACTTAAATATCCTTCATTTCTTTTGATATTGGATTATCATATCACTGACTAATTCAGTTTTAAAAAGTTTAATAGTCGTATATCAGCACCAACACTTCTTATTTCATCTCACAAAGATCCTCATCCTTTTTAAACGTTTATTTATTTAACGTTATATTTTCGTTAGTTTTTTTACCGGTTAATTTAACCAGTACAATTATTACGGTAAAATTATAGTTTATCAGCATGTATTGTAAATAAAGCCTACCGTTTAAAGCTACATAGCATGTTTTACGTTAAATTAGCTACTATTAATTAATCTGTGCGTTAAATCTTTTAATGTGATTTGTGATGTGACGTTATTTTTTGAAACGTTATTTGTTTAACAAATGCTTATATCTGGCGTCTTGAAAGTGTTGGAGTTGGCAACACTGGGCTTTGGAGGCGTTCGGGTGAATCAGAAAACGTAGACAGGTAGTGATTATATTCTCTTTGGAATTAGCGATGGGTCGTCGACGATTTTTGCGTAAACGAAACTAGACCGTTCATTTTCGTTCATCGACTAGTCGATCGACCGGTTCAAAATATAGACTATAGTTCACGGTCTCAGTTCTTGCAAACTGCTAAGGGTCGTTTATAGTTCTTATGCGTTTACATTACGGGCGACGTTGAATTCGACTATTCGACTGAATGATTAAACGATGCGGTTCGACTGTTAACTGCACTGCTGATTGAAATTTGAGAAAAATAATTTAAATAATAATCAAATTTTATTTGTATAGGTTACATTAAATAAATTGAAAATATATACATAGGTAAAAATAAAAAGGCAAATATTTACATTAAGTTAGGCGTCATAGTATTCCTCCGCATCGATCTCGGTTATATATTTCTTTAGTGTTTTTAAAATAATAAAATTAATGAAAAAAAAAAAAATTGTATAGGTTTATAATTCCAGGTTTTGTTGATCTTCCCTTCATACTTTTTCCAGGCTTAGGACTGGCTGAATAAAGCGTATATGAACTTGTCTATAACTTACTATACCCATCTCACTCGCTAGCATTTCGCATTCAAACAAATATCAACGTTATCGCGTTCAAATATTGTCGTCTATTGTGTAGTTGTCTATTGAACTATGAATGAAGTACGAGAATATAAACCGTGATCGTGTCGTCTACAAATTGAACTGGGTTTATCTGATGGTGGGTCCACACTGAGCCAACGAAGGCGAACGAATGGGTTCGTTGGCCATGTCTGGACGGATTGGCGATGGCCAACGAACGTTCGTTGACGTTGGCCGGCGATCCGTAGCGTGGCGGTAACATCAAAAGATTTGCGCCATTGGACCGAATTCAGTTTGGACGGTCGCCAAACACCAACAAACGAACGTCAACAGAATGGTTGACATTTTGACATTCGACGGTCTGTTTAAATGTCAGAGCATGTGTCTACGTAGTAAATTACATTATCTTGAAGCTAAGTAGTTAATAACACAGAATAATAGCTGACTTGTGAATAATAATCATGGACATAAGACAGTTGCCAACCCCATTGACACATGATATCCTTAGGCTATGATCAAAATACACTTTCGAGTATTGTCTATGGAAAGCAATCCGGAATCATGAGCAAACGATGTTTTGGTCAAACACCAAATGTGTTTGGACGTTTGTCCGAAGGCCAACGAACGTTTGCTACCAACGTCAAAAAACCTTCGTTCGCCTTCGTTGGCTCAGTGTGGACCCACCATGACAAACGTAAACGGTCGAACCGTTCATGAACCGTCAACCGGTCCATTGAACCAGTCCGTTCATTCAACGCCCACCACTATTTGGAATCAGAGATTAATAAATTGAAGTGTGGTGGGTAGTTATGAAAGTTTGGTGCTGGATTACTTGACTGAATCACTGAATCATATTACTATGCTTGATACGTATTAGAAACTTAATATTATTTAGAACTTTCACGTCCATTAAGAAAATGTTGGATGAAGAAAAGTTTAAGTAAAGAAGTAAAGTGCTATTTGTATTTTTATACCAAGGTAGGTACTTGTGAAATGCACACACACATTATATTTGGTTTGTTCTACAACTTTCATCGCTTCCAACTACCTACATTTTGTAATTAGCTATGACGCCACATTTTAGCCACCGTAACAGGCGTGTCCACTGCAAGTAAGTATTTGGGCCTAAATTACGTTTCGTGGAGACTCACGTGGTTGTGAATTCATAAAATTGAATCATAAAGAGCTGGCTGTGGAACACGCGTGGGTGCAGCTTTGCTTTTCATGGATTATCAGCGATGTAGGCACCGCGTGCCACGCGGTGACATGTGCAATGAATAATGTTTCCATACATACATGTTTGTTCTGATACAGAATGTGAAGCCATGTGCTAAACTGTTTCGACGGAGAATTGATTTGAGCGTCTCTAGATATGGCAGTGCGCAGTCATATACACGAGACTTGGCCTGCTGGAATAGACTTGCTGGTAAGTTTTTACAAATAAGTTGTTAATAGTTGTAATATAAAAAAGTACTTTGATTAGCAGAGCTGTGGTGTAATCTTACAAGCTCAAAGAAATACTTGAGTAATATGCAATGTCCCGCCTCATCTGTGTTTAACTGGAAAAAATTGGCAATATTTCAAGAATTATCCCCTTACTCCTAACCTTTGAGAGTTGTACCAGCTTTAACTCAGCAACATGAAATGCTGACTGCTAGATGCAAATTTCCTGTCTCATTCAACAGAAAAGTTACTTTTAACCAACTTAAGAAAAGGAGGTTCTAAATATTTATTTTCCTATTTGTTCCCCGATTACTTGAAAACACTTGGACAAATTTGTTTTTTTTTGTCTCAAAGAGTACATTTGTCATTTATTTATTTATTTATTTATTTTACACTCGGCTTCCATGTGATCCCATTTTCATCATGTCACAATCTGATGATGGTATCTTAGAGAATTCAAGGGCAACCTTTAATTTATAGGCTTTGCTTTGACTTTTAATTTATAATTGTTTTTTTTGATTACCTAAAGCTACTCTGATATTTGCATCTATTGATATACTTAGGGATAATTCTTTAAATATAAGCACCTTAAGGCCATTAACTGTATTCTTTCAAGTTATACACAGATGAGGCTAGACATTACAATATTACATAAGTATTTTTTATTTTACTTTTCAGTGAATTTTTTTGTAATGAAAAATTTTATTTTTGGAAAATTATTTGTAATTGAAGTCAGTATTTTTTGGTAAATTATATGTTTAAAATTTTTACCAACTTAATTAAAGGAGGTTGTGTTTGCTGAGTATGTATGTATATATTATGTAACTTTGTATATTTGCGATTTTCTCGGCAACTACTAGTCCGATTTTGATGTGGTTTTGGTAATTTACTTCTTTCTTTCTTATTAATGCCTCAATACCTTCTCTGATTTGGATGGGATATGTTATAAATTCAATCAGCTGATCAAATCTATTGCTTCAATCATATTTCTAATAGCATACTAACCACTAAATAAAAGAAATAAAATTAGATTTTGATGTTAGAGCGCCTACAAATTTGGAAAAATGGATTAGCACCAACATCAAAAACCATTATTGGCATTATTTAATTGCTTTTGAATTGAATTTTGGAAGTCTGGTAATAATGATTTTTAATTGTGTAGTTCTGGTCTATTTAACAAATGTAGAAGTAGGTAAACAAAATATACAATAAAGGTGCTGTTTCCAAGTACTTGATCACAATTGCTCTCCCCCTGATGGTGTTATGACTGCATCCATGCATGCATTTAGATTTGTGGTTACAACACTTACAATTATTAGGTAGGTACAGTATATTTTTATGAATAAAATGTTAATAAAACCAATATGAATTTAATAAATGATTTGTTCCCTATATCATACATACTTTGCTTTTGCTTATAACACTTCAACTTGAGTGGCCCATAACACTCACTTTTTACCCGCAATGTAATGGTGGATGGAGGTGGATGATGATATGCTCACCCGGAGTCACATGGGACCTCATCCCATGTGACTCGGGTGAGGATATTGTCATCCACCAGGCACAATTCTTACTTTCAACTAATCTTACATATAAAATTCTCATGTCACAATGTTAGTTACCTTACTCCTCTGAAACGGCTAACCCCCAACATTTATTTTTAAATATTTTGGACAACATTTTTAGTTTTTATTTTTCTTAAATGTGGCATTAAAAATACATACAACCCTAAATTTAAACCCTTTTTATCACCAACCCCTATTTTTTAATAGCCATTTTTGTAATTTAATATTTTTTTATCCCACTCCATAACTGATCAATTATCGTCTTTTTAGGGTTCCGTAACCGAATGGCAAAAAACGGAACCCTTATAGATTAGTCATGTCTGTCCGTCCGTATGTTATAGCCACTTTTTTCCGTAACTATAACAGCTATAGCTATACTGTGAAAACTTGGTAAGTAGATGTATTCGGTTAAAAAAATAGTGAAAAAACAATAAATGTTTGACCCCATACTTAGAACTGAACATTATTTTTTTTTTCCAAACCCATACGTGTGGGATATCTATGGATAGGTCTTCATAATGATTTTGAGGTTTCTAATATAATTTTTATGAATAGTTTTCGCGAGAGACGCTTCCAAAGTGGGAAAATGTCCCCCCCCTTAACTTCTAAAATAAGGGAAAGGATACGTCATGTAAAAATAAAAAAAACTACTGTGGTGTCACAAGGGACACCCGGATGGAACGAAGTTCGGTAATTCCAAATAACAACAATTCAGGATTCGCATCCGAGATTGCAGTAAAAGGTATGCGACCTTAACCACTAAACAAATAAAACAGTATATTTATAAACTAAATACGGTAACAAAAATTTAAACCAAATTAAAATAAAAACAAACATTAAGACAATTAAATTATCAATCGTAGCAAGCGTACACAAGATCATTCAGAATCACTTTAATCATTCTCTTAAAATAATCGAATGATACTTTTAAAATCATTGTGGAGATATTATCACAATACTCCTATAGGCTGAATGGCTACATAATAATATTTCCTGTGCCTTACACACTTAATTTTAAAATAATTCTTATCTTCAAACTTTCGCGCTATTCGAATTTCAAAATATCAAAAGCGAGGTTCATTCAAACACACGCATAGACTTATAATGCCTAGATAAATAAACTGCTTGTATGAATTTAAGTATAAAGTAAGGCTAAAAACAGATTGATTGAAAATTATAATGCACCGCATGGCGGACAGACAAACTAAACGAAAATCTGATAAATACCAGAGAATTACACTGAACTGAAACGGCACAATTAAAGTGGCTTTACATTTCATGCGTGTACTCGGTTTCTAGGAGTAATAGTTCTATGACCACACATAACAAACCTTATCTTTAACATTATTTTTCTGCGATTATCTTGCTTTCTTTTAAATTGTATTCGCAAGTTTACTCGCGATATAATAATATCAGATCTCATTATCAATAATCTCATCACCAATCCCAATGACATAATTAGATGTGTTCTAATCGTATATTCCATGAAATGTACATAACAAAATTAGTAAACATTCTGTGGTAATATTAAAAATAATTTGCTTTTGAATTTAATATAGTTATGACGCGTACACTTGCTAAACACACTATAATGAAGAGATTATAACGCGTATGACTTGGTTAGCACAATAGTAAAGAAAGGTTATAATGTGTACTTGCTAAAATACAAAAGCATTTATTATCGTGTGTTTAAAATCTCTACTTACCTAAATCCATCAGCAATATCCAGAACTTGTGCAGAAACACTGTCAGGATTCATTATTGTAACTATTTTTAATAATTTATTATGTACAAAACACCTGTATACACTCAACAAAAGGCGGGAATTGTATTTTTTTTTTAAGTTATGATAATATTTTTTTTTAGTTACTTTATTATTCATAGAGAGACAAAATGAAAATATTTCGCTTGCTTTCTCTATGCGCAGCATATTTCTGTAGCACCAATTAGTTCCGAAGTCGCGCAATAGATGGCGTTGGGATCGAATTAGATCGCGCTATGGTTTCGTTACAAGGTCCTGTATATAAGGTCCACCGATTGAGAGTTTAAGTATGTTTTGCAGATCCAAGTGAGGAGTAATGTTCACGATATCGAGCTATTTATTCCCTGGTATCTGACTTGAACAGCGATCGTGTACGCCTTCGCAGACCTTTCTGAGCGCGCCAGCACCCCTATTTTTGCAGAAACTCAACTCTAGTAATTTTATTTTCTTATTATTTTTTTAATTTTATTTTATTTTTCTATAAACGAGATGGAGCGACGGACACAGAAAGTGTAGTAACTCAATTCTAGTAATTTTTTTCTTTATAGTTTTTTTTTTAAATTTAATTTATCTCTTTTTTTCTATAAGCGAGAAAGAGAGACGAACACAGAAAAACGTGCGCATTTTTCTGTTTTGTCTGATGATGTAGCACCGTAGCTGTAACGTAGCATGTAATTACTACGCTGCTACGAGAATTGCTACGAAAAGTGTCGTTACAACTTTTCGTTCCTTTTTTTTTCCGCCTAGCCCCCTTTCGCAACGCGCAATAAGGAACTTCGTTCCAATATATTGATGTATAGTACCATGCAAACTTCCACCGAAAACTGGTTTGAACGAGATCTAATTATTAGTTTTTTTTAATACGTTATTCATTCAATCAACTCCAAGGCTGGGAGAGAAATGTTGAATTAATTTTAAACAATAAATTGTTATTATTTACAGAAGTTGCGGATGGATTCATGTATTATTTGATGAGCTGCGCCTTCGCGTACTGCTGACGGGAAGTATCGAAGGCCTTAGCTACTGCTTACTTAGTCACAAAAGGTTTGTACTGTTTGTACATACTTCTTAATTCCTTTTCAATGCCCCACATGACATAACATAACATCATGTATTACACCCACACTTCATGTGTCTTTCTGATGATTTTGTTGCTTATTCCGTCCACCCTCCCTATATTGAGTATTCTCCTTTCTAGACAGCCATGGAAAGGAGCATGCTCGTTCACAAGAGCACTACCAACTATCCATTTCAGCTTTCAGCTTTAGATAGCACTTAACATAACCTAACATTTATCATCAACCCATTTAAATCTCTGTATCACATAGGACCTTAAATATAACAGATGAAGTGTGGGTGTCATACACCTCTGCCACACTCTTCTGTGTAATAATGTGTGATGTTATTTTATGTCGGATTAGAAAATTGGTTCTAAAACAATTAAGATTTTTTGACCTAAATGTACTAACAATTGACATTCTAACTTAAAACAGTCATAAAATCTAAAATCAAATTTTCTTGAACAAGACACAGTAACATATTATATAATTCATTTTAGAATGTTAGTATTAAGTTTAAATTAACCAACTAACTATAACTATTTGTATGTCTTCCGAGGCAAAACATAGTTAAACAATGTTTACTTCCTAAATTACCACCATGTCATACATATTACCTATGTTATATAAATAAACTATTTTGAATGACACTGGAAGACAAAAACTGGAAGTACAAATCTTTATGCTCATTTATGTCGGTCAGTATGGGGCAGTATGTAATTATAAGATACACAAAAATCTGTTCTTAGGAACCATGATATTGATTAGTAAAAACAAAAACTGAAAGCTTAGATTTATAAAATTAAAAAATTAAACATGATTTCTCATTGAATATCAATTGTGTATGTCATAAGCAGTAAATGTTACTCTGAAACATGATATCTAAAATAAATAAAATGCATTGTAGGTATTTCATGTCATTTAATTATTGAAGTACTTGTTACCGCCTAGTAACCTTAACAAGTACAGTACTGCATTAAAAAAAGGGTTGCCATTTTAAATATTTACTCAAAATACAATGCATTTTATTAATTTTAGATATCTTCTTTCTTATTGATTAATTTGATATCATTTAGCTATTCTTAGCAATTCATGCTAAGAAACAGTTGACAAAAATTATGGAACGGGTGCATACCTAGCAGCCGCATTAACCACTAAGCTACGGTTACCTCTTGCTAGGACCCTAAATTTCTCAACTGTATGTTATGACATTATGTGTCGTCACGTTCATCCATTTGTACCGATCATTAGTATCATCATAAGTATTTCTGTGGCCTAAATGTGCTGTGGACCCTGGGATAATCGAAAACTTCTTTAATGAGGTGTTTGGCGGGGGCTGAACATCAGTCAGGTCAACACCGGCTTTGGCAAGCTTTTAAAACTTAATTTACTTTATTTTAAAATAGACTAGCGACCCGCCCCGGCTTCGCACGGGTACAATGCTGATACTAAATACACTACAGAAAAACTGTGAACGTTGTATATAAAAACACAGCGGCCCGCTCCGGATTCGCACGGGTATATAATATATAGCCTATGTCCCTCACTGAAAAAATGATTAAAATCGATCCAGTAGTTTGATTTATTCATTACTGCCCGTGGCCCGCACGCGTTAAATTTGGAGTAAAACAATTCCCCCTTTCTATGCATGTATTATACATATAAAAACCTTCCTCTTGAATCACTCTATCTATTGGAAAAAACCGCATCAAAATCCGTTGCGTTGTTTTAAAGATTTAAGCGCACATAGGGACAGAAAAGGCGACTTTGTTTTATACTATGTAGTGATGATTAACTTCTCTCCTAATTCTTTACTGGAAGACTGGTGACCCTTTCACCTAATTATCTACTGTGAAGGATTTTAGTTGGTTTCTTTTTAATAAATTAATATTTCTATTTAAACTGCCATATGGGAACCAAATCTTATATTTCTACTGGAGAACTGGATTTTACCTTTTAAGGGCAATGCTATGTAACTGTTTAGAAGTTTAAATTAAAGCTTAAACCTAAACTTGGAATGATGAATCATTCATAACTTAAATCATCAGCGGCTTAACCATTTCATGACCTTACTGCTCCGCGTTCAACCTTACTGCTCCGCTTCCCGTGGAGTTAAGCGTAATGTTAAATATCCAAAGACCTTTATTGAGAGTGAGACTATCAAACAAAAAAAAAACAAAATTCGACCAGTAGTTGTCGAGATTAAAACAAACAAACTTTCTTTCGCCCGCGTTTTCGTCTTTTTGATAGATACATCTATAAAAAAACCGGCCAAGTGCGAGTCGGACTCGCGCACGTATGGTTCCGTACCACTATACATCTAAATAATGTTTTTCTTTATTCTTTATTATATTTGAGTTGGTTGAATGAAAGGTAAAATGCGGTTAACGTATTAAAAAATCTTATTATTATATCTCGTTCAAACCAATTTTCGGTGGAAGTTTGCATGGTAATGTACATCATAATTATATTATTTTTACATTTATCCTTATTTCCTTATATCCGTTTTTTTCTATTTTTGTATGAAAATCTTATGCGGTTCACCAAATACATCTACTTACCAAGTTTACACAGTACAGCTCTTATATTTACGGGAAAAAGTGGCTGTGGCATACGGACGGTCTGATTCGGCTACGGAACCCTAAAAATGGCTTTTTAGTTTCAGGTAATTGAGACAATAAGGCGCGTCTATTATTATTATTATTGTCTCAATTAACTGAAACTAAAATTTTTATTAAAACAAACAAACAGTCAGACGGACATACCAACAGATAGACAAAAAATTCAATAACTGTATTTTAGGCACAGGTATTGTGCATACAAAAACAACAAACAAGACCTAAAAAAGTAATTTTCACATTAGACACCTAATTTTATTTATTTGTATTTATTTTATAAAACCTATGATTTGCTCAGAAAGATTTTGTCCTTTTGTAGTGATGTTATTTAAGATTTTGACGTGATGACAACCCTTATTTAATATGAAGGCAGTGGAGTATTTGTTTGCTCAAGCATTGAAACATCACCACCCGACCATCCAGTTTGGTAGTGAAATTATGGGTACTGCGGGTATACTATCATTGTTATGTAATATGATGTCACAGCTTGCATGTATTGGCACAGATATCGGACAGATGGACTCTTTGAACCATGTTCTAGTGTTCTTAAGATGGACCTAGATGTCAGAAGTTCAAAACATAACTATACCCATCCCGTTCAAATGAATCCAATTACTATTATGTAAATGTAAAAGTTTGTAAGAAGCATAATGTCTGGATGTTTGTTACCAAGCATAACATACAGGCAGTAAACTACAGCTTATTTCATTGTTGTTTGCTACAGCAGTGCTTATCAGTTCAATTGATAATGTCAGACTGTTCTCTGCTTCAGCTTCACCAGTGAAAAGTGCAGTATATCAAGCACCCAGCAAATGAAGCCATCCTGCCCTGTCCTGTCCTGTCCTGCGAACATTACATCAGCCACTACAGTCCAGCCGGCTACAGTCTGCTAACATCAGATGTAAGTTTGAAATGTTATGTTCATAACAGTACATAGAAGGGTATGGCAGAGGTGTATTAAACGCACACTTCACCTGATATGGTTTGGTCCTATGTGAAAGGGTGGATCTATAGCCATCCTCTGCGCACATTACCAAGTGTGTGCTGCTATTGAGTTATTGACCTAAAAAATCCAAATGACACATTTGGCTGACCCAGTATTCAAACCTGAGAGACCTTGCAGTAAGAGGCTGCATGTGATAATCACTAGAAAAATGGCATTTCCTTTCATTAATTAGCATTGTCATCCAAAATACACTAATATTCTGATCCTAATTTAGTAATTCAGAGCACCATAAAACTAAGCGATGATTCCTAAATTCAGACTGAAGGTTAGGTTATCTGGTGTCTTTTTCTTTGATCTTAATCAACTGAACCAATCCACACTTCAGCCATTTTGATTTAGACCAAACTCAGAGAGATTATTTTGTGCCACCTAAGTTTTTCAGTAGCAGACAGAACAGTGATTCAAATTCTAATTTTGACATAATTTAGTCCATACCAAATATTTAATACATTAAAATAGAAGTGAGTTGTAAACACTTACTTTTCTCTTATCTTTATTAGAACCCTTCTGATGCTATGGTATGTAATAAGCACAGCCTAGCTATAAACTTTCACAAATAAGATATAAGGAACTGATGTGGACATAATCAAGGTTCAATCGCACTCACATTGCCATTACTATTATTTGGGAGCTTTGTGAAGGTCTGGCGGTGTCGCTTTTCATCCTGCATCTCGATGTTAAAAGCTCTATCGGCTAAGATTTAAGTTCTTCCGATAAGAAGACAACAAAAGCAACCTATGAAGAGTTTCGAATATTGATGGTGATAGGGAAGTTTTATAGAGCCATCTGTATTTGCTTGCGAGTATTGTGTTCACCGTGAAGATACAAAGTGGTACACGACAAGTTTAACAGATGGCGCTAAATCCTTATATTTCATTACGCCATCTAGTGTTCCTAACTTGTACTTAAGTCATTACATTGCAGCTCTGATACGTTTGCTCGAAGAGGTGCGTAGCTTTGATAACAGATGACGGTAAATATCTGAATGTACAACTTTGCAAATTAATTTTTCGCCCATTCTTTAGGTGGCGATGTTACCAAAATAAATTTATTTCTGGAGTAATTTCTTCCTTTTTAGGGTTCCGTAGCCAAATGAAAACGGAACCCTTATGGATTCGTCATGTCTGTCCGTCTGTCTGTCCGTATGTCACAGCCACTTGTTTCCGTAACTATAAGAGCTATACTGTGGAAACTTGGTAAGTAGATGTATTCGGTGAACCGCATTAAGATTTTAATACAAATATAGAAAAAAAAACAATACATTTTTTAAGAATAAGAATAAGAATATTTATTTGCGAGAAACATGGTTTACAAAGGTGTTAAAGTACATAAAGTTTTATTCAGCATGTTTCGCCGTCAATACGGCATGCAAAAATTTAGTAATGAATTAATATAGATTAATTAATTAATTAATACAATGATAAATTACATTAGAATTATGAATAAATAACATTAATAACATATCCACAGTACACAAAACATTATTAAAAAACATATTTATTATAATTTAGCGTTATGTCAATTGTAATCATAATAATTAAAAGTAAATGTCAGAACAATAATTGAATACTAATAATAATAATGAAGATATACAATTAAATTAATACATTATAACCTATATGGTACTTTATAGTCAAAGAACTCATTAATAGTGTAGAAGCATCGTTCTATTAACCATTGTTTTAATTTCTTTACAAACAGTCTTTGCGGTAGCTCACGTAATGGTTGTGGAATTTTATTATATATTTTAATAGTCATTATAAAACAGTTCTTGTGGTGAAGCGTGGTTTTACATTTTTGCATCACAAGCTTTGATGGGTCTCTCTGACTAAACACATTGTTATCGTTATTTTTTTTAAACAAATGTGGGTGTTTTCTGACAAAAAGTCCAGCTTCCAGAATATAAAGACAGGTAAGTGAGAGAGTCTTTGTTTTAATAAATAGTGGCCTGCAAGAGTCCAATGGCCCGGCATTGCATATCGCACGCATACATTTTTTTTGAGCAACAAAGGCTTGGTTGACTAGCGTAGAGTTACCCCACAGCAGTAGACCATATCTCAACACCGACCCCACGTAGCCATGGTAAGCCATGATTGCTGCGCTTTCTGAGGCTACCCTACGAAGATTCCGCAATGCAAAGACAAACTTATTTATTTTCTTGCACACGTTAACAACATGCGATTTCCAATTACAGAAGTTATCCACTGTGACGCCCAAAAATTTTAAGTGATCTGTACGCTCTATTTCATTGCCATCATATTTTATGGAAATATCACCAACATTCATTTTATAATTTGAAAATTGAATGTATTTAGTTTTGGCAAGATTGACAGATAAGTTATTCTGTTTTAGCCATTTAACAACGTCAGATAGAGCATTGTTTACCACTATTTCGTGACTCTCTTCGAATTCACATTTATCAGGTATGACAATAGAAATATCATCTGCAAATAATATACACTGATGGTTAATGATGTTGGTTTGATTTTTGGGGTTCCCTATACTTAACAACTGCAACTATACTTTTTCTTATGGAACCCATACGTGTGGGATATTTATGGATAGGTCTTCTAAAATGATATTGAGGTTTATAATATAATTATTTCTAACCTGAATAGTTTGCGCAAGAGATGCTTCCAAAGCGGAAAAATGTCCCTCTCCCCCGTAACTTCTAAAATAAGGAAATGATAAAAATGTAAAAATTAAATACTTCATGTTGCTTGTTTAAAATCATGTTTTAGTAATAGAAATGGATTGCTGGTGAAAATGTACATTATATAATGAGAATAAAATTGTATCTACATATTTGCATGCCATTCTACATGGCAAACATGTCTTGAACTTCATGTATCTTTATAACTTGCATGCGATTTTATTATTGTATGTACACATGTGTTTGAGCAAATAAATAAATTATTTTATCTTATCTAAAAATAATATATTGATGGACATTACCATGCAAACTTGCACCGAAAATTGGTTTGAACGAGATCTAATAATTAGTTTTTTTTTAATACGTTATAAATCGTAAACCGCATTTGACCTTTCATTCAATCAACTCCAATATAATAAAGAATAAAGAAAATCATTTATTTAGATGTATAGTGGTACGGAACCCTACGTGCGCGAGTCCGACTCGCACTTGGCCGGTTTTTTGTAAATGTTTTTCACTCTATTTCGATTAAAATTTCCTTGAGCATTATGGCGAATCAATTTTTATTATTGAAGTTTATTCCAGATATATGCTTAGTGTTAACAATGTTAGATTTTTAAAATGTGTAACTGTCTTAACTAATTAGTGATATGTAATTTTCTAAACTATAACAACTTAAAATATTGATATCTGGTGTTTGTTATTTTTATATACTCTCACTGTTCACGGCGCTCTATGCCTATTTCAAGCATATCCTTATACACTTACGATAAGTCAGTAATTTTTTTGTCTACAATAGAAATTACCTAGAAATCATTTAACTGGCAAAACAACGTTTGCCGGGTCAGCTAGTGATATTATAAAGTTGATTGTGTATGAGTGTGTGTGTTTATTTCTACTTCATGCTGGAGCGAAGGGATGGATTATGAAGTTGGTATGCAGCTAGTCAGTATTTGAGCGACGTATCACGCGGGCGGAGTCGCGGGTATAAGTTAGTACATACCTCCTTCTCCGTGCCTTGGAGAGGACAATAAACCGTTAGTCCCGGTTATTATTTGAACATCTATGGCATTCCTTACCAGTAGAAAGTCTGACATCTCTATAACCAAGAGTATCATATTGCCCTGTATTGGGTTGTGGTAGTCTACTGGCAGTAGCTCAATGTAAAATACTGATATTCAGCTGAATCCGTGCCTACTAGTGCCAACCTTTATGTTATTGGGAAAGGCTGGGAGAGAAATGTTGAATTAATTTTAATCAATAAATTGTTATTTACAGAAGTTGCGGATGGATTCATGTATTATTTGATGAGCTGCGCCTTCGCGTACTGCTGACGGGAAGTATCGAAGGCCTTAGCTACTGCTTACTTAGTCACAAAAGGTTTGTACTGTTTGTACATACTTCTTAATTCCTTTTCATTGCCCCACATGACATAACATATCATCATGTATTACACCCACACTTCATGTGTCTTTCTGATGATTTTGTTGCTTATTCCGTCCACTCTCCTTATATTGAGTATTCTCCTTTCTAGGCAGCCATGGAAAGGAGCATGCTCGTTTACAAGAGCTCTACCAACTATCCATTTCAGCTTTTAGCTTTAGATAGCACATAACATAACCTAACATCAAGCCTGGCTAACCTGAAGAGGCAGAGGTGTACAACACCCGCATTTCTTGATTCTATCGCCATCCACAATCACAATACCGACTCCGTGCTGCTATTGATAATTTCCTAAAAGGAATAGCCCAAAAACACTTTTGCCCGACCCGGGCTTCGAATCCGAAACCTTGCGGTGAGCGATTTGTAAATTATACTGCTAGACCAATGAGGCGGTAAAGATAATACAGCATGGGGTCATGCATGGGGGTGGTGCATAATTAGTCGAATATAAATTGACCTCTTAATACTTTTCAGGTTTCTGAGCGTGGGTCGTCCAGCATGGAGTATTGTGGTCGGTGTCGCAGTACCGGGAGCAGCTCGTCGACTCCAGTTACGAGTTATAAATGAAATTGTCGTGGCCCAGTTATAGTGATACTTAAAATGAATTACTCCTACACTAGAGTGGCAATGATAATTCGATATTAAAGTTTGTAGACGGTTTCAGTCTATCTGAAGATTATTTACGATTATCAGATTATTAAACGGTTTCTATAGCTTATCCCTTATGTTTGGTTTTGGGTCAAAGTTAGTACTTGGCACACACCTTTAATTCTGTAGACAATAAAATTAAATATATTTTATGTATTTGTAAATACAAAATGGCCGCCGCAACAAAATGGCGGTCGTACTTCTTTTTCACCACTCTCAATAAAGGTTTGATACCTATATAAAAGGGCTTGACTAGGAGAAGATTAGGTGCTTTTCGAAACGGGTTCTCAAGTTAGTGTATATTTTTTTTTATGTTAGACCTCGCATAACTTTTTCTGAGTGGTCCGATTTTAATATTTTTATTCGAAAGAGTATAATTTGAGGGTGATCCCATGTTAAGGATGTCAGGATCTGATGATGCAATCCGGGCAATCGTGGGGAAACCCTCGGATATTAGGCAATCAGTATTTTTCATATATTTTTTTAATCTAGTTATTTGCCTTTGGCAGCCATAATTTCATATTGCTGAGATGATGATGGAAAGTACAACTTAACCGTTAGGGGGTAAGGTGGTAATTTGTTAAACATTGGCACTTTAGGACCATCAGTTGCATTATTTTAAGGTGAATTTAGATGAAGCCATGATAAAAAGTAATAAAACACTAACATTATTGTACTATCCTTATTGGTAGTGATTTATAAAAAGAAACAGATTATTAAGGTACCTTGTTGTTAATAAAACGTGGAAGGTAAAGCTATATTATTTTTGACAAGATTTAAACGGACAAAAAAGAAGTAAAAAAAAAAAGTAAGGGTCATGGGAAGTGAACTAATTACATAAACTATCAAATATTAAATTATACTAATTTTGAGTCCAAATACCACGTTTAGTCTTCTCAAATTCTATGGAGTAGAAAAAAAAGATAGTTAATTAGGTTATTATTTGGTACCAACTCAAAATTAGTAAAAAAATATATTTTATAGTTTTCATACAACTCAAATGTTCTATTTTTATATGGTAACATTATCGAATACTTTTTTTGAAGCTGCGAATTTGAAATAGCTTCTGTCTGATTGTTTTGTTAATGTTCTGGTGAAATTGGTTGGAGTATAGTTGATTGCCAAGTTGAAGCTGAGAAGCTTGCCAAATATTTTTAAATTTGCTTCGTTTAAAATATTGACTGAATATATACATAACCGTTTGAATTGATTATAATATCTTCGAGTCGAATCGCAGCTACAATAAATTGTGCTACGTTTTTTTGAAGAGAAAAAGAAACTCCAAATTGAGCCAAGACAAAGTCGAATTGTCAAGTTCGCCGTGCAGTAAAGTTGAGCGTGTATGGCTCAATGAAGCACTTCAACACCCCCAAGTTTACTGGACGCTGCTTGAATCGCGCAGCGGACTTGGCATGCCGACTCGATCGTTAAGTGGATTCTATTTATAATATTTTTATCGATCAACTAATGGGTTTCCAGATTGTGGCGACATGAATAAAAGTAAATATAATAAAATAAAAAAAATATAATATAAAAGTAATATTTTTGTTTTGAAATACAAACATTATAAAATACCACGTAAATCTATAAAAAGAGACTCTTGTTTAAAAAAGAAAACAATTGCTAGACTAACATCTGAAACAAAAAGCATAATGTTTTACTAGATATAATTATTATTAACGATTAGAGAATAATTCAGGCTGTTTTAAATAAACTTTACGATCTTATGATTCTGGAGTATATTGTTACGTAGATAGTATTAATAATGGCAACAAGGTTTGGCTTCTTCCCAAACTCTGTCTCCTTCTTCTTCGTCGTGTCGATGGCTAAGTCAAATTTTATTTTGACTTGCCATCGTGGTGAAAGGATTAGCCAATTCGCTTTGGAGAACTCGCGAATTGTCCAAACTCTTTGTGATTGTTAAGTTTGGTCACCTTTTGCTTGAGATATGCATATATGGATCAGATGTATACAAATTGTGTGAATAAGTATTCGTTGGCTGCAGGTCTGACACATTTTTCTGAAAGTAATCTTCTGCTTCTACCTACAGTCTTTATTTCTTGACTGTTGCGCGTCCACAAATAATTGGCTAAAGCAGCAGCAGTACATGAACAGTTTCTTAAAGTAATGCTACTTCACAATCTTTTATTCTTGGAACTATTTATCTAGAATGTACTCTAATACAAACCGTTATCGTATTCTTATTTTGAAGCTGCGAATGTGAAACAGCTTCAGTCTGTTTTCTTTATTAATGTTCTGGAGAAATTGGTTGGAGTATAGTTGATTGCCAAGTTGTAGCTGTAAAGCTTTCCAAATATTTTTAAATTGGCTTTGTTGGAAATATTGACTGAATAAACATAACCGTTTGAGTTGATTATAATATCTTCGAGTCGAGTCGCAGCTAGAATAAATTGTGCTACGTTTTTTGAAGAGAAAAAGAAACTCCAAATTAAGCTACGATCTTTTTCACTATTGTCTTGTTTCTGTACATGCAAATATTAAGCCTCTTTAATAAGTTATTTTCCCAATTTTGGTTGACCTCTAATAGTCGTTGCGGCTATAGGAGATAATCAAGCATGTTTCTTGACACTCTACAAATGAACATCGCCATCGACCTCGTATTGATTTGTCTCGATGCACTATGGGAACTAACCATACGAATAGTCTCAAAAGGTTCTCCGGTAGGATAAAAGTAATATTTTTGTTTTAAAATACAAACATTATAAAAAACCACGTAAATCTATGAAAGGAGACTCTTGTTTAAAAAAATCTAGACTAATATCTGAAATATAAACCATAATGTTTTACTAGATATAATTAATATGAATGATCATATAATAATTCAGGCTGTTTTAAGTAAGCTCTACGAACTTATCTTTCTGGAGTATATCGTTACGTAGATAGTATTAAAAATTGCTTGGCTTCTTCCCAAAAAAAAAAACTAATTTCTACTTGACAATATTTTACTCTTAGAATTATTTAACAAGAATGTGCTCTAGTGCAAACCGTTATCGTATTCTTATTTTGAAGCTGAGAATTTGGAATAGCTTCTGTCTGTTTTCTTTGTTTATGTTCTGGTGAAATTGGTTGGAGTATAGTTGATTGCCAAGTTGTAGCTTTGAAGCTTTCCAAATATTTTTAAATTGGCTTCGTTTAAAATATTGACTGAATAAACATAACCGTTTGAGTTGATTATAATATCTTCTATCTATAGGAGATAATCAAGCACGTTTCTTGACACTCTCTACAAATAGACATCGCCATGGACCTCGACCTCGTATTGATCTGTCTCGATTTATATGGGAACTAACCGTACGAATCGTCTCAAAACGTTCTCCGGTAGGATAAAAGTAATATTTTTGTTAAAAAATACAAACATTATAAAAAACCACGTAAATCTATGAAAGGAGACTTGTTTAAAAAAAAAATTTAGATTAATATCTCAAATAAAAACTATAATGTTTTACTAGATATAATTAATATGAACGATCATAAAATAATTCAGGCTGTTTTAAGTAAAATCTTCGATTTTATCTTTCTGGAGTATATCGTTACGTAGATAGTATTAAAAATTGCTATAATAGTTGGCTTCTTCCCGAAAAAAAAAACTAATTGCTACTTGACAATCTTTTACTCTTGGAATTATTTAACAAGAATGTGAAATAGCTTCTGTCTGTTTTCTTTGTTTATGTTCTGGTGAAATTGGTTGGAGTATAGTTGATTGCCAAGTTGTAGCTGTGAAGCTTTCCAAATATTTTGAAATTGGCTTCGTTTAAAAAATTGACTGAATAAACATAACCGTTTGAGTTGATTATAATATCTTCGAGTCGAGTCGCAGCTCGAATAAATTGTGCTACGTTTTTGAAGAGAAAAAGAATCTCCAAATTAAGCCACGATCTTTTTCACGAATGTCTTGTTTCTGAACATGCAAATATTAAGCTTCTTGAATGAGTTATTTTCCCAATTTTGTTCGACCTCTAATAGTCGTTGCGGCTATAGGAGATAATCAAGCACGTTTCTTGACACTCTCTACAAATAGACATCGCCATGGACCTCGACCTCGTATTGATCTGTCTCGATTTATATGGGAACTAACCGTACGAATCGTCTCAAAACGTTCTCCGGTAGGATAAAAGTAATATTTTTGTTTTAAAATACAAACATTATAAAAAACCACGTAAATCTATGAAAAGAGTCTTGTTAAAAAAAAAAACAAATCTAGACTAATATCTCAAATAAAAACCATAATGTTTTACTAGCTAAAATTAATATGAACGATCATAAAATAATTCAGGCTGTTTTAAGTAAACTCTACGAACTTATCTTTCTGGAGTATATCGTTACGTAGATTGTATTCAAAATTGCTACAATAGTTGGCTTCTTCCCAAAAAAAAAACTAATTGCTACTTGACAATCTTTTACTCTTGGAATTATTTAACAAGAATGTGCTCTAATGCAAACCGTTATCGTATTCTTATTTTGAAGCTGCGAATGTGAAATAGCTTCTGTCTGTTTTCTTTGTTTATGTTCTGGTGAAATTGGTTGGAGTATAGTTGATTGCCAAGTTGTAGCTGTGAAGCTTTCCAAATATTTTGAAATTGGCTTCGTTTAAAAAATTGACTGAATAAACATAACCGTTTGAGTTGATTATAATATCTTCGAGTCGAGTCGCAGCTCGAATAAATTGTGCTACGTTTTTGAAGAGAAAAAGAATCTCCAAATTAAGCCACGATCTTTTTCACGAATGTCTTGTTTCTGAACATGCAAATATTAAGCTTCTTGAATGAGTTATTTTCCCAATTTTGTTCGACCTCTAATAGTCGTTGCGGCTATAGGAGATAATCAAGCACGTTTCTTGACACTCTCTACAAATAGACATCGCCATGGACCTCGACCTCGTATTGATCTGTCTCGATTTATATGGGAACTAACCGTACGAATCGTCTCAAAACGTTCTCCGGTAGGATAAAAGTAATATTTTTGTTTTAAAATACAAACATTATAAAAAACCACGTAAATCTATGAAAAGAGTCTTGTTAAAAAAAAAAACAAATCTAGACTAATATCTCAAATAAAAACCATAATGTTTTACTAGCTAAAATTAATATGAACGATCATAAAATAATTCAGGCTGTTTTAAGTAAACTCTACGAACTTATCTTTCTGGAGTATATCGTTACGTAGATTGTATTCAAAATTGCTACAATAGTTGGCTTCTTCCCAAAAAAAAAACTAATTGCTACTTGACAATCTTTTACTCTTGGAATTATTTAACAAGAATGTGCTCTAATGCAAACCGTTATCGTATTCTTATTTTGAAGCTGCGAATGTGAAATAGCTTCTGTCTGTTTTCTTTGTTTATGTTCTGGTGAAATTGGTTGAAGTATAGTTGATTGCCAAGTTGTAGCTGTGAAGCTTTCCAAATATTTTGAAATTGGCTTCGTTTAAAAAATTGACTGAATAAACATAACCGTTTGAGTTGATTATAATATCTTCGAGTCGAGTCGCAGCTTGAATAAATTGTGTTACGTTTTTGAAGAGAAAAAGAAACTCCAAATTAAGCCACGATCTTTTTCACGAATGTCTTGTTTCTGAACATGCAAATATTAAGCTTCTTGAATGAGTTATTTTCTCAATTTTGTTCGACCTCTAATAGTCGTTGCGGCTATAGGAGATAATCAAGCACGTTTCTTGACACTCCTACAAATGGACATCGCCATGGACCTCGACCTCGTATTGATCTGTCTCGATTTATATGGGAACTAACCGTACGAATCGTCTCAAAAGGTTTTCCGGTAGGATAAAAGTAATATTTTTGTTTTAAAATACAAACATTATAAAAAACCACGTAAATCTATAAAAAGAGACTTGTTAAAAAAAAAACAAATCTAGACTAATATCTCAAATAAAAACCATAATGTTTTACTAGCTATAATTAATATGAACGATCATAAAATAATTCAGGCTGTTTTAAGAAAACTCTTCGATTTTATCTTTCTGGAGTATATCGTTACGTAGATAGTATTAAAAATTGCTATAATAGTTGGCTTCTTCCCGAAAAAAAAAACTAATTGCTACTTGACAATCTTTTACTCTTGGAATTATTTAACAAGAATGTGCTCTAATGCAAACCGTTATCGTATTCTTATTTTGAAGCTGCGAATGTGAAATAGCTTCTGTCTGTTTTCTTTGTTTATGTTCTGGTGAAATTGGTTGGAGTATAGTTGATTGCCAAGTTGTAGCTGTGAAGCTTTCCAAATATTTTGAAATTGGCTTCGTTTAAAAAATTGACTGAATAAACATAACCGTTTGAGTTGATTATAATATCTTCGAGTCGAGTCGCAGCTCGAATAAATTGTGTTACGTTTTTGAAGAGAAAAAGAAACTCCAAATTAAGCCACGATCTTTTTCACGAATGTCTTGTTTCTGAACATGCAAATATTTAGCTTCTTGAATGAGTTATTTTCCCAATTTTGTTCGACCTCTAATAGTCGTTGCGGCTATAGGAGATAATCAAGCACGTTTCTTGACACTCTCTACAAATAGGACACTCTTTACAAATAGACATCGCCATGGACCTCGACCTCGTATTGATCTGTCTCGATTTATATGGGAACTAACCGTACGAATCGTCTCAAAAGGTTCTCCGGTAGGATAAAAGTAATATTTTTGTTTTAAAATACAAACATTATAAAAAACCACGTAAATCTATGAAAAGAGTCTTGTTAAAAAAAAAAACAAATCTAGACTAATATCTCAAATAAAAACCATAATGTTTTACTAGCTATAATTAATATGAACGATCATAAAATAATTCAGGCTGTTTTAAGTAAACTCTACGAACTTATCTTTCTGGAGTATATCGTTACGTAGATAGTATTCAAAATTGCTACAATAGTTGGCTTCTTCCCAAAAAAAAAAAACCAATTGCTACTTGACAATCTTTTACTCTTGGAATTATTTAACAAGAATGTGCTCTAATGCAAACCGTTATCGTATTCTTATTTTGAAGCTGCGAATGTGAAATAGCTTCTGTCTGTTTTCTTTGTTTATGTTCTGGTGAAATTGGTTGGAGTATAGTTGATTGCCAAGTTGTAGCTGTGAAGCTTTCCAAATATTTTGAAATTGGCTTCGTTTAAAAAATTGACTGAATAAACATAACCGTTTGAGTTGATTATAATATCTTCGAGTCGAGTCGCAGCTTGAATAAATTGTGTTACGTTTTTGAAGAGAAAAAGAAACTCCAAATTAAGCCACGATCTTTTTCACGAATGTCTTGTTTCTGAACATGCAAATATTTAGCTTCTTGAATGAGTTATTTTCCCAATTTTGTTCGACCTCTAATAGTCGTTGCGGCTATAGGAGATAATCAAGCACGTTTCTTGACACTCTCTACAAATAGGACACTCTCTACAAATAGACATCGCCATGGACCTCGACCTCGTATTGATCTGTCTCGATTTATATGGGAACTAACCGTACGAATCGTCTCAAAAGGTTCTCCGGTAGGATAAAAGTAATATTTTTGTTTTAAAATACAAACATTATAAAAAACCACGTAAATCTATGAAAAGAGTCTTGTTAAAAAAAAAAACAAATCTAGACTAATATCTCAAATAAAAACCATAATGTTTTACTAGCTATAATTAATATGAACGATCATAAAATAATTCAGGCTGTTTTAAGTAAACTCTACGAACTTATCTTTCTGGAGTATATCGTTACGTAGATAGTATTCAAAATTGCTACAATAGTTGGCTTCTTCCCAAAAAAAAAAACTAATTGCTACTTGACAATCTTTTACTCTTGGAATTATTTAACAAGAATGTGCTCTAATGCAAACCGTTATCGTATTCTTATTTTGAAGCTGCGAATGTGAAATAGCTTCTGTCTGTTTTCTTTGTTTATGTTCTGGTGAAATTGGTTGGAGTATAGTTGATTGCCAAGTTGTAGCTGTGAAGCTTTCCAAATATTTTGAAATTGGCTTCGTTTAAAAAATTGACTGAATAAACATAACCGTTTGAGTTGATTATAATATCTTCGAGTCGAGTCGCAGCTCGAATAAATTGTGCTACGTTTTTGAAGAGAAAAAGAATCTCCAAATTAAGCCACGATCTTTTTCACGAATGTCTTGTTTCTGAACATGCAAATATTAAGCTTCTTGAATGAGTTATTTTCCCAATTTTGTTCGACCTCTAATAGTCGTTGCGGCTATAGGAGATAATCAAGCACGTTTCTTGACACTCTCTACAAATAGACATCGCCATGGACCTCGACCTCGTATTGATCTGTCTCGATTTATATGGGAACTAACCGTACGAATCGTCTCAAAACGTTCTCCGGTAGGATAAAAGTAATATTTTTGTTTTAAAATACAAACATTATAAAAAACCACGTAAATCTATGAAAAGAGTCTTGTTAAAAAAAAAAACAAATCTAGACTAATATCTCAAATAAAAACCATAATGTTTTACTAGCTAAAATTAATATGAACGATCATAAAATAATTCAGGCTGTTTTAAGTAAACTCTACGAACTTATCTTTCTGGAGTATATCGTTACGTAGATTGTATTCAAAATTGCTACAATAGTTGGCTTCTTCCCAAAAAAAAAACTAATTGCTACTTGACAATCTTTTACTCTTGGAATTATTTAACAAGAATGTGCTCTAATGCAAACCGTTATCGTATTCTTATTTTGAAGCTGCGAATGTGAAATAGCTTCTGTCTGTTTTCTTTGTTTATGTTCTGGTGAAATTGGTTGAAGTATAGTTGATTGCCAAGTTGTAGCTGTGAAGCTTTCCAAATATTTTGAAATTGGCTTCGTTTAAAAAATTGACTGAATAAACATAACCGTTTGAGTTGATTATAATATCTTCGAGTCGAGTCGCAGCTTGAATAAATTGTGTTACGTTTTTGAAGAGAAAAAGAAACTCCAAATTAAGCCACGATCTTTTTCACGAATGTCTTGTTTCTGAACATGCAAATATTAAGCTTCTTGAATGAGTTATTTTCTCAATTTTGTTCGACCTCTAATAGTCGTTGCGGCTATAGGAGATAATCAAGCACGTTTCTTGACACTCCTACAAATGGACATCGCCATGGACCTCGACCTCGTATTGATCTGTCTCGATTTATATGGGAACTAACCGTACGAATCGTCTCAAAAGGTTTTCCGGTAGGATAAAAGTAATATTTTTGTTTTAAAATACAAACATTATAAAAAACCACGTAAATCTATAAAAAGAGACTTGTTAAAAAAAAAACAAATCTAGACTAATATCTCAAATAAAAACCATAATGTTTTACTAGATATAATTAATATGAACGATCATAAAATAATTCAGGCTGTTTTAAGAAAACTCTTCGATTTTATCTTTCTGGAGTATATCGTTACGTAGATAGTATTAAAAATTGCTATAATAGTTGGCTTCTTCCCGAAAAAAAAAACTAATTGCTACTTGACAATCTTTTACTCTTGGAATTATTTAACAAGAATGTGCTCTAATGCAAACCGTTATCGTATTCTTATTTTGAAGCTGCGAATGTGAAATAGCTTCTGTCTGTTTTCTTTGTTTATGTTCTGGTGAAATTGGTTGGAGTATAGTTGATTGCCAAGTTGTAGCTGTGAAGCTTTCCAAATATTTTGAAATTGGCTTCGTTTAAAAAATTGACTGAATAAACATAACCGTTTGAGTTGATTATAATATCTTCGAGTCGAGTCGCAGCTCGAATAAATTGTGTTACGTTTTTGAAGAGAAAAAGAAACTCCAAATTAAGCCACGATCTTTTTCACGAATGTCTTGTTTCTGAACATGCAAATATTTAGCTTCTTGAATGAGTTATTTTCCCAATTTTGTTCGACCTCTAATAGTCGTTGCGGCTATAGGAGATAATCAAGCACGTTTCTTGACACTCTCTACAAATAGGACACTCTTTACAAATAGACATCGCCATGGACCTCGACCTCGTATTGATCTGTCTCGATTTATATAGGAACTAACCGTACGAATCGTCTCAAAAGGTTCTCCGGTAGGATAAAAGTAATATTTTTGTTTTAAAATACAAACATTATAAAAAACCACGTAAATCTATGAAAAGAGTCTTGTTAAAAAAAAAAACAAATCTAGACTAATATCTCAAATAAAAACCATAATGTTTTACTAGCTATAATTAATATGAACGATCATAAAATAATTCAGGCTGTTTTAAGTAAACTCTACGAACTTATCTTTCTGGAGTATATCGTTACGTAGATAGTATTCAAAATTGCTACAATAGTTGGCTTCTTCCCAAAAAAAAAAAACCAATTGCTACTTGACAATCTTTTACTCTTGGAATTATTTAACAAGAATGTGCTCTAATGCAAACCGTTATCGTATTCTTATTTTGAAGCTGCGAATGTGAAATAGCTTCTGTCTGTTTTCTTTGTTTATGTTCTGGTGAAATTGGTTGGAGTATAGTTGATTGCCAAGTTGTAGCTGTGAAGCTTTCCAAATATTTTGAAATTGGCTTCGTTTAAAAAATTGACTGAATAAACATAACCGTTTGAGTTGATTATAATATCTTCGAGTCGAGTCGCAGCTTGAATAAATTGTGTTACGTTTTTGAAGAGAAAAAGAAACTCCAAATTAAGCCACGATCTTTTTCACGAATGTCTTGTTTCTGAACATGCAAATATTTAGCTTCTTGAATGAGTTATTTTCCCAATTTTGTTCGACCTCTAATAGTCGTTGCGGCTATAGGAGATAATCAAGCACGTTTCTTGACACTCTCTACAAATAGGACACTCTCTACAAATAGACATCGCCATGGACCTCGACCTCGTATTGATCTGTCTCGATTTATATGGGAACTAACCGTACGAATCGTCTCAAAAGGTTCTCCGGTAGGATAAAAGTAATATTTTTGTTTTAAAATACAAACATTATAAAAAACCACGTAAATCTATGAAAAGAGTCTTGTTAAAAAAAAAAACAAATCTAGACTAATATCTCAAATAAAAACCATAATGTTTTACTAGCTATAATTAATATGAACGATCATAAAATAATTCAGGCTGTTTTAAGTAAACTCTACGAACTTATCTTTCTGGAGTATATCGTTACGTAGATAGTATTCAAAATTGCTACAATAGTTGGCTTCTTCCCAAAAAAAAAAACTAATTGCTACTTGACAATCTTTTACTCTTGGAATTATTTAACAAGAATGTGCTCTAATGCAAACCGTTATCGTATTCTTATTTTGAAGCTGCGAATGTGAAATAGCTTCTGTCTGTTTTCTTTGTTTATGTTCTGGTGAAATTGGTTGGAGTATAGTTGATTGCCAAGTTGTAGCTGTGAAGCTTTCCAAATATTTTGAAATTGGCTTCGTTTAAAAAATTGACTGAATAAACATAACCGTTTGAGTTGATTATAATATCTTCGAGTCGAGTCGCAGCTTGAATAAATTGTGTTACGTTTTTGAAGAGAAAAAGAAACTCCAAATTAAGCCACGATCTTTTTCACGAATGTCTTGTTTCTGAACATGCAAATATTTAGCTTCTTGAATGAGTTATTTTCCCAATTTTGTTCGACCTCTAATAGTCGTTGCGGCTATAGGAGATAATCAAGCACGTTTCTTGACACTCTCTACAAATAGGACACTCTCTACAAAAAGACATCGCCATGGATCTCGACCTCGTATTGATCTGTCTCGATTTATATGGGAACTAACCGTACGAATCGTCTCAAAAGGTTCTCCGGTAGGATAAAAGTAATATTTTTGTTTTAAAATACAAACATTATAAAAAACCACGTAAATCTATGAAAAGAGAGTCTTGTTAAAAAAAAACAAATCTAGACTAATATCTCAAATAAAAACCATAATGTTTTACTAGCTATAATTAATATGAACGATCATAAAATAATTCAGGCTGTTTTAAGTAAACTCTACGAACTTATCTTTCTGGAGTATATCGTTACGTAGATAGTATTCAAAATTGCTACAATAGTTGGCTTCTTCCCAAAAAAAAAAAACTAATTGCTACTTGACAATCTTTTACTCTTGGAATTATTTAACAAGAATGTGCTCTAATGCAAACCGTTATCGTATTCTTATTTTGAAGCTGCGAATGTGAAATAGCTTCTGTCTGTTTTCTTTGTTTATGTTCTGGTGAAATTGGTTGGAGTATAGTTGATTGCCAAGTTGTAGCTGTGAAGCTTTCCAAATATTTTGAAATTGGCTTCGTTTATAAAATTGACTGAATAAACATAACCGTTTGAGTTGATCATAATATCTTCGAGTCGAGTCCCAGCTCGAATAAATTGTGTTACGTTTTTGAAGAGAAAAAGAAACTCCAAATTAAGCCACAATCTTTTTCACGAATGTCTTGTTTCTGAACATGCAAATATTTAGCTTCTTGAATGAGTTATTTTCCCAATTTTGTTCGACCTCTAATAGTCGTTGCGGCTATAGGAGATAATCAAGCACGTTTCTTGACACTCTCTACAAATAGGACACTCTCTACAAAAAGACATCGCCATGGACCTCGACCTCGTATTGATCTGTCTCGATTTATATGGGAACTAACCGTACGAATCGTCTCAAAAGGTTCTCCGGTAGGATAAAAGTAATATTTTTGTTTTAAAATACAAACATTATAAAAAACCACGTAAATCTATGAAAAGAGAGTCTTGTTAAAAAAAAACAAATCTAGACTAATATCTCAAATAAAAACCATAATGTTTTACTAGCTATAATTAATATGAACGATCATAAAATAATTCAGGCTGTTTTAAGTAAACTCTACGAACTTATCTTTCTGGAGTATATCGTTACGTAGATAGTATTCAAAATTGCTACAATAGTTGGCTTCTTCCCAAAAAAAAAAAACTAATTGCTACTTGACAATCTTTTACTCTTGGAATTATTTAACAAGAATGTGCTCTAATGCAAACCGTTATCGTATTCTTATTTTGAAGCTGCGAATGTGAAATAGCTTCTGTCTGTTTTCTTTGTTTATGTTCTGGTGAAATTGGTTGGAGTATAGTTGATTGCCAAGTTGTAGCTGTGAAGCTTTCCAAATATTTTGAAATTGGCTTCGTTTATAAAATTGACTGAATAAACATAACCGTTTGAGTTGATCATAATATCTTCGAGTCGAGTCCCAGCTCGAATAAATTGTGTTACGTTTTTGAAGAGAAAAAGAAACTCCAAATTAAGCCACGATCTTTTTCACGAATGTCTTGTTTCTGAACATGCAAATATTTAGCTTCTTGAATGAGTTATTTTCCCAATTTTGTTCGACCTCTAATAGTCGTTGCGGCTATAGGAGATAATCAAGCACGTTTCTTGACACTCTCTACAAATAGGACACTCTCTACAAATAGACATCGCCATGGACCTCGACCTCGTATTGATCTGTCTCGATTTATATGGGAACTAACCGTACGAATCGTCTCAAAAGGTTTTCCGGTAGGATAAAAGTAATATTTTTGTTTTAAAATACAAACATTATAAAAAACCACAACGTAAATCTATGAAAAGTGACTCTTTTTTAAAAAAAAACAAATCTAGACTAATATCTCAAATAAAAACCATAATGTTTTACTAGCTATAATTAATATGAACGATCATAAAATAATTCAGGCTGTTTTAAGTAAACTCTACGAACTTATCTTTCTGGAGTATATCGTTACGTAGATAGTATTCAAAATTGCTACAATAGTTGGCTTCTTCCCAAAAAAAAAAAACTAATTGCTACTTGACAATCTTTTACTCTTGGAATTATTTAACAAGAATGTGCTCTAATGCAAACCGTTATCGTATTCTTATTTTGAAGCTGCGAATGTGAAATAGCTTCTGTCTGTTTTCTTTGTTTATGTTCTGGTGAAATTGGTTGGAGTATAGTTGATTGCCAAGTTGTAGCTGTGAAGCTTTCCAAATATTTTGAAATTGGCTTCGTTTATAAAATTGACTGAATAAACATAACCGTTTGAGTTGATCATAATATCTTCGAGTCGAGTCCCAGCTCGAATAAATTGTGTTACGTTTTTGAAGAGAAAAAGAAACTCCAAATTAAGCCACAATCTTTTTCACGAATGTCTTGTTTCTGAACATGCAAATATTTAGCTTCTTGAATGAGTTATTTTCCCAATTTTGTTCGACCTCTAATAGTCGTTGCGGCTATAGGAGATAATCAAGCACGTTTCTTGACACTCTCTACAAATAGGACACTCTCTACAAAAAGACATCGCCATGGACCTCGACCTCGTATTGATCTGTCTCGATTTATATGGGAACTAACCGTACGAATCGTCTCAAAAGGTTCTCCGGTAGGATAAAAGTAATATTTTTGTTTTAAAATACAAACATTATAAAAAACCACGTAAATCTATGAAAAGAGAGTCTTGTTAAAAAAAAACAAATCTAGACTAATATCTCAAATAAAAACCATAATGTTTTACTAGCTATAATTAATATGAACGATCATAAAATATTTCAGGCTGTTTTAAGTAAACTCTACGAACTTATCTTTCTGGAGTATATCGTTACGTAGATAGTATTCAAAATTGCTACAATAGTTGGCTTCTTCCCAAAAAAAAAAAACTAATTGCTACTTGACAATCTTTTACTCTTGGAATTATTTAACAAGAATGTGCTCTAATGCAAACCGTTATCGTATTCTTATTTTGAAGCTGCGAATGTGAAATAGCTTCTGTCTGTTTTCTTTGTTTATGTTCTGGTGAAATTGGTTGGAGTATAGTTGATTGCCAAGTTGTAGCTGTGAAGCTTTCCAAATATTTTGAAATTGGCTTCGTTTATAAAATTGACTGAATAAACATAACCGTTTGAGTTGATCATAATATCTTCGAGTCAGCTCGAATAAATTGTGTTACGTTTTTGAAGAGAAAAAGAAACTCCAAATTAAACCACGATCTTTTTCACGAATGTCTTGTTTCTGAACATGCAAATATTTAGCTTCTTGAATGAGTTATTTTCCCAATTTTGTTCGACCTCTAATAGTCGTTGCGGCTATAGGAGATAATCAAGCACGTTTCTTGACACTCTCTACAAATAGGACACTCTCTACAAATAGACATCGCCATGGACCTCGACCTCGTATTGATCTGTCTCGATTTATATGGGAACTAACCGTACGAATCGTCTCAAAAGGTTTTCCGGTAGGATAAAAGTAATATTTTTGTTTTAAAATACAAACATTATAAAAAACCACAACGTAAATCTATGAAAAGTGACTCTTTTTTAAAAAAAAACAAATCTAGACTAATATCTCAAATAAAAACCATAATGTTTTACTAGCTATAATTAATATGAACGATCATAAAATAATTCAGGCTGTTTTAAGTAAACTCTACGAACTTATCTTTCTGGAGTATATCGTTACGTAGATAGTATTCAAAATTGCTACAATAGTTGGCTTCTTCCCAAAAAAAAAAAACTAATTGCTACTTGACAATCTTTTACTCTTGGAATTATTTAACAAGAATGTGCTCTAATGCAAACCGTTATCGTATTCTTATTTTGAAGCTGCGAATGTGAAATAGCTTCTGTCTGTTTTCTTTGTTTATGTTCTGGTGAAATTGGTTGGAGTATAGTTGATTGCCAAGTTGTAGCTGTGAAGCTTTCCAAATATTTTGAAATTGGCTTCGTTTATAAAATTGACTGAATAAACATAACCGTTTGAGTTGATCATAATATCTTCGAGTCGAGTCCCAGCTCGAATAAATTGTGTTACGTTTTTGAAGAGAAAAAGAAACTCCAAATTAAGCCACAATCTTTTTCACGAATGTCTTGTTTCTGAACATGCAAATATTAAGCTTCTTGAATGAGTTATTTTCCCAATGTTGTTCGACCTCTTATAGTCGTTGCGGCTAAAGGAGATAATCAAGCACGTTTCTTGACACCCTCACAAATGGACATCGCCATGGACCTCGACCTCGTATTGATCTGTCTCGATTTATATGGGAACTAACCGTACGAATCGTCTCAAAAGGTTTTCCGGTAGGATAAAAGTAATATTTTTGTTTTGAAATACAAACATTTTAAAAAACCACGTAAATCTATGAAAAGAGACTCTTGTTTAAAAAAACAAATCTAGACTAATATCTCAAATAAAAACCATAATGTTTTACTAGCTATAATTAATATGAACGATCATAAAATAATTCAGGCTGTTTTAAGTAAACTCTACGAACTTATCTTTCTGGAGTATATCGTTACGTAGATAGTATTAAAAATTGCTACAATAGTTGGCTTCTTCCCAAAAAAATATTAAATTGCTACTTGAAAATCTTTTACTCTTGGAATTATTTAACAAGAATGTGCTCTAATGCAAACCGTTATCGTATTCTTATTTTGAAGCTGCGAATGTGAAATAGCTTCTGTCTGTTTTCTTTGTTTATGTTCTGGTGAAATTGGTTGGAGTATAGTTGATTGCCAAGTTGTAGCTGTGAAGCTTTCCAAATATTTTGAAATTGGCTTCGTTTATAAAATTGACTGAATAAACATAACCGTTTGAGTTGATCATAATATCTTCGAGTCGAGTCCCAGCTCGAATAAATTGTGTTACGTTTTTGAAGAGAAAAAGAAACTCCAAATTAAGCCACGATCTTTTTCACGAATGTCTTGTTTCTGAACATGCAAATATTTAGCTTCTTGAATGAGTTATTTTCCCAATTTTGTTCGACCTCTAATAGTCGTTGCGGCTATAGGAGATAATCAAGCACGTTTCTTGACACTCTCTACAAATAGGACACTCTCTACAAATAGACATCGCCATGGACCTCGACCTCGTATTGATCTGTCTCGATTTATATGGGAACTAACCGTACGAATCGTCTCAAAAGGTTTTCCGGTAGGATAAAAGTAATATTTTTGTTTTAAAATACAAACATTATAAAAAACCACAACGTAAATCTATGAAAAGTGACTCTTTTTTAAAAAAAAACAAATCTAGACTAATATCTCAAATAAAAACCATAATGTTTTACTAGCTATAATTAATATGAACGATCATAAAATAATTCAGGCTGTTTTAAGTAAACTCTACGAACTTATCTTTCTGGAGTATATCGTTACGTAGATAGTATTCAAAATTGCTACAATAGTTGGCTTCTTCCCAAAAAAAAAAAACTAATTGCTACTTGACAATCTTTTACTCTTGGAATTATTTAACAAGAATGTGCTCTAATGCAAACCGTTATCGTATTCTTATTTTGAAGCTGCGAATGTGAAATAGCTTCTGTCTGTTTTCTTTGTTTATGTTCTGGTGAAATTGGTTGGAGTATAGTTGATTGCCAAGTTGTAGCTGTGAAGCTTTCCAAATATTTTGAAATTGGCTTCGTTTATAAAATTGACTGAATAAACATAACCGTTTGAGTTGATCATAATATCTTCGAGTCGAGTCCCAGCTCGAATAAATTGTGTTACGTTTTTGAAGAGAAAAAGAAACTCCAAATTAAGCCACAATCTTTTTCACGAATGTCTTGTTTCTGAACATGCAAATATTTAGCTTCTTGAATGAGTTATTTTCCCAATTTTGTTCGACCTCTAATAGTCGTTGCGGCTATAGGAGATAATCAAGCACGTTTCTTGACACTCTCTACAAATAGGACACTCTCTACAAAAAGACATCGCCATGGACCTCGACCTCGTATTGATCTGTCTCGATTTATATGGGAACTAACCGTACGAATCGTCTCAAAAGGTTCTCCGGTAGGATAAAAGTAATATTTTTGTTTTAAAATACAAACATTATAAAAAACCACGTAAATCTATGAAAAGAGAGTCTTGTTAAAAAAAAACAAATCTAGACTAATATCTCAAATAAAAACCATAATGTTTTACTAGCTATAATTAATATGAACGATCATAAAATAATTCAGGCTGTTTTAAGTAAACTCTACGAACTTATCTTTCTGGAGTATATCGTTACGTAGATAGTATTCAAAATTGCTACAATAGTTGGCTTCTTCCCAAAAAAAAAAAACTAATTGCTACTTGACAATCTTTTACTCTTGGAATTATTTAACAAGAATGTGCTCTAATGCAAACCGTTATCGTATTCTTATTTTGAAGCTGCGAATGTGAAATAGCTTCTGTCTGTTTTCTTTGTTTATGTTCTGGTGAAATTGGTTGGAGTATAGTTGATTGCCAAGTTGTAGCTGTGAAGCTTTCCAAATATTTTGAAATTGGCTTCGTTTATAAAATTGACTGAATAAACATAACCGTTTGAGTTGATCATAATATCTTCGAGTCAGCTCGAATAAATTGTGTTACGTTTTTGAAGAGAAAAAGAAACTCCAAATTAAGCCACGATCTTTTTCACGAATGTCTTGTTTCTGAACATGCAAATATTTAGCTTCTTGAATGAGTTATTTTCCCAATTTTGTTCGACCTCTAATAGTCGTTGCGGCTATAGGAGATAATCAAGCACGTTTCTTGACACTCTCTACAAATAGGACACTCTCTACAAATAGACATCGCCATGGACCTCGACCTCGTATTGATCTGTCTCGATTTATATGGGAACTAACCGTACGAATCGTCTCAAAAGGTTTTCCGGTAGGATAAAAGTAATATTTTTGTTTTAAAATACAAACATTATAAAAAACCACAACGTAAATCTATGAAAAGTGACTCTTTTTTAAAAAAAAACAAATCTAGACTAATATCTCAAATAAAAACCATAATGTTTTACTAGCTATAATTAATATGAACGATCATAAAATAATTCAGGCTGTTTTAAGTAAACTCTACGAACTTATCTTTCTGGAGTATATCGTTACGTAGATAGTATTCAAAATTGCTACAATAGTTGGCTTCTTCTCAAAAAAAAAAAACTAATTGCTACTTGACAATCTTTTACTCTTGGAATTATTTAACAAGAATGTGCTCTAATGCAAACCGTTATCGTATTCTTATTTTGAAGCTGCGAATGTGAAATAGCTTCTGTCTGTTTTCTTTGTTTATGTTCTGGTGAAATTGGTTGGAGTATAGTTGATTGCCAAGTTGTAGGTGTGAAGCTTTTCAAATATTTTGAAATTGGCTTCGTTTATAAAATTGACTGAATAAACATAACCGTTTGAGTTGATCATAATATCTTCGAGTCGAGTCCCAGCTCGAATAAATTGTGTTACGTTTTTGAAGAGAAAAAGAAACTCCAAATTAAGCCACAATCTTTTTCACGAATGTCTTGTTTCTGAACATGCAAATATTTAGCTTCTTGAATGAGTTATTTTCCCAATTTTGTTCGACCTCTAATAGTCGTTGCGGCTATAGGAGATAATCAAGCACGTTTCTTGACACTCTCTACAAATAGGACACTCTCTACAAAAAGACATCGCCATGGACCTCGACCTCGTATTGATCTGTCTCGATTTATATGGGAACTAACCGTACGAATCGTCTCAAAAGGTTCTCCGGTAGGATAAAAGTAATATTTTTGTTTTAAAATACAAACATTATAAAAAACCACGTAAATCTATGAAAAGAGAGTCTTGTTAAAAAAAAACAAATCTAGACTAATATCTCAAATAAAAACCATAATGTTTTACTAGCTATAATTAATATGAACGATCATAAAATAATTCAGGCTGTTTTAAGTAAACTCTACGAACTTATCTTTCTGGAGTATATCGTTACGTAGATAGTATTCAAAATTGCTACAATAGTTGGCTTCTTCCCAAAAAAAAAAAACTAATTGCTACTTGACAATCTTTTACTCTTGGAATTATTTAACAAGAATGTGCTCTAATGCAAACCGTTATCGTATTCTTATTTTGAAGCTGCGAATGTGAAATAGCTTCTGTCTGTTTTCTTTGTTTATGTTCTGGTGAAATTGGTTGGAGTATAGTTGATTGCCAAGTTGTAGCTGTGAAGCTTTCCAAATATTTTGAAATTGGCTTCGTTTATAAAATTGACTGAATAAACATAACCGTTTGAGTTGATCATAATATCTTCGAGTCGAGTCCCAGCTCGAATAAATTGTGTTACGTTTTTGAAGAGAAAAAGAAACTCCAAATTAAGCCACGATCTTTTTCACGAATGTCTTGTTTCTGAACATGCAAATATTTAGCTTCTTGAATGAGTTATTTTCCCAATTTATTTCGACCTCTAATAGTCGTTGCGGCTATAGGAGATAATCAAGCACGTTTCTTGACACTCTCTACAAATAGGACACTCTCTACAAATAGACATCGCCATGGACCTCGACCTCGTATTGATCTGTCTCGATTTATATGGGAACTAACCGTACGAATCGTCTCAAAAGGTTTTCCGGTAGGATAAAAGTAATATTTTTGTTTTAAAATACAAACATTATAAAAAACCACAACGTAAATCTATGAAAAGTGACTCTTTTTTAAAAAAAAACAAATCTAGACTAATATCTCAAATAAAAACCATAATGTTTTACTAGCTATAATTAATATGAACGATCATAAAATAATTCAGGCTGTTTTAAGTAAACTCTACGAACTTATCTTTCTGGAGTATATCGTTACGTAGATTGTATTCAAAATTGCTACAATAGTTGGCTTCTTCCCAAAAAAAAACTAATTGCTACTTGACAATCTTTTACTCTTGGAATTATTTAACAAGAATGTGCTCTAATGCAAACCGTTATCGTATTCTTATTTTGAAGCTGCGAATGTGAAATAGCTTCTGTCTGTTTTCTTTGTTTATGTTCTGGTGAAATTGGTTGGAGTACAGTTGATTGCCAAGTTGTAGCTGTGAAGCTTTCCAAATATTTTGAAATTGGCTTCGTTTAAAAAATTGACTGAATAAACATAACCGTTTGAGTTGATTATAATATCTTCGAGTCGAGTCGCAGCTTGAATAAATTGTGTTACGTTTTTGAAGAGAAAAAGAAACTCCAAATTAAGCCACGATCTTTTTCACGAATGTCTTGTTTCTGAACATGCAAATATTAAGCTTCTTGAATGAGTTATTTTCCTAATTTTGTTCGACCTTTAATAGTCGTTGCGGCTATAGGAGATAATCAAGCACGTTTCTTGACACTCTCTACAAATAGGACACTCTCTACAAATAGGACACTCTCTACAAATAGGACACTCTCTACAAATAGACATCGCCATAGACCTCGACCTCGTATTGATCTATCTCGATTTATATGGGAACTAACCGTACGAATCGTCTCAAAAGGTTCTCCGGTAGGATAAAAGTAATATTTTTGTTTTAAAATACAAACATTATAAAAAACCACGTAATTCTATGAAAAGAGTCTTGTTGAAAAAAAACAAATCTAGACTAATATCTCAAATAAAAACCATAATGTTTTACTAGCTATAATTAATATGAACGATCATAAAATAATTCAGGCTGTTTTAAGTAAACTCTACGAACTTATCTTTCTGGAGTATATCGTTACGTAGATAGTATTCAAAATTGCTACAATAATTGGCTTCTTCCCAAAAAAAAATAACTAATTGCTACTTGACAATCTTTTACTATTGGAATTATTTAACAAGAATGTGCTCTTATGCAAACCGTTATCGTATTCTTATTTTGAAGCTGCGAATGTGAAATAGCTTCTGTGTGTTTTCTTTGTTTATGTTCTGGTGAAATTGGTTGGAGTATAGTTGATTGCCAAGTTGTAGCTGTGAAGCTTTCCAAATATTTTTAAATTTGCTTCGTTTAAAAAATTGACTGAATAAACATAACCGTTTGAGTTGATTATAATATCTTCGAGTCGAGTCGCAGCTCGAATAAATTGTGTTACGTTTTTGAAGAGAAAAAGAAACTCCAAATTAAGCCACGATCTTTTTCACGAATGTCTTGTTTCTGAACATGCAAATATTTAGCTTCTTGAATGAGTTATTTTCCCAATTTTGTTCGATCTCTAATAGTCGTTGCGGCTATAGGAGATAATCAAGCACGTTTCTTGACACTCTCTACAAATAGACATCGCCATCGACCTATTATTATTTCTTTCCTCTTTTTTCGTTGCTGTCTAAAACTACCTTCTGTAAATCTTTTACACTAATGTCCATCCAAAGGTTGCCTGGAAGAAATCGCGTTAAGCGATAAGGCCGCCCTTTGTGCATATATTGTAATTTAAACTTTCGTACAAAATGTATTTCCTATGTCTTATGCACAAATAAAGTTTTTATCTATCTATCTATCTATCTATCTCGACCTCGTATTGATCTGTCTCGATTTATATGGGAACTAACCGTACGAATCGTCTCAAAAGGTTTTCCGGTAGGATAAAAGTAATATTTTTGTTTTAAAATACAAACATTATAAAAAACCACGTAAATCTATGAAAGGAGACTCTTGTTTAAAAAAAAAAACAAATCTAGACTAATATCTCAAATAAAAACCATAATGTTTTACTAGATATAATTTATATGAACGATCATAAAATAATTCAGGCTGTTTTAAGTAAACTCTACGAACTTATCTTTCTGGAGTATATCGTTACGTAGATAGTATTAAAAATTGCTATAATAGTTGGCTTCTTCCCGAAAAAAAAAACTAATTGCTACTTGACAATCTTTTACTCTTGGAATTATTTAACAAGAATGTGCTCTAATGCAAACCGTTATCGTATTCTTATTTTGAAGCTGCGAATGTGAAATAGCTTTTGTCTGTTTTCTTTGTTTATGTTCTGGTGAAATTGGTTGGAGTATAGTTGATTGCCAAGTTGTAGCTGTGAAGCTTTCCAAATATTTTTAATTTGGCTTCGTTTAAAAAAGAGATCGAATAAACATAACCGTTTGAGTTGATTATAATATCTTCAAGTCGAGTCGCAGCTCGAATAAATTGTGCTACGTTTTTTGAAGAGAAAAAGAAACTCCAAATTAAGCCACGATCTTTTTCACGAATGTCTTGTTTCTGAACATGCAAATATTAAGCCTCTTGAATGAGTTATTTTCCCAATTTTGTTCGACCTCTAATAGTCGTTGCGGCTATAGGAGATAATCAAGCACGTTTTTTGACACTCCTACAAATGGACATCGCCATGGACCTCGACCTCGTATTGATCTGTCTCGATTTATATGGGAACTAACCGTACGAATCGTCTCAAAAGGTTTTCCGGTAGGATAAAAGTAATATTTTTGTTTTAAAATACAAACATTATAAAAAACCACGTAAATCTACGAAAGGAGACTTGTTTAAAAAAAAAATCTAGATTAATATCTCAAATAAAAACTATAATGTTTTACTAGATATAATTAATATGAGCGATCATAAAATAATTCAGGCTGTTTTAAGTAAACTCTTCGATTTTATCTTTCTGGAGTTATCGTTACGTAGATAGATAGTATTTAAAAATTGCTACAATAGTTGGCTTCTTCTCAAAAAAAAACTAATTGCTACTTGACAATCTTTTACTCTTTAACAAGAATGTGCTCTAATGCAAACCGTTATCGTATTCTTATTTTGAAGCTGCGAATGTGAAATAGCTTCTGTCTGTTTTCTTTGTTTATGTTCTGGTGAAATTGGTTGGAGTATAGTTGATTGCCAAGTTGTAGCTGTGAAGCTTTCCAAATATTTTTAATTTGGCTTCGTTTAAAAAATTGATCGAATAAACATAACCGTTTGAGTTGATTATAATATCTTCGAGTCGAGTCGCAGCTCGAATAAATTGTGCTACGTTTTTTGAAGAGAAAAAGTAACTCCAAATTAAGCCACGATCTTTTTCACGAATGTCTTGTTTCTGAACATGCAAATATTAAGCCTCTTGAATGAGTTATTTGCCCAATTTTGTTCGACCTCTAATAGTCGTTGCGGTTATAGGAGATAATCAAGCACGTTTCTTGACACTCTCTACAAATGGACATCGCCATGGACCTCGACCTCGTATTGATCTGTCTCGATTTATATGGGAACTAACCGTACGAATCGTCTCAAAAGGTTTTCCGGTAGGATAAAAGAAATATTTTTGTTTTAAAATACAAACATTATAAAAAACCACGTAAATCTATGAAAGGAGACTCTTGTTTAAAAAAAAAGATCTAGATTAATATATCAAATAAAAACTATAATGTTTTACTAGATATAATTAATATGAACGATCATAAAATAATTCAGGCTGTTTTAAGTAAACTCTACGAACTTATCTTTCTGGAGTATATCGTTACGTAGATAGTATTAAAATTGCTACAATAGTTGGCTTCTTCCCGAAAAAAAAAAACTAATTGCTACTTGACAATCTTTTACTCTTGGAATTATTTAACAAGAATGTGCTCTAATGCAAACCGTTATCGTATTCTTATTTTGAAGCTGCGAATGTGAAATAGCTTCTGTCTGTTTTCTTTGTTTATGTTCTGGTGAAATTGGTTGGAGTATAGTTGATTGCCAAGTTGTAGCTGTGAAGCTTTCCAAATATTTTTAATTTGGCTTCGTTTAAAAAATTGATCGAATAAACATAACCGTTTGAGTTGATTATAATATCTTCGAGTCGAGTCGCAGCTCGAATAAATTGTGCTACGTTTTTTGAAGAGAAAAAGAAACTCCAAATTAAGCCACGATCTTTTTCACGAATGTCTTGTTTCTGAACATGCAAATATTAAGCCTCTTGAATGAGTTATTTGCCCAATTTTGTTCGACCTCTAATAGTTGTTGCGGCTATAGGAGATAATCAAGCACGTTTCTTGACACTCTCTACAAATGGACATCGCCATGGACCTCGACCTCGTATTGATCTGTCTCGATTTATATGGGAACTAACCGTACGAATCGTCTCAAAAGGTTTTCCGGTAGGATAAAAGAAATATTTTTGTTTTAAAATACAAACATTTTAAAAAACACCGTAAATCTATGAAAGGACTCTTGTTTAAAAAAAAAAACAAATCTAGACTAATATCTCAAATAAAAACCATAATGTTTTACTAGATATAATTTATATGAACGATCATAAAATAATTCAGGCTGTTTTAAGTAAACTCTACGAACTTATCTTTCTGGAGTATATCGTTACGTAGATAGTATTAAAAATTGCTACAATAGTTGGCTTCTTCCCAAAAAAATATTAAATTGCTACTTGAAAATCTTTTACTCTTGGAATTATTTAACAAGAATGTGCTCTAATGCAAACCGTTATCGTATTCTTATTTTGAAGCTGCGAATGTGAAATAGCTTCTGTCTGTTTTCTTTGTTTATGTTCTGGTGAAATTGGTTGGAGTATAGTTGATTGCCAAGTTGTAGCTGTAAAGCTTTCCAAATATTTTTAATTTGGCTTCGTTTAAAAAAGAGATCGAATAAACATAACCGTTTGAGTTGATTATAATATCTTCGAGTCGAGTCGCAGCTCGAATAAATTGTGCTACGTTTTTTGAAGAGAAAAAGAAACTCCAAATTAAGCCACGATCTTTTTCACGAATGTCTTGTTTCTGAACATGCAAATATTAAGCCTCTTGAATGAGTTATTTTCCCAATTTTGTTCGACCTCTAATAGTCGTTGCGGCTATAGGAGATAATCAAGCACGTTTCTTGACACTCTACAAATAGACATCGCCATGGACCTCGACCTCGTATTGATCTGTCTCGATTTATATGGGAACTAACCGTACGAATCGTCTCCTAAGGTTTTCCGGTAGGATAAAAGTAATATTTTTGTTTTAAAATACAAACATTATAAAAAACCACGTAAATCTATGAAAGGAGACTCTTGTTTAAAAAAAATAATCTAGATTAATATCTCAAATAAAAACTATAATGTTTTACTAGATATAATAATTAATATGAACGATCATAAAATAATTCAGGCTGTTTTAAGTAAACTCTACGAACTTATCTTTCTGGAGTTTATCGTTACGTAGATAGTATTAAAAATTGCTACAATAGTTGGCTTCTTCCCGAAAAAAAAAACTAATTGCTACTTGAAAATCTTTTACTCTTGGAATTATATAACAAGAATGTGCTCTAATGCAAACCGTTATCGTATTCTTATTTTGAAGCTGAGAATGTGAAATAGCTTCTGTCTGTTTTCTTTGTTTATGTTCTGGTGAAATTGGTTGGAGTATAGTTGATTGCCAAGTTGTAGCTGTAAAGCTTTCCAAATATTTTTAATTTGGCTTCGTTTAAAAAAGAGATCGAATAAACATAACCGTTTGAGTTGATTATAATATCTTCGAGTCGAGTCGCAGCTCGAATAAATTGTGCTACGTTTTTTGAAGAGAAAAAGAAACTCCAAATTAAGCCACGATCTTTTTCACGAATGTCTTGTTTCTGAACATGCAAATATTAAGCCTCTTGAATGAGTTATTTTCCCAATTTTGTTCGACCTCTAATAGTCGTTGCGGCTATAGGAGATAATCAAGCACGTTTCTTGACACTCTACAAATAGACATCGCCATGGACCTCGACCTCGTATTGATCTGTCTCGATTTATATGGGAACTAACCGTACGAATCGTCTCCTAAGGTTTTCCGGTAGGATAAAAGTAATATTTTTGTTTTAAAATACAAACATTATAAAAAACCACGTAAATCTATGAAAGGAGACTCTTGTTTAAAAAAAATAATCTAGATTAATATCTCAAATAAAAACTATAATGTTTTACTAGATATAATAATTAATATGAACGATCATAAAATAATTCAGGCTGTTTTAAGTAAACTCTACGAACTTATCTTTCTGGAGTATATCGTTACGTAGATAGTATTAAAAATTGCTACAATAGTTGGCTTCTTCCCGAAAAAAAAAACTAATTGCTACTTGAAAATCTTTTACTCTTGGAATTATATAACAAGAATGTGCTCTAATGCAAACCGTTATCGTATTCTTATTTTGAAGCTGAGAATGTGAAATAGCTTCTGTCTGTTTTCTTTGTTTATGTTCTGGTGAAATTGGTTGGAGTATAGTTGATTGCCAAGTTTTAGCTGTGAAGCTTTTCAAATATTTTTAATTTGGCTTCGTTTAAAAAATTGATCGAATAAACATAACCGTTTGAGTTGATTATAATATCTTCGAGTCGAGTCGCAGCTCGAATAAATTGTGCTACGTTTTTTGAAGAGAAAAAGAAACTCCAAATTAAACCACGATCTTTTTCACGAATGTCTTGTTTCTGAACATGCAAATATTAAGCCTCTTGAATGAGTTATTTGCCCAATTTTGTTTGACCTCTAATAGTCGTTGCGGCTATAGGAGATAATCAAGCACGTTTCTTGACACTCTACAAATAGACATCGCCATGGACCTCGACCTCGTATTGATCTGTCTCGATTTATATGGGAACTAACCGTACGAATCGTCTCAAAAGGTTTTCCGGTAGGATAAAAGTAATATTTTTGTTTTAAAATACAAACATTATAAAAAACCACGTAAATCTATAAAAAGAGACTTGTTAAAAAAAAAACAAATCTAGACTAATATCTCAAATAAAAACCATAATGTTTTACTAGATATAATTTATATGAACGATCATAAAATAATTCAGGCTGTTTTAAGTAAACTCTACGATTTTATCTTTCTGGAGTATATCGTTACGTAGATAGTATTAAAATTGCTATAATAGTTGGCTTCTTCCCGAAAAAAAAAAAACTAATTGCTACTTGACAATCTTTTACTCTTGGAATTATTTAACAAGAATGTGCTCTAATGCAAACCGTTATCGTATTATTATTTTGAAGCTGCGAATGTGAAATAGCTTCTGTCTGTTTTCTTTGTTTATGTTCTGGTGAAATTGGTTGGAGTATAGTTGATTGCCAAGTTGTAGCTGTGAAGCTTTCCAAATATTTTTAATTTGGCTTCGTTTAAAAAATTGATCGAATAAACATAACCGTTTGAGTTGATTATAATATCTTCGAGTCGAGTCGCAGCTCGAATAAATTGTGCTACGTTTTTTGAAGAGAAAAAGAAACTCCAAATTAAACCACGATCTTTTTCACGAATGTCTTGTTTCTGAACATGCAAATATTAAGCCTCATGAATGATTTATTTTCCCAATGTTGTTCGACCTCTTATAGTCGTTGCGGCTAAAGGAGATAATCAAGCACGTTTCTTGACACCCTCACAAATGGACATCGCCATGGACCTCGACCTCGTATTGATCTGTCTCGATTTATATGGGAACTAACCGTACGAATCGTCTCAAAAGGTTTTCCGGTAGGATAAAAGTAATATTTTTGTTTTGAAATACAAACATTTTAAAAAACCACGTAAATCTATGAAAAGAGACTTGTTTAAAAAAACAAATCTAGACTAATATCTCAAATAAAAACCATAATGTTTTACTAGCTATAATTAATATGAACGATCATAAAATAATTCAGGCTGTTTTAAGTAAACTCTACGAACTTATCTTTCTGGAGTATATCGTTACGTAGATAGTATTAAAAATTGCTACAATAGTTGGCTTCTTCCCAAAAAAATATTAAATTGCTACTTGAAAATCTTTTACTCTTGGAATTATTTAACAAGAATGTGCTCTAATGCAAACCGTTATCGTATTCTTATTTTGAAGCTGCGAATGTGAAATAGCTTCTGTCTGTTTTCTTTGTTTATGTTCTGGTGAAATTGGTTGGAGTATAGTTGATTGCCAAGTTGTAGCTGTGAAGCTTTCCAAATATTTTGAAATTGGCTTCGTTTAAAAAATTGACTGAATAAACATAACCGTTTGAGTTGATTATAATATCTTCGAGTCGAGTCGCAGCTCGAATAAATTGTGCTACGTTTTTGAAGAGAAAAAGAAACTCCAAATTAAGCCACGATCTTTTTCACGAATGTCTTGTTTCTGAACATGCAAATATTAAGCCTCTTGAATGAGTTATTTTCCCAATTTTGTTCGACCTCTAATAGTCGTTGCGGCTATAGGAGATAATCAAGCACGTTTCTTGACACTCTCTACAAATAGACATCGCCATGGACCTCGACCTCGTATTGATCTGTCTCGATTTATATGGGAACTAACCGTACGAATCGTCTCAAAAGGTTTTCCGGTAGGATAAAAGTAATATTTTTGTTTTGAAATACAAACATTGTAAAAATCCACGTAAAGGCTGTTTTAAGTAAAATCTACGAACTTATGTTTCTTGAGTATATTGTTACGTAGATGGTATTAATATTTACAACAATTTTTGGCTTCTTCAAAAAAAAAACTTTTCCTGCTTGACAATCTTTTACTCTTGGAATTATTCAACTAGAATGTGCTGTGATGCAAACCGTTATCGTATTCTTCTGTATGTTTGTTTTGTTAATGTTCTGGTGCAGTTGGTTGGAGTATAGTTGATTGCCAAGTTGTAGCTGTGAAGGTTGCCAAATATTTTTAAATTGGCTTCGTTTAAAATATTGTCTTAATATACATAACCGTTTGAAGTGATTATAATATCTTTGAGTCGAGTCGCAGCTAGAATAAATTGTGCTACGTTTTTTGAAGAGAAAAAGAAACTCCAAATTAAGCCACGATCTTTTTCACGAATGTCTTGTTTCTGAACATGCAAATATTAAGCCTCTTGAATGAGTTATTTGCCCAATTTTGTTCGACCTCTAATAGTTGTTGCGGCTATAGGAGATAATCAAGCACGTTTCTTGACACTCTCTACAAATGGACATCGCCATGGACCTCGACCTCGTATTGATCTGTCTCGATTTATATGGGAACTAACCGTACGAATCGTCTCAAAAGGTTTTCCGGTAGGATAAAAGTAATATTTTTGTTTTAAAATACAAACATTATAAAAAACACCGTAAATCTATGAAAGGACTCTTGTTTAAAAAAAAAAACAAATCTAGACTAATATCTCAAATAAAAACCATAATGTTTTACTAGATATAATTTATATGAACGATCATAAAATAATTCAGGCTGTTTTAAGTAAACTCTACGAACTTATCTTTCTGGAGTATATCGTTACGTAGATAGTATTAAAAATTGCTATAATAGTTGGCTTCTTCCCGAAAAAAAAAACTAATTGCTACTTGACAATCTTTTACTCTTGGAATTATTTAACAAGAATGTGCTCTAATGCAAACCGTTATCGTATTCTTATTTTGAAGCTGCGAATGTGAAATAGCTTCTGTCTGTTTTCTTTGTTTATGTTCTGGTGAAATTGGTTGGAGTATAGTTGATTGCCAAGTTGTAGCTGTAAAGCTTTCCAAATATTTTTAATTTGGCTTCGTTTAAAAAAGAGATCGAATAAACATAACCGTTTGAGTTGATTATAATATCTTCGAGTCGAGTCGCAGCTCGAATAAATTGTGCTACGTTTTTTGAAGAGAAAAAGAAACTCCAAATTAAACCACGATCTTTTTCACGAATGTCTTGTTTCTGAACATGCAAATATTAAGCCTCTTGAATGAGTTATTTGCCCAATTTTGTTTGACCTCTAATAGTCGTTGCGGCTATAGGAGATAATCAAGCACGTTTCTTGACACTCTACAAATAGACATCGCCATGGACCTCGACCTCGTATTGATCTGTCTCGATTTATATGGGAACTAACCGTACGAATCGTCTCAAAAGGTTTTCCGGTAGGATAAAAGTAATATTTTTGTTTTAAAATACAAACATTATAAAAAACCACGTAAATCTATAAAAAGAGACTTGTTAAAAAAAAACAAATCTAGACTAATATCTCAAATAAAAACCATAATGTTTTACTAGATATAATTTATATGAACGATCATAAAATAATTCAGGCTGTTTTAAGTAAACTCTACGAACTTATCTTTTTGGAGTATATCGTTACGTAGATAGTATTAAAAATTGCTATAATAGTTGGCTTCTTCCCGAAAAAAAAAACTAATTGCTACTTGACAATCTTTTACTCTTGGAATTATTTAACAAGAATGTGCTCTAATGCAAACCGTTATCGTATTATTATTTTGAAGCTGCGAATGTGAAATAGCTTCTGTCTGTTTTCTTTGTTTATGTTCTGGTGAAATTGGTTGGAGTATAGTTGATTGCCAAGTTGTAGCTGTGAAGCTTTCCAAATATTTTTAATTTGGCTTCGTTTAAAAAATTGATCGAATAAACATAACCGTTTGAGTTGATTATAATATCTTCGAGTCGAGTCGCAGCTCGAATAAATTGTGCTACGTTTTTTGAAGAGAAAAAGAAACTCCAAATTAAGCCACGATCTTTTTCACGAATGTCTTGTTTCTGAACATGCAAATATTAAGCCTCTTGAATGAGTTATTTGCCCAATTTTGATCGACCTCTAATAGTTGTTGCGGCTATAGGAGATAATCAAGCACGTTTCTTGACACTCTCTACAAATGGACATCGCCATGGACCTCGACCTCGTATTGATCTGTCTCGATTTATATGGGAACTAACCGTACGAATCGTCTCAAAAGGTTTTCCGGTAGGATAAAAGAAATATTTTTGTTTTAAAATACAAACATTATAAAAAACACCGTAAATCTATGAAAGGACTCTTGTTTAAAAAAAAAAACAAATCTAGACTAATATCTCAAATAAAAACCATAATGTTTTACTAGATATAATTTATATGAACGATCATAAAATAATTCAGGCTGTTTTAAGTAAACTCTACGAACTTATCTTTCTGTAGTATATCGTTACGTAGATAGTATTAAAAATTGCTATAATAGTTGGCTTCTTCCCGAAAAAAAAAACTAATTGCTACTTGACAATCTTTTACTCTTGGAATTATTTAACAAGAATGTGCTCTAATGCAAACCGTTATCGTATTCTTATTTTGAAGCTGCGAATGTGAAATAGCTTATGTCTGTTTTCTTTGTTTATGTTCTGGTGAAATTGGTTGGAGTATAGTTGATTGCCAAGTTGTAGCTGTAAAGCTTTCCAAATATTTTTAATTTGGCTTCGTTTAAAAAAGAGATCGAATAAACATAACCGTTTGAGTTGATTATAATATCTTCGAGTCGAGTCGCAGCTCGAATAAATTGTGCTACGTTTTTTGAAGAGAAAAAGAAACTCCAAATTAAGCCACGATCTTTTTCACGAATGTCTTGTTTCTGAACATGCAAATATTAAGCCTCTTGAATGAGTTATTTTCCCAATTTTGTTCGACCTCTAATAGTCGTTGCGGCTATAGGAGATAATCAAGCACGTTTCTTGACACTCTACAAATAGACATCGCCATGGACCTCGACCTCGTATTGATCTGTCTCGATTTATATGGGAACTAACCGTACGAATCGTCTCCTAAGGTTTTCCGGTAGGATAAAAGTAATATTTTTGTTTTAAAATACAAACATTATAAAAAACCACGTAAATCTATGAAAGGAGACTCTTGTTTAAAAAAAATAATCTAGATTAATATCTCAAATAAAAACTATAATGTTTTACTAGATATAATAATTAATATGAACGATCATAAAATAATTCAGGCTGTTTTAAGTAAACTCTACGAACTTATCTTTCTGGAGTATATCGTTACGTAGATAGTATTAAAAATTGCTACAATAGTTGGCTTCTTCCCGAAAAAAAAAACTAATTGCTACTTGAAAATCTTTTACTCTTGGAATTATATAACAAGAATGTGCTCTAATGCAAACCGTTATCGTATTCTTATTTTGAAGCTGAGAATGTGAAATAGCTTCTGTCTGTTTTCTTTGTTTATGTTCTGGTGAAATTGGTTGGAGTATAGTTGATTGCCAAGTTGTAGCTGTAAAGCTTTCCAAATATTTTTAATTTGGCTTCGTTTAAAAAAGAGATCGAATAAACATAACCGTTTGAGTTGATTATAATATCTTCGAGTCGAGTCGCAGCTCGAATAAATTGTGCTACGTTTTTTGAAGAGAAAAAGAAACTCCAAATTAAGCCACGATCTTTTTCACGAATGTCTTGTTTCTGAACATGCAAATATTAAGCCTCTTGAATGAGTTATTTTCCCAATTTTGTTCGACCTCTAATAGTCGTTGCGGCTATAGGAGATAATCAAGCACGTTTCTTGACACTCTACAAATAGACATCGCCATGGACCTCGACCTCGTATTGATCTGTCTCGATTTATATGGGAACTAACCGTACGAATCGTCTCCTAAGGTTTTCCGGTAGGATAAAAGTAATATTTTTGTTTTAAAATACAAACATTATAAAAAACCACGTAAATCTATGAAAGGAGACTCTTGTTTAAAAAAAATAATCTAGATTAATATCTCAAATAAAAACTATAATGTTTTACTAGATATAATAATTAATATGAACGATCATAAAATAATTCAGGCTGTTTTAAGTAAACTCTACGAACTTATCTTTCTGGAGTATATCGTTACGTAGATAGTATTAAAAATTGCTACAATAGTTGGCTTCTTCCCGAAAAAAAAAACTAATTGCTACTTGAAAATCTTTTACTCTTGGAATTATATAACAAGAATGTGCTCTAATGCAAACCGTTATCGTATTCTTATTTTGAAGCTGAGAATGTGAAATAGCTTCTGTCTGTTTTCTTTGTTTATGTTCTGGTGAAATTGGTTGGAGTATAGTTGATTGCCAAGTTGTAGCTGTAAAGCTTTCCAAATATTTTTAATTTGGCTTCGTTTAAAAAAGAGATCGAATAAACATAACCGTTTGAGTTGATTATAATATCTTCGAGTCGAGTCGCAGCTCGAATAAATTGTGCTACGTTTTTTGAAGAGAAAAAGAAACTCCAAATTAAGCCACGATCTTTTTCACGAATGTCTTGTTTCTGAACATGCAAATATTAAGCCTCTTGAATGAGTTATTTTCCCAATTTTGTTCGACCTCTAATAGTCGTTGCGGCTATAGGAGATAATCAAGCACGTTTCTTGACACTCTACAAATAGACATCGCCATGGACCTCGACCTCGTATTGATCTGTCTCGATTTATATGGGAACTAACCGTACGAATCGTCTCCTAAGGTTTTCCGGTAGGATAAAAGTAATATTTTTGTTTTAAAATACAAACATTATAAAAAACCACGTAAATCTATGAAAGGAGACTCTTGTTTAAAAAAAATAATCTAGATTAATATCTCAAATAAAAACTATAATGTTTTACTAGATATAATAATTAATATGAACGATCATAAAATAATTCAGGCTGTTTTAAGTAAACTCTACGAACTTATCTTTCTGGAGTATATCGTTACGTAGATAGTATTAAAAATTGCTACAATAGTTGGCTTCTTCCCGAAAAAAAAAACTAATTGCTACTTGAAAATCTTTTACTCTTGGAATTATATAACAAGAATGTGCTCTAATGCAAACCGTTATCGTATTCTTATTTTGAAGCTGAGAATGTGAAATAGCTTCTGTCTGTTTTCTTTGTTTATGTTCTGGTGAAATTGGTTGGAGTATAGTTGATTGCCAAGTTTTAGCTGTGAAGCTTTTCAAATATTTTTAATTTGGCTTCGTTTAAAAAATTGATCGAATAAACATAACCGTTTGAGTTGATTATAATATCTTCGAGTCGAGTCGCAGCTCGAATAAATTGTGCTACGTTTTTTGAAGAGAAAAAGAAACTCCAAATTAAACCACGATCTTTTTCACGAATGTCTTGTTTCTGAACATGCAAATATTAAGCCTCTTGAATGAGTTATTTGCCCAATTTTGTTTGACCTCTAATAGTCGTTGCGGCTATAGGAGATAATCAAGCACGTTTCTTGACACTCTACAAATAGACATCGCCATGGACCTCGACCTCGTATTGATCTGTCTCGATTTATATGGGAACTAACCGTACGAATCGTCTCAAAAGGTTTTCCGGTAGGATAAAAGTAATATTTTTGTTTTAAAATACAAACATTATAAAAAACCACGTAAATCTATAAAAAGAGACTTGTTAAAAAAAAAACAAATCTAGACTAATATCTCAAATAAAAACCATAATGTTTTACTAGATATAATTTATATGAACGATCATAAAATAATTCAGGCTGTTTTAAGTAAACTCTACGATTTTATCTTTCTGGAGTATATCGTTACGTAGATAGTATTAAAATTGCTATAATAGTTGGCTTCTTCCCGAAAAAAAAAAAACTAATTGCTACTTGACAATCTTTTACTCTTGGAATTATTTAACAAGAATGTGCTCTAATGCAAACCGTTATCGTATTATTATTTTGAAGCTGCGAATGTGAAATAGCTTCTGTCTGTTTTCTTTGTTTATGTTCTGGTGAAATTGGTTGGAGTATAGTTGATTGCCAAGTTGTAGCTGTGAAGCTTTCCAAATATTTTTAATTTGGCTTCGTTTAAAAAATTGATCGAATAAACATAACCGTTTGAGTTGATTATAATATCTTCGAGTCGAGTCGCAGCTCGAATAAATTGTGCTACGTTTTTTGAAGAGAAAAAGAAACTCCAAATTAAGCCACGATCTTTTTCACGAATGTCTTGTTTCTGAACATGCAAATATTAAGCCTCATGAATGATTTATTTTCCCAATGTTGTTCGACCTCTTATAGTCGTTGCGGCTAAAGGAGATAATCAAGCACGTTTCTTGACACCCTCACAAATGGACATCGCCATGGACCTCGACCTCGTATTGATCTGTCTCGATTTATATGGGAACTAACCGTACGAATCGTCTCAAAAGGTTTTCCGGTAGGATAAAAGTAATATTTTTGTTTTGAAATACAAACATTTTAAAAAACCACGTAAATCTATGAAAAGAGACTCTTGTTTAAAAAAACAAATCTAGACTAATATCTCAAATAAAAACCATAATGTTTTACTAGCTATAATTAATATGAACGATCATAAAATAATTCAGGCTGTTTTAAGTAAACTCTACGAACTTATCTTTCTGGAGTATATCGTTACGTAGATAGTATTAAAAATTGCTACAATAGTTGGCTTCTTCCCAAAAAAATATTAAATTGCTACTTGAAAATCTTTTACTCTTGGAATTATTTAACAAGAATGTGCTCTAATGCAAACCGTTATCGTATTCTTATTTTGAAGCTGCGAATGTGAAATAGCTTCTGTCTGTTTTCTTTGTTTATGTTCTGGTGAAATTGGTTGGAGTATAGTTGATTGCCAAGTTGTAGCTGTGAAGCTTTCCAAATATTTTGAAATTGGCTTCGTTTAAAAAATTGACTGAATAAACATAACCGTTTGAGTTGATTATAATATCTTCGAGTCGAGTCGCAGCTCGAATAAATTGTGCTACGTTTTTGAAGAGAAAAAGAAACTCCAAATTAAGCCACGATCTTTTTCACGAATGTCTTGTTTCTGAACATGCAAATATTAAGCCTCTTGAATGAGTTATTTTCCCAATTTTGTTCGACCTCTAATAGTCGTTGCGGCTATAGGAGATAATCAAGCACGTTTCTTGACACTCTCTACAAATAGACATCGCCATGGACCTCGACCTCGTATTGATCTGTCTCGATTTATATGGGAACTAACCGTACGAATCGTCTCAAAAGGTTTTCCGGTAGGATAAAAGTAATATTTTTGTTTTGAAATACAAACATTGTAAAAATCCACGTAAAGGCTGTTTTAAGTAAAATCTACGAACTTATGTTTCTTGAGTATATTGTTACGTAGATGGTATTAATATTTACAACAATTTTTGGCTTCTTCAAAAAAAAAACTTTTCCTGCTTGACAATCTTTTACTCTTGGAATTATTCAACTAGAATGTGCTGTGATGCAAACCGTTATCGTATTCTTCTGTATGTTTGTTTTGTTAATGTTCTGGTGCAGTTGGTTGGAGTATAGTTGATTGCCAAGTTGTAGCTGTGAAGGTTGCCAAATATTTTTAAATTGGCTTCGTTTAAAATATTGTCTTAATATACATAACCGTTTGAAGTGATTATAATATCTTTGAGTCGAGTCGCAGCTAGAATAAATTGTGCTACTTTTTTTGAAGAGAAAAAGAAACTCCAAATTAAGCCACGATCTTTTTCACGAATTTCTTGTTTCTGAACATGCAAATATTAAGCCTCATGAATGATTTATATTCCCAAAGTTGTTTGACCTCTAATAGTCGTTGCGGCTAAAGGAGATAATCAAGCACGTTTCTTGACACCCTCACAAATGGACATTGCTATCGACCTCGACATCGTATTGATCTGTCTCGATTTATATGGGAACTAACCGTTCAAAAAGTCTCAAAAGGTTCTCTCGGGTTGGATGAAAATAATATTTTTGTTTTGAAATACAAACATTGTAAAAAACAACGTAAATCTATGGAAGGAGACTCTAGTTAAAAAAAAAAACAATTTCTAGACTAATATCTGGAATAAAAACCATAATGTTTTACTAGATATAATAAATATGAACGATTATAAAATAATTCAGGCTGTTTTAAGTAAACGCTCCCAACGAATGTTTGTTACGTAGATAGTATTATTAATTGCAACAACGTTCGGCTTATTCCCAAAAAAAAAATTGTGGCTTGACAATCTTTTACTCTTGGAATATTTATCTAGAATGTGCTCTAATGCAAACCGTTATCGTGTTCTTCTGTATGTTTGTTTTGTTAATGTTCTGGTGCAGTTGGTTGGAGTATAGTTGATTGCCAAGTTGGAGCTGTGAAGCTTGCCAAATATATTTAAATTGGCTTCGTGTAAAATATTGTCTGAATATACATAACCGTTTGAAGTGATTATAATATCTTTGAGTCGAGTCGCAGGTAGAATAAATTGTGCTACGTTTTTTGAAGAGGAAAAGAAACTCCAAATTAAGCCACGATCTTTGCTAAGGTGATCACGGCTAAGGTGTATCTGTGAGGAAAAAGATATGGCCACGCACGCTTGTGCAGGTGCTACGCGTTCGGCCTCAAATTCTCGTGAGCGCTCCTCTGCTTCGGCGATTTACTCGCGTACCACCGCCTTATATTCCTCCCCACGTCTACGACACTTAAGGCCCTCGAGGGTGCGCCCCAAATGAGGTAACACTCTCATCAGGTCCTGATTCAAGAACCTGCTGCCAGACATTATCAGACCAGCTTTTCGGTCTTCGCCAATAAGGCAATCTCGTCCCTTTTTTTTTTTTTTTTTTTTTTTTTGCGCGGGGAAATGCATTTACGCATACCACCCCCGTGGGTAGGGCGGGTATGTGGGACTCGCTCGTGCCTAAAGATGGTAAAAGGCAATCTCCTCCCTACACCAACGCCGCTTATCCCCTGCAGGAGCTGACTCCACGTTGGCTACAGTCGGATGGGCGCGCGATTTATGCACACCCTAGCCGATTTTGGTGTCAAATGGCCGCCCACAATCCGGACACATCAACACCTGACCGCTTTGGCTCGCTTGAGCCGCGGTACGAGCCCCCTGGGTTATGGAATCGCGCCGTCCCAGAGTCCTGTGGGAGCTCTGGGTCACGCTTAATTTCTTATTACAGTTAGGAGCGATTAAATTTTTCCGTTGGCGACAGGGTGCTAGCCTATCGCCAGGAGTTCACCTGCAGCTTAATTTTTTATTTGTATTGGGAGCGATTAGATTTCCGTCGCTATGAGAGTCATTGTTACTCCCGCTGTTTACCCGCGCTTGCTTCATTCTTCACGTTGACATTCAGAGTACTGGCCAAAATCTTTGATTTCCCGGAAGCTGCCCGCCGAGCCATTGTTAGAACTAGGGCGGTACACACATGCAAACACCTTTGGCAAATGCTTTCGCTGATGTTCGTCTTGCGACGATCCAAGAATTTCACCTCTAACGTCGCAATACGAATGCCCCCAGTTATTCCTATTAATCATTACCTCGGAGTTCTGAAAACCAACAAAATAGAACCGAGATCATATTCTATTATTCCATGCACGAAATATCCAAGCAGCATTTTGAGCCCGCTTTGAGCACTCTAATATGTTCGTTTTGTTCGTTCATTTGGACGACAGACGGCAGACAGTCGTTTCACAAGTCCAAAGGAGCCCTTCACCCGCTATTTGCCTATATAATTGGTCCAATTCCTTGCTAATTTGCATATGGGGGGAGTGGCGGGGGTGCGGGGGTTGCATAAAAAAGAAAAAAAATAAATAAAAATGTTGTACCTTGGTGATTTTTTGGTCCTTCGAGCCGGATCAGGACTAATTATTGAAAAAACATAAGTCCAAACCGGGGTGGATGTTTGCATATATTTTTTTTATTAATTTATATTATAATGAAATTAAAACAATTCATATCTAATTTGTAAATTGTATACAAACATTTTTCTTTTTTTTGCTAACTAACCGGGCACAATAGCTACACCACCACCCCCGTTGGCCGCACTGTCTCATACTGATAATATGCATGTTTGTTGGAAATGTAAAAAAAAACATGTTCGTTAAATCTGTAAGACATATATATATAAGTATATATTATTAATTTATTTAGCACACACATTTGCGCACCCCTCATCAGGAGGTGCAAATTGTTTTTTTTCATCTAAATTAATTATGTTAATGTGTATGATTCTGATTAGAATTCAGAACACTGGCAAAAAATATTATATAATTATATTTTTAATTAAGTAAATTTTGCACCTCTCACGTGACCGAACATGGGGGGATATTTTTTTTTTTTTTTTCATAAAAATACATCTGTATATTCAATTTAAAAATAGTGATTAAATAATCCATTTCTTAAATAACTTAATCATAACAAAATATATATAATATCAGTTGAAAGAAAAATGATCATTATAAGTAGATTGAGGAACTTTCATGCATATGATTAATAACATATTTTTTATAAATAATAATTAATTGAATTTTGATATTATTAACTAAATAAGAACTTTCAACGTTATTTTGTAACAAATTCAGTTCACGTGGAGTTATTTAGCCACAGATAACCATCCTGTATGTGGATATATCAACTGAATGATACATCAATAATTAGCAGTACATATTGTACAATCATTTACGAGATAGAGATAATAAACAAAAAAAGTCATTAGGAAGTGCAAGACCGTACCTCATCTATATTTCCTTTGTACTGTTGACTGCTATGCTGCACGCCACCCGGCAGCCTACACGGCCAACCGCATCTGTGAACCACCGAGTTCGTTCATAAACTTTCAGACAAATCTTTGTGTGCATGAACATGGGGGTATAATATGTATGTATTTACAAAATAAAAGTATACATTACAAGCTCTGCTTAGTTTGGGACTAGATGGCGTTGTGTGTGAGTTGTGAAATATTTATTATTATTTATTAATTTATTTGTTATAAACATTAAGTTACTGTAACCTACACTGGTAACGGTGGGGATAATATTCAAACTTCAATATTCAAAATATTTCTATTGCAAATATACATGTAAATATTAAAAATTACAAATTGGAGTGCAAAAATAATATTTGCGCTACTTTGTTACCACTGAGCCGATTTCTTCTGTCTGTAAGAACCTGGCCCGCTTTACTAAACGTGCGCTCGGAAGGCACAGAAGTGGCAACACAGCAGAGCCTTTTAAAAATAGTTGTTAAAAATAGTTGGTACAATCTTGGATATGCATCTTTTTTGGCATACCACCACTTGGTGGGTCTTGGTAGTAGGGGTTCTTCAAGATATTTGTCTACCTCGATAATACCCCAGTAGCAGTTGGGTTGGTGTTTCTTAAGATAACACCGACTTGTTCGTCAAACTCGTCCCATATGCTGAGTTTGTTAAGTTTTTGTGGCGGCGACGAAGATGGTTCAACAATCGTGGTTTCAATTTGTATCCGCCCGGCCATGGCTTTTATATTACCACAGGCTCTATTGGTTTTCAAACCCATATTTTTTTAAATTGTGGGTCTAAAACAGTGCTCTCAGCAAAGAGGTTATTCTCTTCAATGCCCGTAAACCTTAAAAATAAAGATTAATTTGATTAATTTGTCATAACATTCTTTAAGTTGTTAGACATAAACATAGTAGCGTAAATATTAACAGGTCTCAAATAAATTTCTGGTTTTCACAAATACCTTGAGCTAATTTCATTGAGTAGCACTTGGGTCATCCTCAAAACGCACTCCGGATGTGGCTCGGATAAAAATTTCAAACATTTTTTTTAGGGCATTTGATATCAGTACCTATAACCTAAAAAATAAAAATAATTCGATTACTCAAAAATAACCTTAAAATAAAAAATAAAAAAACATCTACGATATCACTACCTCTGATATGGTAATGTTTTTTTCAGAACTCATCTCTTCCGTAACGTTTTAAAAAAATGACAGTATTTGAACTGCCGCCACTAATATTTCTACGTCTTCGGCAGTCATATTGGTGGTATCTGGGTGATCTATTGCTATTAGTGGACATGACGCTATTTTTAATTTTCAGTATTCTCTCGAACATGTCACACGTGGAGTTCCACCGAGTAGACACATCTTGCTCGACCTTCAGTATAGGTTCGTCTAGTTTGTTCTGCATTATTTATAATCTCTCCGAAGCAAGAGGACTTCTCCGAAACACCTCAACGATTTGTTTGATTTTGGAAGAAGTGTCTTTTATTTCTTTTAATGCAGATTGCACGATAAGGTTGAGTGTGTGTGCAAAACAAGGTATATGCTTCCAATTGTTTAGCCTTATTGCAGCTTTTATGTTGAAGGCATTATCAGTGGTTGCGGCTACTATTTTGTCGGTTATTGTCCAATTGTCCGTTATTTTTTTAAATCCTTGTGCTAGATTTTCTGCTGTGTGTCGATCTGGAAACTGGATACATTCTAACAAAAATGTCTTGAACTCAGCCTGCTGATTAAAAAAATGTACCGTCACGGCTAAATAATTGTCGTTGGGGGCGGAAGTCCACCCATCAGTAGTAATGCACACATGCTTAGCTTGACTTAATTTTACTTTGACCTTCTCTTTGGTTTTATTGTAGATATTTGCTAATAGTGCATTGGATAACGTCTTCCGGCTAGGTAATTGGTAGGCTGGATTAAGCTCTTTGATAAATTCTTTGAGTTCGGGGGATTCGACAAGATTGAAGGCTAAATAATTTTTTGTGAAGACTTTCACTAACATATCATTTAAGTGTTCACTTTTTTTAGCAGAAAGTGGTCTGTGGAAATAGTGCGTTAGTTTAATGTTAGTGTCTGAACTTTACCCAAAATGGGCAGCAAAGTGATGGGCCTATAGGCCTTGGGGTCGCTAAGCGGTTTCCCGTTATTCTTCGGCAAGACGATTAGTCGGCTAGTTTTCCAGAGATTGAGCTGTCCGAATCGAATTGAAGTAGTGCTAGATCTATCCATATTGTGTCATGTTTGCGGTCTGCTGTTCTGCGAATTGGCGTGCTGGGCAGCTTACCGCGGCGGCCCAGTGTGAGTCGGCATCATTCCGCTTAAACCTCTTGCAGGTCGCGCAGAGCTTGATTTCGGACTGGCATTCCGTGTTACGATGGCCAGTCTCTCCACACTTCCCACAGATGGTCTCCTTGGACCGGCAGTACTTCTCTGGGTAACCATACTGTTGACACTTGGAACAACAAGTGACGCTCAGATGGAGCTCCGCTTCATCCCATCCGACGTACACACGGCCAAGCCCGATGAGCTTGTCGCGAGCGACAGACGACGACAGAACGACTAGTGTTCGCGGGCCTAGTTGACGCTTCGTGGCAACCTTGCATTCCACAAGGAAGCGCGCCTGGGGCCAAACTTCGTCATCCGCTACGTTGACATGGTGCAACTCCTGGATCAGGGCTTCGTTGCTAAATTCGGCCATGAGATAACGCAGCGCCACACGTGGCAGTCGAGACCTTGGCGCAGCAACTCTGAGACCTGGAGGCACCTGGAGGCTACGCAACTTCTCCGCGGCTTCCGGAGTGAAAGTTCGCACAACCACCCCAGAGTTACCTACTCTGCGCACCTGCGTAACCCTAATCCCCGCTTCCCCTAGCTTTACAGCTGCTTGCAGCACCTTTTTGGTGTCGTCGCTGGTCTTGATTTCCTCCCTATCGGGGTAGAACACCACAGCGGGAACCTTGCTGGCTACCGACATAGGCGGTTTGCCATTCGGCAACTTAAGCATGTTGGCGTAAGACGGAACCTGTGGGACTTGATACGATACGGGAGCTGCAGGCCTTGCGACCTCCAACTCTTTAACTTTTAGGTGACCTACACTCACTTGATGCTCCACATTGGCTAGACGCAATGTAAGCTGCGCCACGAGGGCTATTATGTCCTGTCCATGGCCGGCGATCGAGGTTTTGTCCTGGATGTTCAACTTGTTTGATGCGTTCGCTACTGTTGATATTCCCTTTACTGCAGCGTGGACCGCGTCTATAAGAGCCTCCTTGTCTAGGGCGCGCATGTTGGATGCCGTGTTGGCCAACAAGTTGGACGTGTTGGCTGGCATGCTGGGCGGCGCTGTTGGAGCGGGCGGAACCTCTGTCGTCCGTATACCACCTACGGGTGGTACCATGGTCGATTTCTTAGATGCGGTACGTCGCCTCACTGCTTCCTGAACCTCCTCGGGTGACGTCAGCATTCGCTTTCCCGATTGCGTCCCGGATTTCGCGTCGGTTCGTGGGGTCTCCATAACAACCGGCCCCCCTGAGGGCGACGGTGAAAAGCTACTTGGTGGGGTGCGGACCAGGGACGCCCTGGGCTGAAAGGGTGAGCTGGCTTCAGTTTCCCCCATCAATTCCTGGAGCGCCTCCAATTCACCCCTCTTGCGGACCATCTCCTGCTCAAAGAGCTCTCTCTGTCGCCGCAGGTCCTCGTCTTCGTCCATATTAATTTAATTAACCCCAAAAAAAAAACAGAAAAATAAACTATCCCAAATGTCTCTATTTATCCCTAATTATTTACAAAAAAACAAGAGAATAAACACAAAAAAAAAAAAAATAATAATTCAATAAAGAAAATAAAATCTAAAATAAACCTACCAAATATTAAAACCTGACCTGGCAACACCGAGCGCCACCAGCCGACGTCTAAGTGACAGTAACCGATGACAGATGTCACCCGCTAATGCCAACTGTCGACGCCTAACTGTCAGCAAACGTTTATAACACGTAAATTATTTATATCACAATTAACTAGATTACTTATTTATATCAATTACGCACTATAATCAAATAACCGCTCGATTGTCCTTGGGGAGTCCGCGCGCAACGCGCCTTTGCCCCGGGCCTTCAGCGCGTGCCGCCTCAAATGTCCCACGAAAAAAACTTGACGACCCTACTTTGCCCCGCCATTTATAGCGCCGTAAGCGCGCGGGTCGTGTTTCACAAAATCGTTTCTTGTGACTCAATTTGTTTAAGAAAGCGTCAAGTGTTATATATATTTATGTTTATTATGAAACTAGCTAACCAATGTTATCTTTTGTTTATCAAATTACGACTTTGGTGCAGAGTTATGCTGTGCTGAACTTAGAAAGAAGTAGGGCGTTTTGAAGCTCGTCTTGTATTCAAAAGCTCATATCTCAAAAATAAAAGTGATGACATATGGTTTTTATTCTTTGATTATGTTCTATATATAATAAATAAAATAATAAGAAAAAAAATATCACTTGTTCATGGATATTTATTATTTAAAAGGCCTTTGTTCCCATACCAATATCTGGCGCCGCAAGGCGTTAACTTATCACGACTATTTAATGCACAAATAAAATTTTTAGGAAAAAAAAACTATCACTAAATAAGTAGTCATATATTCAATGAATACAAATAAAAATCATCGAGGATAACATAACTAACGGATTTAGCTGATTATCAGTATTTTACGTGGAGCGACTGCCATCCACAACCCAGTACGTGGTGATACGATACTCATTGTTAGACTAGTTGTCAGGCTAAGACTAGAGTAACGACTGCCATAGATAGATGTCAAAATGGCAACCGGGACCGACGGCTTAACGTGCTCATCCGATGCACGGAGGAAAATTCGTTATGTTAAGAAGGTCACCCATCCAACGGCCGTCCGCGGTTAGCATTGCCTAACCTGCAAGATCGATCGGTCCGCGCGGCTTCGACTTAGCCACGAGCTCTAATCGGTCAAGTAGTTTCGAAGCCTAAGTGGGGACGATATTTTTTCTGTCGCCTACCCCATAGTGTGGGGTATCGTTAGATAGGTCTTTAAAAACATAATGGGGTTGCTAATACAGTTTTTTGATTTAGGGATCCATTTGCGAGATGATTAACTTTCAAGAGCAAATTTTTGTACGAGTAGGGCGTCCCACCCCCCTCTAAAAGCTAAACCGATAGCTTAAAAAATCTGAAAAAAATCACGGTGGTAGTATATGTAATAAACTTTTTTCATGAAAACTATAGCGGTTACTTTAACTTAATTAGTTCTAGAGTAATTGGAGTCCAAAGTGTAAAATGCAGTTACTTAGAATAATTCGTGCAAATTTCAAAAACTTTTGAAAGTAATGACTTGTATGACGATGTTATTTGTGTAATACAGATAGTAAATCCCTTTTAAGTCGAAATATGTTGTTACGACTAGCTACGGAACCCTACTGCGCGTGGCCCGACACGCACTTGGCCGGTTTTTAGAGTGTTCAATATGCTTGGCCACCAGAGATTGTCGAAGGCGCCGGCTATGTCTATGAATAATCCCATTACGTATTTGGATTCTGATCTTTCTACTCGTTCCATGAGGTCTTTGATGGCGTCTTCGGTGGATCGACGCGGACGGAATCCATAGTGGTTGTTGCTTATTTGATTTGTTATGTTACTGAGTCCCTTGGTTATGATTAGCTTTTCTAGTGCTTTCCCTAAGGAAGACAGAAGCATTATTGGTCTATAGGATTTTGGGTCGATCACATCTCGGTCGCCAGATTTGGTTAGGAGGATCATGTTGCTTTGTTTCGATGATTTCGGGAACACGCCTTTTTCTAAGCAGGCGTTGTAAATTTCGGTGAGTGGTTCCACTAAGTGCTGTGCACATTTAATTAGGATTTCTGCGTTGATATTATCCGGTCCGGCCGCTTTGTTGGTCTTCAGGCTTCTGAATGTCTTGAACACTTCATCGGGGGTGAAGGGTTCAGTCTCTATTTTGCAGTTGTATGTTGCTATGCTGGTCCTTAGATCTTTTTGTGACTCGGATTCGTTTTCTTCGCTGTCATCTGGTAAGAGAGAACTTATTAGTGTGTTAATTGATTCTTCCCAACTTTTAGTGTAATCACCATCTTTTTTGATTGAACTGATTATCAGTTGCGAACATAATTTGTTGGTTTGGAACTTGTAAACCAAGCCCCATGGGTCGTTGTTTCCATGTTCGGTTACAAATCTTTCGAAGCTTTTTTGTTTCGTGGTTTTTATGTCCATGCTATATTTGTTTCTATTTCCTTATAGTCGTCTCTTAAGGTTTCTCTGTTCTCTGGGCAAGATTCGGACAAATATTTTGTCCCTTGCCTCGAACACCTTTATGCGTTTTCTTTCTAGGTAATTGTTCCACCATATGACAGTTTTGACCCTTACTTTGGTTTTGGGTATTTGATCGTCACAACACGACGTTATTATTTGTGTGAGTTGTTCCACTGCATTGTTAATGTCATCCTTGCATTCCAACTTGAATCTTATGTTTGCTAGTTTTTGTTCTAGTGATTCATTTACTTTTTCCCAGTCTGCTTTTTTGATTATGTATCCATTCCTTGGTGACAGTATTCTGTTGTGATTCTGTCAGTTATCTCGAAGGTGATTACTCTATGAGAGCTAGTGCACCATTTGGGGTGAACTTCCCAGTTTGTTATTTTTCTTGCTATAGAGTTAAATGCCATGCTGACATCAATATTGCTTTCGCCATGTCTACTGTATTTTGTGCGGTGAGGGCACATTTACAACTGTTAAGTTCCATTGACTTATCAAGTCTTCTAGTAGTTTACCTTTTGAGTCGGTTTCGCTATTGAACCAAATGGTTGATTAGGCGTTAGAGTCAATACAGATTATTATTTTTGATTTGGCAGTTGACTTAATAGGTTGTCCAAATAGTTAAGGTGTATTTTGATGTCATCGCTGAATTGGAAGTATCCACTTATCAGATAAAATTTACCAATTCTTATGGTAATTTCGGCACAGATACAATGTGCGTTGCTCATATGGGTTAGTTTCATACATTCGATGGCGGGATTCATGATCGCTATCATTGCCCAAACGTTTTCATCACTGTTGTTATGGGAGATAAGTTTTGTGTTCCTTATTGAGAACCCTGCAACCTTGTTGCTTTTGTTATACGGTTCTTGTGCGCAGATGATGTCGATCTTCTGCTCGATTGCCATATTTCTTATTTCGGCTGTTATACCGCTTGATCTATCCATGTTTATTTGAGCTATTTTGATAGTTTCTGTTGCCGTTATTTGTTGCTCTCTTTGTGAGCATTCTATTGCATCTGCAATTTCCGGCTGTACCTTTTCAACTACATTCGTAATTTCTGGTTGTGTCATAGCGATTTGTGTCTCGGATTGCGTTATTAGTTTTTTGGTTCAGTGTAATCCGTTTTCTTGATCGTCATGTTTATCGCATATTTGTATGCAGGACAGTTTTTGGAAATTGTACTATGATTATGTGGTTTCTTTACTTTTTTGCAATTACAGTAGATTGCTTCTTTTTCTTTATTTGGGCACTGGTTGTAATTGTGACCTGTTTCTGCGCAATGGCCACATATCTCTTTCTCTTCTTTGCAGTATTTGCTTATATATATATATGCCATATGCATGGCACTTAAAACATCTAGTAGCGATAATGTAGTCGGCTACGCCGCATACACGCCACTCGATGAAGATTTTCCTTCTTTGTTTAATGAGATCTCTTAGTTTTGCAGAACACTCTATTATGTAATTTTTATTTGAGTCTTTCTTTGTTTTCATCACAAATGGGACGATAAATTCCTTTTTGAATTCTACGAGATTGTTGAAGAGGCTGTGTTCTTCAATGTTTTGTTTGTATACGCTAGTGATAAAGTCCTCTTTTTCTAGTTCTGAATCTACGTTGTAGATAATCAGTTTTGGTGATCTCTTTTTCGGCTTCTCGATGGTGAGGCCCTTGTTGATGAGGTCATTGTTATTCACAAGACTTTCGATATCTTTTTCACTGGCGGTTTCAACAACCAATTGCCCACTCTTTGTCTTCTTAATATTTTTTTATGTGGAGGTTTGACTCCGCTGGTTTTACGGTATCTTTGATGATTTTCTCTATTTGGTCCGTAGACTTATCGTCGTTTGATTTTATGGTAACAATGTTTTGTGGTCTCCATTGTACTGCAGGTAGTTTTGCAGGTTTGACTTTTCTGGTCTTTGTGACCACTGTTGCCCACGAGCTTTCATCTTCTTTTTCTTTATCCTCTAGGTTCCCGAGGTTTCTGTTTATGCACTCTATTATTTGGGACCGTTCAACGGTTACCCTTCTCTCAACAACAATTTGTGTTGCGTTGCTATTGTTGACTGCAAGCTGGTCTTGCAGAGCTTTGGTGTTCGAACGGTTCTCATGGTTTCTATAGCTTCCAAGAGCTTCTGGCCCGGGTCTGTGACCTCAGGTTCTCCACTGTCCCTTTCCATTTTATTAAGCTGTGCGTTAGCCGTTCTAAGGATCACTTATTTTCCGCGGAGCGGGTCGCCTTAGAGTCGTTGTCCCCCTTCGACTACGGGAAGGTCCACAGCTCGACTTAGTTTTGTGTTGTGCCCTATGAGTTTATCGATACCTGTACCTAACTATTAAAATAAAATAAATTCGCACTCTATTTCGCACTTGCACTGCATGCAAGCAGCAATGCAAGAGCACTGATGTCCTTCACTTTTGTGATTCGCATTTTGATAGCATGTAATTATCGCATTAAATTCACTGAGGATAGCATGAAAATCGCATCTGTCGCATCGAAAAACTCCTTGTTCGCATGTATCTTGGTCAAGTCAACACAAATAACCAAGCCCCGAAGGGAGTAGGTTGGGGCAGTGGGAATCTCGTTAATCCATTCATGCGCGTCACTAATTAGATGACGAGGCATTTGGCTATTATAAGCATTCATGCCCGTACGTCTGTGAATTAATCATCATGGATTCCTGAGGCCTTCCCCTGTCCCCATCGGACCATCCTCAGCGGGAGTGTAATGTATTACGCCGATAGATGTTGAATGTGGGCTCCTTGATCTTTACTATTTGGGTGAGAATTCGCGGGGAAATAAGGAGCCCTGGGCTCGACGGCAGCCCAAGACCGCAGTACCAGGGAGCTCGTAAACGCGACCCAGCGAACACCCGCTAAGTCATGGTGTTAAAACGTGACCAGTTCATGTGCGACCCTCGCAATGCCATGATGGTAATGGTGTTTGCCACAGTTTTATCAAACTCAAGGCTCCTCAGCTCTCTGTACGAGCTTCGGCTCCACTTCGGCGGCTTCGGTACAGGAGGTTGCTGTCATGCAATCCGGGCCCGAAAGCCCTAGGAGGCCAGCACACGTCCCGACTAACTTTTTTATTATTTACAATTATAATGTAATATTAACTTAATCAGTAGGCTTAATTTTAGTAATAATTGGCTTGTGGTATCTGAAGTAGGAAACATATGTTTGGGATTCTATTCTATTTAAATGTCTTGAAAAAACTGCATCAATGGTAGTATTATGTGGGACTCCCCGTGCCTACGATGTTAAACGGCACGGATATACCCACTAAAACCTCGCGGTGTGCCTTCGTCGCCGAATTATGGTGGGTCGGCGAGCCCCGGATCGACACTCTCGAGCATCTGTGATGTGATCGGAGCTCGTTCGACCTAGCTTCTTGCAGGTAGCGCAAGATGTTGTGCTAGCCTGGCATTCTGCAGACTTGTGTCCATCGACACCGCATTTCGAGCAGGTCATGATAGTGGCGCGGCAGTACTTCTCGGGGTGCTCGAGCATTTGGCACTTTGTGCATTAGATCTTGCCTCGTTCTATGAGCTGGCGGCGGAGGTCAGGGGCACATTCGCATACCCACATTTTTCGGTTGTTACGCCGTGAGCGGCAAAAGAGCGGTGACAGCTGCGACTTGAGTTCTTCCGATGTGAGGTGGGCAAGGTTCTGGTCGTGCACATGTTTAATTATGGCCTCGCGCGGGATGTCGCCGTCTACCCCTACAAGAGAGATTAGGGGCCGACGCTCTCGTGGTGAAGACACCTTAAGGGTTCCTGGCACAGCTGCCCGGAACTTAACAGCATCCTCCTCGGAGGTAGTTTGGACAATTAGTCCAGCTCTCCCGGTCTTACGAACGCCTTGCACTTTAATCCCCAAGGCTGCCGGATCGAGGGCAGACTGTAGCGCCTTCTTAGTGTCATCCGCCGTCTTCATGAGCTCCCTTTGGTCCTCTGCTGGATGGATCGCCACTGCTGGGCCAGTACAGCTGGGGATGGGGATCGGTGGCGCTCCGTGCGCCAGCTTAACTGCACCGGAGTAGGGGGTCTCGATGCGAACAATCCCTCCACCAACCCATGGTCCTTCCTGCCTCACGGCGTACGGACCGAATCTGGGGAGAAGCGCATGGTACTTGCGTTGGGCTCTTTTCCGCGCGCTTTTCTTCGCTCCCGACAAATCTTTATCCTGTCCCGAGCCTAACTCTCACCCCAACGGTGCTGGCTCATATGTCGATCTAGCTACCCACCTAAATAGGTCTTCAAATCAAATCAAATCATTTATTTCCATGGGCCCCAAGGGGTGCTTGAACACGTCAAAACAAACATCAAAACACAAAAAATATAAAATTAAAATAAAACTTAGCTAACTAAATTATAATACTTATTGTAATAAAATGATTTGACACCGGAGCTTAGATTGACTTTAGTCATCCGATGAAGGCGCTTTCTGAAACAACCATGCCCGGTCAGCATCTGGGAGACCATGTAGTCCGGTTCAATCCATGTCGACGTCAGCCTCACTTCAATCTCCGGGAAAAAGCTGTACAACTCTCGGCCGTCGTCGCTGGCGTCCCATCGCACCTGCCAAAGAGCAACGAGCTCGCTACATACAACGATTTGGGTTACCCCGTCGAACACTCACTGTAAGAACGAGGGAACGATTATTGAAACGGTTCCGCTGCCGAGTTCCGGAATAGGAACCGGATTCCCTTTCGCTCAAAGGGCGTTATTTATCGAGAAAATTTTCAATAAAGAAAAAAATATCAAAAAAACACGCCACATCGACATAAGATTTCTCCTTGAGCTTAGGATCGACTAACTCGCGAGCAACTACTGTTCACGCGAAACCCTTCTCCACGTCAGTCTTCCAGGGCCTCGCTGGAGTATTTGCTACTACCACCAAGATCAGGCACTCAGATGCCTTGTGGCCGTCATCGCCACACTTTGTGCACGTCATGGATGTAGCCCGGCAGTATTTTTCGGGGTGCCCCAGCATTTGGCACTTTTTGCAAAGTGTGACACCGACGAAGTCGCACACTTCGACGACGTCCCACCCTAAGTAGACTTTGCCTCGTTCGATAAGAGTGCGTCGCAGGTCGGGTGCGTACTCACACACCCACAGCTTCCGATTGTTGCGGCGGGTGCGGCAGAAGAGTGGGTTGAGCTTGAGGTTGAGCTCTTCGAGCGTGATATGCGTTAGGTACTGATCTCGCAGCAGGCTCGTGATCGCTCCCTTGTCGATGTCGCCATCGACCCTCAACAGTGAGATCAGAGGGCGATGCTCCTTCGGCGCAGAGACCGTTAATGTTGGCGGCATTGCTGCTCGGAACTTCGTGGCGTCCAGATCCGTGGTCGTTTGGACGTTCAGGCCAGCTCCTCCGGTTTTCCGAACTCCGTGAACTTTTATTCCGAGGACGGCGGGGTCAAGAGCTGTCTGGAGGGCCTTTTTTGTGTCTTCCGCCGTCTTCAGAAGCTCACGCTGGTCCTCCGCTGGGTGTATGGCCATGCATGGGCCCGGGCAGGTTGGAATTGGGACGGGGGCAGCGTTCCGCGCCAGCTTCACGGCCCCAGAGTACGATTTCCCGGCTGTCACCGGCGCTGCTTCAGTGCGAACGACGGTAGTGAGCGTAGCTGCCCTGGTTTCAGCAACCGCTGCTCTTTGCTCAGCGGCTGCCAGTCGAGCTATGAGGTGAGTCACCACGGCCGAGATGGACGCCACGTTGGCACCGATGGCGGCGATCTCATCCTTGTTAATTTTAGTTGTGCGAGCTCGGAGGGCGTCCATGATGCCTATAGACGATATGGGGTCGGCGAGCCGTCGAAAGTTACCGTGCGCTGCAGGTAATGCAACCGTCACACGAATATTACTAAGTGAAATGGAACGGACTCACCGCGGCTTTTCTAAGTCCCTGGTGTTTGGGCCCGAGGGTCCGCGCGCTGTGTCCTGAGTCCGCTCTGTGTGCTGAGTCGACACTTTCACTAACAAGCACTTAATTAATTTAATCCGTGGGCAATTTAAATTAAGACTAAATATTACTAGCACAACACAAAAATGGCGTCCTGTCGCAGGTGTCACTGTCACAATGTTCACAACACAAACACAAAAGGCGTCTCTATCGCAAGTGTCACTATCACAACTGTCACTTATAGCACTGTCAGTTGGCTGAGTTTCGTCCTCTCGTTCTACGCGGTACAAATCTGAAGATGGCCACCGTAGCTAGTACAAAAATGTACTAGCCATAACGAGAGGGGCCGATAAAATCCTCAAATCAAATTAAATAATTCAATTTAAAATAGCAGAGCGCGACGTGGAGTCGTACTGAGCACGTCTGCCTCCGAAGGCGGGGGGCGACGAAGTCGTTGTGTGCACATCCGTCCGTCATATAAAGGTCACAACCCCATTCGTTCGTGTATCAAACTTGTAAACGGAAAAGTAAGCCGGGTAGGGAGTCAAAGACTTGCTGCCCTTTATTTATCTTAACTTAACGTTACCCAGCTTTCGCTAATGCTACAACCTGGGCCCGTGCTGCTTAACTTCGGTGTTCGAGATGAGTACCGGTGTCTCCAGCACGGGAAGTTAGTTAGTATACCAGACCAGGTTCGGTCTTTGCCAATAAGGCAATCTCCTCGCTACGCCAACGCCGCCTATCCCCAGCAGGAGCTGACTCCGCGTTGGCTACAGTCGGATGGGCGCGCGATTTATGCACACCCAAGCCGATTTTGGTGTCGAATGGCCGCCCACAATCCGGACACATCAACACCTGACCGCTTTGGCTCGCTTGAGCCGCGGTACGAGCCCCCTGGGTTAAGGTATCGCGCCCTCCCAGAGTCCTGCGGGAGCTCTGGGTCACGCTTGATTTATTATTACGTGTAGGAGCGATATATTTTTCCGTCGGCGACAGGGTGCTAGCCTATCGCCAGGAGTTCACCTGCAGCTGTCGTTGGACCCACCCCGAAGGGAGCTGCAGACTAGGGGACGTCCAGACTCTGAACATCCCCCCACGGGTCTACCCTGTGAAAGGGCCCTGCATCTCTAAATTCGTTCGCCAGGATTGTTCACAGAGATGTCCATCTGATCAGTTACGAAGCAGCCGATAGACCGCGATATGTTGTGTGTTCAATTCCTTTTCATCGGTATTAACCAATGGCATCACAAGTTAAAGGATAGGATTTGTGCTTAATGGCACTAAAACACTTTCATGGTTCAGGTCCACTCTTCCCTATTGTGAAGCATAGCTTCGCACCATCAGCCTTTCCATCAGCATTCGACACCGCTCCTGAACTGGAACGTTGAGCCATACTTTTACTGACATACATTTCCGCCCAAGCCTGACATCGAGCAAGACCCCTCTACCCGCCCTGGTTTGTCAGACCCAGCACGGATCTGAAGGGTCAATCCCCACATGCTTGGTGCCACCTGGGAGCTGCGTAATTGCCGTGGCACGCCGCCGTGACCACGGCATCAAAGACGAGGATGCCACCCTACGTCTGAACCCTCGACGGACAAGACAAGACGGATGTCCGGCTGTCATCTAAAGGTCCACCTAGCCTGCCATCGGTCAGCAAAACCATATTTCAAATCTCTTGAAATACTGACCCTACCGAGTGTTGTAATTATGCAAATCGCCCTTTACATGTGGGATCATTTGCAAGACTACCAAAAGCGAGGAGACAGGCATATATATGGCACACGTGATGCAGAGAAATTAGCTCTTGTGCCACATCGTCTCGCAAAAATGAGTAAACTAACACACGTGATAGGGCCTAAAATATTTAATTGTTTACCAATAAATGTAACCTCCTCAAAGTCACGAACTGTTTTTAAAAATAGACTTAAGTGCTGGCTCGTTCAGGAAGCCTTTTACTCCGTAGATGAGATATTCTTAAATTAGTTATATTTAAAATAAATGTGTATTTTTTTAATAATGTTCCATTAGAACTGCTAAGCTGTTTTCTTTTTTACTAGTAGACTATTTCTAATTCTATCTATCTATTATTTAGTTATAATGAATGATATGTTGATGCTATTGTTTTTATTATCAATTCAATTTTGTATGTGCTAATAATTTGTGACGTGTAACTTATCATTACCAATAAAAGTGTTTATCTGTTTATCTGTTTACCTGAACCCTAGGCGTCAGGTGACCGACAACCCCACTCACTTCGTGTATCAGACTTGTAAACGGAAAAGTAAGCCGGGTAGGGAGTCAAACACTTGCTGCCCTTTATTTATCCTTACTTAACGTTACCCAGCTTTCGCTAAAGCTTCAGTTTCCTAGGAAAGCGGTGTGGAATAATGCGGCCTTAATATTATTAGCGTGACATGATTAATATGTAATACGTTAGATCGATCACCGCTCTCTAGGAAACCACTACATTTGTTTTACATAGGCAACGTTCTAGTGACGTTATTGTAGGGTACACCTATTATAGTAGAACTTTTTAAGTAATAATTTTATATTGCATTACAACTAATAGCATAAACCTCTTTTCGCAGAATATCGTTTGTCATAAACTCATTTAGCATACATTGGAACCCATAATTCTGTAAGTCAGAATCATCTGTACGCATAATTTTGATATCCATAATAATCACAATGTATAATCATCACATCGCAGAAAGTTCAAAACCAGATTCATCTTTTGGCATATATTTCTTATCCATAACTATTTAAAAGTAGAACCATCATTTCATAAAATATTATAAATAATCAGTCGGACTACACAGAAGTTGGGTACCTTAAAGCAATAGGAGCTAATATAAGATTAGTTTAATTTGGTTTTCTGATTAATTTAATTGTTTTTTTTTTTAGTAATTGTAATAAATAAAAGTTGATTTAATGATAATTATTTGGTTTTTATATCCTTGCCCATGAGAGCATGTTCATTTCTGGCACAGAGGTCACAGTTCTAACCTAACCTAACCTACGCATTTTTAAAGAAGAAAGTAACCCAATCTATATTATTCTAATTGAAATTCTATGATCTTCATAGTATGCCTAGTCAAATTATGCCAAATAATCTGTACTCTAAATGAACGTTATGCTAAATGAAATTATACAAAATTTTACCTATGCCAAAGGTAAATATGCCAATAAAAATTCTACTATCTTAAATGTATGCCATTCTAAATTCGGTCATAAGCACATTATGCCTAAAAATATTTATGTCAAATATTTTTTATGCCTAGTAAATGATCGACTAAAGAAGTTTCTGCGAAGTCAGTTATCCCAAATAGGTTTCGGAGTATCAAGTTTCTACCAAATAGACCGCACCCGTTATTGTACCGTTATCTTTACGACCGCATTATTCCACACCGCTATGCTAGGAAATCGAAGCTTAATTTAATTTACAATGGATTGATATATTCTCGTGAGCTCGACCTTTCTAGAAGAAAGTGGTATTAAAGAGGAAGAAAGAGAAAAAGAGGGTTTTGGTTGAAGATTGCAAGGTTTATATAATAAGAATTGACAAGACAGTTATCAAGCATCTGTCAAAGTGGGACTGGCCTTTTGGCCTATTACGTTTAGGGGAGCGTTGACACAGGCAATCTGTATGGCGTGAGTGGCGCCAACACTACTGTATACATAAGGGGTTCCAGAACAGACAAAGAAAATAATTATATACATATTATTATATGCTATAGAGGAACAGGGTGTGATGTTCCTCCACCACTAAGGGAGGATCCTCCGACCAGGCTCTGTGGTAATGCCTGGCGGACAGCTGTCCAACGGTAGCATATTCTTCTTCTTTGCGTGTCAATGGAAAAAACACATGGAAATGCGTGATATTTAAATTTTGTTTGCCCAAAACTTTGCCACAAGAACGGCATTATCGGTGGCGCTCCACAGGTCGTCTATAGTACAGGTGGTTGGACATAAGGGGCATGTTTCTAACGATAATGACTTTGGGTATATTCTAGAAGTTGATTTACACTATCCGCCTGAAATACACAATGACCATTCTAATTAACCATTAGCTGCTGAAAAATTTGTACCTCCAGGAAGTAAAAATTGTAAACTAATATAATAGCCAATTTTTATGATAAATGTAAATATGTTATATAAAAGAATGTTTAGAAAGATGACTCATCTTACTAAAGTTTCATTAAAAAAATAAATTTTCATCAAAAAGCATTTTTAGCACCATATATATAAATTTAAAATTAAATACTCGACTTTGTTAAGAAGCTAAATCAGATTTTGAGAGGGACTTTTTTAAAAAACGAAATAATTCTTTTTTTGGAAAAACAATTGAAAATAAAAGGGAATAAGTTGATGTAAAACTTGTTAATGTTTGAAAAGATACATCGAATAAGACCAACAAAGTTTGTGGTACAGAAAAATACATAAACGCTCCAAATTTCATATATAATTTGTTGGTTTACGAGCTAAATTATCCTTACTAATATTATAAAGGCGAAAGTTTGTATGTATGGATGTATGGATGGATGTTTGTTACTCTTTCACGCCAAAACTACCGGGTCGATTTCGATGAAATTTTGCACACATGTAGCTTATAGTCTGGATTAACATATAGGCTACTTTTAATTGACATACCACGCGGGCGGAGCCGCGGGCGGAAGCTTGTATTGTATAAACTCTATAACTACTTTAATAGAAAAAGTAAAACCGGTAAAAAAATCTGTAACCATAAACTGAATATTAAAAATTATAAGAGAGCTTTACGATACAATGAACAGTTCAGAGAAAATATGTTTATAATCAGATCAAAAAACCATAATGTTTTTACTCAAAATAGAGAGATGATGATAAAAAACAAATTTTAGACGATAATTGTAAAACGTTATAAAACTGTATTTTAGTACATAATCATAGAATGCTTATTATATGCAATGATTGTATTTTCATGTATTTAGTAGTGATGATAATAATTGTAAATAAACTTGGAATATTGTGTACTTTAATCAAACACTTTTTTTCAGCTTAGTAAGTAAGAATCTATGTAATAAAATATGATTGTTTGAGATAAAATAAATTTGTGTCAAGTATAAAATGACTGTGCTTTTATTGACTCAATACTCCCATTTTACTAAACAGCCCTTATGACGATTAAACAATTACTTTGAAATCTCAATTTTAAAACGTCATCATTGAAAATTTTTGGTACCAATTTTGACCGTTTTCAACTTAATCAATTAACTTAATTTCAAAGTAATTGATTAATCGTAATAAAGGACAGTCTTATATATAAAAATAAAAGAAGATTCTGAGGTAATAAATTTCTTTTCATCCCACCATCTTGGAAAGAGTATTTTTAATCTTCAATATCTGAGTGGAAAAGCCGTTTTTATTCTCTAGAGGATAAAGTAAATTGAATTTAGAACATCGTGTGCACTAAGTTTGTGAATTAAAAAAAACATTAAACCTATTTACTGCTACCTCTATGGTGCCGAATGAAATACAACTTTTTTTTAATTTGTTAAAAACTCAGACTCGGAACCTTCTTGGTGTACTTTTTTCAATTTGCTTTGTACGCGGTTCTTTACGCGGCATTTTTTCACGTCATTGTTAAACCTTATATTAAAACTCAGAAGAACGAATCATATGGAACTGCCATAAGCATGTACTTTGCCTGCCATATCTACGTTCACAAACATGGCGGATTAGGGATGTTCACTCGCTTGTCTATCTAATCGATAAAATTATATTGATGGATGCCTGGAGTTAAGATTGTTCAACTAACCTTAAGAACTTTGATTTTTACACTACTGTCGGTGAAACTAGATAATTTCAAGATTTCCATCTACTTTTATTGTACCTAGATAGATAGATAAAAACTTTATTTGTACATCATTTATAGGACATTTTTAATTAACCCGCGACGCAAAAAGAGGGGTGTTATAAGTTTGACGTCGATGTCTGTCTGTGTGGGTGTCTGTGGCATCGTAGCTCTCTAACTAATGGACCGATTTCGATGCAGTTTTTTTCTTACGAGAGCCAGTATCCATGCAATGATTTTTAGCTATGTTTGGTATAAATCGGTTCAACCATTTACAATAAATGGAGGGTAAAGGTGGGGATGAAGAATCGATTATTTTCAAATATGCATACTCAAGTGGGGTATCAAATGAATGGTAAAAATGTGTACATTACAAAAATATATATTTTTCATAAATATTGATTCTGCCATTTCTTTACAAGAAATTAGGGTTTGAAGTGGAGATGAACCATCAAATATTTTAAGATATACCTTAGCCCAACTAAGGTATAAAATGAACGGGCAAAACGTGTTGATTATAAAAGAAATATGTTTCATGAAAATCGGTTCAGGCGCTTACAAAAAAAACAACAAAAACAAACAATTCTATGTGTAAGTTAAATGTTATGCTTAAAAGTATTCGTATATGTAGATAGTATAGATTAGAAACCAACATTATTTTATGTAGGTACTTTATTCAAGAACTGCCCTTACCAATTCAAGATCTTTTGCATTTTGTGGATGTGAATAACCCGAACATGATGGTTGATCAATAGTGTTTGCTCTGTCAATAAATGCCAATTGGGATGGGTGGTTTACCTGAAAGGGCATAAGTAGTATAATATGGATATGGTCACAAGTAATAGGACGTTACAGAAACATAGACTCTGTTTGGTAAATTGTAAAAAAGAATTAAAATAAATTTTGAGTTAAATGGTTTTATTAAAACTACCAGTCCGCTCCGGCTTCCATGGCACAAACATAGTCTATGTCACTCGAAGATAGTGAAGCTTTCCAAAGAAAAAAAAATTCTTTAAATTGATGCCGTAGTTTCGGTGCTTATTTGGTGCAAACAAACAATAACATTTTTCTCTTAAGATATTATAGATAAAGATCTTAATTACCTACATAGATAAAATATTATTCTTAAAGCTAAAAAAAATTGATTAAGGTTTAGGGACCAATTATCACATCACTTATCACTCTGGGGCATTGATCTGTCAAAAATAATAACGTAGAGTGTATGGTAATCGGATCAACCTATCAACAGGAACAACACACAACATTACCACTACTACTATTACTACTTTCTATTGCTCTACTACATTAGACCCAAAAACAACAGTTTGATAAATTGCTTGCCTTTGTAAATACTGTTGGGATAGCATCATCTCTCAATCTAACTATGTTTAGAGTTTTATTGAATGTACTCTCTTCAAAGTGCAATGAGCACACATGAATTAAAGACTCCTGGCCGGATATTTTCTAAGCCAATCTTTTCTAACCATTTCCTTTTCCGGGATTCGTTTCTTGGTAAACTATAACGACAAATAATACTTTGAATAACTTAGTACTTAATTTATCGATAAGGTTCTATGTTCGATGATGGCACAACACTAGCATCCGTTAATGTTTTTGAAATGAATGAATTATTAAGAATATTGCGGGTTTCTGCAGCTCATAACCAAGATGATTCGAAGTTATATCACAGTTTTGCACAATAATTAAGTCGAAAACACTAGAAAAATATAAAAACCTCACAATGACATCTTCTCACTTGTCAACAAAACCGTCAAACACCGTTTAGTAAAATGGCGTCCTTGGCAGCAGAAGTACATTAGCCAATGAGAAGAGTGCTGATAAAAAGAGTGATAGTCATTATTCCTAACGTAAAACTGGTGTTGTGAGAAAGAGATAGGTATTACATTATTATTGCTGTGTCAAATAGAGCAATTACGGCAATTCCATATGATTCGTTCTTCTGAGTATTAAAAACAAGAAACTTGAAAACAAGTGAAAAAACTAAAATGAGTGATTCTAGCGACGAGGAAGTTTGTTTGACGCCAACAGAATTGACTGAAACTGTTAATGAGTGATTCTTCAAAAACCGTTCTTCGTGTAACTTTCATGGCGAATTTTTTTTTTAGAGCTATCTTTATATGAATGTATATACATTAAAGGCGCTGTAAAAATAATATGTACACTCTTTGCTGCATGTAAATCGGTGCATAAACTACCGAGATAATCTAATTTGAAATTTTGGAGCCCACGAAAGTTACAAAAGACGACACGAAAGTTACAAACGTATTTTCTACGAGCAAAACATGATTTAAAATTCATTTTATTCTTTTAAATTCATTTTCTGGTTTAAAAAATAAAAGACATTACTATTTTACTAATCAGTTTGTATTTGAGATCAACAATAAAAAATAAGATTATTTTGAGATATCAATAGCTTCTAGTCCCGGTAAATTAAATATACGTTTTACAATTTATACTTAATTATTACTTACAACTATTGTATCTGCAAGTAGGTAATGTGTTCTAATAGTAATTAACATATTATAATTTTTTTATCTTATTTCAGTCTCACAGTTAACAATTTTTTTTTAAGACATTATCATAGTTATCACTTAAAGTCTGAGATCCTTTGACTACTTATTTCACTAACTAGTATGATTTTCCCTTCTGCTTTTCTTCTGTAATACCTTTATCTTGCTTTATTTTTTACTTCATTGTTTAACTCTGTATCATTTTTTATTCTTGCTCTTCTTCTAATTTATGCTAGACGCTTTTTCTCACGTCGATTTTTTGCACTTTGCGGTGGCATAGTTTTGGTTTCAATGAAACCTGAGAAAAATGGAAAAAATACATTACTAATGAGTTATAAATATTAATCCTTCAAAACATGCGCACGAAAGTTTCTTGACCAAGCCCATTTCAAAATATTCAAAGAATAACTCACCTCGTAATTCTTTGTTTTGAAGCGATGAACGTACGTGTCTCCCGCACTGATGCCGGAATGCCACTGAGCGCCCGTGCAGATAAAACGTGTATCGACAAATTGGCACTTTTAAAAGATAGCTGCAGTTTTGTTGCGCGCTCATGGAACTAGCAAAATCGTGTGACCGAGACGTTATGTCTATTAACTATTTTATCTTTAGATATTAAATTAATGTTTTTTGGTAATAATGATGTACAGTTAATGTAAATTAATTTGACGTATAACATTATATGCTTATGAATAGAATAAAAAAGTGATTAAAGGTTTTCGGGAGCGCGAACAGAGTGTGACACGCGGAGAACACCGATTTTGCTCCCGTTTTCAGCATTAGATTATTATTTTAAAAAACATTCTAAATATTTTTAGGTTTTAATGTTAAAATAATACACTTAAATAAATAAAGAGTAGTCCGTTTTTGGTCCCAAGACTGTATGTATATTAGGTTCAGAATAAAGGCCGTGTGACCGCATTTTTAAGGGCCTCGGAGAATTACCCTAATAATGCGCAAATGAGCTTTCTCCCTCAACAATCACGCGAGAAGTATTTAAAACAGTACGATATGTTTAACTCGTGGCAACTAGCAAAAGGAACCAAAACTTTCTCAGAAAACGTTTTGCTGGCATATTTTATAGAATTATCCGAGAACAAGAAAGCAAGCACTCTATGGAGTACGTATTCGATGCTAAAAGCAACAATAAAGATGAAAAAATACATACATATCGATACCTATCCTAAATTAGTGGCATTTTTAAAAAGAGCCTCATCTGGTCATCAACCAAAAAAATCGAAGGTTTTCACAGTATCTGATATTGAAAAGTTTCTTAGCGAAGCACCCGATTCCGTATATTTGGCGGCAAAAGTAAGTCAGTTGCACATTCAGTATCTACTTAAGTATATTGATCTCAATTAAATAGTATACTTAGTAGATGTTTTCATAGACGTTTGTCATAATTATGCGTTCATATCAATTTTATTCATTTATTTACTACTATACTCTTTACGTTACAGGTTGTTCTTATTATTGGAATAAACGGAGCATGTCGAACTAATGAACTAACACAACTTAATGTCAAAAACATTGAGAAACATTCAGATGACTTACTATTAATTAATTTACCTAATACAAAGACAAAAAGAGACCGCAACTTCGTCATTCGCAAGGAATACGTAACGATTGTTGAGAAATATCAAGCCTTACGCCCGCCTAACACTCCAATCAATCGATTTTTTCTACAGTATCGCAATGGAAAGTGTGTTAGACAACCTATGGGTACTTCTACTAACTTCCAGAACCCTTGTTGTACACGGGTCATTGTTTCCGACGAACTTCAGCTACACTTTTGGCTGATTCCGGAGCTGATCTCCTGTCCCTTAAGCGCCACGGAGGCTGGAAGTCCAATGCAGTTGTAGAGGGATACATAGAGGATTCCATCCAAAATAAGTCTAAAATATGTGAAGGCTTCGTAGGAGCCATTACACTGAAAGAGCCTCAATCGGATCCTTGGACTGGCCCTTCTACATCAAAAAATAAGCCGTTATGAAACACCTAACCATCTCCCTCTCCTCCAACATTCACGCCTAGGGAATCCGAAGAATCGGTGCAACTATTAAGTATGACAGATAGTTTAGCGAAAAACAGTACACAAGTGACTAACACCAATATTACAGTACCAAACAAAAATATTACACTCAATTTAAATAACTGTAGCAACGTTACTTTAAAATTTTCTTAATTATACCTTAGTATTATTTTGTTATAATTTAAAGATTATTCTGTAATACTTACCTGTCATAATATAGTAATTAATACCTAAACTGAAATAAAAGTGTACCTATCTTGTGATTGTAAACGTATTTTTTTTTTGCATTTAGTCATTTCCTCGCTAAGGTGGAATGAAAAGTTACGTGTTGCACTCGAGTGCAAAGATTTTTCACCTCGTGCTCTTTTGATTCCCTCGCTAAAGCTCAGGATTCTAATTTTGGATCACTCGCTGCGCTCGTGATTCAATTTTAGAATCCTTTGCTTGCTCGGGCATCAAAATCACAACACGCGGTTAAAAAGAAAACTTCATTCTTCCTACCACTTATATGCTGATGATCTACAGATTTACTCCCAGGGTCCATTAGATCAGCTTACGGAAGCTGTTAATATAATAAATTCAGATCTCAGAACCATTTGCAATTGGAGTAAGGACTATAGATTGCTTATCAATCCCACTGAAACCCAAGTAATAAATCAAATCAAATCATTTATTTCCATGGGCCCCAAGGGGCGCTTGAACACGTCTAAACAAACATCAAAACACAAAAAATATAAAATTAAACTAAAACTTAGCTAACTAAATTATAATACTTATTGTAATAAATTGATTTGACACCGGAGCTTAGATTGACTTTAATTCAACTTAGAGATTTGAATTAAAATCAATCCAAGTACCAGCTCCGATGGGTATTGCATCATGGGAAGAGCTGGTGAGAAACTCATGTGCACCATCTTTTCAAATAATTCATACAATATTTTGTTTGTTTTTTGACAATAATTCTATGTGTAAGTTATAGCAACCAAAACAACATTATAGCTAAATATGGTCATAAAGAGAAAGTAAACTTAAATATAGAAATGCAATTAAATTAATACTTATAAATAAATCTATTGTATATAAGGTTGCAATATCTTACACTTCAAGCAGAAAATAAAGGAGTAAAAACAATGTGTGTATACTACTGTATATAGGGTTTCAGAACAAACAAAAAAATAATAATTAATTATTTACTAATAACAAAAACTATTTATACTCCAAAAATATAAAAATTAAAAAATGTACACACAGATTGCCTTTACTTAACAATATTTGAAATAACATGAAATGAGGTTATACAAATCAAATTTAATGAGTTAGATATATATAACTGTGGGTTGCCCCAGGATGATTTCAAGAGTTGACTGGCAGCAAATTCCATCTGTGTCATGCAACGGTGTCGACATACCATACAGCGACAAAGTTAAAGATCTTGGTATCTACATAGATGGAACACTCACCTGGGGCCCACAGCTGAAGGAGCTGAGCCGCAAACTGTTTGCTGCTGCTGGATCTCTGCGTAGGCTACGTAACCTTTTACCAATTACTACGAAAACTGCACTAGCACAATCCCTTCTTCTTCCCATCCTTGATTATGCAGATGCCAGTTATCCAGATCTCACTGAAGACCAACTTAACAAACTTCAGCGCCTTCAAAACTTCTGTATAAGGTTTATATTTGGTTTACGCAAATATGACCATATATCCGAATATCGCACTAAACTCAAGTGGTTACCTATTCGCCTTCGCCGGAATGTACATATTCTATCACTTCTTTACAACATTCTTTTCAGTCCTTTTACTCCATCTTATCTAAAAGAACGTTTTCCTTTTCTACATGATACGCACACGAGGTACCTGCGTTCATCAGGGAATTTGAGACTTAAAATGCCGAAACACAGCACCAAGTTTTTAGACAAATCCTTCACAGTGCAAGCTATTAGACTTTGGAATGAGTTACCGGTATCCATAAGAAGCTGCTAAATCGCTAACACTATTTAAAACTTTGATAAAAGAACACTATCTCTCTAGGAAATATCTCACCTGTTCTTATTTCTATCTTACATCTGTCATTTGTGATCTACCTTCTATTGTCCATTATATAAGTATAATATATATTTTTAGGTATTTATACAGGGTGGATGCGACATAGCGACATTTATTGAAACCACAGCTTCTATACATGGCCAGTATGCATTTCCACCGGATAAAAAATTCTCTGGCGAAAAATAAAATCCACGTCTTCGGAACAAATTGCACGATCGCAATGTTCAAATTGTTCGGAGAACGTGATTTTTTTTTTCGCCAGAGAATTTTTATCCGGTGGAAATTGATACTTATGTATAGAAGCTGTGGTTTCAATAAATGTCGCAATGTCGCATCCACCCCGTATATTATATAATATGTATGTTATAATATTGCTTATATGTATTATTATGTAAGTATTTTATTATTGTACCTATACGTAGGTATATTCATTATAATTAATATCTTTATGCATTTATATTCTTTCCCTATTCTTAATCCTCTATTAATACACCTTAAACTTCCCTTTCGTGTCTCTTTCTTACTCTCCATCCAATGGTTGTCTGTAAGAGATTGCCTTAGTTGCGATAAGACCGCCATTTGTACTATAAATCTTCTTTTTTTCTGTATATTGTTTTTCCTTGGTGTGCAATAAAGCTTTTTATTATTATTATTATTAAAAAGCAACTTTGCACTCTTGTATAACAAATAACTATTATTTAAATAAACGAACCAATCCATATTAATATTTTAATTTATACATGTTACTCTAATTTGTTACAAATTTTTCGCTCAAGACCTTGAGTAGCATCCATAATTTCATCAAAAGGTTCGCGCACAATATATTGTACACTTACACTAGCATCACCACTGTAACTACACTCATCTTCACAGTCTTTTAAGTTCATGGATGCCTTATATTGTCTTAATGGGCACATGCTAAAACACCAGACTGCTACTAGAAATCCTTTTCAGAAAACTTAATATTACTTTGTCCGACCCGGGAATCGTCGCGTCTATCAGAAAGCACATATATCATTAAACACAATACTGGGACTGTATGATGGTGATTGAGACATTAAATCTGTAAAGCGCAATAGAATACACTAACAAAGTAACCGTTCGTGATGATCGTTCTCAGAGAACTAATTTTATTACTGCTAAACTGGACAGTTGGATACACTTCTTGAAATATATAATGTTCTCAATACAGTTTCATAACATGTGTTCTCATTTTAATCAATTAGTATTATTATTCATATATATTTATATATGAAAGGACGGTCATAATACCATCAATAGTAAAGGTTAAGTTGATCAAACAACCTATATCCCTAAACGAGAAAAATATAAATTTTAGGGAGTCTACTTCTCAGGTTAGACATACCGCTTTATTGCCAAAAACAATTCGATGTATGATATGTGGCCCGTCAAATTGTGGTAAAACAAATGTTATGCTCAGTTTACTGTTACATGAGAATGGACTTAAATTTCATAATGTTTACCTTTATTCAATAACTACTTTCCAGCCAAAATATCGTTTTTAGGGTTCCGTAGTACCTACAAGGAACCCTTATAGTTTCGCCATGTCCGTCTGTCCGTCCGTCTGTCCGAGGCATAGCGACGAAACCGTTGGTGCTAGAAAACTGAAATTTTGCATAAACATGTATGTTAACTATACAAAGAAAGTCGTAGAATAAAATTTGGAAAAATATTTTTTTCACCACACCAGCACGAAAAAGATCGTTTGCTTGTCAGAATTCAGTGAGTAAAAACCGTTTTTACTCACTAGTGAGGCAAAGTGATTCAAATTTCGAAACACAAAATCCTTCCAATGAATAGGCGCTGAAAAAAAAACAAACAGCCACCATGTAGGTTAGTAATAAACATTGACATCAATTTTATTAAATAATTACATACGATACGTTTTAATTATTTTAAATTATATAAATACGCGCTTATTTAGTATTTTAATGGTTTTATATTCGTGATTGACCATTAAATTAATTAAAATCAGGTACTTAATATTAGACTCTAAATAAATGTTACGGAACGAATTTTCGAACGCACGATTTAAAAAAAAAAGTCTGTGTCTGTGTCATAGTCTGTGGTCTGTGTCAGTCATCGCGGGCAACTATAAATTCTTTTCAGTTTATGTTTAATTGTTTACTGGAACTTTTTAACAAAAAATAGTGAATCCAGTGATAAAGAACTTTGTGGAACTCCAAAAGTGTTGCGACAACATGCTTCTAACACAGAAGTTTGCTTTTTACCAGAAAAATCACGTGAAAAGTACACGTGAGTAGTTTTTGAAAACGTACGACATATTTAATTAGTGGCGACTTACAAAACGCCCTAAAAGGCATTCTGAATTGGTATTACTGTCGTATTTCATGGAATTATTCCAGGTTAAGCAATCGAGTACAAGTTAATTTAATTCTTAATATTTTCTCACTGGAAGAGGTGAAAAGTTTTGTATGCAACGCGTAAGAAAAATTTAATTTCCAGTTCGTGACCTCTTAAAATCTTTCGCTTGCGAAGTAGTCTTTATTAGAATCACTCGCTACGCTCGTGATTCAATTTAAGACTACTTCGCAAGCTCAAGATTTAAAATTGGCACTCACAACAGAAATATAAACTTTTTCTCACTTGTACCATAAATAACTATTTTTCGGGTAGCTCCCCTACATGTAAAGTAGGGATGTTTTTTTTTTGTCGCCTACCCCATAGTGTGGGGTATTGTTAGATAGATTTTTTAAAAACGTTTAGGGGTTGCTAAGACAGTTTTTTGATTTAGATCCGTTTGCGAGATAATTAACTTTAAAGGGCAAATTTTTGTTCGAGTAGACCGTGCCCCCCCGTCTAAAAGCTAAACTACTGGATCCCAAAATCTGAAAAAAATTGTGTCGGTAGTAAATGTAAGATGCAGTTACTCAGAATATTTCGTTCAAAATTCTTGAAACATAAATAAACATACATAATACATATATAAAATCACGCCTTTATCCCACGGGGGTAGGCAGAGACGATGGAACGCCATGTGCTTCGCTCCTTACATACTTCTTTCGCTTCCTCAACATTCATACATCTCGTCATACGTGCTAGCTGGTTTTTCAAATTAATTCGTGCAAATTACAAAAACCTTTGAAAGTAATGACTTGTATGAAGATGTTACTTGTAATATTTAAAGCAAATTTTAGCTTTGCTATGCATTTATTTTTATGTAATATTAAAGTTGAAAAATTAAGAATCCAGCAGGACTCGAACCTGCACCTCTTGGGTATACGCCCCAAGTGCTTGAAAGAAAAGAAAAGAGTTGAGAAATTTCGAGTCCGGCAGCATGCGAATCCATAGCTGAATTGGCAAAGCACTTGGGGCGTATACCCAAGAGGTGCAGGTTCGAGTCCTGCTGGATTCTTAATTTTTCAACTTTAATATTACATAAAGATGTTACTTGTTTAATACAGATAGTAAATCCCTTTTTAGTCGAAATATGTTGTTATTTAATTGAAGTATTAAAACGAGTTCCTCAGATACAACTAAATGTGTACAATGATGATAAGGATGTTATACCTCCAAATGAAGCTTTAAATAATTCCGTATTTATTTTCGATGACGTTTCATGTGAAAAGCAAATAAATATTCGTAATTATTTTTCCATGGGTAGACATAAACAAATTGATTGCTTTTACTTGTCTCAAACCTACTTAAAAATCCCCAAGCAATTGTTGCGGGATAATGCTAATTTTCTTATAATATTTAAACAAGATGAAGTGAATTTAAAGCATATTTATAAAGAACATGTCAATTCTGATTTGGATTTTTTCTGAATTCTGATTTTTGATGGAGTCAGTTTAAAGATACTTGCAAAGCTGTTTGGAATAATCCTTATAACTTTCTCTGAATTAACAAAGATTCACCACTAAATAATGGGCGGTATAGACAGAATTTTGACATATTTTTGAAGTTTGAATGAAGTTACTTATAAACAAATTACACAATTGCAGTTAGTATCATTCTTTATTTACATGAATACAGTTGTAACACAAAAATGGAAAAAAATATTAAAATTGAATTGATGAAGTCTGTTGACTCGATAAAGAATAAAATAAAGCAGATGAAGGATCGAGAATATTCAATAAATATGTCACTCGATAAAATTCTAAAACCTGTCACAGGTCCTCTTAAAACAATAGTCAACTCAAACATTTTAGTTGATGAAATAAAAAAAACTACTGAGGTGTCAAGGGACACCCGGATGGAACGAAGTTCGGTAATTCCAAATAACAACAAATCAGGATTCGCACCCGAGATTGCAGTAAAAGCTATGCGACCTTAACCACTAAACAAATAAAACAGTCTATTAATAAACTAAATATACGGTAACAAAAATTTAAACCAAATTAAAAAAAAACAAACATTAAGACAATTAAATTATCAAGCGTAGCAAGCGTACACACGATCATTCAGAATCACTTAATCATTCTCTTAAAATAATCAAATGATACTTTTAAAATCATTGTCGAGATATTATCACAATACTCCATATAGGCTGAATGGCTACATAACAATATTTCCTGTGCCTTTCAATTTCAAAATAATTCTTATCTTCGAACTTTCGCGCTATTCGAATTTCAAAATATCAAAAGCGAGGTTCATTCAAACACACGCATAGACTTATAATGCCTAGATCAATAAACTGCTTGTATGAATTTAAGTATAAAGTTAGGCTAAAAACAGATTGATTAAAAATTATAATGCGCCGCTTGGCGAACAGACAAACTAAATGAAAATCTGATAAATACCAGAGAGTTACACTGAACTGAAACGGCACAATGGCTTCACATTTAATGCGTGTACTCGGTTTCTAGGAGTAATAGTTCTATGATCACACATAACAAACCTTATCTTTAACATTTTTTTTCTGCGATTACCTTGCTTTCTTTTAATCTCATTATCAATAATCTCATCACGAATCCCAATGACATAATTAGATTTATTTTTATTTTTATTTATTTAACTTTTGCACAAATAAATAGTACATAGGCGGACTTAATGCCATATGGCATTCTCTTACAGTCAACCTAGGGTGGTGCAGAGATAAGCATAGGTAGGTGCAGATAAGACAAATGAATAATTATTGATATGTAAATAGACGAAGTACATATTATATAAAATACGTAATAAATATACATAGTACTGAATAAAAATTAAAAAATATATAATAATTTATAACATATTAAATACATACATTTATAAATAAAATAATAATAATATATACATAATTATACAGGTTAGCCTTACAGGAGAAGTTGATAATTATATAAGATAAATAAGAAATATTATGATGATTCTGCCAATTGCTCAGTCAAGAGTTTACGCACATTAATCTTAAAACTGTAACGAGTTGTTGCCATCCTGATTTCCAGAGGTAGCGCATTCCACAGAAGAACGGATTGAACGAATGTTCTAATCGGATATTTCATGAAATGAACATAACAAAATTGATAAACATTCTGTGGTAATATTAAAAAATAATTTGCTTTTGAATTTAGTATAGTTATGACGCGTACACTTGCTAAACACACAATAATGGAGAGATTATAACGCGTATGACTTGGTTAGCACAAAAGTAAAGAAAGGTTATAATGCGTACTTGCTAAAATACAAAAGCATTTATTATTGTCTGTATAAAATCTCTACTTACCTAAATCCATCAGCAATATCCGGAACTTGTGCAGAAACACTGTCAGGATTCATTATTGTTACTATTTTAAACTATTTATTATGTACATAATAAATAATTTAAAATAGTATAAAACACCTGTATACACTCAACAAAAGGCAGGAATTGTATTTTTTTTAAGTTATGATAATATTTTTTTTAGTTACTTTATTATTCATAGAGACAAAACGAAAATATCTCGCTTGCTTTCTCTATGCGAGAGAGATATTTAGTACTGTAGCACCAATCAGTTCCGAAGCCGCTCGATAGATGGCTTTGGGATCGAATTAGATCGCGCTATGGTTTCGTTACAAAGTCCTATATATAAGGTCCACCGATTTGTAGTTTAAGTATGTTCTACAGATCTAATTGAGGATTAATGTGCACGATATCGAGCTATTAATTCACTGTTATCTACTAGAACAGCAATCGTGTACGCCTGCGCGGACCTTTCGCAACGCGCCAGCGCCCCCTATTTTTGTAGAAACTCAACTCTAGTATTTTTTTTTTCTTTTTAGTTATTTTTAATTTACTTTTTTTTTTTTTTAATTACTTCACAGTAAAATGCGCACTACGCCGCTACGAGAATTGCTACGAAAAGTGTCGTTACAACTTTTCGTTCCATTTTTTTCCGTCTAGCCCCCTTTCGCAACGCGCGATAAGAAACTTCGTTCCAAAAAAACAGAAAATTCCTCATTTGTGAACTCTGAAGAAATCGAATCGGTCAAAAATAGTACCAATTTGTCTTCAGACTTTGAAGACTGCTACGACCAAAAACCATCTTCTAATAAGGAGTTGAAAGAGGACTTAAAAATTTCATTAAAAGGTTCTGATATCCATGATATTTATGATGGTATAAATATACCGTTTGGAATAAGAAGTGAAAACAAAATATTATACATGGGTAACAAAACAGTATCACTTTCTAAATTTGGCAGCTTGATACTATTATTTCAATTAAATAATTAAAATATTGACAATAAAGACTACGATTTAACTCCTGGCTTAAAAGAACTTCTACTGCGAAAAAATCTAACCTAAATCTAATATCAAATGAAGACAAAATTGTATATAAAGATATGTTACAACTTACAAATGCCCATAAAAGAGATTTTAATCCTGAAAATCAAATGAAAGGTGACAAGGGAATAAAATACTGTGACATAATACGACCATTGTTTCTTGCAAGATCAACTCAAAGTACTCACACTAAACTAGGAGGAAACTTGTCAAAGCTGAAGAAATATAAAAAAAATACGGACCTGGTTTATTGGGATGATCCCAATGAATTAGTTTAAAAGATAAAGCTTTTAATCGCTTCAAAAGATGCTGGTAATATAAATCATGATAATGAAATACTATCTATTGTTGAAGAACTAAGGGAAGCTGGTATTGTTAGAGAATAAATAGTATTTACATAAAGATTTTAAATCAGTATGACCAACTCATTCAAACTGAATATCAGGTATCAATCTGCTCATCGAAAATTTTAAAAATAGTCAGCGTGAGCAAAGCAGATTTTGTAAATGAAATTCATAAAAATGCTAGAGTGAACTTTCTTCGAAGAAATGTTGTGATGAAAGATATAGATGATCTCTGGCAAGAAGATTTAATTGACATGCAGTCTGTTTCTCAAAAAAATAAGAAATATAAATATATCTTTACAATTATTGATACATTTTTAAAATACGGATGGGCTTTTCCCCTCAAGAATAAAAGTCAAGATTTTATATGTGATACTTTCAAAACCATGCTCGATAAGGAACGTATACCTAAAAATTTGCAAACTGATAACGGAACAGAATTTTATAATAATAAATTTAAAAAACTAATGAAAGTTTATAATATCAATCATTATTCAACATTTTCGATAAAAAAAGCTTCAATAGTTGAACGATTTATTAGAACATTAAAATCAAACTTATATAAGGCATTTAGTTTAAAAGGTAACTACATATAGATAAATAATACCCTCAATGATATAATTTATAAATATAATCACACCTACCATCGAACAATTCATGAAATTCCAGCAAAAGTAATTAATAACAATAAAACAAGCATATGAAAAAGATAATGATATACAATTTGTAAATAAAGGTACTCTGACATCAAAGTTTAAAGTTGGTGATTTTGTACGAACTATTCTAATAACGATATTATGTACATTTAAATATTCTAATAACTTAATAAAAAAAAAGTATTTTGTACGTATAAGTCAATATAAAGGAACATTTGAGAAGGGATACACCCCTAACTGGTCAACTGAAATATTCAAAATACATAAAATACAAAATACAATCCCTATAACTTATTTTATTCGAGATAGTCAGAGGTCAGCCTATTTTAGGTGCATTTTACGCCCAAGAACTTCAAAAAACCGGCCAAGTGCGTGTCGGGCCAAGCACAATAGGGTTCCGTAGCTAGTCGTAACAACATTAAACGTACCAATTACCGACAAATAGCCATATACCAAATTTTTTGCACCATCAAAAATAACTTTGTTTTTCATAGTGTTTTATGGAATTTGTATGAATTACAAAGTTATAATTTGCGGTTGCTGAAAAAGTGCTATATCTCAAAAACTGAAGACTGTATCTCATTCAAAACAATTTTGGTTGAAAGTTTTAATTAAGATCTATAATATATATTTTTTTAGATTTTTCACTCCTATGGTTTAAAAGTTAGAGGGGGGGACACTCATTTTAGTTCTAGAAACCTCAATGTAATTTTTAAAGACCTATCTATAGACCCCACACGTATAGGTAAAAAGAAGTTTCAGTTCAAATAATGTATGTTCAATAACCCCCTCTAATATTAATATTTTTTTTTTATGTAAAAATCGTAAAGCGGTTAACAGAATACATCTACCTACAGTCCTAATAGTTTCGGAATAAAGTGGCTGTGACATACGGACGGACGGACAGACAGACAGACATGACGAATTTATAAGGGTTCCGTTTTTTGCCATTCGGCTACGGAACCCTAAAAACTAAACATCCTGATGTTTGATTCAAATCAAATCAAATCAAATCAAATGCTTTATTTTCCAAAAATGGGTTACATAGGTGTATACATGGATTATTAAGTACCTCCATTTTTTACCCATCAGGGTGTACAAATATTTTATTAAAATTAGTATTAAAAAAAAAAACTAGTATTATATTAAAATTAATTTCATAAAATTACTTAATTATGGTATTGAATTTAATTGTATAATTAATAGGTTTAAATAAAATTGATTATATGACATTCATTAGACAATTATCCATAAATAATAAATAAATATTTTTTTAAAATAATTATTAAATAAATTAGATGTTTTGATTATAAAAGTACAATTATCATCTAAAAATTCAGTGACGCTATAGTAACATTTTATTGTTAACATATTTTTTAGTTTTGTTTTAAAAAGAGGATTATTTAGTTCTTTTATCTCCTTAGGAATTTTGTTATATATTTTAGGACCCATACATATTATGCTTTTGTGCATCATTGCAGACTTACGATTGTAGACAGAGTTTGTTGTCTCGCCGTCTGCGATCGCATTTGTTTGATAATCGCGGAAATAAGTGCTGATTATTTCTCACAAACAACGCTACTTCAAGGATATATAGGGATGGGAGAGAGAGAATTTTGTGCTTTACAAATATTGGTTTGCAGCTGTCAGTAATGTGCATTTCAAACATAGCCCGTATGCAACGCTTCTGTTTCTTAAAAACAGCATCTTTATTGGTTGAATTGCCCCAGAACGCTATCCCAAATCTTAAGCGAGATTCCACAAGACCATAATACGCTGTAAGTAAAGCACATGTGTTAACCGTTCGCGCCAACTTATAAAGGGCATATGATGACATGCTGATTTTTTTACAGAGTTCGTTTGTGTGGTTTTTCCAATTTAATTGTTTATCGATATTTAATCCTAAGAATCTAGCTGTGTTTACTGATTGTATAACACTGTCTTTGTAAACTAAACGTACTTCTTGTGTATTTCGTAAATTATCCCGCTGTCCAAAATGCATTATATTTGTTTTATTAATATTGATTTTTAAATTATTATTATTAAGCCATGTGATAATTGAATTTAATGAATTATTAATATCAGATTCATATGAATTTATGTCTTTGGATACTATGGTAACAGTACTGTCGTCAGCAAATAATGACATAGGTTCTTTGGTTGCCTTTGGTAGGTCATTAATGTACAGTAGGAACAAAAGAGGACCTAATACGCTACCCTGCGGTACACCATATGTTACGTAGCGCTTATGGGAGCTGCAGATTTGTTCAGTCTTGGTTTGCACGTTAAAGTTTGATATTTCTGTTACTTGTTGACGATCTGTTAAATAAGATTGAATCAGCTCTAAGACATTGCCCCTTATACCATAGGCCTCTAGCTTCTCTAGCAAAATTTTGTGCTCTACATAATCGAATGCTTGTGACATATCGCAATATATAGAGCTAACGGGTAGAGATTTATCGACATGTAAATAAACGCCATGTAAAAAATCATAAACTGCCATATTAATGTCCTTATTTTTCCGAAAACCTTTTTGTTCCTTACAAAGAATGTTATTTCTTTCTAAATATTTATTTAATTCAACATTAAAGTACTTCTCAAAAATTTTTGAGAATATAGAAATAAGTGCTATCGGCCTGTAGTTTTCCATCAATAATTTATTATCTTTATGAATAAAGGTTTTATAATTGTCAATTTAAGTTCACTTGGAAAGGTTCCGCTCAAAATGCAGAGGTTTATAATATGGCTTAAGTGGTGACAAATGTTTTTGTTAACTGCTTTGATTATCTTAGTGGCAATACCATCGTAACCCACACTGTTTGTGTTTTTTAGTTGTTTAATAATCTTGTAAATATCATAAGGTAAGCTGGGTGATAAAAACTATTGAAAAAGTAATTGAACTATTGAAAAAAAATATTGAAAAAGTAATAAGAAGAAAAGGAAATATGATTTTAGTCAAATGGTTAGGTTTACCTTTTGGAGAAAAAAGTTGGATACATAAATCAAAAATACTATAAGAAACAAAAAAAATCTTGTTACATATACAGGGTGTACTTTTGAAACGGGGCAGTAAGGGCAAGTACCTTAACCGTTGCAGTTACAGCAAAACGTTCTTAAAAGACCTTCCCTAACTTTTTGGGACATTTTGAACTGCATTCACAGATTTTGTAAAAAACTTACAGTTAGCAAAAAAAATGCAAAAAAATCAAATTTTTTTTTTTATGCCAATCGATTCTATTTCATGTGGGGGTCAAAAAACTCTATGGGACCATTTTAGCTTTTGTAGCGTACGACTGCTGACGCTACAAATGGTACTTAGGCGCAAATGCGCAGTTGCTCGGCTCGGCAGTCGTCTCTCCACATTCACGCCGTTAGGTCATTAGGATTAGTTTATAACATAAGTATATATAACTGGTACCAGTTAATAAAGTATTTAATTAGCACGCAACCTCTATCAATTAACAACATTGAAGACCCCCTACAGCTTTCAGTACTAGAAAAGACAGAAATCGCCAAAAACGTTTCCCATACATTTCGGCAACAGAAACGAATTTCTACGATGGTCTAACTTTTTGTTATGGCCTGGAAGTGGGTAGAATTGACTGTAAAGTAAATAAAAAGAATTTTTACCCTCAAATTTCGAATTTGATTCGAAAATCTATGTGTTATACTTAGTTTCAGCTGAGAAACTTCGTATGAGTTATTAATTAAGGATTTTCGCTAAAATGTCTTCTAATCGTGAAAAAATTGACTTATTAGAAGCGTATTTTGAAAGAACCCTGCAATTCCAGGTTTTTCAAAAGATTTGTAATAACCTTTCTTGTTGGCACATGCCGCAACGGATACTTATTGCGGTACCACACTAATGCAGCTCCCGCATTTCGATTATTGACAAAATACGCTTCTAATAAGTCAATTTTTTCACGATTAGAAGACATTTTAGCGAAAATCCTTAATTAATAACTCATACGAAGTTTCTCAGCTGAAACTAAGTATAACACACAGATTTTCGAATCAAATTCGAAATTTGAGGGTAAAAATTCTTTTTATTTACTTTACAGTCAATTCTACCCACTTCCAGGCCATAACAAAAAGTTAGACCATCGTAGAAATTCGTTTTTGTTGCCGAAATGTATGGGAAACGTTTTTGGCGATTTCTGTCTTTTCTAGTACTGAAAGCTAAAATGGTCCCATAGAGTTTTTTGATCCCCACATGAAATAGAATCGATTGGCATAAAAAAAAAAATTTTGAACTTTTTGCATTTTTTTTGCTAACTGTAAGTTTTTTACAAAATCTGTGAATGCAGTTCAAAATGTCCCAAAAAGTTAGGGAAGGTCTTTTAAGAACGTTTTGCTGTAACTGCAACGGTTAAGGTACTTGCCCTTACTGCCCCGTTTCAAAAATACACCCTGTATACTCAGTTGCACAAACTATTCTAATCAGTTTTAATATGTGTATTGGCGAAAGCAGTCTTCTCAATTGGCTAATAAATAATTTACCATTTGAATTACATTTACCAGGATACAAATATTGTGGTCCAGGTACAAAATTGATTAAGAGGCTTAAACGTGGTGATAAATCTATTAATAAATTGGACGAGTATTGCAAGGAACACGATATTGCTTATCATAAGTCATCAAACTTAAAAGATCGGCATAAGGCAGATATAATTTTGATAGAAATGGCAAGGAATCGTATTAGCGCTTCTGACGCAAAAATTGGTGAAAAATTAGCAGCTCATGTAGTCAGCAAATCGATGGTAGTAAAAATCAAAACTAGTGCAGGTCTAAAAAATTGTAAGAAAAAGTCATCGAAAACAGAGGCAAAAGGAAGAGGTTTAAAAAAAAATTAAACATGTTGTTAGTAAAACAAAGAAACTAATGAGAAAATTAAAACCTAGAGTAAAAAAAAAATGCTATCGAATTAGCTATTGCTGCTACCAAAGAGTTGTGTAAAGATAAATCTATAAAACTTCCTCGAGTTATTCCTATTCCGAAAACTGGTGGAGTATTGCCTTTGATCCCTATTTTTGCGGGATTATCAGCAGCAGGCGCTATAGCAGGTGGTGCGGCTGGTATTGCAAAAACTATTAATGAGTTTAGGATGGCTAAAAAGCTGTATGATGAATCTAAGAGACATAATGAAAAAGTGGAAGCTCTTTGTATAGGAAAGGGACTCCATCTTAAGCGTCATAAAAACGGACTTGGTATTATAGTATCTCGAGAAAAAACTAAATTATAGGCTACACAAACGAGCTTTAACTAATATAGACATTTTAAAGTATGGAAATAATATTCCCTATTGTAGAGGTGTCTTTATGAGAGATGAACTCCCGAAGCGACCTTTTAAAAAAGAATGTGGGGTGATTAATTTAGATAGCTCTAGCAATCCTGGTTCGCATTGGGTGGCCTATGTAAAAAATAATGACTATATAGAATATTTTGACAGTTACGGATATCTTAAGCCTCCAATAGAATTCATTAAATATCTAGGCTCTAAAATACAATATAATTACGATAATATACAACGCGACCACCCTTATAATTGTGGACATCTATGTCTAATATTTTTAAATAATTTTTGGTCTAATCAATGAATAAAATAAGCATTATCTGCCAATCTTGCTCAGTATGTCAGTATGTCTGTAACAGTTACTACTCAGGTAGTAGCTCAGAATTAGAATCACATTTTCAACCACCTCTGAGTTTATCTGAACATTATGAGTGTGGGTTGCTCTATTTTTCAGTAGGCTCAGCCCCGGATATAAACGCTAGCAACATTATACCTGTGATCAGAATCGAATGTGACTTAGTTCACGGTTCATATTCAAACGGAATACCAACTCATGTTATTCATGAATTTGTATCTAATGGTTTTCAGTGTGTAGAAATACCGCAGAATATTATAAACTATCCTATTAACAAAAACACGATTTCTTCTATATCTATTAAAATTGTTGATCAATTTGGTTACTGTCTTAATTTCAAAAAAGATCGTATACAATTTCGCCTTTATTTGAGAAAAACAAAATGATAATACATTATAAAAACCCCACACTCAATATAAAGCATCTTATTCCTTTAACTATCACTAAAGTACACAGACGTAAAACAAAAGTTAAGAAATTAACGAAAACAAACAAAGAATTTCTTAAAAGTTTAGGTTTTAAAGTATGAATATTCTACAGATTACCGAATCACCGCATTTTGATAATTCGATTGAAAGTTATGAAATCCATTCATACAATCCATATAACAATAGCTTCAGAGAAAATGATGAAATCAGAATACCCATCCATCAGCAAGATATCTACGTGCTACCATCAGCCAGCTCAATATATATCGAAGGACAAGCTAATCTATTTGGCAAAAATGGTAATGCAATTAAAAAAACTGTTACATTCACTAATAACCCTATTTTGTTTTTGTTTCAAGACATCAGATACGAACTGAATGGTATTGAAATAGATCGTATAAAAAATTCGGGTATTACATCAACAATTAAGTCATAACATTAAATGAAAGTGAAAATAAAGTTGCAGCCCTATGGGGTTGGAACATAGGTGGATAGGACTTAAAAGCGATGGCCATTTTAGTGCTGTAATACCATTAAATAAAATTTTTGGATTTGCAGAAGATTACAATAAAATTGTTATGAATTGTAAACACGAACTTATACTTAACAGGAACAATTCTAACTTAAATAGTGTAATACTTACAGATGATATTGCCCATTTAAATTTAGATAGATATACGAAGAGTGCAATGGAGAGTACCACAAATAAAAGTGTCAGATCGAGAGCGACTTTCACTTTTAAAATATTTAGAAAAAGATAAACCTATTCAAATAGCGTTTAAGAATTGGGATTTATATGAATATCCCTTACTTCCAAAAACTATGAAGCATTCTTGGTCAGTTAAGACTGCATCTCAGTTAGAAAAACCAAGATATGTAGTTTTTTGTTTACAAACTAATAGAAGAAATAATAAAACTCAAGATAGTTCACTCTTTGACCATTGTACGGTTACAAACGTAAAACTTTTTTTGAATTCACAATATTACCCCTATGAACCTTTAAACTTAAAGTTTTCTGAGAACAAATACAATATTTTATACGAAATGTATGTCAAACTTCGTCAGTCGTATTACAACTGTCCTATGGACCCGTTGCTTGATTTAAAAGATTTTAAAGACAAGGCTCCTCTCTTTATCATAGACTGTTCTCGGCAAAACGATAGCTTAAAGACAGGTCCTGTTGATGTTCGACTAGAAATAGAGTGTTCAAGTCCAATACCAGATAATACGACTGGATATTGCTTAATAATTAATGATCGACTTGTGGAATATAAACCCTTGAGTAACACAGTTCGAAGGTTAACATGAATGCCATCGTAGATATCCAGGGATTTAAAACAGAAAACAACGAGTTCATAGTAAAAGAAATTGCAATCCTTTATAAAAATAAAACACAGGTGTTTTTGATAAAACCGCCATTTCCATTTCATGAATTAACAAAGTGGGCAAAAAACAAGTAAATTGGATTGAACGTAATAGAAATATATATTGGAGTGAAGGATCTGTACCCTATTCAAAGTGTCAGAGTTTGTTAACAAATATATTATTAGTTATTCTAGTACCCATATTACAAGCTCTGCTTAGTTTGGGACTAGATGGCGTTGTGTGTGAGTTGTGAAATATATATATATATATATATATATTAAAAGATAAATGTCTCTACGCTAAAGGTTTAGAAAAGGTATCGTGGTTAAAATATGTTTTGAAAAATAAAAATATAGTTAATTTAGAAGATAAAGGATGTACAAATTTACTAAGTCTGTATAACCAATATAAATTTTCTAAAGATGTGTATAGTTGTAATTATCATGATTCTGTTTGTGCTTTGAAAAATGTTTTATCTTTAAATAAATGGTTGTATAGTAACAATATTAGTTTATAAGTATAACAATTTTATTAATAAAAATAATGTAATAAACTTAATTTTTTTTTTCAATAATTTGTTTTATTTTTAATGAACAAAAAAAAATTATATTTACATTGTAAATTACCTATTATTCTCTCCCTCCTCTCAAATCTCCTAGAACATCTAATTAATATTATATAAATATTGTTAGCAATAAAATGTGAGATCATTATAGTTGAAAATGTTAAAAGAAAACTATATGTACGATACGCATAAAATGCGTTTACGTTCATTTGATTATTATTGGGCTACAGTTGATTCTCATAAAAGGTTAGTGACAGAAATGGCTGACGCGGGATTATTTTATTGTGGCAATAGTATTAATGATAGAACTGCATGTTTCTCATGCGGAGGTATTATTGAAGATTGGGAGATATATGAGAATCCTTGGATGCAACACGCTATAAACTTTCCTCATTGTTTTTATTTGAACGCTGTAAAAGGAAAAGATTATATCAATAAATGTCTCGACCAAAAATCAGACTGTGATAAACTTTAGGTACTGATGACAAATTATTTGTTCCAATGTTCGACATTACACCATCGAATAAAATTTCAGAGTATGAAATTAAAGAACTAATTCAGTCTAGTATCATTATGGTCATCTATATCTTATCACGAAATGAGTATTTATGATTTAGGTAGCATAGATAGAATTGCATCACGCAGGTCGAGCGTAGCGAGAGCAAGTGACGCAGAAGCCCCAATTCCTACCTACTGTGCGCGTTGCAGTCAGCGCCTATCAGTACCCGGTTGCCTAGTAGCTGGTCTAAAACATAGTTAAGGTGGTGAATATGAATGCCAATGTGGTCCGAGTACTGGAAATAGGCGCTAACTACATAGAGCATCCCCTCCACAGGCCCTAGGTTAACACACGCGACCACGCAGTGAGGGGTGCTAAGGTGCTGACGCACCGCAACAGGGAGATCTGAGCGCAGCAGCAGCAGACCAGCCTTAGGCGCAGGGCAATCCGCAGCAACAACCACAGGACCCCGACCGGGGCGGGCGGGCCCGGATCTGGAGAACTGTTCTTGGATAAGAACAATGTCCAGCCCGAGCCCCCCCGCGACGGTGGGCAGTTCCGCAGTCGCCACCGCCGAGCCTTGCAGGTTGATCTGACCTATACCTATGCTCTTGTAGGAGCTATCCATGGTAGTTGGTAGAGGCGAGGGAGCGCTGTTCCGCATGTTTGCGAGCCGGGCAATCGCGGGAGTTCGTTACGTGTTCGGCGGCGGGCCTACCCAGCTTCTTGCAGGTGGCACATACTGCTGCGCTCGCGGACTCATAGTCTGCGGTCTTGTGCCCGTCCTCGCCGCACTTTCCGCCTGTGTACGCTGTGGCCCGACAGTACTTTTCCGGATGGCCTAACATCTGGCACTTAGTGCAGCAAGTGACACCTACGTGGTCACAGACCTACACCACGTCCCACCCGATGAAGATTCGGCGAAGGTCCGGGGCGCATTCGCAGATCCACATTCTGCGGTTGTTCCGGCGAGATCTGGAGTACAGCGGCGATAACTTGGTCTTCAAATCAAATCAAATCATTTATTTTGCAAGAATGTAGTACAAATCGACTGTAGCTATTAACAAGGTCGGTACTCCAAAAACACTACTTTTCAGTACGGCCAATTAAAGTTTTGAACTTGCACCAAATTGACAAATCCCCATATATAGAAACTAAATTTTGCTTAGTACTATAGTTTTGAAAGATAATGAAGATTGTTATGTGAAAAAATAAAAAAAAATATGGGAAATTCTAGAACAAGCAGTTGTTACAGTGTTACCCGCAACAGATACTAGCAAATTTGTCGTAAGTGACACATCCTACAATGTTCCACGTACTAGTGAAGTTGGAAGAGTCACATCATACAATGTTTCTGGTCATTTAGCTATGTTATTGTGTAGGAACTGTCATATCCTACGATTTTTCTCGGTACATAGTTGCAAGGTAGTGTCGGATGTGGGGGTGTTCATAGGCCTTAAGTATTAAAAAAAGGCTTAAAAATCTTATATTGTATTGTTTTATTAATATTAAATTAAATGTACTTAATTCAAAAAGGCACATTTTAGTTGACACTAAGCAGCTTACATATTAGTTATTATCAAGGTAGTGTGAGGTTGGTACTTACCTATTGATCAAATTCAAATACATGAAAATTCACAATAATAGTAATAAGTACAAATAATTACAGTCTAGACCCATTGATGGCGAAGGGTTGTTGTGCTAATTTTATCGCTATGTGGCTTGCCAGTTCGTCTAAAAATTCTTAAATTCTAGCTTGGGTCACAGTTGCTGCTGCAGTCTTTGTTAAATACTTACTAAATTATTAAGAAAATTATTAACTTGTATAAAGAACGTACTACAAAATGAGATCATTGCTACTTAGATTATAAACCAATAAGTACTTATGAAATAGATGTTTTTTACTAAGAAATAAACTAAAACGCAATTTAATAAGAAAATACGTATTAACTACTCGTACTACAATCTGCATAGTATACAGTTCAAACATTAACAAAATATAACACTAAACACTATTTAAAACAGACTTTGTTTCTTTCAGTAAACAGTTTGGAGCATAATTATTTTAAGGACTCTTATGAGTGGGTTTAAAATCACAGATATCAACTAAATTTAAAAAATCTGAACTATTCGACAAATTATCATAAAAACAAGAAAAATGCTATTAAAAATCAACTCTCTTCCTTCTCCTAGTACCATCTGCGTAGCATATAGACATAAAAAAACTATTGGAATTCCCCACTTATTATCATTTGCCTAGTTTATAGACATAAAAACAAAAAAAAACTATTAAAAATCAACTCTTACTACCATCTGCGTAGTATATTAGCTTAATCACTAGTTATATTACTAAAAACAGTATTTGCGTCTTTAATTAAATAGTTAGGAACATCTCCTGAAAGGATTGTCTACTAGATTTAAAATCACAGATATTTAAATTCAATTCTAAGCTAAGGGCTGAGATCACTGCAAATTATTAATTATTATCCTAAACATAAAAAAAGTATCACAAAATAGGTCAATGTTTTTGTTAGTAGATTATTACACTTAAAACAACTGATTTCGCTACCTAAAAAGTTTAGATACAAATAAAACAACTTTAAAGAAATTTTAATATCCGATGTCTTCTTCATCAATCAAGTTAGCAGAATTAGTGTAAGGTAAGTTAAAATAAAAATCGTGATAACGAGCAGGTATGATCCTAGCTTTGCATAGGTCCGTCAAATCTTTATATTTGTCTTTGCTGATAGGCAAAGGTCCATTATAAGCCTTTTTCAGTTCAAATTCATTCTCCAACCGTCGTTGATTTCGCCCACCAGCTCTAACAACAATAATTGTACTGGGATCTTCATCTAAATAATATTTGTATTCTATACGATCATACTGTCCAGCACTCACTTTAACCTCCCTTATTGTTGTCCAGACAACCTTCTCATTTGCCGTATTTTTGGTCCAGTTTTTATTAGCTAGAAATTCTTTAAAATTAAAAACTTCCTCCTGCTTTAACTCCTTTACTATATACGGATCATTTTCAGTCTTAGCCCACCGAGCCATGCAATACCATTCTTCTGAACACCAAATAGATTTATGTCGGCAGGATCTTTCGATTGTGGCGTGAACACTGTCACCCTCATTTTGGGTGTGACCTTTTTCTAGAAAACGATGAGTGACAGTTACACCAAATGTTTTAGCTACAAACAGATACAGCGAAAAAACAATTCGATTACGGTTTTGACCGGCACAGTTATCGGACCAAAACCGAAATTCCTTGACGCCTCTTTCAACCAGTGGCGGCTGGTAGGTAATCGAACTGGTGGTTCACTTTACTTGCTCACTTAGTATTAGGATTAGGAAATGCTTTGGATATTGCTTCTTTAAACAGAATCTAGCTGATTACGAATGTCGACCGTGCCTAACACAGACAAACTCATCACATTTTGTAGGTGTACTTGCGAAGAATCATGTTTTTTTATTTTTTCACTCAAATGCGTCAAATCCTTAATTGCAGTTTCTGTCCAAATCGATTCTCCGCCAAAAATAATGCAAGGAAAACAAAAGAATGCATTGAGACGCTCACATCCACACAGCCATTTCTTTCTATTATAGATTTCACTTTTAAAACTTCGCGTAAATGCTTTATTTTTCGATTTGCACTCTTGTAACTTTATGTCGACTTTATTTTGAAAAGTTTTGTTAATATAATTAATGTTTAAAAACTCATTTTCAATCACAACACACACTGTATTCACAGTACAGAATAGAACAAAAACAAAAAACAATTACCGCGTCACAGATACAGAGAAATTAATGATAAATGATAACGCGAGAGAGTGTCAAATCAAATGTCATCGTTCGTTTCCCGCCGAACGGACGAGGCCGGCCGCGCGGCCGGCCGACGGTTTTCGGCGATCCTCGGGGGCTCTCGGCAATCTTCGGTTCGCTCGTGCGGCGCTCGAAAACCGACTAATTACTCGGTACTTTTCTATGAACTATCTTTTATTTCACGCGTCGAGCGTAATAGCTCACAGTCCATACAAGTTGTATTAGCAGTCCTCGTGCGCTAGCCGTAGCGCACGAGCTTATTTAGATAAGCAAGGCGCTTTTATTTTTTCGTCAATCGTTATAATCGGATTTTTCTTTTGTTATATTATGTTTTAGTAGGTATGTATGTTTAAGAAAAAATATTAAAATGGTAATTTTAAACAAAAAGATGAAGAATTATTATGTAATTTTTAAATCTCTGAAATTGGTGGTTCAGCGCACGAGCGCACTTAAGGTACAGCCGCCACTGCTTTCAACGTGATGTTGAATAAAGTTCAAAAGGCAACTAGACACTTCAATTGATCCCCGTTTAGCTATGCTCTCGTTCCACATATAGCAAGTTCCTAATTTTGAAGCTAAATCATAAACGGTAAAGTTTAGAGTAGCCAATCTCCGTTTGTAGTAAAGAACGCTGACTTCAGCATATGGCGTTACCAGGACTTTCTGAAAATCAAATGTTGCTGCGATGACATTTTTATTTACTTTAGCTTCTTGTTTGTCGGCTTTCTTCAAGTTTCGAGCTATATTTTTTCGACTCTGGTGTTTAGCAAAAGATATTTTATCATCCTCAGTATGGGTGCTTTGGTTTTCATGTACGTGACAAGTATCACATTTGTCTTTTTTAGGTCTATGTAGAGCAATATTAAAATGTTTATTGACAATCTCTCTGTATTGCCTCTTTGTTTGCGCTTTCGAAGAATATTTGGAGGCATCATACCAGTCGCAATACAGTTTAAACATTTGGGATAAGCTCTCAACTCCCTCTAAGTAGAGTTTAGTTGAACTTTTTCGGACGTAATGGGCCTCGACAACAGGGAAACATCGTACATGGTCACATACACTCTTAATCATCTCGTCGTTAAAAACACGTTTCTTATGGTCGTAACGTCCACGTTGATCTTGTTCTATTTGTGCTTTACCATCAAACTTTTTCCATGCAGTAGTAACCACACGCTCACTCAGTGATATCGTATTAAGGAACATAGTCTTACAAACTTTAACTTCTTGGTTATCAGAACCTGGAAGAAAATATTGGAAGGTGTTTTGTCGATTATGTTTGGTCACTTCTGTAGTTTGCCTGCGTTTAAGACCTTTTTTTGTATATTTCAAAACAAAATCCCAATGCTGTGCCTTTTCTCCTAAAAACCAGAAATAATTTAAAATTTCTAAACGATCTTCATGAGACATCTTTTGATTGCACTTCAATCTGCATGTGTTCCTGCAGGAATCTTTCATTTCTTTTTTCTGAACTACCTTGCCCTTTTTGTTTACGAATTCTTCACCTAAATTTTTCTTTAACTTTCTATTAACCGTTAGCCATCGATCTTTATGAACTAAACGTTTTTTACCTTTATCTGTTTTAAAAGTTTTCTTTCTAAAACTTGACGACGAAGATGGTGTAGGAACATTGCTAATAGTGCCAAAATCAGATGGTGTGTCAACATTTTCGAATACATCTAAAGGCACCGAGGGAATTCGGCGAACGCAATAAACACAGAACGAGTTGCTACAGTTTTGGTCATGAACTGGAACAGGTGAAGGCATGGGTGTTACATCAGTAGTTTCTTCATAGTTGTTATCGAAGAGAGGTTTATGTGACGGAATTATAGAAGTAGACGTCGAAACAGCAATGTCTGGAGTGACCGGTAATGAATCTGGGTAATAATCGACACCAGCAACAAGATTTTCTTGTAGGTTCTTACTACTTTCATTGAATACTTCATCGCCTAGTAGGTCTTGCAACTGAATAAGCTCATTCTCAAAACCTTCAGGGAGTAGAGATTCTTCGCCTAGAATAAAAAGATAAAATTGTCACTACTTATTATTGAGGACAGTCATTATAGAAAACCAGAGCTACTAGTGGAGAGATAAGAGTAAATTTAAGATAGAAAACAGAGTACCTTTAGTTAAAAATGTCACATGACACAAAAAAAACAAGCCAACTCGCCTTTAATTTTGCAGCATATAACATATCCAACCTACACTATATTTTACTGTTTTCGAATAATAAAGCCGGTACTGGCCGGTACATCCAACATCTAAATTTAGTAATGTACAATTACAAAAGTTGGTATTACCTTAAAAGACAAGTACTTTTATAGTAAAGATCGAATAACAAAGTCAATAGTACCATATCCGACAAAAACGTGAAACTTAGGTACAAATAATAAAGTCGGTAGTACCATATCCAACAAAAACGTGTAAGAGAGGTACGACTAACAAAGTCGGTAGTGCCATATCCGACAAAAATGCTCGAACTCAAAGCGTATAATAATGTAGAATATGGCATATGCGACACAAAAAATAAAATCATAACCCGTTAACAATGTAGGATTTGACACATATTACCATATTAACCGTTACTACTAAATTTAACATTTTTTTGCCATTTTTAAAGTGTATCGATTGATATTTATAATAAAATACGTGTATATTATATAGTTTTATAGTTAAACTAAGCAAAAAAGTTAATTTTGACTTACTTTTGTCCTGTTGGTTGGTACAATTTGAATCACCAATGGCAGTAATTTCTGATTCGCACAGAATTTTTTGAGCATTGTCTGATACTAAATCTAACATACGTCTAGAGCGAGACATTATTATTTATACTAAATATTGCACTAGTAACATAAAATATTAAACTAAAATAAATACACACGCACGTGCAGTCGCCCCGCTAACAATGGGCGAAGTGGCAGAACCGCGCGATGCGCCCGCGCTCCTGCCCCTTCCTCGCTCCGTAAACATCGTAGTGACATGTCTACCTACATTATTATTCGTACGCTCCTATAAAATCCGACTTTGTTAATCTAAAAAAAACAGTTTTACTGATTATTTTATACACGAAACTTTGTGGGGTCATAGATATAGATATTTTAAGACCTAAGGTGCAATAATACAAAAACTTCCAAAATGTAGTTCCTACTTTGTTAATAGCTACGGTCGAAATATAGGTGTTAGTAATTAGACAATGGTTCAATACATTCTGCCATAACAATGGCGTGCAAAAAAATAAAAATATAAATAGTCATGCAGTGGAAACTAAACATGCTTTGATTAAATTTTAACAATAATTATTATAATAATTAATTTCATTCTTAATTTAATTATTCATTATTACATCATTATTAATATCATTCTTTATATGTCATATAATCTTTAATACAGTAAAAACAATTATCTAATAACCATACACTTAGTTTATTTTTAAACATGGGTAAAGGCAAGTCCTTAAATACAGTCGGTAATTTATTATATATTTGAATGGCATTAATGTAGGAGTTCCTTTTAAATATCTCTAGTCTGCACTGAGGAAGATGTAGTTCAGTTCTTCAGTGGTCATGTGAGGCAAGTTTTGGTCCCGTACTAAGTCTATTAATCCTTCCCGTGCAACATCACCATCGACGCTGACCAGGGAGATAAGGGGCCGACGCTCCTTGGGTACGGAGACACGAAGTGTAGGTGGGATAGCCGCCCGGAACTTAGAGGCCTCCTTTTCGGTGGTAGTTTGGACGATGACGCCCGCTCCTCCTATTTTGCGCACCCCCTGGATTCGGATGCCGAGGGCTGCAGGATTGAGTGCAGTTTGCAGCGCCTTCTTGGTGTCCTCAGCTGTCTTTAGGATCTCGCGTTGGTCTTCGGTGGGATGGATGGCCATTGAGGGGCCAGTACAGCTGGGGATGGGCACTGGAGGCGCCCCACGCGCCAGTTTCACCGCACCGGAATAACTTCGAATGGGGAGAACGGCGGGCGACTCGAGGCGTACAGTGGTGGCAATGGTAGCAGCCTTAACCTCGGCGACGGCCGCGCGCTGCTCCGCCACTGCCAGTCTTGCGATGAGATGCGTCACTACCGCACTGACAGAAGCTACGTGGGCTCCGATGGCTGCGATCTCGTCCTTATTCAGCTTCGAGGTCTTCGAGCGTACTGCGTCCATAATCCCGACTGTCGAGGCAGATGCAGTCGTAGCCAGGTCCTCAAGGGTGGCGACTGAAGATACCCCAGTCGCATCCGATGAACGGGGGGGGGGGGGCAGCAGGCAGAGTTTGAGCTGCAGCAGTAGCGGGTGGAAGCTGAGATGGCGGGATTTCCTCCACTCGCCGTCTTGTTGCTTCTCCCTGCAGTTCTTCTGGCGACGTTAGCAGTCTCTTAGATGAAAGCGGGGGCTGCTGGACCATGCGGGGGGTGCTGAAGGCGTCAGGTGGCGTACGGGCGAGAGAGGTCCTGGCAGCGAAAGTCATCCGATGAAGGCGCTTCCTGAAACACCCATTCCCGGTCAGCATCTGCGAGACCTGTAGTCCGGTTCAATCCATGTCGATGTCAGCCTCACTGCAATCTCCGGGAAAAAGCTGTATAACTCTCGGCCGTCGTCGCTGGCGTCCCACCGCACCTGCCAGAGAGCAACGAGCTCGCGTCTAATGCCTACCTTAACTAATCGCAATTCCCTAGGGACCAAACCTGAACCCTCCTCCGGAACTCGCCCCACTCTGCAGATTTCTAGATCGGCAGGAAAAACGCCCGCTAGCACAGGTAACGCTGCGGAGCTACACGATCTGTAGGCCTTGGTTAACAAAATCAAAGCTGGCCTCTGGGTCCGAATCAAATTACGTTTGACCACGAAGTTAGACGAACGATGGTACCATACGGCCGCAGCGTAGGATAAAACGGCCACATAGGTCCCTGAATACAGGACCCTAAGGGCTGGGAACTTGACCCCCCATCAGGTCGCAGAAACTCGCGACATCTTGCCAAAGCAATTAGAGGCCTTTTCCCCTATTACACTAGCATGCGGCACATAGGACCTCGCCTCGTTCAGAGTGACACCTAGCCATCTTGCCTGCGTGACACTGGCAATCGAGGCGCCCTGTAGTCTGATAGACGGTGGATGTTTACTGTTAAACTTACCTTTATAGGTCATGCTAAGAGATTTACCTGGAGAGAAACCGAGGCGATTCCTGGTTCCCTAATCGATGCCTCGATTACAATGGTCACATCGTCGGCGTAGGCAATCAAATGTACTCCCGGGTCTCGGTATCAATAGGAGGTCGTTGAGGAGGAGATTCTAAAGTGTCGGGCCCAGGACCGACCCCTGTGGACATCCCATGGTGTTATATTTCCACGAAGTCTGTTTGCCGGTGATGAAACACACACGACGGTTAGTGAAATAGCTGACCAATATCCTATACAAATTCGGTGGTGATCCACCCTGTTTGACCTTAAGTAGGATCATTGGCCACCACGCGTTATTAAAAGCACCTGAGATGTCCAGGAAGATCAGGTGCACATATCTAGCTATGGAGTTATCGACTATGTCATTCAAATGGCGAATCGCCGTTACAGTGGAACGTCCTCGAGAAAAACCATGTTGAGCACTAGCAATATTACGACGCAAACAAGGGGCACAAGCTACAATGACGCATTCTAGAACTTTACGCGCCGGACACTCTCGAGCGTTAGTCGCGTGATCATTGCTCGGCCGGCCGAGTTTCTTACAAGTCGCGCACGAGTCGGTTTTGGATTGGCACTCGGATGCCTTGTGGCCGTCGTCGCCACACTTCGCGCACGTCATGGTAGTGGCCCGGCAATACTTATCTGGGTGCCCCAGCATCTGGCACCTTTTGCACAGTGTGACGCCGACGAAGTCGCACACTTCGACGACGTCCCACCCTAGATATACCTTGCCCCGTTCTATGAGAGTGCGTCTCAGGTCGGGTGCGCACTCGCACACAGCTTCCTGTTGTTACGGCGGGTGCGGCAGAAGAGCGGGTTGAGCTTACGGTTATAGTGGGTTACCAGTTATGGTTGTAGGCCAGCAATGGTAGTAAGGGCGCGTGTGAAACACTTGAGTTATATGCGTCGATATTATAATTGTTCAAGCATACCTTTTAAGTCCTGTATGGTAAACACAAATAAAAATCCAACTTGGTCGGTACACAAAAAGGAGAAGTTTATTTCACAAGCACAAGCATAACACTATATATATATAAAGTTCAGAAGAAAGAGAAACGAGAGAAAGAAGAGGAAATAGCGAAAAACAAATAACACATATTAATTTGCGGAAGGCGGTGAATGCGCGAGCGCAACAAAGTGGCACAGGTATCGCGTCGATATGTTGAAGGAAGACTGACTATCTAATGCCCGCCGCGCGGTCGAACATTCTCGAGCGCGGTGGACCGGTTCTTAAGTATGCAAAATAAAGCGGGCTATTCAATATGCTCGTGTCCATTGCACCGTACATCACATCGTCCGTCATTACCGGACGACGTCCGAGATATTCGTAATAAATAATGTTTTGTATTTATATACATAAATATTATTGTTGATTATGTTTACAAATAAATATATAACATAAAGTAAATATATATTTATATTATTTGAATATAAGAAAAGATAAGAAATAAGTATATTTGTAAATAAATGATATTGTACATATTATAAGATATCTATTTTAAATAAATATGTGGGAATTTATATAATAAATAAATAAATAAATAAGGAGCCCACATCACTCCCCCCCAGAGACCGTCCCTACGGGCGATAATAATCCGGAAATCGAACCCTGCGTCCAGAGCGAGTCGTTCTGGTAAGTGACTGACCTGAATCAAGCAGGATTGGGGAAGGATCAGGAATGGGATTAGGAGATGGAGTGGGGGAAGGAGATGGGGTAGGTATTGGAGTAGGAGAAGTGTCGACGAATAGATAGGCCGGCTTAAGGCGGTCTATGGATACTGTGACAATTTTCCCCTTGAACCTAATTTTAAAATTTTTGTCTCCGCGTTCTACCACTTCATATGGCCCAGTATATGGGGGCTGTAATGAAGCACGCAGCGAATCATCTCTTAAAAATACGTGAGATGATGTATTTAAATCTTTATAGATAAATATTTTATTTTTATTGTGACGCGCAGCTGGAGAAGGGCTAAGTTTTGCAACAAAAAGACGTAACCGAGTAGCAAAATCGGTAATATCTGTTGAGCCTGATTCAGTCGGCTGGAAGAATTCTCCAGGTAGGCGAAGGGGCTCACCATAAACCAACTCAGCCGCAGAAGCATTTAAGTCCTCTTTATAGGCTGATCTGATACCCAGTAGCACCAGAGGTAAAGTGTCAACCCAATTGGAGTCAGCATGGCACATTATTGACGCCTTTAGCTGTCTGTGGAAGCGTTCCACCAGGCCATTACAAGCTGGGTGATAAGCCGTTGTGCGGCGATGTTTAAATCCAATCACTTTTCCAAGATACTGGAAAAGTGCGGATTCAAATTGCCGCCCGCGGTCAGTGACAATATCAGTGGGACATCCAAATCTGGATATCCACGATATTAAAGTCTTGCCCACGGTTTCAGCTGTCATGTCGATCATGGGTGTAACCTCAGGCCACCTGGTGAAACGATCGACTACCGTTAGGCAATAGCGGTAGCCTTGTGAAGGTGGAAGCGGGCCAACAATGTCCACATGAATAAATGCGAACCGAGCGCGAGGTAAATCGAATGTACCCAACGGTGCTGATACGTGGCGATTTACCTTGGCGCGTTGGCAGGAGAGACAGCTCCGTGCCCACTCTCGACAATCTTTACGCATTCCAGGCCAAACAAACCGCTGAGCAATAAGCTTAGTGGTTGCCGCGACGCCTGGATGGCTAAAACTATGAAGATTATCGAAGAGTGGTTTCCTTAATGCCTTGGTAATGAAAGGACGTGGTGATGGTGTACTTACATCACAATACAGTTCCTTAGTGCTACCAGATACCTTGAACTTTTCCAGGCGGAGTGAAAATTCACCGCCAACATATTGCAGAAGTTCTTGGTCAGAAGACTGAGAATCAGCTAACTGATCCATGTCAATTGGCATATGCAATTCATCAACACGTGACAATGTGTCGGCGACAATATTGTCTTTGCCGGATATGTGTCGAATGTCGGTTGTGAATTGCGATATGTAATCAAGATGACGATGCTGACGAGGCGAGCAATTGGCTTTCCGTTCACGAAAAGCGAAAGTGATCGGCTTGTGGTCAGTAAAAATTATGAAGTGGCGAGCCTCCAACATGTGACGAAAATATTTTATAGCGTCATATATTGCAAGAAGCTCGCGGTCATAGGGAGAATACTTTTGTTGAGCTGGGCTCAACTTTCGTGAGAAAAACGCAAGTGGCTCCCAATGACCGTCCTTCAGCTGCTGTACTACTGCACCCATTGCTAAGTCAGACGCGTCCGTGACTAGCGCGAGTTCAGCATCACAATCTGGATGGGCTAGTAGTGCAGCATTAGCCAGACTCTGTTTACACTGGTCAAAGGCAAGGAGTGTCTCACCAGACAAATTAACAGGGTGAGTCGCCTTTACCGAACCAGCAAGTAAGGCATTTAATGGGGCTTGAGTCACGGCTGCGTTGGGCAAAAATCTGCGATAGAAATTCATCATCCCCAAGAAACGCCTCAATTGCCGGACGGTCTTTGGTGGAGGGAATTCTGAAATTGCCTGTACCTTTGACTCAAGAGGTTTAGTGCCCGCTTCGGAGATACGATAACCGAGGAATGTTACCTTATTTGCTCCAAAAACGCACTTAGAAGTGTTAATCAGGATACCATAATCCTTCATGCGCTGGAATAACTGCTCCAGGTGCTGCTCATGTAGGTCCTGATTCTTACTAAACAAGAGAAAATCGTCACAGTAAGGATACACGAAATCAAAGCCTCGAGTCATTTCGTCGACAAATCTCTGAAATGTTTGGCCTGCGTTGCGTAGACCAAACGTCATAAAAGGGAATTCATACATACCAAAAGGTGTGGTGATGGCAGTCTTTGAAATATCCTCCTCGAAAACCGGAATTTGATTGTATGCTTTGACCAGGTCAATCGTGCTAAAGACTTTACAACCAGCTATACTATGGGCAAAGTCGTGAATGTGCCTAATAGGGTAACGGTCGGGGACCGTCCGTGCATTTAACATCCTGTAATCACCACATGGTCGCCAACCGTTATCCTTCTTAGGCGCCAGGTGTAAGGGAGAAGCCCAAGAGCTCTCAGAAGGACGCGCCGTGCCGTTGGATAGCATGAGTTCGAATTCCTTCTTAGCTATCTGAAGTTTGTCGGGGGCAAGCCTACGGGGATTACAAAACACGGGAGGGCCGGGTGTCGTACGGATGTGATGCACGGTGGAATGTTTCGGCGTCCACGGCGTGCCTGAAGGGCGAGTAATCTCAGGATACTTGCTCAACAGGACGTGAAACCTTGTGTCACCTGTTAAAATTTTAATTGAACACACATTAGTTTTAGCAATACAAGCATCGGCAGATAAAGTCGTAGTATTATCAATTAAGCGCTGATTGCGTACATCAACAATTAAATTAAAATGACTCAAAAAGTCTACACCGATTATAGCTTTAGTTACATTAGCAACGATAAATCTCCATTGGAAATTTCGCCTTAAACCTAAATTTAAATTAAGCTCAACACAACCAAAAGTCTCTATGGAAGTTCCGTTTGCCGCACACAGTTCAAAGTCAGTCCTGGCTCGACGTTCACGAAGTAACGATCGGGGGTAGACACATAAATCGCTACCTGTGTCCACCAGGAACTTCATGTTGGAGTTACGGTCAAAAACGAAGAGGCGACCTGCAGACGCTGGGCAATCGTCAGCCGCCATTAGCGACCGCCCGTGGCTTTTCCCGACGTCTTATTGTAGTCGCACGGCTTCATACAAGAGTTGGCCTTTGACCCAAACTTGGAGTGGTACCAGCAGAGAGGGTACTTCTGATAGCTGGAGTTAGACCTTGACCTCGGACGTGAAGGTGATTGACGCTGTCGTGGTCTGGATCGACCGCTAGAACGATTGGGTGAGCGATTGCGACGGTCATCAAGCTTCGCTTCAAGGCGCTCAACCATTTTTCTCAGCTCCGCGATCTCATTCGACGAGCTACTGCTAGTTGTTGGCCCGACGGATGCCTCAGCGACGACAGAAGGTGAAGTTAGATCGTGGATACGATCTGCTAAGTCCGCGAGCTGATCCAGAGGCTGTTCGGCCTGGCTTGCTAATACCGTCTGGATACCGATTGGCAGCTGGTTACTCCATATTTGCCTGACGATATCATCTGCAGCGGAGGGACCGGCCAAATCTTGCAAGTGGCGCAGGAACTGTGATGGTTTTCTGTCACCTAATTTTTCCTGGGTCAACAACTGCTTCACTTTCACCTCACGAGAAGCTGATAGTCTTCGGATAATTTCCGTCTTAATTTTATCATACCCGCCGTACTTAGGGGGCTTTATGATAATGTCCTTCACAGCCTTGGCATGGTGAATGTCTAGGTTGGTCACGACAGTGCTGAATTTGACGGCTTCGTCAGTGACGTCAAAGGCTTCAAACTGACGTTCAAGAAGCGCGAACCAAAGTTCAGGATCTTCCGATGAAAATTTTGGCACCTTAAATCTGACCTGCCGGTAATCTGATGCCGTATCGTGTCGGTCGGATGACGTGTCGTGTCGGATAGTGGAAACAGGCACTGGGGTCATGGGCTTTGGTTGCCGCAAAGTCACATGTTCGTCTTGGGAGACATTCAGTGCGCTCTTAAGCCCACCTTTCGACTTGATGGTATCATCCGAACTGTCACTTTGGTCACTAGGATCGCCACGACGACGACTATGTCCACTGTGTTCGCCTTCACTCATTTCTCACGCGTGCACTGTAGGGTCACCAGTTATAGTGGGTTACCAGTTATGGTTGTAGGCCAGCAATGGTAGTAAGGGCGCGTGTGAAACACTTGAGTTATATGCGTCGATATTATAATTGTTCAAGCATACCTTTTAAGTCCTGTATGGTAAACACAAATAAAAATCCAACTTGGTCGGTACACAAAAAGGAGAAGTTTATTTCACAAGCACAAGCATAACACTATATATATATAAAGTTCAGAAGAAAGAGAAACGAGAGAAAGAAGAGGAAATAGCGAAAAACAAATAACACATATTAATTTGCGGAAGGCGGTGAATGCGCGAGCGCAACAAAGTGGCACAGGTATCGCGTCGATATGTTGAAGGAAGACTGACTATCTAATGCCCGCCGCGCGGTCGAACATTCTCGAGCGCGGTGGACCGGTTCTTAAGTATGCAAAATAAAGCGGGCTATTCAATATGCTCGTGTCCATTGCACCGTACATCACATCGTCCGTCATTACCGGACGACGTCCGAGATATTCGTAATAAATAATGTTTTGTATTTATATACATAAATATTATTGTTGATTATGTTTACAAATAAATATATAACATAAAGTAAATATATATTTATATTATTTGAATATAAGAAAAGATAAGAAATAAGTATATTTGTAAATAAATGATATTGTACATATTATAAGATATCTATTTTAAATAAATATGTGGGAATTTATATAATAAATAAATAAATAAATAAGGAGCCCACACGGTTGAGCTCTTCAAGCGGGATGTGTGTAAGATTCTGTTCGCGCAGAAGGTTGGTGATGGCTGCTTTGTCAATGTCGCCGTCGACCCCCACCAGAGAGATCAGTGGGCGACGCTCTTTCGGCGCAGAGACCGTCAGTGTTGGCGGCATTGCCGCTCGGAACTTCGTAGCGTCCTGCTCCGTGGTCGTTTGCACGATTAGGCCAGCTCCTCCGGTTTTCCTGACACCGTGTACTTTAATTCCGAGGGCGGCGGGGTCCAGTGCTGTTTGAAGGGCCTTTTTGGTGTCCTCCGCCGTCTTCATAAGTTCGCGCTGGTCTTCCACGGGGTGTATGGCCATGCATGGGCCTGCGCAGGTTGGTATTGGGACAGGGACAGCATTCCGCGCGAGCTTCACGGCCCCTGAGTATGATTTCTGGGCTGCCGCCGGCGCTGTCTCGGTGCGAACGACGGAGGTGATCGTGGCCGCCCTGGTTTCAGCAACCGCTGCTCTTTGCTCTGCAGCTGCCAGGCGAGCGATGAGGTGGGTCACCACGGCCGAGATGGATGCTACTGTTGGCCCCGATGGCGGCGATCTCATCCTTATTGATTTTTGACGTGCGAGCCCTGACGGCGTCCATGATTCCTATGGACGATCTTGAGGCGATGGTGGCTAGGTCCGACAGAGAGGTGGTCGACGTCATGGCCTCGTCCGAGGAGTCTGAGGTCTCGAAGACCTGGGTGATGGCTGGCGCTGGGTCTGCTGGAGCGGCACTGGAGAACTCCTGCACGCGGCGGCGAGAGTTGTCCTGCTGGTCCTCAGGCGAGGTCAGCGTTCGCTTAGCTGGTTGCGGGGCTTGGGCTGGGGTGTCAGTAGGCGCACTGAAAACGTTTGGAGGCGTGCGCATCAGCGAGGAGCGCGCCGAGAACAAGTCTTTCGGCGGCTGGGCCCGAGAAGCAGCAGCGGACGCCGCTTCTGCCTCTAGGCGGCGGATGGCGGCTTCGGCGTTGGCTATTTCCCTGCGCCGCTCCCTCTCCCTGGGGTCTTCCTCCTCCATACTTACTTTGGTATTTTTAAGCCAGTTATTGGCGTCTATAGTCCGATTTTTAAAAAAAAAAAAAAAAAAATTCCCGCACTCCTACAGGGGCACTAAAAGTTCACAAAATAAAAAGTCAAATAAAAACAAAGGTCTGGTGAGGTCGGCGAGCCGTCGGATGTCACCGTGCACTGCTAGTAATACAATCGAAACACGATAATCACTAAGTGTTATGGAACGGACTCACCGAATTTTCTAAGTCCCAGATGTTTGGGCCAGAGGGCCCGCGCACGTTGACCGCGCGCTATGTCCTGGGTCCACTCTGAGTGCTGAGTTGACACTTTCACTATGATGCACCCAATTAATTTAATCCGCAGGGGATTAAAAATTAGAACAAAAATATGCTAACACAGCACGGCACAACACAAAAATGGCGTCCTATCGCGAGTGTCACTGTCACAAAATCACAAACACAAAAGGCGTCTCTATCGCAAGTGTCACTGTCACAACTGTCACTTATGGCACTGTCAGTTGGCTGAGTATCGTCCTCTCGTTCTACGCCGAACAATTCCAAAGATGGCCGCCGTAGCTAGTACAAAAATGTACCAGCCAGAACGAGAGGGGCCGATAAAATCCTCGAAGCACAACTGACAAATAAAATTAAATGAATTAAATAATTCAAATTAATTTTAGCGGAGCGCGACGTGGAGTCGTACTGAGCACGTCTACCTCCGAAGGCGGGGGGCGACGAAGTAGATAGGGACACCCTCCTCCACCCATGGTCCCACCAGCCTTGCGGCTATATGGACCGAAATGCGTTAGACCGGCTGGATACGCACCCCTAAGGACGCGCACCAGCGTTGTCTGACAAATTATTTCCTGTACGTTCTCCCCATTCTGGGGCCGCACTACTACCGCCGAAACCACGAGGCGCCGCTAATGCGGCCGACGACACACGACGACTGCCTTCGTCGCCCACCCGGATTCGCTCCTCCACTTCTAGCCTACTCCTAATGACGAACCAGCCGTGCGAGAATGCCTTTAAGGCAATCTCCTCACTACGCCAACGTCGCTTATCCCCAGCAGGAGCTGACTCCGCGTTGGCTACAGTCGGATGGGCGCGCGACTTATGCACACCCAAACCGATTTTTGTGTCGAATGGCCGCCCACAATCCGGACATATCAACACCTGACCGCTTTGGCTCGCTTGAGCCGCGGTACGAGCCCCCTGGGTTAAGGAATCGCGCCCTCCCAGAGTCCTGCGGGAGCTCTGGGTCACGCTCAATTCTTTGTTTGTGTAGGGAGCGATAAATTTTTCCGTCGGCGACAGGGAGCTAACCTATCGCCAGGAGTTCACCTGCAGCTGTCGTTTGACCCACCCCGAAAGGAGCTGCAGACTAGGGGACATCCAGACTCTGAACATCCCCCAACGGGTCTACCCTGTGACTGGGCCCTGCATCTCTAAATTCGTTCGCCAGGATTGTACACAGAGATGTCCATCTGATCAGTTACGGTGCAGCTGATCGACCGCGATATGTTGTGTGTTCAATCCCCCCCTTCCTTTTCATCGGTTACCCAATGGCATCACAAGTTAAGGATAGGAGTTGGGCTTTATGGCACTAAAACATTTTCATGCTCTAGGTCCACTCTTCCCCATTGTGAAGTATAGCTCAACGCTGAATCCAATCCATTCGACACCGCTCCTGAACTGGAGCTTTGAGCCATACTTTAGTCTAAGACAACCACTACTAGCCGTTAGGCCTGATTTACATTTCCGCACAAGCCTGACAATGAGCCAGACCCCTCTACCCGCCCGGGTTTGCCAGACCCAGCACGGATCTGAGAGGTCAATCCCCATATGCTAGGTGCCACCTGGGAGCTGCGTAATAGCCGTGGCACACCACCGTGACCACGGCATCGAAGACGGGATGCCAACCCACGAGAATGAGAGTCATAGTTACTCCCGCCGTTTACCCGCGCTTGCTTGAATTTCTTCACGTTGACATTCAGAGCACTGGGCAGAAATCACATTGCGTCAACACCCGCGAGGGCCATCGCAATGCTTTGTTTTAATTAGACAGTCGGATTCCCCTTGTCCGTGCCAGTTCTGAGCTGACCGTTGAACGGCGGTCGTACAGAACCGCATCGATCGCGCACGAGACGAAACCGACACGGCCTTACGGCTAGGAAGATCCGCGGAAGGCCGGAACGCGGGTCCGGATTCCGCCCTCGCGTCCCGAGAGACACAAGAGCATCGACCAGGCCCGGCACCGGCCGCATCCGCTTCCCGTCCAAACCCGACACGCCCCGGTCCTCAGAGCCAATCCTTATTCCGAAGTTACGGATCCAATTTGCCGACTTCCCTTACCTACATTATTCTATCGACTAGAGGCTCTTCACCTTGGAGACCTGCTGCGGATATGGGTACGAACCGGCGCGACATCTCTACGTACATCCCTCACCTGAATTTTCAAGGTCCGCAGAGAGTATCCGGACACCGCCGCAAATGCGGTGCTCTTCGCGTTCCGAACCATATCTCCCTTCTATAGGATTACATGGAACTCGAACGCTCAGGCAGAAAAGAAAACTCTTCCCGGACCTCTCGGCGGCGTCTTCAGGCCACTTTGGGTTACCCCGTCGAACACTCGCTGTAAAAACGAGGGAACGATTATTGTAACGGTTCCGCTGCCGGGTTCCGGAATAGGAACCGGATTCCCTTTCGCTCAAAGGGCGTTATTTATCGAGAAAATATTTTCAATAAAGAAAACAATCAATCAAAAAAACACGCCTCATCGACATAAGATTTCTCCTTGAGCTTAGGATCGACTGACTCGCGAGCAACTACTGTTCACGCGAAACCCTTCTCCACGTCAGTCCTCCAGGGCCTCGCTGGAGGCTCCAGGCGGGCTCACGCCCAGAACCTTCTGCGCACTCCGCCGCGCACGTCCTACTCGTTACGGCTTAATGACATACGTGTACGTCGCACATGCCCGTAACGGTAGTGTATAGGCAAAACGCTTCAGCGCCATCCATTTTCAGGGCTGGTTGCTTCGGCAGGTGAGTCGTTGCACACTCCTTAGCGGATTCCGACTTCCATGGCCACCGTCCTGCTGTCATGAGCGACCAACGCCTTTCATGGTGTCCCATGAGCGTTTTTTAGGCGCCTTAACACTACGTTTGGTTCATCCCACAGCGCCAGTTCTGCTTACCAAAATTGGCCCACTTGGCACCGTCATCAGATCTCCGGCTTCATCGTTCGAGTAAGCCGGAGTACTCACCCATTTAAAGTTTGAGAATAGGTTGAGGTCGTTTCGGCCCCAATGCCTCTAATCATTCGCTTTACCGGATGAGACTGTTCAAATCGACGCCAGCTATCCTGAGGGAAACTTCGGACGGAACCAGCTACTAGATGGTTCGATTAGTCTTTCGCCCCTATACCCAGTTCCGACGATCGATTTGCACGTCAGAATCGCTACGGTCCTCCATCAGGGTTTCCCCTGACTTCGACCTGACCAGGCATAGTTCACCATCTTTCGGGTCCCAGCATTTATGCTCAGAGCGCGCCTACATTCACAATCAGATTTATTTTTAGATAAGTACAAAAATAATAGGTACATACAATCAAAAATAATGTTTTTATGTCTTTAAAAGACAAAAAAAATAAGTTGATTATCTTTATAACATAAATAACTAATTATTCTCTTATCTGATATTTTTTTTAATATAATAATAATAATTTATCCAAAATAACAATCTATCACGGATGTTAACGCGGGCATGGCCCGCCTTGCTCCAAGCCACGAACGCGGGGTGAAGGAGACGCAGGAGGGGAAGGACGCGGCTCGGCGGATCGCGGCTCTCAGCGCGACGATTTCATTCGGCTTCCGGGAGCACTGAGGTCGGATCCGCACGCGCACACACTATTTTTTGTAACGAGATTAATTTCAAGTAAACCCAAGTTCAACCACGCCCAGCTGTCTTATTCCGAGTCTGCCGGACCTCCAACACAAAATCCTCATCATTGTTCGAGCCGGACGGAGTCGAGAGCGAAATAAGGACGCCGTACAAAGGAGATTGGAGCCCGGCGCGCGCGGCGAGGCGAGGTGGCAAATCGGGCGTGGCGCAGCACATGGATCGAGTTGAAAATCCAAGTTGATCAACCATTCAAGACAAAATACCAGGAAAAGAGTTTGCAATCTTACTCAGTGAGTTCGTTCCAATACATAATTATGTCCCACTTTCGTAATCTAGAATCCATTTAAATTTGTAATTTGAACTTCAGTAAAATGGCGGCTTATGTGCTTTTCTCAATTAATCTCGTGCGTAATTTTTGTTTTTTCGTCAAGATAGCTTGACGTAATGGTAATTTAACCTAGTAAATTCCATTTTCATTTAAAATCGTGTTCCTAATACACGTAATTTATGCTTTTATATTCCTGCCTAGAGGAATTTCAAGTAAATAAGGTGTGCAGTTAACCCTATTTTTTAACACGCTTATATTAGCTTCACCTGTATGTTTGTTTGTTTGTTTGTTTGTTTGTTTGTTTGTTTGTATGTAACCGACTCCTTTGGACTCGATTTTGACCCACTTTAAACGGACAGATTTAATTCAAACTTTCTACACTTGTAAAGAATCAGCGACAATATAATAATTTCATAAATTTATCTCATTATCCTGATTAGGATCGCCAGGATTAAAAAAAAACTAAAAAACACGCTTTTAAATAACATCAAACTAAAAAGTGAAAAATAAATATAGTTTAAAAAAACTAAAAAAACACGCTTTTAAAGCACATCAAACTAAAAAGTGAAAAATAATTCTTATTATAACCTGAAAATAATAATAAACGAAAAATACTAGTACTATTGTGAAAAAAAGCGTGGGTCGCTCGATAGACGAAAAATATGGCACAGAGCGCCCCACGCTTTTTTTCACAATAGTACTAGTATTTTTCGTTTATTATTATTTTCAGGTTATAATAAGAATTATTTTTCACTTTTTAGTTTGATGTGCTTTAAAAGCGTGTTTTTTTAGTTTTTTTAAACTATATTTTTTACATTGTGTGCCTAATACACGAATTTTCATGGTAATTTAACCTAGTAAATTCCATTTTCATTTTAAAATCGTGTTCCTAATACACGTAATTTATGCTTATATTCCTGCCTAGAGGAATCTCAAGTAAATAAGGTGTGCAGTTAACCCTATTTCTACATCGTGTGCCTAATACACGAATTTCATTTTCTTAATTCCTACCTAGAGGAATTTCAAGTTAAATGATACCTATCCATTTTATAATTTCTATTTTCTTGTTTGTGCCGGCAGGTGCTTGTTGCCACGTTGTCTAGAACGGCTGGTAAATCTTTTTATTTCTACATTCCAGAAACTTCGCAGCGCTTGGTTGCCGCGAACTTCCGTCAGGAGGCGCGCGGGTGCTCTGGGTGTGGCTGCATTTGTGCACGTGGTGGTGATTTGCGCAATCATTTCACCTCCAAATTAAGCCTTGCACTGCGCTTTGTGTTCACGCATTTAAATTTAAGTATCGTTGCAATTTGCTCAATTTAATTTTCATTTTGTGCTATTTTTAAAATCATTAACGGTCAATTTATTTGCAGCTTCTAATTAACAATGGATATTAAAACGTTAAGAAAGACTCGAGCTTCATTAAAATCTAAATTAACTATTTTCAAAACGCATCTTAATCTTTTGTTGCCTAGTGAAAGACTGAATGCACTGCAAATTCACGAATTAAAATCACGTTTGTCTATTATCCAGGCCATGTACAATGATTACGATTCTACCCAGACTGAAATAGAACAATTATCGGAAATTTCAGAGGATGAGTACAAGGAACGCGCGGAGTTCGAGGCGAGCTACTTCAGCGCGGTCGCTGCGGCGCTGGAGCTGCTCGAGCGCAGCTCTGACGCTGCGTCGCCATCGTCTGCGGGGCACGAAGCTGTTTCAGCTGCAGACACTAGAAGTATTTGTAGCGAATCGCGATTACGACTGCCAACCATACACCTTCCGACCTTCACTGGCCGGGCGTCAGATTGGTTACAATATCATGATCTGTTCAATTCACTGATTCATTCAGATAAGTCATTATCTAACATACAGAAATTTCATTACTTACGTTCTTCACTCAAGGATAATGCCTCTTTGGTCATTAGCGCTATAGATTTTAGATCAGATAATTATGAGGTAGCTTGGGCTTTGTTGTGTGAGCGGTTTAATAACAAAAGAATTTTAATACATAATCATATTCAGGCCTTATTTGATATAGAGCCAGTAATCAAAGAATCAGCTGGGCCGTTGCGTAATATCATTGATACAATTAATAGAAACTTAAGGTCTCTTCAAACATTACAATTACCTACTCAACATTGGGATGCCTTGATAGTGCATATGGCTTCCAACAAGCTCGACTCAGTAACTAATCGCGATTGGGAGATACGTCGCAATTCTATTGAAGATTTCCCTTCACTTGAGGATTTCATTTCATTTCTAAAGGGTCGTGCAGATATGTTGGACACTATCGAGGCAGCTCAACCAAAGCCACGTAGACATAGCGATATTACGCCTGGGCGTGCTAGGGCATTTGTTACAACAAATCCAGCTGATAATAAAATTCAATATACTTGTTATATTTGCAAAAATAATCATTCTATTTACCAATGTCTTAAATTCAAATCAATGCCAGTTGAGTCAAGAATTGGAAAAATTAAACAATTAAATTTATGTGCCAATTGTTTGCGACCAGGTCATAAAACCCCAAATTGTAAACTGGGTCCCTGTAGATTATGCAAACAAAAACACAATAGTCTATTGCATATTGAGAATAAGCAATCACATACAATCTCTGAACAAAACAATTCAACAAGTGAGGTTGTTGTGTTGCCTACGGTACAAAACCAAAGCTCATTAGATGAAAAATCAGTAGGTAATCAGAATGTTGTACAGTCGCCTGAACAAACAGGCAATATTTCATTAAATGCTATACATCACAGTCAAGTGTTGCTATCAACAACTGTGGTCAATGTCATAGACAGCGATGGTGTTACACATCAAGTCCGCGTCTTATTAGATAATGGTAGCACATCCAGTTTCATTACAGAACAATTACAAAGGGAATTGCAACTTCCTACATATTCCACATCTATATCAGTTCAAGTACTGAATAATCAAGTTTCTAGAATTACTAAGAGGTGTAACGTCACCATATCATCACTGCCAAATAGTGATTACAAGTCTAGTGTCAAGTGTTTCGTTGTTCCACAAATAACCCAACTAATACCTACTACTAAGATCAATTGTGATTCTTTTCATATACCGCCTCACATCCACCTTGCAGATCCGTCTTTTGCGACACCATCCGAGGTGCAGATGCTGTTAGGCGCCGACCTTTTTTGGGAGGCATTATTACATAATCGTATCAGCCTAGGTAAACAAAAACCGACCCTAGTTGAAACAACACTTGGGTGGCTGGTATCGGGTTCTATCCCATTGTCTAACCCCAAGCGTAGACAATCAAACAAAAATACAGTCCATTGTCATTTTACCAACAATATAGAGCTTCAGGAAAAGTTAGATAATTTTTTTGAATTTGATTTATTTCCCAGCATTCAACAAACCTCAACTAAGGCTGAGAGTGACTGTGAAAATATATTTAAAACCACCACTACCCGCCAGGCAGATGGGAGATTTGTGGTAACAATCCCCCTAAGGGAATCCCCAGAATGTTTAGGTGAATCCAGGGCTCAGGCCCTTATGAGATTTCAGTCACTTGAGCGCAAGTTCCAGCGGAATCAGGTATTTAAAGAAAAATACATAAATTTCATGCAGGAGTATATCGAATTAAATCATATGTCAGAAAATACTACTCCCCAACTTGACAAAATTTCATATCTAATTATGCACCATGGAATCCTGAAAGAGAACAGCCTTACAACAAAATTACGTGCTGTATTTGATGCATCAGCTGTTACAAGCACTGGCAAATCTTTCAACGATATTCAACATATAGGTCCAAAGGTACAAGATGATTTAATAGATATTCTAATTAGGTTCCGTCAACATAAGTATGTAGTTACTTTAGATATTGAGAAAATGTATAGACAAATTTTAATAACAGAAGGTCAAAGAAGTCTGCAACAAGTTTTTTGGCGATCAGATAATACTAAACCAATTAAACAATACAAATTAAATACTGAAAGCTATGGTACAAGCTCAGCACCCTATTTAGCTACTAGATGCATTAGGGAGTTAGGACTCGATGCCATGAAACTTAAGACCTCAAGTTTGTGGTGGGAAGGTCCACATTTTTTACATTCTGTAGACATACACTGGCCTACACAACCACAAAACACAAACATTCATGACTTACACATTTCTGCAGAGATTAATGACAATGACTTTATCAAACGGTATTCAAGTTTTAGTAAATTGCAACACATAATTGCTTACTTGAAAAGATTTGCATATAATTATAAAAATACAACAAATAAGATTGTTGGTCCTTTGTTATCATTGGAGCTTGAATATGCCACTAGGTCACTCTGCAGGATTGTGCAATTAGAATTATTTAATAAACAGTATACTGCTTTGATAAAGAAGCATAACCTACCATCTAAGGATAAACTTTTAAATTTAAATCCATTTATTGATGATGCAGGCATCATGCGAGTAGGAGGTAGACTATCAAACTCTAATTATAGCTATGACACAAAACATCCTATATTGTTACATGCATCACACCATGTCACAAGGTTGTTAGTACAACAGTATCATAAGCTATTAATGCATGCTGGTCCACAATTATTATTAGCTACACTACGGCATAAATATTGGATTGTTAATGGCCGTAACTTAACAAGGAAAATCACACATGATTGCATAACATGTTGTAAGTTTTCTGGAAAAACATACCAACCCATTATGGGGAATCTTCCTGAACAGAGATTGCATGCTAATTATCCATTTTCTAATACTGCTGTCGATTACGCAGGACCAATCATGATAGCCGACAGGAAAGGTAGAGGATGCAAATTGAGGAAGGCATACATATGTGTCTTTGTATGTTTGGCAGTGCGAGCTGTGCACATAGAATTGGTAACCGATTTAAGCTCGCAGTGTTTTATTGCTGCACTTAACAGATTCGTGGCCCGCAGAGGTAAGCCTTATATAATATTTTCGGATAATGGAACAAACTTTGTAGGTGCATGTAAAGAACTATCAAAATTCTTACGAGCAAATTGCAATGATATCATATCACACTCATCTGAGCATGACATTGTTTTCAAATTTAGTCCGGCCTACTCACCACACTTCAACGGAGCGGCTGAGGGTTCAGTAAAGTCTATTAAGCATCATTTAAGGCGTGTCTTAGCCATGGCCAATCTAGACTACGAGGAGATGAGTACTTTGTTGGTACAGATAGAGGCAATACTTAATTCTAGACCCATAACTCCCTTGTCGTCTGATCCATCAGACTTCGTTCCTCTCACACCTGCTCATTTTCTTCTTGGACGAACCACTAGTATGTTGCCTGCTGCTCAGGTGGAAGAGAATGCTACAATCAGTACACTCTCAAGATATCAAAGGATCCAAGCTTTAAAAAATCATTTCTGGAAACGCTATCATATGGAATACATTTCAGACTTACAACGAAGAAACAAATGGCGCATTGATGGGGGACAACCACAACTTCACGACATGGTGCTGGTGAAGGATGACCGCCTTCCTCCGACCCGATGGCTTTTGGGTCGAGTTACTGCCGTCTACCCAGGCACCGACGGCGTCATCCGTGTTGCCGATGTCCTCACCAACGCGGGGACTATCAGGAGGGCCTTCAATAGGCTCTGCCCGCTTCCAATGCTGGAACAGGATGTTCCAAGGGCGGCAGCCTGTTAACGCGGGCATGGCCCGCCTTGCTCCAAGCCACGAACGCGGGGTGAAGGAGACGCAGGAGGGGAAGGACGCGGCTCGGCGGATTGCGGCTCTCAGCGCGACGATTTCATTCGGCTTCCGGGAGCACTGAGGTCGGATCCGCACGCGCACACACTATTTTTTGTAACGAGATTAATTTCAAGTAAACCCAAGTTCAACCACGCCTAGCTGTCTTATTCCGGGTCTGCCGGACCTCCAACACAGAATCCTCATCAACGGATTAAATTTACAAAGATTTCTCAAAAGAAATATTCTGTTCTAGCCATTCGCCTGGCCATGCTCTTAATTTCTCCTTAGCTACTATAATATCTCTAATATTATTTTGACCTCGTAGCTTAAATGTATCATTTTCTAGTACTTCTATTATTTCATATGGACCTTTGAATTTAGGGGCAAGTTTGTCATGGCGTCTATGGTCTTGGCTTACGTAAATGGTAGAATAACTCTTATTATTTCGTCTAGTATTGTCAAAACGGTCAATGAATTTATTGGCACTTTCATCAAGTCACGGTCAGTATTATATATTAATATAGGGCTGACTAGATACTTCTGTTACGTCATCTAAACGAGCTTGTATGGGAGGTATATTTCCTTCTCTACCTATCAATAGTTTATCAGTAGAGAATTCTGTAGTTTTCTGCATGGTGGTGCTAAGAGATTGTTGTACATTCCAAACACCGTATGGCCATTTTGAACTATAACTAATTGTCGTAGTTAGCATATTAACAACTGTTGCAACATAACGTTCAGCTTGGCCGTTACTGCGAGGTGTACCGGTAGATATCATAATATGGTGTCGAATTTCCAATTTCAAATCAAATCAAATCATTTATTTCCATGGGCCCCAAGGAGCGCTTGAACACGTCAAAACAAACATCAAAATACAAAAAAAATATAATTCAAATAAAACTTAGCTAACTAAATTATAATACTTATTGTAATAAAATGATTTGACACCGGAGCTTAGATTGACTTTAATTCAACTTAGAGATTTGAATTAAAATCAATCCAAGTACCAGCTCCGATGGGTATTGCATCATGAAAAGAGCTGGTGAGAAACTCATGTGCACCATCTTTTCAAATAATTCATACAATATTTGTTTGTTTTTTGACAATAATTTTATGTGTAAGTAATAGCAACCAAAACAACATTATGGCTAAAGATGGTTATAAAGAGAAAATAAACTTAAATATAGAAATGGAATTAAATTAATACTTATAAATAAATCCATAGTATATAAGGTTGCAATATCTTACACTTCAAGCAGAAAATAAAGGAGTAAAAGCAATGTGTGTATACTACTGTATATATAAAGGTTCCAGAACAGACAAAAAAAAATAATGTAGACAAGGATTGCCTTAACTTAACAATATTTGAAATAACATGAAATGAGGTTATACAAATCAAATTTAATATGTTAATAAAAGAAACTATATAATTATGAATTAATTTTGATTAATCATCATATTAAATAATAAAAACAATGTATTGATATTCATTATAATGTCGAAAGTCGAAACTTAAGTCAATAATATGATGTCAAAAATAAATAATGTCAATCTCAATATAGAATATATGTCAAAGTAACCATAATTAATCATAATTATAAATAGGATAAAACAATGTCTAACTTGGCAATTCATTTGAAATATTATAACCATAATAATTGTTAATAATAAATACATTAGATAAATTAATATTATTTCCAAGGCGTAGTGTCGGTTAAGAAATCGTTTATTTTATATTAGCCCCTTTCCATGAGACGATTCTTAACGATACTCTTGAACTTTAGTAGGGGCAACTTCAAGATTTCTACAGGAATTTTGTTATAAAAACGCACACCAAGTCCCTCAAATGAGTTGTGGACTTTGTTTAAGCGATAATATTGGCCTACCAATTTGTGCTTATTCCTCGTGTTGAATAAATGAAGATCGCTTTTCTTGCTATATGTTCCTATGTTTTTTCGTATAAACATAATATTAGTAAATTTATATGCGAAATATGCGATGCTACTGTTAAAATACCTATTTCCTTAAATCGTTCTTTTAGAGAATCTCGAGCTTTGAGTTTGTAAATCGCACGAATTGCCCGTTTTTGAATTACAAAAATGTTTTGAATATCAGCTGCCTTGCCCCAAAGTAGAATACCGTAGGACATGACACTGTGAAAATAACTAAAATAAACTAGTCGCGCAGTTTCAATTGTCTACATAGTGACTGTACGTTATTTGAAGAAAAAATTGTTCCTCTGTCTGAAATTATCAGGGAAGAGGTTCCAAACAATGTTATGGTCTCGCGTAAAACAAATACTAATTCCTGTCCTCCTAAAGTCTTAAGTGGTTTTAGTATTGTATACTAAAACAACTTAGTGAAACCATCGACAGCTAATAAAATGTGTTTATCCATCATCGGACTGTATAAACGGTCCGGTACAATCAAAATGTAATGTGTGAAAGGGGATAGCTTTCACTAAAGGGTGGAGCAAACCTTGTTTAGGGCCCCGAACGGCCTTTACCCGCTTGAAGCCTAGGCGCGCGCAAAAAAAAAAATCCTCGAAGCCCAGCCGATAACGTCACCGGCCCGCGTGAAGTGTCGAGCTTACAAAAAAAATTTTTACGACGCAGATTGCGGCCTGCTGTTGTTGAAGTGGTGTTTTTGTTTAAGTTAAAAAGTCAAGCTTGTAAATGGTATCAGAATTTATTGCGGACGTCCTATTTGAAATATAATACTTGACTGTGAATGTAATTAATACGTAAAAAATCATCATTTGCGACTTAAAAAATATTTATTTTGTTAAATAGAGTAATCATTCGATTACTAGGCTATTGAAATTATTCTAAAGGTATTATTAAATGGAAATAAAAATAATACTTTTACTTAATAGTAGAAAAATATTTATTTAGAGGCTTACAAAGTTTGCACAGATTTCATACAGGAAGTATTTTTTTCACCCAAACTTAAATACTTAATTTATAATAAACGCTTTTAGACAGACCAAAAATATAATTACTAATTAAAACCTAGATTCATATTGGAATTTATTAAAAAAAATCGTGGCTCTAAGTTAAATATTCCCACTAAAATATGAAAGTGATTGAAAGGTGTAGCGTTTTCAAAAAACCACACCGTAGGTTTCTCAAAAAAATTTGTTCAGCAAAATTTAGGTACATAGAATATTATATAAATAACTATTTACGTCAAAAAAATACCTTTTCAACGATATATCACACTTACTATTTGATCCCTGTTTAAAAATATTGCAAGTAAAATTAAAATCGCAAGTGTATGTATTCAGTAAACTACTCTCAAAAACCGTTTATAAAGCTGGGTACACATGTATGAAAAAATCGTTTTTTTTTTTTTTTATTAAAAGTTTTTGTTAAAATTATGAAAATTTAAACTAAAACTGTAATGAAAACTTATTTTATTATTGATAGTCTGAATCCACACACGTGGTCATCACATCAGGGTCTGATAATGAACTGGTTATATACACTGGTACTCGAATCAAGTTTAACAGGGCTAATCAGGACCAACATTTGCGTAGTCTCTTTCGTACGAAGCATCGAAACACTGATGATCAAACACTATTAAACGGTCACCCATCCAAAAACTAACCTTGGTAAAAGTTGCTTAACTTCACATAATACTCTAAAGCATTATTTTACGTAATTCCATGGCATAAAAATTTTTATGAAGTAATATTTTGAAACTATTACGAAGCAAAACGGAGCGTATTATGATTTTGACCGGTGTCTAGTTCATAAGATCATCAAAGGAAAGCTAAGAGGTAACTGTAACGGAAATATGAAATTTTACAAAGTTAAATAAGGTCAATGAACCGACTTTGAAAATAAACACAAAAAATCAGGGTAAAAAATAACCGAAAAAGCGACAAAATAAATAAACTTAAAAATCTTTCACCTGTTTTTAAATCGGTAAAAAGTAATAAAAATAATTGGCAAACCATAACAAAAGTTATTTAAAATATTTATTGTAAAGATCAACCTTTCAGATTTCGGAGGTCACGTGAGCGATTTGATCTGTACAAAACACCACCCATGTAAATCAAGCCTTATTTGTACATCGGGCGGTCGCAGCCATTTTGTTTTATTACGTTTGGGCCAGCAAGTTTTGTTATGTTTAATCTTCTCATGATGTTAACTCAAATGATGTTATTTATTTAATTTTATGTCGAACAATAGTTACTCTTTCCAAATAAATATTAATCATGACGTTTTACACAGAATTGTGAACACGGTAAGCAATTACATTTATGAGATGGTCAGTAGCACTAGACATGTATTGAAAAACTTACCAATAATAAAAAAAGTAAACACTTTACACTGCAATCCTTTTTCACAATAGCACTTTATTAAATATTTAAATGAAAAAACACACAAACTTACCAAATAAACGTATTAAAGTAATTAAAACACGTATTCAAACGAAGTATACGGGGGGCATACGCGACGCTGACTATCGTAAACAAACACTGAACTTTAACTTTTTTTTTTTTTATACTTCGCGTTCCCGTGTACAGCTTATTATAAGTTTTTAAGCATGGCCAAACATGTAGAATGAGATAAAAATATTAGAAAAAGGTGTAGTTTGAAAGAGAAAAAGATAATAATGTTTGTTTCAACGAATATCTAACTGCGACAAAAAAGGGACAAAACAGACGTTCGGGCTTCTACTGTTGACAGCAAAAAGGGACATTAGTCACATTTGGGCTTCAACTGGTTACGAGAAGTGCAAATCAGACAATGAGAGATGTATTTTTTTTTGTAAAAGCTGCAATGCTCGGAAACCAAAAATGTTCCTTGAACTTTGTTAATTTTTTTATCGTTACCTACATGGCAATTCTCGTCGTGATAGAGTCGTAACATACTCAGCCTGCAGTAAACTATAACTCTGTTTAGATAATATCAATCTTTCTAACAACTATTTTCTGACTGAATATTAGTTATATGTATTTCTGTGGTAAGTACCAATACTGGGCGACCGCGCACTAGCACAACTACGCCTCCCTTTATTGAATTTAACTAAATGAAAAAACGTATTATTTTGTGCGAAGTAAATTTATTTTTTGCGTTTTAGTTTACCTACTTTTTGAAGTCGGTTTTTTTTTGTTAAAAAATACTTTTGTAATAGTAGATTCGTTATTCAAATCATTGTAATTAGTATAATTTAGTATTATTTATTATTTACTTTTATATCATTTTTTGTAATGTTTTGACGTGTTCAAGCGCCTCCTGGGGCCTATGAAAATAAATGATTTGAATTTGAATTTGATTTGATCGAGATACAGTCAGTCACTATTGTAAAATTTATACCCAACAAATATACTCTGAAATGTCTAAGAGCATTATAAATAGCTAATGTTTCCAAATCATTTGAACAATATTTGGATTCAGTAGGGGTAGTGCGTTTACTAAAATAGACAACTACTCTATTTTGATTATTAGATAGATAGATAGATAGATAAAACTTTATTTGCATACCATTCCATTACAAACTAAAGATAACTATTGAAAGATAATAACAATATGCAAAGGGCGGCCTTATCGCTTGACGCAATTTCTGCCAGGCAACCTTTGGATGGACAGATTTAAAAGTGAAAGCGTGGTAGTTTCAGGGTGTGTGGAACTTAAAAACATTTTTAATTTTTCCATTTGCTTAAAATATAGATAGGTAAAGAAAATACCTAATATAAGTAAATAAATATAATTTGTAACTTATTTAATAATATATAATTCAATAATTAATAACTACATACATAAATATATATCTAATAATATCAATACAATACAAAATACTATCAAATAAAATAAAAAATTATATAATACATGTATATATTCTTTTACTAAAGTGATAAATAATGCTCGTTTAACATCTTTTTAAAAGTGGCCGAGGATTTGGCTTGTCTTATACCTACAGGCAATGCATTCCATAACCGTACGGCTTCCACAGTGAAAGACTGGTCATAGAATTTTGTAGAATGCATTGGCATCTCAAGTCTTAAATTTTCAGATGATCTCAAAAACTTAGAATGTGAGTCATGTACGTATTTAAAACGTTCCTTAAGATATACTGGGGTTGTGGGATTAAATAAAACGTTATATAAAAACGTAAGGATGTGAGTATTCCGGCGAAGGCGAATCGAAAGCCACTTGAGCCTTTTACGAAATTCAGAAATGTGATCATATTTGCGTAATCCAAATATGAATACAAAAATTTTGAAGTCGCTCAAGCTTATCAAGTTGGGCTTCAGTAAGATTTAGATAGCTGACATAGATTATTATTTTTATTATTATTATTTTTTATTTATTTTACAACGATTCTAAAGATATATATATATATATTATATTCAAATTATTTTTTTGTAGCAAGATGGCCCCGTAACTTATTGAACTAGCGGTTTTTGAAGCGAACTCTTGTATAAACCTACGAAAATAACTGGCTAAACCCATAAATATTCGTACCTCCCTGAGAGGCAGGAGTTGGAGAGTTAGTCATAGCAGACATTTTGCTTTGACTTGGTCTTATTCCTTGTTCCGAGACATTTCGACCCAAATACTCTTATCTCATTTACAAAAAAATTAACACTTCTTTAAATTTATAGTATATCCAGCTTCATTAAGGGCAGCTAAAGTAAGTTCTAAAGATTGTAAACCTTACGTTTCAGTCTTAAAAAGAATTAAGAAATTTTAAGTGCTGAACAGCTTTGCCAATGGCTTTTTGAAAGGCCGATGGACCATTACATATACCAAAAGGCATTTTTATAAATTCGCAATGGTTATCGGGAGTAAGGAAAGCAGTATATTTAATAGAGTCTTCAGACACAGCAAATTTGGTGAAATCCTCTCTTCATATCTATCGAGATGTAGTATTTGGAGTTACCCAATCTGTCAAGTTGGTCCTCTATTAAAGGGAGAGGGTATGTTTCCTTTTCAATATTATTACTAAGGGCTCTAAAAGCAACGAACATACGGTCAGTACCGTCTTTTTTTTACGAGTAGGCTTGGGCTTGCATAGGGGAATCAGTTTCTTTGATTATACTTTTATTTAAAAGATCTTTACAGATTTTATTAACTCTTTAGACAAGTTATCCAATAGTTCTAACTCATCAATACTAGTATCAGTACAGATAATAACGTCAGTCGATATTGGAGTTACTCGATGAGTTACACTACAACCCATGGAATCCATAACAACGGAAACATCTGAATATTCTATAATGTTACGACCTATCAAACAATCATAATGAAATTCACTGTCTATTTCGATACAGATTTTATAAAATTTGACAGGAACAGTGATTTTACCAAATATGTGTAAGGTACATACATTTCCAATACCACCAAGTGTACTGTTATATATATAGAGTCTTTAATAATACTACACATAGCACCAGTCTCGATAAGAGCGTACAAAGTCACGTGTCCAATATGAATCTTAGTTACTTTAAAATTGTCAACCTTAGCAAAACAATTATCATAATTTTTTTTATCTGTTGTGGTTGTACCATTATTTCTAGGTTTATCAGCACGTTGCTTAAAAAAACATACATTTTCAGCTTGGCCTAACTTTTGGAACTGTGCTGTTGAATTGATGATGAGGTAGCCGATTTGAGTTATGAAAACACTGAGCACGAGTGTGGCCAGGTTTATTACAAAGGAAACAACATTTATCTTCGATTCTAGACCATCTATAGGTACATTAGAAGTACTTGAAGTGGACAAGGAGCTAGCTTTGTTTGTATAGTGATCAAGCGGTCGCTTTTTGGGAACTTTGGCGTATGTAGTAAATAATGATATTAAGTCAGCCGCTGTGGCAACACGACTATTGTATGCTGCCATTTTAACCGTGGTATCGAGTATGCCTCCACAAATAATCTCTACTAACTATACTTTGGTAAATGCTATTTTGGTCTGCTTAAATAATCGCAGTTCCTGTCTGGCGTATTCACAGTAAGAGTCGGTGTCTTCGGACGTGAATATACTGCCCTGGATAATTTTCCTGCTGAGGCACAAGTCCTTCGAATGCCAGGCTAGCACGACAGCATGCGCGACATACAAGAAGCTTGGTTGATCGAGCTCCGACCTTATCACGAATGCTCGAGTGTCCGGCGCGCAAACACACCGAGCAGCGCGCGATGGCGACTACGAACTACTATGGATAGGCCAATCAAGGAAGGGCTCGAGGGTGGCCACAGCCGAACTGGCTGGCTTTGCGGGGGACTTGCGGCTGAATGTTGCACTTGTTCAAGAACAACACTCCATGCTGCATCTCCCGGCCGCTTCGGGCCCTGCCGTAGTCGCCGCGAATTGCAGCCGTCCGAAATGCGGCATCGTACAATTCCGCCGGGATATAGCTTGCACTGTCTTGCATCATCTCAGTTCCGCTCACTGCACTGCTGTGCACCTGGCAACCGTCAATCCACGCGGCGGGGTCTACGCCATAAGTGCCTACTTTCAATACTCAGATGAAATTGCGTCACATGTCACGCTCCTCAATTACGTTCTCGACCAACTGAGAGGACACCGGGTACTTATAGGCGTGGACTCCAATGCACACTCGCCACTCTGGTACTGTCCAGAAAGGAACTACACGGGTAGGGGCCGCGACGCCATCTACCGCCGTCAGACAATGGAAGACTTCGTGCTCGGTCGTGGATTAGAGATCCACAATAAACCCTTCCAACCGTACACCTTCTCCACGGCCAACGGGCAACCGAACATTGACCTCACATTATCTCGCAGAGGCCTCGTTATTACTCGTTATTAACGTGGAACTTCCCGTGCTGGAGACACCGTTACCCATCCTGAACACCGAAGTTAAGCAGCACGGGCCCAGGTTGTAGCATTAGCGAAAGCTTACTTAACGTTACCCACGTTAAGTAAGGATAAATAAAGGGCAGTAAGTCTTTGACTCCCTACCCGGCATTTTTTTTTTTTTTTCGTTTAAAAGTTTGATACACGAACGAGTAGGGTTGACGGTCACCTGACGCCTAGGGTTCAAGCTAGGTGGACCTTGTAGAAGTGACGGATGTGCACACAGCACCATGCTAGGGGAGTGTCACGGTAAAGTTACCGTGGCTTGCGGCACTGAAAAACCCCCTGATCCGTGCTGGTCTGGCAAACCGGTATGAGTCTCAGAACTCGTCTTTGATGCCGTGGTCACGGTGATGTGCCACGGCAAATACGCAGCTCACAGGTGGCACAAAGCTCAAATCCTATCCTTTAATTTGTGATGCCATTGGTTAATACCGATGAAAAGGAAGGGGGGGATTGAACACACAATATATCGCGGTCGATCAGCTGCACCGTAACTGATCAGATGGACATCTCTGTGTATGTACAATCCTGGAGAACGAAATTTAGAGATGCAGGGCTCTTCCACAGGGTAGACCCGTGGGGTCTGGATGTCCCCTAGCCTATAGCTCCCTTAGGGGTGGGTCCAACGACAGCTGCTGGTGAAATCCTGGCGATAGGCTAGCACCCTGTCGTCAACGGAACAAAAATCTCTCCCAATACAATTAAAGATATAAGCGTGACCCAGAGCTCTCGCAGGACTCTGGGAGGGCGCGATACCTTAACCCAGGGAGCTCGTACCGCACTGGGCACGGTCGCCGCGGCGAGCCCTGTGGATATAATATCGATCCGGGGCTCGCCGACCACCATCTTTCGGCGACGAGGGCACGCCGCGGGGTTTTAGTGGGTATTCTGTGCCGTTTAACATCGTAGGCACGAGAGTCCCACATAGCCACTCTGCCCATCCCCTTACGGGTGGGGTGGTATGCGTAAAAGCATTTCCCCGCGAAAAAAAAAAAAAAAAAAAAAAGGGAGCTCGTACCGCGGCTCAAGCGAGCCAAAGCGGTCAGGTGTGGATGTGTCCGGATTGTGGGCGGTTGGTTGGGTGTGCAAAATTCGCGCGCCCATCCGACTGTAGCCAACGCGGAGTCAGCTCCTGCTGGGGATAAGCGGCGTTGGCGTAGTGAGGAGACTGCCTTATTGGCGAAGACGGAAGCTGGTCTAATTATGTCTGGCAGCAAGTTCTTGAATCAGGACCTGATGAGGGTGTTACCTCGTTTGGGGCGCACCCTCGAGGCTCTTAAGGGTCGTGACGTGGGGAGGATTTCAAAGCGATGGTACGAAAGTACATCGCCGACGCAGAGGAGCCCGCACGAGAGTGTGAGGTCGATCATCCAGCGCCGGCACAAGCGTGTGTGGCCATATTTCCTCCGTCACCGATACACCTTAGACCAGTCGGCCCTGGTTCAAGTTCAGGCATGCCGGCTCAAATACCAGTGGAAGTCTCTCCGAGCGCGCCGACGACTACTCTCCAAGCAACCCCGGAGCCTCCGGATACGCTAGACCACTCTGGAATCGTCGACAATCTTCTTGCGAAGGTTGTGGCGAGGAAGGAGAGGAACCCGCTCTTCTGCCGCACCCGCCGCAATAAACGAAAGCTGTGTGAGTGCGCACCCGACCTACGACGCACTCTCATCGAACGAGGAAAAGTGTATCTAGGGTGGGACGTCGTCGAAGTATGCGACTTCGTCGGCGACACACTTAGTAAAAAGTGCCAGATGCAGGGGCACCCAGAGAAATACTGCCGGGCTACAACTGTGACGTGCGCGAAATGTGGCGACGAGACGGTCACAAGGCACCCGAGTGCCAGTCAAAATCGTTCTCGTGCGCGACTTACTAAAAACTCGGCCGGCTGAGCAACGACCACGAAACGAACGCTCGAGAGTGTCCGGCGCGTAAGCCCGCCGAGCAGCGCGCGATGGCAACCACGAACTACCCTGGCTAGGTCGAGATGGTCAAATCAACCTGCAGGGCTCGAAGGTGGTGAAGGTGGTGGTGGTTGTTCTTGTCCAATACTCCATGCCGCAGCTCCCGGCCGCCTCGAGCCCTGTCGTAGTCACCGCAACCTGCGACCGCCCCAAGGCAGGAATCTATGTTTTCCGCCGGGACATAGCTAATATCTAAAATCTAGTCTTCACACGTGTTTAAAACTGCACCTACTATCTACATCTCTGCTTCACCCAAAGGTTGACTAGTAAAGAATACTTTTAGTATTAAGTCCGCCTTTGTACATTTTAATGCATAAAGTTTAAATAAATAAATAGCATTTACCATACTCCAGCAACGCGCACTGCACCATCGCTGCATCGTCAACCCGAGGGCCTTTACTTCGTTAGCGCGTACTTATCATAAAATGCTTATTATATTCAATGATTGAATTTTCATGTATTTAATAGTGATGATAATAATTGTAAACTTTAACTTGGAACATTGTAAGACTGTAGTTTAATCAAACACTTTATTTTAGCTTAGTTATTAAGAATCTATGTAATAAAACATGATTGTTTAAGATAAAATAAATTTGTGTCAAGTATAAAATGACTGTGCTTTTATTGACTTAATACTCCCATTTTACTAAACAGCCCTTATGACGATTAAACAATTACTTTGAAATGTCAATTTTAAAACGTTACTATTGACAATTCTTGGTACCAATTTTGACCGTTTTGACAGTTCAACTTAATCAATTAACTTCATTAAGTAAGTAAGTAAGTTATCTTTATTTGTATGAATATGGTACATAATAGGTGACTTAAATTAAACACACACAGTATCATAATATTCTGCCAATCAAGGCGTTCAAATATTAGTAGGTATATAAAATTTTAATAATTATGATCAGCTGCTTATCTAAATGTCAGCGTCTTCAAAGTAATTGATTAATCGTAATAAGGGGAAGTCTTATATATAAAAATAAAACAAGATACTGAGGTAATAAATTTCTTTATTTAAATAAACAAACCAATAGCATACCTATAATAATATTTTAATTTATACATGTTACTCTAAATTTTTCGCACAAGACCTTGAGTAGCATCCATATTTTCATCAAAAGGTTCGCACACAATACATTGTACACTTACACTAGCATCATCACTGTAACTACACTCATCCTCACAGTCTGAAAGTTCTTGGATGTTAATTTTCATTAAATATCGTCCTCAAGCACCGCTTCTGTCTCGTCGAACAATATATGATGGCGATGATGAAGACTTTAATGAACACTCCCTCTTTCTTTTCAACTTTTTCTTGGTTTGACATTGTTCATTTAATGCTCTGTTTTGTTATATTAATTTTTTTTTTTCGGGTAGCTCCCCTACATGTAAAGTAGGGATGTTTTTTTTTGTCGCCTACCCCATAGTGTGGGGTATTGTTAGATAGGACTTTTAAAAACGTTCAGGGGTTGCTAAGACAGTTTTTTGATTTAGAGATCCGTTTGCGAGATAATTAACTTTTTTCGAGTAGAGCGTCCCCCCCCCTCTAAAAGCTAAACTACTGGATCCCAAAATCTGAAAAAAATTGTGTCGGTAGTATATGTAATGAACTTTAAAGGAAAACTATAGCGGATAAGTTCACTTCATTAGTTCAAGAGGAATAGGGGTCCGAAATGTCAGATGCAGTTACTCAGAATATTTTGTTCAAAATTCTTGAAACATAAATAAACATACATAATACATATATAAAATCACGCCTCTATCCCACGGGGGTAGGCAAAGACGATGGAACGCCATGTGCTTCGCTCCGTACATACTTCTTTCGCTTCCTCAACATTCATACATCTCGTCATACGTGCTAGCTGGTTTCGTGTACTACAAACATTTCCTTTCTGAAGGACGCCATTTGTCTGGTCCCTATATGTCTTTCGAGGATAAAATAAATAATAAAATAAATAATTTCGAGGATAACATAAATAAAATAAATTAAAAATAATCATTACATATCTAGGTCATACATAAGATCACGATTTTTATCTCAAGACGAACTACTAGAACAGGTTGAGTGAAAAATATAAATTATTTTACAAAAGGACTCGATAAATGGCGTTGTACTCGTTTTCTGAATCGCGCTATGGTTTCGTTACGAGCTAGGTGTAAATCCCTTTTAAGTCGAAATATGTTGTTACGACTAGCTACGGAACCCTACTGCGCGTGGCCCGACACGCACTTGGCCGGTTTTTTCAATTTGCTTTGTACGCGGTTCTTTACGCGGCATTTTTTCACGTCATTGTTAAACCTTATATTAAAAACAAGAAACTTGAAAACAAGTGAAAAAACTAAAATGAGTGATTCTAGCGACGAGGAAGTTTGTTTGACGCCAACAGAATTGAATTCCATCCCAATAGAATTACTAAAAGTTTCAGTAACCTTAAGTAACGCTAACAGTTGGGATTGAGTAGAGGCAAATAACTTCAGATCATCCATATAAAGGAGGTGAGATATGACTTGACCATCTCTTCGCAACCGATAACCAAGCTCCGAACCCTCCAGAATGGTACTTAGAGGGTTCAGTGCCAGGCAGAACCACAGAGGACTCCAACTATCACCCTGAAATATACCCCGCTCAATCCTTACAAGATCACCTTCATGGGGAACCTGCCGACACCCCGGATAGCGAAGAACCGTCTTCCATTGCCCCATACACGCCCTCAAGAAAGTGCAAAGAGCTGAATCAAATTTATACAGCTCCAGCACCCTCAAGAGCCACGAATGAGGCACGGAGTCGTAGGCCTTCTTATAATCTATCCAGCATGTCACCAGATCCCTCCGATTACGGCGAACCTGCTGGTTAATGGCTATGTCACAAATAAGGAGCTCTTTAGTACCACGGGCCCCTTTCCTACATCCATTCTGAGAGATCGAAAAGATATTATTATCAATAATGTGGGATGTGATTTTTACTCTCAAAATGGATGTAAGGAGTTTATAAACAGTTGGTAGACACGTAATCGGTCTATAATTCTTGGGGTCCGCGGTATCACCAGACTTATGGAGAAGATGTGTTACACCGATTGTTAAAAAATCTGGGAGCGATCCAGTCTCTAGTGCTAGCTGAAATTGTGATGCCAAGCAATCATGCGAGCTACGAAGCCACTTTAACCAGAAATTGTGCAGTCCGTCTGGTCCAGCTGATTTCCAGTTCGGTAATGAACGGACTGCACAGGCTACATCATGTTTGTCAATATTCAGTGGCTCCATTTGGGTGATTCCCTCACATGACTGCTCGACAGCACCCATCCAGTCACCTTCAATGTGAACAACAGGCGCCGACCAGATGCCACGCCAGAACGTATGTGTGACGCCATCATCCGGCCGACATCCGCCGTCCACATCTGAGACCGGCCGCTCCCAGTCACGGTAAACCCACCTCTCGTCCCTTTGGAATGCACCGTTCAGTGTGTATCGATCCGATCGCCTACGAAATCTTTTAATGCGATTTGCCCACGCATAGACCTTCTGTTTGAAAAAGTCGATGCGCTCTGTGACTTGTGAAATATATTCATGAGGGCTGATGTTGGTGCCTGAAAATGCCTGAGTCACAAAGCGCATCACTCTCGAGCGTGTATTACCCGATCTGTACGTTATAAGCTTGCCAATGAGCACCCTGGCCCTCGCGATACGCTGCTCAATCCTACATTGCCACGCAGGCTTAGCAAGTTTGGGTCGGGCAGCGGGCTCAATAACTGGAAACTTAACGCCAGCTACCCGACACGCCGCCACAGCCGCACAGTAAAGAATTGAGTGCGTATCAACGAGGTCCCCACTATTCTCTAGATATTTAGGTAATAGCGAGTCCAGGGCACACACCAGTGCTATGTTTCTCCTATGCGTGGGTAAACGCGGTAAACGCGGTCTACTTTCAATAGGTAAGAATCGATACTCACAAACAGCACACTCTAAAGCGCTCCTTAGTTGCTCGTTGCTTAGGGTACTCACGGATAAAACACCGCCATCCTCACCTACATCTAGGACGGAGAGCTGTGCCTGCGTTTCCTCCACATTAGATGTAGGAACAGAACTTACAGGCACGGATTGCGATAAAGGGAGGGCAGCAGTGTAATTCCGTGCGTCAGAGCGTAGCCGCTCAAGCACAGCTTCATCCAACATTCGACAGCGTTGGATGGCCCGTACCTGATCCGACAATCGTTGTGCAGATACGTCGACAGTTGGCTCAAGAACCTGAAACACAGGCAGTATGCGGTCACGATACGCAGAGAGGTTAATTCCCCCCTCTGTAGCCACATAATATGCCCGCATGACGTGTTCGTTCATTTCTTACGTCCATTTCATGCGGCGCACATCACCACCGACAGCGGAGGCCCTGTTCGAGGCCGGTGGGCCTCGGGGTCCCAAGCAGGAAGGTGGCCGGCCTCTTCCCGCACGGCGTACTGGTGTTGGTGTCGTCGGCGGGGAGAAATACTCGTCGCTCGATGAGGAGCTCGACGCCTCGGCAATGACGGGTATCGCAGTTGCGGGTTCCAGCGATTGCAAGGTGGAGCTGAGCGACGGGTCTGGGGGTGAAGAGCGTGCGGCTTTGGCTCTGGCACGTGTCAACATGATCACGATTTTTTATTTATTAAGAAAATTGTATTTTTAAAGGATGTTGAATGAAAATAAATTTTGACACTTGACATTGTCATTCTGTGTTCTTCTATCCTATTATATTTTTGCTAAATATTCTTGATTTTCTTCCAGGATTTTTTATTGTTTCACTGATTTGTTGATATTATACGTAATATAGGATATTTTATTGATTAAAATTTGCAATATTATTATTATTATTATAATAAAAATACCTTCCAATACAAAATGTGTTTAATGAAAATAAAAAAAAACATTACTAATTAAATTATAAAATATGAATACATAGTTGATGTTTATAAAATACTAGCTGACCCGGCGAACTTCGTACCGCCTTAGCGTAAATTTGATGCACTACTTTATTTTGTATAGCTGACCTATCTTATGTATGCGTACCTATTCAATTTGAACTGGAATCTATAATATCCTCCATATAAAAATGAATACCTATTTCCCTGATACAAAATTAAATGTATATTTTACAATCTTTCTGAAAGATTTTCTTATTTTTTTTTTTTTTTTTGTAAGAATCTTATACCAGAGTATTAGAAAACTACAAAAAAAAAATCTGCCAAATTTGTCAAGCCCTTTTTATGATATGTCGTGACAACGGAAAACGGATATTATTTTTATATATTTCTTTATTTTTTTTTCCGTAAGAACCTTGTACAGAGTATTAGAAAATTACAAAAAAAAAATCAGCCAAATCTGTCAAGCCGTTTTCATGCTATGTCGTGACAACGGAAAACGGGTTTCATTTTCTTTATATTTTTTTTATGTCCCGGCACCAGTTATTAATAAAAAATCGAGCACAAAAATCAAAAACAAATTCTATTAATACACTCGTGTGGTCTGGGCAAGTCAAAAAATTAAAATCTATTATTGTAAAGCATATTGTTTTAATATAATTTTTAATTCGCTATTCATTAATTTTTCTTTTTATTTTCGACGTCGCCACATCTTGAATAGCAGAAAATAATTTAATTACTTTTTCGGAAGGATAGGTGAGTGCTCTAAATGAAGAAAACTCCCTTATTTTAATTCATATCTCTAAGTTGAATTAAAGTCAATCTAAGCTCCGGTGTCAAATCATTTTATTACAATAAGTATTAAAATTCAGTTAGATAAGTTTTATTTTAATGTTATATTTTTTGTATTTTGATGTTTGTTTTGACGTGTTCAAGCGCCCCTTGGGGCCCATGGAAATAAATTATTTGATTTGATTTGATTTGATAATGTACTCATTCAGTTCGTTTTCCTCATCAAATAAAATCTCCTTGCATTACTCACAATTGGAACGAAGTTCCTTATCGCGCGTTGCGAAAGGGGGCTAGACGGAAATATAAGCGTGATAAAAGGAACGAAAAGTTGTAACGACACTTTTCGTAGCAATTCTTGTAGCGGCGTAGTAAATACATGCTACGTTGCTACATCATCAGACACACAGAGAAAAATGCATGTGCGCATTTTTCTGTGTCTGTCTCTCTCTCTCGCTTATAGAAAAAAAAAAGATAAAATAAACTAAAAGAAAAACTAAAAAGAAAACAAAAATTACTAGAGTTGAGTTTCTAAAAATATAGGGAGCGCTGGCGTACACGATCGCTGTTCTAGTCAGGTAACAGTGAATTAATGGCCCAGTGACGTGCACATTAATTCTCAATTGGATCTGCAGAACTTACTTAAACTTATCGGTGGACCTTTATTTAAGGGTAAAAAACGGTTTTTCTCGATTTCCGGCAAAACTAAAAGTCCTCTGGAAAAAAGTCGAATGGCAAAGTTGTTGGTAATAAAAAGATCTAAAACTTTTGGTGTACGTTACGCCAGCAAGAAAGTGTCACCTAGAGTGATATGAGTAGAACGTATAATTAGTGCGCAATCTGCTGTAAATGTGCGCCGCATAAAAAATTTGTGCGTCTTGTAGTTTTGAAAAAAAAACCGTAAAAACGATTCCTGCTGGAGTAACGTTGTTCTAGCAAGAAAATTCTAGACGAATTATCGGAGAGATAAAATACATACATTGGCAGAGAGCTTATATTTGTGCAAATAAATATGTGCGCCATAAATATAATTTGTGCGTCTTCAGGTTTTCGAGATATTGCGTTTCCCGCTGGAGTAACGTTTTGCAAATTCGTGTATCTCTAAGACCATTTTATGTGCGCCTGTAGAATGAACATACACGAATAGCTCTTAATTTGTGCATATTGGTGCATTTGTGCTCTTAATATGGCGCCGACTTCAAAAAATATAATTAATTGGTATTACATAATTATTTAATTTTTCCCGACCTCAGATCGCCCGTAAATTATTTTTCCTTTAATTTTTATAATATTCTCCTCCTTTTCTAATGGGTTTCATCCTACTATTATTTTTTTGACTTTTTATCATTCTTAAAGGGATCTCTGGTCTATCTGGTATTTATCAGATTTTCATTTAGTTTGTATGTCCGCCAAGCGGCGCATTATAATTTTCAATCAATCCGTTTTTAGCCTAACTTTTTACTTAAATTCATACAAGCAGTTTATTGATCTAGGCATTATTAGTCTATGCGTGTGTTTGAATGAACCTCGCTTTTGATATTTTGAAATTCGAATAGCGCGAAAGTTCGAAGATAAGAATTATTTTGAAATTAAAGCCCGGTATACACTTTGTTTAGTGCGAGTGCGAGTGATTAGTGCAGGTGTTTAGTGACAAGGTGTGGACAGCGACTGATTAGTGCGAGTGCTTAGTTGGCTGTGTAGTAAAGTGAATAGAAGCACGTTCTATTTTTTTGCGAGTGGACTGCGTAGTAGCCACGTCCCGCGCGTCCTCCCTTCCCCTCACTCACAGCGTGCCTGTCACTAAGCACGTTTGGACAGGAGTGTTTAGTGTTTAGCGTTTAGTGCGTAGCGTCGGGCGCTTGTTGTACAAAATGGCAAAGTGGACCGAAGACGTAACTTATAAATTTATGCATGAGTATTTGTAACATGAATAAATAAATAAATAAAATAAATATTTCACAACTCACACACAACGCCATCTAGTCCCAAACTAAGCAGAGCTTGTACTTTGGGTACTAGAATAACTGATACTAATACATATATAGAACAAAAAAACAAATAAAAAAAAAATTAAAAAAAAAAAAAAAAAAAAAAAAAAAAAATGTTAATAAAAAAAAAAAGAAAATGTAATCTTTTGTAAATACATACATATTATACATAGAAACACCCAGACTAAGACAAACCCCCATGTTGATGATGTTCGTCCATACTTGCTGGTTGACGGCCAACTGAATTTAAACAGAGCCACTTGGACATTACTTGCACTACACACCTGCACTCGCACTAATCAAAATTGGACACTACTCGCACTACACACCTGCACTCGCACTAATCACCTGCACTCGCAATGAATTGGACACTACTCGCACTACACACCTGCACTCGCACTAAACACTTGCACTCGCACTAAACAAAGTGTATACCGGGCTTGAGTGTGTAAGGCACAGGAAATATTGTTATGTAGCCATTCAGCCTATAGAATCGTGAATCTGAATGATCGTGTGTATGCTGTTGTTTTTTTTTTAATTTGGTTTAAATTTTTGGTTACCATATTTTTATGTTTAGTGGTTAAGGTCGCATACCTTTTACTGCAATCTCGGGTGCGAATCCTGATTTGTTGTTATTTGGAATTACCGAACTTCGTTCTATCCGGGTGTCCCTTGACACCTCAGTAGTTTTTTTAATTATTTTATGTTTGGCAAGCCTTAATAGGTAACCAGTTACGTAGCTAAGTTGGCTAACGATTCTAATATTCTTTTTTTTTCATTTAATTCAAGAATTTCACAACTGAGGTCTTCTTCGCCAATTTGGATAATCTCCTCTGAAGTGTTAGTATTATTTTCTTTTTCTAAAAGATTTCCCATGGACTGAAAAATTTTACATTTGTCCTTCTCACAATTTGAGCCGACTGAATGATTGCTATTTAAATTATTAACTAGACAGCTAACAAATGCATAATCAAAGCCTGATGGTGTCGGTGATATATTTCTACACCCATGGGAGCGAATAGAACCGATAAAGTTTTCTAGTGGATCTTGATTAAAATGTCTCATCCAGAATGATTTTATAATCATTAAATAATTTATTTTTTAAAACCTCAATGTTTTCCAGGGTACGTAACCAATTACTTATAGATGGCACACTCCCTTCCTCGCCGTTTTTTGTGACAAATTTCATCGATTTTAAGACTTTTTTAGCTCTTGCCCATACCTGAGTGTGATTCGACCTAGCCGTTACTGCTCTTAAAAGGATTTTCCAGTCCTTTTTTTTTAATTGTCCCAACTGCCATTCATCGAGTCGAATAATTCATCAAAGAATAGCAACACATCGGCAGTGTCTTTACATTCCATTGGAAGTATTCCCTTATCTGAAAATAAAAGATGCTCTGATTAAGGGGTATAATGATATCATAATGTCAGATTCTAGTTTCTTCTATTAGTTCATTAATGGCAGAAACATTGGTAGTGCCCTGGTCACATATTGTACCCAGAACATTCAAGCCACATTGTTGCAGCTCATTAATAATATTTTTAATCAACAGTTTTAAATCCACCTTGGGAGTTCATCCTCTGCAAAATGTATAAGCTAGGGGCTGCTTATATGCATTATGCCTTGTAACATGAAAACAAGTGCATGGTCTGCAATATTTTTCTTTGTTACATATCCATTGTTTATAAATCCCATAATTCTATCGCTCTTCCTATAAAAATGAAAGTGAGGCGTTATCGATATTTCATCAAACAAAATGACACATGTCCTTTCTTTTTCTGTCATGTTCTGTACTCTTTTCTTAAGTTGATTAAATATTTTTTTGTTTATTCCTGGTCTTAAACCAGCATGAGAAATAAGCCGTCCCAGAGTGGCTGGAGAAGATAGAATAAAAAATTTACTAAGCAATCTGTACGCTTTCGGACCTTGTTTAAAGATGCTGAGAGCCATGATTTTTTCATCTTTTGTGAATCTTCTTCCCATTTTTTTATTTGATATTTCACGGCTGCCATCATTGTGAACTTTTGTAAACACTTCTGAAAAGTGGTATTTTCAGATAATTTGAGTGCCTTTTTGAGCCTTGTGGCATAACTGTCATTTTTTTGTTGCAGTTTTTTGATGCTCTTTTTTAAATGAATAATGTTTGATGCTGAAACAAAAAAGAAAATTATACATTTAACTAACAAAAATAAGCACTCAATCTTATTGTTGTAATAGTGTTACTATGCAACACTGGCGACTGGTCGCGCTGCTATGGTGTCCTAGTGAAATATAGCCCAAAGTGTGCAATAACACCACAAGTTGTGGCTATTTAAAAAAATCTATTTAGTTTATTTGTTGCTACATAATATACCTACTGGGCTTAGGCCACAGATTTTAGGAATCACAGTGAACCATTTCATTCTACAAAATCTGTGATACTGAATATTGTCAAGCTTTTAGTACTTTAAACTTCCAAGAAACTAATTTATCATACTTACTATAATAATAAAAAATATATAAATACCTTTATTGGATACTGCAACTGGTTTCTTTACTGAAATAGGTTTCACATTTGACATTTTCGAATGTGTGGCAGAATCTGGAAAATATAAAGATATTTACAATTGATTTTTCAAATAGCATTTAGCTTAGCTTAGCAACCAAGTACTAAGTACAGACGAAAAAAAATATTACTTGAAGCCAGACTTGAACCCATTAAACGCCCATATTATCCAAAAGGGTGTGGCAGAGGTGTACAACACCCACACTTCATCTGTTACGTTCAGTTATTAATTAATATGAATTAACTCACTTTGAATTAAATTTACTCTGTATTATACACAATCATGTATGCAGGTGACTTGTATGCAGCATTCTGTATACTTGATTATGATTACCAACTATAAACTTAGCTCTGTTTATGACAAGATACTGAGAGAAAGGCCAAAAAGTCTAATACTATAACCCTCATTCAGAAAAAAAAAAAATTTCTTACCTGTGTTTGAGGAAGGCTCAGCAAATGTTGAACTTATCAAATTGGTAACATCAGATAATGGACGCTCACAGGGCAATCCTAAAAAAATACAGAAAATCATACCTTTAATAAATGCAGTTTAAGAGGTCCAAATACATGATGGATGTGCAATCACATCACATTATTTTGATTAATATAATTTAGATTAGTAAAATATTTGAACAACTCAAGAAAAGAGTACAGAGCATGACATAAAATGAAAGGACATGTGTTGAGAACTCGACATGCATCGCCCGCGCGCATCGGCTGGCGGTGCCGAAACGGGTTCCTTCACCAGTCATCGGCACCGCACACCCCGCACCTCAGCGCGTCAATAGCTGGCCGTCGATGACCGGCCCGCCCGTCAGTCAGCCATAGATTGCGCAACGCACGCTCACGCTCGCGCTCTCTCTCTCTTTTGCATATTTATATAATGTAGCTTCGCAACCATAAGCTTGTAATATAGTCAGATACAATACATCTTAAAACTACAGTCCACTCGTTTTCATTATACACAACTCCTGCTGAGCTTCGACGGCAACATTGTCTCATGTGTCTCATTTTGATTTTAATAGGAAGAGAGACAGAATTATAGGATTTACAAACAATAGCGATATAACAAAGAAAAATATTGCAGGCCATGCACTTGTTTTCATGTTACAAGACATAATTAATCATTATAAGCAGCCCCTAGCATATACATTTTGCAGAGGATCAACTCCCAACTCCCGGTGTATTTAAAACTGTTGATTAAAAATATTATTAATGACCTGCAACAATGTGGCTTGAATGTTCTGAGTACAATATGATAGATGGCGCCACCATCCTATACAGTTTACTAAACGCAGCTCTGTGATAAAATTATCTTTAAAATAATTAAGTGCAATATTAGACCCTTAAATTCAGTGCAAAATAACTCATATCGTCTAATTACTATGTACAAATGTTATCAACTTAATCTTAGTACATACAAAAGAAATATGAACAAAAAGTGTTTTACAGTGAATATAACTAATAAAAGATTAAAATAGTGTGTAAACTGTGAACTAACAAACTTAAAACTATAAAAAGTCAAAAGTGAACAATAATTAGTGGAATATACACATTAAAATAGCAAAAAGTGATAAAAATAAAAAATAAACATTGTTGAGTGACTTGCGTTAAACCGTTGCGAAATTCCTAAACTATGAGTCACTCCATAGGCTCAATATTTCCAACGTATCTTATAGAACTCCAAATTCATCTGGAGCATTAATAAGCTTCGTGGTTCGGAGGCGAATGAACAAGTATACAATTACATCGGTTGTGAGTTCGTTCCCAACATTAGGGGAAGTCTTTTTGTGATTACATTTATCTGCAAAATGAATTTTCTATAGAATATAACATTTAGACGTACGCGAAAATCGCGCAATCATTCGGAATCTCATGATAAGAGTACACAGTCAAACGAGTCCTTACAATCTGTACTAGATGGCACCACTACTAGTCTAACCGATCATTCTGATGATGACGACCAGCTGGCTTAGCATACGAACATGACATAAGTCATGGATGAGAGATGGCTGAGAGTTTTTATCTCACGTTTAACTCATGCGCACAACGACCGCCACGTTTTCTATCTCACTTTTTATAACGTCAAAAGTAGAGACAACAAGTGCACTCCGACCTTCAACGAACTCATTTACCGAATTTTGACAAATAATATCGAGTTAATATGAGATATTACTCGTCGTCACTATTGTGCGACGAGATGATAGGAGATAATTATTGAATTTAATATTTAATTTAAAGCGATGTAAAACATTTCTTTTGTAAATTGTGCGATCAAAAAACGTTCGTTCAGCGTTAAAGGATAATAGGTTATTAAACTTATTCTAATCGACATGAATAACACGCCGACAGCACGCTCAATCTTAATTATTGACGACCGGATGGCGGAGTGGGTAGTGTACCAGCCTGCGACGCCGAGGTCGCGGGTTCGATTCCCGCTTAAGACAAATCTTTGTGTGCATGAACATGGGGGTTTGTCTTAGTCTGGGTGTTATGTATAATATGTATGTATTTACAAAAGAAAAGTATACATGTATTAGTATCAGTTATTCTAGTACCCATAGTACAAGCTCTGCTTAGTTTGGGACTAGATGGCGTTGTGTGTGAGTTGTTAAATATTTGTTATACCTATTTATTTATTTATTCAATCACTTTGTCCTAAAAAATTATTATGTTGACTTCAAGCATGTTTGGGCGGTATATTCACAATTTTGCCTGCTACACGCTCAATCTAAATTGCTACTTGCTAACAATGTAAATTAAAAAAATACGAAAGTAAAAGTTTTATTTTATTATTGTGAATTATGAAAATAAATCATGATCATTAAATATAAAATAAAATAAGTATTTTCGTCATCTTAAGTGTGTTATTGCCACAGCGGACGGAGCGAACCCGTATGTTGTTGGCGTTCGTAGTGCAAACCTTTCTGCGAGGCGTTGATAGTAAATAAATAAATACTAGTCTTGCCTATGCATGCATAAATGTGTTTACGCACATCCGGGCCGAGCCCGTTATCTCAATAGAGAATTTATATTAGATTTAAATATTACTTGCACGGTATTTTTTTAGAATGAATGCTTTAAAATGATTTCTATATAATTGATTTTAGCTTGTAACGTACTTTTCATTAAATAAACTGTGGCGGAGCGGCGCGCGGACGCGGCCGCGGTGAGCCAGTCGCGCCCGCGCGAGCACCACGTTCGTAAATGATCGGCTAGCTTCGGCGAAGTTCGATTTTCCTGCGCACACGACGGCAGTCTATTGTTCGCCACCGTGCCGAGCACCCTCGCGTCGCTTTACTTGTTGCGCTCTAATCAGCTGTTACAATTATCGTAATATTACTATTGTATTTTATTTAAATCGCAATAGACAGTTGTATTAAGTACTTCGTTTCATTGTTACTGGCCCATACACCTCTACAAAACAATAACTAATAGGTACGTAAAATGAGCCGAAAGTTGAACACGTATCACGTATATGTATGAAAAAATTCAAGAAAATTTCGTTTAAATGAAGTATCTCAAATCAGTAAATCTTACAACGACCATTGCATTTATAATTTTGTTTTCAAAACGTCAACATTTAATGAGATAAAATGAGTGAATTTACCGTTACATATAAGTTTGTTCTAAGTAATGTAATTTGTTGTCACATGCCTATAAAATTTGAATATTATTTTCTTTTATGTTTTAAATTCTTTAATGGTAAGTGTTACTTTTTCTAATAAATTGGCGTAAACCATAATTTGAATTATGACGGATAAAAATATATCGTGCGCAAATACAGTTTAATTTTTGAAACAGGAGTAAAAACATGCTACAGTACTTTTGAATTATTTTATCACTTTAAGTCAAAAAGGTTTACATTTTATGTTATTCGTAACAACCTGTGAAAATAATACTTTTGAACGATACCAATAACCGTATCTACCGGTTGGCAAAATAATATTCTGCTAAGGTCTGAATCGCTAACAATATCGCAATTAGTGCTTCTCACACGGCAGCTATAATGCATATTAATGTATGTCAAAATACGAAGATTAAACATATACATTTTAGCTGTAAACTTCTACGTAAAGATGTAATGAAATGTATAGAGATTCAAATATACATTTATACATCATAGCTAGACCACATTAAGCACAATGTAGAGATAAACGCGGGTATCATGCTATCTCTTTCATGTTATGAGAGATACATGATAAAACCGCGACAAAACCCATCTCACGCTCGTATGCTAAGCCAGCAGAGTTTAGTTGTACATAATTTAAAAGAGCAAATTGAGAAACTAACTGCAGAAATAAATAGTGCACACTCTGAAATCGAGTCACTTTCATTAGAAAACAATACTCTTCGCAAAAATTATCAAGAGTTAGAGAAAAAGAAAGACCTCTACAAAAAGATTGTTAGTAGCCCTACAACACTTAAAATAAATACCCCCAATGGAAAGAAGGAGTCAAAGAAAATGTGTACCAAGAAAATAATAACTAAAGTTAATCAACACCTAGAGGCTTCTACATCTACATTTGAAATAAACAATAAACGCCTTGAAGATCCTACTGTACTGGCTCTGGAACAAAAATCACCTAACATGCCTATAATAAAGAAAAAAGTGACAATACTCAGCACAAATAGACACAACAAAATATTGTCAATTGCTCAGAAAACACTTAATGACTATAAGATATGTCATTACTTGATGCCGAATAGAGGTATAGAAGAACTTCTGGAAGGGATAAAATCAAAATTAATTGACTACACTATGGACGATTATTGCGTGATACTTATTGGTGCAGAAGACTTAAAGAAAAAAAGTTGAATGTGAATTTTAAAACACTAGTTTCTGCACTGCACTGCTAGAATATCGATAAAAAAATGCTTATGTTTCTCTGATTTTAAACAATCTCCAAACCTCATCCACATTGGTTCAGTAGTTTATCCATGAATGTGTAACAGACAGAGTTACTTTCAAAATTATAATATTGTATAGTAAGGACACTAAATTAAAATATTATTGTAAGAAGTAACAAATGTTCAAAAGAAACTTTTTAAAATATTTTAACCTAATTAATTTACCTTTTAAGTATAGAGTAGAAACTGCATTTGCGCTAAGTCTTGAGCTTCTTGTGTAGTATTTTGTTTCAAAGTGTTTGTGACACACTTTTCTGTTTTGAAACACAAATTGGCTATCCAAAACCAGGACATCTCCGCCAATCGAGAAGAGCCAAGTTTGATACCTGCCGTGGTCTTTTTCGGGATCGGGAAACGAATGCAATATAACATTGCGATCTTTACCTGTAAATTAATAATTTATTATCTTTGTTCTGAAATGTTTCTTAGAAAACTGCATGGAATATTTGCTGCAAGCTTACCGCGAGTTGTAGTGCAATTGCGAACACAACACTTAAACGGAGATGACATAGGGTCAACACCAGATCGGAGGCTAAATCAAAGTCCAAAGTACGGGGCACGGGTCAATAAATTAAAACTGATGTATCGGAGTCCTAGGAAAAAGCAAAATTCGTCAGAAAAACCACAAAATAGCACAAATTAAATTTGAAAGAAAAGAGGCGATCCGTTATAACACACAGGGTGATATGGATGGATGACTGACACATGACAATATCACAATGATATTGAGATTTCATTTCATTAAACATTCCGAAACATCCTAGTTGGAAAATTAAAATTTTATTATACTATAATAATTTTATTATAATAATAATAATAAATTCAAATTCAAATATCATTTATTCAAGTAGGCCTAGCAACAAGCACTTTCGAATCGTCATTTTTTTAAAAAGTATAATCATAATATTAAAATTAAAATTGCAATTATTAAAATTAAAATTGTTATTCACTGTTATTTACAGTTTAATATCACACTAGGATCGTCAAATCTTAAAATTAAAAATTGTATACAAAATACTACTTGTGTAGATGTATGTCATAGTCAGTAAATGTCAAAAGTAAAAACAATAAAAATTAAGACATTATGATTAATTCAAATAATACAATAAATAATTCATTTTATCAAAATACAAAATTAGTCCCACGGTGCTTTATCGTTCATGTAGTCTTGTGTACTATAATAAGCTTTGGAAACAAGTTTACCCTTCACATATTTCTTCAATTTATTAATTGAAAATTCAGTCACTTCTACTGGTAGCTTATTATAGAATCTTACACAATTACCCATAAATGATGTTTAAATTTTATGGAGCCTCGTGGTGGGCACTGCAAGTTTATCCTTATTTCTAGTATTGATATTGTGTATATCACAGTTTTTTCAAAAAAATGCATAGTTTTTATGTACATATATAATATTTTCATAAATATATTGACAGTGTAATGTCATAACATTAATCTCTTTAAACTTATCTCTAAGAGAGTCTCTACGCTTCATCTTATATATCGCTCGGATAGCCCTCTTCTGTAGAACAAAAATTGAATTAATTTCTGAAGCACTGCCCCACAGTAAAATACCATAGGACATAATGCTATGAAAGTAACTAAAATATACTAACCGGGCGGTTTTTACGCCGGTTAACTGACGGATCTTGCTCACTGCAAAAGCTGCAGAGGCAAGTCTACTAGAGAGATTAGCAATATGGGGACCCCATTGGAGTCGGGAGTCTAATGTTATGCCAAGAAAAGTTGTACTATCAACTAGTTCCAATTCCTCGTCCTTCACAATGACACTTGCTAGCTCGTGATAATAATAATAAAATAATAAAATCGTGAGGAGGTTCCTCTCTCTGGAGCCCTAACCATCGGCAGCTTGGTCCCTGCACCTGATGTCGGTGGGACACTGTTTTTTTATATTTTTAAATGTTTTTTTGTATTTTTTATAAATCATATTTAAAAATATATAAAATAAGTTTAAAAATAAATAAAGAGGAATAATAATAAAAAACTTTATTGCACACCAACGAAAAAAATTAACAGAAGAATATGTAAATAAAAAAAGTACAAAAATGGCGGTCTTATCGCTGCAAAGGCAATCTCTTACAGACAACCATTGGATGGAAATGTAGGAAAGAGACACGAAAGGGAAGTTAAAGGTGTACTAGCATGAAGTTTGAATGAAGAAGAAAGGAATAAATACATTAAAAAACTATAGACAGAGCATGCTCTCTAAAGCTCTGACCTGTGTCGATGACCACTCCCAGGACTTTGGTCGACTGTACGCGTGCGACTGGTATCCCGTCGAGCCAGTTAATGTTTGGTGGACGGTCACGAAGCTTGCCCTTCAAAGTCATGCAATATGACTTTTCAGGGGAGAAGCCAGCAGGGCCAGGGTTAGACTCGATGAGAATAGTTACATCGTCCGCGTAGGCAACCAGGGACACTCCAGCCGGGAATGGCAACCGAAACAGGTCATCCATTAGGAGGTTCCACAACGAAGGACCCAAAACCGAGCCTTGCGGGCAGCCCATGGTCGACGGTTTCCACAAGATTTCGCCTCCGACGAAGAGGCCGACTCTACGGTTGAGAAAGTATGAAGCGTGTATCTGATGGATGTTGGGCGGGCAGCCCCTATTCTTCGCCTTCAGCAGAATCATGGGCCACGCGTTATCAAAGGCCCCAGCGATATCGAGGAAGATGGCCTGGATGTGTTTAGCCTGGCTTGTGGCCACTATCTCCTGAAGGGATCGGATGGCGGTGGTGGTAGATCTACCCCTAGTGAATCCGTGCTGGCATGGAGACAAGTCGCGAGAGATGGAGGGTGCGACCTGCAGGATAATTCGCTCGAGAATTTTACCTAGGACGGGAAGGAGGGTGATGGGGCGGTACGCTTTGGGATCGGTCAGCGGCCTGTCGTTCCCTTTCGGGAGGACAAGCAGCCGGCCGTCCTTCCACGTACTCGGAAAGACCCCGTCAGTGATGCAGCGGCCAAACATATAAGTTAGTTCGGGTCCGCATACCGGCCAAGCGTTCTTAATGATGCGGGCTGTAAGCCCGTCAATTCCAGGCGCGGTGCTCGGGAGCGTCCTAACAATCTGACCTACTTGTGTGATGGATGGAGGTGGCGCGTCGTCCCCAGAGGGCGAGCACGCCGCCATTAGCCGAACCTGGCGGTGGTAGGCAGAGTCGAGCTCAATGTCGTCATCGGGGCATAAGGCCGACGCGAGGGCAGCCATGGCGGCGCGCGCGTCCCCCGCATACCCATACGCGAACCTGGTGCCACTGATGATGTTAGTGGGAGGACGTAGTCTACCGTTGGCGACCCTGTAGGCGACACCCCAGGGGTCCTCATTTCCAGTGGCAGCAAGCTCGCGGAAGAAGGTGGATTCCGCTTCCTCCATCATCGCCCTATACCGCCTTCTGCAGGCTGTGTATTGGCCATGGGCCACTTGAGTACCTAACGACTGATCTCTGCCACGATCGCTCCTTTTAGCCGACTGGTACTGTTTGCGCGCGGAGTTAGTCCTTCGGCGCTGAGCATCGAGTGCGGGAGACCACCAGTCATACCCCTTGCTCCGCTTGTGCTTCCCTACAGACCCTAGACACTGTAGCTGAGGTGCGTGACGTGTGACGCAATGTCGTCTGAATATTGAAAATAGGCACTTATGGCGTAGACCCCGCCGCGTGGATTGGCGGTTGCCAAGTGCACAGCAGTGCAGTGAGCGGTGCTAAGGTGGTGCATAACGGTGCACGCTATGTCCCGCCGGAATATAACGATGCCGCACTTAGGACGGCTGCAAGTCGCGGTGACTACGGCAGGGCCCGAGGCGGCCGAGAGATGCAGCATGGAGTGTTGTTCGTGAACAAGAACAACATCCAGCCGCATGTCCCCCGCAATGGCGGCCAGTTCGGCTGTGGCCACCCTCGAGCCCTGCAGGTTGACCTGTCCTACCTTTATGGGCCTATCCATAGTAGTTTGTAGTCGCCATCGCGCGCTGCTCGGCGTGCTTGCGCGCCGGACACTCTCGAGCGTTCATTATATGGTCGGAGCTCGTACGATCAAGCTTTTTGCACGTCGCGCAAGCTGTAGTGCTAGCCTGACATTCAGAGGCCTTGTGTCCGTCATCTCCGCACTTCGAACACGTCATGGTGGTCGCCCGGCAGTATTTCTCGGGGTGCCCGAGCATTTGGCATTTTGTACAGCAAGTGACCCCAACAAAGTCACAGACTTCAACGGCGTTCCAGCGGAGGTCAGGGGCACACTCACACACCCACATTTTGCGATTATTACGTCGCGAGCGGCAAAAGAGCGGTGACAGCTGCGTTTTTAGATCTTCGGGTGTAAGATGTGCGAGGTTTTGGTCATGTATGTGCTTTAAGATGGTATCGCGGGGGATGTCGCCGTCGACTCCAACGAGTGAGATAAGGGGTCGACGCTCTCTTGGTGCAGACACTCTCAGTGTAGCCGGAACGGCAGCCCGAAACTTGGCGGCATCTTCTTCTGATGTCGTCTGGACTATGAGTCCAGCTCCCCCAGTCCTGCGGACGCCCTGCACCCTAATGCCCAAGGCTGCTGGGTCGAGTGCTGATTGTAGTGCCTTCTTCGTATCGTCCGCGGTCTTCATGAGGTCCTGCTGGTCTTCGGCTGGTTGGATTGCTACCGCAGGGCCAGTGCAGCTTGGGATGGGGATTGGCGGTGCACCGCGCGACAGCTTTACCGCGCCGGCGTAGCTGCCTATGAGGGCCCGGGGGGTCTCAATATGTACAGTCGAGGTGGCAGAAGCGGCCTTGACCTCGGCAACGGCAGCGCGCTGCTCAGCAGCAGCCAGCCTGGCGATGAGGTGTGTGACAACGGCGCTCACCGAGGCCACGTGGGCACCAATGGAGGCCATTTCATCCTTATTCAGCTTCGAATACTTGCACTTGACAGCCTCCATGATCCCGCCAGTAGAGGTGGTTGCGATGGCTGCAAGGTCTTCCAGCGAGGATGCAGTTCCCACGCCGGAATCCTGATAGACTAGTAGTACCTGACATTAAAAGGACTAATTTATTCAAAAAAAATTGCTATAATATGTGTGTCAGAATATTTAACAAGCTACCAAAGTCCATTAAAAAACTACCAAATTTAATGCTGTTGAGACATCTTAGAAAATGGTTAATGGAAAAAACATTTTATTCTGTTTACGAATTTCTCAACAATAATTATAATAATGATTAATTTATTTGAATTTTCTTATTTTATTTATTTAATTTTATTGACATGGACATTATTTATAAATTGTAGTACATAATGATGCTAATATTTAAGGACTTGCCTTTACCAATGTTTAAAAATAAATCAAGTAAATGGTTATTAGATAAATGTTTTTACTGTATTAAGGATTATATGACATATAAAGAATGATATTAATAATTATGTAATGATGAATAATTGAATTGAGAATGATATTGATATTATAATAATTATTGTTAAAATTTAAATTAAGAAAGTTTAATTTCTATTGCATGACTCCTTATATTTTTATTTTTTTGCACACCATTGTTATGGTAGAATGTAACCATTGTTTAATTACGAACACCTGTATTTGTACTACATTCTTGCAAAATAAAAATAAATAAATGATTTAAATGAAATGATTCTAGATGATTTGACGCGTTGGGTGCTTGGGGGGCGATGGTTGGTAGGGGCTGGGCTGCGGCGGTGGCGGGTGGTCTCTGCGACGGCGGGATGTCCTCCACCCTTCTTCTTGTAGGCTCACCTTGTATCTTCTCTGGCGACGTGAGTAGCCTCTTGGATGAGAGGGGGAGGGTGGCTGGGTCACACGGGGGGTGCTGAATGCATCAGGTGGCGTCCGAGCGAGCGATGTCCGGGGGGCGAAGACGACAGAGGCTCCCGGGGAATCAACCTCGATTACCCGCAGGGCCTCCGCAACGCGGCGTTGCCGCTCCAACTCTCCAGGGTCGTCATCCATTCTAGACGGCGTCCTGACGCAAGTGTCACTGTCACAAAACCCTAACACGTAGACAGAGAATGGTATAGACGGCTGATAGCTTCGGTCTCCCTCACACAAGAAAAAGATAAACTTATGCCAATTTTGTGTAAAAAAACAAGACAGGTGATAAGATTTTTTGTTTCGCCATGCGTGTCGAGTTTTTTCAAGGTTTGCTCAAAGGATAGTCAAACAAATTTGACGTATTTGACAACGCTGGAAAAATATTTCGGTATTTTTTAATTTTAGTTAGCTTAAAGTTATAAAAGTTACGTGAATCCTGAAAAATATTAGTAAATTTTCATCACAAGTGTCTTTGTTAAGGACGACGAAAGCTCTAACAGCGAGCCAGAAAAAGAAGCTACTAACATTCAGGTACCTGAAAGAATAACTCCTAGTCCGAATGCAGTCTGTGCAGGATCTCAACGTGGTAGCGTGGATTCACGAAGAGCTCGAGAGGTTTCGCAACGAAGTCGTGGTGTCTCTCAACGTGGCCGTTCTGTAAGTCGCCGACATCATTTACCTGGTCGCTCTTCAAGCGCACTGAGCACATCTCGTGGTACTCCTCGGTACCGCACGAGGAACTGCACCAGTACAAATGATCAGCTACCTGATTCATCTGGTACTACGCCACGCAGTGATTGCGCTCAGTCCGAGGTAGCTCAACGCAGCAGGTATCAGTCTAGACGAAGGCTATGGAAATGTATTCCGTTTGACCAAAAAGAACACAATTTTCCGCCACGAGAACAACAGACCATTAGAACGCCTCTAGAGTACTTTGAGGACTATTTTGATGATGCATTTTATAAAAAAGCTGCTAACTGCACCAATAGCTATCATTTAAGGAAAACAGGGAAACTTCTACACACAAGTGCTGTAGAATTGAAGAAGTTCGTCGGTGTACATTTTATAATGGGATGTATAACTTACCCACGAATTCATATGTATTGGAGGAGAGAAATGAGACTAACCTTAGTAGCAGATATCATTCCAAGAGATCGACTAAAACTGTTGCGCACTAATTTTCATGTCGTGGAAGATGATGTCGCCCCAGTGGGTAATATAAACAGTCTATGGAAAGTACAACCTGTATTAAATCAGGTAAAGAATGCATGTGAGAAAATAGAACGGCTACCAGGATACTATTCCATAGACGAGCAGATGATCCCTTTTTGCGGCGTGTGCCCAAGGGGTCTACGCCAAGTCATTAAGTCGAAACCTCGACCCACTGGATTGAAAGCCTTTGTTGCTACAACAAACGATGTGCTAATGCTCGACTTTGAAATCTATCAAGGAGCTAAAACTGCATTTACAGATAAATCTCTGGGTGTGGGTGCATCAGTTATTTTGCATCTTTCCAAATCCATTCCCCCAGGCAGTTGCATTTACTTTGATCGTTACTTCACGTCCATACCTCTCCTGGAACATTTATCTCAAAAAGGCATGCATAGCACAGGAACAGTAATGATGAATAGAATACCTGACAAAAAACACATATCTTTTAAAAAGGATCGTGAAATGAACCGAGGAGATTCTGAACAGTTCGTAAATAATTGTGTCGTAGTTGTGCACTGGATGGACAACAAATCAGTTTTAGCGGCGTCCAATTGCACCTCGGCTGACGACCAAATATTCGTGAAACGATGGGACAATAAGAGAAATGCGTTTATAGATGTCAGACAAGCCCTTATCATTGCCAATTATAACCGGTACATGGGAGGAGTTGACGTCCTCGACCAATCGATAGAGTATTATCGAACCTTTATGAAGACTCGGAAATGGACGTTGAAGGTCATGTTACATTTTTTTGATCTTGCTTGGCGTTTGTACAAAATACACTGTGAGACGGCTCGCGTACATAGAGGTCAAGTTTTTGACTTACTTCAATTCAAATTGCAAGTAGCTGATGGCCTTACCAACACACCTGATCGTTCAAGATTAGACCAAGATGCTGACGAAAACATAGAAGGGATAGAGGCCCAAGGTCCAGAAAATGTCGATCCAAACATATCAGCGAAGAGATACCGTCCAGCTAATGTACCTTCAGAGGCCAAGCGTCATGACGGTTATGAACATTACCCGGTATTTGATGAGATCGAAAATCCTCGATCCTGTAGAATGGAAGGGTGTTCTAGCCGATCCAAGATACGATGTGAAAAATGCAACGTGTACCTCTGTCTTAACAGAAAAGGCAACTGTTTCACGTCGTTTCATAAGCAATAAATAGCGACAAAGTTTTCTAAGATTTTATTACAAAGTGATTGAACCAAAATGTTAAGGCAATTATTGATCTCAAGAAGTGATTTTATTCTTTTTTATGTTGATTTACTAAAATATTATGTTATTACAGAAACTAATAAATAATTAAGACTAAACACACCTTTTTATACCTCTAAAATTACAAAAATACAAATTGAAAAATTATACCTAAAAAAAATCTGATAGACAAGTTAGAGCCGATATCGCACTATCGAGACATGGGGTTTTCTCACGGGGGGAGGGGTGGGGATTTTTATTATTATTTTTCTAGGATTACTTAAGACTTAGGTATTTAGAATCTATCATCAAAAATCAACCACGCAGATTTTTTTTTTGCTGGCCTGAAAGGGTTATGCAACCAAATCAATTTCCAGTGGATCCTGCTGTATTCGTCTGGTTGAGAGGCTTTTAACAGTTTTATGTGTATTAGTCATATACAACCAAACTAATTCTAAACCATTAAGGGTCCATACCCAGCCTTCTTTAGATGGTGGTGTACTCCTGCATTCCAAAAACACTAAGAATTTAAATAAATCTTTCATCGCCCGGAAAAGAGTTATATGCCCTGTGCTCTCTTTTATATTACTTGAGTACCTTTTGCCTCTTCTAAGATCCGGCGTAGAGGCATTTACACTATCAAACAGCATGTCCATTTTTGCTCCAGTTAGCCGTTGTCGTGGCATCACTCAGCATGTCCCCTGAAAATTACAATTACAAATTTAGGTACTAGAACCACAAAAAATATTAATGTTGAATGCATGATTAAATTTTGCTGGTAAACCTACAAATTGTTCGATTTGACAATTATATTATAAATAGGATTATTTCATACCTCTACAAACCAAATAAATACCCAGTGGTCAGAGTTGGGCGCAGTTAACTTCTTTTTTGAAGTTAGATTAATAACTACGATTAAAAGAAGTTAACTACATTTTGTTATAACTAACGTGTCCATCACATTAGTTAACTGCACTCAGTTATGACTAAATGTAACCATAACTACATAGAATCGTAACTAAATATAGTAGTTATGACTAAATTTAGTTCAAATCAAATCAAATCAAATCATCATTTATTTGCTTGAAATATGGTACAAAGATAGTTCTTACATTGTATATTATAGTTCAAGACATATTTCACCTATAGTACAGGTATGCAAATGTTTCATAATTTAGTTTACATTATATATTTTTTTTATGCTAACAATTTATAACTTATTTTATGTATACTATAACAGACTCTTATATTATATACTATTTTTAAACTATTACTATTATAAGTAAAACTAAAATTTACAAGAATTTTCATAATATAGTTATGATTCTATTTAGTTACGGTTACATTTAATCATGACTGCACACAGTTAACTCACCACTTAACTACTCTCAGCTGTTTTAACGTCTAACTAAAGAATGAACACCATCGCAATGGCATATTTTCGAACATCCAATTTTCGATCTCTGTCTCTCATTTAATGTCGGTTTAAGATTTGTACTCAACAGTTACCAATCCCGACCCCGACATTTCATTTGAGGCCAACTTCCAAACCGCCAAGATCTTTGATTGTTATGGTAACATGCCTTGATGTTATATGCGTGTGCGGCGTGATGATATGATACTTGACCAAGCACGTGTACAAGAACAAGGACAAGTGCAAGTGTTAGAAGAAAAATGTATTTTTTTTCAATAAATATACGAATATTTGCAAAATGGATAGCAGCAATAGCCAATAGCGAACTATAGAAATCTAAAAACAGGAGAAGTGGCAAGGGGGCGTGTCTATTATAAAATGCCTTGTTATATAAACTAATATTATAAAGAGGTAAAGTTTGTGTGTTTGTTAAATTGTCAGGGGTAATCTCGGAATCTACTGCACCGTTTTTAAAAATTCTTTCACTAATAGAAAGCCACATTATCGCTGAGTGTCATAGGCTATATAAAAAACCGAAAAATTAAAAGGTTTTTACGTGGTAGTCCGTTTTGTAAAGAGAATCGGAGAAAAACTCATCGTTATACGTGAAGGCCACAGCAGCGCGGCAGCGGCGCGCGATGGTTTCGGCTTATTTCGGTTCGCGTTCGTGCTCACTTCGGAAGAAGGAGGCGTGACCTTCCTTTTACATCTGAGAGGTAGGTACCCAAAATTGAATTTTTCGTAACACACTTTCGACATTCATTAATTTTATTTTCGGTACATTAAAAAAAAAATCTTTTATGTTTATATTATAGTTTTCATTTAATTTAGGTTATAGATAGGCATTAAGTTTGTTTCATGTACCTAGATATTAAATTAGGTTATAGGTATTAAGTTAGTTTCATGTAGATATTAATTTAGGTTATAGGTAGGTATTAAGTTTGTTTTGTGTAGATATTAATTTAGGTTATAGGTAGGTATTAAGTTAGTTTCATGTAGATATTAATTTAGGTTATAGGTAGGTATTAAGTTTGTTTTGTGTAGATATTAATTTAGGTTATAGGTAGGTATTAAGTTAGTTTCATGTAGATATTAATTTAGGTTATAGGTAGGTATTAAGTTTGTTTCGTGTAGATATTAATTTATTTCTTACGAACGCTGCCTTAACTATGAAAGATATATATTTTTGAACATTATGCCCAACGAAGTGGGCACGGGTCATCGTGATATATTATAAAAATGCCTTGTTGTTCTGTGGTTTCCAGCAAAAACCGAAGTGATATTAAAAACTTCGTATCTCACGGAATCACTTACCATACGTAAATAAAAGTATTTTACTGTATTTGTCTTTAAAATCATAAAAAAACAACAAATCTTAAAAGATTTTTGCTTTTACTACGTAATTTTTGTTTTCAAATATCGCAGCGGCCGTACTATTTTTTGAAAAAAATACATTGCTCCTTAACCACCACCTTAAGTATGTCGCTAAGCGACTGGACAAGCAATGTAAAAATAACAAAACGATACTTTTTTTACACGGAGCGTCACATAGTACAGCCGATGTGTCTTGCGGCGAGATAGTGATGTGGTTAAGATTCACTAACGAAGGCTTTCGATAATAATGTCGATTGCCCAACAAATATTATATTGCTATCATGGTTTATTTTTGATTTTGTCAACCGTTTTAGCCCGGTTGGAATACTTAAAAAGATGACATTTAAGTACGGTTGAAAAACCCTTGAGAATGTAAAATAATCTTTTCAACACACTTGTTCATAAAGTGGCTCTATGGTCACTGCAATTAGGCACGTAATGACATCCATAACCAGTTGAAGCCCAAATGTGACTAATGTCCCTTTTTGCTGTCAACAGTAGAAGCCCGAACGTCTGTTTTGTCCCTTTTTTGTCGCAGTTAGATATTCGTTGAAACAAACATTATTATCTTTTTCTCTTTCAAACTACACCTTTTTCTAATATTTTTATCTCATTCTACATGTTTGGCCATGCTTAAAAACTTTTAATAAGCTGTACACGGGAACGCGAAGTATAAAAAAAAAAAAGTTAAAGTTCAGTGTTTGTTTACGATAGTCAGCGTCGCGTATGCCCCCCGTATACTTCGTTTGAATACGTGTTTTAATTACTTTAATACGTTTATTTGGTAAGTTTGTGTGTTTTTTCATTTAAATATTTAATAAAGTGCTATTGTGAAAAAGGATTGCAGTGTAAAGTGTTTACTTTTTTTATTATTGGTAAGTTTTTCAATACATGTCTAGTGCTACTGACCATCTCATAAATGTAATTGCTTACCGTGTTCACAATTCTGTGTAAAACGTCATGATTAATATTTATTTGGAAAGAGTAACTATTGTTCGACATAAAATTAAATAAATAACATCATTTGAGTTAACATCATGAGAAGATTAAACATAACAAAACTTGCCGGCCCAAACGTAATAAAACAAAATGGCTGCGACCGCCCGATGTACAAATAAGGCTTGATTTACATGGGTGGTGTTTTGTACAGATCAAATCGCTCACGTGACCTCCGAAATCTGAAAGGTTGAGCTTTACAATAAATATTACTTCATAAAAAATTTTATGCCATGGAATTACGTAAAATAATGCTTTAGAGTATTATGTGAAGTTAAGCAACTTTTACCAAGGTTAGTTTTTGGATGGGTGACCGTTTAATAGTGTTTGATCATCAGTGTTTCGATGCTTCGTACGAAAGAGACTACGCAAATGTTGGTCCTGATTAGTCCTGTTAAACTTGATTCGAGTACCAGTGTATATAACCAGTTCATTATCAGACCCTGATGTGATGACCACGTGTGTGGATTCAGACTATCAATAATAAAATAAGTTTTCATTACAGTTTTAGTTTAAATTTTCATAATTTTAACAAAAACTTTTAATAAAAAAAAATAATTCGATTTTTTCATACATGTGTACCCAGCTTTATATAAACGGTTTTTAAAGAGTAGTTTACTGAATACATACACTTGCGATTTTAATTTTACTTGCAATATTTTTAAACAGGGATCAAATAGTAAGTGTGATATATCGTTGAAAAGGTATTTTTTTGACGTAAATAGTTATTTATATAATATTCTATGTACCTAAATTTTGCTGAACAAATTTTTTTGAGAAACCTACCGTGTGGTTTTTTGAAAACGCTTCACCTTTCAATCACTTTCATATTTTAGTGGGAATATTTAACTTAGAGCCACGATTTTTTTTAATAAATTACAATATGAATCTAGGTTTCAATTAGTAATTATATTTTTGGTCTGTCTAAAAGCGTTTATTATAAATTAAGTATTTAAGTTTGGGTGAAAAAAATACTTCCTGTATGAAATCTGTGCAAACTTTGTAAGCCTCTAAATAAATATTTTTCTACTATTAAGTAAAAGTATTATTTTTATTTCCATTTAATAATACCTTTAGAATAATTTCAATAGCCTAGTAATCGAATGATTACTCTATTTAACAAAATAAATATTTTTTAAGTCGCAAATGATGATTTTTTACGTATTAATTACATTCACAGTCAAGTATTATATTTCAAATAGGACGTCCGCAATAAATTCTGATACCATTTACAAGCTTGACTTTTTAACTTAAACAAAAACACCACTTCAACAACAGCAAGCCGCAATCTGCGTCGTAAAAATTTTTTTTGTAAGCTCGACACTTCACGCGGGCCGGTGACGTTATCGGCTGGGCTTCGAGGATTTTTTTTTGCGCGCGCCTAGGCTTCAAGCTGATAACCAAACTGTGATATAATAAAATCTTTATCACACTAGTGAGTTATAGATTTTTTTTTAATTTTATTGGTTGAGTTGCTTTGTTTTTAAAAAAGTTTTTATTAAAAAAAAAAGCGTGTTCAATAAAACAAATAAATTAATGCTCCTATTCCTTGCTCATTTCATGCAACTTCTTATTTAAATAGATAATTTTAACTCGTACGTGTTTCATAAACAAAACTTTCACTCAAACTTTAAAATCACCAATAAGTACGTGGCAGAATAGGCGCAAACAGAATAGGCGCGGCAAATAAAAAAAAAATTATCACTATAATCTATGGCCGATTGAAATGCGCGCGCATAGGAAAACTGATTATTTGTTGCCCGCCATAGCGGAACATTTTTCACAACTCGTTTTCACTGTTTTAATTATATTATTTAATAATTAAAATATCTAGAAGTACTAGTTACGAAGAACATGATTTATGTTGTACACCGCCCGATATAAGATGTGAAGCCCTTAACGTTATGGAAAGTTTACTACCTGAAAACTCCAAGGAAAAATATCTATTAGCGTACCAAAATTTCATAAAATGGCAAAGCAGCAAGAATACGCAGTCTTTTTCAGAAAATGTGTTCATGGCGTACTTTAAAGAATTATCTTCTAAGTACAAACCTAGCTCTTTGTGGTGTTTTTATACTCAATGTTAAAAAGTACAGTCCGAACAAAGAATGGAGTGGACTTAAAAACATTCTCTAATTTGTCAGCATATCTAAAGAGACTATCCGATGGATTTAGAAGCAAGAAATCAAAGGTTTTATCGTCTGACGATATTGAAAAATTTATAAAAGATGCTCCAGATAGCCAATATCTGGCTACTAAGGTTAGTTAAATTAATTTTAAATATCTACGCGACTTCAGCCTGTGTAATTGTGTGTTGAACTTTGCTATGCACCACACGATTTGAATGCGTTGTAGTAATCGGTATGGTTCAGATAAAATATATTAGTGATGTTTGCTTATAATAAGTCAACATATTCATGCTATTTATTTGTTATGCATGAGTGTGGTATGTGTTGGTTTTCATATATTTAACTATTTCTAAACCAGGGTTTTTTTAATAACAAAAGCCTATTCGCCTGTTGTCTGCTACCTGCTTACTCATCGTGAGGTTTAGAAGTATAGACCACGCGGAACTAGTTGACCGCGCCTTAGGTATGTGAGCGGTGGGACGAAGGAGCAGGGGCGCATTACTCAGTACGTGCGTTGCGAACCGCCCGCGCAACCTCACATATAATACTTTCTGGACATATCATTTTTATTTTATTTTCAGGACCCTAACTTTATCGGAAGTATCGATAACTTTCCGATTTAGTCAATCACTAGCGTATATGTAAAATAAATTGCTTTTGCACAGTTCAACGATAGCGACAGCTGATGTCTAAGTGTGAGTAAGATGTAAGGTGCATGGTAAATGCACGCTGTGTATGACGAGTTAAGGTTTATAATTGATTGTATAGTATGTTCTGATTTATGAATTGCAAGTGTGTATCTATTGCTTTTACTGAACTACATGTGTAGTAGTGGCGCGGTGGTGGGGCCAACCTAGCGACATCGGGCTCTGATACATTTTTAACTACCGGGCATATCTCCTTCTATCAAATATCTATGGTTCGAACCCACGGCCTCCTGTCTCATGGAAATGGTCGCTCGCTAACGGTGAAGGAAAACATCGTGAGGAAACCTGCATATCTGAGAGTGCCAAAAACTACACAAAGACATGCCGCCCCAGCGAGAGCGGGACAGAACTATTAAAGCTATAGCGTGCTCTCTCTCTTACGGCCGGTTGCCGGCTCGCTTGACTAGACATGGGCGTTTTCAGTTTTTAACGCAAACCGATATTTATCCGATTTCAGATTTCCAAATCGATTTCAAAATCAGTTTTTAGAAATCCGATTTCAATAGTGCCTAGCCACGTCATCAACCGTTCGCTTACGTTATAAGATTTCGTTTTATCAACTAATGAATATCAAATACAGATTTTGTACCAATAAGATTCAGATATAAATTTGCCGATTTTCCTTCATGCTTTTTCTGGGCTTAGGGCTAGCAGAAAAGCTTTTTCATTAAAAAAAAAAATATATATAAAAATAAATATTTTTTTATACACAACTTTTTACACTTTATATAAACACGTCAAAATTACAATTTAGAAGTCAAAGTTTTTAATTCAATTATATTTCAATTTTATAAACCCATTTTTTTCGTTATTATTATCATACGTACGTTATTAAATAAATAACTATGTATCTATTGCAAAATAATTACGCGTGCACTTGTCATTAAACATGATCAAATTTGCATCTAAAATTCTAAATAAAACGAAATAAGTACGAGAGTTAAAACCAAAATTATATTAATGCTTAAACTAGCTAATATAGCGCATATTACAGTTGTAATAAGGATGATGTTGATCGCAAAAATCAATGTGCACACGCAAACGCCACAAACCGAATCTATCGAACAAATTCGTGCCATCCTTTTTACGCCGCTATATTGCTTTTGGTTAGAAAGAGAAAAAGCGAATTGCTAGAAATCAGTTTGCATCGCCCTGCAACCAAATCGGTTGTCTGTGATCAGTTTGCGTTTGGATTTGGATACACGTTGAAATGATTCGTTAGCGTAATAATATCATTTAGCTAGGTTGTCGATTTATCGAAATCTGATTTTCTAGTTGAGAAATCGATTCGTATCGTTTTTTATTTGAAATCGGATTTTTAGTTCGTTTTGATATATCTGACGCATGTCTACGCTTGACCTCTATCACTGTGACCGGCGACGGCGCGCCGGCGCCGCGGCGGTTTACACGTGGCGGCACAGTATAAAATGTACAAACAGTACGGAAACTGCCTACAAACGTGCGAAACGGCACGCACACATAAACATGCACACCGACGAGACCCCTAAGCGGTTGTCGCGGTGCGCTCAGTAGCGAGTGCCGCTCATCGAATGCGCACCGCACCGCCACTGCTATGCCACCGCGCGTCGCTTAGACCGAAAACGAAAAGGTCACCGACCCAAAGTCAGCTCATTGATACAAATCTAAAGAAACCAAATATACAGTAAGCAAGCCCTACGTACTTGAACCAGAAACCTAGAATCCCTGGGTATTTTTAACCGACTTCAAAAAAAAAAAGAGGTTCTGTATTTGATCCGTATGTATGTATGTTATGTATGTATGATTTTTTTTTTTTTTTTTTTTTTTTTAAGAGTTGGAAAAAAATACATTTACGTATCATAGGAACCTGATGTTCGGTTCCCGTATGTCGGACTCAGTTATAATACCGACTAAAAAAAAACAACTCTGCTCTCTGACTTCCTTTAATTCCCCGCGGAAACACCGTTAGGTACTACTTCGCTAAGGGGAGGATTTAGCAATGGCTATCTCTGGCTATAACATTTTTTTTCCTTTCACGCTCTTCAAGGCGGAGTTTTTTAAGCGCCTCTGTGGCATATATGCTAGTTGCTTCCCAAGCAATCTTTGAGGACAACATAGCGCCCACAATTTCTTCGGGCTGTAATATGCCCCCAATGGCACTCTGCCAAGTGTGGCGGGCTGTCACGTATCGCGGGCACACAAAGAAGACATGCTCCGCATCTTCGTTTATTCCAGTGCAAGTTGGACACACCGGTGAATCTTCGTGCTTAAATTTAAATAGATACTCACGATAACAACCATGACCTGATAGCATCTGGGTAAGGTAGTAATTTACTTCTCCATGACTTCTGTTTATCCACTCATCTACTTTTGGTATAAGACGATGGGTCCATCTCCCTTTTGATGTCCTATCCCAGTGACATTGCCATCGCACAATACTGTCCCGTCGTTCATCCTTTCGCAGTTCTTCGTTGGTGAGTCTGGTGGACCTTTTCTTATTAGCAATAACCGTTCGCTCTTCAGCTAGTATATCGATTGGAATCATCCCGGCGATAAGAAACGCAGCATCATCAGATACCGTACGAAACGCACTTGCTACCCGCTTGTATGTATGTATGTATGTATGTATGTATGTATGTATGTATGTATGTATGTATGTCACCTTTTTATGTTCGCGATTTTCTCGGAAACTACTGATCTGATTTGAATGCAGTTTTCAGTATTTTAATCCTTGTGTTTCAAGGAAGGTTTTAGTATATAATTTATCAGAATCTAATGAAGATCTTTGGAGACAGGCAACGGAACTCTTCAAAAACGAATAGCTAATGAACCACGTTTTGTGCAATCGTGTATCTATGTATTGTTTTCACCACTACATAACATAACATCATGCCTGTATATGCTTTGAAGGGTAAGCAGAGACAGCCTACTTACCTACCCTTAAAGTACCGAAAGCTCTGCTTAGGTTTGGACGGGGCTTACGTTTCAGCATATTTGTTATTATCGTAGTGATAACTTATGATCATGAAGATCTCAGAAAGAATTTTTTGATAATATATAAGGATTTGATAATAAAAAAATAAAATAAAAAAAACTAATTAAAAAAAGGAATATTCTTAACTCGAGCGTATTCTAAATATTATAATATGTACTAATTTTTTTCAAAGAAAAAGGAACCGCCTTCAAAAACTCAAAAGTAAAAAAACTAAGAAACTAAAAAGCTTGAAATAAAAAAATAAAATAAAAAAAACTAATTAAAAAAAGAATATTCTTAACTCGAGCGTATTCTAAATATTATAATATTTTATGTAATAATTTTTTTCAAAGAAAAAGGAACCGCCTTCAAAAACTCAAAAGTAAAAAATAAAATATTCGCTAAACTTTGCTTACCTTTATATTAATTTGTTTAAACAATAAACCTAAATAATTATGTAATACCAATTAATTATATTTTTTTTAAGTCGGCGCCAAATTACAAAATCAAAAATACCAATTAAAACCGTATCAGCAATTATGTGATTTGGCGCCGACTTCAAAAAAATATAATTAATTGGTATTACATAATTATTTAGGTTTATTGTTTAAACAAATTAATATAAAGGTAAGCAAAGTTTAGCGAATATTTTATTTTTTACTTTTGAGTTTTTGAAGGCGGTTCCTTTTTCTTTGAAAAAAATTATTACATAAAATATTATACTATTTAGAATACGCTCGAGTTAAGAATATTCTTTTTTTAATTAGTTTTTTTTATTTTATTTTTTTTTGGTTCTAACATTAGCTGATTAGTTAGTTTTATAACATAATATAACATCACGCTTATATTACCTACAAGGGTCTGGCAGAGGTGTATAACACCCACATTTCATTAGTGCCATGCACATCGGTAGTGTCAAATGGCTCCAAATATAAAATACATCTTTTTTTTCTTAATACCATGTAGGTATGTGGCAAACGTACGAGTTGTCCACCTGACCGTAAGCGATAACTGAATCTGGTCTGCTGTTAGGTCTAATATCTTAGGTCATCGGTCTTAGAAATAAAATTTGTAATTTGCCGCTCACTTGTGCTGTCTATAATCTATACCTACAAAAATATGAACAAAGACTATTATTTTTTAGTAGAGTCCGTTATAGTGTGCAGTTAGTTATGTTCTTCGATAGTTACGAATCGTGACTGCGACTGCAACTAGTAGTTATTAATCGGCATGTACTAACTAATTTTTACGATTGTTTTATGTGTAGTTAGTATATGATTGATAACTGCGATTACGATTAGTTACTAATCGAAATGTACTAACTAATTTTTACGATTCTTTCTTGTGTAGTTAGTGTTTGATTTCTAACTGCGATTAAGAAATCGCAGTTATTTGTTATTAGTTAGACTGCGAAATGCCCAACACTGCCAGTGGTATATTAGGTACTTACTAGAAAAAAAATATTGCTTACCATTAGCTATTTTTGAATAAATGCCAGCTGTAACTGAGTGACTTAAAATTCGTGCTGCAAGTTTCACCTTCATTTTTTGTTTGGAGTTAGGGTTAAGTTGATCTTCTCTCAAGCATGGTGCAAACACAAAATTTGGATTACTGTTATCTAACTCATAAAACAGTTTAATGTGGCTCCATTTAGCAATTCCTGAAAAAAATAAACAACCATGTTATATATTATAGAGCATCGTTTTATTATACATTTGCTTGCAGTTGAATAGGAACACTAGCTTAATTGGCCAATAAACAATTCAGAAAGCATTTGTTTCTGTATTTATATGTGTGGGTGGAGGGTATTCTGACGTTTCATTGGTTTCATACAAATCTGACATCTAGCCCATTCCATATACTCCCTTTTCAGTACTGTAGTTCAGTCATGAAAGCGTAATAGACAGACAAACAGAGTTACTTCCGCATTTATAATATAAGTAAGGATTGTTTAAAGAAGTTTTTAGTAAATCTATGCAACAATTTTGTAGTTGTTTTCTCTTAGTTAGAGTATTTCATAATATACATATGTATTAAGAAAAATATAAGTAGTTACACTATAGTATTACTAACGACTGCCTCGTTGGTCTAGTAGTTAGCGCATGCGCCTCTCACTGCGAGGACTCGGGTTCGATTCCCGGCTCGGGCAGTGTTATTTGTGATTATTTCGTCAGGGAATTTTCGTTCAATAGCAGCACGGAGTTATGCCCAGTGGATGGCGATAGGCTATCAGGCGAAATTCTTATTCATTCGTATCGATGGCTGCAGTCATGTTCTCATGGTATTGACTTGCCATCGTGGTGAAAGGATTCGCCAGTCTGCTTGGTGGACATTTGCAGACAGCCCAGGGTGCGCCGGACGTAGTGGTTGATTATGTACGTCGCTCGGGGAGGCTCAAAGGCGAAATGTGGGTATTACACCTCTGCCACACTCCTCTGGGTAATATAAGCGTGATGTTATGTATATAAATATGTAATGTAAAAAATATCTGCTCTGGTTTATATCACTTAGCAGTTGCCCGCGACTTCGTCTTAATAATGAACTAAAGCTGTACCCATCGGTTTTACCCACGTTTTACTTTTATGCTCCGCTCTTATGGGTTGCAGCGTTTCATTATCATCAAAATTGTTGACATAGATTAGATTAGGCTATAAACACAAACTTTCGCCCCTGTGATTAATTTTGGGATAAGTATAGATATAAATAAATAACTTACCAATTCCTTGTTTGTTGTCAGATGAAGCATGAATGTCAGTCATGAATTTTATGTCGTATTTCAAAAACAGATTTCTAAAACATTTAAGTATTGGGGTGTCCAATATAGTGACAATCTTGTGTTCACCCGCTTTAATTACAGGATGCTCGACAGATGCTCCCAAGAGACATATAGCTCTCCTGTTGACTCCCTCCATGTCACAAACAGATACACATCTGTTCAAACCAGCATTAAAGCAAGAATTTAATACCTGAAACAATTTAAACACATTAATTTTAAATATAAATTTGCAGGTAAAATAAATTTACTGTACAACAGGCTACATTAATTAAATAACAAACAGTTTTTCCTTCAGAATGATCATAATTCTCCAATTGTTACATTCTACTAACTATGCCCCGACAATGCCCGCGGCTACGTCTGCGTGGTATCTAAGAGTATAAAAATAGCTACCCTCCTAATTGTCAGACTTACCTACCCATATGCACAAAAAAAAATACGAAAATCTATCGCTTCGCCGTTTCATAACTAACCCTGTGAAACGATATATATACATACGCTCGACGATATATATATAAATATATACATAATCGTAATACATACACACGCTCGAACAACATAACCCTCCTTCTGACGCAGTCGGGTAAATATACGACAAAACTCAAGGAAAATATTGGAACGAAGTTCCTTATCGCGCGTTGCGAAAGGGGGCTAGACGGAAAAAAATGGAACGAAAAGTTGTAACGACACTTTTCGTAGCAATTCTCGTAGCGGCGTAGTAACTACATGCTACGTTACAGCTACGGTGCTACACATTTTTCTGTCTGTCTCTCTCTCTCGCTTATAGAAAAATAAAAGATAAAATAAATTTAAAAAAAAACTAAAAAGAAAAAAAAAATTACTAGAGTTGAGTTTTTAAAAAAATTGGGGGCGCTGGCGCGCTGCGATAGGTCCGCGCAGGCGTACACGATCCATGAAGGGGATGCTCTGGACAGCGATCCACTGCCCATTACTAACGCGTAAGGTAGTAACTTTACCACACCCACCACTACTGAATACTTCCAAAAAAACACTCCTACCAATCCGACCCAAAGGACCATGTTCGAGGGTCGGCGAGGGAGGTTTTAAATCAAACTGAATTTAGTTTTCTAGTCACATTTAATAATCACCGTAAACACAGTACTGACTTGTTACTCATAATAAAACAATACACTGGCAGAAATGGTCACCGCAAGGAGACCCAGTTAGTTGCCATTAAATAAAAAAAAAATATAAAAAAAATAAATAAATAAAAAAAAAAAAACAATAAAAATCATCTCCTTATATACCCGTGTTGGTAACGAAACCATATCGCCTTCTAATTTGACGCTAACGCCATCTATATGCAAAATTGGTACTAAAATCCGACCAGTATAATTAATTATTCGCGATATGATTTCGTTTACCTTTTTAACGTAAACAGTAACAATAATGAATCCTGACAGTGTTTCTGCACAAGTTCCGGATATTGCTGATGGATTTAGGTAAGTAGAGATTTTATACAGACAATAATAAATGCTTTTGTATTTTAGCAAGTACGCATTATAACCTTTCTTTACTATTGTGCTAACCAAGTCATACGCGTTATAATCTCTCCATTATTGTGTGTTTAGCAAGTGTACGCGTCATAACTATATTAAATTCAAAAGCAAATTATTTTTAATATTACCACAGAATGTTTACTAATTTTGTTATGTACATTTCATGAAATATCCGATTAGAACACATCTAATTATGTCATTGGGATTGGTGATGAGATTATTGATAATGAGATCTGATATTATTATATCGCGAGTAAACTTGCGAATACAATTTAAAAGAAAGCAAGGTAATCGCAGAAAAATAATGTTAATGATAAGGTTTGTTATGTGTGATCATAGAACTATTACTCCTAGAAACCGAGTACACGCATGAAATGTGAAGCCACTTTAATTGTGCCGTTTCAGTTCAGTGTAACTCTCTGGTATTTATCAGATTTTCATTTAGTTTGTCTGTCCGCCAACCGGCGAGATTGATTGAAAATTATAATAATTTTCAATCAATCTGTTTTTAGCCTAACTTTATACTTAAATTCATACAAGCAGTTTATTGATCTAGGCATTATAAGTCTATGCGTGTGTTTGAATGAACCTCGCTTTTGATATTTTGAAATTCGAATAGCGCGAAAGTTCGAAGGTAAGAATTATTTTGAAATTGAGTGTGTAAGGCACAGGAAATATTTTTATGTAGCCATTCAGCCTATAGAAGTATTGTGAAAATATCTCGACAGTGATTTTAAAAGTATCATTCGATTATTTTAAGAGAATGATTAAAGTGATTCTGAATGATCGTGTGTACGCTTGCTACGCTTGATAATTTAATTTCTTAATGTTTGTTTTTTTTTTAATTTTGTTTAAATTTTTGTTACCGTATAATTAGTTTATTAATAGACTGTTTTATTTGTTTAGTAGTTAAGGTCGCATACCTTTTACTGCAATCTCGGGTGCAAATCCTGATTTTTTGTTATTTGGAATTACCGAACTTCGTTCCATCCGGGTGTCCCTTGACACCTCAGTAGTTTTTTTTATTTAAACAAATCAAAACAGACAAATAGGTACAACTCATGTACCTACTTCGAAACTACTTGACATTTCGAAATAATAGAAATTGCGACACGTGCGTCCGTGACAGTCCGTAGAGTTTAGCGTAATGTTAAAAAGACCTTTATTGAGACTTAGACTATCGCCCAGTAGTTTTTATACTTAGTGCTTTCAAACAAACAAACTATCTGCCGCAATTTCATCTGTGTGGTAGGTACATCAATAAAAAAACTCAATAACAGAAAATAAAATACTTACCTACCTAAATAAACCTATTTCTGATGATAACTAATCTAAACTCAATAAATAAGCAAAATCCCTATAAACTAATATCTATACGAATGTCTTATCCTACCTAACAGTATTATAAAATAACCTACGGTCACTACGTACAATATCAATTATACTATCTATACTTTAAAATTAAAATCAATACAGAACCGCATATAATAAATTTGTCGTAGGTTATTTATAACCTACGACAAACTTATTATTTGCGCAAAATTAAGTTTGTTTTTTATTGTATAAAATATACTAGGTATTTTTCCGGGATAAAAAGTACCCAGTGTGGTGCCCAGGATATTAAAGAATAATTATACCAAGTTTTATCGTAATCGAACCGGTAGTTTTTGCGTGATGCCTGAACAAACAGACAGACAGACAAAAATTTTTTTAATCACATTTTTGGAATCGGTGTCGGTCTAGTAACACCGCCTGCTATTTATTTTTTTTATATTTTCAATGTACAGAAATTTTACTTCTACAGATTTATTATAAGTATCACTACATAGTATAAAACAAAGTCGCCTTTTCTGTCCCTATGTGCGCTTAAATCTTTAAAACTACGCAACGGATTTTGATGCGGTTTTTTCCAATAGATAGAGTGATTCAAGAAGAAGGTTTTTATGTATAATACATGCATAGAAAGGGGGAATTGTTTTACTCCAAATTTAACGCGTGCGGGCCACGGGCAGTAATTAATAAATCAAACTACTGGATCGATTTTAATCATTTTTTCAGTGAGTGACATAGGCTATAATATATTATTATTATATACCCGTGCGAAGCCGGGACGGGTCGCTAGTAGAAGATATAGATAATTGTATTATGAATGTTATGAATGTAATAAATGAAACTTAGTAATAACTATAATATACAAGGCGTACTTACCTCTTTTATCAATACAGATAATCTATCTGCTGTCACTGAGCCACCTGATAAATAATATGCAACTGGCTGTTTAGTTTTCTTTCGTATGCCTACCACCACGAGTACAAGGGCGTATGACGCTACTTGTAATGATCTTCCTTGTGTTGCATGATTTTGGAAGCCATTAATAACATCAGCCTTTGGGTTGTACCATAAATGTTTCCTGATGGACATCTCATCCCATAAAAGAGTGAACTCTCTCTCAGACAGATGTAAGGATTTAGAATATTTTTTCAAAATTTGCAAAGTTTGTTCATTAATGCCAGCATGCATTCTAAATGTATTTAACAATGACTTGAGTGTACTAGGTGCAGGCAGGAAAATCATTCTTCTTAATAATTTGTAACAAGTTGGTGACTTGTTGTACAGCCTCAGTGCTATTATTTTCTCTTCCGTATTCCACCAACCCCCTCTTGGGTTTCTTTTAAAATTTTGCAATTCTCCTTGAAGTAATAAGGCAAAAGTTGAAGTCACTTTTGTTTGTAAAATTTTTGACAGACTCATTTTTACTCAAAACATTTAAAAATGACACTCATTAGTAGACTACGTTACATCATCATCTTTCTGTTTGGAAGGTCCTTTACATATTTCAGGTGCAAACAAAAAAGTAGGATTTGAAACATCTATGTTTGATTCGAAAACAGGAATAATCATTTCAGATCTGCCGGCAACAGGAACAGATGTGACATTTCTTTCCAAGACATTGATAGTAGGAACTGTAGAAGGCTGAAATTAGAGAAACATATATTATTCGCCTGTTGCTGTTTCTTGTATACGATGAATGTGAAATACGTGATTTAACACTTATTGCAATAATTTCGGTTATATTTTTATGACAAACACTCTGTATAATGTGATTCCCTCTAAGACTCTGTTGAATGTGACTCTGTATGTGACTGACTCTGTGAGTGCTGAGATGACATCTGATAGAAAGATATTATGGAACATTAAAAAATATTGCGCCAACCCCAAGTAATTGGGATAAAATATTGGTGGTAGAGCTCTTGTGAATGAGCTCGAGGGCGGCAGCACCACCGTCTCACCTTTAACCTGCCGCCAAATAGTAGTGCTTCCAATACTGTGTTCCGTTTTAGTGGTGAGATCAGGCGCTGAAATTACAGGCACATTAGGCATAACACCGTAGTCCTCAGCTGCAGCGACGCATCTACAATCTGCTTTTGTGGATTGTTGATGTCCATGGGCTGTACTCCACTTACCATCAGGTGGACTACACGTTCGTTCGCTGTGGGCGTAGTATAAAAAAAAAGAAAAAAAAAAAAAGTGGAGGTGGATGGATGATGAATCTGTTTAATGTGATAATAATTAATATGACTCCACACTGTTACTGCCAATTTCCAAGAAAAATTCTATAACATTTCAGCGAGAGAATCAAACATAGGACAAAAAAGATGGTCATAAAAAAAATTAGGGACCACAACACATAAAAAAATATTAACTAGCTATTTAACTTTAATAATTAGAATAACATTTTATGCTAAAATGTTTTTGCTTCTATTAAAATATGTGCTTGTATGACTACAAGCACATATTAGATGCAAAAAAAATTTTTATTCAAGAGACATTTTGTGCAAGATAAATTGTGACTCAATTCACACAGGAATGGCAGGGAAGTGGCCAGTGGTTTCAGTGCCTAGAATTTTCAGCTCTATATTTATTGCTATAATACATAATATTGCTGAACAAATTTGAAGTACCTACCTTGTCAAACTACAAAATTAATGGGACAACATTGCGGGAGGTAGACGAGATCAGGGATTTGGGAGTCACTCTAGATAGAAAATTGAGCTTTGTCGCACATGTCAACACAGTGGCTAAAAAAGCTTCGAGAATGCTCGGATTTATAAAAAGAAATACAAAAGACTTTCGTCGCATACAAACGAAAAAACTTTTGTATAATGCCTTTGTAAGAAGCCATCTCGAATTTGCTTCTGTGGTCTGGAACCCCTTGTATGCAATACAATCGCAGAGAATAGAAAGCGTTCAGCGTGCCTTTACCAGACACTTGGCTTACATCTCTACCGGAATCTCGCATAGGGCTCCATACAATCATAGGCTAAACTTCCTCAAAATGGACACATTACACCATCGGCGAAAGAATCATGACTTGATTTTCCTTTTCAAGCTTGTCAACGGTAATATAGACAGTAGTCATTTACTAAATGGCATTGCTCTCTCGGTACCAAACAGAATGCCTCGTCATCCTATCACCAGAACATTTAACATCCCGCTTTGTAAGACCAACATTGGCAAACAATCACCATTGGTACGGATCTGTTCCGAATACAACACTCTGTGTGGAGGTTTGGAAGATGTTGACATATTTGACGACAGCTTCTACGAGTTCAGGCGCAAACTTATACCGAAGTCAGCTCATTAATCAGCTCATGAAACAGATGTATAGATGATTATTCATTATTCATTAGATAAAGCATGATAAATGGTCTGTATATTTATATTATTAGTTAAGATAAATTAAGTCACTGTTTTTTTAGAATTAAGATTTTTTCCTTTTTTGTAACCTTCAACAATGTTTACAGGGAGTGATGTGCACATCTATTATAGATATACATTTAAGAACATTTTTAGCAATAAGAAATTTTTACAAACGTGTACTATGTGTATATTGTTGAAGTGCCAAATAAATAAAATAAAAATAAAATAAGACCAAGCGGCCGGAAGCGACCCCACGCACCTCAAGCGATAATGTGCATTACAGTTATCGAGATAACATTTAAAATTCAATGTCACTGAAACTGCACCTCAGGCCGCTGCCACTTCCGCGTGTAATAATATCATAAGTGAGATGTTATGTTAAGCATAAAAAAATTAACTGACCTCATTACTTTCTACTTCAGGTACTGCTGTTCTATACAACTTGTTATTTAAATAATAAGTTGAAAGCTGAAAGCTTGTAGAAGACCAGTCTTCATTGGGAAAACTATACTTCGCCCATAACACCACCATACAAAGTCGCGAAGACTGGAAAAAAAGATGTAGCACTTTAAAACAATATTTAATTTAACTTAACTGCTAACATGATCATACCCTGCAATTTAACGAAATAATAATAAAATTTTAATAAACAAAAGAATGTAATGTGTCAAGATTTTAGTAGGTACTAAGTTTATAAATAATTTTGAGCTTTTCACCGAAATATTTAAAATGGTGGATCATAGAGAAAAACTGTCTTCTATGGAATGAAAGCTTATACAATTTTATACAACAAGATCACTGTCCAATTTAGCTCTATATGTCATTACTATTGGAAATTGTGTCCAGTTTCTTTGATCAAACTATGTATATAGGTACATTGGACGAAGATCTTTTATGAATTTAATGTTATACCCCCGCATTGTAATATGGTATTGAAATGGATGTGTATCTTCAGGAGGATGCATCAATTTTCAGTTACCTATGTCATTTATTTAATAGCAGATAGTACTCCTTGCGAAAAATCGTGAATGAAAGTATGAGCCCAGTGTTCATTGCAGCAAGTAGGTATTTACTTACCGTAGGCCATTATTGGTCCCAGGAATTGGAAAACGATGCAGTCTGATGCTGGGATCTTTGGCAGGTGAAGACCCACACTTGTAACATGTTCTACTAATTTCACTCATATTCACAAAAACTCTTGAAATTAATTTGAATCTCTGGAAGAAAGTTGAAGAAACTTTGAACTTTACCAGAACTGGACACTTTAAGAACCCTGAGTAAATTTCTCTGTTGTACACTATACCGGAGGGACAGGGTGCTTAACTCAGGGTTTTTAATCACACAACATAAGTATATAAGCAGAAATAAAAACTCAAACAGACTCAAACTGTACAAATAACGATACGGCAAAATCCGGAAGACATGTTTTTATTTTAGTGTTGCCGTTAAATTAAATGACATAAAATTATTTACATTTTGAACAATACAATACAACAATGTATCTTCATTGTTATATTGTTTATTTATCAAAAATATCATAAATAATAACTTAAATTTTTTTTATTGCATTTGTAATAAAATAAATTCAATAATAACTTTATTCAACTTGAGTGTATTTTTCTAGCAGTAACATTACAGCAGATTGATATCACTATCCTTGTTTTTCAATATTTTTCCTCTCTTACTCAATACCTTACCGTGTAACGGGGTGTGAGATAGCAATATTTTACTACAGTGTTGTCAGGGTAATCAGATTTCCCTAAAAAGTTGGCAAAAAGGCGTTCCTCAAATATACAGGTGGTTTCTCTGTCTACGGTAAGCCCTCATATATTCAACAAGTAGAAGAGAGTTGAAGGGGACCGAAAAACGGTAACATACATCAAACGGATATTGCACACATTATATAGAACTTTCAATCAAATGATTAAAGCAAAGACTCATCCTTGCCAGTGAACTAATTGATTTAGTGAGTGTGACAAAAAGTCCCGCCTGCCGCCGCCCGCGCCGCGCCGCCGCCAAAATGTTAAATATATTGCAAAACTAGGTATTCTATATGCCGCTATATACCTATATATACTAGCTTTTGCCCGCGACCCTGTCAGCGGAGTATATCGATAAAAATATAACTTGAGTTAATATATCCTCCTGTTTATATTTATTTGCATCCGTTTAATTTCTTTTTGTACTTCAAAGCACTATAAACATACAACATTATGAATCTCAGAAGGATAGGATAGGATTTGGATATTATAGCAATAAAGTAAGTTTTTAGAAATTTATGACCAGAAAAATTGTTAATTTTCTTTTGTCCTAGTTTTCCCGAGAGTCTACAGCATGTGATTCTCAAAAATTGTATTATGTGAAGTTTTTACGACAACGCGCACTTTAACTGACTGGCTATCTCGTTGGGGTTTAATAACCTTAGCCAGGCCTGTGTCACTCGCTCAAGGTTACGCGCTAAATGCCTACCGCTTGGTGTATAGTTGACGATACAAACGACAGAGGGCTATCGCACGCCCGCCTGAGCGGCTGAGCGCTCGCACCGCACGTTTTCCGCGCAATTAAATACTTACGCTTCGAAATTCTAGCTGAATCTATATACAGAATGTATTTTTGAAACGGGGCAGTAAGGGCAAGTACCTTAACCGTTGCAGTTACAGCAAAACGTTCTTAAAAGACCTTCCCTAACTTTTTGGGACATTTTGAACTGCATTCACAGATTTTGTAAAAAACTTACAGTTAGCAAAAAAATGCAAAAAGTTCAATTTTTTTTTTTATGCCAATCGATTCTATTTCATGTGGGGATCAAAAAACTCTATGGGACCATTTTAGCTTTCAGTACTAGAAAAGACATAAATCGCCAAAAACGTTTCCCATACATTTCGGCAACAGAAACGAATTTCTACGATGGTCTAACTTTTTGTTATGGCCTGGAAGTGGGTAGAATTGACTGTAAAGTAAATAAAAAGAATTTTTTCCCCTCAAATTTCGAATTTGATTCGAAAATCTGTGTGTTATACTTAGTTTCAGCTGAGAAACTTCGTATGAGTTATTAATTAAGGATTTTCGCTAAAATGTCTTCTAATCGTGAAAAAATTGACTTATTAGAAGCGTATTTTGTCAATAATCGAAATGCGGGAGCTGCATTAGTGTGGTACCGCAATAAGTATCCGTTGCGGCATGTGCCAACAAGAAAGGTTATTACAAATCTTTTGAAAAACCTGGAATTGCAGGGTTCTTTCAAAATACGCTTCTATTAAGTCAATTTTTTCACGATTAGAGAACCATCTGCGACAACGATCTGACGGAGGCTCGACTACAAAGTCTAGAGCACCGTCGCAAGGTTGCCAGCCTATCGGTCTTTTATAGGATACATTTCGGAGAGTGTGCCGAGGAACTTCACAACCTAATCCCTCCGTCCCCGTTTCACCATCGGACTACCAGACAAACGGCACTCAGGCACCGCTTCACGGTAGACATTCCACTAATACGCACTAAGCGTTTCGCTTCTACATTTCTTATGCGAACTGCCAAAGAATGGAACGCCCTGCCCGAGTCTGTGTTTCCGCATGAGTACAATCTGGATCTTTTCAAAGCAAGAGTTAATAGGTATCTTATAGGTAAGCGTGCTCCACCGTAGACCGCATCTTCACTTACCATCAGGTGAGATCGTGGTCAAACGCGTGCCTATCCACCATAAAAAAAAAAAAAAAAAAAAAAAGATTAGAAGACATTTTAGCGAAAATCCTTAATTAATAACTCATACGAAGTTTCTCAGCTGAAACGAAGTATAACACACAGATTTTCGAATCAAATTCGAAATTTGAGGGTAAAAATTCTTTTTATTCACTTTACAGTCAATTCTACCCACTTCCAGGCCATAACAAAAAGTTAGACCATCGTAGAAATTCGTTTCTGTTGCCGAAATGTATGGGAAACGTTTTTGGCGATTTCTGTCTTTTCTAGTACTGAAAGCTAAAATGGTCCCATAGAGTTTTTTGATCCCCACATGAAATAGAATCGATTGGCATAAAAAAAAAAATTTGAACTTTTTGCATTTTTTTGCTAACTGTAAGTTTTTTACAAAATCTGTGAATGCAGTTCAAAATGTCCCAAAAAGTTAGGGAAGGTCTTTTAAGAACGTTTTGCTGTAACTGCAACGGTTAAGGTACTTGCCCTTACTGCCCCGTTTCAAAAATACACCCTGTATATAAAAATGAAACCCGTTTTTCGTTGTCACGACATGGCATGAAAACGGCTGGACCGATTTGGCTGATTTTTTTGTAGTTTTCTAATACTCTGCATGTTACGGAAAAAAAAATTAAAAAAAAAGGTATTCATTTTTATATGGAGGATATTATAGATTCCAGTTCAAATTAAATAGGTACGCATACATAAGATAAGTCAGCTATACAAAATAAAGTAGTGCATCAAATTTACGCTAAGGCGGTACGAAGTTCGCCGGGTCAGCTAGTATCTTATAAAATTATTTGTCCGGCTACGTACATATAAATAGAAACTACGTAAATTTAATAACCGTAATTTTAAAGATTCTTAGAAAGAAATAAGAAATATGTCAAGGTTAGGCATTTATAGGTTGCATAATACTGTTTTTTTCCATAAAATAAAAATTTGATTATAAAAAACTGAATTAAATTTTTATTTCTTAATTACCCAATACGGCCAATACCTACTCAACTGAAGCACAAGATTTTGTGCTAAAAATGAAATATAGAAATATTTATATAATTTGTATTTTTTTAAGAAAATAATTTCTTATTAATAAAATTTAACACGACCGAGTCTACGCTACGTGCCGCTGGCGATAGTAGTTTCTAGTGGCCGTCAACCCTACCAATTCAGAGCTGCATCGTGAGCTGCATAGGTTTAGAGTATTTTGAATCGTAATACAAACGAATAAAGTTGTAATTTGCTTGCAATGAATTTTGTAGGCAACTAAACTAAACTAAAATAAATTTAAAGAGATACATATTATGACGTTACATTCTCAATACATTTACGAAAATTTAATGTAAATACGTTCACAAAAACCAAACGAAATTTAAGAAAAATAGTGATCTCCATAAATTAAATCTAAGGAACAAAAACAAACTCGCTGTGCCCACTACTAGGCTCCATAAAATCTCTAACTCGTTTCCAGGTCAATGTATACGCTTTTACAATAAACTTCCTTTAGACGCAATAGAATTATCGATAGGTAAATTTAAAAAATATGTTAAAACTAAATTATGTCAAAAAGCTTACTATAGTATTTCAGACTACATAAATGATAATAGTATTTGGAAATGAATTGCTCTTCTTATGTGATTTTTTTATGTACTTTTATATTGTTATATTTTTCATTTTAAAAGATGGTGCACATGAGTTTCTCACCAGCTCTTCTCATAATGCAATACCCATCGGAGCTGGTACTTAGATTGATTTTAATTCGATTCTAAACAGTTTGATTAAAATTAATCTGAGCCCCGGTTATTCAAATCATTGTAATTAGTATAATTTAGTATTATTTATTATTTACTTTTATATCATTTTTTGTAATGTTTTGACGTGTTCAAGCGCCTCCTGGGGCCTATGAAAATAAATGATTTGAATTTGAATTTGAATTTGAATTAAACAAAAGTAAGCTATACTTTGAGGTGAGCTAAATTGCACCATATTGTTTATGACATAAAGTCGTTTTTTCTTTAAATACTTTTGCTAAGTAATCCTTCTTTCCCTTTTTATTCTTTTCCTTAGCTTGGTGACTCACGGTAAAACAGAGGAACACACAAAAGGAGATGCCATTTAAACTTAAACATAAAGCCCATATTGGAGCAGTCCATAGGTCACAGTTCCTTTACGCATTGGAGAGGTGGCAGCAAAGTCGTTATGACCTATACTTTTTAAATAAAAAAAAATCAAACACGTCAAATAGAATTTAGAACCTCCTCCTTTAAGACGGTTAAAAAAATATAAAGACAGTCGAACATAGTATCCTCACTATTCAGGGTTTCGTAGAACCTACAAATAACCCTTATTGTTAACACATGAAATTACATTTTGAAGACGAAAATTTTGCTTCCGCTCGGTACAAACTAAACCGTTGGCTCAAAATACGTAATGAACTTCAAAAAAAACTATAGCGACTAAGTTAACTCTGTTAGACCAAAAGTAAAAGGAGGCCCGAATTGTAAAATTCAGTTACTTAGTTCTTACATTATACAATATTTTTTTTTTTAATAATGACGTGTAATAAGATGTTAAGTACTTGTTAAAGTAAATCCAAATCCAAATCTACAAAATATTTGTTCTTGTTTTCTACAAATATTTTGTAGAAAACAAGAACAAATATTTTGTAGTTTGGCGAACGAAAGCTGTCCAAGAAAAATGTTATCGCAGAATAAACTGTAAGTGCTGTGCACACCTTTAAGTGACAACTTCACGGTGAAGTCTTCACCTAGCATGAATGCTAAGTAAGATAATCGTAGACAGAGAATCGTGTTTCTCTGTCTACGGTTATCGTGCGTGCATCTTATTTTTAGACATGCGCAAATCAGTACCCCGTACTGAAATCATCACGCGCTGTCAAGCTTACTCTGAGGTGTTATCGTTAGTTGACAGGCAACTGACAATGTAATGTAATCTGTGGACTGTGGACAATACTGACATTACAACTGTCATTTTCGATTACTCTTCATTATGTCGTAGCATGGGCAAAGGTAATACTTTATTAAGCCGTATATGTGACGTCACGACGCATTTTTTTCGTTTTTATTTTTTTTCTCCAAAACTAATGATCCAAAAAAATTAAAAAAAATTTTTGGTACTGCGGATAGGATAATAAAGAAACGGTATTTTAGTTTTAGACACTTTCAAATTGACAATTTTGATAGTGCTAAATTATTGGCATATCAAAGGTTTAGAAATGAATTCGTGGTCATAGACTAAATAAAAAAAGTACGGTACGGCAAAGCTGACAATGCGAATAAGTCCACCTTTTGTTTTATATAAATCAATTTCCTCGAAGTGTATACTGCAGACTACACTATATTTTGATGGATACCAACTGTTATCATTTCTGCAGTTTCTAATTATTTTTATCCAATATTTTTTCCATGCGTCGTTTGCAGATGGAAATCTATAAAACATAGAATAATAATTTATACTAAACTAGCTGACCCGGCGAACTTCATACCGCCTTAGCGTAAATTTGATGCACTACTTTATTTTGTATAGCTGACCTATCTTATGTATGCGTACCTATTCAATTTGAACTGGAATCTATAATATCCTCCATATAATAATGAATACCTATTTCCCTGGTCTGTCATACCTGAGAAGGACTTTACTAATTTTATTAAATAAAGAACAAAATATATATTTTCACAGCTCGCGGTTATGTCTGTGGTGTCATAGATCACCGCAGAGTTTTTATTTTAAATTGAATGACGTTGACATTCGTAACGCGCTTTTTTTAAAATATGCAAAATGTATAAATGTATATTTTCAATCTTTCCGAGAGATTTTCTTAATATTTTTTTCCGTAAGAACCTTGTACAGAGTACTACAGAGTATTAGAAAACTACAAAAACAAAATCAGCCAAATCGGTCAAGCCGTTTTCATGCTATGTCGTGACAACGGAAAACGGGTTTCATTTTTATATTTTTTTTTTCGTAAGAACCTTGTAAAGAGTATTAGAAAACTACAAAAAAAAACAGCCAAATCAGTCAAGCCGTTTTCATGCTATGTCGTGACAACGGAAAACGGGTCTCATTTTTATATTTTTTTTTCCGTATGAACCTGGTACAGAGTATTAGAAAACTACAAAAAAAATCAGCCAAATCGGTCAAGCCGTTTTCATGCTATGTCGTGACAACGGAAAACGGGTTTCATTTTTTAATATTTTTTTCCGTAAGAACCTTGTACAGAGTATTAGAAAACTACAAAATCAAAATCAGCCAAATCGGTCAAGCCGTTTTCATGCTATGTCGTGACAACGGAAAACGGGTTTCATTTTTAAATATTTTTTTCCGTAAGAACCTTGTACAGAGTATTAGAAAACTACAAAAAAAAATCAGCCAAATCGGTCAAGCCGTTTTCATGCCAAGACGTGACAACGGAAAACGGGTTTCATTTTTATATAATTATATAGATGTATTATACTACTAAAAAATATTTACCCAAATTCAGGGTAAATGAAAATATTTATTGACTGTCAACATTGATAGTTTTGGTATATTTTTTTACGAAAACAACATAATTTCGGCAATAAGCTGAATATATTACTTGCTTACCTATGAAAAGTGATCCCCTGGTTTTTTTTTGTCGAGGCGCTATGGTTTCGGCTGCTTTTCACAACACAAGACGGCATTTTTAATTATTGTACCTGAACATTCGAGCAACAGATCAGTCCAAAGCGTAATGGCGGGCGATTGACTTACTATTGTGTCAATTTGTGTGTACGTGTGACTTACTATGGGTGCTTCAGTAAGTGTTTCAAGAGACTCTGTCCGCCTTTTTTTATTTAGTCTATGTTCGTGGTCAGCTGTCGTTGGCTAAACTTTAACGACTAAATACAGAACGGCCCGACAAGCACCTGACCGGTTTTTGGAACGAAGTTCCTTATCGCGCGTTGCGAAAGGGGGCTAGACGGTAAAAAATGGAACGAAAAGTTGTAACGACACTTTTCGTAGCAATTCTCGTAGCGGCGTAGTAATAACATGCTACGTTACAGCTACGGTGCTACATCATCAGACACCCAGGTGCGGCGTGCGCATTTTTCTGTGTCTGTCTCTCTCTTTCGCTTATAGAAAAAAAAGATAAATTTAATTTAAAAAAAAAACTAATTACTAGAGTTGAGTTTTAAAAAATTGGGGGCGCTAACGCTCTGTGAAAGGTCCGCGCAGGCGTACACGATCGCTGTTCTAGTCAAGTAATAGTGAATTGATAGCTCGATATCGTGCACATGAATCCTCAATAGGATCTGCAGAACATATTATTAAAACTATAAATCGGTGGACCTTATATATAGGACTTTGTAACGAAACCATAGCGCGATCTAATTCGATCCCAACGCCATCTATCGAGCGGCTTCGGAACTGATTGGTGCTACAGTACTAAATATCTCTCTCGCATAGAGAAAGCAAGCGAGATATTTTCGTTTTGTCTCTCTATGAATAATAAAGTAACTAAAAAATAACTATTTCACCACACCAGCACGAAAAAGATCGTTTGCTTGCGAGAATTCAGTGAGTAAAAACGCTTTTTACTCACTAGTGAGGCAAAGTGATTCAAATTACGAAACGCTAAATCCTTCCAATGAATAGGGCAAAAAAAAAACAAAACAGCCACCATGTAGGTTAGTAATAAACATTGATAATATCAATTTTATTTAAAAACTACAAACGATACGTTTTAATTATTTTAAATTATATAAATACACGCTTATTTAGTATTTTCATGGTTTACAATTCGTGATTAACCATTAAATTAATTAAAATCGGGTACTTAATATTAGACTCTATAAATAAATGTTACGGAACGAATTTCCGAACGCACGATTTTAAAAAAAAGTTTTTGTCTGTGTCGGTCTGTGTCAGTCATCGCGGGCAACTATAAATTCTTTTCAGTTTATGTTTAATTGTTTACTGGAACTTTTTAACAAAAAAATAGTGAATCCAGTGATGAAGAACTTTGTGGAACTCCAAAAGAGTTGCGACAACTTGCTTCTAACACAGAAGTTTGCTTTTTTACCAGAAAATTCACGTGAAAAGTATTTGAAAGCGTACGACATATATTATTTAATTAGTGGCGACTTTCAAAAGGCCCTAAAACGCATTATGAATCGGTATTACTGTCGCATTTCATGGTATTATTTCAGTTTAAGCAATCGAGTACGAGTTTATTTAAATCTTGATATTTTCTCACTGGAAGAGGTGAAAAGTTTTGTATTATAATAATAATAATAATAATTTATTTATTAAGACAACATAGGTCCATAGTTCTTCATACATCGAAAAAAAAAACATAAATAATAATAATCAAAATTAAAAACACAAAACAAACATTCACTAACTTCATGCCATTCATTAAATTACATTACAAATACAAACTTAACCTAATTTATTAAAACCCAATTAATTTACTTTTATTTTCATTTTGACATTACCTAAATTACACGACTAAGACAAAATAAAAATATAATTAAAATTGATTAATAAGATAATAACAATACTGGAATTAAATTTTGTAAAAAACACAACATTCTAATAAAATTTAATAAAATAAAATAAGATCATACACAACTCAAAACAAATAAAACAGAAGATTATCTACCTAAACTGAGTGAACTGGTCCCCAACTAATAACTACCTACTTAGTATTCGCATCGCGATGCACGGCAATCCAGTGTTTGAGAATGGGGTTATCCCAGTACTCAGATAATGTTATCTAAATTGTATTTTGAGAGTTACGGATGCGATCCCAAAACGATGCGACACGTGATCTGATGATGGCAAAAAAGTCAGTGACTCGAGCAGAGGCGAACATGTCCGACGCGGAACAATACCGCGGCAACCGCATAAGAATTCTGAACGCGTCGTTGTACTGCACTCTCATAATGCTTTTCGCCTTTTTGGTGTAGTTGCACCATAGCTGACAAGTATAAAAACTTTGACAGTATGCTTTAAATAAAGATATTTTTACCTCGCGGCTGCATCTCGCGAATCTACGCGCCAACATGTTACACCGAACAGCCAAAGCCCTGCGTTCACGTTCGATGTCGTCATCGTCTTTAAGATTTTCCGTAAGGATATGTCCCAAATACTAAAATCTCCCCACTCTCCCTACAGGCGCACCATCCAGAAAAACCGGTGGAACCCTTTCCGGACCCCTCAATGCCTTAAATATCAACATTTCTGTTTTTTTCACGTTATATTTAAGGCCATGACTATTCGCATATTTTCGCAAATGTCGATTAATTTCCTGAGCCCTTTGATTGAGGGGCTGAGCAGTGCCATATCATCACAATAGCTAATATTGTTTATACATGTGGAGCCCACATGACATCCAACTCTGGCACCCCTCAACTCCTCAATCAAATTGTTAACATAAAGGTTAAACAGATCCGGGGATGTCAGCCCACCCTGTCTTACCTGTATTGTAACGCGTGAGAAAAATTTAATTTCCAGTTCGTGACCTCTTAAAATCTTTCGCTTGCGAAGTAGTCTTTATTAGAATCACTCGCTATGCTCGTGATTCAATTTGAGACTACTTCGCAAGCTCAAGATTTAAAATTGGCACTCACAACAGAAATATAAACTTTTTCTCACTTTTACCATAAATAACTATTATTTCTTTTGATATTGGATTATCACTGACTAATTAGCACCACCACTTCTTATTTCATCTGACAAAGATCCCTATCCTTTTTAAACGTTTATTTATTTAACGTTATTATTTCGTTAGTTTTTTTATCGGTTAATTAACCGCAACAATTATTACGGTAAAATTATAGTTTATCAACACCTATTGTAAATAAAGCCTACCGTTAAAAGCTAGCATAGGTATTTTACGTTAAATCTTTTGATGTGATTTTACTTTAACGCTTATACCTGTCAAAGGAGCTAACATTATTTTTTGGAACGTTATTTGTTTAACGAATGCTAATATCAGGCGACTTGAAAGTGTTGGAGTTGGTAACACTGGGCTTTAGATTGGAGGCGTTGTTCGTGTGAATCAGAAATTAATAAATTGAAGTGTGGTGGGTAGATGAAAGTTTGGTGCTTGATGACTTGACTGAATCACTGAATCTTATTAATATGCTTGATACGTATTATAAACTTAATATTATTTAGAACTTTCACGTCCATTAAAAAAATGTTGGATGAAGAAAAGTGTAAGTAAAAAAGTAAAGTGCTATTTGTATTTTTATACCAAGGTAGGTACTTGTGAAATGCACACACACACATTATATTTGTTTTGTTCTACAACTTTCTTCGCTTACCAACTACCTGCATTTTGTAATTAGCTATGACGCCACATTTTAGCCACCGTAACTGGCGTGTCCACTGCAAGTAAGTATTTGGGCCTAAATTGAGTTTCGTGGAGACTCACGTGGTTGTGAATACATAAAATTGAATCTTAAAGAGCTGGCTGTGGAACACGCGTGGGCGCAGCTTTGCTTTTCACGGATTATCCGCGATGTAGGGACATGTGCAATGAATAATATTTCCATACATACATGTTTGTTCTGTTACAGAATGTGAAGCCATGTGCTAAACTGTTTCGACGGAGAATCGATTTGAGCGTCTCTAGATATGGCAGTGCGCAGTCATATACATACACGAGACTTGGCCTGCTGGAATAGACTTGCTGGTAAGTTTTTACAAATTAGTTGTTAATAGTTGTAATATAAAAAAGTACTTTGATTAGCAGAGCTCTATGTGGTGTAATCTTAAAAGCTCAAAGAAATACTTGAGTAATATGCAATGTCTCGCCTCATCTGTGTGTAATCCTAACCTTTGAGGAGTTGTACCTTCCAGCTTTAGCTCAGCAACATGAAATGCTGACTGCTAGATGCAAATTGCCTGTCTCGTTCAACAGAAAAGTTACTTTTAACCAACTTAAGGAAAGGAGGTTCTAAATATTTCTTTTCCTATTTGTTCTCCGATTACTTGAAAACACTTGGACAAATTTGTTTTTTTTTGTCTGAAAGAGTACATTTGTCATGTGATCCCATTTTCATCATGTCACAATCTGAAGATGGTATCTTAGAGAATTCAAGGGCAACCTTTCATTTTAAAGGCTTTGCCTTGACTTTTAATATATAATTGTTTATTTTGTTTATTACCTAAAGCTACTCTGATACCTATTTGCATCTATTGATATAGGGATAATTCTTTAAATATAAGCACCTTAAGGCCATTAACTGTATTCTTTCAAGTTATACACAGATGAGGCTAGACATTACAATATTACATAGGTAAGTATTTTTTATTTTACTTTTCAGTGAATTTTTTTGTAATGAAAAATTTTATTTTTGGAAAATTATTTGTAATTGAAGTCAGTGTTTTTTAGAAAATTATATGTTTAAAATTTTTTACCAACTTAATTAAAGGAGGTTGTGTTTGCTGAGTAGACCGGTATGTTTATATTATGTAACTTTGTATATTTGCGATTTTCTCGGCAACTACTAGTCCGATTTTGATGTGGTTTTGGTAATTTACTTCTTTCTTTCTTATTAATGCCTCAATACCTTCTCTGATTTGGATGGGATATGTTATAAATTCAATCAGCTGATCAAATCTATTGCTTCAATCATATTTCTAATAGCATACTAACCACTAAATAAAAGAAATAAAATTAGTTTTTGATGTTAGAGCGCCTACAAATTTGGAAAAATGGATTAGCACCAACATCAAAAACCATTATTGGTATTATTTAATTGCTTTTGAATTGAATTTTGGAAGTCTGGTAATAATGATTTTTAATTGTGTAGTTCTGGTCTATTTAACAAATGTAGTAGTAAACAAAATATACAATAAAGGTGCTGTTTCCAAGTACTTGATCACAATTGCTCTCCCCCTGATGGTGTTATGACTGCATCCATGCATCCATTTAGATTTGTGGTTACAACACTTACAATTATTAGGTAGGTACAGTATATTTTTATGAATAAAATGTTAATAAAACCGATATGAATTTAATAAATAATTTGTTCCCTATATCATACATACTTTGCTTTTGCTTATAACACTTCAACTTGAGTAGCCCATAACACTCAATTTTTAGTTTTTATTTTTCTTTAATCTGGCATTAAAAATACATACAACCCTAAATTTATACCCTTTATACTACACCTACGTAGAAAGTACCTCTTTGCAGTATCTAATACGGAGAATATCTATCAAAGAAAGTTAGTCTTTTCAGACGAGTTCTGAAAAGCAACATGTAATGTATGTTAGAGGTCTGAAATTAAATATTACTCCTAAATTCATTACTCCCATGGGAGTAATGAACTTTTTTTTAAATTTCTTTTTTTTAAATTTTGTTTTCTGTACTTTTTGGTAAACCATAAATAAAAAAGAATATTAAAAGAATAAAATAACTACTTTTATAAAAATAAATAAATTAATGTAGCTTAATTATATAATAACTCCATAAATAAACCACTAAAATCACTATTATTACCTGTTACAAAATAATTACAAACGTTTTTTCACAATCAACTTCATAAAGTGTAGCTGGCTGCAGCATGCGATTGTTACCCGTGTCTCTAGGCGCGTATGAAAGAAGAAATTGTGAATATTTTTGCATTTCGCTCCAAATACCTCATCATTTTAAAACTTTTGAATAAACAATTTGTTGCAAGAACTTAATATGTCGAGTGATAGTGATACTGGGGTTGTTCTTCTTTTTAGCCTACAAAAAGGTGTCTTCATCAGTTAAAAAATATATCTTATCAGAAATTATCCATATTTTTTTATTATTCCTGCTTCAATATGTACTATACTAAAGATATGAAGGCTATACACATGCAAAATAAATAATAATATATATTTATGTAGTAAAAAGTACGTTACAGAGTCGTCAAACCGCGTGACAGAGGTGTATTTCATACAAATCACAGTTGTCTCCCGCTACCTAAACCTGTGTATAGTTCATAATGGTACGAAAAATATAAAGACAATAGCAAATATAAAAGTATTTTTTATATTCTAAAAGATATAGTCCATTATTTAATAGTGATTACAATTTTTTTACACTAGGAATAAAAAAATTAAAAAATCTTAAAATCCCGTCTCTCACTACAGACTGTTTTAGTAGGTACATTCGGTCACGTGTTTTTTTATTCGAACGACACGTACATGCAGCTCGCTTTGGTCGCCACCAATTGGATGTTTAATGCTCCCTCGCCCCCGCTAGGATTACCTCTCTAGGACCGAGAGATTGCGCGTTAGTCGCCCGGAATCTGTCAATGGAGGTGAGTGTGTTTATTCGGCGACAACTTCGTCACGTAAGTATTGGACAAAAATATATCAATTACAGTTACTTTTTATTATTTAACTTTTGCGTAATAAGAAAAACTTTCATGCCAATCTGTTAGATTTGTATTTTGTGATAACGTTTAAATATTATCGATTTAGTTAGTAAGATTTACCCCTCCGTCACGCCACAACTCCGTCACAAAAAATGTGACGGAGTGGTAAAATACGTGACGGAGGGGTAAAAAGTACTTGCTAAGAATATAATATTTATATTATCTAATAAAATATAATAATCTGTTGAAATAGGACTACTACTTATTATGGCAAGTATTTCGATATAACGTTTTAATGTTTTTCTAATGTTTAAATACTTATTTACATATTTCTTTTTCAAGATATTATTATGGCGAAAAAGAAGGCATTAACAGCAGCAGAAAGACAGTGGTGTTGCCGTGAGAAACGAAAAAATGGGCCAGAAAAGGTTGCTGAAGTAAAACGCAACTAAAGATCTCGAGAGATATCATACTCGTACGAAGCTTGTGGCTGACATGACCGTGAGAGAACATCGTATGATGAAGAGAAAATGGCAACATGGAAATAAAAAAAGAAAGGAGAAAAACAGATGCTTGAAAACGTGCTGTTGAACACGCCGACACCATCACCAATACCAGTAGATCCACAACTGCGTCCTTATTCTGCAACACCAACTAATTCAGAAGTTTATAGCTCAAGGGGGAGGAAGAGAGTGAAAAGAAATAGGACAAAGTTATACAGAGAGAATACTAGATTACAAGATAAAAATAATAGAAGAAAGTTCGAAAAAACAAGAAAAAAGGAAGAAGAAGGTTTTTTGAATTTGATGAGCCTTTGCCAGTGTACGAAAAGTAAGATTGATTAGGACTAGTAAGACTTGTGGAGAAAGTAATTTGTTATTGATGATTATTATTTTATCTTAATTTTTGAGTCAAGTTAGATGTTTTTTTGAATTTTATTCAGTTGAGACAAGTTAGAAGTCTTATAATTTAATTGTGCTATAATACTGATCTCTCATTCCAAAGGTTCTGCAATGTGATTTTATTAATATGTAAGTATCTCGGTTTTAAGAAAGCTGAAGACTGTTAAATATTTAAATAGTCTAAAGAAGTAATAAATGATTCTAAATAAATACATTTAAAACCAGTTTTATTCCAAAATACAGCCTGATATTTTATTGAATAACAACTCTGTCACATACTCTACCACTCTGTCACGACAATGTCTCCTGGTTTTAAAATGTATATAGCCATTTTTATATTTTGTTTTGAATAGTACAATTTCAGAGAAAATATATTTAGAATACTACAACTATAATATCATCTACGACATTAATATTTCTGTGCTAAAAGTGGTTACAATTGAATTATAGTAAAAATATACTTCAAACTAGGTTCAATTGTGACAGAGTGGTATAAGATTAAAAATATATATTTATTATTATATACAGAAGTATTGCTGTGTAAGTTTTCTAAAAGTACCATTTGATTATTATTGAAATAAATAATTTGTAAGTTATTTGAGTTAAACTATTAGATACAAAAAAATAAAAGATATTGTGACGGAGGTGTACAATTATTAGCCCAATTCATCTTTGAGGCCTTGAAAATCTTACAAAAAAAATTAAACTTCTCGGCCAACCACTTTTTCAGATATAATAGACAATAAGCTATCACAAAACATATAAGATTTGACTAGAAAGCGTTATGATTTTTTTTTGAAATATGAGTAAAAATTTTAGCGACATGTAGGTTAAAAAGAAGAATGACCCACTGACGATTTATTGACTCCGGAGGAATTGAATCAGTGATTTGGAATTGAATTAAGAATTAAGTAAGGAATTGATCAGCTCAAGCAGTGATTGAGGACCTCTTACCACAAAAGTCAAGGATCAGATATAATAAAGCGTATGCAGATTTTCTGCAATGGAGAAGTGAGAAAAATGCACAATCTTTTATTTTCCTTGTAGGTGTAGTATAAAGCACTATGTATAACTCGGGCGAAAGATTGATTTCTTTCGGGTGTATTAAACTACACCCTCAATGAAATCAACTACTTTCATCCCTTGGTGTACAATGTACTATTTATCACCAACCCCTATTTTTTAATAGCCATTTTTGTAATTTAATAATTTTTCATCCCGCCCCATAACTGATCAATTATCGTCTTTTTAGGGTTCCGTAGCCGAATGGCAAAAAACGTAACCCTTATAGATTAGTCATGTCTGTCCGTCCGTATGTCATAGCCACTTTTTTCCGTAACTATAAGAGCTATACTGTGAAAACTTGGTAAGTAGAAATGTATTCGGTGAAAAATAGTGAAAAAACAATAAATGTTTGGGGTTCCCCATACTTAGAACTGAACATTATTTTTTTTCATCAAAACCCATACGTGTGGGATATCTGATTCTATGGATAGGTCTTCAAAAATGATATTGAGGTTTCTAATATAATTTTTATAAATAGTTTTTGCGAGAGACGCTTCCAAAGTGGGAAAATGTCCACCCCCCCCCCTTAACTTCTAAAATAAGAGAAAGATAAATGTAAAAATAATATATTGATGTATATTACCATACAAACTTCCACCAAAAATTGGTTTGAACGAGATCTAAAATTTGTTTTTTTTAATCTATCTATATACAGGGTGTCCCAGTTAAGGACGTCAAGCCGAAATGGGGTGATACTGTAGGTAATGACAGATACGTTAACAATTTAAAAGAAATCACAACGATTGTAAGTTGGTTAACTCAAAATTATGTTTTAATAATAATAATAAACATCTTTATTCAATAGTCATTGCACAGACAAAACCACTTAATTAGATTATACAAAAAAAAAAAACATATTGTTGGTACGGTCGCCTGCGGTGCCCAGGACGAAGGCCTTTGCTTCTATGATGATTTTAATGAAAAGGAAAATTATTCTTCGCAATTAAAGAAATAAACTGGCTTGTGTAATACCTTTTCGGAATCCTTATTAAATGCGCCAACTTTTTGAGTTACTTGCCAAACTTACCCAGTATATTTTTTTTTCAGGACAGTCATTTAAATCTAGACGAAGAATTAATTTTAAATCTTAGTCGTACTAAAAACTACATTTACTACCAAGATGCTGCAATTTAGTCTGTTTTCTTTTTACTACAGCTTAAAGGAGTAGTATTCAGGATTACATAACAAAAAAAATAATTGTAAAAAATTAAAATTTGAAGTAGGCGAAGTAGCAGGAACGAAAACTCCGCCACAGGGTGTAATTTTTTCACTTTTTTTAAAAATGCTCATATTTTTTTAAAAACATAACTAGGATTTTTTTTAATATTTTTCTGGTAACTGTCATTACCTACAGTATCACCCCATTTCGGCTTGACGTCCTTAACTGGGACACCCTGTATATAAAAGGCTTTGTCCTGACTGACTTAGTATCAACGCACAGCCTTAACCATAGGTCGTAGCGACTTGAAATTTGGAGGGTGTATTCTTTACAAGATTTTATCGTGCAATAAGAAAGGATTTTTGAAAATTCGGCCTCTAACAGGGTGAAAAGTGGGACGAAAGTTTGTATGGAAAAGCGTGTTAGTTAGTAATAATGAGGCTCGATCAATTTCAAAAATGGAACTTTGTTGAGCAATCGTTTGACAATGAGAAGTTGACATGAAGTTTCATAAAAAAAGGATTTTATGTCAGTGTAAACTTTTTAATTGTCATTCGGCCCCTCTTTAGATATCTAAGAAGTAATTGTTTTGTTTAGTAGAAACCAACTTTAATGTAATGTAAGATGTGTGATGTAAATTATAAAAAAATATTTTAATAGGGTTAAAACTATCATTTTGATGTGCTATAGTCAGGTGGCAAACATGCCCAAGGTTTAGCTGATGGTAAGTTAGGGCATCAACTGCGCAAGTTATACAACATACACTTTTGACGGATGGACTAATTAATATTAAATATAATCTACAGTAAAGCCCGACACGTGCGTTTATTTAAGTAAACAGGAGGTAGAATCAAAATCCATCGGATCTTGGTATAGTGGTTTCAACGGTTGACGAATTAATAGCTCATATTATATATTTTTTATTTTTATTATTATATATAATGATATCCAGAACCTACCAAAAAAACCAATGGAGTGGCTAAATGAGCGTGCGATTTTGACACCAAAAAACGATCAGGCTTCCGTCATTAATGATATTCTGCTAATGTCATTCGAAGGGTCTATACGATAATACCAATACAAATCTGTTGATACTGTAGTACATTCAGATAATGCTACCAGCTATCCTGTAGAGTTCCTGAACACTCTTAATCCACCCGGTCTTCCTCCTCACATACTAAACCTAAAAGTGGGTGCTCCGGTAATGTTATTGCGAAACCTCAATCCTTCCAAACTATGCAATAGGACCAGACTGCAAGTGAAAGCGCTATATAAAACGATGGCAGAGGCCATTATATTTACAGGCTGTGCACGAGGGGAATCAGTGTATATACCACGGATACCACTTATACCGTCTGATTATCCCTTCGAGGTCAAGAGATTGCAGTTCCCTCTTAAGGTGTATTTTGCAATGACTATAAATAAAGCTCAGGGTCAGTCACTGAAAACAGCAGGTATCGATCTGAGGGGGAACTGCTTCTCTCACGGCCAGTTTTATGTCGCCTGCTCAAGAGTAAGTTCGCCTCGAGATCTGGTTTTGTTGGCACCTGAAGGGAAGACTTTGAATATTGTTTACAAAGAAATAGGTACTTAGGTTACAATTTAGTATTTATTTATAATGATAACTCAACTTACGACAACTTACAATCGCAAGCAAAGCCGTGGGCAAAAGCTAGTACGTTATAAATCGTAAACCGCATTTTACCTTTCATTAAATCAACTCCAATATAATAAAGAATAAAGAAAATATTTATTTTGATGTATAGTGGTATGGAACTCTACGGTAGTCTACTGGCAGTAGCTCAATGTAAAATACTGATATTCAGCTGAATCCGTGCCTACTAGGTGCCAACCTTTATGTTATTGGGGAAAGGCTGGGAGAGAAATGTTGAATTAATTGTAAACAATAAATTGTTATTATTTACAGAAGTTGCGGATGGATTCATGTATTATTTGATGAGCTGCGCCTTCGCGTACTGCTGACGGCAGTATTGAAGGCCTTAGCTACTGCTTACTTAGTCACAAAAGGTTTGTACTGTTTGTACATACTTCTTAATTCCTTTAATTTCCCCACATGACATAACATATCATCATGTATTACACCCACACTTCATGTGTCTTTCTGATGATTTTGTTGCTTATTCCGTCCACCCTCCTTATATTGAGTATTCTCCTTTCTAGACAGCCATGGAAAGGAGCATGCTCGTTCACAAGAGCACTACCAACTATCTATTTCAGCTTTTAGCTTTAGATAGCACTTAACATAACCTAACATTTATCATCAGCCCATTTAAATCTCCGTATCACATAGGACCTTAAATATAACAGGTGAAGTGTGGGTGTCATACACCTCTGCCACACTCTTCTGTGTAATAATGTGTGATGTTGATGTTGTTAATTGTGCCAGATGCTGGGTCACCCGGAGAAGTATTGCCGGGCTGCCGCATTAACGTGTGGGAAATGTGGCGAAGATGGGCACAAGACCGCCGACTGCCAGTCCGCGTCTGCAGTATGCGCCACCTGTAGGAAATTAAGAAGACCAGCCACCGATCTTGCCACCAAATCCTGCGACTGCCCGGCTCGCAAACATGCGGAACAGCGCTCCCTCGCCTCTACCAACTACCATGGATAGCTCGTATAGGAGCATAGGAATAAGTCAGATCAACCTACAAGGCTCTGCGGTGGCGATCGCGATCCGTTGTTTTTTATTTTTGTGTTTTGTCGTCTGTGTCGGAAGCTCTAGTTGGTGCACTCCCCCGTGGTAGTTAAATTAATTTGGAAAAAAAAAATTACTGCGCAAAATATAAGGTCGTAGCACCACAGGGGAGCGAATCGGCAGGCTCTCGTCATGGACGGCGATCCTGGGGATCAGGAGCGGCAACGCCGCGTCACTCAGGCCCTGCGGATCATTGAGATCGAGTCGCCGGGTTCCTCAGCTATCTTCGCCGCTAGGACCTCTCTTGCCCGGACGCCACCAGATGCTTTCAGCACCCCCGCTTGGCCCAGCCCCCGCTCTCCTCCAAGCGACTGCTCACATCTCCTAAAGAACTGCAAGGGGAACCATCGCAGTTACATCCCGCCTTCGCCGTGGCTCAACCTATGCCAGCTGCCCCCCCCCCCCGTTCATCGGATGCGACTGGGGTATCTTCAGTCGCCACACTCGAGGCTGGCTACGACTGCATCCGCCTCGACAGTCGGGATCATGGACGCAGTACGTTCGAAGACCTCAAAACTGAACAAGGACGAGATCGCAGCCATCGGAGCCCACGTAGCTTCTGTCAGTGGGTGGTGAGGTGACGCACCTCATCGCCAGACTGGCAGTGGCGGAGCAGCGCGCAGCCGTCGCCGAGGTCAAGACCGCTACCATTGCCACCACTGTTCGCTTCGAGTCACCCGCCGCTCACCCCATCCGCAGCTACTCTGGAGCTGTTAAGCTCGCTCGAGGCGCGCCGCCAATACCCATTCCTAGCTGTACTGGCCCAGCAGTTGCGATCCACCCAGCCGAGGACCAGCGAGAGATCCTCAAGACAGCGGAGGACACAAAGAAGGCGCTGCAAACCGCGCTCAACCCAGCAGCCCTCGGCATTCAGGTACAAGGAGTCCGCAAAATTGGAGGAGCGGGCCTAATTGTTCAAACTACCTCAGAACAAGAGGCCACCAAGTTCCGGGCGGCTGTCCCGCCCACTCTTCGCGTCTCGGTGCCCAAGGAGCGTCGGCCCCTGACCTCACTGATTGGTGTCGACGGAGATGTCGACACCAATCAGCGAGTCGCTTATCGATCATGTTCGTGACCAAAACATCCCTCGTCTGACCTCGTCGCCCCCCCGCCTTCAGACGTGTTCGCAGCGAAGCTCCGTGCGAATTTTCGTATTTTTAATATTATTTAATTTAATTCGAAAATTTTAATTCGTTCAAGTCTAAAATCGGTCGCTCTCGTTTCCGCTAGAACATTTTTGTTCTAGCGCCGGCGGCCATTTTAGGATTTGTACCGCGTAGAGCGAGAGGCGGAACCTCAGCTGCTCCAGTGTTGTGCGATAGTGACGTTAATGACAGTGACATTTCGTAGTTTTAGTTTTGTGCATTCCAAGTGACAGTGACACCTCGCGAAAGTGACGCTATAATTAATTATTATTTTATTAATGAATTAGCTAATTATAATTGTGATCGTCTTTATATTAAGTGTTGTGTCAGCCTGAATCAGCAATTAATGACTTAGCGTGTGTGCGCTGACTAAGGACTTAGCGCAATTCGCCGCACACCGGACTTAGAAAATTTTCGGGTGAGACTGTTCCATATATTTCTTTTTGCATTCGTGTTTCGTCGCATATTACCAACGGCACTCGTACTGTTTCGACGGCTCGCCACTACCAACTGACTTTCTTTTTCTTTTTGTTTTGTGGATTTTTATTGTTGTTGTTGTCTATATTGGAGGCGCTGGTTGACGCACCCCCCCCCAGAGGTAAATTAAAAAAAAAAAAATGTATATATATTTATAGATATTTATAGGCGCGCAAAAAAAGGGACGTAGCACCACAGGGGAGTTTCGTCTCTACGCCTCCGGGATGGATGACGATCCAGGTGAGCAAGAACGGCAACGTCGCGTGGCTGAGGCCCTACGGGCAACCTCGGTTGTCTTCTTCGCCCCCAGGACCTCGCTTGCTCGCACCCCACCGGATGCCTTCAGCACCCCCCGCGTTTCTCAGCCCCCCCCTCCTTTCGTCGAAGCGACTACTTACGTCGCCTGAGGAGATGCAGGGAGATCCAACGAGAAGAAAGGTTGAGGACATCCCTCCGTTGCATCGACCGCCCGCCACCGCCGCAGCTCAGCCCCTGCCTGCTGGTGCCACACAAGCATCCAACGCGTCCGGCGTGTCAACTACATCCACGCTGGAGGACCTGGCAGCGACCCCTGATCTCACTTGTAGGGGTCGACGGAGACATCCTGCGCGAAGCCCTACTGAAACACATTCAGGATCAAAACCTTGCCCACCTTACATCTGATGAAATAAAGTCGCAGCTGTCTCCGCTCTTCAGCCGCTCTTGGCGGAACAATCGCAGGATGTGGGTGTGCGAATGCGCCCCAGAACTTCGCCGCCAACTCATTGAGCGCGGTAAAATCTACTTTGGATGGGACGTCATGGAGGTCTGCGACCATGTAGGCGTGACATGCTGCACCAAGTGCCAGATGCTGGGCCACCCGGAAAAGTATTGCAGGGCTAGTGTATTCACGTGTGGAAAGTGTGAAGAAGACGGGCATAAAACCGCCGACTGCAAGTCTACGAGTGGAGTGTGTGCCACATGTAAAAAACTGGGAAGACCTGCCACGGATCACGCAACCAACTCCCGCGACTGCCCGGCTACTCTACTTCGTCGCCCCCCGCCTTCGGAGGTAGACGTGCCTTAGTTGCTCCGCGCCGCGCTGTGCAATTTTTAAATTGAATTATTTAATTCATTTAATTTTATTTGTCAGTTGTGCTTGGTGAGTTTTTATCGGCCCCTCTCGTTCTGGCTAATACATTTTTGCACTAGCCACGGCGGCCATTTGCAATTTTGTACCGCGAAGAGCGAGAGACGGAATCGTGGCTCAATCTTTGACGCCTAAGTGACAGTGACATCTGCGACATAGACGCCATTAGTGTTTTGTGCGACAGTGACGTTTTTGTGACAGTGACACCTCTTAGTTTTAAGGCTTGTGACAGTGACACCTTGTGATAGTGACACCTTTAATTAATTAATTATTATAATAATTAATTGATAGTTTGATATTTGTCCAATTGTGAATTTGTGGTTGTGATTGTGTTAAGTGCGTTGCCAGGCTGAGTCAGCGTTTGCTGACTTAGCGCGCGTGCCCCAAGCGCGCTGACCACGGACTTAGCGTAGTCGCCGCTCATCCAAGGACTTAGAAAAATCCGGGTGAGACTGTTTCATTACATTCGTTTTTGCATTCGTGTTTCGTTGCGTTTTACATACGGCACTTGCACTAATTCGACAGCTCGCCGGTACTATAAGACATTTTTCTTTTTTTTTTCTTCGTGTATTGTTTTTCCTTTTGTTTTCTATTCTGGAAGCGTTGTGACGAGCCCCCCCCAGTGGTAAATTAATAAAGGGAAAAAAAAAAAAAAAAAAATAAATAAATAATTATAAGCGCAAAAGAATAGGACGTAGCACCACTTAGAGTTCCTCACAGCGCGCCCAGGATGGACGATGACCCCGGAGAATTGGAGCGGCAACGCCGCGTTGCGGAGGCTCTGCGGGTGATCGAGGTCGATTCCCCGGGTGCCTCTGTCGTTTTCGCCCCCCGGACCTCGCTCGCTCGTACGCCGCCCGACGCCTTCAGCACCCCCCGCGTGCCCCAGCCCCCCCAGTCGTCGAAGCGACTACTTACGTCTCCTGAGGAGATCCAGAGCGAGGCTACCAGAAGGAGAGTGGAGGAGATCCCGCCGTCGCAGCTGCCACCCGCTACCACGCCAGCTCAACCTATGCCTGCTGCCCCAATACGCTCTCCCGAAGTGGCTGGTTCGCCCTCGTTCGCCTCCCTGGAGGATCTGGCAGCCACAGCGACCTTCTCCACGGTTGGGATCATGGACGCGGTCCGGTCCAAAACATCTAAGCTCAACAAGGACGAGATAGCTGCCATTGGAGGATATGTAGCTTCTATAAGCTCAGTGGTGACAAACCTCATTGCCAGATTGGCCATCGCGGAACAGCGGGCGGCTGTCGCAGAGGCTAAGGCCGACACCCTCGCCTCTACTATTCGGCAAGAAACTCCAGCTGGACCACCGATCAGAAGTTACTCAGGAGCAGTCAAATTATCTCGCGGCGCGCCTCCAATACCAATCCCCAGCTGCACCGGCCCCTCTATGGCAATACACCCTGCAGAGGACCAGAGAGAGATATTGAAAACGGCCGAAGACACGAAGAAGGCTCTTCAGACTGCCCTTAACCCAGCAGCCCTAGGGATCCAGGTCCAAGGGGTCCGTAAGATTGGAGGAGCTGGCGTAATAGTCCAAACAACCTCTGAACTAGAGGCTACCAAGTTCCGGGCAGCTGTACCAGCAACACTACGCGTCTCCGTCCCCAAGGAACGTCGGCCACTGATATCGCTGATCGGAGTTGATGGTGATGTCTCTCGTGACTCGCTCATAGACCACATACGGGAACAAAACTTGCCCCACCTATCGCCTGAAGTCCTGAAGTCGAAGCTGTCGCCACTCTTCTCAAGATCCCGGCGTAACAATAGAAGGATGTGGGTTTGTGAGTGTGCCCCGGACCTGCGTCGCACGCTCATTGAACGTGGGAAGATCTTCATCGGGTGGGACGTGGTTGAAGTCTGTGACCACGTTGGTGTGACGTGCTGCACGAAGTGCCAAATGCTGGGTCACCCGGAAAAGTACTGTCGGGCCTCCACCTACACCTGCGGCAAGTGCGGGGAAGACGGGCATAAGAATGCAGATTGCCAGTCTACGAACACAGCGTGCGCAACATGCAAGAAGTTAGGCAGGCCCGCCGCTGACCACGCCACCAACTCACGCGACTGCCCGGCTCGCAAACACGCGGAACAGCGCTCCCTCGCCTCTACAAACTACCATGGATAGCTCCTATAAGAGCATAGGGATTGGTCAGATCAACCTACAGGGTTCAGCGGTGGCGACTGCGGAGCTTCCCTCCGTCGCGGGGGGGCTCGGGCTGGACATTGTTCTTATCCAAGAACAGTACTCCAGATCCGGGCCCGCCTGCCCCGGTCGGGGTCCCGTGATCGTTGCTGCGGAGTGCCCTGCGCCTAAGGCTGGTCTGCTGCTGCTGCGCTCAGATCTCCCCGTCGCGGTGCTTCAGCACCTCAGCACCCCTCACTGCGTGGTCGCGTGTGTTAACCTGGGGCCTGTAGAGGGGATGCTCTATGTAGTTAGCGCCTATTTCCAGTACTCGGACGACATCGCTATTCACATACACCATCTTACGTATGTCTTAGACCAGCTCCGCGGCAACCGGGTGCTGATAGGCGCTGACTGCAACGCGCACTCCCCTCTGTGGTTCAGTTCACCGCGCGGCTACGTAGGTAGGGGACCGGACGCCACTTACCGGCGTCAGTCTATGGAGGACTTCATCCTTGCCCGTGGACTAAGCATCTTCAATGCGCCGGACACTCCGTTCACCTTCTCCACGGTCAATGGTGAGTCCAACATAGACGTGACGCTCGGTACCAGAGGAGTCCACGTCGACAGGTGGACCGTCCACCCTGATGCCAGCAGCAGCGACCATAGGTTGCTGACCTATCATCTACGTAGTCCTGGTAGGCCTGCTTCGCGTGCCGAAACAGTCGCTGCAACCCCCCAAACTCCCACACTTCATCCCCCCGCTTCCGGCCTCTCTATCCCAGACCCCACGCCTTCAGCCTTATCCAACCCTACTCCAATCCGGTTTCGACAACGCGGAGTGAACTGGGAACGCTTTCGCGACCATCTTTGCAGCAGTATGGGGGGCCTCAACTGGAACCAGCCCACAAATAAGGTCTGCGGGGACTTCACCGGCCTCATAGTGGCAGTCGCCGACAAGTGCTTAGGTTCGATTGGGGAAAACCACCGGGTTAAGGGTTATGAATGGTGGTCTCCTGCCCTAGACCGACTACGTAAAGACTTTAATAAAACCCGCAAAATCTGGCAGGCCGCCAGGAAGCGTCAGGTTGGTGCCGAGGAGGCAGGGTTAGCCTGCTCCACGGCCCGCCGGGCGTATAGGGCCGCGATGGTCAGGGCAGAGTCCGACCACTTTCGCGCGCTGGCGGCCACCGGCAACGACGACCCCTGGGGTCTCGCCTATGTTGTATGCCCCCTTCAAATGTTATCAATGGTACTAGGTTCGTGGACAGTTATGCCGGGGACACCACCACCTCTATGGCGGTCCTGGTGAACGCCTTATGCCCGGACGATGCTGTTTTAAGTGCCAGTTGGTATTCAAATGTTTTAAGTAAAAGTGGTACTTTACTCTCGCTTTGCAGTTGTGAGAACAATATTAAATTTTGTTCTAAAAATACTTAAAGAAATGGAAGAGCGTCGCAGAACTACTATTCGACAGCTTGAACTCATGATAGAGTTTCTGAAAGAACACAGAGACCTAGCTCTAGGAAAAGTTTAATCTAAAGAGGGTTGAATGCGCCGAAAAACTCAATACAGAGGGCCCCTACAGAAATGGGAAGGAATGGTCTAGGGTATGTAAGACAAGTACTATCAGGAAAGTTATGCACGCCCACCTTTAGGTGATCATTGCATAGCACCACTCTTGCAGCGCAGTGTAAAATGTTCCTTGTTGCACAGATATACTTTGAATATTCTTAAAAGTGAGCATGCGGCATGTTTTCTGATGTTTCTTTTTGTTTGAAAACATTTAATATTACTGTGTTTCCAATAGTAATTGTATATTTCTATCATACATAGCTTTATTCATATTTTAGGTTGCGGATGATCTGAATGTGCAGAGTGAGAACAAAGCTGATTCATATTAATTCTAACCAGCAAGCCACTGGTGGTGGACCCAGCAATGCCTCTGCATTAACTCCTTTGGAGAATAGAGTGGCAAATATACTAGGCAGTGATATTGGACCTCTATGTAATGTGAGACAAAATCATTTTACCTCTAATAATAGTGTGAGTAGTACTTCTTATGTATACATGTCATGAGCGTCTTATATTGACTAATCTCAATGAATAAAACTGACTTTAGTAACTTTGCCTCAGGATGGTGTTGCGGTAATGCTGCAGGAACCTCAACAAAATATTATTTTGGATGATTTCCATCCAATATCTGCCATGGTTGAGGAACAACAAGAAAATATATTGCTACATACGCATAATAATAATATAATTTTAAATTATCTTTTAATTTTCATATACATTTTGGCAGCTTAAAAGGTTCATTTTCTCGTTATTGTTACAGTTTATATGTGGCTGACCTGCAGACCATAGAAACTCATGCTGAAGTTCATATATATAGTTCATGAATCGTCCTCTCCCCGCCTCTGCCTCTATCCCCTCAGCCTAGTCTGACTGGAAAATACACCAAGACGCACAACAGGTTTGCTGTCATGATTTTCATAGGTGTAACCTTTTTATTTATCAGTGTTTTATTATTTATGGGTAACATAATATAATATTCCTTAATCAACAGAAAGAATCCGGCGTGTTAGAGAGCGGAGAAGAATATAGCGTGCCCCAGTTCAGCCTGCAGCAACACAATGTAAGTTATGTTGGGAAGTACCTATGTACTTATAAAATAATTATATTTAATAGAAATATTTCTACTGAAAAGTCTTGTGTAAATCATGTAAGTACACAATGACTTACCCATTCGCAACCCCTACCACATTTTAGTTATGTAATTACATCATTATTCTAACTAGATCTTTACTTTTTCCCATCAGCTGCCAGAAATGCGTTAGAGGATTCAAGAGCAATGGTTCTCCGCATTGAAGAATTGAGAGCAGAGTCTGCGTTGAAAAGTGCACAGGCTATGAAAAGCTTTGCAGAGTCAAATAAACTCATTGCCGAAAGCATTGATAGATTAAGCAAAAAGGTATTTTAGTATGTTTAATCACATTATTCAATTATTTGAATAGTAGCTATTTATATTATATTTGAAGTTATGTTACTAATGAAATTTACTATCTATTATTTCAGTATTGCCAACCATCAGAAAATACACAGAATCCACAGATGTTGATTTAAATAAGTATGAAGACTGCCTAGAAAAGCAACTCAACTATTAGAAAAGTGTATTGTGATCAAAACTAAAGAATATTATGTAAAACTTTAATTTTTTAAAAGAAATACAAGAGAATTGTTTTTATATTCTATATAAATATGTGCTAAGAACAATGACTCTAAAATGAAAGTGTTAGATAATATAATAAGTATTAGAATAAGAAAATATTGTCATCCCTTGGACTGTTCACGGTACAGCCACAGAGGTACAGCCCTACACACTACACGTGTTAGCTGGCCTTGAACAGTCTAATACCAAAATTAAATGCAATTGCGCACGAAACTTCGCTACCTTAAATTATGGTTAGCGTCAATTTTGTGCGCTGTGATTGGTAGATGCGTGGGGGGCGGACAGGGAACAAGCCCTTATCTAGTCCCTAAATTGGGAAAGTAGACATGATTCCGCCCGCGAATTTCCTAAGTAGCTCGTATCTCTGCCGCTCTTCCGTAAAAGTTTATCGTAATCTTATCATAATTAATAATAGTTATTTCTCAGTTTTGTTTGTAATTAGTCGTTGTAGTAAATAATAATTAAATTTATTTCAATTCAATAGTTTACCATCGTTTTTCTCATTAAATTTATAACCACTACAATTAACCACTGCATTCGTACTCGCCGGGCAAGTTATCTAGCGTTGCCGCGTATTCGAACGAATTACGGCAAAACAATGCTAACATATGAAGGAGCGCAACTTTACAACAAACTACCCACGAACATTAAAAGTATAAGTTCGTCAAATATATTTAAAAAACAACTTGCCCAATATTTATTAGACATATAAACTAGCATCTAGTAAAGTACCTAAACACCACGGGCGAATACGTTTTGACGAGTTTATGCTTAGTTCGTAGAATCGTTGGTAAACTTTTATCTAATTTAGTTTTAGTGCACTACCTACATACTTTTGATATTTTACTTTTGTTTTGTTTAATGACGACGAATGTAAAAATTGTTTAATGTAATTCAACAATGTTCTCATGTAAATTATGTAATTCATATTATGAGAATAAAGTATCTTTAAACCTAAAATCAGTGCCCGAACATTTATAAGTATACATACAGTCCACACCAGAGTAAGAACTCACAAATATCACACCAAGCTAAACAAGTGTGGTGACTCAGGCAACAGCCACGACCCTGTCAGACCTGTCCGCCACATTTTTTGGTCCTAGCCGAGCCAGATCTGCGACCTATCAGCCAGCATGGTCGTAACCAGAAGCTACAAGGGAGGCTCAAGGTCAAGTGAGGCGCTTGACGAAATGCGCGCCGACGTCACCGATCCCCCAGCGCCGGAAGACTCCAGCGACTCCACGACAGTACCGACCGTACTGGGGGGAGACCAGGGGCTCTACCCTTGACTTCAATCCTAATCTCAATCCAATCCCAATCCTAATCATAAATTGTGATCGGATTTGAAACCGAGTTCATGATCGAGAAACACGAAATGTCATGGGGTGACCCACAGATATAGATCTGTGACCATATAATTAAAAAATAATATACCAAACATAAATATTTTTTCATCCCACCATCTCGGAAAGAGTATTTTTAATCTTCAATATCTGAGTGGAAAAGCCGTTTTTATTCTCTAGAGGATAAAGTAAATTGAATTTAGAACATCGTCTGCACTAAGTTTGTGAATTAAAAAAAACATTAAACCTATTTACTGCTACCTCTATGGTGCCGAATATATCATACAACTTTTATTTAATTTGTTAAAAACTCAGACTCGGAACCTTCTTGGTGTTCTTTTTAGGGTTCCGTAGTAACTACAATTTTTGTTCGAGTAGAGCGAATCATAACTCGAATCATATTAATTATATATTAATAGTTTTTTTCGATCTTTGTTTTGCATTTTCTGTGAAGATTTTCTATAGTAACATATATATATTTTTTCACCATCGGAAAGAAGAGATTTTAACGAAGACAAAAAATACCAATTTTTTGAAAAAAAACTGATATTTTGACGGGTGAATTTTCGATCGAAAATAAGGGTAAAAATCGATATTAATAAAAAAAAAAAAGGTCTTGACAGACAGACAGACAGACGGACAACAAAGTGATCCTATAAGGGTTCCGTTTTTACCTTTTGAGGTACGGAACCCTAAAAAAGGTGAAAATATAAATATTTCTAATCAAATAAATTACAGCGTATTTGGGACATAAAAAGGTAAGTTTTCACCAAATTTCGTGAAAAAAAAAATATTGTTTGTAAAAGATAAAAATAAAAACCAAAAACTTGGTTTTTTGAATTTTTCACATAAATTTTGAGGTTATATGAATAAAGTGTAAATACAAAAGTTTTAGATCTTTTTATTACCAACAACTTTGCGATTCGTTTTTTTCCATAGGACTTTTAGTTTTGCCGGAAATCAAGAAAATCCGTTTTTTACCCTTAAACCCCCCCCCCCCCTCTCCCCCTCTTCCCGACCTCAGATCGCCCGTAAATTATTTTTCCTTTAATTTTTATAATATTCTCCTCCTTTTCTAATGGGTTTCATCCTACTATAAATTTTTTGGTCTTAAAAATTAACGGCACTGGGCTATTTAAGTTTAAAGCAAATACAGGATAGGTTTATCAAGCTTTATTTACTCCTACATGTACAAAAGCGCGTCAAATTATCCAAAGTTAATCAGGGGATATGAGATTAGATTAGATTAATATAGGTACAGGGTTATTTTGAACCCTGTACCTATATTATTGTAATGATTAAAATTAAAACTAATTTAAGTGGATACCTACTTTTATCTTAAATGAAAAAAGGCATTAGGTAATCTATATGTGGGGTAGGTGTCAACAGGTAGGTCCGTTCGGTTAATCGTCGCTCCACTGTAATAAAATTGAATGTAAGCTAAACCAGCTATTTTTGTATAGAGACTACACAACTAAGTCTAGTGAAAACAAGGAGCCAATCACAGAGGGCTAGGAGGCAGAAATCTCGGTCTAAGTCTATGCTAGATCTAGACCGAGCAGTGTTTGCTGACGGCTGACATTGAAAACCGACATGTAGATGCGGCATGAAGGCATGAACGTCAGCTAGAGCTCTAGCTGTAGCTCTACGGCAGTTGACCCGGATTGCGGATGGCTTATTCGATAATGCTGCTGCTATTAGATATGGCACTAGTGACCCAACAAATAACTAAAAATATAGTTAGTTTCAACTAATGACCGTCCAAAGATTCGGTTTCGGTTTCAGTTTCGGCCAAAAACTCGGTTGCGTTCGTACAGCGTTAGTTGCAACATTTTGTTTTATGTCTTAAGGTCTTCTCATTTTGCACAACTAGAAGATCCAGGTGTACAACACAAATTCCAGCCAATAATCCTAATACTTGTAGTATTTTTATTGTTATTTGTTGGGTCATTAGTACCATAATTAATTCATAGTAAAATTAATAGTCAGACAATTAATTAAATATTAAATAGTATTATTCTAAGCCATGCTATTCTAAGGTCTATTGTTTTAATCAGTGTGCAGTTAAGAATAGCATAGCAGATTATCTCAAGTCAAACAAAAGGTCTGAAGGTTGTTAAAGCATTATATCTTTTATTTGTTATTAATTTAGTATCCAAAATAAAATATTTAGTAATTACATTCTTTTATTTAGTAACTGAAATAATATTCTATACATTTTATTGTTATAAACTAGCTTTTAAAGAAATGAGAATAATAATTATGTGCCTTAATATAAAAAATATATGAACTAATAAGGTTTAACACATATAATGCTAAGTTCATTACAAACCAACTATGCTATCATTACTACTAAATGAAGTCTTTGCAAGTTTAATCTCAAGTGATTGACAGAGATGTGACTTATCTAAGATACAAGTATCTGAAATACAGATACAAGATACAAGATACGTATTTTCATCTTGTATCTAAAATACTTTTCCAAAAATCATTTTGTTTCTTGTATTTAAATACATTTTGTTAGGTATCTTAGTATTTTACAAATACTTTTTCTGACAAAATACTTTTAGGAATAAGTTACCAACATTTTTTATGAAATATAACACCTGTTTGCCGAGCTCTGCCCCTGTGGAGCGAATCTTTTCTTTTGGATTCTAAGGCCACATAGAAGAAAATGAGTGATCAAATGTTTGAAGAACTAGTTTTACATAAGTCTTTTTAAAATACTTAAGTAAAAGTAGTTCTTCAAACATTTATTTTACATGAAAATAATATAGGAGTTATGTCATGTATGTCATGCATGTCTTATATCTCTGTTCTCATAATATTATCCCAATAATGACAGAAATAGAAAGGTTTCAAGTGAGGACATGTATCCACTGGGGGGGGGGGGGGGGGGGGGGGGATATGTCTGTATCTCTTGCTCTCATACGTGCCTTATGCAGGGGGACATGTGCGTTCTCAGCAGACAACATTAGAGAACTGACCATCTTTCTATTTTTGACATGTTATTGTTGATTATGCCTCATGTCTTATGTCTCTTATCTCATGTAGTATCATGTCATGTCTTTTTGTATTATTGTCTTAGAAAAACTTCAGGGTGGTCAGAAAAAAATAAGTAACCTGATGGCCAACCAAGTAAATTGATGGCTTTTGATTGGTTTATTATTTTCCTTAAAAATATAATATTTTGTCTTGTCACATTTCAGCGATTAACATAATATATTCGTAAATAAATAACATTAATGTTTATTAAGATAATGTCAAAAATAATCTTAAATTCAATAGAACAGAATGTTGTTTTCTTACAAAAGTATTTTCATCTTGAAAAGTATTTAGAAGATACGTATCTTGTATCTAGTATTTCAAATACCATACTCGAAAGTATTTTGTATCTGGTATCTGAAATACTTAATTTCAAAGTATCTTGGATTTAGTATTTTAGATACTTTTTAGAGGGTATTTTGTACATCTCTGGTGATTGATAATACATACCTAATACGCTACTTCCTCACTGACTAACTTGAACTGACTAACTAAAAACCAAACAATTATTTTGTTCCTAAATCACCAACTTTATTGGTTGTTTCGTGGGGAAAAAATCGGAATAACTTAAATGGAAGTAATATGCGTGAGCCTTTTGTTCCAAACAGAACAACTTTAGTTGAATCAAATACATTGTACAGGGTCTTATTTCATAATATAACATTACATTAAGCGTATATAAGTATATTTAAATATTACTGCCTCGATAGACTAGTCATATGCACCTCTCACCGCGAGGTCTTGGGATCGATTCTCGGGTCGGGCAAAGGGGTTATTTGAGATAGTTCCGTCAGGGAAATCTTCATAGCAGCACGGAGTTAGAATTGTACCCAGTAGCGATGGGCTCCCATGGAATGTAAACAACAGGTAAAGTGTGGGTGTTTGACTCCTCTGCCACACCCTTTCGGATAATATTGGCGTGATGTTGTGGTATGTTATCACGCGTTTATTACCTAGAGGGTTGTGAAAGAAGTACACTACACACCCGTCTGGATAATATTTATTTATTTAACATACTAGCTTTTGCCCGTGACTTCGTCCGCGTGGCATTCGATGCATTAAGTAGTAGCTGCTCCCGCGCTTTGACCCGCGTTCAAACTTACTGCCCCACTTCCGTTGAGTTGAGCGTAATGTTAAATATCTTAAGACCCTTATAAGATTGGACTATCAAACTCTAAAGTAATTATCAAAATTCACCCAGTAGTTTTTAAACTTAGCGCTTTCAACAAACAAATAAACTATCGCCCGCGCTTTCATCTGCGTGGTAGGTACATCAATAAAAAAACTCAATAGCAGAAAATAAAATACCTACTTACCCAAATAAACCTATTTTTGATGATAATTAATCTAAACTAAATAAATAAGCCATATCCCTAGACTAATATCTATACGATTGCCTAACCCTACCTAACAGTTTGATAAAATAACCTACGGTCACTACGTACAATATCAAATATACTACCTATACTTTAAAATTTAAATATATAGCTACGACTTATAAAAATAAACCCTAATAATAACCTACGACAAACTGATTATTTGCGGTTCGATCCCGAACCGCAAATATAAATATACTGGGTACTTTGCCGGGATAAATGGATTAAAAGCGACCGTGGCTCAATGGATAAGGCATCGGTCTTACGATCGAGAGGTCGTGGGTTCGAATCCTGGCCATTACACCACGGACGTGAACTTCCTCCTAACACAAGCGAATTAAGCTTAGCTGGAGGGGGTTAACAAGAATACTAGTAATTTGCAAATACAAATTACTAGTACTTTAGTAAGCTTTAAAAAAAAAAAAAGTACTCAATGTGGTGCCAAGGATATTAAAGAATAATTATAGAAAGTTTCATCATAATCAAATCGGTAGTTTTTGCGTGATGCCTGAACAAACAGACAAACAGACAGACAAAAAAAATAAATCACATTTTTGGGTTTGGTGTTGGTCTAGTAACACATTGCCATTAATGTTTCACACCCCTGCCATTAAATTTTTTGATATTTTCAATGTACATAAATTTTACTTCTACAGATTTATTATAACTAGCTTTTGCCCGCGGCTTTGCTCGCGATTAAAAGTTGTCGTAAGTTGAGTTATCATTATAAATAAATACCCAATTAGAGTATTTCTTTGTAAACAATATTCAAAGTCTTCCTTTCAGGTGCCAACAAAACCAGATCTCGAGGCAAACTTTACTCTCTACTAAAACTTTGGTCGAGCAGAAAAATGCGCCGGTCAATTCCAAAACAATCAGGCATCCTTAAGGTCGGACCAAACGGCACATTATAAATATTATGAAAATCTTCAAAAAATACATGAAAACGTGAAATTGAATTTAACATTAAATTTAAAAAAGTTACTGTATAAAATCAAAATCATGTTTAACATAATAAAACACATGCATAAAGAAACAAAAATGTCCAACTAAAAAGAAATGGTAAAAAATTAAGAACATAAATAATATCAGAAAAAGATCAAATAATGCTACACGTACATACATATTTTTATTACATAAATAATGAAAAAATAAATTAAAAAAAACCTATTGCTAAAAATTAAAGCAAACATTAAAAAAGTAATAAATACAATAATATCTATCACTGAACGAATAAATTCTAAGTAAAAATATCACGACGGTTCATCCATTCGCGAGTTACGATGCCACAGACAGACTCACACACACATACAGACACGTCTAACTAATAACACCTATAGGCTGACCGTTTAACTGAGTCCTCGCCTGCGCGGTACAGGGGCGCGGGGGTATGACGACAAAGGGGACTGAAACAGGGGCGGGCGGTGGGGGCACTTAATGAAATATACAGGAGATGAAATGCACCAAGATATTTCCTAAGATATGTGACATCATAGGAAAAAAGAAATAGTGATTTATCAAATGAAAAATAGTTAAGAAGATACAAAATTTTAATGAACTTATGTACGTAAATAAAATAATTGAGAATAAACTATTATACCTGTAGGGATCTTCCCCACTGTCATTATTACAAACTAACAAGTACATACAAATATATACATATATTATATACATATATTATATATCTACACACATTTATTAAGCACATACAAAATACATTAGCAAAACATATTAATATTATATAGCGATCCATATCGGTTGGTCGATATGTTTGTCGATAACTTTTATCGACTCGTCCCTCGCACTATGGTAGCTAGATGTATAAGTAGAAGATAGATATACCTGTTCGGTGCGCACGGGCATGCGCCGTGTTTCTTGAACAGTCTTGATACACTTGCCGCGCCGAACGCATGTCGCTCGCCTCTCTAATTTATTTACTCGCGCTTTGTTTATTAGTCCGCCTTTCACTATTTTTTGGGCTTACATTCTATTGCATCTTTCCATGCCTGCCTAGAACTGTTACTCTGCTTAATCCTTCATCTTATGTGCTTGTGAACAATATACTGTAGTGTTTCTATGTGTTATTGTGTGTACAAATTATACTGGACTAAACTACCGTAAGTTGGGACTTATTATTTGTGACACCCCTTCATTTCAACCCTACACTGGTGACCCCGTATACCGAACATGGAGAAAGGATTTGAAGATGCACATGATGCACTGCCACAAGGGCCACACCCAAGCGCTAGTGATGGGCAAGTGTCGATGAGAGGTATCGATGTTTTTAGAGTCGGAGTGAGAGTGCCACCGTTCTGGCCCGAGGAACCCAATATTTGGTTCGCTCAAATAGAGGGTCAATTTGCGATTTCGGGCATCAAGGACGATAACACAAAATTCAATTATGTGATCGCACACCTCGACATGCAGCATTCCAGGGAGATTAAGGATATTATCGTCAACCCTCCACCGACGGATAAGTACGCAAGACTAAAGTCCGAGCTGATAAAGCGGCTGAGTGCGTCCAAGGAAAATAAACTCAAGCAGCTACTGATGCACGAGGAGCTTGGGGATAGAAAGCCTTCCCAATTCCTGCGTCACCTGCAGAGCCTTGCTTCTATCAACATACCGGACGATTTCCTGCGAACTATATGGATCAGCCGACTTCCACATGGCATCCAAACCGTGCTGGCAGGACAACCAGCTTGCTCTTCACTGGAGGACCTAGCGGATTTAGCCGATCGAGTAAACGACCTCGCTTCTTCTTCGCCAAAGGTAGCCGCAGTGGACAGTCCAGTACCCGGTTCCGTGGTCAACGATCTGGCGATGGAAGTAGCGGAATTACGGAAGCAGCTGCAGCATCTGACGGTCGAGAAATCAGACAGCCGTCATAACCGGGGCAGGTCAAGATCTCGTGGTAGCCATGACAAATCTAGACAGCGGTCGCAGTCCAATTATCGCAAGTTTCCGCTTTGCTGGTACCACAGTAACTTCGGGGATAAAGCGGCCAAGTGTATCCGGCCGTGCGACTACAAGTCGGAAAACTCCAAGGGCGGTCGGTAATGGCGACTGACGATTGCCCTTCATACGCAGCTGGTCGCCTTTTTGTGACTGACCGTACATCAAAGACCCAGTTCCTGATCGACACTGGAAGCGATCTCTGTGTCTTCCCGAGGTCTGCGCTACGTGATCGTCGTGCTCGCACGGACTATAGTTTATGTGCTGCGAACGGTTCTACCATTAATACGTATGGTTTTGTGAATTTAACTTTAAATTTTGGTTTGCGTAGAGCTTTTGTGTGGCGGTTCGTCGTTGCCGACGTAACCAAGCCTATTATAGGTGTGGATTTTTTAAACTATTATAATCTTGCCGTTGATATTCGCAATAGGCGATTAATAGATAATTTAACTTCTGTTACAGCTGTTGCGACCATAGCTCGAGCCAGCATTTCCTCAGTAAAAGTAATAACTGGTGAGACCCGGTATCACAAAATTTTGGACGAGTTTCCCGAGTTAACTCGACCAGCCGGTATGCATCGCACTACACCACTACCTCACAACACTGTACATCACATTATCACTACTCCAGGACCCCCAGTAGCTTTACCTCCACGTCGTTTAGCCCCGGACAAGCTTAAAATAGCAAAGCAGGAGTTCGAGGCGATGCTTGCATGTGGCACAGCTAGGGAATCTAAAAGCCCTTGGTCATCTCCGCTGCATTTGGCCCCGAAAAAGAACAACGGATGGCGTCCATGTGGCGATTACCGCAAGTTAAACGCCCGTACCGTGCCTGACAGGTATCCGATTAAGCACATCCATGATTTTAGTCATAGTTTGTCTGGATGTACTATTTTCTCTAAAATTGACCTAGAAAAAGCTTTTAATCAGATACCTGTCAGCCCAGAGGATATACCAAAGACGGCCATCACGACGCCATTTGGAATGTTCGAATTTCCATTCATGACGTTTGGTCTTAGAAATGCGGGTCAAACTTTCCAGCGTTTTGTAGATGAAATGACCAGGGGACTGGATAATGTCTATTGTTTTTTGGACGATTATTTAATATTTTCGCGCAGCACTCAGGATCATGAGCAGCATCTGCGCGAGGTATTCAGCAGGCTGAAGCAGTACGGCATGTTGGTAAACACTGCCAAGTGTATTTTTGGTGTAAGTGAAATTGATTTTCTAGGTTATCACATTTCCAAGGACGGTTGTAAGCCTTTAGAGTCGAAGGTGCAAGCTGTGAAAGATTTCCCGCCTCCAAAGAATGTGCGTCAGCTTAGAGCCTTTTTAGGCATGTTAAATTTTTACAGGAGATTTCTTCCACGGGCTGCTGAAATTCAAGCTCCTTTGCATGCCTTGTTAACAGGTTCGCTTAAGGGAACGCAGCCCATCAGCCTTACCGGTGACACCTTAGTGGCATTCGAAGCCTGTAAAGCTAGTTTATCTGAGGCAGCCTTGTTAGCACACCCTGACTGCGCCGCTAAACTCGCCGTGGTCACGGATGCTTCCGATAAGGCACTCGGTGCAGTCTTACAACAGTTTAAAGACGGCGCCTGGCAACCGTTGGCTTTCTTCTCCAGAAAGCTGAGTTCGTCGCAAACCAAATATTCCCCCTACGACAGGGAGCTTCTTGCCATATATGAGGCCATCAAATATTTTAGGCATATGCTCGAGGCAAGACACTTTACTGTCTATACTGACCATAAACCGATCAGTTTTGCTTTCCATGAAAGGAAACATAACTGTTCACCCAGGCAGTATAGACACTTAGACTTTATATCTCAGTTTACGACGGACATTCGGCATATTTCTGGAAAATCCAACGTGGTTGCTGACACCCTTTCGCGAATTGAAGCACTAGAGGCACCTGTTGACCACGAAGCTTTAGCTCAAGGTCAGGCATCTGACTCTGAACTGCAGACCCTGCTATCGGAAGGGTCATCTTTGCGCTTGGAAAAGTTTCAAGTCCCTGGAAGTTCAGTTCCACTATATTGCGACGTCAGTTACTCAACTTCCAGGCCGTACGTTCCGATGTCCTTCCGGAAGCAGGTGTTTGATGGCCTGCATTCCCTTAGCCATCCTGGCGCTAATGCATCGGCCAAATTAGTGGCCGAGCGGTTCGTTTGGCCCGGGGTAAGGAAGGATTGTAGGAACTGGGCGCGTTCTTGTCAACAGTGCCAAAGAGCGAAAGTCCATCGCCACGTTACTGCGCCTGTTGGAACATATACGTTGCCAAAGGCGCGTTTTAAACAGGTGCATATCGATCTGATAGGTCCATTACCGGTATCGCACGGTTTCAGGTACTGCTTAACCGCTATAGACCGATTTTCTCGCTGGCCTGAAGTATGCCCAATCGAGGACATCACTGCGGAAACCGTGGCAAAGGCTTTGTTATCCACCTGGATTTGTCGATTCGGCTGTCCAACGGATATAATAACAGACCGTGGACGGCAGTTTGAATCGGCATTATTCCAAAATCTGTCAAAATTGGCTGGTTTTGAACGCAAACGCACAACCGCATATTAACGGCCTCGTTGAGCGTTTTCATCGTCAGCTCAAGGCCGCAATCGTATGCCACGCTAATACAGACAGATGGACTGAGTCGTTGCCATTGGTATTGTTGGGGATACGTTCTGCGTTCAGGGAAGATTTGCAATCATCCCCGGCCGAACTTATTTATGGAGAGCCTTTGAGACTCCCTGGCGAATTCTTTGAACCCAGTACTGGTGGTAGTACCGACTTATCGGATTTTTCTGCTCGTCTCAGAAATTTCGCGGATAAGTTGCGTCCCGTTCCGACTTCACGCCATGGTCAGTCCAGAGTGTTTGTTTTTAAAGAGCTTGAAACCTGTGAACACGTCTTCCTTCGTGAAGATGCGTCTCGAGGTTCGCTCCAACCTGCTTACTCTGGGCCACATAAAGTTCTCGCCAGGGGTGACAAAGTTTTTAAAATCCTCCTAAACAATAAAGAGGTCACAGTGTCGATAAACCGACTTAAACCAGTTTACACACTGTCCGTAAAAGATGATGCCCCAGAACCACAGGTGCAACCAGGTTATGTTACCCGTTCCGGTCGTCATGTACGATTTCCGGACTATTATCGCCCTTGACGGTCTCTGGAGGGGGGTGGTGTAGGGATCTTCCCCACTGTCATTATTACAAACTAACAAGTACATACAAATATATACATATATTATATACATATATTATATATCTACACACATTTATTAAGCACATACAAAATACATTAGCAAAACATATTAATATTATATAGCGATCCATATCGGTTGGTCGATATGTTTGTCGATAACTTTTATCGACTCGTCCCTCGCACTATGGTAGCTAGATGTATAAGTAGAAGATAGATATACCTGTTCGGTGCGCACGGGCATGCGCCGTGTTTCTTGAACAGTCTTGATACACTTGCCGCGCCGAACGCATGTCGCTCGCCTCTCTAATTTATTTACTCGCGCTTTGTTTATTAGTCCGCCTTTCACTATTTTTTGGGCTTACATTCTATTGCATCTTTCCATGCCTGCCTAGAACTGTTACTCTGCTTAATCCTTCATCTTATGTGCTTGTGAACAATATACTGTAGTGTTTCTATGTGTTATTGTGTGTACAAATTATACTGGACTAAACTACCGTAAGTTGGGACTTATTATTTGTGACACCCCTTCATTTCAACCCTACATACCTTTTGTTATTTAAACATATTATTAAATCGTAAGAAAGTCAAAACTTTTTTTGGGTCCAGTTTCTTTTTTCTAAAATATAAGTATACGTTAACAATAAATAACATGATATGACTGTGACGTTCTCCTTTTTAGAATGATTATAATTAAAGTATTTAATAATTTAATAATAATTGAAGCAATTCACATGAGATTCGGCTGTCCGAATCTCATGTGAATTGCTTCAATTATTGTTCAGTTCGGTCGTAGATGTCATTGAATTCTGTCCGAATCTCATGTCAATTGTCTTGACGGATAAAAAATGGATATAATGCGTCTTGCAGCTTGGCGCTTATTTGTGATGGGGTCTCCATCTTTTACTAATGAATAATATGGTTTAAGCCGCCGCCGGACTTCCTGCCTCTGCGATCTCACTTTGTTATGTGAGTGAACGCACGTTCTGTCGGAGTTATATAATGTGAACGCTGACCGCCACACCGCCCGCCCGGCCAGTGAGGCTGGGTGCCTTTTTTGTTTCCCAAAAAACGCATCTTATTATGTTAACACTGCATTATTTTAATGGAGAATACCGATGATGCAGGCCTAGTAAGACCTTCGGTATCGTCAAACTTAAATAAACGCACGTGTCGGGCTTAATTGTAGATTATAATTAATATTAATTAGTCCATCCGTCAAAAGTGTATGTTGTATAATTTGCGCTGTTGATGCCCTAACTTACCATCAGCAAAACCTTGGGCATGTTTGCCACCTGACTAAAGTACATCAAAATGATAGTTTTAACCCTATTTAAATATTTTTTTTATAATTTACATCACACATCTTCCATTCCATTAAAGTTGGTTTCTACTAAACAAAACAATTTTATTACTTTTTAGATATCTAAAGAGGCCGAAATGACATTTAAAAAGTTTACATTGACATAAAATCCTTTTTTTATGAAACTTCATGTCAACATCTCATTGTCACACGATTGCTCAACACAGTTCCATTTTTGAAATTGATCGAGCCTCATAATTACTACAAACGCTTTTCCATACAAACTTTCGTCCCACTTTTCACCCTGTTAGAGGCCGAATTTTCAAAAATCCTTTCTTATTGCACGATAAAATCTTGTAAAGAATACACCCTCCAAATTTCAAGTCGCTACGACCTATGGTTTAGGCTGTGCGTTGATACTAAGTCAGTCAGGACAAAGCCTTTTATATATATAGATAAGTATAGATTTTGCAAAAATTGGTACATATAATAAACAGTAGTGACAGGATAATGACAGTTAGCCAATGATTTTTTTCTACTTGTAGAGTATTACAAAAAGATACAGTATGAACCATCATGAACTAAAAAGTGTGCTGTGCTCCACAATAAAAATTGCACCATTACGTTTCCAAAATATACGCGTGATGATATGTTATGTTAAGTTATATTCACCAGTTACATTTAGTGCCGATTTAATAGGGGCTGAGCCCATCGCAATACAAAATCAAAATCAATCATTATACAGGGTGTCCCATATTTAATGGATAATCCTTTACCTGCAGATTGGGGGCATCACGCCTGATAGGAAAATGCAAAATTTGTAGAAAAAAAGTATCATGGATTTTTAAATATCGAACATTTTAGATTTTTTCACAAATTAGCCACTTTCGTCCACTCTTCTTGATGCCATGTTCGTAAATCTCAGATTTTTTCAAGTCTGTTTTTGGAATTCAATTCTTGAATAGATGTACTATCAAATTTAATATGTTAATTTGCCGATGTTGATAAGTCCAAATTCAAGTAGCAAAAAACAAGTCTGAAGTCACAGCACAATATTATAAAATCTTTTAGAGAGAACTGAAAATTTCACATCCGCAAATTTAAAAATTTTGCGCGCCTTTTTTACAGAACACATTTGAGTGTCAGCGTTTTTTTTTTCGTTACCCAGATAAGTGATGAGCAAAATTAAAAAAAATATTGTTTAATTACTTTCAGTATTTTGATCTTAATCGATACTTTCATAGATAGGTATTATAAGATTTATAATCGCTGTCAATCGTTCCAAAAACTGTTTTTTTGTAAAAGTTATCAAGCATAACTTTTACAAAGAACAGTATTTGGAACGATTCGTAATTATTTAGTTTAGTTTAATACGCTTAAGTAGTTAGTATTATCAACTAGGATATCATTTTGGTAGAAAGTGATTTAAAAAAAATCGGACCCTGGTCATAATTTCTCACATTATTTTTTTAAATAAAAAAAAATATAAAATATTTTATACCATTTTAGAATCACAATGAAACTGGCATATTTTTTCCGTGATGGGCACACAGGTCTCCATACATTTTTTTTACACCATGAGGGTTCAAACTTTTTGTAAAAAAAAATGTCATGTAATTTTTTTTTTTATTAATCTTTGTAGTTTTTTAAATGAAATAATTGTACAATAATGAGATAGTAAATTTGATAGTACATCTATTCAAGAATTGAATTCCAAAAACAGACTTGAAAAAATCTGAGATTTACGAACATGGCATCAAGAAGAGTGGACGAAAGTGGCTAATTTGTGAAAAAATCTAAAATGTTCGATATTTAAAAATCCATGATACTTTTTTTCTACAAATTTTGCATTTTCCTATCAGGCGTGATGCCCCCAATCTGCAGGTAAAGGATTATCCATTAAATATGGGACACCCTGTATAAACACTTGCTAAAACAACTCAAACATCATTCAAACATTAAGCAATCATCATATAAACACTTGATAAAACCACCCAAACACTAAGCAATCATCATATAAACACTTTCTAAAACCACCCAAACACTAAGCAAAAGTCATATAAACACTTGCTAAAACTAAGCAATAATCATCATAATTCACAAAAACACAATGAAGAAAACTACGAAAACATCCAGCAACAACTAAAAGTTAATCACACAAAATTAGCAGTTGTCCGTGACGAATAAATCCGCAAAACAGTACCCAACGATACAAAGAGTTAATCCGTTTAGTTGTCAGTGAGGAAGTAGCGACCTAATAGCAAAATAATTTCCTTAATATTTTTTTATGATGTATGTAATATTAGGAATGCCTATGTTGTGCTCAGTTATACGTGGTTATACTATATACCTGAGCCTAACAACATGGGGATCTCAGATTGGATGTTCATATTATGCAAATAAAAGGTATGTCATATAATGGTATTGGATATTTATTAAGTGCTTTGAAATAAAATCTTTTCTTAACAGCATGTCATGCTGGCCAAAACTCTTGCAAGTTGTTACACCCCTTCGCAACTTATCAGGAGCCACCCCACAATCATCTGGCAGTCAGTCATCGAATTGTTCCTCTGTCAGTAGTGGGTCAGAACCACATTGAGGATACAGTCCTCAATGTGGTTCTGACCCACTTATGGTGCTTGGTTGCATGTTGTGTAAAACACAACAAGCATTTAAATTAGAGTTGCTTTCTCAGGAAGTCATCGAGTCCTGCACTAGCAGGACCCAAGACTGAAAATACATCAGTTCTTTAAGATTCCTATTGTGCATTCAACTGTTTTACGGGCATTTTTATGCAGCTTGTTATAATATGCTTCTGGTGAGCCCGGAGGGGCAGTTTGTATGGGGTCATCATATATTTTCTTTGAGAGTATCCAGAATAACCTGGCAAGGAGATAATGATTATGATAATTTCATTTTATATGCTTTACCACTAGATTAAAAAATATACTAAAAAAAGTTGGAAAAACTGTAAAATAAAACATAAAAATACCTAGTAAGAATACTCTTTCGCCAGCATTATTCAAATTTAAAAGATCTTCTTTATCAGGGTGTTGGTTCCATATGCATAAGCTGTCATGTGAAGCACCCTCAAAGAGGAGTCAACACTTAATATATTTTTATCTGCATCACAAATTAATCTACAAAAGAAACAAAGATATTATAGTTATTTCATTCTAATTATGCCAAAATTCAGTGACTACACTTATATGTTGAGTGTGACAGATTACTGTATAGTTATTATTTGAATCGATTGGTAAATTACTAAACGATTATTAAATTGACTGGCAAACATTCGTAGATAATTATTCCGTGTAGTAAGGTGGCAACATTTTGTTAACGGAAGTTGTGTTAACGTTTACTTATTTAATTAAGTTATTTTTATTGTGGCTAACATTTTATAATTATATTATGTTCTAAAATCCCATTTCTATTTAATTGTATTAAATACTATGTGTTAACTAGCTAGTACAGCAATTCCAATTTACAAGTTGTTTTCCAAAACTTTAAATGCATTGTGATTGGTCGATAGAGAGAAGCGGGACAATGACGGGGGAAAGATAGGGGGATAGCGTCATGACGCTATTCTATGCTCTATGGCGGCCTACTGAAAGTCAAGTACTAGATTGATAGTCTGGATTTATTATAATTTATTCCTCCATGTATAACTATATGTACTGTACTGTGTGATTCGGCTTGTGTTTTAAAAATGTAAGTACTGCTAATCTTATAGAATGTTCTTCTGCTATACCTATTTACAATGCTTGAAAGTACAGCCATTACCACACTAAGAATTCTTTTATTACACAAAACGAATCTATATAGAATTATATTATCGTCACTTCCTTTTTCAGATATTAACGGTGTAGTCCCTTTGACCTACTAGGCAACGTACGCACACTTTTAGATTTTTAATTTTTTAAACAATTTAAATTATACGGCAACACTGTCACCGCCCGTTCAGTGCTCTTTGTATTTCACTCATTCCTTTTTCGTGCGTGGCGACGACCACACGGTTCAACACTTAGTAACGTTATTTTGTCGTTTATTATGTCGAAACGGATAAGTGCCGTAAGAATTGAAATATCCAAAAAGAAATTTTAATAATTGAAAAGTAGTGAATTCCGAAGAACATTTCAGACAATTATATCAGATGAATCTGACTATAAGAATCAATCACGTAAGTAAATATTGTTATTCTTTATACCCACATAATAAATTTATAATGCAGATTACGGTTACTGACTGCGAGTCTTTGACCGCGTAGATAAAATTTACATTTTATGAACAACGACGATACTTTTACTCTGTATGTATCTCAATAGTTCACAAAATACCACTTTTTACCCATAATTTTATGTTTGACTGCGACATTCGTAAAAGAAATTAACTGCGAGTTAATTTCGTGGTACTTATATCAGTTTTGTACCAATGCAATATTATTTGATTTACCCATAATTTTATGTTTGACTGCGAGTCATTCGTAAAAGCATTAACTGTGAACTAATTTCGTGGTACTTCTGTTTTGTACCAATGCAATATTATTTGATTTACCCGTAATTTTATGTTTGACTGCGAGTCATTCGTAAAAGAAATTAACTGCGAGTTAATTTCGTGGTACATTTGTTTTGTACCAATGCAATATTATTTGATACAAATAATATTTAAAAACCTATTTATTTAAATAGGTAGGGATATCGTCGGTTTAAAGGTAAAACTCATTAAGTGACATAATTGATCAAATTCATAAAATACGTGAAACGGTCTCACCAGGGCAATATCTACGCCAAGAAAAAATCATTATGTGTGTATTGTCAGTCATAATGGAGATCCTGTTGAAAAAAAATCCGCAAATGCGACGCAATAAAATATTCGTGGCAGGAAAAACTCAGTCTGTAAATACTGATTTTTACCTGACATGATTAACAAGAACACATGAAACAATTGCTGGCAAGTAATTCTCAGTAAGTGCTTATTCATCGGTTTTTGTGATTATTGTAACGAGAAAATATAGAAAGTTATTACAGGTTTTCACGAAAAAATTAGTAAATATAAGTATTCAAGAGGAAAACAGTTAGCAGATTTCACAAAAGCGAATAATAGGGTTCAAGTACTGGTAAGTTTTGAGTTGTTTTAACTATTTTGTTGTAAACTTATTGTATGTCGTGATACAGTTAAGCTATTCTATTATGTGTTTCTACAGAACTCTATTTCTATCCGGGAAGCTCAACTCGACTTGTTTGGTAATGATTTGGAGCCTGTGGTTCATCACTCAAAAGATATTCAGAAAGAGACTAGTGGCGATAGTTCAAAAATATTAACTTCGTGTATTAACAATGTTGACAATGTAAGTACCTCATTCGGGCCCTTAAGCAGACTGCTAAGGACTGAAGCATTTCATTCTTGTTTACCTACAGGCCTGTAGTGTACAATACTAAACAGTTCAATTTGTTACTGATTGAAAACTTAGAACTATATGCAAAGGCTCATGACTATGTTGATTTCTACCAGCAAAATGATGAGAATAAAAGTTATAAGGGACAAGAATGTCCCAAGGATACTGAAAACTTGAATATTCTGGTATGTTTGTATAAATGCTTAAGATTCATGTTAATCGTCAGCTAGGGTGGTTAAATAGTGATCCATAGACAAACCTGTATGCTTAGATCTTTAAAACTACGCACCGGATTGTAATGCGTTTTTTTTAAATAGATAGTGTTTTGAGAGGACGGTTTTTACATATTATAGTTTGCACCCGTGCGAAGCCGGGGCGCTAGTAATATTATATATGTAAAAGTCTGTTTGTTTGTCACACCTTTACGGTCAAATGGCTCAACCGATTCTGATGAAATTTGGTAAAAAGGAGAGCAGGTAGGGTAGGGGAGAGCAGCTAGGGTAAGGGAAGGTAGTTGGGGGTAGGGGAGGGTTTGTGGGGGGGGGGGTAAGTCTGTCTTGTTTTTTTATACTTTATTATTGTTATTTTTTTACAGATTGGGGAGGTTGAAGTTGACTATGTAGAAACATTGGAAAGTTGCATCCTAAATGAGATTGTTAGTATTTAGTAACAAAGTTAAGTTATCTTGGCATATGGCAGATGGACATAATTGTGGCTAATATTTTGTTAATTTATATTTTTATAGGTTGACAACAAGAGTATTGAGGAGCAGGACAAAAATATTAAAAAAGGTTTAGTAGAATATAGTGCAAGTAGTGAAGATTTTTCATGTGACGACTCAGATAATGACCCAAAATACGCATTTGACTGTCATTGAGCAAAAATTTTTGGAATCCGGTCATTCGCACATGGAGTGTGACTCAATGCACTCCAGCATCGAAATTGCGCGAAAGAATAGGGCCTGTTTTATGATGAACGATTGGCTTAATGTATTCAAAGCTGCGCGTTCAAATCGTGGGCAAAATAAAGATAAACCGCCCTATCAAGTGATGGAGCTTAAATATAAAGACGTGTGGGACATACAGGCGTTGGCCGCAAGTACACTAAAAAATAAAAATACGGACGAAAACGGCGAAAAAGTAAATTGGCTTAAAATAAAGTGCCTCAAATTTGAAAAAGCCCTCCCAAATGCAATTTTCTATCGGTATGACCACTCTTCAGAATATAAAAAAAAAGATATACAGCAGCGTAGCCGTCGAAACCGCATTACACAGAATGTTGAACTAAAACAGGCGTATAACGCCGTTCTGCCTATCTCTATGCAGAAAAAAAATGACCTTGTAAAACTGTGCCAAAGTGGGCTTATCCCTGACGAGTTACATGACTGGTATAAGAACTTACCGGTCAATGGCAGTTTAAGAGAAAATTATATTTTCGAACTAGAAAATGAAAATGATGACTTTTAAAAATAATTACTGTTACCTTAATGCCCTAATAATTCGTTTTATGTCTAATTCATGGTTTGACCAACATCTAAACTTTCACTCTATGAGAGATTTATGTTTTTTTATTTGTATACAAAGCAAAATTTTATTAAAAGGACTTTTAATTTTCTTACAGATTTTTTATTTATGAATGACAGTTCATTATCTGACTAATATAAGCAGAAATCAAAAGAGGTAAAACTCATTAAAACATATTTTTTTTTAAATATAAAAATCTACCAACTATAATTCTAAAAAAACAAAGCAGTTACAACAGCAACCTTATAATCTAAAAACAAAATCAAACTTAATAGGATTGCATTTAAGAACTATGAGCAAAATGCAATCTTTTGCAAAAAATAATGAATATCGCTAATAAGTCCATAATAGTTTTTTGCATTTAATGAATTTTACCTCTAAACCGACGATATATTGTAGCCAGCTAGAATATAACCTTTTGGTTATGGACCTGAACACGCCCTCTTTCGAACAAGTACCTACGTGTTCAACTCAAGTCCACGCGGAGATGGGTATGACGCCACCTGCTCAGGCAGAGCAGGCACCAGCCGCAGAGGTTCTGGACCCTGAGGTCCTTTTTTAGCTTCAGGCGAAATAACGGCTGATCGCCCGACTTCGTTAAACCTATTCACGAAAGTATTTTAAAACTATGGCTTCCTTTACTGAAAAAGGGTCTGCCAAAGGAAATCAAAGACAAGTTACCGAGAGTACTTAGTCCTTGATAACTGCCGCCTTCTACAAGCGCCAAAATTAAATACGGAGATTTCTGCCGCCACAAGGTTTCCGTCTTGAAACCTTGCGAGACCGTGACTAAAAGTATCTAGCCATACAGCAACAGCTCGGTCAGGGCATCGCGGCCATTAATACCTAAAGGCATGCACATTCTGCTGATCAGTGACACTAAGATCAACGCGCTTAAACACCTAAGCGATGGTTGTAGTATTTTATCCGATCTGCATAGTTTGTTTACTAAAGATCGAACAAAACTTATTACGCCTCATCTCCTTAAAGTTTTTACACATTTTACAAGACACTAAAATAGATGAAACCCTGTTTAGAAACACTCTTTCAGGGAAAATCAAGGCTGGCAAAGCTAGTGATAAGCAAGGTCACTCAATTAAAATAATTTTATTTAATAACACTAAAACTAATAGTTTAGCGCCAACGGGTAACCAATCTGCGCTAAATCCAGTCCAGGAAAACTGGTCAGGACCTTCTCGCTACCCGCCAAAAACCAGGGGGGGGAGAGGTCCCAAAAGGTACTCACAGATGACTCGCCGAAGTTACAATACGACGTCATCATCATCGACAACCCAGTCGAAACCTCATCAACACAAATGTCGTGTTCCTCAGCAACAATAAATCAGGTACCTGCAGGCCATTTAAAATAATGTTAAATATTGTTTACAAAAACAGACAACTAAACCGTTTTGTCATGGATTTAAAATGGGTACTCCATACCCTTTTGTAAACCAGTTTAACGGAGGAGAACCAGGTTGGACGGCCTGTCCAACCTATTTATAATGAGAATACTCACGTTATTAAAAATGTAATTACTTTGATAACCTTATTAGTTTAAGCGCAGTTGTTAAATGTGAACAACAGGCCAATATATAAGTAGTACTTTCGTAACACCTGTTAACTTGAAATCATTAAACAAGTTCTTAGATACATTAAATTTTAAGATGGAGGACTACCGAACTGCATCAAAACTTATACCCGAAAACGGCTATTTAGCTACTATTGATATTAAAGAGGCTTACCTTCTTATACCAATAGCTGAAGCAGATCGAAAGTTCCTTCGTTTTAATTGCCAAGATAGTGAAGGTAATATTATTACCTACGAATTTACTGCATTGCCTCATGGATTATCAGCAGCCCCTTGGGTTTTTACAAAAGTCATGAAAAAGGTAATTTCCTTTCTTAGACACAGAGGCCATAAATCTGTCCAGTATCTGGACGATATTGTTTGCATATCCAGTAGTTACGATACCCGTTTACATAGTGTAAATGAATCAGTATAATTACTCGCCAAATTAAGTTTTGTCGTTAATTACGTAAAAAGTTTACTTCGACCAATGCAAAAATGCAAGTTTGGGCTTCAACTTTGACACCGTTAATCTCACGTTGTCTTTGCCTTCAGAAAAAGATCAAAAATTGCAAACATGGTAAATGAATTCTCACGCCTACCTCGCTGTACGATTCGTGAGTTTGCCCAACTTATAGGTGTTCTTGTATCTACCTGCCCAGCTACGAAGTACGGAAAACTTTATACAAAATTATTAGAACGAAAAGTTTTACTTTTATGGAATCATAATGATAATTCTCATGCTAAAATGATCTTCTAAATTATATTCTTAGTGACTAAAATTGGTGAAAACAGAACATCTATAGGGTAACATCCCTAAAAGAAAGTATGGAAATTTACACTGACGTATCCAATTCTGGTTGGGGCGATAGAAGTATTAATAAAAAATAAAAAATAAAAAAAATCATATCAGTTATCTCTAATTGCTTGCGGTCTTCCTTGGGGTATAATATTTCGCAAATAATTACAATAATGTAACTATATTACTACGTATTGCTAATACAACTGCAATTAGTTACGTCCGTCGGCCGAATGGGCGGTATACAGTTCCCACATTTAAATAATTTGAGTAGACTTATTTGGCAATTGTGTGAATGCAGATGTATCACGTTGTTTGGCTTTTATGTTAATACTTAATATAATTTAGCCGATGCCGAATCTAGGAAAATAAATTCCAACACAGAATGGGAACTATGTGATAGAGTATACAAACCTATAAAAAAAAAAAAAAAAAAAAAAGACGCATCTGCTATATATGCTTTTACACTCGACTGGCACCCGCTTACATTTTATGCGTTTCCTCCTTTTGCAATGTTACTTAAAAGCTTAAGAAAGATAATTGACGACCAAACAGGAAGAATATTAGTATACCCTTATTGGCCGTCACAACATGGTTTCCCCTTGTAGAACACCTAACTATATCAGACGTCATATATATTTAAAGCCGGATAAGTCACTGTTACAGTGTCATTTGAGGAACAAACGCCAACTCCATGCTACCCTTACCCAGGCTGCCGCGAAGTTCTCAGGACGGCGTTCCTAGGACGTGGAACTCCACCAGAAGCCATTACACTAATGGTCGCCTCGCTCTCTGATAGCACCATTAAGCAGTATAATACAAACTTAATACTATGGTGGCAGTTTTTTGTGGCTAAACATATCCACCCCATAAAACAAGGTAAAACCAAGTTTTATCGTTTCTAACTTGCCAATTTGGGTGTTCATATGGTTCCTTGAACACACATAGTTTAGCACTACATTTATTGTTAGGTACTGAGGTAGGTTCAGATAATGACGTTAGACGTCTACTTAAGGCAGTTTTTAAATTAAAACCCATGACATCGAAGTATCACACCTAGGATGCAGAGACTGTCTTAAAATCAGTAGCAAACTATGTAGTATAAAAAAAAAAAAAAAAAAAAAAAAAACTTACTTGCCCTCTGTACTGTTTACAGAGCGCAAACAATTCCACTAATTAAATTAGAAAATTTTGATATATCTCAGTTCGGGATCAACCCGTTTTACATTTGCCTTATTTTCAGGCAAACCTAAAATTTGTCCTGCTTAAACTCTTAATGATTATATTATAACACGTAGATACAATCATAGAACAGGCAATAATGGATCATTATTATTAACAAATAAGCGGCCATATAGACCTGCCAAAACACAAATCATAAGTAGGTAGATCAAGTCGATGCTATCGGAGAGCGGAGTTGATGTCTCCGTTTGCAGCTGTCACGATACTCGACACACGTCCATTACAGACGCCAAATTTTATAATCTCCCAATCCTTGCTAAAATGAAGGAGCCTTCGCCAGAACGATTTGCTCCTTAGTTGGTTAAAGTGATTGCGAACTCTTTTATCACCTAGTGGAAATTAATTAAGAAATTAAGCTAAGATCAGACGATTTAAAGAGTCAATTTTGTACATGGATATTGTAAAAAAATCATAATATTGATAACTATATATTATTATATAAAGTTTTATTTTATAGAAAATATTATAAAACATTAACAAGTACATTTGCATACATACATATATTATTATTATGGAGCAAAACTTGATTCTCTAAAAATCTACACCGTTAATATCTGAAAAAGGAAGTGACGATAATATAATAAATGATCAAACGAACTTCTTGAAGTGAAGTTCGATCGTTATTATATGAGTCACTTCCTTTGAAGATATTATCACCCACCCAACCCTGTTAGTTGCTACTGCAATCTAAATACCCAAAAGTTTTGCTCATATAAAATCTCTAAAAAGAATGAGTGAAATACAAAGAGCACTGAACAGGCGGTGACAGTGTTGCCGTATAATTTAAATTGTTTAAAAAATTAAAAATCTAAAAGTGTGCGTACGTTGCCTAGTAGGTCAAAGGGACTACACCGTTAATATCTTCAAAGGAAGTGACTCATATAATAACGATCGAACTTCACTTCAAGAAGTTCGTTTGATCATTTATTGTAACTGTAACATTTATTTATAATTACTACTTGAAATATTATATATGGAAGATGCTTTGTGTGATTACTGATAAGTTTGTTTAAGTGGTGAATATTTTAGAATATTCACCATTGTGAACCATAATGTTCGCCTTATATTTGATTGATGCTTAAACTAAGTATTGTTAAATTGGTCATACATTTAGCACAACGTGTCTAAAGCTTTAATTAAATGTTAGATTCGGAATACTGCTGAACTGATTACTCACTAAAAGTAGTTAACTTGAGAATAGTATGGTAAAACTCTAGAGCTTAGTACAATAAGTTCCACGTTTGTGTATATTCAGCTATATTCTCTTTCTCTTGTAGAATAAAAGATGTTTTCCTTGGGTGAACAATATATTTGCCATATCAATTTTAACAATATAAATTGACATATTAATGTAGCTACTCTTTCTTTATTAAATATAACATTTAAGATGTTTGTTTTGGTGAACAATATAATTTTGTTATGTTAATTTGTTGTTTCCTTTCTTGTCCATCAATCTATACTGAGGACTCTCCTCAACTTTCCTGATATATCACATAATCTTACCCCAATTATTTCAAAGCTTACATGACAGTCCACACAAGTAGATCTTAATATATTTAAATCTATCAAGTGCAAATCATTTAGAAAGATAGAATGTAAGTTTAACAAAACTTACTATAAGATCATTCCTGATGTTTATGTTTACTATTATAATATCTCTCCTCTTTCAGTGATGGTCTTATAATTGCCACATGAGTGCCATCTATACCCTGCAACTGCTGGAATTGTAAACTTTTCATAAAATCTGAAACAAATATTTTATTTGGCTCATTTAAGACTCTATTATGAATAAAATATTATTGAACAATAATAATGATGTATTCAGAAAATAAATTCCTTCTTATAATCAAACCTCGCTTCTGACATGTTTCTGGGAACTTCAGCCACTTCCGCAGAATAGTATTACTATTAAAAGCTTATGTTTATTTAAATTGCTCTTCATTTTTAACAGAAGTTTTTTCATCTTATCATCATCTTTCTGTTTGGAAGGTCCTTTACATATTTCAGGTGCAAACAAACAAGTAGGATTTAATACATCTATGTTTGATTCGAAAACAGGAATTAATCATTTCAGATCTGCCGGCAACAGGAACAGATGCGACATTTCTTTCCAAGACATTGATAGTAGGAACTGTAGAAGCCTGAAATTAGAGAACCATATATTATATAATATTAAAGTTGAAAAATTAAGAATCCAGCAGGACTCGAACCTGCACCCCCTGGGTATACGCCCCAAGTGCTTTGCCAATTCAGCTATGGATTCGTATGCTGCCGGACTCGAAATTTCTCAACTCTTTTGTGCCAGCCGAAGCTAGACGAACCATTACTTGGTTTTAGCGCCATCTATGCGTTACTTATTCACATAATCGCATACAGTACGTTTGAATTAAGATCAACTCATTACTGTCGAGAGATGACGCATTTTTATCAATACTTGTAATATTTAAAGCAAATTTTTAGCTTTGCTATGCCTTTTTGTATTTATATAATATTAAAGTTGAAAAATTAAGAATTCGGCTGGCACAAAAGAGTTGAGAAATTTCGAGTCCGGCAGCATACGAATCCATAGCTGAATTGGCAAAGCACTTGGGGCGTATACCCAGGGGGTGCAGGTTCGAGTCCTGCTGGATTCTTAATTTTTCAACTTTAATATTATATAAATACAAAAAGGCATAGCAAAGCTAAAAATTTGCTTTAAATATTACAAGTATTGATAAAAATGCGTCATCTCTCGACAGTAATGAGTTGATCTTAATTCAAACGTACTGTATGCGATTATGTGAATAAGTAACGCATAGATGGCGCTAAAACCAAGTAATGATTCGTCTAGCTTCGGCTGGCACAAAAGAGTTGAGAAATTTCGAGTCCGGCAGCATACGAATCCATAGCTGAATTGGCAAAGCACTTGGGGCGTATACCCAGGGGGTGCAGGTTCGAGTCCTGCTGGATTCTTAATTTTTCAACTTTAATATTATATAAATACAAAAAGGCATAGCAAAGCTAAAAATTTGCTTTAAATATTACAAGTATTGATAAAAATGCGTCATCTCTCGACAGTAATGAGTTGATCTTAATTCAAACGTACTGTATGCGATTATGTGAATAAGTAACGCATAGATGGCGCTAAAACCAAGTATTGGTTCGTCTAGCTTCGGCTGGCACAAAAGAGTTGAGAAATTTCGAGTCCGGCAGCATACGAATCCATAGCTGAATTGGCAAAGCACTTGGGGCGTATACCCAGGGGGTGCAGGTTCGAGTCCTGCTGGATTCTTAATTTTTCAACTTTAATATTATATAAATACAAAAAGGCATAGCAAAGCTAAAAATTTGCTTTAAATATTACAACCATATATTATTCGCCCGTTGCTGTTTTTTGTATATGATGAATGTGAAATACGTGATTTAACACTTATTGCAAATATTTTGGTTATATTTTTATGACAAACACTCTGTATAATGTGATTCCCTCTAAGACTCTGTTGAATGTGACTCTGTATGTGACTGACTCTGTGAGTGCTGAGATGACATCTGATAGAAAGATATTATGGAACGTTAAAAAATATTGCACCAACCCCAGTAATTGGGATAAGTGGAGGTGGATGGATGATGAATTTGTTTAATGTGATAATAATTTATAAGACTCCACACTGTTACTGCCAATTTCCATATAGACAAATTCTATAACATTTCAGCAAGGGAATCAAACATAGGACAAAAAACCGGCCAAGTGCGTGTCGGGCCACGCGCAGTAGGGTTCCGTAGAAAAATATTTTTAATTTTACTTTTTAACTAAATGGCGTCCTTCAGAAAGGAAATGTTTGTAGTACACGAAACCAGCTAGCACGTATGACGAGATGTATGAATGTTGAGGAAGCGAAAGAAGTATGTAAGGAGCGAAGCACATGGCGTTCCATCGTCTCTGCCTACCCCCGTGGGATAAAGACGTGATTTTATATATGTATTATGTATGTTTATTTATGTTTCAAGAATTTTGAACGAAATATTCTGAGTAACTGCATCTGACATTTCGGACCCCTATTCCTCTTGAACTAATGAAGTGAACTTATCCGCTATAGTTTTCCTTTAAAGTTCATTACATGTACTACCGACACAATTTTTTTCAGATTTTGGGATCCAGTAGTTTAGCTTTTAGAGGGGGGGGGACGCCCTACTCGAACAAAAAATTTTATTTTATTTTATTTTATTTTATTTTTATTTATTCGGGAAACAAACAGAACTATAAAAAACTAAAAATACAAAATATGGGTTTAACCTAATCCAACAAAGTTTCCACTGTAAATTATAACATACACGAGCAAGTGAACTAATTTCAAAGACAATATGCGCATGCAAAACAAAAACAAAATAAAAATTATGAGATACAAATAAAACATAGAAGTTAAAGTTAAATTCAAACACAAACAACTTTTAATCTACATACATTAAAAGAGAGTGTTGGAAATGAGACTAAAAACTAAAATAAAACTAAAACTATGACTAGGTTGGACCATGAGCTTCACTACATATAGATTTAATTATTGCACTTTTATAATTTTCTAATGAAAGATGGAATATATCTATATCTGTAAAGTTAGAGTTGTACTGACGACAAGATCTAATAATAAAAGAATTAGACCCATAGTTTGTTCGGGCAGTCGGTGGCTGAAAAGTAACTTTTTTTCGTGCGCTAATCCGAGGACACCGAAGAGCAATCCTTTCTAAAAGGTATCTAGAATCATTAAAATTATTAAGAATTTTATAAAGAAATAATTGGTCCCTAAGCGTCCTCCGATCAGCTAGTGACATTAGTTGAATTGGTTGCGGATAATCACAGCTAGAAGTCCGGTAGACCAAATGTTTTACAAATTTGTTTTGTACCCACTCCAGAGATTCAGAGTAGACTTTATATTGGGGATTCCATACAACTGATCCATACTCCAAAATTGATTTAATATAGCAGTTATATAAGAGTCGCAAGGTGGATGCATTTTTAAAATCTCTACTAACTCTCAATACAAAGCCCAACATACGATATGCTTTATTTACAATCTCACCAATATGAGTATCAAACAAAAGTTTTGAGTCCAGATAAATACCGAGATCTTTGACTACATTAGATCGCAATAACATTTGCCCATTAATGGTATAGTTAAATGCAATAGTACTTTTTTTTCGAGTAAAAGTAATTACAGTACATTTATTGGCATTGAGCGAAAGTAAATTGCTCTGACAAAAAAGATATAAATTATTCAGATCCTCCTGCAATTTCATACAGTCATTCTCAGACTTAATAACTTTATAGATCTTCTTATCGTCTGCATATAATATAAATTTTGAGTTTTTGAAAACACTGGTAACGTCATTAATAAATATATTAAATAGAAGAGGTCCAAGGTGCGATCCCTGAGGCACACCAGAAGGAACAGGAGTAAAAGAGGAGCAAAAACCTTTTGCCGTGACGGCCTGACTACGATCTCTAAGGTAAGACTCAAGCCACCGAAGCAAATCGCCATGTATACCAAAATCCAACAATTTTTAACAAGAATGTCTAAATTAATTCTATCAAATGCTTTAGAATAGTCGGTATACACAACATCTACCTGGTGCCCATCCTCCATAGCAGTCAAAATAAAGTCAACAAATTCACACAAGTTAGTCTCGGTAGATTTCCTGCTTAGAAAACCGTGCTGTTGTTCAATTATATAGGGCCTCACCAACGGAAATAAGTGATCATAAATTATCCTCTCAAACATTTTTGGAATAACACTTATTTTGGAAATAGGTCTATAATTGGCTGCATCGTGTCTGTTACCACTTTTAAAAAATATTTTTCCAAATTTTATTCTACGACTTTCTTTGTTTAGTTAACATACATGTTCATGCAAAATTTCAGTTTTCTAGCACCAACGGTTTCGTCGCTATGCCGTGGACAGACAGACGGACATGGCGAAACTATAAGGGTTCCTTGTAGGTACTACGGAACCCTAAAAAGGCGGTCAGAAAAAAAATTAGGAACCACAACACATAAAAAAATATTAACTAGCTATTTAACTTTAATAATTAGAATAACATTTTTAGCTAAAATGTTTTTGCTTCTATTAAAATGTGCTTGTATGACTAAAAAGTTAGCAAATATACATAAAAAAATAATAAAATAAGAATCTTTATTCAAATTAAAAAACATACAGAGTTTGCTAAAATTAAGAGTTACACAGTTTATGTTTCAGATTCTGTACAAGAGATGATTTCTACCTCTTAAGCTAGGGTATACCTGTATTATAAGAGGTAGTTTGCAGTTGAGGATTACAACTTATTATTAATAACATTTCGTAAGTGGACTGTGTCAGTCTACTGTATTACAAAGAAAAACAAAAAGAGAGACCTATTGATTAAAAGAGAGAAATAAATTGTATGTATTGGTGCGATATGTGTGTGTGTGTGTGCGTGTAAGTGTGTTTGTATAAATGTGTGACCGTGTATGAGTGTGTGTGCGTCAGTGTGTGTGCGTCAGTGCGAGTGAGTGGTGAATTACACAAGATATGTGAGTAAAAACTCCGTGTAAGAATAATCCTTACGGAGTAGCCATTCGGTTAGTTTAGATTTTAGTGAGTTCAAGTTAAGATGTATAATGTTGAGATGTTTGTGGATGTTTTTGTAGATGCGAGTACTTAACACATAGTAGGTACTGCATACATAGATAAATTGTGACTCAATTCACACAGGAATGGCAGGGTAGTGGCCAGCTGTTTCAGTGCCTAGAATTTTTAGCTCTTTATTTATTGCTTAACATATTTGAAGACCAAATGGCCGCAAGATGCCACAAGGGGCCGGAAGCGACCCCACGCACCTCAAGCGATAATGTGCATTACAGTTATCGAGATAACATTTAAAATTCAATGTCACTGAAACTGCTCCTCAGGCCGCTGCCACTTTCGCGTGTAATAATATCATAAGTGAGATGTTGTGTTATGCATAAAAAAATTAACTGATCTCATTACTTTCTACTTCAGGTACTGCTGTTCTATACAACTTGTTATTTAAATAATAAGTTGGACTAAAATGTTTACTACACAACATTTTGTGTTTGATATATAGTTCCTTTTGAAAGCTTGTAGAAGACCAGTCTTCATTGGGAAAACTATACTTCGCCCATATTTCGCAACTGGAAAAAAAGATAGCACAGTAGCACTATAAAACAATATTTAATTTTACTTAACTGCTAACATGATCATACCCTGTGATTTAACGAAAACACTAAACAAATAATAATAACATTTTAATAAACAAAAGAATGTAATGTGTCAAGATTTTAGTACTAAGTTTATCATTAATTTTGAGCTTTTCAGCGAAATATTTAAAATGGTGCATCATAGAGAAAAACTGTCTTCTATGGAATGAAAGCTTATACAACTTTATATAACAAGATCACTGTCCAATTTAGCTCTATGTCATTACTATTGGAAATTGTGTCCAGTTTCTTTGATCAAACTATGTATATAGGTACATTGGACGAAGATCTTTAATGAATTTAATGTTATACCCCCGCATTGTAATATGGTATTGTAATGGATGTGTATCTTCAGGAGGATGCATCAATTTTCAGTTACCTATGTCATTTATTTAGTAGCAGATAGTACTCTTTGCGAAGAGTCGTGAATGAAAGTATGAGTCCAGAGCCCAGCCTAGTGTTCATTGCAGCAAGTAGGTATTTACTTACCGTAGGCCATTTTTGGTCCCAGGAATTGGAAAACGATGCAGTCTGATGCTGGGATCTTTGGCAGGTGAAAACCCACACTTGCAACATGTTCTACCTACTAATTTCACTCATAGTCACAAAAACTCTTGAAATAAATTTGAATCTCTGGAAGAAAGTTGAAGAAACTTTGAACTTTACCAGAACTGGACACTTTAAGAACCCTGAGTAAATTTCTCTGTTGTACACTATACCGGAGGGACAGGGTGCTTAACTCAGGGTTTTTAATCACACAACATTAGTATATAAGCAGAAATAAAAACTCAAACTGCACAAATAACGATACGGAAGAATCGGGAAGACATGTTTTTCTTTTAGTGTTGCCGTTAAATTAAATGACATAAAATTATTTACATTTTGAACAATACAACAATGTACAATGTATCTTCATTGTTATATTGTTTAATTATCAATATAATCATAATTAATAACTTTATTTTTTTTTTATTGCATTTGTAATAGAATTCAATAATAACTTTATTAGACTTGAGTGTATTTTTCTAGCAGTAACATTACAGCAGATTGATATCGCTATCCTTGTTAGGGTTCCGTAGTACCTACAAGGAACCCTTATAGTTTCGCCATGTCCGTATGTCCGTCCGTCTGTCCGAGGCATAGCGACGAAACCGTTGGTGCTAGAAAACTGAAATTTTGCATAAACATGTATGTTAACTATACAAAGAAAGTCGTAGAATAAAATTTGGAAAAAAAAATTTTTCGGGTAGCTCCCCTACATGTAAAGTAGAGATGTTTTTTTTTTGTCGCCTACCCCATAGTGTGGGGTATTGTTAGATAGGACTTTTAAAATCGTTCAGGGGTGCTAAGACAGTTTATTGATTTAGAGATCCGTTTGCAAGATAATTAACTTTAAAGAGCAAATTTTTGTTCGAGTAGAGCGTCCCCCCCCCCTCTAAAAGCTAAACTACTGGATCCCAAAATCTGAAAAAAATTGTGTCGGTAGTACATGTAATGAACTTTAAAGGAAAACTATAGCGGATAAGTTTACTTCATTAGTTCAAGAGGAATAGGGGTCCAAAGTGTAAAATGCAGTTACATAGAATAATTCGTGCAAATTACAAAAACCTTTGAAAGTAATGACTTGTATGAAGATGTTACTTGTTTAATACAGATAGTAAATCCCTTTTAAGTTGAAATATGTTGTTACGACTAGCTACGGAACCCTACTGCGCGTGGCTCGACACGCACTTGGCCGGTTTTTTTCAATTATCTTTCTTCTCTTACTTACCTGTAAACCCCAAAGACTACTAAAGACTGAGGTATGGGGGGATGAGGTAGGAGGTATGGGGGGATGAGGTAGGAGGTATGGGAGGACTGGGGTGTGAGATACATCGATTGTGAGATAGCAATATTTTACTACAGTGTTGTCAGGGTAATCAGATTTCCCTAAAAAGTTGCCAAAAAGGCGTTCCTCAAATATACAGGTGGTTTCTCTGTCTACGGTAAGCCCTCATATATTCAACAAGTAGAAGAGAGTTGAAGGGGACCGAAAAACGGTAACATACATCAAACGGATATTGCACACATTATATAGAACTTTCAATCAAATGATTAAAGCAAAGACTCATCCTTGCCAGTGAACTAATTGATTTAGTGAGTGTGACAAAAAGTCCCGCCTGCCGCCGCCCGCGCCGCCGCCGCCAAAATGTTATATATATTGCAAAACAAGGTATTCTATATGCCGCTATATACCTATATATACTAGCTTTTGCCCGCGACCCTGTCCGCGGAGTATATCGACAAAAATATGGCTTAAGACACGATTCCTCATATTTTAAAATTAAATACGCAACTGGACGTTCTTGTTAATGGACAATTATAGAAATTACGTTTTGGGTTAATGTATTTTCATAGAAGTGACGTTTTGCATAATGGACATTCATAGAAATGCCCTTAGGGTGATGAACGTTCATAGAAATGAGGTTTTGAATATTATCCAAAACGGTGTTCGTCAGAATGGCTGGTTGTCTGTGGCGTTGCTCTATAAGAGTAGATTCGAAAATTACTACATAATTGCTTATATTTGCTACATATAATAAATAATTGCTACATAGGATATATATTTAGAAATCAAATATTTATTTTGACCAGCCAGCCTGACGTTTGGTTGGCTGGTCACCTCGTAGTTTAAAGTCAAGCGTGCAGAGTTTTCCAAAATGTATTGCGTCAATAATTGCTACATATTTACTTAATTTCTCTAATTTAGTAGAAACATAATAATATGTTCAAGATAGAATGTAGTAATTATTTAAATTATCTCAAGTAAAAGTGCCTGATAATATAATAATGGCAAACACTTAGTTCTTCCTCTCTTCATCGTCACAAAACAACATCATTTTATCAGGCACTTTGCCTTGGGATAATTTAAATAATTACTACATTCTTTATTTAACATAATAACATATTATTATGTTTCTACTAAATTAGAGAAATTTATTTATTTAATTAATTATGGATCTCCAACAAGAGCTATACACATTATAGACATATAACAAACACAATGAAACATTTAAGTGTATTCTCTCAATTAAAGGAGACCACAGCTCACAAACATTAGATAAAAAGTATAAAAATAAAATTAAAATACAAAATTACATATTATGAGATCAAAACATAGCATTAAAATTTAAATTTGAAATGAAGTAAATATGTAGCAATTATTGACGCAAAACATTTTATAAAACTCTGCACGCTTGACTTTAAACTAGGAGGTGACCAGCCAATAAAACGTCAGCTTGGCTGGTCAAAAAAATATTTGATTTCTAAATATATATCCTATGTAGCAATTATTTATTACATGTAGCAAATATAAGCAATTATGTAGCAATTTTCGAATCTACTCTCATAGACCAACGTCACAGACAACCAGCCATTCTGACGCACACTCCAAAACGTCATTTCTATGAACGTTCAAGGAAATAGTGATAATAAAACAATGAGTATAAATATTTTAATTTATTACATTTTCCTTTGACATACATTTTAAGTAGATGACATAGTAATTTCTTTTTATTTTTAATGGTACGTTGGATGACAACGTAACTTGACAATTTTGTTATCAAACTGGTGGCAGCGGGAAAGACCTGTAAATAAGAACGCATATGAATATGGCGTTTATATTTTGAATAGAAAAAAATCTTAACGATCTTGAAGATAGCTGCTCCTTTTCGTTGACTCATCGCTAATTATAATGAAGTGCTTTCAGATTTCGATGTATTTTGTATGTCTCCCGGACAGTTTAGAGTGCATACATATTGAAGGCATTAAGGATTATTCCATAGCATTGCAAGTGTTTTCGTTCATTTCGTTGTGTTTTTAGATTTACTATTTTTTTTAGACATATATTATATATTTGTAGTATGGTTAATTACATAGATTTGTTAAAAAAATAAATAGCTTATGTACGGCTTTAAAATTTTGTTCAATTTTGTATTTTGTTGATAACGTCGTCGATTACGCAATTGTATTTTGTTTTTATTATTTAAGTTTAGTTTGATATTAAAACCTTTTATTACTTATTGTGTAATTGTTTGTTATTCCAAATAAATAAAATAAAAAATAAAATTAAGAGCGAAGAAGAGATAGGACAGAACTATGCAAAATATGGCATGGCTGTAAAAAGTTGTGACTGGCGAAATAACTGCTGGCTGGCTATCGGAATGGAATTAAATAAAACTCAGTCAGTCAGCTGCCTTTTAAGGAATTGGTTGTTAAACCACCGAAAAATGAAGCGTGCCGCTTCATTTTTCATTTCTTCGTGATGAGATGTTGAAGTATAATCTTCGTTCTGGTGGAGACGCAGCCTACGCAGCCATGATGATAAAATTAAGTGGGTGCAAACAATAACCTGTTTAGCGTCTAGCGTGTTCGTTTCTTAAATAATTGATCAGTTCTTTGTAAACAGGACTTCTATCATCGCTGCAGTCTCTAGAGGTCTGAGGTCTGGCATCCATCAAATGATCAAGGAGTCTCGTATTGTGGCGGCGGTGATGTGGGATGTAGTGTTGCAAATCGTGACCACGATGAGGAGCCGCGTTGGGTCTCAAAACGTCGAGACCACGATAATGAGCAGTGTTAAGTCTTGTATCGTTGCACGCACGTCGATTTTCTGTGCTATGCCTGCTATCGTCGCGGTCATGATGCAGAGTTCGTTGTCTGGTGTCGTCGTGATCATGACACGACGTTAGCTGTCTTGAATATTCATGATAATGACGTGGCGTACTGTGGTTAACGTGATCAGCACTCGGCTGCCTTGTTGAGAACACCGCACAAATGCCGATGGTCGCCATTCGGAGAAGAAGTATGAGAAGCCGTGCTAACCACATTACTTTTTCTGAAATTGTGAATAGAAATAGACATAAAGCAGACATAGAATCTAAATAACAAATGCTAGATAGGTAAATGGAAACAAAGGTACACTTACTTGTTTGGGATAAATAACTTCAATGATAGGTCCTTTGTAAGTGCAGGGCAGACAGTACTCGGAGCAGGGCCTTCGCCGCCTGCAGCTCAGCACGCTCACAGCGAGCAGGCACAGCTCCAGGAAAGCGAGGAATAGTCGTGACAACATTGTGCGTTACCTACGTTTGTTACAACTGAAATAAAGGCAGATTGTCTTTTAAATGTGACATGTCACGACGCCGCATGTTCGTTTTTCCGCTGTGAAAAGGCCAGACCCTAGCGAATAATTTATATTATTTGAAATATGTAGCTAGAATAAAAAATACGCGCGTATTTTTACTTCAAGTTTAGCGGAATCAAAACTCTTGAATAGATGTATATATACGTAGTTGTCTTGTGCGAATGCTACGCGAATGTCATCGCGCCTCAGCAAAAGCAGCTAGTAAATTGTTTTTCGTTTTAAAAACTCATTGAAAACGTTCAGAAGCACGACGCCGGTCACCACAAATAGACAAACACACAGATACTTCAGGTACGCACAATGGACCAAATGAGAGTCTAAGTGCGGAAAAATAAGTCCACTTTCCGATAATTCAGGTAGGTGATACTTTTACTATTTATGATAGTAAAAAAACACTGACCCCATTTCTACTGAAAATCCTGATTTAAACCCGAAGTTCCTGGATGCTCTGTACGGTGGGCCCGAGAGATTTGGCATGCGCTGCGTACAACCTTTGACGGCCAGCATCAGCCACGTCAACTGTAGCACTAGGGCGATGAGGACTGTCAGTAAGCAATACGTTTTCGCCATCTTGCTTGAAAGAAAGAAAGAAGATAGATACGTTGAAGATCTTGTACTCAAGGTAGGTATTTAACTAGATCTGTACGTAGCAGTGAACCACTCACCACGTACTATAGATACATCCACTCTTATTGGTTCTCAGGAGAACTTATAGGAGTGGATGATGACAGTAGAAGTCCATGGACTCGATAACGAATAGGTCAAATAACGGAGTTTATGTTAATGCCTCGGACAGCACGTGAAGCTGTCTGTCCTGTTTGCCATTTGGATATCCACGGCAGGCGTACCGGTAGTCAGAGGCCAGGAAGTCTGACAACAAGTCTGACAACTAGTCTAACAAAGTATCGTTTCACCACGTGCTGGGTTGTGGCGGTTTGATGTCAGTTGCCGCATGTAAAATACTGATATTTCGCTAATAACTAAAAGTCTACCCCAATGTAATTGAAAAATCGACCGGAGAATGATGAATACCTGGTTAGAGAAGTAAGTTAAGCAGTTTTGGTTGAGTACGTAATGAGCACCTGCAGTGCAATATTCTTGATTTTCTCTAAATCATCTAACACAATCGACAATCCTCATTTTAAAGGGCAATTTTTGAAGAAAAGGATCTGATACACATCAGAGTCGCCGAACCTGTAAAAATAATAAGATAAGGATTTTAAATTTATTAAGCCTACATAATAGCTTCGTCCGCATGGTGATCAAGGTCCTCCTCAAGCCTTTTATTTTTCATCACCAATTTATTAAGATTGATTCAGTGGTTTTCACTATACATGGTAGAGAGGCACGCATTTAAACACGGATCTCACTTGATGGTATACGTGATGATGATATTTATTTTACGCACTTACTATTATTACCGGTCTGTGCTTATAAGAAGGTACATACTCTCAAGCGTATGCTCACCTTATGCGTTCTAGGCTTGTGTGCTTTCTTCTTGTTGCAGGCTTTGTCATCACCTTTCATGAGCTGCATCATGGACATAACAATGTACACGGACACCAGAAAGAACTCGTTAACCCAAATCATCTCAATTTTGTACCTTGATGTCACGTAGCAAAAACAATACCTAGTAGTAAAAATAAATATTTTAATAAGTAGGGATTTGAGTTTAAAATTTACCTACTTACGCCATCTGTTGGCGTTAGAAACAGTTAGTCAATATCAACGCAACGCTGCCATCGATCGGTAATAGTTCGCCGCATTCAGGAGAGAGGGCGTTGGAAAGTTTGATTTTTTACTTTCTCAACTAATATTTTATTTCTCAACTGATATTTTCTGTCCCTATCGCTGTAACGGGTTTTCGTGTCGTTGTATTGCTATTAGTGTTTACGAAACTATTAACATTGTTCCGTTATAAGGTGTTAAAACCGACCCGAGTAAGGACAAAGTGGTATTACATTTCACAGGTAGAATAATTCAATTATTTTGTTTTAGAAACTTAAGTCAAATGTAAATAAAGTTGTCTTTAACTAAGTTTTAAAGCAAATAACATTGAATCGTAAATTAAAAAATCAAATAATCAAGTATAACCTCAAATCGTTGGGGTTGTCATACTCAGCAAAACTGATACCACCTATTGCTAACAAAAATTAAGTAGTTCTAAAATTTATTCAGAAAAAAAGGACGACATCAACAGAAGATAAATTATCTAAGGGTGTTATTACATTTAATTTTATCTAATATTCTTGTCAAATTTATTTAATTGAACGTAAAAATCACGATTTTGTTCGTGATTATTTGATAAAGCCGTCTAATTTCTTTGAACAGCATATTACAGCATATACAAAGAATTTTGATAAATTAATGCAGTACCACCTTTAATGTTCTGAGTACATTTTATTTAATGGAAACTTAATTTATGATCAAAAACCTAGAATTGGCATTAGCTATTATTCCGAATTAATAGCATCCTGTATGGTTATGACATTTATCCGTAGCATCAATCTTATGGATCAAATCTCTGTAATCAAATCAAATCAAATCAAATCATTTATTTCCATGGGCCCCAAGGGGCGCTTGAACACGTCAAAACAAACATCAAAACACTAAAAATATAAAATTAAAATAAAACTTAGCTAACTAAATTATAATACTTATTGTAATAAAATGATTTGACACCGGAGCTTAGATTGACTTTAATTCAACATAGAGAATTGAATTAAAATCAATCCAAGTACCAGCTCCGATGGGTATTGCATCATGAGAAGAGCTGGTGAGAAACTCATGTGCACCATCTTTTCAAATAATTCATACAATTATTAAATTTGACAAAAATTCTATGTGTAAGTTATAGCAACCAAAACAACGTTATAGCTAAATATGGTTATAAAGAGAAAATAAACTTAAATATAAAAATGCAATTTAATTGTAAATTTAATTTAAATGTATGCAAATGAAAAAAAAAAAATAAAAAAATTATAAATAAATCCATAGTATATAAGGTTGCAATATCTTACACTTCAAGCAGAAAATAAAGGAGTAAAAACAATGTGTGTATACTACTGTATATACTATAAAGGGTTTCAGAACAGACAAAAAAATATTTATATACTAATAACAAAAACTATTTATACTACAAAAATATAAAAATTAAAAAAATGTACACACAGATTGCCTTTACTTAACAATATTTGAAATAACATGAAATGAGGTTATACAAATCAAATTTAGTTTTACTCTAAATAATAATAATTTTACTCTACACGTTTTAATGCAAAGAATTCCTTGCCATAGTTAAATATATATATATTTTTTTAAATTAATGAGGCAAATCTTTCAATATGCCAATTAATTCAATTTGGCTTAAAAGTCTTGTAACCAAGTCATACAAACTAAAAAAAAACAATTTTTAATAATATTTTTAAATTTTTAATATTCACTATTACTTTATTTACATATGTATTCATTTACATATTGCTTATTAAATATTTACAATACTAAACTAACTATAATTTAATATTTTAAACTAATGAAATAAATACCTAACTATACAGGGTGTATTTTTGAAACGGGGCAGTAAGGGCAAGTACCTTAACCGTTGCAGTTACAGCAAAACGTTCTTAAAAGACCTTCCCTAACTTTTTGGAACATTTTGAACTGCATTCACAGATTTTGTAAAAAAATTACAGTTAGCAAAAAAAAATGCAAAATGTTCAAATTTTTTTTTTTTATGCCAATCGATTCTATTTCATGTGGGGATCAAAAAACTCTATGGGACCATTTTAGCTTTCAGTACTAGAAAAGACAGAAATCGCCAAAAACGTTTCCCATACATTTCGGCAACAGAAACGAATTTCTACGATGGTCTAACTTTTTGTTATGGCCTGGAAGTGGGTTAGAATTGACTGTAAAGTAAATAAAAAGAATTTTTACCCTCAAATTTCGAATTTGATTCGAAAATCTGTGTGTTATACTTAGTTTCAGCTGAGAAACTTCGTATGAGTTATTAATTAAGGATTTTCGCTAAAATGTCTTCTAATCGTGAAAAAATTGACTTATTAGAAGCGTATTTTGAAAGAACCCTGCAATTCCAGGTTTTTCAAAAGATTTGTAATAACCTTTCTTGTTGGCACATGCCGCAACGGATACTTATTGCGGTACCACACTAATGCAGCTCCCGCATTTCGATTATTGACAAAATACGCTTCTAATAAGTCAATTTTTTCACGATTAGAAGACATTTTAGCGAAAATCCTTAATTAATAACTCATTCTTTCTCTCACTCTTTCTGCCTAATTACAATGATTTTCCAAAAAAATTATAATAATAATAATAATAATAATAAAAGCTTTATTGCACACCATGGAAAAATAAAAATACAGAAAAAAGAAGTTAAATAGTACAAATGGCGGTCTTATCGCAACTTAGGCAATCTCTTACAGACAACCATTGGATGGAAAGTAAGAAAGGGACACGAAAGGGAAGTTAAAGGTGTACTAGAGAGAATTAAGAATGAGGAAAGAATATAAATGCTTAAAGATATTAATTAAGATGAATATACCTACGTATAGGTACAATAATAAAATACTTACATACATACTTAATATATATAAGTAATATAATAATATATAACGGGTGGCGCAAAAGTAAAGACCCTATTTGGTTCAGCTATAACATTTTTTCTAAATTAGAAAACTAGATTTAGATTTTTTTAAATGTATATTTGTGCCATTAAATTTCGTACCATTAGGATTTAAAGATGATGTCTTTTAAATGGTGACCTCCAGAGTTGATACACATTTGAGCCCTATTTATGACATTTTGCATAACTTGCCGTAACACTTCCTGCGATATGTTCGTTATTTCTTGACGAATGTTTTCTTTTAGAGCTGCGAGAGTCTGTGGCTTGTTCACATACACCCGAGATTTCAAAAAACCCCAAAGAAAGAAGTCTGGACTGGTCAGATCGGGTGATCTTGCAGGCCAAGGCAAATCGCCAAAACGAGAGATAACTCGGTCTGGAAAAGCGTCCCTCACTAAGTCCATAGTGTCGCGCGCTGTGTGTGCCGTAGCGCCGTCTTGTTGAAACCAGATGTGCTCCAGCCCCAATTCGTCCAAACTGGGTATCAAAAACTCACGTAACATGGTTCTGTAGCGTTCTCCAGTGACAGTTATCGCATTGCCTCCAGCGTCTTCGAAAAAATAGGGTCCGATCACTCTGTCAACACAGATGCCACACCATACAGTAACTTTTAGTGGGTGTAGAGGTGTTTCTTGAATAATGCGCGGATTATCAGTGCCCCAGAACCGAGTATTCTGCTTATTGACATGCCCTGAGAGATGGAAATGCGCTTCGTCACTCATAACCAATTTTGAAGGAAAATCATCCTCTTCAAGGTGTATCAACTCTGGAGGTCACCATTTAAAAGACATCATCTTTAAATCCTAATGGTACGAAATTTAATGGCACAAATATACATTTAAAAAAATCTAAATCTAGTTTTCTAATTTAGAAAAAATGTTATAGCTGAACCAAATAGGGTCTTTACTTTTGCGCCACCCAGTATAATATATAAATACCTAAAATATATAATATATATATAATATAATACTTGTTTAGTTTTTATCAAAATCAGCCAGTCAGTTCCTTATCGCTATTATTTATCTTTATATTATATTATGAGGAACTATACTCTGTCCATTTCTTTATTTTCTTTTTGACAGATTACATTTAGGGATGCCTTCACACGTTACTGATTCGATTTGAAATCATAATCGATGTTGTCTACGAAGAACTTTCAATCGATTAATTACATCGAAATGGATTTAGTTCATTATTAATTATTCGCTTATTAGTAGTTTTTATTAGATGAAATAAATATATAAAATAATAATATAATAATAATGTCACATACTTAGTCTATGACGACTTCCTAGTTGCCTTTGTTTACATTTTCATTTTTAATTCCAAGATTTCGACTTGATTTCGTGCAAATAATTATTCATGGAATCATGATACTATTATTATATTCTTTTTTAATAAAAATACAGACAATACACAAAAAAAGTCAAATTATTCTTTTTCATAATGATCGATTTATTTCATTTCACGATTTGATTTATAGTCTGTGGTTGTTTGTTACAAACAGTGAACTTCCCTAAAAAGTGGCGCTTGTCAATAAAGTACATTATTATTGTAGTACATTAATCTGACAAAAAAAAACGGTAATTCATAGGCGTGATCTGTCAAAAAGAAAATAAAGGAATGGACAAAGTATAGTAACACAATTATGCACTGCCTTTTTGCCAACTTTTTAGGAAAATCTGATTACCCTGACAACACTGTAGTAAATATTGCTATCTCACACCCCGTTACAAGGTACCTCGGTCTATTGGTTTCTCTGCCTACGCTAGGAGGCTTGCGGAGTTTTCCGATAGGAAAACGCTGGCAATGGTTCGGAAGACCATGATTGCAAATTATTAATATGTGTTCACGCTCTTGAGTTGGTGTGCAGATCAGTTGGTAAGCGTCTGAATTAGTTTTGGATAACATGACCTCATGGTTTTTATATTCGATTGTCGTCATCTCGTTTTTCCTTATTTTCCAGCTAGAAGATAAACCCATGATTTGTTGAAGCGTACTTGGACGTCTTCGTGTGGATTTCTCGATGTAAACGACATCATGGGACAATCTCAAATTCCACAAGACATTGACTCTCATGTTCAACTCTCAGATGCCCTCCCATATCACCAGCACACTTTTGCATTGTTAGTGACTGATGAATCCGAAGTTGAAATTCTAATAATGAATCTAAGAAGTGACTGCGCGGTAGGTAGTGATAATATTTCTGGCAAGTTTCTAAAGAAATTTAAAAATCTCCTAGTGCCACCGATCACATACATTTGCAATCTAGCATTTAACACAGGAATATTTCCGGATGTATTCAAACTCGCGGTAGTACAACCAATTCACAAAGGAGGTGATAGAGATTGAGTGAATAACTACAGACCTATTTCCATCTTACCAACTCTCTCTAAAATATTAGAGAGACTAATGAACAACAGACTGGTCAAATTCCTCCAGCAAACAAATCTGTTATCTCCTCGTCAGTATGGTTTTCGGGCCGGCCGTTCAACGAGTGACGCTGTCCTAGACTTATCCAGTGAAATTGTGGCTAAACTTGATGAGAGGCAAAAGGTCGTCGGTATCTTTTTGGATATAGCTAAGGCTTTCAATATGATTTCTGTCCCTATCCTTATCATCAAACTCGAAAAAATCGGAATCCGAGGAAACCAATTGTCTCTCTTTAGTAGTTACCTCACAAACAGAAGACAGTGTGTCAAGATTGGCGCAACTTGTAGTTGCGAACTTCCTGTGATCAACGGAGTCCCCCAGGGTAGTATCCTCGGCCCTACCTTACTTCTATTGTATATCAATGACCTTTGTCAATTGCAACTAAATGATACCAACATCTTCACATACGCCGACGATACTGCCCTGATATCTTACGGAAGCTCTTGGGCATCAGCGTTTAGTAGTGCTCAATCTAGTTTCAACATCGTTACTAACTGGCTGACTAAAAATAAACTTTCCCTTAACGTTGGTAAAACGACCTATCTCACCTTCTCGTTGACATCACCTGGAAACCAATCTTCATCATCCTTTTCTCTCACTGCACACTCTTGTTTACCCTTGATCTCGCAGTCCTGCGATTGCCCTTCCGTGTGCCGAAGTAGCAGTGTGAAATATCTAGGGGTACAGATTGACGAGCGTCTCTCATTTCACTCACATATTGACACACTGTCCTCCAGACTACGAAAACTTATTTTCATATTCAAGAACCTTAGATATGTTGTTAACGCACAAATACTTCGCACCGTATATCTCGCTCTTTGCCAGTCGCTGACTCAATACTGCATCATTGCCTGGGGTGGGGCAAATAAAACGCATCTGTTAAAACTTGAGCGTGCCCAAAGAGCAGTACTTAAAGTTGGCTGGAGACTGCCATACCGCTTTCCCACTTCTGAACTTTTCAATACTTGTAACGTCCTATCTATTCGTAAATTGTTTATTCTCAACGTAATTTTGACCACTCACTCAAATACCTCTTACGATCCTTCGATTATTGTCTCAGTACGTCGGAAACATGCTATATGTCCGTCAATATCGGTCAAAACTAGCCTAGCCCAGAGATGTTTTTACTATCTTGGCAACTTCTTATATAATAAAGTCAACAAAATTCTAAATGTCTATCCAATGACCAGAAATGAATGTAAAAATGCTGTTACCACCTGGTTGAGTAATTTGAGTTACGACGAAACAGAAAGGTTTATCTGCGCTTTAAAATAATTATGAATATGCTCCCACTAATATATATACGCACACACACATACCCTCACTCACACACACCCTCACTCACACCCTCACACATACACTCACACACACACTCACACACACACTTTCTTACTAATCTAATGATGTTTCTCTTACCACTTAATGGCTGTATTGTAGTACATTACTGTAATAACACGTCTCGATTCCTAATTGTAAATCTTTTGTAGCACTAAGGAGGGAGCCTGGAGATTTGTCACACAGGTTTCGAACCTACTACAAACTCCAGCTCTCACTAAGGTGTAACTAATACTGTACCTGTTTATTGATGTATGTTACCAATGTATGTACTTATACCTTTTTGAGAGAAATAAACTATTATATTATTATTATTATTATTGATATTCGTAAATATGAAATTGATATCCGACATAATGGCACTGTATACGTATGGCATAGTTCAATATACAACTACACAATAAACGACAATATTTGAACGCGATAACGTTGATATTTGTTTGAATGCGAAATGCGAACGAGTGAGATGGGTATAGTAAGTTATAGACAAGTTCATTTAAGCTTTATTCAGCCAGTCCTAAGTCTGGCAAAAGTATGAAGGGAAGATCAACAAAACCTGGAATTATAAACGTATACAAATAAAATTTGAAATTATTTTTCTCAAATTTCAATCAGCAGTGCAGTTAACAGTCGAACCGCATCGTTTAATCATTCAGTCGAATTCAACGTCGCTCGTAATGTAAACGCATAAGAACTATAAACGACTCATAACAGTTTGCAAAAACTGAGACCGTGAACTATAGTCTATATTTTGAACCGGTCGGTCGATGAACGAAAATGAACGGTCTAGTTTCGTTTACGCAAAAATCGTCGACGACCCATCGCTACTGCTCATGTAAAGTTTTCTACTTTGTTACAGGAGAAAAGGGTTGAGTTTTTGTTTTATACTTATACGTATTATCGTTCTTTTCATTTCAATAATTGGTTGAACCAATTTGACGTGCACGTGGATTTACCGCCGGAGGTGCGCGCAGGCACGTGTCTCAAAATCTCGTTCTGGACCATAGAAGCTTCAGCGGATGTCCTGAACGTGGACCGGACCTTTGGATGGGGATTTCGTCTACGAGTAATGATCACGAACAGTGATGGATCGTTCCTCTGAAGGTGATCTTTATCTGAGGTGAAAGGTCACGGCCAGGTATTCGAGATTTCTTTAATAACATCTGTGACTGGGAATCGCACCGGCGTAAACGCCAGTGATAACGTATTAGATAATCTCATTTAATATAATAAGTCTTACCAGACGACGAGCAATGATTCTACAACTTTCATTACTGTTATACAGTAATGTAATATACTGAACAATCACTGTCCCCTCTGGGTTGCAATTTAGATTCTGTATGCTCAGGGTTTCGACTAAGCTCAAACCCCGTAGCTAGCTTGGTAGACATTTGTTTTATCAACTAAATGTGATGTAAACTTAGAGAAGTACACAGCGGCAACCATCATAATAATAAATTTCTATTTAAGTATTAAACATTTTGGTTCTCTATGCCTGTCTTTTATTCTGTATTCTTCCTAATTTTAAATGTAGGGATAATTAACCAATAACCTGCTTATACCAGTGATTGGCTAAATTATACTCTTACATTGAAACAAAAGAACTACGCCTGATTGTAATACTGAACACTGACTTGTAGGATTGTGAATGACTTAAAGATTGTTATGATGAAATGATATTGAATTCCAGTGAGGCTCGTTCTTTCAATGATTTAATGCACATCTGCCTTATGGTCTAGTGGTATCATTTGTGATCGCTTACCTTGAGTTCGGGTCCATTAGGAAATTCTCAGTAGCAGAACGGAGCCACGGAGTCTGGAATTGTGTCCGCTAAATGGCGATAGAATCACCTGGGATTTAAACATAATAGGTGAAGTTGGGGCGTTGAACATCTCTGTCACACCCTTCTAGTTCTGAGTAAAAGCATTATATTATGTTATAATTACCTGGTAGAACAGACTAGTCTTTCTTGGTGCACATATCAGGTACAGGATCTTTACACGTCACATATGTGGTCTTGGCACAACCGAGGCACGTCTCCAGGTACGACAGCAGCAGCGTCACTATTAACACCACCACCTCTTCGAACAACGCCTTGTCCATCACAGAACTACTGCTCACCTGCAAAAGGCAAATGTTCAGGATGTTTTGTCCTTCAATTTATAGGCAGTGTGCTTTGTTAGTTCAGTGGTTAGACCTGGCATGGGTCTACCGTTAAGTTCGTCCAATCGATGAACACCGTATTCGAGCGTGCCAATACCAACCCCTGGGCCATTTCATTTAAGTTCTTAGATTTTATTTATACGAACGTTATGTCATATAGATAGGTACAGTGGGCCAACGAGTTAGCTATGCAGGGCAAAAACTTCTACGCCATACTGAAAACTGACTGCAATAGATATGCATGTTTGAATTACATATTTAATAAGTGTAATATACCCACTATTTAGATATGTAACTCACTTATCCATAACTGGTGTAGTAAGTCTTTACTATGACATGGAAGTTTTTGCTCTGCATAGCTAACTTGTTGGCCCACTGTACTATATTTCTGGGTGAACAAGTATAAATAATATTATGTTTATGGGAAATAGAATCACAAGTTCTGTGCTAATGTAAAGTTTGTAAAATCATTCAGAAAACTGTGGTGTATGTCTATACACACCCTAATTAGAGGTAGTACACCTACACTCAGTCTTATAGAATTAGTTATGGTATTAAGTACAATCTATGATTTGTCTATGTCTATATTTCTCTTCCGGTTGGAACTGCAAGAATAAAACACAGTATCAGTCTACCAAGTCTTATTTAATTATAAAAACCCAAACCTGGACCTCTATGAAACCCACAACAACATCACAAAAACGAACCTCCACTTTTGACAATGTGGCTCCTCTTGGCTGCAAATGACGACGCGCTTGCCACACCCAGTGACCTCGAGAAAGAAAGAGAGCAACGCACCCAGGGCTAGCAACAGGTGGGCCAAACTACCAAGCATTATGCGATCTGGAATTAATTCATAGTATTCGTTGTAAAAACTGAACTGGAAAAGCTTAAGAATTAATTAATTAATTTAATCAAAGGTTCACGTTTAGCTCCGCAGCTCAAGACCCTGCCTCGCTTCGAGGTTGCTGAAGCAGATATTATCATAAACGTGTTAAATGTTTAGAGCCCGTATTATACCCCGTCATCTGCATTAACTACGAAAGAATTAAAGTAGGGATCAGGGGGAAATTGTTCTCCTCGTGGCCACACACGAGGTTCAAAATTGCGTCTTGTAAATGGGCTTTTACTTATAGCTATCATAAGATGAAGAATTAAATTAAACTCACAGCTACTTCCTACAAGGCGGTTGCTCGTCGCAAACCAATTGTTTTTTGCAGCACGCCACAATCAGCAACCAGACAAACCCGACAAACAGCCTTAGGAATGAGTGGCCTATCATTATACATCTAGCCTAAAATAATCAGATATTATTGAAAACATGATAATAATATTAGAAACTGAACACATTGAAATCTTCAGTAATTTAAAACTAAGCATGGTACAAAAGTTTGGACTTGGACAGGCAATAAATACAATTGTTTAACTTCGATTTTGTTGCCTCCGTTCTGTTCATGTTTGGTGAGTTTCAGTCACGGGTTTGGACTAAGTCGAATATTTACTTACGTGAGGCAGTAGGACAGCGTGTATCACATGTTTTCTATTCCTCGAGCCACCATCCTCTCTGCAAACGAAAAAGAATGGATTTGAGTCGTTCCACCGAATACAAAAACTAAAATAAAATAACGTAAAATCTAACTACTGTAAGTAAACAATTAAAGCTAACAGGTGGAATTTGACCCAAATCAATACTTTGTTTGCAAAGGGAAGAAAGAAAAAGTTAAATAGTATGGGCATGTGTCTAGTGGTAGGTAGACAGGCAATCGGCTCATAAAGTTGTCCTGACTTGGCAATGATCTGGCAGTGCTCTTTTGCTTCAAGGAATTCGGGAAGTGCATTTCAGTATTCTTTTTATTTTATTTAAGCTACTCACTAATCTACGCATTACACATTAAATTGAATAAGAAGAATGTCAAGTTGTTAAGTTTATTTTATTCTGACTTTGTCTTATTTAATTGTATGTTACATTTTTATGTCGAAAACAGCTTTAGTCGACAGTTTATAAAAAAAGCTGGATCGTAATTGTATCCACTTGACGCCGGACTATAACGACATTCCAATGTTGCATATGTGTGGTCCATGGTTCGAGACGAGGTTCGTTCCCGCGAAGGTCATTATTTTATAGCTAGGAGCCTTTGTAAGGACCACGCCTGCAGGGTGCTATGCCTGCACAAGTAATTTTTCTTTTTCGGCAACCAGACACACTGACTACAATAATCATGAGAATTGTGAATAATATGGAGACGAGACGTTCCAAGCTCTTAGCCATTTTGAAAGCTGAAACAAAAAGAGACAGCTATTCACTTCATCTATAACGGACTTCGTATTGAAGGACTCTCTGGCTAAGCTGCAGTCATTCTTATCGGGTTTTCTTAGACGAATTCCTTTATTGCGTGTCCAGGGCCCTAAAGAGACTTCCAGTAAAACAATGTTTTTTTTTTCATTTACTTAATATTTCAAGTTTTATTCGTATCTAACTGGTACATTTAAATTTTGGTATAAAATAACTAGTATTCAGTCTGAATCTTTTTTTACCCCTATGATCTAGATAGCAAATAAACAATATAATTACGATTTACAAAATTGTTTCGACTAGGTATTATTGTTTCTGATAAAATATGAAAAAAATATGAAAATAATAATTTTGGACAACGATATAAGTTTCTTAATTGTATAGAAATAGTAAAAAAAAATGGTTTAATTACTACTACTAAATGGTTGGATCAGAAAATATTATAATTTTTTTTACATAACCTCTCGGAAAAAAAAAAATCAGGAACACAGGTTTTAAGACAGAGGCATTAGAAATTGAAAGGCCTGTGTTATTATTTTATTATTCTTTACTTTTCCTTAAATATACACTAATATTAAAATATTACTCAAATTATAGTGTTTAATAAACTTTTAATTTATAATAACCATCGTCACAAATATTTTGCTATTCTAAAAACCGTAACCATGACAAATTTAAGCTTGTGAACTGATAATTCATGTATATGTAAAAAAATCGAATTCTAGAATTTAATTAGTCCAACCAGGAAAAAGCAATGACTACTGTACTTAGTCGGAGAACGCCTAATCCTAAGAATGGCCGTTAAATGGACCCTCGACGAAACCAAACAAAATAAAATTCTACAAGTATATAATAATATTATATATAAATAAATAAGTCTACGTAAACTACTACAAAATGTGTATTTGTTGAGTTATTCAAACGTGTATATTATATCGATGCAAGGAAACGGAATGTGCTTCTCAAGCCGTTCTATTTCGGCAATTTTATTTATATTCCTATAATAGGCAAGCTTTCTTGCTTTTATACATCATTAATGTGTCTGCAGCTCATAATAATAGGATTAAGATAGTAATAGGCTAGCTTTTCATACATTGATAAAGTCTTACCGTTAATTAATTTTTGGAGCACGGGGCTGGCTGACGACAAGCGATATAAACCTTCTTTGTGCATGCGGTGACCAATCCAAAGAGAGCCAAGATTACACTGAGAAACTGGATCGCAAGTTTTTGCACATCCATCGTAGTCAGCGCCTCACCATGGCGCCTTACCTTCAGATACTCTGCAAACGTTAGCTCCTACCACGGATCTCTTAGCAAGAACAGTAGGCAGTAGCGCTGGCGAAAGTGCATGTTACATATAAAATGTTGTTACTTTCAAGAGTAAATTTCAGTTTTTCGTTAATTGCCCAAGTATCCAGTATTATACAGTACTTTATCACTTGCATACTTTTAATAAGTATTCAGTGTTTGTATGAAACTGGAGTACTAGACTGTGTGCACAGGCGTACAGAGTGTACCTCATAAAGTTAGACATTTAGACAATTTGGGTCAAATTCCTCAAAAAAACTACGTAAACTAAATTCTACTTAATAACTACTTTCCTTACCTGTTGTAAACTTCTGTCTTATGTCTTTATTCTTGTATTGGGGTATTTTTGTATCGTATAAATTGGTTTTTACATTGGATTTAGTAACCGGACATTTTTTTGATAGATTTTGACGGATTGCTATGAAGCGGCTGTCAGTTAGAACAGCAATATTTTGAATTGATGACAGACGTTAATGGTTGGGTGAAAGATCTAAAGAGTTTTTATTTACTGAAACTTCTACGAATGAATTTAAAACGGGTAGTAAGTAAATGTTCTTTTGTACCTATTATCCTATTATGAGAATCGGTTTACCCAATCCAATTTATTTTCTGTATGGTACCTTCATATATAGTAGTTTGGGCATGGTTATTGCCAATAACACTCACCTCTGTCTGACTATTCAGGGATAAAAGCGTGAAGTTATTTTGTTGTCCTACTTACCTACGGTTGCAGCAAACGCATAAAGTTATAATGTTTTATTTAGAGCTCATCTACTAGCTTATTCAGTTTTTACGAGAGCCTGCGTTTATGACGCGACTCCAACGAAAAATACACTTTGTTTTATCGTTTCATTTAAAGTTGTTGTTGAAAGAAATGAATAAACTTTGCTTTTTGGAGCTTCGGGCTTTTTCTTTGTATTTAATGAGATGTAGAAATACGTGCGTTGGATTCTAACACAATTATGTTGGAGTTGTCTAACTAATTTAAAATAGATTAGGTCTGGCTTTGATGGCTTAGCATTTTCAGAAACAACTGCATCTTTTTGCATTTTAATTTGGAGATTGACCGAAAGCCAAATAAGATGAGATATTTTGATTTATTTCTTGAAAAACGATGTATGTGTGGTAAAACATCACGCCTATATTACCCAGAAGAGTGTGGCAGGGGTGTACAAAACTCACACTTTACCTGTTATGTTTAGGTCCCATGGACTGAGCCTTAATTAGGATGAAATCTCATAAGCAAACTCGAACTGCTGGGCTAGCATAAGGAGCGCGAGATCATGTTTCCCCATGACAAATAAGACAAAAACGCGACAAAATCTTTCTCGCGGTCGTTATGGTTGGCCACCTCAATGCATAAACATACTTGGACAAATTTATAGTTCAGCGAATCTTTACGTCTTGGCACTTAATTACAAAACTCTAACATCGTAATTCTCTTTTACTTCCCACATTATTTAATAGTAATCGCACAGTGTACGCTTAATCAAACAAATAATAAAAATTCCTCGTAAAAATGTGCGCGATTAATTGTCTGACCCATTCATAATTCCTCGCCTGTTCAATAAATTACTGCTATAAGCACGCTACAAGCAAATTAGATTACTAACATCAAACTACCACAACCTGTTTATTAATTAGTAGATTTTACCGGTAAACGATTTTCACTGGTCATCAACTAGTAGGTTTTATCGATAAACGATATATTGTCTTGATCGAGTGCTGCACTAGCTCACGGCGTCTCGCGTGAAAATAGTGTTGTAAATATTTGTCGATAGCGTAAATTAGAGCGGTGTTTTATTTGGAATTAGCATTCTCCTCGACTTCAGTTCCGTAAATTGCGTGTAAAAAGTTCCATCAATGTCGTGAAGCGTTCTAATAATTTCTGACAATTAAAAATTTGACATACCTACTTAATAGTAGGTTCGCTGCCCGAGTCTGTGATAGTTTTTCGTCAGAAAAATTTTAATAGCAGCACGGAGTTGGATTTCACTAGGCATAATTCCTGTATCGTGGGATGGTTCAGAAACATTAATTTCACACACACAAAGCGCACACAATATATGATGAGATTAAAGACCTAATTAAGCTGATGCTGGAGCCACAATATAACCAGAGGTTCACCGATTCTGGTTCACGTAGTATTAATCCTTTTACAACCTATTTTAAAAGTTCGCTATTTTTTGCCATATAAAAACCGAGCAAGGCTCGGTCTCCTGGTACAAATATTACTAAACAAAAACAGACTCGATTAGCAATGTCAGGTTAATATCAGTATGCACTTCAAGAACGTGCTGCCAGCGACTCTCCGACAGCCGGAAGCTGTGTGATCTGATAGACATTGATTGATACAACGTCTGCTTATCAAATCAGAAACATAGCTGTCTCAGATGTTGGTACGTAGTTGTTTCATAATATATTGTACCATCTGTTGCTTTTACGATTGGCTATGCCATGCCATACATATTTAACGGTTTATGTTTAGGATTAATTAAGTAGGTCACTCAATTTAGAACATAGGTATTTAGACTTTTAAAACTGATATAGTCACTAACAATAATGCCGATAAGTATACTCTGGTAGCTAGCTACCTAGAGTGTCTATACACTCGATTAACGATATGATAATCGAGTGACATAGAGTGACAATGACGATAGCCAAAGCACGAATATGAAAGAGGGTAGAGAATTATATCTGTTACTATCATCTACGTTCTATCTACTATCAGTTCCGTTATCATGGCGCCTGACAGTGTCGTCGGAAATCCAAAAAGTAAACAATCTTATTTATTTCTAATGTTATGTGTGTAGACGGTCTAATATTGTTATTCTCCAGTCAAAATTGATTTCAGCGAGCATTAGCATCGCATCGCTACAGCACGGTCACTCGCAAGCGCGCGTGCGACGAACGAAGCCACGCGCCAGCTATTTTCGACCAAAACTTCCGATCCGACCAAACGACTCGTTTTAAATAATTATAAATAGATATTGTGTTTCAAAAACGCACTCACATTCGCGTATTGCACTCATTAAAGTGATTTATAAACTTATCCCGACAGTATTTCAAGAAAGAAATGTGTGTGAAAAAGATGTAAGTGAGAGTGACAAGCCGACTTGGAATTTCGGTTGCAATTTTTGAAATATTCTTTGTGTGAGTGATGTATATTTTCGGGCAATTCCTCGAAGATGACTGGATCTGTGTTAAAAAAATATTGCCTTTCTTTTAACTGACAGTCTTACTCAATCCTCAAGACGGAGCAAGTCCATATGTGTTGGTGAAAGATCAAGAGTTTGCATCATTTCAGTGTTAATCAAGTGCTTAAAAAAGTGTTTTCGTCTGTTGCCTGATAGTTCTACGGAAACCGTAAGTTTTATTTCAATATTTATTAATACCTACTAGTTGCGGTGTACATGTTGCTGCATACCAAAGTGACGTGACGGCGGATTCCAAACGGCAAATTACTTTCAATATCGCGTTAGATATAAATATTGCGTTATTTTGACGCACTTTGTGTATTTTCAATATCAAGGTATCCAGCGCATAAAGCGTTGATTTGGTTTGTTAAGAAGCTTATTGACAATATTTTAATGTGTAATTTATTGGCTTAAAGAGTTATAACAACTTTCTTTTCTACTCTCTTGGCTCCAGTCCTGCTCAAAGGATCATCGTATTGCAACTTTAAAAAAAATCCTAGCTGGTACAAGAAAATTACATTTTGAACACTGTACAAGTATGCAATAATCTGTATTATTATGTAGTCATCTGAACAATGCAATTTAACTGTGGTGTATGCCGATAATGGCTACCGGTGCTAACGCATTAGTACAATAATTTATTAAAAGTTATCCAGTAGTTTCCAAGACAACAATTTGAATATTAGAAGTGACACTGAATTTGGTATAAATTTTGAGTTGCAGACGATGTAAACTGTTGGTTGTTGGTGATCTACTTTCCTAAATTAATTAAGCTTCCTTCTACGCGGCAGCTCAATTAATTTAGAAAAGTAGTGACTTTTGAAAACATTTTATTTTTGAAATCGTATTTTACTGTGACCGGATTATAAATAAATGTACAGCTTATATTTTATCTAACTACTAGTTTTGACCCGCGACTTCGTCCTCGTGGAGTCCGATATTTCAATGCTATTTCCTACAAAATTGTAGAACTTCCTTTTTACACTTTCAATCGATCTTATAGTTTATTTACGTCATGTAAGAAACCTACATGTAGAATATCATGCATTTTCATTTATAATTTACGAACCTGTCATACGATCTTAGACCCTTAGGGATAAAATACAAAGATAAAACATATACGAATTTTTAAGTTAGACCTTCACCTACACAATGCTGTGAAAGTCGCATCCAATTACATGCCGTAGATTTTGCGTGATGCGCGTATCATATACATACGTATGCCGGTAGACAGCCAGACAGACGAAAATATGTTTTGGCTTGTTCTGCTGCTAAAAAGACCTTATTATATACAGGGTGGATGCGACATAGCGACATTTATTGAAACCACAGCTTCTATACATGGCCAGTATGCATTTCCACCGGATAAAAAATTCTCTGTCGAAAAAAAAAATCCACGTCTTCCGAACAAATTGCACGATCGCAATGTTCAAATTGTTCGGAGAACGTGATTTTTTTTTTTTTCGCCAGAGAATTTTTATCCGGTGGAAATTGATACTTACCATGTATAGAAGCTGTGGTTTCAATAAATGTCGCTATGTCGCATCCACCCCGTATACTCAAAACTACTAAAAAGGTAAAATAAGCCTTCAACCGATAATTCAACCCATAACTAAAATGAAAGCGTGTTACGTACGCGTGTTGCGTGTACCTGCATTGCCAGCAGGAGATATGAGGAGATTGTAACACGCTTTTAGGATTTTCTCAATGGTCTAGTGGTTAGCGTATGAGCCTCTCGCCGTGAGGTCTCGTGTTCGATGCCCGGGTTGGGCAAAGTGTTATTTGTGAACTTTTGGTCGGCAATTTCTCAATAGCAGCACGGAGTTGGATGTGTATCCCATGGGGCCTAAACGTAACAGGTGAAGTGTGGGTTTTGTACACCTCTGCCGTACCCTTCTGGGTAATATAGGGGTGATGTTAGGGTATCTTGTTACACTATGTTTTATTTGCATATAACAACTGCGCTTAGAAGCTTAGAAAGAAGAAGTTATCAATAAGACGCATAGTAACACAGAAGAGTTACACCAAACACATGGCAACTTCAATGGGAACTGCCTCGTGGCACTGGTAAGCGTATGCTTAATGTCTCGAGTTAGATGCCAGGGTCGGTCAAAAGTGATATTTACGATTATTCCGTCAGGAAATTCTCAATAGCAGCACGGACTTCCAATTGTGCCCGATAGATGACGATAGACTTAGTCCTTATCCCATGGGACCTAACAACATCAGATGAAGAAATGGTGTTATACATCTCTGATACACCCTTCTGGGTACACAGGCGTGATATTATGTTAAATAGCAACGAAAATCATATCAGCTGGCATATCAACAACATGAAACAAACTGTATCGATTTCAGACGCATGCTATACATGTGTATCCGCAGTAATTTAAAAACATTCAGATTTAATATAATGTACGGAACGGCCGTGAACGCAAACCCAGTCCAATAAAGAAACGTTTGCGTCGGAAAATGTACATTAAATAAACCAACAATTGCTATGAAATTGTATGTTTTGATTCAATTTTAAATATTTAGACTACTCTTTAATGTATGGGATTTAAATGCTGATGGTGAAATGAGGGCAAAGAGGTTGCAGATAGCTGTTTATCTTCTATTTTTCTCTAGAGGAGGGTAAGACGCTGCACTCAGGTAAAATGTGTACATTTTTCGTAGATTAAAAGTTACTTCTTTGTAGATAACATAAGATACGCTTTACAAATAGACCGACAGACGAACATTATACTTATTTTTGCACGTGACTTTTTAACTAGTAGCTGCACCCGTGCTTTGACCCGCATTTAATGTAATGTTAAATATCAAAAAACTCCTATTGATAATTAGACTATCAAACACAAAAAGAGTTATTACCATCTGCTCAGTAGTTCTTTATATTAGACTAGCGACCCGCCCCGGCTTCGCACGGGTATATAATATATATAGCCAATGTCACTCACTGAAAAAATGATTAAAATCGATCCAGTAGTTTGATTTATTCATTACTGCCCGTGGCCCGCACGCGTTAAATTTGGAGTAAAACAATTCCCCCTTTCCATGCATGAATTATACATAAAAACCTTCCTCTTGAATCACTCTATCTATTGGAAAAAACCGCATCAAAATCCGTTGCGTAGTTTTAAAGATTTAAGCGCACATAGGGACAGAAAAAGCGACTTTGTTTTATACTATGTAGTGATGATTAGCGCTAACAAACAAACTGACTTTCTCCCGCCGTTTCTTCAGCGTGGTAAGTACATCAATATAAAGTAGCCTATGTTACGCGCGTTGTGATGAGTTATCCGCATCTTAAATTTTATCAAAATCGGTTCGGCCATTTACAATATTAGCCGATACAAACAGACAGACGGACAAAAAATTTAAAAACTGTATTTTAGGCATACGTCTCGTGCAAATAACTTAGTCAACAGAAAAAAAAACATTGTTATTTTGAAATTAAAAACGTACACTTCAATTTATTTTTTTTGTATTGATGATGATGACCTGGATGGCGATAGGCTAAACATCTAATGGTATAGTCCCGTGCTGTGCATTTCCCGACGGAAAGTTCACAAATAACACTTTGACCGACCTGAGAATCGTACCCGGGACCTCGCGGTCGGCGATACACGAATTACACCGCTCAACCAACGAGGCAGTGCACTTTGATATCTATCCGAACCATGTTAAAGCACTCTTTTACGTTTTAAGTGGCACTTATTTCAACAAACAGCAAGAGGTCAAGCTCTCCTTTCCGTCTACTTAACACTTAGTACTAAAAGCTGACCTTAGCCAGTGGAGTGTGAGCTCAAGTTATCTCGTTGAAGCGTGCACGGTTGGCGTAGTGGTTAAAGCGGTCTTTATGAACTAAGAAATTCAATTTAATTCAATGATATCGAAGTCTGTCTAATTCTATCATACAGAGCATTCATCGTGATGTATAATGGCGGAATGACTAAAATGGAATCAGTTGCTCACAATTTGTCTATAATTGAATAGGTGCCGAATCTTCTGGATCTTGATGAAAATTGGTCGAAATTATTAATTATTTTGAAGGTGTAAAATTGCATAAACTTTTGAGTTATTCTTTCGCATGCTGTGTCCACTTCTGGAAGGGCAAACATTATTTTTGTATGTTAATTTTAAGCATGTTTTTTTCTTTTGCTATTTATTATCCAGTTTAGTGGACCAAACATGAAAAAAAATTGGCCAAGTCCCCAGGAATAAAAATAAGCTACTTTTCATCAACATACCTTACGGGCAGAGCTGCGGACAGAAGCTAGTTTATCGTAAGTAATAAGTAATAACTGTCTGTTATTTACAAAGCTAATCAGGTTAAGTGGTTGATAAAAGTGACTTGTTTCGTATATTTCGTGGTTTAATAAACACGAACACTATATATCATTGCCTACGGTAAAGTCCCTTGGTATTTTTTTTTTTATTTTTTTTATTTTTTTTAGGAAGGCTTACAGTCTAATAACAAAATGTGAATATTACAGTTCATAAATTTAAGAAAAGATTGCTTTTGAAAAGCCTCCACAGATAAACAGACATTTGGTCTTGCCTACAAGAAAAAGAATTAAAAAAAAAAATGAACAATGAAGGGGAATAAAAAATTAAATTAGCTAAGTGCCATATGCCCTACCTAAGCCACACTTTAAGAGCCACATGATTCAAAAAACAATGAGTCGGCCAATTTTAGTGCAATGAACGTAGGAAACGAGCTACAATCTTCCTGATGGCAAATATGTACTTATCCGTTATCTAAATTGTAAGTTAACCTTACCACGTAAGCCTCACTACTTACTAAACTGATAAATCTTATTAAATAGTTGCAATAAAAATATTTAGTTAGGTAGTCATGATTTGGTGGTGAAATGGACGGTTTGATGGATGATTGGACTGAAATCTAATTGAGCTGACACATGAAGCATATCGTAGTCCTTCTACAGTATGCCCGTATATCTTTGAGTTGACAAGTAACTGTAAATTTCATCAGCATTCTCTGAAAGAAACATGGGATTTTTCACTCAAATAATATCTACCTACACTTATTTTGTCGCAGTAGATTTAAGGTGAGGACATCGCGTTTCCTGTTCCAGTGAAATATTACAGTTGCTACAATTTAATGTGACGTCTAGATGAAATGTACTGGTATTAACAACTCGTAAATAATGCCTTTTAGACCTGGATTATTTTATAATCGGTCTGGATTACCTTTCGATGATGTTTGATATATTTATATTATTAAAACCGACGTGAGGTGAAGACATTATTATTGAGAATACGGGTTACTCAGGCTATAGCCATTGCCATCTTAATGGACTTATAATTACTGCATAAGGTTTGTGATTTGATCATAGCTACATATTTATACTTTTTAGGTAGCATACGTTATATTTACGTCGTCGAGTTCTCATTTAAAGTCTTATCAAATCGATTAACACATTTACAAAGATTGTAGATTTAAGCTATTGTGGCTCCTCAAATATATCTTCATGCTTGAAGCATGAAGATCCTAGAGAAACTGAGGGGCAGATATTTTATTTAACAACTTAATCGCAGGAGGCAATTCTTTTGTAACCTCAGAACGTGTACTGTCACAACCTCCTCTGAGATTTCGGCGTGATAGGGTTTTACAATCTTTAGGCATTCATAACACATGCCAAGCCATTCCACTATCTAATTCCATTCAATGAATCCTCGCGGGTGTTTCATAACTTCAAGTATTACATTGTATAGTAGGTATTTATCTATCTCAACGGCACTTATCAGGCGTCGCTTAAATCACGTTAAAGACGCCATTTTATCACAAATCACAGAAAAAATCATCGCAATCAATCACCAGCCGACACCGTACATTCATTTGTTATCATGTCTACACTAATGAAAAAACTATTTTTTTTTTTTTTTTTTTTTTATTGTTTTTAGGAAAGCTTACAGTCTAATAACAAAATGTGAATATTACAGTACATAAATATAAGAAAAGATTGCTTTTGAAAAGCCTCCACAGATAAACAGACATTTGGTCTTGCCTACAAGAAAAAGAGTTAAAAACAAAAAAAAAAAAAAAAATGAACAATGTAGGGGAATAAAAATTAAATTTAAGAGCCACATGATTCAAAAAACAATGAGTCAGCCAATAGCCGCCTTACAGCCGTCGCAGTGGTACAGAAAAGATCAATGTCTAAGTCACGTGGAATATTATTAAACTCGTGCGTAGCACGTAAAGCAAACGAATTTCGCCTATAGTTGGTTGTTGCAAAAGGTATATCCAGTAATGGTCGTTGACGAAGACCAGTCTGATTTGTTCGTAGAGAAATATTGGCTAGCAATTCAGGACAGTCTATAGTACCATTAGCAATATTGATTAAAAATGAAATATCACTAATATTACGCCTGAGTTCGAGTGGTAAAAAGTGATACCTTTTGCAACGGTGATGGTAATCGTCTGAATATTGCCGAGCCCTGTAATCCAGATAACGTAAGAATTTTTTCTGAACGCCCTCAATGCGAGACCTGTAAGTCTCATATTGAGGGTTCCAGACCTGTGATGCATATTCTAAATGGCTGCGTACGTAGGAACAGTACAATATTTTGACTGGTTTAAGGGACCGGAAACAGGCCGTGGTTCTCAATATAAACCCTAGGGCTTTTGATGCTTTCTTAACTATGGCATCGACGTGTAAGTCGTATGCAAGTTTACTGTCTTGTATTAATCCCAGATCTTTAATATGTTTAACTTTACTAATTGGGTGATTGTTGAGAGAGTAGCCCGATCCTATAACAGTTTTTCGACGAGTAAAAGTTAAATGAAAACATTTTTCTACATTTAATTGAAGTTTATTTAGATTGCAATATATTTCAAATCTATTAAGATCAGCCTGTAATAAGTGTGTATCAGATATATTTCGAATAGTTTTATGTACTTTCATATCATCAGCGTAGAGGAGAATATTAGAGTTTCTAAAGCAATTGTTTATGTCTGAGATAAATATTATAAATAAAAGAGGTCCTAATATTGAGCCCTGCGGCACGCCTGACGGGACAGGACTCCAGGCAGAGGTGTAACCCTGCAGCACCACAGCCTGTGTACGATTATCTACATATGAGGAGAACCACCTGTATAAATCTCCGTGTATTCCGGCTGATAGGAGCTTCTGTAAGAGTATTTGATGGTCGATACGATCGAAACATTTACTGTAGTCAGTAAATATGACGTCAATTTGCGCCCCCTGCTCCATGCCTTTTGTTATATACTCGTGAGACAATAAAAGATTAGTTGTAGTAGATCGATTTCTGAGAAAGCCATGCTGATCTTCACTAAAACTACATTTAAGGGCAGCATATATTTCCGTGTAAACCAGACGCTCGAGAATTTTGGAGAATAAACATATTTTAGATATAGGCCGATAATTTTGAACATCAGATTTATCACCCTTTTTGAAAATAGGCGTGACCAGAGCAGACTTCCATATGTTAGGGACAATGCCTTCGGCTATCGACCTCTTGAACAAAATACATAATATGGGCATCACAAGACTATCGGCAAGGCTAACTATAAATAGTGGCGGTATTAGATCGGGTCCACCAGCTTTAGATAAGTCCAAGGATTTCAAAAGTTTTAAAACAAGATGTTCATTTATTTCAACTGTGCTAACACCCCCTACAGAGTTATCTGAGCAAGGAGAGGAATTCGAAGACGTGGCCTGATTAGCAGATTGAGGCTGCTGAAAGGTGGAGTGAAAGTAGGCGGCAAATAAATCACTGATTTGTTCACCTGTATTCGCTGATATACTGTTATAATTAATTACATTTGGATATGCGTTAGTACTTCGCTTACTTTTAACATATGACCAGAAATTTTTCGGATTATATACTATAGATGATTCAATTTTGCTCATATAATTATCATAACAGGTTTTTTCCATATTTAAAGCTCGTGCACGAAGTAATGAGAAGGAGTTGTAGTCGGACAGATTCCCATACTTTTTGTATTTACGGTGGAATTTATGTTTTTCTTTTAATAATTTAATTAAAGCTGCATTATACCACGGTGGATGAGAGGACTGTTTGAGAGGTTTTACGGGAATGAAGCTATCTCTAAGTTGGTAAAGTTTATTATAAAAATTATGAACCGATTCCTCCAGCGACTCATTGTGCTAAAAATCGTGCCAGTCTACTTGGTCGAGTTCAGATTTAATGGCGTCGTAGTTCGCTCGAGAGTACAGATAACGTGTAGTAATATTGTCACTCAGTAAACTAGCCTCGAAAGAATTTAAGGTGATAATCAAGGGTTTGTGATGAACATCGATTGGTACTACTAGAGGGTTAAGACATTCTGTGACACTAATGGATACACTCGAAAATATTAGATCTAGTATCCTATTTAAATTATTCCTCTCTCCGTTGTATTGCGATAGGCATGAGCTCTGTACGGTATCAAAAAAGTTAATAATATGTTGTTTTGTTATGTTATGGGGAATAAGTTCACCCGTGCCATCGTTACACGGCGACCACTGTACATCATTAGCGAAATTAAAATCACCCATAACTAAAAACTTATCTGTTGGATAAGTAAGTGTAAGGTGGTTAAGTTGCTGAGTGAAATTTTGTAATTGGACGCTATATGGGTCATTCTTCTAAAAACGTTTTTTAAGCGGCAACGCGTTAAAAGAATATAAATTGAAAAGTCAGCAAGCCACTTTTTTTTTTGGGCAAATCTTTCATCTTCTCCTATTTGGGTTATTAATTATTATTCGATTATCTATATATTTAATATCATAAAAAAAATAAAACACCCTCATTCTTTGATTTTCGTGGAGTGTCCCAAACCCCGATCTAGTTACTTAGTAAATTATATATTTTAAACTAAACGGTACATATTTATCAAAAATTAAACATAAAGTCTTAAGAAGTTGACAATGCTATGAAAAATAAGATCATAGTCCTTAAGTAATTGCATTATCTAAAAAAAATAAAAATGTTACTGTCCCGGGGTAGTTACTGATTTGCGTGGATCATTGTAAATTCACTTGTAACATCCCTAACTTCGCGGCCCGATGTTGCCTCATCCTAATTCATGTTACAACTAGCCGCGCTCCGGCGGCCGGGCAGAGTGCTTGTGTGACAACGCATTGAGATTCCGAAAAATTGAGGTAAGAACTTCGTTTCGTGGGTATGGTTTCTCAAAACTTTGATTTGCGTGGTACAATTTTCTCCGGTGTCTGTGAATTTGTTTACTGAATTAAATATTGTAGCTAACAAATTTATGGTAACTTATCTTATATTCAAAACACAGTACGTTTGCTTAAAAGGTTTTTATATATTTTCAGAATAAAAGATTTATTTTGATTTCCGTGGTCGTGATTTACGTGGTTTACGTGGTAGTTTAGACCCACGTAAATCAATTATGGACCATGCAAGTGAAATAACTTTGAGTTTTGTAATAGTATGATATGAAAATATTTTTTTATTACTTTAATTAAATATAAATTTGTTTAAATCAGACTTAAAATGACAAAGCTGATGAGGTTCTGATTTTGTCAGTACCTAATAATAATAGAAATAGTATCAGATTAGCTAAAATTGTAATAAATTATTTATTAGACCAAAATGCCACTAACAAGAGAGGAAAAATTAGAAAGAAAGAAGAAGAAGAGAGAGGCTTAAAATAATGAAGAGTTAAAGGCCCAAAACCAGGCAAGATATTATAAAAGAAAAGCTGAAGGAAAAATATTTAGTATTCATGACTTAAACTGTTGCGAACAACAAGCTAGACGAGCGAAAAGTCGAATAAGTGCCCGAAAATATAACTTGAAGAAAAAAGGTCAAGTTAAACATTGTCTTAATGATAAACTTAATAAGTTTTTCATTAATATAAAAGTAACGGCAATTCACCCGTGATCCATTGGAAGAAACTTCAACTCCATATCTTTTGACTGATTCTATTATAAATAAAGCATTAAAAAAACGATTTCTGTGTTACTTACTTACTTATGCTTTTACCTGATGACTTAATGACTTATTTGAGAAAGTTACATTAAAAAAAAATCATTATCGTGGAGTGTTTTGTGATTTGCGTGGCATCCATTTTTTTAAACTCGATTATATATGTAAGTATATCGCTCATTGAGGTGCCACTTCTATAAAAAATATTACTTTTACGTATATTTTAAGAAACTGATTCCGATTTAAGATAAATATTAAATTTAAAAATTGCCACGCAAATCACCAAAGAATGCCTTGCTCGAAGAAGCACCCATATGAGTTCCCTAAGTTCTCGTCACAAAGATAAAGCGCGCAGATATGTAAATTATATAATTATTAGTTCAATAACCTTACTTAGTTGAATTTAAACCTTAATGTTGACTAGTACGGTTCAATTTCGAGTGACACTTTCGGTTGGCTCGGATGTATAATTATAGATGACGCTGAAAGGCACGAATTATGATCTGTGCTAAAAGATTTGACAGTGCGCTGACAGACTCGTTTGCACACCTCGTTCCGCTCAGCTCCGAGCCGCTTCCCTCAATTTCCTGCAGGAATCAATAAAAAGTATTCGTGAAATTATTGATTTTTGAGAAGATTATACACATTTATGATTTGTAAATAAGAAAATGTAACGATTATGTATGAACTCGAGGGAGAAACCTCCAAATTAAACTGCCATCGAGTTATTGGTGCTTGCATTAACATTCTGGTATCAGCAATCACGACGTCATCTTATAACATTTGCTGGATGTTCAATGTTCACAAGCTGCACTTATAATTTACCAAGGGTGAACTATGAGCTCACTTATCACATCGAATATCGGGGTCGAATACAAATCTAATCAAACTTTATATTTCGTCACATCGATATTTTTGAAAATCATTATTACTTTGTGTATGTGTATTTTTTGTCGTTGATATCCTTGTTTCCGTCTCATTTGTGAGATAACGCGAACCGCCGGCATCGGGAGATAGCTGTGGAGGAATTCCTGATAGTCTAAATATAATGCCATCGCCGCTAGGTCAAAGACATCCACACTTTCCTTATTGCTTACTATAATTAGAAGATTTCACTGTCGGAATAGTTTGCGCATTAATTTAGTTTGGTTTGCTGTTATTCTTTAATGTTTGGTAGTTATTCTAAAATACCTTGGTGTAACAAGAATAAGAGATAATTGACGCAAGTTTGTACAAAACAAAATTATTCTTAGCCTCAATTTAACTAGTAAATGATAAATTCAAAGCGACCGTGGCGCAATAGATAAGGCATCGGTCTTACGATCGAGAGGTCGTGGGTTCGAATCCTAACCATTAAACCATGAACGTGAACTATCTCCTATCACAAGCGAATTAAGCTCAGCTAGAGAGGGCTAACAATAATAGTAGTAATTTGTATTTGCAAAGTTTCGGATACTAAAGTGCTGATTAAATCTATAATTTCTATACAAATTTGACATTTCACATGGAAAATAAGAGCCGAACTGGTGAATATGGTCGCTGATTGTAATAAAATTATTCTTATTTAAAAGTAGCTTTTACCTGCGACTGCGTCTGCGTGGCATTCGTTGTATGACGTAGAAACTGCGGGGCTTTTGCCTGCGTTGAACCTAACTGGTCCGCTCCCGTGGATTGTTATGTTAAATATCTAGGTAAAGACCTTTATTGGGAGTTTCGACTAATCGTTCTAGAGATAAGCGCTATCGAACAAACAAACTTTACTTTCTCCTGCGGTTTCCTCTGCGTTGCAGGTACTTTCGCACCTTGCTACCTGCATCTAAAATTTTATTTTAATTGGTGTTTATAAGTCTTGTGTTAGTTTGACTTAGTAGATCTTAGTAGATGTTAAAAATACCCGATTTGGAGCAAACATTCCGCGTCTGCACTCAGGAGAGCTACAAAATTACAATTTCTTTATGAGCACTATTGCGCCTTTTCAACAACTACTAACATGGCCTTGTGCTTGTTCCCCGCGTAGAATACGGCATAAATCGTGTTAATATTACACACACTGCCTACCATTCCACTCTCATAATACATGAACTTGCGAATTACTTCACGAGATCACTTGTATGAAACCTACGAAACTCGTATATACGAAGATAGCTATCTACTTACAGAATACTTTCTTTTGTATCTATTTTCTTGAAGAGAAACCGTGTTTAAAGTTATGTCACGTAACTATGGCAAACTTCTATAATTAACTAATATCGCCAGCTCAAACCAAAAAAACATTGCGAGAACAACTGTACTTACTGTAATTTAAAATGTCAAAGCCGACTTAAGGAGTCGATTCCGGCGAACATAATTTTCCATAAAAAAAACAACATTACAAAAAATGCATTACAAAGCAAAGTACTTAAGTAGTATTCAACGTCTCGCCTTATCTGTGTATAAATTGAAAGAATAGAGTAAACGGCCTAAACATGCCTATGTTAAAAGAATTATCTCCGTACTCCTAACCCTTGAGGAGTTGTACCTTCCAGCATCAGCTCAGCAACATGAAATGAAAACAGCTAGAAGCAAATATCCGAGTAGCTTTAAAATTTGAGTGTACCCCTCGATTTCTCTGAGATCCCATCATCAGATCGTTACCTGATGAAAATGGGACCACTTGACAAGTATATTTTTTTTTAAATAAAAAAAGAACTTCTCAAATCGGACCAGGTATCTTTGAGTAATCGGTGAACAAACATTTAAAAAAAACACGATCGAATTAAGAACCTCCTTTTTTTAAGTCGGTATAAAAATGTGAGATAGATTTTGTTTCGTTTTAATCATGCAAAAACATTACAAAATCTATTACGCGCTCGATATGCGCTAAACTGCTTTTAGTGTTATAATTATAATGGATAACTTTTACTTTATCTTCGTTATTATTTAGATTTAAAAGCATCTTTCCATCATACAGTTTTATCGGTTTGTTGCCAGGTGAAATATTACAAAGTTCAATGACTTTGTGGTCTTAACAATCAATACTAAAACATATATCTACAGGTAGATGTTTTCCTACATACAATATTATGTAAGGTACATTCGAGCACAAAAGTACATTTGTCTAATCAGCGTGACATTGAGTAGTGTACGGAAGTGTCAAAGTGACGGTACGCTCGCGCACAAAAGTTGTTTGGTACTGGCGTGTAGTGTGTGCCGTGACGTTATCTTTGTATGTAATTTTTGGCCATAAAAATAACGAGTCTTTATTTATTTATTTTTTTATTTATTCATTTTGGGATAACAACAGCCGTTATACATCAATTTGTTAATAGCTAACTTAACTAAATCTGAAGGCCAATTACAGTTATCCACATCGTAATAACAAACGTGTTTACTATCTTTATAAAAAAGTACGAAAGAGCAAGTACGTATAGGTCTTAGGGGTGATTTTACCAGTTCCTGATAACTTAGGTTGACTGTAAGAGAATCTATTTTTATGTGCAAAAAGTTAAATAAATAAAAAATAAAAAAATAACTGTATAAATTTTACATCCGTACTAAAAGATCCGAATAGGCTTATTAAGGACTTATCTGTGACACACCCATTCAGAGAAAGTTTATTTTGATGATTACTCACGATCCTATGTTATTATCGCTAGCTTAGGCTTATTTCTCTGCATCACATTAGTGTTATGTTAAAATTTGCCATTTGCATCAGGCAGAGAGTGGTTATTGATTGTTCGTGAAACATAGAATCTTGTTATGGAACCAATCAAAATTAATTGGCATCATATTTTACTTCTTGCAAGTTGATTTATCACAGTCACTTTAGATTTATGCCAACATGTCAGTGCATTCTAAGACAATTACTTTGTTCCCATACAGCACATAAACATTCCCACACCAGGAACTAAAAACACCTGTCAGTATAGTTCCTGGTTGGGGCATACATACATTACACCCCTCTCGTGGCCACACACGATTGTCACGCAGCTGTCACGGCGCGCTCATCGTCCCTGAATAATGTAGCAGTTTTGTGCGCGACGGTACCCCGGGGACGTCCCTGTTTATTTAAACGTTATAATAACTGCGCTCGACTGTACTACCTCTTGTAAAACGTCTCTAATTACCCGACTGACCTGAAAAATTGTGTAATGGGTTTAAATGGGAACTGTAAAATATTTCATTGCTGTTTATTATTGTTTGATGTGATGTTCCACGGAAAATGTGTTAAAACATAACAGCCGTACGTTGTCCGTTGAAAAGTTAATATTTCAATGGTTGTTTCTCATTTCGTTTTCGATGATGATGGATTAATTTGTATTTTTGACCAACTTAAAAAAAGAAGGAGGTTCTCAATTCGATAGTGAACAACTCGAAACACTTATCTACTTCTAAAAATGTGTTAACAATAGTGCTTAGTAACCACTGCAAGTACGTATAGGTTTCACAGTAGCTATTATTCTTAGATTTTCAAAAAAATACGTGGAAATATCAATATGAATGTTCTCTTTTTGTAAAGCGATAGACACATCAACACTTGTATTGTTCGTATGTTTATTTGTTCGTGATATCTCGGAAACTACCGTTCCGTATGATTCATAACAATTGATAGGCCTTGAATGAGAATAAATGTGGGCCGTTCCAAAAGCAAGATATCGAGTAATCGTATATCGTTAGATATTGGCAAAAATTACATACAACAAAACGCATATATCCCAGACGGGTGTGGCAGAGGTGTATATAGCACTAACACTTAACCTGTTATGGTTAGCTCCCATGTGATAGGGGCTGCGTCTATCGTCATCATAGAAATCTTAATAATAAGGCAATAGAAATGTCAAAGACGCGTGACCTTGTCGCCGCGCATCTGTCTAGTCAAACACAAGTGCGAGTTGAGGAATTGTCGTCTTAATGTCATCGCAAAAAGAATAATTTTGTTTGCAGGAATACAAGCGCATGAGTCTAATCGAACACAAGTGCGAGTTGAGGAATTGTCGTCTTAATGTCATCGCCAAAAAGAATAATTTTGTTTGCAGGAATACAAAAAGTGGTATTTGAAAAACGGCGACATGCGTCCCAGTGTTAAAAGATAGTCGATAGCATTTCTATTGACTAGTTATTAAGATTTCTATGATCGCCATCCACTGGGCACAATTTGAACTTCCTGCTGAGAATTTACTGACGAAAAATTGACGACCGGATGACGGAGTGGGTAGTGTACCTGCCTGCGACGCCAAAGGTTCGATGCCCACTTAAGACAAATCTTTGTGTGCACGAACAAGGAGGTTTGCCTTAGTCTGGGTGTTTCTATGTATAATAAGTATGTATTTACAAAAGAAAACTATATATGTATTAGTATCAGTTATTCTAGTACCCATAGTACAAGCTCTGCTTAGTTTGAGACTAGATGGCGTTGTGTAAGATGTGGAATATTGGAACGAAGTTCCTTAACGCGCGTTGCGAAAGGGGGCTAGACGGAAAAAAATGGAACGAAAAGTTGTAACGACACTTTTCGTAGCTATTCTCGTAGCGGCGTAGTAATTACTTGCTACGTTACAGCTACGGTGCTACATTATCAGACAACCAGTCCGATCCAGATCCGTTTCTCTCTCTCGCTTATAGAAAAAAGATAAATTAAATTTAAAAAAAAAACTAATAAGATAAAAAAACTAATAAGATAAAAAAAAATACTAGAGTTGAGTTTTTACAAAAAAAGGGGGCGCTGGCGCGCTGTGAAAGGTCCGCGCAGGCGTACACGATCGCTGTTCTTGTCAGATAACAGTGAATTAATAGCTCGATACCGAGCACATTAATCCTCAATTGGATCTGCAGAACATACTTACACTATAAATCGGTGGACCTTATATATAGGACTTTGTAACGAAACCATAGCGCGATCTAATTCGATCCCAACGCCATCTATCGAGCGGCTTCGGAACTGATTGGTGCTACAGTACTTAATATCTCTCTCGCATAGAGAAAGCAAGCGAGATATTTTCGTTTTGTCTCTCTATGAATAATAAAGTAAATAAAAAAAAATATTATCATAACTTAAAAAAAATACAATTCCTGCCGTTTGTTGAGTGTATACAGGTGTTTTGTACATAATAAATAATTAAAAATAGTAACAATAATGAATCCTGACAGTGTTTTTGCACAAGTTCCGGATATTGCTGATGGATTTAGGTAAGTAGAGATTTTATACAGACAATAATAAATGCTTTTGTATTTTAGCAAGTACGCATTATAACCTTTCTTTACTATAGTGCTAACCAAGTCATACGCGTTATAATCTCTCCATTATTGTGTGTTTAGCAAGTGTACGCGTCATACTATATTAAATTCAAAAGCAAATTATTTTTTAATATTACCACAGAATGTTTACTAATTTTGTTATGTACATTTCATGGCATATCCGATTAGAACACATCTAATTATGTCATTGGGATTGGTGATGAGATTATTGATAATGAGATCTGATATTATTATATCGCGAGTAAACTTGCGAATACAATTTAAAAGAAAGCAAGGTAATCGCAGAAAAATAATGTTAAAGATAAGGTTTGTTATGTGTGATCATATAACTATTACTCCTAGAAACCGAGTACACGCATGAAATGTGAAGCCACTTTAATTGTGCCGTTTCAGTTCAGTGTAACTCTCTAGTATTTATCAGATATTCATTTAGTTTGTCTGTCCGCCAAGCAGCGCATTATAATTTTCAATCAATCTGTTTTTAGCCTAACTTTATACTTAAATTCATACAAGCAGTTTATTGATCTAGGCATTATAAGTCTATGCGTGTGTTTGAATGAACCTCGCTTTTGATATTTTGAAATTCGAATAGCGCGAAAGTTCGAAGATAAGAATTATTTTGAAATTGAGTGTCACAGGAAATATTGTTATGTAGCCATTCAGCCTATAGTAGTATTGTGATAATATCTTCACAATGATTTTAAAAGTATCATTCGATTATTTTAAGAGAATGATTAAGTGATTCTGAATGATCGTGTGTACGCTTGCTAGGCTTGATAATTTAATTGTCTTAATGTTTGTTTTTTTTTAATTTGGTTTAAATTTTTGTTACCGTATATTTAGTTTAATAATAGACTGTTTTATTTGTTTAGTGGTTAAGGTCGCATACCTTTTACTGCAATCTCGGGTGCGAATCCTGATTTGTTGTTATTTGGAATAACCGAACTTTGTTCCATCCGGGTGTCCCTTGACACCTCAGTACTTTTTTTTATTTATTTATTTATTTATCATTTTTGGGAATCGAACCCGAGACTTCGCGGTGTGAGGCGCAAAGGCACAGATGCTCACTGCATTAATGACTGACTAATGAATGTCTCGTTGGTCTAGTGGTTAGCATAGATGTCCGAGTGGCGCAATGGTTTTATTTTGGTTTTTTCCGTATGGAAATTCTCGATGGCAAATTGTGTCCAGTGTATGGCGATAGGCTATCAAAAGATATCTAAACATAAATAAATAAATAATAAGAATAATAATTAATAAATAGGTGAAATGTGGGCGTTATACACCTCTGAGTACCTAATATAGGCGTGATGTTATTAAACAATAAATAGCAGCCCTGTATCTGATACATGTCCCACTGCTGGGCTCGGGCCTCTTCTCATGATGGGAAGGGTTAGGCCATAGTCCACCACGCTGGCCAAGTGCGGATTGGCAGACTTCACACGATCTCGAGTACTTTTAGGCACTCTCAGGCATGCAGGTTTCCTCACGATGTTTTCCTTCGCCGTTATTAAACGATACCACATTTCAAAGCAGTATATAACATTGGCCACAAAACATTGCAGTAGATATGCCGCTATTGTATGTTATTGTATAATTTCGTGCGGCGATATTACAGCCTCCACTGCAGATATTACACGGCGGGTATCGAAGGCTGTATGCAAACACTGAACACACGCTACCCATCAACCTATACATTGCCGGTATAAGATGGTCTTGTATTTCGCGTGTAATATTATCAACGCGGGATCATCTTATACCTACTGGAAATGTATACGTTGATGTGAAGCCGTGTGTATTCTCCAATGTTCTTATTGCTTTTATCCAATGTTCTTATTTATTTTGACTAACCATATAAAAGTAACCCGGCTTTTTTTTTGTCGTATTAAAAAAAAAAATAATATTTGCGAGATTTGATGATTTGGCAAGATTAGACAGACTTAAAAAAAGGAGAGAGTTCTCAATTAGATTTTTTTTTTTTTACGGTCGATGATAAGTCCGATCTGATGATGAGTCAGCATTTCATGTTGCTGAGCGGATGCTGGGAGGTACAACTCCTAAACGGTTAGGAATAATTAAATAAAGACCTTAAAGCCGTTTACTGTATTCTTACAAGATATACTTTTTTACTATTTAGTGCATTTATAGTAAAATTCGGTTTTTTTTTGGAATATTATTTTAGTAGGTATTATGAATGGTAACTTTTCTGGTAATACCAGTTTACTATATTACTTCAGCAAAATTCTTCTTAGCTTCCTTTAAAACGACTAATATTGTTACTTAAATTCAGCGTGTTTAAGAAAATGCAAACTATATATAGTTATACTATAAACTTGTACACCCACACACACCACTAAGTCTACAAAACTCTATATTTGTATTAAAAATCAAAGTAGTATTGGAATACAAATCAAAATACCAGCAAAATATAGCGATCGCTCCCAGAGGTCCCGTAGCTGTAGATGTTGCTACGTCGTAGGGCGTCTACACCACCCACGGCTACGCCCGTAGCATCACAGTTAGTTTAATAAACAAGTGAACAAGGAAATTCGCTCCCGCAAAGTTTGTGAGATAGTGCGGCAAATTAGATGTATTAGGAATTTTGAGGTAGAGCTTTTAGGGGACAAACACAAAAGTCGTGGCACGAGGACGCGTCGGAATCGCGGTGTCCGTTAAAGAATTTTACAAATATTATATGAAAATCCACGTCGCGATTTAAAACAAACATAAAGTACAGGGCGTGAAGAAGACACGGGCACGATTCTACGACGACTCTATTCGAAAACATACAGGAGAGGCAGGGCGCGGACTAAACGCCGCAGAAGGAGTGCGTAAGGGTTATTTATCGTTTGTCTGTAAATTGTTTTTTCATTACAAAACACAACATTAAGAGGTAGGGCCACATATTTTTATTAAGGTGTGTACAGTAAGGGCATGTAGAGTAAGCCGCTTGGCTAACCTTAAAAACATAACAACTGAAATGTGGGTGACACATCTGCCACACCTCTCTGGGTAATATTGGCGCGATATAATATTCTGTTATGTTATGATGTATTTTTTTCAGACTTAACTAGCTAATTACTATATGAAACTTTATCGGGACCTGGTGTAATTGCGCCTCAGTATTCTTTGAAATTAGGCTGTATAAGTAATGCAATGTTATGCAAGAGCTTCCGCCGCGCGCCGGTCCGTCCGTCATGTTTCATTCATGCACTCACTCTTGGATTCACAACGTTTACCTTCATATTCTTACACTTTTATATTTTAGCATTCCCGACGAAAATGTAAAAATTCTCTTTCCTTTTGCTTTTTACAGTCAGCAACATAAGTCGTTGAACACTTTAACATTTTTAAACATGCAACTTACATTTTTCACATTTAAAATGTCACTAACTAGTTCGCGTTTCCATCCGCGTGGTGCTTCGATGAAAAGTAGCCTATATTATATTTGGGCTTGTGAACTATCACCACTCTAATTTTCATTAAAATCGGTCTGGTAGATTGGACAATTTTTGGATATAAACAAACAAACAAACAGAAAAACACTTTCCTTTTTATAAACTTAGTATAGATATAAAATTATTCACGTATTATCGAATACTCTTAGTTTTAATTATTCATCATCATTTTCATTATGATTATTTTTGCAATTTTCGAGTGTTCAACGACTTTTATGTAGCAGACTGTACCTGAATGTTATTAAACCCGTTTAACTTTTAATCTGTTTCGTCATATAGAAAGTTTTGTTTTTTAAAAGAATAGTTTAATTGTAGGAATTTAAAGATGTTGCTTGATGTTGCCAAAAATATTGAAAAATTGTGTGTGTTTGTGTCTTCGGGTGTGTGTACTTAAGTTTTTCCTGAGTGGCTTTGCCTAGATGGTGCCTGATGGAATATAGCCAATGTTACTCAAGAATAATGTGAATGGTGAAGTTATTTTAAAATCGGTGCCATAGTTTTTGAGTTAAATCGCAACAAATCTTTTCGCTTAATAACATCTATCAGTAAATAACTAAACGATAATACCGGCACACTTTTTGGATGGTACCCGTTGAAAATAAACCAAATCACATTACTATTTGGTTGCATTGCGTTCACAAAAGCTTTTTCACCATTTTTACATCGTAACCCACGCCCACCCATGCCCTTATTTTAAAAATTCTATAAACAATAGTTATGATAAAAACTTACTTTATTGTAGCTGTATAATTCATTGAATGATTACCAAAATATTAAAAGGTTATAACATTATTTACTTAATCATAAAGTACAAGAAGCTTTTTAATCAAATAAATCGATTAATAACCAAAGCAAGAAGCCTGACGATGCCTGTCCTAGTGACCTGACACACTGATGAAAAAATGTCTACTATTTCCTTAAGGAAAACTACCTAAAATTAGCTAAACAAACAATGCATCTTTTTAAAACGCCTTTTCTAAACAAATATCTTAAGAGCAGACTTTCAGTAACAAGAACAAACGAATTATAATTACAAGACAATAAAAAGGATGCGATTGCAGTGCGTTGCCATTTCGAAAATAATTCATCGCCTCTCTGAAACCAGGTCAGATAATGAACGCGAAGTGAGCGGCATTGCGCCGCGCATCCCCGCGAAGTGAGCCACGAAGCGAGGCGCAGTGCGCGCGCCGCCGAGCCTCAGCCGCCCAGCTCTGCACCTGCCACCAAAACCTTTGCCTTAAAAATAATTAAAAAACAAAATCAAGGCGTGTTCTATTCGGCATATAAAATTCGGAAGTGTTGATTCGGAATGGCAGCGATGCGGTTCGTGTTCGGCTGAGCCTCGCTCGAGATATACGCGCAATATGTTACGGCTAACTTGCGGGACCTAAGCGATAGTTGGTGGAGTGTATGAGCTAGTGTTTGTGACTGTATCCTCGGCTCTTTGGCATCCGTCGACCTCTGTAAGTACTCACTATATGCACAAAAAATCTCATTGAATTTTCCAGGACGTTATTTGGGTGTAGCCGCATTGGGTGTCCCAGCGGAATTGTGTAGCGGTATAATACTGCATTGTATTTCAAATGTACCTAATTGTTAATTCTTTGAATATAAACAATGTACATCCATTTTTTCTCTAGCCAAAATAGCGGATTCGTCTGCTAATTTGATAAGTTTCGCAGCACGCAATTTTTAAGTCTAAACAACAATCTTTTGTTTCATGCGCCGTGAGCTCGCGGTTATTTTAGGTAATTAGCAGTTCATCTTTCATTTAATTTCTCTGATATTTAGCTATTAGAAATTAAAAATGAATTTGAAAGTTATAAATTCTCAACCGTATTATAAACAAAGCAACTTTAATCTTCCGAATTTATTTTCTTAATAATTTAATTTATTAATTATACAACTTATTATCTTACTTAAAAATATCACAAATTAGTATGCGATTTGTATTTGTTTTGGAGAATGTTTAAATGTAATTTTGTCCCTAAAGCATATTTGGGACTAATAAAAATTACAATATATATTTTGACAAAGTAAAATGTGATCTAAAGCAGATATAACTACATTACTAAATGATCAATAGTCTTATTACGTTCGAATTTAATCAAACATAACATTAAGCAAATTTTCTGTAATAAATATTAAGCTAGTTCGTTCATTCTGTACCCCAAACATTTCAAACTTTTTAAAGATTAAGGTTAATTGCAGCGATTATCTGAGTCAACGGTCACTTCACTGAGAACAGGATCATAAAATGTTGTCCGAATATGTGTTTACAAACCTTATCTTAAATCCTATCAATCAATCATCTAATCTTAATCCTTAATACATAAAAAGTAAGATCTTTTAATTTTGTATCATGAAATGTAAACGCCGCGCCGCTGTGCAAAAATGGTTTAATAGGAAATATTTTTTTTTAAAACGACGCCCGCACTAGGAATAACTCGTGTGTCGCGGGGGTGATCAAACATACATTTCATACACACAAAACACACCCAGAGTCAAACCAAATGTCTGCAAACAAATCTTTGTTTGATTAAACCCACCAGTATAGATGACAGCGGCGAGGCGATCGCTTTTGACCACTACGTCAACCGTGCACTCATACTCACGTGAGTATTTTTCTTTATCATGTAAGTGTGTGTACAGTTCTAAAAATTGCCTAACCTTTTAGACCTCATTAGAAAAAAAAACTGCTGAGCATTAACCCATCCACAAGCTGACCCAACAAAACATTGCTTTACCTCACAGGTCCTTGATCGGCCAATGTCGCAATGTTTGCAAATGGCAGATTCTCATCTTAATCACATCGTATTACCTTTATTCACTTTCCATGAAACACTGAACATGAACAGTAAATATATCTATGTAGTTTATATCCAGGCCTATTGTTGTACAAATTGGGTCCCAAGTTGATTGATTTCCAGCACAAAGGACAGTTTATAAGGAAAGTTAGTGAATTTCGATCAGTAGATTCAGTGGTAACTGAACGTGCACTTTCATCTATGAGCTGCCACGAGCGGGTGCGCCTGGGTGGTGCGTCAATATCCCACTTCCTACTAATATAATGTAAAATTTTGTAAGGAAGTTTGTGTGTCGATAATTGTTACTCTATGGGGTTGATTTTGATGAAATTTTTCGAAAATGTAGCTTTTAGTCTGGATTAATATCATTATTGGTTAGAGCAGTTTTATCGGGTGAAGCCGACTAGCGGGCGGCAACTAGCCTATAACGTTAATCGATGGTGTCAGCTAACTACATACCAAATATCAAAATTGGTTCCTAACGTTTGAACATGATGGATTATCAAATATACTCACAAACTTTCAATAATAAAATTTTAAAATTACATACTGAGTAGCTTTTTCTAAAATCGTGTTGTTCTCATTCACCAATTGTTTCGAATAATGGCAGACAAAACGAAGCTGCAGTATTTCAAGCTAGGAGGGCTTAACTTATAACATATCAAAATATCAGAGCGACTGGCTGTTGCTCCTGACTTCAATTCTTTAGATTATAAATGTCACATTATCTGCTCCGCTCCCGTGACAGTTTATACCCGTTTCCGCCACATATTTCATTTCTGCCCCTCCTTGCTAGTTGTAGTGTCATGTTATATAGCCGATAGCCTTCCTCAATAAATGGGCTATCCAACTAAATAAGAATGTTTTAATACAGACTTGTAGTTCCTATAATTAGCGCGTTCAAACAAATAAACAAACTCTTCAACTTTCTTATTAGTACTCTGTACCCAATACGATGGAGAAAATACCAAATTTTACACTGTCAGTCACAACATTATATTACATTACTTCAAAGGTACACTTAAATCCACCTGTATTCTTCGCCTCTCCTATTGTCGCACAAATTGCTTCCAACTCTATAGATCTGACAAAGGGCCGAACTTATCGCGATATCAAGAATGATTGTATCGCCTCGGTTTATAAAGGAACTTCAGAACTCTTTACGAATAAATGAAGGTAGAACTTTGGAAGTTATAGCGAGTTTGCGATTGTGGGGAACGGCTGGAGTTGTAAGTGATGCTGTAATACTGATTTGCTCTTTGATTCGGTGCTATTTTGAAATATCGTTATTTAGTAAAGTCTACCTATAAGTACTGCCTCGATGGTCTAGTGGTTAGCGCATCACACCGTGAGGTCTGGGATCGAGTCCCGTGTCGGGCAAAGTGTTATTTATGAACTTCCCGTCAGGAAATTCATTATAGCAGCACGGGGTTCGAATTGTGCCCAGTGGATGGCAACAGGCTCACCCCCTATCCCGTGGGACCTACAATAGCAGGTGAGGTGTGGCTTTTGTACACCGACTCCCTTCCTAATCACGCCAATATTACCCAATATAGGCGTGATTCTATAATATGTATATCTGCAAGTATTATTTTAGCTCAGCAGCTCGATAAGGCGGTCTTTGTTGTGTAGAAACAGGATAAGGCATCGGCCTAACAATCGAGATTTTCTTTATTTCTCTCACTGTTAAGGTGAAAAGTTGTATGTGCGACACGAGATCAAAATTATTTAAATCTCGTGCTTTTGAGTCCCTTTCTACGCTATATTATTATCACTATTCATTTTACTACAGAATCTTTTACTCATTCGGACTTTAAATTAGCACTCAAAGAAAACATGTAATTTGCTCTTTAGTTGCACAAATTTATAACTATTGTCAGCTAGTTACTTGATAATTCTCATATTGCAGTTTTTGCCAAAATTAGGATAGTTAAGAGAAAACGGAAAATGATTTTTTGTTTTAAATATAAGTAATATTTATAAGAGCTTGGTTAGGCCGCTCTACATAATGACATAATATTATATCTATTATAATTTATTACTTTATTTAACATATTATTTATTGTATATTAGTCTGGTGGCTTGGATTTCTGCTCTTAGGTACATAGTTTGAATGTTGCTGAAAGAGGTGCAGTTTCCTGGCAGCCAGGCCATAGCGAATGACATTGTGTCACTTCTTCGCTATAAGCTACCACTGAAAAAATATACTTTTAAAACCGCCCTTTCTAAATAATATTATTTGTCCGCTATATACAAGTATAATTAAAAAACCTCACCAACTATTATTGTGTTGTGTTACTAACTATTGTGTTGTGTTGCGGTCCTTTACCTTACGCGACGTTTTTTAATTATATGTTAATTAACTAGGTCATAATCACACTATTTCGTAAGTAAAAATGTTTCGAAAACAGGCTTAAAAACCCAAACTATTCCACATCACTCTTTAGTTGCAGCGTGGTAGCAGTCGACAGCCACTGCGCCACCGTACATCAAAACACTACAACCATAAATAAACATGAACAAATATAGCAAAGCATGCATTTCAGCCCGCGTGATATAAAAAACAAAGTAGTTGCTTTATGCACCCATTCCTGTAATGTTGACTTTCTGTAGAGCTTCCGGTTTCGAACGCTATTTCGTGGTATACACGGCCACACATCACGTTACTCATTTGCAGTATAAATGGTCTCTATACAGTGGCTTCCCGTGCGATTGGAGACCAGCTTATACTGGAGATATTTAACTTAATGTGTATCGCGACGTGTACCTTATATGCTTTGATACAATATTAAAATTGTTACGGCTGGAAAACGTTATTTCCAATAACCCATAGTTATATACACCTATAGAGATGTCGATAAGATCCATTTGGAACTGATAATTGTTTCGTCTAGAAAGATTTAAGAGCACTCTCTATTCCCTCCCTCTTAAAGCCCAATGCAAAGGATCGACCAACACGACGTGAGAGAGGTCATGCGCAGGACTAACGGCTTTGCGTGGCTACCGAACCCCGAAGGTGCAAACACCACCAACTTCCTATCTCTTAGCAGACATAAAGCTGTCTACAAAGAAAAATCCCAGCACCTCTCTATGCCCGGCCCGGGCATTAAATCCGAAACCTCAGCGCCCCATACGCTAGCTGTGAAGACGTAACATAAAGACATAGTTAAATCTATTGTTATTATTTTATTTTATTGACAAATTATATTTTATGATGAAAAAATCTTAGTAAAAGAGCTTGTAAATAATTTAATTCTATATAACTACTAGAGAATAAACGGGTTACTCACGTATTATTATCGGGATATTGCCGACCGGCCGGCGCGGCGCGAGCCGGGGTACTGATTGCACCGAGCGTACTGCACTCACAGCCCTGATGAAAATATTTCCTTAATGAAATATAGAAACCGGTCGGCAATATCCCGATAATAATACGTGAGTAACCCGTTTATTCTCTAGTAGTTATGTCATCTCACGTAAGTTTGAATAGTATTATAATTCTATATATATAATTTTGTATTCAATATTGTCATAAAATTAATCTTGTGAGCGTTTTGGGTGCAACATCTGTTAGCTTGTAAGATGGAATAAATAAATAAATAAATAGTTTCGAAAGTGTCATATTAGTATGGATATATATAGTTAAATAAATATACTGGGTCTTTGACCTTGCAAATAAACATTGAAACCAAACAGCTATATATAAGTGGAAGTAATAAGTTACAGTGTTTGGGGAAAACTAATTAATAAATGAGTGTCGTTTCTATGAATACGACACCGCCTTAATTAGCTGTTTGAAAGTTAAGTGGGACATTCTAACGAGATACGCTAGTGTCCTATATCACGCTATCTATCTGAAGGATAAGCAGAAATGTGTGGTCGAAACTTTTGTCAGTTTACGTAAAAAAAAAAAACGACTTCAAAAAACCAAAAAATCAGTAAGAATTTTTTTTTTAGTTATCTCTTTTTATTGAAGTTACTTTTATCATGAAACAATCTCATTTCTAACTACTTGCTAAGCAGTTTATATTACAATCGTGAAAGACACCTTACGGAATAACTCTTAACTTCTCGTTCTTTTCAATTCATTTTCAACGTCACCTTATTTGTATCTTATTCTTTTAAGTTATATTAACTTGAAATTTTATAGTAAAGGCAAACGTTACCTCGAATAATATTCATATATATTATGTTTATTCATTATTATATTTACGATATAATATTGCACCTTACTTCGCTTTTGGAATGGCTCAGTACCAAAGGCAATACAAATCCCTGTATGACTTAAATACTACCGCATAACCCAAAACAAACTTGGAATAAAATAAAAAGCATATTCATTCCTGTATCATGTAGTATCGTGCTTCCTAACAGAATAATACATGAGGGTCGTACGTTTGCACAAATAGATATTTGTACTGTCTACCCTTCGCGGCGATACATGTTATTGGACATGGCGAATTTCAAAACAAGGGTCAAGAAGTAAGGTCAGATTTACATTTTCTGAAAAAGTCATAACTTAACATAACATAATATAATGCTCACATTAGCCAGCCGAGGTGAATTACACTCATGTTACATTTGACAAGTTTACATGTGATAGAGGGTGAGCCTATCGCCATCTACCGGCACAATTCCAACTCCGTGCTACTATTATATCTAGATACATCGGTGATATTCGTAAAAAAATTCTTTCAGCAGCTCGAAAACGCTTTCGTTGTTGTTCGAAAACAGTGAGCAAAACCCAATTATTCTTCAATCGTGAAAAAAAGTAATTCAGATGATACAATGTTTTGAAGTCCGCTTAATATTTATCGCTGAGCTACTGTCGATATACGTAATTTGTAAGCCTTAATGAACTAGATACGGTCAGTGTTACTTGTTACGATTATGTGAAATGCAAACCCGATAGCTACATTCTTGAGAAGATCGTCATAAGAGCTTAATAAGCTCAATAACAGCCAGAAATATCAGACCCCTATTCATATTTGGAAATGCATAAAGTTGACTATAACTAACCACATTCTTTAACGTACGACCATGTTATGGAATGGACGCCGAGATTTTCCTATAGAACCGGGTATAAAGAACAGGGTCGGTGGAGAAACTTGAAAGATCGAAGCTCGAGCACTCCGGCGACGTCAAGTTTCTTAGCCAATACCGTTCTATAAAGTAAAATATATTTTTTTTTAATGCTATGACACAAACTGCTTGACGCGTCGTTGCCGTACTAGTGTGAATTGACGCTTATATTATTTGACATCTGTGGTATAACAAACCGAAAACTATTTAAAAGTTTCCAGACTGGTAAAAACTACTTGAAATTAAAGCCGAAGTGAATATAACAGAGCTAGTACTTTAACTGTCATTAGAGTAGTACTTGTGTGAGATGACGTTACCATCCCCCCTCCCTCTCTGTTTGAAAGGGCGAAAGGGGGAGGGCGGTGTTTGCATAAAAAGTGCAATAAAGCTTCCCATTCAGTCTGCAACCAGGTCAACAGAAACATGCGGGCGGTAAATGTGGCGAGCAAAACATGTTTTAATTCAAAATGTTTCATATTATTATCATTTTGGTGGATGCGCTTTTTTAAGCGCTTAAAGAAGGAAGCACCACTGACTTATCTTAATCTTTCCGCAAACAACAGTGCTTGTTTAACTGTTTACTCGTGTGTTGAAATAAAGGTCTGAAATCACTGGCTCCGTCACAACAACCCAAATTCCATGATAATATTTTCAGCGACAACGTTGAAGTTGCACTTTCACGGCATTTTCACAGTATTTAATACAAATGAATTTACTTCGTAACATTGTTACCTGTATATTATTTTCAGCATGGTGAACATCGTTTTAAAGTAAATTTCAAACTTATTTCAGTACTTATTTATATTCTTTCTAGAACGTGTGAGACAATATTATTAATTTTACACGACGACGTACTTACTAAATTCCTCCTAAAAACGCGATATTACACCCTATTTCCTCGGGGAATCATAAACACGAACCAAACGACAGTGCAGGCTTATTTTCAGATAAAATTTTATAAAAAATGAATTTGAAATTTAAATGAAATTTTATATATTATTATTTTCAGTAAAGTCAGAGCGTTCACAGTCGGATAAAGGAATTGTCGGACACTGCAATGGTCTTGCTCATCACTGGCATGCAGCGACACTTTGTGCACATGTAATGTTAAGTCGATCTTGCAGTAACCCTTGTAAATTTAACTTATAAATATTCTCAAAAATATCAATGCGTCTTAACGTCGAAGAACTACAAAATTTCCTCATGCAAGTAACTTCAGTCAGGGTCCAATTTCATTTCACCATAGAAAACTTTCCTCAAAAGTTAATTGCTGAAATTTCACAATATTTATGTTTAAATTTCAATCAGTCTTCATAAGTCCACTGCTGGAGCCACATTCGCGGTACAAAATTCGGTTTTCTGCCTTCCGGATTTAGTCATCCAGCGATCTTTTTTAGGTCTTCGTCTTCGTAAAAATCAAACGAGGCTCGGTCTCCATGTACTATAGGTATATTAACCAATTAAAAATTATCAAGAATAAGGTAGTGAACCCTGGAATGTTATTTAATGACTGGCTTTGTATATTCTTGTCTTGTCTTGTATGTAAAAATTTATTATAAAATTGTATTGTCAAAATAAAGAGTCCCAATATTAAAACGCATTCACCCGAGAGGATCGGATTACTCACGCTGGCAGAGTTTGTGCGAGCCGTGAGCACCTCATGTCTTATAAATGCCCATGGATACGCTATAATAAGACATTGAATTTCGAAAACAGAGCTTTAGAATGAGAGATAATGGTAGAAGAAAATGAATTGAGCAATACGTTTAAACAACTTCATTAAACTATTGAAACATAATGCAGAAAGATTAAATATAATAGCAGACATCCTCGCTGCTATTAAGAAATACATTGTGCAGTAAATTTCCGTTTTCAAATCCTAGATCCGGCATCAGAGTGTAAGTCCGGCAAGCGCTTCGTATGTTTCCACATGTAGTCGCTCCCGTGCTCAACGATGCGATCTTGAACGCTGATAATCGAATGCATCCACACATGCACAAATGCACCCACACATCATTATTATATCAAACAACAGTCATACATCACAGACTTAACTACCTACTTTTTCATCTTTCTAAAATGGAAGTTACTTTTCATATAGTTTGAAATTAGAGGTCGTATCTATTGACCTACGGGCTAAGCTGTTCATGCTGCTGTCTTATCTGCTTAAAGGTGACCAGTATATTATGGAGACCAAGCCGTGCCCGGTTGTATACCTATAATTATTAACTAACATATAATTTGTCCTGAAAGTGCTCATTGAGACAAATCTTAAGATGCCAATCACGATGGGTCTATGACGTCTATGAGAAACATGAAAGGTGACATGTGGATGTTATATAGGCGTGATGTTATATTACGTTTACCAAATTTTTCCACTTCCATTCACAAAAACTCGCTGTAAAGCAATTTCGGAATCAAACAACAGACAAACCATATCACCCTAAAAATGTACATGAAATTGTTCATTGAGACATATCAAACACCCCCAAACATCTGCGACGTATATGACCTATTATTGAAGAAACCCTGGGTACTATATGGCATCTAACATTAGTGCCTGAACATAGCTTCGCATTAAATACGCATACCATAATTCAATTTCAATCAAAGAGCCGAAACACGATGGATGGGTGGTGGTGTATACCAATATTCGATAACTTTAATAACTTAATTTTTTCCGTTATGAAAAGAGCAGCAAGGAGATGGATTTGCGCCGGGTCGTTGGCGATAGGCGCAACTCTATCACATGGGATCTTAACGTAAAAAAATACTTTAAAGCAAATTTAACAATATCCATTTATTTATTTATTTATTAAATGAGATGCTCATTGCGCTAACAGTATAACCCAATACGCACAATGAGCTAGGTATACAATACATAATATTATACATAAATAAATTACATAATATTAAAAAAAAAGAAATTCAGACATATTTTTAAAAAATCAGCATTTTCATGTAAAATATATCGACATCTGGATGCTGAGCAATCAGTGTGTTGATAATTGCCATAGCGTGGTTGGCCATAATAACTTAAAATCGTCTTTGAATTGAAAATCAAATTTTCTCAAAAATGAGACCTAATTTAGTAATCTTATTTTTGGTCCTGAATCTTACTCTTATGAAAGTTTCATCAAAATTGTTAGAGCCGTTTTCGAGATCGTCCGGGAATATAATATATACAAGTATTGCTCGTTTAATATACCTAATAGTATACCTGGAAAGGCTCATACCTAACATGTGACTACGGCACGGCATCTTATCTTTAGATACCGCGCCATGGCGACATTAGCTTTTTTTAAAAGAGTTCAAGGGTGTCACCATCAGCCCCGTATCAACATGTCACTAAATAGTTGTTGCATTTTTCTGACCTTGATTACGGAATCGGCCGGTATATACCGAGTAGTCCTTTGATATATCATCTACAATCATCTATGGATTATGAATAACATTTTCCATCACGAGAGTTGCTAAAATGACATCACTTCGTTCTCCACGTTAAAAGGCTTGACCTTTACTTCGCCAGAGTTCCATGTCATAAATAAATCTGACAAATATTGGTGCGTCAAATATTTGCCTCAACTAAGCATCGATCACTGAACCTTTCATAGTACATGACGGTCACTCAGTTGCAAGAGGCCGCGATGATCACTCTTTAAGATAACGGTGCGGTGTGTCTTTTGCCTTCCTCTCTTAACCGAATATAAAAAAGGAGAAGGTTCTCTATTCGATTTTATATTTTTTATTTAATTATGTTTGTTCACCGATTACTCAAAGACGCCTGGACCAATTTGAGATTTTTTTAAAGAGTATATTTACCATGTGGTCCCATATTCATCAGGTGACAGATCGTCACCGATCGATTACGGAATCCTAGAGAAATAGAGGGCCACCCTCAAATTTTAAAGCCTTCTATATTGTCTTTCGTATATAGGTGCAGGGTGGTCTGGAATAACACTCAGTTTTTATGGAAAGAAAGAAACACATTCCATACTCTCTTATAATAAGTCACGAAAGAATGCCAAATAACAGTCATCAGTTTTTGTAATCCCCGGCCGAATGGGCAAGACCCTTGATGGGAAAGTTCCCATTAGCTGCTCGACAAATTACTGCGATTAATATACTCTTGACATTTGTCTTAACATTGTTTGCGTTCGTTACGATGCTGGCGCTTATTCTGTGCAAATTGCAAACACTACCATGCTATGTTAAATGTTCAGCACTTTTAGATTTTGCGAGCACAAAGTTTTGTTATGTCTGCTGTATATAAATTAAGTTACGTTGTGTTCATATCTACTTGTTATTTTTAAATCATAGCAGAATAAAGATAACTAAAGTTTTCTAATTCGATTCTCATTCTCAATCGTACAGAATATTTTTTCAACAGGTCAACCATGGGATATTTACGCTTTTTAAAACTGTCTTAGTTGTTGCGCTTACAAATGTGCAACTTTTCTTAGGACATCAGTAACTTATTGCTCATATTCAGATCAGCTAGTTTGTTATTTGTTACCCAATGATATAGAAAATCATTTTCATTGAAACTCAGGGGTTTGATAATCCGGCTCATAACGCAGAATAAGGCTTCCTGAAGGGTTAAAGTCCTTCGGACGTACGCAAACATCTCGACGCTAAGATAGATTGTTATGCTAATCTCATTAAAGGGAAGTGTTTGCTTCGCTAATCTGTCAAATTATCTCTAACCTTTACACTGAGGAGATTACACCTATAGCTATAGCTAGGTTGTAATTACGTTAGAATATATGAGAGAGGCACTTAATATCTGACATGACATAACACGTATGTACTTGGTAGTCAAGGAGGTTTATCAACGATTGTGTTGAAATTTTTCGCAGAAATAAATTAAATTGAACTTTCGTACGATTGCGTTATAGCAACTCTTTGCAAAATCTTTTTATTCGGCGGTGCACATGAATCGTTTGCTATAATGACACAGTAGGTATTTAATGTTGCACGATATTTCAGGTAAGTTACATAGACTGGTTTATATTATGGTAGGCAGCTATGAATTTGCAAGAATAAAACAGGCAAATTATTAGACCAAATTAGAATTGAACATCCTGCAAAGTTCGTTTTCGCAATTATTCTCATTCGTGAAACATATATTCTGTCGGAGATTCTCAAATCACAATATCAGAAATCCCATGGGTGAATTTTAACAAGCGATTTTTTTGTGTCTTTTCAGTAGGAATTTTTTATTTCAATGCTATCTATATATTTTAAGTGACAAATGAAACTTTAGCCTATTTTATAACATTGTGTGTGAGTGGACATCAAATATCATCAAAACTTACATAAATATTTAAGGATGAATTTTTCAGAGTCCACTGAAGTGAAAAGTGTCTACCATAATGATAAAAAATTACCACCGAAATGATAGAATGTGCACCGTTTCTTACTGTGTGATAAAAAATTTAAAACAATATGAACACAACTCAAGCAAATCAGTACTTACGGCGAAATTAAATACACAATTTTAAAACAAATTAAACGAATCTAGCACGAGTTATAAATTATCCTATTTTTGTCCCCATATTACTGAAATGATAAACCTACTTTTTTGGCGGGAAGCCGCAAGACGTTGGGACTGGTGCGTTCGCGCCTAAAGCTTGAGCCGGCCTGATCCGAAGTGAGGAAAGGTGAGAAGGGCATAACAACGCAATGTTGACGTGGCTATTCTACTAAAACTTACTGTCCTCTGAAATGATAACTTTTTTCCAGACAAAAGTTGACTGCCTGTCAAATCCATGAAAAAGAAGATAAACAAACAAAGATGGTTTTATTTGATCGAATATAATTATATTTTAATGATAAAACAACCGATTTAAATCAATATTACGAATATATTTGCAGGGGAAGGTATTTTATGAGCGGAATTGGGTTCAGGACAGGCCACCGTGATGATAAAATTACACTTTTTTTTGTATATTATGGGGTAGAAATCAATGATTTTTTTTGTCAAGGTAGAGAAGTTTAGTAGACTTACTTTATTGAGAAAAATATATAAAATAAAAAATCAGCACATTGCACTACCATTCTCAGGTTTTCCGTGTATTTTTTTTGCTTGTGTTATTCACCCCCATAGACCCTTTTCTTATCGCGGCAATAGAATTAAATAGAAAGCTAAGTCCGGTGGTTGTAGATGTGACTGTTTTAGCAAATCCTCGGGTATTGCGCGCCGGCACGTTGATATTATTATGTGGGACGGATGAGAACACTTCTTATGGAGTTTGCTTTTTTGCGAAGAAGAAATCTGATGTAATTAATATAGACAAGTAATTAGTACCACAGACGTTAATTAGAAACTGGTCTTTCAAAAATAATTTGACTTATACTTACCCCGACATAATTCTGCTATATTTTCTAGAGAACTGGTAATCAATGGCAATCCATATCAATTTCAAAAAGGTATGTGCATTTTTTTGATGCTAAATTAATTGCAGTATGGGAATCCTCATTTGTCGATTATATTAATGACCTTCAATTTCGTAAAGATGAACAGAAATAGTACTGGGGGATCATGATATACTTATAACAAAACATGTATATTTTGAAGACAATGATGAATATGGTATTAAGACGATGTGTCATTTTATTATCACAATGATACATTGGGTATTTTTAATATGATAACAGCACAGACTTGAATTTTCTAAGAAATGTTGGCTTTCAACAATTTACAATTCACATTAAAGTAAATAAAATAAAGTTAGGTATATATTTTACGTCAGTTTGTTTATTTTAATCTTTTTATATTCAATACGGAGGAAACGTTAAAATAAAAATAGACGCTATAGTGTTGAATAATTTAATTTCATAAACCGCGATGAACGACCAAAATAACGCAGTACTTGCCATTAGTGCCAGTCAAACAAACTGTTAAATTATGATGTCTACAAAATTATATCTAAGGGTATGACGACTTGAAAAACCGGCCGTGTAGGGTAGGCATAGGGTTCCGTAGCTAGTCGTAACAACATTAAACGTACCTAATACCGACAAATAGCCAAAATACCAAATTTTTTTCGCCAGCAAAAATAACTTTGTTTTTCAAAGTGTTTTATGGAATTTGTATCAATAACAAAGTTATAATTTGCGGTTGCTGAAAATGTGCTATAGCTCAAAAACTGAAGACTGTATCTCATTCAAAACAATTTTGGTTGAAAGTTTTTATTAAGATCTATAATATATATTTTTTTTAGATTTTTCACTCCTGCGGTTTAAAAGTTAGAGAGGGGGGACACTCATTTTAGCACTTTGAAAGTGTCTATCTTTGGAACGATTGACATTGAAAAAAAATGGTTCTAGAAACCTCAATGTAATTTTTAAAGACCTATCTATAGACACCCCACCCCACACGTATAGGTAAAATGAAAAAAAAAAATTGTTTCAGTTCAATGTAATATTAATATTTATTTTTTTTATGTAAAAATCGTAAAGCGGTTAACAGAATACATCTACCTACTTAGTTTCAATTGTGTAGTCTTAATAGTTTCGGAATAAAGTGGCTGTGACATACGGACGGACGGACAGACAGACAGACATGACGAATTTATAAGGGTTCCGTTTTTTGCCATTCGGCTACGGAACCCTAAAAAGGAGGTTTCTCGCAGAAAATTTTTAAATCGTTATTATTAAGTGGCAATAATATTTTCATATTCATTTTTCAGAAACTGGTGAACTGGATAATAGATTATTCAAAACGTTATGTTTTCGCTCTATGAAAAAATGTTCAGGTGCGGTTTATGGGCATTTTTAAGTAACTACTAGCTGACCCGGCGAACTCTGTTCCGCCTTAAAGGCAATAAATAAGTAGATTTTGGCATTTATTAAGTTAATTTGTTGATTAGAAATAAAAAAATTAAGTACATTAATCATTCATTTCTGTTAAGGTCAGGGCAATTTTAATCGAAATAGAATCAAAAACATTGTGTGCGTCAGAATGGCTGGTTGTCTGTGGCGTTGGTCTATGAGAGTTGTTTCGAAAATTGCTACATAATTGCTTATATTTGCTACATATAATAAATAATTGCTACATAGGATATATATTTAGAAATCAAATATTTTTTTCACCAGCCAGCCTGACGTTTGGTTGGCTGGTCACCTCCTAGTTTAAAGTCAAGCGTGCAGAGTTTTCCAAAATGTATTGCGTCAATAATTGCTACATATTTACTTCATTTCTCTAATTTAGATGTAACTTCAAACATATGTTAATAAAGAATGTAGCAATTATTTAAATTATCCCAAGGAAAAGTGCCTTATAAAATGATGATGTTTGTGACGATGAAGAGAGGAAGAACTAAGTGTTTACCTTTATGATATTATCAGGCACTTTTTCAAAAAAAATACAAAAATGACGATGATTGATCAGTTATCGAGTGGGATGAAAAATTATTAAATTACTAAAATGGCTATTAAAAATAGGGTTCCGTGATAAAAGGATAAATTGAGGATTGTATGTATTTTTTAATGCCACATTATAGAAAAATAAAAACAAAATCTTTTGTCCAAAAAATTAAAAAAAAATGTTGAGGGTGAACAACACTTATCACTTAGGGGTATAGAAAATAGATAGTAGCTTATTCTCAGACCTAATGAATATGCATATAAAATTTGGTAAAAATCAGTAAAGCCGTTTCGGAGGAGTAAGGTAACTAAAATTGTGACACGAGAAATTCAGGTAGGCTAAGGGCAATAAAATGTCTATGGTGTACAGTCAAGGAAAACATAAATTTGAAACTGTTTTTGTACTGATTTTGTAATCGTATTCAAACGTACGTACAACGATTCCTCTATGAATTAATAAGTGTTAGTGGCAAGGGAAGATCTCTGGTACCCTCCATTAGGCGTTAACCATGCTTCACACACGTTTGAAATTAAATCAGATTGTACCTTGCTCAAATATTATAATTATAATTAATTTAATCATAAATTAATCGTTATCAGCACTTCCCACTCGTTGGCCAGGCAGACTAATCGGTGTTTTATATAATTACCCAATAAACAGGCTATGTTCGCGTGTTTAATACTTACTAGCTAATTACAAAATGTTAGTTTTAACTATGTAGTTACTACGTGTTGCTGGTGTTGCTACTTTAAATAATGTTACATTTAACTAATTGAGAAACAGTTACCATACTAATGAAAGATTTCATAATCGCATTTCTGACTTGTTCGTCCATTACTTAACTCTCAACACATATTTTCATGCCGTATACCGAAACATCAAACAGACGAATCAATGTTTATACAGGTTGTATTACTACAAAATTATCGTAATGAAGCATGATGGACCAAGAGCTCGTGGTCGATCGAGTTACGAAATTTTATAAAAACTGAAAGTTTATATTTATAGCACTGCGAGGGAGCCTGGTAATGTTAACTACAATGTTCTTGATAATAGAAAGCATACTGTCAAACACATTTTTAATTATATACCTTTATTTATTTTCGTTAATCAAAATATTTTTTTATACAATAACTTAAACTTTACATATTGAAAGAAGAAAGAATAATTATATACATATTTAATTAATATTATTTATCGATACAATTTAATAACTCGTGTATGCCTTTGAATTTAGTCAAATCCCATAAATTAAATTGACGCTTTGATGTAAAATCAGTTGCCTGCCGATTACACAAATTCAAAAGCCATGAATCAGACATCTACTTGATTTCCAATGAATGTTTGAATACCCTATTTAGGAATACGGAAAAATGTTTACGTATAGTAGAAATTGAACACTTTATTTATATGGGCCTGATCTTTTATAAGATACCGATCTGCAATATCCTTGAATTGGATGAGATTATAATTTTCAAACCAAATAACGATAAAGTGGATAATGTTTGAATTGGCTGAATAGACTGCATTATTCGGTGATGAAACGCGTGAATATCTATCGAGATGCCATTTGCAAATGCCTCACGAAGCCTTCGTCGATGTGCGTGGCCCCAGCGTTAACAAATAGTAGATCGAACATTTTATGAACACACCAAGATGATACGAGGCTTAAATAGTGAATGATAATGTATTTGTGATAGGACAAATCTGCCGAGAAAGCACAATTTAGGAAACTTCAACATCTTGGTGGTAATGGCAGGAGCACTCAAGTGTCGGCAATCGTAATAGCTCGTGATGACCTTATCAAATTAATGGATTTGTGTTCTCAACTGCTCTTTCAAGATTTAATTCATGAGTCATACGACGTTACGTATTTTGAATAGATATTCTTCTATAAAATTGTATGAGCTACATAATAAAATTATATTATGTCAAAATCATAACATCCCCTAAATTGTGTTCACTAGATTTTGTTTCAGCACTTTTTTTAACGGGATATAATCCCACCAACACGCCCACCACTGTGACTCCTGTGACGCCAGGATCTACAGCGGCAACCAACTGAAAGGCACCGTGCATGACACACGGGCAATCCCAGGCAGAGTTAAAATTGTCTTAGAACCCGCAACGAATTTAACCAGAAGTATATAGTTGGAGTTGCAAAGTATGTACCTCCAAAGCAAAGTGGGAGACTGAGTAATGCCAAATATAGACAAAGTGTCTATATGGAAAGAGTGTAGACACCACGGACAGTGACAAAAACTATGGGGCCTAAATCTGATTGCTATAATAGGTATGGCAGAAACGGCTAAATGCACGGTAATTTATTCTGTTCGATACGAGATCCTCATAGTATACCACTCCAGATGTCAATTGTAAGCTATTTAACATAACATTACGTTCGTTGTGCCAAAGACTACACTCCCAGATGATATGGTGGGCGGTTTGCTCGTGCTCAGATGTAGAACATGTACAGAATGGAGAATCGACTAGCTTTAACGAAAATAGTTTACTCTTAAAATTGCCATGACCCGTCAGGAATTGAGCCACGCAGTGATTCACCTCTAACCATGGTTTGGCAAGTCTGTCCCGGCAGCAACGCCGGGACACATCACCTAAGGGCCGCCACCTCTATTATTTCTTTAAAATGTATCAGCAAATGTATATAATCAGCACTTTAAAATGTTCCGTTTATAACAACGTTACCACGTAAATAAGTTATTTAATATTAAACATTCTAAAATGGACAGAAATAGCATTGAAATGTTTGGAATGAGCACATTACAAATAAGCAGTAGGTAGTTCGGTACAACTGTCTCCGGCTGGATGTACAGACTGACCCTTATCAAAATACCTTTGAAAACATTTCCGAAACAACTAACTGAAACAATTGAAAAGTGTGTATTCCAGCAATGTCGAACACTCACGAAGTTGGAACTTAACATTTTTTTAATTTGCACCAAAAGGTTTATTTTCATGATTTAACAATGTACTCTAAAATTAGTGAATTTTTTACGTTAGTGCTTGAAGCTCTATACACATATAGTTTTCTTTAATTTTATTATAATGTAGTAGCTTCCGTCCGCGTGGAATCCGATAGTTTATATGGCATCCTGTAACTGTAGTAAGTGTTACTTACTAACCTTAATAAGGAAAATTTCACATTCAAAGGACATGGCCCATTCAGGCCCATAGCTATTTTTGAGCTAAATGAAAAGAACTATAGCACTAACTTTAAATGTTAGCCCGTTTTAAGCTATGCGCTCTCAAAAACTAGCGGCTTGGTACCTACTACCACTGCTTTGCTTCTGTCGGTTATAGCGATGCTTTAAATAACTTATAGCCATTTCTAAGAATTTAATTATTAATTTTTAAAAATGAATATTCAAATCTAATCATCGATTCCAGACATTAACGCATTCAAACGACACATTCTATGACACAATTACATTTGTATATATCTCAGTTCAACAATTTCCAATAGCTATAAAGTAGTTATATAAGGTATTTAAAAACTAAACAAAAGTTACTATGGCATTAAATTTGTAATGTCAGTCCATTCAAAAAAATTCTTTATCCAAACATCGCAGTTAAAGCATATCAGTTTAAACAATATCTTTGAATCTTACATTTAAAACTTGGTGCAATACTAACTTTTGTTCGACTCAATAATAATAGCTGTCCAACAATGTATCACATGTAGCTATTGGCGTTTTTTTACAATGATTGATTATAATGGTAAACTAGTGTTACCAGCACTAATGTTATTAAATCTTAGGATGTCTTTGTTTGAACTCGCTAATCTCTAAATTACTGATTGAATTTGGATAATTCATTTGCATGTTTTATCCATAATTATAATGAATAAGGAGCCGTCTGTACCAACTTTTCTGAAATAAGTACTTTTTGTAATGATAAAAGACAGCCTAATTGACATTTAGTGAATAATCGCACTGAATGAATACATGGCGATAATGTAATGGAATAAGGAAGAATAAAATTTGATTATTCTAAATTACTGTTACAGTGTGACATTATAAACTAATGATTCACATTACTAACTTTGAAGCATTATAACTTTCTTAGCACCACTTCACATTAAATGAACTCATTAACCGACTTCAAAAAAAAAAGAGGTTCTGTATTCGATCCGTATGTATGTATGTATGTATGTATGTATGTATGTATGTATGTATGTATGTATGTATGTATGTCACCTTTTTATGTTCGCGATTTTCTCGGAAACTACTGATCCGATTTGAATGCAGTTTTCGGTATTTTAATTCTTGTGTTTCAAGGGAGGTTTTAGTATATAATTTATCAGAATCTGATGAAGATCTTTGGAGACAGGCAACGGAACTCTTCAAAAACGAATAGCTAATGAACCACGTTTTGTGCAATCGTGTATCTATGTATTGTTTTCACCACTACATAACATAACATCATGCCTGTGTATGCTTTGAAGGGTAAGCAGAGACAGCCTACTTACCTACCCTTAAAGTACCGAAAGCTCTGCTTAGGTTTGTACGGGGCTTACGTTTCAGCACATTTGTTATTATCGTAGTGATAACTTATGATCATGAAGATCTCAGAAAGAATTTTTTGATTATTTTGATTGTTTCTATTGTGTTTCATGCGTAATGATGCCTTAGTATTTCTTCCTAACCCCATCGTTAAATCTAAAAAACTAAGACACTAAAAAGCTTGAAATAAAAAAATAAAATAAAAAAAACAAATAAAAAAAAAATAAATAAAAAAAACTAATTAAAAAAAAGAATATTCTTAACTCGAGCGTATTCTAAATATTATAATTATGTACTAATTTTTTTCAAAGAAAAAGGAACCGCCTTCAAAAACTCAAAAGTAAAAAATAAAATATTCGCTAAACTTTGCTTACCTTTATATTAATTTGTTTAAAACAATAAACCCAAATAATTATGTAATACCAATTAATTATATTTTTTTGAAGTCGGCGCCAAATTACAAAATCAAATACCAATTCAATTGGTATTTGATTTTGAGATTTTTTCAACAATTATTTCGGTAAATACGGTTTTAATTGTTATTTGATTTTATGATTTTTTCAACAATTATTTCGGTAAATACGGTTTTAATTGGTATTTGATTTTGTGATTTGGCGCCGACTTCAAAAAAATATAATTAATTGGTATTACATAATTATTTGGGTTTATTGTTTTAAACAAATTAATATAAAGGTAAGCAAAGTTTAGCGAATATTTTATTTTTACTTTTGAGTTTTTGAAGGCGGTTCCTTTTTCTTTGAAAAAAATTAGTACATAATTATAATATTTAAAATACGCTCGAGTTAAGAATATTCTTTTTTTTAATTAGTTTTTTTTATTTTATTTATTTTTATTTGTTTTTTTTTTACAGTCGAAGGATCTTAAAATTTTATAATTACTTCAGTAGTTAAGGCGCTACGGTGAAACATAAAAACATTCATAGGTATATAGACTGCCAAATCATTACCTTTCCTTTTAGTTTCGCCGTGGTCGGGTAAAAGGTTCAATTATTTGAATCAGTTCTACTTTTACGAACACTTGTAGGTATATCGACTTAGACAATATTCTACCTATATCTACATACTTCCTTTCATTCATTTCCTCCATTACAAGTCTACTAGCATGCAAATCCTCATTATTCATTCGTATAATATCTCCGTGACGTCACTCTCCCTTGACGTCATGAATCACTGTAAATTCATTAATAGTGAGCGTTTACGAGCTATTGTCTAAGTTTGAGTCCTTCAAGGCGAAAACAGAAATTACCGAATTCAATTGATATTAAATCTTGATAATGTCATTTATGAATAGCTAGCTTAAATGAAACACCACCCACGCTGGCGCTGATTCCAAGTCAAGACTAGCTTTCGTCCAGCCTCACCCACGAAATGAGTAGATTATACCATTGTGACTGTACTGTCCAAGACTAATAACTTTCTATGTTTAGAAACTATCTATCTGATTGTGTATGACTTGAACTCCAAGTTGAATCTGTATGGAATTGGTCTTGCCATATATATGGTCAATATTTGTCAACATATCACATGGGCGAATGCTAACGCGACAAAACTAAATATGTACCTGTCTGATTTTGAAGAACAAAGATTTAGGAACATAACCAGGATTGACTTGATGAGCGCGTTCACAAAAGCCGTTCCACCTTAATATAGATCGGATATACACAACAGAATGTCCGTATCAACACCGTTTATGATATTCCTTAAATGAATCTTTTGTTCGTAAACAATAGGAATAATTCCTCCATTCTTTCTTATCCTGACAAATACTTAATATTGAAGGTGAAAGCAAACACATCAGAGTATTGTTTTACGAGAGGTCGTCATTGGGTTTGGGTACTGCGAAACATCTTTAATCTAACAACAATAGTTATGCACAAGTAAATAACTATTGTTGGTAGATTGAAGATGTCAAGACAAGAGAGAAAAGTACACATTGGCTAATTTTAAGTCCTGACTAAGTAAGAATCTCGAGTGTAGAGAGGGGTTCGCGTAGGGATAAGCTCGTTTCCCATTAGGAATTAGGGTCAAACAAAAAGTATGGGATCTACTACGGAACTCGAATGTAATTATTGAATAATTTTCTATATCTTACTTTTTGAGCGTGTATTCCTTTTCAAAATGGAACTGTCAATTTTTGTAGTGTTTTGGGAATATTTCGTAAAAACTGAATGAAAATATGATTTTATTCAACTAACTTTTTAGAATGTGGGCTTTAAAAGGTTTGACTAAGTATGACATTTACATTTAATAACTAAAGCATACTTTTCTATTTTATCAGTTGAAAGAGTATTAATTGTTAAGTTGATAAATTACAAAATTATGCTGTATTTTTGAATGAAATTGTTATATTAAACTTGCATTCTAAAAAGTTAGTTGAATAAATCATACTTTCATTCAGTTTTTACGAAATATTCCCAAAACACTACAAAAATTGACAGTTACATTTTGAAAAGGAATACACGCTCTTAAGCTTGTATCAGACCCCACGCATGCTGGCTGAAATGACATCAATGAGTATAAAATTTCGAAGTCATTTTTCTTACGCTCGAAGCAAAATAGAGTTTTGCGCACAGTTTTCCCACAGTAATGAACGCCTTTTCGAGCTGCTGAGGTAAAAATTATTTTAAAAGTGCAATCACCATCTCATTCCCTAAACTCGTTGAATGATGTCTAAATAAAGTCGTGTATTCTGCGACACCTGACAAAACATTTTTGACAGCCAATCAGAGCGCTGGATTTCTGTGAACTTCCGTCAGAATTGAATGATATCTTTCAAATATCGTTGGTTTTGTCAGGTGTTTGAATCACAGTAGACAGTAAAAACTTCATATCGTTGCCGCTGTTTAGTTTTCACTGTATATAAGTTTTTTAAAATCAGTATGCGGGTGATTCCTGAGAGAAGCGTTCCTGGCGTAAGATCCATGGCATTTTTTTTTTTTCAAGTTTTGTGAAAACAAAAAATATGTAGCAAAAGAGAGCTTAAAAACAAACTTTTCTGTCCATAAGGCACTCACGTAAACAAAATAGTTTCGGAAATAAAAATATGTTTGTTTTGGGTCGCCACGGATCTCACGTAAAAAACCATGGATCTTAGGTAGCATATGAAATACGAGGCGGCATAGCTTAAAAGTCGTTTATTTTAAAGAATATAAAACGAAATTGTAAATAAAACATCATTTGTCTAGTAATAATTTTTTTATTCACTTAATCAGCAAAAACAAAATCAACAAAAGTTAGAATAATTATAAAAACGTGTTTAATTTTAACAAATAATAAAGGTAAGTCAGGGATGGTGGTAGAGGAGCTCAAGGGGTGGTATAGCCGCCATCCTACCTTAAACTACCACCAAATACGAATGCTTTCACTACTGTGATCCAGTTCGGTGGTGAAATCAGGTCCTGAAATTACAGGTACATGAAGCAAAGCACCGTAGCCCTCAGATGAAGCGACGCATCTACAATCTGCTTTATGGATTGTAGATATATTCATGGGCTACAGCTACATATAACATCAGGTGAACTACATGCTCGTTCGCTACATACGTCGTATAAAGTAAATATAAAAACTAGACAATTGAGGACTCTAATAATGCTGGACTACCGTTTTTTTTTTCCCAGTGCATGGAAAAGCATAATTATAAACCGGCCAAGTGCTTGTTGGGCCAAATGCAGTGTAGGGTTCCATAATCAACCGTTAGAACATACCTAGTAATACAGATTTAAGAGGGGCTCACTGCTTGACCTACTTGTATTAAATATACTTGTATTAATTAATTTTATTAAATAAGTAACAACTTCAAACAATTCATTATTAACAAAGGTTATGGATTTTGTACGAATTATTTCAAGTAATTGCATTTTTCAATTCGGACTTAGCCGTGACACTTTTCCTTCATTATATTATAATACTACCACAAAATCGTTGGCTACAGAAAACTAGCTCATGCATATACCTAAGTTGCTATACCTACACTCGGCGGGCACGCGGGGGTCCAGGGGCCGTACGCGTGCGAACGAAAGTAGTCTTAGAAATTGTGTCTGTGAGCGATGCCCGAGCAACGCAAACATAGAGCGCGCAACGTATAGCATGTCTTCTGTACCGTATTCAGTAATACCACAGTAACGAATTATTCTGTATTTCTTGAGCCAATTGTTTAGCTTTTAGAGGGGGAGGGCTATTTAAACAAAAAAATACTATCCATGGTTAAAAATATTTTTAGCAGATCTCAGAGTAAAAAATTACCTTTGCATACCCTTAATGCTTTTAAAAGACCTATTTAATGATACTCTACATTAAGAGGTACGTGAAAGAAAAAAAAACCCCTTTACTCTTAGCAAAAGTACCTACCCCAATTTTTTTTTTCTTCAAGATTTAATTTTATCACTTTGTAGCCATAGTTATCATACATATGTTTACAAAATTTCAGCTTACCGGCACTAACAGTCTAGATGCTAGGGCCCGGACAGACAAACATAGTGAAACTATATGGCTTTCTAGTAGATAATACGGAACTCTAAAAAACACTTTCATTAATTGACATCATTAGTAAATAGATAAATAGCAAGAACAGTGTCAGTCTACAAGGTAGTACCTTTGGCAGAACTCGCCAGCGTACAGGACAAAGATTCATGGCCGAAAACAAAGATCCGTGGCTTAAAACCCACGGATCTGCGCCCACGGATCTCACGACAATTTACATTTAAGGATATAACAATGAATCTATTAATAATATTATACATATTTTTACTGGAAAGTTTACTCAAGGATATAAGTATTCATAATCTTATAGCATTAAGGTGAAAGTATTTTCAACTACGTAGTAAAACAAGCTATGGAATGTATCAACCCTGTAGGACCAAAACGTGTAGTAGTCAAAGAACTCACCTAACTTATTTTGCGCGAAACTGAGCGACACCACCTTTACGTCTGAGCACTGCCAGTAAACTGGCGATGTGTAGAACCAATCGCGAGATGCCTACCACGTTCGAACCGAATTTGGTTGCTATTTTACGTCGCACGGTTGAAACGACGCCCGCCGCGTGACATGTTTTTGAATGACTATAGCTACTATAAGTTTTATTTTTTTATAACAGTTTGATTATAATAGGATAGCAGCACTTTCTAGGTATTCAAAAATATATGAATTAATATAAAGCTATAAGCATAGACAAAATAAATCGTCATTACAAAGTACAGGTTACGCGTGTGACACGTAAAATTCAAGCTAAATCACCCCGTTTTTCAGTTTCAAATGGATTTTAAACCAATTTTCAGTTTTACATTGTTATTTTAATCAATAGGCCTCATTACTATAATAGTCAAGGAATCGTATGAGTGCTAATTAAGTTATATATGTCTATTATTTTAGATAATATTACGATGTGACCGTCAAAATCAAGCTTCCCAGGAATCACCCATGCATTCATCTCAGCTACGTGTAAACTTGACTTTTCAGATATTTGTGCCCGCGGTTACAATCAGAATTTTCATACAAGAGTTTTATTAGATCCATATTGTTCTCATTTACATTTCTTATTCAAGCTTGTGTGAGGTCTGACTGGACTGAACCTCTCACCCGTAAACGATTATCCTTAAATGCATCTACCCTCCACTACTCAGCAGTACCTACTTCAATGTAGTAGTAAAATAGATTGGATATCGTATGCAGCAGACAGACAATGTCTTCGTTTGAAGTTAAAGTTAGTAACACAGTGGAAGCTATGGGTAAATGATTTGCTTTATACTGCTGCATTTAGGATTTTGTTGACATATAGCCGTTTTCTAGACTCAACCATGAGGAACCAACTCAAAATGCTCGATTTCTCTTAACTTTCGTCAAATTGAAATTTCGTTCGTTTTATGACATGTTTGGGTCGTACCAGGCACGCCTTTAGTGATGCCTACAGACTACTTATGGATCTCGCACATTTGTACAAAGACCACGTTATGTCTGTAGAAACTAAAATATAGTAGCACGTTTTAATCCCACCGCCTCGCTTCGCACCGTGGCATCAGTACTTACCAGGACGTTGCTCTAGCGCTGCTCCGTCGATCAGAAGAGCTCTCTTCGTCTATCTAAGCTCTCACCACGAACCTAATTTGAGTTTCATTTATATTGAAGAGTTGGTTCGTTGTATAACTCTATAACTATTTTCTCAAGTTGGACAGAAACGGATTGCATTTTAATGATTGTTGCAATGTTGCATTTAACTGCATGTTTATGAGATACTTAGTAGTTTCGATCGATCTTGTGGTAAATACAGTTGTGTTTTCACCATTTTCTTTATTGCTTGTATGACTAATAGGGAAGAATCAACATAATCATCAAATTAGCTTGTCTCAATCAGAGAAAAAATGACATACGGAATCTGTTGACTATAATATTAAGTGATGTCGAAACTAACGGGTGTCGATTCGCAATAATAAAGAAAAGAAAGATCAACAATAGGCTGATCCCATAAGTCTTCTTTTTTCACATCGATAAAAATAAATAAATCAGTGAGCTACGATACAAACCATTGATGCTACATGAACGAGTGAACACAGTAATGACGCGTGAAGTCACGTTACTGGCGATAACTTATAACTTACTGCCTAAATATAAATGCTACACAGTTACTGACCTGTAAAAGAACGGTGATTTTAGAAAAGACGGAGATCAAATAAGTAGGTGTTTCTGCACGGATTTTGGTTAGCTTGCTGCTGCTCGAATCTTGAATATCTCGTTGCTATAATCATTTCAAATATTAGAATATCGCATGTATTCGGCAAGGGTTACATGCAATGAAATAGAAAAGATCGTATTTGCCTGACATCATAACCTTTTCGAAAATTAAAGTCAATAAATAAACTTAAATGAGTAGAAATATTTATAAAACTTACTGTTGCTTTATTTTGAAAACACTATTGTAGTATAAAACTTTTCATTTGGATATATCCAAAATTGATCTTAATTTAGTATTTTACTAAATTAAATATAATCAACCACGATGATTCATTTACATTTTTCAGTCCAAACAAACGTGTTTTATCAGCCGTCGGGAATGATTCGTAAACACATCAAAGTTTATAGTTTAAATTACTGAGATTTATCTTCTTTCACTCAACTCAAAGGTTCCCTGGTCCACTCCTAGACTTAAAATACTGTCGCATTTCATGTACATGAATAAATAATTGTTTCAAGTATTTTATTTCACGAATTGGTTAGGCAAACATTGAAATAAAAATTTGCGAGTAACACGAAAAATTACGGTATCCTTTTTTAGGGAGCAAAATCTTACTTATACCACCAACCGAGGCAGTCAATATCTTATTCTTTTAGTAAAATTGTATTTTTGGGAAAGGAGCCCTTTCTTATTATTATTTTTGATGAAAATTACCTGAAAGCAATTTCTTTATATTTCAGGAAAATAAGCGATTTCAATTACTTATGTGCGGGGAAAATAAAGTAAATAGACGCGATTTTTTTTAATACAATATCTTTTAGTAAAAAAAAAATGTAGACTAGCACAAATAAAAGGGATCTTTAGGTGATAAATCTTAAAAGTATTTAACTGATTACTTAAGCTTGAAATGCTGCAAAATAATTATAGAATGAAAATTTCGCTTTGATAACGCCAATGTTATAGTAGCAAGTAATAGTGTTAAATTCGTCTTCTTACCATGTGTTTTATGCTACAGTGACTTTTAGTATCAGTTGTGAAATTAATATTTGATTAGGCCAATAGAAGAAAATTAAAAGTGTCAACAGAGTACAACCATTTGGTTTCTAGAAGGCATATATCTGCATGTACTCTAAAAGGATTTGATAAGATAATACGCATGTACCAACGTAGGTAATAGTAACACTCAACCTCGAATTTGTTCACAAAAGCTTTTCCTTCTACGAATGTTTAACTTACATTGATTCACATTGCGAGTCCTTACTGGGTAAAGAGCGCGCCTATTAGTATTCAGCAAGGGCAACAGGAGACAGTTCGTGTAATACAGCGTGACGCTGACGGACACGGTCGATAATGAAATATCTGTGGAGCGTGACCTTTTAACTACTCCCCGACACGGTTCACCTATTAGATTACTAAACAAAGCCTTTTACCTATATAGGTATTTTAAAGGAAAATAAAACTTTTGTGTCGTAAATGTCGCTTGCATAAGACATGACACAGTACCCACACTTATGTATATCCAGTTCAGTATCCAGAACATCACCCTAAGCTGACCGTTAGACAATGCCTTTGGCATTAAGTCCACCTAGTAATTTATTTTGCGATAAAGTTATGTAAAAAAATAATGAAAAATATGTGTTATTTTTCATTATTTATATTATATTGTCAGTCAAAATAATCTGTAGAAAAAGTGTAAATAAAACAGTCGCATGTAACAAAGTAATCTGCAATAATCCTCGATGGCGGCAGCAGAAAGGGACCTTATTCTTGGCGACACGCGACAATACTTGACAAAACATTACTAAGGCCAGTCTCGTCTCAACGTCAAATATTCAGAGCGCATTGTACGAGTTTCGTCTGATTTCCTCTATTTTTGCCTTCCGTGAATTCTTTTTTGTTACAGAGACATCTTGTAGACACAATTCATTTACAGCGATGTCTTTTTGATGTACCTTGAGCTATTCTTAAGATGAATTTAATAGAATTGAGTTGCATATATTCAGGTATAGGTATATTTCACGGCTTAGTTTGGTTTATCTGTAGACTACTGTAGAGACTGTGATTTGAGGGCGTAGGTTAGATTAAAGCCTGCTTTCGATTTTAGATAATAATTTTATACTACACCTACGTAGAAAGTACCTCATAGCATTATGTCATACGAAGAATGTCTATCAAAGAAAGTTAGTGTTTTCAGGCGAGTTCTACAGCCCGACTTTGCCTACTGTTCCTCCCGCTGCAGAGCGCAGCGAGAGAAATAGTAGAAAATACTCCCTCTGCTACGAAGGCGAATTCGTTTTTCTCTCATTTTAAAATTTATAGTTATTTTTAGTTTCTGTCATTTTTGTAGATATTTTGTAAATTTTGTTGTTTTTGTTTCTTTGTAGGTTTAGTATAAAGCACTATGTATCACTCGGGACAAAGTTCGGGTGTCTAAATGTATTCTCAAACTACACCCTCTATGAATTCGACTACTTTCATCTCTTGATGTACAATGTAATAAAGATGTTAAAGTAAGATCAACAATTTATCAAACACATTAATACCATGTTAATATTTTTGGTTAGCAAAGCATCAAGATAAATCCATAACGCCAAAAATAAATTATACATAATTATTTTTAGTGACCGACCGAAGATTCGGTTTCGGTCAGTTTCGGCCAAAATAAAAGGGTTTCGGCCATAACTTCAGTTTCTGCCAAAAAGTGGCCCAACCTTTCGTTCTGGCCGAAACTTATATTATACGTATCTTTTGGATTTCCGTACTATAGTTATTTGTACAAGAAGAAAGCAAAGTATAATTATGCTTCGAGTGCTAATTTCTAGTCCCGAATGAGCAAAAGATTCTATAGGAAAATGTTTGTTTGATTCTTCGTTTGAATCTTAAGCGTAGTGAGGGATTCAAAAGAACAAGATGAAAATAACTTTGATCTCGTGTCGCACATAACTTTTTACCTCAGCAGTGAGAAATAAATGCTTAGAAATAAAGCATAAGATAGAAAAAAAACTTAACTCTGCATCCTTCATAGTCTTTTCCAACTCCCGGGGTCAGTATAAAATCGTGGTCATTATTTTTTTACTAATATTAAGCAATAGATAACCAAGTTTACATTTGCAAACAATACGTAGTTACAAAACAAACTGTCGAAAACTTCTTTTTACCCGACTACGGCGAAACCAACAGGAAGGATAATGATTTTAGTATTCTATGTATGTAAGTTTTGTTTGTTGTATGTTTATACAGGGTGGATCCGACATAGCGACATTTATTGAAACCACAGCTTCTATACATGGCCAGTATGCATTTCCACCGGATAAAAAATTCTCTGGCGAAAAAAAAATCCACGTCTTCCGAACAAATTGCACGATCGTAATGTTCAAATTGTTCGGAGAACGTGATTTTTTTTTTCGCCAGAGAATTTTTATCCGTAGGAAATTGATACTTACCATGTATAGAAGCTGTGGTTTCAATAAATGTCGCTATGTCACATCCACCCCGTATATTCCACCGTAGTGCATAAACTACAGAACGGTTTTTAATATTGTATTCGTGTCTGCTATAAAATTAAAGGTCTTGACAATAAACAAGTTTAATATTACAAATATGTGTATATGTAGGATTCATGTAAAAGATATTTTACTAAACAAAATTAATATAACACCATTTGATTGCGTCGTAGTAAAAATAATAATCCTGAGAAGTAATGATATACCACAAACTTAAACTACTCTACAAAAGTTTCGGCCAAAACTGGGCTTGGGACCGAAAATTCGGTTTTGTTTTTGGTCATAAATCCAGTTTTGGTCGGACCCTACTCAAACGTTAGCTGTATTACCATTAGTCTGAAGGCGCAGGACCGAACTATATAAAATTTGCATTTCAAATTGCTAGTAAAATTGATTTCATTCGTCATAAAATGCATCATTTGGTTTATCTCTCAGTTTATGTCCTTCAAAGAAAGATAATAATTCAGTGAACTTTCAAGGATTCCGTGAATGAAGCAAAAATAGTCGTGTTATAGAAATAAGTGAGCATACTCGATTGAGACACCCACACATCGATACTTAGTACAAGCATTAGTACACTATCGATATTAATCACGGAATAGGAATACCACAGATATAGATCTACATAGATAACGCAAGTATCACGATTTGTATTGAAACCAAGCGTGCCGACTTTTTAATACCTTTTGTGACGTCACAGCCGAAATTTAGTGACGGGAAATCCAAACCGATTCAAAGACACCGATGCCGCCGATGCCAATCCGCCCAGTACGTTCAACTGGAGCCGTCCGCTATGATTTTCTCTGACAAAAGACGCGCGTGGACTGAAGTTAGAGGCAACCAACCTCGACGCTTGGTCGGCGTTGAGACACGCAAAGTACATGCATCTGCGTTATCTATGTAGATCTATATCTGTGAGGAATACCAAAGGAAATGTGAAGTAGGCGTGGTTCGCGTGCCACAATTAAGCGTAGCTACGCTTAATCAATCCATGTCTATGACCAGTCGTGTTCTGACAGCGCGTCAAGTTGCTAATCTTGCGTATTTATTTTATATTTCTTTAACCATGCCGTATTGTGCTATTCTGGAGTGTAAAAATGATAGTAGAAGAAAAAATCTCATGAATGGAGGTGTTTCATACCATCGGTAAGTATGATTTCTTATAAAAATCATGTTTCGTTAACTTACTAAAAACATCTAAAACATTCTACAGAATATTCTACGCATGATATAATAAGATAGGTCTCCTCACCACGATGACAGTTCAGTATGTTGTGCCAGGAATGTATGAGTGTTGTCAAATTTTCATAGAACCTGGCACAAATATGGTGGCATATGTCAGTCTTGAGCATATCTGAGTTTTTTGTACCATGATTCTACGCTACTCGTTTAGTGATGTGTGAGTTCGTACAATACTGAGTCTATCGATAGACTTAATAAAGAAAAGTTATCACAATATAATATTACAAATTCGATAGTTATTCTGTCTTTTAATGTAAAAAGGTAACGAACAGTGTTACCTTTTTACATTCAATCTGATCTGATCTGACATAGAGTTAGCTGGGTTCGGTTATCGGGGGTTAAAAAAATAAAGTATTCTTATTTTATCCAGATTATTTAAAATGAGCTACACAACATGTTAAGTATTGTTACAAAAAGATTCAGTTAAAAAACGCGAGCGGTAGCTACTGGTACCATTGTGCGAGTGTCGAGTCTATTAATAAAAAATAGTAAGAAACTATATTATACTAAATGCAACATTTTCACATATAAAACTCCTTAGCTCAAATAAGAAATCATGTATCTATCGATATCGATAATGTAATTATAAAATTCAATATTGCGCATCACTGAGACGCCTACCAGCTCAGTCTACCCGCGACCATGAATGCTGAAATAGCATTTGAAACGTCGGGAAATCAAAGTAAGTAAAATTTATGTGAAATATCGCGATAAAATCCGTAAAATTGAAGTGTTAGTCATGTATAACATTCGCGTAAACCTTAGAAAATATTATATAGAACAGTACAGACTCGAAATAGCAAATAAAATACGTTGGTTAGAAGATCTACAAACCAAGCGCGCAAGATTTACAACAGCTTTAAATTTCTTGAAGAGATGCCGCGACCACAGTCTCATTCCTACGTGTGTCAAGATTTCTGCAAAGTACGACATACGAGGCAGCGCGAAGATCCTAAACCAGGCAAGTGAAAAGTTGTTACGTCAGGCTATTCGTGAGCGCCGCCGGGCTGACATACACCGCCTGAACAATGATGTGCAGATTTTATCTAACGAGCTACAAATATTACTGACAACATTTGATTTCAAGAATTGTACCGAAGTAATAAATATTCGTGAAACTACTAAATACAATGCATGTAAAAAGAAACACATTGCAAAATACGAAAAACTTACAACGGCTAAATCAAATGGATGCATGAAACGGAACGTTGTTATCGAGCAGACCAATCACATGCCAGCGCCTGCGCGCAATAACAACAAACCTGCAGTTTTCAATCTGTCAAACAAAAGTTAGACGAAAATACCGTGAAAGTGTTAGAAAAAGGTTTGAATTTTGCCATAACACCGCGTAAAATACCTTATGAAAGTATAATTTGTAACGTAGAGGAGTGCCTAGTGAAAAACAATATAAGAAAGGAAGATTTGGAGGCCATACGTCAGGACATCTCGTCAGTTTTACGTCGAAGCAAAGTGCCCAAATCGAACCTTTCTAAAGGTGAATATCTCGCTTTAAAGAACTTGCAAACTAGGCCAGATGTCACAATCCTCCGTGCAGACAAGGGAAACGCTACGGTTGTGATGGACACGTCGGAATACAAACAGAAAATAGAGAATTTGTTGTCAGATGATAGCACCTACAAACAAGTGAAGACCACCACAGTAATAGTGTCACCTACTAACAAAGTTCTTAAACAAACAAGTGATATCATCAAACAATACTCTGAAGTTCTGGACTTGGATGTCAAATCACTAATACCTACATGTGCAAAACCACCGAAACTGTATGGGCTTCCTAAAATACATATAGAAGATGCTCCGTTACGCCCTATTGTAAGCCAGATAGACTCACCAACGTACAGATTGGCTCAACATGTGGCAAGGGTGCTTGCACCTCTCAGAGGAAAAACAACATCACATGTAAAGGACTCATTCCATTTTGTCAAAGAGATTGAACACCTACAACTCTTAGATAGTGAGACAATGGTCAGTTTTGATGTGCAATCCTTATTTACATGTATTCCGGTGGAGGACTGCATTGAGATAACACGGAGAAGGCTAATGAAAAATAGATTGCCTGAGGAATATGCAGATTTATTAAAACACTGTTTAACATCAGGATATTTGTTATGGGACAACAAATTCTACATACAAGTTGATGGTGTGGCAATGGGCTCCCCAGTGTCACCTATAGTAGCGGACTTGTACGTGGAGGACTTTGAATCTCGAGTTTTCACTCAGCACCAATTACACCCATGTTCTACAAGTGGTATGTAGACGACACCTTTACCATTTTGCCATTAGACAGTGTGAATGCTTTCCTAAAACATCTTAACTCACAGAACAGTAACATTCAGTTTACTATGGAACTGGAGGCCAACAGTACATTAGCCTTCCTTGATGTTCAAGTCATCAGGAACCCAGACAACAGTCTGAGTCATACAGTGTATAGGAAAAATACCCATACAGACAAATACTTGAACGGAGAGTCTCACCATCACCCTAAACAGTTAGCTACTGTGGGTAAGTCTTTGTTTCAGAGAGCCCATGGAATTTGTGATGCAAAACATCTAGGGCAGGAAATACAACATGTCAAGCAGGTTTTGCAAGACAATCAACTTCGGATTCCACGCCAGCAAACCAAGTGTCATGGAAAACCAGCCACAGTTGAACGCCTACCTGCAGTTCTACCATATGTTAGAGGAGTCACTGACAAAATTGGCTTTATCTTGAAGCGTGCTTCGATCAAAACCTACTTTAAGCCGCCAACAAAGATCAGTCAATTCTTACCATCTGTTAAGTGCCACATACCCCTACAAGATGCTGGAGTATAGAAAATCGACTGTGAGTGTGGCCTCTCTTACATTGGACAAACCAAAAGAAGCATAGGAACCCGCATGAAGGAACATATAGCTGACATTAAACACCAACATTCAACTAAGTCTGCTGTCTGTGAACACACACAATTGGATACCAAGCATTACCTCAGATTCGATAAACCTCAAGTACTTGCAAAGGAGAATTGTTTCTTACCCAGGATGCTTCGTGAGGCTATTGAAATTAAAAAACATCCTAATTTCAATAGAGAGGATGGTTGGAACCTACCACCAGCTTGGGACCCAGTTATTGAGTTAACTAAGACACCCTTCAAACAAAACACAGCTAGACTTAAAGACACAGTGAGTTCAGCCTGCGTAAATAGAAACTCTCAACATTAGAAAAAGTGAAGAAATAGAGGGTACTGCGGAACAACTTCTTCCAGATGTCAAGACGCCTACCAGCTCAGTCTACCCGCGACCATGAATGCTGAAATAGCATTTGAAACGTCGGGAAATCAAAGTAAGTGAAATTTAAGTGAAATATCACAATAAAATCCGTAAAATTGAAGTGTTAGTCATCTTTCTAGTCTATTTTCAGAAAAATTGATGAAAATAAACAATTAGAGATTAAAAGGTGAGATGAAGTTGTTAAAAAAAATTAGAATTGCAGCGTTTTGCTTTGAGTTGATACGTTTTTGTCACAAATATTTGTAGCAGAACTAGCTTCTTTAATGACTTATGATTAATTGTTCATTATATAAAGTTAGTTGATGTAATTATAACTTTTTTATATTTTCTAAATTATAATAAATGTTGCTTATTTCAAGTATCGATTATGCTAAAAGCTAACGATTATGACACATGTTATTATGAAAACTTTTTTTAATGGAAATATAAGTTTTTTAGTATTAAGATAACAGTGCAATTAAATATCATGAGCTGGAACGATTATAGAAAAGAAAAATAGTACAAATAATTTTATGAAAAACAAGACAATACCAATAGTAGTATAGGTACCGTCAGTGATATCTATACTAATATTATAAAGAGGTAAAGTTTGTGTGTTTGTTAAATTGTCAGGGGTAATCTCGGAATCTACTGCACCGATTTTAAAAATTCTTTCACAAATAGAAAGCCACATTATCGCTGAGTGTCATAGGCTATATAAAAAACCGAAAAATTAAAAGGTTTTTACGTGGTAGTCCGTTTTGTAAAGAGAATCGGAGAAAAACTCATCGTTATACGTGAAGGCCACAGCAGCGCGGCAGCGGCGCGCGATGGTTTCGGCTTATTTCGGTTCGCGTTCGTGCTCACTTCGGAAGAAGGAGGCGTGACCTTCCTTTTACATCTGAGAGGTAGGTACCCGCGCGGCTCTTTACGCAGCGGACGTCCCCAAAATTGAATTTTTCGTAACACACTTTCGACATTCATTAATTTTATTATTAAAAATTATATTTAGTTTTCATTTAATTTAGGTTATAGATAGGCATTAAGTTTGTTTCATGTTTGTTTCATATTAAATTAGGTTATAGGTATTAAGTTAGTTTCATGTAGATATTAATTTAGGTTATAGGTAGGTATTAAGTTTGTTTTGTGTAGATATTAATTTAGGTTATAGGTAGGTATTAAGTTAGTTTCATGTAGATATTAATTTAGGTTATAGGTAGGTATTAAGTTTGTTTCGTGTAGATATTAATTTATTTCTTACGAACGCTGCCTTAACTATGAAAGATATATATTTTTGAACATTATGCCCAACGAAGTGGGCACAGGTCAGCTAGTATTTCATAACTATTCCCTAAAACACAACACTCAAGTATTTAGTTTAAACAGGGAATTGCGCGGAGTACCGTCATCAAGGATGGCGATGACAGTGACAGCTCTGGCGATAGCTACCTTATTTGATAGGACCTGAGTTTGGCGATTGTTCACAATGAACCGATGAGTAGTTGATAGTTTGCTAAGTTGTGGCGTGAACATTGTTGGAATGTGTGTGAGAACATTTGTGTTATCGTAAACGAAGTGTGTGTATATGCTACCTATTGCGTGCAGTTCCACACGCGTGGTATGTCGATAAAAATAAGTATGTCCTTTCTCAGGTCTGAACTATCTCCATACCAATGTGCATCAAGATCGGTTTAGCCGTGAACGTAACAGATAGACAAAGTTACTTTCGCATCTATAATATTAGTAAGGCAAGTACGTCATTATCTACGAAGCAGTGGTACATATTTTGTGAACGACTTCCAGGGAGGAAACACCGACGCCGAGTAGTGATAAGGCGTCGAAAATCACGAGGTCGTTATTTGGGTTCGAATCCTGGCCATTACAACACGGACGTGCAACGTCGTCCAAATACAAGCGAATTAAGTTAAGCTGTAGGGGATCGACTAGAATAGTGTGTGATTTATTCTAAACCTAAGTCTAAACCTTGGAATAACTGATACTTCTTTCATCCACTGCTAAGCATTTTTGCGGCTTTTCTCCGCATTCTTTAGCAAATATTTAGTATGAAACTTTTTATCTTCCTGTTGTTGAACGCTCTAGCTTAGATTTCGACTGTTTAACTAACTTGAGTTCACTATCGTTTCCGTAGTAAACCTAAGCTAGCTGAAAGGTCACTGTCTCTAGAGACAGGCCGCAATAACTTGGTCCCTCACGTTCTATCAATATTTAACTAAAGCCAGGTGCTTCAAACTATGTCCATATATTATGTCGTTCAGTTTTATCACTAGGTATGTTACTTGTAGTCGTAATTCATTCAGGAATTAACTTTATTGCTTAAATCTTTGTTGTCCGCGCGCGAGCTCCAATGAATTAATTGACTGCTTTAAATAAACCAAATTGATTTCACATCTACAGATGTGACCCAAACAACATTATCGTTAGGATAATGGAAAGAAGAACAAAAAGAACCCTTATTTCCCTCAACTCTCACAAATAATGAAAGAATGAAATTGAAACCTTATACGCAATTAATTGTTTCTTAGACGCTTCAGCAAACACTCGTGATTTATTTAGTCACTCACCCCACCCGTCCGTCTGTCCAAGGACAAATAAAAGCTTATACGCCCACACGCCTCAAGTGTCTGAAACCAATAGCTTATTGCCCGAGACGATTTACTGCCTATTACTTACATACAAATAAACTTGAGACTAGTGTCTATCGATACTATTTATAGTACTGGTAAATAAAAATACTATCGATAGTATCGAATCTCACTATTGCATTACACTTCCGATAGTATTGCTGGTTACTATTACAATAAAAATCTGTACCATAAGATGATATCGATAGTAACCTGATTTACATGAAGACTATCGATTATAAAACTATCGTTAGTTCTGCAACGCTACTTGAAACTATACTTTCTGCGATATTGTTACAAGAATTTTTTTAAGATTTTAGCGACACGCTTAAAAGAGAAGGCCGTCTCACCATTAACCTGCCCCTAAAACTTGCACTAACGCTCCATTTTGTGGTGTGATGATGATATGATGCACATTGAATGGCCGCTCGTGGTCTGGGCCTTTGTATAGTCCTTTCTCAATTACTACATAGTTGGCTTCTAGTTTAACCAGTTGTTATGTGAATATCAGTATCTTAAGCGTGGCTGCTCTCATCTTATCACATAGCACCAGGCCAGCGATACTTTTTATTATACCCATCATACTTTGGTCTTTAACTACTACGGTCTTAGAACTATGACAATATGGAATCAAGGCTTGTTTGTAGATCGATTCGTTAACAACTACATGTATCACGACTTGATTGTAGATATTGAAATTTTGCATGTACTGGAAACATTTACTTGTATCATTTGCGTCAGTTTTGCATGATAGCTGGCGGTGACAGTCAACTTTCAGATTTCCTTCAATTCTCTTTACGAGCTTTCATTTTGTTGTATAAACGCAAGGTCAATATATGCGACAAAACTTAAAACTACAATAAATAAGTGGTAGAGCTTTTTGGTGTAAAAAGGTCTTAATTTTGGTACTATTAGAACTTTAAGTTACTGATATAGGATGTTATAATAGTCCTTAGAGTGGCTACGCTTTTACGAATGTTTATGAAGTTTATCTCCTGCTAAAACAAGCAAACTGGTTTGGCGAAATTTGCGGGATTGTGGTTAAAACCATCACAATTCAAAACATTATCACAAGCATACCCGAATCGGAGCTCCCAAATATCCGTTGATTAGTTGAGTAGAATCTATGCGCCGATAGCGCCCTTAGCAATGCATTGTACAAACGTTTATAGATCGTCGATGCGTGCCGTGCATTGTACATAGACTAGGGATAGACGTTTATAGACGTCGATGCGTGCGCGCACTATTTTTGTACCGCATCTGGGTCATAGGCGCACTGGCAACCATTGTATTGCACGTGAGTTTATTAATTTCCTTTCAGTTGAATTGCAGGTGAGAACTACCGGTAAAAGACTTCTCTGTCGCCAGTTATTTTCACCGATACTGGTGATTATACTATTGTGTTCCTGTTTTGAGGTACGGCCTCAGAAACTAACCTTTCTTTCTATGGATTTGACTTGTTACCTCTTTTCAAATTAGCCGCCTGGCCGGCAAAAGGTATGTGACAAAAAATATATTCCATATTAATGTTCAAACAATCCCCTTAGCACGGCTTGCCAATCTTGATATTTCGATTTTACTATGATGTAGTTATGAACATAGTAACGTAAAAGACCGGTTCCGTACCCAAAGGGTAAAAACGGAACCCTATTACTGAGACTTCGCTGTCCGCCTGCCCGTCTGTCATCAGGCTGTATCTCATTAACCGTTATAGCTAGACAGATGATGACGGCTTCACAGATGATGTAACACTGTTGCTGCTATAACAAAAAAATATAAAAACCAAATAAAATAAACATTTAGGGGAGCGGGCTCCCATACATCAAACGTGATTTTCTTGCTCGTGTCAGCTCGATATTGATAACGGTGACTGGTTTTTTTTCGACTCGTGGCCGGTTTTTTTGTTGCTGTTGTTGTAACCACGTCGAACGATAGTCGAATCGGAATGACAAGACTTGTAGCACCGTAAATAGTTATGGCAATGCGTGGCCCTGAAGAACTACTGCAATTTCGGACTCCAGTCAATAATTAGGAAGAATCTTTAGATACTTGGAAATTAACCTAAGCACGGTTAAAGTAAATTTTCACATAGAATAGAATAGAATAAGCTTATTCATCAAAAGTGGTACAGTCAGTACACCAATAATATACTTAAAATGAAAGAAACGAGTAATGCTAATGATTTATTGCTAATAGTATTACCATGTTAAGGAAAATATTTCAAAACTCTTGCAAATCACATTTATCGACCAACACTGCTAACAATATTAAAAACTTTTAAAATGAAATTTCGCGCCCTTAAGCGGCATGGATCCGGTAATTAGAGTGCAAATAATATACAAATAGTCTAAGATCCGACCGTAAAATTTAGCTGGTATAAGGTTTTTTTAATGAAGAAATAATTTTAGAGATAGATAGATAGAGTAATCTTTATTGAACACCAATATTAACAAAGGTTATTTTGTAAACAAATGCACTTATGTTGCACAATGGGCGGCCTTATCGCTATAAGCAATTTCTTACAGGCAACCTTAGGATAGACAAGTAAGTAATGAGCAAAGTTATGGGCAGTTGTTGGTGCGTTAATTAAAGAAAAAATAAAATAAAGTAAAATGAAACGTCATGATAATGACAATGGAAATTATAAAATATAATTAATACAGAAATTTTAAATGAATCGTTAAAAATATACAATGGCTGACCAAAAAAAATAGTGTGTAACATATATTCCCGTGTGTATAACACGTTAATAGTGACTTAAAACTAATTATGTTTACTACTAAACAACATATCAGATCTTACAACCCTTCAAGTCGTTTCAGAGAAAATTGCCTGTCTTGATTTTGATCATCACAGTGACTGCTACTATGTTTAAGGCGTTTTGCTATAACGTTTGCTGAAGTTTGAGGGATAAAATATCCCATACAACTTCAACTAAATCTATACATATTAGAAGATATAAATATAAAGAAAAAGGTTTAACAAAGAAATGCACTGACTGCGAGCCCTTGTTAGTTGAATTTTTCTCAACATTTCCATTCAAATGACGTATCATTTATCAAAAAACATAGGTATACCTACAACATTTTTCGGTGGGATCGCAGGTTGAAATGATATAGAATCTGTTGTAATGGTGTCTGCGGTAATGCACGCCAGATGGCGCTGTCCCACGGATCGCGACACTTAGATTGACATTGCCTGGAATTCAGTCTGAGGGCTGAGGAGGCGTGAATTTTTATGTAACCGAAATTCCGGATTTACATTTTGAGAATTTGACGATTTTTGAAGGTATTGGAACCAATATTTGTAATTAATTCAGATAACTAGAGATTAGATGGCACATGTTCTATTTTCTAATTTTACTCGTTTAAAGTTTTGTGACCACCTAATTACCAAGCTTTGGAATCAGATACCTACCTTAATTACTTATCTATACTAATATTATAAAGAGGTAAAGTTTGTGTGTTTGTTAAATTGTCAGGGGTAATCTCGGAATCTACTGCACCGATTTTAAAAATTCTTTCACTAATAGAAAGCCACATTATCGCTGAGTGTCATAGGCTATATTATAAAAAACCGAAAAATTAAAAGGTTTTTACGTGGTGGTCCGTTTTGTAAAGAGAATCGGAGAAAAACTCATCGTTATACGTGAAGGCCACAGCAGCGCGGCAGCGGCGCGCGATGGTTTCGGCTTATTTCGGTTCGCGTTCGTGCTTACTCGGAAGAAGGAGGCGTGACCTTCCTTTTACATCTGAGAGGTAGGTAGGTACCCGCGCGGCTCTTTACGCAGCGGACGTCCCCAAAATTGAATTTTTCGTAACACACTTTCGACATTCATTAATTTTATTTTCGGTACATTAAAAAAAAAATCTTTTATGTTTATATAGTTTTCATTTAGTTTAGGTTATAGATTTGTTTCATGTACCTAGATATTAAATTAGGTTATAGGTATTAAGTTAGTTTCATGTAGATATTAATTTAGGTTATAGGTAGGTATTAAGTTTGTTTTGTGTAGATATTAATTTAGGTTATAGGTAGGTATAAAGTTAGTTTCATGTAGATATTAATTTAGGTTATAGGTAGGTATTAAGTTTGTTTCGTGTAGATATTAATTTATTTCTTACGAACGCTGCCTTAACTATGAAAGATATATATTTTTGAACATTATGCCCAACGAAGTGGGCACGGGTCAGCTAGTAAGTTTATATTTCAATTACTTCTTTTATATACTAAACATTTTCTTAATCAAACCAAATTTTCCAGACACGGATTTGATGTAGGATGCATCCGCAGCCGCTGCAGCAAACCACAATATCCGGTGATACGACAAGCAGACACATTTCTATTTGCAGATACAACTATCATACATGCTGTACATTGTATGTACTAAATCTAACTGTATATCTAGTATTCGAAATAGAAAAGTTCTACTGTTTGTTACATCACATTTCAAATTATTTTTTACCATTCAGGCTGGGTTAGGTTTCTTGAGTAACAGAGGTTATATTTTATCGAGTTACAACTAATAACTGATCGGCTTGAATGCCGCCCAGCGAATGCGAAATCGGCTCTTTGAATTCTGAAATACACAGTACCGAGCCATATTAAACACACAATAACCGCTGCAGTGATTAACTGCGTAAACAGTAACATTGAACCACATAACAACGTCATGTAGTTATACACAACTACAAACTACAAAGTTGTAAACAATTACATTTCAAAGACAACCAAATTGTTTCATTTCAATTTCAGAAAACCGATTTCAGGTTAGTGCAGTCTTAGTACATAGGGTTGTGAACGCGGTGGTACAGTTCAGATCTGAACTTATGACCAGAGCTGAGCAATGTTCAGTAGTTATTCGGCAGATAGGTAATCGGACCATCAGGATTGCTTTTGCGCGTATTAATACACAACCCTAAAATCAGCACTATTGATGTAAACCAACGGTGCTTCACAAAGCTAATCAACCATACAGTGTCGTGAATAGTTTTCTATCTGGCTCCTATCACTAGAGAAAAGTGTCAAGGCCCGCTGACTCGCTTTGAACTACTAAACAACAACATGTGGACTGGTGGCAAGGGAATATTCGTGAGTGACAGTGAATTCTGCTGACTATTGTGAATTTGTGTTGTATTGAACGTGTGGGGAAAACAAAAGCGGTTTGTTGTATGTCCGTGACATAGCTGCAAAACGATTGGGTCAATTTCGTGTAGGTTTAAGTTTTTAATAAGCTATTTAAGTAAGAAAATTTAACTATTTTTGATGGAAGTCTGTCCAGCCATAACCATGTACAATTTTACACTACTTTCGCACGGAGTACTAACCGATCAACTTGTTCTTGCCGTTAGGTACTGTTTTTTCGTAGTTTTCTGTACAGTATTTTGATGATATTTGCCTGATAATGATGATTTACGTGTGCTTCTATAGTTTTAACTAAGTTTTCGACTTCGAGAACTTCACACCATATTTTAAAGGTGATAAAAACCAGTTTGCAAAATTCCGCAAAAAAGCTCTGCCACGTAAATATGTATAATATTATTATATCAGACGTCTATTGGATCAAAAGATAAATGTGTGAATTCCCCACTTGCCGTTTTCTTCACAAGAAGGCGCCGCTCTAAAGTTATACGAAGTTAAAGTTGGTGAAAACTTCGTACCTACATTATATTATAGCTGTAACTGCTCGCGTGTAAACAGATAACTAACTGCCGATCGTCGCTAATTGGTTGTTCATTGTTCGGTTATGAAAGAAGATCTGAATTATTTAATTAAATTGTTGGAGATTTTTGTTAAAAGTGCAAATTATCGCTTCGAATACGATGTCTAAAGAAAATTTTAAATTATGGTTGGATAGCCTAAGCATCTGCAAGGCTTCTGCTCTTAACTACATAAAATTATGAAAAGATGGTTGTAATGAAGGGGAACTCATCCTAATAATCAAACTGCCGTCCGTTAAACTTTGGATTTATCGAAGCAGCTGTTTATTCGTTCACGTCCCCTAACGCTTCATTTTAGCCTTCCTAAGCATTCCTTAGCCTTCATGTTAGAAAAGCGTGATGTTATATTAAATGAATGAAATAGCCAGTCTTCTAAAACGTTCACTCTGTACAACGAAGCGCGCTCAGCGACCCGAACAAACCGACTTACGCATCGCCAGCTCTCAATACACGTTTACTTACATGATATGCTGTGTATATAACTATGTACTAATGTGAATAACTTATATTTGCTAGTTCAGAATAATTTGTATTAATAAACTAACATCCGTATTTCTGATTCATTAGGGCAAATAGCGTGTTATTAATGAAATATGAAGTCTACGGGCAAACATATTAGATGAACGGATCCGTGTTACGGGCGATGCAGGAAACTTGAAAAATTATCTTGTATTTTGTTAGATTGGATGTATCGATTAAGATAACTAACTGTAACCGCCGTTAACCGCTCTTTTCTTAAACCTTTGCAACGTAAACGTAGATGTATAATTTATTTGCAATTGTACGAATATGTAATACCTAATCCTAATTTCCGGCTACGAGGATATAACTGGTTTACTTCCAAGAAATTCGATAGACTGCTTCTCAACTATCGAAGTGGGCGCTGAAATGAATAAATATCTGCTACTTTCGTGTGGGTGTCGTATGTCATTATGTATGTAGGTATGTATGGAGTGCACACACGTTCGTAACAACAACACTAAATAGCTCAGTGTGTTGTGTCTTTGTACTCTTTGTACTCGTAATGTGCCGTGCACCAAAATAATGGTGTTTTTTCCTCAAGTCACGTTTAAATCTTATTTTAGTGAGCCTGAGCGCTTTCACCTAACTAAATCAATGTAGTAAACAAAATTGAGAAAGTTTTAAACATCTAACACTATAACCTTGATTTCAGGATCTATTAAATTGTTGTAGATTTAGTTATCTTTGATGGATCTTCCGCGATCAAATTTTCATTGACGAAATTGCTAAGGTCAAATGATTGGTCAAATATCCTTGCAAGATATTAAAATAAACGGCCACGTTTGTTAAGATTCTAAAGGTTACCGTATGCAACTCTCACCGAGGTGAGAGTTCGATTCTTGGATCGGGCAAAGTGTTATTTGGAATTTTTCCGTCAGAAAAAATCTCAATAAAAGCACGGAGTTGAATTTGTACCCAGTGATGGCGATAGGCTCACCTCCTCTCACATGGGACCTAAACGTAGCAGGAGAAATGTGAATATTAAACACTTCTGCTACACCCTTCTAGGTACTATAGGCGTGATTCTATATTAAATACATAGACGAACTTTAAAAACTGAAGAACTTACACCATATTTCTCTTGTTTCAGGGGACCAAGATAGATCGTTGTCAATCGTCGACGCATCCGACACGTGTCAGCGACGTGAACGCGACGGGTACGCGACGAGACTAGTAGAGTGAAAGTTATGTGTGCGTAGTGCAACAAATCAATCGCATGGAATTACACTGCGTCGGTTCGATTCTCCGGCTGAGTAAAGAGAAGAATAGGTAAGTTATTATTGTTCATCTTATATTTTCGTTTAAAGCAAAACTGCATCGTTTGTATATTAACGTATGCGCCTCTCACGAGTCTCGGGTTCAATTCTAGGGTTGGCCAAGGGTTATTTGGTATTTTCCTTCCGGAATTCTCACATAGCAGTACTTAGTATGTGCCTGATGACCGTGCTCACCTCCTATCACGCGGGAGGGTAATATAAGCGCAATGTTATGTCATCCGGCGCCACGGCAGTGGCCACGTCAAGACGAGCTAGCAAAGCGAAAGGTACCATCAAACTTTTCTCGAAGTGTTTCATCGATTTTTTGAGGACCTATAATTTGGGTTTGGATAACACCAGCTAAAAAAATCTTAGGATATGATACCAGTACCGGATTTATTAAATATACAAAGTAATACAACGTCGCAATGCTGCCAGCATTTTGGGAACGTTTGCCTTCTGATTGCACTCTTTTAGAATATGATTTATTAGCACTTTTAATAAGAGACATCACCTTGTCAAAGTCACAGTAATTCTGAAAACTATTTCGATGAATGGACAGCAAATCTTCCGTTATAGTTTTTGGCGTTCAATCGGCCAAGTAATTAAGGCGTCAAAACTAATAAACAAACAGACACTTTGGAAGCCATCATTTTAATGCATATTGATTCAAATCTGACGAGTAAATAGTTTGTATCTAAAATAAGCACACGCTAATATGGCATTTCCGTTCATGCGGGACTCATTGTGCCAGACAGGAAAAGAAATATATCTGGTATACATTCAACATTCCACCCACCTAGATAGTACCCACCCTTAGTAGCAAAATGTTGAGTATGTGTATGGAGTATGGATAGCGTTAGGTATATGTCTATGGACCACGAAGTGTCAGGCAATAAATCCCAGTACGAATTAGCAAGCCGTTGTTTCCTTACATAGTTTCCCGTATTTATCACAAACTTTTGTTATAAATCCTTGTGAATACTGCGGAGTTAGTATCTTGAATTCTAAACAATCATCTACCTTCTGACTATCCGGCTGCCATAGATCTGCAATAGATAATTCTGTCCAAAGCACGGAGGAAAACCCGTTATTTTAAAATGGTCACCCATCCACGGCCGACCGCGGCATTGCTTAGCCTGTGAGATCGATATGATCTGTGCGGAATTCTATTCCTCGAATTCTAAATCCATGATAAATAAATGTACGAAACATGCATCTGCGATCATTCTCGTATCATTTCTCCGAACAGCTGATACATACCATCGCGCTATTCACAGGTCTGCAGCTGTAGGCAATAGTGCACCAAGCTCATTCCCTTTTGCAAATGAAAATGACGAGCCACAACACTAAACAGTTAATTGCACGAATCGTAAACTTTGCATTGAAATGCTTTGCTCAGAACTTAATACTAGTTTCAGGGAGATACAACAAGTGCAGTCAGCAGCAGAAGTTGCTACACACAAACGAATTTGCAAAGTCGCTTTATTATGAAAATTGTAATTATTTAATGATTGGGTGAATTATAAAATTTAATTACAAAAAAAATAACCGACGTCAAATTATAGTACTTACTTAATTACTAAAAAGACAATTCTGTAGCTTTACGCGTTTCGGAGTAAAAGGGATACGACAGACGGAGAAACGAGTGATCTTATAAGGATATAGTTTTTTCCTCAAGATGTACGAAACCCTAAAAAAACAGTTAATAATAAATTGTGTGACAATAACCCAATCAGATCGTACAAATACAATGAAAAGAAACCATTTGTATATTCAATCACGTTTTGTTAACCAGACTTCGTTTAATCCCGTGTTTGTAAGAGCTAGCTAGCTACCTAAATAAATACAACAATCGCTAATCACGTTCAAAGTTATATTGACTGATCTAAATATCCCCAAACCGATGTCGCATTCTTGGTATCCCTTTCTAGCGTTGCCTAATAGAACTGGCTAACGGTGCTAATGAACTCGTTGAATGTTAAAGATTAATGATATAGACAAAGAAACCTCGTTTGTCTGATCTGAGAGCGATTCTTGTTTTATGCGCCATTATGTGTACATACTTTGTTAAATTCAAGAACGTGTGTTGGACATTGTAGGAATACTTCTGAAATTCCTGAATAATTCTCAGTGATTTCGCTTACAAATTCTTTTCATTTTATTCTTTCTAAAGTTTAAATTAACGAAGTGATTATCATGTCACGTTGTTGTTACTCGCTGACATAAAACAGTGTAATTTATGGAGTGACGCTCTTTTTGTATGACTCAATACAGTGTTTTTAAAATTAAAGGCCTTTATTGAAAGTTGACAGCCGATAAATTGAATAAGGCTTCAACGTTTTAGCCCTTTATAGAATGGTTGTTTCATCCACAGGGTAACATAATTTGTGGTTGTGCTCATCTGAAATCTAGTAAATACCACTACTATTTATGCGATATACTTCCCAACCCCTTAAAACGAACTCGAGACCCTAATGACTTTCAGCTGATCGTTAGACCAACCCTTTTGAGACGTAGTCTAATTTACGATATTTCTGTTTTATTTATATTTTATAATCTCCATTGTCATTATTATGACGTTTCATTTTACTTTTTTTTTTTTTTTAATTAACGCATCAACAACTCATAACATACAACGCCCATAATTTTGCTCATTACTTACTTGTCCATCCTAAGGTTGCCTGTAAGAAATTGCTTATAGCGATAAGGCCGCCCATTGTGCAACATAATTTTTAAGTGCATTTGTTAACATAATAAACTTCTTTGTTAGTATTAGTGTACAACAAAGATTACTCTATCTATCTATCTAAACGTCACAGGCATATTCAATTCAATGCCCAATTAAGTTATTCATTACCTCAAAGTTCATGAACAGTAAAACCTACAATATTAACCAGCATTTTCCCACATTTTCTGCGCAAACTTTCCGCTTCCCAGCTCTGGTAGATAAGATAGATTAATGTTTCCTAACGATGTTATTACGAGTATGTAATGTCGTTGCTGACGCTACGGGTGATGAAACGAGTCACTTAGCGATCCGATATACGTGTGGTGTGCAGATATGCGCGTTGAAAGGGTTAATAAATACCTAGGTATGCAAATACAAAATACAAAATATTGATGTCAGTAACTTTTAATTATTATTTTTTTGATTGATGAACCGATGAAATAAAAAGGGAGGAGGTTCAACATGATTTTTTTTAAGTACGTATTCAAGCATAATTCTTGCATTCACACAACGCAGCGACGATTTTATATTTTACCTTCTGTATGGGTGTGATGGCGTAAGATTGTTCTCAAATCCCCGCGACCAGCCATTCGCCGCGAATTAAAGCAATGTGGTCACCTTCTCCACAATTAGGCGAGCAGCAAGCGTGTAATCGGTCGCGGGTTCGTGTCTGACTGAGGACGTACACGCTTTGAAGTTTGGACGCGTTGGTGCGCAATGGTTATCTTAAAAATGTGTAATTTTCACCTAACACCCAGTGATACTACGGCTCGGAAATGGCAAATTAACGATTAGGGATCTAAATACACAGAATTGATAAGGGTTGACAAACTTATTTCCACTCGCGTTGTATCTTCGTCTTCAAAAAGTTATACGTACCTTCTAATAATGTTAACCTCGACAAGACCATGTTGTTTTACTCTATATGTGTTCCTTTCATCAAAATCGATTGAGTATTTGTTGCGTGAAAGACAGAAAAGAAGAAGTACTGACTTTCGCATTAACATTGATTAGAAGGATAAGTAGGATTTTTATTGTAGGATTTGGTTACTACTCCAAGAGAATATTATACTACAGTGTTACATTTGTACACTTTTGGCCGCTATCGACCGTTGTTAGTCTAAAACTAGATAAAGATCTAGAACTACTGCTGTATTATTCATTATTATCATTAGAGTAATAGGCTCTACACACGAACGCCGCGTCTTTAAACTAAATGTTAATGCCTTGTGACTCCACTTTAAGTCTTTCTAATGACGATGACATACATTTACGATTTAGCAGCCTATGACTATCTACTTTTTTCTTTCGTGTCTATGGTACAAAAGTCTAAATATCCAGAGCGTGCCCACGCCATCTTTAAAATAGCGCCCTAAATGATCTTACATCCCGTTGAACTAAAGACATGATCTAACCTTAAAAAGTTTAAGCCAGTGATACTATTTACTCAACAAATAGTACGTAAAATGTTTTGCTACACTCGTCGCCTATTTTTAGGGTTCCGCTGCCGAATGGCAAAAAACGGAACCCTTAATGAGTCGTCATGTCTGTCTGTATGTCACAGGCACTTTTTTCCGTAACTATATATTTTTTCCATCAAAAACGTGTGGGATCTATAGATAGGTCTTCAAAAATGATATTGAGGTTTCTAAATTTTTTTTTCTACACTGAATAGTTTGCGCGAGGGACGCTTCCAAAGTGGAAAAATGTGTGCCCTCCCCGCCCCGTAACTTCTTAAACTATCGTTCTTAAACTTCTTAGACTATGGCCTAACCCTTCTCATCATGAGAAGAGGCCCGAGCCCAGCAGTGGGACACATGTATTAGATACAGGGCTGCTATTATTATATATTATTTCTATGTACATTACCATGCAAACTTCCACTTAAAATTGGTTTGTACAAGATCTAATAATTATAATAAAAAATAAATATAAATCGTAAACCGCATTTTACCTTTCATTCAATCAACTCCAATATAATAAAGAATTAAGAAAAACATTTATTTAGATGTATAGTGGTACGGAACCCTACGTGCGCGAGTCCGACTCGCACTTGGCCGGTTTTTTTATAAAGGTAAAAAGTAAAAAAAAATTAACACACTTTATAGTCACAGTATAATTTTTTTTTAAGTCATTGTTTTAAAGAAATGCTTTGATTGATTGTCACTCAGCGTGGTTACCGATCATCCGAATACTTTGACTCATGACAGTCATGACTCATGAGTCAGTAAATGCACCTGATTCTGTAACTTACAAGAGCACGCACCTGTTTGCCTCTTACTAATATGAAACGGTGTTTAATGTGACCATTGACAGCGCTTTTCAAATGAATCTTTGAATGCAAAGAATTTTGTCAACAAAAAGTCAGTTTATGACTCCTTCAAAGAAGTCGTATCTAACGCGCATTAGCAGATTTTCGCCTATTTGTTTTAATATGAAATGCAAATATCTCTAGTCAACTGGTCCCGCTCGAATTCATCCCGCGAGATTATTGATTGAATTATTATAGCACGCATATCCCAGTTTTATTTTCCGGATCTTTCAGTCCGTGATTCATATAAATAAAACAATGAAATTCCTAGCGAAGAACACGCGGTGATTCATTAATACCGCTGACTTTTACAAGAAGATATATGAATGTAGTACTCAAGTATTTAACATAGCAATGAGCATTATCGTATTTTTGTAAACCACCCACATTGTGTCAAATCGGAGCGGAAATACCGAATTACTTCAACTGAAATAAACGCGATAAAATTAGTAGGATGTAGTTTTTATTAGAATTAGTTTGATTGTTGTGGTGCCAATGAATGCGTGTATTGTTTGGAGCACGATATCACGCATGCTGCCCACGCGGCGCGGCGTTTACTCATGGTGATGTTATTTGACCGAAGCTTTAATGATTCTTACAAATATGGTACAAAGGGAGTATCGCTTCAAAGGTTTTATGCCAGTTTAAAATTATGTGTATAAGAAACATGTGTGTTTATGCCGTAGATTTCGTAATTGCTTATTTCTTCTTTCTCTGACTGGCTTCAGCTTGAGCAGAACGATTTCTCTTTTTCTTTCACTTTTTTTCTTGTGAAGAAGTATTAGATAATAATTAATGTATCAAGTTTTTTTCCTTACTATCAGTTTTAGGACTGGACTCACATCATCATTGATGTTGTGTCCTAAGACTAAAGAATAAATTGACGTATCTGATCATAATACCGCATGGCTACCGAACAAATAACTTACATTAAAATCCTATCGTATCGATAACAACCTGCCATCAACATACAAAACTCCAACCCGCTGGCTGGCGCACTGAAACAATCGCATCCACAATCCATTAGATCACACATGCATCCATAAATCCCAGGTTACGTAACTGACAGCACTACGGACATCTGTTCGCGCGATCAGAGGGACACCACGAATCTGCGATATAGGAGACTTGTCCTAGATTTCCAAAACTGTAATTGAAATAAACGCTTTGAATTTGTTTTATTTCTACGATCATTAAGGAGTTTGTAACCACTTGATACTTTTGATAGTATGAGATTTCCCCTCATGAGTTGATAAGCAGATTAAACCAGCTATGAAAGTCTCGGAGTCACTTCAGAATTCACTTTCCTACTCTCATTTCAAAATAATGAGAAAAGCTGCAGCGTTCAATTGGCCCATTCTTCAACGACTATTGTTATAGTTATATACTTAGAATAGACGCATGGATACGAGTCCCTTCGATGTATGTGTGTGTGTGTGTGTGTGTGTGTATTACAGTGGATGTATTCCAATGGAAATACAATCATATTTACTCTAACCATAATCAACCTTAATGCCGCACAATTTATATTCGTAATAGTGCAAGCCCCGAGGCGCTTCCCAGAATCACTCGGCTCATTACATCATTATATTATAAATTGTAATATTTGTAATTCAAAATATGTTTCAAATTATAAATATATTGGGACTGAAATCAAAATTACCTACACATGAGCTCTTTTAAATTCTCAAATCGCTATACTCCACTCTTTCGTAAATCAAAATAATCTTATTGATGTCTTAACACAGGATGGAGGATTGATAGCAAAATCATAATTTTAAAACAACTCTTTTAAATCAAACAATTCGCAGTTAACTCTATCCGTTCTTCAATGAAATAAAAATTTCAAGCTTCTTTTAATAATTTAAGAAAATATCAATGAATAGTTGGATGAGCTATGAACTGAAGGAAATTGTGTGGTCATTAACGAGAGGATGAATGAAATGAACTAGTAATAGATGGACTTTCATATTACCTGGGCTCTGAATAGCTGATACACAGAATTATGGTGTGATATTATTTAAATTGATGGACATTAAATTATTTCACGCACTTTTTAGGGTTCCGTAGTACCTACAAGGAACCCTTATAGTTTCGCCATGTCTGTCTGTCTGTCCACGGCATAGCGACGAAACCGTTGGTGCTAGAAAACTGAAATTTTGCATAAACATGTATGTTAACTAAACAAAGAAAGTCGTAGAGTAAAATTTGGAAAAATTTTTTTTTTTCAGGTAGCTCCCCTACATGTAAAGTAGGGATGTTTTTTTTTTTGTCGCCTACCCCATAGTGTGGGGTATTGTTAGATAGGACTTTTAAAAACGTTTAGGGGTTGCTAAAACAGTTTTTTGATTTAGGGATCCGTTTGCGAGATAATTAACTTTAAAGAGCAAATTATTACATTTACTACCGACACAATTTTTTGATTTTTAATGAACTTTAAAGGAAAACTATAGCGGATAAGTTCACTTCATTAGTTCAAGAGGAATAGGGGTCCGAAATGTCAGATGCAGTTACTCAGAATATTTCGTTCAAAATTCTTGAAACATAAATAAACATACATAATACATATATAAAATCACGCCTTTATCCCACGGGGGTAGGCAGAGACGATGGAACGCCATGTGCTTCGCTCCTTACATACTTCTTTCGCTTCCTTAACATTCATACATCTCGTCATACGTGCTAGCTGGTTTCGTGTACTACAAACATTTCCTATCTGAAGGACGCTATTTATCTGGTTACTTTAACTTAATTAGTTCTAGAGTAATTGGGGTCCAAAGTGTAAAATGCAGTTACTTAGAATAACTCGTGCAAATTACAAAAACCTTTGGAAGTAATGACTTGTATGAAGATGTTACTTGTTTAATACAGATAGTAAATCCCTTTTAAGTCGAAATATGTTGTTACGACTAGCTGCGGAAGCCTACTGCGCGTGGCCCGACACGCACTTGGCCGGTTTTTTAGTAATACAAGCCTGTAAAAGTATTTATATTTATTTTTAGACTCATACAAAAAAAAATCAAATTTCAGCTTTCTAGAACTTTAAAAAAGTACCCTGATTTTATAAAGTACTCCCACTTTTAAAGATGCTTCCTACGTTTTTACCCACGTTATATGTTATGTGGTTCAATTTTCAGGATATTATGTCAGTAGGTAGGTTAGGTTACTTCGCGCTTCGCGTTTGACTTTGTCTCGGCTGGGCTACAGATTGCGAACCTGGAGAGATGCATAATTATAATTATGATGAAGTACGTCTATGTATAACTTCGTAACACGTACCCAACAACCAATAAAATCTTGGTATTAAAAAACGCTGAAAGCATAATATAATATTTCAGAGGTGACAAACATTTACAAATATTTTTACGACTGGAAAAATATTAAACTGATGACTGCTCTGTCATGAACGCAAATTGCAATTAATTCGCTCTTCTGGAATTTTACTGAAATACAAATTTTTCTGAAACATACATCATCGGCTGTCACTAAGGACGTCGCGATTTTCTCGGAATCCGGGACGTCGCGGGACGTTCCAGGACCTTGTAATATGTCTCATTACTAATGTTTAATGGTCGTTAGAGTTATTCTTCTTTCGGATGTTATTTATGAGTACCGACTTCAAGAACTATTTAACCGACTTTTTGCGTTTTTAAAGTCGGCTTTTTTAGGGTTCCGTAGACGAATGGCAAAAAACGGAACCCTTATAAATTCGTCATGTCTGTCTGTCTGTCTGTCCGTCCGTCCGTATGTCACAGCCACTTTCTTCCGAAACTATTAAGACTACACAATTGAAACTAAGTAGGTAGATGTATTCTGTTATCCGCTTTACGATTTTTACACAAAAAAAAATAAATATTAATATTAGAGGAGGGCCCCATACATTGAACTGAAACAATTTTTTATTTTTTTCATTCTACCTATACGTGTGGGGTGTCTATAGATAGGGCTTCAAAAATTACATTGAGGTTTCTAGAACCATTTTTTTTCAATGTCAATCGTTCCAAAGATAGACACTTTCAAAGTGCTAAAATGAGTGTCCCCCCCCTCTAACTTTTAAACCACAGGAGTGAAAAATCTAAAAAAAATATATATTAAAGATCTTAATAAAAACTTTCATCCAAAATTGTTTTGAATGATATACAGTCGGCAGTTTTTGAGATATAGCACTTTTTCAGCAACCGCAAATTATAACTTTGTTATTGATACAAATTCCATAAAATACTATGAAAAACAAAGTTAATTTTGCTGGCGAAAAAATGTTAGTATTTTGGATATTTGTCGGTAATCGGTACGTTTAATGTTGTTACGACTAGCTACGGAACCCTATTGCGCGTGGCCCGACACGCACTTGGCCGGTTTTTTTAAGTATATTTTAATGAAGTATCTTCATCTCTTTACTATAAGTCCTTTTCGTTGAAGTTAGTATGTTGATTATTTTGTTACTCTTAACTTCTTATAAAAATAAATAACACCAAAGTAATATTCAGTTGCTGACTTGGTAAATATGAGACCATTTCGGAAGTACACTCTCTCAAATAAAAATAATAGTTTAAAAAATCTAAAAAAACACGCTTTATATAGAAAAATAAAATTAAAAATAGAAAATAAATTTTAGTAATTTTGTATTAAGAATAGTGTAAAAAATTCTAATAAATATAAATGAATAATAATTTAAATAGGAAAAAAAAAAATATTTCAAAAAAAGCGTGGGGTGCTTTCTAATATATTAGCGAAATGATAATCCTTCTTCTCATGTCTGTCAATGAAATATTTCTAACTAATGAGCAATGCACCCCACGCTTACACAAATTATTCATTTATATTTATTAGATTTTTTTACACTATTCTTAATTCAAAATTATTAAAATTTATTTTCTATTTTTCAGTTTGATTTTCTATATAAAGCGTGTTTTTTAGTTTTTTTAAACTACAATTTATTTTCAACTTTTTAGTTTGGTTTATTTATAAGAGCGTTTTTTTTTTCAATTAAAAGAAAAAAAATCATCGAATTATTGCATTGTCATCAGTTTTTGACAGGTGTGCAAAATTTGAATGAAATCTGATCTTTAAAGTGGGTCAAAATAGCGTCCAAAGGAGTCGGTTACATACAAACATACAAATGAAGCTAATATAAAGCGTGTAAAAAAAAGATTTTTCTAAATCCGTTCACCAATAACGAAAAAATCCCTGGGCAAACATGATAAGACGAAAAATAACCAATGGCACTGTTATTCAGCCAGTTTATTTTATCATTTGTGTCTTATTCAAGTTTGCATGCAGCATGCACTGTGGTTTGCTATTCAGGTTTGGTCGACATTCAATTTTTATTAGCTCTGAATTAATTTGATTACTCTGAAAAAATGCTCTGATAATTCAGATTCGTTGTCGGAGCAAAGAATTACGATGTTGTATAAAATTAAAATCTTATTATATTTTATAGTGTTTACATTGCTCAGAGCTACTAATTTGTATGTTAAATATTTTCGTAATATGTTTAAAACGTGAAGTAATAAACGATAATTTGTGGTTTTGTAAACAAAATTATCGAGATTATTATGTTTGCTACGAAAGAGTTATGAGGAGAGGAACATTTCAAGGATTGTACCTACACAAACAAATAAAGAGCACGTTTATTAGTAATAGTTGTGATCTTTTAAATAACTGTTTTGAAAAATAGATGTCATAAGTGCTACAATACAACAACAATAGCAGCCCTGTATCAAATACATGTCGCACTGCTGGGCTCAGGCCTCTTCTCGTGATGAGAAGGGTTAGGCCATAGTCCACCACGCTGGCCAAGTGCGAATTGGTAGACTTCACACAACCTCGAATACTTTTTAAGCACTCTTAGGTATGCAGGTATCCTTACGTTGTTTTCCTTCACCGTTAGCGAACTATAATGTATATGACAAATACACACATATCTTCGAAGAGACGAATCTTAACGATTTATTGACAATTGACTTAGCAGTCCTACGGTCTCCCACACGGCTATCGTTGCACAAAGTACTACAGTTATTGGTAATTTGTACAGCTATCGTGCTAATCTAAATTCTTACCGAAAGTTTCAAATTCAGTATTAATAATGCACTCTGGGTAAAGTAAAGTCAGTAAAATGTCACCTAATATGAAAATTCTAAACGACATATAAATATAATTTGTGTTAAAGGTCCAGATCATCAATAAAGTACACACTTATTTCGCGACTTTTGACCTCTCCTCGTCCGTGTAGTCACGGTCACAAATTTCAAGAATGTTCAACCTTAAACAACAACCTCGACAGCATTAGCTTACCTCGAAGATAACTAAACCGTCGGCAATACTTAAAAAAAATATATTTAAAAGCTCACTTCTTTCATCGAGCTACTCAAAATAATATAAGAGGAAATAGCTTTGATATATAAAGTACAGACAATTCCACGATCGTCGCATCAGCGCAGCCGTGTCGTAAACAGTTTTACAAATACTTCAAATGTAAGACTTCAATCAAGTTTGTTTCATCGCTGCATTACGCCTTACGTCTCCTCCTGACCTACTTCTGCTGTGAAATCTGAATTCATTCATTCGTTTCTTCATTTTGTTCATAAAAATATACAAACTATGTTCAAACGGTTACAATAAACAATCTGTCATCTTTTGCGAAATTGCTCATTTTTGATGTTCCCTAATCTCTCAAAAGGAGCATATCGCTTAGCTTAATTTAACTTCTTACATTTAAATTAAATGCAAATGAGCGTGGAACATAATTTGTAGGGTGCCCAACAAGTAGTAGTTTCGCCATGTCCGTCTGTCCGAGGCATAGCGTCGAAACCGTTAGTGCATTAGCTTATTTTCTATAATAATTGAAAATTAAGAAAATTAAGAAATTGCTATATTAGGATCTTGAGCGTAGTGAAGGACTTAAAAGCACGAGATGTAAATAACTTTAATCTCGTGTAGCACATACAACTTTTCACTTCAGCAGTTCGAAATAGTACCCCTAGTACATAGAATAGCGCAGTGGACGCTCTATTCGGGAGGGCTCTACGCTAATTCCAAAAAGCGCATAGATAATTCGGCACTCTGATTCCGAGCTAACAATAAGAATTTAAACACAAAAAACAACATGGACATATTGTGTCATATACCTATTCTGCACATATTTGTTTTATAATTACAAGTAAATACAATATTGGTTGCATCGAACCAGCGGGGGTATTGCGCAGCTCCTGATATAGTTTCATTGAGTATAGTGAATGAATTGTTTCCGTGCGAATTATTAGTGAATTCAAGAACGAATGACTCACCGCGCAGATATGAAACTCATTCGCTCAGGTATTTTTATTTTATTTTAATATTTTAGGAAAACTTACAGCTAGTACAAGATATTGTGATAATACATAATAAAACATGGCCAATTACAAGTTTCCACTGTTAGTAAATGAATAACATCTAGCTCACACACACGCAACTGGATATAAATTATTCTAAATTTAAATAAAGATAATTAGATAGATAAAAGATAATACATACCTACAATAAATTTACAATTTAGTTATGAATCGAAAAATATGTTACTAATAGCTTTTTTTAACTTAGCAATATTAGTATTAAATAAGTCAAGTTCAACCACACGACACTCGCCGTTAAAAGTTCGACAAACTCTTACAATAAATGAATTTTGTCGATAAGTAGTTTTGGCTGACGGTATGTTAAGAAGATCGGTTCGTCTAGTAAATGCAGAAGGCACACGGAATTCTATCTTGCTCAGTAGCTCGGGGACGTCCATCAAACCATTCATAAGACTGCTCAACAATGATAGATCTGCTATTTTTCTTCGTTCATATAAGGGAAGAATATGAAATTTTTTGCAGCGACTTAAATAATCTGGTAAATAAGTATTTGAGCGATACTGGATGTACCTTAAAAACTTTCTTTGTATGGCTTCAATTCTGTTTATGTAAATACCATAGTTTGGATTCCAAATTTGACAAGCATATTCAAGATGGCTGCGGACAAAAGCACAATATAAAATTTTCATCGTTTTGATATTGTTAAAATCAGAAGATAGTCTAAAAATAAAACCTAATGCTTTTGATGCTTTATTAATTATGCTATCTATATGCGCATCAAAAAGAAGCTTAGAGTCGAACGTCACTCCAAGGTCTTTGATGACCTTCACACGGGATATAGATGTGTTCGATAACTTGTAATCGTGTTGAATAGGGTTTGGTTTACGCGTGAATGTGCATACATAACATTTAGAGACATTTAAATCTAATGAGTTGTTAATGCAATAATTTTGAAAACAATTCAAGTCATCCTGAAGGGCACACGCATCCTCTAGGGTTGCCACCTGTTTCATTATCTTCATATCGTCCGCATATTGTATAATTTTAGAGCTTCGGAAACATAAAGATACGTCGTTAATAAAGATATTGAATAACAGGGGTCCCAATAACGATCCCTGAGGAACTCCCGAGGGGATCAAAACAGCTCCAGATGTAAAACCATTGAGTACCACTGTTTGGCATCTATTTTGCACGTACGATGTGAACCATCTAAACAAATTCCCTCTAATACCTATCAAGGACATTTTACGCAACAACAAAAAATGATCAATACGATCAAAACATTTGCTGAAGTCAGTGTATATAACATCGACTTGGGACCCAAGGGACATATTTTCAGTAAGAAAATCACTAAAAACCATAAGATTGGATGTGGTAGATCGACCTTTCAAGAATCCATGTTGATTTTCTGAAAAATGTAAATTTAATGTTGAGTAAAGTTGCTTATAAACAATTTTTTCCATAATTTTTGCAAAAATACATAATTTAGATATTGGTCTGTAATTCTCTATACGGTCCTTAGGCCCTTTTTTGTGAATCGGTGTTATATACGCTGACTTCCAAACAGCCGGCACTTCGCCCAATGAAAATGATGCTTTCAGAAGTATAGCTAAAGGAACGGACATACACTTAGCGCAGTTTTTAATAAAGACGGGTGAAATGTCATCAGGGCCTGCAGATTTGTTTGTGTCAATATGCTCCAGTAAACGTAGCACTTCGTCTTCCCTTACCTCCACAGAGTGGATATCACAAGAAGTATTTACAGCTTGATCACTGAAGATGGCGGTACTATTCAGTATCGGAGCACTGCCACTTCTTGCTTGGAAGTTAGAATAAAAGTGCTCGCCAAACATGTTGCAAATATCTGCCCCGTCACTTGACAGCATGTCACCCAACTTCAATACAGAAGGATAACAGTTAGTCTGTTGTTTAGACTTGACATACTGCCAGAAAGCCCTAGGATCGTTTGATATTGAAGTTTCTGTATTCGAGATATAAGCAGTGTACATTTCTTGCTCGAGGTCTTTTATCCGTTGACGTAATATAATAAAAGAATTATGATCGGATATATTGTCATATTTCTTAATTCTTTTATGATATTTAGCCTTTTCTTTTATCATTTTAACTAAAGGGGGGTTGTACCAAGGAGGGTATTTGCCCCGCGGCCTAATTACTCTGGATGGTATGTGAAGGTTACGCAAATTAATTAAGGTCAATGTCCATAATATATATATATATATATGTTAATCCAGGCTATAAGCTACGTGTGTACAAAATCTAACCGGTATTTTTGTGTGACAGAGTAACAGACAAATATACATACATACTCACAAACTTTAGCATTTATTATATGTAGGAATGTAAGTTGAGTAGAATGAAACGTGATTGAATGATGAGTGAGTGTGAAGGAATGAATGAGTGACACAGACGAAGCATGGAAGAATCAGACATAGGACGACATAGGAAGCACGCTGTATCGAGCCAATGATTATTATAGTGATTTCGTTATATCAGCACCCAGGATTTCATTTAAACCGATCCCCGGCACAAGTATTTACTACAAATTTGGGGGCTCGTCCGGGATCGGTCAAACGAAGTGATACGAAGAATTTTTTTACGACGCACGGGCCGCAGAGGACGCCACGAGGAGCGGCCATTTTTCCGACGAAAATCCGAAGTAACGACGTACGATGGACTCAAGAACGAATAAGGCGTCTGCAGCGGTGCCTGCGGCGGCGCCGGCGCCACCGGCGACGCCAACGTGCACCGGCGCACCAGCGTCGGTGTTTGGGCTCACAGAAGGGCTCGTCGAGAAGTTCAGCGGTGACGATAAAGCCTACTCGTCGAGCAAGTGGGCACAAGATATCGAAGACAACGCGGAGATATTCAAGTGGACGCCGCAGCAGACATTGATTGTGGCTCGCCGTTCACTCACGGGCACGGCGGAGCTATGGTTAAGGTCCGAGAAAACCTACAAAACGTACGAAGAACTGAAAACCGCGCTGACTAAAGAATTTCCGGACTCTGCAAACATCAAAGATATGCATGAACTGATGTCTCGGCGTAAGAGAACCAAGGGCGAAACATTTTACCAATATATGTTGCACATGAAGGAGCTCGCGCGGCGCGCGAAATTTCCTGACTATATTGCCATTCAATATATCGTTGATGGCATCGAGGATTACGAAAGTAACAAGGCAGTATTGTACGGCGTGACGACGTTTCCAGCGTTCAAGGAAAAGCTAGCAATCTACGAAAAAATGAAGTCAAAAACCGGCGAGCGCGGGAAAAGTGAGAGGTCAAGAGGTCATTCAAAATCGGCGGAGACTACTTCGGCGGCGCATGCGTCTGGATCGGCGCCGAGGCGTTGTTTTAGCTGTGGTGATATTGGGCATGAGGCCGGTATGTGTAAAAACGGATTAAAGTGTTTCGGTTGTAATCAGTTCGGACATATTCGCAATCAGTGCCCTGTGAATCCAGTGAAAACTACGGCCGCGGCATCAAATCATTCAAACTCCAAGATGGCGCCAGGCAGTGGCGCGAGCGGTCGTCGAAGCGAGCCGAGAACGCACGACGGAACCGGAAAAGGCGGACCCAAGCGACCGGCGGCCATGTTTGGAACGGTGAACGAAGAAAACGAATGTGGCGCTGTCGGCGGGAACATAGTGAACGAAACTTCAATGTCAGATGTCAACACTGTCAGAGTGACAGCGATAAGTTACGAGGACCGAAGTTTGAACAATCCGAAAGTAAACAAATGTGTTCGTAAACCGGTTAAAGACATTAAAATTAATAATAAAGTTTTTCAAGCTCTTGTAGACTCAGGTAGTGATGTGAATTTGTTATCTTTGTCGTTTTTGCCAATTTTAAACGCGGAAATGGTTAATGAAACATTAACTTTGTCTGGCTTAGGCCGTAGTAAAATACAGTCGCGAGGCAGTATCTCTGCTGAACTCGTGATTGATAACCAATGTTTTAGTAATGTAGTTTTTCATTTTGTGTCACCAGAGGTGATGCCTTACGATGTAATAATAGGTCAGGAGTTTCTGGGTCGTGTCACTGTGATAATGAACGAAGGCGATACTAAGTTCTTTCCTATTGGTTTTTGTGAATGGGTAGGTCAAATTGAATGTTTTTCAGGATGTGTAGCAGTCAATGTTGACCACATTCAGGACTCCATGGTCAAGGATGAAGTAGTACAATGTGTAGAGGAATATAAGCCATTGTATCGGGAGGAAGCCCCAATACAACTTCAAATTGTGTTAAAGGATGACATTCCAGTGCGACAACGTCCCAGAAGGCTGTCACTTATGGAGCAACAGGTAGTCGAGGATCAAATAGAGGAATGGCTGGACAAAGGCATCATTAGGGTGAGTTTTTCAGATTATTGCAGTCCCTTAGTACTTGTAAAGAAAAAGGATGGTTTAACTAGGGTATGTGTTGATTATAGGCAGATCAACAAGAAAATTATTAAGGATGAATTTCCACTTCCGGTAATTGATGATTTAATTGATAAATTGCAGGCAGCTAAGGTGTATAGTGTACTTGATTTGAAAAATGGCTTCTTTCATTTGAAGGTGAGCGAGGAATCTATTAAGTACACATCATTTGTTACTCATCATGGGCAGTTTGAATTTTTACGTGCCCCATTTGGTTTGTCCATCTGCCCCAAAACTTTTATGCGATTTGTAAGCATAATATTCAGAGATCTGATATCACGAGGAATTTTAATGATATTTATCGATGACATCATAATTCCAGCGTTAAATGAAGTTGAAGCTGTAGCGAGACTGAAGCAAGTGCTAAAAGTTGCAGCAGATTACGGCTTGGAAATAAACTGGAAGAAAGCAAACCTACTTCAGCGTGAAATTGAGTACTTGGGACATAGAGTGAAGGACGGGGAAGTTCAACCAAGTACAGATAAGATGGATGCAGTCATAAGATACCCTGAGCCTAGAAGTCTCAAGCACTTGCATAGCTTTGTTGGATAGACAAGCTATTTTAGAAAGTATATTGAAAATTATGCTGCTGTTGCAAAGCCATTGACCGATTTGTTAAAGAAGAACACAGAATTTGTATTCGAAGATAAGGAAAGAATAGCTTTTGAAACTTTGAAGAATAAATTAGCTAGTGGACCTGTTCTGAAAATTTTTAATTCAAACTTAAAAACTGAATTGCATACCGATGCTTCAGGCATAGCATTGGCTGCTATACTCATGCAACACCATCCAGGGTCAGGCTTACACCCAGTGCATTACATGAGCAGAAAGACTACTGATATTCAGAGCCGGTACTCAAGCTATGAGTTGGAAGCATTAGCCATTATTGAAGGTATAAAGAAATTTAGACATTACCTATATGGTATTCCATTCAAGATTGTCACGGACTGTAAGGCTTTTGAATTAACACTTAAGAAGAAAGACTTGTCAGCAAAGGTAGCCCGGTGGGTTCTTATGCTCAGTGAATATGATTTTGAAGTGGAACACAGAGCTGGTTCTAGGATGCAGCATGCTGATGCTCTGAGTCGCATACCAACAGTGGCAGTAGTTACCACTCTACAGGAGAGTCTACGCCAATCACAGGACCAGGATGAAGGGGTAAAAGCTATTAAGGAGATATTGAGAGGAGGAAGTCCTTATGACGATTATTGGCTAGAGAATGGTGTGTTATTCAAGAGTGAGAATAAGCTGTTGGTAGTGCCAAGAAGTCTGGAGAAGGAAATCATTAATAGAGTACACAGTAAGGGCCACTTCGGCAAGTCTAAGATGAAAGATTTACTGAATAAGGAATACTACTTTAAGGATATGGATAAGAAGATTCATGAGTTTCTTTTAAGTTGTATTCCCTGTTTGCTAGCAACAAGGAAAGAGGGAAAACAAGAAGGATTTTTGAATCCCATAGAGAAAGAGGGGGTTCCCTTTGATACATTGCATTTAGACCACATTGGTCCACTTACGGAGACTAAAAAACAATACAACTATATTCTTACTGTGATAGATGGTTTCACAAAATTTGTATGGCTGTTTCCGACGAAATCTACTTCATCATCAGAGATGTTAAGCAAGATCAAAATTCACCAACAAATATTTGGAAACCCCCGAAGATTTATAACAGATAGGGGAACGGCATTTACAAGTAATGAGTTTAAGAGTTATTGTGAAGAAGAAAAAATATGTCATGTGAAGATTACTACAGGGGTGCCGCGTGGAAATGGACAGGTGGAGAGAGTACATCGTATTCTCATCCCAGTTTTCACAAAATTGTGTTTGGAGAATCCTGCAGTTTGGTACAAGCAGGTAAGCAGTGTGCAGAGAGCACTAAATGCTACTTTCCAGAGAAGTATTAACACCACACCCTTTGAATTACTGATGGGAGTAAAAATTAAAAGTAAGGAAGATCTAGAAATTCTTCAACTGTTGCAGGAAGAAAATACACTACAATATGATGAAAATAGAGAGAAACTTAGACAGCAGGCAAAGGAACAGATCTTAAAAGTTCAAGAAGAAAATAAGAAACAATTTGATAGAAAAAGAAAAGGGAGTTCAGAGTACAGGGAGGGTGATTTGGTGGCTATCAAGAGGACTCAGTTTGGTCCAGGTTTGAAACTCAAACCCAAATACCTAGGCCCCTATAGAGTGGTGAAGTGCAAGCGCAATGATCGCTATGATGTGGAGAAGCTTGACAGTTCTGTTGAGGGTCCAAATCGCTCATCTAGTTCAGCTGACCAGATGAAGAAGTGGCCAGAGTCTAGTAACCCAGAGATGCTGGATGACTAGAAGTGTTCATACTAGTATGTATCAATTACACTTCATTAATATGTTGTTTTCTTTTTTATCTATCTTTGTTCATTATCACGGTGCCATGGTTTAGGGCTATCTGTACCTAAACAACATAATAGTTGTGTGTAGGTTATTTAAACTTTTATCTATTGTTCGCCAGGACTTAGTTTTATATTATGTAGAGATGTTGTATGCTAAACTTAAACCTTAAACTAATTCATAAGTTCAAATATTTAGATGTATTTGTACTTCTTATTTTGTTATTACCTGATGTAGTTCTGTATAATAACCACTTTACTGATGAAAGGAGGTTATCAGCTATTTACTGATAAGTGTTAATTTTTATAACTTTTTGTATAAGTTTAGTAACAATGTTACCTATTGTGTACCAGTTAGTCATAAGTTACTTTTGGTTATTATAAGGATGTCATAGAATTTAAGATTTTGGTATAGGTATGTCTGAGGACAGACATGAGTGCAGGACGGCCGAATGTAGGAATGTAAGTTGAGTAGAATGAAACGTGATTGAATGATGAGTGAGTGTGAAGGAATGAATGAGTGACACAGACGAAGCATGGAAGAATCAGACATAGGACGACATAGGAAGCACGCTGTATCGAGCCAATGATTATTATAGTGATTTCGTTATATCAGCACCCAGGATTTCATTTAAACCGATCCCCGGCACAAGTATTTACTACATATATAACTAAGGGCGGTTTGGTGCATAAGTTCATGTAACCGACTGAAGAGTGTGTACGTACTTTTCAGCTGATACGGCATTTAAAATATTTTGTCAGGTGAAATTTAAAAAAAATTAGAAGTAACAATGTTTATATTAGACTTGAGAAAGCAGAAGAAGGTACATAAGGAGCGAAGCACATGGCGTGCCATCGTCTCTGCCTACCCCGTGGGAATAAAGCGTGATTTGATGTATGTGTATATATTAGACTTGCAATCGTTCAAAGCTTACAATCGAAATTACAATTAAACAAAACTGTAACACAACTTTTTAGAAGACTGCACAAGGTATTCCGTAATATACCGCATTAATTAACCGTTAGTTAAAAGATTAAAAATTAAATATTTCCATGGCAATACCTACCATAGTAATAAATGTTACTTTCTAATGTATAATTTAATTGCTGCAATGTCTCGTAGTGGACTTGATAAATTATACTATCACTTTACATCTGGAATATAATACTTTTGTTTGTTCTCCGTACCGTGCTCTCGTTGAGTTGTCAGGTGTTCGCAAAACTACAACAATTCACCGTAATGTGTTTTCAGAAAGCTGTCAGTCGATGTTTGAAGTCGGTTCATTAGTAATGATGACACCGAGTATTTGTGATGTGACTCATGGAATTAACGGTTATTTGCAGAGTACCTGCCAGGAATAGTAGTAGATTCAGATTCATTTATTTCGCAAAAAACATTGTTTATAATTGGTGTTTAAAATTGATTAAATTAGTATATCGCGTTTTGCCCCACATGACATGCAAAGTTTTCATGACAAATGACGAATGACATTGACAACGTCAAGAAGTGACACACACATTATTTATTATGTGCGAATACCGCCACACAGTATTTTGAATAAACATATTCTGTTGTGTGTTGATTACAATTCTACTTATTGAACCCTGAAATAATCATAGTCGTTGGACACAATACCTACATTAGAGAATGTTTTTGGACCGCAGTATCAAAGTAGTCACTATTTTCATACATGAATATCACGTTCGTACATTAACACAGCGCGCCATAACGTAAGTATACTGACATAGTAAAACACTTATTTATATGAACATTAATTAGTTACTAAAATAATAGTTTTTAATTAAACGAGTGGGGTTGCCTGTTGGAGGCTATCGGATAATCAATACTTATAATTGTGCTTTGCATAATCGTACTGGTCGTTTCAATACGAAGAGTGGTACGGGGGAGAAGGAAGTAAATATAAAATTTTCAATTACATTAAATGAGTCCCTGAAGGGAGGAATGAGTTTTGTTTACAGGCGGTAGGTAGAACAAAAATTTTAATAACAACAAACTTTGTAGTGCCGACATACGAAAATACGTACATATACATGGGCACACTAAACTTTTGTAATCTAACCTTTACACAATTCGCCAGAGGCAATTTTGTTATAGTTCTCTGTCATACTGGGCGAATTTGAAGCGAAATTTAGCAAGGCAAGACCGTCAAATAACCTACTGATTTTAGTCTTATCATATTGATTTTCTTCTTACCAAGGTCTCTAAATTTCGCAGTGAAGTCTTGCTAGTGAAGTAGATGATATCTGTATGAAAGGCATCTGTAATTTGTGAGTGATGGCGCGCTGCCAGACACATGGCGCTAACGCTTCAAATCGTGCGTGTACGAGCAAACCCGTACATAGCAATAGTTTTAGTTTTATGCTAACACCAACGCGCAGCAAAGTGAACAGAATACATAATCGTACAAATACATATATAATAATTATTAATATATATATCAGTTCGAGTAACATCAAAAAGTTTCTTAAGCCGCGTGTCGGTCATTTAATATAAATTTTCGGTGTTATTTATCTGACTTTAAATACATTTCTTTTATCTTCTATCAGACTTATCATTAAGATGTACCTTCTCCGCACAGCTTTTGGTCCTTCGAGCTAACTAAGGACTCACGCGTGTGTACTTTACAGTGTAACATTTAGTGCTGTGAATTATCTAGCGTGTGAGTTGGACTAGCGTTGAAGAATTTGTGCTGCCAGCAAGAGTGCAGTACAAAGTTTGACAACCGGATGGCAAAGTGGGTAGTGTACCTGTAAAGATAAATAGATAGATAGAAAATTATTTATTGTACACAGATTAAATACAATTTATAAAAGAGTCTTATCAAAGTATGCACAATGGGCGGCCTTATCACTATTAAGTGATCTCTTCCAGGCAACCTTTGGATGGACAAGAATGAGTAAATAAGTCGGTGGAAAAAGATTAAAAGTTCATTGTGCAATGCTATTTGTGATGCAGTTAATATTTTACAAATCATTTCCCCTTTCACCTACTTGAAGTTTTCAACACCAACATAATGACTAGATTTTTGATAGCAACTGATGTGCTGCCTCCTTGTTTGGACTATTAAAGATGATTTTATACCGGCGAGGCGTGGCAAACACACACTGAACCCTTTAACAGCTAAAATCAACAACGTTGTAAGGCAATAATTACTGTCCCTACAATGTATAACGTTATAGACTTCTAGTTTAATCAATCATAACTTGGATATAATTTGTAAGCTGACATCTGTTTCCTTGCAGGTCAAGATGAGCGCCGGCTCGGGCGGGGGCTCGGAGCCCACGCTGGCGGCACCAGCGACGACCCCCACCACGCCTCCCCCTGCCCTCATCGACGCTACGCCGACCACCGACGCCGCCGGAGCCCAAGCGCAGGTAAGCTATACCTAGTAACTATTTAACCGAGACGGGCCCCCAAAATACTGATGCCCGATGGGCCGTGAACAACAACCCCTCTGATCTTCCTTATGCAATTGAGAGACGAAGGGACCCTAAACAACGCTGTGTTTTTGCTAATTATGCAGTTCGTTTTTTCATTCTTCTTCTTTAATCGTTGACAAGAAGAAAGTCCGTAATTGAAAAATGCTATTCAATATATATATACGTTAATTAATACGAGAAACTTCAATACAAAATAAATAATAATTGAACTACTACATGTACTAATATGTCAAATGGGTTTTTTTATTTAACACGAGATGGGGATTGATAAACACTGTAGGTATACACACGAGCGTTTGTTCTTCAAATATACATTTGTTAAGTACACGCAGAATCAACTCATAACTAACGTTGTTAAATTATTGTTTGAGCTGCGATAATTATGTAGGTGAACAGTTTGTGATGGTTATTAATATTATAATACATACTCAGACAATTTAGACAAACGTCTATAACAAGAAGGAAATCATTTAAAACCGACAATGGGTACAGATATTATGTAAATCTAAAAACGATATTCTCGAATTATTGATACGTGTTCCCTTTTTTCACACTCCTAACGATACAGTAAATAGCAGACATATACATACACATACATGATACAGCTTTTCTATCACAGCCCGCGCCCGCTGCCCCCCGCAAGCCAGCGCGGCGGGGCCTCAAGGTACAGCAGGAGAGGCCGAAGCGAGCCCTCTTCTGTCTGGCCCTCAAAAATCCGCTGCGGAAGGTCTGCATCGACATCGTCGAGTGGAAGTATCCTTTTAACAATTTATACAGGTTATGGTTATGATGGTTAAAACAGAGAGGGAAACAACGGCGTACAGGTAGTTATGTATGCCAATAATTTTCTGAATCGTGTACCATCGGTTTCAGAGTAGACTCACCGTTAAGAAGTGCATAAAAGTGCTTTAGGGAAGTGAGATTTCTCGGCAGTTGAGTGTACCTCGGGATTTGGAAATATAATATATCTTACCGTGTTGTGCAGCTGTAGCTTATTCTGTGGTTACAGGCAGATATACATAAGTATAGAAAAAAATCAAGATCTTGGGGGTTTTGCACTTTGCTGCAGATGGCTGTTCGTCGAATGGACGGACACCGCACTCGAGTTTGACCAATCCCGACCGATGACATTTAATTTGCGACCAACTCCAAAACCACCTAGATCTTTGATTTTATCAATAAATTTTATCTTGGGGAAAAATAGCATGCAATTACTAATCTTTTACATTGTTCGGCATGACAATTATTGAGATTTGAAACATTGATTTGATTTATTTTGTTATCATGTTATGTTTCTAAATACGTATCGATAACGCCGCCGTCAAAACCACCAACAAACCTAAAGCGGCTGGTAAAATGCAAAGGTGAACTCCGGAAAATCCAGCAAATATCCGCTACCCTCAATGACTACACTTGACGAGTGAAGTGACGGGGGACAGTGCGGATCTATTGACGGCACAGGAACGATTTTGGCAGTCTATATTATGTATGTTAGTATATTTGTATGTTAGCGCCTAAACTACTGAACGGATTTTTATAAATAAGGTGTCAATAGTTTCGTTAGAATATCCCAGGTCACAAAGGAGAGAAGAAGGTCAAAATTTTATATGACGGCATTTAAATGTCAGATTCTAACATTGTAAAAAAATAAATTAAGATAATCTTGTCATGTTTGGTATCAAATGCAAGGTCTTGGAAATCTCATTACAATTTTGTATGTTATTTTACAGTTTATGGCAACATATAGGTTAAATATGCGGTCAAACAGTTCACGCGGTCCAGACGTTTCAGTTATGTACGTAGTTGTCGGGTTGCAGTTTTCAAACGTTTAGACTTTGTTAACAGTTTTTTGTTATAAAGTGTTGTATATTGAATTCGTTCATCGTATCAGTTACAAACAGTTTAGTTAGTCAAGTCATTTAGTGGATCTTAGGCCATCGCTCAACCACCATAACAGCTATATATTTTTTTATTCGATTCTTCTCGCGGACGTTTCAAACACATAGCAAAACGCTCTCATGGTTCTCTCAACGTCAACTAACAATTTAATGAGCTACCACGTCTGTTTGCCGTCAAGTTATTCTTCATCGTGTGGACTGAAAGCTTGGTAACTACAAAAGTTATCTATTCTTTTATAAGAAACAGCATAACGATAAAGAATGTAAATTACAAGGGAATTACAACCGAAAACTTTTCTCTGTTATACCCTGGGCTACGTGTACAAGTATAAAGAAGGCACTATACTGGCGAAATTCTCATTGCGTATTGTTTTTTAGCGTAATACATGACGTGTTTTTTCGCAAACTAACTTGAAGTTTGTAATGTTCTCCTAATTATTAAGAACAGTGTCTGTGAAGGTCGTAGGTAAAAAAACAATAACAGTGATCCATAGTTAGCCTAGTGGCTCAATTGTATAATCTTAAATGTATAACGATGGTTATTGCAACCATCGTTATGAAATTACATTGTAGATAATATTAATTTAAGATTGTAACTACTATGAAACTCTGTACCGTATCATCGGGTTTTTCACCAACTCGACACGAGAGACTGGCCACACGTGTGTCCAGTTGGTGAAACTTTAAATTAGTACTAATTATTCTTTCGTCATTTGGACACGCCAAGGTTTCTATGTGTGTCCAGATAGTGAAATTTAAAATAAAATACTTTTATGTTTTCGTCAACTGGACACACCTATTTTTTTTTCTAAAGAATGTACAGTTAGGTTAATAAATGTTTCGTTTTTAAGACAAATTTTGAAATAAAACAAATGTGTAACAATCAAATATTTATATTAGAGGATTTATTAATATAAAGAAGAGGATTTATTAATAAAAAAACATACTTAGCTAGATTTACACATTCTAAATATACCTAATAATTTAAAATCATCACATCGAATATCACAGAAATATCAAATAATAAGCACATACATAATTTAAGTACAAACATATTTTTTCTATTTCTCAATGATGTTTTCAATATTGAACGATATACTCCACTCCTATACAAATTTACAAATTTTGCTTGCTTACTAAATGTACCTACTAGTTGCTGTAAAGTTTATGAGGGCAGAATTGAAACATTCAACCTTAAGTAGGTATACTAGGTATATGTGGTGTAAAAATAAAATATCAAAATAGTCATCAATAGAACATGAGATAACAATACCAAATTGAATAATTTTAATAAACAATAATCATTCTACGCAAGTCTGTAACAATAATATGGCATTTAGAAAATGGAGTATTACTGTAATAACAATAATTAACCAAACACTATCACAATCTTTTACTAAGACTAGACTTAAATAATATGGAGATCAATAAAATCAACAATAAAACATATAATATTACTATTAAAAATTTTTCGATACAGTGACCAACGCTAATTTTTCTTGATTCAAATCATCAATGGAGCGTATTCTTATTGGCGCCACTTCACATGGCTATTGGTGTTCGCTATTTGGTATTGACCATATTTGTCAAATAGAACAATAACGAGTATAGTACAGTAGTAACCATAGTAACCGACAATACTTTGCCAAATATACTATCCACACTTGCTAATTATGTCAAATACACAAATACAAACAGCCATGTGAAGTGCCAGCATAAGAGATAACAATACTAAAATACAATACTAAAATGGATAATTTTACAAACAATAATCATTCCACAGAACTCTGTAACAATAATAATTGGCATTTAGAAAATAGAGTACTGCGATAATAATAATAATAATTAGACTAATAGTAAGTATCACAATCATTTTACCAAGATTAGACTAAAATAATAAAGAGATCAATACAATCAACAATAAAACTTAATATCTAACTTAATAATCAACAAAAAATATAAAGATATTTCAATTTACTTCAATTTTTCGATACAGTGACCGATGCTAATTTCTCTTGATTCAAACTCTCTAACAGTGTCTGCGATCATAGTGTTCATTCTGATAGTTTCAATTTTTTTTCTTGATATAGGTCCATCCATCATTACCCTGCGCCAAAACTCATTCATGTCTGTTTTGATCGCCACCAGGAACTGTAATATATTTGGTTTCCGTTTTAATTTTTTGCCTATTTTGGCATTCCATGCCTCTACAGAATTATTAGTGCGATGATGTTCTTTATAACAATTGTATGTGTTTGCATAATCAGAATTATCATCCAGCCAAGTTTTGATAAAATAGTCGTTAAATTTTGTTGCATCTTCAGTGTTCAAGCATTCCGCCATGATATATAACCAGGCATCTGGTTGAGCGTCAATCGGCAAAAGTGGCAATGAACAACATCTCTTCACATGATCTCTTCCCAATTTAGTCTTTGTTAGACGCAACATCTTTGCTTTTCGCCACAGACATCTCTTGAAATGAGTATAGCATCCCACAATTTTTGTATTCGGAAATTCATGTTGCAAAGCTTGAATAAGAGGCTTTTCAAAATCACATGTGATGGTTTCTGGGTTCCACTCCGGTATTTGGCTTTTAATTAAACAAAATAATGTTTTGTAAGTATCAACTGTTCTGTTGGGCAACAAAGCGTAAATAGTGGGAATAATGTTCGTATGATATTCCGTACTTCCAATATCGACATGAATCGTGAATAGCTGATGGAACTTTTTAACGCATGTTTTAAACGTTCCATCACAGAAGAATCTATTTGAATTTGCAACAATCTCTCTCATGTTATGGTGGGCAAAAACGAGAATACGTTGATCTCCGATACGATCCGCTAGCAATATATCTTGAAACTGCTCAGGTACAACTGTTTCGGCTATATTATTGAATGATATACGTTGAACGCCCAATGATTTGTTCCTTTTTCTATATAGTTTATTTTTCACACTTTGAAAACGTGGGATACTTGCAACTAAATGGAGTCCTTTCTCTTCCATTCGCTCAATCGTGTCAAAGTATAGACTCTGAACAGAAGCAGCTAGATTATGCTTTACTTGATCCTCGCAATCATTTAAATTCATTAGAATCTCGTTATTCGTCAAATCACCCTCATGGTTATGATCAGTTGCTTTTAATATAGTGGTGTTATTAAAATTTAATTTGATAATAGCTTGACAAGTTGACTTTTTCGAACAACGCCACATTGAAGATTTATCTTTATTTGTTCTTAGGTGTACATATTTGTATCCATCTTTTAATAGAATTGGACGATTTCTTTGAGAAGTGATGAATGAAAATGTATTTCTGTTAGTCAATAATGGGCCCGCGACTTCTTCTATAGACATATTTGTCTTTACATGAAACAATAAACAGGAGATTTTTATAACAGATTAAATATAGCGGCATTGCTAAACTGATATAATTAAAAAAATACGTTGTAAAATCTAAAACTAACTGAATACTTACCTATATATTAAAATCCACGTCACTTTAAAATGGCACAAATACTGCACTTAATGCACACACCAAACGAAGTAAACTGATAACGAATTATGACCAAAGGGTTAGCGGGTTGGGATTTATTACCTGCTTCAACCAATTAGAGCAGACTACGTCATTTTAAGTCACCAGCCGCCGGGAATACAAAAGACTGTAATAAAACAGGTTCCATGTTTCCGATTAGATAAGCATAGTAACATGGTAATAGCGACTTTCGAACACTTTCGATGTCAAAAATATAATCTTTACAAATTCACAAAATTAAATGGTGAATAATTACAAAATTGTAACATGTTATTATAACATCTAATGTAATACCTATATTCGCAAATAAAGATATTATGATTATGATTATTATGAAAATTATCCGCTAGGTGGGACGTTTAGAGGATAACGATGATTGTGATTCTAAAATATTATCTGCGTGACTGTACTTTGTTATACATTCGGGTAAAATGTGAACGTGTGTCCAGTTGACGAAAACATAAAAGTATTTTATTTTAAATTTCACTATCTGGACACACATAGAAACCTTGGCGTGTCCAAATGACGAAAGAATAATTAGTACTAATTTAAAGTTTCACCAACTGGACACACGTGTGGCCAGTCTCTCGTGTCGAGTTGGTGAAAAACCCGTATCATCAACCGATCCACAATGTGACAGACAATGAACTAGGAAACATTTCTCACCATCTTCGCGGATGAATCTGGAGCAGGCTTTACTTCAAATGTACACAGGGGTGCAACTTTGTAACTAACTTATATTTTCCTTGACGTTCGTTTTGATTTATAGTTATCTGCTTTTTTTTTGTTAAATTAACTTGTTTAGGCCGAGTGTACCGTTACTTTGCGCCCTTACATCGAAACGATTATAATTGGAATTGTAAACATGTTATGACTGCAGTTTATGGATATTTTCATTGTTACTAAGTTCTAATATTGTCTTGGAGTATACACCCGCCCCGCTTGGTTTGCACAGAAATTATAACATTAGTTAGTTAACAAGTTCGACCGAGTTAAACGTTACGTTACGAGAAAATGTCTTAATAATTTCTTAATAGATGGCGATCAGCCTGTAACGCGAGGCCCAATATTCATGATGGCAATAAGTTAAAAATTTGATTCCACTGGGACTTGATTCCATGGCCAAAGTGAATAAGGCGCTGGGTACGTTGAACCCAGAGGTGTGAGTTCGTACCTCACTGGAATCATAATATTTCAACCGTAGTATTGAACAAAAGTTTTGTGACTTTCATCAGAAATGTTTGAAAGTTAAACAATCTGAAGCCATACGTCTCGGTGCACGTGCAAAACTTGGCGAACTCTTCCCACCGTCCCACGACGAAGCCACTAAAACTTCAACTCGGCCATCTCTTGTTTTAATTTTCCATCTACGGTATACGAGTTACGGGAAAAAAAAACAGTTCCCACAAATATCCCTAGCGGTAGGTATATCGATTATAGTTTTCAGAAGTAATGGTCATGGCGGATCCTACCTTCTACTTTAATGTAAAAAAATCCATTAGATTGACATCACCGCTAAGGTTGTGAACAAAACCCTTGGTCGAGTTATTCGCGTGATTTAATGCTAGATGTCGTTTCGTATCATATAATGCAAACGAACAAGAACTATGGGCACAGAGTTATATCCATGTGCGTTTCGGTTACGTCGATTCTCAGATGAAGCCATCGTCAATAAATAAATTGATTGTGGACTTTGAGTAATTCAAAGTCAAATCATCAGTCAACATTTATTTTTATAAGCCCCGAGGGGCGCTTGAAAACGTCAACAAACATTTTAATTACAGAGCAAATAAAAATAATCTAATGAATTAAATTAATTAAAATTATACTTATCAAAATAATAAATCTTTAAAGGTACCTCTAACCGCGAGGTCTCGGGTTCGATTCCCGGGTCGGGCAAAGTGATATTTGTAAACTTTTCGTCACGAAAATTCACAATAGCAGCACGGAATTGCAATTGTACACGGTTGATGGCGATAGGCTCACCCCCTATCCCATGGGACCTAAGCATAACAGGTGAAGTGTGGGTGCCACACGCTACTGGGTAATATAGACGTAATGTTATGTTATATTATGTTGTTACTAATACTTGTTACTCCAAAAAAATTAAACACCGACCACCACATCAAATTACATTATCGAATATTCCATTATTGTGCTCATAAATTACATTACCATACCAATAAAATATAAGTATTTAAATTTATAAAATTTAAACCAGTTGAAAAAGGTGTACCGCCGTTTGCCAGAATTTCATTTGCCCGAATTTTATATGCTATAATACTCACCGGACATATTATTGTTTCTCATAATTTTATTTGTCATATTCATTGTTTACTATATTAGTCACATGCTAGAAACTTTGTTTCCCATAAAGTTAATTGCAATAACATCATTTGTTATAATCATTGTTTCCCATAAAATCAATTTCCATAACATCATTTGTTATAATCATTGTAAGCCGTAATTATCATATGCCATAACATAATTGCCCACCAAAATTGCTTGTAAAATAGGTTAAAATAATTATAAAAAATAATAGGTAGGTTAGGTTAGAAACATGAAAGACAACGCACAAGCCGAGCGAGCGAAGCGAGCGTGCCGCGGCAGCGGCCGGCGAAGTGCCAGTATAATCATTGTAAGCCGTAATAATCATATGCCATAACATAATTGCCCACCAATATTGCTTGTAAAATAGGTTAAAATAATTATAAAAAATTAATAGGTAGGTTAGGTTAGAAACATGAAAGACAACGCACGACCCGAGCGAGCGAAGCGAGCGTGCCGCGGCAGCGGCCGGCGAAGTGCCAGTATAATCATTGTAAGCCGTAATTATCATATATGCCATAACATCATTTCCCACCAAAATTGCTTGTAAAAAAGTTTAAAATAATTATAAAAATTAATAGGTAGGTTAGGTTAGAAACATGAAAGACAACGCACGAGCCGAGCGAGCGTAGCGAGCGTGCCGCGGCAGCGGCCGGCGAAGTGCCAGTATAATCATTGTAAGCCGTAACTATCATATGCCATAACATCATTTCCCACCAAAATTGCTTGTAAAATAGGTTAAAATAATTATAAAAAATAATAGATTAGGTTAGAAACATGAAAGACAATCGCTTTTTAGGACAAAGGCGTTAGGTTAAATTTGTACGGAAGCGACTTAGACTGATTATAGTGATAAGTAGGTATTAGAAATAAATCAATTTTAATACTATAATCATACTTTATTTATATCCAGTTATACTCTTGTCAATAAATATCGCCTACAAATATTTTTCCTACCCACTAATTTGTAATTACTTAAGTTTTTAAATAATTTTAGAGCGCCTGTTAGAATTTCATGAGCAAATACATACCTTAGATAAATTGGAAATTAATTTAGTATGGCGTTTGAAAATTCTGTTGCATAATATTATTGCAATTAAAAGTATGGATAACAATACGTATGGCATTCGAATCATTATATAATCAAATGTTCGGGCAAATAATATTATTGCAATTGATAGTATGGAAAACAATACGTATGGCATTCGAATCATTATGAAATCTAATATTCGGGCAAATAACAGTATGTCACATGTCTTTTATGGTAAACAAAACATTCGGGCAAATGAAATTCGGGCATATGAATATTATGGCATATATTCTTCGGGCAAACAACAGACAACCGTTGAAAAAACATAACACTTTTGATAAAAACGATTAATTTGTAATAATATTTATTTTCCAAAGCTTCGTATCGGTTAATAGTAATTGTTTATTGTATAATTGTCCAACCTAGTCATAGTTCTATTTTTAACACCCTGTTTTAATGTGCCTAGATTAAAAGCTGTTTGTGTTTTAATTTTACTTTTACTTTTTTTATGTTATTCATTTATTTATTTCTATTTACGTGTACAACATATTTCTTTTTTAAATAATTGATTTATAACTTAATAACGCACTTTAATACAATAAAATACACACCTACAATAACTTATCACTACATAGTATAAAACAAAGTCGCTTCCTCTGTCCCTATGTGCGCTTAGATCTTTAAAACTACGCAACGGATTTTGATGGGGTTTTTTTTAATAAATAGAATGATTCAAGAGGATGGTTTTTATGTAATTTAAAGATATCTTAATTATCTATATATCTTAATTTAATTTATAGATATCCATCCAAATTACTGTATAAAGACAACCTTTTAGAATCATCCGTAGGCTGTCAACAAGGTGACCCTCTCGGACCTGTCGTATTTAGCTTGGCAATAAATCCCATAATTCGGCAAATAAATTCTAAATTAAACATGTGGTATTTAGATGACGGTACCCTGGGAGGTGATATCGAAACGATTTTAGAAGATTTGGCCTTTATTAAAAATACATTTCAATCTATTGGTTTAGATCTAAATTCTAGTAAGTGTGAAATTTTTTTCAATGAAAATGTGGATAAGCTTTCTGTTTTACCAAAATTATATTCTTTGGCACCAAACATCAAAATTATAGATAAAAAATCTTTTCACCTCCTTGGGTCGCCTATCTTTGAAGAAGGTTTTGATTCATTTATTAACGAAAAAATTCAACACTTTAGTGAAATATCAGACCGTTTATTCCAAATTAACATGCATTCAGCTTTTACTATCATTCGGTACTGTCTTTTCGTCCCAAAATTTACACACGCTTTGAGATCCACCCACTTTTGGAAACATTCGACACTTTTAGGCAGAATGGACCAAATTATTCAAAAGACTTTAAGCAAAAATTTTAATTTAGATCTGAACGACCGTACTTGGCTGCAGGCGAGCTTACCAATTCGCTTCGGCGGCCTCGGCGTTCGTAAAATTTCTGACGTAAGTCTACCAGCTTTCTTGTCCTCGGTGCACAGCACGGAAGAATTAGCCAGGAAAATACTAGCTCCTACACTGGTTGATTCGGAAGTGCTGTGTAAGACCGAGGCCGAGATCGCTTGGCGTACGACCTGTCCGAACACTGATCGCCCGACTAACCTCTTTTCCCAGAGACAATGGGACGCGCCGCTTTGTATTGCTGTAAGAAAAGAGTTGCTTAGTTCTGCTTCCAGCACTGCCGAGCGAGCGCGTCTGCTGGCTGTGGGGGAATGGGAGTCGGGACTATGGCTTCACGCATTACCATCGTCCAACATTGGTACTATGCTGGACGATGCTACATTTCGCTTTGCCACCTGTCTGCGTTTAGGTGTTTCCTGTGTTTCTCCGCATCGCTGTCACTGCGGTGAAGCCGTTGAAAGCCTAGGACACCACGGTCTCTCATGCAGTAGAAGTGCCGGCCGTTTATCGCGACACGCCCACATCAATGACATAATCCGTCGTGCTCTTGTTACCGCCGGAGTGCCAGCCGTACTTGAACCCAATGGTTTGGCGCGCGACGATGGCAAGAGACCAGATGGTATGTCGTCACTGCCATGGAAGATGGGTAGGCCTTTGGTGTGGGACGCAACATGCGTCGACACCCTCGCGCCATCACACCTTCCAAGCACATCAGCTTGTGCTGGCGCTGCTGCTGCTTCAGCGGAGACTCTTAAGCGGCGCAAATACAATAATCTAATTGGGAATTATGTATTTGAGCCGTTTGGGGTCGAGACGCTGGGACCGTGGGGTCCTCGCGCTCGTTCTCTTTTCAAAGAGATAACCAAAAGATTAGTCGACTCTTCACGTGACCATAAGGCTGGCTTCTATTTTGGACAAAGGATCAGCATTGCCATACAACGTGGCAATGCTGCCAGCCTTCTGGGCACGTTACCTGCGGTCGACATCGATGCGGACGTATTTTTTGACACCTGATTTTATTTTTATTTTTTTACGAGTTTTGTTTTATTTAATATTTTTTATTATTCTTAGGTGTATATAGTTAGGTATTTATTTCATTAGTTTAAAATATTAAATTATAGTTAGATTAGTATTGTAAATATTCAATAAGCAATATGTAAATGAATATGTTAATAAATAAAAAAAAAAATATAACTAACAATTTAAAGATTTGTAATGTGATGTCGTAACAAACATATTTTTCTGAGCTTTTATTGGAAACGCTGGCTAAACCTTACGAGATAGATCAAATTTATGTACTACGGAATTGTATATCTTAAAAAGATGAATAAAAAAGTCCGCGACAGCATATGTTTATCTCCTACGGATAACCCACAGTAACCATTTTTATCTTTTACATATTACAAAAAAAATATGTGTTATTTACCAAGCTATTTTAAACGATACGGTATCATTCCTTATCCAATTAAATACATTAAATACGTTGTGCATTTCATGTAGATCAAAATTGCCCTTTACAGCATGTGATTTAAATGAATATTTTCGAAGATATTACAGATTTAAAAATTGCGGGACGTAGCGTTCGCGGCGGTATCGGCCGGTCGGGGCGGCGAGAGCGAGCCTGTTCAGAGGGTCAGAGAATTGTCAGTAGAGCGTGAGGCTCGACTCAGTCAGCTTCGGGATAGATATAGAGCTGAGAAATGTAAAAAGTAAATAAGTAAAAATGTTGTGTATGAATATTCCAAAGATAGCAGGAAATCTTCATGGTATAGGGAAAAGGGAATTGTTTTACTCCTAATTTAACGTGTGCGGGCCACGGGTAGTAATGAATAAATCAAAACTACTGGATCGATTTTAATCATTTTTTCAGTGAGTGATATAGGCTATATATTATATTATACCCATGCGAATCCGGAGCGGGCCGCTGTGTTTTTATATACAACGTTCACAGTTTTTCTGTAGTGTATTTAGTATCAGCATTGTACCCGTGCGAAGCCGGGGCGGGTCGCTAGTAATATGATATTTACAAAATTTTAAAGAGCATCAAAAAACTCCTCCGCATCGATGTGAAAGGGCGACATCGTGCCCAGAAGGCTGGTAGCACTTTTACTTCTATTTACAACTTGTATACTTATCTATAAACTTAATTTAAATTATTTTTCTTGCTTGTTTATGATATTTATATATTTATAATTTACTGAGGAAACTTTTTTGATTGCGATAAAGCTATATTTTTGTGTATTATAGTTTTTAAAAGTTCTGCTTGTTTCCTAAATAACTAAATTTAAAAAATAAATAATAGACCCTCGTCTTTAGATTATTCTTAACAGTACTTTCAAACTTTGGTAGGGGTAAACTCAAGATACCAATAGGAAGTTTATTATATTTAGAAACGCACCCTAAGTTCCTCGAATGAGTTGTTGACTTTGTTTAAGCTATAATATTGGGCAACTAATTTTTGTTTGTTTCTCGTGTCCAGTAAATGATGGTCGTTAATCTTTGTATATTATATATTATTCTGTACAAACATAAATAAGCGATTTATATTGTGATGCTACTGTTAAAATACCTATTTACTTAAAACATTTTTTAGAAAAACTTAAAATTTTAGTTAATAAATAGCACGAATTGCTCGTTTTTGAACAGTAAAAATTGTTTTAATATCAGCTGCCTTGCCCTATAGTAGAATACCATAGGACATGACACTGTGCCCACTCATCAATAAGGTTATAGGAATCTTTTTTAAAGTGCACGTCTTACTCCTTTGACTTTTATAAAATCTATATTGCCATAAACTACGACTTCTTTACTTTATAGTAGGTGCAAAAATTTTCGTTTTAAGTAGAAATCTGGCAAACTTGGGTTTAAGTTCAAAGCCCCGACGTTTATAACCAATACAACATTCAACAGCTTAATCTACTTGTACTTTATGAAACAGTGTTTTGGTTGAGTGCTAAAAGATGAATCAATGCAAGATCAATCTCTATGTTTATGATCATAACATCTTCGCAGAATTTCATTACACGTTTACGTTTCAATAAAGAAATTGATTCATAACATAAGTTGATGAGATCATCTGGATTGCCCAATATCTATAAAATCGCTAACAATCTTGTGTAATTTATATTTTTCGTAAAGCGATGAACCAAGCGAGCTAAGCAGAGGTTTCTCCTGGGATTACCAAAAATGCCGTAGTCCATTCACAGCTTTTGTAATTTACCATTAAATTGTTAATTAGCCCATACAGGGCATGGATTCATGGAATCCTCACAAAGTTTGTCTAATCATATTTCATCGGCAAACGTGACCTCTCGTGCTCTTTGCATCTATTGACATAATATCTTCAAGCATTGCGTAGTGTCTAAGGTAAAATCTTTTCATTTTAGAAAATAGCAAGCTGTATTGTTGATGGTAAAGGGAGAAAATATCATAACATACTATTAATCTCTCGTAGATGCCTGTAGGTGTAGTCTGTAGACTCCTTTGATACTTCACTTGGTCATAAGAATCACCAAATAATGTATAGAATTTAATTTGCCACTACACTGAATCAGACACAGTGTGATTGGGGTGCACCTCAGCAAACAATGACTCACTTGTGCCCCAATTGCCCTGATAGCTGCTCGTTGGATGACCTAAACAAGGCTACAGAGAACGCTATTACCGTGGCTACGTACTGGGCGGGCGTTATACCTATATAAAACTTTGACCATTGAAACGAAAAGAAGAAGACTGAATCTTTTCAATGTTTGACGGGTGTGTGTAGTCACAAAATAATGTACAGCTATTTCTCAGTATTAGTACCGACAGGAAATATAGCTCACAACACGTTTCAAGGCTAATGGAGTATTACAGGCATTAATAAAATATTGTAAGAAAGGTACCGTAATATCGGGATATAAATAAATCACATTATAGATATATTATAAAATTGATATGATCGGATGCTGGCGGCGAGCCAGCACTACCGCTTACCAGCAGAGGTGGTGGGAATTGCTAAATATTTGCGCTTTTTACCTCGGGTCTACCTGCAGTAAATGCGTCCATATTAAAGGCGATAAAATGGCACATCCATTTTTATTTTAAATAAATGACGCGTGCAGGTTGTTTGTAATGTAATACACCTGATGTTTTATACGTAGTGGTAACTCCATAGATGCAGTGCATAAAATATCCTCAAAATATTGCAATGTCAAGTTCTATTTTCAGATACATTGTTAACGTTGTACAATACGTCACTTATTGTACAACGTTAAATAAGTCCGTCGAAGCCAAAATTGGTCCATATAATGAATCTGGTTAGGAAATAGGTCAATTAGTTTCCGGACGAGCGAGAATCTGACGAAGCTCGTAGTCGTAGGACAGGGTTGACGTTTAAACATTCGTTTAAAACACTGATTAAAACACTACAACAATACACACCTAAACGTGGTGTGTATTTTTTAATGCTTTCAGTTTATGTATATCTATTATATACATAAACATAGTTCAGTTGAAGATGTGAGGAAAAATTTGATTACATCTTAACTGTAAACTGTTGTTATAAAAGTATGTAAATAATAATTAAAATTACAATAAAAAAATATTATTTTTAGAGATTTATTTCTAAATATATAAGTGTAATGGCCTAATATTTAAAAAAATATTTTACGAACCGCCAGAAAATATTAGTTTTGATCTCATGACGCACACACAACTTTTCACCTCAGCCAGTGAGAAAATAGGTCAAAATAAAACTTATTTCTGCATCCTTCAGCCTTTTTCAACTCTGCCAGGGTCAGTATAATGTCGTCATCACATTTTTTTACTAATTTAGAATATAAAGCAATAAATTATGTTGGCCGCCGCCAGAGGGCCGAAAGGAAACCAAATTAACTTAAAATAGGACTTTAATTAAAGAAATACATTTAAACTTAATGCCTACATCCTAAGATAGGTGACTAACGCTCGATGTTCGAAACGAAAGTGCACGAATCCGATAAAAATGGTTGTATGGCGCGACGTCCACCGCTCGTATTGCTGACGCTGCGCCACGGCTCATGTAGCTCCATCGGTATGCCTGACGCATACGTAACAAATAGATAAACAAGTTTACGTTTACAAACAATACAAAGTTTCAACACAAACCGTCGAAAACTCGTTCTTTTATAACAAAGATAAAGTTTGCTGAATTTAAAAATTATTTGAAACTTAAATATATCAAAAGTATGTCAGTATATTTCAGTATTAATTGTAAGTAAATCAAAAACTTAATTGAATTTTTTAAAAAAAATAATCATTAGGATGCATATTATTAGACGAAGTTTCTGAACGCAGTTGTGTCTCCGTCTTGAGGCCAACGTTAGAGAAAAGATAGTTTCTCCTTAGGGTCTACCAAAGAGAGTGGAATCTACGACGAAACCCGAATGTAATTATACAATAATGGTCTATCTCTTTTTTTAATACCGAAATGAAAGAGACTGAGATAATAGAAGTAGAACCAAGGTATTTCACATTTTCTCAAAGTTTGTGTTTCGAAGTCATTTTTCCTTACGCTAGAAGCAATATAGAGTTTTGCTCACTGTTTTCACACTACAAAGATCGCTTTTTTGAGCTGGTGAGATGAAAAATATATTTCACTAAATTTACCACTTTGTCGGTATAGTAAATTAACATATTCAAAATAAGAAAATTGTTTAAGCTAAATGAAAAATTTAAAAATTTTTCTAACTTCCACACACCCTGAAACTACTTACTACGCTTTCCCTTTTAAATCTGTCCATTCAAAGGTTGCCTGGCAGAAATTGCGTCAAGCGATAAGGCCGCCCTTTGCATATTGTTATTGTCTTTCAAAAGTTGTCTTAAGTTTGTAATGATATGGTGTGCAAATAAAGTTTAATCTATCTATCTTTTTTCATGCAAAAATACAGCTTTCTAGCACTAATGGTTTTGACGCTATGCCCAGGACGGACTTTTAGGTCCAATTTCAAAGGGATTAGATAAAACTTAATGGCAGGATAATCTTATAAAAATAAAATAAAATTGTTAGTTTATAAGTTGTATCTCTTCCCGTCACATTATTTCGTAGAAGCGTGTCAGACGGGCCTCTCGTCGCCGACAGCCCTTCACTAAGTGACGAGCCCTTGTCGACGCTTTCAGAGGCTCTCGTCAACAATACCATGCTTTGTCAGCGGGAATACACCTGTAAATTCTTTCAAGGGATTTCTTTTGATGTCAAGACTTGAAAAAAAGCTCTAGTAATCAAAATACGTGATCACTGTTTTACAGTGACGTCAACAACGTTCAAGAGTAACTTAGTGACGTTAAGTGTAGTTGAATGACTGTTTCGTGACTACGATTTTCAATTGCAGAATTCTACAATGTTACCTTCTTAGTGGACTATGCTATCGTGTCTACTGGAACTTCATAATCATTTTAGTTTACAAAAATCGCACAGTTTTATAAGTTAATGTAGACAGAGTATCGTTGGTTTAAGTTTAATTTTTATTCTTCCCCGCTGTATTAGAATCTGAGACTACTTCGCCAATTGGGCGCCTGTCGGACGTCGTAATTTATGACCAAAATTGTGACAGTCCTTTACACTTAATCTGTTATATTACCTACATAGCATGTTTACAATGTTGTCATTTTATTATATTTGCCACTTGCATCCATGCCGTGATTTTAAGATAGAAATCAAATTTTGGTATAGCCATTTAAAGCCAGTTGGTACAGGCCCTACTGTCAGGACTAAGTTTTTGTAGGTCTTCTAAACCAAGGAATTTCTTTTGAATCCACGACGAAGAAAAAAGCGGTAATATAACTTTCACCGCTATGTTGGTCTGTGGCGTTGAATCTTTTAAACGGGTAAACGATTTAGACGCTCTTCTACGATTTCTTGGACAATTTGTTAGAGAAGGCATGGAATAAGCTCGTTCTCACAAAGTTGCGCACCTCACCAGTTAGCAATTATGCTGTCTCTCTCTTGTGCGTCACTCCAAATATTTCAGTTATCATACTAGAAACCAGCTATCCTGCATTAATCGCAGTTAATACCATCCATTGGCTTAAAAACCTGGCAGTGGGATAAACAACGTTAAAAACGTGCGGTTTGGTTACAATAGCTTCGGATCAAGGCGCAATGTCAAGGGCTTGGGTTCGACGCTGCAGTTTATTGGTCACACGAGTTTACGCACATTAACCGCAAAACATTTTAACGTTTTACATTTAAGTGTTTTCTCCGTTTTTAGGGTTCCGTAGCCGAATGGCAAAAAACGAAACCCTTATGGACTCGTCATGTCTGTCCGTCTATCCGTCCGTATGTCACAGCCACTTTTTTCCGTAACTATGAGCTATACTGTGGAAACTTGGTAAGTAGATGTATTCGTTGAACCGCATTAAGATTTTCATACAAAAATAGAAAAAAAACAATACATTTTTAGGGTTCGCCATACTTAGAACTCATTTTTTTTTATCAAACCTATACGTGTGGTATGTATGGATAGGTCTTCAAAAATTATATTGAGGTTTCTAATATATTTTTTCTAAACTGAATTGTTTGCGCGAGTGACGCTTCCAAAGTGGAAAAATGTGTCCCCTCCAACTTCTAAAATAAGGGAATGTGTAAAAATAATATATGATATTACATTACCATGCAAACTTCAACCGAAAATTGGTTTGAATGAGATCTAATAATTAGTTTTTTTATATACGTTATACATCGTAAACCGCATTTTACCTTTTATCCAATCAACGCCAATATAATAAAGAATTAAGAAAAACATTTATTTAGATGTATAGTTGGACGCATAGAAATCTTAATAATAAGGCAATAGAAATGTCAAAGACGCGTGACCTTGTCGCCGCGCATCTGTCAAGTCAAACACAAGTGCGAGTTGAGGAATTGTCGTCTTAATGTCATCGCAAAAAGAATAATTTTGTTTGCAGGAATACAAGCGCATTTGTCTAATCGAACATAAGTGCGAGTTGAGGAATTGTCGTCTTAATGTCATCGCCAAAAAGAATAATTTTGTTTGTAGGAATACAAAAAGTGGTATTTGAAAACCGGCGACATGCGTCCCAGTGTTAAAAGATAGACGATAGCATTTCTATTGACTAGTTATTAAGATTTCTATGGTTGGACGGAACCCTACGTGCGCGAGTCTGACTCGCACTTGGCTGATTTTTGTAGAAGTGCGCTATCATGATTCAAAATGTTGCTGTTTATATTATATACATTAACTAGCTTATTCCCGCGGTCCTGTCCGCGGAATATATCTATTAGTAAAAGTCAAAGTCAAATCAAAATTATAACCCGACTACGTAAAGCGGGGTTCCAAAAAGTAGGAAACAAGAACGTATTTCAGGTAAAAAACTAGAAATGCATTAGAACAAAAACCAGCCAATTCTACTTGGTGCTACTCCACCGGAAAACACGTAAAGTGAATCGATTTCTTTAATCGATTTAAATCTTTTAATAGTGCAAGCTGCCTATAGGCTTTAGGATACTACATTGTAAGTGTATATCTTCAAATAAAACAATGAAATATAATATTAAATTCTCTCTCATTTGAAATTTTTATGTTTTTGCTGTGGTCATTCTATCATTTTACGAATAGCAACCACTTAGACTGTAAAAAAATATATATCTATAATATGTATTGACTGTAAGTAGTATTTGCTAAGCTTTAATTTCCATGATTTAACCACTTTACCTGCTGCTGCCAACTATTTGGTGTAATTTTAGTTATGTAGGCAACATAACACCTTAACTCTTGGTCAGACCGTTCGAGTGGATGATCCTGACCACGATCTTTGCCAACTGCATCGCGCTCGCCGTCTACACGCCCTATCCCGCCAGCGACTCCAACTACACAAACTGGGTGCTGGTCAGTATCAGCCGTTACTAACATCGTATTCAACATATTCGTACCATCGCTCATATTGGCATAAACATTATCATTCTTATTTTGCCATTCCTATATTTTCTTCAGTACTTGTCAATTTCTTTGTGAATCGTCTGTTCTTATCCTGATAACATATTAATTTTTTTTTGGCTAATTTTGTCTGACGAAATAATTGATAAACTTAAGAGAAATTAGGAATTAAATGTCTATTAAAATACATTTTTCTACTTCTATTCAATTTAAATCAATGCATTAGTCTGACACGTAATGTACTTTATTAAATTATGTTGAACTTGGTGTTTACAGGAAAAGATCGAGTACGTGTTCCTAGTAATATTCACAGGCGAGTGCGTCATGAAGATCATCGCGTATGGTTTCGTCATGCACACGGGCTCCTACCTTCGGAATGGCTGGAATTTACTTGATTTCACAATAGTTGTTATAGGGTAAGGCTATACATTTGTCTCCTTTTGTGCTTTAGAAAATCCGTTTTAGTCTTCATTTTCTCACATACCATGTTGGTTTGTATCTTACTTCAGATAGATACAAATTAATGAACATGTCGTCACGTAATGACGTAACATACAGTTGGGCAATTTAGGGATCTGGCAAGAGGTGACCGTAGCCTAGTCGTTACCGCGGCTGCGCAGTATACAGAAAGCGCAGGTTCAAATCCTGCCGGTCCCATTTCTTAATATAATTAAGCTATAATGCGATATGCTTATAAATATAATCAATAAGAAATTACTTTCAGAATGGTAAGCACGGTGCTGTCGAGTATATTCAAAGACGCGTTCGACGTGAAGGCGTTGAGGGCGTTCAGAGTTCTGAGACCGCTACGACTCGTCTCCGGTGTGCCAAGTGAGTACAAGTCCTGCCATACTTTTAAGCCCATCGATTCCATTCAGCATATTCGTAGTATAACTAAACACATAGAGCCTGAAGCCTGTTCGGTGGTTCTTTCTAGTATATCTTCACCTCACTTTCACTTTACCACCACACGCCGAAAGTATGTACGGCGGAATACGGCTGCATGGCTCAGTACTGAGTTGTGGAGTAGTTATGTGTACACAACAGCAAAGATGGTTTGTTTGTCCTCATCGGCATATTTTGGTTAGATTCTCTCTTTTGTCGTTCTTAAACAACGATACCCCGATACCGATCTTATTTTAGGCATTTGTTTGCGGGAATAAAGCTAATAAATTGTATTGTCTTGCAGGTCTCCAGATCGTGTTGAACTCCATCCTGAAGGCAATGGTTCCGTTACTCCACATCGCACTATTGGTAATCTTCGTCATCATAATCTACGCAATCATCGGCCTCGAACTCTTCTCCGGCAAGATGCACAAGAGCTGTTACAATAAGTATACAGGTCAGAAAAGTTGTTGTATATTTTTTTTATTTTATTTTAACATATTTGTATTGTATTCTCGATTATGCTACTTTTACTGTATAAGAACATGAACAAATTTGAACTTATTAACATCTGTTGTTATCTAAAATCATCAACATTTACATTAGATAACAACACCATTTTCTCCAAATTTGACTTTGACTTGCTCTACTAATTAAAAGCAAGGATAATTTTAAATAATGATAATTATTTTGATGTTTCCAGACGAGATCATGGACACACCACACCCGTGTGATTTAGACAACGGCTTCAACTGCTCCCAAATCAGCGATGACATGGAGTGCCGCGAAGGGTGGATCGGGCCTAACTTCGGCATCACTAACTTCGACAACTTTGGCCTGTCCATGCTCACCGTGTTTCAGTGCATCACGCTCGAGGGCTGGACTGATGTCATGTATCATGTCAGTATTATTTTTATTGTAATTTAATCCATTTCTCAATGTTGTTTGATGATTATGATGATCTTGAACCAAAATTCTCTTTGACAACCAATGTGGGATTGTCTACAGCCCCTCTAGGCAAGCGGCAGCGGCACTGCAGCGTTTAGCAAGTATAGAAAACGCAAAGCTGGATGTGATCAAGGTGAAAGGTATATAGGATAGGCTCACTCGCACCCAGCGTTAAATTGTCTATTCGTGCTAAGCCGCTGCCGCTTGTCTATAGGAGTAGGTAATGAAATTAATACCCAGCGTCAAATCGTTTGAGAGAACTTACATTATCAGAGGAGCCCATATAGCCTATTCCAGCTTATTCATAAACAACTATATTGTAATTGTTTAAATTTCAGATACAAGACGCGATGGGGAACAGCTGGGAATGGATATACTTCGTGTCGATGGTGATCTTGGGTGCTTTCTTCGTTATGAACCTGATTCTCGGTGTGTTGTCTGGGTAAGATTACCTACTGCGTTCATTACATCTGAAGGTATATTTGTATTTAAGTCCACTATTTAGCTAAAGTACTTTGTGGACGTCAAAAAATATTTTTCAAAATATTCCAGAGAGTTTTCCAAGGAAAGAGAAAAGGCGAAAAACAGGGGTGACTTCCAGAAGTTACGAGAAAAGCAGCAGTTAGAAGAAGATTTGAAGGGTTACCTCGACTGGATCACTCAAGCGGAGTACCTCGAACCCTTAGCTGATCAGCATGATGCGGTGGACCAGAAGAGAGGAGAATACGGCATTGGTGAGGGCAACTACTTCGGAGGTAATAATATTATAGCTGATCATTTAACTATTAAAAGACACATCAAATGTATGACCGTGGGTATTCACCGCCATATCATCATTATTATCATCACACCTAATTGACCCACTGTTGGGTATAGGCCTCTTTCTTACAACGTCATTTGCCGCAGTCTTTTGCGCCCTGTAATATGACAATACTCCAAAAGTCATCGCTTCGCCTAGCAATATATCCTGCCCAAATTCATTTAAGCATAGAACCGTAATATATCTGAGGTAAACAACTGGTAAAATCAATCAGTATACGGGTAATTTCAAAACTCAACGATAATACGGAAATTGGCGAATGGCCCAAAACTTTCAGAAAACAATAAATACATTCTATAAGGCGCCATTTCTTTTACATCATTAAAAATTAAGTTATTTATTTACAAAAAGCAATTAAGTCAGTACAAGATAGTACTGGAAAAAATTGCAAAGGTAAATTAAAAAATAATTTCAAATTTTCTGTCACCTTCTTCCGGTCCTTCTTGTGTTTTATCGATGAGTTTTGGGGTACCTTGTATATTTTAATCTTCTTTTAACTACAGCTTCTAGACGTAGTCAGTGAACAGTGACCTAGAATCGGTTTCAATAAATGTCAATATGCCGCATCCATCCTGTATATTGTAGTAAAGTTTTAGAGCTACCTAATCATGCTTTACCTTATGCGCGTTATCACATCTCTTTTAGTTTTCCTCGTCTCTAATTACCAAAGTAGACAATTAAAGTCAGGTAGGCAGTGTAACTGGATATTTAATAAGTTTAATAACAAATCCAGGTCCAATAGCGAATGAGCACGATTCGACCGATCACCTTGGCGTCGAAACTTTGGAACAACAGAAGGCTTCCGTGGGCAAAGTGTGGAAGAAAGATTTCGACAAGGTAATTATAATACGACAGTGCCGAGTTCACCCACTTTTCTTTCTCTTCTACTGAGTGCCAATATTATTATTTTAATCATAGCCAAATTACCAATTCTTAAAGATGAAACATTGATAACTACATTTTGCTTAAAATGCATGAGAATCTAACTTTGCTTTACACAATTCAACGTCATTAGGGTGCGTTTGAGTCCCACTGAAGCGGAGTAGAGCAGTGCGAGTGGCGAGGAGCTGCGTATTCATATATTTTTCTTAAAAGCGTGCTCGACCCCACACTGTTCTGCCCAGCGCAGGGCCACGAGTTCATTTGTTTATCTTAAAACCCGATCAGACCCGCTCTAATCCACCTCCTCAACTTCACATCGCTCACACTATTTTGTTCTGCTTGAGTACTGTGCTTGGCCGCGTCAACGGCAACGCAACCTTTAAATACAATTATTGCTGTCCGAGATATCAGTCATCAAGGTAGTGCTACATTTTTCTCTCAATATAATTAGTAAAATAAAAACTTTACAGGTGAACCGTCGAATGAAACGAGCATGCAGAAAGGCGGTCAAGTCACAAACCTTTTACTGGCTGATCATCGTGCTGGTGTTCTTAAATACGGTGGTGCTTGCCAGTGAACATTATCAGTAAGTACCTTATTATGATTTTAAGACTTATCATTTACTAAGTGTACGGGTCATAGCCGTACAGTAGATATAAGTGGAGTCAGCAGATTGCGACACTGCGATACATCGTTCGATTAATTATGCATTAATACAATTAAGTAGTACGCGATTTGTCGTCATACCGTGCGTGACTCATTCTCATCCCATTTATCCCATAGTAGTGAAATAAAGTTATTTATTTATTTATTTATTTAAAAACTTCTTGCACAAAATTTGTGACAAAGGCGGACTTAATGCCGAAGGCATTTTCTACCAGTCGACCCTTAGGGTGGTGCAGAGATAATTGGTAGGTGCATAATATAAAAGTAGTAGTAATTACTTTATTGTATAATAAATCTAAATAATACACATACTATACTAATACTCGAATACTATATAAAACACAAATACAATAACATACATTACATAACATATAACATAACATACTATACTTAAAATAACATACATACATAAATAACATAATAACAAAGAACACTACTGAGAAGATTCCGCCAAGTAACTCAAGTATAATTGTTTTACTTTAAATTTAAAGACATCACGACTAGACGCCATCCTGATTTCCAGAGGTAGCGCATTCCACAAGAGAACAGAACGTATTGTGAAGGAAGAATGTACAAGACCAGAGGTGTGAGAGGGACAGGAAAGAAGAAGATTATTAGAAGATCTTAAGTTTAGATCATGAGTAGAAGAGAGAAATTTGAAATTAGATGTCAAGTATGTAGGAGCAAAGGGAGAATGCAAAAGAGTGAAAAGAAGTATCAACGCACGCAGGCTACGGCGCTGACGTATAGGCAGCCAGTTTAACTGACTGCGATGTGCTGATACATGATCATATTTACGGAGGTTAAAGACGAATCGAATGCAATTGTTGAGAAGTCGGTCAAGTTTATTGAGTAGATCTGCATTCAGGTCGAAAATGCAAACGTCACCATAGTCGATTATGGGAAAGATTAAAGTGTACACAAGCATCGTCTTGGTCGTAACTGGAAGAAAATTTCTTAAGCGATACAGCGATCGGAGAGTACCAGTTACTCGTTGACTTATATTCAACACATGGGTTCGGCCATCAAGAGTGGAGTCAAGATACAACCCCAAGTTCTTAACATTAGAGCTGAAAGGAATGGTTGTGCCGCTGAAAGTAATAGGCAGTAGGGATGGCTTATCGATTCTACTCATCATACGTGAACTCCCAATTATGATGGCTTGTGTTTTAGAAGGATTTATCGATAAGCCAAACCTTTTAGACCAGTCCTTAATAGCATCTAAATCCCTATTCACACTCCCGATCGCTGCACTTAAATCTTCCACCCTAGCTTGCGCGTACAACTGCAGATCATCCGCATACAAATGATACGCACATTGAAGTTCTTCGGTGATAAGATTGATAAATAAGGAGAAAAGAAGAGGAGAAAGTATACCGCCTTGAGGGACACCAGAGCTGAGATCACACCAACCAGACATAGTCTCATCAATGCGAACAGACTGCTGTCGTCCCTGAAGATATGAAGAGAACCATTTCAGCGCATCAGAGGAGATCAGAAGATGGGAGAGGATACATAGGAGAATGTCATGACTAACACTGTTGAAGGCGTTCGAAAAGTCCACCAAGGCCAATACAGTGACCTTGGTGTCCTCAACGCCCGCCCTCACATCGCCAGTCACTTTAAGCAAGGCCGAGGTGGTGCTTTGTCCAGGTCTGAACCCAGATTGAAATGGTGATAGAATATTATTCGTGTGAACAAACCTGGACAGTTGTTTATGAGCACATGCCTCAAGTACTTTTGACAGGAAGGGAAGGATTGATATAGGTCGGTAATGTTCAGGAAGGGAGGGATTACTGACTTTGGGTAGAGGACGAACATATGCTTTACACCACAAGGAAGGGAACACCCCAGAAAAGAGGGAATAATTGATGATGTGAGATATTGCAGGAAGGATTTGATCGAGGATGGAAATAATCATATAGCGGCTGATGTTATCTACACCAACCGCTTTTGACTTGATGGATAGGATAATTTTCTTGATATCCTCAGATGCGACTGAAGAAAATTTAAAAGAGCTATAAGATTGTCTGGGCAACGCAGTTAAATAGCCAATGGTTTGTGATGTAGTTGTTACATTTAGCGTATTAGAGGTAGCGAAATGGCAATTTAACGTGTCCAGACTCAAAGTTTTAGGTAGATCTGCACAGTGCTGTTTGCCAATGCCTAGAGTAGCGAGAAACTTCCAGACATCGGCGGGTGAAGACGAGGAAATATTATCTAAGATATGTCGGCGTTTAGCGTTGCGTATCATTTGATTGCACCTATTCCTGGCAGTTTTGAAGGCGGCCCAATTAGAGTCAGAGCGATCCCGCTTGAATTTTCGGAACGCCCGATCACGTCGCCTCATGGCCATCCGGATACCAGTTGTAATCCAAGGTGCAGGTGGACGCTTTATCTTTATTTTCCGGACAGGAGCATGAGCGTCATACAGTCTGGTCACGGTGTCATTGAAAACCTGAACCTTAGAATCGACAGAGCAGGCTGACTCCATAGGTGCCCAATCAACTGCCAAGGCATCGACACGCAGTTTCTCTACGTCCATACGACCAAAACAACGCCTATGTAACACTTTAGGTTTCGGTTTAGGAGGTTTTAGAATGTAGGATAAATAGATGAGATCATGATGGGAAAAACCAGGAGCGGAGTGTTGGCCATGTTGAAAAACCAGGGAAGGAGTGGAGGTGAGGATTACGTCTAACCAGGTGTCATCACCATCACCAGTATTTTGGTGGGTGGCTTGGAGTGGTAATACGTGGAGACTGGTAGACTCAATTATTTGTAGGAATTTAAGGGTACGAGGAGAACGATGAGCAAGGAGATTGGTGTTAAAATCGCCCATAATAACATGATGTGCATAATCAGACGCCAAAGATTCTAAAACCGACTCTAAGTCAGTGAAATAGTCGATGGAGGGAGGACAATAAACAACACCGATAACGAGTTTAATACTCCTGATCCATACTTCAAGGAACAGATATTCCGCTGACCCGGTATAATCTTGAGGTGATGAAGCAATTATTTTATAGGAGAACTCACTACGTAAATAAATACTTACACCACCTGCCCTTTTACCGGTCCTATCGTTACGGATCAAAACGAAACCTTGAAGGGGATACATAGTGGAAGGTAAGTTAGGTTTGAGCCAACTCTCGGAAACCAGGACGACATGAACATTAGAATTAGAAAAAGCATCAAGAAGATCACTGTAATGACTTGGAATACTTTGAGCGTTAATGTGACAAATATTCAGTAACCCTTTATCTTGTTGATTGAATGTATGTCCCAATGTGTCACCTAAGGTGCTGGTCACAGAACAAAAACTGTCATCGGCTGATGAAAAAGAATTATTGGCAGAATGAAATGACTCATCTATATCGGATAATACCATATTTAAATAAGTATATAATATTTAAATAAATAATAATAGAAGTATAATTATATATATATATATATTTATATATACAATAAAAAAAAAAAAACAATGCAAAAAATAAACTGATCACCTTACAAGTTAGGTTTAGTAACCATCTCTGCCCCACCCGCCAGCTGACAGACACTAAAAAATTGAAAACATTCACAACACATTAAATTAATGTTACAGTAGGTAGGAAGTTACCAATCGCAGCTCCAAATTGCCACACAAAATTTAAAAATGAAATATTTATAATATGATGATCTTACATTCAAAAATGATCGTTTGAACACAGTCTAAGTTTACTGACGTTTGACTAGCGGCTGGAACGGAACGTTACGATAGTGTCAAAAGTGTCAAAGTCTAATAAAAGCTGTCAATTTATAAAAACAAACTGCCTTCACCAAAGTGATAGTGAAATAATAAAATAATTATCAAGAAATTGACTGTGGTATAAATTGAAATAAAGGGGGTAAACTTAGTACTAAAAATTAAATATTATGTGGGCATACCTGTGTGGTACATAGAACTGCGATTAACAACAACACCGAACAAAAGTTGCTGTGGCAAAATTAGAGGGATGCCTAGGACTTTGTGGTTGTTCCTCCAGTCTTCAAGGTTGCTTCTTGCGACGGATACTTCACCAAAAGCGGCTTCAGCTCATCCATGGAAGTTATCCTGTGCCGGGTCCCATCGGTGGCCTTTATGATTATGATCCCGTCTTGAGTCCATGTCCCACGGAGGCCGAAATGTAGTCTGGCCTTTGCAAAAACGCCCTGGCGCCTTGGAGTAAGGAACTCTTTTACGGAAACCGATGATCCCTTGAGCCCCTTCTTCGCCCTCCAGACTGCTGCCTTAACATCATAACTTGCAAACCTAACAAGTATAGGACGATTGCGGTCTTGCTTCATGCTGCCAAGTCTGTGACAGACCTTCAAGGAGCCGGCTGTGATGTCCTTGACGCCCAACTTATCTTGGAGAATGTTCAAGATGACTGCAGACAGGTTCTCACCTTCAGCTTCACGGACACCTGAGAAGACAAGAGCCTTCCTCCGCTGCCTAGTCTCCAAAACATCGGTAGACTTTGCACAGTCATCGATCGCATTTTGCAGCAGTTTCAACATAGCATACATAAGCTCCCTGAATGTCCGGAATTCTTCGGCAACTTTGGCAACCGTGTCCTTTGCCGTCCCACCTGTATGTAGTTGAGCATGGAGCTCATTTAACTTCTCATCGAACCTTTCTCTGAGGCAGTTCTGTGCTTTTCGGATGTCCTCTAGATGTGCCATTGTGTAGATTGTGATGTGGGTGTAATGAGATAGTATTGAAAGTCAGATGGCAGGTGGCGAATGTATCTCAGATGTTACATTAAGTGTTCCCAACGTAAGTAGATGTTAATCAGTATGTTCTACTGTATAATTTATTATAAACAATGTTAAAAAAACTATTTAAGTAATTTTAATTAAATTTTGGAAACAAGACATGTGTTGTCGTTATTTGCGCCTATCTAAGTTATCTTTTTATCTTTAATCTTAGTTTATCTTAATCTCATCCAACCCCGAACACTTAAGTCCATATTGGACGATGAATATTTTTTGTGTCCTCAGTAGTGTCCGTAATCGTAACTGTAAAAACATGGTTGTCGACGAAAAGCAAATAAATTGAAATTTTGTTTCAGGCAACCCGAGTGGCTGGATCTGTTTCAAGAGTACGGCAACGCGTTCTTCGTAGCATTATTTACATTAGAAATGTTAGTCAAAATGTACAGTTTAGGTTTACAAGTGAGTATTCTTTCAATGCAATTGAGGCATATCAATATGATTTTCAATATAAGTTCTACAGCCAAAAGGTCAGATCTACTGCTAAAAGCTATTGAGCAATTGTTACTTTTCATATCTTTGCAGGGTTATTTCGTGTCCCTGTTCAACCGCTTCGACTGCTTCGTGGTGATCGGCTCCATCAGCGAGATGGTGCTCACCAAGACTGAAGTCATGCCTCCACTTGGAATCTCCGTGCTGCGATGTGTACGTTTGCTCAGAGTTTTCAAGGTCACCAAGTAAGTCATTAATCATGCCGCAAAATGTTACAACAAATAACGTTGTTGTGTGGTACAAAAAAGGGCAATAATAAATATTTTCGAACAACACAAATAACTGTCTCGTGCGGGGATCAAACCTACAGCAACATAACATGAACTGATTAAAGCGCTATGCGAAGCGTGCAAACAAAGTATTTTAATATGTATTTATATTTTATTTTTTATTTTTCAATGATGAGCAGAGAAGGCCAATTCTTTTTTATGCCCATCAAAATAATGCAACAGTGTTGCATTATTTTGAGCCTCTATCAGACTGTCCGCAACAAACACTAGTTTAGATCGCTATAAGTAACTAAGTAAAAGTTTAATTGTACAGGTACTGGCGCTCTCTATCCAATTTGGTAGCGTCTTTGCTGAACTCAATCCAGTCTATCGCGTCGCTTCTGCTGCTGTTGTTTTTGTTCATCATGATCTTCGCACTGCTGGGCATGCAGGTCTTCGGTGGAAAGTTCAACTACGATCCCGTGGAAGAGAAGGATCGACATAACTTTGATTGCTTCTGGCAGGCTCTTCTTACGGTTTTTCAGGTGTGATATATTTTCTTGCAGCTTAGAAAATTATCTCACATAAAACTGTGAAAATAATAATTTGAAAACTTACATGCAATTATTAGGACAATAGTTAGTAGTTGCTATTAAGCTGCCGATTGGTTTATAGATTCTAACAGGTGAAGATTGGAACGCAGTAATGTACGAAGGCATCAAGGCGTACGGTGGCGTGGGCACACTCGGCATCTTAGCGTGTATCTACTTCATCATCCTCTTCATCTGTGGAAACTGTATCCTTTAGTAACTGCTAATTAGCATTAGAATTATCATTTATTAGAACAGTATAATGTATGTTTATTTGCTGTTATCGTGACTCGCTAAACAGTAAGACGTGGTCCGTAATCTGCCTCATTTTATTGCTTAATTTTTACAAAGTAAAAAATGAAGTCGCTAATTCTGTCTATTCGCTAACTTGTTTTAAAGTATGCAATAATAAATATTGAAAATTCCATTTTTAAGTAGGTTGGTATAGTAAGTATTAATAAATGATAATTATGATACATATAGTGTGTGTAACACACAAACGAACACAGTTTATCACAGTCAGCAGAAACCTCAAAAATATTTCTTGACTAATTACGTGCAGACATCCTTCTAAACGTGTTCTTGGCTATCGCCGTGGACAACTTAGCAGATGCTGAATCATTAACTAACATTGAAAAAGAAGAAGGGGTAAGAAGTATACAATCAAAGTGATAGTGACGTGATTATTTTTAAATAGAGAGATAAAAATTCTATGGCAAATAAAATTGTTTATAGGCGATAGAAGAAAAAGAAGCTGGAAGCGTAGTAGCAACTGAAGCAGGACACATCGACACGGATGACGAATACATACACGACGACGATGCTTACACTACGGATAAGTAAGTATTTTATTGGATTATCTTAAAATTTTAATCATTCGCTTGCGTCTCTGTAATTAATAAGATCAGACCACTTTCCTACCTAGTTTATATACAGGGTGTCCCATATTTAATGGATAATCCTTTACCTGCAGATTGGGGGCATCACGCCTGATAGGAAAATGCAAAATTTGTAGAAAAAAAGTATCACGGATTTTTAAATATCGAACATTTTCGATTTTTTCACAAATTAGCCACTTTCGTCCACTCTTCTTGATGCCATGTTCGTAAATCTTAGAATTTTTCAAGTCTGTTTTTGGAACTCAATTCTTGAATAGATGTACTATTAAATTTACTATCTCATTATTGTACAATTATTTCATTTAAAAAACTACAAAGATTAATAAAAAAAAAATTACATGTAATTTTTTTTTACAAAAAGTTTGAACCCTTATGGTGTAAAAAAAATGTATGGAGACCTGTGTGCCCATCACGGAAAAAATATGCCAGTTTCATTGTGATTCTAAAATGGTATTAAATATTTTATATTATTTTTTAATTAAAAAAATAATGTGAGAAATTATGACCAGGGTCCGATTTTTTTTAAATCACTTTCTACCAAAATGATATCCTAGTTGATAATATAGTTACTTAAGCGTATTAAACTAAATTAAATAATTACCAACAAGCATAACTTTTACAAAAAAAGGTATTTGGAACGATTGACAGCGATTATAAATCTTATAATACCTATCTATGAAAGTATCGATTAAGATCAAAATACTGAAAGTAATTAAACAATATTTTTTTAATTTTGCTCATCACTTCTCTCTGGTTACGAAAAAAAAAATGCTGACACTCAAATGTGTTCTGTAAAAAAGGCGCGCAAAATTTCGAAATTTGCTGATGTGAAATTTTCAGTTTTCTCTAAAAGATTTTATGATATTGTGCTGTGACTTCAGACTTGTTTTTTGCTACTTGAATTTGGACTTATCAACATCGGCAAATTAACAAACGATATTGTGCTGTAACTTTGGATTTGTTTTTGCGACGAGAATTGAGACTTGTTATCTTCTTTCGTAAAATGCTGCGATATCTGTATACACCAGGAGATGTATACACAAATGCATTTTATTTATGGCCTGTGTGGCGGCAACGCCACTCGTGCGGCATAACTCTACCGAGAAAGGTTTCCAAACGTTTTTTGTTAATTTGTCGATGTTGATAAGTCCAAATTCAAGTAGCAAAAAACAAGTCTGAGTGTCAGCATTTTTTTTTTCGTAACCAGAGAGAAGTGATGAGCAAAATTAAAAAAAATATTGTTTAATTACTTTCAGTATTTTGATCTTAATCGATACTTTCATAGATAGGTATTATAAGATTTATAATCGCTGTCAATCGTTCCAAATACCTTTTTTTGTGAAAGTTATGCTTGTTCGTAATTATTTAATTTAGTTTAATACGCTTAAGTAACTATATTATCAACTAGGATATCATTTTGGTAGAAAGTGGTTTAAAAAAAATCGGACCCTGGTCATAATTTCTCACATAATTTTTTTAATTAAAAAATAATATAAAATATTTTATACCATTTTAGAATCACAATGAAACTGGCATATTTTTTCCGTGATGGGCACACAGGTCTCCATACATTTTTTTTACACCATAAGGGTTCAAACTTTTTGTAAAAAAAAATTACATGTAATTTTCTTTTTTATTAATCTTTGTAGTTTTTTAAATGAAATAATTGTACAATAATGAGATAGTAAATTTGATAGTACATCTATTCAAGAATTGAGTTCCAAAAACAGACTTGAAAAATTCTAAGATTTACGAACATGGCATCAAGAAGAGTGGACGGATGGATATTTAAAAATCCGTGATACTTTTTTTCTACAAATTTTGCATTTTCCTATCAGGCGTGATGCCCCCAATCTGCAGGTAAAGGATTATCCATTAAATATGGGACACCCTGTATATTAAGTCGTCATGGTAGGCCCTCATCAAAGCATGATAACAAGTTATTTATGATTTGTTTGTTGTATTTGGAAAATTAACATTAAAACCGAAATTTTAATCTATCTTTAGCTCAGAAAGAGAATATGAAGAAACAGGTTCAGAGGGAGAACAAGCAGAGGAGATAGAAGGAGAATTAGATGACATTGTAGACGAAGAAAATGAAAGTGCGGAGAGAGTTGAAGAAGAACAAGAAAGGGGAGAAGATCAAGAAATGATGGAAGGACATCAAAGAAACCATATAGGTATTTATTACCTTACAAGATTTTATAGTTTTAATTTCGACTAAGGAATATGGTAATTAACTGTTATTCGACTTTATAAATAAGGTGATCGGCATAATAGATAATAATACGATAATTACTGCAGATTGTTAAAAAAAGCATTGAATAAAAACATGAAAATTAATCAACACGACATAGACTGACCTAGATTTTCCGCTGTAACGAATTGTTGAAGATTTAGGTACCTGAAAAAATTTGCAGACTGTACCTACTTATATGATCACTTGCTTTATTATTATCAAAAGCCGCAAAGAAAATAGTACTAATTTTAATAAGCTAACCAACCAAAACAGTGAACACAGAGTTGGAAGAAGAGCCTCGGCTGAAACGTAAGCCCACGACCTCATCGGCGAGACCTCGCCGCCTGTCCGAGGTCGATATTTGCGACTCTAAGAAACCCATTCCCGACGCGACCTCACTCTTCATATTTACTAAGACCAACAGGTTAGGGAAGGAAAAGGCGGACGCAACTTATTAGATGTTATTTTCACGTATTTTTGCGTTAATTATTTGTCTTTGATAGTCTTCTTTGATAGATTTTACCGATAATCACGCCTGTGACGATGAAGTGGCATGTCATGTATGAGATTGAATTTTATTGTATTCATAAGCGCAGCATTTTCTCAAGTATTATAATACTGTTATAACGCCATGCTTATCACACTGCAAGAAACTAACACGGCACAAGCGCGATTCGGTAATCGTTTATAGAGTAAGACTTGCCAACATTTGCCTTGACGCTATCAAAGACAAATCTTTTCTTCTACTTTATGCCTTACGTCTTCGTTCTTTCCACTTAATTAATTATTAAAAAATAATTACTATTCATATTTTTTACACGTTTAGCTAATTTCTACACTTGTGTTTGCGTTTAATTTGTAAGCATTATAATAAATACCACGTTCATAATTATTTAGTTGAGTCATTCTAGGTACAGGGATTTCGGCATGGTCAATAGCAATAGCGAGATATTTGGTAATTCTAGGATAAATTAATATAATATAGTTATAGACAACATAGTGTAGAAATTGTAATTTTTCCTCATTAAGATGGTGGTCAATCAGAAGAAGAGGGGACATTGGTTACAGCCAGACCGCGGCGAGTGTCTGAACTGAATATGCCAAATCAAACGCCGCCTATTCCCAACGCTAGTAGTTTCTTCGTATTCTCACCGACGAACAGGTGAATGATGGAGTCTCATCGCCTGGTGGTACCCATGTCTCATTGTGTCCATTGGCGTTGTGTTGTCCTCCTTTTCTTTTATTTTTTTCAATATTTCATTAAAATATTTGGCCAATACGTTCCTTCTTATAATTTTGAGTTCGCCATATCTCTTGTTGCCATTTTTTTACATTCCCCTTTTCTGTGATAGTACGGTTTCCAACACCATCTTCATTCATCGTCCTCGTTGCACGAACGTTGTAACCCCATAAATGTGTGGAATAATCAAAATTAGACCAAATTTGTTCCAGCAATGAGTATAGTGGGTACCGACAACTGTGTTTCCCATAGACGTTAGGTTTGTTTGTTTAGATGATAGGTTTTCAAAGCATGCCCTGAAATCCCCTAGACTTTAATTTAATTTTGAAAGTGAAATTTATTTGATTATTTTTTTTTGTAAATCTTTGGCAAGTAGTATTTACGTTTGTACTGCATGTTTGTTGTCTCGTGTTTGCATGATTGTATTCACGTAAACACTATCTGCCAAAAAGTAGAATCATTATTTTATTATATTTTAAGTTCAAATGTGGCATGAAAGAATGGGTGGCTATGTATTTATTTGTTTATTTTATTGCATGTGCTTATGTCATCGATGTATGTGTAAACAATATTATTAAGTGTATTTAATTTTCATGTTATTGACTATGTCAACTTTTACAAGCTGTAATGTTGATAATGATTTAAGCGACAGCTTTTTATCTATGATCCACAATTATCGCTAAAAATATAAACGCAAAATGTCAGCAACTTAATTAATTTTCCAGTAAATTTCCTATTACTTATATCAATAAAATATTATGCATCCTTACTAAGTAATACATCTTGATGTTTTTCTAATCTTTAAGATTAAACTACCCACAATACTATTTGACTGTATCAATCAGTATTTAATTGCATTTACAACCGAATTTTGTTATGATTCTTAAAGCAATGTCCTCACATAGATATTCAACGCCAGGTTTCGAGTGTTTTGCTACAAGATGTCGGCATCGTCAACGTTCGGTAACATCATTCTGGTGTGCATCATGTTCTCGTCCGCCATGTTGGCTGCTGAGGACCCGCTTGATGCTGCACAGAAAGGGTTTAGAAATTGGGTAATTTTATTGTTTTTATTTTTGTAGTAGTTTTATCTGTTTTTATTATAATGAAATGAAATGTAACTGCTGAGGAGTTGTAGCCTCCAGCATCAGCTCAGCAACATGAAATGCTGACTTTGAGGGCTACTCTTAATTTTTCCTAAAATTAAAAGCATTGGCAAGTCACTAGTCCAATTAACTAAGCTAATTGACTTGGATTATATTCGATTTAACAACCTCTAACGACAGAAGAATTACGTACGTAGCGAGACTGGGCCCTTTTTGAACATTGTAAACATGAATGTTAAGTGCACGGTTGGCGTAGTGGTTAAAGCGGTCGCTTCGCCGCTCTCAACTGTGCAGGTGTTGTGGGTTCGATCCCCACACGGGACAAATCTTTGTGTGATTCGCAGACTTGTTATGACTTTGGGTGTGCTTTGTGTGTGTGAAATGTGTATGTTTGTGAGCACACCGCGACACTGTTAGTTTTTCCTAGTGCGGACTTCACTTTATTAAAAGGAAAAAAAAATAAAAAAAAAGTTTTTTGTACTTGTATTTGTATTTATTGATACTCAGTAATAATCTATAATTCTAGTCTGACAATAATTGTATGGTAATTGGTAACTGTCGTAACGGTTCGGCGTTTTAATCGAGAAAGGTCGTAAAATCTGTTAAGAGCATAATTTTGTTGACGTTTCAGTTGCTTAGTCAATTCGACGTGTTTTTCACGGGAATCTTCACACTGGAGTTGTTCCTTAAGCTGATAACGTACGGGCTGATCCTCCACCAGGGTGCCTTCCTGCGGTCCGCATTCAACGTGCTCGATATGCTCGTCGTTTGCGTCTCGCTCATCTCTATGAGTTTCAAGTAAGTCACAAACTCTATTATATTCAATTTTAACCTGCCTTTATCAAGTAAAATTAGATATTTTGCACCAACCGCATTTTACATAAATTTATTTGATTTTCAGATCGGGTAGTATATCAGTGGTGAAAATATTGCGAGTGTTCAGGGTGCTGAGACCTCTAAGGGCCATCAATAGGGCCAAGGGCCTTAAGGTCAGTAGTATTTTTTTATTATAGACGTCTCAATAAGACACAAGTCTAGATTTTTATGATTGTATAATTTATAAAATAACTAAATTTTATATTTACTAAGTTTAACGTCTATGATACAAAAACTTGCGACTATTATTTAATTCAATTTCATTTTCAATGATACAAGATCAAATTATTTTGGGCAAACTACAATATCCTGACATGTTTTTTCATGATTATAGCACGTTGTACAATGCGTAATTGTTGCCATCAAAACTATCGGCAACATATTGTTGGTAACATCGTTACTGCAATTCATGTTCGCTGTCATGGGAGTTCAAATGTTCAAGGTAGGGGGCCACCGCTATATAATTCTGGAGAATACTACAACAATACTCCGTTGCTATGAACCGTCTCGTGTGCTCTGAGTGAATACACACTATTCAATACATCACCGATTTACAATATTTCAGATACACCTTTGGGTACACTTTATGTCATATACTTGTCTGTCTTCTTTTATTCTTAATACTCATTTCTCATGATTATTTTGTTTTATTTCGTTGTATATGTTACGGTGAATGTGTTAAATTGAAAAATTATCAATAATTACTGGTGATTATTAATAATCATCACATGATTTGCTAAATTTGATTATAATATTGCAATTTTCACTTTTGCCGGCAGTTTATTTTGTCAATCTTGTCCTTAGCAATTAATTAACATTTTGATTCTGGGCACTCGTTGATGGTCACAATCAAACCTAACCTGACATACTTATAGAACCAAAACTTGAACAGCTCTACTTTTCTTCTATTGCTAAATTGATCAGTTATTTTTGAAACTGTATATCATTTATCGGTACTGTAGTAAAATTTTAATAATCACCGATAAATGCACAATAAATGTGATTATATATTTTATTACTGTTACCACGCCTTTTGGTAATTACTAAAAATTTTAAATTTATCACATTCACCATAACATATACATTAATATTGTAATAATGGCAATTGATTTAAATATATCGGCATTACGTTAAGTGCTAGCGATAATTATGTTATTAAAAATTGATAATTTGCAAACCTTTTTGCATTTCTACCAATTTCAAGACAAATTTTATTTCAAAAATGTATTTTTAAGCTTCGACTAACTCTTGTGCTAATTTTATTTAGATGTTTCTGCTCAGCTTCCATACAATATATATTTGGAAAGCTTTACTATTCTTTTATATTTAATGTATTGTTGTCGTGCCTAAATATATACTTTGAAGTATCTTTTAAAATACACTTCTTTACAATTTCCAACGTTGTGTTAAAGAGACCTTCCTTTCAGTACTCTATTAAAGCAATCAATAAAACAATATAACAAAAAGTTGGCATGTTCGTTCATCTTCATCAGTAGAAGCGGTCGTTGGTTGGTTAGACATTATAATTTCTGTGTCGTCGACTAGTTTCAGCATGAATTCATTAATACAACCCAAAGGTGTAGTACATGTGAGTCCGATCATTTAGATGACTAATGAAGCCTACATGTTAGAAGTTATAACCATTCCCCCTACCTTGGCGTTTACGTGCAATTAAATCTAACCCTAGTAAGTGATGTGGTCCTTCGGCCTTGTAAGATACCCCATGTGATTAAAATTGGTTTGCTTGTCCCCCTATGTTCCGTCGCTGCGGTCACTGGACGGTTGTGGATCCCTTCCCCGGTAACGTATGCCCCAACAACTAACGCAATCGATCCAATAACAGTATGTGGTGAAGTGTGTGATAGTAGCGATTAAGACTATAGGAAATATAATGCTAGTTACGTATTTATTACAATTTATGTTTGCTGTGGTCGGTGTACAGTTATATAAGGTGAGCTGTAGATCGTGCTTCATTGCTTGTTCTAACGTCTTCTAATTCCATTTACAAACACTATATTCCCAATTTTTATTTATTGAGAGGAATCTTAAAATATCAATTAGAGGACTTTACAGAGCATGAATAAATAAATATCAGTAATTTAATGTCTTATCAAAATTGTTTTTGCATGTTTATTAAGAAAGCTTTTGATATTCTAAATAGTCGAGTTCATTAACAACTTGAGCAATTAATTATTATTAATGTGTTATTTTATTACAGTGCATTTATTTTGCGTATTTTAAATTGTGCTTCTCATAAGTAATAGGTTCGTATCATGAGAAATGGGTTGACTTAACAATCGCGCTGGCTCATTTGTGGCGTCATGTACATAATTGTCTGCAATAATACACTTGGATGTAGCATGCTATTAAGCCACCTACTCGACCTAAATTTATCATAGATTTAATCGCTGAGACTTTGTTTCAGGGGAAATTTTTTAGATGTAATGATATTTCTAAGATGACAAAGGATGAGTGTCAGTAAGTACCACAAAACAATGTTATGAAATAATAATTATGGATAGGACTCACCAAGAGATTATCATCTAATTCTGTTTTTGTTTCAGAGGGACTTATTTGGTATTTGAAAACCGAAACTATGTTGTGAGGGACAGAGAATGGAAAAGAAATGACTTTCATTTTGATAACGTAATGAAAGGAATGCTGACGTTGTTCACTGTGTCTACTTTCGAAGGATGGCCAGGGTAACTTTGTTTAGACGACGTTATGATATGTACCTATTGAATGTCGTCGAATGAACTGCTGACCATATTGAATTGATTTTCAGGTTATTGTACGTGTCTATAGATTCGAATGCTGAGGACCGAGGTCCCATAACTAACTTCCGTCCAATTGTTGCAGCCTACTATATTATTTATATTATTATTATTGCCTTCTTTATGGTAAGATAATGAAATTTTAACTTATGTTATTAAATTCTAAATTAATATTACTTTGCTTTATTAAACTAGATACCAACACAGCTCATTTACTTGTTCATTAATTGAATTTTTCAGGTAAATATATTCGTCGGTTTCGTCATAGTAACTTTCCAAAACGAGGGTGAGCAAGAATATAAAAATTGTGAGTTAGATAAGAATCAAAGGAATTGTATCGAGTTTGCGCTAAAAGCTAAACCTATTCGAAGGTAAGCAAGACCAGACATTAAAGCATTCAGTCTCCATAAATTGTGTTATGTGATCAATTTAAAACTTATTAGAATTTAACAGTTAAATATGGACCTTGGAATATGTTGAAGGATAATTGCGATACTTTCAGATACATCCCTAAACATAGGATACAATACAAAGTGTGGTGGTTTGTGACGTCACAGCCATTTGAGTACGCGATCTTCGTGCTAATCATGATCAATACCATCACGCTCGCCATGAAGTACCACAACCAGCCGCACGAGTACAGCAAAGCACTGGATCTGCTCAATATGTTATTCACAGCAGTGTTTGCTTTGGAATTCATCTTTAAACTAGCTGCTTTTAGATTTAAGGTACTTTTTGAATATCAATTTACAAATTTAGGTTTATTACAGCCACACTTCACCTGTTATGTTTAGGTCCCATGACATGGAGGTGAGCCTATCGTTATCCACTGGGCCAAATCCAAGTCCGTGCGCGTCTTGAGAATTTCCTCACGGAAATATCCAGAATAATACTTTGCACGATCCGGGAATCGAACCCTAGCGGTAGACCAACGCGGCAATCAGAATATTCATGGAAATTTAAAATTGGCTCTTTCGCAATAAGCGAACTAGCGTTTAGTTAGCAAATCATGATTTTAACATGTATAAATAAACTTTATATTGTTAATGTTGTACAGAATTACTTCGGTGATGCGTGGAACACGTTCGACTTCATCATCGTCTTAGGTAGCATCATCGACATAGTGGTATCGCAAGTGAACGAACTCAAGAATCAGGTAAGGCATATCCGCACTTTATTCACTTACCACTATAGAGATACACTCACTAAATTATTGTTATCTGCAGTCTAATTTTAGAATTACTGAATAAATGTCTGAATTAATTTAGTAGCAGTGCTACGTGGAACCAATTTTTAACCGACTTAAAAAAAAGGAAGAGGTTCTCATTCGATTGTATATAATATATTTATTTTTTATTGTTTATTCGCCTTTTACTCGAAGACCCCTGAACCGAATTGAGTTCGGGGATAATACTTTAAATATTTAAGGTCGTTTACTGTGTTCTTTAAAGCTTTACACAGATGAGGCGAGACGTTGAATAAACTTAAGTATTTCTTACTTTTTAGGGCTTTTCATGTAGTTGAAGTCGGTGTTTTTTTTGTAAAATTATTATTTATTATTGAAATCGGTTTTTTTTCGTTAGATTATTACTTCATATTATTTTTATATAATAGTTATTTGAGCATTCATAGCTATCTTTAAGAACAATTATTTCGGGGCAACAAAAATATATATAAAAATGTTGATGATTAAAGGGTAATTCTAAAAGCTAGGCTAGTTACTGTCTCTCGCATGGACATCGTCGATGTTGTAATAACAGCAAATGCTAAGCTCTCACATTTGTTCGAGATCTGCCGATGATCTGAAGAAGACCCATTGTTTCAGGGAAGTGGCATGCACAGGGCTCACGTCGTCAAGGTAAGACATGCTTTTACGCTCGTTGTCAACATTGTAAACGTCATTTAAGTCTTCATAATTAAAATCTTCAAAACAATCATAATCTTTGCAATAAATGACATTCACAATGAATTGCCTTTCAATGGTGACCTAACATCCAAATTAGAATTAGATTTAAAAACCTAATAAAAAAATCATGTAGATATAGATAGAAAATAAGTGCCACTCAAATGAAATTAGATTATAAATATTCAATGTCGTCAAACAGTAATCGGTTTAAAAATGCTTTCGATGTTTGCAACCAAATACTTACTATGGGACAGTAACGCAAGAGTAAATACTTACTGTTGATGTAATATATCACTTGAAAACAACAGTACAAACTCACAATAGAAAAACACCGCACAGAAAAAGCACCGTAACGCACTTTTAAACAATTAATACAAAAAGATCAGGAAAGAAGGTATATTATCCAGCAAAGAAATAACATGAAAACTGAACAGAAGTATGTAATTGAAAACATATAAGAAAATAATCAGATACCTAGTTAAAAAGTATACGTAAAGCAACAAAATTATGCCTTTTTTCAACAGCACATGCAGCAACTTGTTTGATTTGGAATAGTATGCCAAACCATGGGGTATCATTAGGAACATTAGATTTTTACTTCTTAAAAATTTCCATAGATGGCGTTATGTATAGCAATGCAAAAATAATAAATTGTTATAAACGCTATTGTTCAACTTTTGACCAAAATATGATTTTTTAAATAATAAAGCACGTATATATAAAACGTTAAAAGCATTCTTCAATTATTTCAAAGTGATTTGAGAGAAAAAAGAAATCTATGTCTTTAACTCCTAAGTCGCCGTCTTGGATACGGCACAAAATGTAAAAAATTCATGCGGTTAGGTTATTTGTGGCTAATAGATGGCGCTTATTTCAATTTTATTTTAACATTGTATGAGTGTGTGAGTGTATATTGAGTTATAAACAATTTGGAGTTCGACGCTTTTGTCACTCGGCATGCTAAATTATTGGACATTCACTTACGATGACGAGTTTAGTTTCTGAGTCTACGATTGCCTTCCAATAGTAGTTAGATATAAAATCATCATCGAACTTTTTAAATTATATATTAAATACATGTTTTTCTAATAATGTAAGTAATCATATATATGTATTTAATTTTTTTATAATCTAAAATAATATAGATATCAATTGTCATGTGATGTACTTCGAACAGAAACAAAACGTTTTTCTGCAATGTTTATTTACAAATAAACGGGCCGCGCGTGTTTCCTTCACTTCGGTAGAAGTTTTCGGATTGTTTGTGTGCTCTTGTGGATATTTTATGTGAGATGTTTTTCAGATCTTTTTACAATTAAATAAATAAATAATTAATATATTTATATTGACATTATGGATATCAATAGAGTAAATAACGTAACACTCAAAATGAAGAAATTAATTAATTAAAAAGAACAAACAAATGTATGAATAAAAATAATTAGGAGTTGAAAAGAATGATCGGTATCATTAAGAAAAACTATAATATAAGAAAATAATAGGATAAAGATGTGAATGAAAAACAATATTATGAATGCCAATGAGTATAAAGAAAAATGTTATTAATAACAAATTCGGAAAATAATTGCGATTTTATGAAGAAATTTTTTTATGAAAAACAAAGCGCACTCCTAGATACACTAGTGGGTATTTACATACATGTTTTTTGTACTGAGTGATACGACTAAAACCTCCCTTGTCTTCTTCCTTCAAAGCAATCATAGTCTAGCTAAGAATTTCGATAATAAGATTGCTACAAAAATACGTTTTTGCGAACGAAGACAGTTGTAGGAACAATGCTAAGCAAACATGATTGCACGTTTTTATAAACAGATTTTAGATTTTTCGATCAAACTTTACCAGAAATAAATAAAGATTACCTACTTTCTTTAGCAACTCTTTTATTGACTTAAGACGTTTAAATTGTCTTTACATTAATGTTGAAATACTTGAAATTATTATTTGAAGTAGGTACCTATAGGCAAAATAAGTAACAACGTTAATAGATATTATATCGTCCTTGGGAACAACAGAAGATTCACTCCCTAACGAAAGTCAAGTTTATTTTATGTAAAAATTATACCTACACCTCGCCTGAGGTACCCACTTGCACCACAGATAATATAATACTAGTCTTGCACGCAAAATTGAAACTTATTACAGCGCGCGAACTGTGAATGTTCTAAGCGCGGCGATCTGTTATGGCTAGGGGTTGGAAGACCGCAGCGCTCCGCCGCGCCGCGCCGCCGCGCCGTCGCCGCGCTCCGCCGTAACCGCTTAAGCGCCAGCCCAATGCAGTACTGCTTCGCGGGAGTAGCCCCGGCTATTTATACCTAACCTATGAATTGAAACATCCTTGGCATAGGTAGGCTCCAATTTGTTAGTGGTGTATACCTACCAAGTTTGACAGGAACACTGAGAACCAGTTAAGCGCATAGCACGGCTACGTGCATCATTCAAGATTGATTGATTGATTCATCGTGCGTGATTCTGATTCTGATTCATCATTCAAGCGTGCTAACAAAAGCTCTATCATATTAAAATGAATTTATTCTTGGGTGAATGATATTGTATTGTATAACCTTAAAAATGAAACAACTAACATAAGTCTAAATAAAAATCAATTGCAATAGAAAGTAATCATTATTTTATTACATTACATTTTAAATCGCAAAACATTAAAAAATCGTTTGATATTTTGAATGAAGCAGTGTTATAGCGCTGTAGAAGGTCAAACGTCATGGTAATGTAACATACTGACACGGACACGCACGAATGCAGATAGATAATAATATTCTAAAACATTGACAGCTTTAGCACGCACACAGACACATTCTTACGCACACAAGGACGACATGTACCTATGTTACCTTTTGCAAAAGCTAGATGGCGTTAGGGTAGCGCGGTTGAGACTACTCACAAGTACGGCCATCTATTGGCATAAAAAGTGAATTAAAGTAGCTCACAGAAATAATTTTTTTAAGGTGGCGTCAATTTTTTGTATGAGATTGGGTATCTGTACTAGTATTATATTATCTGTGGCCAAACGCATAAATTTGAAAGAAGTGCAGACATAAATATATTTGTTTTGTTATTTTAATATCGATCACTTGGTTTTGTTTAAAATTGCTAAACAAAAACAATACAAATTAAACTGTAAGCTGAAATGTCATCATGAATTTGCAGGAAAGCTCGATACCATCAATAAATTTCTTCCGCCTCTTCCGTGTGATGAGGCTGGTGAAGCTGTTGTCCAGGGGCGAGGGCATCCGCACGCTGCTGTGGACCTTCATCAAGTCCTTCCAGGCGCTGCCCTACGTTGCTCTACTGATTCTTATGCTGTTCTTTATTTACGCTGTTGTAGGGATGCAAGTGAGTACTCCTTATTGATATCTCTCCGCTTCCGTATTCCATTAGTAAAACTCAAACCCATAGTCAATCAAATTGAGAAAAAAAATCGATACCGTATTTTTTTGTGCCTGCCACGCGTCTACCAGCATGTGGCTACCATTATACTCTGTCCATTCCTTTATTTTCTTTTTGACAGATTACATTTAGGGATGCCTTCACACGTTACTGATTCGTTTTGAAATCATAATCGATGTTTTCTAAGAAGAACTTTCAATAGTATAGTTAACTCTTCTAAAGTATTATCAATGTCTACGCAATAAAGAGATTGAGGGAGAAATAATGAAGTATGTTTTTTCAGGTGTTTGGCAAGATAGCTATTGATGACGACACGCCCATCACTCGTAACAATCACTTCCAAACGTTTCCACAAGCTTTGCTCGTGTTGTTCCGCTCTGCCACGGGTAAGATTGCAAAAATTTGCGACGATCAAATTAACATTCCTTGAACATATTTATTTGCTTATTTATTTATTTTTTTGTTTATTTATGTATTTATTTATTGGAAGACAAACAGCAGTAACAATTAATATTAATAAATATATATTTATAACTTCATCAATATTTTCCATATACATATTAAAAAATGTCATTTGATGTAGGTGAAGCATGGCAGGACATAATGATGGGCGTGTCGCCGGAGCCCGAGGTGAAGTGCGACCTGAATTACCGCGAGGAGGGGGAAATGGAGCCCGAGGACCAAGATGGCGGCACGTGCGGTTCCGTGCTCGCCTTCCCCTACTTCATATCCTTCTATGTGCTGTGTTCTTTCTTAGTAAGTAATATTTTATGAAGAACTTTGTTTTAATGGAGATGGTTTCTATCTTGTAATAACAAAATGTATATAAGTAAAGTTCCACTTGGTAATGGGTTTTTTTATGGTTACAGATTATTAACTTGTTTGTGGCAGTAATTATGGATAACTTTGACTATTTAACTAGAGACTGGTCAATATTGGGACCACACCACTTAGATGAATTTATAAGGTAATGTTTAAAGAACTAAAACAATTCATTTTTATTATTGTTGTTTAAAATTGTGTTAATTGAGTCATGCGTAATTTTAGGTTGTGGAGTGAATATGACCCAGATGCGAAGGGTAGGATAAAACATTTAGATGTAGTTACTTTATTAAGGAAAATAAGCCCACCTTTAGGTAAGTTATAAACTTTCTTCCATTCAACACTTAAAACAATATCGTAATGACGAACGCTTAAGAGTTAATCATTCATTCTACCTGTATTTTTTTTCAGTTTAAAGAAATCATTTGATTGATAACCCAAAGTTCTTTGAGATACAAATAACATAATGTGTCATATACTCTTATTCAGACGTCTTTTGTTAGGTTTCGGTAAGCTATGCCCACATCGCGTGGCGTGCAAGCGGCTGGTATCCATGAACATGCCACTCAACTCTGACGGCACGGTGCTCTTCAACGCCACGCTTTTCGCCGTTGTCAGGACTTCGCTCAAGATCAAAACTGAGGGTAAATACCACTTGCTCTTCCTAGCTCTAGTTCAGCTTCCTACTTCAAGGTTATTAGAGACATTTCAATTTGTGCTATGATCCTTTTGACTCCAGGACTTTTGGCTTGCTTTAAAAACTTGTGCCGCCGTTGCAGCTATAGTAACCAAAACAGCATAGCAAGTACGAGGTCAACCACTTGCAAACCACGTACACACTATGTTTTCTTTGGCTGCATTAGATGCAACGGTTACGGCTTTAATAAGTTCCCGGCTGTAAAAATAATTCCGATGATTTCCACAGGAAACATCGACGACTGCAACACGCAGCTCCGTGCCGTCATCAAGAAGATTTGGAAGCGAACGTCTCCCAAACTTTTAGATCAGGTAGTACCACCTCCCGGCGACCCCAATGAGATCACCGTCGGGAAGTTCTACGCCACCTTCCTCATACAGGACTACTTTAGAAGGTCAGTGTCAATGAATATACAAGACCAACGCAGAACCAAATTTAAAATAAGTTGATATTTATTTTTGCGACAGAATGTAGGCAAAATGTTAATAAGATGAGACGTTTCAATGTTTTACAAAAGAGTTTTTTGTGTAGAGTAGAGAAGTAAAAAAAAATTGCAAAAAACATACAACGATTGGCTTGAAATAAATATAAATATATATTATTGCAATTTGTTTGTATTTTTTATTTAATTTCTATTTTGGTTCAGTTAAAACTGACATGCAAATTTTTGTTTCATAGGAATCACGCGTGAGTAAACCAGATACATACGTATGTGTACGAGTAGGAAAGAATGTCCCCTCTTAGTGTTTCACGATACAAGCCATGACATGCCCCTGCGACCTAGATCTAACGCAATCATCGCCCGTCGGCTGTCGACAAACTGCTCCTCGGTCAAATGTTGGGATTGGTTCAAAAGAACTGTTTGACCCTGCATGTCCCTAAACAACGCTCCTAAACAGTACAATAATATCTATATTTTAATTAGCTTTATAAAACCAATTTTAAAAGCCACATATAAAGTTGATGCAAGAGCATGCACATGATCAACGATCCGACTACCACGTTTTATTTATACCATGTTTTATTTCCCGTTGTTATATGTTGTGTTTTTATGTGATATTTATGTTAAACATATAATTTAGAACTAGTCTGTAAAAGTGATTCAATGAATTCGTTTTGTGACATTTTTGATCTTCGCATTTAGAATCTTAGGAATAGATATCTGAATTTTCTCTTGTTTTGGGATAATTTAGATGAAAGTTACGATTCTCATTGTAGATAACATGGTTTTGCAGAATTATTTAGATTTAATAGAGTTTTCGATCTTTAGACGAATTTTGGAATTCACTTCAACGCTTAGCATAGTTGCACATATCAAAACAATTCGCAAGTACTGCAAATGTTTAAAAGATCAATCCTTCTGAAATGTACCATTCCGCTTTGAAAGGTTCAAAAAGAGGAAAGAACAAGAAATGAGACAGTCAGACGAGCAGACGCACCAGATGACGCTGCAGGCGGGACTGAGGACGTTACACGAAGCAGGGCCAGAGCTCAAGCGAGCGATATCCGGCAACCTGGACGATATTTCTGCTGAATGCGACATACCTATGCACAGGGTAAGCCCATCACTCTTACAATATTATTTCTGTGTAAAAGAAATGAAGCGACTTCATTTTAAAATAACCCTATAATTTACTGAACACAGAGAAATCACTCGCTGTTTGGAGGTGTCTGGTCCAGCATAAGAAGGCACGGGCCCAACAGAAACTTCCACAGACATAGGAAACCTGGAGAACCACCGCATATTGCAGGTGATCAATCAAATTAAAATTACATGGTTGCCTTATCATATTTTAAATGAGCTGTATCGTGTTAACAAATTTAAATTGTTTTATTTATAGAGGGCGTTGGCAACCACTTAAGTTCAATGATGCAGCGGGAATACGGAGTCGGGCCATTGCCTCTTGCGCCTAATTTGTGAGTATATAATTATTGCAAAATAATCATGAACACCCTTAAATCTCAAAGCTTTTTTATATTTTAACTAAATAAATATTGTTTATACTACACCTACGTAGAAAGTACCTCTTTGCAATATCTAATACGGAGAATATCTATCAAAGAAAGTAAGTCTTTTCAGACGAGTTCTGAAAAGCAACAAGTAATGTATGTTAGAGGTCTGAAATATTACTCCTAAATTCATTACTCCAATGGGAGTAATGAACTTTTTTTAATTTTTTTTTTAAAATGACACGAAAATTTTGCATGCCTTTAATAGGCAAGATATGGATATACCTTGTAATATTTACCTGTATACCACCTTTGTTACCCATATTTAGCAAATAAAGAATTTTGATTTTGATTTTTGATTTTTGATTTTGAACTTTTTTTAAATTTCTTTTTTTTTTTCATTTTGTTTTCTGTACTTTTTGGTAAACCATAAATAAAAAAGAATATTAAAAGAATAAAATAACTACTTTTATAAAAATAAATAAATTATTGTAACTTAATTATATAATAACTCCATAAATAAACCACTAAAATCACTATTATTACCTGTTACAAAATAATTACAAACGTTTTTTCACAAATCAACTTCATAAAGTGTAGCTGGCTGCATGCGATTGTTACCCGTGTCTCTATGCGCGTATGAAAGAAGAAATTGTGAAAATTTTTGCATTTCGCTCCAAATTCCTCATCATTTTAAAACTTTTGAATAAACAATTTGTTGCAAGAACTTAATATGTCGAGAGATAGTGATACTGACGATTTATTGACTCCGGAGGAATTGAAAGTAACTGCTCAAGCAGTGATTGAGGACCTCTTACCACAAAAGTCAAGGATCAGATATAATAAGGCGTATGCAGATTTTCTGCAATGGAGAAGTGAGAAAAATGTACAATTTTTTATTTTTTCTTGTAGGTGTAGTATAAAGCACTATGTATAACTCGGGCGAAAGTTTGATTTCAATCAACTACTTTCATCCCTTGGTGTACAATGTACTATTATTGCAGAGCAAACGGACAACCAAAGGAACAAATACCATTGAGGCCTCTCATATTCAATGGAGAATCTGAAAAAATATATCAAGTGCTCGAGTGAGTAAATCCTTCTATATTTAATAATAATTTATATTATCACCATTGTAATAAAATACCAATGAAATAAGTACCTACCTTATAAATTTTAATATATATTGATACCAGAGTTTAAGTTACAAATGCTTATCTTACAGAAGAACCACAAATGACCTAAAGAACACTATATATCAAGGTAGCCAAAAGTGTGGTTTTGTAGTTGATTTTTTTCCAAACTTATATCATGCAAATCGCACTTTCTCTAACGCTTGATTAACCTTTCTAACACTCTCATCCTTTTTCACCGCTTCTGTGTGGATAACGGTACGTAACTAACAGCAACCAAAAGTCCAACTACCCGGAGATGCTCGGTCAGATCGGACTCGCGTTCGGCTGCGTCAACTATCTGTCGACGCCGAGCGAGAAAGCCACCGCATCCAAGCCCACCGCCACGGTGTCCAGGCAGAAGGTTCACCCGGAGGACTCGGCGACTTCCTCCAGGGAAATGCTGGCGATACCGAGGATGGCCAGCATGGAAGACAAGACGCCGTCGCCGAACGCGTTCGAGATCACGATACAGCCGAAGATATCGCCGCTGCTGGCTAGCGAATGCACGCCGACGACGGAGTCGCGCACGATGACCCTGTACGGGTACAACGCGGCCGCCAAGCTGCCGTTCGCGTTCTCGCACGCCGTGGAGCGCGCGGCGCGCGGCGGCGAGCGGCGGAGCCTGCGCGCCACGAAGCCGGCCGGCGCCGGGCTCGCAGGTCGGATGGTGCGCAGCGCCTCCTCGGGGGCGGCGGCCACGCATGCGCCGACCGCTCGGCTTTTAGATCGCCCGCACTCGCCAGGTCCGCACTCCACAGGGAGCTTCCTTCTGATATTAACTTTTACTCTTCTTGTACTCGATGTATTTGTACTAGATTGTGATTTTGGAACGAATTTAGATTCGAAAGCATTATCTTTTTTTTGAGTATCTAAGTCGAAGCATATTTATAAACGTCCTTGTCTAATGTTAAAGAATTATAAGTGATTAATAAAAACTTATAAATTAGTATTTTTTTGTGATCAGTGAAATTTTAACGTTAATCTAGTAGTAAGAATATAAACTCATTTTTATGACTTCTACTCGTTTGAAGGAAGCTTTCTATTATGTAGAAAATAAACGCTCATCAACAAAACTTCGAGGCTTTACAGGAAAACATAGCAGGCGATCGACGATCTGACGGTATCGATTTGAAAGTCTAACACACTCACACTTCGCTTTAGCAAATTTCATGTTCAGCAATTACCCACGAATAATAAAGTCACACGTCTTGCACATTACATTAAACAATGCAGATATAATACATCAATATAATAGTTATCTAATATTTTATAAATTAAAATTGATGCAGGTTTAATAATCACCATCGTAACTAGCATGTAAACTAACATTGAAGGGCTAAATAGTGTTGCATTTTAGAATGAGGTTTTAGTAAAGCTTTTAGACGATTTCAGACAAGTTTTTATTATTTTTATGTAATATTAAAGTTCCATAGCTGATATAAAGAATCCATAGCTGAATTGGCAAAGCACTTGGGGCGTATACCCAAGAGGTGCAGGTTCGAGTCCTGCTGGATTCTTAATTTTTCAACTTTAATATTACATAAAAATAAAATGCATAGCAAAGCTAAAATTTGCTTTAAATATTACAAGTTTTTATTAGTATAATTTGCACGAAAATTTAAAGAATCATAAATTTCCACGAGGACACTATTGATTTAGATTAATGTATAGAAAGTGATTGAAGTTCATGCTTAAGAATCATTATAACTAGGCTAGCTTACAAGCTTATGAGAAATTAGAAAATTCATCGTTTAGATTTTAGATTCACTATAACTGATATAGCTGAGGTATGTTTTAATGTAGTTCAATGTTTTGAATTTGAGGTGGCATAATAAAATACATCATCAGTGTACGATTAAGTCAGGAGATGAAATGATGATATCGTCTAGATAGGTAACGTTGAATAAATGGTTTTACAGGAGGCGATAGTTTTAATCGCGGTGTGGTGTCCCTACCCGGTAGCCCTCGAGGGACCAACTCCTCGGTGCCTGTAGTAGGCTCCGCGGAAAGTCTAGTCACAAGAGTAAGTACTTTAAACAAGCTTACGTTTATGTCTTGATTTGAAAAAAAAATTGTCTTCGAATAGAGTCAATCGATTCAATCCACCTATTTTTACCCGACTGCGTCAGAAGGAGGGTTATGTTTTTCGAGCGTACGTATGTATGTATGTATGTATGTCTATTTCTTTGTACCGCCCTACAGCCCAAACGGCTAGACGGATTTTTACATATGAGGTGTCGAATTTGAAAAATTGTTTTTGCATTTGATAGTTTAACTCACGATAGAGGCTTATTGATCTCAAAAAGATTTGATTTCTACAAATGAATAGATATAAGAAAACATGTCGGTTAAAAGAACTAAAAAGAGTGAAATAAAAAATAATTATTAAAAAAACAAAAAACCCGACTGCTTAAAAAAAGAACTGAAAAGATAAAAACAAGTATAGCATTATCTACATTAAATTCATTAACAACAAATGAGATATTTGACATATCCATACTAAATTCCTTATGATGTTGCAGGCGGGGACAAACAATACTTTGTTACTACTATATAACTTCGTTTGTCACCGCCTGCAACATCATACAGAATTTAGTTTGACATATTTCATTTGTTGTTAATGAATTTAATGTAGATAATGCTATATGTACTTGTTTTTATCTTTTCAGTTCTTTTTTTAAGCAGTCGGGTTTTTTTTTGCATGTTTTGTAATGCTGTGAATGTGAATATTATAGGTGCTGCAAGAGCAGGGTCTGGGTGAATACTGTGACCCGGAGTTCGTGAGAAACACGTCCCGCGAGATGCAAGAGGCACTTGAAATGACACAAGAGCAAATGGACAGGTAAATAACTCTATGGTTCATACTTGAACTCTTCGAAGATTCCATCCTTATTGGTACTTATGATATAGTTATAAAATTAGACTAACATAGTTATATGACAACATACGCCTTTCTGTTACAGAGCGGCGCACCAACTAATGGTAAACGAGAAGAACATAAAACAAGCTCAAACGCAACAAGCTCAAGTTGTAAGTATCAACATTATCGCACACAGCTTGACGCCCACTAACCTTTTCAGCTGCGACCTTGCTAACATACTTAATAACGAATGTATAGTGCAATGTTTGGGTTCTAGGGCGACATCCTAGCCCGACAGTACCACCCGTTCCATCAGCCGGCGGCGATGCCTCCGCCAGTGTTCAAGCGGTTATAGCACCAGCCCCCGGCGAGGGACTCCCCCTCCAGCATCGGCCGCGCACACACACGCACCACAGGAAGAAAAGAAAACGCAAACCAGTGCTGGTCTAGGCACGTTCTACTCTATAAATATTGGTTCAGTATACTAGTTAAATTCTCTCTTAACGGCGCAATGTAGATAACTCACCTACTCACAACGGAGTAAAAAGTTATTTACGAGTAAGATCGCCAATATCTATGCTCAAAGTTAGTTTTTTTTCTCAATTCAACCAGGTGGAACTAGATTAGGGTACGTAAGTACTTTTTAACTATTGTACACTGTGCGTTCAGAGTACACGTAAAGTGAGATGTAATATAAGTAACTAGTTTAAATTCTAGAGACATGACAAAGGTGAACATTAGTACCTAGTTTGAAATGTGAGGTACCTTACTCGTATTGTCGATATTAATTAGCTGTTTTAAATTCTGAAACCAGAAAATATTTTAATTTATCAAATTCTGAGAGGAAAGAAATATCTTTAAAGAATAAAAACTAAAATAATAATAAAATACTTACATTTATTTGATCCATTTCGAGCGACGAGTTATAATTATCATGCGTTGCAAACAACTTCGTCTTGAAGGGCTTTTAAATTGAGCATTTTAAAATAATTATGTAACTTTATTAAATTAATAAGCAACGTTTTCATACAATTTTCACAAGACGAAAGAAAGCGGCGTTGAAGAACAATTCTTCCTCTAGTTTAAAATATTTATTGAGAGTTATTTAGGCTTTCGAAATTCTTGGACGCTGGTGCAAGCAAGTTTTGTGGTGAGTTATTAAACTTGGTGTGATTTTATGAAAATCGCTTTAATTGTTACAGTTCAGTATTAAATGGAAAGCTATTTGACTTGTTTAGCGGTATTTGATTACTAAATTGTAGAGAAATTCGATTTGGTTTGTAGCATCAGACCCATGACAATACCGTTTTGGAAGACTTTGACGTACTGATTGTAATACTAGCCCTCGGCGGAGGGATATCCAATTTTCAGTAGTTTACCTAGCGAGCTGAATTTATTGAAATAACCGCCTACAAGTTATATCGATAAGTTCAACGGTATGAATAGCTTCGACCACTTTTAGAGTAGAGTCTAGCGTAAACGCGGGGCCCGCTTACGGCCCGTAATAAACTAATTAGATGAAAGTCTGATTGTCATCGTTTCAATAATTTTACAATATAATCGTAAGCACTCTTTTGAAGTTTTAATAGATTTTATAGGTGGATCGATTTATACGATTTTCCATCCATGTCCTTCTCGGGTTGTTAGTTTTAAATCTCTCTTGTATGTTTAGTTCCTCGATTCCCGACGTATGAGCTTAGTGCGTGAACATCGTCTGTCCTTTCCTATCTCTGAAACACAAGCTTGTTCCTTACCAGTAGAATTTTGTAAACGGCAGTTTTTTTCATTGACATCTACTTGATTCACACGATGTATTGAAGAGATTTAAACAACCTTCATCAAATATACCATAGTTCTAGCAACTTTGTTACATAGCATGTGTATCTTATCTTAAATTATAATTAAATTAAATAAGTAAGTGATTTTCTGATGTGCTCTTATATTTTGTACCCGCGTATCACTCTAAAGGCGATGCCCGTGCACCAGGCGCTATGAGAATGTATGGCGCCGTTGCTAAGAAACGCTACAGTCATCCCGTGTTCCAATTGCGTAAAAAACGTTAATTTCCTTCATTTTGATCACAAGTCCATAATAAATTTTGACATTTATGTGCCCGATTGTATCGCTGAGACTAGACCTTTTCTCGAAGTGCTCTCGATTTTTTGAGCACTTATAATTTTGGTTTGGATTAGACCAGGTCAACGAAATTATCAGGATATAATACCAGTATCGGACTTATAGAATATACAAAGATTCAATTGAATAGCTCTTTTATGCTTTTAATTTATGTATTCCTTGAAGTAACAAACGGTCAGGTGTTGTTTGAGAAAGTTATAAGCTTGGCTCACTGACACTGCAGGCGCAGGCTTTGTTATGACTTCGTCTGGGCAACATTGTACATGAAAATGTTTTTGGTGGGTACAAAAATTACAGCAACTGGAACGCGGGGTCAGTCGGGCGTCGCCGCTGTTCAGGAAGCTGGCGCCGAGCAGAAACAGAGGGGAGGTGGCTCAAGTAACTGGGCACTGTGATTCTACACTAGGTCTCTGATGTCATCACGACACGTCAGTGCAGTGGTGGCGATCGTCATGTGCACAGCTCAAAAGTGTTAGCATTTTACGGAATAGTCGCACTAAAACAAAAAAAAAATAAGGTGTTGGTTTTATCTTGTCAATACTACTCGGTTAGATGTTCTGATGCTATGGACGGCAACATCTTTTATTTATAAATATGTTTATTTGTAATTTAACATCTAGTTTGCAAAGTATTGTTACACTTAATAGTTTCGTTATTCACAGGTAGATGTAAAATAGAAGTGGAGGGTATTTTAACACCTCCTCACCTCCGCGAAATGTCAGGCGTTGTTGCCTAGGTAAATGTAGTTACCGCATCTCTACTCTATTTCTGCTCTATGGGTGCAGAACAAAGTTGTTAGAAGTGTCCGATCACGATCACATTATTTTGGTAACGACAGTACAAGATAACAATGGTGTATTGTGTGCAAACAGTTGAAGAGGCAAGACCGTCTTCCTACGGACCTCGACCTCTGCTTGTAGCCACAGCGGCGTTAGATCATAATAGATTTAGTTTTATATCTAGTTAAATTTAGCGAGATTCGCGACGTCCTGAACTGGTTCAAAATAAACAATTGGTCTTACTAATAACTTGTTAATAGTCTGCTACACTTTATGGGTACTTAAATAAATACTCCTAAAATTTTATAACATTTACACTTTAACTTTTATAATTATTCAGAATTTAACACCTAGCTATAACGACAACTTATGTTGCGCTGGATACATTAGACAGAGTTTTTCGGGCAACAACTCGATTATTTTGAACCGTGTCGAGGCGAGCCGCGTATCAAAGTAAGCTGTAAAGCTACCCCTAGTAAGTGCCCTTTTAAAATTTCTAAAAAGCGACGTAGTGTAGGTATATCGTCCGCGACGCGACACCACTTACCATCACCACGTTCCACATTCCTCTAGAATTAAGAGAACTACCGAGCATATTTATATTCTGATACGACCAACAGGATAGTACTATTTTATTATTTTTAAAACCTTATTTTTACTTTATCAAAAACCTCATAACCGTTTTGACAGAATCATCAACCAAATCCATTATAATAGTTTAAAAAAAAATCGTTTTCCATACGTTTTGACTATTTGGAATATTCAATTTGTATAGAAAACTTTTCTTTGGCAATTTCTCTGCGGATTCTGCTACCTACTGATTCTAAACATACTACAACTTTATCTGTTTTGGTGAAGTTAAAATAATCTTATATATGTAACAGTATATGTTTGAAATCCAGGTATTGTATACAATTACTAGGTAATATATATGTTACAGTGAAAGTGATAAATTTATAATTATTAATAATTACAACATAAATCATGTTGTAATTAAATGTGATTATAATATTGAAATGTTTACTTTTGCTGGTAGTTTTTTATTATCAATCTAGTCCTAAGCAATAGTTGTTGGTTACAATCAAACCTAACCTTACCTACTTATAGGTCCTTGCCTCTATTGCACATTTGGTGCATGTCGCTGGAGCCTCGCTTCATAAGGCTCCTCCTATTTAGTGGTATAATAAAAAGATCCACGAAGGCTTTGGGCGGGCATTCTGCTCTGCTTACCTAACACTTAGTTTGAAAAACTTAGGAAAGACTTTTTGCAGTAGACTGCAAAAAGTACTACTATACAATTCCTAGAAATTGTAAAGAATACCAAATTTCATACATATCCTGCAACATAATATATACACATTTCCATTTGTTTGGGCTACACCGCAAAGACCTGTTAGGACGAAACGCACAATCTATGGATGTTCTAGCCATGTTTGTTAATACCTAATAATCTTTCGACGATGTTATTATTGAAATGAGGTATCGAGATCGGTGAAATACAACATCTACACTATTTTTAGCTGTTTGGTACAACTTTAGACATTGCGTTCTTGTTGTGGTTTGCTTAATCAAACAACGAGCTTTTTACGGTTTAATAAGCACTGAATTACAGCTAACTTGCAATAGGCACAGCGACACTAATATTGTGAGGAGGCTATATTATTTTGTATATAATATAGATTATAATATATTTTTTTTGTGATTTTCCTGACGGAAGTTCACAAATAACACTGCCCGACCCGGGATTCGAACCCGAGACCTCGCGATGTTAGGCGCATACGCTAACCACTAGACCATCGAGGCATTGCGATGTATATTGTCGATTGTACATTTGTAATGAATAAACTAATAATGACTGAGGCAATTCCCCTTTACCATTAGAATGCTACATTATGCAACAGAGAGTAACAAAGGAACGAAGGACGAAGTCGCGGGGCAGCCGCTAGTATTGACAGATAGGTTCTGACGTGACAGTAATGATGTCTGTTTAAGTGTTGGATGAACCAGTTACGATTGTAATTATTAATTATGGAACTGCATTGGACTAGCTACAGCGTGCGGCCCCACCCGCGTGGTAGTGGTAGGAATCTTGATAGAAAGTAACCTCAGTTCTGGAACTATAACACACAGACCGATTTACTTTCGCATTAACATACAGGGTGGATGCGACTCAGCGACATTTATTGTAACCACAGATTCTACTGATAGTCTGTGGTCATTTTCATAGCTTGATTTGATACTGACGAAAAATGCGCCTGTTCGAATCAAAATTTGCTCTATAAAGTTAATTATCTCGCAAAGGGGTCTCTAATTAAAAAAACTGCCTCAGCTACCATTCAATGTTTTTAGAACTGTTTGTTTGTTTGTTTTTTACCCGACGAAAAAAAACGGAGGAGGTTCTTAAGACAACGTGTTTATATATTTTTTTATCTTTTATGTTAATTCTAAATGCTTTCTGATAAAACCGTGGCTTATAAGTTAGAGCTCTGAAATAAATAAACAGAAGCTTTGTCATAGTAACTTTGGTCTCACATTTTACCGAGTGTTCAGTACGAACAATGTTGTAAAAAATATAGGAGCGCACAGTGCGCATAGCGTAGAATTGTAGAAGAGTGGCGCCATCGGCGCCATATTGGGAATAGTGTCGTTGCTGTGCTGTGATTGGCGAATGTATAGTGACGTGTGCGTGAGAGTTGTATGTATGTGAGCATGCGTGTGAAGTGTCGGTGAATGCGTTTTGTAACAACTGCTGTGGAGTGTATTGGAAGCGGCGCGAACACCGAGTAATGTAAAGAAATTTATGATTTTTGTTTTTTTTTTGTTGTGCTATAAGACCTAGTCTAGTGCCAAATTTAATGATTCTAGATTGAGCCTAAGTACTAAATGTTAAACTAAATGTTTATTATTAATAATAATAATAATAATAATAAACATTTATTTCAGGCATATCTACCCATATTAAAATTACAAACTATCAACTTAAAATCTAACAACTTAATTCTAAAATTCACAAATTGCATATAAGATCATGATATAGATGGTCTTAATAAGTAAACTGAATGGAACACGGTAGCCACTACACTGTTACCGCTCTTGCTAATTCTTTCATAGAAAGAAGCCCTGAGTTTCCTCATTAGTCCATGGAAATCTGTAACTCTGTTCTCAGCAGCATCAGCATCCCAGACGCACTACGCCGCCAGGGCAAGTTAAGCATAACCCGGAATGCGTTGTTATACTGTACACGAAGAGTGTTATAAGCACTCTTAGTGTACTTGTACCATAATTGAGCGGTGTAGAACGACTGACAGTATGCCTGGAACAGAGTTATTTTTACTTCCTTAGTGCAGTGATGGAATCTCCTTGCCAGCATATTGCTCCTACAGGCTTTACTGCGCCTCTGTCTTTCTAAATCCTCATTGTCAGACATATTCTCTGTAAGTATGTATGTTCTACAAGTATGTTTTAGGTATTTGCTTATCCATACATTTGTGAGGGTTAATTGTAATTATGTTTTGAATGTCTAAACTTTAGTTATTTACAGCTTAAAGGAACCATTGATATACGTATTTGATAATTATTTCAATTCTCCTCACTCACTCCTTTTTTCGTGAAATTTAATTTTATCGTTTCAATTGAATACCCACCATATATTCTATAGTTTCTACAAATGTCGCCATGTCGCTCCAATTATTGTCTATTGCTAATGTCGCATTAAAATTGAAGCTACTCTATTGTAGGTACCGTTTCTTTAGACGAAGCTTTTATATTAAGACTACCGATCTAGGCGTCATTAATCTAAGAATTAAAGTAGGTAGGTAAGACAGGCGTTTTTGCGTGTAGCCCGAATAAATCGTTTCCCTAAAAGTTTCAGGTGCCAACTATCTTTTAGATGATATTCTATTTATTCATTACTGTTGTCGAACTTTTAAAGTTGCCTTTATACTTTGTGCCATTTTTTGTATACTCGTTTGAAATTCCTACCCTATCGTCTATTCTGTTTAGTCTATTAAGAGTTGATTGACTACAATTTTAATATTTGAATAAGCATCGGCCGATGTTTTGTTTTAGTCTGCTCTGCAATCGAATGCCGAGCAGAACTTGATTGCGATTTAATTTGGCCGATACCGTGAATATGGAAAATATCTAAATTTTAATATCGATTTGTTAGTGTTTTAATGTAAATATGTACAAAAGTACTTGAAAATTCAAGTATGTTTTTATATTTGTAGCGTAATATCCGCTAGCAGTACGTAAATTTCGATTGTACATATTATGTAAATAAAAAGTGTAAAAGATATATTTATTCCGTCAGTCATATTAAAATTGAGACATTATAATTACCTATATTTATTGTTTAAAAAGGAACATTGTAAAATTGTTTTCATATAAATAAAAAGCGAGAAATACAGCTCTAGTGTTTTATTTGTTAGACAAACAATTCCGCACAGGTTCAAATACTAACCTACAATAACTATGGATATATCTGAGATCGTTTTACATTTGGAATAATAACTATCGTTAATATTTTCCCGTGACCGCATGAAGAGTAGGTAATGAAGTATCAATCACTTCGCAAATCGTCTCCGGTCGTTTACGGTTTGCAAAATATTCCTTTCGAACAATGACTTTTTCGCATACCTTTTTATACAACAGTACCTACCAGAACAAAATTTTACAAAATTTAACTGATAATATAACTCTCAGCCAGCCGCCTCTTTTTGAAATCGATTTAAAAGGGAAAGAGGATTTTGCGAAAAAGGCATTAAGCGATAATTTGCGACCTTTAGACGACTTGCAGGACTCAAGCCCGTTTTAGTTGCGAAGAACGAAAAAAAAAGTTCCGAACTCCTCTCACACTTAGGGGCTGTCCATTAATCACGTGAGGTTCGAAAGAGGGGGGGAGGAGGGGGCAGGGGTTCGGCGAAAATCACGAAATGTCACAAGGGAGAAGGGTGGGTATAGTAAGATATCACGTGTATTATTTTTTCGTCAAACGCGTGATTCCTAAACCGAAAAGCGGTTTAACCGATTAAATATGTTCATGTATTAGTACAATATGTTTTAATATTATTTATATACCAGTCAAAAACAACCGGCAACCATTCTGTATAGACATTTTAATCATAGTCTTAAATTATCTAGAAAAGAATTAGATTATTCTTCATACCGGTATTTAAAAATAATATTATAAAAATTTAAGATTCTTTGTAGGTACAAAAAAATACACGTGTTTTTTGTAGGTTAGTCTTAAACCTCACCACGTATCACCAAGGGGGAGGGAGGGGTTATAAATATATCAAAAACATCACGTGATTAATGGACAGCCCTTTAACACCTCCAGTCCTGGCAGCTTTGGCTCACTTGAGCCGCGGTGCGTGTACCTTTGGGTTAAGGAATCACGCCCTCTCAGAGTCCTGCGAGAGCTCTAGGTTAATTCAATATTTTGTATGGGAGCTATTTTTTTTTTCTGTCATTGACAGGGGGCTAGCCTATCACCAGGAGTTCACCAGCAGTCGTTTGACCCGCCCCTAATGCGCTGCAGGCTAGGAGACATCCAGGCTCTGGACATCCTCCATCGGCTTATTTACAGCTTTATGGCCCCTAAAACACTGACGTGCTTCAGGACCACCCTTCGCATTGCGAAACATAGCTCAGAGCTAAATCCAGTCCATTCGACACCGCTTAAATTGTACATACCGTAGGCGACGACGACGTGGACGTTACCTTTTGGAAGGGTAACCAGCCGGCCGACCTTCCAGGCATCGGAGAAGTAGCCGTCCGCGACGCAGCGGCTAAGCAGTTCGGTCAGTTTAGGGCCAGCGGGCCTCCAAACGTGTCTGACTCAAGCCCGTTTTAGTTGCGAAGAACGAAAAAAAAAGTTCCGAACTCCTCTCACACTTAGGGGCTGTCCATTAATCACGTGAGGTTCGAAAGAGGGGGGAGGAGGGGGCAGGGGTTCGGCGAAAATCACGAAATGTCACAAGGGAGAAGGGTGGGTATAGTAAGATATCACGTGTATTATTTTTTCGTCAAACGCGTGATTCCTAAACCGAAAAGCGGTTTAACCGATTAAATATGTTCATGTATTAGTACAATATGTTTTAATATTATTTATATACCAGTCAAAAACAACCGGCAACCATTCTGTATAGACATTTTAATCATAGTCTTTAATTATCTAGAAAAGGATTAGATTATTCTTCATACCGGTATTTAAAAATAATATTATAAAAATTTAAGATTCTTTGTAGGTACAAAAAATACACGTGTTTTTTGTAGGTTAGTCTTAAACCTCACCACGTATCACCAAGGGGGAGGGAGGGGTTATAAATATTACAAAAACATCACGTGATTAATGGACAGCCCTTTAACACCTCCAGTCCTGGCAGCTTTGGCTCACTTGAGCCGCGGTGCGTGTACCTTTGGGTTAAGGAATCACGCCCTCTCAGAGTCCTGCGAGAGCTCTAGGTTAATTCAATATTTTGTATGGGAGCTATTTTTTTTTTCTGTCATTGACAGGGGGCTAGCCTATCACCAGGAGTTCACCAGCAGTCGTTTGACCCGCCCCTAATGCGCTGCAGGCTAGGAGACATCCAGGCTCTGGACATCCTCCATCGGCTTATTTACAGCTTTATGGCCCCTAAAACACTGTCGTGCTTCAGGACCACCCTTCGCATTGCGAAACATAGCTCAGAGCTAAATCCAGTCCATTCGACACCGCTTAAATTGTACATACCGTAGGCGACGACGACGTGGACGTTACCTTTTGGAAGGGTAACCAGCCGGCCGACCTTCCAGGCATCGGAGAAGTAGCCGTCCGCGACGCAGCGGCTAAGCAGTTCGGTCAGTTTAGGGCCAGCGGCCCTCCAAACGTGTCTTACTATACGGACGGTAATCCCGTCTATGACGAGCGCTGAGTTCCTGGATGGACAATCCTTCCTAAGACGTCGATGGTGGCACAAGACGCGTCCTGCCGTGAACGCGAACCCAATTCACTCCACGTTGTCGGAAACGACGAGTTATGGGATTAGATTGGGCGGTAGGGGTGGAAGCTGGGATAGAGGGGCCGGGAGCAGGAGGATGAAGAGACGCGCGGCAATGGCTGCTCTCGCGATGGCACTCTGCCCCGTCAACGACATCTCGCGCGACTCTCCTTATCACCGTCAGGTACGCATCATGGCCGCGTGTGCGCCCTCAGGCACCGACGCGCCTTCTCCATCCATCGACACCATCCATCCCGGGATTGACGGGCTCACCGCTCGCCTCATCAAAAACGCCTGGCCCGTATGTGGGCCCGTACTCACTACGGACGATGTATCGCGGAGTGGGTTTTTCCACGCACGTGGAAGGACGGTCGGCTGCTCGTCCTACCGAAAGGTAACGACAGGCCGATCCTAAAGCGTACCGCCCCATAACACTCCTACCTGTCCTGGATAAAATCCTGGAGCGACTCGTACTCCACTGCGCTCCGAGCATTACGCGCGACCTCTCGCTGTGCCAGCACGGGTTCACCCGTGGAAGATCCACCACCACTGCCATCAAATCGTTTCAGGATGTAGTCGCCGTCAGCCAACACAAGCATATTAATGCAGTCTTCAGGGGGGGAACAATGCCGAAGAAACCATAGGCGCTCAATTTGTGACGTTTCATGACGTTTGGCACTAAGTCCATCTCTAAACATAACCGCAAAAACCAGTAAACCATGTAGTACTTAAGAAAACTGTTAGATGACGCTAAAATCAGTAGTCTTTGTGTACTATTATTACAATAGCTTTTTATACTGAATATTTAAAAATAAATGTAATTTATTTTAAAAATAGATTGTTATGTGTATAAAATATTATTAAAATTTTTTAATTCATATTTAATAAAAAAAAATATAACAAGCTGGCATTTTGTAGCTTGGCAACATTACTTTCAGCCGTCAATCATACTTCTTTCATTTTGGCGGCTAGTTTGTAATTTTCGTTTTCTTTTCTCGTTTCTGTGATATTTTGGTTGTATTAAAGCTGCAATAAATTAGGTTGAGTTGAAAAACCACATTTTGTCGTTCTGTTGTGTTGTGCGATAAAGACGCTTTAATACTTTGTTACCTTATTTTGTTAAAATGCCGAGGCGCTGTGCTATTGGATGTAGGTACACCTACTAGTAAGTATAATTAAGCACACGTCTTTAATCTATAATAATTACAGTAAATAATATATTATCATTGCTACTACACGAGCGCAATTCCACGAGACTTGCGCTACCCATCCAAACTGAAAATACAGGGTTATTGCGTACGGCGTACGGCTTACAAAATAATTTTAAATTAGCTATCATGCTGTACTGTAACGGTGTTACACGGTCTTCATCTATCACCCTATCTGTTGCTATAAACCGTGTTAAAATACGTTTCGTAGTTTCGTCTCACTGCCTGCTGTCCGCTGCTAACCCGTCCCGCTTGTCTCAGCTGTGTACGGCACGGCATACTTAGCTGCACTGCTCCCGCTTTCTAAATATCATTAATCTTCTAAGATATTCTTTTGCCTTTGGCTAGTCTAGATTTGATCTCCACTTTATTTTTTCAGAGGGTGTACTTCACACGTTTTCTAACCCTAAAAAATTGCCGGCGCAATTCGAAGCTTGGGTTCGAGTTGTTTGTGGTACAGATGAATGCGATTTCAATTATAAGGAGAAGAGAGTCTGTGACAGACATTTTACTGAAAGGGATCGGAACCGCAACAACCGTCTGAATGCACTAGCAGTTCCATCACTCTTTCTGCGTGGTAAGTTAAAATATTATTTTATCTATTATGTATACAGGGCCAGCTCGTCCATAGGGCGAATGGAGAAGCCGCTCCAGGCGCTAAGGGTCAGGAGACGCCCCTTTAAAACTTTGTTTTTGTTCGAAAAACTGAGCTCTGCGTGCACATAGCTTTTTTTTTAACGAACCAAAACATACATACTAACTAACCGCTAAGTGCCGCTTCGTAGTTATGTCGAAGCTAAATTGATGAATAAGCTCATAATAGCTAGCTTCTATGCATAATAGCTAAGTTGCTTAGTCAAACTAATAAATTAATCACTTTGACTAGTTAATTAATCGTGTATAAAATACCTCACAATCGACTACAATGAGTTTAGTTTGGCAACATTAGTTATGCCAGCAAGTAGCAGTTAAATTCAGTTTATGATACAATCATATTTTAATTTTTAGGAGAACCTGAAGATTCCTGCAGCATTTTGCTCGAGCACAGTTACTGCCAACTGTCTATGGGTCATCATAAAATAAAAGGTAAGCATATTATATCCCATTATTTTTGTTCAAATGTAATAATTATAATTAAACACAAAAATACTTGTTTGTGATATCATACCAGCATCAATAGTTACTTTTTCAAAATTCATCATAATAATATAATAATATTAAGCTACTATATAAATGTTGATATTTGTTTCTCCGATAATGACTTTATTTTTTTCAGGTTGGAAGAGTATGCCTTCAGTAGAAACAGCATCAAAATTCAGGATCTACCAACGAAGCGTCAAGAATTTAAGAAGACAGATATACCGCCTGAGAAATCGAGGCAAGGGTTTGCAGTCACGGTTTCAAAATGCAGAAAAAATTTATAATAAATCAGCCTTTTAAGAACTTGTCCTAAATATGACACCAGCAGCTAAAATGTTTGCAAACATGCAATATTACCAGGTTAGGAAAAAACCTACTGGTCGGCGGTTTACCATCCAAGAAAAGTTTTATCACTTAGTTATAAACAATTAAAGATGAACAAAAAATAGCATTTAGTTTTTTGCCAATATTTCATAAACTATTACTAATATTTAAGAAATTTCAAAAAAAGATTCTGAAAGAGGAAGAAATTTCTAAACAACAATTACATGAAATAATTTATTTTTTACCATAACAAAAACTTAAAAATCCAAGTAATGTTGTTCAAATAAAAAAATTGTTATAAACGAAGTATAAATATTTTTTTAACTTTTATGGCTCGATCTTGTTGTTGGTACTGAGAAAATGCCTCAAAAATATTATTAATAACTGCAAAATATGCAGAAAATGTGTATATTATCTTCGATAGAAACCGATAAAATGTTTACGTAAAAGCAAAAGAATATCACTCAGATAAAAAAATATTATATTATCCGTCGGCGCAAATAATAGAATGCTTTATAGGTATCCAAAATATATGTTTCACATTTAAAAAAAGAATGTACCTAAATCCGGCTTAAAAATGCACGTCGAAATATTTGTAGGATTTCCATTTCTTAAATAAATGTGAAACCATATGAAAAAATTAAAAGAATATTTTATTGATGTTTCATCAAATATAATAAATTACAGTTGGAGTAGATTTACCGAATTCTAGCCGGCAAAATTACATACGATGGTGATGATGAAATAAAATTATATGCTCAAAAATATTTCAATAAACACAGGCATTATAAAAATAATAAATGATTTAATGAAAGACTTGATTTATTATTTTATTTTAAATAAATGTAAGCCACCTGGAATATGAAGAGTTAAAAAGATTTCAGCATTCTTAACAACAACAAAAGTTTGCAGAACACTTCAAAATATTTATATTTCCATACAACTCGAAATAATTACGATTGAAATAAGTATAAGAAATAAGTGACTTTAAAAGTTTGTTCATATGTAGCTACTCCTGTTGCTGACTGCATAAGCTAACTTCTTGTCTTGAATAAAATTAATACATTCATTATAATACATTTGCATTATGTTTCGAGCTTTCATTTACATGAAAGTTAAGACATGTATTTTAAGTATTTCACATAAATTATTGTATGCATTGCCAATGTTTACCTACAATATTATAAGCAGTTGTTTGCTTTGTTTACAAGCTATGTAGCACTGTTAAATTAACATAAATCAGCTTTAAATCTATTGAATTGTAAGTGTATATAATATTTCTGTAAGATTGTTATGACATGTAATTTTTATTAATTACACATCAGCAAACTTAAAAATGTTGTTAAAATGTTGTGTTAAAATGATGTTTTTAAAACATGTCGCTATTTAAAAACGCTACCCAAATATAAAAATATAGCAATAGCGTAAATACAATATAGGTATGTGAGTGTGTACGCACACATACAGAGTTTAGTTCTGTATGTGGGTGTGTACGCACACATACAGAGATTAGTTCTGTGGATTTGTTATCAGATAGCGCCACCATTCAATTTTGGGTGTCAAAATTATACGGAAGCAGGCTCTCTATTCCCCAATATATTAGTATACTCTTTGGCAGTCTTCCTGGACATCTCAGTTCTATCATTAATACTATTGCCACAATAAAATAATCCCGCGACAGCCATTTGTCACCAACCTTTTATGAGAATCAACTGTAGCCCAATAATAATCAAATGAACGTAAACGCATTTGATGCGTATCGTACATAATCATATTTATTTTTTATTTATTTAAAAACTTTATGCACAAAAATTGGTACATGGGCGGACTTAATGCCGTAGGCATTATCTACCAGTCAACCTTTAGGTGATGCAGAGACGACAAGTGGTAGGTGCAAGAGCTGAGAGTTGGTTGGAAACTAGAACCATTAAATTAATCTAATACATTAAAATTTAAATTATTGAAATACAAAATACTTAACATAAACTATTCAGAATATATAAATAAGGGTGCTATTTAAACAGGCTTCTTTTTAATACCATTATTCGCCCCCAAAAATGTATGTTGCCTTCTAAATTACTAAGTCAGCAACCTAACCTAACCTAACCCGTGGCTGAGTTAGTAATTTTGACGATAAAGTATAAATTTTGAAGCTTCACTTATTATTTCTCTATAAATAATATATAGATCTATATATACACGATTCTAATATACACAAACACAATCAATCATACCTAAATATTTATAAATATTACATTTAACTATGTTGTTTTAACTATGTTTGAGTTAACTTTGCCAATTCATTAAAGAGGTGATCACGCACTTTAGTTTTAAACACATAACGGTTGGTGGACATCCTGATTTCTAAGCGGAGCGAATTCCAAAGATGGACTGACTGAACGATGAAAGAAGAATTAACGAAACCAGAGGTATGCGAGGGGCACAAAAGGAGAAGATTATTAGAGGAGCGAAGGTTAAGATCATGATTGGAACAGAGATACTGGAAATAAGGAGTTAAATAAGATGGAGGCGAAGGAGTTGAGGATAGAAAGACAGTAGTAATATTATCTGTGACAGTAGTCAATGCACGAAATCGGATAATATAAAGCGATTCGGACCTTAGGGAATATGTCATGGCGCTGTGTTAAACGTCACTTACGTCACTCAGTTGGTATTTGGTAAACAAAGTTCATTATTAAATTGAAAGAAAAGTAATTTAATTATCAATGCAAAGAAAAGGACACGCATACATTACCCAAGTATCGTGATTAAAAGAAAATAAGATAAATGGCTACTCATGGCTAGTTGTAAACTTTTAAAAGAAACCGCATACATGTCTTTTATAGGGCAATAGGTGTTTTAAGATAAAATTTCAATGCTGACGGACTCACGTTTTATATAATACGGTCCTAGAAATATATACTTTTCACCACACCAGCACGAAAAAGATCGTTGCGAGAATTCAGTGAGTAATAACGCTTATTACTCACTAGTGAGGCAAAGTGATTCAAATTTCGAAACACTAAATCCTTCCAATGAATAGGCGCAAAAAAAAAACAAAACAGTCACCATGTAGGTTAGTAATAAATATTGACATCAATTTTATTTAAAAACTACAAACGATACGTTTTAATTATTTTAAATTATATAAATACACGCTTATTTAGTATTTTCATGGTTTTATATTCGTGATTAACCATTAAATTAATTAAAATCGGGTACTTAATATTAGACTCTATAAATAAGTGTTACGGAACGAATTTCCGAACGCACGATTAAAAAAAAAAGTCTGTGTCTGTGTCTGTGTCAGTCATCGCGGGCAACTATAAATTCATTTCAGTTTATGTTTAATTCTTTACTGGAACTTTTTAACAAAAAAATAGTGAATCCAGTGATGAAGAACTTTGTGGAACTCCAAAAGAGTTGCGGTAACTTGCTTCTAACACAGAAGTTTGCTTTTTTACCAGAAAATTCACGTGAAAAGTATTTGAAAGCGTACGACATATTTAATTAGTGGCGACTTTCTAAAGGCCCTAAAACGCATTATGAATCGGTATTACTGTCGTATTTCATGTAATTATTTCAGGTTAAGCCATCGAGTACAAGTTTATTTAAATCTTAATATTTTCTCGAGTGAGAAAAATTTAATTTCCAGTTCGTGACCTCTTAAAATCTTTCGCTTGCGAAGTAGTCTTTATTAGAATCACTCGCTATGCTCGTGATTCAATTTAAGACTACTTCGCAAGCTCAAGATTTAAAATTGGCACTCACAACAGAAATATAAACTTTTTCTCACTTGTACCATAAATAACTATTATACGTCAATGAATACGGTTCTACTTATTTTTTTTATCCTTGTTATAGCTTTATACATACTTGATATGAAGTCCTTAAAACATCAGCAGTTCCTACTAAATTAGGTTATATAATGACAAAATTGGGCACTTAACTAACTTCTAACAAAAGGTCAATAAAGGAGGAATGACAGAATTTAGCAAAAAATAAAATAATCCGTCATCATCCAAGTATGTTAGAAATTATTGAGAGAAGAAATGTCTGCATAGTTCTTGTTGAATCTCTCCCCTTACTAAACTTTTTACTAGTAGATAACAATTTTTTGTATAATACAACAACATTAAGTTAATTTTATGCCATGTGTATAATTCCATTTTCCATATTTTCAGACTTTTCTATAACTTCTACTACACCAAATGCCAAAAATGGAAATTTGCAATGAATGTTAATGTTATTTAATTATCATGTCTGATCTTCTACGTTGTTGAAGACATAATGGATAATCTGGTTATCCAAAACAGATTGATTGCCTTGACAAACATAATGTTGAGATATGCAAGATATTTAAAGGGATTTTATGTTTCATGGGCATCTAACATGTTCTTTATATAATTTTAGAAGGTATGTATTTTTAGAATGGTAAATAAAAAGAGTAGTTTCCAATACAAGTATTTTATTTCAGATTGTGGCTGTGAAAATTAAAATAAACATTACATTTTATTCATTAACAATGTATATAATTATCGTTACTTTTTAAGTACAAGCCTCTATAGTAATAGGCCCTTAGCACCAATAAGTACTTATTTTTTAACCGACTTCTAAAAAAGGAGGAGGTTCTCAATTCGATTCGTATATTATGTTACTTTTTTTTTTTTTTTTTTATGTTTGTTCACGGATATCTCCGTCGTTTATGAACTGATTTTGATGATTCTTTTTTTGTTGGACAGGAGATGATTCCAAAGGGGTACCATAGTCAGCATGTCGTGATCTGATGATGGAATCTCAGAGAAATCGAGGGCAACCCTCGAATTTTATAGGCACATGTAATGTTTTTAGTGTGTTTTTCAAAGCTACACTAGTATTTACGTAATTTTATGTGAATGAGCTGATGATGGAAGGTCAACTCCTCAATGGTTAGGAGTTAAAGGATAATTCTTTCACTACTGTACACATATTCAGACTGCTAGTTATGATTTCAAGTGAGCTGTTGGAACGGAGATATTTCAAAGGTGGTCCCATTGTCAGCATGTCATGATCTGATGATGGGACCCCAGAGAAATCGGGGGCAACCCTCATATTTTATTAATCGAGGCCAAGATTTACGGTTGGTCGCAACAATTTTATGTGGTTGAGCTGATGATGGAAGGTCAACTCCTCAATAGTTAGGAGTTAAAGGATAATTCTTTCACTACTGTACGCATATTCCTGCTGCTAGTTATTGTGTAAAATGAGCTGATGATGGAAGGTCGTGACCCTCAATAGTCAGGAGAAAGGATTTAATTCTTGTTTATTATAAATAAGTTTTCCGTCTCAAGTAACCATCGTCTCCTCATTCGAGAAACATTCTTGCTCGGTGTACCCATCACTTAAAATCGTAAAATAAAATAATTTTTAACAAAAAAAAAACCGACTTTAAAAAGTAGGTTAACTAAAAAGCAAAAAATAAATTTACTTCGCACAAAATAATACGTTTTTTCATATAATTAAATAGAAATTATTAAATAATTATTTTATAATTCTGAAGTCGGTGCCAAGTAAACAATTAATAACTCTGTATAGATAATATCAATCGTTCTAACAACATTTTTCTAACTGAATATTAGTTATATTTCTGTGGTAAGTACCAATACTGGGCGACCGCGCACTAGAACAACTACGCCTCCCTTTTTGTGTGAACTGTAATTTGATATTGTAGAAAGGTTGTTTTTACTTGGCACCGACTTCAGAATTATAAAATAATTATTTAATAATTTCTATTTAATTATATGAAAAAACGTATTATTTTGTGCGAAGTAAATTTATTTTTTGCTTTTTAGTTAACCTACTTTTTTTGTTTTGTAAAGTCTGCTTCTCTTTAGGTAGTCTTCATGCTCTTTAGACTGCTTTCTTTGTTGAACCTGAAAGAATATGAATTGAAAACAATAATACATAACTTGTGTGCTCTTAGTTCTTGTGATTGTACAAACTACACATCAACCTAAACATTTTCAGTATAAGATGATCTTACATTTCTGTGTGCTTTCTGTGCAATGTGAGACCAGTTTATACTGAAATGTATAGGTTGATTGGTAGCCATCTGTCTTTAAAAACTGTATTTTAGACTTAAGTATCATGCAATTAACTATAAAAACCGAACTAAACAGTAAATTGACATTAAAGATAGACATTTCAATTTCACCTATTTGTATAGATTTTGTATTTAATTTAAAAAGGTCAAATGAAAGAAAATAAATCAATGAAAGAAATAAAACAAACCTATCCAGCATAACATGTAGTAAATTCCTTTGTAGTTAGTGGTAAAGATAGATAGATAGATAAAATATCTTTATTGCACACCAAAATAAATACATAAAGAACACTTATTGCTAAAAAGCAATGTTTTACAGGCAACCAGGCAGGTAAAATAGAATTGGTAATACTCCAGGGTGGCACGTCCATTACAGCTTCAGAGCTTTTCTTTTCAGTATTGACACAGTATTGTTTTTATCATAGGTATTATTATGCCTGTGACCTGAAAAGAAAATATTAAGGAGGTGTATTGTTACAAATTTATATGTTTATGTTTTGGATAAAATTCACAATCCTTACTTTTTACTAATTTTATAAATGAAAGTAACTCAGTCTGTCTGTCTCTCTAATACTCTTTCACAGCTAAAATACTGAACTAATATTAATGAAAATTGTTATCGAGATAGTTTAAGATCTGAGGAAGGACAAACGCCACTTTTTATTGACATACTACCACGCAGGCATAACTGAGTGCAGAAGCTAGTAATTTTTAATCAAACAGTGTAGTCAGTCACATTGTATACCTGTCTCAGTAATTGAATAAATATACCTAGTATTCTCCATACAAATTTTACACTAAATTAAATAACAAATTAATAAACATAACATATACTACACACTTTCATGCATAACTGTTACGTACCTCAATCAATCATCTTTATATGTTATAACACCCAGCATCCAGAATACAGATCAAAATGATTTTAAGTATATAAATAAGTACTTATTCCAACTTTGCAATTATCATTGTGATATATTATTTAAAGATTAAGGTTAAATAGTTAAGTATATTATTATCATAGATCCGAATGTGTATAGTCATATAACATTGAATATCCGGATATGCAAAAACCATACCAATTAGATTGGGGTCCGCTTTGAGTCTTACAGATTCAGCTGTTTAATACAAAGAATAAAATGTGTACAGTATAAAATACTGTGGAGATAGCTAAAAATAAAAATGCAAATGAAATTAAAATTCATAGTTAAAAGAATAAATGACTTTTTACTACATTCACTATTAACATTACCTATACAATATAATCAATGTGTTATTAGTATTCATGATTTTTGATCACAGCTCAGAGCACAGAATATGACTACACACAGCTACCAATCAACTTAGACATTTCCAATATAAGCTGGTTTTGCATTGCTAGATTTAAAAACACCGTTATACAATGCTCAATGCTCATCATTTTAAGTGGATATGTGCTTCTCTTGGTTATATTTTGTCCTGGGGCAAATATTCTGAGTTACCTGAAATAACAACAAAATTGTTATAACTTCATGTATTTTTGTGTTACATCAAATTTGTTTAATGTGCAAAAATTTTACTACGCTTTCTTGATATTTACACCTCTGTAGTTATGAAAGAGTTATTCCAACAGCTTTGATTTAAATCATATCTACCAAAAATAATAATGTTAGAAGCACATTGGTACATCAAGTTAAATTCTTGTAAGGATAAGTGTGTAGTTATGTAGAGAATAGTCTATTAGCACTCACTAACTAGGTAGTAAAGGTAAATCTAGTGATTATGGCCTAATTCTTTAGGTCAATAGGTACCTAATTTACATAATAAAGACTCGGTTTTGGTCGCCAAAGTAAGATGGACCAAGTTCGGACGTTCTGCTATTAAAATTCTTATTTTTAACACGCCTAAATTAGCTTTACCTGTATGTATGTATGTATGTAACCGACTCCTTTGGACTCGATTTTGACCCACTTTAAACGGACAGATTTCATTAAAATTTTGCACACCTATCAAAGATCGATGACAATGCAATAATTCGATAAAAAAAACATAAAAAAAAAGCGTGGGTAGTTCGAAGACGAAAAATATGGCACAGAGCGCCCCACGCTTTTTCACAATAATACTAGTATTTTTTGTTCATTACCATTTTCAATAAAATCTTTGCTCCAGTGTTTATCTTCATGTTTTGCCAATATTATTTCGACTTGTCATTTAAACATAATTTTTTTGAAGAAGGAAGCAGTTCTATTATTTTCTGAAAAATATATGGAAATTAGTCACAAAACAACATTTATTTGCATTTTTTTGGAAAGATTTACACAACCTGTTTATTTACATCTTTCATGTATGTTAAATGTTTAAAATTAAACAATTTTGCCAACGAGGTCCGAAACGCTAATTATCAGGTTTTGTAAGCTCTGTGAGCTATTTTAGCCGTAGGAAAAAACAAAAAACCCGACTGCTTAAAAAAAAAGAACTGAAAAGATGAAAACAAGTTTAGCATTATCTACATTAAATTCATTAACAACAAATGAAATATGTCAAACTAAATTGTTTATGATGTTGCAGGCGGTAACAAACGAAGTTATATAGTACGTTTGTCACACCGCAAATCTGCAACACTTGTACGTCTTAAGTGCAAGTCCTGAATATTGTTCTATGGTATGGTACTACATATTTGGACTATGGACCAACATATTTGGTGTTACAAGATTGGTCGTATCATTTGTGTTGTGATATATCGCAACTCCACCTGAACGAACAAAATCACGTTTAAAGTGGGTTACACAATTAAAATTCGGTATATCAGATTCTTCTCGATTGTCCAACCATGTCTCTGATAATAACAAAATGTTCGTTTTTTCTGTAACAGAGTCGATTAAATCAACTGAATGTTTACGAAGGATTTGGACGTTGAACGTACACGATGAAATGCCTTTATCTCTAGAAATAAAATCAATGACAGATTTTGCCTTCGATTCAAGCTTATTTAATGACAATCTCTTAAACTCTTGTACTAGAGATATTGTTGATGAAGCTTGTACTCGATTATGATGAAATCGAAATTTAGTTTCGTCATCATCAAATGTAACGATAAATAAACCTTCGATGCTTGTTACACGAGAGAGAGCAACATAAACAAGTTGTTGTGGATGTATTTTGTCATACTCGTAAACAATTTGATCAAATGTTCCACCTTGTGACTTATGAATAGTCATAGCACAAGCAGAAATTATGGGAAAGTGTTTACGTTTATTCCTTGTCTAACTGCTTTATTCCTTGTCATGGTAAAGTTGGATGTTCGCCATTCAATATGTACAGCAGCATTATCAACTTTGCTTTGGACAGCTAGTAGCAGCTTTTTTTCTTGCTTTTTGCCCAACCTTTGGTGATCCACAGAATTCGAGCCGAGCTGCAAACTACGTCGTCCTCATTGAAGTCTAGGTGAATTAATTTACCTACGGCACTATTTACTAATCCATCACTTACATCGATGTTTGTTGTGATAAGGTAATACTTTCCTTTTACTAAAGTGATTTGGTAAGGTAATCCCCCAGTATCGATGACAGATTTTTTGTGTAGTTGTAATCTAAAAGAAGCTTCTTGTTCTTGATTTTTAGATCCAGTTATTATATCCTTTGCTATTGAGATGACTTTATCTGGAGCTTCTTGCAAAATTTAATTGTTGTAACTGTATACAGCGACATTAGTATAAAATAAGCGAACACCATGAGGACTTAATTGTTGAGTTTCTTTTTTTTGAAAAATCTTGATTCGATAATTTCTAATTGAATTTTTACCAAAACTTCACCATTGCCAATCTTTGTAAGTATCAGTGAAAATGCAGCATTAGCCTGTTTCATGACTTGCGTTAGTTCAAAAAAATGTAAGACCTCGCCATAAATGTGGACCAACCATTCTCGTTTTAATAGGTTTATATATCAATGTTGCCCTTACTGTTGGCGCCTGGCGTATATCACCAATTAAAATGATGTCAATGCCGCCAAAATCAACATTATGATTTACAGTAATTTGTTTTAGGCGCAAATCAATTTTGGCTAACAGTTCTGCACTGATCATGCTGATTTCATCAATAATCAATACTTTGACGTATCTAAAAAGAGATCTGTACAAATGTAACATTTCAGATAATAATGGCAATAGTTTAGAAATCGAAATTTTAAGAGTAGTATGAACCGTAGTACCTACCATCAATTGCCACAGCAGCTTTACCAGTAGATGCGCAAGCTATATACGAATTACAGTAACCATCATTGTCAGTATATCTATTATAGATTTCCATTATAAGTTTAATAACAAAAGTCTTGCCACTGCCTGCTGGACCAGTGAAAAAAACTTGAAATGGTTGCTGATTTTGAGTTTGAAGATGAGATATAATATGCATTATAAGTTCTTTTTTCTCACTGTTAGCCAAACTCATTAAGTCGTAGAATTGTTGAGTATCCATTGTATTTTCTCTTTTTTTTACAATAGCACCAAGTTTGCTGAGTGTAGCATTTCGTATATCATTAGCATTAACGACAGAATTAACATCCTGTAGTAATCTTGCATATGGTTCTTCTTCAAATATGACATTAGCTTCGTTTCAAATCATTTTTATTTCCATGGGCCCCAAGGGGCGCTTGAACACGTCAAACAAACATCAAAATACAAAAAATATAAAATTATTATAAAACTTAGCTAACTAAATTATAATACTTATTGTAATAAAATGATTTGACACCGGAGCTTAGATTGACTTTAATTCAACTTAGAGAACTGAATTAGAATCAATCCAAGTACCAGCTCCGATGGGTATTGCATCATGAGAAGAGCTGGTGAGAAACTCATGTGCACCATCTTTTCAAATAATTCATACAATATTTGTTTGTTTTTTGACAATAATTCTATGTGTAAGTTATAGCAACCAAAACAACAATATATTATCTAAATATGGTTATAAAGAGAAAATAAACTTAAATATAGAAACGCAATTAAATTATTATAAATAAATCCATAGTATTTAAGGTTGCAATATCTTACACTTGAAGCAGAAAATAAAGGAGTAAAAACAATGTGTGTATACTACTGTATATATAAGGGTTTCAGAACAGACAAAAAAATATTTATATACTAATAACAAAAACTATTTATACTACAAAAATATAAAAATTAAAAATTAAAAAAAAATTACACACCTTTTGATGCCTTTACTTAACAATATTTGAAATAACATGAAATGAGGTTATACAAATCAAATTTAGTGAGGTAATAAAGAAACTATATAATTATTATGAATTAATTTTCATTAATCATCATATTAAATAATAAAAATAATGTATCAATTTTTTATTCGCAATTTATTTATTAAATAAGAAATAAAATATTTTATAGGCATTAAAATTAAATTATAAAAAGAACAAAATCATACCTAACTATTTACAGCTGAAAGAGAAAAGGGTTATGCGTCAAAAAATACTTCCGCATCTATGTCAAATGCGGGTGACGTGCCCAGAAGGCTGGCGGCATTGCCGCGTTGAATAGCAATGCTCAACCTTTGAGAAAAGTAAAAACCAGCCTTCTGATCACGTGAAGTGTCGATCAGTCTTTTTGATATCTCTTTAAAAAGAGAATGGGCACTCGGGCCCCATGACCCTAGCGTCTCGACCCCAAACGGCTCAAATATGTAATCTCCAACAAGATTACTATACTTGCGCCGCTTGAGGGTTTCTGCAGAGGCAGCAGCAGTGCCGGCGCAGGCCGCTGTATTTGGAAGCCGGATGGCGCGAGGGTGTCGACGCAGGTAGCGTCCCACACCAAGGGCCTACCCATCTTCCAAGGCAGTAACGACATACCATCCGGTCTCTTCCCATCGTCCCGTGACAAGCCGTTTGGTTCGAGCACGGCAGGCACGCCGGCGGTAGACAGAGCACGACGGATAATGTCGATAAGGTAAGAGTGCCGCGAAATGCGGCCTGCACTCCTGCTGCACGAAAGGCCATGGTGCCCGAGGCGATCGACAGCTTCACCACACCGACATTGATGCGGAGAAACGCAAGGAACACCCAAGCGAAGGCAGGTATAGCGATGCGGAAGGTACGGTCATCCAACATGGTTCCTATGTTAGGTGATGGAAGTGCATGAAGCCACGCTCCTGACTCCCATTCACCCACAGCCAGCAAACGAGCACGCTCAGCCGCATTGGTAGTAGTATCAATGAGATATTTTCTAACACTACAGCAGAGCGGCCCATCCCACTGCCTCTGGGAGAACGGGTTGGTCGGCAAGTCAGTGCTCGGACAAGTTAAAAGCCAGGCGTTCTGTGCGTCGGATTTGTACAGGACTTCCGAATTAACCAGTGTAGGAGATAAAATTTTCCTGGTTAATTCTTCGGTGCTGTACACCGAGGACAGAAACGCCGGTAAACTAACGTCAGATATTTTCCGAACGCCGAGGCCGCCCAGGCGAACCGGTAAGCTCGCCTGTTGCCACGTCCGGTCGTTCAAAGCGATATTAAAAATTTTGCATAAAGTGCTACGAATAATTTCATCTAATTGTCTTAAAAGTGCTAAATTTTTCCAAAAAGGGGTTGATCTGAGGGCGTGTGTGAATTTAGGGACGAAAAGGCAATACCGGATAATTGTGTAGGCCGAATGCATATTAATTTGTAGTAGCCGGTCAGAAACTTCACTGAAATTTTGAATTTTCTCCTCTATGAAGTTATAAAAACCTTCTTCGAGGATTGGGGACCCAAGGAGGCGAAAAGAACTTTTTTCTATAATTCTAATGTTAGGTGTCAAAGAATAAAATTTAGGTAAAACCGAAAGCTTGTCTATTTTATCACTTATAAAAATTTCACATTTGCTAGAATTTAGTTCCAAACCTATTGCCTTAAACTTAATTTTTAAAGTTGCCAAATCTTGAAGTACTGTTTCTGCGTCACCTCCCAGGGTTCCATCGTCTAAATACCACATATTCAATTTGGAATTTAGTTGCCGAATAATGGGGTTAACAGCGAGACTAAAAAGAACAGGTCCAAGAGGGTCACCCTGCTGACAGCCTACTGATGATTCCAAAAGATTTTCCTTATAAAGCAATTTTGATGGATGTCTATAGCATTGCCAAAGAAAACTAAAAATTTTGGGTGTTTCTAATTTTGCTTGTGTCAGCAGAGTGTCCCTATTCACTGAGTTGAAGGCGTTTTTCACATCTACCTTTAAGATGACCTCGCCTTTGTCGCAGCCAAGGTAAGTGGATAAGGCGTGTATGGCAGCCTCACAGCCCCCCTTTGAACCGAATCCGAGTTGGAGGGGCTGGAATGTTGTCGATAACTCTTGCCGATAATGGTTGCAGCACACTTTGGCTGCCATACGCCTGTATGTACACCCTACGGCAATAAGACGAATGCCACCGTCCTTCTTGCGCAAAGCGCACAAGTTAGCGCCGTATAAGACATCGATGATGCATTCGTTCACATTGCCGGAGAGCATAAGGTTAGTTAGAGCTGTCAACTCCTTCAAGAGGGTATCACCAGCTTCACCGGCGCCCGAGCTTAAAAGATCTTTTAAGTGCTGTGGGGTTAGCCCATCGAGACCGCCGGCAGAGCCACTCTGGAAGGAGCAGACAGCTGTGGAAACTTCCTTGGCTGAAACAGATAGGATTTCCGAGTTAGAGTCGGGTCCATCGGGAAAAGAGAGGTCATCAAATGGTGCAGGGTGCTTGCTCTGCAGATCATTGAGTGTTTCTGCAGAACAAGGCGCCACTGTATCGCTACTAAATAGTAATCAATTGATATTCATAAATGTCAAAAGTTGAAACTTAAGTCAATAATATGTTAATATGATGTCAAAAATAAATTATGTCAATATAAATATAGAATATAATATGTCAAAATAATCGCAACTGTTCGTCTTCATTGTCATCATCTCTACCTAACTGTCTACAAATTTCAAGTGTTTTTTTAGATCTAAATTACATTCAAACACTTTTCTGCGTTCTAAAATCAAGTTTTTATTATCTTCATAAATTTGAATGAATTTATTTTCAGCAAGAACTTCATTATCTTCACTTCTAAAAGGAATGTGTAGTAACACCATTTCTCGTCTATAATCGTTGAAATTGTTAGCCATATCATAGTTACGTATCTCTCCGCGTTTTCTCATACTATAATTAGCAACAAATTGAGCTAATGTTACATTTTCAAGAATTTCAGGCCTTTTTTCGTACTTATCGAACCAATTTTCCTTCCATATATTTGTAGAGTCATCGTCTAAATCTCTTAGCTCTTATAAAGTTTTTCTTATTCTCTGACGTTCAGTTGGGTATATCGTTGGTATTTAAACTGTTGCTACAGATGATTTCGCCATTGGTTCGCGTAATAAATACCAAGCTGCTTCTTGTGCAGGCATTTCAAATTCTTTGTAATATCTACGATATCTAATTCGGGATTCTCGTCCATAATTTGAATAATCATCCGTTGTAAATTACTTATGCCTCTATTATGTTTATTAACATACTCAACTACATAAGCAGCACAGGCATATTTGTCTTGAATTATTTGAATGTCCATGTTAGATTGTAAGCAACGAAATACAAATGGGTTGAAAGTATTATGCCATTTTTCAGATGGCGTCTTCCGGTAAAGCAACTTTGGTCGAACTATACCAGCACGGATAATGTTATAATAATGTTCATCAGAAACAATATTAATAAATTTTCTGGAGCACTATCCAACCACAGAAGTACATGAGCATGAGGACTTCCACGGTGCTGAAATTCAATTCTTTTAAAGTAATATTTCACTCTATATCCACCAAATGGATTTTCTTTTTTTGACTCCAATATTCTCAATAAACAATTTACTAGCTTATTAAGTATATTGCACAAGTAACTGCATCTTCGTTTACTAATTGAGCTTTGTGTACATATAACATGTCTTTGAAGGACTCATCATTAATTTCTACTCCATTATTTTTTAGTTTGTACAACAATTTAAGCAAAACTGTCCATCCTGTTTCATTAGCAGTAAGTGTCATAAAAGCAGTTGGAGCTCCAAATTGGCTCATCGTTGCGAAAAGATCTTTTTTTCTATCTGCCCAATACCACGCAAAATTTGGTAAACAACGAAGAAAAGCAAGATTACTTTCGATACAACTGTTAATGTAATCTTCAGACTGTATATTCTCTTTAGTAATTTTAGTATCATGTCCAACATGTTTAAATGCAACACTAACAGAATTGCTGACTCTCTGTCTCATGATTTTAGCAGCTACGTACAGAAGATGTTGTGGGTCAGTAGCACGGCGATCTGTACGCCTAAGTTCACTGGTAGCTTGCATAAATGGAGTAACATTACATCCATCTTTATACGTTCGAAATTGTCCACCGTAAATAGTTTGAAATGAAAGTTCTTCGGCATATTTATCAAACAAAATACTACGTGGAACCCTTTTTTCGCCTGGTGCCGTGTGCAAAATTTTATTCTCGTCCCACATAAGAGTTTCTTGTTGAGCTGTGACATTATCTTCCATTTGAACATGTTCACTAATATTATCCATTTCTATTTCTGGATCAATTTGATAAGAATTTAGAACTGCTTCGTTTATTGTTATATTTTCATGAATATGAAGTGGCGATGTCACTAGATAATGTAACCATTGTTAAATGTGTCTCTTATTAATAAGTCCATGAACATAACTAGTTTTGTGTATTAATTTCTTCTTAATGTGTACATAAAAATAGTGATCATCTTCAATATGTCTTGGCAATAGGTTCACCATTGTATTAACTTCTACAGGAACATTAATAATTTGTCCGTAAATGCCATATTGACCGTTAACATGTCTAAGTCTCCTTATTTGCATGAAGGGAATTCTCGGCGATACAAGTCGCTGCTCAATAAGATTCAATTTTGGCAAATGTGGTGGAATTATCGGAAATGAAAAACCATTGTACGTTGATAGTAGTGGATTTTTTTCCTTTATCCATAGCCTTTTTACACGTAGAGCGTACTAGAACAGTAGTACCGCATACGTAATTCTGAAAAAATAGAATAATTTTAATCAATAACAACAACAGTAAATTAAACAATTTTGCACATTTTTAAAATATATTATTAAATCTTGTATAAAATAATTATATTACCAGCAATATCAATTGTAGAATATCATCACGTACGCCAGTAACTGTAGTACTTTTCAAGTCATTTTTTCACCAAAGTCTATCGCAAACAGCACAAGAATGACCAAAAGATTTTTTTTTGAATATATTATCAAATTGCAGATGACCATGGATTTCTTCATAATATTTTGTATATTTTGGAACTGTATCATCATTAATGTCATTCATTCCTACGTTGAAAGTAGCAATATCAGCATCATGTTCATCGTTATCATCTCCACTAAGTTCATCATCAGAGGATATTTGGGAAGAAATTTTTTCTTTACTTTGATTTTCTGCTATATTATTAATATTCATTTCTTCAACTTGAATTAATGGTGTGAAATGTACGTCTCGAAGATTTAAATATATGAAATTTTGCAAGTCATTTACTCTGAAATGAAGGAATTGTCTTTCTTCTATGTTAGTTCTAGTGTTAACATAGTAAATATGTACGCAAACATTCTGATTATACACTTTAGTAAATATTTCTATACAATCCATTTCTGCATACTCTGTTTCACTGCTGAGAATTGACCTTGCACCATTTGGATTGATGCATGAGTTGACGAGGGGCGAAGCAAGTAGTTGTTGCCTTATTTGTAAGGGCGACATTGAGAGATTCATAATTTTTATTATAGAAAAAAAGAAACAATTTCCAATGTTGGCATATTGGTAATAAATTTCTTGTGGCTGTGCACAGTTTCTAAACTGTTGATATGGAACGTGAAATGAATTATTTTGCTGCGTTTCTTCATAATTATTACGTATTTCTTCTGGCCGTTTACATATTTTTGCACTGTGTTAATTATGATACATTTATATCCTATAGAATACAACACTAATTCTGTGTCCCATCACTACTCACGCGCGCCCTGATTGGTTGTATGGTTGTAAATGAATCATGGAGTCTAATGGTGTGTGCAAAGCGTCTCTCTTGTATTGTAATTATAATAAATAGTGTAACATGTGAAACAGTGCTAAATAAACATTATCCAAAGTATCGAGTGTTTTCCTTGCAATATATAATATGGTAGCAGAGCGTGGTTAGTGAAAAAATAAAAAAAAGTGCACGTGGAAAATAAAAAAAAAAGGAAATGGCGTCGGACAATAGTGGATTTAATATTCCCGTATTCAATGGGACGGAATATTCGGCATGGAAGATAAGATTAATGAAGTATCTACAATTTAAAAAATGTAAAGATGTCACGCAAAGATCAAAAAGTAGTACCGATGATGCCAAATGGGATGAAAGAGATATCCAAGCCACGAACTACATTTACAGTGCGATTACCAATAAGCAATTAGAATATGTAAGTGATCTAGAAACTTGCTATGAGATAATAAAAAAGTTTGATGAGATGTATCTCAAAAAGTCCACTGCATTGCAAATTGTTTCCAGGCAAACATTAGAGAATATCAAATTGAAAAATTACTCTGAGGTGACGATATTTTTCGATGACTTTGAGAAGGCTGTGAATGAGCTCAAACAGGCTGGTGCGAGTGTTTCAGAACAGGAAAAGTTGAATTATATGATAAAAGCACTGCCCGAGAGTTATTGCTATATAGGTGACTTGATTGATGTGTTACCAGAAAATGAAAGAACCTGTGAATATCTCAAAAGTAAAATTAAACTAAAAGCAAGTGAAAATATAGATACTACAAGTGTATTCAAGGCAGAGAAGCCACCTAATAAAGAAAACAACAATTGCTTCGGTTGTGGAAAGCCAGGGCACTTTAAGAGGGATTGTCGTTCAAATCGAGGAAGAGGATGTGGTTTTGTTCAAAGAGGTCGAGGGTCATACAATAACAGGAGAGTATTTAATAGAGGAAGAGGCCAACATGAGAGTTTTCATACAATTATAGCCAACAATACTGCAAGTGAAAAGATAGTTAAAGGTGAAATAAATTGGCTCCTTGATAGTGGATGTACGGACCATATAATAAACACAGATGAATATTTTGACTCATACAAGACTTTAGAAAGACCAATGAAGGTGAGAATTGGCGACGGTACAGTATTGGAGGCCACAAAACTTGGTAATATAAAAACTTATTTTATGGTATTTGGGCAAAAGTCTGAGATTATTTTGAGAAATGTATTCTATGTAAAAGAAATGAAGGCAAACTTACTAAGTTACTCTAAGATAACAAACCAACACTCCATTGTTTCAAGGGGAAGATTATCCAAGATTTATAACAGGAATGGAAAGATTATAGCAGTTGCAATGAAAGATGACAGGTTGTACAAAATGAGAAGTTTCATAAAAGAAGCAGAAGGAAATATTAGTAAGTGTAATATGACAATCAAAGAAAAATTACACCGTACACTGGGACATGTAAATTTTAAGAGTTTATCATTGATGTGTAAAAATGATTCATTAGAAGGAATACCTAAAGAAATAGAGAATATACATTTAAGGTGTGCAACCTGTATTGAAAACAAAATGCATAGCTTGCCCTTTCAGAATAATAGAAGGAGAGCCCAAGAAATATTGGAAATAGTACACACAGATCTGAATGGGCCACATCAGACTACAGGATACAACGGAGAAAGATATTTTTTTACATTAATAGATGATTACAGTAAATTGGTGAAAGTTTATTGTATAAAGAGTAAAGATGAGGTATTTGATTATTTAATGCAGTATGTGAACGAGGTACAGAATCTAACAGGAAAAATGATAAAAGAACTACGATGTGATAATGGGAAGGAGTACATAAATGCGAGAGTTTTTAAGTTTGCAAGAGAGAAAGGAATAGCTATAAAACCGTGTCCAGCGTATGTTCATGAACTAAATGGAACTGCAGAAAGATATAATCGCACGTTAATGGATATGGCAAGATGTCTGTTATCAGAAGCAAAAGTTGAAAGAAGATTCTGGCCTGAGGTAATTAAGTCTGCAGCATATCTGAAGAACAGAACAGTAAATAATAATAATAGTTTCAAGACTCCATACGAAATATTTTTCCAAAGAAAGCCGTCAGTAAAATATATGAAAATTTATGGAAGTAAAGTTTTTGTGAGAACTCCTGAAGAAAGGCGAAAATCGAAATGGGATAAGAAAGCAGAAATAGGAATACTACTTGGATACACGGACACCGGCTACAGAGTATTGATAAATAACAAAGTAATAACGGCGAGACATTGTGACATAATAGAAGAAGACATTACTTTGTGTGGATTGGACGAAAAAGAAGAAAATGCAAGTCAAAAGGTGATAGATGAGAAGATAGAAGAGTCTACAGAGAAAATGGAAGAGAATAGTAATATGACAGACAAGGAAGATGAAAAAAGTGATGAGTTGAACAGTTATAGAAAAGGAAAAAGACAAATTAAACCCCCACGACGATTTGATGATGAATATGGGTATTGTATTTATGTTAATTTTTGTAATGCTATGATTCCAGATAATTTTCAGGAGGCAACTACATGTAATGAGGCAAATAAATGGAAACAAGCCATGGATAAAGAGATGGACAGTTTGGTAAAAAATGATACATGGGCCCTAGTAAATAAACCTCCAAAGGACAAAAAAGTTATCGATGTCAAGTGGATTTATAGTAAGAAGAGTGAAGATAAGTATAAAGCTAGGTTAGTTGTAAGAGGGTTCCAACAAATTGATTGTGTAGATGATATTTATTCTCCAGTAGCTAAGATGCCAACACTTAAATTACTGTTATCCTTTTGTTGTCAAAATTCTTTACATATCCACCAGATGGATGTAGAAACAGCATTCCTAAATGGTAAAGTAGTATCTGAAGTTTATGTAAAACAACCTAATGGTTATGAAGATGGTACCAGTAGAGTATATAAGTTAAAAAAATCATTGTATGGGTTAAAAGAAAGTCCTAGAATTTGGTATGAATGTTTTAATGATTTTTTAGTAACTATTGGTTTTCGTAGAAGCAAATATGACTTTTGTTTGTATGTTAAAGAGGAAAATGATGTAACTGTATACATATTATTATTTGTCGATGATTTATTAATAAGCTGTAGGCATGAGAATATTATTGTAAACATTAAAAAGAAGTTATCTGATAAGTTTAAAATGAAAGACATAGGTAAAGTTAAAAATTATATTGGTATTGATATTGAGTATGAGTATGGCACAGGGAATGTTATGACTTTAAGTCAGAAATGTTATATTGAGTCACTAGCTAAATCTTATAATATTGAAAATGCAAAATTGTGTACTACCCCTATGGAAATAAACTTAAAATTGGAAAAAGCTGATTTAAATGAGGATATTAAGTATAGAAATTTAATTGGAGCACTTTTGTATGTTAGTTCAGGCACTAGGCCAGATATAGCGTTTAGTGTAAATTATTTAAGCAGATTTCAAAATTGTTACAATGAGACACATTTTAAATATGCTCTGAGAGTTTTAAAGTATTTGTATTTGACAAGGGATTGTAAGCTTACCTTTTCTAAGAATAATAGTGCTGATGTTTTAGATTGTTATGTGGATGCCGACTGGGCAGGAGATATTGTAGATAGAAAGTCGACATCTGGTTTTGTAATAAGACTATTTGGAAATGTAATAAGTTGGAAGTCAAAGAAGCAAAATTGTGTCACAAAATCTTCCACATTTGCGGAGTATATTGCCCTATCTGAAGCTGTAACTGAATTTAAATTTTTGATATGTTTAACTAATGATGTATTTGTTAAAATTTCTAAACCGGTCAAGATATATGAGGATAATTCAGGGGCTGTAGCGATTGCTAAGTATGGTAACTTCACTAAAAACTCGAAACATATAGAAGTTCATTATCATTTTATTCATGAAAATGTAAAGGAAGGAAATGTAGAAATTGTTAAGATACAGTCAGAGGATAATGTAGCTGATATATTTACAAAATCGTTAGGAAATGTAAAATTCATTAAATTCAGGGAAATGTTAAATGTTAAGAAATAAAACAAAATGTTAAGATGTGTATAAGAAGTTTATTAAAGTAAATAATGTACCTAGTTTAGCCTAGTAATAGTAAAAAAAAGCAAATGATACTTACCTAGATTACTTATAAGTTAGTATGTAACTGATTAATACCATACCATAATATTAATACTTACCTTTGATACCTACCTAAGATAATATTGAATACTTACCTTGGTTAAGTTTGTTAATGATATGTTAGATTAAAGATTTAAGGATGTGTATATAGGAAAGCATAGTTCTTGTTTGTAAAGAGCTGTTGTTTATAAAATATAAATGTAAGGAGGTGTGTTAATTATGATACATTTATATCCTATAGAATACAACACTAATTCTGTGTCCCATCACTACTCACGCGCGCCCTGATTGGTTGTATGGTTGTAAATGAATCATGGAGTCTAATGGTGTGTGCAAAGCGTCTCTCTTGTATTGTAATTATAATAAATAGTGTAACATGTGAAACAGTGCTAAATAAACATTATCCAAAGTATCGAGTGTTTTCCTTGCAATATATAATACACTGCAATTATCACGTGATCTAAAATTAACCAATCAAAAAATATTGATTAAAAAGACATCATATTTTACTCCAAAAAATGTAAGATAAAAAAATCATATTTACGGATCTGGTCGGATATGATGATTTAAAGTGTATAAAGCCTGATTTTTCTTTTTCCTGTCGTTATATTCTTTTTTTCTTTGTTTATCAGTTTTAGGTATTATTTTACTTTCTTGTTTCTTTAATTTCTGCGCTTCATAATGTTTTTTTCTTCTTTCTGGATTAGTTTTAGGTTTTGTAGCTGGTACTTGATCAGTCTCACCACATTCATCTGATCTCTCTGCAGTTATTTTTTTGTACCATTGTATTTTGTAATTTCCTTCTCTCACGATATTCTCTACATCTTTGTGCATTTTTTTTTTCCTTGGTGTTATAGTTTGTACCTCAGTAGTCGATGCTTTAGATGATTCGCTATTGAATTAAAAAGACCCATACCATCCTGCATTACTCACAAATTTATCTGACTTTGAAATAACACCATTAGACTACGCGCCGCGTTTACGATATATTTATAGTAAAGGCGACTTTGATAACATAAACAGGGAGATTGGTGAGGTTGACTGGGAGGTTGAGTTCTTAACACGATCGGTGGATGACGCTGTTGAGTTTTTTATGCAAATCATTACCAAATTACAGGACAAATACATTCCAAAAACCGTTGTTCGTAATAAATCATACCCCGCTTGGTATAGCGCCTCACTAATCAAAATTATTTCTGAAAAGTATAAATACCACAAAAAATTTAAAAAATATGGCAACAAATCGGATGAGCATACATTTAAATTACTACGCGAAAGAGTTAAAACTATGGAATCAACTTGCTTTAATAACTATATAAATTTAACCGAAAAATCAATAAAAAATAATCCGAAATGTTTTTGGACTTTTGTATAAAATCGTTACACTTCACTTTCAATACCTAACAATTTTAAATATAATGATGAAATTTTGCTGACTGGTGAGTCAATTTGCCGTGGTTTCTCTTCCTACTTTAGTTCTGCGTTTCTCAGTGATAACGACAGTAATTTGTACAACCAAAACACAATGCTACCACAGATTGCCTCTCTTTGTAATATGACCGCATCTGATATTAGTAGTGTTAAGGTAAAGGTTGATGAAGTCACCAAGTTACTGCGCAACCTGGACCCGGCCAAGGGTGCAGGCCCGGACAGTATATCCCCTAGGTTGCTTATTAAATGCGCACCTTCGATATCTTTTCCAATCTGCAGAACTTACTTAACTATAAATCGGTGGACCTTAATCTATAGGACTTTGTAACGAAACCATAGCGCGATCTAACTCGATCCCAACGCCATCTATCGAGCGCCTTCGAAATTGATTGGTGTTACAGTACTAAATATATCTCTCTCGCATAGGGAAAGCAAGCGAGATATTTTCGTTTTGTCTCTCTATTAATAATAAAGTAACTAAAATAAATAAATTATTATAACTTAAAATAAAATACAATGCCTTCCTTTTGTTGAGTGTACACAGGTGTTATGTACATAATAAATAATTAAAAATAATAACAATAATGAATCCTGGCAGTGTTTCTGCACAAGTTCCGGATATTGCTGATGGATTTAGGTGAGTAGAGATTTTATACAGGCAATAATAAATGCTTTTGTATTTTAGCAAGTACGCATTATAACCTTTCTTTACTATTGTGCTAACCAAGTCATACGCGTTATAATCTCTCCATTATTGTGTGTTTAGCAAGTGTACGCGTCATAACTATATTAAATTCAAAAGCAAATTATTTATTAATATTACCACAGAATGTTTACTAATTTTGTTATGTACATTTCATGGAATAGCCGATTAGAACACATCTAATTATGTCATTGGGATTGGTGATGAGATTATTGATAATGAGATCTGATATTATTATATCACGAGTAAACTTGCTAATACAATTTAAAAGAAAGCAAGGTAATCGCAGAAAAATAATGTTAAAGATAAGGTTTGTTATGTGTGATCACAGAACTATTACTCCTAGAAACCGAGTACGAAATTTCGATTTCATCATAATCGAGTACAAGCTTCATCAACAATATCTCTAGTACAAGAGTTTAAGAGATTGTCATTAAATAAGCTTGAAACGAAGGCAAAATCTGTCATTGATTTCATTTCTAGAGATAAAGGCATTTCATCGTGTACGTTCAACGTCCAAATCCTTCGTAAACATTCAGTTGATTTAATCGACTCTGTTACAGAAAAAACGAACATTTTGTTATTATCAGAGACATGGTTGGACAATCGAGAAGAATCTGATATACCGAATTTTAATTGTGTAACCCACTTTAAACGTGATTTTGTTCGTTCAGGTGGAGTTGCAATATATCACAACACAAATGATACGACCAATCTTGTAACACCAAAGACTAATAGGTCATTATGAACAATATTCAGGACTTGCACTTAAGACGTACAAGTGTTGCAGATTTATGTGCAGCAGAGTGTGTAAAGGAAAACGGCGTTACCTTAATCGTGGCAGTCATATACGGGGTGGATGCGACATAGCGACATTTATTGAAACCACAGCTTCTATACATGGTAAGTATCAATTTCCACCTGATAAAAATTCTCTGGCCAAAAAAAAAAAATCACGTTTTCCGAACAATTTGAACATTGCGATCGTGCAATTTGTTCGGAAGACGTGGATTTTTTTTTTCGCCAGAGAATTTTTTATCCGGTGGAAATGCATACTGGCCATGTATAGAAGCTGTGGTTTCAATAAATGTCGCTATGTCGCATCCACCCTGTATGTCTCACCAAATAACAAATTAATAGATATTCAGGAGTTCATTCATCGAGCACTGCTAGAGTAGGTATTCTAAAGATGTATCTCGAACGCTTAGCAGATACAACAAAAATTTAGATAAACTTCCACTCATTTTAGCCGGTGATTTTAACATCAACTTCAGTAATGAAAAATCAAAACCATTGCTACAGTTTCTAGAGGAAGAATTTGATTTAAGAATAAACAATAATAATCCAGCAGAATCAACAACAAAATATAATACTACCATTGATGCAGTTTTTTCAAGACATTTAAATAAAATAGAATCCCATACAATGACATAATATGTTTCCTACTTCAGTTACCACAAGCCAATTATTACTAAAATTGAGCCTACTGATTAAGTTTATATTACATTATAATTATTAATAATAAAAAAATATTATTATAACTCAAAAAAAGTTTTTTTTTATAACTTAGTAAAATAAAAATTTCTTTACTAATTTAATCGAAAGGAACTTCGTTCCATCCGGGTGTCCCTTGAAACCTCAGTAGTTTTTAGGGTTCCGTAGTACCTACAAGGAACCCTTATAGTTTCGCCATGTCCGTCTGTCCGTCCGTCTGTCCGAGGCATAGCGACGAAACCGTTGGTGCTAGAAAACTGAAATCTTGCATAAACATGTATGTTAACTATACAAAGAAAGTCGTAGAATAAAATTTGGAACAATTTTTTTTTTTCGGGTAGCTCCCCTACATGTAAAGTAGGGATGTTTTTTTTTTTTTTAAAACGTTTAGGGGTTGCTAAGACAGTTTTTTGATTTAGAGATCCGTTTGCGAGATAATTAATTTTAAAGAGCAAATTTTTGTTCGAGTAGAGCGTCCCCCCCCCTCTAAAAGCTAAACTACTGGATCCTAAAATCTGAAAAAAATTGTGTCAGTAGTACATGTAATGAACTTTAAAGGAAAACTATAGCGGATAAGTTCACTTCATTAGTTCAAGAGGAATAGGGGTCCGAAATGTCAGATGCAGTTACTCAGAATATTTCGTTCAAAATTCTTGAAACATAAATAAACATACATAATACATATATAAAATGGGTAGTATTTAAACGCAAATCATAAAATATCCTTTTTCTATGCAATTAAATACCGAATTCCCATCAAAATTACTGATTGCACAACAAAATATTCAACTCAAAATATCACTAAACACACTACAATTTATTTTCACAGCGCACAGCAATTTTTCCTAAAGCAAAAGCTTTTTTATAAATGCACAGCTAATAATCTTAATGCACATTATACATGTTAACTCTTTTTCTTTTAAATATAGCTTCTATTTTTATAATATTTACAGCAGTTTTTCTAAATCAAACAACATTTTATTAGTCACAGTCATCTTATTATTTATTAATTATCACATAAGAGATCAGCAAAAAAAAATATAAAATTAGATACAAAATTGTAATTTATTGAATTATTAAAGCGGGTCTTGCTTTCGCGGGGCGTCCACGCTTCCTTTTTTGCCCAATAGGCACATTTTTAGCTTCTGCAGGTGGCGCCACGTACTGTCGTCTGTTACGATCTATGATAATAAGAAATTGGTAGGTAGTATTATATTATTTTATTTAGTGGGTGGATTCAAAAAGGGGTCGGAGTATCACACAGATTGATTCTAGCACTCGCCGACCGCTGCCGCGGCACGCTCGCTTCGCTCGCTCGGCTCGTGCTATGTTATGGTCGCAGTTCTAACCTAACCTAACCTACTACTTTACCCATAATTGATCTATGCCATAAGTTTTTCAGTTAAGTTGTTCTGCTTTTAGAAATAATGCAATGTAAAAGGATTTTTTTGTTATAATAATCATTAAATTTGCCGAGCATGGCTTCTTGAAAATTAAGACAAATATGATGAACAGATTTTGATTTACTTACTGGTTAATATGCGACTGGGATAGTTATTTTGCTATGAAATATGGTAAATTTGATGTGCAGTCAGTATTTATGCTATGCATGTAGTATTTTTGTACAAAAATAAATTTAACTGTATTGCATTATGAGGAAAAAAGGAATGTCATATTGATGTGTAATTTCGAATTATCTGCAGTTTGAGTTTTGTTAAACATTTAGTTTATCTGTAGTAAAGTAAGTTATTTGATGTAAAAAAGAATATAAATGATGAGTATGTATTGATAGGCGATTATTTATTTGATATGCAATATAAAATATCCCATATAAAATCACGCCTTTATCCCACGGGGGTAGGCAGAGACGATGGATCAAATTACAAAAACCTTTGAAAGTAATGACTTGTATGAAGATGTTACTTGTCTAATACAGATAGTAAATCCCTTTTAAGTCGAAATATGTTGTTACGACTAGCTACGGAACCCTACTGCGCGTGGCCCGACACGCACTTGGCCGGTTTTTTTGTTCATAAAACGACATCCACATAAATCGTTCAACTATTGAACCTTTTTTTTTTAAAAATGATGAATAATGATTGATATTATAAACTTTCATTCGTTTTTTAAATTTATTATTATAAAATTCTGTTCCATTATCAGTTTGCAAATTTTAGGTATACGTCCCTTATCGAGCAAGGTTTTGAAAGTATCACATATTAAATTATTGACTTGACTTGACTTTTATTTTTGAGGGGAAAAAAGCCCATCCGTATTTTGTAAATGTATCAATAATTGTAAAAATATATTTATATTTTTTGAGAAACAGTCTGCATGTCAGTTAAATCTGCTTGCCAGAGATCATCTATATCTTTATCAACATTTCTTCGAAGAAAGTTCACTCTAGCATTTTTATAAATTTCATTTACAACTTCTGCTTTGCTCATGCTGACTATTTTAAACATTTTTGATGAGCAGATTGATACCAGATGTTCAGTTTGAATGAGTTGGTCATACTGATTTAAAATCTTTATGTAAATACTATTTATTCTCTAACAATACCAGCTTCCCTTAGTTCTTCAATAATAGATAGTATTTCATTATCATGATTTGTATTACCAGCATCTCTTGCAGCGATTAACAGCTTTAATCTCTCAACTAATTCATTAGGATCATCCCAATAACTAATTCATTGGGATCATCCCAATAAACCAGGTCCGTATTTTTTTTATATTTCTTTAGCTTTAACAAGTTTCCTCCTAGTTTAGTGTAAGTACTTTGAATTGATCTTGCAAGAAACAATGGTCGTATTATGGCACAGTATTTTATTCCCTTGTCACCTTTCATTTGATTTTCAGGATTAAAATCTCTTTTATGGGCACTTGTAAGGTGTAACATATCTTTATATACAACTAGCGACCCGCCCCGGCTTCGCACGGGTACAATGCTGATACTAAATACACTACAGAAAAACTGTGAACGTTGTATATAAACACAGCGGCCCGCTCCGGATTCGCACGGGTTTATAATAATAATATATTATAGCCTATGGTAGTTTGAAAGATTTAAGCGCACATAGGGACAGAAAAGGCGACTTTGTTTTATACTATGTAGTGACTATGTAGTGATACATAAAAACCTTCCTCTTGAATCACTCTATTCATTAAAAAAAACCGCATCAAAATCCGTTTCGTAGTTTTAAAGATTTAAGCGCACATAGGGACAGAAAAGGCGACTTTGTTTTATACTATGTAGTGATTTTGTCTTCATATTATATTAGATTAATTTTATCGAGTGACATATTTATTGAATATTCTCAATCCTTCATCTGCATTATTTTATTCTTTATCGAGTCAACAGACTTCATCAATTCAATTTTAATATTTTTTCCATTCTTATGTTACAACTGTATTCATGTAAATAAAGAATACTACTAACTGCATTTGTGTCATAAATTTGTTTATAAGTAACTTCATTCAAACTTCAAAAATATATCAAAATTCTGTCTATACCGCCCATTGTTTAGAGGTGAATCTTTGTTAATTAAGAGAAAGTTATAAGGGTTATTCCAAACAGCTTTGCAAGTATCTTTAAACTGACTCCATAGTAAATCAGAATTGACATGTTCTTTATAAATATGCTTTAAGAGCCCTATTACATTTTTACGTTGCGCCAAATTAGGTGTTTCTGCGACCGCGCGGCAAGTTACGACACTCGATGCACAGTCATGTTGCGTGAACAGTGACTAAATAATCTTGATCCGCTGTAGTATGATTTCCTATGGCACTTCCACGGTAAACGAATCGTAAAGTATGCTTTGTTGTTAGAATAAAAAGTATTTTTTCAGTTTACCAGTTTAGTAGTTTGCAGAATTGGCTCCTTATCAATAACAGGTATATCAGTTTTACAACATTTAGTCAATTGAAACACATTAAAATTATTTTATTTCGTATATTTTTGATAACATTATGAAACTTAATATAAAGTAAATATTACAGTACGTGAACATTATGCTAAAGTAGGTGTGATCCACAAAAATCAATACATACATTATAATATGTAGATAAGTGTCGTTTACTATAGTGACTTGATGACAATTTTTCGCTATGCGCATCAATTGCAACCAACTGATTCATGAAGAAACGAAAATCGGGTGCGGTCTATTTGGTAGAAACTTGATACTCCGAAACCTATTTGGGATAACTGACTTCGCAGAAACTTCTTTAGTCGATCATTTATTAGGCATAAAAAATATTTGACATAAATATTTTTAGGCATAATGTGCTTATGACCGAATTTAGAATGGCATACATTTAAGATAGTAGAATTTTTATTGGCATATTTACCTTTGGCATAGGTAAAATTTTGTATAATTTCATTTAGCATAACGTTCATTTAGAGTACAGATTATTTGGCATAATTTGACTAGGCATACTATGAAGATCATAGAATTTCAATTAGAATAATATAGATTGGGTTACTTTCTTCGTTAAAAATGCGTAGGTTAGGTTAGGTTAGAACTGTGACCTCTTATGACCAGAAATGAACATGCTCTCATGGGCAAGGATATAAAAACCAAATAATTATCATTAAATCAACTTTTATTTATTACAATTACTAAAAAAAAAAACAATTAAATTAATCAGAAAACAAAATTAAACTAATCTTATATTAGCTCCTATTGCTTTAAGGTACCCAACTTCTGTGTAGTCCGACTGATTATTTATAATATTTTGAAGACGATTTGTTTTATATATAAATAATCATAAAAGATGATTCTTGCTGTAAGCATTATGCGAAATGATGGTTCTACTTTTAAATAGTTATGGATAAGAAGTATATGCCAAAAGATGAATCTGGTTTTGAACTTTCTGCGATGTGATGATTATACATTGTGATTATTATGGATATCAAAATTATGCGTACAGATGATTCTGACTTACAGAATTATGGGTTCCAATGTATGCTAAATGAGTTTATGACAAACGATATTCTGCGAAAAGAGGTTTATGCTATTAGTTGTAATGCAATATAAAATTATTACTTAAAAAGTTCTACTATAATAGGTGTACCCACGAAAATCAATTAAGCGTCTTCCTTGAATATCTATATTATCCTGTGAACAAGGCAAAATAAAGCATTAGCATTACCCATCAAAGAGATATAAGTAAATTGTGTAGCTTAAGACAAAGATTAGTTATAATAGGGATTTCCTAAGTCTTAAGCAACTAGTTAGCGTACATACCTTTTCATCATTACGGTTAACAGATATTTCTTCTTTATCTATTTCTTCAATGATTAAACTATCATTAGTCTCGAAGCCTGGATTTTCATTGTCAACACTCTAAAAAATTAAAAAAAAAAACATAATATTAAATAATTTTCCCAAACGAAGCATTACCTAGAAAACAGATATAAGTACATTGTGTAGCGTAAAACAAAGATCACTTAAGGGGATTGCCTAAGTTTTAACAAACTATTTGGTATACAATGTATAATATATATACCTTGTCAGCGTTACAGTTAACAGATATTTCTTCTATATCTGTTTCTTCAATTATTGAATTATCATTAGTGTCGAAGTCTGCGTATTCACTGTCAAAAGTCTAAAAAATTAAAAAAAGCATGAAATAAATTAAATTTTCAATACGAAGTATTTCATATTAAGAAAAGTTCATTATTTTACCATGTCCTTAGTTTTATTGATGTTGCTAGATGTTGAAGCTTCAAAGTTTTCCAGATTCTGTTTTTTATTATTTCTATAAAAAAATATAAATTATGAATATACAGGGTGGATGCGACATAGCGACATTTATTGAAACCACAGCTTCTATACATGGCCAGTATGCATTTCCACCGGATAAAAAATTCTCTGGCAAAAAAAAATTCACGTCTTCCGAACAAATTGCACGATCGCAATGTTCAAATTGTTCGGAGAACGTGATTTTTTTTTTTTCGCCAGAGAATTTTTATCCGGTGGAAATTGATACTTACCATGTATAGAAGCTGTGGTTTCAATAAATGTCGCTATGTCGCATCCACCCCGTATAAGTATGTTTTAATAGAAATGGGAAATATGAGCAAATTTCTTATTTTTCTTTCATAAGAACTTTCTCGAACACGCCGAAAAAGTAGGTATTGAGGGGAGCGGATGTCCTTTCTATTTTTTTTTTCATTAGAACCTTCTAACAATTCATAACAAACACGACCAATTAAATAACGACGAAAAAGAAATTAAATACATACCTTGCTTCTCTAGCTTTGCTCAGGTTTTCGATGTTATGCCTTTTACGTTTCCTTAAGCATTGGTATTTACATTTACCCATATTGACTGTAGCACAACTACAATAAAACGCAATTATCTGTATAATACAAAAGAAGTAAAATAATTGTGCTACTACAACACACAATACCAAAATAATATTATACTCACAATGATCAAGAAATCGCGATCCTACTATGAGATGCTCACACGCACACACACTGACGTAGCGTTTACTTGCCTAGTTACGCACACTAGCGCACGAAATAAACTGACATAGGTCCGACCTCGACAAGCGCTCGTGCGCATCTGATTGCATCGCCCCGGCGCAGTCAAATAAGTACTACTTTTATTTGATTTATTACAAAATAACTATAGCAATTTTAAATAAAACAAAAAATTTATAGGATAAAGCAAAAGTGAAATATTATTTTAGTAAAAACTTTATATTGAAATAATACGAAATACCAGAGATATTCTGAATTGTTTTGAGGTAATTTTGATTAAAACTTGTATCAATTCCAGACCTTTTTTTATACTCATAAAAGGTCAATATTAAAAATATATTTTATAATGATGTTAGTAGAGGATACATTCAATACAAAAAATAATATTTTGATGGGCAGTGTTAGCCAGTTTTTACAAATTAGAGCTCTCAAGCAAGGTCTGTTCCCCTCTTTTACTGAATCATACATCAGCAGAATGATGATTACTGCATAATTAAATTAAAAAAATAATATCTGTTGTATTAATGTTTAAGACGAAGAAATGGGCTATCTTTATAATGTAATTTTTTTAAGTAATAAACAGCAAAAAGTATACAATTACGACGGCGAAAACCTTGCACATACGCATTTTTTTGTAATAGGGCTCTTAAATTCACTTCATCTTGTTTAAATATTAAGAAAATTAGCATTATCCCATTGCTTGGGGATTTTTGAGTAGGTTTAAGACAAGTAAAAGCAATCAATTTGTTTATGTCTACTCATGGAAAAATAATTACGAATATTTATTTGCTTTTCACATGAAACGTCATCAAAAATAAATACGGAATTATTTAAAGCTTCATTTGGAGATATAACATGCTTATCATCATTGTACACATTTAGTTGTATCTGAGGAACTCGTTTTAATACTTCAATTAAAAAACAATATTTTGGTTGGAAAGTAGTTTTTGAATAAAGGTAAACATTATGAAATTTAAGTCTATTCTTATATCACAGTAAACTGAGCATAACATTAGTTTTACCGCAATTTGACGGGCCACATATCATACATCGAATTGTATTTGGCAATAAAGCGGTATGTCTAACCTGAGAACTAGACTCCCTAAATTTTTTATTTTTCTCGTTTAGGGATATAGGTTGTTTGATCAACTTAATCTTTACTATTGATGGTATTATGACCGTCCTTTCATATTTATATAATTATAAATATATATGAATAATAATACTAATTGATTAAAATGAGCACACATGTCATTAAACTGTATTGAGGTGTACGTAACGCACAATGGACCAAATGAGAGTCTAAGTGCGGAAAAATGAGTCCACTTTCCATTCCAAACTGTATTGAGAACATTATATATTTCAAGAAGTGTATCCAACTGTCCAGTTTAGCAGTAATAAATTAGTTCCCTGAGAACGATCATCACGAACGGTCACTTTGTTAGTGTATTCTATTGCGCTTTACAGATTTAATGTCTCAATCACCATCATACAGTCCCAGTATTGTGTTCAATGATATGTGTGCTTTCTGATAGACGCGACGATTCCCGGGTCGGACAAAGTAATATTAAGTTTTCTGAAAAGGATTTCTAGTAGCAGTCTGGTGTTTTAGCATGTGCCCATTAAGGCAATAGGCTCACCGCCTATTATACGACGTGAAATTATTTTCAAATGTTTTTTTCTTTAAAGAGGGGGTCAGCGGATCTCAATGATTAAGATTTCATAACTAGGCCGCATTTTAATTTTTCTCAAGGCAATTACAAATCTTATTTTTAAAAAATAGAAAAAATGCAAAGCTCCGTCAACAATAGAGAGCATTAAATGAACAAAGTCAAACCAAGAAAAAGTTGAAATGAAAGAGGGAGTGTTCATTAAAGTCTTTATCATCGCCATCATATATTGTTCGACGAGACAGAAGCGGTGCTTGAGGACGATATTTAATCAAAATTAACATCCATGAACTTACAGACTGTGAAGATGAGTGTAGTTACAGTGGTGATGCTAGTGTAAGTGTACAATATATTGTGCGCGAACCTTTTGATGAAATTATGGATGCTACTCAAGGTCTTGAGCGAAAAATTTGTAACAAATTAGAGTAACATGTATAAATTAAAATATTATTATGGATATGCTATTGGTTCGTTTATTTAAATAAAGAAATTTATTACCTCAGTATCTTCTTTCATTTTTATATATAAGACTGTCCCTTATTACGATTAATCAATTACTTTGAAATAAAGTTAATTGATTAAGTTGAAAACGGTCAAAATTGGTACCAAAAATTGTCAATGATGACGTTTTAAAATTGACATTTCAAAGTAATTGTTTAATCGTAATAAGGGCTGTTTAGTAAAATGGGAGTATTTAGTCAATAAAAGCACAGTCATTTTATACTTGACACAAATTTATTTTATCTCAAACAATCATATTTTATTACATAGATTCTTACTTACTAAGCTGAAAAAAAGTGTTTGATTATAGTACACAATATAAGTAGTTACAATATTCCAAGTTAATTTACAATTATTATCATCACTACTAAATACATGAAAAAAAAATCATTGCATATAATAAGCATTCTATGATTATTTACTAAAATACAGTTTTATAACGTTTTACAATTATCGTCTAAAATTTGTCTTTTATCATCATCTCTACTAAGTACGAACTTGTTATTTTTTTGAGTAAAAACATTATGGTTTTTTGACCTGATTATAAACATATTTTCTCTTAACTGTTCATTGTATCGTAAAGCTCTCTTATAATTTTTAATATTCAGTTTATGTTTACAGATTTTTTTACACCTTTTGCTTTTTCTATTGAAGTAGTTATAGAGTTTATACAATATAATTTAGCTCGTAAACCAACAAATTCAGATATAATAGCACCACCCATTTCATCTTTAAAAAATCTTGGTATTTTATCATTTACTTTTTGTATGTCATATTTATCGTTTGTAGTTTTTAATAAACTCATAAAAATCATCGGTATATAATAATATTAAATACAGAAGACTGTCAGTATCAGTTTAATAGAATTTTGTTATATACGTTTCATTACAGAATAATGAAAATGATACAAATGACTCTTAGCCAATTCTTAAATGAAAACCATATATTGGGCGATCAAGAATTATTTGTTTGTTGTTGCAATTAGAGATTCTGATAAAACCGCAAAATTGTTGAAATTTGGAGCGTTTATGTATTTTTCTGCACCACATACTTTGTTGGTCTTATACGATGTATCTTTTCAAACATTAACAAGTTTTACATCAACTTGTTCCCTTTTATTTTCAATTGTTTTTCCAAAAAAAGAATTATTTCGTTTTTAAAAAAGTCCCTCTCAAAATCAGATTTAGCTTCTTAACAAAGTCGAGTATTTAATCAAATATATGGTGCTAAAAATGCTTTTTGATGAAAAGTTATTTTTTTATGAATCTTTAGTAAGATGAGTCCTCTTTCTAAACATTCTTTTATATAACATATTTACATTTATCGTATAAATTGGCTATTATTTTACAATTTTTACTTCCTGGAGGTACACATTTTTCAGCAGCAAATGGTTAATTAGAATGGTCATTGTGTATTTCAGGCGGATAGTGTAAATCAACTTCTAGAATATACCCAAAGTCATTATCGTTAGAAACATTAATTACATCAAATTGTTGTATTCCTTGTTCATTCAAAAAATTCAAATTTTCAGTTGGAAGTTTCTGCATCATTGCATACCCATATAAATTTACACAATCAAGATAAATAAGATAGCTATTAGGTTTCTCTTTATTAAAATGTTGAAGATATTTGTTATTCGCTTTAGCATATCTTAAAGAACATTGAACAAGGCCTCCTCTCCCTTTTCCAACATTGGATACATTTCGATGTCTGTAATTAAGTCTATATTGTTGACCCCGACGTGATATGAACAGTAATGAACACGCAGCATCACCCCGACTCACTGAGGAATCTCACCGCTCCACCGCACGCCTCGACTCACTGAGGAATTAGCGGCACACAGTCTCGACTCACTGAAGTCTCAGAGGAATTCAGTTCCGATACACTGAAACTCTCAAGCCTTCCTTATCAACCTCCGGTCTTGGAGGGAAGTGATGTGGCGGTATCCACAACCATCTTAAGCCATAATTTTGTTTTGGTTGCTATAACTTACACAAAGAATTATTGTCAAAAAATTAAACAAATATTGTATAATTTATTTGAAAAGATGGAGCACATGAGTTTCTTAACCAGCTCTTCTCATGATGCAATACCCATCGGAGCTGGTACTTGGATTGATTTTAATTCAAATGTCTAAGTTGAATTAAAGTCAATCTAAGCTCCGGTGTCAAATGATTTTATTACAATAAGTATTATAATTTAGTTAGCTAAGTTTTATTTTAGTTTTATATTTTTTGTATTTTGATGTTTGTTTTGACGTGTTCAAGCGCCCCTTGGGGCCCATGGAAATAAATGATATGATTTGTTTTGATTTGATTTGATTACACTACCTCTACGGGCATGTGCGACGTACACTTGTGTATGTCATTAAGCCGTAACGAGTAGGACGTGCGCGGCGGAGAGCGCAGAAGGGTCTGGGCGTGAGCCCACCTGGAGCCTCCGTCGATGCAGATCTTGGTGGTAGTAGCAAATACTCCAGCGAGGCCCTGAAGGACTGACGTGGAGAAGGGTTTCGCGTGAACAGTAGTTGTTGCTCGCGAGTCAGTCGATCCTAAGCTCAAAGAAAAATCTTATGTCGATGTGGCGTGTTTTTTTTATTTTTCTTTTTTGAAAAATTTGTGATAAATAACGCCCTTTGAGCGAAAGGGAATCCGGTTTCTATTCCGGAACCCGGCAGCGGAACCGTTTCAATAATCATTCCCTCATTTTTACAGCGAGTGTTCGACGGGGTAACCCAAAGTGGCCTGAAGACGCCGCCGAGAGGTCCGGGAAGAGTTTTCTTTTCTGCCTGAGCGTTCGAGTTCCATAGAATCCTATAGAAGAGAGATATGGTTCGGAACGCGAAGAGCACCGCATTTGCGGCGGTGTCCGGATACTCTCTGCGGACCTTGAAAATTCAGGTGAGGGATGTACGTGGAGATGTCGCGCCGGTTCGGATATGGGTATATCCGCAGCAGGTCTCCAAGGTGAAGAGCCTCTAGTCGATAGAATAATGTAGGTAAGGGAAGTCGGCAAATTGGATCCGTAACTTCGGAATAAGGATTGGCTCTGAGGACCGGGGCGTGTCGGGTATGAGCGGGAAGCGGATGCGACCGGTGCCGGGCCTGGTCGATGCTCTTGCATCTCTCAGGACGCGAGGGTGGAATCCGGACCCGCGTTCCGGCCTTCCGCGGATCTTCCTAGCCGTAAGGCCGTGTCGGTTTCGTCTCGTGCGCGATCGATGCGGTTCTGTACGACCGCCGTTCAACGGTCAGCTCAGAACTGGCACGGACAAGGGGAATCCGACTGTCTAATTAAAACAAAGCATTGCGATGGCCCTCGCAGGTGTTGACGCAATGTGATTTCTGCCCAGTGCTCTGAATGTCAACGTGAAGAAATTTAAGCAAGCGCGGGTAAACGGCGGGATTAACTATGACTCTAACGTGGAACTTCCCGTGCTGGAGACACCGGTACCCATCTCGAACACCGAAGTTAAACAGCACGGGCCCAGGTTGTAGCACTAAGCTTCGATTTCCTAGCATAGCGGTGTGGAATAATGCGGTCGTAAAGATAACGGTACAATGACGTCACTAGAACAGTGCCTATGTAAAACAAATGTAGTGGTTTCCTAGAGAGCGGTGATCGACCTAACGTATTACATATTAATCGTGTCACGGTAATAATATTACGGTCGCATTATTCCACACCGCTTTCCTAGGAAACTGAAGCTTTAGCGAAAGCTGGGTAACGTTAAGTAAGGATAAATAAAGGGCAGCAAGTGTTTGACTCCCTACCCGGCTTACTTTTCCGTTTACAAGTCTGATACACGAACGAGTGGGGTTGTCGGTCACCTGACGCCTAGGGTTCAGGCTAGGTGGACCTTTAGATGACAGCCGGACATCCGTCTTGTCTTGTCCGTCGGTGTTGTTAGGGGACCGACCTTGCTAGGGGAGTGCCACGGTAGGGTTACCGTGGCTTGCGGCACTGAAAGACTCCCTGATCCGTGCTGGTCTGGCAAACCGGTACGAGTAGGGGGTTCAATAGCCGAATGCCTCGTCACCTAATTAGTGACGCGCATGAACGGATTAACGAGATTCCCACTGTCCCTATTCGCTTCGTCGCCCCCCGCCTTCAGAGGTGGACGTGTTTGCTGCGAAGCCCTGCGCGAAATTTCGTATTTTTTTAAATCATTTAATTTTATTCGAAATTTTAATTCGCCCAAGTGAAAATCGGTCCCTCTCGTTTCCGCTAGAACATTTTAGTTCTAGCGCCGGCGGCCATTTTAGAAATCGTACCGCGTAGAGCGAGAGGCGGAATCTCGGCTCCGCGATTTGCGACAGTGACGTTTAAGTGACAGTGACATTCAATAGTTTTAGTTTAAGTGCCAGTGACACCTCGCGAAAGTGACGCTTCAATTGATTAATTCTCTATTAATCAATTTGTGTATAATTGTGATTGTCCTTTAATATAGATTTATAGTGATAAGTGCTTCAATCGGCTGAGTCAGCAATTGCTGACTTAGCGTGAGTGCCCCCATCGTGCTCGCAGTGAAATTGGGACTTAGAAAAATTTTGGTGAGTTTGTTCCATTTCGCTCCGTGACATTCGTGTTTCGCTTCAATTACACATAGTGCACGTTGACTTTCGACAGCTCGCCACTACCATTAGACTTACTTTTATTTTCTTTTGGACTATTATTGTTTTTTGTTTGTTGTCCTTATTGGCGGCGCTTGCTGACGTACCCCCCCAGTGGTAATTAAAAAAAAAAAAAAAAAAAAAAAAAAAAAAAAAAATCTTTAGACGCGCAAAAAATACGGACGTAGCAACACAGGGGAGTTTCGTCTCTGCGCCCCCAAGATGGATGACGATCCAGACGACCGGGAACGACAACGGCCCTGCGTGTCATAGAGGTCGATTCCCCGGGAGCCTCTGTCGTCTTTGCCCCCCGGACCTCGCTAGCTCGGACTCCACCCGATGCATTCAGCACCCCCCGCATCGTCCAGCAGCCCCCTCCCTCTTCAAAGAGACTGCTAACATCGCCCGAGGAAGTACAGGGAGATACAACTAGACGTCGTATTGAGGAGATCCCGCCATCTCAACTCCCTCCAGCCACTGCTGCAGCTCAAACTGTGCCAGCTGCCCCCCCCCGTTCATCTGATGCGTCTGGGACATTTTCAGCCGCCGCTCTTGAGGACCTGGCCACGACTGCATCCTCCTCGACAGTTGGTATCATGGACGCAGTACGCTCTAAGACGTCGAAGTTGAATAAAGATGAGATCGCAGCTATTGGAGCCCATGTTGCTACCGTCAGTGCGGTGGTGACTCATCTCATCGCCAGACTGGCAGCGGCGGAGCAGCGCGCGGCCGTCGCCGAAGTTAAGGCCGCTACCATCGCCACCACTGAACGTCTCGACTCTTCTTCTGCTCTCCCCACTAGAAGCTACTCCGGTGCAGTGAAGCTGGCCCGTGGAGCGCCTCCAGTACCCATCCCCACCTGCAAAGGCCCGTCAATGGCCATACACCCCGCCGAAGACCAGCGCGAGATACTTAAAACCGCTGAAGACACCAAGAGGGCGCTGCAGTCAGCACTCAATCCTGCAACACTCGGGATCCAAGTCCAGGGGGTACGAAAAATTGGGGGAGCCGGCGTCATCGTGCAGACCACCACAGAACAGGAGGCTTCCAGGTTCAGGGCAGCAATCCCATCAACCCTTCGTGTCTCCGTGCCCAAGGAGCGCCGGCCCCTCATATCCCTTGTCGGCGTTGACGGTGATGTTACACGCGAGGCGTTAATTGACCTAGTTCGGGACCAAAACCTACCACATATGTCACCTGAAGAGCTCAAGTCAAAAATATCACCCTTGTTCTCCAGATCTCGTCGCAATAACCGTAGGATGTGGGTTTGTGAGTGCGCCCCTGACCTGCGCCGCACTCTGATCGAGAGAGGCAAGATTTTTATTGGATGGGACGTAGTAGAGGTGTGTGACCACGTTGGAGTTACGTGCTGCACGAAGTGCCAGATGCTGGGTCACCCGGAGAAGTACTGCCGGGCCTCCACCTACACCTGCGGCAAGTGCGGGGAAGACGGGCATAAGAATGCAGATTGCCAGTCTACAAACACAGCCTGCGCAACATGTAAGAAGTTAGGCAGGCCCGCCGCTGACCACGCCACCAACTCACGCGACTGCCCGGCTCGTAAACACGCGGAACAGCGCTCCCTCGCCTCTACAAACTACCATGGATAGCTCCTATAAGAGCATAGGGATTGGTCAGATCAACCTACAGGGTTCAGCGGTGGCGACTGCGGAGCTTCCTTCCGTCGCGGGGGGGCTCGGGCTGGACATTGTTCTTATCCAAGAACAGTACTCCAGATCCGGGCCCGCCTGCCCCGGTCGGGGTCCCGTGGTCGTTGCTGCGGAGTGCCCTGCGCCTAAGGCTGGTCTGCTGCTGCTGCGTTCAGATCTCCCCGTCGCGGTGCTTCAGCACCTCAGCACCCCTCACTGCGTGGTCGCGTGTGTTAACCTGGGGCCTGTAGAGGGGATGCTCTATGTAGTTAGCGCCTATTTCCAGTACTCGGACGACATCGCTATTCATATACACCACCTTACATATGTCTTAGACCAGCTCCGCGGCAACCGGGTGCTGATAGGCGCTGACTGCAACGCGCACTCCCCTCTGTGGTTCAGTTCACCGCGCGGCTACGTAGGTAGGGGCCCGGACGCCACTTACCGGCGTCAGTCTATGGAGGACTTCATCCTTGCCCGTGGATTAAGCATCTTCAATGCGCCGAACACTCCGTTCACCTTCTCCACGGTCAATGGTGAGTCCAACATAGACGTGACGCTCGGCACTAGAGGAGTCCACGTCGACAGGTGGACCGTCCACCCTGATGCCAGCAGCAGCGACCATAGGTTGCTGACCTATCATCTACGTAGTCCTGGTAGGCCTGCTTCGCGTGCCGAAACAGTCGCTGCAACTCCCCAAACTCCCACACTCCATCCCCCCGCTTCCGGCCTCTCTATTCCAGACCCCACGCCTTCAGCCTTATCCAACCCTACTCCAATCCGGTTTCGACAACGCGGAGTGAACTGGGAACGCTTTCGCGACCATCTTTGCAGCAGTATGGGGGGCCTCAACTGGAACCAGCCCACAAATAAGGTCTGCGGGGACTTCACCGGCCTCATAGTGGCAGTCGCCGACAAGTGCTTAGGTTCGATCGGGGAAAACCACCGGGTTAAGGGTTATGAATGGTGGTCTCCTGCCTTAGACCGACTACGTAAAGAGTTTAACAAATCCCGCAAAGTCTGGCAGGCCGCCAGGAAGCGTCAGGTTGGTGCCGAGGAGGCAGGGTTAGCCTGCTCCACGGCCCGCCGGGCGTATAGGGCCGCGATGGTCAGGGCAGAGTCCGACCACTTTCGCGCGCTGGCGGCCACCGGCAACGACGACCCCTGGGGTCTCGCATACAGAGCGGCTTCGGGTAGGGCCCGCCCCCCTCCAAATGTTATCAATGGTACTAGGTTCGTGGACAGTTATGCCGGGGACACCACCTCCTCTATGGCGGTGTTGGTGAACGCCCTCTGTCCAGACGACGACCTGACGACTGACACCCCATACCACCGACAAGTTAGGCTTCTCGCGGCCTGTCCACCTTCTGGGCAGGACGCCGCTCCCCTCTGTTCGGATGCGTTAGGTACCATTATTAGATCCTTAAGGAACTCCTCCCCCGGCATAGACGGAATTACCGCCCGTATGGTTAGGCATATTTGGATGGCGGCGGGCCCTGAGGTCACCGAAGTATACGGCCGCTGCGTCACGGACGGTTGCTTCCCCGAAGTCTGGCGGGTCGGTCGGCTGCTTGTCCTTCCGAAAGGCAATGACAGGCCTCTGACCGATCCGAAAGCCTATCGGCCGATCACTCTTCTCTCTGTTCTGGGCAAAATTCTGGAAAGAGTCACCCTCGAAATTTATCTCCCTGCCAGCACGGGTTCACTCGCGGTCGTTCGACTCTGACTGCGCTCAAGTCCATCCAGGAGGCGGTAAGTGTTAGTAAGGGTAAGTACGTGCAGGCAGTATTCTTGGACATCTCTGGTGCCTTTGATAACGCGTGGTGGCCCATGATTTTACTGAAGGCGAAGAACGGGGGATGCCCACCCAACATCTATCGGCTTCTCGTTGCCTACTTCACCAACCGCCGTGTAGGCCTCTTCGTCGGCAGTGAGGTCATGTGGAAACTATCCACCATGGGTTGTCCGCAGGGCTCCGTATTGGGGCCCTCTCTGTGGAGCCTGCTCATGGACGACCTGTTCCGGTTGCCATACCCCGACGGTGTCTCGTTGGTCGCTTACGCTGATGACGTTACAGTCGTCATTGAGTCGAATTCTCGTGCCGGCATTGAGGCCTCGGCCTCATGTACCATGGACCTTATCAGTGGTTGGGGAGCGCGCAACCGACTGGGCTTCTCCCCCTCCAAGTCGTACTCTATGACTTTGAAGGGGAAGCTGCCCGGTCGTCCCCCGACTATTCGACTCAATGCGGCCTCAGTCAAAAGCGTAACGTCGACCAAAGTTCTGGGTTTGGTAATCGACAGTAGTCAGAGCTTCCGTGAGCATGCCCAGTCCGCTGGGGAACGCGCCACAGCAGCATTCGGCAAGATGTCGCGCGTCTCTGCCTCATCCTGGGGCGTCCGGTATGGGGGCTTGAAGATCCTTTACAAAGGCATCTACATCCCCATACTGGTCTATGCTGCCGGGTGTTGGTGGGGGCGTGCGACTATCTTCATGGTTAAAAGCGCGCTTCAAAGGACCCAGAGAAGTGCCTTGATACTGCTTACCAAGGTATATCGCTCGTGCAGCACTAGTGCCCTGGCTGTTCTAGCTGGGGTCTTGCCGGCCGACCTCGAGGTAATACGTGCTGGTAGGATTGACGACTCTCGTCACTTGTCCCCCCCAGAGCTCAGGGCGGAGAGAAAGCGCATCACGGAGGACATAGTCGGGATATGGCAGGAGAGATGGGAAAGGGATTCTAAGGGGAGAGAACTCTTCAAGTTCTTCTCGGTTAGGGATCGCTTGGGTTGGGATTGGGTAGAGCCGGATCACCAGGTTTCACAGGTTCTTAGCGGACATGGGTGCTTCAATAAGCGCCTGCGCGACCTGGGGCTCCGTGACAGTAGCGACTGCTACTGCGGGGCTGTTGAAGAAACTCGGGACCACATCCTATTTGAGTGCCCCTTATACGGCTCGCTTCGGACCACCATGCTGGACTCTGTCCAGTATTCTTCACCGGGCCCAGTTCACTTCCGCGAACTCGTGTCCTCGCCTCACAACTTTCGCCTTTTAAAGGCATTCTCGCACGGCTGGTTCGTCATTAGGAGTAGGCTAGAAGTGGAGGAGCGAATCCGGGTGGGCGACGAAGGCAGTCGTCGTGTGTCGTCGGCCGCATTAGCGGCGCCTCGCGGTTCTGAAGAAAGTAGTGCGGCCCCAGAATGGGGAGAACGCACGGGACAATAATTTGTCAGACAACGCTGGTGCGCGTCCTTAGGGGCGCGTATCCAGCCGGTCTAACGCATTTCGGTCCATATAGCCGTAAGGCTGGTGGGACCATGGGTGGAGGAGGGTGTCCCTATTCGCAAAATTCTGGAAGGAGTCACCCTGGAGTGCTCACCATCTTTGTATCGAAATTTATCTCCCTGCCAGCACGGGTTCACTCGCGGTCGTTCGACTCTGACTGCGCTCAAGTCCATCCAGGAGGCGGTAAGTGTTAGTAAGGGTAAGTACGTGCAGGCAGTATTCTTGGACATCTCTGGTGCCTTTGATAACGCGTGGTGGCCCATGATTTTACTGAAGGCGAAGAACGGGGGATGCCCACCCAACATCTATCGGCTTCTCGTTGCCTACTTCACCAACCGCCGTGTAGGCCTCTTCGTCGGCAGTGAGGTCATGTGGAAACTATCCACCATGGGTTGTCCGCAGGGCTCCGTATTGGGGCCCTCTCTGTGGAGCCTGCTCATGGACGACCTGTTCCGGTTGCCATACCCCGACGGTGTCTCGTTGGTCGCTTACGCTGATGACGTTACGGTCGTCATTGAGTCGAATTCTCGTGCCGGCATTGAGGCCTCGGCCTCATGTACCATGGACCTAATAAGTGGTTGGGGAGCGCGCAACCGACTGGGCTTCTCCCCCTCCAAGTCGTACTCTATGACTTTGAAGGGGAAGCTGCCCGGTCGTCCCCCGACTATTCGACTCAATGCGGCCTCAGTCAAAAGCGTAACGTCGACCAAAGTTCTGGGTCTGGTAATCGACAGTAGTCAGAGCTTCCGAGAGCATGCCCAGTCCGCTGGGGAACGCGCCACAGCAGCATTCGGCAAGATGTCGCGCGTCTCTGCCTCATCCTGGGGCGTCCGGTATGGGGGCTTGAGGATCCTTTACAAAGGCATCTACATCCCCATACTGGTCTATGCTGCCGGGTGCTGGTGGGGGCGTGCGACTATCTTCATGGTGAAAAGCGCGCTTCAAAGGACCCAGAGAAGTGCCTTGATACTGCTCACCAAGGTATATCGCTCGTGCAGCACTAGTGCCCTGGCTGTTCTAGCTGGGGTCTTGCCGGCCGACCTCGAGGTAATACGTGCTGGTAGGATTGACGACTCTCGTCACTTGTCCCCCCCGGAGCTCAGGGCGGAGAGAAAGCGCATCACGGAGGACATAGTCGGGATATGGCAGGAGAGATGGGAAAGGGATTCGAAGGGGAGAGAACTCTTCAAGTTCTTCTCGGTTAGGGATCGCTTGGGTTGGGATTGGGTTGAGCCGGATCACCAGGTTTCGCAGGTCCTTAGCGGACATGGGTGCTTCAATAAGCGCCTGCGCGACCTGGGGCTCCGTGACAGCAGCGACTGCTACTGCGGGGCTGTTGAAGAAACTCGGGACCACATCCTGTTTGAGTGCCCCTTATACGGCTCGCTTCGGACCACCATGCTGGACTCTGTCCAGTATTCTTCACCGGGCCCAGTTCACTTCCGCGAACTCGTGTCCTCGCCTCACAACTTTCGCCTTTTAAAGGCATTCTCGCACGGCTGGTTCGTCATTAGGAGTAGGCTAGAAGTGGAGGAGCGAATCCGGGTGGGCGACGAAGGCAGTCGTCGTGTGTCGTCGGCCGCATTAGCGGCGCCTCGCGGTTTTTACGACAGTAGTGCGGCCCCAGAATGGGGAGAACGCACGGGACAATAATTTGTCAGACAACGCTGGTGCGCGTCCTTAGGGGCGCGTATCCAGCCGGTCTAACGCATTTCGGTCCATATAGCCGTAAGGCTGGTGGGACCATGGGTGGAGGAGGGTGTCCCTATTCGCCCATGGCCCATGATTTTGCTAAAGGCGAAGAATAGGGGCTGCCCGCCCAACATCCATCAGATATTAGCATCTTACTTCCTGAACCGTAGAGTCGGCCTCTTCGTCGGAGGCGAAATCGTGTGGAAACCATCGACCATGGGCTGCCCGCAAGGCTCAGTTTTGGGTCCTTCGTTGTGGAACCTCTTAATGGACGACCTGTTTCGGTTGCCATACCCGGCCGGAGTTTCCCTGGTTGCTTACGCGGACGATGTAACAATCCTCATCGAGTCAAGTTCTCGCGGTGGCATAGAGGGAACAGCTTCTCGAACCCTGGCCCTGATTGCGGAGTGGGGTGGGCGGAATCGGCTTGGCTTTTCCCCTGAAAAGTCATATTGCATGACTTTGAAGGGTAGGCTACGTGACCGTCCACCAAACATTAACTGGCTCGATGGGATACCAGTCGCACGCGTACAGGCGACCAAAGTCCTGGGTGTGGTAATTGACACAAGTCAGAGCTTTAGGGAGCATGCTCTGTCTATTGGCGAGCGTTCTGCCAACGCGTACGGGAAAATGTCGCGCGTCTCCACCTCCACGTTCGGTATTAAGTACAGGGGCCTTCTGCTCCTTTACAAAGGCTTATATATCGCAACTCTCACCTACGCGGCGGGCGTGTGGTGGAGGCGTACGACCACGCACATGGTCCGCAGCGTTCTTCTCAGGCTTCAGCGACCAGCATTAATCCTGCTCACCAAGGCCTTCCGCACAGTGAGCACAGCGGCTTTACCAGTGCTTGCAGGTGTTCTGCCTGCTGACCTCGAGGTGGCCCGGGCTGGCAGGGTGGACGACATCCGGCATCTGCCGAGGGTTGAGTTTAGGGCGGGAAGAAGGCGAATCGCGGAGGATGCCGTCGCGGAATGGCAAGACAGATGGAGTAGGGAGGAAAAGGGCGCCGAACTCCGGCGTTACTTTCCTGACGTGCTCGAGAGAGTAGAAGCTAGGTGGGTGGAGCCAGACTACCCGGTCTCGCAGATACTTACTGGGCATGGCTGCTTCAATAAGCGTCTGCGAGACCTGGGTCTTGGGGAATGCGGCCTTTGCTACTGTAGGTTAGAGGAGGAAGATCTCAATCATGTTCTGTGGCACTGCCACATAATTATACGATGACTTGCGTACCGATATGCTAGATAATATTAAGCACAGTGCGGCTGGACCGCTACACTACCGCGATCTCGTTAGCTCCGAGGACAATTTTAAACAACTAAAGCACTTCGCGCACCGTTGGCACGCTGTCAGGAGCAGACTCGAGCGATTAGAGAAGTCCGGCGGGTTGGGTGACGAAGCCGTCTTCGTGTCGTCTGTGGCCGCATTAGCGGTGGTTCGCCAAACGTAAACGCGGCCCCTGAATGGGGAGAACGCACGGGACAATTTGTATGGCTCGTCAATGATGTGTGCCCTAACAGGCTCACTGAGATGGGCCTAACGCATTTCGGTCCATATAGCCGCAAGGCTGGTGGGACCATGGGTTGGAGGAGGGTGTCCCTATTCGCCGCCCCCCGCCTTCGGAGGTAGACGTGCCTTAGGTGCTCCGCGCCGCGCTGTGCAATTTTAAATTGTATTTAATTAATTCATTTTATTTAATTGTCAATTGTGCTTGGTGAGATTTATCGGCCCCTCTCGTTCTGGCTAATACATTTTTGCACTAGCCACGGCGGCCATTTGCAATTTTGTACCGCGAAGAGCGAGAGACGGAATCGTGGCTTAATCTTTGACGCCTAAGTGACAGTGACATCTGCGACATAGACGCCATTAGTGTTTTGTGCGACAGTGACGTTTTTGTGACAGTGACACCTCTTAGTTTTAAGGCTTGTGACAGTGACACCTTGTGATAGTGACACCTTTAATTAATTAATTATTATAATAATTAATTGATAGTTTGATATTTGTCCAATTGTGAATTTGTGATTGTTATTTTGTTAAGTGCGTTGCCAGGCTGAGTCAGCGTTTGCTGACTTAGCGCGCGTGCCCCAAGCGCGCTGACCACGGACTTAGCGCAGTCGCCGCTCATCCAAGGACTTAGAAAAATCCGGGTGAGACTGTTTCATTACATTCGTTTTTGCATTCGTGTTTCGTTGCGTTTTACATACGGCACTTGCACTGATTCGACAGCTCGCCAGTACTATAAGACATTTTTCTTTTTCGTGTATTGTTTTTCTTTTTGTTTTCTATACTGGAAGCGTTGTGACGAGCCCCCCCCCAGTGGTAAATTAATAAAAAAATAAAAAAAAATAAAAATTGTAAGCGCAAAAGAATAGGACGTAGCACCACTTGGAGTACCTCGCCACGCGCCCAGGATGGACGATGACCCCGGAGAATTGGAGCGGCAACGCCGCGTTGCCGAAGCCCTGCGGGTGATCGAAGTCGATTCCCCGGGCGCTTCGGTCATCTTCGCCCCCCGGACCTCGCTAGCACGCACGCCACCGGACGCCTTCAGCACCCCCCGCGTGCCCCAGCCCCCCCAGTCGTCGAAGCGACTACTTACGTCTCCTGAGGAGATCCAGAGCGAGGCTACCAGAAGGAGAGTGGAGGAGATCCCGCCGTCGCAGCTGCCACCCGCTACCACGCCAGCTCAACCTATGCCTGCTGCCCCAATACGCTCTCCCGAAGTGGCTGGTTCGCCCTCGTTCGCCTCCCTGGAGGATCTGGCAGCCACAGCTACCTTCTCCACGGTTGGGATCATGGACGCGGTCCGGTCCAAAACATCTAAGCTCAACAAGGATGAGATAGCTGCCATTGGAGGACATGTAGCTTCTATAAGCTCAGTGGTGACAAACCTCATTGCCAGATTGGCCATCGCGGAACAGCGGGCGGCTGTCGCAGAAGCTAAGGCCGACACCCTCGCCTCTACTATTCGGCAAGAAACTTCAGCTGGACCACCGATCAGAAGTTACTCAGGAGCAGTCAAATTATCTCGTGGCGCGCCTCCAATACCAATCCCCAGCTGCACCGGCCCCTCAATGGCAATACACCCGGCAGAGGACCAGAGAGAGATATTGAAAACGGCCGAAGACACGAAGAAGGCTCTTCAGACTGCCCTTAACCCAGCTGCCCTAGGGATCCAGGTCCAAGGGGTCCGTAAGATTGGAGGAGCTGGTGTAATAGTCCAAACAACCTCTGAACTAGAGGCTACCAAGTTCCGGGCAGCTGTACCAGCAACACTACGCGTCTCCGTCCCCAAGGAACGTCGGCCACTGATATCGCTGATCGGAGTTGATGGTGATGTCTCTCGTGACTCGCTCATAGACCACATACGGGAACAAAACTTGCCCCACCTATAGCCTGAAGTCCTGAAGTCGAAGCTGTCACCACTCTTCTCAAGATCCCGGCGTAACAATAGAAGGATGTGGGTTTGTGAGTGTGCCCCAGACCTGCGCCGCACGCTCATTGAACGTGGGAAGATTTTCATCGGGTGGGACGTGGTTGAGGTCTGTGACCACGTTGGTGTGACGTGCTGCACGAAGTGCCAAATGCTGGGTCACCCGGAAAAGTACTGTCGGGCCTCCACCTACACCTGCGGCAAGTGCGGGGAAGACGGGCATAAGAATGCCGAATGCCAGTCAACGAACACAGCGTGCGCAACATGCAAGAAGCTAGGCAGGCCCGCCGCTGACCACGCCACCAACTCCCGCGACTGCCCGGCTCGCAAACACGCGGAACAGCGCTCCCTCGCCTCTACAAACTACCATGGATAGCTCCTACAAGAGCATAGGGATTGGTCAGATCAACCTACAGGGTTCAGCGGTGGCGACTGCGGAGCTTCCCTCCGTCGCGGGGGCCTGTAGAGGGGATGCTCAATGTAGTTAGCGCCTATTTCCAGTACTCGGACGACATCGCTATTCACATACACCATCTTACGTATGTCTTAGACCAGCTCCGCGGCAACCGGGTGCTGATAGGCGCTGACTGCAACGCGCACTCCCCTCTGTGGTTCAGTTCACCGCGCGGCTACGTAGGTAGGGGCCCGGACGCCACTTACCGGCGTCAGTCTATGGAGGACTTCATCCTTGCCCGTGGACTAAGCATCTTCAATGCGCCGGACACTCCGTTCACCTTCTCCACGGTCAATGGTGAGTCCAACATAGACGTGACGCTCGGCACTAGAGGAGTCCACGTCGACAGGTGGACCGTCCACCCTGATGCCAGCAGCAGCGACCATAGGTTGCTGACCTATCATCTACGTAGTCCTGGTAGGCCTGCTTCGCGTTCCGAAACAGTCGCTGCAACCCCCCAAACTCCCACACTTCATCCCCCCGCTTCCGGCCTCTCTATCCCAGACCCCACGCCTTCAGCCTTATCCAACCCTACTCCAATCCGGTTTCGACAACGCGGAGTGAACTGGGAACGCTTTCGCGACCATCTTTGCAGCAGTATGGGGGGCCTCAACTGGAACCAGCCCACAAATAAGGTCTGCGGGGACTTCACCGGCCTCATAGTGGCAGTTGCCGACAAGTGCTTAGGTTCGATTGGGGAAAACCACCGGGTTAAGGGTTATGAATGGTGGTCTCCTGCCCTAGACCGACTACGTAAAGAATTAATCTTGTAGACTCTTTAGTGCTTTCACATTTTAATTATTGTGATACCGTTTATGGTCCGAGACTATTCTCAAAGACGTCCAAAGCGATTCAGCGAGTTCAGAACGCTTGTGCTCGCTTTTGCTTCACTATTCCGAAACGGGCACACGTAACACCGTTCCTGAATGAGAAACGAATACTTAAAATGGCAGGACGGAGGCAGTTACATTTAGGTAGTCTTACATATAAAATTATGTCGTTAAAAAAACCATCATATTTATTCAATAAGTTTGAATGGGCAAGAGATCAGCATGACAGGTACACACGTAGCAAACTGAGCAGTGACTTAACGCTATTTCCTCACCGCACAGAGTCATTTAGGGGGTGTTTCAAGTTCTCTGCGGCTAAAATATGGAATGATCTTCCCCCACCCCTAAGGTGTCTCAATTCTCAGCCTAGTTTTAAGAATAAACTAAAAATGTTATTGATAAAAAAACAAATTAATACATAATAATATAATGAATGAAGAACTTTTAAAGAATGTGAATAAATGAATTAATGTAATAAAGAATAATGAAATTATCTTATTAAAATGCATGCACACTTAATTTAATTAATTATTTAATTCATGTTTATTGCTACTGACTATATTTATTATCAAAATTATAATTTATTTCTATTTAACTATTTTAATTATATTATTCCAATAATGTACCCGCACCTTTGTACTTCATAGGCAGTGTAAAGGGGAAGACTGAAAATCGGCGTTGCTGGTGTCGTGGCTCGCTGCGTACTGCAACAATAGCCGAGTCTTCTCCTTTTGCTACATCTTAACATTTTAATCTTTCTCTTGTAATTTATTCAATGTATTTCTTCCTTTCTGTAACTTTTATGTGTTTTGGTGGCAATAAATGATTTTTTACTTTACTTTTACTTTACTTTAATAAAACCCGCAAAGTCTGGCAGGCCGCCAGGAAGCGTCAGGTTGGTGCCGAGGAGGCAGGGTTAGCCTGCTCCACGGCCCGCCGGGCGTATAGGGCCGCGATGGTCAGGGCAGAGTCCGACCACTTTCGCGCGCTGGCGGCCACCGGCAACGACGACCCCTGGGGTCTCGCATACAGAGTGGCTTCGGGTAGGGCCCGCCCCCCTCCAAATGTTATCAATGGTACTAAGTTCGTGGACAGTTATGCCGGGGACACCACCACCTCTATGGCGGTATTGGTGAACGCCCTCTGTCCGGACGACGACCTGACGACTGACACCCCATACCACCGACAAGTTAGGCTTCTCGCGGCCTGTCCACCTTCTGGGCAGGACGCAGCTCCCCTCTGTTCGGACGCGTTAGGAATTATCATTAGGTCCCTAAGGAACTCCTCCCCCGGCATAGACGGAATTACCGCCCGTATGGTTAGGCATATTTGGATGGCGGCGGGCCCTGAGGTCACCGAAGTATACGGCCGCTGCGTCACGGACGGCTGCTTCCCCGAAGTCTGGCGGGTCGGTCGGCTGCTTGTCCTTCCGAAAGGCAATGACAGGCCTCTGACCGATCCGAAAGCCTATCGGCCGATCACTCTTCTCTCTGTTCTGGGCAAAATTCTGGAAAGAGTCACCCTGGAGTGCTCACCTTCTTTGTATCGAAATTTATCTCCCTGCCAGCACGGGTTCACTCGCGGTCGTTCGACTCTGACTGCGCTCAAGTCCATCCAGGAGGCGGTAAGTGTTAGTAAGGGTAAGTACGTGCAGGCAGTATTCTTGGACATCTCTGGTGCCTTTGATAACGCGTGGTGGCCCATGACTTTGCTAAAGATTCAAGATTCAAGATCATTTATTTGTTAAAACATGAGTATACATACACATACAGTACATGCAAGATGTTACATTATAATGTCATTAAAACCATTCATGTTTTTACCTTGACGGTGTACAAATATTAATATCTAAACTAAAACTAGTATAATTTTTACCAATACACTTGCTTTAAAATTTACCTTATAACTATATTATATGTATTATTTATTTCTATACGAGTGAGTGAGTGCATTACAATTTTGTCATTTAGGAACTCCTCTATGCTGTAGTAGGACTTACTAAGTAAGTATTTTTTCAAACTTTGCTTAAAGTTTAATACATTTAATTTCTTTATGCTACCAGGGATTTTATTATATATTAGAGGTGCCATGCAGAAGACGCTGTTGTGTTTGAGCGTTGTTTTGCAAGGCACTATACATAGACGATCATTGTCCCGTCTGCTGCGTTTGTTCGCGGCTACATCTGACAATTTTCCAAATAAATTTGGATTCATTTTGACAAAAGTTGCTACTTCGTATATGTACAGTGACGGTAAAGTAAGTAATTTGTGTTTCTCGAAAAACGGTTTGCAGCTTTGCCTGGAATTTAGTCCAAACATCGCTCTAATACATTTTTTTTGGACCTTAAATATTGTTTCTTTGTTCGTACTGTTACCCCAAAAAATTATACCGAATCTTAGAATAGATTCTACAATTCCATGATATGCCACAAGAAGAGTATCTGTATTCGTTATGGGCGCCAGTTTATATAGGGCGTATACAGATGAACTTATTTTGTTACATAATTTCTCGGTATGCTAAAGGCGAAGAACGGGGGATGCCCACCTAACATCTATCGGCTTCTCGTTGCCTACTTCACCAACCGCCGGGTAGGCCTCTTCGTCGGCAGTGAGGTCATGTGGAAACTATCCACCATGGGTTGTCCGCAGGGCTCCGTATTGGGGCCCTCTCTGTGGAGCCTGCTCATGGACGACCTGTTCCGGTTGCCATACCCCGACGGTGTCTCGTTGGTCGCTTACGCTGATGACGTTACAGTCGTCATTGAGTCGAATTCTCGTGCCGGCATTGAGGCCTCGGCCTCATGTACCATGGACTTAATCAGTGGTTGGGGAGCGCGCAACCGACTGGGCTTCTCCCCCTCCAAGTCGTACTCTATGACTTTGAAGGGGAAGTTGCCCGGTCGTCCCCCGACTATTCGACTCAATGCGGCCTCAGTCAAAAGCGTAACGTCGACCAAAGTTCTGGGTCTGGTAATCGACAGTAGTCAGAGCTTCCGTGAGCATGCCCAGTCCGCTGGGGAACGCGCCACAGCAGCATTCGGCAAGATGTCGCGCGTCTCTGCCTCATCCTGGGGCGTCCGGTATGGGGGCTTGAAGATCCTTTACAAAGGCATCTACATCCCCATACTGGTCTATGCTGCCGGGTGTTGGTGGGGGCGTGCGACTATCTTCATGGTGAAAAGCGCGCTTCAAAGGACCCAGAGAAGTGCCTTGATACTGCTTACCAAGGTATATCGCTCGTGCAGCACTAGTGCCCTGGCTGTTCTGGCTGGGGTCTTGCCGGCCGACGACCTCGAGGTAATACGTGCTGGTAGGATTGACGACTCTCGTCACTTGTCCCCCCCAGAGCTTAGGGCGGAGAGAAAGCGCATCACGGAGGACATAGTCGGGATATGGCAGGAGAGATGGGAACGGGATTTAAAGGGGAGAGAACTCTTCTAGTTCTTCTCGGTTAGGGATCGCTTGGGTTGGGATTGGGTTGAGCCGGATCACCAGGTCTCGCAGGTTCTTACTAATGTCAGGCTAGCACGACAGCATGCGCGACGTGCAAAAAGCTTGGTCGTACAAGCTACAACTACATCACGAACGCTCGAGTGTCCGGCGCGCAAACACGCCGAGCAGCGCGCGATGGCGACTACGAATTACCATGGATAGGCCAATCAAGGTAGGACAGGTCAACCTGCAGGGCTCGAAGGTGGCCACAGCCGAACTGGCCGCCGTTGCGGGGGACATGCGGTTCAAGAACAACACTCCATGCTGCATCTCCCGGCCGACTCGGGCCCCGCCGTAGTCACCGCGACTTGTAGCCGTCCAAAGTGCGGCATCGCGCTTTTCCGCTGAGACATAGCCTGCACCGTTTTGCATCATCTCAGCTCCGCGCACTGCACTGCTGTGCACCTGGCAACTGCCAATCCTCGCGGTGGGGTCTACGCCATAAGTGCCTATTTCCAATACTCGGATGACATTGCGTCACATGTCACGCACCTAAACTACGTCCTCGACCAACTAAGAGGACATCGGGTACTTATCGGCGTGGACTCCAACGCACATTCGCCACTATGGCACTGTCCAGAGAGGAATTACACGGGTAGGGGCCGGGACGCCATCTACCGCCGTCAGACAATGGAAGACCTCGTGCTCGGTCGCGGATTAGAGATCCACAATAGACCCTTTCAACCGTACACCTTCTCCACGGCCAACGGGCAATCAAACATTGACCTCACTCTATCTCGCAGAATCCTAGTTATTAGCGACTGGACAGTACATACACGTGGACAGCAGTAGCAGTGATCATCATCTAATAACTTTTAGTGTAGGGTCGCTGGGGTCTGCTTCTGACAGCAGCCGCCGGACTATGCAGCCTTCAATACTGCACCGACTTCAATAATTATTTAACTAAATGAAAAAATGTATTATTTTGTGCGAAGTAAATTTATTTTTTGCTTTCTAGTTTACCTACTTTTTGAAGTCGGTTTTTTTTTTTTGTTAAAAATTATTTTCTCAATATTCATTGGGTACAATTCGACATGTACCTACTAATCCGATTCAAAATGTATGCATTATTTGTGATAACTGATATATCTCGCTCGACTTACATTATGAATGCAATTAGACTTGTATCAAAACCTCCAACTAAATATTTAAAAAAATTATGAAGCACAAAATGTGCTAATTGATACAAGTGCGCACATGATGATGGTGGCAGGGCTGCGCAGGGTTGGGGATGCGTGGAACCTGCTTGCACGGGTAGTATCGCTGCGGTTATAAAGGAGTGAAGAAACGTTTTTAACACAATTAACCTTTCATTCAAAACACCATAGTAGATACCAGCTCAAAATGTGACAGCATTCATATGAAACTTAAATACGCGTTCGAGGCAGAAGCTGCCGATTTGACAAATACACTCAAAGAGCACCAGGAATTATTTAAGGCTACTTACGAAGATAAAGAGCTGGCTCACTCAAATGAAGATAGTGTAGTCATTACATTTGATTTACAACAATGCTTACCCACCCCTCTTTTTTACAAACGAATGTAGTATTCTATAAGATACAGTTATGGACTTACAACTTGACCATACATGATTTAAAGACAAACAAAGCTCTATGTTATATGTGGCCAGAGTCTGAATGGAATAGAGGAGCAAACGAAATATCTTCATGTTTATATGATTTTATCATTAATCAATATAACAATATCTTACTCTTAAAAAAAAACAATACAGCCAATGAAAGTTTATATAGTGTCAAGTTCGATCTATTTTGTATACCAACGAATTATTTTCACGCTTTTCTCACAAAAATGATTTTAAGGATCTTGTATTTATGACAATGGACTATTTGAAACGGGGTAAAACTTATGACATGACTACAATAAATGCGATACGAAAAAGATACCATAACTAGATAACAATTTAAACAGAAAAGAAGAAAGATCTATAAAACCTACCGTGCTTTATTCATGAGTTTTACAGAGTTCTGAGTTGAAAGAATGACGTCAATTTAATTCTGTTTTTATTTGTTAGTTCATTTTGTATTTTTATTTGCATCTTACAGGAGTAGTTTAGTACCTGTCGGTCAGTTTATTTTCTGAAGGTTTTAGTTAATGTTATTCATCAGCTGAATTAGCTTTGTGCTAGCAATTTTGACATGTTATTTTCCTAGATATTTTAAGATTAAAACAACGGTTGTGTAATTGTGATACCTACTATAATATTTTGCAATAAGTAGATTTAATTAGATTTATTGATTACGTACTGTGATACTCACGAAAGATTGATCTTTTTAAGTGTTAAGTTAAAAAGAACAAGTACTTTACTCATTTTGTTTGTTTTTAGTAATAAGTTCATATTGAGAGTAGATAAGTCACATTCGTTTTTTAATTATGCTAAGTAAGATCTCAGTGTACTTTTCATAGAAATGTCTTATAAAATTGTGCCAAAATTTAAAGTTTAATTAAAGTTGATTATTCTTGTTCGTGTTGTATTTATTTTCACAAATAATATGTTTTTTAGTATAACTTGATATGTATCATTTGTCACATATTTTTAAAGAGCTGTATTCAAGTAAACTGATATAATTCAGTTTTATTTTGAACATAGGGGAATGATAAGTAGAAAAATCAAATCTTTAGGTTAATATCAATACTATTTGTTTGAGGCTAGGAACATATTCTAATGAGTTATTTGATTGTTTTTCTTCATGTATAACAGTTAACACCAAGACGAATTTACAGGTGCAACGTAATTTAACTTTACTTGTATTTTTTATCACGTAATTTTAGCACATTTGAAAATTAAAAAGGTACCATTCGCAGGTTTTTAATAAATTAATTAAAAGTTATAAGATTTACCTTAAAAATTTAAATGCACGATCAAAGTATCATCACGAGTAAAATTAATGAAGTAACGAATGCGAAATTTCTAGGGCTGTACATAGATTTTAATTTAAATTGGCGTATGGAAGTAGAGCATATATGTACTAAGCTGAGCCAATTTTCTTATGCACTTTACAGGCTTGCGAAGGTTGTGAATCAATCTGCAGTGATTACCGCATACCGCGGACATGCGGAGTCAGTCTTAAGGTATGGTGTCATCTTCTGGGGAAACTCTGTAGATAAAGAGAGGGTATTTAAAGCCCAGAAGAGATGCTTGAGGGCAATTTGTGGTTTGCAAAGTACAGAGAGCTGTAGACCATTTTTTGTTAGTCTTAAATTGTTAACGCTTCCTTGTATTTACATTTACGAAGTAGTTTTATTTGTCACTAAGAATATTTCGATGTTCGAGCGCCTCAAGGGTAAACGAAATAATTATAAAGTGTCTTTTCCAGTTAATAGGACGGCGCAATTCAATAATAGTATATTTTGTATGATACCACGTATTTACAATAATCTGCCATTATATATAATAAAGTGCCCTAACATTAATATCGTCCCCGTAGAGCGAAAATTAACTAACCAACACTTGGTGACTTTTGAGATACAGTTGTTTAAAGTTTAAAAAAAAAGAAAAAATTATAGCTTTTGAAATGGATACACAATCAAAATGTTTTGACTGATTTTAAACAGGGTTTATAATTTATTTTGTATCAGTTTTCACTGGTTTGAGATAACGCCTCTAGATAATTAGTAAATTAGTTGAATTCAAGTTAGTTAATTTTTGCCCTAAAAATTAAGATGCAAGGGGTAACTTAACTGTCTTTAGTGAATTGTTACTGAAATATGCTCTAGAAATCGAATAATTAAGGTCAGTTAGGTATTTATAACTTCAGATATAGTGTAAAATTATCTATTTAATTGATTTGATTTAACATGAAAAATATGTAACTGTTCCTTTTGCTTCTAATAATTAACCTTATGAGGTCAGAACGAACCGTAAATAAAACAAAAAATAGAATCAAAACGTGTATTCATTACTAAAAGTTGAAAATTAAAAATAAAACTTAAGTTTCCTTCCAATTAAAAAAATTATAGAAAAATAAAAAACAACCGCTGGTTGAGATGAAGAATAAAAATTTAAATAATTACAAAAGAATATTCTCGTCAAATACTTCGTTCTCCATTTCAGGCCCACCAACTCTGTCAACTGCCGTTTTATTTGTAGGAAGTGAATGATACCATGAGTGCAGCTCATGGGGAATTATACCTTTAGTGCATAGGCTTATGAGGTCTTTCTTTTTTGCTTCTGATATGGGAAGGGCACTTGAATAAACCTTAGGAATAGTGAATTCTTTTAAATGTGTTACTAGGATCTCTCTGTTACCTCCATCAGAGTTAGTATAAAGTTCTTGGGTAGTTTTATTTCTTTTCCTAGTACGTACCGGTAAATCTTCTTGCCTCAGAGCATCCAGTTCCAAATAAGGTCCTTCATGGGAGTACCGAAACTGTATAATACCAGGAAGCTTCCTGTCAAATCTCAGACATTTAATTTTCAACCACATCACCTTATCGCCGTTCTTATCTTTATTTATATTTTTGATGAAAGCCTCATTAATTGCTCTTACGTCAAGCATGTCTTGATAATGTAGTTCTTGAATGTTATATGGTGGTGCTGAACTCCTCTGCCGCTTAGATCTAGCTCGCATCATTATAGACTTCCAATCAATAATTGAGTAAACTGCTGAATGGCGCTGTTCCTTTTCAATTGCGCTGTGCATGGAGTCCACTTCCATGTAAGTATGTCCGCTTTCTAAATATTTTTGTTCAAACACCTCCAAGGAGTTATCTGACCGTTGAATCAAATGAAGCAAATATGCCGCTATAAATTGGTTGCGGTTTTGACCTGCACACGTATCACTATACATTGTAATTTCCTTGACAGTACTGGGGATTTGTGTTACCCACCAATCTATATTCCTTGACAGGAAATTACAATGTATAGTGATACGTGTGCAGGTCAAAACCGCAACCAATTTATAGCGGCATATTTGCTTCATTTGATTCAACGGTCAGATAACTCCTTGGAGGTGTTTGAACAAAAATATTTAGAAAGCGGACATACTTACATGGAAGTGGACTCCATGCACAGCGCAATTGAAAAGGAACAGCGCAATTCAGCAGTTTACTCAATGATTGATTGGAAGTCTATAATGATGCGAGCTAGATCTAAGCGGCAGAGGAGTTCAGCACCACCATATAACATTCAAGAACTACATTATCAAGACATGCTTGACGTAAGAGCAATTAATGAGGCTTTCATCAAAAATATAAATAAAGATAAGAACGGCGATAAGGTGATGTGGTTGAAAATTAAATGTCTGAGATTTGACAGGAAGCTTCCTGGTATTATACAGTTTCGGTACTCCCATGAAGGACCTTATTTGGAACTGGATGCTCTGAGGCAAGAAGATTTACCGGTACGTACTAGGAAAAGAAATAAAACTACTCAAGAACTTTATACTAACTCTGATGGAGGTAACAGAGAGATCCTAGTAACACATTTAAAAGAATTCACTATTCCTAAGGTTTATTCAAGTGCCCTTCCCATATCAGAAGCAAAAAAGAAAGACCTCATAAGCCTATGCACTAAAGGTATAATTCCCCATGAGCTGCACTCATGGTATCATTCACTTCCTACAAATAAAACGGCAGTTGACAGAGTTGGTAGGCCTGAAATGGAGAACGAAGTATTTGACGAGAATATTCTTTTGTAATTATTTAAATTTTTATTCTTCATCTCAACCAGCGGTTGTTTTTTATTTTTCTATAATTTTTTTAATTGGAAGGAAACTTAAGTTTTATTTTTAATTTTCAACTTTTAGTAATGAATACACGTTTTGATTCTATTTTTTGTTTTATTTACGGTTCGTTCTGACCTCATAAGGTTAATTATTAGAAGCAAAAGGAACAGTTACATATTTTTCATGTTAAATCAAATCAATTAAATAGATAAATTTTACACTATATCTGAAGTTACAAATATATCTTCCATGATCCATTATAAATAGTATCTTACATAAAATGGTATCGTTAACTGCTTGACTGTATTATTGAAAATGCTCATAAATCATATTGCATTATTACAATTTATTTTGCCATTTAAAAGAATCAGCATCTGTCTAATATTCTATCTATCTATCTATTAAAGCTGATAATTTTATTGAGTCATCTATTAACATCCCTAATCTGTTTGCCGATACTCCTTTGTGTGTAATAGATTATTACCTATCGTATCGTTATAAACCACACTTATGAATCCAAAACACGTGCGTTCTCGTAAAACGACGAAGTATGATTCGCGAGCGGTGCGCGGGGCGTTCAGTGCGGCGCGGCGCGGGCGCGGGTACTTCATTCAAAGCAACAACTACCTACTCAAGTCGCATAAATTACTCAATTTTAAAACATTTGTTCCTACTGATGTAAATTATAAATAATCAAAGAATTTTGGTGAGGCTCAATTAATTAAATTGTGAATGTAATTTAGAGTAATAATTCACTAAATGATAATAATTATTTTGTAACTATGGAAAACAATGCCAAAATAATCAAATCTGTATTGTTATAGTCATTAAAGCGACTTAGTTAGTTTTCGCTCAACTGATGTTATGCTTATTTACTCATTATAATAACTTAGTGAATTTTCGAATTGGATAAAGACGCGTTTTAACCGAAATAATTAAGAGTAAAATTAACTAAGTGAGCTTAAAGTGTAGTTTTTGTTAGTCGTAGTTAGTGTAATATTCACTAAAATATTTTTGTCAATATTTCCCTCATAAACGTTGTAAAATATTTGATTTTGATGACTTTTGACTCATGTTAATTTTGTAATTTTAATAGATAGGATAACGGCGGTTGCATAGAAAAATTAGGAAAAAATCAGTGAATAGCATGACATCAATAACTCATTTTACCTAAAAGTGTGGCTTAGTTAATTTTCGCTCTACGGGGACGATATGCTTCGTATTGAATTAAACAAATTTCTGACTAATAAGGCATACTATAGCATTAAGGACTACCTAAATGACAAATGTAAATAATAATTAATTAGTAATAAGGACATTTATTTATTTTTGGATTTTGTATAATTAATAATAATTTGTTGTTTTGTTAATGTCGAATTTTATAATAATATGTTTATTAATTTTAGTGTAGTTTTTTAGGATTTTTTTTAATATTGCATGCTGAAGGGCGGAGTATAGCTGTACTAATTTTATGTTTGTCTTAATATCTTTGTGACCTATATTCGCAATAAATGATTATGATTATGATTATGATTAGTATATAAACGTTTTTACCAACAAAATAAGGTACTACGTTTTTTTCTAGCCAACTTAGTTTCGAAACTAGATTTTTTTAAACCTTCTTTTTTACTTCCTGTAAAATGTTGATTTTTGACTTGAATCACTTATCACAGGAGGCACAGAACTATATACTCCAACCAATTTCACCAGAACATTAACAAAGAAAACAGACAGAAGCTATTTCACATTCGCAGCTTCATAATAAGAATACGATAACGGTTTGCATTAGAGCACATTCAAGATAAATTGATTTTTGACTTGTATCACTTATCACAGGAGGCACAGAACAATACTCCAACCAATTTCAGCAGAACATTAACAAAGAAAACAGACAGAAGCTATTTCACATTCGCAGCTTCATAATAAGAATACGATAACGGTTTGCATTAGAGCACATTCAAGATAAATTGATTTTTGACTTGTATCACTTATCACAGGAGGCACAGAACTATACTCCAACCAATTTCAGCAGAACATTAACAAAGAAAACAGACAGAAGCTATTTCACATTCGCAGCTTCATAATAAGAATACGATAACGGTTTGCATTAGAGCACATTCAAGATAAATAGTTCCAAGTGTAAAAGATTGTTAAGTAGCAATTACTTTTTTTTTTATCTCCAGTAGTTCCATAGATTTACGTGGGTTTTTTCATAATGTTTGTATTGCATAACAAAAATATAACTTTTGTCCTACCGGAAAACCTTTTGAGACGATTCGTACGGTAAGTTCCCATAGTGCATCAAGACAGATCAATACGAGGTCGAGGTCGATGGCGATGTCCATTTGTACAGGGTTGCAAGAAACGTGCTTGCTTATCTCCTATAGCCGCAACGACTATTAGAGGTCGAACAAAATTGAGAAAATGAATCATTCATGAGGCTTAATATTTGCATGTTCAGAAACAACAAATTCGTGAAAAAGATCGTGGCTTAATTTGAAGTTTCTTTTTCTCTTCAAAAAACGTAGCACAATTTATTCTAGCTGCAACTCGACTCGAAGATATTATAATCAATTCAAACGGTTATGTATATTCAGTCAATATTTTAAACGAAGCCAATTTAAAAATATTTGGCAAGCTTCACAGCTACAACTTGGCAATCAACTATACTCCAACCAATTTCACCAGAACATTAACAAAACAAACAGAAGCTATTTCAAATTCGCAGCTTCAAAATAAGAATACGGTAACGGATTGCATTAGAGCACATTCTAGATGAATAATTCCAAGAATAAAAGATTGTCAAGTAGCAATTAATTCGTTTTTTTTGGGATGAAGCCAAACATTGTTGCAATTATTAATACTATCTACGTAACAATATACCTACTCCAAAAACATTAGTTCGTAGAGTTTACTTAAAACAGCCTGAATTATTTTATAATCGTTTATATTAATTATATCTAGTAAAACATTATGATTTTTATTTCAGATATTAGTCTAGAAATTGTTTTTTTTTTCACCAAGAGTCTTCTGCCATAGATTAAGAATAGAATATACTTCGTCCCTCGTTTTTACAGCGAGTGTTCGACGGGGTAACCCAAAGTGGCCTGAAGACGCCGCCGAGAGGTCCGGGAAGAGTTTTCTTTTCTGCCTGAGCGTTCGAGTTCCATGGAATCCTAAAGAAGGGAGATATGGTTCGAAACGCGAAGAGCACCACATTTGCGGCGGTGTCCGGATACTCTCTGCGGACCTTGAAAATTCAGGTGAGGGATGTACGTGGAGATGTCGCGCCGGTTCGTACCCATATCTGCAGCAGGTTTCCAAGGTGAAGAGCCTCTAGTCGATAGAATAATGTAGGTAAGGGAAGTCGGCAAATTGGATCCGTAACTTCGGAATAAGGATTGGCTCTGAGGACCGGGGCGTGTCGGGTTTGGACGGGAAGCGGATGCGGCCGGTGCCGGGCCTGATCGATGCTCTTGCGTCTCTCGGGACGCGAGGGCGGAATCCGGACGGATTCCGCGGATCTTCCTTGCCGTAAGGCCGTGTCGATTTCGTCTTGTGCGCGATCGATGCGGTTCTGTACGACCGCCGTTCAACGGTCAGCTCAGAACTGGCACGGACAAGGGGAATCCGACTGTCAAATTAAAACAAAGCATTGCGATGGCCCTCGCGGGTGTTGACGCAATGTGATTTCTGCCCAGTGCTCTGAATGTCAACGTGAAGAAATTCAAGCAAGCGCGGGTAAACGGCGGGAGTAACTATGGCTCTCTTAACATAGACTCTCATGGACATCTCTGTGTACAATCCTGGCGAACGAATTTAGAGATGCAGAGCCCTTTCACAGGGTAGACCCGTGGGGGGATGTTCAGAGTCTGGATGTCCTCTAGTCTGCAGCTCCTTTCGGGGTGGGTCAAACGACAGCTGCAGGTGAACTCCTGGCGATAGGCTAGCACCCTGTCACCGACGGAACAAATTATCGCTCCCAAATGTAATAATGAATTAAGCGTGACCCAGAGCTCCCGCAGGACTCTGGGAGGGCGCGATACCATAACCCAAGGAGCTCGTACCGCGGCTCAAGCGAGCCAAAGCGGTCAGGTGTGGATGTATCCGGACTGTGGGCGGCCATTCGACACAAAAATCGGCTTGGGTGTGCATAAATCGCGCGCCCGCCCTTCCGACTGTAGCCAACGCGGAGTCAGCTCCTGCAGGGAATAAGCGGCGTTGGCGTAGCGAGAAGATTGCCTTATTGGCGAAGACCGAAGCTGGTCTAATTATGTCTGGCAGCAAGTTCTTGAACCATGACTTGATGAGAGTGTTACCTCATTTGGGGCGCACTCTCGAGGGCCTTTAGTGTCGTAGACGTGGGGAGGAATATAAGGCGATGGTACGCGAGTACATCGCCGAAGCAGAGGAGAGCTCACAAGAGTATGAGGCAGAACGCGTAGCGCCGGCACAAGCGTGCGTGGCCATATCTCCTTCCTCACCGATACACCTTAGCCCAATCCCGACTATTAGAGGTCAAACAAAATTGGGCAAATAAATCATTCATGAGGCTTAATATTTGCATGTTCAGAACCAAGAAATTCGTGAAAAAGATCGTGGCTTAATTTGGAGTTTCTTTTTCTCTTCAAAAAACGTAGCACAATATATTCTAGCTGCGACTCGACTCGAAGATATTATAATCAATTCAATCAGTTATGTACATTCAGTCAATGTTTAAAACGAAGCCAATTTTAAAATATTTGGCAAGCTTTACAACTACAACTTGGCAATCAACTATTCTCCAACCAACTTTGCCAGAATATTAATTAAACAAACAGACATAAGCTATTTTACATTCGCAGCTTCAGAATAAGAATACGATAACGGTTTGCACTAGAGCACATTCTAGTTAAATAATTCCAAGAGTAAAAGATTGTCAAGCGGATAAGTTTTTTTTTTTTGTGGGAAGAAGCCAACATTGTTGCAATATTAATACTATCTACGTAACAATACACTTCAGAAACATTTGTTCGTAGAGTTTACTTAAAACAGCCTGATTTTTTTTATAATCGTTCATAATAATTATATCTAGTAAAACATTATGGTTTTTATTTAAGATATTAGTCTAGAAATTGTTTTTTTTTTAACAAGAGTCTCCTTCCATAGATTTACGTTGTTTTTCATAATGTTTGTATTTCAAAACAGAAATATTATTTTCATCCTACCCGAAAACCTTTGGAGACTATTTGTACGGTTAGTTCCCATAGTGCATCGAGACAGATCAATACGATGTCGAGGTCGATAGCGATGTCCATTTGTAGAGGGTGTCAAGAAACGTGCTTGATTATCTCCTAAAGCCACAACGACTATTAGAGGTCGAACAACATTGGGAAAATAAATCATTCATGAGGCTTAATATTTGCATGTTCAGAAACAACAAATTCGTGAAAAAGATCGTGGCTTAATTTGGAGTTTCTTTTTCTCTTCAAAAAACGTAGCACAATTTATTCTAGCTGCAACTCGACTCGAAGATATTATAATCAATTCAAACGGTTATGTATATTCAGTCAATATTTTAAACAAAACCAATTTAAAAATATTTGGACAGCTTCACAGCTACAACTTGGCAATCAACTATACTCCAACCAACTTCACCAGAACATTAACAAAACAAAGATACAGAAGCTACGAAATACGATAACGGTTTGCATTAGAGCACATTCTAGATAAATAGTTCTTGTATTTCAAAACAAAAATATTAATTTTGTCCTACCGGAAAACCATCGTGGCTTTATTTGGAGTTTCTTTAAAAACCGTTGCACAATTTATTCTAGCTGCGACTCGACTCGAAGATATTAAAAACAATTCAAACGGTAATGTATATTTAGTCAATATTTTAAACGAAGCCAATTTAAAAATATTTGGCAAGTTTCACAGCTAAAACTTGGCAATCAACTATACTCCAAACAATTTCACCAGAATATTAACAAAACAAACATACAGAAGCTATTTGAAATTCGTAGCTTCAAAATAAGAATACGATAACGGTTCGCATCACAGCACATTTTAGTTAAATAATTCCAAGAGTAAAAGATTGTCAAGAAGAATAGGTTTTTTTTTGGGAAGAAGCCAAACATTGTTGCAATTATTAATACTATCTACGTAACAATATATTTAAGAAACATATGTTCGAAGATTTACTTAAATTAGCCTGAATTATTTTACAATCGTTCAAATTAATTATATCTAGTAAAACATTATGGTTTTTATTTCAGATAGAAATGGTTTTTTTTTTACCAGGGTTTCTTTCCATAGATTTACGTGGTTTTTTAGAATGTTTGTATTTAAAAACAAAAATATTATTTTTATCCTACCGGAAAACCTTTTGAGACGATGTGTACGGTTAGTTCCCATAGTGCATCGAGACAGATCAATACGATGTCGAGGTCGATAGCGATGTCCATTTGTAGAGGGTGTCAAGAAACGTGCTTGATTATCTCCTAAAGCCACAACGACTATTAGAGGTCGAACAACATTGGGAAAATAAATCATTCATGAGGCTTAATATTTGCATGTTCAGAAACATGAAATTCGTGAAAAAGATCGTGGCTTAATTTGGAGTTTCTTTTTCTCTTCAAAAAACGTAGCACAATTTGTTCTAGCTGCAACTCGACTCGAAGATATTATAATCAATTCAAACGGTTATGTATATTCAGTCAATATTTTAAACGAAGCCAATTTAAAAATATTTGGATAGCTTCACAGCTACAACTTGGCAATCAACTATACTCCAACCAACTTCACCAGATCATTAACAAAACAAACATACAGAAGCTACGAAATAGTGTTGAGTAGGACATACAAGAGGCAGTACATTTGTCCTGGACTGTCAAAATGTAAGAGCGGCTCAACATTGAAAAATATGTACTACTTGAAATTTTGTGACGCGCGCGCTTACTCCTATGAGTAATCAGTACCATATGTCAGTACGATCAGACGAAGAGAGAGGGAGCGAGGCAAATGCTTAAAATAGTTCAAATAACGCTGTCCTCTGTCTCACCTAACGTTACATGACGTAACTGACAACCGACTGATCTGGTACTGGTACCTGTGATACAGTGGTTTTCACTAGTACAGGTGCCAACGTTACAACCTTTTGTAATATTTGGATTCATCTAATATGTACTTGCTTTGTATTGCTCCATGTATCTTATTGAAATAAATGATTATTATTATTATAATGCGAAAACTGTTACATGGTCTTTAGATAGTATTTTAGTTATTAACTTAGTTTATATAAAGACTGTTTGTTTTCCTAAGAAAATAAAATAAAATTAAATTAAATAAATAATGTCAATTTTTTTTGAGTTTCAGGATAATTTTAAAAATACTTATAATATATTCTGAGGGGCAGACCATTTCGAAAAACTTTTGTTCTTTTTTGGTTTGATGCTTATTGTGATTGTCATTTTTTCTTTTTGTTTTTTGCATGGGTAGCATTGACTAAATAAAAAAAAGGCAGGACTGAGTGTCTTGAAACACTTACTGAAGCACCCATAGTAAGTCACACGTACACACAGAACACACACATTGACACAATAGTAAGTCAATCGCCCGCCATTACGCTTTGGACTGTGCTGTTGCTCGGATGTTCAAGTAAAATAATTAAAAATGCCGTCTTGTGTTGTAAAAAGCTGCCGAAACCATAGCGCCTCGACAAAAAAAAACCAGGGGATCACTTTTCATAGATAAGCAAGTAATATATTCAGTTTATTGCCGAAATTATATTGTTTTCGTAAAAAATTATACCAAAACTATCAGTGTTGACAGTCAATATTAATATTTTCATTTACCCTGAATTTGGGTAAACATTTAGTATAAATTATTATTCTATGTTTTATAGATTTCCTGCTACAAACGACGCATGGAAAAAATTATTGGATAAAAATAATTAGAAACTGCAGAAATGATTACAGTTGGTATCCAACAAAATATAGTGTAGTCTGCAGTATACACTTCGAGGAAATTGATTTATATAAAACAAAAGGTGGACTTATTCGCATTGTCAGCTTTGCCGTACCAAAAAAGGTAAAACAATATTATATTGTTTTAAAAAAAAGTATTAAATTAATAAATTACAGTACTTAAATCTAAAAAATTTTATTTCTTAGTTTAGTTTATTATTACTTTTTTTTGCCAATATTTTTTTGAAATATTGAAAAATCGCATGTAAGTGAATCTAAGCTTCGTGATTGTTGGTTTAGTTTAACTAAGATATTTTATTTGGTTTGTACATTTTGTTGACGTTTTCAAGCACTTTCTGATAGTTTATGTTATAAAGAATTTTTGATTTTGAATTGTTTTTTATTATTTTGATAACTGCCATAACTTACCCTACTATCTGATTTCGGCTTCACGTCCTAAACTGGGACACCCTGTATATCAACTAAAGCATCTTCACCATCTAAGAGTCAGGAAGCGCCGTAGGAGTCGTAATTTTAAATTATTTTCCAAAAACTGGGTAGCTGCACTAAAGCATCTTCGCTGCCTTGCGTCAGGAGTGCCCAGGGCAACGAATTTTGTACACATTCCCTTAATAAAAACAAACAACTTCCACCTGCAGGCCCGCATTGACTGCTAGAAATATAAAATCAACTTTGTTTCGAAATTCAAACAAAGTTGTTTTATATTGTTTGGTTTTTGGCCAAGGTAGTATAAAACTACCTATATCATGTTTGATGGTAAAAAGCAGCAAACCTAAAATATTTATTTAAATTATTGTGAAAATGTGGGTAATATTTCTCCGGTCTGGTAACCCCTAACACACGCACACATAAACAGACCACCGCCATTTTGGTGCTTCCATCATTTTATAAGTGACATTCTCTCCTGCTTTTTTTATGTACTCTATGATAAGTAGCATGTCTGGCGATGGAGATAAAAAATCGTCAAAAGCATGGCAGTTTTTTACCGACCTGAAAAATAATAAGGCAAAATGCAATTTTTGCCAGAAAGAATTTTCATATAGAGGCGGTGGTGCTTACAACCTAATTAAGCAAGCATCCACAGGTATTTGTCGCTATTCGTGAATGTCCGAATGAAAATATAGCTTCTTCTGCAACAGACCATTCGACATCACTTCCCACTAATCCGACAGCACCTGAACTTGCAACGCTTCCAGTTTCTACATCTACTGCTACTATTCCGATCATGCCTGAAGCATCAAATTCCTCCTCCACCATTACAAGCACCAATCCAAGTAAAAAAACTCCAGGCACTAACATGAAACTAACGCTGTATTTCCACAAACCACTTTCTGCTAAAAAAAAAGTGAACACTGAAATGATTGTTAGTGAAAGTCTTCACAAAAAATTATTTAGCCTTTAATCTTGTCGAATCCCCCGAACTCAAAGAATTTATCAAAGAGCTTAATCCAGCCTACCAATTACCTAGCCGGAAGACGTTATCCAATGCACTATTAGCAAATATCTACAATAAAACCAAAGAGAAGGTCAAAGTAGAATTAAGTCAAGCTAAGCATGTGTGCATTACTACTGATGGGTGGACTGCCGGCCCCAACGACAATTATTTAGCCGTGACGGTACATTTTTTTAATCAGCAGGCTGAGGTCAAGACATTTTTGTTAGAATAACCGACATTAACCGACAAAATAGTAGCCGCAACCACTGATAATGCCTTCAACATAAAAGCTGCAATAAGGCTAAACAATTGGAACCATATACCTTGTTTTGCACACACACTCAACCTTATCGTGCAATCTGCATTAAAAGAAATAAAAGACACTTCTTCCAAAATCAAACAAATCGTTGAGGTGTTTCGGAGAAGTCCTCTTGCTTCGGAGAGATTAAAAATAGTGCAGAACAAACTAGACGAACCTATACTTAAGGTCAAGCAAGATGTGTCTACTCGGTGGAACTCCACGTGTGACATGTTCGAGAGAATACTGAAAATTAAAAATAGCGTCATGTCCACTAATAGCAATAGATTACCCAGATACCACCAATATGATTGCCGAAGACGTAGAAATATTAGAGGCGGCAGTTCCAATACTGTCATTTTTTAAAAACGTTACGAAAGAGATGAGTTCTGAAAAAAACATTACCATATCAGAGGTAGTGATATTGTAGATGTTTTTTTATTTTTTATTTTAAGGTTATTTTTGAGTAATCGAATAATTTTTATTTTTTAGGTTATTGGTACTGATATCAAATGCCCTAAAAAAAAGGTTTGAAATTTTTATCCGAGCCACATCCAGAGTGCGTGTTGAGGATGACCCAAGTGCTACTCAATGAAATTAGCTTAAGGTATTTGTGAAAACCAGAAATTTATTTGACACCTGTTAATATTTACGCTACTATGTTTATGTCTAACAACTTAAAGAATGTTATGACAAATTAATCAAATTAATCTTTATTTTTAAGGTTTACGGGCATTGAAGAGAATAACCTCTTTGCTGAGAGCACTGTTTTAGACCCACGATTTAAAAAATTATGGGTTTGAAAACCAATACTAAATGGGAGAGCCTGTGGTAATATAAAAGCCATGGCCGGGCGGATACAAATTGAAACCACGATTGTTGAACCATCTTCGTCGCCGCCACAAAAACTTAACAAACTCTGCATATGGGACGAGTTTGACGAACAAGTCGGTGTTATCTTAAAAAACACCAACCCAACTGCTGGGGGTATTATCGAGGTAGACAAATATCTCGAAGAACCTCTACTACCAAGACCCACCAAGTGGTGGTATGCCAAAAAAGATGCATATCCAAGATGTACCAACTATTTTTAAAAAGGCTCTGCTGTGTTGCCACTTCTGTGCCTTCCGAGCGCACGTTTAGTAAAGCGGGCCAGGTTCTTACAGACAAAAGAAATCGGCTCAGTGGTAACAAAGTAGCGCAAATATTATTTTTGCACTCCAATTCGTAATTTTTAATATTTACATGTATATTTGCAATAGAAATATATTGAATATTTGAATATTATCCCCACCGTTACCAGTGCAGGTTACAGTTACTTTATGTTTATAACAAATAAATTAATAAATAATAATAAATATTTCACAACTTACACACAACGCCATCTAGTCCCAAACTAAGCAGAGCTTGTAATATATACTTTTATTTTGTAAATACATACATATTATACCCCCATGTTCATGCACAAAGATTTGTCTGAAAGTTCATGAACGAACTCGGTGGTTCACAGATGCGGTTGGCCGTGTAGGCTGCCGGGTGGCGTGCAGCATAGCAGTCAACAGTACAAAGGAAATATAGATGAGGTACGGTCTTGCACTTTCTAATGACTTTTTTTTTGTTTATTATCTCGTAAATGATTGTACAATATGTACTGCTAATTATTGATGTATCATTCAGTTGACATATCCACATACAGGATGATTATCTGTGGCTAAATAACTCCACGTGAACTGAATTTGTTAGAGGAAAGTGACCAAATATGAAATAGTATCCTAATATGGAATTCCTTCATTTCTCTAAGACTATAAGTATGAAACGCAACAATCGACCATCTTCTGTTTCATTCGGTATACTAACTATCAAACTCACACCATCGAGTCAGTTGCGTGAACGCTTCACGTGTGGCAGGTGTGTTTTGTTTTGTTGTCGTGCAGAAAATTTTAAAGGTAAGTAATAAATGAGTATTACCAGCTGTTATGTTTGTATACATAAGTGTTATACTATTTAGTATATCAGTACTATGTTTATTACACTATTTTGTGATCTTTTGTCATTAAAATATTGTAACTTGAAAAAATATTTAGAAGAGTATGAACTAGTATAAAAATCCAAATATGGACAGTCGTCGGTGTCTAATTATGGAATATTAGGTCTTAATATTTCATATGATAGATACTTGCTATTATTTCTTTAAAAATATATGTTAGGTTTTTCTTTTAGAATGTCCGATCTACAACAGAATAACGCGCATAGCAGGTACTGAAGCTGCACTACTTGCCTATCATGGATATGTCTCCTCAATTCTACGCTATTGCATTATTATATGGGGTAACTCGGTAGACTGCATCAAAATTTTTCGTGCCCAAAAAAAAAGTATACGAATCATAAGTAATGCCCAACCTTTAGATAGCTGTGTTCCTCTTTTCAAGAAGTTTAAAATATTACCCCTTCCATCATTATATATTTTTGAACTCTGTATTTTTGTATATAAAAATATCACTCTATTTGAGATACATAATGATGTAGCAATAAGAAAGAGTCGAAAAATTCATAAATTGTCTATACCACAACAAAGAATTTCACTTTTTTCTAATAATGTTTTTTGTATGGCTATTCGTGTATATAATAAATTACCTGATGTTTTTAAGACCTTGAATTATGTTAAATTTAGAAACAAATTATTTAATTTCCTATTAGATAAATGTTACTATTCAACTAAAGATTTTTTAGATGAAAGATTCGATGCGAAATTTAAATTAGTAGAGATACATGACGTAGAATAAGGCTTGTTAATTTGATTGTGTTTTTAGTATATAGTATAACTTAATTATTTCTAAGCTTTTATGTAAACTCCCTATTGTTTTGAATATTTGTACACCGGAAACGGTAGAGTATTATGGACTTTCCAAACACTGTAACATCTTGTAACTACAATATTCTAACAAATAAACATATTATTATTATTATTATTATTATTACAATCAACCAAACGAAAAACCTGGGATGAAGAAAAATGGCACAAGCTATAAAATTCGTCCGGGAAAAGAAAATGGGGTATTTGAAAGCGGCACAGCATTTTTTTTTTTGATTTTTGGATCTGTGACTTTTGCAAGTAATTAGGTAACTTCTTTCATTGATCACAATATGTTATATTCATTTAATTGATCTCAAAGATATTAATGTCTATTTCTGTTATTTTTATGTTGATTTATGCTCATATTCCATATATGGGTACCTATTCCATATTTGGTTACTCATTTGTGATATTGTTTTTTGTGTTAGATTAAATTTGATAACTAATATATTTGATTAAAGGCTGTTAATTATTACATATAAATGTATGACTGATTAGTGAAAACATTAAACTGATTTAATTGATATGAAGTTTTTTTTTTATATCCCAAAAACAAATTGGTATTCCATATTTAGTCACTTTCCTCTACAAAATAACGTTGAAAGTTCTTATTTAGTTAATAATATCAAAATTCAATTATTTATTATTTTTCTATTTTGTTGGTTTCCAGAACTCCGAGGTAATGATTAATAGGGATAACTGGGGGCATTCGTATTGCGACGTTAGAGGTGAAATTCTTGGATCGTCGCAAGACGAACATCAGCAAAAGCATTTGCCAAAGGTGTTTTCATCAATCAAGAACGAAAGTTAGAGGTTCGAAGGCGATTAGATACCGCCCTAGTTCTAACAATGGCTCGGCGGGCAGCTTCCGGGCAACCAAAGATTTTGGCCAGTGCTCTGAATGTCAACGTGAAAAAATTCAAGCAAGCGCGGGTAAACGTGGGACTCCCTGGCGTTTATCCATAAAACTGGTCGGATCCATTGTACCATTGTACCATTGGTGTTGGACTCTCAGGGGCGTGGAAGCGTAGACATCATAGGACTGGGTGGGGATAATTGTTATTCACTCTTGTGCGTGCATTAATCCTTTAAGTCGAAGTGGGAGGTCCAGGGAACTCGGCCCTATCCACGCCCTTAGTTTTTCACCTGCGCGGTAAAACGCGAAAAGGTGGAGGCTAGGGGTAGATGCCGTCGCTCTCTAGCGGCGTAATAAGAGTGTAGTTCTAATCTACTGAGCTCCCTTGTCTTGAGGGGTGCCACCCAGTGCACCGATTGATGTGTTTAAAATAATACAATCTCTAAAAAACACCAATAGCGTAGGTTATGATGGTATCTCTACAAAAATAATTAAAGACGTAGCAAGTAGCATATGTGAGCCCTTAAGCTACATTCTAAATCAGTGCATCAGCGAAGGAATCTACCCAGATAGCTTAAAGATATCAGTCATAAAGCCGCTCTATAAAAAAGGTAATAGTGAATTATTGGATTCCTACCGACCCGTAGCTCTGATACCAATATTCGCTAAAATATTTGAAAAATATATAGCTGAAAAAATCTACAATTACTTGGAAAAATCGAATATTATAAATGAGAATCAAAACGGATTTCGAAAAAACAAATCCATAAATTTAGCAATCTTCGATTTTTTGAAAAAGGTAGTAAATAACGTAGACATGAGAAAACCTATATGCGCTATATACTGCGACATGACACAAGCCTTCGATTATGTTGATCACGGTATTCTACTTGATAAATTGGAGGCATATGGTATTCGAGGAAATACGCTAAATCTTATGAAAACCTACTTAGAAAATCGGTGGCAATATACTGAAACATCTACAGTAAATTTTAAGACTAAACAGGAAGTTACTCATACGTCAGGTAAACGTTTAGTTAAATTTGGGGTTCCCCAGGGAAGTGTGCTGGGACCATTGCTTTTTATCATTTACATTAACGATTTGCCGACTGTAACAAAATTCCAAATGTCGCTCTTTGCTGATGATAGTACGGTCATAATAGCTTCGGTACATCGGTATATACGGCGACTTACTTCGGTGGTTGGAATCTTATCTCAGGGATCGCAGTCAAGCTGTAACTGTTAAAGGATTCTGCTCTGCCTTTGTTCCCGTAACATCTGGGGTGCCCCAGGGCTCGCACCTCGGCCCTATTTTATTTAATCTATACCTTAACGACGTATTAACAATATTTAATCATTCAAAATTTATTCTGTATGCAGATGACAAAAAAATTTACAAAATTATAAAACAACAAAAAGATTGCCTCGAACTGCAACAAGACTTAAATAATTTAACTGAGTATTGTAACAAAAATTCCTTATTCCTTAACATAAATAAATGTAGTATCATAACTTTTTCTAGAAAGAAGTCTTCTTTATTATTTAAATATACCATTAACGATCAGTATTTAACTAGAGTTTCTGAGGTGCGAGATCTTGGCGTTTACCTTGATAGCAAATTATTACTTGATACTCATGTCACACACATCACCAATAAGGCATTTCGTATGTTGGGGTTTGTTCTGCGGGTCAGTAGGGATTTTAAGTACCAATCCACACTAATACTTCTTTATAAGAGCTTAGTTAGACCATTACTTGAATATGCCTCGGTGGTGTGGAATCCTCAATACGCTGTATACATTGAGCAAATTCAAAGGCTGCAAAACAAATTTGTAAAGCACATTAGCTGGCGGTTCAACCTAACAAACACTAATGATCATAATCTTCCATCGCTGGAGGCACGTCGAGCTGAAAGGGACTTAGTGTTTCTATTTAAAATTATGAGAGGCCTAGTGGACTCCCCTTATCTTCTCAGTAAAATAAGTATTGGATGTCCCCGCCCAAACACACGCAAAAAATCTCTCTTCCATATTTCTTTGTCAAGAACCAATTATTGTAAAAATATTTTCATAAAAAGAACTTGTTACCTTTATAATAACATTATAATAACTTCCGAGTGTAATGATACTAATGATGAATTAGACATGTTTCACCTCTCTCAACCAAAATTTATTGCATGTATTAGAGACACCTCAACCTACAAATCGAATTAAAGTGTTTACAAGACTGTTAAATATTACTATTAAGTTATTGTAATCTGTGGAAACTGTTTTTGGATAATGTTATGTTTAATATGTTTAGCTTATATTTGAACAATGTATCTGTTTGTTTCCCAAATAAATTAAAATTAAAAAAATTAAAAAAAAATAATTAATTGTAGTCAAGAAGATGAATATGAAAATGATATTAATAATACTTTTAAATCAATAGTTAATTGGATGAATGATAATAACTTAAAAATAAATATGGCAAAAACTAGCATTATGCACTTTAGTCAACGTCTAGTGCCACCTAATATTAATGCTGAATACCAAGGTACTGTTATCAACAGAGTAGATAACGTAAGATTTCTGGGAGTCACTATTGATAGAAACCTTAACTGGAAAGAGCATACCGAGAAATTATGTAACAAAATAAGTTCATCTGTATACGCCCTATATAAACTGGCGCCCATAACGAATACAGATACTCTTCTTGTGGCATATCATGGAATTGTAGAATCTATTCTAAGATTCGGTATAATTTTTTGGGGTAACAGTACGAACAAAGAAACAATATTTAAGGTCCAAAAAAAATGTATTAGAGCGATGTTTGGACTAAATTCCAGGCAAAGCTGCAAACCGTTTTTCGAGAAACACAAATTACTTACTTTACCGTCACTGTACATATACGAAGTAGCAACTATTGTCAAAATGAATCCAAATTTATTTGGAAAATTGTCAGATGTAGCCGCGAACAAACGCAGCAGACGGGACAATGATCGTCTATGTATAGTGCCTTGCAAAACAACGCTCAAACACAACAGCGTCTTCTGCATGGCACCTCTAATATATAATAAAATCCCTGGTAGCATAAAGAAATTAAATGTATTAAACTTTAAGCAAAGTTTGAAAAAATACTTACTTAGTAAGTCCTACTACAGCATAGAGGAGTTCCTAAATGACAAAATTGTAATGCACTCACCTAAATGAGATTAAGTATAGAAATAAATAATACATATAATATAGTTATAAGGTAAATTTTAAAGCAAGTGTATTGGTAAAAATTATACTAGTTTTAGTTTAGATATTTATATTTGTACACCGTCAAGGTAAAAACATGAATGGTTTTAATGACATTATAATGTAACATCTTGCATGTACTGTATGTGTATGTATACTCATGTTTTAACAAATAAATGATCTTGAATCTTGAATCTTGAATCTTGAATCTTGGATGGTCCGGGTGTATGTCAGAATCGTGATTGATTTCTCTTCGGAGTTATCTTCTTTCGAGCGTGCACTGTGATGCGGGAATCCCCACGGTTTCCACTCTGATTCAAAAGGCTAAGGTAGATTGGCAAGATCGTCTCAATACTGGCGTTCGGGGGTGGGTTGCGCTACCCTAACAGGGGCGCACGCGGGGGGCCTATGCGGCCCTTCACGACCTCCGCACGACGGTCGTAACTATTACTCTCTTAAATGGAACTTCCCGTGCTTAGACCGGTTCCCATCTCGAACACCGAAGTTAAGCAGCACGGGCCCAGGTGGTAGCATTAGCGAAAGCTGGGTAACGTTAAGTAAGGATAAATAAAGGGCAGCAAGTTTTTTTACTCCCTACCCGGTTTACTTTTCCGTTAACAAGTCTGATACACGAATGAGTCGGAGTCGGTCACCTGACGCCTTGGGTTCTCGGGCTAGGTGGACCGTTAGATGACGGATGGAGTGCACACAACACCAAGCTAGGGGAGTGCCACGGTAAGGTTACCGTGGCTTGCGGCTTTGAAAAACCCCCTGATCGGTGCTGGTCTAGCAAACCAGTACGAGTAGGGAGTTCAGACGTGGGGTGGCATCCCCGTCTTTCGCGGTTGATCAGCTGCACCGTAACTGATCAGATGGACATCCCTGTGTACAATCCTGGCGAACGAATTTAGAGATTTAGGGCCCTTTCACAGGGTAGACCCGTGGGGGGATGTTCAAAGTCTGAATGTCCTCTAGTCTGCAGCTCCTTTCGGGGTGGGTCAAACGACAGCTGCAGGTGAACTCCTGGCGATAGGCTAGCACCCTGTCGCCGACGGAAAAATTAATCGCTCCCAACAATAATAAAGAATTAAGCGTGACCCAGAGCTCCCGCAGGACTCTGGGAGGGCGCGATACCATAACCCAGGGGTCTCGTAGCGCTGCTCAAGCGAGGCAAAGCGGTCAGGTGTGGATGTGTCCGGATTGTGGGCGGCCATTCGACACCAAAATCGGCTTGAGTGCGCATAAATCGCACGCCCATCCGATTGTAGCCAACGCGGAGTCAGCTGAAAAGCTCAGGCGCAGCCGTACAGTGTTTGTGCCAAAAACCGATGAGTACCACATGACTCGTGGACCAGGTGAGTACCGTCCGATTTCGATCGCGTCGGTGCCCTTGCGACACGTGCACACGGTGCTGGCGCGAAGACTGGAAAGCTGTTGCCCGCCCGATGTACGACAGCGCGGATTTATCTGCGCCGACGGCACTCTCGAGAATTCGGGGGTGCTGGACGCTGCACTAGGGGATTGCAGGAAACATTTGCGTGCATGCCATAAAGCAGTGTTAGACTTCGCAAAGGCCTTCGACACGGTGTTCCATAGGGCACTGGTTGAGGTTCTGCGCGGAAGAGGCGGCGTTCTGCAACTACATTGCTAGGCTCTATGAAACTGCCGAGACTGTCTTGGTAGTGGATGGGGCCTGCAGTGCACCTGCGAGGGCTGGACAGGGAGTTCGCCAAGGGGACCCACTATCACCACTCCTTTTTAACCTGGTCATGGACGTTATTCTTGCGTCGCTACCGGAGGAAGTCGGCTACAGAATGGGACCAGAGAAAGTCTCTGCCCTGGCGTACGCCGACGACCTCGTTCTGCTTGCAGGGTCGGTAGTAGGAATGCAAAGCTCCATTGACAGTGTGGTTGCGAGTGGTGAACGAGTGGGACTCTATGTTAGCCATGCTAAGAGTGCCGTTCTATCGATAGTGCCTAACGGAAAGCTCAAGAAGCCGCATTACCTCAGTGCCCGTACCTTTAAAGTAGGGAAGCGCTGGGTGAAGCAGGAGGAATGTGTGGAACGTTGGCGCTATCTTGGCGTGGACTTCAAGGCGTCTGGATGTGTCACGTTAGAACACGATCTGAAACAAGCCTTGGACAACATCACCATGGACCCACTGAAGCCGCAACAGCGGTTGGAAGTGGTCAGAACTCACCTGATTCCGAGGTTCCTACACGGTTTCGTGCTAGGTAATAATATCTCGGACGAAAGGTTGAGAATGTTCGACGTGCAAATCCGGAACTCAGTGCGGAAATGGTTGAGGCTTCCTCACGATGTGCCTGTTGGTTACTATCATGCAGGGACCAAGGACGGTGGCCTAGCGATCCCATCGGTGAGGACAAGCGTACCGGCTCTTGTTGTCAAGAGGTTTGGTCGCTTAGAATCATCGTCATGGCCAGCGGCTAGAGCGGCCGCGGGCGCCGCGAAACTGCGGTGGGCCAACAGACACATTGTGAAATATACACAAGGAGACCCTAACACTGGAGAGTTGACGACCGCGCGATATTGGTGCGTAAAGTTGCACGGCTCGATGGACGGTTACGAACTTCGTGAATCGTCCGCAGTCCCCGAGTCCACTATGTGGATTAGGGACCGGAGCCGTCAGCTAGGTGTGGCCGCGATTACGTGCAGATGGTGCACACGCACATAAATGCGCTCCCTTCGAGAGTTCGTAACTCGAGGGGGCGTAGGGGTCCTGAGTCGGAAGGAAGACTACGGCTCATGTGATCCAGCAGTGTCACCGGACGCACGGCGGCCGCATTCTGCGCCATAATCGAATCGCGGAGTTGCCTCAGTGATGGTGGATAAAGGTTGGAATGTGTTAAAGGAGCCAAAAATCAGGACTGCCGTCGGTCTCAGAAAACCCGACATCATTGCGGCGAGAGACGGTATAGGAGTGATTGTTGATGCGCAGGTTGTGTCCGGCACTCAAATAAAACTGTGGCAAACACCATTACCATCATAGCATTGCGAGGGTCGCACATGAACTGGTCGCGTTTTAACACCATGACTTAGCGTGTGTTCGCTGGGTCGCGTTTACGAGCTCCTTGGTACTGCGGTCTTGGGCTGCCGTCGAGCCCAGGGCTTCTTAGTTCCCCACGTTTTCTCACCCAAACCATTAAGATCAAGGAGCCCGCATTACATCTATCGGCGCAACACATTCAACTCTCGCTGAGGATGGTCCGATGGGGACAGGGGAAGGCCTCAGGAATCTATGATGATTAATTCACTAGACGAACGGGCATGTATGCTAACAATAGCCAAATGCCTCGTCATCTAATTAATGACGCGCATGAATGGATAAACGAAATTCCTACTGCCCCTATCTACTAAGTTTTCTATTAGATAGTTAGAATTATTTTATAATCGTTCATAATAAATATATCTAAAAAAACATTATGGTTTTTATTCTAGTTAATAGTCTACAAATTGTTTTTTTTTTTTAACAAGAGTCTCCTTCCATAGATTTACGTGGGTTTTTACAATGTTTGTATTTCAAAACAAAAATATTATTTTCATCCAACCCGAAAGCCTTTTGAGACTATTTGTAGGGTTAGTTCCCATAGATCAATACGATGTCGAGGTGGATAGCGATGTCTATTTGTAGAGGGTGTCAAGAAACGTGCTTGATACTATCCTAAAGCCACAACGACTATTAGAGGTCGAACAACATTGGGAAAATAAATCATTCATGAGGCTTAATATTTGAATATTCAGAAACAAGAAATTAGTGAAGAAGATCGTGGCTTAATTTTGAGTTTCTTCTCTCTTCAAAAAACGTAGCACAATTTATTCTTGCTGCGATTCGACTCGAAGATATTATAATCAATTCAAACTGTTATGTACATTCAGTAAATGTTTTAAACTAAGCCAATTTTAAAATATTTGGCAAGCTTTACAGCTACAACTTGGCAACCAACTAAACTCCAACCAACTTTACCAGAACATTAATAAAACAAACATACAGAAGCTATTTCAAATTCGCAGCTTCAAAATAAGAATACGATAACGGTTTGCATCAGAGCACATTCTAGTTAAATAATTCCAAGACTAAAAGATTGTCAAGTGGATAAGTTTTTTTTTGGGAATAAGCCGAACATTGTTGCAATTATTAATACTATCTACGTAACAATATACTCCAGAAACATTTGTTTTAAAATATTTGGCAAGCTTTACAGCTACAACTTGGCAACCAACTAAACTCCAACCAACTTTACCAGAACATTAATAAAACAAACATACAGAAGCTATTTCAAATTCGCAGCTTCAAAATAAGAATACGATAACGGTTTGCATCAGAGCACATTCTAGTTAAATAATTCCAAGACTAAAAGATTGTCAAGTGGATAAGTTTTTTTTTTGGGAATAAGCCGAACATTGTTGCAATTATTAATACTATCTACGTAACAATATACTCCAGAAACATTTGTTCGTAGAGTTTACTTAAAACATCCTGAATTATTTTATAATCGTTCATAATAATTATATCTAGTAAAACATAATAGTTTTTATTTCAGATATTAGTCTAGAAATTGTTTTTTTATAATGTTTGTATTTCAAAACAAAAATATTATTTTTATCCTACCGTAAAACCTTTTGAGACGATTTGTACGGTTAGTTCCCATAGTGCATTGAGACAGATCAATACAATGACAAGGTCGATAGCGATGTCCATTTGTGAGGGTGTCAAGAAACGTGCTTGATTATCTCCTTAAGCCGCAACGACTATTAGAGGTCGAACAACATTGGGAAAATAAATCATTCATGAAGCTTAAACTTTGCATGTTCAGAAACAAGACATTCGTGAAAAAGACCGTGGCTTAATTTGGAGTTTCATTTTCTCTTCAAAAAACGTAGCACAATTTATTCTAGCTGCGACTAGACTCCAAGATATTATAATCACTTCAAACTGTTACGTATATTCAGACAATATTTTAAACGAAGCCAATTTAAAAATATTTGGCAAGCTTCACAGCTACAACTTGGCAATCAACTATACTCCAACCAACTGCACCAGAACATTAACAAAACAAACATACAGAAGAATACGATAACGGTTTGCATCAGCACATTCTAGTTGAATTCCAAGAGTAATTATTTATTAATAATTCCAAGAGTAAAAGATTGTCAAGCGGGAAAAGTTTTTTTTTTGAAGAAGCCAAACATTGTTGTTAATATTAATACCATCTACGTAACAATATACTCAAGAAACATAAGTTCGTAGATTTTACTTAAAACAGCCTGAATTATTTTATAATCGTTCATATTAATAACACAGGTCTGCAATGGTTTTCCCCTTTCAGTTTTGATGAGCGATTTGGATAGATTTTGGGGCGCTGATTACGGGAAAAATATTTAAAAAATTCCATCACGTCAGGATTTTTAGTTATAGATCATCCTTTTTTTGCCTAAATTACTTAAGCCTTCCTAGTAATTTATTAATATTATTTTATTATAATCGTATCTTATTGAACAAAAAACACACTAAATGGTTGAAGTAGACGTTAATGAATGAGTTCTCATATATGTAGTTAAACATAACTTTTAATTAAGTATGTGATATTTATCAAAAAAAACTAGTGGATTTTTAGGTCATTTGCTAAAGACCTCATTTCTTGTAGGCTAAATGCTTTTTTTATAGAAATTAACTTAAATCATTAGAAGACAGTTAATGAGGGTAGATTAATATTATTTTGTATAAATAGCACCATCACTATTTTTAAAAAGTCAGTACTTCTGTGCAATTCGTAACGCTTACTTGAAAAATGTCATCGCGAAAGTGTTTAAACTCTCCGGACAATTTTTGCTACATTTGTGGGCAATTTATGCTGAGAAAACAGCAGCATAATATAACCGAATTTATAAGGAACGTTTATAATATGTATTTTGGCCTATCAATCGCCAATCAAGATAAACAGTGGGTCCCACATAAAGTTTGTACCACCTGCGTTCGTGAACTTCGAAAGTGGTCAAAAGGAAAGAACAATACGTTTGATCTCCTATCGCTTGTTTTATGGAGAGAACCTCAGAATCACACTGAAGACTGTTATTTTTGCTGCTGCAAGACTACAGGCTACAATTCAAAAACAAAAAAGGACTTGATATATCCAATATTGCAGTCAGTAACACTCGCTGTGCATCGCGACCAGAACATTGCACCGCCATCACCGCCATACTTGGAATCATTACAAGCTGAAGACAGTGACAGTGATGTTGAAGAGGTATCTCAACCTGACGCTGAATTTGAGCCAAGTACAAGTGGAACACAATTATTTTCACAATCAGAACTGAACGACTTAACGAGAGATCTAAACCTTGCAAAAGACGCAGCTGAGCTCCTCGGATCAAGACTATCAGAAAAGAACATGCTTGCTCCTGGCACTTCATTTTCTTAGTATCGCAACAGAGAAAAAGACTTTGTACCATATTTTACTGAAGATCGTGATCTAGTGTATTGCGAAGACATTCCGGGCTTAGTGAAAATGTTTAACATCGAATATGACGCGAACGAATGGAGATTGTTCATAGACTCATCAAAACGAAGTTTAAAAGCAGTCCTTTTACATAATGGCAATAAATACGCTTCACTACCAATTGCCCATTCTGTACATTTGAAGGAGTGCTACGACAATTTGAAAAATGTTTTGGATAAAATAAAGTACGTAGAACACGGTTGGATATTCTGTGGAGATCTTAAAGTTTTAGGCATGCTGCTCGGTCAACAAGGTGGCTATACGAAGTACCCTTGCTTTCTCTGCGAGTGGGATAGTCGAAACAGAGGACAACATTGGACAAAGAAAGAGTGGCCACCGAGGACTGAACTAGTCCCTGGAACCAAAAATGTTGTGAGAGACAATTTAGTGCCCCGAAAAAAGTTTTGCTACCCCCTTTACACATAAAACTGGGGATGATGAAACAATTTGTGAAGGCGCTGAATAAAGAAGGAGAAGGTTTTAAATATCTACACCAGATTTTTCCATCTATATCTGAAGCTAAACTGAAAAAAAGGTATTTTCGTTGGCCCGGACATAAGAAAATTGATGAAAGATATAGATTTCGATGAAAAATTTAGTGAAATTGAGTTAGAAGCCTGGAAATCTTTTAAGGAAGTAGTGATGCATTTTCTAGGAAACCATAAAAGTCCAAATTATGAGGAAATTGTAAAGAAAATTATTGAAAATTTCGGCAAAATGGGATGTTCGATGAGCATTAAACTTCACTTCCTTAATTCGCATTTGGACTACTTTCCTGATAACTTGGGAGCTGTAAGTGAAAAGCAAGGCGAAAGGTTTCACCAGGACTTGAAGGAGATGGAACGTCGCTATCAGGGAAAGTGGAATAAAGTTATGATGGCAGACTACTGTTGGCTATTAAAGCGTGATGAACCAAGTCGGAATTTCAAGCGAAAATCTCACAATCGGAGCTTCGGTGAAATAAAAGCAAGATACCATAAAAGTATTTAATATTTTTAATTTATTTATTACTGTCCCTTCAATGTATTTTTTAATGTTTTAAGTTTAGTAATATAATTGTTACTTTATTGTAATAAAAAAAACTTTGTAAAGTTGGCCTTTTTTTCCGATTTCACATAAAAGAATTTTTCAAAAAAACTGAGGGTGATAGGACAAATCCAAGTACATATTCGTAATCAGCGCACCAAAATACCTCAAGATCAGCAATCAAATCCAAAAGGGTAAAATAAGAATTCAAATTTGCAGACCTGTGTTATATCAAGTAAAACATTATGGTTTTTATTCCAGATATTAGTCTTAAAATTGTTTTTTTTTAACAAGAGTCTCCTTCCATAGATTTACGTGGATTTTTACAATGTTTGTATTTCAAAACAAAAATATTATTTTCATCCTACCCGAAAACCTTTTGAGACTATTTGTCAATTAGTTCCCATAGTGCATCGAGACTGATCAAAACGATGTCGAGGTCGATGGCGATGTCCATTTGTGAGGGTGTCAAGAAACGTGAATGATTATCTCCTTTAGCCGCAACGACTATTAGAGGTCGAACAACATTGGGAAAATAAATCATTCATGAGGCTTAATATTTGCATGTTCAGAAACATGAAATTCGTGAAAAAGATCGTAGCTTAATTTGGAGTTTCATTTTCTCTTCAAAAAACGTAGCACAATTTATTCTAGCTGCGACTAGACTCCCAAGATATTATAATCACTTCAAACGGTTATATATATTCAGACAATATTTTAAACGAAGCCAATTTAAAAATATTTGGCAAGCTTCACAGCTACAACTTGGCAATCAACTATACTCCAACCAACTGCACCAGAACATTAACAAAACAAACATACAGAAGAATACGATAACGGTTTGCATCAGCACATTCTAGTTGAATAATTCCAAGAGTAAAAGATTGTCAAGCGGGAAAAGTTTTTTTTTTTTGAAAAAGCCAAACATTGTTGTAAATACCATCTACGTAACAATATACTCAAGAAACATAAGTTCGTAGATTTTACTTAAAACAGCCTGAATTATTTTATAATCATTCACATTAATTATATCAAGTAAAACATTATGGTTTTTATTCCAGATATTAGTCTTAAAATTGTTTTTTTTTTAACAAGAGTCTCCTTCCATAGATTTACGTGGATTTTTACAATGTTTGTATTTCAAAACAAAAATATTATTTTATCCTACCCGAAAACCTTTTGAGACTATTTGTCAATTAGTTCCCATAGAGCATCGAGACTGATCAATACGATGTCGAGGTCGATGGCGATGTCCATTTGTGAGGGTGTCAAGAAACGTGAATGATTATCTCCTTTAGCCGCAACGACTATTAGAGGTCGAACAACATTGGGAAAATAAATCATTCATGAGGCTTAATATTTGCATGTTCAGAAACATGAAATTCGTGAAAAAGACCGTGGCTTAATTTGGAGTTTCATTTTCTTTTCAAAAAACGTAGCACAATTTATTCTAGCTGCGACTAGACTCCAAGATATTATAATCACTTGAAACGGTTATGTATATTCAGACAATATTTTAAACGAAGCCAATTTAAAAATATTTGGCAAGCTTCACAGCTACAACTTGGCAATCAACTATACTCCAACCAACTGCACCAGAACATTAACAAAACAAACATACAGAAGAATACGATAACGGTTTGCATCACAGCACATTCTAGTTGAATAATTCCAAGAGTAAAAGATTGTCAAGCGGGAAAAGTTTTTTTTTTGGGAGGAAGCCAAGCATTGTTGCAATTATTAATACTATCTACGTAACAATATATTTAAGAAACATATGTTCGTAGATTTTACTCAAAACAGCCTGAATTATTTTAGATTTGTTAATATTAATTATATTTAGAAAAACATTATGGTTTTTATTCCAGATATTAGTCTAAAAATTGATTTTTTTTTTAACAAGAGTCTCCTTCCATAGATTTACGTGGATTTTTACAATGTTTGTATTTCAAAACAAAAATATTATTTTCAACCTACCGGAAAACCTTTTGAGACTATTTGTCAATTAGTTCCCATAGTGCATCGAGACTGATCAATACGATGTCGAGGTCGATGGCGATGTCCATTTGTGAGGGTGTCAAGAAACGTGCTTGATTATCTCCTTTAGCCGCAACGACTATTAGAGGTCGAACAACATTGGGAAAATAAATCATTCATGAGGCTTAATATTTGCATTCGTGAAAAAGATCGTGGCTTAATTTGGAGTTTCTTTTTCTCTTCAAAAAACGTAGCACAATTTATTCTAGCTGCGACTCGACTCAAAGATATTATAATCATTTCAAACGATTATGTATATTCAGACAATATAGTATATTTCTTAACCGACACTACGCCTTGGAAATAATATTAATTTATCTAATGTATTTATTACAGTAATGTATTTATTATTTACAATTATTATGGTTATTATATTTCAAATGAATTGCCAAGTTAGACATTGTTTTATCCTATTTATATTATGATTGATTATGATCTTTTTGACATATTATATTCTATATTGAGATTGACATAATTTATTTTTGACATCATATTATCATATTCTTGACTTAAGTTTCAACTTTTGACATTATAATGAATATCAATTGATACATTATTTTTATTATTTAATATGATGATTAATGAAAATTAATTCATAATAATTATATAGTTTCTTTAATAACTCACTAAATTTGATTTGTATAACCTCATTTCATGTTATTTCAAATATTGTTAAGTAAAGGCAATCTGTGTGTACATTTTTAGATTTTTTAATTTTTATATTTTTGTAGTATAAATAGTTTTTGTTATTAGTATATAAATATTTTTTTGTCTGTTCTGAAACCCTTATTATATACAGTAGTATACACACATTGTTTTAACTCCTTTATTTTCTGCTTGAAGTGTAAGATATTGCAACCTTATATACTATGGATTTATTCATAATAATTTAAGGGTGCTATTTAAACAGGCTTCTTTTTAATACCATTATTCGCCCCCAAAAATGTATGTTGCCTTCTAAATTACTAAGTCAGCAACCTAACCTAACCTAACCCGTGGCTGAGTTAGTAATTTTGACGATAAAGTATAAATTTTGAAGCTTCACTTATTATTTCTCATAATTTAATTGCACTTCTATATTTAAGTTTATTTTCTCTTTATAACCATATTTAGCTATAATGTTGTTTTGGTTGCTATAACTTACACATAGAATTATTGTCAAAAAACAAGCAAATATTGTATGAATTATTTGAAAAGATGGTGCACATGAGTTTCACACCAGCTCTTCTCATGATGCAATACCCATCCGAGCTGGTACTTGGATTGATTTTAATTCAATTCTCTAAGTTGAATTAAAGTCAATCTAAGCTCCGGTGTCAAATCATTTTATTACAATAAGTATTATAATTTAGTTAGCTAAGTTTTATTTTAATTTTATATTTTTTGTGTTTTGATGTTTGTTTTGACGTGTTCAAGCGCCCCTTGGGCCCATGGAAATAAATGATTTGATTTGATTTGATTTGACAATATTTTAAACGATGCCAATTTAAAAATATTTGGTAAGCTTCACAGCTACATCTTGGCAATCAACTATACTCCAACCAACTACACCAGAACATTAACAAAACAAACATACAGAAGAATACGATAACGGTTTGAATCACAGCACATTCTAGTTGAATAATTCCAAGAGTAAAAGATTGTCAAGCGGGAAAAGGTTTTTTTTTTTGAAGAAGCCAAACATTGTTGTAAATATAATACTATCATAAAATAATACCATCTACGTAACAATATACTTAAGAAACATAAGTTCGTAGATTTTACTTTAAACAGCCTGAATTATTTTATAATCGTTAATATTAATTATATCTAGTAAAACATTATGGTTTCTTTCCATAGATTAACGTGTTTTTTTACAATGTTTGTATTTCAAAACAAAAATATTATTTTCATCCTACCCGAAAACCTTTTGAGACTATTTGTACGGTTAGTTCCCATAGTGCATCGAGACAGATCAATACGATGTCGAGGTCGATAGCGATGTCCATTTGTAGAGGGTGTCAAGAAACGTGCTTTATTATCTCCTATAGCCGCAGTGACTATTAGAAGTCGAACAACATAGGGAAAATAAATCATTCATGAGGCTTAAACTTTGCATGTTCAGAAACAAGACATTCGTGAAAAAGACCGTGGCTTAATTTGGAGTTTCATTTTCTCTTCAAAAAACGTAGCACAATTTATTCTAGCTGCGACTAGACTTCAAGATATTATAATCACTTCAAACGGTTATGTATATTCAGACAATATTTTAAACGAAGCCAATTTAAAAATATTTGGCAAGCTTTACAGCTACAACTTGGCAATCAACTATACTCCAACCAACTGCACCAGAACATTAACAAAACAAACATACAGAAGAATACGATAACGGTTTGCATCACAGCACATTCTAGTTGAATAATTCCAAGAGTAAAAGATTGTCAAGCGGGAAAAGTTTTTTTTTTGGGAAGAAGCCAAGCATTGTTGCAATTATTAATACTATCTACGTAACAATATATTTAAGAAACATATGTTCGTAGATTTTACTCAAAACAGCCTGAATTATTTTAGATTTGTTAATATTAACTATATCTAGTAAAACATTATGGTTTTTATTTTAGATATTAGTCTAGAAATTGATTTTTTTTAACAAGAGTCTCCCCTTTCATAGATTTTAGTTGTTTTTTATAACGTTTGTATTTCAAAACAAAAATATTACTTTTATCCTACCGGAAAACCTTTGGAGACGATTTGTACGGTTAGTTCCCATAGTGCATCGAGACAGATCAATACGAGGTCGAGGTAGATAGCGATGTCCATTTGTAGAGGATGTCAAGAAACGTGCTTGATACTATCCTAAAGCCACAACGACTATTAGAGGTCGAACAAAATTGGGAAAATAAATCATTCATGAGGCTTAATATTTGAATGTTCAGAAACAAGAAATTAGTGAAGAAGATCGTGGCTTAATTTTGAGTTTCTTTTTCTCTTCAAAAAACGTAGCACAATTTATTCTAGCTGCGACTCGACTCAAAGATATTATAATCACTTCAAATGGTTATGTATATTCAGACAATATTTTAAACGCAGCCAATTTATAATTATTTATTTGGCAAGCTTCACAGCTACAACTTGGCAATCAACTTTACAAAACAAACATACAGAAGCTATTTCAAATTCGTAGCTTCAAAATAAGAATTCGATAAAGGTTTGCATTAGAGCACATTCTAGATAAATAATTACAAGGGTAAAATATTGTCAAGTAGCAGTTGGTTTTTTTTTTAGTCTCCTTTCATAGATTTACGTGGTATATTATATATAATGTTTGTATTTCAAAACAAAAATATTACTTTTATATTACATTTATTTTTATTATTATATTTACTTTTATTTATGTTGCCACAAACTAGAAACCCATTAGTTGATCGACAAAATTATTATAAAAAGAATCCACTTAACCATCGAGTCAGCATGTCAAGTCCGCCGCGCGATTCCAGCAGCGTCCAGCAAACTTGAGGGTCTTGAAGTGCTTTATTGAGCCATACACGCTCAACTTTACTGCACGGCGTACTTAACAATTCGACTTTATCTTGGCTCAATTTGGAGATTCTTTCTCTTTTCAAAAAACGTAGCACAATTTATTCTAGCTGCGACTTGACATGAAGATATAATCAATTTAAACGGTTATGTATATTCAGACAATATTTTAAACAAAGCCAATTTAAAAATATTTGGCAAGCTTCACAGCTACAACTTGGCAATCAACTATACTCCAACCAACTGCACCAGGACATTAACAAAACAAACATACAGAAGAATACGATAACGGTTTGCATTAGAGCACATTCTAGATAAATAATTCCAAGAGTAAAAGATTGTCAAGAAACAATTATTTTTTTGGGAATAAGCCGAACATTGTTGCAATTAATAATACTATCTACGCAGCTACGTAACAATATACGCCAGAAACATTTGTTGGGAGCGTTTACTTAACAGCCTGAATTATTTTATAATCGTTCATAAATTATATCTAGTAAGACATTATGGTTTTTATTCCAGATATTAGTCTAGAAATTGTTTTTTTTTTTTTCAACAAGAGTAGTCTCCTTCCATAGATTATCGTGGGTTTTTACAATGCTTGTATTTCAAAACAAAAATATTATTTTTATCCTACCGGAAAACCTTTTGAGGCGATTTGTACGGTTAGTTCCCATAGTGCATCGAGACAGATCAATACAATGTCGAGGTCGATAGCGATGTCCATTTGTGAGGGTGTCAAGAAACGTGCTTGATTATCTCCTTTAGCCGCAACGACTATTAGAGGTCGAACAACATTGGGAAAATAAATCATTCATGAGGCTTAATATTTGCATGTTCAGAAATATGAAATTCGTGAAAAAGATCGTAGCTTAATTTGGAGTTTCATTTTCTCTTCAAAAAACGTAGCACAATTTATTCTAGCTGCGACTAGACTCCCAAGATATTATAATCACTTCAAACGGTTATGTATATTCAGACAATATTTTAAACGAAGCCAATTTAAAAATATTTGGCAAGCTTCACAGCTACAACTTGGCAATCAACTATACTCCAACCAACTGCACCAGAACATTAACAAAACAAACATACAGAAGAATACGATAACGGTTTGCATCAGCACATTCTAGTTGAATAATTCCAAGAGTAAAAGATTGTCAAGCGGGAAAAGTTTTTTTTTTTTTTGAAGAAGCCAAACATTGTTGTAAATATTAATACCATCTACGTAACAATATACTCAAGAAACATAAGTTCGTAGATTTTACTTAAAACAGCCTGAATTATTTTATAATCGTTCATATTAATTATATCAAGTAAAACATTATGGTTTTTATTCCAGATATTAGTCTTAAAATTGTTTTTTTTTTAACAAGAGTCTCCTTCCATAGATTTACGTGGATTTTTACAATGTTTGTATTTCAAAACAAAAATATTATTTTCATCCTACCCGAAAACCTTTTGAGACTATTTGTCAATTAGTTCCCATAGTGCATCGAGACAGATCAATACAATGTCGAGGTCGATAGCGATGTCCATTTGTGAAAGTGTCAAGAAACGTGCTTGATTATCTCCTTTAGCCGCAACGACTATTAGAGGTCGAACAACATTGGAAAAATAAATCATTCATGAGGCTTAATATTTGCATGTTCAGAAATATGAAATTCGTGAAAAAGATCGTAGCTTAATTTGGAGTTTCATTTTCTCTTCAAAAAACATAGCACAATTTATTCTAGCTGCGACTAGACTCCCAAGATATTATAATCACTTCAAACGGTTATGTATATTCAGACAATATTTTAAACGAAGCCAATTTAAAAATATTTGGCAAGCTTCACAGCTACAACTTGGCAATCAACTATACTCCAACCAACTGCACCAGAACATTTACAAAACAAACATACAGAAGAATACGATAACGGTTTGCATCAGCACATTCTAGTTGAATAATTCCAAGAGTAAAAGATTGTCAAGCGGGAAAAGTTTTTTTTTTTTGAAGAAGCCAAACATTGTTGTAAATATTAATACCATCTACGTAACAATATACTCAAGAAACATAAGTTCGTAGATTTTACTTAAAACAGCCTGAATTATTTTATAATCGTTCATATTAATTATATCAAGTAAAACATTATGGTTTTTATTCCAGATATTAGTCTTAAAATTGTTTTTTTTTAACAAGAGTCTCCTTCCATAGATTTACGTGGATTTTTACAATGTTTGTATTTCAAAACAAAAATATTACTTTCATCCTACCCGAAAACCTTTTGAGACTATTTGTCAATTAGTTCCCATAGTGCATCGAGACAGATCAATACGATGTCGAGGTCGATGGCGATGTCCATTTGTGAGGGTGTCAAGAAACGTGCTTGATTATCTCCTTTAGCCGCAACGACTATTAGAGGTCTAACATTGGGAAAATAAATCATTCATGAGGCTTAATATTTGCATTCGTGAAAAAGATCGTGGCTTAATTTGGAGTTTCTTTTTCTCTTCAAAAAACGTAGCACAATTTATTCTAGCTGCGACTCGACTCAAAGATATTATAATCACTTCAAACGGTTATGTATATTCAGACAATATAGTATATTTCTTAACCGACACTACGCCTTGGAAATAATATTAATTTATCTAATGTATATATTACAGTAATGTATTTATTATTTACAATTATTATGGTTATTATATTTCAAATGAATTGCCAAGTTAGACATTGTTTTATCCTATTTATAATTATGATTGATTATGATCTTTTTGACATATTATATTCTATATTGAGATTGACATAATTTATTTTTGACATCATATTATCTTATTATTGACTTAAGTTTCAACTTTTGACATTATAATGAATATCAATTGACACATTATTTGTATTATTTAATATGATGATTAATGAAAATTAATTCATAATAATTATATAGTTTCTTTATTATCTCACTAAATTTGATTTGTATAACCTCATTTCATGTTATTTCAAATATTGTTAAGTAAAGGCAATCTGTGTGTACATTTTTTAATTTTATAATTTTTATATTTTTGTAGTATAAATAGTTTTTGTTATTAGTATAGAAATATTTTTTTGTCTGTTCTGAAACCCTTATATATACACTAGTATACACACATTGTTTTAACTCCTTTATTTTCTGCTTGAAGTGTAAGATATTGCAACCTTATATACTATGGATTTATTCATAATAATTTAATTGCACTTCTATATTTAAGTTTATTTTCTCTTTATAACCATATTTAGCTATAATGTTGTTTTGGTTGCAATAACTTACACATAGAATAATTGTCAAAAAACAAACAAATATTGTATGAATTATATGAAAAGATGGTGCACATGAGTTTCTCACCAGCTCTTCACCAGCACATTCTAGTTGAATAATTCCAAGAGTAAAAGATTGTCAAGCGGCAAAAGTTTTTTTTTTTGAAGAAGCCAAACATTGTTGTAAATATTAATACCATCTACGTAACAATATACTCAAGAAACATACGTTCGTAGGTTTACTTAAAACAGCCTGCATTATTTTATAATCGTTAATATTAATTATATCTAGTAAAACATTATGGTTTTTATTTTAGATATTAGTCTAGAAATTGATTTTTTTTACCAGGGTTTCTTTTCATAGATTAACGTGTTTTTTTACAATGTTTGTATTTCAAAACAAAAATATTATTTTCATCCTACCCGAAAACCTTTTGAGACTATTTGTACGGTTAGTTCCCATAGTGCATCGAGACAGATCAATACGATGTCGAGGTCGATAGCGATGTCCATTTGTAGAGGGTGTCAAGAAACGTGCTTTATTATCTCCTATAGCCGCAGTGTCTATTAGAAGTCGAACAACATAGGGAAAATAAATCATTCATGAGGCTTAAACTTTGCATGTTCAGAAACAAGACATTCGTGAAAAAGACCTTGGCTTAATTTGGAGTTTCATTTTCTCTTCAAAAAACGTAGCACAATTTATTCTAGCTGCGACTAGACTTCAAGATATTATAATCACTTCAAACGGTTATGTATATTCAGACAATATTTTAAACGAAGCCAATTTAAAAATATTTGGCAAGCTTTACAGCTACAACTTGGCAATCAACTATACTCCAACCAACTGCACCAGAACATTAACAAAACAAACATACAGAAGAATACGATAACGGTTTGCATCACAGCACATTCTAGTTGAATAATTCCAAGAGTAAAAGATTGTCAAGCGGGAAAAGTTTTTTTTTTTGGGAAGAAGCCAAACATTGTTGCAATTATTAATACTATCTACGTAACAATATATTTAAGAAACATATGTTCGTAGATTTTACTCAAAACAGCCTGAATTATTTTAGATTTGTTAATATTAATTATATCTAGTAAAACATTATGGTTTTTATTTTAGATATTAGTCTAGAAATTGATTTTTTTTTTAAAAAGAGTCTCCCCTTCCATAGATTTTAGTTGTTTTTTATAACGTTTGTATTTCAAAACAAAAATATTACTTTTATCCTACCGGAAAACCTTTGGAGACGATTTGTACGGTTAGTTCCCATAGTGCATCGAGACAGATCAATACGAGGTCGAGGTCGATAGCGATGTCCATTTGTAGAGGGTGTCAAGAAACGTGCTTGATACTATCCTACAGCCACAACGACTATTAGAGGTCGAACAAAATTGGGAAAATAAATCATTCATGAGGCTTAATATTTGAATGTTCAGAAACAAGAAATTAGTGAAGAAGATCGTGGCTTAATTTGGAGTTTCTTTTTCTCTTCAAAAAACGTAGCACAATTTATTCTAGCTGCGACTCGACTCAAAGATATTATAATCACTTCAAATGGTTATGTATATTCAGACAATATTTTAAACGCAGCCAATTTAAAATTATTTATTTGGCAAGCTTCACAGCTACAACTTGGCAATCAACTTTACAAAACAATCATACAGAAGCTATTTCAAATTCGTAGCTTCAAAATAAGAATTCGATAAAGGTTTGCATTAGAGCACATTCTAGATAAATAATTACAAGGGTAAAATATTGTCAAGTAGCAGTTAGTTTTTTTTTTTTAGTCTCCTTTCATAGATTTACGTGGTATATTTATATAATGTTTGTATTTCAAAACAAAAATATTACTTTTATATTATATTTATTTTTATTATTATATTTACTTTTATTTATGTTGCCACAAACTAGAAACCCATTAGTTGATCGACAAAATTATTATAAAAAGAATCCACTTAACCATCGAGTCAGCATGTCAAGTCCGCCGCGCGATTCCAGCAGCGTCCAGCAAACTTGAGGGTCTTGAAGTGCTTTATTGAGCCATACACGCTCAACTTTACTGCACGGCGTACTTAACAATTCGACTTTATCTTGGCTCAATTTGGAGTTACTTTCTCTTTTCAAAAAACGTAGCACAATTTATTCTAGCTGCGACTTGACATGAAGATATAATCAATTTAAACGGTTATGTATATTCAGACAATATTTTAAACAAAGCCAATTAAAAATATTTGGCAAGCTTCACAGCTACAACTTGGCAATCAACTATACTCCAACCAACTGCACCAGAACATTAACAAAACAAACATACAGAAAAATACGATAACGGTTTGCATTAGAGCACATTCTAGATAAATAATTCCAAGCGTAAAAGATTGTCAAGAAACAATTATTTTTTGGGAATAAGCCGAACATTGTTGCAATTAATAATACTATCTACGCAGCTACGTAACAATATACGCCAGAAACATTTGTTGGGAGCGTTTACTTAAAACAGCCTGAATTATTTTATAATCGTTCATATTAATTATATCTAGTAAGAGATTATAGTTTTTATTCCAGATATTAGTCTAGATTTTTTTTTTTTTTTTTACAAGAGTAGTCTCCTTCCATAGATTTACGTGGGTTTTTACAATGTTTGTATTTCAAAACAAAAATATTATTTTTATCCTACCGGAAAACCTTTTGAGGCGATTTGTACGGTTAGTTCCCATAGTGCATCGAGACAGATCAATACAATGTCGAGGTCGATAGCGATGTCCATTTGTGAGGGTGTCAAGAAACGTGCTTGATTATCTCCTTTAGCCGCAACGACTATTAGAGGTCGAACAACATTGGGAAAATAAATCATTCATGAGGCTTAATATTTGAATGTTCAGAAACAAGAAATTAGTGAAGAAGATCGAGGCTTAATTTTGAGTTTCTTTTCAGTTCAAAAAACGTAGCACAATTTATTCTTGCTGCGACTCGACTCGATGATATTATAATCAATTCAAACGGTCATGTATACTCAGTGAATATTTTAAACGAAGCCAATTTAAAAATATTTGGACAGCTTCACAGCTACAACTTGACAATCAACTATACTCCAACCAACTACACCAGAACATTAACAAAACAAAGATACAGAAGCTACGAAATACGATAACGGTTTGCATTAGGGCACATTCTAGATAAATCGTTCCAAGAGTAAAAGATTGTCAAGTAGCAATAAGTATTTTATTTTAGTCTCCTTCCATAGATTTACGTGGTTTTTTATAATGTTTGTATTTCAAAACAAAAATATAAATGTTGTCCTACCGGAAAACCATCGTGGCTTTATTTGTAGTTTCTTTAAAAACCGTAGCACAATGTATTCTAGCTGCGACTCGACTCGAAGATATTGTAATCACTTCAAACGGTTATGTATATTCAGTCAATATTTTAAACGAAGCCAATTTAAAAATATTTGGAAAGCTTCACAGCTACAACTTGGCAATCAACTATACTCCAACCAATTTTCACCAGAACATAAACAAAGAAAACAGACAGAAGCTATTTCAAATTCGCAGCTTCAAAAAAAGTATTCGATAACGGAACCATATAATAATGAAACATAAAAAAACCGACTTGAATTACAAAAAAGTGCTCTAATAATTAAACAAACTGTATGATATTGTTTGAAACGTAATAGTTATATGCTTATAAATTTAGTGTTCTTCTCGATTTCCTTGGAATCCCATCATCATATGCTGACTAGATGACCAGGGTACCAACTTGAATATGTACCCTAACAAACAAAATAAGAAATACGCAAATCGGATAAAAAATGTTCAAGTTATCGACATACTAATATACAAAGTATCGTCAAAATGACATCGTCCAAATAACAATAATGCTTATAAAATAAAAACTACTAAACCAAACTGATAGAAATTTTATGGGACCACCTGGCAGCAATTTCGCGTCGAACAAAAAAAGAATCACGCGAATCGGTCCATTAACCGAAACAATTTAAAATTAAATTAAATTAATTGAATTATTTTTTTAAATTATCAAACCTTTATTGAGGGAGTGGTGAAAAAAAAGTACGACCGCCATTTTGTTGCGGCGGCCATTTTGTATTCACAAATAATTATAATATATTTAATTTTATTGTCTACAGAATTAAAGGTGTGTGCCAAGTACAAACTTTGACCCAAAACCAAACATAAGGGATAAGCTATAGAAACCGTTTAATAATCTGGTAATCAAAAATAATCTTCAGATAGACTGAAACAGACTACAAACTTTAATATCGAATTATCATTGCCACTCTAGTGTAGGAGAAATTCATTTTAAGTATCACTATAACTGGGCCACGACAATTTCATTTATAACCCGTAACTGGAGTCGACGAGCTGCTCCCGGTACGGCGACACCGACGACAATACTCCATGCTGGACGACCCACGCTCAGAAACCTGAAAAGTATTAAGAGGTCAATTTATATTCGACTAATTATGCACCAACCCCATGCATGACCCCATGCTGTATTATCTTTACCGCCTCATTGGTCTAGCAGTATAATTTACAAATCGCTCACCGCAAGGTTTCGGATTCGAAGCCCGGGTCGGGAATAATGTTATTTAGGCTATTTTATTTTAAATTATCAATAGCAGCACGGTGATTGCGGATGGCGATAGAATCACCCCTTATCACATTCCCCGAATCATAACAGGTGAAATGCGGGTGTTGTACACCTCTGCCACACCCTTCAGGTTATCCAGGCTTGATGTTAGGTTATGTTATGTGCTATCTAAAGCTAAAAGCTGTAATGGATAGCATGCTCCTTTCCATGGCTGTCTAGAAAGGAGAATACTCAATATAGGGAGGGTGGACAGAATAAGCAACAAAATCACCAGAAAGACACATGAAGTGTGGGTGTAATACATGATGATATGTTATGTCATGTGGGGAAATGAAAAGGAATTAAGAAGTATATAAAAACAGTACAAACCTTTTGTGACTAAGTAAGCAGTAGCTAAGGCCTTCGATACTTCCCGTCAGCAGTACGCGAAGGCGCAGCTCATCAAATAATACACGAATCCATCCGCAACTTCTGTAAATAAAACAATTTTTCACCACAGCAGCACGAAAAAGATCGTTTGCTTGCGAGAATTCAGTGAGTAATAACGCTTATTACTCACTAGTGAGGCAAAGTGATTTAAATTTCGAAACACTAAATCCTTCCAATGAATAGGCGCTAATAAAAACAAAACAGCCACCATGTAGGTTAAAACCTACATGGTGGCTGTTTTGTTGTTTGACATCAATTTTATTTAAAAACTACAAACGATACGTTTTAATTATTTTAAATTATATTAATACACGCTTATTTAGTATTTTAATGTTTTTATATTCGTGATTAACCATTAAATTTAATAAAAATTAAGTATTTAATATTAGACTCCTTACAAAATGTTAAGGAACAAACTTCCATACGCATTCTTAAAAAAAAAATGTGTCTGTGTCAGTGTCATTCATCGCAGGGAACTTTAAATTCTTTTCAGTTTATGTTTAATCGTTGACTGCAATTTTTTAACAAAAAAAAAGTGAATCAAGTGATAAAGAACTTTGTGGAACTTCAGAATAGTTGAAACAACTTGCTAGTAGAAGCAAGTTAGAAGCTAGTACACAGATGTTTGCTTTTTACCAGAAAAATCACGTGAGAAGTATTTGAAAGCATACGATATATTTAATAAGTGGCGACTTTCAGAAGGTGCTAAAACGCATTCTGAATCGGTATTCTCTACTGTCGTATTACATAGAATTATCCAAAGTTAAGCAATCGAGTACGAGTTTATTTAAATCTTAATATTTTCTCACTGGAAGAGGTGAAAAGTTTTGTATGTAACGCGTAAGAAAAATTTAATTTCCAGTTCGTGACCTCTTAAATCTCTCACTTGCGAAGTAGTCTTTATTAGAATCACTCGCTGCGCTCGTGATTTAATTTAAGACTACTTCGCAAGCTCAAGATTTAAAATTGGCACTCACAACAGAAATATAAACTTTTTCTCACTTGTACCATAAATAACTATTACTGTTTAAAATTAATCCAACATTTCTTTCCCTGCCTTTCCCCAATAACAAAGGTTGGCATCTAGTAGGCACGGATATGCTTGAAATAGGCATAGAGCGCTGTGAACAATGAGAGTATATAAAATAACAAACGCCAGATATCAATATTTTAAGTTGTTATAGTTTAGAAAATTACATATCACTAATTAATTAAGACAGTAATACATTTTCTAAATCTAACATTGGTAACACTAAGCATAATTATATCTGGAATAAACTTCAATAATAAAAAGAAAATAAAAATTGATTCGCCATAAGCTCAAGGAAATTTTAATCGAAATAGAATGAAAAACATTTCCAAAAAACCTGCCAAGTGCGAGTCGGAATCGCGCACGAAGGGTTCCGTACCACTATACATCAAAATAAATGTTTTTCTTTATTCTTTATTATATTGGAGTTGATTGAATGAAAGTTCAAATGCGGTTTACGATTTATAACGTATTAAAAAAAATCTATTGAAATATAAGCATTTAGCGCCATCTGTTGAAGTTGTCGTGTACCATTTTGTATCCTCACGGTGAACACAATTATACTCGCAGGCAACTACAGATACCTTTAGACCCTTTTAATTACTATCACCATCAATATTCGAAACAATTCATAGGTTGCTGTTGTTGTCTTCTTATCGGAAGAACTTAAATCTTAGCCGATAGAGCTTTAACATCGAGATGCAGGATGAAAAGCGACACCGCCAGACCTTTACAAAGCTCCCAAATAATAGTTATAGCAATGTGAGTGTGATTAAACCTTGATTGTGAAAGTTTATAGCTAGGCTGTGCTTGTTACATACCATTGCATCAGAAGGGTTCTAATAAAGTTAAGAGAAAATTTTTTTTAGAGTTTACAACTAACTTCTATTTTAATGTATTTGGTATGGACTAAGTTATGTCAAAATTAGAATTTGAATCACCGTTCTGTCTGCTACTGAAAAACTTAGGTGGCACAAAATAATCTCTCTGAGTTTGGTCTAAATCAAAATGGCGAAAGTGTGGATTGGTTCAGTTGATTAAGATCAAAGAAAAAGACACCAGATAACCTAACCTTCATTCTGGATTTAGGTATCAACGCTTAGTTTTATGGTTCTCTGAATTACTGTATTAGGATCAGAATATTAGTGTATTTTGGATGACAATGCTAATTAATGAAATACTATTTTTCTAGTGATTATCACATGCAGCCTCTTACTGCAAGGTCTCTCGGGTTTGAATACTGGGTCAGCCAAATGTGTCATTTGGATTTTTTTAGGTCAATAACTCAATAGCAGCACAGACTTGGTAATGTGCGCAGTGGATGGCTATACATTTCAAACTTACATCTGATGTTAGCAGACTGTAGCCGGCTGGACAGGACAGGATGGCTTCACTTGCTGGGTGCTTGATATACTGCACTTTTCACTGGTGAAGCTGAAGCAGAGAACAGTCTGACATTATCAATTGAACCGATAAGCACTGCTGTAGCAAACAACAATGGAATAAACTGTAGTTTACTACATGTATGTTATCCTTTCTAGCAAACATCCAGACATAGCTATGCTTCTCATAAACTTTTACATTTACCTACATAATAGTAATTGGATTCATTTGAATGGGATGGTTATAGTTATGTTTTGAACTTCTGACATCTAGGTCCATCTTAACAACACTAGAACATGGTTCAAAGAGTCCATCTGTCCCATTATCTGTGCCAATACATGCAAGCTGTGACATCATATTAGATAACAATGATAGTATACCCGCAGTACCCATAATTTCCTAACCATGTTTCAATGCCTGAGCAAACAAATACTCCACTGCCTTCATTTTAAATAATGGTTCTTATCACGTCAAAATCTTAAATAACATCGCTACAAAAGGACAAAAGCTATTTATTAATAAATTAGATACTGATCTTTCTGAGCAGATCATAGGTTTTATAAAATATGTTTTGCCTCGGAAGACATACAAATAGTTATAGTTAGTTGGTTAATTTAAACTTAATACTAACATTCTAAATGATAATTATATAATACTAGCTGACCCGACGAACTTCGTACCGCTTTAGCGTAAATTTGATGCACTACTTTATTTTGTATCGCTGACCTATCTTATGTATGCGTACCTATTCAATTTGAACTGGAATCTATAATATCCTCCATATAAAAATGAATTCTTTTTTTTTTTTTTTTTTCGTAAGATCCTTGTACAGAGTATTAGAAAACTACAAAAAAAAAGAATCAGCCAAATCGGTCAAACCGTTTTCATGCTATGTCGTGACAACGAAAAACGGGTTTCATTTTTATATACATATATAGATGTTACTGTGTCTTGTATAAGAAAGTTTGATTTTAGATTTTAAGACTGTTCTAAGTTTGTATGGAAATCGTTAGTACATTTAGGTCAAAAAATCTATATTGTTTTAGAACCAATTTTTTAATCCGACATAAAAAAACATCACACATTATTACACAGAAGAGTGTGGCAGAGGTGTATGACACCCACACTTCACCTGTCATATTTATGGTCCTATGTGATACGGAGATTTAAATGGGCTGATGATAAATGTTAGGTTATGTTAAGTGCTATCTAAAGCTGAAAGCTGAAATGGATAGTTGGTAGTGCTCTTGTGAACGAGCATGCTCCTTTCCATGGCTGTCTAGAAAGGAGAATACTCAATATAAGAAGGGTGGACGGAATATGCAACAAAATCATCAGAAAGACACATGAAGTGTGGATGTAATACATGATGTTATGTTATGTCATGTGGGGAAATGAAAAGGAATTAAGAAGTATGTACAAACAGTACAAACCTTTTGTGACTAAGTAAGCAGTAGCTAAGGCCTTCGATACTGCCCGTCAGCAGTACGCGAAGGCGCAGCTCATCAAATAATACATGAATCCATCCGCAACTTCTGTAAATAATAACAATTTATTGTTTAAAATTAAGTCAACATTTCTCTCCCAGCCTTTCCCCAATAACATAAAGGTTGGCACCTAGTAGGCACGGATTCAGCTGAATATCAGTATTTTACATTGAGCTACTACCAGTAGACTACCTTAGAGTTCCGTATCACTATACATCAAAATAAATGTTTTCTTTATTCTTTATTATAATGGAGTTGATTGAATGAAAGGTAAAATGCGGTTAACGATTTATAACATATTAAAAAAAACTAATTATTAGATCTCGTTCAAATCAATTTTCGGTGGAAGTTTGCATGGTAATATACATCAATATATTATTTTTACATTTATCCTTCCCTTGAATTTTTATTTTTATTTTAGAAGTTAAGGGGGGAACATTTTCCCACTTTGGAAGCGTCTCTCGCGAAAACTATTCATAAAAATTATATTAGAAACCTCAATATCATTTTTGAAGACCTATCCATAGATATCCCACACGTATGGGTTTGATGAAAAAAAAAATAATGTTCAGTTCGGGTAGTATTTAAACGCAAATCATAAAATATCCTTTTTCTATGCAATTAAATACCGAATTCCCATCAAAATTACTGATTGCACAACAAAATATTCAACTCAAAATATCACTAAACACACTACAATTTATTTTCACAGCGCACAGCAATTTTTCCTAAAGCAAAAGCTTTTTTATCAATGCACAGCTAATAATCTTAATGCACATTATACATGTTAACTCTTTTTCTTTTAAATATAGCTTCTATTTTTATAATATTTACAGCAGTTTTTCTAAATCAAACAACATTTTATTAGTCACAGTCATCTTATTATTTATTAATTATCACATAATGAGATCAGCAAAAAAAATATAAAATTAGATACAAAATTGTAATTTATTGAATTATTAAAGCGGGTCTTGCTTTCGCGGGGCGTCCACGCTTCCTTTTTTGCCCAATAGGCACATTTTTAGCTTCTGCAGGTGGCGCCACGTACTGTCGTCTGTTACGATCTATGATAATAAGAATAATATGTTATGGTCGCAGTTTTAACCTAACCTAACCTACTACTTTACCCATAATTGACCTATGCCATAACTATAGCTTTTATTTTTATATTATTTACAACAGTTTTTCTAAATAAAACAGCATTTTATAAGTCACACACTTATTATTTATTAATTATCACATAATGTTTATCACATAATGCGAAGTTTTTCAGTTAAGTTGTTCTGCTTTTAGAAATAATGCAATGTAAAAGGATTTTTTTGTTATAATAATCATTAAATTTGCCGAGCATGGCTTCTTGAAAATAAAGACAAATATGATGAACAGATTTTGTTGTACTTACTGGTTAATATGCGACTGGGATAGTTATTTTGCTATGAAATATGGTAAATTTGATGTGCAGTCAGTATTTATGCTATGCATGTAGTATTTTTGTACAAAAATAAATTTAACTGTATTACATTATGAGGAAAAAAGGAATGTCATATTGATGTGTAATTTCGAATTATCTGCAGTTTGAGTTTTGTTAAACATTTAGTTTATCTGTAGTGAAGTAAGTTATTTGATGTAAAAAAGAATATAAATGATGAGTATGTATTGATAGGCGATTATTTATTTGATATGCAATATAAAATATCCCGTTCAGTTCTAAGTATGGGGAACCCCAAACATTTATTGTTTTTTCACTATTTTTATACCGAATACATCTACTTACCAAGTTTTCACAGTATAGCTCTTATAGTTACGGAAAAAAGTGGCTATGACATACGGACGGACAGACATGACTAATCTATAAGGGTTCCGTTTTTTGCCATTCGGCTACGGAACCCTAAAAAGACGATAATTGATCAGTTATGGAGCGGGATGAAAAATTATTAAATTACAAAAATGGCTATTAAAAAATAGGGGTTGGTGATAAAAGGGTATAAATTTAGGGTTGTATGTATTTTTAATGCCACATTAAAGAAAAATAAAAACTAAAAATGTTGTCCAAAATATTTAAAAATAAATGTTGGGGGTAAGCAGTTTCAGAGGAGTAAGGTAACTAACATTGTGACATGAGAATTTTATATGTAAGATTAGTTGAAAGTAAGAATTGTGCCTGGCGGATGACAATATCCTCACCCGAGTCACATGGGATTAGGTCCCATGTGACTCCGGGTGAGCATATTATCATCCACCTCCATCCACCATTGTGAGCAGCTGAGTGTAAAATAAATAAATAAATAAATAAATGACAAATGTACTCTTTGAGACAAAAAAAAAACAAATTTGTCCAAGTGTTTTCAAGTAATCGGGGAACAAATAGGAAAAGAAATATTTAGAACCTCCTTTTCTTAAGTTGGTTAAAAGTAACTTTTCTGTTGAACGAGACAGGCAATTTGCATCTAGCAGTCAGCATTTCATGTTGCTGAGCTAAAGCTGGAAGGTACAACTCCTCAAAGGTTAGGATTACACACAGATGAGGCGAGACATTGCATATTACTCAAGTATTTCTTTGAGCTTTGAAGATTACACCACATAGAGCTCTACTAATCAAAGTACTTTTTTATATTACAACTATTATCAACTCATTTGTAAAAACTTACCAGCAAGTCTATTCCAGCAGGCCAAGTCTCGTGTATATGACTGCGCACTGCCATATCTAGAGACGCTCAAATCGATTCTCCGTCGAAACAGTTTAGCACATGGCTTCACATTCTGTAACAAAACAAACATGTATGTATGGAAATATTATTCATTGCACATGTCACCGCGTGGTACGCGGTCCCTACATCGCGGATAATCCATGAAAAGCAAAGCTGCGCCCACGCGTGTTCCACAGCCAGCTCTTTATGATTCAATTTTATGTATTCACAACCACGTGAGCCTCCACGAAACTCAATTTAGGCCCAAATACTTACTTGCAGTGGACACGCCTGTTACGGTGGCTAAAATGTGGCGTCATAGCTAATTACAAAATGCAGGTAGTTGGTAAGCGAAGAAAGTTGTAGAACAAACCAAATATAATGTGTGTGTACATACGTGCATTTCACAAGTACCTACCTAGGTATAAAAATACAAAATTAATTAGCACTTTACTTCTTTACTTACACTTTTCTTCATCCAACATTTTCTTAATGGACGTGAAAGTTCTAAATAATATTAAGTTTCTAATACGTATCAAGCATATTTTATGATTCAGTGATTCAGTCAAGTCATCAAACACCAAACTTTCATAACTACCCACCACACTTCAACAATTTATTAATCTCTGATTCATTTCATTCGCCTGTTTTTTTTTTTTTTTTTTTTTTGAGTTCATATGGCTTGGTTGCAAGACCTTTAAGCCAAACCTCAGTGTTTCAACACGTTACCGTGTTGCCAGGGTAAAAAATACTGTTGTTGATTGGGTTGAGGCAAAGAAACTAGAAATAAAGGTAATAAATTGTAATAGGAAAATAGGAAGAAGTAAAAAGAACACTGAATTTAAGGAAGAAAAACTAAAGACTGACATAGAACTTAAAAGTCAAAACAAAATCAAATTATAAGAATACAAATCTTAATATTATGTACAAAAATATACAAAAAGGTCCGATTGGACACATCGTTCCCTTTTTTTTAAAAAGATAATTAATTTAAAAGAGGAATCAATTTTTTTAAGGGTCTCTTTATTTTATTTTTTTTATTTAATTGGCCAGCAGATGTTGACACATCGGCCACCCTGGCAACACCATCCCTGCCACGGTAAATTTTTGATCATTGGGAATTACGGTCGTACTATCGCTATCAGATTGATTCTCGTTGATCATATTAGCAGATAAAATTTCTGTGTTATGCAAAAGTTTGTGATGTCAATTGACATTACAAACTTCTTTAGTCGATTTACAAAATTTATAACTATGTGAACCTTTTTAAGACATCTACGTCATCTACGACAATGTTTGTTTTCTTTTATAAATTGCCACCTGTCAGCTACTGACAATGACACAAAATTGTCACATTTAGACAAGCCATGGCTTTGGTTACAGAATACAGATTGGACAATTTTGACATAGAGGTTATACAAATCAAATTTAGTGAGATAATAAAGAAACTATAAATTATGAATTAATTTTCATTAATCATCATATTAAATAATAAAAATAATGTATCAATTGATATTCATTATAATGTCAAAAGTTGAAACTTAAGTCAATAATATGAACGACGTCAATGTAATATGATAATATTATGATGTGGATTTTGGCGATGGCGGCGTGGGTGAGTGCACGTTGACAGCGCGTGTTCGCCTGGCCTGCGCCGCCATCATCAGAGTCCGAGTATATCGCCCGCCATTTTGGACGCTTACAATAATTTTAATTATATTTCACACTTGACACTGGCAGAAATGGTCACCGCAAGGAGACCCAGTTGCCATTAAATAAAAGAAGAAGAAGATATTATGATGTCAAAAATAAATTATGTCAATCTCAATATAGAATATAATATGTCAAAATAATCATAATCAATCATAAATTATAAATAGGATAAAACAATGTCTAACTTGGCAATTCATTTGAAATATAATAACCATAATAATTGTAAATAATAAATACCTACATTACTGTAATAAATACATAAGATAAATTAATATTATTTCCAAGGCGTAGTGTCGGCTAAGAAATCGTTTATTTTATAATAGCCCCTTTCCATGAGACGATTCTTAACGATACTCTTAAACTTTAGTAGGGGCAAGTTCAAGATTTCGACAGGAATTTTGTTATAAAATCGCACTCCAAGTCCCTCAAATGAGTTGTGGACTTTGTTTGAGCGATAATATTGGCCTACCAATTTATGCTTATTCCTCGTGTTTAATGAATAAACATCGCTTTTCTTGGTATATGTTCCTATGTTTTTAGGGTTCCGTACCTCAAAAGGTAAAAACGGAACCCTTATAGGATCACTTTGTTGTCCGTCTGTCTGTCAGTCTGTCTGTCTGTCAAGACCTTTTTTCTCAGGAACGCGTGGAGGTATCAAGCTGAAATTCATATCAAATACTCAAGTCTATGGTCTCTTGGAGCTGTGAAAAAATCAAACCTCTAAGTCAACGCGATCAAAAGATACTCCCGTTTATGCCGCAAATTTTCGACACTCGCAAGGGAATCAAAACCTACAGGGTACTTCCCGTGAACTCAGAATCTTGAAATTTGGTACGAAGCAACGTCTTATAACACAGATAAAGGAAAAATTGCGAAAAGCATAAATTTTTAGTTACATCATATAATAAAAATATTTTTAATAATTTTAAACTTATTACCCCTTTACTCATGAACGCGTAGTGGTATTATATTGAAATTCTTAACAAATACTCAAGTCTATAATATCTTTAAGCTGTAACAAAATCAAACTTCTACGTCAACGCAATCAAAAGATACAGCAATTAAAGCCGCATATTTTGAAACTCGCAACTACTCACAAGGGAATCAAAACCTAAAGGATACTTCCAGACGACCTGGAATCTTGAAATTTGGCATGAAGCAACGTTATAAAGTACACATATAGGAAAAATTCCGAAAATCTTAAATTTTTATTCAGTTGTAGAATCCGCAGTGGTATTTTATTATAAAATTTTACACAATTCCCCATAAAAGAATTTCGTACCTTAGCCAATCTAAACCGAGATTGATCCAAATTGTGCCTATTTCTAGTATTAAAATTATGTCTATCACTTCTCTTCTTAAAGAGATGAAGATTTTTCCGAACATACATAATGTTTTCATATATGTATTGACAAGGTACCGTCAGCTTTCCACATTGTTATGTTATGGATTTCATTTAGCAATAAAAATACCTTATCTTTTACTTATATACCTACAGGTTTGTACGGAACCCTCGGTGCGCGAGTCTGACTCGCACTTGGCCGGTTTTTTTTCGTATAAACATAATATTAGTAAATATATATTGTGATGCTACTGTTAAAATACCTATTTCCTTAAATCGTTCTTTCAGAGAATCTCGAGCTTTGAGTTTGTAAATCGCACGAATTGCCCGTTTTTGAATTACAAAAATGTTTTGAATATCAGCTGCCTTGCCCCATAGCAGAATACCGTAGGACATGACACTGTGAAAATAACTAAAATAAACTAGTCGCGCAGTTTCAATATCAGTTAACTGACGAACTTTCCAAACAGCGAATGCCGCGTAGCTGAGTTTCCCTGCTAGACACGATATATGGGCGCCCCACTGAAGCTTATGATCCAAGGTTATTCCTAAAAACATAGTTGATTCTACAAGACTAATGATTTCGTTATTTAGTATTATACTCATGTTCTGTTTCTTGACATTAGGCAAAGTGAACTTTATACATTTAGTTTTATTCGAGTTCAATAATAAATTGTTGCTAGTAAACCAGTCTTGGACTAGTGCAATTGACCTGTTAATATCATCAATACTATCCTGATTACCTTATTTAAGACGCTATGTAGCTTCTTTGGATCAAAGCGAAGACGCACTGAAAAAGTTGAATTATATTGAAAATCTTTTAATTGCTAATGCATCAAAGTCTTTCTGTCAAACCAAAATAAGTGATTATTTTAAATATAGTTACAAAAATTAGAACATAACACATAATAATAAGTAGTACGTTTTTTTTAATTTTCCCAATCCCGCATTATACCTACGCTTTCTCGCTTAAGACGCGTTTTTTGGTAGGGTCCCTGAGAAATCGTCTTAAGCGGGTTTTACTGTATTAAGAGGAAAGATTTGATATAAATATTTGATTGAGTGGTATATTATGACAAGTCCCATGTAAGAGGAGGCGCGCCTATTGCCCTATTTGCGGGAACAAATTCAGACTCCGTGACTGTTACTGAAAAATTCGAAGCAGTGTAAATATCGCATAATAGCTTGAATAATATGAATATAAAGTCCGTATAAAGGCTGAAACATACTTACGTGTCCTGGCGTGTCATGACGCGCCAGAAACATATCGGTTTCATACATTCAATATGGTTAAGGACATATATTTGCGTGTCGTGTCGTGTCACGCGTTCTGTCGTCAGCACTTACAGTTTATTCTGCGATAACATTTTTTCTTGGACAGCTTTCGTTGGCCAGACTACAAAATATTTGTACTTAAAAGGGATTTACTTTAACAAGTCACATCTTAATACACGTCATTAACAAAAAAAAAACTGTATAATGTAAGAACTAAGTAACTGAATTTTACAATTCGGGCCCGCTTTTACTTTTGGTCTAACAGAGTTAACTTAGTCGCTATAGTTTTTTTTGAAGTTCATTACGTATTTTGAGCCAACGGTTTAGTTTGTACCGAGCGGAAGCAAAATTTTCCTCTTTAAAGTGTAATTTCATGTGTTAACAATAAGGGTTATTTGTAGGTTCTACAAAACCCTAAATAGTGAGGATACTATGTTCGACTGTCTTTATATTTTTTAACCGTCTTAAAGGAGGAGGTTCTAAATTCTATTTGGCGTGTTTGATTTTTTTTTATTTATGTTTGTCGATTGTTTCGTCATCCATCATGAGGCGAATGAAAAAAAAGTATAGGTCATAACGACTTTGCTGCCACCTTCCCAATGCGTAAGGAACCGTGGCCTATGGACTGCTCCAATATTGGCTTTATGTTTAAGTTTAAATGGCATCTCCTTTTGTGTTCCTCTGTTTTACCGTGAGTCGTGTACGTTACGCCAGCAAGAAAGTGTCACCTAGAGTGATATGAGTAGAACGTATAATTAGTGCGCAATCTGCTGTAAATGTGCGCCGCATAAAAAATTTGTGCGTCTTGTAGTTTTGAAAAAAAAACGTAAAAACGATTCCTGCTGGAGTAACGTTGTTCTAGCAAGAAAATTCTAGACGAATCATCGGAGATATAAAATACATACATGGGCAGAGAGCTTATATTTGTGCAAATTTGTGCGCCATAAATATAATTTGTGCGTCTTCAGGTTTTCGAGATATTGCGTTTCCCGCTGGAGTAACGTTTTGCGAATTCGTGTATCTCAAAGACCATTATATGTGCGCCTGTAGAATGAACATACACGAATAGCTCTTAATTTGTGCATATTTGTGACATAATTAGATGCCAGATAATATTTATAATTTTCAAGTAATCGCGCTTTATTGAAAACTTAAAAAAATATTGTAGCGCCTAAATGAGAAGACGTATAAACTCGCTAAAAACTGTATTCGTTCCATCTTGACGTTTATAATTACCATAAAAAGTTTCAAAACAGAACCTACAAGCGCTAATGAATAATATTACTAAAAGTCAAAACGACGGCATCATAACTTTGACGCCATCAAACAAGAAACTGGCTCAACCTAAGATGTGTAAATGTAAACCAAAAATTAGTGCATTTATCAAATAATATATAGTAAAAATATCCAGCTTCAACTGTTTCGTATTAAGTAAATATTAAGACTAAACCAAAACAGTTATTCGGCGCAGGTTATCCGACCAAATTCGAATGACTACAAAAAAGCGACAGATTCATACGTATCGATGACCACCTTTATTAAACGTATTACACCTAAACTGTGTTCGTACAGTCACGCTCAAATTTTCGTTGGGCATTATTATTACAATGACCTAATAAAAATATAATATATATTAAATGTACTTTCTGATCATATGAAATCAAAGAGCTTGTTGGTTTAAAAAAATATTATTTTTATTATCATAATCATGATTATTAAAGTAATTATGGCATCAAATCACAGATCAAATTTCCTACCTATAAATATTAAAACAAACATTGTTCAATTAAACTATTTGTACCTTGTATATGTATTTGGTATTATTTAAAATCACAGATCAGTTTTTCATTTACTTAAATACACAAACAATAAAATCACTTAAAGTGGCTCAGTACCATCATGGCGTGAAATTTAAATATTAAGTAGTTGTTGTTTTGGCCGAGATATAATTAAGTTTTGGGTATGATTGTATAGTACGCGAACGTAATAAATACCTATAGAGCGTTATATTTTGTTATGAGTTTATGTTTCTTAAAAAATAGCCGGATTTGAAAACTTCAACCCAAGTTTCACATATTATCAGGCTGCTTAGGTTTGGGTTTTCAAATTAGGCTAATTTTTAAGAAACATAAGCTGATAATAATTTTAACCGGTCTATACTACGTTCGCGTATCATACTTTCATATCCAAAACTAAATTATATCTCGGCCAACAAATAGGTAACTACTTTATACTTGAATTTCCCGTTATGATGGTACTGAACCTTTATCACAGAAAATCACAGTTTTTTCGTTTTTCTACTGATATAATAAATGCAAATGGCTAAATTTATTTATGTCTAATCAAAAAAAAAATCTGAATTTATTTTAATAACTATTTCTACTGCACTGTACTCGGGCACAATACGTTTCAACCAGTTAGCGAGTAAAGTTAAGAAGGTCATCGATACGTATGAATCCGTCGCTTTTTTGTAGTCATTCGAATTTGGTCGGATAACCTGCGCCGAATAACTGTTTTGGTTTAGTCTTAATATTTACTTAATACGAAACAGTTGAAGCTGGATATTTTTACTATATATTATTTGATAAATGCACTAATTTTTGGTTTACATTTACACATCTTAGGTTGAGCCAGTTTCTTGTTTGATGGCGTCAAAGTTATGATGCCGTCGTTTTGACTTTTAGTAATATTATTCATTAGCGCTTGTAGGTTCTGTTTTGAAACTTTTTATGGTAATTATAAACGTCAAGATGGAACGAATACAGTTTTTAGCGAGTTTATACGTCTTCTCATTTAGGCGCTACAATATTTTTTTAAGTTTTCAATAAAGCGCGATTACTTGAAAATTATAAATATTATCTGGCATCTAATTATGTCACAAATATGCACAAATTAAGAGCTATTCGTGTATGTTCATTCTACAGGCGCACATATAATGGTCTTTGAGATACACGAATTCGCAAAACGTTACTCCAGCGGGAAACGCAATATCTCGAAAACCTGAAGACGCACAAATTATATTTATGGCGCACAAATTTGCACAAATATAAGCTCTCTGCCCATGTATGTATTTTATATCTCCGATGATTCGTCTAGAATTTTCTTGCTAGAACAACGTTACTCCAGCAGGAATCGTTTTTACGTTTTTTTTTCAAAACTACAAGACGCACAACTTTTTTATGCGGCGCACATTTACAGCAGATTGCGCACTAATTATACGTTCTACTCATATCACTCTAGGTGACACTTTCTTGCTGGCGTAACGTACACCCGTGAGTCACCAAGCTAAGGTTATTAAGCCCCAACGAGATAGCCAGTCAGTTAAAGTGCGCGTTGTCGTAAAAACTTCACATAATACAATTTAGGAGAACCACATGCTGTAGACTCTCGGGAAAACTAGGACAAAAAAAAAAACTATTTTTCTGGTCATAAATTTCTAAAAACTTACTTTATTGCTATAATATTATTATCCAAATCCTATCCTATCCTTCTGAGATTCATAATGTTGTATGTTTGTAGTGCTTTGAAGTACAAAAAGAAATTAAACGGATGCAAATAAATACAAACAGGAGGATATATTAATATTTGTGTGAAAAATAAAAACCAACATTATTAAATAACGCCATATTTTATTTACATTTACAATACAATCCAATATAGATAAAAATATATCTAGTTTAATATCGTAGGAAACAAAAATATACCAATTACAAACAAAAACATATAACTTAATTTCTCATACATTATTGGAATTTCTACTAAATTTATTTTAGAATAGCAACATTTTATTTTACAAATACTTTAGGGGTTGTCAGTGTATAATTAATATTTATTTATATTACAATTTTGGTGATGAATTTCAATCATTTAACGACTATCTACCGCAATCTCAACAACTTTAATACATTGCAAATGGAAGTACACAATACTTAATAATTATTGTTCTTATAAAACAGTTTATGTTACACCTAATACAAAATTAAATACCTACCCTGAGGGTCTATTTCACAGTCTGTAAAAGGCACGTCGGATGAATTGTAACTGGACCAAATATTAAAGCGACACTGAGATGTGATAATATTGATAACTGATTGCTGAGAGGTTTTGACCACTCTGGATGCTTACATCACTTTGAATTTTAGTACTTTAAAAGCTAAAATCTTTCTGATGCCGACTGTACAATCAATATGCCTATACTCCACCCGATGGTAAGCAATCAAGGAGATCAAAGTATGTAGTATGCCACGACAGTCCTCACCTTTGCGATGTTTTTTAACGCTACATTGATTAGATAAATAGGTATATTTTGTATGGGGTGTAACAAAGAGAATACTACGACGAACCTTCTATTCAATGGACTCATCAAGGGGTAAATTCTTAAGTAATACATGAAAGATATTATCAAACATAAATGCTGATCTGAGGGTCGAATATAAAAATAATCAATTTGAAACCAACGAACCATGTAACAGTGATTCATGAGGGTGTAAAGCCGGCTCCAAACGCTTGGCGAACAATGACAAACAGCGAACATCAAACGCCAACAGGTGGACAGGTGTTAGTTGGTGTTTTTTCTGTTCGCCAGTTCACAAGCCAAGCAAAAAGTTTGCAATGCCTCCCCACGCTTGTGTTTGGCGTTTGCGACAAACAGCCAGCGTCTGGAGTCGGCATAAAAGACGCTACATTAATGGCTACAAGTCGTCACACCTTTGCCGGAATTAGCATCGATCACCAGCGCCCTTTATTCCAAACACATTTTCCTACTGACTTTCACTTCGAAAGCAATAATCCAATAAAAATAATACACGCATTCGAATTTCTTTCCATAAAACATTTTATCTATTTGGAAATCGTATACGTATTTGGACTGAACGTTGGCAGCCAGGTCACGGATATGACACGGATATAAGAGGCAAACTTAGAACTGACTTCTCGCTCGCTATAATGATTAACGAAGAACAATATTGACAAAGTAGCGTCTTTTAATGACTTATTATTTTCTCATTGTAATTTTTAATAGTTTCTTGTAAAATAAACCTCACATAGAGGTAAAGATAGATGCACACACATACATCAACTCATACATTTCCTGTATAAATTAGTACTGCATTGCAAGGGAGCCTATACAACGTGAGACCATCTTATACTGGAATGTATATGTTGATATATAGCCGTGTGTACTTACAGGATAGAGAAATCACTAGAATAGGTCCAACGGGCCAACCGAATACTATAAATGAAATATTCACTTCACTTATATGTCCTTGTTCATATACGAGTAACTTCCTGACGAAGTGCTGGTCGTTAGTACAACACTTGTGCGTATACTGATACGAGTACATATACGTATTTTCGAGATTTAACACTTTTATTTATACAGTATCTGTTTATTTGTCACCGATGAAAAGGAACTGTATTTTTGGCACATAGCACTTCATGAAATACTTTTGTTTACACCAAAATCATGAGAAAATGTTTCATGTCATTGTGAAATTAACTTTATATGGTATTTGGTCATACACATAACGTTGGACAACATTTTAACTTATATTATATTATTATGTTGTCTATTTAATCAGCTTTTTAGAATAGTAATTCCATATTCTCACATAGAATATGAACCTTAGCCCGCACAAATAAGAGTGCTATTCTCACAACCAAACTTATCAGTATACACAAAAGTGTCATCACTACCGAAGCAGTCGCCCGAACTAGTAGTATCCGTACATATGCTATAGCAGCGCGCGGATTTCCTTGTGGATGTGGCAGAGGTAGTCCACGTAGGAGGAGCTGCCGTCCACGCCGCGGTCTTCCACCAGGAAGTGACGCAGCACCGCCTCTAGCTTGTCGTGTTGACGCATTATCGTTAGCTGGAACAATTGTACCAAAATGTCAATGTGCGAAAAGATTAGTTAATGACTAAGGGCTGCATTTCTGTTACGCTGACGTCGGTTGCCTACGGTCAGTCTGATGTACGAATATACAATAGTTATAAAAAGCAACGCACTGTAGCACTGACGAATAGAACATGAACGAACAGCGACCGATATTGTCATAGAAATAGTGTTTATTCGTACGCTTGACCGACCTCAGCTTGACGGGAAATCAGTCTTACTCTAAGGGTTGTTAATAACAAAACTTTTGAGATAAACCATACTCAATTTTTAAATAAAATAACTGGGATTATTATCTATGCAACTCCATGGAGACGTTATAATATGATATGTTTGACGAATACATTTACCACCCAGTGGAGTTATTATACATAATTTGATGAATATAAACTAAATATACTTTTGAATAGTAACATATTTCATGTAGTAAGTATGATAGGATGGAAAGCAAAATATGTCACGTTGGACAACATTTTAACTTATATTATATGTTGTCTATTTAATCAGCTTTTGATAATAGTAATTCCATGTAGTAAGTATGATAGGATGGAAAGCAAAATATGTCAGGGTGGCTCCAGGCCCTAACGTTCATTCGTCTCCCCCATTCACATAAAGACGCAAATTACAAATGCGTGTAAATATTTGTGTCTGTGTGTAAGCCTATTCCGTTTATCTGCATAAATAAATAAATAATACAATGCACCAAAACCGTCGCCGCATACAGGAAACTTCAAACAACATTTATAAAACCAGGCATAAGATCAAAAGCACAGCAAATATGGAGTAAACACTTGGATCCGGCGTCGCCAACAGCAGAATTGAGAAATCTTGATATGAAATTATGTACAATTTGAGAGTTAGCTTGGTTGAGTTCAAGTTGGGTTGTGCTGATTGGTTGTTTTGGAATTGGTTTGCCATTCTAAGAGCACAGTGGTGGTCCCATTAATTTCTACTCTTTATTAAAAAAGCCGTACGAGCATATCTTATTGAGCCTGAGTAATCAATGAGGGCTATCGCGTAAGAATTTGACGCTAAGGGTGCTTGTGTAGCGTGAGCTCTCCGAAATGTCAAAAGTCACTATTTGCGGATTGACTATGCGGTCATTAAGTTTATAAGTGACTATGCGGTCATTGAGTTTATAAGTGTCTATAGAGGCACAGTTTTTTAGGCTGATCTGAAGACATTTTTTTTACGAAAGACAGAGAACTCTTTTGTGGATAAGGCACGTAGGTAAGGGAGACGGACGTATTAATGTTCGCACTTTAAATTGGAACAAAAAATCAATCCTCCCTAATATTTTTTGTTTCAAAAATAATTAAATTGTTAGGATAAATTAATCGATGTCAACAAACTTTGACAGACCTTACTCTACAGTGGCGCCACGTGGTGAGACAAAAATCGATAGCCCTCATTGTCAATAAGGCCTTGTTATAATATCAGCAGGCAATGCCATCGTGTCTTTACGCATAACTTGACGCAGATGGCGCCACTACCACAATAAATCCTCTTCCAACATTCAAAGGTACAGATAAAATTAAAGATTTTAGCGGTTTTGAAGTTGGCCGTAAATGAGCGAGCTCGAGCGCCGTATTCGCCCATTGTTCGAATAGCTATTGCTGCCAACTTCAAAATCGCAAAGATCTTTAATTTTCTGTAGTTGAAGACTTATTAAACCCTTTGTTGGGCTAACATCAAACTCCACCAAGCCAACCTTGGAACAAACGCACCAACATGAGAACCCTGTCCAATGCCACATTCAAACATACATCAGCTTGAGCACAGCCTTGTGCACAGTCATGAGGTGCTCCGTGTAGTTGGCGGAGCCGTCCGCGCCGCGGTCCTCGGCCAGCAGCCGCCGGAACAACGCCTCCTCTTTGCTGAACTGCAGTGCTATCGTCAGCTACCATGCAACACCAAGGGAGGGGTGAGAGGGGAAGCTAACTGGTGCGACTATTTCAAAAACTCAAATTAAGGAGGTGAAAATACTTTTCTAATCTAAACTAAAGGAAAAAGATTTGATTTTTAGTCGTTATTAAGTTTTAATGTAAAAACTACTGGCTATTTGAAGAATTCTGCCACCATTAAAATATATGTTATATTTACGGAATAGCTACGATTGAATCGATTTCAATTCGATTTATTTATTTTTTTAAGCAAGATTAAAAGAAATGTCATGGAAAATATCACCAAAATTATTTTTTAAAATTCTAAGGTAAATTATAAAGTCTGATTTGAAAGTAATTTTAGACTTAATTTTGATTTAAAATAGAATCATTGGGTCGTTTAAAACAGTTTGTATATTGCAAGTTATTATTGTGTAGTGTTTGTGTGTGAAACAGTTTCACACTTGAGCAACAATAATCATATTTTACATTTAACAGAAAAAGTTTTATATACAGGCAGGCAAACAAGATGAAAGATTCGTAGGAAGACTGAAATACTACAGTCATGAGATTCAAGTGCACCTTTTGACTACCACACAATATACAGTACACACCTCCCCTTCGCTAATTTAATAAAAGAAAATCTATTAACAAAATACATGCACAGCACTGTACTGCAGAGAAAAGTGCAACTACTACTCAAATCAACTCAACCGTGCGACATATACTTTACTACTTACAAACACGTAACAATTGGAGAGCCTCTTAGCAGGGCCAAAATCTGCAATTTACTGAAGTCGATAATGATTCAATGGACGATTATCGACACCATAGAAATCTTAATAACTAGTCAATAGAAATGCTATCGACTATCTTTTAACACTGGGACGCATGTCGCCGGTTTTCAAATACCACTTTTTGTATTCCTGCAAACAAAATTATTCTTTTTGGCGATGACATTAAGACGACAATTCCTCAACTCGCACTTGTGTTCGATTAGACAAATGCGCTTGTATTCCTGCAAACAAAATTATTCTTTTTGCGATGACATTAAGACGACAATTCCTCAACTCGCACTTGTGTTTGACTTGACAGATGCGCGGCGACAAGGTCACGCGTCTTTGACATTTCTATTGCCTTATTATTAAGATTTCTATGATCGACACTAATTGTTTATATTTTTTTATAGTCTTTGCTCCGCCGTTAAATTAGCAGATAATCAAGTCTGTCGATTTTGACAATTATGTTGTCATTGGAATTTTAAGTGTTAGATTGGTCGATTCTGGCACTATTTAAATAACAGACTTGGGGTCGTAGAAAATCACCTAAAAATAAATCTACCAAGAGGCTCTCTGAAATTGAAACACGTTTATAAGTAGGAAGGTTTATGTAAAACAGTACTCACCCTCATAGCGGTACGTCTCATAGCCCTCGCTTCATCAATGAGTGATCTCACAGCGTTGCTGAATGAGTTGTCGAGTATTGGCAACTCCGCCACCTGTGTGTCGATCTGTTGGGCAGATGCTACTCCGAACACGTCGCGGACGAACTCGGGTGACGCTTGGGCACCCACCCAGAGCAGCATGTGGACTCCGTTTTCTGCGTAGCAGACATACAATTGTTTTACGTGATTGGACAAGAGGTGGTAAATTAAACCTAAAACGCAATACTATAAACAAGTTTGTTCTGAATCGAGCATAGAACGATCATTTTGATCCATTTGCAACTTCCACTCACTTTATTACGCTCAAAGTCTCGAATGTCAAATCAAATCACCCAACATGGCAAATTAGCATCATTACATTCCAAATACAGTATAGTACAATATAGCATACCTAACAAATACACTCCTTGGTCGTTCATCTTATCGACGGAGGCTCTGAGCGGCTGCAGCGGCTGATTGGGATTGTCTGCGAGGCGGGACAACGCTAACAGTCTTGGGTACGTGTACGCTATGGACTGAGGCACGTCTGCTGTTAGCGCTCGGTACATCGCGCACGAACGGTCGTCGCATGTTAAATCAGGACCTGAAGAATGACAATTCATGCATTAATGATATACTGAAATAGAGAAACATAAAATGAGAAGTATAGAGAAGGAGATAAAGGATAAAACAATAACAAAACAAAAAGTGATGAATGAGCAAAATACAAGAAAAGAGAAAGTTTAAGAGACAAAACAAGAAACATAAAAGGAAAAGAGAAATACAAAGTGACAAAGACACAGAAAGAGTAAGACAGAGCAAGGAGACGGGGAAAAAAATAAGGTAGGGAGGAAAACAAAGAAACATAACAGACAGATAGAAAAGGCACTTACCACCAGCGACGGCATCGGACCTCAGAACACAGTTGGTGTACAAGGGCAGTAGTTTCATAGGCTCGGGCAGTACGAGCTGACCGGCTGACGATGGCGACGCGCAATGGCGGCGGTAAGCAGCTAGAGAGCGCGCACAACGTGATGATAGAGTTTCACGTACTTGGCGGGGTGCGTTGTCTCGGAGTGCCCAAACCGCTGAAAATTTACAATTGGTGTTAAAGATATATACAGATAAGAAGCACTAAATTTCTGGTGGATTACCAAAGTACACTAACAATTTAGATGATCGACTAAATAAACAAAACGAACCTGATATAAAAATACACGTTTATATTAAATGTTTGTTTATACTGCATACAAATCGATTCAAAAACCACAGAAATACATTAGGAACATCTCAACAAGCAAACATTGCATTGCATTGCATTTTGGCAATGAGCCGTTACGAAATCTATTGCGATATTTACCTTGTTTAGTCAGGAAGTTGACGCAGGTATCTAATTCCATACTCCTATAGACGTCAGCCAGTTGATGCGCCACGTTGAGAGCCAGGTTAATGACCCTGAGGCGTCTCTGTCCACTTCTATGTGTGTATAGTAATGCTGCTTGGATGTATACGCCATCTTCCGCAGTTAATTTGTCGTCGTGTTTGATTTCAATTCCTATTGCTTTGTCGGCATCTGGAAGAAATGTGACATGTTATTTGTCGTTATGTTCTCCTATGACCAAACTTGAAATTTCTATTAGAATAACGTTTTTTTCGTAAATCATGACTTACCGATAGACGCTAATTCCACGTCAGTAGTGTTGGACATAAAGAGATGTCCGTAGAAGTCGGTGGGTCGCACGCCCGTGGACGTGCGCACGCGCATGACGGCGTCGTGCCCTGTGGGGCGAGTGGCGCAGCGAGCTACGTCCGCCATGAGGCGAGGACCGTCTAATTCAGCCTGCGCAAAAAAATGGTGAAAAGTGAGCTCAAATTATATGACAGAACATTTTAAAGCTGTATCACTATATCTAACTACCGTAAAAGACAACACTAACACCATTTATTGTTTTTTGTTGAATAAAACATGGAAGATCCAAAACTACTCCCTGTTGAAGGGATTGCAGACGGTGTCCCACCGTCTGCAATCCCTTCAAGAAAAGAAATATCTTCTAAAAACATTTAGATGTTTAAAAACACAATCATAAAAAGTTATGCCAATAATCACAATACATAGGCCCTCATAAAAAAGCGAAAAGCAATATTGACATCTATCGTGTCAAAGGCTTTGCATAAATCCAAACTTCGATTTTATACAAACGGTAGTAAAGTTCTCTTGTTCTCAAATGATAACATAACATACCGTGAAGTAGGTGTATTTGTGCAGTTGTCCTCCAGTGAGCCTCGGCAGTTGTCCGATGGTGGCGCAGTCCACGTACGAGTTGTTGCACACGAACATCTCCACGCTCACGCCCGCCGCCGAGCACGACTGCCCCAGCTCGTTGTATGCCGTTGTTTGAGGAGCTAAACAATAACAAAACAATCAATCATACATTCATTCACAATAACGAGCTGTTTTCTTAGCATATGACTCACCTTTACCGCCAAACACTGTAACACTAATAACTATAACGGCCATAAATGAGAGAAGTGAAAATGGAGTCAATATAACTGTGGTGAATCTTCAAATATATGTTGAGAGTAAGGATGTTATTGAACCTAATTGACGTCTATAGATTGTTGATTGCATCGATCGATTTAGATGTAACACCACCCTAACAAAGAGCAGATATTAGGAAAAGTTAGCAAATTGTGTTAGTGAATATTACAGCTAAAGGGACCAGATAAATGGCGTCCTTCAGAAAGGACATGTACGTAGAATACGTAACCGTCAAGTATGTATGACGAGATGTATGAAATATTAAATATCACGTAATATTTACCAGGTATTTTGTTGTGGCGAGTTTTTCGATATTTTAGAGCTGTTGCAAGCCGCTTGCATATTACATATGACATATACAATTTTTATTTTTTTATTAGTTAGGATTTGATACTATACCGACATTCTATTCCTTATATTTTTATTAATTTTATCGTTTGAATTTATTGTTATTATTTTATTTACATTGACATTAAAATTGAATTCTATTCTATAAAAATCTTTTGTACAATGCAACAAGCCTGTGAATAATATTTTTTTATGTTTAATATTGTTATAAAATCAATCTTGAGAGCGTTTTGGAAGCAACATCTGTTAGCTTGTAAGATGAAATGAATAAATAAATAAATAAAGAGCGAAGCAGGCGTTTAATTGACTCTACCTACCTCCATGGGATAAAGGCGTGATTTTATGTATGTACGTACTAGAAGAAACTTACACAGAATCTGCTTCTCTTTGTCAGTGCCGAGCAGTTTCCTGTCTTCCCTGTTGATGAGTTTGCCAGGCGCATTGAAAGAAGGCAGGGTTGTGTGGAACACCATCAGCTGACCTGACGTGTCTGCAGCCTTTAGAGCTTCTAGACCAGCCTGGAAATAAATAAGTTTCATTAGAAAGAATAATAGATACTGATGATATCGGAAGTGATGAGGCAATTGAGGTCGTTTGTCTTTTTTAGATGTTCTCAATTCGATTGTTTTTTTTATCTAGCATCATTTCATGTTGCTCAGCCTTACCTTAAGGCCGTTTACTGTATTCTTTTAGCTATTCGCACATGAGGCGAGACGTTGAAAATTTCTTACTTTTTTGTGCATTTTTTGTAAATGTACTTTTTAGTTAAATTATTTTTCTGTTGGATATGCATGCGTTAGACCACAATCTCTCCTGATGATGCGATCTACGGTGGAGCACGTGCCTCTATGAGATACCAATTACTTTTGCTTTGAACAGACCTAGATCATACTCATGCGGCAATACAGTCTTGGGCACGGCGTTACATTCATTGGCAGTTTGCATAAGGAATTTTGAAGGTAAACACATTGTGCATGATCTCTATAAGACTGATGTTTTCGTATGATTCATCAGGTCTATTAGCTAATCAGACAGGTTCAAATATTTAGAGATTCACAGATTGAGACACTGAAATCAAGGATGGCAGACAGATCGAAATAACTACTTCGTATAATCAATTATTAGTTATTAAAGAAAATAATCCCCACCTGACAAGCTGGCAGTAATATAGTCTCCGTCTCCTTATTATCCTGGAACATGGCGGGCAGTTGCTGCAGCAGCGCCTGCAGTACAGGCCCTGACTCCTCGGCCGTCACCAGGAACCCTTCCAGCAAAGGTACGAACATATCTCCAACGTCGCCCACTGACATCATCTGCGGTTGAGCTAGAGAACCCTGGGAAACCATTAAAAGATATGTGAGATATTTAGGCCTAATTACATAACGGGCGCGAGATACATTTTGACATGTTCTTGTCATATGTTTGTATGGGAAAACATGACAAAAACGTGACAAAAAATATTTCGCTCTGATAAGGTTTTGGATAATCAAATTAATAATATAAATTCTTTAATACATTTAACATTTCCTCTGTCGCTTAAGTGCCGAATAGGCTACCAGGGACATATCCAGAACCTGGCCCTTTACTGTTGTTGAAAATTTGCGCCGTTTCTGAAAATGCTATAAAACTCTGATTTTTAAATATCAGCGCTATTTTCGATGATGACAAAAATCAGTTACATGAAACGCAAAAAAAATAATCGTGCAGTCCAAAGATGACTATTGTATTGGGATGTGACTTGAGGAATTTACATTAATGCTAAATCAGAAGAAGAATATGTTTTTGTTAATAATGAGAAAACAACTACTAGCGCCATCTAGTACTAAATATGTGTACTTCTAGTTTATAGAAAAAATAAACGTCAGTCTAGCAAAAACTACTATAGGTTGACCGCTTAACTGAGACTTCGCCTGCGGGGTACAGGGGCGCGGGGGTATGGCGACAAAGGGGAATGAAATTTTTGTGATTGTTCATTACGTTCGCTACATGGGTAGCGATCGCATGTGTTAACTGTTGCAGACACCTTGTGAGAGGTACACATGTAATGATAATCTCAAGATGAATCGAAAAATCTTCAGACATAAAGTAAACAGTCAGTGCAAGCAAATGGCTTTTAACGTAGGTATACATAAATTTTAGAAAAAAGAAACTGGACCCAAAAAAAGTTTTGACTTTCTTACGATTTAATTATATGTTTAGATAAAAAATTGTATAATAGTTTATTCTCAATTATTTTATTTACGTACATAAGTTTATTAAAATTTTGTATCTTCTTAACTATTTTTCATTTGATAAATCACTATTTCTTTTTTCCTATGATGTCACATATCTTAGGACATATCTTGGTGCATTTCATCTCCTGTATGTTTCATTAAGTGTCCCCACCGCCCGCAGCTGTTTCAGTCCCCGTTGTCGCCATACCCCCGCGCCCCTGTACCCCGTAGGCGAAGTCTCAGTTAAGCGGTCAGCCTATACTGTGTTTCAATAGAATAAACTATTATCCAAAAAATTTCTCACACTTTGCCCTGCGTTATTTATTGTCAAGGAATACGAGCGCGTACTAGCAATATAACAGTTCTATAATGTGTATACCTTGATATTGTAGAAGTGCACAGTAGAGCTGTATGTGATGAATCCGACACGTGTCCAACTCTTGCCGGTTTGTTCGTCTCGTGGTAATGACTGTAACATAAACAACAATTACAATACAATTTTATTAGTGATCACCTAGCAAGCTCGTACATCAGTTTGACGGCAGACCAATCGAATGAAGAATATGTTGTATATGCCTCATCCTTATTGGTCTGAAGCCGTGTTTTGACACCCACAGGCGGATACCATCCACTTGCACTGAAAGCACAGCCTTATAAAAGACAATTTAGAAATAACTAGCAGTAGGCCACCAGTAAAGTTAAGGATAACAGAAAAATTGGGGTATGATTTATGTGTTTTCATTTCAGAGAAATAAGCCAAAGTGGAGGCGTCATTGTCAGGCGTCCCCCACTGCAAAATGTGGTAGAGCGCCCTTCTTGCACGTTATATTAAACTAGTTGTCTAATTATAGATGCGTGGAAGACTTTTTTGAATAGATATTTGCGTTAATTTCGTGTCCATATTGGTTTTCATATTTAAAACGAACTGCGACAATAATTAGTTAATAGAACTGATGCTAACTACGTCTTTAATTAATACCTTACCTCAATAATATCCAGGATATTATCACAAATGGTCTGCACCAGTCCATTCTTGACTGCGTTGTATGACACGTCGATCACGAATACTATGGCCGGCGGGTTGGGTAGTGTGTTGTTCTGTAACAAGACGTCCTTATTTGTTAAATTGGTTTAAAGTACTCTGTGTTTGCTTCAAGACAGCTAAATTTGCCTGTCTCGCTACTGCACATCTAAATGACACGGTCAGAACAGTCAAAAGGGGTTCACAAGAGGTGAGGTATGAAGAAGTGGAACGGAAAACTTTAGCCAACTCTAAGCGAACGCATAGTACATTCGAAAAATTGACTTTTTGGATAGCCGATATATAATATAGTGAAATAAATGAGCTTCATAAAACCTTTTTCAAAGATGGCGGCGAAAGCTCATTTTCATTTTTCTTTCTTGAACGACAATTTTTTACGCCATGTACAAAAATCTGTTTTCTCGGTTTCTTGATTTTGAATATTAGATTGTCGAGACGATAAGAGCTAACAACGTACCCTGCAGTACTCCTTAGTGGCGACAATCTCGTAAGTGCCGAGCGCCATTTCCGCCGGCACGCGACCGTACTGCTGCGTGCTATTCACGTACTGCGTGTACTCCATTGGCACTGAAACAGGAATGGTACTGGGTGAATGTTTCAGACAGATAATAATAATAATAAACTTTATTGCACACCAAGGAAAAAAAAATAAACAGAAGAATATGTAAATAAAAAAAAAAGTACAAATGGCGGTCTTATCGCTGCAAAGGCAATCTCTTATAGACAACCATTGGATGGAAATGAAAGAAAGAGACACGAAAGGGAAGTTAAAGGTGTACTAGCATGAAGTTTAAATGAAGAAGAAAGGAATAAACACATTAAAAAACTACTTCTAACAAATAAATATTAGTGTACCTAACTATAGGTACAATAAAATATTATAAAAAATAAAACATACTAATTACATGCAAGGGCTACATATAAATACATAAATACAATAAAAGTACAAATATATATATATATATATAAATATATGTTTAGGGACAGAAGACAGTAAGAAGAAATTAAATGAAATCTACAACAAACAATATTACTGGTCCGGCAGTTGGAATGGCTTAAACTAATAGACTATAATAGCCATCGTGATTACTACCTATTATTTCCGTTCACAGTTACCGCAATGGAAGATGGCGTAAATGATAATAAGAAATTTATGGGAAAAACAAAATCAGTTTAATCGGGTGGGTAAACTATTGGAACTCTGAGTAGGTTCGCGGTTAAGACTTGTTGTTGAGTTAAATTTCCAGGGGAAAATGGCTAACACTCGAATAATTGATAATCATTATCTTACCTTCAGTAGTAGCTTTACAGAAGGCGCACTTGAAATGTCTGCCGGCGTCCACAAACTTCATGTTAGGGCACATGTACGCCTTGCAGCGGGAACAACGCACCGGGCCCATCGTGGGCGAGCCCGTCAATGCGGCAAAGTCAATGAGGGGGGGCTCGACTTCCGACCCGATGGTTTCTGCCATTGGTGATATCTGTGGAAATACAACATTCATATTACTTTTGTAAAAGCCAACTCTAATATAATTAGTAGAAGACTAAAATAATGATAATATTGTTCTATATTTCAACTCCAACAAGTATGTACTTACAACTAGACAGAAAGGCATAGACGTCTGCTTGAGAAGGTCTGCCGTCACAGGCACCGTGTACATGGAACTCCTGATGTAGCGAGGACCTGAAATATTATGAGAATTCGTTAGCACAATCAAGACAGTTTTACAGATAGTAGAATAATAGGTACTAGGTAATACATGGGCGCAGGCAGGGTTAAGGGGCGGTATAGGGGTTCAAACCACCTCTCCCTAAAAGTCCTAAACTGCTTCTACAAGTCAATATTTGGTGCAAGGGAAAGTACTCTACATATTAGCATAATATTGGGTTTGCTTTTTTATGTGGTTTGAGTAATAAATATAAATATCATTTCATAAACATTTCTATTATTTCATTCGTTCCCCTCAAGTTCCCCCCTCCTGCCTTTCGAGATGCAAGAAATGCAAATCTTGGCTACGTCTATGAGGTGCTACATTGCAATTGAAGACATTTTGTATATATGCTTTACTTACTGGCATTGCCTTTGTCATCGACTACGAACTCAGTGGTGGCGAGCGGCGGCACGAGTCCCTTCTCGTGGGTCACGAAAACTCCACCGCGATTCTGCTGGTCTTGAGCCATCACTTGGATCTAAAGATTTAATAAAATAGGAAACATAAGCAGATTTCAGATGTATGCCCGATGTATCTTATGTTATTAATGTTATGTAACCACCAATTTGATCTGAATCTTAGGTGTAGTGTGTTTACAACCAAACATAAAACCTAAGTTTTCTATGCAGATGGTTCTTAATAATCAAGTAACTAAAGACCTCAAAAACATAAGTCCATATACTTTTAAAACAATACCATTGAGACCATTGGATAGTTTAAAAGCTTCTGGCTTTCTATATAATGTAAAATATCCAAATTTATTTATTTATTTGACTTTAAAATCACACAAGAATATAGAAAAATTATGACTCTATTTATTAGACAAACTTAACAAGCTAAAACTTCTTGGGTTCGTGTTAGGCAGTGAAGAGGCTATAGGTACTATTTAGTAACGAATCTTATTCCTTGACCATTATTTTGCTAAGCAAGTACACAACTCGTAATAGACTACCGTTGTGATGACCCAGGTTATATATATACATACTGCATAAAAGCAAGAATGAAAAGGATATAGTGTTTCTCTTCCATAATGTTCTGAATAAACAGCCTAATCTTACATCTTCCAAAAGTAGTTAAATGAATAAGAGTTACTCACAGGGCTAGGCATCTGTTCAGGGTCGAGTCTCTTCTGCTCAGGTTGTTGGTACTGCTGTCCAGGGTATGGAGGCTGCTGTCCAGGGTACTGTTGCTGGAACTGCGGCGGGTAACCTGACGAGGGCTGCTGGTAGCCCCGCTGCTGCTGGGCTGGCATCGGCTGAGGCGGCATCTGACCGGGCATTGGTGGCATACCTGGATAAGCAAGGAAATAAAAAGACGTAAGACGGATTTTCGTATATGATTATAAAAACTCAATCAATCTCTATGAATTTGTATAGCTATGAAGATACGTGATGAAAAAATTGTAATAATTCTAGTTAAATGGTTTTGACCTTGTATGTAATAATAGTTTAGTTTTGGTAAATTATATTATATAGTATAGCAGTATGATATTAATCTGAAATTAGACATCACATTGATTAAAATTCTTACGTTTGTTGCTCTGACTAGAAATGTAATTTGAATAATTTATTGGTATTACATGTTATATTATAAAATTGCACGTGAATATTGAAGTATGTTTGTTTATTGATAAGATTTGCATGCCATATAATGACAAAATATGAATGGACTTGTATGATAAAGTGATAACAACTTTTGTACCATATTTAATGCAAATAAAATGATTTGATTTGATTTAAAAAAAAAAAAAATTACCAGTGTACTGTCCACCAGGCTGCTGGCCAGGTTGAGTCCCATAGCCAGGCTGATTGGTAGTAGGCATTCCAGGGTACTGCTGCTTTTGCTGCGAGAGAGGCGGCGGCATGTGCGGCATACCAGGCATCTGCTGCGACTGCTGGAAACCTGGCTGCTGAGGGAATCCAGGCTGGGGAGGAAGACCTGACTGCATTTGAACTGGCTGAGGCGCCATTCCCGGTTGGCCGAGCATTTGACCTGGCTGACCCATTTGACCCGGTTGTTGTGGTAATCCTGGTTGACCCATTTGGCTAGGTTGTGGTGGTAGTCCAGGTTGACCTATTTGACCGGGTTGTGGTGGTAGTCCAGGTTGACCTATTTGACCAGGTTGTGGTGGAAGTCCAGGTTGACTCATTTGACCTGGCTGAGAATGCATTCCAGGTTGATTCATTTGTCCAGGTTGCGATGGAAGCCCTGGCTGTCCCATCATTAGGCCCGGCTGTGGTGGCATACCCGGTTGGCTTACATGACCTTGTTGAGGTGGACCAGGTTGACCGGGCTGTTGGAATCCAGGTTGTCCAGGCAACTGTTGCCCAGGTGGCAGGCCAGCTTGTGGAGGCAAACCTGGTTGAGGAGGACCAGGTAATTTGTTAGGCAGTTGTCCTGGCTGCAGAGGTTGCCCGGGCTGATTTGGAGCTTGTTGAAGGGGCATACCAGGTGCTGACATCATGTTGGGTTGCGGCGGTAGACCTGGCTGTCCGGGCATCTGACCAGGTTGTCCTGGAAGACCAGGTTTAGCCTGTGGAGCCATGCCAGGTTGTGGCATTGCGCTTGGTTGCGACTGTGAAGGCATGTTCATTTGCTGAGGCATTCCAGGGTGTCCACCCATTTGAGGCTGTGGAGGCATACCAGGTTTGGGCGGCTGAGACCCCTGCGGCGGCATTCCTGGCCTGCCCATCGGCTGTTGAGGCTGACTTGGCTGGGACATTGGGGGCATCTGTCCAGGAGCTTGAAAACCTGGTTGTTGACTCATTGGTGGTAAAGGTTGACTAGACTGCGCACTTGGTGGTTGTTGTTGTAAGGGCGCCGAAGTTTGTGCCTGGAATTGCCTACTCTGATCTACATTAGGAGTTTGACTTTGTGGAGGCATCTGTCCGAAACTTGGTGGCCCTCCTGGTGCAGAAGTTGGTGGCATTTGAGGTTTCTGCCCCATAGGGGGCATTTGTGGGGTTCCACTAACTGGTGGTCTGCCAGGCATGCCCGGTGGCCTTTGGCCAGGGGGCAGCTGTCCTGGGGCAAAGTTAGGAGGATAGTTTCCTGGAGGAAATTGTCCAGGAGGTAGCTGGCCAGGTGGCAGCTGAGTATTTGGCACTGATTGGAAGCCTTGGGGACCATTTAGGTTCATGTTTTGCATCTTCTGTGACACATCTATTTGGGGGCCGTTTGGTGGCACTTGACTGTAGATATTTGCATTCTGGACCCCATTGTAGTCTTGGGAGCTTGGTGGATACATAGGATTGGTTGGTGCATTGTTGTTTTGCCCTGGAGGCGGATATGATGGGTTCATCATCTTGCTTGCAGCCGATAATCCTGATAAAAGAGAAAATATTTAATAAAATATAAACCATGAGCTGAAGTAGGCATAGTCCTTACTAATATTATAAATGTGAAAGTTTGTAAGAATGGATGTATGGATGTTTGTTACTCTTTCACGCAAAAACTACCGGATCGATTTTGATTAAATTTTGCACACATGTAGCTTATAGCTTGGATTAACATATAGGCTACTTTTTATACAAAATAAAGTAGTGCATCAAATTTACGCTAAGGCGGTACGAAGTTCGCCGGGTCAGCTAGTATGCTATATATACTAAACACTATAGCCACTAGCAGTTTCACTGACCCATCTTGTTCAGTATTGTAATAACAGTGATTGATTGTTAAACAGCGCAGTAGTGTGCTCCTATTCCTTCTTTTTAGGTTGATTGATTTAGGTGTAATAACTCCCTAAGATCCCTAACAATATAAGTTAGAAGTGATAATGAGACTGTGTCAGACCTAGCCTTATTTACAAGTTGCAAACATTTCACTATAATAGATGGTATAATATATATGTAATTGCACATTGGTAGTACACAATGTTCAATTACATAGCATACTTCGGCATGAAGTAATCAAAGCTGCCTATCTTTCATTCACACTGCGAGGGTCAATGAACAAAAGTAGGTCAAATTATAAGATAGCTTTTACAATGAGAAGCAAACAGTTGTATATACTTTTTTACTGTTTAATAGTTTATTAAGTGTTATCTTCAAACAGTTGGGATGATGGTAAAATTAAGTAATGTGATAAAGATCAAATGTTAGGAATTTTCATTTGTGTTAGCAATTTTTACATATTACTATTATACAGTATATTAGATATCACGGGACATTTACCATGTATTTTGTTGTAGCGAGGTTTCCGAGTTTGTTAGCCAGTTTTATTGTAAACTAGCTGACCCGGCGAACTTCGTACCGCCTTAGCGTAAATTTGATGCACTACTTTATTTTGTATAGCTGACCTATCTTATGTATGCGTACCTATTCAATTTGAACTGGAATCTATAATATCCTCCATATAAAAATGAATACCTATTTCCCTGGTCTCGTCATACCTGAGAAGGACTTTACTCATTTTATTAAATAAAAAACAAAATATATATTTTCATAATAGTGTTTATTCCGTAGGGTTCAATAACTTCACTTATATTTTTACAGAAAATTTAATAATATATTTTTAATTAATTTTGTTTTTTTTTCCTAAGAACCTTGTGCAGAGTATTAGAAAACTACAAAAAAAAATCAGCCAAATCGGTCAAGCCATTTTCATGCTATGTCGTGACAACGGAAAACGGGTTTCATTTTTATATGTATAGATAAGTGACTTGCAACAAAATACATGATAAATATCCCATGATATCTATAATATTTCGTAACAAAATTACCATGTTTAGTCTCAAATCTTATACTATACAGTATATAAAGATAAGATAAATTTGGATTTTTTACATTAGATAGAACGCCAAAAGAAATTACACTATCCAATGGTCTCAATGACAAGGCTAAATACACACATTCACTCACACAAGCACACCCAGTCTCAGAACAAATCTTTGCGAAACACAAAGATTTGTCCCATGTGGGGATCGAACCCACAACACCTGTGCAGTGGAGAGTGGCGAGGCGACCGCTTAATCCACTACACCAACCTAGCTGTTTAAATTAGGCTTACCAACTCTTTTCAGACCAACTTTAATATACCCAAATGTAATGTAATTTTAATGTTAAGTTCTACAAAAGTGCACAAGCTTTGTGTAATGTAATTTATTTTGAATTTGTTTACTTCTAGAATTAAATATGTTTATGCAATAATAATCTTTAAAAACTAAAAAAAAAAGGATTTCTCTAACTAACACTATAAATAAATCTTGTGTCACACAAGATTTTTATATTTTAGACTAGTTTTAGCACGCAACTTCATCCGCATCGAATTTGTTGTATTAGGTTCAACCTAACTGGTCCTTACTACGTGGAGATTAGCGTAATGTTATACATAAATATTATTAAGCTGAAGAGTGAGTTTGTTTGTTTGCTTGGACACGCTAATCTCAGGAACTACTGGTCCTAATTGAAAAAATCTTTCAGTGTTAGATAGCCAAGGAAGGCATTCATCAACCATTAGTTCTTGAGATTAGATCTATCAAACAAACAAACTAAACTTCTCTCGCAGATTCATCAGCATGGTAGGTCACTAAATAGAAATCTATGTTACATGCCTTGTAATCTGTTACTTGCAACAACAGTTTTATTACAATGGGTCCAGCGGTTCAAAAGATTAGCCGCTACAAACAGCCAAACAATTAAAAAACAGTATTAGTAGTATATAGGTGTTGTGCACGTGTGGTGTAGTGGTATAAGCGGTCGCCTCGCCGCTCTCCACTGCACTGGTGTTGTGGGTTCAATCCCCACATGGGACAAATCTTTGTGTGATTCACAAAGATTTGTTCTAAGACTGGGTTGTGCTTGTGTGAGTGAATGTGTGTATTTGGCCTTGTCATTGGGACCATTGGATAGTGTTATTGCTTCTAGCGTTCTATCTAATGTAAAAAATCCAAATTTATTTATTGTTTTTTCGGTAAGTTGTATTATGTGTGGAAGTTATTAAGCATTTGATGATTAGTTCTGATTGATTAATTGTGATTATTAAGTAACTGTTCCTAGACTGACAATACAACATTGAGAATTATGATGACATTTGCAAAAACATTTACATTTGTCATCAAGAACCTTCCTGAGACCTTCATGTATAGGAAAATTATGTCATCATAAAAGCTATTCTGAGATATTGACCGATAGTTAAATAAATATTTGTCAGGTTAAAGAACACTCATTACCTCTAACCTCTACAGTAAACCTAGCAAGCAGTGACAATAAGACACGTAACATACTGCCTTTCTAATTTACAACAAAATCAAGAAAGAGAAGTATTCTCAAGTACCTTGCAGTTTGTACTGCTTGTTTAGTAGGATTAGGTAGTAAACAGGTGTTTCAGTAATTCTTAAAACCTTATTGTACACAGCCAGACCTATTTAATTACCAGATGTTAGTAAGTAAAGTATAATGCATCATTTTCTCATGTTTGTTTAGTCGACGTATATGCACACGAAGACAATTCTGTCAAGAAATTTGTTACGAAATATGATAAGTGGGTCCAACATATATTCATGATATGTACAATACATAATCAACACATATGATGTCAGAAGATTTCTAATAACGTTGCTCCTATTATAATCTAGTTAGTCAAAGTAAAAGTGCAAGGAATTCGTGACGAAACCTGATTTTCATCCGGATGATTACGATGCTGTACTGTCTTAGTGAATGAAGTCACAGCGTCAGAGTTACTGGCACAATACTACCCGAGATTTACGCTACACAATCTAAAAATAATGAGTGAATTCACGAAAAATACAAGAAAATCTTGTTACTATAATTTTGACAGCTGCAACCTAAACTTTGTAAGTAATTTGTGAGGAGATATGCAATGATACTATCGCTCAAAATAACTAGGGATGAAGATAACGATCTTGTTTTTAAATACTTACGGCTTCTGAGGATATCTTTTAAGAATTAACACAATGAAAAATATAAACAAGACACACAAATCACACAACTTCGGGGCCACGTATTCGGCAGTGTTGTCAGTTGAATACCGCTTATGTGGAACTTTTTGATTTTTACTGCGGTTATGTGGAATGGAACGGTGCAATTGTACGATTGTATAATTTTTTATATAGTTATCGTTTTTAACTTTGAATGAAAATAAATTGTGAGCTTTGTAGATGGTTATTGTACTAAAATTATTTTATTTCCATAATAAACATACTTATTAACCAAAATATCAAACATAGAATAAATCTCTGCGATTACTGCTATGCAGCGTAGAAACGTTATTACTTGGTATGGCAATCACGAATAATGAAACTTCAAATTAGTAACCAGGGGGGGAACAATGCCGAAGAAACCATAGGCGCTCAATTTGTGACGTTTCATGACGTTTGGCACTAAGTCCATCTCTAAACATAACCCATTGACTACATAAACATAACCGCAAAAACCAGTAGCATGTAGTACTTAAGAAAACTGTTAGATGACGCTAAAATCAGTAGTCTTTGTGTACTATTATTACAAAAGCTTTTTATACTGAATATTTAAAAATAAAGGTAATTTATTTTAAACATAGATTGTTATGTGTATAAAATATTATTAAAATTTTATTAATTCATATTTAATAAAAAAAAATATAACAAGCTGGCATTTTGTAGCTTGGCAACATTACTTTCAGCCGTCAATCATACTTCTTTCATTATGGCGGCTAGTTTGTAATTTTCGTTTTCTTTTCTCGTTTCTGTGATATTCTGGTTGTATTAAAGCTGCAATAAATTAGGTTGAGTTGAGCAAACCACATTTTGTCGTTCTGTTGTGTTGTGCGATAAATACGCTTAATTTTATACTTTGTTACCTTATTACCTTATTTTGTTAAAATACCGAGGCGCTGTGCTATTGGATGTACACCTACTAGTAAGTATAATTAAGCACATGTCTTTAATCTATAATAATTACAGTAAATATATTATCATTGCTACTACACGAGCGCAATTCCACGAGACTTGCGCTACCCATCCAAACTGAAAATACAGGGTTATTGCGTACGGCGTACGGCTTACAAAATAATTTTAAATTAGATAGCATGCTGTACTGTAACGGTGTTACACGGTCTTCATGTATCACCCTATCTGTTGCTATAAACCGTGTTAAAATACGTTTCGTAGTTTCGTCTCACTGCCTGCTGTCCGTTGCTAACCCGTCCCGCTTGTCTTAGCTGTGTACGGAGCACGGCATACTTAGCGGCACTGCTCCCGCTTTCTAAATATCATTAATCTTCTAAGATATTCTTTTGACTTTGGCTAGTCTAGATTTGATCTCCACTTTATTTTTTCAGAGGGTGTGTACTTCACACGTTTTCTAACCCTAAAAAAATTCCGGAGCAATTCGAAGCTTGGGTTCGAGTTGTTTGTGGTACAGATGAATGCGATTTCAATTATAAGGAGAAGAGAGTCTGTGACAGACATTTAACTGAAAGGGATCGGAACCGCAACAACCGTCTGAATGTACTAGCAGTTCCATCACTCTTTCTGCGTGGTAAGTTAAAATATTATTTTATCTATTATGTATACAGGGCCAGCTCGTCCATAGGGCGAATGGAGAAGCCGCTCCAGGCGCTAAGGGTCAGGAGACGCCCCTTTAAAACTTTGTTTTTGTTCGAAAAACTGAGCTCTGCGTGCACATAGCTTTTTTTTTTAACAAACCAAAACATACATACTAACCGCTAAGTGCCGCTTCGTAGTTATGTCGAAGCTAAATTGATGAATAAGCTCATAATAGCTAGCTTCTATGCATAATAGCTAAGTTGCTTAGTCAAACTAATAAATTAATCACTTTGACAAGTTAATTAATCGTGTATAAAATACCTCACAATCGACTACAATGAGTTTAGTTTGGCAACATTAGTTATGCCAGCAAGTAGCAGTTAAATTCAGTTTATGATACAATTATTTAATTTTTAGGAGAACCTGAAGATTCCTGCTGCATTTTGCTCGAGCACAGTTACTGCCAAATGTCTATGGGTCATCATAAAATAAAAGGTAAGCATATTATATCCCATTATTTTTGTTCAAATGTAATAATTATAATTAAACACAAAAATACTTGTTTGTGATATCATACCAGCATCAATAGTTACTTTTAAAATTCATCATAATAATATAATAATATTAAGCTACTATATAAATGTTGATATTTGTTTCTCTGATAATGACTTTATTTTTTTCAGGTTGGAAGAGTATGCCTTCAGTAGAAACAGCATCAAAATTCAGGATCTACCAACGAAGCATCAAGAATTTAAGAAGACAGATATACCGCCTGAGAAATCGAGGCAAGGGTTTGCAGTCACGGTTTCAAAATGCAGAAAAAAAATTATAATAAATCAGCCTTTCAAGAACTTGTCCTAAATATGACACCAGCAGCGAAAATGTTTGCAAACATGCAATATTACCAGGTTAGGAAAACCCTACTGGTCGGCGATTTACCATCCAAGAAAAGTTTTATCACTTAGTTATAAACAATTAAAGATGAACAAAAAATGGCATTTAGTTTTTTGCCAATATTTCATAACCTATGAATATTTAAGAAATTTCAAAAAAAGATTCTGAAAGAGGAAGAAATTTCTAAACAACAATTACATGAAATAATTTATTTTTTACCTTAACAAAAACTTAAAAATCCAAGTAATGTTTTTCAAGTAAAAAAATTGTTATAAACGAAGTATAACTATTTTTTTAACTTTTATGGCTCGATCTTGTTGTTGGTACTGAGAAAATGCCTCAAAAATATTATTAATAACTGCAAAATATGCAGAAAATGTGTATATTATCTTCGATAGAAACCGATAAAATGTTTACGTAAAAGCAAAAGAATATCACTCAGATAAAAAAATATTATATTATCCGTCGGCGCAAATAATAGAATGCTTTATAGATATCCAAAATATATGTTTCACATTTAAAAAAAGAATGTACCTAAATCCGGCTTAAAAATGTCGATAAAAATGCACGTCGAAATATTTGTAGGATTTCCATTTCTTAAATAAATGTGAAACCAAATGAAAAAATTAAAAGAATATTTTATTGATGTTTCATCAAATATAATAAATTACAGTTGGAGTAGATTAACCGAATTCTAGCCGGCAAAATTACATACGATGGTGATGATGAAATAAAATTATATGCTCAAAAATATTTCAATAAACACAGGCATTATAAAAATAATAAATGATTTAATGAAAGACTTGATTTATCATTTTATTTTAAATAAATGTAAGCCACCTGGAATATGAAGAGTTAAAAAGATTTCAGCATTCTTAACAACAACAAAAGTTTGCAGAACACTTCAAAATATTTATATTTCCATACAACTCGAAATAATTACGATTGAAATAAGTATAAGAAATAAGTGACTTTAAAAGTTTGTTCATATGTAGCTACTCCTGTTGCTGACTGCATAAGCTAACTTCTTGTCTTGAATAAAATTAATACATTCATTATAATACATTTGCATGATATTTCGAGCTTTCATTTACATGAAAGTTAAGACATATATTTTAAGTATTTCACATAAATTATCAACTTGTATGCATTTCCAATGTTTACCTACAATATTATAAGCAGTTGTTTGCTTTGTTTACAAGCTATGTAGCACTGTTAAATTAACATAAATCAGCTTTAAATCTATTGAATTGTAAGTGTATATAATATTTCTGTAAGATTGTTATGACATGTAATTTTTATGAATTACACATCAGCAAACTTATGAAAATGTTGTTAAAATTCTGAGATGTTTTTAAAACATGTCGCTATTTAAAAACGCTACCCAAATATAAAAATATAGCAATAGCGTAAATACAATATAGGTATGTGAGTGTGTACGCACACATACAGAGTTTAGTTCTGTATGTGGGTGTGTACGCACACATACAGAGATTAGTTCTGTGGATTTGTTATCAGATAGCGCCACCATTCAATTTTGGGTGTCAAAATTATACGGAAGCAGGCTCTCTATTCCCCAATATATTAGTATACTCTTTGTTAGTAACTAATTTGACGTTTATTATTCATGATTTTAATTTTAAATGTCCGACGATAAAAAAACCGCCTGGTATTTGGAATTGTGGACTTAAATATGTTTATGATTGAACCACAGACTTGGAATATGTGAATAATTTTTTTTTAAGTAAATTATACACAGGATGCACAGGAATGAAAATTAAATATTTACTTTGACCTTCAGCGACGCCGACGCGACGCCTTGAAATGAATACAACCAGGCCCGGTCAACTTTGTATGGGGCGATGAATTATACCTATTGGGGATAGTTCTGTGTTGCCAACAATAGAAAAATATGATGATAGACTTAAGTTAACAGTCTGATTTCATACTCGTATAGCAACACTGGTATGTGCATGTCAAATATGTCAATGTTTATGTTTGCAAATACAGAATAAAATTATAATTACAAATGGCCGCGTTTGTTGATTACGATTACGACTGATGCGCTGTTTGTAGTTTTGCGATTTACCATTTTTTCCACTTTTACGTCGAGTTGAGCTCGTTCTCCTCCGTAACCGTGTTGAATCAAAAGTGGTGTTGTCGTTGTTATTTGTGATATAGACACTTTGTTTTTCGTGTGTGGTTGAGTTTTCTATCATGGGAGACAACCTGAGACGAAAGTGTTTTAAATGTGGAAGCTCACCTGTAGACCCTGATATTACTTTATACAGATTCCCTAAACCTGGACCAACTAATATACAGCGGTAAGAGATATTTAAATTAATCATAACATAACCTAAAAATCGGTTTGTATGAGACCAATCGCTATATCAAGTTTTCATTTATTTAATTGTAATCCTTACACACGCTTTCTCTAACACTCACTGTACCCAATTTTCGTATAATGTATCTATATTGTCTGTTAATTAATTTTAATAGTATTATCACTTGACACAACCAACAACAACAAACTGTAACAATTTGGTACAAGTACATACCTTATGTACTTGTACCAAATTGTTACAGTTTAATTCTAAAATGTAGTTTTTTTTAAATCATTAGTTCTCTTTCCTTTTTTCTTGTAAAGATTGAAAATATTATTAGTTATTAATATATAATAATTCGGGGTGAGAGCCTGGTGATCCGTCACACAGGGTATCCTAGTATGGACTTCAGTCTCTCACAAAGGATCATATTGCATACTCTTTTGCTTTAACTTTTATTTTTGTGTTTTACAAATTTGTATATCAATGTCTACCTTTGTGAAGAGTAAATTAAAAAAGTTTAATTTTATTTTATTTTCAGTTGCGAATTGTGGGCCAAGTTCTGTTTCCCTGACGGAGCATGGTCATCTGTAGACTTTCAGAAGAAGTTGTATGCTGAACACAGGATGTTGTGTAACTTGCACTTTCCAAAAACATCATTTACTGATTTTGATGCAAAGAAGCTGAACAGACATGCCACTCCTGACGCTGAACTGGACATAATTCGATCGAGTCTTACTACTTCTGTCACATTACCCTACGTAAGTGTTTTAGAATTATTAATAAAAACACTTTTCCTGTGGATTCGCACCATGACTTATTCCTAACTATTCAATTTCCTGGGATATAAAGTACCCTATGTTACCTGCTGATTATGTAGTTTAAAATAGGAGAGTGAATTTAAAATCTCTCCAGGAAAGGTATTATTTACAAACAAAAGACAATCTTTTTTCTTTTTAAACACTGAAGAAAAAAAAAAAGTTGTTAACTTATTTGTTGTAACAATTTTTCAGACTGAATCAACTCTGGATGTAATTGATTTTTGTTCTGCACAACCTGGACCATCGCACCATCCCACAAGTCCCATTCCTGGGCCATCACGGATATTAATGGATATCACAAACACTCAGCAGGTAATTGTAATTTTTGACAAAAAGCCTATAAGGCATACATACTGTTTACTGTACATTCAATTCTGATGGTGTTTGATTTATTAGTGATGTGTGTTGTAACTCATTTAAGTTATAATTGGCAATCAAGGGTAAAAAACAGTAACTATTAAATTATTTTCTAATATGTATTTAAATGTTTTGTTTTAGTATGAAGTTGTCTCTGTTCCTGAAGAACTTGTGGATAAAATTCCTTTTGAAACCTCAAAAGATTATACTATCTCTCAGAGTGGCCCATCATCGCTGAAGAGCACACAAAAATATCATGATAAGGTAAATAAATGTATAATTTTTTTTTATTTCTAATTAACCAGCTCTTGACCTGGATCACAACTGATGGTAAGCCACGGCACTCTGCTTGACCAGATTGACATCGCCCCACTGGGAAACGAGTTATGTACATTGTTTTAGTAAATTGGTGTTAAATATTGAATTTTATTTTATGTTTGTAACATTTACCTAAAATACCATCCAAACCTGGGTTTAATCTTCTCTTTTTTTTACAGGCAATTTCTGTTATTGACAAGAAATGCATCAATTATGTAAAGAAAATTTGTCAGCTTAAAAATAAAATTAAAAAAATTAAAACCAAAAACACATTAAATGTCCTATGTGACAACAAGGCAGTTCAGAAGTTGAGTGAACATTTAACTCCTGCTTTTGCTCTCATTCTCCAAGGAGAGTTAAAAAATACCAAAAGAAAATACAAAGGTAGAAGGTGGACTACTGAACAAAAAATCATTGCTTTGCAACTGTTCAAAAGGTCTGCAGCATGCTATCGTCTGCTAAGAAGATTATGGTGTCTCCCAGCTCCTAGCACCTTGAAAACCTTGCTAGGACAATTTAAATTGAATGTTGGCATAAATGAGAAGGTTTTTAAAAGTTTAAAAACCCATGTGGAAAGCCAAGAGCCATCAAATAATGAGTATGTTTTAATGTTTGATGAAATGGCCATAAAAAAAACACCTTTGGTACAACAACAAAGAAGACAGAGTGGATGGATACCAAGACCATGGTGAACATGGAAGGACCCCACAAGAGGCTAGTCATGCTCTTGTCTTTATGGTCTCAGGAATAAGAAAAAGAGTAAAGCAACCAATTGCATTTTACCTTTCCAGCGCTTATGTGACTGCAGATAGATTAGCTGTACTCATAAAAAATGTAAGTTAATTAAAAGTTGAAGAGTGAAATACTTACTTTAAAACATATATTGATCACAATGTATTCATTTATTTTTTCTTTTTTAGGTCTTACTGAAATGTTTCGAGATAAATTTAACTATATCAGCAACAGTATGTGATATGGGTGGTGTCAATAGGCGAGCATTGTCTATTATGGGGGCTTCCACAGAAACTCCATACTTCAATTTGGAAGGCAATGAAATAGTCACATTATTTGACCCACCCCACTTACTAAAATGTTTCAGAAACATGTTATTAAAATACAACCTAAAATGTCATTCAAATATAACGTCAAACAATTGTGAAGGACAAGGTAATCAGTTTATTTACATTTTCTTTTTTAAGTCTGTGTGGAGTTTATTCGCAGACTTCTCAACATGACAAATGGGCAAAATTTCAACTTTTTCAACAAAAAAAGTATTTCAATGTATATACATCCCACAAAATTATCGCCGTTTTGAACAAGTAGCTATTTTGAGAAGTTGGCATTCTGTATTAGAACCATGTACAGTGTGGTTCAGATGAACACATAATTATTTAATTTTATTGATTTTGTCCATGTTTATTCTGAAGTAGAGCTTTCACTGATAGGAATAAACGCTGTATGCACTAAAAATATTAATCGGATTTCCACAAAGGTCCAAGGACCCAATAAACCAGTCCAACAGCCTGAAAGTCTAACAACTAGTCTTATCGAGGGGTATTGTGTTATCTAGTAACTGGTTGTGGAGGATAGATGGGCAGTTGCTCTACAGTGCTGCCATAATAGTTTAAACTAACTCAGATATCTTTCGTTATTTTATAGGTATAGCTAAATGGAAACACATTGAAGACTTTTTCGAAGTGGATAACAAAAACAACAATTTTGTATTTGCTCCAAAACTAAGAAAGGACCATTTGAATCCAAATAGCAAGCAAAAAATGCGAGTAAATCTTGCTGCTCAAGTTCTGAGTCACTCAGTAGCTGCAGGAATGTTTGCCAGAATATCCCAAGGTAATCTCAATTTCAAATTTGATTAGTTTTGATTACTTCTGCGGTGTAGTTTATTGTTTTAACTTTTGTCTTAATCAGTAATAGGTGCTGTGTCCGCATAGTTTTTTTTATTTTTTATTTATGAATTAGTTCCCATTCAGTAAAACTGCCCAGAAACATTAATTTCTATTGATAAACTGAATTCCATATGGCCAAATACATGGCTGGTGGCTACAATTATAATAAACTTATTTTATTTTCCGAAATCATTCTCTAAATTAATATTACATTCTCTTAATTTCCAGGACTGCTACCTACAGAAGCAACAGTAACTGCAGAAGTCATTTCTAATATGGATAAACTATTCGACTGTGTCAATAGTGACACAGCAGATTTAAAAAATGGGAAACCATATTCCACAAATTTGACGAATACGTCTCCACATTTAAAACATTTTAAGAAAATGAAAGAGTTTTTTGAAACATCTGTATTTGTAGGGTGTCTTAGCTCGCCGCCATCAAAGCAAGGTTGGATATGGACACTAAACGGAATAGAAAAGCTTTTTAATAATTTAAAAAAAAAACACGCCATAAAAGCCCTCTCAACTCGCCGTCTTCAACAGGACCCTCTAGAAAATTTGTTTGGCACCATAAGAGGAAACTGCGGTGCCAATTACAATCCAACAGCTGTACAATTTGTCGCTGGGTTGAAGACGGCCATTCTGTCCAACCTTGCTCACTTGGGGTCAGGCAATTGCGCAAAAGATCACTGTACGACAATGAGTAACTTTAAAGAAATTTTGTCCAAACCCATGGCCACAAACATATGCACAGAAAGTGACACGGAAGGTCCAATCGTTTCAGACATGCTTTCTTTAATTGAGAATTCTTTTGAAGAAAGTGTGTCTGATTCTGAAGAATTACAAGCTTGTGCATATGTTTGTGGATTTTTGTTGAAAAATATGAAAAAAACATGTAAAAATTGTGACTCAATTTTGAAAGCAAAAGATACTGGCGAGATGGCATACACGTTCGTAGCATTTAAAGAATATGATGACATTAAAAAGAGATTGGACTATGCATCTAAAGAATTGATAAAGTGTGTTGAAAATTGTGCCACTATTTGCAACAGTTTCTTTTTAACGTCATCATATTCTATGAATTTAAAACAAAAGACATTTCAGAAACTTTCAGAACAAGCCAATTTTAGATTTTTAGTTAACTGCGAAGAACATTTTAAAGTTAATGTTGATTTTATTATGAACAGTGTGTTTTATATAACAATAAAAAGATTTTGTGTTGTTAAAAATCGCCAATTTGCCGAAACGTACACAAACAAATCATTAAAAAGAAAACTGAATATATTAACACACAAATAATAATATGTTTATGTACTTACCTGTTTATTTTTTGGTTTTAGCTTTGAAATTACCTCTGCGGTGCATTTTAAGTAAACTAGTTGTGGGAGATGGTTCACCATAAAGAGACCAAGCTGTTTTTTTTTTGTAAATGTGATTTATTAGTTAACAATATCAAAAATGGATCTATTTTTTAAATGTAAGTACTCATCAATTTCTGAATATTACCCAAGATGGTAAATTAGGAGTCTAAAATCTTAGAAATTTGTGTAACCAAGTGTGCGCGTCGATGTCCCTTCCTCTTTTTATATTGTAATTTAATAATAAATAAAACTATGTATTGGTTTCATTTAAAATATTGTTTAAAATCTGAAATTACTTGTTCTGAAAGATGTATATTAATAATTTATTCTGCTTTATTCAAGTGTTAGGCATTATACAGGTATTTTTGCTGACAAAAATAAGTTACAATAACAAAACAGTCACTTTTTGTGCATTCATTTTAAGTATAATGCATTATGTAACAAATATTTGTATTTTTTAGTTGATAAGCAATGCTTTCTAAATTTAAAATAGATTTGTAAATACACAATTTGCTAATTTAATAAAACTATACAAAGCACCCAGGTATGTTTGATTGAACACTCCTCATATCTTGAAGTAATAATTGGGGACTGTAATCAACAGTCCCCAATAGAGACCGGAAACAATTCTGGTACCTCCAGGTTACTTTGGAAGGGCATTTTTATTTTTAAAAGTAAGAGGCCTTTCCGAAGTAATCTGGAAGTACCAGAATTGGTTCCGGTCTCTAAATAAACAAAAATGACAAGAGCTGTTTAAAATTTCCCGCCTCGATTGTTGCACTGGGCTACCCAGAGATGACGCTAGAGTTACAACATTTTTTTCGTTCTATGGAGTTGACATTCTTCCTTGGTATATATGTTCTGTGAATACAACATTCAAACATTATTTAGCAGAAGCTACCTCTACCCTCTCTTATGCATTTTGGTACGCATTTTCCTTTCTTCTTTAGCCGCTGAATCAATGTAGCAAACGAGTAATAATATACCCACCTATGCCCACCTGATAGTTTGTTATGCAAAAACTTAAACGTATGTCGTCTTTAAATTCCAAACCAAGTCTCGGACCCTCAGTTGCTGCCATTGGCAAGCCAGCGTCACGGGGCCCGTGGGCTCGCCCTACGAGGGAGGCGTCTTCTATCTCTATATACAAGTGCCTTACGCGTGAGTATATCTTCACTACCTACATATTTATATAGATAAATTAAAAAAAAAAATATAAGGAAAGGTATGTCATAGTATAAAGCGTATTTTTTGGATATTTCGTTCATGCCCAAGTAGCACACAAGCTGCTTAAATGGCTTCTGTACAACCTGAATGTTGTATAATAGCTGTTTAAAGGATTTACTATAATACTCAAGTTGTTCAGTAGCGTATTTAATAGTGCTTTAACAGGTATGTGGTACAATAGCCGAACAACGGCAAATATAATCCCATTGAAGATACAAAATGATACAAAGGCGTGTCATAGAGTTATTGTACGGGCATTTGATATAAACCAGAGTTATAAATACCTTTTAAAACGCCGCGAGGTCTTATAGAGGGCTTTAGTAGTTAAAAATGTTTAAATGGAGTTATACGCTTCCTTTATAGCGCGTAAGGTTGTACATTGTATATTTCTAAACCTGTAAGCTGTAAAATAGAACTTATTACAGCTTTTGAAACGCTTTATCTACAGCAGAGAAATATAATTCTATAGTTGCCCGTAAGCCGTTATATTCGAGATTAATACAGCAACTGTATGATAAATAGCTGAATAAGGCAAGAAAAACACGCTATAAACAGCTAAAAGAAAAAAAAACCGTTTCTACGGTCACTATAACAGCTGAAGCGAGAGAAGAGTGTTATACTAAATTCATTGTGACTCCATTTTGTGAAAGATTATCGTACATTTATCATGGATAGCCAAAAAGCGTGAAAATTAAGAAAAAGACATGGTAGTTTGAGGTAAAAGATTAGCAAAGAATATGGGAATATTATTAATAATCGACCAGAACATAGTCCCGGCAAAAAAATTGGAAACGCTAGTAATCAAGTGAAGCTTCAAGGAAATTCGTCTAATATTACGTAACTTGCAATAGCGGCTTAGCTGACACTATTATTGTTAATTTCGAAGAAGTTAAGGCAGGTGACGCTGCATCAAATAATGTTATCAGTGTTGAAAACTCCAACAGTCAAGTGTGTGTTGAAAATAAAGAGGGTTCCGTAGGTTTAAATTCTGCGATGAATGTAACCTGGAGCAGTGATGTAGCTGAGAGTATTAACAGTTGCAAAAATATCCAAAGGTGGAGGACATTTTAGCATTTGCTTTTAATTAATAACATAACATTACACTTGTACTACCCAGAAGGATGTGGCCGAGGTGTATAACGCCCACAGTTCACCAGTTATGTGTAAGTCCAATGGGATGGGGGTGAGCCTATCGCAATATTCGCCAATACCGGGCACAATTCCAACATCGTGCTGCTATTGAGAATTGCCTGACAGAAAAATCCCATATAACACTTTTGTCCGACCTGAGACTTCACGCATACACTATCCACTAGACTAACGAGGCAGTTATAATGAATACAGAGAATATCATCAGTGTGAAAGTTATTTTTTCCGATTTGAGAAATTATTTTTGTTTGTACTTGTCATGTGGTACGTACGATCTGATAATAGGATCCTAGAGTAATCGATGGTAACCCTCAAATTTTACACGCAGCACAGCATTTCTATTCCAATTTTACCAAAAAGTTTATAAAAACAGTTCTGCGCGCGCGTAGCGTGCTGAGTTCAACTTGCCGACTGCCGTCCCGTATTTCACCAAACATCCCACATTTCTTTAATGGGTGATTTATGGGGCGGTAGATCATGCAGGCCCGAGGCGCCAAGTTTTAAAATACGCCACTGGTAACTGGAAGTAAAAGATCAGCACAGACTTCAAGAACTATTTAATTGACTTTTCGCGTTATTAAATACTTTTTCAAGGAATTTTGAAGTTGGGTTATTTTTTATGTTTGAATATTGTCCTGAATTAATTATTTATTAAACCTATTGACATTCGGATTTTACAATTATCAAGAAATTTATTAAATTTGGTGCCTTTTAGCATTTTGCATTTCATCCGTTGAGATTCGCAGTTATCATAATATTAGCATCCATACATAACCGCGAACTTTCATTACAGCGCACATAATAAAATGCTGATGTGCTGATCGCGGAGTTCATAATCCATGACGCAGCCAATCGCCGTACCACACCACATTGTGGTTCTATGGTATGTGGTATGTGGCAGTCGAGGCGCGGCGACACGCCCCGACCCCGGGTGCCGCGCAGGCGTGCTACAGCTCGTTCTATACCTTGCAGGGAAGGGCTGTTGAGTTATCGATAAAGGTTTGGACTTGACTAATCTAGACTGTTTGTAAGTAAGTACCTACTTACTGTAAGAAACGTTTAGTTTGTTGTCCGACGCCTGTAACAATGCTTATAGCAAATCACGATTTAGTGGCACGCAGGACCGAGTGTTCGACTTACATTACTCAATGTAGTAAAACACTCGGTGGTAAGACATATTTTGCGCTGTAGTGGCATACAGTGTTTAATTTGCATCTTATTCATTCTATTCTATAACTAGACAGAGTTTTCAAGCTTTTTGATTTTCTTTGCAACTTTTCTTAAACAGAAATCAACTGTACTTTTAAACATCGACAACAGAGTGCGTATAATATACCTATGCCCATCCCTGTGAGGAAAACCCACCCTCTATCGATTTCCACCGCTACAGCCTAATTTTATCTGTTTGCATAAACCCTGGGTTTCTGAAACGTTCTAACGCTATCAACTGGCACCGCAAATAGAACCTTAAAACTTGTCCATAAAGTAGTATATTTCCTTTGTGAAGAAAATGCGTGATGAATCAAAACTTTGATGCCAAAGTTGTACTATTAAACGTTAGCTATGATGTCTTGAATCTTATGGCTTAGAGAATACAGGCGACTTCTCTTTATCGTGTATCTGCTGAAGTGTGTAGGATCACGCGCGATCGCATCGCCTGGACGTAACGTATAGCTTCAGGTGAAAATGTAGATATAAGTTGCGCTTTCCGTTTTTCAGTGATTTTCATTCAAAATTTACAAAATAAGCAAATTTTTTCAAGTGATTGTGATGTGTTATTTGCTGAATAAAGGAAAGACGGTGGTTTATGTGTTTCGCGAATGTAACATCACGGTAGAGTCGAGTGTGATTACGGACTTACATTTTTAAGCGCAGAATTTAGGAGAAGGTAAGTTTTAACATTTGAGAAAGTTTTTAGCCTAAAATACCAGGTTCTTTACCAGGTTCTTTTCTTCTTTCAAACTTAGTTTTAAAAAGACACAATAATTTTATAAGAAGCGTGTAACGAACACTTGTATCAAAAAGCTAAAAATAAATCAGCATGGCATATGAATCAATACCGATAATACTAGATACAATGTATTTAGTAACGACGTTCAAATTAATTAAGAGTACAATATAATCTGAGTACATATATAATAATATGATCTTCTTGATGTGGTTCAAAACTATTTTAGAAATTCTGTGATTGGAGTTGAGGAACCTCCCTCTTTTGAGCCGTCTATAAATAGACAAGACAGCAACAGCCTTCGTCTGAAAAGACATTATCTTAGCTAAATTTTAAGGTAATTTTTATGCATGTTCATGTTTTCGTGTAATATGGTCATATAAATAAAATGCAAAAGCCGATAAAAACGAGTGCTAATATAACTAACTATGTATCGCAAAATGTAGCAATAAGAAAATTCAATTTAAATGATTCTTTTAAAATAAGTAATTGTTTCCTAAATGAAGCTTAGATCGACCGATCGTTGGTAAAATGGATTGGTCGAACGTATGTTTGATTGTTTTAGTGTTGTAAAAACTATCCCATTAAAAACATAAATGTGAAATAAGAGCCAAAATAATTAATATCTTCAGGGTATAAAATTTAAGTGTATCCAGGCGATTATTTACTAACTGTTAAAGATATCAAAACACTTTAAATTGATATTAAAAGTACGTTACTGATACGGTCAGAAAACTTTTTTTTTAATTAAAATTTTTAAACTCGAGTCTGTCCAATACATTTTATAAATAATTTTGCTCCAGTGATTATTCTTAAACCATTAGAGATATCAAAACATTTTAAACAGATATATAAAGTATGTTTTCTATTGAGCTAAATAACATCAATAACTGTTTCTTTAATTAAGACTAACTAGTAATATCCGAAATTTAGATTTTGAACACACATAAATTCACTATATAAAAGGTTATTTTAAGTAATTGAATAAATTTATTATGTTTCTTTGTATATTCCTAATTAGGCTACCTTAATGGCAAATATCAAGTCTGTAGCTCATCTGAAAGTAGGTTAGATTTTTGAACGTTAATTAATATTTCGATACCTGTTTGAGCTTCATTTATGAAAATTTTGATTCTGGGTAATCTAATAGATTTCAATACATAATATAATGTTAAATTTCAAGTATGTAGGTTAAATAGGTAAATTTGAGTTGTGAAGCCCAGGGGTCACAAGTACCGCGAAATGGTTTGTGTAAATATACACACTCTGCGTCTCGCCTTTTCTCTTGAACATTCGCGTCGCTTGATGAATCGACATTGACTGGTCCATTCTGCAATCGATGGCGTCTATGGCGATAGCTCGATTGGTGCACCTAATAACACCCTAAGGACATCTCTGGCGCCCTGCTAATTATTACGCTAAACTAAATTATAACTAGCAAATAACTAGACTAATCAATGATGATCAGACAATCATGTACATCATATTCCGCAGCCGCCATGTCACCGCTGCTCTTCCTGGCGCTGGTGACCCTGAGCCAGGGTCACCCTCAAAAGCCGAACCTGGATGCCATTCTCAATAGACGAACGGACGTGTACATCGCCGGCTTCTTCCCGTTCGGCAAGGGCGTGGAGAACTCTAACACTGGTAAAACAAATTATTATTTTTTTAATTCTTTCAACTAATCATTCAATTTCTTCAGCACGTCACTGATCTTCGGATTCACAATTTTAAAGTCTCAAGTTCGTTTGTGCTTTGGCGCATTGATTTTTAAAATGAAGAATTATGGAATATCTCTGCAGGTACAATAACTTTTCACGAACAAAATAACTTACTGTGGAATTTGTGTGTCAAATGTATCTATGTTTGTTAACACCTCCGCGATACAGTAATTTTTCCTAGTGTGTGAGTAGTTTTTAAACAAAAAGAAAGAAAAAAATATTTCCATTTTTGATGGCAACTTGGCAATGTACGCGATAAAATTGCCTTGGTTTGGTCGCCGAGCCTGATTCACTTAATTCTGCTCCGTGCCAATTCCCTGAAAATCGTATTTTAGGAACTTTTAGGAACTACCTAAGGTTAAATACTTTTACAAGTTTCTAATTGATTATTTTTATAGCATTTAGCTATGCTTAGCCAATTATACTAAGAAACAGTTGAAAAAGAAATGGGACCGGCAGGATTTGAAGCAAGTTTGTTTGACACTTGATGAAGCGAACGTCTTTGACGTATTAATGAGATCAAAGCAATTTATTACCTTCAGAAATTGTCTCCTTATCGTAACTCCAGCAAATCAAATCAATTTTGTGGATATCTTGTACTTAATGACTCTGTCTAGAAATAGATAACTATCTCTGCTATTTCTACGAGTACCTAACTACGGTTGATGATAGAAAACTCTCTTAATTTTTACCCGAGTGCATCAGGAGGGTTTCTTTTTCTTAAAAGACCATTTCAAAAATATGTGTCCAACCACTTTTATATTACTAATTAAACACAAATTGTTTAAAAGAACTTAAAAGTATTGAATAAAATTATTCTTATCAGTTGGTTTCTTGTTTTTATAATAATATTTTTTTTGCTAAGGCACTTCGTGTCTAATGCCACTTTCATACCGTGATGGTGGACTGAAGATTGTGAAATAATTCCTTGAAAAAATTAGGTTGAGATTCACAAATTACTTGGTACCTGGTCTATATAATATGTAAGTATTATATATAATATAGTCTTCTAAGGCGTTCAATGAGGATAAAATGAGGAAATCGGAGATGTTTCCCACGTCTCACTTTATAGCACCAATGCTCCGTGCACTTGTTGTAGGTCGAGGAGTGATGCCGAGCGTGAAGCTGGCGCTGGACCACGTCAACGAACACGACTCCGTGCTCAGGAACTACAGGCTGCACATGTGGTGGAACGACACTGAGGTACCTAGCCATTTGATCTTTCTTCAGATCAAACTTGTGGACCACTGCGTAATATAATTAACAACTTTCTTTAACATTGTCATACTTTCCCCTAAGAAAACCGAGGGTTCGTAGATAATTTTGGCTTCTAACTAGAACTGACACTTGCCACTTGCCTATTAATGTAGCTGGACTAGTTAACTAGCTCTTATTAGACCATACCATGTGGTTCCGTAAATGATATAACAATATCTACTTATTCGAAGAGTATACCATCTACATTATTGCAAAGAAAATTGATTACCACTACTTTCTAAGCCATTTGACCACAGTGCAACGCGGCCGTTGGCGTGAAGTCCTTCTTTGACATGATGCACAGTGGTCCCCACAAGCTGATGCTATTCGGAGCCGCCTGCACCCACGTCACGGACCCCATAGCCAAGGCGTCCAAGCACTGGCATCTCACGCAGGTAGAGGATAAGATTAGTGTACATAGATAGTTAAATAAGTTAAATAGGCAGATTTTGATATTCAATGCTGAGTGCTTCAATCTAAAAATTATAAAATAGTTCTACAGAATTATTGAGCTATTTTGTTTGTTAGGATGATGGTTGCTCAATTTGCTCTTATGCAGTCTTAACTCAGCATTAGTTTTATGAATAGTTAGGAACAGCTATCCTCCTTGTGTTTGTTTTTCAGCTGTCGTACGCGGACACCCATCCAATGTTCACGAAGGAAGCTTTCCCCAACTTCTTCCGCATCGTGCCATCGGAGAACGCGTTTAACTTGCCCAGGATACGATTGCTGCAGCATTTCAATTGGACCAGGGTTGGAACTATTTATCAGAATGAACCAAGATACGCTCTGGTAAGTACCTTCTAAAACGCGTCATTTCGGTGGACTTTTTTAATTTCAATGCTATCTTTATATTTTAAGTGAAAAATAAATCTTTAGCCTATTTTATAACATTGTGTGTGAGTGGACATCAAATATCATCAAAACTTACATAAATATTTAAGGATGAATTTTTTAGAGTCCACTGAAATGAAAAGTGTCTACCGAAATGATAAAAAAATTACCACTGAAATGATAAACTGTGCACCGTTTCTTACTGTGTGATAAAATTTTTAAAACAATATGAACACTACTCAAGCAAATCAGTACTTACGGCGAAATTAAATACACAATTTTGAAACAAATTAAAGGAATCTAGCTTGAGTTATAACAGCCACCGAAATGATCCTACTTTTGTCCCCATATCACTGAAATGATAAACTTACTTTTGTGGCGGGCAACCGCAAGACGTTGGGACGGGTGCGATCGCGCCTAGAGCTTGAGCCGGCCTGATCCGAAGTGAGAAAAGGTGAGAAGGGCATAACAACGCAATGTTGACGTGGCTATTCAACTAAAACTTACTGTCCTCTGAAATGATAACTTTTTTCCAGACAAAAGTTGACTGCCTGTCAAATCCATGAGAAAAAAGATAAACAAACAAAAATGGTTTTATTTGATCGAATATATTATAATTGAATGATAAAACAACCGATTTAAATCCATATTATGAATATATTTGCAGGGGAAGGTATTTTTTTTATAAGCGGAATTGGGTTCGGGACAGGCCACCGTGATGATAAAATGACACTTTGTAAATTTTTTTTTGGTATATTATTGGGTAGAAATCAATGTTTTTTTTTTGCCAAGGTAGAGAAGTACTTACTTTTTTAAGAAAAAATATATAAAATAAAAAGCACATTGCACTACCATCCTCACGTTTGCCGTGTATTTTTGATGGTTTTGCAATTCACCCATCTATCTATTTAATGAGTTATGAATGTTTTTCCAGGCCCACAATCGTCTGCTTGCAGACCTGGATTCTAACGGTTTCCTGATCGAAGAGACACAGAGTTTTGCGACGGAGGTAAAGACGGCGCTGTCCAAACTCAAGGAGAAGGATGTCAGAATCATACTGGGGAACTTCAACGAAACATGGGCTCTAAAGATATTCTGTGAGGCTTACAAGTAAGTATAGTAAGGCCAACTAGACGAGATAAAAAATGTAAACAAATGTTCAGGGGTTCAAAACATTTTTATTTGAATAAATTATTATTGTTGTGGATTGGGTTGAGGTAAAGAAACCAGGCGAAAAGGAAATAAATTATATTATGAAAATAGGAAATAAACTAAAGAAACACTAGATAACTAAAAGGCTGACAAGGAACTTATATTGTCAAAAACATAAAAAATATAACATAAATATATTAAAACTAAGTAATAACAACAAAAATCAAAAATAAAACTAACAGAAACGGAATAATAACAACAAAAAACCAAGCAAATACGGAGACGAAAAAATATGTATCACTTCCAACTCAATCCAAACAGGAATGAACTTGATCACAAAATGGCAGACCAAATGTTGACAACTGCGGTACTGACTGCTTTCCTGTACCACGAAACACACAACGACAGCTGTTGTCGATCAATTGACGTCAACTGCGCGTACGAATGATAAGGACAGAGATAATAATCCCTCGCTATCGCAATGTAACTCAGTAACGGTCCGTTTGTTTACATTCTTTATCTCGTCTCGTTGGCTATACTATAGATGATACTGATTCTGCCTTTTAATTTTCTATCACACGCTTAGATAATGAGATAAATTTAAACGATAATACAATGACATTTATATTACATAGACAGAGGGACTAGAACAAAATGCACAAAAATAATGTCCGAAATAAAAAGTCTATGGTCTTACGTCAACCTGTAATATAAATGTCATTGCTGTCAACCAATGACATAACGGTCAAAAATAAAACTCGTGAACATGGGAGTAATGAAGTAGGCCTTATTTTTTCAATATAATTTTTTTACTTGATGATTTTTTTTATATAAATGGGATGTTGCATGAATGGAAACTTTCTTTTATTTTATAAAGAAAATAAAATTGCAATAAAAGAGTTTAATGAAATACCACCGTGCCGCATCTGGGAATCAAATCAAACCAACCAAATGAGGGAAAATCTTTATTATTATGTTGTCAATCGATAAAGTACGTAGACTAAACAATTCGGCATTTAACCACTGCAATGAAAAAGGTTCATAAAATACGGGCATACTATGAAATTATATTACTAATGGAAGTTACATCGCTATTGACGGTTAAGTAGTAAGGACACTAACTGCAATAACTAACTAACAACACGCAGTACGTAAAAAAAAATAAACAACCAAGTCGTCTCTATTATAATTTTTGTTCCAAATCAAGAGGATTTTTTTTATTGATTAAATATTCATAAAATACCTTGTTTTTAAATAAAATAATACTTGCAAATGATAAAACAAAAGTTTGCTTACCAGGAATACGATACACCACGATGACATTGTAACGTCACGTCAGTTGTCGAACGAAGATTGGCGCAGAGTTAGCGGTCTTTTAGCGTTTTAGCGGGCTTTTAGTTCGGACACTTTTGAGCGCAGACCCGAGATCCATGTATATAATATATCAATGCGATAATACATGCCTGCAGACATAGTATTTGGACATAATAATTCCTCATTTCCATAAGGAAATGCTTCATAAGAAGCTATCATTAATAATAACAAGAACTCCTAGTAAACCTATCATTTCTTTTTATTTCGTTCTAACGTCCATTGCCACCTATTTTCCAGCTTGGATATGTACGGCCGTGCATACACGTGGCTTCTGCTCGGGACGTACAGCAAAAGCTGGTGGAAGCGCGACGCTCCTTGTTCCAAGAAAAACTTAACTGTAGCTTTGGATACCACCATATTAACGGATCTGCTGCCGCTGTCCACCACAGGAGAAACTACTGTATCGGGGATCGTGAGTACTTGGACTAGATATTCAAGTTATTTCTTAATGTGTTCTACTAATCCTTCTTTAATCCCTCTTGTCAGCTATTATTATTAAATTGGTGTTAGTAGTAGCGAAGTAAACCCTGCCTGGCTTGGCTCATAGTTTACTCGTATCCTGTAAAAGTGGCACCCTCTACTAGGTCAACTTTAAAAGTCTGCTGAATGGTGACGTTAGGACAAACCAAGTAATACTTATATAGTCTTCCGTTTTCAGACTGCGAAGGATTATCAAGTTGAGTATGATCGAAGAAGAGGTTTGGAATATTCCAGGTTTCATGGTTACACATACGATGGTAAGCATACTTTGGTTAATATTCTTTGGTACCAAGTACTAGCTTGTCACCATTAAATGAGTCCATAATCGAATTTCAAGGGATATGGGCAATGGCGCTGGCTATACAGACGGTAGCACAGCGAGTAAAGTCGAAGTACAAAGAAAAGACAGTCCAGGACTTCAAGTACAGAGACAAAGAGTGGGAGCTGCTGTTCTTGGATGCGTTGAGCAACGTCACCTTCGAGGGGGTCACCGTAAGTACTACTAATCTTTTCGCAATAGGTTAATAAATATTTTCATCGATGAAACCAGTCTTAGATCTTTCGATGAGAAAGAAATGAACTCAAGCCATTGCTTAATAATCACGTTCAATTAGACAGTTAATACAGAGTTATTTTAAATCAGGGTCCAGTCCGTTTCTACGACAACGAGCGCAAGGCTTCAATTTTGCTGAAGCAGTTCCAGGCTGGCGAGGGCGTTGGAGAGGTAAAGGTTGGAGAGTACTGCGCCGAGAGGGACCACTTGGACCTCTTGAGCGGAGACGCCTTTAGATGGATTGGCAAGTGAGTGCAATACAACTTGAAAAGCTAGTGTCTTTCTGATCTAACTTTATTTATCACAATGAAAATTGATGTTTTTTAGCTTTCAAAACTAAACCTTACGTATTTCCCTAGAAATCCTCCAAAGGATCGTACACTGCGCCTGATTGAGCACACGCAGGTGAACATCACGATCTACTCAATGCTGGTATCATGCTCCGTGCTTGGTATTCTGCTGGCTATCGGATTCCTCGCCATGAACATACATTACAGGAATCAGAGGTATGACTCTTTCGTCCCGCCGCGCCAGTCCATGCAGCTGCAGATCAATAGGTTCAGTACTCAATCCACGGATTAAGCAAGAAGCAATAAAAATATCTTTTAGCTGCTTTGAGTCAACAATTTAAGCGAAGCTACTCACCCTGGGAGGGTGAGTAGCTTCGCTATAGTCTCGGATAGCCAGACTCACTGCAGAAAAGCAAATTTTACTCACTATCTGTTACCGCCCAGGTACATCAAGATGTCATCTCCACACTTGAACAACTTGATCATTGTGGGCTGCATGCTAACGTACCTGAGCGTCATCTTCCTGGGACTCGACTCCAGCCTCAGCTCCATCGGTACGTACTCAGCAACAGGCAGCTTAACACTTCTTACTATTGCCTTATTAATGTGTTTGTGCTCTTACTTGCGAGGGACCACTGGGTACATGTATTATGCTTCCGATAATTTTATTATGCTAGCTAACTTTTGGATGGGTTAGTAAATTACGACTGTTTAGAAGCTTAATATATAAGAGCAGATTTTAACGCTTCTGAAGAAGGTAATTCATGTTTTTAAGTACTTCTCTATTAAATTAGTATTTTAAATGTATCTAATGATTTTTAAATGGATCTGAATTGATTTTGATTTACATCAATACTACCCACAGAGCTATCAGTTCCATCACTTTCCCATCGCTTAGCTCATTTAATTCACAAGTAAACCAAAACCTAGAACAAGAATCTAAACCTAAAGAAGCACATTGAATTCGCATGTTGCTAGCACGATCATGTCCACGCTACATTGTCATCTGATCTCATCATTGCCATTGGTTCTTAGGTCTTTCTCAGGACACGCCGCGTGGAGGTAATCGCTTGCTCCCACCCCAAAAGCTTAAGCTTGTATCCTTTAATATCAATCCTCTTACCAAATTTTGGGAACCCCTAATTGATTATAATTCTGAGAAAGACCTAGGCAGTTTTCTAGGTCCGAGGAGTCGCCAGCATGTTTCCAAGTTTTGGTTTGTTTGTTCCTTTTCATCATGAGCGATGCTTTTGTCGGTTGGTTGGTATGTCTCAGTCTTATATTACAGCTTTTTAACTTGAGCTTCGTATTTACAGACCAAAGCTGTGCGTATATTGCAAAGTTTACATTTAATGGTATTATATTGACATCTGTGGTCTGTTATTTTAATTTTAATATTTTTAAGTATCATTCAAGTCTAAAGTAACTGTTTCAGTGTTTATTTTTATGTGTTGTAACACATAATATTGTCTTCAACTATCATCATTTCAATAATTTTAATGTGATATTTTACTTTTATTTGTTGCTCGTGAGTTTTTTTGCAACAATGCATGCATATTTTCATTTCGCCACACAAATGTAAATAAACAACGATGTTAAAGTAACATGAAATAAAATTATGACTGTTTACAGTATTTTGTTACGAGGTCCAGCATTCACTTCTTCATCTTTCTCATTTTGACTATTAGATCTTATAAAGGCTCTTCCTCATCACTGAAGGATAAATTATCATATTTTACTTAATACGTCCAGATATTTTACAAAAAGAATATTAGTAAATTAAGTATTTTGGCCCTGAAGTATAAAAATATATATGAATTACGACAACATATTGTTGGGCCTCGACGTTGTATAATACGCCCAGTGAATTTTGATCTAACAACAATGATCTTCAATACATTTGCTTGTGAATCTGCAGCGGCATTTCCGTACATCTGCACGGCCAGAGCGTGGCTTCTCATGGCTGGGTTTAGCCTCGCCTTTGGAGCCATGTTCTCCAAGACTTGGAGGGTGCATTCCATTTTCACAGATGTCAAGTTGAACAAGAAGGTTAGTTGACTTTTGATTGCTTTAAGTAATATCTGTAGAAGATGTTAAAGGACTTTTGAATTTCAATAAATAAATGGTTTCGACTGTTTCTTTTATATTTTCTTCTGGTTATAAAACTGTTATGATTTTATTACAGGTAATAAAAGATTACCAGTTGTTCATGGTGGTCGGCGTTCTGTTGGCCATCGATCTGGCCATCATGACCACTTGGCAAGTCTCAGATCCTTTCTACCGAGCCACCAAGCAGATGGATCCTTATGTGAGTGTATGATTATGAGTGATTTTGCTAATGGTTTTGGTAATTTAATAAGGTTTCTCAAATATTCAAACGGTGTTTGGTCTCCACAGCCACACCCAACAAGCGAAGACATCGTCATAGTGCAAGAGAACGAATACTGCCAGTCGGAGAGAATGACCATCTTCATTGGCATCATCTACGCTTACAAGGGACTCTTGTTGGTGAGTCAAATCGTACTCATTGTCGGCACTGTATGCCTTTGGCACAAAATTAACAAGTGGCTCTCCAACTACTTCAGGTATAACTTAAGCTTATCGTTCAATTTATCAGGTGTTCGGCGCATTCCTTGCATGGGAAACTCGCCACGTGTCCATTCCAGCCCTGAACGACTCCCAGCACATCGGCATGTCCGTGTACAACGTACTCATGATGTGCATCGCTGGAGCAGCTATTACTCTTGTAAGTCTTTCCGTAAGAAAGCTATGGAATACTAGGGTGATTTATCCACTGCCTGATTATGTGTGATCTTTTAGTCATGATATGTCCTACTAAGACCTACTTTTGCCGACTGTTACAAACAAATCGTTGTTTATCCTTTTCCAGGTGTTGCAAGATCACAAAGACGCGCTCTTCATCATCATTGCTGTGTTCATCATATTCTGTACCACAGGGACTTTGTGCTTGGTCTTCGTGCCAAAAGTAATTTTTTGCTTATTAATTAAGTATTTAAGTCATATTGTCAAGTAGTGAGCAGTCAAATGCATTTAACAAAACGATACATTGAAATTTTTCTTGTTGCCAGTTACTAGAACTCCGTCGCAACGGCCCTGGAGCCACAGGTGCAGGACGCATCCGAGCTACTCTTCGCCCTGCCTCAACACACGAGTGCCGCTCCCCCGGGCCCGACATGGAGAGAAAGATGAAAGAGCTTCGGCAGTATAACAACCGGTACAGGAGGACGCTGCAGGCTAAGGAAAATGAGTTGCAGGTTGGTACACTTCAGAGTCTAAACACAGTTTGGCCATGTGGCAATTTCCTTATTGGAGACATCCGACATTGTCTTTTTCTGAGTCTAGTCTGTCTTTGCGAAAAATACTTAGATATGCATCAAGTTTAAGTCGTCCCTCACAAAGGCTTACGCGTTTTTCGGGCGTGTGAGTGCCGCGGACGCCGCGAGCACGCTCCGTAAGAGTCGAGGCGCCGTGTGACGTATGTGCAGCGTGCGCGAGGCGTCCCTTACGTTCTTACCCCTCCGCCCGCTCACTACGCCGAAGGGAAGTAGCATATCCAATGAGTACTTAGATTTTATCTGAAAGTGTCGAACTTTGCGGGCCAAGTATAATACCACAATAAAATTTTAATATACCTTGAAACTGTCTTTTATAATTTTGATTGCCTTTATATTTTTCAGATGTTGCTCAGCAAGCTGGGCAGCGATGCAAGTTCAGAGTCTTCAACTCGTGGTGACTCACGATCTCCAGCCACGCAGAGAACCAGACTGCCAGTGCCCAAGGAGAATATCAGTCATCCCGGTAAATATGGTACATCAATTAAAAACATCTGCATTACTAACTCACTAGTGTCTTTGTTGCCATGAGCAGAAGCAACTAAGTCGTTGTCCAGACCGATAGATTCTGCTGGAGGCATCAAATGGGTGGTGGTAAGATAATTTACATTTCGAGACTTCCAGGTCTTGAAAAATTCTACGCTTTTAGCTGACGGTACTGGTTGCCATGCAAGGACCTATGGCAGTCAATACCGGTAGTCAGAAATTGAGAACCTAAAATTTAGATTAGAAAATGTAGAGCTTCTATTTGGCATGAATCAAAATTCTGATAGATTTAATAATAGCATGATAAAGGCTGAGTGATTATGCTATTATTTTACAAGTGGTTCAATGTTTTGTATAGAAGTGTGAGTATGTATACTGTCACATTACAGAAACGAGTGACATAACGTCGGTGTGCAGCCTCAGCGCATCTGCTGGCGCTGAAGCCGAGTACATCAACCTGACGAGTCAACTGTCTATTGATAAGTAAGTCGCTTAACTACCAGACAACTTCATCCAGCCACTATTTGAAATTTATATACAAGAATCTTGTAAGCTACAAATTACAAAATTGGAAGTCTTTTGTATCAGTCAACATTGAATTTATGTAACTTAACATAACATAACATCACGCCTATATTACCCAGAAGGGTGTGGCAGAGGAGTACAACTCCCACACTTCACCTGTTATGCCATATCGCCATCTACCGCGCACAATTCCAACTCCGTGCTGCTATTGTGAATTTCCTTTTTCGGGCAATTCACAAGTAACACTTTGCCTGACCCGGGAAACGAACCCGAGACCGCGCAGTAAAAGACGCATACTTTTACCACTAGATCACCGAGCAGACATTACATTTAACGACAAGCTTTTGAATTTTGAACGGTTTATTTACATGTCAATAAATTAATTATTTCTTCTTAGACCGAAACCTTCAGCCCCACCTGAACCAGTTCCAGTCATCAAAGAAGGTACAGCGCCCAAAGAACCCAAAAAGGAACAAACCAAAAACGTATCATTCAAGAACCACCTGGACTACACCAGTCCGCCCGCTTCTAAGGCCGTGCCTGAGAAAGATAATCTCGCCAAGCTACCTTATGGCTGGACGGCTGAGGTATGTTCTTTTATTCCCGAAATCCCTGTATCACATCATTGAGAAAGCACCACGAACACGCTGTTAATATTGCAGTCAAATGACAAATTTAAGTATGACAAACTTTTTGATTACATTTGATAGCTCTTTATTCCATATCACACAGAATTGGCTTATATCCCTTTTATAACGTCGGTATAGCCAATAGGTAAAATTTTATGCAACGAGATAGTTAAGAAGATAATCTAAGAAAGAATTGATGTTCAATTCTAAAACACAGGATACAAATGATCAAATACAATTTTTAAATAACCTAAAAGTGACTGAAAAAGATGACACAGCAACATAACTTAACAGCTTGGTTAACTTGAATAAAAATGGCTTACAGGAACCGTCAGAGCCTCCGAAACTTGTGAAGGTCCCAGAGGCAGTGAAGGCTGAAGCGAAGACGATACTAGCTCTGAAGACTGGAGACACCACCACCGCCAAGTCGGTGCCAGCCAAAGTCCAGGAGCCTATGTACACCAAATCAGCTACACCTAAAATTATAAAGGTATCTTATTTGCTGTCCTATCCTCACTAATATAAATATTAAATTAGTCTTATGCGTTATCTTTGGGGAATTTAAATTTGAAAAAGTATGGATGGATGGTCTTTCATAATTTTTTCTTATTCTTATGTTAACAGACTCCAGAACTCCAAAAAAAAATCACGAAATCACAGGAACCGATCATCCCAGTAGCAACAAAGACGACTCCATCGAGGGAGCATAAGCCTCCAGCCCGGGGTCACAGGCGGATGTCTAGCGTGAGCCAGGCTGCATTGCTTACGGATCTGATGCACGTCTCCGTGGACCAGGATGATTTGGAACCGCCGCCGGGGATGGAGAGGAAAGTTATAGGTAAGACAGAACAACAAAATATATTTTTCCTCTTTAATCTTTGGCGTTTGCCAGAGTCGTGACGTCTCGGGTTCGGTTTTTAGACGGATGAAAGTATTATTTGACGATAGATGGTAATAGACTAGTCTTATTTTATGGGTGCACCACTATGTAAAAAAAAGAAACAAAAAATGACTTTCATTTTATTTTCCAGGTCAAGAAAGAGATCCACCTCCTCCTTTAAAAGTGACGCCTTTAAAGCAGGAGCCTGAAGATATTTTAGATGTAGACCATGATTACTCTTCAACGGAAAGAAGAAAATCATGTAAGTGTCAATTTGTTCTATCACCAAACTTGCGAAAGGCCAATGTGACATTTTGTGGTGAAGCTCTTTAGGGATCCAATTGGCTAAATATTTCATGGTGTTTAAATTGTCTTAGGGTAGCATCCGATCCGGCCAGCACTGTCTCTGGTCTGCAAGTATCACGGTAACGATATTGTCTGACATTGGGTACTTGTCCCTTCTCCTGATTTGGAATCCTGGAATGATCCTTTTTAAGACTAGTTGCATACATGATTCATTCTTTTGGTATCCATGAGCATGTTCGTAACCAGGGGAGTTCAATATCAACCCATTATCTCGAGAAAGTTGTTCAGACTACGGACTTGCTTAGTTATATTAAGTGATGAACTATACTTTTAAGTGATGTCAATGGATCTGACCTTGGAAATGTTCGGAGTCGTGCAACCTGGCTAAATTGTTTTGTGGAGTGCATATGTTCTTATAATTTGTGGTAAATATCCAGCATCCACTATCATATCGTCAAGTTCTAGTTGGAATATTTTTGCAATGCTTCATACTAAAGTTGATTTCTCTATTGCAGGTCAAAGAAGAGATTCAGAAAAGAGGAAAAAAGAGAGCTTCATAGTAGTACAAAGTGACCTTTGGGACACAAACACTTTTCAATATACTTGTCAAAAATCACCGCAAGGTGAGATCACTACAGGTGAATTACATTTTATTGATTTACGTAGGACAATAGAAGATGGACGTAGCGTAGAGCCATTTCATCATCATCTACTCCTGCTCTTGTAAGTCTTTTTTACTGCTTTTGTCTTCATTTAGATCTTTAGAAACGCTGTGGATGTGAATATGTAAGATATAGTTTTCTCACATGCTTAGTTTAGTTTCCCTAGAGACTCCCTGATCATATCATATTCTTCTAAATTTCTTGTATTCTTGAATAACTTCTGAATTCTTATGATAGTGGTGATTATCAGTAAAACATTCTCAGGTTTTCTCTTCTGGTCAAATCAATAAATGTTTGGTTGATACAAAAACATAACGAAATTAAAGTTTGCACCACTGTGTTAGTCAAAAAAGTTAATAATTCTAGACGCTCGTCATAAAGTACCTACACCTTTCATCGTTGAAGACTAAAGAGTATTCCATTCTACCTTCTTTAAAACTACTTGTATGTATAGGTCATCATCACACTCCCATGCAACGCAGTGTATCAGAAAAAAGTAGACAATCTCAACCTTCACCTCATCACCATAGGTAAGTGGACTTCTTCTGTTTCTCGAAGCTCTCTCGTTCTAGTTGTGATGTGACCTTTTACGTTTCCAGGGAAACGGATACCAGAAGTATGGAAAGAAGAGCTTCAAATGCTTCTATCAACTATTGTAAGATATTTCCATTCTTTCAACTTTGAACTTGAATAATAGACTATTATTCTTAAACTCCTACTTATTCATGACGACCATCTCACTCATTGTGTATGCATGACACATTAGTTATTTCTAAGGGGGCATTTTATGAAGAAATTTTATTGTTCTCAAATGTGTATTATAACCAGACACTATAATTTTCCTTTCAGCTGGTACAACAAGAGTAGGCACGCCCGAAGGCTATCGTGAAGCAGAAACCCTCAGAATGACAGATAGGTTATCAAAGGTAAAGTGTGTCAATTATTAGCCTTTTGCAAAGTTTATGTAATGTTTATTTTAAAAACGAAACTGCCTACTTACATTTGTGTTTATTTCAGCGACGAGGATCGGAATTTCCTCAGCCTGTTAGTACACCTCCTCAACAAATTCAAGCTAAGAGAAGACAATCTTCAGCTCAAGTAAGTTGATACTTTACATGTCTTCAAAGAGTTTTAAAAGTTATTTCGATAGCATTGGACTAATCATGACAATTTATCCGCAGGTTAGGTCATATCAGGAAGAAAGGTTACAAAAATCAGAAGCAACACCTAGAAGACACGACGATATTCCTAGAAAGACCCCACCAGTCCAGGAATCAAGCGTGGAGTCAGACACATACAAGCCAGATCCTGATACCATCAGGGTGACAAAGAGCCAGGAGTCTCCAGCGAAACGGTTGAGGCAAGAGGCTGAGCCTTTAAAAAGAGCCAAGGGTGTGGGTGACTCGCCGAGGCTCACGCAAGCAACCAAGACTCAAGATGTCCGACACACGCCCAGGCCTGATCATCATAAGAGTAGTCCTAATGTAGCAGCGTCTAGACACAAATCAGGTAAGTGATTTTAAGGTCTTATAAATTAGTGACTTTCTCTAAAAAGCTGTTTATATGCCATGCACATACATATGAGCGCCTGAACATTTAATGTTAGCAGTATATTCAACAATTTAAAACTCTCTTCCAGATTCACCAAAAAAGCGCGAGGACCGTAAATCAGCGACCTACAGAAACGACTCCAAGCGGCAAGAGTCCGTGGACCAGCGAAAGATGTATACGGCCAGCTCGGAGTCCGAACTGTTCGAGTGCGCCATCCTGCCAATCTTCCACAAGCTACTCACGGAGCGCCACAAGAGCCAGCCTCACGGGTTAAACCTCAGTTATGGCGTCAGCTGTCCCAATATATCCATTAAGTGCGATATAGTTGAATATTTGTAAGGTTGTGCAGGATTGTTATGTTGCCTACCCTTAGTTAACACCGGTGCATACATAAAATTAGATTTTAGTTAAATTGGACACACCTTTGGTTCGAATCGAATGTTCCAATCACTAACTGTCAACTTAACGCATACATAAAGAGCCAAATTTGTGAGCCCAATCTCACACGTTGGCCGGTCAGATTTGGGACCAGAAAATGCAGAGCCGGCATTACGAATTTCACATTAGTGAGGTATAACAGGTAAATAATCGATAGTTTATTCGATATCTATTCCTATTGTTTTATGATAAATCAACAGCAGATTATTTATTTATGTGTTACTTACGAATCTTCTATTTTGCCGCTACAATTATAATATTATTAGTTAGTGTAACAGACGATATGAAAAGTTTACAATATAATCTAGATGTAATTTAAATCATCGACAAGTTCGCTCACGGGTCTACAATGTAATGTGTAAAAATATCGAAAGTATTAATTTTTTAATATCGAATAATAAGTGTTTAGGTGACGTTATAGTGCGCAGGCATTTGTTAAGTTTGTTAACGCACAATGGATTTGGTTTGTCCCAGTCGTCCCAGATTTTACTCAAAAAGTAGAAAACTCGTAGTATTTATGTCAACCATTATTTTGACATTTGATATTTTATTTGAGATATGCCGGCAGATTCTAGTAAAATTAGTTGTTAGACTATAATGTGTTCAGTTATTTGTTATAAAGTTTATAAATCTAATTTTGTAGAAATTATCAAATAGAAAATATTAATTTTTATTATGCGTAGTTGGGTACAACATCAAAGAATGATCTGCGTGTTAAATTTTATTATAAATAATTAGTACTTGTCTATATTAGAATACTTATGAATGTAGTCGACTGTACGTACCAACTTATTATGTTTTTCCTATTGTGTAAGAAACATTTTTGTCTATTTGCACGTAATTTTAAAGACTTGATAGTTGTTAAGATTTAATAATAATGTTAATTAGGTAATAAATAATTTGATAACAGAATTGTTTCTTTAATCTTGCCTCAAAATTCCTCTTAATGTTTGATAAATCAAATAAGACACGGTTTTAATTTATAAAATCATTTCCACAGACATTTATTTCTGTTTAAAATCCAGTTTCAAATAGCTTCATTTAATTTGATTTATAGATGCTTCGTAATGAATTATTCTTTTACCCGCAAACATTTCTAATTATTCTTAAAATATGTTGTATGGTATAAATACTTGGTTCCGATACTGAGATATTGAATACGTGTTATGGTATGTCACATCACTCATAAAAATACACGGCAAACGTGAGAATGGTAGTGCAATGTGCTGGTTTTTTATTTAATATATTTTTCTCTACCTTGGCAAAAAAAAATCATTGATTTCTACCCAATAATATACCAAAAAAATACAAAGTGTCATTTTATCATCACGGTGGCCTGTCCCGAACCCAATTCCGCTTATAAAAAAAATACCTTCCCCTGCAAATATATTCATAATATGGATTTAAATCGGTTGTTTTATCATTAAATTATAATATATTCGATCAAATAAAACCATTTTTGTTTGTTTATATTCTTTTTCATGGATTTGACAGGCAGTCAACTTTTGTCTGGAAAAAGTTATCATTTCAGAGGACAGTAAGTTTTAGTTGAATAGCCACGTCAACATTGCGATGTTATGCCCTTCTCACCTTTCCTCACTTCGGATCAGGCCGGCTCAAGCTCTAGGCCCGATCGCACCAGTCCCAACGTCTTGCGGTTTCGCGCCACAAAAGTAAGTTTATCATTTCAGTGATATGGGGACATAAGTAGGATCATTTCGGTGGCTGTTATAACTCGAGCTAGATTCCTCTAATTTGTTTCAAAATTGTGTATTTAATTTCGCCGTAAGTACTGATTTGCTTGAGTAGTGTTCATTTTGTTTTAAAAAATTTATCACACAGTAAGAAACGGTCATTTCAGTGGTAATTTTTTATCATTTCGGTAGACACTTTTCATTTCAGTGGACTCTAAAAAAATCATCCTTAAATATTTATGTAAATTTTGATGATATTTGATGTCCACTCACACACAATGTTATAAAATAGGCTAAAGTTTCATTTTTCACTTAAAGTATATAGATAGCATTGAAATTAAAAAAGCCCACCGATATGACAAAAAAAATTCGCTTGTTGAAATTGACCCTACTACACTACAAATATTAAGCCGGTGCCGCACCTAACGAACAGGGCATTCGCACGAACGCGTTCTTTAGTTCCTGTTATGGTGGGTCCACACTGAGCCAACGAAGGCGAACGAAGGTTTTTTGACGTTGGTAGCAAACGTTCGTTGGCCTTCGGACAAACGTCCAAACACATTTGGTGTTTGACCAAAACATCGTTTGCTCATGATTCCGGATTGCTTTCCATAGACAATACTCGAAAGTGTATTTTGATCATAGCCTAAGGATATCATGTGTCAATGGGGTTGGCAACTGTCTTATGTCCATGATTATTATTTACAAGTCAGCTATTATTCTGTGTTATTAACTACTTAGCTTCAAGATAATGTAATTTACTACGTAGACACATGCTCTGACATTTAAACAGACCGTCGAATGTCAAAATATCAACCATTCTGTTGACGTTCGTTTGTTGGTGTTTGGCGACCGTCCAAACTGAATTCGGTCCAATGGCGCAAATCCTTTGATGTTACCGCCACGCTACGGATCGCCGGCCAACGTCAACGAACGTTCGTTGGCCATCGCCAATCCGTCCAGACATGGCCAACGAACCCATTCGTTCGCCTTCGTTGGCTCAGTGTGGACCCACCAAGGAGTAGTTTGGATTCGCCGCAACATCAAACAATTTCGTTGGCGTTTGGCGATCGCTAAGGCATCCAAAATAGGACCACCGAATCCATTTGTCTTCGTTCGTTATGTGTGGACTCGGCTTCACAACTAGTGAGCTGTCAATAACGTCAAATCAATTCATGAAATTGTCAAAAATGCCAAAATCTGTCAGTATTTTTCTGCCTTCGTTCTCGTTCGGTTGTGTTATTTTTATTTTGTGAATATTGTGTGAGATCATTGTTATTTGTGTTTATTATCTAATGTAATTAAGTGTTGGACGTCCAAAATTCACAATGCCGGTGTTCCACACGAAGATTATCGAGAGCATTTTGGAGCCTGTCGCTCAACAGGTGAGACTGAGAGAGTAGTAACATGAAATTATTTATAGATTGTAAAATGTTCTATAGTTTGTCGTGTAGGTGTAAGATCTTGTAGATTATTGTTTACAGCGATCGTTTACTCGAATATTATCGGTGTATTATGTCATAGCAGTGATTAAACCAGCTGGAATGCGATGAAATGGCTATATTTGGTAGCGCGCGTTACCTTAGCCTTTTATGTGTATTTAGTGAACGAAGCTGGGTGTCGTATGGTGTATAACCTTGATGGGAGATGTGAGAAATGATTCAGAACTGGTTGGCTGGTTTTTGATTGAAAGAAATGTGTTAATTGGTTGTAACTCATAGTATTGTGACTAATTTTATTAGTTTCTGAAACAAAAGTTGCAAAGTACTCTTAAAACATGAATGTGCTAGGTAAACTCCAAATTAAAGGTCATATCTAATAAAATAAATACTAAGTATATATTGTCGCAAATATAACTTTACTAGTAAAAAAAATAAAGACTTAACTTTAAACTTTTCAAACTTTCTATTCTTATGCTTGCCATTGTTAAGCATTCACAAGTTAGTGTATGTGTCTCTGCCTCTTCCTAGTTAGTGAAAATTCTCAGAAGTCCATAGAGAACAGATATCTAACACAATGCTAAAATAATTCCAATAAGACTTTATTTACCAGAACTCATGATCATACAAAAAAATCTATCACTACTCTCTATTCTCTCTATTATTATTATTTACTTAATATACACACACGGTCAGTAATAATATTGAAATACTTGGCAATCAATACTTCTTATCTTATTATTTGATTTTAATGAATAGGATCTAAAACTACTGGACTAATCTTGATGTAGATTTGTGTGGAGATAGATCACTTCCCCCAGAAGGATACTTATTATAGACTCACTATGCAGGCAGAGCTGTGCAAAAAAGCTAGTGTTCTGCCATATACAATATTGAGAAAATAGTTTTATTTAAGTATCTGAAAAAGATTTTTTTTTTGTTAATAAATCTTACTATTAAACTAGCAAATTACAAGTATTCTTGATAAGCCCCTCCAATTAAGCTTAATTTGCTTGTGTTGTCATGAACTTATCTATCTCTTCAACTTGTTATAACTCCAATACTATCTGATCAAAACTCATCATTGCAATAGATTTTCATCTACAAAGCTATTTGTTTCTCAAAATCTTAATTATATCATGATTTGATAAATAAAAACTTAACTGCTATTACTGTGGCTGGTGGCTACACACTGGGTCAGATATATATTAAAGATGCCACGAATATTCGGCAACTATTCGGCCGAATACCGAATAGCAAATCATGTAAAAAAAGACACGTTATTTTACTAAAAATGATGTATTTATTTCCAAATTACAACATTTTAGTACTTAAAATTAATCAGTGGTAAGTTGTGTTGGTTTAAAACGAGCTTTTGAGCATTTTTTGGTAGTAAACGATTGCGCTTTTCATCGTAAACGTTACCAGCCTCAGAAAATAACCTCTCACTATAAACGCTACTTCCAGGCGAAGAAAGATAAACTTTTGCAAATTTCGAAAGGTTCATATTGTTTTTCGTTTGCTGACCACCACTTGTAAGGATCGGCCTTCCGATCTAGGCGAATAGATAGACCGATGATACACGTGTCCTACTAATTTAATTATCGTAATTTAATAATTTTGGAAAGAAAGTTTGATTACCAAATTATTATCATTACTGTTTTGGCGCTGTTTCTTAATGGACGGACGGTCTTTTGCATTTCGCGCCAATTCACGACCGTGTACTTTATTGTAAATATCTTTTAAATATAATATATCGTAAGTAGGCTAGGTAATTAGAACATTGGTTATGTAAATAACTATCAAGTGCTCAAGTGCATTTTAGTGAGAAAAACTATAACAATGCCGCTTGCTGATCCGCGCGGTTTTACTCGCGTTAAAAGTTACTATTCCACTCTAGTCGCCGACTGTTCGGCGCTTCGGCCGACAGCGTTGCCGAATATTCGGTATTCGGCCAATTCACTATTCGTTGCATCTCTAGTATATATAGAACTTTGACCATTGAAACAAAGAGAAGAAGAATGGTTTTTTGAAATATTCAAAGTGTTCAATAACTTATGCTGACTGTTTCTTTGTCAATGGATATCAAGATCCTTTCTATTACTGTTTCAAATAATAATAGAATTGTGACTCATTTCTAATTATGAATGAGTTTAGCCTGTAGAGCCATTCATTAGCATTGCCAATTGTTTTTAAATTATGTTCATAGAAGTACCATGGTCAATATGGGCACTGACTCACCTGCTTTGTAAATGTTGTGACTAAACAGGTTGTGGTCTCAATATGATGTTCTTAGAAATGCTTACTTGTTTTCTGTAACTTCTAAATTGGTGATAGAGTTCTCCATTAATATATTGTTTGTTTGTGACACAAAAAATTATAACATTTAGTTCTGGGTGCATCAGAATTATTAACGCTGGGGAGCTTTTAGCACTGTAGTATTGTGCTAAGATGTGTACCATTTCTATGAATAATATTTTTAAATTATTTAGTTTTACACGCTTTATAATGTGTTTTCTAATGCCAGAAAAAAAATTTTTTTTCTTTCTTCAATAGTTTAAATTATGTGATAGGTCAAGGTGATATTTTTACTGAGTAGTGGTCCAAAATAGTTTGCAAAGTTTCCCAGGCAAATGACTAGGTTATTTTAGTGAGAATGCAACCAAATAAGTATATAAGTATTTGATGAATATATAATAATCATATCCATAATCATGAAAATAAATGTCTTGCTAAATATCCTTAGATGCTAAGATTACATGCAGCAAATCTCAAATAAAATTATATTTATTTATACAAGATGTAAACAAACTAAGTAACTAGCTTATCAGAAGTCAAGGCTGCAGATCTAAGACCTATACTTAGGTATTTACACTATTTGCTCAACACTATGTAATGGTATTATTATCTTATTGTCATTGAATAATTGTAAATGTGTAATTGTGGGATAACTGTTTGAAATTTTCCTGTTAAATGAAGTTATGTTTGCCTAGTTACCTGCTACCTAAATCACAAGAAACAGCATCTGCATTTATAATTAAATTAAAACATTTTTTGGTAGAAAAATGCATGAAATGATTTTATTAATTACACATGAATGATTAAGTTATTAGGTCGTCACAGGTAATCATAATAATTGATAAATTACTATTCCAATTTTAACATAATAAGACTATCACTCTCTCTTCTATTTTGCTGTGCCCGACGGGTCCACAATGACTCATATTAATGTTAAACCTTACCACCTAAGAACACTTTGTGGAATGCAATAAAGTTTTGAATTTGAATTACCTGCAGTTATACCCAAGCTAAGCATTACTGTTCAGCTCCTGTGCGGTGTAGCGAGTGGTTAATATCCTTATTGCAAAAATAATTATCGGAATCTATCAGTCTCTAAAAGAATGTTATCTAAAGAAAACTGAGATGTTCTAAAATAGAAGCTACTGCATTTTTGTGTTCTGCTCTGTATGATCTCATTGTGTATTAATTCAGTAAAATGCAAGATTCATGTAAACATTATTTGATAATAAAGTGTTAAGACTTTGTTTCCTTATATTTGAAGTAAGAAATATTTTTCTCCCTACTTTAACTGTGAAAGTATTTTGAACCACAATTGGAGTGCATTCCACATAATATGTGGTGTGCTTAATGGTGCCTACATAAAGGTTTAGTTTAGAGACAACCTCCAAGTTTACCTAAAGTATAATTAGAAATTCTAGGAAGTGTTTTAGTGTCATCTGCAAAATCTGGTTATATTTAAGAACTGCAAAAACCAAGAAGATGTCTCATACAAATGAGGCACTTTCTCTGATGTTAAATATAACTGTCTAAACAATGTTACTCCAATTCCTGGTAATTAACTGTCCAAAGCAATAAATTGGTCAATTTAGAAGCCAATCCTCATCCTCCAAGGCGACAGTCATGCATGACTCATGAAGTCATAAAGAATGAAATAATAAGTTATTTGATTGATCAGTTGTCAGCTGTAACAAAATGAAATCATCAATACACAATGCTCCATTATGTACTGTCGAGCGTGAAGTCTCGGGTTCGACGACTGCCATTGACTTCTGACAGGTCTGCAGTATTGTTTGTTTTGATATAAATCTTCACATTGTGTAGTACAAATATGGAAAACTTTCTTAATAGTTGTTGAGATGACACAAAACTGTAAATGCAATGCAGCATGCATTGTATGCATATGTACTACTACTACTACTTTGGTAAAGATTGAGATTGAAGAGGCAGTACTATTTGTATGCAGCTGTTATAGAATTTTGGTTTGTTCATCACCCTTTAAAGACCACCTGGTAAAAGTGATAGGTTGTATCACTAAGTAAAAGACGACAACCTTAGACGGGTCTCTAACTGCCAAGGCGAGCTCGGACGCGGCGTGCTTTTGCAAGGAGATGACGGACATCTCTGATATCTCGACTCTCAATTCCATCAGCACAGCGTCTCTTTAGCGCGACCTCCCTTAGGTGCATCTCAGCATCACTTGTTACATTCATTGCAAATTTTCGCATTCAATATAGACCATCAATAATTGATGAGTCGCAGATGAAAACCGTGAAGTTGGTAATTTGGCCCACGTGTATTGAGGGCAGGTGCGCAACCTCGCGCGTTTCCGTCGCTATTTCTGCCGCGCCATGGGACGCTTGCCCTGCGCCATCGCACACCGTGCAGGTCGCCGCAAGGTTGCTACAGCCATAAACATAAAACGATATTTTTGTTTGTGAATGTAGCAAAGCTTGCAGTATAGTGAATGCAAACTTTTCCGTCTTCAGTAAGAAATTTTCCAGTTTTGGCTATTAGGTCATTAGATCAGCTGGCATTATATAGGTATGCCTAAAGTGGTCAATGATATCAATACAACCAAAGTCTGCTAATTATATATGTCACTGTTAGTTTATTACACTATTTATACACTTTGAATGCACTCATATATTTGACGGGTTGTGGGGTGTTCCGCTATATTTGAGCATGATTATATAATTAGAAGACTTATAAAGAAGAAGAGAGAAGAGAAGATACTTATGTTGTCTGTGACTTAATATAAGGACTTAATATGTGCCTAAATAAATCCTTAAATTGAGGATGGAAAAATTCTGAACGAAATTCATGTCCCTATTATAGAGGTTAGGGTCTTTCAGTAATATGGTTTCAGTTCCTATGCCGTCGATGACTTAAGGAATCAGCACGCATTTTAAGGTACCAGCCTATCTAAATCGGGACATATAAACTTGTAAAAATTACAATTAACAGAAAACTAGTTTTAATTTATTACACGAAAGTGTCATTCTGCTTGTTCTTTTAAAGGTTGTTGCGTAGGATTGGCATTATGTACTATGCTAATAACGGATTTAATTCATAGAATGACATAACGAGTCACGTGACTGTGCATTAGATACACAAGATAATATACCTAACATTCTTTAGTTGGTCGTTTAATTAAATGGGCACATTTAGGTTCAGTGCCGGTTCGATAGCACTACCAGCGCCCTGGGCGAGATTTATACGGCGCCCCCTAACTGCAATTCAAACCCATATTATGAAAAAAAGCTAATAAAATTTGACTATCCTAGCCTTTGTCGGCGAACTCTTTTATTATTTTATCAAAATCGAGGTTTTCAGCAATTTCATTCTCGATTGACTAAGTTGCCTCAGAAAGTTCAGCTTAGAAAAACGCCTCTCCCCTCTAAAATGAGCTGATGAAAACTAGAATGAGCTGAGTGTGTGCCGCTTCGTCAAAAATTACATAAACTCTCTCTAATTTAAACGTAAAAAACCGGCCAAGTGCGAGTCGGACTCGCGCACGTAGGGTTCCGTACCACTATACATCTAAACAAATGTTTTTCTTTATTCTTTATTATATTGGAGTTGATTGAATGAAAAGTAAAATGAGGGTAACGATTTATAACGTATAAAAAAAAATATTAGATCTCGTTCAAACCAATTTTCGGTGGAAGTTTGCATGGTAATGTACATCATATATTATTTTACATTTATCATTCCCTTATTTTAGAAGTTACGGGGGGGGGGGGGGGGCTATTCAGTTAAGAAAAAAAAAATATTGAAAACCTCCATATAATTTTTGAAGACCTATCCATAGATACCACACGTATGGGTTTGAAAAAAAAATTAAGTTGCAGTTCTAAGTATGGGGAATCCCAAAAATGTATTGTTTTTTTCCTATTTTTGTATGAAAATCTTAATGCGGTTCATCGAATGCATCTACTAACCAAGTTTCCACAATATAGCTCTTATAGTTACGAAAAAGGGGGTGTGACATACGGACGGACAGACGGACAAACATTTCGAATCCATAAGGGTTCCATTTTTGCCATTCGGTTACGGAACCATAAAAAGAGGTAGATAATGTTTTTCTCGATGTTCTCGAGTTTTTCACCAGCTCTTCTCATGATGCTGACCCATCGGAGCTGGTATAGGTCGCGTCATGTAAAATGAACGCTGGCGTTCTCAAAATACCATCGCGCACAAAAGTTTTTATTTACGAAATGGTTTTACACAGAAAAGTGAGAAAAATGATTCATGACGTATATTGTTTTATGAAGAGAGAGGCTGATAATAATGCAGTTGATAATTTAAAACAATGTATGAAACGGACCGCAGTGGCAACAAAATGTTCTGAGCCTACAGTGAGACGAATTGTAAAAGGTTCAAAAGATTCAGAATTCCTTACTGTCTTCGGAACTCCCGGCAAAAATAAAAGAATCAAACAAAAACCAATAACAGATATTGACAACTTTGACCAGGGTGTTATAAAAAGAATCATCCACAATTTCCACGTCACTGAAAAAGAATTGCCTACCATAGCCAAGTTGCGAAGACCGCCGCGTCCTTATCTGGTTTTCACGTCACCAACGACGACTTAATGGAAGAAGTATCAATATTACTTTAATTTTTGGAAATTAGATTAAACATTTTAAACTAAAGTAAACATCTTTTAAATTCTATTTAATGATATTTTACCTAATAAATTTTGCAATGTACTTCCCGAAAACCAATATACGAAGCCTCGAGCGACAGCTAGTTCAAAAATAAAACAATAGGTAACAACACTCGCGCACGAAAGTACTAGCACTTTCGTGCGCGAGTGTACCAATGCGCAAACACCCCCCCACCACTTTCTTCCAGCGTTCTTTTTACGTTACGCGACCTATACTTGGATTGATTTTAATTCAAATTTCTAAGTTGAATTAAAGTCAATCTAAGCGCCGGTGTCAAATCATTTTATTGCAATAATTATTATAATTTAATTAGCTAAGTTTTATTTTCATTTTGTATAATTTGTATTTTGATTTTTGTTTTGACGTGTTCAAGCGCCCCTTGAGGCCCATGGAAATAAATGATTTGATTTGATTTGATCGTCGGGGATTCCCGGTAAAATTAAATGCATGCAGTGCAGTGCTCCGATTTGAAGACTGAGTTCCATTCTAGTGTTGCCAACATAACAATTTTTTCGCAAAATTTGGGGAGTTTACGAGTTAGTAGGCCTCGCTCAATGAACGAATATAGGCGCCTGCGGTGCTCGCAGGCGCCCATTTATATTCGACGCCCTGGGCGGTCGCACAGCCGCGCCCAACCCTAACGCCGCCGCGCCGGTAGGTTAATCCCCGGCGGGATCCGGCGCTCATATCTTTATTATGTAAACGGGAAAGCTGGGTTTTCGACGTTTCTGTAGTAATATGGTACTGTAATCTCTCCTAATATAAAATATCTGAATATATTTTGGAAGAAGTTTAGTAAACACAATAACACGTTATTTAATGCCCGACTGCCAAAGAAGGGTTATTAGAAATCTGCCATGAAACGCAAAAGTTGAAGATTTGGCATATTGACCATACAAAAGTCGGTTGTTCGTAATTCGTATAAAAGCCACTAAGCATGAAGTTTGCCAAGCGGTCGAATTATTGTTATTTAATGTCCTGAATTAGACACACATAATTTCTGGCCTGGCATGCTGGTTAGCCAATTAAATCAGGCGATAGTGACTTTGTAAATATTTCTGGCCTGCTGGATGCTAACCAGCATTCCACAAAAACAAAGAATCAAAGTAGGTCAATAAAAAGATAGCTAGGTTAGAAAAAGATCCTAAAAGCTCTAGCTTCTCCTCTTCTCCCCTTTCCGCCGAAATAATCAAAAACATTGGTATTGTCCCCCTAAATAATTAACGCGTCTCAATTTAAGCAAAGCTCTAAGAGCCCAAATTCAAATCAAATCATTTATTTTCATAGGCCCCAGGAGGCGCTTGAACACGTCAAAACATTACAAAAAATTATATAAATATAAATCATAAATAATACTAAATTATACTACTTACTTAATTACAATAATTTGAATACAACTAAGTAAGACTTGCTATATGTCTCAGTAATCCATCTGCCACTAACCAAGTGAGATTCATAAGTCTATTCATCATTTTAATAGCCATCTACATACCACAGGATCTCAAGCGACACATTAACGATAACGACCTAATGATGACACATCCATGGATATTCCTTGCACTAAGAACCATTTAGTAGGAAAAAGGAGTACTAAAATGGTTAGTTAGTTGCGAAGTGGACAAGCCTTAAGTATGCGTCCCGTGCGTTCCCGTCTATAAATAAACGAGTCCCGGACTGTGGTAACCTTTTTGCTCTTTCGTGTCTGGCCTGAGCCCTATATGTACTTTCTCTGACGTATAGATAGGCGTTGGGCTTCGCGAAGTTTGGCTTTCGAGTGACCTTTGAGCTTTTATGGCTGTTAAATAGTTTTGTGCCTTAATGAACATCCTTTGTGTCTTTAAAAATGTATGCCCTAGATATTGCAAATGTCATAACTGTTACTACTGTTGTTAATACGCGTCAATTGAAACAATTAGATATTTTTAAACGACTTGATCAAATAATTCAAGGACGGTTTTATATTTCTAGTTTCTAGGTAGTAATTATGGCATTTGAAAACTTCAAATCACAATTTAATTTTGTTCAGATATTAAGGTGCAAAGCCATACTGTAGTGTATTAATTTGTGGTCAATATTAAGTAACATAAGAATATAATTAAATTTATAGATCCAGAGGCCAGGTGCCAAAAATAACTGTCTGAAAAATTATAAAATACACAAACGAAGCTGCGTGTCGAACCTTCATAAATACTGCTGATAGGACGCGACCTTTAAATTGAGTCGTTCATTTCGTCACCGTTGTTTTATATGCCACCAATATACTCCGTTGTGTTGACCGAACGTTAAACAAACGATAATGTTGCCAGGTGATATTATTCAAATATGTATTCTTATTTTAAACGTTGACTCACTGGCAGTTTGTTATAGTTTTCGCGCGGTCTGTTGGCGCCTAAATTTAAATCGGGAATCGACGGCACCCATTTCGTAACGGTGTTTTTATTTTCATTTTGATGGCTATTGACGTTTTAAGCAAGAGCGTCGATTTGTATTATGTTAAATTTCAAGTGTGTTAGGGATTTTTTATACATTGATAATACATGTTGTAAATACATTGATAGGAAACAGAAATAGTGGTCTGGTAAATATCACTTGGTACAGGGAAGAGTTACTAAATGGGGTCACTATACTACGATATATTTGTAAATATAGATTAGGTAATCCCGTAGATCCGAGGCCGCATCGGTATTACAAAGTGGCAGAACAAATTGGATATCATCAAATATATGTGGATGATTGTTTATTCAAAGCTATAAAATTATAAATCCACTAGTTATAGCTGGAGGAAACTGTAGTATGCCGGATGGACAGATGTTTAGAGATATTTAATGAGGAGAGAGAAGAGGCACATTTGGTCAACCAAGTTATACACCTTCGAAGTAAAATAAAGAAGAAAGTAGTATTAGAATTGGATAGGCCATTTAGTTAAGTAAATAAATACATAATAGAAGACAGAGATGGTTTGATAATGGTAGAGGAAACATTTTTGTTCTCGTAGATACAAGTTGTATCCGATAAAACAGCGGTCATCACGTGACTTCTTTATATGACTACAAATTTTAGACTGACATAATATTTCGTAGGCAGAGCTAATAAAATCGTGATTGATCTACCAATAAAGCAATAAAGTGTGAATATGGCAGATCTAATATAGCACCTCTGAACGAACCATAAAATAAACATTTGTTTACACAATTCTGTAGAAACAGATTGGTGCTGAGTAACTGAGACTGTGTGGTCATATATAATTTTAAATTTTGTAAACTTTGCTATTGTTAGCGCCTTTATTTGTTAGAAATAATTTAAATAAGGCCGGTATAAATAGATTTCAAATGCGGTTTGGTTTGTTTTATATTATGGTTTCGATAAATTGGCGTCGTACGTAAGTATAGTGAGTTTAACAAAGAAAGAAAATGATGAAGTTATTGTGGTTAGAATGTACATAATTTCGTTGATTTGTTGCAACTGCCGAGCAAGAGACGACAGAAGTTTGACTGGAGATTTTCTCGCGCATAGGGCTCGAGAAAATCTCCTAGACTACTCAAAACAAGTGTCAGACAATGCAATTGCATCATTAACAAATGTAAAATACGATTCTCTACCACCTGTTCAAGAGAAAATTCTTTCAAAAATTTGCCTTAAAATTTTTAGGTTTGTCGCACGAAGAATAAGTCTTTTAGCAATTTTTTACATGAGATGATGTTAAATGTATCTAACGTATCACATTGTTGTCAAAACTACACCTTTAATTTAGTTTAGTTTTGTTCTCAGCAATATTATTATACTTGGAAAACTAGAGACTCAGACACTACGATCACATAATTTACTGGCATCAATATTTTTATTATAAACATGTATTCTTCGTGACATTTATACGTTAATGTTCCCCTATCCTTGTCAAATTGCAATTGGACTCAAAGGGCATCAAGGCAAGGGTATCGGCCGATGCCTTAATGCTCGTTTCGGTTTTTCGTTCTGACCAATTATAGGTATTTAGTACGTCTTTCGGACTTAAAGGAAGGGATTCGTACTAGTACCAAGAAGATTTTACACGGGCAAGGTACCAATATCTCTTTTTAACCGACTTCAAAAAAGGAGGAGGTTCTCAATTCGGTTGTATTTTTTTTTTTTTTTTTTTTTTATGTTTGTTCACCGATTACTCGAAGCCGCCTGGACCGATTTGAGAAATTCTTTTTTTGTTTGATAGGATATACTTGTCAGGTGGTCCCATTTTTTTCCAGTCACGTTCTGATGATGGGATCCTAGAGAAATCGAGGGCAACCCTCAAATTTAAAAGGCTTCTATATTTACATATAGGCTCCTTGAGGAAGTTTACTGTATTCTTTCAAGTTATACACAGATGAGGCGAGACGTTGAATATTACTTATGTATATTCATAATATGAGGTCATGATTTAATGATGGGATCCTAGAGAAATCATGGGTCAATCAAGCTTCTATATTGTGTTTCGTATATTACCTAAAACTACTTGGATATTTGCATTTTAAGTTGCAGAGCTGATGCTGGAAGGTACAACTCCTCAACGGTTAGGAGTACGGGGATTATTATTAAAAAGTTTTCCGTCTCAAGTAACCGTCGTCTCCTCATTCGAGAAACATTCTTGCTCGGTCTACCCATCACTTAAAATCGTAAAATAAAATAATTTTTAACAAAAAAAAAAACCGACTTCAAAAAGTAGGTAAACTAAAAAGCATAAAATAAATTTACTTCGCACAAATAATACGTTTTTTCATTTAGTTAAATAGAAATTATTAAATAATTATTTTATAATTCTGAAGTCGGTGCCAAGTAACCAATAACTAGATAATAAGTATAAATCTTTCTAACAACTATTTTCTGACTGAATATTAGTTCTTAATTATCCGATTTACGTGGCACCGACTTCAGAATTATAAAATAATTATTTAATAATTTCTATTTAACTAAATGAAAATACGTATTATTTGTGCGAAGTAAATTTATTTTATGCTTTTTAGTTTACCTACTTTTTGAAGTCGGTTTTTTTTTTACGTAGTCGCGTAATGAAATTTGCATAGTGATCTTACCTTGCTGTTGTTTTACATGCCATAGGGATGATTCTTTCTATTAAAGTCTTGTCCCAGTAACGCTTTACTGAGACAAGACCTTAATAGAAAGAACCATCCCATGGTTTTTAGTTTATCTTTTAATCGACTGTCAACGTAAAGTAGTGTGTAATAAAATGCTTAAGTCGCTGTAAAATAACTGTTGATGCTTGTCATGCCTTATGAAGAGCTCAGGATATAAGGGCTGCCTAATAAGCCTCAAATTATATCAACAACATACTTAAATCCTAACTTATTATTCTTCGCAATTAATTATTGGTGTCATGTTTATTATTGTTTTTTTTTGACGCAAGTATTAGCAAATCTACCACCATATGGTCGTCTCCCACGCTGGCCGTGGACTTTTGAAGATCGTTACGACATTGACTTAGATTTTATTTGCCATATTTACTTGCGTGGGTGTTGCTGGTGAAATATAACTGTCAGTGGTGCATTAATTAATGCAGAAGGAATTTGAATGTCACACAAAGTAGCATAATATGAATCTTAATTTGAACTCTGTGACAAGTACATACCTAGTTGGAACAAAGCGTAATTGAGCTAGATATCTTCTGTCTTCGTTATCCTATTCTATTAAAATAGCAAATCTTGTATAAACATACGAGTATATGCCCGTACGATCTCGATAAGGGAGATTTTGGGATCTATACAGGCCTCATTAAAAATAAAATAGATTTTTAATTTTGTGATAATTTTAAGCTTTCATCGATAATCAAAATAAACCCTCAAAATATGAACATACGTCGGTCGAAATTTTCATATAAAATGTGTAGAAGATCTTAACAAAGAATGCTGCCGAAGCATTTCTGTTTGACATAGTTTAGATAACCGAAAATACTCCGCTGCACTGAGCTCTCTAATAGTATTCATAACATAAAAGCCTACCTGGAAAACATAGAGATAAGATAAACAGCTCACAATAAACATTAACCTATTATTGGGATTATACAGTTAGTAAGTGTTCCCACTCAATGTTAACGGTGAGAGCACCATTGTAGCTAAGCGAAGTGCCTACTTCCTTACTAATATTATAAATGCGATAGTTTTTGAGTATGGATGATATGTGACATTTAGCATCCATGCATGTAGCTTATAGCCTGAATTAACATATAAGCTACCTTTTATCGATAAACCAGGCGGCCAGAGCCGAGGGCGGCATTAGTATATTATGAAAGCCTAAGTAATTTATGACGGTCTATCACACTATCAACTATCTGTTTGGTTGGTCAGAGGCAAAACACGCAAAAAACAATCTCATGTGACACAACTTCAGTTAAAATGTTTACGCCACCAAGCATACCAAAAAACATAGTAAAGTAAAGTAAAGTAAATCTTTATTTGGACGAATATGGTACATAATAGGTGACTTAAATTAATTACAACGTATCATCATATTCTGCCAATCAAGGCGTGCAAATATTTATACATAAAATTGAAATTATTATTATTATTAACAAGCTACACAAAACAATGTCAGCCTCTTCAGCATGCAGTTTTTCCTAACGTAATAAATGATTGAAATTCCACATGCAGTTTTTTCACAATGCAACACTAATTATTTATATTAAAGTCAAAAACAAAAAAAAATAAAAATAAAATAGAATTGTATGATCATAATGTCAATATCAGAATTTAAATATAATAATTCGATAATCTACTATGCTAACTATAACTATATTATAGTTAGCATAATTGTTATAATTTGTCATTGAGATAATCAGCAATGGAATAATAACACTTATCACACAGTAGCGATTTCAATTTCTTTTTAAATAAATTAACATTTAGCCCCTTCAGAGTGTCAGGAAGCTTGTTATACACAACGCCTGTTGTGTATAACAATGTTTACATACATGTACGTAACATTGAACCAAAATTCAGTCGGATCCACAGCTTAGTTTCTCGGTAGTACAAGTTTATCTTCGTCCCCAGCTGTTAGTTAAACCTAGGTATAGGCCCGAAGGCTGAAGTTGGGCGCTGCGAGGCCTTGACCGGACCGCCCCGCGCCGCTGTCGATATTATGTCGCCTATATCTGGCTGGCTGTAATGTTGGCTATATCTGAATGTTTCCGCCGGTATATCGTTAACTAGGCTAGCTTTGACGTGTGAATATTTTACGATTTTTTTAAGACTTGGCTTAGGCTTTAAGTGGTTTCAGAATTATAGACTTGACGTCGTTCTCGTGAGCATGTTGAGTGTTTGCTTATGCAGATTTTTGTAGAGCTTTCACTTGCTGCGATTTTTTTTTCGCTCCTATTATCGACTTTCTGATAGTTAAATGACGCCAACGTCTCCGATTTGGATATAAGTCAAAAATTCAAAATCTTGTCCTGAACTTAATTAAGTACATAGTTATGTTTCATGACAAATTTTCCGACCAAAAGTAAAAATATTTTTATTTTGCTGTCTTAAGTTTGTTGTTACTATCTTTGGGTCTTTGAGGATAAATAGTATGTAACAAATGACAATATTACACGTGCATCATCCGAATTGAAGAAGAATCTTGATTGCGATTAACCTGTATGTTATCAGAGAGCACCTAATAGACTTCATCCACCTGCCGTGGGTGTCGTTTCAATGAAATGTCTTGTCGTAATGAGAGGAATGATGTGCATCCACTTGCGATTTAACTGGTCCGAGCTGGCTAATTTATAGTCTAGAAGGTCTCAAGAAAATACTCAAGTCTGGAGTTGGTATGTCACTACACATATCTACCCTATATACTTATACCCTATACTTAATGGCTAATATCTCGGGCCTGTACCCCTGTCAGATTGATGACTTTAGTATTGCCGTAGTTTGCTATCAATTAATAATTTTGTTGACCTTTACTTAAGAAACAAACATGATGATGAAACTTCCACTCTGTTATTTTCTTTTTAACACTTCTTATTGCCTTTAAATCACCTTCGGTTTTAACATATTAACGTCAAAAATATATCCATCAAAACACCAAGAAACTACACAATGACACTTAAATCCACAATGCAGTCAAAACAATCGCTAAAACCATCCATCACCGGTCTCCACTCGTCAAGGTTCCACCGGGGAGGTTGAAATGATCGGCGCGCCCTTTTCTGCCCTACCTGGGGTGATTTGTAAAAGTCATCTAGTAATACTTGTCGTCTGAACTAGATAGGGTTGCTTTATTGCTAAAGCTAGAGGGGAGGAATACGATCGGATTATCTTTTAAGTACTTACCTAATATATATATATGAGTGCACGGTTGGCGTAGCGGTTAATGCGGTCGCCTCGCCGCTTTCAACAACTGCGCTGGTGTTGTGGGTTCGATCCCCACATGGGACAAATCTTTGTGTGATTCGCAAAGATTTGTTCTTACTCTGGGTGTGCTTTGTGTGTGTGAAATGTATGTTTGTGAACTCCCCCGTGACACAGGAGTTATTCCTAGTGCGGGCGCCGTTTTAAAAAAAAAGAAATATGAGGTTTTTAGAGTCTATGAGAAATTACATAAGTAATAACGTAACAAAACACCTATAAATAAAAATACAAATATTTTAAAAACACATTTAAAATACATTACTTTTGATCCCCGCACTAGGCTTAGTCCGAATCGCGTGTGATCGAAACACACTAATCAATTTTACGTAAAAAGTATTTATAAAATAACAACTCATTACTAACTATAATGAAAAAGACAGAAAATATCACAATACAGGAGTAGGTACTAATTAGACGATAAGTTTTAAAATCGAGAGTTAATCTTACGTTTGGATGGTTTGAAACAACGGGCTCGTTTGATGTGTCGTGTGACAATAGGTGAATGAGTGAGTGTATCTGTGAATGTGTATGACGTGCTTTGTTATGCATGGGAATATGAGTGCTAAGTACTGTGAGAGTTTTGTGGTTATTACCAGATAAGCACAAAGCTTACCTACTGCCTATATTGGCTATATTACCAGAAGGGTGTTGCTGAGGTGTGTACCACCCAAATTTCACCTATTACGTTCTTCTTCTTCTTCGTCGTGTCGATGGCTGATTCAAATTTTATTTTGACTTACCATCATGGATTAGCCAATTCGCTTTAAAGAACTCGCGAATTGCCCAGGGTGCGCCGGACGTAGGACCTTACGTTTAGGTTCCATGAGATAGTGGTCAACCGAAACACGAATCCTACTCCGTGCTGCTATTGAAAATTTTCTGATGAAAAAAGCTCAAGTAACACTTTTGCCCGGCCCGACAATCGAACGCGCGACCTTGCGGTGAAACTACCTCGCTAACTACTACCCGCAAGGCAGTATGAGAAATTGTTTCAAAATTATAGCTTTGTAGAAGTTTCTATTTAAATAATTCTGATTCGGGAAAAAAGTATTTAGAATATAATAGAATAGAATATCTTTATTTTGCATAAAATGTAGGTACATGAAATTAGGTGTTATCATAATTTGGAAGCCAAGTACATTCTGCCTTAAATAAGCATGCAAAAAAATAATAATAGCATATAACAGATGTCAAAATATACCTACAGAAAGATTAAATTGATTTGATTACATTATAAAATGGTCATTATTAAATATCATTATTAAAATGTCAGTTTCATACACATATAATCATTATAAGACCATGAATTACAATTAAAACAAATTACAGAACAAATGAAAAAATAATTAAGATATTATTATATTGAGATTCTTATCATTTAAAAAAATCATTAATTGAATAGTAGCATTTTTCTATAAGTATGGCTGTCAGTTTCTTCTTAAATGTATATAACGTTTCGTTTTTTATTATGTCTGGTGGAATTATATTAGTGTATTCATCAAGTAAATCTCGTTTTCAATTAATTCAATACCAACCATACGCGAGTCATAAAAGGTCATATTAGTGCAGTGTTTAAAATATTTAATTGATACTCACGTTTATTGATCTCTTTCTCACTTAATGACCACCGTGTTAAACGCTGATAAACGCTACTACCAGTTATAAAATGCATTATTTTCAACACGAAGTGTATTCTTAGTTGCATTTTGTGTGACTCATCAGTATCATCACTTTCTTGTCGAGCAAGAAGGATATTTGTCTTGTTTTGATTGGTGGGCATTTCCAGAGTAATCCTTAAGTAGTGAAATATTATTCCCCAGATTGCCCCTCGAGGATATTGGTTCCGCCCGTATCTTATCGTTCGTATTGTTCTTAAGAGTCGTCATTGTTGCAGTAAGAATTTAATTTGAGATAGATGCCCTTTAAAAAATGTAATTGATTACTCGATATTATTTACTTCATTTACAAAACTTCTCAGGACTGGTACAAAACTACAGCTTCAAAATTTTCTCTAGTAACAAAACAAAGTATTATTCCGGCTAAAAATATGCACGTAGTCATACATTTATTTCTACAACAAAATCGAAAGTACACACACCATATCCATATAAACACATACAAAAAATCATGAATGAACGATCGTTGCGGCAAGGTTGTGCGCACGCATACCCCATATATGGCGCGCTCTATCTGCTGAGCGAACCTTTAGAGGCGTGTCGTCAAGTTGCATACTAATTTATTCTAAGTACATGATAAGGCGTTTAATGTTATTGAGTTATGAGATTATGCCACTGTAGATTGCCTGATAACTTGGCGAGCTGTCAGAAGACAGCGATATCTAGACAGTAATGTAGATGTAATGCTCAAAGATTACGATATTATACCCCCGATGTTTGTGATAACGGTCTTACGACGAAATTCTGTAAAGGACTATTTCCCCCACTTCGACGGGCCGTCTGCTCCCTCATGGAAATGTCAGAGGCAGTACAATTTATATTTTACTGTTCACATTAAGACTGACCGACATAACGGACAGTACGTCTAAGCGGGCACAGGCTTCAGAAAACTTACTGCTAGGTTTATGAGTGTGGGCGAAATAGATATGAGATAGTTTACGTCATCTCAACCACTTTTACTGCTTATCTAATATGTATTTGGCTGTGTGAACACATTAGCAAGAGGGTCATCGGTTTTAGCATCATACTTAAAAGGACAAAACATAAAACAATTCGACTTTACCGCCCATACAATGAGTCCATATTTTATGAATATTGCGTAGGTGAAGTCACTTCTGTTTGTTCGTTAATATCGACTAATTTATCACAAGTTAGCGGCACCACTAAATATGGAGCTCCTTGAAAAATAGCACTTCTTTGCAAAGTTCAATGACTTCTCATTTATGATACCCGTTTTGTTTTAATCTAGTAAAAAGTGAAGTATTCTTGTTGATCGTTTAATTACCCTTGACCTGAGGTTGGCATTTCAGGTCCAATTCTTGTGGATCCTTGACATTGAGATTGCTAAGTCTGATAGGATTTAAAGAGCCTCGGGTTCAAGAGCCTCTCTTTAAGGTTTTTTATGGTGGATAGGCATTCATTAGACCACGATTATACCTGATGGTAAGTGATGATGCGGTCTACGGTGGAGCACGCTTACCTATGAGATATCTTTTTACTTTTGATTTAAAGACACCCAGATTGTACTCATGCGGAAACATAGACGAAAGTCTCCTTTTCTTCTTACAGATAATTGTGTGGGCACAGGCTTCTTTCATGATGATAGGGATTAAGTTAAGCTGTAGTGTAGAGTACATTTAAGGTACAGGATCGGGACCCAAAAATAACATACAACTGCTCTTCAAAACCCCGCGATGTGTTTAAATAAGATAAATTAGCTTTTGTGGACAAACACATTTTATCACATCACATTTTACGTGACCGGCGCGTATTGTCATTTCAAAATGTGCTCTTATCTGCGGAATGTGCGGACAAGCGCCATTGTTACTGCCATCCTCGCACGATAGAAACTTGAAGATTGAAGAAACTTGTTTCACTAAAATTCTCACTGATAATGAGGTGCATCCTGAGAGATAGGTTACAGATAAAGAATATAAAAGGTAAGTAATTAGTGAAAATTTTGGGAACTAGTGAAACTTCTTAGACACATTTTGTCATATGATGCATGAATGTAAAGAAGGAAAGGGAAGTTTGTCAGGACAGAAGTGAGTGTCTTTCTGGGTTCTTTAAATTCTTCTATCGGCCTCTCACTGCCGCTGTGTCGCCACGTTTTTCTATGCAGAGTAACTGCCCTTGTTAAAATCTAATTTGTTATATTCTCAGGTATCCCGGCTGGTGATCCTTCACGAAGAAGCAGAAGATGGCAACGCTATGCCAGACCTGGCGCGACCCGTGCAGGCCGTGTCACTCGCCGTCACCAACCTTGTCAAGGTAAATGCGCATTTGATGATAATAGGCCAATGTGCTATATTCACCCGGGACTTTCCTCAGGCCGAGAAGAGGTGGCAGCTTAATTTTAAAGGTCTTTTCATAAAAACGACTTCTCGATAAAATTCCTCCTAGTACTTCGCGTCTAAATCCATGACACACGAAAAATACATTGTTTTCCAGGTGGGTCACGAGACTATCGAATCAGCGGAAGATGCAATGCTCAGACAGGACATGCCGAGTGCCTTGCACCGCGTGGAGACTGCCGCCACTCTGCTGCAGCAAGCCTCAGATATGCTGAGAGCTGACCCTTACTCTGGACCTGCGAGGTTAGATCTTTTGTTGCTAAGGAACTTACTTCAATATGATGGTAACCACATCGTTTAAATACATCCACAACAACTTATGATTGCCTAACTGCCAACACTTATTACCATAATGTTGCCAGGAATAACAGCAGTATCCAAATACTGCTGGCGACACAAAAGCCAAGATACATTTATATATTGAATCTGTATGTTAGATATTGATCGATTAACCTGTGTTCGGTCAAGCGTCACGTTCAAGATCGGTTACAGCATAGCTCATGTGATCTATGAGCCATGTCTGCACTTGTGCTTTGGTTGTTACATGGTAGTGAGCTATTTCCTCGTGTCTTAACATGTAGGTTTATTGCAATTATTCAATTATGCTTTACTAACTTTAGCATCGAGTTTGAATGTGTAGCGTCTTAGATCTTCTGACGTATCTTAATTTAATGTTTGCCTGTTTAGCTGTTTCTCAAATAGAGAGCAAACACGGGGGGTATTCTATCAGGAACGTTCGGATACCTTAGGAAATCAATAACAGCATAGTAATTGCAGTTCAATGCTCTACGATTACTGATAGAACTTCAAACTAACGAGTGCAGCACACGTTTCGCGTGAGAATATAGTTTTAAATCCATCGAACTTTTATGTTTAAAAGTATTGATTCTATGCAATTTCCTATGAATGCAAAATTTTACTGACAAAACCGAGAGCTCTCAATCAGTACTGAATTTCTTTGGAACTCACCGAGGAAAATTTTCCCTTAAAGAATTGCATTGTGCAGTGAAGAAAAAATTATTGCAGTTAAAAAAATCTCTATGATTTCTTTGTTGATAATATCTCGGTTAGTGTTCATTAGTTGGTATATTCGGGCGTGTTTTGTTCGTGTTAAATATGTGGATGTTTTTTAGGAAAAAGCTGATTGAGGGATCGAGAGGTATCCTGCAAGGAACATCGGCGTTGTTGCTGTGTTTCGACGAGTCCGAAGTTAGAAAGATCGTTAAAGAGTGCAAAAAGGTAAGTTCTTACTACATTCTAGTACCTGGAGACCAAGCCTTGCTCCGATTTACAGCAATAACATAGGTATTCTCTTTAAAAGGTAACATTTATCTAAAGAGCACGAGAGCTTACGTGAACTAGTATTAAAGATCCCCTGGGAGTTGGGTACCTTCCGGCATCCATGACCAGACCCTGAACATTAATTTATATGAAGGTTTTCCGTAGTACCTACAAGGAACCCTTATAGTTTCGCCATGTCCGTCTGTCCGTCTGTCCACGGCATAGCGACGAAACCGTTGGTGCTAGAAAACTGAAACTTTGCATAAACATGTATGTTAACTATACAAAGAAAGTCGTAAAGTAAAATTTGGAAAATATTTTTTTTTCAGGTAGCTCCCCTACATGTAAAGTAGGGATGTTTTTTTTTTGTCGCCTACCCCATAGTGTGGGGTATTGTTAGATAGGACTTTTAAAAACGTTTAGGGGTTGCTAAGACAGTTTTTTGATTTAGGGATCTGTTTGCGAGATAATTAACTTTAAAGAGCAAATTTTTGTTCGAGTAGGGCGTCCCCCCCCCTCTAAAAGCTAAACTACTGGATCCTAAAATCTGAAAAAAATTGTGTCGGTAGTACATGTAATGAACTTTAAAGGAAAATTATAGCGGATAAGTTCACTTCATTAGTTCAAGAGGAATAGGGGTCCGAAATGTCAGATGCAGTTACTCAGAATATTTCGTTCAAAATTCTTGAAACATAAATAAACATACATAATACATATATAAAATCACGCCTTTATCCCACGGAGGTAGGCAGAGACGATGGAACGCCATGTGCTTCGCTCCTTACATACTTCTTTCGCTTCCTCAACATTCATACATCTCGTCATACGTGCTAGCTGGTTTCGTGTACTACAAACATTTCCTTTCTGAAGGACGCCATTTAGTTAAAAAGTAAAATTAAAAATATTTTTCTATGGAACCCTACTGCGCGTGGCCCGACACGCACTTGGCCGGTTTTATTGAAACTAATCTAATGAGCTCCAACACGATGGGTCTATGTGAACCAGTATTGGAGAAGCCGGAAGGTACGCAGGGGGGGTACCTTCCGGCATCTAAGATCAAGGTCTGAACATCACTCGTCGTGAAAGAGGCCACTGAAACAAATCTAAAGAGCCTAAATACAAAGGGCTTACGAAAACTAGAAAAGTAGAACCCCTAGGTATATTTTAAGCTCCAGCATCGGCTTAGGTTTTTCAATCCCATCATATTGATGATACATTCGATTTAACCACGTGTACAAACACTTCGTATAAGAAAAATTGCTTTCAACAATGCGGGCTATCGCGTATGAATACGCCGCTAGGGTTGCTTGTATAGCGTGAGGTCTCCGAAATGTCAAATGTCGCTATACGCGTGTTGGCTATGCCGTAATTGAGTTTATATTATGTATTTATTTTATATACGTATTCTCTTTTTATATATAATAGTTAATTTATTAATATAATATCATATTTAAGATAAAAAAATTACTATTTATTAAAATTACTAGCTGACCCGGCGAACTTCGTACCGCCTTAGCGTAAATTTGATGCACTACTTTATTTTGTATAGCTGACCTATCTTATTTATGCGTACCTATTCAATTTGAACTGGAATCTATAATATACTCCATATAAAAATGAATACTTGTTTATTTCCCTGGTCCCGTCATACCTGAGAAGGACTTTACTAATTTTATTTAATAAAAAACAAAATATATTTTCAGAATAGTGTTTATTCCGTAGGGTTCAATAATTTTCAATAATTTCACTTATATTTTTACAGAAAGTTTATTAATATTATTATTTTTTTTTTTTTTTTTTCCTTAAGAACCTTGTACAGAGTATTAGAAAACAAGAGTATTGACAACGAAAAACGGGTTTCATTTTTATATATATAGATGGTACATATTAAGTATTCATCTATAATATTATGACCTTTTCTGTTCTCGGTAACATACCCCTATTAAACGCGACATGCTCTGACTCAAAGCCAACACACCTGTGTACCTACCGCTCTCGGGTTATTAGCTCGCCCTTTGTACTGTATTCCTTTATAAAGATAGAAATACGTTTGTTATACGATGTGGATAACTATAATTGGCCTTCAGATTGAATTAAGTTAGCTATTAGCAAGTTGATATATAACGGCTGTTGTTATCCCATAATGAATAAAATATATAATAAGTGACATTGTTGATACGTTTTTATAGAGGCACAGCTCCTTAGGGTTGTTTCTCAACTATATGTTACGTCATTACGTGACGTCGCGTTCATCCATCAAATTCTGCCGGTCCCATAATTTTTCAACTGTTTCTTAGTATAATTTGCTAAGCATAGCAAAATGCCTGCCTGTATAAGATGGTTTCACGTTGCATGGGAAAGGAAAAGTCATAAGGGCACTATTAATTCCAGCCAAACAGCATGCGATAATGTTGTGTAATAGAATGCAATGCAGTATCTATTGTGAAGTACCCGGGGCCTGAGAAACATAATATGCTTGCGCAAAAATGTTTTAATATGGGAATAACTACTGTCGTGAGAATAATGACAGATTTGAAGGGAAAGTTATACGTTTGGTATCAAAATATAAATTTTAATTTTAATCTTGTTTTAATTGTATAATATAGTTTTCATTAATTTGTATTTTTTAGTATTACAAGCATTTTTTTTATAGCTTTATGTAATTGTCCAATCAATAAGTAGTGAGACGCTTAAACTTAAGTTCACAATGTATTACTTTATCGAAGTAACAGTGTACTCATTGTTGAAGAGCCAAATAAATAAATAAAATAAAACAAATAAAACTTTGATGACAGTAATAGGACCTACGTTAGTTCCATAGTGTAATCTTTTCTCTGCACTAATGAGTAATGTGTTAATTATATTTTTTGCGTTTCACCAAATGAACTATTCTATTCAGTTATGTATCGATTACAGGTGCTGGACTACCTCGGCGTGGCAGAGGTTATTGACACTATGGAGGACCTGGTGCAGTTCCTCAGGGACATATCACCCGCACTTAGCAGAGCTGCCAGAGAGGTAAAACTCATTCAAATTTAACATACAAATTTTAAAAAGACTATTGGACGGCGCGTCGGGCCACTTGAGTAGCCAATTTGTTCAAAATGCGGTAAATAATGATATAGTGGAGTGGTACATAATGAATGACGGGAAATTTGACAACGCCAAGAAGTGATGCATGACACATACGTCACAAGTCAACGAGCCCTGAATCGCGATAATGAAGAACTCACAGCAAGTCTACATAAATACAACTTCCTAGACGCTACCGTTGGGCAGCTGTCCGCCAGACAATAACATCACACGCTGTTCCTCCACAATATTACGCCCGTGCCAGTCGAGTTAGAACTTTAACATACTAGCTTAAGGTTTAAAATATTATGTGTATAAGTCAGCCATCTAAATCCGAAAGAGAAAAATTAACAAATTCTATCTCAACAGTGAACTGTCGAATGGGATCGAACTGTATAAGACCTTCAATACTAAATATTATACAATAAAAATCTATACGGTTTTGAAATTGGCCGCAAATGAAATTTCACAGGTCACGCTCGTGTGCGGTGCCCTTCAATTGATCGATGAAGTGCACCACAGCACAGCCATCTGCAGCCAACCTCACCACCGCCAAGACCTTTGATTTTATCTTGACCTGGATAATGTTATGTAATGTTGTCCATTATAGGTGGCAGCCAGAGCAGCCGAGCTGACACACCCACCTCACGCAGAAACCCTGAACCACTGCCTGGAGAGTGTCAAGCAACTCGCGCCCGTGCTCATTTGCTCCATGAAGATCTACATACACATACTTACTGAAGGTAAATTAAACAGGGTGTAAATGACATGGTGACGAAGCCGCTTACCAATGATACAGTAGTTACATGTCTTTTTTTTTTAATATGACTTTTTCACTGTTGATCGGCTTCGTTTCTGTACTTCTGTAATTTCATGATTAAGTTTATGGCTATGGAGTATTCTCACGTCACGGTCACGATCTAATGATGGAATCCTTGAGAAATTTTAAAGGCTACTATATTCGTATATTACCTAAATTATATATATTACCTAAAGCCGGTTTTATTTGTTAAATTATTTTTAATAATCTCAAGTGAGCATGCTTAAGTTTAGCCGAATGTACCTAGTAAGGAAAAGGTAGGATTATGATGTTTCTGTCAAAAGATAATGCAGTGTCTATATTTTGATACATTTTGGATTACTAGGTGGAAAGGGGATGGAAGAGGCAGCTGAAAACAGAAACTATTTAGCACAAAGGATGGCGGATGAAATTCATGAAATTATCCGGTAAGATTTGTCTAATATTTTGAAAATAAATTATTAATTAACAGGGTTTTGATTCCCGTTTAGTTACCTAAGAAAACTAGTTATCGATAAAATCAAAGACCCTGTTCGGTTTTGAATTCGAATTATTATTATACAATTATTATTTTATTGCTTACAGTGTAAAACCAACGCAATAAAATGTAATAAACATAATAAATTAAATACAATATTATGGATTCATATTCAATAGGCATGCATTAATAATAAAATTAAATGAATAAGTGTGTATAAATTAAATTATACGAAAAAAAAAAGACATTGTATAAAAATTACAAATATTATAAAAATAACACATAAATCCAATTTGATATAAAATATTCTAATGAAGCATAATTCCAATTTGATTATATTATTATTACAATTATTTTACTAACTAAGAAGGTATACTACTGTCAATGGATAATGTCTCAATATACCGCGCTGCTATATTAAGAAACCTGTTCTCGGAACAAGTAAAAAAAACAAATGAAATGTCACGGATCGGGCTTGGCCACAGTCGAGTGTGGAGCACGTCGATTGGTCGAACAGCCATCTGCAATACCGCCTAGATGTTTAGTTTTGCCTATAATCATAATAGTGTATTCTTTTCAGAGTGCTGCAGCTGACATCGTACGTAGAAGACGGCGGTGAGAAGGACAACGTAGCAGTACTCAAAGCATTGCAAGCACAGATACACGGCAAGATGGGAGCTGCACACGAGTTTCTTAATGTGTGTAGTGTTAAAAAACTCGATACCGTATCTATTTTTCAAGTTTCAGGAATTGGGATGTTAAATTTATTAAATAAATATTGTCACTGTAAGTTGTCCTACGTGAGTAATCAAAGCGACGCTACGCGACATGATCCATATATTGCAAACAATTGTTTGTATATTTTTTTTGTGTGTGTTTGTATACTTGCGTTTGGGTCGCATTTGTTCTTCTTGGGCATTGCCTTATAAGTAGAGGTTTAACAGATATATGGTATTGTTCTTATTTTTATCTTGCGGCTAGTGTATTAATTTATACATTATATCTTATGATGATTTCTTGTTTGTGAGTGTGTGACAATATCTTACTTCTGTGCGTAGGACGTGGATGCACAACGTAACACGGCGGGCGAGCGCGCGCTTCGAGGAGTACTGACGTCCGCACAGCGCGCCGCTGAACATCTCACGCCGCACAGCGCTGACAGCGCTCGGAGACTTGCCAGGTCAGGACGAGCATACAGTACACACGGCTACCGATCAATCAATACATTGCCAGTATAAGCTTAATTAAGTTAATTAAGTAAGCTTAATTAATAAGCGCATTGCACGGTAAAGCTTCAGTTTCCTAGGAAAGCGGTGTGGAATAATGCGGCCGTAATATTATTACCATGACAAGATTAATATGTAATACGTTAGGTCGATCACCGCTACATTTGTTTTACATAGGCAACGTTCTAGTGACGTCATTGTACCGTTATCTTTACGACCGCATTATTCCACACCGCTATGCTAGGAAACCGAAGTTTAAGTTTCAATAACGTGGGACCATCTTATACTGAAAATGTATAGGTTAATGTGTAGCCGTGAGTACAATAGGTAATTTGTTACGTGTTACAATTTTGGGTTTAAAATACAGTGAAATTATAAACACAGATACTGAATTTTATATCGCATATGATATAGAATATAAATAGCAAAGTATAAACACATAATTGAGGTAAAACTGGACCATCTTATACTGAAAATGTATAGGTTGATGAGTAGACGGGTGTACACTAACCAGTGCATTGAAAACCAGATGCGGTTCAATATAAACATTGTAACAAATTATATTTAATGTAAAGATAAATTGCTTGCATTATCTTATTAAATGTGCTCCAAAATGCTCAGTTACTATTCAGGATTAGAACGTGCTAACTGATGTGCGAAAGGGATATAGTCTTGCAGTAGAATGAGATAATCATATTGCCATTTCTCTGCACACTTTATCTGATTCGAGCTTGACTTGGGTAAGTTATATGTTCTACATCAAATTTATAGATAAAATCATAGATCTTGACGATTTTGAAGTTGGCCGCTAATTAAGTGTTATGGGTTGGGATTGTTCACGCTCGAGTGAAATGTCTGTTCATTTGTTTCTGCAGCCAACTTCAAAACCAAATCCAGCCAATATCTTTCATTATATCTATAGTTTTTTTTAGTTATTTTTTTGTAAGCAGCGGCGTGTCCTACCAAATAAAATATTCATCAGATAGGAACCTATTTATTTCTTATAGAGAACTTGTTAATCAATTCTTTAAGCCCTTGGATTAATACGTTTTATTGAAGATAGTATAGCGAATGATCAGATAACAAAAATTATATTTGAATTTATTTATTGAGTTTCATAGTAATTTATATTTTACGGACCTTTCAACGTTGAAAACGCCCACTGCGCTTTCACACTGTTAGAAATAGTTAATTAAAAATCAAACTATATACCTGTAACTTTGAGGTAGAACATATCAATTGTAATTTATTTCTATTTACCCTCAATAAACCTCAATAGAACTTACTCCTATTAACTTTGAACATACATTTTATTGCATATTTTGGTCCTTTCTAGATCTGGAGGTATAAACACCGATCAGCTCTGCGACGAAAGACAGTACGGGCACGGCAGGGAAGCCAAGGTAACCTTATAGCTATAGATAACTCTCTCCTAAGTAAGGACGGAGTTACCCAAATCGATCGACATAGATCGATGCATTAACGTTTAAACAGGCAATAACGGCGCACCATTGCTCTGTTCGACGATCGATGAACGTCGATCGATTTCGGTGTAATGACACCCATTGTCCTACGTGAGCGACGTAACACAAGGAGTGCTACGCTTCGCGAAGCGATCATACAAGATAGATAGCAAACTTAGTTTTGACAGCGATTATTTGGCGTTTATCGTTTGTTTTGTATGAATCGCGTCTCGTAGCGTATCACTTTATGCGTTATTTCGCTCACGTAGGACATCGTCTCACTCAGCACTATGACTTCGATAATCAACATGTAAATTGACAACATTTCATTTTTTTAACATATATAAATTATTATTTTAATTGAAACTAGATGTAAAATAAACGGACCCGTATTTTTTCTTTTTGCGAAATTTTATTATTTTCATTAATTATTTTATTTTTGAAAGTAAGTGCATTCTAAATAGACGTAAGCGCCAAATGACGTCACATATACGGTGGAATAATGATATGCCTTTGCTTATTTTTTTTTTTTGAAGTGACATATGTCATAATTAATTGTCATACTTGTTTACAACTTTGTTTGTTTACATTTATTTTCTTGCATAAAAATCGTATTATTCTCTCTATTCTGCTCTTCATTCATCAACCATGAAGGTATCAGATGGATTTCAAGCTGCTGATAGCAAGAATTTGCCAAAAGTTAACTACGTTATGCTTTTGGAATATATGGTAGAAAACGACTGCTACAATGCCGCCGAAACGCGTAGTGCCAAAGCATTATTAGCTTCCAGGGATGTTTACGTAGACACAGCTGTAGGATATGTGTGGAAGTAAAGCGTGATACCAACTCGTGCACCATTAAATGTAGGGTGACACCTGAACTTAAAGTAAGAGCCAAGTTGTACATGGTAACTGCTGAAATTGACGAGTCTAAGGAAAATATAATTTCTGTTCAGTGTCATGATTATACTGCGTCTTCAGGAGGGTGCAAACACGCAATCTGCTTTGCCATGTGGCTGATAAATCTGTCAGATGAACCTTCTGTCACATCTACTGCGTGTTATTGGGGTAAACCAAGACAAGCTAGTGCTGGTGATCAGAAGATTATTTTAGCAAAAATATAGGCAAAAGGAAAATTACCCCTGACAATGTAAATGTTAATAATAAGTTTATCCATGTTTACTGAAGAGTGCAACAGGCAGAAGATGAGGACATGAAATGAAGTACTGTGGTAACCGTCAACCTACTTTGAACTTAATGCTGCAGTTTGTACACATCCAACAAGACAATACTTACCTAGTTTTATATGATTATGCCAGGAAAAGCTCAGTGAAGAAGTTATTAACAGTGTTGCTAAAGCTACAACAAAACAAGTGGATTCCGAACTATGGCATTCAATGCGTCAAGGTTGAGTGACAGGGTCTAGAATACATGAAGCTGTCCCTTGCGAAACAGAACAAGGTGTATTAGTGCAAAGCATTTTAGGTGGTTACAAGGTGCCTTAAACAAAAGCCATAAGACGGAGTAAAACATTAAAAAAACTCATCATTAATATTTTAGAAAAAGATTTTGGAGTTATTGAAAGCACAGGTCTAATTCTTATACCCCCTATTATTGGTGTTTCACCAGATGGGCTTTGTGCAGACTTTGTTATAGAAATATAATGCCCTATTAGCAAAAACACTATCAAAAATTTCATCAAGGATGGCAAACTTTGTAAAGCTCAAATAATGGTACAAATGCATGCTGCAAACAAACCTATGGTCTTATTTTGTATTGCTGATCCAGATTATGAAAAGAACAAGCTAATCCACAAATACTAGGTTGAGTATGATAAAGATTAAACAGCAAAGATTCTGCAAGAAGCTGAACATTTTTGGAAGCAATTTATATTTGAAAATATTTTAGAAAGTGCTAAATAAATTTTGATTATTTATTTATGTTTTTTTTGTGTTCTTTAATGAATACAATTGTATTTTCGTTATACAGTGTATGTGTAGCTATGTAACTGCTTCGCTCACACATGTCATAACTTTTTCTCTCATGTTAAAAACAAATAAATACTTTTATTAATACTTATTTTTGCGTGATATGGGGTTGATGTTATGTTATATTACATGTGTGTTAGTTTTTATAAACAAAATATGAAACAGCAATCATAAATAAAAAGATACTTGTATAATATTATAAATAATTTATTTTCACATGGCCCAGGTCTTGTCCACATCTAAACATTACTGATGAGAACATAAAAGTAAATAAAATTATTTTAATAACATTATATCATTAAACTAACTGATCCCCAAGGTTTTACTTTTCCAGTCCCGTTTTTGAAATGTTCCCAGTTTTTGCTACTTATTTCATTACTGCTGCGTTCCTTTAAGTTGTAGTGTAATGTTATGTAGTCTATAGCTTCTTTACACACATAGTTCTTTATGTGTTTATAGTTGTTTCGAACAAACTACATCCAGTGCATTACACTTTTCTTTCTTGTTTGAGTTGGCGTCTTTGTTTTTACATGTTCGTACAAAATAATATTTTAAATCCATCGTAGGTGTATACTCCTCACTTGGATTCAGTTCGATTTAGGAAGAATTATAGTTGCAATCAATAAATATTGCTTATATTTTCATTATTGCGAAATATGTGTTTATCGTTAGTTGACAGGCAACTGACAATACTGACATTACAACTGTCATTTTCGATTACTCTTCATTCTGTCGTAGCATGGGCAAAGGTAATAGTTTATTAAGCCGTATATGTGACGTCACGACGCATTTTTTCGTTTTCATTTTTTTTCTCCAAAACTACTGATCCAAAAAAATTAAAAAAAATGTTTTTGTACTCCGGATAGGATAATAAAGAAACGGTATTTTTGTTTTAGACACTTTCAAATTTTGAAATGTTGTCAATTGTGTAGGTGCACTAACAACTAAATGTGCTTTCTGCGCTGTTATTATTTCCACTCTAATTTCCTCACGTTGTATGTTACTTTGAAGTCTGTGTTTCCACCAGAGACATGCTGTGTACAGTCAGCAACAAAAGCAGCTGAATACTTCAAAAGTTTAAAATTTCTATACAACTTACATTTTTTGCATTAGAAATCTAAAAAGATATAAATTTATTAAAATATAAATTATTTAAAAATATAATTACATATTTATAAAATATAAAAAAGGGATATTTTTATTATATTATTATATTATTGATTACTATAAATTTTTAACCGACGATAAAAAAAGGAGGTTCTCAAATCGACGTGATTATTTTTTAAATATTTTTTTGTACAATCCAATCGTGAAATAATTTAGATTTTTAAAATGAAGTGACTTAGAAAATTTGTTGGGGTCTGTTGCTGACTGTACTTTACTATGGATGCGTTTGTAAAACATCGCTTTGTGTCGCGATGCGCTGAACGAAGCAAGGTAGGTTAGCTACGCTTCCTCGTGCATCTCTTGTGGAAATTCCAAGAAAAAGAGCCTGCAAGGTGTCATATAATAGATCTACCTAAATTAATGTATTTTACACTTATGTCTTCACAAATCATTCATAATTTAACCACAAATAACCACCTGTACTGTATTTAACCATTGATGTGCTTCGTTTCATGACTAATAGCAGTCCGGCACTGGATACGGGCCCGTGTTCGCTGTAGGTATACCACACGATCTCATTTCATTAGCATGGTGTTTCATTGCATGGAAAATTTCATAGCCAATACTAATGTACTATCTGTAAAACTTGCGCATGACCACCTTTAAAGTTATAATCGCCTGGCTCCGCTCTCGATGAGCAGACTGAATGAGTCCATGCACATAAACCAGAGCATGACACAGCAGATTATATTTATCGCTTAAAAATCTCATTGAGATGTATTTTTTTTTAAATGTTCTCGAACGTTCTGTCTCGGTTGCGTAAGATGTCGTATGTATCAAAATAAGTTGTCAAAACCAACCTTATTGCAGTGCCGCAAGGATCTTATTTAAACGCAATAAAAATAGACTCTGCGCTATGTGTTATATGAATGGACCCTAATGTTTCTTACTGCGCTCCGCAGAAATACTGGGATGCTTAGTGTATTCGATATTCGGCTGTTGTAAGGCCACTATATTAGTACTGGAGAGAGCTCAACGCGCCGTATTAAAAGTTATGCATTTTAAGCCTTTTCAATTCCCTACATCACAACTATATGAACTATCTGTAGTTCTAACAACAAGGCAATTGTTTATTCTACAAACAGCATTAGCCCAACACAAAAATGCCTTCTCTATTGCATCCCTAAGTAGTAAACGGCGAAAAGACAAAATATTTATAGCTCCATTATGTAGAACTACTTTTGCACAACGTTTTTCGCTTTTTCTCGGACCTTTTCTATATAATAGACTTGCTAAAATTATACCTAACCTGCCTAACTTATCTAAAATAAATTGTAAACAAGCTATATTTAAATATTTAAAAACTTTAAAGTATGATGCTACTGAGTCCTTTCTTGATACCTCAAAAATCATTTGTGTTTAGATCTAATTTTATTTTAATTTAATTTTATTTTTATTTGTTTCTGTATTCTAAAAAGATTGCTCAAACGTTTCCTAATATCAATATATTTCTTACCATCTCCACATATTTTTATAAGATAAAATATTATTATAACTGATGAACAGTTACCTTCTGAGATACAGTCTCAACTAGTTCAGAGGGTACGGAACAAAATAGTTATAACAACCTTAGTTTTAAGTAAATAAGTATGTACATGTAAATTTCATGCACTCTGTATTTAATTTTAAGGTTACTTTGGTAAATAAAGAATTTGAATTTGAATTTGAATTTGATAGTACTAAAACGTTTTAATAAAGTTTTTGTTCAAACGACGGCAGGCAATTTTCTGAGGACTCCGTTTGTTTCTAGTAATTTATTGTTTACGTATTTCAATTGTGATTGCATGACGTAGTTGTTAAAAAAACTCAATCTTGATCAGGCCCTGAAATTACTGGCACATGAGGCATAACACCGTAGTCCTCAGCTGCAGTGACGCATCTATAATCTGCTTTTGTGGATTGTTGATGTCCATGGGCTGTACTCCACTTACAATCAGGTGAACTACACGTTCGCTGTGGGCATAGTATAAAAAAAAAAATCTGGATTATTTAAAAGGACTTATGTACCTTTAAATTCCAGGATTACTTAAGTTTTCTATATATTATTATATTGTTTTGGCATGTATTAATAAAAATTAGAAGTTGCCACGTTATTTAGACGTTCTTTTTATTTCTTAGGCTTTGAACCTGGCGTCAGATCTGCGCTCTCAGATAAACGAGCTGGACTCCATTGTCAACGAGGGCGTGAGGGCTGCTGAGAAGCAGGGTGGGAAGACCATGCAAGCTAGGTAAGAACAAGTGTGTTTTCAACTAATAAGAGTAATTTAAAATGATGTTCACCAGGCGGCAGCACTGAGACGTCAGGTCAAGAAACATTTCAAAGAGTCGGATTACCTATATTATACAAGTGACGCGCATGCGTGAACTTGACATAAGCATACAGCACGATGCGGCGACAACAAGTGCCGTAAATTTCGCAGAAATCCTTATCCTGATTTTACAAGAATTTATTTTCAAATCCAGGTTAGAGACGGCTCACAAGTGGTTGCTGCACCCTGGTTGCGACCCTGCCACGAGGATCGAAGGTCAGAAGGCCATCAACAGTATTGTGTCTCAAGGACAGAGGGTAAGTCACTATCACAAACGCATACTAAATCATTTGATAAAAGTTTTCGAGATGGGAGATTTACAAAATTATTTTTTTATATGAATTCTGTAGATCGCTGACGGTCTCCAAGGTCGTGAAAAGGCAGAGATTATGCAGCTGTGCTCTGAAGTACAGCGTCTTTCCGACAAGCTGGCCGACTTGTGCGCCAGTGGCAAGGGAGACAGCGAAGAAGCCAGGGCTGTTACTAGGTATTTACGATTGAATACTATTTGAGGTTTTTAGTAATTTATTGTGAAGCATGTAACTTGAGTTGTGTGTTCTATAATGCTTAGGGAGCTAACGGACAAGCTGCATGAGTTGAAGCGAGCGACGGAGCGTGCCGTAGTGAACCGCGTCGTAGAAGAATTCATTGACGTGGCCGCGCCGTTGAGGCACTTCACTGACGCCGTAAACGCGCCGCCTGGTGAGTTATTTAAAACTTCCTAACTATCTAAAAACCTTCCTACTTCACCCTTAAAGTTCTTTCTCGGTTTACCTAACATTGCCATAACAATTTTCTTCAAAATAACTCCAGACGACTCGAATCCTTACCTTACCTACGCGTCTCTGGTGTATACGCAGCCGGCCATCTTTAGTTCAGACGAAGTATTAATCGACTAGCTATTTTAATTCGATGTTTTAAAATGTTTATGCAAGATTAGTGTTAAGAAGAATCATGGATCATGATGTCTGATGCTACATATTCTCTTAGGTACTGCTAACCGTGACGCGAACTTCCATGACAAGGCGGCAGCGTTGGCCGCCTTCAGTCAGCGAGCAGTAGGAGCTGCCAACGTGGTGGCGGCCGGCACGAGGCACAACAAGAAACTTGCCGATCAACTGCTGCATAACGCTCAACAGGTATGTCCTATTTTGACCCAAGTAAAAAATTAAAAAGTTACGCGAGGAAGATTTGGTTCAAGAATAATATTTTGAAGATCTGTTAAAGTCACTTACACCTCTTTACTTATGATATTACCTAAAAAATTGTTATGCATGCATGCATTTAGCAATATGAGCTGTCAGTAAGATAATATTGCTGAAGATTCTACTGGGGGTATGGAATATCAAAAATTATCCATGTCAAATGCCTTTGCGAGATTTAAGTTTTGTGAATTTGCATATTTTACAAGTGTTGCAATTTGTTCTACCCAGGTCGAAAAGCTATCCCCGCAGCTGATCGCGGCCGGCAAGATCCGGCTATACAACCCTGACTCAAAGGTAGCTGAGGAGCACTTCAACAATCTCAAGACTCAGTACGCCGATGCCGTGCTCAGGGTCAGGGATCTGTGCGACCAGGCGGTCGATCCTCTGGACTTTGTCAGGACTGCAGGTAAGGCTATGGTGATGATTGATCACTTTGTGCATAATAACACTGTTATAAAACTGTTTATAAAATTAAATTATATTTTAAGTCTTAAGAGCAATTTCTATAAAAAGTGACTTCTTATTTGCTTAAGGTGAATTGATGCAGAAGCACACGTACCTCTGCGAAGACGCCATTCGTAATAACGACTCTCAGAAGATGGTTGACAACACCTCTGCTATCGCAAGGTAAACAAAACAATTCTAGTATTGATTGCTAACAGTTCTTGGTGAATGGTGAGATTAAGAGTTCTAACGTAATACATGAATGTTCAGGTTAGCCAACCGTGTGCTATTGGTTGGTGGAGCTGAGCGTGATAACACTGAAGACATGGACTTCTCTCGTGCTCTCACCGCCGCTCAGCAACGCCTGCAAGCTGCCATCCCTCCCGCCGTGCACAGAGCCAAGGCTGTGGCTCTGGGAGATCGTACACAATCTGGTGCCTGGAGGACTGCCAATGCTGAGGTAGGAACTTATACCTGATGAAATAATAATTCAAGGTGTAAACGGAACATTGAAATTGTAAACGTGTCCAAAGCATTCGACTACATCGCTTTACCAAAATCCATTTCGTAAAGTTACTACAGTCACTAAATATGTTATTAGATGTGATATTCTTCGGGGGGGAGGGGGGGGGGTTTGGGTAATTAAAATCTTCTTATTTAGTGATCGATCAAGTAGTAAGCTATAAATATAAATTTCAGTTATTTTATTTTGAGTACGACACACTAAGGGTGTGCCACAAGGTCGCTTCATGGTACCCTATTAAGGTTTGTAAAAAAATATTACTTTGTCAGTATTTATCTGTTGTCTGCTTTTTAAATACCAGTGACTAGAGATTTTATTTTAATGTAATTGTTGTAGATAATTAGCGCAGCTGGTGATGTGGAATCAGCTTTAAGCGGTCAGTACGCGCCGCCACCGCCTCCCCCCGCCCTGCCCGACGCCCTCCGTCGCCTGCACGTGTCGGACAACGCCGCCCCGCCCCGCCCCCCGCCGCCCCAGGGCGCTGCGCCCCCACCGCGCCCGCCTCCACCCGCGGACACGGATGATGAGGGAGAGGACATATTTAGAAGGCAGCCGCATCCTAGCCATCCTATTTTGGTGAGTATTTTTCGGAATACATGTTTCAAGTATGTCACATTCTACAGCCCTTTTAAATTGTGTAACACTTTTACGCGCCTCATTCAATGGAAACTTTGTATAAATTCCATAACAGATTCACCTGATCAAGATCGATATTTGTTGTAAATATAGTTCAAAGTTACCACATAAGTTGATAGATGGCGCTTTCCATTTTCATCCAACCGATTTCCATTCAAACTGAATCAAGTCGCAAGTTAAGTCAAAATTGTATACATTATTTTTATTTACTACAAAATGACCATTATTTTTTAGGTGGCAGCCCACAATTTACACAAGGCAGTTCGCGAATGGTCGTCCAAGGACAACGAGATCATCGCCGCCGCCAAGCGCATGGCCATCCTCATGGCAAGGCTTTCAGAACTCGTGCGCTCCGACTCTAAGGGTACGTGGAATAATATATAATATACAGATTTTTTATGCTTTTGATATTAACTAATACTGCAAAATTGGTCAAGCAAGAAGATATGATCAGAGCTACTTAATTTGATTAAAAATAAAACACAAAACTGATCAGAAACAGCGACAGTAGATGCCGCTGTTACTGACCAGTTTTGTGTGACGTGAAATTTTATCGTCACTCACGATACTTCAGCTGATGAAACCTTGTATCTTTTATATATAGTTAAATGCTTTTAAATTTTGTTTACAACAAGCACTTACGAACGTTTTTTAGCATCTGACCAAACTTGATAGAGCAAAAATTATCGACTTCGTATTAATGTTTATAATGCTAAGTTTTAATAAAAATTTGAAGCTTTCGGTGTGGTATCTGTTAAATCTGTAATATATCTGTGTATAAGCTTTATACCTATGCTATATGCTGCACTATTCATGCTAGCACATTTATGTATCGAGATAGGCGTATATTAATCGTTTTGTATAGTGAATTTATTCACGTCGATATTTTACCTATTTTCGTCGAAATTTTGACCAAAGACAACACTAGTTTCTAAATTTACTGCTGTTAAAAAATAAGTTTTCGGTTTATGCAAAAGAAAACTAACGCATAACGGTGGCGTACCAAAATTCGTCGGTGGTTCTAAGTGTGAGCTGAGAAATGGGCTGTCTCATTCGGTCTACACGCTTAACGTACTTCGAGCGAGTGAGGCAGCGCATTGTCTTAGTTAACTCCTGAACCGCCTAAAATTTGACGCCTTCTTTACTGAACTTTCATTTTAGAGTAACGGGTACAATTTTAATCTTCAGGACTACTAAAAGTACGCTCATTTGCCGAGCCTTTTCCCAATTGTGTCGTTTTCTAGTCTTAACGGTTCGGTTGAACAGCACTTTACGTAGAAGGAATGCCATCAGATCTCCACAAGCTACGAAGCGATAGTTGATAGTATGTCGTCAGAATTTCGTATAGTTATGAATTTCGGTAGAATATCTTTCTAATATGCGCCTACCTCCGCCATGCGTTTTGATGTATTCATTGTATATGTCTCTTTCATCGCTCGCCGGATCAGAGGTAGCTATAAACTTGAGCGGTAAGTCTCTCTTGCTAATATATACTGTATATTTATTTATGTTTATGCATGCTAATACACATTTATTCTTACGAATTATAAGAACACTGAGACAAAACTTAGGAGCTTAACCACCATCTAAGTATTACGTTTGATAGTGGTAGAGCTCCTGTGAACGAGTTCGAGGGCGGCAGCTTACGCCAAAAAGTAGTGTTGCGGTTTGGCGTTGGAATCGGGCCCTAAAAATACTGGCATGTGAGGCATAACACCATAATCATCAGATGGAGCGATGCATCTACAATCTGCTTTTGTGGATTGTTGATGTTCACCGGCTATAGTTACCACTTAGCATCAGGTAGACTATACGTTCGTTCACTACTTACGTCGTATAAAAAAACAAAACGTTTGCCCAACAGGGATGTTTGTCTTATGATGAACATATTCGGCTAACAAGGAAAAGGGAAAGAACTTTAATTATTCCATAATCTGCTGACGTTATACGTGTACAGCCCCTTAAATCCTTGTATTACATTAACTGTTTATATGATGAGGTATGCTGGCTTGACACATCATATAAGCTGTAAAAGTACTATTCATTTAATGATTTTCCACAAATCTTAATTGACTTGCAGCGAAGAAGTTTCGGAATCTGTTAAAATGTTTAATAAAAATTCCTTCTACATTAAAAGATGCAAAATAACTAAAATTTTCACTTAAACATATTGTTCTGAAGGTATTCATGTTGTCACGAAGCCAGCATTTTTAAGAGCAATCTTTATAATTTAATGTTACCTAGGCCTATCATTATTCTTAATGATTGCACTATGTTTATACCACAAACTATATAAGTCACTTAATAACTAAGTAATCCTAAAGTTAGCTGCGAATAGCTACGAGAAGATTAGATAATTTGCGAAGAACTAAAGGGTCATCAAAATATTTGTTAGAAAGTAAATAACCATACAGTGCAGTAACTCACCATACACTTAACATTACAGGCAGCAAACGCGAGCTCATCGCCACCGCCAAGGCCATCGCTGAAGCTTCGGAGGAGGTCACACGCCTCGCCAAGAAACTGGCGCTCGAGTGCACCGACAAGAGGATCAGGACGGTACGTTGGAATACTTCATTATTTTTTTCAATTCTGATACTTTTATCGAAGAGTACCTTATGAATTACTTTCTAATCTAGCAAATATCCGAGTAAATTTGTTTTATATACGAAAAACAATTAAGAAGCTTCGAATAATTGAGGGTTGCCGATTTCTCTAGGATCCCATCATAAGATTGTAACCTGATAAGAATGGTACGGCGATAATTCTTTAATTATAGGCACCTTAAGGCCGTTTACTGTATTCTTTCAAGTTATACACAGATTAAGGCGAGACGTTGAATATTTGCATCTAGCAGTCAGCATTTTATGTTGCTGAGCTGATGCTGGAAGGTACAACTTCTTAAGGGTTAGGAGTACGGGGATAATTATTTAAATATTGGCACCTTAAGGTCGTTTACTGTATTCTTTCAAGTCTTACACAAATAAGGCGAGACGTTGAATATGACTAAAGTATTTCTAATTTTTAGTGCATTCTGTGCAATATTTTTCATTGTTTTTTCAAACTTTTTAGCCTAAAGTAAGTGTGCTAACATTAATATTGAATTTACAGAACCTGCTACAAGTATGCGAGAGAATCCCGACCATCGGCACTCAGCTCAAGATTCTGTCCACCGTCAAGGCCACCATGCTCGGCGCTCAAGGTATGTCTGTTTCACTCGTACCCACCCGTAAAAGTTCGCTATCTCTTTTATCCCTGACTTGTTTGCCTATTGCTCCTATATGCAATGCTTCAATCAACAATAATACATTAGGCTCTGATATATTTCACAGTTTTATTTAATCTTTATCCGACTGCCAAAGAAAGGTTGTGTCTAATTTATCTTAGAGCTTAGTGTATTTATTTTATGTATTATTGATATGCTTCTGAAACTTGTATCTAAGTTCATTAATTATAACAATTTTGTTTATCTCTTTGTATGATGAGCAGCTATATAGGGTGGATGATACATATCGACATTTATTGAAACCTGTATTGAAAAGAAATGTCAGAATCTGTGTCTTAAATAGTCAGTGTTTATTGCCACAGTTTTTTTTTTATTACGATTAAAAAATATTTCACGATTGCCGTACAAATTGGATGATCGCAAAGTTCAATTTGTTCGCAAAAGGTGAAAATAGTTTAGTCCGATACTTAAATTCGTATTGTTAATTTCGTAATGTAGATATCATTTCAAACTCAAATATATCAAACCTTTTTTAGCTTTATCATTTCTTATTTATACTTAAATACATAAAATATTATTTTATTTTATTTTTATCAAAAAGTTAATTGAAAAATGTTCTATCTCCTTCTTTTTACTACCGAAGCGAAAAACGTACGTATTTCACATTTTCGCTAAGCTTGTGTTAGACCCCATTCTCGCTGAAATATCATGAATTGTCAGCTTTTAAATTTTGAGCATAGTAGAGTTTTGCTCACAGTTTTCACACAACAAAAAACTTCTTTTCAAACTGCTGAGGTTAAAATATTTTCGTAAAAAACTACGCGGTGAAAATTAACACTGACATGTATAGAATCTGTGGTTTCAATAATCGTCGTTTCCACCCTGTATAAATATTTCCAATACCATAGTTAGTTTGGAGAACTATTATATTCAGCTCTGTTTAACGATCGCTTTTCTATTTATTAACGCTGCTTCGCTCCTCTAACAGTCGGCATGCCGGATTACAAAGGTAACAACATGCGTATAACATTATATTATACTGTTCCATTTGCCATTGTTCAAGTGTTATTCGTTAGCGTTCATTTCGCTTCCTCTTATGCAAAAATAAATACTCCATTGTAATTATTTCACAATACGTTTATTGCTTATCCTTTACAACATTTTTCTTGATTATCCCCTCTCTTTTACGAAACGATCCTTTCACACGAAACACGCAGAAGGGACTGCCATTTTGAAAGTCCATTTATATTTGCCGAAAATATGTTTTATTTTGCGACACACTTTTATTAACTTTCAAAATGTCAACCTCATAAAATATTAAACTACTGATTTGTAAATAATATGTTACAATTTATTTTAAAAATTATAGTTTAGAATGTTTTGGAAAAAACAGTATAGAATTGGTTTATTAAATTAAATACATCTCTACAATTATCTAGCTAAAATAAAAACTTAATGAAATAACCTAATTTTAATCGTAAATTAATCTATCTTCTATATTTATATCATTGTACGCTCAACTGACTGATTCATCAACGCAGAGCCTATACCGCTAGGACTAGGAACTTGAAATTTTGCGTGAAGGTTCCTTACATGACGTAGGGTCCCACAAAGAGGTGATTTTGGGCAATGCCACTACTAAGAGGGTAAAATGAGGGATAAACGTTTTTATGGAAGTCCGTATTTTTTTAAGTTAGCTGCACAAAATGTGGTATAGGTAAACTTTTTTTTTTAAATTATAAGAGATCAATTATTAAAATTAAATCAAATCAAATCAAATAATTTATTTCCATGGGCCCCACGGGGCGCTTGAACACGTCAAAACAAACATCAAAACACAAAAAATATAAAATTAAAATAAAACTTAGCTAACTACATTATAATACTTATTGTAATAAAATGATTTGACACCGGAGCTTAGATTGACTTTAATTCAACTTAGAGAATTGAATTAAAATCAATCCAAGTACCAGCTCCGATGGGTATTGCATCATAAGAAGAGCTGGTGAGAAACTCATGTGCGTGCATCTTTTCAAATAATTCATACAATATTTGTTTGTTTTTTGACAGTAATTCTATGTGTAAGTTATAGCAACCAAAACAACATTATAGCTAAATATGGTTATAAAGAGAAAATAAACTTAAATATAGAATTTAATTTAAAGAAATTATGATATCTTATTTACATTACAATCTAGCCTATCAAGACTAATAAGTAATATTATGTTAACCTAAATTGCTACTAAATAATATAATCTAAGAATGCGTCCATTAACACAATACTTAGTTTTTGTTAAGGGGAAGTCACTTTGTTCATGTGTTCTTTATTACGACATTTAAAAGTCAGTTCACGAAAAAAAAACAATAGATGGCGTTGTGCAAATTTTCTGACTTGCGAACATCAAGCAATAACGTTTGACGCGGGTAAGACCGCGCGGCTTATATAGTTACTAGCGACCCGCCCCGGCTTCGCACGGGTACAATGCTGATACTAAAAAATGATTAAAATCGATCCAGTAGTTTGATTTATTCATTACTGCCCGTGGCCCGCACGCGTTAAATTTGGAGTAAAACAATTCCCCCTTTCTATGCATGTATTATACATAAAAACCTTCCTCTTGAATCACTCTATCTATTGGAAAAAACCGCATCAAAATCCGTTGCGTAGTTTTAAAGATTTAAGCGCACATAGGGACAGAAAAGGCGACTTTGTTTTATACTATGTAGTGAGTAGTGATGAATAAATACAAAATCAGTAATGTATTGAAACATGTCATTATCTGTTTCTAGACATTCATAAATATCGACTATTTTATGTAGTCATTCATTTTATATCCACAAATAGTATAATTTCAAATCTTACCACAGTAAAAGTAAGATTCAGTCCTCAGTTATGTTTGTGACTAACAATTTAATGAAACATTATCCTACTATGTAAAAGGCCGTACTCGCATACGGTTTTTCTTGATCTAGTAAAACCAAGATCGTAACCACATTCAATGTGAAGCATTTTTCATACGTGTTCTACGGAGCCACTGTGACTGGTTAACTTCAAGACGAGTAAACCGCAAGCTAACGTTTACACGTCTTGGAGTAAAATCATTATGTGAATACGGACCATAAAACTAGAACCTTTCGTAAATTTTGTGACACGTAGAATTAAAAGAATTAGTTGAGACTAAACATGGTTATTTTTTACTAAATATTAGATATAACGGGTTATTTACCATGAATATTTGTTTGCAGCTATTTGTTTAGGATAATAGTTCCCCGTTGCGTAGCATAAGAGTGCGGAAGAGGGAAGATCGGTTCATCTGCCAATAAAACTGTTATCATATTACCCGCAATAACTATAATGTTAAGGGATTGCAACATCTCCGAAATATCGAAGTTATTCGCTACAAAATATATATACACGACAAATAGCCACTGATATCTAATATTTATTAAAAATAATTAGTATATACTTTTTCTGTTTTGATGACTCCATGAACACTTAATAAAATCATTTACATTTTACTCTTTTATTTTTCCTAACATTAACTAATCATTAATTTGTGATTTCAGGCAGCGAAGAAGACCAGGAAGCAACTGAAATGTTGGTGGGCAACGCACAAAACTTGATGCAGAGCGTAAGTACTTTCATTCACCAACTAAATAGCCGTGTGCTCTTCTAACTGCCTCGATAGTCTAGTGGTTAACGTATGCGCGAGCTCTCGGGTTTGATTCCCGGTGCCGGCAAAGTGTTGTTCGTGATCTTTCCGTAGGAAATTCACAAAAGCAGTATTGAGTTGGAATTGTGCCCGGTGGGTGGCGATAGACTCATCCTAAACTAAACATAACAGGTGAAATGAGGAGTACACCTCTGCCACACCCTTCTGGGTAATATAGCGTGATGTTATGTTATGTTATGTTACATAGGGTATGAAAGTTAAATATTAAGAAGAACCGATTTACACTTCTTGTTCTCCAAGTTAAATAGTTCATGTTTATGTACCTAACATTTTAAATCGCAGTCTCTAGCATAATAATAAATGTAGTGAATATATAAATAAACAAATATCTCACAACTTACACACAACACCATCTTGTCCCAAACTAAGCTGAGCTTGTAATAGGGGTACTAAAATAACTGATACTTCTTCTTCTTCGTCGAGTCGATGGCTGAGTCAAATTTTATTTTGACTTGCCATCGTGGTGAAAGGATTAGCCAGTTCGCTTTGGAGAACTCGCGAGTTGCTCTGATACTAATACATATATACCTTCTCTTTTGTAAATACATACTTATTATACATAGAAACACCCAGACTAAGACAAACCCCCATGCACACAAAGATTCGTCTTAAGCATGAGTCGAACCCGCGACCTCGGCGTCGCGTACACGACGATATTCGACAAATTAAATAATATTTCGATATTATAATAATCGTGTATTATTATATCGAAATCGAACGATGTCGATCGATCGTCGAACAGCGTAGTGGTGCGCTCTTATTGGCACTTTATACGTCAAATGCCTCGATACATACTTTCCAATTTGTTCTTTGCACATTTATAGAATGTAACACAACTGTTTATCCTATTTTTCAGGTGAAAGAAACGGTAAAAGCGGCTGAAGGCGCGTCCATCAAGATCCGCACAGAACAGGGTGGCTATAGACTGCGGTGGGTGCGACGCTCGCCGTGGTACCAGATCTAAGGACTGGTTAGAATATAACCATTCATTTGGAAGGTTTTGGGTACTGGACGTTCACAAGCTATAGGCAATGAATACAAATAAGTACTTTAAGCACTAGAATCTCCGACCTTAAACATTTTCTGTGCCTGTTCCAAGTTCACCCCAGATTGCTCTCAATACTCATTATATTTATTGCATTCCACAGTGTTTAAAGGTCTTACAAAATAGTGAATACAGATATTTGTGGACCCTGTCGGGCAAAGCAACTTAGGAGAGAGGACGGCATATCTTTTATAACTTAATATTTTATATTATGTTTTATTTAAGTTAAATAGTACTATTATATTAGAGTCTTATCATTCAGATATGCATTAATATTAAACTCTTGCTCTCCTACGTACGTATTGCACTAGGGGAACGTGCGTTCTCTGTCGCTATTATACCGCGCGATTACGACGCCCCCATGCGGCAATTTGGGTAGCATAAAGTTTGTGTTTTCAGAGCTCACATAATAACTGTCGTTCTGTTTACACGTATGAATTTAGTGATATAAGCAAGCTGTTCAGAATTAACTAGATTTTTACGGGCAATTGTCAATGTCTTTTGCAAGATTATGTGAATGAGATTTGCTATTTTCACAATTAGGTCCGTAATATTAGAGTAGACATCGTTTAAGTATGCCAAAAAAATCTGTGCTATATTTAGCATGAAAACGTATATCATAGACATACGATTTCCAATTCAATATGTCGATAGCGTGTATTTCTTCTACGGGTGAGATTATTTAAATGCTTGGCGATAATATCCTTCTGTTGCCTAAATCTTGTGAACGTGCAGTAGTATATAAACAACCAGTAGAGCAATAAGTAACTGTAACTGTAGTTAATATGTACGTTGTGTAGTATAAAGGCCCATTGACAAGTTTTGCAAGACAAGTTTTATTTGCTTTATCGCGATTGAAATGACAAAGATGGCGAGAGAATTGCCTTGCGAGACTTGCATAGAGTAAATGGTCAACAACATATTGTACTTAGAGAGTAATGTAGAACATTGTAGTTTGATGAAATTTTGCAAACATGTAAGTTGCGAGCTTCGTTCATATATCTTTTATCTAAAAATGTCAACTGTGGGATGATTGTCATCACGTCTCAACTATTGACGAAGCTAAAGGTGAGTTATAAACTTCAAAATCTATTCAATATTCTGAAATGATTGTTCTAACAGCAATAAATTAATCACGTACCAAGCTTTCAGAAAATTTCTATGAAACTCAAGTTTTCAATGAGATTTGTTCTAAAAGACCGTGGCTAAGACGAAAAAGAATAATCGCTACAATGTCATCAATATTACGCTCTAATAGACGCAGACCTTAATCATGCGCACACACATCACATTTGAAATATTTTAAACTTTTTAAGATTTAATTTAATATGTAACTAAAATGTGCTGTTGTGTGTAATTATTTATCTCATTGTAAAATTCTAACTATACATTTTAGTATGTAGGAATTAGCGAGGCCCTGATTTCATACGACGTATTACGTTGTCAGTATAAAGCTTACCGATTTAATCTTTACTATATACCAAGATAAATAAAAATACTCGGCACCGTGATACCTTCAAATATAAAATCAGGGCTTCAATTTTATAAACGAGCTTCCTCATTGATTATACCCAATTAAGTTCTCTCTTATATCAATTTACACAATCTTATGGGTTATAGATAGCTTGTGTTTTGTGATTCTGGCAGCTCTTCACAACGTAACAGACAATATAATAATACCTTTTTGATCTCGAAACATAATCTTTGACCCATGAATTTGGATGTCATTTTAGGGACATAAAAACTATCTGAATCAGTCAATATTGCTAGAAAATATTACTATTTGGGTTAGTATCTGTATTAAAAGTAATTCCAACACACAATTACACAATTTCGAGCTCAAAATTTCCTTTTGACTGTAATTTTTATATTGTCACAACATACCTTAACATATACACGAATAGCAGCTAAAAACCCCCTACCTCTTCCTGGTTCTTATGATTTTTATATACAACTGAATTTATATAAAGTATCGTGTGTTTTCTTGAAATTGAAAAACTACAAACAAAATTGTAAGTATGTGTGTTCTCCAGTTTTTCAAATTTGAATCATACACTTTTTGAAATATAGACGTATTATCACGTCTACGCAATAAAATGATGTTGATGCTCTATCCCATGGGACCTCAAACATAACAGGTGAAGTGTGGGTGTTGTACACTCTGCCACACCCTCTCTGGGTAATATAAAAATATATATATTATGTTATGTTACTAAAACGTGATTTTTAGTTGTACAGTAATGTACATCGTTCTTATAAAGTGTTCTAAACTTATTATTATTTGAAAATAATTGATGTATAATGTGAATAACTTAGTTTATTATTTGTTTTTACAACGAAAATTAACAGTAATAATAAATGATAGTGATAGGCAAGTGTGATCGAGAAATATAGTGCCATTCTAGTGCTTTATACCGTAGTGTAGTGTAGTGTAGGTCCCTATGTCTTCTGGCAGATGTCGTTCGTAGTAAACGGTCAAAGTACATGTAGATTCTTCGGGCTCGGTGCCGTGTCATTATTTCTATAGAAATTAGACAGTTCCACTGGCTCAGAGAAATTTACTGCAATCTTAAACCATTTATAGAACGTGGCAAATGTTTGGCAGGAACATATTACTGCTATTTATAGCTAGTTATTAAGATCCGTGTAACAGTAATCATTAATAAACTGGCCTTCTGAAACAGACGTAGTTTGTATGTTTATACCTTTTCTTATAGTCTGGTAAATATAAAACACTTTATGTATTGTATCTATACAGATATATCGATATGTTAGTTCTATAAATCATTGTCGTATTTTATGAATACGTACGTTTTCGATAATAGTGTCCCACAAAGTGCTAATAAATTCAAACATGAGGGTGACTGTTTATGGGTGCGAACTTATAGTGATTTAAGTGGCCTATAATAATGAAATAATAATTCTGATACTAATCTCTAGCTAGATCATAATTCTTTATCTTTATAAATTAATATTTTTCTCTTAACTTATGACGTATTTTCTTCCGAATACTAGGGTATGAATTATTAAACTTTCGAACGGCTGTAGAAGCCCTCTTTATAGGAAAAATCACTCTTTACTTCCTTCATTAAGTGTAGGGAACAGAGTGACTCGAAATATAAATGCTATTCAACAATTGAAATATGTTATCATAGAAAAAAATGTCATCCTTAGAATTTGTAATATGATTTCAGAAGCAGATAATTTAGATAATTAATTTAAATAGATATCAATTTAAATTTCTTGTGAAAATATCATAATCATACCCTGAATAGCATGTATATTTCTAACGGATCTATACATATGAAGTTATATATTTGTAATGTTGACAGTGAGCGTAGGACCGAAGCGTGAGAGCAATATTTTTGTATGAACGACCGCGTAGCTATAACTAAAGTACTTTATAAACTATAATTGTATATGTCTTGTATTTTATGTGTTTAACTTGGCGCTGAATGGTTTTATTTGGTGTATTTTATAGACTTTGCACAAAACAAAACGTTGTGAATGTATATAGGTATATACCAGCCAATTTGGAGATTGATACTGCCTTAGAGTTCTAATCGAAAACGAGGAGAATACATTAATAGGATGGCATTCATCCAATAATGGCTTGTCCATTTTCATATGCTTGAAACAAATGTAGTCTATGAAATACATCAGACCAGTTTATATTTACTAAATTGTGTGCTTTATATTTTTATTTTATTGTATCGATATCATTTACACACTTTTTTGTTATTAATATTTTATTTATTCTAATAAAGTTTTTTTATTTAATTTTGATTATTTTATTTTCTTCAAACAATGCATGTGATATGAAAAGAGTGAGAACTTGTTCTAGTATTACAGACTTCTCTGAGTGCCTAGTATCTAAGTGATGTGCTGTATTAATAACATTATTGTATGAAAATAATAATTGTCCTTATACTTTAGTACCTAATCTAAGTATTGTTATTCAACAAGTACTGTGCGTGAACGTGGACACGTGACTCGCGCACATTAATCTCTATTGTACCACGTGCAAGCGAGGACATGACACCTAATAATTATGTCATTATGAAAACTAATGAGGACGTATTATGACGTCCTATAGCCACTAAATTGCCTCTCATAAAAAGGAAGAAATACTTAAGTAGTATTCAATGTCTCGCCTCATCTGTGTATAATTTGAAAGAATACAGTAAACGGTCTTAAAGTGCCTGTATTTAAGGAATTATCTGCGTACTCCTTACCGTTGAGGAGTTTTACCTTCCAGCATGAGCTCAGCAACATGAAATGCTGACTGCTAGATGCCCATATCCGAGTAGCTTTAGGTAATATACGAAAAACAATATAGAAGCCTGTATGTGCGTGTACGGATGTTGCAGTACTTGTTGAAATATGAACTCAAGATGGACGAGTAATATCTTCTATATTTGTTATATACTTTACAAGATTGTTGTAATGGTGACGGCGGGAATATTATACAATTCAAGTCATTTTCTAGTAGGAGATATTACCCGTCCATCTTGAGTTCATATTTCAACAAGTCCTGCAACATCCGTACACGCACATACATTTTGGTACCGTGACCGGGATGTAGGCGCTGCTTAGGTAATTTTCCCATAATTTAATATCGCAAAGACAGTGCATGTCAGAAAAAATAGAAGAGAGTAACCTGTTGCGACGTAAAAGTATCCAGAAACATTCCAGTAGCTTCGAAATGACTGTAAGCTTTATATTACTAAAATAATTATTTATTATTATTATTAAAATTTCGCCCAGTCGAAAGTAATGAGGTAACAAACATAAAAAAAATCCTTCTTTTTTTAATTCGGTTAATAAAATGTCTTGGATAGCAATTGATTGGCAAGAATACGTCATAGTACGTCTTTTGTTTAAGTTTTCGTCATGACATAGTCGGGGAACATTATATTGGCTTATGATCAATAGCTTTAAAGTAATAAGACTAGATTTCAGTAGCCGTCGCATTACCTCTTGCCATTTTTAGGAAGCGTTTGAGTTACAAACATGGTTGACAGTGGTTCTACATATACGTAGTCTAGCCTTTTAGAGGGACCATTCAAGTATTACCTAGCACAATAGCGGGAACGGTCTTCGCTTTGCTAACTTTAGAATAAATTTAGAATAGAATCCAGGACATATTTGCTGACAAGAGGCAGAGGAATAATCTAAAATGGCAAAAAAATGCTTTCGTTATACTTGATCGGCCCCTAATATAATAAGTATGGAGTACATTTTATATACTAGCAATAAATATATTAAATGCAATGAGCAAGTTTCCAACTGGCCTAAACACGTAGCTAGACTTGTTCTAACACTTTCTTCTTATTCGATTCTGCATTTTTTATAACGCAGGCTGGTTTATATGTAAAATGTTCATGTTTGAACTTGGACTATTAAAATATTCAAAAAAAATTAAGTTGTAGGGCCTAAAAAGGAAGGATAGTATCACCGTTTCACCATAAGTATAACAATAAGCAGCTGCAGCGACGCATCTATAATCTGCTTTTGTGGATTGTTGATGTCCATGGGCTGTACTCCACTTACCATCGGGTGGACTACACGTTCGTTTGCCGTGGGCGTAGAATAATAACAATAAGGCTCCCTACGCACTTTGCAGTTAGCCGCAATGTGGTCAGCAATCTAGTTAACAATTTGTATATGTGCGGCAACCGCATTGCAGTGCAAATAAAACTACTTTCCGTAGGTACACATTTTTGATTGCGGTTAGCCGCTGTGCGGATTACCGGACTGTGTGAATTTGACCTTAGGCAATGTTATATAAGGCAAAAATCCATTTATATGTTGCCGTACTTTATTTCCCTTAGGGATAAAAGTTCGTAATGTAAAATCAGCCTGTACGTAAGCTTCTAAAATTCTTGAAAATCTTTTTCTTACCATTTCAAGTCTTTAAAGTTAACATAAATAAATATACTTAATAAGTTGTAATCATATTTGAATAACATTAAAATCAACGGCAATTTTTGCTAAAATTTAAAGATGAAATTAAAACTGTTACAGTTATAATTAAAACATTGATCAAACATTGTTATAAGTAGGGGCTTTAATTATTAGTAAGTATTAATAACATTCAGAATATTATTTTAGATGCGTAGAAAACTTGCTACTAGGTGATAATATTTAAAGAAATTCCTATAAAGATTCAGCTTGGCAAGAAAGAGTAAAACGGTCCACAACAAAGCCACTGTCTTGTGCGTATGGCAACCTAATTACAAATCAACCACCCATATAAAAGTCTAACTAATCCTTATCCTTATTTAAATGACGTCACTGTCACTTTAACAATGTTGCCAGCATACAACAAATATATGTTTTTAAACTTTCGCGATTTGAGAACATTTTTCAAAAATTAGACAACGGGTTTAAACGTCACGCGACGGGTTATTGTAAATTTGCCACATTGTCGATTCGTCACACTTTTAAAATTCCATACATTCATAGTTAATTCGTCACATTTCTTTGTTTTACGTTGTTTTTCAAGAAAGTACTGTTTGCAAGCAAGGTTTTAGTATCTGAATAATTTGCTGATTTCTCAATTTATACCGCCTCCTTGGTCTAGCTAGTGGTTAGGCTATGCGCCTGCGAGGTCTCGTGTTCGATTTCCAGGTCAGACATAGCGTTATTAGTGCACTTGCCGTCAATTAAATAGCAGTACGGAATTGGCATAGTGTCCGGTGGATGGTGATAGGCTCAATCCCTATCCCATGGAACTTAAACATAACAGGTTAAATCTGGGTATACACCTCTACGTAATGTTATGTATTAATTTCATTGTGTTTTAGGGATAGTTTAAATATGTTTTTAAAACGGTACTGCGATTTCATGAAGTAAAGGGGTTGATTTTACTATGTTTACTGGACGGTTTCACAATGGTTTAATTATATTTATGTGGTGATTTTACCATGTTGAGGGGGTGATTTAACCATATTTTAGATATAATGTTATCATGTTTGGCGGTGATTTAACCAACCATTTCGGGGCAATATCTCTGTCTCACAATACACATAAAATCATTATATGACTATTGTATATAAACAGATATATTAATTAGCCAATTTATAATCCTCAAAAGTTGAAGGAATATATATAATATTAAAAAATATATAAATGTCAAGATAAATATAACCGGCCAAGTGCGTGTTGGGCCACGCGCAATAGGGTTCCATAGTTAGCCGTCACAGCATAATTATGGACTCGTTACAGGTTTAATATCTATATCGGTAATAATAATTTCATACAAGTCAATACTTTCAAAGGTTTTTGTGTTTTGTACGAAATATTTTAAGTTGTTTTGTAGGGATGGACTGGTGGTAGAGCTCTTGTGAATGAGCTCGAAGGCGGCAGCACCACCGTCTCACCTTTACCCGCCGCCAAATAGTAGTTGTGGACGCCTCAACGTGACCACGATCGCTCTGCCAAGAGCGAAACGACAGAGAAGAAGAAATAGTAGTGCTTCCATTACTGTGTTCCGGTTTGGTGGTGAGATCAGGCCCTAAAATTACTGGCACATGAGGATGAGGCATAACACCGAAGTCCTCAGCTGCAACGACGCATCTATAATCTGCTTTTGTGGATTGTTGATGTCCATGGGCTGTAATCCACTTACCATCAGGTGGACTACACGTTCGTTCGCTGTGGGCGTAGTAAAAAAAAAAAAGGGATAAATAACGTAAAAGATAATATCTCACAAACGGATCTCTAAATCAAAAAACTGTAATAGTCATCCCTACATGATTTTAAAATACCTTCGAATAATCCAAAGCCCACACTATGGGCTACGCAACAGAAAATAATATAATTCACTACACAACATTTGCTACCTGACAAAAAATTTTTTTTTATTATTTTGTGCCCCCACTTTTTTAGCATAGTTAACATACATATTCATGCAAAATTTCAACAATCTAGCACTAACAGTCTCGACGCCATGCCTCAGACAGACATGGTTTTTTTTTTTTTTTTTAAAAAAAGCATACTAGCAATTTGCAAATACAAATTACTAGTACTCTTGTTAACCCCCTCCAGCTAAGCTTAATTTGCTTGTGTTAGGAGGAAGTTCACGTTCGTGGTGTAATGGCCAGGATTTGAACCCACGACCTCTGGATCGTAAGACCAATGCCTTATCCATTGCGCCACGGCCGCTTCTAGTGAAACTGCAAGGGTTACTTGTAAGTACTACGGAACCCTAAAAGTTATCCTGAACTTCGAATACTGGTCCTAAAGATATAAGTGAATCCTCCCCAGATATAGTCATTAAAAAGTCTTACAAATTTATTAATATGTTAACGAGCGCGAGGGTACTACCACAGATAATATAATACTAGTACAGATACCCAATCTCATACAAAAAATTGACGCCACCTTAAAAAAAATATTTCTGTGAGCTACTTTAATTCACTTTTTATGCCAATAGATGGCCGTACTTGTGAGTAGTCTCAACCGCGCTACCCTAACGCCATCTAGCTATTGCAAAAGGTAACATAGGTACATGTCGTCCTTGTGTGCGTAAGAATGTGTCTGTGTGCGTGCCAAAGCTGGTCAATGTTTTAGAATATTATTATCTGCATTTGTGCGTGTCCGTGTCAGTATGTACCTACATTACCATGACGTTTGACCTTCTACAGCGCTATAACACTGCTTCATTCAAAATATCAAACGATTTTTTAATGTTTTGCGATTTAAAATGTAATGTAATAAAATAATGATTACTTTCTATTGCAATTGATTTTGATTTAGACTTATGTTAGTTGTTTCATTTTTAAGGTTATACAATACAATATCATTCACCCAAGAATAAATTCATTTTAATATGATAGAGCCTTTGTTAGCACGCTTGAATGATGCACGTAGCCGTACTATGCGCTAAACTGGTTCTCAGTTCCTGTCAAACTTGGTAGGTATACCACTAACAAATTGGAGCCTACCTATGCCAAGGATGTTTCAAATCATAGGTTAGGTATAAATAGCCGGGGCTACGCCCGCGAAGCAGTACTGCATTGGGCTGGCGCTTAAGCGGTTACGGCGCGGCGGAGCGCGGCGACGGCGCGGCGGCTCGGCGCGGCGGAGCGCTGCGGTCTTCCAACCCCTAGCCATAACAGATCGCCGCGCTTAGAACGTTCACAGTTCGCGCGCTGTAATAAGTTTCAATTTTGCGTGCAAGACTAGTATTATAATATTATCTGTGGTGCAAGTGGGTACCTCAGGCGAGGTGTAGGTATAATTTTTACATAAACTTGACTCTCGTTAGGGAGTGAATCTTCTGTTGTTCCCAAGGACGATATAATATCTATACTAACGTTGTTACTTATTTTGCCTATAGGTACCTACTTCAAATAATAATTTCAAGTATTTCAACATTAATGTAAAGACAATTTAAACGTCTTAAGTCAATAAAAGAGTTGCTAAAGAAAGTAATCTTTATTTATTTCTGGTAAAGTTTGATCGAAAAATCTAAAATCTGTTTATAAAAACGTGCAATCATGTTTGCTTAGCATTGTTCCTACAACTGTCTTCGTTCGCAAAAACGTATTTTTGTAGCAATCTTACTATCGAAATTCTTATCTAGACTAAGATTGCTTTGAAGGAAGAAGACAAGGGAGGTTTTAGTCATATCACTCAGTACAAAAAACATGACAATGTATGTAAAATACCCACTAGTGTATCTAGGGGTGCGCTTTGTTTTTCATAAAAAAATTTCTTCATAAAATTGCAATTATTTTCCGAATTTGTTATTAATAACATTTTTCTTTATACTCATTGGCATTCATAATATTGTTTTTCATTCACATCTTTATCCTATTATTTTCTTATATTATAGTTTTTCTTAATGATACCGATCATTCTTTTCAACTCCTAATTATTTTTATTCATACATTTGTTTGTTCTTTTTAATTAATTAATTTCTTAATTTTGAGTGTTACGTTATTTACTCTATTGATATCCATAATGTCAATATAAATATATTAATTATTTATTTATTTAATTGTAAAAAGATCTAAAAAACATCTCACATAAAATATCCACAAGAGCACACAAACAATCCGAAAACTTCTACCGAAGTGAAGGACACACGCGCGGCCCGTTTATTTGTAAATAAACATTGCAGAAAAACGTTTTGTTTCTGTTCGAAGTACATCACATGACAATTGATATCTATATTATTTTAGATTATAAAAAAATAAAATACATATATATGATTACTTACATTATTAGAAAAACATGTATTTAATATATAATTTAAAAAGTTCGATGATGATTTTATATCTAACTACTATTGGAAGGCAATCGTAGACTCAGAAACTAAACGCGTCATCGTAAGTGAATGTCCAATAATTTAGCATGCTGAGTGACAAAAGCGTCGAACTCCAATTTGTTTATAACTCAATATACACTCACACACTCATACAATGTTAAAATAAAATTGAAATAAGCGCCATCTATTAGCCACAAATAACCTAACCGCATGAATTTTTTACATTTTGTGCCGTATCCAAGACGGCGACTTAGGAGTTAAAGACATAGATTTCTTTTTTCTCTCAAATCACTTTGAAATAATTGAAGAATGCTTTTAACGTTTTATATATACGTGCTTAATTTTTTAAAAATCATATTTTGGTCAAAAGTTGAACAATAGCGTTTATAACAATTTATTATTTTTGCATTGCTATACATAACGCCATCTATGGAAATTTTCAAGAAGTAAAAATCTAATGTTCCTAATGATACCCCATGGTACTACACAACCTTTTAAGGCTGAACCCATACTAGGCGAGGGCGTTCCTCGGGCGTGTGAGTAGCGAGCGCGCTGCGTGAGCATTGCGTTTTGCTGCCCTGCGGTATGTGTGGAGCGTGAACGCGCACGCCTTATGTGGGGGACACTACTGTATAAGTTAAGATCAGGCCCTCAAATTATGGTACCCGTAATTTGAGGCATATCGCTTTTCGTAACATACTACTACTACGTCATACATGACAAAGCATTACGCAAATATTACCCAATAGGTACCTATGTCTGAGGTGTATGACAGCCACCCTTCACCAAATATATTTTTGTTTAGGTCCTATGTGATAGGTGAGCCAATCGCCATCCCCGGGCACAAATCCAACTCCGTACGGAAAATCACAAAAAACACTGCCCGACCCGGGAATCGAACCCGTGACCTCTTGGTGAAAGGCGCATATGTTAACCACTAGATAATCGAAGCTGCTCTACTACCACGTATAGAGAAAAATATACTTATATAAGTGGAGTCGTAAGTAATTTATGATTTCTCTGCTGTCCCTACATAAAAAGTAGGTGTGACGAATTTACACATACTTTTTTGTGTGACGAATCGACAATGTGGCAAATTTACAATAACCCCACGCGACGAGCCCACCAAGAATGATGCAAGTCATTCAAAACGTCGAGCATAGGTATTTAGGTACCTTTACCTTTATAATAATTACGCGATTTAGACCCGTTGCCTAATTTTTGAAAAATACAAAGAATAGTTCTTGTTGCTACTTTCTTGCTAAGCTATATGTCGAAATAGTCATCAGACGTTATCCTGCAGACCCAGTTACGGACTAAGGGAAAACCTCCCGGTCAACTTGAGCGTTTACTACTGGGTGACATTGATGGTACAGTTAATAATATGCAAAATAAATCATACACCTAGTTCAGACGTTAAATGCTTTGCTAATACAGCAGTATTCTGTGCCAGGTTCCATTTTGCTGTATTTTCTTTAATTTAGAAGTTGTTTCGATTGTTGTATTCTTAAACTTACCGTGTATCATGTTAATGTCGCTTGAATTTAAGAAATCATTAGATGGCACCCGAGATGACAATGGTTGAGCAGTTAAAGTTCCTATCTGTTTCTTTTTAATTCGCTAGTGTTGCGCCCATGGTTTAATGGCCAGGATTCAAACCCACGACCTCTCGATAGTAAGACCGATGCCTTATCCATTTCGCCACGGCCGCTTCTGTTAACCTATAACTCGACGGCTATGGTATATTTTATTACATTGATCAAATCAATAAATCTGGTTCAACAACGTTAGAAATGTGTCACCCGTGTACGCGAAGCCTTGCCAGCAATGTTACCACTTACACAACAAGACTTGTATGCAATAGTGATACAAATAGATACATCTATTTTCCTATAGAAATAAACATATTCTTATATCACAGTGTTTTATTCATCATACCTTACCTTTAGGCTAGCCGCATACAAAAAACAGTCTATACAATTCGAGAAATTTTGTCTATGTCATGGTGGTGGTTCGCTTATAATTCGTATATTGCTGTATTTCTTTAATGACAATTTAAAAATGAAATATCAGAGCTCGTAATTTGTCAATCTTTCTCCATTTAGGTATGTGCGGGGTACCAAGTCGAAAACTAAAGAGAAGTAAGTCTGCACGACTTGAACAATGGAGTTTTAACCACATTATAAATAATAATAAATAAATAAATATTCCACAACTCACATACAACGTCATCTAGTCCCAAACTAAGCAGAGCTCGTACTATGGGTACTAGAATAACTGATTCTAATACCACAGAATAAGAATACACTAATACATATATACTTTTCTTTTGTAAATACATACTTATTAACACCCAGACTAAGACAAACCCCCATGTTCATGCACACAAAGATTTGTCTTAAGTGGGAATCGAACCCACGACCTCGGCGTCGCAGGCAGGTACACTACCCACTCCGCCATCCGGTCGTCTTCGGAATAATATAACTAGCTGATAGTATTTAGACGAAAAGTCAAAGAAAGAAACTTTGCTCTCTCACACTCTTTTGACTCTACAGGGTTGCAAAATGTTGTGCAATTTTTCGATAAAATCTTTGTATTTGAGTAACGATACAACGATGATGATGATGTTATTATTCACCTATATTATCTACACTTGTGGTAAGCCGGAATGCCATGCAGACCGGAATAGAATGAGGAGGAAACACCGTGAAATAAATTGAAGTAGGTACTTTTGGTACTGGACGGCAGACAAAAACAATGTTATTTCTGTAAAAGGATTTTAAATGAGGATATTGACCAGAAATTACACGATCAGTGATTATTACCATAAAAAGAAGTTAGAATCATTGAAATGCATTCAGAACGATGTAAAAATTTAATGTTTTGATTTGAAACAAAGAAAGCATTCGTGCTGATGCGGTCATTGAATGAACAACTTTCAGCCTAGAATTGTAGTTCAATTTTAAGTAGGGACATTAATTCGTCCGTCTCTTTTGCTCCCATGCTAATGAATTGGTATCAAATGCGTTCTCTATCGCTCGCAAAAAGTTAGTCTACAAAACGCCCTAAACTCAGAACTTAATGCCTCTAAACGCGTATAAATTCAATGATTCGGTTTCGTAGAGGAGTGATGTAGCTTTCAAATTTCGTAGCATTTCGTCGGCGTAGCATTATATCCCGATGGTAGGCCATTCCGGCGGAATAAAAGGTGAAGTGGCTTAAGATTTACCTAAGAAAGCTTGAGAAGAAATGTTCAGCACTTTGAAGGCCTGTTTGCTGTACCGCACGTCCGGCCCACGTACGGAGTCAATCTTTTACATATCCCAGGGAAAATATAGAAGTAGATAGGTACTATATATTTGAAACTGCTTAAACTACGTCAAATATTGTATCGAATGATTTAATTAATACTCATGTTAAATTAAACCGTGTCATCTTACAAACAAACAAGAATGAGGTTGTTCATGACACATTTAACAATTCTGCTACGTAAATATTTATAGCATAGATAAATAGTTCCTGGAGTCCGTCTCCAGGAACTATTTATCTATACCCTTGCTCGGTTTTATACGGGTGTGTAATGTTTGATATAATAACAAATGCTCTAATTTTACTTGAAATAACGTTCATATGTTATAATTTTCATATGCTATAATATCAAATAACCTAATTTCATATGATATAATGTTTTATATGATATAATCTTCCTTTGATATAATAACATTTTGTATAAAGTTCATATGATATAATTTTCAAAATGCATAATATTCTTTTAATATAACTTTCATTTAACCTAATGTTCTTTTGACCTAATTTTCTGGTCGAGGTCGGACTTGGTCGACGGAGCCCCGCTTCGCGGGGCTCCTACTTCTGGTTGGTTAAAAAAAAAAACCACGAAGGGGATGGCGGGGTCGTAGACCCCGCCATCCCCTTCTAACCTAACCTATCCGAGTCGGGGTGCCCTAAAGTCCAGATTGCATCCAGATCCTCCTGGTAACAATAGTTGGGTGATGTATAGGGTATAAAGGGAAGAACAAAAACTTAATATAAAATCGTATCGAATATTCTAAATTATATTAAAAGTTACTTAGAGATTATGAATATTATAGTAAATAAATAATATACTAAACGAATGTTATGTCAAATGTGCATTATAAAAAGTGTTCATTATATCAAAAGAAATTAGATAAAATGAAATTATATCAACAGATCAATATGACAACTGATCGTTATATTAAATAAAATTATATTAAGTGATATTATGTCAAGTGACCGTTAGATTTTTTGTTATTATATCAACCGTTACACACCCGTTTTATACAGGGTGGATGCGACATAGCGACATTTATTGAAACCACAGCTTCTATACATGGCCAATATGCATTTCCACCGGATAAAAAATTCTCTGGCGAAAAATCCACGTCTTCCGAACAAATTGCACGATCGCAATGTTCAAATTGTTCGGAGAACGTGATTTTTTTTTTTCGCCAGAGAATTTTTATCCGGTGGAAATTGATACTTACCATGTATAGAAGCTGTGGTTTCAATAAATGTCGCTATGTCGAATCCACCCCGTATAAAGCAAAAACTTTTTTTCTAGTAAAATTTAACATAATTTGTAATATATACCTACGTAGTGCTCATTGAGACAAATCTGAACCCAAACACGATGGGTCTGTGAGAGACACTAAAAGAGAATAACCCCTGGACACCTCCCTGAATCTAATATCAGACCCTGAACATCTCTTTTCATGAAAATGCTTATTGGGACAAGTCTTGTGAGCCAAAACACAAACCTTATTAACCGACTTTTTTCGTCTGAAAATTCTTAAAAGCAGCACTGAGTTGGATTTGTGCCTGGCGGATGGCGGTAGGCTCACTTCCTATCACATGTGACCTAAACATAAAATAATGTAGGTTTTATTTTTCGATTCGACCGGGTTCGATGCCTGAGCATATCTAAGTATGCAGTTTTTTGTTTACCTACCCAAATTGATGTCATACTTCCTAAGAATCGATTTGCGTATGGCTTATAATTACAGATTTATATTATATAGGTATATATATAAAAGGATTAACCTAATTAAGACGACATAGCTTACGGATCCATAACGCTTACTTCCCATGGTATACGAGTCTTCGTGAGTAAGTAGATTTGTATGAAAGAAAAGTTATCAGGGTTTCAGAATAGATTTGTGATTGATGACTGGACAGATTTCGATGAAATTGTCCCAGCCTCCATAATCACTTTCCTGAGAAGTGTAATAGCGATGGTAGAAGCAGATATTCCATTTTCTGGCAACATCCAGTAAAAAAATAAATGAAATCATCCCTGGATATTCCTAGAATAGATAGTGGGATCAAACAATACACCAAGTTATTGGTAATGAACGTGATTGTCCTCATAGCATTGTTAGTAATTAAGGAAAATCAGCGTGAAACGCCGGCGACCGTGTCGTAGATGTCAGGTATACTGTGCTGAACCGATTGTAAGCACCGGCTGGATTCACTGGCATCACTGGATTCATGTAAGTACTTGAATTTATATTATAAACTCATAAATAAAAACCTTTTTACATAGGAAAAAAAGAAAAGTTACTAGGAAGCATAATTTTGTTGATTTAAGTGAGGTGGGGTACCACACCCAGATAATATTCGTTGATGTTTAGTTGCATCAGTATTATTCAATGGAAAAATAGGTACCTATTTACTCAATAAATATTAAAAAAAAACACAATTATTCGTTTGTTAAATAAATTGAATTAAATTAATCGAACCAAAAAAATACTGTTTGAAATTGTTCAGAGTTAGGTACCCGATTGATTTAGTATGCGTTATTCCCAGGTTTCCGATCGGAATTCCGATTGATGGGAAAGCTGTGTATGATTTTAGCCAGCTGTTCTAATGTACTCTGGGTTTCACTTATCCCAAATGTACCGGTGCGTGCAGATTAGTAATTGCTTTTCATTTAAATACGACAATATTACAAAATGAGTCTTTTGTGCAGAACAGTGTCTCTGATATAATAGATTAGAAGGGTTAGGCACTACGTGTGGATGGTAGATTTCCCTTTCAAGCACTTTTTAGGCACTCTCAGGCATGCAGGTTTCCTCACGATGCTCTTTCACCGTTAGCAAGCGATAATTTATATGACAAATACCTACATATATCTTCGAAAAGATGAACTTATTGATAGAGTTGTGTGCCGTGGGTTCGAACCCGAGACCTTTGACTTAGCAGTCCTACGGTCTCCCACTATAGCTGCTTGTGCCTGATGGTAAGTGAAAACTGCAACTAGGGAAACCGATCACGGGATTCAAGGTACCGGGATCCCGGGATCTCGAACACCACGTTACAGGAGAGACAATGTAACATTCAGAAAATTCTATTGCAAGTGAATTTTTGTAAAAGGTCGGTGTTACCTGACTTTAGTTTGAATTCTATGTAATTATATTGGTTTATTGCAGTGAATACAAGAGATGGCGCCCCTATCTCTGAAGATAATCCTGGAGCAGGGCGCGGTGACACGCAAGGTGAAGTTCGACCTCAAGACTTCAGTGCGAGACGCGCATGCCATTGTCAAGGGGAAGGTTATTGTACCCGACCCCAGCAAAGGTAACTCGGTCATAGTCTACTCGGTCACGCTCACATAAATGCGAACATCCTTACGTGAACTAACAGTTCTTATAAGCAGATCTCATGGCTTGAAGAATGTTCTAGAGTTACGATTACAAACCATGCTATCGCAGCATTCGCAGCGTTGACGCGTGTTCGTTCAGCCCAATATCTTGTATTGTACTAACTTTTAATATGCTCACGTCTAAGTCCAGCTCCGTAGTCAGATTCGACTGTGGCATAGACAAAAAAGCGTCAAAAGATACTAAGTAAAATTCGTATTTTCTTCGAGTGCTAATTTGAGTCTCGAATAAGTAAAAGATTCTAAGTTTGAATCTAGAGCGCTCGAAGCAAAATAGAATTTCGCTTACTGTTTCCATACAACAATGAACTTGCTGCTAAGGTAAAAACATAATTTCCATAGAATATGCCCTGTTCCTCCGATCGGCGGACGACGACTCGTCTGGCATCTGGCTGGAACCGCAGCACTCGCTGGACTACTACATGCTCAAGGACGGAGACTGCCTCGACTACATCTGCAAAGTAAGGAACCTGCGCGTCAAGCTACTGGATGGTGAGTGAATTGTAGATAACATAACGCCTTTATTTGCCAGGAGGGTGTGGCAGAAGTGTATTACACCCACACTTCACCTGCTATGTTTAGGTCCCATATAATAGGAAGTGGGCCTATCGCCATCCGCCGGGCACAATTCCAACTCCGTACTGTTATTAAATATTTCCTGACAGAAAATTTCCAAGTAACGCTTTTGCCCAACCCGGGAATCGAACCCAAATACTCACTGTGATAGGCGTATACGCTAACCATTAGACCAACGATTACGACGAATGACGACCATTCTATCAATTAGTGGTAAAGATTAATGACAGCTTAGCTAGCTATAGAAAGGGGCGGCTCTGGTTGATCGAGGGAAATACCAATGTCGAAACTCAACCTGGTTATGATTTAAACAGGTTCGGTAAAGACGCTGCAGGTGGATGAGTGGAAACCGGTGAGCGAGCTGATGATTGGCATATGCGGCAGACTCGGCATCACCAACCATGATGAATACGGACTGGTAAGATTCCATTTAGATATGCTTGTAGGATTTCTATTTCTTGTACCACGTATTGTTCTTATCAAATGATGACAATCCACAGTGTCCAGAAGAAGAAGAGCGCACAGAAGACTTGAAAGACCAGCCGCAGACTGGTACCTTGACCATGAAGCGTAAGCACCAGCCCAAGGACAAGGGAGATGTGGCGCTTCAGCAGCTCAGCAGAAAACTTAATACTGATGACAACGGTATGTAATAATATCTACCCAATCAAAATCATAAAAGTGCAATGCAAATTCAATATGACGACAAACGAGTTTTAGTCGTTGTTGACTTCGCCGACAGAAGAGTTGATATCTATATGGGTGTCAAATCTCAAGTTCTGTGTAGATAAATCCAAGCTTAAAAGTTGTTTTGGATAGTTTTCACGTAATTTTCGTAGTTTGTAGGTACTACTTCTTTCAGTCATATTTAGTCAGTTCGGCTTCGACGGTAATAATAGCTCGAATTGGGTCGTGTAACACACTGCGTCGCTAGTCTTATATTTTAAACTTGGCTGGCCATCGCATGTCTACATAGAACCACTTCATTTAAATGTTTTAAGTAAAATACGTTGTTGGTGTTTGCAGTTCGAACGATGTTATGCGTTAGATCAGTAAAAAAATATCCACAAAACATTGCAGATACCTCGCTTCACTTGGGGACTACGGTATATTATCTACTCTGCCAGTAATTTCAGGAGCTAGTCTCTTTACGAACCACGTAGAGCCGCTACCGGATGCTTGTAAATGTACATCATCTGATCTCTAAAACTTCAATTTCAGTTGAATGGCTGGACCAGCACCGCACGCTCCGCGAGCAAGGCATCGACTCCACCTGCACAGTCATCTTAAAGCGACGCCTGTTCTACTCTGACCGTAATGTGGACGCGCGCGACCCCGTCCAACTCAACCTGCTGTACGTGCAGACGCGGGACGCCATCCTCAACGGACGACATCTCGTTACGGAGGAACAAGGTAAGTGGTTATCGGACGCGCCCGTCCTGTCTGACTCACCCTGAGAATATAACGTTGTGTGAGATTTTTATTTTTATTTTAAAGTGAAAAATTAAAATAGTTCTAGAAGTCTGTGCGACTTAAAGAACTATTTAACTGACGAATTTTGCTTTTGTAGGTTTTTTGAAGTTGTTTTTTGCTTCCAAAGGTTTATTAAATTTTAAGGACTTATATTTATCTATTTTAATTTAGTATCTTTACCATGAATCCTTCTCGTATATGACAGCTTGTCCAGTAGTTAAAGAAGGACAGGTATAAAATAATAATTAGCCTATGTAGATTATTTTTGTTACTTTTAACTTCGTATGTATATAAATGAATATACTTACTTCATTCAACGTAACGCCTCATCTGTATAAAACTTAACAGAATACAGTAAACGGTCTTAAGGTGCCTACAGTGAAGGAATTATCGACATACTTTACTATTCGTTCACTTCGGATTGGCCAAATCTTGCTGTCCCGCTCCTCCATACCTCACCTCTTGTAAGCTCTTAGCATGTCAAAAATGACACGGTCAAAAGTTAAAAGGAGTTTATATTTGGTGAGAACGCGTAGTACTTAGCAATTAACAAACACGATCCACGAACACAACACAATTTACAAAGTTATTATTCACTTGGAATAAATAGCATCGGGTTAATCGTGTTGATATCGCATCAAATAAATTCGTAATTTGTTCTTCTTCGTCGTGTCGATGGCTGAGTCAAACTTTATTGTGACTTGCCATCGTGGTGAAAGGATTAGTCAATTCCCTTTGGAGGGTTCGCGAATTGCCCAGGGTGCGCCGGACAAGAATACATTTTGTAACCAATTTCTTTAAAAGAGGTATGACTAAGTAATGTTAACCACTCCTTTACGTGCGAGCGAGAACATCAAACTCGATCGCAGTCGAACACGACTATCGATCTTCGCTACGAGAAACTGGATCGCGCTGCTGCTTAGTGCACGACACAACCCGCAATGGTCCACGACAAGTTCAGCAAACAGCTGTTACTCCTTATCAAAGACATTGTATACGATATTGTATGCGATATTGTGCGCTACTATTGAAATGCATCTTTGATCTCGATCGGTGAGATTGATTCGAGTGTCAGTTTTGACTTTCAATAAATTAGTAGAGCTAATTAGTGATCCTTACAGTCAATATTCTCTATTACGTATTTATAAAATATGCACTTCGTCTATTTACATATCAATAATTATTCCTCTATCTAATCTGCACCTACCTATGCTTATCTCTGCACCACCCTAGGTTGACTGTAAGAGAATGCCATAAGGCATTAAGTCCGCCTATGTACTATTTGTATGTGCAAAAAGTTAAATAAATAAATAAATATTATTACTATGAGTATTGAAAATGACAACGATTTTTGTTTCTAGCTCAAGAGTGTAAAATAAGATGGATCAATATAAGAACCGTTCACAGGAGTTTGTTAAAAAATAATCTCAATAATGGTACAAAAAAAACTTACAAATATGAAAACGAGCTTAGTTTTATGATGCCGTTCTATAGAGATGTGGCTCCACCCCTCATTTTGTGTGACGAGGTAAGCGACAGTTACAAAGACCAGGAACATGATTGGAAAATCAGTGTGACGTGTGATGTGTCGAAGATTAAAGAGTCAGATATTTCTAGCAGCGACTTTGACGAACCTATTGAGAAAAGTAAACTGAAACGTAAAAGGAAACTAAATACTCTTTTGAAGAGGCGGAAGAACAAAAACTAGCATCATCGTCAAGATTCATAAAAGATTATGTGATGAAAAACACTCCCGTGGTACAAATTGAAGGTGTACCGGATCCCGTCGACGCGTTTCTGTTAGACATTTCATCCACTCTGAAGACATTCTCTCCCTACCATTTAAATTTAGCGAAAAGTGAAATTTTCGCAGTAGTGCAAAAACATGACTTGCAACAAATTGTAAATATAAAAAAAATATAAAAAAAAGATGTTTACTGTAAATAACTAGTTATTAAATAAGTTGAAAATCTGTTAATAATTTAAAGCATATATTTTATTTATTTCGTACGTACAATCTTGTTGTTAATTATATACCTACTGAAGCTTTTCACTTATCGAGTATAATAGTATCGAGTCGAGTAATCATAGTTCGGCCCAAATAAGAAAAAAAAATCGCAGGGTTCTTTTAAGATATTATCGAAATGATAATCCTTCTTCTCATGTCTGTCAATGAAATATTTATAACTATTGACCAATGCACCCCACGCTTTTTTGGAAATATTTTTTTTTAATGTTTACACTATTATTAATTTATATTTATTAGAATTTTTTACACTATTCCTAATTCAAAATTATTAAAATTTGTGTTCTATTTTTACTTTGGTTGCATAAAGCGTGTTTTTTAGTTTTTAAACTTATTATTATCTACTTTTATTTTCTACTTTTTACTTTGGTTTATTTACAAGAGCGTTCTTTTTAATCGAATTATTGAATTGTCATCGGTCTTTGACAGGTGTGCAAAATTTGAATGAAATCTGAACGTTTAAAGTGGGTCAAAATAGCGTCTAAAGAGGTCGGTTACATTCAAACAAACATACAATACAAGTGAAGCTAATATAAAGCGTGTAAAATCAGGGCCATGAATATTGTTCTATTTAAGAAAAATCTTAGGACCTTTTTGGTAAAAAAATGCTACTATACTTTGAATGAATTTTTAAATGACAAAATACTGCCTCACAGTGTCATCAAAAGGCAGGACATTTAACTATTTTGTATATTGTACTAATTGTAATAGTTGAAAATGATAATGTGCCCTGGAATGATATTAAAATAATTTATAAATCTTTTTATATTACTACTACTTTATTTAATACTACTATAATCGACATTCTATTAGTTAATTTAATTGACATTATTATATTTAATGTTATTCAATTTCTAAAGCAATTTCTAAGTAATTATTTCATTGCCAGTCCTGATTTTATTAAAATGATTGTAGCAATAATATATTTTTGCATGCCGTAAGGCAGGATCACTTGAGACATGTACATTAAATTTTAATAACACCATTGTAAGTGTTTTCTGCAAAATAAATGATTTGATTTGATTGTAAAAAAAATGATTAAAGGTAAAGAAGATAACATTAAAAAGATCGCTATTCTTAACTTATGTTCTTATCCGCTCCTTTCCATCCCTTGATCGTTGCAAAAACATGTCCGACGGTGATAATGGCGATCCCGATACAACTGCGCGCCGAACTCAGTAACTTACCCCTCATACGCGACAATGAGATGCCAGGATATTTATGGCAAGAATTACATGACGCTGCGTGTGATAATGTGACGAAATTAAATAATTATGATATTGGTCATTAAACTAGGTTTCAAATGTCACACTAGTCTTTTTTATTCTTTTTTTATTTAGGTATCTGTGGATTTCCTTTTATGAAGGCCATTTTGTATGGAATAATTTCAATAAAAAAATCAGTTTAAAAACTATAACTCGACTAAGAAAAAGCGGGTCTAAGAGGGAGGAAACATGTTACGGATACAGTGGGTCCGACCACGGCTCTACCTTGACCATTTTGTACCAATGCATTCCTGGATTTCTATGTAAATTATTTTCTTGGTTCCTACCTTTTTCTATAATAAAACTATAAGCCGACTACGTACAAATACCCCCTTTGTACGTAGTCGGGTTACAGTTTTGAAACTCAATTCATTATGTATCATTTATTACTTATCCGTTTTAAATGCATATTTTGACCTAAACAGTAATGTATTCGGTGAACCGCATTAAGATTTTCATACAAAATAGAAAAAAAAGAAAAGAAATTGGGGTTCCCCATACTTAAAACTGAAACTCATTTTTTTTTTCGTCAAACGTGTGAGGTATCTATGGATAGGTCTTCAAAAATAATGTTGAGGTTTCTAATAATTTTTTTTCTAAACTGAATAGTTTGCGCGAGAGACGCTTCCAAAGTGGCAAAATGTGTGCCCTCCCCCCCCCTCCCGTAACTTCTAAAATAAGGGAATGATTATCGTAAAAAGAATAAATGATGTACCTACATTACCATGAAATCTTCCACCGAAAATTGGTTTGAACGAGATCTATTAATTTTTTTTTAATACGTTATAAATCGTAAACCGCATTTTACCTCTCATTCAATCAACTACAATATAATTAAGAATATAGAAAAACATTTATTTAGATATATAGTGGTACGAAACCCTATTGGAATTTGAAAGTCAAAAGAATAATAAAACGTACTAAATAATAAAATGTCGTTACCAACATTTTCGTCTTTAAAACGTTGTGCAGCACAAAATTATAAACTTTGAAAATCGTGCTTTGTAAACCATCCTTAACCGTGCGAGTGAGAGGAGCCGATCAGACCGAAATCGTACAAAGCGAGGGCCTCGCCACGACGCGACGGGCCGACCACGTTGCCGATCAGTGCCGGTTCGACGCCTCACGATGTTCCACGAACGACACGACCTCAAGCTCATACGACTTGTCCGCGATAACTCTGTTCTGTACGACTTTAACAATGAAAAGTACATGGACTTTAATGCCAGGGAAGTAGCCTGGCAGAAGATTGGAGACGAACTCAAAAGAGCAGGTTAGCTTTACTTTTAGTGTTTACGATTCTTGTGCGCTACCATTGGTGCATGTTTGCTGATTCTCGAACTTAGTTTTGTAAGTGCGTCGATTTCGAGTTATTGTTGAGAATATTTTTGGAACGAAGTTCCTTATCGCGCGTTACGAAAGGCTAGATTGTAAAAATTAAGACCAAAAGTTGTAACGACACTTTTTGCTATAGTTGTAAGCCGTTCGGCGTGCGCGTCTTTCTTTGTCTGTCTCTCTTTCTCTCTCTCTCTCTCTCTCTCTCTCTCTCATAAAAAGCAAGCCAGTTATTTTCGTTTCGTTTCTATTTCGCATAGAACAGTGTGGTGTCGCGACGATTATTTTTGTTGAGTGTATATAGCTTTTTTTGTACATAATATAAAATAATAATAATAATGAATCCTGACAAGGAACTCCGTTCCATTCGGGTGTCCATTGACACCTCAAGATTTATGTTTTTATTTCGTTTACTTAAAATCTGAATTTAACAGTTGTTTTTTGTGTAATTTGATTAATGTAGATTAATATTTTGTTTCTATTGAAGGCGCTGATTGCAAAATAAGATGGATCAACATAAGAGACGTTCACAGAAGAATTTTGAGGAAAAATCTTACCAAAAATGGTTCTCAAAAAGCGTACAAATATGGGAACGAACTTAATTTTATGCGACCATTCTACAAAGACGTGGCTCCGCCTTTGAAGGGCAGTGAAGATGGCGATGCTGACGACAAAGGAAATGATTGTTGTACTGCGATGTGTGACGCCAATGATGTACCTGAAGCTGCTTGCAGTGACGATTCAGACAAACCTATAAAAAAAATAAAAGCAAAGAAAAGAAAACCTAAAAAGAGAAAAGAAATACCTGAAATACCGGAAATACCGGAAACCCTTAATAATGAAGAGGAGGAACAACAAGCTACACCGACCTTTGTAGAAACAGCAGAAATGTCGGTTGGAGATTTCGAAGTGTCGGATCCAGTAGATGCCTTTCTGTTAAGTATTGGAGCTACACTGAAGACGTTTTCGCCCTATCATTTGAATGTGGCGAAAAGTAAAATCTTCGCAGTTGTGCAAGAACATGACTTACAACAAATTGTCCAAAAAGAAAGACAAGATGACGTGGACGTAGTACAGGCTCCTACGTCTGACCAAATTGTGTATATTATGTAGCTTACACCTAATTTGTGTGATTCTAATTCTATATAAGGTGAACTAGTTGATTAAATATTTCATAGAAATTGTAATTATTTGAAATACCAGATAGATTTTGCCTGTAGGCAATTCTGGTATTGAAATGCTACCTATAATTTAAATCGGTAAAAAGGCAACACAGAGGAGTGAAATAAAAAGTGCTTATTTAAGTTTTAAAGGTCTCGTAAAATATACCTAACTAAAATTTTAGATCATATTTTAAGATTGTATGTTTGTGATGATAACTATCAATAAACAATTCAGAATTAAGAAAAAACGTTTATTTTAATAGCCACCATGACCCTAAATTACTGGCACTAATGGTCATTTGTGTCGATTGAGTCTCGTGAATCGCGTGAGATTGCATCGAGTACCAGTGGTAGCGGCCTCGCCAGTCGCCATGTTGAGTCGACGATCGATAGGTCACGCACGCATGGCGGCGCGTCGCGTCGGAGCTGTGCTCGTGTGTCGGTCGGCGGCAGCCGGAGCGGAGCGCCCACGAGCCTGCCGACACAATGGATTGATAGGAAACTGAATAGCATGACATGACACCATAACTTACGCTTCCAGGAGCATGGAGCATTTAAAAATTCGTAGCAGAATTCATTACCTTCAGTATCCTCTTATGTCTATGCTTTAGTAAGTTACTTTACTCATACCTACTTAATCAGTTAAGAGTAGGTAAGTAGTTAGGTATAAGTAATAAATTACAAATTTCTTTGTAAAAATTCCTGGGGAGACCTGGGTTTCTGTAAACTGAAGGCGTCGAAACCGAAACTAGGACCTTACGGTTTGAAGTAGGTAGGTACCGAGTTAGACGCCTTACCTCACCGTTGAGCTAACATTGCGTTGTAAGATGTTTAGTTGTTGTTATTTCCCGCAATGCCAAGGAAGGGTAATTGTCATGTGTTATTTTTACTAGTTTAGATTAGGTACCTACCAGCGAAATTTGGTAGCTTGTTACCTATTTAACATAGCTACCTTATCAGATAGGTACTATATTTAATAGGTATAGCTAACAAACAAGCTAACTAACTTTCGGCCGCGGTTTTATGTGTGTGGTAGGAACATCAATAAGAAGTAGCCTATGTTACGCGCTTTATAATCAGATAACCTGAATCTAAAATTGTATCAAATTCGTTTCGCCCGATACAAACAGACAAACAGACAAAAAAAATATTAACTGTTTATGGCATAAGGCACTCTATCAACATACATAGGTACATACATAACATAATAATTATCTATCTACGTAACATTGTTATGTTATCTACCGCGCACGATGGAGCTCGCGACCGTAAACCGGTCCGTCCCGTCGACGTAGCGGCAGCGCGTCGCCACTGCCGCCACGTTGCCGTTCCGTCCGCCCCTCGCGCGCCGCGCATTCGCGCACCCGCCGCGGTCCCGCCACGTCGCCGCCTCGCAGTCGTCGTCATGCCGTTACCCTTCAACAAGAAATTGGACCTCAAATTAATAGAATTAGTGAGAGAGAACCCTATTCTCTACAACGCTAAGCACTCGAAATACCTAGACTTTGATTCAAGAGAAGTCGTCTGGCAGAAAATCGGAGATACCCTAAACAGGCCAGGTCAGTACATATCTTATTCTCTTCTAATAAAGACTAATATCGCTTGGCTAAACAGTATTGAGTAATTTGCATACAAGTGTACCATTATCATTGTTTAAAAGAATTGAGTTGAACATTTTATTTTTGTTAATTTTTCGTATTGAGTTGAATTGGTTGAATGTTGTTGTGTTAGCAATAGAGTATACAATCGAATGACGTGTTGTCCATGTAAGATTAACAGTAACTGTCCATAATGTATTAATTAGAATAGTGTCGGTACAAGGTTGCTATCGTTATCATTCTTATCAATGTTTATGATTGCTCCAGTTGAATGCCAGTTAGTCTGTTACAATATTATTATTTATGTATTTTACATTGAAAGGCTTAATAATCCTATATTATAGATGTTGTGTCTACTTAGGAATGATTAAAGATTAAAGATTCATTTATTCGCAGGAATATGGTACAGTAGATGGTATACATGTTTTAGCAGCCCGACATATTCACCTATAATAGGCATGCGAATTTTTGTTTAGAGAAGTAAACATGGACAATAAAGTAGCACTAACAAACAGGATAACTTATTTTTTACAGGAATAGAATTCATTTAGCGTATAAAAGCACTTTTCAAGTAACCAAGACTTAAGTTTTCTTTTAAAAATATGTAAAGGTAATTCTCTTAAAGTTTGTGGAATGGGGTTAAAAAATTTTATTGACATGCTGTACATAACTGTTTTTGTAGTGAAGAGTGCTTTTACATATTTTCATTTCTTAATTTACTAGGATCCCTTTTTTGGAATCTGCTATCTTCACTAACCTTCGTAAAGAATTGTGAATGACTTTTTACAAATATGCCAATTTTAAGAATATAATAATGTTGTTGTTAATAAATGTTGAATGAACACCCTGCCCCCTTAGCATGGTTTACCACTCTTGACATTTAGATTTGATTATCAATATATATATGCCAAAATACTAAAGGATTTGACGTTTCTATGTTGATAACTACGTCATAGTCGAATCTAAATGTCAAAAGTGCACGGTTGTAGTGGTTAAAGCGGTCGCCTCGCCGCTTTCAACTGCGCTGGTGTTGTGGGTTCGATCCCCACTCGGGACAAATCATTGTATGATCTGCAAAGATTTGTTCTGACTCTGGGTGTGCATTGAGTGTGAAATGTATGTTTGTGGACACTCCCGCGACACCGGCACTTTTCCTAGTGTGGGTGTCGTTTAAAAAAAAATAAAGAATTGCATGACGTGCTATAAGTAGAGTTTATACGGAGGAAATTTAAGTACTAAGCTATGATAGTTAATGCTTTAGGGTAGTTTATAATATGAGCCCTTTTTATCCAATTTGTTGTAAACCTGCCGAGCTTCAATTCATATCAATAATAATGTTGTGGACTTTTTTGGTTGACTGACACTGGCTGGCGAAGCTGGCCAGTTGGACTGACATAATATTTAAATTTAAAAGACGAATAGAAAAAGAATAGGGCGACAAGACTGATTTGACGAGACAGCATACCATAGAGTATAGTAATAATTAGGGCAGCATACCGATTCTGTACGCGGCCGAGCGTGTTTTAGCTGTCAATAAAATAGTGTTAAAAAGATCCTGTGTTTTCTCTGCGTGTCGCCCCATCAATTAAGGAAAATAAGTGTTGTTATGCTGAATATTGACACCATTGATAATGATGTTTGTCATGACTGGATAACGACATTATATGATTACCATGGTTATTGTTACTATTCATTTATTGTGTTTTCATATCGGAATATTAGGAATGGAATTTATTAATATTAGTATAATGTAAACAAATGAATGTTGTTTTCCGAAAGGTTCAAAAAGACCTAAGATAGTGAACCGATTCGAGGATCGTTCACTACCTAGATTACTTAGAACAGCTTCCTAGCTTTACTTAGTCAATCTAAGCTCAGTAATAAACAACATATATTATTATTTTTCTTCCAGCTCTCGTCTGCAAGTCCCGATGGGTGAACATCCGTGACATGATGCGTCGGAAGATACGCGACCGTCTTCGGAACCCGACAGCCCACTGCTACTACAAGTACAAATACGAAGACGAGCTCGCTTTCATGATGCCATACTTCAAAGAAACCCCTAACTCCAACGCCAATGAAGAATACCCGGAATTCTTAGAAGACAGCACGTGCGAAGTCGAAATGCCTAGCGAAGTATTTGTCGACGAAGCTTTAGACTTCGATACACCCAGAGAAACAAAGCCAGTTATAAGGAAACGACAAGACGATTCGTCGAGAGACGTTTTTGACACTGTGTGTCAAGAATTGAATCCCACAGACCCCTTAGATGTATTTCTCTTAACTATAGGCTCGACTTTAAGGAAATTTAGCCCGTATTACTTGAATCAGGCCAAGAGTAAGATATTCCAGGTGGTTCAAGAGTATGAGTTACAACAAATTGTGGATAAGGGTGATCAAACGCCCGGGAGTAGTAATAATGCGGTTATGTAGTTGTACTTGTTAATTAATATAGTATTTTTATATATATTTATTGGTTTTATTCATCCTCTTGTAATTTGCAGTCATTAAATATCCTAACACGACACGAAATCTTTACCAATTGTAATTTTAATGTGTAAATCAGATCTTATTTCCCATTATCAGATCACGATTTAATGATGGAATCCAAAAAGGCTTATTTGTTGTTTTTCGTACATAAGCTAAAGCTACTCGGATATTTGCATCTAGCAGTCTGCATTTCATGTTGCCGAGCTGATGCCGGAAGGTACAACTCCATAACGTTTAGGCAGTTGTCCCACCAACGACGAGAGAAAACGACTAACTATCGGCTATTTTCTCGCTCAAGAAACGTACAATAGATTATACTTTCCGTGTGAACAAAAGAGATGCATATACAAACAGTTGATCGCTGACTGTTCACACTGCCGGCGAGCACTCGCTTCACTAGTTTATCGTTGAGCGACAAGAGCTATGAGGGATAACACTCGCTTGGCGATACTCGCCAAGCGATTAGAACTCACGCTGAGAGAGCAACCAGGTGGTCATTTCTCTACAGTGCGTCTGTATCCGCCTTACTCGCACACTCGCATAAAGCCGAGCTACACAAATATCAGAACTACGCATTCGCTCCCCGTGTCTCGCTAACTCGTTTCTAGTTCTAGCTCTACTCGTTACTCGTTAATCGTTGCCGGTGAGACAAGTGCCTTAGGCGCTGTCTCCACGAGTGAGAGAATCGCGACGAGTCCGCCCTTATATCGTCGGAGAATCTCCACGAACGAGCGATAATTCCGCCGCGTATCGTCGCGAGTCGTAACGGAATCGCAGCGTTTCCGCGGCGACTCGTAACGGTATCGCCGCGTTTCCTTGACGACGCGTTGTAAAAAAAGAATTCAGTTACGTTTGACAGCGCGCCCGCTGCGCGCTCGTCGCGAGAGCGCGGCGCGGGCGTCGCGAGAATGAGTCGAGACGTTGAATATTGCTTGATTCTGCATTTGACCCGTATGTAACTTTGTATGTTCGCAATTATCTCATAAACTACTGATAAGATTTGAATACGGTTTTCGGTATTTTAATCCTTGTTTTTCAAAGATGGTTTTAGATTATTATTAAGCAGGATCTAATGTAGAACTTCGGAGACAGGCAATAGAACTCTTCATAAACGAACGAATTAAGTTTTGTGCTGTCGTTTGTCTGCGAAACTTTCGAGTTCTGGAAGTCGATTCGACTCGCACTTGGCCGGTTTTATAAATCTACTTAATGTTCTGAATAACAGTGAACGATAATCCAGTATGATTTTGTATTCAACACAAAACAACATTATATCAATGTCGCGCCTGCAAAAAACAAATAGCAAATTGCTCCTAAGTATTATGTATGTACTTATTCCATTGCGGTAGGGGATGATATAATTATGTTTACTGCGCATTTGCGACTATTCAACTATGTCTAGTTAAATACCTTTGATGAATGATAGACACTGCAAAAAGCTCCTTGTCATCTATAAATACGGGCAAGGCAGCTTAACCCCATGGCCGATGAATCAGTGACTGATTTTAGTAGAAGAAAATTTATTGCAATGCTCAACGCACTACAAAATTTTTATTGCAATGCTCAACGCACTACAAAACTTTTATCACAAATTACAAATCATAAGAATCAGAGGAAAAATTGGTCCTACAAAACGTCTGACATGGGCGGCAAGCCTAGTATGTAGTCCAAAGGCTATTTCCACAGATCGATCTTGAAGACTGTAATTTACCATTTGTAGCCTGAGTAACCTAGGCTTATGTAATGTGTATATTGTTTTAGCTGCGGCATTCGCGGGTATTCAGTGTCAGATCCACTTCGAAGACTTTCAGGAAGATAAGCATAAACCAGGCTTTTTTGAGAAGTAAGTAATTTGTATTTGAGAGCTAAAAACAAGACAAGTGTTTTGACTTTAAGTATCTTTATAGATAATGCTAACACATCTCTCAAGGGCTCAAGAGAATGTATGTACTAGAAATCCTATTATATTTAACGAACAACAAATCAAATCAAATCAAATCAAATCATTTATTTCCATGGGCCCCAAGGGGCGCTTGAACACGTCAAAACAAACATCAAAACACAAAAAATATAAAATTAAAATAAAACTTAGCTAACTAAATTATAATACTTATTGTAATAAAATGATTTGACACCGGAGCTTAGATTGACTTTAATTCAACTTAGAGAATTGAATTAAAATCAATCCAAGTACCAGCTCCGATGGGTATTGCATCATGAGAAGAGCTGGTGAGAAACTCATGTGCACCATCTTTTCAAATAATTCATACAATATTTGTTTGTTTTTTGACAATAATTCTATGTGTAAGTTATAGCAACCAAAACAACATTATAGCTAAATATGGTTATAAAGAGTAAATGCAATTAAATTATTATTAATAAATCCATAGTATAAATATAAGGTTGCAATATCTTACACTTCAAGCAGAAAATAAAGGAGTAAAAACAATGTGTGTATACTACTGTATAAGGGTTTCAGAACAAACAAAAAAAAAATATTTATATACTAATAACAAAAACTATTTATACTACAAAATATAAAAATTAAAAAATGTACACACAGATTGCCTTAACTTAACAATATTTGAAATAACATGAAATGAGGTTATACAAATCAAATTTAGTGAGTGTGAATTCAACTATTTGTTTAGAGAGTTATTGGTAATTCGACGTATTCCGTATGCAGGCCCAAGTAGCAATCAAATGTCCTTAAAAGGTATTGTAGATATCTTGAAGGCAAGTAGACGAATTCCAGCTGTTGCCTTGGGTAAAACCAATATGTCCCTCAAGATATCTTGAACGATTTCGTATTAAAGAAAGAAAATACTTAACGAAATCCTTTTTGATTTAGCAAAATCTAACTTTAGGTAAAGTATAGATATGTAAGATTTACTTGCTATTCTTGTTTGCTACTTGGGGGATGTTATAATATCTCAAAACTACTAGATTTTCAGAATTCCCTGATCAAAATAATTGAATATTAAGCTGTTCCAATCGTGTTTGGGCTCATTAGACTTGTCTCAATGAGCACTTTCATGACAAATTACGTTTTATGTAAAAAATACAAGAATTTTTATTCATGTTAAAACCAAGCAGGGCTCGGCTCCAGGTACTCTTTATATTACTCTTGCAAAAAAATGTAATGCCCTAATCTGATTGTTATGTCACACCATCTAGTTAGTAAATATCGTATTTAGGTTGTGATTTTTTCTCGCTAGATGGCGCGCCTAGTAAGACTGTCTTTTTTTAAAGCTTACTAGTCATTTGTATTAGACAATTTTGTTTTACCTTTTTTTAGCAAAATTTGTATTAGCTTTAAAACGAATTCGCTTGTGTTAGGAGGAAGTTCACGTCCGTGGTCTTATGGCCAGGATTCGAACCCACAGCCTCTCGATCGTAAGACCGATGCCTTATCCATTGCGCCACGGCAGTTTAAATGTTAACCGGAGTAAAGACCCCTTGTAGTAATTGTACCTGTAACAGTTGTAATTACTTTTGATATACCCAGCTTGAACGAGTACCTTCCGGCGGCGTACATAAGCTCGTGGAGCATTGAGAAGAAGCTTTTGAAGGAGTACCGCAAGCACCAGGGCCTGGCGCCGCTCGAAGCGAAGAACCTGTACATCAAGACTGCTAGGGATCTGCCTACCTATGGCGTCACTTTCTTCTTAGTTAAGGTTCGTATAGCTTCAACATTTTATTAAGATATCGGAATGGTTCTCTTCGTGTAGAACGGCTATGTATCATTTTGGCAAAAAGAAGAAGAAATTTATGGGACCGCCACTGTGCTCTTCGTATAGCAAGTAATGTCAACCCAATTATAAATTAACCAATTAGTTTAAGTAAATTTTAAAAAGCGCGAAATTATCGACCAATCGTGAACTTTGCTTTCATAAATTAACATTACTTTCACAATGTTGTCGTTATATTGTCAGCAAACATAAATTAGTTTCCGTGTCAATAACTATAGCTTTGTAGGCACTATTTAAGCTACTCAAACCATTGCATTAATGTTTTGACAGTTGACATAAATTCTTTTTTCACAATGTTAGGAGAAACAAAAAGACAAGAAGAAGCTGGTGCCTCGTCTGCTGGGCATCAACGCGGAGGCGATCCTGCGCCTGGACGAGAACACCAAGGAGATCCTGCAACAATGGCCACTCACGCACGTCAAGACGTACCACGTCGGCAAGTCCGAGACCTTCACTCTCGACTTCGGGGACTACAGGTCAGTGACGGACTTGTACTGTACCTTACATAGTGAACTTCTTTGAGACCAACTTGCTTCTAAACGCGTTACATTGCAGCAATAAGCGTCACATTATTTGAGCCGTAGTAGGGATTCACAACTTAAGATTGCAATTTTTTTTTTATTTAGTAGAACGCCATAAGCAAATACACTATCCAATGGACCCAATGACAAAACCAAATTCACACACACATTCACTCACACAAGCACACCCAGTCTCAGAACAAATCTTTGCGAATCTCACAAAGATTTGTTCCATGTGGGGATCGAACACAACACCAGTGCAGTGGAGAGCGGTGAGGCGACCGCTTAAACCACTACACCACACGTGCAGACAATAGTATGGTCCCAAAACCTTCAGGATGATTTACCTTAGTACATTTTTGTTCTAGTGACAAAGACTACTGCTGCAAGACCCAGGACGCGATCCGTATCCGGGACATCTTGGAAGGATACATCGACCTCATCCGCCGCCGCATGCTCGCCAAGCCGCAGGTCTGCCCCGGGGAGTCCATGGCCGTGTGCCATGACAATGTGCAGATGGGACAGTGAGTACTAAAAACCGTTTCTTTACACCGAAATCGATCGAAGTCGAATGATGTCGATCGATTGCCGAGGTGCACTCTTATTGGCTTTTTAAGCGGCAATCGATTGCATGCATCAATCGACGTCAATAGATTTCGGTACCATCTTAAAGGTAATCGCACTTCTGTTGTAATCGATTGCATCGCAAGCGCTGAACGAATCGTATTCCTTGAACATTTTGGTGATTCGAACAAGTGGACAACGAATTCTAATATTAGCTTCGTGTAGCGCGTTCGATGTTGGTAGACGTGTGTTCACTCAAGACAGAACAGAAAACACTACAACAGTCTGCGCCGCTGACATTTGAGTAGCAATAATCGGCTAGTAATATTATAATAATATAATAATAGCAGACCTGTATCTAGTACATGTCCCACTGCTGGGCTCGGGCCTCTTCTTATGATGAGAAGGGTTAGGCCATAGTCCACCACGCTGGCCAAGTGCGGATTGGTAGACTTCGCACACCCTCGAGTACTTTTTTGCACTCTCAGGCATGCAGGTTTCCTCACGATGTTTTCCTTTGCCGTTAGCGAGCGATAATTTATATGATAAATACTTCTTCGAAAAGACAAATCTTAACGATTTAAAAGGTGTGTGCCGTGGGATCGAACCCGAGACCTTCGACTGAGCAGTCCTACGGTCTTCCACTCGGCTATCGCTGCTGTAATATTATAAGTATTGGTAAAATTACCCTGAACAAATAAGTAAATGGATATTTAACTTCACAGGAGTCACGTTATCCAGCACGGCTCGTACCAACCCACCAAAATTGTTAAGGAAACCTTCGTAGGACCTTCCAGGATCATGGCGTATGACCAAGGTAAAGCTTTGTTTGATTACCAATTTACGTTCTGGGCCTTCTGTTCTGATGACTGAAATGTCTGTCTGCTTACTGCAGACGACCGGTAGGGAGTGGGTAGTGTACCTGCCTGCGACGCCGAGGTCGCGGGTTCGACTCCCGCTTAAGACAAATCTTTGTGTGCGTGAACATGAGGGTTTGTCTTAGTCTGGGTGTTTCTATGTATAATAAGTATTTAGTATGTATTTACAAAAGAAAAGTAAGTATATATGTATTAGTATCAGTTATTTTAGTAACCATAGTAAAAGCTCTGCTTAGTTTGGGACTAGATGACGTTGTGTGTAAGTTGTGAGATATATGTATATTTACCACAAAGTTAGGAATTGAAGTGTGTATAGTATGGTCCACTACTTCTAAAGATTCAATTCCACCGTAACCTAACTTTGGTGGTATTTGGGAAAATATACCCCTGGCCTGTTTGTTGGAATGCCTTCAGCAGCCTGCCCAATCAAACGCTGTTCTTACTGTTCATTACGGTATGTTATCTAATTTCCAAACGTTGCAGGGTCGACAGCTCAGCAAGGCACACAAATGATGACGATGCAGCAAATCATAGAAACCAACCAAATGAATAACCCGCAGAAAGCTCTGGTATTTTAACGCCATTTTTTTCTTTCTTATTTTTTTTAAAAAGACGCCCGCACTATGAACAATTCTTGTGTCGCAGGGGTGTTCACAAACATACACTTCACACAACCTAAGTCAGAACAAATCTTTGCGGATCTCACAAAGATTTGTCCCGTGTGGGATAAATCGAACCCTCAACACCAGCGCAGCTGAAAGCGGCGAAGAGACCGTTATGACCACTACGCCAACTGTTCACTCATTTCTAATACATGCAATGGTTCTATAGACAAACATGCTCATTTCCACATTTTGGCTCTTAATCTGAGCGGCAACTGATGGCTGAGTAATTATTAATCTTGTATTTTGATTTGTATTGTAGAAAGGAGAAGTGGCGCTGAGAGGTGACATGACAGGTGACTGTGTAAGGAAGCTCAAGAGGATGAACTCCACCTCTGTCAAGATTGTCACGCTGCTTACAGGTACAACCAGTACTGGTATACCGAAACTAGACCTATAGCTTTCAGAGATAATTTCATTTTCATTTCATTGCATTCATTTATTTATTTTATTCATAAACAAATACACTTGGTACAAATAGATTAGTAGTAGATTGTTTGAATATAATATTTTCTTAATACTAAGCACCTTAAAAATAACAATTAGTGTGTATTATAACAAAACTGATGAGGAATACAAGGCAAATAAAATATTAAAAATTTAAGTAATGAATAAAATTTTAAAGTTGTAAATACCAATAAAATTGTATAATTATATAAATAAATATAACATTACGCCTTTATTACACAGAAGGATAGCACAGGTGTACAAGCCCCACACTTCACTCATTATGTTTGACTCCCACGTGGTAGGGGTGAGCCCATCGCCATCTACCGGAAGATATTCCAAGTATTAATTAACAATTATCTTTATGTTAAGATCCCACGGACACGAACGTGGCCGACACACAGAAGTTAGTAACGAATATGCACGAAGACCTCGTTGTCGTGGAAAAAGGTGAGTCAATCCTCGAAATGAACACTGTATAGCCTATTTGTATTGCAGGCCTGTATAGCCTATTTGTATCGAGGTCGTGTGAAGTCTACCAATCCGCACTTGGCCGGCGTGGCTCACTATGGCCTAACCCTTCCCATCATGTATTAGATAAAAGGTTGCTATTATTATATGTATACTGTACTACCTACTATTGACTATTGTATTCCAACAATAGGGGAACGGCACTGTCACTCCTTCACACAGGTTATTCTGTAACCTAGCTAGGAGAACAGAACCACACCCACTTTAATTGTAGTAAACCAGCCATTACTATTAATGTACTACTAATAATAGTGTAATCTTTGTACTTACTGCATTATTTTTTACGTAAATAAATTATTATTATTATTAAAAAAATATTTATATCCCATTATCTGTTCAGAACATTACAACTTTTAATGTTACACAACTTGAATGCATACAGGGGCAAATTAAAAACAAAATATCAAGCCCATATTATCAAGAAGGGTAAGTATTCAAAATGAGCTTTGTACAAAACAGGTGTGAAAGCGACAGCAGACCAGCAAACCATTGAAGAATCCAAGAAGATGCTGCTGGACGAGATGCAAGACCTCACCAACTATATGAACAAGCTGTCTGACAACGTACAGCCAGGGCATATTGTGAGTATAATGTTATACTAGAGTAATCCCCGCGGTTAACATAATTCATTTTGGCTGCTATTTTAGCCTACAGCATATCTTTTACCCTAGATTCTGGCAATCTGTGTACAATTGTTGATATGTATGATATAAGATCTGTTATTGCATGCCTTAGGGTAAAATATGGTGATCTTAACTATTTTATAACATCAATGTATACCCATATTTGCAATAAAAATATTGAAGTTTGAAGTTTGAAGTTTGAAATGTTCCATCGTAGCGCCTAAACTGAACGGCTTTTAATGTATGAGGATCGATAGAATTCGTAAGAATGACATAGGCTATATGAATTTAATATGACGAAATTGAAATGTCAAAAATGTCCCCGAAAAACAAAATAATGAGTTATCATAACGTGTTTGATATGAAATGAAAGGTCTTTGCGAGCACATTACAAATATGTAAATTAAATTATAGTTTAATCCAACATAGAGGTTTAAATGATACTGCTACGGACTGATAAAGCTGAAATTTATTATTTAACATCATCATTGTTCATTCGTAGGATGCGCGAGAAGCGAAGGACGCGGCAGAAAAGATAGCTGATCTCACCACGGAAATGTACTTCTCTCAAGACCCCAAGACTAGAAGAAGGAGCGAATTGCTAAACGTAAGATAGCCTTAGTAATATTTGACTTTGTCATACTTTTTTTTGTAATTCCAATATTAAAAAGAACGGTGCCCAAACTTTATCTTTAGCTTTAGCGATTCTTCTTTGTCGTGTCGATGGCTGAGTCAAATTTTATTGGCCCAATAAGTGGCGCTCTCATAGGCGTCCATGAGTGCCTTGGTCAAGGTTTTGACTTGCCCTCGTGGTGAAAGGATTAGCCAATTCGCTTTGAAGAACTCGCGAATTGCCCAGGGTGCGCCGGACGTAGGGAATCGTTGTGTACGTCACTCGGGGAGGCTCCTTCCATGCACCCCATCTTTAGCGATAAAACTAGGACTTTTGGACATTAATTTTTGCTTTGAATAGATCGTCGATTAGCTGGTCAAAATTGGACATAATGGGTTTTGCATAGACATAATCTTCTCAAAATTCATTATGTCCGATTTTGCTATGAACGTGCTGGTTCGTGAGCCGCGTCAGTGTGTATTTATTTTTTTTACTAAATATTAGATGTCTCGGGATATTTACTATGTCGGTATATTTGTTGTAGCGAGTAATTTCGATATTTCAGAGATGTTGAAATCTTTTTGTTCACGATAAAACTAAAAGTTAAACACTATAGATTTTGCGGGTAATGTGAAACAGTTCTCACTCGTACAAACTCGATCACGACACTCGACTCTCACGATGTCATCTCAAACGGTATCGTGAGAGTTTTTATAATCGTGATGTGGTTGGTCTAGTGTACGACACGACAAGGCACTGTTATTATACTAACTTACACTAACTTGGCTACGACACGACAATCGCTACGTCCTCACGTTTGATCACATTTGAGTTTTTGTGAACGCAGTATTGATGCACTACTAGATGCCAGACATTTTACAGTTTTAAACCAGCTACAACAATGAAACGCGGTAAATAGCCCGTGATATCTAATACTTAGTATCTAAATCTTATATTGTAATTTCTGAATGTTATTAAATTTCTCTCTTCCAGCGCTCCAAGACCAGTTTGATAGCGGGTGAGAAGCTAGACGCCACTATTCGTCGAGCGTCGTTCATTGCTTCCTGCGCCACTACCAATAGTGGCATTGATAATGCTGCTTATACACTCGGAGAGGTAATGGGATTGTGTTGCGTTAACAATATTCAATTTTATTTTTCTTTAAAAAAACTTGGAATAACTCCTGTGTCGCGGGGGTGTTTACAAACATACATTTCACACACACGAATCACACCCAGAGTCAGAACAAATCTGTGCGAATCCCACAAAGATTTATCCCATGTGGGGATCGAACCCACAACACCAGCGCAGTTAAAAGCGGCGAGACGACCTCTTTAACTACTACGCCAACCGTGCACTCAATCAAATCATATTGTGACAATCTGAAAACAGGCCACCGACTTTAGCCACCAGTGGCTGTTGCGCGTCACGTCACGTCCTTTGGAACCCAATAATAACCGCCACCGTGGCGTGTCGCCGCCATTCATCTGCGTGTTGATGAAACTTAGTCGCGAGTGGACTCCACTCGCTACGCGTGTGCACGAAATATAATTTGTGTGAAAAATCTTGTCAAATTATTGTTGCTAGCTACAAATGGCTGCCATTGATGACCCGTTCGCACTGAAGTACTCATGTGGCACTTTATTCATTGTATCCTCAAAATTTCGTTAGGGGTTCAAGTATAACGTAAACACTGTAGAGGGTTGGAAGTCACATTATTATTTTATTATACACTTTATTGTACACCTGGAGTTTACAATATTAACTTATTTCTAGTGATAACAGTACAATGGGCGGTCTTATCACTAATAGTGATTTCTGCCAGGCAACCTGTAAGGTCATTAGTAGTAAGGGAGATGAATGTCTTCAGTTTGGTGTAACATATCGTGTGTTCTGCAGCCATACAAGGGTCCGGTGCCTGATGATGAAGAAGCGCGGCGCCTGGAGTCAGCCCTCAGGGACAGGATGGGCAAACTCAATGCCGCGCTCGCTCTGTACCTCACCTCGCATGCTGGTAAATATACATACCAAACTAATATAACATCAAGCTTATATTAACTTAGGTGTGGTAGGTCCAATGAGATGTGATAAGTGGTGATACGTGCGTCTACCGCGTGAAAATATAGACTCAAATAGAACTTTCTACCCGATCTAGGGATCGAACCTCAAAAGGTCCCATGCGCTATCCACTTACTAGACCAATGAGTCATACTAAGAAACAGTTGAAAAAGATATGGGACCGGCAGGATTTGAACCTGCGACCTTACTGCACACCGGGCAGTCGCTCTTAGCCATCCAGCTACGGTCGTCACGAAATGACGTATCATACAGTTGAGAAATTTAGGGTGCCGGTAAGAGGCGACCGTAGGCTGGATGGCTAAGAGCGACTGCCCAGTGTGCAGTAAGGTCGCAGGTTCAAATCCTGCCGGTCTCATATCTTTGTCAACTTTTTCTTAGTATAATTTGCTAAGCATAGCTAAATGCTATAAAAATAATCAAACCAATGAGTCAGTATCTCATTTCTCCACCAAGCTGGAAAACCTATACTTTAGTGCAGTGCAAGCACTACCATTTTGTGGTACCATAAAGGTGAAACTGTGTTGATTTACCTCTTCAATTACATCAACCACTTTCAAAGTATGTTATTGAAACCGGGCACCTTTAACTTGATTGATTGTTTGAACTCAGAACATGAAAACGGATGAAAGAAAGTTATATTACCACTTTCCAGATCCGAATAACATAGACTACGCCGCTGCAATCAACTCTATGAACGCCATCAACGAGCTCATGCCTAAATTAGCAAGAGGTAAGCAAAACCACTAAATATTAAAAAAAAAAATTAAAAAAAAAATGTTTTAACATGAATATCCAGGGGCGTATTTTAAAATTCTGCGCCCTGGGCCAGCAGGGTTCGGCGCCCCTAACTAAGAGACATGAAAAAAAAAAATAATAAGCAGGGAGTTGTGATTAATTGATTGTTGATTTTGGATGATAACGAATAAAGGAATAAAAAGCGTTAATTATAACAAATAAACAACATTTATTATAAACATAATGTCATAATCAACAGATTTTGTCAATGCCGCTTCTATATTTATTTATTTATTTTTTATTTAAAAACTTTATGCACAAAAATTGGTACATGGGCGGACTTAATGCCGTAGGCATTATCTACCAGTCAACCTTTAGGTGATGCAGAGACGACAAGTGGTAGGTGCAAGAGCTGAGAGTTGGTTGGAAACTAGAACCATTAAAATAATTCAATCTACTACATTAAAATTATATTGCAATACAAAATACATAACATAAACTATTTAGAATATTTAAATAATATATAGATCTATATATACACGATTTTAATATACACAAATACAATCATACCTAAATATTTATAAATATTATATATACATATAAATATATATATATATATATTATAAAGACGTGGTTTTAACTATGTTTGAGTTAACTTTGCCAATTCATTAAAGAGGTGATCACGCACTTTAGTTTTAAACACATAACGGTTGGTGGACATCCTGATTTCTAAGGGGAGCGAATTCCAAAGATGGACTGACTGAACGATGAAAGAAGAATTAACGAAACCAGAGGTATGCGAGGGGCACAAAAGGAGAAGATTATTAGAGGAGCGAAGGTTAAGATCATGATTGGAACAGAGATACTGGAAATAAGGAGTTAAATAAGATGGTGGCGAAGGAGAGTTGAGGATAGAAAAGACAGTAGTTAATGCACGTAAATTACGGCGCTGGCGAATGGGTAACCATTTTAGTTCCTGACGAAAGCTAGACACATGATCATATTTCCGGAGGTTAAAAATAAATGGAATGCAGTTATTAAGAAGACGGTCTAATTTGTTGAGGAGGTCTGCATTCAGGTCGAAACAACATACGTCACCATAGTCTATTATGGGAAGCACCAGAGTTTGTACAAGCATTGCTTTGGTCCTACACGGTAAGAAATTTTTCAAGCGATACACAGCACGAAGGATCCCGGTCACTCTTTGGCCAACATTCGTGATTTGTGTTTGCCAGTCTAACTTGGAATCTATGTGTAGTCCTAAATCCTTCACAGATGCGCTCCATTCTATGATATTGCCATTAAACGTAATTTGTGGAATAGTACTTGAATCGACTATTATCGAAATTTAAAATAGCCAAGCTATTTACACGTTCTTCACTCAAACGAGAACGAAGATAATTTTTTATTCGTTTTAGTGCGGAGAATGAGCGCTCCGCACTGCAATTCGTCACCGCCGGACACAAAAAAATACGTAACGCAATTGCAATGTATGGAAAAGCGTCCTCTAAGTTGTTGTCCTTAAAAAATGAGTAAAGTTGCCTTACGCTCATTTTGTTTTTATTTGAATGCAAAAAAAATAATTAAGAGCACGCATTCATCTAAAAGATCTTCTGCTAGATCGATTGGGTACGCATCTAGTAGTTTTGAAGCACTAATTCTGATTGCCGCTTCAGTCATAATGCTTAATTGCCCAAAAAATGCAAAATAGGCGGTTATACCATCATAGGCAGTTTTACGTCTCCTTAACTCGCCTAATAATTGGTCGCAAACTGTATAGAAGGTATTGACCCTGAAATGGTCGCGACCATGTAATACCACTTCTCCCTCGCGGCACTCGTCGTCTCGCTTTTTACGCTTTAGTAATCTCTTCTCACGGTAGTCCTGGGAGCATTTTTTTTTGCAGACTCTTCAAAACTGTTAAAAGATTGCCTTTGTTTTTCGACGAAAAGAATTAGTGACTCATAAAGTTGAGAAACGACCTCTACGTCCGATTCAACTCCTTGAAGAGTTTTGGAAACAATGTTAAATTGTTTTAATAATCTCCAAAATTCAGACAATATGGCCGTTTCAAAACGTTTAATAGGCCTGCAGCCTCATTTTTGACTAAGGCCTTTTGGTGGCCAGCGTTTAACTGCTTCAAGCTGCTACTGCTAAAATTTCAGTCCAATTCCTATTGAGGCTGGTACAAGCATCGTCCCTTGCTGACCACCGGGTCAGTGACAAAGATTTTACTGTGACATTATCAGCCTTAACCAAAAATGAGTGCAGAATTTTTGCACGCTCTGTTGATGCAGTAAAAATACGTATATATTTTGGAGAAGCCCAAAAAACTTTGTGGCCTCTAGGCACCATTCATCGGCTGATGAACCGATCAAATTCAGAGAATGTGCAGCGCAAGGTATGAATGTTGCATACGGATATTTCTGTTTAATTTTTACTTGTAGGCCATTATACTGACCAGACATGTTACTAGCATTGTCATAGGATTGACCTCTACAATTTTTTATGTCAATATTATGTGAGTCAAAGGTCTTCATGATGGGGAGTAACATGTCTTCTGCTTTGTGGCCAGTGTTAGGCAAAAAGCAAAGAAATCTCTCCACTCGTTCTGCATTATCTCGAACATATCTTAAAATTAAAGATAGCTGATCGATGTGTGTAATATCAGGAATAGAATTTACACTAAAAGAAAAATATTTAGCTTTTAAGTTCTTGTATTATCGTTGATGTAACTTTTGCTGCCATAATTTTAATGATTTTTTGGTAGGTTGCAAAAGACAAATTATGAAGTATTGCCTTTCCCAGGATTACCGAAATTTTGTATTTGTGTTTTGCCAAAAACGGATCAAACTCAGAAATTGCTTCTAATAGCATCATAAAATTTCCGTTATTTGTGGATACAAATGTATCTGTCTTGCCACGAAACGAAAGCCCACGCGTAGCTAGGGATTTTACAGCCATAACTACTCGTAGCATCACATTACGGCAGTATTTTTTCTCATCTTCTAACTTCTCATACAATTTGGAATCAATTCTGGCTTCAATTTGTCCGCGGTTTTTCATTTTCAAAACGCAATTTTTGTGGCTCAAACTAGCTCCATGTTTATGAAATCTGTCATGTGCATGTTTCCAATCACTGAAGCCTTGTGCCGAAGCAAGTGGACTTTTCCGCTATCAAAAAGACGACATGGTCCACAAAATACAGATCCTAGGGACTCGCACGCTGTAATTCGCCGGTTATGCCTACATTACCTACTCTGTGGACATACCGCTGCTGCTGCCTGATGCTCGTATCGTCGGGTATATTAGCCAAGCCAGCCGAGCTTACTACGCGCTGTAGGCATAAAAATATTCTCGGTAGGTACGTCGCGCAACTTTCCATAGAGAATTAGCGGTATGGGCGCGCTTTTGTTTACGAAATCACGATGACTGATACTGTTTGCACGTACCTAATACAACTGCTCCGCGTTTTAATGTCTAACAAACTTAAAACCAAATGAGTTGTCATTTTTGTTAAATGGGTAAGATTTTTTAATTTCTTCAACTAGGTAATTAAAAAAAACTTAACAAAAAAAAATGCGTATTTACCCTAGGGCCATGGCCCACTTGGCCCTAGGGTAAATACGCCCCTGTGAATATCAACATGAAGCCGACCCAGAAACCTTAAAAAAAAGAACGATATTTGAACGTTATCATTCAATTCTCATGGAAGTTTACAGATTCTTAACAATTATTCTCAATTTATTACTTGAATTTTTGGGACAGAAATATAGAGATGATGTTTTGATTTGCACATAGTTGCAGTTTTATTTTAGGTAGGCGCTTAATAATTGGTATATCTCAATCTATGTTATGTGAGGTTTTAACGACGGGAATTTAAAATTAATCTTGCTGTACAATCTAGTAGGTAAGAAAAACAATATGAACTATATTCACCCATTCTTTAAATAAGCAGCATTCTATATTATCTTCGCGCAACCTTGATACTGGTTACAACGCCATCTATTGAATTATAAACAAACTATTTTTTTTAACAACTTAAGCTGAAAATTGTGGGAATCGAACGGGAATGGTTACGTTTACTCAGAAAAATGGTTAAACAAGATAACACTCCAATGGATGTATACAATTCTTTCCCTTAAACCACTCGGCTGATTTACGGCTATTTAATGCCCGTTAGATGGCGGTGTTATCAAATTTAGAATACTTTCGATATTTTGTGGGCAGATAACGTTTGTCTGCTAGATTTTCTAGCCATTATATGATTATTGTAATGCGTGTTTTGTATTAAAGACGCTCAAATGCTGGCAAGCGCCAAGGACCCGGTGTCGCGCAAGGAGTTACTCGATGACATGCAGACTCTGTGCAACGGGACTAAGAAACTGTGCTCGCTCACTGGAACAGAGGACCATGATGTAAGTGTATGTACGGTGGAGAAAATACGTAGAACCATAAATTATATTTTATATTACAATTGGAATCCAGTCCAGACTAAATACTTAAGAACTTATTTGAATGATAAAAAATAATATTTAAAATGAAAATGAAAATATTTATTTAGGTCAAAAAAACAATGAGACACACCTAAATTCAGTAAAGAAATAATACAGTAATTTACAGGGCTGTATGCCCCTAAGCAAAAACTGCCTTAGATGGGAATTGGTTCAGCATAATAATATGCCAAACTAAAGCTTGGCGCTGGTTTTCAACCAATCCCCCAGTGACTACACGTCTGTTACTTATATAATAAATAAATTAAACAGAAAAATAAAACAAAGATAAAACATAAATATAATTATGGCATGTATGTACAACGTAAAAATAAAACGTAAAATAAAATCATAGCAGTTGCGCATATGCATTAAATAAAAGATACATTTATATTAAACAGCCCATCTCTCGCTGAGCATTGATTAGGTATCGTTTTAAGTATAACCTGAACGTACTCAATGCTTTGGCATGTATTTCGTTTTGCAGAAGTTACAAGAAGCTTCCAACAAGTACGCGGACATAGCTGGCAAATTAATATTCACGTTCGCTCGAGGGAAAAATGCTGACAAGGAAAATGAGGTAAGTTTTTTGAAAGTATTTCAATACAGATCCTAATGTAATTAAGCGCCTGTTGAGAAAGTGCTGGCAATCTACAATACAAACGATTGCGGATCCCACCGCCTGTCAGAAGCCCGTGGACGATTGCTTTGTGTCACCTAAATATCAATGGACATTTCTAGATAATCGAGCTGGCCAGAGACGCGGGCGACAAGACGTCGCTCCTGCTGATGACGGCCAACGAACTGACGAAGCACGCGTCGAAGGAAGAAGGCGTCGGGGAAGTGGATAGTGCAGGAGTCAAGTGTGCCGAGGCCGCGAGGGATCTGCTTGCTTGTGCTCAAGTTAGTGTAATTTTATTAGTTCCTATTCAATATAAATAAATATATACATACCTATAAATTATATATATACTCGCGGGGGCGCGATCGTGCCGAACATCTATGATTTGACAACTAGATATCTAGCTTACCAAATCATGTCTAACGCTGTAACACACATATTTTAAACTCATTTTAAGCATTCAAACAATTTAAAGCTTATTTTTATAACAATGAATAGATGTAACAATATTTTTAAACATTTTCACTTTAGCACGTTTAGTGCGATACAAGTCAGTAGTACAAGGAGTAGAAAGGAGGCAAATATAGGTACTGTTAGAATCACTGCAATCAACCTAACATTTTGAACTTAAGTCACATTTGGAGACGTCGCTCTTGCATATTTGGCAGCAGGGAAGCCTGACAATGACTAGTCCTTTTGGTATAATTGTCTAAGATACTAGATAATGAATGTACAAAACGTGACCGTAATTTATAGGTTTGTCTAAACGGACCACTAGTGGCCGCCACTTCTGATACAATTTGAATAAATTCGCTGCAAACGCGGACCGAGTTGCGGTCTTAGGTCTTAAGTCGCTACATTAAATAAAGTTACGTACAGAGTACAAAAGTTAGTGTGAGATAATTATATCATTTAAATTTAATTCTTGATATTCTATCCTTGTCATACAGCTCACAGCTCCAGCCATCCACGAGCCTCACTGCCAGAGCGCGCTCACTGCCTCCGTCGAAGGCCTGACCTTATCACTGCATCACCTCGGAGCCGCCTGGAAACCCATGGTGGAACAGCCAGACAGACACGCCATGGGAGATGAGCTGCATCATAGAGAAATGGATGTTCATAAGGCACTGGAACGACTTAGAGATGCTTATGGCAATTTAGATGGTAAGAATTTACTTTCGTCTTTTCATGTCCCGCGTTTACGGCTACTTGTGGCAGCCAGTGGCACAGTATAAATATGTACAAACAGTACGGAAACTGCCTGCAAACGTGCGAAACGGCACGCACACATAAACATGCACACCGACGAGACCCCTAAGCGGTTGTCGCGGTGCTCTCAGTAGCGAGTACCGCTTAGGGGTCTCGTCGGTGGACTTAGGTGACAGCTCATCCGCAAAATATTTCATCCTCGGATGAATTGACACCTTTTTCAAATTGTTAGGCGTCGATTCATCCGCAAGTGGTGTCGCTATCGGATGAGTTGTTACATACAAAATATGGATGTGGTCATTTCAGCCAAATTGACAAACAAAGCCAAAATTAATACAATTTCGCGGCAGAATAATTCGTTATTCTTAGTAAATATAATATCAAACAAACTAAAGCACATACTTAAGAATACAAACAAAAAAACTAAGTTTTGAATTAATGGTTTTTTATTTATTTTAAAAAACGTAATAACAGTATATGAAATAATAACATAAATCGAAATAATAGCTTAATGTAAATGAAAATGAAAACCAACTTCGTACATAACCGATTTTTGACTAAATGTTGTTAGTTAACCTATGGATAACAACTAATGCATATTATCTTTTAATTTAGTTATTAAAAATAACAATCAACACACGTTTTGAACTACATCACTAGTATGACAACTTCTCTATACAATGTCCAAGGCTTATTTCGTTATCAATAAATTGTCTCAAACTGCTATTGATTATATTTTCCTTAAGTATGCTTTCTTCCGATCTCTTTGAAATATAGGCTTGATTTCTCCACAAGTTAGAATAATATTTAGCATCTCTTATAAGAGTTCTTAGTAAAACTGCTATATTCGGTTTGTTCTTTAACGTCCTGTTTAGTCGCGAATTCCACCATTCTATAGCATTATTGGTTTTGTGTCGAATGTTATAGAAACACCATTTATCAGATAGGGAGGATTTCTTTTCTATCCATGTATTTTTAAAATAATTGTTGAACTCAACTGTTTTACTGTCTCTTTGCATACACTCACCTAAAACATATAGCCAACCATCTGAGACCTCTGTTTTCGGGAGATACGCTAACGCCATACAACGCCGCACGTGAGCTCTTGATATGTTCGATTTTTTTGTTATTCCTATCAATTTCGCTTTTTTCTGAACGGCTTTTTTAAAATGAAAAATACAACCTCTAGTTGTAACTTCTTCAAATACCGCTTCAGATGCTGACATTGCGCTAATTTCGAAATCAGTAGTTATTGACTCGGGCTCAAATTCTGGAATTTGACTTTTTATAAGTTGAAAGAAAACTTCGTAGCTAGATTGTTTTTTATTCGGTAATAACGCATATACTACTGGTATAATATTCGTATCGGTATTATTGCTGCCCAAGTCAACATGTAACGTGTACAACTGCTTAAAAGGAGGGACAGCGGCCTTAAATGTCCCATCGCAAAATACGTGCTTTGCTTTTCTGAGAATTTCTTTGGATTGTTCAGTAGCAAATAATAATATTCTTTCCTTTTTTCCCGTGTAATCAGCAAGCAAAAAATTTTCTTAGACGCCAGGAACGATAACATCTTTTAATTTTGAAAACCGGACAGTTTTAGTTTGCAGTTCTTTATTACGTAACCTATACATTCTTTTCTTAATATTATTATATTTTGGTAACTTTATTGCTAAATCTAGCCCTGTAGACTCTAAATTTTCTACCACCTCTTTATAAATTGTAGGCATAGGAGTACTCTCAGTTTTTGCTCTTTCTAGGCAATCGTCAATTTTCGCCAACAATTCATTATTTAAACTACTAGACTGACAAGTGTGGGTGTTCTCTTTTAGTGCAAGGTCACAATTAGAGTTAGTAACCAAATTAGATTTACAATTTTGTAACGCACAATGCCAAACTATGTGTCCGTTTTTATTTTGGCGTTTTTTATAATAACGATAGTTTCCGTGCATAAGAAGTTTTCCTCCTCGATGTGATTTAATCATTTTAAATTGAGAAGTTTCCTTGTCCATAATTGCAATTCTAAAATAGAAATAAGTTATGATGTGTTATTTGTATTTGTGTAACTGAAAAGTAATAATAAAATTATAAATGTCTGATATCTAACCTTAATGTAGTTCAATCACCCAAATTGGAACATAAAAACTTAGCTAAATCACAATGCATGTAATAGAAAACTTTATAAAATTATGTTATTGCATGTAGCACACAACAGGATTAACGCAGACTTTGTTCACTGGCCAACTAAACAAATATACGGCAAAGCAAGTTGTCTCAATCGTTTCGTAAGTACCCTCAAAATTTTGATTTTTTATAAAATGTGTAAAAAAAATTATAAAACTACTCAGTTCAAAAATTACTCAAAAATACTTGGAAAAAGAAGAAGTTCACCTTAAAACTAAATAAAAAACCATTAATTCAAAACTTAGTTTTTTTGTTTATATTCTTAAGTATGTGCTTTAGTTTGTTTGATATTATATTTACTAAGAATAACGAATTATTCTGCCGCGAAATTGTATTAATTTTGGCTTTGTTTGTCAATTTGGCTGAAATGACCACATCCATATTTTGTATGTAACAACTCATCCGATAGCGACACCACTTGCGGATGAATCGACGCCTAACAATTTGAAAAAGGTGTCAATTCATCCGAGGATGAAATATTTTGCGGATGAGCTGTCACCTAAGTCCGTCGGTGTGCATGTTTATGTGTGCGTGCCGTTTCGCACGTTTGTAGGCAGTTTCCGTACTGTTTGTACATATTTATACTGTGCCAGTGGTTAGCGAAAAGCATGCGTGGTTATCAATATTTCATACAAGTTGTATGCAATCAATATACCATTTGTAGTTTCAGCCACAGCCGAATAAGTGGCGGCCACACGCCACCACTCGCTACTTAAAACTGTATTCTACAGCAGAAGAGTAGACTTGATGCGCGGCCGCCACTGGTGGCTGTGGTCGGTGGCCTGTATACGCGAGCTAAATCAATTCAATTTCTATATCGATGTAGAATATTAGCTAATGACTCTTATTGATTTCAGTAGGAGGATTGGACGACTCGCTGCCGCTGCAAGAGAGACAACGTCTTAAATTTATCCACAGTTTATCTGCGGCTAAGAAAAACCTCGATGGACTAGAGAACCAATGGGGCAAGGTATGCCGCATCTTATTTATGTTCTTTAAAAATAGGTATAAATAAAAACTAAGATCTTGGCGGTTTTGAAGTTGGTCGCAATTGTAATGGTCGCGCTAGAGTACGGTGCTCATCGATTAGACAAACAGCCATCTGCAGCTAACTTCACATTGCACTACCCTCAAGATTTTTCATTCTAGGTATCTATAATTCGTCTATTTTGCAAACATGTAGCTTATAGCCTGAATTATCGATATACAAGGTGAGCGTAGGCTAGTAAGCTATACTTTAAGGAGGTAATACGCGGTAACCAGGCAAGCGGTTCACACAAGTCTTTATTTAATTTTAAACGAAACGTAACTTATTGCACATTCTTCTTTAATTTATTCAGCACCTGTAGACCGCAAAAACATATCTTTAAATAAAACATCATTTCATCATTCATCATTATTAAAGTAGTTATTTATTGGAACAAATCTTAAAGCTCTAACATGATGGTCTATGTATTGCTACCTTAAGTAGCATGAAGCTACATTCGTGTCCAGTAGATGGCGATAGGCTTACCCCTTATCACATTGGACCCAAACATAACAGGTGAAATGTGAGTGTTAAACGCCTCTGGTATACCCTTCCAGGTAATATAGGCAGTTCCGATTACAAAAACTCGCTATAAAACAATTTGGATTTTTTGTCCTAAATGTACTAAAAATACAAACTTAAAATCATCATAATATCGAAAATCGAATTTTCTCGAATATGAGACCCATCTAAGATCGTATTTTTGGTCCAGAATCTTACTTTTCTGAAAGCTTCATCAAAATCGTTAGAGCTGTTTTCGAGATCGTCCGGGCATATATATACATAAAAATTACTCATGTAATATAATACGACACCCAATCCATACAATGTTTGTTTGAGATCGAACGAGGAAAATACTACAGTCAATAATAACATTAATCTCGAATTCAATATCAAGTGACTACCAGAGGCTTTTATAAAAGCTTATAAAAATAAAATAGTACTCTTAATTAAATTATTTTTCAATAATTATTAAAAAATACAAATATTAGCAAAATATGTAACAAAAATAAAATTCAAAAAGAAATATTCCAACTAGGCCCCGACGAGATTCGAACTCGTGATCTCCTGTTTACTAGACAGGCGCTTTAACCAACTAAGCCACGGCGCCGATGATATGTGACGCGAAATTATGGTTTCGTTTGCCCGTTCATGTATTCCGTGCCAAGTAGGTTTGATAAGGGCAAATAAAGGTCGGCCTCAAACAGCTGACATTCATTATAATTATTATAATGTCGGTATGTGTGTGCGGACTAGTGATGAAAAAAACTTAGTAGTTTAAGTCGTATAGCCGGACATATTTTCACGGGTGGCTAAGATTATGGCAACTTTGTTGAGGTATAAAAATGGATGGGTTAAGCAACTTTGTTGTGGTATAAAAATGGATGGGTAACCAAGGTTAAGCAACTTTGTTAAGGTATGCAAATAGATGAGTGGCTAAGGTCAAGGCAACTTTGTTGAGGTATGAAATTGGATGTGTGGCCAAGGTTAAGCAACTTTGTTGTGGTATATAATTGGATGGGTGGCTAAGGTTAAGCAACTTTGTTGAGGTATAAAATTGGATGGGTGGCAATAGTTTAGACACTTGAGGTTGAGGTTTTATGATTTCGACTCGAGACTTGGGATTTAGGGGGCAGGACTCTGATAACTACATATCTTACCTATACATCCCTTATCATTATTTATCATTGACATGGTAGTGTAGTAATAAATTGATATGTTATCATCATTCAAATATGATGATATAATTATATAACGCTACTCTCTCGTCGAGGGGTTAGGCAGAAGTGTAATACACTCTCACTTTTTGTTATCTTTAGATCTTACCTCATACTTAGCAACTGAAACTGCGTTCTTTAGACGGCGATAGGCTGACTCCCTATAATTGACCCCCCTGAAATTGGAGTGCTATACATCTCTACCATAGCCTCCTGGCTAATAGTCGTAATGCTTTGTTGAAGGTGAGTGGTGCCGGCAAGCCGCCTGGCAAGGGGATGGGCATGCCCCCCGGGGTGACGTTGGAGCTCCGCGCGAAGGAGGCTCGGCGCCGCGCCCCCGACCAGCTCGCTCAGCTCAACGCAGCTCTCGCCGCGCTCGCACAAGCTACTGCTGGTTTGTATTGCATTTTTTCAATCCTTCTTAGGTGCCAAGAAAGTATACGACTCGTCTGATGGTAAGCCAATGGACAATCGCAACACTCATGCTTAACAGGCCCTTTAAAAATATATTTGCAGCTTTTTTTGAAGAACCATGCTGGAGTCTCGATCGATCGATCAGGTTACAGGTTTAGCTGTACTAACTGCGGTCAGCCGTTGAATGGGCGATGATCGACAATATCATAAATAAATAAATGATGATCGATAAATAAATAAATAAATAATTTGCGCTTGCAAGTACTGGCGTTATAGCAAAATGATATAATTATAATTGCTCTTAATATTATAGCAGGAGCTCTCCAAACCTGCAGCGTAAACTGTACCAATATAGTGTGATTTATCTTTTTATTAGACTTAGTTTAATTGAACTAATGGTTTTCAGATCATGACAAGCCTGACTACGCGACGGCTGAGCTAGCTCTCAACACTATATCTGAGCTGATGCCACAAATTGCCAAGGGTGAGTGCTTATCAATGACACACTAGCATACGCTAGATGTACTCCATGATAAATCAATATAATCTTGACTTTATCCTTTTCGTGGATTACTTATGTCTCCATAAGATGTTCTTTTTCTCGCCCTAGAAGGTGTAAAGTTTGTGAAGTTGGGCTTAGGCTTGTCAGCCAGATGGCTTGCATTTTTAGCTACATGCCTAGCGCGCAGTACGGTCGGCCATGAAAGCGTTGGTTTTATTAAGTGACCCTCTAGGCTCGAGGCGCGAAGCAAGCAGTCTTCTTAAACACGATTGTCCACTGTCACCCAAAATACAAGCTTTAGCTTAGTTTGGGAGACAGTAGCAGTACCTCAAGTACAAATACATTTACATGTGTCTTAAATTTAACTTATTTTGTGAACCTATAATATGTATTATTTGTGTTAATAAAGACTTTTTATTTATTTATTTATTCCTATGCGAATCTCTGGACTCCACACGAGATCTTATAACTTTTTGACACTACGAGCGGTCTAAGCCGATCTGTTTAGCAATAATTAACTTAAGATGTTTTTTGGGTGGGATTGTGCATCATTTGAAGTGTATGTGTGTTTTCCGTTAGATATGGAGGTACTGAGCTTAGGTCAGGATCCAGCGACTCGCGCCGCCATGCAACAACACGCCAAGGCGATGTGTGAAGCCAGCAGAGAGCTTCTCAGTAATGCTGAACATCTAGATGTGAGTGTTTTACAAGGCATCTTTATTAACGAAATCACTTGTCGAGTCGAGTCGAGTTCGGCCCGAGTCTGGTCCGAAGTATAAAAACAATTCGTATGCTAACTAACGCACGACACAATATCCGATTTCTCATACAAATTGTTTCCGACGGACGCGGATCGGACGTAGTGAAGAAGTGTTCACCGTTTTCAAATTGGGCAAATTGAGGAACTAAGTTAAGGGTATTGCAAATCAAGGTTTGTATTTGATTGAATCAGAAATTGATTCAGTAGCTACATGATTTTAGTATGTCGAAATCGCTTAACGATTCTAATTGCAATGACAACTACAATTTTATTAAGAACCGGTTTCATAAATTCCTGATAACTGGCCTAGCAACTGTTAAAATTAGGGGTAATTGTCTTATAAATTAAGCATCATCTTAAATATGTTATCCAATAGTAGTTTTTAAATAATTGTTATTTCAGGGCCTTGGTGAGGCTGCATCTAAGTTTTCGGATGCGTCTGGCAAGCTGGTGTTTCTGATCAGTCCTGGCGCCGACAAAGCAAAGCAGAAAATGGTAACTATTCTATTAAGTGCTTTTGCTGTTTGGTCTTTAGAGTGAATTTTGTGTCTTTAGTCGATCTAATTATAATAGATAGGTAAGACTTTATGTGCTTCTAAGATAAAGCTAGGTATTCTAAATATTCGACGACCGGATGGCGGAGTGGGTAGTGTACCTGCCTGCGACGCCGAGGTCGTGAGTTCGATTCCCACTTAAGACAAATATTTGTGTGCATGAACATGGGGGTTTGTCTTATTCTGGGTGTTTCTATGTATAATAAGTATGTATTGCGCATTCAAAATATATCAACGTTTTACAAATGTAAACAACGTGCACCGTTCACTGCTGTTAACAAGAAACTACGACAGGATGCGTGAGCTAATTTTGCCCATCGATGTCACGATTTAGTTCGTTGTATTTATGGTACGGGCGCATCTATCATCCTTGGGTCAATCAACTATTTTACCCACAGTTTGCTGTCCCCGACCATTTTTTACAGAAATACGCGAATTGGTTTAATTTACACAATTAATTATTATAACAATATTATCTAAGATTATCAGACACTACGGGGAACTTGATTACGTTCTCGAAGATCTTTAATTTCCATGAAATTTTATGGTAACTCAGTATACGAAAAATGCGCTCCATACAAAAAATTCTTGTCCCAAGATCACGTTCACCGTGTGAACTTTAAATTTAATGAATCTATACTTTATGCTTTCGGTTAATTCTTATTACACAACAAGTTAGTATATTAGAGCTTATCACGTGCATTACAAAATACAAATAGCCCTTGTAATTTTCCCAAAAAAAAATATCTAAACTGTGTCCCTTACAAAAATGATTTTTCGTTCGTATGCTGAGTTACACTCGTAAATTTCGGCCGGAGACACATAGATGGCACTGTTTGCCATAGGTTGCTTCGTTTGTGTTTGCTTTCGCTCGCATGGCACGGCGGTGTCCTTTGATAGCACCTGTCGTGCCGCCAGTCCTCGAAGAATCGTCAAAGAGAGTGCGTGCCTTTTTGTGTCGTCTACTGAGTGACCGCGATTTCTCGATGTAAGTTTATTATTTGTTTAATCTATTTAGATTTCTTTGTAATACCTATTATATGCTTTCGATTAAAGTTGACGCCGGTTGCCATAATCAATTTATAAAGTGCTCTTTTCATGAAAATATTCTGATTGTCTGCTGAGTTACTTGTATACTGAGTTACATTGGCGGTAACTCCATAGACATTTATGGTAACTCCTAAGACATTTACGTACTTATTAGGTTTAGATTGTATGAAGCCCTTTAAAAATGATTATATTTCATTCAACACTTTCGTGTTGTTACACACCTACCTACGCAATACTGAAATAGGTACAGTGGAGGACACGTCAAGCGTAACACTTTTTATTTTGCATCGTTTGTAATGTAACTCGTGCGTCGTAAGAGTCAAAATTGACCTGCAAGTGTAACGCTTAGGGTGTCCTCCACTGTACTTGGTACCTAAACCACCTACCTACCTAATGGAGATCATATCAATTCGATTTGATGATGCAGGGGTCGACAACTAAATTGATCAATGAATGATGATATCGTTCATATTTTGTTCGGCACCCACATACTCAAATTATTTACATTATTTTAGGAACCTAAAATAATAAATAGTAGATAATTAAATTTTTGCTTTTGTTAATTTATATTTTAGATTGGCTTTGTTTATTATGACTTAGGTTATAATGAATAGGTATACTGTGCCTTTACAAACTATTATAAATAGATAATATTTTCAGACATTTGAACTGAAATGGCGCGACTATCAGCGGCTGAAAAACAAAGGAGGTACAGGGAAAGATTAAAACAGAACACCAAAAAATACGAAGAGGCTAAAAGAAAACACCGTGAACACTACCACAAAGTTAAACGGCTAGCAAAAGACTTGACTCCAAAAGAAAAAAAAAGATGCAAACGTGATCTGGAAAATAAAACAAAGAGAATATAGAAGAAAAAGGAAGAATTTGCAATCAAATTTGGATGCAACACCACTAAGTTCCCCAGTTAGCGTACTCAATTTCCAGAACGAGTCACCATCAGCATCCCCGGTAACATCACGAGAACGCGGACAAAAGAAAATGAAAAGAAATAAGAGCAACGTGTACAGAGTGAACAAAAAATTATAAGAAGAAAATAAGAAGTTGAAGAAACACTGTGAGAAGTACAAGAAAAGACTGAATAGATACAAAAAAAAAGAATCTGAAGATCCGAATAAGGACCAAAATTATAAGCTATTGACAAATTCGATTTCATTAAAGAGCGATATGAAAGGATTAAGAGCCACAAGGAGAAAGAATTGTTCAAAACCATTTTCAAATGTGATAAAATAGAAAAATCCAGAAAGAAAACACAATTACTACGAGAAACATTGGGAATAAACCTAAGAAACGTACGCTAAGAAAAAAATTACCCTACGCCCTGTACTTTTAAAGGAAAAAATTCTAAATTTTTCCTTCGTGATGATGTATACGGGCTACTGCTGGAAAAAAAGAGACAGTGACACGTCGGTTACGTGTCACTGTCTCTTTTTTTTGCCTCTCTTTTTTCTTCTTCTCTTTTTGAGAAAGTACAGAAGAGGTATTTGTTGGACACAATGCGAAAATTATACAGAGATTTAAAAGAAGAAAACCCTGGCACGATTTGCTCATATTACTATTTTACAAAAAAACCGCCCTGAAGTTTTCGAACAGTGAGATTGGAAAATCCAAAATGATTGTAATAGGTAGTTGATTTGATCTCTTTATTTTTATCACATACTATTGATAAGTGTTTTTCATTATATGCCGTCCATTTTCATATTAATATTATTATGGTATGTCTTAGGCGTTACCCAAATTTCGTCTCTGGAGTTACTTACTGTCCCCAATCTATACATTATATTTCCTATAATAATATACTTATTTCTTTGCATTATATCTTTATATTACCAGAACCATAAACTATCAACTGGCGAGCTTCTATAATAATTGATTTATATTATCTCATTCTTTTATATTTCGGGTTATCGAAAAAATATATATAATTTGTTGTTTAATGGTAACGCAAAAGACCAATATCACTTAGTTTTGTACTTAAATTTAAGAATACTATGAATACTGACTTTGCCAAAATATTTGATTATGCATGCAAGAGTAAATATAATAATAATAAATAACCTTTTCGTATTTTATTCACATTTATATGACGTTGAATGCAGGTAACACAGGTGACAGTTTTTGGGGTATGCTCTGCAGTTTTTTTATAAATACTGCCTTAAATATGAATTAACGTCGCTGCCCTCCTAGGATATTGAAGAAGATAATATTTCTAATGCCCTAACCAATAAAGAATAAATGAATATTAATGTAAATTTTTTCAAAAAAAATATTTCTAGCATATCCATATGGTGGGTAAAATAGTTGATTGACCCCCTTACCAATCACATTTCAATTTCCAATTCACTTAGTTAATTAAATTCAAATGTAGTTTATTCCGAATGCCTTGCGAAAACTGCATCATGATAGTATAGGTCAGTTTTACAAATCCATTGTGTTCAAATGCCTTAAATCTAATTTATAGTGATTATTTTATTTAAATTAACTCTATTTTATACCTTATTTTTAAGGTTATTATTTTAAGTATGTGAATTTAGATTGTAATGTTTTTAATTATAACTTTTTTTATATTGTTGTCTTGTGACAATATTTAATTTAATTTGTTGGACAACTTGGTTCATATTTTCGCTTTAGAATTTTTATTCTTATATTAATATGAGTATAATTTATTTTTGTTTAACTTAATTTATATTAATGATTCGTGTTACCAATATCATGCAAGCGGTGTTAGTCTGTAAGTAGTTGTTGCACATATAAATTATATATATGAGCATGTTCATTTAAAAATGTAATGGTGTAAACAAACTGTAAATAAATAAATAAAATAAATTTGTCTCAGAATCCCTACCAAAGAAATCATTGTAATATAGCTATGGTATAACTAAAATTATAAGAACTTATGTCCTACATTTTATCCTTGTCTGCATTTATCCAGGTGAACAACTTAGCAGCCGAAGCGTACGATAACGCCGCCGGGCTGCTATCCCATGTGTACGCGTTAAAAGACAAGGTGCCAGGGGACGTGGCGGCTGAACTGCAGGCCAGGGGGGCGGCTAATGAATGTGCTGCCCGGGCGCTTGTTACTACAGCACAGGTATACTATTTATGTTATCTAAATAATTAAATAATTTTACATATTGTAACATCAGGCCTATACTGCTCAGGAGGGAATGGTATAAGGTTCAAGTTCCACGTGGTTGTAAAGATGTGATAATATCTGAATATATGTTACTACATCTGTATATTATTGGATGGATCTTGATGAAATATGTCAGACATGTAGATTATAGATTGGATTAACATACAGAGTGTATATAAGTATAGTAGCATTTATTAAAACTATACAATTCTAGGACATGTTCAGTGTGAATTACAATTGTTGAAATTTTATAAATGGCAACTATTTTTGGAATGAGTTAATGGATGATAAAATGTCGCATCCTTCTTGTATGTGTAGCTTATACAAGAAGGATGCGACATTTTCAAAGAGCATTTAATCAATATAGAGAGGTAATGAAAACAAATAAGGCAGCCAATACTTACAGGGGAACGGTGGGTAGATTGATTCGCGCATCAATGATTTGACATTAGTTCAAGTGCCCTTTGGGCCCTAAGGAAATAAATGGTTTAATTACAAATTTCTGAACACTAGTTTTATATGACAAGCACATTTGGCAGTGGAGACCACCTGACAATGAGTTGTCCTTTTGTTTTAATTGTCTAAGGCTACGCTTGGCTTTTTATCTTCGTAGCAATGTAGTAACTCACAGAATCGCTATAGGTGACAGCTCCTAGCATCGACGACGCCCGCTGCTCGAGTGCCCTAGCCTCCGCCGTGGACAACCTGCGAGGGTGCTCCGGCGGGCTGGTGGCCTCCTGCAACCCTCATCTCAAGCCTGGCAGCCAGGAGTATGAGGACCTGGAGGATAGTCGCAAGCAGTTGAATAAGAGCTTGGATAAACTGGTGCAGTTCTGTCAGTTAGATCGGATGGAATGTGGTGAGTAGAATAGATTGACTAATTATAGTCCTTGCATTTCACGAAAGCAGTTCGACTGTTAGTTGGCTCTATTTGTATTGATATGTACAATATGTACAATGCAATATCATTTGTCGTATTTGTCTGAACATGTCACATTTGGGCGATTCATCGGTTTTTTGTTTCATTTTGGTCTCACACACTATAATACACATGTACAGGGAAGCACACGTAGTAACGACCAACTGTTAACTGACTTCCACTTGTGAATAAATACGGTCCCATGCATGACACATGCCGAAGGTTGTCAAAGTGAATTAGCGAATAGGAAAGCAGGGAAATACCGTTTTCTACATTTGTCATATAAAAAAAGTAATAATTTGTATGAATATTTCCAGACGAGCCGGAGGCAGACGCTCAAAACAAGAAGAAGTTACAGTTTGTGATGAGCATGGGAGGCGCCAAGCGAAAGCTGCAGGACGCCGCCAAGGTCATCGATACTACTGAGGTTAGCGGTTTATGCTGTCAACACTGTAACATGTCAAATAACATTACATTACATCACGCCTATGTTACCTATAAGGGTGCGGCAGAGGTGAATACCACCCAGACTTCACCTGTTATATTTAGGTCCCCTGTGATAAGGGTGAGCCTATCGACATTCACCAGGCACCATTCCTAACTCCATACAGTTACTTGAGAATTGCCTCATGGAAAAACAAATAACGCTTCCTTGACCCGAGAATCGATGGCCAAAGTGAAGACTGACTACACTTGTCATGCATGTGTGTTATATATTTAAGAAGTGTAATATACCCACTATTTAGGTATGTAACTCACAAATCCATAACTGGTGTAATCAGTGTAGATCATGACGAAGAAGTTTATGCCCTGCATAACTAATCGTTTTGCCCTCTGTACATAACATGCCACCAGCAGTTTAATCACAGTAACGCACGGATCCACACCCTGCGTAGTCAATAGCTTTGTCAATTGTACAGAGGACCAAGCAATGAGGGCTGTCGCGTATATTAGGTCTCCGAAATATCAAATTTCGCTATTTGCGGATTGGCTATGCGGTCATTGAGTTTAAAGTGTCTATAGAGGAAACGCTCCATAGGGGGGGTCTGAAGATAAACTTTTTACGAGAAACAGAGTGTAATCAATTGTGCAGTAGGTACGTTTGAGAGCAAAACGCATTAATCTCACCACATGAAATTGGAACTAAAAACCCGTACCAATTAATAAATTTTGTTTCAAAATGTTTATCTTCAGAACGGCCTATGGAACTGTGCCTCTATAAAAACGTAAAAACTCAATGGTTGGGATAAAACACTGTCTGTCAAAAACTTTTAACCTTGACAGACCTTACTCCAAAGTGGCGTCACGTGGTGAAACAAAAAGCGATAGTCCTCATTAAACACACAGGCCCGAACTTCTACATCATAGACATACATAACAACTTCTACGACATACATAACAAGACTACACTTGTTATGTATGTCTGATTTACGTATCCAAATAGTCTGTATATTACATTTCTTAAATATGTTAATGTTAATACTCCATTCTCCACTACGACGTAGAAGTTTGGACCCTGTATACGTAGCTGCTTTGTCCTCTGTAGATTACAGATTTCTGTTCTGTTATCTATTCTAAATAACTTATATCAACATTGTATTTTAACAGCCTCTAGCGTGCACCATGATGAGAGAGTCGGATGCAGAAATCTTGCAGCAAGATCTGTCAGACAGAGTGGCACAGCTCAATGCTGCAATTGCTGCACTCACAGCCGCTACTGCTGGTGAGTAGTGTTTCTGCTAATGGGTATTACAAAAAACAGTAAATGCTCCTCAGGGGCAGGACTGGTGAGAGTTCCTGTATCTTGCAAAATATTCAGATCAACGCAAGGCAACGAATTGATAGACCCAATTTCACTAGTTCCTGATAAGGTTTTGGATTGTTAAATGATGGTTAATTCTATAAATTTCTAGATAAGTTTGACATTTTATCTGTCAAAAAGTTCAGAATAGGCTAGACTATCCAGGACTTATCCCGAACTTTTTGTTGCTTTTTGTTCTGAATACTTTGTAAGGATTTTATACCTCTCAGAAGTCCTATCTTTTGCTACAATTTCTTAAATATAATTATCACGTGTATCAAAATAGGTTTTCTCCTCTGAAAATTCACAATAAATACAATAAATCCGCAAGAGGCAGCACTTGTAGGTTACAGAGGAAAAATGATAATTGCTGACACCTTTTTGCTCTAAGTAGCGAAATTATTCTTAAATTTTTCAGAAATATAAATGAATAAAACCCTGACAACCGTGTAAAATATAGTAGTAAAAAGTGAAAATATTACAATAATTGTTTTTTGCACAGATCGCCAGAACCCAGATTATGAAGCTGCTCAACAAGCTATGGAGACCATCACCGCCATCATGCCACAATTTGTGCAAGGTAACATCAAGTTACTGTTTGTAGATAAAGTACGTGGGTCATATTATAAGGCTCCAGGCGAAAGCAAGTGTACAGAGAATTTAACCACACCACACACCAGACTCAAACACCTCTGTTAATAAATCGTAAACCAACTTCAAAAAAAAGGAGGTGGTTCTCAATTGATTGTTTTTATTTTTATTAAAACTGACGTGAGTTTGTAACATTATTCGATTTATAAAATACGGGTGTTACTCACGTAATACACGTCGCGCCGGAATCGCAGCCAGTCTTGCCGCTGCCCGCAGTGCAAAACTGGCTGTTACTCAGGCGTGACGTGTCGCACTCTCTTGAAAATGCCTAAAAGTATAGGCGAAACCGCGGTCCACTAAATAGACCAACATTGTGAGTAACACCGGTCTTTCTTATTTGAATAATTGATTGTTATTTTTTTGTTTTTGTTTCTTTTTCATGTTTGTTCCCCGCTAACCCATTTTCGGGTAGATATTTGGTCACGATCTGATAAAAATATGTATACTTTAAAATTTTAGGGTTGCCCTCGATTTCTTTAGAATCCCATCATCAGACGGTGATCTGATGAAAATGGGATTACATTACAAGTATACTCTTTTAGACAAAACACAATTTCTCGAATCGGTCCTGGCGTCTTCGAGTAATCGGCGAACAAACATGAAAAAAAAAAAAAAAAAAAATACAGTCGAATTGAGATCCTCCCTCTTTTTTTTAAGTCGTCAAGTTAGTCAGATCTTAGAAAAAACCAACGCAGGTCTGTGTTATTATTTGTAAGTCTCTCTGATTTAAAATATAGTAGATGAGTTTTCAACAATACCCAATTGCTTATCGTCTATCTAGGCATCTTGTCTTATCTGACCAAATGTAATATTTCAGATTCATACACGCTCAGCGGCACTAAGGGCGACCACGATCAGCGGGTGTTGATGGAACAGATACAGCAGCTGTGCAATGCCACACAAGCTATCTGCGACGGTGCTGGCGATCCACAGGTAAGTAGAACCTATGGGAATCTACTCGAAGCAATGGCCACTACCATCAATATCTTGGCCCAGTTTGGTAGCGAAATGAAATCCTGAATTAATTAATATCCAGACAGCAAAATATTGTATTTTTTAAAATTCAAATTCGAATTCTTTTTTATTCAAATTAGGTTCATACCAAATCCCATTTACATAGCAAGACAAACAATGACTTAATATCTAAGATAGTATACACATTACAATTGTGTGTTGTTCAGTGGATGCCTACACTAGGAAAACCTGTGTTGTAGGTCACCCACCATTTTATTTGACTGTACATTACAGAGAAAACAAGAATCATGCTCCATTCTCAATAAAGTAATAGGTTTCTATAAGATTTGAATACAAAGACTAAAAAAAAATAGAATTACCTGTCCTCAAGTAATTAAATTTACAAGTTTGAATATTACAAACTAATGTTTTTGAATGTCTATAGACTTCAGTTACTTACTATTACTATATTATGTTTTTAAACGTCGAGCCATAAGTATTTTTTAACCTTTACGATAATTAAGCGATTTAGACCCGTTGTCTAATTTTTGATAAATGTTCAGTTACTTCTCATCAAAGTGTTATCAGATTATTCAAATTATGAAATACGGGTGTTACTTACGTAATGTTGGTCTATTTAGTCGACCGCGGTTTCAGTGCAAGACTGGCTGCGACTCAGGCGTGACGTATCGCGCTCTCTTGATAATGCCTAGACCTATAGGCGAAACCGCGGTCGACTAAATAGACCAACATTACAAGAGTAACACCCGTATTTCATAATTTTAATAATGTTACAAACAGTCAGTTTCAATAAAAATGTTATCAGATTGCTACGTTAATCATCATGATTTATTGCAGTCAGTTATTATTTACAATAATTAGTATTTGTTAAAGAAATATTATGTTTCCAGGGCCTCCACAAAGCTGTGGTGAATTTCGCGAATGCATCCAATCGGTTGACGTTCACTTTGAAACCGAACGTAAGAAGAATCCAAGAAAAAGAAAAACAAGTAAGAATGATAGTTAATATCGAATTAGTTTCAATTATTATAAAAAATAATAATATCAGCCCTGTATCTAATACATGCCCCATTGCTGGGCTAGGGCCTCTTCTCATGATGAGAAGGGTAAGGCCGCATTTTAGGCACTCTCAGGCATGCAGGTTACCTCACGATGTTTTCCTTCAACGTTAGCGCGCGATAATTTATATACACACACACAAATCTTCGAAAAGATGAATCTTAACGATTTATTGACAGAGGTGAGTTCGAACCCGAGACCTTGGTCTTCCACTCGGCTATCGCAACTTTTTCAATACTAATTTCAATTAGTATGAATTTAACTTGGCTCGGGTGATCGAAGACAGAGCTGCTCTCCAATCAAAATCTGAATGATTAAGTAGTACATTCATACATAAGGCTATACATTGCCAATATAAGATGGAGTCGCATTGTATAGGTTGTCCGGTCAATGCAAGACTATGTTATACTGTAAATATATAGCTTTATCTACACCCATGCTATAAATCCTCTATAAACGTTCTTGAAACAGTTAGCTAATTGCCAACATTAAAACAGCCAGTGTCATAATAACCATTATAACACCCAAACGGGTGTTATAATGTTGTACTGAAATTCATTATGCAACTCATTTTTTACTCATCGAACAGCCACATTCTCATGGCATCTTTATGATTTCAAAAAAAGAACATGTCATGCACGCGCATTTCACTACCACAGCGCCGTAATTTAAATAAAAACTTATTCGATTTTTTGAATTGACGTCGTATCCCGCCATTTTTGTTCAATAATAGTATTGAAAAAATACTTCTTAAGGAGATTGCATCGATCGAACCCGAAAAATACGCTTGGTAAAGTGCAGATTGTAGACGAATTCTTTCATGCTATAACAATAAAAAAAATATACAAATAAACTAGAGTATATGAAAAAAACTTTGTATTCTTTACTTTTTCTATAAACTTGTCCAAATGTTGGCAAAAAAATTGAGAACATGGGTCTTTTTTAAACTATATATCAAATTGTCTACATAACGGCTGGGTCATTTTGTATCATATTAATACTAAAAGAAAGAAAAAACCCTGTTTAACAATTCGTGTTGCCTATTTTCACGTTTTTATTTTTATATTTTGTAATAATCAAATATAACCCGAATCTTTGCAAAGCTCCCCACCAAGCACCCCCGCTATGCCCGTGGCGCTTACTCGGGATTTGTCTGTCAGTGTCTTGACGACACCTACGACGAGAGGATGTACGTGCGTTTTTTCTTTCAAATAATTTTTTGAATTCATTATTTTTGAATGAACTCATAGTATTAATGTAAGGCAAATATTCTTTTTATTTAGTATACATTGTAATTAAGTTTGTAAGCGTAATAAAACCCAGTTTTATTTAAGTTTTATATTTTAAATAATCATAGACTATATGGTTGAAATATTATATTGGTTCAACGTTAACAGTCAGAATAGAATATCGATATTTTTTACGGTTGAAAATATTAGTTAATATTTTTTGTCAGGTACGAGATTCGGTTTATTGTTGATGTTAATGACGTTTAATATTTTGTTCTATCGTTGCATTAGTTTGATGCTAGGATAAATTCAATGAACTTTCCTTCATACGAAAAGAGAATAGCTAGGCCTAAGCGTATTTAAAAGTTCATTGATTTTATGTACATTCCAATTTACATTTTTCGTGATTTGCATTTAAATTCCGTAATCGTGAATACAAATAAATAAAATTGAAGTGTCTGTTTTTAATGTCAAAATAACAATGTTTTTTTTAGCAAATATAGTTATTTGCACGATACCTATGCCTAAAATATAGATTTTAAAATTTTGTCTGTCTGTCTGTCTGTTTGTATCGGCTAATCTTCTAAATGGCTGAACCGATTTTGATAAAATTTTAGATGCAGGTACCTGACTACAAGGCGCGTAACTAAAGCTACTTTTTATCGATGTACCTACCACGCCTCAACAAAATAAACAAACAATTAACATCATCAAAGTCTAATTAAACTCGTCACCAAAAATCAACATAATTCACAACAAACAAGTAGCACTACAAATTACGAATAGTAACTGATCATAATTCATATTACTTTCTTTTGGTTAAAAATATCACTTACAGCAATTGAATCTTTATATCTATAATGATAGAGCACATAATCGCATAAAATCAAAACTATTCTAGCCGATGAGTAGCCGACCGCGCGCGCATGCGCGTGGCCGGTGCAGCTCGGCAGTTCGTTCGGCGTTCGGTCCGGTCCGCCGCTTCACGTACGAAAATGATCTTTATAATTTAGGAGTTAAAGTTTAAAATTCAATTGAGATAACTTGCGAATTTGGCGGCAAGAGGTCATCAAAGTTCAAATCACGTTGAATTTGATTTCAAATATATTTTAGATTCTTAATTTGGTTCATTGATTTTGATTGATTTGAATATTTTTGATTGATGGTTATATTCATCATCTCTACTATTAGCCCAGTGCCGATAATTTTTAAAACAAAAAAAAATAATAGTACGATGAAACCCATTAGAAAAGAAGGAAAATATTATAAAAATTAAAGGAAAAATAATTTACGAGGGATCTGAGATCGGAAAGGGGAAGAGGAGGGACGGTTTCTTTTCGATTTTCGGCAAAACTAAAAGTCCTATGGAAAACAGTCGAATAGCAAAGTTGTTGGTAATAAAAAGATCTAAAACTTTTGTATTTACTTTTTTTTCATAATAACCTCAAAACTAATGTGAAAAATTCAAAAAACCAAGTTTTTGGTTATTTATTTTTATCTGTGGCCGTATCCGCACATAATCAAATAGTTCAAATAGTTCAAATAATCTTTATTCATATAGACACAATTCAAAACTCTTAAATTATGTGCTTATGATGCGTCCATATTTTTTCTTGATGTTGTGATCCAGAGCAACTCACTCCCACGCTGTCTTGTCATTTAAATAGTCCGAGATTGTATAGTAAGCTTTCTTACATAGTTTAACTTTAACAGCTGTCTTAAACTTATTTATAGACAGTACTCGAATACTATTAGGAAGTTTGTTGTAGAAGCGTATACATTGGCCCATAAAAGAATTTTTAATTTTGTGGAGACGAGTCGTATGAAGTACAAGATTATCCTTATGTCTAGTATTAACATTATGCGTGTCACTTTTCTTTTTAAAATTGTCAATATTTTTCTGTACATATAAAAGATTTTCGTATACATACTGTGATGTCACAGTCAAGATATTTATTTCCCTGAATTTTTCTCTGAGGGAAACACGCGGACCTAGTTTATATATAGCCCTTACAGCTCGTTTCTGCAGTACAAAAATGGTGTTAATGTCCGCACAGCTTCCCCAGAGTAGAATTCCATAGGACATTATACTATGAAAGTAACTAAAGTAAACCATTCTTGCTGTATCTACATCAGTTAATCTTCTAATTGTTTTTACTGCATATACTGCAGAGCTAAGTTTGGCTGACATTTTTTCTATTTGTGGGCTCCATTGTAATTTAGAATCTATAGTAATTCCCAGAAAAGTAGTCGATTCCACCGGTTTCAACCTGGTTTCATTTATGATTACATTAGTTTCTACCTGTCTGACATTAGGCATTGAAAACTTTATTATTTTGGTTTTGTTTTCATTTAACAATAAGTTGTTTACATTAAACCATTGGACTACCTTAGAGATTGCATTGTTCACTTCGTCATAATTATGTAATTGTCTACTAATTTTAAAGGTCAATGAAGTGTCATCAGCAAACAATACAATCTCATGATTACTACCTACGTAATAAGGTAAGTCATTTATGTACACTAGGAACAGGAATGGACCGAGGATAGATCCCTGTGGAACGCCCATGTTTACTACAGACCCTAATGATTTCTTCCCATTGATATCGACCCTCTGTATTCGATTTCTCAAATAAGAAATCAGAAGGTCGAGAGCCCCGTTCCTAATGCCATAATGATGTAGTTTCCTGACTAGTGTTTCGTGATGTACGCAATCAAACGCCTTAGACAAGTCACAGAAAATACCTAATGCATCCTGTGACCCCTCCCAGGCTGCGAAAATACTTTTTAATAATTCAATTCCAGCATCTATAGTTGAGCAACCCCGAGTAAATCCAAACTGTTTCTTATGAAGTACGTTATTGGTATTAAAATGTCTGAGCAGTTGACTAAGAATAATTTTTTCAAAGATTTTACTCAGGGTGGGCAGTATAGACACCGGTCGGAAATTAGAAGGGTCCGAAGCATCACCAGACTTAAATAATGGTATGATTTTACTTTGTTTCATCATGTCAGGAAACACACCTGATGCAATACAATTGTTGAAAATCTCTGCTAAATAAGGTGCAATTAATTCTATTATATTAGACATGAGTTTCATAGAATGACCCCAAAGGTCCATTGATTTCTTCAACTCTATTGTTTTAAATGTCTTAAGTACATCGAGATAGTTTATAGGTGTGAATGAGAAATGGGTAATACACTCTGTAACACTCTCTTTAAGTAACACCTCAGCTGATTTGGATGATGATTTTAGAGATTGAGTAGTTATTAATGCTATAATATTGAAAAATTTTTCAAATTCGGTTGCAACTTCCATATCAGCTTTAACGTTTATGTCATTAATTTTTAAATTAAATTCTCTAGTCTTCGTGTTTGCTCTGCCTGTTTCATTGTTAATTATGTTCCATGTTTCTTTAATTTTATTAGTTGATTTACTTATTTTATTTTTTAAATGGATCGACTTAGCAATGGAACAGACTTTTTTAAATATTTTAGAGTACCTACTTACATAGTTCTTAAAAGTCACGCTATGATTACAAGTTTTTTCATGATACAAGTCAAATAGTTTATAGCGACTTTTATAGATACCGGTTGTTGCCCATTCATTAAAACTCAAACGTTCACTGATCAATTTAGTTTTTGGTGTAAATATTCTCATATATTCACTATTGATTAAATTAAAAAGCGAGTTAAAAAGTATATCAGGATTGTTTTGAAAAGGCAACCCTAGTAATTTGTCCCTTAAGCTAAGTTGGAATTCCTCAATACGACACTCATTAATAGGAATAAAGCTTATGTTTTTCCTTTGTGTTCTGCTTATCTTTGGAAAAGATACTAATTGACCACAGTGGTCAGAGGGTAACATATTGATTACTGCTTTTTCGCGAGGATTTATGTTAGTAAATATGTTATCAATACATGTAGCACTAGAGGCAGTAATCCGCGTAGGTTCACAGAAGACATTAAATAAATTAAAAGATTTAAATAAATTGAGAATATTACATGTCAAAGAGGATTTTTCTAAAATATTAATATTAAAGTCTCCACAAATAACAAATGTTTTATTGCTGTTAGTTATTTTAAACAGGGCATCCTCCATAATTTTAAAAAATGCTTCATGAGATCCAGATGGAGGTCTGTATACACTCATAACAATGAATTGCTCCAACTCAATACAGGTAATCTCTAAGACTCGTTCAACAGAAAGGCTCCTAATATCAACTCTTTCTTTAAACTTAAGACATTTCTTAGTGATTATCAGTGAGCCACCACGTATAAACTGTTCTCTGCTGAATGAGCTAGAAACTTGATGGTTATTAGAACTGAAAATGACTTGATGGCACTTGAGCCAAGATTCTGTTATACATAAGATGTCAATATTATTACAAGTCAAAAACAGCTCCAATTCTAACTCTTTTCCTATCATCCCTTGTATGTTTTGATGCACTAGGTTAATACAATTATTATTATACATATATTTTCTTGAACATACCATTGATGGGGATGTTTCACTACTAATACAGTCAGTTTCATTAATAATATGGCCAGAGGCAAATTTGCAAGAGGCTGTCTCTATTGTCTTATGGTTTAATTTAAATTAATATCTTTACAAGTGTCATCAACTAAAATAGTATTATTATAAATGTCATTATTATTTATTTTACTAATGTTATTGTCAGTAGTGATGTTACTGACCCTGATCATGTCAATCGAAAATTGCTCAATAGGAGCTATTTGTCTAGCCAAGTTCTTGGCTGATGTTTTAAAAAAATAGGATAGCGAACAAGCTATTTGTCTCTGGTAGAATTTAGAAAGATTATAAGAGCTTTCTTTAGTCAAAAAAAAAGGTTTACTAACATAATTGTTAGTGTCAATAATATGCAATTTCTCAGTATTATTACAACATATTGTGTGCAAAGTTAGATTAAGCTTATATCTAAGAATATTTTCCTCCTGTGACAGACTATCGCTATAGGGTAATGTAAACATAACAATTTTTTCTACACTCAATGTATATAAACTATTTAGATATTGTATAAGACCCTTCTTGTTTAGATTACCCCTATTTCCAATAAAAAGTAGTAATGTACTATTAGTATTAAAATGATTATAATTGATTGCCTTCTCCAAAATATGTGAATAAGATGCACCGGGCATGCAATAATTGATGTTTGAATGTCCCAAATCTGATAGTAAAGGACCTAAATTTTTGCCAATTTCATCACTAAATAATATTAAATCTGACTTAAGTTCTAATTTCACATTATTAGTGCATTTCTTATTAATCAATGGATGAATTTTTGAATTTGTTGAATTAGTAATGGAACAATTTATATTATTTGTATTAGAAGATTGTGTCAAACTAGAATACTCACCACCCCGCAAGGAACAATCTGCTGGTCTTTGACATTTACAAGACTGAGAAAGTGAATCAAATCTGTCCAAATTATAGTTACTTAAATCTATTAAGTTATCCATGGCTAAAATATGCTCCTGGATTTGTTTTTCAGACAGGGCATATTTCTTTGTCAATGAACGGAGAGAGTCCTCCAGGTGGTCAATTTTAGTCAATCACGAGACATATGTTAACGAGTGCTGAATTGCGATAACGAAATGTTCACAGCAAGTGAATATATATAACACTTCCAATACGCTACCGTTGGACAGCTGTCCGCCAGGTAATACCACCGAGCCTGGTCATCATCAGACCTTCAGCATATATTCTGTAGTAGCAACCGTGATCAATTAGGCAGATTTTGAAAACTGGTCTCTCCTGACTAATTCCAATATTGAGAACCGTTGGGCGCTGATCTGGTCATCATAGACCTTCAGCAGGTATAGCTAGCAGGCAAAGCGAAGTCAACGTATTCATATCAAACAAAAGAAATACGTAATGTAAGTGTGGGCACAAATAAATTACTTTTTACATCTGAAAAAGTACTTACTGCCTCCCAGAGACCGAATGAATTAGGCAAATACTATACAGTATTGCGTCGCATCTGTAATCTTGTACAATCATCAGTAAATTTTGTTATAGTATGATTCTCTGTAACTAGATGGCGCTTAATTTTTAAACACTGTTACAACAGCCAGATCTTCAAGGTCATCGAGCAATGTGATGCCCTTAATAATTGTATGTACGATCCAAAATGTAAATAATTATTACAATAAATAATTATATTATACATAGTTTTTTTGAATTAGATACTCACTAATTAAACTTTCCATGAATTTACATAGAGTTCTTACAACACTGTACCCTAATACCCTATGGTTTCAGAACATTTATAGAGGATTCATATCATGGGTGTAGATAAAGTCTTGTATGCAACTGTTATAATTAGGTATTAAAACACTCATGTGATACTATTATCACACTCGGCTTCGCCTCGTGTGATAAACCCACACTCGTGTTTTAATACCCCTCATTATAGAACAGTTGCATAAATAACTATTATGTGTACTTTTAGTCTTATTGTACAAGTTGTATAATATACTACAGTTAGATAAAATTTATATTTCTGCAGATAACAGACTTAATATCAGGATCATGCGATCGCACGTTCGATCTGCTGTCGCAAGTGCAGGCTCTGGCGCAAAAGCTCCCCGGAGATGCGGGCAGCGCCCTCGACGCCGAGGCAGCCGGCACTGCTGATGCTGTACAGGCGCTGCTCACCACCGCTCAGGTCAGGAGATAAAACCAGGCTGAAGGGTGAGATAGACGGTCTTTTACGGTTTATTAAATTCTTCCTACTTTCAACATTTAGGTAACAGCCTGCACCTTGTCATCCCCCGCCTGTTCTTCCGCATTGGTATCAGCAGCGGAACACCTTCGAGGATCTGCCCGGGCACTGACTGGTCACTGCCAGCCGCACCTGCAGCCTGGACCAGAAAAGAAGCAGCTGGATGCCTCACAGAAACTACTGGAGAATTGTCTAGATGATTTAGTGATGGCGTGTAAGGATGGACCAAGTGGTGAGTTCTTTCTTTTTCTGGCTAGATTGAGTGTGTGCTAGTAACCCCACCGGTATGCCCGAGAGCTGGTGGGCTCCTGCCAGCAGAAATAAACCCCGGACAGGAGAAGGACCAAAAACCATAATAATTAATACTTAGTTAATCAAAAATTATTACAAGATAATTGAGACCGACAACGTGTAATGTTCTCAAGGTAAAATATTATTATATCATTTTTCCGTTTGTAGGGCAACCAGGAGTTTTATCGCCAGAACAAAAAGAGAAAAGACGTCTACAGTTCGTCAATAGTGTGTCTGGAGCTAAAAGCTGCTTCGAAGATGCTCAGAAACAACTTAAACAGGTACTGTGTAGTTTGTAATGAGATAACTATCTAACAGCTGAAAGCTCACCAGAAATACGTCTTAATAACACAAATTCTACACAAATACAGTTAAAAACGTAAACATAGATGGTGACCTTGAATGTTGTGTATATTCAAGGTCACTCAACAAAAGTCAGCCCACAATATGAAAGTCGTCACACAAATATCAATTCACTTAACAGTTCTAAAATTTACTTCACATAGTTGTAAGAGTCGGAGGCCTCATTATATTTTCATGTTTACTTAATAACATAAAGAGGCATGGCTTGTCGAACTTAACAATCTTTTTAAATGAACAGCCGGTGGTTGGAGGCAAACTGCCACAAGAAGATGTAGCAACTTTGCAGCATGGTCTATCAGATAGAATGGCACAACTCAATGCTGCAATTGCTGCACTCGCTGCTGCTTCTGCTGGTGAGTAGTGCCCTAAATTATTTTTTTTTCTTTGTTTGCAATTTTGCAAGTACGGTAATGTTATACAATGTTTAAATGTCACCAGATCGGGAAAATCCAGACTACGCAACAGCACAGCAAGCTATCAAGACCATCACTACATTGATGCCAGAAATAGTGCAAGGTTAGTGTTTTTACCATAGTTCGTAATAATATTATTATATTTAGTATATATGAAATTAATTAGCAGACAGACTGAAATTATTTCTCGGAAAGTCGGCACATCCACTATCGGTACCTATCTAATGATTAATTTGGGTTGTATTGCTGGTTATAATAGTCTTAAATATAATATTTCTAGATACGAAGGCCCTAAGCTCCACCAAAGATGGCGCAGCTCAAAAGAAGCTGTTAGATGAAGTGCAGCAACTGTGTGACGCAAGCAGACTTGTTTGTGAAGACGTCGGCAAAGGACAGGTAAAATACCGGTCTCCCAGCCCGACTATCATATATTTATTGGAGCTCAAAAATGTACAGGGCGTAAATGACACCTTGATCAAGTTGCTTACTAGTGATTCAGTACATGATTTTAAGTCCCTGGGTGCAAAATATTTTCACCGCAAAATGCCACACATCAGCAAATTGGGCTTAGAAAAATTTTAGATGTCATAAAATATCACAAATCTATGAGCATAAGCTTAGTAAAACACTTGCCAGTAATTATGAAAATGATTTTGAAGCTTTAGGGATAAAATTCTTGATCGAAAAAATCTGCAAAAAGGCAAACACACAATTTCACATTACGATCAAGACGTCATTGTAGCAAATCGTTTCAATAAAGGGAAGTACGATCGTAAACGTTATTGTGAATAAAATTTCTGGATTCGGTCTCCACGCTCAAGGCCCGCGATAGAAGCTATGCAATAGCTTAAAAAAAGAGTTATAATGAAACGATTTTTTTTTGCTTATTAATTTAGAATCCTCTTGATATATTCATTTTTTTTTTAAAAGCATAGGACTATCTTTTTAGGGTTCTGTAGCCGAATGACAAAAAACCGAACCCTTATGGATTCGTCATGTCTGTCCGTCCGTAGGTATGTCACAGCCACTTTTTTCCGTAACTATAAGAGCTATACTGTGGAAACTTGGTAAATGGATGTATTCGGTGAACCGCATTAAGATTTTCATGAAAAAAAAACAATAAATTTTGGGGTTACCCAATACTTAAAACTGAAACTCATTTTTTTTTTCATCAAGCCCATACGTATGTGTAGGTCTTCAAAAATGATATTTAGGTTTCTAATATATTTTTTTTCTAACGCGTTGTTGGTTCGAAAGTTATCAAGGTGTGAACAACTAATAATGTCTGCCAGTGACTGCATCCATTGTATTTCGAAATAAGCTAAAAAAGATTGCATAAAATCTTTTTTTCTTCGGCACTTTTAATAAAAGCAGTTCAACATTATTAATAAGACAAGGTATGTTGAAACATACTCTGAGTTTAGACTAGTTGGACATTTTGTCACTTATGACGGTCGACGATCGTAATGCAAATTTTCCATCGGAAAATCACAAAGTTAACCGAGAAATTGTAGTAACATTACTCTTTCAGAATCGGACAGTAAATTTTTGCATTTGGGTCTCAGAATCATGTATCGTTAGAAGTAGGAGTAAGTAAGTGAGAGGCTTCATAACGATGTCATTGACACCCTGTTTACCTTGAAATCATTGCAAAAATAATGTAGTATTCCTAAAAATATGCTTTTTACTTCATTAGGGTTTAAGTGAGGCGGCTGCTAAATTCTCAGACGCGTCCAAAAAACTGATGTTCACCGTCACTCCTGCAACTCACCAAGCCAAACAAAAACAGGTAAATTTTAAATAGATTACACTTTATAAATTAAAGGAATTTACAGTAAAATTACCTAACTAAATATAAATAATGACTAATAATAAAACTATATAACACACACACATACAATCAATAAATTAATAAAATGAAATAAAATAATAAATCACATTATGCAAATAGATTTAAATAATTATAACATCTAATAATTTTGTGAAATTAATGTTTCGCATTTGAGTTTTTTTGCGAGATACTCGTATGTCTACAAAATTATTTTCCATGCTTAGATAATGGATTTGTCGACTGATTCGTGCGTGCGTGCATCAGAGCTGTTGTCTCATGTGCAAGCACTCGCACAGCAACTGGATGGACCCATCGCCTCTGAACTGGATGCCAAAGGATCCTCCACTGCTGATGCTGCACAGGCTCTGCTTTCTGTTGCACAGGTTTGAACAACTTTCAGCATATTTTCTCTTTACGTTTCCAGTTACATCCTTTTGATTTTTTTTTGGCATTTGATATACAATACGACAAGAACAAACATAGTCTACGAGACTATGTCCTATTAAATCCCTAAAAAAGTGACGATTAAACCGAGGTAGACAGTTGAAATTTTCACAGGTGATATTTAACTGTTGCAGCTATACCAACAAATACTAAATAAAATAACCAAATCACTTTAGCTCGATATAGCGTCGATACCTATATCAGGTTTCTAATAAATATATCACATCTGTGCATCGTATTTATTTTTATTTTATATTACGTTTTTATATACAGGGTGGATACGACATAGCGACATTTATTGTAACCACAGCTTCTATACATGGCCAGTATGCATTTCCACCGGATAAAAAATTCTCTGGTGAAAAAAAAAATCCACGTCTTCCGAACAAATTGCACGATCGCAATGTTCAAATTGTTCGGAGAACGTGATTTTTTTTTTTTCGCCAGAGAATTTTTATCCGGTGGAAACTGATACTTACCATGTATAGAAGCTGTGGTTTCAATAAATGTCGCTATGTCGCATCCACCCCGTATATATATCACTTGTCACCTGACGTTCCAGCTGAAAATCAACAACATGTTGAGCTGTGGCCTTTTAGGCACCATCATAGCATATCAAGTCTGAGACATATGAACTCAGTTGCAACTTGTATAAATATGTAATATAAAGCCACTGTATTATTGTAATTTTTCTGTATTTATTTTTATTATCTGTAGTTCCTAAATTCGATTTTTTATTTTGATTATAATTTTTAATATTGATTTGATGTTCTAATAAATAATTTTTACTTTACTATATTAATAACGGTAACAGTACTATAATTTTAAGAGGGGCTCCCAATTTGTTTGATTAATAACGGTAACAGTACTATATTTTTAACGTACGAGGGGGGCTCCCATACAACAGATATGATTTGTTTGCCGTTTTTAGGGTTCCGTAGTAACCCTTATAGTTTCGCCATGTCCGTCTGTCCGTCCGTCTGTCCGAGGCATAGCGACGAAACCGTTGGTGCTAGAAAACTGAAATTTTGCATAAACATGTATGTTAACTATACAAAGAAAGTCGTAGAATAAAATTTGGAAAAATATTTTTTTTTCGGGGAGCTCCCCTTCATGTAAAGTAGGGATGTTTTTTTTTTGTCGCCTACCCCATAGTGTGGGGTATTGTTAGATAGGACTTTTAAAAACGTTCAGGGGTTGCTAAGACAGTTTTTTGATTTAGAGATCCGTTTGCGAGATAATTAACTTTAAAGAACAAATTTTTGTTCAAGTAGAGCGCCCCCCCCCCCTCTAAAAGCTAAACTACTGGATCCCAAAATCTGAAAAAAATTGTGTCGGTAGTACATGTAATGAACTTTAAAGGAAAACTATAGCGGATAAGTTCACTTCATTGGTTCAAGAGGAATAGGGGTCCAAAGTGTAAAATGCAGTTACTTAGAATAATTCGTGCAAATTACAAAAACCTTTGAAAGTAATGACTTGTATGAAGATGTTACTTGTTTAATACAGATAGTAAATCCCTTTTAAGTCGAAATATGTTGTTACGACTAGCTACGGAACCCTACTGCGCGTGGCCCGACACGCACTTGTTATAGTTAATGGTACGGAAGCCATCATGCGCGAATCCGCACGTGGCCGGTTTTTTCAATTTCACATCTCCAACAGGCAATTTAACACTGTTATTTATGGCCAAATGGAAAAGTTCTTTGGAGTGCTATTATAGCGATGAGTTGATGATGAATTAGTTGATTTATTCCGTTCAGGTGACAGCACCAAGTATAAGTTCGCCGCAGTGCCGAGAAGTTTTAGCATCAGCAGTACAAAACTTAAGGGGGTCTTCTGTCGATATGACCAATGCTTGTACTCCTCACGTCAAATCTGACTCACAGAAAAAACTGCTGGAAAATAGTCAAAAAGAATTGGACGAAAGCTTGGATAAACTCTTGAAAGCTTGTGGTAAGTTTAAAACTTTTTTATAATATTGGTGGTGGGATATTTCAAATCATAATCATAAATTGAACCTCAGGAATGCGTGTGGTGTTATCTCCTCAACAACAAGAGAAGCAACGTCTGCATTTCGTCAATAGTTTGTCAAACGCTGAACACTGCTTCAATGACGCGCAAAAACTACTACAACAGGTAAATATAGATTTCTGACACATTAAAAAATACTCATTCTATAATTATAGTCTATACTCTATTATGGTTAATGTACTCTATGTTCAAGGTCACACATGTCATAATATTAAAGGTCAATTCCCAATATCTCAAAGTCTCTTCACATACTTTGAAGTTACCTTGATATCATTTTAAACTCATTTCACATATTTTCAAAGAATGTACTTTCATAATTCTGTTTGTTGTTATTTATTGTAAATGTTTTGTATTTTTTATTTTATTTTGACTTGTTATATAAAAACTTTTTAAATGAACAGCCGGTGGTTGGAGGCAAACTGCGACAAGAAGATGTAGCAACTTTGCAGCATGGTCTATCAGATAGAATGGCACAACTCAATGCTGCAATTGCTGCACTCGCTGCTGCTTCTGCTGGTGAGTAGTGTCAAATATACCTGACATAATAGTATTGTAATGACAATACTATTTATTTCGATGCTTTTATAATTTAACATTTTTCTTTTGAATATATTTTGTTGTGAGCATGCATAGGAAATCTTATCAAACTCTTGTATGCCATCAGATCGAGAACATCCGGATTACATATCAGCACAGCAAGCCATCAACACCATCACTACATTAATGCCAGCCATAGTGCAAGGTTAGTCATGTAGTTCATGCCATTCATCATAATATTATAATGTTATTCACACATATATATACCTATATATGTGTGAATAATATTAATAATATATAATATAGTCTAATAAATTAATAATATTATTAGAGAATATATTTTTAATTTTATTAATATATTTTATATATTTTTTTACTTTATATTTAAACATGCAAAAAATATAAAAATAAACAATGAGTGAATGAATAATATTTAAAGTGTTCAAAGTGTTCGAAAGCAACAGTTATATTACCAGATGGCAAGATCATATAATATAACTGTTGCTTTCTGGATGGATCTTCATCTATTCAATGTTTAGGTTCCTATTTTTTGTCAAATAAGAATCATTAATTCTTGCGGAGCTAATGCGAATGCAAATATTTGTTACATCACTAATCTTTACTACAACCTCAGTCCTCCCTTTGACTTTTCAACGTAGACATGTTACCCCTTTGTACCCAACATTATTGCATTGGACATCGTGCTGTTTATATTAGAGATTGTTACAATCTAAAAACTAATTTTGCCAGATTCGAAGGCCCTGAGCTCCACCAAAAATGCCACAGCTCAAAAGAATTTATTGGATGAAGTACAACGCCTTTGTGACGCTAGCAGACTTGTCTGTGTAGACCTTGAAAAAGGACAGGTAATATATTAGTAACATTGTAACATTACTCAAAATTTTAGATTCTGTTCATAATGCAAGCTTAAGTGACCGTTTTACTAAAAAATTAGAAATTTTTCAGTAATGCGATCAGCAAATTTTGCTAACATACTCTTAGTGAAATCTTTTCTTCCAGGGTTTAAGTGAAGCGGCTGCCAAATTCTCGGTCGTTGCCAAAAAAATTATCTTTACCATCACTCCCACAACCGAGGAAGGCAAACAAAAACAGGTATGTGCTAGATAAATTTGGATGAAATTTCTATATTCTTGTGAAATTATTCCTTTCTGTTTTACTGTTCCCGAGCAATGTCACCAAATATTATGTTTGCGAATTCAGATAATAGACCAGTCATCTGATTCATGCGTGCGAGCATCAGAGCTGTTGTCTCAAGTGCAAGCACTCACTCAACAATTGGATGGGCCCATCGCCTCTGAGCTGGACTCCAAGGGAGCCTCCACCGCTGATGCTGCACAGGCTCTACTTTCTGTGGCACAGGTAACAACTATTCTCTAGGTATTTTCTGTTGTTAATACTGCATTCTTAGAAATAATTCAAAGTTCTCTTGGCAATTGGCTATAGAGTTTGAGATACATAGTTTATATTATATTTTTTTGTTGTTCAGTTGACAGCGCCAAGTATAAGTTCTCCGCATTGCCGTAATGTGCTAGCATCAGCAGTACAGAATTTGCGAGGATCTTCTGACGACATGACGAGCTCTTGTATTCCTCATGTCAAGTCTGAAAAGCAGAAGATTCAACTAGAAAACAGCCAAAAGGAATTGGAAGACAGCTTGGATAAACTCTTGAAAACATGTGGTAAATCTCAAAACTTATGATAATATAAAATCTATTCCACCAGATATTTTAAAGTTACATTAATAATTTTAACTCAGGTATGCGTGTGGTGTTATCTCCTCAACAACAAGAGAAGCGACGGCTGCTGTTCGTAAAGAGTTTGTCGAAAGCCGACCACGGCCTGAGCCACGCGAATAATCTTTTACAGCAGGTAAACATATAAAAATATTCACGTCATTATATTGAATGGCTTCATACTAGCTGACATGGTTGTGGTAAGACATATTCAAGGTCATTTCCTATAATCTCAAACTCATATATTGCCCTTGAAAACATTTCAGATCAAATAAATTTGTTGGCGTCAAGGCCTAAAAAGCCTAAGACATAAATAAAAAATATATGGAAGTACTTTACTGTGATATTTTTAAGATGGCATCAACATTTTCAATGTTACTTTTGATTGTCTTGTCAATAACATTAAACATTTTTTAATGTTTAGCCGGCGCCTGCAGGCAAATTGCGTCAAGAAGATGCAGCAATCTTGCAGCAAGATCTATCAAACAAAATGGCCCAACTCAATGCTGCGATTGCTGCACTCACGGCTGCAACTGCTGGTGAGTGATACCTCACACAAGTTTTTATTATAACTTCAATTACACAAGTATTCAACAGTTTATTTGATAAATTGTGTTATCAGATCGGGAACATCCGGACTACACAACAGCACAGCAAGCCATCAACACTATCGGTACATTAATGCCAGAAATTGTTCAAGGTTAGTACAATACAATTATGTTAATCTGGTTTATACGCTCAATTTTTTTTTTACAAAAGAGTAAATCTGTCATGATGAGCATTGATCATTTGTGTAAAAGTTAACTTTCCTTAACTATTCATTTCTTGAACTGATCGTCTGATAAATTTAAGTAAATTTGACAGATTCGAAAATCTTGAGCAGCTGCAAAGACGGCGCAGCTCAAAAGAAATTATTGGATGAAGTGCAGCAGCTGTGTGACGCAAGCAAACATGTTTGTGAAGATGCTAGACAGGGACAGGTAATATAATCCGGCCAATTAGCTCTTTCAAGTATAATAACTTGCTATTTTTGCTAACATAATTATGTACCTCTAATGGTTTTATGTTATACTAGCTTCCGCCCGCGGCTCCGCCCGCGTGGTATGTCAATTAAAAGTAGCCTATATGTTAATCCAGACTATAAGCTACATGTGTGCAAAATTTCATCGAAATCGACCCGGTAGTTTTGGCGTGAAATACATCCATACTCACAAACTTTCGCATTTATAATATTAGTAAGGATTCGTTACAAATTTAAAAGTATATTTATCTTTCAGGGGTTGAGTGAAGCGGCTTCCAAATTCTCGGACGCGTCCAAAAAACTGATGTTTACTATCACTCCCTCAACCAACCAAAGCAAACAAAAACAGGTATGGGCTTAAAATTAAATATGCACCTAATATTTAATGATAAACAATATTTTAGTGTATAATATTTCAAACATTGCATTAATTACCTTGATAGATAATAGACCAGTCGTCTGATTCGTGTGTGCGAGCATCAGAACTGTTGTCTCAAGTGCAGGCACTCACACAACAATTGGATGGACCCATTGCCTCTGAGCTGGACTCTAAGGGAGCCTCCACTGCTGATGCTGCACAGGCTCTGCTTTCCGTTGCTCAGGTACCTAACAACTATTCTTTAGATATTTTCTGTTGTGAACGAGGTTTGAAAGTATCGAAATCATTATTTTTTTTGATATTTATCATGATTATGTAATTGTTCATTAAGGATCATAACTCTGTCTCCTTACTTTCCCACATTTCACCCATAAAACACTGTTTCTTGTTTTCGTGCACAAAAATACACTATAACTTTATTTTAGAGATACACTAGCTGACCCGACAGACGCTGTCCTTTCTATTATGAAACATCCTATTTGACGATATTTTGCAACACGCATTCTGTCAATGTTATGTCAAACTCCCTATGGTCACATCAAAAAAATATATATTGTCAAAAGCGCTAAGGCTTCATAAGCAAATCATTAGAACATTCAATAAAGTGGTAAAGTATTCTTAAATTTTCTAATTTTCTGCGTTAATTTCTCATTTTTTTCCTTTATAAGAACCATCTCCTGACAATAACAAACACAACAATAAAATAATCAGCGAAATTGGGGTTAGTGATAAAAGGGTAAAAGTTAAGGGTTATTTGTAATTTTTAATGCCACATTATTAAAATAAAATCATTTTTTATATAAATTTTGTCCAAAAATAAAATAAAAAATGTTTAGGGTGAACAACCCTTATCACTTAGGGGTATGAAAAAAAGATAGTAGCCGATTCTCAGACCTACTGAAATGCATATAAAATTTGGTAAAAATTAGCAGAGCCGTTTTGGAGGAGTAAGGTAACTAACATTGTGACACGAAAATTTTATGTATAAGATATCAATTTCACACAGTACTATGTTAGCGAACACAAACGAAAAAAATAAAATTGACTTAATGCATTTGAATGAGCCTGAAAGTGCAGATTGCGTTGGTTGGGATACACATGTGGAGAGACAATGAAAGGCAAAGAGGCATTAGAGAACTTAATTTTAGAATTTTATAATTATCAAAGTATACATATCAAGAGAATTATCGTAATAATTGTCACTTCGAACATTGGTTGTGCAAACTGCATTCTTAGATATAATTCAAAGATCTCTTGGCAAGTGGCTATAGAGTTTGAGAAACATAGTTTATTTTATTTTTTTGTCGTTCAGTTGACAGCGCCAAGTATAAGTTCTCCGCAGTGCCGTAATGTGCTAGCATCAGCAGTACAGAATCTGCGAAGATCTTCTAACGACATGACAAGCTCTTGTATTCCTCATGTCAAGTCTGAAAAACAGAAGATTCAACTGGAAAACAGTCAAAAGGAATTGGAAGACAGCTTGGATAAACTCCTGAAAACTTGTGGTAAATATCAAAACTTATGATAATATTATAACTATCCCACCGGATATTTTAAAGTTACATCAATAATTTTACCTCAGGTATGCGTGTGGTGTTATCTCCTCAACAACAAGAGAAGCAACGTCTGCAATTCGTAAACAGTTTGTCAAAAGCCGACCATGGCTTCAGCCACGCCCAAAATCTCCTACAACAGGTAAACATATAAAAATATAAACATCATTTATTTAATGTCACATGTTCACACTTGCCGACATGGTCATCGTACGACATATTCAAGGTCACCACACATCATATTCAAAGTCATTTCCTATGATTTCAAATTCATATTATTAAAAGTATGTTAACGTTAAGTTTTTAAGGGTCGTCAGCCCTTGAAAACATCTCAGATCAAATAAATTTGTTGGTCTCAAGGCTCATATAAATAAAAAAATATATTTATAAGTGCTTTTGATTTCATATATTTTTAAGACGGCATCAAAGATTTTCAACGTTACTTCCGATTGTCTCGTCAATAACATTAAACATTTTTTTTATGATTAGCCGGCGCCTGCAGGCAAATTGCGTCAAGAAGATGCAGCAATCTTACAGCAAGATCTATCAAACAAAATGGCCCAACTCAATGCTGCGATTGCTGCACTCACTGCTGCAACTGCTGGTGAGTGATACCTCACACAAGTTTTTATTATAACTTCAAATTCACAAGTATTCAACAGTTTATTTGATAATTTGTGTCATCAGATCGGGAACATCCGGACTACACAACAGCACAGCAAGCAATCAACGCTATCGGTACATTAATGCCAGAAATTGTTCAAGGTCAGTACAATATGTTATTCTGGTTTATGTGCTCAACACATATATTTTACAAATGAGTAAATCTGACATGACAAGCATTGTTTGTTGCAGTGCAATATTATTGATATTTCTTTACTAATCAATATTGATAATGTTACTATAGACTGTCTTGAATTGTTAGCAAATATTTCCCTACGTATTTTTTGTTATGTTCAAACTTATGTATTGTTATATTCAAATTTTGTTATAGACTGTAAGCCTTCCTAAAAACAAAAAAAAAAACATTTGTGCAACGCCATAACTATTCATTGCCTTAACTGATTGTCTGATAAATGTAAGTTAATTTGACAGATTCGAAAATCTTGAGCAGCTGCAAAGACGGCGTAGCTCAAAAGAAATTATTGGATGAAGTGCAGCAGCTGTGTGACGCAAGCAAACATGTTTGTGAAGATGCAAGACAGGGACATGTAATATAAGCCGGCCAATTAGCCCTTTCCAATATAATAACTTGCTATTTTGCTAACATAATTACGTACCTCTAATGATTTTATGTTATATTCGTTACGAATTTTAAAGTATATTTATTTTTCAGGGATTGAGTGAGGCGGCAGCCAAATTCACGGACACGTCCAAAAAACTGATGTTCACTATTACTCCTTCAACCAACCAAAGCAAACAAAAACAGGTATGGGCTTAAATATGCACCACATATTTTAATGATAAACAAGTTTAGAGTGTATAGAGGAGTATAAAATTTCAAACTTTAAATTAATTACTTTGATAGATAATAGACCAGTCATCTGATTCATGCGTGCGAGCATCAGAGCTGTTGTCTCAAGTGCAGGCCCTCACACAACAATTGGATGGACCCATCGCCTCTGAGCTGGACTCCAAGGGAGCCTCCACTGCTGATGCTGCACAGGCTCTGCTTTCTGTAGCACAGGTACCTAACAACTATTCTTTGGATATTTTCTGTTGTGAACAGGGTTCGAAATTATCGAGATAATTATTTTCTATCATGATACTAAAATTATTCATTAAGAACCATAACTTAGTCTCCATTTTTCCCTACATTACGTGCACAGCAATACATCATAATTTTATTTTTAGACATTTATATCAATTTCACACAGCACCATGTTGGCGAAAACAGACATAAAATTAAAATTGACTTAATGCATTTGGATGAGCCTAAAAGCTCAGATTGTGTTGGTTGGAATACTTATGTGAAGAGGCAATGAAAGGCAATGAGTTATTAGAGATCTTAATTTTAGAATTTTATAATTATTAATGATAATTATCAAAGTATATAATTATATCAAGAGAATTATCGTAATAATTATCACTTTGAACACTGGTTGTGAATACTGCATTCTTAGATATAATTCAAAGATCCCTTGGCAAGAGTCTGTAGAGTTTTAGAAATATAGATAATTTTATGTTTTGTTGTTTAGTTGACAGCGCCAAGTATAAGTTCTCCGCAGTGCCGCGATGTGCTAGCATCAGTAGTACAGAATCTGCGAGGATCTTCTAACGACATGACCAGCTCTTGTATTCCTCATGTCAAGTCTGAAAAGCAGAAGATTCAACTGGAAAACAGCCAAAAAGAATTGGAAGACAGCTTGGATAAACTTCTTAAAACTTGTGGTAAAAATTAAAACTTATGATAATATAAAACCTATCCCACCGAATATTTTAAAGCTACATGAATAATTTTACCTTAGGTATGCGTGTGGTGTTATCTCCTCAACAACAAGAGAAGCAACGTCTGCAATTCGTTAATAGTTTGTCAAACGCCGACCACAGCTTCAGCCACGCGCAAAATCTCATACAACAGGTAAACATCTATACTTATAATAAATCTGTAGAAGTAAAATTTGTGTACATTGAAAATATCAAAAAAAAAATAGCAGGGGGTGTTACTAGACCGACACCGAACCCAAAAATGTGATTAAAAAAAAAATTGTCTGTCCGTCTGTCTGTTTGTTCAGGCATCACGCAAAAACTACCGGTTCGATTATGATGAAACTTGGTATAATTATTCTTTAATATCCTGGGCACCACACTGGGTACTTTTTATCCCGGAAAAGTACACAGTATATTATATACAAGAAAAAACAAACTTAATTATGCGGTTCGTGATCGAACCGCAAATAATAAGTTTGTCGTAGGTTATAAATAACCTATGACAAACTTATTATTTGCGGTACGACTTATAAAGATATACCTATAAGTTTAGTTTTATAAGTCGTACTGTATAGATTTTAATATTAAAGTATAGGTTGTATATTTGATATTGGACGTAGTGACCGTGGGTTATTTTAATATAGGTACTGTTAGGTAGGATTAGACATTCGTATAGATTTATAGGGATTTTGCTTATTTATTGAGTTTTGATTAGTTATTATCAGAAATAGGTTTATTTAGGTAGGTAGGTAGGTATTTTATTTTCTGTTATTAAGTTTTTTAATTGATTTATTTATTTATTTATTTATTTATTTGTATTTTGATGTACCTACCACGCAGATGAAATCGCGGGAGATAGTTTGTTTGTTTGAAAGCTCTTAGTTTAAAAACTACTGGGCGAATTTTGATAATTACCTTTGAGTTTGATAGTCTAAGTCTCAATAAAGGTCTTAAGATATTTAACATTACGCTAAACTTTACGGGCTGTCACGGACGCACGTGTCGCAATTTCTATTATTTCTAAATGTCAAATAGTTTCGAAGTAGGTACATGAGTTGTCCCTATTTGTCTCCTTTGATTTGTTTGAATATTATTTTCCTTGAGTTTTTGTCGTATATTTGTTTTGGTTGGTTTGGTAATAGATAGGTAAGTAAGTACATTAGTTGTACCTAATATTGTTATTTTGACATTGTTACCTTTAGCATTTTTTGTTCATAAAACGTCATCTACGCGGATGAAGTCGCGGGTAAGCTATATTAAAATATAAACGTCATTATATTTTATGTCTTCACACTTGCCGACATGCTCATCGTACGACATATTCAAGGTCACCACACATCATATTCAAGGTCATTGCCTATGATCTCAAATTCACATTTTAAAAGTATGTTAACGTTAAGTTTTAAAATGCTGTTAGACCTTGAAAACATCTACGATCAAATAAATTTGTTGGTCTTAAGGCTCATATAAATAAAAAAATATATATTAAAGTACTTTTCTGTGATATTTTTAAGATGTCACTAAAGGTTTTCAACGTTACTTCCGATTGTCTTGTCAATAACATGAAACATTTTTTTTTTATGATTAGCCGGCGCCTGCAGGCAAATTGCGTCAAGAAGATGCAACAATCTTGCAGCAAGATCTATCAAACAAAATGGCCCAACTCAATGCTGCGATTGCTGCACTCACGGCTGCAACTGCTGGTGAGTGATACCTCACACAAGTTTTTATTATAACTTCAATTACACAAGTATTAAACATTTTATTTGATAAATTGTGTTATCAGATCGGGAACATCCGGACTATACAACAGCACAGCAAGCAATCAACACTATCAGTACATTAATGCCAGAAATTGTTCAAGGTTAGTACAATACAATTATGATCTGGTTTATACGCTCAATTTTTTTGTTCAAGGTCAGTACAAAGTTATTCTGGTTTATATGCTCAAAAAATATTTTACAAAAAAGTTAGTCTGTCATGATGTGCATTGACCATGTGTGTTAAAGTAAACACTCCTTAACTATTCGTTTCTTGAACTGGTCGTCTGATAAATGTAAGTAAATTTGACAGATTCGAAAATCTTGAGCAGCTGCAAAGACGGCGCAGCTCAAAAGAAATTATTGGATGAAGTGCAGCAGCTGTGTGACGCAAGCAAACATGTTTGTGAAGATGCCAGACAGGGACAGGTAATATAATCCGGCCAATTATGTCCATGGGCTGTACTCCACTTACCATCAGGTGGACTACAAGTTCGTTCGCTGTGGGCGTAGTATAAAAAAAAAAAAAAAAATTAGCTCTTTCAAGTATAATGACTTGCTATTTTTGCTAACATAATTATGTACCTCTAAAGGTTTTATGTTATATTTGTTACAAATTTAAACGTATATTTATTGAGATTACTATATTTATTTTTTAGGGGTTGAGTGAGGCGGCAGCCAAATTCTCGGACGCGTCCAAGAAACTGATGTTCACTATCACTCCCTCAACCAACCAAAGCAAACAAAAACAGGTATGGGCTTAAAGATGCACCACATATTTTTATAATAAACAAGTCTTTGTATTAAAGAGGAGTATAACATTTCAATCTTTTATTTAACTACTTTGATAGATAATAGACCAGTCATCTGATTCGTGCGTGCGAGCATCAGAGCTGTTGTCTCAAGTGCAGGCACTCACACAACAATTGGATGGACCCATCGCCTCTGAGCTGGACTCCAAGGGAGCCTCCACCGCTGATGCTGCACAGGCTCTGCTTTCCGTGGCACAAGTAACAACTACTTTTAGCACAATTATATTTTAAGCTAATATAAACTTATGAGATAATGTCTAACATTCTAGAGCATTCTTTCTTAGGCATCTAGCCGTAGGACACATTAAGTTGATCCATCACTATTCATATATTAAACTCGACTTTTTTATTATGAATTCATTATTCATAGCTTTGTCTCTCTCTCTCTCTTTATTATCTATTCCAATCCATATGGCAGAAATTCTTGTAGTACTATAGTGACCACAAAATGTGCCGTTATCTTTAGGTGACGGCACAAAGCATAAGTTCTCCGCAGTGCCGCGATGTGCTAGCATCAGCAGTACAGAATCTGCGAGGATCTTCGAACGACATGACCAGCTCTTGTGTTCCTCATGTCAAGTCTGAGAAGCAAAAGATTCAACTGGAAAACAGCCAAAAGGAATTGGAAGACAGCCTGGATAAGCTCCTGAAAACTTGTGGTACGAGTACAATGAAAACTTATTAAGATATAAAAACTATGTCGCCGGATATTTTAAAGCTACATCAATAATTTTACTTCAGGTATGCGTGTGGTGTTATCTCCTCAACAACAAGAGAAGCGACGGCTGCAATTCGTTAATAGTTTGTCAAACGCTGACCATGGCTTCAGCCACGCGCAAAATCTCATACAACAGGTAAACATAGCTTATAGTAACCAAAACGAAAAATAAACGTCATTATATTTGAAGTTTTCATACAAACCCTTATGGTAAGACGGTAACCTCGATATTAAAATTTCAACCTCGCAAATATTATGACAGGTCATAACTCATAACTCACTTTACACATTTTTAATTGACAGTTGTTTTCATAATATTTTTTTGCTATTAATAATCCTTATAGCAATGCATCAAATGTTTTATATTTTACTTTTTTTTTCTGTTAATAATAAATTTGTTTTAATGTTTCACATGATTAGCCGGCGCCTGCAGGGAAACTCTGTCAAGAAGATGTAGTAACCTTACAGCATGATCTGTCAAGCAGAATGGCCCAACTCAATGCTGCAATTGCTGCACTCGCAGCAGCTACTGCTGGTGAGTAATATCTTACCTAATTCAACATATTATTAAGTATTTACTGTTTCTTAATTAGAAGGGATAAGTACTAAACATTTGATTTGATATGTGTCATCAGATCGTAAACATCCGGACTACGCAACAGCACAGCAAGCCGTCAACACCATCACTACATTGATGCCAGAAATAGTCCAAGGTCAGTAACATTTCTTATGCCATGTTGGTTTATGTATACAGAATACATTTAACAAATGAAAGTCGGAATATTGTCCGAAAAGCTTCCTACTTTTATCCTTTTCCTGGGCTTTTTGAGCTCATTAATTTATTAATGTCGGTAAATTTTCTTCAGATTCGAAGATCCTGAGCACTTCTAAAGACGGCGCAGCTCAAAAGAAATTGTTGGATGAAGTACAGCAGCTGTGTGACGCAAGCAAACATGTTTGTGAAGATGCTAGGCAGGGACAGGTAATATACTACAGCCTATTAGCTTTTTAAGTTTCCGTAGTACCTACAAGGAAGTCTTTTAGTTTCGCCATGACCGTCTGTCCGCCTGTCTGTCTATCCGAGGCATAGCGTTCAAGCCGTTAGTGCTAGAAAGCTAAAATTTGGCATGAATATTTTAATTAACTATGCCGAGAAAAACTGGTTAACCAAAATTTTATATGATATAAAACAAACATCTTTGAATAAAAGATAGCAAACCCCTTCAAAGTCCATAAACATGTTGTAACGGCTAACTGCGAAACCGTATTGCGCGTGTCCCGACTTGCATAATATGGTCAGTTCTCCTTAAAGTAAGTAGCTGTTCTTGTTAACATGTGTACTAGATCTTTATTATTTCATGTTAAGAATAAAAGATAGCAAACCCCTTCAAAGTCCATAAACATGTTGTAACGGCTAACTGCGAAACCGTATTGCGCGTGTCCCGACTCGCATAATATGGTCGGTTCTCCTTAAAGTAAGTAGCTGTTCTTGTTAACATGTGTACTAGATCTTTATTATTTCATGTTAAATTCGGCACAAATCTCAAATTTTGAGACTAACTATGGTTATTGTCTTATAAAGAAATCACCTTTAATTTTGTAGTAGCCTTGCTCGCTACTTGTTTACGATAAACGGTTGTTGTGAACAAGGAATCGTGAATATTGAAAATTCGCTAATACAAAATGCATGGTAAATATCCCTTGATATTTATTATTACGAAAATAAATATTTAAAAGTACTTATTTCTGCAGGGCTTGAGTGATGCGGCTACCAAATTCTCAGACGCGTCCAAAAAACTGATGTTCACTATCGCTCCTGCAACCGAGCAAGGCAAACAAAAACAGGTATATGATTTAATATGCACCTCGTATTTTTATAATAAACAACTCTTATTGGGTAGAGGAGTGGAATATTTCTAACTTTCAATTCACTACTTCGATAGATAATAGACCAGTCATCTGATTCGTGCGTGCGAGCATCAGAGCTGTTGTCTCAAGTGCAAGCACTCACACAACAATTGGATGGACCCATCGCCTCTGAGCTGGACTCTAAGGGAGCCTCCACCGCTGATGCTGCAAAAGCTTTACTTTCTGTGACACAGGTAACATCCATTCTTAATTTATTTCAAGTATAATCTTCGAGAGATCATTGACCCTTGACCATAGAATTTTATTAACTTATTATTTTCAATTTGACTCGGTACAGATGTCGCTTTTCAATTATGTCAACGAGTGAATACCAAATGATCGCAGACAACTTAAAACTGTGCAGAGAAATATCTAATGTGTAATAATCTATCTTTAGTATTAATCTATCATTGAGTCGCTTGATCGCTTAATTTGTTCATTATACAGGTGACAGCGCCGAGTATAAGCTCTCCGCTGTGCCGCGATGTGCTAGCATCAGCAGTACAGAACCTGCGAGGATCTTCTAACGACATGACCAGCTCTTGTATTCCTCATGTCAAGTCTGAGAAGCAGAAGATTCAACTGGACAACAGCCAAAAGGAATTGGAAGACAGCCTGGATAAACTTCTTAAAACTTGTGGTAAGTTTTAAAACCCTATTATAAAATTGGTGGTATAATATTATACATACATACATACATAGAATCATGCCTTTATCCAACGGGGGAGAGACGATAGATTGCCATGGGCTACGCTCCTTACATACATTTTTCGCTCCCTCAACATTCATACATATTATATATTTAAAACTTACATAACTAATTTGACCTCAGGTATACGTGTGGTGTTATCTCCTCAACAGCAAGAGAAGCGACGGCTGCAATTCGTAAATAGTTTGTCCACCGCCGATCACTGCTTCAGTGATGTGCAAAAACTACTCAAACAGGTAAACGTAGATGAGATTATTGTCCATCAACTCAAAAACCTCTGGCCTTTTACACAAACCAGAGTTCTCACCATAATTTCTTCAAGTTACCACATTTAAGATCATAACTTACTAACATATTTTCAATTTTTTTATTTAATAAATTATCTATTTAATTTCACATACTTTCAAGTTTGACCCTTATGGTCCATTTAGATGGTCCAAGTTTTGCAAGGCAAGTCTCATGCTTGCTGTATTTGTCCCGATGGCAAAGAAATAAATAATATGAGAAATGCTTAGCAAATCTTAGACCATCTAAATGACCGTTAATTTTGAATTATATTGATTTGATAATATACTATATTTAACAATGTTTATGTCGATCAGCCGGTGACCGAACAGAAATTGCGACCAGAAGATGTCGCAACCTCGCAGCATAATCTGTCAGACAGAATGGCACGACTTAATGCAGCAATTGCTGCACTCACTGCCGCTACTGCTGGTAAGTAATGTCTTACCTAATTTAATTATTTAACTGTAACTTAATTTTGCAGGGATGGGATAATATTGAACATTTAATTTGATATATGTTATCAGATCGTGAACATCCAGACTACGCAACAGCACAGCAAGCTGTTAACACCATCACTAAATTGATGCCAGAAATAGTTCAAGGTCAGTACCATTTCATATTTTATTTTAACACTTTTTACAATGGACCTAGGACTTCTTTGTCGAGTGTCCTTCTTTTCCTTTTCATCTTTTCAAGGCTGTGAATGTTGTGTTTACTTTTCCCAGAATCGAAGAGCTTGAGCACTTCCAAAGAGGGGGCAGCTCAAAAAATGTTGCTGGAAGATGTGCAAAAACTATGTGACGCAAGCAAACATATTTGCGAAGACGCCAGACAGGGACAGGTAATATGCACGATGCTATAGCATATAACTCTTTTTAGATTGTCCCGCTGTCTAATGATAAAAAAATATTAAATCTTAAACAGCATTACTCAATAAAACGTTTAATTTCTCCAGGGTTTGAGCGAGGCGGCTGCCAAATTCTGTGACGCGTCCAAAAACCTGATGTTTACCATCGCACCTCCAGTCGACCAAGACAAACAAAAGCAGGTAAGTACTTAATACGTCGTGTAATGTATATTTTTATGTTCTATAATAAATGCTTTGATGTCATTAATCTTTAATAAAAATTGTTTACTTTAATTTACCATTTATGTAGATTGTTGACCAGTCATCGGTTTTGTGCGTGCGAGCATCAGAGCTGTTGTCTCAAGTGCAGGCACTCACACAACAATTGGATGGGCCCATCGCCTCTGAGCTGGACTCCAAGGGTGCCTCCACCGCTGATGCTGCACAGGCTTTGCTTTCTGTGGCACAGGTAACAACTTCTTTAAGCATAATTCTACATTTAACGCATACAAGACTCCGGCATAATATTAAACTTACTTTTTTACTTATAAAAATTTTTCATTATATTAAACTTGATTTTCTCATAATTATGATACCTCTACCGGGATTACTTGTTTGCACTATATGTTAGTCAAGGTATCAAAGTCCATGTTAAAATCCTTAGAATACTATTATATCACTATACTTATGTTTCTTTATCTTCAGGTGACAGCACCAAGTATAACTTCTCCGCAGTGCCGAGAAGTTGTAGCTGCAGCCGTACAGAATTTGAGAGAATCTTCTAACGACATGACCAGGTCTTGTACTCCTCATTTAAAGGATATGAACCAAAAAAAACAACTTGAAAACAGCCAAAAGGATTTGCAAGACAGTTTAGATAAACTTCTTAAAACTTGCGGTAAGTTTCACAATTGATGTTACAAAAGAAAATCTAATGAAGTGCGAATTCATCCACCAAGATGACCTTGTATAAATAATAGGTAACTACTTATATTAAAAAAAAAAAATTCAGGTATGCGCGTAGTGCTATCTCCACAACAACGGGAGAAACAACGCCTGCAGTTCACCAACAGTTTGTCCAACGTTGAAAATTGCTTCCAAGATGTGCAAAAGATACTCAAACAGGTAAATATTTTCTTTGGACTTTCTTTAATTCCTTTTGACATCAAGATAAAATTGAATTCTCATTACAAACTTCAAGTTTGAAGTTTGAATCTTCTTCAAGGTCACCATGCACCAAGGTCTTTTTTACTTATTTTCAAGTTTATTTCATAAATTTTCAAGTTTGATTCAAACAATTTTGTGCTTTCTTTAACCCATTTTCAAGGTTTTGGATCTTATTTTTATTTTAATTGATTTCTCAATCAGCCGGTGACCAACGAAAAATTACGTCAAGAGGATGTAGTTAGCTTGCAGCATAATCTGGCAAACATGTTAGGACAACTCAATGCTGCAATTGCTGCACTCGCGGCTGCTACTGCTGGTGAGTAGGATCTATTATTGCCCGATCATAATATTCTAAGCGATCATTAAGTACAGCATATTTCTTTATCCTTATACGTTGTAATTGCTAGATCGCTCGCACCCTGACTACACGGCCGCGCAGACAGCAATGGACACGATCCGCTTTGTGCTGCCGGCAGTCGTGCAGCAGGCCAAGGAGCTGAGCAGCAGCAATGACGTTGCTGCTCAACAACTGATGCAGCAAGTGCAGCAACTCTGTGACGCCACCAAAGACATCTGCCACAATGCGGGAGATGACAAGGTAATGTTTCAGAGATTTTGTTACAGTCTTTCAGCAGATTTATTCATTTATAGTGAAAATATGTAGTTTCAAATTTCTATTCAAGTTCACCACTCTTCTCGCTTTGATAGTCTTTTAATTCCATGTTGCAATAAAATTTGTATATTCGCCAGGGTTTGAGTGAGTCAGCTGCTAAGTTCTCAGACGCGTCTAACAAATTGATGTTTACCGTCACTCCCAACGCCGAGCACAAAAAACACAAACAGGTAAGCACTTATTAAATGTAATATACTACTATGTACACTAGTTAATAATGCTGTTAGTATTCAGTGCCCTAAATAATAAAGATGGCAATTGTAACAATCCGTCAAATTTAACAGTCATACAGTAGAAAATTAATATTCTTTATAAAAAAAATACAAATTGTTGCATTCTCAGCTTTATTGAATATCTCTTTTTGATTGATTTTGTCTGTGTCCAACACTTGCCTTCCATTTTTTGTGGTTTAATATGAAGTCAGAAGGAATTGTATTGGTTCAACTTCTTAGTGAAATCTAAATCTATGATACATAATAATGTCTTTTTAGATAATAGACCTGTCATCTGATTCGTGCGTGCGAGCATCCGAGCTGTTGTCTCAAGTGCAGGCACTCACACAACAATTGGATGGACCCATCGCCTCTGAGCTGGACTCCAAGGGAGCCTCCACTGCTGATGCTGCACAGGCTCTGCTTTCTGTAGCACAGGTAAGCAGTTATACCTATCGACTTACCTACTCGTTTTTATTTCGTATGAATGTGTGAAACTTCCAATTTTTTTGTTTTTGTTGTTTGCACGAATTCTTATCTTAAATCTGTCAAATGCGTACTTTGAGATAACGTCGACAGATGTGCGATCACATAAAAGTCGTCGCAAGATTCACCTACTTATTTATACAGATCTAACTACTTTTATTCAAACAAACCTATTCTCTTACTATAGGTGACATCATCCAGCCTTAGTTCTCCTGAATGCCGTTCCGAGCTGGTCTCCGCCGCGCAAATCCTTCGATCCTCAGCAGCTGACCTCACGCATGCCTGCACCTCTCACGTCAAGGCTGGCGCTCAAGAAAAGCAGCTCAAAGACAGTCAAGTGCAGTTGAATGCTAGCTTGGATAGATTGCTGCAAACTTGTATGGATGGATACAGTGGTGAGTGAGAGACGAAAGAATTGTGCCATAAATTGTAGTATATTGGAGAAGATATTGTCACATTATTCCATAAAAAAAAATGCTCATTTCCCTACATTTCGACCCATAATATGTATATATTTGAGTTTGACATTAAAGGGGTATGACCAATTGACAATGAGATTGTTTATCGCTGCTGCTAATACTATCTTTGCTGTGGCTATCTAATGTCAAGATAAAAACTGCTGAATTACATGAAGAATTATTTAGAAGTTTAATTGTAAGCCTAATTTTTCAATAGTAGGTACGCCGGGTTTTATGAAAAAAAAAGTTAACAAATGTAAAAACACGCATTTTTTTTATTAATAAATGCTAAGCCTGCTTAAGTTATGTCTTTTATTCCTAAATAAATGTTTTATCGTCATACACAAAACTAGAAATTATTTACTATCTTATATTCGTGACACAAGGTTGGCGATACAGTTTTTGGGCATTACCTTTTGTAGTCATATCTACTAATCAGTGTCGCCCATTCCAAAAGAATGACATCTGGTGGCTTAGCTTTCAATAATCTTCGTAGCTCGTAGCAAAGGTTCATTATTTAAGGTTCACTCGAATTCAAAGATTTATTTTGAGTATATTTTTCATTGATGTCACTTTCAAAAGATGTCGATTCCTCCATAGGTGGTATGGCGGTGACACCAGAGCAACGAGAGAAACAACGCGTAAAGTTTATGCACAGCGTGTCTACCGTCAGCACTCATCTGAATGATGCACAGAAACAACTGGAACAGGTATATTTATATTCTTAATTTAATTCTTAATTTTTCAACTTTAATATTATATAAATACAAAAAGGCATAGCAAAGCTAAAATTTGCTTTAAATATTACAAGTATTGATAAATATGCGTCATCTCTCGACAGTAATGTGTTGATCTTAATTCAAACGTACTGTATGCGATTATGTGAATAAGTAACTTATTACATCGCATAGATGGCGCTAAAACCAAGTAATGGTTCGTCTAGCTTCGGCTGGCACAAAAGAGTTGAGAAATTTTGAGTCCGGCAGCATACGAATCCATAGCTGAATTGGCAAAGCACTTGGGGCGTATACCTAGGGGGTGCAGGTTCGAGTCCTGCTGGATTCTTAATTTTTCAACTTTAATATTATATAAATACAAAAAGGCATAGCAAAGCTAAAATTTGCTTTAAATATTACAGGTATATTTATATTGTTGATCTGTGCTATTTTTTCCCAATAGTTGTCCCACAATTTTTTTGCGCTTTTGTTTTCTTTTAGTTTTAATTACTTATTTCAATAACTAATCATATTAAAACATTGCTTTTTTACATCCAGCCGCTGGTATGCTCATCCTTGAACCAGCCAGATTCCTCAGTGGTTCAGCATCAATTGTGTCGTCACCTCGCACAACTCAACGCCGCCGTGGCCGCGCTCACGTCAGCCACTATGGGTAAATGCATTTTTATTTTATTACCAGCCTTTGTCTGCGGCGATGTCTATTACCTATATACCTACCCTCCCAACAACACGCATTTAAAATAGACTTTACGCATGCCTCACATAGTCCACCAAAATGGGGTAGATAAGTGGAGTCCTCTACCACTAAAATAGTCAATTGCTTTTATTTAGTCAGACTATATAAAAGTATGGGTATATTTTCTATTCATACATAATTATTTAACGGACGGAAGTGCTTCAATAATTAATTAAGTTATTCAATCATTACGGTCTAGTTATACTGACAGAAGTATTGTATTCGTTGCATTTCAGATCACAAGCAGCCTGATTATCCGACGGCAGAGCGCTCTATCATCATTATCACAGAACTGATGCCCGTTGTAGTTCGAGGTAAAACTATTTACTATTAATATTCTGCCACTATTCCAATATATTTATGTGAAAGACTGTTTTTCAAAAACATTGTTGCAACTCGTTCTAATTAAAATTGCTGGCACAGGATAAGCACACGTCAGGTTTCGCACAGAAAGCATACTTACGGTGCCAATGCGGTGATGTGGCCAGAAATTTAAAAGTTTTATTGAATTTACTGTGCAAGAGAGAATCATGTGTGAATATTTCCAGAATCGCAGACTCTAAGCTGCAGTAAAGATGACGACTCTCAAACGCTCATACAACAGAGTCTTAAAGAGTTGTGTGACTCTAGCCAAAAGATTTGTGATAATGCTGATGATCCCAAGGTAAGTCCGATAGCAATCGTAAAATACTGATATTCAGATGAATCCGGCAGCCTAGAAGCCAGTCAATGTGTTGGTGCAAAAAGGCTCAGGGGTAATGAAGAATGTACATAATATGGGGATCAGGTCAGACAACAAAAACAAATGCACACACTTTTAAATAATTACAATTTATTATCTTACCACACCGTATTTATTCACCTTTATTTAAAAACACACACTTTACGCATTAACTATTTTCACTTAACCTTTACATTTCTAATCGAACCACAAGACTGCCCGCCATTTCCCTGACATCGTCCGATCACGACTCGTCACCCCACCACCGGAAATGAGTCGTGGTTGGTCGATGCTTAAACTTAATCAAACCAATGCAAATGATATCATAATAATTCAATTAAATTATAACTTTAAATAAGAACAATTTACAAATAGATAATTACCATTAATTATATTTATTACCAACTACTTCCTGTATATTTATTATTTCATTTGCCATTTCCAACACTTGGTCCAATTCAGTATCTATTTTCCAATCATAGATCAATTGAATAACAATGTAAATAATAAGTAAATGATAAATAACTATCTAAACCTAACAATAATTATATTGGCTACAGTTGAATGTATTGATTACAGAAACTGAATGAAGCTGCAATGACTTTGGCGATGACCTCTAGTAAACTATTGGATATAGTGAGAATCGAAGAGGATGGTACAAATGGTGCTAAAGGAAAAGGTAATCTATACATATAATAAATCTGTAGAAGTAAAATTTCTGTACATTGAAGATATCAAAGAAATAAATGGCAGGGGGTGTTACTAGACCGACACCGAACCCAAAAATGTGATTAATTTTTTTTTGTCTGTCTGTCTGTCTGTCTGTTTGTTCAGGCATCACGCAAAAACTACTGGTTCGATTACGATAAAACTTGGTATAATTATTCTTTAATATCCAGGGCACCACACTGGGTACTTTTTATCCCGGAAAAGTACCCAGTATATTATAAAACAAACTTAATTTTGCGGTTCGGGATCGCAAATAAAAAGTTTGTCGTAGGTTATTTACGTTGATTTTTATAAGTCGTACTGTATAGATTTTAATTTTAAAGTATAGGTAGTATATTTGATATTGTACGTAGTGACCGTAGGTTATTTTATAATACTGTTAGGTAGGATTAGACATTCGTATAGATATTAGTTTATAAGGATTTTGCTTATTTATTGAGTTTAGATTAGTTATCATCAGACATAGGTTTATTTAGGTAGGTAGGTTTTTATTATCTGTTATTGAGTTTTTTTTATTGATGTACCTACCACGCAGATAAAAATTGCGGGCGATAGTTTGTTTGTTTGTTTGAAAGCGCTAAGCTCAAAAACTACTGGGCGAATTCTGATAATTACTTTTGAGTTTGATAGTCTAAGTCTCAATAAAGGTCTTAGGAATATTTAACATTACGCTAAACTCTACGGGAGCGGAGCAGTAAGGTTTAAAGCGGGTCAAAGCGAGGGAACAGCTACTACTTAATACAACGAATTTCACGCGGACGAAGTCGCAGGCAAAAGCTAATAGTAAATATACATTGCATTGTCTGTATTAAATATTAATACTTTTTTTAATGACTCTCTCTCTAAAACTTTTGTGTGTCGTTGAAAGAAGATGCATGGAGAAGACGCGGCACTCATTTGTTCGAACGGATTGTAAGGAAATCAGTGTCGTCACCACCCTCAATCCCCTTAAAAATTGCACCTTGACACAATTTGCGTTGTGATCTCTATAGAAAATTATTCTGTATTGCAGAAGCTTTTATATTTCACAAATCAGAACGTGTCTATCCTAAATACTAAATTTATCTGCCAGGTCCCGCCGTGCCACTGCGTTCAAAGCCAGCAGTACCAGCGCGTCGTTCCAGCACCACCGTCGCCAGAGCTGTGCCATCGCGCAACAGCCACGCCACACAGGACTTCCTTGAGGCTCTACGCAATGAGGAGTCGCAGGGTGAGACACGGTCGATTTTTAATCCATGTGAACGTATTATATCGCAGAAATATTACAAGCACTTACTTTATAATGTAGGTTTTCCATTGTGCTAAATGCCATAAACAAGTACCAATTGGTTCAAATATATTTTCTTGAGACTAGCAGTCTCTTGGTTTGAAAGCCAGAGCTAGTATTAGACTAGCTATAACTAAGGGATGAGTGAGGGAGATGCTAGACGTTGACTATCCGAGGTGGAGTTGTCTCAGTTTATAAATTAGGAAAGATCTTTGGAGTTATTTTTTTGTTGTAAAATAAACAATAAACTACCGCAAATATTCCTCATGTCCATCCTAAGGTGGTCTGGTAGAGATCGCGTCAAGCGATAAGGCCGCTTTTTGTACGTCATAGTTATAAGTACCTTTTTCGTTGTATCATTGTTACTAATTGAGGTGCAAATAAAGTGTTCTCTATTTCTATTTCTGAGGCATTGGAATGAATCTCACAACAAACAAAAAAACCTTATAATTGTACAATATTTGCTTTTGTATTCGCAGCTCACATGGTAGCGGAAGAAGCGAAGCACCTAGCGCAATCGCGGACCGACGAAGACAAATGTGCAATGAATGAGTACTGTGATGTTGTAGATAATGTGCAAAAACACCTGCAACGTGCCCAGGAAGACCTAAAAGTCGTAAGTCGATATATAAAATCATCAACATATTGTAAACCCAAAATCCACTCGATTTTGTGCTGAAACACAAACATTAAGACCTTTACATCTTTTTAAAAGAAAATTTAAGTGTTGGTTACTTGAAAAGTGCTTTTATACGCTAAATGAATTGTGTGCTTGTAAAAAATAGTTTATTCTGTTAGTTAGCGCTACTTTTTAATCTATGTTTTATACTTTAAACAAAGAAATCGCTTTCCTATTAAAGGTGAATATGTCGGGATGCTTAATAATGTATACCATGCACTGTACCATATTCTTGTAAATAAATGAATCTTGAATCTTGAATCTTCGATCCTAATATTTGTCGTATTTCGATTAGTTGTACGGCGCTAGACACATCACGGTGCCCGGCATGGACGCCATAGAGATAGCCGGCAAGGAACAGACCATGGAGGATAGTCTGGCCAAAGCTGGGGTACAAGTTGCTGCGCTGGTTTCTGCTAACTGTGCGTATGATTGTAATCATTTATTTATTTATGTATAAAGTACAGCCACATCACATACATCAAACATCACCATACAAATTATACATAAAACACAATTGCCGATGTACTTACATTAAAATGCCGACATACATAACATTTATAATTATGATTGTCAGAAACAACGGCTATTAATACTTAATTCTCACCGTTGCATCTTAAGGAAAAAAGAAAAGTTAAGAAAACTTGAGCAATAAGCTTAAAAAAATGAGAAAGATAATTAGAATAATTTAGTTTTGCTTATAATTTGTTTTTATATAATTGTTTGTAATGTTTTGACGTGTTCAAGCGCCTCCTGGGGCCTATGAAAATATATGATTGGGATTTGAATTTGATGGCATGCAGCAGTAGCTTTTCCGTATACAAATGAAGTGCCCACCCAGGTTTTCATTGGGTTCTTTACGAATAGGTGTAGTTGCATCTAATTGTCTCTACTTGATTTTCATCTTTTTTGTAATGTTTTCAGACGCTGACAAGCTGGATTATAAAGCTGCTATGGAACCTACGATTACTCTAACGAAAGCAGTCAAATGTGCTGTGGATGGTACGTAATAAATTATTCTCTAGATAAAAAGTAGGTTATTTTGTACTTTCAAGGCTTTCAGGCACACATATATATAATTGTGTATAAATAGATCCATATATTATTTATATATTCTAAATAGTTTATTTTAAGTTTTATGTAGTGCAATAATAAAAACCACTGTCGTCTCTGCATCACCTAAAGGTTGACTGGTAGATAATGCTACGGCATTAAGTCCGCCCATGCACCATTTTTGTCCATAGTTTTTAAATAAATAAATAAGAATATATGTGGAGCAATACAATCTATGGCCCACCTTACTAACTGTCCAAAATGCCCTACCACCTGCATAAGAGAGGCGCTCATGAACGCCGATGAGATCGCCATAACAGTGGCCACTTATTGGTCCAACAAAGTTTAACTCAGCCATCGACACGACAAAGAAGAAGCTACATACCGATTTTAATTAAGATTGGGTAAATGACTAAGCTGCGAAAGCGCTTTTTATGATCATAACTGTTTTTTTTGTCAGACGGCAGTATGGTCAGCAGTATTCTGTACTCCGACACTCGCAAGGACTTCATACAGGACATGATGGGACTGTGTGACGCCACTAGCGCCATCTGTGAAGCTGCCAAGAATGATAAGATGGTAAATTTAATGTTTTAACTCGACTATGTTTTTGTGCTGAATTTTAGAGCCGATTTTGTCTCATATGTTAAATGTTAATGATAAACTCAGTTTAATACATTTTCAATATTTATCCCTCGTTTATTGTTTAAACTTAGCTTAAACTTCAGTTAAATAAATGTGTGGTTAAATCGGTCCTTAGTCCGTAGGAAAAAATCTAATCCTTTTGAATATTAATGTAACTACTTTTACTGCCTTGATGGTCTTGTGGCTGCCTCGTTGGCCAGCGTATGCGCTTCTCACCACGAGTTCTTGGGTGCATTCCCGGGTCGGGCAAAGTGTTATTTGTGAACTTTCTGTCAGCAAATTCACAATAGCAGCACGGAGTTGGAATTGTGCCCGGTGGATGGCGATAGGCTCACTCCCTATGCCATGGGACCTAAACATAACAGGTGAAGTGTATAGCTCTTGTACACCTCTGCCACAACCTTCTGGGTAATATAGGCGTGATGTTATACTATATATTACTATAACATGTGTATTTTTGTTTTGTAGAAACTAAATGATGCTGCCGTAGCGTTCGGGAATCAATCTGCTAAACTCCTGCGAGTGGTCAGTGCCGGTGTCAACCCTGCTCTGGAGAAAGAGGTAACTTATAAAGGACTAAATCCTCTTTAATTAATAAAGATATAGAAGAATAGAGAACAAATAATAGATAAAAAAAAATATGATAGACTTTGTTTGTGTTCGGTTAAGCTCTAATATCACCAACATAACTGACGAACGTTTGATGTTGAACGACAGCTTTCGATATCTGTCCAGTTCAATCATTAAATGAGAGAGAGATCAATTCTTCAAAGTGCGATTTTGTATGGAAAACTGTCGGTTGCACCAATTTAGTGCTTACCTCCATATAAATTCGGTCGATATTTTATTGACAGAAATTCAAATGTCTTGTGATTCTATTTATGGAATATACACGCCGGAATAATGTAAAGTTTGATGAAATCGCTTTGGAAATATCTACCGAAATGAGTTACACCAACACTTGAAATATTACAAGTGGCTGCATTGAATGCGTATATTCGTGCAAATAATAAAAGTTAAATAAGATTCTTAAAGTTTTACTGCTACTCGTTATTGCGATGACTTGATTGTCTGCACGTGTGGTGTAGTGGTTTAAGCGGTCGCCTCGCCGCTCTCCACTGCGCTGGTGTTGTGGGTTGGATCCCCACATGGGACAAATCTTTGTGTGATTTGCAAAGATTTGTTCTGAGACTGGGTGTGCTTGAGTGAGTGAATGTGTGTATTTGGCCTTGTCATTGGGACCATTGGATAGTGTAATTGCTTCTGGCGTTCTATCTAATGTAAAACATTTAAATTTATTATTATTTTTATTTATTTATTACTTTTGCGATTTATCGTCATTGATGTTATTACGTCCACGCAAAAGCTACATATCGAATTTTGTTAAAACTTCTATAATTGCTCACAACTTCGCTTAGATTAGCCGACTGCATGGTACAGACAACACAACAAATAACTCTAAACAGTAATTGAACATCATATCAAGAAATTTAACAAACCAATAATCTCTCCACAGGTGACATTCCGCGCCAAATCAATCGGAGACTGTGCTTCTCGCCTGGCTCTTGAAGCCAGCAACGTGGCTAATAGCACCTCGAGCGATAGCCCGGACGGCCAGAGCCACGTGCAAGACATATGCACGGCGGGCGCTCAGTGCGTGGACGCTGCTGGCAAACTTGTGTATACTGCCAAGGTACGTATAGCTTGTCATAATAGTCTAGAAACGGAAACTGAATTATGGCTGCTGGCAATTAAAAACAAAATAGTCAACGTAATGACGTTTATACCGAGAAACTGTTGAAAAAAATATGGGACCGGCTGGATTTGAACCTGCTCCCTCTGCATACAGGGCAGCCGCTTTAACCTCATTTCTGAACTGTATGTTACGTCATTAGGTGACGTCACGTTCATTCATTTGTACCATAGAAATCTTAATAACAAGGCAATAGAAATGTCAAAGACGCGTGATCTTGTCGCCGCGCATTTGTCTAATCGAACCCAAGCGCGAGTTGAGGAGTTGTCGTGGTTACCAGTGTTGTTTGGGACGCGCAGAGGTAAACATGGTGCTTTGCAGCATATCCAACTGCGGAAACTCTTCCAAAAATTGTAACTTAACAAATAAAGGGATAACTTTTCATATGTAAGTACTTAATTTATGAAATAATGTAGTTTTTTATAAATATAGTCAAATCAAATATTCTCACCGCCGCTACTATGATTATCACAGAAAAAAGATTTTTTTCTCAATTCAATAACCATTAATACTTATGTTTGTTCATGTCTATTATGACAAATGCTAAAAGCAGCAATGGAATCATAGCCATAGCGTAATAACCAATATCGCCGCTGACGTAAATTCAAGGAACGCACTGCATGAGTTGGCCGCGAATTAGTGACGTGCCACTACTTTTTTGTATCGATAATTTATTACTTTTTAGTTTAATATCTAGTTTTGCCGAAATGGGAATGAAATATGATGTTTCGTTAAATATTAGAATTTGAGATGTATGAAATAGAATATGTAATATGGATGATACTAATAAAATAACTTCTGATGTTGCACTTATTATTTCCCAATTTATTTTGGCGCACAATTGTTTAATCTTCATTGTTGTACCACTATTGCTCTATTTGATTATTTGTTCATTGTTTTTTCCCCGTAAGGTGAAGTATTGGAGCTTGGCCTTTAAGATTTTTACAACTTAATAAAAAAAATTACTAACCCTAACGACGTTTAATTATTGTATTCCTTTTCTCATAAATAAATCGTCTAAAAGCGAGGTGAGGAATGAAACACTTGCAATAAATAGTTATCTATTGTTGCGATACTCTTTGGCGATTTACGCTCAACGGAAAATTATAATTATCGATATGTGTATTTTGAACTTTGCATTGCACTATTCTTTAGAGAAAATGAGCGCCCGATATCTTTCTCTGCTTTTTGCACATGTTTATTATTGGTTGCAGAAGCCGCGCCCCTAAAGATTATTCGTTTTTAGAAAATATTGCTTAATGTCATCGCAAAAAGAATAATTTTGTTTGGAGGAATACAAAATGTATGTGTAGGCGAAATTGTGTTTTTATTGTTTGGTTATGTAGTGATATTTGGAAACCGGCGACATGCGTCCCAGTGTTAAAAGATAGTCGATAGCATTTCTATTGACTAGTTATTATGATTTCTATGATTTGTACCTATCTTAAGTAAGATACAAACCAACATGGCGAAGTTACATTCAGCACAAATGTTGTAAAAAATGATCGCGTACCTAATTTTTGACTTCTACTTCATTATTTTTATAGCATTTAGCTATGCTTTTAGTAATGACATTTTATGAAAGTAAAATTCACGATTGGTTGATCATTTCGTACCATTTTAAATGGAGTTGTACTGATTGGTTTATTTGTAATTGGGTTATCATTACTTGCTATAAGAAGAGCACAGTGGTGGTCCTATTAATTTCTACTTTTTTTGACAAACTTTTAAAATTTATTTTTATAAAATTTTGCTAGTTGTAATTTATATTTGGAGATTTTTAGGTGGATAAATATCACTTAGCAACTGCGAATACAAATACTGCGAGTTAAGCTAGATTACAGTCGGTAGATACATAGCTGCACTTCATATATGCATCCTCTGAAAAATGCAACTTTATGTAAATTAATTATTTATTTATTAATGAAGGTACACCAATAGTAAACATATTCAAACACAGTAAACAAAACATTTACAAACATAATAAGATTCTAATATACGCATCTACCTATGACAGGCGTACACAACATTTATTAAAAATGCAATTTATAATAAAGGAGGCAATAAACTAAGAGATCAATAACACATAAATGTGATACAAAGACAATGGCGGCATAGTAAACGATCTGAGTCCCTTGGGCGCTTCATAAAATCTCTTAATTCGCCTGTACCTACTAAACATGTTTAAAATATGTACAGTTGGTCGCCCCCACAATGCACCACTCCACCTGCCAAGAAGCGATCCTCGCATCAGCGGACACCCTATCTTCCAAACTAACCACCTTCTCCAACACCTGGAAGCCGCTACCTTCCGACCTTCACACGAAGAAGCTGGCTGAGGAAGCAATGAACCTAGAGCGCGAGCTGGAGAAATTGAAGAATGATGTGAAGAACGGCCGTCTTGGAAAGAGTAGGGTTGCACCGCAGATTGTGTTGAACACTCCGCTGAAACAAATGAGTGTTCAAATCATGGAAAATGCTAAGGTAAGAATATTTTTGGACATCGGCACATTCGGTACTCTTCTCATGTTGTGTTTTTTCAGAACACAAATTACTTCATGTTTCAGTAAACATAAACTAACGTACAAATTACACACCATTCAATACAAATTTAGATATACTTTTCGGTACCGTGACGTGCATTTTATGATTTTTTACTATTTTAAGCTGATTTGTTATTTTTTATTAAAAGCTTAAGCATATGCGCATACAAGATCCCCGTCTGAAATATTTCGTATCTTTAAAGTAAAGAAAACTTCTTATATACATAGATAAATTTACGCCTATATTATCCAGAAAGGGATAGGAAGTGAGCCTATGGCTGCTATTGAGAAATTCCTGAAGGAAAAATCCCAAATAACGTGCCCGACCGAGTTGAGAAGTCGAAGCCTTGCGTTAAGCAATTGACATATTATTCCCACTAGACCATCGAGGCAATTATCTTAAATTATTACTAAATTTTTACTATACACACTTTGCTCCGATAATATTTTAAAATATACCGTTGTTTTAACTATTACACAACGGGTATTACTCACGTATTATTATGTCTACTAAGGCGACTGGCAGTTTCACTCGATTTAGACGAGCTTCGTCAGGCCATGAGTACGGAGCGACGCGAACCGGCCTGGGACGCGTCTCTTTTCGCACTACGTGCCGCCGCTCGCGCCGCACGTCGCGACAATGATGCTAAGAGTGGGGATTGATCTGCACTTGTTGGTGGTAGCGTTTTTGTAAGGTCGTTGTCACTGTTCTCACTGTCACTGTCCACGTAAGGGTCCACGATTGAGGATGTTATTGTATGGAACGAACTAACTGTATCGGTACTTTGTGTGAGTCCTTCAGAGGTACACGGTTGGGCTTTAAGGACCGGTTTCCAGGCTGTAGGTATAGACCAACCTATGTCCCGATTGAAATTTGGGTGTTTGCCGATTTCGATCGCTTCACGCACCTTTCGCGGTACGAAGGCTTTTTCCCTAACCACTACTTTAGCCTGGTCAAACCGGATGAAATGTGTCGAGCCTGCATCTAGTGCGTGTTCGGTAATAGCCGATCCATTTCGGTCGAGTTTCATCAGGCATTTAATATGTTCGGTGAGCCTGGTAGACACATTGCGTCCTGTCTCACCCACGTAGTTCTTGCCACAACTACAAGGTACCGAGTACACGCCAGGGACATTTAGTGGTTCCCTGTCCTTCACTGAGCGCACAAGCTGTCGCAGTTGTGTGAGGGGCCGGAAAATTGTCTTGACGTTGTAATTGCGACGTATCAGGTGTCCTATTTTATCCGTGACCCCTCTCACAAAGGGCAGGAACAAGGGAGCTCTGTCAACTGTTGTCAGTCGATCGTTCCTGTTAGTGGTCAGACGAAAACTATGCCTCCAGCTGTAGCCATTTGCCGCCAGCACTTTCTTCACGTGCGACAATTCGATATCTACATATTGCGGATCGCACAGTCGTTTGGCGTCCCAGGCCGGTTCGCGTCGCTCCGTACTCATGGCCTGACGAAGCTCGTCTAAATCGAGTGAAACTGCCAGTCGCCTTAGTAGACATAATAATACGTGAGTAATACCCGTTGTGTAATAGTTAAAATGTTATCAACTCACGTCACATTCAATAATATTATATACCGTTGTCTTTAGAAAATTTCGGAGCACTGCGAGTTGCCATCGGACGTGAAGCATGAATATAAGAAATACTGCGGTAGCTTGGAGGAAGCCCTGCGTGCCCTGGACCTGGCCAATGCGAGGTGTCAACGGGCTCCTCACGTGAGTTACGGAAATATTAATAAGACCCATGTATACAGTAGTATACACACATTGCTTTTACTTCTTTATTTTCTGCTTGAAGTGTAAGATATTGCAACCTTATGTACTATGGATTTATTTATAAGTATTAATTTAATTCCCTTGCTATGTTTAAGTTTATTTTCTCTCCCTAACCATATTTAGCCATAATGTTGTTTTGGTTGCTATAACTTACACATAGATTATTGTCAAAAATACAAACAAATATTGTATGAATTATTTGAAAAGATGGTGCACGTGAGTTTCTCACCAGCTCTTCTCATGATGCAATACCCATCGGAGCTGGTACTTGGATTGATTTTAATTCATATCTCTAAGTTGAATTAAAGTCGATCTAAGCTCCGGTGTCAAATCATTTTATTACAATAAGTATTATAATTTAGTTAGCTAAGTTTTATTTTATTTATATATTTTTTTGTATTTTGATGTTTGTTTTGACGTGTTCAAGCGCCCCTTGGGGCCCATGGAAATAAATGATTTGATTTGATTTGAATATTAGCGCTACCTTAATTCGAAAGATGCAGACCTAATTTTGATGCTTGTTGCATTTTCTTCATAAACCCTGGATATACCCTTTTGTTACTCGTTTAATGATGCCAATGATATTATTATGGCAACAATGGTTCTTTGTTTGTATAGTATATCTTGTAATAATTTCTTAATGAGAGGACCTAGGATAGTTCCTTTTGAAACCCCTCTAGTTGAAGCCCTATTCACGGCCACGATTCTCGATAATTCTTCTGGTATTTTTGTAAATTATTTGTTTTAGTAACTAAATATGGGTTTCTTTCAAATTAGCCAGGAATCGGTGCAACCAGGTGATACGTAACGCTAAACGCCGACATATCCTCAATAACATCTCTTTTTCTACTCCAGCGGGTGTCTGGAGATTTCTTGGAACTCTAGGCATCGGCAAATCTCGGGACATGGAACTCCCTAAGTCAATTAGCCTGGATGATATTTATAAACACTTCTCCACTGTTCACCAGGTTGACATTCAAACAATGAGTCGGACTGCTCACTTTATAACAAGCTTGCCAAGTTCCAGCATTAACACATTTTGTTTCTCTACACTTGATCCGGGCGAGATCAAAAAGATTATCCTCTCCGTTAAATCCAAGGCAGTGGGATGCGACAACATTAGTCGTCGCATGATCACGCCTATCCTCGACCAGCTCCTGCCAGCCATATGCCATATTATCAACTTCTCTCTAATGTCTGGCCAATTCCCTTCCTTATGGCGTCGAGCCTTCATTCGCCCATTACCTAAAATACCCAATCCCTCTTTACCTTCCCACTTTCGTCCCATTTCCATTCTCCCTTTCCTATCTAAGGTGCTCGAGGCATGTGTCCACAGACAGTTGACTCACTTTGTCCAAGCTAATAATATCCTTTGTCCCTATCAGTCTGGCTTTAGGCGTGGACATAGCACTGTCTCGGCACTACTTAAAGTGACTGGTGACATTAAGGCTAGCATGGAGGATACCAATGCTACAGTGTTGGTCTTGGTAGACTTTTCAAATGCATTTAATGTCGTCAGTCATGACATCCTCTTATCGATTCTCTCTCATCTTTTGATCTCGCCTGAGAGTGTGGAATGGTTTTCTTCTTATCTTCGAGGACGTCAGCAGTCAGTTCGCATTGATGAGATTTCATCGAGTTGGTGTGACCTTGGCTCTGGTGTTCCTCAAGGCGGTATACTTTCTCCTCTTTTGTTTTCTTTATTTATCAACTTTATAACTATTGATCTTCATTGTGCGTATCACTTGTATGCAGACGATCTGCAATTATATTCACACGCGCGTATTGACAATCTTTCGACAGCTATTGATGCAGTAAACCAAAATCTAACAGCAATAAAAGATTGGTCTGACCGATTCGGCTTGAGTGTGAATCCCACAAAATGCCAAGCCGTTATAATAGGGACCGCTCGTACGATAGACAAAATTTCCAAAACGGTCACTAAACCAGTAGTTTTTAATGGTTGTGTCGTACCTTTCAGTACAAGTGTTAAGGATCTTGGTTTACACATTGACTCAATCCTTGACTGGCGTACCCAGATAGCAAATATAAGTCGAAAAGTTACGAATTGCCTGCGGGCCCTTTACCGCCTGAAGAATTTCCTGCCAATCCAGACTAAGACAATGCTAGTGCAGACTTTGATTCTACCCATTATCGACTATGGTGATGTGTGCTATCTTGACTTGAATGCAGATCTGCTCAATAAGCTCGACCGACTTCTCAACAATTGCATTCGATTCATTTTTAATCTCCGTAAGTATGATCATATCTCATCCTATCGTTCCCAGCTAAAATGGTTGGCTATCCGGCAGCGACGCAATTTGCGTACGCTGACCACCCTGTACTCCATTCTTAATTCTCCAAATGCTCCAACTTATTTAACACCCCATTTTCAATATCTTTGCTCTAGTCATGATAAAAATCTACGCTCTTCTAACAATCTTCTCCTCTTGTGTCCTTCTCATTCTTCAAGCTTAGTCCATTCTTCGTTCTTTATTCAGTCTATACTTCTGTGGAACGCACTCCCTCTCGAGATCAGGATGTCTACTACCCGGGATGCCTTCAAAGCCCGGGTTCGTCAACTCTTACTAACTGAATCTTCTGCAGAGTCATTAAAAAATTGATCTATCATGTTTTATTTATATAATAGTATATATATATATATATATATATATATATATATGTATTCATTATATTCTTATTGAATATTATGATTTGATATATATATTATGTAAATATATAGGGTATTTATCTATTATCGTATGTATTGTATGGTTTTAGGATAAGTTTTCTCTTTAAATTGTAACATTTTAACTGCACCTACCTTTGTAATCTCTGTACCACCTTACGGTTGACTGGTAGAGAATGCCTATGGCATTAAGTCCGCCATTGTACACTTATTATGTGCAAGAAGTTTTAAATAATAAATAATAATAATAAATAATTAACTTTTATATCCAGGACAAAAATCGCCGCAACGAGTTGGAGATAGCCAGTCAAGACCTACAGATGATAACGCTGCAATCGCGGCCGGCGAAGGCAGGCCAGCAACTCAACAATATTGTGGACTTTAGAGTGAGTCCATCAAACCTTAAACCAAGCTATAGATAAATGGGAAACCGGGTGTGAATAATTCAGCTTGAATTTGTGTAATTTCTCTTTTACCTGACTAAGGCGATGCCAAAAAGAAGGGTTATGATTTTAACAGTCTTTGACGACCGGAAGGCGGAAGGTAGTGTGCCTGTGACGCTGAGGTCGCGGGTTCGATTCCCGCTCGAGGCAAATCTTTGTGTGCGTGAACATGGAGGTGCCTTGGTCTGGTTGTTTCTAAGTATAATAAGTATGTATTTACAAAAGAAAAGTATATATCAGTTATTTTAGTACCCATAGTACAAGCTCTGCTTAGTTTCTTGTGTGTATGTTGAGTGATATTTATTTATAGTTATTTATTTATTTATGTCAATCCTCCGTATAGCCTTATCTACTCATGTGATTTGATGAACAAGATGTTAATTATTTCATATATTGCCTGTTTCCTGGACCATTCTAGGAAACAGGCAATATTTTGACCGACTTCAATAAATGGAGAAACAGATTCTATTTCCTTAGTCGGGTTACAGTTTTCGAACTTGTAAGATTGTTCAAATTTGAAGTAAATCACATAATAATATCTTATGGGCCGTGGGGACCAGGAGCCCATTCTTTATTTAAAGAAATATCAAAGCGATTGGTTGATATAACACGTTGCCGAAATGCTGGTTTTTATTTTGGACAGCAAATTAGCATTGCCATCCACTGGCTGCGATTTGTTAGATTAGGTTAGGTAGTATTTTAACGCTAGTTTTTAAGTAGTTTATTTTAGGTTAGTTTATTTATTTATTTTTGTGTTTTAATTTCATTGGTTGTAAATAAATTATTCTTTTTATAAAAGATCAATAAACTTATCTGAGTTACTACATTAATATTGTGTTGTACAGGATTTCCTGCAAGGGTTAGTCACTGAATCAGAGGTGCTAATAAAAACTGCAGATAAAAACCAAACGGCCATCGGGAAGAGAGCAACTGATGTAAGTAACATTTTAAATATTGATCATTAAATGATCATCACCCAAACAAAATTTTTAAATTATTTTGGAGTTGACATCTTTTGTGTGCAATATTTTTTTCAGGACATAAAACTATTATGCACAAAGATCAACGAGGACGCTACTCGCTTGATGGACCCATCGCAAGTCTCCGGCAACGACGGCATTGATGATATTGAAGACATCGATCAGTTCGGACAGGTAATATAAACGCACCATACAGGTCGACATTTTTTTATTTTTTTTTATGTTGTTTCCTAACAATTAGATACTTCATAAAGATTACAATCTAGTCTTGATTTAAAATAAGAGACTAATGAGTAATACAGAGCGATATAGTGACATTTATTTAAGCCATAGGTTCTATACATAGCCGAATAAGAAGAGAAAGGAGAATTCATTCCCAGCAATAAACCAGGTAGATAAGAATACATGTATAGAACCTTTTGTTACAATGAATGTCGCTATGTTGCATCCACCCTGTTTACATCCTTAGTAAAAATATACGTCAACTAGCTTCCAGTCTTGGCTTCCGCGTGCGGGAATTGATATAAAGTAGCCTATGTCCTTTTCAAGTCTTACTTACTATATCTCTATACAAATTTTTTGTAGAATTGTTAAAGTAAAATAAATAAACTCATTCTCTCCATTATAATGTTGCGTACTAGCTAGGATGCGGAAGTGTCACTCTGTGTATGTGTGTACAAATATATATCAAGATACCAAAATATATAAGAGAATTGCCCTTTCATAAATATATAGCACAGTTAAAAAAATGGTTAATAGAATATTGCTTTTACACAATAGCCGAATTTATGTCATTCGATTCTAGAGATAATGAATAATGTAAAGAGTGGAACTATTTGTTAGTACTTTATATTTTAACATATTATTATACATTTCTCTTTTTTCAATTAAGTTAGTGTTATATGTAACTTTAATATAATATAAGTACTTAGATATAACATTATATTTCCATACCGATTATCCGGTGAAACATGTTGTGTATTATTATGGAATTGTACCATCTTTTTGTTACCATGCTTTTAGCAAATTAACGTTTCTTTCTTTCTTTCTTTCTATGTTAACTTTTAGAAGGTTTACCTTTTACTGCATAAAAAAAATCTTGGCGGTTTCGAAGTTGGCTGCAACTGGCTGTTCGACAAATTTCCGATGGTTTGACGGGCGCTGTACTCGAGCGTGGCCAATGACGACCTGACCCGTGACATTTCATCTGAGCTTACTTTAAAAACCGCCGAGATCTTTGATTTTGTCTATGCAAGGTGACAGATACATTGTCTGATTGATGCAGAGACGATCTATCCTATACCTTATCACATTGACACCAAGCAGTTCGCATTGACGGAGTGAATGTTTGCAGGAGTGTGACAAGCTCACCAAAGAGTTGAGCTCCACCATCCGCAGCGTGCCGGACCAGAAAGCCAGGAGTGCATTGTACGCCACGCTACTGACACTCATTGAAAACTGCCACTTACTCAGGTAACTCGCCATTCTCTCTGTGACTGCCTCGTGACCGCCTAGCATAAAGAGCGTGACATACATTTTTTTGCGTTATTATTTATTTATTTATTTGGCTCTTCAACAATGAGTACACTGTTACATTAATAAGGGTTATACATTATGAACTTAATTCTAAGCGTCATATTACTTATAGAGGAGCAACATGCACTATAATAAAAGAAATTAGACAACGCATTAAGCTAATTTAAAAAAGAATGCTTGTTAAACAAAAAAAAAATCATATAATTTTATTAAAAATTAATTTTTGTTTATATATTATAATAATAATAATAATAAAAGCTTTATTGCACACCATGGAAAAATTAAAATACAGAAAAAAGAAGTTAAATAGTACAAATGGCGGTCTTATCGCAACTTAGGCAATCTCTTACAGACAACCATTGGATGGAAAGTAAGAAAGGGACACGAAAGGGAAGTTAAAGGTGTACTAGAGAGAATTAAGAATGAGGAAAGAATATAAATGCATAAAGATATTAATTAAGATGAATATACCTACGTATAGGTACAATAATAAAATACTTACATACATACTTAATATATATAAGTAATATAATAATATATATAATATATAAATACTTACCTAAAATATATATTATAATTATATAATGGACAATATATGGTAGATTTCAAATGACAGATGTAAGAGAAATAAGAACAGGTCAGATATTATTGAGTGAGAAAGTGTTCTTTAACCAAAGTTTTAAATATTGGTAACGATTTAGCACTCCTTATGGATACCGGTAACTCATTCCAAAGTCTAATTGCTTGCACTGTGAAGGATTTGTCTAAAAACTTGGTGCTGTGTTCCGGCATTTTAAGTCGCAAATTCTCTGATGAACGCAGGTACCTTGTGTGCGTATCGTGTAGAAAAGGAAAACGTTTTTTTAGATAAGATGGAGTAGAAGGACTGAAAAGAATGTTGTAAAGAAGTGATAGAATATGTACATTCCGGCGAAGGCGAATAGGTAACCACTTGAGTTTAGTGCGATATTCGGATATATGGTCATATTTGCGTAAACCAAATATAAACCTTATGCAGAAATTTTGAAGGCGCTCAAGTTTGTTAAGTTGGTCTTCAGTGAGATCTGGATAACTGGCATCTGCATAATCAAGGATGGGAAGAAGAAGAGATTGTGCTAGAGCAGTTTTCGTAGTAATTGGTAAAAGGTTACGTAGCCTACGCAGAGATCCAGCAGCAGCAAACAGTTTGCGGCTCAGCTCCTTCAGCTGTGGGCCCCAGGTGAGTGTTCCATCTATGTAGATACCAAGATCTTTTACTTTGTCGCTGTATGGTATGTCGACACCGTTGCATGACACAGATGGAATTTGCTGCCAGTCAACTCTTGAAATCATCCTGGGGCTACCCACAGTTATTACTTGGGTTTTAGTGGGATTGATAAGCAATCCATAGTCCTTACTCCAATTGCAGATGGTTCTGAGATCAGAATTTATTATGTTAACAGCTTCCGTAAGCTGATCTAATGGACGCTGAGAGTAAATCTGTAGATCATCAGCATATAAGTGGTAGGAAGAATTAAGTTTGTTAGAGATTGTATTAATAAATACGCTGAAAAGCAATGGAGATAAAACGCCGCCCTGCGGTACGCCAGCCGTTGTAGTACACCACGAAGATAGATTATCTTCAATGCAGATACGTTGACGGCGACCAGACAGGTAAGTACGAAACCAGTCAATTGCCGTTGGAGATATGTTAAGAGAACGCAATATGGCCAATAGGATATCAAAATCAACAGTGTTGAAGGCATTGCTGAAGTCAAGCAAAGCAAGAACTGTCAGCTTGCCCTCTTCCATGCCAGCCCTAATATCATCCGTAATATGTATCAAGGTAGTGGTGGTACTGTGGCCAGGACGGAAACCAGATTGGAATGGGTTCAGGAGTTGGTTTTGGGAGAGGAATCGGCTAAGTTGATGATGGATAAGGCGTTCAAGAACTTTGGAGAGGAAAGGTAGGATGGAGATGGGACGATATTCAGAAAAGGAAGAAGGATTACTCCTTTTAGGGATTGGAGTTATTTGGGCTCCTTTCCAGGCAGTTGGGAAGCAACCACTTGAAACGGAGAAATTTAGGATGTGGGAAATGATGGGAAGGATTTGATCAAGGATAGGAATGATCATATTACGGCTGACGCAGTCGCTGCCTGGGGCGTTGGACGTGATGGATAATATGCTTCTCTTAACATCACAATCGGAAAATTGACTAAAGACAAATTGGGGACAGTCAGGAGTTTTAAGGGATGACAAATATTTCAGTGTGTTATGTTTAGTTGTCTTATCAAAATATGATGTAGACGAAAAGTGCTGATTTAGAGAATTTAAGTCGAGGTTTTTTGATATTGAGCTCTGTCGAGATTTCCCAACTCCTAAAGATCTTAGAAACTTCCAGACCTGGGCTGGATCACCGTTTTCAACTGATTTATGAATGTTTCGGCGTTGAGCATTCCTACACACTCTGCTGCAATGATTACGGATGGCTAGGTATTTCTCATGGTTCAAGTCGTTAGGTCGGCATTTATGGTTGTGTTTTATTATATAATTTATATCAATAAAAATTATATAATATATAAACAAAAATTAAATTAAATTAAATGAATTAATTAGATTAAAACTAAATAAATTACATAACAATATAAACAATAATGCTATAATTATCGTGTCATCCCCTTACAAAACTGTGTCAAAAACGCGACAAACTATATCTCACAGTCGTTATGTTAGCGCCGTATGATCATTGCCGGATTAACCTTAGACGGGGCCCCAAGCCACCCTCGTTCTAATATATAGTTCATAATCATTTTTTATTTTATTGTATTTCAAGAACTTTTCAAATTTTTATTAATTTTGTAAAAAAGTTTAAAATAATTCAAATTTCGGGGCCCCTGTCCAAGCGGGGCCCCGAGCAAATGCTTCCTATGCTTCCTGGTAAATCCGTCACTGCGTATGGTCTAGGTATAATTTGCAACCGTCCAACGCCAAAAGTGATTACTTGAAATTTGCAGCACGGAATCTGGAATAATTCTGTTCGGTACTTGGTAAAGCCCACACACATCGTAACAGAGGTCTAGACAAATGGTAGCCGCAGTGCAGCGTTTAGTACGAATAAATATTGCGAAACGTCTATTGCGCGCTGCCGTTTATCAGGAGGGGCAAGAATTGTCGGTGTTAAACAACTCTGCCACATCTTCATAGTAATATAGGCGCTATGTTTTATTATGTAGGTACGCAACAAACAGCGCGTTAGCGATGGGGCAGTCGGCGGCACTGGACGCGGCTTTGAACGACTTGGATGACTTCGATAGCACCGTCATCCATCCACTCTTCAACCATATCAAGGAAAAGGAGAATAGAAAGGTATTATTGATTGTGGATACTTTTTGGTTGTGTTTTCTTATAGGTATTATTTATGTACTTTGACTAGGCAAGAAGTGTCCTAGATGAGCGATGAACGTGACGTGATTCATATAAACCGTGCGAATTTGTACTAGTCGTGTCGCATCGCTCAACTTACCTAGTGCCCTCGGTCGTTATCTGCGTGTCCTGCCCACGGGCCCAAATTCAGTCGCGATGCAAACGCTACTCTGACTCACTTGCCACCCGCCCTCCGTTCCCTCCCCGATGTCGTCCGACACGGTCGCGCGTTTGCATCGATACAGTCGCGATGCAGTAGCGCGTTGCAAATGCGACTAACACGCGTTAATAGCGATGCTGTCGTTTGCTGTCGTAGCTGTAATGTAAATATTTTAGTAGATAGGTAATAAAATTGCATCGATCCTTTCACCGTTGCAGGAACCGGCGCCCGCGTGGCCGGCACCGCCGCACTGCAGCGCGGCGCTGGCCGTGCTGCGCGCGAGCCGCGGACAGCCGCAGCGCCTGCGCCATGCCACCGCCGTGTACTGCCTTGAAACTGCTGTCAAGGTTAAGCCCAGCTATGCTCAGAGGTAACACTAATACTAATGATGAGCTGGTGCAGAAGACTTCATCCGCGTGATACATTGATAAAAGTGATGTTAATCCAGGCTATAAGCAACTTGTATACCAAATTTTATAAAATACTGTTAAAATTTCATTAAATTATTATTTCAAAAAAATCTTGTTATAACAGGCGCCAAAACAAAAAAATACATTTAAATTAAATTTAAGACATTAAAACCGTAAATTATTGGCATGACATAGTGTTGCACAGTCCAGTTTCAAATATAAATCAAATTCATAAATGAGAAAGCATAATAGGTACATTATAAATCTGAAAGTTTTATGAAAATCAAAAAAAAATCAATAGATTAATTGCAAATCTCGTTGTTACTTGTTTGAGCGGAAAAAATGTTACTTTGCAGCCTGCAGGATGGCCTTCGAGGCTTGAGTGAAGACACGGCAGGGATCATGGAGATCAACAGCTGTCATGCGTACAACTGGCAGCGTTTTGATGATGATCACCACGATTCCACCCAGTTGACGAGCAATGGAGATCCCCGTGTAAATTTAATGGTCAAGGTAAGTGAGCGGTTAAATATTCCATTGCAGTGCCCTAGAGTCATGTGGCAGTTGGAGCTAGCAGATGAAGCAATGGATGCCGAACTAATGTGAAGCAAATTTTCCTGACTTAAAATATACCAGCCAAGTCCGTGTTCCATAGTTACAAACCGATCTGTACCCAAATATGTTATTCCAATAGTGTTCCAAAGGTCGATCATTGACGCTTGAATTTACAACTAAGATTAACAAATAAGATGTCATTCATTGACCATTCTGAGACAATTGAATTAGCAACCTCAATTAAACAGGCATGACCTTGATCATTTTTGTACCTATGCATTTCTGGATTTGACAAAAAATAATCGAGTATAAAATCTAATCGAACCTAAAACTGCACGATGTAACAAAGATATGTTGACAGGGAATGAACCACTGTGAGAGTATAGTTCGGCAGCAGCTACAAAATCCATTGCTGAAACAAGAAGATCTGGACAAACTACTGAGTACTTCCTACCGCAGAGTGGAAGGGACACGCAGGTAAGATATTTGTAAACATTTTTGTAAAGAGAAACATATATTATGTAGCCAAAGATTTGTTTTTCTTGGTATTCTCTCATAAAGGGACCTTAGAAATAACGTCATGAATGTTATATAATTTAAACCGGGAAAGGTTCCTCTGAATTACTGAAAATTATAGCTATTTTTAATTTATTTAAGACTAGCGACCCGCCCGGGCTTCGCACGGGTACAATGCTGATACTAAATACACTACAGAAAAACTGTGAACGTTGTATATAAAAACACAGCGGCCCGCTCCGGTTTCGCACGGGTATATAATATATAGCCTATGTCCCTCACTGAAAAAATAATTAAAATCGATTCAGTAGTTTGATTTATTCATTACTGCCCGTGGCCCGCACGCGTTAAATTTGGAGTAAAACAATTTCCCCTTTCTATGCATGTATTATACATAAAAACCTTCCTCTTGAATCACTCTATCTATTGGAAAAAACCCCATCAAAATCCGTTGCGTAGTTTTAAAGATTTAAGCGCACATAGGGACAGAAAAGGCGACTTTGTTTTATACTATGTAGTGATAGTGATAATATAAGGAACAAATCAATAATATGACAATTAAACAAATTAACACATAATATTAATCTTATTTATTTCTCTAGCCAACTGGAAGACAAGTTCTCCTCACTATGCACGAAGGTGTCATCCATGAGCGGCAGTATATTCCCAAGTGTTAAGAAACCGGAGTCCCTCGCTCGTAGCCTGCACGCCACGGCAGATGCTGCTATACAACTAGCTGATGTTTCAAGGAGCTTGAAGGACAACAAGGTACAGTCTTGAAGGTTTCCACTGCGTTCCAAGGTGTATCCAATAAATATATTTCTGTCCCGAAGTAAATTAAAACTATCACCAAAATGGGTTGTTGAAGGACTTTCACTTTATTTCTTTATCTAGCTCAACATTCAAGTTCACTATAAACCTCGCTAGCTTCTATGAGCGGTGGCTTATTACCATGCGTGAGACGTAGTTTATAATTAAACATAAAAAAACCGACTTGAATAACAAAAAAATGCTCTAATAATTGAACAAACTGTATGATATTGTCTGAAACGTAACAGTTATATGCTTATAAACTGAGTGTTCTTCTCGATTTCCTTGGGATCTCATCATCATATAAACTCCTCCTTTTTGGGAAGTCGGTTAAAATTAAATTAAGATAAATATAACATAACTAACTTCACGCGTATATTACCCAAAAAGGTGTGGCAGAGGTGTACAACACCCACACTTCACCCGTTATGTTTAGGTCCCATAGGATAGGGAGTGACCGTTTTGCCATCTACCGAGCACTATTCGAACTCCGTGCTGCTATTTGAGAAGGAAAATCCCAATTAACACTTTTACCCAACCCGGGAATCGAACCCGAAACCGTGCGATGAGAGCGCATTTGCTAACCACTAAACCAACGAGGCAGTTAACAAGTTAAATTACTACATATTACCAAAAAAATATAATGTTTTATTAAAAACATACTCAAACCTAGATCAGACGAAGAAACGACTAAATGTTTATCACAGATTGATAAACCTAGCAGGATACACAAAAAAGACAAAAAATAATTAAAAAAAGACTACTGAGGTGTCAAAGGACACCCGGATGGAACGAAGTCTTTTTTTTAAGTTATAATAATATTTTTTTTTAGTTACTTTATTATTAATAGAGAGACAAAACAAAAATATCTCGCTTGCTTTCTCTATGCGAGAGAGAGATATTTAGTACTGTAACACCAATCTGTAAAATCAATTTCGAAGCCGCTCGATAGATGACGTTGGGATCGAGTTAGATCGCGCTATGGTTTCGTTACAAAGTCCTATAGATTAAGGTCCACCTATTTATAGTTAAGTAAGTTCTGCAGATCCAATTGTGGATTAATGTGCAAGATACCGGGCCATTAATTTACTGTTATCTGACTAGAACAGCGATCGTGTACGCCTGCGCGGACCTTTCGCAGCGCGCCAGCGCTCCCTATATATTTAGAAACTCAACTCTAGTCATTTTTGTTTTCTTTTTAGTTTTTTTTTAGTTTTTTTTTAGTTTATTTTATCTTTTTTTTTCTATTAGTGAGAGAGAGAGAGACAGACACAGAATTTCTCTGTGTGTCTGATGATGTAGCACCGTAGCTGTAACGTAGCATGTAATTACTACGCCGCTACGAGAATTGCTACGAAAAGTATCGTTACAACTTTTCGTTCCAATTTTTCCGTCAAGCCCCTTTTCGCAACGCGTGATAAGGAACTTCGTTCCAAAACGTATTTAAAATGTAATTGTTTTCCAGAAACAAAGTAAGAAGATTGAAGATGCGACGCATGAGATGTGTCTGTCCACATACAGCTTACTGAAGACTTCAGAGCTACTCAGTCAAGTAAGTCTAATCCCCAAATGACTTTGTTCTAATCTAATATAATGAGGGCTATCGTTTTTTGTCTCACCACGTGGCGCCATTGTAGAATTTGGTCTGTCAAAGTTTGTTGACAGACATTGGTTTATCCCAACCAATGTGTTTAAACGTTTTTTAGAGGCACACTTCCTTAAAGCGTTTTGCAGAGAAACATTTTGGAACAAAAATTATTAAGAGGTACGGATTTCTTGTTCCAATTTCAGCGTTCTCTATTTCTCGTCAAACGTTTGTCTTCAGAACACCCTAAAGAATTGTGCCTCTATAGACACTTATAAACTCTATGACGGCATAGCCAACTCGCAAATAGTGACATTTGATATTTAGACCTCACGCTACACAAGCATCCCTAGCGGTGAATTCATACGCGTTAGCCCTCATTGATTTATCAAACAGCTATATAATTATCCTTGGTATTGCGAGCTTCCATTAACTATGGTTTTGAAACAAAAGAAATATAGACGAGTTTTGATGCATTTACAGCTTTGTGTCCGACTTTAAAATTCGGGTATATTTTGGGTAGGTTTTAAACTATACCCTCGTTGTAATCGATAACTTTCATACTTAAAAGTACAATGTAGTCAATGTCTCGAACTCAACTATGTTCTGTAAGGTCATGATCAGTTGTTCTCGGTAATGTAACTGAAACTGAAAGTCTTGGTTAACCACAAACACTTGTGTTATGCAATGACATATTATAGTTCTGGCTTGTATGATTGAAAAAAAACAAATTGACACATTACGTTTTGTAAAATAATTAAAATATGTATTGCAATGGTTATTTATTTTTTGTTTAAGCACCCTAATCACCACGACACTCGGCGGAAGCTGCTGGAAGCTTGCCGGGAATTGAATAACGCTATCAATGATCTGGTAAGTCTGGCGTTTTAAAATTCTTAAGTAAATCCTTGTGGCTATATACTGACTATATTTATTTTAATTTAGCAGCATTAAGTCTTTCTGTTGATCCGCACCTGTTGCAAAAGAACTCGCCTGTTAAGGCCCATATTCACAAGTATAAGATAAGCAATATTGGTAGGATAAAGATATAGCACACATAAAAGAAAGTGACACCTGACATTTTCAAGTGTAAATTAATCATAACTTGATGGTCAACGGTCAAGTCATGTATGTTTTTTAGCGATAAGATTTAATCGGTATTGGTGTAACTGGCCCTAATTGATTTTTCCAGAACCGAGCCGTGCACCCCTCGCCTACAGTGCCCCGCGAGTGCAGCGACGTGCTCCGCTGCCTGCAGCTGCAGCGCTGTGCCATGGCGCTGCCGCCGCTGCCCGCCGCCGCCGCGCCCTATTCGCATTGCATCGATGCGCTGCATTCGCAACGAGATGTGCTGTGTAAGAAAACTCATTCTTTGATAACCTAATATAACTGCCAGTTAACTCATTAGACCGCTAGAAGAGGACACGAGGAAATAACACACAAGAACACACACCCACGCGCAATCTCACACACATACGTACACACACAAACACACATACACACCTAAACTGACCTCAGTCAGTTTAGAGTGTCCTCTTCCAGCGCTGTAGTCGCTCTATACCTGTCACTAAATAACATTATACAATTTTGTTATAATTGTAAGACAGATATTTATATTTGTCAAAATCAGCGCTTATTACCGATGAACGCCGAGCTTCTGGTTAACAGCTGACCTATTGGTCTTTTACATTTAGTTACAGCTATTGCCTTCGGCAATGAGGGGCGGCGCGATTTCTATTACCTCGTAAATTCCGCGAGACAACCTGAAGTGTTTTGATATTTTATCTCTCAGTTATATGTTTTGCCTGACAGAAGACGTAATGTATCTCATTCTTTTATTTAAACAATTTTGGAGTTTTCAACAACTTTCATTGGGATCATTCACGTATGTAGCGAACGGACAATATGCTAGACTGCATATTGTCCGTTCGCTACATACGTCTTATAAATTTCTCAAATTGTAATCTTAATGCAAATCTCTTCATTCTTGTAGTAAAGCTGAACAGCGAGCAAGCGATGTCTCGTGAAGAATTCTTGAAGAGCATGCTGTTCATCACCACAGCTGTTGGTAACTCTACCGACCATGCTGCCCATGCCTCTTATCTGGTAAGAGTTTTTATACCCATAGAAATAAGGTTAAAATCTGTAATTTCAGTTGTTTAAAAAATCGATGAATGAAACTCGACTCTTACTTCTTTCTCTTTTCTTCTTAGCTCTCAGTGTCGGAGAACAACAAGGATGTAGCTATGGAAGGTCTGGTGGACGTTCTCAAGATGCACAAGAGCATTGTAACCATTCAAGATACCTGCGTCACCATCGTCATGCATCCTAAAGATGAGGTAACACTAATATTCTATTAGTACTCCTAATTTTATTGACTACTAGCCCTGGGGTCAACGAGAACAAATCGTCGGAACAGTGAGGTCACTTTGCGAAAGCTTCTGTGCTTCTGGGTGGAGCTAGGCTGGCTATGTTAGCTGAACTCTCCACGCACAATGGACCAAATGAGAGTTTAAGTGCGGAAAAATGAGTCCACTTTCCATTCCATTCCATTAGCCCTGTCGTTCCCTAAATGTTCTGGTTTGCGGTGCATCACACAATTTGGGAACTCAATATCCTAATTCCAAAAACCTACTTAGATTTCTTACATTAAACGAAACTCATAATTTTCAATATCTAATTTACCATTTTCTTGTTAATTTGTAACAATCACGATACATTTTATTTTGGCCAGGTGTCTGAAAAGTCGAAGATCCTAGAGAAGCAAGTGGAGGAACTGCTAAAAGACCTAGACGATGGCGTTCAGAAGACCAAGAACAGCGAATTGCAGCTAGTCCTCAAGAAATGTAGACAAGATGTAGAAACCTCTGCCAAGAAGCTCTACGCTGCCGTCAGTCAGGGGAAACCTGCTGTATGTATTAATTTCTATTATTCTTTAAAGCCTAAGTCTAACTCTAAGTCCCGAAGCCCACCAGAGTGAAGTTGCATGTTATGAAATCGATTTAACACTTGACTTGACTCTGACAACACTCTGGCCATGCCTCGTCACGTCAGACAAATGGATGTCGCTGCATGCAATGTTTAGCTGAGTCACAAATACGATAGGACCACAGTATATTTAGACTTTTTTGTCAGTTTTTATAACTGCAACAAAGAATGTGTTCGACAGAGGGTGATAGGCTTACCCCTAACATATGGGACCTTAACAGCTTTCCATCACTATTGACTTTATCCAAGACAACGGAGCCCCAAAATCTGTTGGTCCAGAAAATTCAAATACCGGACTGTATAGAAATACCATTTTCTATTTCAGGATCTGATAGTTTCCCTAACCTTCACGCTATCAGAACAAGTCCGTCACGTTTCCCGAGTATTGGAGCACCAAGACTTGGTGCCCACTGCCACTGACCTGTCTCCACACACGCAAACCTTGTGTGATGATGTACTCAAACATTCTACGTGAGTATGATTGAATGAGTAAAAATGTGTTAAAATGGTCGCCATTTCTCATTACCAATCAGCACCAAGCTTCAGTTTGACAGCTGTAGCCGTCAGGCATGAGTGACGGCGCGGAGTCTGGTAAATTATCGATCAATAACATTAAGAGGCACCTTCTGACTTCAGAAGGTGCCTCTTAATGTTATTGATCGATAATTTACCAGACTCCGCGCCGTTTAAACGTCCTCCAGAGTATTGATAACCATTAATTAATCACCTATTTAGGCTTTTTATGTCTCAAAAAACAAGTAAAGCTGTACACATAGGTACCATGTAAATAATGCCTTATTTAGTTACAGAAGACCTTATATGCATAATTGTACTTAGTAATACTGAATTCATGATTCGAAATTTTGATTTAATCTACAACAGTCGTCAATTGTTCGACAGTTATATGAAACCAGCGAAACGTTGGTATTGTCTGTATTTTTTTTATGAATATATTTACCAGAATTGCCATGAATTTCTACCAAACTATGTACATCGTGTTTACTTTATAGAGCTCTCGTGACCAACACGCAAGAACTGATCAAGGAAGTCAAGCAACACCCCGAACACTCCAATCAAATGAAGTGGTCTGCATTCAACAAGAGGAGGGAGGTGCTCGCTGCCTTCGATGCACTGCTCAAGAGTATCAAGTAAGTATGACCAGCAGGCTGGACCATCAAACATTTAAGTTTAGGACTATGAAGAACTTGGATCTTATGTAGCAGAATGCTATTTAAATTATCCCGATTGTTATTTTTACAAAAACATCAGGTAACGACGGTAAAAAAAAAAAGTACCTATAGTCTAGTGGGAAGTCAAAGGTTTGGGTTCGAACCCACGGCACACACCTCTGTCAATAAATCGTTAAGACTCGTTTTTTCGAAGATATGTGTGTTTTTATAAATTATCGCTTGCTAACGGTGATGAAAAACATCGTGAGGAAACCTGCATGCCTGAGAGTGCCTAAAAAGTACTCGATGGAATATGAAGTTTACTAATCCGCACTTGGCCAGCGAGATTAGACTATGCCCTAACACTTCTCATCATGAGAAGAGGCCTGAGCCCAGCAGTGGGGACATGTATTAGATACAGGGCTGATATTATTATAATTATAATCAGGTAACAAAATCATGTTTGTATATTGCTCCAAAATGGAAGCCAAGTTCTATGTATAATATGGGTTGGTTTTTGTCATTAGCGACAATAGACTGCTCAGTCTTCCTAACTGAAACTTGGCTGGGTACATTCGAATGTAATAAACAAACAATTCACTTGGTTTTCAGGTTGAATGGGCAGAACGCTAACATTCTTGAAGCCGAAGCTGAGGAGACGGTAAGATTCATCACTAAGTTTACATGATGTACAGATAAATATAACCCAAAATTGCAGGTCATAAAGTTCAATTTCTATTGCAAATGATACTGTCATAATAATAGCAAATCAGTTTAGTTTATCGTTATTTGATTTTAATTAATAAGGTAAGTTATGGCAGTTATCAGAAAAATATTAAAAAAAAATTAAAGTCCCATATTTAAAAAATTATGAGCGTTTAAAAAATCAATAAAATTTACACCCAGTGATGACTTTTACTAGTGATATTTAATTGAAAAGATAATTAATTTTGATGTTATGTAATTTAGCCCAACCAACGATTAAAAGTTAATTGAAACGAAAGTTTTGACTTATCGTACTGGTAAAAAACGTACGCAAAAGAAAAAGTATTTAGGATTATATTACTTAAACAAATAAAATATCTCTAGTAAAAGGAGCGTAAAGTTCATCACAGGCTGTAATTTTTTTCGATTTTTATTGACAGTCCAAATATGGAACTTTGATTTTTTTTTTATTTTTTTTTATAACTACCATTACTATTTCGGCTTGAAGTCCTAGTCCATGTATAGTCATAAAATTTATATTCGTGTGATTAGTGATTACGTGAATTTTTGTATTTTGATTAACTTGAGTAAATTAATTTTGGTATTTACATTTATCCTTCAATCGTAAGAATTTGAATTAAATGCGTATTTGACTGTTTTCAGGAGCAAAAGAGTTACGTGCAGATTCAGTAAGTGTCCACCTTTCATGCTATTTAAAATATAAACCATGCAAGCAGTAAATAGTGTAACTATGATGTCATTACAGGACGGACACAGCTTTCAAATGGCTGCACAAGCCTATGGCCAAGAGTGACACGAAAGCGAATGGACAACAAGCCGTCAGGAACCTCATTGATGTCGGAAATAAGGTAAATTGTCGAATGTACCTGCATTCGTGTACAGGAAGGTATCACCACCTTACCAGAAAAGTGCAGCAAAATAGCAGAACTTACATCACTGTACAAATACTTCGATTAGTCATGAATTAACCCTGAAATTATTACTGTACGGGACATCAATAAATGATACTATGATAAAAGTGATATAAGTTATCCACTCGCTGATTTGGCGGAAAGTTCACACGCACTGATAAAACACGCGGTAGGTCCCGCCAATTCGGTGGCTCGAAGGACCAAAAGATGTACGGGACATCAATAAATGATACTATGATAAAAGTGATATAAGTTTATTGATATAATGTTATTGATAGAATGATACAATTATGATATGAGTACACGCGGCGCTGATCTAACGCGAACTGAGTAAAATGCGCACACGGTACAAATCTGCTTAGTTTACATTAAACATGTAATGCATTGTACGGGTGGACCGTACAATTACCATATCGATACCCACTAATAAGTAAACTACTCATATAAAAAATAGAAAATGCTACTCAAATGAAACATAGAATATATAATATATATAATAACTACATTCTAGATGCTGAAAGACCTGTCAGGTGCTGACAAAGAAGACTTGAGCCACCTGGTGGAAGAGACGGAACAACTCCTCGTTCACTGCAGTAAGAAGTATGACCAGGAGCAATACAGGTAACTATATAAAAAACACATGTTGCTCTGTTGCTGTAGTAATTTGGATCGTTTTCTGCCTCATAAGTCGAGTTTCCACTAGCAACAACTTTAAAAATTTGCTGGATAGGCAAGATAGAAAAAGGCGAGACTAAGACCCGTCACAGACTGGGCTCAGACGCGTCGTGGTTCAAGTATATGAAAACGACAGGTCGCAGACGTGTCACGAAGAACTGCACGGCGTGCATCCCCTACCACCTCACATCCTGCCGCGTCTTGTCCATGCCCTGCCTTGCCCTTTCATTATATCGCGACGCTACCAATTTATTTTTTTAATATTTATTGCACATACGTCGCATCTTTAACTTATCCTCGTCCCACGACTTTTGTGATTTTACCATGCAGATCCTTTGCGACAAATCGACATGATTTAGAATAGTATAATCATTGCCAAAAGAATCCAATATTTATCTTGCATCAGTCATTAATATAGCGATCCGTATCAAAATATTATTATCACTATTCGCTATACGCTATACTACACGCTCAATATATAGCGATAAATATAGAATTTTCAGCACCCACCATAGAGAAATCTTCTTGCAGGTTTTGTTTCAATGGACACTTGGCTTTGGGCATAGTGCTCCCTTTGTATAGAATATCATGATAATATGTTGTTGGTTGTCACTCAGTTTGCTGATGGAGCGCATCCGCGAGCTGCAGAAGGCTATCGAGCGCATGGCAGTCACCAGGGTGGTGGAGGACTTCATGGATGCAGAGGAACCGCTGCAAGACCTGGACATCCTCGCTGATGCTGAAAGAGGTAAGCTTGAAAGTTAGCTAGATTTGTTGTGGACAAGCAAATTCTTACGCAATATTAATATTGCCTAAAATTATTTCCAAGATTATATTCTTGCCTAAGAATGTGAGTTTCATGAGCCTTATTCGACTGTTTTACCGAGGTAAATCTGCCAACTAATCTATTACACCAATCGATCGATGCTTCAATCGACATTTTTCGCCATTGTCTGCGAAATAACTTTTGTGGCTTACCAATGATTTAAAGAAAGGACAGCAGGATTATATACTTGAAAATTTTCGTATAATTTCCAGATGAAAAGAATCGCAAGTTCCTGCTAGAGCGTAAGATAGCTGAGCTCTTAGCACAACTAGGACGAGTGAACAGAACTGCGCGGTTCATCGCCGACACCGGCAATGGAGGAAGGAGGGTCAGCACCGAACTCAGGACTTGTAGCGAACAGGTTTGAACATACGTATATGTAATGCATAAATGTGATTTATCATGATTAAAACGTGATCTGTCTTTAAAATAAGCTGACACTGAGCGCGTTAGCTCTAAAGCATTCTCATTGAAACAGATGTAAAAATCAACCTTATTCCAGTGACACAAGACTCTTTTTCAAACGCTATAAAAATCTATCACTCTTTGAACTGGTCTATCACACCTGTCTTTATAATAAATCACTCCATTAACTAAACAATAAATATCAACTCAGCTTTTTTCAAATATCAATATTTGTTTTTCAGACTGAACTTTTAGCTCCAATGCTGGTCAAAGCTGCTGAGGCAAGAATTCATCAGCCGGACGATAAGGTATACTTAAAATCATCTTATATTGCTAAATAAACCTTTTAACCAATGTATTAATATCAGTAGACATCAAAATTTATTTTTACGGCACTATTAAACTTTTTCATGTTTGTCCAGACGGTAATAGAAAACTACAGAGCTCTTCTAGCGGAGTACACAGCTTCTCTAGCCAAGGTTCGTGACCTGTGCGATCAGTCCGTGGATCCGATGGACTTCGTACAGACTGCCGGTGAGACCATGCAACGGATGAGAGAGGAATCAGCCAAGGACAACGATCCCATGAAATGTGCCGTCGCCTCTAATGCTATCACTAAGTGAGTAATAAGTTTTATTATGAACCATAAATGCTTGATTAAATCTCTGCAAGTATTGAATGTAAACTAAATTCACTTTAAATGAAAAAGCAAGGGGTGTTTATTTTTTAATGGAAATGTCTAAAGCTTTTGATAATGTAACTCATAACCATAATAGCAAAAATTGAAACTTATGCTATTAGAAATGTTTGGTACTTTTTTATATTTTTCTCTAAAAATTTAAGCTGTACTGTAATAACCGGTAAAGCTTAAGAATGTACAATATGTACCAAAGAAAATAATACAGTGTGCCACAGGGCAGCATTTGAAGACCTCGACTATTCTGCATTTTATGTTTTTAAACAAATAAATAAAAAATTATGATATTCATACAAGAATTAAAATTAAACCATTTATTTTACTACTAATACTTAAAAAATCTTTTTATCCCAGGTTGGCAAATCGTGTTATCCACGTGGGTCTATCCTCAAGCTCGGCCCGCAATGACCCGGAGCTGCAGCAAGCTCTAACAGTGGCCAAGCAACAGCTGAATGACGCCACCCCCGCCCCGGACACCCGCGCCAGCAAGATGCCTGATTGGAAGGATACCACTGCCAAGGTAATTTCACTGGTGGTCTAATTTGAATTTGAAAGCCTCCGCAACGATGTAGATTTCACTTCTGCTTTTTTATATTTCTTGCGAGTTTTATATGATGATAGTGTTACGTTTATTGTTTCATAGATTCTGCGAGCTACAGAAGAAGTTGAGTCGGTGCTTTGTGGCGAAAACATATTCAAGAAACAGCCTGATACCAACCAGCCGATTTACGTAAGTTTAATCGTTGAAGTGTCAAAGTTGTTACGACAAGACAGAGATCTCGAACTTATGACCTTGACTTTCAGGTCAATAACCATGGGTCAACACTGGTTATTGATTTAACTTGACTGACAATAGTTATTTGTCTCTTAATTAGTAAGTATTCATAACTATATCCTTTTATTTTCACTATAATAATTATTTCAATTTGGACAGAACGAAGCCCTGAATCTGCACGTGGCCATTCGCGACTGGTCGTCCCGTGACAACGAGATCGTGGCCGTGGCTAAGCGCATGGCCGTGCTCATGGCAAAGCTCTCCGACTTTATGAATACAGGTATTTACACTCTTATTCAAATTTAAAGCTCGTGTATAAGTACCGGCTTCACTTTATCGGATTTGAAGTAAAGGATAACATAAAATATATACTTAAAATAAAGCAATTGGTTTTTTTCAGACAAGCAGCATGAAGTTCTGACAACCTCCAAGTCAATAGTGACGGAGTCACACGAAGTGGCGAGACTTGCCAAGAAGTTAGCGCATGAGTGCTCTGACCATAGAATCAAAACTGTGAGTATACATTTTTCTAAGTTCGTGATGTAGTTTAGAGCCATTTCATTCATGAAAATGATCATTGTGATCATGATGTTCATTTATTTATTTATTAAATTCTTTTCAGAATTTGCTGCAAGTATGTGAGCGCATCCCCACGATCAGCGGACAGCTTAAGATGTTGACCACAGTCAAAGGATCTTCGCTAGGACACCATGGTAATAACATTTATATTTAAAAGCTCGTGGCTAAGTCGAAGCCGCGGATCGATCGTTCTAACAACCGCGGTCGGCCGTGGATGGGTGATCATCTTATCATAACGAGCTTTTCTCCGTTCCTCGGAGAGCAATGTTTAAATTTGAACATCTATGGCAGTCGTTTCGGGTAGTTAGAGGGCAACAAGTCTGACAACATAGAAATCTTAATAACTAGTCAATAGAAATGCTATCGACTATCTTTTAACACTGGGACGCATGTCGCCGGTTTTCAAATACCACTTTTTGTATTCCTGCAAACAAAATTATTCTTTTTGGCGATGACATTAAGACGACAATTCCTCAACTCGCACTTGTGTTCGATTAGACAAATGCGCTTGTATTCCTGCAAACAAAATTATTCTTTTTGCGATGACATTAAGACGACAATTCCTCAACTCGCACTTGTGTTTGACTTGACAGATGCGCGGCGACAAGGTCACGCGTCTTTGACATTTCTATTGCCTTATTATTAAGATTTCTATGTCTGACAACTAGTCCAACAAAGAGCATCGTATTACCTTGTACTGGGTTGTTGTAGTCTGATTGTAGCCGCTTCACGTAAAATACTGATATTTAGCTAAATCCGTTATACTAGAAGCCGACCCCAATGTAATTGGGCGAAGGCTCGGCAGATTGATTGATTGATTGATCGTTCTAACCTGTGTTGGAAGCTTTCATCTCTTACAAAATGACAATGACATACTTGGCTAGTAAGTGCGTTTCCTAATGCAAGAAGCACATGTTCGTTGGGCAAGAAAAATATGTATAGTAAATATACATATTTTCCCAGCGACAAATAAAGGAGAATTATATCAGTTCCGTGTGATTAAATAGTCCTTTACTGTTTCTCAGTCATTGTCAGTAGCCTAGCTAAGCATTAATCCCTTTACATCTTTATGAACATTCCTTTCCTACATTTTTATGAAATCACGCTCATACTCATTTATGTTTTGAATGATTTCAGGTACGCAAGAGGATAAAGAAGCGATGGACATGTTGGTCGGCAACGCTCAGGGTCTTATGATTAGTGTGAGTATTTAATTATACTTAATTATTTACTGTATAGTGTCAAATTCAAATAATTTATTTTCATAGGCCCCAGGAGGCGCTGAACACATTACAAAACATTACGAACAATGATATAAAAATAAATAATAAATATTACTGAATTATACTTATTACAATGATTTTAATAACCGGGGCTTAGATTAATTTGAATCAAACTGTTTAGTATCAGATTATAATTAATCCAAGTACCAGCTCCGATGGGTATTGCATTATGAGAAGAGTTGGTGAGAAACTCATATGCACCATCTTTTAAAATTTAAAATATAACAATAAAGTTACATATAAAAGTCACATAAGAAGAGCAATTCATTTCCAAATACTATTATCATTTATGTAGTCTGAAATACTGTAGAAAGCTTTTTGACAAGCTGATTTGTGTGTGTGTGTGTGTGTGTATGTTTGTGTGTGTGTCTGTGAATATGGACTTACCTTTACGCACTCACTAACGAATTGAGCAGCATGTCAAATCCCTTTCAGTTCGCATGTTGTAATGCGCGAGATTGTTTTTATGAACCTCAAATTCAAATCATTTGTTTTCATAGGCCCCAGGACGCGCTTGTAAAGTAAAATATCTGATTTTGCTCATCCATTTGAATAATGAATGACTGTTTTGTTATTACAGATCCAAGACGTAGTGAAGGCTGCAGCCAGTGCCTCCGTGAAGATTATGTCCCAACGAGGTGCGAACATCAAGTGGGTACGCAAAACGTACTACTAAAGTATTGCATTATAATAGAATCATTTATAGCAAATGAACCAAATATTACTTGTGCCATTCCAGTAAATAAGTTTTGTATTTTGGTAATAAACTTTTGAAAGTATTTTTTATTTATTTTTTATCACACTTAATTTATACGATGTTACATCGTGTGACCTTAATGGTCAGGTAGCTTCTTGTGAGGTCTGGTCACGTGAGATGGGGTTAGGTTTGATGTGAGGTCTGGTCACGTGATAAGATGTTGGGTCACGTGAAGTAGCGCAAAGTGCAGTGTACGTCAGGTGGAGTTGTTAAGGGCACGTAATATAATAACTGGTTACGTAATTTGAGGTCATGTCCCGTGATGTGATGTGAGACCTGGTCACGTGAGGTAGGGTTTAGTCACGGGACGTAATGTCTAGTCACGTGACGTTTGGTCTGGTAACGTAAAGTGGGGTAAGCTTAGGTCACGTGAGGTTGAGAAATATCTGGTCACGTCAAGTGGGATAAGGTTGATTCTCGCAAGGTGGGGTAATGTTAAGTCACAAAACGATAAGTCTGGTCACGTGATGTGTGGTCTGGTCAAGTGACATGAGGTCAGATCACGTGATGTGAGGTAAGGTGAGGTCACGTGATGTTATAGGTACACATGACTTCGGGTATGAAAGATGTTGTTGAAAATAAAAGCCTTAAGTATTAAATAACATATTTATTATATCTAATACAGATTCGATCATGATTACGCATTCCTATCATTGGCTGGTACTCATAAATACAACAGATCTGATGCTTAACTTAATATTAATATTCTACTATGGAAATATCAAACAAACATCTAATTTTCTACCCCTTATTTTTTATTATGAGGGTAGTTTGTGAAGTTTACCCTATACAACAATTGTAATCGAATTAAAAATCTCGTGAATTAAGCGTGTTTAATGCACTTGCTTGTAATAAATTGTCAGCTTATTGAGCGTAGCTATGTTTATTTCAATGCTGACTTAAGTTAAGGAATATCTATCTAAGACACTGCCTTCGAATAATAATAATATGAACTTTATCGCTATACAGAAAAAATGCTTTTCCAGAGCCCTTAAAGTTCAATCCTAATATTTTCAAAAGATGTCGTTTAAAATTTCCATAGCAGATGGTTTGGCCGTGCGAGCGAGACGCACATAATATGTTCGAATATGTGTGTCACGCTCGCTCGCAGTACTAATTTAGCGCTAGAGTATTTGGTTTCAGCTCGTGTCGATCACAGATTCAACGCAGACTTACTTCCTTCTGCGAGACTGTGGACAAAAAGAAAACAAAATAAGTATAAATATACATAGTGTTAGAGCATTGTAGTCTCTAGAGTTAGTGCCGATTATTTAGTTTAACTCTATGCTATAGATTTAGTTTTTCTGCTGATGCAAGTACGAGTTCTTATAAAAGATTTTTTTATACTACGTCTGCAGTTGATGGTTAGTATAGTACAGCCCATGGACATACACAATCCACAATAGCAGACTGTAGATGTATTGCTGCAGCCGAGGACTACGGTGTTAGCCAGTAATTTTAGGGCCTGATCTCACCACCAAACCAGAATTATAACAGACTAGTTAAATCGAGGCTAAGACGTAAGTAATGACACTTTTAAAATCCGCAGTATAACGTCATTATCGTTTTGGCTGGTATTTGGTAAAAAAAAACAGGATACACGAATGAACTAGCAAGACTACTGAGCCGTACTTTGCTATTTGTCCCAAAAACGAGTATTCGAAACTTTAATCACTTTTACTCACTAGTAAGTCTCTTTCTACTTCTTACCAACTACTTTTACTCTCAAATTTTTATAAATCAAGCGTTTTCAAGCTGCAAAGATGAAAATAGAACTTTGTAAATACATACCACTTCCTTCTTATCCTTGGAGACGCAGATGGAGCGCACCCTGAAGGCGTCCACGTACGCGCACGTGCAGTCCTGCACCAGGGACTCGTGCAGCATCTTCTGGTGAATGGCCGCCGCCGCCGTCTGCAGGAACTGCTTCTGCTGCCCGGCGTTCAGCTTGTGGAAGTTTGTCGCTGAGAAAATGACCCCGTCGGTCTGAAAAAAAAGGGATATTGAGTTATTAAGATTTCGATATTGAAGAATACTGAGTTATTTTTAAAATAACGCGGTTCACGGTTGAAGTTGTTTGGCAGAAATGTTCCAAACGGCCTGGATACTAGCATAGTAGTTTTAATAGATTAACATAGTCCTTTCTTTGAAATAGCTCATTCATAGGTCATTCTTTGAAAAAACGTTTTCTGATTTAATCCAAAATCTGCATCTAATAAACAGATTTTTTTAAGACTGACTACAGACTGTGGACAGATTGGTAAATTTTGGTGAGTTTTAAGTTTCTCAAGAACACGACGACACAGTACTTTTATTATACTGGGCAAATTACCAAATAAAATCTGCATTTGTTTGAGTAAACTATTCGATGAGTGTAAAATCAAGCATAAATCCGAAATAATGTAAAAGAAAAGAACTTACGGCTTCAAAGAAGTCCCTGCAGGTGTCTGAGGTCTTCTCGAGTGAGGGCCTGAGGTGTTCCGCTTCCTTGCCGACCTTCTTGTCTCCCAGCATGATGACTGCGCGGTCGGTGTATCCTGTAACATGGCAATTATGGTTAATTAGTGATCAAAAGTAAGAATCTTGAATAAAATTAGCTGAGTCGTAGTCTTTGGCCACTTCGATTCAACCAGGACAAACGGTGCGTGGTTACATCAGAAAGTAAGGATAATTAGTGTTTTCATATCAGGACCTAATAACAAATGAAAATCCCAATTTTTGCGAGCTTCTAAAGCGCTGTTCTGCTCTTATCTAAAAGGGGGCTCTTTGGATAACGGTCTCTCAAGAGAGGCAGTAGTCAATTATATCGTAAGTTAATCCTTATAACTCAATTATATTGTACTTACCAACAATGTTGTTGGCGTTCTTGCCACCTCCGATCTTGAGTGCAGCCTCTGTGACGATGGAGTGACTCACGGCCATATTCTCTGCAAGGGCGTCGTACGCTACTGTGCGGGCTACTTCAATCTGGAAAACACAAGTTACTTTTAAATAAGGACAGTGTGTTACTGAAGGTTCAACCATAATATTGCAATATTATGGTTTTAAATACGACATTTGATTTTTATTCTAAAACAACTTGACTGGATCTACAATGACTTTGAACCCTTTATGAGGTGATGCACTTAACAGTTGGAGGGATACTTACAGGCAATAACTGTCCAAGGCACTGTTCGCCCACAGATGTGATAATGTGTTTGACGGCACCAGCGCGGAGTGGCAGGTTGGGCACCGAAGAGTACCCAGCGATCACGTTGGTCAAGCCTGAGAGTGAGAAAACAATCGAAGACATGTAGAGATGGAGACAGATTTTGGGACGATATCTAGCGCTGTAGTCGCTTTATGGTTAGATATGTATATATATTATATCTGTCTCAGAATATAAGCATACAATTTTGTTATTTTTGTTAGACAGCTAATTATATTAGATCTCGGAAATTTGGCGGGCCAACCAGAAAAAAGTTTGACTCTAAAGTATCTAAAAACCTGATCAGTTTGGTCACATAGTCTTGTCAGAACGACAATTCATAAATTCTGTGTATAGAAAGACTTATTGTAACTCCAACGAACCACAAGAGATATGTGATCACTTACCAAGTGAGATGGTGAGTTCGTTGTAAATAGAAGTGATGGTAGCAGCGAGGCGGAGTACGGGGTCCTTGTGTTGCACGAATTCCGACATCAGGTAGCGGTTCTTGTCGTCGAACTGAACCTTGGCGTTCTTCAGTTTCACTGTAAGTAAATATATATAGTTAGAACATCAGCATTCTCATTTTGTAACATCCAACTTCATCTGTTCTAGTGGTACCAACTAAATTTAAATTTCTATTAATTTGGGTTGAAAATAAATATATATTTAACTTTTGTATTATGGACAAGCGGCGTATACCCCACCCGATAATAAGTGGAAAGTATAGCTCTTGAATATGCACAATCCAATAAAGACGGTATTAAATTAGCACTTTTTAGGGTAAAATCTCAGCACTAAATTGAAACACGGTCGTGTAAACGCTACCATTTGCGGCTTGTTTAAGGTGAGAGTATAGTGATGCTTCCTATCTCGAGGATGTTCGCAAAAGATTACTCACAGTCAGTGTCATAGACGATGGGGTAGGGGTACTTCGGGGTAATACCCACGAGGTACACCTTGATGTCAGTGATCTTCTTACTCTTGAGTCCATCGATCACCTGCGACACTAATGGCACTACGATGTCCTTGTAGTTCTTCTCGTTACTCTGCAAAGTAGAAAGAGTGGTTAGAACAATGTTTGTTCTTGTTTAAGATAAATGTATAGTTGAGCACATGAATTTCTTACCAGCTCTTCTCATAATGCAATACCCATCGGAGCTGGTACTTAGATTGATTTTAATCTGATTCTAAACAGTTGGCTTAAAATTAATCTAAGCCGCGGTTATTCAAATCATTGTAATTAGTATAATTTAGTTTTACTTATAATTAATTTTTATATAATTTGTTTGTAATCATTTGTTTGTAACGTTTTGACGTGTTCAATCGCCTCCTGGGGCCTATGAAAATAAATGATTTGAATTTGAGATGATAAGAAAAGAAAATTAATTACTTATTTTGAAGGTGAACTGTGGGCGGCACCTAAAATAGCACAATAATCTAGGAATAAAAAATCTTAACGGGTCATTGCCGAGTTATTTAAAAGAAAGCAGATTGATTGACAAGTCATTTAAGGTTTTGTTTCTTGGCTGCTCTTTTCCTGCCCTTCAAGTATCTCTATATAAATTTAGTTAATTTAGACTAATTATTAATTACTTACCACAGTAGTCTCAAAAGTGACGACGATATCAGCTTGTTTGTTCGGGACCTTCAGTTCATAGGTGTCTCCAACACTCCTGGGTTTGTCAGCGTCCTTGCACTGCACGCAAACCTCAGGGATGACGGCAGGCAGCATGCCGGTCAGGGCCAGGGCTGCATATCCTCGCGCCAGGTCACAGGCTTGGTGTAGGGCTTCAGCGGAGTCGCCGGCACAAGCGTGGATGCAGGCTTGTCTAAAATGAGATAAACTTATTCAGATTTCTAAAATATAATAAGATTTTTTCGCTCTCCAACTAATTGATAAGCTTTTATTTTACACATACCTAAGAGAGTCTAGAATAAGCATCTAAACAGTTGCTTAGAATTAAAATCGAAGCAATTTCCTCTCTTAAATTCTTTCTTTCTCTGTCTCGCTCTCTCTCTCTCAAGAAGTCTGGTACTAGGTGTTTACCTGAAGGGAGCGATATCCAGGAAGAGTCCGAGAGGCCTGAGCGGAGATGTGCCACCGAAGACCTTTTCACACGCGGGTGGTAATGCCATGTGGTGCATCTGGTGGTGGCTGTGCTCTGGAGCCTGGACTACTGGACAGCTCTTGGATAGACGGTATGCGTTGCCGAAGTCACTCTCTGACTCGCAGATCTGGAAGAAGGTTTATGTTAAGTTTTGAAGAGTTATAACATATTTTATGATTAAGTGGTTTAAGTACCTGATATTATTATGGTTAATTTTGGCTGCTATTGTTCAGGTATATTTTATTTATTAGGCTACTACTGTATGAGTTTCATGAGTCAATGAAAATCCAAAACTTACCTTTCCATTAGGTAGACGGAAGTCATCGTAAGGTTCGTTGTTGCCGTCTCCGAGAAGACCACGGAGTTTGCCGAGGTAGAAACCGTTTACTTCGAAGTAGCAGACCTCAAGTTTGGTAGTACAGAAAGCCATGATGCCGTAGGTGGATCCGAGTCCAATGCGACCATTGGTCTGGCGGAAAGCAAACGATTCCTTTTCGATGACTGGGAAACCGTGGTTGGCACCGTTCACAGTAGCCTGAAAGAAATACGGTGAAATTCATTATGCGAAAGAATATAATAATGTACGAAAAATCTTGGGCAACCGCTAGGTCTAATTATACCTGCACAATTTAATGACACAACTGCAGGAAAACACAAAATAACTTGTTTAACCCAAAATTTACTTGAAGTTGCGTCTGCAGAGTCGGATGCTATTTATTGGTCACTGATAATAAATGACTATACCGTCATCAGAATCACTTAATTAGGTACCACTTTTCCAAGAAGTAGTATCTATTTTAATGGATGTAAAAAAACTAGTTAAAGCTAGCTAGACAGAACTCTAATAAATTTGAAGAAAAACAAAATATTGTGTCAATATTAACCTGTCCGTTGTCCTTCAGCTCAATGATGGCTCCGCTCTTGTCCTCAAGAATGAGAGCCTTGGGCGCGCCGTTGGTCATCTGCATCATAAGGGTAAAGTTCCTGTCGACGTGGTCGTGAGCGAGGACGTAGCGACAGTTACCAGGGAAGGTCAGGTGGCGTCCGTCGAATGTGAAGATGTGCTGGCCGTTGACAACCACAGCACGCACTGGGAAGGAGAAATGTGGTTAAAATAGTGAAGTAGTTAAATGTTAATAAAATTTTTATTCATACAAAAAGAAAAAAATATATAACTATTTAAGCAAAAAAGTGAAGTAGTTGTTTTTTTTAGGGTTTTAACGTGTGTGTGTGCAAGTGCAGAATCAAAGAGAGATCAGTCACAGAAGGTGTACGCAATATTTCACCAGTTACGTCTAGGTTCTATCTGATAAATGTTCATGTCGCCATCTACCGGGAAAAGTGCCAGACTTTCTTGATGGAAAGAATGAAATAATGTTTTCTGAAATGCTCCAAGACCAAACTTGATCTATGAGCAAGTCTATTCTTCTATCAGAATCAATTTTCGGCATTACACAAAACTTTCTTGATTTCTTTTCCAATTCAGATTAGTTTGGTAAACCAATGGTAAGTGCAGTAATACTCACGTTTAGCGGGCACTTCGTCGAATGGATTGAGGGTCCTAGGCCTATACTCCTTGATCATGGAGATGATGTCGGGGATATCTCCCTTGAGCAGCGTGGTGATGGGGCTGGCAGTGTTGTCCTTGCCGAAGGATCCTAACGATGAGAAGTCGCCAGCGCTGAATGACATCTGTCACAGAAAATATTTGGTAAATAAGAGATTTATAAATCGCTGTGTAAGTTAGAGACTTAAACATAACATAAGATCACGCCTATATTACCCAGAAGGGTGTGGCAGAGATAGAGTGCCAATTGATAGGGGATGAGTCTATCGCCATCCACCGGACATCCCAAATAAAACTTTTCCCGAGCTGGGAAACGTATCCAAGACCTCACGGTGACAAGCGCATACGCTAACCACTAGACCAACGAGGCAGTTAGAGCTTATATATTACTTTATATTAATATTTGAAAAAGGTTTTAATTGTTGATTTGATTTGATTAGTTACGTACTTTAGGGGTTTCATTATTATGGTCATCAATCGCCCCATATCTGTCCACTGTTTAGTATCCTCCTCCTTCTTTTAGCCATTTAGTAATTAAAGTATGATAATTTATTTTCCCTTCTAATACATTGAGATCTATTGAGTAGCTATCCCAAACAGAAAATTTCCTTTACAATAAAGCTGAGACTAACAAATTACGGAATAGAACTTAAATATTGATTAATGCCAAATTTTATTAAGAAGGTTCATTTTAAAAGAAGATTTTTTAACTTTCACTCAATTCTGACGCGCACTCGCTATGAGTGTAGTTTAGTGACTGAACGCATCTTTGCCGATGTGCCAAGGTTGTGTAGTGTAAAATTTTGTTCGGGGTGTCTTCTTAGAAGTATGAAGTACATATATCTCGTTGTTCTATGATGAGTATTGATGCAGATCGTGAATCCTGATAAGTGTTTTCTATCAGCCATCTTATTGTGTTTAATTTTTCATAGATCAAGACTTACTGGGTTGAATCCAATAGGTCCGGCGGGCACTCCAAACTGGCCTAACTGGTTGCGGATTAACTGGACGAGAGAAGTGATGGCAGTGGACAGCTTCTGGTACACCATGCGCAGCTCCTTCTGGTCGTCGCACTTTTCTTGCTTCAGTTTCTGAGAAAGAAAGCATTGATAAGTATATGTTCAAAGTTATCTAGCGTTGATAATGAAAAAGTCAATGATCTTGCTGTAAATGATTTCAAGACGTGGCGTTTAATGCGTCGCAGTTTAAATAGTAAGTAATATATATGTATGCAAGACCTGTTAATTAAGGGTCATCCATAAATTATGTTAGATGAATTTTATGACTTCCCATTGTCACACCTCGTCAACTTCTTTCCCTTCTCATCGTGTGCCATAATTTATAAATGGCCCCATATAATGTACTGATTTTATTCAAAAACTATATTTTCTTAAGTTTCACCAGTTCTTGATAAAGTTTCGGGCAGTCAAGTGCCGCTTAATTCTTTAAATTTCTATTCAAATTTGACATTAATTCATCGGTCTAATAACTGTCGAATAGACTTGCCGGAACTGCTGTAACTGGGTCTAAGACTGCTATATGGCACAATGAGTATTACCTTCATGATGTAGCTGTTGAGAGCATCAGTGAAGTCCCTGATCTCAGGAGTGGGCATCAGCTCGCGCAGGGTGTTGTACACGTCTTGGAGGAGAGCCAGGCCTTGTTCAGGCACAGCCAGGTCTTGGTACTGCACGAAAAATAGTTAGTTAAATTAAATCAAGCGGTTGAAAAACTACTCAGTATTATGGATACGTTGTCAAAACATATTTTGGCTGTTGTTGTCAATACTCTTAGTGCGACGTTTAGACAGTAACTTGCTTAGCATATTCTCTATGTTTTTAGCAAGCCAATCGAAAACAAGTTTGTATGCTTACTTTTTCCTGAATGAGGGCCACGATGGGCAGTTCCTTGATCTGTTCTGAGAAGTCCTTGGTCATCTGGCCGACGCGAGAGCGGAACTCCTTCATTTGAGCCACGAGCAGGCGAGTCAGGTCTGAAGGTAGAAAATTAATATTAGTATCTGGGATACACCACGTATAAGTATACGTGTGAAAAACTAATAAACGGTTTACCGAAGACCTCATTTGAACAGCATAAAAATATGCTCAGTAGTTTATGAGATCAACGCACATACAGACAACATAGTGAAGGTTTTTTCCGCAATATTATGTTCTGATATAGTGTCATGTGTGTAACTGCACAAACTCTCGTTACGTTTCACTTTTGCTTTTATTTTTATGCTGTATAAAAAAAATTGAGAAGCAAATAGACCCTTACCCTTGAAGATGTTCGTGAGATTGTCGACCAGCTCCTGGAGTTCAGGCTTGTGCTTCTCGTAAAAGTCCTGGACGAGGGCCGCAAAGTGAGCGATGATTTCATAGATGCCATCGAGATACTCCTTGCAGGCGCCCGCGATGGTGCCATACAGTTCCTTTAGTTGAGGCTCAATCTGAGAAAAAAAAGTAGTTTATAATATGTTCGATAGCTTGATGAATTTTGTAGATTAATTAATAGGTGTCCGCTTAACTAAAAAAATAACAGTTTAAGACAGAAATACTAGGCACTTGAAATAAAATAAAATTTCCGTTTTAAGACTATTTTGTCAAGCTGTAATTGGCGAAGAGCCAGTATCTGGCATCGAAATTGACGAGAAGACTAATACTGACCTGTTTCTCATACATTTCCTGGATCTTCTTGGCAGTATCGATGAAGACCTGGGTGACTTTGTCAACCATGGGCTTGGTGGCCTGGAGCACTTCGTCGATCATCTTAGCCAAGTAATGGACGATTTCGTTGCTGAAAAGAATTTATATTAATTAGTGTTTGGAAAATTATAACTGTTATAAAATCAAAGCCATAGTGATACATATTCAAACAACTTACAATGCATGTGAGATCTCCTTAAGTGCCTTATCATCAGCGATTTCAGTGTAGAACTTCTCAAGGTCGTCAGAGTATGCCTTCTTCAGGTTGTTAAGGGTCGGCTCCACGCGCTTCAGGACTGCCTTCATGTCATTGTTGGCCTGGTCTCCGAGCTGCTTGACGCGTGATTCCAGGTTGTCCAAGTCCTTCTTAAGAGCATTCTGAAGGAACGATAATTTTTGTCTATATTTTGTGACGAAATTGATCACCATCAATGTTGAAAGTTTACGTTAAACACGACCAAAGAGATCAAGGTTATTGCTAAGGATACAATTCTAGACTATAGTTAAAAAATACTGATGCGGTCTTCTTCTTCGTCGTGTCGATGGCTGAGTCAAAATTATATTGGTCCAATAAGTGGCCACTGTTATAGCGCTCTTGTCGGCGTTCGTGAGCGCCTCTCTTATGCAGGTGGTAGAGCATTTTGGACTGTCAGTAAGGTGGTCAAGGTTTTGATTTGCCATCGTGGTGAAAGGATTAACCAATTCGCTTTTAAGCACTCGCGAATTGCCCAGGGTACGCCGGACGTAGGGAATTGTTGTGTACGTCACTCGGGGAGGCTCCTTTAATTACTGTATGAGTAAATTTTCACTTTCTCCCAAAATTGTTGCACAATATGATGAGACTGAAATTGCATGACCGAGCATGAGATCAAGTAATACCGATATTTGTTTAAAGCTTACCAAGAAGTAGTTAAAGTGATCCTTGGACGCGCCATAGTCGCTCTTGACAAGGTTGTCCTCGAGGAACAGAGCTCCGTGAGCAATGTTCTTCTTCTGTCCTCCAAGAATGATATCAGCGCTGACGTCAACGCGTTCCTCGGGCTTAAGGTGACCCACGATGGACAGCTTGCGGTCTGACTCATCTGTAGATAAATCGAAAATTAGAATGTGATAAAGGGGTTGTAACAAAGGGAGAATAAAAATGAAGTGTTAGAGTTGTTATTGTTACGTTAATTTAATCACAGGACCCAGATTCATTCAAATATTATTGTTAATTGTCCAGTTTTCGTATGAGATCGTCAGGATGCATTGATTTGTGAAAGTCTAGAAATTATCTCGAGCTACAAGTATCTAAGTCCTGCAGTTGGGTAGTTTCGTGCTGCATTCCAACACTATAAAGTAATCACCGCTATAACCTGTGGTGAACTCGAAATACTGGTAGTCCTTGGCGATTGCGTAGACCGAGACTGGTTTGCCTTCCAGAAGACAAAACTTGACTTCTCCCTTCTGCACGTTCTCGCTGACGGTGGCTGAGCCTTCTACGTCGATGACCTTGACCAGAGGAGTTTGGATCTGAAAAAAAAACAATGGTCACTCACTTTGTAGTCAACCAACGCTACGAGTATACTATAACTTCGCTTTTTGGATTTGGTTTATAAAAAACTTGATTAAATTAAACTGGTTTTGCAAAGAAAGAAAGGTAGAACAGAAATTGTGTTTATCTTATCAGAGAGATATGGTTAGAGAATTCTGACTAAATGACCAGGATATTAGAACAATATAAAATGGGTACTTACCAAGACCTTCATGTGAGTTGGTGAACCTTCTACCAGGATCTTAGATTCGCGGTCCTGTAAAATTTTTGTCGTTAGTCAATGCCTTTAAATTAAGATATATATGACATTACATATTCATTCAAAGAAAATGAATCAAAACAGCTTAAACTTACAGCTCCAATGGCAGGGTGTGAGACGGAGGCAGAGGTTTCGATCTTGACAGAGTTCTGGGCTGGGCGCTGTACTCCTCCACGGATCTTAAGGAGAGCCTCCTGTATACAAAATAATTATTGTAGAATATAATAGTTTCATGGATTCTATATCCCTAGCCTAGTAGACATCGTCACCCGCCTCTAGTTCAGTTGGTTTTCCTATTACTTGCAACACGATTATACTTATATTTTGAGGTAGACTACGTAAGTAAGAGCTTGTGGCTTAGTCGAAGCCACGCGGACTGATCGATCTTGCAGGTTAAGTAATGCTATCCGCGGTTGGCCGTGGATGAGTGACCATGTTCACATGGCGAGTCTTCCTCCGTGCCTAGGAGAGCACGTTAAGTTGTCGGTCCCGGTTGCCATTAGAAGATCTATGGCAGTCGTTACGGGTAGTTAAAGGCCAGAAAGGCTGACAACTAATCTAACAAAGAGTATTGTATCACCTCGTACTGGGTTGTGGGTTGTTGATTGTGGAGGTCAGATGTCAGCTCCAGGTAAAATACTGATATTCAGCTAAATCCGTTAGACTAGAAGCCGACCCAATGTAATCTGGAATAGGCTCGGAATATTGATTGACTACAAGTAAGAGTTTAAAAAACTGTATCGAACCTTGCGCATAGCAGGATGGTTGAAGCCAAATTCGGCCACAGCGGATTGCTGCTTCTCATTGGCTACATCCAAGTCTACCAGGAACCTGGCCGAGGTCTTGTGTCCTTGTTTGTTCTTGTCCATATCGAGGCACAACTCTCCGCGGATGGGGAAGGGTAGACCCTTGTCAGTGGGGTAGCTGACGACGGATTCCAAGGCCAGGACGCGTTGGGGCAGTTGCACGGTTATTCCGGACTTGGCGTCTGTGAAAATTTAATTGTTAGAACATTTTACTCTCATACTAAAATTGCTGGATTGTCCATGTCCATGTCCATGTGTTACACAGTTTAATTTAGAAAACTACACGGTGTATTTATATGGAGTAGGGAGAAGTGAATATCACCCACACTTCACCTGTAACTAATAGGGTGAGCCAATCACCGTCTACTGAGTACAGCGGTATTATTGAGAAATTCAATGAAAATATCCCAAACCACAAGTTTTCCTGAGTTGGGAATTGAACCCGTTATACGTTTAATTAAAAGGCATAATATATTGCAAGGACACTCACTTCCATATTGGGGAGTGTTGTAAACGTGGAGATGGTACTTCTTGTCGTCCTTATTGACGTGAACGTCCATGGTGTACTGCGGCAGCTTCTTGTCCGATACTTCGTCCTTGATCATCAGACCGAACTCGGGAGCGATGCCCAGCTTGCGGAGGTCAAAGCCAGCGTTGATCACGTTCTTGATTTCACCAGTTTCTAAAAAAGATGGAACAAATAATAATAAAAAAAATTACAATGACTATTTGAATTACTTTAACGTTTGTTTATTTTTAAAATGAATACCTCAGGCTTGTCTTTATTCTGTAATCTGAGCTTAAGGTATTTTATAAACGGGCTAAATAACGGCCTATTGATAAGAAGGAGTAAAAGAAAAGATCGTTTTATCTTCTCAAAACATATACCCGCAAATAATAAATAAATATGGTGTGCTTGTTACAGTGCCGAAATATTAAACTGAAGGAAATTATAATACCAAGATGTAAGAAGTAAAGATTGCAATCTTAATGAATATTTAGATTATACTCCATCGCCTTTAATCAGAGTTGATGATAAAGTACTTACTGGAGATGTCCATCTTGGAGACAAGCTCAGCATGAGCGCATTGTTTCTTCTCCTCGCAGTAGACGTAGGTGTTCTTGTACTCAAGGTTGGTGACCCTAGATTCAGCCACGTAGCTGCGTTCGCCGATCGCCATGTTGAAGAAGGTCTGAGGGAAAGGATAGGAACATAAATACTATGAGTATCAAATAGGATAGGATTTTCTATGTATGTAAGAGGCGAAGGTAACAGGACGCTCAGCTTGTATCACCGCATGGTATGGCAACATTTAATAGATTTGAGATCCCAAGATGGTTTAAATTCGTGGTCTGAAGCAAGTCAGAATAAATATGTCAATCAACGTACCTCAACACCTCTTTCGCTGCCTTCACCCAGAATGGTGCGGATGTACTTGAAGTTAGCAGATTTCTGCTCATCCTTGACCTTGACAGCACCGGAACCTTCGATGATCATCTTAGGACCTTCTTGCTTGCTGATGAATGATGTGCTGAAGAAGAAACAAAATAATGAATATTTGGTTTTAAAGCGTTTGTTTAAGCAGTTCGAGCTTGAGGAGGCGCCACCTTCACCGTCATACCTCTTACCTGCCACCAAAGCGTTCTATTTGTTCTGTTGTGTTCCGAATTAGTAATGAAATTAGGGTTCGAAGACATTATGCCTCATTTGCGAGTGTAATGCTATAATCTCTAAGCCCTCGGATGAAGCACACATCTATAAAGTCCTTTTGTAGATTGTAGATGTACATGGGCTGTTGTTACCTACTATGAGGTAGATAAGACGCTAGTTTACTACATGCATCGACGAAGAACGTGTTTCACAATTCATTAATTTATTTATCCTTCTTACCTTCCACTAAGTATGTTCTTGTTGTCGTTGGTCGCGTGGAATTCCAGCCTCTTGCCACTGCCGGCGTCTTTGCTGGCGATTTCAAGGTTGTAGTTCTTGAGTCCCAACTGCTCTGAGTTAGCGACGGCCTTAATTGCAAGGTTGTCTTTCTGAATGTTAGCTTCGCTGACGAGGTCCATTGAGATGTCGCGAATGTTCTCTATCTTCATTTCAATCTTGCCGTGAGTTGAGCTGAGGGAGTTGCCAGTGACGAACAGCCTGAAATAAAATAATGCATTGCAGTTTTTGTTTGTGGCATATTCATAGTTATAAGAACCAGTAACTAAAATCTCTTCCGTCGTTAACGTTTTCTTTAAAATGATTTTAAACAGTCAGTCGTACTGAGGCAACGTGGCTTACGGTGTTATTTTACTGATATCGATCGACGTTGATCGATGTATTTGAAACCAAAAAGGGCGCACCACTGCGCTGTTCGACGATCGATGGATATCGATCGATTTCGGTGTAATGACACTCTAAGGAGAGGGGTGATCATAACAAAATGATTATCCGAATGACATTACTGGTGTTTTAAAAAATCTTACCTGCTCATTTTCGGGCTGGCAGGGCTGGTGTACTTGACATCGATCTTAGGGTGTGCCTTAGAGAATACGAAGTTAGACTCAGTTTTGTACACGCGGCCATCAGCGTCGATCACCATGTTAGAACTGTACGTGTCGGGTGACGGGTTCTGAAAAAAAAATATTTTGAGCAAGCACCATAACATCACGCCTATATTACCCAGAAGGGTATGGTGTATAACTAATTTTACCTGGTTAAGATTCCAAATGCTATGGGAGTGAGCCAGCTACGGCTACTCATAGAAGTAGTAAATGAAAATTTCCTAATAGAAAAATTCTGGAATACTCTTTTGACCAACCAGGATAAGGCAAGTAAGATAAATAACCGCTGAACCAACGCAGCCACAGGCACAGGACCGGGTGTTGTGGCGCACATTAAGAGAGGCCTATGTCCAGCAGTGGACTGCGAGAGGCTAAATGATGAACCAACGCAGCCGTGCATTGAAAATAAATGTAGGTAATTAATTAACTGCTTACCTTGGAGTGTACAGAGAACTCTAGTTTCTTCAGGTTCTCAATGCCAGGAGTGTTGGCCTTCAGGCTGAAGCTGTTGTCTCTGGGAGCCATGGAGGTGTCCACGGCTACGCTGGCGACCTTGCCCTTGCCGTACTTGGCTTTCACCTCGACGTGGTTGTCTAGCTTGTCGCCTAGACAAGAGTATGAGATTATGAGAAAAGACGATTTTACTGGCACATGAGGCATAACACCGTAGTCCTCAGCTGTAGCGATTCATCTATAATCTGCTTTTGTGGATTGTTGATGTCCATGGGCTGTACTCCACTTACCATCAGGTGGACTACACGTTCGTTCGCTGTGGGCGTAGTATATAAAAAAAAACGATTTTGACGACTTTTATATAACTCAGGGTGCATATTAACATCGAAACATGTTTTGGTTTTCTGCAATAGGACGTGACTCTAATCCATGTTTCGAATACTGCTTTAGACTCGATGATACTGCTGATAACAAAGTGACAGGAAACTCGATTAACACTTTCAGCCCAACCCCAGGAATCGAAACCGAGACCTCACAATCAGCAGTCGGATATGCTACTAACATCGAGATCGACGAGGCAGTATTTAATGCATTTTGTTAATCATCGATCTTTCTGCACGAGTTTTCTGGAGGTAGAAATCACATTATGATTGTGAAGAATACTTACTCTTGCGGTCATTCTTGTAGTTGACGTCCAAAATGACGGGGTCTACATGGGGAATGATCAACTTCACCATGCCGTTTCCAGACTGAGGACTAGTCTTGCCATTGGCTTCGACTTTGTAGGTTTCAGCGTTGACTTGGCCCAGCTCGACGATAGCAAACTGTAAAACATATCAGTGATGAAGACAAAATACAAACAGTATGTTGCATTGTAAAATAGTTTTTTTTAAACCGTTTATTTAAACTTCATTATGAAGAGTGGAATAACATAAATTTTTACCTCAATAACATCCTGGCCAGCGGGTTGTACAAACAATACTTTGTTGAACCACTTAATGTCATGCGCCTTCTCGAGTGGCAGTCTTGCGGTCACGGTGAACTCATCCAGGTATCTAAAACACACAGTTACTATAAGTTAATACTTAGTTGAATTATTTAAAGGAAATCGTCTCTACCCGAGTGATATGTCGACAGAAAGTAGCCTATATAAAAGTTTATCTTAGCTTTAAGCTACATGTGTGCTAAATTTCATGTAAGTCAAACCAGTAGTTTTTACGTGAAATAGGTAAAACCCAGGTGTATTTATCCATACTCACAAACGTTCGTATTTAAAATATTGGTAAGTCAATAAATTAACTATCAACTTGTGCTAAAAGATTCAATTTAATTTCAAAACTGCCAAGTGCTGCTACTGAAAAGTTCTTGATAAGAGAACCAAACAATAATTACGACCGACCCGGTATAACATAAGTACATGCAGTCGCATACTTTTAGTGCAAGACCAACGAGAGACGACTTACTTTTTTTCACCTTCCTCTAAGAATTTCATAATCAAAATGCCAGTCCATTCAACAGCGACATCATCGCCATAGGTGGCCTTGAAGCGGTACTTGTCATCAGTGATGGTTACAGTGTCAGGTCCGGCGTAGTTCACAAGGAATGAGACGGGCTTAGGGATGATGTTGCCGGTCACGTCACTCTGATAATAAAGAAGAAATAGTTAGCGAAACTAAAAATAAAAAGTTAAAGATTTATTTTTTCAAAAACAGCACCAGTTGCAATTATAGGGTCCAAAACGCAAGAACCCTTGGAGTTACAAGTGTCTATAGAGAAAGATGTATGTTCGACGTATTATTTTGTTAAATGTTAACTGCATTATTATTTAAAGGTTGTATAAAAGGAAAGTAACTTACCTTCAGTTCAAATTTGTAGTTTTCACCCTCAATGTTGTTCTTTACTGAGAAAATGTTCAGCAGTTTCTTGCCGCCCTTGAGTTTGAGTTCTACTTGGCCGTCATAGTTGATGGTCTCTTTCTCAAGGTTAGTGTTGGAGATCTTGCCCTTGTAGCTGATGGTGGAACCAGCTCCTCCACGCTTGGGGGAGTCGGACAGAAGAAGCTCGGCGTGGCCGTTGAACAACTGAAAGTATAACGGTTGATAAAGTGACAATAAATTTTAATATTTATAATGAATAACAATTTAGCCGGGTACATGAATCGAAGCCGTACTATACGTAGGTAATGGTTTTTATTTTAAAAGTAGTTGTTAATAGATAAAAATTAAATGTAATTTGTGTATTCGTTTTCAATGATGATGAAGTGCTTTGTGAAGTCTAAGGAATAGATATATTTTAATTTCATTTCAAGTTTGCTTTTAGTATCGCTTTAGGGTGTGTCCTGTTATCCCAACTAATATTATAAATGCGAAAGTAACTCTGTCTGTCTGTCTGTCTGTCTGTCTGTCTGTTACGCTTTCCCGCTTAAACCTCGCGACCGATTTTGATGAAATTTGGTACAGACAATCTTTAGACCCTGAAACAGAACATAGGCTACTTTTTTTTTTTTTTTAAAGTGATGAAGGGGTTGAAATAGAGGTTGAAAGTTTGTAGGGGATTTCTTAATTTTAAAAGATAAAACCATGAAACTTTATATTTAAGTGCTTGATAAGAAATCATTCGCTTTTGAAGTTTAAATTCCTTTTGACGAATGCTCTGCATCGCCACCGCTGCCGTCGGTCGTAGTCGCGTACATTCGCCGAAGTGTGGCGGCATCTGCGGCAGGCATCGTTGTCGGACGCATGCGATTAGACAAATTTGCGCTATAGAGAATTACATTTTTCGACCCAGTAAAATTATTTTATTGTTTCGTATAACTTTTTAAGTGTTTTTTATTAATTAGGTCCTGTAAATTAATTTTGTTCATTTTGTTCATACTTGATATTTCTTTTAGTTTATAGTTATAAGTAGGTTAGATAGTTTCCTTTACTTTAAAAAAATCCGATTTGCTTTTATTTCCTTTTTTCCCTAATAGGGTATTTTTAATCTAATAGGTCGTAGTAGGTAATAATATACAATAAAATACAAACTTAACTTTGCGGTTTGCTCCCGAACCGCAAAATTAAGTTTGTCGTAGGTTGTAAATTACCTATGACAAACTTATATTTGCGGTTCGACTTATAAAGATAAACCGAAAGGTTTCTTTTTATATAAGTCGTACTGTATAGATTTTAATTTTAAAGTATTGGTATAGGTTGTATATTTGATATTGTACGTAGTGACCGTAGGTTATTTTATAATACTGTTATGTAGGATAAGACATTCGTATAGATATTAGTTTATAGGGATTTTGCTTATTTATTGAGTTTAGATTAGTTATTATCAGAAATAGGTTTATTTAGGTAGGTAGGAATTTTATTTTCTGTTATTGAGTTTTTTTATTGATGTACCTACCACACAGATGAAATCGCGGGAGATAGTTTGTTTGTTTGAAAGCGCTAAATTTAAAAACAACTGGGTGAATTTTGATATTTAACATTACGCTAAACTCTACGGGCTGTCTCGGACGCACGTGTCGCAATTTCTATTATTTCGAAATTTGAAGTAGTTTCGAAGTAGGTACCTACATGAGTTGTTCCTATTTGTCTGTTTTGATTTGTTTGAATATTATTTTCCTTGAGTTTTTGTCGTATATTTGTTTTGGTCGGTTTGGTAATAGATAGGTTCTTCTTCTTCTTTGCGTGTCAATGGAAAACACATGGAAATGCTCAATATTTAAATTTTGTTTGACCAAAACTTTGCTACAAGAACGGCATTATCGGTGGCGCTCCACAGGTCGTCTATGGTACAGGTGGTGGGACTTAAGGGGCATGTAAGAAGGTGACCCATCGTTTGGGGACTGACACCGCATTCACAATCGGCGGAGTCTGCATAACCCCACCTAAAGTGCATGAGTTGTACCTACTATTGTTATATTGACATTGTTACCTTTAGCATTTTTTGTTCATAAAACGACATCCACGCGGACGAAGTCGCGGGTAACAGCTAGTAATATATATATTGTATTTCTAATAAATGAATAAAAACAATCTATTTCTGTAATGTTAACTACCAGACTAATGAGACAGTGCAAAATAGTCACAGCAAAATATTGGTTTTGGCCAGTTTTAGCATTAACCAAAACCAAGACAAATACTTACGCCGTTGCTTTGTGACATGTCACGGTCGAGTTTCAAGCTAAGACACCTCTCAGTGGGCAGCACAACTTCCACAAGTCCGTGAGTCTTGCCAATGGTGGTGTATACTCCGTCCTGGCGCACGTTCACCTCGAATTTCTTGCCGTTGTACTCGAACTTGTTCCTGTTGAAAAATTGCATTAAGAGTTACAATAAAATTTAACATGTCATGAATAAAATTGTATAGTTGAACAACTGAAATCTTATATCGATTATTATACAACCATTTAATCATATTAATTCTAGGTCAAATAACTCACTTGGAATCAATCTGTTTCTCGGTCCTCTTGGTAGTTGTACTGATGTGAATTTTGTCATTGTTGTCCTTTTCAAAGTTGAGGTACACGTCGACGTCAGCACCGTAGTTCGGAGCCTTTGCCATGAACTTGAAGTCACCCTTGATCTTGCGTTGAGCCTGATGGAGCAATTTATATGGATTAGTTTAATTACCTATTAACCAACTTCATGACAAATTTTGGATCAGATAAGATTGTCCAGCAGTAGACTGCTACAGTCGATCGGGCAAGTAATGTAAGGTAAATGATGCGAAACTGAAAGGTTAAAAAAATCGTAATGGCGAAGATTTATCAATACTGCATGCACAAAAATAAAAATAAAAATGAAAGTAGCCTAGCGGAAAAAAAATTCGAACCCACCTTCGTGAAGTCAACAATGATCATTCCGTTGCCTTTGCCATCACCGTCAGTGAACTTGAATTGACCATTGGCGGCTATGTTGTTCTTGATTACAAGTTTCAGTTGTCCGTTTGCGTTAGCACCGCGGGTGACCTTGAGGAGGTAGTCCAGCACCTCACCATGGCTTTCAGTGACCTTGGCGTGGGATGAGTACAGGCTGGCGGTCTCAATCACGCCAACGTCGAATCTGGTGGTAATATTTATACGTTAATAAAATAATTTTGTTCTAAAAATACTTGAACGTGTAACTATGCAATTTGATAAAACTTACTTGATGTCTTGAGTTTTGCCACCCGTAGACATTTTAAAGTGTCCAATAGCACCAACGTTCATGTCATTAGGCTTGGTCTTGTGTAGAACAACTCCTGACAGCTCATACCTGCCGATGCCCTTGAGTTCAACATAATTCTCAAAGTTGGATTTGTCAGCTGACACGATATCTCTCTTAGAGAACAATTCAATGCCAGTTTTGTCGCAGTGTGCCTTCATTTTCAGACTGTAGTCGTCGCGTTTCTTGATGTGGGTTCTTGCGTCAAGTTCGAATTCAGCCTTCTTGTCTACGTATTGACCTTCGGCTTCAACGTTCAATTTCTTGGGATCGATGTCAGCGTCAAAACGGGCTTTCAATGGCAGGGCGCAAATCTCAACTACAAAAAAACCTCATCAGAAAAAAATATATAAAGCAAAAATATTGCAAAATCAGAAATTGATAATAATGCTTACACTTGTTCTTAGTAATGAAGTTGAAATCATCTTGGGATGCCCTGTGGTGTTTGTACATCTGTGCAAAAATTACTCGGTTTTGTTGATTGCTGAGGTCACCGCCGTACAATAAATCGATTTCATTGCGAACCTAGAAACAAAGATAATGAATTATTATAGGTTACCAAATATAAAACAAAATGTTTTATAAGTATAAACTTATAAGTTTAGCGTCAGAAAATTATCTACTTACAACTTGGTCGTATTCGAAGTGTCCCTTCAATCTAAAGTTGATGTACGGGTTTAGTTTGTTCATCAATTCAGCAAACACATCGTTGTTCTTCAAAGATCCCTTCAGAGTAGCCAAATCTTTAACGGTAGCATCGAACTCCATATCTTTAGGGCCAGCAGTGCTGAAGTGTCCATCAATGCAGATGGGGTCTCGTACACTGGGAAGGTTGATTTTAACACCATCAATAGTATATTTCCTCTTTGAGTCATGGACTTCTTCAATCACTTGACCAGAGATCGGGATGTGCTGCGTTTCCTTGGCACCGGGCATTTTGTATTCAGCAACAGGTTTGTAAACGGTGCGGGCAACACCACCCTGGACGGTGAATCCGATCTTGCCGTAGATATCGTTAGCATCGTATTTACCCTTAACGAGCAGAATCAGCTCAGTGGGGCTACGGCTCATGGAAACCTGGCCAGAGATTTGCTTGATAGCTGAATCCAGAGAAATTTGAGCTCCAATTTCACGTTCGTTGTAGACGTATTCACCACTGAGTTGAGCACGACCCTGTTTGGCGCCTTCAGCGTCAAACAATACTTCGAATCCTTGCCTGCCGTTTTGGTCTGAGCGCAACACGCCCCTAATGTGGTATCCTCTAAGGTTTTGTTTTTCAAGCATCACCTTCACTTTAGCATTACCAGATAGCGGATAGTTAGAGATGTACTTGGAAATGGAAGCTTGAGCTTCAGGTCCTGAGAAGGTAAAAGGTACGGACACCTCACCGCACAAGGTAAGACCGATGAAATCAGCAGCTTGGTCAAAGCAGCCGCTTACTTCTTTCGGCGCATTATCAGTTTTTACATCAGTACGTTTCTCCATTTGTCCTTTTTCTGCTTGGAAGAAAACGAGCTCATTAGAAGCAGTAACAATTTCTTGCTTGTCGATTGGCAGACCAATTTGTAGGTCAAATCCTCGTCCACTTTCCATGACCTTGGCGATAACGTGACCTCCAGTAGAACTGTGCAAGTTCACGTTGACCTTAAGACCAGCAGTGACGGCATCAGCATCAACTAACAGGGCTCCAGTGATTTCGATGTCAGTGCTGGGCACCAATTTGATGTCAACTTTAGCGTCCTGAGGGCTCTTCATGATCTGACGGATGTCAACGTTGGAAGCGGCTTCAAAACGACCGGTGGCTGCGCCAATAAGGTCCAGTTTAAGGGGGAGACCAGTTGACGTAGGGTAAGCTAACTCAGCGTCCAAGAACAGAAGGTGAGCGCGAACTTCTTGCTGCAATAATATTAACGAAATAACATGTTAATTTTAGTCATTAAGTGCAGATGTCCAACAGTACTTAAATGACGTTAGGTTTAGTTTGTCTGTATGCCTTGAGAATTAAACATACTAAGTCGAATTGCAAAAGCTAAAAGTATGGCAAAAGCTTGTATGTTTTATGGGTTAAAGATATTTACCTTGAAGTTTTTGACGCTGTTGATACCGTTGTTAACGTACTGTATGAACTGATCAAAGGCCTTGTCAAAGTCAAAGCCCTTATCGTCACCCAGAGACAGGAATACGGCGTCGGTACCGAATAGCTTGACGTACAGGTCCAAGTCAAGTTCATTGTTGTAAGGAGTTGATTCAGCCTTCAGCTGTTAATCGAAAATAAAAATATTACATTGAATATTTATGCTAATATGACACTTATTTTAATAGGAATAAGATTCATGTTCAAAGTTAACCTACGTTTTTGTCAAAACTGTCCACATCGGATTTGACAGAGCGACGACCTCTCGACATACTTTCAGCCTTCTTTGTGAACTCTTCCATATGAGGAGCAACGTATTTGGTGTAGACTGCTTCCATATCAGCTGTGCGTAACAGTCCTTTGGGTCCGAGAAGGTGTTCAACAACACGGTCCAGGTTTCCTTGACGACCACCAATCTTGAAAAATAAAATATTTGATGAATTTCGTGGTTCAATTGTTCTGAAGATTTTAGTTATGCTAAGTTCTACCATATAATTATTTGATCCAAAAAGTATTTTTATGCAGGTATTTACCTCGAGTACGTTAAGACTATGTCCAAAGACCTCAGCTGTTAGGTTCACGGCTACAGATCTTGGCAGGAATGAGTCCTGGGAGTAGATGACTGTCTCCTCTACATTACCACCGAGACCAAGGGCGTCCACGTTGAAGGAGTTCTCTTCGGTAAAGGAGTATTTCCTGAAAAATGCAACTGTGAGTAAAGCGTGTATCTGAAAAGATTTAATGTCTTAGAATTTTCAAAAATCGTTCTTGTAACTTCTTTTGTAGGCGTAATTTTGACATTGACCATTATTTAACATTTATGTGTTTGATGGAATAATAAGTAGATAGTACCTTAGTAAAATAACTGAATTTTCAAGAGAAGTGTCCACTAGCAACGAAAGTAGCAAAATTTCTGGCAAGTGACTGCTTAAGATAACTTCTGCAATTTATGCTGCAAATAGACACTCAACTAAAGGTTTACTTAGCTATTATTAAGAAGCACTACCTGACGTCACTGTTGAACTTTTTAGGCGTACGGATAAGTCCATAGTGCTGGCGAGCGAGCTGCTTGTCGGGGTTGGAAGATGTGCGAATGTTGCGAAGAGAGGTCGAGATGAAGTTGCCCACTGTAATCGAAGATTTGCATTAGTTTGGATATTAAATCTCAAAATGTGAACATTTCAAAACCAAAATATTTACAGGGGTAAACATACTTTTATCTGTATTCTCTGAAAAGGAATATTACCTTGGTTAACAGGTTCAGATTCGAGCAAGTTCTTGATCTCAGTGGCGGAGTGAGCGCAAGGACAGGTGATGACTGCAAGGTAAGCCTTGATGCGGATCTCAGAGTCCAGCTGACGGTTCTTCATAACGTTAAAGGCAGCTTTCTTCAGCTGTTCCGGAAAATCAAAAATTAGACACGTCCAAACTCATTTTGAAAATAAAGTTACGTCAGTTACTTAAAACTAGTACTATCACATTAATTAAGACTATTTTATCCCTTACCTTAGCGGCGCAAGCATCAGCCTGGAAAGCTTCGAGCACTGCAGCCTTGACCCTCGGCTTGACGTTGCCGTCGAGCGCAGCGTGAGACAGTTTGTCGACCAGACTGTCCTCCAAATGATGCATGTTGCGGATACCCTTCAGTACAGCTACTACCTGCAATTCCATAATGACAAAGAAATTACTATAAGGTTACATATAACTACTAGACCCATGAGGCTGACATTATTATGTATAAAGAACAAAAAAAAATCATTCGTAAATAGTGATGATAAGTAATTATTGGTATATTATGAGTCTAGGTTACTCAGACGGTCTTTTAAAAAAAATACAACATGTTCTACTTACATTGTCTTCTTCAACTTTGGTCTTGGGGCGGCATCCTTGTAGCTTGGCACCAAACTTTCCGCTGAGAGCGACTATGCCGTCATTCTTGACTTTGTGGCACATGTGCTCGCGGCAGAAGACTCCAGCTAAAGCTCCAACGCCGAGGTATACTTCTTTGGGAAGGTTTGGCATGTCCAATATTGTCTGAAAAGAAATAAACGCGGTTAGGTTAGATATGCTGTAAAGTTATGAAAATAATATTATTATAGCTAAGTTATGACAATCCTGCAATATGTTCTTTACTACAAATTTTATTTTGTTAGCTTACCGAAAATAATATATTGCTAAATTCAGCCCACCCGCTCCTTTCATTATTTCTTATGTAATTTATGTATGACCCCTTATTAGTATCTTTTTAGAAAACCGACCAATTTCGTGTCGGGCCGTAGTTAGTCGCTACAACATATTTTGGACTTAAAAGGGGTTTAATATTTGTATATAAGTTTCAACTTCGTATAAATCATCATTTTCAAGTTTTTATATTATGAACGAACCTATAAAGTTAACAGAGCCACTATAGTTTTTTTTAAAGTTCGTTACATACACTATACCACAAGGATTTCTTTTTAGATTTTTTGAGCTAACCAAAATTAAAATCAACAAAAAACGACTATAATGAACTGGTTGAATACTAGATTTAATTTGATAAAATTAATTAACTTAGTATCATACTAAATGTTAATGGTATCAAACTGTTGGCTTGAATTTATGTAAGCATTTTAAAAGGAGATGATACTCACAGCTGCAGCCTTCAGAGCATCATTGCTGACGTGCCTGGCGTTGCCCAGAGACAAGAAGACCAGCTTCTGCTCAATGGGGCCGAGCTCCTTGGTCTTAAGCAGTTGGATGGAAGTCTCGATAGCGGGGCCGGTGCCGGCGCGGATCAAACCGTCCAGGAACACACGCCTGATGAAGAAACAAAATATTAAATACACACAAACATGATTAAGAATTTATTCAATCAAATTTGCTCAAACTTACTTTTCAACGTTGTTGGCCTTGACGTGGCTGTAGACGTTCATTAGATCATCCTTGGTGCTTGTGCGTAAGATCTGAAAGAAAAATGTTCCATAAGTTATATTGCTACAGTGAACGGATAGTTTTATATTGTACAGATAGTTACGAGAAATGTTAATTTATAAGCTTTAGTTCAAAATGTTTACAATAATATAAACTTTTCAAAAGTAATTACCCTGACGAGCTGAGCGAAGTTGCCAGCAGACTTGGATCCAGCCTCAGTGGCGAGGGTCTTGCCGGTTTCCTTGACGGCAGCCAAGGCGGAGTGAGCGTTGGCCTGGTTCATGGCTACACCGTGGGGGCTCTCGAAGATGATGGTGCGGGATTCCGTGCAGTGAGCTAAGAAAAATCGCATAAATACGATGTTTTTTATTTTTGATTACATAACATGTTATGTTAAATTACGCCTATATTACACAGAAGGGTGTGGCAGAGGTGTACAACACCCACATGAATTATTCTGTTATGTTTTGATCCCATGGGATAGGGGGTGAGCCTATCGGCATCCACCGGGCTCAATTTCAACTCTGTGCTGCTCCGGAAATCGAACCCGAGACCTCGCGGTGAGATGCGCGTACGCTGATATTTTTTCATAAATTAAAATAAAATAAAAGCGATAGAAAATTCATGATTTTTTAACATTTTGTAATGATATAACCTTACCAATACAGAAATATTCAAAATGTAGGTATGATCTGATTGTATTTTTAGGGTTCCGTAGTACCTATAAGGAACCCTTATAGTTTCGCCATGTCCGTCTGTCTGTCCACGGCATAGCGACGAAACCGTTGGTGCTAGAAAACTGAAATTTTGCATAAACATGTATGTTAACTAAACAAAGAAAGTTGTAGAGTAAAATTTGGAAAAATATTTTTTTTTCAGGTAGCTCCCCTACATGTAAAGTAGGGATGTTTTTTTTTTTGTCGCCTACCCCATAGTGTGGAGTATTGTTAGATAGAACTTTTAAAAATGTTTAGGGGTTGCTAAGACAGTTTTTTGATTTAGGGATCCGTTTGCGAGATAATTAACTTTAAAGAGCAAATTTTTGTTCGAGTAGGGCGTCCCCCCCCCTCTAAAAGCTAAACTACTGGATCCTAAAATCTGAAAAAAATTGTGTCGGTAGTACATGTAATGAACTTTAAAGGAAAAACTATAGCGGATAAGTTCACTTCATTAGTTCAAGAGGAATAGGGGTCCGAAATGTCAGATGCAGTTACTCAGAATATTTCGTTCAAAATTCTTGAAACATAAATAAACATACATAATACATATATAAAATCACGCCTTTATCCCACGGGGGTAGGCAGAGACGATGGAACGCCATGTGCTTCGCTCCTTACATACTTCTTTCGCTTCCTTATCATTCATACATCTCGTCATACGTGCTAGCTGGTTTCGTGTACTACAAACATTTCCTATCTGAAGGACGCTATTTATCTGGTTACTTTAACTTAATTAGTTCTAGAGTAATTGGGGTCCAAAGTGTAAAATGCAGTTACTTAGAATAATTCGTGCAAATTACAAAAACCTTTGAAAGTAATGACTTGTATGAAGATGTTACTTGTTTAATACAGATAGTAAATCCCTTTTAAGTCGAAATATGTTATTACGACTAGCTACGGAAGCCTACTGCGCGTGGCCCGACACGCACTTGGCCGGTTTTTATAACAATAACATTTGAATGCAGTAAATAATTTAGATTCGTATAATTATTATTGTAACCATATTTTACCATATAATAATTGGGACACAGCTTTAAAAAATACATAAATTGTAAAGTGCTCAGTGCTGTTTAAGATGGAATGGAAAAGAAATGGTGCGTAAATGTCATAGGAATCATGCTAGTGTGGGTAACCCACAATGTTAAAAAAAATCCAGTTGCATTGAAAACATATTGTTTTTGTAGTCGGTATTTTGATACAAATTATATGGGACCACCGCTGAAAAATGCCATCAAACGATAAAAAAACCATAAGAATTAAGTTCAAGAAAAACCTTTATCTTTTGGACGTTGCCGCGTTGGTAGCAAGGGTCAAGAAAAAATGATATTTTTTTTTCTTCTAACTCTATGTAACTTCGTTTGCTATTTTTCAAAGATTCATAAATATCTAAGAGGTTCATCATTGAGGCAAGGAAGAAGTTTTCATATACTCACTTGGTGCACTAGCAGCCCTAGCTTTGCCGGTCAAAGTCAGCTTGGTGTTGACCCTAGCGCGAGCTCCATTCGCGCCGACAGAGAAGGGCCTGTACAGGTACTCCTCAGTAGCGGCCACCTTCTCAGGTACTCCGTTGTTGACCTTGGTTTCCACGTTCATGGTTGAGCGCAGAACTTGGGTATCCTTGATTTCCTGGTGGTAGAAATTAGCTTATGATGATAACTTTATTTATTGTTAACATTTGATATTTGTTTAAAGTCAGAGAAACAAAAGAATGACTCCAATTAAATCTCAATTTTGTGAAGCTTTAAAATAAATAGTTTTATTTAAAAACTTGCATATTATTGCAATCATTAAAAAAATCTATGAATTTGGTTGATAGCAACAGTTCTTGTCGATAATTAATCCGATTATAACGGATGATTCTATGATCTCTCCATTGCTTTTTACACTTAGACTATGTGTATTCCTTGTACTTACAGCGTTAGGGTTGAACACTCCAGTGATCATCTCGTTCTTGCCTTGCTCACGGTGACCACAGCGGGACAGGTCACGGTTACGGTGGACCAGGACGGCACCACCCTCCTGGGATGATGACACTTCCGTGGGGCATGTTCCGAAGATGTCCACCTAGGAGATTGGAATTTACAAATCATTTCAACGACTCAGTATGGTAATCCAACGAGGTGGAAGCTTTTTGGAAGCATTAACTATAAATATAATAACTATCAAAGCAGTTCAAAGCAGTTTCCAAAAATGTTTATATTCGTATGTTCGTAAAGCTGAGTATAATTTGTAATGTACCTAAACAGCGTGGTTAATATTTTTAAACGAATAAGCCTTAATATTCTGGAATATTAAAATGCTTTGGCACTTTGCACTATTAAATGAGAAGTGCTCAAATATACTTCTAAAGTTAGAGATAATTAATTTGTCTTACTTGTGTGGCAGACTTCTGCTCAGTCTGCAACAGCGAGATGATAGCCCTCTTGATGTTAAGGGAACGACGGGTGTCGTCTTCTTCAGCGCAGATTTCAGCACCGACACGGCCATCTTGTAAAGTGAAGCGCACTGGCTTCTCGATACCGGGAGGAGCCTGGTATTTCTATAGACAAAAATTATGGTATTAGAGTAGAAATAAAATGGGGTAAGATATCGAGACATACATGGAGATATACTTGTTAGAAGAAAAAAACTATAAAAGAGAATTATTTCATTGTCATCATGAATCTCAAGGATTTGTCCAAATTACGCTGTGGTCGGCTTTTTCTTGTCTAGACAAAAGATATTTAAATAGTTTTGAAGAAAATTTATAAGTGTTCCAGGTTTCTAAAAAATTTTACAAAATATTTGTTTATTTATTTGAAACTTCATATACACATTTATGTATATTGGCGGACTAAATAGTTATACTATTGAAACTAACCTTGCCATCAGGCCCAGAGATGACCAGGTTCTGTACAGCTAATTCATGCACGCAGTTGCCGACCGAGGACACGGAGACCTGCCCCAGGAGCTTGACGTTGGTCTCCTGGGTAGCAGCCCCCGTCACGAAGATCGTTACGGTACCTTCGACTCCATAGTTGTACTTGTGTCCGCTTAAGAATGCTTGGGTTGTCGGTGCTGGAAAATCAGAAGACAGTCATAAGTATTTTAAAATCAATACTGAAAATTGAAAAGAAGTTTTTTGCTTAGCTCTCAAGTCAACAGTTTGGAGTGGCTTAGATTGAGATATAATTCAAACTGAAAGTGAATTCAGCGCTAAAATTTAGTATTTGGAAATAGTTTTAATAAAAGATAAGCATTAGCACTGAATTGAATGCATTAGAACAATGCACTGATGAAATAATATACATTGCCATCTAAAATATAGAAAAGACAAGGAATTGATAAAACGACTGTTGTTTCAAAACCAATAAAAGAACCAATAGATGAATTAAATAAAATGATAGAACACTTACATCCTTTGCAAGCAATGGAGCATTTATCTGAAACAAACAATAATAATATGATTAGTGTAAATGAACTTGTTATTACATTTCATAATATCAAAATCACTAATAACCAGGGCTCGGAATTAGGTAGAGTTTTTCATGTACTAACACTGATTTAATACAACGAAAGAATAAAGTGGATATGCCTCAAATCCCGAGATTAATTTTAAAGAGCAGAAAAAAATCCCATGATTTTTTAAATCAAAAGATATTTACTTTTTTACACAATTTAAACTACTGTACGCGCGACTAAATATTTTAATTCTCATCACTTCTTCTCACTTCAAATCTTACTGGTAATGAATCGGACAAGGAAAATGATTCTGATGGGCCGTTTGAATAAGCAAAACCTCACGAGTCTAGGCTAGAAGCAAAAGTATTTGCTAGTATTTATAAAAAAGGCGAAATATGCGTAGGTATGAGAATTTACTACAGACTTTCAACAATTTGTATTGTGAATTAATGTAAACTAATAAAAAAATATGTTAATTATATAATAACATATTAAAAGAAGTAGCCGTAGTTTACAATGAGTGCTAAACTGGCGTCTAATCAGAACTAGGGAAACAATACAACATATATTGCAAGTAATTGAAATGAAGGTAGGGTAGATAAAAATATACATAAATATGTAATTTTTGACGAGTGCAAATAGTGATCATTTTACTGTTGATCTAAAGAAATTAAAAGATTTAACAATATCAAAACAAATAACAAAAATACTGTCATTAAAACATCAAAATTTAAAAGCAGTAACTCAAGCCGAAATAAGCCAGCACATCAAATTGAACATGAACCTATCCATCTCAATAAAGTTCCTTGTCAAGGGAGAAAGCTACGATCAATCATTTAGAAGGAATGTCTGACCCCAGGGCATCAAGTAAAGTAAATAATTAGCAATAATAAACAAGGTTCAAGGTACAGTTAATATTCCGCTTGTATATTATGATGTTGTAAACATACATAATGTGACAACAAAGTAGAACCCGGATCTTGAGTCAAATGGTCAACCCCTTATCAATATTATGAATCAGCATCGCATGTGTTTTCAAGGTTTTAGAAATTATAGTTGTTTTACAAAATATAATAAATTATAATTAATTGCTATTACAAATTAATATCAATTTGTTTTAATAAGTGCAATGATTGCCGATTTTGCTGGAATCAGTTCTTAGGTAAGTAGGTAGATAACGTCTATGTTTAATAATTTAACTTTCTGAGTGATTAACCTGAATCTCACATTTTTGTAAAAACTTGCTTATTACTTATTACCAATTTAAGATTTTAAAACTTACCTAATTTAATCTATCTCTCTATAAATCAGTTTCAGACAGATTTTTTGCCAAATTCGTATCAAGTTCCTAATTACATTAAATTTTAAGTATTATTTTCTATTGGTGATCTGACTCTCCCTCTCTCGTGACCCCTGCGCGCGCGCATCGATTATCCAATTCCATCAGGAGGGGACTGTCTTGCTGCCGAGTTTGGCGACCCGGCCTGACCTCTAATGTTTTAAGTAGGTATGTTCGACCTATATTCCAGAAAATTCTAAGCTTAAGGATGGGTTAGAACAGACACAGCTGTTTGATCTTTGTATTGCTGATCGGGCAGGGGTTGAACTATGACCTCTTGTTGCTACTTAAATTCAAAATAAGCAAATTTTTGGTGAAAATGGTGCGCTGTCAGAATTGAGAAGCAAAAATATTTTTTCTCGGGCTTTTTTTGCCTTTAATTTACTCCTGTTGAAGTCAGTTAAGAAAACGTCATGGTCCGGCTTCAAAGCCTCGTATGGTGGCTTAGTGTTTATTAATTATAACGTAAAATTAATTACTTATGCAGCTATGTTCGTAGTAGAGATTAAGATTTTTAAACGTTTACAGCTTGTGTTTAGTTTAAAATGAGCCCGATTTTGTTTTTGCAGTTCTTGCGATGTTGTTTTTTTTTTGCAAATACGACTTATATGTATTATCGTAGAAGTTGTAACGTCCTGAAATTTCTAAAGTGCCATAATTTAATACTTATTAATTTACAGAACCATAAACTTCTATTTACAATTCCACAACCGGGAACGGAACTGAGCTCTTAGCGGCAGTTAATCTAAGAGACGCTAAACAGACGCATCCGTACACAGCGGGGACATAATTGATACTGTTTACAGACATAACCGGATTACCGGTAACAGGTCACAGGAATTTGATACCATCATCATCATAATCAATAGAAAGGAAGATTTGGACCTATTTAATAACCACACTCAGTTTCGCAATTTATTAACGAAACAATTTTTCGATTCGTAGTAATGATAATTTATTTTTATTTACTATTATTCTAATTTATTGTATCCTATCAACATATTAATTATTACTATATCATATATGTGAATTATTTAGACCATGTTATTTGTTTTTAATATGTAAGTTTCGAACTTAGCCATACATATAAGCGGAAACTATCAATTGGCTTACGTTGTTATTTTATTGATTGTTCTAAAAGCTGTTTGTTTCCCAAAAATAAATAAATAAATAAACATAAAAGAAATTGAATCAATCGATGCGGGCATCAAGTTTCATCAAATTGCCAATAATAAAGGACAAAATAACAAAGTGACTAAAGAGAAAGCTTTGCTTGGCGATTGTGTTAAATATGCTGATGATAAGTTTGCTTTGGAACTAAACTAAAAGTATTTAGATAGTTTTGAAAACATTGGAAAATTCTGGTTTACTGGTAAAAATTAGATACTTTTAACTGGTAAAAATTTGATACTTTAAGGCATTAAGTCCGCCATTGCAATGTTCTTTTGCTTGAAGTGTACAATAAAAAAAAAAATTACGTTCTTCTCGAGCTATGTCTAATATAATTGCTAACAGCATTGTGTGTCAGAAAAAAATCTAGGTTGATCAAATGATAGTCCAAACTTTAAACTGGATTTAAAAAATACCGTTACATGTAGGTTAATTTATTTTTGTTTCGTCTAGATCGAGACCACAATCGAGACAGACTAGACAGTTATTTCTATACTTAGCTGTTAGTAAATACGAGCCGATTAGAAAGATAGACCATCGTTTGATAGAGTCCGTGAACTTCACCTTATTGGCATTGAAGGATGAAAATAAACACCTCAAGAGCAGTTTATTCATTAGATAAAGGATTCTAATAAGTTATTGTGCGTACTGTAGATTATCCTGAGTTTGAATGAATGATATTAGAAGAATTATCTGTTAAGCTACCTATACAGGCAGGCGATAGATCTGAAAGATCTCTGATTTGTTTGCTATCTTTCGTTTTACTTTTATAGAGGGTTTTTCTGATTTAGTTTAGTTTAGTTCAGTGCTAATTTGTGTATCGCGTCAGTCATCGGCCAGTTCTATTAAAATATGCAACTGTCACGATGCACCAGATAGCATCTTTCATCTTTCTACTATCACTTCCGTATAATCTTTCTAATCTATGGCAGTTACCATCAAGAACATACAATCATTTATTTAAATAAAATCTATAACTCTCTTATATGCGTCTCTTTATCTTAAGTAGGATAAAGACATGACATTGATATGAAAGGTTTCAGATAAAAAGTAACAAAATTGACAAAGCCGACACACATTCTAATAACAACGGACAGTAATATAATTTTATGAGAAAATATTAATTCAATAATAATTACGATAATTTTAAACTCAGAGAGTAAATGTTATCAAGTAGATGTTATTAAATGTTGCATCATTGAACAGTGTCATTGTCAAGGATTTTGGAGATGAGTAATGGATAGTTTGATGTAACAAAATTCGGATATTTATAAAATCATTCCAATATTTTACCAGACATTTAGGACATGTCAAGATTAAAGAAATTAAAACCATTGATAAATATCACATTAAAGTTAGCATAAAGCAAAAAAATAACTAATAACACAAGACTTTGAAAAATATTAAAGTGTAGTAAATAAATCAATTAGAAAACTGGAATTTAAGAAACAAACTAAGTTGAGTAAGAAAATTAATAAACCTAAACTAATATACATCAAAAAGAAATCCGAGTAACAAAAGAGGAATAAAATAGAAGAATCGATGGATTGTACAGCAGTCTATCGTTTTAGTATTTCCGGTAAACCAGATACAGAGACGATGAATCATAAACATTTTATGAAACCACAAAAATACTACATAAACGAGATTCCATAAAATAACAACAAATATAAAAATAATGTCAGATCCCCACCACTACATAAACTCATATAAACTCTCTGTACATTTGATCAGGGAAGGATAAGGTTTCGTTACGAAATACTTTAAATGGTAACCCTTAAAATTGAAATCATGATTTTCCAGGACATCTTTAGAGATATTTTAACTAAACATTCTTGAACTAAGACTTCTTTTGTTTTTAACCCTCAAATAGCTAATTTACACTTTTCTAATCAAAGTGATGTACATACATAGTTGCACATTTTGTAGCTTTTTGTCAAAGAACAATATACTTAATTTACTAGTGAAAACTTGCTGCTTCAGTAATGCCATTATTTTGTTTGTTCCGATTTGGAATAAAAGCTGCGTGAAAGAATTTTGGGGTTGATGATTGAATGAAGGAACATAATTGCAATTTTGAATGTTTTGAAACTTTAGTGAACTATTCTGGTTTGGTTTCTTTTAACTAGCCTTCGTTCTGTTTTGTGTCTTAAATTATTATTGTATGTAATCAAATTTAAAGCTGCAACATTTTGGATTTGACCAACATTGGATTATGTGTTATGGGGCTTATTTCAGAAAACATATTTATGATTAATTATTTTTGTTCTGTTTAAAAGAAAGACTTGTATCTTCGGCCTGATATTTATGTATATTCTTTTAATGTTTATTTAAGGCAATTTATCAATACCTATGCCAAGTCCATTACCCGTTGCTGACATTGGACATGAGATAGTACAATCTCGGGTCAAAGTTGGCCTCTATCTATGTTTGTTGCAAATAATAATTGTTAGCACCTTATCTGTCGTTGTTAACGGCACTTTGTTTGCGACTGTACCTAATGCGGAAAGTTTTTGCTGTGTATATTTCCAAGACGTTATTTGAACCTCTCTTGTTTTTGACCGACTGCGGTATTAGCTTAGTACTGGCGTTATGTGTAAAACACACCTGTATGTTTACTAGTTACAAGGCTTCTTAACAAAAGCTTTGATGAATTTATTTTAGACATTTGTGTCAAAAATAAATTCACGTGCATCGTCTAAAAGAAGTAAGTAAACATTTTAAAAATGTTAAAGTTTAAGAAATTTTATGAAAAATTGTTAGATAACGTAAGCCAAATGGACAAATGCACGGACAAGTTCAATGGTTTCCATTGCAAAAGAGTGAGAGAGAAATCTTAATACCACATGTTGATAAAATTGGCTATACATACAGATAAAGAGAAAAACACCACGAGTTCATTTGGATGGTATCAATTTGATGACAAGAGATACAAAATAACTCGTGTTAGATGTATAACTTTGTTGTAGCCAAGTCATAGATCCGATGCCAGTTTCAGGTTTTATGATAGTTGATCTCTGAGTGAATACCATTATTTTCGCTTCTTTATCATTATTTTCTCCTCTTAGGGGCTTTAAGCTTTATTTGCACGTATAGCGTAATGGGGTTAAAGTAATACCCAACTGTGCTACTCAAGTGTTGTGGTCTTCATTTCAGCATAGGATACATTTTGTACAACGACTTGTAGAGGCAACAGTACCATTATTCAATATATATCTATAGATAATATAGTTACTATTGTAATATTTTGTCAGAAATATAATATAGGTACCTAAACGAAACCTTTTAAACAACAAGTTTCGCATAAATAAGAAAACGATGACAAAGATGATGTTTTTAGAGAATTGGCGCTGACAACTACTTTGGTAACGGTATAGTTAGGATCTCAAAGACCTACTGATGTTAAACTACCGCCACTGAGAAAGAAGGATCAACTGAGCAACTTAAACGTTAAGTACGTTCAAATGCTAAGTAGACCAGATTTGAGCTTAAATCAAACTTAAAGAAGCTGTGATTTACGCAAAAGCTTTAGGCCCTTAATTATTACAAGACTGACAGACAGACTACTGAAGAAGGTTCTTAAATAAGTTTACATTAAATAAATCATAACCAATCTAATGTTATTTAAAAGCCTATTATTTTGTTTTATTTATCGTGGAGCTTTTAGCGAAAGCGATAATTTCATAAATTTTATTTATTAATAATGGTTTGGTTTATTTAATTCTAAATATTTTGAGCGCATATTTACCATAATAATATAGGTAATTAGGGATGGTTGGATTGATGAATTTGCTCAGTAATTTAGTCAATCTATTAGCGTAATCAATCCATCTTCTTTAAAACTCAATAGTAGGTACTTTTAATTTTATCTAATTTATACCTTTTTAACTTATGCTAATTAAAATAAATAAGAGTGCTTTGTGACATCTTCGTGGTAGTTTGGAATCACTTCGTTGCTTTATGTATAATTTACGGTGTATTCCATTCAAAGTAAACTGATAAATAGTAGAAGAATCACATTTTTTTTCACACTCACGAAAACGTCACAAAAAATAATAATAAAACACTCACCATTGGCGATCGTGGGTTTCCATAAAACGGAAACTAAAAATAAAACACTTATAATGCTAATACAACTCTTCCCCATTTTGGCAATGGGTAGAAGTCCCACATATAATCAGTCTTAGAACGAACAATACTTTGGTGTGAGGGCTACCTGCGACCGAAGGCAAATGCGTTGGCTGCGTGTGCGCAGGCCCCTTATATAGACATTGTGGGAACCGATCCGCGGGAGATAAAATCTAATAAGTATATATGATTGCTTTATCAGCAGGACATAGGTCATATGGATATTGTTTTGTCATGAGTTTGCACGTTAGAAAGTATTCAGTTTTCGGGTTTTGTATAATTTGGTTAACGATGTGATCTGAATGTCGATGACAGAATTGAAGTTGCATTTGTTGTTGTTTTTGAATAGTTTGTTGGAAGATGTTAAATAAACCGACGTAATAATAAGGTGATGTGGTAGAGTTTTTAAAAGATGATGGAGATGGTGGCGTTATTTCTAGAATTTATACTCTCATGAGATTTGTATTGAAATTTTAAAATGATGCTTCTCTCGTTGAGCTTATTTACAAAAGTTGTAATTTAAAAAAAGTTAAAAGAATTAATTAATATGGCTCAGTTTTTTTTATATTTATGTACATTTCTACCTGGATATTATAAACTTGTCATGTGGGCCCATTTTCTCGATCTGGTGATAAAATCCTTTAAAAATCGAGGGCCACCCTCAATCTGCATGCCTGCGAGTGCCTAAAAAGTGCTCGAGGGTAGTGTGAAGTCTACTAATCCGCACTTGGCCAGCGTGCTAGACTATAACCTAACCATTCTTATTAGAGAGGCCCGAGTCCAGCAGTGAGACTTGTATTAGATACAGGGTTGCTATTATTATTATTATTATTATATTTGACAAGTATTGAGTGGTGATGCTGGCCATTTAATTTAATAAATAAATAAATGAATATTTCACTACATACACACAATGTCATCTAGTTCCAAACTAAGCAGAGCTTGTACTATGGGTTCTAGAATAACCGATACTAATACATATATACTTTTCTTTTGTAAATACATACTTATTATACATATAAACACCCAGACCAAGGTAACCCTTCAAGTTCATGCACAAAAAGATTGGTCTTGAACGGGAATCGAACCTGCGACCTAATTAATAACACAAGTTAACGATAATACAGGCTGTTGCAGGTAAAATATTTAACTTACATTAAGTCAATGTTAGTGAAACAGAAATATAACTACAGTTTGGAACAAATAACATCGTAGAGATCATTTTTGAATTCTTTGGTTCCAATTACATGCGTAATGTATAAAGCGGTCCAAATGCCACTTTAAATTGGATAAGTCTTAACTGACTAACTGGCTTATACATGTAATGTTTAGTAACTTTTTCGTGACTGGTTCCTTGTGTTTCTACTTTGTCTAGTGATGTATTTAAGTACTGAGCGTACAATCGTGCACATAGTGCGACTTATGTCCAATCAAAAGGTTAATGTTACACAGTTATTACTATTTTGGTTTCTTGAAGTAAGCTTGTTCTCTGGCATGTTTATTATGTGTTCAATGTGGTGTTGAGTTTAGAGGCTGAAATTTCTGCATAATATCGAAGTCCTTCAATGTAATAATACACTATGCAATCAGTGACTAAGTAAGCTTAGACTAAGTTATTAGGCTAATTTAATTTAAGATCCCATAATAATATGTATATTTTTCAAAATTATTAAATATAATATTTATGTCATCTTCTATTTCTGATCATGGCGATGTTGATATCATTCACCACCATGAATACAAACCTCCTCATAAATTAACTCAGCAATAAAGAAGAATACATTTTTGTCGTGTGTATCATCGCATAATGTAGTGATAAGACCACGTGTAAGAAACGATGCTTACCGAGATAGTAATAGTCAATAGGCACATTATAATTAATGATTTAGATAACTGTTAGAGTAGCTTAGTAACGTGTTTCTTTGTAATACAGTTGACAATTAGTACGGACAAAATCTTGCCTAGCAAAATAATTAGAAGTGGGTTAAGTATGACTTTTAAAATTGTGTGTCTGTATGTAAAAAAAATAAATAAGAATAAGATACATTTATTCCGGCAAATATTATAATTATGTGAACAATTAATAACTAATTATTTCTATTTAAAATAAGAACAAAACGCTGTAGCTCCAAAAGTACATTATCAGCCATTCGTTATCCTATATATTTTATTTCTCATTAAATAGGCAATGTCTGGCGAGCCTGTGATTGTAGACTATATGGGTTTTCCCAAAATTTATGTTAACACATCAGGTACTTAAAAATAATAGTCGTCGTAAGAAATAAAATGTTCGTCGAATTTTGGTTAAAGAAATTACTAGAATCCAATTTGTTTTAAGAACAATAACATTGAATACTTAAAAGATTCCTTTGTCAAAACTTGAGCAAACAACAATAGGATCATTAACACATTTCTAAAATTAGGTAAATAAACCTTTCATAGAAATAATGAATACAAACCAGATCGTAGGCTCTTCAGTGAAGATTATGCCTTTTTTAACCGACTTCAAAAAAAGGAGGAGGTTCTCAATTCGGTTGTATGTTTTTTTTTTTTTTTTTTTTTTATGTTTGTTCGCCGATTACTCGAAGACGCCTAGACCGATTTGAGAAATTCTTTTTTTGTTTGAAAGGATATACTTGTCATGTGGTTCCATTTTTTTCCAGTCACGTTCTGATGATGGGATCCTAGAGAAATCGAGGGCAACCCTCAAATTTAAAAGGCTTCTATATTGTTTTTTGTATATTATCTAAAGCTACTCGGATATTTGCATCTAGTAGTCAGCATTTTATGTTGCTGAGCTGATGCTGGAAGGTACAACTCCTCAACGGTTAGGAGTACGGGGATAATTCTTTAGATATAGGCTCCTTGAGGCCATTTACTGTATTCTTTCATGTTATACACAGATGAGGCGAGACGTTGAATATTACTTATGTATATTTATAATAAGAGGTCATGATTTGATGATGGGATCCTAGAGAAATCATGGGTAACCCTCAAATTTCAAAGGCTTCTTTCTCTATTGTTATTCGTATATTACCTAAAACTACTTGGATATTTGCATTTTAAGTTGCTGAGCTGATGCTGGAAGGTACAACTCCGCAACGGTTAGGAGTACGGGGATTATTATTAATAAGTTTTCCCTCTCAAGTAACCGTCGTCTCTTCATTCGAGAAACATTCTTGCTCGGTCTACCCATCACTTAAAATCGTAAAATAAAATAATTTTTAACAAAAAAAAAACCGACTTCAAAAAGTAGGTAAACTAAAAAGCAAAAAATAAATTTACTTCGCACAAAATAATACGTTTTTTCATTTAGTTAAATAGACATTATTAAATAATTATTTTATAATTCTGAAGTCGGTGCCAAGTAAACAATAACTCTGTATAGATAATATCAATCTTTCTCAGAACTATTTTCTGACTGAATATTAGTTCTTAATTATCCGATTTACTTGGCACCGACTTCAGAATTATAAAATAATTATTTAATAATGTCTATTTAACTAAATGAAAAAACGTATTATTTTGTGCGAAGTAAATTTATTTTTTGCTTTTTAGTTTACCTACTTTTTGTTCAAATTGAGACAATAGTTATTTTCCTAATACCTGGATAAGGATGGTTCTAAAGAAAAATGTTCATGATAATTCTGTTAATTCTGGCTATAATTTATCGAGATTCTTTATTGGAGTTCTAGGATATTTTACAAAATGTTACCATTTCCTTTAGTTGACCAAATTTTATAAAGTAAGTGTAAAATATTACAGAATGGAGTTGTATATCGTAAAGTTGACAGATCATTTATTTATAGTTGAGGACACCAGTTGGGCAGTGCAAGGGGTGCGCTTGCAACCCACTGGTAAATGAAAGAAATTAAATGTTTATTTATTTGTAATCTTTTGTGTACATAAAGTATTAAATAAATACAGCAGATGAGATACGATGAAAATGCACCTACTGAAAATAATTCCGTAAGAAAACCTGCAGTACTATAAGAAGCAGCGATAGCCAAATGGGAGACCGTAGGACTGCGAAGTCAAATGCCTCGGGTTCGATCCCATGGCTCACACCTCAGTCAATAAATCGTTAAGATTCGTCTTTTCGAAAATATGTGTGTTTTTATCATTTAAATTATTTATCGCTCGCTAAGGAAAACATCGTGAGGAAACCTGCATGTGAAGTCTACCAATCCGCACTTGGCCAGCATGGTGAGCTATGGCCTAATCCTTTACATCATAATAAGAGGCCCGAGCCCAGCAGTGGGACATGTATCAGATACAGGACTGCTATTATTATTAGTATTATTTACTACTGAAATTAGGTTGAAGGTCATCCTACTTCTAGGTAATTCGTCGGCACATAAAATTTAATACATAAAGTTCGAACTGCTTCATAGGCCAATATCACCCCCCAACCTAACGTATAATTGACAAGAGCCGCTCCACAGATACATTTATCATTTAACGATATTAAACACAAGTCGTTGGTCACTGTAAACGTAAACAGATAGCACAGTTTGTTTAATGTTTGGACTGTAAATAAAAAAGTTGTGAAATATTTATGTTATGGTACTCTAATAGCGGCACAAGGGTATATAATTAGGGTGTTATTACACGGAGGAAGAGGCGATGTAGAAAATATTCTTTATATAACGACGTATGTAGCGTACGGACGTGTAGTCCACGTGATGGAAAGTGGACAGCAACAATTGCCAAAAGCAGAACAGCAACTCGATTTGTGAAGTAAAACTATCGATTGACATCGACTAGTCCATTCTTCTTTCGATCGATGGCTTTGATTGACCATCGAAATGTTGGTGTTATGTATCACCGTAGCGCCTAACACCTAAGACCTCGAACCAGTATATTTGAGATTGAGACTAAATAAGCTGCCCTTTTTCTACCTAGTTCTGGATTTTATTATAGTTCAACAATTTAGTTATTTGCCGCATTTATCCTGGTTGATTTTTAATGTATGAAGTTCTTTCATAATATGAATTTGAGTTATATTTACAAGAAGGATAAGTAGTAACTTACAACTTATCATATAAAGTTGTAAGTTAGTACTTATCCTTCTTGTAAATATAACTCGAGATCATACTATGAAAGAACCATGATAGCACGTGTTACCTTATATATCAAACTTTATCTAGTTACATCTAATGTATTTATAGAAAAGCTTTTTACCTATCTACCACCCGAACGCGAAAATATATTACTTGTTCTCTCGGTTCGCTTCAACCTTACGTACAGCGCTACAGAGTAAGTACATTATAATACTAAGAATACAGGCTCAGCTCAGATCGTTACTTTTTGCGTACGGGTAGTAGTTATACATACTAAGCTTCTTTGAGCTTTACAAAATGCTTTGTTTCGAGTAAATAAGCATTTATACAACAATTCAAGTCAATATTATAGACTGGCTTTTGTTCTTTATCCACGTTAAGCTTCGCTACTAGCGACTTATCTTTTTATTGCACTTCCAGATAAAGGTAGTTTTATTTTTAACACAATAATAATTAGTACTAATAAACTTATTTATTTACAAAGTAATCACTAATTTAACACTAACGACCTGTTTGAGTAACTTAGTAGATAATTACAAATTTTATTGCCGTTCGTCGGTGGTTATAAATAAGGCTTGTTGTTATGACGAAGGATTAAGCATATCAATAATTTAAAGACTATACTATTTTTGGCCCTATTATAGTTTCTAGGAAAGAGATTACTCGACAATATTAAATATTTCTAAAACTGTCATTTTGTCGAAGGTTTGACTTAAAATAACTTGGAGCTGGAGAAAATGAACAACAGCTTTTTCCGTAAAAATCAACCAACGCCTAAACCGAAAGCAGATGATTGGAACGTTTACACAATAAAGGCAAGCATTCTTAGAAAATAGCCGAATACGATCGGATAAGAGTAAGATGACAATAAAGCATCCTAAGATAAAAGAGGATAAAATATGGTGGACTTTACTACTTTGTTCATACAATTTATTGAAAATTTGGGTGTACATTAATGTACACCCAAATTTGCAATAAAAACATTGAAGTTTGAAGTTTGAAGAACGGATCTCAAGGAGATTTTTTTTTATACAAATAGCGGTTTTTCTACTTGGATGTGAATGAACCTATTTCACCACGATAAAAAGATAAGCAGATATTAAAGAAGCAAACATAACAACGTGTGAAGAAGATCATTATTTTAAAAATTACATGTAAATAATACAATTTATGTATTCGATAAGTTAATGTTTATATTTCAGACCGTTGCTCCTTCATACAGCAATAACAAATTCTTTATTCTTTGTGTAATGATAACTTTGTTACTTGATTGTTGTTCTTAGTTAATTATAGAATGTGTTTCACTTCCTGGGAGAGAGTAAGAATAATTTCTCGCCTCTTTCTTGTGGAGAGGCTGCTTGAGAAAAAAATAACACGTGCAGGCAGAACTAGGATTGATTATCTTTTAGATAGCCTTAAAATTGTATGGTAACGGTTCTCGTGTAATGTATATATGTGGCAACATTTTTTTTGTCTATATTGAAAAGCTCGCATTTTAAATCATTATGTTGTACAAAAGTATCTTTTATCGAATCCCAGGCCCAGATCTTTACACACTTTATTAAGTTCGGTAAAATTGACTGTCTGTTAAATAGACAGATATATTTTAGTCTCGAATTTAGAAATTTTATTAAAATGTTATATAACGGAATTTAAACATCAGATTCTAAACTCAAAAAAATATGTTACAAAAAAACCGTCTCCGAAAGGCGTCTTAGAGTAATCGGGGAATTAAAAATAAAAAATCGGTCAAGTGCGTGTCGGCACCCGCATGATGTCAGGGTTCCGTACCAAATGTACCTATTTGAAAGCTTACCAACCCAAAAAGATAGTTTTGTTAACATAAAATAAAAATACAAAAAAATGAAAACAGTTCTGAAACTTGAAGTTTTAACAATAGTTTTAATCAGATATTTTAAGTAAATGTAAGTTGGAATCACTTGAACAATTTTGTTGTTATTTCAGGTAACTCAGAATATTTGCCCCAGGACAAAATATAACCAAGAGAAGCACTTCTTCTTCTCAGTCGTTATCTTCATTACTGAAGGTCGTGTCTAGCAAGAAGTGTTGGTTACTCGATGCACCATGCTTCTCCACGTATTTCTGTCCTCGGCGGTCTTTAAAGCCTTGGATATTGATAGGCCAGTGAGTGATTTGATTAGGTCTGACCAGCGGATAGGTGAGCGACCGCGTGATCTTCTGCCGTCAACCTGGCCAACTACCATCAGCTTCTCTAGGCTGTCAGGGTTTCTACGAGCGATGTGTCCGAAGTATTTGAGGATGCGCTGGAAACAGATAGCAGACAACCTTGTGGTGATGCCGAGCTCCTCAAGAATGGACACGTTGGTCCGGCGTGCAGTCAATGGTATTCGCAACATCCTACAAGAGAAGCACACATTCACTTAAAATGTTGAGCATTGCAAAACCAGCTTATATTGGAAATGTCTAAGTTGATTGGTAGCTGTGTGTAGTCTTCTGTGCTCTGAGCTGTGATCAGAGATCATGAATACTAATAATACATTGATTATAATTGTAAAGTGTTAATAGTGAATGTAGTAAAAAGTCATTTATAGTTATACTTTTAATTATGCATTTGAATTTAATTTGTTTTTTTATTTATTTATCAACCTTACAGCTATCTCTACAGTATTTATACTGTATACATTTTATTCTTTGTATTATACACTGATATTCAGCTGAATCTGTAAGACTCAAAGCGGACCCCAATCTAATTGGTATTGTTTTATATTATTATTGTTTTTGCATATCCGGATATTCAATGTTATATGACTATACACATTCCGAGCTATGATAATAATATACTTTACTATTTAACATTAATCTTTAGATAATATGTGATCAAAATGATAATTGCAAAGTTGTTTGTTTTGTTCGGTTTTTATAGGTAATTGCATGATACCTATGCCTAAAATACAGTTTTTAAAGACAGATGGCTACCAATCAACCTATACATTTCAGTATAAACTAATCTCACATTGCACAGAAAACCCACAGAAATGTAAGATCATCTTATACTGAAAATGTTTAGGTTGATGTGTAGTTTGTACAATCACAAGAACTAAGAGCACACAAGTTATGTATTATTGTTTTCAATTAATATTCTTTCAGGTTCAACAAAGAAAGCAGTCTAAAGAGTGTGAAGACTACCTAAAGAGAAGCAGACTTACCGAAACAAAAATAAGTACTTCTTGGTGCTAAGGGCCTTTTGCTATAGAGGCCTGTACTTAAAAAGTAACTATAATTATGTACATTGTTAATGAATAAAATGCAATGTTTATTTTAATTTTCATAGCCACAAACAATCTGAAATTAAATACTTGTATTGGAAACTACTATGTTTTATTTACCATTTTAAAAATACATACCTTCTAAAAATTATATAAAGAACTTGTTAGATGCCCAAGAAACATAAAATCCATTTAAATATCTTGCATATCTCAACATTATGTTTGTCAAGCCAATCAATCTGTTTTGGATTACCAGATTATCCATCATGACTTCAACAACGTAGAAGATTTAGCAAACATGCACAATCAGACGTGATAATTAAATAACATTAACATTCATTGCAAATTTCCATTTTTGGCATTTCTTCTTTCTTACCTTTTATTTTTTGTTCATAAGGTTAAGAAAAAGAAGTTATAGAAAAGTCTGAAAATATGGAAAATGGAATTATACACATGGCATAAAATTAACTTAATGTTGTTGTATTATACAAAAAATTGTTATCTACTTGTAAAAAGTTGAGTAAGGGGAGAGATTCAACACGATCTTTCAGACATGTTTCGATAATTTTTAAGGTTCCTGTCCCGTTTTTAGGAATCTTTCTTTCATAATTTCATGATTTAACCGTGAAATGTATAAAATTACTGCTGATTACCGTTGTTGACATTCGTTGATTGATGGATGAAAATACTTTCCGTTTCATGTTTTTTTATTTCGCAAATACTTATTTATAAAAAATAATAATTACTAAAATAACTTAGTTGTTATTCTTATTATTTTACATAAATGTAATGTTTTAAACATCAATTTCACATACATACGACATTTGCATCTTGCCTTTTACACCAAAAACATTTTCATGTAAAATGTTGCCTAGACGAGTCCACAGTGACAAAAGGTTATCAGATGTCATGTAGAGCCAAGCTTCTAACTCTAAAACCCCTACTTTACCGGCCCTTACTTTACAAACTATACAACTTACTGGCCGCTTTGTTCCTACAAAAATTATAAAAAAAGATTTGAACCGACTTTCTTAACTCAATTGCATTATAATAACTAAAACCTTCCTTAAAATACAAGGATTACAATACTGAAAACCGCATTCAAATCGGATTGGCAGTTGCCGAAAAAATCGCGAACATAAAAAGTTACAACATATTTACGAATTGAATACAGAACCTCTTTTCTTTGTCAGTCGTTAAAAAAACTACTGAATACAGAAGAAGTACAAAAGAACAGAAGAGTAATTAATTTTTACACTAAGGTGTAGTTACTATAGGTACTCCAATACACGTTTATGTGCATTATATGTCACTACTTTATCTCACTTAAAAAACCCTTGCACGTATTTCATACAACGAAGGTCAAACAAAACCTATCAAATGCAACGAGAAAGGCCATTTTACTGGTCAATAATTCAGTATCCGCCACGTGCAAGCATCCGCCATTTTCGATAAAATAGTGCAACGCATACAAAATACAATGTAACTGCATGCGCTGTTTCTGATAAAGTTTGTATTTTAATGGACTAGAACGTTTAGGAATTCATTCATAATGGTACACGTGATCGGAGATGATGTCATGAATTAACAATAAAATTTTTACACGGGTATTAGTAGAAAAAGCTTATTTTGTCAATAAGCTCAAGGGCCTTCTTGAATCCGTGACATCGTTTTAACTGTAACCTACAGCCAAATAGAAGTGCACTACTGCGTCTGGCTTTTTGGTGAGATTTGGTTCTGAAACTACTGCATATGAGACATTTGACGAAGTAGTCTGCGAGTATTGCGATGCATCTACAATCCGCTTTTTTGTCGGGGATAGTGCTATTCTGCTTAACATCACTTTGCTCTTTCCTTACCTTACTTTCCTCAATGTTTCGTGGATATAAGATTTTAATGCTTTTCTTTTACTAGTGAAAATCGCAGCGTCTCTACTATGACCACCATTAAATTATTTGTATCATTACTGAAATAACCAATCTAATTGTCTGTTACGAATATTTATCAGATCTGTCTCTAACCATTCACAAGCCAGACCCTGTACCATGACGTTATAAAGTCATTTAAAATCCTTTGAATCTTGGCCGGGTAGAAACGTTCCAATTTTAAATGCAAGTGAGGCAAGAAAGGTGATAGCTACAGAAATCATTTCGGGGAATCCCACAAGCAAAGAGCATTATAATTGTGCATAACAGTTGCATTTTACATAATGTAATGTTTTACACACTAGATGACTTGTAAAGTCAAGGTCACAGGTCACTTGACTATCTGGAAGGTCGTATCCGGTGGAGGCATCCGTCACATGTTTGATGCAAGCTGAAAACATTACGTCATAGTAGGTTCACATATTCTATTAAGAATTTATAAAGATAAAGATAAATTTGGATTTTTTACATTAGATAGAACGCCAGAAGCAATTACACTATCCAATGGTCCCAATGACAAGGCCAAATACACACGTTCACTCACACAAGCACACTCAGTCTCAGAACAAATCTTTGCGAATCACACAAAGATTTGTCCCATGTTGGGATCGAACCCACAACACCAGTGCAGTGGAGAGCGGCGAGGCGACCGCTTAAACCACTACACCACACGTGCAGACAATATTAAATTATTATTGACTTATTAAAAGTTTTAAAATAATTGCAATTATTTTTTAATTTTAGTTAATTTATTTTTATATTTGAAACTTAAGAGGTCACCGTTTTCAAAAATCAATATGAATTTTCTAGAATTCGGCTCTCACAACATATTTCTTTTTGGGCAACCCATAGATCTTATAAAATTTTAAATGATTGTTAGTCATTGCGACAAAACATACCAGGCTTGATTCGTGAAATTATGATTTTTTTAATTTAAGATTTTTGGTATATTAGGACAGTAATTCATGGACAAAAATTGAGACACGAAATTATGATGAACTGCTACTGCTTAGCTCAATTTAATTGACGCATGCTATCATTTACAAAATTCACTGAATTCGTTAAATCATTAACATCCCAATCTGCTTATCACCACGTGATAATTCACGTGGTGAATGTTAAGAAATCGTGCGTAATTTGACTGGACCGGTCAGATAACCGCCAAATATAGACAATGACCGGCAGTGAACCCTGGACGTTGCGTACCTACTCGTGAATAAAGGCCTATTTTCTGTGAGTGACAGGCATCTTTAATTTTGAACTTAGATTAAACTGTTCATGTGCGCTGTCGAGCTCCCAGTGTACAGTGGCGACCAAAAGTCCATAGGCAATCTCAAAAGGCAATAGTTTGAAGTGTAGTTTGACTTACGACCTTCTATTTCTAAGAAATAGACACATGTTGTTAACAAATAATTGTAGCTCATAATTTCACTTACATAATGTGAGTCAAGATGGTCGAGCGGTTAAGGCGTGCAGTTAAGATGCTTTTAGCAATGAGCTGTGAGATCTAATCTCGCTAAGTCCTTTCTATACTTTTTGAAGTCTAAGGTATCAACAATTATATTTTTGTTATTAGAACATCCTTTCCTTGTTGTCATGATGCATCATTTTAGTAACATTTATGTTATTGGCGGGTTACAATAAAAAATCTTATTAACGGTTACTAGGGCATTTCTATTATTAATTTAGGTAAGAATGTGACGTCAAAATGCTCTTAAAAGTTTATTAATTGTATTAATAAATAAAACGAATAAACATTGTTATCATCATTCAGCGTCACTTTTTTTATTTCTACCTTAAAATGAAAATAAAAAAAAAAATTACGTAAATAGTTAAATAATAATAACATATTTATCTTATTAGTTATTATATTAATATGTAACTATTTGTGTATTGTATGTAACTATTTAAGCATGATATTACAAATAATACGATTTCGTAATAACAAAATACAACCACTAATCAACTAAGCTTCAAACTCAGATTTAGTTGATCGTGATCCCAATGCTTACCCGATATAGCTACCTGCTCATGATCGATAGATGCGAATTTAAAGAACAGGTCGCCACTGTGACGCGTTTAGTACGAATGCGACAACATTTCATTAGTGTGTTCTTAAAAACTGCTATACACGCACGCGACTTCGTTAGTGTGTGTACTGGCTGTATCGGGCTCGTACAGTTCATAGCAATGTAATCCTTAGCATGCCTATGGAGTTTTGAGCGTTTACTGTACAGTGGCACACAGTAATGCAAGCACCTCTGTTATTTGTTAGAAAAACTCAACTAATTGTGTGTTGTAAATACTAGTGTACATACATATTTTTTTAGCGGTGTCGCTGTTTTAGAATCTACATACACATAAAATTACGCCTTCGTCCCACGGAGGTAGGTAGATATCCTACATTCATAATTATGTCATCTCGTCAAACATGCTCACCGGTTTCGTGAACTACGAACTTGTCCTTTCTGAAGGATTCCACTTATCTGATCCCTGTATATCTTCCAAGGACGTCCTCTTCCAGTACTTTCGGCCATGCTATATTGTAATTAAAGCGGCCTAAGCATACCTCTCAACCATTGTCACTATATCATCATTCAAAACACAATAATATTTAGTAACGATCTATTAAAATCTTAATTAAGTAAATAAGGGTTAGTTGATTCAGTAAAATTACATAAAATGTTTAATGTTGACACAACTTTTCTGCTAAATCTGCTTACTAATTGAAGGTTCATATAAATATAATTTAGGATATTTGGCTAATAAAACCCATGAATTTCAGTTCGCATATTTCTACTGAGTCTATATTTCTACTGACTGTCATAAATTCTTTTCACTACGCTTGATGCAAAGCACATGATTCAAAGTCACGCACATACTGCGTGTGTGGTCAACACTTTGATATGCGTAGCTCATAATTACCATTTATAATCGAATACAATAATTAACAATAACTGCCTAGTTAAAAGTGTAAGAGCTGTCAAGATAAAATGTATGTCAATGAAATTATTTAAATCTGGAATTTGTATTTGTGGTGGTTTCTTTTATTAATAATAAGGCAATAGAAATGTCAAAGACGCGTGACCTTGTCGCCGCGCATCTGTCTAGTCAAACACAAGTGCGAGTTGAGGAATTGTCGTCTTAATGTCATCGCAAAAAGAATAATTTTGTTTGCAGGAATACAAGCGCATCAGTCTAATCGAACACAAGTGCGAGTTGAGGAATTGTCGTCTTAATGTCATCGCCAAAAAGAATAATTTTGTTTGCAGGAATACAAAAAGTGGTATTTGAAAAACGGCGACATGCGTCCCAGTGTTAAAAGATAGTCGATAGCATTTCTATTGACTAGTTATTAAGATTTCTATGTCTTAAATGCTTGTCTTCAAAACTGTCTAAAAAACTGTGCCTCTATAAAAACGTATGAATTCATTGGTTGTGGTAGATCAATGTCTGTCAACATATTTTGACAGACCTAAATCTACAGTGGCGCCACCTGGTGAGACAAAAAGCGATAGCTCTCATTGAGATAAGAGCAGGTGGATAATGATAATTAACTTTAGCTACTGGTACTAAACGGGAATGGGGAAGTAATTTAAATGTCAATATTTAACGATCGATTGGCTTCATTTTTATATCGCATTCACCTTATTTAAGGATGATCCAAAACTAACTTAGTAATCCAGTACGGTCAAACAGCTTGTCGGGAGCATTGACCAGGTTATCATGGCGCTGATAACCAAGGGAGGTCGCAGAAATATTCCTATTTGCCCTTAGAAACTCCAAGGTAATATCAAATTATAGCACTGAACTATGTCGAAAATATTCTTATTGCTAAAGCTTATGAGTACACTAAAGCTAAAATAATTGTTGACAATTCAAAGCAAAAGCAATCATATTTCATGACAGATTTTTTTTAAAGCTATCAGTATAAAAACTAGCCAAGTTGAGTGCACGGCTGGCGTAGTGGTTAAAGCGGTCGCCCTGCCGCTTTCAACTGCGCTGGTGTTGTGGGTTCGATCCCGAGGCTATGAGTATAAATACTAACAAAGTGCGCTAAAGCGATTGAAATAAATAATCCAAATAACTTCAGCGGTTTAGTACTTGAACGAAATACTGACCACCTATTAGGGAAATAATAAGCTTTTGACGATGTACAAAAAATAAGTAGCACATGACTATTTATTTTCATGCATAATCAAAAGCTTAAAAATATAAGAATTATTATTTTAGAGCAATTTTTTTATGTTATCATTATTACCATTTATGATTACGTTTCTAGTGATTCAACCTATTCGAAAACATCTGCAAACACTGTAATAAGTAAACAGGAAAATTTTTAATTATTTATTTAGGTTAACATTATTATCAATTGCTGTCAAATTATGAAATCATCAAAAATGAACTCCGTTGTGGATGCGGTAAACAAGTCTACAATCATTGTAAAACATGATGACGAAAAAATTTAAAAATGAAATAAATACCTACTGCTAATGATAAATTGGTTACAACATCCCAGGATATCTGCAGAAGATAATTAACATGTTAAATCAAATATTTTCTCTCCAAGGGAGGTGAAAAGTAGAATATGTCACTCGTGAACGAGGTTTTGCAGTTACGGCTGTCATTACTTACTGGGGAATAACGGTCTCGAAGATTTCTATTTTAGAATTCTCACTCACTCCATAAAACTAACCTTTCGTCCGCTTGTAATCATTTTATAAAAAAAAAATACTTTTATTACAATCACATATGATAATTATTGCGATCACTTATGTATGATACATTTTATATTTGCAATTGCCAGTGAATTGTCTCAATTTGCACGTTTTTACTCAAACAAATCTGTGTGTTTACAAAAATGAAAATTAAACTGCTCGTCAAATCAAAAAACTGGATGTCAAGGGCGAAACCATATCAATGTAAAGTTCAATGAACTAAAACATTATTATTTGTTTTTAATAATGATAGTGTATTTAACTATTTCGTTTGATTACTTCCAATCGCTTATTAAAACGTAATAGTTATATTTCTTTAATATTATGCTGCTAATTTATTTCGTATACATAATGGAAACGATAAAGGTTGCCAGATAATAAGTTTTAAAGTATTAAACATTTTTAATAAATATAAACTTATACACACATAAAATAATCTAAGCATTTATTCAATAACTTACTTATTACACCCCAATTTAACCTTTGACCATATTCCCATAAATATTATGACATAGCATATTTAGGTGCTAGATTTTTAGACTTTTTAAGATAAAAGTATTTTTAAATCATTTACATCGCTCTTAACTTTTAAGATTTCTATGATTTTAGAACAAAAATTATTAAATGGGACGAATTTCTTATTCCTACATCAAGTGAGAATATTAATACTGCCGTCTCTCTTATTCTAATACGTGCCTTATGCATTAGTGCCTTCTCTGTCGCTCGTAAAAAGTTTGTCTTCAGAACGCCCCAAAGAACTGTAAAGTATGGAAATTAACACTCACACTGTAACACTTGCGCACCCGTTTCTTCCGTGTGATATTTCAAAAGAAAGTAGCATACCTATATCATATCACTTTTAAATATTTTATCTTTTAACTAGTGTAACTATTCTTGAATCGAATCTGTGGTTTTAGAGTACAAAGAAACGAATATCATCCCTCAAACAACAAGAAGAAAGCATTTCATTGCCGGTGTAAGTACTTATCTTGTAAGTCATTTGGTCACCCGGTACCATCGACCTAGGGTGATGTCCGCGGTAGGTCGCGATAACGCACTGATTACCTTACGCGACCCCTGACTGCCGAGCGTTCGTTATTTTAATCACAGAATAGAGACGGAAAGTACTACTTCAAATTACCAAGCAATTTATAATTTGTTGCTATCTACACTTTTTGTAATAAGTCTTTTAATTGACATGGTTACTAACACTTTTCTTATCGTTTTTAACAGGCTATTTTCCACGTATTTTCGAAACAACAATGACTCCTAGAAAATGACGCTTGCAACAGCGTTAAAATATAGTAGGCTCAAAACCGCCACCATACATGGTAAATGAGATTTGAGTGCACGGTGGGCGTAGTGGCTAAGGCGGTCGCGTCGCCGCTTTCAACTACGCTGGTGTTGTGGGTTCGATCCCCACACGGGACATATCTTTGTGTGATTCGCAAAGAATTGTTCTGACTCTGAATGTGCTTCGTGTGAGTAAAATGTATGTTTCTGATACCCCACGATACAGGAGATATTCCTAGTGCGGGTGGCCATTTTTTAAATAATAATAATATCCCATTCAAAACAATAACAATACACTTTTTGTGTTAAAAAGCTTGCAGATGAATCGCTATAATATTAAAGAATTTAAAATTTAACGTTTTGCGCAGGTGATTTAGGGCTTTAATCATTATGCGACACTGTTTTGATGGCAGGTTAGGGCAAGACATACGTGGGACGCAACGTCAACTATGGCGGCCGCGCAACATTTTAGCCGAGTGGTTGCTATTATTTCCACACTATTAAGAAGAAGAATGGCAAAGTTCTAAGTAGAAAATTTTGTGATACACGCTTGATTCTTTATTCTATAGTCAATAATTACGAGAAAACATGCGAAAACAGATTTGAAATGATTAAGTTCATTATTATGTTTATACAAATGAACAATCAGTTTTAATTGCTACGTCATACGATCTTTGAACCTTATTTCAGATATAACCCGAATCTTTGATAACAATGTAGAGACAATCATTCAGATTCATATAATTAACTGCCCGAGGTGCACTGTATTACTTGCGCAGTCCTTTTCGTACATTATATTTTGAGTCCTTTAGGTGACCATTACTTGATTGAAAACAGAATTTATTCATATAAATTTGGGCTAATAAACCACATTTGCCTATCAAATTAAACATTAAGATAATTCAATTTGTTTGTAAAAGTGTTAAATTAATGTTTTTTGTCGTCCTTTCCTGTTTAACATGAATGTGTTTATGAACACTGACAACGTTAAGAATCCGTGTCTTCAACAAATGCCCCGATGTAACATCCACCTTGTACGTAACCACTTCTTAAAATTTTCAACTACAAATAACTTTGACAAAATAACTTTGACAAATTCATATCTTTTAGGTTTGACTATGATCTAACGTCTCACTCTCACTCACTCTCGTCGCTTGATGGTAAGTGACGATGTAGTTTATGGTGGAGCACGCTTACTTATGAGATATCTATTAACTCTTGCTTAGAAGGGAACCAGATTGTACTCTTGCGGAAACACAGACTCAGGCAAGGCGTTCTATTCTTTGCCAGTTCACACAAGGAATGTTGAAGCAAAATGCTTGGTGCGTATTTGCTGAATATGTACCATAAAGTGATGCCGGAGAGCCGTTTCTCAGTTAGTCTGATGACGAAATGGGGACGGAGGTTGTGCAATTCCTCGGCACACTCTCCGAATGTGAATCTTGCTGGGAAATAAGCCGGATGTCTTATTCCACTTGCTTTGGAATATTTTTCTCATAAGATCTTTGATCTTCCTCTCCGAAAATATTAAGGTCTACAAATATGTATGCAAAGTTATAAAATTAGTAGGCAAAATTAAATGTTTTCATTGAACATTCCAAGAAGCAGAACAATTAAGTAACTAACAAGCACATTTTGTATAAACAGTAGATAAGAACTGTATGTACACATACTACACATAAAGGTATACAATTCCAGTATAAGATGGTCTCGCATTGTACATCTTCCTGTGCAATAAAATACCAGCTTATACTGGAATTGTAGAACTTAATGTGTGGCCGTGTACACTCATTCGTATGTATAAATGATACTGTTGTATTGCACTTTGGTACCATTTGTGCTAATAGATGTACTGTGGAATAAAACGGATCCTGTTTAGAATCACCCTTGTACGTCCGGGTCCTATATTTAAATTAGCCGGTTACGTAAAGTTCATATTGATTGTTTGACGTTTGTTGTACAATCAATATGAACTTGTCTTATGCAGAGTGGAAACCTAGAGTGATCTCACCGCTCATTGCAAAGTCTCATGGTTCGATCTCCGCATCCAGCGGTGTATTTCGGATGCTCCCGTCAGAAAACTGTCACCCCTACTGCAACTGTAGCTCCTCTACTATTTGCAGAAGCTGATTGTAGATACGTGGCTTCTATGTGAGGACTATGGTGTTATGCCTAATGTGCCAGTAATTTCAGGGTCTGATCTCACCACCAAAACCGAACACATGCAAGCACTTCTTTTTAGCGGCAGGATAAGGTTGTTTCGGTGGTTGATACACCTCTAGGTAATAAAGTGATGATACTATTTGTTTATTGATTTATTTATTATTTATTTATTTATTATCTTTATGGAGGTCCAACAGCTTATTCTAATTTGACTAAAAATGTTACTAGGTTATAGATAGCCAATTACAGGTCCTCGCGTTTAGTAATACATTAAATACATTTTCCAGAAACAACTAACTAAATACATCAATTATTTACACATTACATCAAAGCACTCAACAATATACAACCAAAGTACAGTACAGGTATTGCAGCATTCTAGGCAAAGAACTGTTCACTCATTCGTCGCCTCGCCACCGGAATACTAGTGCAGAATAAATCCAGGTCTAGATCTTTAGCCGTTGAGTTAAAGCTATTGCTCGCTCGATTAAGGAAAGAGTTTTGCCGATAATTAGAAGAAGATAAAGGTACATGTAAGGGTTTTGCTGATCTTATTAACTTAGGGGGTGCATTGAGATGAAGTTTATTTAACGCAGTTCAGGACAATTTATGTTGTTTGAAGCAATTTTCATTATATAACAAACATCAGCTATATTTCTTCTGTCAGAAAGGGGCAGTAGGTGAGTTATAACAAAGAAAACATTGCGAAAAGATACAAAGTAAAATTACATATAAAACTAAAATAAATAAAACTTACCATTCCAAAACAGCTATGCGCGCCATCTATCGTCGATGAAAAGAAACTTTTCCCTTTTTAGGAACGTTGCGTCTTCACAGCATACCATATTTGTTACCATGAGTTCCAGGATACACGCTGAAAGAAATAAACAGATTTAAACATAATATTATTGAAACCGACGTGAGGTGAAGACATTAAGACAATAAGATTTAAACATAGTCATATTATTATGTAACGACTGATCATATTCATATTCACTGTTAATTTTTATATTATAGTGATTTGGTGGCTTCCTATATCAGCAAAATAATTTGCAATGCAATTCGTAGTTACAGCCCATAAATACATTACTGGAGTTATTACTTTAGACCCTGTGCCGTCTGCTAGTAATCACAAGTTCCGTCGTAATGAGAGAAAAGGAAACCTAATTTTTAACCGTCTTTAAAAAAAAATGTGAGGTTCTCAATTTTTTCGCTACTCGGATATTTGCATCTAGCAGTCAGCATTTCATGTTGCTGAGCTGATGCAGGCGGGCACAAATCCTTAAGGGTTAGGAGTACGGGGATAATTATTATAATAAGGTCGTTTACTGTAATCTTTTAACTGTTATACACAGATGATGATGCATTTTTTGTAACTGAAGTCGGTTTTTTTTTATAAATTGTAAAACCATTTGGGGTAAATATCAATCCTAATATTTTTCTTGTTTTGGTTGGATTCCACTAGCAATTTATAAAAGGTGGATCTGGACTCGGGAATAGAACTAGAAATCTCACGACTTCTGTTACTTTTCCCTATCACTAGACGAACGAAGAAAAATAAAAATCTAAATATTTAGCAATTGCATACAAATAAGGCTTCTTTCTCTACAACAAATTTGTCCCAAATACAGAAACGCTGTAAAACCGACGCCAGTGCACAAACCGGGCTTTGGCGACGGCTTGCACTGCTTATGAAATCGCACAAATTTAACTTTAAAATTTTATGGCCTTGCAAAAGGCATAATTCTTGATATATCGTCGCCATTGTAAAGAATGCGTCGCGTAATTATAAGGACATAGCCTCTTTGGTAGCGGGAAGCTGGAAGCGGAGCGATAAATATGAATTATGGTACAAAAATAACAAGAGACCGCGTGGATTCAAATGTGGAGCACTTCATTTTGCTCGCGTATTTAGGAGTCCTCGAACCGCTCACAGTGTGACTCGATCCTTTTAATAGTGTCGTACAATCTCGGGTTATTTATTTGTTTGAATAAAGGCTTGGCTTCAGCCACTTCAGTACATTCCAGCATCTTTGAAGACAGTTTTAAGGCTGCAATAAAGAGACATATGTCACTGGAATAGACAGTTTTTATTTTTAAAACGGTGGTATGTCTTCGGCTAGTTATGGACTAGTAATTTTTTTATTACATTGTTGAAAGCTAGTCGCGCCAATTTGGTCGTGTCCATTCGTAAGTGCCAATAAATCTTGGCCGTTGCAATATTTCATTGCTTGAGTATTTATTGCGGTATTTGTAGCCTGTTCTACATATGGATCGATTAATACTTAAATATCTCTGGTTGGTTTTGGCTTTTAAAAGCAGTTGCATCAATCAGACCTTTTTAAAAACGTGAGCCATAAAAGATAATGATATCTTTTATAACGGAATTACCCACGCACCATTGCAGGTTTCAATGTTGACCACCATTACAGATACCTATAACAAGATGTTAAGTAGGATTCTTTCAAGTAACAAAATTTTGTGTTCTTTATGAGACTAAATGATCTCAAACCTCAGTTTTTAAGGAAGCAAAAAACTCATGTGAAACTGCTATTACTTGTTTGAATTCTGTTCATATGAGTGATAGGATTTGGTATTAAAAACTAACTTATTACTTACTCAAATGAACTTGACCGAGTTAGCGGAAGTAAGCGAGCGCTTTGGCGCGCGAGAATCGCTAATTTTAAACTCATGTTATACTATACCTACAGTTTGTGTTATGTTCTTAACTATTAAATTAAATTTAAATTTTTGAATGCTAATACACACACACTGCCTGAAGACATTAATAATAATAATATAATAATAATAGCAGCCCTGTATCTAATACATGTCCCACTGCTGGGCTCGGGCCTCTTCTCATGATGAGAAGGGTTAGGCCATAGTCCACCACGCTGGCCAAGTGCGTATTGAAGACATTATTCATAAAAAATAGTAAAAAAAGAATAAAACTGTAAACTAAACGTAATGATTTTTTTTTTACTTTCAGGTTAAAGTTTTTCTATTTCTTCAGGCATAATAAAAAAGACTGCCTAAAATTAAGTAAGTAAGTAGAAACACAAACTTCCTTTCACGTGGTAAGCAGATGCAAATTACACTTGTATTAAAAAAGTTTTAAAGTACAACTTTAAAACATAGTTCAACTATAATGGTTAAGTTTTAAAAAGTTTCAATAGGTTAGAAATTCTAAATTGAGCATAACTTCAAATTAGATATTTATGAAAACTACTGTTACTAAACCAAGTGGCCAAGGGCTATATAATATAATCTGATAATTTTTAAAATATCTTTTTCATCAGTAACCAAACAAAGTTGCGTTAATTACAACATAACATCCCGAGAACAGGTAAACCGATTTTAATGATTTATGTTTTGGTGGATTCCTTTTAGCCGTCAATAACAGAAATGTTAAAATATCAAGATAATGAATAAAACAAATATATTTAAGAATTCAGTCCTTGTTTTATAAAGCGTGCGACGTGATTATCTTCTTTTAGTTTGTATAGGGCGCGTGCACAACGATGGTGCTGCCAACTGGCGTCGCCAATCCGAATTGTGTACTGTCTATTAATATTTGAAAGTAAACAGAAATTAATTTGATTAATTAATTATTGTTCTATCTAATATTATGCGTTGTTCGATTTTTGGTACAAAAATGAATAAAAATATTTTTAAAATATTTTTTTTGTTTTGTAGGTTTTGTATAGTATATTATAGTTCATCAATTCAGGTGTTGAATTTCAAGAAGGTGTCTATTGTGAAAATGTCGAATATGTTCAATATTAAAAAGTTTTTTTAATATAGAACATTTTCGGCATTTTAAGGGTTCCGTTGCCGAATGGCAAAAAACAGAACCCTTAATGAGTCGTCATGTCTGTCCGTCTGTCCGTCCGTATGTCACAGCCACTTTTTTCCGTAACTATATATTTTATTCATCAAACCATTACGTGTGGGGTGGGATCTATGGATAGGTCTTCAAAAATGATATTGAGGTTCCTAATATATTTTGTTTCTAAACTGAATAGTTTGCGCGAGGGACGCTTCCAAACTGGAAAAATTTGTGTCTTCCCCCCCCCCCCGTAACTTCTAAAATAAGGGAATGATAAATGTAAAAATAATATATGATGTACTATCGAAAGCAGTTCCGCATGCCCACCTTTAAGACGGTAATCGCATAGCACCGCTCACGGCGTGTATACTCGATGCTAACGTTCTGACCAATGGGGAGCGCGAACGATATTCGAGTTGTATGCGTATAAATATCTATATGTATAATTGTTACACTCACACTAAGCGAGTGTGCGCTCGGTTAATTGTAGATGATTTTTAAATAAATGTAAATCCCATTCGCGTGAGCTCCTTGTTATGAATAGTGTTATTGCCAGCGAGAAACAATTTTGAACTTATTACTATCTTAAATGTTTAGATAAAAAAAATATATTGGTATTGCCAAATATATTCAAATGATTATTTGAACTTTCTGAAACAAATTTTATTTTTGATAAGAATTAATTTATTCAACAATTTATTTTAGTTTTATCTTTTTTTATTTATTAAAAATTTCTTAGTGACTAGATTATGTTAAAAGAAATAAATTGATAACTATCCTTGGGTTATTTTTGGGCTTCAATTGAAATAATATATTTTAACAGAGGCTGCTCAAGTCTTCGAACAAGTGTTAAGTTAATCTGTGAAGAAATCTTAAATGGAATGTATAAATAAATCTCTGATAAAACTGATTTCAACGGCGCGGGCGCATTGAATATCGTAATATCATCATTGTGTTAAAAGATGAATGGATTGATATGCAAGTATTTGTAAATAGGATTTTTATATTGATGCGTTTAATGGGGGTGAAATAACTGTCTTGATTGCTTATTATTTGTTAAATAAATTAAATGTGTTAAATTATATACTAGTAAATTCATTTTAAGTTAGTTAAAAGTAGATTTTATCACGGGATATTGTCGGCGATTTTGCCAATATTAAAAACCGAGTTAACTATTGTTTTAAATCGTAAGAAGTTCAATAAAACATGCCGACAAGCATTGTTAGCGATTTTGAATCACCTTACCATAGTTGTTAAGTAGATAAGGTGCAATATTGTTTAACATGTTTTAACCATCATTTATCGGCTTCTAACACAAAAAAAATAGCTATTGTTTAAGTTCTGAGAAATTTGACTAAACAATGCACTTACAAAACGTTGCACATTTCGGCTATTGTTTATATTTTGCCCACTGCACTCACACAAATACAATTGTCTCAAAGGGGGTGGGGTAAGGAAGTGTGGCTATTGAGCTTGCACTCACACAAATAAAAAAATGCCTCTGATTCGTTGGTTCAATGTGTGCGTTACTACCTGCGCTGTCGCAGGAATATTTTCTAAAGTGGGCATGCTTATCTGCAGCCGATAGTACATTACCATGAAAACTTCCATTTAAAGTTTTTTTTAATACGTAATAAATCGTAAACCGCATTTTACCTTTCATTCAATCAACTCCAATATAATAAAGAATAAAGAAAAAGATTTATTTAGATGTATAGTGGTACGGAACCCAACGTGCGCCAGTCGAAAATTAGCTTTGTCACGACGTCATTTACACCCCGTATACACAATGAATTTTCGCGGACCGATCGATATTGCAGGTTAATCAATGCTTATTGCGTATCTTATCATAACAAGTGTTCCTCAGTGCCTCAAAAAGTACGTTGTTTAGCCGTCAGTCCTAGTTACCATTTGAAGATGTGGCAGTCGTCACGCGTAGTCAGAGGCTGAGAAAGTCTGACAACTAGTTAAGCAAAGAGTATCGCATCATCTCGTACTGGGTTGTAAGTTTGATGGCAATCGCATTACGTTAAATACTGATATCCAGCTAAATTCGCAGACTAAAGGCTATAAAATTAGAAAGTGAAGTTGATGGTTGGACCCACAATTAATTTTTTTAGTCCGCAAATATATTATAGCAAAAACTAGTTAAAGGAGTATCGGGTCAGATTTTGATGAACTTTGATAACTGCATCATTTGATTAAAAAAAGCAAAGTTCCTAGCTAGCTATCTGTGGAAACTTGTAAATGGCCTTCATTGTGTTTATTTTTCTTTTAATCTGTAAGTTTATAGCTGTAAGTTTTCCAAATAAAATAAAATAAAATAGCTATTATTATTTGGTGGCGTTGTTAAGAAAGATATCCTGGAAAGTAATAAATAGACATACGGTAAACTCAAGAGAGGAGCTCATTTTTACCATAAACATATATTTCAAAATATAAAAAAAAAAACCGACTTCAATTACAAAAAATAACTAAGAAGGTATGAGATAAAATCTCTTTTAATGTTTAAAAGATGCCTCTACCCAGTTGAAGTCGTGGATAACAAATAGTAAATTTAAACAATCATTAATTTATTTTACAACTAGGATACACATTTGTTAATTTATGAGTAACAGTGCAGCCATCTATTGATAATAAAGTTAAACTGTTCACAACAAATTGCTACCTGAGTTTTGGATATTGAAATTTACTTAGCAAATTGTCTCAGCCTTATTTATTTAAGGAACTATTAATGTAATGCAACTTACATAGGAGCTCGTGGCTAAAACATAGCCGCGCGGTCCGATTGATTTGCAGCGTAAGCAATTTTAACCGCGGTCGGCCGTTGTATGGTTGAATATCTTAACAAAACAAGTTTTCTAGGATAGCAAGTCGGCCCCGTTTGCCATTTAAAGACCTATATCAGTCGGTAGGCGTAATCAGAGTCCAGAAAATCGGACAACTAGTCTAGCAAAGAGATTTGTACCATCGGCGCCCGCCGAACAAATTCGCACTGCCGCGAGACCTTGTCTTAGTGGCAACCGAGAGCGGCGCCTCCTCCAGTGATGGCTGATGGACGCTCCTCAGGGTTATTCCTCGGGGAGCTCGACCTCGCCATACACAAGGACTCACCGGACATGGCCAAAGTGCTGCTAGCATGCTGGCCGCCCGCAGCGTTCACGTACGCGGGTTTGACCCTGCTAGCCGCACCACCTACCGGACCTGACGACCCTGACTGACCAGCGGGCCCATCCGGACCCAACCCAGCGACCCGGCTGTCTTAGCAGCCGGCGGTGACACCACCACGACAGGACACTTCCTGGATTGGTCATCCCGAGACCCCCTAGGGGGTCTACGAGAAGAACCTCTAGTGAGAATCGTAACGCCTCGTAATGGGTTGTGAAGGTATAACGGCAGTTTTTCTGTAACATACTCATATTTAGCTGAATCAGTGAGACTAGAAGCCGACCCCAATGTAGGCTAGATAATTATTATATTTTGTGTGTAATCAAAATACCTCTCGATATTAGAAACATCATTAAAAGAAATACTTTATTAACACATTAAATTCACATTAATATAGATTCGTCCAAAGGCTTTAAACAAACGGCTACATAAGCGTGACGTCACGCTTATATATTTTGTATCAGTTATGAGTTTTGTTTGATAGCTATACGAAATATTGCGTTTATGAACATCGTTTTATTATAAATGTTGCTATAAATTGTGTAGGTAATTTATATAATTAAATTATTTTCTAATTTTGTACTTTAAAAATGGACTTGCCCGTGAAACTTTAAATGATTACAAAATGAGTTAGATTTGTAGTATGCAACTAAAAATTGTTGCATTTGGTTTACGTTTACCTATATTTTGATAAGGTATGCTATATTTTACTATCCATGGATCAGTCACCATGCCAATTGGGAGAAGGCTCGGAGAATGAATAAGTATAATGCAACGTAGATTTGTCAATAAGCATTTCAAAACAATACTCATTAAAGAACAGTTACAGTAGGTCAAAGTATGGCACGAAGCTCGATAGAGGGCATGAAAGTTCCCGTCTTTAAGTTTAATTATACGGTTCACAAATGATACAACGTTAAATATAAAGCTAATCGTTCGTACGACCAAAATATATTCATAGATCGGTTTATATTAGGCCACTAGTTTAAAAGCCTCTTAGCAGCCATTCATGTTTTACGAGACAGCGATACATTGGCTTCTCAGTCCGCCAAACCAGTAACAGTTATTTTTAACCAGAATATCCATTCCATTTTGGAGTATTTTGCATTTCTGGTTTTAAAAAAGATAGAATAAATCGTTGTTGGCCGCTGGTTGTAAATCGAGACTCGCTGGCGATGGCCCAAGTCTTCGCTTGTATAACGTACACCCCCAAACACCCTGTTTTGGGGTGCACATAGATGTTCCGTTAATGGTACGCTCTATGCGGGAAGAAAAATGGCTATGTATGGAGCAAAAGCATGCTGGAGACAGAAGTGTTGAATAGGCTGCTTGATTAAGGGTGACGTGATTGATCGCTGAATTATCTTTAGTGGAATTAACGGAATGGCTATTTGTTCACCGCTTTGAAATAGGGGTTGACATAACTAGCAGAATAGGCATGATGACTAATTTTTATTTTTGTATGTAATTCAAACACCTCTTGATATAAGAAACATCATTACAAGAATTACTTTGACCTAACATAAACTTCCTGAGATAATACAATTTCAAATTCACATTAATAATAGACTCGCCCAAACGCTCCAAACAAAAGGCTACTCAAGCGTGACGTCACGCTTGAGTATTTTGTATGTGAAGTTATGAATTTTGTTTGATAGCTATACGAAATATTGCGTTTATAAAAATGGTTTTATTACAAATATTGCTATAAATTGTGTGGGTAATTTAATGATAAAAAAAAACGAATAATTTCGTATTTTAAAAATGAACTCGTCCATGAAACTTTGAATGATCATAAAATGAGTTAGATTTATAGTATGTAACAAAAAATTATTTCAATTGGTTTATGTTTACCTATAGTTTGATAAGGTATCCTATATTTTACTATCTATAGATCAGTCACCATGCCTATTGGGCCGTTTCCTGATTAAGGCGCTTGGTACTGAAATTAAAACCGAGCGCCAAATTTCAATGAGAATACTTTACCGCTACGCTACTGCCCGTAACGTAACATCTTAGTGACATATATTTTTTTTTTTTTACATTGATATACAATGCCAGAAGCAATTACACTATTCAATGGTCCCAATGACAAGGCCAAATACACACAAACTCACAACACATCTTTGTGAATTACACAAAGATTTGTCCCATGTGAGGATCGAACCCACAACACCAGTGCGGTGGCGAGCGGCGAGGCGACCGCTTAAACCACTACAACACACGTGCAGACATGATTATGAAATTTAAAAAAAATAAAGTATGATTTGTTGCTTTTTCTAACTTAACTTATCTTTTCTTGCATGTAAGTAGGTTAAATACTTTGATTGTACGTTCGAACATAACCAGTGCCGTTAACCTATTTTTACAATACGAGTTAGTCAAACAGGATTAATAGCAATCAGCTTCTCAAAAGTTTGCTATTGGAAATAAAAAATATTCAATTTCAATTGATGTGAAAATACGATGTGTAGCCATAGACAACAGCTTTGCATTTATAATACTGAGTGGCCCAGTTAGAATGTTACAAAAAGTTGTAAATCTCTCATTGGCCATCCTGTATATTTGGGCAAAAAATAAGGCAATATAAACATATTCTACTTACTACTTCTTATTATTGAAGAAAGGTAAAGGTTAGGAGCCTTATTGGGAGAAAATACGTACTACATTCATATTCAAACAGTGCTTCGAAAACCTTTGTCCCATACAAATGTATGTTAATAGTGCTAAAAGACGAGAAGCTATATATTATTACTAATTATTATACATTTGTAATTATTTTACAGCACAATCTAACCCAGAGTCGATGAGGCTAGTGAGCAACCTCATTTTTTATTACAATACACTTTTACAAACATTTGTTTTATTTCCCTTAGGTGGCAAACAAGCGTACGGCCTACCTGATAGTAAGCAGTTACCGTAACTGTAACACCAGTGGCATCACTCGTGCGTTGCCGACTCATTAAAAACCTATTTGCACTATTTTCAAAGAACCCCTTGCTGTAGTCTCTTGGGAAAACCTTGATCGATACTTAATATCATAACAACATTCGTTTTTACTGACGAAGTGTAAATAAAAACAAAACACACACAGCACAATTTGTGACATGGAACAAGTATAGGCCCTTGAGGGACACCGATCGTGTATCAACTCCCAACTCGTAAAATCTAATTGAGGAAAAAGGTTTCTGTTATAATGCACTGTAGATGTATGAAGGCTTGATGATGTCGCTCATCACTCACAATAATAGAGTTTGTTTTTTTGACTACCTTACAAAAGAAAAGTGAACTATGCAACCAAATGCTAATACTAATATCAAGATTTTTGATTAATATTTCGGCGGTTTAATTTGTGCATTGCTCACTGCGAGAGACCTCGCGATCGAGCGAGGTTCAAGGTTCGATTATAAAATAACATGATCTTATTAAATAAAGAAAAACTACCAAAAATACTTACACGTTTTTTCGCTATCCATTCAGTTTGTTTGGGTTAATTGATCTGAAAACACACTTTTAGGGAAAACAGTAAATATTGTAAACAATTGCAATACGGACAAAAATAATAAAGAAATCAAATATTTCATGAAAAGTGGATGATGGGCCATTTCAATTTGAAAGTGAAATAATCAGAATATCTATGAATATTTCAGGAAAACAATTAAATTTATGACAATTCTCAATCTCAGTTATTAAAAACATTAATTAATAGATTCCAATATAAATGATGTAAATATATTTTAAATATTGTGTCCCTGTGCATTTAATAAAAAATAATATAATAATAGTTTAAATTCAAATAATAAACAGAATGAATACCCTAAGAATTATCAGCCAATAATTCAAAGGGCATCGGTAACACAAATTTAAATAAAACAATATTGTGCATTTCCATAAGTAAAAATAAAGTTGATTTTTTTAATTCTATACAAAGAAAGTCTGTGCAGTTAAAGAAATAACCCAAAACTAAAAGTTCAATGAACTTGACCAAAAATTAACTAAGTCACAAATAAATCAAGAAAAGGAAAAAGAAAAACCAAACGATATTCTATTATCTATCATGAAACATTATTATTTATGTACATCCAGTGCCAAGCCCCTTTCCTCGAAAGAGGCCGACAATACGCAGATAAGGAGAACGCAATCCAAATCGAATATGTTAATAGCACAGTGGATCAAGCAAGACGCACCAAACCAGACGAAACCCAGACGAAATAACCAGACCAATGGTGTCATTCTTTGATTAAGATCCATCACCCGATTTTTGCCTAAAAATCAGCCTATTTTTATGTGTAATTGGCATTGAATGGCTGAGTCTAGACGGAATATTATTGCTATTTAGTGTCTAGGATGTTGTTAGGAAGAAATCATGTTCTGACCTATTTATGACGTAATAAAAACACTTGTGATGGAAGTCTTTATTTTATAATGTCCGTGTCACAAGTTTGTTTTCAAAAGTTGGAGAAGTTAAAAATAATGCTGAGATTGGCAAATTGGCAAGAAAGAGAAGTTAACAAAGTATAATAACTCACATAAGTTAAACTTAGAAATAAGCTTGATCTGCAATTTATAAAGTGAAAGGAAATTATTTACAAACGAGTTTTAAGCAGTCAATGAAAAATAAAATTTTAAACATTTCTTCTTTATGTATAATCTAACGTCTGGTGTCTTTGGCAACGTGACTAGAGTAAAAACTATTAATTCGTGGGTATGTTACTTAAAGAGTACTTTGCTATATTATAAGCAATCATTATAATAATTATGTGTTGTGGGAAGCAAGTGCCCATTCACGAAGACTATATGTACGATTGATTTTGTCAGTAATGTATGTTTGTGTTCCCTATTTTTGTAATTCGATTTCTTTAATATTTTGTCGATAAGTTTTGAGACTCCACTGGTGGCGACACTGCCTTTGTCAACTAAGTTGCCAAGTATGTTGTTGTTAGTCTCTGTCATCTGTACCTCAATGTGCAGTATAATTTTCTGCGCGTTTTCTTAGTGTCTGTCATGCCTTGTGTGTATACCTCTATGTGCTATCGCAATGATCTCTCGCATTGCGTGATCGTCTATGTCGTGGTGTCGCGGCGGCGGCCGAGGGTCTGCGGCTCGCGCTAGGATTTGCCGCACCACGTCCCGAGGCGGCGCCCCCAGAGGCGTCGGTCGAGATGACAGCCCCAGCTGAATAAAAATGCAATATTAACGATTGACCAAAATGTGATAGTTGTGCAATTAAAATAAAGGTCTAGAACATCAAAATTCGCATATGCCAGCTGAGAATATGTAAAATGTTTACTGTCTAAGGTCAGAGTTGCCATTTGTTAATGTTTGAAAAAGACATTATAGTATACATAACAGTGATCGCATTTTAAAGATTCTAAAATAAATAAGGAACGCTTAGCACTGATAAGACCAGGGGCCTTTTTATTACCTCATTTACCACTTAAATGCGGTTCTAAATTGGAATTTATTTCGGTAGTACAAAATTTCAAGATTCCCATCGTCATTTTCGTTGGTAATCAAGCATCTCATAGAGATTGCTAAGGCGACCATATTATTAGTAAATCAATCCAGTCGGAAGCTTCGTTTAAACATGTACATCCCTTTATAAGAGAAATAAATAAATGTTTATATTATGTAAACATAACATAAACATTTATTTAGGGATGTACAATTCAAACATAAATTATTGGTAATACCCGAAGCCCAGCCAGCGCTGACACCGCCCTACTTGCAACTGTAGTGGATATTCAATGAAATGAATTAAACAAATAAAAATATTTAAGTAATAATGAAACAAGCAGGGCGGCGTTTAGAATAGTACCTAATAATACCCACGAAAATGACATGAATGTCACTCAGCAACTTGATTTTCAACATTTTCTAAGATTTATGACACGAAATTTTCTTAAAAACACAAGACAATTATCCAATATTGTCGGCACATAACCACTAAAATCAAATTATAATATTTACTAATCCACCCCCGTCTTTTTGAAAATACGAGGTAATAACGAAATTTTCATTCTCGTATTTTATATACTCGTATACACATCAAAGAAAACAACACATTCATGGAATAAAATAACTTTCGTGGAAAATCCTTCGTCCTTCGTCCTTTTTCAAAAATTAATTTATAACTGTTGACTATGGTGTAACGATTTAAATATTATTTTCTTTTAACTCTCTGTCATCTTCGTCTGCAATACCAATTGCTCAAATACAATGCATATAAATGTTGTCCACGGCAATGATCGGTACACCATTGAAAAATTAAAACTTTGCAATATTTTTTTTACGAAGCACTAGCCATACTTCTGATTGCTGTGACGATGGAACAAGACTTGACAGAACCGAACTCTTTGATTGGTTTTTGCTGTTGTGTTCCACAGCAAGACTTTCTTACTAACTTTATTATATGTATGACAAGCTTTATTTTTTTTGGTAGCTTAGTAAATATTCTATCCTTTAATCTAAATTTACTATTTCTAACTTATACCATTTAGGAAATATACCCGTGTTACCAAAAAATGAACTTCAATAAGTTTGTATGACGAAAGTCCTGAACTGGATAGCATTTGAATGGAAATAAGATGACTAGGTAAGTGGGTCAGGGTTCATGCTCACCTTGGCTAATATTTGTGACTTGATGCGCTCCAGGCGCTGAGGATCTACTTGATGAGGAACTATGTGAGGGTGTGTCTGGTGCGGGGGTGCAGGGGGGCGGTGCGCGGGCGTGGCAGCGGTCGCTCGGCACGGCGCCAGCGCGAGCGCCGCACACACCAAGAGCCAGGCGCGCATCGGCGCCTAGCCGTGGCGCTTCACCCCGCGCCATCGAAGCCGCGCCAACGCGACATCTCCGCGCCTGCGCAGATCAAACATTCACGTTAAACAACGATCAGGAATCAAAGAAATGCCAATTAGGATAATATTATACAACCTGCGCCCAAATCTAACAAACATTTTTTGCAGCCCAATCAAAAGCAGCAATAATAAGATTGAACTTATCCATATTTTGTTAATATTTTAAGATTGGTATTTAATGTTTGTTTAGATTTGATCGCAGTAGTTGTTACTCCAAAATAGACAAAATTGGAACTAGGAATCATGTTTTAGATAAATATTGTCAAAATCAAAATAATGAAACAAAAGGTATACTAAAGAATGATGATAATGCAATAGGTGACGATGTTGACCATGACTTGGCATAAACAAACAAAATACCAGAAAATAATTCGAGGGTAAAGCAAGTACCTACTGTCAATTACAAGAAATAAAAAAATAAATGTGAAATTGGCGCGAACGGTTTGATGCTCTGTATTTCCAAACAATTTGCGCATGCACATATTTATAGATCTACAGGTTGCAATGGTGTTACACTGGTATATTATAGTCTATGTATTTTTTTATTGACTGTTATGTCGATTTTAATTCCGGCTTTTAATTTGATATCAACTTCAAGATGTTTAAGGCCTTATTATATCTCATTATAAGTAGCGGCGTTTAGATTTGTAATCTACATTAGGAGAATAATAATGAAGTCCACTCAAATAATGTTGTTTACACGGGATATCACGCATTGCAAAATATAATTTATCTATTTCGACAACTTAGCGATAAAATCACCCTATGAAACGCCAAGCAGTGAACCTGAATCACTCCATTCGAGTGGTAAACACCAACATGCCCACTTCCCCAATGCTTGAAGCAAACACTTCAAATAATGTAAAAACACGCATTTCCTGGCTCATTTTCAAAAATAAATAATATTTTAAATCTGAATGTTAAAGCCATTTGGCAGCAGATCCTTCAATTATTGTACTAGTAAAAGTTTTATGCGCGAATCTTGGCGACCGGCATGGCTATTCCGTAAAGGTGACTAATTTCCAGTCGATTTCGAAAGCAATTATTAATTTCGTTTGAAACCGGTTCATCTCGGATTTAGTGCATCCTTATTTCCATACATATACGGTTGATAACTGCTTGGCAAAAAATTTGACAGCTTGCCAGTTACTATCCTCTTGCAGATTTGACAGCTTTACAGGCAAGTAACGCAATTTCTTATGTCAAAATCGGAAACTGGTCATGGAGCAGTTTCTTAGTAATTTCTTGTACTTTGGCGAGATAAAATAATGTTATTTAAAAGGTTTTTGCACGTCAGATTAACGTTATACAACAAATTAATAACTGTTTAATACTATGCATGTCATAAAATACTTATTAAATACGTAATGCAATAGAATTTAGGTCATATTATTTTCAGTCATAGATCTCGAGTTTTTTCATACGAAAACTTAATTTATAACGACTTGTTGTTACTTAATGCAGATATGGTATTATATATTATAGTACCATAATTTTATGTGTAGAGTTCTCTATTTATTCATAGGTCAATAAAATGAGTACATACCTTCTATATAGGTATGTATTATTTAATTAAACTTGTGTTATAACTTATCAATCCTAAATACGTAGGTTTTACCTTACTTTAATACCTACAAAAGTTTCTTTAAGTTTTATTTAGGCAAAATTACAATAAAACAGAAAACCAGTAATTTCAATTAATTTACTATTTTTATCATTACATGATGAGCCAATAATTCAATCATTATTAATATTATGATAGGTCAATCGATTTGTTCTTTATCCTATCCTCTATTGTTTTGTTGACTTGAAAACATAAAGTTCTGATGGCCCTCAAATTAACATATTTCTTGATTATATTCTGTTGCGATCTGAAACAGAAAAAATGCGCATATATTTACCTACAACAGCAAATTGGTGTGAAATAAAATAACATACCTACATGTGGTCAACGATACACTTTTACACCAAATTTGTATTTAATAAGGTTATTAAGTCGCCCGAATTCACAATAGATCAGCAAATCTCACTAAGCTTCAAAGGCCCAGGACACGTTTATATATAAGTGGAATTTATAATTTAGTCCGACAACAAAGTCATTCAAACTTTTATTATTTGGCGTAGATCAGCGCTTGCTTACACACACTACCATAAGTAGTACGTTAGAGACACATACAGTTTTTTTTTTACTAAACAATGTATTGTAGTTTATGGTTAGTGGTGAAACTGAGAAAACACGTTCAATCTTAATAGCATGCAATTTGGGCTGGCAGCTGGCAGTTTGTGTAGAAAATGTTCTTTCTCTGGAAAACTACAAACTCCTTCAAAATGGCTTGATCAGTTTTACATGAGCTAGAATATTCATAATCCTGTTCCATAATATTTTTAATCAGCATCATGCAATCAATATTATCTTGTTTTCATAAAGAATGAAAGAAACATATTTATTCTGACAAAAAAGCAAATAATAAAACTTAAAATACTAAACAATAAATTTGCCAGAAAATTTCAGATTTATACCATCGATATAAATCTGAAATAAATCTTAAAAACAAGAAATTAAAATGTTAGATCCAAAATTTGAGTATAAATATCAACTATAAAAAACAAATGAAACAGAAATAATTTCACAATTGAATAAAAATAAAAAACGGAACGCAACCATGACGCTTGGACTTTGGACCATAGCGCGAAACGAACGGCTAATGGTGGCGTCCGTACAACAAACAAAAGTGTAATCGCCAATCATAGCGCTTCAATTATTGTTTAGACTTACGCGCGAATGAAAAAGAGCGCTACGATTGGCGGCATTGGCGGTCACGTCGGTTTACGCAGCAGTGCAGTGCACACAGTCGTCAGTGCAGTATTATAGTGCTTGGCATAAACAGACAAAGTAATGAAAAAGTAAATAAACAAATTAACTGAACAGGAAAACAAAAGGAGAATACGCTAAATTATTACAATAGTGATTGGTGCAATGCTGACACTATACATTGAACTTGCGCACAGGCTGCGACTTATCAATATTTTACATGGAATGAAATCCATTTTGAAAACTTCATATAGGACAGATAAGGTTAGTTGAAAAGTTTTATGGCTGCTATTTTTGCTTGAGTTTTATGTTTATAGACTGCCAATTTAGCGACTTTGTCGCCAGATCTGTCGACTTTTGAGTATGCTCTAATAACAAAAAAATCGTTTTAGCGTTCAAAGAAATCTAGCCAATTTTCTGACGATTTTTGAGGTGCACCATAGCACAACATTATTTACTTAAAAATTAAGCTAAAATTAACTCTTTATTATTGAACAGACTGCAGTTTTTGTCATTGTTGTGATTGAAACGAGAAAAAAGTAATGTAAATGGTAAAGAATGATAAAAATGAGAAATAAACACGTGAGAATTAAAAATATACATGTTGATTGCCTAAAAAAAGCTCATAGGGTGCAGGGTAATGGTATCTAGCGACTTTTGGCACTGAAAAACACTGCACATACTCTTGTCTAGTCTTATGTCATTCTATTAGGAAGCAAACAATAACAAAATTAGCTAACTTTAAACTAAGTACTTCTAAGAAGAAATAATGTATTCATTTCAGGATACTAAGGAATTCAATTAAAGTGTTGGCTTGGACAATATAATCTGCAATAGACAAGTAGCAATATTTGTCAATGAATTCTACAAAGAAGTCACCTATATTACCTACTGCTATAATCTAATACAGTAAGTTTCAATTCCAATAATGTATAAATATGTCAATATTTTCTTTATATCTTTTAAAAAGTTTTGTAAGTACATCATTATAATAAAACAACCAAAAACATATTTAAATATTGATTTATTTCTTACAGAGAATATGAAAATGCATGGATTGCAAACAGCTAAAGAGCATAGGAGGAAGCTTCAGTCTAACCATACGCTGTGATGAAACTTAGAAAATAGCTCAGCGTTGAACTCCACGGATGAATGTTGTCCTTTAATTATTATGATAAGAAATTTAGAACAGTAGTAACTAATGTACTTGACTGGCTAACGGTTCATTTAAAAAACAATGTAGATCTAGCAAATATTTATAAACTTTTTACTAATAATGAAATAAATTAATATAACACTTTTTAAACTAAATTAGACAAATACCTACATAGGTACAAATAGAAAAGGAAAATGTAAAAAATTAAGGCATCAAAAGATACCTCCACATTTGACAGCCACGGGGAACTTGCTCAAAAGCCAAAGATCTTAAATTATTAATTCATTGTTAAATTCATATGATTCAACTTTTTTTATTATAAACATAAAACAATAAAATAAGATACATTTATTTATTTATTAAAAACTAACTATTTCTATTTAAAATGATAACATACCTTATAGGATTTCACTTCATATAGACCATAAAATGGAATAAAGTTAACACCTTATGGCTGAATAACAAATCAAAAAATAAATTATCATAGGTAACAACATTTTGTACCAATAATTTAATTAATTATTACGACTAAGTAATTTATTTTATTTTATTTCTTCAATAATGGCTAGACACCACACACTAAAGTTGTTTGACACAATATTGTTAAGTATGCATTTTTATATCATGTTCATAAAAACGATTGAAAGAACCTATTTTAATTAACACATTTTCAATAACCTAACTAACCCAGTAACTATTTGCATTCTTTCATGTCTAGTTCTTCTCTTTCTTCCTTCATTTTCTGAGAGAGTGAGTGAGAGTCTTTTCACACATTTAACCTAAGTCCTGGTAATCTACATAATTTTAAACATTTATTAACATTATTTCAATTTTATATATATTTAATTAGACAATAGACAGTATATTTATTTTCTCACCAATACATTATTATTATTATCATACTTTGTTGGTTTATATATCAGCATAGCTAGTTTTTTGTATGTATCTATATTGTATCTCTAAATATTTTATATTCTTAGCTCATAAGCTAGTTTAAGTTAGGCACAATACTTATTGGCTTGCCTTTTTTTATCAAATTCGTATGTTACTTTTTTTTTTTGTTTTTTGCCTTATGATGTCTACCGAGCACTTGTAAAAATCTTCTGATGTAATTGTAATAGGCACCCACAGGACAGGCTTGTCTAGTGTGGGGCCAATGGACAATCTAAAACTGTACTTTTCGTTGGTAATAAATGCTTTTTTATTTATTTTTTCTTTTTTATTAGTTTCCGGGAAGCATACAAATTGTCGGAATACCTCGACTTCATTTAATGCATCTGTCACTGCCCGTATCGATCTTGATACTGCCGGCTGGCTCTGCCCATGCATGAAACTCATGACAATAGGTTTTTGGTATGAGCCAGTGGCATAATTTTTTTGATGCTGAAATTATAATGCTGCTAGTATCTGAAATATGAATACAATTTAGTAAGCTAATTACGTAGGTAGGTATTAATTTTATAACTAGGTATAGTAGCCATTATTGTCAATTGCAATGACAGTTTGTTAACTGCAATATAAATAAGTAGTATTTCATACCTTGCACTCTGAGGTTTTGTAGAGCTTCGTTGTTGTGCAGGCAGGAACGGGCGAAGCTCATGACACAGCTCCCAAAACAATGGCTTTGTTAAGCAATAGTGTGCCCTGAAGGCAACGTGAGAGATGGCTTGAATGGATTGGTGGATGCTTAATCTTAGCATTCTTACTCGGCGAGACCACTCCCTGACATTGTCCCTACGCTCCTGCTCCGCTAAAGCTTCTAACATCATAAGTATATTTGCCACTGAAAGATAAGGTCAACTACATGATATAAAATTCTAGAATAATGGATAAGTATGATATAATTTCACAAGGGTAAGACCCTAAAATAAAATGAAATTGGTACTTACTGATAAAATATGAATAACAAAACTGAACTAGCTAATTACACATTAAGTCACCTTAATTAATATTTAACAATTATTTTTTATTTGTTTTTTGGACCTAAATAAATATTTTTATTTTCAATTTATTAATGCAGCAAAAAGGGAAACAATTTTCTACGTACTTTATTATGTAAAAAATTGGCCGCCCGTTTTGACGTTCAATTTATTTTTCTTTTGCTCATGCACGCTTTTTTAATTAATTTTTTGTCTCAATTCAAGATAGACAATAAAATAATAGACAAATTTAGTGTTTTTGTTTTATTTTATTACGTGTGAACGAAGCATACATTTGAGGAGAGTAATTTGATTGCGTTATGTCAAAAATGCGTGTTTTGACAGTAACTATTACTATTTGACAGTAACTATTACTTAAGAAACCAGAAATTATATCTGTTTGACAGGAATAATTACTTTCTGACAGAAACTATTGCAAAAGAAATCACAGTCATCTTTAGGGAATAAGACCCCGGATTATTCGCCTGGTCAGTACAAAACCATTGGTGTTAGCTAAGATTTCAATATTATGTTCCTTATTTTGTAACTATTTAGTGCGTAAATGTATTAATTTTAGCGTAACTGCAGGAAATAATTAAGTATGCAGCACATCGTTATTGTATTTGTATAGCCGAAGAATTGCAGTTCTACTAATTAGCAAAAAAGTTTGCCAAATAAAGACCTAGTTCGGAACGGAAAAAAAGTAAAATAACGGTCAAATAGAGAAAACTACCAGTCTAAGAAACTGTAAGAAACGTGGTTATTACAGCTACGAAGTGTTTAATTTAGGACTCTTGGATTTTCGAATAAACGAACAGTTTAACATTCTAACAAAATAGAAAACATGATATCTACCAATCAGCTTCAAACAACAGTAACTCAGTCCGAGCACATAATTCTTATCTCTCAGAACTGGGTCAAACCGATAGATAGTTTTCATTAAAGTAATTGAAAAGTTTAAATTTCATGGACTGTAAGCTTTAATGGCTGCTTTCAAAGAAAAGCTTCGGGTCATTAATTTTTTGCCGTGATTGAAAGAACCGTTTTATGTCTCCCCTTCGAGGATACAATGATAAGCGCCCGCGGTTTCAATAATATTGAAACCTATCAAATCTTTCAAATAAACATAAAACTGCTGAGTATACTATATTTAAACGGTTGACGTAGCGGTCAATGCGGTCGCCTCGCCGCTTTCAACTACGCTGGTGTTGTGGGTTCGATCCCCACATGGGACAAATCTTTGTGTGATTCGCAAACATTTGTTCTGACTCTGGGTGTGCTTTGTGTGTGTGAAATGTATGTTTGTGAACACCCCCGCGACACAACGCGGAGTTATTCATAGTGCGGGCGTCGTTTTTAAAAAAAAGAAAAAAAAGAAAAACAAAACTATTTTATGTTGAAATCTGTCGAGCCTTTTCCCAATTACATTAGGGTCGGGTTTTAGTGTAACAGATTTCGCTGATTATTACTACTTTACGTGGAGGGACTGCCAGCAGACGCTGAAGTTTATATGGTCTGAGTTTGTCTCAAGACGGTGAAGGACGTAGGTAATGTGCATTGTAAGTCATACAAGAGTAAATTTACAAAAATTTATTTAAGATATTTTTCTTCTATTATATTTTTTTACATTTAAACAAATATAGTAAAAAAATAATATGCATATAAATATCACGTTTAATTTTCTTTGGCGGATCAAACAAGTAAGATGGTTAAGTTATCTCAATCACGTTAGCTCCTCCACACCATCTACACATAAAATCACACCTATATTATCTACAAAAGTGTGGCAGAGGTGTATTACATCCACATTTCACTTGTTGTGTTTAGATCCCATGCGATAGGGGTGAGCCTATCCTGCTGCTATTGAGAATTTCCTAACAGAAAAACCCAAATAACACCTTTGCACGATCCAGAAATCGAACCCAAGACCGAGAGAGCCGCATACGCTAACCACAAGACCAAAGAGGCAGTTATTACGATCTAAACAGCGATTAAAAACAACTAGATAAATAAACTTGATGCCAGTTTCAAGGTCTGAAGTAAACAACTAGCAATGATCTCAATTAACTTGAGTGAAAGTAGGTAAGAGAATTAGGACGTCAATTACTTCCAGTTGATTTATAAATGTACTATATCAAGGGCACCAGGACGCGGTAGGGTGACACCCTCCTGTATCGCTGTCCAAGGTAAAGGAGAAAAGCGATTTATATTGCGCAGTTAAATGGAATAATTGGATGTTGGCACATATAACAATTCATGATATATTAATGATTAATTTAATCGTATGTTATTTTTGATTTTGACGTTAAACTAAGCTCCTATTTAAAAAAATACTTTTTGGACTGCTATTTTCTTAAACCCGTATTTCCGTCTCTATGTCTCTCCCAGTTAATGTTCGAACAGGAGGGAGAGATCAAAAAACCGTAACTTAGCATTAAACGTTTGTTAAACAGATTGGTAAAAAACAGCATTAAGCTGAAGCAAATGTCGAACAATGATCTGGTTGAATGATGAATTTGGTAGTCAAATGAAGATCAACGGCAGCTGTTTCAGCAGGCAATAATAGGATTGTTATATTTCAAGTTGCGAAAAGTAATCTAAAATTAATTGAATAAACAGGAAAAAATAAAGTTAAATTAAATTTATAAACAGGCATTAAACAACTTTTTAGGCCTATATTAGAAAAATATTGGATTTTACATTAATTTGTGACCATTTAAGAATGTGTAATGTTTGCAAATATTCAATTTATTTTCTAGTCACCGCTGATCGCTCATCACTTTTACCGTTTCCAATATTTTTACGAGCGGCCCTCACGTCAACTTCCACCTTGGTACAGTTTAACAACTGTTAAGGGTTCCAACCCGACACTTTTTAGTGCCGTAATGGTACTTTGTGCCATGTGCATCTATATTTTTGTTTTATTGCTAAAGTTTATCTGATGGATGACGATTTTTTATGGTTCAGTTGTGATTTGTGGTGTATTAACTATTTTAACGAATATTTTGCGTTTCATAAATAAGGGAAATTATATATTGTGACATGTGATAGCAGAGGTATAGTATATTTTGTCAGAAATTGCAAGTTTGTCATGATTTTATGACATTTAGATTTCTTTCCTGTTTGTGATTTTCTTACTGTTTATTTGATTGTAATCTAGGCTGTCTGTAAGCTCATCAATCTAGTAGTTTTTGTATGTAATCAGAAACTTAAGCATTTATAGCATTTTATTTATTTTAATGAAAAAACGTAAAATCCTATAAATGCTAAATTTTTTGATTAAATTCATTTGTATTTTTTTTTTTTATATAAAATTGTTATATTATAAAGATTTATTTATTTAGTAATGAAAACGGTACAGCACCAATTACCTTGATTAAATTCATGTATCAGTATAAATAATTTAGAATTAAAGTTCAAAAGTAAAAATCATAAAAGAAAAAAAAAACAATACAGTTAGATATACATTATAATTATAAATATAAAGATGGAACGGTATTAATAAATGTTATCAAAATGAGCCAAATATTTGGCGAATTATTGGTACTTCAGTAAGTGCCTAAAAGCCTTTAAGATACGAAAATATTAAAAGATTAATGTGCAAATTATTGAAATAGATAATGTATAATGGCCACATGAATAAAAGATTGCAATATTTCTCCTTTATTGTAGATCTGTTGCTATTTCATAATGATAGGAGCAAATAATTACCTAGTTTTATTTAATTTTGTCATTACAAATTACGACTATGAAATTACACACCCATTTGTAGTGTTTTACTACTTTTATTAAAGGAGGAGGTTATTAATTCGATTGTATTTTTTTTGTTTGATCGCCGATTACTCGATGACGCCTGGACCGATTTGATTTTTTTTTTGTCTGAAAGAGTATACTCGCTATTTGGTCCAGGTCAAGATCTGATGAATGGGATTCTAGAGAAATCGAGGGCAACCCTCCCATTTTAAAGGCTTCTATATTCAGGCGGATGAAGTCACGGGATGGATAATGCCAGTAATTATTTCGCAGCAGCTACGTTAGCTTTCGTAGCTCCGTAGACAGCTACGACACGATCTTTGCGTAAGCTGCGAGCTACGAAACTATATACACAAAATAAAGTCAATCTGCCGAGCCTTTTTCTCAATTACTTTGGTGTCGGCTTCAAGGGTAACGGATTTAGCTGAATATCATTATTGTACGTGGAACGACTACAATCAGACCTCTACAACCCAGTAAGAGGTAATACCATACTCATTGTTAGACTAGTTGTCAGACTTTCTGACATCTGACTACCCGTAGCGACTGCCAAAGATGTTCAGATGGCAACCGAGAGCGACGGCTAAACAGGCTCTACAAGGCCGTGCCACCCATCCACAACCGACCGCGGTTAGCATTGCTTAACCTGCAAGATCGATCAGTGCGCGCGGCTTCGAGTTAGCCACGAGCTTCTACAGCAAACCAAAGTGTTCCTTCTTGTTTCTGCACAGTTTTATACATAAGTGTCTTATCGATTAACAGGTTACCGTATCATTAATGTATTAATTACATAAGTTATGTTAATAAGTATTGTTTATTATGTAATTATTACTTGGGATAAGGCACTTAGTACAACCTAATAATGTGAGAAATTAGCACCCACATACGAGAGACGCAAATTCTGGGTACGTTGACCCTAAATGGGTTGAATGTACCCAGATTTAGTTATGAAGAAAGTTTCAATACGGTTTTTTTTATCAAATCTTAATCTTTTTTGAATATTTAAAGGGACTTTAATAATAATAATAATAAATAAATCATTTATTTCAGGCTGCATAGGCCCATAGATATATACCTTAACCTAATAATACATAATTATATTATCACTTCCTTTGCACTAAGTCGTTGTGCGTTCTTGGGGTATATAGTTCCGCGGAAGCGACGGAAAACAACACCCTGCGGCCAAAAACTTTCATCAAGCACCTGTTCCAGAAAACAGGTCGACACTCGCACCACGAACGCCTTGAAGTTAAAGTATTTATTTATTTTGACTTTTATTGATGTAAGATTTTCTCGTTAGTTATTAAACCGTTATTAATCAATTTGACTGAGCAAAATTCGAAACCTGTCCAAAATCTGCTGTAAATAAAACAAGATTAAGGGATGGCACCCTTTTGATACCGGCACCCGTTACGGTGTGTTATTAATTTATTAAAGTCCAGGATTTATAAAGCATGGAAGTCTATTAAATGAGTCTTATATTAATTAATGTGAGACCAGTGTTACAGTGCTTCAGTAATGAGGAGATTGCCTAATTTTGTTAAACTTTAAGCAATCTAATATTAACATTTTCACTCAAATATTACATTCATTATTTATCTACAAAATAACCTATTAGAGTTGAAGTTCACAAACTAGTCTTATAATCTAGATCGTCATTTGCGTTGAAATTCATGAGGTTTTGTAAAAATGGGATGTGTTCACGTATGGAACTATGCGTTAGATGTATAATATAACATTGTTAGGTACAAAGAATTGTCAGCTCATCTGCTTGAGGCAAATTATTCTCAACATATATCTAACAATGTCAATAAGGACACATTTCACCGGTCGAGAGAAGGAAAGGACCTAAGACGGGTTTAACATAAACATGGCTCAAGAAGTTTGGTGACACTGGGGCTCTGTATGTATACTTATTTTGCATTATTAATTATATTGTGTGTTCATTATAAATTCAAAACTTTCTAAATTCCACAGCTTAAGCTACTTAAGTTTCAAAAATATCCATCGAAACAAGAATATATCCTGTACAAAGCTACTATATATATTTATTGTATAAAGGTCTTTTTCATTTAATGTTATGTTATATTTTTATGATTATAGTTGCATTCGTTTCAACGGTTATTTGTAAAAACATTTTATATACAAAGGGTGTTGTGATTCCCTATATGTTTGTCTTGAAGTTCACGACAGAATTGCATTTTAATTTACATGTTAGCAGGGTGAATTTTAAGTAGTTATGTAAACATTTTTTAAGGTGTATAACATTACATTTTATCTCTAAAAGAAATAATTTTACAAAAAACAAACTGATTCAATTACAAGAAATGCACTAAAATTTAATAAATACTAATATTTAATTCTGCAGCAGTTCAGTTGTACTTTTTTAAATATTCGATAGCTTAATGCTTTATTGAAGATGTCTTTTTAAATAACTAATCAAACTAAAACTCATTTTGGAACCATTAAAAGATTCAAATTAGGAAAGTATCTTCTTTATGAATGCTTCTAAATAAACTCGCCGACCCAAATTTATACGAATATTATTTAATTTCAGCTTACCTAGATAATTAATTCTATTGAAAAACCAACAAAGGCGTCTGATTTGAAACACTTCTAATAACGTTAATTTAAGCTAATCTGGAGCAGACAATTTCTTGAACTACCAGACCAATTTGAAATGTCTTTGTGTATTTCATAGCCTACTTATTGAGGATAATTAACTATTAAATTCACGCCTAGAAATTTAAGACAAAGCAATTACAAATTATTCAAGTAAATAGTTGTTATTAAAAACACTCACCGCAAATTATAGCTATCTTCTTTAACCATCTACTTATAGAATGAGGATCACGAAAACCGAAAATCAATTTACGCAAAAATACTTGAATTTAAATGATTCAACTAATAATCCACTTCACTCTCAATACTATTATTAATCACTAAATTTATAGCTAACCAATGTCACTATCAACTCTTAAACTCAAAAAATGTATTGTATAATTTCACAAGTATAATTCAACAAGAATTTCACTCTTCCAGAGTCCCTCTATTCTCTGTAAAGGTAGGAGATCAACTGGAGGCAAAGTTTCAGGCCTTTCATTTTATATACAACCTACACTCTATGAATGTATAAATGTTGTGTAAATTGTGAGAAGTGAAGAAGTTGCGATCTAGGATTACTAGATATGGCTGTATTGTTTGGTATTGTTTGTGATTCTTTTAACTAATCCTAACCACATAATAATATAAATGCGCCGTGTAGTATAACCCGCTTTTTATCAAAATTGGTTCAGCCGATTAGGTGATCAACCGATACTAACCGACAGTCAGACAGACAGAAACATAGTTATTTTTACATATAAAACAGGCACTTCAATTTTATTTATTTGTATTAAGTATTGATGTTCAGATGATGATCAATTATACAAAAATTCATGCTTCTAACTTATAAAACGACGATTTCAAAATTTTACTAATTTACATTAATAAAAGTAAGGTATGAGTTTTAATCTGATTAAGAAAGGTACTTATTTAAACGGTTAAAGGTACTCTAAAACAATGTACTTTAGCTTAACAATTTTTCATATAACGAACTATATTGAACCTGGCCCTCTACACTTCACAGTCCAGCGCCGCGCCGGAGCGAAAAGATACAATCGATTTTTTTATCAGGAAAATTACGAAAATCATTTCCATGCTTCTCTTAAGCTTCGCCGTAGTCGGGTTTTAATATCTTGTACAAATGTGTCACAAGGTAACTGTGGGTGTTATACACCTCTCGTTACCTTCTTGGGTATACAGGGATGATGATAAGTCACGATAATTTAGGAGCAAGAAATCGGATATTGCGATAAAACGATACCACGTTTTGTAGAAATATATCTTTGAGAGTAGACTCCCGAGCGCCATGTTTTCATTCTAATGTAATACGGGTTAAGCTTTAATATTATTCAGTTTTCACCAATTTGTATAGACAAATCATATCGAAAACACTAAAATGCATGTTTGTTAGCCATTTTGACATAATTATTTTATTAATTAATTGAGTTACAAACAAACTGAAGAATTAAAATAACCATTTTCAAAAAATAGCCGCCAACAAACATGCTTTTTAGTGTTTTAGAAATGATTTGTCTAAGAAATAGATAAAGACTTAACACTATTAAAGTTAAACCCGTATTACTTTTGTATGGAAAACAGCCAAGCAATAGTTCCCCCTTAAAGGTTACTACTTGTGGGGCGGCCGCGGCGTGGGCGAAAACTTATTAAAGATCTCAATTCGTTGCCTCTAGTCGATCGTCGATCTATTTATAACTAAATATTAAACATTGTATTTGTTTGATCGGATTATTGAACTTAAGTTATTGAGGTATCTTGGTACAATATCAGCTGATCTTTGAAATATAGGTCGCTGTGGGAGTTTATATCTATTTTAACGCACTGCTTATGGTATTACTTGAATTATCTTTTCGTAGAAACTGTTCAACAAACAACAAACATGTTCTGGATCATTCGATAAATATAGAGAACTGAAATATATCAATTGAATGTAAACGATAGAAGAATAAATGAACTAACAGTCTACAATACAGTGAGTTAAACTAATAGCATTTTATGCATAACATTTTTATACTTTAATAGAACCACTACAAAGAACAAATTATGTGCTTATAGAAAACGAATCTGCTGTCAACCTGGTGGTAATTGTTCAATGAACATCTACAATAAGTACTTCACTACAAAAGCATAATATTAAACCCAAAATGCACAGGTGTTGGATAAACCTTTTTGGTTAGAAAAGCCAAGAACACACAAATGAAAATGAAAGCTGTGTTCTTTATTCGAGTGTTACTTGTGTGACACAAGTAACACTCAAAAAAAGAATTTCATAATTGGTCAGGTTATATTTTATGGGTCACACAAGAGCTATTCCACCTCTGAATTGGCGCCTAACTCTTTTATTCCACTTATCATCAACTAAGTTTACCACAACCTATCTGTGTTTGTTTTAGTTCAAGTAATACTGTGGAGTCTGAATAATAGAATAGTTGTTTTTCTTTGTCATACCTACATAAATACACAGTAATACATACAAACATATCATCTTGAATTACTCAGAAGTGTATGGCAGAAATGTCTAACACCCTATTTTACCTTTTATGTTTAGGTCACATGTCATAAGGGATGAGCCTATCACCACATACCAGTCACAATTCCAGACTTAAGGCTTCTATTGAGAAATCCCAAATAACTTGCCCGACACGATTGTACCTCACGGTAGGCGGTACGAAATCTATACCGCTAGCCACGAGGCAGTAACTTCACTTATTCGTTACCGAATGCTCTACCAGCAATATCGATGCACAATCCCAGAGCAAGTTTATTCGCAGCAATAATTCAGAGCTAACAATTTAGTTTAACATACATTACTATCGGTAGTTTGAAACTGTGATTCTGAAAGTGGGACACGTACACACGACAACCGATCAACCTATACATTTCCAGTTTAAGATGGTTTCGCGTTGTACAGGCGTCCCGTATAATGCGGGACCAATTTATACTAGAAATGTATACGTTGATCGGTAGCCGTTTGCACAAGTTAAATGTCAAATGTGTGGTATTTGTCAACGCTTCGGTTTGCTTAGAGGAAATTCATCGATATGTTTTGAGACGGAGAGTTTTTAGTAACGTGCACGAGGAATAAAGCTTAGTATTTACTAGCTTTGACCCGCGACTTCGTCCGCGTGGAGTGCGTTATATTAAGTAGTAGCTGCTCCCGCGCTTTGACTCGCGTTAAACGTTACTGCCCCGCTTCCATGGAGTTCAGCGTAATGTTAAATATCAAAAATACTTAATGGATAGTTAACTATGTATAACACAAAAATAAATATTCAAATCCGATTATTAGTTTTCGAGATTAGCGCTAACAAACAAACAAACTAACTTTCTCCCGCGTTTTCGTCTGCGTGGTAGGTACATCGATAAATAGTAGTCTATGTTACGCGCCTTGTAGTCAGTTACTTGCATATAACATTTTATCGAAATCAGTTTAGCCGTTTAGAAGATTAGCCGATTCAAACAGACAGACAAAAAAAATTAAAACTGTATTTTAGGCATAAGTATCTTGCAAATAACTATATCAATTGAATAATACAATGTTTTTTGACATTCAAAACAGACACTTCAATTTTATTTATTAGTATTGATTATAATATATATGCTCTAGGCTCTGTTAAATAATCCTACTAATATTATAAATGCGAAAGTTTCTGACGATGTTTGTACGTTTAGATGTTTGTTACTCTTTTATGCAAAAACTACTGGCTAGATTTCGATGCAATTTGCACCAATATAGCCTGTTATCTGGCTTAATATATACAATGCCTACTTTTTATCAAAGTTCTACACGGGTGGGGTCGCATGCGGAAGTCAATGGCATAGGATGCTTAACACCAATAAACAAATTTCTCATGCAATAAATTATCCTGGCTTGCCTGTGGCCTTCGGCTATCATCAGGTGGTTATAACAGTCAGTGGCAATGTCCTTACAGATTACTTTGGCAAATAAGTTTCCTCTCAAAGTTGCTCTAGAATATCTATTTTTAACCGACTTCAAAAAACTGGAAGAGGTTCTAAATTCGATTATATTGTATTTTTAAATTTTTTCTTCATGTTTGTTCGCCGATTACCTGAAGACGCCTGTACCGATTCGAGAGTATTAACATTTAGAGTAATATAGCTAAAGCCCATGGGAGCGTACATACCTATATTTTTCAAGCAGCATCTCTACTGGAAATCATTATTAAAGTGCTTGGTAATATGTTAGACACCTACGACATGTACAGAACTCCTGACTTGTTCATATAAATAATTGGATGCTATCTAAAATAAAATAAGATTGTATTTTTTGGAAAATGGAAATCGCGGCATTCTTGAACGGTTTAAATGTCAACAATTTTGCTTCTTGTAGTGTAATTTTAGGGTATTTTTTTGCAAAGCGAAACGAAATTAATTGCTCTACTGTTAACTAAAATAGATAATTTGGATAAACTCTCTTAATCACACACTAATTTATAATTTGCAATAGACGTATATTAAGTAAAGTAAAAATATACCAACTTTAATTCTGTAGAAACACATAAATTCAAAGAAGCAATGTATCTAAGTAACTAATCACGATACATCAATTTTAATTACAGTTGATATACAACTTCAAGTGGTGTAGTGAGACTGCTCTAAAGAACACAAAAACAAAGTGTCGTTTTCGATAATAGTGACAATTAGATAGGTGTACATATGCTTAATAATAGCAGCCCCGCATCTCATACATGTCCCACTGCTGGGCTCGGGCCTCTTTTCATGATGAGAAGGGTTAGGCCATAGTCCACCACGCTGGCCAACTGCGGATTGGTAGACTTCGAGCACTTTTTAGGCAGTCTTAGGCATGCAGGTTTCCTCACGATGTTTTCCTTCGCTGTCAGCAAGCGATAATTTATATGAAAAAGACACACATATCTTCCGTTGTGTGCCGTGAGTTCAAACCCGAGACCTTTGACTTTGCAGTCCTACGTTCTCCCACTCGGCTATCGCTGCTTATATATTATACATATTATTAGCATACATTAATTTAGCAGCTTAGTTAAAAATCAAATTACTCTCTCTCTCCTTAGTCTCTAATTTTATATGTAGACAAGATTGTAATCTATATGAAGTATCCAATTGTTTAGAAACGTCATATCAAAAGAAAAAAGAAGTTAATATACAAGATCGCTTGTTACATCGATTGCATAAAAATGTGTTATCATACTTCAAAAGTTATCTAACCCTCACAAATTACATTCTAACCTAACTTTTAAAACTAAAACTATCAACAAAAAGACGATATGATTTACAACACAATAAGCCCGATCACTTTGTACCGCACGGGAGTCGAACTCGGGCATTATTCATGCGAACTACAAACTGGGGCAAGGAGAGTTCAACAACTTTAGAATTTTAGTCGTGAGCGCAATAATGGAGCAGATAACACATGTGCAGTTTCGAAGGGTAAGAGCGAGATGAAGGTAGTTTTGTTCGCTTCGTATGTTTTACGAATTTGGAAGTCATTATTTAGTTTACTTGCAAACCAGATAAAGTTAACTGAATTGCAAATGTGAAAGTTTGTGGTTTTGTTAACTTACTTAAAAAAAAAACCAGCCTTGTGCGAGTCCGTACCGTTGTACATCTTAATAAATGATTTCTTAATTCTTGTAGTTGATTGAATGACAGGTAAAATGCGGTTTACGATTTATTACGATGTATTAAAGATGTATTAAAAAAAAAACTAATTATGAGATCTCGTTCAAACCAATTTTAAGTGGAAGTTTGCATGGTAATGTACATCATTATATTATTTTTACATTTATCATTCCCTTAATTTAGAAGTTACGGGGGGGGGGGAGGGGGGACACAAATTTTCCACTTTGGAAGCGTCCCTCGCGCGAAATTCAGTTTAGAAAAGAAAATATATTAGAAACCTCAATATCATTTTTAAAGACCTATCCATAGATCACACGTATGGGTTTGATGAAAAAAATATATGGTTACGGAAAAAAATTACTGTGACATACGGATGGACAGACGGACAGACATGACGACTCATTAAGGGTTCCGTTTTTTTCCATTCGGCAACGGAACCCTAAAAACGTGGATGTTCTGTCCCTATTTTTAACAAATATAAGATTAAGCGCCTACACATCATTGAGTTATACGCCATACACAATCTGTAGCAAAAAGCGTATAACAGTTTGGCGTAGAAATTGCTCATTTGCCTTTGCCTACTTGAATTAAGAACTAACTTTTTATTCCGACTCCAAAACAATTTAATGTACCTATTTTTAATTCTGGAGTAACACAAAGTTTTATTGAGCAATTCCCACTAGGAGTTTGGTGTTGTAGCGAATCTGGAACTATGCCCGAGAAATGGTAAATAGGTTCGTTTAACCAGCGCTGGCCAAAAGTGGCTGTATCTTTTATTAAAATATCGTATCTGCTTTGAGATTGCAAGAAATAAGACTGCTGTTTTTGAATTTTAAATGAAAACCATTAGAAATGTAGAAGGTTGAAAATGGTTGACGATGGTTTTGACGGTATTTAACTATATAATTATTATTATATATAAGTATTAAGTTAAATTTTAATTATTTCTAGTGCACCGAAAAAAAACTACATATTTATAACTTCTTAAACTCTCTTGTCCATCCAAAGGTTGCCTGTAAAAAAATGCTTTTAGTGCGACAAGGCCGCCCATTGTTCTATCTAAAAGATGTGCTTTATGAAACTTAAACTTGTTTACAATAAAGAGTTATCTATCAAAGGTTGGAGTAAAATTTTAATCTATAGTCTTGAATTTTTTTTTACAATAAATTTACAATGTGTTCAAGTATTTGGAGCTATACAAAGGCTCTTAAATTACACACAAGCAATGAAATAATGAGCATCAAAACTACAAAACGCAATAACTAAAAACAAAAACAATAACCAAAACAAATCTGAAACCGAACACAAAACAAACGAGCTTAACAATTAAAAGAAAAACATCAACATTTTCCATTAAAACTGAAAGTTAATACATTTACTTAGAAAACAATACTTTGTGTTTTAAAATGTCTCTGACCTCTAAAACTTTGAAGGATGTGGATTGTTCAACTTGTCTTTGGTTAAAGGTGATCCCATACTGCAGGCATTCGCTTGTAATGTAACGTTACAGATTCGAATATTACGTACACCAGTGTGAGTGGAGAACCGAGCATCAAGGTGCTTTTATACTGGCGAGGCGTGGGAATTAACAGATGTATGGCAAAATTTCCATCATCACCCTATCAATCTTTTGTTTAAAAGCCCAGTGCGGCGTGGATGTAACAGGTGAGAATTGAAAAAAATATTTGTACAATATTAAACTTTATTTATTAATAATAGAGTAGGTATGTATAACGTTTAATGCGTGGTGTCGCGAACTGGTGCAAGTCGACGGAAAGCGAAATACTTGTTAGTATGATATTGAATTTTATTTTATTAGGAATAGAGTATATATTTCTTTTAAATTCAACATCGCGAGCCGGATGACGGCGAGGTGTAAAAGGTTCAGCGTGCTTTCAATTCACTCCTTGTCCATCCACGCCTCGCCTTTTACCGGATAAAGACGCTACTGTAATTATATTTTTCGATAAAATGATACATGTTCGTCAGTCAGGGATGCAGTTTGTACCGTAATGTTCAAAAACGAATCTGCGACGATACATGACAAGTGAATGCTAGCCATGTGGGAGCACCTGTATATTAACACAAATATTTTCTTTGGTTTAGAATTATTCTAAAAGAGTGTGTAGGAAGTAGTAGCAATAATTTTATCCTTGAACGTTTTCGGCTTTGGTGGAAAGATTAGACCGGGGGTATAGATAAAAGCTCAGAAAACAACTACATCTTTAGCAATAAATTAAACATATTTTTAACCAAATAATCTTATTCTGATGGTAGGTGAGACCTTGAAATAACCGGCATTGCAGACTGAATGTTTGTCGTAATGTTTTGGTTTCGATCTACGCATTACTCCTCCTTACATTGTATAATCAAAATCAAGCGAGGTTTTAGTGAGGTCAAATACCTTTGGTTTCTCGAAGATTTAATAAGGTTTCACAGCTCGCGTTCGCCAATGAAGAAGTTCAGTCTTGTTGCCGAATATCACAAGTTCCAATTTATTCTCACTTGGTTCTCACAAATTTCCACAATCGACTTTGTTTTGACACAACACTACTGTCGAGATTACACAATTTTTTTCTGTAAATAGATTGCGAATATAGTAGTCACCATGTTACCACAAATAATAAGGTACAGCAGAAAGGATTCGAGCGAACGAAGTAGGTCTTAGGGATCTTAGAAGTCGTGTCTGTGAGTGATGTCTATGTGTGCATTGCTCGAACGCGCATTGTATGGAACATGCGTTCTGTACCTGATTATTATGTACCTGTGTACCCTTCTGAAGTTATGTGGCAAAAGTTGCGCAGGTGCCGTACTTTGACTCTGTCCACTCAAATGCGAATAAAATGAAAATTATGGTGAATTTTCAGACTGTCTAAATAACATGTCATGGTACAGTTTCAGAAGGGCTTAACATGGTTTCTACTATAATAACGTAGATATACGTTATAGATTAGTCAATCAATTGCTCTAGGTCTGATAGCATAGTTTGAAAAACTATGTGGAAGCGTTTTAGCAACTAGAATGGCTAAGTAAGCATGTTAAGCGTAGTCAGGTTATTCTAAATAGCTGTTACCCGCGCATTTATCCTCGTGGAACGCGTTATATTAACCACGGTTTTTGTTTTGCTGTTCTGCTCCTATTGGTCGTAGCGTGATGTTATAGCCTACCTTAATATATGGGCTACCTAAAAAGTTCCCTATGTGTATTCGAAAGTACGTACGTACGATGCCCACAAACTTACATTTTACTACGCCAAAAATTTAAGGATTAATGTTAAAGCTATTGTTTATAATATCATTAGGTTTATAATGGTTTTGTAGTACCTACGAGGATCCCTAATAGTTTCGTCATGTCCGTCTACCCGAGGCATAGCGTCGAATCCGTTAGTGCTCGAAAGCTAAAATTTTGCATCAATGTGTATGTTATTGGGCATGTTTTTTTTTCTGTCGCGTACCATAGCGTGGGGTTTTGTTATATAGGTATTTTAAAAACATTAAGAAGTTGCCAAGATAGTTTGATTATTTAGAAATCCGTTAGCGAGATAATGAACTTTAAAGAGCAAAGTTTTGTTCGATTAGGGCGTCCCCCTCCCCTCCCTTCTAAATGCTAAAAAATAGCTCGAAAAATCTGAAAAAATCTGGTGGCAGTTTATGTAATGAACCTTCCAGAAAAACTATAGCCACTACGTTAACTTATAAGTTCAAGATTAATAGGGGTCCAAAGTATAAAATGCAGTTACTTAAAATATTTCGTACCAAATACAAAAACCTTGGGCGACTGACTAGTATGAAGTTGTTAATGATCAATATAGATATAGTTTACCGTAGTCGTGTAAAAGCACGTAAGATTGGAAGTCCCTCCGTCTTGGGACACAAGTTGTTTGCTGCAGGGAGAACATGGCCAAATGGGGCATTACAAACACTAATAACGTCTCATTTGTTTGTGGATTCCCTCCACAAAAGAACGATGATGAAGACCTTATGCAGGCCACTAGTGAGGGTGTGGAAGTAGCCACTTACTGGGCAAGAACAATTTAAATTCAAACATTAGTCAAAGCCATTGAGTCGTAAGAAGAAAAAGCACGTAAGTAGGAATTATTGTTATCAAAACATCCAAGATAAAGCCGGTATTTGAAAGTAACGAGCGGCGATGTTAGTAATTCAAAGTAACTGCACTATAACTTGTTGTTAGAGCCTATTTGCCAAGTTATGATGGGACACAACTTTTCTTTTAGTGACTTCTAACTATGGGGAGTGTAGAGTACTGCCGTGTTAAGTTGCTATGGGGTGAATAGGTATGTTGAATTTAGACATAGGTACCGAGAAGGTTGTTTTACTCAAATTTGTTCAAAGAATATTATTTTACCGCTGAATAAATGAATTATTTCATTTATTTACGGAAATAAATATTTATGGGCAGATTTAATGGCAAAAATATTATGTTCTGTAAATACACTGTGCAGTAGTGTTGTTAGCGTAAAAAAAAAATACAATGCAAAGGCGTTTCACAACTGCTATAATCAGGTAGAAACTATCGTAGAATAACTAAATAGTAATAAAATATTCCCGTTCATAAAATTTCTACTCTCGTTAATTGATAAAATAGCGTCCCAAAACAAATAATTGAAATGATTTTCAGAAAAACCGACTTCAAAAAGTAGGTTAACTAAAAAGCAAAAAATAAATTTACTTCGCACAAAATAATACGTTTTTTCATTTAGTTAAATAGAAATTATTAAATAATTATTTTATAATTCTGAAGTCGGTGCCAAGTAAATCGGATAATTAAGAACTAATATTCAGTCAGAAAATAGTTGTTAGAAAGATTGATATTATCTATACAGAGTTATTGTTTACTTGGCACCGACTTCAGAATTATAAAATAATTATTTAATAATTTCTATTTAACTAAACTTTTTCTATTAAACTATTTGCTTTTTAGTTTACCTACTTTTTGAAGTCGGTTTTTTTTTTGTTAAAAATTATTTTATTTTACGATTTTAAGTGATGGGTAGACCGAGCAAGAATGTTTCTCGAAGAGGATACGACGGTTACTTGAGACGTAAAACTTATTAATAATAATCCCCGTACTCCTAACCGTTGAGGTGTTGTACCTTCCAGCATCAGCTCAGCAACTTAAAATGCAAATATCTAAGTAGTTTTAGGTAATATACGAAACACAAAATAGAAGCCTTTGAAATTTGAGGGTTACCCATGATTTCTCCTGGATTCCATCATCAAATCATGACCTCATATTATGAATATACATAGGTAATATTCAACGTCTCGCCGCATCTGTGTATAACTTGAAAGAATACAGTAAACGGCCTCAAGGAGCCTATATTTAAAGAATTATCCTCGTACTCTTAACCGTTGAGGAGTTGTACCTTCCAGCATCAGCTCAGCAACATAAAATGCTGACTACTAGATGCAAATATCTGAGTTGTTTTAGATAATATACAAAAAACAATATAGAAGCCTTTTAAATTTGAGGGTTGCCCTCGATTTCTCTAGGATCCCATCATTAGAACGTTACTTGAAAAAAATGGGACCACATGACAAGTATATCCTTTCAAACAAAAAAAGAATTTCTCAAATCGGTCCAGGCGTCTTCGAGTAATCGGCGAACAAACATAAAAAAATAAAAAAAATACAACCGAATTGGGAACCTCCTCTTTTTTAATTTTGAAGTCGATTAAAAATATAAGTTTAATGAAATTTTGAAGTCATTAGATTTCAAAAGTTAATTACTATCTATCTTCATAACAGTTCATAAGATGGATGGTATTCATTTTGAAGTCAAGTATCGCATAATTTGATCGATGAGATCGGTGCCACCGCTGATATATCACCAGCTACTGTTTTAGGTTGTATAGACAGCTACTGATCAACCTATACATTTCCAGTATAAGCTGGTCTCGCATTGCACGGGAAGCCATTTAAATAAGATGACTTAATTGGTCTTGTACTGGCAATGTATAGTTTGATCGGTTGCCGTGTGATCATCGTTGTATTATTTGTTCTTGTATCGGTTACTAAGCAAATAATTAAAAAGGTTTGATCGGGGATTGTGGTATTCACTTTCTTATGATCAAAGATGTAATTTGACAAAATAAATATGGTAGATATATTGCCGAAAATAGGTTAAAATTTAAGCCATATATGGATTTGTAAATATATTTTGATGATTGTGTATTTGAATAACATAACATGACATCACGCCTGTTTTACTCAGAAAGTTGTGGATAGAGGGTGAGAGCCTATCGCCAGCTACCGGCCACAGTTCCAACTCCGTGGATCCGTATAACACTTTGCTCGACCCGGGAATCGAACCTAACACCAAGCAGTGAGAGGCGCATTCGTAAACCACTAAATCATTGGGTCAGCATGTATTTTAATATAATTTCAAAACATGTATTAGTGCTATACATATAAATGATTTGCCTGTTCCTTCCATACCCTAACCAATGTAAAAGTGAAAAAGTGCATTAAGTTTGTCCGTAAATAAAGTGGTTAAGATGTGAAGCTAGTCTTCATCGTGATTAAAATGGGTTTGGCAATAGCCGAAACCCTGGAAAAAGACAGGCTAATCGTATTCACCTAAACAAGGACAAAGTCACAGGCAGAATCGTTGCTCGTAATAATAATACACTTAATTTAAAAAGCTAAATGAAAACTATTGCGGCCAAAGTAACACCACATATTTGAAGGCAGAACATAAAACAAATTTCAATGGAAACCCAAAGAAACTAAAATTAAACCGCAAACTTTGAATCGCTATTATAACAAGAACAGAGTTGCCAAACGGAAGCCAATGTAGGCCACAGACTATGAATATTAAAACTAAAAAAGTTAGAGATATAGTCCCAGTTATATAGTATTCATAAATTGTACATATAACTTAGATTATCTTGACAAGTGAGGACAATGCTTCTGAGTTAATTTTAGAGGTTTATAAACCATAGGAAAATATGTTTTTAAATAATTTATGCTGTGTCTCTCTAAATATTAAAGACACGGTCATAAATAAGAAGTTTATTTTTTGTTTTTGTTACCCGCACTGAGAAGGATTCCAGTATCGCGGAAGTGTTCACAAATATAAAATCCACACAGACAATGCACACCCAAAAATTGTGTCCAAATATCTTTCGACGGCCGGATAGCGAAGTCGGTAGTTCAACTGCCTGCTACGCAAACGTCGCGGGTTCGATCCCCACTCAAGTCAAATCTTTGTGTGCATGAACATGGAGGTTTGTCTTGGTCTGGGTGTTAGTTATTCTGGTACCCATAGTACAAGCTTTGCTTAGTTTGTGACTAGATGACTTCACATCCTGGAACACTTTTTAAGCACTCCTCACGATGTTCACGATAATTGATATAATATGAACTTAGATATCTTCAAAAAGACGAATCTTAACGATTTATTGACCGAGGTGTGCTTTCGCACAATGAGTAACCAAAAATGTACAGTACCAAAAGCTAAAATTGAGATTATTTCGACGCGACAACAGGATAGATTTAGTCTATGTTACTAAGGCAAGATGTCGCTTCCTGAAGGTGAAATAATTTTTATCATACATCGGGTAGTTATTGAGTTAAATCGTCAAACCGATAAAAATCTAATCATTTGTCTTTACAATATAACTTGGTATTTAGCCTTGATAAGAACCCAATAACACGTGTAAATAAGACCTTCAAAGCGCACCATTCACTTCAAAAGCCTTTAACCACCACTTAGATTAATGAAACCACCCGATGGTCACTCCATTACCACCACTCCCCCACTTTAGTAAATAATAAATGTATGGCAAGCAGGCTTGATTACAGACCGTGTAGAACATGCAATTGACACCAAGTAGCATTGGTTTTGTAAGTATGTTACAGTTACGTGTGAATTTAAAGCTTTTAAAAATATTTCTTTATATATATGTATTATGAGGAATTATAAACGTATTATGTTCAACGATGGGCCCGATTTCTAGACTCCGACTAAAGCAGCGACGAGAGGTGATTGGTGGTTTGTGATTGAATGATTTTTATTAAAAGTATTAAAGATTATATGACACATAAAGAATGATATTAATAATTATGTAATAATGAATAATTGAATTGAGAATGAAATTAATATAATAATAATTATTGTTAAAATTTAATCTAAGAAAGTTGAATTTCTACTGCATGACTTCTTATATTTTTATTTTTTGCACGCCATTGTTATGGTAGAATGTATTGGACCATTGTTTAATTACTAACACCTGTATTTGTACTACGTTCTTGCAAAATAAATGATTTGATTTGATTTGAATCAGATTCAAATGTCAACTTTTGCTCATGTTATGTTTTTAAAAATTTTACTAAAAGTTCACATTTGAATCTTATTCAATCACAATCAACACCAATCGTAATAAAGGAGCAGGTTTCGTTACTCCACATCTCTTTTCTGCGTAGCTTTGGTAACGAAACCTTATTGGTTATTCACCGCTTACGTGTAAAACCTGACCTTACTGCAAATTTTTAGGTAGCAAAGAGTAAAGTAGATGCTAACAATTAAAACTACTAAAGCATTAGTGATTGGGATTGGTTTCCTTTATTTATCAACGATCTTGCTACATTACATTATTTTAAAATCTCTTTAATTTTAAATATTTTTATACATTTAGAAAAGTAAAAAAACATGTCATAATACCTTGATTTTAATATAAAAATGAATGAAAACCACAGACACAACAGTCTTTGCTTTAGCGAGTATATTATATACTGTCTTGTTAGGAATTATGATATGATGCTTCTTTCCAACCTCTCCAACAACACTAGCAATAAAAATCGATACTTGAATTATATTTAGAAAACAGGGCTTTGATAGCATTAAACTGGGACAATCGAGTTACATTGACATCGAATGAACAGTTAGGGCATGACGTTTTACAGAAGAAATTAACGATTATGTAAGTAATATTTTAAGGCTGGTAGACCAACGAAAAGATTGATCCATTATGTGAAAGATGAAAGGGTGTAAGGTGCAGAGTAGGAAGTTATCGAAAGAAAAAATATATTACGCCGACCCCAAGTAATTGGGTGAAGGCCAGGTGCATAGATAAAAAAAAATAAAAAAATGTAGGGATAAAGAAAAGCAATAAATATTAACAAAATATTGTAAAATGATGTCGTTTAATATGGACTACGATATTGTGACACAAGTGATAGTTATTACAGGGTCTAATTAGCGGTATGTTAAAGTCGGGTGGTGGTGTGAGTTCCCCAACATACACACATTTAATAGCTATTTACTTTTCAAATGCCTGAAAAATACGCCAATAATATAAATTGTCTAGAGTTTAATAAGTTAGTCTAAACTTAAGCACAGATTTTTTTTGGCAATTACCTAGGCACCATTTCACGAACTTTAAAAGTTTAAGGTACCAACGAGGCTTCAATATGTCGGTAGAAACCGAAAAGACAATTTTATATGGGCTTGTAGTTATCAAGTTATTGCTAAACAATGATAACATTTGTTATCAAAAACTCTACTAAACGACAAAACCGAACTAAAACCACCAAAAACAACAAAACAAACTTCATAAATCACGTCTCCATTATTTGAAAAATAAAGCCTATTTATCTAAGAATATATCATTTTAATAGTTCACTAAATAATACGGCTATGGCGACTATTCTTTGTACCCAAGCATAAATCACTAGAATTTGGCATCAAATGTATAAATTTTAATAGGAATTTTAACAAGTCTTCTATTTAGATGTTTGGATATTTTTTATTTTCAAAGTCGTTTAAGAGGTTCTATGGCATATATGGCATGATGGTATTTATATGGAAAATAGTGTCGTGGTGGAATGAGTTATTTGGGATTTGTACGTTAGGAAATTCTCAATAGCCCGGTGAATGGCGAAAGGTATTACATGGAAATTAAACATAACAGGTGAAATGTGAGTGTTATACACCCCAGCAACACCATTCTGAGAAATATAGGCGTTATGTTATGTTATGATATCTAACGTGAATAGAAAACGTAATTTTGGTAATAAATACATATTTTGACTCAGTACCTATTTAACAATATCGTCAAGTAAAGTTACACGTAGAATAAACTTTCAACACGATTATTATATTAAAGTGACAGTTGTGTTCGATTTTATACTGACCTCAAAAATAATTTTACAAAAAAAAAAAACCGACTTTAATTTAAAAAGATGCACTAAAAAGAAGGAATACTTAAGTAATATTCACCGTCTCGCCTTATCTGTGTATAACTTGAAATAATACAGTAAACAGCCTAAAGGTGACTATATTTAAAGAATTATCCCCGTACTTCTAACCGTTGAGGAGTTGTTACTTCCAGCATCAGCTCAGCAACATGAAATGCTAACTACTAAATGCAAATATCCGAGTAGCTTTAGGTAATATGCGCAAAACAATATAGAAGCCTTAAAAGTTTGAGGGTTGCTCTCGATTTCTCTATGATCCCACCATGCAGCATGGGACCACATGACAAGTATACTTTAAGACTTGCGTCACAGAAAAACCAACCCAGGAATTGATGTGCTAAGGAGTGTTAATAAATATAACCATGTTCTATTTCCTATGTTAATAAATATTAGCAAATAACTTGACAGTACATTATGACGCACAGTAGTGATAGCACTCCTATTCCACGGCATATGTTAAGGTGCTCATTCTAGCTCATTCACGAAACTCCTAAAAGATACAAATAAACCTTTTCGCGTAATACAATAAGTGACTGCTCAGAGAACAGCCATACATCAATAAACGTAGTAAATTACATAATCCGACCGCTTAGGCCTCCGTCCTTCCATACGCGACCGATAACAATACAATATAAACCAGCGATTCTCAAGAAGTCTATATGTCAGGGCAACGTTCGATTCCCGACGCGCCTATTAACATAAACTTCTTGCTATACAATATCCGGCCTATTGTCGAAGAAAAAAAAGCTTCTTTGTAATGGTCTAGACTCTGGAATACCGGAAATTAAGCTTTTGTGGTTTAGTATTAAATAGTAAAACATGAATCATTCGTGAAACGCTTACGCACAAACGTATTGTGCGTCATTTGCGCAATTGAAAAGAAAGTATAAGTAGTAAAGAGTTAGTAGTTAGTTCTGTCGTGCGATTCTGTAAATGAAACGGTCGATTTTGAAATTTAAATGCATCCTTATCCCCATATAAATACGATTGATGATATAATTTATCGTATAAAAGTTAAATTTGATTTGATTCCATTAAAGAAATACTTTTACCGTTAATATATTCAAAAAGCGTTGTTTTTTCGTGGGACTAAAATATTATTAACCCCTTCCGCGCAAATAGTTTTTTCATCAAAACGCAAATAGTGCAAGATGACAAGTTAAAGGTAAGACTGTGATCTTCTTACTTTGTTTATATGAACACTACTAGCTTCTACGCGCGGCTCCAAAAAGTAGCCTATATCATTTTTCAATCTCAACACCAATTTATATTAAGATCGTACCAGTAGATTTGAAGATTATTAAGTGCAAACAAACAGATAAACAAACAAACAAAATATCTTTCCTCTTTATATATTGGTATTGATTTAGCTTAGGACGGGGGCTAACAAGGATACTGATATAAATTGATACTAGTGGCTTCAATACACAAATAACAAAAAACAACCGGGAAAAACCTAGTGAAACACAAGCAAATGCCTCATATCTCATCCCTTATCCTCCATTGTATTCAAGAATATTCCTTATGACATCGTCTTATTAGAAAACTACAGTATTACAAGATCACTTGAACTCAAGAGTACGTACTTGTAATCTTCATAAATAACGATTGTATACGTCTTCAAATATTGCAACAATATGTATAAATAACTTAAGAAAATTATTCAAGCTTTGACCACGTGGAAAATAGTGCAGCGGACTATCATTCCTATTTTACATACAATAGGGTTCAAATTTATGTGAATAGCGGTTGATTTGAATAGTTGTATGCTTGTGTAATATTGCTAAGGAAGGGACGGACGGGCATGTATTACCCACTGTAGAAGTTGGTAATAGAATGACGCAAATTTTTGTAAGGTGAAGGGTATCACTGTGAGGGTTGATTGGGGGAATGTTACGGCAAAGAAAATCACATCATCTCGGGGGTATAAAGGGCCCAACAAACTAGGCTGATGTATTCCCACGTATGTGATGTTACTTCCGACAGTTGAAATTGGTTTTTTAATTCGAAAATTATTATTCGAAAGCACATTTATCTCATGTGATGTTTTCGAGGGGACAAATATCAGTGCATGTTAACACGTCAGACGCTTGCGGTGCGTTAATATGCTCCAAAGGCTACAATATTGTATAGAGTACAAGATACCGCACGCGGCTCTGGACGTGTGGTTCCTTCACAAAATAATAACGCAACATCGCATAACGTAGCGTGTCTTCACGTGTGCGTAGTGTGTTTCTAACAACATATAACGTGATGTGGCATAACATCAGCCTAGTTTGTTTGGATCTTTAGGGGCTACACAATGAATGCGTACGTGGCGATATGCACGTACGGCTGCACGTTTCTTGGCGCTAAAATGTACAAGCCTACAAATTGTTAACCCATTTAAGGAATGGTTCATTCTTTCAAATAAAATTTTTTTTTTTAGATTTTAGTGAAAATAAGGTTTTAAGCCTGAAAAACATATTGTAAACATAAGTGAAACTGCAAGCTAAAAGATGACTGACTTTTGACGCACAGTCCAATACTTATAATATGTAAATTGTCCATGCACGCATCCTACTCCCAGTAAAAAGTCTACCAAACCATCACAATAGCATAAATTTCCCTGAACGTCTCACTTGACCTTGAGAAACATTGTAGTCAGTAGTAAACAAGTGGTGACTCATCTACTACAGTAATACCTAGCCATACCTTGAATTGTAAAACGTTTACTATCTAGAATTAAGGAGATTTCATGACCAAGGTTCTAACTGACAAACATTGTTTTTGTTTATGTTTATGAAGCTTTATTCGAGCGGGAGTGTAGTTTACATGATGATTACAGTACGTCCACAATCCACGAAAACAGATTGTAGACGTGAGGCAAACCGAAGGGTTACGTTGTCATGTCTCATGCATGACATGTATCAGTTTCTACTCTTGTATGCACCCCTTTTTAATCGTATATAACGAACGTACGAGTCGTCCACCAAAGTAAGTGGATATCAGATGACCAGCAGACTGTAAATTCGTCACTTTATCTGACGTCTGCCACGGCATTATGCCAAATGGGCTCTACTATTTAGTGGCAGGCAAAAGGTGAGAAGCTGGAGTAATCGAGCTCTGCCACTAATTATATCTACATGACGGTGGTGTTTATACTCTCAGGCCTATCTTAAGTAGCTTAGGAAAAGTTTCTATTGCAGACATAAAGTCAATTCTATTCATATTTTAAATGCGAATAAGGAGGTGTGGATGTTTCTTACTCTTTTACGCAAAAACTACAGGGTTAATTTTGATGGAATTTGCACACATGTAATTTATAGCCTGGATAGAAGAGAGCCCCGAGCGTAAACTAGTATTAGCATTAATGATTTTAAACTTTTGCGATTTGTATACATAATTATATATTGTAGACACGGGCCTTAATCGCTGACGCTGAGCCTTCACCAGTCGGCTCGTGACCACGATCATCGGTGTGATGCGATCGAAACTGTCGGGCAAAAAAAGGTATTTAAGCCTTTAAAAATATTTACGCGATTAAAACCCGTGTCTAAAATATATAATTAGTATTACCATACAACATTATGTTACAAATACCGGGCAGAAGTCGGTGATTTCGACCATTGAAATCTATCCGTCCTGCCTGCAGCCTTACGTGCTGTCAAATTAGTTAAGTGAACGGGCTATTTTCAAATCAGTTAAATGAGCGGCTAGTCTCACTGAACGTGTAAAGCAGCCATAGGCAATGATAAATCAAGATTATAAGCACGTTTCTTTATTTTAGGACTGCCCTAATATGAGGCCGTTCCGGACTAATTAATTCAGAAATATAAAAAATAGTAAAGCTTGCTCTATTGAAGCTTTAGTATTTAGGACCCGGCACACAAATTTTATAAGATATCAAAATTCCGTAAGAAATTAAGAATAAGTTTCTGTCAAAATAAAAAAATTACATAACGCACTCGCGAATTCGTTTCCTGACATGAATACTTTTGTCCATAAAACCATGTGCTGTCGTAAAATTAAATGGACCTTGGGTTCGCACTTAAAAACTTCTGAACTTAAAGTGCTCCAAAACGCTAAGAATCATCCAATTTGGTGCAAACAAAATTTAATATCGAAATATTGACATAACATTTAAATTTGTTAATTACAGTTATTTATACTTCTAAACATGAACCAATGTTTATTTTAACCTAACTTGAACCATTATTTTCGTAAATTTTATTTGAGTCTTGACGTCCATTCTAATAAATGTCATTGAGATATTATGTATGGTGATGTATAAAATTATTTAACGTTCAGGAAATGATTCTGTTAAAATAATAAAGATGTCATGATTGAGGAGAAAAATAACACTAGATTTGTCCGTACTAACCTGGATAACGATACCCAATAAAAAAATAGCTGACTGGTAATAATGTTCGTAATTATACGGTTGATTAATAGCATTGATATACGGAGGATTACACGTTACATATTTTATGTCTGTAATCACAAGCTCAAACAATGTTGTTAAACCAACAATGTAGAACGTTTTTGTCAGCAACAGAAGTAGAATCGAGCAAATTTACCAAGTCACTTATTTTTCATAACGTATTTATACAGGGTGTATTTTTGAAACGGGGCAGTAAGGGCAAGTACCTTAACCGTTGCAGTTACAGCAAAACGTTCTTAAAAGACCTTCCTTAACTTTTTGGGACATTTTGAACTGCATTCACAGATTTTGTAAAAAACTAACAGTTAGCAAAAAAAAATGCAAAAAGTTCAATTTTTTTTTTTTTATGCCAATCGATTCTATTTCATGTGGGGATCAAAAAACTCTATGGGACCATTTTAGCTTTCAGTACTAGAAAAGACAGAAATCGCCAAAAACGTTTCCTATACATTTCGGCAACAGAAACGAATTTCTACGATGGTCTAACTTTTTGTTATGGCCTGGAAGTGGGTAGAATTGACTGTAAAGTAAATAAAAAGAATTTTTACCCTCAAATTTCGAATTTGATTCGAAAATCTGTGTGTTATACTTAGTTTCAGCTGAGAAACTTCGTATGAGTTATTAATTAAGGATTTTCGCTAAAATGTCTTCTAATCGTGAAAAAATTGACTTATTAGAAGCGTATTTTGTCAATAATCGAAATGCGGGAGCTGCATTAGTGTGGTACCGCAATAAGTATCCGTTGCAGCATGTGCCAACAAGAAAGGTTATTACAAATTTTTTGAAAAACCTGGAATTGCAGGGTTCTTTCAAAATACGCTTCTAATAAGTTAATTTTTTCACGATTAGAAGACATTTTAGCGAAAATCCTTAATTAATAACTCATACGAAGTTTCTCAGCTGAAACTAAGTAAGACACACAGATTTTCGAATCAAATTCGAAATTTGAGGGTAAAAATTCTTTTTATTTACTTTACAGTCAATTCTACCCACTTCCAGGCCATAACAAAAAGTTAGACCATCGTAGAAATTCGTTTCTGTTGCCGAAATGTATGGGAAACGTTTTTGGCGATTTCTGTCTTTTCTAGTACTGAAAGCTAAAATGGTCCCATAGAGTTTTTTGATCCCCACATGAAATAGAATCGATTGGCATAAAAAAAAAATTTGAACTTTTTGCATTTTTTTTGCTAACTGTAAGTTTTTTACAAAATCTGTGAATGCAGTTCAAAATGTCCCAAAAAGTTAGGGAAGGTCTTTTAAGAACGTTTTGCTGTAACTGCAACGGTTAAGGTACTTGCCCTTACTGCCCCGTTTCAAAAATACACCCTGTATAGTAGTTGTGTGGAAAATTGAATATTTTAAGTGTTCAGCAACTTTTGTTAATGATTGTATGTATGTACTGGCTCGTTGGACTAGTGGTTATCGTGTGTGACCTCTCACGAATTCGTATCGTTTGTTCAATCTCTCGTTTGATTTTCAAGTCGGGAAAATATTGGGCTTTTCCCTTCAGTAAATCCTTAATAGCAGCACTGAGTGGCAATTGTGCGTGGTGATTGGCGATAGGCTCATCACCTTTTACATGGAACCTACACATGACAGCTGCAGTGTGGGTGTTATACACTTCTGCCGCATTCTACTAGGTAATAAAGGCGTATTGTTATGTTATTATGTTTATATTCACCCTCCCGACCCACTCACTCCTTTACTGACATTAACCCTCATTAATTGGCTAATATGATATAATGTTTTACATCCAGTAATATTAGGATTCTTAGTGCTCAGTAGTGGGTGTTTGGACAAACATTTGCCGAACAATATTGGTCTGTGGGAGTATTAGGTTGATGATCTCTGACATTTACTAGGATCTTATCTTTCACTGTATTAACTTGTATTTTTTACCCAACTACAGCAAAATCAAAAGGAATGGTATTATTATGTCAACAGTCTATGTTTATACAGCTTGGCATAAAGGAGTACAAAATTATGGGCCACCATTTTAAGGCAACCTACAAATCAAGCAATCAGTCCAATCCAATTAAATAATCTGAGATATGGTAAAAAAATCGTAGATTTGTTTTCAGAATCGTCATTAACTTGACAATGTTGACAGTAGACATACATTAATCTCCACATTTAGTCTTTCACTATTGTTTATAAGCAGATCCAAAGTAAAGCAATAGTTAAGTACTTCTTGCTTGTTCTAAAAGCTCAACTTATAAGTTTACTTAATTTTATACATTTTCTAATAAGGTGTTTAAACTTTATTCAGTTAAAATCTTTCGCGTTGACGCTGAAACTTTTCGGACAAACTATTTTAGTTTGAAATCAAGTTGGACTGGAAACTTAAATTAATAATTAAAGCATATATTTTAAACAATTATATTCGCTCTAACTCTGGATCTCTACCTATCTGTGGATTAATTTCAGATTTGATTCCGCTTTTTCAACTGAGTTAAGAACAAAGTTTTCATTTAAGTTTATAAAATGACGGCAACTTAAATGAGAAAATGCATTTGAAATTACTTGGATTATTTTGAAATAATTATCATACTGCTGCTATTCAGATTGCGCCAAAAATTTCCTTCAACATATAAGTCGAAAACTTTTAAAATTTTTGGATAAAAAATTAAACTTGGTTGCCAAGCTACAAAAATTTAACCAGAACTAAAAATTGGGATAATCCTAATCAATCTATGCTGGCCAGTCCTTAACCTTAGTCGCGAGACAGCCTTGGCAGGCGCCGGCAGGTCTCGGCTAGGGGGGGAAGGGAGCAACCCAGCGCGGCGGGGAGAGGGGGGGCTCGACGCGACTCGTCCAAGAAATAGCCTATGAAAACTTGTGTTTGGGTGCCACCCTAATGATGTGTTCCCGAAGTTTTTAGTGTTTGTACTTACATGTTTTTGGAACCTCAAAATGCTATGCTAAACGGAATCGGGGGCTGGTTCTCAAATGCTGATGTTTATGCGTTCTCACGAATATTGTTTGAATATTGTTTTAGTATTATTTTAGTGTATATTGGATGGTGATAAAATATTTTAATCATGGGGGCAACTTAACCACCTACGGCAGTTTTTTTTGTCTTCAAATGTTTACAAAGTGGTGCTAGAAGTTTGTTTGGTTTTTGACTAAAGATACTTTTATGCTAATATTTCTAATGCATCCTTAAATTGTCTTTCAAAAATCACTTTTACAAACTACACCCCGATTAACAAGCATTTGCCTGTAATGTAATGTTGCAGATTCGATTTTGATCATTAAAAGTACAAGTATTTGTTTGTAATGTTACATTTGGGGTTTCAAGCACTCGTTACAATACTTGAAGTTGTTCAATGTTAAAAACACATTGTATTACTAGTTTGCGCACTGTAATCCTCGGTTTGCCTCCCACCCTCTTGTAATATTTGAATCGCCAACGTTACATTACCAGACGAATGTTCGCTGTTTGGGAACACTGTCAAAGTTGGTGTTGACCTGGCAAGATAGAAGAAAAATTAAATGAGGTGTTCATAACCTCCATTGACCGGGTTATGGGCTAAAGTTTAAGAATCCAGTGTTTTCTTTGACTAAAAATGGCATCAATGATGTAAGAGCTCTTTTGTATGCACTGACCTCTAAGCAGTGCTACAGTGAACCAAAATTCAATTGAAACAATTAATTTGCAAGCAATTAGTTTCAAGATCGTTGAGAGGCTTTACTAATAGCTAATAACTTTTAATTTAAATTGATTATATTATCTTGAGGTACGGATACGGTGCCCGCGCTAAGTCCATCATAAAAACACAGCCCTACTATTATGTATTACTTAAAAGATCTGGCTGTAATTATGTCATAATCAAACAGTAACAAATACCAACTATGTAAATTAGTTTTTAAGGAAATAATAAACAACTGCTAGCTGAATAAAAGCTCTCAAATACGACCTACAAAATTATGTAATACAATAATCGCTACAAATCATAAAAAGTATACATGAACCTATTTACAAACCATAACTATCCTTCACTAGCCAGCGCAAACTAAACCTTATGCGTCTGTAATAAATAACAAGTTCTCTCACATCTCCTACCCTAAAATTGAAACGCCAGGTGGCGCTGGTATCACTACAATTTTATAACCAATTTCACGTTTCCATAGCCCCTCAGTCATGCCAACCTAAAATTACACTAAAAATCGTCAGAGTTATAAAAAAGAAATTTTGAGCAACTTTACCATATTAGAAATATATTTTTTCTCGTTTTTATGATCTTATTTTACTGCCACTGGTTTACGATTTTTTTATATATTCCTACGAAGAATAATGATACCAGTTATCAGTGTGGCCGTTACTGGTATTATTATCGATTTAGACGAAGTCGGGGGGAACGCGTATAGCGTAATATTTTTATTATTAGCAGCATAAGGCACGGGGCGTGTTTGTCATGACATGCGCCATATTTTGGTGATGTTTCGACTACATTTGGTCGAATTTGAAGCTTATGTCTTTGACTGGTATGACATAAGCTTGGTAAACAGATTTTGTTGCTGCAATAGGGATGTAACAATCTTCTGAAGCATGTGTTTTTGTGCATACCTACAGAGAAACTAAAATAAAAGCCAAGACAATTAAACATTCTGTTCATATTCAAATAAAATAATCCTAGACTATTTAATTTTAAAGTTCATGTCCTTAAAATTAAATAGCCTCGGATATCATTAAGAGAAAATCAAACGCAATTTATGGCCTCCAATTCTAATCTAGGTCATTTACTAGAAAATTTGGCTAGATAATGTATGTGAGATAAAGCCACATTGACTGCAGTCAATTTTATGATAAAAGTTAAAGTTTATCTAGTGATGCAGAAAATACAAATACGTGATAGTATTATTCGTATTCGCCGAATAGCAAATTGTATTATTCTTAAGACAATGTTTCAGTTGACATAAATAATAGGGGAATGGGCTGCATTTAGTTATCATAAGATAAAGGGAATCAAAGTTAAACCTAAACTGTTGTAATAAATTAAATAACTCAGTTTTATGCGAAATGTAGATTTATTAGAAAGAGCACACTTTACAATATCCGGCGAGAAAATTGCAAGAGGATGACAAGTAGTGTTGCCAACTTATATAAAACTAAATAGAAATAGGGAATTACATTGCAGTATTTCCAACATAAACTATACCTAAGTTGCATGTAAAATATATTTTTACTGTTGACACCGGAATATCTAGCCCTCCGTTCTAGGTGAATCATCCGCAACCACAATAGAACTCAATTTTTTAACAGATGATAACTTCGTAAAGGCTAATGCAAGAGTAAACCAGCTTCTTCTTCGTCGTGTCGATGGCTGAGTCAAATTTTATTGGCCCAATAAGTGGCCACTGTTATGGCGCTCTTGTCGGCGTTCATGAGCGCCTCCCTTGTGCAGGTGGTAGGGCATTTTGGACAGTCATTAAGGTGGTCAAGGTTTTGATTTGCCATCGCGGTGAAAGGATTAGCCAATTCATTTTTAAGAGCTCGTGAATTGCCCAGGGTGCGCCGGACGTAGGGAATTGTTGTGTACGTCACTCGGGGAGGCTTCTTACCAGCTGTAGAGCAATCATTACTGGTTCTCAGGAGCTGCCTTAATTTGTCTTGTCTCAATAAACCATTAAAACATCACACCTATATAGCTCGAAAGGAAGGCAAAGGAATATAATACCCACACTTCACCTGTTATGTTAGGTCCCATGTGATAAGTGGTGGCCTATCATCATTCACCGGACACAATTCCAACGCCGCGCTGCTTGCTATAGAAATTTTAATGACAGATAAATCCCAAATAACACTTTTTCTGACCTAGGCATCAAACCCGAGAACCGGACGTGCTTGACAACAAATCCACGCCAAATAGTTAAATCACTACGTATTCGTAAAATTGGTATTCGTCGCATCACTACTTGCCGCCATGTTTTCCTCAACATCCAAAAGCAGTAATAGTTTAGTTACAAGTTTATTTTGCTCGAATGCCTTTAACGGGCAAAACCCCTGATATTAGACTGACTATTGATGCTCTAAAGTTTTAATAGTTTTGGGCCAGCCGATTGGAGCGTTTGGAAAATTGTTAGCTGTACGTGATAGTTTTAGAGTATTACTCATCTATGTTGCTAATATGTTAAGCTTTAAAATATACCTTGCCTCAGCGTTTGTGTAAAATGTTTGGCGCTAGTCTAAAATGAATACGGTAATAAATGATTACGATTTGTATATTCAAGTTCACGATTTTTTTCCGGGCGGACACTATTAAATACAATCCTTACTAATATTATAAATGCGAAAATTGATGCATGTATATTTATCTTTCACGCAATAACTGTTCGGCCAATTTTGATTTAATAATTATTTTAATTATTATGATTAACATATCTATCAGGCTACCTTTCTATCGACATACCACGCGGGCGAAACCGCAGACGGCACCTAGTTTAACATTCTATTATTTAATGTACAGTGGGCCAAGCAATTAGGTATGCAGGGCAAAAACTTCTACGCCATACTGAAAACTGATAGATATGATATATATATATAGATATGCATGTGTGAATTACATATTTAATAAGTGTAATATACCCACTATTTAGATAAATAACTCACTTATCCATAATTGGTGTAGTAAGTCTTTACTATGACTTAGAAGTTTTTGCCCTGCATAGCTAACTCGTTGGCCCACTGTACATCCCTCTTAATATGAAGGATAGAGGAACAAGCGTGCCATTGAGAAATAAAACAAATGACCTTAATGTGCTGTTCTACAATTTGACCCAAATTTTAAGTTTTGGTCGACGTATCACAAATGCTTCCGTGTGCGCAAAGTTCAAGTGATGAATTTAAAAAATGATTGTGTTTCTATTTTAAAAAGGCAGAGGTGATATTCTGGAGCTATTTTCATTGCAAATTAATTGCTTAACTATAAGTCTATGAAAAGGTACTGATTGAAAGATGTAGCCTTGATTTTGCATGTAATAGCAAGCAATATATTTGTACGTATGCAATACGAGGGTTGTTATGAGTTTGACTGATATGTCTGTGTGTTTGTCTGTGACACTGTAGTTCTTAAACGGGTGTACCTATTTGAATGCATCTTCTTATTTAAAAGCTGATTTCTTGACAATGGTTCTTAAATATGGTTTGTTAAAATCGGCTCAGCCGTTTACAAGATAAGGTGGTAATGAAGAATAAAAAACAGATATCCTCGAGTAAGGTTTTACAACCCTGAAAGTTATACAGACGACCGGATGGCTGAGTGGGTAGTGTACCTGCCTGCGACGCCGAGGTCGTGGGTTCGATTCCCACTTAAAACAAATCTTTGTGTGCATGAACATCGGGGTTTGGCTTAGTCTGGGTGTTTCTATGTATAATAAGTAACATGTATTTACAAAAGAAAAGTATACTTATTAGTTATATAAGTATTATTAGTATCAGTTATTCTAGTACCCATATTACAAGCTCTGCTTAGTTTGGGACTAGATGGCGTTATGTGTGAGTTTTGGAATATTTATATTTATTTATTTATATCAAAATCATTTTTTGAGTCAAAATGTTTTGGTAGATGAATGGTGATCTACTTATAACAAACCTTGATTGGTGGAATCACATAAAATCACACCTATATTATCCAAAAAGGTGTGGCAGAGGTGTACAACATCCACATTACACCTGTTATGTTAAGGTCTCATGTGATAAGGCGTGAGCCTATCGCCATCCACCGGGCACAATTCCAATTAAAGCTCCCAAATAACACGTTTGCCTAAACCGGAAATAAAACGCGAGACTTCGCGGTGAGCTATACGCCATTAATACCGCTAGACCAAGAAGGCAGTGGCAGTTAAAACATACTCGAGGCTTGCAGTTCCTTTGATAGTAAAATCATAATTCAATCTCAAACAGTAAGACCATAAGCACTAACATTTACATTGCATTGTCAAGCGGGATGTTGGTAACTTTCATCTATCTCTATGTCTTAATGTATATTGCATTCGTCTCCCCTTTTTGTGTAGAAGTCTTTTTGTTTTCTAACAAACTTGCAGGTTTCCAAAATAGGATGAGTTTTGAGAGATTTTAGTGCACCACTAACCACTACGCCAACCGCGTAGTGGTTAAAGCGGTCGCCTCGCCGCTTTCAACCGCGCTGGTGTTGTGGGTTCGATGCCCACACGGGATAAATCTTTGTGTGATTCGCAAAGATTTGTTCTGACTCTGAGTGTGCTCTGTGTATGTGAAATGTATGTTTGTGAACACCCCCGCGACACAGGAGTTACTCCTAGAGCGGGCGTCGTAAATTAAAAAAATAAAAAAGTAAAATGTACATGCAAGGTAGTGTTAAGATATTTAAAGTCTCAAAGTAGGGTTTACAGCTTTCTGTATCGTTTGTGTTTACTAATATTCTTACTAGCTTTTTTGCATAGTGAAAAGTGTGGGAGCGTGCGTACTATTACCCCACAGAATAACACCACAGTATAGCCATAAGAAAACTGCGTAAGTGAGGTTTGTAGATTAGTATTATTTTTCAATTCCCAAAGAGCGTAAGAAAAGGATGATAGTTTAGATTACATTTTCTGAATATGAGATTTCCAATTAATGTGAGTGTCTATACTTAATTAGTAAATTAAATTGGTTAACTGTTTCTATTTTTGTGGAATTTGAAAGCTTGTGAAAGAGTTAAAACACACCAAGGCCTGCAGTTCTTTTGATAATAAAACCATAATTCAATCTCAAACAGTAAGACCATAAGCACTAACATTTACATTCATACGTAAATAAGTTACTCCTTCCGGTCACCGAAGGCTAAATAAAAAGCCAGTATAATACCAAGTCGTTGTGAATTTTATGACGTAATAAACTGACAGATAAATATAATAGTACTTGGTTAAATAATACTCTTTTTGCGAAGTTGGGTAAAGTATTATTCGTAAAATATCCCATATGCAAACGACGCATATATTACTCGGTACTACTTACTCAGAAGGATTACGAATTATAACGATTTCCATAGTGAAGAACATAACACAAACGTGGCTTAACATCAAGGCGTATCCTGAAGGGTTGAGCAGTGGGGAAAAACACCTACCTTTGAATGTATTTGTTGTATGCGATAAGGATGATATCATTAATTATATGGATGATAACAAATTTGATTTGTATAACGTCATTTTATGTTATTTCAAATACTGTTAAGTTAAGGCAATCTGTGTGTACATTTTTATAATTATTTTTTTTTGAGTATAAATAGTTTTTGTTATTAACATATATATAATATTTTTTTTTGTCTGTTCTGGAACCCTTATATACAGTAGTATACACACATTGCTTTTACTCCTTTATTTTCTGCTTGAAGTGTAATTATTGCAACCTTATATATTATTTATAAGTATTAATTTGATTCTATTTCTATATTTAAGTTTATTTTCTCTTTATAACCAACCATCTTTAGCCATAATGTTGTTTTGGTTGTTAGATCTTACACATAGAATTATTGTCAAAAACAAACAAAATAATATTGTATGAATTATTTGAAAAGATGGTGCACATGAGTTTCTCACCAGCTCTTTTCATGATGCGATACCCATCGGAGCTGGTACTTGGATTGATTTTAATTCATATCTCTATGTTAAATTAAAGTCAATCTAAGCTCCGGTGTCAAATCATTTTATTACAATAAGTATTATAATTTAGTTAGCTAAGTTTTATTTGAATTTTATATTTTTTGAATTTTGATGTTTGTTTTGACGTGTTCAAGCGCCCCTTGGGGCCCATGGAAATAAATGATTTGATTTGATTTGATTTGAATCGACATCTAACTGTCACAATTCCAACCTCGTGCTGCTATTGAGAATTTTTCGCAAGTAAAATCCCAAATAACACCTTTGCCCGACCCGGGAATCAAACCCGAAACCTTGCGGTGTGAGGTTGTATACGCTAACCACTAGACCAACGAGGCAATGACAACATAAAGCAAAACATCACGCCTATATTACCCAGAAGGGTGTTGCAGAGGTGTACAGCACCCACATTTCACCTGTTATGTTTTTGGTCCTATGGGATAGGGGGTGAGTCTATCGCCAACCACCGGGCACAATTCCAACTCCATATTGTGAATTTCACAAAAGGAATGTTAATTAATTTCCAGATAGAAATTTCTAGTATTCTTGTCCTTCCAGATAAGCTTAATTCGCTTGTATTAGGAGGAAGTTTACGTGCGTGGTGTAATAGCCAGAATTCGAACCCACGACCTCTCCATCGTAAGACCGATACCTTATCCATTGCGCCACGGCCGCTTAATTGAATTCTATAAAGCTCTATATCAATGCAATTGTTTCTGTTCTGGTATTGTTTCCATCGCCACTTCTCACTGTAAAACAACAATTATTTATTGACTTTGTCAACTTGATATGACTTTGGGGCATTGCCAGCTCTACTCTACATTAAAATTATAGCGCTATTATTTATAACGGTCTCTACATAGAGATACAGAGAGGTGGAACCAAACTGGCACTAATTGTAATGAAAAAGTGGGTCAATTGTGTCGCCGTGTGGATGGGCTCATTTGAGATTCAGTATTCAGTAATGACTGCACTCCATATTCAAATTTCACATAAGGGAGTTATATTATTTTTTAATAATGCTATACTATATAATGGATATTCTAATTGATTATTTTTATAGCATTTAGCTATGCTTAGCAAATTATACTAAGAAACAGTTGAAAAAGATATGGGACCGGCAGGATTTGAACCTGCGACCTTACTGCACACCGGGCAGCCGCTTTAGCCATCCAGCTGCGGTCGCCTCTTACCGGTGTCCTAAATTTCTCAACAGTATGATACGTCATTTCGTGACGTCACGTTCATCCTTTTGTTCCTATATTAAGAAGGATGCAAGGTTCAAATCCTGCCGGTCCCATATCTTTTTCAACTGTTTCTTAGTATAATGGATATTACTAGCAATAATATATTACAATTGATTTATATGTAGGCGGTAAGTATCTTTTGATTAATTTAGTGTTATTGTTGGTGTTATGAAGTCTAGTTTAAATATTCACTGATGGTAGTAGAAATTTTAATTACATTTCAACTATAAATAAAAGTCTTCATCTTCTTTTTTAATGGACTCAGGTAATTTATTAAAAATTTTAAAACACATAACATAAGGACTGATTGAATGAATTTTTAAGCGGGATGAAGTAAGTTAAATCTCCCTGTGTCTTGATGTATATTGTATATTTGTTTTATTTATTTAACTTCCTGCAAGTACACTGCACTAGGTGTGACATTAGAATAGAGATATTATCAGCAAATAATACACAGGGACCCTCGATGATTTTTGGCAGGTCATTGATGTATATCATGTGGTATTAAGGCGTTGATAACCTGTTGGTAATAAAGTTATAAATTGGTCGGTAATTATTTGGGTCTGTTTTTGAGTTCTTTTGTAAACCGGTTTGAATATGGCTTTTTATAATTGTTCAAAGAAAGTGCCTTCTCGAAAAGATTAAATATAAATAAATAAATATCTCACAACTTACACACAATGCCATTTAGTTCCAAACTAAGCAGAGCTTGTACTATGAGTACTAGAATATGATACTAATACATATATACTTTTTTAAATACATACTTATTATACATAGAAACATTCAGACGACAAACCTCCATGTTCATGCACACAAAGATTTGTCTTAAGCGGGAACATAACCCGCGACCTCGGCGTCGCAGGCAGGTACACTACCCACTCCGCCATCCGGTCGTCAATTGATTAATTAGTAGGTAAAAGGGTAAGTTTAAACTGTCTTATTAAAAAAGTACTTCTAACTAAAAAGTGAAAAATAATTCCTAATATAAGCTGAAAAAAGCGTGGGTTGCTCGATAGACGAAAAATATGGCACAGAGCGCCCCACGCTTTTTTCAGCTTATATTAGGAATTATTTTTCACTTTTTAGTTAGAAGTACTTTAAAAGCGTGTTTTTTAGTTTTTTTAAACTATTATTTATTTTCTACTTTTTAGTTTGGTTTATTTATAAGAGCGTTTTTTTTTTTTTTTTTTTATATATTTTTAATTTTTTTTATCGAATTATTGCATTGTCATCGATCTTTGACAGGTGTGCAAAATTTGAATGAAATCTGTCCGTTTAAAGTGGGTCAAAATCGAGTCCAAAGGAGTCGGTTACATACAAACAAACAAACAAACAAACATACAGGTGAAGCTAATATAAGCGTGTTAAAAAGGTGAAAGTTTATCAAAAGTCGTGCACTGCGCCGGACTCTGATGGTCTGATGCCTGAATCTAATAATTAACATCTTTGGCTTCACTGGTGTTTCAAATAAAATGTTTATTCTATATATTGTAAATTAAGTAAATTAAGAACATTGTGCTCATTACATTTTAAATTTTACTTATAAATAGCATTTGCAAGCGACTACGCCCGCGTCGTAGGTCAATAAAATATAGCTTATTTTACTCACGAATTATAAAGTAATATTGCTCACTCCGTGCCGCTATTGAGAATTTCCCGATGGAAAAAATTTAATTATATTTTACCAAATCCGAGAATCGGGCACTGCCAATATGCTTGCCACTAGACCAGTGATGGTGATCTTATGGCACGCGTACCACAGATGGCACGCAGCATACAAATGTCCCAAGTAGCATTACAAGCTGTATAAAAGCTGTACTAGCGCGTAATTTTATACTTAAAGCTGTATAATAGCTGTATAAAGGCTGCATAAGCGCTTATACAGCCCTTATAAGTGTAAAATAGGCACAAATTATACAGCGTTTGGTGTTAAAAGAGCTGTATAGTAGCTGTATAAAGGCTGTATTAGAGCTGTTATTTGGTGTACAAAGAAACTACAACTCTCCAGATGGTATCCTAGAAGTAGCTTGTAAGAATTAAAGTTCTACAATAGTGTTATAAAAGAATTACAAAAGTATAGATATTTTAATGTACATCATATTTTTTATCTACATTATGCATATTATTATAATGGCAAATTACTTGCTAAGAAAAACATATAAATGATTTTGAACTTATTGGTTTGGTGAAAATAACGTGCAAACCAATATTTATTGTAAACCTGTATATGGTTTTCGGTAAAATATTCGCGCGCCAGCATAAAAATCAAGAAAAACAAAAGAAATACTGAATATCGGTAAGTAAGTTTTTGTTTTTTAAGGTTAGAATAACAACATTTTAATTTCAAGTAATAAGGAAAAGGCCAAGTTAACGTTATACGGGGTGGATGCGACATAGCGACATTTATTGAAACCACAGCTTCTATACATGGTAAGTATCAATTTCCACCGGATAAAAATTCTCTGCCGAAAAAAAAAAATCACGTTCTCCGAACAATTTGAACATTGCGATCGTGCAATTTGTTCGGAAGACGTGGATTTTTTTTTTCGCCAGAGAATTTTTTATCCGGTGGAAATGCATACTGGCCATGTATAGAAGCTGTGGTTTCAATAAATGTCGCTATGTCGCATCTACCCTGTATAAGCTAGTAAACATGATACGGCTAAAGATAATGCAAAATAATGTCAATTCTTTTTGTTTTTAGAATCATCTAATATGTTTTTGTTTATTAGAAAATGGCGTCAATTTTAAACAGCCCTAACACTATTTGAAGAGCAATATAGCGCCAGTAGCTGTACTATGGAATAAATGAAGTGTATTGTACAGCTTTTAACTTCTAATTAGAGTAATTTTAGAATATTTTTATTTAATAGGCTGTATTATGCTCTTCATTTAGATAATAACTAATAACCTCTTTAGAGATACGTATAAAGAATTAAAATCTCTAAAACCATTTTGACGATTATTTATTAAGGTATTTTCTTTATTTTTCAGAATAATATGTCGTTCAAGATAATAGAAACTGAAGAAAAATGTCAAAAAAACTTTGCATTGTGCCAAGTTCCTGGGAATCAAAAGGGGTGTTATGATGACGAAGGAAGCAATTAATAATGTTATTTTTATCTCCTTTTTTTTTTTCTTTTTTTTTTTTTCGTACGGAACCCTCATTGGAGCTATGGATTGTCGGTGTGGTTGAATGGTTTTTTCTTTCAGTCAATATTGGTTCACTATCATTACTGTTATTTAAGTTGTAATTCCTTATATTCAAATATTCCTTCTCAATCCATCTCCTGACTGCGACATTGATTTGACGTCTCCGTCAATAATACAGACTAAAGCTGTACTATAGCTGCCATTTATCTTTTTAGTTCTATAATACTCTCTTAGAAGTAACTATTACAGCTTTAATACTTATAAGAGTGTTAAATTACACCATAAAAACTAGTGTTATAATGGAGTTAGCATATGCCTTTGTACAGCAACAAGTGTCAAGTAACACTATAATACAGCTTAAAGCTGTAATAAGCGAGTGAATAGTACTATAATACAGCCTTTATACAGCTTTAGCCGTAGAAATAAGCTTGGAGTGTTACACAATTATTAAAGCTGTATAGTAGAGTTGTAATATTCCGATATAACACCTTAAGTGTACGCAGATACCATAATAAAGCCTATATACAGCTGAGCTGTATAATAGCGGATTGTAACACTCTTATAACGCTTATAACCTTGCCTGACTCTCTTATACGTCTCTTATACCACTTTAAGTTCTATATTGGCTGTATTATTGATGCTGACGACACTTACGTGCTACTTGGGGTTGGCACTCAAAATCCACGAATTCTTTGTGATGGGCATGATGTGGTATTATTATTCTTTGTTATTAAAAAAATGGCTCGTTAATTAATAAATAATATATAATTTTGAGTGCACGATTGGCGTAGTGGTTAAAGCGGTCGTCTCGCCGCTTTCAACTACGCTGGTGTTGTGGGTTCGATCCCCACATGGGACAAATCTTTGTGTGATTCGCACAGATTTGTTCTGACTCTGGGTGTGCTTTGTGTGTGTGAAATGTATGTTTGTGAACACTCCCGCGACACAGGAGTTATTCCTAGTGCGGGCGTCGTTTTTTAAAACAAAAAAATAAATAAATAATAAAGCAGTTACTAGACCAACGATTTCCTATATAAATAAATAAATAAATATCAACATACACAACAACAACAGCATTAACATACGGTATCCAGTCCTAAAACAAGCAAAGTGTATACTCGTACTATGAGTACTAGAATAATTATTATTAATACAAATTCATGTATGTATGTACATAATATTATAATATTCCTATATTAGAACATACTAAATATACACAGCAACATAATATTGAGTATTTTGCCAGAAAATATCAAGAAAATGAAAAAATCTGCACGTAAACATTTATGATCCATTCCAGAAAATACCAAGAAAATATTAACATAATATTTATGTTTTATAGAATGTATAGTGGCGGGCTTTTTGCACTGAGGCAAGTTTTTAAACATAATCCTTACATAATTCCCTTTCCTTCAAGATGGCCAAATTTCGCCGCCCCCACTACTTCATACCTCACCTCTTGTACGCTCCTAACTTATCAAAAATGAAGCTCTGCATCTAAGATCGCCTTGCGAGTAAATTAAACCTCTCAATACTTTACTTAGACTAAAATGGCATGAAATCTTTAAATTACAAATAAACCAAGCAGTCATGAGCTACAACTCTTCAATTACTAATTCTTAATCATTAATTTAGATATAACTAATTTATTAATTCTTAATTATATTAATTTCAATTATTTAATTTCTGGATTAATTATTTAATTAATTAATAATCAGCTATATAATTATATTATCTACCTTGAACTAATTATTTTTCAAGAACTCTACTAATCGGAATGTTTGTAAGAGTCCGCTAAAATTCAATGCATACACAGTTTAAAGAATTACAACACTTCAAAATGTTCTTATCATAAATATCAAAGCGAAACAGTAATTATCGTCATCATCCATCCATCATCCATCATAAATCATCAATCATTATAATTACAAGGTGCATGAAAGGAGCCTCCCCGAGTGACGTACACAACGATTCCCTACGTCCGGCGCACCCTGGGCAATTCGCAGGTTCTCCAAAGCGAATTGGCTAATCCTTTCACCACGATGGCAAGTCAAAATAGAATTTGACTCAGCCATCGACTCGACGAAGAAGAATTACAAGGTTACATTACAGGTTACCTTGGTATATCTAAATTAATATTACTATTGGCGGTTCCGCTATTAAAAACTATCGTTACGATGTAGTAGTAGTCAGAGATGCGGTATGAAGAAGCGGGACACGAAAATTTGGCCAAAACGAAGCAAACTTGTATTTATTGAACTACATCTTTCACCGCTTCTGTGTGTCCATCTGACTGTTCACGATAAACTCAAAAAACCGGCCAAGTGCGTGTCGGGCCACGCGCAGTAGGCTTCCGTAGCTAGTCGTAACAACATATTTCGACTTAAAAGGGATTTACTATCTGTATTAAACAAGTAACATCTTCATACAAGTCATTACTTTCAAAGGTTTTTGTAATTTGCACGAATTATTCTAAGTAACTGCATTTTACACTTTGGACCCCAATTACTCTAGAACTAATTAAGTTAAAGTAACCAGATAAATAGCGTCCTTCAGATAGGAAATGTTTGTAGTACACGAAACCAGCTAGCACGTATGACAAGATGTATGAATGTCAAGGAAGCGAAAGAAGTATGTAAGGAGCGAAGCACATGGCGTTCCATCGTCTCTACCTACCCCCGTGGGATAAAGGCGTGATTTTATATATGTATTATGTATGTTTATTTATGTTTCAAGAATTTTGAACGAAATATTCTGAGTAACTGCATCTGACATTTCGGACCCCTATTCCTCTTGAACTAATGAAGTGAACTTATCCGCTATAGTTTTCCTTTAAAGTTCATTACATGTACTACCGACACAATTTTTTTCAGATTTTAGGATCCAGTAGTTTAGCTTTTAGAGGGGGGGGACGCCCTACTCGAACAAAAATTTGCTCTTTAAAGTTAATTATCTCGCAACCGGATCCCTAAATCAAAAAACTGTCTTAGCAACCCCTAAACGTTTTTAAAAGTCCTATCTAACAATACCCCACACTATGGTGTAGGCGACAAAAAAAAAACATCCCTACTTTACATGTAGGGGAGCTACCTGAAAAAAAAATATTTTTCCAAATTTTACTCTACGACTTTCTTTGTTTAGTTAACATACATGTTTATGCAAAATTTCAGTTTTCTAGCACCAACGGTTTTGTCGCTATGCCGTGGACAGACAGACAGACATGGCGAAACTATAAGGGTTCCTTGTAGGTACTTCGGAACCCTAAAAACTAGTAAACGAATCATCATGTGGTTTATATCAATAGCTGCAATTAGGCTGTTTCAAGAAATAATAATATAATTTGACTAGCCTATTAACGACAACGCGAGCGGAGCCCGGCATGGAATGAAGTAATATTATGATTAAAAAAAATAATTGATGTTTCTAAAACACAGGTACAAGGAGCTGAGTCGTAAAAACATTGAATGTTCGCAGATAATTTGTGATTAACACCTGACTTGATTAATGAAGCTAATTATCTTGTGCTTACTCACCTAACACTATATCTTACACAATATTACTTAACATTGTGACGAACGGTGTAAAAAATAGTAAGCAGAAAAGTTGTTACATAGGGGTATACAAATAATAGTTATATATTATAATCTGCCGCGATGGTCTAGTGGTTAGAAGTATGCGTTCTCACCGCGAGGTGTCGGGTTCGATGCCCGGGTCGGGCAAAGTATTAAAGAACTTTCTCTCAGGAAATTCACAATAGCAGCACGGAGTTGGAATTGTGCCCGATGGATGGCTATAGGCTCATTCCCTATCTCATGGGACCAAAACATAACAGGTGAAGTGTGGGTGTTGTACAGCTCTATCACATCCTTCTTTTTTTATTCTACTTTATTAGGAAAACTTACAGCTAAATAAATATAATATACAGAGATGATGAGAAAATGAAGGCCAATTATTAAAAGTTTTCACATATAATATAGTAGATATACATAAAGAAATTAGACATTTACATATAGGTATAACAAAAAACATAACCCTCCTTCTGACGCAGTCGGGTAATAATAAACGAAACGAAAGAGCAACAATAAGACACAAGTAGGATATATAAGTTAAGAGAGAAAGAAATAATTACACAATGTTTTTTTAAGTTGACCGCTACTTTGAGCAAACATAACTAAATCTAAATCTAAATCCTTATCAACACTCCGGCATGCCGCATTGAACGTACAGCTAGTTTGAACCAAGAATGAGTTTTGCCTGTAATTCGTATTCACTGTTGGTGTGTGAAGCAAGTGTGGTCTACGTAAAAATGCAGATGGCACACGCAGCTCTAAAATTCTTGGTAATATAGGCGTGATGTTTTATTATATATGTTATTTTATAATCTTTTTAGGGCTTATATTGATTGCTACCATTCATAAACCAAGGCAGTGATTCATACACGTGCCGATAACGACTGCGACGCATTTAACTTTTGTGAAGGATGTATTTGCTTCATTAAAAGGTTTATAACATATTGCGATGTTTTAATCTTAAACTGGTTAAACGATTATTTTAATACAGTTTGTATTGGCCCGGCTGTCTAACCTTACTTAAATATAAATTTTAGATTTTAAATGTGTTCCATTTTTCTTCAAACACTTGGTGATTTTTGAGACCCTTACCTTGAAAAGTTCTAGGATGCTACGATAAGCTATGCCGTAGACCTTCGTAGCTTCCCGTAGGCATCCATAAAGCTCCACGAAGGCCTACGCTTTATAACGGTGCTACGCAAATCTCGACTAGAGTAAACATATCTGCATAGTATTATGACTAGGCCCCTTTCTTTGAAATAACAATCAGATAGTTGCGCGGTTCACGCTTGGGCTACTACCTACTGTCTCAGTATCAAGATCAACCAGTACTCTAACTCAATCCCTTACTTCATAATAACAAAAAACAATCACGCGACACACGGTAGGGCTGTCTACCTACTGAATTTTAATTTTATGTACCTGAATAAGCTTCTATTTTTTTTTTAATTCTTACGTCACAGTGGCTCATCCCCGTCTTATATTGCGTTCTTATGCCGAGACGTAGGTACGTGACGCGTTCCGACCGAAATGGTCGGACCAAGATATAATACTCAGTAGATATTTCTTACTCTGCCTCAACAAAAGTAATGTAGATAGAGAATTGGCAAGGCAATTCTATAAGTCATTTTCAGTAGCAGATAGATTATGAAGTATTTAATTGCACCAATAAAATGAATTCATGAGTTATTCATGGTCTTATGTAAATTTATTCCATTTCTCGAACGTTTACTGGCCAAATAAGTCTAGATGAATACTTTATTTTTTTGATGTTCTATCTAATTCCTTCTTAAAAAAATGGTGCTGGAGCTTTTCTGTTAATTAGCTCGAGATAGAAAGTTTAATTGTGTCCCCTTTAACCTGCCACTAAATAATAGTGCTTGCGCTAAAAGAACCGTTGGCTGCCGCTTTATTGGCACATGAGACATAACTACGCGGCTCTATATCTGAGGACGACAAATCATTATACCGATTAAAAAACCTCCAATAAATCGACTGCAAGCATTATTCCTCCGCAATGCCGCCAAATCGGTCAAACACTTGAACATATAGTGCTAAAATATTGTATACACCCTATTTAAGAGCGTGCCAAGGCGATGGGAGGGTGAGGCGCGGTGGGAGGAGGTCTACCGCACGCACACACACAAACAAATGCATGTATAGAAGCTAACAGCTATAAAAGGAGTAGGGCTGACAGTTAAGATTTTTTTGTTGCATTTTGATTACGTAATTTTTGGTCGGTTATAATATTAGATTAATATTTGTGTGCATTTTGAATTGCCACATCGAATGACACATAGTATTTTAATGTTATTTTAAATCAGTTTGTTATAAGGTGAATATGTGAATTTATTATGAATTTATTTATTTAAAATCGATTTTATTTTGACTAAAAGGTTATTTTGACCTTATTTTGAATCAGAGACAATAGTAGTTAATTGTTGTTGATTTTGTACATTTCTGATTAAGTCTAAAGGCGTTAAAAACATGAACCAACGCGGGAAAAGGTTGCGTCAACTGAGTTATCATCCTAATGTTGCTAGAAACAATTGTCTGAACGTGTACGTGTATGTTTCTGTTGTGTAGTAGTTATCGCTGAATCTTGGTATTACAACAATTAGCACAAACCACCATTTTAATAAAAAAAAATAGTGTCAGACATGCTTATCACAGGGCTAATGAAATGACTGACTTATCCCTGCATTCTGACTGTGAAATAGTTTAATTTTTGATCAAGCGAAAAACATTACAGAAACATTACACAACGATATCTAAAAGATAGGTATTTGGCTCACATAAAATCATGCCTATATAACCCAGATAGGTGTGGCAGCAGTGTTTAACACCCATACTTCACCTGTTATGTTTAGGAATAGAAAAAAAACCCAAACAACACTTTTGCTCTGAGAATCAAACACGAGACTTGTGGCGGTCTCCACACATAATAAATGACGGATGACAACATCAAGAAGTGACACACACGTGACAACTGTCAAAGAGCGCTGAATCGCGATAACGAAATAATGTTCACAGCAAGTTAGTATATATACCACTTCCAATACGCTACCGTTGGACAGCTGTCCACCAGGCAATACCACCGAGCTTGGTCGGAGGATCCTCTCTATGTGGTGAAGGAAAATCACACCCTGTTCTTCTACAAGACCTAACGGTGAGAGACGCATACGCTTACCACCGGACTTACGAGGCAGCCATATATTTTTGATTAAGTTATATATTTTTGCAGTAAGGTGAATATTAATTTATACCGTTATTGAATAGTACTTTTTCACTATGTTATGAAATACAATGTGATTTTTCGTATTCAGAGCTACCGCTAGACCAACAAGGCAGTCAAGATATTTGTATTAAACAATTATCTTGTGCCAACCCTACGCATCTGCAAGATCAAACCGACTCAGCGCTGCAATTGCGCTGCATTATTGCAAATTTAATGTGCTTCGGACAACGCTTCGTATAAGTTGTCAGCAGCGCAGCGCTTCGGCAGTTAACGTTATCTGCTGGACATTGAGCGGGTAAACATACCAGTTATGAATATATTTAGCGACTGAATTATTGCGGTGAGATCTATAGTCAACATTTTTTATTCAAAGGAAAATATGTATATTACAAGTCAATTCTGGCTGTTACGATTATTCTTTATCTTTGTCTACTTGCGATCATGACGTTAGACAGTTGCATAGCAGAACATACCATTGCGATTAATCGCAATGGTATGTTGTTTTAATTCCAGTTCATAATCATATCAGTAAATATGCAACGCGAAAGTTTAAAAGTTATTGTTACGATTATGATAAAGAAAAATCAAGTAGAGAGTCTTTATTTATGTTTAAGTTACTTTAGTGTTGATAAACTTATACGATGTAAAAGTTTAAGATTAACAGTAGAGTATTTACTGCAAAATTGCCAGGTTAATTGATAAACCAATAGAACTTGTAATTATGTATTTAAAAAACATATCCTTGTGATACTGTTAAACCACTTTCTTACAATTATTTACTTTGCTTATGGTTATAAATTGAAGAAACATTTACCAGGTTTCTTAATTTTCATAAAATATGTAATATAATTATATATAGCAGCGATAGCCGAGTGGTAGACCGTAGGACTGCGACGTCAAAGGTCTTGGGTTCGATCACACGGCTCACATCTCTCTGTCAATAAATGTTTAAGATTCGTCTTTTCAAACATATTATGTGTGTACTTACATATAAATTATCGCTCGCTAATGGTGAAGGAAAACATAGTGGAGAAACCGGAGAGTGCCTAAAAAGTGCTTGAGGGTGTGTGAAGTCTGCCAATACGCACTTGGCCAGCATGGTGGACTATGGCCTAACCCTCTCATCATGAGAAGAGGCCCGAGCCCAGCAGCGGGACATGTATTAGATACAGGTCTGTTATTGTTATGACGATATGGAAAATATTGAATATGAACTTCAAAGTTCACATTCAATATCGAAAAACACGTATAAATAATGTAACATTTCTTTTTTATTGAATTGCAGATAAGACAAAACATAAATTGCGAAGGACCACATCTATCAGCCTAATGTGTACAAAAACAATAAAAATAAAATGAAATGAGAAATATACATCATAAGAGATCGCGTGGAATAATTCACATATTTTCTATCACTTGCAATAAAATATTAGAGGTCGAAAGTTTGAACATTAAAAGAAGTATTAGGAATTCATACAGTCGTAGAATAGGTATTTATGAAAAGAATGAAAACTTTAGGAGCAAAACAGCTCGCAAAAATAATGATAAAATTAAATTTTAATCGGCATATTAGCTATAATCTTCTTCGTCGTGTCGATGGCTGAGTCAAATTTTATTGGTCCAATAAGGAGCCACTGTTATGGCGCTCTCGTCGGCGTTCATGAGCGCCTCTCTTGTGCAGGTGGTAGGGCATTTTGGACAGTCAATAAGGTGGTCAAGGTTTTTAATTTGCCATCGTGGTGAAAGGATTAGCCAAGTCGCTTTTAAGAACTCGCGAATTGCCCAGGGTGCGCCGGACGTAGGGAATCGTTGTGTACGTCACTTGGGGAGGCTCCTTTCATGCTATAATAATTTTATTTTATTTTGCCTCATCCTGTAAGATATTATTTATTTTATTAATTTTTACACTTCATGCAAGTTTACATTGCAAAGGCGGACTTAATGCCCTTGCCATTTTCAACCAGGGGTGATGCAAAGAAAAACTATGGTAGGTGAAAAAAATACTATTGATTTAATATAGACTCAATGGCATACTTAACATACATACAACAAAATTATATATCATATATAAATAAAAATGGATTAATAATTACACGAGTAAATACAAAAAATCGAAATATTATAATATATAACATAAAATACATAACAAACGTTATAATATAAAAAAATCGTTTAATTAAAGCAACTTAGACTATTTTTCAGACATTGAGGTTATTAATCTTATATAGTGCTGCCGGACTCTCTTCTTAAATGTCGTCACGTCACGTTTTGTGATTATTACCCGCGCTATCACAATTGTTAAATATCGTCGGTAATCCTGTACTACATAGTTTCTTCTTCTATTAAAAATATTATAAATATTGGCATGGCCAATATTTATAATATTTTCATGGCCAGATTGTTCCAATATTGGCATATTGGAACAATCTGGCCATATTCAATGGCCAGATTGTTCCATAACTTATTAAAAACGTGGTACAACTAAAATAAAACACACCATTGCAACGGTTCAACTATAAAACTAATTCAGAAAATTCTAAGCATAAATAAGAACAATTCCATATTATCGAAATAAAAACGTATCTTCAACTGACATAAACTAAACCAGTCAATACAGCTTAAAGATATTTCGAACTTCACTAACAATTTCGAGAATACATTGGTCGAAAAGAAAACGTGAGTGGATAAGTGTGAAAAGTCGACATAATGGTACGACTTATACTTGTATTAGACAGAATATTGTTTCAATTATCCAATGGCCTGTGTCATTCAATGTCAGACATGTCATCTTGGATATAAAGCCTCTGATGTTGTGATAGCGAGCGGAGAGCACGTTGCTAGACAAAAACGTAATATACAAGGAACTTTAGTGAACATTATAAAAAGGAACTTGCAGAGTTTTATATTTTAATTGAAGCCGTTTAAAATGTGTGTGGCATGTAGCAGTAGTTTTAGACCTTATAAATTTAATAAAATAATTAGGGACTCAAAAGTCAATTCTTTAAGTTACACTTAACAATATTTTCTTAACATTTTAGCTTGATAAGGATCTACAAGGTGTGTACCATCTAAGTCACTCATAATGGCGGATATAATAATAAATATAAGATAAGATGTCTTGTACAAAATACGTGAAATCTGATTATTTTAACAGAATTTGGATGAACTGATTATATCAGAATCGGACCTTCAACCTTTCATTAACCTCTCCCGCGCTCGCCCCCGCAAATTAACTTTACTAAGAACGAAGCTTATAGATGTACTGATAATATTTTTTGTTTATTTTCGTGGTACATCAAAGAAATTCAAGATAAAAGTGATTGCTCGGTATTAGATTGACAAGATATCTAACAAAATGGCTACCATTTCATCAAAGTAAATTAAAGCCTCTATATGATTAAACAAGAATTTTGATGAAAGTCTATTTGTTTTTTTTTATTTGACGAGTTCTGAACATGTTATTAGAATTTATTTATTTTTTGTCATTCATTTCGTAAAATGGTTCTTTGGACTGATGTTTTTGCGAAATAAGATTTGAGTTTTTAGAAATTGCAAATGGTTTTGGCGCCTTCGTATTTTTGTTTCATTTTGTAAAAATAAATTACATGTAAAGCAAAGCCATCATTTTTCTGAAATAGCTTAAACCAATTACTTTCCTAACGCATACATTAGAATGCTGAGTAAGTTTGCATATACTTTAGAATCATCTCATCTCAATTATTAGCTCAATCTGACCAACATAGCTAGGCTTGCAAAATAATAAATTTTGATCACATAAATAAATGTGATCTTGAACCTACTTTTGTAACCAAATTATGATACTAATTTAACATTCTAAAGTTAAACTACACCAAATATTCCATAGCAGAACATACCAAAATTCAAACTGTAACTAAGTCGATGTCAACAAATCTAAAATTTAATGTCATAAAACTGACCTGAAAGCGATGGTAAACAATTTTATTAAAGTCAGCAAGTTAATATATAAGACATAAAATTTGAACGAATATTGGATCGACAAATTGAAATGTTATAGAATTTAGTACGAACGTGAAGTAATCTATTTAGTTAGAGGAAAGATAATGCCGACAGTTTTCGTTGATCTATGATCACCTCTGTAATTGCACATGTCTCTAACTAGATGTCCATATAAAATATATTGTAACATCATTCATCGGTTGATAAAGGTACGGTATATAACACTCACACGTCACCTGCTATGATTATTTATGCCATCCACCGGGCACAAATCGAACTCCATGAGAATTTCTTACCGGAAAAGTTGTAAATAACTCTTTTGCTCGATCCGGGAAACAAACCAAAGACCTAACGATGAGGACGCATACGCTAAACATTAGACCAAGAACGTAGATGTAGTCATTGCCCTCCTAAGTACACATTCTAAACACATCTACGGTTAACAAGGCGATGTTTTTCTTCGTTTGGTATCTTTAGGCAGTAAATAACCGGCATTATGTTTACGTACGCCCAGAATCAAACTTGAGTTCCCGCGGTTCAAGGTTGCCGACACTTTGTTGTGTTACAATACCTTTAAATCACTTTATACGTGAGAATTTTGCAAGACATTTTGTCTAGTTTTTCTTGTAAAAATAAGCGGCTTCCATATTAGGTTTCAGAATTCCCAGTCGCATGTATAGTAAGTAAAATATTTAATCATACATTATTATGAACCAATATTAGCAGATTTATCACTAAAATTAGAATTGTTATAAGTCCGGGCACTAGACCAAAGTGTTTCTAGACGTTAGTTACAGAATACTGCAGGCTAAGCAGATTCCTATCCTGTATGGGCTATGCGGATAATGACTACTGCAGATTCTGTAAAGAGGGACCTGAAACAACGTTGCATCTCCTCTGCAACTAAGGGTCATTGATTCATAGACGAAGCAGAGTTCTGGGTTGCTCAAATTTATGGAAGCTATAAACTCATAAGAAGCTTTCCTTTAGGCCACTAAAGGAGAACTTCTTATGAGACTATCATCACAACACGTAAACACCCGGAGTCTCGTCCGTATAAAATAAGACTGGGTACATTCACAAAGATTTATTTCGAAGTATTATGAACACCAGTGCTAATACTATAAGAGCAGTTAAACCATGAAAATGATCAGAGATATTTAAGTAGCAGCAGTCGATTATTAAACTCCTACCTAACTGTGCTTTAAAAGGGCTGCAAAGCCTTTGCACGCTTTTAAATGAAGATTAACTATAAAACATGATTTGAAAAATGTTCTCAAATCGCGAAAGTTTAAAAACATATAAAACGTGTATCCGCCTCACTACACATTTGAGGCGGATACACGTTTTACGGGATTCAGACCCGTTGTTTAATTTTTGACAAAAGCGAATACACGTTTTTGATCTTTTAAACATAATTGATTCAGATCTGCCAATTTTGCCAACTAAATAAAAAACACAGAAATCCCTTTAAAATTTAAAAACAACCAAACGTAGGCCCAAAACTAAACACCATTAATCTTTACACTTATTAAAATAAGTCATTCTATCCAAACTCTCTCCTACACCTGATGGCATAAATTCATTCGCAAGGGACTACGATAGTTGACTTTGAAAAAAACTTTATATCAAGTTAGAGTCGAGAAGTTTGAGCGCAGCGGGCGTGTCAACATCTACCTTTACCGGTTTAAAGGAAAATGCTAAGCGAGTTCGTACTTCGGTAAAGTTTTTCGAGATGGTAATAGCTGTCAGTCCAATTTTGGTTGAGTTGTGAAGGGATGTTTTATGTAAAGGTGTCTATCTGATTTATAAAACGTAGTTACTTTTGGTGTAAGTTTGAATATTCTGCATTAAGCTGAATATTTTAATACTATTCTTGTTGTCTGCTATTTGACTCTGCTGCTGCAAATAAGTAATGATTGGTTTACCATCGACAATTTTGTTTTGCCTCACACTTGTTTAGTTACATAAAATAATATAAATTTCACTCTCAGTCACTTTGCTGACAAACATCGCTAAGTATCGATTAAGTAATTAATGATTTTATCAGTTAATTTCAAGAAATCAAAACTATCCAAGTAATGGCATGCGATATACCATTTTTTTATTCTTAAAAATGTACCACTTTCCTGATGCCTTGACTCTAACTTTACTCTGTTACTACTTAAAGGGTACAAAAATAAATACAAACCAATACGTAGAACATTTCTCTTACGCACCGTTTCTAGAAAATACTAGATTTTATTTATCGACCGCCAAAACACTAGAGCCTTTTTCTCAAGATTATGATTGATTTATATTATCCTAACAACAATTTAATAAAATAAAGTCCTACTAAGCGGCAAAGCCGGTTTATGGGTACAAACACAGACGATTTTAGTCAGCGCTCGTTATTTTAGCGTTGCCCTGATTATTATGTCTAGACCCATAATTCCTGGATCAATGATAGAAGGTTCGGAGAGCTTCCTAGTATCTAGGCACGACAACAAGGACCGCTAGAGATTTTGCATAGTTATAGACTTTTTCTTCTTTGAGTATTTGTGGTTTGTTTGAGCCACGGTTTTTGGGTTAATGCTAAATTAAATACATTAAACTGTAATCAATGACTGTTTATTATGGTCAATTTTATCTATGACTTATCTTGTATCAATTTTAAATCGGCATAAATACGCTTTAAAATCTTGATGTCGGAGTTATGTTTCATATACATTCGATTCAGACTAATCATTGTAAAAAAATACAAAATTGATCAACAAACTAATATTTATGTCCATATTACCTAAGCTATAAATGCTTTATTTGTATCGTGTGCACTGTACCTAATCGTCTGTAAGTTACACCCTTACCTCCTGACACTACGTGCGACATCGTCATTATTACGTCACGACACGTGTCACTGGGTTTATGACGTCATCAGGGGAGGGGCTGCAGTTTTGTGGGTACATCGTAAAAAGGAGGCCCGCCCGACGCATTTGTGTGTCACAAAAGTGCCCGTTTTGGTGATACAATCCGAAATAGTAGTATTTGTTGTTATAGTAGTGTAGCTATTATATTAACTGCCTCGTTGGTCTAGTGGTTAGCATATACGCCTCACCACGAGGTCGCAGGTTCGATTGCCGGCTCGGGTGAAAGTATTACTTGGGATTTTTACGTTATTTAATTTTCAATATCACATGTTGGATATAGGCTCACCCTCTATTCCATGAGACATCGCGGTGAGAGGCGCATACGCTAACCACTGGGCCATCAAGGTAGTTCTTTCAGTAAGGCGTAGTTACTTCAAAAAGACTATATTAGTGTTTAAGTTTTCCTGCGGTAAATAATGTTGAAAGGTTTTAGAAATTGTAAGGCGTTAAGATCACAATCTAAAGAGCTAGTTTTAGTCTTGTTGTTTAAGGACTTTCAGGACTTCTAAATCTATTTTAATCAAGTAGTAACATAATGATATGAAGTCTCCTAAAATTCTACTACGATTTTTATTTGTTCTAAATTAATATTTATCCAAATTCATTGAATTGTATCAATGTATTTGAAGAAGTCATTTTTTTTAATCATTCAAAATCCTAAACACAGGCTACACTTGCCGCCATTTAATAGCTAACAGCCTTGTCCCCTTTTGCAAAATAATATTAACATTATCAAATTCGTGACCTGAAGGCGAGTCGCCAGTGTAATACAACAGTATGCTGAAGCTCATGAACGACGACTTGACACCACAGACATAGTTAGAAGACTCAAAAGGACGAAACCTTTTGAGCTAGTTCAGTGAAGTGAGTGCTTCAAGTGGTTTAGTGCTACTTTAAAAAAACACAAGAACAAAGTGTCATTTTCTATAACAGAGATAATAAGATAGCTGTTACATTCTGAGCATAAATTAATTTAGTGGCTTAGTTAAAAATTAAATGACTCATTAGTCTCTAATGTTATATATATACTATTTAGGTGTTCGAGCCTAACGCTTGAACCACTTGAGATTACGCTTCAATGAATCTATTGCTATCTCGCTCTAACGAACCGCCCACCCCACTATTTCCCTCTCGATCGGTGCAGCGCGGCTGCGCGGCGCGTGCGTCGCGGTCTTCAGTACGCTTTTGAATCTCACGCTAACAACACTTAATTCTAACATTCAACGCTTGTTCCTGTGAAGTCTTCGATTTGCATACAATCTACCTGTATTCCGCTCGGCGCCCTTGGCCCAGCGACGACTGGTGCTCTCTCTGACACCCGAAACCTCAGTCGTTTGACTACCAAATCGAGACGACTTGTCGTATCACCTGGCCGAGACGACTATCGTGTTTCTACAATACCACATCGTATGTGGCAGGCGATCACTACATCGCAGCTAGTCGTATTAGGGATGCGACACTACGTCGCGAGACTACACGACGATGTCGCGTCATAAGAACAAGGCCACACGACGTCGCGTCGTAAGCCAAAGCCACACGCCGTCGCGTCGTAATCCAAGGCCACACGACGTTTGCATCGTATGTTGAGGCTACACGACTTTGCGTTGTATGCCGAGACTACACTACGGCGTTGTCCACAAAAGCCGACAGAGTAGCATTACTGAGACGACATAATGTCACAGCAGTGCTACCGCGTCTCTCACAGGCTGACAAAAAAAAAAAAAAAAAAAAAAAAAAAAAAAAAAAAAAAAAATATCGGACCGCGCTCCAATTCGTTACAACCTCTACTGTACATCTCCTATTTACTAATCAGTTTTTCGGCGTAAATAGTGTCAATTGAGCGGTGAAATCATAAACAAACTCAAGTGTAATTGTTTTAACATCTAACAAACAAAGACGTGCAAGTATTCATTTATGTAAACGTGATGTAAACACAAATCAGCTGTGTAGAACAAAAAGTGCAAATCACAGTGACAAAGCCGCGAGTGCATCCAATTCTCACCTTTGTGCAAACGACTTAACGGTTAAAATCCTGTGAGTAAGCTTCAAGTTATCACTGCTGCCAACATTACAAAGCAAAAAGTGGGCGCGTTCCAGTGTGGAATAACATTTGGAAATTAAGCTTTACCATATTTGCTACTATAATGTCGCTGTCTCAGTCTTTCACCTGTACTGGATGCCGAAATAAAATTGTAGGAAATAAAATTATTTGTTTAAAGTGTGATTGTGCCTTCGATCTATTGTGCGCAAATATTACTGAGGAGGCATTTTTAAATTTAAGTCCCGAGTATAAATCTACTTGGTTATGTCTGGGATGCCGCTCAAAGCTACCCAGGAGAGACAACTCTAACACTCCTGTACGCCCGGACCTACCTAACCCTGACACCCGTCAGGCTGATCCACACATGACACCAACGTCTGTCTCACCCCTGAACGCAGAAAACGTTACGACCTTTCGGGGTGGAGCTCGGCGAGGGCGACCCCCAGTCGACACCCTTACTCTTGATGGTATCCAGGCTATTGTACGGGAAGAATTAGAGAAGATGATTGTTGACAGACTCCCGAGTATGATTAGTAGTTTGTTGAATAATCACCTTGCTACCAGCCAACTCATGCAATCAATCGAATTGTTGAACGAAGGTATCTGCGCTGTTCAGAAAAGGCTTGAATCTATAGATTTGCCGAAAACACCACTTAACTCTGAAGCTGCAACAATGAAGAGTACCAAACGGGTAAGTGGAAGTCAGCAGACTCCGTCTTCCAAACGTGTGATCCCTCCAATGGCTACAAAACCTATGCCGCCAGCAGATGTTGTGAAACTTCCTCAACAAATAGCGTCGATAAATACCAAACAGGGTGGAGGAACAACATCAACACGCACTGGTGCGACCGCGAAGACTCGGGTGTCATCGGCAGCAGTCCAAAATGCCAACCATAATATGTCCCTTCCGAAACCTGTTTGTGCAGACTCAGACAACGTTTTGAATGACACGCTAGTTGAAACAGAACCAGCTGGAAACGAGTGGACGGAAGTTCGACGTGGTAGGCGCTCCCAATCCTCCCGAGGATCCGTGCTGCGTGGTACCGCGGCACCGGGTACTACCGGTTTAGAGGCCTCGGAAAGATGGAAATATCTGCATCTATTCTATGTTAAGCAGGGTACATCTGAAAGTCAGGTACGTGATCATCTTGTTACTATTTGCGGGAGTGACGCCTGCACCGTTGAAACACTCAAAACCAGAGGAAATTACGCGTCCTTTAAGTTAGGCGTGCCGTCGAGACTATCTGAACAAGTCTTAGCGACTCAAAACTGGGCCGAAGACATATGTGTTAAGCCGTGGCGGCAGAACTTTCGTGCAAAAAACAATGGAGCGCAGTCATTTCGTAGATCTGATAACATCTGATAATAAAAATAAACGCAACGACTTCCCAATCAGCTTTTTCTATCAGAACGTGCGTGGGATTAAAACTAAGCTGCCTACCTGGCGCAATAACCTGGCTTTATTAGATAACAACCTGATAGCAGTCACGGAGACTTTCCTAGACCCATCAGTCATTAACTCCGAAATTGAAGTTGGTGACTGGACTATTCTTCGACGAGATAGACCAACGCCGTGCGGAGGTGTTCTCCTGGCAGTTCGGCCACCCATAGTACTTCGCAGAAGATGTGAATATGAAACTGACTATGGAGAAGACCTGTGGGCGTCGTTCACCTGGTGCGGTCGTTCGTTTCTCGTGTGCGTTGTTTATCTAAAACCTACTTCTACTGACGATGAATATATGCGTTGGTTTTGCAAAACAGAGAGCTTCTTAAATGACTTTAAGGGATGTGTTGTGATAATGGGCGATCTTAACTTATATAGTGCTTCACCCGAAATTAATAACTATTATTGTTATTTTCTTTCTTATTGTTCTGTGAGTGATATAAATTGTATTTTGAATTGTTATGGTAGAACGTTAGACGTCATTCTAGTACGTGAGGAATTTCGTGAGATAGTTGTGAGTGAAACTGATGGCTTGGTTCCAATAGATGCCCCCCATCCCGCGCTGCACTTTGAATTAAAAGTCGAATCAGTTCACTGTGCGGATATTATCGAACCGAGTAATATTGACCCAGCTAAAGACTGGAACTTCACTAAGTGTGATTTCAATTTGCTTTATACGTCCTTATCTCAGACCGACTGGGAACCTGTGCTACAGACGGAAGACGTTTACACTGCCGTAAATGCGCTTTATAAAATAATCTACGATGTTTTTGATAAATGCATGCCGCGTAAACGCCGACCTAAATCTAGGAGTAGACGTTATCCGGTCTGGTTCACCTTTGATATCATAAATGACATTAAACACAAACACAAATTGCATGCAACCTGGAAACAAACCAATCAACAAGAAGATTTTGAGTCCTTTGCACATATGAGGAGATCGCTCAGAGGTCGTTCTGCGGATGCCTATAAGACCTATGTCAGTGGCATTGAAAACAATATTAGGAAGAATCCACTCGCATTTTGGCAGCATGTTTCTAGTTTGCGTAGCAAGGGTGGTTTTGAGCCTAGCGTAAGCTATCAGGGTGACAGATTCGCAGGAGTAGCAGCAGCTGAAGCGTTTGCCGGCTTTTTTGCCAGTGTGTACTTGCCAGAAATTCCCCAGCTAAATACTGATCTAGTCTTAAACACAGTAACGTCCAATAATAGTAATAACATAAGCATTTCACAATTTACGACCCAGGACATCCTTTTTGGCATCAATAAATTGAAGTCCACTGGATCTGTAGGTCCTGATAGCCTTCCTTCATTTCTATTTAAAGATCTGAAGAAGATAATTATTGCCCCTCTGCACCATATATTTAACTTATCCCTAGTAACGGGTTTCTATCCTCCTCAGTGGAAAACCTCCAGAGTAACACCAATCCCAAAATCCACAAACAAATTGGACGTTGAGTGCTACAGACCCATTGCAATAATATCATCCCCTGCAAAGATATTTGAAAATGTACTTCATAAACTTATATACACCCAAGTAGAGAAATACATTAACGACGCACAACATGGTTTCAGATGCAAGCGTTCAGTAAATTCAAATTTGCTTACCCTCACGGAATACATCTCGGCACAAATGGAGTCACGGCGGCAGGTTGATGTGCTCTATTTTGATTTTTGTAAAGCATTCGACAGGGTAAATAATGACATCTTACTTACTAAACTTAGTGCTATCGGCTTTTGCCCAAGCCTACTGAGACTTATAGCGGACTACTTGCGACACCGACAGCAATTCGTAAGGCTGGGTATTTACGAATCAAAGCCTTACCACACACACTCTGGAGTAAATCAGGGATCTATTTTAGGTCCGTTACTATTTCTCCTGATGGTGAATGACCTCCCAGAGATACCAAAGTATTCCAAATGTCTTTTATATGCAGATGACTTAAAATTGTACACATGTATTCAGGGTGAATCAGATTGTTTGGCGCTACAAAGTGATATAGACGCAGTGTATCAATGGGCTGTTGATAATAGAATGGATTTTAACATTTCTAAATGTTTTGTTGTAAGTTTTGGCCGAAAGCGATACCTCAGGCATCATGAGTATAACTTAAACGGCATCTTTATAGATAGAAGAACCACAATGAAAGACTTGGGAGTTACATTTGACGAAAAACTCACGTTCCACGATCACATAATCACCGTTGCGAAAGAGTCTTATAAAAGGTTAGGTTTCGTATTGAGAAACTCGCGGGATTTTCATGATGAGCACGTGATCCGTCTTTTATACAGCACACTTGTTCGGAGCAAATTGGACTCTAGCTCCAGTGTATGGAATCCGCACGAGAAAAAATACGCACTCCTACTCGAAAAAGTTCAAAAAGCGTTTTTACGGTTCTTGTACAAATTTAAATTAGGTTATTACCCGTTTATGTACCCTACAAAGTTCATCATTGGCTGTCTTGGATATAATACACTCGAAACCCGGCGATTAGTCGACCAAGTCAGCACTATGTTGAAAGTGTGTAGAGGGCAAATTGATGCACCGGCTCTGCACAATGAACTGGTACGGCTATACGTCCCCGACAATTACCTTCGTAGTAGAAGTCATCGGCTGTTTGCCGTGCCACCATGTCGTACTGCTGCTCGCGTCACTTCTCCTATACCACGCGCACTTATCACTCTCAACAATCTCATGGACTCCAATACAGAAATTGATTTGTTTTCAAATGAATACGGTGTATTATTGGTGTTTTTGCAACAATTTTGTGAATATCAGTAATATTACATATTATATTTTTCTTGTGTTATGTATATGTTGTGATTAATATAATTGGTTCTTGTAGCCGTTTTAATCAAATAAATAAATAAATAAATAAATAAAATAAATAAATCATATGGTTTAATAGCCTTGTCATCCTAATGTCTACGGTCACAACTATGGATGAACTGGCCTCGCGGCCTTGTCCAGCCGACGATGATACTGCTATTTTCATAGGCATAAAATAATAATAATAGCAGCCCTGTATCTAATACATGTCCCACTGCTGGGCACAGGCCTCTTCTCATGATGAGAAGGTTTAGGCCATAGTCTACCACGCTGGCCAAGTGCAGATCGGTAGACTTGACACACCCACGAGCACTTTTCAGGCATGCAGGTTTCCTCACGCTGTTTTCCTTCACCGTCAGCGAGCGATAATTTATATGATAAATACACACATATCTTTGAAAAGACGAATCTTAAAGGTGTGTGCTTTGGGTTCGAACCCGAGACCTTCGACTTAGCAGTTCTACGATCTACCACTCGGCTATTGCTGCTGTCATAAGTATAATAGATGAAAATACTTCGTTGGCCTTAAGGGCACGGGCGAGTTTTTGTTTCATTTATGCAACACGATTTATAGGTAGAGGCTGCCCCGAAGCCTCTCAACGAAACTCTTTTTCACTCAAAAAAGAAAAAAATAAAACCTCCGTGAACATGATTTGGACGCGAAGACTCTCCACATAAGCAGTCACTTAGCTTTTAAAGCCAGAGTAGTAGGCTTTATTCGTTGGTTACAGTTTTTAAACCAACAAATGCAAATCTTTAATCTGCTAATACAAACTCAAAACAGTCAAAATAAGCGTTTTGAGAATATTTTGTCGAATCTCGCCATTCCGCGAGAGACAGCTTTCTGGTCTAAATGCCTCTTTCGACTCATTACCAGATAGCACTCAGCTGGAAAAGACGATGAACTACGGGGGAAGAAATCAGAGGCTCGAAGGGAACGCGACACTTTACAGTCGAGGAGCGTCGCCACTTTTGATTTCACTCCAACTACAACCATAACCGACCTGTAATATCCCAAACTGAAACAGGGAATACAATGCCAGCGATATTTTCAGGAAAAGGGGCGGAATTTTAGATATTTAGAAATGCAAAAAGGCATCACCCGCGTTAAGCACCTTAAAGGTCAACAACATATTGGCTAGTGTAAAACCAACATGAGAATCAGCTTTGGTTCTTGATAAGTTTGACTTGACTTTTGTTGCCGTTACACATGAACTTCTTCAACAGAGGAATATATTCCAAGAAGTTTTAGACCCCCTGAAATTAAAAGCAAGATTGGTTCTGAATATCTAAATTCAAAAAGAAGTCGGATGCTCTTTTGCAATACGTTTGTGGCCAAACGGAAGAAATCATATACCTTACAATAAAAGGGGAAGCGTTTAAAGTTCAAAACAAAGCACTGAAGAGATCTTGCACGCGATAGCCCCGTAGGAGACACATCTCTTCTCGGATGATGAATTGTACAAAACCATCAAAGACTGTTCTTCTTCTTCTTTCGTGTCGATGGCTGCAGTCATATTCTCATGGTGTTGACTTGCCATCGTGGTGAAAGGATTCGCCAGTCTGCTTGGTGGATATTTGTAGGCCGCCCAGGGTGCGCCGGACGTAGGAGTTGATTGTGTACGTCGCTCGGGGAGGCTCCTTTCATGCACCCCAAAGACACCCACAAAGACTGTTGACCAGCCGGAATGGAAGGTTTTCCCTTCTGCAGTTTATAGAGGTTGATGAGTTTTCAGTCAAGAGATAGACAAAAAGACGCGCGAATGCAACAACAGTCAAAGGCCACGGTCACCGACATTATTAAAAGGAGAACAGTGGTCGCACTACCACGGGACACCAGCACAACTATAACAGCCCTGTTGGCCCACAACCACGGCCATTTCAGGCTCAACGATCCCAGCCAACTAAAAAATGCCGAGAAACGGAAAAAAAATAAAAAAAAAAAAAAAAAAAAAAAGAAGTGACTCATTTAATGCGAGATGCTTGCAGAACTGTGCTGAGCAGCGGAAATCTGCTACGATAATATATATAATACAAGGCTACAATAATAATGAAACCGAGAGATCTCTCACAAAAACATATTTCGAGAATCATTGTCAATTTCCAGCAATGTTCCTACAAAATATAACATATGATTCTTCTCGTCTAATCGTCAATCCTAGGAGATTAAACAAATATGTGCTAGCTCCCAAATTTCTTTTAATAAACCACATGTGGTTACGTTCATTTCTGGACAATAACAGCTACACGATGAAGTTGTAATATCGCCAACTGCCTATTTCAACTTACCGGTCGCTCCCAGCCACCTCCGATTCCTATTACTCAGCTTTAAGGGAAAGTATATCAAATGATGTGCCTACCCTTTAGTTTAGCAAGTGCACCAGCAGCTTTCACCAAAATTACGAACTGGATCGCTCATACATTAAGGGTGCAGGGCATAACGATACTGGTGTACTTTGACAATTATTTACTAATCCACAAAGTCCAGCCAAATACGTGTGCCAACTACTTGCAGAATTTAAGTTGCCAAGTAAATCAAGAATCAAAGAATGCCTCAAGCAGATTAAAATTCCTCGGAATCCCGTAGGACAAAATAAAGCAGAGAATCTGTATCAGGAGAAAACACAGTCCACATTATATCTAGAAAGATTGATAAAGAGGCAGCGCAGGAGTTGACACAATGCAAAAGTCATCTTAGGCAAATTGAACTTTTCAACCTTCGTGGTGCCTCTGGGGCGTCTTCACACCAGAATTCTCGAGATTGAATTGGAACGCTTACCACAAAAACCTCACATACTTTTGCTCTGCAAGAACTAGTCCGGTAAAAACCAATGTACAACAAGATTCTCCGATGTTTATTACAGAACCTCCATCTCCATCACGACAGGTACTGCCGACATTGGCTGTGGTGCTGTAGTAGATGGCAGAAAAATGATGGGCCACATAAACGATAGACCAGAGAAATTGGCACAGCAATCAAGAAGAGCTACATGCGTTATACGCAATCGTCCCGAAAGTTTTTCAATCATTAAAAATAGAACATGATGCTACAAACAGACAACCGCACTACAGTAAAAACAAACAAGGGGAACCAAGTCTTTGAGGCTGCTGAATGCTGCGGAAAACATCCATCCCAACTTTGTCAAATACAGCATTATCAACTCATTGCTCATTATACAATATACCGGGCGTATAAAACGGCCTCGCAGACAGCCTTTGGTGGCTGAAAGGCCTCCCAAAATGGCATTTGAATCCCTTCAGATACTCCAGATATCGGGGCCTCCAAAAGTCGATATATTCGTATCAAAAAGGTCTGCGATGGTATCCCACTAATTCAGCAAATATGCGAGGGACACGCACAGTCTGTTAACAGACGCTTTTAGCAGGACGTGGGAGTACAAGCAGGGTTGGATTTCTCTACCACCATCAGTAATACCGCGAGCCCTAAGCCGCCTGAAACTATCGAACGGAATGAACTTAATAGTGGCCCCGACCAGGAACAAAGCAGTTTGGAAATCCAAACTGAGGGGGGGGGGGCACTATGTCAACCATTGCCTTTACCCAACCTGAAATTGAACTTAATAGTTCTACGGACGAATCTACCACTACACGCAGTAAACTTATATTACACCGTCTCGAATGTACGGGGTGGGCCAAACACTTTTGGGGCAATTAGTCGACAGCAGACTTATACCTATTTGAGTCCTCTCGGTAAAAACCTACGGTGAAAACTTATAAACTGGTTTGTTACCGATGACAGATATGGGCACTAAGTAATAAAATAGCGGTAAACGATCCTAACCCAGCAGATTTATTCAGATACATTTGCTATCTATTCAATATTGCGAAGCTTGCACCGCGTATTATAGCGTTGCATAAATCAGTAGCAGCCACTTTAGCCGACCTTTTCCCCCCAGAAGATCTCAGTTCAAGCCATATTGTGCCCTCAAGGCTTTTTGCTCCAAATACCACCAATAAATAACTTATGAAGAAACTTTTGCAGTGGAAAAGAAACTATTTTCTTGATTACCTACAACTTAAGTTTTGAAGGAGAAAGCCTCTTTCAAGTTTTTAGATACCAGTATCCTCCTCCTATTAGCTTCTGGACGATGGGTACATGATCTTACCTTGCTAAGTATAAAGAACAACTCTTTCATTGGCAATCATTTTGTGCCAAGAGTTTGGCTTAAAGACCGAAGAATTTGGATGCCTTCTTAAATCCAATGATAATCGATGAACGATGATCACCTGAACCTTGTATCATGGATCAGAAAATCAATATCAGCTTCCCTAAAACGGCGCTAAAACAAAAACTTTGACAGTTTATTCATTACTACAAAAAGTGAACAGAAGACATTGCGCAGCGTTATCGCAGGCTGGATTTGTACTATGTTCCGTGAGGCGGGCATATCCGCCTCAGCGGGTATTTTCAGGACCGCTTTGGCATCTGAAATTGGACCTATAATAGATATTGACGAAATCTTAAAACGTCCCATATATCGCCTCGCTGGGCATATATATAAAAAAAAAAAAAAAAAAAAAGACACATTCTTAAATCATTATTATATAGAATACCAATGATCCCTAAAAAAAAAAAAAAAAAAAAAAAAAAATTAGCTTATACAGAATTCCAAGTGATGATTTTTCATTTTTATAAATCAGAACGACTATTTTCAACGGCAAATAAGTTAAAAAGATAAGCTGAATTGCTTACTGTTTTTCGGCATATTTCATTGTTAATAAGATACTTATTATTCGTTACTAAGCATCATGCTAATACAACTCGGTTATCTTATTTATTTCCAACGTACATAGCTACATATATTAGGAATATAATAATATCCCTGAATATTTAGTCACAGTACGCATGCAGCGCCGGCAGAATATAAACACTTCTCAAGTGGTTCAAGCGTTAGGCTCGAACACCTAAATAGAACCGTTTTCCCCCCGAAGGGTAGAAAACGGATATTTAGGTTTCAGCCGTAGCTTGAACCACAGTTTCAGGTCCCTTGCCAGCCCTTTCAAAGGTACTGAAGACCGCGACGCACGCGCCGCGCAGCCGCGCTGCACCGATCGAGAGGGAAATAGTGGGGTGGGCGGTTCGTTAGAGCGAGATAGCAATAGATTCATTGAAGCGTAATCTCAAGTGGTTCAAGCTACGGCTGAAACCTAAATATCCGTTTTCTACCCTTCGGGGGGGAAAACGGTTCTAGATTGTAATCTTTATGAAGTATCTAATTGTTTAGAAACATCATTAACAAAAAAAGATATCAAATTCAATTGACTAAAAACCGGATACTTTAGTTTACAGAAAAATAACATGTTGGATCTTAAATTAAACTAGCTAAATAATAAAGCGCCCGTAGCGCAATGGATAAGGCATCGGTTTTACGATCAAGAAGGTTCGAATCCTGGCTATTACTCCACGGACGTGAACTTTCTCCTGACACAAACGATTTAACAAAAAAACTATTTACTTAACTACTAACAAGGAAGCTTTTTTTTAAAAAAAAAACCAAAATGGACCACACAAATTGGCGTTCTATATAACACGCCTTCAAAGTCAAGAATCTAAATTCTCTCAAAAAGTAGCTATTTTAGTCTGTAAACGCTTCTTTCTCTGACGGAATAACCTATACTGGTTACTAAAATATCAAAGGTAAGGGAGACTTAACAAGAATAATTTTAGACACTTCGTTGTTTAAGAACACTTATTTATAACTAAGGACATTATTCAAGAGTTCTTTATAAACTTTTAGTAAGTTAACTCAATATTCTGTACTGTAACCAAAGTTGTGTAGGAGGAGACATTTTAGTTGAGTATTAAATTCTCAAATTACGATATTAATTTTGTACAATGGTATTGATTTTAATAATGTCTCTGTCAGCTTTGTGTAGACTTAATTACTTACTATTACTACTTTACAAGTTCTGTTGTTAACGACACTAATTTTAAGTGCTGTTTCGCCGATATATTAATCTGACTTTTAACGCTAAGTTACAGCTTAGATCTCTCTGTCCCATTCATACATTGAATGAGAGAGAGATCGAAATATGATTTTTATAAAACCGTTGGTGTAGAAGTTTGATGAAATCGAGGCTGAGTCTCTTCCAATTCTATTACGACTTCTTTCTCCCTTAAAATAAATTATTACCTTTTTAACAGTTTGAATGTATTTAACGATGTAATATTAAAGCCTCATTGAGAGCCTAAATTGGTTCAAAAGGCTATTTTTGGTAGCAAAAGCTCTGTGCCATTTAGTAAAGTAATTAAGATCAGTTCCTAAAATGTCAGAGGTTAATCGCTAATTTTAGAAATGGTTTCAGAATCTCATTATAAGTTTTGACATTATTTAAGAAATTTGTGTAACCCTATAATCGGAAACTTGGGCATTTTACCTGAATTAGATATTTACTTCAAACGTGCGAAAGAAATCATTATGAAAAGCCGACCCAATTTTACACGAAAAAGAAATGTTATAATTAAATTTTAATTTAAATACGGTTATGTACTTATAACAAGAAATGTTCTATAGACCGTTATTATTAACTTTGTGAGTCGGAATTATAATAATAATTAGCTAATTCAGAGTCATGAAAATGTATGACAATAAGTAAAAGCTTTAATCAAAGTAATCTCAAAAACAAAATCAGACGATATTTTTAGACAAATGTATGAAACCTTTTCAGTAATAATTTCCGTACATTGTATTCCTTACTGAAGAGGCTAAAGCTTGAATGCGGATGGAAATAGAATATTTTCATGAAGAAAGAGAAATAATATTGGTAATTACTATATTGCGTATTAAAGGCAAGAACGTCTAAGGGTGCCTCTACGTTAAAAGGTTTTTGTTGGATTTCTAAATTATTGTATATTCTGCTGTACAATTTTAGTTTTTTTGTTTTTAAAAAGCTTACTAGTAATTTGCAAGTACAAATGACTAGTTTTCTTGTTAATCCCCTCCAGCTAAGCTGCTAATTTGCTTGTGTTAGGAGGAAGATGGAGGAGGAAACCTCTCGATCGTAAGACCGATGCCTTATCCATTGCACCACGGACGCTTAATTACAGATTTAAAACTATTAAAAGAGAAATTGATCATTCAATGAATACGTATATAATAAAAAGCTAATAAAATAACACTGTTAGCTTACAAAATAACCGAGGTCGAATCTTCGCCATTCAAAGCGAGCTCATTGCGAGGAAACGAAATCAGTAAAAATTCAGCCCAATGAGTGAATTAACTGTTCTGATGTGAAGAGGAAAAGAGCAGGAAGTGAGGGTTTGTGGGCAACATCCCATTAATGGAGTAAATGGGGTAATACTTGTATACACCCCTTTGAAAGGGCAAATGGGGTTGCGATGCCACTGACAGACAGGAAAATCAAGACGTTATTGAAGTACAAGGATGGCAGAGTTAATTATCGTTTATGAGATATTTCCTTATATAAATTAACGTAAATGAATATCAGGCAATGAATTGTCGGAAGAATAGAATACGTCAATTGATTTTGAGGATAAGGTTGATGTATGCAAGGAAAGGTTCTACATTCATTAGAAAAGATACGATTGTACCCTATCATCAAGTTTTGCAAGGCAAAATAATTGTATTGTGTAAATGGAACTTAATAGAAATGCGTTAATTTTATATAGATGTTTTATAAATACTTGTCAAGTAGTTTGAACAATGTAGATGTAACTATATATATAAAAAATGATAACCTTTGAAATTTGATGAATTCAGAACACATAATATAATTAGTTGCTTTAAAATTTTACGATGTCAAAATGACACATAGAACTTGGCAATCTATATATATAAAAATGAAACCCGTTTTCCGTTGTCACGACATAGCATGAAAACGGCTTGACCGATTTGGCAGATTTTTTTTTTGTAGTTTTCTAATACTCTGTACAAGGTTCTTACGGAAAAAAATATATAAAAATGAAACCCGTTTTCCGTTGTCACGACATAGCATGAAAATGACTTGACCGAATTGGCTGATTTTTTTTGTAGTTTTCTAATACTCTGTACAAGGTTCTTACGGAAAAAAATATATAAAAAAAAAAACCGACTTCAAAAAGTAGGTAAACTAAAAAGCAAAAAATAAATTTACTTCGCACAAAATAATACGTTTTTTCATTTAGTTAAATAGAAATTATTAAATATTTATTTTATTATTCTGAAGTCGGTGCCAAGTAAACAATTAATAACACTGTATAGATAATATCAATCGTTCTAACAACTTTTTTCTGACTGAATATTAGTTATATTTCTGTGGTAAGTACCAATACTGGGCACTAGAACACCTACGCCTCCCTTTTTGTGTGAACTGTAATTTGATATTGTAGAAAGGTTGTTTTTACTTGGCACCGACTTCAGAATTATAAAATAAATATTTAATAATTTCTATTTAACTAAATGAAAAAACGTATTATTTTGTGCGAAGTAAATTTATTTTTTGCTTTTTAGTTTACCTACTTTTTGAAGTCGGTTTTTTTTTGTTAAAAATTATTTTATTTTACGATTTTAAGTGATGGGTAGACCGAGCAAGAATGTTTCTCGAATGAGGAGACGACGGTTACTTGAGACGGAAAACTTATTAATAATAGACAAGAATTAAATCCTTTCACCTGACTATTGTTGAGGGTCACGACCTTCCATCATCAGCTCATTTAACACAATAACTAGCAGTAGGAATACGCGTACAGTAGTGAAAGAATTATCCTTAAACTCCTAACTATTGAGGAGTTGACCTTCCATCATCAGCTCAATTACATAAAATTATTGCGACCAAGCGTAAATCCTGGCCTCGATTAATAAAATATGAGGGTTGCCCCCGATTTCTCTGGGATCCCATCATCAGATCATAACATGCTGACAATGGGACCACCTTTAAAATATCTACGTTCCAACAGCTCACTTGACATCATAACTAGCAGTCTGAATATGTGTACAGTAGTGAAAGAATTATCCTTTAACTCCTAACCATTGAGGAGTTGACCTTCCATCATCAGCTCATCCACATAAAAATACGTAAATACTGGTGTAGCTTTGAAAAACACACTAAAAACATTACATGTGCCTATAAAATTCGAGGGTTGCCCTCGATTTCTCTAAGATCCCATCATCAGATCACGACATGCTGACGATGGGACCCTTTTGAAATCATCTCCTGTCCAACAAAAAAAGAATCATCAAAATCAGTTCATAAACGACGGAGATATCCGTGAACAAACATAAAAAAAAAAAAAAAAAAGCAACATATATACGAATCGAATTGAGAACCTCCTCCTTTTTTAGAAGTCGGTTAAAAATGAAACCCGTTTTCCGTTGTCACGACATAGCATGAAAACGGCTTGACCGATTTGGCTGATTTTTTTTTGTAGTTTTTTTATACTCTGTACAAGGTTCTTACGGAAAAAATATTAAAGGATTGAAAAATATACATTTAATTTTGCATATTTAAAAAAAAGTGCGTTTCGAATGTCAATGTCATTCAATTTAAAACAAAAAACTCTGTGGTGATCTATGACACCACAGACATAACCGACCGCGAGCTGTGAAAATATATATTTTGTTTTTTATTTAATAAAATTAGTAAAGTCCTTCTCAGGTATGACGAGACCAGGGAAATAGGTATTCATTTTTATATGGAGGATATTATAAATTCCAGTTCAAATTGAATAGGTACGCATACATAAATAAGATAGGTCAGCTATACAAAATAAAGTAGTGCATCAAATTTACGCTAAGGCGGTACGAAGTTCGCCGGGTCAGCTAGTTATTTATATAATTGCCAAGTGCTGTGTCATTTTATTTTTTTGCTATTCAAATTAATTAAGTTTTGTGTCTTTTATCTCTTATTATGCTCACACTGCTATGCTCATTCTGTTAAAGAGTTTTTTCTTTTACGCGGTAATGGACGTACAGTACACGCAGCAACAAAAAACGCAGTGTTGTTTTAACCCAACGACGTAAAACGTGAATAATTTTCTAGAAAAAAAGTTCTTACGTAGTAAGACGTGATCTATGTGTAGATGTGATTAAATTAACTTTGTGTTTGATTATACGCTGAAAGACTTTGTAGTAATTCTGACTTAAATAAGCCATTTCTCTTGGCAATCAAGGTTTCAAAGGCAGTATCAGATCTGCCAAGGCATTCATCGAAATTGGCATGCCTCGGAGGTTTGCGTAGAAGGCCATCGCAGAATAATAACTCGAATATTAAAGTCGTTATGTTTAATTTTCGGTTAAGTTTCTTAATACTATAAAATTTTATATGATTTACTCTTGAAGACGAACGAATTTCCGATTTCACCCAACTTCTTAATGTACGGTTTATTCAAACTAGTATTTGCACCTCTCTCATTCAATGTTAGTACGGGACAGATCGAGAGAGATCTAACATGCTGGTGAAATCGCCACTAATTTGCACATGTACGACTGTAGGTTAATTTACATTTCATATTTATACTTTCGAAAAATGTTTATTAACCTCAATAGAATCGAACGTTGTTGTAATATTTGTTAAATTGAGTTTGAGTTGGGTATGCAGGGCAAAAACTTCTACGCCATAGTAAAAACTGACTGCAATAGATATGCAAGTTTGTATTTCATATTTAATAAGTGTAATATACCCACTATTTAGATATATAACTCACTTATCCATAACTGGTGCCGTAACTGGTGCTTTGCCATAAACAACGACAATGTCGCGGCTGTTTCCATCGAAACATTTGAATGTTTCTATTTCAACAGTTTGGTTACGGTGTTGGAATCGAGCGTTGTAGCGACTAAGAGAATCATGACCCTGTTAGGATTGGTAAGTAGTTAACTTGCATTAATCTCATATTTGTGAAACTCCTATTATAATTAAACTCAACTTATCGAAGTGTGATGGAGTGAAATTTAATGCTAAGTAATTTATAATTACGTTAATATTGATTGGAGGTTCAGGATCTTGAAAAGTTTCAGCTTAATAATACAAGACAACTGATGCAATCTCAAATAATCAAAGCCCCCAACTTTGTTGTTGCGTAAGATTACGTGAAAGATGATATCAATTTGTCAAATATAAGCCTCAGATTTGTGCGATGTCAAATCAGAAGAATTCATTAAAGTAGAAGATGTCAATAGAATAATTTAATTAATGATAATCCAAATACCAAAGGCGATGAATAATACAACCGTTGCAATATAATTAAATGAATAAACCTAATTGCTTATTGACTCCGAGGAACGCCGAATAAAATACAATATCATCCATGTGACTCTCACGTGCCACCTACTATGTAATAATATAATACATATTATAGCAGCATAACTATCAACAGACGTCCGTCTGAGGGTAGGCAGGATTCTGTAGGTCATCCAAGGCATCCGGGGCGCGGGGTAACGGCGGGCTGTCGCACGCAAATGATACGCGGCCAACGCGCCCCGCATCGATCGACCATGTGCCGGGCCGCAGCCCCCCTCTGCGCCGCCGAGACACCCTTCTTCCCCCCTTCGCACCACCCAGCCACCCCGCAACCCCGCAACACCCCCCCGCCAGACACAAACACCCTCACGCACAGACTCACACACCACGTATCTAATGTGTTCTACCAAATGATCCGAAAAGAATATTAATTCATCTATGTAGATAGAACTGATAGTCATAGTGGCCTTAAATTTTTCTATTGCGTTCAGGATTTGGGTAAAGACGCTAATGTATTCAGTATTACTAAGATTACTATTCAGTACTGCCAAATATTTGGATAGCCCATTTCCAATTTTTGGATTGGTGGGATTTGATGGTGGGTGGGATGATCTAACTAAGGCATATCCTTAGTTAGATCATAAATCCAAAAATCATTTCAAAATCACGCAATGTGATCAAAGTAAAAAAATCAAAGCATTAATTTCAGAAATTCTATCACAATATGTTAATGTCCGATGTCCGTTATAAAAGGTTGTATATAAAACAACAGTTAGTTGTACAGGTTTATCATGAGTGAAAGTGTGCGTGCCGACCCCGTGGGGCGGGTTAATTGAGCACAAAGCCACGTGGCAGCAATTATTTACCTCCAGGTAACCACGTGCCACCCGCCATATAACTCCAACACTACAATATTACTCAACTTCAAATTGCACAAAGTACACACTCCAAATACAACATATATTGAAATGTACATAGCCACTAGCGAAGCAATGCGGAGGAGCTAACTAAAAATGAAGAAATAAGATGGTGAATTTACAGACATTCGGGTTTAATGTTACTATTCGGCGGTGCACGCTCGAATCTAGACTTTAACATACAGTGATAGGGTTCAAACTACAGCACTAACGGCTACACCACATAAATATAGGGAAAGACACTCAGTAGAAAAGACTAGTCTTAAACGGTTGGGGATGAAACTAAATGATACTAAAACATAAGAAAAAAAGACTTGTATTGGGATGATTTATTGATTACAATCATTAGTCGCATGATGTTGATTATACATAGCAGCTAAAACACAGTCAAAATCACAAGTGCTTCGCGAGATCGCATGCGTTCAATACAGATGACAGCAGAATTTAACGAGATGACACAAGTGAATGACAGTAAGTAAGTGTACGTCTACGAACTACATGAAGCACTACACTACACTACTATAACTACAGAAGCATTGCCTGATTGTAAATAAACGTAAAAATGCAGCATTTGAGCGTTCCGGCGACGACACCCCAAATCTAGGGCACGTGATCCGCAGACACGCCGCCTCAAGATCTGAACTCACATTAGCCACAAACCGGTACAGTCCCAGAGAGTCTTATTCTAGATGATGAATTAATTAGAACTGAACAAAATGAACACAGTCAACAGTAACTGGCCGGTCTCGTGATGATCGGGTTTCGCGTTAGGTTCCGCGGAGTAATCATTTGGTTGTTTCTAGAGCGCTATTGGACGTGCGTCGCGCGCGGCGGCCACGGCTCGACTGGGCGGCGCACGGCCCCCCCCGCGCGCCCCGCGGCCGCGCTGTCTCCCCCGCCACCCCAGTTGCATCCTTCAAACGCTCCCTGATAATCGGGAGAAAATACTACACACAGCTGCAATTGGAATGCCGCATCCTAGTCTTTTTTAGCTATGAGTCAGGCGGTAATCGCATCAGCCCTCATTGGCCGACTACTCCACTACATCGCTCTGATGCCCGTCGAATGCAATGCAACCAAACAAATTTCCACTCAAAAGGATTTAATCAGACCATTTGTGTTTTTTCGTGTATCGTGTCTATCGCCGGGCTTAGACATCGCATATTTTAGAAGACACCATGAATATAGATGTTTCATTTTGTGAGACGGCACGTTTTCATGTTAAATTACGACTAGTTAAGATGAGACGAAAAAAACATGCTCTTTTTGTCCTATAATAGAAGTCTTGATGTCATAAATTAAATGGATGGCGCGATGTTTGAGCTGGCTTTTTGCTAAAAAATATTTTCTTTGTAATATTTAATGAGATATTTTTGATGAGATTGGCAGCGGGCGTCTGTATCGTTTATATTGTGTAGAAGAAGTGTAGATGTCACCCTCGGTACGTTCACGCGTAGTCGTTTATATCATGAGATTATAGGAGTAAGATACCACATTACACGACGTATGCTAATGAAGTACAAACGTTTCCTCGAGGCGGAAAATACTCTCACAGCCTTAAATCACGTGCTTATGGAGTACATTTGGAGAAAAAGTCAGCTATCAGTGTTGTCCTGCGTAGACCCTTTACGAGCTACGTCTCGTAGCAAATTCGTAGCTAGAAGCTACGAGTTTAATGTGAACGCAATAATTTCTAAAGCGGTGATATATTATAAGTGTTTTAAGGCTTTAGTGCGCGAATAAAGCTAACTGCATGAGCGCATTATCGTGAGATTCTATAGCACGGTCCGGTCGTAATGTATGTAAATTGTATGAATCTTAAACAGGAAATGAATTGGCTTTATTTAGCTGCAGTTTTATTAGCCTCATGGGTATGTTATTTTTGGAAATGCGGTAAAAGATGGTTATGATTATTGTATTTGTTAGTAGTACAAGTAGTTGGATACGTTTTGAGTACTTACATGTGTTATTACATTATTGTTAAGAAGTCTTCGTTTCGACGTCGTAGTAGTTTTTCTCTTACGTGGCGACCGTGACAGGACGCTTGACAGCCACCATTATATGTATTCTTTTGTCGTAAACATATCTATGGCAGTCATTAAGAACAGTCAAAAACCGGGCATTCTAAGAGCAATACTTTTCCATTCGTTTATTTTCTTTTTGATAGCTCACGCCTTTATAATTATCGCCTATATATTTTTTTTCGGAATAATATTGTACAGTAATGCCTGTTTTTTTGTATTGTTTCTAAATTTATAAAAAAAAAAGTTAAAAAAAAATAGTTTCACTTAATAATTAATAAATAATTATTTACGCGTAATTAAGCCGCAATCTTGTCATTTCATATGAAACAAGTAAAATTATTATTAAATATTATTTATTACAACGATTCATTAGACACTTTTTAAAAAACAACTTTGAACGAATAGCTAATATTAAACTAAATAATTTAGTACATTTTAATCGATTCAAAGTTCTTATTAAATTAAATCGATTATGATTTCAAATCGAAAAGGTAACGTTTCACTCGTTACCGTTACGATTCGGTTGGACGAGCTATAGTATCAAGATTACTACTACAAGTCTATTGATACTATTCAGTATTCGTTTGCGAAGAGTATGCCTGTGGGTCATGTACGATTATAGATTTGAACGAATTGCGATGAGGTTAACAGTAGATATGCGCCGTACATTTAACGCTCGCGCTCCATACCATAAAACGAAAAGAGATTTTCTTTCTGTTCTGAACTTTATGGACTGGCTGACACTGAATGTAGAAACTGGCCAGTAAGACTGACAGACTTAAAAATTTAAAACCGGCCAAGTGCGTGTCGGGCCGTAAAAATGCAGCTAGTCGTAACAACATATTTCGACTTAAAAGGGATTTACTATCTGTATTAAACAAGTAACATCTTCATACAAGTCATTACTTTCAAAGGTTTTTGTAATTTGCACGAATTAATTTGAAAAACCAGCTAGCACGTATGACGAGATGTATGAATGTTGAGGAAGCGAAAGAAGTATGTAAGGATCGAAGCACATGGCGTTCCATCGTCTCTGCCTACCCCCGTGGGATAAAGGCGTGATTTTATATATGTATTATGTATGTTTATTTATGTTTCAAGAATTTTGAACGAAATATTCTGAGTAACTGCATCTGACATTTCGGACCCCTATTCCTCTTGAACTAATGAAGTGAACTTATCCGCTATAGTTTTCTTTTAAAGTTCATTACATGTACTACCGACACAATTTTTTTCAGATTTTGGGATCCAGTAGTTTAGCTTTTAGAGGGGGGGGACGCTCTACTCGAACAAAAATTTGCTCTTTAAAGTTAATTATCTCGCAAACGGATCTCTAAATCAAAAAACTGTCTTAGCAACCCCTAAACGTTTTTAAAAGTCCTATCTAACAATACCCCACACTATGGGGTAGGCGACAAAAAAAAAACATCCCTACTTTACATGTAGGGGAGCTCCGAAAAAAAAATATTTTTCCAAATTTTATTCTACGACTTTCTTTGTATAGTTAACATACATGTTAACATGCACATACATACGGTTTCGTCGCTATGCCTTGGACAGACGGACGGACAGACGGACATGGCGAAACTATAAGGGTTCCTTGTAGGTACTACGGAACCCTAAAAAGGAATTACTGAGAAAAACATGTCAGGGTTTGTTTGCGGCAACATGCACTTCAAAGCACGTGACATGCATCATCATCATAGTGTCAATCAGAAACGGATTCCATTACCTCAAAAGTTAAAAACCATGATGCAATCACAACAGTCGTTTCTACCACCTATGCCAAAACAAAATTAGTACGTATACGTCCTAAGTGCATACAAGAATATTTATTTATGTCCCATAAATTACGAGGATACATCATAAAAAAATGTTAATGTAAACATATGAATACGAAATGAAGGAGAGCAGCGCGTGCAGTCAGAGTCCATATGTTCTCTCTTTAAAGTACAGTCATGGACACAATTGGTTGGTAATATAGAAATTTCTAGACTTTTATATTGTTGTATATAAAGCAATAATGTACTTACACTGACGGACACATAATCTGTATCAAAGTTTGAGGATTACTTTCAAATGAATATTTTAAGAAAATTTGTATTTTTTTAAATTGAAAAAGTAAATACCGTTCAAACTGAAAAAAAAACATAAAACAATTTGAAATTTTATTCTGAAAACACACCAATCGGTGAGATTTGCGTATCTTTTCGTTTCCTGACTATAAACATTAATTTTACTTCAGTTAAATTGTAAAATTTAGATTTTCTTATATTTATTGATTGGTCTTTACTTTTGCAACTTAAAACATCTAAAAAATACAAATTAGCGAAAAATATTCATTTGAAAGTAACCCTCAACTTTGGTGCAGTTTGTGTCTCCGGCAGTATATCTATATACACATCAAATATATACAATATTTAAAAAATGAATCCCTATTTCCCTTGGTCACGGCATCACTCGTGAACGGGTGAACCGATTTCGCTGATTCTTTTTATGTTGTGTTTGTTATAGTCAGGAGATGGTTCTTATGAATTAAAAGATTAAGAAACTTGTGTGGTAAATTATTAAATTTAAAGATACTTAACCACTTTTCTAATGTAACCATAGCGCTTTCGACAATATGAACTTTTTGAATGTACCTTTATGGGGTTTGACATAACATTGACATAATATAATGCGTGTCTAAAACGTCTGTCGGGTCAGCTAGTATACAATAAAATTGTAAATTTGCCACGTCTGTACATTGAAGAAAAAGAATTTCAACGAGAGGTCTTTATAACAGCAGTGAAAACCAAAACATGTTGTTTTGTCAGTATGTCTATCTGTTAGTCTGCGTGTATGCATGTTCGTACACGCAAAAACGACTGCATGGAATTGGAAGCGGTTTTCACAGTTGTGTAGCTGGGAAAACTGGTATATGTTTTATTTTTAAACAAACGTATTAAGACTGGCATTTGTTTTTGTAACTGTCCTATTCGTTTTTATAACAGTGTCAATCTACCTTTCAATTTAATCGAAGATTCTAAACTACTGCTCAAAAATATTTGACAGATCGATGCAATCTGTCACTGTTTTATAATACCGATAATGCCGTTCTTGTGACAAAGTTATGATCAAACATAATTTAAATATCATGCATTTCCATGTGTTTTTCCATTGACACGCAAAGAAGAAGAAGAAGACTGTTTTATAAGTTTGAATAACTTTTAAACTTTCGAGTTGCATATTTATTGATATGATTTCAACGAACTCTCCTAAACCGGACTCGATTAGTGTAGTGTGTGGCGGAGGCACATTGAAAAATTAAAAACCAAAGTGAGGGTGTCTTTAAAAAAAAACATCAACCTCACGAGCGGAGCCGGGGCGCTGCTAAATCAGTCTGCAAACGTCGAGCACCGAGAGGTAAATAAAAATATTCGCGTTAATTCTCGTTAAAATCATATTATCAATGATTATACGTTTTAATTTGAAAAAAGTATACATTGATAAATATTGTATCTTAAGTGCAAACATATTTTAATAGTATTTGTATCTTTAAAGAAGAAACCTTTCAACACTTTTCTCTGCGAGTGTACAGCAAGTTTTAAACTATAAAATGCTAACACCCTGGATGTTAAACGCTGAGTCAGCTACCTCGCGACGCACTTTACGACTAGCATCACTTTATTATTCGTAAATAAATATTATTTTGTACTTTCGTACTAGCCTTGAAAATACTCAATATTTTTTTTTTGAAATTTTAAATCGGAATATTTTACGGGGCACATGTTACCACGTTTATTTTAGTTGATGATTTTGTTTGTGGCAACTTCAGTTCATGGACATCTGATAATTGTGATAATGCGAATATAATAACGGGCTAATCTGACCACCAAATTGAAATACTACTACTGTAAGCCTTTTGAAGGTAAAAAAAGATTAGATTCTGGAGCTTCCTCTTTTGAGCTCTTTCAAAGCTGAACTACCAATAAGACTACTTCATAGTAAATTAAATGGGGTGCATGAAAGGAGCCTCCCCGAGTGACGTACACAACAATTCCCTACGTCCGGCGCACCCTGGGCAATTCGCGAGTTCTTAAAAGCGAATTGGCTAATCCTTTCACCACGATGGCAAGTCAAAACCGTGACCACCTTACTGACTGTCCAAAATGCCCTACCACCTGCACAAGAGAGGCGCTCATGAACGCCGACGAGAGCGCCATAATAGTGACCACTTATTGGACCAATAAAATTTGACTCAGCCATCGACACGACGAAGAAGAAGAAGTAAATTAATTAAAAAAAAAGAAAAAGTCACTAATATTGACACTCATTAAGTGTCAATATTTGTGATTTTTTCTTTTTATTTCTTATTCTTTTTACCTGTATATCAACACTGCCCCGTTGGGTCTAGCTTGTGGTTAGGAAATGCGCCTCTCTCGGATTCTATTCCTGGATCGGGAAAAAAATATTAGGCATTTTCCCGTTAGGAAATTCGTAATAACTTCTGGGTTATATTGCCATGATGTTAGGTATGTATATCAGATCATATTTGGAATGTAGTATTTAGAGCATGCCACGGCTCAGCATTAGGTTTCGGGTTCGATCCTGGCTATGTGGTCGGGCAAAAAAAGGAGTCAGAATTTTCTGTAAACGTTACTTTTAAAGATTAAATAAAAAAAAACTTCATTTTTCAGTTATCCAACCTATGTCAACAAGTTTAATTGAGCCCTAAATTACATAGCTATTTACAGTTAATAATTATGTATCAAGGAAAGTGACCCGACAAATCAGTAAGACTATAAAGCTTTCTTAAGTATCCCTCTTAAAATCACAGCTTCCCAAAATTAAGGGCAATTATCCTTTCAAACACTCAACTCCAATTGCCCAGGATTGGGCATAAGTCCATTGACCACTGACATACGGTGACAAGTCTTTCGTGACCTTGAATCCCCCTCCCCACAACCGGGTGAAGTATATTTTAACCCTAAATTAAGTGGTGAGATTTTCTTCGACAGAGCGCGCCGTCGGGTCGCGTCGAATGACATTTTAACGCAAGAAGGCGTTAAGCTTCATAACATGCTTTTAAAATTTAGACTTTATTTCTTCGAGTTAAGGTTGGTTTTTATTTGGGTGGTGGTTTTGGTCGCAGGGGTGTGTAGTGGGCTCGTTCGAAGCGTCCTCTAAGAAAATGGAGACAATACGATTATAGTACCGCAGTATATGGAAGGAATTTAGATCCTTATTAGGGTTTTTTAATTTGTTTAAATTTATGGCTGGTTGGATGAATTAAATCGAAATGTTTAAACATAGTCTAAGCTGGGCCTGAGGCGCTAAAAGGAAATCAATATTTCGGTTAAACTTTAATTAATGTTTTCTCTAAGGCGCGCTCTTGCCTTAATTAAATTAATGATTTATTATAATTTAATTTTAATTTGAATAAATGAACAATTATTATGGTCGAAAATCGAACTCGTAAATTGAGTTGTGTTCACATATTCATACTAATATGTACCTATATTTTCAATTTATCATAATTTTTATATTTTTTTAAACATGCGACGCAATCACCAATATTTTTCTTTAAATAATGAAAATATAATGACGTAGTGTGAAATCGAACTAGCACCTCAAGTATTTTAACCTTCGCGCCAAGACATCAGGAAATTTTTATCTGAAATTCTTCTATATACATTAAACCATCCGAATATTATTATGTATAATACAATAATTTAGACTATCCTCTCAGGCTCTCACTCTTTCCTACCGTAAATCCATCTTCCATCCTTTTCTAAACCAGTCTACAGCCGGATTTCACGACGGTTTTTTTCGATTTTTCACATTTGCGTTACAGTACTGAATGATAGAAGGGTAGGGGGGTTAAACTGAAGGCTGGAGAGGGGGGTTGAAGGGGTTTAGTGCAATCGTCAAGAGATGTCGCTGGACCATCATTTATTAGTACTTTTGGGTTTATTTTGTTGCTTAGTGGGAATAGAAGAGGCAGTAAATACGCATTGCGATGGCATTTTTTTTCAAAATGGCGCTGACCGGCCTCTGGGTGGGGGCCAAGTAGGTGCATTGATGCTTCGAGTGGGTAGCGGGTTCATTTTTGTTTTGGTACGGATTTGTTTGATATGGATTCCGTTTCATAATTATGCAAAGCGTTTTATAGTATTGTTTGAATGTCTTGCTGGATACGAAACGACAAAAGTTTTCTTAACGGCTAATATGTAGTAATATTTGTGCTTGGTTCTGCAGTATAAAAAAAAAACAAATTAATTATTTTTGCCAGCGGGTGATTTTTCAGACATGTTAAAAAAGACGAAGCAATTAATTCTTGGATAATGGTTATTGAATTGAAAAATAACTAAAATTCCATAGATGACAGATGAATACTTTGTAGTAGATGTAAATCTATATGCATCTATATTACTATGTATGGTAGGAGACCGTGTCATCTGTTATCTAACCTAGTCATCTGCATAGATTTACGTTTACTGCAAACTTGTTAATAGATGCTTCGTTTTTCTAAAATCGTAGTTAGGACCTTTTCACTACCCAATTTAAAGGATCAAGATTTAAATCAGCTCGCTCGAAAACAGCAAACACTACTTTAGTAGCAATTTGCACTGCATTAGGCGCTTCAACTGCAAACCCGTTTGCTGTATTCTGCTTATTGCCTGGAAAAACGTTAAAAGAATTTCGTTACTAAAGTACGCAACCGATGAAAACGCTACAGGTCCTTAATAGAGCTTAACATTCCAATACTTCCAATTTAACTGCAATGAAGCCAATACAATCGAAACCTCCTTACAGCAACATTACCATATGAAAGAAAATTAAACGGTTACCATACGCTCCATTACACTTACGCCAGCCATAATTTCGAAAGGGTTATTGTAGCAAGGGTGCTCCGAAGGGGCTGGCACCCTGTCACAGTAAACCGAGCCTTTGCCAACTTTTAACTCAGTATATTTATGACGAAGCCCGTTCCAAGTAGTGCGTACCATTCTGTACATAACAGCTTACAAGAGTTCTTAACTTTATTGCTCGAAAATTTGATGGTAAAATTTTTGTGAAAGAGTTTAAAGATTAGATAAGTCGTACAACAGGTAGTGATGCTAGCTCAGCTGTTCCAAAAGGAAGGTAAAATATTTTAAACCGTTATAAACTTCAAATCAGATTTTGCCAGAAATATAAATGTCGTCTTCTAAATTCTAAGGTTATGGGACTTTAAGAAGTTTAAACGACCACACTATCTTTTGTGGTGGTGATATTATTTAAATATTTTTTAAGTATAATGTTTAACATTACTATTGGCAGTTTTTAAGTTCAATAAAAAAAATTACAGCATATTTAGATTCCATTGAGTTAGCACATAAAGCATTGTCAGCATAAACATGGGCGCGGGCAGTGGTCATGTCTTTACCTAAGCATTTACGGCAGTCCGCGATCTTTCCGCATCGGCTAAAGACACGGCTCCACCAAACCGCGCGTGTAGCCTTCTTTTGCCTATCATTACACGTTCTAGTACTAATTAACGTATTTAATTTGTGGACCTTATCGTTAGGCTCTACAAATAGCATATTTCAATAATTTGGTCGTATACGATGTCATAGCAATCTGATATAAAATTACATAGTCACGATCAAAAAATCTATTGCGTTGTGGCAGCAAAGATATACTACGACTCTTATTTCTTATGCTGTAACATAAAATAAAGGAGTAAACCCTCTAAGTGCTTCCTTAACTCCAAAAAGGACATTCAAACATGGAACATAACAATTGACACCATTTGCCGAGAAAGGGTGCACAATATAACTGCCTAAAAATAAACCAACATCTTTGCATCATAAAACAGGAACGTAATAAAACCCGCTGTAATTCATGTTGACCACGATAAATTAAAATTATTTCTTTGACAATTTACATAGTGGATGCAGCTAGGCTCCGACTGTCATGGGTACTGAACAAAGAGCCAGTCGAGGCTCTGAATTGGATGTGGTACGTAAAAGTTAAACAGAAATATTTACTAAGTAAACTGAGTAGACCAATAGCATCGTTCTTTAAAGAGATAAAGATTGTCAATACATAGTTACTTAACTAAGATAAAGCTAATAGATAAAAGGTTAGTTTTAAGTAAGTAAATATTGAGAGAAGGCCATGACTTCTAGCAATCCTGTATTCTCCTTGCTGTGATAGTTCATCCAAAACGAAACGAAAATAACGCCAAAAAGAGGGCCTTTTTATGGCAGCACCAGTTCCAAGGGTCCACGCAAACGCGCCACTATCGAGACCAATGACTGTCGCCCACCACATCTCTGGTACCACGCAAACGTAAAGGGTCGGTGGTCGCCATTAGCAGGCAGTGGTTGCTCAAATTTTCCGGCCGTTATAATTTGTTACTATCTGCTGTACAATAAAGTTTTTAGTAGCAATTGCACTTTGCGATAATCTTAGACAGAGCTCACGTTACGTTCAAATTCGTACGAATTAATTAGCAAGAAATAAACGGACACAATGAACTACTTTGTTCAATCCCACATCCAAACATTCGCACATCCTTCACAACTGGATTGCGGCCAATGAATAGTCAAAATGGGTGTAGCGTTGGTAATTCTGTAACTGAGCCTTATTCAAACGAACCAGAGACGTCCCGAGTCATTCTCAACTCTTACTCACTCATAATCAGTTAAGACACAGTGGGGCAAAGTGTGATTAACTGGACAGAAAAATTAGCACAAGACTTGGGATATTGGGTTAGGATTATTACATATCTATCGGCGTCGAACGGATTTAATCTTTTTGTACAATATTGAATCTTCTTTTTCTTTTTACGTGTCAGTAGCTATTTGACTTAATTTTGATTCAAATTGATTTTGCACAGTATGTGGCAAGTGCCATTCCATTAATAGTTGGTCGGTTTTTAAATCCGATTCAACCATCATTAGTTTCGATAGTCATATGCAAGTATGATAACGGTTGATGGACTTTAAATCGTTTGAACGTCGGTAGCCACACAACGTAGCCAATGCCTTTGGCTGCCCTAAATTCTCGTTAATCCATTTTATTTTACTATACCTATTATATAAACAGATGATTTAATTATAGGCTGAATATCTAAATATTCAGCCTATAATTAAATCATCTGTTTAAGCTGAAAGCTTTTCTGCATCGTTAATACACGGCAGAACGTCTATTATCATCTATCATTACGTAAGTAAGTAAATAAATTCAAATTTAAATAAACCTTCTAATTATAAAATTAAGAAAAATAATTAATTACATATTAGTAATATTATGTTTTTAAACTTTCGCGATTCGAGAACATTTTTCAAAAATTAGACAGTGGGTCTAAATCGCGTAAATATTATAAAGGTAAATAAAAACCTATACTCGACATTTCGAATGATTTGCATCATTCTTGGTCACGAGCTTCACCAGTCGGCTCGTGACCAAGAATGATGCAAGTCAGTAGTTTTGTAGTTTCCTAAAAGAGAAATTGTTTGAATGTAATGCATGCTGTGATTCGTGTAATTACTATACGATTTACCTGTATTTATTTATGATTGTTTGTATGGCTTTGCGTAATTATACAGTGGGTGTGAATAATAAATAAAATAAAATAAATTACAACTTCTGCATTTGCAGCAATTCATGGGTTTCAGCGGCCATAAATGAAAATTACTTGCGAGGTACATTACTTAATGTTATTTGTATGCAAAATCTATAAGTAGGACTTATATTCTCTTAATTCCTTATCTTCATAAATCGTAGTGGGCTCACAAACGAATGGACCTATAATAATTTCAGTAACTTAAGATATCATTTTTTTAAATTTTATTCATATTGAAACTTTTTTGTATTGACTCCTTACAACTTACCCCAGTGTGCTATTTGAGTACAATGCCTATAATTCTAATTCTAAGTTATACTACGTGTGTAGAGAATGCTAATCTCCGAATATGGGCTGTCTGGCTGAAACGGGGTCACTGAACTTGTCAGACAAGCGTAACACGATGTAACCGAAGCAAACGATGTTTTACAAGTTTTTAGGAAGGCTAGGATATAAAAGAAGTTTATTGGGTTTAAGAGCCTGAATTTGTGACTAATTGGGGAAATTCGTATTATTTGTGACCAGATTTATCAGAAAGTTTTTGTGTCTAATATATGTCTCGGTTTCAATTGCAATTTTGCTGACTACTTGCATTATAATTTTATATTATCAATATCAAAGTGCCCAACTATGTTCATAGATTAATCTAATTTTAAGGTCCAAATCGCTTGCAATAACGATTTCAGCGCGCTAATAGTCATGCCGAATGGCATTTTCACGCTAAAATTACTAATATTGCTAAATGTTAGCGTTTATCAAGGTGTAAAGCCGTCAGTTCTCCGTCATCCGACCGCCGACCATCATTAACCAACTTCAAAAAAATGATAATGTTTTTTATTGGAATAGTGCAATTACACAATGACAAGTTTTGCTGCGCAATTTTTCTATTTTTTTAATCGAGGTAGACTAAGCAAAAATTGCGGCAATTGCCTTGTAAAACTTACACCCTGTAAATGGGGCCCGAAGTTTCTTAATAAATCTTAAAGAACTTTCAGCAACTAATATGACAGAAAGCATCTACACAATAAAATTACTACCCCTAAGGCATCCCCAATATTAGACGTGTGCGATCGTCGGGCATGAGAACGCGCTGGCCGCACATGCATCACAAAGCTTCATGTGACGTGTGTGCAGCCAACGCGCCCACATGTCCGACGATCGCGCACGCCTAATGTAGGGTCAGCCTAATGTGGGGTCTGTATTACATAGAAAGTAGAAACCTAGTTTTTATCAGCTCATCTGCCAGCCACAACAATACTTATGATTGTTTTTGCCAAACTTCTTATGCTACGGTTTTATTGAACCCGTATTTGCATCTCTCTCTTTCATTCAATATTTGTACGAGACAAAGAGATCATCTGCTCTCACTAAGCTATAGTTTAGCGTCAAACTTGAGTTGAACACGTTGGTGAAATCGCCATTTGGTACCAAGTGACACGACCTCGATTCATTAGGGTTAAGTACCAAATCATTAGGTTTTTTATAAGAGTACCTAAAACTGTCTAGACAGTCTAGCCTTCTTTTATGTAGACGACGTTATTTCCTACCATTAGATGTCTATCAACGATATTATTTATTGGGGTTATGATGTGACGGGGTATGTATGCAAATTCGTCTTGATTGTTGGGATGCTAAGACTTTTGTGCTAAGTTAGCTCCGTCCGAAAAAATATTCTGTAAAATGTAAATAGATGTTGTTGTTAAAATAGTTCACAATAAATAAACTAAGTTTAATACTAAATAGTGGCTCTACATGGCCAATATTGAATCTGTAATGAATTTTGAGCAATGCTGCGATGCAGTTTATATCGACATTAAACTTCTCGGGATGTTAAATGCAATTATGTCACTCAAAGACTGATATCATAAACTTCCAGAGCAGTTCTTAGAGTAAATACTGCGTATCCACCGGAGCTGCGCTGGCTACATTGGTATGTTTTTATTTGTCAAAATCCCGTACGGGTAGTTATATTAAAATCTATGGCACTCGTTATGGTTATCCAAATCCAAAATGTCAAACAGTCGCTTCGCCGGCTTGCCTCAGCCGCGGTGGCGAGCGCTAAAACTACCCGCTCCTTCGCTTGCGGTCTGCCTTGCCCTATCTTGCTTTTAATAAAACGCAAGGGGTAGGGCAGACAATACTGCGTGGCGTCGGTTTTACAGCAATTCGTGTCTGCCTTCATTATTATCATAATTGTCAGTGACATTATTAGTGTTGTCATTGTACGGCAGTTAATAAGGTTAACCGCAACCAGAATGTCTGACAACTTGGTTTACCAAGAGCACCAGAGTTTGCTCCTAGCATTCATACTGGCTTGAGAGCAGTTCAAATCGATCGAACCAGGATATTAATTACTATTTTGACAGGGAATTACGAGATTTTAATTGACCACCTAACCGGAGCAGGGTAATGTAGGATTAATATTTTATACAAAAATATTACTTGTCATTTTCTCCGTGTCATATTATTATTTTCATGCGTTACAATAACATATAGCTATTCTTTTAGGGATTCTGGCATAAAATAATAATGTAAAGGAATTTCTTGAAATAAAACACCCAAATGTACATTAATTAGATTTATTATACGTGACTTAACAATAAATTTATTCGTTATTGCTTCATTATTACCATTAATTATTGTACTTAGCTCTATTAGGGGATCTCATGAATGACATCCTGCAACGACAATATAAAACTGAATTATTGTGCATAATAATAATATTTTCGATTAAAAAAAAAAGAGAAAATGTTTAATCAAAAATAATAATACAGACTATTAATTTAAAATGGGAACGCCACAATGAAAATCAATGTTTTAAAGTACTTTTAAATCTAATAAATACAATAACTTATCAGACTAGTAAGTACAGAAATTACTGCTTAAAAATAAAATAAAAAGCACCATAATAAAAATAATTCATGTTGTTTGTTTCATAAAACATTTAGAATGCAGTTCATGATATCCCCTCACAGTGATTTGCAGTTTCAAGTGATATGAGAGCTTCTAAATTACTTTATATAAAGGAAAATGAAAATCTCATGGGTATATTATTTTTTTAAATGTAATTTTGCAAAATAGACTGCCCCTTAATTTTTCTTGAGATCATACAACTTTAAGCAAATTTATTGTTTGGTGATATTAATGTAAATGAGTTAAAGTAACTAAGTTGTCGAATATGACTATCAAGTGCTTATTTTGTATGACTTAACGAACCAAGTTACGTTATGAAAATTTCGATTATTAATTTGATTTTATTTGATTTTACCTCAAAGAAACGATGTGTAAAGTTGGCATTGTCATACAAAATAAAACTGTGCCTGCCCTCTGCCCCATGCGGATACAATAATTGGTAAATTAAGTAGTTTAATAAATAATCTTAATAATTTGTCTGATATACGTATCCAATCAAAAATTAATCTGCTTCTACAAGAAAAATATGCTATTTAATTTTGGTGATTCTTTGTTGTTCAGAAATTGGTATGTTATACAAATTAATTAATAATTTTATTATTATTAAAAACGTAATTTATCAAAATATTTTATTTTAAACACCAATTCGACAAGAATTTCAAAAAAGCTGATTCCTAATGACAGTATTTCCAAATGTATATTTTATTTCTATCAAGAACACATCAAGCAGTTTATAGGTTCGATAGTTACTTTACTTGGAGACGAATAGTTCACCAGTTTTGAAAATTACAATTAAAATTCTTCACTTACACACCTAATGTCTTATTTTTATATTAACTATTACACACAGAAGTCAACAAGAAGGATAATAGAATTAATTACTTTATTAGCGTTTAAAATATCTATTATTCCAATAACAATATCACATACATAATAACTAGACAATAATTGTATCATAATAATTATAATATAACAATCAACAATTACATTCGATGATACAATGGTGTAATTATTATTATTACCTATAATTAATTCGTATATTATTATTTTTACTTATGTGCGTAATGATTGAATAATGATCACGATAGCGCGCGTACTTAGTTATAATAATTATTAAGGATAGTTCTATTATTATTATTAAACATAGAAATTATTAACGACATTAAAATTTGTCCACGCTTAATAATTATAGGAAATATACAGAGTCACATTCTAACATGTATAGTATAGAATAAGATAGATAATAGTTATTTTTGCTACGTACAGTATAAAGACAGCTTGATACGTGACATTAATAATAGTTTTCTATAATCACTATTTATAATAATTATTATGTGCCATACGTACTAAACACTGGTCGATATATAAAAAGCCGTTTCACTATAATGCATAGCTTTTAAGAGGATACCTTATAAGTAGTTAACAATAAAAATATCGCTATGAAATATTTTCTATATTCAACAAATAATATTCATTTATTTTTCGCGTTATACGTATTTCTAAAAGGGTAAAACTATCGTAACAAAAAAGTTGGACTACAAATTTGTAAAGGTTTTATCAAAAATGTGTTAGTCTAAACAGTGACGTAGTGATTCTGGTTTTCAGTCCCACTTTATTACCATTTTCTTTTTTATTTTGCCGATTAAAATGTAAGAGCATATTTATTTATCTCTACGATTTTCTCTGTACGTTTTATAACCAAGCTCATTGCTTCTGAAAAGCTGATTGCTTTTATTACTTTAGAATCCATTTGATTTTCTTTACATACAACAATTTCTAATCTGAAATTTGGTAGTTCCTAGTTTTCTTTATCAATATTAAACTTAACGCAAGCATTCAGTCTTTATTAGTTGAGGATCTTTCCAAAACATTCCGTGCTTGTCATAAATTGTTAGCAGGAGATACACTTTCTAATCCACTAAGTAATATCTGTTCAAGCATGATATTTACGGCATCTTTAATTTATTTTCTTGCCTATTTCTTATACCTGTCGATGAGCCCACCTTTGTCTGGTAGGTAACTTGGTATATTATCATCAGTGATATTAATAATCATTGCTTATATTGAATCAAATATAGTTAATTTTGTCCTCTGTATACTTATTTTCAAAAATATGTCCTCATCAAAACGTCACTGTATAAAACAAACATCATAGATATATAATTCGAAAATGGACAAAAACAAGAAAACCTTCAGATGCCTTGTTTTTTGGACATTTCTTAGATGAGTATAAGTACTTATGTTATTAAGCATTATATTTCGCGGACACTGGAGTTTGAGAGAATATTCACGTTTTTTTTTTAATTTCTTTTTTTGTAAACATCGAGAGCTTTCTATAGAAGAAGATTTGCAACTTAGTTGTGCAGATTTTGAATTATGATGTAGCAACTCTTAAGACAATGACTGATACTGGTAATTTCTAAATTACTAAAATAACTAAAGAAAAATGGCAGTTATTACGTTTATTATTGAAGTGGAAGCCCAAAATTTGCACAACCAAGCCTCTTATTTTAGCATTACTCTATTCGTCTCTACCTGCTAAAGCAAATGATAAGTGGACGTAACGATCCATGTGAGGACAACCTACCGAATAGCTACAACCAAAACAACTGTATTGTCATCGTCCCTGTATGTAATGATTCAATGAAATGGACACGGATGCCAAAGGACTCATAAATTCTCCCCAACAACAACGAGAGAAAAACAAGTTAGTATTTTAAATAAAATTTAATAAACAAGCTTTTATTTAAATCCAACATCTTCGATCGGTAACCATATTGAAATCATTGTGATGTCATTATAAACGTTAGCGTTTTCTTTACTTTATTATCCTTCCATTAATATTATGAATCCCATATTTACGGAGTTGCAAAAGAAGACTGCTACATTTAATGTTAAATATTATTAGATTATCAGTTTAAAGATGTACGCAAAATTTCAGCTCAATCGTAAATCGTACATCGCAAAAGTTTGTGAAATATTGTAATCTACAAGATTAATTCATAGACACCGGGACATGGAGAAGTAAATAAAAGCTTGTAAAAAAACTTGAATAGAACCAGAAGCCTTCACAAGACAACATCTAGAAAAGATCAAGAAGGACCTGGCAATAACAAGAAATTTCGAGATCATCTTAAATATTCGGACGCTACATTTTCTAGTTAAGATTCTTAGCATTATTACAAAATATTTACTTGGAAGATGTTTGATAAGCTTGGACATGCCAATCGCGTACTTAAAGGATTAATAAATTCTTCGAAACATTCAGATATTACAGGGATAAAAAATATGTCTTTTGATCTTTTGTGAGGATTTTTCCTCGATGGTATAACATACCTGATAAAGTTATTGAAACAAATGATGGAAGCCTTATAATCCAACCGATTGATCGTCGGAGTAATGATATTGACAGTGACAAAGTGAGTACTTCTACTGCTGTTGACACTTTCCACTAAACTTAATTAAAACTACAGTTCATAGTGGCGACAAATAGACTGAGACAGGAATGGCTTTGATAGTAATGACTGATACTGTCGGTGTTCAGTTTAAGGACTTTGTAAGAAAAATTTAAATACATATTTTTCAATACATTTATATAAACGTTTGGTTTCTCTTCTTTTTCGATTGGGTCTGTAAATGAAACAATAATATTATTGTTTACTTGAACTCTGCTCAATTAAAGTCACCGATCTTCAAGATTTTCATTGAGTAGAGCAACCATACCATAACCAGTCCAGATTCAGTTGTGACACAATATAAGCCGACCCTAACATAAGTGACGATTTCAATAAATACACTTTCTTAACCTACAATTACATTAATATTGTCTAAAGTACATTCATCCACACATAACGACACTTATCGACAGATATTAAAATAAATACTTACTTTAGCGTACTGATTCGTTTCCGATATGTTAGGCTGTATATCACTAGGCCACGAAATGTAGGTGAAAGTTTTTAGCATACATATGAAACAGAAGAGGAATATTAAAAAACATGCCAATACGTAGTACACGAAACCAACGAGCATGTATGACAAGATAGAGTACGCGAACGTAGTACATGGCGTTCCATGGCGTCTCTGCTTACACCCATGGGAGGAATCCGTTATTTTGTGTCCGTATCTGTATCGAGACAATAAATTCAAACACGATTTTAAATCAACTAAATATAACAATTCATGCACTGCTTCTATGTTATTAACATAATTATTTATGAACCATAGTGATTTGATTATGTATTTCATTTTACTTTTAGGTATTCAGAGATAAACAATAATTTCGATAAATTATTGCATCATATCATAATTATAATTGCAGGCTTGAAGATAAAATGTAGTTAGGTACTTTTATCTCACGCGCTTGACATTATCTTTATTTGTTTATAAATATGAATTTAGATAAGATAACGATTACTAACCTTACTAACAATACAAGTATTGACTCAATTTAAATATTACAAGTTTTTGAAATATCTGTTTTTGCACAAATAAATATGCCGACTTGAATGAATTTCATATTTATGCTAAAAACTTTATAAGCAGTTATAGATAAAGTGATAAAGACAAACCCTAACTTTAGCGTGAATATAATATTTCTTGTACATACTCCAAAACACCAATATTGAGTGCAACACCGAGATGAAAATTATTAAGCAAAGAGCTAAAATTTTATTTTAAAATCATGATTTCACATCTGACTTACAGATTTCTACTGTTTTATCAGTCCACATTAAGAGATAACGGGTAAAATTCTAGAAAACTATCAACCAAAGAGCTTTTACATCTCTTCATGAAGTACTTTTAAGAATTAAGTCTGCAATCGATATGACATTTAGATAACAGACGAAACAACAGTTACGGATGACTGGTATGATCAATGAACTTTTCATAATTTATGCCATCTTATCGAAAATATGCCATAATTGATCATAAAAATATTCTTTTTTTAAATTAATAATTATGAAGTTTTCAGGTATTCCAAATCATGTACATGAGAATAGTAATTTGCATACAATGCTGAGAATGTTAAAATATATATTGTATATTGTATCGAATTGAATGACGACATTTATTAGTTTTCAGATTACGCAAATACAAGGAACTAAAGTCACAAGCGCACACAAAGATAAAGGTAAATGATAGTAGAGCGAAGCATCGCATTAAGTACTATACTTAACATCTAAAGACAAATACATATATTGTAAAAATCCAAGACGATAAATTGACAGCATTTCCAGTAATACTAATCGTATAATTTATGATGTACAATAGTAATTGAGACGAAAGCCTTATATCTATAGGCAGAAGACCACATCAAAAGTGCTGGGACTAATGAAACTGCTGACAGATAATTCTTCATTTATAGTTTATCAAATGAAGAATAATGTAAAAACATGCAAGGCAACAATTTGCAAAATAATAGCAGGCTGTTTTTCAATAAGGATAGAGCACAACGTAATCTAAATTCTTTGTTGGATAAATATGAGAGAAAATCAGATTATTATATTCGACATAAACACATTAAAAATGCATTGTATAATCATCATCATTTCTTGATAAAGAGAAAGCAGTTCCATTTGACCCAGCACCACACAACTAGCAGCCACAGAGACCAGTGATAGAATACAATATCAAAGGATTAACATTATTACAACAATTTACGTATAGAGATTTGTGATACTAAACTATACCGTCGCGATTCTTTATTGCACATTGCTCTTGATTTTAGGGAATTTTCTTTGGTCCTATTATATATTATCTGGTTCTAAATAACCCAGTTGCATCGAAAATAAATCTACACACATCAAATTCTAGCACGATTAATCATCGAATTCTATAGCTCGCGTATTTTCAGTAAGTATCACATGTGCAAGAGACCTTATATTTAAAGTATTTAAATTCACCAATACTCAAGTAGATAACATTATAATGGTAGATGCAACGGGCCATAACGTTGATAGTTGAAAATAATCTACATCTAGTGATACTAAATTAAACTATTCCTATATTATTGAAATTATTCCATATCACATACTTGACGATTTCACTTCTCCCCTCTACGGTTTGGTAAATCTATTATTGTTAATCACTGAGTGGAAAACCGAGTTCCAAGCTGTTCAATATTTGTAAATCTTTAACAAAACAGTTAGGTGTTATTTGTTTATACATACATGTTCAGGATATTTGAAGACATTCATAAAACCTATTCAATTGTTACCTGTTTACCTGAACATGTATAGTTGTCTTGGGCAATGCGTAAAAACTGAGTTTATTTCTTATATTCCCAACATAACAATAACGGGTATAAAGAATAAGACATGATAATTTGAAGATTTATTAAAAATCTTCAAATTCGCATTTCTTCATCATATTTTGGACCCCAGTTTTATTTCAACAGCAACATGTAAAAACTGAACAACATTAAAAAATATTTTCTTTATCTCTGTTCTACATTTTGATACACAAACGTCTTGAAACCGCACCTTAGATCTGGTTCTAGTACTATTATTATCATACCAGATCCCATAATAAATTAGTAAATATGACAATGCCATTGATAACATCTTTAAATACCTCGCTCACCCGTTAATGGACTTAACAATGCCAATTACATACAAACTAAAGAAATACGACACTACAGCAAATGGTACTCATTATTCCTAATTTAAATTATAATCTCATAGTTTATTTGCTATTTGCAGTTTCAAGACGTTCATATATACTTTCATTTGGTTTCCAAAAAACATACTTATACTTAGGATAAACAAAAATCCTTTACAAGGATAACAAGCAATAACAAATCTGTCTTTTATAAGAGGTAACGTCACCTAAAACTAGCAGCTACTCGATTTTGCGCTTAATTCGTTGTGCTTATTATGCACGATTATTTAGAACTAAGTGTAAGACACATTGACAGGGTGCGAATAAGAATGATGAACATTTAAATTACTTTTATAATTTTATTGATACATTTTTGTTCTGTAATTATGATGTTTTCTGACGAGTTAAAGCGCCCTCTGGGGTATAAGAAAAATTATTTGAGTTTGATTTTGAATTAATTCATTTAAAAGATAAAGGATTCATTTAATTTCAAATCCTAAAATGAAATGGGATTTTGTAAGTATTTTATTGAGAAGAAAAATGTCCAAACAGTTTTTAAAAATGTGTAGGGAGCGTGATCGTAATAATACGCGGACACTAATTGCAGTAAAAGTTTATTACTTAAGATCAAACTCAACAACGTTTCGGAATCTAAATTATGTTTTTTATAGAGAACGGTATAGCGCGTGATACGTTCCAGAAGTGTGCGTGTTCGAATCGGCGCGTTCCGCAACTGCCGTCGGGGCGCGCGGGCGCTGCGGTTCTAGTTCCATGACGCGTTCGTCTAGAGGGCGCGAAGGTAACCCGATCACGTGATAGCGAAACGCTGTAATTGGTGGACCACGTGAGAGGGTGAATGCCTTGAGGTTCCGTCGCCTGTCGCTCCCTAACGTCGTCGTGGTAGACCACGAAAGGAACCAGTCTCATCGTAGTTCAGTTTATTTGATTTTGATTTGACCAATGGTGAGGGCACCTATCTTGGTCAAAAGGGGGAGTATGTAGGAACGTTTCCGAATGTACTCGCGTCCTTCCAATCACTAACCCACGCGGTCCACCAATTACAGCATTTCGCTATCACGTGATCGGGCTACCTTCGCGCCCTCTAGACGAACGCGTCATGGAACTAGAACCGCAGCGCCCGCGCGCCCCGACGGCAGTCGCGGCACGCGTCGATTCTAACACGCACACTTCTGGAACGTATCACGCGCTATACCGTTCTCTATAAAAAACATAATTTAGATTCCGAAACGTTGTTGAGTTTGATCTTAAGTAATAAACTTTTACTGCAATTAGTGTCCGCGTATTATTACGATCACGCTCCCTACAAATGTTAATATTTTATCCTTACCCGCACCCTAGCCAAATGTAGTGTATGTACACTAACAGTAATATTTCTTACAGATGTATCAAATCGACGACAACGACGCTTATCACCACATAATAGTATTTATTAAATAATAACAATTCTAATATTTATTATCTGATTGATGTATAATGTAAAATAAAGTAGATTAACTTTGTATCCACCACAATAATATTTTTTCTAATATATTTAATTGCTACACTGATATAATAGCTGAACGTTGGTAATAAAATATACCTCGATGATGTATTTATTTATAGTAACAACGATGGTGATCAATAATGTTCTGCCTGTGCTAATTCAGTGAACTAACACAGCAAAAGCATTTTACAACATAAACACCAATTTGATACACCAATATTAGACACTATAATAATATTAATGATAGCACGTGTATCCTCGCATCCTTAAACATATCTGTTCGAATCTGAACCCAATCTAACTTGAACACACAACACCATCTCTCTGTTAAACATCCATCGAACAGTCGAAATTGCTTTATCTTAAACAGTGTCTTTGTAAAAGAGTAATGTATTACAGATACAGATAACAGATGAGCATGAACTGGATTGGAAGACTTGAGCAATTAAGATGTAACTTACGAAGAAGCTGAATACGACGAAAGGAATCTTCTTCGTGGCAGATGTTAGATTAAAATATATCAAAGGCATTGAAGCTGAGATTTGGATTAAATAATACATCTATAATTTTAATTTTGTGGCTTGCAACCCAGAAAGTTTCACCAAAGACCTAGAATTTTGTACAATAGCCGTTACGACGTCCCTAATAATATGATTCAAAATGTACCAACATTTTAATCGTTTACACTCTTTTCTTTCAGCTGAAACTAAATAATAGTATAGTAAATTTAATCCGTTCTCAATTCAGAAATGGTAAAGTTTATTTAAATTATAATTTACGGTCGATGGCAGTATTGATTGCACTACATGTCAAATAAATTGACTATAGTGCCAATTCACACATCTTTGTTACGTTGTACGTTTTCTGTAATTACGATAACACTTGTTTACAATATTAAATCTGAGTAATGATGAAGATAGAAGCTATAGTTAAAAGTGGAAAGTTGTCACTGGAGAACATTTTACGTAACAAAGTGTATGGTCTCTTAAATTAACAAGAAGTACATTATTCGCCAATTTATTATGCCACGGTCTTTTTATTTTAATCGATTCTGGAGGTCCATTTTCAGCAGTGATATGATAGCAAACTTTCAATGACTTCAATATATTTTGGTTGGGAGTGATTAGTAGATGAAGGCAGGGTGCAGCGGAGGTGGCGGCACTCGGGGCTGCTTGTCTAAGGGCGCGCAACATGATGGCTCGCAGCATTGAGTGGTGTATGGAGCTGGGACCAAGGTGTATTGAGTTGGTGGTCCGTAGATGGCTGGAGTCGCTGAAATTGAACATGAGGATTATTGTTAACTAGTTATTGTAAATTATAGCTTAAAAAAACAATGCATATGACATGTAAAACTATATTCAGAAATTTATTTTTAATATTGGTACACATTGTTAATGAACTAAAAGTATTCAAATCTCTGATTGAACTTCCTGAGAGTCTCTCAAACCACAAGGATTGAAGAAGAAGATTTCATTTTAAAGCCCGTGTTTTACTGTGTAAGTCAACATAAATAAGAAACTATTAAAAATACTATAAATATTTCAAAAGGTATTACGTACAGCTTTCCATTACAATATTTTATGACCGTGATAGAAAGATAATGTTAAAGTTACTTACTATCAAATGGCAGGGGATACACAGCGTATGGAGGAGGTGGTAGTTCACAAGGTGCACACGTCGGCAGAGGGGCAAGGGGAGGAGCACAAAGCAGCTGGTAGCAGAGTGGGGCCTGAAGAGGAGCCGCTTCTGAGCCCAGGACTGGAAGCTGGCTCATCTGGAATTTGAATCAATTATTATGTTAGACTGGGAACGTAAGTCAAAAACAGTAAGCCTCAAAATAAGTTGGCTATATCTAAAATTCCTAAATTGATATACAGTCATCTGCAGAGTAAACTCATCCCTTAAAGTACCCCAAAGTACTTAAGAGGAGTAAGATTTCTCTACAGCTGACATGTAGCATTTTAAACAAGACTAATGCATAATTACACGATTTAATGAATTTAAAAAAATATATCGCAGCATAAACAATTAACAATTGAAAGAAATCAGACTTTCAAGACAACAAAAGATCTCCGTTATAAACGGGGAAATTCGAAACCAATAACTTCGTACTAAAGTCTCATTCCCAGAAGAACGAAGTATCTTTTCTAAAAATAAAAACAATAAATATTCACCTGTTTTCTGACTGCCTGTGCCACGCGGAGTCGACCCAAGGGAGAGAACATGACACCGCCACTCTGAAACAGATACAACAAAATTGAATCCTGGAGTTAGTGATGCACCATTGATGTCGATATGAATACGATTATACTTAGTAATATTAAAAGTTTAACGATATCGATGTTATAGGAATAAGATTTTCTGTTAAAAATTACAAATCAAACCTATTTTATACAAAAATTTAATGGTCACTACTACCTGATGTAATCTTTGATGGTACCCGCATACCAATAAGCAATAAAGTCTTGGAGTGATCATCGACAAAACTTAAAAGGTCACTATGCTGATATTTTGATGGCCAAAGAATTTTAGGTATAGACATTTGAATCAAGCAATTTCATTTGAACCGTTTCATAGGTTATATGTAATATCATATTGCTGTTCAGCGAATACGAATATTCGTATCCTTTGCATCACTACTGGTCTAACTTTTGGGGTTCATTATTAGGGTTCGTTTCCCCTGGGAAGTGTTCAGTGAGGGTTAATTTGAGTAGTTGTTTAAGCAACAGAACCTTTATTTATGAGTTTGTTGTTGATGTTGCTGATCGTTCAGTTCGTTGGTTTATCTTGCAATTCTACTGATGTAAAGGGGTTAAAAGTTTTTTGGATGACATAAATGGATTATTCTCTATTAGCATCTTCTTTTATCCAAAATAAGTCTTTGCTCCACAGCAAAGCAATGTTTAAATCAAGACAATTAATCAACAAATAATACAAGGAATGGATTACAAAATTTATTTTAAATTATACTGCAATTTAGACCAAAGTTTACAAACAAATGCAACTAAAGGTATAACTATAGAAGTGATGTGAACAAAAGCACAAAATATGAAATCCTTATAACTCTGCGGCAATCTCTCACAAACATTTTGGAATGGGAGTTGTAAGTAGAAACGAATGAAATCGTTTTTTTAGAAACTAAACAGCTCAAAACCAAATGTTAAATATATAAAATCTTAGCGTTGTCCTACTTGAGCTTTGGTACTCGACACCACGTGACGCTATGCAATGCGTTGTAAAGCAACCAATAATTCACGCAACGAGTATCCTATCTAGCAATGAACGTGACACGCGCTTTGCAAGCGTGCTTCAGTTTTACAGCTGACTTTTACAGCTGAAGGAATACTTTGCCTGTTCGTCATCCTATTGGTTATTTACATTTAGTTGCAGCTATTGCTATCCGTAATGAGTGACGTTTTTATATAAAGTGAAGATTTAAGGCCTCTTTGCTGCGTACTGTCTCGTCGCACAACAACAAGTCCGCACTTCGTCACATCTTCGCCATAAGTACTAACTGCGACTATTTGATATCATCACGTCGCGTAGCAAAGCGTAGCATTGTCACCCAGGTAGGACATCGGGTCATATTTATTTACTTGACATTTGCTTGGTCGTGTTCATAAAGTCATAAATATTATGTACTTGCTTTGCATTGCGTAATCGTACACTTCAACAATAGCGTTTTCCTTCCTAATCTTGGAAATTTCACCCTAAATATTTCTAGTTCTAAATCACGAGACTAAATATCAAACACGCACCTTACATTAACCAAGCTTTAGTTAAAAATACTAAAACCCAACTTCGCCAATAAAAGCGACTACTGCCATTGTTGAAGTTGGTTTTAATAGAGCATATTTTACCTAAACCATAATAATAATTAACACTTTATTCATCGAAATCGGAAGAATACTTCAGGCGCTACAGAGAAACACACGTAAATACAAAGATACTTAGACTGCTAAAATCATATTCCTTTCTTTTGGCTTGGCCTTCTTCAGATAAAAATCTTACTTAAGCATAATATACATCAAACAAAACATTGCCAGTATAAGCTGGTCTGGCATTGCACCTTCTAATACTAAAAACAATCTTCTAGCTTGATGTGAAACCGTGTGAACATACTAGCCTTTTTACTTACCGCAAAGCACTTTTTACCCTCATCTACTCGTAATCCTCAATGGCCTATTCTGTATTCTACCATTGTGTCGAATACTACAACACTTCCGGTCAACGCTATTGAATGGAACGGCAAATGGCCATCAGAGCCTTTGGTGCTTTGTCATGTTTAAAGGTTATTGGCAGGTACGAGACAATAAAAGGGTGAATTTTATGTTGTTCAGGAAATGAGAAATGTTGTAGTAATAGGGGTTGTGGTTTCGTTATGGGTCAACATAAGTGTTCGGTTTTTAGGTTTCAGGATGTAGTCTATTTTTGGACATCCGTTGGTAGCTTGCCGGCTTGGAACGTAAGCCTATTTTTTACTCAAGAGAGCATCAAATCGTTGCATATAGGATTTGCAGCCTTCATCTAACCAAACCACATTTTGAAATCATCACGATAAACTGATAAAGTGATAGATTCAAAAGATCAAATTCATTATTGAAGATACCAAGCCATTCTTACGTTACCATACACTTGTTCACCAAAATTCAATTTCAAATTCTCTTCTACTACAACACATTTTCACAACAAACAGTGACAATATTATTTTTCAATGTTGTAACACTTTTATCAGTACTTTCAATAACTTTCACACGAAATAATATCGGTGAAAACAGTAAGTATCGATTTTCTTTACACTTTTTATCTGACCTCATTCTGTTTCTTTCTTCTTTTTTCTTTTTCATTTCTGTTGTCGACAAACGGATGTCTGATATCGGTGAAATTGTACAGGATAACTGCAAATATTTGCTGTTATATTCAAAGTATGTTGATACATTATTTATATTAAGCAATTTGTGTGTATTGACATTTTCTGCTGACTTCATATAAAGGGTAAGAAGAAGAAAATAAATGTAGTATATTTATATTTTATGATGATGATAGATGGCGCTGTACAGCCACGAAGGCTGGGGCTGACTTAGTCAGCAAGTGGTTTAAGAATTTGAAATCATTCGTAATTGAAGTTGAATTGTTGACAATGGTTAAAGCACTTGGAACGGAGATCCGTTATGTAAAAGTTTATTCAAAAATATTAATTCATATTTTGTTGTTGCTTATGAAGATAGCCTTTAAGATGATAAATAGTTGTAAAAATATAGTAGGTACATAAAATATAACCTTCACAGAGACAAATCAAACCAAAAGCTGTTATACTTTCCACCCAGCTTGAATCAGACGAACAATTTACGATCTAAGAAAAATAATTCCAAGTATATTCAAGTAGAGATCTTAAAAACTTGAGCGATAAGTATTCATAAGTTGGGCTTGAAGTGATGTGATCAATCTTCAGAATCCACAGTGTGACACGTCTTAATAGTAGGGTTGTCTTGTCTACTTAAGCTTGATTTTTTGGGATTCTACAAAAAAGAAGTTTACGAGACAGTTTTTTAATTTGGACTTTTTTATTACATCCACGAAAACAATTCTGAGACCTTATTACAGAGATCCCAAATAGATCTTATCCTGATCGAATATAAAATGACAGAAGCTACACTTGTTAGAAGAACCAAAAATTTAATGTTCGTGCATTATAATATATGCTTATTCTATCAATAAGGTTTAACTAACATCTCTGCGACTAAGCCTTGTGTTTTGATAATTTAAGGCCCCAATCAGACCACTATATTTAAATATAGTAGTATAAGAACTTCTATTCGGCAGTAAGTAACAATGTAAGTTAAGGCGTGGTGCTTCTCTCGTCGTGCTCGATCACAAAAGATTTATAGCCGGTGCTATAAAATATTGGATAAATTACCAGTTTTCCAGTACCTGACAAAGTTTGAATAGTCTGTGGCACTTAACTATATCCAAGATTGGAATTGCATGTCTCCAAATAGGCTATCAGGAAGTGAAAATATTGGCTTTGACAATTTTATACATTGCAAACAATTCTTGCGATATAATTTATTTATCAGCTTTTATCTGTAACATAGATGCTATAAATATTACAAGAAGTCCTCAAAAGCCTTGAGAATCAATATCTCTTTGCAATATACCGACTTGAGCTGAATCGACGAGTTTGTTATTAAAAATCTTCGGACCAAGGTGAATGCAAGTTCCGTAGAGATCTTCTGAAAACTGCGTCAGCGTTTTTAGAACGACCTTTTGAAAGGAATAGAATTTAGAATGCAAGACTTTTATCAATAGAAAAAGTAAGTGGTAATAGTTGGTATGACTGTAAGATTGCAAAATCTATCTTTTGGTAAGGAGGAAATTGGTTTGGAAATTGGACAACTTCTGAAAGTTGCATATCATGGTAAAAAAATACCTATGTATCTTAGGTACATAATATTTAATGTGGAAAATATTTTATACATAGATAACATTGTCTCGGACTGCCTCGATGGTCTAGTGGTTAGCATATGTGTCATTATATGTGTTATTTGTGAACATTCCGTTAAGAAATTCCCAATAGCAGCACGGAGTTGGAATTGTGCCCGGTGGATGGCGATAGGCTTTTATCTGATGGGACCTAAACATAAAAGATGATATGTGGATGTTGTAAACCTGTGACACGTCCTTCTGTAATATAGGCGTGATGTCATGTTATGTTTTCTCGGATACGAAAATTATTATTATGACAGTATTTACCGACTGCAATAAATGTTCTCCGGGCACAGAAGAGTCTAGATAATGGATTGATCCTATTTATTAGGCGACACTTCAACAACCCTGAAACAAACTCAATATACAGAAAAGCTACACCAACTACACAACATCATTTACAGTATTTTAGAGAGACCTGAAGTAGTTTACCAAACTAAGCCCGACTGACACACCCTCGTAGTATACGTGTGTTTGTGTGTGTATAATTACCAGTAACGAGTCCGTTTGTCTTTCAAATTGCTCATTTACTGAAAGTACCGCAGCTGTGTGCAAAAGTACTGCATTTTGAATTCACCGTTTAGCTATTTATCTGCGTTTAACTGCCAATGTGTGTGTGAAGTGGTACCAACGGAATGGCATTAAATAAAACCACAATTCGGTGGTTTCACGACAAGTAATCTCAATTATTCTGTACAAGCTTTTGTTCGTGGTTCTACCTGCAGGGTACTTCGATAAAATAAAGCCTTTCAAGAGATGATTCATAAAGAGTTAAAGCCTATAGACGCAAACGAAAGCATATTTTCTCTTTAGAATATTAGCATTGATACTTAAAATTGTAGGTACTAAAATTTACCGAGACATATAGTTACCTGGGTTGATTGCTTTGAATTGATTGATTTAGCTTCAAGAGATCTATGTTATGCTTAATTGTGTCTATAGCTCGCCCGTAAGCATCTGCATATTAATGAAGACCAAATCTAAGTTTTAGTATTTTTTCAGAGACTGGATCTCAAAATTAGGGTCAGGTTAAAGCTGAAATAGTCACGCTTTTTCTTTCAAACTCATTCACTTTTTCAGTGCTAAGAAAAGCTCTCGAGCCAAAACATATATTTTCCGTAACAAAATAATTTGAATGGATTTGGCAAGACGCACACACGGCTGTGACTTTTAGCTGAAAAATCAATAAGCTCTTTAGTATGTATCAAAATCCTAAACCAACAAAGTTTTCTTTTATTAATATTATACTGAACCCTTGAAATCCCTCGTTTAAAAAGGTCATCGCTTTTCATTGTTGTCGCATATTTGAGAAAACCTTTTAGGAGTTTTCTTTACATTTTCAGGAAGGATTTGATACTTAGTCGCCAAGATTGGGACGACATTACAATTTTAAGGAAAATGTCTTTAATAAGGGACATTTTAATACGCTTAACTCAGGTTGTTTTAATTTTTATTTGAAGACTAGACTTTAATAACTTTCAGATACTATTCAAAGTTAATGTAGTGCTGTTTCCATCAAGCGTGCCAAATGTATAGTATTTTATAATTTGTCATATGCAAATACACCTAAGGCTTGCACTGTGTACATTCGTTTGAAATAAATCGGCAGAATTGGCGGAAGAAATCAGTGCATACAAATAATTTTAAAACTGTTATTTGCACATCATGGCAGCATCGATGGCAGAATAGCAAAAGAGTCAATGTCATCCGATTATTTTCGAGCAGTAAAAACGACAACTATTGTACAACCAAACTGGGGCTCAGCAGGAAAATTACTAATACTAGGCGGCAGGTTAAAGGTGATGCTGTCTTTCTCGACTGGTTACTTAAACCAAGACAAAGCCATAATTTACCTGAAATCTGACTAACAGGGCCATTATCCTCAGGAAAAAGAAAAACATTTGAAATCGAGATAACTTTTACATCAATGTGATGAAAAATAAAAGTATCCATTTCAATTTACGTGCTCGTGTAATAAAACATGAAAAAAAGTACAAGGTAATATCTAAATGAAAGTAAAGAGTGCGGCCATTTTTATTTTTTAATGCGAAATCCCTATTAGGGTTGTCAGACGGGTTGTTTTTTCAGACACATTTAATTATTATTAAAGAAGGAAAATCAAATAAATGTACCTACTCGTAAGTTTGTATAGCGTAACAAGTCATCACGCCTATATAACCCATATGGGTGTGGCAGAGGTGTATACACTTGTTAAGATTTTAGGTCCTATATGATAGGAGGTGAGCCTACCGCCATCCACCGGGCACAATCCCAACTCCGTGCTGCTATTGAGAAATTTCTATAGGAAAAATTTCAAATTACATTTTTGCCCCAACCAAGAATCGAACTCAAGACTTCGCAAAAAGGCAGTAAGCATGAAGTTATTTAAACCACAGAACGGATTATTTCTTTATTATCAAAATAAAATTGTACTCAGCTGTTTTTCTTGCATCAGTATTGGTTATCACAAGCTCAGTAAAACTCGCTTGCAATCATTAAACCGACGCATTTATCATCGATAAATCACTGCTTTATCCCCAATAAACGTCAAATGCACTCGATACAGCCTTCGATGCTTTCCAATAATTTGAGCTTTCGCCCAGCAATGCCTAACTTTATTTGTTTATCCAGCCACATGTTCATTTATCAAAACTTTGCAACATCTAGGCAACCCCTAAACAGTAAGGGGAAAAGTTTTGGCGTTTTTTTTCAGAGAAATATCTTGTATGAATATTTATTGAAAATATTTATTTAAATTAGTAAATTACAGACATTTGAGACTGGGCATTCATACATTTTATATTAAATAGACTAACGATAATATTCTTGTATTCCATTGTAATATATTAAAATCTTGTTAAATACAAGATTCTTGTAGGCTTTGATATGGTTACAAGAAATTATAATATAATCGTTATGTAGTGTATCTTTTGTAATAATACAATTTATCCAATTTACAATTTATAACAGAATTTAGTTTTTCGTCTTTGTTTGTCTCACGTAATCACGACGACAGAAATGTTTTATCCATTTATTTTGTTGTTAGATGCCGTAAAAATAAGGGTGTGTTTTAAATGACGATGGAGGGCTTTTGACATATTTTGTAGCAGTATCAATCAGTGTAACTCAAACAGTTTAGTAAACAATGCTTCATCTGACAAAATCTCCTTCGATAATGGTCGATAGTCCAAAGTAATCAATCTAGAAACAATGTAATTTATTAGATGTTTTATTACAATGTACTAAATTATGGGTAATATAGGCATTTGGCTACAAGATATGTACTATCTATGTACTGAATGTTAATTTTTTTTGTGTTTAAGGTTGTAAATTAGCGGGTAATTATATGGGGTTTAAGTTCGGAGATAAAAGTTAGTTAATAGCCATTGACGTATAAAGTAAGGACACGGCTAACGCGCGATAAATGGACTCAACCTTTTTGGAGTCAATCAGACTACAAAAAGCGCGTAGTGAAATTGTCTGTGGTTGGCTGCCTCCGTGAGCGGTCAAACACGACAAAATGCCTAATTGTGCACTGAAAAGTTGTACGAACTACCAAATTAAACACAACAAAAAATATTATGGTATTACATATCACCCGTAAGGCACAAATATCATATTATATCCACCTCTTTACTTTATTTTATCAATTTTATTTGCTAAAATTTTTCGTTCCGACGCCATATTCCTTAATCGTGAATATCCGCGTGACATGACTTTGGATCTGCGCAACTGCGCTTAGTTGAACTATGCCGCGGACGTTCAAGAGAATATTTTTGGTAATTTAAAAAAGTATTTTTTATGAATTGTCATAATCATTGTGCAATGTACTGTTACTGCGTAAACTTGTTATAACGCTAGAGATAATATATGTACAGTCAGCAACAAAAGTAGCTAAACACTAATTTTTTTTAAGTAAGTACCTAATTTTAGTAGTCAAGAATAGTCTATAATTTTGTTGAAGTTGATGAATTGAAAAAACTAAATAAAAGCTTGTAACAAAAGTTCAATGATCTTTTGGCCTTTCACGGATTATAGAAAATGTTCACCAAATGATTTAAGTACAAATTACATTTAGTAGTTTGTACTTAAATCATTTATAAACATACCACGTGGGCGGAGCTACGACCAGAAGCTAGTAAAAAAATATTTCTCAAAACAAACATTTTATTTTATTCCTTAAACAAAATAGGACCTACTTTTAGAATTCCCGTGATGTACTGTTCTTTTAATAATATAACTAGGAGTATTTTTAATTTTGTAATAATAAATATTTTACACTATTGAAAGAATCACAATTTTATTGTACCTTCGGCAAAAATGCTAACGAAATTTCATCACGCCCTTACAAGGTTCACATCGCGTGAATGCAAAGTCATTTACATGGTAGTTCAATGCAGATGGCGTTACTGATCCTGCTATTCATTATGTCAAATTTGAAGGGCAATGTGTTCGGACAAGCCATTTCTATAGTATATATTTCTATGTTAATAGCTTAGAATATTTTTAAATGTTAGTCAATTAATTACAATAAGCTTCTTTTCGTGGTACCATCAACGATCTGATTCCGTTCACGTGGGTTGTAGTTAAAAGTAACTTATAGCCGTCCTATAAATGGACAATTCAACACTAAAATTATTATTCAATTTGAACCAGAGATTAGCGCGTTCAACCAAACAAACTGTTCTGCTTAAAATATTAATTGCCAATTATAATTTATTAAAAATAATTATTGAGGTTGATAATAATTTTATTATGATTATGTACTTACATTGCATGCCTTAAGGTACTCGTAGAATATGGCGAAATTATACTGTTACATCTATGTAACACCCATGTTCGCAATAAATGATTTTGACGTTTTAAAGTTTTTGCTTTATAATATTAGTATCAATTACATGATAGATAGGTAATTATAATATCATAGACAATATTATTAATCTCCGGTAATTTGACTAACGAATCCGGGACATCTTAAATTAAATGATTAAGATTGGTCTTCATAATTAAGATTAATGACGTAACTTACTGTTTCCTCAAATAATATTATCATGCTATATTTAATAGCTACTTCGTTTTGGTCACAACCAACAAATAAGCATAATTCTAACTTATTTAAAATACGTACTAACAGACAAATGCATAAGCAGACAGGGATAGGCAAAGTTGTAAATCACAGTCGTATTGATAAATTTAGTAAAGATAAGTATTTTAATATTTGAAACGACATTACTAAATTTGCAACCAGGCGCACATAATTCAAGCTATTATGAAAAAAAATACAATTAATCTCTAACTCGTATCTGGCAACCCTGTGTTTAGTATTTGTTTTGTTTAGAAAGTTTTTACGGTAGCTATGAATACTGACAGACAAATACGCAAACAAACGGACAGACAGAGTTTGCAGTGATATTTTAATACCCACTATTTATAAAATACATAATGTTGAAACTTGCAATTCGGAATGTGAAAAATTTGGTTCTTAAGTATTTTATGAATATTTATTACATATCAAAGTATTTTATTTATATTTAAGTATGTTTATTTATCTGTGTATTTAGGTATATATAGGTAAATTAGTTTATATAGGTATTTCATTTTATAGTTAGGATAATAATATATTTATGTCTATTTATTTAGGTTTGGGTATTGTAACTTTAGTTACTTTTTAATAATATTTTTACCATAATAATGGTAATTTTTGTTTTTCCTTAACTTAGTTGTACACTTGTTTTTGCCCTCTTTTTGCATCCTCTTCTCCTCAATAACTCTAAGGTTTGCTGGAAGAGAACTCAAATTTGAGTTAAGCTCGCCTTTATTGTATTGTGTGTTATGCATTGTCTTTATAAATTGTTTATGGTACAAAAAAAGTTTAAAAACAAATAAAAACAAACAATGTGATTCTATTGCAGCAGAATATAAATCAAGTTAATGTATATCATAACATCACGCCCAGAAGGATGTATATCACCCATACTGCACCTGTTATGTAAAGATCTCATGTGATGGGATCTATACCTTATGAGTGAGTGAGCCTGTTGCCATCCACCGAGCACAAATCCAAACTATGTGCTGCTATTGAGAATTTTCTGACGGAAAATCACAAATAACACTTTTTCACAACTCGGGCATTGACCCCGAGACCTCGTGGTGAGAGGTGAATAGTCTAACCACCAACAAGGCAGTAATTCCAAGAGCAAGTTATTTTTAAAAAATCGGTAAATCTCTGACTCGTATTTGGCAACCCTACCTACGTATACTATTTGCTTTGTTCCAGAAAGCTTTTGCGGTCGCGTTAAATGCCAGTGAGTCTTGTTCCAACTCGTTTTGATTGTTCTTCCAGTGTTTCAATACACAAGGGAGAGGCACCGTTTTGTGGGACATTTCAATTACAAATAGGTAAAAACGTTTTGAAGTAATATTCTGTTGTTTCTTTTTTAGGTTATAAGAATGTTGAAGTAACTTTGCTCATTTTATTTTTAAACAACATTATGGTATTAAGTGGCATCCTTCAGAAAGGATAAGTATGAAGTACACGTAACCGGTGGCATGTATGAGGAGATGTATGGATGTTAGGGAAGCGAAATAAGTATATAAGAAGCGTAGTACATTGTCATGACGTTCCATCGTTTATGCCTCGTGGAAAAAAGGCGTGATTCTTGTATACATGTATGTTTGTACAACATAATGATAGTACTTGGCTATGAGTCGGCCGGCAATATTAACACTGCCAACCACTGCTATTTAGGCATATTCCTGACAATATTATGAATATTATTGCCGGCCGGAAGAACATCGCTACTAGTAATTGAGTATAACTCTTTTATAGGATGTTTGGCTGCGATGATATTTTATGGCCATTTGAGAAGAAGGTGACCAGACTATGTTGAAAATTTGGCTCTTGGCAACTCTTCGTCCCCGATCAAGGTTCCCAAGACCCAAGACATGGTAGTGTAATAAGATCTATATGAGAGCATTTTAACTGACAACGATGTCGAAGATAGGGCCAGGTAGAAGCAGAAGACAAGGAAGGTCTACTGCACTACCATGTGGACTACACTGTCTTGCAGAAAGAGATACTCTTTCAAACGAATGTTCAAATTTTCCTTATCACACTCACATTTTACCAAATTAATCAAAGTAATAATATAATCTTGATAAGCCTTGAGCAAAATAAAAAAAAAAACTCGTAAAAAAACCAGCACGAAAAAAATCGTTTGCTTGCCAGAGTTCAGTGAGTAAAATGCGTATTTACTCTCTAGTGAGGCAAAGTGATTTAAATTTCAAAACACAAAATCCTTCCAATCAATATACCTATAGGCGCTGAAAAAAAAACAAAGCAGCCACCAAGTAGGTTAGTAATAAACATTGACATAAATTATTATAATATATTATTAATATTAAATAACTACTAACGATACGTTTTAATTATTTTAAATTATATAAATACACGCTTATTTAGTAGGTATTTTAATGTTTTTATATTCGTGACTAACCATTAACTTAACTAAAATCAGGTACTTAAGACTTAGACTCTATAAATAAATGACGGAACGAATTTCCGAACGCATTCTTTAAAAAAAAGTCTGTGTCAGTCATCGCGGGCAACTATGGAGGGCAACTATACATTCATTTCAGTTTATGTTTTGTGTTTAATTGTTTACTGGAACTTGTTAACAAAATAGTGAATCCAGTGATGAAGAACTTTGTGGAACTCCAGAAGAGTTGAGACATCTTGCTCCTAACACAAAAGTTTGCTTTTTACTAGAAAAATCACGTGAGAAGTATTTGAAAGCGTACGACATATTTAATAAGTGGCGACTTAAAAAAGGTGCTAAAACGCATTCTGAATCGGTATGACTGTCGTATTTCATGGAATTATCCCAGGTTAAGCAATCGAGTACGAGTTTATTTAAATCTTAATATTTTCTCACTGGAAGAGGTGAAAAGATGTGTATGTAACGCGTAAGAAAAATTTTATTTACAGTTCGTGACCTCTAAAATCTTTCACTTGCAAAGTAGTCTTTATTAGAATTACTCGCTACGCTCGTGATTCAATTCAAGACTGCTTCGCAAGCTCAAGAATTACTCACAACAGAAATATAAACTTTTTCTCACTTGTACCATAAATAACTATTAATCAACAAATCCAATGTAATAAACTACCCCAAATAGGTATTTATGCGATCACGTCAAGCGATAAGGCCGCCCTTTGTACGTTATAGTTTTAAGTACCTATTTCTTTGTATGTTTGTTACAAATTGATGTGCAAATAAAGTTTTCTCTAATCTAATAACACTCATGATATAGAGTACACCAAGTGAATACATTTAAGCACAGAATCAATTTCGACTTTGATAATTAATTAAGCGGTAAGGTACATAAAACAACATCACCAGTAAAGAGAAAAAAAACCGGCCAAGTGCGAGTCAGACTCGCGCACCGAGGGTTCCGTACAAACCTGTAGGTATAATATATAAAATTCTCGTGTTGCGGTGTTTGTTTCCAAACTCCTCCGAAACGGCTGAACCGATTTGCATGAAATTTTGTGTGCATATCGGGTAGGTCTGAGAATCGGCCAACATCTGTTTTTTTTTTTAATCGCTGAACAACGTTTGCTGGGTCAGCTAGTAAGTTTATGATTATTAAAAAAAATATACTATGTGATATAACAAAAAATTTAAGATTTTCGGAATTTTTCCTATATGTGTACTTTATAACGTTGCTTCATGCCAAATTTCAAGATTCCAGGTCGTCTGGAAGTATCCTTTAGGTTTTGATTCCCTTGCGAGTAGTTGCGAGTTTCAAAATATGCGGCTTTAATTGCTGTATCTTTTGATTGCGTTGACGTAGAAGTTTGATTTTGTTACAGCTTAAAGATATTATAGACTTGAGTATTTCTTAAGAATTTCAATATAATACCACTACGCGTTCATGAGTAAAGGGGTAATAAGTTTAAAATTATTAAAAATATTTTTATTATATGATGTAACTAAAAATTTATGCTTTTCGCAATTTTTCCTTTATCTGCGTTATAAGACGTTGCTTCGTACCAAATTTCAAGATTCTGAGTTCACGGGAAGTACCCTGTAGGTTTTGATTCCCTTGCGAGTGTCGAAAATTTGCGGCATAAACGGGAGTATCTTTTGATCGCGTTGACTTAGAAGTTTGATTTTTTCACAGCTCCAAGAGACCATAGACTTGAGTATTTGATATGAATTTCAGCTTGATACCTCCACGCGTTCCTGAGAAAAAAGGTCTTGACAGACAGACAGACAGACGGACAACAAAGTGATCCTATAAGGGTTCCGTTTTTACCTTTTGAGGTACGGAACCCTAAAAAAGCTTATTTTAACGATAAAGGTAGATAGATTGGAGACTTGGTTCAAGTGATGTGTGGGAGGAACAACCTACGCGTATACCTTTTATTTTTCACTCCCCCGCCAAAAAAAGTAATTACCTGTAGATATTACCCGATATTATTTATGTTTTAATCATAACAACGTTCATTTTACCTGATATTTGTTAAAAGCTTAGTTATTTCTGTAAAAACTATAATTCTGCAATTTTTTAATGTTAAGCTTGACCAAAGATACATTTTAAAACACTTGGCTACATTCGCGAGTTTACTTCTTGTAAGTAAAATTACCCTAAGTATGAAAAGCCTAACTGAAAGAAGGAAGCGATAAACCGCTTTGTAAAGGTTTATCTCTTCAAATCAAATCAAATCAAATCATTTATTTCCATGGGCCCCAAGGGGCGCTTGAACACGTCAAAACAAACATCAAAACACAAAAAATATAATATTAAAATAAAACTTAGCTAAATTATAATACTTATTGTAATAAAATGATTTGACACCGGAGCTTAGATTGACTTTAATTCAACTTAGAGAATTGAATTAAAATCAATCCAAGTACCAGCTCCGATGGGTATTGCATCATGAGAAGAGCTGGTGAGAAACTCATGTGCACCATCTTTTCAAATAATTCATACAATATTTGTTTGTTTTTGGACAATAATTCTATGTGTAAGTTATAGCAACCAAAACCAAAACAACATTATAGCTAAAGATGGTTATAAAGAGAAAATTAACTTAAATATATAGAAATGGAATTAAATTAATACTTATAAATAAATCTATAGTATATAAGGTTGCAATATCTTACACTTCAAGCAGAAAATAAAGGAGTAAAAACAATGTGTGTATACTACTGTATATATACGGGTTTCAGAACAGACAAAAAAAAATATATTTATACTAATAACAAAAACTATTTATACTCCAAAAATATAAAAATTAAAAAAATGTACACACAGATTGCCTTTACTTAACAATATTTGAAATAACATGAAATGAGGTTATACCAATCAAATTTAGTGAGTTAATAAAGAAACTATATAATTATGAACTAATGTTACAATATTCTAAATTCTAAATTCTTCACAATATTAATATAGATATTTCCATTTACCAAACATAAAAAGTGCAGCATCTGTGGCCATTCTTCAGCAAACGAGGTACCGTCCATAAAACATTAACCTTGCTGACACAAAAGATGGCTATTAGGCCCTTTTCCTATTATACATAAGTAGGTATATAAGTATACATGAGCTATGAACCAGACAAAGGGTCGGGGAAAATTTATTGGCCAGTCACATTAAGGTATTGGCCTTTTTTTATTCCAAGTAGTTCTTGTTTTGTGTACAGTAAGCAATATTACTCGTGCCTATCTAGGTATAATGTTTTATTTCAGGGGAAAATTGTACGAGCTGAACTTGCGTCGTACATAAATTTGGATTTCATTGTCACTGTCATTGATTTCCATGTAAATGTAGGCGTGACGGAATGGTTACTAGAACTTGGGCAAGAACCCTGATTTAACGAGGTTTCCTAAGAACGTCATTACGGCATTGAGGTAAAAGTTCAAGTTTAATATTTGTTTGGTTGTTTTGGCTGAAATATTAGCTTACGTACCAAAATTCAGCTTTCAAGGACTTTAGAAAGTACCATATAGGTTAGCTGACTCACTAGTAAGTGACGAAATCAAGGGTTCTAGGTATCAATAAAATTTAAAGTATAAAAGCTATTAATTCGAAACATAATTTATTTAATAATATTGTTACTAACATCGTATCCTGAAGAATTTCGTTTATCTGGTGTAATCCAAAATCAAATTATGAGTGATCAAAAAATCGACCAAACACTGAAAAAAGGTAGGTTGTGCCCTAGCACTTCGCGATTTTCTTAGTCTCGGATTTTTGGCACGTTCTGCCTGTCAGTGTCTTGAAGAAACATATAAAGATTAAATTTTAACACGGAATACTATTACGGAATATTAATTACTCATATTAAGGAGGTAAAGCCGTGGGTTAACGCTTACCTCTTGGGCGTTTCTGGAATACCTAGTATAAGATCATTTTTAAATCGATTCGGTCTCCACTTAAACCGTTGTGTTTAAGTGGAGACCGAATCGATTTAAAAATTCGACTAGAATAAATCTTGATAAATGTCCCTAAAAATAGGGCAAAGGGTTGCCATAGTTGCAATCTTAAGGTTAAGTTACTAATAAAATATATATGAGCCAAGACAAGGGTCAAGGAAGACATAAAAGGGCAGTCTCGATAAAAAACTCATTGTTTCGTATGAGCAACTTTATGATTACTTTGTAAAGGCTGGCGTGCCTCAACAAATAGGTTTAAAAACCTCTTTGTAGACGTTGATAGGAATCTATTAAAAATGTTTCCATAAAACTTACAAAATATTGAATTTATTTAGTAGGAATATTTTTAATTCTCTTAAAATGCTCACAAGCAATTTTTGTAGTGTAAAATAGCTAAAACGTCAGTTCAATATTGTCATACTCGAGACAACAAGTTCAGAGATTTGTATTATTTTTTATTAGCTACATTTCAATTTCAAATAATTATCTTTAGGCTTAAAGAAGCCGACGAAAGAAGAATGTTTTAGATAATTTGGATTGTCTACAAAGGTAGACAATCCAAAATTATCTAAAACGTCTTAATCAATGTATAGTATCTACCAAAATTTGGTTACCATCAAAGTTTACTATTGCAAACCATGATAGTTCTATCAGTTTCGCGACCGACAGAAGATAAAATAATTAAATAATAGTATTAACACTTTAAACATTTAACTGGTTTTTAACTTCCTTAGTCAAGCCGCAAAAATTGCTTAAGTTAGTCAGTATTACGACTGATATGCATTTTTACATTTTGGTTCAAGCCCAATAATAATAATTCTAAAGAGTTTAGTTCTACGTGGATATTTGGAGTCACCTTTCGAAATGTCAAAGCCAAAGGTTAACGAAAAGGGAGACCAACAGTTTTATTTCTGTACCAGAGGGCTATTCTGCTAATGTTGAGATTAACCCTGCACTTTAAGGTGGATGAAAAGCTGGATTTTAGGATTTAGGAAACTGTTAGTCGTTTTTTTTATGTTTGTTGCTGGTTTTATGGGTAGGAGTGCAGCTTAGAGTAGTTTCGTAATTTAAATGGAAAGAGCCTTTGTTGAAGTAACTTAGCAGATTGTGAATGCTCCAGCATGATATTAACAACATAGCTGCTTGGGGTGTTCGAAATCGTTTGGAATTCAATCTAAGTAAATGTAAAACCATTACTTTTACACGCTCTCGCTCGCCACTGGTTTATAACTACAAATTAGATGGCATTTTATTAGATTGAGTAACACAGATACGTGATTTGGGTTTGCTTCTTGATACAGGGTTAACTTTCAATCTGCATATTAAGTCAATTTGTAGCAAAAGCTTTAAAGCTCTTGGGTTTGCCATGAGGCAGTCTGCTCAGTTTCAGGACAGGGGTGCCATAGTTGTGCTGTATTATTCCTTTGTTAGGAGTATTCTAGAATACAACTGCGTAGTTTGGGATCCCCACGAAACAAAGTACAGCTTGATGCTGGAACGTGTTCAGCGGAAATTTGCTCGTTTCCTTTATTATAAATTATACGGTTACTACCCATATTTGTATCCGTCTCTCTTCGTGTCAGGTATGGTTAATATAAACACTCTCGAGCTGCGAAGGAAATGTTCGATAATGGTACATTATTACATGTTATTAAACAATAAAATTGATAACTCTTGTGCCTTGTCGGTGCCGGACCAGCTCACGCGACTGCGTTCGCGGCGCCTGTTAGCGGTACCTACAGTACGAACCTGTACTGCCAAATTTGCACCTACTAATCAGGCAATTTCGCTCCTGAATGGTCAGACCGGTAATTACTCAGAAGTAGACTTGTTCTCTACTAAATTTAGCCAATTTGGATTTTTATGTTGTTATGTTTGTTATTTTTAAGAGATAACCTATAATCTATGTACCTAATCTGTGTGTAATTTTCATCTACTTGTGTGGCTCACTGTGCGCATTAGGCAACTGTAAGCACAGTGAGCAGCTGAGTGTTAAATAAATAAATGAGTCTCTATGCGACAATGTTATTTGCGTTAACACTAGTTTAAACTACACCTAGTTTAAGTTGCCTGGTTTGCAAAACAATAATGTAACATTAATCTACATATACTACACAAGTCATACTATTTATTGGTACGTTAATAATTTTAGTATTTTGTATTTAGATTAATTACTCAATATGGAATCTTATCTATATTGTTCTATTTAAAACATCTTACTTCTAATAACAAAATCCTTGAATAAAGATAAGAATGCTCGATATCATTGAAGCTCAGATTTTGCCAACCCAAAATAATAAACAATTCCAAAGCAAATTATGACAAATGACGATCTTAATATTAATACTTGAGAAATACCTGTGCAGAATTAGTCATGTTAAGCCTCACGAATTGCACCCATTTATCTTCGTCGAAATTATGCTCGCATATGCGTTACGAAATAGATACCTTATCATCTGTTATCATCAGGTGACAAAACATGAAGACAGTATTTAAAACGCGTGCTATTTTGATAGATAGTGTATCGCTCAGTTATCTTTTATGCTTGTTAGCAAACCTCTACAAAGTCTACTGGACTAAAGGACTCAGCATTAGTCTTTAATTTAGTAACCGATTTTATGTTAAAAATAGTCCAGCAAGATTTTGCCATAGGCATAGAATAAAAGGGATAAGAAGGTAATTAAAGAAATATTGACTTGACAATCAGCTCGCCTCAAAATGGAGCATCTTTTTTTTGAGCTAACTTTAGAAATCCATTTTAAGCAAATTTAATTCTTATTTCTCTGCATTACGATTCAAAATACTCTTAACCCATTCAGTGAGCGATGCAGGTGTGGAGCGATAGGGTTTAACAGCCACAAGAAGTAGCGCCACAATACGATTAGTCGGTCAAAAACGGGCGCGTTCGCCACTGCTGACTCGTTCGCCCCTTATGAATCGACCGGGAGTGGCGGCCAAGCGGAGGTATGCATCCGATGCCTACTCGGACAGTGGAACATGCGACATGCCTGCCATAGGGGTTTTTGCCTCCTTATTTGTAAACAATGAATTTGGACTTAAGTCGTTTTGGATGATAATGAGATAGCTAAACACTAATAGTCTTGAAAAATTAAGAATCCAGCAGGACTCGAACCTGCACCTCTTGGGTATACGCCCCAAGTGAGAGAAGACGCGAGTCAAGAGATGACGCATTTTTATCAAATACTTGTATTTGATAAAAATGCGTCATCTCTTGACTGTAACAGTATTGATCTTAATTCAAACTTACAGTATGTGAATAGTACTTATTACATCACATAGATGGCGCAAAAACCAAATAAGGTTCGTCTAGCTAAAAGCTGGCACAAAAAGAGTTGAGAAATTTCGAGTCCGGCAGCATACGAATCCATAGCTGAATTGGCAAAGCACTTGGGGCGTATACCCAAGAGGTGCAGGTTCGAGTCCTGCTGGATTCTTAATTTTTCAACTTTAATATTACACTAATAGTCTTTCAAGAATTTATTTCAAAAACTAATTATTTGTTTCTGCAAAATTTTGATATCCCTATGTATCCGTGTGATACTAATCACACGGATAAAGCACAGAAAAATAAGTATATCTAACTTGTGCAAAGTCCTTATACATTGTTCAATTTGCTACCGATTCTCGGCTAAGCCGTTAAAATAATGCTGAACTTTTATAGTCTTCCCTCTTTTATGAACATTACTAAGATGAAGAGGTCCTTCAAAATGACATAACATATAAATATTCGGTCTATTGGCGGCCTTCCCACGAACTACAAGATTTAGGGAGAAACAAACAGGGTCATTGCCCTTCCCAGACACAAGGACATTCCCAGGTTCAGACTTTAGGTGTACTAAACTCTGCTTAGGTAAAGACCGGAATAAATAGGAAATGTAATTCTTTTGTTCTTGTCTCTGCCGTTCCAGGAGATTTTAAAAAGAATATTTTGAGTATCTTAAAAAAGGAAATGTAAATTATCTTTTGAGATTTTATAAAATAATATATTAAATTGTTTGTTGGACCGAGTATTTTAACATGAAATTATGTGTGACATTTTCTCTCCAGATTTGCGAATGTAACCAAATGAATCGTAGGTTAGAATTTGCAATCGTAAAGTACCTACAGAACGTAATTAGAATATTTTTCGCCTCAGCTGCCCTCACTACGTTCAAGATTCTAATCTAGAATAACTTGCTGTAGGTACGCTAGTGATCCTACTATAGAATCTTTTACTTATTTGGGCATCAAAATTAGCATTTGAAGCAAATACTAACTTTGCTCTCTTGTTGCACTATTTTTTTTATGAATCAATGGATCCAAAAGTTACGTTACCACGAACTCAAATTTTCTACACAATAACGTAAAAAAAAATCGAATGCCCGTGGGTGTCTTACATTAAGTTCACATAAAACTTTATTTTACTGCCCGAACACCTAAACAAATGACTACCAATTTGGTTGCCAGTTACAGCCATGATTTGCCAAACGGAAAGGTCATCTGATCAATACTTGCTTGGCAACAGGGATGTTGCCAGTCACGCCAGCGGAAAAATAATTAGGACATGTATAGAACCACAATGTATACAATGTGCTTGTCAAAATCAGTAAGGGTCGGAAAGAAATGAATTATGGTTTGCCTCGTGTCGTATGCAATATTGTACCGCTTTTTCCTGGTAGGGTTAAGATGCTGATCTTTCCGTATACCGTATATTTATGGTTGTGAAAGGTACAACCAGTAAATGGATAACATAACGGTAGAATTACTAATAATTGCTTTGCAAAAATGGTTCAATATCAATCAAGTTTTTCAGTAAAAAGCGTTTCATAGCCTCTACCTACCTCCGTGTGGTTTTATATGTATGAAACAGTGTTTTTGTTTTCTAGAAGAACCAGACCCTGTCTTAAGATTCGAAACAATTAGGAAGTCTGTATGGGACTAGAAAGTATTTCGTAAAGAAATACTGCCCTAAATGGAATTCGGACCCATAGCGACCCCGTAGAAATATTTTTCAATGGCAATAAAACAAATCTGAGATTTCATTTAACTAAGCTGCTTTACCAATCGTTCTATCTGGGTCTGGAAATAAAGACATGGTGCGAGCGAGAGCGAGTGATTTATTTAAGAATCATTTTGTACATTAATACTATTTTATTGCTCACATTTTATTTAAAAGTGGCAACAATCAGCATTTCTTGTGGTAGGTGGCAACAAACACACAAATAATTAAACCAAAATCAAAATAAACAAACATGGTATTATAATGAATCGTGACTCATTTACACAAGGTTTCGCCTTAAGTAACGAGTTATAAGTAGCGTTGTTATTGTATTATTTACACAAAACCAAAGGTTCACTTATCTATCCAGTCTGCATAAAACTACTGCTGCTTTCGGTTAAAAGTCAAACTTTGATTGCATACTATATTTTTAGACGACGAGACGCTGCGTCAGTATCAGAGTGTTAGTACACCTATCAGCTTTAATCGACGCGACGGCTAAATGGCATGACCGTTTCAATGAAGGAAACTGGCAACTAATTTATTACAGCAATATCGATCGATTTCGGTATTATAGCACCTTTGTAGGACCGTGTGACTACATTATGAGATCGAACTATCTCGCTTGCAGTGCGACCAAACCCCACCGATATTATTTACCCGTAGCACGCGACGGGTAACAAATGGATTTTATTTCGGCTGATATCGGGATCTCCATCTACATTATAAGTGTTCCGTACCAAAAATTATTTCGGACTTATTTTAATAAATTACCTATTTGGTTGGAGTGGTTTACTGAGAAACGGAATGTGGATAAAATTAATCGAGTAGTCGATTAATGTTTTAATTGCTGGTTGTACAAAAATACTGAATTTTATGAACCAGGCATTAATGGTAGATTTATGACTGCCTCGTGAATGGTTATGGTAATTAAGTTTATGCGTTTTCAAGAAAATAATTACTTTGTTTTGTTCCAATGTAAAAAAAAAAACAAAAAAATATTGAGACTCAGTGTCTCAGAACCATGCACTGACTCACTGGTTCGTCACGCTATCATTTACACCCTGTATATTTGCAAGGAGGTTGCGGGTAGGTATGACATTTTAACACGACAGTTCGCACAGTAATTTATTACGCACTAGCGACCCGCCCCGGCTTCGCACGGGTACAATGCTGATACTAAATATACTACAGAAAAACTGTGAACGTTGTATATAAAAACACAGCGGCCCGCTCCGGATTCGCACGGGTATATAATATATAGCCTATGTCACTCACTGAAAAAATGATTAAAATCGATCCAGTAGTTTGATTTATTCATTACTGCCCGTGGCCTGCACGCGTTAAATTTGGAGTAAACAATTCCCCCTTTCTATGCATGTATTATACATAAAAACCTTCCTCTTGAATCACTCTATCTATTGGAAAAAACCGCATCAAAATCCGTTGCGTAGTTTTAAAGATTTAAGCGCACATAGGGACAGAAAAGGCGACTTTGTTTTATACTATGTAGTGATTATGCATTACACACACACAAGTTCTAAACTCGAAACCCGTATTTTATATTATGCCACAATCTATGCTTGGACAGTAATCTCTACGGTTACAATTGGCAATGCAAAGGTACACCTATCTTTTAAATAAACAACAGTACAAATGTAAAGCACGGCCAAAATACACAAAGTCGAAAAATGCAAAGTCGAGTTGAAGAGAAATCTTTTTCAAAGCAATCCCAGGTTTGATTGAATCGACAGTTAAATGGTAGCGTTTGATTCCACACCGAGTTAATATTGGCACAGAGGGTAACACATCAACCTGAACATTTCCAGTGTAAGATGATCGCGCGTTGTATATTCTGCCGTACAATGCGAGACCAGCTCATACTGGAAATATATTATAGATTGATCGGAGGCTGTGTGCACACCGGGTATTTGCACGGGGGATGCGCTTGTGTGTGTAACACTTTACGTATAGCGCCCGTAATGTTTGTGAGGTTTGAGGTCGAACTGAGGGGCAGGGTCAGTTTCCAAGTTCCAAGAGACTTTTGCAGGCGATAATGTCTCTAATAACCTATTTTGAACATATCTGATGAATACAATTTCATTATTGTAGAGTTAAGTGACAGTTACCTATCTAAAACTTACCTGTTATCAGAAGCTTGATTGCAACGACTGTGTCAACAATATTATCTGAGTTTGATTAGTACTAAGTTATTGCTACCATAAGTCAATATTGACACAGAAAGCATTTACATCCAGAGGCATACGTAGGATGCTTACGCGTAGTCGGGTAAAAATGGTCTTATAATTGGACACTTAAAGTACGTAATTATATAAAAGCTGAAAGATCTGAAAAGTGCCTCTAACATAGGTAAGAACAATTACCAAATATTAAATTTGTATCGCGTAAAAAAATAATATAAATCAAGTTACTTCATAGTATTAAGAATAATTATTGGATATTATTATGTATTTTATGGCGATGCGATGGTAGATACCCATTGGCAGCACTTCATAAAACTAATTTATTAATAAAACTCAAATAAACTCAGTATGGTTTCAAGCCTTTGACAGACTTTTATATCTGAAATTTTAATTGATTTAAATAAATGTTCTTCACGTAAAAATCGTTGGAATGATTCTGCAAAGAGCAAATATTAGTTAAGCAAGTATTTGTTCACTTTGTTGTAACACTATACGAACACAAACGGTAAATGTTGAAGTGGAATTGTAAAAGCTTCAGTAGACTACATTTTTATTAAAACTATTTTTGAAACAAGATAGTTTAGAACTTTGAGCGTTTCGTTCGAAAATGAGTAGTGGATAGTATTTACCTTAGTATAGACGTACGTTATTAGCTTCCTATTATTTGAACAAGCTTGTAAAATAGCATACTCAATTTCCCTAGAAAATTTAACCAAAAGCATCACTATAAAGGTGCTCCTAGACTGGAACTTCCGTTTGTAATATAACGTTTAGCACCTTTAATGGTATGGTATGGTAAATGTTATTAGCAAAACGTAACATTTTAAGGGGTGGATGGGATCATTAAAATCAAAGTCAAAGGTAAATCATTCAATTGTATTCAAATCTCAAACGAAACCGATTAATCAACTTGGATTGCTATACTTATGCATTTTTCGTCAAATCATACGGTCAGTAAATCTCCAAAATCTCTGTAAAATTCTACAAGAACGCAGTCCTACAGAACTTAAAAAGTCTTTCAAAACCAGTTGGAACATAGTCAAAGGGAGAAATGCCTCGTCGAGTGGCTCTCGCTGCTCGAGCAGGCTTCAGATCTTCAGCCCTGAGAGCCTGTCTACAGATACAATGGCTTCTGTATTTATGGATTTTTTAAGAGATACTCTTGGCTTTTAAGGTTTCTCTTAAAACCGAAGAGTAACTTTGGTGTTGGGACTCAAGGCAATAGCATAATATCGCATTTCTTAGAAGTATTTGTTAAGAATTGGGTAGTAACAGTTAAATGTTGGTGCATTTTATAGATCTTAGCCCGTCCTGGATCTATTTCTAAAGCCGATTTGCACTGTAATATTAATATCTTATTGCGTGACATGATCTTAGACAAAGATTTAGCCAAAAATGTATCTGAGAATCTTGCTACTTAAATATCGGGAAAATTAGATTCTTAAATATTGTTTTGCCGTAATTAGAGTAACAGTGGCAACAGGCAAAAATAATGTGCCAAACCTTTGATAATATAAAAACCTGAGCTCGCGAAAAACCTTGTTCATTTGACTCCGCAAAAAGAGTACCTTTATCCTTAACGAAACGTCACAGGATTGACAGTGACGGGGGTAGGCAGAACTTGTTACCTGTCTGTAGACCTCACGCTTTTTGAGGAAAAATCACTTTGATGGGCAGCAGAAATAGCTTTGCTTCGCTTTAAATTTAAGAGAAAAGTTGGAGTGTTTTTTTTACATTTTTATCATTTTGATTATTGTCATTTTGGTATCTTACGATCAAGTGAATCCGTGGATATTCATTCCATATCTTGATATTGTATGTTATCAAATAAAGTTGACAATGGTAAATTGGTGGCAAATCCAGGGAAAATATGAAAAATATCTTCATTTTCGCTGTTGTCTGCCTGTCATTATTAGTACCTCAAAATCATACTTCCATATTTTTTTAAACGTTATCTAGCATTTGCAACTCTATTATTGATTATTAAGACAAATCTGTGTCAAATGGAACGAGCCAAAATTTATGGGTTTATGGGAGCCATAGCTTTAGGTACTATTAAGCAACCAACTTTAATCCTTGTCCATTGCTTTGCTAACCAAGTGGTTAGTGAGACAAATCTATTGAGCTCCAACACGTTGGGTCTATGTGAACCAGTATTGGAGAACCGCTAGATACCTTCCGAAATCCAAGATCAGACCCTGAAAATCACTTGTCATAAAACAATCAGGCAAATTTACTGAGTCCAAACACGATGGGTCTATGTGGATCAGTATTAAAGAACCTCAGGGTATCTTTCGAAATCCAAGGTTAGGCCCTGAACCTTTCTTGTCATAAAATTGCTCACTGAGACAAAGCTTAAGAGCCCAAACACCGTAAACCAGTATTGGAGAACCCCTGGGTATATTTTGGTTCCATCATCAGCACTGGTATTCAATTCAATTTATTGGCAATACAATAAATATTTACATGCATACTAAATTTTAACCAGTTCCGATCACAGACACTGACGTAAAAGCAAGTTCGATTTTTGTTATAAATGTACTTACAATTTCTTTACAAACTTAAAATCGTCATAAAATTTAAAATTGATTCTCCCTTCCATTAAATACAAAGTGTTCTTTATTAGTTTCGTCATAGTTACCAAAGTATTTGACGGGCCATTAGTTAATTAGGTTACTTAATAATAGCTTCATTCGTCGAGCGCCAAAATTAGCAAACACTAATTAACTATTTCAGATTTACTATTCATTTGTTGCCATTTTGGGGGCTTTTATAATGCTTATTGCTTGGGATTTTTGGCTATGCGACAGCAGTGCCTTAAATATATACCTAAAATAGGCGTTTTCATTAACGATGGCTGATTTGGAGATCATAGAATGCAAAGATATTATGTTCGAACCACACAACCCACAACCCTCTGTAAATAAATTGTTTAGATTCGACTTCACGAAGATATATTACATTGGTTATCGCTCACTTATTAACCGACTTAAAAAAGGAGGTGGTCCTCAATTCGGATGTGATTGCCACGATCTGATGATGGGATCCTAGAGAAATCAAGGGCAACCCTAATTTTTTTTTGGGACAGTTATTTTTGTAATGTGATTTTTTAAGCTGGTTATTTATGGCTCTTTCTTTGGCTGTACAGACAAAAGCGAAAGCCGCAAAGGCATCCAACCACACGTTTGGCATTTAAATTGAAGATCTGAATGTTCCACAAACACATATTTCATACTGATGGGTGACATGATGTGGGGTAATTCCTCGGAAATTTCAAGAGTTTTTGTTGCTCAAAAAAAATGCATCCGCGCAATGTTTGATATGGAGTGGACTGAATCGTGCAGACCAGTCTTCAAATCTAAAGATCTTTTAACTGCTCCGAGCATATACATCTACGAGGTAGCAAAACTTGTTAAAGGCAACCCATCTCTTTTCAAAGTGAATATTAACACAAATAAAAGAAAAGCCACTCACGCATACATTGAAATGCCAAAACCAAAACTGGAATTATTTAGACAGAGTTGTGTATACATGGCTCCTCTTATATTTAACTCATTACCTCAGTGGATTATAGAACTGCCTTTTAGTAAATTCTGTAACCAGCTTCATAAGTGGTTAGTGGCAGAATGTTTTTATTCAGTGCAAGACTTTCTAAGAAAAGGTACTTGTAGATCATATCATTTTAGAAATGTTTTGTAAAAAGCCTTAATTACTATGATAAAAGTTATTATGATGTTTTATTTTTTAAGATGGTACATGTTTGTGTTTTCCAATTTTAGTTATTTTTATGTTTGTATTAAACTAATAATTTAATATTAAATTGACAAGACTGATAACAAATGTGTTCGAAAAGGCTAGACAGACGAAATATAACGCTACATAGCAAAAGAAGTTGTAATTTATCTGATTATAATTTTAAAATACAGTTCATGGATGTACACAAAAGAGTAGAATACGATTGCCTCATGTGCCAAAATTTTGAAGCTTCATTTACACTGTTTTTGGTAAAATTTTAAATATGTAAATCTGGGCTTAAGCTAGTTGGCACTACTTTTAGTTTTGAAGCAAAACATTGTAAAATGAGTATCTCATGAGATCATTTAGCTATCTGTCTGTTAGTCCCAGTGGTTTTACTAAAAACCTTATTTTACGTAGGCAGTTAAAATTTTAGCGTACTTAATTATTTATTCACCGACTTCACAGTTAATTTTTCACATTTAGGTACTTTATTTATCCAATTATCCTTTTATCTAGCCTACCCGTAAAATTCGCCGACTGAATTTTGAATTAACCTCATTTACCGAGACCTTCGTATTAGTATCTAGACCACCGTTGAATTTCATTAGTATTATGTTCGCACATACGGATTTACATACATTTTCACGCTTATACACTGAGTATAATGGAACCATTAAGAAACAAATACTTACTGGTAGAAATCTGAGTGCAAAGGAGTGGAAACGACGCCCACAGCGAGTGTTATTTATTACCTCTAATTACTTGAACTTAGGTCGGTATTGTGTGGCTGGTGAAGAGATTTGGAAACGACTTGATGGTGTTAAAGCTCTTGTGAACGAGCTTTAGGCCATCGACTCATCTTGGACCTGCCGTCAAATTGTAGTGCTGGCTTTATTGAAAAGTATTCTAACCTTTACGATTATTACCAGTTCGTCTCGCAACTGTTCTATAAATTCATTGTTATTCTTTTCTTACTTTTATTTTACAATAATTCGTGATCTCAGCACACGGTTAAAAACAAACCTTATTTTTCGAAGTTGGAAAATAAATTTAAAACAAGAATTTAGCTGAAAGCTTCACAGCAAAATATTTGTAATTTTTCTCTCAACGTCAACGCTCGAAGTGGCGAAATAATGAGAATTCCTACTTATTCCGAAGTATCATCTCGTGACAATGACGAATTGAGAGGGGAGGGAGGGGGATCGATGGCATGCCATCGTTTCCGCTGCCACCTCAAAATGGTGGAAAACGTGCCATTGTAATTAGGTCATCTCAATACGATTTAATGGGGTGACGATGGAAAACGTGTTATGGTAATTAGGTCATCTTAATACGGATTGAACATAAAGGAAGAAATAGTATAATAGAAGGCAGGTAAATGCCAAAAAGTAAAAATGTGATCTTGAAATTATTGGTACATTTAAAAATGCTTATTTTTAGACTTCCGTACCTGAAAAGTGTCAAGACATCATATTTTAGGTGCTACTTTAAGTAGTAACTAAACTTCTAGTAACTAAATACATAAGCTTTCATTGTGTATTTGGCAGTACGTCAGCAATGGCTCGGGTACCGTCTTGCTGTGCCACCTTTATAAAAGACAAATTCGCCATGGAGGATAATGATAACTTGGGACGTATGGCACTATATACCCTGACATTATTGGCACTATCATAGTGGTTTTCAAATAGTGTAATTGTTCAGTTAAAACGTAAATGAGGCTTTTTAGATAAGCCGTATAATTATGGTTATGGACGGTACAGAATTTCAGAGACAGCGCTTTTAAATTCCTGCCTTTTACGACGTATGAAGTGAAGGCGTTAATAGTCCACTTGATGTTCAGTGGTAGGCAGTTACAGACCATGAACATCATCTAAAGATAACGGTGCGTCAATAAATTTAAGAAATAATATATAATGTCCATGTGGTACAGATTTATTCATTTTAGACAATTTCATAATTAATGTTTTGAAAATTTCGTAGCTATATTGAAGCCGTGTCGACATTACATTTAAATCTACAGGTTAAGCAGTGGTTATCTCGGAGATGGGTGACCACCTTCAAATAACGAGTTTTCTCTGGGCCTCGGTGAGCTCGTTTAGCCGTGTCGGTCCCGGTTGCCATATGAAGATCATTGGCAGTCGTTACGGGTAGTCGGAAACCAATAAGTAACCAGTGTAACAAAAAGTATCGTATTACCTACTAAAGGTTTGATGGCACTCGTCCCACGTAAATAGTCATATCTAGCTGAATCCGTAAGACTAAAAGCAGAATCCAATCTATTTAGGTAAAAACTCGGAGAATGAAAGATTTTTATAATAAAAGTCAAACTCTGAAATTGCATCCTATTGTACTTTCGAAAACACCGTACATCCGTCATTACATTTACCTTTCTCCTAAAACAATGAACTCGTTTCCACACCTAAGTGTTTCCACTCAGAATATTGAACTTTCATATTTTACCAGAATTGAGAAGTCATGAATATTATTCATAGCGTTGAAAATATCTTTCATAAATATAATACTCCTACATGGTTTCCTACAATTCTATCACGTGCACAAGATAGTCTGAAAATTGTGGAGGAACATCAGATATTTCCGTCTATACATCGCAAGAGCTATCTCTGGAAGGCTTCATAAGATATTCATACGTGTTTCTTTGTTATTGTACAATCAGTTGTATGAAAGCTGTGATATCGAAGTGGTCTTAAACAATATTTCAGCCCAGTTCTTTGTTGCCGTACGTGATTATGTCAACTTCGATCCGTGGTGCGATTCTGTTAAGGAAATGATCGATTTAAAAATTTTAGCTTTTAGTTACCCCAATATAAATAAGGTTTGAACAGAAATTTGAATTTCGTACACGTATTAAATATACGCATGCCGATCTCCGGGTACTTGCTGATTTGCTGATGCTATTCGACTGATTATTTTCTAGAATGTTTTAACTATTTAGAGGCTAAGTACTAAATAAAAGTGATATTGAACATTAATTGTTGAGCTATATTTACTGACTTAACGTAAGTAAAAAGACTTGGCATAAGATTAATTTAGGCTAACAAAATTTAAATAAACTTTGCTACAATATAATAGAAAGATATAAACATTTTAGTACGTGACTTGATATCGGCAATATATTATAGGTAACCTGGCAAAGAGCTTAAGGTATCCTTTTCTTGTCTGAAAGATTATACTTGTCCTGTGATCCCATGCTCATCAGGTCACGATCTGGTGCTGGTATCCTAGTGAAATCGAGGGCAGTCCTCAATTTTTTTTATTTTATCTAAAGCTTCTCGGATATTTGCATCTTGCATTCAGTATTTCTTGTTGCTGAGCTGTTGCTGGAATGTACAACTCTTCAACGTTTAGAAGTACGAAGATAATTTTATTATTTAAATTTAAATCTTAAGGCCATTCACTGTGTATTATTTCAAGTTATACTAAGATTACTCCTGACGTTGAATATAACTTAGTATTTTTGTAATTGAATTCGTGATTTAAAATACATAATTTTGTCAAGGCCATGCCGCTCTGTGCCTACAAAGCAAAGCGCGCATTACATATTTTCCATAAATTAGTAAGCATTTTCGTTTGTAATGAAGGGTTTTCGTTAACGTGTAAACCAGTTTCCTGCCCCGTGGGCGTATGGCGTTTTTAATTGAAAATCTGTGTTTCGTTTCCATTTGACCTAAATACAGGGGGAAGCTTATGGCGGCGAGTTTGGTGACTCGATTTCATGATTTCCGTAATTCCGTACATGGTTGGATCGTTAGATATACCTACCTACAATCATTTACTTGAATATGGATATGTACTATGTGTTTCAAGAAATATTTTTCACGTAGCAAAAATCACCTCCTTCGGTTGGCCAAGGGTTTCATTTGAAACCAAAGTTCGACAGAAATACCCGCTCTAACAAAGGACACTGTTCAAATCCAAAAATTGTGTTGGAAATCACAGTAGGTACGAGTAGGCGTGATACAACGAGACCGCAATAGACGATGCTCCAATTTTCCCAAGCACCAACTACTCAACTATACCCTCTAATGGAATTCAAAACCAATATATGACTAACATGAAAATTGAACAAAATATTTTGTTTCTCAGTTAATTTATTTCACGTGTAGTTTCAGAGATAAAGTGTAAACCACACACTAAATTTCGTCTCTCATTATCAGATAAATTGCGTGTCCTTGAGCTCAATACGCTTCATTTACACCTACGCTCATATATAATCTGTCTTTTAGCCGACATTTCACGTTATCGGTAAATAAAAACGACTGATATTGACGCTATCACAAATGCTCACATCACTTCATCAAGTTCAATGGCAATTTTTTTTAATTTTGCTATAAATTATGTCTAAAAACTAAATTATTTTCGCAATATTTCGAAATCGAAAACAAATTTTTGAAAGGTTAAAGAAACACGTGTTAGTAAAATTCTATTTTTTAAGTTTAATAAAGTTTTTTTTTCAAAGGAAAGAAAATAAAATCGACGAAAATAGGGAGGGATCCCAGTCACAACAAAGGAACGAGGCCCAGCCAAAATATGCCTCAGTAAACTCGTTACCTACTTTACAATACAACATACAACACAAAGAGTTACAATTAAATAAGTTAGAAAAGGAACATAAGCAAATTATAGGCAAAAAGCTGAGGTTTAAATATTTAAAAAAAATATGGATGGATCAATATAATTACATTTTCTGAACAGTCTACACACGCAAAATTCCATTGTCCGACGATGTTTGATCAGCAAAAAACTCACTCTAAATGAATGAAATTCTCGTCACTATGAATTAAAACTTCGAGCTATTTAATTAAAAATTGTCATACGACCAAAATTGTTTTCGAAAAGTATTTTAATAAAGGACAATACCTGTTTAACGATCAGTCTCGCGACCCTAGGACTTGCGAAGGTGACGAAACCGTAGCACTTGGAGACACCAGCTCTGTCATAGATGACTCTCGCTGCCGTCACCGTGGAGAAACCAGAAAAGAACTTCCACAGGTCTTCATCAGTTGTCGTCAAAGAAAACCCACCCACAAAGATCCTATTGTGAATAACGGTCCCAAATTTAGGAGCATCCGAGGGTGGGAGAGTGTCATCTGTATCATCATCTGGAGAATTCAACAGGGCCTTCAGTTTCTCATGAGGATCTGCTGTCTTCCTGTTATTGGCCGTGCTTTCTTCAACCATATGAGCACAACTCGCAGACTCACTCCTTATATACCTCTTAACACCACTCTCCATTGTTCCTTGCACTGTTTTAAACACTAATATAACATGTTCCCTTGTTTACTAATCTAAAACCACTAGCGGCAACTAAAAGGGCACTGGTAGTTCACACGAAAAAACAACTGATTGTCTGTAACGCGAGGTTTTATCGATTATGCTGGCACATAGGTTGTATAGGTAGGTTTCGTGAGTTGCGCGTTGCGAGCGGCGATGTGACAGGAACACGGACGTTTTTCCGAGCGATGTTTAAAAAAACAACCGAGATAACAGTGTGTGATTTGAAGATTTTTTAGATACGCACTATAAATAGAGTTTGAGCTATTGTCGACCGCTATTTTTACTAGTCGAGGGAACTAGGTCATCGGTTGACACCTAGCGGATGAATATTCTTAATGGTTCTTATCTAAGTTAAGTTTAGTTTGTATGAGTTAAGTATAGGTGGCGCCTTTGTTTTGAATATATATCGGTTCTGTTTGCGTTAGTCAGTAAATAAATGCCGCTCTTTCAAATGCTGAAGCTGTGGAATTTAAGATGATCTGAAATTTAGCTTATGACTTACAAGGCATAAAAGTATTATTATTAATTTATGTTTTGTACTTAATGTTTGAATGAATTCTAATTATTTCAGACCATTTAAAAAAAACAAAGCTAATAAAATTTATTTTAAAGCATTAATAAAACGTAATTTGACGTTCGTGTAATATAGCAAGAAAAGAAAATTTGCCCAATATTTCAGGGTAAAATAATATACTTTAATACACTTAGTTTTACCCAACTGTAAGGAGGGTTATGTTTTTTGCGTGTATCTTGTATGTTTCTTAAATATTTAAAAAGGCTGGATCTTAAACTCCCGAGTGATGTAAGTACTGTAAAAGAAAACTGCAAATCTCAAATATGATAATTATTAAATGTCCTTATACAGGGTAGCTCATTTATATCGGTCTGTTTGGGAAAGTCTGTAATTGTAAGACATGGGCAAATCAAATTGAGTAAAAAAAAATTGCTTATTAAAATTTTAGATAGTTCTTGTACTCAACTCGGGGAGTGAATCAGAAAATAAAATCTACATTATTTATATTTGATTTAAGGCAAACTGGATGAAAAGAAACCCGAGGGTAACAATATTTGCCAAGTAAAATCTCATCTGACCTACGATTGATGTTGATTGCGATTGAATCAGCTATACAAAACCTAGGAACACATACCAAGAAAAGCGATGTTCATTCATTAAACACGAGGAATAAACATAAATTGGTAGGCCAATATTATCGCTTAAACAAAGTCCACAACTCATTTGAGGGACTTGGAGTGCGTTTTTATAACAAAATTCCTGTCGAAATCTTGAACTTGCCCCTACTAAAGTTTAAGAGTATCGTTAAGAATCGTCTCATGGAAAGGGGCTATTATAAAATAAACGATTTCTTAACCGACACTACGCCTTGGAAATAATATTAATTTATCTAATGTATTTATTACACTAATGTATTTATTATTTACAATTAATATGGTTATTATATTTCAAATGAATTGCCAAGTTAGACATTGTTTTGTCCTATTTATAATTATGATTAATTATGATTATTTTGACATACTATATTCTATATTGAGATTGACATAATTTATTTTTGACATCATATTATCATATTATTGACTTTTGACATTATAATGAATATCAATTGATACATTATTTTTATTATTTAATATGATGATTAATGAAAATTAATTCATAATTATATAGATTCTTTATTTATTAACTCACTAAATTTGATTTGTATAACCTCATTTCATGTTATTTCAAATATTGTTAAGTAAAGACAATCTGTGTGTACATTTTTTTAATTTTTATATTTTTGTAGTATATATAGTTTTTGTTATTAGTATATAAATATTTTTTTGTCTGCTCTGAAACCCTTATATATACAGTAGTATACACACATTGTTTTTACTCCTTTATGTTCTGCTTGAAGTGTAAGATACTGCAACCTTATATACTATGGATTTATTTATAATAATTTAATTGCATTTCTATATTTAAGTTTATTTTCTCTTTATAACCATATTTAGCTATAATGTTGTTTTGGTTGCTATAACTTACACATAGAAATTCTGTCAAAAAACAAACAAATATTGTATGAATTATTTGAAAAGATGGTGCACATGAGTTTCTCACCAGCTCTTCTAATGATGCAATACCCATCGGAGCTGGTACTTGGATTGATTTTAATTCAATTCTCTAAGTTGAATTAAAGTCAATCTAAGCTCCGGTGTCAAATCATTTTATTACAATAAGTACTATAATTTAGTTAGCTAAGTTTTATTTTAATTTTATATTTTTTGTGTTTCGATGTTTGTTTTGACGTGTTCAAGCGCCCCTTGGGGCCCATGGAAATAAATAATTTGATTTGATTTGATTTGATATAAAAGACAATATTTTTGATACTTATTTTGACACATTATCCTGATTCAATCACACAATCAACAACAATAAGGGGATTTTCTAAGATACACATTTTTTTCTATTATTTTCATACGAGAAATATAATTTCATCTTTGCAGCCCAAAAATGCTTAATATTTGATTTTTCCCTATCTTTGTGATTTTTACCATTAATTTCTACAGTTGAATCAATCACTACGCTCCTAGTAGTATTTTAGGTTCGACAAACTTTTTATTAAACTTGCCTCACTAGTAGCTTAAATAACTATTATACGTCGCACGCCTAATGATGATCCCTATGACAGTTCGTTAGCGCTTAACATTGTACTGACGTCCTATCACATCAAATCCTTTAGAGGTCCATTAAAAATTCGAAAAAATCATAATTGTGTACATTTGTAAATTATAAAAATGAATATTAAGAAATTATTACGTAATGTTCGGCAATAATGGAAAAAAAACTCAATGCAAATGTACATGGTACGTTCTGCAAAAGTTACGTCGTCAAGCTGTTATCGACTAAGAAGGGACACATCGATAAACAAAATATCGATAATTTGTTGGAAAAATTAAACAAATGCTTTGCAGTTTGTATTTTACTTATATCAATCTGAATAATCTGATACAGGGTCAAGCGGATCTTCAAAATTAAACTAACAAGAATTCTAAAAAAAAGAATTCTAAACTCTTTAAATTATGCAATTTGAATAAAAATTAAAGTATAGTAAAATAAAATATAATAAAGCTGTTACTTTTTTATCTAGTGTTTTATGTCCATCAATGCGCGTAATCTTTTTTTCAATTTAGATAAATATTGCTTATTATGTTGAATGATCTGGCTGAATGACATGACATTTGCCTAAAAAACAGTACCTATTTTATCGAAATTGTTTTGCATAACTAATACAACTGTCAGTTGAAACGTCATAGGGATCATCATTCGGCGTGCCAACTATAATACGAGCAAATATTAATCAATGCAACAGGGTGTTTTAACACGTGCTATACTGCTATGGCAACTTGGCAACACAAAAATGTCAATGTCACTTTATGGAATAAAGAGTAGGACTTGTTTGCACTCTACAATTTTTTTGTTGTTTAGATTCTTTAGCTTGTGCCAATTTTACTTCTAGGCATACAATGAGTGCATTTCCAGTTACGTTGTGACGAAATATTAGACCAAGGTGATAATAGTTTTCGTTTTGTGCCGTTTTATTACGTTAGTAAAAAGTTACGTGTTGAAACGTACTAGTAATTGGATTATTAACTTTCCTTCGCTCGCTCATCGCAAAGGTAAGTGTTTAAATGTTGTAACACTAGCCTGTAACATCCTCAATTGTATTTGCTATCGGAATATACAGCCCTGATGTTTAACAACGTGTAAAATGACGATCGTGTGTAGGTATTTCGCAATGTTTTGTTTTTACCGTCTTTTTTGCATATTTTAATGCGACGGATGTAACGAGCCGGTTTAGAATCATATAGGTTTGTGTTTTGAAGCTTGTTGTGTATAAATAAAGCGGGAAAACCAGTTATGAGGTCAGTCTGATGAACTTATAGGATTTCAATTGTTTTGTTTTGGTCCCTATTGCCTTGGAATAAGATGGAATTTCCAGTGTCAATTTAGTGTAGAAATTGATTGTTTGCAAAAGTAAAAGTATGCAAAAGCATAGACCTATAAAATACCAACTTTGATTTATTAGACAAATTAATAAACACTATCACACAATGAGTTTAAAATTAGCCAAACAAATGACATATTAGTGTCATCATTACTTAAATAAATTCAAGTATGAAATATAGTCAATATGATTACTTACTCTTTTTTTGTTATGAAAAATTAAATTATTGTCTTTTAAATGTTAAAGTTATTGCCTATACTTAAATCAAAATTTGGTGTTTAAAATAGACTTATTTAAATAAAAGGTATCTGGCATTTATTTTCTACAACATATTTGTTTATAAATATAACTTCAATAAGCAATGATGTTCAATATTTTCCGAATACTTGAATCACTGTATTTAAGAATTTATCTGTCTTTAATCTTTTAAAGATGATTCAAGCTGTATTATGTTAAACACCGTCCCTATCATAACCAGTCAATCATAGACATCATAGAGAATTGCAATATCATCTGGATCCAGTTTATGCAAACTATAGCATTTTGCTGGGCAGCTTGCATACATTACTCAATAACAGTCAGTTGATAGTAGAACTGTGTTACGGCTGTGAAAGTAGAAGCTAGACATGAGGGCGCACCACCCAATGGTAGTGCCTACAATTTGAGATCAGCAGCACAAATATCTAGTAGAAGCTATACTTAACACTACATTACTTCATCTCATCACTACACTACTTATAATTTATTTTTATATCATTGTTTGTAATGTTTTGAATTGTTCATGTGCCTCCCGGGGCCTATGAAAATAAATGATTAGAATTTGAATTACATCTTATAAAACAATGTTGCTTCTCCCTGTCTGTCTGTCCCTATGTATGCTTAGATCTTTGCAACTATGCAACAGATTTTGATGCAGTTTTTTTCATTTATAGAATGATTAATAAAGAAAGTTTAAATTAATAAAACATGCATATTATAGTACCCAGAGCGAAGCCAGGAGGGTTGCCAGTAATTTGATAAAGCAATTAGATGCATTAATCTTTTAATCCATTAAGTTACCACTCAGCTGTGTTAACATCTGTTCCACATATCCGGAGTAAATTCAAATTCAAATTCAAATTCAAATTCAAATCATTTATTTTCATAGGCCCCAGGAGGCGCTTGAACACGTCAAAACATTACAAAAAAATGATATAAAAGTAAATAATAAATAATACTAAATTATACTAATTACAATGATTTGAATAACCGGGGCTCAGATTAATTTTAATCAAACTGTTTAGAATCGAATTAAAATCAATCTAAGTACCAGCTCCGATGGGTATTGCATTATGAGAAGAGCTGGTGAGAAACTCATGTGCACCATCTTTTAAAATGAAAAATATAACAATATAAAAGTACATAAAAAATCACATAAGAAGAGCAATTCATTTCCAAATACTATTATCATTTATGTAGTCTGAAATACTATAGTAAGCTTTTTGACATAATTTAGTTTTAACATATTTTTTAAATTTACCTATTGATAATTCTATTGCGTCTAAAGGAAGTTTATTGTAAAAGCGTATACATTGACCTGGAAACGAGTTAGAGATTTTATGGAGCCTAGTAGTGGGCACAGCGAGTTTGTTTTTGTTCCTTAGATTTAATTTATGGAGATCACTATTTTTCTTAAATTTCGTTTGGTTTTTGTGAACGTACATTAAATTTTCGTAAATGTATTGAGAATGTAACGTCATAATATGTATCTCTTTAAATTTATTTCTTAGTGTCTCCTTGGGACTCATCATATAGATAGCTCGAATAGCTCGTTTCTGGAGCACAAATATTGAATCTATATCCGCGGCACTACCCCAAAGCAATAAACCATATGACATTATACTGTGAAAATAGCTAAAATAAACTAAACGCGCAGTGTCAACATCGGTCAGTTGACGAATTGTTTTTACGGCGTAAGCTGCTGAGCTGAGTCTACCAGACAACGTTTCTATATGTGGGCCCCATTGTAATTTAGAGTCTAATGTTATACCAAGAAAGACAACCTTATTGACCATTTCCAATTCCTCATTGTCCATCACCACACTAGTTTTGACTTGCTTAACATTTTTTGTAAAAAATCTAATATATTTTGTTTTACTACTATTTAAAAGCAAGTTATTAGCACTAAACCAGTTCACTATCTTTGATAAAGCATTGTTTACATCGTCAATTACTGATTGTTGTCTTTTTACCTTAAAAACTAAAGAAGTGTCATCCGCAAACAATACTATCTCATGATTATCCTTAACAAGATGAGGTAAATCATTAATATACAAGAGAAACAGGAAAGGCCCTAAAATAGAGCCTTGTGGCACCCCCATTGCTACAGCTGATCCATGCGAACGCTTTCCATTGACATCTACTCTCTGAATCCTATCGCTTAGATATGAAGTAAGAAGATCCAGAGCGATGCCTCTTATACCGTAGTGGTGTAACTTCTTGACTAGAGTTTCATGCTGCACACAATCAAAAGCCTTAGATAAGTCACAAAACACCCCATAGGCATCCCGCGACTCTTCCCAAGCCTCAAATATGCATTCCAGTAATTTTACCCCAGCATCACATGTTGACCGTCCGCGAGTGAAACCGAATTGTTTAGTGTGCAACAGATTGTTTTCATTAAAATATTTAAGTAACTGCGCGAGGATTAATTTTTCAAAAATTTTACTAAACGTAGGTAGCACCGATATTGGTCTGAAGTTTGTGGGGTCTAATGTACTACCTGATTTAAACAATGGAATGACTTTACTTAATTTCATTAAGTCAGGAAACACACCACAATCAATACATCTATTAAATATCACGATTAAATCAGGTGCAATAATGTCAATCAACGAATTTATAATATGTACAGAAATGCCCCATAGATCAGCCGTTTTCTTAATATTAATTGATTTAAACGCGGCTTTAAAATCAGACAAATTAACATGATGAAAATCGAAATTATTGTAAAACTCAGGCACATTATCTTTAAGTAACGAGTAGTAGACCTTGAATTGATATATTGAAGGCTACTCATTTCTTCGTCATTCTTTTATTGTTTGTTCAGGTGCATTTGGCCGCTTCCACTGTTAAATTATTTATTTAGTGTTTGATGCTCAATACACTTCAATAAAACCGCTAAGATTTCTGAGGCATTGTTTTATTATTAAAGTGTTTAGTGACCCTAGAAATTTGAATCTTAGAGAAATAGATCATAAATTAAGTTAAAAAACAAACAAATATTGTATGAATTATTTGAAAAGATGGTGCACATGAGTTTCTCACCAGCTCTTCTCATGATGCAATACCCATCGGAGCTGGTACTTGGATTGATTTTAATTCAATTCTCTAAGTTGAATTAAAGTCAATCTAAGCTCCGGTGTCAAATCATTTTAGTACAATAAGTATTATAATTTAGTTAGCTTAGTTTTATTTTAATTTTATATTTTTTGTGTTTTGATGTTTGTTTTGACGTGTTCAAGCGCCCCTTGGGGCCCATGGAAATAAATGATTTGATTTGATTTGAAATAAAAAATTGAATTCTGGACTGTTTTCAGTGCATTTATCTATACTTATATAATTGATTGCCAGACTGACTGATGCATCAACGCAGAGCCTAAACCGCGGGGGGTAGGATCTTAAAATTTGCCATGAAGGTTCCTTACATGACGTAGGGGCGCACTAAGAAGGGATCTTTGACAATTCCTTTTCGTAGGGGGCATAATGAGGGTTGAACGGTTGTATGGAAATCTGTAATTTTTGAAGTTACAAGCACAAAATTTTGTACAGTTAAACTTGAATAAAAATAAATGAATTTCTGTACTGGGGTTTTTCAAAATTTTATTCCGAAGAGGTTGAATTTAAGGTTTTTCAGTTAGAAGTGAGTTTACGCAAAAAATCAATATATTTTATTTTTCCCTTTTGAACCGCGTGCAAGCTTACATTACATCACTGAAAAAGTAAAAGGAAGTATGTGAACAATGTGCCACTGCCTGATTTCTATTTAAATACACATGTTACTCATTCAGATTTCTACTGTAACAAATCTTTTTTTAATGTTATGAATACAAGTTATGTTTTAAGTTCTATGAGTCACCACTTGTGCTACTGTTGCGCAATCTTGGTACATGTGCGGGGTTTTCCCTTGCTCTGGTCAATTGAGATTATCATGAGATGAATATTAGATGATTTGGTACAATCTAGGCTTAGATGGCTGCGTGTAGATAGGATATTATGTTTGGAAGTGTTTATGACTTAAAAGATATTATGCAAAATTGTAAAGATGTTTATAAATCAGTTGCTCTACATAACCATGGCTGAATTACTTTATCACAATAAATACCTGTGCAATAGCACAGGTATTTATTGTGATAGTGCAATAGCACTCCACTGTTCTCAGTAATGCATGTCATGTACTTGGTGCTGATTTAACAAAAGTTTTAAAGTCAAGTTTAAAGCTAAACTACAGCTTTCAGTCTCTTAGTTCCACACAATCATTGTATGAGAGAGGGAGGGCGAGACAGTTTAATAAAACTGTTGATTAAGATGTTCGTTGGTTGGAGGGCCATAGTTCTCAGGAGTCCAATATTCTTCTTACATATCAATATTGATTGTAAGTCCTTTTTTCCGAAAAATCAAATATACATCTTTTATTATTCGTAGATTGTAGTGTATTAAGCGCAATCACTTTCTTTGACGTAAAAGTCGCGGTGAAACCAATGCTCTCCACAAGAGATAAGATGTCAAGATGAAACAAAGAAAATTCACAGTTATACTTTTGCAACAATTGGACTGTCAAAACCCATATATTCTAAACATTGACCTCATAATAATATAATTTAAAACTAGTTGTATCTAGTTTAATGCATGCTCTCTGGTTTCTACATGGTACTCGCTGCGTCGCCGTTATCACATATGCCGTTAGTTGAGTCATTGTCAACCTGTTCAATTACAAACTCGTCACTGAGCAGAAATGGTAGTCAATGACTTCAATCTCTGATGCTGCAGCTGTTTCTATTAAAGAGTAAGGTTTGGGGAAAAGTGTGACCTTGTGAAGATCGCCTTGGTGTCTTACAGAAAGATTGCTTTGCTAATAAATGCCTGTTCCCAGCATCTTACCTACCACATACGTACATCAATACTTCTCTTTATACAGACTTCTAAAAGTCAAGGGAATCCTTTAATAATCCCTCCTATCAGTCCTATCTGTCTTTCAATAGCTATCTTGTATTTGAAGTGTAGTGCGTAACTTGACTCGATTCAAGGGCCTTCGACGCTAGCAGTACAAAATATACTGGCATTTCGCAACCACGGCTGTAGTGTTATGTTTCAATTTAGTGGTTTACTTTATTGCATTCTTTAACTGTCTGTATTATCATGACTTAGGCTACGTATTACCTACCTACAAAGTTTCCTATATGTCAATCAGGCTATAAGCTATCTATATAATTGAATATCATCAGCATCTGTTGAATAGTTTTGAGGCGTAATAACATCAACATATCGCCACAAAGTCCCGCATTTAAATCGACGACGGTTCCATTCATTACCGATGCGAAAAGCAAATGGTTAGTCTGCATAATTTCAGTAAAAGTCTGAAGTCTAATAATGCACGTCACCCAATCACGTGAACCAGAATTATCGACCGTTTTCGGTAATTAAGTTGGCGGTTAGTATGATTAGAAGTCCTGGAACATAATGTAATTTTTGCCCGAAGCTTCTCTCATTTCTTCATTCTTTTAAAGAGTTGCCGGTTCTATTGACGAAGTACCCGAATTACTTATCACAATCAGCATTCATCAATTCTACCTAGATATAATTTTCTCGTCACCAAACTTTTATGAGAAACAATGTAGCCTCCCACGAGGGAAGCCCGGCCGTCGATCACCACCCTTAGTGTATGACCAGACCGACCCTGCTTGCATTAGTGTTTCATTAGTCTTCTATCATCTTCGCAATATTTTATACGTATGTAGGTATATACGTATTTCCAGTAAACAGATAAATAATTAAGGTTACCATATTGTTGTTTATAAACTGCGTTACAGTGTACTTTGTCTCCAAGGTAATTGTCCTAAGGGTTATCTGTAACGGGCTCGCATGACCTTGTGCTCCACGTTATGATATAGAACCTAGATGGACAAGGATGGGTGCGAATGCACTGAGGAGTGAAAGTTTTTACTGGGGATAAGATTTTCCTTGCTTTAGTTTCTAGTTGGAAGATATTTTGAACTCGATACCAGAGAGTATTACGAATATCTGGTTGTATTAAATAGATTTTTCTGTAAAAAAGTCTGAAAAATAGTCTCCATTATCCTGGGTCCTTTTAAGATATCCTTTATCATTTATTTCAGATTTTAAAATTGAGTAGATCTTTCTACAGATGGTCAGGTATTCATACTGTCGTGCCGGTCCTTGAACTGCAAGATAACTCTATATCCATGTCATGGAGTTCAAAGATGTGCAAGCTCGACAATTTGAATTATTGAAGACCTTACGGAAATGTAGGGAAAAAAGCCCCTATTGTCTATAAACTCCCTTTACCCACTTGCTTGCTTATAAGAAGAAACCCGATCTCAAAAAATATTTCATTTTTGGCAACCTATATGACGAGAGAGTAACTTAAACTACATTTTATCACTCGGAAAATCTTGCGGGGAACAACTATTCTTTAATACATCCACCTAAAATATAGATAGATAATTTTCATGTTTTCTGCGGTCGAGAAAAACCTTGAAAGCATCCCTCTTATCACACCGGCATCAACTAGACTTAACAGAAACCATCTTAGTATCCGGTATGACTGGAATGCGTAATTCCAAACGTGACTGTAGCAATTACCGTCTAGCGTCTGGCGTTATCTAACTTAAAGCATTAACCTTTGAGAGATAGTACTTAGTTATAGACGTGTTTGTTGAACTGTTTTTTTTGCTCTCGGGGGGTATACCCTACAAGACGTGTAGGTAGTTAGGGAATTCGGCCTTGAGTTTATTTACCTTTGGTTCGTTATTGGCTATTAAGGTGATTAATCCCGAGAGGGTTATACCACTGTCTAATGGTCCGGCTACATGCAAACAGTTGATATAGCTGGCTACACACTCAATCTTACGTGTGCAAACTGGAATTTTCACGCGCTTGAAATTTGCACAGACCATTGCTGCCGTGTTTCTTATAACCGCCGTTTTTTTTTCACAATATTGAGTTAGTTACATATTCGGAATCACCGTATCGAGATCTATAACTTTGTCTTTGATAGATTATAAAAAAAAATGCTTGTGTCAAGCGCAGAAAAAGATGTTCAATAGAATAAGCGTTCTGTCTGTTAAGGCGTTTGCAGGTGATGCAACGTAGTTGCGGCAACGATCACGATTTGGTGCTCGTTGCTGCAACTGGCGACAACTGCACTCTCAAAGATTTTTTTAAAAACCTGATAGTGGCCGCAACCAATTTGCTACATCTGCAAAACGTCTATAAAAATTTACAACTCATATACCTGAACCATACCAACCATACCATATACCTATCAAAGAACATTATACTAAAGTCAATTCGGTCGTTACACTCAACTCACTTTTAGCATGTTAATATTTTTAGTTCACCCAACCGAGACCGAAAATACGATAATTTGACCTAAAGTGGTGAAGGACATTGGCACGTAGTTATAATTCCATTCAACGCATCGAAATGTCGTCACTGCAATGACTAAGCCTAATCGAGATTCCAATGCACACATGTTAAATTGTCTATCAAATTGTGAATAATTGTATGCGTAATTATTTCCGACCAGTTTCCGACCAGTTACTGACCACTATGTCGTAGCTTCTAGGTATTTGGGTGACGTTTTATGAATGACTTGATTGTGATAGATCAGGGAGCCCCCTGCTCCTGGTTTTGCTACAGTACTTTGTAAAATGCCTTCATGGGTCCCCAAGAGAGCGCGTGCCATGGGTCTTTCCGTTCCAAGAATATTTAACTGTTGTGCACGAGCTTGAGAGATCTCACTTATAACTTGCTACCAAGTGCGTATAGGTACGCGTACCATCTTATTTACGAAAATTAGGGGATGTAGAGTTCAAAGAACGAGCTCGAAATTTACATTTGTGGAATACTTATGTCGACTTATGTAGCTGTGCTATAAAAGAGTGTAACTATGCGAATCAAATGAAAACAAAATATTTTAGGATAAAGATATATCACGATAATTTTAAATATCAAAATACCCTAATGGATAGTTTAAACTATCAAACACAAATGAATGATTAGTTTCTGAGATTAGCGGTCACAAACAAAAAAAACTAACTTTCTCCCGCGGTTTTGTCTGCGTGGTAGGTACATCAATAAAAAGAAGCCTATGTTACTATGGTCGGTTAACTGCAAATAAAATTTTATTAAAATCGGTCCAGCTGTTCAGAAGATTAGTTGATACAGACAGACAGACAGACAAACATTTTAAAAACTGTATTTTAGCATTTTTAACTGCATGCATATATTTTTGCATTTAATTTTATATATATATATTGATGAAAAAGCGTAGGTAAATGACCGTGTAAATTAACCGCTTTGGAAGGAAAACATGAACATTTAATTTTATATGCCTACCAGGAAGAAGGTCGGATAATTTTGAGCTATCCTCCTAGCAATAACTACACATTGTATAGAGGTTTGACCTTTAATCTAAACTTATGCATCCTTCTTTAACAGATGTAAACACCTAAGCTAACCATTAAGTAACAACGGTAAAGATCTCGTGGTTATATAACGATGAGTCGTCTAATTTTAAATCGTCGGTATCCGCAGTGACGGAGGTCAAATGTAATCATAATAACATGTCGTAAATCCGTATTCATAGCTTGATTGCACTTCATGTGACTATGTGAGAGTACCTATATACGCAGAAAATACTCGTTTTATCAGTATACTAATGGGCATGGTCAGTAGTTCTTACGGGATTAGAAGCAGATTTTTGACGTATGCGACTAAGGTGTTTGGGTCACGCACGACACACTGGTCAAAGCGACCAACTGTTGGTTCATACAAACAGCAGACGCTTTAAGCTACGTTTATTAATTTTATTTTATTTAAAACTTCATGTACAATGATATCGCACTAAGGCGGACTTAATGCCATAGGTAAGCATTCTCTACCAGTCAACCTTTGGGTAATGCTGAGAGTAGGGTAGTAAGTGCAAAAGTAGAAGTTTATGTCATAGGACGTGCACGATGGCGGTGTGTTACATTTTGTACTCTCTTTTATGGAACACCCACAATAAATGTTTCTTGACCCTTTTGACAAAACATTTGCGGCAATTACGTTTTCGATTCTTGGCTTGTAACTAAATTCATCAAGTGTTATCGTATTATTTAATGTCCTTTAGTTATTTTTTTTCCGATTATTTTTTTTAACTTTAATCTCTCTTGTTCGCAGTCCTCACCGTATGCAGCACATAACCGTTTTCTCGCTCAGGCGGCGCGCTAGCGATGGCGGGCGGATGCGCGTGGTCGCGTCGTGTCGCCGCGCGAACTCGCACGCTCCGTTCTCTTGTGAGAGATACGCAGAAGGCGCTCGATGATGTCTGTGACATACTGCACTTTGGTAAGTCTTTGAGATTGTCTGCACTTACTTACTTGCTACAGCTAGATGATGGAGGGCAGCGGTCTCCTTGCGAACTCGCAAGCTTCGCTGATCGCTCTCTTGTAACTTGTAAGAGAATCACAGAACTTGATAGATGAAGTCCTCTATATGTTGCTCTTAAGTTAGTGTTTAATACGACGTTAAGAGTTAGCGTAGGGTAGCGTAGCGAGCTCGCGCGGCGATCAGGCCACTAGCTGTAGACTTTACAGTGATCCGATCACCGCGTGAAATCGCACCCTATCTTCCCTATCACTTAGAAATAGTATTTCATTCGTGGCATTGTGGATTATCAATATACCTTTTCTCCTGCAAGTTAATAAATAATTATTATATTTATTGATTTATTTATTAGGCACACAAAACACATTACAATCATGGTTACATTAAAAGTAGATAATATTATACAGTTTAGATCTGGATCGTAACATAACAAATATGTGCACACAGAAAAATCAATATTGAAAGTTTAATAATAATAATCAAAACTACTGGATCGATTTAATCATTTTTTCAGTGAGTGACATAGGCTATATATTTTATACCCGTGTGAATCCGGAGCGGGCCGCTGTGTTTTTATATACAACGTTTACAGTTTTTCTGTAGTGTATTTAGTATCAGCATTGTACCCGTGCGAAGCCGGGGCGGGTCGCTAGTATAATATATATGTGAACATTGTCTCATTTTCTATGATATCTGCTTTTTAACCGACTTCAAAAAAAGGAGGAGGTTCTCAATTCGGTTGTATTTTTTTTTTTTTTTTTTTTTTTTGTTCACCGATTACTCGGAGCCGCCTGGACCGATTTGAGAAATTCTTTTTTTGTTTGATAGGATATACTTGTCATGTGGTCCCATTTTTTTTCAGTCACGTTCTGATGATGGGATCCTAGAGAAATCGAGGGCAACCCTCAAATTTAAAAGGCTTCTATATTGTTTTTTGTATATTATCTAAAGCTACTTGGATATTTGCATCTAGTAGCCAGCATTTTATGTTGCTGATCTGATGCTGGAAGGTACAACTCCTCAACGGTTAGGAGTACGGGGATAATTCTTTAAATATAGGCTCCTTGAGGAAGTTTACTGTATTCTTTCAAGTTATACACAGATGAGGCGAGACGTTGAATATTACTTATGTATGTTCATAATATGAGGTCATGATTTAATGATGGGATCCTAGAGAAATCATGGGTCAATCAAGCTTCTATATTGTGTTTCGTATATTACCTAAAACTACTTGGATATTTGCATTTTAAGTTGCAGAGCTGATGCTGGAAGGTACAACTCCTCAACGGTTAGGAGTAGGTACGGGGATTATTATTGATAAGTTTTCCGTCTCAAGTAACCGTCGTCTCCTCATTCGAGAAACATTCTTGCTCGGTCTACCCATCACTTAAAATCGTAAAATAAAATAATTTTTAACAAAAAAAAAAACCGACTTCAAAAAGTAGGTAAACTAAAAAGCAAAAAATAAATTTACTTCGCACAAATAATACGTTTTTTCATTTAGTTAAATAGAAATTATTAAATAATTATTTTATAATTCTGAAGTCGGTGCCAAGTAACCAATAACTAGATAATAAGTATAAATCTTTCTAACAACTATTTTCTGACTGAATATTAGTTCTTAATTATCCGATTTACGTGGCACCGACTTCAGAATTATAAAATAATTATTTAATAATTTCTATTTAACTAAATGAAAAAACGTATTATTTGTGCGAAGTAAATTTATTTTTTGCTTTTTAGTTTACCTACTTTTTGAAGTCGGTTTTTTTTTTTGTTAAAAATTATTTATTATGTATGTTCTATAATCGGCTCATGTTTTACTCTTTTCCTCGATTAAAAATAAAAGTTCCTAGTTATATGCGGTTGGTTACGTCATTATAATGTCATCGGTATGCCGCAACAGAATAAATTGATAATGTATTAGGAATATGTATAGCTACATTCATTGATTCTATCTAGGGCCCAATTCAAATCGTTACTCAACAGTTTACAGCTGTTTTGAAGGCCCTGACTTTAAAACTACACCATGCACATGAATGACTTTCACCAAGATTTGTCTTTTCGAAAAACACATGCATACTTTGATGGCGATGACGCAAAATATCACAGAGAAATCTAAGTAGAGCGCTTCGTAATATTATCGATGGTGTGTGAAATCAAGTACGCAGTAGTAACTCTAGGCCAGCGCTAGCGTGTCGAACCATGGACTTTCTCATAATGATTAGGAGAACAATCCCAAGTCCAGCAATTTTGTTCGTGACATTCTTCAAATATAGTTTGGTCCAAACACACTATTTACCAATACACCAATCGGGCAATCTCAATTTTTTGGTATTCTGAAAATTATCTTAATATTTTTCATTAAAAGTACTATTAATGATTATAGATTCTTAATAGCAGCACGAAGTTGGATTTGTGCCCAGTGGATGACGATAGGCTCACCTGCTATCTCATGGGACATAAACATAACAGGTGAAATTGGGTGTTTTTCACCTGCGACATCCTTTTGGGTAATATAGGTTTAATGATATATTACTTTTTCTCATCTTCTAGACCCAGACGTCCCGATATCAGTCCAGGAGATAGGGAACCACGCAGCCCGGTCCACCGCTCTGGTATTGCTGGGCACTACTCCAGCAGTGCGAGCTCGCTTGCTGCACTGTATGCTTGGAAGGCAACTGCTGCCGGATCCCACTCCTCGAGGATGTCGATGGGTAGGTGGAACTGCAATCTCTTGTTTGGAGTTGGATCTACAAATAAAGCTAGTAGACGGAAATCAGAATGGCTGATCACCAAGACGATGATTTATTAGTGCATATTGACTTTTATAATTGAGCCTTTCTGAATAGTTTGCGTTTAAAAGCCCATGGAAAATAAAGTTCTTGGACATTGCCGCTTTATCTTTCGCTAGACAGGCAGCTTGCCCTTGTGGTTGAGTAGTAAATTTAACAACACGTCCAGAAAGTTTGCGTTCAGAAGAAACGTACGTGGATAAAAGCAACCAAACACATTGAGCAATCGCTCTGATTCCACGTGCTGTCTGAACACCACATAAGAGCTCTTGTATCACGACTCGTAGTACACGAGTATTTTAAATTCGCGCGATGCTTGTGAACGTGATGTATGGTGCGCCTAGTATCTCGGCAACGCGTGTACTAGCATGAATGTTTGTAGCTTTTGGTCCAGGGGAGGTATAAGGGGAGGGGGGCAATCAAATGTTATTCAATCAAAACTTATATCGACTGCAGTGCGGACGCCGATGGGTACCAATTAGTTTTGTTTTAATTTAACCTTGTCATTGTTTTCCAGGTTCGCATCCAATACGGGAGCAGCACACAAGTGCACCTGACTCTCGGCAACTCGGAGTTCGAGCTGGTCGAGGAGCTGGAGTGCAACAAGAGACCCTGGGACACGCTGCCAGTTGAAGTATGTCGTTTAATCCCAATATTATAAACTAAATGACCCGCGCGGCTTCGCTCACTTGGTACTTCGATAAAATATAGCTTATGTTACTGTATATCGGTCCTGTAGTTTCAGAGTTAAATCGTTACAAACATACCAACAAAATTCTAATATTTCCTCTTTATAATATTAGTAGATATTATAGAAATCTCGATACTGCCTGTAATTCTGGCTACATTTGCCACAAAACTGCCTAAAATAGCTGTTAGACTTTGAATTACTTTAAAATTTAATAAAAGTCATTCCTGTTGATTTGGAGTCCACGAGGAATAATAAATGACCTTATCTGTAATTAAAATATACATATTCTATTCCCTACATTACTTTAATGACATTATTATCCTTATTAAATTATAGCATGAACATAGGGGTTTGTCTTAGTCTGGGTGTTTCTATGTATATTAAGTATGTATTTACAAAAGAAAAGTATGAATGTATTAGTATAAGTTATTCTAGTACCCATAGCACAAGCTTTGCTTAGTTTGGGACTAGATGGCGTTGTGTGTAAGTTGTGAGATATTTATTTATTTATTTCATCTTACAGGACCTGATTCGCCACGACAAAACGGACCTGAGCACAATCTTAGAAGTAGAAATCAACAACCAGTTTCTCAAAGACGGCCTACGAATCATTCTTCCTCCAGATTTAGCCCAAGACCCTGGAATCTCGAGTCATCAGACCCTCAAAAAACTCCACTCCGACCTCTTTTCAAAAAGAGACAGTATTCTAAAGAATTTCAACCCTGTATATCTCTACGCTATAGATAAAACCGGAAAGAATATCTTCTCTGATAATATATCCGGGGATATAACTTCCTCGAGGAGTGAAGAAGATTTTTGGAATACATTTAATTTGTATTCTATGGCGAGGGTCGGGAAGGAAGATAGTGAGAGTACTTGTAGTGTGGAGGGGGAGAAGAGTCAGGCTAAGAGGAAGTGGAGTGGGGAGAGTAGAGAGCCTACTGTTTTTACTGGAGAGGTAAGTGTGTGCAACAAGAAGAAACCATTTTTTTTTTTTCATTATATGTAATAGTCAACTATAATCCACTAAAATCAACACACAAGATACAATATAACATTAAAGCAATAAGGCAAATGATTCCTTCCTTTCCAACCATCCTTTAGTAATGTTTAACTTTGGGTACCTTTGAACACTATAGCGGCCGTGGCGCAATGGATAAGGCATTTGTCTTACGATCGAGAGGTCGTCGGTCTGCTCGAATCCTGGCCATTACACCACGGACGTGTACTTCCTCCTAACACAAGCGAATTAAGCTGAGCTGAATGGGGTTAACAAGAAAACTAGTATTTTTTGTTAGCAAATTAATAGTAAGCATTAAAAAATAATACATATATTATTAATCCGTTATTTGTAATTTATAGTTTAGACGGTTACAAAGCTATCATTTCCAGTATTGGATAGTCTGGCTTCCCGTGCAATACGAGACCGGCTTATACTGACGATGTATAAGATCATCGGTAGCCGAGTATACAATTATTTTGATTAAATTGATTCCATTTTGTTTTTCAGATTGTTACACTTTTCGACTCACAAAACTTAACACATTTTTGCTAAATATAAAAAAAAATACTTGGATTCTTTCAACCATTATCTATTTTCTTACAGAACTGCTTAGACCTCCACCAACTAAAAGAAATCAACCCGAATTCCCAAGTGCTGTTCATCCTCTTCTCTGACAGCGAGGATATGAGCAAGCCAGAAGAGAATAGAACAGAAGATGAAAAGAAGGACAGAAGAATAAATATGGATGCGCTCAAGTGGATATTTAGGTAAGGATAGTTTATTTAAAAGTATTTGCTGATTCTGATATTGACAGTTAAGGTATTAGCAAGCCAGAACTGGGGGTTAACTGCGTCTTTGAACCGGTCGAGTTAAAGGAAATGCGTAATATCACCATAATAGGTTCAACCCCTATATACATGTGACCTAAACATAAAACAGGTGAAGTGTGGGTATTATACACCTCTGCAAAACCCGTTTGGGTAATATAGCGGTGATATTATGGTATGTTAGTTGTGAAACTATTTCCAAGGTGGTCAACAAGGCCGACCTCCCCGAAAACCGCCCGAAACTTTGCCTCAAAATCGGGCAAAAAAATACGTGTTTTAGAATATATAACCTAAATTAATCGACATCGATCCCCGCTGGATCGGCGCTGGATCGATTAGTGTAATATAAAATGTCGATTGAAGTAAATCGTTGTCATCAATAGACGATCGACCCGGTTGGTGTCAAACATCTTCATCACATCTTATTGAACCCTGATTATTGAAATTTCAGGCAAACCCAAGAGAAGCAAAAGAGTCCAGAAGACCTAAAAAGACTACACGAGGAACAGACTACTTTTATGAATGAGTTGATGGACCAGTGGGAGATGATGAGTAAGTATACAAAAAAAACCGGCCAAGTGCGAGTCGCACTCGCGCTCGTAGGGTTCCGTACCACTATTATACAGGGTGTCCCATTTAAGGACGTCAAGCCGAAATGCGGTGATACAGTAGGTAATGACAGTTACCAAAAAAATATAAAAAAAATCCTAGTTATGTATTTTAAAAAATATGAGCATTTTTAAAAAAAGTGAAAAAATTACACCCTGTGGTGGAGTTTTCGTTCCTGCTGCTACAAATTTTAAATTTTTACAATTATTTTTTTTGTTATGTAATCCTGAATACTACTCCTTTAAACTGTAGTGAAAAGAAAACAGGCTAAATTGCAGCATCTTGGTAGTAAATGTAGTTTTTAGTAAGACTAAGATTTAAAATTAATTCTTCGTCTAGATTTAATTGACTGTCCTGCAAAAAAAATATACTGGGTAAGTTTGGCAAGTAACTCAAAAAGTTGGCGCATTTAATAAGGATTCCGAAAAGGTATTACACAAGCTAGTTTATTTCTTAAATTGCGAAGATTAATTTTCCTTTTCATTAAAATCATCATAGAAGCATAGGCCTTCGTCCTGGGCACCGCAGGCGACCGTACTAACAATGTTTTTTTGTATAAATCTAATTAAGTGGTTTTATCTGTGCAATGACTATTGAATAATGACTTTTATTAAAACATAATTTTGAGTTAACCAACTTAAAATCGTTGTGATTTCTTTTGAATTGTTAACGTACCTATCTGGCCCGTGTTATCGTATTGTTATGATATCGTGCGTAGGGATTCTTCGTGTGCGTTCGCCCAGCGGGATGTTGTTGAATTTAAAGATTTTAAGTATGCAGATATTTAGTGTATGACGTCGTGTAATTGTGTATGGTAAAAAAAAAAATGTGCATGCAGCCATTGTGGAGAAATTCACCAAAAACTGATTCCGCTGGGCGAACTTTTTTTAATCCATCGACTTTAGAAGAAAAGAGATATGTGCAAAAATTAGTGTGTATTTGTGTGTAATTGTGTATGTATGAATAAAATTAGTGCATGCATAAACTTTGGAGAAATTCAAGTTTCCGCTGCGCGAACGTTTGGCCATTAGCTAGTTTTCATATAAAGCGCTTACATAGAGGGCTGTAGATTTTTACATACGTTGTTTTGAATTTGTTTATATTTGTTTAAAAAACAGATTTAGAAAAAAATTAGGGGTTTTAAAGTTTTTTTTTAAGAAGATGTCGAACTTGTATTGCGGCTGAAGGCAAAAAAATTGAACATCTCTTGTATTAATCCGATATTCAATTAAATGATTATAATATTGTAATTATTATTAATAGTTTCTATCTACCTCTCTCACGCTCAAAGGATACATTTATCTATCTAACTCCCAGTTTAAATTACGGACGGATATGTTAACAATTCAAAAGAAATCACAACGATTGTAAGTTGGTTAACTCAAAATTATGTTTTAATAATAATAATAAACATCTTTATTCAATAGTCAATGCACAGACAAAACCACTTAATTAGATTATACAAAAAAACATATTGTTCGTACGGTCGCCTGCCATGCCCAGGACGAAGGCCTATGCTTCTATGATGATTTTAATGAAAAGGAAAATTAATCTTCACAATTCAAGAAATAAACTAGCTTGTGTAATACCTTTTCGGAATCCTTATTAAATGCGCCAACTTTTTGAGTTACTTGCCAAACTTACCCAGTATATTTTTTTTGCAGGACAGTCAATTAAATCTAGACGAAGAATTAATTTTAAATCTTAGTCGTACTAAAAACTACATTTACTACCAAGATGCTGCAATTTAGCCTGTTTTCTTTTTACTACAGTTTAAAGGAGTAGTATTCAGGATTACATAACAAAAAAAATAATTGTTAAAATTTTAAATTTAAAGTAGCAGGAACGAAAACTCCGCCACAGGGTGTAATTTTTTCACTTTTTTTAAAAATGCTCATATTTTTTAAAATACATAACTAGGATTTTTTTTTATATTTTTTTGGTAACTGTCATTACCTACTGTATCATCGCATTTCGGCTTGACGTCCTTAACTGGGACACCCTGTATACATCTAAATAAATGTTTTTCTTTATTATTTATTATATTGAAGTTAATTGAATGAAAGGCAAAATGCGGTTTACGATTTATAACGTATTAAAAAAAACTAATTATTAGATCTCGTTCAAACCAATTTTCGGTGAAAGTTTGCATGGTAATGTACGTCATATATTATTCTTACATTTATCATTCCCTTATTTTAGAAATTACGGACACACACACACACATTTTTTCACTTTGGAAGCGTCTCTCGCGCAAATTATTCAGTTTATATTTTTTTTTATTAAAAACCGAAATATAATTTTTGAAGACCTATCCATAGATACCCACAAGTATGGGTTTGATGAAAAAAAATAGAGTTTCACTTCGAAGTATGGGGAACCCCAAAAATTTATTGCTTTTTCTTTTTTTGTATGAAAATCTTAATGCGGTTTACCGAATACATCTACTTACCAAATTTCCTCAGTATAAGCTCAATATCCTAAGCTCTAATAGTTACGAAAAAAAGTGGCTGTGACATACGGACGGACAGACAGACAGACATGACGAATCCATAAGGGTTCCGTTTTTTGCCATTCGGCTACGAAACCCTAACTAGACTCATCCTTGGCCTTTGCCTGCATCGTGTCTCAAAAAAAGATGGCTTTGTCTTGTCCTAGGTTTGCAGCTATCTCCATACAATTTTTCATGAATAATTTGTGTGTTACGCTTTTACAGCTAGAAGAATTTTTCGTGGTTTAGCTGTAGAAACGTAAGACGTTAGCGTATGCGCGCACTGCGAGGTCTCGGGTTCGATTCCCGGTTCGGGTAAAAGAGTTATACTAAGAAACAGTTGAAAAAGATATATCCTACTTAAGATAGGAACAAATGGATGAACGTGACGTCACGAAATGAGGTCATACTATTGAGAAATTTAAGGCTCCGGTAAGAGGCGAGCGGCTGCCCGGTGTGCAGTAAGGTCGCAGGTTCAAATCCTGTCCCATATCATTTTCAACTGTTTCTTAGTATAATTTGCTAAGCATACCTAAATGCTATAAAAATAATCAATTAGAAGGGTAAAAGAGTTCTTTGTGAACTTTTGGTAAGGGAATTCTCAATAGCAGCAAGTTGGATTTATGCCCGGTGTATAGCGATAGGCTCTCCCTTTTCCATGGGACCTAAACATAACACCCTTCTAGGTAATTAAAGTTGCACTAATTCATTTATTATTTATTTTTATTTCAGCAAGTCCACCCCAAAAACACTACGTGAAATCCCAATGGCTAATCCTAAACGACTCGGACCTCCGTACACCCGACAGTAAAGCGCCTGCCTCATACTCCAGCAGCTCCGTACAGAATAGCAGCGAAACTTGCGTGAACGGCAAACACGAGAAGACTGTTAAATCCAGGACCAATTTATTGAGTACTGTTGTGAAGTTCGCCACGGATTGCTTGCAGAGTTATTTGTTGGAGTACTGTACTAGGTTGAGTGAGGTTAGTATGCGGTGAATTGAGATTTATATATAGAATTATACAAATAGCCCAGGGTAGATCCCTTAAAAAATGATAAAAAGTCAAAAAAATAATAGTAGGATGAAACCCATTAGAAAAGGAGGAGAATATTATAAAAATTTAAGGAAAAATAATTTACGGGCGATCTGAGGTCGGGAAGAGGGGGAGGGGGGGGTTTTAAGGGTAAAAAACGTATTTTCTCGATTTCCGGCAAAACTAAAAGTCCTATGGAAAAAAGTCGAATGGCAAAGTTGTTGGTAATAAAAAGATCTAAAACTTTTGCATTTACACTTTTTTCATATAACCTCAAAATTTATGTGAAAAATTCAAAAAACCAAGTTTTTGGTTTTTTATTTTTATCTTTTACAAACAAAAATTTTTTTTCACGAAATTTGGTGAAAACTTACCTTTTTATGTCCCAAATACGCTGTAATTTATTTGATTAGAAATATTTATTTTTTCACCTTTTTTTTTAAATAATATCGATTTTTTACCCTTATTTTCGATTGAAAATTCACCCGTCAAAATATCAGCTTTTTTAAAAAAATTGGTATGTTTTTTGTTCGTTGAAATGTCTTCTTTCTGATGGTGAAAAAATATATATATGTTACTATAGTAAATCTTCACAGAAAATGCAAAACAAAGATCGTAAAAAACTATTAATATATAATTTATATATACACTATATACAATTTTGAGCTATTTTCAAACAAATAAGTTAATAAAATTAATATTTTATCAATGTAACATGTAATCTTACGTTTTTCGAGTAATTAAAGTGTAAATTTTAATAAATAACTCAAAATTGTATATGTTAATTATATATTAATAGTTTTTTACGATCTTTGTTTTGCATTTTCTGTGAAGATTTACTATAGTAACATATATATATTTTTTCACCATCAGAAAGAAGACATTTCAACAAACAAAAAACATACCAATTTTTTTAAAAAAGCTGATATTTTGACGGGTGAATTTTCAATCGAAAATAAGGGTAAAAAATCGATATTATTTAAAAAAAAAGGTGAAAAAATAAATATTTCTAATTAAATAAATTACAGCGTATTTGGGACATAAAAAGGTAAGTTTTCACCAAATTTCGTGAAAAAAAATTTTTGTTTGTAAAAGATAAAAATAAAAAACCAAAAACTTGGTTTTTTGAATTTTTCACATAAATTTTGAGGTTATATGAAAAAAGTGTAAATACAAAAGTTTTAGATCTTTTTATTACCAACAACTTTGCCATTCGACTTTTTTCCATAGGACTTTTAGTTTTGCCGGAAATCGAGAAAATACGTTTTTTACCCTTAAAACCCCCCCCTCCCCCTCTTACCGACCTCAGATCGCCCGTAAATTATTTTTCCTTAAATTTTTATAATATTCTCCTCCTTTTCTAATGGGTTTCATCCTACTATTAATTTTTTTGGTCTTAAAAATTAACGGCACTGGGCTAAAAGGGGAAGATCTCTGAAAGCTCAGCCACGAGATGGCGCTCAGATGATAGCTGGATGGGCTGCTCTGATTGGTCAAGAAAACTACAAATGATGCTATTTCCATGCACGTTGCCCCATAGCAAAGCGTACTTACATAGATAAGATTACTGTTGGGTTTTTCCAAATTAAAGATATATTCTTTAGTAAATACAAGTTTTATTCGAGATCAAGTTTGATAAAAAGTTTGCACGAGAAGAGCAAATGACAGATCGTACGGCGGGAAAAGTATACCGCGCTCCTAGTGGTAAAAACGAGAACTAATCATTGGGGTGTGTTCCATTTATAACAATTATATCACAACTTTTAACTTCTTTAATATGACACATCTTGTTAAGTTAAAACACTTAGACGAATAAAATTGAATCCATAGTTTGTTGTTTAAAATCTTCCATAGACTCTGATAACTTGTACGAACGTTTGTTTGCCACCTGAGTTTAATAAAAAGAAGACTAACATTTTTGATGGTTGTGCTTTGCCAGGTCCACGTAAAACTCCTCCAGCAGTTCATACTAGCTTCGTTCGACATGGCCAGGGAGTTGCAAGTCGTACCTAAGAAGATACAATACGTAGCTAAGCAGGAACAACAACTGTACGAAGTAAGTATGAGCACCTGTTACTTGATCGCCTTTGGCTGTCGAGGTTCTTTTCGTAGACCCCCTGGGGGTCTCGGGGTATCCAGTCCAGCCTGTCTTAGTGGTGTCACCGCCGGCTGCAAAGACAGCCGGGTCGTTGGGTGGGGACCTTTGGCTATGTTTCCACTAGGGCGGTGCGAGGAAAGCGATACTATTGGCTATATATATGGTCCACAGCGACCTAGTACCTAAAGCAGCTCTGGTCAAAACGCAGTCTAAATCGTTTTGAAATTTTGCTGTATTTAATATAAAATAATAGCAGCCCCGTATCTGATACTTGTCCCCCTGGGCTCGGGCCTCTTCTCATGATGAGAAGGGTTAGGCCTTAGTCCTATATGTTATTTATACCTTATTATTTTGATGTACTCATTTTTTTTTCTTCATTTAAAAAAGGCTTCTGCACTAGGCATTACTCCTGTGTCGCGGGGGTGTTCACAAACATACATTTTACACACCCAGGGTCAGAACAAAATCTTTGCGGATCACACAAAGATTTGTCTCGTGTGGGGATCGAAACCATTGCGCCAACCGTGCACTCAAATTAACAATGAATGCAAATTAAATATGCTTTATGTGACCATGTCCTGATTAAAATTGTAATTTCCACAGACGATAAACGAGAAGTTTTCCGAGGGAGACAAGAAGCAAGAGCTGCTGCAAATAATGCAGGAAGTGCTGCAAGAAATGAGATCTGAAGTCAATAACATGGACTGGAGCGTAGATGGTAAGAAAATAGTATTATATTTGTTCTATATCTATATTCGAAGTTAAGTTAAATTCTTAAAATATATTTTTTTGGGTAAATGATAAGTCAAGTCTAGTATTTAGCATATACACCCCTTACCGCGAGGTCACAGGTTCGATTCTCGGGTCGGGCAAAGTGTTATTTGTGAACTTGCCGTCGGATATTCACAATTGCAGCACCGAAGTTGGAATTGTGTCTGGTGGATGGCGAAAGGCTCACCCTCTTTTTTTTTTTTTTTTTTTTTATACTACGCTCACAGCGTACGAACGTGTAGTCCACCTGATGGTAAGTGGAGTACAGCCCATGGACATCAACAATCCACAAAAGCAGATTGTAGATGCGTCGCTGCAGCTGAGGACTACGGTGTTATGCCTCATGTGCCAGTAATTTCAGGGCCTGATCTCACCACCAAACCGAAACATAGCAATGAATGCACTACTATTTGGCGGCAGGTTAAAGGTGAGACGGTGGTGCTTCCGCCCTCGAGCTCATTCACAAGAGCTCTACCACCATATCCCAGGGACCTACACATAATAGGTGAAATGTGGTTGATGTACACCTTTGCCCTCCCTTCTGGATAATATAGGCGTTGTTTGTATGTTATGACAAGTCTAGTCATGTCGGTTCCGTTCATAACCAATTTTGACTAATTTCGGTACCTAGCCAAAGCTTAGCTAGCCTTCAGCACGTAGCAACTTCCCGAAAGGCCCAGACGAACTAGGTACAGTGGGCCAAGCAATTAGGTACGCAGGGTAAAAACTTCTACGCCATAGTGAAAACTGACTGCAATAGATGCATGTGTAAATTACATATTTAATAAGTGTAATATACCCACTATTTAGATTATTAATTCACTTATCTATAACTGGTGTAGTAAATCTTTACTATGACTAAGAAGTTTTGACCCTGCATACTTAACTCGTTTGCCCACTGTACTTGTTGAGGTCAGATCCGATGCAGACTAGTTTCGAATCTATTACGTAAACTTATCAACTGGGTCACTAATACATCTATGAAGTGTGAAGTCTTGTATTCGATGCCAGTTTCGAGCATGTTTTTGTATTTTATCATGAGTTAACTAAAACTTTTATATATTTTCCAGATCTACCTTGGCACCGTGACACAAGCTTCAACGTGTCAAACTCAATATTCTACGCGTCCCGCACCCCCTCCTACTCGTCAGTACGCAATGGCACGGAGCAGCCGTCGGACAGCGAGGAGGCGCTCTCTCTCGACGCCTACAACTTTGATGATTACGACATCATACCAAGGGCGGGGGACCGCAGTGATGATTCTTGTGGGAAGAAGGTGAGATTGACAAAAACAACGCGCTTATATTGTTCAAGAGGTTGTAGCAGAGGTTTTTAATATCCACATTTCACTTGTTATACTTATGTCCAATAATAGGCGGTGAGCCTATGCGGTGCTGCTACTGAGAATATGCCTGACGAAAAATTGTTATTAATATTTTTGCTCGTCCCGGAAATCGAACCTGTAACCTCACGGTGACTGGTCGTATACCACTACCTACCGCTAAACCAACAAGGCACTTTTTCTTTCACGCTCCTATGGCTGTTTCCTAATTAATCAGTGTGGAAGGGACTTAGACAAATAAACCAAAAGGACTAGTCATTGTCAGGTCTCTGCTGCCATATGTGGAAGAGCACCGCTCTTGCAGATCATAGAAAAAACTAGTTGTCATAATCATAAATGCGCGGAACAACCCAACCCTTTTTCTGCTTAAGCGCGACAATTCCGTAAAATATTAACGATTTAGAACTGTGCACAGGAAGAACGCCGCTATCAAACTGACGTGACGTGATGACGTTAGGACCTAGTCGAGAATCACAGTGCACAGTAGCTTGAGTCACCTCCCCTTGTTTCTGTTCGATGGTTTTGGCAGATTCATTTGAGTAGATATTTGCTCAAATTTTCTCTCCATATTGATTAAGTGCTCTTTGGGAGGGATGTGGATAAATATTCTCATGTTCCTATAAGAATATTTTACTGCACGGTGCCCGCACCGATTAATCAGGAAAAGGTATTTTAATTAGGCTCAAAAATATCTACATTTTAAAAAGGGTAGATAAATTACAAGTTATTAAAGATATTTTTTTAATTTCCAGTCTCAAGAGTCTGAATCTCCATACAACATTCTAGTAGAGAACGAATCGGAGATGTTCTCTCTGTCGAGTAGTGGATGGAGCGGCGGCACGGCGTGCACCAGCACACGGAATATATCCGTGAAGCAAGCCTCGCTCGATGTGCAGCAAACTGGTGAGAATTCAAAAATAACTCTTCGTATCTCATGCTATCCTAGTAGCTCAAAAAATTATGCAGTTAAAGCTTTTCCTGGGTAAAAGAAAGCATTGTAAGGAAACCTGTATTACTGAGAGTGCATTAAAAGTGCTTGAGGGTGTGTTAAGACCACCAATACGCACTTGGCCAGCGTGGTGGACTACGGCCTAGTCCATCTCATCATGAGAAGAGGCCCAAACCCAGCATTTTGGATACAGTGTTGTTATTATTATGAAGCTTTTTCGTTAAATTTCGACAAATAGTTACCTGATTTTTCATAAGGTGGCAGAAAGAATTATGTTTAAAAAAATCCCTACTAAGCTTCTATACTCCGCGGTTTACAATCGTATGAACCGAAAGCGATATCTCATGCTGTGAGAATCGTGTGCGAGCAAGAGGTTCGATGTCGTCGTTAATTTATGAAATCCTATAATACGTGTTTCCTTGTTTCAGTTTTATCAAAACTAAGTCAAAAAATAAGTCTGAAGCTAGTCAAGTTTGTGGATTGTTTAAGAGTCACATATTTTGGAACCTTACAAAGGTAAGTTTATTTTAGAAATACCTTTTACTTAGAAATTTAAGGAGATGTTTTCTATCAAATGGTTTCATAGACAAACATTCTTATTTCTATACATTTTAAGCTCATCATTTGAGCGACACCTAGTGGGCGATTTTGACATTAATAGTTTTCGACCAATCAGAGCAGCCTATTTTGGCAAATCGTCTGAGTGATATCTGGTGGCTAATTTTCCAGTAAACATCCTCATTATGACTTTGGCTGCCTCGTTAGTATAATGGTTGCCTTATCCGACTGCTTACCGTGACATCTCAGGTTTGATTACCGGCTCGGCCGAAAAAAGTATTATTTGGTCAAGAATTTCTCTATAGCAGCATGAAGTTTGGAATTATGTCCAGTAGATGTCTATAGGTTCATCTCCTGTCACATGGAATGAACCTTTCGTCGTGATGTTATGTATTGATATGTAATTGTTACATTGCAGGTGTTTAGAATCACTCGAATCGTCCTGTCGCCAGGAGTTAGGAGGCAGACCGGCGAGCGAGGCAATGCGACAGTTACTGTCAGTAGCTCGACAGGTAGATCTGTCGCCTTGCGCTACCTTCCCGTTGCTCAGGAGTTTATTGGAGTCTCTGAGAAGAATACTTTATAAGTGAGTTAATAAAATATGCAATAATTAAAAAATACTAACTGTAGGTAAAATATTATCTTTTCCGAGTGAGATGCGTTTGTACCTTTTTAAAAGACTCGCTTTTAGTAGACGTAAAATTTCTAGGCGGTCCTGAAGTTGCAAGCAAATGAACTTCTGTGCAGTTCAAATTATGTTTGAACGAGACGTACGTAAATGAACAAAAGAGACAGCAGTCATGCCGCGGTTAACTTCAGGTCTGCTTATACATATTTCAAATCTTTCAATAATATGAATGTTATTTCAGACTCCGCCTGGTAGGCGGGGAATCGGAGGAGGCGTGCTGCGTGCTGTCTCCGCTGTGGCGGCGGCGCGTGGCGGCGTCGGCGCTGCAGCAGCTGTCGCCCAACAGGCTCGCCCGGCTTATCTCTGCGCAGGTACCGGCACTCGCATGCTTTATGGGCGCGCTCTTTATGGAAACTTCAAATATTATCGAGAGGATTTGTTTCAGTGAATAAGTTTGCGATTCAAAAATCGTAGGTTCATATTCCATTAAGATTTCAGCCTTATTTTAATTAAAAAACTAACAGAATATTGACTAAATCTCAGTAGTACCATTCATTTCGAAAATACACAAAAATAAAACAGTTTCAACCGCATTACGCTCGTCATGAGCCTTGCACCTATCTCTATATCAATTTTCATCAAAAGCCGCCCAATATTTGATCACTGAAATCATTATGAATTAACTGACAAAGCTACTCAGCTTCGTTGGTCTAGTTGTTTCATGACGAGAATTTTAGAAATTTAGAATTTTTACGCCAGGAAATTGTCTAGCATCGTCAAGTTGGAATTGTGCCCGGTAGTAGGCGACAGGCTCAACCCCTATCACATGGGACCCAAACAAAACAAACTATGGTATGGAAGCGGCTGACGGATGCGGGTCGTTTGCACATCGACTTGCAGAGGGTACGCCTTCTCGACCAGTCTCCCGTCGTCCAGTGCTCGAGGTGCTTGCACTTTGGGCACGGACGTAGACTGTGCTCAGAGGAGGCGGATAGTTGTTCCCACTGCGGCGGCCCGCATCTGAAAGCCGACTGCCCTTCCAACCAGGCCAAAGCGCCTCCTGCCTGCATCAATTGCACCGCCGCTAAACTCCCAAAAACGGAACATAACGCGTTCGATAGGGAGTGCCCTGTCCGCCGGAAATGGGACGCGCTCGCCCGATCAGCCGTGGCGTACTGCTAAGGTGGTCACGGGGTTCACAACAGGCGTAGGTTGCAGATTCTCTTGCCTAAAGGACATGCAGCCCCAAACTCAAGAATCAAACATCCTCGGCACTTCAATCTTTACAGATGAAACCCGGATGAAAAGAAAAGTAGGGGCTGCAATGTTCCTCTAGTGGAGTGAGGCGGAGTTTCACGGGACGAAGCTTCGTCTGGTATCGTTAGATAACAGGACAGCGGTCGATCCCGCGGGACTCCGACTCATTTCACCCTTCGCCGTCGACAGCAAGCAGTCAATTTTTGATAAAATTGAAGGTGAATCAAATAAAAACTTGGATTCAATCCCGAATGCATTTGCGATTCTGACTGGGACGAACCAGAACTGCACCTTAAAATACCCGCCACAAACCCGGCAAAACACAAGGCACGAAGGAAAAGGAAACATTATAAACAAACAAATGAACAAAAGTAAGAAAAATATACAATAAAATACAAAAGCAATTAAACCAAAGAAAATAAATGAAATAAAAAACGGGACTTAAGGAAAAAACAATCACTGGGTATAAGTACAACATCAAATATAGATTCTATTTATAATATACATTTTATTTAAAGCATGCAAAACGGAAAAGAAAAAGTAAATAACAAATATAGGAAAAATAAAATTAAAGATAAAATTAAGAACATGCAAAACTAAAAGATAACAAAAACAGGATTAAAAATACAAACAACGTAAAATGGATAAAAGAAAAAGTAAATAACAAACATAGGAAAAATAAAATTACAGATAGAATTAAGAACATGCAAATAAAAAGATAAAATAAAAACAAGATCTAAAGAGAATAATAGCAATAGGTTAATTAACAAAAACAACAACAACTAGAACAACAAATAAACCCAGATGCACAAGGACTCTGATTAAGTCAGGGGAAAAGCCCGCGGTGAACGCACAAGCGTTCGCCAAACACATAAAAAAAAAAAAAAAAAACAAAACAAACAGGTGAAATGTGGGTGTTATACACCGCAACACCCTTCTGAGTGCTATAGGCGTGATGTTATGTTATGCTACTTAGTCATTCATGAAATGAAACAAAATGTTTTTGTTCTCAGATATTAGAAAGACTGAGCATGGCCCACGAGCGCTACCAATCGGCTCTGACGTCACTAGAGACCGCTTTAGTTGGACGACTGCATCATACAGAAGATATCAAACTAGCTATTAGAAAAAAGTATGTATATCCATCTTACTTGTCACTAATTATTACTATATTTTTGGTCAAGTCAATGTGGATTTTTGAAATGACGTCCACTAGGTGGCAGCACTGAGATATGAGGTACAGTAATCTGTCAAAAGTGTCAGGGTGCCTATATTTTCATATATGTAGCGCGCAAGCGTGAATTTTATTTAAGCGTGCAGCAAAATGCAGCGCGGATTATTAGTCAGTATTGGTGGTGAGACATCTTGCCATGGTGGCGACAACTAGTGGCGTAAATTATCGTTATTTTAATGCAATAATTTTAATTATTTTAATGTTTTGACGTGTTCATCCGCCCCTTGAGGCCCAAATATAATGGAAATAAATAATTTGATTTGAGTTGATTGGTTTACATGCTCATTGTAATAGTTATTAGTTCAGTTCTCATAAATGTTATTACTCTATTTATGATTTTCTCAATGAAAGAAATACACTCACTTTTGTATTGTTGATCTTTATTATTAAGAAATACTGTACAACTGTTGCATGATAATATTAGTGACAATTATACTTGACAAACATATGTTATTGATCTTTATCTTTTTATTTATCATCAGAGATGTGGTTTTAGTTATTTAGTATGACCATTATCGTTTACAGATACGCGCCAACGTTCGCTCGACTATGTCTAGAAAGTACGTCCATGTGCGATTTGCTCATGTACGGAACGCCAGAACTTGGACGGGAAATAGGTAAGTCAATTATGTATTTAACAAACGCGTTTCATTGAAGCTTAAAAATACACCATACTTTAATCAATCCATTGAGGCCAATTTTTCTAGTTCCTGTTAAGGTTTAAAATAGTAAAGTGCTGGTTCATTCTATAAATTTCTGTACAAATTTGACATTTAGGACCAGTTTCTGAGGTTCCGGATAGTTCTTCTCCGACCTAATAAATATGACCTGACCGAATTTAAAAGTAATATAAGTTATACTTAGAAAATTTATTTATGTTGGATCATATATTAAAAAAACACTAAAGAAATATAAGGTTACATTAAATAAATTGAAAATATATATACAAAGGTAAAAATAAAAAGGCAAATATTTACATTAAGTTAGGCGTCATAGTATTCCTCCGCATAGAATGTAACATTAGAAAATAACACAAATGACAATTTTATTTATGTACTAGCTAACCCGGCGAACTCTGTTCCGCCTTAAAGGCAATAAATAGGCATATTTTGGAATTTATTAAGTTAATTTGTTTATTAGAAATTACAAATTAAACAATTTAGTACTTTAATCATTAATTATTGTTAAGCTCAGGGTAGTTTTAATCGAAATTAGAGTGAAAAACATTTACTTGCAACTGCATGATCTATTGGTACCGACAATAACAGGATTTATTGACAATTACAGGTCGTGGTCAGTACGGAGTAGTATACAGCGTGCGGGGTGCGTGGGCGGGGAAGTCCCCCGTGGCCGTGAAGTCCGTGCTGCCGGCCGACGAGCGGCATTACCGGGAACTCGCCATGGAGTTCTTCTATACTAGGTATTATCATCACGCCTATATTACCTAGAAGAGTGAGACAGTGTATGACATCCACATTTTACCTGTTGTGTTTAAGTCCCCCACCCAATTTTCTATTTTACCAGGCAATGAATTGCAGTGGCCGATGTGGAAGTCCCTAAACCGTCTTCGGACCCAAGTGGGTCGCTGCAAAGACAACCTGGCCAAGTGGGGATTCACAAACACATCCAACACTAGTAGCGAATGTGGATCGCCCACCCAAAGTATGGACCATCTGTTGTCCTGCCCATTACTTACTACCCCTTGTACCCTAAAAGACCTTATGCAGGCCAGGGTAAAGGCGTCCTAGTCGCATCCTATTGGTCTAAGGCTGTATAAGCTGGAAAATATTAAACTGAATTACAATAGTCATTGACACGACAAGAAGAAGAAGTCCTATTTGACAAGAGGCCCTATCGCCATTTAACGGTTACAATGCAGAATTTTACTGAAAGCTTAGCCACCAGATTATGCTCAAATTATAGTCGAAATGGGCGGCTTTTATTAGTCGACAATCAAACTCGGCCAACAGATGTCGCTAAGATGATGAGCCAAGATTAATAGAAATTAGCATGTTTGTCTTTAGAACTTTTTTATAGTAAATTCTAAATTTGAATCTAACTTAAATTTCGCTTCGCATAGTACACCTACTAATGCCTTAATCATGACAATTTTTAGATAAGTTTCTACTAACTGCAAAAAGAAAAATGTATATCACCGTCCATTTATTATATTTAAATCCTATTTATTAGGCGATGTAGATTCTGGAGTTCCTATTGAAAATTGCCTGACGGAAAAATCATAAATAACCCTTTTTTTTCGAGTCAGTAAGCGGTCACAGATTTTAGTATCAATATTTTTTCCAGGAGTATTCCCGCTCACCCTAGAATAGTTCGTCTCCACGGCTCAGTGGTACAAAGGTCAGGCACCGGCTGCGGAGCCGGGCCGTGCGTGTTGCTAGTGTCGGATAGGAAGGTGCGGGACTTGCATGCGGCCGTGAGGGCGGGGCTCAGCTTTGCGGCTAGGATGAGGATATCTGCTGATATTGTTGAAGGTTAGTGAGGACAATGTTTGTAATTATGGGACCGGCAGGAGATGAACCTGCGACCTTCTGCACACTGGGCAGCCGCTTTAACCAACCAGCTACGGTCGCCTCTTGCAAGGAGTCTAAATTTCTCAACTGTTTCTTAGTATAATTTGCTATCATCTATCCGATGCGTGCCCGCACGGTTACATGTTATAATATTATACTATGTCCAGCTTTGGTTTCTGAGCTAATTTTAGATACTTTTTCAGGTATCCGCTACCTCCACTCACTAGGTCTAGTCCACCGCGACATAAAAATGAAAAACGTCCTTCTAGACTCGTCAGACCGTGCCTCTTTATCAGACCTTGGCTTCTGCGCCGCCGAGGCTCTGATGTCTGGGTCAGTGGTAGGCACGCCCGTACATATGGCCCCTGAGCTCCTGGCCGGGGAGTATGATGCTAATGTCGATGTGTACGCCTTTGGGATTCTCTTTTGGTGAGTAGCTTTTGAATATAGCGGCTTAGACAAGTGGCATAAACTCTGCACGAAACGCTAACCTAACCTAACTCACGCTCTTTTGCACGCCGTCGATGATCTCGAATGGCGCCAAGCAATCATAAACGTGCCGTTTACCGTTTTGAAGAATATGAACCGTATTGCAAATGAGATAAGGCTTATTCTAATTTCCATAACATTTATTTTAAGAACTTCCCCTACATATAACATTGCTTACAAGAAAATAATGATGTGTCGTTTTTCAGGTACGTGTGTGCTGGCAACATAAAACTGCCTTCAGCATTTGAAACCTTCCAAAATAAAGAACAGCTATGGAGTAAAGTCAAACGAGGTAAGTTGGTGATAGCTTACAAAAAGATGCCTTATAAATCCACTAAATGTCGCTTGTTCAGATCCGGTTCGAAGGACCATAGTTTGACCATTTTAACTAGAATAGAAACCTATCAAGTGTTCTTTTCATTTGTTATTGGTTTCCTAATAAAAATTTGAAAGCTTAATTTTTATTTGACAAAATATTGCTGTTAAACATTTTTAATGAAATCTTGCCCACAGGCCTCCGCCCTGAACGCCTTCCACAATTCTCAGACGAGTGCTGGGAGATCATGGAATCGTGCTGGACCTCAGAGCCTGCCCAGCGAGCCTTACTCGGAGACATCCAAGCCAAGCTGGAGAGGATCATGGAGAACGCTTCGGAGGCGACTCCTCCCCAGGAGTGTGAGACTCCCTTATATGAGAGCGATGAGGATAGCCTTGATATGACTGGTATTGATAAGAATTGTGTATGAGATTTAAGCATTATCCAGTATGTATGAGAAACCGCCAAGTCAATACAGCAGGATAAGATGTACACACTGCCTACATCAACTTATACATTTCTAGTACAAGATGGACTCGCATTGTATAGCATTTCCGTGCAATGCGAGAAATGGAATGGAAATCTATAGCTCACGTGTGTACAGTCCAGGTCATGGATATGTTGCCTGTTCTGGACCTTATTTGATTAAAAACTGCCAAAGTAATAATGAATTCGACTGTACCACGCATGTAGAGACTCGTGAAGTATGTTGGTCCTCACTCCCATGATTTTATGTATACAATGTGTCGCAGTTGGGGTTCTACACAGCCGCTAGCTATTTTACAAAATAACATATTGTAAAAGAAGGTATTTTGTAAAGTATCTAGCGTATTCTTGCATAGTAAGACTGAAAAGTATATTCGATTCCCGGATGAAGTTAATGTCTATCACATTGTATGTTATTTTATTTTTAAAATGTGAACAAAATTAAATGAGTGGTGAATGGTAAGAATGAACTTTAAGTTATTATTAAAAAAAATGTAAAATCTGTCGTCAAAAATAAATGTGTTAGTTGATACAGTCAAGTTCATTAATTATATTGGCTGTTTTTAACCTTATTGGAAAACCAAGGATCAAAAGTATCAAAACTGCCAATATATTAATTAACTTGATTGTACAAGCCTCTTTTAATTAAAGTAAAATTTACGGGCATTTCAAATAACGAAAATGCTGACATTGTAACCGACTGCATAAAGGCATGATTTATTTTTGGCCACAATATAAATACAACTTTTTATTTCTCGATGTTAGTTTGTGGGGCGGCAGTCTTGGGCAATTTCGCGAAATTGTTTGTTAAAATTCCCATCCAAGCCGTCCTATATGAATGTATGGCACACTTTAGTATAAGAGCTTTACAATGTCCCTAAGACAAAAACTAATAATTTAAATTTTTAAGCCGTAGCATTAAGGTCTATATTTGTCTGTGATCAAATTGTTATACAAATGATTGGTTTATTTGTTATAATTGAATGAAATTCAAAACCGTTGTTTTCAAAGATTTTTTATTCTTTTTAACGGCTTTTTTGTATGTGGACAAGTTTGCTTGTATGGAATCTAAAACTTGGAATATAAAGAAAAGTATAAATTGATGTACACACAGCTACATATCACGTTATACATGTGGACATGTATATTGGAAATATAACATGATCTGGTCTCACATTTACAGGTCTTTGTGTAGCCGTGTGTACATGCCCCAGCAGCCGTATTTGTATTTATTAAGTAAAATAAAATGTATAGTATTTAAATTATGAAATACGGGCGTTGAAATGAAATGAAATATTTTATTTGCCAAGAATATAGTACATTAAGATGGCATAGTATAAAGACTCTAGAATATTCAGCCATTAAACAGCATGCAAATATAATGGTACTAGCGACAGCGACCCGCCCCGGCTTCGCACGGGTACAATGCTGATACTAAATACACTACAGAAAAACTGTGAACGTTGTATATAAAAACACAGCGGCCCGCTCCGGATTCGCACGGGTATATAATATATAGCCTATGTCACTCACTGAAAAAATGATTAAAATCGATCCAGTAGTTTGATTTATTCATTACTGCCCGTGGCCCGCACGCGTTAAATTTGGAGTAAAACAATTCCCCCTTTCTATGCATGTATTAGACATAAAAACCTTCCTCTTGAATCACTCTATCTATTGGAAAAAACCGCATCAAAATCCGTTGCGTAGTTTTAAAGATTTAAGCGCACATAGGGACAGAAAAGGCGACTTTGTTTTATACTATGTAGTGATGAAGTAATAAAATAAATAAATATTCCACAACTCACACACAACGCCATCTAGTCCCAAACTAAGCAGAGCTTGTACTATGGGTACTAGAATAACTGATACTAATACATATATACTTTTCTTTTGTAAATACATACTTATTATACATAGAAATACCCAATAAAAGTAACAAACTGTAATCTTCTTATTACTAACAATTACTTATATCTAAAACACAACGAAATAAACAGCAATTACTCACGTTGGTCTATTTAGTCGACCGCGGTTTCTATACTTATAGGCATTTTCAAGAGAGTGCGACACGTCACGCTTGAGTCGCAGCCAGTCTTGAACTGCGGGCAGCGGTGCCGTATTTCATAATTTGAATAATGTTACAAACTCACGTCAGTTTTAATAAAAAATAAATGTGCAGTGTTTGTCATTCAAATAAATTCACATAATGTGGTTCACAAAAGACAAAATTTTACTGAACTCGACTGTTATTATAACTACTAGCTGGCCACTACAGAATACTACGAACTACATAACAATCTACATTCGACAGCTATTATACCATGCATACAAAAATTGTGAATATGTTAGACTGATATGGTCTAAAGGTATTTAAAATCGATGAACAAATCTTATTACTTACTTTTGTAGGTATTTTATGCCTAGAGATAAAATGAACTAAGTTTATTGAACGTATCACAATTTAAAACTAAAAATATTATCATTGTTGGAATATTTTTGTTATTGTAACAGCTCGAATGTATTTATTTATTCTCGAATATATAACTGCCAAGTCAAACATCACCTGTGTCAATAAACCGTTAAGATTCGACTTTTCTAAGATATGTGTGTATTATTTATGTGTCTGTTATGTATGTGTTGCTAACGGTGAAGGACAACATCGTGAGGCAACCTGCATACCTGAGTGTCTAAAAAGATTAAGTCTACCAATTTGCACTTGGCCAGCGTGGAGGACTATGGCCTAACCCTTCTCCTCGTGAGAAGAGGCCCGAGCCAAGCATATGTGTTAGATGCTATTATTATATGACATGTATGTATGTAAGAGCCGGCAGATTTCAATCTGCCTAGGCAACGATATAACTTGCATATAATTATGAAATGATGTCTTCCACTCCAGTTGGGCTAGCATAGCGAGCGCGATATAGGCTGGGCTAGCTCCCCTGGTGATAAGTATCACTGCCAATAAAATCTTTTTGGGTTGAATTTGTTTCAGATTTCTACCGAAGACTCGGTTAAACAGTAAACGATAATAATGAAAGATAATTTAATTTTGTTCAGTGAACATTCTCTATAATAAGTATGTTCGAGTTGTGACAATTGTCTAGAAAACTTCATGATGTATAGTATTACTAAAACAGTTATGATAAGCTTATTTTAAGATTATTGTACTCTGAAATATACGCTTTTATATAAATCTGTTTTTTTTTAATACCATATTGAATCTCGAGAGCTAGTTCATCAGTAATTTTGAAAACTTGACGTACTTTCCTAACTTGGAGACAAAACAATGTAGGTACACAAGGCTATTGGTTAAGCGTCAAGCAATTTCAATTATAAGATGGTCTCGCTTTGTATAGGCGTACCAGCTTATGATTTTATCGTACAACTTCATTTATACTGTGTTCTAGCTATAGTAAGTATTATCTCAACTTTCAGCCGCGACTGGTTATAGCAGAATGTATATGAATGGAATTATCGGCTGAAGGTTTGGTTTAAAGTACAATCAAAATAAAAAATTGTTAATAATTTTTTCATTAAAATTTTATTTTTAACTTTCACATCCCCTGCCGCAACTTTTAAACGCTTGTGTGTGTGAATTACCATAACAAATATAAATGTAATAGTATATTACTATGCAAATATACGTAGATATCTAATGCACCTAAGCATCAAGAAGTTTCCTCCTGAGAAGACACTCCTGGCTGCAGCATCGGTCCGTTCCTATATTTTCACCAAAACTGAAAGACCATGCGAAGTGTCGTATCTTTACTCTTAAGCGTGTCACACAAGTATGCAAATTTTTAGCTAGATGCTTTGCAAGCTTTGTAACCCACAAACCTACATACATACCCACATTGCAAACTAAACAAAAGCTTTCGAAAAACATCACCCCTATCACGCGACGTGCTCATAATGAGTCCCGAAGTTCATTAGATACCATTTCAGTCGTGCCAAATTCCCCGACTACCCTATTTGCATACAGGGTGTAACAAATTATCGTATTATCATAACTTCCGCACCGTTAGCCGCCTGACAGCCGACGCGTTTACAACTATTGAGTTCTAAATGATTATTATGGAAATATTAACCCTTTAGGGTGTGGTGCCAGTTAGAGCGAGCACTAAAGGTATACATACTTAATTTTACTACGCTTTCGGTAGATTAGCAAAAGAGAGTGGTATAATGCGGATGTGGCTGGAAGTTACAAATATCTACTCGAAAAGGTCGCCAGGGAAACATACACGGACCAGATTGCCCTGCAGAGTGGACAAGTACCTACGTAGCGCACGAAACCCATCAGCATGTATGACGAGATGTTTGAATGTTGAGGTGTTAATGAATCGTAGCAATCTTCGCCTATTAGATAAATACATGATGTTATGTTAATTTTACAGGTGAAGTGCCAAACCACTTCTTGCAATACCTACTTAAAATTAAGTAGATTGTAGTAAGCATCGGCTACTTGATGAATCGACATGCTGTGTCTATGATTTCATGATGTAATGCTTTTCCTCCTGTCAAATAATAAGATATTGTTAGTATATTTAGGTATTTTTCTGCTAATTACGTGCCATTGTACTAAACCTACTAATCTTACACCACACACACAACACTTAGTTACACTAACTGTCATCTTGACCTAATTTACACTCGCTCAAACTAACGCCCGACCTTCCTCCATGCAATGTACTGAAAACTTTAGTACAAAGTATGTTGATGCACGTTGTGTTCAATGCCCGGGCAAGGACGAAAAGCTAGCCGTTTTGGGACGACCCTCGGCTGCCTGTCGCCGGAAGTAAGGTGTTCTGAAAAATAAGACCATTTGCATTTTTGAGGGGTTTCGGACTCTAAAATGAAATGAAAGTAGTCGATTGTAATTTGCCTACTACACGCTTTACTACTACATCTACTTTTTCTCCCACTACGCTATGCAGCGGGCGGAAAAGTAGGAAAATGCCCGCTGTTCAGAACTTGCCCGAAAACACTAAATTTGTTTGATAGATATTCTCTGTATGTCATACTGCAAAGAGGTACTTTCCACGTAGGTGTAGTTTAATTACCTATATATTTCAATATGCCTGAGTATTGTAATTATAGCATACATAAAAAATTTGCTGGGTACATGTAGGTGCAAAAAGTCGCAATACTTTAAAGTTAAATATTAAAGAAAATATAAAAGGTTTTCTTATATTATCTAAAACACATATTATACCAAAACTGCATTTCTTTTGTAAAAAATACGTTTAAATAGAGTACATTACTTCAACAAAACATCCCATCACAAGACACTTGTTTAACTTTGTCAGCAATTTTTAACCGACTTCTAAAAAAATAATTTTTAACAAAAAAAAAGCGACTTCAAAAAGTAGGTAACTAAACTAAAAAGCAAAAAATAAATTTACTTCGCACAAAATAATACGTTTTTTCATTTAGTTAAATATAAATTATTAAATAATTATTTTATAATTCTGAAGTCGGTGCCAAGTAAAAACAACCTTTCTACAATATCAAATTACAGTTCACACAAAAAGGGAGGCGTAGTTGTGCTAGTGCGCGGTCGCCCAGTATTGGTACTATCCACAGAAATATAACTAATATTCAGTCAGAAAATAGTTGTTAGAACGATTGATATTATCTATACAGTCATTAATTGTTTACTTGGCACCGACTTCAGAATTATAAAATAATTATTTATTAATTTCTATTTAACTAAATGAAAAAACGTATTATTTTGTGCGAAGTAAATTTATTTTTTGCTTTTTAGTTTACCTACTTTTTGAAGTCGGTTTTTTTTTTGTTAAAAATTATTTTATTTTACGATTTTAAGTGATGGGTAGACCGAGCAAGAATGTTTCTCGAATGAGGAGACGACGGTTACTTGAGACGGAAAACTTATTAATAATGAACAAGAATTAAATCCTTTCTGCTGACTATTGAGGGTCACGAACTTCCATCATCAGCTCATTTGACACAATAACTAGCAGTAGGAATATGCGTACAGTAGGGAAAGAATTATCCTTTAACTCCTAACTATTGAGGAGTTGACCTTCCATCATCAGCTCAACCACATAAAATTATTGCGACCAAGCGTAAATCCTGGCCTCGATTAATAAAATATGAGGGTTGCCCCCGATTTCTCTGGTATCCCATCATCAGATCATGACATGCTGACAATGGGACCACCTTTGAAATATCTCCGTTCCAACAGCTCACTTGACATCATAACTAGCAGTCTGAATATGTGTACAGTAGTGAAAGAATTATCCTTTAACTCCTAACCATTGAGGAGTTGACCTTCCATCATCAGCTCATCCACATAAAAATACGTAAATACTGGTGTAGCTTTGAAAAACACACTAAAAACATTACATGTGCCTATAAAATTCGAGGGTTGCCCTCGATTTCTCTGAGATCCCATCATCAGATCACGATATGCTGACAATGGGACCCCTTTGGAATCATCTCCTGTCTAAAAAAAAAAGAATCATCAAAATCAGTTCATAAACGACGGAGATATCCGTGAACAAACATAAAAAAAAAGCAACATATATACGAATCGAATTGAGAACCTCCTCCTTTTTTAGAAGTCGGTTAAAAAGGAGGAGGTTCTCAATTCGATTATTATTCGATTTTTCGATTTAACTAAATGAAAAAACGTATTATTTTGTGCGAAGTAAATTTATTTTTTGCTTTTTAGTTTACCTACTTTTTGAAGTCGGTTTTTTTTTTGTTATAAAATATGATGTCACAAATGGACTAAGAATGCAATTGATTTGCCGATGCAAATTAACACCCCATCTAGGTGGACTTTCACCCTCGGTGAAATAAATTAATGGGGATGTGAACAAATAAATTCTTAGGTCCGCATTTTGCTGAGGTTCCCGATAGATCTTATTCGACCCATAAAATATAACCTAACCAAATTTAAAAGTGACACAAGTTACACTTGAAAAAAGAACACAGCCGTTACTTTAATGTATGTGTGTTTAAGCTAATCCTGCCAATCTATATATATAAAAGGCTTTGTCCTGTCCTGACCGACTTAGTATCAACGCACAGCCTAAACCATAGGTCGTAGCGACTTGAAATTTGGAGGGTGTATTCTTTACAAGATTTTATCGTGCAATAAGAAAGGTTTTTTGAAAATTCGGCCTCTAACAGGGTGAAAAGTGGGACGAAAGTTTGTATGGAAAAGCGTTTGTAGTAATTATGAGGCTCGATCAATTTCAAAAATGGAACTTTGTTGACAATGAGATGTTGACATGAAGTTTCATAAAAAAAGGATTTTATGTCAGTGTAAACTTTTTAATTGTCATTTCGGCCTCTTTAGATATCTAAGAAGTAATTGTTTTGTTTAGTAGAAACCAACTTTAATGTAATGGAGGATGTGTGATGTAAATTATAAAAAAATATTAAAATAGGGTTAAAACTATCATTTTGACGTGCTATAGTCAGGTGGCAAACATGCCCAAGGTTTAGCTGATGGTAAGTTAGGGCATCAACTGCGAAAATTATACAACATACACTTTTGACGGATGGACTAATTAATATTAAATATAATCTACAATAAAGTTCGACACGTTGCGTTTATTTAAGAAAACAGGAGGTAGAATCAAAATCCATCGGATCTTGGTATAGTGGTTTCAACGGTTGACGAATTAATAGCCCATATATATAATGATATCCAGAACCTACCAAAAAAACCAATGGAGTGGCTTAGTGAGCGATCAGGCTTCCGTCATTAATGATATTCTGCTAATGTCATTCGAAAGGTCCATACGATAATACCAATACAAATCTGTTGATAGTGTAGTACATTCAGATGATGCTACCAGCTATCCTGTAGAGTTCCTGAACACTCTTAATCCACCCGGTCTTCCTCCTCCACATACTAAACCTATAAGTGGGTGCTCCGGTAATGTTATTGCGAAACCTCAATCCTCCCAAACTATGCAATGGGACAAGACTGCAAGTAAAAGCGCTACAAAACGGTGGTAGAGGCCATTATATTTACAGGCTGTGCACGAGGGGAATCAGGGTATATACCACGGATACCACTGATACCGTCTGATTATCCCTTCGAGTTCAAGAGATTGCAGTTCCCCCTTAAGGTGTCTTTTGCAATGACTATAAATAAAGCTCAGGGTCAGTCACTGAAAACTGCTTCTCACACGGCCAGTTTTATGTCAAGAGTAAGTTCGTGTCGAGATCTGGTTTTGTTGGCACCTGAAGGGAAGACTTCGAATATTGTTTACAAATAAATACTTTAATTGGGTATTTATTTATAATGATAACTCAACTTACGACAACTTACAATCGCGAGCAAAGCTGCGGGCAAAAGCTAGTATAATATATAACCCCATGCCGTTTTCGGCTACGGTGACTACCTCTAGTGGACTGTGTGATTAGCCCTTTCGCGTGCCCTTAGGTGGCTAAGTAAAGCTAGGTTAACAGATGTTTATTTTTTAATTATTGTAGATATTTTATAACTGTTTGTTTTCCGAATAAAATAAAATAAAATAAGGTTTATCTAACACCTGTGAAATTGGAGCTTAGACTTTCTTTACCTGGGAGGGGTTGATTACAAGTTGTCATTATAAGTTCCTGGAAATAATGAATGATAATAACGCTTCGCGCTCGCTTCATTTAGAGCTAATTTGATTAGCATAATGTTGACCCGCGGCCTCGCTCGCCCCAATTATAAACGAGATGGCAACGGGGTTGGTCGTGCTGTCATATTAATAAAGACATATAGGTATTATGTTGGAAAGGATAATGGAGACATTATTTTGATGTTTTAGGAATTTAAACATGAAAATAATTGCTTTATATTGCGCCGGGCGTTAAGTAGGAATGTGGGTAGTACCTACAATCAGACCAATAAATAATAAATAAATAAATATTTCACAACTCACACACAACGCCATCTAGTCCCAAATTAAGCAGAGCTTGTACTATGGGTACTTGAATAACTGTTACTAATACATATATACTTTTTTTTGTAAATACATACATATTATACATAGAAACACCCAGACTAAGACAAACTCCCATGTTCATGCACACAAAGAGTCGCTACGAGAGGAGGACCTAGAGTCGGGTGCCCGGTTGGAGGTCGGACTGGGCACGGTCGCCGCGGCGAGCCCTGTGGATGTAAGATCGATCCGGGGCTCGCCGACCCACCATCTTTCGGCGACGAGGGCACACCGCGGGGTTTTAGTGGGTATTCTGTGCCGTTTAACATCGTAGGCACGGGAGTCCCACATAGCCACTCTGCCCGTCCCCCCACGGGTACGGTGGTATGCGCAAATGCATTTCCCCGCGAAAAAAAAAAAAAAAAAAAAAAAAAAAAAAAAAAGGTAGGTACACTACCCACTCCGCCATCCGGTCGTCAACCAATATGTATGTATATAAGTTTTGAGACTAAACATGGCTATTTTTTTACTAAATATTAGATATCACGGGATATTTACCATGTATATTTGTTGTAGCGAGTTATTTAGATATTGAAATATCGATCTGAAATATCGAAATAATATTTAGTAACAATATGTATATGTTTCGTTTTTAAATGTCTTTTTGATAAGGTACCGATATAAAAATTATTACTTAATAGTGCGGGTGTTGTTTAAAAAAACCTCGATAAAAATATCCTTTATTTTACAGATTTCACTATTATTCAATAACTTTGTTATCTTTCGAATAATGTCACTCACATGCAATTTCATAAAATTAAAATATCTCTTTTATTTTAATAAAATGAGCATAAAATATGCCTACATAAATGCTTAAATGCAGGTGAAAAGGAATCAAAATTGCTTGCTTAATTACTTCACTCGGATAACATGTTAATTCTGTTGAAAGTTTAAATCTCTGCATGTTTTTACGCTTTCAGTAATTTGCCGTAATCATTTATATTTTATTATTTAAATAAGAGATTTATTTCGGAGTCAAAAAGAGAAATTTGACGACTGTTGGTCGTTGGTCTAGTCCACTAATTTTATCTTATGCATCAGATAAAATTAGTGGTATCGGGTTTGATTCACGTTATATCGAGTTTCCCCGTCAGAAAATTTTCAATAGCAGTAAAAAGTTTGAGATGGTACCCAGTTAATGGTCATAAGCTCACCCTTTACCAGATGGGGCCTAAAATCTAACAGGTGAAGTATGGTTGTTATACACCTCTGCCAGGCTTGATGGTATGTTGTCTTAAGAAGAGGTTTTGACCGCTTCCATGACCCTCAAAATGATCAATCGATTTATATGCCATGACGCCGTAACGGCTAGAAGAGAAGGTTCTCTACAGAACAAATGCATAAAAGGCCGTATGCAGATCATAAAGAGGCCTCAAGTATGGGATATAAAAGCGACCGTTCGTTGCAGGACCTTCAATATTTTTACGCGCAACGATAAAATTATACTAAGAAACAATTGAAAGTAATAAGGGACCGGCAGGATTTGAACCTGCGACCTTCTGCACACCAGGCAGCCGCTTTAAACACTCGGCTACGGTTCTTATAATTTATTAGTTTAATTTGCTAAAATAATGACTAAAAAGTTAAGATTAGATTAGTTAAATATGAACATGCTTCACAATATTAATGCCTCAAGTCAAAAATAAACAAAATTAAATGGTTATTTTAAAGTTATCTCGTGTCCTTCAATACCACAAGAAGAAGGTTTGCAGCTATCACTCAGCTCCGATTGGCTACATATTTGGTTCTTCGAGCCGGATATGTGACAGAAATTCTAATGCCACCATTAAACTTGAATTCAGTAAGTACTACTTACTATTTAGCGACAAATTAAAGGTGAGAGGGTGCTTCCACCCTCGAGTTAACTAACAAAAGCTTCATTATCAGCAAAAGTTTAAAAAAAAAGTGTCTAGGTAAAAAACGAAAGGAAAGTCAAAAAGTAAACAAAGGTGGTCCTCGCGAAAATCAAGCAAATCTTGCTCAAATAACCCTTGCCACCGACCCCTCGTTAGCCGAAGGACATAGACTATTGGGGAAAATAATACAGATGTGGCGGCAATTGAATAATAGATAATAATTAGGTCTTAAAGATTTGTTACAAAGTTAAGCGTACCTTCACGTAAAAACCGGTGTTCAGATAACTAAAGGGCTGAAATAAAATAGTTTTAAATGAGACAAGTCTTCTGGAAACAAACTCAGATTATGTTGTCATTGAGAATATCTATATTTTAAGCTGACCGATCTGCGCAATCTGCGCATCGAACTCTATACCTCACTGTGCACGGTTATAAACCCTAAAAACTACGTAAAATTGTAAAGTCACGAGACCAACCAAAATTTTTAACTAGTCAACTTTATCTAGTTTAAAAATCCTCCATCATCATCATCATGATCATCAGCCTGTAGCAGTCCACTGCTGGACATAGGCCTCTTCCAAGGTGTGCCATAGTTCACGGTCTAGAAGGTAAAAAATATGATGCCTTCTACGTTTATACTCTCTGACCTCCAAGAAACGTAGAACAATAAGTGAAATTATTTTCGTGCAAATATCCCGTTATCCTCGTTTCGTTTAGAATCGGCGTGTTGACGAGCTTGGGCGGAGCCAAGACCTATTGTTAAACTTTATATTATGTTCTGACTTGTTGATTTAGAAGATAGAGATCTTTCCGTTTGAAGAAATGGTGCTTTTAGAGATTTTTGGACGGCCGGATAGCGGAGTCGGTAGGGAAATTGCCTGCTACGCAAAAGTTGCGGTCTCGATTCCCGCTGAAGACAAATCTTTGTGTGCATGAACATGGAGGTCCATATATGGATCCTATTTCAAACTGCTCAGGTGAAAAGTTGTATTTAATTGTGCGACACGAGATCAAGTTATTTACCTCTCGTGCTTTTGAGTCCCTCACTACACTCAAGATTCTAACCTAGAACTATTATACTCGGCTGATGCATTTTTAGTTGGCTGTTTTATACTAATACTCGTTCATACTTATCATACACTCATCATTAGGTATATACTTATAAACAGGTGAATAAGAGAACATCCAAATGGTATCAAATTTAATTTGATAAAAATATTATCTATCAATTTTATAAGAAAACCCTTTTCTAGTAGTTGGGCAATAAAATAAAGATAATCGCTACTACATGAAAGTGTCTGACGATAACTAGAACACCGAAAGTGAAAGTGCGAAAGTTGCAAGAAACGATAATTGAGTCATGATAAATCATACTTAGAATTATTCAAATTCAGGTAAATCAAATGTGTTAACAGGAGCAATTATCGCTATTTGATCAATTAGACGAAACGCAGGTTATGTAGAACTAATATTTGTGTTGTACCGCTGTCTTAGAGTGGGTTTACACGAGACGACACGACCCGGACAATAATAATAATAACAGCAGCTATGTATCTAATACATGTCCCACTGCTTGGCTCGGACCTTTTTTCATGATGAGAAGGTTTAGGCCATAGTCCACCACGCTGGCCAAGTGCGGACTGGTAGACTTTACTCGACCTCGAGAACTTTGTTTAGGCACTCTCAGGCATGCAGGTTACCTCACGATTATTTCCTTCACCGTTGTATACACAAAATTGTTTTAATGATTGATTAAATAATTATTATTAGCACCGGTGCAATTTTTTCAATTATTTTCCGTTTTCACTGTAACACAGCGATCATCCAATTTGTTAGGCAAATGCAAGTACTTATAAATAATTGCACCGGTGAAAATGAAAACTGACTATTATATGGAAACTATGGTTTCGATAAATGACGCTATGTTGCACCCATCCTATATTTTTTGGGTCGACAGACTTAAAAGAAACTGTTTTAAGTCAAGCTCTTGACTTAAGACAGTTTGTCTTAAGTTAAGAGCTTTTTAATTCATCCGACTCATTGTCGTCAAGAGTAAATATTCATCTGTGTGATAACTAACACACTAATTGTATGTCCGAATGTGTCGATTTACATTTAATTACGTGTTCGTCTTTTAGGAAGCAATTAATGGTTATTTGACTCTACATAATGCTAATGACATACCTCGTGGTAAGTGGCAGCTACCAGGGTAGGTGCCACAAAGGGGCATTTATTGAAAACGCAGATTCTAGACGTGGTCAGTGTTCATTACCAACGGTTTAAAAAAAGGTTACGAGAAAGAAACATTCCGGTTTTCCAAACAAATTAAATGATCTTAATGTTTTATTTATTGCGAAGAACACGGCACATGATCTAGGTGTTTGAAGCATATAAAAGTTTTACTATCTATTAACGACAAAAAAAAAGATGTTGATGAAACAAAGACAGTAAAAACCTCGAAAAATTATAAAAGAAATACTTTAACAGAAGTATCAAAGCGCTATTATTTTTGTTTTACATTAAACATAACATTTCACAATGAAAACAAAGCTTCGCAACGTACCTTAATTACATCTGAAAAAGCTACCTTTTTCAATTTTCTTGTAAATCCGTTTGTGTACAAAATATCTGAGCTTTGTCACGAGGAAGGAAAGTACGTTTTTTATGACGTTGACTCAATTACGAATAATAATATGCTGGACTTTTTGCCTTAGGGGCTTCAGGCTGAGTAAAAAAATGGGTAACAAATGCGGTCTTAAGTTTCGATTTCAAGTTAGATGAAAACTACGATTTACGATTTTAATTATTTTGGCAGTCTATTTATGTATATTTGTATGAATTTTTGTTTGTATGTTTGTATGTGCCACCGTAGCGCGTACCAATGCATTTCTGGATTTCTGCCTGAAATATTTTCTCGTTTCCTTCCTTTTAGACCTTCGTGTTTCGTAGTCGGATTATAGTTTTTAAACTTATTTTTTTAGCACCACAGAGTCTCACCTAACCAATGAAACAATTATAATGGTGTAAACTTATCATTGGTTTTCAAAATGTTATTAATTTGTTACCTAGTTTTGAAGTCAGCTGTTTGTTTTTCAAACAGAAGAAAATACAATATATACGGAGAAACCGTACACCATAAGCATTGGCAGCATTTACATGCGCGCGGGCAGTGGGCATGTGTCTTTACCTATGCATATTTACGTCAGTTCGCGCTCTTTCCGCATCGGAAAAAGACACGGCTCCACCAAACCGCAAGTGTAACCTTCTTTTATCTATCATTACACGTTTTAGTATAGATTTACGTGTTTTATTTGTGGACCTTATCGTTAGGCTCTACACAATAACATAATCATTTTCTATAATACAGTGACTAATAAAGCAACGAGGTAACTAGCACGAGCATCAACTCGTAAAACAATGTTATTTCTAACCGCATACACAACATAGACACTTTTTTCAGTTAGCCAATAAAAAACTTGTATCAGAGCCCACATACTGTAACTAAACAATAGCATCACAATAAAAAAATCGTGTCCATAACTGGGGGTGTGGATAACGGGTAATCGCTTTGATGTGCTGCTCGCGTGTGATTGGCTGTCTGCCTCACGTATGCACCTGTCGATTACACCGATACATACAGGCGCTGCGGACTGGTGACGTCTTATTTTTATGCGGCTGTTTTCAGACAGGTAGACCGGAACGTGTGTGGGAATAACCTGCGCAGGCGACTCGAGCAATATCGTACGGTGTACAAGAAAGAAGAAAGAAAAAAAGGTATTCAAAATATGAAAGGAATTATAATGTCTCCCAAATAAAAATGACGGTAATAAAATGCTATCCACTGCAACTCATTTTCATAACGTTTTGAATTTTCTTTTCATTGAAAAATGAACTAAACATCAATACTATTAGGTTAAAATTATTAACTGTGGCATATTTAAAAATTCGTTTCTTATTAACCGACTTCCCAAAAAGGAGGTGGTTCTCAATTCGGCCGGTATGTTTTTTTTCTATGTATGTACATCGATTACGTCGCGGTTAATGGACCGATTCGCGTGATTCTTTTTTTGTTTGACGCGAAATAGCTGCCAAGTGGTGCCATAAAAATTTATTTCAGTTTGGTTTAGTAGTTTTTATTTTATAAGCATTATTGTTATTTGGACGATGTCATTTTGACGATACTTTGTATATTAGTATGTCGATAACTTTAACATTTCTAATCCGATTTGCGTATTTCTTTTTTTTTTTTCGTTAGGGTACATATTCAAGTTGGTACTTTGGTCATCTAGTCAGCATAATAATAATATGATGATGGGATCCCAAGGAAATCGAGAAGAACACTCAATTTCTAAGCATATTACTGTTACGTTTCAGACAATATAAGTTTGTTCAATTATTATTAGAGCATTTTTTTGTAATTCAAGTCGGTTTTTTTATGTTTAATTATTTTGAGCGAAGCATACGTGACCTACGCAGACGACTGAAATGTTCTCACCACCCGAGGGGAAACCGCATCGTCTACGGGCCACATTACACGCGCTATCGGACATGTAGTTCACCTGATAGTAGCTGTCAACTACATACTATGAACTGGCGCAATACGCAAAAGATTACAAATGCGTTGCTTTTCAGGGCCTTATGTCAGTGTCAGTACCTACCTGATACCTTTTAAGGTTAATGTGAGATGATAGCACTTTTTCAGTAGAGCCTATTTTAAAATGTTTATTACATGAATAATCCTCGTTGGTCTAGTGGTTAGCTTTTGCGCCACCGTGAGGTCTCGGGTTCGATTCCCGGGTCGGAAAAAGTGTTATTTGTGAACTTTCCGTCAGGCAATTCGTAATAGCAGCACGGGGTTGGAATTGTATCCGATGGATGGCGATAGGTTCACCCCCTATCCCATGCGACCTAAACATAACAGGTGAAGTGTGGGTGTCGTATTATAGGCGTGTTATGTTAAGTATGTTATACTTATTGTTCAAGCCAGCTTCATCTATCCGAACGCCTACAAAAATACTGCGAGCAAAGTCATACCGCCAAGTGAACATTTTAAACCTAATTAGAATCAGTGCGTTACGAAGGGCGACATAGTGCACATCGCTTCTGTGTCTGATTTGTAATAAGTAGAAATAAAGAGTAATTGCCATCAACCATCGTTTGTTCTTCGTACTCCATAAACTGCGCATTCACTTATAGTTGTTTATTTTTTAGCCTTTAAGAATGTTATCAGTGCAAAAAAAATACGAATCAGTGGTGTAATTTTGTAAATACAGCGGCCGATTTTCAGTAAGTAAACCTAAATTTCAGTCACTGTTATCGCCACTAAAACAAGAATTTTCGAGCTGAAGAGCGTTAAACAAGTGATTGCTGTTCCATCATTCTGTCAGTAAGTATTGCATCACAACTCGCTCGTCTTAAGCCGTTGCCGCAATCAATGGAGCGCCACGTCTAGCAGTTAATTGCTGCATAGCATCGCTGCACATGCTTGTCACTTCCACTGTGAGGGATATTGTAAACGGGATTGAATGCGAGCTTTGTATTTAAATAGTGTTTCTACGTATTTCGACAATTCGTCTTTTCATGATTAAATTTTATGTTGGGTAAAATATTTTTTCCTCTCTAGTGAGTAAAATCGTTTTTTTTTCACTGTTTTATCATCGAAACTGTTACTTTAGTAGTTAATTACTGCACTGCATAGCTGCACATGCTTGTCACTCATTGTGTGATCGCTTGAATGGATTTGAGATGAACTTGGATGATTCCTCACAAATTCAACAATCAGCCTGTTGTTTGTATACTACATATTTTAGATTGAGTTAATAAGAAACTCATTTAAAGCTAAAGAGGATATTTTTATTCAGACGGGTGAGGCAGAGATCGAACTAATTATAAAAGAATTACAGTCCATTAAAGTTTACATAAGTTTGTAGTTGCGCCTATTATAATTCTTTCTATGGCTTTTAAGGCAGCGCAATGTTTTGCAAAAGCGTAAAAATAAAAATCCCCTATATTCAAAATCCCCCCCTACCTTGATCAATAACGTTACTTCAAAAACCTCTTACTCATTCCTCATTTACGGAAAATAGAAATAAAACGGTAGTCTCACAAAAATGATAGGAATCCGTCGAATAAGTCAAGAATCAATTTCCTTGGCGTATGAAGTGGCAGTAAATCGGGTCCCGCATAAAATGGGGGGTGTAGAAGGTCAGGGGGGAGGGTTGCTATCTTGTTACGTCGAGATAACAGTCGTTTGTTCGACACGGCCCTATAAAGGCGAATAGTGAGGGTGGGACAAAACGTCTAAAAACTATGATATGTTAATTTTTGGGCGTCTCCGCTGTTTGGGACGAGACGGTATTTTAGCATTTTATTATGTACTTATTTCTTGAAGGTTTGAACTAAAGAAAAGAAGGTAAAGAATAGAAATTGAAATAAGAAATAATAAGATAAATAAATTAATAAATCAATAGACTTTTCATAAATAGGTAATTGTTCTTATTGATTTTTTTTTATAGGAAACAGTTGAAACATTATATGACCAGCAGGATTTAAACCTGCGACATTTTGCACACGGGGCAGCCGCTTTACAGCGCGACCGTAGCTGGCTTATTAAAGCAGCTGCCAGGTGAACTGAAGGTCGCAGTTCAAATCCTGCCGGTCCCTTAATTTTTGCAACAGTTTCTAGGTAATTGTTATCTTAAGTCAAATAAAAAAACATAAAAATTAAGTAAATCACCATTATTATTCTCTGGTAATTTCAAATATATTAATTTATTTAAGAAAACACTCAAATACAAAGCAATGATAATTGTGAACTTTGTTTGAACATTCTTGTACAAATTAAAAACTGTTGTATTGTCAAAATCTTTGATTAAATTCCTTTTGTCCAATTTCGTTTAAATTGTTCTTTTATTTAATAGAATTGGGACTTGCTAACTGTTAGCTTTACACTTAAAAAAAACATTGAATAACAAAAATTGTAATCGTACATTGTACACCAAGGGATGAAAGTAGATGATTTCAATAAGGGGTACTTATTACACCCGAAGGAAATCGAACTTTCTCTCAAGTAATACATAGTGCCTTAAACAACACCTACAAAGTCACTAAAATAAAATAAAAAAAAAACCGGCCAAGTGCGTGTCGGGCCACGCGCAGTAGGCTTCCGTAGCCAGTCGTAACAACATAATTATTTCGACTTAAAAGGGATTTACTATCTGTATTAAACAAGTAACATCTTCATACAAGTCATTACTTTCAAAGGTTTTTGTAATTTGCACGAATTATTCTAAGTAACTGCATTTTACACTTTGGACCCCAATTACTCTAGAACTAATTAAGTTAAAGTAACCAGATAAATAGCGTCCTTCAGATAGGAAATGTTTGTAGTACACGAAACCAGCTAGCACGTATGACGAGATGTATGAATGTTAAGGAAGCGAAAGAAAAAAAAAAAAAATTATTTTTCCAAATTTTACTCTACGACTTTCTTTGTTTAGTTAACATACATGTTTATGCAAAATTTCAGTTTTCTAGCACCAACGGTTTCGTCGCTATGCCGTGGACAGACGGACAGACGGACATGGCAAAACTATAAGGGTTCCTTGTAGGTACTACGGAACCCTAACAACAAATTCTAACAAATATCTAACAAAAATGACATATCAATCAAAATTTACAAAAATCTACCAAAAACAACAAACAAATAAAAATTAAAATGAGAAAAGAAAAATCGCCTTCGTAGCAGAGGGAGTTAACTACTTTTTTACCCGCTGCGAAAGGAAAAGTAGGAAAAGCCGCGTTTTTCACAACTCTGCGTAAATAGTAGCTTTCTTTGGTAGATATTCTCTGTATGACATACTGCAATGAGGTACTTTCTACGTAGGTGTAGTATAAAATTGTTTTCACCCTCAACTCCGACTATGTCTATTAAATGAAATATAATGAAAAGATGGTGGTAAGTGGTACATAACGTACATAACGTAGGGGTGCTTTAAGAAGGGATTATTGGAAATCTTGGTTGAACGGTTGTATGGAAATCCGTAATTTTTGAAGTTTACGAAATTGCCGTAACGGTATTTTTCTTACTTTTATTCCCAAGAAGGTCAATTTAGGGGTTTAAGTTAGAAAGGTTTACTTAAAAAATCAATAGATGGCGTTGTGCTTATTTTCTTACTCGCAAGCACCGAGCGGAATAACGTTTGACGCGGGTAAAACCGCGGGTCATCTGGTATGTTAATATTGTTATATTGAACTAGGTCAATATAATGCTTGTTGATGTGTGAATACGGCTGCCAAGTATGTTAATGCCCATACCTCAATTACCATTCGCAGAACTGATATACGATCATGATTGCGACAATGCCAATGTGTTATGGTAAAGACAAGAAAGTAAATGTGTGGAAACTGGAAGTGCTCAAATTCATGGAAATATCAAACCTTAAGTTTCACCGTCGGTTTTGGTGTCCATTTGAAGGTTTTTGACAGTCGTTATGGGTGGTCAGAGGCCAGAATGTCAAACAACTTGTCAAGCTAGGAGTATTATATCAGTGATATCAATACTAATACTAATCTTTAACTAAATCCGTTAGACAAGTCGACCATAAAGTAATTGAGGAAGTTCTTGGAAAATGCAGAAAACACAAAATATGCACAGTCAAGTAAAAAAAAAGGCAGTGTATACCATTTCACGGTACTTATGTTCCCTTTACAACTCGAAACCTATTTAACTATCATACTGTACTAACATTATGTACTGCATAACGATTAGCTAACCAAGAATGCAAAATTTTATAAATTTAACTCAAACATTTATCGAAACATTAACGTTCGAAAACCAAGGTTTTTGAGACTGATTCACCTATAGATCAAAAACCTAACCCACTACCAGATTCCACTCGTTCAGCTTCAATTTATTTACACAGGACTTGGCACCTATATAGATATGAATTCTTTGTAGACGATATATAACTTGGCTTACATTTTACAATTATGTTATTGATTGGATCGGAATCCAACCTATCCTTCCTATTTATCTTATAATTCCGAAAGTTGGATTTCGAGGTGTCTGGTACGAGGTGTCTGTACTTTGTTTAAATATAGTTATTAATTGTGTTTTTTTTTTTGGCATAACATTTAGGCAATATCACGCAGGGGTAGCCACGGATGAAGCAAGTAATAATATCTATTCAATACATTATTTGTCGCGTAATGGAAACGCTCCCAGCCTCCGATAACAACACAGAGGAAGTTTAATAATTGCACAAAGTTGTGCCTTCGCCGGTATCTGCGGAATTATATCATGCGTTTTATTTGCTATGTTTAGTCTGCTCTAAGGTTGTTGCTATTCAATGATGGTTCTGTACGGGTTATGGCGGAGATTGTGCAAGCTTGCGCGTTATTTGATACGCTACATGTTTTTGCTACACTCATGTTTGAATACTTTATTTAGGTTCGTATTTTATCAAGCTGCCGCTCGCAATTTAACGAAATATCGTCATTAAATAGTAGCTTATGTCCTAATCAACGTCTTCAATTTTATCCATACCATTTCTCATCGAGATTGATTTAATAGCTAAGGCATGAAACAGATGAATTTTATTAATTAATTTTGTAATTTGCATACTTAGTTATTGCCCGCCACTTCATCCGCGTGGGGTTCGTTGCTCCTCTCCCGTGGAACTCCAAAAGCTCTTGCTAAACTTAGCATAATGTTAAATATTAAAAGATAGTTCTCGATATTAGCGCTATCAAATAATCAAACTAACTTTCTCCCGCGGTTTTGTCTGCGTGGTAGGTAAATCGATAAAAAAACGTAGCCTATGTTACGCATCCCGTAAACAGTAAATTTTATTAAAATTGGCATAGCCGTTTAGAAGATTAGCCATACAAACATACAGACAGTCAGACAAACATTTTAAAACTGTATTTTTGGCAAAGGTATCGGGCTAACCACTATACCACCTTGAAATCATTGTTTTTCTTTACATTAAAAACATACACTTCAATTTTATTTATTTGTATTGATGATATCTGAACATTTTTGAGATCAATTGCTTACAATTTTAATCAATAAGATTTACAACTGTTATAATTTAATGCCTCAATTCAATCGCGACAAAGTTGAAATAAATATATTATTATAATTTAATTTGAGTGTATCGAAATTCAATTTTATACGGAACAATATAAAAAAAATAATACGAGATATTTGATTTAATTATAGCCGGTGCTTAAACATTAATTAAATTTTAAAAAGTGGGGCTATTTATTCCCCCCTTCTTGAAATAACATGACATCATGCATATTATTATAATACCCAGAAGGGTACATAAAAACCACATTTCACCAGGTAGGATTAGGTCCTATTTAAAAGGAGGTGAACCTATCGCTATTCACCAGGCGCAAATCCAACTCCGTACTGATATTAAGAATTCCTGAAGGAAAAATCTCAAGTAACACTTTTGCCTGACTTGGTTATCGAACCTTAGACCTCAAGCTAACCACTACACCAATAAGCGGTGAGTGCAGTAAAACCGAGATTTGGATAATAAAAATAAAAATAAAATTGAACTTGGCCATTAACGGTTCATTTGGTACACATTACAGTACACTTTTAATCTACAAACGTTAATAGCATGAAGAAGGCATTGGCTATAGTCTGCACACTTCGACATCATTAGTTCAGTAAAATTTACGCTTTTGCTTATACTGCCATGATTTGAAAATAAAATAAAAATAAATAAGGCTTTATAATGTTCGACCTTTGCAATGTTCTAAGTGTTGTTTGTGCTATTTTATTTTTAAGTTTGGAGTGTGATACGGCACCTGATGAAATAAGTGGTAAGCGTCTTTTACCCTACTGCGAAGAAAGGTTTTGAATGTTTACTTCTTTGTTACATTCTTTATTGTCCCGTTTCTTTAAAATTGCCAGATTAATTTTGACAATCAAGGAATCATTAGGTAATTATTACACTGAACTAGATCGACGTCAATCTATGTCGATCAATCGTCAAACAGCGCTCATATCATGGGTCTTTAATTTCGATCTTAAAACACCCTAAGATTTTTGTTGAAACAACGTAAACACCCTAAGATTTTTGTTGAAACCCTTAAGTTGAGATTTAGCTAAGACTAAGCTCTAAATTACCTTACACAAACAAATTTATGTTTTCTTTTTGTCACAAAGGCAGTCTAAAACCTAGGGTAAGCCAAAGTATCTCCATAGATTTCAACCTAAGTGTTCTTAGGAGTTTTAACAAAAAGTCATAATGAAGGATTGTAAGCGCCAAATACCTTTTTAGAAGTTCACTTTCACAATATTCATTTATCTAACAGAAAGAATAAATAAATATAAAATATAATAATTACCCGCATTCTAAAACTCTAAATCATTTAAATACGCGATAACTCTGCTTTTTCTTCAAGGCATACACAGGCGTGATGCTAGGTTATGGTAAAAACATTATCAAACATACGATTACACAAAACGGGGTTCATTAGCTGTACGTTTTTGAAGAATTAAATTGCCTGTATCCGAAGATCTTTAACAGATCCTGTTAAAATAGGTACTTAAACTATAAGAAGTATAATACCGAAAGCGGCATCGAAGTCGGACCAATAGTTTCTAACGAACCTACTTTTGTTGAAGTCGATTAAAAATAGGTGATATTCTGTTTTCTTTAGCCAGAAGATTTCTAGAGCAACATAAAGAGCGGCTAATTTATTCTGCAGTTGTTTTATCAAAGACTTAGGACTAGAAAAGATTGCGTAACTCGCCGCCGCCGCCGGCCGCGAGAGATTGAGTTCTTTGAATAGCACAATAGCACATAACACAAACGAATAGCTCTAGGTTATAACTCGTACTTTATTTAATACTAGATTTTATGAACATTTCTCTATAGCTACGGGATTTTTCTATACTTAGAGCGGTTTCACACTATGTACGGTCTTACTTATTTAAAGTCGAGTTAATTAATAATATTGTTTATAGTTTTGAACCTTGTTATTTATACTAAAAAAACAGTTAGAAAAATTATAGGACCGGCAGGATTTGAACCTGTGACACATAAAATGACGTGACATACAGTTGAGAAATTTAGGGTCCTGGCAAACGGTGGTTGGTCAAAGCGGCTGCCCGGTGTGCAGAAGATAGCAGGTTAAAATCTTGCCCGTCTCATAATTTTTTTAACTGTTTCTTAGTATAACTTGCTAAGCATAGCTAAATATAAAAAAACCGGCCAAGTGCGTGTCGTTTCGACTTAAAAGGGATTTACTATCTGTATTATTTATGTTTCAAGAATTTTGAACGAAATATTCTGAGTAACTGCATCTAACATTTCGGACCCCTATTCCTCTTGAACTAATGAAGTGAACTTATCCGCTATAGTTTTCCTTTAAAGTTCATTACATGTACTACCGACACAATTTTTTTCAGATTTTGGGATCCAGTAGTTTAGCTTTTAGAGGGGGGGGGGGGGCGCTATACTCGAACAAAAAATTGCTCTTTAAAGTTAATTATCTCGCAAACGGATCTCTAAATCAAAAAATTGTCTTAGCAACCCCTGAACGTTTTTAAAAGTCCTATCTAACAATACCCCACACTATGGGGTAGGCGACAAAAAAAAAACATCCCTACTTTACATGTAGGGGAGCTACCCGAAAAAAAAATATTTTTCCAAATTTTATTCTACGACTTTCTTTGTTTAGTTAACATACATGATTATGCAAAATTTCAGTTTTCTAGCACCAATGGTTTCGTCGCTATGCCTCGGACAGACGGACGGACAGACGGACATGGCGAAACTATAAGGGTTCCTTACTTTTACTACGTTGTACGTTTTACGTTGTACTACGGAACCCTAAAAACGATCAATAAGAACTTGTTATTTCTATATAATAAAGTTCACAACTGCCAACATACTACGAATCTAAATACCTTTAATATTCAGGCGAAAGAATACTGCCTTATTTTGGAAGTCGATTAAAAAATCTATAATAATATCATAATATGTGAATATATTTAAAATACCCGCATATTACAAAACGAAATTTGAATAATGAAATAGGTTGAATTAAATATTATTTATTAAATGATGAAACAAAGAGCTCGTTGCGGTGAATTTCGTTAAATTTAAACACTCATTATAATAAATAGAGTAAGTACAATTCTGTATCATGAATTTACATTGTGGAAAATGTTATTATATTAATTTGAATAATATTATAATTATGTTTGTTTACGTAACTTAGTAATCAGTTATAATTGACTAGCTACTGGGCGTGACTCTACCCGCGTAATAGGTGTTTAGAAAAAATGCCTATACCCTTCCTCATAACTTGAACTATCCCCATAACAATTTTTATCAAAATCAGTTCAGTAGTTTTGCCGTGCAGGCGTAAGAGACAACGTATTATGGTTTATAACAATAGGTATAATGATTCATGATATAGGAATTATAATTGTCAAGAAATACATACAACGCAGGCGGAGTAGCGGAAGCTAGAGTTTTACAAAGTTATACTTCTTCTTATAGTTACTGACTGACTTATTTTGTCCTCAGGAACGTATTCTGGTATCCTTTCATCAGGCTGCGTACCGCATTACAGTAGAATCTTCGTAGATCGGACGGTGCCTCCTAGGAATTATTACTACTACAATGAGATCGCCGTTCCTGATAAGCCGAAAGAAGAACTCGGTAGAGAAGCTGACACAGTAGATGTGAGTCGATGTATATTAATATTAAAAACAAACATACCAACAGACTGATGGTAGGCAACCATACCCAATGAATAACACTTGCAGCAACAGTCATCACTCGTGCGTTGCCGACGCATCAAAACCAGACTCTTGTTTGAAAAACACTAGGAAAAGCCTTGAGAGGGATATAATGACACAGTTTAGGCTCTACAGACGGACATCATTCAAACTGCACATTGACTGCAATTGACAGCTGCAAAAAAAGAACATTGCATTAGGCGCGACGGCAAAGATCACAAACCATGTAGCTCGATTGTAGTCGGCATGAAGTTTTAATCACTCGAGCTGAGCGGTCCGTTTGCAGTTTTTTTGCTGCCAAATGCAGTTTGACTGCTGTTTAGAGCCTAAATTGCACGTGGAAGAAAATTACTTTGGAGCAAACATATTGAGGGTTAAACTATAACAGTGACTCATTCTAATTAGATTTTCTTTTCTTTTAGTTTCAATACAGGATAATAGGAGGTAACCAAGTATCAATCACACAAGTCCCATATCAGGTCCTGTATGGCTTGTATTGTGGAGGAACGCTGATCGCACCTGAGTGGGTGCTAACGGCGGCACATTGTAAGTGAGTATCTTTGTGTTCTAGAAAACCTTAATTTTCTAGTGGTCCTTCTGACCAAGTCCAGATCAGTGCCCAAACATAATGTAATAGTAAAAGGCAAGTCAAGAACATATTATTAGATCCCTTAAAATCACAGTATTTTATTAGATGGACTATCTGTGACACAATGTCACAATATGTTGACAAACAATTATACATTGCTAAATGAACGTTCTCGTTCTCACGTTTTCTTCCAGAGACCAACAGAAATTCGTTCTAGCAGGATCAACCCAGCGCAGCCAGGAGACGAAATACCCAATCTGCGCGCACTTCATCCATCCTCTTTGGAATACCACCAAGCTGCACACCCATGACTATGACTATCAGCTGATACTTCTGGAGAAACCCATACCTGTGACACCAAGCACCAGACCCATAGCTATTGGGAACCTTCAGGATATTAAAGAAGGTGCTCTTGTGGCAGTGAGCGGGTGGGGACATACAGCATATAAGGTAAATGAAAGTAGAACTTTTGATAAGGAGATCAAGAAGTTTTGTAAAGAAGTAAAAAATATGCTGACGGACTGCCTAATCAATTGACAGTTAGAGTTATAGTAGCAATGAAGAAGATGGCCCAAAACCTTTGGGATTTTAATATATCTAATATAATGTGGATTCCTAAAGAAATCCTTGATCTCTCTTGAAGATATTTTATTCTTATAACCGAGTACAATTTACTCTTACAGCAAAAAGCCATGCAAGATGTATTGCGTCGCGTGTACGTGCCCATAATTGCCCAGGAAGTATGCAAGGCGCTGCCTCTGGTCAACTACCAGACCATCACTGACAGGATGTTTTGCGCTGGGCTGCTTAGTGGTTCTAAAGATTCTTGTCAGGTATGACATGGTTGATATAAAGCTATGACAATGCTATAAAGGGATGGGAAGTATATATTAGGGTTAACTAACGCCTAGATCGTTAATAGTTTAATACCAAAATCATAGCTGATTCTTTCATATTACAGAATTTAGTCTGCTAAAAATAAAATGTAATATATTTTTAGGGTGACTCCGGCGGACCAGCAGTCGCCAACGGCAAATTAGTTGGAGTGGTGTCATTTGGTGTAGGGTGTGCTATGAAGGATCAGCCTGGGGTGTACAGCAATGTGCCTTTGGTCAGAGATTGGATCCGATCTGTCACTGGACTACCTTTATGAATAATGATGTGATGTCTTATGTAACAAATTATTGTTTTTAGATTTGTCTTTCTTTTATTTTTCTCATGAACCCTCGACGCAAAAATAATGATTAACTTTGACTTGTCTGTGTGTCATAGTGTCTCTCTGTGGCATCGTAGTCTCAAACAAAAGGAGCGATTTTGAAACGGCTTATTTTTACAAATTATAACATTACGTAAAGTCATGATCTACATAAAGTGAGATCTTTCTTACTTAGATAGTGAATGTACAATACATTTATTCTTGTTTGCATGTCAAGTTTTTCCATTCCCAGATTGATGTGAGCGTTTCATGGCATTAGTGATGGAAAAAAACAGTTCCCGTCATCAATCTTGCAAAACTAGCCAGAGTTGAGACCTTAATGGGATCTCGTGCATGGAAGGTATTTTTAACCAGTTGCTAAGTACTTAATATTTTATTTGTATTCAGATTTAACAGCTGTTCATAATCTAAATGTCATGTTCCTCCAACAACAAGATAAGTTACTCGTACTGTAATTAATCTTGGACATTTTGGTAATTACGGGCAATTTTGGGAGTAGGTATCTATTTTCCAAAAGTTATTTAAGGTAACCATTTTTATTAAGCTGTACTTCATTACGTTTAATTATCACCTTTTAGTAACTTACTTCCCGATTTTTTTTTATTTTGCAAAAAAAGACTTTTGAAATCTACTTCTATCATAATTTTAACAAACGTTTTTTTCGTCAACTAAGGATTCCTAAAACCAAAACACTGGCCAATACAAAAAGTGTACTTAATCTGATGCATTGCTATTCAAATGTCATCCCACAGCTAAATATGAAAACACACAAACACAGGGCAAACCGAAGTCAATTTGGCGGCACTCAGCTGCCAAACGATCGCGAGTTGATTTTTCGCATTACATCAGACATTCACATATTCAGCAGTCGCGTCCGCGCGCCAACGAGAATAGTTTTACGGAAAACATACGGAAGATCTATGGGTTTGTGAACGTTGAGTCTGAGATCTATATCTCTAGTAAGTCACTTAGCGAATACAAACGCAGTAGAATCTTCGCAACAGGCTGCACTGGGAGCTTGGCATTTAGCTAATAATGCAAGCCACTAGGCGCCAGCCGTTAAGCAAGCCACCCAGATGTCCGGCCTTAGTCTTAGATTTTGTTATGTAAAACAAAACACTAATTTTGTATTTTTACCACAAAAGCTTAGTCTGAGCAAAGTTTATGCTCAGTCTAAGTACATTTTATACGATCTACGCCGAATTGCTTAAATTGCCAGTAATATTTTGGGCATATGTCTTGAAAAGGGAAACTGGAGACTCTAGAAACTCTCAGTGTATAAACCGCATGCGTATTCCATAGGTAAATGAAATCAAATAAAATTTATTCATTTGACAAACTATTTATCTACCATATTTTATGGGGGTAAGAATGCACCCAAACTACGTACTTGATCGTTTCATTTACAGAATCGCAGCTTCGCAGTCAGAATGTGTTCAGCGCTGACATTAGGGTTGCAGCTAAAGAGAAATCACATTACTCAAGAGTCTTGAGATATTGTGATTTGTATTAAGCTCAAGACACGACTCTAAATTCAACTACAATACTGATCAAGATGCCAAATAGACAGCAAAACATGCAGCCGAACATTTTGAACAACGATTTTTAGTAGCTTTTGCGTCTAACAACGTGTCAGCTCACACTATCGCCCTGTACATTTCTCTGCCCCATCTGCATTCATCCGTCGTCCCCGCGAGTGTTTTCCAACCGTTTTCGCGCGCACTTCGCAGGATGTGCCCATGATTTATTTACCCTGGGACGGGACGCGTGACGTCTCCTTTCTCTTATTTATGTGCGTCGTACGTTCTGATTTGACAACTCAGATATATGACGACGTGTTTTCGTGTGGGATTATGTTGCAGGTATCGGGTTCTACGATGTTTTATTGTCGCTACATAGTACTTCAGATTTTTATATTTTGCTCCGAAACCCCTACATTCTTTTGTACCACATAACATATTGACGTGAACGCCGAGAAATGTGGGCTTTAGATACATGTCTTGTATATATATATACAATAATAATATATATAGAGACGTGTGTATAAAACCCACATTATCCAAATTCTGAGATGCTATTGTGAAAGCTTTTGTTTTTTTGTCAAGTCTTTAAGGTTTAATACACCAAAAACGATCGACATCGATCGATGTCTACACGTGTGGTGTAGTGGTTTAAGCGATCGCCTCGCTGCTCACTGCATAGGTGTTGTGGGTTCGATCCCAACATGGGACAAATCTCTGTGTGATTCGCAAAGGTTTGTTTTGAGACGGTGTGCTTGTGTGAGTGAATGTGTGTATTTTGTCATTGGGATCATTGGATAGTGTTATTATTATTATAAAAACCAAATTATTATAAAATTATGAATAGATTGATTAGAGTAGTAGATTAGTTTAAAGTTTTTATTTGCTATAACAGTCGAATGACATCGACTCTTCGGCCATTCGGACGGCGATCAAAGGTCGATAAGTGAGTACACCCTAAGACTTTTTATTACTGAATTTTGAAACAGGACTTAAATAATAAAATATTAAGCCTTATTATTGCATAATAAAAGGTTTAATCAAGAGATTGTACCAAATATTTTCTTTCTTTAACTAACTAATAAAAGATAAGTAATGAGGTAATCAATTCGTCCGTCCAGTAGAGATTTAGGCAATATTGGGCCATTCATCATGGCAGCTTATTGATGGAGGAAGGAAGAAAAGATAGATACTTTGTAAGTATAGAGGAAAACTAAGAACCTCTAATAATGCATTAAAATTGTAATGAATATGGGGAAATATAAAAGGCACCAATATTGAGTAAAATTGATTCTTTATAAAGTTGGGCTAATGATATAACATTACGCCCAGAAGGGCGCGAAGTCACGGATTCAATTCCCGGGGCGGAAAAAAATTCCGTCAGGCACAATAGCAGCACGGATTTAAAACAGTGACCGGTGGATGGCGATAGGTTCATTCCATATCCCATGGGATCTAAATATAACAAATGAATTGTGGGTGTTGTACACCTCTGTCACACCCTTCGGAGTAATTTAGGCGTGATGCTTTGTTATAATAATAATAATAATAAATAATAAATAAATATTTCACAACTTACACACAACGCCATCTAGTCCCAAACTAAGCAGAGCTTGTTCTATGGGTACTAGAATAACTGATACTAATACATATATACTTTTATTTTGTAAATAAATACTTATTATACATAGAAACACCCAGACTAAGACAAACCCCCATATTCATGCACACAAAGATTTGTCTTAAGTGGGAATCGAACCCGCGACCTCGGCGTCGCAGGCAGGTACACTACCCACTCCGCCATCCAGTCGTCAATGTTATGTTATGTTATTTACCGGTTACAATTCTGAATTCCGTGGTACTTCTGAAATCTTCGAAGGGTGGAATACCAATCCGAAATAGAAAGTCAATAACCAAATATCATCAGTATCATTATCAAACTGATGATATTTATAAATATGATAATTCTTGAGTACCTATTATTCAAGCATCTAACCAATTAATAGCAGGAAGCATACTGCTTGGTGCCACTTTCAAAGTTAGTTTCCTTTATGTTTAAATGAAGCTCGTTGTCAAAACCTTTACCTTCTCTTGAAAACCTCATTACCATAAACCTTAGAATAACAAATGGACCAAAAACAAAAATCCTGAGCTCAAATGAAAGTCGCGGAGACATTAAAGCCATCCAATATTGTTGGCAAGATATTTCCCTAGGGACGGCCTTTTCTAAATTAAAACTTTCCTATAATGGTCACCTCGGTCGGGAGATTTTTTTTCATTAATATCCAGTTATTGCTTTTATAAATCCGTGTTGTTCGAAATATGATGGTAATGATGGCGGGATTTAAAGCTTTTAAAGTGGAAATCAGTATGGTTTAATGAATGTGCGTGCCGCGCCGGGGACGGCAGACATTGTTTTGTGGTACTCAGATGATGTATTCTTGTTCTGTTGTGTTCAGGATGATTATATTTTAAATTTTTCAATGAAAATTCAGCAATTTTCATTCTTCTTTCGATTAGTTAATGTATTATTATTTAAAAACTTATTGCTCTAATAGTTGAGACGAATTCGTACGATAAGTTAGTTATATAAGTAAATACTTAATTACTTAAAATTACAAAAGAACACACATGTGACACATATATTTTGAAAAATGCCAATTTTATTTGTAAAATATCAACTTTGGATGCTGAGCAATCAGTTGGTCAGTGCCATGACGTGATTAGTTGGCGCAAATTGTGCAGTGCATGTTCGCACAGGTGCCGTCGTCATGAGATGGTGCTAAGAAAGACTGAATATATAACATAACTTCACGCCTATATTACCCAGAAGGCAGAGGTGTGCAGCACCCACATTTATCCTGTAATATCCCGGAAATCGATATCAATTTAGATAAACGCATACGCAAACCACTAGACCAACGAGGCAATTTTAACAGTGAATTATGTAGTAAAATCTGTAATTAAGTTACGCTCGTTACAACTGAAAGTGACAATATATTTATAGTATGAGGAACAAGCTTAAGAATCGATTGACCATCTTAACTCTCGCTTTGGATGTTTTTGAACTGAGTATCTTATGCAGAAGATGCCCCAACTGCCCTGACTATTGCTCCCTGAGCGATCTGAATAAGGCCACGGAGAATGCAATGAATGTAGCCACCTACAAAAACTTTGACCATTAACTCGTAAGAAGAAGAAGAAGATGCAGAAGTAGGTACAAATATCGCAATACTTTGTACCAAAGCATCTAATCTTTCTTAGCATAATCATATCGTGAGATATAAATACCAATTTCCAATCAGCTTACACATCTTTACTATATAAATCGCTAGGCCCAAATTTGGTAGTGACAAGAGGCTCAAAAGGATGAAAAATAGCGCAATGTGTGATGTGTTGTGACGTCATGACGTGGCAGTGACGTCACGACGTGTCATGTGGCACGCCCGATTAATGGATGGGCCGACGTGACTGCTGGGCCAGGGAACCGGCGGATTTGGACAAAGGGTTAAGAGTGAACACGTAGCCTGGTTATGTTTTGTATGAATATTGTTTTGTTTAGGTACCTTGTATTGTAGACCCTAAGCCAGCTGCTTTTTTGGTCAATTATATTCCCGCAAGCAGTTCTTTGTGGAATAATAAGGGGAGTTGCATAATCAATTTTAGTGAAAGTCAGCGCCGGAACAGTTCATGTAATAAGGAGCAAGGGAGGCCAAATAGGTAAACAAAAGGGAAATTCAGTAATTTCCTCCTAACTAAAAACTAGTTTAAATTGTTACTAACCCATTATCTTCAAGATGACAAATCGTCAGCTGGCTGTAGCACGATTATACGTCTGTTGGTAGATTCCTTAAAGTTTCGCTTAACAGAAAGTTGGTCGTAATGACTGCTACGGGCTCATGGTCCATTAGGAGTTGTGTGTATTTTATGAGCATGGGTCGAATGCATGAATAACACTAAAGCACAATCCAGGAAGAGAAATCGCACACTGGAGACGAAATCAATTTACAATAAGGGTACCGTACCACTAAACGAAAAAGAAATGCCATATAGGATCACTCGGTCTCTCTGTCTGTTTGTATTGGCTAATCTTCTAAACAGCTGGACTCATTATAGAAAAATTCAGAAGCAGGTAACTGAATACAAAACGCAATTTTACAATGGTTATTTTTTATCAATGTACCTAACACGTAGACGTAACCGCGTTTTTAGATATTTAACATTACGCTAAACTCCACGGGAGCGGCACAGTAAGGTTGAACGCGAGTCAATGCGCAGGAAGAGCTACTACTTAATACACGAATTCCATGCGGACGAAGTCGCGAGCAAAATCTGGTATCAAATAAGCAGGTCAACCGGCATGCAATTAGAATTTCTGTCAAATCTGCTTACCATCAGGCGGGCCTTATGCTTGTTTGCCACCTCAGTGGAATAAAAAAAAAAAAAAAAAAAAATATCGACCGTATTATTATGGCAATGAAGGAATACAATTATACAATTTCGTAATTGACAGATTTTCTTACAGAATCGCACCACGGTTCTTCCTTTTTTTTTTTTTTTTTTTTTTTTTTTTTCGCGGGGAAATGCATTTACGCATACCACCCTACCCGTGGGGGGACGGGCAGAGTGGCTATGTGGGACTCCCGTGCCTACGATGTTAAACGGCACAGAATACCCACTAAAACCCCGCGGTGTGCCCTCGTCGCCGAAAGATGTCCACGGTTCTTCCTGCATGAAAGAGAAATAACACTTACATGTTATTAGGATATTAACAAGATTACTGATAGAATGTTTAATTTAATCAAACAGTAATCGCTGAATCACTTGACAATTAAACTCCTTAGCATATGAGATAACTAATCAATGCAATCAGTGGTTACAAGTGGTGCTTAATGCAATTACTGTAAGGAATAGCTAATCAACACATTGTTCTAAATCATCAATGTATTGATTTGAATAAAGGGCGTTGTTGAATCTACCTGCACTGGATTCAACAACGTTTTACTTCACGTTGGTCTTGTGGTTAGCGTATGCTCCTTTCACCGCGAGGCAAAGTGTTATTTTTTTTTTTATGGTGAATAGGCACGTGTTTGACCACGATCTCACCTGATGGTAAGTGATGATGCGGTCTGCGGTAGAGCACGCTTACCTATGAGATACCTATTTATATTTTATAACTCTTGCTTTGAAGAGATCCAAGTTGTACTCATGCGGAAACACAGACTCGGGCAAGGCGTTTCATTCTCTGGCAGTTCGCATAAGAAATGAAGAGGCGAAACGCTTAGTGGGTATTAGTGGAATGTCTACCGTGACGCGGTGCCTGAGTGCCGTTTGTCTGGTAGTCCGAAGAAACGGGGATATTTGTGAAGTTTTTGTCATGCAATTCACAATTGCACCACGAAGTTGGAATTGTGCCCGGTGGATAGCGCTAGGCTAAATGCTCTGGGATCTAAACATAACAGGTGACATGTGGGTTTTGTACACCTCTGCCAAACCTTTCTGAGTAATATAGGCGTGATGATGTTATTTACTACTCGTACGCGAAATTTGCGCCCTCCGCTTACTTCGACGTTGAGTACATTGTAATAAGAAGAATACAGTCGTCAGAGCTTAATTCATCGCGCACGAGTAATAATGTAATACATTAAATGACATAATACAATGGTTGACAGCAAACAATTTACAAATCAATTTAGAAAAAACTCACTTAATGACCTTCAAAAACAGAATACCGCGACTAGATTCAAAATTAGATGTTATTTATGAAGGATCCATAATTCATGAAGTTGAATCAACCAAATTTTAGGTTTAAATATAGATAGTCATTTAAACTGGACTGTACATGTAGAAAGTCTATGTTTTAAACTAAATCAGCAATCATATGCTCTTTACATGCTTTCTAAAGTAGCAAACCAGTCTGCCGTATTAACAGCATATCATGGAAATGTAGGGTCCATACTAAGATATGGCATTTTGTTTTGGGGCAATTGCAATGAAAAAGATAAAGTATTTAAGGTACAGAAAAAGTGTATATACGATCCATGTGTAGATTACAACAAACTAATTGCCTAAGCCTTTTTTCATTGATCTCGGTATTTTAACTTTGCCTTGTATATATTTGTATAAAATAATAATATTTGTTTATACAATCTTTATTGTTTTCTTGTGTAAATTTTATAATTTGATATAAATAGTTTTTAAACAAATAATGATAAATAGATTTAAGTATGATCTGTTATTGCATGCCTATTATACTATTTTACTTGGTGGTCTTAACTATTTTATAACATCTATGTCTAACCATATTTGCAATAAAAATATTGAAGTTTGAAGTTTGAATGATTATGGAAACTTATTTACCGATTCTATAACTTTTTTTGGTAATAAATTTATCTTAAATCCATTTCAATTTGAGTCATTTCTGTTCCGCTTGTAAATTTCACCTCTGCACTTCATAGCCCACCATAGAAAGTTATTAATTGTGTTCGTTGAGTTATTATTTTTTGAATAGTCCTCTGTCCGAGAGTCAGACGCAGGTGGTTGCGTCGCTAATGGATTGTTACAACCTCTCGCGCCACCATTGTTTTATTGTGACTTTTGTGTATGGATAAGTGACCGCCTTTGTTTTCATACGATTTAACGCAAGTCGCAACTGCAGCCAATTAATATACTCAATCTAGGATGCGCCGTCTCATTTTAAGTACCAGTTATTGAGAGCCAAATCTCACGAGCAAATTGAAACACACAGAAGCTTAAACCTTATTTTTTGGGTAGTAGGTTATCCAAAACCCGCTACCCAAATAGCTCTTGTGGAAAGCATATTATATATAGGTATGTCTCCCTTCGAAGTCTTTTCTCGAGCAAAGGTGTTATTAACAATTTTTCCGGCTAAAAAATCTTAAAAGCAGCATGGTGTTAGATTTGTACCCAGTGGATGGAGTTAGGCTCAACCCCTTATCACATAGGAACTAAACATAACAGATGAAATGTGGGTGTTATACACCTCTGACACACTCTTCTGGTGTGAGCCTGTCGCCGTAAACCATGCACAATATAAACTCCTATTAAAAAAAAAACGTGACAAAAAAAATCTAATATTACCTGACCGAGGCATTGAACCCGAGACCTCGCGATGAGAGGGCGCATACACTAACCATTAAAAATTAAATTAAATTAAATTAAAAATAAACGAAGCTGTCAAATTTCGATGTTTTCATATTTATTAAAATAAAATGCAAGCTAGAATATTATGCATCCTATGCATGTGCTCATAAATCAGTCAATAATACAACTAAAAGAAATAACTGGGTCAAGCCCAAAAACTCACTTTTCACACAGCAGACCCAAAACACAGCCGCACTGTTGTTAAACTTGTACTTCGACTATGAATTTTTACGTTATTCGATGAAAAATAAATTATTTAGATATTTGTACCACCATGTAAAGAGAACTATAGTTTGCTGGTACAGAGGCACTATAAAAGGAAGTAGCACCAGCTTACTTTACTATTATTATTTATTCGTAGTGCTTATTAAGTACCCGTTTGGTAGTATGATTTAGCCTTTGTATACTGGAACCGGAATCGTAATTCTAAGTCTTGTCTAAAGAAGCGTGTAGAATGTTTGTAGATGCTAATACTGACGTCTAAAATCAAATGAAAACCTTTAAACACATTCTAAAATAGTTGTTCACCACAGCTAAAAGCACTACTACTTTATACCATGCATGCTTACGTGGTCGCTAACGACTTAGCACTTTTCTCGTGGTCGAAGGACGGCACAAATAAATTGCAGTCACTCCCAAACAGAAGCACGGCTGACTGACATCGATCTATGTCACTAATACTCGAGTTTAGTGAAACACGCTTTTTGTATCAATTTAAAATAAGAAGAAGATAGTTTTATTGATGGTTATCCCACACTGCTATATTTTCATCTAAAGTTTTTGAATCAAACAGTTTTACAGTCTACCCATCCGCACTTATCCACGTGGTGGACTATAGCCTAACCCTTCTTATCATGAGAAAAAAACAGTACACAGTAGTGGGACATGTATTAGATACCGGGCTGATATAAAGCAGTTTTATACTTGGAAAATAATGCATATTGATAAAAATCAATTCATTTATTTTAAATTAAAAATCGTTTATTGTATTTTTAATGTACAGTATTAAACGATTTTTACAAAATAAAGGTGTAAACCATAGGTACACAGCTTATAAAAATGATGCCAATATTAATATTGTCTCTGTTTACCCGCTGAGTGCGCGAGCGTGATAATAGCTAAGTACACGGAGAAATTACTTAGTAATCCGTTCGTAAGTTGCACGAGTTGTGCAAACTTGCACAGGACAGAGTTTTATCGCAGTTTTAATTCCGCCTGCGGGCACGGATGATCTATTATGACGAGTTTTTAACCGACTGCGATGAAAAGGAGGTTTTGATTCGAAGTTATAGTTATATCTTAATGCACTTGTACTTCTTCAAATATTAGAAATGCAAAAGTTTTTGATGATGTGCGATATAATTTCTGATTTTGACGTCGGTCGAGCGTATTTATATTCGCTATTTCTATGAAACGTTCAACCGCTGACGAAAGAAAGAAACATATTTATTCTCACAAAAATACCAGTAATACGACGAAAGTGTTGCGGTCTATTGCTTCTAACAACTAGCGAAGTACAACGAATTTTGTCGGTGACCAACGTCAGCGTAAGAGGAAATCCGCCTTAACAATTTTTATCGAAACCACTGGATATTTCGATGATGTTGGAAACACGAGTGTGTGGTCCGACACGCACTAGACCGGATTTATAAAAAATAACAAAATAGGTAGTTGCATGCCATCTAAATAATATGAATGAATTAAAGAGAAAGAAAATACAAAGCGTTGTACTCATTTATTAATTGAAATAAACTCGCACGACCGTACAGTGGTTTTGCAGATAAAATATAAATTTAATTGGAAAAAAGATTAACTTTTTAGCTGGCAACTACGTGATAGGATTATTTCTTAAGTTTCTTTTATTATTAAAATCCGTACAAAGTGTTATGATAGTATTATTTCTGTTTTAACCGTGTCCATGAGCACGGATCTCTTCTCGTACAGATTTAAATAGCATTTATTTGACGACGTCGTGTAGGTATTTCAAAATGTGTTTGTTTCAGTGGGTCCATGACAAGTGGCAGCGGCAGTGCAGCGTTTAGTGCGAATAGATAACGCAACGCTGGAAGCCAGCGTGATGATAGATTTCTCAGCGGCGTGCGAGAGATAGGGAATTGCTTTAGTAAACAAAGGCTTATTAATTGTATTATAAGTAAAAGGCAATGCCCTCCGTTCTCTGTAATTAAAATGTATTCAATTAAAGTAAGTCTATGCAAGAGCCTATTCCACAACTCAATTTTCATATCACGCATTATACATCTTTATTTTTTCGTAACGATACAAGATGACAAAGAAAATCAAAGGTTGCCTGGCAGAAATTGCGTCAAGCAATAAGGCCGCCCTTTGCATATTGTTATTGTCTTTTAATAGTTGTCTTTTGTTTTTTTGGAATTTATCTATCTATCTATCACACATCACATCTACCAAGTCCTGAAAGCGATTGACCCATCTCATCACCTCAACTATTAGCACTACAAAGGCTTTAATCCACTTCCAGTCCAACAAATCTATGTACCATTACCATTTATCATCCTCTAGTATTTACCGTTCAACTGAATATGACACTTTAGCATTCCAAATCCGAATTTGCGTAACAAAACGCCAACGGCCAAATCACATCCGCCATTACAAAGTCGTTCTGAATTCGAACGCGGCCGTTACCATGTGATTCAAATTACGAATGGCCCGGAAGTCGGCCATCTTGTTTTAGTGCACGTTTCGTGCAACAAATGTGACTTGTTACTTTTTTGAAACTTTGTGTTCAGGATTTTGTATATAAAGCTTTGTAATTTTAAGGGTTTAGACCTTATGTCATGATTTAAGAGATCAAACAATATCGAGATTCAGCTATATAATGTTACATGACAATAAAAAATCATAAATGAGTTTTTTAAGTTATCGGTATAGCTGCCTCGTTGGTTTAGCGGTATGATGACCGATATGACCTGGACCCGGGAATTTAATATGAAACCTCGTGGTCTCGGGTTTGATTTCCGGTTCCGGTAAAAGTGTTACTTGGGATTGTTCCGTCAGGAATTTCTCAATAGCAGCACGCAGTTGGAATTGTGCCCGGTGGATGCCGGTAGGCTCACCCTCTTTCCAATGGGACCTAAACATAACAGGTGAAGTGTGGGTGTTGTTCACCTCTGCCGAACCCTTCTGGGTAGTATTAGGCGTGATGATGTTATGTTATGTGTGTATCTTATCTGCTTGCTTTAGTTCTCTTCGTCAACAGACAAATAATCATTCATCATCACAACAAGAATAAGAAGAAGAAGACCTACCTTTAACTTTTCTTTCTCGGTACGTACAGTCGTAGTGTTTTTTAAAGATTTTCGCAAAGACACACAGTTTGAAACACTTAGTAGTCGCCACACCGTCTAATTGCCCGAGCAAAAAGACTAGGTTTCCAAGACAGTTCCACAGTGAATTAATTAGAACACCCCCTAAGGAAGCAAAGGGTGGGGGGATTTTCAATCAACACCGCTTTCAAATTGAAAATTTGCAGAATTGATGAATTCAGAATTCGTTACCTAGCCGTGTGTTCGGCGTTCTATTGATTACAATTAGTGACGCGAGCATTCAATACTGTTCAGTCATTTATGAGTAAGTAAAAATTAAGTGATTAGAAATTAATGGAAAATGAGAAAATAGTGAAAAACCATAGGAATATTACACTTAGAAACCGAGACACGCATGAAAAGGGAGTCACTTTTTTGTATCGTTCTAACTTAATACGACACGTACGTACACACAAATTTTTGTTTGTATGCGAGTCATCCAAGTGTAATTTTCCCTGTGTGCGTGAGCTCTTGTATATAGACTATCTATCTAGGTTTCTTAAATCTATGTGAAAGACAAACATATTTAGAGAGCAATCAAGGTGGCACAGAATGGAGTAGGCTGAACAATCAATTCCCGTGGCAATATAGCTAATACAATTATCATTGATTTAATTATAAATAAAAAAAAGCTTTGACAAATGAATATTATTATCAGCGCATCAACACTATTAGAACTGACGAAAAAAAAGAGTTTCTTAATTCTATATATTTTTTTAATATCTCTCTATAACTTTAATTGTGACAAAACAATTTTATTATTGTTAATACTCGCCTCAAAACATAAATAACAAATTGCATTTCAATTGACATACTTTTCCGTATTTCCTCAATCTACACATTTTAAAATCCATCAATAAATCAAAATACTCCATTGAAAGTAGCTCTGGCAGCCAAGTGGAGCCACTTACACATCCCGGCGAGTATAGAAATGGGGTCGTTTTAAAGTCCGCATTCAATATGGAGCTGAATACGTACTTCAATATTATGAGCATAATTATCTTATACTCATGGTACTTAGCGATAAATGGATATGATGAGTTTCTACTGAAAGGAGATCTTATGGTATAGCTTATTGTTAATTTTTAAGAGATATTTTAAAGAATTCTCCATTCGTCCAGAGCAAGTAAAGAACCAACGACAATAGGAAGCGTTAGCAGACCAACTAATCGGCTGATGATATTGTTATAAGAGCCGTGCCAGATTTGGTGAAAGAGTCATCTAATCTAATCTAAAGATAGAGAATGGTGGAAGAAGAAACAAGAAGCCTTTATTCTAAACGGGATGCACACATAAAGTAAAAGATAACCACATTTACACCATTTTAAGTTTCAATGCACTAATACAACTAACAAACATTTGAATTGTTAAAATATTTTGATGTGTGAATAAAGGTTAAATAAATAAATAGACTTAAAGATATCACAAATTTAATGACTTCGTATACGTTGTAACTCTGTTAAAATACTGAATTAAATTATCAAGCGTCGCAGCCAAAGCTCAAGAGAACTGGCTAGATGCAAAGTGTGTTTTAATTACACGAACTATTTCGCGGTACTTTTGACTCCTTAAAAAATGGAAACCTATTTAACATACTTTAAATTTAAAATTTCATAAATGTAGCTCAAACAGTTATAGAAATATTAACCTTCAATAAACAGAATTTTAGTGACATAAAGATCAAAAACCAAACTCACAATTCTCATACACAATTATCATAACAGGATTGAATTAAGATATTTTATTTTATTTTATTTTAAAATTTTAGGAAAACTAACAGCTAATATGATAAAATAGAAAGAGATAATATGAAAATGAAGGCCAATTAAAAGTTTTCACAGATAATAAAGATAATAAAGTAGGAATACATTAAGACAATTACATATAGATACAACAATTAATAAAAGCAAGAAATAGACACAAGTAGAACTTTAAAGTGAGTGGAAGAAAAATTTACATAAGTTTTTTTTTAATTGACTTTTACTATTGGCAAACAAATCTAAATCTAAATCTTTGTCTTGATCAACACTCCGGCATGCCGCATTGAACGTACGGCTAGCTCGAATCATAAATGAGTTTTGCCTGTATGTAGTATTGACAGTTGGTGTGTGAAGCAAGTGTGATCTACGTAAGAATGCAGATGGTACACGCAGCTCTATTTTGCTTACTAGTTCACTCACATCCTCCGACCCCCTCGCCACACTTGACAGTAATGACAGATCCGCAACCTTCCTTCTTTCTTCCAACGGAAGAAGATGGAATTCATATTCATCGAAGACATCGCTACTTTAGCGAAATTACTTCAGCAGAAATATGTTTAGCTGGAATTTGTAACAAGTTCGAAGTTGTGATGTAAAAGTCTGTTGATAAATTGTGATAAATAATGTCATCAGTATCGCTGGCAGCTCGCTAAGTGCTAAACTTTGAAAATTATACTCGGCATTTTATGCATGTATTTTGAATAGAGATAAGTTTAAAATATTGAAATGTGTTTATACATTATTATCCAAGTCTTTTCACAATTACGGGTCAGCTTAAATTTTAAAGGAATTTGCTGTATATCAGTATTTTACGTAGAGTGACTGACTTGCGCAACAATTACGCGGCGACTCAATACTCCTTGTTAAATAAGAACAGTTGCCAGACTTTCGACTGGCATATGATAGACTACCGTACTGGGAGCATACCACGCTTTCTGAGTTACGGTGGAAGACTCGTTATGCTAAGTTGGTCACCCATTGGTCATACGGCCAACTGCGGTTAGCATTTTTACCCTGACGATCGATCGGTCCATGTGGTTGCAACTAAGGTGCTTTGCAGGTAGAGCAACTTAGTTGAGACAAGTATCAACTTTTTAAAGGAAACTTAAAGAGTAACCAGTTGCTACTTAACAGCTGCTTTCCAGGTGCTGCAATAGTTCAACGACTACGAGCTCCTAATATAAATAGGCTACTACACACGCAATTTATTAACAATATTTTGATGATGAAGATACGGATGACTGGTTTTGTGTTGGGTTTCTGTTCAAAGTTAAAAATTCGAAATCGTATTGCATAGCTATGACTAGTCATACAATACAGACCAATAAACACCATAGTCTTAACAACATCTGATTAACCAAACAACGCTGACTCAGCACTCCTTGGAAACCAACCAAGTCACTCCAGTCCGAATGATTTATCAAACAATAATACAATAATACTTACGTACAATATCCGCTGCATACATATTTATCGCGCGGCTTTGGCTGGCATCGCGCCAGTGGGGTAGGCAGACAAATAAATTTATGTTTTATACTAATGTTATCAGGACGCGGTATTCGGAAGTTGCATTCTTTTATGCTTGGAATAGTTTGAGAGGTGGTAATACTTTTTATGAATTTTTCTTGTCATATTTATTAAATTTTTCGATAATATAACATGAGATATATAGTCGTTTTTATGTAGCAATGTAGTTAGAGCTATTAGATGAAATGTTATCGCGTTCAGCAGTAGATAGAGTAGCAGAATTGTAGTAAGCACAGTCAAATATTATGTTATTTATGATCTGAATCACTTTATAAGGGCAATTAATTGTTGTCAATGACATTGAAATGTCAATTTAAAAATATTAAATTAATAACTTGTTCACTAATTCAGATTTAATGCAATCGGTTATTTAATTTTTCCACTTTTCATATTAATTTTATTATAATTAAGCTTTAGAACTAAAAATAATACAATCAATTATTAAAATACTCCGTATAAATATTCCTCGAAACGGAAAGCGCAATCCCACTTTATCACCTGCATTCGAAACCGCAAGCAAATCCGTGTCCCTAACATGTGTATAGAATATCTTAATTTCGGGCAGCTTGCTAGACGTCTCATCTCGCCACTCCAATCCAGTGTGAAGATATTGGGACATTGCCAGTTCGAGACCACCCTGTAGGAGGAGGGGGTACTCCTACCATGGTTAGGAGTGAGATGCGATCGAGTTTTGTCGTGAGATTGACTAGAGATGGGCCCAAAGGACACTTATTTGCGTCACTTGAACGAAATGTTATTTAATGTTCACATGATTTTTACTTTCCCAGATTTTTAGTTTTATTTAAATCCCTATTTTTACGTGTTTTTAAAAGAAAATTATGTATAGTGTAAACAAAATTTGTGATTTTTTATAAATGTCCAGTAAGGCTCTGTACTCGATCGATTAAAACCATCGATATCATCCACAGTGCGAAGAAATTTTAATTTGTTTTCATAAATCCTCGCGGCCTAGACGATAAGATTTAGTTTTCTTGAAGTAAAAGTATCGAGTAAAACCGTATATGTGAGTAGGGAGCATAACACAGTACACACACAGTAACTTTTATTTGTTCCTCTTTCGTTATTCCAAGTGAAGAAAGGCAATCTTAAAAAGTGTTTTTTACCCATAGTAGTGGTAAGATTTGATATCAGTTGATGCAGTGGTGTGGGACGTCTATTTGTCTAATCTGAAGACTCGCGGTCATACCACCTACGCGAATTTACTATATTTTATTCTATATACTCAGAATTATAGATATCACATATTTATTGGATTAAGGATTATCCATAGGATAAATCTTATGATAATCTAATATTTATTCCTTACTGTAAGATTACTCATTTGGGCATGTGGAGAGAATTGGTGAAAGTCATGTGACTAAAATAATGATGAGTTGATAGATAGACAGGAAGAGGCACTCCGAAGATGCGGATTTATTGCGTGAAAGAAGATATGATAGAGATGGGAATGGGAGATAGCGAGAAAGCTAAAGCAGAGTGGAATGGAGAAAGAAGATTAAAGTTATTAAAGATGATTTTAAGAAAAGTATAGCTTTAATAATATATTATTATCTCAATTCTTGCTGGAAGTTTAGTGGTACAAAGGGATTTTGATATTAACTTCGATTAAAAATTATTAATTGAGCAAAAAAGTGAATAGTTTCATTTTAATAATAAATTTAAAATAAATAAACAATCATCTGTAATGCCTCTTAGGCCCAGTTTCCATCAAAACGGAGCGAGCGGAGCAAATATTTACTTACATTAAATTTTCACTACCGACAAATTTATTATAAATTATGTTTTAAACTTCTTGAATTCGATGGTGTTCTAATAAATATTTTTTTTTTACTGTATCAGTGAGTTAAAATCGTTTTGACTCAGTAGTGAGGTCTAGTGTGCATATTTCGAAACACAATATCCTTCCAATGAATAAGCTCTGAAAAAAAGGACCTACCAGCTTTGCTCAGTAGTCTGCTCAGTAGACTGCTTCGCAAGCTCACGAATAAAAACCACACTCAAAGGAACTATCCAAATTACCTCACTAAATACTATAAATAACTATTATGTTTCCTGTAAATTATTAAATAAAAGACTTTAAAATGAAAAAAAATATGGTGGAAATTGGGCCTTAATCTAACAGTAACGTGTGTAACGGGCTTAAAACGGGCTCTAGAAAGCTTAAGTTGTAATAATAATAATAATAATAATAAAAAGCTTTATTGCACACCAAGGAAAAATAATATACAAAAAAAAAGAAGATTTATAGTACAAATGGCGGTCTTATCGCAACTAAGGCAATCTCTTACAGAAAACCATTGGATGGAGAGTAAGAAAGAGACACGAAAGGGAAGTTTAAGGTGTATTATAGAGGATTAAGAATAGGGAAAGAATATAAATGCATAAAGATATTAATTATGATGAATATACCTACGTATAGGTACAATAATAAAATACTTACATACTAATACATATAAGCAATATTATAACATACATAATATATTATATAATATATAAATACCTAAAAATATATATTATACTTATATAATGGACAATAGAAGGTAGATCACAGATCACAGGTTGTAAGACGCTAACATTCAACAATTTGCCGAAACACAACTTATCGATACAAAACGTCGTCGATAACAAGATCCAGTTATCTGCTCACCAAACACCCACATACCCAAACATCGTCCCTAACAACATGTTTAGGTCAGCGAATGAAAATAAAATAAAACTTACGGAAACATACCGTTCGCAAAAACCGTATTTCTTTTCCATATCAAAATATTTTTATACCGCAAAACAAAGCAGCCTTGTTTCCTAGAAAAGAGGGGGTGAAGGGGGTGGCTGGTACATAATTCATAAGGCCCTTGATTGGCCGAACTCAACTGTCGATATCTTAGTTTCGGAGCATTGAAAAAAGGTTTGGGAGAAGTTTCCGTTGGATAAATAATGGATAGTACCTGGGGTAGTTTGTGATGAGGAGAAAACGGGGGTTGTAGATCGGTTTGTATAGTAAAGAGAAAGTTTTCTATATACTTAGTACACGTAACTATTATATTGTCTTACTAATATTTATAAATGCGAAAGTTTGTGGAGTTAGACATCACTCTTTTGACTCTTTCAGGCAAGGACTTTTTGGATGGACTTTGATAAAATTGGGACACACAAGCTTATAGCCTAAATTAACTAATATGATATAGATTAAGGGCCCATTTTGCACAGTTCCTAGTTACATGTTTTGATATCTCTTTACAAGTTTGACATTTTATCCATAAAGAAGGACCAAATAGGCTTGTCAAGGACTTAATGAAGAATCTGTGTAATTGACCTATAAGCATTGATTTTAGTCGTTCAGATTTAAAAATTATGTAAAAATATTACTTTTTATTGGTTAATTAATAAAATATGGATATTTACGACCCGTCATTATCACTCACCATCAGACGAACCTCAATTTAATTAACAAAATAAATTACTCGTCTCTTAATAGAATAATGTAAATTAATTTTTAAAATGAATATTTCTTTAAGAAGAGCAAGTTATCTCAATTGAAGCACTTATAAATGCTAATTGCATCGATAGTCAAGAGCAGTCTCTTTAGATTTGTTAGTAGTTGAGAAAATCTTTAAATAATTAATATTAAAATGTCATCGTCACATTACGTTAAGTTAAATTTTATTAAGAAAATTAAGTGTGATATTATATAAAATGAATTGTAGGTACTAATATTTACTGAAAAGTTTATTTGTTGTGTAGTTCCTACTTTGATGCTCTAGTGTTTAGCGTATGTGCCTCCACCGTGAGGTCTTGAGTTTGATTCCCGGGTCCGGGTCTTGATGGAGTTGGAATTGTCCCCAGTAGATGGCGACAGGTTCACCCCCTATCCGATGGAACCTAAACATAACAGGTAAAATGTGGGTGTCGCACACCCCTGCTGCACCCCTCTGGGTAATATAGGCGTGTAATGCCTGAGATTTGCGCGTTCAATCAAACCAACAAACAAAAGCTTCAAATTTTAAACATTTGTATAAAGATATGAAGTCGGTAACAGTAAGTGCGTGATATAATAGAAAATGCCCAAATATATTTCCATCAAACCTATTGTCCGAAATCTGATTCAGTTGCACGCCGTCGTGCCAGTAGCAAAAGGAAACATAAAATAATAATCCATAAGCAACGCATCTTTAATCTTTGGCAGAAGATCTACATTACTTGTCATCAAACGGACTTGCAGCCTTGTTAAAAGCAGAAATAAAAGCTATTAATGTATCTCAAATGAACAAACAATAACAGCAAACAAACCCATTACGTGAAAAGTGTCTTGAAACCTCTTTACGGTCCTAAGCAGAAGTAAAAGCCTTCAAAATAGATATTTCAGCACCGTTGTAAGCTTGTATTTAAGTCCGCTGCGACAGTAACGAGAGTGGGGGGGAAGGGGGAGGGGGCGACACATTGACAGCTGCAAGCAGGACGAGTGGAGAAAGATGTGGAAAATTGTGGATGTGGTCACAGAATTTTATTAATTCGTCTGAGCAACAATGACATAAAAAAGTTGTTAATTCACAAAACTAATACATTTTTTACTCGGCTGCAAGTACGTGCATAACGATTGATCACGGATGCGAGCGCATCTCGCGCGCGAATGTCACACACTTACATACTCAGAAGAGCAACGTTCGTTTTTCTAAGCATATAAATATATGGCGCCGATGACAATCGCCCGCGGATTTTTACCTAAATACCCGCCGATCCTCGAGCCTGCATTTTATTCGTTTTACACCTACACAATCAATATCCAAATAAAAATAATGCAACATTTTTTTCAATACGGCTGGGTTCGATTTCCGAGTTGTTTAGTTTTTTTCTAAATCAAAGTAGGCAGATTTTGTTTTTACTAAAATCGATGACATACTTCGTAAGAAAAAAATTGTGTATGTCTAATAATTACAGACTGCCCCATACTGACCAATATAAATGGGCGACCTTGTACAGTTAACGTGTTGTTTTTTGTATGAGTCGTTTATAAAATGCACACGCACAATGCCTCATCCACAGTTTCACAGCGTGCCGCAGTGCACATCTGACAAACAGGTACAGTATGAATCGCCAGGACGTCGCCGGAACGTCGCTTAGACGCCGGTTCATTGGTTCCTATGATTGGACGCGACTGCTCACTATGCTCTGCTGCGTCTGACCTGTGCCAAGGAAACAAGAAAAGCTATTTTAAAGTATTTAGTGTTATGAGAATTGAAAACCATATCAATTTTTAACACGCATTTGAGTGAACATTTTAGTGAACTTGCCTCTAACGCATTATTTTATTGATTTAAAACTTTGGTGAGATTTAATTTATTTTTATTTAATAAAATACAATAATGGGACGATTTGGAATATTTTTAAATAGTTATTTTTGAGGAATATTTATTATCTTTTAATTTTTTTTATTTTGAGGAAACCTGCATGCCTGAGAGTGCCTTAAAGTACTCGAGGGTGTGTGAAGTCTACCAATCCGCACTTGGCCAGCCTGGTGCACTATGGTCTAACCCTTCTCATCGTGAGAAGAGGCCCGTGCCCGGCAGTGGCACATGTATTAGATACAGGACTGTTATTATTATTATGATAATTATAGTTATTTTTAAACTATAACTGCCTTGATGGTCTAGTAGTCAGCGCCTCTCACCGTCACGGATTCGATTACCGGCTCAGGTTAAGTGTTATTTATGAACTTTCCTTCAAGAAATTCACAATAACAGCACGGAGTTGGAATTGTGCCCGGTGGATGGCGATAGGCTCACCCCCTATCCCATGGACCTAAACATAACAGGTGAAATGTGGGTATTGTACAATTTGCCACACCCTTCTGGGTAATATAGGCGTGTTGTTGTATTATGTATGTAAAAATTTACAGTGACTCACTCACAGACCGACAAAAGTATCGCAATAAGTTTACTATTTCTAATTTAGTTTACTTCTTTCTTAATCAAAGAAAAACTTGAGCGGTTAGTTTATAAAATATCCTCAGTAAAAATAAGGTAAAGCAAAAGTTATTCAATTAATTCTTTTCCGCACTGACACCATTACACACTTACCCCTGGCATTTTACGAAATGGCCAATATCGTAAAACATTCCTACTCTACATAAGAAAATGCGCCCAAAACCCACACAAACAAAGCTCTATTCACACGCACCCACACTTCTATAAACATAACACTATCCGCACACATAGAAACAAATAATCTCATAATATTAACACGCACACAAACGAATTGAGCATCCGTATATTATGACAGCGGCTAAAGATTTGGGAAAACAACATTTATGTATTATCAGGACATATATCGTATGAAAGTGGAACGTTTTGGAGTCCACAGTAACAAGGGGAGGAAAACACCATAGTTAGGCATGTCGCCAGTCCAATATTCGAGATTTATGGACAATTTCATTAGAACAACATGGATGCAAGCACACCGAACTGTAATCATTTCCTCTCGTGTTATATTTTGCCAAATATCCATTTCTTATTTTTTATTTTAGTTAAGTATTTTGTTTTCTTGTTATAAAATTATCGGTGGTACTTAGTGCGATACAAACATTATGTAAAAAGTGCTGGATTCTCTTCCGAGAGTTGTAAAAATAAATTACGTCTGAGATAAATCGTACAATTTGCTGGATCCATTGTCTAGAAATAAGTTTAAATAATTTGGCTTTTTTCAGAGCTGCCTGTGATAATAAGCAACACGCAGACACAGCCGCTTTCATAGGGTGTCTAAGTAAGACTCAAGGTCACTAGGCAGCTATGTCCAGGATCTCACTTCGAGAAGGTAATTATAAGCAAAACTATCAACATAGCTTAAAGAGTTTCCAACCTAAACTTGCTTAGGCTATAAGATACCATGCTAATGTTGACGAACTTCAAATAGATTCTAATAGTTGGATGATTTTGTACATTATTTCGGTAAGATCTAAATAACTTATTTCTTCCACCACTTCCCGTAAAATCCCATATAAAGTGCAATTTTTATTCTTAAGTTCGACTCCGGTGTGATACACAGCCGCGTTTAGCCGACACACCGCAGTCAATGCATTATGCATGACGCTACATTTTTACTGTTCGAGAGAGTCGCTGGTAACATCGTAACTTAACGTCACAATCGCTTGGTTCCAATACCTACTGCCAAATGAAGGGTACGAACTTTGTAATTCACTGTTTCTGTAATGAGGGTAAGAAAATAAGGTTCTGTTCCAAGCCTGTAAGTTATGATGAGATGCAGTGGTGGCCATACTGCAGTTTAAAAGGGTCAGTATTTCGAATTAGGTTGGCAAGATATTAGTTGTAGATGCACGCTTAATTGATAATGTTTTTTTAAAAGACGTTGAGAGAATCTTAACTGATATTGTAAAGGTTTCGTATAGGGTTACCAACTTATAAAAATCTTAAAGTGCATAAAACCGTAGCTAAAGCAACATAGGGTTATATTTATTTTGTTAACTAACCAACACGCTATGTTCATAGCCCAGATTCAGCGTCATCAAGTAAAAGACAAAATTATTCATCAATTAAATTACGATTTGAAAAGTGCCACAATTCTAAAATGAAAATCAAGAATTTTGTTTTTTTGTTTCCGTTATATATTATCCCATGGATATCATTTACTTGGGAACTGTAGTAACATGGGTCCTACTTTTGTGATTAATTTTTAAATAATTGCCACAGGCTTAACAATAATTTATTTATTATCATAGTTTTCCGGTACAGCATAGCCAATTCCTTGTAGTCGTCTGTTCATTTCCTTCACTTTCATGTAATTCCATTCAATATCCATTTCCATTTATATTACTAACTAGAGCACTAATTCTAGCATTTCCGTGTCTCTGTATTCAGGTATTATGTATCTAATATCACTTCTATTATTTGGAATAGTAATACTGTCAAGATTACTTGGAACTGGTCATTCAATACGCACAGTATTGAATGACCAGTTCCAAGTAATCAACCGCAGTAAGACAATAAAATTCTGACACGTGTCACTACTACTCGTTTCTGGTTAAAATATTCAAGTTTAATCATCAGATATTATTTGTTTTAATTGTTAAAACTACTCCATAATAGAAGCTTAGCAGAGACAATAAAACTAAGCCTTAATTTCACTAGTTCCTAATAAAGTTTTAGTAATGAACCACCTAAACAATTACAATTTACACCACATTTTGAACGTCGCGCTGGAGTCGCACTCTCTTGAAAATGCCTAAAACTATTAGCGAAACCGCGGTCGACTAAATAGACCAATATTACGTGAGTAACAGCCGTATTTCATAATTTGAATAATGTTAACACAACTTTGATTATTTTTATAGCATTTAGCTATGCTTAGCAAATTATAATAAGAAACAGTTGAAAAAGATATGGGACCGGCAGGATTTGAACCTGCGACCTAACTGCACACCGGGCAGCCGCTCTTAGCTATCCAGCTACGGTCGCCTCTTACCGGCACCCTGAATTTCTCAACTGTATGATACGTCATTTCGTGACGTCACGTTCATCCATTTGTTCCTATCTTAAGTAGGATGTTAACACAAAATAAGAATTCATTATTCTACTCCCGGCGCTTACAATTCATTGTTAGAAGTCTGATCAATCAGTGTATCTAGTTTCAGGTATTGTGTTTCCAATAACGCTGCTATGATTTGGAATAGTATTGCTGTCAAGATTTCTCGGAAATGGACGGGCAATACTGTGCTTAACATCCATTATACAAGGCTTCTGTAGTAATATTGATTAAGCCCTGATAAGTGTCTACCCACTTTCTATTACCCGTTTCTCAGAACAAATCTGATAGTTTACTAGCTGCGGCTGTTGTCCACGGCTCCGCCAGCGTTGTACCTAGGGGTATAAAAAAAAGCTTAACTCCTATTCCCAGTCCTCTGTTGTTTGTTTTTTTTTGTTAATTGTCAATATAAATAAACATACAAATAAATAAAATTGAAGTGTCTGTTTTTAATGTCAAAATAATAATGTTTTAATAGCTGGTATAGTTGTTTGCACGATGTCTATGCCTAAAATACAGTTTAAACATTTTTGTCTGTATGTCTGTCTGTTGGTATCGGCTAATATTCTAAAAGGCTAGACCGATTTTGATAAAATTCGGTCGCCAAAAACGGTCCCATGAATATTGATGTCCCTACCACGAAGACGAAACCGCGGGTGAAAGTTAGTTTGTTTTTATTTTTTTTTGTTTAATAGTTTATTTATCAATTAAGGTTTTTGATATTTAACATTACGCTGAACTCTATGGAAGCGGGATAGAAACGTTTAACGCGGGTCAAAGCGTGGGAGCAGCTACTTAATATATAATTAACTCCACGCGGACGAAGCCGCGGGTAAAAGGTAAATATAACCAAAAAAATCACATAAAAGTTCATTAATATGTCAAGTACTTACCAGTCTTTCAAGCTGAAAACCAATTACTTTAAATACCAAAAACACCATTTGCAAGCACAAAACCCTTCCATTTAAAAACCTCACACAGCCCCTAGAGCCTTCAAACACGAACAAAAAATTCAATAACGGTGTATTTCAAGGTTTGAATTAACCATAGCAACTACTGGGTGATTTTAAAAATATTAAACAACCTTTCAGAATTAGGTTCATGGTCCATGGGCCCAAGGGGCGCTTGAACACGTCAAAACAAACTACAAAAAATATAAAATTAAAATAAAACTTAAGCTAACTTAATTACTTATTCTACTATACTTATTGTAATAAAATGATTTGACACCGGAGCTTAGATTGACTTTAATTCAACTTAGAGATTTGAATTAAAATCAAGTTCTCTACAATAATATAATTTATTTCGTTCTGTTATATAGAAATACTCGATATTTTGCCCACTTTTATAATTTTTGTCCTATACTGAATATTATTACCTTTGGTGGTATATTATAGTTCTCAACGAAACTAATATGTCTTTCATAATCTAGCTACGCATAATAAAAATGTATTATTGGCTTGATATATCACCGATTATAATAATAATACTCTTTTACTACGCAGCAACTTTTCAACAACGTTTTTAACATCGTTGAATTTTAAAAAGTTAAATAATAAAAGATGTTTAAAATAGCACACTATTCAAAACATAAAAGCGACTCATAAGCGACGACTAGTATTTTCAAAATTACCCTGAATATAGGTTGAATGGAACCCCAAGGGGGTGCAAACGGGGGTCGAAATTACGAAGCCGCGCTGGCCATATGGGGCTCGGACATTGCATATTGTATGTAAATTCGTACTTTGCTGGCATATGATATTGCAAGCAAAAGGTTTTGTTGACTGAATTAAAATGTAGGGTCTGATGGCTGATATTTATCTCATGAGATTTACATTTTTGGGAGATAAGCTTATAGTAAAGTGACTCAACTTTGTTTATTCTTTTGGTGAATTTTGATATGTGTTAGAGCTTTTGTGAACAAGCTCGAGGGCGGTAGCTCTACTGTCTCACCTTTTTTCTTGTGCTTTTTCGGTTTTTGTTTTTAGCAATGCTTCCTAGTAATTTGCAGATAAAAATTACTAGTATTCTTGTTAACCCTCTCCAGTTAAGCTTAAGCTTAGCAGCTGTGTTAAAAGGAAGTTCACGTCGGTGGTGTAATGGTCAGAATTCGAACTCACCACCTTTCGACCGTAAGACCGATGCCTTTGCCATTGTGCAACGGCCGCTTCTGAAAATATTAGAATATATCAAAACTGAATTGAACATATTCATTTTAGTGTAGGTTTAAATAGAAACGTCGAAAAATTCTTTGCCTAAAAATATATTAACGATTCGGGCCTCGTATTGTCAACAACATAAGATCGGTGCTGCGTTTTGTATGTATAGTTTATATGGCAGGTATTTGAATACTTAATTTCTATGGGCAGTTGTCTTCTCCCATAATAAATGCATAAGCTGCTCTTCAATAATTGATTCAAACATCTATATCCCCTTGCTCCAGAAGAATTATATTCTGAAAATGTTCGACTTGGTAATTTTTGCGTAACATATTATACGTATACATTATTATGTACACGTCATACTCACAAACTTTTGCATTTATAATATTAGTACGATGTACTGTCTTCTGAAGTAACATCACAGCACATAAGTGTTATAGCGTTACTTATGGGTAGACTTTATTCAAATTATGAAATACGGGTGTTACTCACGTAATGTTGGTCTAGTGCAAGACTGTCTGCGACTCAGGCGCGACGTATCGCACTCTCTTGATAATGCCTAGACGTATAGGCGAAACCGCGGTCGACTAAATAGACCAACATTACGCGAGTATCACCTGTATTTCATAATTTAAATAATGTTACAAACTCACGTCAGTTTTAATAAAAATATGGGTAGACTCCCGAGCGCTTGTTTTCATACTAACGTTATATGGGTGTAACTTTAATATTATTAAGTTTTCATCTATTTTTATAGACTAATCATATCTAAAACACTAAAATGCATATTTATTCGTGTCCATTTTGTCAAAATTATTACTTCAGTTACATACAAACTGTAATATAACAATAATAAATTTAAAAAAGTGGTCGCCAACAAACATGCATTTTAGGTTTTTAGATATAATTTGTGAATAATATGTATATGAATAAATAAAAAAAAATAAAAAGCATTTATTGACTCAAATTAATCACAACAATGTTTGCGTAAGGTATGACACTAGAACATATGTTTGAAACAAAAAGTACTGTTACTGATTCCCAAACTAAGCTATTGCTTGTATTTTGGGAGACATCGTTCAGTCGTGGAGTATGATTCTGGGTTACATTAATGTATATAATGTAAAAGTCACATGATTGAACTTGAACGAGCCCAGCGTATGGTCCTTAAAGTACTCTTCTACCTACCCTTTCGACACCCCACAACATCTGTGTATGAACTGACAGGAGTTCTATCAGTGCGAAAAATATATGTGTACGAAATACTACGAAGATACCATAAAAAAGTTGTTCCCAGTCTTCCTCAATTAGAAAAGCGCGTTGCACGCTGTCCTAAACCTTGTGTTAAATCAACTTTTGCTCGAATTATTTAGCTCCTCATATATATAATAAGTGCAACAAAATACATAAATTACGTAATTTAAATAATAATGAGTTCAAAAAAGTTATCACTAACTGGCTGAAGTCACTAGATTATGACGGTGTATAAAATCTTTTAAAAATCCCGTGAACCGTGCAATAACATACAAACACATAATGCTCACACCCTCTCTCTCTAACACACACACACACACACACACACACACACACACACACACACACACTCGCTCACACACCCACACTACACACAATTATCAGCATGCTTAAACTTTAAACTGTAAACAACCTAAATTTATAAGTTGTTCATATTGTTTTATTGCTTTATTTGTAATGTTTACTTGTAGTATTATTCTCTTTGATATAAAAACCTATGTCAACTGGTTAAGGAGAAGACACTGACACCTGCAACACAGTTTTTACTAGCGTAGGTGTCAGAGATTCTATTACAAATTGTTAATCTATTATGTCAATAAAGAATATTATTATTATTATTATTATTAATTATGTTGAAACATTGTTACATTTATACTATATCTAATAATCTTAAAGCTATACTCATATTACTTTTTTATGAAAAACTGCCAAGCAATTGTTCCCTCTTAATACCGAATAAACGTTTACAATCTCTCTCTATCCGAGCCTTTGCCCAATTACATTGGGGTTGGCTTTAGCCTAACGGTTTTAGCTGAATATCAGTATTTTACGAGGAGCGACCACCATCAGACCTCTAAAACCCAGTGCGAGGTAAAACAATACTTTTTGTTATACTAGTTGTCAGACTTTCTAGCCTCTGACAACCCGTAACGACTGCAATAGATGTTCAAATGCAACCGGGACCGACCGCTTAACGTGGTCCTCGATGCACGAAGGAAAATTCGTTATGTTAAAGACGGTCACCCATCCACAGCCGATCGCGATTAGCAGTAACCTGCAAAATCAATCGGTCCGCGCGGTTTTGACTTAGCCACGAGCTCCTACGTTAACAATCACACCTTTATAAACGTCCGTAATACCTTACTTCCCTTAAACCAAACCTTTATTCCACAATCCCAATAATCTTTACGCCTCCATAATCCAGCCCTAAACTCTTTCTTTCCAAACCCTTCGAGCATAAAAGGTAAGCAGTCCTTTCAAATATTCACACAATATTCTTTGTAGTGCTGGGCATCAATTATTACAGCCCGGGACCGGGATGCTGTTAATGTTGCATGGAGTACCGTGATTCTCGACGAGAGAGGATTTTTAAAAGAGGTTTGTATATTTTTTGAAGATTGTTGTTGAAAATATTGTTATGTTTATAGCGACAGTGGAAACTTTTCATGATCAGTAACCAGTTTTAAGCAAAATGAGACTATACTTCACATTAGATACATTAGAATTTAGCGCCACCAAAAATTTTGTAAACTGTGACAAAGTGTGTAGTCAAAGATGACTTGCAGTGCATCTATTGCGCTAATTGTACAACAAAAAAACTGCTTGTTATTTAATTTTAGACTAGCTTTTGGCCGCAACTTCGTCCGCATGGAATTCGTTGTATTAAGTAGGAGCTGCTCCTGAACATTGACCAGCGTTAAACCTTACTGCTCCGCTTCTGTGGAGTTTAGCGCAATGCTAAATATCTAAAGACTTTTATTGAGAGTTAGGCTATCAAACACAAGCAGAATTATTGAGATTCGACCAGTAGTTCTTGAGATTACAAGCAAACAAAGTTTCTGCCGTGGTTTAGTCTGCGAGGTAGGTACATTAATAAAAAGTAGCTTATGTTACGCGCATTAAAAGCAGTAATCTGAATCTAAAATTTTAATAAAATCGGTCTAAACGTTTAAAAGATTAGCCGATATAAATAGACAGATAGACAAAAATTAAAACAACTGTATTTCCGGCAATGGTATCGTGCAAACAACTAAGCCAGCTTGTTATTTTGACATTAAAAACAGATGCTTTAATTTTGATCGAATTTTTATCTAATAACATCGATAATCGAATAACATCATTCATTTTAAAAAAGTGTTGTTTATTTCTCCTGGAAATCAAACCTACTGCAGTTTGGTATCCAAAAGGAGCACTAGTGGTTGCAAACGTTTTATCTAAAATAACAGCAAAGCGTGAGTGTTGTCCAAACAGTGCGAATGTATTCACGGAATGCAATTCCCAGCGAAATTGCTGTTAGTTTTAGAAATATATAGCGGCAAGCCTTTTTTGCTGGTAGTGGAATACTGCATGAGGACGGCAGTGACGATCGCCGGACTGTTTTATTAATAAATTTCCAGCAAACACTAGTAAAGAACTCTATATATATTGTCTAAATACCAGTATTTTCTTGATAAATGAGCCTTAGCTTGGCCTTAGATTAGTTTTTTTAATCCAATTTAAGTTTTGCACCAAGCATTTGCACAAATTATATACACAAGACAGTATGGACCTTACGGTGTGTAATTTCAATCCAATTAAATAATGATATCAAAAAGACTACTGCGGCAATCAGTCATAACTTTGGGTACAATTTCATAAATTCCTTAGCAAGACGAACCTTATTAGTTTTAGTGCCACATGTGGTTCGAATCTTGCTGGATTCTTAATTATTCAACATTAATCTTATACATATATAAAATTCTCGTGTCACAATGTTAGTAAATCGGCTACTATTTATTTTTCATACCCCTATGTGATGGGCTGTTCACCCTTAACAATTTTTTTTTAATTTTTGGCCAAAATTTTTTGTTTTTATTTTTCTATAATAAAGCATTAAAAATACATACAACCCTAGATTTATACCCTTTTATCTGCACCAACCCCTATTTTTTAATAACCATTTTAGTAACCTTAGCGCTTTTGACAATATGAACTTTTTGAATTATATAAAGTACAAAAAAGCATAGCAAAGCTAAAATTTGCTTTAAATATTATAAGTAACTTTAAAAAAACTTGACATATGCTCATCACTAAAAAGTGTTGCCCGTTAGTGAAGTACGGCATTACTGTAGAATATTATTAAAAATAAATAATAGTTTAAAAAAACTAAAAAACACGCTTTTAAAGTACTTCTAACTAAAAAGTGAAAAATAATTCCTAATATAAGCTGAAAAAAGCGTGGGTTGCTCGATAGACGAAAAATATGGCACAGAGCGCCCCACGCTTTTTTCAGCTTATATTAGGAATTATTTTTCACTTTTTAGTTAGAAGTACTTTAAAAGCGTGTTTTTTAGTTTTTTTAAACTATTATTTATTTTCTACTTTTTAGTTTGGTTTATTTATAAGATCTTTTTTTTTTTTTTTTTTTTTTTATATATTTTTAATTTTTTTTATTGAATTATTGCATTGTCATCGATCTTTGACAGGTGTGCAAAATTTGAATGAAATCTGTCCGTTTAAAGTGGAAAGTCCAAAGGAGTCGGTTACATACAAACAAACAAACAAACAAACAAACAAACATACAGGTGAAGCTAATATAAGCGTGTTAAAAAACCGCTTATTCATAAGCGTGAGCTGTCAAAAGGAAAATAAACGAATGGACAAGGTATAATTCAATATACCTAACTAACCAGCTTCACCGCGTCAAAACAAACAAAATCTAAATTCACTGTTTTTATGAAAGATTATATTAAAACGCAGGCACAATGCCAGACTCTGTACTGCTACTGAGAAATTTCTAACGGAATTCTTCTAATGGAATTAGGTACTGGTATCATATTCTGAGGATTTCGTTTATCTGGTAAATCACTTCGAAAAAAGGTAGATAGTGGCATTTGCTTCACTGGCTTGACTTGGCAGGGCCACTACTGTGGCCCCAAATAAGCACAATAGGTGTATGCTATAATGCAGCATTTCTAAATCCTATGAATATGGTATGACAGCGCGGAAACGAGCCGCTGTATACCGGCAGCAAGGTTGGGTTAAAGTAAGAGCGGAGAGGGATGTTCCGCCGGGCTTTTGCCCAATATTAGGGTTGGCTTTTTGTTTAACGGATTAAGCTGAATATCAGTATTTTACGTGGAATGATTACCATCATACCTCCACAACGCAGTACCAGGTGATACGATTTCCTTTGTTAAGTTAGTTTTCTGACTTTCTGGCCGCTGAATACCTGCTATCAAGAACGCCGGCTTAATTATGCTGCACTTAACCATGAGCTTCTCAGAGCGGGCAGAATATACGAGCCAATAAGAGGGATTACAACAATGGCATGAAAAAAAGCAAAAAAAATATTCTACTTAGCCTTATAAAGGGCTCTTACTCAGACAAGTAGACACTTAACTGCTGCAGGCAATAACTTTCAAGCTTTAAAGGTAAGTATTAAGAGCACTCGGTATTTTTAATATTGCAGGCCTATTTTTTAAAAAAAAAACTTCATACAATATAGCCGAACTTAATGTTTGTGGCATTATCTATTACCTCAAGGTGATGCAGAGAAAAAGAGCATGGGCAAAATTTAAATAGTATTAACTTATGTATTCATATTTGAAATGTAGAAGCAAATCAGTCTCGATGAAAATTGGTATACACATTCTAACGGGTAGGCTTAAGGTAGGCATTTTGATGTCGTGTCGGCAAACACCTTTTAATAAATAAATATTTTAATGGTATTCAAATATTTATGAACTCTGTAACTATAGCCCCACCTCATCCAGGGTTATAGCCGGAGCGCAGTGATTTGCGGGGACATAGGGTTCACTCGTAAACTAGTTGATACGTCACTCATAAAATATTGAACGACATTTAAATTACGCGTGCGATAAATATCGCTGGCTTTGGAATTCACGCAGAATTGCACAGGTTCGGCATTTTCAACAAATTTTCAGAAATTTCAGAATTAGCCTAACTGATGATGAAACCTATTTTGCAAAATTCATGAGGTTGGAGTTATTTATAACAGCTATAATATTGTGGTATTTTGATATTATGAATTTTCAATTCTGAATTAATATAAAGTTTTAAATTTTTGGTTACGCGTGCCAATTTTGTTGGTTAATTAATTACGAAATTCCTAAATATTTGCTTTGTGCACGATTTATTAGCTTAATCGGTTCAAAATTACATTAGTATTGTAGCTAGCAATCGCTCGAGTGATAAATGACACCTCAACCGTCATTGCCCATAACTAGAGACCGGATAATATGCATTTGCATATTTGCATATGCATTTGCATATTTAAGCGATTTTCAAGGCTAATAGCATATTTTTACTAATATCTAGTGATGATGCATATTATTGCTATAATTTACAGTAGGTAGGTATTTTTCGAGCGTAGCGCACTCGGCAGCCGCGCGTATTTTGTTTTGGTAGGTACTCAAAAAATGAAAGAGACAAATAATCGCGCCGCCGCGCGCTCGCCTACCGCGCTACTCCCACCTATTATGCATGTCATTATTACTTTGATTGTTGACACGCTCGTGCTCGGATAATTCACCTGCAGCTAAAAGTTTTTGTGTGTGTACAATGCCTCCCGAAAAAAAAAGTGTGTCTTCGTGGATAGTTTTCTATAAATGTATGCTGATTTTTTAATAAAAATATAAAACTTAATAGTTTTTTTATTTTATCAAATAACAATAAATTAAAAAGATACATACATAATAAAGTAAAACATAAATAAGACAAGTATTTACTAACAAAATACTTAAATCTAAAGGAATAATATTTACAAAACAAAAAAAACTCATTTAATGTTGCATATTCTGTCAGTTTTCGTGCATATTTTAGGCATTTTTCATGCATATTTGCATGCATATTTCAAGCTTTTTAAGTTGCATATTATCCGGTCTCTACCCATAACTATCTAATATTCTTACAGTGAATCGGGGTGGTCTCGATAAAGAGGCATACATTGAAAGCACAGATCCTAGACGTGGTGTTTATTCCTAGCACTTGAAAACAAGATACGAAAAAAATCAAATTTTCCAATCACAAATCTTATCTCTATTCCCACCATATTATGTATGTATAACACCGACAACTCCACTGGTACTGATAGTTGATGAAAGAAAAACCAAATTGGAACATCAGTTATTTTAAAGCCTCTTGGTATACTAATGAGCGTGAGTTGGCAAACTCAATACTATTGGTTTTGTGGTTTGGCAAGCTTAAGCTTATCTCCGAAGCCGAAGGTATTTTAGTAACGTTTCGCTCTGTAATGGCTTATAGCTCCAAATATATCTCTCTACAAATCCTGAAAAAACATAACTAATATCTTTGAGTTCGAAAAAGTTCAAAATAACGATAATTTAATATCCAATGTTACCGGAACTCAGGTAAAAACTGGAACATCAGCCTAAAATATAAGTTGTAACAAAAAAAGGCTAACAATTTGTAAGTTTCTTGCAAAGAAAAACAGGCATGTTTCGGGTAATGAGGACAAAAACGGAGCAGACGAACCGTGGCTAATACGTTAAGCTTGGACGTGGAAAACTGTTTTTATTCTACCTGAGTTGTATAGACTCAGTTTTTGTTGCCTAGGGAAATAAATTAGTCACATCGAATCGCAAGAACTGTACTAAGATTTTTACTGTCTGATTTAATTAACTTTATATCTATACTAATATGAATAAGGATAAAGTTTTTTTGCTGGATCGTTTATATCCAACACGCAACTTGACTTGATCTTGATGGAAATTGGTGTGGAGATAGTTAAAGACTCAAAAGCATAGACTACTTTTTACTGACGCACCACGCGAGTGAAATCGCGGAAGGAAGCTAGTATATCACCGCATTTTTGAACGGTGAAATTATAAATTTTAAAAAATAGTTATTAGTCTGCCTGCCTCTGTAATTTCAATACAGTCATTTACATACTTCTGTAAGTGCATACGTTTCCAGATAATCTTTACTTGTAATAATTTTTACAACCCGCTGAAATAAAGTGTCTGTGTTGCATTTTAGATAGTTGCGAGTTCTATTTAAACGATTGCGCTTTACTATTCTAATGCAAGTACATCTTCCGAGGGCATTTGCCTTCAGTAGCCTTTTCACTTAAGTAAAAACGTCCCTAACCCTCAAAAATAGCACAAGGGCTCCCACAGCTTACATAATACACAATGATAGTTCTGCGCATAATACATTGGCCAGGGATCGTATTACCGCATATGGCATAAAGGGCGGGATAAACAGAAAAGTGAGGAGGCGTCTCAAACAGTGCACAGACGCGTCACGGTTAAAGTACAAGATTTTTTTTAATAAGTTGGTTTAATTGGTTTTTTTAAATTTTTATTTATCTCTTATTTAGAAGTATCTTTACCATGCATCATTCTCGTTTAAAACTGCTTGTCTAGCAGTTAAAAGAATATTTTTACAATCCTTATTTGATTATAACTTGAAAGAACGGCCTTAAGGTGCCTATATTTGAATATTTATCCCCATCATCAGATCGTGACTTGATAAGATCTTTATTTGGAGGCCATGGGACATTCTTGGAAGTACACTTTCTCAAATAAGACAAGGGATTTTTATGTGACCCCTTCACGCACCTCTTCTTGCCGCGTTTTGTCTGCATCTTGTCGTTTCTGTATGATTTTGAAAAGGATACAATTGTCGAAACGTTGTACCCGCGTTTTGTAAGCGCTCTATTTTTTTTGTCTGTTTTGTATCGCGACGCGTCTATACATTGATTTTGAACTGGCGCGCTTTGTCTCCAATGCTTCCGCGCCCTACGTCTATTCTATTTGTCCCGCCTCTAACATAACCGCTATATTTGCATATCCCTGATGGGCCCAAAATTTCTGGGACATTATTATTACGAAGGTTCATAAGTTTTGTAAATTGACCAGCGCTGAGGAATTTTTGTTGTTATGAGAGCTAATATACCATGTTGATATAATATCTGGGTGGAGGAGGGATCTCGGTAGGAGAAGAAAAATAATAGAATTTTATTGTTGACTAGCTTCCCCCCGTGGCTCCACGTGTTACACCAATTGAAAGTAACCTATGTACTAATATTATAAAGAGGAAATAAAATATTTTTCCTCTAAAAAATATTAGAATAAACTAGCTTTTTACAGGGGATTTCGTTGTAATAGCTGCTGCTACTCTTTGATCTGTAACGGTAAACCTTTCTGTTTCACTTCCCAAGAGTTTAAATTAATGTTAAAACCTACCTTGAAAGTTAAACTATCAAATACTAAGAATTATTAACATTCGATTAGCAGTACCCGAGATTAGCGCGATCAAACGAAGAAACAAACTTTGAACCGCGGTTTCGTCTGCATGCTAGGTACATTGCTAAAAACCCTAGTTACCTGATTCTAAAAATTTATCTTAATCCATGCACCCGTTTGAAGATTAGTCCACACTGACAGACAGACAAAAAAATAAAAACTGGCTTGTAGGAATAGGTATCGTGCAAATAACTACTATATATTAGCTTAAAAAAAACTATGTTATTTTTAAATTAAAAAACCGATACTTCTATTTTTTTTTCGAAGGAGTAAATCAAAACATAGTTCGTAAGTCGGTGATGGTCTTTTATAAAATCATCTCCACTACGTTTTACCTCTAAGTAAATAGAACCACTAGCAGATAGATAGCATGAGTGGTACGCGGTACCTCAAGTAAACGCCATCTCTTCGATGCACCGCCATAAGCGGAAAAATCAAACATAGACCTCAGAAACGAGTAGATATGGGTTTTAAAAAAACTGACTGACTTTAGCCCAACTACATCAAAGGAAACAAGACAATATTTCAGATAGAAATCCAAAAATGCATTGGTATAAATGATGTTTGATAACTATAACCCGATTACGTAATAATATTGTACTTTATGGTTTGCTACACAGAGACAGAGAGAACGGCGAGAACAGTACGACCGCATGTAAACTATAGATTTTATCTTAAGCAATATTATTAGTAAAGATATTTATTATGCGCTCGCCAAGACCATTCATGTTATACTAAACACGTCATGATTATTTTTCGAGGTTAGTTTCTGACGTTTAAATTTCGTTATACAATATTTTGAATAAACTTATATAGCCTATGTCACCCTGCCCATTCTCTCAAATCTATTAATACCTCATTCATTAAAATCCGTTTAATAGTTAAGGCGCTACGGTGCAATATACAAACTTACATACGTAACCTGCCAAAATCATAACCCTTCCTTTTGGCTTCGCCGTAATCGCGTAAAAATACAAAGCTAAGGGTAGACGTCTCCCGATCGCCGTGTTTATATACTAACGTAATATGGGTTCAATTTTAATATTATTAAGATTTTAATATTTTTATAGACGAATAATCATTTCTAAAACACTTAAATTCTCATGCTTGTTTTTGAAAAGTCTCGCACCTTCAAAACTCAATCTATTACAGCATCCAAGAACACCAATCTCATTTTAGTGTTCGTTGTCATTGTGAATATTGGAAGAGTACATGAAATAATTCACTAAGAGGAAAACTTATTAGTTAGTGATACCGGAGCGAACTATTTATTGAGTTTAGATAGGGGCACCATACGTTTGCTTATGAGACATTCCATGAGAATAAAAGCGCGGGCATATAACTTTTTACGCGACAAAGTATGTAGAAAACAAGTGAATTCTTAGTACATCCTACTGAAGAGGCAGATTGCAGAAATGGCAGATGCATTAACATTTATGGATTACAATAATACCTCAAGTGTCAACGTATTCAGGGCTTAACCTCACTATTAAACTGGTAGTATTCAAATTTAGTGGCAATTGAAGTTGGTACGTTAATTTTTTGAGATTATTCGTTAAAGCGTCAAATCTAAAACATTTTTGACCAAAGAGAGGAAAGAGCTCTTCATAAACGATTAAATAGTCAGATCACGTTTTTTTTGTACGATTCAATCAAACAGTATTCAACTGAAATATCCCGTGAACACTCAAATAACGGTCATCCTACTTAAGACGGAGTGTAACGGAATAAGGCTGGCCACAGAGTGTCAAACTTGCTCGCTGATATTGATACTTATTTAGCTATCTATACGACGCTAGACAATGCGATTTGCCATGCATGTAACGATGAAACGTATTGATTGGATGGAAGAGGTTCTATAATGGGATTGAAAAATTTCAACAGGAGAGTGGAGTTTCTTAAAAAAATTGCAAGACCTTATAGCAGACTGTAGTTTTGATGAAGATATGGCAATTAAGTGTGGATTTTTATCTGCGATTTTTTCGGCAACTACTGATGCTATTCGAATGCGGTTCTCAGTATTTTAATTCTTGTACTTCAAAGACAGTTTTAATACATAATTTATCAAAATCTGATGAAGATCTTCAAAAAGAGTCAATGGAACTCTTAAAAACGAAAAGCTAATGAACCGCGTTGTGTGCAATCGTTTGTCTATATTAGTGTTCTATAGTCTGTAGAAGTAGCATTTGGTATTGCTTACTACTTAAAAGACAGTAATAAATTATTTAAAAACAAATTAACTGACTGCCAAAAATCAAAAGCATTATTTTTTTAAATAACGCAAATAAAATGTTTTTGTTGTCGGTGCTGATCCGTTTTTTTCAATTTGCAATCTAGAACTGTGATGTCATAAATTCATTGCGAAATGCATAACACCAGTCTTATAATTTGTAAAGGCTATCAAATTTAATACAATGAAACAACCGTCGAGTTAGCCAGGACATGCCTGAATAAGGCCCGCCGCAAGCTTTCAAACTAACGCCTTGTTATTGATGCGCTCATTGTGTGAAGCATGCCATACAACTTCATGCTGGCTTCGAAATACGTGCAAGTTTATGTATTGAATATTATTTGCATTGTTGTTCAAACTTGCTTGATCAGTTGTGACTAGAAATATAAATTTGAGACTTTGATTTACGTTCATTTTACCATTGATGTGGATGTTATCAAAACGTCAAGTTAAATAAATATAGTAACACTAGCTTCTACCCGCGTATAATTAGATATTTCAATGCAATTTCTACAAAATTGAGTTTGTACCCGAAATTTACCTCCTTGGAATCCCCAAACAATCAATCTTATTGAACATTTATGTCGTTTAGGGGACCTATGTGCACATGCAATTTCATGCAATTGCTTCAAAATTTACTACAACACACATAAAATTAACCCAAATTTTACCCCCTTGGTAATTAAATTTCCAAGAATAAAATATCTCATTATTAATTTATGTGATGTAAGAAATCTTTGTGCAGAATTTAATGTATTTTCCTATTATATTGAAGAAACGCTTCTATAAACTTACTCCCCAAATTAACATTGGGCCTTTTTGTCAGCAAAATCTCAATAGCAGCACGAAGTCTAGAATTGTGCTTGCAGATGGCGATCAGCTCAATCTCTATTACATAGGATCCAAACCTAAGTATGGGCGGTATGCTCGCTGAGCAACAAAGCCCGTTATTAATAAGCCTAAGTAGTGAAATGTGGGCGTCCTGACACCTCCTTCTGTCTAATGTAGGCGTGATGTTATGTTATGTTTAAAAATGCCAAGTCCACACATTTCTTAGTCCTATTCTATATCGGTCTTGTATCTCCATTCACATTAGCATACGTGCATCACGCTGCTAAATATACGCCATGCAAGGGTGCCATAAGAATAAGCACACACTAGTACAGTGGCAGACAAGTCTCTAGTTATTAAAATTATGGAGTCATAGTGAATAGAAATGAGTATTTTACAGTAGCCTTCATTCGCAGAGATAATTATTATGTTGCAGGCTGCAAAAAAATATGAATTGGTTCGCTAATCCTTCATCCAAGGTTCGCTACGATTTTTTTCATTCTACGGTTGCAAACAAGATTTACCGTAGTTTATGGACATAATTGCCACAGGATTTTGGCAAGCCCCATGAATAAAGGAAGGTGGACAGGAAATTAGTGTCTATCTAGAGAGCATCTCGCAGAGCCTAAACCGCTGGGACTAAAAACTTGAAATTTTGCATAAAGATTCCTTACATGGAAATTCCAAAAATTCTTTCTTAGTGCATATTTTCTAACTCTCGCTACAAAATGGGAACAGAGCAGAGTAACGTTTGACGCGGCTAAAACAGAACTGTGGGCTCATCTAGTAATGTATTAACCAAATTGACGATAAGATCTCCATTTTGAATAGTTACTATACCAATCACTTGTCTTAAATACTTGCATGTTGCGAGCCGATCTTTATGACTTTGTACCCGCGCCGTAGGGAAATGGATTCTGAAGAGATCTGACAGAAAGTTGATAGAACGTGATTGTGCGGGTGCTTTGAATATTTCATAACTTTCTTTTAGTCTAGCAAAACTTTTCGATAGGAATAATTATTAAGGTGATTTAACGCGGTGTTTTTTCGAAATTATAGGCCGTAATGTGGATTAAATGGGCCCTACTATTTAATAAAAACAGAGTGAAGGCTCATTTAAGGCCCCTGAGAAATGACTTGCATTTTTGTCATCGTGTAATTGCACTATAAAATTTAAAAGGAATTTTAGCTTTTCCAATTAAATCCATTAATCAACAGCTTATGAATAACTTAGTTCGACTCCACCTAGGTTAAAACTAACGTAATTTCTTCTATAATTTCGATTTGCCAACCAGACTCCTATTCAGAAAGCTCCTCAATAAGCAGTGGCGATGTGTTTTAATTCATAAAGTGGTCCGACCTTTACATAAAATGATAACTATTCAACTTCTGCCTTCAACGTGAATGTTTGATTTTTTATTTTTTTCCATTTGAAAAGGATCTTTCAATTCAATAGTTATGTTGAGTTGGAAATGTTTTCAATGAGATATATAAAAAGTACGGCATTTTTTTATCAATAAATACGCTCTGATTTTTGTGTAAGCATCCTATTTGATGGCTGTGCGAAGTTTTTTAAGCCGATATGTTGAAATATTTTTATAACTTGGTCGCCCACTCTTATTTCAATACATTATATTTGAAAATAGAATCTGGAGACTAAGTAGCCGCGTGGGTTGATCGATTTACAGGGTAAGTAATGCTAACCGTGGTTGGCCGTTGGAAGGGTGATCGTAACACAACGAGTTTTCCTCAGTGGGTTAAAGAGCACTTAAGCCGTCGCGATGGTCCCGGTAGCCATTTGAAGGTCTATGGGAGTTGTTACGAGTAGTCAGAGTCTGACCTCTGACTACTCGTAATTTTCTGTTCCCGTAAAATCTGTCAACTAGTATAACAAAATACACCATGATGATTAAATTTATTTGGCCTCTTTGCCCATTTACGTTTAACCTTCCAAAACCAACGTAACCTTTTTTTTTTTTTTTTTTACGTGGGGAAATGCATTTACGCATACCACCCCACCCCGGGGAAGGGCAGAGTGGTTATGTGGGACTCGCCCGTGCCAAAGATGGTAAACGGCACGGGAATACCCACTAAAACCCCACGGTGCTCCCGCACTCGCCTTGATGGGAGGGTCATGGGAATCTGGCGCAGCCTTTACGTCCACGACCCTCCCGGCGATGCCCGCCGAAGCGGGCCCCTCATGGCCCCCAAAGAGGGGGCTGGCGCAAGCCACCGACCAGCGCGAGGACCGCGTGCAAAGCCATCGGACATTCCCCATGTCCGACGGCCTGGTCCTCTCGCGGCGAGACAGGTGGTCGGTCCCGCCGCCCACCACGCCGCAGTTCAACGGCTGCGGCCCCGCCGGGACCGCGGAAGGCAGGGAAAGTGGCAACGACACACCAACAGTCCTCTCCCGCCGCGGCCCCGTAAACCACCGGGCCACAGTGCCAGCTTGGGCCAACACCGCAGCCCGGCCTTGCCCGCCGAGGCAGGCCCCTCATGGCCCCCAAAATGTGGGGGGACCGGCACCGAGAGCCGCGTGCAAAGCCGTCAGACACTTTCGTATCTGACGGCCTGGCCCTCCGCGGTGAGACAGATGTTCGTCCCACCGCCCACCACGCCGCAGTACTGACGGCTGCGGCCCCGCCGGGACCGCGGAAGGTAGGGAAAGCGGCAACGAAACACCTACAGTCCTCTCCCGCCGCGGCCCCGCAACTCCTCGGCCGCAGTGCCGACTCACGCCGACACCGCAGGCCCTCCTGTTGCAGAGCCCCCCCATAAGGGCCCTGCAACATGGGCCGCTCCACAAGGGCTTCACTCCCAAAACCCGAGGAGCAGCCCCCCTCTGGGGTCCACTTGGCTTCGCCGTGGCGTGGAGGGCGCCACGGGTACTAAGCCCCACCGCGACGACAACGCGGGACCCGTTGGTGGGGAAAACCAACGTAACCTTACTTAACCAAACATACCGTGTTACAGATCTGCAGTAATCCGCAATACTTACAATATTTAAGTATTAAAAGCTTGTCAGAAACTAAGAATTGCAGCCCTCTGCCGGTCGCAGCTACGTAACTCGGACAATAGCCGTAAATAAGCGGCAATGAATTGCAACGTCACTGCGTTATTGTTGTGTATGGCTGACTAGTGAGATTGATGTAAGCTATTATTTGTAGTATTTGATAGTTATTATGGACATATCAAAGAAAGAAAAGCGTGTGAAAATAGTATTTAAGTTATGTTTCAAAGAGTTTTCATCATTAGCCATAGCCTTCTCAATCCCACTAATGGGTGGATCTCTCTCTTACTAAGCTATTTGTTTATTGTCAATTAAGTTCAGGGCCGCCCTGCAGTGCAAACATTATCGTCAACCCATCATGCTGCCGTTGCATTCTTGATGCGATAACTAAAAAAAAACCGACTTCAAAAAGTAGGTAAACTAAAAAGCAAAAAATAAATTTACTTCGCACAAAATAATACGTTTTTTCATTTAGTTAAATAGAAATTATTAAATAATTATTTTATAATTCTGAAGTCGGTACCAAGTAAAAACAACCTTTCTACAATATCAAATTACAGTTCACACAAAAACGGAGGCGTAGTGTGCTATTGCGCGGTCGCCCAGTATTGGTACTTACATACTTAACACAGAAATATAACTAATATTCAGTTAGAAAAAAGTTGTTAGAACGATTGATATTTTATTTATTTATTTATTTATTTAAAAACTTTTTGCACAAAACGTGACAAAGGCGGATTTAATGCCGAAGGCATTTTCTACCAGTCGACCCTTAGGGTGGTGCAGAGATAATTGGTAGGTGCATAATATCAGAGTATGAGTAGATTACTTAACTAATGAATTATAATAATATACATACTATATATATATACAGGGTGTATTTTTGAAACGGGGCAGTAAGGGCAAGTACCTTAACCGTTGCAGTTACAGCAAAACGTTCTTAAAATACCTTCCCTAACTTTTTGGGACATTTTGAACTGCATTCACAGATTTTGTAAAAACTTACAGTTAGCAAAAAAAATGCAAAAAGTTCATTTTTTTTTTATGCCAATCGATTCTATTTCATGTGGGGATCAAAAAACTCTATGGGACCATTTTAGCTTTCAGTACTAGAAAAGACAGAAATCGCCAAAAACGTTTCCCATACATTTCGGCAACAGAAACGAATTTCTACGATGGTCTAACTTTTTGTTATGGCCTGGAAGTGGGTAGAATTGACTGTAAAGTAAATAAAAAGAATTTTTACCCTCAAATTTCGAATTTGATTCGAAAATCTGTCGGAATTGCGAAAAGTTCATTTTCAACAAGATGGTGCTCCGCCACATAACAGTCACCTTTCACGTTCCAATTTGAGCCGCCTATTCGGTACACAGTGGATAGGTACACATGGTCCAACACAGTGGCCACCTCGTAGCCCCGATCTAACACCACTTGATTTTTTTTTATGGGGCTTCGTGAAAAACGAGGTGTATAAGACGACGTACGCCAGTATTCAAGAGCTCAAGGATGCATTAATGACCATTTTACGTAATATTCATCCCAGAACATTATTAGCCGCCATTCGTTCAGTGCAAAAAAGGATAGACTTATGTATTCGTGAAAATGGAAATCATTTTGAGCAATTTATTTCATAAACCAATTTCTTAAATGTTCAAATGTTTTTTTTATTTAAAAAAAGTTCAAAATTTTACCTGACTGAGTTTCGAGTTGATTTATCATATTTCCGTACGAAATGAATGGGAAACGTTTTTGGCGATTTCTGTCTTTTCTAGTACTGAAAGCTAAAATGGTCCCATTGAGTTTTTTGATCCCCACATGAAATAGAATCGATTGGCATAAAAAAAAATTTTTTGAACTTTTTACATTTTTTTTGCTAACTGTAAGTTTTTTACAAAATCTGTGAATGCAGTTCAAAATGTCCCAAAAAGTTAGGGAAGGTCTTTTAAGAACGTTTTGCTGTAACTGCAACGGTTAAGGTACTTGCCCTTACTGCCCCGTTTCAAAAATACACCCTGTATATATATATATACACATAAATACATATAATAATACATAAATACAATAACATAAGTACATACAAAACATAATAACTTAACAAATTACTGAGAAGATTCCGCCAAATAGCTCAAATATAACTGCTTAACTTTGTATTTAAAAACATTACGACTAGATGCCATCCTGATTTCCGGAGGTAGCGCATTCCACAAGAGAATAGATCTTACTGTGAAAGAAGAATGTACAAGACTAGAACTGTGAGAGGGACAGAAAAGAAGAAGATTATTAGACGATCTTAAGTCTCGATCATGAGTAGAACAGAGAAATTTGAAATTAGATGTTAGGTATGCAGGAGCAGAGGAAGAATGCAAAAGAGAGAAAAGTAATATCAACGCACGCAGACTACGGCGCTGACGTATAGGCAGCCAGTTTAACTGACTGCGATGTGCCGATACGTGATCATATTTACGGAGGTTAAAGACGAATCGAATGCAATTGTTGAGAAGTCTATCAAGTTTATTGAGTAGATCTGCATTCAGGTCGAAAATGCATACGTCACCATAGTCGATTATGGGGAAGATTAAAGTGTACACAAGCATCGTCTTGGTCGCAACTGGAAGGAAGTTTCTTAAACGGTACAGAGATCGGAGAGTGCCTGTTACACGTTGACTAACATTCAACACGTGTGTTCGGCCATCAAGAATGGAGTCCAGATACAACCCCAAGTTCTTAACGCTAGGGCTAAACGGAATGGTTGTGCCGCTGAAGGTAATAGGAAGTAGGGATGACTTATCGATTCTACTCATCATTCTTGAACTCCCAATGATGATGGCTTGGCTTAGGAAGGTTTGGCTTATCGATTAATCCCTCTAAGACACACTTAGATGGATTAATCGATAAGCCAAACCTTTTAGACCAGTCCTTAATAGCGTCTAAATCCCTATTTACATTCCCGATCGCTGAATTTATATCTTCTACCCTTGCTTGCGCGTACAACTGTAGGTCATCCGCATACAAATGATACGCACATTGAAGTTCTTTGGTGATGAGATTGATAAATAAGGAGAAAAGAAGAGGAGAAAGTATACCGCCTTAAGGGACACCAGAGCAGAGATCACACTAACCAGACATAGTCTCATCAATGTGAACGGACTGCTGTCGTCCCTGAAGATATGAAGAGAACCATTTCAGCGCATCTGAGGAGATCAAAAGATGAGAGAGGATACACAGGAGAATGTCATGACTGACACTGTTGAAGGCGTTCGAAAAGTCTACCAAGGCCAATACAGTGACCTTGGTGTCCTCAACGCCCGCCCTCACATCGCCAGTCACTTTAAGTAAAGCCGAGGTGGTGCTATGTCCAGGTCTGAACCCAGATTGGAATGGTGATAGGATATTATTCATGTGAACAAACCTGGACAGTTGTTTATGAGCACATGCCTCAAGTACTTTTGACAGGAAGGGAAGGATTGATATAGGTCGGTAATGTTCAGGAAGGGAGGGATTATTGACTTTGGGTAGAGGACGAACATATGCTTTACACCACACGGAAGGGAACACACCAGAGAAGAGGGAATAGTTAATGATGTGGGATATTGCAGGTAGGATTTGGTCGAGGATGGTGATAATCATATAACGGCTGATGTTATCTACACCAACCGCTTTTGACTTGATGGACAGGATAATTTTTTTGATGTCCTCAGACGCGACTGAAGAAAAATTGAAGGAGCTATAAGAATGTCTGGGCAACGCAGTTAAAGAGCCAATAGTCTGTGATTTCATTGTTATATCTAACGGATTGGAGGTGGCGAAATGGCAATTTAACGTATCCAGACTCAAGGATTTAGGTAGTTCAGCACAGTGTTGTTTGCCGATGCCTAGAGTAGCGAGAAACTTCCAGACATCGGCGGGGGAAGACGATGAAATATTATCTAGGATATGTCGGCGTTTAGCGTTGCGTATCATTTGATTGCACCTATTTCTGGCAGTTTTGAAGAAGGCCCAATTAGAATCTGAACGATCCCTCTTGAATTTTCGGAAGGCCCGATCACGTTGCCTCATTCGCATCCGAATACCAGCTGTAATCCAAGGTGCAGGTGGATATTATCTATACAGAGTTATTAATTGTTTACTTGGCACCGACTTCAGAATTATAAAATAATTATTTAATAGTTTCTATTTAACTAAATGAAAAAACGTATTATTTTGTGCGAAGTAAATTTATTTTTTGCTTTTTAGTTTACCTACTTTTTGAAGTCGGTTTTTTTTTGTTAAAAATTATTTTATTTTACGATTTTAAGTGATGGGTAGACCGAGCAAGAATGTTTCTCGAATGAGGAGACGACGGTTACTTGAGACGGAAAACTTATTTATAATAAACAAGAATTAAATCCTTTCTCCTGACTATTGAGGGTCACGACCTTCCATCATCAGCTTATTTTACACAATAACTAGCAGTAGGAATATGCGTACAGTAGTGAAAGAATTATCCTTTGACTCCTAACTATTGAGGAGTTGACCTTCCATCATCAGCTCAACCACATAAAATTATTGCGACCAAGCGTAAATCCTGGCCTCGATAAATAAAATATGAGGGTTGCCCCCGATTTCTCTGGCGCCCTATCATCAGATCATGACATGCTGACAATGGGACCACCTTTGAAATATCTCCGTTCCAACAGCTCACTTGACATCATAACTAGCAGTCTGAATATGTGTACAGTAGTGAAAGAATTATCCTTTAACTCCTAACCATTGAGGAGTTGACTTTCCATCATCAGCTCATCCACATAAAAATACGTAAATACTTTGAAAAACACACTAAAAACATTACATGTGCCTATAAAATTCGAGGGTTGCCCTCGATTTCTCTGAGATCCCATCATCAGATCACAACATGCTGACAATGGGACCCCTTTGGAATCATCTCCTGTCCAACAAAAAAAGAATCATCAAAATCAGTTCGTAAACGACGGAGATATCCGTGAACAATTCGCTTGCTTATTGCAAGACCGACATAACAAAAAAAAAAAAATTTTACAGGACGGTAGTTTTAAACTTTGAATCTTTAGTATTTCAATAAAAAAACACTGTTTTTGTTCAGAAGTATTTAAATCAGTCTTGAACATTAATTAACTTTCATATTAAGTAGTCACAATGTGTTATCTTAAAAACACTGTTTTCAAAAACCAATTTAAAAAAACAAGTTCCTCACTTATGTCATTATTGTAGCAAAAAGTTACCTAGAAAAAGTATTACTCGTAATTATGTCATCCTTACAATAAAAACAATTAAGAAAACACAATTTAAATTACTTTATGGTTAATTACAATAGTGACATAACACAAAATAATCCTACATTGTAACAATATTTATTTAAAGAAAGGTACTTAACATTTGCTGCAATATAGTATTATTCCAAAATATGACGTCCTTCACGAGCAAGATGCGTGCGTTGGCCTTGAAAACTTTGGTTTAACTGAGATGGAACGATATTGAAATTACATTCGATGCGCGTCGACAGCGCGCAATTTAGACATTTATCGCCATCTGGCGAATTGGAATTGAAGTATGCTGTTGTCTTTATTGCACCAAAAAATAGATCGATAAAGCTTTGTTTATACATACTTATCTCAAAATATCAAGATTTTGAAATATGTCGTTGTTGCAATAAGCAAGCGTAAAAAAAGCAGCATATACGAATCGAATTGAGAACCTCCTCCTTTTTTAGAAGTCGGTTAAAAAAATGTTTCACTTTTTCCATTATTAAGTGTAAAATTGGCCAAAATGCTGGTTTAAAAGTTGGCAGTCTCAAAGTGGTAGATGACAACAAATCGAATCTTCCGAGTCTTTTGCAATTACATTAGGATCGGCTTCTAGTCTAACGGATTTAACTGAATATCAGTATTTTATGTGGAGCAACTGCCATCAGACCCACATAACAGTACAAGGTGTACGCTACTTTTTGTTAGACTAGTTGTCTGGCCTCTGACTACCCGTAACCAGTGCCACAGATCTTGAAATGACAACCGGGACCGACGGCTTAACGTGCTCTCCGAGGCACGCAGGAAAATTCGTTTTGTTGAGATGCTCACTCATCCACGGCCAACAGCGATTAACATTGCTTAACCTGCAAGATCGATCGACTTAGCCACGAGCTCCTCAGTAGTGTTTGTTTCTGGTAGATTAAAACAAGACGGCCTAATTGTGCCAGTCGAACTTAATGTAGATTACATTCAAATTCACAAATATTGGAAACTGTAAACAAGCTGAACCCATATCAAATTGAAATTTAAAGTTATGTCCTTTAATTACAAGCCTAAGTCAACATTTCTTGCTAAGTTGCCTGAGAGCTTAAGCGTAAGCAGTATTGTAAAACATTTTTAATCAAGCCCACACTCACATGACTCTATTGTGCAATATTCCTTTTTAATCACAAAGATTGATATTTCTAAGTACAGTATAAAAGACTTAAAGTTCAGCGGAAACTTTTCAATTTGTTAGCTTCGACTATGTCAGATAAAAAGCAGAACAAGTATAGGAGCTGTGAAACTCTGAGCATTGTCCGCTAACGACCAACTTTCTAATAACTACTGCACACAATATCGTATAGAATAGGAATGTTGCGGGGAAACTTGGTATTTGGAGGTTTTGAAGTCTTTCTGGAAACACCACCAGTGTTAGAAAATATGTGAGTTAAACCGGATAAAGATATGACGGATTAGGTGATCTCCAGAGTGTTTTTAAAGAGTGTGACATCAGCATAGCTGACGTCACAATTGTTGTCCTCATGATTACTCACTCAGGGTCTTGAAAGGAAAACTTCCAAGTACTTTTATAAGCTTCGTTTATTAAACGGGTAGCATAATGACGACAGAGAGAGGTCCGTACTGTGCGCGGCTGCTTTTATAAGACTCGGCCACGTGCACGAGTTTACAAGTTTGTAGGTTAAGTATTGAAATTACAATCTTTAACATTAATTTTACATCGTAATCAACTCTAAAATGATCAACTAATGGTTTATAAACTACTTTTAGGACAAACAACTTATTAATCTTAATTATAATCGACGAACAGTTGTAATTGCGCCGATAGATATAATAATTTTTTAATCCTTTGAATCGTGTCACTGATCTAATCACATAATTTATATTATTATTTTAAGCGCAGGCGTAGCAACAAAGTTGTAGGAACTTTCTGTTCAATTTACTACAACTGGCAAGTTTAGTTATTTTTAAATGATAGTCGTCGCACATCTCATTGGCTACGCTTGCAAAGCGCCTAAATAAGCAATTGAAAATGTTTTCATCTAGACTTAGTGAGATCTGTATGTACATTGAAGATAATTACCAAAAATAATAACGAAGAGACTTTATATTAGCCCTCGAAGCTTAATCACATTTTTTTTTTAATTTTGTCTGTTTGTCCGTCTGTCTGTCTGTCAGTCTGTCTATAATAATTTGTCTATACGTTCGTACGTGCATAACTCAAAAACTACTGCATGAAATTGGACGCGGTTATCACAGTTGTGTAGCTAAGGGTCTTACTTAAAACCTGATATATATATGCTTATTTTTGAACCCTAAGAGGATGAATTAGGGGTTGTAAGGTTGTATGGAAGGTTTATTAATTTTGAAGGAAATAGCATTAATTTCTGCAAAAAGGTCCATTACATCACGTAAATAGGACGGTTAGTTAGTTTTTTTGAAAAGTCTAACCCAAACGGGGTGAAGTAACAGTTGAAAATTTACGTGGAAAGTTTAATTACTGAGCTATAAGACAGAGTTTTCGGAAATTCCACTCTCTAAGGGGTAAATTAAGGGTTAAACCTGTGTTTTGTTTAATTAATCGAATTCCACGCGTACGAAGTCGCGAGCTAAAGCTAGTAAGAATATGATTGAAAAGTTTGATAGCTGTAAATATAGAAGAAGTGGGTGTTTTTGCATAAATTTTGTTTCCTACAGTAGCTACAACACTAGCAACAACGTTGTATGCTACAAGTTGCGATCCGCTGTAATCCGCACGTAACAGTGCTGTACCAGTGTGAACGAACACGTTAGTAACTACAGGCAACTACAAGATTAGCCTAGTAATTATGAGGGCAGAATACACCACAGGATCGAGTCGTGACGCAAAATTTTATTTGACTATTTGTTATTTTTGTAAAATTTTGGTAAAACTTACCAAGTAACTTTGCCAACTTGGATTGATCTACACAGAACTTGGCATTCATAAAGATAAAAAATATATTATTATTGTCGGCGAAATCGATAGCGATCGATATTTGTAAATAAATTGATCTTGGCTCTCATTACCCATTTATGTTTTAGGATTCATTTATAACCCAACATATGGGCAGAGTAAAAACCCTGGGTGTACGATGTGTTGTGTTCTCTATACACATCCAACTACAGAATAACGAAGCCATTGAGGCTGTCATCCGCAGTACCGAAGTACTTTGGTAAGTTCATTTTTGCGACCGCACGGGAAGTGGTTTTCGTAGTTACGAGCTTTTAGTTTTGACGGCCAGGTGAGAAGTAAATCGTTTTATTTGTTTTATTTACTGCGAGAGCAGCTAACGAGGTCGCAGGAAGATTGTAATAAATAGCAGCTCATCAAAATATAATGTGTAATCGTTCAGTGTGTCATCTAGGCGTCAGTTAGGCGATTACTCCGTAACTAATAGAGAGGTCAATATCTTTATCAAAATAAAATGGGTGATCGTCAACATGTTAACTTTTATTGCTTCCCCATATCTTTATTAAATTTTCATCGTTTGATTAAAGATATCAATACTTTTTAAATTGATATCAGAAGAATGTTACCTAAACAGTTAAATTGCATAAATATTTATTTATAAATAACCAAAATTTTGACGTTAAACACCCTCGTTATACGTTATATTATAAGTATATGAAATAACCCGAAAGACTTTTAACAGGTAACACAGGACGACTTTTCAATTTTTTTTGTCCACACCAATATTAACATTTCTAAATTATGCGACGAATTACTTTTGAAATTGCTCACGATGATAAATTACTTCTCCGGTGGACACGCCACAACCAAACCAAAAAGAACAAATGTAGCCAAAAATGTCTATAAATCCGCTGCCACTCCAGCTGACCGTATGCCCCTAATCTCTGACTACCCTCCCCCTCCCCCCGCCCCTCTCAGCCACCGTCTAGACAAACCAATTAACGGTTTATTGACATATTATTGTATGCGATGTCACTGCTAACCTAGATTCCTTCTTAAAATAAAACTATTTCGGTTGAAAGTATACAGGGAGTTTAAGTTATATCTTGTAAATTTTGTTGATGAAACGTCAATTTAATAATTTAATAAGGCGTAGTTTTTATGTAGGTCGCATTCAGTACAAATAATTGCAGATTCGTCCCCGCTTTGAAAGTTACAATAGGTATTTTAGTTCGAGTGCCAGTCAGTTATTGGTACTAGATTAGATGCATCGCTCAATTTGAAGTCCCTGTACAATATTCACTCGTATCTTACCATTGAATTGGCACACAGGAAGCACTATTTATAGCTGAAGGTTAAAGGTGAGACGGTGGTTCTTTTTCTTTGAGCTTATTTGCAAAAGCTGTACCACATATAGGTATTATAATTTTGCTGCCCATTACCTATAACTATTGAAATAAAATGAACTAAATAAATCGTTATTCCTTAGATTTCACAAAGCACTTAGAATCGTCATACAAAAATAGTTCTGTCAGTACAGTACACCCTGTGTTTAGCTCTTCAATAAAATAACTCAGCTATTTTTGACTCGTTTTTCAAATGGACAGGTCTTTAATATGCATCAAGACACGTGACAAACTGGGTCAGAGCTTTCAGTTTGGACATAACTCGTTAATTCATTGCAATGCTAATTTCATTTGAAAATAAATAATATGACAACGAAGAATTTAAAGTGAATGATTAAAAATATGCATAATGTTTTAATAAAAATTGCTAAAAGATTGATGTGTGATTTTTTCAATCAAAAAAGTCTGACTGGATTTTTGCATCCCTGCCCTAAAAGTTCACACAAAGTTCAAGTTCATCAAAACTAGTTCAGCAATTTTTGAGATATGAAATCTGTTTATATTTGTGTGATTTCTATTGTGTTTTTCAATGAATTGAAAAAAGAAGTCTAATAATAGATCTGTCATTTGCAAATATAATGCATTAAAAGATTGCTAATTACAACGCTGTTATAGTTTTACTAAATTCTTATTAAGATTATATATTATAAATGAGAAAGTAACTCTGTCTGTATGTCTGTCTATCTGTCTTTCTTTAATGTTTTACGGCTAAACTACTGAACCGATCTCGATGCAAATTAGAATGGAAATAGTTCATGATCTGAGAAAGGACATGTGCTACTTTATATCGACATACCTACCACGCGGGCGGATCCGCGTGCCGAAACTTCGCTCTCAATATTCGATTTAACTGGACTGTAATGTCAAGTATCATACAACTCAAGCATGCATATAACTTGAATATTATGCACGTAAGATCCCAAACTTTATTTGTTCGCTCTCGTCTTTGTTAATTGAATGTCTACATAATTATCTAGACATAACTCAAAGTCTGCGTCTCGGCGGCTCTTTGTCATGTGACGTCATGTCTTGTATTATAATAAGCTGTTATGACTTACCGTAGCTGAAAATAAGACAGTAGTTCAACTTGAGTATAGTTTCGTACAACGAAATACAAATATTAGTGTTATCGGGCTATTCACACGGTATTTTATTTTTGTTAGAGTTGGAGTTGCCTATGTTTCGGAAAAGTTCCTAGCAACCTGAACCCGGATAACTAAAGTTGTTGCGAAAATGCTATTAATAGTGTGCTAGTGTGCTTACATTTAATTAGATGTAACAACTAACATAACAATTAGAATAACTTTGAAACTAATATTTTGGAGTAAAAGTTCAAACATTTTCATTGTTGTAGTTTCAGAAAATCACGGATTTATAGAGTACGGCCTTCTTAAGCCGGGTACTCACCGGCGAGCCTTTGAATCTACTGTAACCAAAACAGCACAGTGTGTACGTGGTGAACCGCTCGCGAACCACGTACACTTGGTTGTGTCTTGGTTACGGCCTCAGTGAGTACCCTGCTAAAAAAGTTATCATCAAAATTATCTTATTGATGACTGACCTTTGCTGTTACTTCGAGTTATCCTTATTCATAGACTAGAATGTTTCCTTCCAGGCGTCACAAAACTGCTTCATTATCACCGATTCAGATGTTAATACCAATAACGAAAATAATAGCTAGTATCCCTGGAGAATATGTAAGCAAAATGTAGCTAAAAGTTTTTAAGTGGCATTACTGTTACTTAAGTTTCTATGTCACAGTATGTCTTTCACAATTAGCAGGGTGTTCGAACAACAAACTCGCTCCTTGAATCGTAAACTGTGTCGTGTTGCATTCTACAGTGCCGTTGGTTCGTGTTCAATATTATTTAAGTTTTGTAATCATTTTAGCTCTTGTCTTGCGAGCTGTCTGTTGTCATAGCGTTGATGCTGCTTCTTCAGACAATTGGGCAAAAGTGATTATTCTGTTATATCAATTTACGTTCTCCTTGTTTATCTATTAGATCCTAAGATCACGCCTATGTTACATAGAAAGGCAGAGGTGTATAACACCCACATTTCATGTTAGGTTAAATGTGATAGGGTATGTATAGTATAGGGGTGAGCCCATCGCCATTCTCCAGACACAAATTAAACTCCGTGCTGCTATTGAGAACTTCCTGACAGACAAATCCCAAACGATACTTTTGCATGAATGCATGCATTGCATGAATCAAACCCGATTACTGCCGGCAGTTGTTCATTATTATTAAATAACACGTTAAATGGACATTTGATTTTGCATTTGTTCGTAATATTGGTGCATACAAGCTATAGGCAACTTATTACCGAATGCATTCTCCACCAGTCTACCTTGGAGACTTTAAGAGAATTCCAAAGTAGGTATAATATCCCTGCACAATTCGGTAATAATATTAACTCTAGAAGCCAGAGTGAACATAAGAAATAATGTATAAGTTAAACACTAGACGCCGAGAACTTTCTGCTCCTGTCGCGTTCCTTGTTAATGAGAGTCGAAGGTTCACTTTGACTCACTTTAATGCATAACATCTACATGACATTGCTAAAGTTTCTTGGAGAATAAAGGCCTAATTCATGAAATTTTCTAACTAATATCAAAAATTCAATAATAGCTCTATCTGACATCGGTCTTGATGCAAATTAATATGAAAATAATAGAGAGAAAAGGGCGTAGACTTCTTTTTATGACGCTGGTAAAGCATTGCAAAACATAGAAAAGATTTAAAATGTCAATTCAATGTAATTGTTTGATAGGACCATATTTAGAAAAAAAATCAATGACATTGCGATTAGTAAAACTAACGATATATTTTTAAATATAATCCAAATGAAGTGGATTTCAGCGTATTTATTTTTGTGCTGTGTTAACCACAGCTTTATTTTACCACACCAAACTTTTGTTCCTAAAACAAAGCAGACATTAATAAGCCCGTGTACATGTCATCCATTTTATTCAGTGATGTAATAACAGCTAAACAATAAAATGTTTATAACACCTCAGCTGCCCGCGTCATAAAATTAAAAGGTTTGTATCAAAGTAATAATAATGGCATCATAAAATAATGACAACGGAAAATGGAAAAGTTTATTTTATTATTATTTTAGGACATGCCATTCTATCACTCATGCAGTTTATATGCGACATGAACGGTAAAGTAGCGATCAGAAGTAATTTATGCGACACGTTTCGTCAAGTTATTAAAGGGGTATGACCAATTGACAACGAAATTTTTCGGTGCTGTGCTATCTATTCTGCGTCTATGTCTAGATAACTGCTGACTTATATGACGAATAACAATACTTTGATGTTCAAACCGGATATTTATATGGCAAGCCGAGTTTCATGACAAAAGATTGTTAACAAAAGTGGATATTCTATGAAAACAAAAAAAACGCTTTTGTTCATTAAATCCCGCTTAATTTATATCTGGTGATATTATTAGATAATCTTTATACACTCGCGGTCTCGGTGGGGCTGCAACCCTTAGTACTGCGGTGGTGCGGGGCCGCAGAGAAAGAAGAGTTCGCGGGACCACCGATCTATCTCCCCGTAATGAGGATCGGGTCGTCAGATATGGGGGAATCTGATGACCATCTTTGCGTTAGTCTCGGCTCATTGTACGCCTCAGTGAGCCCTAAGACGGGAGGGTCAACAATGAATGTCCGCGACCGCGACGGGTTCGTGGAAGTGTGCGCAAGCGTTCTCGTTCTCACGTTCCTGCCATTATGCGGAAGAAGGTCATCGTGGTTGTCTTAGTCGGTAGGCTGCCTTCGCCGAAGAGTCTGAGTACATTTCCCAGGTAAAAAAATAAAGGTAGATACAGGTTATATTAGTAGATGTCAGAATATTCATAAATAAACTAAGAATACTGTCTGGCTCCACAGTGAGTATCAGCTATCAGTTGTTCACATAAGATACTGCAATAAAGCTAGAAACCAACCTAAACATAGTTGGAAACAGGTGCGTGTCGGGCCACGCGCAGTAGGGTTCCGTAGCTAGTCGTAACAACATATTTCGACTTAAAAGGGATTTACTATCTGTATTAAACAAGTAACATCTTCATACAAGTCATTACTTTCAAAGGTTTTTGTAATTTGCACGAATTATTCTAAGTAACTGCATTTTACAATTTGGACCCCTATTCCTCTTGAACTAATGAAGTGAACTTATCCGCTATAGTTTTCCTTTAAAGTTCATTACATGTACTACCGACACAATTTTTTTCAGATTTTGGGATCCAGTAGTTTAGCTTTTAGAGGGGGGGGGGGGGTACGCTCTACCTACTCGAACAAAAATTTGCTCTTTAAAGTTAATTATCTCGCAAACGGATCTCTAAATCAAAAAACTGTCTTAGCAACCCCTGAACGTTTTTAAAAGTCCTATCTAACAATACCCCACACTATGGGGTAGGCGACAAAAAAAAAACATCCCTACTTTACATGTAGGGGAGCTACCCGAAAAAAAATATTTTTCCAAATTTTATTCTACGACTTTCTTTGTATAGTTAACATACATGTTTATGCAAAATTTCAGTTTTCTAGCACCAACGGTTTCGTCGCTATGCCTTGTACACACGGACGGACAGACGGACATGGCGAAACTATAAGGGTTCCTTGTAGGTACTACGGAACCCTAAAAACGACCAAAGCCCAAAGAGTGAACGCCCTTTAGAAAACCCATAGATTTTAACCAACGTCGGTACAAATTGTGTTTCGTTTACTCTAACAAGAGTTTGTAGCTCGCTCTTTTATCCGGCATCGCATTGGCGCGGTTAAATTGAAAAGTAATTACTTGGCAAGTAGTACCGTGTTGTTGGCCCATAACTATATTGTTCGATACATTTAACTGTTTTCAGTTGAAACTAACGCGAAATAAGATTAAATCTAACTGGAGTGAATTGATATTGCCATTCCATGTTTGTATGGCATTAATTTTAATAGAGTTAAGAGTTTTTACAATACGTGGCAAAGGGCTATAATAGACTTCGAACTTTTTGTAGTTTTACTTCTTACGGTCAATCTTACTTTTCTGTATACTACGAATGCTTATGTGTAGTTGATAGTAATAGATAACGGACATCAACAATTCATAATAACAGATTGTAGATGCATCGGTTCATCTAAGGCCTACGGTGTTATGCCTCACTATCTATCTTTTGCCCGCGACTTTGTCTCGCGCGGAATTAGTTGTATAAATAAATAATAGTTTAAAAAACTAAAAAACACGCTTTTAAAGTACTCCTAACTAAAAAGTGAAAAATAATTCCTAATATAAGCTGAAAAAACCGGCCAAGTGCGTGTCGGGCCACGCGCAATAGGGTTCCGTAGCTAGTCGTAACACCATTAAACGTACCTATTACCAACAAATAGCCAAAATACCAACATTTTTTCGCCAGCAAAAATAACTTTGTTTTTAATAGTGTTTTATGCAATTTGTATCAATAACAAAGTTATAATTTGCGGTTGCTGAAAAGTGCTATATCTCAAAAACTGCCGACTGTATCTCATTCAAAATAATTTTGGTTGAAAGTTTTTATTAAGATCTATAATATATATTTTTTTTAGATTTTTCACTGCTGTTGTGGTTTAATGTAATTTTTAAAGACCTATCTATAGACCCACACGTATAGTTAGAATGAAAAAAAAAAAATGTTTCAGTTCAATGTATGGGGAGCCCCGCTCTAATATTAATATTTATTTTTTTTTATGTAAAAATCGTAAAGCGGTTAACAGAATACATCTACCTACTTAGTTTCAATTGTGTAGTCCTAATAGTTTCGGAATAAAGTGGCTGTGACATACGGACGGACGGACAGACAGACAGACATGACGAATTTATAAGGGTTCCGTTTTTTGCCATTCGGCTACGGAACCCTAAAAAGTAGCTGCTCGCGCGCTTTGGCCTGCGTTAAACCTTACTGCTCCGCTTAAGCTTCAGCGTTATGTATAATATCTAATAACCTTTACTTAGCGCTAACAAACAAACTTTATCCCGCGGTACAGTCTGCGTGGTAGGTATCAATAAAAAGTACACGCCTTGTAGTCATTTACATGCATTTAAAATTTTACCACAATTGGTCTAGCGGCTTATAAGATTAGCTGATACGAACAAACAGACGGACAGCCAAAACATTATTTTTAATCAGACACTTAAATTTGATTTATTTGTATTGATAATGTGTCAATAGTTTCAGAGCCTAGTCTCACCGCCTTACCAAACCGGAATACATTTTAGGTGATACGGTGTTGCTTCCGCTCACGATTTCTACCACCATCGAATTTTAAGTCCTCTCAAGTAAAAACCTTTAAATATACTTCAAAACAATGTAAGGAAACCATTATAAAATGTCTGCTCTTACAATGACATAGTTCCAATATTCACCTTCTTTGTCGTTAATATTTAAGGTGACTACATGCAGTAGCAAATATTGCTATTTATCCGTAATAGCATTTTAAAAACCAACGTGATTATGCCGTAGGTATTCAAATATAGAATATAGACCTTAGCATCTGTTCTTCGATTACATTCCACAAAAATCTGTTCATACCAAGTAGATAGTAAGTAAGGTCTCCTTATCAATATTTTCTCAGCGAAGGAAAACACGACAAGTTTCCTATAACAACAATGACAAAGTTTCTATCACGTCACTGAATATAATATTCTTCGGCCAAATGACGATACTAAAATGAAAGTGAGAAAAACAAAGTTTTTCAATGTAGGTAATACTTTTATGGGCATTGAATGAAAACAGATCAAATGCTACGGTGTTGCAATTCAGTTGCGATTTTATTTTGGAGATTGAGTCCATTGTTTGGGGTGGTCCGATATTCTAACTTAAAACTATAGTCGGAATTTTAATTCGATTCCAGATTTGACAATTTCAGTGTTGCAACGTTATGACAAGTACTAAATAGTGACGTTGCGAAATTATTCGATATGGAAATGGAATATTTCCAGATCGATTCTTCTCGTTTATAATTTTACTCTAGTAAACTAAGTATATCAGGAAATTAAATATTTCTGAACCGATAATTTAGTTTTGACGATTAATTAACGATCTGAGACTTTTCTTTTATAATTGTGTGTGAAATAAATAAAAAAATGTGATCATGAAGGAACATGACAAATAAAACAGATAGATGTATTATGGATAATAATTATTATGAATAATTATGTATTTATTTAAATAAAAATCAATAATTTAGTCTTTAATTGGCACACTGATGGCACACACACTGATTGTTTATCGATTTTTGTGTTCATCACAACACTATTATATGTGGTATCATTATTTCACAAAATGACAGTAGCTAATGTCAAATCTGGAATCGAATTAAAATTCCGACTATAGTGAGGCTGCAAAATGTATACATCGCCATCGGAATTACTAAGTCACTTACGGGTTAGGTTAGGTTGCTCACTTAATAATTTAAAAGCCAAATTATTATTATTATTATTTTTTATACTACTCCCACAGCAAACGAACGTGTAGTCCACCTGATGGTAAGTGCAGTACAGCCCATGGACATCAACAATCCACAAAAGCAGATTATAGATGCGTCGCTGCAGCTGAGGACTACGATGTTTTGCCTCATGTGCCAGTAATTTCGCGGCCTGATCTCACCACCAAACCAAAACACAGTAATTGGAGCACTACTATTTGGCGGCAGATTAAAGGTGAGACGGTGGTGCTGCCGCCCTCGAGCTCATTAACAAGAGCTCTACCACCAGTAAAATTATGCTATTAAAAACCCCTTTTAAATGGTTTTGAAATAAAAGAAACACTACCTGACTGCGACAAACTAATGCCTGAAATATTGTTATTTTGTTGTTGTAAGTAGATGAAGTGAGTGATAGAAGTATTAGTGAGCCATCATTTCTAGTAAAGTGGTTTTGAAAAGAGCACGGTCGGTCTTTGTTTTTACATGCCAGTCGGCCTTGCATAGCGATTGATAGATTTTGTCACGTTTTTGACAAGTTTTGCCCATACGAAAACGCAAAGAAAACTACCTCTTGCTCGTATGCTACTAGCCCCGCAAGAAGTTCAAGTTGTCTAGTTTAAGAGTTACTTTACAATATAATAATATGTTACAACTATAAGTCATAATCTTTGGATTATGAAGTACCATTGCCAATGTTTTATACCTTTTAATATTGATTAATGAATTCACAGCTGAATATTATACTATATTCAATTGTGCTCTATTATCTAAATCAATTTCCTGCCCATCCTGCGGAACTCCTTTTTTCTTAATAATTTTAGAATACTTGCCTCATCGAATGTAAAATTCATGTTATTCCAGTCATGCAATCTTCATATTAAATTTAAAACTATTCCCGTCGAATGGACACAAACCCAATACTAGGAAAAGGAATTCTGATTCAAGCGACGTCGTGCCACTAACAGGGAGGGCGTGAGAGGGGGTGAAGCACCGAAAAGGGGGAAGGAGAGAGAGGGGTTAGTGTGGCACCGGGCAAATAGCTTCTAGACCCAAGCGACACATTTCTAGAAAACTGCAAGTACAAATTCGAGTAGTAACGTGTGATGCAGCCGAATGGGGCATTTTGTTCGGTTGTGGACTTGCTGGTCGCTGGATTACTGTCTGAGCCTTACTTACATAATGCATCAACTGAATGCAATTTTCCAAAAGGCTAAAATGTGTTATCAATGCCTTTAACACTTAACTTACCTTACATTTTCGTAAAATGACATCTCATGATAATTTTGGTTCAAGGTTACTCAAATCTATACTTATATTAAGTCTGTTGAGGGCCCATTTCTGTACGTTGAAGATATTTTTTTAAGTTATTTAAGAATTTCCCAACGGGTAAGTCACGAATCACACTTTTGCTCGACCCAGAAATCGAAGACAAGACCACGCGATGATAGGTGCATACACTAACCACTAGACCAAAGAGGCAGTTTTGGTTTATTATATTGAAATTGATGAAGTTGCAAGTAACAGCTAGTAATAAAATTATCGATATAACGTATAAATTATTGTGTCACTATTATATTTGGTCAAGCTATAATTTATGTGACGATCTCTTACTCAGACTGAATCAAACATACCTTTGGAACCTGTTTCAGAAATCATGCCTATTAAATAAATAAACATAAATAATAATATACTTATAGTTGTTCTCTCCACAGAAATGTATAATACCACCAACTTTTCAGGTTTTCTCAAACCTAATACTAAAGTATCATAAATATATGTATATCAGTATGTGAGTCAAACATTATATTATTAACCACGTAAAACACGGAAATTTGTTGCTAAACATTTCAGACGGTTCTCAGGCATAGTTTTCCAGCTTTTAATTAAAAAATAGTTCGCCGTACGACTGTAAAAAAACTATACCATTTTTTTACGGTACAGTAAAAGTTTGTTCGTCGCCATTAGATATCGATATTACGAGTATGTTTTATCCAATAATCTTATCAGTAACAAAATGAAGAAAGAATCGAAATTTTGCTGACAAACTTTATCTCATAATAATTATTATAAATAAATAATTGCTTTGTAAAATTTTGTAAATTTTAATCATTATTTACGATCCTCCTAATTCCTACTTTATGATAAATGCGAAAGTTTGTGGGGATGTGTGGATGTTGTGGATACTTACACGCAAAAGCTACCGAGTCGAGATTAATGCAATTTTACAAACATGTAGCTTATATGGATTAACATAATTATTGGTTACTTTTTAATGAGGTATTAGTATCAGAATATTCATGATACTTAGTAATTGAAAACTTTGTAATTACCCTGAATATCCAATTCTCCACATATCACGTCATCTACGTCAACAGTACAGCAACTAGCATCAAAAGGCATGAATTACAGAATCAGGCGCCACAGTTATTGACTAAACAAGATTTACATTTCACACGAGTTGTAGGTATGACGTGTGTCGATGTTTTGAAATGCCGATAAGGTGAGTCAAGACGTGAAGGAGTAGGTAGACTTATGTGGGTACGATCAATTATGTCTTTCAGAAAAACAAAGTACGAAGCACATGTCACGTGTTATTTTCGATAATAGACAATTAGATAGGTGTTACTGGACACATACAGACAGACACATAGACAGTAGCTTAGGTCAAAATTAAATTACTCATTGATTGGTCTCTAATTTTATATTTATAGTATAGCCAACGAGACGAGATAAAGAATGTAAACAAACAGACCGTTACTGAGTTACATTGCGATAGCGAGGGATTATTATCTCTGTCCTTATCATTCGTACGCGCAGTTGACGTCAATTGATCGACAACAGCTGTCGTTGTGTGTTTCGTGGTACAGGAAAGCAGTTAGTACCACAGTTGTCAACATTTGGTCCGCCATTTTGTGATCAAGTTCATTCCTGTTTGGATTGCGTTGGAAGTGATACATATTTTTTCGTCTCCGTATCTGCTTGGTTTTTTGTAGTTATTATTCCGTTTCTGTTAGTTTTATTTTTGATTTTTGCTGTTATTACTTAGTTTTAATATATTTATGTTATATTTTTTATGTTTTTGACAATATAAGTTCCTTGTCAGTCTTTTAGTTATCTAGTGTTTCTTTAGTTTATTTCCTATTTTCTTAATATAATTTATTGCCTTTTCGCCTGGTCTTCTTTACCTCAACCCAATCCACAACAATAATAATTTATTCAAATAAAAATGTTTTGAACCCCTGAACATTTGTTTACATTTTTTATCTCGTCTGGTTGGCCTTACTATAGACTAGATTGTTATCTTTATAATGTATCTCATTGTTTAAAAATATCATGTCACTAACGTGATGTAGTGAAGTAGATGTGAACTATTATATAAATAAATGAAATAAAGATGATTTATTTTATTTAAGGAAATAAAAAGAAAAGAAAACAAAATTCCTATTAGCCTAAAAACAAATGACTACATCTAAAACTATGTACAAACTTAGTCTAAAAGACCGCTACCAGTGGGCAACGTTCCCAAAATGCTGGCAGCATTGAAATAAATAAATAAATAAATATAACTAGTTTTTTTTTTATTTGGGGTGCATGAAAGGAGCCTCCCCGAGTGACGTACACAAGAACTTCCTACGTCCGGCGCACCCTGGGCAATTCGCGAGTTCTTAAAAGCGAATTGGCTAATCCTTTCACCACGATGGCAAGTCAAAACATTGACTACCTTACTGACTCTCCAAAATGCACTTCCACCTGCACATTTGACTCGGCCATCGACACGACGAAGAAGACTAGATTTTGGCTAAAAAAGAAGTGAATGTAACCACTTTTTGCGTCTTTAATGGGAACTAAATGGATCATATTTCAGCAGATACTATCCACTAAGTAGGTACGAATCTGTTTGTGACTGAGAAAAAAAATACTCTATATTTTTTATTATTCATTATTTTCTTTTAATTTTTGTCTTAGTTTTTAATGAATTGTAGTTTGGAAATATCACGTTCTCCGAAAGAGACATCGATATTTTGCAGTCCAATGTGCCCATCTCTACGCCTGGCACGTCTGTCTGTCTGTATGTAGTGATGTGTATGTGAGTCTCATTAGAATTCAAAGTATTCAAACACGTTTGTATAATTGTAAACAACATGAGCCACGAAGTTAAAGCTTGTGAAGATTTTCAAGTGGCTTTTTCGAAATGTATGAGATAACTTATTATGAGTTTATACTCTGCACTACACACTGTAATACTTACTTTATTTATCTATTTTCATATTATAAATTATTATCATTGTTAGATTTATTTATTTTATAACCTAACTATATATACCTTATACGACTAACACACAACACACACACACACACACACAACAACAAATAAATTGAAAAAGAGCAAAATCCCTGCCCAAATAAAACCAATAGCATTTTTTTTTAATTAACAAATATGTGCTCTAATTGAGCTATAAAATTGGATCGAGTAACACCTTTATTATATTTGAATTAATTAAGAAAAAATGCATGATAAGGTTCCAGAGTTACATGGTTATCGAGTAACAAAGGCTATATTTTATGAGGGTACCATTCATTCAAACCTTTCTTTATATTAATCTCTACTCCTATATATTATTTGTTTGCAAATAGCAAGTAACCTTAAGTAACACATGACCTGTTCAAGGTCACCAACCAAGATAACATTAAATATCAGTGAATTTCTAAGAATTCCTTTTAATATTTTTGCTGTAAATTCATTTCTTTTCATACCAATTCAGCAACATTCAACGCTAAAGAAACATTGGGAAACAGGAAAAACACTCAAATACTCTGTATAGTCCAAAAATAATTTAACAAATTCATTTCCACTATACTGCCATGAAAAGACTCATGTCTATGATGCAGGACCCACGTCAGCACAGAGATGAAATTAATATAATCCCTTTTCTTATAAAAGAAAATCTACAAACATTATAATACATAACCGTCAAAGTATTTTGAAACTTATAGTCGTGACGATAAGGTTGAGAAAGATAGCACGGAGGGTGAAATAGCAGTATTGTAAGAGGGAATAAATCTCAATATAATTTGAATAACAAAAGTATATGGAATGCTCTTTGGTTCTGAACTGTGTAGTGATGTTAAGGCATTTGACGCTATTGTTCGTGTAAAGTTTTTTATGTAATAAAAAGTTTTGATTTCACGCTGTTTTTGTCAAGTTTCTTTGTGGCTGAAGTTATGGCAGTTATCGCTATTTATTTCAGGCATTTTTTGATAAGCACTGTATTGTTCGAGATTTCTGATTCTATGTATCAAGACATGTCATTTGTATTTTAGATTGAACCATATTTGGTTTTTATACATTTTTAGTATGTTAAAGTCTTATACTAATGTAGTAAAAATGCTAAATCATCGTTCTATCGCTGAATCAGAATCAACATATTAGCGCAAAAACATATTTACCATTATAATATATTCATTACGAGTGCAGCTTAACCTAAAAATGGAATTAATTCCCAATTGTAGGTATTTATTGCTAAATCTCAAGCACCTATTGAATATCTGAGATAATTATTTATCTTTCAATGTACAATTTCCAAGTCTATTACAGTTGTATAGCATTTCTAATCTTGAGTAAACGAATATACTAAATCTATCAACAAATAGAATTACGGTGAATAAAATCCAACGTATTTCTTTGAAGACGGAAAAAAACATCCACAAGCAGTGAGATCGAAACGATTGAGGAAACAGATAACTTTAAACATGGTGAAGTAACTGAGCTTTATGCCTCTTTTAACGGGTTTGAGTCCTGGTTTGATAAAATATTGTTAAGATAACTGTGGTGATGATGTAAAGACTTTTTTGTAATTTTTAACTATACCAAGTGCAGTGACCGGGCTAGTAGTCTTCCTGACAAACAATGGCGACTACAGACTTTGAGCATCCACAGTTTACAACAAATTCAGATGCGTCGCCAAACTAAAGAGCCACGATACAATTGAGATTATATAATACATAATATATATCATATTTTAATTATTCACCCTCAATAAATTAGTAGCTTTATTGCTGTAATGATTTTTTATTTCATATAATTATGTATTCGATTAATTATAAGTATGATATTTATGTATTTAAATCCAAAAAAATATATTAATTAAGATACAATTTACCAATTTAAATATTTTTGTTATAAACACAAAGAGCTCTTTCTTCCTCTCTCCTACTTTTACCGTGCCCGTCAGGGTCCATAATTTACACTACCTATTTACATAAAGACTTGAACACTTGAATTACCTATAATTTTAGGCACTAACCTCATCAGCAAACCGAAACATAGTAACTTAAGCTCTATTTGGTGGCTTAAGAGTGAGACAGCGTAATTTTCTTTCTCAAACTGGTTCACAAAAGGTGTACCAGAATTAAAATTAATCACATTCGAATATTTAATTAAATGCTCATACCCTTGTAGACTCAACTGGTAGTAAAATAAATAAATCTAGTAGTAATTCTGTTCTAAGCAAATAGAATCTAAAAGTAACATTAAATAGAGATTTGAAGCGATATTGTAGAGTTCCTGAAGGTGAGGTACATTCAAACGACTCCACGCGCAAAGTAATTACGTTCGAAGGTTTAAATAGTAAGAGCAAATAAAATGTAACATTTCTGTCTGATATCCACGGAGAGTTAAATTCATGCTTCGCAGTTTTAATAAAGCTTCCCATTTGAGTATTTTATGCGATAGGTCAAAAAGATTTGTGTTATTTTATGAGGGCAGGAATTTAAAAAATACAGGCACAATGTATATAGAACAAAGCTATTAGGTATCTAGGAAAAAAAAGATCCAATTCATATTGAAGACTGACTAAAATAGTTATGCATGTGTGAGCCACTATTTGCTGTAATCATTCTACTCCATGACGAAGAAGCTTTCGCCTTAAATACCTAATTGCTTTGTCTTCTGTACATACAGTACAATATTTTTTGGACTATTTTCTATAATTTGTCATACTGTTAACAAACATAAATTACTAGAGTTGTAAATTATAATACTTCTGCTACACACGTTACTAAGAGAGAGAGACACACTTCCAACTCTGGCTGCTATATAATTTTACCCGACCCGGGACTCGAACCCGAGGCCCCGTGGTGGGAGGCCGCATACTCTAACCACTAAACTAACAAGGCAGTCAATTTATCAATTGTTACATGAATTAAAGTTTATGTTAATGATATTTACATTATTATATCAATCCAAAACATATCGACACCCAATATGAATAACATTGTAACTCAGTATGACATGGTTTTCAATACAGCCATTTTAAATTTTTTGCAAAGTTTATTATTTATTTGCAACTGCAGGCTTAAGTTCATCTGTACTATTGTGAGATTCATTATATTAATTTTAATTGCTCTTTCAGATGGTTTAGATGCCGTTTTGATTAAACCACTGCAAGTATCATTTTTGCAATCTTACAATGTACAGATTTTAAGCATTATTAAAATGAAAAGCATTGTAACTACCGTTACAGTGCTTTTCAATGAAGTTATAAATACATTTGAAAGCTTTTTTGTGTAAAATGAATAACATTGTATGTCAATTTGCAATGAGTTTATCACAAAGAAATCCTTGTTAAACAAACTTTTGTGTATTGTAACTTTATTTACGAGTATACTTCAATAGAAACAGTGTAGATTTCGAATTACAATGAAATTAATCCATTTCACATAAGTAGTTCTTAACGTTATAGAAATACGGTTCAAAGACAGAAATAAAGCTCTGTTCTTGCTTAATTCAGATAACTTAGAGTTGTACAAACGTGTAACTAAAGTTACAATGTTATTCATATTGGGTGTCGATATCATCCACTCATCTTTGTAACCTCGACAGAAAACTTCATAACTTCAAAAGGTAATACAGAACGGAACAAAGAAAACAAATAAATACAAACTCGCATTGAGATCGTTGCTTCGAAGCAAAGGTATCATAAGGTCGGATCACTTATAATAAGGCTGTTGCTAAGCAACGGAGGGAATATGTAACGGAGTGGAGGGAAAGGACTTTTGTACGCAGTTGTTATGATCTTATATTATTAGGGTTGATAGTACGCGTCATGTAAACCAATATCACTTTACAATCTGTAATATTTAGAAAAATATAAAAAATATAGGATTAAATGTGTTATTTCGGTACTACCAAAATTAGGCTAATTAAGAATTTATATTCCATCAGAACAGGAATACATAGTGTGCCCCACACTAAATATATTAAATAGAGATTTCAAACGATATTGTAGAGTTCCCGAAGATGAGGTACATTCAAACGACTCTACGCACAAAGTAATTACGTTCGAAGGTTTAAATAGTAAAAGCAAATTAAGTGTAACTTTTCAGTCTGATATCTACGAAGAGTTATCTACAAAACATGAATTACATGTTTTGTAATTTTTGAGAAGTTTTCGGTAGGTATTTTACGCGATAGATCAAACGATTAATGTTATTTTTTAAGGGTTTTACCCAACACAAACATCATAGAAGCACAGTACACCATTTATATTCGGTTATTTTATTTGATTTGTGGAAAATTAGCAATAAATTTTAAAAGACGTGGTACAGAATTTTATTGAAATAAACAGTAAAAATATCAAATATTTCAATTATCATTAATAAACTGAATGTTATAATAATATGGAAGTAGTTATATTAGTTAAAACATACTTGCAAGTGAATGTTGAACGACAAAAACCAAAAGTTTAAGGCGTTATTTAAATTTTAAAAAAAAATGGTTGTGACAATCACACAGAAACTAGATTACAGTTCAATAATTTGTTAAACCATTTTCTACTATAACATATTTTTTATTGTATCACGGCCTAAATTGTATTATGTATTCAAAATTATGTAAATCTCACGATTATAACAATCCAAAAGCTTAAATTGTTTTCTTTTACTTTACCCCAATCATCTCATCTAAAGAAAACTTTATAACTTCAAAAGGTAATACAGAACGGAACAAAGAAAACAAATAAATACAAACTCGCATTGAGATCGTTGCTTCAAAGCAAAGGTATCACTTAATAAGGTCGGTTCACTTATAATACGGCTGTTGCTAAGCAACGGAGGGAATATGTAACGGAGTGGAGGCAAAGAACTTTTGTACGCAGTTGTTATGGGCTCATATTATTAGGGTTGATACTACGCGTCATGTAAACCAATAAAAAAATAGGTCGGTGATATTTTTAGATACCTACCTTTAGGAATAAAATACGTTATATTTGAGTCTCACTAAATATCAGGAAGCTAACTAAAAATTTTGTATACATCAGACAGGAATACACAGCGTGTCCCACGACAATGCCACATGGAGGGGGAAAGTATCTTATAAAATTTGGATAAATGATTTTTTGGAAGGAATACTCTTTTTTATTACTTTAAAAACAATTTTAAATGGATTCCAATATTTTTGAAAATATGCCTGTATCGCTGGCAAATCGAACCTGCCGTAGTCTAAAAAAATTGAATTTAATTTATTATTCAATAGCGTCAACGGAAAGCGTCAATCATAGGATCGAATCTCTTTAACAAGCTCTTTATAATGTTATATAATATTAAAGTTGAAAAATTATGAATCCAGCAGGACTCGAACCTGCACCCCCTGGGTATACGCCCCAAGTGCTTTGCCAATTCAGCTATGGATTCGTATGCTACTGGACTCGAAATTTCTCAACTCTTTTTGTGCTAGCCATAGCTAGACGAACCTTAATTGGTTTTAGTGCCATCTATGTGATGTGATGAGTCACTTATTCACTTACAGTAAGTTTGAATTAAGATCAACACTATTACTGTCGAGAGATGACGCTTTTTTTATCAAATACTTGTAATATTTTTAAAGCAAATTTTAGCTTTGCTATGCCTCTTTGTATTTTATATAATATTAAAGTTGAAAAATTAAGAATTGAGCAGGACTCGAACCTGCACCCCCTGGGTACACGCCCCAAGTACTTTGCCAATTCAGCTATGGATTCGTATGCTGCTAGACTCGAAATTTGTGCCAGCGTTTAATATTATATAAAATACAAAAAGGCATAGCAAAGCTAAAATTTGCTAAAATATTACAAATATACACATACAACAAAACAAACCCATTCAGTAATATTTTATTCCGTGACGTCCCATAAACGTCGATACATCAGCATTCAATGGTGCCGCGATCCCATAAAATGTGTCAGAACTGGGTTCCGTTGGCGATATGAATCTATAACATGTCAATTTTACGACAAACTAGATCTATATTCGGATTTACTTGAGATTTTAGGTAATATTTAATGGTGGTGGTATTAAACTGCCTCGTTGTTATAGCGGAATAATTTGTGTATCGCTTATCGCGAGGTTTAGGACTCGATTTTCGGTCTGGCATAAGTATTATGTGTGAATTTTCCGTCTGGAAATTCTCGATAGTAGCAGGAAGTTGGAATTAAGTCCGGTGGGTAGCGATAGGCACACGCCTTATCCCATGGTACTATATATGTTCATGGGTTGTATATAGCTGTATTTCGCTATACAAAGTGTAAATTGCATCACGATAAAGCCGCTTAAACAAAGTTGCACCCAAGATCACAGAATCATGTAATAAACCACTGCTAAGCGGCTTCACCACGATGACATTTACATCCTGTATATTTATCTTGTATTAGTTTACCGTCGTAGTGATGGCAACAATACAATTTGGAGTCACATTAGACGTAAGTTTTCTACAAATCAAATCATTTATGTTGCAAGAATGTAGTACAAAAACAGGTGTAGTAATTAAACAATGGTTCAATACATTCTGCCATAACAATGGCGTGCAAAAAAATAAAAATATAAGGAGTCATGCAATCTTCTTCATTTCTTCTTCGTCGTGTCGATGGCTGAGTCAAATTTTATTTTGACTTGCCATCGTCGTGAAAGGATTAGCCAATTCGCTTTGGAGAAGTCGCGAATTGCCCAGGGTGCGCCGGACGTAGGGAATCGTTGTGTACGTCACTCAGGGAGGCTCCTTTCATGCACCATCCAGTCATGCAATAAAAATTCAACATGCTCAGATTAAATTTTAACAATAATGATTATAATATTAATTTTATTTTTTATAATTATGTATTATAATCTTTAATACAGTAAAAACATTTATCTAATAACCATTTACTTAATTTATTTTTAAACATTGGTAAAGGCAAGTCCTTAAATACAGTCGGTAATCTATTATATATTTGAATGGCATTAATGTAGGAGTTCCTTTTAAATATCTCTAGTCTACACTGAGGAAGATGTAGTTTGTATTTATTTGTATTTATTTATCTACGGAAAATGTAAATAAGTTCATTGAATGTATTGGAAGTCTTAGTTTCTGTGATATCTACGATGAAATTGACCCCAATAGAGCTTTTAATTCATTTCATGATCTATTCTCACTTTTTTACAATCTTTGTTTCCCAAAAACACGAATTAAAATACCTACAAAAATTAAACCTAAATGGATAAGCCGCGGGATAAAGGCTTGCAGTAAAAGGAAACGTAAACTACTATGGAAATACAGAAAATGTCCTACAAAACAAAATAAGAGTAATTTCAAATCACTCTCAGACAGGTTGAAAAAAGTTATCAGCCTTACTCAGAAATCGCAGAATGTTAATTTTATACAGACGGCAAAAAATAAATGCAAAGCTTCGTGGCAAATTATAAACCAAAGAAAAAACAACTACCCTAACGAAAGTATAGTTCGTATTAAAGAAAATGGTCGAACGATTACACACCCAAGGTTAATAGCACAGGCTTTCAATAACTTCTACGTGGACCAGGTGAAAACTAGCAGTATACCAAAGCTTCCTAAACTCACTATATGTAATAAACAAACTTCAATGTTTATGAGTCCTACTTTACCTCAAGATATACACAAAATTATAATGGGTCTTAAAAATACTGCTAGCACGGGGTACGATGAAATATGTACAAACATATTGAAAAAAGTGTCAATTTATATTGCTTCAGTACTAAGTCACATAATCAATAATTGCATCACACTTGGCATATTTCCCGATAAGCTTAAGGTAGCAGTAATAAAGCCACTCTTCAAAAAAGGCAATAAAGATGATATGGCATGCTACAGGCCAATAGCACTTATACCCATCTTCGCCAAAATATTCGAAAAAGTAATATCTACTAGGTTATATAATTACTTTGAGAAAAATAACTTATTCAACGACGAACAGAAGGGATTTCGTCAGAATAAATGTATCAACTTGGCAATTAACGATTTTTTAAATATGATCACCACCAGAGTAGATAAAGGGCTGCCCGTGCAAGCGCTTTATATGGATATGACCAAGGCATTTGATCATGTGGATTATTCGCTTTTAATGCAAAAATTAAACGCCTACGGTTTAAGAGGCAATATTTATGATCTGATCGAGTCCTACTTAACAAATCGTCAACAATTCACAGTGATAAATAAAGTGTGTAGTAGATCTAAAACAGAAATAGTCTATAAATCAGATATGAGGCAAATTTCCTATGGGGTACCACAGGGAAGCACACTCTCACCGCTATTGTTTATTATTTATATCAACGACTTCCCGTCAGCAACACCATACCCGATGATAATGTTCGCTGACGATAGTACCGTGGTATTTAATGGTGACTGTACTAAAGAAGTAATAAGTCAAAACATTACATCACTCGTAACCTGGCTAGATGCGCAAAACCTAAAAATAAATTTAGACAAGACTGTAATTATGAACTTCGGTAAAAAATGTAATGTTAAAAATTCTAATCTAGATATCAAATTTAAGGAGAAACAGATAAACGAAACACAGGTTACAAAATTTTTAGGGTTGCAAATTGAATGTAATTTAAAATGGGTAACACAAATAGAAAATATATGCTGTAAATTGAACCAACATGCCTATGCACTTCACATGTTAAGGAAATCCATCAACCAAGCTGCTCTTTTGACAGCATATCATGGGTTGGATGCCTCTACTTTAAGATTTGGTATTATTTTCTGGGGTAATGCAACAGGCATAGAGTCAGTGTTTAAGGCACAAAAGCGCTGTATTAGAGCGATATGCAATCTAGCTACGACAGATTCATGTAGACCTCATTTCTCTAGACTGAAATTGTTAACAATGCCTTCTATGTACATATTTGAAACATGTGTGTTTGTAAAGCGCAACTGGTCAAAATTCACAGAAATAAATAACAGCCGCAGACCGGGCAAACTGCACCTAATACCAGCTAAAACTGCGTTATTTCATAAAAGTATCTTTGTAATGGCACCAAAAATGTACAATAAATTACCAAAATGTATTCGATTAACTGAATGTCTACAGGCGTTTAAATTTAAGTTAAGATCATTTTTAATACAAAAATCATATTACTCAATTGGTGAATATTTTAATGACATTGACATTCCATTTGATCTCTATTTATTTATTTTTTTAATAGGTATTTAATATTTAATAATTTGTATTCATAATGATATTGATTTATTTTTGACATCTGGTTTTTAATTTGTTCTACTAAGTTGACATGTACTGGTAATAATTATTTTAATTTGACATTTTTTTTTTAACAATAGTAATTGGGTAGAATAAATTATTATGTTATAGATTTTGATTTTCGATTATTCTGAGTATTATTATGTTTTTTCTGTCAAGTAAGCATGCATATATAAGTTATTTTCATTTAATTAATTTGTACACCACAATAAGTGGTAGAACATAGCGCACATATAATATATTATAAGACCTTTGTAAATTTCCTATGTTTCACAAATAAAGAATTATGAATTATGAATTATGAATTATTTCTAGGGATTGTTAACATTTCTTTTAGTTACCTCAGATTGCAGATTAAAGTGTACAGAATGTTGTCTTACAAACATGCAAACTTCCTTGATGTACATACAAGCTAAGGGTAAAATGTGAATACATATATATGTATGTAACTCTTTTATTATTGGTTTTCTTCTAAACATTATCATTTCCTGGATCATTGAGTCAGCAAATACAAACCACTTGACATGATTACCATAAAACTTAGGTACAACAAATAGTGGAAGCTTTTCTAAAGTAAAATCAGTCTATTTTCCGTCCGACTTGAGGTAAAAGTAGCAGACGTTGGAAGCACTATTCAAGTGCAGCAAAACCAATAATGCGACGCTTTCCACCGACTCCAGGAGAATGCATACGAAAGACCTGTTTAGTTAGTACTTCTAGAAAGTAAATTTTATTTAATGTGTAACGTTTTGTTCGTGATAAAAATACATACAGTGCAGGTTATATTGGAGAAATTTATGCTGAAAATATTATCATTATCATGCTTGCGTCTCTACTTAGTAAAACATTTTAATGAGATAAATGTGAATTATACAGGGTGGTAAATAACATGGTGACGGAACCGACTGATTATGGAAGAGTAACATTACTCCAATACATTTGCAATTTACCGGTCGTCTTTGGCGTTTTCCGATGAAAATTGCTGAATTTTTCTAGCAAAAATGTTTGTATCTAGAGCTTCAAAAACATATTGTTCTTAATCGTTGAGACCCTTCGCACAGAACGCAAGCCTTTTGTTTGTTAGCTAGTTTAGTTTTCGCAAGCTTTTTCTCATACACTTGCGATTTTCTTATAACGTGTATTTTTTTTCAAAGACCGATTTTCCGATGTGTGGAAATGTACGATGAAAAATGTTTGCACCTTATCTCAGAATAATGCGCTAAATCACTGGAAAGCGGCGCTTTTTTCCGGTATCATTTACACCCTGTATAACAGTATGAAAAGTTCGGGTAAAAAATGTTTGCACTTACAGGGTACTATTGATATACTACTTGTATTCGAACACCGCTGCATTTTCATAGAAACCTTTTATTTTATACAACGCGCTCCTTATATAGATTATCATATACATTTATATACTTCTTTCGCTTTCTAAACATTTCATTTGCTTCCATTCAATTGTCACACGCTACACAGGATTCATTACTAGTGCGAAAATAAGTAGTAAATCTGGAAAATCTAACTCACATATCAACACAAAATACAACTCGTGTCACAATGTTAGTTACCTTACTCCTCCGAAACGGCTTTACTGATTTTATATGCATAATCAGTAGGTCTGAGAATCGGCTACTATCTATTTTTCATACCCGCAAGTGATAAGGGCTATTCATCCTTAACATTTTAGTTTTAATATTTGGACAATTTTTTTGTTTTTATTTTTCTATAATGTGGCATTAAAAAATACATACAACTCTAAATTTTTATCCTTTTATCACCAACCTCTATTTTTTAATAACCATTTTAGTAACCTTAGCGCTTTTGACAATATGAACTTTTTAAATGTACCTTTATGGTGTTTGACATAACACTGACATAATGCGTGCTGCAAATATTGTCACAGAGAATGTATGCATAGTTAAGACAGGACAACAACGTCTGTCGGGTCAGCTTGTATTATTCTAATATATACAAACATACAAACAATAGCTGTCGTATACATTGATGGCTGCACAATCAATTCAATAGGTTACGTGGTTCACAAGCGTCGATGTATGCTGTTGGGTTAGATATCGACAAATCTTAGAATGTATGGGGATATTTATCAGTCTTTATGGTAATAAACGTTAGGGGTGGTGTGGGTGGAATAGGGCGACTATTTTGGCATAGATTTGGGGCAGAAGGTTAGGTCTAAGATACGTATCTTAGGCCTATATTCACAAAACCAAATAATCGCGGCTAAGTCAATAAATTAATCACTCGTAAAAAAAATTAAAATTAAAAAATCAAATCATTTATTTCCATGGGCCCCAAGGGGCGCTTGAACACGTCAAAACAAACATCAAAATACAAAAATTAAAATAAAACTTATCTAATTAAATTATAATACTTATCGCAATAAAATGATTTGACACCGGAGCTTAGACTAACTTTAATTCAACTTAGAAATTTGAATTAAAATTAATCCAAGTACCAGCTCCGATGGGTATTGCATCATGAGAAGAGCTGGAGAGAAACTCATGTGCACCATCGTAAGTTAAATATGATTAAATTGGTTGCTGAAATTGGGTCTAGTCTTAGTTATGTGCAATTCAGCCCTGAGAGGCTTGGCGTACCGAGTACCTTGACATGAGGTATACTATCGTTGGCCTCAGATGTAGCGACGCATCTTTAGTCTTTATGGTATCAGGATATTCATAAGTAGTTAGTAGACTCCTACATACCATTTAGTTTATAATCTATAATAATATCGAATCTATTAGACCGATCTTGGTAAAAATTGGTGTAAAAAATCTTTATGACCCCAGAAAAATCCCAAGCTACTTTTTATTGATATACCACGTAGGCGGAGCCAGGCTGGAGGACAGAAGCTGGTAATCAATAATCAGGTGGCCTACACGCGTTCTACGTGCTATAGACTCTAGGAGTGAATTCTGGCGTGTATGTTTTTATAACACAATTATATTATTCTGTGGAAATAAAAGTTGTACTTCTGTTTTTCTTCTCCACAATCAGTGCAAATAGAGCAAGTTCTGTCCATATAGCATTACGTAAATTGGTCGGAAAGTAGGAACTATTTCTTTGTGTTCCTTTCACGGACAAATCGACTATTTTTCTGTACTATTCGAGATACGTGGTTTTGACTTACGTAAGCGGACGCGATTTACGTGTATTCATGACTTAATTTGCTTTCTATATAATAATATTTTAACAATTTCCGTTAGAATAACTTTAAACCATTTAATTGGTACTAAAGTCATAATTGAATTAATGTCAAAAAAAATATTTCAAGCAAATTTTTAATTAAACTAGCGTTTTACCCGATAAAGGTTGAAACACTATTTTGTGTCTTGGCGTGTCGTGATGCACATTTTATAAAGGCACAAACAAACTATTGTGTAGTGTCGTGTCGTGACGTTCCATACAAAATGCACGTCCTGGCGCAGCACGACACGTAAGTACATAATTATTACATTTTGCCTTAATGATAGTTATAGACTTCCATTTAAAAAACCTCTTTATTTAAATGTCATACAACATTTCTCGTCTCGACTTACGTGTATTTCTTATAGCAGTTTCTATCAATATAACGTAACTCGAGAATTCTATTTCTGGAATTATGTAATATTTCTTGAGCAATAAGTCGATATGTCATATATTATTAAGACATATTACTAGTAATAAGTTTGAGTAAATAGTATTACGTTAAATATCATCATTTATGGGATATCATCTTTTATGAGGGTTTTACATGCTATTGTTCACAGTAATTGATTTTTGCGGATTATTTAACGGATTGTGTAGTATTTATAACTCATGGTTTGATATGGTGGTTTGTTTATTTGATTTTACTGTTGCCTTGGCGATTGAATGATCTCAGCCGGCGGATCCACCGCCTGCTGAGATCAATATTATAAAGAGAAAAGATTTTAGGTTTGTTTGTGATGATGATTATGATGACGCTTTCTAGTCGTTTTTGGCCACAGCGACAGCTTTCTTTCCCATTACTATTACGAGCTTTGTACTATTGCTCTGTCATGTGCTCTCATATGGCTGGCATATCCAATCTTTACCTTGATAGTTCTGCTTTCTTTTTGCCTGTGCCTGAAAAGCGACCAATCTACAGAACCAATTTAATCAAATTGGTGTGGCGATAGTTTAGGACCCCCAGCATTTTATTTATTGAAGTAGCTTGAAGCTAGTCAAGAATATAAACAGAATATGATAATACATAAATCTTTTTGTTCTTTCTTTCACCGTCGCATTGTAGAATCTGTGATGTCCTAAAAAAACAAGTCCTTACTCTTTGACATAGGTACCCAATACTCGCGCCGCAGACAGACGGGGGTCCAATAACAGTACAGATCACTCTGCACTGGGGTAAACATACGTTCTCTATTATGCAGAATATACGAGTGTCTAAGAAAATTTTGCGAAAAAGCGAATTCTCAATTGTTATTCAAATTTTATAAGTCACACTATAATTTCAATATTTATGCCGTAATGATGGGACAATTCTTTAGACAAAGGTAAGGTATGCTGAAAAATCATTTTGTGTTGTAATGTAATTCGCAAGCTCAGAATTTAAAACCGTCACAATAATACTAACAATTTATTATTTAATAATTTGTTTTTTCGCGGGTTCGATACCCGTTCAAGACAAATGTTTGTGTGTATGAACATAGAGGTTTGTCTTGGTCTGGGTGTCGATGTATAATGAGTATTTATTAAAATAAGTATATATAGGTATTTATTAGTATTAGTTATTCTAGTGCCCATAGTACAAGCGCTGCTTACTCAAGCGCTGCTTAGTTTGGGACTAGATGGCGTTGTGTGTATGTAGTATGATATTTATTTATTTATTTACATTTAGCACAATATTAAGAATTTTGAAAAAATGCACGGTCTGTCTCTCTTTAACGCCTTTTTTCTGGGTTTAAGGCACATTAAAGAACCATATTGTACTGTACTTTACCTACACTCTATCCCAATATCACCAGTTGTTTCTAGCCACCCTACTCCATACCCTCGTCAGAATGTTTACATTGGTGCGTCCATTTATTGACAACTTGATTGTCTGTGAAGGATCAAAGTGCTTTGTACAATGTTCTTTGTGGTCGGCGAGAATACCTAGCGGTGTTAATCTCCTTTCTTCCATTTTTAAGCAACAAAAATGGCATTCTAAAATGGGCTGATTATATTTTTGTACAAATCGTAGATGAATTTATTATTCCACGGTCGTTTTAAATCATATTTTACACAAAAACATTGATACCCAACTGAATCCGTTAGATCAAAGTTCGACCACTGGGTCGAGTCTGGGGTGGAGTATATACATATCTACTATATAAAAATAAGTCGGGTTTTCCTTCCTGACGCTATAACTCCAGAACGCACGAACCGATTTCCACGGTTTTGCATTCGTTGGAAAGGTCTCGGGCTCCGTGAGGTTTATAGCAAAGAATATTCAGGAAAATTTCAACAGAAAAGCGGGAAAATCTTTTTCACATACAGCGCCATCTCTGATACATATCATGTACTACAAACCAATATTTTAAGTAGATGGCGCCCCGTTGCGTGTTACGTTGTTTGACAGCTACTCATTGTTCTCTGCTCAGTTAATTTCATGTGACAAACCGGTATTGTGTTCACTGTGAAATTGTGAAAAAAAAGTAAAAAAAAATAAGTTATTCGTTTCCTAACATTTCAATTGGAAACCATCAAATCAATCACGTGTATTGTGCAAATTTTTATTCAATTTCAACAGCAGGCATTTGTCTTTAAGGTCGTAAGTTGAACTGTATAAATTATGTGGATCGTGCATTTGAGGTTAAATTCACCACTCTGTCCATAGTCCAAAATGACTAGAGGACGACGTGTGAACATCGGCCGCCGCACAAGACATGCAAGCCAGCAATAAGTGTATTCACAGAACTTAAGCGAATAAAGACAAAATATAATAAGAGAAAATGCCCGATTGAGACAACGCGTGAGCACACGAAGATCATTGGCATCATACAATCGCTTGGCATTCCAATATGATCCCACTGCGAACTACTGTGATGATGAAAATTTTGATATTGGACCAATGACGACTATATGCCGATATTGCAATGCGTTATAGTTCAAAAGAGAAACGGCAGGATTGTGCTGCGCAAGTGGAAAAGTCAAACTGGATCCATTACTTACACCACCACAGCCACTGAAACCATTGTTCGATGGAAGTGATCCCGATTCCAGCCATTTTCTTCAACACATCCTTGAATACAATTACTGCTTTCGCATGACTTACTTTGGAGCTAATATCATTCGAGAAGGCGGCTTCATGCCGACTTGCAAGGTAAAAGATACAACACACATAACCAATCACTCACACCAACACAATGAATTGCAACACATAACAACTACATATACACCACACACTACACCATCACACGATCAGAAGTTACACCGTATTCTTCAACAAATGATTGTTTGCAATTACAGATACAAGGACAAATATATCATTTGCATGGTTCAATGGTGCCAACACCAGATGAACCGCATCAATATCTGCAAATATATTTCATTGCGTCGATGGTGGATCAGCTGAATGTGCGGTGCAATATACAGGGAACACAACAGTTAAAGAGACGAATTATTGAACAGTTGCAAGCATTTTTTCACGATAATAATGCTTTGGTTAATATGTTCAAAACAGCATTGGAACGAATGCCATCGGATACGCACAAATTTGTCATAAGAGCGGATTGTACTCCAACAGGTGAACATGTGCGAAGATTCAATGCATCCACCGTTAATGATGTTGCTGCAATTATTGTTGGTGATCCAACTAAATTGCGAGACATTGTCGTTCAGCGAAGAAGCAATATCATGCATCGTGTAAACGAGACACATCGTTTGTACGATGCGTTACAAATATCCTATCATTTAAGGCAAGGGCAAGACGGATACGACATCACGTTGATGATGTTCGATCTAATTACAGGTACAATATTCATACACTAATTATTGCCATTATTGCTATTATTGGTTTCCATTAACAATTCATTTAATTTTGCATTTTCAGGCGTATCAACGAATAAAAATCTAAGCGCAATTAATTACTATGCGTAACGTATGATGATTCGTACACATGAGAAGAATGTCATTCTGAAGTGCCGTCGGCTATTCCAGCAATTCGCTGTCGACACGTACCTATGTCAAAGTCGAGACCGAACGTTTAGCGTTCATCCGATTCAGTATTTACTTTGTATTCACTTTCATTTATTTAGAGAAGTTCAACTAAATAACACTTCATTTTTGTAATCGAAATGAATTAATTACTGTTGTGAAATAAAATAAAATTTTTCCTTTTCAAATATAAAACAAAAAAAAATTCTTCATCTTTTAATCACCAAACGTGGTGTTACATAAAACGAAGCTATCTGGTGGCGAAACGGAGTTCGCCGGGTTTGCTAGTATTCATATAGATTTAGCATTATATATTTTATTTATACAAAGATTAGAGAATTAAAGAGATTTATTTAAGTATGTATGTGTTATACATGTATGTATACACATTATTTTTAATTAAGTAAGTACTTCCCTAATTTACTACACTGTAGTGTGGCAATCCAAAGCTTGCCTGGAAGAGATCACTTTATAGTGATAAGGCCGCCCTTTGTGCATGTTTCAATTAGATTGTGTATCACAATTATGTACTTCTTCTTTGTGTACAATAAAGAATTCTCTATCTATCTATCTATAACATAAGAAATTCTATATTGTACACAGAGAAGTCTTTTAAAGTACATTACAGTAAGACAAAGTATAAAATACTGTTTTATCACTTTGTGGTGATTTCTTAAACAACCATGGGATGTTATCTGAAGAGAGATAAAGAAAGGGCAGTCAAAGAGAGGTGTACTTAATTTTAGAGTATTTAATTTTCTTCTATAAAGGAATAATGTAATAATAATTATTTAATTATTCATTGTTAACGTTGGCTACCAATCCGTGGCCGAATTAAGTGTTTTGATTTTAAAATTTAAAAACTATTCAACTCAACCAAGCAACATTTCTACAATCCTGATTTATATCCCGCAAATCAAATAACTACATCTAATTCAGCAATATATCACGTAACCGGCATTCGAACCCGTGAATAGAGACGTTAAGCTCAGTTACTTCGCCATGTTTAAAGTTATCTGTTTCCTCAATCGTTTCGATCTCACTACTTGTGGATATTTTTTTTGTCTTCAAAGAAATACGTTGGATTTTATTCACCGTAATTCTATTTGCTGATAGATTTAGTATATTCATTTACTCAGGTTTAGAAATGCTATACAACCGTAAAAGACTTGGAAATTGTTCAGGGATTTAGCAGGTTCTTGAGAATTTACAATGAATATCTACAGTTTGGAATTAATTCTACTTTTAGATAAAGCTACTGGCGTCATTGTTAATAGTTCAATAGGTAAATGTATAGGAATTTATGAGAGTTAAGGAATTATAAGTATAAGAAATTTTCCCCTAACATGTATCGATTCAAAGAGTTTCTGATTTCACAAAGATTTGAAAAATCGTTACTGCAATCTTTAATATTTAATAATTGATTAATATAGGGTGTAATTTTATTGACGTCGTGGTGGAGCCGCTTACTAGATTTAGTGTATACTGAGACCCGGTTGCAAAAAAATCACAGTAAAATAAGTCTTGTAAAAATTTTAGACATCATGAAAAATATCGCAAATGTTTGACAATAAGCTTGTGATAACACTTTCCAGTGATTAGAAACATTATTTTGAAACTCTAGGTGTAAAAATATTAGTTAAAAGAAATCTACAAATGCCAAAACTTATCATAGGAAAAGCCGACCTGGAAATTGCAAATGTATTGGGATAGTCTAGCTAGGGTAACGTTACTTTTCCAATATCGGTTAGTAAAATGGCAAAAATCTATTTTTTTTCGGTGGATGTAAATTTTTTCAGAATCATATTGTACTGAATCACTGGTAAGCGGTTTCGTTACGATGTCATTTACACCCTGTATATTTGATGAGAAACTCATATCGAGAATGTTTGATCGACATAGCTACTCGCCCTAGTATCATAGAGGAGAAAACCTTTATACTTTTAGGAGATACAAGACATGACCCACAAATCGGGTAAAATCTAAACGTGATCCAATCTTAAATTCACGTGCAAATGCCTTCATACATCTTTCATGAGTCCAGAACAATACAGCGCTTAACACAAAAACACAATCTTGAAACAAACTGCGGTAACTGCTATAACTTTAGCCACAAAGAAACTGAACAAAAATGGCGTGAAATCAAAACTTTTTATTACATAAAAACCTTTACACGAACAATAGCGTCAAATGCCTTAACATCACTACACAGTTCAGAACCAAAGAGCATTCCATATACTTTTGTTATTCAAATTATCTTGAGATTTATTCCCTCTTACAATACTGCTATTTCACCCTCCGTGCTATCTTTCTCAACCTTATCGTCACGACTATAAGTTTCAAAATACTTTGACGGTTATGTATTATAATGTTTGTAGATTTTCTTTTATAAGAAAAGGGATTATATTAATTTCATCTCTGTGCTGACGTGGGTCCTGCATCACAGACATGAGTCTTTTCATGGCAGTATAGTGGAAATGGATTTGTTAAATTATTTTTGGACTATACAGACTATTTGAGTGTTTTTCCTGTTTTCGAATGTTTCTTTTGGCGTTATTTATATCTGAATTGATTTGTGAAGAAAGGAATTTACAGGCAAAATATTAAAAGGAGACCCAATGAACCTTATTTATATCTTGAAGGTTACCTTGTAAAGGTCAAGTATATTACTTTGTAATTATCTGATATACGCATGTAGATATATAACAGGAAATATTCATCTTGATGAAAGAAAGTCGCTTCTATGAATTATTTATTATTTTGAAAATCTAGTAATTATTTTATCATTGAATTTATATTTTGTTATATAGAATTTACAGAAAGATTAACTGCGAGTATTGAAAAGTACCAACACAGATAAACTTGAGATAGTAACACAGTTGTCAAGTATTTTTTTATGATACCTATACTTTGACCATTCCTTTATTTTCTTTTTGACAGATCACGCCTATGAATTACCGTTTTTTTTGTCAGATTAATGTACTTTTTTGACAAGCGACACTTTTTAGGGAAGTTCACTGTTTGTAACAAACAACCACAGACTATAAATCAAATCGTGAAATGAAATAAATCGATCATTATGAAAAAGAATAATTTGACTTTGATTTTGAAAAAAAATAATATAATAATAGTATCATGATTCCATGAATAATTATTTGCAAGAAATAAGGTCGAAATCTTGGAATGACATATCAAAATGTAAACAAAGGTAACTAGGAAACCGTCATAGACTAAGTATGTGACATTAATATTATATTATTATTTTGTATATTTATTTCATCTAATAAAAACTACTAATAAACAATTAATTAATAATGAACTAAAACCATTTCGATGTAATTAATCGATTGAAAGTTCTTCTTAGACAACATCGATTATGATTTCAAATCGAATCAGTAACGTGTGAAGGCATCCCTAAATGTAATCTGTCAAAAAGAAAATAAAGGGATGGACAGAGTATAGTTTAGAGTTCACGTTTGAGATAATTGTTTAAAAACAAAGTCGTATCAGTTACACCATTTATTACTCGAGAAGACTAGAACCGATTTTGAGATTTTTGGTTTGTTAGATTCCTCTCCGCTTAACTTTAATAATATAAGGATATCTATATCACATTACACTTCGACTAAAAGCAGTAAAGCAGCTTTGAAACTCGGGAACAGAGTAGTAAGGTATAAATCGAGTTAAAAATCCACTCGGGCAAATTCGCAGGCAACAGCTAGTTTTAAAGATGAAATAGATACAAAGTTATTTCACCAATTTCCTGTTCCTTTTAACCTGAATAATACAGCAGCGGAGAACCTAAGAAGTCAGGGGTAGCCATGAATCTGTAAAAACTAAAGTGTGCCGCGACTTATGGGAGTTAGCCCCATAAATACATCATGACCCGCTCTTTGGATGATAGTAACTCTAGTAAGAGGAAATATTTTTTCATTTCAGGGGCCATCTTTCTTTTAAGTATGGTAAGATATTAAAGTCAGATGTTTACCCCATAAATACGAAATATCAATGAGATTTTTAATTATAACTAGCTTTGGACTTCGTTCGCGTGGAATTCGTTGTACTAAGTAGTAGCTGGTCCCGCGCTTTGACCCGCGTTCAAACTTACTGCTCCGCTCCCGTAGAGTTAAGCGTAATGTTAAATATCTTTAGACCTTTATTCAGACTTAGACTATCAAACTCAAAAGTAATTATTAAAATTCGCCCAGTAGTTTTTGAGCTTAGCACTTTCAAACAAACAAACTATCTCCCGCGGTTTCATCTGCCTGGTACATCAATAAAAAAAACTCAATAACAGAAAATAAAATACCTAAATAAACTACTTACCTAAATAAACCTATTTCTGATGATAACTCAATAAATAAGCAAAATCCCTATAAACTAATATCTAAACGAATGTCTTATTCTACCTAACAGTGCTATAAATAACCTACGGTCACTACGTACAATATCAAATTTAAAAAAAACCGACTTCAAAAAGTAGGTAAACTAAAAAGCAAAAAATAAATTTACTTCGCACAAAATAATACGTTTTTTCATTTAGTTAAATAGAAATTATTAAAATATTTATTTTATAATTCTGAAGTCGGTGCCAAGTAAAAACAACCTTTCTACAATATCAAATTACAGTTCACACAAAAAGGGAGGCGTAGGTGTTCTAGTGCGCGGTCGCCCAGTATTGGTACTTACACTACTTACCACAGAAATATAACTAATATTCAGTCAGAAAAAAGTTGTTAGAACGATTGATATTATCTATACAATTGTTTACTTGGCACCGACTTCAGAATTATAAAATAAATATTTTAATAATTTCTATTTAACTAAATGAAAAAACGTATTATTTTGTGCGAAGTAAATTTATTTTTTGCTTTTTAGTTTACCTACTTTTTGAAGTCGGTTTTTTTTTTGTTAAAAATTATTTTATTTTACGATTTTAAGTGATGGGTAGACCGAGCAAGAATGTTTCTCGAATGAGGAGACGACGGTTACTTGAGACGGAAAACTTATTAATAATAGACAAGAATTAAATCCTTTCACCTGACTAATGAGGGTCACGACCTTCCATCATCAGCTCATTTGACACAATAACTAGCAGTAGGAATACGCGTACAGTAGTGAAAGAATTATCCTTTAACTCCTAACTATTGAGGAGTTGACCTTCCATCATCAGCTCAATCACATAAAATTATTGCTACCAAGCGTAAATTCTGGCCTCGATTAATAAAATATGAGGGTTGCCCCCAATTTCTCTGGGATCCCATCATCAGATCATGACATGCTGACAATGGGACCACCTTTGAAATATCTCTGTTCCAACAGCTCACTTGACATCATAACTAGCAGTCTGAATATGTGTACAGTAGGAAAAGAATTATCCTTTAACTCCTAACCATTGAGGAGTTGACCTTCCATCATCAGCTCATCCACATAAAAATACGTAAATACTGGTGCAGCTTTGAAAAACACACTAAAAACATTACATGTGCCTATAAAATTCGAGGGTTGCCCTCGATTTCTCTGAGATCCCATCATCAGATCACGACATGCTGACAGTGGGACCATGGAATCATCTCCTGTCCAACAAAAAAAGAATCATCAAAATCAGTTCATAAACGACGGAGATATCCGTGAACAAACATAAAAAAAAAAAAAAAAGCAACATAATATACGAATCGAATTGAGAACCTCCTCCTTTTTTGGAAGTCGGTAATAAGAAACAGTTGAAAAAGATATGGGACCGGCAGGATTTGAACCTGCGACCTTACTGCACACCGGGTAGCCGCTCTTAGCCATCCAGCTACGGTCGCCTCTTACCGGCACCCTAAATTTCTCAACTGTATGATACGTCATAAAACTCATAAAACTCATAAAACTCAAACGTCATTTCGTGACGTCACGTTCATCCATTTGTTCCTATCTTAAGTAGGATTCAAACCAACATGGCGAAGTTACATTCAGCACAAATGTTGTAACGAATGAACGTGTACGATATTTTCAACTGTCTCTTAGTATAATTTGCTAAGCATAGCTAAATGCTATCAAATTTAATACCTATACTTAAAAATTAAAATCTATACATACGACTTATAAAAATAAACCTCAATAACTCTACTTTAAACTGTACTGTAAGTAAAAACCATAAAGAATAAAAAGGTCGCACTGAAAAGCACGGTTTAGAATTGCCAAAAGCAGTTAAAACATACTTAGCCGTGTGCAACGCCCCTTAGTGAACTCCACTGCGGGTGACGTAACCTACGACAAACTTATTATTTGCTTAGGTTGGTACAGTAATCGGGTCTATAAATTTGTATAAAAAGAGGAATAAAAAGTACCCAGTGTGGTGCCCAGGATATTAAAAAATAATTATACCAAGTTTCATCGTAATCGAACTGGTAGTTTTTTCGTGATGCCTGAACAAAGAGACAGACAGACAGACAGAAAGACAAAAAAAAATTAAATCACATTTTTGGGTTCGGTATCGGTTTAGTAACACCCCCTGCCATTTATTTTTTTGATATTTTTAATGTACAGAAATTTTACTTATACAGATTAATAATAAATAATAGATATTATAATTATAGGGAAAAAATATTTATCTATTGCGATTTGGATATAAAAAAATGGTTTAAATATTGCTGGTCTATCTGCTGGTTGCCGTAGGACAATCTGGTGCTTGAGACGCCCAGCAATACAAATAATATTGTTTATTCCATGGATTGCCGACACCTAAAAAATACTTTTGAATGTGACCCAAGGTGGTCTCGTCTTTTTAGGGTTCCGTAGTACCTACAAGGAACCCTTATAGTTTCGGCATGTCTGTCTGTCCGTCCGTCTGTCCGAGGCATAGTGACGAAACCGTTGGTGCTAGAAAACTGAAATTTTGCATAAACATGTATGTTACTAAAATATTTTTTTTTCGGGTAGCTCCCCTACATGTAAAGTAGGGATGTTTTTTTTTTGTCGCTACCCCATAGTGTGGGGTATTGTTAGATAGGACTTTTAAAAACGTTTAGGGGTTGCTAAGACAGTTTTTTGATTTAGAGATCCGTTTGCGAGATAATTAACTTTAAAGAGCAAATTTTTGTTCGAGTAGAGCGTCCTCCCCCTTCTAAAAGCTAAACTACTGGATCCCAAAATCTGAAAAAAATTGTGTCGATAGTACATGTAATGAACTTTAAAGGAAAACTATAGCGGATAAGTTCACTTCATTAGTTCAAGAGGAATAGGGGTCCAAAGTGTAAAATGCAGTTACTTAGAATAATTCGTGCAAATTACAAAAACCTTTGAAAGTAATGACTTGTATGAAGATGTTACTTGTTTAATACAGATAGTTAATCCCTTTTAAGTCGAAATATGTTGTTACGACTAGCTACGGAACCCGCCCGCGTTGGGCCGCCCGCGTGGCCCAACACGCACTTGGCCGGTTTTTATATTGTAATCAATGTCAATTTTTGTTTCGAAAGATACACTAAAATATAAAAGATATTTTCATTTAATTGATTTCCATGGCGTGTAGTATCAACCCTAATAATATGAGCCTATAACAACTGCGTACAAAAGTCCTTTGCCTCCACTCCGTTACATATTCCCTCCGTTGCTTAGCAACAGCCTTTTATTATAAGTGAGTGATACCTTTGCTTTGAAGCAACGATCTCAATGCGAGTTTGTATTTATTTGTTTTCTTTGTTCCGTTCTGTATTACCTTTTGAAGTTATGAAGTTTTCTTTAGATGAGACAAAGATGTAGTGAATAATTTGGATGGCTTATAAAACAATAAATTAGGCTTTGAGACTGTTATTTTCATTACATTTACATATTTTATTTAAATATAATATTATACGACATTCATAAGTTCACGTCTAGATTATTCAGATCAGTGTGACTGAAGTGTATAACTACACTACACTTATTATGTTTAGATCCAATGTAATAGAGAGTAAGCCTCCCGCCATCTTTCAGGCATAATTGTAGACTCCGTGCTGCTACGAAGAATTCCCTAAATAAAACCAGAGACCTAACAGTCTGCGAAACCACGGGGCGGTGAAAAATTATAGACTATGAAAACAGCATGACCAGAAAAGAGAGGATCTCCACTCTCTTTATGCATTGTTTTATATTCGAAGCATTTCTCTGGTTTTGGGTCTGTTTGTGTCATGGCGTGTCTTGACGCAATCGGTAGGATACATTTTGTATAGGCAAAACACACTATTGTGTCATGTTGTGACGTTCTATACAAAATGCAGGTATTGGTGCGTCACGTCACGCAAGTGTGTTGCCGCCATTTGATGAAATCTTTATAAAATTACTCAAATCTGTCCTATCACGTAAAATACTCTAACGAGAAACTTCAATAAAATTACAAAACATGATATAATTCTTCGTAGCTATCAGACAGAAATGTTACATTTTATTTGCTTTTACTATTGAAACCTTCGAACGTAATTACTTTGCGCGTGGAGTCGTTTGAATGTACCTCAACTTTAGGAACTCTATAATATCGCTTCAAATCTCTATTTAATACATAACCTAGACTTATTTACTCACAACCTGATTAAATAATACTACATTTATTTGCTACTAGTTTAATTTTGAGACACTATTTGAGTATGTTATACAATATTAGGTCCCGACTCCACCCTCGTGGTACGTCGATAAAAAGTAGCCTATGTTTTTCTGGAATCTTTAACTATCTCCGCCTCAATTTTCATCAAAATTGTTGGAGATCGGGACCAATAGTCTTTGGGTACAATATAACAACGCCAAAATATCAATCAATTTGAAAGCACAAATTAAATGCATTTAAAAGCATACTGCCCACCAGTTCCTATTTAACATTAAGTAATTTGTCACTATAATCGTTTGAGTGTTATAAATATTAGCCTCTGTCCGCGGCTGCATGTGGTATATTGATAAAAAGAAAGCCTTTTATGTTTGATCTTTAGCTATTTCCACAGCAATTTTGCTTACAAGTTTGTCACTGTTTAACATATTATGTTGACTGGTCAGCTTTATTGCACAGGTCCCAATTGGTACTTTAGTCCTTTAGTAATATATCGCCAAAATATCAATCAATTGGAAAGCTCGCTCGTCGTTCAAATTAAATGCATTTAAAAGCAAACTGCCAACCAGTTCCTATAATTTAACATCCTGTAATTTGTCGCCGCGATCGATTGGAATAAATTTTCTACTGACAGAGGCATAGCAAATGATACATAACTATTCTAAAATCTGTTTTTGTACGACGGATGAAGGGAACGAACGTAAAATTTACCTCATTGTTAGTAAGCAACTACATGAGTACATCCAAGATCCACATATTCAGATTTATCAGTACATCTTAGGATTATGGTATTCAGCCTCATGTACCAGTAATTTCCAGCCAAGACTGCCCTATAAAATCAAACTACTTCTATTTGATGACAGTTTAGAGGTGAGACAGTGCACCAATGATGCAAAGTTCCATTATTCTATTTCAAATATTGTGTCAAATAATTGTGTGTGTCAAATGTATGTTTGTGAACACCCCCGCGACACAGGAGTTATTCCTAGTGCAGGCGTCGTAAAGTAAATGTCATAAAAAAAAAATATTTGATAAGAATAGACGGAAAGTCAATTTAATAACCAACTTTGAGTTGATGAATAAATGGTTTAAAATTACCATAACCCACATCACGCCTATATTACTCAGAAGGGAGTCACAGAGGTATACAATATACACGTTTTACCTGTTATATTTAGGTCCCATGTGATAGGGAGTGAGCCTATCGTCATCCACTGGGCACAATTTCAACTCCGTGCTTCTTTTAAGAATATCCTGACAGAAAATCGAAAATAACACATTTTCCATCTGATATTTGAAATTTTGAATCTGAAACTAGCCAATGAAATTATAATAACTGAAATCTTAAATTTTCAAATGAATGTTATACCGTAGCAGACGATGTCTCCGCCATAGACTAGGGTATCCCCCGGGCGCGCCTGAATAATTACCGAATGAATTGTAAAACAGCTGAGACTGGAATCCGGAGCGAGCGATTCATTATTCAGGCATCGCTAGCGGAGCAACGAACGTAACGTGTTTTACTCCGTTTTGTAAGTGTTATGTCATATTAAGAATCAAGATTAAATAACATAACACCTCTTGTACCCACGAGCAGAGTAGCAGAAGTGTTTGGCACCCAGATTTCATCTGTTATCTTTAAGGTGTATGTATAAAGAGTGAGCCCTGTGACGTCGCAATGCCGCTCCCGCTGCCATCTGAAGATGCGTTCCCCACTGCAGACCCCTGTGGGCTATATACAGGACGTGCGCGAGCGACGCGGCCTCTCTTGTCAGCAGCATCACCAGCGATTAAGTGTCCTACCGACTTCAGGACTTCACCAAACCCGTGTACCAACTACCTACCTACCTACGCCTTGAGTCTGTAACCATGGGCCATGTAACTTTTTATTGTTAATATTGAAAATTATTAATAATAATACCGTTGTCAACTTTCTATCTTTTTATTTATTCTGTCTATCCTAATGGTCATTAGAAGATCACGTTACAACCCATAGCCATTCACCGAGCATAATGGTACACTACATGCTGCTATTGCATAACAGGTGAAGTGTGGGTGAATTACACCTATGCAACACCCTTCTAAGTAATATAGGCGTGATGCTATGTTTTGTTTAAATCCAAGTGCACTGGTTTTAGTATTTAATTTACTGTTGAATATTTTTATTTCAGCATCATTATAGTGTCTAAAACATTTCCTATTTCAATCCCACACGTTTGTGTGTCAATTAAAGAGTCAGTTCACGTAGAGATGTAGAGCGCGCTCTATCTCCTGCACAATTAGTACCTTTGTAGAGCTGAGATACGTTGAAGGTACGTCTTAAACCTACTCATTTCATTGCACATAGATACTATTCTATAGTGTGAATTAGAGGAGGGCCGACTATGGGTATGGTATCGACTTTGGGTTACTAGTCACCGACTAGTCAGTTACTGCAAAAGAGGACGATTACTCAGCAAGCATCAAAAGATTCGGTTAAATAAAAAAAAAAAAAAAAATATAAAAAATAAATTACAAACTTAAAATGCATTTAAAACTAACTTAGATTTCATATTGTTTGTCGCACCACCACATACAGAATATAACAGAGTGGCACAAGTAATGTAGCCCTTTTTATCCTCGATTATTGGCATTTTGTAGTATCGCCAACTTGTCGGCGTAATTGGCCGATTAGTCGGCACATCTCTAGTGAGAATTATTAAACTCAACTCCTATTTTTGTCTGCGCCGATCTAGCTAGTGATTAGCGTATAAAGGTCTCGGTTTCAATTGAATTTTTCTGTTAAAAAGACCTTTTATTTGCCCTGAAACGGACAGTTGGCGGCGTTTATACCCCCTTTGTTTAAAAATCTAGTAAATCCGTTGGTCCTGCGCCTGATCTCTTTTCAGCCAAGTGCACAAGAATATCTTCCTTACGGTGTATTTTTCATTTACATTTGAGCCAGTACCGTATACCATTATTGACTGTCATTTTATTCTACTATCTGCTGTTTATAATCAATGTGTATTCAAGCAAAATTATATAAGTTACCAAAGAAATCCTAACTTTTGTCCACAAAATTGTTTGATAAGGGGTCATCCATAAAGTACACAGTCACAGCCAATTCACAATTTTTTGAAACCTTCCCGTCCTCGTCACAGTCGGTCACATAATAATATGTGAGACTCCTTCCTCCCTAATGTTACGTTACATATTTTGCAACTTCACACCTAGATATGAATCAATTATGGCATTAATTATAGGGTTGTCTTTGGTGACTAACATGTGACACTAATATATCGTGTATAAAATTGGCAACAAAACAAATAAAACTTAATGCTATTTAGATAGAACTGGAATAGACATGATGACTAGTTTATATTTTAATATTTAATTTATATTTTTTGTATTTTTACTTTGATGTTTCGATTTTGACATGTGACATTACAAATCTAAGGACCCTTCCTCCCTCCTGCTTAATGTGTGACGTACTTTATGGATGATCCCTAACCACCAACCACAATTTCTTCAGCCGGTTAAAACGAAGATTTTCATCCTTTGAACACGGTATAGCGAATATTGTGCATCTCTATTGCGTGGTACTTAACCGGAAAATTACGATGCAAGGGCAAAGGCTTCTCTTTACCTGTTCGAGATTCTTGGGAATATCTTAAATGCACCGCGTTCTAAGGTATTTAGGTAAGATATCACCATCTTGTTGAAAATGGAAATAAGATTGCATTCTGTTTTTAAGATACTTTTTTTTAAGGATTGTTAGCCATTTATAACACAAGCAATGCTTAGTTTAGGTATCAGTTGCTTTTGTAATTAAACAATTATGTACAAATTGTATTAACTATTGTAAGATGTATACTTTGTGGTCATTGTACTTAGAAGTTTCAATAAATTATTATTATTATTTTACAGTAGCTTACCAGTAATAATTTGAAACTATAAAATATAATAAATTAAGAAAATATTGCACTTTCTTGCTTGTTTATAAAAATACCACTACCAGCTAAAGTCATTTTACGTTGAAATTTTGGTAGATTTTTCATAAAATGTCCGAAGTCAACTTTTCATTTACAGAATCGCAACGCCCCGATTACAGAGTAAAACAAAAGTTTAAGCATGAAGAAAAGTGTTATATACTTAGGTTGAAAACTTAAGAATACAGCAGGATTCGAATCGCCGCCCCCTGGGTAAAGATTTTCAATTGTTTAGCATAATTTATCTTCGCATACCTTCATTTGGCATAATGATAGTTACGCATAATATTCATTGGGCATATTTTTATTCGCATTTTTTTAGCATGAATATTTTACGCATAATCAATCTTAGCCATAACATTTTTTTGGCATAATTGTCTTGTAGCATACGATAGTAATAATATCTTAATTCAAAAACACACTTTGCTAAGTTATACTAAGTGAAGTAGTATGCCAAAAGATAATTAATGCCAAATGATTGTTCGAAAAATATACGTAACGTGTTAAGCTAAACTAAATTATACAAAGTAATACTATATGGTGTCACGGATGTAGGCCAAAAGTCTGCCAGGCTAAAGTGGGGCTGGACTGGCCACGTTTGCCGTATGAGTCCAGAGAGGTGGCCACAAAAAGCTACCAACTGGGTACCACGTGACGGTCAACGGCGACGAGGAAGGCCCAAACGGAGATGGCGGGACGAATAGAACGAGATAGAAATAGAAATAACAGAAAGACTTGGAAGTCATGTGGAGAAGCCTTTGCCCAGCAGTGGGACACACCCGTAAGCTAGTAAAAAACATATTATACGAAAAAAGGAATGCCTTGGTAAACGCCCCAGGTGCTTCGCCAGTCAAGCCATGGATCCATACACTGCTAGACTTGAAATTTATCAATCCTTTGTGCTGACTCTATAGAAATTATATAATTAGAATTCATAAAAATAGTGCAGACATATTAAGTTCTGAAAGTAATACATCTCTGCATCGAACCGTAATTACAACTGTCATTAGTAAAGTTCATGCACATGCGACTAAAATAATTTATTAGTAATGTGTTGAAAATACGATTGAGTTCATTCGTCACAGCTTTTATGGATTATAGCTGCAGCTTTGCAGGCTTTACTAGTTCAGGCAGGTTTAAGGTTGTGACGTTAAGGATGAGATTGATTTTTAATTTTTGCGCCAGAAGTGTTAATTAATTTAAAAGTTTTTTATTTTATCAGTAGGTAAAAGGTAAATAGTATATTTAAAGATCATTTTGTACGATCAATATTACTTTTCTGTGTTTTTGCCGAACAAATAAAATTATTAAATGATTTATTTTTTATCATTTAAAATAGCGTACTATACTTTTGTTTAAATAAATAAACAACACGAATTAATGACATTTGGCTAAAACTAAAATAAATAAATTACTATGATAAGTTTCAACTAATTATTATGAAATAAAACTTTAAAAGCTTTTCATTAGTTGCTCCAAAAGCAATAATTTATTTCGAATAATTTCATTTGAACGTCGCCAAACCATCCACTATCAATCAGGTTCTAGCCAAAATAAAACATAAACATTTACAACGGGCATATTGCAACAAATTGCATATTTATGAGCAGAGCGGTGCGGAGCGGAGCGGTGAATGATAAATATATGGCGGATGTGAAGTCACGACACACGCGCTTCCGTTGCACGGCGACTTCTTTTGTGGAGGACTTTTAGAGTGTACGATTTTTCGAGGATTCATATTTTTTCGTTGATATTGACATGGATTTATAGAACCAGACAGCCAGGACCTTTGTTAGATTTTATGGTATGAAAGGTAAATAAAAATAGCTGAAACATGGGTGTAACATTCACAACTAATTAATGTTTTTGATTGATGCAAATATAATGTAATTGATGACCACGGAAGTACATCCGAAGGTTTCATAAAAAAATATTAGTCTGAAGTTCTTAGACATACGCTTAAGTTCGCGGCTCCGCCCTCGTGGTAGGTCAATTAAAAGTAGCCTAAATTATTTCTGGGGCCCTGAACTATCTCCACAACAATTTTCATTAAGATCGGTCTAGTAGATTCAAAGACTTTTTGGGTACAAACAAACAAAAAAAGATTTTAATACTGTCAAACTATATTTTTTTATGAAACTTGACCTAAGTCCTATCTGGTAGTGGGTGAGCCTATCGCCATCGACCGGGCTCAAATTAACTCTGTGCTGCTACTGAGAATCTTCTGACGAAAAAAAAAAACAAATAATATATAGACTCAAAGCTGGAATACGAAAACTCACGGTGAGCAGTCTTAAACTTTACCACTAGGCCAACGAGACATCGAAAGGATATAATTTGGTTAATAAATCGTACATTATAAATAACAATCTTGAGTTAAATATTTCAGAGCCGGTGTATGAAATATTGCCTTTCATATGTGTTGTATTTTTAATATACTTTTGAATGTAACCTAAAGATCCTTCGTCAAATGAAGACGCGATGCTGTTCTATTTTTATAAGGAAATTGTATTGTGTTTCTGGAATTAGGAGTTTTTTTTATATTTTCGACGCTTAAAATGAGTTTATATTATTGCGTGAATAAGTTAACAAACAATTTATTTGGTCATAAGGCACACCAACAACACATTCACCGTTCACTCGTTAGATAACTTAAAACTAAAATAGAACATTTTTCTCAGTGAACGCGTACGTTACACATTGTACATTAATAGTAAAACGAAAAAAAACTCATTTATTACAGTATTTGATATTTTAAATAATTTTCTTTAACGTAACATTATGTACGTAATATTATGTAGAAATTAAATATAAATAATAACAATTTAATGTTATCATTAACTAATACATTGAAAGGGTTAGAATATTGCTCAGATAAGATTATTTTGAGAAAGTTAATTAGCAATAAATGCTTTAATAAGGTCCATAATTAAAAATTAAAATTCACAATTTAAAAATATTAAATATCAGAAATAAAAATTTAAATTTATGAAATTTTAAATGTATATCTTAATTTAGAATTAAAAATATATATGTAATTATAGAGTATTACAGGAAATTAATACATATAATTGTACAATTACTACTACTACTACTACATTTAAAAAAAAACTACAAAATTACAAAAAATACCTGATAATTACAATGTCAACAAATAAATAACAGAAAAATATTATACAACTCCAGATGAGCTAAAGGGGAGAGTTGAGAAAAATCGAAAGAGGTTCTCAATTCGATCGTATTTTTTTTAATGTTTGTTCTTCGATTACTCGATGACGCTTGGACCGATTTAAGAAATTCTTATATGTTGTGTATAAGAATGTTCAATTCATAAATACATATAAGAATATTTCTTAAATCGGTTAAAACTACTCGGATATTTGCACCTAGCAGTCAACATTTCATTTTGCTGAGCTGATGCTGGAAGGTACAACTCGGGGATAATTCTTTAAATAAAGGCACCTTAAGGCTGTTTACTATATTCTTTCAAGTTATACACAGATAAGGTGAGACGTTGAATATTACTTATGTATTTTTTACTTTTTAGTGCATTTTTTTTGTTTGAATTTTATTAATAAATTAAAAAAAATATATGATTTATTTTGTTTATTTGTTACTTTTGGTAAATTTCTGTAGTTTCTTTATTGTTTTGTGGATTTTGTTGTTTTTAGTAGTTTTTGTAGGTGTAGAATAAAGCACTTTGTATCATTCGGAAAAAAGTTCGATTTCTTTCGGGTGTATTAAGTTTCAAATTTCACCGTCAATAAAATCGACTACTTTCATCCCCTGATGTACAATGTACTATTCGATTCTAATTTGAATACAACCTACATATTCTATCATCAAACAACACTTTAAACCTTTCATTTCCTCAACACAACAAGAGCGAGGTCTAAAATATTCTCAACAATATAAGCAAAATGAAACTATTTAAACACAGAGGCTTTGTCGTAGACTTCACTTAGCTATGCTCCTAGCTACGCCGTAGCGACGTCTACGGCATGCGCTACGAGACTAAGTAACTACGTTATGTTTGGTCTTGGTGCCATAGTTTACTATGTTTAGCAGTAGGTTAAGTAGGTCTTAAGATCTGAATACGTAAATAAAGTTTGTTCGGGTATTATAATGAAAACCGCTGAAAACGACTACATAATATTGTGTTGATAATAATCAATAATATATGACTACTGATAACTGCCATAAAAATTGGTGGTCAGTAATAGCAAGGAACCACACATTATGGACGCTTTAAAAATGTAATGGGAAGCTTGGGTAACACATCATGTACAAACGTATTTTATGGGAGTGTTTCTTTATTAATTAGCATTAAATGATACATCCGTATCCTAAAGAGAGTTCATAATAAATTAATCAACAGTGGCAGTATCTTCTTTTGTAATCAGTGCTTTCAATTAACAATGATGTACTTCGTGTGTCACCCTACTGCAGTTAATTATATTGTGGTCGCACCAAGGTTACAAAGTAATTGAATGTGATTTAGTGTATCGTGTTTCATAACTGTGACGTCACGGGTAATTGCGTTAAATCGTGTATTTAGACATGAGCAGAGGTGATGGCTCAGGTATTTTAGGAGGAAATTGTGAGACGTGTACCTCGTTGAAGGGGCGCTATTTATAACAAAGGTATTTATGGTAGCTTGCTATGTTAATTTAGAAGGCAATAAGTACAGAATATGATATTTATGATTATAGTGCTTAGCTTAGCTTCGGCACGCGACTCCACTTTTCAATCTTACAGGTTAAGCAGTTCTAACCGCGGTCCACCGTAGATGGGTGACCATCTCAATATAACGAGCCTTCCTCTGTGCCTCGGGGAGCACGTTAAGCCGTCGGTCCGGTTGCCATTTGAAGATCTACGGCAGTTGCTAAGTATAGTAGTCTGATAGAGAGAGGCAAGAAAGTTTGACAACTAGTCTAACAATGAGTATCGTATTGGGTTGTGGAGGTCTAATGGCTGTCGTTCTACGTAAAATTCTGATATTCACAGTAATTAGAATTAAATACAGTAGATTAGAAGCCAACCCCAATGTAATTGGGAAAAAAGTTTGGCGAATTGATTGACGAACAAACAAACAAAAACAAATCTTCGTATGATATTAGTTTAGATCGTGATATTCGTTGGTTCATAAAAAGAGTCCCTCCTTATGCTAATACGCCAATAAGGTGAACCTAAATCCGAATAAAATATGATTAAATTATCAGTTTTCCTCCATTGTAACCCACTTTATTGGACAGCTTACATTGAAACTTTACCGTCAGCCTGTCAAGTGCAAACACAAAACGCATAAACTATTTTCAAGTCAGAGGACTGTCCTCATTATCATAAATGGGTAAGCAGGGGATGGGAGACAGTCCCCTGCCTTTTTACGTCGATATAAATTGAAGAATTTAATCGTTTGGACTAAATGTCGAGAACTTTTGGGTGTAAAATGCAATGGCGGAGTGTGAAATGTTGATGTTTTTACATTTGGTGATAGCTTTGGACATGTTATGAGAATAATAAATTGATAGCGTTATTTTATACTTGCTAGCGAGTGTTTGTTTTGTGTGCATTGTGCATTTTACAAAAGCGATATTCTTTTATTTGGCTAATAAACATGATTTAGAATAAACATTACAACACACTTAATATTTATTTTTCTTATTATACCTTTAGTAAAATAGCCGTAGATAGAAAATCATATTTAATATTCGATTTTGAGCAAATCTAGTATCATCGATTATTTTGATGTGAATAAATGAATGAAAATGATACTATTTAATGATAACTGCGATGGTCTAGTGGATAGCGTATGCGCCTCTCACCGCGGGTCGAACAAAAAGTTATTTGTGAACTTTCCGTAGAAAATTCACGATAGCAGCACGGTGTTGGAATTGTGCATGGTGGATGGCGATAGGCTCACCCCTTATACCATGGGACCTAAACGCAACAGGTGAAGTGTGGGTGTTCTACACCTCTGCCACACCCTTCTGGGCGTGGCAGGCGTCATGTTATAATTACGCCTTCAACTTAAATTTACTACAAATTTTATATTCAAGTGATACAGACAGACACAGGTATCGAAAGGCTTCGCTACAAGATGTTATACAGTCCATTCCTGGGGATCTAGACATTGTGCTCGCACGCAGCAATAGCCTCTGATACGAAATGAATGTAGTACAAGCGCATTCCCACTGGAAATTGCAATTCCTATGCATAAATCATTTTAGTTATTCAAAAGTAGTCAATTTTGTACTTTAAGCTGGCTAAGTGGCAGGTATTTTCAGTATTAATTATTATATATATTCATAGTATTTTCAAGTTGGACAAAGTATTATTAGGAGCCGCCCCGAGTCTTGAATTGTCCCCGGTAAATGGCGAAAAGACCATAATCAACCTGATTTCTCAGGTTGAAAGTAACAAACATGTCTTAGTAGACATGTTAGTTACTTTCAACCTAAGAATTCGCATTGAATGTCTTAAAGTTAAGACATTCAATCCGAAACTGTTTTACTTACTTATTGCATAAATATATCAATGGTACTTTCTACAGCATAATGAAACACATAATACCGTAATGTAATATACATAATATTCACCCATATCCCAAAAATCTTTTCTAGTCGCACGCCAATATGATACAGAGTATTGACTCCAATTTCCAACCTCTTTCTTTCTTCATCCATATCACGAAACAAACTCAAACAAAGTAAATAAAATCGCTCGATTTGTGACAAAGTTGTTTGGAAAACGAAAGTTTTTTCATTTTTTCGCTAACAGCTTTCGCACTGCGGATTAAGAGGCTTTGGCGTGAAACAAGTTTCGACAGTGTATTAGCACCTTACAATTTTATGGGGAAAAGTACGTTGAAAGTTTGGTTTATTTGGTCGCAAATAATGGTTTCCAAATAATGTTGTTAACTATACATATATATGCTTAGCGTAAATTGAAAATCTAAAATCTAATTTTTCTCCACTATCAACATTGGTAAATCTAATACTTCATCAAATTAATTTACTTCATATTTCATAATTTCATATTACCCGGCTAAAAATCAAATTGAATTCTAAGCCTTAAAAAAAGGTTTTCATAACAAAGTATACAAATCTTTTAAAATCATTCGACCTGGTTTATTAAAAGCATCGTAGTTTAAACGAAAAGAAATAGAACATAATTTTACACAAAAGAAAAATATCTTAAAAGCATCGTGCTTAAAAGTTGTTTGACTTTTTCTAATACTTAACGTTGTCTAAGCATTTTAAAAATTCTGTTCCAAAATTAACGAACTTTCCATCCGAATTTACAATACAGAGCCTCCAAAGAAACCGGAAGTGGAAATAAATTGAAGCAAACGGAAGCAGGCTGCGGAGGAGTAACGAACCTCTTTAGTTGGAGCGAGCAGTTTTTAATGTAGTGGATAATTGTCTCTGGCTTGTAGTGGAACTTGCAGATGAGAAAAGCTGGAAATCAGGTTAAAATGGGATATTGTTTTTATATCTCTAAAACTAATTTAGAAAACGTTTCCTTTGTTTTGTGAAACTCCTACCTCTGGAAGAGAAATGTTAAGTTTCTATTTATAATTGATTTTTATATGAGTGCACGGCGTGCGTAATGTTTAAAGCGTCCGCCTTGCTGCATGCAACTGCGCTGTTTGGTTCGATTCCCACAAGGGACAAATCTTTGTGTGATCCGCAAATATTTGTTACTAGCTGACCCGGCGAACTTCGTACCGCCTTAGCGTAAATTTGATGCACTACTTTATTTGTATAGATGACCTATCTTATGTATGCGTACCTATTCAATTTGAACTGGAATCTATAATATCCCCCATATAAAAATGAATACTTTTTTTTTTTTTTTTTTTTTGCTGTAACAACCTTGTGCAGAGTATTAGAAAACTACAAAAAAAATATCAGCCAAATCGGTCAAGCCATTTTCATGCCAAGTCGTGACAACGGAAAACGGGTTTCATTTTTATATATTATATAGATGACTCTGGTTGTACTTTGTGTGTGTGAAATGTGTGTTTGTGAACACCTCCGCTACACATAAGTTTTTTTTTTTTTAAACCACGCCCACAGCGAACGTACGTGTAGTCCACCTGATGGTAAGTGGTGTACAGCCCATGGACATCAACAATCCACAAAAGCAGATTATAGATGCGTCGCTGCAGCTGAGGACTACGGTGTTATGCCTCATGTGCCACTAATTTCAGGGCCTGATCTTACCACCAAACCGGAACATAGTAATGGAAGCACTAGTATTTGACGGTAGGTTAAAAGTGAGACGGTGGTGCTGCCGCCCTCGAGCTCATTCACAAGAGCTCTATCTATCTATCTAGTTATTAATAGGGCTGACGTCAATTTTTAAAAACAAATAAAAAAAAACCCGACTGCTTAAGAAAAGAACTGAAAAGATAAAAACAAGTATAGCATTATCTACATGAAATTCATTAACAACAAATGAAATATGTCAAACTAAATTCTTTATGATGTTGCAGGCGGTGACAAACGAAGTTATATAGTAGTAACAAAGTATTGTTACTACTATATAATTATATACATATTTCATTTGTTGTTAATGAATTTAATGTAGATAATGCTATACTTGTTTTTATCTTTTCAGTTCTTTTTTTTAAGTAGTCGGGTTTTTTGTTTTTTTAATAATTATTTTTTATTTCACTCTTTTTAGTTCTTTTAACCGACATGTTTTTATATCAATTAATTTGTAGAAATCAAATCTCTTTAAACTATCAAATGCAAAAACAATTATTCAAATTCGACCGGCAGTTTCCAAGATTAGCGTGAGCGAACATAGAAACTAACTTCCACCCACTTCGGGCGCGCGAGCGTGCCGATATATAAATTGGTAAATTGTGTTTAATCAGTAATAGAAGTATATATTTTTGAAATGGTCTTTTCATGGCCTTTTATTTGATACCCATATTACTATGATGAAAAAAAAATCCATACCTCCCCCCCCTTTTTTTTTCATTTGCCGGCGCCATTTTGAAAATTTATATAGCCTATGTCACTATCACTGTTTCGACGAATTCAACGACACCTCATTTGTCAAAATCCGTCTAGCCGTTTGGGCTGTAGGGCGTGCCAAAGAAATAGACATACATACATACATACATACTTACGCTCGAAAAACATAACCCTCCTTCTGACGCAGTCGGGTAAAAATGGCATTTAACCATGCTTAGCAATCTTAGACAGATGGGAGAGCGATAGGACGGAATCCTAAGGAAACGGGTTCAAGCTCCGCTTCAAGTCCAAAAAAAAATTCCATCGTTTCTAAGTATTATTATGTTCCCTGTTTAACTTAGGGTTAATTCCACAGAGCGCACAGAACCAAATTCAACGCTATACCAGTTTAATACATTTTTAGGGTTCCGTAGTACCTACAAGGAACCCTTATAGTTTCGCCATGTCTGTCTGTCTGTCCACGGCATAGCGACGAAACCGTTGGTGCTAGAAAACTGAAATTTTGCATAAACATGTATGTTAACTAAACAAAGAAAGTCGTAGAGTAAAATTTGGAAAAATATTTTTTTTTCAGGTAGCTCCCCTACATGTAAAGTAGGGATGTTTTTTTTATTTGTCGCCTACCCCATAGTGTGGGGTATTGTTAGATAGGACTTTTAAAAACGTTTAGGGGTTGCTAAGACAGTTTTTTGATTTAGGGATCCGTTTGCGAGATAATTAACTTTAAAGAGCAAATTTTTGTTCGAGTAGGGCGTCCCCCCCCTCTAAAAGCTAAACTACTGGATCCTAAAATCTGAAAAAAATTGTGTCGGTAGTACATGTAATGAACTTTAAAGGAAAACTATAGCGGATAAGTTCACTTCATTAGTTCAAGAGGAATAGGGGTCCGAAATGTCAGATGCAGTTACTCAGAATATTTCGTTCAAAATTCTTGAAACATAAATAAACATACATAATACATATATAAAATCACGCCTTTATCCCACGGGGGTAGGCAGAGACGATGGAACGCCATGTGCTTCGCTACTTACATACTTCTTTCGCTTCCTTAACATTCATACATCTCGTCATACGTGCTAGCTGGTTTCGTGTACTACAAACATTTCCTATCTGAAGGACGTTATTTATCTGGTTACTTTAACTTAATTAGTTCTAGAGTAATTGGGGTCCAAAGTGTAAAATGCAGTTACTTAGAATAATTCGTGCAAATTACAAAAACCTTTGAAAGTAATGACTTGTATGAAGATGTTACTTGTTTAATACAGATAGTAAATCCCTTTTAAGTCGAAATATGTTGTTACGACTAGCTACGGAAGCCTACTGCGCGTGGCCCGACACGCACTTGGCCGGTTTTCATCTTTATCTCTTGTTCAATGTTTTACCAAAACGGAAAGAGAGAACCGCATTCAGCATGGAACTCGTTACTACATGTTTACATTATATCGTTATTATTATTTACAATTTCAGTAATAATTATTTTTTTATGAATTGTGATTAATATAATTGGTTCCTGTAGCCATTTTAATTAAATAAATCAATAAAATAAATGAAATTTGGTGATGAAGGCAGATTGTTTTACGGAGAAGTATCTGTTTTGGATGCGACCATTAATTCCATAAAAGAATTGGATGAAAGTTAAGACGTCACTGAAACATAAATGCATTAAAAGAAAATAGATAACATCACATAACAAGTATCTTCAAAAAAATCAGTGCAACAACGTCAATACGAAAACAATTAAGCACCTCCAACTGAAGTACATCAATCGAGCATTATCGGATCAGTGGAACAAAGTGTAATCGATGCGGATGCTAATCCTACCCTATCTGCTATTTAATTGTCACTGTACTCGAGAGCAATTTATTGCTTCCCTAGCTTTGCCTTTGTTTTGAGTAGCACGAATTAAAACTACTAATTTGCTATCTACCGGTATGGGACGATATCACATGCCTTTGCTTGTATATAGATATAGATAAAATCTTCGTTTCTATTTCTCTTTTTACAGTTATTTACGTCGATATAATCAATTTAGGTAAGTGAAGAGAGAGGAAACCCACATGCCTGAGAGTGCCTAAAAATTGCTCGAGGGTGTGTGAAGTCTCCAATCCGCACTTGGCCAGCGTGGTAGACTATGGCCAAACCCTTCTCATCATGAGAAGAGGTCCGAGCCCAGCAGTGGGACATGTAGATACAGGGCAGCTTTTATTAAATTTAAGGCTATTTGTATTGTAAATAATATTTGGATAATTTAAGGTCAATAATTTGGAGTTTTACATAAGAAAGAACGCTAGGAGCAACTAAAATATCGAATGATCCCAATGATATGGATAAATACACACATTCCACACGTTGCCCCGATTTTATCGAACGAACTCTTCGATTTTATTAAATCCGTATTTGTATCTCTTTCTTGTATTCAATGACTGTACGGTACAGAAAGATATTTAGCTTAGCTTTAAACTCAAATTCAACACACTGTATTTTGTGTGTGAAAAAAAGTAATGAACTTCCATACATTTATCAAAACATCGTTAAATATTTTATGCCTAAACAACTAACTTTCTATGAAGTCCTTTAAAAACAATCTTCTATAAAGCTCGGATAATTTACGCACAGTTTCTGTCTTAAAATTCCAGAAGCAATCGTTCGCTACATTCGTCTCGTATCTTAAGCCTTTGTCGCGTGTCGAGCACAATCCCTAACGATTGAAGACTTAACGAGATTGTTGTGAAAACTTCGTTTCTTATATTTTATTCAGTCTTGCTGTTTAAGAGGGTGAATTATTAACTGTAAACGAATTTTTTAGATCTGAAATAAATATCTCATGACCTACCTCGTGGTCTAGCGGTATATTAAAAAAATAAGAAAAGTTATTTGAGATATTTCTTTTAGGTATGTCTCAGTAACGGCACGGGGTATAAAACTAGCACGGTGCATGGTAGATAGCGATTGGCTCACCCCTATCACGTGGGACCTAAATATTACAGGCCGCTTTTCCATTGACAAAAATGCAACTTTAATTTATCTTTTCAAAATCAAGCTTCGCATCTTTATAACCATAAATCTGGCGCGCTATCATATTTCAAATTAAAAGCTCAGGTATTAATGACCCCAAGTAATTTATAGCTTTTAATGAGGCCTTCGTTATGCAGCGTCTTTGATTACAGTTTTGTGGGACGTTGTGGTTGTTTTGGTACGTATAAAAATGGTTGATGTTTTTATAACTCGCTTTTGCCGCAGATTCATTCGCGTGGTACTAGTGTTGTGCGCCGCGCCAGCTGATATATCGGCTTAAAGTCAGGCGGCGCCTACCTTTGAGCGTAGGTACTCTCATCGACTTTCGCGGCGTAAATGCCTACGTGGTACTACAATAAAGATAACTTGCATATTAATCTAAGTCATTCTAAGTAATACACGTCATCTCTCTTCAAATTTCGTTAATCTATTCAGGAGTTTATGCGTCATACATTAACAAACGTTTAGACATATGTTTTTGTAATTAGAAGGCAACTAATTACGGATACAAGACCAGTGAAGAATAAAGACAACTATTAAATACTGAGTTGAGCTATAACGGACTTATACATAATACATTTTTACTACGGTGCCGCGTTGTTTCAAGTGGTACGCAATGGGTAAATTCTCGTATTTATGTTAACGTTCAAAGCGTAAACAATCTGTGTTCACTGTGGCTATACATCAAGTTATACATTTCCAGTGTAAGCTGGTCTCGCATTTCACAGCAAGCCTATATAACGCGAGACCAGCTTATATTGGAAATGTATAGGTTGAACGGTAGCCGTACATTTCTGGCTATAAAATAAATACTTATCGTTTCATCGCGACCATTGCAATGTATTTGTTTTTTTTTTGCGAAACACCCTTTAATTAAGCTTTTATCAGCTTGTTAAAATAAAGCTGTAATATTTGTGGATCGTAGTTTTTCCTGATCGTGGATTAAATATTTTAAGAATCACAAACCTTTAGCATCCTTTACATTTTTGTAAAAGTACTATTGTTCTAAAAAGAGCCATAAACGTATTCACTTTATTTTTGTCTAGACATATTCAGGGCGAATTTAATCTAAAATAGCCACGGGACAATCTGGCACACTGGCACTGGTTCCATATCTCGACTTTTTTTCGATATGTTTGTCCTAGTTCAGCCCATTATTTATATGGCACGGGACCTGGCGGCCACAGATTGCCCAATTACATTAGTAAAGGTATCAACCCAGGGACGTACTTAGAAAAAGTATGTGTGCATTTTTTAGAATGCGTGCAAATTATTTGGATCTAATCTTGCTAAAAGGTTTTATTATTCATCAAGTGGATAGATTTAAGGGAAGTTTTGGATAAACTTGTGAATAACATTATAAAATAAATATTTTACAAGGTTTAAAACGTAGACACTGTTTGCACAAACAAGATTTGCGCCTTGTGGATTTAAAAACATAATAATACTTATTAAAAACTTAAACACTGCAAAAAACATCATAGTAAAGAAAGAATTGAGTCGAAAATAAAAGAAGAATGTTAGTTCAATTCTTAGTTAAATATAAAAATTGTTGTTACGAGAGTATTTCTGAAATTACTTATATACGGAATAGACTTACGTCAGTAGCATCATGAACGGTTTCTACACGACCTTTCTATCGTAGACCCGGCATCATCTACTGTAAGGTCACTTGTACAACTATTATGTTACACTTAAGATGTTCTCATGACCCCAAAACTGCCATCTCCAGCAAGTTCAGACATCCGTTCATCATCTATTTCTCCCAACAAATCACAGATGAGCCGATAAAAGGCGAACAACAACACGATGTACGACACAGCGATCGTACGGACGCGTATTTATGATATCTGCTGTGATTGATCACCCTGCGACCAGATGATTTATTCGAAAGCCAATCGCTATTGATTTAGACCGGCGATTTTTTAGCTTTGATCCAATTTTTATTAAATATCTTGTACCAGCTTCCTCGTGCTGTTTCACTTAGTACCTCGATAAAATATAGCTTATGTTACTTGGTGAATATGTAACTTTCTTTTAATAAAAGAATTTTCAAAATCGATAGAGTAGTTTTTGAGTTAAATCCTAACAAACAAACAAAAAAATATTTCTGGTTTATAATATTAAACTAAAATATTCAAAAGAGATAATTCCTCTTTTGCTGGGTCTACCCTCTACATGTTTAAGACTTCACCTAGACTTATGTCGATTCAGAATTGTAAATACACCAAAATTTTGTCTGTACGGCTTTTCGCTCAAGCAAAAATTTTGGGAAATCTGTGTTAGGTTGTATGAACCCAGCATTTTACTGAAAAAAAAAAAAATACAATATGTTGCTATTTTATTTGTAGAAATCGCGATATAGTCGCAGTGTCGTCCGTCTGTAACGACACCGTGTCATTGTAATCACATTTATTGATGGGTGTTTGTTTTTATTTCCAAATAATGAAATCAGGTGAATATTGTTATGAATTGAGATTTCTGTTACAGTATAAATTAACTCTGTCTCTTATTAAAATTATGAAAGACGTGATTAATCACGTAATGTTGGTCTGTTTAGTCGACCACGGTTTCACCTACACTTTTAGTCATTTTCAATGGAGTGCGATATGTCGCGCCTGAGTCGCAGCCAGTCTTGCAAAATATAGTAGTACTATACGTCTTAGTCTTAAGTTTTCTTTCAGCTTAATCAAACATAAGCAAAATTATGACGTGAATAACTTAGTAATTAAGAAGGCCAAAATCAATATACTATCCAATGGTCCAAATGACATAGCCAAATTCAACATTCATTCACACAAGCACATCCAGTCTTTTACAAATCTTTGTGAATCACAAAATATTTGTTCTTTGTTGGAATCGAACCCAAAACATAAGCGTAAAAGAGTCAATAAGTAAACTAACTTACCTTAAACTATTTGATTGGCCTCATATCCAACAAATGCTTTGAAGTTAAAACGCGTAACTAAATGTTCGTGTTTACTATGTCTAGTTGTTAATTCATCTATGGGGTTTCCTCTCCCATTGTATATGCGAGAGAAAAGGCCGGTTAGATACTGCTTTTTAGCTGAGCATGGAGGATGAATAAAATATCCCAGCGTAAGTGGAATGATTTGAAGTTAGGAGGGTAATAAAATATGGAAGGAATTGGGGTGCAGATTGAAGCCTGGCTTGTTAAATGCCGATAAGGTTCGGTTTTTGGGTTATAAGAGCGTTTCTTGAGGTTTTACTTACTTTACACGAGAATCGATCCCGAAACTTCGCGGAGAGAGGCAGAAACACTTACCACTAGACCATAGAGACAAGTAATACAGACAGTTAAAGTTAACTACATAAATAATTGATATAACTGTATCCTACCAATATCATAAACAAAAACGTTTGTGAGTTTGTTTGATTACTTTTTACACAAAATCTACTGGATGGTTTTGATGAAACAACGAAAGACAACTTTTAAAGTATAGCTTATAGATACTTTTCACTGTATAATGTTATTTTATGATACATCAGTAAAGGCTCACATCACGTAATATGTTTAATCATATCTAAGCAAAATTACGTGTAGTGCCAAAACATCTTCCATCAAAATGATCACGTGACCCCTTTCCTCTGCCAAACGCAACAACGTCTAATATCCACCCCCTACTACTACTACATAGGAAATCTCTGCGATCAGCAGACGGATATTAAACGGAACAAGACAATAGTGTCAGGTGTGCTGTACATTGCCGGTTTGGTACGTGATAGAAATAAAGCTCAGTAAGTGATTGCGCAATGGTTACGGTGCTGCGTAGATGAGTAAGGACTAATTTTAAATTTAGAGTTCGAGGCTGAGTCCCGTTCAATCATTTAATTTGAGAGAGAATTAAGTCGGGTTCAGCGTGAACCGTGGTTTAAAAAGTATGGTGAATTGTGTTAAGTAGAATTTTAGTATTAAGGTGTAGATCATTTTGCGTTCTTTCAATTTAGTTTTTTGAGAAACTAACAGTAACAACTTAACATAAAATCATGCCCAGCAGTGGTATCCCACATTTCACCTGTTATGTTTAATTACCATGGGTGACCCTATCGCCATCCACTAGGTGCAAATTCAACTCCGTGATGCGATTGTAAATTTTCTGTCGGACAGTTCAGTAAACAGTAACAAGTTTAATTTTAAAGTTTTCGTTACCTATAAATCAAATAACGTAAATTAGTAGTTACAGTCGTTAGTCAAGATTCATTCCACCTCGCAAATGAAATAGGAAGGTATTTAAAAAAACGAAATCTACATAATGAGTTTCATGTCACAAGTAATTAATCAAATCTAATTAATTACATCAAAACCATCCATGAGCACTCCCTATCATAAAAAAATTAACTTAATAGCTAACGAACTGCCCTGTTTTTAGGTCATTATAATATTAATTAGTATCTTTTCCTGACATTTTATGCTCGTAATATTGACGGTATAAAATCAAGGCTTTATTGTATGTATATATTGTATTCACGGAGTATTTTTTTTTTATCACGGTCTGTTTATAATCTTTCTAACTGCCTCGTTGCGATAGCGGTATAATTTGTGTTTAGTTCGCCGCGAGGTCACGAGTTCAAAGCCCAGGTCAGGCAAAACTGTTATTTAAGATTGTTTCGTCAGGAAATGCTTGCAGATGGCGATAGGCACACCCCCCTCCTCATGGGGTACAAACATAATAGGTGAAGTGTGGGTGTTGTGTACGCCTCTGCCACATCCTTCTGCCCAATAAAGGCGTGCAGTTATGTAATATTTTTAATAGCTGTGATTATAATTAAATAAGATACCAACCTGCAGCTTTGCCCCCGTAGCAGGCAAAGAAATAGGTAATATTTACTATGTTATATATTATTTCATGACAATTCACTCTAATTTTTGCATGTAAGAGTATGCAAACATTCACTTTGTTCGATTCCCGCTCAAGACAAATCTTTGTGTGCATGAACATGGAGGTTTGTCTTGGTCTGGGTGTTTCTATGTATAATAAGTATTGCCGCCCATTGTGCATACTTAGATAAGACTCTTCTATAAATTGTATTTAATCTGTGTGTACAATAAATAATTTTCTATCTATCTATCTATCTATAAGTATGCATTTACAAAAAAAAGAATTATATATGTATTAGTATCAGTCATTCTAGTAACCATAGCACAACCTTTGCTCAGTTTGGGACTAGACGGTGTTGTGTGTATGTAGTGTGATACTGATTATTTATTATTATTTACTTTAACTAACTTACATAAAGATACTTTTGGATTATATATTAAAAGGGTAACACTGTAACCTAAGTAACAAATTTATGATTGCTAAACTAAAATATTCATATTTAATAACACTTTGGGTCGAACAGAAAATGAAATATATACCAATATCAGCGTATCAATTTTCTTTTTCCAATTTTTTCACGGTACGCTGGTACCACTAACTTATAGTTATCTATCATCCTCATTCTCTATGTAGATATTATAGACTAATAATAAAATAATTATTTATTTTGTTATCTATAATTTCACTTAATTGTACATTTTCATTTACCCTCCAGTATCTCTTTCCTCTATCACTTAAAGGTTTTCTGGAAAAAAACCCATTTTAGTGGTTAACTCACCTTTGTACAATAATTTAAAATTGTACCAAATGTTATTGCATTGTTCCTTTTCTTTAAAAAAATAAGAATAAATATACCTAAAACAATACAGACTAAAAGACAAAGAAAATACGATACTGCATTGAACATGTGAAAGGAATGAATCATGGGTGACATTGTAAGCAAATTTATAGGGTCGGGTGATAGGTCGTGTCGGCAGAGGTCGCTAACGTCGAACCTACATCGATCAATCAGGTGATGCCTTAAAAAAGGCAGGTAAAATATTCAGGGAACTGGCGTGAAAGCAGAATAAATGCTTTGGAATAAGTATTACTTTTCAATCGAATCGGATCCTTGTGATGATGAATGTATGGATGGATGTTTGTTACTCTTGCACGGAAAAACTACAATGATTGATTCTGACAAAAAAAAAATTTCACACATGTCATGTGGTTTATAGTTTCGATTATTTTACAGTAACATAAACTCTTTCTCACACACACATACACATACACACACACACACACATACTCACACACACACACACACAAACACTCAATTACAAAGCAAATGTTAACTATAAGATTTTTTAAAAAATGTTAACTTTATGTTTATTTTTTTGTTTTGTTACTTTAGTTACCATTGTTAGAATACATTTAACTATCACCATTCTATTATTAAATATTCACAGTGATTTTATATTTTTCCAGTCGGTGCTTCCGGTTTAATAGAATTATAATAAAATACTGAATAATTGTAATTAGTTAGTCAATAAATACATAAAGTAAATATATGGATAAAATATAAGATATTTGAACATGTTTTTCTAAAGTAATTGTACTAGCGCACGCACTGTTTCCGGATTAATTAATTTTGACTTCCGTTACTTGTTTTTCCGTTTTAACTGTCAAGTAGTTGTGGTGGGAAGTAGCACGTGCGCTGTACAAGGCAGTTGATTGTAAGAGGCTGACCTGAGCGGTCATTTCACCTACTTTTAATATAATAGTGCAAAAGTGTCATTATAACTGTACAATAAAGTGATATAAAAGTGTCAACGTGTATTTATTTCTGAGCTCATTATAGTTCAGAAGTGGGATATAATCGAGATCGCGATAATAATCGCCCTCGGTGAAAGGATTCATCGCCCATAAAAGTGAGTAAGTAAGCGTGTTTTTTCTTTATAGCTTTACTAGAGAAAATATAGTAAAACCGCATGCAATTTAAACTTATTTTATTGGTAATTTTTATTTACCGAGTGGTAGACCGTAGGACGGCTATTTAGAAGGTCTCGGGTTCGAACCCGGCGCACACTTCTTGTCTTTTCAAAGATTATGTGTGTTTTGTCGTATTATCCCGCGCTAACGCTAATACAGGGCTGCTATTATAATTTTTAAGTATCCTACTTATTAATTATAATAAGAAAGTGAATACAGATTATTTCTTTTTATTAACGACACAATTACAACTTGTGTAACTAAATATATTGAGTTAAACAAATTATTTTTCTACAGTAGTTTCTTTTTATTACGTTAAATATGAAGACGATTACTTTTGGTAAATTTAATAAGTAGAAATGAATACTTTTAAAATATCATGTGATTTGATTACATTCTTGCTTGACCGTTTCCTAAACTAACAATGCGTATTCATTGTCCGTCATGTTCATAAGTTAAATGCATATACAACATAATATTTAGAACACCAGCTTCGTGATATATCATGATTTTCAGGAAACAATGGGCCGAAAGAGACAACATTGTCATAGTCGCCGTGAGTCTAATGACTCTGAGCTCAGCGAGTCAGAATCTCCTGCGCGTATACAGCAGAAATCTCGACAAAGCCACCATGGGTCTCAGGCACGCGACGTGTCACGAGACAGGGCGTTGCATGGCCGTGCTGAGTCGCATGGCTGTGTAAAGCCACGTGGCCGCCTTGAGTCGTGTAGCCGCGTTGTGTTGCGTAGCCGCACTGAGACGCGTGGCCGTACTGTGTCGCGTGGCCGTGCTGAGTCGCGTGGCCGTGCTGAGTCACGTGACCGTTCAGAGTTGCGTGGCCGTGCTGAGTTGCGTGGCCGTGCTGAGTTGCGTGGCCGTGCTGAGTTGCGTGGCCGTGCTGAGTCGCGTGGCCGTGCTGTGTTACGTGGCCGTGCTGAGTCATGTGACCGTTCAGAGTTGCGTGGCCGTACTGCGTCGCGTGGCCGTGCGGAGTCGTGTTACCTCGAGATATCGCCTGCTTGCCAGGAGACGCGAGGATCACGAAGCTATCATACACCAGATGTGAGTACCCATACTGGGGTTTTATTTAATGCAGACTCTAGTGCTAATAATATGTTAGTTTCAACCCTTAAAGAGCTACTTCAGTCCATGAAAACAGACGGAACTAATGAACGCTTTCCAGTTATGAACGTTATTCCAGAATTTGATCCTGCCAAAAGAAATCAATCAGTTGAAACGTGGCTTATAAAAGTCAATGAGTGTGCCAAAATTTATAATTGGTCGGAGAGGCAAATTATTCATTATGCCCTGCCAAAACTGGTAGGTCTTGCCCAAAAATGGTACCAGGGTTTGCCTAGTTTACTATTTTCATGGACTGAATGGCAAAATAAATTAAAAACTGCATTTCCCAGTGACGAGAACTATGGTCAGTTATTGACAGATATGCTTGCTTGCAAGGCTAGATTTGGTGACTCTTTAGAAGAGTATTTCTATAGTAAAATTGTACTATTGAACAATTGTAAAATTACTGGCAAAAGCGCAATTGACTGCATTTTATTCGGTATTGAAGATAGGTCAGTAAGGACCAGTGCTGAAGCGGCACAGTTCACGGAACTTGATAAATTATTGGTTTATTTAAGAAATGTAAGAGCAGTTAAGAGAAATGAGAAACCAAATCTGCCTGCGCAGCAAAGCTCTAATGAAAATAAGCAGTCTAAATCATCTAAACCGAATCAAACTGAGTTTGAAGGTAGAAGTAATAATAGTAAAAGCTACAGGTTTACTAAATGTTTTAATTGTGGAGAAAATGGTCACCCTTATTTTAAATGTAAGCAACCGATCAGGCGCTGCGACAGTTGTCATAAAATAGGGCATACAGCTGATAGTTGTTCTGCCAAAACAGACTCTAAAAACGGCGATAACACTAATAAAACTGTTCTACAAATTTTGGAAGGCCAAGACATTGAATCCAAATATTTTAAAGTTGCTACGGTTAATGGTGTAAATCTTGATTGCTTCATAGATTTTGGCAGCCAGTGTACCATGTTGCAAGAGACTGCTGCAAGACGTTTAGTAGACTCTTGGTCAGAATCGAATTTGCCCATATTAAGGGGCTTTGGGGACAGTGTAGTTAGCTGTCTTGGTAGATGTGAGGTTGAAATAGAGATCGATAAAGCTAGAGGTTTTGTGGAAGCTCTTGTTGTTCCTGATCATTTGTTAAAGGTGCCTTTGCTATTAGGACAATCATTTACAGAGCAAGATCATGTTGTAGTTTACAAGACAAATGATTATTTGACAATATCCACCAAATTGACTACCAGTGTAAACCTGTACGTCAGTAATCCTATAACGATAAATGGGTATATCGAATTGGAAGTCTATTCTAAACCAGAATATACTGGTGATTTATTTGTGGAACCAAGTTTCTGTCAAAGTTTACAAAAACAGTACGAAATTCCTCAAAGCGTAATTCATGTAACTAATGGCCGAGGCAATATTATCATAAAGGGTTATAATTCTGATCTTAAATTAGCTAAAGATTATTTGCTAGTTCGCGCGCTTCCTTTAAATAAAGTAGATACCTTAAATGTAAATAGAGTTGAACATTGCCCCGAAAATAATATAATTCATCAAATAGAAACAGATATGATACAAGTAGACGATTCTATAAGTTCACAATACATAATTAAATTAACACAAATATTAAATAGTTTTCGGGATTGTTTTGCGTTTACGCCTAAAGAGTTAGGCTGCATAACTAGTAGTGAAATGAACATTACCCTTAGTGACACGACTCCTGTCGTTTATCGGCCATATCGATTGTCTTATTCTGAGCGTCAAGTAGTACGAGACATTGTACAAGATTTGGAAGATTCCAACATAATAAGACAATCATCATCCGATTATGCCTCTCCAGTAGTGCTTGTACGAAAAAAGTCGGGCGATTATCGTCTATGTATAGATTTTAGAGCACTGAACAAAAAAACGATCAAGGAACACTACCCTCTTCCACGGATAGACGATCAACTAGATAATCTGTCAGGTTATAAATATTTTACTTCTTTGGATCTCGCCTCTGGATATTACCAGATACCGCTAGCTGAATCATCAAAACGATTCACAGCATTCATAACTCCAGATGGGCATTATGAGTTCAACCGCATGCCTTTTGGACTCGTTAATGCTCCATCAACATTTCAGAGAACTATTAATGGTATTTTGGGGAATGCGAGATTTAAAGAAGCATTTGCATACATGGATGATGTAATTATTCCATCGAAAACGATAGATGAGGGGTTACAGAAACTAAACAGTATTCTAGAATTATTTCGCTCTTCAGGTATCACTCTTAATTTATCAAAATGCAATTTTCTAAAGGAATCAATCGATTATTTAGGCTTTGAAGTTAGTGCGATAGGAATAAAACCAGGCAAAAAAAAGATAGAGGCCGTAGACAAATTCCCTAAACCGGTTGATCAACACAAGGTTAGACAGTTCTTGGGGTTGGCTAGCTTTTTCCGAAGGTTTATCAAGGGGTTTTCTATTATAGCCAAACCATTGACACAACTCCTTAAAAAGAATGCTAAGTGGGTCTGGGGTGACGCAGAAGACTTGGCATTCTTAACCTTAAAGGAAGAACTTGTCAAGCGTCCCGTCCTTTCTTTTTATGATCCGGAGTATGAAACGCAGTTACATACGGACGCTTCTAAAATCGGTGTTGCAGGGATAATTATGCAAAGACCAAATAAAGAGTCCCCGTTTAGTGAAATAGCCTTTTATAGTCGGCAAACGTCTCCTGAAGAATCTAAACTAACATCTTACGATTTGGAAACGTTGGCGGTCGTGACTTCGTTGCAGCGATTCCGTGTGTATTTGTTAGGTATAACTTTTACCATTGTGACTGATTGTAATTCTCTTCGTGCAACATTTGAGAAAAGAGACACGTTACCTAGAGTTGCGAGGTGGTGGAATATTATCCAAGAATTTGATTTTAATATTGTTTATAAACCGGGTACGGCTATGGCTCACGTAGATGCGCTCAGCCGTAATCCAATTCTATCAGACACAGTAGAGTTTTATATTCAACATGTTGATACTGACTGGATAGCCACAGTACAACAAAGCGACCCTGAATTACAAAGAACTATTTCAATTTTGAATGATAACGAAAGCGATACAGTTGTAGAAATCAAGAATAATTTAATAGTTAAAAGAGGCTTATTATTTAAGAAGACTATTGATGGGGATCGTTGGGTCGTACCAAAGGGTGTCCGATGGCAAGTTGTAAAATCAAACCATGACGACATTGGACATTTTGGCTTTGATAAAACTTTGGAGTTAATTAAAAACAAATATTGGTTCTCAAAAATGAGACGATTTATAAAAAAATATGTTGAGTCTTGTTTAGAGTGCGCCCATGCTAAAATACCATCTGGAAAAAAGGCAGGTAAATTACATCCAATCGAAAAGGTCGATCAACCATTTCACACCTTACATATCGACCATTTAGGGCCTTTTGTCCGTAGTAAACGTAAAAATGCTTATCTTTTGCTAATTGTCGATGCATTTACGAAATTTGTTATACTTGTGCCAGTTAAGAGTACTAAATCAATCCATTCTATTGTGGCACTGAAAAACTATTTCCACACATTTAGTGTTCCCAAAAGATTGGTCTCTGATCGCGGAACATCATTTACATCTAAGAATTTTCAAAATTATATTAACTTGTTAGGTATAAAACACATAAAGAACGCTGTGGCAACGCCACGTGCAAACGGTCAGGTGGAAAGATACAATCGCACAGTCTTAGCCGCTCTAACAGCTACAAACCATGGCAATCCTGAAAATGTATGGGACGAATGCGTGTCTGAAATACAATGGGGTCTTAATAACACTTTAAATAAAGGAACGGGGAAGAGTCCCGCGCAAGCTTTGTTTGGTCTTGATTTAGTTGGTACCTCGAGTTCTTTATTACAACTTAGCGTTACAGATGAAACTGAAAATATAACTGCCCCAATACAAGAAATTAGACAGGAAATGACCGAACATATAAAAGATAATCAAGAAAAACAGAAAGAACGTTTCGATAGAGTCAGGAAAGAAGTAACATATAAGGTAGGAGATCTAGTTAGGGTAGAAAGAGATATTCCGTCAACGGGCAATAGTAGGAAATTAGTCCCAAAACTAAGGGGTCCATATCGTATAGTGGAGATTCTTGATCATGATCGTTATGTAATTGAGGATACTCCGGTTTCTAGGAAAGGTAATAGGAAGTTTAGTGACATTTTCTCAGTAGATAAAATCCATCCATGGATGGTGTTTAATAGAGATGATACTGAGTCTGATCCCTCTTCCGGTAACGATGACACTGACTCCGGCGTATGATCAAATTATATATTATGTTAATCACTATTTATAGGATACTATAGCTGGTAATGATTAGTAGTAGAGATACATATAATACATACATAATTGAAAATGAAATATCTGTAAAGTCACCATAATATATTATTGTAATAATAATGGTAACTTTGATTGAATGTCAGATGAAAAATTAGAGGCCTGGCTGAGAATATGTATGAGGTCTCAGTTGGGACAGATATTAAGGATATGAATGAGGCCTTAATATCTTAGTATAATGATCCATTAAGAAGATAGAGGCTTATCCGGGAATATGTATGAGGTCTCGGTTAAGACAGATATTAAGGATATATGTATGAGGCCTTAGTATCTTAGTGTTAATATCAAGTGCCTTGATTTGGTACAAAGAGGCTTAACTGGGAATATGTATGAGGTCTCAGTTAGGACAGGTATTAAGGATATGTATGAGGCCTTAATATCTTAATTAGTTGAAGTTTCAGTTAGTTTACTATAATAATATGTTATATTAAGGATATGTATGAGGCCTTAATATTTTAGTCGACTTTCATATTGTAATAATTTTGTTATGTTATATTAGAATGTTATCAAAGTAAAGCAGTTAAAATTATTTAATTTCCCGGGACGGGAACATATATCAGGAAAGGCCGACTGTTAGAATACATTTAACTATCACCATTCTATTATTAAATATTCACAGTGATTTTATATTTTTCCAGTCGGTGCTTCCGGTTTAATAGAATTATAATAAAATACTGAATAATTGTAATTAGTTAGTCAATAAATACATAAAGTAAATATATGGATAAAATATAAGATATTTGAACATGTTTTTCTAAAGTAATTGTACTAGCGCACGCACTGTTTCCGGATTAATTAATTTTGACTTCCGTTACTTGTTTTTCCGTTTTAACTGTCAAGTAGTTGTGGTGGGAAGTAGCACGTGCGCTGTACAAGGCAGTTGATTGTAAGAGGCTGACCTGAGCGGTCATTTCACCTACTTTTAATATAATAGTGCAAAAGTGTCATTATAACTGTACAATAAAGTGATATAAAAGTGTCAACGTGTATTTATTTCTGAGCTCATTATACCATTAATAACCACGATATAGGCTTTGCCTCGTGTGGTTATTATTGTTATATATTTTGATATACTTGTGGACTGTAATAGAGATTATTCTTATGTTAGCTACTTTTTATTGCTATACTACGCGATCGGAACCGAACGCCAAAGCTAGTACAAAAAATATTTCTTTGAAATTTCCTGTATATTTTTGTAAAAATATCTTAATCGTCACGCGCTGGTAACATCTGCAAATGATGATGGCAGATTTTTATTAAGCACAAGTGCTTCTAGAATACTAACGATTATCATTAAGACTATTCTCGAGAGGGTGGGCAGAACAAACGACAACAGTTACGGCACCAGGTGGGCGCTTTTTAACTTTATTGCCTGAGGAATGGTAGTGTTTAAGGAAATTTGTTACTTTTCACGTTTTGTATTCCGCGTGAAAATATTGCATTGTTGGTTAAATGGATAACGTGACCACAGATTGTGAGATATCGAGACAAAATGAGAGGTCAGTTCTTCCGTTAGGAAAATCTCAGTAGCACCATGGAGTCCTGAACGGTGCCTGGTAGACTTACACATATCACACAGGTAATAAATCTTTTCTGCCAATTTAATAGATTATGCCAATATTATGTTAATCTTAGCACCAAATTTTCCAATATTTACCGAACTGAATTATTACGCCCCAAAAAAAAACCAACCAAAATTAAAGATAAACCTTCATTTAATCTATCCATCCATCAGTAAGTAAATCCATGCACCCATAATTTTAAATTAAAAATGGCCCGTATAGTCCATTAAAACCCAATTCACATGTCATAAAAATTGTACGCGGTCACCGGATGGAGTCCGGACGGGTGCCGGACGGTAGCCGGACGCGTCCGGCTCAAGCTCAGATTACCGGACGGCCGGGAGATATTAAAACATCACGGCTAAATAACAGAACGATTATCACAAAAGCTTTTTAACGGTAAACGTGTGGTGCAAGTTATAAGATAGAGCGATTACCATTTGACTAAGATGAACTTGGTGAATTCTTTCAAGAAAGCTAATTAAAGTGATATAAAATGACTATACATATTCACTTAGTTTTACTAATTGGATCTTTATTGTGTCACCTACTGACACAAAAAACAATAAACAATAGGGTGAACCAAAACTGTGTTAAGTAAATCGACTAATGGATGGCCGAATGGGTAGTGAACCTGCCTGCGACGCCGCGTTCACGGGTTCGTTTCCCGCTTTAGACAAATCTTTGTGTGCATGAAAATGGGGGTTTGTCTTAGTCTGGGTGTTTCTATGTATGTAAAATACGTATGTATGTGTGCTTATATATGTGAGCTTTGATTTACAAAATCGAATGCAATTTCACACACACACTTATGATGATGCCTCTTAGGCATAGGCATATTTACGACATACAATTTTATGATGTTTCATCCGCACGTTGGCCATGATTGTGTGTGGGCGCGCAAAAAACATGCATTCATTCATTCCAATTTCAATATGGTGTTGTTAGCTCACCTGTACGTCTCACGATAGAACCAGCCAATACTACTGTATGATTACTAGCAAAATACCGTCACAACATTTTACGTTAATCACAGACTTCATATTTTACTACTGAAAAGATTCACTGGTGTATTATTAAAACACTCAAATACTTATAATTCGTTTTATGCTCGCATCAATGTAACAGACATGACTTAACATAAGCAACACATCGTTTTCTTCTCAACCTCTAAAAACAAAGCTGCATATTTTTAGTATATAATTTAATTACCTTTAATTTTACAGTAAATCTGTTCACCGTTCTCACACAATCACCGATATCCTTTGAACTTATTGTTTTTACGAAGGCCGGATCTAAAGTAACTCGCCTCAACAGTTTTTTTAATGATGTATCGGTTTTAATTTTTAGGGTTCCGTAGTACCTACAAGGAACCCTTATAGTTTCGCCATGTCCGTCTGTCCGTCCGTCTGTCCGAGGCATAGCGACGAAACCGTTGGTGCTAGAAAACTGAAATTTTGCATAAACATGTATGTTAACTATACAAAGAAAGTCGTAGAATAAAATTTGGAAAAATATTTTTTTTTCGGGTGGCTCCCCTAATTTTTTTTTTGTCGCCTACCCCATAGTGTGGGGTATTGTTTGATAGGACTTTTAAAAACGTGCAGGGGTTGCTAAGACAATTTTTTGATTTAGAGATCCGTTTGCGAGATAATTAACTTTAAAGAGCAAATTTTTGTTCGAGTAGAGCGTCCCCCCCCCTCTAAAAGCTAAACTACTGGATCCCAAAATCTAAAAAAAATTGTGTCGGTAGTACATGTAATGAACTTTAAAGGAAAACTATAGCGGATAAGTTCACTTCATTAGTTCAAGAGGAATAGGGGTCCGAAATGTCAGATGCAGTTACTCAGAATATTTCGTTCAAAATTCTTGAAACATAAATAAACATACAAAATACATATATAAAATCACGCCTTTAGCCCACGGGGGTAGGCAGAGGCGATGGAACGCCATGTGCTTCGCTCCTTACATACTTCTTTCGCTTCCTCAACATTCATACATCTCGTCATACGTGCTAGCTGGTTTCGTGTACTACAAACATTTCCTTTCTGAAGGACGCCATTTATCTGGTCCCTATATGTCTTAGTGTGGGGTATCGTTAGATAGGTCTTTAAAAACATAATGGGGTTGCTAATACAGTTTTTTGATTTAGGGATCCGTTTGCGAGATAATTAACTTTGAAGAGCAAATTTTTGTACGAGTAGGGCGTCCCACCCCCCTCTAAAAGCTAAACCGATAGCTTAAAAAATCTGAAAAAAATCACGGTGGTAGTATATGTAATAAACTTTTCATGAAAACTATAGCGGTTACTTTAACTTAATTAGTTCTAGAGTAATTGGGGTCCAAAGTGTAAAATGCAGTTACTTAGAATAATTCGTGCAAATTACAAAAACCTTTGAAAGTAATGACTTGTATGAAGATGTTACTTGTTTAATACAAATAGTAAATCCCTTTTAAGTCGAAATATGTTGTTACGACTAGCTACGTAACCCTACTGCGCGTGGCCCGACACGCACTTGTCCGGTTTTTTAAGTCATGTTATTGAATACATGAAATTTAAATCGATTTGGAATTAGTAGTAAAATAATTGAGTAATACATTTATCATTATGAAATTAAATAATTAAAGTAAAATAAATTTAATTTAATAAATCGACACCTTTCTAAATTTTATATTATCATAAATCAATTTAAACTTGCCAGTACAAATAATTATGTTATGATTTTAAATTATGAAATAAATTAAAATGAATACCGAGTAACATTTAAATAAATTTAAACCTTACAGTGTGTGTTATTAAATTAAGTAAATTTATTTGTTATTCATAATATCTTTGACAACCTCTTTTAATTTATACCACTCCAAAAAGTCATACTTTTAGCATTCCGAATCGCGCAATATTATTAATTCAAACATTTTAATGTCCACGTAATGTGTCTGCTGTCCCTTAATAGGGCCAGCGTGATGAACCGCTGGAGTTTTTATATGATGTCACGTGAAGAGATTCAGATGATAAAGTGTAGCGATTCACTGTGTTACAGAGCGCGGGTGTTACAAAGTGCCGGCACATTCAGGTCGGACAATATTTTAAAGTTACTTTTGTGTAGTTAGTACTTAGTTGAAAATGTATCGACAACTGCTATTGAAATGGAAGAAAGTTTATCTAAGGTAGGTTTCTTTTATAGACATGATATGAGAAGTATGCCGTGGGCAGATACTGGAAGATTTCATGAAAGTTAAAGTAAAGTAGGAAAGTTTTCGGATCCCTAAATGTTGGCGTGAATGGGTTGCCATCCATCGGAGGTCGTGACTTCTCGCAGAGCATACTTTGGAAATGGCTGGTGTAGTGTAGACAGTGTTAATGTATGTCTCTTGCAGTTTATAGTCAAAACGTTTTAGGCTGTCTCCCTAACGGCTGTAGTCGCTCCAAGAGTTCTATATCTGTCTCAGAATATCAACATACAATTTTGTCATTATCGTAACCGGGGGCAACCTGAATAAATTTGCATAATATAGATAGATAGATAGATAGAATAAACTTTATTGCACACCAAAAAATAAGACACATTAAAGAACATAATTTAACATTAAGACATGTACAATGGGCGGCCTTATCGCTAAAAAGCAATATCTTACAGGCAACCTTTGGATGGACAAATAGATAGTTAGACTGATATGGGGCAGTTTAAGGTGTAAGAGATGAGATAGAAGGTTTACTATAACTAATATTTACATACATTTACACATTTAATAGGTACATTTACCTACAAATTAAATACATATTATATAAACATATATATAGGTATACTTAAAATAAATATGTACATATCACTATTTATATATTAAATACATACATATTATTATAAATAAATATTATACATACATATAATGAAAACAGAGGAAAATAAGAAATGTATACACAAGTTTTACACATGCATCTGAAAGGACTGGCAATGTGAATAAATAATGTTAAGATTTATAGAGAGGATAAGTAATGATCTTTGACAATTTTTTTAAAAGAGTAAATAGTTTTGGCGTGTCGAATAGACACGGGTAATGCATTCCACAGACGTGTTGCTTGAACCACAAAGGATTTGTCGTAGAAGGTGGTAGAATGCATTGGCATATCCAGTTTTAGATTTTCCGACGATCTTAAGGCTCTAGAATGCGTCTCACTGACGAACTGAAAACGTTCTTTTAAGTAAGAGGGGGCAGAAGGGTTGAATAAGACCTGGTAGAGTAGAGAAAGAATGTGAGTATTCCGTCGAAGGCGAATAGGAAGCCACTTGAGCTTATTGCGGTACTCGGATACATGATCATATTTGCGTAACCCAAATATAAATCTTATACAGAAATTTTGAAGTCGCTCAAGCTTATCAAGCTGCTCCTCTGTGAGATCAAGATAGCTGACATCGGCGTAGTCGAGGATAGGAAAGAGAAGAGTTTGAACAAGCGCAATTTTAGTGGAAGTTGGAAGAAAATTCTTTAACCTACGCAGAGACCCCGCTGACGCAAAGAGTTTACGGCTGGTTTCAAGTAATTGGGGACCCCATGACAGCGTTTCATCAATGAGTAATCCCAAGTTTTTAACAGTTTTACTCAAAGGAATTGTAGTACCGTTAAACTGTACCAGAGGTAGCTGCTGCCAATGAACTCTAGATAAGGTTCTGGAGCTGCCTATCACAATTACTTGAGTTTTCGAGGGATTTACACGAAGTCCATGCTGATCACTCCACTCAGATATTCCTATCAAATCTCTATTAAGGATTTCAATGGCATTGGGCAGATTACTCAACGGAGCCTGAGTGTATATTTGAAGATCATCTGCATAAAGGTGATAGGATGAATGTAGACCCTTGGAAATAGAATTAATAAAAATTGCGAAAAGTAGAGGAGAAAGCACGCCCCCCTGCGGTACACCGGCTGTAATATCACACCAAGAAGAAATGGATTCTTCAATGCGTATACGTTGCCGGCGACCAAACAGGTAACTTTGAAACCAATCAATCACTGTTGGAGATATGTTAATAGAGCGCAATATGCCAAGGAGTATGTGAAAATCTACAGTGTTAAAGGCATTGCTGAAATCTAATAAGGAAAGAACTGTAAGATTTCCACCCTCCATACCAAGTCTAATGTCGTCGGTAACTTTAACTAAGGCTGAAGCTGTACTGTGGCCTGGACGAAAGCCTGATTGAAAATTATTCAACAGAAGATTTTTACTGAGGAAGGAGCTGAGTTGGGAGTGGACAAGGCGTTCAAGTACTTTGGAGAGGAAGGGTAGGATTGATATAGGTCTATATTCGGAAAAGGATGAGGGTTTAGATTTTTTAGGTAAAGGGATTATTTGCGCTTCTTTCCAAGCAGTTGGAAAGACGCCGCTGGAGATGGAGTGGTTAAGGATGTGACAGATTATAGGAAGGATTTCATCAAGGATAGGTATTATCATTTTCCGGCTGATACAATCATTACCGACAGCATTAGACGTGATTGACAATACACTTTTCTTAACATCACAATCAGATAATTGATTAATGAAGAATGGAGAGTAGTCTGGGGATGGTAGAGATGCAAGGTGATTCAAGGTGCTAGCTTTTGTACTTCCATTAAATGGGTACGAAGATGAGAAATGTTGATTTAATAAATCAATATTTAGATTTTTTGGAGCATTCTCTACCGGTGTTTTTCCAACTCCCATTGTTTTAAGAAATTTCCAGACTTTCGCTGGTTCTCCCTGCTCAACTGAGTCGTAAACGTGGCGGCGATATGCTTTCCTACACACCTTTAGGCAGTGATTTCTTATAGACACATATTTTTCCTGATTGTACGTGTTAGGACGGCATTTAAATTTGGTTTTTGCTGCAGCCTTTTTTGCTAGAATTAATTTAATGTCCTGTGTGATCCATGGTGAAGGTAGGTGTTTAACCTTCACTGCCCTGACTGGAGCATGAGTGTCGTAGAGCCGTATAAGATATTGTGTGAATATTTGAACTTTTTCATCGACTGTTTTGGCTGCTAATAGTGTAGTCCAGTCAATATTTGCGGCATCTTCACTGAGACGAGTAAGATCCATTCCACCAAAATTACGTTGATGAAGAATTTTAGCTTTGAGTTTAGGAGGACGAAGTTTGTAAGAAAGAAAGATAAGATCATGGTACGAGAATGCATCAGCTGGGTACTGACCATGCTTCGCAACATGAGAAAGAGAGGAAACAAAGATAAGATCGAGGAGAGAAGGTGTAGAATTAGGAAAATTGTGTGTGGCACTTAAAGGTAATATAGACAGATTACAGGATTCAACTACGCCGCGTAAAGAAGTGGAACGAGAGTCATTTTTTAGGAGGCACGTGTTGAAGTCTCCCATGATGATCGTGTGAGCATAAGACGTGGAAAGAGTTTCTAACACGTGCTCAAATGAGGAAAAAAAGTTAATATTAGAAGAGGGACAGTAATACACACCAAGTAATACCTTTGTATGATTAACTTCCACCTCTATAAAAAGATGTTCGCCAGCATTTGAAGGTGGAGGCTGTGATGAGATGTCAATGATCTGAAAAGGGATGTGGCTTCGTATGTAAATACAAATACCACCTCCAACGCGACCCGTACGATCATTTCTGATTAGTTCAAAGCCTGGAAGAGAATAAGAAAGTGTAGGGAGACATGGCTTCATCCATGTCTCAGAGACAAGGATTGCATGTATATTTTTACAGTTAAAGTTTGTCAGCATATCCGGGAAATGGGCGGGAATACTCTGAGCATTTATGTGGACAACATTAAAGTGCCTTGGAACATCGGAAAATTGCAACTCAAGCGTTTCAGATAGCGAGGGAATGCTAACAAAACTGTCGTTATCACTATCAGCCGATAAAAAACTTTCATTATCACTGCTGCTATCAAAATTCAACATATAATGAGCAATATAATGTAATTATAATAATATCGATAAATAAAATAATATAATAATAACAAATAAATAAGTATAATAAAATAATTATATAGTAAAATGCAGTCGGTCACAGATTGACCGTGTAACAATCAATTAATCCATCCTCCAGTTCCGTGTTATTCTTATTACATTAATTCAACAATATAGTCCTTCTTTAAATCTTTTTCGGCGTCTCTGCCATTTAAATCATCCTCTAATAGATTTGAATGTCCGCGTAATATGAATGCTGTCGCTAAATAGAGCGATGAACCACTGGAGTTTTTATATGACGTCACATGAAGAGATTCAGATGATAAAGTGAAGCTGTTACAGCGATTCATTGTGTTACAGACGGTGGATGTTACAAAGTGCCAAAGATTTTCGATGGGAACATGTTTCAGATATCCGTGGTTTGATTTTAAAATATTTAAGAATATTTGGGATATATGTTTTTAAACTTTCGCGATTTAAGAACATTTTTCAAAAATTAGACAACGGATCTAAATCGCGTAATTATTATAAAGGTAAATAAATACCTATGCTCGACGTTTCGAATTGACTTGCATTATTCGTGGTCACGAGCCGACTGGTCGAGCATAGGTATTTACATAAGATATTTGGGATGTAACCTCCGAAAATGATAAAGGTTAATTATTATTATACACAAGACAAATGTATGTGAACGACATCTTAACTTAAACTTTACGTAACTTATTACCTAAATAAAAATAAATGCCATCTTTTAATTGAGTGCTGATTAATTTGACTTTCTAAATCCCAAGTAGGTTGAAGCAATAAGAACTAAATCTTAATAACGGCCCCAGGCAAATCGTATCAGAGAAGACATTAGATACTGAGACATTATCTTATATCCTATCCGCCTATGAAGGTCAACTTTAAAACAGATAGGCCCTACGGTGTAGATAGGCTTTATGCCATAGTACCTATCTGGATAGAAAAATAAATATACCCAGAAATTAACGTTTACTACGAATTTTAGAACACAGAGTATGATATATAGATTTAATGTTTGGTTGAATGGCAATCAATCAACCTCAATAGGTTGCAGATGCCTTTCTAAGTCCACAGAATAACTACGTCTCAGGGCAATGATATTGCGCCTCAACTGTGTCATTTTAGGCCAAATCTAACCTCCAAACCGGATCACAATTAATAAGGCAAGTACTATACTTTGTGGTGCTGTAGAAGTTTGCCTTCATTTGAGGTAATTCACATTAATTACCACCATAAAACTAATACCTAACTGCTGTAAAAAATTCCAGTTCAATTCAATTTATTTATTTGCGAATATGGGTTTTATACAATGTTGTTACTGTTACACTACTTTAAGGACTCAGACTTCTGTGTTTATCATAAATTAATAAACCCCAAAGCATAACTAAGATTAATTCAAGGTCATGAGACTTCAGTGACAGGGACAGAGCAAGAACAGTCCCCTGAGCAAAAACTACAGCCTTCTCAAAGTGACTCCTTAATCGTTCAACAACACTTTTGTTCGCTTGAAATATGGTTAGGACTTGTCTAATTTCTTGTTAAACATAAGAAATGTATGTACAGTTTATATTAGAACATTTGAGGAAGGATTTAAAACGCAGGGCTATGGCAAATAAGTTTTAAAGACTCACAGGAAGTTCATAAATTTACGGAGAACTTTTCAGATTATGGTTATGTCTTCATAATATAAGACCTATATTTCCCAGTAAGGCAAACATAAAACCCATATTTCACTTGTTATGTTAGGAACCAAGTGAAAGACACAAATTACCGTGCTATTGAAAATGTCGTGACGGAAAAATCACTAAAGTGTGTTGATAATTTGTTTAAACCGATGATCAAAACGATAATTAAGCATTTCTTATTCTCTTTTCATACAAAATTATCACCCACCTGGGAACTCTGCAAATCATTCACTTGAAATTGATACACAATTAAATTTTGAGATACACTTTAAAATACAAGATATTATTTTACGAACAAATGTTTCGTTTTAATCGCACTTTATGCGGAGTATAATTTAATTTTATTACGGGCGAAATTTAATTATCCTATTTATTATTGGTGGTCGTAATTTTGCAAGCCGCTTATTTTATTATTTGCGGTTCAATCATATTTTGGTTAGGTTCTGAGTGAGTCTGACTTGCTTCAATACTGGATGAAAAAAAATGTAATAATGTCTTAGATTTGTTGTTTTTTTCATAACGTTCATAAAATTCATAATCTGGTAAAATCTAAATGTGTGAAGAAAATGGTTACTTAGTATGCAATGTCATGTCATGCTTCCAGATCTTAAGGATTATGAATTAAGTATCTGAATTTTAAAGTCCATAAGCACCAAATGAATTGTAAATTTGTTTTTTGTTTTGCAAATAACACTAACATAGAACCAAATAATCCACTGTAATATCACTTGCTTTTATTCATTGAAATTCGATCCAAAAAGTAATTGTAAGTCAGAGCAAGTAGGCACGTACTAGTACTAGTATTTTAGTACCTTATACAATTTGAAGTACTGTTAGGGATCAATTGAATGACATTACAGATGTGGCTGTTACTCAAATTTATTATCTAGCTCATAGAATATATCTGAAATGTTGTTTCACTTAAATATAATTTAGTATTTATTTCAAGTCAATTATCCGAGCTTTTTTTCCTATTACATTGGGGGTCAGATTTTAGCAGTATTTTAACTACACCAAATTATATATATTAAGGCCCATTAACACAATGTAATTTTTATTTCTTTAACCAAATTCAAAAAAATGGAGGAGGTTCTCAATTGCATTCTTTCTTTATTTTAATATATTTTTCGCCGATTACTCGAATTAATATTAATCATCAGGTCACGTTCTGATGATAGGATCCTAGAGAAATCTTAGGCAACCCTCAAATTTTAAAGGCTTTTTTAGATTTTTGTAGCTAAAGCTACTCGGATATTTGAATCTAACAGTCAGCATTTTATTCCTGTTAGGAGTACGAGGATAATAATGATGATTTGAAGGCGTTTTTTTTTTGTGAATTGTTGCTGCGGTAGAACGATGTTTCGCCTTTAGTTTAGTCTTTGGTGTCTAAAAAGTCTAAGCTATACACAACAAGAGGACCGACTGCCCAAGTAGCACGTAAGTGTCGTCAGAATCAATTATACAGCCAATATAGAACTTAAAGTGTTATAAGAGACGTATAAGAGAGTCAGGAAAGGTAATAAGCATTATAAGAGTGTTACAATCCGCTATTATACAGCTCAGCTGTAGGTATATAGGCTTTATTATGGTATCTGCGTACACTTAAGGTGTTATATCGGAATATTACAACTCTACTATACAGCTTTAATAATTGTGTAACACTCCAAGCTTATTTCTACGGCTAAAGCTGTATAAAGGCTGTATTATAGTGTTACTTGACATTTGTTGCTGTACAAAGGCATATGCTAACTCCATTATAACACTAGTTTTTATGGTGTAATTTAACACTCTTATAAGTATTAAAGCTGTAATAGTTACTTCTAAGAGAGTATTATAGAACTAAAAAGATAAATGACAGCTATAGTACAGCTTTAGTCTGTATTATTGACGGAGACGTCAAATCAATGTCGCAGTCAGGAGATGGATTGAGAAGGAATATTTGAATATAAGGAATTACAACTTAAATAACAGTAATGATAGTGAACCAATATTGACTGAAAGAAAAAACCATTCAACCACACCGACAATCCATAGCTCCAATGAGGGTTCCGTACGAAAAAAAAAAAAAGAAAAAAAAAAAGGAGATAAAAATAACATTATTAATTGCTTCCTTCGCCATCATAACACCCCTTTTGATTCCCAGGAACTTGGCACTATGCAAAGTTTTTTTGGCATTTTTCTTCAGTTTCTATTATCTTGAACGACATATTATTCTGAAAAATTCAAAAAAAATTCAAAATTCAAAATTCAAAATTCAAATCATTTATTTTCATAGGCCCCAGGAGGCGCTTGAACACGTCAAAACATTACAAAAAATGATATAAAAGTAAATAATAAATAATACTTAATTATACTAATTACAATGATTTGAATAACCGGGGCTCAGATTAATTTTAATCAAACTGTTTAGAATCGAATTAAAATCAATCTAAGTACCAGCTCCGATGGGTATTGCATTATGAGAAGAGCTGGTGAGAAACTCATGTGCACCATCTTTTAAAATGAAAAATATAACAATATAAAAGTACATAAAAAAATCACATAAGAAGAGCAATTCATTTCCAAATACTATTATCATTTATGTAGTCTGAAATACTATAGTAAGCTTTTTGACATAGTTTAGTTTTAACATATTTTTTAAATTTACCTATCGATAATTCTATTGCGTCTAAAGGAAGTTTATTGTAAAAGCGTATACATTGACCTGGAAACGAGTTAGAGATTTTATGGAGCCTAGTAGTGGGCACAGCGAGTTTGTTTTTGTTCCTTAGATTTAATTTATGGAGATCACTATTTTTCTTAAATTTCGTTTGGTTTTTGTGAACGTACATTAAATTTTCGTAAATGTATTGAGAATGTAACGTCATAATATGTATCTCTTTAAATTTATTTCTTAGTGTCTCCTTGGGACTCATCATATAGATAGCTCGAATAGCTCGTTTCTGGAGCACAAATATTGTATCTATATCCGCGGCACTACCCCAGAGCAATAAACCATATGACATTATACTGTGAAAATAGCTAAAATAAACTAAACGCGCAGTGTCAACATCGGTCAGTTGACGAATTGTTTTTACGGCGTAAGCTGCTGAGCTGAGTCTACCAGACAACGTTTCTATTATGTGGGCCCCATTGTAATTTAGAGTCTAATGTTATACCAAGAAAGACAACCTTATTGACCATTTCCAATTCCTCATTGTCCATCACCACACTAGTTTTGACTTGCTTAACATTTTTTGTAAAAAATCTAATATATTTTGTTTTACTACCATTTAAAAGCAAGTTATTAGCACTAAACCAGTTCACTATCTTTGATAAAGCATTGTTTACATCGTCAATTACTGATTGTTGTCTTTTTACCTTAAAAACTAAAGAAGTGTCATCCGCAAACAATACTATCTCATGATTATCCTTAACAAGATGAGGTAAATCATTAATATACAAGAGAAACAGGAAAGGCCCTAAAATAGAGCCTTGTGGCACCCCCATTGCTACAGCTGATCCATGCGAACGCTTTCCATTGACATCTACTCTCTGAATCCTATCGCTTAGATATGAAGTAAGAAGATCCAGAGCGATGCCTCTTATACCGTAGTGGTGTAACTTCTTGACTAGAGTTTCATGCTGCACACAATCAAAAGCCTTAGATAAGTCACAAAACACCCCATAGGCATCCCGCGACTCTTCCCAAGCCTCAAATATGCATTCCAGTAATTTTACCCCAGCATCACATGTTGACCGTCCGCGAGTGAAACCGAATTGTTTAGTGTGCAACAGATTGTTTTCATTAAAATATTTAAGTAACTGCGCGAGAATTAATTTTTCAAAAATTTTACTAAACGTAGGTAGCACCGATATTGGTCTGAAGTTTGTGGGGTCTAATGTACTACCTGATTTAAACAAAGGAATGACTTTACTTAATTTCATTAAGTCAGGAAACACACCACAATCAATACATCTATTAAATATCACGATTAAATCAGGTGCAATAATGTCAATCAACGAATTTATAATATGTACAGAAATGCCCCATAGATCAGCCGTTTTCTTAATATTAATTGATTTAAATGCGGCTTTAAAATCAGACAAATTAACATGGTGAAAATCGAAATTATTGTAAAACTCAGGCACATTATCTTTAAGTAACGACTCGGCAACGGAGGAGGAAGAGCCTAAAGCACTAGTTAGAGAGACAGGAAAAGCAGTAAAAAATCCTTCAAAAGCACTGGCAACTTCTAAATCTGACTTGGTTACTTGACCATTGATACTTAACTTAAAGTCTGAATTTTTTGATCTAACCTTCCCAGTCTCTTCATTAATAACCTTCCATGTGGCTTTAATTTTATTACTACTGTTTTTGATTTTAGATTTAATAAATGTTGATTTGGCAATTTTACAAACGCGTTTAAAAGTCTTCGAGTATGATTTGACATGTTCTTTAAACTCTTCACTGCTATTAAATTGTCTTTCATAGTATAAAATGTACAATGTTTGCCTACTCTTATGGATACCTGCGGTTGCCCAGTCACCAAAGACAGGACTACTAGTAACAGTAATCTCCTTGGAAGTAAATATTGAGTTAAAATCGCGAAGAAATGAATCAAAAAACGAATTATACATTACATTAGGCTCTATGTCATTATCTAAGAAAGGTAAGTTATTAGCTAGGTTAACTCTCATACGTTCAAAGCGACTAGCTGTTACTGGTACAGAAGTAATTTTTTTCCTAACTACATTTTTACTTTTTATTTTAAAACTTATCATTTGCCCAGAATGATCAGAATCTAGTTTATTAATAATACTTCTGTGAGTTGGACTAATATCTGTATAAATATTGTCTAAGCATGTAGCCGTGGTGGCACTTATTCTAGTAGGCTCCATAAATAAGTTTATTAAATTATGGGATTTAAAAAGACTCAAAATTTGACATGATGCAGTTGTATTAACTAGAATATTAATATTAAAATCTCCACAGACTAAAATTGTTTTACCCAAATTATTTACTCTGCATAGGGCTTCATCCATGATTTCTAAAAATAAATTAAGGTCTGCGGAGGGAGGTTTATATACGCATATAATAATGAACTGCTCTAATTGTACACAGGAGAGTTCTATGGAACATTCTACAGAGAGGGACACAATATCTTTCCGTTCTTTAAATTTAAGTTTCTTATTAAGTAAAATTAGGGACCCCCCATGTATTGTGTTGACCCTGCAGAATGAACTACCAACCTGGTGGTTGCTGAAATTAAACATGAGCTGATGCCCCTTAAGCCAATGCTCAGTAACACACATTATACTAATATTTTCAGATTTCATGAATAATTCCAGTTCTAGTTGCTTACCCAGATTTAAACAACATATATTTTGATGCACCAGGTTTATATTTTCGTTTGTATTGTAATTAGTACATTTTTGTGGGTGTGTTGACATATAATTACTATTTGATTCTGCAGCTAAATTGATCAATTGTACATGTAATAAATTAGAGCTAGAGGTTGCTACCTCTGTTGTCTCATGAACTAATTTAAATGATTGCAGATTTCAGAATTAATATGAGAATTAGAAATAAAGAAAATACCTTAATAAATAATCGTCAAAATGGTTTTAGAGATTTTAATTCTCTATACGTATCTCTAAAGAGGTTATTAGTTATTATCTAAGAAGAAGAAGAATTATCTAAATGAAGAGCATAATACAGCCTATTGAATAAAAATATTCTAAAATTACTCTAATTAGAAGTTAAAAGCTGTACAATACACTTCATTTATTCCATAGTACAGCTACTGGCGCTATATTGCTCTTCAAATAGTGTTAGGGCTGTTTAAAATTGACGCCATTTTCTAATAAACAAAAAAATATTAGATGATTCTAAAAACAAAAAGAATTGACATTATTTTGCATTATCTTTAGCCGTATCATGTTTACTAGCTTATATAACGTTAACTTGGCCTTTTCCTTATTACTTGAAATTAAAATGTTGTTATTCTAACCTAAAAACTTACTTACCGATATTCAGTATTTCTTTTGTTTTTCTTGATTTTTATGCTGGCGCGCGAATATTTTACCGAAAACCATATACAGGTTTACAATAAATATTGGTTTGCACGTTATTTTCAACAAACCAATAAGTTCAAAATCATTTATATGTTTTTCTTAGCAAGTAATTTGCCATTATAATAATATGCATTGTAGATAAAAAATATGATGTACATTAAAATATCTATACTTTTGTAATTCTTTTATAACACTATTGTAGAACTTTAATTCTTACAAGCTAGTTCTAGGATACCATCTGGAGAGTTGTAGTTTCTTTGTACACCAAATAACAGCTCTAATACAGCCTTTATACAGCTACTATACAGCTCTTATAACAGCAAACGCTGTATAATTTGTGCCCATTTTACACTTATAAGGGCTGTATAAGCGCTTATGCAGCCTTTATACAGCTATTATACAGCTTTAAGTATTAAATTACGCTCTAGTACAGCTTTTATACAGCTTGTAATGCTACTTGGGTGTCGAGGTAATTTTAAATACAAGTTATGTGTAAGAAATCATCACTAGTAAACCTTCTATAAACTTGAACGACTACTCAAAAAGCTATAAAATAAATCTACCGAAAAACTAATCTCTCCAGTTGAAATGGCTCCATTCCCTTCCAAAAAACGTACCACCTTTTTTATAAAGAGGTTGAGAGTAGACGTGATCGCGGTACTAAGGTTCGGCTCCCGGGTCGATCGCAAATACCGAAAGATACCGGGATTGAAATTAAATTAGTATTTTATCTGTATGTATGATTGTTTCTGGCGCATAAATGTGGGATAAGGAATATTGTGAATTGAAAAGTTTTTGTGTAGGGCATTTGGAATATTGTCTTGCTTTTATAGAAGCCTAACTTTTGTCCTCGTAATACTTACTTCGGTAAAATGGTACATGCTATTACTTCAAGTCTTACTTTGTCTCTCTTTGATGGAAAATACTCGTCTTTCATGTCAAAAGTATGATTGATGCATTAGAAAAGTAGTTCCAGTAAGTACCAATGCGCCGTTTACAAGAAGTATCGTGGAATTGTAAAGTGGTTCTGCATTATGTATTCGTATTTTGAATATAATACGGGCAGAAACATTTTTTAAGTTAATTCCAAGAAACTAATGTTAATGATAATGTTGAAGGTAAACTGTGTACTTTAACATGCAATAAAACTGTTATGCGAAAGAAAATTTAATAAGTTATGAAGATAGTATACATATGTACCTAATATATCATTTATATTTTTAGGTAAGTGAATAAATCAAATAACAAAAAATCCTTTATACCAGTAGAATACAAAAGGATAAAATAAAAAAGCACATAATAATCTTTTATGACAGTATACACTGATTGACGTTTATTTGATCCCTTTTCCAATCAAGAGTTATGAAAGTACTAGTTACCGTTCGTCTCGTCCGCCGTGGTAGATAAAAAACTTATAAGTATGTTAATCTAAAGCTACACGTGGGGAAATTTTAACATAATCGACTTGGTCGTTTCTGTGGGAAAGAGCAACAAACATTCATACACATACACAAACTTCCGGATAATATAAGTAGGAAGTACAATTAGCCATGTTTATACATACTTATATTATAACCTACTCTTCCAGCCAATTCCAGGAAACACAATATTAACGTTGGTCTGTAAATATTGTTTAACATTTATTACAACCGAAACACGTTACAGATTGCCAGACAAAATAAATACTTTACCTCAAAATTTGTGGACTCATTTTCATAAATATATCCTCAACAAAGCTTTATTTGTATGAAACTTCGTTTGTTTGAGTTTTTGCCTAAGCAATTCTACATACACATTAAGGAAATATATCAAAATATTAATTTTACAAGCAAATATCTAATCTGCTTGTTTATTACGAACAAAGAATAAATATTTACTTTGTATTTTAATATGGCGCGTAATTTTTTGTAATTATGCCGGTGATAGCTTTTCTGTGTGTTTTTAAGGAGATTTTACACTGTTTATTTCATTATGAGTTATGAAAAATACTTTATAAGTGGATATAATAAACAATACTGTAAAAGCATAATTACATAAGCTTCGTTATATAAAAAGTACATATTATAAAGCAAAATATTAAATCCTTACTAACTAGCACAAATGCGTCTGTTGTGTGTCTACGCTTTTTTTTCCTTTCCAGTGAGACGTGTTCAATTAATGAAGACAATAGTTGAGAAAAATTAAAATTGAAGGGAAAAAATGATTGGCCACTTGATAAGGCATGACAACTTCTTCAAAACTATTTAAGAAGGTAAAATAGAAGGAAAAAGGGAAAAAAGAGGACGCCTCAGAATAAGCTACATCCAACAAGTGAAAGAGAAAGTAGGCGTGGTGTCTTAACATGAGGTTAAGGCAATGGCAAAGAGACGATAAGAATGGGAGTTGCTTCACCGACAAGAGCTGAGCTCTTAAGTTTTTGATGATAATATGTCTAATACGCTTTCAAAGCTGAACCTTTAAGCCCCTTTTGATGAACATTGGTATGGGGATAGCTGAAAATTAGAACAAGGACATAGGTTACTTTTCATCGCCATACCGTGCGGGTGAAGCCGCAAGAGGCAAATAGTTAATAAAATATATTCAATAGACAATTCTGCATTGATATGCAAAAATAATATTCAGTTAAAAGTTATCGTGCGTGCGAACGCATATTTGATACGGGTTAGGCTTTGTGCCACACCACACAAATAACACATGCATGTAAATACATGCATGTGTTATTTTCATGTGCTTGCATTTTATTCGTCCGAAACTATTGGGCTGCATAAATTTCGCGCAGGCTACATTTGAAACTAAAACATAAAATGTTATGATGACTTGTACCGACTGTGGAAATATTGCTGGCTGCAAGCGACAAAATTAATGGAACAAAGCACTAAGAAAATAAAGGTGGTTGTGACAACTTTTATTGCAACAACGAAGACGCTGTTTTTATATTTTGTTTTGAAATACATTTTCTGTAGTTATTATTTTAAGTGTGCTTCAATAGATAACATTTTCATGTTAGTTTAGTTTAATAGAACGTGTTTTATACACGCAAGCTGAGGCTCTGCTTGAGCCAGACATTTCTGAGCCTCTACTTTTGACTAGATCGTATGGTGGTACTTTCTACCTCTAGTTTCTAGGTAAATGCTTTTTAATGGATATATTTGTTAATATTTATAGTACTAGTGAGAAAATTAGATATTTCGTTAGTGGAAACTAGACTGTGGAAATATTGCTGGCTGCAAGCGACAAAATTAATGGAACAAAGCACTAAGAAAATAAAGGTGGTTGTGACAACTTTTATTGCAACAACGAAGACGCTGTTTTTATATTTTGTTTTGAAATACATTTTCTGTAGTTATTATTTTAAGTGTGCTTCAATAGATAACATTTTCATGTTAGTTTAGTTTAATAGAACGTGTTTTATACACGCAAGCTGAGGCTCTGCTTGAGCCAGACATTTCTGAGCCTCTACTTTTGACTAGATCGTATGGTGGTACTTTCTACCTCTAGTTTCTAGGTAAATGCTTTTTAATGGATATATGTGTTAATATTTATAGTACTAGTGAGAAAATTAGATACGTGTGGTTTTAAATCATGAGCTGAGAAGCATGATGCAATTGTAGACCACTAAGCAAAGCATGGTTGCTTCTTTACTTTTTTCAGAGCCTAATCATTGGAAGGATATTGTGTTTTGCAATTTGAAGCTTGTTTGTATGCCTCTCTATTGAGTAAAAACGATTTTTACTCACTAATATCAGGCATATAAACAAGCTTTTTCGTGCCAGTGAGGAGTTTTTTTTTCTTCTTTGTTATTATTTATCTGGGGTAGATTACGATTGGGGGCAGGGCCTGGTCATTCTATTTACAGATTTCGTCATACTAGATGTACCCAGAATGCTGGCCTTTAGGCTTGGCTGCTGATCAGAAGATAAGCATTCTCATCCAACGTAGCAATGCTACCGGCATTTTAGGAACGTTGACCACTGGCTACGGTATTTTAAGAATTGGGTATTTGTGCTTAGTTGTATTTATAGTTAAGTAGGTAAGGTTTATTTAATTGCTATTTTTGTATAATTAATTAATCTATGAACTTATTAACAGTGAAACACTTAAAAAACAAAACATAATTGTGAATGTAACTTTGTTTAATGTTCATATTCTACTGAGATTTCATAGGAAACTGCAAAACCGATATTGATGATGATTGGAATAGATGGGTGATTCCTGGGAAGCTTGATTTTGACGGTCACATCGAAATATTATCTAAAATAATAGACATACATAACTTAATTAGCACTCATACGATTCCTTGACTATTATAGTAATGAGGCCTATTGATTAAAATAACAATGTAAAACCGAAAATTGGTTTAAAATACATTTGAAACTGAAAAACGGGGTGATTTTGCTTGAATTTTACGTGTCACACGCGTAACCTGTACTTTGTAATGACGATTTATTTTGTCTACGCTTATAGCTTTATATTAATTCATATATTTTTGAATACCTAGAAAGTGCTGCTATCCTATTATAATCAAACTGTTATAAAAAAATAAAACTTATAGTAGCTATAGTCATTCAAAAACATGTCACGCGGCGGGCGTCGTTTCAATCGTGCGACGTAAAATAGCAACCAAATTCGGTTCGAACGTGGTAGGCATCTCGCGATTAGTTCGACACATCGCCAGTTTACTGGCAGTGCTCAGACGTAAAGGTGGTGTCGCTCAGTTTCGCGCAAAATAAGTTAGGTGAGTTCTTTGACTACTACACGTTTTGGTCCTACAGGGTTGATACATTCCATAGCTTGTTTTACTACGTAGTTGAAAATACTTTCACCTTAATGCTTTAAGATCATGAATACTTATATCCTTGAGTAAACTTTCAAGTAAAAATATGTATAATATTATTAATAGATTCATTGTTATATCCTAAAATGTAAATTGTCGTGAGATCCGTGGGCGCAGATCCGTGGGTTTTAAGCCACGGATCTTTGTTTTCGGCCATGAATCTTTGTCCTGTACGCTGGCGAGTTCTGCCAAAGGTAGTAGACTGACACTGTTCTTGCTATTTATCTATTTACTAATGATGTCAATTAATGAAAGTGTTTTTTAGAGTTCCGTATTATCTACTAGAAAGCCATATAGTTTCACTATGTTTGTCTGTCCGGGCCCTAGCATCTAGACTGTTAGTGCCGGTAAGCTGAAATTTTGTAAACATATGTATGATAACTATGGCTACAAAGTGATAAAATTAAATCTAGAAGAAAAAAAAATTGGGGTAGGTACTTTTGCTAAGAGTAAAGGGGTTTTTTTTCTTTCACGTACCTCTTAATGTAGAGTATCATTAAATAGGTCTTTTAAAAGCATTAAGGGTATGCAAAGGTAATTTTTTACTCTGAGATCTGCTAAAAATATTTTTAACCATGGATAGTATTTTTTTGTTTAAATAGCCCTCCCCCTCTAAAAGCTAAACAATTGGCTCAAGAAATACAGAATAATTCGTTACTGTGGTATTACTGAATATGGTAGAGAAGACATGTTACATACGTTGCGCGCTCTATGTTTGCGTTGCTCGGGCATCGCTCACACGCTCACAGTCACAATTTCTAAGACTACTTTCGTTCGCACGCGTACGGCCCCTGGACCCCCGCGTGCCCGCCGAGTGTAGGTATAGCAACTTAGGTATATGCATGAGCTAGTTTTCTGTAGCCAACGATTTTGTGGTAGTATTATAATATAATGAAGGAAAAGTGTCACGGCTAAGTCCGAATTGAAAAATGCAATTACTTGAAATAATTCGTACAAAATCCCTTTGTTAATAATGAATTGTTTGAAGTTGTTACTTATTTAATAAAATTAATTAATACAAGTATATTTAATACAAGTAGGTCAAGCAGTGAGCCCCTCTTAAATCTGTATTACTAGGTATGTTCTAACGGTTGATTATGGAACCCTACACTGCATTTGGCCCAACAAGCACTTGGCCGGTTTATAATTATGCTTTTCCATGCACTGGGAAAAAAAAACGGTAGTCCAGCATTATTAGAGTCCTCAATTGTCTAGTTTTTATATTTACTTTATACGACGTATGTAGCGAACGAGCATGTAGTTCACCTGATGTTATATGTAGCTGTAGCCCATGAATATATCTAAAATCCACAAAGCAGATTGTAGATGCGTCGCTTCATCTGAGGGCTACGGTGCTTTGCTTCATGTACCTGTAATTTCAGGACCTGATTTCACCACCGAACTGGATCACAGTACTGAAAGCATTCGTATTTGGTGGTAGTTTAAGGTAGGATGGCGGCTTTACCACCTCTTGAGCTCCTCTACCACCATCCCTGACTTACCTTTATTATTTGTTAAAATTAAACACGTTTTTATAATTTTTCTAACTTTTGTTGATTTTGTTTTTGCTGATTAAGTGAATAAAAATATTATTACTAGACAAATGATGTTTTATTTACAATTTCGTTTAATATTCTTTAAAATAAACGACTTTAAGCTATGCTGCCTCGTATTTCATATGCTACCTAAGATCCATGGTTTTTTACGTGAGATCCGTGGCGACCCAAAACAAACATATTTTTATTTCCGAAACTATTATGTTTACGTGAGTGTCTTATGGACAGAAAAGTTTGTTTTTAAGCTCTCTTTTGCTACATATTTTTTGTTTTCACAAAACTTGAAAAAAAAAAATTGCCATGGATCTTACGCCAGGAACGCTTCTCTCAGGAATCACCCAGATACAACTAGCTACGGTCGTCTCTTGCCAAGACCCTAAATTTCTCGACTGTTTGTTACGGTGAAAGCTACGACGAGAAAAAATATATCTTATTCTAAAGCAGTTAATCTGAAATATCTTTTTATCTGGTTGCTAAAGACAATGTACAGTCTTCGTAACAGAGCCTATTTTTGTTCCGAAAGCTTATTAAAATATGCGGCCGAGTTTTACTTACTTTTAAATAAGCTTTCTTGTCGTCTCAACTTTCCCCGCTGTTATTATCCCGATTTTTGGTCATTATTATTTGTTTGAATATCTTGTTTCTAAATACTGCTCTGTGTATTCATTAAAATCGGAATACGCTATGTTAATATTAATGAGAATGTTTGTTATTATCTGTTGTGCCCGATTTATTATAATAAGTTAAATTAAGGCATTTCAGCAGGAAAATGTGTGAAACTTCCTACTAACTTATTTTTATATATGCAGACTTCTGCATATATAAAAATAAGTTAGTAGGAAGTTTGTTGTACGTTTGTTGTACGTTTTGTTATATGTTTTTTTTACTATTTCAGACTTACTGTTAATGTATCATACATTAATAAAGGTACCTTTAAATTATTGAGTAAATATTTACAAAACAAACACAAGATAGTTCAAGCTGGGAGAAAATCATTCGGATTGGAATATTGATTGATTGAAAAACAAAGAATAACCCGCCAAAATAACATTATACATGTTGACTAACTTTATTATGTGCTAAATTAACTTAAGGCAAAGCTTTTTCTTTCCTTAGTATCTCAGCAGTAGAGCCGCGGATTGAAAATAATAGCCATTGAGTTTACAAATGTATATAGAGTTACAGTTCTTTAGCGTGTTTTGAAGACAAACTTTTTGCTAGCGACTAAAGATGCACATGTCCCCACTGCATGAGGCCCGTATGAGATAGGCAAGAAAGACGGTGTCACAGTGGGACACGTTCTTACTTGAAACCCAAACAAAAAAACCTCAAGGATTGTTACTCCATATTATGTTATGTTCTTTTTGGTAATACTTAAGCTGAAATAAAATTTCAAATTTAGGTACCTTATTCAATATTAGTCAAATCCTATAATAAATTAAATTAAACAAAGTGATATAAATCTAATACCACAGTTTCTAATGATTTTCTTAAGGAATTCTCCAAAATCCGTGAGTGTTTCATACAAACCCGTAGCGGTATCTGGCAGATCGCCAGTGCGGAACCTCTCAATTGCCGACTAATGGCCGTCTCACTCACGATATTGAGTTTATTCCAAGCTTTATGAATTTTAAATTTGTTAGTTGTTCGAGTGCTTTACTTATTTCTGAGCGGCTTGTGTTTTTGAAATCGGTCAAGTTATTTTATTTTAATTTTATTATATTTGGTTCACCAACAATTGTTTTTATAAACATGTTTAAATAATGACCAACATAAAGTATTGTAGCGTATTGCGTGATTTGTTCGGAACAAGTGTTCTTTTTTTACTACATAATTTAAAACAAGTAGGTGCCGTCCAACAACTTGCTACCATCAGTTTCTTAAAAGAAAAGACCTACTATACCTACCAGTAATTTACCACTTAACTTACCACAACATACCATATTAGTCATAAGTCGTAGTTACATATTGTAAAGCTAGTTTCAAACCGCCTGATACGTCAATATGGGTTGCATGAAAGGAGCCTCCCCGAGCGACGTACACAATCAACCCCTACGTCCAGCGCACCCTGGGCAGTCTGCAAATTTTCACCAGCAGACTGGCGAATCCTTTCACCACGATGGCAAGTCAACACCATGAGAATATGACTGCAGCCATTGATACGAAAGAAGAAGAAGAAGGTACGTCAGTAAAACTAAAGCCTACAATTTTAATAAAACTTGCACCAAAATCCATCCAGTAATTCTTTAGTGAAAGAGGAACAATGATCCATACATACATTATCATATTGTAAGAGTCGACGCAGTCTAGGTTGTCCCCCCTAGCACTGTAGCTGCTCTGTCTGAGAATATCAATATACAGTTTTGTCATTATTGTAATACAGATTATTATTGTTGGGACGAGGCTTTGGGTGTTCACGTCGACCTCCGTGGGTCTATTGTGATTGTAGCCTCATTATAGTCTCTCCTTTAGGCCAATAACCTCCATAAATTGGAGCAGTCGGCCGATCGGGAGTGACTTAACATCATCCGGATCCAAGATATGGCGTTCCAGAATGATGCTTCGTTGTCAGACAGCTATAAGAACCCTTAAAATGCCGCGAGCCTATCTTGACTGCGTGGACTCTCCTTTGGTATTTATATCAGAAGAATTATACGGTTGTATTGACTCCCACACGAAAAGTTTTACCACAATTTTTTTTTTGTACACAAAAAGTAATAAATTTTATTAGTAAAACCCAAACACATTATACCAGTAGGTATGGCCCACAATATTATTTTTGGTCATTTGTAATTCTACCGCCCGCAACTTTTAGAACCACACAAATATTGAAATAAGTTTTGGCAGTATTTCAACAAACCAATATCGTTTAGCTTTCATTTCTAGTACAATAAACTTTAGGTATCGGTCTTTGTCCTCATTTATTTTTATATACTAGTTTCCACCCTCCCCTCGTATGGTATCGATGAAAAATAGTCAAAGCAACACTTCGAAATAGCTAACTCACCATCTGCCGAGCCTTTTCCCAGTTACATTGGAGTCGATTTCTAGTCGAACGTATTTAGCTAACTATCAGTATTTTACGTGGAATGACTGCCATCAGACCCCCACAACCCGGTACGAGTACGATACTCTTTGTTAAACTAGTTGTCAGACTTTCTTGCCTCTGACAACCCGTTACGACTGCCATAGATGTTCAAATGGCAACCGGACCGACCGCTTAACGTGCTCTCCGAGGCACGGAGTAAAACTAGTTATGTTAAAGATGGTCACCTATCTACGGTTGACCGCGGTGAGCATTGCTTAACGTACAAGATCGATAGGTCCGCGCGGCTTCGACTTGCTATTAGCTAACTATTGTTCAGAAAAGTCATTAGGCAAAGACATTGTGCAATTTCACGTGGCAACCTCAACTCTTACAATTTATGCATTAACTTCATGCAATTAAGTTCGTAATATAAACTACTGTATCTAACGAACTGTATCTCTTCAATGTATAAAATACTAGCTTCTGTGTGCGGCTCCGCCCGCCTGGTGGTATGTCTTAGTGGTTTAATTAAATTCTAACACCACGTAAATATTTTTTTTGCGGTTTTTGACACCTTGATGCCATTCGCTTTAGCGAATTAGAATATTAAATAATAATTTAATTATTGTGTACAAAAGAAAGACACATCCTTTCGTCTATTCGAAATCAAGGTACGACTTGGAAAGTCATCAATTAGACCTGTCCTATGGAAAGTACGAAAAATTAATCAGTTTTTGTATCTTCTGAAAAGTTGCTAAAAATAACTTACGTGGTGTTAAAACTTTAAAGAAGCTACGCTTTCTAAAGTCTTGAACTACTTCCATTCTAATCCATCAAGATCGGTTCATTAATTTAGCCGTGAAAACGTAACAGACAGACGGACGGACATACGGACAGACGGATAGACAGACAGACAGAAAGGCAGACAGATAGACAGACAGACAGACAGACATATAGAGTTACTTTATACTTTATAATATCATTAAGGTTAAATAAAATATCATAACATCTTACATTATTATTGTTCGATCTATTCCTAAAACGCCCTAAATGTCAACAGCACTTTTAGGTATATCTAGGTCGTAGCAACAACCTTTATCTTTAGATAAAATATACTGAATAAATAATTACACTGTAGGGAGCAAGTACGATATGACATGCAAATCCCAAGTCACATCCCATACTAAGTCACAATCTAATATAATTTTTGTAGAAAAAAATACTGCATATTTGATAACAGCACTCGGAAATGTAATATATTACATAGAGCCTCCAATTCTGGTCGGATTTCAATATTATTCAATGAATATGTTAGTAGGTAGCAGGTTGAAGTAGAGTGGTTTCTATGTCTTGTGATATGTGAACCGGGAAGCGTTCAATTTGATGGTAGTTTATGACTTTTGGAAGTGAAGGTGGTCTAGTTGCTTTTACAATTTCAAAAGGTCTTGGGTTCGATTCCCCGATCAAACAAGAGTGTTATTTGAGTTTGTATTATGGAAGTAGCCCAAAAGATAGAAGTAGCCTCTATAATACTAGATATAAAAACATCAAGTGAAATGTCGGCGTTAATACGGATATATAGATACAGAGCTGACACTTCAGTCAACAAACTCAATTATAATAATAATTTAACAACTTAATGTACGAATGTTGTGACAAATAAATTATTACTATTTTTATCTTTGTCTTCGAACTTTATTGGGTTTCATTCCTGGGTCGGGCAAAGTGTTATTTGTGAACTTTTCATCCGGAAATTCACATTAGCAGCACGGAGTTGGAAATGTGCCCGGTGGCTGGCGATAGGCTCACCCCCTATCCCGTGGGACCTAAACATAACAGGTGCAGTGTGGGAGTTGGTACACCTCTGCTAGGCCCTTCTGGATAATAACGGCGTTATGTAATGTTATGTGATTTTGCATCCCTATTAAATGTTTTTACCGGGCAGAGAGCCACACTGTAACCACGAAAAACATGTAGCAGTTTGGTAAAAACATATTCGTCATAGAGACCCACACACCAACAAGCGGGGAAACTTTTACGTCGAAACCGCATTTTTTGGCAAAATTGAAAACACTAGAACTTTTCATCTAAGTTGGACGATAAAACGTTGTCTTATCTTTACCTTAACTTATGCTATATCTTGTCCTTGTCAAGATATGAGACTAACTGGTAAAGGTTTTTAGGCTAACGTATTAAACTAGTTTTAAGCTTACTCTGATTTCGATTTTTTTCTTTCGTTCAAACATAAAATTAATGGGAGCGAAAGAAAACAATTTAAACTGAGTTCAGATTAAATATTAGTTAGTTCGAGGTGTTTCGGTGTTGGATTTTGAATATCATTTAGACTCGGTCACTCTAGAAATCTCTATTGTGCCGCGGGGGTGTTCACAACCATGCATTCTACACACACAAAGCACACCCAGACTGAGAACAAAATCTTTGCGGATCAAACATTTGATTGGACAAAGATTTGTCGCGTGTGAGGATCGAACCCACAACACTAGCGCAGTTTAAAGCGGCGAGGCGACCGCTTTAACCACTAACCTAACCTAAACTGCTAACTAAACTACTAATCTAAACTAAACTGTCTTACTTACGCCTATCAAGTTATACCTATGTTAATAATAATAATACCAAAACATTCATGTTCGTTTAGAAATTCTAAGATACCGAAGCAGAAATCACAAGAGAATCTTTTGTATTAATAAACTGTTGGCATTTTGCATACTTGCCTTACATCAAGCATGTTAACTTCGTCTGAAATTTCCAAGCGCTCAGTCAGATCTTGTGTGGTTGCTATTTTTATCTAGACGGCACATATCAGTTGAATGTCTGATGAGCCTGCTAGAATAACAGACAAAGCTTAGAATAACATGAAGATACGTCGAGAAGTTGGAAATTTCAATAGACGTTATTTTTTTAACAAATTGTGATATGTATATGACCTCATAAATACTATCTTCGTACCGTTCGGGGGATTGTTAGTTTGTTGATTTTTAGATTAAAAAAATAACCTTTGGCGGGCTTTTGCTTCGTGGATCAAATCTAGATTGTATTTGCTAAAAATAGCCATAATTAGCAAATACAACCGCACTACACAGCCCAAGACTGGCACAGATGGCGTACCATCACACGGGATATGATGATCCAGAAAAGAGGTCACGACCCTCAGAAATGAGGAAGTCGAAGCGAGGAGGAGGAGCAAATACAAACGCCGCTTGGAGTCTAGCTAACAATGTAAGCCAGGAGACTCCAGTCTCTAAGTAAGCTGGCTGTCCAGCCGTAGGCTTAGTGTCTGCAGCTCATGAATGTAACACTTGTGTTAAGAGTACTGGCTAATGGTAACTGCTTACCATCAGGCACGTAGGCGGGCCGAATTATGTCACCAGTGCACAGTGTTAAAAAATCAATTCATACAAGGAGATTAAATTATCGTATACCTAGAGATGATCCACCAAAATCTATTGCATTGTTTAGTTAATTTTTACACAAAAGCTTTTAGTTAAAAAAAAAATTAAGCTTGAAAATTATAATATTTATTAAATGTAGTCCCTTAGTCAAGTAATTTTAACACGCCCATTGAAAAGCTAGATTTTGCAGCAAAATATTCTCAAGTTGCACTACCGCCTTTATACAACGGTAGGAAATAAAGAGCTAGCAAGCTGAGTTCTTAAAGCCTTAGAATTAAATGTTTGCAAAAAATTGCGTTGCGGCCTCGTCCATAAATAATTATTTGAATATCACATTCTTAATTCTTTGCTTCAATGTAATATAAGTTAGGACTAGTTTGCTGGCTGACCGTGAAACGTTTTTCCTTTTGAGAATAAAAGGATAGCATTTTAAGTTAGACCAAGCTAGTATATTCATGTACTCAGATTTAGAAACCAATATGTATAGACACGACATGAACACAAATATCGATGCAGAACAATCCGCCAAAACTCACGGAGGTGCAGATTGTTCCGCGCATCTATGATTTGACAACTAGTTTTATATGAAAATGTGACCACGTGCAAGAGCGGGCAATTGTACATTTAGCAGCAGAAGACCTTTGACATCAACTCCTCCGGTTGGCTTATTGCTCTGAGTTCATTTATACTAAGTAAACTTCCGTGGAAGTGTACCAAAAAGCAAGACACCTAGAAACATATCTCTTTTCGGCAAATAAAATAAAATATTCTTGTTACAGCGATCGACTTGTTAACTCTATCTCTAAATGCATTTAAGAAAATAGTTGTGTAGCAAATCTCGGACACTGGTTTAGAAAAACAATGCCCAAATCCGCTTACATTTTAGAACAAAACGCCATTATTGAAAGTTTTACCATTAGTTTAGAAGAAACTTTAGGAAAAACTACGCTATCGTTTGTTTGTCCAAATGACCATCAAATAACATTCCAATACTTGAGAAGAGTGAGTCGTAATTTTAGGAGTGGCGTCTCCAGAACTAGGCTGGCTGCCATCCAAACTGGGTGTATCTAGGGCCCTTCACTGCTCGCCGTCCAGGAATAACGATCTCTCCATACTTCCAACGTAGACTATAAAAACTACACAAATCTGAACTTTAACACCTGAAAATAAAGTCTTTGAACCTGCCAAAGTTATTGGTGCATCAAAAACACTCAAAATTGAATCTTAAGATAAAAGAGAAAAGGTAGAAGCAAATGAAATTGGTGTTTTAAAATTGAATACCATCGGATCTCACTTGAGTTATCTCGGATTGTTCTATTTTAGTATCGAGTGTACATTTTGGTGACAAATTGATATCGTTTAGAAGATAAAAGTCGGTGCTATTATAAATCTGCGGGTAAGTTGTTTGCGAAAATTTCTCGGTACATTTAATGTACTTAACTTCGGAGAGCTTCCCCTTGGAGTTAAGCTTTTAATAATATTAAAAGTTTTTGCTTTTGTGTATCTATATTTAGGAGAGATGATTCGATTAGGTACGACACGTATAGGATTTAGTGTATAGTTATAGTACATCGATAAAAAGTAACTTTTATTATTTCTGGGGTCCTAAACTATGTCCATTATTTATTTTCATGAAGATCGGTCGGAGATTCGCAGATTATTGGGTACCAAAAAACAAAAAAAATTTCCTCTTCATAATATTAGTATAGATAAATAAACAGGTACACCTAATGCCACATTTACTCTGGAAAATAGAAACCATACTTACGCAGCTCCACTTAACAATCATAACACATTTCACACTCTCATAATATTGTATTCCTTCAACATTTTATGTTATCATCTTTAAAAGCTTTTTCGTGTTCATTGCCTTAGAAATAAAAGCCTTAGATTTGATGGTTTTATCGAAGCCAATAAAAGTAGCATCTTCATTCTCGACTAATTTCTCTAGAGATTCTTCAAAATAATAACAAGGATTTAAAATACTGAGCAGTAATGGATTGCCCGCTTTCAGAGTTCCGTAGTACTTATCAGTAATCATTTAAATTTTGCCACGAACTCGGGCAAAGTGAAGAGTATTATTGACTATCCACGATGGCCGAGTATTTTGATTCACATAACATAACACCACATAACGTAAAATAACATCATGCCTATATTACCCAGAAGGCTGTAGCAGAGGTGTACATCACCCACACTTCACCTGTTATGTTTAGGACCCATAAGATAGGGGCCTATCGCCATCTACAATTCCAACTCAGTGCTGATATTGAGAATTTTCAGACAGAAAGTTCACAAAGTGTACTATTTTGTAAGTAAGTAAGTATTCAGTGAACAATTTATACAAATACACGATGGTATTTTAGGAATAATGTTGAAAGAAAATCTTAAAAACAACATTTAGAGGCCTCGTTGAACTCCCTAATGTAATTCAAGTTTATTTTTCATATTTTATTATAAAAGAAAAATTTATTATATATATTTATTATAAGAAAACACACGATGGTATAGTGTGTTTTCTTAAATTGTTTACTGAATCATAATTATTCATATATTAATCACATACTTGGCCACCACGAATAGTCAAAATATTTTTTAACAAAAAAAAAACCGACTTCAAAAAGTAGATAACCTAAAAAGCAAAAAATAAATTTACTTCGCACAAAATAATACGTTTATACATTTAGTTAAATAGAAATTATTAAATAATTACTTTATAATTCTGAAGTCGGTGCCAAGTAAAAGCTATAACAACCTTACTACAATATCAAATTACAGTACACACAATAAAGAGAGGCGTAGTTGTGCTAGTGCGCGGCCGCCCAGTATTGGTACTTACCACAGAAATATAACTAATATTCAGTTGATATTATCTATACAGAGTTATTGACTTGGCACCGACTTCAGAATTATAAAATAATTATTTAATAATTTCTATTTAACTAAATGTATAAACGTATTATTTTGTGCGAAGTAAATTTATTTTTTGCTTTTTAGTTTATCTACTTTTTGAAGTCGGTTTTTTTTTGTTAAAAATTATTTTATTTTACTATTTTAAGTGATGGGTAGACCGAGCAAGAATGTTTCTCGAATGAGGAGACGACGGTTACTTGACGGAAAATTTATTTAGGGTGCCTATATTAAAAGAATTATCCCCGTACTCCTAACCGTTGAGGAGTTGTACCTTCCAGCATCAGCTCAGCAACATAAAATACTGACTACTAGATGCAAATATCCAAGTAGCTTTAGATAATATACAAAAAACAATATAGAAGCCTTTTAAATTTGAGGGTTGCCCTCGATTTCTCTAGGATCCCATCATCAGAACGTAACTTAAAAAAATGGGACCACATGACAAGTATATCCTTTCAAACAAAAAAAGAATTTCTCAAATCGGTCCAGGCGTCTTCGAGTAATCGGTGAACAAACATAAAAAAAAAATACAACTGAATTGAGAACCTCCTCCTTTTTTTGAAGTCGGTTAAAAATCCAAAATATCCACGGTGGTAGATTACCACAAAACCCTTTATAGCACGCCCGTTGCTCACTTCACCAGTTTGTCGTCTCCTTCGTTAGTAAAAACATCACTCAAAGTGACTGGATCAATTGTAATGAGATTTTCAGTGTCACAATACTTAAGGTACCGGAAATTAACTGGTTCATTAATCATACTTCCCTTGGGGACATATTTTTTCAAGTCCGTTTACGAATATTATGTTAACATTAATTTCTTGTAGAAATCTTTAAAGTTTTGTTAATAATATAAATTACTTAAATTTTTGTTTTGACTGTTATAAGTATAATTTTAGGTTCTTCAGCTCATTGGTTTTGGTCAAATAGCATTTCGCCAGTTAGGTAAAAAGATTATTTGATTTTGCTAAATGTTCATTGATTTCCTATAGTTCTTAGCACTTTGGTAGGAATTACTTCAAACAGAAACGCTAAGCCTGTTACGAGTACCTATATTTAAAAAAGCGAGGATAGAGGGACATTAACAAAATAATATTTTCAATTCTAACGTCAATACTAATGCTAGCTCCCTAATCTTGATTTTGCAAATAAAAATAGCCTGTGTCCCTTTCGGGGCCTTAAATAATCTACATACCAATTTATATCAAGATAGGTTTTGTGGTTTGGCCGTGAAGGCGATACAAACATACAGTTGACATGACACTTATCAATTAATTCCAACTTGGGACTGTAAAGACAGAGTCACTTTCAAATTTATATAAATCTATCTATTTCTTAATATCGTGATTGTTTTAGAGTTGAACTAGTGACCCGCCCTGGCTCCGGGTACTATGTAGTATATAGTATGTAGTATATAGTATATACATGTTTAATTCATAAAAAAAACATTGTGCGTAGTTTTATAGACAGAGTGTTGTCCACAGTCCAATAAATAAATAAATTCTTTCTGGAGATTACCTAAATCTTTTATTACATGAAGTAGCACCTATTACGAGATTTTGTCCACGTCTTTATTTCCGTGTTCATTAAGAACCTGGCTCCCTGCCAAGTGTGCTGGCTCATTGTCCAATTTAACCTAATGCTCAGTTTACTTATTAGAACAACTCTTTATAACATTGGTAACAACAAAGCAATTGTATTGTTTCCTTCACGACTCACGAGGAAATACTTACGATTATATTAAAAGTTTTACGAGTACACCAAAATCGGGCTCAAAGCATTATTTTGGTATGGTATTTCTGTTGAATAATAATGAATATATATATTTAAAAAAGACAATATATTTTATCCGACAAAAAAGTACTAAAAAGAAAATAAAAAATCGTGAATTTTAAGTCTTGGGTATTGAGCTTAGTTACATAACTATAAAATATTATATTTACTAATTTTGAGTCGTAATAGTTGACTTAAAATATTAACTTATTTTAAGTTAATTTTTGTCGGTTAATTGTTACTAATCATTATATTTTACTGTTTTCAGTGAAGAAGCTATGCCCATGCAAGGTTTTGTAGAACCTTGCATTAGTAGTAAATTGCCGAGTTTATTTTTATAAATCACAACTATTATGGTACTATAATTAGGTATTTTACAGGCACTTCACTACAACTGACAGTCAAAAAGTGCTATGTTCGAATAATTTCCTTGTTACTCCTAACCGTTAAGGAAATATACTTGCCATCATCAACTCAGTAATATAAAATTTTGACTACCAGACGCAAATATCTGTTATCATGTTTCATACATTTTTATATATTATAAAAATGTATGAAACATTTTCTAAGTTTCTATAACATTCGAGAGCTTCCCTAAATTTTCCTACGATGCCATTTTCAGATTCTTACTTCTTTGCCATGGGACTTTCATTAAGATGTACCATATTAAATAAAGAATTAACAAAACTGGACAACTTTGCTAAAAGTTATGTGTGGTCTAAAAAAAATATACGCGTTGACTTAAGAACCTCTTCCGTTTTTTTGTCCGTTAAAATAAATTACTAGCTGCCACCCGCAGTTCTCCCGCCTGCAATGCAACACTGTCGATCTTTAGCTTATGGTACACAAAATAGCCCACGCTCTATTCTCAGACCTAAGGTACCAGGTTACCATACAAGTAGGTCTGATAAGAGGGACCAGAAAAAGGACAGATTTTTTGCACGAAAGTCTGCGGTTATTTCGGGTTGGAACGTAGATACTCATTTGAATATTAAGACTGTGCTTTACACTTGAACCGTCTTGGTCAAAATCTTATCGGTAGTACAGTTTCGACCGTTCCATACGTCTATTTTGATATCTTGTAAAATATTATTGAAAACTTCTGAAACGTGTTTCTGCCATCAAAATGCTACCTCGAGATTCATAAATTTATATTTGATTTGATATACGGTACGGTACGTGATAGAATCGCAAATCTTCTATTAGAATTTTCAAAAGTCGCACCAATGCAGAATCGCTGACAATAATATTTTAAGTTCTTCCTATGTATCTAAACATTGTCCAAAAATCGCTTCTGAAAACTGTTTGGACTTATTTACGTAAATATGCGTTTTAAAATATTTCCTAACTTTTTCTTTTACATTTTTTTTTTTCAATTTTCATTAAAATTTGTGTAGTAGTCAAGTAGTGAAAACGTTATAGTCAGACGGAGATAATTTTACACAACGTTATTCTATTAGTATGAATGTTAAGTCAAGTAGTGTCTCAATAAACAATCCCATAAAGGTTAAAAATGGTAAAAAAAATCTATAGGTGTGAGCAAAAGTAAAACCAATACACAGTCTTATGTTTAGTGCCTCACTGACACTATTTTCTAGGCAATAAAGTGGCATATGTCACCAGTTCCGATATTAAACTAACATTAAGTGTGTCTTTAGTGCCAAATGCCTGAGCTCTTGTTTTATGAGGTGAACAGATTCTTCAAGAGCTGAGATGTGTTATTGTCAAGTGTGATGTTTTAGATGGTTGAGCTGTGAGCATTCAGATTTGACTACCGAGTGCCGTGTTTTTATACTAACGTATTATGGGTTAAACTATATATATTTTTAAGTTTTTATCTATTTTAAAGACAAAACATAACATTTATAATTATATTTTTTTAGTTTGCGTAACCAAATTAACGATTATAACAATTTTGAGAATATTGCCACAAACAAACATGCATGTTTATCAAAAATGTTTTAATTATTAATTGAGTTACATGCAAACTGAAAAATAAAAATAATACATTTTGAAATAATGCTCGCCACCAAACATGCATTTTATTGTTTAGGATAATAATATGATTAACATAGCATAACATCCAACTAATTGTATGTGTATTGTAGTATTTACATTATGTACTTTAGGTTTCTTATGTATTAAAATTAAACTCAGTTTTTAACTGTAGATACTAGATTGATACTCTTTAAAAAGGCAGCAATTTGTCTTTATTCCTAGTTATCATAATTGTACTGCCAGTGTGATTGTACATACTTATATTGTACGTGATTGTAATTGAAATCGTCATCGCAAATATCTAAATACTTAATTAAAACACGAAAGCATTGTCATCTTGTAGGGTAGTTGGATAAAAATAAGAGGGATATAAGTTAAACAAAACATATCAGTAACTAATGAATTTATTTACATATTCACATATAATTAAATCTGCAACATTGAAATAAGTATAATATACAATATTTCTTATCAACTAGTACAAATATTAGCTTCATTAATTATCTATCACAACATTCAGTTTCCTTACGTAGTGTTGCACTGCGCGTGGATGTCTTCCTCGCTCCTTAGCATATATACCTAAGTGTGAGAGGAATAGATAGCTTTCTACAGCTTTTTATTTTGTTGGGGCTTTGTGGAGTAGGTCAATAGTCGTTTTGTTCGGTTGATTGCGTCATTGTTCTTTGGTACAAAAAGTGTCAGGACTTGTTTAAACAAGTGCTAATGTAACGGTTTTTTGAATTTACTTAGGCTTGTTTAACAATGAACAATTCAATTTATCTAGTCTGAAAAATCTAAAAGTCAAGTATTTTATTTATTTTTGTGATGAGATCAAGTAAGTTAGTATTTTGACGGTTCGTTAGTTAAATACTTTTACAAAATATCTTAATATTATCAGCCAAATATAAGTTACAAATCTAACAGTATAATTAGAATATAAAAATATTCTAATTTTACTGTTATTATGCAAGCTTATCACGATTAAACGCAATTTCAATTCACACATACACATAAATAAAATTAAATTGGAATCACATCCAATCGTGATAAGCCTGCAGATACATTGCATGGCCAAATTAAAATTCGAGTTAACATAAAATTTTCTTTAATCTAATTACAAAACATTTTACTACTAAGACCGTTCTCCCATACAAACATTACACTACACTTATAACTAAGAACAGTCACGCGCAGTGCAATCAGCGAGATTAATTGAGTGTGTGCGTGAGCGCATGTGTGTGCGATCATAACGCGTGTAGGAGAAGTGCGCCGGCGCTTACAGATGTCAGCACTGCGCTGTACCGGATGGATGTACCTGTGGAGGAAGAGTCATTATTTTTTTATATGATCACAATTCCTATGTTGAAAATCGTAGGACTATTGAGTCAAAGGTCTCACGACTAAACAAATGTTAGAGCAAACATTATTCAGTTCGAATTAGTAAGATTATTTCTTAAGTGAAATTTTTGTAATTGGCGCGCTCAACACATGGAATGCGTCATGTCAATTTATGCCAAGATTTTTCGAATACGGGTTTGGCTCGTTTGAAGTGGATGTGAGACCTTAGGAAGTTAAAATGTCAAAGAAAATGAGCATAAATTAGGACTAAAAGTACCTGAAGAATCCTCTCCAGTGACGGAGGCGGGATGTGGCGCGTCTTCCCTGATGAACATGGGCTCGCTCTTCCTGGCATAGATGTCGAATATGGTGGCCACGCAGCTCAGTGTGAACTGCCCGCTGGCTGGAGGGATCAGCGTGTATCTGGCGAAGACATACTCTATTTGAGAAAGAAGTCACCCCATAACGCCTGTATTGATTACGCATGTACATCATACATAAACCACCGATAGCCGAGTGGGACACATTATCAATTATGGTTAAAAACTTATGTGAGAAAAGGAAGCCTTTCGCCGTCTACTGGGCATAATTTTATATTTCGTGCACAAAGCGAGCATTTCTCAACAAAAACCTCATATGACACTTTTAAGAAAAAAAAATTGTATGTGATGATGACTTTACTATAGGTCAGAATCAACCATGACTTTGGATGTTAGTCAAAATTGCCCAAAGCTCTTGCAAACACATAGACGTCTGTCAATTCTGTTTGCAGTCAAGACCGACCCAGTTTGTTTAACCTACTCGTATCAATAAATAATAGATCAGCCGCCAGAGCTAAATCGATCTATTGTTATCTATTGTTCGGTTTTATACCTTCGCTCTTGATAGGTTACCTTTAAACGTCATTCAAGTTCTGTGGGTAATGTTAAAGTTTAAATTAAGTCATATTATTCAATATTTTTTCTGTTGCAGATTCAGTGTTATATATTATTACTAATATTCGATAGTGCTAATTGGAGCTGTGAAAAAAAAATCACAAATAGATTGATCAATTTATACGTAGATGCAAGACGTAGACCAAAGGCAAATGGATGTATTGCATAAAAGAAGATATGAAAAAAAAAGGAAATGAATTAAAGTGAAACAACTAAGTTATAAAGAATAACAATTAGCGCCAGCCCCAAATAAAATGAGAGAAGGGTAGGAAGAAAAATACATAAGAGTTGGTTCAGCTACTTACTTCAAAATTTCCTTATCATCCTTATGCTCCTTTTCAAACCCATAGTAGTTATCCTGGTAAGCTCTATTTAGGCTAGCACTAGTATACGTCAGTCCCATCTTGTAGTGTTCAGCTTCTAGTATTGTCACCTCAAACTGACTGAATGCTCCTCTCTCTTTGAAGTCCTGGTCTGAAGTCCGGCTGGAGACTGATTCTGCAATCTGGTGACGGAAAGTGACTGGTTAATGATACAATTTTTTACTTCTAAGTCTACTGGATGGTATTAGGATAGTTCTATTGGATTGGCTAAGATGGATCAAGTAAATTTATAAAAAAAAAATATTATTTGAAAATTGTGAAATCATGTTTTTAATGGTAAACATCTATATATATAAAAACCGGCCAAGTGCGTGTCGGGCCACGCGCAGTAGGCTTCCGTAGCTAGTCGTAACAACATATTTCGACTTAAAAGGGATTTACTATCTGTATTAAACAAGTAACATCTTCATACAAGTCATTACTTTCAAAGGTTTTTGTAATTTGCACGAATTATTCTAAGTAACTGCATTTTACACTTTGGACCCCAATTACTCTAGAACTAATTAAGTTAAAGTAACCAGATAAAATAATAGCGTCCTTCAGATAGGAAATGTTTGTAGAACACGAAACCAGCTAGCACGTATGACGAGATGTATGAATGTTAAGGAAGCGAAAGAAGTATGTAAGGAGCGAAGCACATGGCGTTCCATCGTCTCTGCCTACCCCCGTGGGATAAAGGCGTGATTTTATATATGTATTATGTATGTTTATTTATGTTTCAAGAATTTTGAACGAAATATTCTGAGTAACTGCATCTGACATTTCGGACCCCTATTCCTCTTGAACTAATGAAGTGAACTTATCCGCTATAGTTTTCCTTTAAAGTTCATTACATGTACTACCGACACAATTTTTTTCAGATTTTAGGATCCAGTAGTTTAGCTTTTAGAGGGGGGGGACGCCCTACTCGAACAAAAATTTGTTCTTTAAAGTTAATTATCTCGCAAACGGATCCCTAAATCAAAAAACTGTCTTAGCAACCCCTAAACGTTTTTAAAAGTCCTATCTAACAATACCCCACACTATGGGGTAGGCGACAAAAAAAAAAACATCCCTACTTTACATGTAGGGGAGCTACCTGAAAAAAAAATTTTTTTTCCAAATTTTACTCTACGACTTTCTTTGTTTAGTTAACATACATGTTTATGCAAAATTTCAGTTTTCTAGCACCAACGGTTTCGTCGCTATGCCGTGGACAGACAGACGGACATGGCGAAACTATAAGGGTTCCTTGTAGGTACTACGGAACCCTAAAAATGAAACCCATTTTCCGTTGTCACGACATAGCATGAAAACGGCTAGACCGATTTGGCAGAATTTTTTTTTGTAGTTTTCTAATACTTTGTACAAGGTTCTTACGGAAAAAAATATTAAGAAAATCTCTCAGAAAGATTGTAAAATATACATTTAATTTTCCATCAGGGAAATAGGTATTCATTTTTATATGGAGGATATTATAGATTCCAGTTCAAATTGAATAGGTACGCATACATAAGATAGGTCAGCTATACAAAATAAAGTAGTGCATCAAATTTACGCTAAGGCGGTACGAAGTTCGCCGGGTCAGCTAGTAATTAATAAACTTTATATTTTAGCCTCTTTTCATCATTTTTCTGTTGCAAGAATAAATTTATGAAAAGAAGTTATATTGATATGCGATTAAAAAATCAATACATTAACAAAAATAAATAATTCTGGCTGAAGTCGCAAAACTTTAAAAAAAGAATAATAATCCTACATAGCATTTTACTTATTCTTCTTTGAGACAAAGAGACGAAAGCCTTAAAGCAATAATTTTCACGCGTGAGCACGAAACACTAAATCAAGCAAAAAGAAATGAAATATAGCATCTTGAAGTAAAATTTATCTCTCTTGTGATACATATTCAGAATTTTTGAAAATCCAGACCAATTTTTTAGAGTTGACGGAGATTCGACAGCTAAAATTAAACAGTCTGATAATAAAATAAAAGCAACTTGGACTGTAATAAATACTGAAACAGGACGGTCCAAACCGCGAGATGATAGTTTTGAATTAGTGGTTAATAACAATATTATTAAAGATAATCTGGGTTTGGCTGAAACATTTAATAATTACTTTGCAAAAATACCAGTTGAGACTACCAGTTTCTTGGATTCATGCTCAGTCACAGCTGAATCCTTGGCTAGGGGCAGCGTGAAAGAGTGTGATGTCATTTTCAAATTCCAATTTATAAGCCCAAGTGAGGTGGTGAAAACCTTCAAGTCGCTCAATTCAAAGAAAACAACCGACTTGTGGGGCATTTCTGTCAAGATATTGCAAAATATAATTATTGAAATAGCACCACAATTAGCTGTAATATTTAATCAATGTGTAGATAAAGGTATATTTCCTAATTTGATGAAACATAGTAAGTTAATACCATTATTCAAGAGTGGGTCTAAGAGTGACCCTAGCAATTTTAGACCCATCTCAATCTTGCCAGCAGTTAGTAAAGTCTTTGAAAAGCTTATTTTGCAGCAGTTAGAAAGCCATTTTAATATTAATAATTTATTTCACAAAGAGCAGTATGGTTTCACAAAGGGTCGCTCAACCATAGATGCAGGTTCTACACTTATAAAACATATATTTAATGCCTGGGAAAACGCGCAAGATGCAATTGGCGTTTTCTGTGACTTATCCAAAGCATTCGACTGCGTTGAACATCAAACGCTTTTGCGAAAACTCAGGCACTATGGAGTCAGGGATATTGCACTTGATCTGGTTGCCTCTTACCTTGGTGACAGAGTTCAACGAGTTGATATAAATGGAATTAGGTCCTCCGGATTACCTGTCTCAATGGGCGTGCCACAGGGCTCAATTCTCGGTCCGTTTCTCTTTTTAGTATACATTAACGATTTACCATTCTATGTGCAAAATTTTTGTGATATAGTACTTTTTGCAGATGATACTTCGCTTATTTTTAAAGTTAATCGTAATCAGGATAGTATTGATGATATTAACAGGTCACTTGCACTAGTCCAAGACTGGTTTACTAGCAACAATTTATTATTGAACTCGAATAAAACTAAATGTATAAAGTTCACTTTGCCTAATGTCAAGAAACAGAACATGAGTATAATACTAAATAACGAAATTATTAGTCTTGTAGAATCAACTATGTTTTTAGGAATAACCTTGGATCATAAGCTTCAGTGGGGCGCCCATATATCGTGTCTAGCAGGGAAACTCAGCTCCGCGGCATTCGCTGTTTGGAAAGTTCGTCAGTTAACTGATATTGAAACTGCGCGACTAGTTTATTTTAGTTATTTTCACAGTGTCATGTCCTACGGTATTCTGCTATGGGGCAAGGCAGCTGATATTCAAAACATTTTTGTAATTCAAAAACGGGCAATTCGTGCGATTTACAAACTCAAAGCTCGAGATTCTCTGAAAGAACGATTTAAGGAAATAGGTATTTTAACAGTAGCATCGCAATATATATTTACTAATATTATGTTTATACGAAAAAACATAGGAACATATACCAAGAAAAGCGATGTTCATTCATTGAACACGAGGAATAAGCATAAATTGGTAGGCCAATATTATCGCTTAAACAAAGTCCACAACTCATTTGAGGGACTTGGAGTGCGTTTTTATAACAAAATTCCTGTCGAAATCTTGAACTTGCCCCTACTAAAGTTTAAGAGTATCGTTAAGAATCGTCTCATGGAAAGGGGCTATTATAAAATAAACGATTTCTTAACCGACACTACGCCTTGGAAATAATATTTATTTATCTAATGTATTTATTACAGTAATGTATTTATTATTTACAATTATTATGGTTATTATATTTCAAATGAATTGCCAAGTTAGACACTGTTTTATCCTATTTATAATTATGATTGATTATGATTATTTTGACATATTATATTCTATATTGAGATTGACATAATTTATTTTTGACATCATATTATCATATTATTGACTTAAGTTTCAACTTTTGACATTATAATGAATATCAATTGATACATTATTTTTTATTATTTAATATGATTAATGAAAATTCACACTCACTAAATTTGATTTGTATAACCTCATTTCATGTTATTTCAAATATTGTTAAGTAAAGGCAATCTGTGTGTACATTTTTTAATTTTTATATTTTTGTAGTATAAATAGTTTTTGTTATTAGTATTATAAATATTTTTTTGTTTGTTCTGAAACCCTTATACAGTAGTATACACACATTGTTTTTACTCCTTTATTTTCTGCTTGAAGTGTAAGATATTGCAACCCTATATACTATGGATTTATTTATAATAATTTAATTGCATTTTCTCTTTATAACCATATTTAGCTATAATGTTGTTTTGGTTGCTATAACTTACACATAGAATTATTGTCAAAAAACAAACAAATATTGTATGAATTATTTGAAAAGATGGTGCACATGAGTTTCTCACCAGCTCTTCTCATGATGCAATACCCATCGGAGCTGGTACTTGGATTGATTTTAATTCAATTCTCTAAGTTGAATTAAAGTCAATCTAAGCTCCGGTGTCAAATCATTTTATTACAATAAGTATTATAATTTAGTTAGCTAAGTTTTATTTTAATTTTATATTTTTTGTGTTTTGATGTTTGTTTTGACGTGTTCAAGCGCCCCTTGGGGCCCATGGAAATAAATGATTTGATTTGATTTGATTTGATTATTTTATTTAAAAGATGAGAGATAGTTACGAATAATAATAGAAAACATTCTTTTCTTTTGATTCGATGTACTTTTTGTACGATTGTTATAAAAACTAATTTAAAAAATATTTTATTAAATATTTTTTGTCTGTACAAAACCAATTAGTTCGAAGTCTATTACAGAATATGTTTGGAATTGTCAACGGGTTCATCGATATTTTATAAAATTCGTGTATCTTGTTAACTAAACTAACCTTAATATTTTTCAAACATAAACCATCATCTTGAAACGAAATTACTGCTATCCAAGTGCACTACATTAAGGTTTCCTGCTTCAGCTTTCTTACCTCGGTGAAATAAAACGCTTGCTCCAATCAGCATAAATTTAAATACCTTTGTGACGTCATGTGCCTCACCACATTTCATTGACACGTGAGCGTGCATTCATTTGGTTTATTTGTCTCTGGTTACGTGTGGAAATTCGTGGAAATTCGCGGAAGTAGATAATCCTACCTTTTATTTCATTATGTGGTCCGGGTTTAATGTTGTAGTACGTGCATGATAGGTACTTAACATTTTGAATTTAATATTGGTTAAAATTAATATATTAACAGCTTCACAAAATATATATATTTATATTTATACTGTAATACTAAATTTATGCATAATAATGTATTTTTGCACACCGATTCCACGGTAAAACATCCTGTACTACGTACTGTACGTACGTACTACCTGTAATACCACCTATGTAACCATGTTTAGGGAAAATAAATGAATTCTTTTTCTATTTCTATTTCCAGCTCTCTCTAACTCATTAAACAATCAACGCAAAGAGAAATGTTATTCAGTCTAACATGATTTGTATCATAACTCTTTGTTGAAGTTTCGCACCATATTAATGTTGTATTACAATGTGGACTCAGCAAGAAATCACGTCTATAAACTTGAAATAAATCTATTTAATGCACTCTGTTTCCTTGTTAACCTTTCTTTAAATTCTCAGGTGTTTCATTATCCAAAAACAGAAAATTTCGTTTTAGTGAATTCTATTAACTTGAAAACCTGCCAGGAGAGTGTCGCGCCACGCGTGTTAGGGTTAGTTGGTCTTCATCAATATAAACCGATTTAATATCTGCATTAAATAAGTGACATCTTCATTATACGAGTCATTATTTTCAAAGAGTTTTTAATTAATTTACATGTACCCGTCAAGTCAAGTTTTTATTTCACTGCTTTATTAAAGTAGATCATATTCGTATTCATGGTTAGTTTCAGTTTTCTTGTATTTACTATTTCAACACTATAGTTACCTTCGACAGAAGGACAAGGCAAACTATAAGGGTTCCTTGAAGGTACAACAAAACCATAAAATACAGACGAAAAGAAAAAAAAACCAAGGATTTCACTTTGGAATTTCATTAATATCAACCCTTCATGTTTCTGATATTAAAGAAAATATCTTTGAGCGGGGAGCGAAGTTTTGTATTTTTATGTTGACCCAGAAAGTTAAAACAATGGGGTTTATTCATGAGCCACCATTCATTAGTAAGAAAGGATGTTGGTATTTGGTTTTCTATCGAGATGTCCGGATAATAAGATCCATTTTTGTTAATATTTTCTTTGATATGTTAATATATTTTTTTTTTTACTTTATTATCTTAATTTAGTTAAAATATTTAGATTTTTTTATTTCAAGGTTCTTTGCAATAAGTTATTTTTTTAATTGCATCTTTTTACTTAACTTCTTATTGATTGTTTTGCTATGCTTAGCAAATTATACTAAGAAACAGTTGAAGAAATTATGGGACGGGAAATGGATGAACGTGGCGTTATAACGTAACATACAGTTGAAAAATTTAGGGTCGTGGCAAGATACGACCGTAGCTGGTTAGTTAAAGCAACTGACCGGTGCCGCGGTGTGCAGAAGGTTTAAATCCTGCCGGTCCCATAATTTTTCAACTGTTTCTTAGTTTAATTTTACTTAAATGTTCTATTAATATCAATAACTTTACCGAATAATGTTTATTATATTATATTAAATACAAAAAGGCATAGCAAAGCTAAAATTTGCTTTAAAATATCACAAGTATTTGATAAAAATGCGTCATCTCTCGACAGTAATAGTGTTGATCTTAATTCAAACTTACTGTATGTGACTAAGTGACTTATCACTCATCGCATAGGTGGCGCTAAAACCAAGTAAGGTTTGTCTAGCTAAGGTATATATATACCTATGACGCTGGCACAAAAGAGTTGAGAAATTTTGAGTTTAGCAGCATACGAATCCATAGCTGAATTGGCAAAGCGCTTGGGGCGTATACCCAGGGGGTGCAGGTTCGAGTCCTGCTGGATTCTTAATTTTTCAACTTTAATATTATATAAAATACAAAAAGGCATAGCAAAGATAAAATTTGCTTTAAAATATTACAAACTTTACCAAATTTGAATATTGTCTGATTTTCTGAAATAGTTTAACCTTTGTATGGTGCTGCTTCTCAGCAATTTATCAGAACCTAGAACTGCCGCGACTTTGTCCTCGTGTATAGCAATAAGCAAACATAACAGGTGAAATGTGAGTGTTATATACCTCTGCCGCAACATTTTAAGTATTAAAGGCGTGATGTTATGCCATGATACTGAACGTAGCTTTTATTTGACATGAGACACAGTAGTTATTGTTGGCTAACAGTATTATGATTCCACTAGCTCGTTTTGAGTATAGTATTATAGTTCCGAACTAAAACTTCTTATCCACCAAAACTTTGAGTGAGCTTGGAAGATACACCTTCTACTTAAGTTCTTGGGAAGACTTAGAAAATGACCTTGCCTCATCTTATTCGGTCTAGTGAAGAGCTAAGAGTTATACATTGCTACCTTGTTAATAAACTCATTATGTTATTAAGCGAATACTGGTAGGCCCAATTTCCCCAGTTCATGATAAAGTTTTAGATTGTTAACTGCCTGATAACTATACAAATTGACATTTTGTTTCTCAAATATTGTATGAATTATTTGAAAAGATGGTGCACATGAGTTTCTCACCAGCTCTTCTCATGATGCAATACCCATCGGAGCTGGTACTTAGATTGATTATAATTCAAATTTCTATATAAGTTGAATTTAAAGTCAATCTAAGCTCCGGTGTCAAATCATTTTATTACAATAAGTATTATAATTTAGTTAGCTAAGTTTTATTTTAATTTTATATTTCTTTATTTGCTTGTTTTGACGTGTTCAAGCGCCCCCTGGGGCCCATGGAAATAAATGATTTGATTCAAAAATGTTCAGAGTCAATCAAAAACTTATCAGGAATTCTTAATAACTTGTATTTGTTTGCCAGCATTGTGTCTTGCAATGTCATTTATATTTCATTGTTCCGAAAATTGTTACAGTGTATTATTATTGTAAGTACTTACTTTATGATCATCAAGTATCCAAGTAATATTGGGTGCAGGGTAGGCTTCGTCGACAGAGCAGTTGGCACGAAGGACATCACCACGAGCGTAGCTGCCTCGGGAGATGGTGATGTGTGGCGCTCGGAAGGGTGGATCTGGGTAGAAGATAATACGGTAAGGAAGAGTGAACACTTTAATTGACAAAAATATTACCTGCACTCAGTGTTTTGTATTTAATAGCGACTATAATACTAATTGCGTCGATGGTATTTTAGTTAATGTATGCACCTCTCGGTCAAGGTCTCGAGTTTATTGTAAAATTTCCGTTAAGAAATTCACAATAGCAGCACGGAGTTGGAATTCTGCCCGATGGATGGCGATAGGCTCATCCCCTATCCCATAAAACCTAGACAACAACATGTGAAATGTGGGTGTTATACAGGTGTGGGTGTGATGTTATGTTATGAGTTATAATGCTAATTAGCTATGTGTGTTGTATTTGCAATTGGTGTCTTCACCTTATGGACATTCATTCAAAATTATGTGCATTACTGCTAAGCTTACACCTGGTATGTATTGAGCAATAAGATAGGCTGACTCTAAAACTAGTAAACTATACCTGTAAAGGGCATTAACGACCCAACACCACCTTTACATAATCTCATATAACATTTTCAATCAATTCCGAAAAGAATATTATTTTATTAAAAGATGAAAAATATTTTCAAGTCGAACACGACGATCATTTTTCTCTCAAAATTAAACGTGTCAAAATATAATACAATACCTTTCGCTCGCACACATTATAACTAAAAGAAAGTAATAATCCCATTTAGACACAAAAGAATAAATTGTCTCAAGCTAAAGAAAAATCTAAAGTAAATCTGTCATACTTATCAAACAAAATTCAGTAAACTCATGCCAATAACACTTTAGTTCTTAGATCAGCAACAAAAGAATCTAATGGCTTATACAGCACTTTCGCGCGAGATTTTATTAAAAGAAAATGTATACTTCATCTCCGAACATTTATAGCTACTAATGGCACAATAAAATACGAACTGAAGTATATTACTGAGTGAAATTTTCTCAATCCATTATTGAATAAAACCTTACAAAAATATTTCAATTAAAATAATCTATATAGCTCCTCGAATGCAAAAGGGCAGCAAATGAAAAAAAAATGTTTTATTGCAAAAATGAGAACAAACAATTTTGCATTGGAGCACTTTGACAAGTAACGTCAGTGCAAAACCGCCATTTTGTTTGTTGAGCCCCGAAACTCGACGCAAACGCACTTCAGTTATGTAAAAAAGTGACACAATCTAAAAGTGCCATACTATGTGTTTTGCGTTTGGAAAACGTCATTTTTACATCTTAACAAATAATGTTCTAATTGAAATTATTAATAAAATGCAACAGTGCTATATTTGCCATGAATGAGTCCTTTTTGCAATTAATTATACTTGAATAAATTATTATATTTAGCGTGCTAGAATGGGAAGCTCAGAAATATGAAATTTTTTGTTACAAGTTTCTTAATCAAAATTGCCAAACCATATAAATGTGATACTTGTTATCTACGGGCATTGAGCAAATGTTAAAACAATTGATTTTGTGATAAAACTATAAAGATTATTATTAATTTATTATAAGAATCTTACTTGGAGCACGAAAAAAAAAACAAAGGAAAAACATATTGCATAAATAAAATAAATAAATAATTATAATTGCATAAGTTGATAAAAAATGCTATGCAATAGCTTTACCACGGCAGTCCTCGAGTGCCACACGTCTTTTTTATTGCAGATAAAAAAATTACACAATGAATAGAGCACGAAAAATTAAGACTATGGCAACCTTCATTCAAGCATCAGTTTTCTGAATTAAAAATATCTGTCTGTCAGCATTTAAATGGGCTGATATAAAAATCATTAAAGTTCATCGAGATTATGACAACAATTTTTGGAACGAAGTTCCTTATCGCGCGTTGCGAAAGGGGGCTAGACGGAAAAAAATGGAACGAAAAGTTGTAACGACACTTTTCGTAGCAATTCTCGTAGCGACGTAGTAATTACATGCTACGCTACAGTTATGGTGCTACACATTTTATGTGTCCGTCTATCTCTCTCACTTATAGAAAAAAAAATAAAAAAAATTTAAAAAAAAAACTAAAAAGAAAAAAAAATTACTAGAGTTGCGTTTTTAAAACAATTGGGGGGCGCTGGCGCGCTGCAATAGGTCCGCGCAGGCGTACACGATCCATGAAGGGGATGCTCTGGACAGCGATCCACTGCCCAGTACTAACGCGTAGGGTAGTAACTTTACCCCACCCACCACTACTGTATACTACCAAAGAAACACTCCCACCAATCCGACTCAAAGGACCATGTTCGAAGGTCGGCGCGGGAGGTTATAAATCAAACTGCATTTAGTTTACTATTCACGTTTAATGAACACCGTAAATACAGTACTGACTTGCTGCTCTCATGTAAACAATAAAAATCATCTCCTTATATACCCGTGTTGGTAACGAAACCATATCGCCTTCTAATTCGACGGTAACGCCATCTAGATGCAAAATTGGTACTAAAATCCGACCAGTATAATTAATTAATCGCGATATGATTTCGTTTACCTTTTTAACGTAAACAGTAACAATAATGAATCCTGACAGTGTTTCTGCACAAGTTCCGGATATTGCTGATGGATTTAGTTAAGTAGAGATTATAAACAGACAATAATAAATGCTTTTGTATTTTAGCAAGTACGCATTATAACCTTTCTTTACTATTGTGCTAACCAAGTCATACGCGTTATAATCTCTCCATTATTGTGTGTTTAGCAAGTGTACGCGTCATAACTATATTAAATTCAAAAGCAAATTATTTTTTAATATGACCACAGAATGTTTACTAATTTTGTTATATTCATGAAATATCCGATTAGAACACATCTAATTATGTCATTGGGATTGGTGATGAGATTATTGATAATGAGATCTGATATTATTATATCGCCAGTGAACTTGCGAATACAATTTAAAAGAAAGCAAGGTAATCGCAGAAAAATAATGTTAAAGATAAGGTTTGTTATGTGTGATCATAGAACTATTACTCCTAGAAACCGAGTACACGCATGAAATGTGAAGCCACTTGAATTGTGCCGTTTTAGTTCAGTGTAACTCTGGTATTTATCAGATTTTCATTTAGTTTGTCTGTCCGCCAAGCGGCGCATTATAATTTTCAATCAATCTGTTTTTAGCCTAACTTTATACTTAAATTCATACAAGCAGTTTATTGATCCAGGCATTATAAGTCTATGCGTGTGTTTCAATGAACCTCGCTTTTGATATTTTGAAATTCGAATAGCGCGAAAGTTCGAAGATAAGAATTATTTTGAAATTGAGAGTGTAAAAGGCACAGGAAATATTGTTATGTAGCCATTCAGCCTATAGGAGTATTGTGAAAATATCTCGACAATGATTTTAAAAGTATCATTCGATTATTTTAAGAGAATGATTAAGTGATTCTGAATGATCGTGTGTACGCTTGCTACGCTTGATAATTTAACTGTCTTAATGTTTGTTTTTTTTTTAATTTGGTTTAATTTAGTTTATTAATAAACTGTTTTATTTGTTTAGTGGTTAAGGTCGCATACCTTTTACTGCACTCTCGGGTGCAAATCCTGATTTGTTGTTATTTGGAATTACCGAACTTCGTTCCATCCGGGTGTCCCTTGAGACTTCTTACGAAACAGAAGAGTTCACCTCGGTGGCTACGCAGATAAAGATAAGGCCTAATGCTAATGCTGCTAATTCTATAGAGCTTAAAAAAACTGTACAAACAAAAACTTTATATAACTTAACTAAATAGGGTATAATTAAATTTAATGAGAAAAATATCATACCATTTTTAAATTTTAATTATAATAATTGTGATTTAAGGTATTTAAAATATACTACTATTTTTGTACTAAGGTACCCAAGTTATTTTGTTATCCTATACTGTTCTATAAAACGAGAAATAATTATATTGTATGTTTTTATGTAAAATTGAACAGTAATAATTAGTTTATTTGCTTTTTGGAACGAAGTTCCTTATCGCGCGTTGCGAAAGGGGGCTAGACGGAAAAAATGGAACGAAAAGTTGTAACGACACTTTTCGTAGCAATTCTCGTAGCGGCGTAGTAATTACATGCTACGTTACAGCTACGGTGCTACATCATCAGACACCCAGAGAAAAATGCGCACGCCGTGCGGCGTACTCTCACTTATAGAAAAAAAATGATAAATTAAATTTAAAAAAAAACTAAAAAGAGAAAAAAATTACTAGAGTTGAGTTTCTAAAGAAATAGGGTGCTGGCGCGCTGCAAAAGGTCCGCGCAGGCGTACACGATCGCTGTTCTAGTCAGATAACAGTGAATTATTAGCTCGATATCGTGCACATTACTTCGCAATTGGATCTGCAGAACATACTTTAACTATAAATCGGTGGACCTTATATATAGGACTTTGTAACGAAACCATAGCGCGATCTAATTCGATCCCAACGCCATCTATCGAGCGGCTTCGGAACTGATTGGTGCTACAGTACTAAATATCTCTCTCGCATAGAGAAATCAAGCGAGATATTTTCGTTTTGTCTCTCTATGAATAATAAAGTAACTAAAAAAAATATTATCATAACTTAAAAAAAAAATACAATTCCTGCCTTTTGTTGAGTGTATACAGGTGTTCGGTACATAATAAATAATAAAAAATAGTAACAATAATGAATCCTGACAGTGTTTCTGCACAAGTTCCGGATATTGCTGATGGATTTAGGTAAGTAGAGATTTTATACAGACGCAAGTTAAGTACGCATTATAACCTTTCTTTACTATTGTGCTAACCAAGTCATACGCGTTATAATCTCTCCATTATTGTGTGTTTAGCAAGTGTACGCGTCATAACTATATTAAATTCAAAAGCAAATTATTTTTTAATATTACCACAGAATGTTTACTAATTTTGTTATGTACATTTCATGGAATATCCGATTAGAACACATCTTATTATGTCATTGGGATTTGTGATGAGATTATTGATAATGAGAACTGATATTATTATATCGCGAGTAAACTTGCGAATACAATTTAAAAGAATGCAAGGTAATCGCAGAAAAATAATGTTAAAGATAAGGTTTGTTATGTGTGATCATAGAACTATTACTCCTAGAAACCGAGTACACGCATGAAATGTGAAGTCACTTTAATTGTGCCGTTTCAGTTCAGTGTAACTCTCTGGTATTTATCAGATTTGAATTTAGTTTGTATGTCCGCCAAGCGGCACATTATAATTTTCAATTAATCTGTTTTTAGCCTAACTTTATACTTAAATTCATACAAGCAGTTTATTGATCTAGGCATTATTAGTCTATGCGTGTGTTTGAATGAACCTCGCTTTTGATATTTTGAAATTCGAATAGCGCGAAAGTTCGAAAATAAGAATATTTTGAAATTGAGTGTGTAAGGCACAGGAAATATTGTTATGTAGCAATTCAGCCTATAGGAGTATTGTGATAAAATATCCACAATGATTTTAAAAGTATCATTCGATTATTTTAAGAGAATAATTAAGTGATTCTGAATGATCGTGTGTACGCTTGCTACGCTTGATAATTTAATTGTCTTAATATTTGTTTTTTTTTTTTTGGTTTAAATTTTTGTTACTGTATTATTTAGTTTATTAATAGACTGTTTTATTTGTTTAGTGGTTAAGGTCGCATACCTTTTACTGCAATCTCGGGTGCGAATCCTGATTTGTTGTTATTTGGAATTACCGAACTTCGTTCCATCCGGGTGTCCCTTGACACCTCAGTAGTTTTTTTTATGTTTATTATATATATATATATATGAATGAATGAATATACATGTTTTTCAGATAATTACAATCCATATACACATTATTTAAATTATTAATAGTAAGATTAAACACATAACAATTAGACATCACATAACATTGAGACACATATACAATACAGCACATACATATATAAATACATATATAAATATATATAAGCTGGGTCGTTCTCAAAAACGGATCTAACGGTTTTCGATGAAATTTTCAGAAAAGTAGTTTTGGGGATAAAAATAAGATTCAAAAGGGTGTGATATTCCAGAAAGCTCGATGTTCAATTTTATATCAATTTTAAGTTTGTATAGAAATTGTTAGTACATTAAGGTCGAACAATTTAAATTGAACAATTAAAATTAGGTTTAGTAAATTCATTTATTGAATTACCAATATAATGGGATTGCAGACTTGATCTGATCACTGAGTCAAAAGATACACAGAGGTTTTCCATTTCTGGTTCTGGTATTTGGGTACAGTACTTTTATGATGATTCCGGTAAAAAGAAATCCAGTTTGGAATACAGATTCGCGTAAACCACTTAATTTTCTAGCCAAATGCTACCTTTTAAAAAGAATACCTATGCTAGATATAAAAAACTACTGAGGTGTCAAGGGACACCCGGATGGAACGAAGTTCGGTAATTCCAAATAACAACAAATCAGGATTCGCACCCGAGATTGCAGTAAAAGATATGCGACCTTAACCACTAAACAAATAAAACAGTCTATTAATAAACTAAATACGGTAACAAAAATTTAAACCAAATTAAAAAAACAAAAGGCGGGAATTGTATTTTTTTTAAGTTATGATAATATTTTTTTTAGTTACTTTATTATTCATAGAGAGACAAAATGAAAATATTTCGCTTGATTTCTCTATGCGCAGCATATTTCTGTAGCACCAATTAGTTCCGAAGCCGCGCGATAGATGGCGTTGGGATCGAATTAGATCGCGCTATGGTTTCTGTTATATATGTAACTATACATAAGTACGCATACCGTGGCTGTGACCCGGTACAATAACCTGTTTAGTGGAATAAAGCAGTGTGTCATTGACTAGCGTGTTTAATGGTCGTCCTTCCCTACCTACATATCTAACAGTGGCGACGAGTCGGTTCGAATTTACGAGTGCAAAAATATGTCATCTTTTGGGATTTCGTTCGGGTTGTTGACGAATTTTGATTATTTGTCTCAAGATTGGAGCAGTTACAAATCTCGGCTACAACAATGGTATATCGCGAACGATATAACGGACGAGTCAGACAAGTTTAAGGTCAAACGAAGGGCAATACTTTTAAGTGCTCTTACTGGACCTACATACATGCTAGCAAGGGACCTGGCGCTGCCTAAGAAAATAGAAGAAACTGGTTTCGAAGAGATTTTGAAACTTCTAGACGGTCACTTTGAACCGAAGCGGCTTGGTTTTGCTGAAAAGTCAGTTTTTTACGGGGCAGTGCAAAGACAGGATGAAAGTCACACTCAATGGACAGCCAGAATTCGAGGTTTGGCAGCACACTGCGGGTTCAAAAACTTGGAGGAAGCTCTGCTGGATAAATTCATCATGGGATTGACGCCAGGACACGAGCGAGACAAGCTTTTTGCCCAGGATCAGGCAAATTTAACCTTGGCTAAAGCGGTGGAGTTGGCAGAAAGTGTGCGGTGTGCAAGGCGCGCCGCGCTCGCCGCTCCCGGGCCGGGCGGCTCGAGCGCGGTCACCTTCAGCGGTGGTAATGACGGCTCAGTGTTTGCGATCAAAGAGAAATGCGGTGTGTGCGGCTATAACAATCATAAAACAAATCAGTGTCGTTTTAAAAATTATAAGTGTAAAAAATGCAATCAAAAAGGGCATCTTAAAAAAATGTGTTCGTATGACGCGAAAGTAAAGCATGTCGAAAAGAGTACAGTGGATGATGAGGGTGACGATGGTAAGTTGTGCTTTAATATTCGGTGTGAAAAAGGCCGACCGATTTTGGCGAGTGTCAATATCGGTGGACTGGTTCTGGAGTTCGAAATCGATAGCGGTTCCGCAGTTAGTATAATTTCTGAGAATACCTACAACCTGCATTTTAATAATGTTCCGTTATCAGTTACTGGGAAAAAATTATTTAGTTATACAGGAGACCGTTTAGATACGATTGGAATAATAACTTTAGAGATTGAATATTCTAAAATAACGCGAAAGCTCGATTTATTCGTGGTTCGTAACGGTGGCCCTCCCTTATTAGGTCGCGATTTTATTTGGAATTTTGGATTAGAACTCGCACCAACAATTAAATCTATACGCGGTTTAGATAGCAACTCGTTAGTGGATAGATTAGTTTCAAGATTCCCTACTGTGTTTTCCAGTAACTTAGGTAAATTCAATAAATACGAAGTGGAATTACACTTAAAACCAAACTCAAAACCGATATTATTTAAGAGCCGGCCAGTACCTTATGCCTTGAAAGACAAAATTGATAGAGAATTGGATCGACTTGTGGACTTAGGAGTTCTGCAACCGGTTAAATATTCGGATTACGCATCACCTATTGTTCCCGTTTTAAAGAAAGACGGAGGTTTAAGAATTTGTGCGGATTTTTCTGTCACTATCAACAAACAGTTAATTGTCGATACCTACCCGTTGCCAACGGTGAATGATTTGTTTGCAAAATTACATGGTGGGGTCCAGTTCAGCAAGCTAGACCTATCAATGGCCTACACTCAATTTTGCCTAAAAGAACAGTCCCAGAACATTACTTGTATTAATACTCACCGCGGTTTATTTAAATATACAAGACTTGTATTCGGGTTATCGAGCGCACCAGCAATTTTCCAACGTGCTATGGAATGTTTACTGTCTGGTTTGGATGGTGTAGTAGCACTATTGGACGATATTTTAATAACGGGGGTCCAAAAAACCCAACACATGCGGACCCTAGTCACAGTTTTAGATAGGTTGGCCGATGCCGGTTTAACAATTCAACAAAGCAAGTGTGAATTTTTCAAAGACGAAGTTAAATATCTCGGCCATATAATCGACAAGAATGGAATAAAAAAATCACCAGAAAAAGTCACAGCACTTTCACTAGCACCTAGGCCTCAGAACGTTTCGCAATTGCAATCTTTCTTAGGTTTTACTAATTACTATCGTAATTTTGTACCTCAAGCTTCCACTATACTGACCCCGCTATATAACTTACTACAAAAAAAAACCAAGTGGGAATGGTTAGAAGTACATGAAAATGCATTTCAAATAATAAAACAGCAGTTGGCATCGGATACAGTGTTAGCACATTTTGACCCTGCGGCGAAGACATTTTTGTCAGTTGACGCGTCGCCATACGGGCTGGGTGCCGTATTGTCTCAGACAGGGAACGATGGATCCGAACGTCCAATTTGTTTTGCTTCTAGAACCTTAACGGCGGCCGAAAAGAAATATGCTCAAATTCAGAAGGAGGCTACGGCGATAGTATTCGGGGTGAAACGTTTTCATCAATATTTATATGCAAGAACGGTGCCTTTCGTTTTGAGAACCGATCATAAACCCTTATTAACCATTTTTGGTCCACACAGAGGTATACCGGAAGTTTCAGCAAACCGCCTACAACGGTATGCAATATTTTTATCGGCATACAATTATGTAATCGAGTATGTTTGTAGTAAAAATAACAGCGCCGATTATCTATCGCGCGCGCCGCTACAGAATAAAAGTATTCATGAGTCATCGTTCACGTTGTCAGGTAGCGGCGGGCCGACCTTAGGGGCGGGGTGTGATCCGTGTGATCAACCTCACACAGCTGACGATCGCGCAACTTATGTAAACTTCGTTATTGACAATAGCCTGCCTATAACGTTAGTAGATTTACAGCGCGAAACAGAATTAGATAATACCTTACGTAAAGTGAAAGATTATGTTAATTTGGGTTGGCCTCGGAAGGTATATGATGATCGATTGAAACCATATTTTTATTGTCGTAATCAATTGTCGACTGAAAACGGGTGTTTAATGCGAGGCCACAAAGTTACCATACCAGAGTCGTTGCGAGATAAAATTTTGAATGAACTTCACAGTTCACATTTTGGGGTAGTAAAAATGAAGGCAGAAGTAGTCGTCATTGGCACTACACCTCCAGAGGAAATCACATTATCTTCTTGTGTCAGCAGTTCACCGGCCATTGAGGAAGGAGAGGATGATGGATCTGAACGGAATATGTCCTTTGCCACGCCTGAGGCAAACGAAGCATCTATGGCGCATGTGCCCGCGATCAATCCACGACGTTTAGAGTTGTCACCCGATAATTTTAGTCCGTAGTTGTAAATTATGTTTTGACTTGTGTTAAATATTAAATACTATCAAAAGTATGTCTTAAAATAATTGGTGAGGGATGTTATATATGTAACTATACATAAGTACGCATACCGTGGCTGTGACCCGGTACAATAACCTGTTTAGTGGAATAAAGCAGTGTGTCATTGACTAGCGTGTTTAATGGTCGTCCTTCCCTACCTACATATCTAACAGTTTCGTTACAAGGTCCTGTATATAAGGTCCACCGATTTAGAGTTTAAGTATGTTCTGCAGATCCAATTGAGGAGTAATGTGCACGATATCGAGCTATTTATTCACTGGTATCTGACTAGAACAGCGATCGTGTACGCCATCGCAGACCTTTCTGAGCGCGCCAGCGCCCCTATTTTTGCAGAAACTCAACTCTAGTATTTTTTTTTCTATAGGCGAGAGGGAGCAACGGACACAGAAAAACGCGCACGCGTTTTTTTTTTTTTAGGAACTCAATTCTAGTAATTTTTTCTTTTTAGTTTTTTTTTTTAAATTTAATTTCTCTTTTTTTCTATAAGCGAGAAAGAAAGACGGACACAGAAAAAAATTTTCTGTTTTGTTCTGATGATGTAGCACCGTAGCTGTAACGTAGCATGTAATTACTACGCTGCTACGAGAATTGCTACGAAAAGTGTCGTTACAACTTTTCGTTCCTTTTTTTTCCGCCTAGCCCCCTTTCGCAACGCGCAATAAGGAACTTCGTTCCAAAAACAGAGGGCATCATTATTTTAGAAAATACTGTCGTAATAATTGTCTTACCAACAACAGTGAGTGGTGCAGATCGTATATCAGTATGAAACAGCGGTGCATCTGCTGAGACTTCACACTGGTAGTCACCACTCAGTCGACGGTTCAGGTTGACGATGCGGACTTGCTGGTGATCTGACTGGGTAAGCTGGTAAAGAAAATATAAATTAAAAATATGAAAAAACATACGACAATGTGTGTGTATATTACACACTGACATATATTTTGAGAATGCAATATGGCCCCATAAAATGCAATGCCTAACAAAAGCAAATTACACGCTGGCTCACAAAAACAACTTGAAAGACATTTATTGCATTAAAATACAATTTCTGTAATAATCCCAAAACTTAAATAGACTCGGTAGCAACTAGCAACAAAAGGCGGAGAGTTAAAACTAAATAATTTCAATGTAGCCGCAATCCCTAATTTATCTCAGAAATGCTTTTAACTACTTCTGAAGTTTCAAAATGAAAGATAATCTGAAAAGCAATTTGGATTTCACGAAAAGCGTTTTAAATGAGATTTTTTGAAAACAAAACTGTATGAAATTTTAATTTTCTCGTGCTATGACTTTTGCAATGCCGGCAACAAAAAAATCAATTAATTATTTCTGTTAAACTGAATATCGGCGCCACTTGTCGAATTTTCATGCATTTAATTTATTTTAATTTAATAGGTTTTTGAGCTTATTTTTTTGAAAAATATTTTTAGCTAGATTAGCCCTCTGTTGTATGTATTTTTTATTAATAACTTCGTTAGCTTTTATTGATCTATCATATAAGAAGAAATATTTTGAAATTAAAATCGGTCGGTGCACATGACACTACAACGCTTCCTAATAAGACCATTCAAATGCTGAATCAATTTTAATAGTTTGCCACACAAAACAGTCCAGTTATAGAGCAAAATGCCAAAAGCCATATTGACAGCACAGCAGCATACCAATTCATCTGTTTTTTTTTAACAAAAATGCAATTCTTAAATCAGTTTCAACCAGTACTCACATCTACCGACGCTCCCGGTAATGGAAACACCATAGTAGGTGGCATTTCTCTTGGCACGAATCTGTAGAATTCCGTCTCGGCTCTGTACCACCGGATGGAGTACAGCGCAGCATCTTCAAGCTCATAGGAACATCGTAAGATAGCTGACTGGCCCTCCCCGGAGAGAACTGCGCGAGGAACAGAGATGGAGAGATTCCGGAGAGACCATACACCACCTGGGGAAGGAAAGTAATGTTGTAGTATTTTAAAAATTCAGGTTAAATGGCCCATTAAATATGTTTAACAACTTGTTGGACTGTTGCCACAAACCCACTGCTATGTGGACTGTCATGAACATTTACGATAGGATTATTTACAACTTCAATATCTCTTTGCAATTTTGTTATACACTCTAGACGAAATGAAAGATCTTAAATTGTTATATTTATAATAAAATACTAATAACGAATTGTACAAAGAAAATAAATTATATTGTATTGTATTAATGGAATATCCCAGGATGGACAATATTTTTCTAATCATTGTCGTTAACGTAGTTTTGGGTTCATGCACCATGTAATTACCATAACTAGGTATTGGGCAATACAAATCGCATGGCGAGTCCAGACAGGCTGAATCTTGGTTACTGGTCAACCAAAAATCGTAATCAAAGATCCGAGGGACCAGTCCCATCCAAAAATCCATCAATCCTCCATTAATTTTATTAGTCGCAAGTTATTGTATCAGAAAATGATCACTTGTTATCGACTAAATAACTATGTTACTAAGCCTTTTAAAAGCTCTGATGTCAACACCAGGCGATAACAAACAATATCTAGACTATATTTTGAAACATATTATTTCAATAACACTTTCACCTTGCGAGGAGAACAATAGGCACAAAATAATAATATATTATGTTCTTCAAGAAATAGAAATACATTGTTTCTCCAATATGTAATCTTTTTCTGTTTCAGTTATAAGTCTGAAGTAACACTCTAGAGCCAGACGCGAGTCTAATATTTAGTTTTATTCATAAGCTTGTATTATGATAAAAGATACTAATATTATAAAGGCTATACCCGCGGGGAACAAAATTCATCAGTGAAATTGGTTATATAAATATGATATACAATAGACAATGTCATTCAACTTGCCAAGAATATTATTTGATAAAATGCTAAAAAGTAAATATTATTTGAGATTTTAGTTGTAAAACCTTTAGATTATGCTACGATAAAACAACACAGCTGAAGCAATCTAAATACAGGTGTAGAATTTATATATAAAAGCGAATTTGACTCTATCCGGAAAGACATTGTTCAATTTTCAAGCCTTATGACTTTAAAAGTTCCAATTGTGGAATAATTACCAAAATCTGTCTCGATGGTCTGGTGGTTAACGTATGCGCCTCTCACTGTCAAGTTTAGGGTTCGATTGCCGGGTCGGGCAAAGAGTTATTTGTGAACTTTCTGTAAGGAAATTAACTATAGCAGCACGACGTTGAAATTATGCCCAGTGAATGTCAATAGACCCACCCTCTATACTATATGATCTACACATAATAGGTGAAGTGTGGGTGTTGTACACCTCTGTCATACCCTTCTGGGTAATATAGGCGTGATGTTATGTGAACAAAAGCTGTACTCAAAAGTACTAAACTCATTAGTAGTTCAACACAATGGAACCTCGTTACAGCCAAGGTCACCGTCAGTAAACGCAGACTAAAATGACCCTTTTATAATTTGATTAATGTCTCGACACAGGCAACTAAATTAATTTATCGCATAATATATCTTGTTAAAGTTACATCAAGGAAGTTAGGGGAAATTATAATAATGTAATTATGTTAACATGTGGCATTTCAAGAGGTTATAAGTTTTCAGTCGATGTCAATTCATTTTGCTTTTGTTATAATAACTATATATATTTACTGTTAGCACCAGTAAAAGTACATACTAAACTTAATGTTTTCCAAACTATTTAACCGACTTCAAAAAAAGGAGGAGGTTCTCAATTCGGTTGTATTTTTTTTTTTTTTATGTTTGTTCACCGATTACTCGAAGACACTTCGACCGATTCGAGAAATTCTTTTTTTGTTTGATAGGATATACTTGTCAAGTGGTCCCATTTTTTTCCAGTCACGTTCTGATGATGGGATCTTAGAGAAATCGAGGGCAACCCTCAAATTTAAAAGGCTTCTATATTGTTTTTTGTATATTATCTAAAGCTACTTGGATATTTGCATCTAGTAGTCAGCATTTTATGTTGCTGAGCTGATGCTGGAAGGTACAACTCCTCAACGGTTAGGAGTACGGGGATTATTATTAATAAGTTTTCCGTCTCAAGTAACCGTCGTGTCCTCATTCGAGAAACATTCTTGCTCGGTATACCCATCACTTAAAATCGTAAAATAAAATAATTTTTAACAAAAAAAAACCGACTTCAAAAAGTAGGTAAACTAAAAAGCATAAAATAAATTTACTTCGCACAAAATAATACGTTTTTTCATTTAGTTAAATAGAAATAATTAAATAATTATTTTATAATTCTGAAGTCCAATTACTCTAGAACTAATTAAGTTAAAGTAACCGCTATAGTTTTTGAGGAAGCGAAAGAAGTATGTAAGGAGCGAAGCACATGGCGTTCCATCGTCTCTGCCTACCCCCATGGGATAAAGGCGTGATTTTAAATATGTATTATGTATGTTTATTTATGTTTCAAGAATTTTGAACGAAATATTCTGAGTAACTGCATCTGACATTTCGGACCCCTATTCCTCTTGAACTAATGAATAGAACTTATCCGCTATAGTTTTCCTTTAAAGTTCATTACATGTACTACCGACACAATTTTTTTCAGATTTTGGGATCCAGTAGTTTAGCTTTTAGAGGAGGGGGGGGACGCTCTACTCGAACAAAAATTTGCTCTTTAAAGTTAATTATCTCGCAAACGGATCTCTAAATCAAAAAACTGTCTTAGCAACCCCTAAACGTTTTTAAAAGTCCTATCTAACAATACCCCACACTATGGGGTAGGCGACAAAAAAAAATATCCCTACTTTACATGTAGGGGAGCTACCCGAAAAAAATATATTTTTCCAAATTTTATTCTACGACTTTCTTTGTATAGTTAACATACATGTTTAAGCAAAATTTCAGTTTTCCAGCACCAACAGTTTCGTCGCTATGCCTCGGACAGACGGACGGACAGACGGACATGGCGAAACTATAAGGGTTCCTTGTAGGTACTACGGAACCCTAAAAAACCGACTTGAATTACAAAAAATGCTCTAATAATTGAACAAACTGTATGATATTGTCTGAAACCTAACAGTTATATGCTTATAAATTGAGTGTTCTTCTCGATTTCCTTGGGATCCCATCATCATAATGCTGACTAGATGACCAGGATACCAACTTGAATATGTACCCTAACGAACAAAAAAAGAATAACGCAAATCGGATTAGAAATGTTAAAGTTATCGACCTACTAATATACAAAGTATCGTCAAAATGACATCGTCAAAATAACAATAATGCTTATAAAATAAAAACTACTAAACCAAACTGAAATAAATTTTTATGGAACCACCAAGCAGCTATTTCGCGTCGAACAAAAAAAGAATCACGCGAATCGGTCCATTAACCGCGACGTAATCGATGTACATACATAGAAAAAAAACATACCAGCCGAATTGAGAACCTCCTCCTTTTTGGGAAGTCGGTTAAAAAGGAAACAATTTTGGACTTTGGACACAGAATAATACTTTAGGCTTTGTCCTTTAACCGTCCTGTTTCTCCTTATATCACCTCGTATGAACGCCTTTAGAATGTGTTGCCTAGGGCGTGTATAGCTAAAATCTAAAGTCTAACTAACTACATAGATTTGGAGCTGTAAGAGCTGTAAGATCTTGATGTCAATAAAACATCATATAAATACACACATCATAATAATACATTTTGAACATTGTTGAATATATCCTAACAAGTAAAAAGTCTCTTTCGCTATAACCTTGCTATACTTAGATGCCAAAGATGTTCACTAGAAAGGTATCGATCGATTTTAAAAGAAGGTAACTAAATTGGTTTCAAAATTGCAATTTTGGTTTCACCGTCGCGTTGTAGGCGAAATTGTGATTACTAAACGTGTTACTGCCTCAATTTCGTTTCTGAAATCGAAAATTTTCAATTACACTGTTGAACTGAAATTTTAGGTGGCGATCTTACCGCAAACACTAGAAGTAGTTAAATCGAAATTTTCGAATAAACCTTTTAGACCTTTTTATTATACGTTCGTAATCGGGGTGCATGAAAGGAGCCTCCCCGAGTGACGTACACAACGATTCCCTACGTCCGGCGCACCCTGGGCAATTCGCGAGTTCTCCAAAGCGAATTGGCTAATCCTTTCACCACGTGGCAAGTCAAAATAAAATTTGACTCCATCGACACGACGAAGAAGAAGATGGGGCTGTAACTTTAATATTATTAAGCCCCAATTTTACAGGTGTTAGATAAACTTTATTGGCAGGATAAGCATATAACACACAAAAATGAAAGTGACAGCTATGTTCTTTTTCAAGTATAACTTGTGTCACTTTTAAATTCGGTCTGATTATATTTTATGGGTCGGATAAGATCTATCCGGAACCTCAGAAACTGGTCCTAGGTATTAAATCAATTTTTAACGACCTCAATAAAGGAGGTTTTTTAAAGACATAGTATCTCTCACCCTAAAATGCAATATTGTTCGTGCCCTTTTTGTCAAGATTGTTTTAATGATTTAATTAATTCACATACAACCTGAAATGGGCATGTACTAACATACATTTTAGCGTACTACCTTTAAACACGTTTTCCTGTACGATCCTAAATAAATCACATTGAACCGATTCCAAAAACCATTACAATTGAAAATGGCAAATAGTAGTACAGAAGAATTTGTAGTCCCCTGAGTAGAAACAATATTTCTAAGGTGACAGTGGCGTGTGAACATCTTCCCGGGCGACAGGTCAAGGGGCTGCGTAGGGCTGTTCAAAATATTGTAAGAATTAGAAAGACTCATTGTAGAGCTACCTTCAGTCGATTCTTAGTTCAAAAATATGCAATTTAAATATTTTCATAAACCTTTTTAATGTGTAGATACAACTTCAAATAATGCGATAAATAGAGTGAATTAATGTTATGTCTTTTTTGAGCTACCTTTAAGCATACATAAATTAACCTAAATCAGATGTAAAGTCAAGCTAATCAGTATTTTCTTAAAGGTTAAGTTTTCATAAATATTTCACTCACGTAACATATACTGAGAAAATTGACAGTGACCTACGGACGAACATACAAGTGTCTTTTTATGGGAAAGTTCCAAGAAAATAAAGATTTTTTCTTGCAGCGACAACCCTATCAATCCAGGGGTGAAAGCGGCCACTAATCACCCAGCCACACCTGCTTCACGGCAGCCTTTGACTAAGATACCATATTGTACACTATCATGTTGATATACAATTGATATATTGCACGTATTGTTCACTGATAGTATCCTCGAGCTAGTGTTTGAACTTCAATGGATATTAAAGTGATCCGTTCTATAGCAGGAATGATTAAATTTTGTTGGTAGCTTACGTGGTAATGTGGATTGTAGTTTAAAATTAGGCACACACTTTCTCATAGAGATTACAGCGAATGGATTAACCTGTGTTCTGGTAAATTGTTTTCAGTGGATTATGGTAATTCTATGCTGTGCATATATACCTATATTTTATCGCCCCATTGACTGATTCATCAACACAAAGCCTAAACCGCTAAGGCTAGAAACTTGAAATTTTTGAACTAGAAAGGGATTTAAATAAATAATAGTTTATACTATTATTTATTTTCTACTTTTTTGTTTGGTTTATTTCATCATCATCAGCCTGTAGCAGTCCACTGCTGGACATAGGCCTCTCCCAAGGTGCGCCAGAGTTCGCGGTCTTGTGCCTTACGCATCCAATCGCTTTTTTTTTTTATCGAATTATTGCATTGTCGATTGTTTTTTTGTTTGTTTGTTTGTATGTAACCGACTCCTTTGGACTCGATTTTGACCCACTTTAAACGGACAGATTTCATTCAAATTTTGCACACCTGTCAAAGATCGATGACAATGCAATAATTCGATAAAAAAAATTAAAAATATAAAAAAAAAAAAAAAAAAAAAAAAACTAAAAATTAGAAAATAAATAATAGTTTAAAAAAACTAAAAAACACGCTTTTAAAGTACTTCTAACTAAAAAGTGAAAAATAATTCCTAATATAAGCTGAAAAAAGCGTGGGTTGCTCGATAGACGAAAAATATGGCACAGAGCGCCCCACGCTTTTTTCAGCTTATATTAGGAATTATTTTTCACTTTTTAGTTAGAAGTACTTTAAAAGCGTGTTTTTTAGTTTTTTTAAACTATTATTTTTTAAGTTTGAAGCACGTAATTTCGTATAGTTAAACTTAAATAAAAATAAATGTCAAAACTAATGTGGTGACGGACGATGAGGAATTGGAAATGGTCAATAAGGTTGTCTTTCATGGTATAAAATTAGACTCTAAATTACAATGGAGTCCACATATAGAAACGTTATCTGGTAGACTCAGCTCAGCAGCTTACGCCGTAAAAACAATACGTTTACTGACCGATGCGATGTTGACACTACGCGTTAAGTTTATTTTAGCTTTTTTATAGTAATTTGTAGCTTTTTATAGTAATATAATGTCATTATGGTTTATTGCTTTGGGGTAGTGCCGCGGATATAAATTTTATCTTTGTGCTCCAGAAACGAGATATTCGAGATATCTATATGACAGCCTCCGGGAGGCACTAAGAAATAAATTTAAAGACATAGATATTATGACGTTATATTTTCAACACATTTATGAAAATTTAATGTACGTTCATATAAATCAAACGAAATTTAATATAATTTAGTTTTACTTTTAATTTTTAAATTATTATTTGCAATGTTTTGACGTGTTGAAGCTTTGGGGCCTAAGAAAATGAATAATTTGAATCTTGAATTGAATTTCTGTACTGTGGGTTTTCTGAATTTATTCTCATGAGGGTAAATTTTGGGGTTTAAGTTGGAGGCTTTTCAAAAGCAATCTTTTCTTAAATTTATGAACTGTAATATTCACATTTTGTTATTAGACTGTAAGCCTTCCTAAAAACAATAAAAAAAAAAAAAAAAGAAGTACGTTTACGTAAAAAAATCAATAGATGGCGTCGTGCATACTTTCTAACTCGCTGGCACCAAGCTGAAATACTGTTGACGCGGATAAAACCGTGTGGGACATTTAGATTATCAATAAAAACGAGTAAAGATTGCTTAAGTAAGTCGGTGAAAATACAAAACAGCCTGAAGCGCAATATCCGCATTACTGCACTGTTTTTTGAGTTCCGTACCAGATGGGTGCCAACGGGATCAATCATCTAGACTTCATTGTCCGTCTGTCTACTGTGTGTCTGTCTGCCTGGCCGTCCGTCTTTTGTCAGGGGCTGTATCTCATGAACATAGAAACAGTGGACATTTTCGCAAATTATTTCAATCTTTTGCCGGATTGCCCTGCCCTATAACGTTTACTACCTCTCTATTTATATACAGGCACATTCAAGGTCAAAACTGTCTGTATGATGTATGATTGTCCATAAATAAATAAATAAATAAATAAAAATTCTTTATTTGCAAGAACATTGTAGTATAGGTGGTAAAGTTAGATTAGGTACAGAATGTTCTGCCTGAATAGGGCATGCAAACAGTTATTCATAGTATACAACAGAAAAAATAATAATTGAGATACATGAATATTTTTGGCAATTACACAACATAAAAGCTAACATCTCTTGTTCACATTCAAATAGTCAGCCACAGAGTAGAAGCTTTGCTCTAAAAGCCATTTTTTTAAGCTAGTTACAAATTTGTTATAAGGCATACTTTCAGAAACTTTTTTAGGTCTGGCCCCATGAGAACTAGATTTAATTTTGAAATGATTTTTAGTGGTCCGTACCTAAGGCGTAAAAATGGAATTCTATTACTAGACAACGCTGTCCGTCCATCAGTCCGTCTGTCACCAGGCTGTATCTAATAAACTGTGATAGCGATTATCTGTAACTGTTGCCGCTTTAACAACAAATTCAATAACCAAATAAAATAAATATTTAAAGGGTTATGCAATAGACGTGTATTTTATCTAGTTATTTCTCAATGTTAATAACGGCAACAGGTAGACGCTTGAAATAGTCACAAAGAATATTTAGTAAAATATTTAATTAAAAATAAATAAATCAATTAATATAAAATAAATATAACAGATATGATTTTTTGCAGTTTTAATAGATTGTACGGAACCTTACGTGCGCGAGTCCGACTCGCACTTGGCCTGTTTTTACTAGTCATTAAGGCACTCTGTATTTAAACCGACTTTTTTGTTGTTTTTGTTTTATGTTTGACGCATTAAATAACGCAATAAACAGTTATAAGTTAACGCACTCAAAAAATAACTAGTGGTGATCTGCACACTGATATAATAATATGTAAATTAAAGAAACAGTCGTTCTCCGTTTACTATCAAATTCAGCGAAATTTACGTTGCTCAAACAAACAGTATAAAACAAAGACAATTACTCAAGTTATAAAGTACTAATCGCGATAATTTCCCAAACAATCAATACTCGTGTGACATTTCTGTAACAAACCAAAAAAATCCCGCTAAAATGTATACTAAACATTTTAGATAATTCAACTCAATGTCACTGTATTGTAACAAACCACGACGAACATTTTAATACCAAATACAAATCATAGATGGCGTAACTAGTAGTTTTAACAAGTTCAAATTTCGTGTGCCGGTGAAAGTGACAAGTCGAAACTCGTTAAAGGTTTGAATTTTATAAAAATATAATAAAACTGTGTAAAATTGTAGTTTTTTCGTCGAAACCTATAGGTAAGTGAATGATTTTGTTCATATATTGTTAGCAAAGCACATTTTTTCTTTTTTATGTAGAAAATGTAACTTTATGTGTTTGTAACATTTCTGTTACATTGAGTGATGATGACAGTATTAACTGTAACTAAAGAGTTTGGTTATTGATGTAAAATTATGTCATATTATTTCAGAATGGGGTCAAAATCACTAAAGGATCATGACATAAGTGACTTACTGTACCAATATGATAGTGAAGATGGATTAGAGGACGACGATGATAGCGTTATTGATCCAGATTTTCAACCGTTATCAGATGATTTAGAAGTTTTATCTGATTGTGAAGAACATACTGCAGTTGATGTGGATGCAATTATTGAAGAATGTGAACGCAGTGAGCCTATTGCTGGTCCTTCATCTGCAGATTCTAGACAACAAAATAGTCATTCAAATATTACTGCCACTAATCAAAAGCGAAAGAAACGACAATTACAATGGAAAAAGAAAAACCTAATTCTAAACGACCAGCAGTTACGATTTACAGGCAATACTACTTTAGCGCCTAATTTACTTGAGCTTGATACACCAATTCAATTCTTTTTATATCTTTTCCCCAAAGAGTTGATAACTTTTATTACTGAACAAACAAATCTCTACATAATACAAAAGAATCCTAACCAATCCTTTCAAGTTACCGATACTGATATTCAGCAGTTTATTGGTGTAACTTATATGATGTCATTGATTCAGTTGCCAAGAGTAACCAGTCATTGGAATACATCTATTGGTACTCCTATGATACAAGATATAATGCCAAAGCAAAAGTTTGAAAAAATTAGACAGTATATCCATTTCAATGACAATTCTAAATTACCCTCTCGTAATGCAACCAATAGTGATAGGCTTTTCAAAATAAGACCTATCGTAGACACTTTGAATAGAACTTTTAGTGGAGTCCCATTAGAGACATACCTTTGTGTAGACGAACAAATTTGCTCCACTAAAGCAAGAAGTAATCTGAAAAGATATAATCCCAAGAAACCACACAAATGGGGCTATAAGATTTTTGTACTAAGTGGAGTCTCAGGTTTCGCCTATAAAATTGAACCTGAAACAGGAGCTGAAAATGTTGTACTCCCCGATGAACCAGATTTAGGAGCATCTTCAAACGTAGTACTCAGAATGGCGCGGGGCATACCCAGACATCAGAATTATCAACTTTATTTTGATAATTACTTTACTTCCTTGGCATTACTGGAGTACTTAGCTAAAGAGGGTATATTGAGTCTTGGGACAGTACGACGCAATCGCATTCCAGATTGCAAACTACCCGCTGACAAGGTTGTAATGAAAAAAGAACGTGGCTTTTCCGTTGAATATGTGGCGGATATGGACGGAATTGATGTATCCAACGTTATATGGAAAGACAACAAAGTTGTGACTCTGGTGTCAACTTTTGCTGGTGAATTACCGAAGGCCCAGGTCAGACGTTACGATAAGGCCAATAAAAAGTACATCCACATCGATCGCCCCCATATCGTTGGTGAATATAATCGGCATATGGGAGGCGTAGATTTGATTGACAGTATTATGGGAAGGTATAAAATATTGATACGAAGTAAAAGATGGCAGGTTAGGATGTTTTATCATTTATTAGACCTGACAATGGCAAATTCTTGGCTGTTGTATCGAAGAGTAAGGCGGGCAAAAAACTGCAGTGACAAACAATTGTCTTCAGCAGATTTTCGACTTGAGATCGGTGAGATTTTATGCAAACTAGGCTTGAAACCTAATATTAAGAACCGAAGGTCAATTGAAAATGACATTCAAGCCAAAAAACACAAGGGGCCAGCCCAACATATCCCCCCATTGGCAGTAAGGCAGGATCAAATTGGCCATTGGCCGATTTGGGTGGAAAAAAGGATTCGGTGCAAGTTTCCCAAATGTAATGGCGTATCTCAAACAATTTGTGAGAAATGTGGAGTAGCGTTATGCTACAATAAACAAAATAATTGTTTTAGATCCTTCCATACAACTTAAGTAGATTTTCTTTTAGTTTCACTCAATGTTGCAGTAATGTTACACTCCCTAAAATACCAAATAAATAAAAAATAATTAATATTTTTGAATTTTTGAGAAATACGTGTTTTTTTTATTTGTTTAAACCTATCATATTCCAAAGTAATTAAATATTGTATGATCTTGGGCTACAAAGGGTTAAGGTGTGGCCATGCATAATCCGTAGTCATTAGGGCCTTACGCTCCCAGCTGAGAAAACAGCCCCGGACTTGTGGTTTGGGACACTTTGCTCCCGAACACACCCTTATGGGATATTCGAATATCATCAATCGAGTATTTAAATTACCTTGTTGATCTAATGGTAAGTACATGCAGCTGCTAATCGTCATGTTCGATTCATGGTTTGAAAAAATTATGTTTGGGATTTTCCGTTAGAAAATTCTCGATAGCAGCACGGAGTCTGAAATTGTGTTCGGTGGATGAGGAAAGGCTGTCGTCACATGGAACCTAAACACGATTGGTGAAATCAAGTTGCTAATTTTAGTTTGGTCTGCACGTTCGTTGGTTCGCATAAATAAAAAGAATATATATTTATAAGGATAAATATATATTCTTTTAATAAAACTTTAAGTATATTTCTAAACATAATCTTTAAATAAAAAAAAAGTTACTATTATGTATAATACATAATACATAATATTGTTTTAATTAAATAACAGTAAAAGTTAAATATTACTAGAAAAATAAACAGCAGTTTTTTACTGTTATTTAATAAAAATTCAATTATATTTTATTTATTTGCTCATTAATCTATACATATTATCTTTTATTTAAATATTTACAATACTAACCTAACTATAATTTAATATTTAAACTAATTAAAATTATTATGTTATTTAATTAAAACAATTTATGACAGAGGAACGAATACGTATAGTGAATGCGACATATATGTGTGAATATTTATTCGCTGTATATATGCTTTGCATGGTATAAATAGAAAGTAATATTGTATTATTTATTTAATTCAAATACTACCCATGGCTCAACTGGATATCAAAATAATACTGTTAAAAGAATACAGACATGAAAAACGTCTTGCATTAATCCTATCGAAAAACGAAAATGTAAAGGGAAATTATTTATTTCCAAATTAAAATCTTATTTTTAAATCATGTTAGTTTGACCATCAATATATCACAAAATTTCAGAAAACAATTCCCAAAAACATAGTCCACTTCATAACCCAGGTTTAATATATCCAAACGATACTTTTGGTCCTTCATTAACCCCAAACAGTGCCATTTGTACAACTATACCGTATTTCACACGACGAATAGACTCTTTTGTACTTCTAATTGGAGATTTTATGTCCTCTGCTCTCTAATAGGGGATTTGTAGTTTCGCTATGACGTCATTCGAGAGCTCATATTTTCTTGGTCTCTGTTTTGTATCAAAGTTCCTTTGATTGTTCAGTTGTAAGATTGACATTTTTATAACTTTTATAGTCTTTTTAGTGGTTTAATAAAGAAAATTGGTGCTTTAAATAAATCATTATAGCTATATGTCAGGGGCCATACCTGAACAAACTCTTCCATTTTATAATATTATTAGGTACCGAGTATTAAAGGTTGTGAATCAAATAACTCTTTTGACTGCCTCTTTTGTCTAGTGGTTGGCGTATTCGGCCTCCTAATACGAGGTCTCAGGTCGGGCTAGGGTGTTATTTGGGATTTTGCTGTCAGTAAACTGTCAGTAGCAGCACAAAGTTGGAATATGCCCGATTGATGGCGATGGGCTTATCACAAAGGACCTAAACATAACAGGTGATATGTAAGAGTTTTACACCTCTGCCACAATATTTATTTTATTTTATTTTACAACTTTTTGTACTTAAAAATTAGTACAACGGCGGACTTAATGCCATAGGCATTTTCTACCAGTCAACCTTAAGGTGATGCAGAGAGAACAAAGGTAGGTGCATAAATAAATAAATAAATTAATGTTCTGAAAATGTGAATACATAATAGAATAATGTTATATCAACAATAATTCAAATACATACCTACATTAAAATAATATATATTATAATATTTACACAGAAGATATTAAGCTTTTAATGACTCTGCTGTCGTTTCACCTTGAAGATGTGTGATGTCCCGGGTGGTGCACATCCTGATCTCAAGATCAATATTCTTTTATTTTGAATACATGATTTGATTATTTTCGGTAATTTAGGTATAATGTTTAGTTATGTTAACACTCTCAATCTCTCTTCAGGCTTTATCTCATATTTTATTTATAAATATCTAGGATGAAATAAAAAAACCAAGCAGGAAAGTGCAATCGTCGTGAGACACGACTGAAATGCGAGCTCTGGATTAATTCACCGACATTAATTTCCTTGCTTCCGTCTTAAAGCTATTCACACTGACAACTGACTGTAATACTGGCTTATTTCAAGTTGTGACTTTGTAACGGCATCAATGAGAATTGTTAACAATGTATTTCATGGCGTTTAAGTTCGATAACAACAATGATCAGCGTCTTTGCCTTTCATGTTATTTGCAGCATTATATATGAAGCAATTTTAAATGTTATTGTTATGTATGTAACTATAGATAAGTACGCATACCGTGGCTGCAACCCGATACAATAACTTGCGCTACAATAACCGTGTCATTGGCTAGCGTCTTTGATGTTCGTGCTCCCTTACCTCCATATCTAACAGTAATAAAATTTCTTTTATCTATAACTAAACATACCAAATTACATTTTAAATATACACATTTAACATTAAAAACAATTGTGTGTTTATAAAATTATTAATCTTAATAGATGATTTGGAAAGTAGTGCTTTCTGTAGTAATAATTTCCTGACCGAACGGCCTTGACTGCTGAAGAAACTAATTGGTGATCCCTGCACTAGACAAACGAGGCAGTTATACACAGCCAAGTCTTTTATAATCTACGCCTGTAACACATTAAAAGATCTTATTACTTACTCTTACAAATATGCATGTAGCTCTTTTACGCACTAAAACCTTCATAATGCCAAATATCACAGTTGCTACTCAAAATAACCGGGATTAAAAGCTGAAGCTAAAAACTGTCTGAAACTCAGATATGAATAAAGCCCGAATGCCTTTAATAACAACTCGCTAACACAAAATCCGTGTGACTGTACTCCTGTCACTGAAACTCACAACATTAAATGTTGAAACTTTTCGACGCCATGCCAAAGCACGGTACGCTAAATGGTGTAGACATGTAAATTCGTTATTTTTTGAGAATATTAGAGGTGTTGCCAGTTTTTGTTTGTTTTTGTTGCAGAATGCTATGAATTTTATTTACCTTCCACCCGCGTGGTATGTCGACCTCGACAAATTACATACTTAATAAACCTTACACGGAAATCACTCCATCTATTGGTGGAAACCACTTGATGAAACTGTAGCGTTCGACTGCTGACGCTACAAATTGTACTTAGATGCAAATGCGCAGTTGCTCGGCTCGGCAGTCGTCTCTCCACATTCACGCCGTTAGGTCATTAGGTTTAATTAATAATATTAGTATGTATTTCTGGTACCAGTTAATAAAATATATAATTAGCACGCAACTTCCTACAGATACATTAACAAATTTTTGAGACTATCGCGGAAAGACAGACGCACAAAAGCGCCGAAGGACTTTTAATATGGTGTTTATTATGAGGACCTTATCATGCAAGTGTTTCGCCATAGTCAAATAGAATGCTAAACGAAGAACACAAGGCAAAATTCATTGCTAATACCATAGCATATACGTGCAATAAGTGAATTCAGAATGTAAGACCAAAGTACATTTTAAAGCAAGTTAGTGTGTTGTGTTCTTTCGAGGTGGTATTTGAGATTATGCAATGTAACGTACAATTCAAGAAACTCTGTAACCAGAATATACCATTATAATATCAAATACTACAGTCGCTACTCTAAATACTTAGAATGAAAAGCCGTAGCTTAAAACTGTATGAAACGTAGATATGAATAAAGCCCAAATGCCTTTAATAACAACTCGCAAACACAAAAATTGCGTAACTGTGCTTCTGTTACTGAAACTCACAACATTATAATATGTTGAAACTTTCTGGCGCCATATTAAAGCGAGGTACGCTAAATGGTGTATATGAGATGTTGCCTGTCTTTATTTTATTTTTTAGTCAAAATGTAAAGTTTAAATAGCTAATTCACTTATAAAGCACTCTATGTATTGGTCAAGTAACTAGCTTGTTTTTGAGATTTTCGCTACCAGACAAATAGAAGTGGCGAGAGACTTAGTTTTCACTAATTGTTTATGTTGGGTAATCGACTCCTATTTCCTTTATTCCTATTTTCTACTCCCAACCATTCAAATTATAAAACGGGCCCTGGCAACATCAAGCTCGAAGAAAGTGCTGCTGCCGCGGCACAAAAAAGAACTAAGAGAGAGAGATCTCTCTCGATTTGATGCGCGCGTGCGAACGATTCGTGCTATGAACGCGTGTGCAAAAATCAACGAATAATCAAACTTTAATCAAATTTAAACCTGCTGCATATCTATCTATTTGTGAAGTGTTTTTATTGGTCTTACCTCCGGGGGCGGAAGAATACATACGAAGAAGCGAACGAGCTGTGAGTACCAATACCTTCCCTTCCTTGTCAATTTTTCTGGGTTGTGTTCAACCACTATTTACTAGTTTATACACCGTATTTTGGTTCTACAACAGTTTACGTTATGGTGGCAATGTTTGGTCATAACAAGGAAGGAAGATTACAAGGCGGAATTTGCTCATACCGTAGCATTATAAAATAACTACATGTAATAAAAGACTCCAGCATAACTAAAATACATTATTATTAAACAGGTGTGCTGTATGAAGCGGTGTTTTAGAGCATAAATTGTTACGTAATGTAGGTGTATTACACGAAAATCCATTATATTTAACTAGGATCAAAAGCTGGTACTAAAAACTGTCTGAAACTCAGATAATATATGAATATAGCCCAAATGCCTTTAATAACGATTCGCTAACACAAAATCCGCGTGACTGTACTCCTGTCACTGAAACTTACAACATTAAATGTTGAAACTTTCCAACAAAATACTAAATGGTGAAGACATGTTAATTGTCGACGTTATTAAAGCTGTTTTTAGTTTTAGTTTGTAATTTGCCCGCGATCTAAACATTCCAGACACTAACAAACATCCACAATAACATTCTATGTCATGAATTGTTTTAAATAAATAACAGTAAACATTGGTTTACAGAATAAAACAAATATTTCTTTCGATTTTAATAAACTCGAGGGGCAAAAGCGATGAAGTTACTAAAATAAATTGTAAAGTGTGTCGCGCTTAAATATATCTGGAGAACTGGAGTTAGTTTTGATAGCACGCTATTATTTTGTCTGGCTTCTAAGTTGCAAATTTGGATCAGAAAACCCGTCATGTGATTGTAATTTCGAATTAATTCACCTTAACTATCACATTTCATTAAACCTAGAATCTATTTATTCTAGAACCGAACAAAATAAAAGCACAAACAAAAGAAACGTTACTCTCCGTAACTAGTCAACACATCACTGTGTGAAATATCTCTGCGTCAATCTCCCACTCGGTCTAGGTCACAGTAACAGCGGATTTATCAGCTAGGCTCGGGCGACACTGCCAGCGATTAAATTAAGAGGCATTAAAAACAGCATCCTTAATAGGAGTAGGCCTAATTACCCGATGCAAGTTTTGCAAAACAGTAGAAAATTGCTAAGCTGCTAAGGTAAGGGTATGATTACGCAATTTTTTTCTCAATTTGGAATTAAGCACAAATACTATGTAGATTTACAAATCAACAAAAGATTGCAGAATCTACAAATGCGTCATTGAATCAGCATAAATGTACAAAGCTTCTTATCCCAGCAATTTCGCCTGACCCGCTTGCAGTATGACAAGAACCCAGAAAGCGTACAACCCGAAAAATATCGAACCATTACCAAGCCATCCAGTTATTGCGAGAAGGCGCAGTCATTATCTCGATGCTCGCTATACATCGACGCTCTCGAGAACACTACCTAACATTTATTACGTTCATTAGCTCCAGGCGAATGCGCAATTTGACGAGAGGTGGAACATCCGAGGGTTAATTTTCTGGAAGATGTCGGCTGCTTTTAAGGATAGGATTATGTGGGATTGATTCCTTTTAATTGAAATATGAATATATTTTCTTGGTAAAAGATGGTGGATTTTAAAACGATAGAACTTAGAGTCACTTTTGCTCGCGACTTCGCGAATATCAAGAATATTATTGTTACACATATACAGATTTATTTATAATCTTTTTGCTCGCAGCACTTTTACACGGAAAAGGAAAAGATTTGTGTTATCTAAGTATTGTTCAAGAGCTACAAAATTATAATGTATCAAAGTTAATTTTTATATAAAATATTCAAATTACGTAAATTCTCTCTTAATCTTCTTTATTGTCTTGTTGATCTAGTGGTTATCGTATGCGCCTCTCACCGCGAGGTCTCGGGTTCGATTCCCGGGTCAGGCAAAGTTTTACAGCAGCACGGAGTTGGAATTATGCCCGGAGATGGAGAAAGCATATCCCATGGGACCTAAACATAATTGCTGAAATGTGGTATGTTGTACACCTCTGCCACACCCTTGTGGATAATATAGGCGTGATTATATATGTTATTTATATCAATATATATGTTATTTATATACTCCACTTACCATCAGGTGGACTACACGTTTGTTTGCTGTGGGCGTAGTATATAAAAAAAAAAAAAAAACATCACAAAAGCACAGCTCACACCTATATACCTTGAAGGTGTGGCAGACGTTTTTTATCACCCAAATTGCATATTAATATGTTGTGTCTCTTGTGATTGAAAATGCCACTTCCGTGCTCTTATTGAGAATTTCCTGACAGAAAATCCTAAATAACATTTTTCCGACCCAGGAATTGAACCTATACCTTGCGGTGAGAGGCCGTACACGCTAACCACTAAACCAACGATTCAATAAAATATCCATAGGAGAAAATTTAGAGTGAATTTACTTAATTTGCACAGGGACATGAACCAAGACCAAGTTAGGTTAATATTTGCTTAAAATTACATTCAATGCTTTTATAAATGTAAACTTTACAACTACAGCAAGGCTAACTCAATACGGCAGAAAGTTGAAAAGTTTAGTTTCAAGTTGGTTTCTTCAAATCCCAACTGATGGAAATATGAAATGTATGCTAGATAAAATTTGAAAAAAAAACCGTAAGTTCGTGGTCAGATGCGTGTCTATTCAACAGAAAACACTAAAAATTATAGTTGATCTTTTGTAATAAGGCTAAAGGAGAAAGCACCATCCTCTAATTTTACTGCCGCTTTGCCGCCCACTTGCCGCTTAACAGTAATTTTGCTCTTATGTGTGCTAGAATCAATCGACGTCAATCGATGTATTTAACGTTTATAACAAGAGTCAATAAAAAACTTGCAACACTATGCAGTTCAACGATAATAAGAAATAGAGTCTAAATTTGTTGATACCAACCTTTAATTATAACACCCTGTCATCACGTATGACGCATGGACTGGAGTAGATTTCATTAGTTTAGTCACATTTTAGTGATGCAACAAATACCTATTTTACGAATATATTATTTTTACTATTCCGTGAAAGCAAATAGTAATACGAATCTGTGTTGCAGCTGTGTAGATTATTTCGTCTTAAAACTACAGTAAATAGGTATATCATAGGTTAGCGTACTCTGCCGTAGACCTCATCATCACTTACAATAACCATAAAAAAACCATTTGGAAAAATCGCAGTACAAATTTACCAACCTCACTTTCACCCATTATTGACTAGCGATAAAGTACTTATTTCTTTAGATCCTTCTTATTTCTATTTAATTCATTTATAGCGTATCTATTTGCACTGAAAGGTCGTTATTAAACATTCACCAAATTTCTAATAAATAGTCAAGAACATGTATTTGTATCTGTCACATCACTAGTGTGGCGGTATCCGCACATAACAAATGTCACGTGACAGCGAGTGCTGAATCGCGATATCGAAATGTTCACAGCAAGTGACTATATATACCACTTTCAATACGTTACCGTTGAACAGCTGTCCGCCAGGAAATACCACCGAGCCTGGTCGGAGGATCCTCCCTTTGTGGTGGAGGAACATCATACCCTGTTCCTCTACATTGGTGACCCCGACGTGATTAGAACACGCAGCATCACCCCCACTCACTGGGGAATCTCACCGCTCCACCACGCACCTCGACTCACTGAGGAATTAGCGGCACACAGTCTCAACTCACTGTACTGCCGTGTCAGACCTATCTATGTTATCTTAAGATACATGAGTTACGTTTAATAGATGTAATTTGTATTTTTTTAACGTCCTTTATATACAGAGCTCACAATTTTTTAAATATATTGTTCCAATTATTAGTACGACACTAACACATAACTCACGTAACTGCGATTTTCGCCTTAATAGTAATGTTCAGTTGCTGTAAATTAAGATACAGCAAAATGCTTGACAAATAACAAACACTTATGTGAAATCATAACTCCGTTATCTAATAATTACATGACATCGCCGTGACAGGTTCGTACAGGTCCTTTCGTGGTGCATGCAAGTATCTTCCCGGCCCGCGCCGTATTTATATCGGATTGTTTATTTGAATTCTATTTGCGGTCACGGTCATTACGCGCTCCGTAAAATAAATTATAACAGTGCAATAACTTTAAAAATACTAAATATTGTGAATTATTGTTATTTGAATTGATTAGTTTTCTACAAAATGAGTGTAAACAGACGTTCATTAATGGTAAATATGGCAAAAAAACAACAAATCTTAGAAAATAGAGGAAATGTTATCAATTTTCAAGACCAAAATTTCAAGACACAAGTTGATTTGTCACCTAGATCAGGATTTGAGAGGTCAGTAATGAGCCCACTATCAGACAACATCCAAATGAATTGCGAACAGTCAATACCATTATCACCTAAGCAATACACAGAACTTCAGCCAGTCGTACCAAAACCCAATATTTTACCAGAGCTAAACAAAGACGATTTAGCTGAATTGAATGAAGATGTGCCATTCTCTGATCTGAGCATCAGCTTACACACTATCAATTTGCCTAGTTTTGATACTAATATATCAATGCCTTCTGAAATTAGTTTTGTTAATACACCAGTACAAACCTTTCGTCAAGAACCTTTTATTTTGAGAAATGCATCCACACCATTACAAACTTGTGATAATAACTCTGACCAACCATGCCATAGTCAAGGCCATTCAAACGTTGCACAAAATCCAAATCTATCACCACAGATAAATCAAACAACAAATAGTGAAGATGACACAAATAATTCTTTTGAAAAAAGCACCGAAGAACTAATACAGCAACTTAGTAATGAAAACTTGTCGAAATCGCATGATGACCTACCCAGCAATAAAAAAAATGCAGCTAAAAAAAGAGTAAGGGATCCGGCTAAAAGACTTGAAGTTGAGAGAAAAATTTATACTTTAAAACCACCATGCAGGAAAGAATGTCGTAAAAGATGTTACGAAAAATTCAGTGAACAAGAAAGAGAGGCAATTTGGTCAAATTTTAGAGGGCTTGACAAGCAAGAACAAAGAAATTTTATATCTAGACATGTAAAAAGATCAAAGAAGTCAATAATAACCAAAGAAATTTCAAGACGAAATAACACTTTAACATGGACACTTCGGAATACTATAGTATGCAAAACATTTTATTTAGGTACGCTTGGGTTTAAAAATGATCAAACTGTAGTAACTGTATTAAAAGCCAATTTTAAGCACAGAATTAAAAATGTTCATGAAGTACCAGCAGCACCTGAACAGCGTGGTCGAGCTAGACCATGGAACTCTTTTCCTGACCAATATAAGCAGGACGTTAAAGAGTATATAGAGAAAATTCGTCCAACAGTTTCACACTATAATTTGGCTCATGCTCCAAACAGGCGTTATTTGCCCTGTGGAGTGTCTTTCATGGATTTATATAGATCATACATAGCTTTCTGCGATGAAACTCAAATTAGAAAATGCTCTTGGGCATATTTTCATGGCATCATCAAACAAATGAATTTGTCTACATCACTTCCTAAACAAGACATTTGCACATTTTGTCAAAATCATAAAGAGAAACACAGTGAAGAAGAGCACCAATGTGAGCATTGTGATTGCCAGTTTTGTAATAACGGGTGGCGCAAAAGTAAAGACCCTATTTGGTTCAGCTATAACATTTTTTCTAAATTAGAAAACTAGATTTAGATTTTTTTAAATGTATATTTGTGCCATTAAATTTCGTACCATTAGGATTTAAAGATGATGTCTTTTAAATGGTGACCTCCAGAGTTGATACACATTTGAGCCCTATTTATGACATTTTGCATAACTTGCCGTAACACTTCCTGCGATATGTTCGTTATTTCTTGACGAATGTTTTCTTTTAGAGCTGCGAGAGTCTGTGGCTTGTTCACATACACCCGAGATTTCAAAAAACCCCAAAGAAAGAAGTCTGGACTGGTCAGATCGGGTGATCTTGCAGGCCAAGGCAAATCGCCAAAACGAGAGATAACTCGGTCTGGAAAAGCGTCCCTCACTAAGTCCATAGTGTCGCGCGCTGTGTGTGCCGTAGCGCCGTCTTGTTGAAACCAGATGTGCTCCAGCCCCAATTCGTCCAAACTGGGTATCAAAAACTCACGTAACATGGTTCTGTAGCGTTCTCCAGTGACAGTTATCGCATTGCCTCCAGCGTCTTCGAAAAAATAGGGTCCGATCACTCTGTCAACACAGATGCCACACCATACAGTAACTTTTAGTGGGTGTAGAGGTGTTTCTTGAATAATGCGCGGATTATCAGTGCCCCAGAACCGAGTATTCTGCTTATTGACATGCCCTGAGAGATGGAAATGCGCTTCGTCACTCATAACCAATTTTGAAGGAAAATCATCCTCTTCAAGGTGTATCAACTCTGGAGGTCACCATTTAAAAGACATCATCTTTAAATCCTAATGGTACGAAATTTAATGGCACAAATATACATTTAAAAAAATCTAAATCTAGTTTTCTAATTTAGAAAAAATGTTATAGCTGAACCAAATAGGGTCTTTACTTTTGCGCCACCCGTTATTTACCCTACGCATTTAAAAAATCGTAATCTATCAAGACAATGTTTAGAAGCAGACATTAACGACACCGATATTACAAAAAAAGTATTTACAGCAGATATGCAAAAAGCTATATGTATGCCAAAATTGGAAACTAAGGACTATTATTTTTCACGTAAGTTGGTATTATTTAATGAAACTTTTGTATCTCCAGGAAAAAATGAGCCAGCTTTTTGTATGGTATGGCATGAGGGAGAAAGCGGCCGTAAAGCCTACAATATCGCCTCGTCTTACGTTCACTTCATCGTTAACTATGCTAAGGACATTCAGGAAATTATAATTTATTGTGATAACTGCACAGCCCAAAACAAAAATCGTATTTTATTTACTGCAATGATTCGGCTGATAAATTCCAAAGAATTGATTACCGCTAAGAAAATAAGATTAGTTTATCTGGAGCCTGGTCATACTTATATGGCAGCTGATGCAGTGCATGCGTGTATTACCAACAAGTTTACAAAACAAAAAAATATGTATGATCTGAAGGACTATGTTAACACTATGAGAGCTTCACGTAAAAATATGGTCGTAGAAATTATTAATCATGATGATATGATTGTATTCAGTGATCAGTTGAAAAAGAATGCGTTTCCAAAAAATTACAATATTCAATCTCTAAAGGTGGTGGAATTTCGAAGAGATTCCACTCGCATGTTTGTGAAGAATGCATATGATGAGGATGAGTTTAAGGAATTAGATGTGTTTCGCAAAAATATATTGAATATGGACCAGTCCGAATTCTTAAATGAAGTACCACGTGAAGCAAAAAGGAGGGGTGTAAGCAAGGTAAAGAAAGAGGATTTGTTAAAATTATGCGATTCCTTGCCCATTGCCTTCCGCAAGTTTTTTGAAGATTTAGAAGAAGAAGATGTGTTGGATTTAGACGGAGACTTGGACATTTGAGAAAATAAAAGAATCCCTATTTTACCTACTTTTAAAGTTCCTTTGATTTAAAATAATTTAATTTTGTTAGTAATAATGAAGACTGATTATAAATTTATAATACGAGTAGGTATATTATATTTTGATTAGAGCTTTAAATTTAACCTTAAAGTTTGTTTGATTCAATAAGAGTTTTATTTTGTTAGAAAATATGAAGACTGATTACTTATATTTGATTTTTTTTTTAAATTTGCAAAGTGTTTTACTGTTCACCACACGCTTGTAATCAGACCAATTTCAGTTAACTTATAAATAACTGAGTTTGGCATAATTCACCTTAAAGGACTTGTCACAGCTAACTGCTGTATCATAACTTACGAGGCGTCGCATAACAGGTAATGTATGGACAGCTTGCCGTGCCTATCTCTGTTATTGAGTTTATTATAATAAGTATGGGTATTAATTAAAAAAATACTACATCCCGGTATTCAGCACTATTAAATATGTTATATTATTCAAAGATATCACAGTTAATTGCATTAACTTTCTAGAAAAACGCAAATATCTGAAAAAAACTTCAGAGTGCGATATCTCAAAACTATGATTTTTAAGTTAACGTAGATAGGTCTGACACGGCAGTGTAGACTCAGCGGAATTCAGTTCCGACTCACTGGAGCTCTCATCGACCTCCGGTCTTGGAGGGGAGTGATGTGGCGGTATCCGCACATAACAAATGTCACGTGACAGCGAGTGCTGAATCGCGATATCGAAATGTTCACAGCAAGTTACTATATATATAAATATACCACTTTCAATACGTTACCGTTGGACAGCTGTCCGCCAGGAAATACCACCGAGCCTGGTCGGAGGATCTCCTCCCTTTGTGGTGGAGGAACATCATACCCTGTTCCTCTACACTAATTTAGTCACATTCATTAACTGTTTAACTTTGTAATCTGACAGTTGATCTGAAGTTTGTGTTGTTAGTTTAAAACCCTTTGATAAAATGAAATTTGATGGTAAATTATTGATGTGATCATTATTTGAGGTAGATTAGATTAGGCCCCAGGGTAGACCCTTGACGTACCCTTACAGATATTGTTTGAGTATGGAAGTAAATATTAATCGGATGTTAGAAGGGATGTGTTAGATCATAACTAAGGATATTATTCAGTCGGTTAAAAGTTTGTCAGTAATATTAATTACACTGATGGAAATTTGAAAAGGTTTTTATGAAATTATATTAAGTATTGAAAACAAGACCCGTGAAGTGTTTTTTGGCTAGACGTCATAAAATCGGTTCTGTTGGAATACGAGAAATAAAACTGACAAAACTAAGAACACAAGAACAAGAATAAATATGAGTCAAAGTAGTATTTTCTACAGAAAAGATCATAAAACCAAAAGGAAAGAACTAAATATAAATTTCCCCGCGAAAAATCGCAATGAATTAGATAATAACTGTCCGAGAACCCAATTACTAACACTCAACAAATGGATTACTGATAATAGTCAATTGTCTTCGCTGCTACTAACTTATTACACCATTAGTCTCTTAAAGGCTTTTTCTTGAAGAAAATGAACGTTTAGTATCCCTTAAGGCCATAGGCAATTGTTTTTTCGTAATGAGAGATGAGAATTGCCGTTTGGTCTAGAGAGTTTGTATTTTGTGCGTGTTTATATTTAAATTAATTTTATTCATTTCTAGAACAAGCATTTCGCTAGTATTCTAATGTGAAATGTTCAACATTTCTCTTATTTTAAAAATCAAATTCATAGATATATGTGTCATAGACATTATGCGAGTATCAAATCTTATACATCAAGAGACACCCCAATATCTTGATATATCAATGTAATACCTCGTGCCAATATCAGTGATCGTATGACTCCACATCTAATCAGCGTTGGGTAATCCAAGACTTACCGATGCGAACAATTTGATGCCCGGGCAGCGACGAGCGTAGAACAGGATTCCTCTTGAACAAATCAATATTGATTTCTATTTGCATACTACAAATTTGCATATTAATTTCCAATCAGCAAGAGATAATCTCGTTTGGCTGTTTGAAGCATTTGAGCCGTGAAAGCTACTGAGTACGTGGTTAAGAGATAAAGACGTCGTTTAGAACAATTCAATTATTAAATGTATATAATAATGGTATCGGATCTGTACCTGATACCCTGAAAGCTAAGGAATTGTGTGAGAATGAGAATAATTTGTTTATTTATATACCTACTTCGTAAGATTAATGATACTGGTATATCTCTTGTAAATAAACGAGTTCGAGGGCGGCAGCACCACCGTCTCATCTTAAGCAAGCCACTAAATACTTAGTAGTTCCTGCACTACTGTGATCCGACTTGGTCGTGAAATCAGGTCCTAAAATTACTAGCACGTGAGACAGGTGGAATACTCGTGCATTCGCGTTTGCTAAATAGATCTTTTAAAAAAATATATATATTGTTGTATATGTATAATAAAATTGTAAGTTCTAATCAAATTATGAATCTTTTGCAACTGATGGAATTTCTCGTAGCTACATTTGCGTATCTGCATTTTTATACTGATTTTACCCTTTTTAAAGTTGGTTAAAATTGAAGTCCTATTAAATTTTAAACCCAATATTATTTCATACAACACAAATAAATTAATCTTTGCTTTCTTTTTCCTTTCCTATCTTATCCAATACATACGTAAGATGCAGGCGTTGTCCATTCTACAGTTCAATGAATAGCGCCTTTGACCAACCAAGCTATCAAACCAATAATAATGTAACTATAGTACTATCCAAGCATTCTGCAACATTCAAAGTCTATTTATTAGTTGTATTAATGACTAACTTCAGCTTGCAGCTCGACTTGCGTAGTTCCTCAATGATAAGTAGCCTACACATTATATTAATCAAGTTTCCAACGTTTCCAAAGCGCGTTTTCAACATCATTGTGCCTGGCATATTGACAAAATGAATTTCTTCGATGTACCTGTTATTATCTTGCTACAATTATGAATTTTGACAAGATTGTAAACTGTTATAATATTACTATTACTTGAAAACTCTATTGTATTATAACTAATTGAGTTTTAATTAGTGGTTTTCTCAATGTCGTTCTGTCTTTTCTATTGCCTATATTAACTAACAATTATATTGTACTTATGGGTTTTATATGAAATAAATCTAATCTAATTTCATTTCAGATTTAGATTAAAATGTTTATCAGGCCACTGCTCTGTTAACTTTGGCCCACGTTTGCCAAAGTACCTAGACTCCATAGTCCCTGTATTGCGTAAACATAAACTACAAATAATAATAATAACAATGTCTCCAGTTACAAGACTGATTCATAACTTGACCACGTGGCTAGTCAGTATCCTCGATCCAAATCTCCGTATTTGCATACTAACTTAATCTTAAGCCTCTTCAGCTGAATATTCAGCATCAGCTTAATCTATAGTCCGTCCAATCTGTTTGGTCTCTGTAACCTCAAGTTAAACATGTCGCGATAATTCCATCAGAGCAGACAAACATTTGTGCCAATGTTTGATGGCCATGCAATTAGCGCATGTGGTTTAATTACCCTTATGTGTATGCGTGTGGATCTAATTGGATTTTGGTCAGGAGCCGTCTCCAAATAATCGTTAGGATTGCTGTAGTCAATATTGGCCTGGGTTCGCAAGCCTTCTTCAAACGCAATTGATGGCGGGAGTGTTTGACCTGGATGGCAAACTATCCGAGATTGGCTGAGGTTAGGAAAATACGAGGTAATATACAAATTTTCAAAGAACAAGATATAAAGCAGAGAAGTACTGAAACAATAAACTTTCGTAATCTAAAATTACATTCTTTGGCTTTATTTGCTAACTTACCTTGGACGAATATATATCGTATATACAGCACTGACATTCAATGTGATAACTTTATTGCTATTTATCTATTTCTTCAAAACCTATTTCCTCAATATCCCATTACATCTACATATAGATCAATCAAACAAGCCGTTTAATCCTCCAGCAGCAATACATATCAATGGATAACCACTTAACAACTAAAACGGCACTAACCAAAACTTTATTACTTCCACTATCAAAAGGATATATCGGAATCGGTGTTGTTGTCAACAGAATTGGCAATTACCGGGAGTGTGAAGACGCTCCTATTGGCACTATTGGCACAATTATGGCGAAACAACTCCTGTGTAGAAATGGACAGTTCAATTGCTAAATGTAGTTTTGAATTTATAGTTAAGTTTGGTGGAGAGTTAACTCTTGAAAACTAAAATTGAAAAGTCTTGATAAACTATTTGGTATAGAATTGGCCCGGTATTTTTTTAAGCGCGTATTGATTTTGTGTATAAAATACAAATTTGGATTAACCGAACGAGGTTTTCGGTATTTCTTGTATTAAAAAAATCTAAATTCAAAAATTATTATCTAATGGCTGTTGTTTATTTAAAAGACTCTCGGTAATACTGATGAGCTTCACTAAAATTTGAATTTGTTATATACGAAAATATGTTTTTAAACGCTAAAAAAAAAAAAAAAGTATTCATTTTATATGGGGGATATTATAGATTCCAGTTCAAATTGAATAGGTACGCATACATAAGATAGGTCAGCTATACAAAATAAAGTAGTGCATCAAATTTACGCTAAGGCGGTACGAAGTTCGACGGGTCAGCTAGTTTAATTTAAACCTTAAAACATTTTAATCTCTCTAACGAATCCGACTATTATTAAGAGAAACTAAATTTATATCACAAAGGACATTTCAGACTAAGCCAATTTTTAGTATATTCCTGGAATATCAACAAGATGGTTGGCAATCGCCGTGTCGGCAAAGGGGTGGGTGAACCCGGGACTTGATGGATTCCGGGAATCGAAACTGTGATTTACTGGCAAATATTCGGGAAAAATCATAATAGAGCAAGAGCCCGTGAACCCCAGACCTTCGTTATTTTATAAATGCTGGTAACTTGTCAGCGCATGCAACACAGGTAAGAACGATGCACTATTTATAAAGTTTGGGTTACAGTAGCTTTGGCAGACAAACGGTACTAAAGTTATGTAAAATACCGGTCTAAATTCATCAAATAATAAAGTGTGTTTTTGGGTATTACCTTCAGAATATTATTAAAAATCACGTCATTAATTACCAGACACTTAACATCGTGGCAACCCCTAGTAATCAGTTAAAAATGAAGAAGGTCTGGGGTTCACGCCCGGGCTCTTAGACCATAAGTAGACGGGTTACTATTACGTTCTTGTCGTTTGTATTTAGGCAAGTATTTTAAAGGTGATAATGTTTCTGTGAACCAGATTTAGTGAATAGTATTGCTTTAATCTTAGAGCCCAGTTACATGCTCCATCTTACTTGCGCAAACATTTTGCGCAAAAAGGTCGTTGTGCCGGCTTCACGTTTAATCTTACTTGCACAAATCGATTTTTTTTTGCGTACGTAAAATGAAGCGGGTAGTCGGACTCTTAATTATCTATCATTACATGTGTATTGATACTATAATTTTCCTTCCGAATTACGTAAAATAATGAACATTTTGTAATAATTTATGTATAATACTATGGCGAAGCTAGAATTGGTGTATGAAAAAGATAAAAAAGCCAATATGTTATTATCTTTTGTACAAAATAGTAAAGATTCAGTATGAACTTTGAAAACATAACACAGAATAGATATATATATACAAACAGTATTTTATAGTACTGCCTAATTATGAATATTTCGTTCAATGCTGTTTCGTTTGAAATAAATTGAAGCTAAATATTAGTCTTTGACTAATTTCAATATGTTAGTCTAGTACTAAAACTTTCTATATTAGTTTAGGATTCCTTTGTCAGCTTAAAGTAATTAAACAAAAACAACATAATATTTTGTTAAACGTCCAAGAGAAGAGAAGAGAAGTTAAGAAGTCCAAGTTAAGTTGTCCAAGTTAGTGAAGATATTTTACAATCAATTTGTATAAGGAGGGAGCGCTCGATAAGCCGTTTCCCAGCAACAAGCTATGATCTCAACTCTTTTGTGCCAGCGTCATAGGTATATATATATACCTTAGCTAGACGAACCTTACTTGGTTTTAGCGCCACCTATGCGATGAGCACTTGGGGCGTATACCCAGGGGGTGCAGGTTCAAGTCCTGCTGGATTCTTAATTTTTCAACATTAATATTATATAAAATACAAAAAGGGATAGCAAAGCTACAATTTGCTTTAAAATATTACAAGCTATGATCAAGCTATGATCAACTAATTGTGGCGTTATCCGCACATAATAAATGACGGATGACATTGACAACGTCAAGTAGTCACACACGTCACATACGTCAAAGAGCGCTGAATCGCGATAACGAAGTGTTCACGGAGAGTATACCTATATACGACTTCCAAGACGCTATCGTTGGACAGCTGTCAGCCAGGCAATACCACCGAGCCTGCTAGGACGATCCTCCCTTTGTTGTATAGGAACATCACACCCTGTTCCTCTACTATCTATGGCAGATCTCCCTGTCGATGGATGCGCACATGCTACGTTTAACCGGTAAAACGCTCTATTCCGATAACGCCACCGAAGGCAAAAAGTTACGAAGCCGCGATGTAGCATCAATTCAGTCGCTGAATCGCCAATCGCCGTTGCTAAAAAAAAGTCCTCTAGCGGCCCGTGTAGGTATACCATAAATGTAATCACACGCAATTTAAATTCCTGTCAATAAAATATCGACTGTATGTATATTTACCTAAATATACATATTACAGTCCTTTTTTTTTTTTTTTTTTTTTTTTTTTTTCGCGGGGAAATGCATTTACGCATACCATGGGGGGACGGGCAGAGTGGCTATGTGGGACTCCCGTGCCTACGATGTTAAACGGCACAGAATACCCACTAAAACCCCGCGGTGTGCCCTCGTCGCCGAAAGATGGTGGGTCGGCGAGCCCTGGATCGATCTTACATCCACAGGGCTCGCCGCGGCGACCGTGCCCAGTCCGACCACTGACCGGGCACCCGACTCTACACAGTCCTAGCGGGCGGCGGAAAACCCCCTCCACCGCCCGCGGCCTACATATTACAGTCCTACTACTTACCTAAGGATGCGCTAAAATTTTGATACCAACAGTTTTCTTTACAGAATTGCACCATCGCTGTAGTGCTCTAACCGCTAGTAGCTTCGTTTAGTCGCCACTACAAGCAACCTTAAATTGCTTTTGTTAAAAGGGTCTTTTCGTTATTAATTATTTGAAGGTTTGAGTGCAGCCTAAGCTGGGTCATAACCATAATCCTTGTCTTAGAACAGACAGGTAGATAATAGAGGATGGTTGCCGGTGTTAATGAGTGACGGAGGAAGGTTTCGAGGCTCCGCTATGATATTGTGTTTAGTTTCAAGCGTTTTTTGTGTTTGTAAGACTTAATTTTTTGCGTGCTTAATTATTATGGTACTCTATCATACAGACAGGGTAAATGCGACATAGATATTGAATGAATATTGAGTTCAATTAGGTCTCAAAATGTGACTTTTTTACTGAATTGAATTTTAAATCAATGAAAATGACTTCTTGAATCTGATATTTAAAAAAAATTTGCTTTCATCCCATATGATGCGGCATCCCATGTGATAGCTAATCCCATATGATTCTGTGTTAATTTGTCTAAATACTTACGAAATATATCTCACAATACTATTAACACAATTTCTTGAAGACCTTCATTTCCTATTCCTAAAAAACAAACCCGGGATCGCTATTTCCGATAACCATCCAACAATTATCGGACGAATGACGCCTCCCTCGAGACCTAATTCATTGGAGAACCGTTGATCTGCTGAGCTGTCCCGGAGATCCGGAGATACCGGGATTGCGTTAAAATTGCGTCCAACCTTAATACGATAGTAAAAGATCCGCTTTTTTACCTTTTCCGAAAGTTTTAGCTGCATAAAATACGGAGGGAAACTCGATAGCGTAAAGTGAGATTGTATTACTGGTACCTGATTTGCTGAGATAGTTTTTAACTGAATAAAAAAAAGTAAATTTTACTTCAACACTTAAATTAGTTAAAAAGTATGTCACATTCTTACTAATATTATTTTGAAACTTACACTTTTTGCCTACCTGTCAGTGTGTTTGCTTTTGGAACCCTACGCAAAAAGACGGGAGAATCGATTTAGATGCAGTTATTTGATTTGAATGCTAGTATTTTGGCGCAGTATTTTTTATGAAAATCGGTTCTGTAGTTTTGTTTTTACAAACAAGCCACTGCACTGACCATGATGAAAATTAGTAAGGATATATTAATTAGGAGGCTAGTGTAGTAACTAACACGTTAAGCCATCGGTCCCGGTTGTCAATTGAAGATATATTACAGTCGTTTCGGATAATTAGAGGCCAGAAAGTCTGACTGCTAGACTAGCCAAGAGTATTGTATCACCTCGGACTGTATTGTAAAGGACTCATAGTAGTCGTTCAATGCATATCACTGATATTCAACTGAATGCGTTTGACTAAGAGAAATGAAAATAAATTTTGAAACATAATTTGTTATATTTCTGCCTGTATTTTACAGTAATAGATAATTATCAAAAGTAAACTCGAGATACTTAAAGTTGACAAGTAATAAAGTAGAATATTACGCCGCCAAGAAGCAAGTGCTCTACTTAAGTAAGTTGTTAATCAAAAGTCATTAACAAAATGTACAATACAATTTGCATACCGCCAACTCGTTGTACGAATTTGCCGTTGTCTTGTTTTGTAAAAGATTTTAGATTAATATAGCTTCAAATAACTCATATTGCGAACGGGCTTGTACTCTAGTACTAATCCATATACTAATGGTTGCGTTCCGTTTTACTAGTATTGTTTTTTTTTGTCTTCCCTGCTTTGTTTGATTAAGTTTTATTCTAGTTTGTTTTTTGTATTTTTAAAATTTAATTTTAGATCTTTACTTTGTTATTTCTTGATATTTATATGTACCTTAAGTTTTTAATATTATTATTATTTTTTATGTGATATCGTCCGTCCTCTCTCTGGCGCCATCAGAAAAGCGCTGCAGGGCTTTGTTGCTCTGCAGCATATGGCTGAGATTCTGACAAAAAGTTTGTTTAGTTGTAAGTTCTATTGTTTTATTCTCCTATTTATTTTTTGTCAGAATAAATGTTTTCTTTCTTTCTTTCCTTTTCTTTCTAATGCCATTGCGACATAACAAAACATCACGCCTATATTATCCAAAAGGGTATCGCAGAGGTGCATAACATTCACATTTCACCTGTCCTGTTATGATTGGGTCCCATGGGCGAGCCTTTGCGGCATTAATCTGATAACTAATTAACGTTTAGAATTTCGCGTAAAACCTAACGGAAATTAGCAAGCACCATGCAATATTTACCTTTGAGACGTTACGCTTCAGCAGAAAAGCTTACACTTGCAATAGAAAATTAAGTTATTATGTTTTTATACTTTCGCGATTTGAGAACATTTTTAAAAAAATAGACAACGGGTCTATTTTTTTAAAAGATTTTTAGAAAATACGTTATTACGCTTCGTGTACCAGTAGTCTCAAGTTTAAATTTACCCACCAAATCGGCACACAATTATTAGTGCAAATTTCATTCTCGTATATCTAAAAACTAATATCTGCAGTAATGCCACAGAAAATCCTTTAAAACTATTCTAAAACTACATATCTGAATCCACATAAGCCAAGAGTCGAGGTAGCCAAAGTAAAGGGATTACCTATTTGGCATTACCATTCAGAAGTGAACGATCAAAGTGTTCACGATCAATATTCTCCAACTTTGGCATTTACTGTTTTAGAAGAACTAGGGGTTTCTAAGGCGGTTTGAGTTTAGTTTTCTAGCGATGCCGTAGAGGTGAAAAGTCTGATCGTAGAAAGTTTTTATTATTCTACAGCTTTTGCGAAAGGATTCGGCAATAAGATTTTTTTTACACGTAATAATTATGTTCAAGTTTTACATAGGCATCGCAAAAAAAAAACAATTTAAGTTGTATCCACCTTTTACTCTTATATTATGCTTGATTTTGGATCGAAAGTTTTTCAAAATCATTGAAAATATCAGACTCCGAGGAAACACTTTCCAATTAACAGAGACGTTGTTGTCCTACAAATTGTTTACGTGAGAACGAAACAGACGTGGCTCAATCTTGTGGTGAATTTACAGTCTGAAACGTTCGAGGTTCGCTTTAGTTGCCGCCAAAATCATTGCAAAGCAAACACAAGTTTCACACAAATTCATCAACAACCCAACTCAAAGGGAACAGGAATTCACAAATTTCTATTTCAATCCCATCCATTTACATCGGATGAAAACCGTCAGGCCGAAATGAAATAACCTAGCCAGAAATGTGCGTGAGATTACAGACCTCTGATTCCTCTAAGCTCTTGCGTATTAAGGTTCTGCATAGATTTATTGGGAGCACCTTTCATTTCGGGTGTCGAGACCCTTTTCATGATAAATGCATTATATTATATTGAGAACCCTTCGAAAGTCTATTTGTCGTTGCGTGTTTGATTGGCCGTAAAATTGAAGGTTACAATCAGTGTGAGCTCGGGGCGATCATATATCTTGGGTGTGCTGTAGTGTGCGTAAGCGAGCGCGAAGAAACGCGTGCTGGGGTGTGTGTGAATGTGATTTACAACGCAAACGGATGTGTGTGTAAACACAGATTATGTGTGCGGCCTCATATATAAGTGATTTGGTGCTTTCATAAAATGTTCCTTCATATTTTTGTTTAATATTTTGATGTTACAGCTCAAATTTGTTGCTTTATTTTAACGTTAAAATATGAAAAATTAAACGGTGTCTTTAAATATTTGTTATGTGCGTGGCTTCAAAGCACCTCTAAACAAATAGGTTTGTTTGCGGTGTTGTTAAAATATTTACATCAATTTTATTCTTATATAAAGTGCCTGCAGCAGGCTCACTTTGTTTGACTTGTACATAAAAAAATCGTATCTATTTTTATTACACAATGCACGATATTTCTGTAGGCAATTTACTTAAAAACAAGCTACTAAAGCTTGATTATATTTACGCGTTGTAATATCAACAACATCCTAACAAAATGTGATAGTTTTGCAGTTAAAAATTCACTACATGTTTCTCACTTAATCGAAAACTGATCGTGTATTTCTTTAGGCTCACGTGTGATGTGTGAGCAGCCAGCACGCCTACACGTCCGACGATCGCGCGTACCTAATGTGGAGGATGCCTAAAGGCCGTTTACAAATCCTTTACCATTTTATTTTAATTTAAATCACAATATTATTGAGCCAGAAATCGTACCTAGTGACGAGTTGCCCACACATAAAATGTTACTCATTATTCAAGTTACAATTTCCCTCTAGAATACCCAGTTTTATAAAACGTAAAATCTCTATTGTACAGCCTTTTCTCTCGTAATCCGGAACAGTTCAGCCTTAAGGTTAATAATAAATCCGTCGACGCAGGGTCAGAGCTAAATTTATAAACAGCTTTGATCATATCTCATTGAAGTCGCTATGAGAACAATGATTACTCGCTGCTTAAAGGTAATAAAAACTTTATTACTTCGTATTAAAGTCTTTGGTTAAGTTAAGTTATAAAACATTTTGCTTTTGATTGGTTTAGCTTAAGGTTTCATTTTTCATGTAGTTATAAACATCCATTAATATTTTTCGGTTTGACACTCTTCGTGAGTTACTCGCAAATTTTATTAGCATACTGTCAGAACTATTGTTTCATAAAAGTTTGTATCATTTGATTTTATATGGCAGTGATTTGTAAAAACGTGACATACATATCACGCCTATGTTACCTAGAAGGGTGTAGAGAGATTTATTTTATTTGATTTATTTATTTATTTTATTTATTAACTTATACATATTATGTACAACATAACAGTGTTAGACCAAGACGTTATACAAAGAAAGAAAAACCGGCCAAGTGCGAGTCGGACTCGCGCACGCAGGGTTCCGTACATCTAAATAAACATTAATTTGGAGATGAGACTCATCTGGCGGCACAGGCTCAATGAGTTCCGGGAACCCGAACAGATCCACTTACCGCGGACGGAAAGATGTATGACGAGACAATTTTTCATGAAATGCTCGCATGACGTCATCTTTCAGGACGAAAAATATAAAAATATATTAGAAACCTCAATATCATTTTTGAAGACCTATCCATATATACCACACACGTATGACATTGATGAAAAAAAAATAAGTTTCAGTTCTAAGTATTGGGAACCCCAAAAATTTATTGTTTTTTTTTCTATTTTTGTATAAAAATCTTAATGTGGTTCACCGAATACATCTACTTACCAAGTTGCCACAGTATAGCTCTTATAGTTACGGAAAAAAGTGGCTGGACATACGGATGGACAGACGGACATGTTCCGTTTTTTGGCATTCGGCTACGGAACCCTAAAAAGCACATAAAATAATATTTGACAATAATCTGATAGAAGAAAATACAAACAAAATACAATACTACACACGACACAAACAATACAATTAATAACAGCAATGGCTACTTTATCTAAGGTTTCACAAAAAGACAATATTTCGCTACGTACATCTATCCAAGACGAAGCAAATAGATCACACTCCGATTTTGATGTCATAAGGTTATTGAACAGTGTCAAGGAACGTATGAGCGGAGAGTTTGCATGAGCCACGGTGCGTGCATCGGTCATGGCAAAAAGTGGATGTTTACGTGCACGAAATTCGTAAGCTGGGAGAACAGGTACGTTAAGCCTAACAAGCTGGCCTACTAGTTCCGGACAGTCGGAGATATACAACACCCACATGTCCTCTGTAATGTTTAGGTCTCATGGGATAGGAGGTGAGCCTATCGTCATCCACCTGGCAAAATGCTAACTCCGTGCTGCTACTTAAGAATTTCCTGGAAAAAAAGCCCAAATAACACTTTTGCTCGACCCAGAATCGAACCCGTGAAACCGGAACAGCGGGGTCGCCCGCTTTTTTTTTTTTTTTATTGAAATCTACGCGGACCAATTCGCGGGCAACAGCTAGTATAGTGATACATAACATATGAATATGTCTATCTTTAATATATCAAATGAAATGATTTTAATCTACATACCTAATAAAGTATGTGTCTGCTATGTAAAAGTGCAACTGGTACTGCCAGCTTTTTGACACTTGCTGTCATATTGGCTTCTTAGAAAAAATACATGCCCCACGTCTAATTTCACAAAAAAACAACGATTTTATACACACTATGAACGTAAAAATCTTGCAGCCAGATCTCGGACTATAAAAAAGTGTAATAAATATCTAGCTTTAGCTCTGTGTTTGTATTTTTCTCGTGTGTTTTGTCTATAAAAGTAGCCTTATATTAAGACGCCCAGGCTCACAGCTCTCTTCATATCAAACAATTAGACTGATTAGGTGATAGTTAATTTAATGTCATGTTAAGCACTGCACGATATCCTCCTACCTATATATCCAACATCTAAGCTACAGGTAGTTTAAAGGTACGATTAATATCCTCTCGTCTTTCAGCCCTTGATTTATGTGCCTATTATTCGAGGCCGTGACTCCAGATTATTGAAATGAGAGATTAACGGAGAGCCCATGGATCTTACGCGATTTATTCCATGGAATTTGGTGGCAATCCGTCTTTGATTCTAATATTGAAATGTATGGGGTATTTTGATTAAGACGCGGTTTTATAAGGCCATCCATGGTGGTCCTATACTTAATTTTATGATAATAAGTTTGATATAAGTGATGTCACAAAATTAAACGGTGCTTGTGTTTAGAAAAATAAACGGCATTCAAATATAAAAAGCTTTTTAAAGACGTGATTTTACACCATTATTTGTGGTTTAAATGATACTTCTGATCATTCGTTAAAAATATCATACTCTCATTGGGGATGCAATTACCCTTTTGAACAGGTAGATGTTATATATTTATTTTCAGAAAAAATCTTATAAAGAATAAATTTTGTCGATCAATTCAATTATGGGTTTAATAACCTGAACTATAATTAAAATAACAAATTCAAAATTGAGTTATTAGTCATCAAAACAATTTCCGTTGAAACTTGGAAGTTCCACAAGTTCTGAGAACTTCCCGCCTAGTACAATACCGTTAATATATGTATCAACACCTGTTACATGCCGAACTATTAATATATTATGCTTGAGTCACATAAAGCAAGTTATAAGGTGGGAAACATTTGTGGATAAGCTAAGGGCTATAACTGCTACCTATTGGTTCAATACCTTCAATAATAAGTTAGTTGCGGTTTTGGATTGCTCAACATGTCAAAATTTGTATCAGGCTTGATATATACTCAAGATAAGTGATGGGTGTATAATTTTATAGACCTTTTTAATTATAGGTGGATAACGCCGATTTCTAACATATTTAACAAAGAGTTTTATATCTATTCATCGAAAAATCATCTCTTTTCTTAACACTAATCATAAAACTCTTCGCTGGCCAGCGTACCAGAACCACATGCCCCTAAACTTGCGGTATGTTAGAATGCTCTAGAGGGAGGGTAGACAGGACTGCGTGGAAACAGTTTAGTAGCGAATCGTTTTTGTCATAAAACAGATATTTTTATTATACATGGAAGTTATAACACGATCGAGGTTTCCTTATAGTACTACTAAACAATTTCGCAAAATTTAAGAGTAAATAAACTCGGGGGGTGTTAGGACTGAGGACACATACCGATATATCAACGCACGTGTCCCATCTCTACTCGAAACCATTTGTCTTTTGACAAATATCATCAAAACGTTAGATCAAGATTCCGGTTGAGATCCGCCGCCGCCGGCGCGCGCGGCTTTTAGAGATCGCTCGTATAAATATGAAAATGAAACATTTCGTGAAATATATTTGTGTTATGGAGCATTAAGGTGTAAGCTGTCCTGGGAACGATCAAGGTAAGTCTTTGCTGTATAACTTATATTTGGGAAACCATCCTTTAATCGTGTGGGAATTCGATGTTAATTCGCAGTTATTACCTAAATACAATACAGTTCTTTACATTATAACGGAACCGCACGTCTGTTACTCTGAAAAGGTTGGTAAGATAAACTTAAATAATATTGAGTAAGCATATAAATTAGGTTACAGTATTAATCCATTTACATCCGAAAATGAAAGTATATTTTACAATTCAACATGATTTGACATTGATTTTAATAAGCTACAGACCAGAAATTACTGCCGAAACCAGTGTCATTTCATCAAAACGCAGTGACCTGCAATCCTATTGTCTTCATGAACAGTTTCTTTTTAATCCATACAACAATAAGATTCCTTATCCACTGTCCGATCGGAATTTAATCTCCTTTTAGGCAAGTGGCTGAGCATTTAATAAAAAGCTTAACAACTCGATCGATGGGGGGAGGGCGTATCAATCACGATCTTCCTGAAGACTCACGGAAGGATAATGAAATTTGATAGACAATTTTTTATGAATAACACGTTATTTTGATTCGTTTTATTCATTTACTAGCTTTCACCCGCAGTTTTATTTGCATAGAATGTCTAAAAAAAACTTATAAAATCCAAGCGCATTCAGTAGTTTTTTGTGTGGAAGGGAGGCAAACAGCTACCATCTACTCAAACTTTAGTATTTTCAATATACAAGGTGGATGCAACATAGTCATATTTATTGAAACCACAGCATCCATACATGTTCAGTATTCATATCCACCGGTTTATTCAGTGTAAGTTAATGTACCTAGCTTGGTAGCTTAGACTTATTAAGCTTGTAATATAGGTACATGTCGTTAAATCCTCGCCAGGCATAGAATTAGAACTACCTACCATCAGAGGGTGTCATTTGATCTGTTCTGTGTACAAGGTGTAAAAGCATTTCCTCATCTGACGCTACAATGAGGCCTTTAATTACGGAGTTCCCTGATGATCCCCTCAGTTGAAAACAATGCATTGTTTGCCCTTGTGTGCCCGCAAAGGATTGTCATCGGATGTTCGCGGCGAGTACAGAGGCTACACATGAACCTATACATTTCCAGTACAAATTGGTCTTACGTTGTATGGCTTCCCGTGCAATGCAAGACCCGCTTACACTGGAAATGTATAACTTGATGTGTAGTCACATGTTACCGTCACAGTGCGTAGAGGTGGGGAATTAGTGGTTTTCTGATTCAGCCAGTAAGCTGGCGTTATCTTTCATTGCATTGAACGCACGGATATTTGTGTAACTGCATTACCACACGTAAAAGGGTGTTAGTGCATTTTGTAATTGTTTTCATATATTTTCGATACTTTTTACGTCAAATTGCACGGATGTGGTTAATTTTTGCCATGTGTGTTAGCGTAGCATTGAACTTGAGCTATAAACCATAATTGAAACTGATGAATTTACCCTGTACTAATCTAAGGCTTAGATTAAAAAAAAAACAATTTATTAAGAATTTTATATAAGCCATATCGAATTTAAATAGTTTCTAGAATAACCTAGTACTTAATTATCCAAAACTTTACAAGGGACTTATAAAAATAGAATTTAAACTACTTATTTTTCGTCATGTGTATCTTCACTAACATAAAAGAGGAAAAAAATATATAATGTTTGTACCTGTTTACAAATCTAATAAACGGATAACGATTTAAATTGGTGTGAAGATAATTTAAGACCACAAGAATTAAATAGTCTACTTTTCATTAACGTACCACGCTAGTAGAGCTGCGCACGGAAGCTTGTCATGTATATTACTAGCTGACCCCCGCGGATATACCTCTGCTCTGTTCCTGTTTTGTAGCGTGAGTTTAGAAAATATTCACAGCGCCATCCATATTTTTTTTAACGTAAGCTTTTAACTTATAACTTAAAACTAACTCTTAACTCTAACTAAAAATTAACTCTCTTAGGAATAAAATTTAAAAAAACTGCGATACCTACATAAATTATTTAATTTTTATTTAAGTTTAACTACGATTTTAAATTTTGTTTTTCTTACATCAAAAATGACAGACTTGAATGAAAGTCTGTCATTTTTGATTTCAGAATTATACCCTTATGTTACGCCCTCGGGGTATAATTTTTAAGAATACCTACTTAGTGCGCCCCTTCGTTATACAAGGAATCTTGATGCAAAATTCTAAGTATCAAGCCTCAGTGGTTTAGGCTCTGCGTTGATGAATCAGTCATCCGGACAAATAATAACATATAATAATAACATTATAATTAGAAAATTATCTAATATTAATCTTTTAATCTTTCAAATTGTATCAAATTATTTGCTTTCAATCTATCTTCTATATATATAAAAATGAAACCCGTTTTCCGTTGAAAACGTTCCGCATGAAAACGGCTTGACCGATTTGGCTGATTTTTTTTTTGTAGTTTTCTAATACTCTGTACAAGGTTCTTACGGAAAAAAATATTAAGAAAATCTCTCAGAAAGGTTGAAAAATAAACATTTAATTTTGCATCTGGGAAATAGGTATTCATTTTTATATGGAGGATATTATAGATTCCAGTTCAAATTGAATAGGTACGCATATATAAGATAGGTCAGCTATACAAAATAAAGTAGTGCATCAAATTTACGCTAAGGCGGTACGAAGTTCGCCGGGTCAGCTAGTAAGCAAATAATTGAAAACCTGAATAACATAACAAATGCACCAAAATTTTAATACCTAAGCTTACCAACAGGTATCACCTGTCACCAAAATTCAACCCGACAGGTCAGGCCCAAAAGTGATACCAAGAACAAAACTGCCAAGTATCATTGCCGCGCTGAATATCAGCAGGACCTAAGCAGCTCAGCCGGATATCGACAGCTGTCTAAAACCAAACTGAAATGTTCAGGGTTTTTCACGGAATGTGTGAAAGGGCGGAATACAAAAGATATTTTCGTTGTGGTATTTTTCACGGCAATTTTTAGCTTTGAAAGATGTAAGGTGGAATTTAAAGTTATCGGAGGATATTTATAATAATATTGGCTCCTTATTTTATAGTTAAATTAATTTCTGTTTAATTATTTTTAGGTAAAAAGATTAATTTTAATTGCTGTTTTTGCCAAAAACTCAGGAAGGAACACACAATAAACAGAAGAACAATTCGTACTAAATAGTTTCATCTAGGTTAGTTCATTCGTTTTATCATCAATATTTTTTATCATCATTAATTTTTTTTATATTTATAATATGTTACATAAATTAACCACAGCAAAACTCAATATTAGTTATCTTCGAGCTATCAAAATACCCTTTTTACTGGACTACAACGAAGGGTAATCATGATTTTGGCTGTATATGAATGTACGAATGTTATATATATTTGTATTTGTAGCTCCTGAATAATTAACCTTTTTTATTATAAAAAAATATCTCAATAATTTCAACCTTAGTTATGTTATATAAACCTGTAAGTTTACATCCAATGTAATGCTTTTAAATAACAAATACATTTTAATTTCCCGCGTTGTTGTACGTGATGTTTTCACAAACACATTCCGCTAAAGTTAAATAAAACGTGTTATTTTTTGTATTGTTTAACTGTTTCGATCACCGAATCGTGTCCGATTCGATACGCTTTTCAAACAAATATATTGAGATTATCGATATACGCGGCAATAAACAGTTTAAAAAATGTTACAAATCAAATAAATGGTAGGTGGTGGGTTTTTTCAAAAAATAGCTTTTGGAATTTTATGTGAAAGAAGCGTTTTGCACCGTTGCATAAATTAAACTTCCAAAAAGTTTGGTTTCACTTTAAACTTGTTTTTACCAAAATACAAATAAGGCCTCTGTTCAAGAACGAAGCCAATATATTTGCGCTGGCAATAATTCGTAATGTTGGCCAACCGTAGATCGCACGCCATTGGTCTATTTCAAATTATAGTTTTAAGTTTATTATGTTCCCCAACCTTTTTTCTCCTCGAATCATGTACAATCGCCATCTTGTCGTATTACAACCATCATTAAGAGCACACCTGAGTTTCCTTTTCAACGCAAAATCCTAAGCAAGAATCCTCAACTACAAAAAATCAACTTACCGTATCGGTCGCATACACTTGCCGATACATGCTGGACCTTCGAGCCGAAGTTTTACGAAAAAAGAAGCAAGCGAATCCAGGTGCAAGCGCAGGCGCATGCGAAACTCTTGGCACAGAACGTGGCCAGACGCAAGAACTAGGACCGGCAAGAGGCGGGCAGAAATACGCGGACTGGCGTGGTCATCCATACGAGCAAAGCGCGCACTCGGGTACGTCCAGCCATCCTTCCTATTTCCAAACCTCACCAGTTCTCTAGTGTAATACCGTGTTCTTCAACTGATTTCAGTTGATAATCCTCGTGCTGGGGTTGCGCACTTCAACCAGATCCCGTTAGCAGCTACCTGTGCCGGTGGTATTGACTGTGAGTACATCTTCTTTCCATTAACCGCCAAAAAATGTCGTTATCTGTTGAAGGTGCAAAGTCTCGTGATAGGTCTCCTAGTGCTAATAGTGATAATCCTACTCGTGTTCGTGACCTAATTCGCAAACGTGGCATATTAAAGGGCAGGCTCACAAAGTTTGCCAATTATCTAGAAAATATAAAGAATGTGACATCCGATCGGGATAGTGTTGCTCTGAAATTACGAGTTGGAGGCGCTAAAAATCTACTTACTGAATTTTCCGAGATTCAGAGTGAAATAGAAACGCATGTTATAGACTCTGAGCTTGATAGACAGTTGGAAGAACGACTTCAATTCGAAGATACGTATTACGATGTAATGGCGCAGGCCGAGCTATTGTTAAAGCGCGTTAAGGTCAGTGACGGTTCGTGCTCAAACGGTGATAAATTAAAATCGGTTAAGCTGCCTACTATAAAAATGCCCTCCTTTTGTGGATCGTTTGAAACTTGGCTACCTTTTAGAGAAACGTTCACCTCTTTAGTCCATAATTCTACAGAGATCAGCGATATTCAAAAGTTTCATTATTTACAAAATTCACTTAAAGGAAGTGCTGCCACCGTTGTAGATGCAATTGAATTCTCTTCAGAAAATTATATAGTTGCCTGGGAGCTGTTACTAAATAGATACAATAACAACCGGCTTTTACTCCATAATCATGTTAAAGCTTTGTTTGATTTAGAACCAGTCAGGAAGGAATCGTCTGTCTTATTGAGACAACTCATAGACACAGTCTCGAAGACCTTACGCTCTCTCAAAATACTAGGCGAACCCACTGAGCACTGGGACACACTTGTTATTTATTTAATTGTATTAAAAATAGATAAAACTTCGGAGCGCAAATGGGAACAACACAAAGGTCAAATCTCGCCAAAGAATGATTCTCAATCTTCGATAAAATTGTCTCATTTGATCCAGTTCCTAGAGGACCGAGCTGACACGTTGGAAACATTGCACGGTTCGACAGAAACAGATTCCAATAAAAAACACAACACTAAATCACACACTCAAACGTCACGATGTAATGTTTCCACCAAGTCACATCAATCTGGGCCCGGTCGCAATAGAAACTGTGTCGTATGTAACGCTAATCATCCTTTATACGCTTGTGAACAATTTATAAACTCAAATATAGATTATAAATTGAAGATAATTAGCGAAAATAAACTATGCGAGAACTGTTTACGTCGCGGGCACACTGTTGATGTCTGTCGTTTCGGTGCGTGTAGGAAATGCAACCAAAAACATAACAGCATTATTCACGTTGACGCTCCGGAATCCGTTGCGCTTCATACATTATGCGAAAACAAACTGGTTTCGACATTAGAACCAGTGACAACTATGAAGCCTGTACACCCCACTAGCAGCTCAGTCCCCGCAGACATCCTTCCGATCACTGATAAGAATTCCGGGTCATGCGCATCGATTCATTCAATTCAGGTAAACAAGTCACACAGTTGCATGTATAAACAATACGCGAAGCGTGCATGTGTGCAGCCTGTTTTGTTGTCAACTGCACTCGTCGATATCGTAGATAAATATGGCAAATATCATACGGCGCGTGCATTATTAGATTCAGGTAGCCAAAGATGCTTTATTACTAAGGCACTCTGTAGCTTATTAGGCGTAGAATTATAACAGTCCACTCACGAAATACGTGGTGTAGGCGATATTGTGACAAAGTGTTCGCAATATTGTGTTATTGACATCAAATCGCGAGTCAATAAATACACCTTCAATACACAATGTTTTGTATTACCACATATAGCGTCTCTGCCGCTGTGTGAATTAAGCGCACAACAGTTCTGCATTCCAGACGACATACAGCTGGCAGACCCGCAATTCTTTATGTCCAACGATATTGATCTATTATTAGGCGCGGATCAATTTTGGAACTTATTACTTAATGATAAAATACGCTTGAAATGTGGTCCCATTCTACACAACACTAAATTCGGTTGGATAGTTTCGGGGTCAATAAACTTTAATTCAATTACGCACAATAAACAAATAAAGTGTAACTTTACACAGTCTATAGAAACACAGCTTAGGATGTTTTGGGAGCTCGAGGAAGTCACTAGGGATTGGGATAAGCGCACAGATGAGGAGCGTGCATGCGAGGAGCATTTCGTACAAAATGTTACGCGTAATCAAGACGGAAGGTTCTGTGTACGCATACCTTATAAACTTCCCATTGAACTAATTGGTGAATCATATTCTCAAGCTGAACGTCGATTCTTGGCATTAGAAAAACGTTTAATTCGCAATCCTAATTTTAAGAAACTATACAGCGATTTCATTCATGAATATAAACAATTGGATCATATGAGTAGTGTAGAAACATATGGATCCCCTCACTATTTTATTCCTCACCATGGAGTATTCCGCGAAAGTAGCATTAGTACTAAATTGCGCGTGGTATTTGATGCCAGTGCTGCCTCCAGCTCGGGTGTTTCTTTTAACGACATACAGATGGTAGGGCCGCCTATACAAGGCGACCTATTTGCGATTTTATTACGTTTTAGAAAATACAAATACGTAGTATGCGCATACATCGAGAAGATGTATAGGCAGTGCTTGGTTGCCGAAGACCAACGTGACATGCAATTAATTCTATGGCGTGATAATCCTTCACTACCGTTGTCCATTTTTAGGCTTAACACTGTCAGCTACGGAACCGGCAGTGCGCCATATTTAAGTGTCAGGTGTTTGAAGCAATTAGGTTTAGAAAGTGCAGATTCTAATATTCAGAGAGTAATTAATGAAGATTTTTATGTCGATGACCTTTGTACAGGTCTAGATGACAAGTTTCTATTGTTAGATTTATGTAATAAAATTAAAAATACATTAAATTCAGGGTGTTTTCCACTGCGCAAATGGAAATACAATTTCGAATTTGATGGAAACACGCCGTCATATTCTGATTTAAAGGAATTTTCTTTAAGCGACAACCCTAATTCTAAAACTTTAGGTTTAGGTTGGGATCCTTTGTCCGATGAATTTTATTTTAAAACGCAATTCAAGATTGGTAATTCACCGATAACTAAGCGGTCAATATTATCTAAAATTTCACAAATTTTTGACCCTTTAGGTCTGCTTAGCCCCGCAATTATGCGTGTTAAAATTTTATTACAGTATTTATGGGTGCTCAAGGTCAGCTGGGACTCCCCATTACCTATCGGTGACGTCACACTAATGTGGAACCAGTTTGTTGCATCGCTTTCAGTTCTCGCTACAATACGCATACCTCAGCACGTTATAGGTGTTAGTGATAGCTATGTAGAAATGCATATCTTCACCGATGCCTCTTTAGCGGCGTACGGCACTTGTATTTATTTACGCGCAATTAACTATAAAACCTCTTCAATATCAGTAAGGCTTTTGTGTTCTAAGGGAAAGGTCGCTCCAATTAAGACTATTAGTATACCAAGATTGGAATTAGTCGGTAGTTTGTTAGGTGCTAAATTATATAACAAAGTAATTAGCTCATTTCAATATCAGTTTAAAAACATAATTTTTTGGACTGATTCTACAATTGTTTTGGGTTGGTTACGTATGCAACCAAATCAATTAAAAACTTTCGTTCAACACAGAACATCTGAAATCCATGAACTAACTAAGGAGCTACCTTGGCGTCATGTCCGTGGTGTTGATAACCCAGCCGATTTAGTATCACGTGGTATGAGTCTCGAGGACCTCGCGTCCTCACGCTTGTGGTGGAATGGACCAGACTTCCTCCATGACATAGATTTTGATTGCAACAAGTTAAATAGTAGCATTCAGATTGATTCCATAGATCAACTTCCGGAATTAAAAACTAGTGTTGTTGCCATTGCAAGCGCTAACTCTCATTCAATTTTGTTTCCTTTTAATCGTTTTTCTCAGTATAATCGTATGCAACGATCGATGGCATACATTTTAAGATTTATTTATAATACGCGTAATAAGAATAATGTAAAAAAGGGTAACCTCAGTGTAACTGAGTTAAAGGAAGCAGAAAATAAATTAATACAGTTGTGTCAATTAGAAGTATTTTCTGAGGAGAACCAATTATTATCTAATGGTAAAGCATTGAAGAATAAACATAAATTTTCAAAGTTAAATTTATTTATTGATAACTGTAGCATTATACGCATCGGTGGTCGCCTTCAAAATGCATCTGATTTTGAATACGATAAAAAACACCCAATATTAATACCATACAATCATCATTTTTCAGTATTATTATGTAGACATGAGCACAAGCGTTTACTGCACGCTGCTCCTCAAGCCTTATTATTTAATCTTCGCGAAACTTGGTGGCCAATCAGAGGCAGAGATTTGGCTCGAAAGGTAGTTCACGACTGTGTGATATGTAGGCGCATACGAGGCAAGACTTTGACTCCTTTGATGGCAGGGCTACCAAAGGACAGAATTACTCAAGGTCACCCTTTCATTAAATGTGGAGTAGATTATTGTGGACCGTTTCTAATTTTGAACCGTAAGGGCCGAGGTGCTAAGACAACCAAGGCATACATATGTCTATTTGTGTGTTTCGTTACGCGTGCGGTACATTTGGAGCTTGTCACTGACCTTTCCACGGATGGATACTTACTTGCATTAAAACGATTTATTTCACGTCGTGGAAAGCCAAGCGACATCTTTTCTGATAATGGCAGGAACTTTGTGGGCTTGATGAACGCATTTTCAAAATTTTTAGATACGTGTAGTTCAGAGATACGAGACTATGCAGCTAGTCAACAGATCAAATTTCATTTAATTCCACCGTATAGTCCAGAGCTTGGCGGTTTGTGGGAGGCGGGTGTCAAATCCTGTAAATATCACCTGCGTCGGGTGGTACGGAATGCGCATCTCACGTACGAGGAATTTAGCACGGTATTGACTCAAGTAGAAGCCGTCCTGAATTCCCGTCCTTTAACTCCTCTATCCGCAGATCCAAGTGATTTGCTACCACTCAGCCCCGCTCACTTTTTGGTTGGTCGTTCCCTTACTGCACCTGCTTGCGAAGATGTGACTGACACGCCAGTACACCGTCTTTCACGCTACCAGAGACTCGAACAACTCAGGCAACATTTCTGGAGCCGTTGGACTAAGGAATACATCTCAGAACTTCAAATAAGAACAAAATGGCAGCATGACACTACTCGTCTTGAACCAAATACGCTAGTGGTCATCAAGGACGATAACCTTCCGCCTCTGAAGTGGCAGTTGGGGCGTATCCTGAGAAGTTTTCCTGGGAAAGACAACATCTCGAGGGTGGCAGACATACGCACAGCTACTGGAGTGATTCGACGGTCATACAGGAAAATCTGTCCCCTTGTGGACGTAGGAGAAGACAGACAGAAGGAGATTTAGAAAGCTACAGCTTTCAAGGCCGGGGGCATGTTCAAGAACGAAGCCAATATATTTGCGCTGGCAATAATTCGTAATGTTGGCCAACCGTAGATCGCACGCCATTGGTCTATTTCAAATTATAGTTTTAAGTTTATTATGTTCCCCAACCTTTTTTCTCCTCGAATCATGTACAATCGCCATCTTGTCGCATTACAACCATCATTAAGAGCACACCTGAGTTTCCTTTCAACGCAAAATCCTAAGCAAGAATCCTCAACTACAAAAAATCAACTTACCGTATCGGTCGCATACACTTGCCGATACAGCCTCTATAACAAATTATGTCGTAAATGATGTGAAATTTTTATAGGATATTTTAATATTTTTCTCAATCAAACTCAGACCTCTGAAGGGATACTTGGAACATACTAATTATATACTGCATTTTATCAACACGAACTGAGGCGTGGATGGAAGAAGGTTCTAGAATAATTTCTACATCACAAATCAACTCAAAAACCAGTCACAAGAACCACACGTGCATAATCTATCATCCCCTTCAATATTAAGCTAGTTTTAACATTGTGCCAACTTTGCCTTAAAGGTTTCAACCCTCAAGGGGTGAGCCAATATTGAAACTTGTTCGCTAAATATGAGAGGGTGAATTAGTAAAAGTATTGTGAATATTAATGAAATGAGGGAAGTTTGAGTGCAGTTTTTGAAAGTTTAGTTGCGGTGCTGGTTTAATCTTTGGTGGCAGTCTTTTGTGTAAAATATTTTCTTGGTTAGAGGATTGAACCTCTTGTTGAAGTTAATTAATTATTTAGAATGGGTAAAAAAAGAAAGGAACGGTGCTAACATATCTAAGATTAACTTGAAATGTGTTTTTTTGAGATTTAAAGATCGTTTTAGGTTCGTGGTTAAATTATTATGAAAACTTTAGTAGTTAAAGATATTTTGGATTTTATAGTTAAATATTATAAAAATCTACAAGTTAAACTTTTAGGGTTGAATTTTGACGCGGTAGAGTCGCGATTGATTAATTTTAAAGCACGAGGTACGAAATCTTAGGTTAATAATTCAAAAAACACTTCAAAGACGTAACCATTTACATATAAAATCGATTGTGATTTAAGGCAGATACATAATACACTGAATTCAAACGCCTCTTATCCCTCAAAATACGGAACCGTAAAACGTGAAATCTTCATTCACCTTGAAATATCTTCATTAAAGCTCGGTACAGTCGAAACGAGCAGCGATGCCGAGCATCGTTAGCGATGTACAGTTGTACACATAATTGTAGGCGCTGATTGTGAAATGATTACACTGCGAGCCCGATTGTGTGTTCAGGGGTGAATAATTTTCACGTGAAGAGTGAAATAGGATTTCCATCGCGTATTCGAGTCAGAAATGTTAGCGTTTTTGAAGTACACTGAAAAAATTTACTACATTCGATCGTATTTTCTTTATGCGAAATGTGAAATGTATTTTGGAGAGAAGATGAATGAATTTTTAAATTTCTTTTTACTGGTTTGTTATTAAAGATTGAATATGTTATCTACACTAATTTTAAAAAGAGGAAAGTTTTTTTTGTTTTGTCGTTTGTTTGTACCCAAATATCTTCGGATCTACTGGACCGATCTAAATGCAAATTTGTGTGGAGATTTGATTTTATACTAAGCCGCGTACGTAAGCTAGTTATTGATATGATTTTATTTCTTATCTGTTACTATGTTCATGTTTTCATAAACTGTATTCATTATTTGCCATTGTGTTCACTTGAATCTAGTTTTGTTGAATAAAAATTTACTAACCAAAAGATGTTATATATCAAAAATATTCCTCGCAAAATTTTTGAATTAAACAAAATTTACATTATGAAACCCATATACTCGTGGGTCTTATAATGAAAAAACAGAAATGATAAAGGCCACACAAAAAGCAGCTGCTTCTAAAGGTATATTCCCACCACAATATCAATTTCCCACATATTAATACATCTTGTCTCACTGAAGTTGTGCAAAATATTATTTCATAGAAGAGCGCGCTCTCAAAGCACCCATTTTTCATGAAACTAATGAGGTGTATAAAATAAAAAGGGTTTGCAGTCACATATTATAGATAATATGAAGATGTTGATGTGAGGGGATAATCGCTTTAATATTGTATACTTGGCTCCAAACACTTTTGTTGCCAAGTATACCTTGCTCTTAATAGCCGCTTATTTTTTATCACGAGTTTGTGCTTAATATTTAGTCACATTTTCTATTAAAATTTTGGAAGAACTTAGTGGTATGTTTGGCTGAAATATTTATTTATACATTTATTTAAGTTATTTTTCCTCTTGAGTAAAAAGAAGCGTTATATCTGACTAAGGCGTAGAGCTTTTGAAGTAAGGGTTTGTGAAGTTTGAAGTTTGGCTTTATTGGTGTCGTCTAAGTAAGGACATGTTTTTGATGGGGCATCTTTGTTTGACACATCAATTTGATTATACTTATACAGACATAACGATTTTTTGCTGATTTGAGAATTTTTTACCGCTTTAAAATAAAGCCACGTTAAATAACATCGTCCCAAACAATTTAGCTTATATTAAATATTTAAACTGTTATTAATTATGAAATAAACATTCTGAATAAACGTTAAATTAAAAATAAAATTTTAATAAAGTCGAAAATAAACAAACACTTAAATGGAGCGTTTATTTTCCTTGGCCTGAAGTGTACCGAAAAGATAATGATTATTATTTAGAGAGGAAGTCGGGGTACAACGGACACGGATGAAATGCAAAATTAATAACTGTAATTGATACCGCTACCAGGCGCTCGAGAGCCCTACCTCCCCTTTAGTAAACACTTTTTGTTATTCCAAAAGAATATTAAGTCCTATAAATAAAATACTCTTATCCAAACACCCAAAATCCGACCCTAATTTGAAGCCAATAAAGATGATTCTTGGTTGCAATATTTCACCATTTTGCCGAAATTTTCGGCGTTCATTGTGATATTTTCAAAGTCATCTACGATTTTTTATAAGTTGTTTTCAATGGGATCGGATGCTCGTGACGTCTGATCGCAGTTGAATGTGAAAAAAAATATCGTTTTATGCGTCATTTGGATGATCTAAATCATTCGTTCTGGAAAATCTTTTATTCTTTAAGAAGACGAATGTTTTTACTTGATGATTAGCTGCAGATATTTTTTTAAAAATAAATTTATTACGGTTTAAGATAATGTTATCATGTGCGTCGATTTTTTTTCTTAAGAAGACTTTGTTTGAATGTCTGATTAATATTTTACCCTTTGATTATTAATTTTAAAAAAAAATCACTAAGCTGTGGTAGTTCACAGCTTGAGCATTAAATCTGCTTGATGCCTGCAACCCTACTGCCAGTATCCGGCCTCATGCCGCTGCCACCAAGCGGACCGTACGTATTTTTTGACATTATAAAAAAAAGAAAGAGCTCGCCCTTATCTATTGGTTAGCATGTGCAGCTTCTCACCACAAAGTCGCGGCTTAGTTTTCTGGGTCAGGCAAATAGTGTACTTGGAAATTTTTCGTCAGAAAATACCCATTAGCAGCACGGAGTTCAAATTGTACACGATAGATGGCGAAAGGCTCACCCCTTATCACTGTAGCGTATGACTGCTGACGCTACAAATTGTACTGAGGCGCAAATGCGCAGTTGCTCGGCTCAGCAGTTGTCTCTCCACATTCACGCCGTTAGGTCATTAGGTTTAGTTAATAATATAAGTATGTATTTCTGGTACCAGTGAATAAAGTATAACGAGCATGCAACATCTATCATTCAAATCAACACGAAGAACCCCTTACATCACAATGAGACCCGAACATAACAGGTGAAGTGTGGGTTTCAAAGACCTCTGCCACACCCTTCTGGGTAATATAGGCGTAATGTAATTTTATTAAAAAAAACAAATAGAAACTAACCCATCCTCAAAAATCCTTTAGGCTTTTACAAAGTCGATGTGAATCGTCAAGAATTGAGTGCCGCTACAGTGAATCCACGATAGTGATCCGGGCACAATACAACCCTTTGAGATAAGGCGTAAAGGCTAATCGACCTTTTGAACCGACTTCTTCAGATTAGATGCTCCACGTATCTGAGCATCAATCGCTTGTGGATTGTCGTTCAAGTGTTTTGTTGGAAAGGTTCGGCAGAAAGAGTTAGTGAATGAATACCATGCTTCGCAAATCATTAGGATAGTTCTACTGCTCTAAGATACTTACCTACTTAACATAGCATTATGCCTAAATTACGCAGAATGGTGTGGTTATGTTTAGGTTATGTGGTTGTGTGTGAGCTTATCGCCATCTACAAAACATAATGCCAGATTCTGAGTTGCTACTGAGAAATTCCTGACCAAGGATCTATAATCATACTTCTATCGAGCCCCGGGATTGAATTCGAGACCTCACGATCAACAGTGATATGTAGCTTTCTTTTGGACCAATCAAGCAGCAGAGAAGAAATACAAATAAACTAAACCTTTTGAGTGCACGGTTGGCGTAGTGGTTAAAGCGGTCGGCTTTCAACTGAGCTGGTGTTGTGGGTTCGATCCACACATGGGACAAATCTTTGTGTGATGCGCAAAGATTTTTTCTGACTCTGAGTGTGCTTTGTGTGTGTGAAATGCATGTTTGTGACCACCTCCGTGACACAGGAGTTTCTACTGGTGATGGCTTCGTTTATAAAAAACCATCCATCAACGACAGTCCTTAAACTTTTATTTTTCATTGCTAATTTAATTAATACGATTCAAATATGAAATATTAAATTTAGTAAAATATCAATTGTGCAAACTTTGGCCTTTCCAGCGGTATAAATACCTAAAATATATTATTTTATGTGAATTACAAGAATTAAGGAAAATAACGTGGTATAAATATTTTCGTAGTAAAGTCAAAAAGGCAAAAACCAATAAGGACTTAATAAGAAATGCCGAGAATTATAAAAGGGTTTGTAGTATTTACATAATCCAAAGAGAAATAGCTTTTTTTATTTTCGGATTTCTGAATCATTTTAGTGCCAAATATAATGTTTAACACAAAATTCTATTCAAAACATCCAGAATGAACCCCTTCTACGGAAACATAGTTTCTTATTAAGCTGATTGCCTGAAAAGCAGTTAGTACTGTACCTTCCAATTAAGTGAATCGGTTTCGAGGCAGTTTGCTCGTAGCTTTGTTCGATTTCCTTTGGGTGAATTCAGAATATATTTTAGTATTTCTTGGCATTTATCTATATTTATTTCCTTTTTTAATAATATTTATTTTAGAGCTAATTCATTAAACCTCTACCGTATTCTACTAGATGATATTTAAAAAAATATATTGCCAATATGATTTACTAATAACACTTTCTAGCAACCTGGAAATTACATCAATAACCTGTTGCAATACTTCTGGCTATAACAATATAAAAACTATTGAGTCAGTCGTTATTAACAACAACACGATTCATGACAAAACCTTATGATAAATTCTTAATCTTATAATTCTAAGCTATAGTTTCTTAGTAAAATGGTTGCTCCAAAAGCAAACAGTACTGCACCTTCCAATTAAAGGAATCGGTTTGGAAGCAGTTTCATTTATAGTGATTGTGATTTCATTGCTCTGTATAATTTATTTTTGGAGATTTCGGATTCACTTTTGATATTTCCAGGTTGGGAACAAATGTGTTTTGTTATTGGTAAGAAATGTTTACAAAACTATATTCTAAAGCATTTCTGATCTTAGAATATGGGCAACTAACCCATTTTGTTTTCTTGGTACGTTTAAAATGAAAATACCATTTTATACATGGCGCTTTTAATTATTTTTGCTGCTTTATTACTTCCCCTTATGGTAAAATACAGTAATACTTTGTCTCGAAAAGGGAACCTTTGACTTTTTGACCCTATGTTTTAATGCATCACACATTAACTATTTCCTAGAAGGATGAATCTGGTGAATAAATAATGCATACATGCGTATACCTGCCACTGACTTTGATTAAATACTTCATTAGTTTTTGCAGAATCATTAGTACTCCAGCGTAAAGTAAACAAAATACTTAGCTATTTAGTTACAGGGATTTACTTGGATATTACTGGGTAGAACATGAGTGTAAATTATAGTGTTGAGGTATCATAATATGATAAAGAAAAAATTATAAAGTATTATGTTCAGCCAGTAAATATTTAGACGAGTAACAGTTTCAAATTTTGAATATTATAAACAAAATAAATCTGGCATACTCAAATTACGAGATGCTTTTATAAAACTATAAATGTATTAGTATCAGTTATTCTAGTACTCATAGTTCAATCTCTGCTTAGTTTGGGACTAGATAGCGTTGTGTGTATGTTGTGTGATATTTATTTATTTACTATTTATACACACTTTTTTATTAGACATTATATTATTCTTATCAGACGGAATGTCCAACTGTTGGACATTCTGTCACAGATTTTTCAGTGTCATATCGTACATAATATCCAACGCGGCTATACAGAACAATGTAATGACGGATACGGTAGTACTGTAGGTTCCATTTCTGACAATGAAAAACAATAAAACCTTGGTAGACAAATAATAATAAAGTAAGAAGGTCAACCCCAAATTTTCTACGTATTAATTTAAAAGTTACCAAATCCCCCTTTCAAAGAGTACATCTCTGTGTCCTTTAAGCAAAAGAGTGATAATGAAGTTTACGACTCGGCTTTATTCGCTGGCATAAAATTAATTTTAGACGTTACAAATTTCGCCAATCTAAGGAAAAGTAAAAAAAGGGAAAATTATCTTTTTATAACATAATTAAAACTTCTCGTGAAAATAAAGGGCCTCATTACTGTAGTCTTAAAAGAAGCAATATAAAAACGAGGGTAGACATTAGTTAAACAAACATACATTGTAATATGAACCTTAGCATTAAGACGTTGAGTTCAAAATCGATTGGTGTTTTCGGACACATGATCGAATGTGTTGTTATACATTGCTGCGTTAACAAGATTCACGAAATTGCCTTTGAATGGTTTCCGATCGTTGGATCGGGTGTGGAGCGATTTGCTTTGAGTGAGAGCTACTTACTAAGTCTGTATTGGTGGTGGCCGTATTACAATTCGATGGCTCTCGAGTTAAGGAAACGATATCATTTGCATGTCTGCACTTGACGCTTTTATGTTTCACCTTTTATCCTTTTCTGTTAACCGCTGATTTATCTGCCCTTTAATTCTTTATCTCTTTTGTGGTTTGTGATGTTTTACTTGCTCATTTCTTAGTAATGTTAAAGGCAGATGTTACTTTATATTTCTTTTGAGATCGTCGTAAATATTTCTCTTCTTGACAAACAACTTAAACATCCAGACGGGTGATCTTTTGCTTTTTGTGCGGTACACTGGTCACGCCTATTAATACTATGCTGAAGGATGTAGCAGAGGTGTACGACACCCACATTTCATGTTTTATATTTAGGTCCTAGTTATTAGGGGGTGAGCCCATCACCATCCACCGGGCAAAATTCCACCAATTACAAGTTTTATTGCTTCTTATCACAATTATAGTTTAGTGTGTCATAAACCTGTATCTTAGAGTACCAGACACAGGTTTTTCGGCTAAATAGGACTTCGTCGATTTTTCTTACCAGCAATGTGACTCATCGCCACAAAAATCTCATCCCTTGCATTTTGAAACAAATTTTATTGCTAAAAGTAAATAAAACTGGTTGTATAACCTTGAACCCCAATTACTTAGCACTCTAAAACAAAGCGATCGAAAAATACTCTCGCAACAACCCATAACAATTCTCAAGCCACTGTACACCAATAAAATAGTGATGCAGCAAACTACAAATTAACGAATACAAGAGTAGACGTAACATCTACTCTTTGTATTCGAAAACTGTTTCGGCGGATACAAATACTAATATGAGAAAAACTTATTACAATAGATTACCTTCAATTATTTTATTATAGTAAAGAAGCAATAATACATAAAAAGTAGGCCTAATTTTAGGTTTCCCAAACTTATATATAAGTAGTAGTAGATAAATAAAATATATAACGGGAATTAACGGGTTCATGCAATTATTTACCTTTTAGGCTTTACGTTTCGGCTAACAGATTACACTGGCCATTCAGTCAACAAGTGAGGGTAGACAGAAAATCATCGCCCTCACGAACGGAGACGGCGCGCCGCTAGAACCAGTCTGCTTTCGAAAATGGCCAGTGTAATCTGTTAGCCGAAACGTAAAGCCTAAAAGGTAAATAATTGCATGAACGCGTTAATTCCCGTTATATATTTTATTTAATCATGCAACGCGTAAGTTTAAAAGTTAATAGTAGTAGATAAGTCTCAGTTTTGCTTTCAGATGCATAGGAATGTTTTCAATTCAACTTGCTGATATGAATATTCGAATATTACGCATATTTGTATTTGTATTCATTGCAATCACTATCACAAATCTAATGGGGTTCCACAGGGCTCTGATATGGACCCCTAACTAGCTGCTGGTTGTATCAGTGTTAATTGCCGACTAATTGGCCCTTATAAGCCTCCTAGAAAGGAAATGATGACGTAATTGACTTGTTAGGGGTGCTTCCTGAGAATTATTTAGGGAACTCGAGTAAACATTGGCAGAAGGCATTTTGTGTATTTGGCGAAAAGTGGTTACGAAGAAAGTGATTAGTTGTAATCATTAGTTTATTAGTCGCATTTTATGATTTACTTTGACCATCATTGATTTCCCGGCATCATATTTAATACAAAACCTTAGATTTATTGGCCTTAATATTGTTATCCTAATTGATTATATAAATTTCACAGTAATTTTGTCTGTCTATCTTTTATATTGTAATCTTGATATATTACTAAAGCTTGAAAAGGACTTATTCTACCTATTTATCGATCCATGCCAGAGAAGCCGTGACTTTAAGCTATAATTTTAATTTTATAAAACAAAAAAAATATTTTTTGTTGAAATATAATGCTGTCACAAAAATAATTTTCATATTTACAGACATTTTTATTCAATTCTATCTATCTTTAAAAGACAACGTATTATTTATATTCAAAGAAATAAGCGCTTTATTACTCCCACACAGTATCTAAATAAGTTGAAACGTTAAAGCAAATCCCATAAGCGGTGTAAGCCATGAAGGCATAAATCCTAAACAAACAAAATCTTTTCATCTGTAACACAGATTTTCTTTTGATCATAATATTTTTTAATGTAAATATTGTAAAACAGAGCCTTTTTAAAAGCCTTTTTTACATTCTGGTTAAAAATAAATTATTAAGAGGCTTTTACATCGAATTGTGGCAAATAAATTGACATTTCGTGATTGTAGTTTTTTGATCTATAGGTTTTTAGTCTGTTTCGTAGTTAGAGTTTGCAACCTCTCACTGCGAGCAACACGTGGTCTTAGATCCGATTCCCGTCAGGCTTATTTGGGATTTTTTCGTCAGGTAATTGTGGCCGCTGAATGGCGCTAAGCTCGCTGATCATATGACACCTAAACATAACAGGTTATAAGTGGATTTTTATATAATTCTGTCACACCGTTCTGGGTTTTCGCTTGATTTTTATGATGTTTTATTTCTATAAGAACGTAGATAAAAAATAGTTACTAGTAAATAACAGTTTATTTTTAATTTACTGATATTTATTATATTGATGTGTTTAAGATTTCTAAGATGTAGCTTTCTGCAAACGTAACTTTAACACAACTTAAGATTTCTCGAGAGATTTTTACATCTTATCCCCTTTACTTTACAATCCACAAACATTTTGTGATATAAATGTAAATTATAGTTTACTATGCACATAAATCAAGTAATTTTACACTCTTACAAAATGCAGTGACTAAGTTTTACGACTTATAAACTTTAAGTGTTACCCTTTATCGTCTGTCGTTTACTGCCTCCCTCACCCCTCCCTTACCCCTCCGTTACCCCTACTTTTAAAGGTTCTTGACTTTTGAGGGGCTCTTACTACACTTGATTCAAGTTTGTAATGTTTTTATAGACAAACTTATCTAAGATTGTATGTTTTGTTACTTTTGTGTTGACGATTTCATTTTAGTTTTCAATGTTTCAGACTTTGTATATATAATGGAATGTCTACCATATATCAGTTTATTAGCTTTTAATTATTTATCTTCTACGGTTTCGGTTGTATAGTATGTTTGTCAAAACTTTTTTATATGTGTTTTTTTATCCGACCTGTTTGTAGATCAAGAGATTTAACTAGATAAGCTCAACAACAAGAACATTTGTATTTGTTTTTGCATTTTGTTACAAGTCACTGATAGTTTTATAGTGATGTACCGTAAAACTTTTGCTTTATGCACTCTTTCACATAAACTTCAACAATGACAAACCCAATGCTACGACTTGCTGTACTTTAGAAGAAGTACAAAGTTTCCTTTTGACACGACTGGTAAATAATACAGTGTCTACATCTTTTAAAATTATCAAACTGTTATTATTATATTAAATTAAATCCCATTAAAAAAATTAAATGAAAGTCAAGTTAAGTGTAAAAAACCGGCCAAGTGCATGTCGGGCCACGCGCAGTAGGGTTCCGTAGCTAGTCGTAACAACATATTTCGACTTAAAAGGGATTTACTATCTGTATTAAACAAGTAACATCTTCATACAAGTCATTACTTTCAAAGGTTTTTGTAATTTGCACGAATTATTCTAAGTAACTGCATTTTACACTTTGGACCCCAATTACTCTAGAACTAATTAAGTTAAAGTAACCGCAATAGTTTTCATGAAAAGTTTATTACATATACTACCACCGTGGTTTTTTTCAGATTTTTTAAGCTATCGGTTTAGCTTTTAGAGGGGGGTGGGACGCCCTACTCGTACACAAATTTGCTCTTCAAAGTTAATTATCTCGCAAACGGATCCCTAAATCAAAAAACTGTATTAGCAACCCCATTATGTTTTTAAAGACCTATCTAACGATACCCCACACTATGGGGTAGGCGACAGAAAAAATATCGTCCCCACTTAGGCTTCGAAACTACTTTTCACTCAACCTGTTCTAGTAGTTCGTCTTGAGATAAAAATCGTGATCTTATGTATGACCTAGATATGTAATGATTATTTTTAATTTATTTTATTTATGTTATCCTCAAAATTATTTATTTTACTATTTATTTTATCCTCGAAAGACATATAGGGACCAGATAAATGGCGTCCTTCAGAAAGGAAATGTTTGTAGTACACGAAACCAGCTAGCACGCATGACGAGACGTATGAATGTTGAGGAAGCGAAAGAAGTATGTAAGGAGCGAAGCACATGGCGTTCCATCGTCTCTGCCTACCCCCGTGGGATAAAGGCGTGATTTTATATATGTATTATGTATGTTTATTTATGTTTCAAGAATTTTGAACGAAATATTCTGAGTAACTGCATCTGACATTTTGGACCCCTATTCCTCTTGAACTAATGAAGTGAACTTATCCGCTATAGTTTTCCTTTAAAGTTGATTACATGTACTACTGACACAATTTTTTTCAGATTTTGGGATCCAGTAGTTTAGCTTTTAGAGGGGGGGGGGGACGCTCTACTCGAACAAAAATTTGCTCTTTAAAGTTAATTATCTCGCAAACCGATCTCTAAATCAAAAAACTGTCTTTGCAACCCCTAAACGTTTTTAAAAGTCCTATCTAACAATACCCCACACTATGGGGTAGGCGACAAAAAAAAAAACATCCCTACTTTACATGTAGGGGAGCTAACCGAAAAAAAAATATTTTTCCAAATTTTATTCTACGACTTTCTTTGTATAGTTAACATACATGTTTATGCAAAATTTCAGTTTTCTAGCACCAACGGTTTCGTCGCTATGCCTTGGACAGACGGACGGACAGACGGACATGGCGAAACTATAAGGGTTCCTTGTAGGTACTACGGAACCCTAAAAAATCCTAGGTGAAAATTTACTTGGCTGCCTTACAACCATTTAACCCTTATTTAAGGCTTTTCGGGTTTTCATTTCCAGAAATCCTTTTTTGTGCCCTGTAAAGCATAATGATGCAAAACTTAATTTTTTCAGCCCTAGCATTTTAGGCTCTGCATTGATGTATTAATCAATCGGGCAATCAATTATATTTGTATAGATAAAATAATGTCTAAAGTTAACATCAAAGATTTATTCAGGAACTAGTAAAATTGGCCCTTAGCTAAGGAATTTAGCGAAAATGACAGTTTATACTTTTTAAAACGATATTAATATACATAAGAGTATAGAGAATCACTAATATATAAATACATTATTCACAATATTAATGCATTACTGTATTTTTATTGTATCATTAACAGCGGTGTTACACATTTTATTATTTGCAATGACCGTAATTGAATTGCAATTTATCCTTGCACGAAACTATCCAATCAAATAATTGCATTTGGTTTGTGTTATTAAAATAATCGAATGCAATTATTATTGTATCGATATTTAAAATCCTTAACGGTAGCGAACAAAATCCTGCACATTTTTCGGTAGCCAGTTCATTTTTTTAAGGCAATCCGAAGCAATAGTTTACGGCCTGCATTGTTGAATTGTTTAATTTTGTTCGATTTCATCAATTTACTGAGTCGTATGATTGACAATTTTTAAATAATTTGCAAATTTATTCTGATTAAAAATCGGACAGGTATTTATAATAATATTATAATAATATATTAATATTGAGGTTAAAATGCTACAATTGAAATATTTACTTTAAAAAGTAATAAATAAAAGAGCTCGCGTAATAATATTAAAATCTCTTAAAACTATAATACTCCTAGCAAAATCTTTATTCTGAATACATGTTCATACAACAACTATATCGGATTCACAAAAGAACAAGCCAAAAATAATCCATTACTCAAGCGTAAATCCACAAAGTTATAAGTGTTTCAGAAAATGCGATCCCATTCACAAGGCGTTTCTATTTGAATGCTCTGGGAAAATAAAAAGTGAAAATAAAGAAATAGTGGCACTAAAAGGATTTACTCGAACAATATTACCAACAAGAACGGTAAATTATTATCAAAATAATCCTTTGGCCATACAAAGGGTGTGTTGAAAAAGATTTCTGCTTTTCTAGCAAAAATGTTCGGTATCCAGACACTGCTTCTCGCGGTTTCACCCGCGCTAATCGTTACTACTCTCGTTTTTAGGATATTGTATATAGTTAAAAGCTTTATTTGAAAATGAGACTATTAAATGCTAAAGAATTCTCTAAAGCCGACTAATCACTAGCCTGATTTGAGTGAGGATAATTGAGAAAGTGGTTTGCCAAAGATGCAGGTTGCTTTAAGACGACAGACAGTTCATATAACACTCATGCACATATGTATGTATTTAATATATAAATAGTGACATGTACATATTTGTTTTAAGTATACCTATGTAAGTTAATATAATATATATTTAATTTGTAGGTAAATGTACCTATTGAATTTGTAAATTCATGTAAATATTAGTTATAGTGAACCTTCTATCTCATCTATTACACCTTAAACTGCCCCATATCAGTCTAACTTTCTATTTGTCCATCCAAAGGTTGCCTGTAAGATATTGCTTTTTAGCGATAAGGCCGCCCATTGTACATGTCTTAATGTTTAATTATGTTCTATTTTGTGTCTTATTTTTTGGTGTGCAATAAAGCTTATTCTATCTATCTATCTATCTATCTATGCACAACAATATATTAAATTATTGTGCATGAGTGTTTTAACATTTATATTTTACAAGAGTCAAATTATACGAAAAGAAATATAAAAAAGTGAAAAATAAATATAGTTTAAAAAAACTAAAAAAACACGCTTTTAAAGCACATCAAACTAAAAAGTGAAAAATAATTCTTATTATAACCTGAAAATAATAATAAACGAAAAATACTAGTACTATTGTGAAAAAAAGCGTGGGTCGCTCGATAGACGAAAAATATGGCACAGAGCGCCCCACGCTTTTTTTCACAATAGTACTAGTATTTTTCGTTTATTATTATTTTCAGGTTATAATAAGAATTATTTTTCACTTTTTAGTTTGATGTGCTTTAAAAGCGTGTTTTTTTAGTTTTTTTAAACTATATTTATTTTTCACTTTTTTTAGTTTTTTTTTAATCCTGGCGATCCTAATCAGGATAATGAGATAAATTTATGAAATTATTATATTGTCGCTGATTCTTTACAAGTGTAGAAAGTTTGAATTAAATCTGTCCGTTTAAAGTGGGTCAAAATCGAGTCCAAAGGAGTCGGTTACATACAAACAAACAAACAAACAAACAAACATACAGGTGAAGCTAATATAAGCGTGTTAAAAACTGCGTCTGTTAATTGTTTATTAAGCCAACTTACAATTTTTATGAAACTGGATCACTGTTTGATAACATAAATACTTTCTGTCAGTTTAAGTTTGTTTCACACATGTTAATAGCTCATTTAATTATTTTAATTCTAGATTAAACTTTATTTCAATAATTTTCTGGTCTGTTTGCTCTATCTCTTCTAAATCTAAAATCGTTACTTTCAAATTTAATAAAAAACACAAAAGAAAATAACAATAAATTTAATATTTTTTACACTCAAACTAAATACGTCCAAACATTTAATAAATCAACAACGTCTAATACAATTCCTTCTTCCTAAAAGGAATAGTTTTATCACTGTTTTATTAGGTTTTAGCTGGCAGATAAAACACAAATAGCTCTTATCTCCGTATTATTGCACAAGTAACTGCTATATGAGCAGAAAAGAGCATATAAAACTATGGAAGTGCTTTTATAAGACAAATGGACCTTATAGATAGACAAATTGGGTGTTCCATTTTAGATATTAAGCGGGTGGATATTTTTCATATCTGCAGTTTTGTCTTGTCGGCTGCGTTCCAAGTTTCGGTTAATAGTTCTTTTTTACGGTAGAACGGGGATTGTGTAAGCGTATCATGTTACGGTATTATTTTCAGTCAAGTTTATGTCTGAAATGAAAAGGAAGAGTATTGATCAAACAACAGTTAGCGTCGATTTGGAAAAAATCAACTCTTTGATAAAACTGATGAGCAGAATAAATTTACCAATCAGTAGATTTTACTTTATACTGAATTTATGATATCGCATTCCATACATATTCATCAAAAATAACACTTTCTACAAGTACATATCTTTTTACAGCGTATACTAAACTAAAAGATAACCATTTGATGAAGTTCCTATTTAAAAATCCCAAATAACAAAAAACATCACAGCTTTAAACAATTGTAGCGATCAATCACAATTGCGTATAATTTTATTACGACCCACCCTCAGAGAACCCTAAAGGCCGTTCGACCCGTTCGACATTGCGGTCACAGATTTACAATAAAATAAGGACTACTGGGAGTGAATCCACAAGCGTTTCTTTGTGTAGGTGTCGGGGACAATTCGGCCCGGCACCGAGCCTGAATAACAATGCGTAGATGCTCGCGTGCCTTATCTTACAGAGTTAGCCAGAGTGCTGCAAGGACCAAATCTTGGCCCACACTTTTGAAAAACATAATAAAAGATTTATTTCGAATTTTCGGATTCGATAATAACAGTTTTATAATTAGTGGTAAAGTAATAAGTTATTTCTTTTTAATTAGTTATTACATCTTACCAATATATTAACAATAATTTGTTTTTGTAACTATTTTTTCCATAATACTCCAATTCACGTACCTGAAAGCAAAAATTAAAAAGTATTAATATTTTTGCCCGCTGCCTGTATGGTTTCAGATATGTTACAGTGAATGTGGTAAATTAAAAAATGTTTATAATAACCGGTAATTATTAATAATTACCACATAATTTGCTTAATGTGATGATGGCATCCCAAAACAAATTTTGATAAACTTAGATCCCATACAAATTTTATTTTGTCAGTAAAGAACTAGGATACATAACATCAGTCAGGCACTACTTTGCTTAATTCAACAGTAGAACTTTATTAACAATTCTGTTTTTAATACAATAACATAGCTGGATGACGTCCTCATTACAGTTTCTACACACTAAACACGCTCATAAAATTCTAAACAAAAGCTAACACAGACTAAATTACAGGAACTTAACCGTGATATAAAATAAGGAGTTATAATTATAAGCGAAGGCATATTTTTTGTTAGATCCACAACCTTTGTGTCGTTTCGTTCGTCCTCACTGGAATGTGCTTCTGTTTTATGAAAGCCGCGAGAGTGTTAACAAAGTCTTTCCAAAAGCCTGACTTTATGCTCAATTTTGACAGTGCTAATATTAGTTATTCGTTTCTGTTTTATTTTGCTTCGCGTTTTTGGTTGATTGGATTTACTTTGTTTAAAAAAATTCTACCGATTTGAAGTATAGTCATGGATTTTTCAGTTACAATCGTCAGTGCTTGTTTGTATAAATTTAAGCCCAACAGGGCTCTTCCATCATGTGATGTAGAAAAATGGTAATTGTATTAGGAATTCTGGTAGCTGTATTATTGATGGATGGTGTAGTATTATGAAACTAAATGCTTTGAGTTGAGATAAGTTAGGTAAAAAGCCAAAAGCTCAGGCCCAAAGCCCGTGTAATCAAAACATCCGTAGAATCAAATTCACAATCTATGGATTATTTCAATGACTAATTATTTAAGTATTTGTCAAAGTTGTAACTTTTGCCTGCATTAAATGGTAATATGACCGCCACAAGTTGTAAAAATGTAACATAAGAAACATTACGTTTATGAAAACTATTTCTCTTTCATTATAATAATCAAAAAATGTGGTCCAACAAATTTTCCAAATAGAAGTCTAAAATAAAATAAAAACTGGAGGAAAAATATACAAAATGTGAGTAAAGAATCTCAATCTCAACGTACAAGAAAAATAGGACGATAATGGGCAAGGAGAGGGCTTTTAAAATCGTTGCGCCGTGAGTGGAATCCACAATAGCATGACTTTTATTCTCCGTCGTTACGTATCACGTAAATTGTGGGATAAACATGCCAACGGTTAGACGAGTTGGAGACGATTGTGAATAATCGTTATTTATGGTACTAGTGAGGAAAGTTACATATTTCGTTTGAGGGTGGTTTTTAAATCATGACCTTACGAAGTAGTCTAGAATTTCAATCATGAGCATAGCGAATGATTCAATTAATGACCACTGAGCAAACAAATTATTTAAAACCAGAACAATAACGAGACATCAATCCTCTCGAGTTTTGCCATATTATATTGGTTTTTACATCTCCCAGTAGGAAAATATTAAAATTATATTATATAACTCAAATACTACTCACTACTACTGCTGTTTAGAGATATCTTTATCACTAGAATCACTAATTAATCATTATTTGCTAAATAAAAAATAAACAAATAAATAGCTACCCACCATCATAATAAATTTGTTTAGTTCAGTAGTTTTTTTTCTTTTTAAGTTGCGTTCGAAAGTCGTAATTCAGATATTTCTGTAAAATAAAATTAACCTATTATTAAGAACAGTCGAAAAAATCTTTGGACTTGAAGCGGGCTTTAAACCCTCGACTATAGGATTCCAACCTAGCGCTTTACCACTCAGCCTAATAACACTTTTCTCGATCCGAGAATCGAACCCGAGACCTCGCGGTGAGAGGCGCAAACGCTAACCACTAGACCATCGAGGAGTCAGTAGACCAGAAACAAGTAATTTCTCACTTAATTAACCCACATTCAGCCGGAAATCCACTAAACACCTGAAAGCGTACCACAAGTACCAACGAAACCACAAAATTGAAACAAACCACATTGAATCCAGTTTCATTATACATTTAACTTTACAAACTCAATACAAAATTAATTAAGGCGACCACAAGAACTTACTTTTGGACCAACTTCCGAACATTTAAGTAATGTTTTAGTTATTCAAGCATATTTAAGTTGCGGTCTATTGACACACTCTGCTTAATTATCCATCTTTAAACAAGTTTTGAGGCAATTCGTTTTGTTGCAAGATTTAGCGTGTTTGAGTGAGAAAAAAAAGTCAAGCTTTTAGTGTAATATTTTTATCTATGCTAAACTTTATCGAATAGTATTCAATACTTTTCGCATGAAAGAGATAAAACATCCACACATTCGTTTGGCGCGGTCAATACAGTTGATGCGCACTGATTTATTTACATTACCATTTATTTTATATTATTGAAAGACCAACGTCTCTAAGTTATGCATAAATCAACCATATTGACGAGGAATTTAATAAATAATATTCGCGGAATTTCCTAGCCTTCATTCTAAATTTTCCTTAAGTATCCACAGCACTAACTTGGAGAGTCATGTTTTTTTTGTAAATAAGTGTGTTTTATATAGATTTTGTGAGTAGGATTTATTATTTTTCTATTTCACGATTCCTAAATTGTAACTTGATCTCATAATTAGTTATAAGCGTAATATTTTAATTTAACTTTATATTTTTCAACTGTTAGTCAAACTAGCAATATCCGTTTTATGTGACGCTTAATTCTGCGGATTCGTTGGAGGCGTCACTTATACGTGACAATAAAAACACCTATGTAGATATAATAATATATTAGTTTAATTTACATAAATTATCTTCAAACCCTAACAATAAACATAAAATAAAAATATAATAATCGCCAAAAATCATCAGGTTATAGTAAAAACAATTTAAGGGCCAATGAACTGTTTTTTCAAAAGTTATTCAAGCAACAGAGATGTAAATAGCATCATAGCTTCCGTAATCGGTGTTTTGTCAACTGTCTCAATCGAAACAATTGACTGTTTTCATTGAAACAGTTCAATCGTGGCATCAGAATCGTGTGTTTAAGCGAATAAAAAGGATCTAATTTGCTATGTCCTTACCGAATACCGAATTACCAATAAATTAATCAATTGTATCAACATATTCAAATGTAATTGTAATGACAATTCATTGAATATACTAAATTATAATTTAACAATAACAACCACGGAACAAAACACAAATTAGCATTTCAAACAAACACAAAATATAGGTTTATCCAGTTATCTCATAACATTAGTCCATCAGTACATATTTACGTGACACGTCGAATATGGTAATGTGACGGGTTTTGTACTACCCGCTGTATATATCTAGAGCTAAGGTGATATTGCAAGCAATCAGTTATAACATAGGTACCTTAATTACGTTACATTAGATTAATTTAAGTAGCACCATATTTTCTCTATCAATTTCGATTACCTTTTTAACCGACTTTAAATAATTTAAAAAAAACGACTTCAATTACAAAAAATGCACTAAAAAGTAAGAAATACTTAAGTTATCAGTGTATAACTTGAAAAAATACAGTAAACGGCCTTAAGGTGCCTGTATTTAAAGAATTATCCCCGTACTATACTAAGAAACAGTTGAAAAAGATATGGGACCGGCAGGATTTCAACCCATATCTTTAATAAGTTGAAATAACGTACGCGTTCATTCGTTACAACATTTGTGCTGAATGTAACTTCGCCATGTTGGTTTGTATCCTACTTAAGATGGGAACAAATGGATGAACGTGACTTCACGAAATGACGTATCATACAGTTGAGAAATTTAGGGTTCTGGTAAGAGGCAACCGTAGCTGGATGGCTAAAGCGGCTGCCCGGTGTGCAGTAAGGTCGCAGGATCATATCCCCGTACTCCTTACCATCGAGAAGTTGTACCATCTAGCATCAGCTCAGCAATATGAAATGCTGATTGCTAGATGCAAAGTAATATAGAAGCCTTTCAAATTTGAGAGTTGCCTTCGATTTTTAAATTAACAAAGGAGATGAAAAATATATATCTTATGTTTATTAACGATATGTTTTATTGAAGTTTTGTCTTACTAGCATGGAGTGACTTATATTACAAACACATTTATAAATAAGGTACCTGGACACAAATTGATGATTCTTGACGTTGATTCTTGACAACATGACGTTGAAATACAAGTAATATTGGCTTTTTAGATAATAGTTTTAAGTAATGATTATTTTTTTAGACTTGAGTAGCACTTATTGTAAGGAAAAAGTGATATTATGACTTATATTTTTATGAATCAGGTCCAGAGAGGACCAAAATAATACAGTAAAAAAAAGTAAAAAAAGTCTGGGTAATGCACGGTACTACCAATACTTATAAAATCGCTACCCGCTATTCGCTGTCACTCTCACTGCAGTTCACCAATGTTTTGACGTGCCTGCATTACTAACATTTTCTATAACGCTTAGGTATTTGTTGGATATTTCATTCATTTGATTAGCCAAATAATGGTTATTACTGCTCTTAATTATTGGCAGCTGCGTTATTATTTTGCTGATGGATCCTAGTTAAAATTGATGGCATTGATTAGGTGGTATTTATTCAATGCTCGTTGTACATAGGCTAAACTAAAATTAGTAGGCAGCAAAGTTTATTTATTTTGATAGCAATTAATGTTCATGTTTAGTTTAATTTGTAAATTTCATCTTATGTTTGCTTATTGTGATTATTAGAATAAGTATCTTTTATAACTTGACAATAACGGCAAGCAACAGAAACAATAACAATTACGAAACAAAATATGTGTAAGACTTTTATTTTAATCACGATAATGTATGTTTGTGATTCCGATCCGAATTATTTATTTTTACCAGAGGACGCTGACATGATTTGTATGAGATAAATAAATTTAGAATACAAAATTAAAAAAATGATTGGGAATGTCAGGCAATTTAAGCCACTGTGATTTGAACACAGCTATACTAAAATTCTCCTCGCGACCGCAAATCATTTATTTTCATATACCCCAAGGGACACATGGCCTAAACACATTCAAAATTCAAAATTCAAAATTCAAAATCCTTTATTTGTAGATCATAGGTATACAGATATTCTCTTAAATAATTACACATTGATCGCTATGTCTTGCCATCATTGGCGTACAAATATAACATAATATATAGTTAAAATATAATAGTAGTGGAAGGTAGTACAGCAATATTAGAATAATTTACAATTGATAGCTATTTATCAGTTAGATATTTATTAACTGTATAATAAGCTTTTGTGCATAATAATGTTAATAGTTCGTTTTTAAAATCAATTATATTTTCTTTGTCTCTTATAAATTCTGATATCCTATTATAGATCCTAGGGGCCATGCCTAAAATTTTTTTTGAAAATAGTGCAGTGTTATGTTGCCTTGCACATAATCTCTTTATTGTGTCTTAGAGACTTCAATGTTTGAAACATATGTAAGTTCGACTTTACAAATACTGCAGTTTCAAATATGTATAAACAAGGAAAAGTAAGGAGGTTACATTTAAAAAAAAATGGAACACTGCTATCCGTTGGTTTTAGCTTAAACACAGCACGTAAACATTTTTTTTGAGCTTTGAAAGCTGTTTCTCTATCAGAAGAGTTACCCCAATGTATAATGCCAAATCGAAGAATTGACGTAACATAAGCCTTGTAGGGGTAAGGACTACTGTTTCATTTACTATTTTTGCTAAATTATGTAGTGCATACGCGTATTGATTTAACTTCTTGCAAGTAGATTCTATATGTTTTTTCCAATTAAGCTGACTATCAAGTTGGAGTCCTAAAAATCTTGTACTATTGGTTTCTAATATTTTTTGGTCGGCATATGTAATATTAAGATTTATAGTTTTTGTTCTCTGGAAGAATGACATGACCTGTGTTTTTTCCAAATTGATTTTTAAATTATTCACTTGTAGCCAGTTTATTACGCAATGTATGTAATTATTTATGTCGTTTTCGTACCTATTTATGTTTTCACATGGAATGATAAGCGTGAGGTCATCAGCGAACAAAACAGTTTTACAATTGACGGATTTGGGTAAATCATTAATATATATGAGGAAGAGTAAAGGCCCAAGAACACTTCCTTGCGGTACCCCCCCTCGTAGTATATCGGATGGATGATCTGTGAGAAATTTCTATTTTTGATGAAGAACAGATTTTATTAATAACCGTCATTTGTTTTCTATCGCTTAAATGAGATTTGATTAAGGTTAGTCAAACATCACATCGTCTCTTTAAGGTAAGTCTAAATAAAACCTTCTCCAGTGCATCCAATAGAAATATCATTGCTCCAAAGATATGGCGAAACTATAAGCGTTCCTTGTAGGCATTAAGGAACACTAAAAGATAAATACAATAAAATATAATAAAATAAAGTTTAGTAACAAAAACATTGTTATGTAATTCAATTACAATTTTTGCAATTAAAATACAAAAATGATACAGACATTGTCTTTACACAATGGATTCCAAACTAGGTGTTCCTGTGTTTTGGAAACATGAGTTAATAATAATATTTTCCCGTTGTATCTTAAGTGAAAGATATATATATTATATATATACCTATATAAGTACTAGGATGTTAATACTAATGTAGTTATATTTATATTTATCTTTTGTTTTTTTTTTTTACTTAAGTTGTACACTTATCTTGCCCTCTATGGCATCATCATCTCCTCTATTGCTCTAGGTTTGCTGGAAGAGAACTCAAGCACTGAGTTAAGCTCGCCTTTTGTATACTCTTACTTTGATATGTTTATTTATATGTAATCTTTTGTGTACAATAAAGTGTTAAATAAATAAATAAAGATACTAAAAATATATAAAATCATACATAGGACTGCCATAATGGATCCGTCCGTCTTAGTAAAAAGATTACATTAACACTGTGGATCTATGATCGTTTGTTAATATCATTGCCCAAAAATAAACGAATAACCGTCAGCAAATAAATCACAAGCTTCTAAACGTATCCTAAATCAAATATAATGCTCTACTCAGGTACAAGTCTAATTTTAGGTTCCAATTGATTACATCAGGTAACCATAAATAATCGCATTGCGAACGCAGGTACCCAATATTCTTGCACAATAAGGCTTCAAGTGGTCTGGTAGACAAATTATAAAGCCTACTTAATCGGCAAATCAATTAGAAAAGTGGTTTATTATCGGCATCCACCAGTTTGTTCTCTAATTACAATTAAGAATTCCAACTTGGGGAAAAATTATTATCTTTTATAGGGTTCAAAATCTTTATAGGATCACTCGTTTTTATGGTGGATAGACACGCGTTTGACCACGATCTCACCTGATGGTAAGTGATGATGCGGTCTACGGTGGAGCACGCTTACATATGAGTTACCTATAAACTCTTGCTTTGAAGAGATCCAAGTTGTACTCATGCGGAAACACAGATATCGCTGTGCATATGTTTTTCGGTTTCAGTTTTAGTTTATCATAAAGTCAGCTACCGTTGTTTAGGTTCGGGCTAAAACGGGTTGAATGATGCAATAAAGTTGAAAGGTTTTGTTATAAAAAAAAGTTCAGCTACTCGCTACTCAAAACACAAAAATTAACCACACTCAATTATATTTTTGCCTCTAAAACTTCTATTATTAGCTTCGAACCAAAGCCTACGCAAAAACAATGGGAAGGACAACCATATAATGGATGTGTTCCTCTTTAACCCGGCGCTTAATAAAAATGCAAATGACTCTAGAACAATTGGAATGAATGAATGAGTGAAGTTTGAATGAACACGTTCATACGTTCAGTGTGAGTTGTTCGCTCTAATTGCGTTTGGAGTATTACAGGTATTTGTTTGGTAGTTTACGAGTTTTGTTGAGTATTTTGTTCAACTAAGAAATACCTGCTATTCAATTGTAATTTTTGGGCATTTTAACAATTGTTATCTACATCCTATCCTATCTTTCTTATGTAATGAATGAGAGAGTTTGTAAGAATGTAATCAACCTCGCGAGTAGAGATGCAGGTGAAAGCCAATCGGAATCTTAGATATAAATTATAATTCAGGATTTCAAATTAAAAAAAAAACCCTCTCTATTTTTGTTTTTCCATGTTCAGTATTGTATGATAATAAATATTGTTAGAAATTTCAAATAAAACATGATTGATGGATGAAAAACCAAGCAGAGATTTCACAGTAAAAGTTTCGAACTCCTGAAAAATACAAAGCCGAATCAGAATTTGAACAACAATACCATTCAACTTTCCACGTTATTCAAACCTTTTTACCCCGAATCTAAATAGCACTTGCTGACTTCAAAACAAACTCAAAACCACAAAACATTCGCCGAAAGTTAATAAATTTTTCTCCCAAATTGGAATTCCTAATTCTAATTAGGGAACAAAATGGTGGGTGTCGATAATAAACCGCTTTTCTAATTGATTTGCCGATAAAGTAGACTTTGTAATTTGTCTGCCAGACCACTTGAAGCCTTATTGGACGAAAATCAAGGAGATTATTTTTCGGTACCTATTAATGAATTAAATTGTGGTAAAATTAGACTTGTGAGTTTGGAATTATGTTTTGAATGAAAATAGTTTGAGATTAATTAAGAACTTTGTGAATAATAACTCCTTATTAATTAAACAATGTTTTCTAGTTTATTATTAACAACAAAATTCATTTTCCTATTCGTCTTTACGAGTTGTAACTAAAATAATGATTATTACTATGGCCTGAGGTGGGTTTGATTCATTGGCCGGGTAAACGTGTTATTTAGGATTTTACTGTCTGGGAATGTAAAAGAAGAACAAAATAGAGTTGTAAATATGCCCGATGGATAGCGATAGGCTTATCTTGTATCTCATGGAATAAACATAACAGGTGAATTGCGGGTGTTAAAACTTCTGCCACACCCTTCTGGGTTATAAAAGCGTTATGTATGTTGTTTTACTTTAACGTTGACTTTTTTAACCTACAGAAAGTTTATTTATTACTTCAAAGATAGTTATACAATTTCTACGATTAACATAAAACACAAAATAATAAGCTCCGTTTGTCATGTTTAACTTTGAGGCTGTATTCGTATGCTGATTCTCAACAAGTTTGATTGTCAACCGCTGAGTCACTCTCATGCATTATGAATGGATTTAGCGACTACACTTGTTTGCATTCACTGCACTGGATTTTGTGCAGAATACTAAAGTAAGGCATAATTAACATTACATTACACGACATAAAATCAGTTTTCTATCTATCTTTAACAGCATAATAACGCCTAGCAAGAAACAGATTTGTATTCGTATTTAATTCGTTCGTAAAACTTTATTGTTTCAAACAACAATCTTGTTTATAGTTAAGTTAACAATGTTTCGAAATTATAAACTTTAACTAAATATATCCTCATAAAATAAAATAAGATTAAAAATTTAACATTTTAGTATCTAAAACAACCTACTCTATTTTCTAAAATCAGTAACATTCTCAAACTTCCCCATACATTACTATCTACATTGTATACATCCGTGGTGTTTCAATAACGGAAAACAGTAGATGCAAAAACTTTTCATCAAAAGACTAACTATTGGCCGCAACTTCGTCTGCGTTAAAGTTGATTATCCAAATATTATGAAGACAGTAAAAATAAATAATTTTCTCTGTCATTCTTCAGGACTCAAATTTAATTATTACTAAATTTTATTAAAATTAGTTCACTCATTTGGGTGTAAAGCTTCACAATGATACAAACGGATAAAAATAACTTAATATATAACGTTGGGATTGAAATTGCTGTAAGTCTAAAATAACCAATTTCCTAAAATCAGTTACATTCTCAAACTTTCCCCATACCATCTACATTTTATACATCTATGGTGTTCCATAAACGGAGAACATAGATGTGAAAACTTTTTATCAGAAGCTCCACAGAATTGAACTCAATAAAACGCTTACGCATTCTCATGTTTTGAACCGTTATTGTTACAACTTATTTTGAACAAAGTTTACAAGTATTAAGAAGATGTTTTAGCGATGTGTTTGTGAAGGTATATTGTCAGAGTTACATGATATTGTTACGCTCATGAATTACGTTGGGCTACTTAATTGCGAAATGGCGAATAAATAGAAAGAAATTCAAAATTAAAAAAAAAAATAATGAAAAATTTTAGTAAAGAATTAGGCTTAACTTTGTGCTTAAAACTATGTATTAGTTTAATTGAATTTGCTAGAAATTGAATTTCATTATTGAGGATCAATAATTATTAAATCAGTAAGCAGCGATAGCCTAGTGGAAGAACGTAGCACTGCGAAGTCAAAGGTCACGGGTTCGAACCCACGGCACACACCTCTGTCAATAAATCGTTAAGATTCGTCTTGTCGAAGATATGTGTGTGTATTTAATTTTATCATATAAATTATTGCTCGCTAACGGTGAAGAAAAATATCGTGGGAAAACCTGAGAGCGCCAAAAAAATACTCGTTGGAATGTGAAGTCTACCAATCCGCACTTGGCCAGCGTGGTAGACTAAGGCCTAACCCTTCTCAACACGAGATGAAGCCCAAGCCCGGCAGTGGGACATGTAAAAAATACAGGGCTGCTATTTTGTTTTTTTTTTAATTATTAAATCAAACCAAATGTGTTCGATGCTTATATAAACAATAGTAATAAATACAGGAACTGTACTGAATTTTATTGTTTGTCTCTGTATAATTCATTCCTCATCGCTTATAACAATAATTTCTTTTGAAAACTCAGAATTAAATGCAAGGAAGCAAGTTGTCGCCACAAATGCATTAGCCATAAATATGGCCACGTCTCGTGAAAAGATAGAAAATTTAATTTAAAGACCAACTTTTAACTAGATTTATTATTTTAGTTTTCTTAAGTTTTCGTTTAAACTGGTCAGCATTTTTTATTTGCGGTCGTTTTTTTGAAAGTTATTAAATCAAAGAAAAATATTTGTAGTATTCACGAGCGTTTTTTAAATAACTAAGGATATGTTTCAGAATTGTCAAGTAAATTTTACTCAAAGGATAAAATTAAACACAAACAAATTGTAATAAACAATTTATCTGGGGTGTATCTCTTACTCAGAGTTTGTTAACCAAATTCTAAATCTATTCAATAACCTGGCCTTGAAAGCAACACTTATACTTATACAAAACTGTTTATAGAATAATACTAAACAAATTTAAACTACATATTTTTTCAGCCAAATCCTTTTCAAGCAAAACAACTCCCAAAACCAGGCATCCCTAACATAATTTAATTAACCTTTCATCGAAACAAACCACAAACTACTTACGACTTTTACCATCCCAACTACACTTACAACTCTACTGGATTGCCTACCACATACCATCTACCTACAGGTGAATTATTACCTAGGTCCCTTACCTTATTCTCTGCCTAATTATCGCCAACATATTGCCATTAGGGAGCGTATATTTTACAGAGCGCTTCTAAAAGGGTTGCTAGTTATTTCCCTTTGTGTAAAATATACCAAATTAAAAACCGGCCAAGTGCGTGTCGGGCCACGCGCAGTAGGCTTCCGTAGCTAGTCGTAACAACATATTTCGACTTAAAAGGGATTTACTATCTGTATTAAACAAGTAACATCTTCATACAAGTCATTACTTTCAAAGGTTTTTGTAATTTGCACGAATTATTCTAAGTAACTGCATTTTACACTTTGGACCCCAATTACTCTAGAACTAATTAAGTTAAAGTAACCAGATAAATAGCGTCCTTCAGATAGGAAATGTTTGTAGTACACGAAACCAGCTAGCACGTATGACGAGATGTATGAATGTTAAGGAAGCGAAAGAAGTATGTAAGGAGCGAAGCACATGGCGTTCCATCGTCTCTGCCTACCCCCGTGGGATAAAGGCGTGATTTTATATATGTATTATGTATGTTTATTTAGATTTCAAGAATTTTGAACGAAATATTCTGAGTAACTGCATCTGACATTTCGGACCCCTATTCCTCTTGAACTAATGAAGTGAACTTATCCGCTATAGTTTTCCTTTAAAGTTCATTACATGTACTACCGACACAATTTTTTTCAGATTTTAGGATCCAGTAGTTTAGCTTTTAGAGGGGGGGGGGGGCCGCCCTACTCTAACAAAAATTTGCTGTTTAAAGTTAATTATCTCGCAAACGGATCCCTAAATCAAAAAACTGTCTTAGCAACCCCTAAACGTTTTTAAAAGTCCTATCTAACAATACCCCACACTATGGGGTGGGCGACAAAAAAAAAACATCCCTACTTTACATGTCCCCTACATGTAAAGTAGGGATGTTTTTTTTTTGTCGCTACCTGAAAAAAAAATATTTTTCCAAATTTTACTTTACGACTTTCTTTGTTTAGTTAACATACATGTTTATGCAAAATTTCAGTTTTCTAGCACCAACGGTTTCGTCACTATGCCGTGGACAGACAGACGGACATGGCGAAACTATAAGGGTTCCTTGTAGGTACTACGGAACCCTAAAAAGTTGGTCTTAAGTGATAAAAAGGTAGTTTTTAAATCCAGTAAGAAACAGAGGGACGTGACGTTGTGTGGTATTTAAAACTGCAATTAACTAAATTTAATATTATAACTGAATGTCATTTGCGACAGTTTGGATACAACATTAACTAAACCTCTTTGAAGGTCTAGCGTACTCTAATATGAGAGTTTGTTTTGGTTTGTCATTAAAGTATAGCAATTTATTTAAAAGCAAATTGAAGTTTATACCTATTAGTAATAGATTAAAGTTAACATTTTCTCCACTTTTCATTCAAAATTTAGTGTCAGATATGGCAACACAGTGCCATCCCGGGTGGGTTGGGGCAGTCGGCGATAGGTAGGGGCGGTTCAGCTTCGTTATAGTACAAATTGGCTTGTCTCCAGTTTTCTGTATCTGTACTTTTATATTTCCTCTGAAATAACAATGTCGTAGTCGTAGTCTCCAGATTGTAATATATCAAACGACTTATTATTTGCTGAAATTAGATGAAGGAAAGGATTTTAGTATGAAAATGCCGGTTTCCGAACATGTGCTTCTTCTTCTTTTGATTTTTGTGGCTTTACAGTTGATGCGTTCAGGAATACAAGGTTTTAGTTGAATTAGTGTCAGTATAACAACGTTTTAAATTACTTAGAGATATTTAAATAAAAATCGCACGCAGTCATTTTAAACCCCAAATAAAATCGATTTATTTTCCAGTTTTTCTAAGTGTAATAGGTTTTCAAAGGGTTAAAAATGCAAAAATGATACCCTAGGATTGAAAGCGTCTACAGGCTATGGTAACTGTTTACATCGACGGGCACGTGTGCTCTTTTACCACCTTAGTGGAATAATGAAAATGTTACAATAAACGCCACATAATTATAACGCCATAAACATAAAATATTCGCAAAATGTTAACATAAAATGGCTTTATTATTACGTTAAAGCTAATTCCCAAATCAAAACATCTAATTACAGTAAAAATAAAGCTATATTCCAGCATTTATCCCTTAAAACCTTAAACGTATTATAATATTGTTCATCCTACGCTTACCTAATTTATTCTTCGTGGAAATATAACGGTTACATTAGCGTATGTAAGCAAAATATTAGTTTTTCTCCCTCCGTGGATTTGAGACCGAAAATACATAAGAGTTGTTTCTATTAAATTTGTTTGGATAGGGAAGCCATATTGTGACAAAGTTTGGGATAGTCCCGGAATTTGATGAATTTAGGACACAAAGGGTAGATAGATGATTTATTCTGAAATGATAAAGGATCTAGTTCTAGACAAGTCGTAAACTTTGTAATTTCGAGGGGTTTTTGTCATTTTGTGAATTTATTGCGATATTTTGTCTTATGAAATGTTTTCGTAAAATGCCTGACTTGTATTTGAACAATATTTTTGAAAATAGTAAGTCACATACATGAGTCATTTGAGTAAGTAATATCATGTCTATTATCTGTAGAAGACAACTTTAAACGTAGCTACTTTCGTCACGGATAACACAAAACATAAATGACTAATGAAATTAATCAGGCGAGAAAAAATGTAATCAAACACAACCAATTTTCTTACTTTTTTTAACGCCTTAAGGAAGGTTAAAATCTGTCCCATGATTGCTTAATTAATGGCCACTTTACTCTCAAACGGCGCATCTTGGATGTTCAGCACATAATTACAGAGGGCTTCATTACGATGCGCCTTTCAATGATTGCGACTGTTTACACAAATTATTACGAATAATGTTTGTTTGTTTTACTTTGTATGCTGTGCTGCGTATACCAAAAAAGTTAAAGAAAAATACTTACAAAAGAATTAAAATAATAATGCGAAATAGCTTTACATTTAGCATTGAAGTATCACGAAAGTGATATTTTAGTTTTGAGCACTATAACATAAGTTTTCAAAGAAGTAAGTATTCTGTGTTCATAAAAAAAAGGTTATTCAGTTATTTAATAAAGGAAATAACATCATAATTTCAATTTGTATTCTCGTTAAATACAACACAACGTTAAATAAAACGTGATAAAACAAAAACCCATAGAATTTGCCCCAACACAATATTTTCGAATAATGTTTTTCCAAGAACACTGTTGTACACAGCAAAAAACTTCTACCATTTAAGGAAAATATGGGAAAATATTCTTCAATATTGGATTTCTATTCTCAGTACTATGGCACCATCTGCTTCGGTGATTATTTTATGTCCATCCAATTTTATTTTTCGACTCATTCTTGCTTAAAAACTTGTTTATAGAAACTTAACTAGAGTAACAAAAATATTGTCCTAAAAATTACCTTTCGGTCGCGATTTGCTCGGAAACTTATTACTTATTTCAAGATCTTGTGTTTCAAGGAAGGTTTTTAAATGTTATCCATCTGAATTTGAAGAAGATCCTCGGAGACAGGCAATGGAACTCCTTAAAAACGAACAGCTACTAAACCGTGTTCTGTGAAATTGTTAGTCCCTATAAGTTATCTGTAGTCTGCAATAGCAGTATTCGGTATTGCTAACCAATAGAAAGACTAAACAAAACATTGGAAAAAAACTCAACAGAATTAAAATAACGCCAAATTTAGTTTTTAAAGTCCTATAGAGCAATGACATCAAACACTAATTTTAGCGTTTTTCTAATGCTTCTGAGTTGTAGAAGTAAGTTGTTTCTTTTTTGTTTTTTTTTAATAATTCCTTTTCATAAGCAAACATTTACGATGATTAAATAATTTATTTATTTATATACTTATTAATGTGTTTAAAAACATTCGATTCATATCTTTGTTATAGTACTGTTTACTAAATGGAAATAGTATTATTAATTCTCAAAAAAACAAACAATCGGATATAGGTTAGTTTTCCCTTAGTCATTTACTACGGCAATAAGTAATAATTCAGCATTGCTGGATTATTTTTAGCAAATGCATTTTCTTTTTCCAATATGTCACAAACGTTTCTATTCAGTAACATCTTCTTTCTTCCAATATTTACTATTCCTTTTGTAACTGAGACTACTGTCCACAAAGCAACGGAACACAGTAGAAAAATCAGCCATTTTTTTCAATAGAAAGCCTTCTTTTGATAAAATCTTACTTCCTCAACGTATCTTTTACCAATTCTTGAGACATAAAACGTTTGGTTTTTTGGGGTAGTTCTCGCGTTTCGTGCAAATTAGAAGAATTTACGAGAAAAATACAGAATCATTTTTTTTCAGTGCCAGAGCATAGCTACTTGAAAAATAAACTTGCTATATGCGTATCACTGAATTATACGCAAAATTGACAAAGATATGTGCTTTTTAATTTTTTTCGTACGTATGGTAATGAGATAAGGAATTTGGTAATGATATTAGGGATAATGGTAATGAGAAAATGCTAATGGTAATGAGAATTGAAATAAACAAAAGTAATTTAAATTCGTTTTTTATTTAAAAAAAAAATCATACTTAAATTGAGTTTTACTGGCATAATAGAACTAATCAACAATGTAACAAAACAACTTTCAAAACTTTTTTTTGTTAATTATGACAACCTACAAGCTTTATATAATCAAACTCCACATTATTAATTACTCAGTCTCAAAGTAAATTGCAGTCTCACTTAGACTTACTTATTAAACATAAAAACTAATAGGAACGTTAATCACAGTTTTAAATTGTTATCATCCCAGCAGCTTTGAGGTCAGAATATGTTATTATCAGATGAATCACTACAATTATAATTTATATTCTCCTTTGCTTCTATTACTTTATTACGTTTATCTTCATATTCTTCCTTTATTTGCTTACGTTCTGCGCTAATATGAAGTTCATCTTCATCTGAAGAGTCATCGAAAAAGCTTCTCACCACTGTCTTCTTCACTGGTCTTCTTATGTCTTCTTTTTGATGGGCCACCAGAGATAAAATTCTCAAAATCTTTTTGACATTTTGTCGTATTCAGTACCGGCTTTTTGTCAATAAAAGCTTTGTTAGACCATTGTAGTTTTATATCTGAAAGCACTGTAATAGCTTTACTTGGATTAACATTGCTTGAAGAACATTTAATGTTAGGAGTTACACTGACATCCGAGCTGCTTAAAGGCATCGGGCGTTGAGATTGGTGTGATATGTTACAGGGTTCTACAGAAACATTTGCTATATCTCTAAAAAAGCTTCCTGTGGTATCTATGTCTAAAATGTCGTCTTCTACCTGAATTGTAGAATTGCCCAGGACAGGCCTTGGCAGGTCTATAAATCCAAGATGGTACCCATGAGAGCATATCTATCCATTTTCACAGAAGAGGCAGCTAAGCTTTCTGAAGGTCATGGGACTGTTAGGTGACCAGAGAACTTGATGAACTGACATTGTTCCACGAAATGGTTGGACCTCGGACGGGATTTTTTTTTCTGTAATGTCATGTTATGGCGAGCTTATTGCCGACATACATATGTCGGCAATAAATAAATGCTGTCGACATATATAAGTCTGTACATTCATGTACAGACTATATATATAGTCTGTACATGAATGTAAAGACTATATATATAGTATATAATATAATTGTTATTTATTTTCTCTATGATCAATGGCAATGGAAATAATGTTTCCGTATTACATGTACATTCATGTACAGACTATATATATAGTCTACAACAATTAAACTATGTACAAGTAAACTCTGTTGTTACACTAATCTTCATTACCATCATTTTATGATCATTACCATTTTCCAAATAGCTGATGGTAAATTATGGTAATGAACGGAATGGTAATGATACAATGGCACTTTATTTAAAATTGTTCCTTATATAACTTTAAAATGTTTAGAATAAAGTTCAAAACACTATTTAAACCCAAATGTTATCATATTAACATCTACCAAAATAAAAAATCAATTACTCTTCATGCCGAAATATCCCTAATGGTAATGACAAAAAAAACTTACCACGTCTAATAATCTCGTCTTCGTTGTTGTTTTTTCAAAATACCGCAAACGTCCGGCTCTGATCTCGTTCACTGGTCGACTAACGAGCAACGCGTAAAGGGGAACGGGGGCAGGGGATAGCGCCAGTAAGTTCGTACAGAATGATTTCTTTACTTCAAGTTTAATTGATGGTAATGAACATTTTTTTTGGTCAAATTATTATCATAGCAATTTAACTAAATAACAGTCGTAAATGATTTTTAATAATATAACTTTTTATAGCTTGATAGTTACTTTATACACTGAAAAATAGTAATACTCAGTAATCGACCAAATTTACGTGTTATTTGCTTAAAAGTATAAAAATTTGATATCTGACCAGTAATGGTAATGATATTTAGGCATATATTTTATATGTATCTTTTTTTTTAAGTACCCGACGTTATTATTTCCCTGTGCAACATATACGTATGTAATATACCTATAATATAAAAATATTTGAGAACTTAGACTTATTCCGTTTAATTTTTATTCTTTCCGACACGTGTTTTGCACGAAATGATAGAAATACCCTTTGGGTATTGTCACCAAAAGTTTGGACATTGCGATATTACATTTTCCTTATAGTAGAGTAAGTGGTGGAAGTGTTTTTGTGAACCACATCGAGGAAAGAAGCATATTCGTTTCACCTTCAAGCTTTGTTTCAAGCAAAAGATGAGGCCTTAAAACTACTACCTGTTTGTTTCGTGTTACCCGCTTACCTCATATCTCTCAAAATTGTCTAAGCACTCGCCTACTTACAAAAGTATTTACAGGGGTGGGTGTGAAGGAACAGGGCCTGAAGATTTGGCAAATTTGAAGTACTAGCATAATAATATGTGGCGTAATAACGTAGTCCTTAGATGTAGCAACTATCTGCACTCTTTTATAAATTGTGGATGTACATAGATTTAAGATTGCACTATCTGGTAGCCTACATGTCCAATAACTACACATGTCATGTGTTGTCTTTCTTGTGCAGCATCTTTCACCAAATCTAAACTCATGAAACGTTGTGTTATTTGGCTTGATTGTTACCAAGGCATTCACTAAAATTCCAATATTACATTTTCCTTATAGTATTGTTAACAAATTTTGGGGCCGTAGGGTCCCAGGGTCACGGGGTCTGATCGATGGGCGCAAGTGGTCGTGCAGAAGTTAATGAAATAGAAGACATTCCGATGAGATACCCCATCTGTTTATGGAGGCGAGTGAACAATAAGTAAAAAGTGAATAATTAATTTAGGTCTGCGAGTATTGGAATGTTATAAGGTTCGGATAACTATAGGCTGACCGTTTAACTGAGTCCTCGCCTGCGCGGTACAGGGGCGCGGGGGTATGGCGACAAAGGGGACTGAAACAGGCGCGGGCGGTGGGGGCACTTAATGAAATATACAGGAGATGAAATGCACCAAGATATTTCCTAAGATATGTGACATCATAGGAAAAAAGAAATAGTGATTTATCAAATGAAAAATAGTTAAGAAGATACAAAATTTTAATGAACTTATGTACGTAAATAAAATAATTGAGAATAAACTATTATACTTTTTGTTATCTGAACATATAATTAAATCGTAAGAAAGTCAAAATTTTTTTGGGTCCAGTTTCTTTTTTCTAAAATATAAGTATACGTTAAAAGCCATTTGCTTGCACTGACTGTTTATTTTATGTCCGAAGATTTTTCGATTCATCTTGAGATTGTTATTACATGTGTACCTCTCACAAGGTGTCTGCAACAGTCAACACATGCGATCGCTACCCATGTAGCGAACGAAATGAACAATTACAAAAAATTGCCCACCGCCCGCACCCGTTTCAGTCCCCTTTGTCGTCATACCCCCGCGCCCCTGTACCGCGCAGGCGAGGACTCAGTTAAACGGTCAGCCTATTGTAAATTGATTTTTCTATGTAAATAAACTTCAGAAATTGAACTTCAGACGTATTTTTTCTGGTATATATTTAAAGTGTAACGTATTAAAAATTCCTACGCCAAAAATTTCGAAGTAACAATTTTCAAATTGTACCAACATTTTTACAGGAAACTAGTATTTAATTAAACAGTTGATGTTTTGATAAAAAATATTCTCTACAATTATTTTTAGAAAGTGTAAAAACCCGATACTTGTTCTCAATATATAATATTTTTTTTCTAGAAATAATATAATATATAAAATTTGACCTGTAGACTTTTATATACTTTCTGACACATAAATGAGCCAGACGAAAGCAATACCCCGAGAGCACAAACTGTAAATTCCGAACGTAACTTTATACGAGTTCGAAAAGTCCCTCAAACGTAAAACGCGAACCTGCGTATTTGTAATTCCCCCAATTTTATTAAACCAGTAACAATCGATGGGCCGCGGTCGACTTCAAAGCTTTTTATTAAAAACTCTGGGTGCTATAAATTACAGACCACTTTTGGAATAACTTCGAAATACCGACTTTTGTTTGACCGGTCTGCGAGTTATGTCGTAAAGGCATCAATGAATAGCCAGCCAAGTGTGTTACAAACTGTGCTTCAATAATTTCGTACAATATTATGTTTTAGGTCAAAACTGGCAAAACACTAGTGAATTGGGCTATTTTTCAATGCGCTTAAGAATAAAGCTACCACACAAGGTTAATTTTAGGTTAGACTGGTTTTCGCGTACGGGTCTGCCTGCGTTGTACATAGGTAAAAGAAGTCTATAATGTTAACAGTCCTTTTTATTATAGGTAAACGCATAAATTTGCGACGATAAGTGACGATGTTTATTAATCTTACACGCTTTTTCTGTGTGTAGTCTATATTAATATTAGATGTATTTTAAGTTTAAAATTTGTTTTGTCGTATTGAAGCGCCCCTTGGGGCCCATGGAAATATATGATTTGATTTCTGATTTCTATTCTACTGAATGAATTTTATTTTGTAGAAATTTTGCACGACTTTGACATTGCCACGATTCTACTAGTATCTACCCCGTATGGCTATTCCGTAAAGGTGACTAATTTCCAGTCGATTTCGAAAGCAATTAATAATTTCGTTTGAAACCGGTTCATCTCGGATTTAGTGCATCCTTATTTCCATACATATACGGTTGATAACTGCTTGGCAAAAAAATTGACAGCTTGCCAGTTACTATCCTCTTGCAGATTTGACAGCTTTACAGGCAAATAACGCAATTTCTTATGTCAAAATCGGAAACTGGTCATGGAGCAGTTTCTCAGTGATTTCTTGTACTTTGGCGAGATAAAATAATGATATTTAAAAGGTTTTTTTACTTCAGATTAACGTTATACAACAAATCAATAACTGTTTAATACTAATGTATATCATAAAATACTAATTAAATACGTAATGCAATAGAATTTAGGTCATATTATTTTCAGTCATAGATCTCGAAATTTTTCATACGAAAACTTATAAATATGACAAGTAGCACGAATTATGCCAGTCTGGGATATAAAAAGCACTAAATGAAAATAATGTATCTTCAAAATATTGAAACATTAATATTATGTAGCTAGGTTGTAGGCTTCCTCTTTCTTGCCAAACTAAACAAATTTTAATGAATTCTGGCACACGGGTAAGTGCTTTTTATCGACGTAGTTCAAATCTAGTTACATACTTTAATAAAAAATGAAAACCTGATTCATTCCATTTCATGTATGGTGGAGACCTTTGCCCAACAATGGGACAATACAGGTTATGCACCAGATAATGTAACTACTTACATTCTGTATTCACGATTATTAATTTATTTGGAGTTTACATTTATAATTTCTTATGTACGTAACGTAGTGTCTATGTCTATGATAATTATGTGAGAGAAATAAGAATATAATAAAGAAAAATCAGAAGTTTTGAAATTTTTTATTATTTCACAGAATTTCAGGAACATTTCTTCTAATGTTCGCTGTTCTTGCACTTATGAAACTTAAGTCTAAAAAAATGTTTAGCTCTGAAATCACCCGCCGCTATCATCTTTATCATAATACTATTATAATATAGGTGTGCTATATTCGTGTATTGTACCTGAAAGACAAAAAACATTACAACACAAGTGAGAGATATTTTATGTAATTTCATCGTGTCACGGAGGACTAAGTAGAAATTATAACGCATACTCACTGTTTCTAGTACATAGCAGTAGCAAAGAGTTAAAATCACATTTATATATCGTTTTTATAGTTGTCTTAAAAGATTATCTTGAACTTTGATATATTTTGTTTTGTATTGAGGATAACTTTTTTTTCCATCACATCGCGTTCCATTCTTATTTTATTTAATTTTATGCACTCGTTTTACACTAAAGAGAAAATCTCTCCGAAAATACCTCTTACCATAATGACTTATATTGTGTTTGTTGTTATAATATGTACAATTTTCTTTTGATATAATCAGTTAAATAATTTGAGTTTTATTGTTTGAATTTGTTACTTTCTTTATTCAGTCTAAAGCTATTTATATGCTTTTTGTTGTAATGAAACGTTCCAATTTTCTTCAGTCAAAGACATTAGTTGCCACAGAGTAAAAATGCATTTTAGTAGGTGTCAACAAGAAGGTTTTATCAATACAAATAAATAAAATTGAATTGTCTGTTTTTATTTTAATGCCAAAATATTTATAGTCATTTGAACGATACTTATTTATAAAATCCAGTTTTAATTTATTTAGCTACCACGCAGACAAATCCGCGAGCGAAAGTCAGTTCGTTAATTTTATTATTTTATTCTCGCGATCTACTGAATATTGAACTGATATTTGAGATTACGCTAAACGTCACGGGAGTGGAGCTGTAAGGTTTAATGCGGGTCAAAACGTGGGCGTAGCTATTACTAATATAATGAATTCCACGCAAACGAGGTGGCGGGAAAAGTAGTTAGGATGTTCAAGTTAAATATTGAAAGCCCAAAAACTAAATTTTTATGATTTTGTGTTTATACTCTTTATAGCTGGCGAAACCTCACGGTAAGCGGCCGCAAATTTCACCTCTGTTTTAATACTAAAAATATTTTTCTTTTTTTTTTTTAAGTGGCAGTCAGCAATTTTATATTTTTCTGCAAAAATATATTTTTAAAAATGTAGAAGTCATATTTCACTCTTTACATCAATTTCAAATGTAGTTTGAAAAGTATTATTTTATTGTTAAATAGCTTCTGCCCGTGGCTTCGTCCCCGTTAATTTCGATATTTCTGAGTTATTATATCTTTCAAAATAGAAAAACCTGCCTAATTTACCCCCTTTGGGAGTTACATTTCGAAAAAATCTATCCCAAATTCATCTACAAAATTTATTTTATTTACTTGTAAGGAGCATAATTATTAACATAATTATACAGGCAGACAAAATCCAAAAAATATGTTTCGGCTTCTACTGCTGTTCTAGTCTCCTCTTATTGATTTTTCTTAAATGTGTTCGACAGGCATTTATAATTTTAAATTTTATTATATCTATGGATTAGCTATTATTAATAAAACCATTAAACTTTTTATTACGACTCAAGTGATTTCAACCACAGATAAAACATCATTAACTAATAGAGTGCGCGCCACAACTCAGTAAAAAACTGTAAAACAAAATAATTTTTACTTCTATTAAAACTATAACACAACAATAAAAGTGGATAAATTTGTATATTCCTCGTCCTATTAAATAAGAAATAATTTAATATCAGTTGATAATTTACAAATTGGTCATTTCCATTCAGTTTTGCCTTTTGTCGTAAGCCATTATTAATAACACGCACTCTGATTTTTTGCTATTTCGAAATGAGTTTTTAAGCGTAAGTATTAATATCAGGCAAGTAACCAGGAGAGTAATCCGTGGTTTCGTTATGTCAAAAATGCATGTTTTGAGTGAAAGAATTACTAATTGACAGAAACTATTTGTTAAGAAACCAAAATCTCAAATAGCGAATAAGCCTACCGAACTAAATCTTTTGAAATCGTATAGCTTCACTAAGCGTAACCCAAAATTTAGTTTCTCTTTTTTGAAAAGCGGAGCCCTAAAAACACAGCCGGCAAAGTTTTTGATGTAGTCGGACTGATGGTCGCTGAAAGGAAGCGAGTCCTTTGATTTTAGGCGTCCAATCTTTTGTTGGATGCAGCTGTAATGAATCATGGCGAATAATGGCAGCCTTTTACTACAGAAAAGTTTTTACAAAGAATTTTCCAAGGACAATATTTTTTCTTTTCAGTTTGTTAGGAGATAACATTGTTTAAGTAATTTTAATGTTAGATTGTTCAAGGTTTAAGGTAGGATGAGGCTAAAAAAATATTATAATATACAAATTCTAAACGAAAACGTTCTTTTAATTATTTGATTGTAAATTCGTGATTTCTAATGGTTAGTAAGTAAATAGTGGATCTAGAAGCACAAATTGGTAGTCCAATATTATCGCTTAAACAAAGTCCACTCTCACCAGTCACTATTCACATACTGTAAGTTTGAATTAAGATCAACACTGTTACTGTCAAGAGATGACGCATTTTTATCAAATACTTGTAATATTTTTAAAGCAAATTTTAGCTTTGCTATGCCTTTTTGTAATTTATAAAATATTAAAGTTGAAAAATTAAGAATCCAGCAGGACTCGAACCTGCACCCCCTGGGTATACGCCCCAAGTGCTTTGCCAATTCAGCTATGGATTCGTATGCTGCCGGACTCGAAATTTCTCAACTCTTTTTGTGCCAGCTTTTAGCTAGACGAACCTTATTTGGTTTTAGCGCCATCTATGTGATGCGATAAGTCACTATTCACATACTATAATAAAATTATATAGTTTTTTTTATTAACACATTAAATTTTATTTGTATAACTCTCTCATTTCATGTTATTTCAAATATTGTTAAGCTAAGGCAATCTGTGTGTACATTATTTTATATTTTTTTTGGAGTATAAGTAGTTTTTGTTATTAGCATTTATATAATTATTTTCTTTGTCTGTTCTGCAACCGTTATGTATTACAGTAGTATACACACATTGCTTTTACTCCTTTATTTTCTGCTTGAAGTGTAAGATATTGCAACCATTATATACTATGGACTAATTTATTTATAATTATTAATTTAATTCCATTGCAATATTTAAGTTTATTTTCTCTCCATAACCATCTTAAGCCATAATGTTGTTTCGGTTGCTATAACTTACACATATAATAATTGTCAAAAAAACAAATAAATATTGTATGAATTATTTGAAAAGATGGTGCATGTGAGTTTCTCACCAGCTCTTCTCATGATGCAATACCCATCGGAGCTGGTACTTGGATTGATTTTAATTCAAATCTCTAAGTTGAATTAAAGTCAGTCTAAGCTTCGGTGTCAAATCATTTTATTACAATAATAGTATTATAATTTAGTTAGCTAAGTTTTATTTTAATTTTATATTTTTTGTATTTTGATGTTTGTTTTGACGTGTTCAAGCTTAGGGCCCATGGAAATAAATGATTTGATTTGATTTGATAAAGGACACATAAATACTTTGTTAGTGATTAATTTCTTAATACTAGTATACTTATAAATACGGTCGGTTTAAATGCGTTCTCAGAAATGAGTATATTTTTAATTTTATTTCCTTTTCCTCTGATAAAATATACATAAGTTTTGTCTTTTTTCCAACCAAATAATCGAAACACGAGCTTTTATGGCCACCATTTCACCAAGCAATGCAGGAAAGCTTTACGATTCAATAACAAAAAGCGAACCAAATCACTAATCACAAAACAGCAAGTCAGCAGCCCTTGGAACAACCCCAAGAAATAGAAAGTCACCCTTATTACTAAATCGTAATATCACCCTCAACGCTGACTTCATTCAGCAATGACAAAGCTAACTAGGTTTGTTCGACAATAAACAAACTAACCAAAGTATAGTTACTACAGTAAGTCAACTCTACTGTTTTAACTGTTTATAACGTCGCTAGATGGCGCTTGTACACAATTTAGTCATGTCATTTATGATCTTTGATTGGGATATAATTCATTTAATTATAAATACAAAAGTTAATATAGAATTCTTTAATGTTTAAAATTCGTTTATTAGTATAAAAAAATAAACGTTTTACGATAATTCCAAGATAATTTTGTTACATTGTGTATTTACATTGACTGAAAGGAAAAAAGCTGTCACTCTTATTACTGAATTATTCAGCTCCTCATTGTTCATTTCATTCGGCAATAATAAAGCTAAGTAAGTTTGTAATTTAATAAACAAACTATATTTAATACAGTTAAAACAGTGGGTCAACTTTGATTGAGTTACATGTACGTCACTAGGTGGCGCTGTTTTCCAATGATGTTGTCAATATGATCTTTGTTTGGGATCTCTTATTGGAATACATTTCTTTCTTAAATTAAGTATTTCTGTGTTTATTTAAACAGACTCTAAGAACTCTGCCACTCAGACCATTCATAAAATTAAAAAAAAACGTTTTGTAATATTTTTACGAGTATCATTTTAACTCCAAAAAATAGGCTACTGACTATTTTTCTGAATAGTATCAAACCCCATAGCTGACTTCATTCAGCAATGCCAAAGCTAACTAAGTTCGTAAGTCAATAAACAAACTATAAACATTCAAAACAGTGGGTCAACTTCGATTAAGTTATATGTGTGTGTTATATTATTATGTCACTAGGTGGCAATACTGCTAGTTTAATTTTGTTTACTTTACATTTAGTATCTGGCACTTGCATAATTATGCTTTATATGGGTGGCATCATGTGGCAATGGTAAATAACACCTGCATGTTGCCAACTATATTTAGACCTCAATAAACATACAAACTAGTACAGTTTTAACAATAAATCAAAACTGATTTTGTTATACGTCACTAGGTGGCACTATAAATGCGATGAATCAATGTACCACTCGGTTTTCTGAATCCCATTGATCGATATACCGTAAAAATAACGTCGTTTCAAAAATATATATATTTTTGACGACCGGATGGCGGATGGGGCAGTCCACCTGCCTGCGACGCAGAGGTCGCGAGTTCGATCCCCGCTCAAGACAAATCTTTGTGTGCATGAACATGGAGGTTTGTCTTGGTCTGGGTGTTTCTATGTATAATTAGTATTTATTTACAAAAGAAAAGCATATATGTATTAGTATTGGTTATTCTAGTACTCATAGTACAAGTTCTGCTTAGTTTAGGACTAGATAGCGTTGTGTGTATGTAGTGTGATATTTATTTGATATTTATTAATTTTAATGCGTACAGTTCTCCGGTGTTCAGCTCCTTGTTGTCCTTTCGTTGAGCCTCCCCGAGTGACGTACACAACGATTCCCTACGTCCGGCGCACCCTGGGCAATTCACGAACTCTACAAAGTGAATTGGCTAATCCTTTTACCACGATGGCAATTTCAAATAAAATTTGACTCAGCCATCGACACGACGAAGAAGAAGAATTCGTACAGTTTACTGTCACTAGTATAACATTTCAATTTAACACCAGTTTCTTTTAAACCAGTGTAGTGGAATAACAACCTTTGCGGCCTAAGATCGACGCTCCTGTATTTTTGTGCTAACAACCAATTAGTGGCCGCATGTTCAAAGAATACGGCATCGTTTTCAACGGTTTTAGGTGGCGGTCTGTTTTCACGAGAGACATTGCATCTGTAGCTGTAGGTGTAGCAATTAGCGTAGCTGTAAGTGTTCAATTTACGTAGCCTGTAGAATTTTTCGTAGATAGTAATAGTTTAAATCATTTATATAGCAAAAATACTCTTTTGATGAAAAAATACGCCAGTTATTTGAATAATGCCTGTATTGCGTGGTTGTTTATAATCATACATTCCACACACACAAGCACACCAAGATCTGGAACAAATTTGCGGATCACTCAAGGACTTGTCCTGTGTGGAGATCAAACCCACAACAGTGCAGTGAAGAACGGCGAGGCTTTTTGCTTAATCCACTGCCAACCTTGCAATGTCTGTTAGATACTCGTTTATCAATGAGTATTTTTGAGTATAATATAAATATCAATTCAGCAGCATCTGCTAGACTTAACTCAATTGTGCCGTATGTGCAGTCATAACCATTATTAGAATCTCTTTCAGTGAAATATCATGAGACAAATCCTTCTTCTTTAAAGTTTACTGAAAAATAACAAGTTGCAGAACAAAACTGTCAATTTTTCAACTAGATTCCTTGAAAGCGAGGCAGACTGCCTTGCGCATCGAGTTCCTGTAGTTTTGTACTAACGACCAATTAGTGATATAACTCAAGAATACAACATCGTTTTAAAAACGTTTCTAGATAAGAATACGGTATTACAAAGAGTGAAGCCGTAAGCTTAAAGTTTGGATGTAAAGTGAATAATATACTATGGCGCGTAGTCATATTAAGCGTCGTAGCACAGTTGTAGCACCAAATCAGTAAATTTTTCGTAGCACATACATTTGACGTAGCACGCAGTTTATTAAAAAAAAATATGGAGAAAATCTCAACAAGATTGTCCAAAAAAACAAAAAAGTATTAATTTGAGGTATTTAAAATGTTGCTTGCTTTGATATTTTAAACTGAATTTTTTTATTGAATATTCTAAAGACAAGTTTAAATCTACATCTAAACTTACTCCCTAGAGCATTTCGACAAACACGCAGACCTATCGACTCTTCTACATAATTAAGGAAGTTTGTAGTATGTGAAATATTCAAAGTTAACCCCCTCGGCGCTAAGTTTTAATTAATAATTAACACAGTCTCAAGGTGTATGTAGGAAAGTTATTCATTAGTTGAGGAAAGTTCAATATTTTTTAGATTGCCATAGCAAATTTATTGCATGCTTGTAGCATCGAATCAAATATTATTTTCGTAGCGTTTCTCGTAGCACACAAGTACTCAGCTATACTATCACTTATTAGATTCATCATTTTGCTTTATTTCTAGAGTTAAATAGAAATGGTGAAATAAAAAAAAAGTTATATAAATTAAAAAAAACCTTTAATATCCGAGAAACTTGAGAAAGTACACGTAGCCATATCGACTGTTCTACATAATTAAGGAAGTTCCAATATATGAATTGTTTGAAGTTAAACCCCTCGGCGCTAACTTCGTACTTACAAGTAACGCAGCCTCGAGGTGTATGCAGGAAAGGTAATCATTAGGAGAAAGATCAATTTTAAGAAACGAAGGCAGTGTGTGAAGTTTGAACAAAAGAAAATGCACGTAAAGTTACTTCGTCGTTGGTATTGTATAAGTGTTTAACATCAGTTAAAAACAAAATGATTGAATTTATAAAATTCTATCATTTTACTTCTAATGCATTATTCTATGCTTAAACTTTTATTAATAAATCGTTGATATTATAATTAATTTGAAAAATTGCTGAATATAAAATGTCAAATTAAGAATGCTATTTTTATAAGTCTTGGTAGTATTTCCTAAATGTTGCTAATCTTTAAATAGACTGAAAGATTTATTTGACCCATTTATTTAATAATACAACTTCATATACAACAGTGTATATAGGCGGACTTAATGTCTAGGACATTCGCTACCAGTCTACCTCCTGGTGGTGCAGAGATAACAAAGTAGGTGAAGTTAAGTACTCGATAGTGTAAAGATAGTAAAATAATGAATTAAATCAAAAACACAAAATATAAATACTAATACAGAATGAAATAGAGCAATAAATAATATATATATATTTGTGAATATATTTGGCTTCAGTAATTCTATATAGCCTATATAGGCCTCCAAGTGCCTATTAGCCTTAATATATATCTCAAGCTTTTAGTTCGAATTAATCGTCGACGACTTAAATATAATAATATATATTAGTATGTATATTACGCTGTTACGATCTACAAAATGGCTAATGGTTTCCGCTGGGATCTTACCATAGTGTCAGGATTGCCATTAAATATCCTTGATACTTCAATTTATAGTTAATGTTGAGGACACATAATGTGACACTGTAGTGTGTGAAGACTACTTTAAAAAGTCTTCATAAGGTAATTCCGCACTGCGAGCATTGGCTGGTAATGTAAAGTTACTAATTCTAACGTAATATTAATGAGAAAGGCGAACCGAGCAATACAGTGCTATGATACAATTCGTAATTTAGATCTGAAACGTATACGTATTGCTGTAAAACTGGGACCACGCAGTGTAATCTACCCGCCACCTAGAGTGTAACTTAAGCGGAGGGCTGAGGCTTCCCGTGAGCTGACCACCGATTGGCCTACACTAGTGTCAAACTAGGCAGAGCTCATTCTACGGGTACTGCAACTTTTGAAAATTCATACCTAAATTCATCGTTCCAGTTGGTTTGGAACAGTGTCCATGTTATACCAAGCATTCAATCAATGCTTACATTCAAATCACAGGAATTGAAGCGAAATTAATTTGACGCTCCATTCACGGAAGCACATCAAAGCTTCACGTTCTCCTTTGTAGTACTTATCGTATGATGACGTCGTTGAATACGTAATTGTTGTACTGCATTGATACAAGTAATCAGTGCTAGTAGTCCTAATTGCGTGCGGTTTGTGTGTGTGTGGAAAATAATGATATTAAAAGTTGGGACTGATTAAAATTGTCAATTAAAATTTCTTGATTAATATAGAAACAATGTTTTGATTATAAAACATTGTTGTGTTTACAACAATGTTTTGATGTAAAGAGGAAATATTTTTTGGTTTGTTCGTAAGTACCCATTGGGTTTTTAATTTATTGGATCTATCTTGCTGAAAATTGGTGTTGAGATAATTTATGACTCCAAAAACAACATTGGTTACTTTTTTCGAAATAGTATACGGGTGAAGAAACTAGTTAAATAAAAAGAAGCAAATAGTTGTTCCAACCTACTACTACCTGGAATGACTACAACGTACTTCCTCTCAGTAATTGCCGGTTTCAAACCATACCGAGCGATAGTAATGTGACGCTACTCTACTAATCCGATTCAAAAACCTGAGCTTTTCAAATATCTCGTAAGAATACAAATATTCTGCATCGCAGAACTGCTGACACATGTCCTATCTGTCAAGTTCTTGGAAGCCATAAAAATTTCAATTCGCGCTGAGGACATAAGTTACAGGCTCTTAAAATATTCATAATCTGCGCCAATTTCCGGTATTTTACTCTCCTTTTGGCATCAACTTTTATATTGCTCCCAGGATTTAAAAAGTTTAAGTCATCTTTTCTTCCTATTATTGGAAAGTAACATGGTTACATTTGTACGTATCATAAATAATACAAATAATTAATAACAAGCCGAAAAAAGACTTAGAAGTTTGAGATTGGCAGTGTTTTTTTGCATCAATGTACAAACACGTCTAAACAAGTTGTGTAGTCTACACCATTTATGTACTCTATGGTCTACACTTGTATATGTGTTGGCAGCAGATTTTAATTCAATTTCATCAAAAAGTACAATAATTTAACGAATTACTTATTAAAGAGGGTTCAATTTAACAAGAATTTGACCACAGAAAAGTTTATCTTAAACAATTCAGGCAACAAGTCAAAACATCAAGCTTATGAGTTATACCGTAAGTTCAAACCAATTTTCAAGAAATATTAAAAATATTGGCTGAGCTAAGCCAACTGAACCAAGAAACGCGAACTTACAGGAACTTATTTCCTCATAATATTTCAAAAAGATTTAATAACATATCAGAGATTTCTCGAAAACAGGTCGGGAATACTTATATCGAGTGCTTAGCACGCGTCTTATGAATAATTCAGGATATTCGAGAAAAAAAAGCCTGAAAACTTCTCGAGTCAAGGGTTCTCGGAGTAATAAAGTGCGAGTTTGGTAACTTGAGGGGTAGGCAGAGCTGTTTCTATGAAATATTCATGACGATCGTTAACGAAGTTTTTCGGGGCACTTGACAGAACAAAAATAAATAAGGTATTTAAAATTGGGCGGGCAGTCGGAGTTTGCGTTGACCTTTCAGTTTGAGCTTTTGTTCTGAGTACGTAGCAATACTTACATGCAAATTACAAGATAAATTTTATTATACTATATTTCCTATAATCAAAAGTTTTTTGTGTAGATGATTGTTACTGTTGTAATTATAATTGTAATGTTATGTTATGATTGTTACTCTTTCACCCAAAAAATACCAAGCTCAAAATATAATTTAGGATTCTTTTCAGAAAGAGCAGCCCTGATCGGAAGTTAGTATCATGCAAAAACCTTATAATAATAGTATACCTAGTTAGATTTCTACTTACTTTCTTCTCGTTTGTTTCATGTCGAAAAAGTGCAAAAAAACAACTCCGCTTTTGTCTGCTCCAAGAAGATTTTTGGCCTAACATGAAGGATTAGAAAGAAAAACAAAGATCTTTTGCCCCGAATTTCGGTTAAAACAGGAAAACATCCTAAGCGGATTACTCCCTCATTAATTCGGTTGCGTAAGGGTATATTTTTAAGTGCCGGGTTCTATTCTTGGCTAGGCAAAAACATTCGACTTTGTCTTTACAATGTTTTCTTTTAAATACTTCAAAATACTTATAACATTAAATATTTGGCACTATGAAAATTCTCATAAATAAAAACATTTTCACAAACGTTTTTATTGACATCTTAGTACAAAACAATTTATTAACAATTTGGTATATTCAAGAGAGTATTGGTGAACTGTTTTTCACAATTTGCAGGTTTAAAGGTTTTACAAATTACATATTTTGACATAATAAGACAAAACACGACGTAAAATGCCAGCCAAACCTGTTTATAGATAAATCATTACAGGCACGCTATGAAAATAATTTTAAACCTGAATTCCTTCTCAAGAATTCATCATCAAAATCTTTAATTTTCATCTCAAAGCCGCGTCTCTAAAACAGTCGTTACTGTAGAAATCAGACAGCAGGCGCCTCGACTACACGAGTACACATCTTGCGCAAATAGAGTTAAGAAGCTCGATGTAATGCCGACGGCGAGGAGCGCTTAGACTATAAGAGACAGCGATTTTGATAGGACTATTTAAGTAATTTTGTGATGTTTTTTTTTGCCACAGTTCAATATTTTGATTTAATTACCTAAAATAATTGAGACACAATTTTTACTCGGTTAATGGCAGAAGTAGGTACTTTAGTAACAATAGTCAGGAGTATCAGATATAACCGTAGTAACAAATCGCCACGAAGTTGAATGTACTACTTGATAACGAATGTTACTACCGTTGAGATCATTTACAAAAACTACAAACAGCGACTGCCTACTTGCTGCATACTGCATACGTACTTAACATATACAGCATTTCACCACAAGGTTTGATTCTCGATTCGAATAAGTGTGATTTAGGCTTTTTTCGGCCATAATCGATCAATGCACTATTTATGCAATCGCACGGAGCGGTGGATGGCGATCAAATGGGACCTATACATGACTGGTGAAATATGGTTTTAATACAACTCTATTAAACTCTTCTCAGCAGGCTATCAAGGCGTGATATGATGTTATGTTACTAACGAAAACTTGCTAAGTCGAACCAAATCCTTTGTGAAAATATGACACCCGCTACATTTTATAGCTAACACCAGCTGTCGGAAGCCTCGCCCAGTCGGAAATAATAACGTATACCTTTTCAATGCTAAGTTTTCAACAAATTAAGATGTCTTGCAAAGGCACCTGAATGTTGCCATGTTACTTCGCAACTTTTCATTAAAACAACATGTTTTTGTTAAGCTTCGAAGAGTTGCCAAGTTAGGACATTTTAATGTGAAAGTGTTGAGAAAATCTTTGTTACAAAGTTGATCAACTTTGAGATAACTATGTCAGAACTATGCCTCAATAGGCTTTGTGCTCCGCTTGTCTGTTTCTAATGAAGTTTTGTGTTTATATTGCCTTCCTAATGTTAGGAATAACTTACTATATACGAACTATGATATACATGTCATGTCACTCTAGCATACAGTGAAATTTTTCTTGGAAAAATCTTTTTTTTGGAAAAAATTGCGTATTAATCAATGAATTATTTACAATTTAATGTGCATATTTACCGCGTGAATACAACTAGATGGCTATCGAGGTTCCGACCGGCCCAGAAAACGCTGGATACTCGTTCAATAAATAATGGTCCAAAAAAACTTAATTCTGGAAGTCGTACTTTCCTATAGAAGACACTCTTGCCCAAAAGTGGGACAACATAGATCAGAAACTATAATATTATTATTATAACTTCTTACTATATCAATATATCTATATATTAATTAACATACTGATAAGTAAGCTAAAACGACCTATAACCTATCTTCCAATTTATGAAAATTCATTCTTAGTTGTCTACACAAATGTGTAGACAACTAAGAATGAATTTTCCGGATGAAATTTGAAATTTACGTGTTTCTAATTAGTAACCCTTCCATTAAACTTACTTATATCTCTAACTTATTTTATTATATATGTCATAACTATCAGGAATTATTTGATTATTGTAAAATCATGCCAGTGCATGAAAAGTTAAAATATTCTTTACTAATAGAAAATTTCCATAATAGCGACTTACAAAAAACTATCACTCACTCTAAATTGACACGCAATGTAACTCACCAAAAACTAGTATTACCTAACTTCCAAAACCTATATGGAAAACGCCGCCTGAGTTATATAATTCCCTACCTCATAAATAGATTGCCAGAAAATCTCAAAAAAGAAATAAAACCTAATAATTTAAAACATAAATTAAAATCTCACTTTTTAAAATAAGTAGTTATAGTATTAAACTTAGTTTACTTACTAACCTAAAGAAAAAAAATATAATAATAATTCATTTTAGCATAAAATTGTTTTCAAATAAATAAATCAACAGTACTTACCTAAAAATTACAATCACAACAAATCATAATATCATCCCAATTAATGAACATCCTGTGAATAGCAGTAGATGACGACGTGCCACAGAGAACGTAAACAAAATTCACACTTTTGTACATATTTATACTGTGACACTATTCCACACCAATAGATGATACGGAAATTTTTCAATATACCCACTTATGCACACTATATTTCGTTTATTACTTTAGTTTTTGCTATTTTTAAGCCTGCATTCAATGGGTGTCTGTATCGTGATGTTCCAGCTATGTTGTTATAGAGTAGGTATTGTGATAAAATGTTTGTGTATGTACGCTTATCGTTTTGCGATGATTCGGATGTACGGAAAAATCCTTCGGATTTATGTTGCATTCGCTGTAGTTTTTTAATGTGTATTTGTAATGTTTTTATTAATAAATAAATAAATAAAATAAAATAAATTAACTACCCTTAATATGTCTAAAAAACGATCTAAACTTTCTAATTTACCCCTAGTTCCCTTTCAACTTTTATAATAGGCGCTCTCAAAATGTTACTATTTACGTAAAAAAAAACATACCTTAAAGCACAAACGAGTCCCCTAAAACCAATTCAGTTGACTCCGCAAGACTGGAACAAAACTAAACTGCCCTTATGTTTTACATTAATAGGGGTGCTAATTGACACCCGGCTAATTGCGACCTTTTTATTGAAACCAGTGGTGAGAACCCAGTTTTGGACGCCCCTACTAGTGGTTTCATTTTGTATTTACTTTGTTGAACACGTTTGTCTTGAAGCAACTCGCGGACATAATGTTTAATTTGTATATTAGAATACTAGTAGTACAATATTTACGTCATTAAAAACAATTACGTACATGAATCATGTCCTACTTAAATCATAAATGCGTTTGTGCAGTAGTCTGCGTGTTTGTAACTCTAACAAGCAAAAACTACAGAATAAATTTTAATGAAATTTGGCACACATGTAGCTTATATACTAGATTAACATTATGGATATTTTTATACACGAACCTCGTAGGCGAAGCCACGGGCGGCAGCTAGTTACGCATTAACAATTCTACGCGTACTTATTACACAGCAGCTACGTTTCTAAACGAAACCTTAGTAGGGGTACATACCCACTCAAATGTAGCACAACCCTTCCATAAACCCCAGCATCATTTAGAACTTTGTCGCATTCACTCCAATATTATTTTAGGCTACGTTTAATTCTATGTAATTGTGACTCTGTATGGACAAAGGTTGTTCTTAATTAGGCCCATAGTCATGTGTCGAGAAAATTGCTGATACCGACATTTTCAACCTCGAAACCGGTTTTGTTTTTAAATAGAAATTTCTAACAAAAGATTATTTCATTGCCAAAGAGAACTGAGAGATGAAATCAGAATTTTTGGTCACAAAGGCGATTTTTGAGACAGACTGCTGGAGATTTGTCAAATTGGAAGGAAAATTGTCGTTGAATTTAGATTAAGAATTAAACGATCAAGCGTTTTATTGTTCTTTTCAAATGACAAAAATAAGGAACTTCGTTCCAATAATATTTCCGCGAAAAAAAAATCTTACCGGAATCGGCGGGCTTATTCCCTTGATTTATCAAAAAAAGAATATTAAAAATCCGTGTCAATGATTTTATAACTACTTAGGGAATACCAAAATTCAAAGCGATCAGGCTTAAGCGTAATTGAATTTGAAGAATCGTTTGTACTCCTTTAATTTGCCTGCATAATGCTGGATTAGAGAAATTGTTTCGTCTCATCTGTTGAAATTACCTGTAACAACGAAGGAAATTATAACTAGTTGGAATATTTTAAGCACAGAGTTTAAATAGTGATGGTAGTTCTAGTAGCTATTTAGCTAAGAAAATAAGTAAAACTATTAAACTTAAATTATAAAAAAAGATAAAAAAATGCTTTCACAAAAAAGATCCAAATGCATTAAAACGATATAGTTGCGGAACCATCAAGGCAATCAAACTTCAGTGAACCGTAAACTAAAGATAATTAAAAAGCTATCGAGTTAAACAAACACGCCGAACAAAAGTGACAATCAAAAGACAATTTCCAATGAAACTATTAATTAAACTAAAGAAAAAAAAGCCGTCCTCAAACGTATCGTCCGCGATATCAATTCCAAAACTGAAGTAAATTAAAAGCTTCATTCTCTAAATCAAAACTCCGTTGACAATCGAATTGATGAAAACAATCGCGACAGACCATTGTCCGAGTCACAATGCAGCCGCGTTACAAACTACAATGATGGGTAAAAAGGGGGAAATCCTTCTAAATGCATCGCATTCCCCCTTTACCCCCTTATATCCTGTGGGGTGAGGTGTGTCCGTTCAACCCGAATGTTTAGCGTCAGTTGAGAAATAGCGCTTTTAGGGTCATCGGAGTGTAGTCGCGCGAGCAGGCGACAAAAGCAGGCAATTTCAGATCGCGACACGACAATAACATACCGTGCCGTGACGAGGCGTCGTGGCGTGACGGCAATGGAAAGGGGATCTATGTTACCATTAACTGTCATATAACTTGACACGACTATTGGCACGGATTTGGTTCTTAAAAATGTTTGAATAGATGATGATTTGATCAATTTTAAAAATGTATTTGTGTAGATTTTTCAAAGTAAATTAAATTATAGCCTTTGTCCGAATTGGACAAATTAGTTATATTGTGTGGTTAACGGTTAAATGAATGTCAAAATTGTTTTTATATTGACTTTATTGAAATTGCTTAGTGACAACTAGTTAGTTCAACCATTCAATTAGTGTCACCGCTATTCAAATGTTATAAAGCAATAAATAAAATGTTAAAATAAAATCCCACAAAAACATTTTCATATAAAATGGTGCCTAGGCGAGGTTATAATATTTTATGGCCCACAGTTACAAAAAGTTATGAGATCTCATGTAAAGTCAAGTTTTACTAATCAAGTCATACATAAAAAAAATACATTTACTTTTTAAATTTACAAAATACAGTTTTCTAAGACTTCGGGAAGTACATAATAAGTTTTAATGATCATCAGTGAGTTACTAAAAAAACCGGGCGTTTTAAGATATCAATAAAAACTAAAATAGTGGTAGTAAAGAAAAATCTAAAAGCATGTGACGTCGCAACCGCACGGCCATCGCTACCTCAAGATGCGCCCCCCACTGCAGACCCCTGTGGGGTATATAAAGGACCTGCGCGAGCGTCGCGGCCTTCTTGCCTGCGGTCACCAGCGCCGAGTTAAGTGTGTCTCACTTCGCTGCGCCAGGATTAACCAAACCACTTACCTACCTACCAACCTACGCCTTGAGACTACCTTGTATTTAATAGATATAAATATATAGAATAATAATACCTTTGTTAATCTATCGATTGTTTCTATTTATTCTGCCTACCTAACTAGTCATTAGTAGACTACGTTACAAGCAATTGAACTAAACTTTGTGTATTTAATAAGTCCGGTACTGGTTTAACATCCTAAGAGTTTCGTTGGCCTGATATAATCTAAACCCAAATTATAAGTGCTCAAAAATCTACAAAACACTTTGAGAAAAGGATGGTAGTGCCCTTCGCTTCGTAAGCTTGTCTTGGCGAGGCCACTTACGTGACCAGATGCATAAATACAATGTCTTTTTAAGAAATTGTAGAAAATTACGGCTTAGTTATACTTATAAGATTACTCGGTTGTCCGTCACAACCTTTCTTCCCTGAAACGCGTCAAGCTATTAAGTTGATATGCATAAATAAATTGCCGATGGGTTAGGACATTTGTTTAATCAATTGTATATTTTTAGGGTTCCGTAGTACCTACAAGGAACCCTTGTAGTTTCGCCATGTCCGTCTGTCCGTCCGTCTGTCCGAGGCATAGCGACGAAACCGTTGGTGCTAGAAAACTGAAATTTTGCATAAACATGTATGCTAACTATACAAAGAAAGTCGTAGAATAAAATTTGGAAAGATATATTTTTTTCGGGTAGCTCCCCTACATGTAAAGTAGGGATGTTTTTTTTTTTTGTCGCCTACCCCATAGTGTGGGGTATTGTTAGATAGGACTTTTAAAAACGTTCAGGGGTTTTTTGATTTAGAGATCCGTTTGCGAGATAATTAACTTTAAAGAGCAAATTTTTGTTCGAGTAGAGCGTCCCCCCCTCCCTCTAAAAGCTAAACTACTGGATCCCAAAATCTGAAAAAAATTGTGTCGGTAGTACATGTAATGAACATTAAAGGAAAACTATAGCGGATAAGTTCACTTCATTAGTTCAAGAGGAATAGGGGTCCAAAGTGTAAAATGCAGTTACTGAGAATAATTCGTGCAAATTACAAAAACCTTTGAAAGTAATGACTTGTATGAAGATGTTACTTGTTTAATACAGATAGTAAATCCCTTTTAAGTCGAAATATGTTGTTACGACTAGCTACGGAATCCTACTGCGCGTGGCCCGACACGCACTTGGCCGGTTTTTTTTTAAATGACATTAATTAGGAAAAATGAATATTTATACTATTAGACATATGACTTGATTTGATACTATACTGACATTCTATGCCTTATATTTTTATTAATTTTATCATTTGAATTTATTGTTATTATTTTATTTGTATTAAACATTAAAATTCTATTCTTTTTTATAAAAATCTTTTGTAAAATGCAACGAGCTGTAAACAATTTAATTTTATGTATATAATTTTTTAATGTTTAATGTGTTTAATGTTATCATAAAATTAACCTTGTGAGCGTTTTGGATGTAACATCTGTTAGCTTGTAAGATAAAATGAATAAAATAAAATAAAAAAAACTACTGTGGTGTCAAGGGACACCCGGATGGAACGAAGTTCAGTAATTCCAAATAACAACAAATCAGGATTGCACCCGAGATTGCAGTAAAAGGTATGCGACCTTAACCACTAAACAAATAAAACAGTCTATTAATAAACTAAATATACGGTAACCAAAAAATTAAACCAAATTAAAAAAAAAAACAAACATTAAGACAATTAAATTATCATATTTTTATCTCTTTTTATAGACAAATCATATATAAAACACTTAAATTATTTTTTACTGTTTGTATCCATTTCGTCAAAATTCTTTTAGTCATAAATTAACTTACATACCAACTGAAAAATTAAAAACATAATTTACACAACACACACTTGACCACTTTTTTTTATTCAATACTTGTTTAAAACAATAGTTACAAGTAACATCTGACTTAAATAATCACTGAAATAATTAGTGAATTCGAATTTTACGACGGTCACTGATTAAGACGACGAGACAGAACAGATATGAATTATACGGAATATTCTTGTCAACGTGATAATTTTCACATTAAATAATTATGTTCAAAATCGACTCATATCACTGTTTCTAGTCTATTCGTAATGATTTATTCAAGATTTTATATAGTGTCGATACATTTCAGACTCAAGTAATTTAAAAGCCTCAATCCTTCCATGGCGCTTAGGTGTGACATAGTTAACAAAAAGACGATTTCCTTATTTTTTTGGCATAATAATAGATAGATAGATAGATAGAATAAGCTTTATTGCACACCAAAAAATAAGAAACAAAATAGAACATAATTAAACATTAAGACATGTACAATGGGCGGCCTTATCGCTAAAAAGCAATATCTTACAGGCAACCTTTGGATGGACAAATAGAAAGTTAGACTGATATGGGGCAGTTTAAGGTGTAATAAATGAAATAGAAGGTTCACTATAACTAATATATAATATAATATATGATATTAAAACAAAGAATTACAGACACGTGGACACGTCAAGGTTACTCGAAGATTAAACATATTTATGTATCCCTTCTAACCAAAGAAATAACATAATTGGTACATTAACTCAAACAAATAATCAAAACAAGCCCAGGCACACACTCGACAAATCAATTCAACACAATCGTCGAATATGAATAGAAAATATAGTAACGAAATTAATTCACCCTATCCCCTTCACCCCGTTTCATCCCGGTTTCGCCCCACGCCCGTGGCGTTCATTTTCCTATTATTTTTGTAAGAAAACAGGCCTTTTGTGTCGTTTCGATTGAACGGGCATAAAGCCGCGTCTACCCTGTCTTTGATAGTATTTTCGGCTGATTTCAGGAATTGTTGAGGTAAAATGGAATATCAGTTCTGCAGTTACACTTCATTGCATTCTATTTATGAAATTGAAACAAGTTTGTATCTAGCTGTTTCAGTGAACAAATATTCAGGCAACAGCTTATTAACTGAATATTGAAATGGTTTCTTGATGAAATGCTTTGTCTACAAAACATCCCATGCGAAAATGCAACGTACAAGCTCCAAAGTTGCTCAGTTAATTATAATACCTAATTACCTTTTATCTATTCTATTTGTAAAAATACTAAACCATTGAAGGAATTCCAGTAGTTAAAAGCGACTAACGCCTTTTTGTATCATAGAAAATGAAATAACAGCCTATTAATTAATATATTAATTAATCACAGTTATTGTAATAGAGATTGAACTCTATTACTTACTTGTGTCAATCATTACAAGGTCACATTTCTGACTGAGCACATTACCAGAACATGATATTTCCGACTCCATGATTTTATTATCTCTGTAACTCCATTGTGAACGCCTTACATTCCATCACCTAACGGCATTATTCCGCACAAATAGCTCGCGTCGGAATTATCAACGTGTCGGGGCAGCGGTGCGGAATTCCGCTACCGACACGTCTCGGTGTCGAAGGACCATCTTGTGATCTAAAGTGATTATTTGGACTTATATGGTTTATTCGATGGACACGGATATTAATGTGATATCTATTAGAAAAATGTAGTTTTCGGAGAGATTTAATGTAAAAGCTTTTAATATTTTGTACTTAATTTTTATTGTTTTACTCAGATTGAAAAGCGATTGATTACAAATAGAGGCAGTCTGAAAGACATGCGTTTTCGAAAATAATACAAATAAATGTTGCCTAACGTCTTAGTAAAGTTGCTTGCTATGCTGCACTGCATCGCCCAAATGACGGGCAGCTCTAACGGAGATAATCAAAGCAGGCACGTGGCCTATTGGCGGCCAACTTCACATTCACCTAGATGTTTGATTTTATTTATACATACTCATAGATGCCGAAATATTTAAATAAATTAATTTCTGTACGATTTTGTGTCAACGATATTATTTATTAATAGAGTTATAAGAAGCAAGCTTCATTATCTCACAAACTCAAGATTTCTCAAATAACTGATTTTCCTTTTATAGATTTACTTTGACCTCGAAACTTAAGTACAATACTTAAAGCAATGTGATTCAACTCCAGAAACCAAATTGTTGTATTTGATGTATTATAGGTTTATTGGGTAAGTCGACCTAGATCCGTTAAGAGGTGGTAGTTCCCATCATTTCTGACTGATCTGACTATGAAACACCCCACCCTAAACCTAACCGTTTTCGAGATATTGGACTTAGAAGGTTTTTTTAAAAAATATCCCGATTTCTTAACTATAGCCTATTTTTTTTGTATCCTATGTCTTTTATTTTTTTTAATTCTGATTTTTGTGTGCCAGATAAGTTTGTTTATAATTCTCAACCCAAAAAGTGCAAGTATCTGAACCAATGGGATCGTAGTAGACGATTGATACCGTAAAAAAGTAAATAATTTGAAAAAAAAAATTGTTTCTTTTAGTAATATTTAAAAAAAAATCTATGGCGTTAGTTCTGCAGATATTTTAAATAATATCTACGTTCCATTAGCTATCCAACAAGGTATCACAAGCTAGGGTCTTATCACAATTCATAGAAAAAAAATCGATAAAAGGCTCCCAGGTAGTAAAAAAAAACAATGGTACTTAAGATTAAACTTCTCTTTTGGGCCAGGAAACGAAATAAAACAATACAAATAATTATTAAACAACATTTATTTAAATTTATAAATCTTGTTCTACATGGCCGCCTCTGTTTCGCACACACACTCTCATTCGGTGTCTTAGTCCGCTTTTAACTACTACAGTCGTTAAGTCTCTTCGAATTTCGTCAGCAGCCTCAATAATCTTCTGTCTTAATATGTCAATAGTTTCAATTGGATTATTCTCATTGTAGACTAATGTCTTCATGTGTCCCCACACATAAAAATCCATGGGAGTCAGGTCAGGACTTCTTGCTGGCCACGGTATGGGTCCACCTCTTCCGATCCACCTATTAGGATACTCGTTGTCTAGCCATTCCCTGACCCCTCTTCTGTAATGTGCAGGGCAACCGTCGTGTTGGAACTTCATGTTTCTAATCAGATTTAGGGGTAAATCCTCTAATAAATTTGGTAACTCTTCTCTTAGAAAATGTTCGTAAAATTCTCCGTTTAAATTATCAGGTAGAAAGAAGGGCCCAATTAATTTGTTTGCTATGATTCCCATCCAGACATTTAAACTAAATCTTCTTTGTGCGGCTTTTGTCCTCTTCTGGTTAGGATTTTTTTGCGCTTTTGGGGCCCAATAATGAGCGTTGTGGTAATTTGTAATTCCATCTTTATCAAATTTTGATTCATCTGTCCACAAGATTTGTTTTAAAAATGCTGGGTCTTCTAAATCTCCATGAAGCATAAATCTACAAAAGTCTAACCTCCTCACTGGATCTCCCTCTTCGATAACATGTACTGGCGTGTAGTGATAGGGGTAGAGGCCTGCAGTATTCACCGTAAACCACACTTTCCACTGCGAGAGTCCAAGTTCTCGGGCAACAGCATTAGTTGAAGTAGTTGGATCCGCTCTAAACCGTTGAACTATTTGATTATCTTCATCTTCATCATCAACAATGATCCGTGGTCGGCCTAGGTCTGCTCGACGCCTTAAAACAGAGCCAGTCTCTCTGAGTCGCCGGTAAGCGCCGTCAAAGACAGTGACATCCGGTATTCGGCGGCCGGGATAACGTGCAATGTATTCGTCACGAGCTCGTGCAGAAACACCATTGCAGTACCCATAACAAAGTAGAATATCCGCGTATTCCTCGTTCGTGAAGGTTGCCATCTTCAACAGTTCCAATTCAGAAGCACAATTCAAAGTCCAGTTAACAAGCACAGTCACAATTTGTAGGAAACAGTCCAGAAATACAAGCCAAGTCGGGTAAGAAATGAAGAGCACTAAATATCGCATCTACTACGGACGAATCACGGAAGCAGACTAAAACGAAACAATAACAACAAATTGGCCGGGATTATTTTATCTCGCTTGCACCTGGTCAGTTTGTCCCGCTCGCACGCACCACAGCTCCGTGGAAGAACAATAGGACCAAAGAACCCAAATTTGTACTGCTACCTGAGAGCCTTTTATCGATTTTTTTTCTATGAATTGTGATAAGACCCTAGCTTGTGATACCTTGTTGGATAGCTAATGGAACGTAGATATTATTTAAAACATCTGCAGAACTAACGCCATAGATTTTTTTTTAAATATTACTAAAAGAAACAATTTTGTTTTTTCAAATTAATAACTTTTTTACGGTATCAATCGTCTACTACGATCCCATTGGTTCAGATACTTGCACTTTTTGGGTTGAGAATTATAAACAAACTTATCTGGCACACAAAAATCAGAATTAAAAAAAAATAAAAGGCATAGGATACAAAAAAAATAGGCTATAGTTAAGAAATCGGGATATTTTTTAAAAAAACCTTCTAAGTCCAATATCTCGAAAACGGTTAGGTTTAGGGTGGGGTGTTTCATAGTCAGATCAGTCAGAAATGATGGGAACTACCACCTCTTAACGGATCTAGGTCGACTTACCCAATAACCCTGTATATTTGTGTGATTATGAAAACACATAATTATTTTCGATGACATCAAAATGATCCTATGATTAAAGTAAACAGTAATTAGAAAGCATGAAACCAGGTCTAAACTACTAAAATTATTAAGTCTCATAATTCTTTGACTACTACACATACTACTTTTAGATTTGGCAGTCGGCCATTTGCGACTATTTCCATCAAAACAACTAACAGATTACATTGAATTTATTCTGATAGACTGATCGAATCAAATTGAAAAGCCTTTGTTTTCTTTGATGCACCCACTAGCATAACAATTATTAAATTTTTTTAACCGACTTCAAAAAAAAAAAAAGAGGTTCTGTATTCGATCCGTATGTATGTATGTATGTCACCTTTTTATGTTCGCGATTTTCTCGGAAACTACTGATCCGATTTGAATGCAGTTTTCGGTATTTTAATCCTTGTGTTTTAAGGAAGGTTTTAGTATATAATTTATCAGAATTTGATGAAGATCTTTGGAGACAGGCAACGGAACTCTTCAAAAACGAATAGCTAATGAACCACGTTTTGTGCAATCGTGTATCTATGTATTGTTTTCACCACTACATAACATAACATCATGCCTGTGTATGCTTTGAAGGGTAAGCAGAGACAGCCTACTTACCTTCCCTTAAAGTACCTACCGAAAGCTCTGCTTAGGTTTGGACGGGGCTTACGTTTCAGCATATTTGTTATTATCGTAGTGATAGCTTATGATCATGAAGATCTCAGAAAGAATTTTTTGATAATATATAAGGATTTGATAAAAGATCTTAAGTATTGGAGGCGCCGTCGTATTCTTTGGGCTATATTTTGATTGTTTCTATTGTGTTTCATGCGTAATGATGCCTTAGTATTTCTTTCTAACCCCATCGTTAAATCTAAAAAACTAAGACACTAAAAAGCTTGAAATAAAAAAATAAAATAAAAAAACTAATAAAAAAAAATAAAAAAAACTAATTAAAAAAAAAGAATACTAATTTTTTTCAAAGAAAAAGGAACCGCCTTCAAAAACTCAAAGGTAAAAAATAAAATATTCGCTTAACTTTGCTTACCTTTATATTAATTTGTTTAAAACAATAAACCCAAATAATTATGTAATACCAATTAATTATATTTTTTTGAAGTCGGCGCCAAATTACAAAATCAAATACCAATTAAAACCGTATTTACCGAATTAATTGTTGAAAAAATCACAAAATCAAATACCAATTAAAACCGTATTTACCGAAATAATTGTTGAAAAAATCATAAATCAAATAACAATTAAAACCGTATTTACCGAAATAATTGTTGAAAAAATCACAAAATCAAATACCAATTAAAATTATAAATGCTGGAAGTAATTTATCAAAGCCTTATTTAACTAGTGATTGAAAAACTCACAAAACAAATACTAATTAAAACTAAAAAATATGCTGACAATAAGGTAATTTATCAAACCTTCTTTACCTAATTGCAAAAATTAATGGAAACTCAGGATGATCCTGAGTTCCTGACCGATCTTTAGATCCTGACAGGATCTAAAGATGATTAAATAACGAGGTAAAACTCATCCAATCAAATCTGCGTTCAGTAAACTTTCACGTAAGAGTAATTAATGAATGACTATCGTCTAGTCTGGTCAGCACATCCAATCGTTGTTATCGTTAAATCTAAAAAACTAAGACACTAAAAAGCTTGAAATAAAAAAATAAAATAAAAAAACTAATAAAAAAAAATAAAAAAAACTAATTAAAAAAAAAGAATACTAATTTTTTTCAAAGAAAAAGGAACCGCCTTCAAAAACTCAAAAGTAAAAAATAAAATATTCGCTTAACTTTGCTTACCTTTATATTAATTTGTTTAAAACAATAAACCCAAATAATTATGTAATACCAATTAATTATATTTTTTTGAAGTCGGCGCCAAATTACAAAATCAAATACCAATTAAAACCGTATTTACCGAATTAATTGTTGAAAAAATCACAAAATCAAATACCAATTAAAACCGTATTTACCGAAATAATTGTTGAAAAAATCATAAATCAAATAACAATTAAAACCGTATTTACCGAAATAATTGTTGAAAAAATCACAAAATCAAATACCCATTAAAATTATAAATGCTGGAAGTAATTTATCAAAGCCTTATTTAACTAGTGATTGAAAAACTCACAAGACAAATACTAATTAAAACTAAAAAATATGCTGACAATAAGGTAATTTATCAAACCTTCTTTACCTAATTGCAAAAATTAATGGAAACTCAGGATGATCCTGAGTTCCTGACCGATCTTTAGATCCTGACAGGATCTAAAGATGATTAAATAACGAGGTAAAACTCATCCAATCAAATCTGCGTTCAGTAAACTTTCACGTAAGAGTAATTAATGAATGACTATCGTCTAGTCTGGTCAGCACATCCAACTCGTCCAATAAGAAACTTTATTACTAGCTTTGTAGGACAATAATATGCTACTGAATATTTGTAATGCTCTAGAGGGCGCTGCATATTACGTTAAAAGTGGAGGCAAGAGCACGGTATTTATATTTAAGCTCGTAACGAAACCATATCGCGATTCAGAAAAGATGTACAACGCCATCTATCGAATGCATTCGTAAACTTATCAGCAATTATGTGATTTGGCGCCGACTTTAAAAAAATATAATTAATTGGTATTACATAATTATTTGGGTTTATTGTTTTAAACAAATTAATATAAAGGTAAGCAAAGTTAAGCGAATATTTTATTTTTTACTTTTGAGTTTTTGAAGGCGGTTCCTTTTTCTTTGAAAAAAATTAGTATTCTTTTTTTTTAATTAGTTTTTTTTATTTTTTTTTATTAGTTTTTTTATTTATACAAAACTAGAACATAATTTACAACGTAACGTAAATCCAAACGGAGGCTATTTCATTTTGCTAAATATTGTTTTTAGTAGTTTCTCTAGGGCGCGTTTACTACTCATAAACAGTAAGGTTTGGGACACAATTTTATCTTGTTAACGATTCGTATTGGGTGTTGTATTAAAATTAACACAACATCATGCTTATGTTACACAGACGGTTGAGGCAAAGGTGTTTGACAACCACATTTCACCTGGTATATTAAGGTCCCATGTCATAGGTGAGCTTATTGCAATCCACCGGACACAATTCCAGCTCCTCTGCTATTGAGATTTTTAGTATAGAATAACCTCAAATAACCCTTGTGGTGAGAGTCGCAATTTTTCATTCGTTTGAATAATAAATGCCACTTATAATACTCAACCATGAGTTATTACAACACCGTAAGCTCAATTTGTAAACAAACAGATAAAACAAAATAATTGTTTAACCGCTAACGTGCGCTAGAACAACTTACCAAAAATCCGTCACGTGCGCACCGACTGACGACACTTCGACCGCCGAGCGTAGTGTTTCAAAAAAATGCCTGTATGGATGGCGCAACATCTGTTCTTAGAATTCAAGTGGTGTTTTTATTCAAGCTTAAGAGTTACTCTTTTAAACTGTATCAATTATTTATTTACATTGAGTGTCAAATTTGTTTTAGTTAACGTTAAACATTGGCTATGGTTGAAAACGTACACATCATCTTTAAATATGTTTATTTGAAAAAGTAAAAAGTAAAGCGATAACCTATTGTTTTTTAATTTAAAATGACAAAACACTACACTTTTCTGTAAAAGTTATTCGTTTAACGAGAGAAAAGACTACAAATAAGTCGCAAACAAAACAAATGCCAACACCGCGCGTAGTTGGCGGTCACATTCAACTGACTTTTAAAAAAAAAAAATTGACTCAATATGAAACCGTATCGGAGTTAAATGGTATTTGTAGCATAAAATAACATGTCCTTAATCGACTGAAAGAGACGGAATATTGTTTGCTTAATGCTTTAAAAAGAAACAGAGCATAAATCACGGTCATACCAAGACAGCAAAAAAAAAAAAAAAGGGAATATATTCCCTTTGAGCACGGTAGTCATGTTTTAGTAAAGGTAACATATTACCGGGAGCGCACGTTACCGGAACGGTTTATAAACATTGTATTAATATGCTTTCAATTAGAAAATTACTAATAAATAGAAATAATTTTAACTAGCTTAACAATTTTATTTTTAGTAATATTTAGTTAAATCAGTTAATTTATGAGTATTTTATATATAATAATATTATTTATTCAAGCACACAGTTAAATAAACATACGGTATCAGAAATGTATTTTAATAAATAAATTTACAAAAACGTAAATGTTAAATTATAATTTTATAAATTAATGTTATATCGAGATAATAATATATTTAGTTCATATTATAGTAAAAATTTGAACAAATGAAATTTCTAATTAACAATATTGGATGCGATTCTGTTCGTTGAATTTTACTCATTAGCTCTAACTTAAATTAATAGTTGTGAATTGAAATGACGTCCATATTAATTTTAATCTACATTCGAATATTAACTAAAATCTAACGGGAATTAACGCGATCATGCATTATTTACCTTTTAGGCTTTACGTTTCGGCTGACAGATTAAACTGGCCGTGGTCGCAAGCAAATTATTGTAGATTAGCAGCTGTTCCAGACGGTTATTATAGTCAAATACAAAATGTTCTGCATCGTGATGAAAAATTGGTTTTGAAAATAGAGATTATATCTAGAAACCGAGGACACGCATGGAAAGTGAAGCCACTTGTGTTGTGCCGTTTCGACTCAATATGAATTGGACGAACACGTTGTACACATCAGTTTTGTTTTTGTACGTTTTGGCCAAGAACGGCGTAGTTTTTACGCACACGTTTTAGCTATTTTAGAGAAGCGTTTGAATAAATACTATCGTTCTAGCCGATACCAATGTAGGTGCCTGAGTAGTTTTGTCGATTTACATGACAGTAACTGACTATTATCCAGGTCGTTTGATTCATAGGTTATGCTAAGTTCATCTCAGATGGTTTTAACACGGTTCTTTCAATTTAGCAATACATCGAGCGTTGATAGGCACTTACGAATTTTTTTCTAAGTTAGGGGTCAGTTTCAACAGTTTTGGATAGGGCCTTGGTTGATTATTTGATAGGTAAATAACCAGTTGGTCCAAAAAATATAAATTTAACTAGGCGTTTGATTTTTTATCAGAAACTCGTGCAACTGGCCCTAAGTTTAAGCTAACTTTCAGTAAGCTCTTTAGATCTCAGCTTTAGAACTACAATCTTGACATCTGAAGTATCATCCCCGTCCTGCAGAGTATACATCGTTAGCTGCTACTTCCAATACTCCCATCCTGTTGGTCCTCACCTACACCACCTTCGACATGTTTTGCGATCTCTTGTAGGCCAAAAAATTATCATTGGCGCTGACGTCAATGCCTCATCTACACTATGGTATGGCAAATATCGTTCTAATATCGTCGATAGGGACCGGCGCTGTAGCGTCGAAGACTTCATCGCAGAAATGAACCTTTTAATACACAATACCCCCGATGCACCACCAACTTTTTGCAGCCCAATGGGCGAGTCTTCTATTGACGTCACACTTTCTAGTGGGGACGTTCGTATAAGTAGGTGGCGCGTTCTCCCGGACGCGTCGAGTAGTGATCACCGCTTAATTGCTTACGAGTTTATGTCTGGGGCGGCAACAGATTCTCATAGTAAGTTACATAATAACTTTAGGTATAAATGTAAAGGGGCTAACTGGGGCTTTTTCGGTGCATTATTCGCGGCTCATGCTAAAGACTTCACTCGGAAAAATCTATCCGCGGAACAGAGTGCTGAAATTATGACGGATACTTTTACATACTGCGCCGATATTGCTATTGGACGCGGTTCCGTCACTAACACCCGTAGATGTGATTGGTGGAATGACAAGTTGGCTGAACTACGTCGTCGCTTCCGTAGGGCACGCCGAAAGCTCGGTAGTCTTAGGAAACGACGCATCACAGGCGATTTGTACGAAAATGCATTAATTGCTCTTAGGGTAGCCAAATCTCATTACAGAGCTGCCGTTCAAAAATCGAAGGGTGTTTTGCTTCAAAAAATAGTCACAAGACTCGATAGTGAGGGCCCGTGGTCTCCTCTGTATCATGAATTTAAAGCAAATCGATCAGTCGAACTTGCATACATACAGAACATCAAAATCAACAATGTTCATACTTCTGGTATTGAGGAGACGACGGAACAACTTCTGCACTCACTTATCCCTGACGATCGACCGGAAACTGACACCGAATATCATCAACAGATTAGACAATGGGCCACTGAACTGCCACACTCGCCAATGTCAGACCTACCATCTACTGACGAATTTATTTACATTGTCCAATCCTTACCTGTTAATAAAGCTTGCGGTGACGACAAAATTTCAAATCAAATGATTAAAGAAGCTTGTAAACTATCTGGTGACTTAATTTTAGGTATTTTTAACCGTTGTATAGCAGAAGGTGTATTTCCGCGTGTATGGCGCTGTGGTTATATAAGGATCATTCCAAAAAGAGGTGATAAACCACAAGACGATCCAAAGTCGTATCGGCCTATCACGTTGCTACCAGCCCTGGGCAAACTCTTGGAGCGGCTCATTGTTCCTCGGCTTATACCGGGTGGTGCAAAATTCTGTGCCAGTCAATTTGGTTTCACTTTAGGTAAATCTACAGCAGATGCTGTGTTATCAGTTAGAAAAACCGTAGCTCTTTCAAAATTTGAATACGTGCTGGCTATTTTTCTGGATATTTCTGGCGCCTTCGATAATGCATGGTGGCCAATGTTACTCCTCAAGTTAAAAGCTCGCGGTTGCTATAGTAATATTTACGCACTAATTTACTCGTATTTTTCACAAGGAACCACTAAATTAAAACTTGGCCACCATGTTGCCTCGAAGACGCTAACAATGGGCTGCCCTCAGGGTTCGGTCATAGCTCCATACCTATGGAATCTAGGTTTTGATGACTTCCTTACCTTGCCTCTACCATCGGGCTGCTCGCTGACGGGATATGCCGATGACGGCCTTTTACTGTTACAATCTAACACTAGAGTAGGACTTGAACGTTTAGCTAACACTTGTCTAAATTTAATTTTGAAATGGTGGGAAAGAAATCGCTTATGCTTTGCGCCACAGAAAACTTTTCAACTACTTTTAAAAGGTAATCTAAAAACACCTCCTCGTATTAAATTTGATAACGTAACTATTAAAAATAAAGATTCTGTTTGTTACTTAGGCATAGTTCTTGAAAGAAACTTTTCGTTTGTAGCTGTAGGGGAAAAGTCTAAGAATAGTTTTTACGCCTTGACAAGGATATCGACTGCGACATGGGGACTTTCTTTTAAAACCTTAAGAATCATTTACAGTGCTACTTATCTTGGTTCTATGTGTTATGGTGCGCCCGTATGGGCTGACAGGGCCACTGTCGGTGCTGTACGCCGCAAAATGCTTCAAAGTCAACGTCTTGCATTGATATTCTTGTGCAAGGCTTATAAGACAGTTAGCACCGAGGCTTTACCGGTACTGGCAGGTGTACTTCCGGTCGATCTCGAGGTCCAGAGACGCGCGGCAATGTATTATTCTACGCGCGATGATCTCAATAACAGCTTTCTAGGACCTCGTGACCGCACAAAGATCACAAGACTATTTAATAATCCAACGGATGTCTATAACCACCTCATAGACGAATGGCAGCAACGCTGGGACACATCACCTAAGGGCCGTCACCTCTATCATTTCTTTCCATCCATTCGCGACAGACTTGCGAAACCATGGCTAGAGGTCTCACTGTGTGGCTCAATTCCTGACGGGTCATGGCAATTTTAAGAGCAAACTATTTTCGTTTAAGCTAATCGATTCTCCATTCTGTACATGTTCTACATCTGAGCACGAACAAACCGCCCACCATATCATCTGGGAGTGTAGTCTTTGGCACAACGAACGTAATGTTATGTTAAATAGCTTACAATTGACATCTGGAGTACTATGAGGATCTTGTATCGAACAGAATAAATTTCCGTGCATTTAGCCGTTTCTGCCATACCTATTACAGCAATCAAATTTAGGCCCCATAATTTTGTCACTATCCGTGGTGTCTACACTCTTTCCATATAGACACTTTGTCTATATTTGGCATTGCTCAGTCTCCCGCTTTGCTCTGGAGGGAAGTAAAGATACATACTTTCCAACTCCAACTATATACTTCTGATTAAATTCGTTGCAAGATTCGTTGGTTCCAAGACAATTTTAACTCTCCCTGGGATTGCCCGTGTGTCATGCACGGTGCCTTTCAGTTGGTTACCGCTGTAGATCCTGGCGTCACAGGAGTCGCAGTGGTGGGCGTGTGGGTGGGATTATATCCCGTATAATCTTGACATCTCAATGCGTTTTTGTACCACATAAAACTGTGACAACTCGCACTACTAAGTAAATCACTAGTATAGCGTATTTGCACAAGAATACCTCGCTCCGCTGGTAACATTGTTAGGAAGTCAGTGACGAGTCTATTGTGTTACTATAATAAGAGTAGTGTGACTTGCAACACTGTTTGAAATGCTACAGCGATAATCTAATGATTTAACCATTTTTTAAGGTGGTATTTATCTGATTTTTGGTAAGTTTTAGTTGTCTATTCATAGTTTTAGTTTATTATTCTGAACGGTTTAATTTTGCAATTTGCAGCTGGCAAAATAATGAATACTGAAGTTACATGGATTTAAATTTCCTTTCATAGTGAGGATTCATAAGTAACTTTTGATAAAATAGTGATAGCATTGTGTTAGGTTGCAATTAATTTGATTTTAATTTATATTCATTATAATTTATTTAATTTCATAATGTAAAATCATCATGTAAGCTTGAATCGTTTCATGTCTATATTAAATTTAGAAAGGTACATATTGATTTATAATATGTCGGTATGTTTTATTTAAATTTCTTAAATTTCATAATGTAAAATGTATTAGACAATTATTTTTACTACTGTGGAGGAACAGGGTGTGATGTTCCTCCACCACAAAGGGAGGATCCTCCGACCAGGCTCGGTGGTATTGCCTGATGGACAGCTGTCCTACGGTAGCGTATTGCAAGTTGTATTTATGTACACTTGCTGTGAACATTTCGGTATCGCGATTCAGCGCTCTTTGACAGTTGTCACGTGTGTGTCACTTCTTGATGTTGTCCATGTCATCCGTCATTTATTATGTGCGGAGACCGCCACACTACCAATTCCAAATCGATTTAAATATCATGTATTAAAAATAAAACGGATATTGGTAGCATCATTGAAAAAACGGTTCACGAGGGTCACTTTTATTCCGGCCTTCGTGAGGATATTGGTTATTGTGTGACAATGCTGAACAGTTTTGCTGTAAAATTAAGGTAATTGAATTATGTTATTACATCATACAGCTATGTTTTTTGAGGTTTAAACGAAAAACGATACGTGTTGCTTATGTCAAGTCTATTACATTGATGCAATATAACGAATTATTAGTATTTGAGTGTTTTAAAAATATAGTGAACCTTTACAGTAGTAAAATATATGAATAACGTTAAATGTTGTGACGGTATTATGCTAGTAAGCATACAGTAGTTTTGGCTAAATCTATCGTGAGATGTACAGGTGAGCTAACAATTACTATGTGCAGGTTTGTTAGTAAGAACTAAGTTCCTAAAACCTTATCAGCTTAGATTGTATCGAATAACATTATGTATTGTATTATCTTGCGATCGTACTTATTTGCATATTTTTTTGTTACGGTAGTATAAGGTCGCAGCTCCTAACTTGTTTGATTGATCACATTGTCAAAAATCAAATCTAAATAAATAAGAACAAAAATAAGACAATATTATGATCAAAAAAACTTTATTTACAGAGAAATATACATATAGGATCTTAAATTAAATTAGCCTAATAACTAATAAGTCACTGTCAGAAGGCCTCGTTCCCAAAATGCTGGCAGCATTACCGCGTTGTATTGCGATACTTAGTCGCTGGCCGAAATATAATCCAGCATTTCGAGAACGTGTTGCCTCAGTTAGACGTGCTGACAACTCTTTGTACAGACTATTAGTGGTACGGCTCCAAGGCCCTAATGTTTCGACCGCAAAAGGCGCAAACATGTAACAGCTATCAAGCGTGCTATATTTGCGTCTTATATTAAGATCAGAGGAACTTGTAGCTAAGGCGTAGCCGCGTGGACCGATCGATCTACAGGTTAATCATCAATTCTAACCGGGGTCGAGCGTTGTATGGGTGATCATGTTAACATAACAAGTTTTCCTCCGTGCGTTAAGCCGTCGGTCTCCGTTGCAATTTGAAGATCTAAGGCTGTCGTTTCGAGTAATCATCAGTCTAACAAATAATCTAACAAAGGATATCCTATCTGCTTAAACTGGGCTGTAGGTCTGTAGTCGTTTCACGTTAAATATTAATATCGATCAATACAAATAAATAAATAAGAAGTTTTTATTGTCAAAATAACAATGTTTTTTTTCAGTTCATATAGTTATTTGCACGATACCTAAGCCTTAAATCCAATTTTTATTTTTTTTTAAGTTTTTCATATGCAAGGTTCTTCATATACAGGGTGGATGCGACATAGCGACATTTCTTTAAACCACATATTCTGTGCACACTCAGTATTGATTTCCAGTGGTCCAAAATCACATGACGAGAAAAATACGAGAAATATAACGTTAAACAAGTTACATGGCTCGTACAGTGTAAAGACCCCTTACTTACCTAAACAGGCCATGGATGGCAACGTCGCATGCTACCGGCATCACTAAGGACGTCGACGCACTCATATCAAATCGCGTATTCACATTTGAATTTCACATACACAGCCACGGAAAGTCACACGTTATTATCACAAACATCACTTTGAATAAAATTCAATTGCATTCCTAAATTCACAGAGTGCCCATCGGCGCGAACTACTCATTTGGTCATGAGCTCTCTATTTGCGGTCAAACGTTTTAATTTATTCGAACGCCACGAACACACAGAACACTATTATAATACTACATCTCAATTTTTTCTCTTTGCGTCGTGTCACATCACAATAAAACACTTAAATTTGATAATAAATAACAATGGCGCTTGCGCTTTCGTTTACGGACAAGGATGGGAGAACAGCCAGTGTTGCCAATTTAGCGTCATTGTCACCAGATAGTGCAACTTTTGCCTTGCCTACAAAAAAAGTTTTAGCGACTTTTTCTAGGTTTATTCTATTCAGTCATTTAAAAATAAAAATAAAAAAGACATTTATTTATTATTTTATTACATTTACTTAATTATTATAAAAAAAGGCCAATTAAAACTAAGCAAAATAAGAAAGCTCATTGTCGCCGGCGAGGATGCGGTGTTTAGCGACTTATGATATCGAATCTAACGATATGCAAATTATGGACTTGGCAGCAGTGAGTAAACCTTACTTATTGGTGTGTACAGAACGCTATAATAAGGATAGAAAATAAAGGTAGTAAATGGTAGAGCTTTTGGGAACGACTCGACGGAGAAGAGTGTCTCAGGTCGAATGTTATCAATTAATTTTAGTGCTTGGATTACTGTTATCTCGTTGATGGTAAATTTAAACCCTGAAGTTTCAGACACAAAAGCCAGCTCTGAGGTAAAAGGGTACGCAACTATGCATTGACAAAACTGCTGAATAATAATCTTCTTTTAAGTGATGGGACCAACATGATACTAATAGACAAAAAATTCCCTCTGATTTATGTTTAGTTCCAACTGTGGCCACAAGCAATGAGTAACGGCGCTGAGTCTACATGTTAGTAACGTTAGCCGGACGATTGGGGCTGTATGCTATAGGTAGGTCTCGCCACTGACATTTATGAAAGAATTATTTCACGGCTTTGTCACTTTGTTACAAAATAAGAAACAAGATGGCACCTACCTGTGTAGTAATTTGGTAGTTATAATCTTATCATCAACTAGATAACGGGATTACTACTATTTAATGGCCCTTTATGTGAAACGGAAAAGCTTTTTGTCATGTTCGTTCACAATGGTTCTACCATTTAATACTTTCTATCTTTATTACAGCATTCTGTGGTATTTACAAAAAGTTTTTTTTTTGCAGAGCTTAATTTTCATGCTATCTTAAATCGATTTAACTTTGCGGTTCGAATATACGCTATCTAATCCTACCAACCTACCAACAGCCTAAACGGGTAACACTCAAGTACGTAACTTCCGGGCAGTTTAAATAACTTTATTTAAAGTATTGAGTTAGTTGCTTACTTGACTAATTATTACTAGAGAAGTAAATAAAAGTAGTTCATCTCACTTTAATAATGTCTCCAATTCAATATGAGTAAAAGAGACGCAAATAGTTTACGCAAATTCAAATGCATTCAAACCGCGTCACCAACGAAAGATCATTAAATTTGTTTAGTGCAAAATCGGCAATCTTACGGGAAATAGATTGTGCATTCTCGGAAATATTTTAATCTCAAAGACGCAGGCGGCGCCATCTTTCTGTTTGTTTTTGTATTCAATTTTGTGATGTGAACGGACTCAAACTTAATTTGTAATTAGTGCTAAGTTTATTATTGTGACAGGACACAGATTTTTATTGGATATTTGTTTTGTGAGTGTTTTTGAAAATGGTCGATTCGGGCCCGTCGGGTGGCCACCACGATCCCCGGACTTAACTCCTCTGGACTTTTTTTTGTGGGGATTTGTGAAAAACGAAGTGAAGAATTCTTCTATTGTGTTAATGTCTGTAGCGTATACAGACGTTAACAGGATAGAAGAATTGCGAATACGTGTTATTTCGGCCTTTGATAAAGTAAATAGATTAGCTGCGAATAGTGATCTCATGACAAAATTAAAAAACAATATTGTGCGTCGCTACAATTTATGTATTGAACAAAACGGTGCACACATCGAAAATTTAAACATTTAATTGAAAATTATAATTGAAATTATACATCGTGAATTGATTGCAGTGATTTTGTGCTAAATTATGTAATTTGTGATTTTTTAATACGGCCTTTTGGAAGCAATCACATGATTTTGACATAAGCTGTCAGCTGTGTGCGACGTTGCCGTTCCGCTTTGCCGGTGAGTAAAGATGTGTTTACATAAAATAATCCATTTAGTTTGTTCGAAAAAAATTTTTTCGTAATTTTTGTGTCAGCTAATTTTGGACCACTGGAAATTAATACTAGGCATGTACAGATTATCTGGTTTAAAGAAATGTCGCTATGTCGCATCCACCCTGTATATTGACTGCAAGGCGCGTAACATCAGCTACTTTTTATTGACGTAGGTACCTACCACGCAGACAAAACCGCGGAAGAAAGTTAGTTCATTTGTTTGTTAGCACTAATCTCAGAAACTAATGATTGGATTTTCATAATTCTTTTTGTGTTTGATAGTTTAGCTATTCATTAATGTTATTTGATATTTAACATTACGCTAAACTCCATGGAAGCGGGGCAGTAACGTTTAACGCGGGTCAAAGCGCGGGAGCAGCTACTACTTAATATAACGAACTTCATGCGGACGAAGTCGCGGGTAAAAGCTAATTCGGTATAAAACCATTAGGATTCTACCTTAATATTATTAAATGTTTTTGGGAATAAATGAGATCTAAATAATTTCATGCTTTATTGGCAGGTATTTCAGAGTTAAGGTAATTTGACGAAGTCATTGTATTTGCATAATCATTCAGTTCGCTGCATATGAAGCAGTATTTCACGAGACAGGATTGTTTTTCCAGTTCCCGAAGCAATTAGGTCGCGTATACACTGCAGCTAACAATGCTGGAGTACTCATTAATTACGTTGTGTTTTTGTATACTCGCAACGTGTAGATTTCTTTGACTGAGGTTTAGAAAATTCCCGCGTGGTGCCTCGATAAAATATAACCTACGTTACTTCGTAAGGATGTAGTTTTATAATGATATTTTTTTTTAATCAGTTAAGTAGTTTTTGAGTTTAATCATTACAAACAAGCAAAAATAGCAATTCAAGTTAAGAATTAAATTTTATTATCGCATAAATTGTTCGGATACATCAATACAAAAGATAAAATTGTAGTATATAACTAAATGAGCCGAATATTGTGTAGATAACAATTTGTAAACAATACAAGCAACGGTTTTTTATTAAACTTCACCAATAATACACAATATCTAATACATAATCACTTTATTATCGTTCGAACTCTATAAGTCCAAATAACCACTTCACAACATTGTCCTTTGACACCGTGACGTGTTGGTAGCGGAATTTCGCACCGACGACGCACGGCTGCCCCAACACGTTGATAATTCCGTCTCGAGCTATTTGTGCGGAATAATACCGTAAGGTGATGGAATAAAAGGCGTTCTCATTGGAGTTACAGGGATAACAAAATTATTGAAGCAGAAATGTCATGATCTGGTAATGTGCTAAAAAAATGTAACTTGTAGTATTTATTTATAATGAATCTTTATTAATGAAGCCGGTATAGTAAATAATATAATAAGTAGCTGGAACTCTCTCAATAGTTTAGTATATTACCGAAAAGTCAGATTAAATGTTTTGGGTATTATAATCGAATGTGCAACTTTTGAGCAAATTAGATGTTTTTTTGCATAAGATGTTACGTTGACAACTAGCATTTTAATAAGAAAACCATGTCAAAATGCAGTTAATAAGTTGCTCACTGAACGTTCACCCATTGAAACAGCTAGATACAAACTCATTTCAATTTCATAAATAGAATGCAATGAAGTGTAACTGCAGAACTGATATTCCATTTCACCTCAACAATTCCTGAAATCACCCGAAAATACTTTCAAAGACGTGGCTTTGTGCCCGCTCAATCGAAACGACACAAAAGGCCTGTTTTCTTACAGAAATAATAGGAAAATGAACGCCACGAGCGTGGGGCGAAATCGGGGTGAAACGCGGTGAAGGGGGAAAAATGAAGCGAATTAATTTCATTATTAATATGTTTTCTATTCATTTTAGACGATTGTTATGAATTGTTTGTCGAATGTGTGTTTGGGCTTGATTAGGTTATTTGTTTGAGTATTGAAAGTGTTATTATTTTAGGAATAAAAAGAAAGCAATGAATATAAATTTACTTTTTAATAGGTAACTAGTGGCTTTGATACTCTGACCTTTACACGTGTATGTAATTTTTGTAACAAAACGAAAGAAACATAGTGCTATTTATAGATTTTATTTATCAATAATATCAACTGACATATTAACATGAGAGAATTTGAACTGCCTCTACACAAGTTCAAGTGAATATTAACAAAACATTTATTCATTTATATCGAAATATTAGCTAACTAACTTCGGCCCGCGGCTTCACACGTCTTTTAATGAGGTCAATGTGTCAACATGTTAATCTAGGGCCATCAACTATCTTTTTTGTTTTGAATTATTGAAATCCGTTTAACTATTTGAACTTAATATTGTAATAAAATAAATATCCAAACTTCCTACTTACAAACTTTTGAATTTATGATAATTGTGGTATTTAAACTATAATAAATCACTACCCCTAGACAAGACAGCAATATATCTCGATCTAGAATATAATTAATGTGTACATTATAACGTAATTACGTTGACAAGAATATTCTGCATAATTAATAACTGTCTCCTCGTTAAGTGATGATCTGTCTCAATCAGGGACCGTCATAAAACTCAAATTTATTCGTACAATATAGTTGGATTACATAGTTAGTCGAGTGTTGGAATTGATAAACTATATCGCCTTTAAGCAATTTTCATTTGCGTAGACTTTGCATGGGTGGGTATTTACACATACAGTGAATTGCACGGTTGAAATGGCATTAGGCAGATCACATAGCTCGCAGGACCGATGACCGATGGGAGTGGCAGCCACGTACAGGAAAGCGCAGTGTAGGATGAACCGCCGCTAGATAAACGGAAGATCTAGTAAAGACTGAGACTAACAGTGGACAGGTGTAGGCTGAAATGATGATAATGAAATAACAAAGAAAACGTATTTTGGTTATTTTTTTAGAAGAAAACACCAAAATGGATAATTCATTTTAGAAAAAGGCATGGAAATTAGTTTAATAATACTATTTAATTTAAATGACAACCTTTTAAATTAAATAGTATTATTTAACTAATTTCCATCATTATTGAACAAATGAATCCATAGAATAACAACACATTTGTCACAATTTTGACTACTAACCATACAAAAGAACAAATTTGTACAATACACATCTCTGTTAATTAGGCCAAAACACTAGGGAACGCAAATTTAAATGAAATCCAATTGTGCCTTCTATGCTCACACATTTAATTAAAGATATAAATCCATGTTATCAATTGTATCAAAATTGTCAACGACAATTAAATGGTAGCAGAAATCTCCTTTCCATTGCCGTCACGCCACGACGCCTCGTCACGGCACGGTATGTTATTATCGTGTCGCGATCTGAAATTGCCTGCTTTTGTCGCCTGCTACACTACGACTACACTCCGAATAACCCTAAAAGCGCTATTTCTCAACCGACGCTAAACGTTCGGGTTGAATGGACACACCTCACCCCACAGGATATAAGGGGGTAAAGGAGGAATGCGATGCATTTAGACGGTTTTCTCCCTTTTTTACCCATCATTGTAGTTTGTTACGCGGCTACATTGTGTCACGGACAATGGTCTATTGCGATTGTTTTCATCAATTCGATTTTCAAAGGAGTTATAATTTAGAGAATGAAGCTTTTAATTTACTTCTGTTTTGGAATTGATATCGCGGCGATACGTTTGTGGACGGTTCCTTTTTCAGTTAACGTTTCAATGGGAATCGCCTTTTGATTGTCACTTTTGTTTAACTAAATAGATTATTAATCATCTTTTGTTTACGTTTCACTGAAGTTTGATTGCTTTGATGGTTCTATCTTTTAGTTCTATATTTGTTTGGTTTTGTAATAAGCTTTAAAGACGGTTTCCATACCAAATACGTGTTTTTCTGCTCATTTTTTATAACGGCAACATGTATTTGCTTGAAATAAATACAAAATATTAAGTTATTAGAAAATAAATAATTAAATTAAAATAATAATAATTATTATCATTTTAATTTAAATGAACATAATTTTGCATAATTAAATTAAAATAATAATAATTATTATTATTTTAATTTAATATGATGACATGATATTTTGCCGTTTTTATAGATAATGGGGTTCTGTACGAACCCTAAGGGCGCGAGTCCGACTCGCACTGGTATTTTCATTTGGTTCCAGTGATTCCAAATGGCGTGATTGTTTTATTCCATATCAGAAATTTTCCGGCAACTTTTATTCTATTTGACAAATTTCCAACATTCTAGTTACAATAATAGCCGTTGTAACCAAAAATACTGTTTTTATCTCTCATTTAGCTTCAGCTATGAAATAATATGTTAACATGAATTTCTATTCAAAAAAATCAAAAACGGTTTTGAGGTTGAAAATGTCGGTATCAGCAATTTGTTCTACACACCACTATGGGCCTAATTAAGGATAACCTTTGTCCAAAAAGAGTCACAATTACATAGAATTAAACGAAGCCTAAAATAATATTGGCGTGAATGCGGCAAAGTATTAAATTATACTGGGGTTTATGGAAGCCTAGGGTTGTGCTGCATTAAAGTGGGTGGGCATCCCTACCAAGGTATTTTTGCATAAAAAAGACACTAAGACGCTGTAAAGAAAGGAGTTTAAAGACTATACTAATTCACTTCAATATGTATTATTCAATCATTCTGGTCAACTCATATCAAAGTAGTAAATCACACTTTTTTACAAGGATAACACAACACATTGTTAATTATTAATATTGTTATTGACATTTTATTATTTTAACTAATAACTTTATTTGGACAAATTATTTTTTTTGCATCTGAATGTAAAACAAAAGTATTTTGACTGAACCACTAGTAGGGGCGTCCAAAACTGCGTCCTTACCACTGGTTTAAATAAAAAGGTCGCAATTAGCCGGGTGCCAATTAGCACAACTATTAATGTAAAACATAAGGGCTGTTTAGTTTTGTTTCAGTCTTGCGGAGTCAACTGAATTGGTTTTAGGGGACCCGTTTGAGTACTTTTGAGTTTGTATTTTTGTGAAATTGGTGACATGTTTAGGTCGCCTATTTAAAATGTTAAAAGTTTAATATCTAGGGTTCAATTTAAAACTTTAGGTCGTAAACATGTCAATAAAAAATAGCTATTAGCATGCTTCATAGAATTATTGTAGGAATTCAAAACATATATATATATGATCTAAATTTTCAAAAACATAATGAAAGAAGTTAAGTTAAGTTTATGAAGTCATTATTAATGAAAAATAATATATATTATAATTTTAAGTTAAACTTTTGTCCTTTCAATGTACGTCATAAAATTTTATTAAAAAATAGCATCAAAAATGAATGCAATTTACAGGTGACGGTCTTAGCACCTTGCTTAAAGAAGCCACATAATTACTTTACACCAGAAGTGACGGTTCAAATAAGTTAACAACGATGTCAATGTAAACTTGCGATGCGAAAATAATTATTATGAAGAAGTAAGGCGTCCCACTCATTAGGCGGTCACGATGCGCTCGCCTAATGTAAGGTCAGCCTAAGAGTGAAACCCACTCCCACTTTACCCTTTCCATTGGAACGCGTTCTGAGTCTGGACTTATACCACTTTGAGGGGTATCTGTTACGCGTCCAGAGTCGGGACGATCGCCGTTTCTCACACTGCACAACTAATAGTTATAAACTAAAGTGTAAGCTAAATTTATAAACGTTATTATTATATTTTACTCACTGAAACCTATTTTAATGGGTACGGAAAATAACAGAATAGCAAGCAAGCCAATAAGAGAATGTAATAGGAAGGATGTTTTTTATCTTCGAGCAGTGAAATAAGCTGCTCTGTGTGACGTCACACGTTATCAGATCTTTGTCAGCATAGTTTTAATTGGGCAATTTAAGTATTTGTTGCTAAAATATTTATTTATTTTTATTTCAACAAAAGATTGCTGCCAGTCGGGGCTTAGGGGGTGAGGCGTGTGGGGTTCAAAAGTATTGTATTGAAAACCCTGCTTACAATAAATTCAACCGCTTTTAAGTAAGACTTAGTAACACAAAGACACAATATGCAAATGCGACCATTCCTCAGGTCGATATTATACACAACTTGTCTCAAGTTGTAGCCACTGGAGCTGCATCGTCGTTTGCTAGTGGCAACCCTAAATCTGAACTGTCATCTACAGGGTTGACATGATGCAAATAATGGTAATGTTTTTGTTATACTATGTCCGATTTGTAATTTTGTGATAATAATTAAGTGACACAATTGAAATAAATGTTTTACGTCTAAATTGACCTTCAGCCATTTTTAGAAACTTTAACAATTTAACTAAAATAAATAGACTATGTTAAAACTGCCTGTTCTTATTTAATTCAGCGCCTTTATAGTTACACTAAGTAACACAAAGACACAATATGCAAATGGGACCATTCCTCAGCTCAGAATTATACACAACTTGTCTCAAGTAGTAGCCACTCGAGCTGCATCGTGTGTTCGTGGCAACCCTAAATCTCAACTGTCATCCGCAGGGTTGACATAATGTCAAATGATTGTCGACATTACGGGTCCTCACGTTAAAGTTATAGATAGTACATTTATACCATTTCCACCAGATTTGAAAGATATTTTTTAAGCGTACTAGTAATTTGCAATTACAAATTTCCAGTATTCTTGTTAATCCTCTCCTCTCCTCTCTAATAATCTTATTTCGCTTGTGCAAGGAGGAAGTTTACTTCCATGGTGTAATAACCAAGGATTCAAATCCACAACCTCTCAATCGCAAGGCCAACGCGCCACGGCCTTTACCTGAGCTTGTTGGAAAACACAAGTGTGATGAAATAAATGTTTGTTCATTGCAAAAAAAAAAAAAACAAAGATAAGATTAAATGAAGCTGTTTTATCCACTCACATTACAAAATTAACGATGATTTTCAATATTTCTTGTAAAATAGACAACTTACTACTGAAATAATACAAAATATATTCTGAATAAGACTATCAATTCCCGGTATTACTGCATAAGCTTGCAAGGTGTCGACACAAATTCCCGACACTGCTGACACTGTACATGTACAATGTACATACTGTCTTCGTAGCGTCTCGGGAGAGCGCTACTCTAAAAATGTCGAACACCAGTCTAATAAATCGGGCTTGGTTTTATAATGTAATTAGTGAATAATGTTGTTTATTTTAGAAGCCATTGAAACAAAATGTAATGGAATTCCACCTCAATATCTTAAATAGATTAAGGAGAGGTATATATTCTTTACTTCTACGCAGATAACGAATCAATCCCATGAAAATGTTAGCGATGTTATCATCTAGTAAGCAGAGTGGTAAAATATTGAGCTGCCACTACAAATATCCTACTAATATAAATATTCTTAGAAAGTTTAAGCCAAAATTTAAATATAAACTGGAATTCAGAGCATAATGATGATCGAGACAGTTATGAATATAACATTTATGACGAGGACGTTTTTTCTTTAAACGACGCCCGCACTAGGAATAACTCCTGTGTCGCGGGGGTGTTCACAAACATACATTACACACACACAAAGTACCTACAGAGTCAGAACAAATCTTTGCGGATCACACAAAGACTTGTCCCGTGTGGTGATCGAACCCACAATACCAGCGCAGTTAAATGCAGCGAGGCGACCGCTCCAAGCACTATGTCAACCTTGTACTCAAAATGTGCTCTTGGCTTCGTCCGCGTAAATGACGGACACCCTTAAGTAGTAAGTAACGCATACTCACACAATGCTGAGTACTCACATTCGGTATTACTTGATAGATTTACTCCAAAACAAGTAAATAATAATGTGAGTGAAAATGATGTCTCGTAACTAACCGGCTTGATGGAATCAAATTTTAATATAAGTGAATTCCTGCGCACCAAATAAACCTGATCGTGTTGGCAAAAGATCATGCCGTGATCTTACTTGACGTATTTGCTCAATCGCATAAAACCGTATGTGGTTACTGTCCTTTACACCACCAGCTCTGTAACGTAATACAATTGACGTATCTTTACTTGTAACGGCCAAACCTCACAGCCGTAGCTTGGAAGAAAGTTTCTAAAAATTAAAACTAAATTATATTTTCTCCTCACCCGCTGCAAATGTCAACACAAATTTCCTGACAACGTAGACACCTAACACAGTGAGCTCCCTGGAGAGTGAGATATTTTAAAGTGTCAGACACTAGTCTAGCAAAACGTGTTGTGTTTTGTTTGGAGTGAATTTTAAGTTGTCTGAGTGTTGTTAAGGCCGTAATAGTTATGTACAAGGTGACTTATTTTATTTTTGTCGGTTGGGCATACAAATAAACAAATGATTTATGGATCATTAGGTTGACGTAACTTCATTTCTTTATGTTTCTGCATCTCTTGCGAATTGTTCTGAAATGAATCCAAATAGTCTTAACATCTCCGATAAGGCTTTCCTCCTCACTGTTGAACGTCACGTGGTGCCCAGCCGCTTTGTGGGCCCACTTTTCTGGACTCATACGGCAGACATGGCCAGTCCAGTTGTACTTGAGCCTGGCAGACGTGTTTTTAAGTGCATTAATGTATGTTATCGAGAAATGGTGTTCTTGAATAAATCCAAAAGATGATGTTGTTATTCATTGCACTCCTTTAAAATTATTTTATAGCATAGAACTACATAGAGAAAATCCATTGAGTGTTTTCCTTGACTCCACTTTCTACGTGGAATTGTAAAAAGCGTTGTTTCTCTACAATATATGTGATACTGTATCTACGTGTCTTTGTGGTACTGTTGCTTTATTCACTAAATTTGTACTTTGTGTATTGGACACGGAATATAGACCTTCTTTCGTTGTCCCGCATACGTTTTTACCCAATAGTTTTACTCCAAGACGAGTGTAGACCGAGAGGCTCGATGGAAAACAAGTGAAAATTCATTGGCACTGAATGTGACGGACTTAACGGTTTTATCCCATCAGTGAAACCGTAGGTGAGTATTGATCCTTAAGCAGTCCTATTATTTTATCTGCAAGATAATTATTATTTTATATTTTCGATTATGCTTAGTAGTTATCGTCGATTATATATAATGCATGTTGTAAAGGATGTTTGTCACTCTTTCAGGTAAAAAATACTAGATAGATTTTGATGGGATTTAGCACACATCAAGTTTATAGCTTAGTCAATGTTTACATTTTATAAACATAATATAAATGCTGACTCGTGACTGAGCGAGGAGAATATTAAGGTGGAGTGTGATTTCAATTGGTACATTTCTAATGCAATAAAATTTATAGATGCATTACTTTTTTCCACATCACATGTTATGTCAATGTCACTTATATTACATTGCAAATGACCAACATAATATAAAACCCAACAAGCCGCGTAACGTAGCAGCAAACTTTTACGATAGTAAAATGAAGTAACTCAAAAAGTTTCGAAATCTCGGCAAAATGTTTTGGAAACTTTTAATAAAAAGTATATTTTTGTAATAAATAGTTTAAAAGTATGTAGATCTTTTGAATTCATTATCGGATATGATAATATGCGAATATCTTATAAAGTTTTTCTTATGAATACAATGCTGATGTTTTTGGGGCCTATGAAATTATTTGGGAATAATTATTTTGTTTGTTTTATTTAAGATCAAACTCAAAGTAATCTTTATTTCATCACGCCTTTTTTACCCAGATAGGTGTGGCAGAGGTGTTTAGCACTCACACTTCACCTGTTATGTTAAGTCCCACGTGAAAGAGGGTGGAGCCTATCGCCATCCACCGGGCAAATTTACAACTCCGTGCTGCTACTGAGAAGTTTTTGAGGGAAAAATCCAAATAACACTTTTTCCGAACCTAAGACCTTCTGCACTGTACTAATAAAGCAGTTGAAAGTTAAATAAGTACTAATGTTTGTGTCCAACTTTCTGTCAATAAATATACTCTCTAATTATTCTCACATATATTTTAAGATTTCTTATCGTAACAAAACATGAAATAGCTCTACATAGAGCAGCACTTGGAGCCGTTGAATTTTTAAACCATGACTTATTCAACGGTTGAGCATTCGTTACGAATAAACTTCAACCGTTTGGAATCAATTCACGGCGCACGTCTTGAGCTGAATTTTCACTCTACATAACTCTATGTAGAGCTGGAGTTTTATAGAATGGTAAAGCGTTTTTTGAGATTTGTGCGGATTATACATTATTTAAGGGAGGTGTTAAATTGTTGGGGGTTAACAACTTTTAGTTCATTAGTTTTTTCGGCTTCGAAAATCAAAGTTACATAAAGAACTCTTCATTTGTAAAATGTTATTGTTTTATTTTAATAGCCATTAGAGCTAAAATGGAAAAAAATTACACGTTTTATGTAATATAATACGTAAAGATTTACTTTAAAATATACTTATCCATGAAAGCTTATGAAACAAAAAACTGGATTAAATGACTGCGTAATGTCATAATTTTCTTTTCCTATTCTTTGCTATATTATAAGCATTCTTGTAAGAGTGCTTTTTTTCGTTTAAAACAGCAAAAGAAACTTCGTACTCGCGACAATTCAACAAAATATTTCAGCATCAAAATTCTGACTCTACAATCCACGGGTCATAAACTCCACAAATTCAAACTCTACTTCCAAACAAGTACTAAGCTCTACAAAATAATTAGTTCTTGTTCGGACTCTGCCATAGAGTGTGGCCGGAAGTCACCTGCGCCGTCTCTATTTATGGGATTGTAGTTTTGTGCACGTTTCCGTCCCACCGACTCTCTCAAATTGTGTTATATTGTAGAGTCGGAGCTCCACGCTGTACTCCTTTGTGTACTACTGATTGTGAAATGTGAATTTATGCTGTTTTATGTTTGTAGAGAAATATAGCAGATGTTTTTTATACATTTCTTATGGTTACTTATATGAGACTCAGGGCCAGTTGCACCAGTGTTTTATGACAGATAAAATGGTCAACTTTTAAAGAGTTTATCTATTTATATAATATTAAAGTTGAAAAATTGAGAATCCAGCAGGACTCGAACCTGCACCCCCTGGGTATACGCCCCAAGTGCTTTGCCAATTCAGCTATGGATTCGTATGCTGCCGGACTCGAAATTTCTCAACTCTTTTGTGCCAGCCGAAGCTAGACGAACCATTACTTGGTTTTAGCGCCATCTATGCGATGTAATAAGTTACTTATTCACATAATCGCATACAGTACGTTTGAATTAAGATCAACACATTACTGTCGAGAGATGACGCATATTTATCAATACTTGTAATATTTAAAGCAAATTTTAGCTTTGCTATGCCTTTTTGTATTTATATAATATTAAAGTTGAAAAATTAAGAATCCAGCAGGACTCGAACCTGCACCCCCTGGGTATACGCCCCAAGTGCTTTGCCAATTCAGCTATGGATTCGTATGCTGCCGGACTCGAAATTTCTCAACTCTTTTGTGCCAGCCGAAGCTAGACGAACCATTACTTGGTTTTAATTTGGATTCTTAATTTTTCAACTTTAATATTATATAAATACAAAAAGGCATAGCAAAGCTAAAATTTGCTTTAAATATTACAAGTATTGATAAATATGCGTCATCTCTCGACAGTAATGTGTTGATCTTAATTCAAACGTACTGTATGCGATTATGTGAATAAGTAACTTATTACATCGCATAGATGGCGCTAAAACCAAGTAATGGTTCGTCTAGCTTCGGCTGGCACAAAAGAGTTGAGAAATTTCGAGTCCGGCAGCATACGAATCCATAGCTGAATTGGCAAAGCACTTGGGGCGTATACCCAGGGGGTGCAGGTTCGAGTCCTGCTGGATTCTTAATTTTTCAACTTTAATATTATATAAATACAAAAAGGCATAGCAAAGCTAAAATTTGCTTTAAATATTACGAGTTTATCTATGTAAAACTTCATCAAGAACTAGTGAAACTGGGCAAGTGCAAGTCGGACTCGCGCACAAAGGGATCCCTAACATTATCTACAAAAACAGCAAGCAAATTATTTCTATTGTATGGAAGTCCTCCTAACATCAATATTTAAGTAGGACTTTATTTTATTTTAATTTAATTTAAAAAATATAACTAAATTTTTTGTACAGCGAAATCTGAGTAATAGGGTACCGGCATGGCTATTCCGTAAAGGTGACTAATTTCCAGTCGATTTCGAAAGCAATTATTAATTTCGTTTGAAACCGGTTCATCTCGGATTTAGTGCATCCTTATTTCCATACATATACGGTTGATAACTGCTTGGCAAAAAACTTGACAGCTTGCCAGTTACTATCCTCTTGCAGATTTGACAGCTTTACAGGCAAGTAACGCAATTTCTTATGTCAAAATCGGAAACTGGTCATGGAGCAGTTTCTTAGTAATTTCTTGTACTTTGGCGAGATAAAATAATGTTATTTAAAAGGTTTTTGCACGTCAGATTAACGTTATACAACAAATTAATAACTGTTTAATACTATGCATGTCATAAAATACTTATTAAATACGTAATGCAATAGAATTTAGGTCATATTATTTTCAGTCATAGATCTCGAGTTTTTTCATACGAAAACTTAATTTATAACGACTTGTTGTTACTTATTGCAGATATGGTATTAGGTATATATTATAGTACCATAATTTTATGTGTAGAGTTCTCTATTTATTCATAGGTCAATAAAATGAGTACATACCTTCTATATAGGTATGTATTATTTAATTAAACTTGTTTTATAACTTATCAATCCTAAATACGTAGGTTTTACCTTACTTTAATACCTACTAAAGTTTCTTTAAGTTTTATTTAGGCAAAATTACAATAAAACAGAAAACCAGTAATTTCAATTAATTTACTATTTTTATCATTACATGATGAGCCAATAATTCAATCATTATTAATATTATGATAGGTCAATCGATTTGTTCTTTATCCTATCCTCTATTGTTTTGTTGACTTGAAAACATAAAGTTCTGATGGCCCTCAAATTAACATATTTCTTGATTATATTCTGTTGCGATCTGAAACAGAAAAAATGCGCATATATTTACCTACAACAGCAAATTGGTGTGAAATAAAATAACATACCTACATGTGGTCAACGATACACTTTTACACCAAATTTGTATTTAATAAGGTTATTAAGTCGCCCGAATTCACAATTCAATAGATCAGCAAATCTCACTAAGCTTCAAAGGCCCAGGACACGTTTATATATAAGTGGAATTTATAATTTAGTCCGACAACAAAGTCATTCAAACTTTTATTATTTGGCGTAGATCAGCGCTTACACACACTACCATAAGTAGTACGTTAGAGACACATACAGTTTTTTTTTTACTAAACAATGTATTGTAGTTTATGGTTAGTGGTGAAACTGAGAAAACACGTTCAATCTTAATAGCATGCAATTTGGGCTGGCAGCTGGCAGTTTGTGTAGAAAATGTTCTTTCTCTGGAAAACTACAAACTCCTTCAAAATGGCTTGATCAGTTTTACATGAGCTAGAATATTCATAATCCTGTTCCATAATATTTTTTAATCAGCATCATGCAATCAATATTATCTTGTTTTCATAAAGAATGAAAGAAACATATTTATTCTGACAAAAAAGCAAATAATAAAACTTAAAATACTAAACAATAAATTTGCCAGAAAATTTCAGATTTATACCATCGATATAAATCTGAAATAAATCTTAAAAACAAGAAATTAAAATGTTAGATCCAAAATTTGAGTATAAATATCAACTATAAAAAACAAATGAAACAGAAATAATTTCACAATTGAATAAAAATAAAAAACGGAACGCAACCATGACGCTTGGACTTTGGACCATAGCGCGAAACGAACGGCTAATGGTGGCGTCCGTACAACAAACAAAAGTGTAATCGCCAATCATAGCGCTTCAATTATTGTTTAGACTTACGCGCGAATGAAAAAGAGCGCTACGATTGGCGGCATTGGCGGTCACGTCGGTTTACGCAGCAGTGCAGTGCATACGTAGTATTACATTATCTTTGGCAGTGCACACAGCAAAACACAGTCGTCAGTGCGTGCAGTATTATAGTGCTTGGCATAAACAGACAAAGTAATGAAAAAGTAAATAAACAAATTAACTGAACAGGAAAACAAAAGGAGAATACGCTAAATTATTACAATAGTGATTGGTGCAATGCTGACACTATACATTGAACTTGCGCACAGGCTGCGACTTATCAATATTTTACATGGAATGAAATCCATTTTGAAAACTTCATATAGGACAGATAAGGTTAGTTGAAAAGTTTTATGGCTGCTATTTTTGCTTGAGTTTTATGTTTATAGACTGCCAATTTAGCGACTTTGTCGCCAGATCTGTCGACTTTTGAGTATGCTCTAATAACAAAAAAATCGTTTTAGCGTTCAAAGAAATCTAGCCAATTTTCTGACGATTTTTGAGGTGCACCATAGCACAACATTATTTACTTAAAAATTAAGCTATAATTAACTCTTTATTATTGAACAGACTGCAGTTTTTGTCATTGTTGTGATTGAAACGAGAAAAAAGTAATGTAAATGGTAAAGAATGATAAAAATGAGAAATAAACACGTGAGAATTAAAAATATACATGTTGATTGCCTAAAAAAAGCTCATAGGGTGCAGGGTAATGGTATCTAGCGACTTTTGGCACTGAAAAACACTGCACATACTCTTGTCTAGTCTTATGTCATTCTATTAGGAAGCAAACAATAACAAAATTAGCTAACTTTAAACTAAGTACTTCTAAGAAGAAATAATGTATTCATTTCAGGATACTAAGGAATTCAATTAAAGTGTTGGCTTGGACAATATAATCTGCAATAGACAAGTAGCAATATTTGTCAATGAATTCTACAAAGAAGTCACCTATATTACCTACTGCTATAATCTAATACAGTAAGTTTCAATTCCAATAATGTATAAATATGTCAATATTTTCTTTATATCTTTTAAAAAGTTTTGTAAGTACATCATTATAATAAAACAACCAAAAACATATTTAAATATTGATTTATTTCTTACAGAGAATATGAAAATGCATGGATTGCAAACAGCTAAAGAGCATAGGAGGAAGCTTCAGTCTAACCATACGCTGTGATGAAACTTAGAAAATAGCTCAGCGTTGAACTCCACGGATGAATGTTGTCCTTTAATTATTATGATAAGAAATTTAGAACAGTAGTAACTAATGTACTTGACTGGCTAACGGTTCATTTAAAAAACAATGTAGATCTAGCAAATATTTATAAACTTTTTACTAATAATGAAATAAATTAATATAACACTTTTTAAACTAAATTAGACAAATACCTACATAGGTACAAATAGAAAAGGAAAATGTAAAAAATTAAGGCATCAAAAGATACCTCCACATTTGACAGTCACGGGGAACTTGCTCAAAAGCCAAAGATCTTAAATTATTAATTCATTGTTAAATTCATATGATTCAACTTTTTTTATTATAAACATAAAACAATAAAATAAGATACATTTATTTATTTATTAAAAACTAACTATTTCTATTTAAAATGATAACATACCTTATAGGATTTCACTTCATATAGACCATAAAATGGAATAAAGTTAACACCTTATGGCTGAATAACAAATCAAAAAATAAATTATCATAGGTAACAACATTTTGTACCAATAATTTAATTAATTATTACGACTAAGTAATTTATTTTATTTTATTTCTTCAATAATGGCTAGACACCACACACTAAAGTTGTTTGACACAATATTGTTAAGTATGCATTTTTATATCATGTTCATATAAACGATTGAAAGAACCTATTTTAATTAACACATTTTCAATAACCTAACTAACCCAGTAACTATTTGCATTCTTTCATGTCTAGTTCTTCTCTTTCTTCCTTCATTTTCTGAGAGAGTGAGTGAGAGTCTTTTCACACATTTAACCTAAGTCCTGGTAATCTACATAATTTTAAACATTTATTAACATTATTTCAATTTTATATATATTTAATTAGACAATAGACAGTATATTTATTTTCTCACCAATACATTATTATTATTATCATACTTTGTTGGTTTATATATCAGCATAGCTGGTTTTTTGTATGTATCTATATTGTATCTCTAAATATTTTATATTCTTAGCTCATAAGCTAGTTTAAGTTAGGCACAATACTTATTGGCTTGCCTTTTTTTATCAAATTCGTATGTTACTTTTTTTTTTGTTTTTTGCCTTATGATGTCTACCGAGCACTTGTAAAAATCTTCTGATGTAATTGTAATAGGCACCCACAGGACAGGCTTGTCTAGTGTGGGGCCAATGGACAATCTAAAACTGTACTTTTCGTTGGTAATAAATGCTTTTTTATTTATTTTTTCTTTTTTATTAGTTTCCGGGAAGCATACAAATTGTCGGAATACCTCGACTTCATTTAATGCATCTGTCACTGCCCGTATCGATCTTGATACTGCCGGCTGGCTCTGCCCATGCATGAAACTCATGACAATAGGTTTTTGGTATGAGCCAGTGGCATAATTTTTTTGATGCTGAAATTATAATGCTGCTAGTATCTGAAATATGAATACAATTTAGTAAGCTAATTACGTAGGTAGGTATTAATTTTATAACTAGGTATAGTAGCCATTATTGTCAATTGCAATGACAGTTTGTTAACTGCAATATAAATAAGTAGTATTTCATACCTTGCACTCTGAGGTTTTGTAGAGCTTCGTTGTTGTGCAGGCAGGAACGGGCGAAGCTCATGACACAGCTCCCAAAACAATGGCTTTGTTAAGCAATAGTGTGCCCTGAAGGCAACGTGAGAGATGGCTTGAATGGATTGGTGGATGCTTAATCTTAGCATTCTTACTCGGCGAGACCACTCCCTGACATTGTCCCTACGCTCCTGCTCCGCTAAAGCTTCTAACATCATAAGTATATTTGCCACTGAAAGATAAGGTCAACTACATGATATAAAATTCTAGAATAATGGATAAGTATGATATAATTTCACAAGGGTAAGACCCTAAAATAAAATGAAATTGGTACTTACTGATAAAATATGAATAATTGCACGAACAACAAAACTGAACTAGCTAATTACACATTAAGTCACCTTAATTAATATTTAACAATTATTTTTTATTTGTTTTTTGGACCTAAATAAATATTTTTATTTTCAATTTATTAATGCAGCAAAAAGGGAAACAATTTTTTACGTACTTTATTATGTAAAAAATTGGCCGCCCGTTTTGACGTTCAATTTATTTTTCTTTTGCTCATGCACGCTTTTTTAATTAATTTTTTGTCTCAATTCAAGATAGACAATAAAATAATAGACAAATTTAGTGTTTTTGTTTTATTTTATTACGTGTGAACGAAGCATACATTTGAGGAGAGTAATTTGATTGCGTTATGTCAAAAATGCGTGTTTTGACAGTAACTATTACTATTTGACAGTAACTATTACTTAGGAAACCAGAAATTATATCTGTTTGACAGGAATAATTACTTTTTGACAGAAACTATTGCAAAAGAAATCACAGTCATCTTTAGGAATAAGACCCCGGTTAAACCCTTCGGGGTCGGAACCCTAAGAATGGTTGTTCTTGTATATTACATAACGCTGAATGTTATAACAGCCTACAAATTGTTAATTTTTCGAAGACAGTCACGTTTTTAAATGCAAATTAATGATTTTTATAAATTTTAACTGAATTCGTTAGACTAAATTGTCGAGTGATATGAAAAAGGTTCGGATGATGTTAACTTCATTGAAATGATTTAATGTAAATGTAAATTGTAATATTTGTATACCGTCTATGGTAGTTTATGTGAACCATTTGTATTAATTGTAAAACCTGTAATACCATATACTCAGAAATAAGTGATATTCTATTCTATTCTATTCTAAGAATCAAGCTACACTAATAACTACCCAGCTTTAAACAGAATACGTCTGTCTGTTCCCATTCATTATTACTGTTGGTAATAAAACACGGGCTTAATACAATAAATTTCTTTCTTTCTGCTTTCAAGCCATTAGAGAATTCTTTTTATTAGCTATATTAACTGCAGGGGAGATTTCAAGTCAAAGAAAACCGTTTATATTGCAGAATAAAACTTGGATGACGCCTTCTGTCAAATATTGTCATTATTTATTCACGTGTATATTTGAAACTAGTTTCCGTGCATGGCTACACCCACGAAGTACAGTCAGAAATAAAAGTAGCTACACACAATTTTTTTTTAAGGTGCTTGATTCGTTTGGATTAGGTGAATCCAAACGAATAGTAATCCATTATAATGTGCATATTTTATAAAAGGGATATTTATAAATAGGCAATATGTAAGTTGTATAGTTGAAATTCGTAAAAAGGAAATCAAAATCAATATTTAAAATATTTTCAAAGCTCCTAGAAAACTTAGGTAGATAATTTTTTTTAGAATATTCCCGTCCTAAATCTACTTACAGTACCCACGTGCTTTATCTGCCTTCAGTATTATCCAGATATTTCATACCTAGAAGCTCGGTAGAAATGGCTTTCTCTGTAAAATTTTCCGAACCAATACCGAGCAGCTGCAAGCTACAGGAAACAGCCCACGTGTCGAACGCTAGCACCTTTGATTTGCAAGTGAGCATGCACAAAGTTATACTTTGGCTCTATCCCTGGCTTTAGATCATCTAGCTGCTACATAGTTGTTTTGTTCAGCTCTCGTGTTAGGATGTTTTCACACGCAGCAACCTAGTTACGGCTGCAACACTCCCGCATGGCATCGTTCCTCTTTGGCTTCGTTCCGTGGTGGTAAAATCTGTGAAGGCACTATCATGCATCGTGCGACGTCACAGCCTGCCATGTGAGCTATGGATATTTGAATGTAAAACCAGCTTCCATGCTTGACTCCGTTTGCTTGGTAAGTCGATAAAAGTAAACTAGACTATAAAGTACCTGTTTACCAAATTTAATTAAAACTGTCGCATTTAGAATGTTAGTGGGATGGAATTTGATAGGATGACGGAGCGGCAACGCTGCAGTAAAGTAATAGAGAGAACCAAAGCGCTGTGTGAACGCCGCCTTTTATAGCTCCTAAACACAACAGGCAAAACACGATTCAAATTTTTTCCATGGTCTAACAGTTCTGTGCAATCCACGTGTTATGTTCCGATTACGCTTTGTAAAGTGGAACACAAGTAATTTACACTATCACGTTTAGACGTGTAATGGCTTTAGTACATTTTTGCCTAGCGATCGGGATCTAGTTTATTTTATGAGTATTGGTGATTAGTGGTACTGCTAAGATAGTATGCTGCATGTGCCGTAATTTGAAGGTCTCAATACCAAACCGCAATATAGTAATGTTACGAGATGGTAATATTTTTTTCTTGAACAGAACAGAAGGTACCGCCCGCAACAACGCCTGCGCAATAGTATCGCATAATAATATTATTATGTTAATTCAAACTATAAACTACGTGTGTGCAAAATTTCATTAAAATTGATCCAGTTTTTTTTTAGTATAAGAGTAACAAACATCCATACTTCTTCACAAATTTTCGCATTTATAATATTAGTAGGATTGAAAGTAAAATACTATTGTCATATTATTTTTTTTTGAAAACGTACGAATATTATGATTTCATGAGACAGTAGATCGATAATACTGACTCAACAACAACAACCACAGAGTTGTCCAAAAGTTTTTACACGCAAGAGCAAGCAATTAGTATGTTGCTGTCACCGCAACGCTTTATGATTCACAACGTATTCTACTAATGACACCATGAATTAAGAAGTGCGAGGAATAATAAAATAGCAGGATTGAAGTTGTATTTTATAGCAGAACCAAGATTTCTTTAGTTATCTTACACTGTAAAAAACAATAATTCTTAAAATGCTATAAACTTGCAATAAGTGGCAAAATATTTTTTTGTAATAACATTTAATAACAAATCATAGTGAGTGAACAAAACTGCAAATCGTATAAGTCTACTGAAAAAAATACTTCGCACCCCCAGTTCAACAAAGACGTAAGTACAATTACGTCGATTTTTTTTTATTGCAGATTTGAATAGTACAAGTAAAAATACATACGCTCAATTTTTTCCTTTAATTTTTGACGTAAAATTAGGATTTTACAACAAAAATATATTTTTGGACGTTCTGAAAGAGTTTTATTTTTTCAATCAAAGAAGTCGATAAACCAGCTTACTCACGCAAAATTGTATCAAAATATACTTAATCGTGCTCAAGCTATTATTTCGTTTAATAATTAAAATATTTAATAGATATATTTCTTATTACGCTTTTTATTGCTCTATAAAAAATCTAATTTCTTAAAATAATACTGATTACATCCCATCATATTGAAAATAAATCAAACAAAGAGTGCCGTATTCCTTGTTTACGTGTACATCCGTAGCACAATTAAACAAAATAAACATGCTTACGCCTTTTTTTCGTTCATATTATTCATTAGTACGCGGACGTAATTACGAACAAGTCACAATCAAGTCAAAACTTGCGTAGGTACTCATCCTTACAGCGCATGCATTAGTGCGCACTGTTTATTTTCCTTTCATAACTCACGCGCCGCTCAGAGATAACAGCACTTAATTGTTTGTATTTTCGCATTTATAACCAAGTGTTGCTAATAAAAAGCCTATTTGCGTAATAATTTTGATAATTGTGTTTGTGTATCTTGTTTTTATCTGAATTATTGATAATAAATTTCAAGTTTCAGTTAAAAAGACAATAACTTTTTCTGTTCTTATAATGATTGAATGAAAAGGTGCTCATCGGCCGAGGATCTATGGTTTACTCTTATACTGCAGGCAAGAATCCTCAAATCTCTTATAAGATATACATCGGTGTCGTTTATATTATGTAGTCAAAATCTGGGGAATTCGTTAGCGAATCAACTTAATATTTTTTTTAATAATTAAATGGATATAGTACTTACACACCCATTATGACAAATTTGTTATTGTAGGTGACTTTAAACAACCCAGTATCTCTTGGATTCCCTCAGATGTTGACTGCGCGTTGAACCAGGATAAAGTACAGGGTACGATCCAGTCAAACTTCATCGACAATCTAAATATCTGTAACCTTCAACAGTACAATTGTTTCATGAACACAAATGATAGGATTTTAGATTTGGTGCTGTATAATAACGAAGTACCAGTCTCTCTTACGAACGATCTATTGCTACCCGAAGATCAACAACACAAAGCCTTATGTTTGTTATTACACTTTGTACAGTTTCACAGCTTACCTATTCGCCCCTACGTCAAATTCTTAGATGCACTGGCCGATTATGAGGCAATAAGGAGGGAGCTTGATCAGGTGGCCTAGCACTATGTACTGCAGTGTAGATCATTCGAAAATGCCTAGGCGCACTTCTATGAGTAACTAAATACAATTCGCTTAACTTATAAACCCTCAAAAATAATTAAATCCCACATTAGATATCCTTCATGGTTCAAAAGTCCACTGATTAAAATAAATTAAGAAAAGTATAAAATTCACACAAAATTTGAAAAGTATCAATCAATCTTTACTTTTGGACTATCAATCTTTTGTTTTATTGACGCAGCGAGCTAAGGAACTTAAGAAAAAATTATTCAATGATTACATATCCAAAATTGAGTCTGACCTTTATAAAAAACCCTCGTGCTTTTTAGAGCTACGTCAAGTCTAGAAGGTCATCAAATGCGTATCCCTCAATACTGCAGTTTGGGCAGATTTCATCCAGTGGGGGAGCGGAAATACGTAATATGTTCGGCGACTATTTTCATTCTTATTTTCTTGAAGTATTGAATGCCGCTAACTAACACTTCACATAGCGAACAAGACCTCTTTTCGCAATAAATCTAATTCTCACATTAACAGCATCGAGGCTTGCAAAAGGGAAGTTGAAAGGTTACTTAGAAACGTGGATTTAAAGAAATCAGCTGGCCCAGACGGTATACCTCCCGTGTTAATTAAAAACTGTACTGAAAGTCTTACCGTTTCTTTAATGATTTTATAAGAACTATATTTTAACAATGGACTGGTACCCAATATCTGGAAGTGTGCATACATTACACTAATACACAAAAAGAGACCAAAAGACCACGTTGAAAGACACAGATCGGTTTCTAAGCTATGTGTGTTCGATAGAGTAGATATATTATACACAGACTACAGCAAGTGTTATTACCGAATATATCATTATAACGCTGTTAAACTAATTATTTGATGTAGGAATAAGAGGAAACCTCTATAGATGGTTCAACTCTTATGTCGTAAATAGATGTCAGACTGTGGTGTTGAATGGATACAATTCTACGTCATTTCATGTTCCCTCTGGAGTTCAAAAAATAAGTTATACTGCTCCTTAGTTTGTAGTCATCTCGAGTACGCTTCCCGGGTGTGGAATCCTCATTACAATGTGTACGCATTACATTGATGGCATTGAGATCGTTCAGAGGAAATTCGCGAAATACCTACAATATCGCTATCAAACTGCTATTTGCCAGATTATATAAGTCGCTATAAAAGTTCCACCTATTAACTCTTGATGAGCCAAGTAAAATTGCTGACTAATCGTTTCTGATAAATACCACGAATGGAAGCATTGATGTTGCAGAATTTGTGAGCAAAATTAGTCTACGCAATCAATCTACTTTTCTACGTAGATCACAAATTTTACACGCTCCGATGGTGAGTATTAAGTACTAATTATAGACAGAATTCATACTTAGTTAGGGCGAGCCGAATGTACAACGTACCAGGATGCAGATATCGACTTGTTTCCCACATCAGTATCGAAATTAAATCAATTTTATTGTAAACAATTTTTCGGGGATAATCTGCGATAATTTATTATGTTATTTATTTATTTACAATTATTTTATTATATGCTGGTTGTTTTTTAAGTTGCTTAATTATTAACTTTTATTTGTGGGAACTTGTAATTGGCCATATTTATGTAAAAAAACAGCAATATACTGTTTAAGCTGTAAGTTCTCTTATGATTCTAATAGGTACTAATATTATTATAACAACGGACTGCCGTACAACAATTGATTAAAGAGAAGTAAAGAGATATTGTTGTTTTTTTTGCGTTAAATTAATGTCTTGTCATGATTATAAACGTCATACATAGTTAACAAAAGGTTTCAGCTATTTTTTTTAAGGAATTGGCCCTCAAATATTTTTTTTTACTTTGTATGAATAATGATTTTTTTTAAATTTGTTTTAATTTATCAGAATGGTTTAAATTAATAAACGTCATAAACATGTTATGTCTTTATGTTTTTTATGTTTTAGTTTTTCATATTTTGTCTAGTATTATAAATAAAGTGCAATTTTCTAAAAACCTGTATTATTACACCACTCAAATGTATTTTATATAGAGTCTTAACAATGCTTAGTGTTATTGATTAAAAGAAAAATACTATTAAAAAGTCAATATTCGTAGTTAACATAACATTTCATCCTTATTACAAAACAAACAAACCTGTAAATATGTCATACCTTTGATAATAAAAAACATAATAAAGCAAAAAAGGCCGTAAGAAGTATTTACGCCCTGTATTTTATCATAGTATAGAACTTCGTAAAAGGCGTAACCATGAATGGTTACAGTATAATAATTATTTGAAAAACGATGATTAGGGTAAGAATGATTACATTAGAGAATTTGACGTAAATAAATAACAATAATGTCTGTAAAATTTTTAACATTAATTTATTCGTTTAAAATATAATTTGAGATATTTTAAATGTATACAAAAAATAAGGTTGATTTTTTTTCTATTTTTTGGTATATAACAAAAGGTCATGGAATCAAAAATTTAATAGATATACCTGATCAAACAGTTTTTTTGCTCTCCTGTAAAGTTAGTGTTTTGCTCTTACGCCTTTGTTTCCCTGGGGGTGCGACTTTATCTGCTTGAAAAAATACAGTAGATTTATAGGAACGCAATTCACATCTCATCATAAGTGTAAAAGCTACAACTTGGTCTCTTAAATTCGGTCTAATGAGCAAATTTACCGCTACACCGTCCTATATTTATCAGAATTACGGCCACATAGCACTGGTGACAAGTAACGTTAATCAATTACTAAGTCTTGAGTGGAGTGATTATGCGGTAATTTTGACGCCAACGATACAAAATATTGCTTTATTATAATGTAAATTGTTTACACGAATATGGTTGATTTTATAATAATATCACATAAAAAAGTAAGAAATTTTTAAGTAATATTTAACGTCTCGCCCCATCTGTGTATAGCTTGAAACGTTACAGTAAACGACCTTAAGGTGCCGATATTTAAAGAATTATCCCCGTAATCCTAAACGTGAAGGAGTTGTGCCTTCCAGCATCAGCTCAGCAACATGAAATGCTGACTGCTAGATGCAAATATCCGATTAGCTTTAGGTATTATAAAAATATCGAATAATAAGCCTCTAAATTAATTTATTCATTCTCAAGGATCCCATCATCAGATCGTGACTTGATGAGAATGGAACCATATGACAAGTACACTCTTTCAGACAAAACGTAATCCAAACCGTGTACACAAGTCTTTAAATACAAAGGTACAAAATATTCGCATTATGTTTTTTTATACGGAGGGTCTAACATAAACTTTTAGCAGCTTGTTTTAAAGCTGCATGCATAATTAGTTATACTTAGGGCATATCTTGCGAACGTCAATGTAAATTAATCTATGTAAGAGTTGCCAGTATGAGTAACAGAGTTTTCTTTAGAGTAAACTAATGTTAAAATATTAATTTTGTTAAATTGTGAGTAATTAAAAGCAGCGATAGTCAAGTGTGAGACCATAGGACTGCGAAGTCAAAGGTCTTGGGTGCGAACCCACGCCACAACCTTTGTCAATAAATCGTTAAGTTTAATTTTTCAAAGATATGTGTGTATTTATCATATAACTTATCGCTCGCTAACGGCGAAGTAAAGGATTGAGAGAAAACTCTCTGCATGCCTGTGTGCCTAAAAATTGCTCGAGGGTGTGCGAAGTCTACCAATCCGCACTTGGCCAGCGTGGTGGACTATGGCCTAACCCTTCTCATCATGAGAAAGGTCCGATCCCAGCAGTAGGACATGTATTAGATACAGGGCTGCTATTATTTTTATGAGTAATTAATGCACGATTAAAATAATATTTTATTTTTCATTTTATTAAACTTTGTATCCAACAATTTGGATTACATGCATGATATTGGCATTATCAAACAATTATAATCCTTAAATCTATTGCAATAAAATTTTCAATTCTAAATCCGCATTTACTCGTACATTAGAACCAGCACGCATTGGTATCTGCAGATTATATGGGCCAAAACACAATGCATTCTAAGTTCAAAATGGCTTGTTCAGCAGTTGCAGCACAAATTTCTTGTCGTACATTTACGCCGACACTCGTAATACTTTGAAGTGAAGGTGTAAACGCAAGCCTGTGATATTATTTGGTACAATGGCGTTTGTATGGCGTAGAATACCATTAGTGCGAATAGCTTGCTGAAATGAATGCGGCGTACATTGTATCTGTTTTGTAAATTAAGTTTTGTATAAATCCTGTAGCATTTGCATTTGGTTTAAAGCGTGAGTTACATCATTGTAAGCTACTGGCATTCAAATTAGCTAAATTTTGCGGCTAATTTACGTATAACCATCAGTATTGTTTAGCTTGTCAACACAGAATCGGAAGAAAAAAGAAGATAACTCCGTGCTTAAGAATTCAGTTGCAAATATAATGCTGAATTACCTGCCACCGACAATCATGTCAATATTTTTTTAACGCTGTTTTCAGCGATTTTTATTTTTTTTACAATTTGATATTAATAAATAATTTCTAGAACTTTGTATGCCTCGAATTACGATAAGGAAATAAAAATAATCTGATTTAAATTCATATATTTAACAAACCTTATATCTTAAAGCTAAAAACTTTATCCTTATTAAATCAAACAAGTTGAACTTGTGTGTTTATTGTAAATTCAACTTTATATTTAAGTCATTGTATGCACCTAAGCTTATTAATTAATGTTATTGAAAATAAGCAAAGATTAGTCGAACATAAGTCAGCAAATTCACGACACCAAAGGCATTTTGGCAACTAGCCGGCAAGCGTTTGCGTGCGCACGCAATTCTCGTGTCATAATTGCGTGCGTTGTCTTATTTGCGGAGATTAAGTGGTTATGCGTCGCGTCGGAATGTTATGCGGATTATTTACGGGGTGTTGCTGCGGTATAATTCCAGTAAAATTGTCGCATGCTGTATAATAGGGATGAGGGAAGTTGTGAGTTATGGCGAGGCTAAGATTTGTATGGTTATGGTTATTATGTTAACGAGATTATTGTTTAACTTGATACTGAAGTTAATAGTTTTGATTGTATTTATTTAGGAATGCTGTTTAAAGTAAAAACGTGTCTGTGAATGAAATACGTTTAAAATATATAGGTGGAAGAGCTCTTTTAATGGTGATAGAGATCTTGTGAACGAGTCTGAGGGCGGCAGCACCACCGTCTCACCTTTAACCTGCCGCGAAATAGTAGTGCTTGCACTACTCTGGACCACCAAACCAGAACAGAGTAGTAGCATAGAGTTATTTAAAGAGCGTAACACATGGTTTTCCATTGTCCCCCCCGTGGGGTAAAGGCGCTTTTTTAACAGGCTTAAAAAAAGGATGAGGTTCTCAATTCGATAGTATTTTTTTTTAAATCGAGGGCAACCCTCAAATTTTAAAGGCTTCTATATTCTTTTTCGTATATTACCAGATTTTAGTATCATTTTATGTAGCTGAGCTGATGCTGGAAGGTACAACTCTATAACGGTTTGGAGTACGGGGATAATTCTTTAAATATTTTAAAAATAGGCATCTTAAGGCCGTTTACTGTAGTCTTTTAAATAATAATCAGGTGAGGCGAGACGTTGAATATTACTTAAGTAGTTCTTACTTTCTAGTGCATTTTTTGTAATTTAAATAAAATCTGTCTTTGTGATGCGCTAAAATCATTTGTTCTAGACACTTATCCTTTCCACTGGAATCGGCCCCGAGTCTGCTGAGTTTGAGGGCATATTTTCTTAAATTAGTTATAGATAAGGCGTTGATATTTCACCTTAATTCAAACTTAGTTTATCACTTCTGCGAATTCATGAAATAAATACATAATTCAGGTATATATATCTCCCGCAGAATCACTAGGTACAAACCGCAATGTCGCGGTATCGTTACTTTATACGCTCCAATAATTACCGGTACCTGATATCGGCATTAATATTATTATTATCAAGTTGTATTGCGAGAACGGCAACTTGAAGATATTATCAGCAGTTAATAATAATATTATAAAGCTGAAGAGTTTGTTTGTTTGCTAGGTTAAGCGCGTTAATCTCAAGATGTACTGGTCAAATTTGAATAATTATTTTTGCTTTTTTTGCACAGCCAATTTATTAAAGAAGGCTACATGCTTTATAACATCACGCTATCACCAGCAGGAATAGAGCAGCAGTGAAATATATTGCGGAAACTGTATACAAAAGTAAGGTAAAATGCTGGGTACTAAATATAATGACCACCACGAAGATGGAGTCGCAGGCAATAACAATAGATACATAACTAGATGTTCCGCACGGTTTCACCCGCGTCAAACGTTATTCTGACCAGTAAAAAATATTTCCATTGCCTATCGAATTTTTGCGTCAACTGACTTCTAACAGAAAAACCCTAAATTTTATATCTATATATATAAAAATGAAACCCATTTTCCGTTGTCACGACATAGCATGAAAACGGCTCGACCGATTTGGCAGATTTTTTTTTTTAGTTTTCTAATACTCTGTACAAGGTTCTTACGGGAAAAAAAAAAGAAATATAATAATAAATTTTCTGTAAAAATATAAGTGAAATTATTGAACCCTACGGAATAAACACTATTATGAAAATATATATTTTGTTTTTTATTTAATAAAATTAGTAAAGTCCTTCTCAGGTATGACGAGACCAGGGAAATAGGTATTCATTTTTATATGGAGGATATTATAGATCCCAGTTCAAATTGAATATGTATGCATACATAAAATAGGTCAGCTATACAAAATAAAGTAGTGCATCAAATTTACGCTAAGGCGGTACGAAGTTCGCCGGGTCAGCTAGTTGGGAATAAATTTTCAAAAACTAAAAAAAATATTTATTTTTATTCAAGTTTAACTATACGAAATTTAATGCTTGTAACTTCAAAAATGACGGACTTCCATACAAACTCAACCAATTCATCCCTCATTTTACCCCCTGCAAAATGGAATTGCCAAAAATCCCTTCTGAGTGCGCCCCTACGCCATGTAAGGAACCTTCATAGAAAATTTCAAGCTCCTAGCCCTAGTGGTTTAGGCTCTGCGTTGATAAATCAGTCGGATGAACAATTATATATTATAAGTACAGGCAGATAGAAGATAATACCACGTAATACCACGCCTGGATCACCTGGAAAGCTATGGCAGCAGTGTTTATTCACTTGCTATGTTTAGATTCCATATAATAGGGGTTGAGCCTATCACCATCTACCAGGCATAATTGCAGACTCCGTGCTGCTATTGAGATTATATATCCTTCGACATACCTCGCAAGCATATTCACGTACAGTAACTAGAAATTACTAAATATACCACCGTATTTCTTCTGAATAAAATACAGCCTCTTAACCCACGTGCTACCATTTAACCTCTCGAGGTGATACGCCATTCTCAATTTGTCCACAAATAAATCACAATTAGTGTTTTTAGTACAAGAGCCGAAGGCAAACAACCTGCTACATTCTAGTAGACATACAGGCAGAGATAATTGTGGGTAAGGGTACAGTTGCCCACGCGGGAACAATAGCAGGTAATTATATTAATGAATAGAATCATTTTAAATTTGGTTGTTTCGTCGTTATTTGAACATCTATGACAGTCTTAACGGGCCAAAGACAAGTAAGTCTGACCACAAGTCGAACAAAAAGAGTATCGTATCACTACAATCCAAGTTGTAGAGATCTGAAAGCATAAAATACTAAATTTATGTTCAGCTTAGAATGTTTGACTAGACGCTGACCTCATATTATTGGGCAAAGGCTGGAAGAATGATGACCTAATTGGTGAAGACCTTTTTCCACGGCTCCTGGACTAGATGCCTGACGAACATTACTCACTATTAGTACCGACTGACACGTGCCAGAAGAGCTACTATTATTTATCTAATTATTGGCCTTTAGGAAACAGGAAGGTTTTTTTTAACTAGATAATAGGATGTTATAGGCCAAATATTTTTGAACAAAACTTTTTGCTACTCGGTAGTTGATAAGCGTTTGGTATTCAATGTAAATACGACACTAAACTATTTCTTATAACGGTTTTATTTTGCGATCAAGTTGGTAAAAGTAATAAAATATACAAAAGTCGAGCAGTTTGTGAGTTAAATGGAGAAACAAAAGCTAATCTTTCTTTTATACAATATGAGTTTAACTTCACTGCAAACCTTTAATATTGTCATTAAACAAGTACCCGCGATACTACATATTTTATATATCGATATATAGTATCAATCTATTTATTCAACATTGATTTATAGTTTCACCATTGCCTGCCTTAATTTTACAAGTTACTGTTGATTAATATCAATAAAAATACCTGTACAAACATAAGCAAACATTCAGATTCATAACTCTTCATAAAGTAGCTTACGTATTTCGCAGTATCAACTCACATATTTTAATATAATAATAACATATTTAATATCACTGCGTTCCAGTATACGAAATATTCATATTTTCTGTCATAAAAGTGCATATTTCAAGAGAGTAAATACAGATTCGTTGTACATTTATCTCAGTGAATACAAATTGGAGGTCGTATGCTATGTTGATATTAAACAAATGTTTTGTATGATGCTGTAAAATTGTGCTGAGATGTTATAAATTTGAAAAAGTTTACTTAACTTGCAACAGCTTAAAAAAAATCTCAACAATTATATAGATTTTAAAAAGTTTTTATGGCGCTTTAACATTCGCAAGTCAGTGTTTCGGTAACACGTCGGTGTATCCAAATAATATTATACTTCTTCTTTGTTCTAAACGTCTTTTTCCTCTTAGAAAATTGGTATGAAGTAAGCTTTTTGGATGGAAAAACATACTATGCGGGCAAGTAAGAGAGTAATAAAAATAACGAGTATACTTCTTTCTTTAATAACCTACAATCCAATACAGAAAACAAACAAAATACCCAATAAACAAGTCTATTTATTACTCTCAAACAGAATAAAACTATATCTTATTACCCACCTTCGTTTTTTGCCGCTAACAAGCACTTGTGATCATATCCTACACTCTATTGACACAAATTAAATCGGACGCAGGACGGGACGGTGGCCAAACACCATTACAGACTTCCCCACTATGGGGTGGGTCTTTATACACCCCTTATTAGGGAGGTAATGTCACCAGGAGTCGCGACACCGTGGGATTTTCCCACTTTTTGTGAGTGGTAAAACAAACATCTCACCTACAACCAGTCGCTAAAACTATTGCTTTTCCTACTGTCAAACCGTGTGACCAAAATAAATTGAACAATAAGTGAATTCTGACGACAAATAGTTGTCACTAACATTTTGTTAAAATGTCGTAATTTTACATGTGATGACGTTTAATTTTATCTGGAATATTGATATAAAGTAAAGTAAGTACTTATTTTAACTTTTACACGATTACTGCTTATTGCTTGGGTTAACAAACAAGTGATGGGAAAGCTTTTATAGACATCTATAAATTGACGTCTACGCCAGCACAGGCCGAAGCTATTCATAGTTATCCACAAAATCTTGTCCTACATTTGCCTAATATCTGGCTACACCACATACACCTACTTACTGTGTATCTTGTGAATTGAGTCTCAGATTTATGTGCTATGAATTACCGCAAGCATCCTGTTAAATGACGTGGCTAAAGTATGTTTAAGTTACAAGCATGCACTGCAAATTATGTTACATTTATATATCGGTTTTGGAATGTACATAATTATTTTTAGGCACTGTGCACCTGCGGCCGCGAGGTCCATTTATAATACAGCTCGTAGCTAAAAGTGATTCAGTAACAAGAGTTTATTTGCTTACTAGTATATTTAGAGTTTCTTAACTGTGAACAGAATTAATTTATTAAGTAGTTTAGTAAAATATAATTTATGTAAGCCAAAATGAAAACTGTTGGATGATATTATTTTATTCCTAACAATAATTTCGAAAAAATCATACACCGACTGTATTTTTATTTGCCTATTATTAGTATACATATATTATAGTTCGACAATTATTACATGACAAACAAAATAATAACCTCCTTTTTTCAACCTTAGCTTAAAATTCCAACAATACCATTATTAAATTAAAACAATTGTATGATTTTCGATATTCATAGCACAGCTCAGGAAGCCTGGTAGTTTCTTTATAGGAGACTTAATAAAAAAAATTACACTAAAATGTCTCGTCGTTGCCCGGAGGAAATTAAAACGCTGACTGAATAAACTTTCAGATCTCATTCAAAAAGTTTTCAATGAAATAATTAAATTTCACTGTGTATTTTCTTTTTAATATTAATATTGAAGTTGGGATACTAATTTTGTATTAGTATATGTTTCGTCAAAATTTCTGAATAAAAGTTGGTTTTTAGTTCAGAATAAGTTGGATTAATGTAATAATGTTGACTTTCAGACTTTTTGATACAGGGGTCAAATATACGAAAATTGAGGTAATTGTTGAATTTTGAATTAGAAATTGGGCCTTTGGGTGCTTTGAAATTTGAGCTATCAATATATTTTTCCCGTTGAATTTACTTATTTCATCATTATTTGGTGTGGTGTGGTTGACCGGCAGAAATTGCGTGCGGCATTAAGCCCGCTATTGTAAACATTTTTGCAGGAAGTTTTTTAATTAAATAAATAATTATTTAATTTAATTTATTACAAAACAAAAAGTTGATTGTTTGGTTACGAGTAAAAAAAATATAAAAACATAGCCGTATAACGAATAACAGAGCATCCAGGGCCACATTGAACAATCTGGCCCTTGTCCCGAGTAATCCATTCAACACGTCAGAGCCGCAATCCTGCTCTGATGGATTGCCTTGCTCGCTATCGATTGCCACTCGATCACTATCATCGATAAAAGCATTAGAATACGATTGGAAACAAAGAACTCGACTAAGGCTTACGCAAATTTTGGTGGCTGGTGATAATGTCGTTGAAATTACAAAAGTCTTTACGTATACTAACGAAACTGAAATTCTTTTGTTAATTGAAGTTTTTTAGACCTTTTGTAAAAAACTTTGAGGAAAATTTCAAGGTTCAAAAGTTAAAATAGGAATAAAATTATTACTTCGCTTTAGACGTAGCGGCCTTTCAATTCGTAGCTCATCTGAAAGATCAGTGGGGTCGAATATGGAGATATCGAATTTAAGTCTTGCTGAAACCTTAACATTTCAAACCAAAATATTGTTAAATGAAATGCAGTATTTCCTTAAATTTATAGTGAGACTTTAAACACTAGTTTAGGTATTATATATCGCTAAATCCAAATTAGGGATACTAACCATTACGTAACCTATCATAGATCCTTTACCTATGTATTCACTCCATTAATATCTCTTCAACCTCTAAAATAAACCGATTCCCGATCGAAAATAAGACCAATTTCGGATATTAAATGGTAATTCAATCCTAACCAAACTTTAGACCAAATAATTCACTTACAAAACACGAACCCAGCCCAATGTCAAATTAATTTGTTTACTAAATATAACCCACTTTACCCAAAGGTAAAATCAAGATCCAACGGTGCGAGTATAAGGCCGCCATTTTGTTCAAGCGTAAATACGATTCAAAATGTCGGCGAAAGGATGAAAAAAACTTCAACGATGTGCAAATAGAACCCTTTTAATGTAATAAACCTGGGATTTTGCGTTTAATCAGTGAATTAAGTAAGGTAAGGTAGGTCTGGCATAAAAAGAAGAAAAGGATAGGTTTCGGAATCATTGAAATTATGTGTGATATTTACCGAGAAACAGTTTCGGCATATCTCACAATAATAAATAGATAAGGAATAGATAAATAGCTTAAAACGTTTCATAATGAATGCAAAATTAACTGTCTGTTTCGCATTCCCCAGTTTTAGCTAGATCACGGATACGATCTCAATAAAAAAATATATGGAGAAAGCCTGGGCATAATCAATCTATTACATATAATCAGTAGCTTTGTTTAAACCGAAAATAACCGAAAATTAAAGCAATCATTAAATACGGGCAACGTTCTTAACAACTTCTATAAACTCAAAGGAAAAATAATGATGTAAAGTTAGTAGAAGCTCTAATTGCTTTCGGAATTATTGTTCTTGCCTAAGTTGGAGTCTCCGATTGAATACTTCAAATTATCATTTCTAGGCTTTCCCTGACTAGATTTCAGTCGGTTTCTCAATCGGTATTTGCAGCTTAGTATGAATATTTTAGACAAACCGATTGTTATCTGACCCACTACTCAGTACCAACCGATAAAATATTTAGGTTCAATTCCTTATTGCTAGACTTTAGAATTCTGACAAGGGGCAAGACTATTACAAATCTTCGTGATGAAAACGCTTTATGCAGGGTGATGCCACAAGGGAGGATTTTAAATAGTGTTATTTTTTTAACTAAATTGAAGTCTTATTTCAGTAACATCTTCTATCTTCATTATTGTATAAGTATATACCTTCCCTCTATGCCGCATCACCGTGGGACTCCCTGTGTATTATAGTCCTAGGAGAAATTTTCGACGCCACATATGGTCATTTAATTAACTGATGTCACGTGCCAAAGTCTACGAACCATTTAAGCCCAAAGACGTATCCAAACGGCTGTAAAGATAAAACATAAAATCACGCCTATACTACCCAGAAGGGTGCGGCAGAGGTGTTGAACACCCGCATTTTACCTGTTATGTTTAGGTCCCATGTGATATAGGGTGAGCCTATTGTCATCCACCATGCATAATTTCAACTCCTGGGCGCTATTGTGAATTTCCTGACGGAAAATAACACTTTGCCCGACTCGGGCATCGAAACCGAGACCTCGCGGAGAGAGACGCATACGCTATCCACTAGACCCTCAAAGTAGCTGAGTTCAATGCAAAGACCTCTTGAAATTATTTGAGAAGAATATATCAATACAATCTTCCTCGAAGAGATTCATCAAAATAAAAGTAGCTGCAGGCAGCAAGGATGCAAAGCTACTTATCTTGCCAGTAAAGGTAGAACCTCATCTTCCCGAAGGCAAGTCTTAAGGTGTAAGATGTGGCAGCATCTTCAAAGTAACTTCCAAAACATTTCCACTCGCAAATTGTGCTTTGTTAAGTGAAAAGTTGTCACGATAAAGGAAATAATTGCACCGCAGGGAAGGCTAAATTTGTCACCTAATTTTGTATCATACACAAAGATAATCATAAAGATTGAGTGGATTTTCGTCTGCTACTCGTAAAACTGGGATTGGAATAGTGACTGTTTTATGAGCCACCGCGACGGCAATATTACCGTGAATCGTGGGACTAAACAAACGTAATAAAAACGGTAAATATACACTACAAGAACTAAGCTTTAGTGCACATGGGTTCTATTGCGGACAATAGTGGCTTGTTCTATTTAGAGTTGCTAAAGTAACCAATCCGGGCGTACTTAGTTTTAATTGCATTTTTGCTCGATTCATACTGCTATCGACCTCCACTTCATATACTGGTAAGTGCACACTACACTTATGGGCAATTGTGTTCTGGAGAGTTGCAATTTTTATCAACATGAAGGTTGAAAGATGTGGTGTCGTTATTCTAAAGGTCATTAACATCTACCTGTTTTACATGAAGAAAAGTATTTTGATGACAGATAGAAGATATCTTACATGGTTACCTATTTACCTATTTAGACCTGATCCTGTTTCTTGTAGAACCTTACAACTATGAATATTTAGAATTCATATTATCATAAAAATTCCACACAAAATCGTAATAAGGAAGTAGTAGCTAACACTGTGATCAATGTACATTCCCCTTAAGTAAATATTCATAACTATGTATCACTCGATCTATATTTATAAAGTTCCACGTCATAAACTGCAGAGGCAATGCATTGGTAATGGCAATAACCGCGCTATCACAATTTTATAGCTGTAGGCACAAAAAATATAACATCACAGTTTTATGTAGTGAAGGGTGTTGTTAGTTTCAAACAAAAGATTCTTGAATCATATTGAGCTCGCGGCGGGGATCGTTTTCTTTTTTTTTTAAAAAAAAAACGACACCTGCACTAAACATAATTCCTGTAACACCCGTTCACAAACATACATTTCACCCACACAGAGCACACCCAGAGTCAGAAAAAATCTTTGAGAATCACATAAAGATTTGTCCCATGTGGAGGATCAAACCCACAACACCAGCGCAGTTTAAAGTGGCGAGGCGACCGCTTTAACCACTACGCCACTCTGCAGATTGATCTGCAGGTTAGGCAAATTTTAGTCCGAGTCTGTCATTGGATCTTAAAATAGATGGTTTTCTTTCGTGCTTCGGAGAGCAAGTTAAGTTAAAGCTATTTATGACAGACTTACACTTATGTAAGATGCCAGACGTTCTGACAACTAGCAAGGAGTATCATTTTGGGCACAATAATGATTGACGGATCTTGTGAGAGAGCTTTGTGATCCAAATTCAGAAGCCATGTCTTTTTATTTTATTAGCCTACAGGCTAAAGCACACACAGGGTTTTATTTGCTACAACAAATAAAACCCTGTGTGTCGGTTTGATAGTAACATGAGGCCTTAAAATTACTGAACTAGGAGGCATAATATCGTAGTTAAAACGCTATTAATATATTTATGGGCTGAATTGTCTAGGCAGTCTAGAAAGCTGTGTACAACAGTTAGACATGTAGTCAAATAAAAGACTAAGGTGAACTTAAAAAAGATTTCCCACCAGTATTCAATAAATAATAAAACCATAAAAGTCGTTATTTCAATGGGTTTTTGTATTTTGTTCCAGTAACTGCATAATTTATTTTGGACACCAATTACTCTTAAACTTGCAAAATTTACTAAGACGCTTTAATTTTCCTTTCAAAATCAGTAAATGTACTATTAACATGATTTTACAGACTTTAAGAGCTAGTAGTTTAGGTTTTAGAGAAAAGGGGCTTAAAATATGAAAATAATCTTTTGTCTTAAAGAAAATTATAGGTCTCATTTTTCAGCTTTGATCATAAGAGGAATATAATTATTTTTCTACTAAAAACCGGTAAAATGTTTTCGTAAAACAACCTACAATAAAACTGAAACTTTACTCATAATTCAATTCACCCTTTAAATATACTTCACCGCACAATACAACAAAACGGTTCGTACTGAATACAATTCAATACGCTTTAAATTATCAGCTGTACTAATTATTAACGACACAATACGCCGATGGACAATTATTGGTTGTCATTATTACACATTTATGACATTTATCTAATCGGCTTTAAATAAACCATTTTCCTGGAACTGCTGTGGTACAATCGTATAGTACAATATATAATAGTAACATCACGTTGGTCTACTAAAACTTAAATTATCTTCTATTGTTCTTTTTTTCAGTATATTTCAATTCGTAAAAGATTATAAATATACGAGTAAATTCTTCTTCTTCTTCTTAACTAAGAAGAAGACGGGTAAATTGGAACCTCACTATTATAATAAGCAAAAACTTTTTTACGCCTCTACACAACGACGGTGTCCTAAATGAGTGGCAAGTATGACGCGACGCATTACGACTCCATACAAATATCTCTGTTTTTGTAGCAACCGTTGTGTGCAATGTGTGGATCGCGTCGCGACTGCATTGTTCGCTCACGTAGAACCGTTAGTGCCCAGTATCTCAACGTGTTCACTCAGATAAATCATTCTAACAAACATCATACTAGAAATTACCTATCAAACATGAAACTACTTTCATCTATAACGATCACGATCAGGCTTAACCAAGCGAAGTGGATTATAGTCTTAAACTATGACGTGAATAGTCTCTGAAAACGATACTTTAATCTCTCTGTCATCGTAACTTACTGTGTGTTAATATGTGTTAATAACTTGCATAACTTTAAGCTTAACTTATTACGTTACGTTATGCTGGTACTCAATTACTTATATTGTCAAAGTGTTAATGATTGAATAACACGTGGTGAGTAAGATTCATAGATGTCAGCTGCTGACACCTACGAATCTTACTATATTTTGTCCAGGAGGAGCTCGAAATATTTTGTGTCTTAAATATTTTGAAAAAGTTCTAACATGATGCAAATTATTTATAAACTTTTAAATTAGGTCATTAAGATGACTCTATTTGCAGCTAAATTAATTCGTTTATTAGGCGTAAACAAATAATTACACACTTCTTCTTCTTCTTGTCGTGTCAATGACTATAGTAAAAATGTTTTTTCTTCTATCTATATGGTTATATATAAATATATCTATAATTACACACTAAAATAAATACAATGATTTGATAAATAATCAGTGGTTAAATGTGCACTCACCACGTTTTCCACAATAAATAATAGTGATACAAAAAATACTAGTATTATTGTGAAAAAGCGTGGGTTGCTCGATAGACGAAAAATATGGCACAGAGCGCCCCACGCTTTTCACAATAATACTAGTATTTTTTGTTCATTACCATTTTCAGCTTTTATTAGGAATTATTTTTCACTTTTTAGTTAGAAGTACTTTAAAAGCGTGTTTTTTAGTTTTTTTAAACTATTATTTATTTTCTACTTTTTAGTTTGGTTTATTTATAAGAGCGTTTTTTTTTATTTGTTTAATTTTTTTTCGAATTATTACATTGTCATCGATCTTTGACAGGCGTGCAAAATTTGAATGAAATCTGTCCGTTTAAAGTGGGTCAAAATTGAGTCCAAAGGAGTTGGTTACATACATACATACATAGATAGATAGAATGGATAGATAGAATAAACTTTATTGCACACCAAAAAATAAGACACATTAAAGAACATAATTTAACATTAAGACATGTACAATGGGCGGCCTTATCGCTAAAAAGCAATATCTTACAGGCAACCTTTGGATGGACAAATAGATAGTTAGACTGATATGGGGCAGTTTAAGGTGTAAGAGATGAGATAGAAGGTTTACTATAACTAATATTTACATACATTTACACATTTAATAGGTACATTTACCTACAAATTAAATACATATTATATAAACATATATATAGGTATACTTAAAATAAATATGTAAATATCACTATTTATATATTAAATACATACATATTATTATAAATAAATATTATACATACATATAATGAAAACAGAGGAAAATAAGAAATGTATACACAAGTTTTACACATGCATCTGAAAGGACTGGCAATGTGAATAAATAATGTTAAGATTTATAGAGAGGATAAGTAATGATCTTTGACAATTTTTTTAAAAGAGTAAATAGTTTTGGCGTGTCGAATAGACACGGGTAATGCATTCCACAGACGTGTTGCTTGAACCACAAAGGATTTGTCGTAGAAGGTGGTAGAATGCATTGGCATATCCAGTTTTAGATTTTCCGACGATCTTAAGGCTCTAGAATGCGTGTCACTGACGAACTGAAAACGTTCTTTTAAGTAAGAGGGGGCAGAAGGGTTGAATAAGACCTGGTAGAGTAGAGAAAGAATGTGAGTATTCCGTCGAAGGCGAATAGGAAGCCACTTGAGCTTATTGCGGTACTCGGATACATGATCATATTTGCGTAACCCAAATATAAATCTTATACAGAAATTTTGAAGTCGCTCAAGCTTATCAAGCTGCTCCTCTGTGAGATCAAGATAGCTGACATCGGCGTAGTCGAGGATAGGAAAGAGAAGAGTTTGAACAAGCGCAATTTTAGTGGAAGTTGGAAGAAAATTCTTTAACCTACGCAAAGACCCCGCTGACGCAAAGAGTTTACGGCTGGTTTCAAGTAATTGGGGACCCCATGACAGCGTTTCATCAATGAGTAATCCCAAGTTTTTAACAGTTTTACTCAAAGGAATTGTAGTACCGTTAAACTGTACCAGAGGTAGCTGCTGCCAATGAACTCTAGATAAGGTTCTGGAGCTGCCGATCACAATTACTTGAGTTTTCGAGGGATTTACACGAAGTCCATGCTGATCACTCCACTCAGATATTCCTATCAAATCTCTATTAAGGATTTCAATGGCATTGGGCAGATTACTCAACGGAGCCTGAGTGTATATTTGAAGATCATCTGCATAAAGGTGATAGGATGAATGTAGACCCTTGGAAATAGAATTAATAAAAATTGCGAAAAGTAGAGGAGAAAGCACGCCCCCCTGCGGTACACCGGCTGTAATATCACACCAAGAAGAAATGGACTACATACATACATACATACATACATACTAACATACATACATACAGGTGAAGCTAATTTAAGCGTGTTAAAAATAACAGGAAACCGAGCTAGTGCGAATACATCTTTATAGACTAGTCTAACTTATACACACATGTATTCAAGTCATTAACATCAGAAAGAAATCAAACCAATATTCCTCATGTGAATTCACAGAACTCGATTGTTATTCCTAACAACTCATAACAGTCAAGTGCAACCGAATCTGGTCCTTAATACTTTCTTGATAGTAAGGAAATCGAACTCATAATCCCAGCGTTGATATTTTTTATCAAAACTAATGAACCGTAGTAGAAGGGTCCTTTTTCTGCATCAATAAAAACACTCTATTTATGATCCTTGCCAAAACGAAAGTATTTCCTATATTTCCTTTGTTTTCGCCAGAAGTTCTTGTTTTTCCTGTTTCAGGTTACTTTTCGTTCATTAAATCCGTTTTGGGATCATTTGTTCCACGTGGCAGAGGTACACGTTTTTATTTGTTTGGAAATTCCAAATAGTATTGGATTTCAATCGCCTTATGGTCATTTCCTGCTAGCAATTACTTGCATACCGAAATTCGTTACATTGTTTTTGTTATTTTTTGCTATGTCAAAAATAATGGTACTGTATTTAGCAGCTTGCAAAGAAATATTGTAAGGAATTAAGTTACTATACACCGTTTAATTTAAATATTAAATCATGTGAAAGTTGCCTTCTACATATGAGTACCAAAAATTTGAACTATTTTGGAAAAAAATTGTATGATTAAATCAAAATAAGTAAGTTTTAGGTACAGTTAGCTGTACATTCTATAAACAGATTTATCATATGGAGTATAATAAAATTATAATAATTATTGTGAGGGTTGTAAGGCCTTAATGGCATTAGTAGACCACTTCTCTATCTGATAAATCTCTGTTTATAGAATGTACAGCTAACTGTTATCATATCATCGACGTACTATGGTCCATCATCTCAACACAGTGATTCAGCCTAAACCATCCAATTATAGCCTGTGGTAATTGAACCGGCCATATTAACTATTCTGTCCATGCTGAACACACCCCAACATGAACGGCAATGGCACTTGAGAAACTTGTACACATCTGAACTATGGCTATTTTAGTTTGATGATATCCAAGAGCTGTATCCATGGTTTGAAAAGATTCTTTCCGGAGGGGAAAAGATGCTTGAATCAAAATAGTTGATCGGAAGGGGAAAGTCGAAATGACATGTTCTTGACAAAAGAATTAACTTTTGTACTATTTATTTAAATGACCGTGATTTTGTAAGAAATTTTGGTTAATTTTTAAGCATATCAAAGATTTTATCAAAATTTTGATTGCGTTAATTTTCTTTGTACGGCCAAAATAAAATAAAACAAAATTTTTCACAATAATAATGAACAACAAACATAGCTAATTTAGCTAAAACTTGAATATACATTAAGCCAAGTGTGATAAATGTCATGCCACGCACACGTTTTAACAAAACTAATATCGATATTAAGCCGATATTTTCATAATGTTAGCATTCAGTCGACCAGATTTACATTCAAAACAATATACACGTAAAAATCTTTTGGTGTTAATAAATACGTTCGTTATAATGATTACGTACTAAAAGCCGAAATAAATATTCCAAAATATCCGTAACGGAGCCTTTGCCTCAACCGACCCTTCTCATGTTTCGTGGTCAATATACAAAGGTACATTCATTATCATCTGTTCATTACCGCAAACCGATTAATAGGGCTTCAATTACAAATTATGATTTTTATGTATTTACTCATTTATGTTGTGATTTTAAAAGGTATTGATTTTCGAGCCTGTGTTGTTATGCTGATTTGATTGAGAAGAGGCACTCAGAAGATTGATTGATTGTTGGTATGCTGAGTCTGAGCATTCTTATTATGTAACATGTTTGGTTGTTCATCTAATTAGTTGTAAGTATTTGAATCGGTGAAAACTCACTCAATTTTATTATCTAAGAGTAAATATATAAAAATAAATCCCTATTTCTCCTGGTCACGGCATTACGCGTGAATGGCTGGACTGATATCACTGATTCTTTTTTTTTATCTTATCTTTTATAGTCACGAACTGGTTCTAACAAATAAAAAAAAGAGAAATTTGCGCGAGAAATTTGATAATAGAACACATAAGCACCATTTTAAATATTCTAATGATTTTCTAATGTAGCCTTAACGCTTATGACTATTTTAATGTAACCTTATGGGGTTTGACATAACATTGACAGAATGTGGGTTGCAAAATATGGTCAAATAGGATATGTTTCATAGTTGAAGCAGGACAGCGTCTGTCGGGTTAGCTAGTTATTAATACATTGCCAAAATATGGCCTGTGCTTTAAAATTATTTTGCTTTACTTTTATTATTAAGAATTTCTCTCTAGTTTTCATAATATTACCTCCAGCATATTGTAAACATTTACAGCATATTTTGAACAGCATCTCTAATGGTATTACCGAAAGACACATCACGTAAGAAGTCGTGGTCTGGCACATTACAGCGCTACCACCTAAACAGTCCAACGATAATTCCAATTTAACTCACGTGGAACCTTAAAAGCTTCCCAAATTGTTCGAGACTAGGGGTAGAGGGGAGGCTAACGCAATTAAATAGCAGCCTCCCCTTAAATTAATTTTGTTGACATATTGTAAATCTCTGTTTATTAATAATTGGGATAATAGATGGCGCGATCGTTGTTTTTAACGCAGAAGATAATGTAATTTGCGAAGATGAAGGGCTGTAAAGGTTTTTAAATATGATTTATTTATCTTATCCTTACAATTTTGTAAGTTATTTGTTTTTTGAAGGTGAACAAATAAAAACTCAATTAAATAATACCATCACGATACCGCGAAGGAACATCGATAGCAACGCAACTTTAATATCAAATCAAAACAAAATTGCTGATCGCCGATGCTAAAAGTGTATGCTATAACTCTAATATGGAAGGATAATCAGGACTTTAAAGAGCGCACATTTTCACGCATCAAATTGTTACGCTTAACTTTGTAACACTAAACACAACATCAAAACTAATAAACTATACAATACCGACTGACGAGTACGTAGTAACCGCGCAGAAACTAGGGCAGCTCATAAATATGCATGGACCTTACTAGCCCTGTGTAGATGCGCTCTTACCTGTAAAAAAAACAAATTACGTTAGTAAGCTTGTTAGCATTATTTATACGGGCTTGTTTTAATTTGGAGTCTGTGGGGGCTTTAGAACGTATGTGCTTGCTGTTTTCCTGAAAGTATGCAGTAAAAAGAACTTTAAAGCCGGCTCCAGACGCTTGTCGAACAATGGCAAACAGCGATTACCAAACAACAAATGCCAATATGTGGACATGGGTGTTTGTTGGTGTTTGTCTGTTTTTGTTTGTGTTCGCCAGTGTTTGGGGTCAAATCAAAAGATGTTCGGCAAACATTTGGCAATGTCTCCACACGCTTGTCTTTTGCGTTAACGACTGGAGCCGCCATCAAATTCAGAAAAGCTAAGGTATTAATTGAAAGTAATTTTAAATTTAGGTTTGGGACAGCCCATGTAGCTGAAGTTCAGGCTGCCATCTTTTAAAAGATGTCTTGCAAAAACTTGTAAGCATGTATGGATATTTGTTACTGTTTCACGCAAAAACACAAATTATATTTTGGTTGAGACACATTTATATAGTTATAGCCTAGATTATTTTTTATTTGGGTACCACGAGAGTGAAGCCTTCTTCTTACTAAATAAGCTTTTTTATTTTCATTTAAAAGTATACTAGTAATTTGCATATAAAAATTAAAAGCATTCCTGTTAACCCCCTCCAGCTAAGCTTAATTTGCTTGTGTTAGGAGAAAGTTAATGACCAGGATTCGAACCCACGACCTCTCGATCGTAAGACCGATATCCATAGCGCTACGACCGCTTTAATAAAATAAAATACTTTTTTAGTGGCAGAAGGTAACTAAATACAAGTCCGCTATATATCTTTTACAGAAACGTAACTAATTACAAAAGTGAGGATGTAAGCATTTTAAATTATACGGGTTTGTTTTCCTAATTACTCGGCCTGGTAATGAGGTCCAGCGTTTTCGTGCTATTTTTAATGTTACTTGTAAACGAAAAAAACTCAGGCTTTTATTAAATTAATTATTTGTATTAAGTTTACCACCGTGTTAAAGAAGAGGTACTAAACTATCTTTAAGAAAATATTAACGCTTCAGCAATGTATTGCAAGTAAATGTAAAAGTAGTGGTACCAAGTTTTATTTTTAAATCAGATCTGAATGACTGCGGTTAACGTAGACATGAAGTAAGTGGCAGTCATATAACTGTCTTCTTACCAATTGACTCTAAAAGAATTTGAAGAAAACATTTTCTATAATTGAATTCATATTGCATTTTATCACAAACTGACTTTTCAAATCAAAAATCTCTAACGCAATTAATTTCCTCAGATCTGGATCGTCTCAGTTTGTAGCAGTCATAAATCATCTAGACATTTAGTAAGTCGCCTAGGTCATAACTCAAATGGACTGGCCACAAATTGAATTTAGTCACAGATATTCAACGAATGGATAGAAATATTACACCAAGTTATTTTGTGGAGCTCCCGCAATCTGTCACTACTTGTCTGACTGATTTATTCTTTAGTAATATTTTAAAAAAACATGTAGAAAAGATGCTTCAAGACGTAAGCTAGTATGTGATGTTTGAATTTTAAAATGTTTAGCGAAGGTTGAACATTTTTGAAAACATCATTTGAAATTCTGATGCAATCGAAGATACATTGGAATGTATGTAGCGTCTGTACTCTTTGTTTGAAAAGCAAATATTTTGTCAAGTTGGTACAATATCAAACCCGTTTATACAACAATAATAATGCTATTGGCTGTAAATGTTAAAGCAAATAGATTCAGTTGACGTTTGTTGGAGCAGACTAAAATCATACTATGTTCATAGTACAAGTTCGCTGCCTTAACAAACTTCAAGTAAATCTATCATTAGAACTGAGGCTTTCAATAATTTAAAAACCAGCCAAGTGCGTGTCGGACATATTTTAGACTTTAAAGGGGTTTTTATGTATTAAACAAGTAATAACTTCATGCTAGTGAGTGTTTTTAAAGATTTTTTCATTATGTACGAACTGTTCCAGGTAACTTTACTTTGCAATTTAGGCCCTTATTACTCTTGAACTAATAAAGTTAACAATCAATATTTTTTTGAGCAAACGGTTTAGTTTTCAGAGGAGGGTGACGCCTTACTCGATAAATATCTTGGCAAATTCTCAATGTTTTTAAAAACCTATCTAATGATATCTAACAATATAGGGTAAACAAGGCAAAAATTTAATACCCACTTTACATGTAGGGATTCATATCACTTTGTCAGCAGCCTTAATTGACATATTCTTGCAAAATTTTAAGTTTCTAGCACTAACGGTTTGGACACTATGCCTTGGACGGACAGACAGACGGACAAGGCGCAACGATACGGGTTCCTTGTTCCTACGGAACCCTAAGAACCGTTCACCAAAAACTATAAGCAGGAACTTCTATCATAAAGTTTATAGTTTAGAAATAAAACGTTTGCAAAAATAAAATACTTATCTTGCAAAAATCATAAACAATCAACATAACTCATTTTTAAAACCAAGCGCTTATGATAATGAGACAGGCACTTGTTTAATTAAATCACTACCTCATTTAAAAATGTACCAAGACATTTTCAAGAGGAAACTTAGTTTAAAAGAATAATAAATTCTTTCTAGTCTAAAGACGCCAAGGAAAATTAGATTTCATTATTTCAGCTTCAAAAGTGCCTCGTTTTTTCTAGTCTCCTTAATAGTGCTGTGAACGTTTACAAATCCCGGGATGAAACGCGGGATTCGATGTAATAAATCTTGAAAATTCTGTGATTTTAATAAGCGGTTATCCAATTTGGATCAATGAAAGCGTTAAAGTAAAGAAATCAAATGCAGATGGTCGCACTTTGAAAACATAAATGAAATGAAGTGTGGTACTTAAATTGAAGTCATTAGAGTTCTGAACCGCGCAATTCTTCAATGTTGAAACGAGAGTTTAGAAAGTTTTTTCGGAGCATTCTATGTAAAGTACCTTGCAGATTGATTTATTACAACATTATGAAATATTCTTTTGTATTCAGTTTCTGGGACGGTAATGCAATAGGTGTAGCTTTTCATATAGTTAAAAGAAGACAATGTTTTGGGGTTAAAAGAGGATGACTTTTAACTCCAATTTATTTTTTTAACTATAGACGGCCTTATTTGAAAGCTCGTCCACGTGTTTGTAAAATTGTAAAACAACTTTCTTCTTCTTTCACCCAAGAACAACCCAACATGGATTATCCCTTACCCCAGATAGATAATTTTAATATGTCTTCGATTTTAATACATTTAATACATATTTTTTTTCACTCCTAACATTATTTAACCTATTCAAAACACTATTATTTTTATTTAAAATTTTCGGGCATATTATTATTATTTATATTAACCGAGACTTGATCCCGGGCTCAAACATTTTATTAACCCAAAACACAACTTAATAAATGACATGACAGTGCTGTGATGATAATCAAAATCGTAACTTATTTGCATTAATTGAATCTTTTAGCTTTTATTAGTTCTGGTATAAATTAGACATGTATTTACAGAAAACTATACATGTTGGATCTTCACTCATCTTCATGTTGGATCATCACTGGTTTTTGACTTTTTTCTTTAGAGGACAAATAAGACGAATTACTGATTGAAAAAAAAAGGTCTCAGATTTTATACATTCTGAATAGACAAAATCAAATAACATAATATCTTATAGTATATTTTTTTAAAAGAACTTAGTATCTAACTCTTGTTTATATTTGCCTACCTGCTGCCTGCCTTTACCTTATACTACAATATTTTTAATTATAATAAAAGGAAACGTTACCTCCATTACAAAACCAACCTATTCAAAACGTGTCTTCCTTTCAATCATAGTTAACCCACCGCTATCCAAAAACAAAGAAGAACCTTAAGCTCTAGAAAACAATGGCAATTTTTCATTAAATATTTCAACTTTGAACAATAAAAAATTTAACCGTCAATTCACTTAGCGCCCACTCCGTGGCCTCGAGTTTCTTTTTACCTCCAACGCGCTCGTTAGTGAGATCTTCAATGCAACAATTACTAAGATATCTTTCTCTTTCCCCCATTCGTCTTTTCTCATTATTTTATGTCCTTTTCTTGTTTTTATTGCACATGGCTTCGTTTCCTCTCAGCGAGCGTTCAATGGATTCAATTTAAAATGAAATCGTGGAGTTGCAGGTAGGGTTACCGACCGTTTGTCATAAAAAGAAAAGCTTTTTGAATTTTCATAGAAATGCGCTGTCTATTTTTACAACTATAAGTTTGATTTAATTTTAGGTAAAACACAAATGAAGCTGTATTTTTCACGGTTTTTTATTAGTCTTGCTATTTTTGATGTTTTAAAACTATTGGCTAATCAATTCATCTTTTGTCACTTGGATAAAAATCGTTATTTCGGTTCTTGACGACTTTAAAAAGTTATGCGGACTAGCTAAATTTGATCGAACATCCCTATTGAATATCCCTATGGTCACAATAGGTTCACGTTTGGAATAGCTTAAATCAGTCTAGTATTTCATCTCGGAGTTGTATGCTGCATCATAATTTGCGAAAAGGGATCATACTGTTTGAGCTACTGTGAACAAAGATCACTCATACCTAAAAACATAAAATAATCTTTTAAGTAGACAGAAGACAATAAAATTTAAGCGTTACAATAGTTGTAAATGTAAACAAACTTCGTTTCATAATTTGATCCATAAATTAAAAACTACCGAACCAATTTTGATATAATTTACACTGTTACCTAATTAAAACTTCCCGTAAGATAAATAAAAGAATAATAGCACATTGACTATCAATTGCAGAACGAAATTATGCTCCAACTTGCCCACATATTTTTGCAAAATTTCTATATTATGTTAAAAAGCTCTAATAGATTAATCAAGTGTAAATATATCGCATTTTTAGAATCGTTTATAAAGTGACAGCCCTGGATAGAGAATTTCAAATGAAACGGTCGTCCGTAAGGGGTGCTAAAGGATAATCTTGTTAATTAGTAAAGTAGATTAATGAACAAACTGTATGCAAATTGGATTTGAAAAATGTTTCTTTGTTTGAACGTGCCTGGTTGCTTGACGTTTTTGTAGAATATTTTTTTGTTTTTTATGGTACGTACATACCGGACCAAGGACGGATATAAAAAAAATCAAAATGAATCATTCGAATCACTTACAACTTCTACGTTTCATCTGATTTGGAGTTTGTGTGTAGCATGATAAGTTTCCGTCTTCGGCTACAGTTGGTACCTACCTCAACAAGAAGTAGCCTATGTTTTTTCTGGGATCTTGAACTATGTTTACACCAACTTTTATCAAGATTGGTCTAGCTTATTGGGTACAAATAAAAAAAATCGTTCTTTTTTTTATGTAATCAGTACGAATATTTATTCGACATACAGAAAAAAAGAACTCGTGAATAAAATTAGTAGTTTTTGACATTAGATTATCAATATTAGTATCTTACTTATATTCGAACAAACACAAGATACTGTAATTTATTTGAATAATTCATACCTTCGTTGACCTAAGAGATAGATTTTGTCATGTTTTTCCATACAAAAATATGTCAAAAACGTGACGAAATCTATTTCTTTTGGTTAGCCCGGCTAGTGAGTATGCAGCATAATGACAAAGTGAGATAACCATCTGTACTTCTGTGTCACGTTAAAGTGTATTCATATTTTGTATCCCTGTGACAACAAAGAGATTTTTTATAAACTAGCTTTTAGGATTATTTCCAAGCCATATCTCTTTTACAGTCACATGACTCGTGTTTTAGCGCACATTGTAATTATTTTGTCTGACATCCAAATAATCTAAATTGTTTCTATAACAGCACACTTATTTCTGAGACAGAGGCCTGAGCTTCTGTGGGAAGAATACAAAACTCCCCTATGTTACTTGTCGTTTTTTTCGTCCCATGTGAGAGATCGAACTAGAGACCTTACAATGAGCGGTCCCAAATTATACCACTAGGCCACGAAGCGGTCTAAATTTTTTGTGGTTTACTAAAAGTGCCACACTGACAGAATTTACCGCACGAATATCCAAATAAGGTAAAACAGACATGCCAGTATTCGCATATTTTGCTTTTAAAACAAAAAGATCCTTTATTTCACAATGGCCAAAGGACAGGCTTTCAACAGTCACTCACAAAGAACGGTCTAATTTCAGTATTCACGTAATTAAGCGTTTTTTAGCCATCCAAGTGAACGGGCTTCCCATAAATTAGTCGAAACCCGGCAGCGACCCGGTAATGAAATGTGCGACCCGGGTAATGAAAAAAAAAAACAAATTTATACCTTGGCACGAAGATTTATAGGTTCCGGTGATCTGTGCCCGGATAGAAGGGGTCAATTTGTGATGCGAGGGGAATAAATGTATGATATGCTTGGTTTCTTTCACGAGATATACGATTATGACCTTTATTAGGAGGGTTTTTTGTGAAGACGAATGGTAGCGTATTCTTTTAACGTATAACTTATAGCTCTCTTGGTAAAATATTGACCGAAATAAATATTTTGTTACTATAAAATGACGAATAAATATTGCTAAACAAATCAATAAAATTATGAGGAGATACAACATGTGGCACTTTTAATTTTCTCATTGTGCGTAAAAAAATTACCTACAATATAATGAGCTCAGTCAATATTTGATTGATTATGCGATATTTGTGAGTGTAATACATCTCTGTTAAAAGCGTTATTTGTATATGCTTTGCAGTTGGCAATAATGTAATAGCATTATCTACGCTGATGATGCAATTTCATTATTGCATTCTGATTCATAATAATGCATACCAGCATACCCGTATTCAGTGAGCCGATTATTTAGCCAATTAGTATCAAAATCAGCGTGGTGAAGTGTTAACTACCAATAATACTAACGAACTGACGGACACGTTTAAAAGTAGTTGGACTAATGAGTGAGTGAGTAATCAGCAAATGAGCAAATAAGTCCTGTTTGCTGACAAGTTGGCTGACAGTGTGTCGATAGTCAGGGTGATTTGAAGGGTCTATGTTGACAAATATTGATGATAATATATCTTTATTGAGTGTGTGAAATTGATGAAATAAACGGATTTCAGAGCTTTTTAGTGACACATTGGTTAACAAAAACTATAATTATAAAAACATATTCGAGAAGTATTGAGTATTAACCATCTTTACGTCTATCTAGCTGTTCCTAATTAATTAGGCTAAGATCTGTAGAGCGTAGTCTCTTGGTCTTTTTATCATAAAGGCAGATTAAGGTTAGTCTTAGTAAAAATAAACAACCTACCGCCCGCGGCTCCGTCTTGGTGGTACGTCAGTAAAAAGCAGGTTTATAACATTATATATAGTTACATGTCATTGTATGCTTGCTAATGCAAAGAGGCATCAAGACCTCACAATAAACGCGGTCCCAAAAACTTAGAATAAATAATTTCAACCACAAAAACTATGCAAATTACAATACAAATTTGAATTTACAATAAATTGGTTATAAGTCGATGTAAATGAGTTAATCCGTCGGATCATTTGAATTCGGTCGGTTATCAATAACGGAATTATGGAGACAGTTTGTTATTGAATTTCAATGAACGAATATTTGTGCTTATCTGTGGTATTAAAACTATAGCCCATTGTTGTTGTTGTTCAAATAGGAAGGAATAACAATTATTATGAATTTGCATTGCTTTGAAGATAAGGGAGCATTATTGGTACTCATCAAGTTTTACATTTCCAGTGTATACTGGTCTCCCATCGCTCGTGAAGTCTATACGAGACCATCTAATACTGTATAGCTTGTTGTGTAGCCGTGAGTACATGTGAAGGTTTATTATGAAACTGGTACCACTACAACCAACACTCCTGTTAATGACTAACACTTCAATTTTCGGATTTTATCGCGATATTTCACTTAAATTTCACTTACTTTGATTTCCCTGAAATTTAAGTGAAATATCGCGATAAAATCCGAAAATTGAAGTGTTAGTCATGTATAACATTCGCGTAAACCTTAGAAAATATTATACTCCTGTTAATCCTATAAATGTGAAACTTTGTGCTAACAACCACTGTATGAATTTTGATGAAATTTGGCATTTATACAGTTTATAGTCTGCACTTTTTATCGAATCGCTGTTAAAAGCTAGTTAATTTTATATAAGTATACCTAACATCAAATGTTTTCATCAAACTATTAGGTAAGCGGTAACGAACCGCGTAGTTAATTACTTTCAACATCAAAAGCTTCCAACAGTTTTCTAATCAACTTAAATAATATCAATTTGTAAGGTCATTCCAAATAGTTAGTGCAGAAGTTCAACTCCAAACTTGACAATTTTGTGACAAACTATTATGGATCTACTATTAGGGTCGGTAGCATGATATCCTATTGTTTTTCTTTAAAATGCAAAACTTACCCGTTTGCCTTAAGATACCCAAATATGCCAGAGCACTTTTTTATAAACCACCTATTGTAATCTCCTAGCATGTAAAAAATAACTTGGACAAAACGTCAAAACAGTCACAAGGGGTTAAGAAGTATGGACAAGTTAGACGGAAAAAAAAGCCAAGTGAAGTGAATGCGAAGTTTATGTTACATATTTGGACTGCTAAAAGTCAGAACTACTTCATATTTATAAAGAACTCACTGAACTTTTGGCAGTCCTGACCAAAACAATGAGGTAATAAAGGCATTGATCATCACGCTTATATTACCCAGAAGAGTGTTGCAAAGATGTACGTAACCCACAAGTATCTTGCCATGAGACCTATAAGTTTAACTTGAGATACCCCACGGTGAGCAGTCGCAGATTTTACCGCTAGTCGAAAGAAGTGGTCTCAATCATTACGTAATCGTTACTACGGTTTTTTTTTAAATATGTAAAATCAGCCAAAATAATTATCGTGTATTTGACAAGTGAGATTTCTGTACAAACTTGTACATTTAATAATAGAATTAAACTCAATTATTTATAACAATAACCGCGAGTAATTAAGAATAGACTCGTAAATCTAAATATCGAAACAAATTAAATGTTCGACTTCATTTGGAATTCGAGTGATTGATTTACATCGAAACTTTGAACAATTGTTTTGGGGTCGTTTTGTTTAATAAATAAAGCTGCTTATAAGTAATTGAATTTGTTTGGTTGATTGCACGAATTTTGGCAAATTTATTCCGTAGTTGGACTAATATTTACGTAAAAATATTCTCGTTAATTTGATTTGCTTGTCTAGCTCATACACAAAATATATATAGTGCACTGTATTCAACACTAGCTGCTGCTGCTCTGAAAACATATTGGCTATATTTGCTAATAATATAACTTCCAATTAACGCGATCATACATTATTTACCTTTTAGGCTTGACGTTTCGGCAGATAGATTACACTGGCCGTGGTCGCAAGCAGACTGATCAGACATCTGATAGATCAGAGAATGCATAATCGCTTTAATTCCTGTTAGATTTTACTTAATATAACTTCCATTGGAGAAAGCATTTTAAAAATCGATTCAATAGTTTTGAGCCCGTTCATTACAAAAAAAAATACAAAATGATGAATTATTTCAACTTACAAGAAAAGAAACCTTGAATATAATATGATAATAAAAATTAGAATCGAACAAATTATACCATACAATATTTTAAAAAATGTGGCAAATTTTTATATTCAGAATATTCATATACCTTCATCGAAAATTTACGCAAAAACTGAAGCCACAAAGGAATTTACTCGAACATAGTTATATAAATAGATGTAACTTTACAAACATACCAGATCCAGTACTAAAGTAAAAGTATACAAGAAATTAATTAACTAAAACTAACAACAAAATACCTGCAAGCCCAGTGTTAGCTAAGCTTTGCGTCGCGTCGGTGTGCGAAATTCTCGAAAAACTTGCCCAACTTGGCTAATTAACTGGATAAATTATTTATGCAACAAACATTAATGTACTGTGACCATGATACAAAAATATTTTAGAGATGGTCCTGGTTTAAAAAATCGAGTGGCCAGCCTTTTGTCGCTGAAGCATGCGTTTTTTATGTATGCTTAAGGCCAAAAGCCAAAAAAACCGATGGCCATTGGAGCAAACAAGTCCTGGAATGGTGACTGCAAGTTGAGCATCGTAAGGTAGGACGCACCCACCCAGCAGCTGGAAGACAGGCGTAAATTGGGAAAGGCCTTTGTCTTCAAGAAGACTAACAGAAGCTAAGGACTCTTATACACTTGCATAACGGGTCAATATCGTTAACCTCTATCCACCAATGTACGAATAAGTCAAATAGGTTAGAGGAGTTCAAAAGAAGATGGGAAAATTGTAAGTGTGCGCGAATAAATGAATTGAAACAAAATAAGTGCACGTCAAATTTGAGCTATAGGACTTTGAAAGCAACAGTTTCAATTTAACACTCAATAATGTTTGAATATTTAAATTATTCAACGATTATATTTAGTTTAATTTTAGTCTTATTAGATTATTATTTATTTTAGTTGTGTTTTCAGCTGGCTGTGTTGGTTTATTAGTAGTTTAGGATTAATTTAGTAATTTAAAGAATGCCATCCTATTATAGAGAATCCAACATTTATTGATTTCAACTTTACGCCAATTATTGTAACAACTAAATAAACAGGTCTATAAATTTCATCAAAAAACCCGACTGCTTAAAAAAAAGAACTGAAAAGATAAAAACAAGTATAGCATTATCTACATTAAATTCATTAACAACAAATGAAATATGTCAAACTAAATTCTTTATGATGTTGCAGGCGGTGACAAACTAAGTTATATAGTAGTAACAAAGTATTGTTTGAACCCGAAACTATAAAAATTAATCGCTATTGTTAAATTGTGAACTGTCGTTAGTGGGATGCACTTAAATTAATATCATTTTTTCATCATCAATTTGTTCAACTATCTCAGGATGCTAATGACATTGAGACCACATTGGGTCGTCCATTGAGCAAGTGCAGGAAGCTCGACAGTGACCTTCGGTTTGAGACACATATAAAGAAGGCTGGAAGAATTGTTTTTACCGCCTTTACCGGATTAGACCATACCTTAGTGTAGATATACGAGACAGGCTGTGTGAGTCATTAGTTTTATCAAATTGAACTATGCAGATGCTGTTTAGGGACCATGCTTGTTGGGTAGAAGGGAGAGACTCATACAGCGGGTGCAAAACTCATGTGACTCCACGTGCTCATGTAACACCTTTCCTAAACAAAGGTGATTTAATGAGGATGACTACTCGCAGAAAGTTGCATTTAGCTACTCTACTGTTTGGTGTAATACTAACCAGGAAGCCTATGTATCCCTGGAACAAGTTGAAAAGCTACGCTTAGCTTTTGTTTTTGTTTTTCATGTCTGTTATTCTGTAATGTACTTTATGTGTTTATGCCAACGACGTGCCCGCCAATCGTAGCGCTCTCCATCTTTTGCGCATAGGTTGAAATGATAATTGAAGCGCTATGATTGGCGATTGCACTTTTGTTTGCTATGCGGACGCCACCGTTGGTCATTCGTTTCGTGCTATGGCCCGAGCGTCATGGTTGCGTTTCGTTTTACTAGTACATAATGTTTTTATTTTTTGTTTTCTCTGCTTTGTTTTGTCTAGTTAGTTATTTTTTTTGTAAATTTAATTTTAAATCTTACTTTTTTTATTTATTGATGTTTTTAAGTACAGTGAGCCAAGCAATTAGGTATGCAGGACAAAATCTACGCCTTAGTGAAAACTGGCTGCATTAGCTATGCATGTGTATTTATTTATTTATTTATTTATTAAAATCACTTACAATATAATCTTACAAAAATTACAACAACATAGTGTAACATAAACCAGTTTAGGTTTTTCCGTACACCAATTCGTCGACGGTACATGTGAAAAAAATTCCATCGGATTTACACACAGCGCAGCGCGCGCGTAAACAAATAAAATTTCTATCCACCTTCAAAGCAAAATGCATTTATACAGCGTGTTTGACTAAGTTTCCTTGGAATATTAAATGAAATTATTTGCTATTTATGTCGTTTATAAAGTATTGTTTTAATTTATAACTTATGTTCTTTTCCGTTAAAATAGTTTTTAGAGATTGTGGTAATCTATTAATTATGTCGGGAATAATATTGACAAGCCGTTGGCGTCCGTAGAAATTTTTGTAACATGGTTTAATTAATTTTGTATGCCTGCTTCTCAATGTCATTCTAGGTTTGAAATTATATTGTTTTAAATGTTCATTATAGTAATTTTCAGTTAAAAGCATAAATGTAACTTTGTTATGTACGGGCATTACATGACAAAGGGAAAACAGATGTGAATAGTCATTTTGGCACTGTTTTTTTATGTTAGGGGGGACTATGGTTTTTAGTAATCGTATTTGCAACTGGTATATCAGGTCTAGATGCGTTCTGTAAGTTCGACCGTAACTGCTTAAGCCGTATGAGACAACGGATTCACAAAGTGTTTTGTAAAGTGTGAGTAAGATGTCATAGGGAATTTTATTTTTAATTAGTGTAAATTTAGCCAGAATCGCTCAAAGTTTGTTGCAAACATAGTTAATATGGTCGGTCCACTTTAGTCGGTCATCTATTATAAGTCCTAAGTACTTGTGTTTTGACACTATTTCAATCGAATCACAGCTACAATGGTTAAGATTATATTGATGGAGGCAGGCGTGATTATGTGCTAATAGCTTAACCGGCTGTATTTTACGATTTTGGCTACTGCTTATGTACATAAGTTTTGTTTTACTACTGTTTAGGACCAAGCCAGCATCATGCGACCATTTAATTAGCACAGTAAAGTCTGATTGCATTTTTTGTATGGCTGCGTTTATATCATTATCGGCTGCTATTAAAAGGTGTCATCAGCAAATTGGTAAAAAGTAGTATCTTTTATTATGTGGGATAAGTCGTTTACATATGATATATAATGTAAAGGCCCAAGAACTGAGCCTTGGGCCGTTCCACTGTTGATTTTTACCCTATCACTGCAACTTTTACCTACTTTGACACAGTAAGACCTGTCTGTGAGATAATTTTTACTCCACTTAAGAAGTGGACCATCAATCCCACAAGATTTTAACTTTTCCAGTAATGTTTCGTGTCTCAAAGTGTCAAATGCTTTACTGTAGTCTATAAACAGTACTAATATGTGTTTTTTGCTATTAAGATGTCCGAGAATATCATCCGTAAACGAAGATAAAAGCTGCGTAGCACTTTTACAAGGTTGAAACCCAAATTGTCTGTTGTTAATTATGTTATTATCGCCATAGAACTTATATATTTGATGAGCTATGTATTTTTCTACGATTTTATTAATGGTTGTATTGTAATCGGTCTATAATTGTCATAAACCTGTATCATAAATTACATATTTATTAAGTATAATATACCCACTATTTAGATATGTAACCCACTTATCCATAAATGTTGCAGTAAGTCTTTACTATGACTTAAAAGTTTTTGCCCTGCATACTTAACTCGTTGGCCCACTGTACACAAGTTTTTAATTTATTATGATTTTTTATGTGATATTGTCCGTCCTCTCTCTCCGGCGCCATCAGAAAATCAGCGCTGCAGGGCTTGTTGCTCTGCCGCATATGGCTGAGATGGTGTCCACTCCTGGCAAAAAGTTTGTTTAGTATTGTAAGTTTTATTGTTTTATTTTCTTATTTATTTTGTCAGAATAAATATGTTTTCTTTCTTTCTTTCTTTTTCTTTATACTTACAAAAAATAGACAATCAGACTAACCCGTACCCACTCTACCTACTCACGCTCTCAAACAAAAACATTAAAATTAAATCTCACTATCATAATGTATTCACAAACCACAAATTGTGAAATGACGTGCCAAAATGTAATAGAAAGCACTGATTAACTTAATTGAATAGTTAATTGAGTTGAACGTATTTTCGCAGCTGCGTTATCTATTTAGTGATCTACGGATCATGCACAATTTATGTAGATGAATACAGGCAAAAATAAGCTTCAGTTGATAATTATTGTAAGGATGGTGGATGTAATAAGGGTCACGTTTGCTTGGCGTGTTCGGATTCACGAGTTCGGAGTAAAATTAAATACGTGTTGACTGATTGCAAGTTTATTAGCGACTGCTTTTGCTTATGACAATATCTAAACGTTTGGACCGGCATATGATATGTAGAACTAGGTAGCTATCTAATTGTATGAGCCGAGTGCATTTCTAACTCCAACAAAGGACATAAATTATTTTAATAGTAATTCTTATCCTATCCTACTGCTTTATGTTATTACTGCGCCAGTTTCTTATGATGTCTAAATGTTCGTTACTCTCGTACGCAAAAACTACCGAGTCGATTTTCATGAAATTTAGCTTATAGTCTGGATATACATAAAAACTAGAAAGCGAGGCAAAGCTAGAAAATCAATAATACAAGGCATTTTCTACAATTTTGAATAGCATGGTCACCTCAACCGAACATCGTTTTAACTCTGAAATATGTTTCTCGCGAAGTTAAATTACGATCGCGATGATGACGAGATGATTGATGATGGGAGCACTTCGGGAATATCAAAGTTGAGGACCGCTGTAGCAAACATGCTATAAAAGATTTAAAACTGCACCGACCATGGACTAAAAATCAAAAAATAAAAAATTGGCCAAGTGCGAGTCGGACTCGCGCACGTAGGGTTCCGTACCACTATACTTCTAAATAAATGTTTTTCTTTATTTTTTATTATATTGGAGTTGATTTAATGAAAGGTAAAATGTGGTTTACGATTTATTACGTATTTAAAAGAAACTAATTATTAGATCTTGTTCAAACCAATTTTCGGTGGTAGTTTGCATGGTAATGTACATCATATTATTATATTATTTTTACATTTATCATTCCCTTATTTTAGAAGTTACGGGGGGAGGGGACACACATTTTTCCACTTATAGATACCCCACACGTATGGGTATGATGAAAATATGATGAAAATAAAAGTATGGGGAACCACGAAAATTATTGTTTTTTTCTATTTTTGTATGAAAATCATAATGCGGTTCACCGAATACATCTACTTACCGAGTTTCCGGTATAGCTTTTATAGTTACGGAAAAAAGTGTCGGTGACATCCGGACGGACAGACGGACAGACAGACATGACGAATCCATAAGGGTGCCGTTTTTTGCCATTTGGCTACGGAACCCTTTTAAAAAGCGTTAGTAATTGTATCCTTAAGGCAATTTTAATCCATATCTAATGCTAACTCCTTTTATTACCCATTTTAAAGGTTCGATAATTTATTTCATGATAAAAACCGACCAAGGCTCGATCCCCAGACACTTTGCTTTTAAGCATAGAAGCATATCTCATGTGAATACTACATTTTAATGACATATTTTACATATCAAAAACCATTACAATATCAATCTGTAGTGACAACAGTTTGTTGTTTACTTCTCACAACATCCCTTAGGGATTGTCATTAACCCTTGTATTTGTGAGAACGGAAGGCAAACAATCACTACATAATGTTAAACAAACGATGTCTAAGGACAATTAGTTATCACAACAGAAATGTAATCGCGATTGTGTATTTGGTGTTATTATACTTATTGACGACCAGATGGCGGAGTGGGTAGTCTACCTGCCTGCGACGCCGAGGTCGCGGGTTCGATTTCCGCTCAAGACAAATCTTTGAGTGCATGAACATGGAGGTTTGTCTTGGTCTGGGTGTTTCTATGTATAATAAGTATGTATTTACATAAAAAAAGTATATATGTATTTTTATTAGTTATTCTAGTACTTATAGTACAAGCTCTGCTTAGATTGGGACTAGATGGCGTTGTGTGTAAGTTGTGAGATATTTATTTATTTATTTAACTATTTATGGCGATGTAACTTAAGTTCGCTCACTGTGAGGTCCTGGATTTGATCCCTGAGTAAGGTAATAGTGTTATTTAGGATTATTCCGTCAGTAATTTCTCAATAGCAGTATGGATTATGAATTGTGATATGAATATAAATATGGCCATGGCAACACAAGCTACATTTTAACAGAATTTAACGACGGTAGTCGTATTTTACAAAAGTCAGGATACAAAGTATTAATGTAACATAACATTATGTATCATGCTTATATTACCTAGAAGGATGTGGCAGAGGTGTACAACACCCACATTTCACCTATTTAATTTAGGTGCCATGGAATAGGGATAAGCGTAGTGCTAAGTTCCATTTCAAATTCCATGCTGTTGTTGAGAATTTCCCAGTGTAAAAAATGCGTGCGCTAACCTCTAGACAAACGAGGCGGTCAAAAAAGTATAACACATTCTGCCCAAGCACTCTATTTCAAGAAACAGTTCAATTACCAAACAAAAATCTTAATTTCTCTCTGGAATAGAGAAACCGCCAAAGCTTCATAACTGTAGAATTTATTACGGGCAAAGTTCACAGTTGTAATGGCAGTCAATTTAATTGAGTTCTCGTCCCAAACGCCCAATAAAACTAATTTAATTTGTCACTGGAATTAAATGGAGCTGCCCAGTTAAATGCTTCATAATACACATAATAATATTGTGATATCTATACATATTAAAAAGCAAAGGCCTCAAAAGCTGTCTGTCTGCAGGTGATCGATTTTCTAATAATCTACTACACAGATTTTTGTACTGTTGTTACTAAAAGATAAAGCGCAGTGTTTTCATACTAACGTAATATTGGTTTAGCTTTAGTATATTGTTAAGTTTGTATCAATATTTTAGACACTTGCATGTATTTCGAGGCAATTTTGTCAAAATTTAATTATTTATTGAGTTAATATGTAACTCAATAAATAATTAAATTTTGACAAAATTAACTTAAAAATAAAAAACAAATTTTGAAAAAATGGGCACCAGGAATATGTACTTTAGTGTTTTAGATATAAATTGTCAATAAAAATAAAAGTTAATCCAATATTACTTTTGTTGGGAAAACCGCCATCCAATTGTTCCCCATTAAGTTATAATTACATACCGACATACCACGCGGGCGCGCGGCAGCAAATTTCCAATAAAATTAGTTTTTGAGTGGCAAATAAATAAATTATTTCGTTTCTTTCAAACAAGTGCAGCAAAAATGGATAAAAATACTCTTAACCCGCTAAAAACAAACAATTCCAACAACAATACCAAAAGAGATGGCATAAATATGTCTGGCACGAAGCCATTGCCAGAATCACTGCCAGATAGCGATCAAATCATTTAACTTCAAGGCTTTTATTTGCCCCTTTTGATCCCGACAACAAGCCGGCAGATGTCCAGACATTTTTTTTAATTGCCAATCCCTAGTGTTGTGCTCCAATCGTAAAATACCCCGGGATCTTTCACGGGATTCGATAATCTGATTGAGTGGTACTTTCAAGTTATTTGCTTTTGCTGTGAGCATCTGTGCACGAGAATGGAGTTTCATTTTTTTATATTTTGTTGATACATTTCGATTTGATGTAATTGGTTTTATAGATATTGTGTTTAAGTTTTAGAGTACCGTTTGCTACTTTTTTTAAATAACGCAGTTTGCAATAATTGACTTGTATTAACTGACTTCAATAACTTTGTTAATGATCTTAAAACATTAAGCTTTGTTTATTGAATATTTCGAAAATTCTGAAAGCGATGTTCGTAGAATTTTCAACACAATATTTCGACGTATTGGAGAATGCATCACAGTTTATTTGACGATGAGACAAAAATCTTTGAATCATTACTAGGCTTGGTCATTAAACCAGTGATTTATGATTATTACGGGAAGACCAAGCATGGATTGCTTCGTTTTAATGAGGTCTAATTAAAGTTGAATTTACAAATGTTACATTCTATATAGATTCAATAGCCAATTAATAATAGCAAGCCATATAATACATTAAATGCATGGTTATTGTTAGTTTCAAATAATAGTGGCAAACTATGCCCGTTAGTGGAACCCCGACCCCATTTCGGGTATTTTAATAGAAGCCCCATAGAGCCGCACTAATTAACTAACTTTTGTTAATACCAGCATTAGATCGTTACCATAAAATTAAACGGTCATTACTGGATATTATAATCATTATTGTTAAACCAAAACACTGATTTTGATACTGTCATTCAGGCGTACCTATTATGTAAATCAGTAGCTATCGCATGCACCAGGTGGACCTAAAAAGCTATCTAAATAATAGCTAAGTTATAATTTTAATGCTATGAATATTGCATTAAATTTCCAAATAATTTTATTGATGCTTATTATTCGTTTTATTTTAATACAATCTTTATGTATATTTCTGACATTTGTCACTTATTAAACTAAAAATAAATAAAAATAAAATAAAAAGTATTTATTGACTCAAATTAATCACAACAATGTTTGCGTAAAGTATGACACTAGAACATGTTTGATACAAATAGTACTGATACTGATTCCCAAACTAAGCTATTGCTTGTATTTTGGGAGACAGCGTTCAGTCGTGGAGTATGGCTCTATGTTACATTAATATATATATTTGTAATTATGTTTAAACATTGTTACATTTGTACATCGGGACAAAAAAGAAATATAAAATGAAAACATAACAATAAAAAGAAAAGAAAATGGACAATATGAGCGAAGGACATTAAACGTGGGTTGTGTTTTTGCGCGTTCGTGTGTGTGTGTGTGTGTGTATGTGTGTGTGTGTGTGTGTGTGTGAGCGTGCGTATGTATGTGTAAATGTGAGTAATAAGTGATTTAGTGTTATAAAGCGAGCAGATGTTTATGAGTGTTCTTTAATTCTTGTTTAACAATTTGTTTTTTAACTTAGAAATAATAATAATAATAATAAACTGAAAAAAAGTTACAATTAATTCATGCAAAGGACGCAACTATATTAAACTTTACACGGATGTTACAACTACAAACGCAGTACCATTTAATTCACAAAGAGAAATCAAAACAAAAAAATAAACCCCGGGATTGTCCCGGACTTGCAACAGCGCAAACGTCACTAACTAGCCCGGAGCCTTCCCAACACTAATTAGATTGTTTACGAAACAAAGCTACTCCATTCTTTTGTCGTCCAACTTTTTAGGGTAGTTCGACGGCTAAAGATTGTCTGTATCTTCGGGGCTATTCGGCATCCTCGGGATTCTTCGGCGATATAAAACTCTGGGACCTTATTAGAAGTTTGGGATGTTGATACTGGCAGTTAGTTTGTTTGCCAGAAATAAAGGGAAGGTAATAAAATAGAAATAGTCTTGAACAGCGGTTCGTATTGATTGGGATGCTGAGTGAATGTTCCGGTTTCATGGTTGGGATAAACTTAGCATTTATTCAAAGGATCAATGACATTATGATAAAATCCCTAAACAATATTAATGCTTCAGTCGTTTGTACATGATTGATAGTTATGCTTTTATGTAACTTAGCATCAGGCGCACTGCAGCTGCTAAAAATACCTGTAGATTTTGTGCTTTGTATTCAAGGTTATTCGAGCTATGTGTCCGGCCCATTGCCACTTCAGCTTAGCGACACCCCCCGCTAGATGGACGGACGATCTTGTCAAGATCGCGGGGAGTCGTTGGTTTCGGTCGGCACAGAACCGCGCGCTGTGGAAATCGAATGGTGAGGCCTATGTCCTGCAGTGGACCTCTATTGGCTGATAATGATGATGAGATGATGATTCAAGGTTATTTGCAAAATATTTTTTTCAGGAACTTTGATACAATAAACTGATAATTTTGATAGAAGTTCTTACCATGAAACGGACTTTATAATCGTTTGATATGTTACATAAGATATGGAAGAAAAGCTCTTTGAATCTCAAAATGAGATAGTAAATACACCACCTGGCTACTGAATAGTGGTAGTGTCAAATATGTACATGAACAAATAATATAGATGAAACAATTTCGGACGTAATGGACATTTAAAACGTTTTATGAAAGGTAAATATTGTATCAAATAAACTCCATTTTGAAATTCATGTTTAACTCGCTTTGTGGGAGAACACCGGGTAGGTATTAATTAAAAAGTTTCACTAAATACACATGTACTCAAACATACACACACATCCCTTATTTAAATATACAGGGTGAACACGAAAAATAAGTTATATTAATCATTAAAAGAACTATAAACTGTGGCGATAGCGAATAAAATAATACCAAATATAAATCACTGTTATTAAATTAAGTCCTATACATTCTTTTAAGGTAATATTGGTGAAAATATAACGCCATCATAAATTTTTGCAGCTTGATCTATGGTTAAACTGTTTACAGTTTTTGAACAACTGAATATTTTCGAAATAATTGCTTGTTATCTTAACTTATCGTTTCCACCTTGTATATTATGTAGTAAATATATACAGGGTGAGGTATTCGTAATTACACTGTTAAGCCAAACAAATGCGATGAGCGCTAAATTTAAAAGCGTAGGTCTAACTTTCAAGCTTTTATGGTATAAATAATTATTATTTTCTATTGCAGTGATTCGTTTTCCTGTATCCTAAATCTATGTAATAAGGTACAAATTAAATTTGCCGTGCGTAACCTGCCATTTTTGGTCAACTCCTATGAATAATCACAATTTAGTAGTCAGTTACTTTAAGCGCTTGATCGACTTTGCATTCAAAATACTATTCTAATATTATTTTCATTATGAACCACTATATCTATTCATTATGACCTGGCTTCCACCATTACGGCTCTGCCGTCAGAGAAAGTCGATAAATACACTCCAAATATAAAGCTAGGCTATAATAGCTATGTTTATGTGTAATAGGCTATGTGTATGCCAAATCGCATCGAAATCAATTTAGTAGTTTTTGTATGACAGTATCAAACATACTCGTAGAACATCCTCAGAAACTCACTGATCTATTATATCTTCAGATTAAAAACCAATATGGACAGATGAATATAAAAATCAATACATGTGGGACTCAACCTTTTAAAACCGTTGCTGAACCTGTAAAAGAATATTTTGTCACAAGAAAGTCTACTCAGATTTATCAATATCGGCATTAAGGTATCAGAAAGAAATTTAATTAAAAGTTTTTGATAAGAATGGCTATTTTCTTCGCGACGAAGAGTGATATTATTATAATCTCTTCAAAATTATAACTTTTAAAACGTCTAAATTATCTATTACAACCACTGAACAGGCAATATGATTATCTAAATACTCTGATAAAGTTTGCTCAGGTAATTTCATTTCAAACTTAGCTCCAACGTAATAATGTTTTCGTAGGTATGTAAGTTATCCCTAAATTGGCTTTACTCTTCGCATAGAATCGACTTTAGGCGTCGCCCACATTAGGCGTGCTTGTGGGTGCGCTGACTGCACACACATCACACGGCAGCAACGTAACACGTGACGTAGACACAGACACAGACTAGGTAGGTAGGATTCCTTACTTGAAGTGTGACAGTGAGACCCTATAAAGTAAGGAAAATTTATTATGGAAAATCAAAACTTTTGTATCCTTCTTCAAATGCTGACGACTTCTGAATTTTATAAAAGCTTTTAAAAAAAGGGTCTTCTTCTTCTTCTTCTTCGAAGAAGAAGAAGATGAAGAGAAGATTTCAAACATTAAAGATATAAAAAAACGATAGTAATAAAAATAGTAAAGTAACCTTCTTATTATTAAAGTCGGTTAGAAACTAAACACTCACAGCATTTTTACATCAAAGCTCGTCGACTCGCTACTAACCTTGAGAAGCCTTACATAAGCGACTCACTCGAGTGCGTGAAGGGCTACGTGCGTGGAATGCGGGACATGACGGGAATACCCCGGGATCGTGGGATCTTACCACAAAAAATATCACGTTTATAATACAAGGCTTATGAAGCTGATATTTCACTTTTTACTGGTCTGTTGTGAGATACTGTCGGGTTTGTTCTTGTAATTTGTTTTCAAAGGCGTGTCTTATTTTTATCATTTGCCTGTGTCGATCACCGTATCCATATTGTTGACGAGTATCATAATTATCACTTTGGACGGGTCAGTCTTGATACGTCGCTTTTTTTTTTCGAGGCACAATACGGCACGAAGCATGTTGTGTTGATATTCATGTAGTTTTTATAAGGGCGTCTAAACGATAAATATTTAATACGGTGATGAGGATAAGGGGATCGAATGGAGCAAATGATTCAAATGTAGATACGCCTTAAGATTTCTCAGAAAATAATAGTGTACTTGTAAGAAAAAATACCATCGTATTTTAACTACTTGACAACAGCTATATCTTTGTCGATACTAATATTATAATGAGCAAATATAGCAAATACGTAATATCAAAACTACTAGACCAATCTTGGTAAGTTCAAGGCCCCAGAAAAACTTCTACTACTTCTTATTGACGTACTTCGAGGGGCGGAGCCACGGACAGAAGTTAGTCAAGAATAAAATTATGCGCATATTAAAGACTAGCTGACCCGTGCCCACTTCGTTGGGCATAATGTTCAAAAATATATATCTTTCATAGTTAAGGCAGCGTTCGTAAGAAACGTTTTCATTCGAATGTTTTTTCGCCGATTCTCTTTACAAAACGGACTACCACGTAAAAACCTTTTAATTTTTCGGTTTTTTATATAGCCTATGACACTCAGCGATAATGTGGCTTTCTATTAGTGAAAGAATTTTTAAAATTGGTGCAGTAGATTCCGAGATTACCCCTGACAATTTAACAAACACAAACTTTACCTCTTTATAATATTAGTATAGATATACTCCATCACATCAATTAACGCAACACAATATTTTATAATTCTCATTAAGCTGGCGATAATAACCGTTCTACGGCTCGCGATAACGGCACTCGATAATTGGCTGTAAAGTTAATTTATGAGTGAACTAATTAAAATGAATATTATCTACCAGCACGCGAGTCACCTAGTTAACTAGCTTTTTATAATAAGACTATACAAACTTTAAACATGCTTTGGTTACACAATAGTTGTCTATAAGCTGATTGTTGACTTTCTCTGGCAACGTCCTATCTTATCACAGATCAGCGAGCTTCAGATTCACAACTGACCAATAAGACGAAGCAAATTTTTCAAGTAATTAATTAAGTAACAACGCCTGTGTCACAGGGGTATTCAAAGACATACATTTCACACACAAGAAGCACACCCAGAGTCAAAACAAATCTTTGCGGATCACACATAGATTTTCCCGTGTGGGGTATCGAACCCACAACACCAGCGCAGCTGAAAACGGCGAGGCGACCACTTTAACCACTACGCCAACCGTGCACTCAATTGGGTAAAGGCTCGATGAAAAATAATGATCCATGTGTTATGTAGTTTCAAAAGTGACTGTAACACAGCAATCATTCAGTGAATCCAATTCAGATTTTCAGATTCAGATTCAAATAGTCATAATACAGTGCAACAGCCGAGCGGTTGTCCCATTGCATTCGCAAAGTGCACAGTAATGCGCTCGCTAGCAGCTAATGCGTGAAACTGTTCTGAGGTGAGTCACTGCACTGCTCTCGCTCAACTCGGTTTAATGCCATTTTGGGGAGCAGAGTGAAATGCGTGTGTTATAACGCGTTGGGCTTAGATTTCTTGAGATTGATAAATTTTTATTTATTATGAAAAGTGTTATGCCAAATGTTTGTGTTGCTAAATTTCGACTAATACGGGCTATCGTTTTTGTCTTATCAGGTGGCGTCACTGTAACGAAGTTCAGTCAAAATTTGACGAAAAATGTATGGGTAAGTCAAAATTTGACGAAAAATGTATGGGTAATTATTAAAAAATAAAACTATAATTTTTCGGGCGAATCTATTATTTCGCTTATGAATCTTTTATTTTGCTGACAGTCTGTTATTTTACAAAAAGCGAATATAAGTTGTCTTAAATATTACCAAAAACAAATGCGATCATATAATTCGTTTAAACTACATATTCCCAATTTTCTTCAAAGTTGACATTTGCTACGTTTGCATAAAATAGCACTGATTTTCAGTTGGCATCTGACGAGAAAGTAAATTACTTTTAAGTTTCAACAGTCAGAGGTGTATGTTGAATTCCAACTTGAAACTTGGGCGTAATTTTACATCCGCAACTATTCAACTTTTAGACAATTATAATGAAGTTGTTCCACCAAGCGCTACCAAGCTTTGTCACTTCTACAATTCTAAGTTTACGACCTGAGCAACTACTATAACTTTCAGCAATTACTTCAAAGAATTTTAATCAAAACAATTCACAAGTGTGTTTACGCTCTATATTACGTGCCTCTACCATACTTCACCGCCTCTACTTTATGTCCTCCTAAAAACCACAACATCATAATATCCGAAACTAGTCCGAACTCTACTATGAGTACATAGTTCTGCCGTGTTTAGGATATGTGCAGTAACTAGGGTTTTTGACGAAATTGAGTTAAGTACATATTTGGAATGAGGAAAAAAAACTCTATATTTTGTTCTCACTCCTGTATCAAAATTCCTTTTCTAACCATGAAATCCAGGAAGCAAAAGCGCAGTAACTAGGATTTCAATTCTTAATAAGCTTAACTTATGTGCAGTAATCATAGATACGGCACCACTTGATCATTGAGGTATATTAACAATCTACAAATAAATGCAGTATTCAAAGTTACTGCTCATATTTTATTATGATTTATAGAGTACACACGTAAATTCCTACTTAAAAGTGCAGTATCTTATAGTTACTGCATTTATACTTATTATGTTGTACGGGTTCATATGGAACAGTTACTTATAAGTGCAGTATGTATTAGATACTGCGTTTATTCGTAGAAAGTTTATATTTTCGTACACGTACTTACATACCAAGTTCTACTATATTACAATATACTGCATTTATTCTAAGCAAATCATACATCATTTTCAATAGAACGCCATAAATCCTGTGTTAAATCAGTGAGTTACTGCAAAAATGCTAAGGAACTACTAAGGTGAGCGGGGCAGACGCGCGGGGATGGGTCATCGGGGTCATCCTTGCGCTTCGCGAAGTTGCGTTCGTGCCGGGAGGGTGTGTTGTGTGTTTCGTTAGCTTCAGTTTATTTTATGCGGTAAGTTTATTTGTTAATAAATTAGTAAGTATATATTTTAGTAGCTATTATATAAAGATATTTTATCCATAATACATTTTAATTATTAGTATTCATATTATGTTATTAAATTTAATTATTAGGTGCCTACTTTAGGTTATAGAATTATAAAGTGTTATGTAGGTATTGAAATGAAATATATATTTGTTGATAGTTTACTTAACAAATGTAATGAAAGTAATATCTATATAGAATATTAATAAGTACTTATTCAGTTTGTGTGGTAGTAAGTAGTACTTACGTAGTATGTGTGGTGTAACCTTGAATGACAGGATAACGAATAGTGTGATAAGAGATCGTTGTGGTTTGAAAGATGATAATAGTGACTAGGATTGAGAAAGGTATGCTTAGGTGGTTTGGTCATGTTGAAAGAATGAATGAAAGTAGATTAGTGAAAGAGATATACTAACAACTCAGATGTGGCTGGAAGTACTATCAGAGGTCGTCCTCTATCCTAGATAAATACCTACACCTACCTATTACCTATGCCTTCTACCTACTACCTACCTTTGCCTTTGCCTATTTACCTTAACATACAAAATTTTAATTGATTTCAGGCCAGAAGATGTCTAGAAGAGATTTAATCTTAGCGTTAGTTAAATCAAAACCCGAAACTCAGCCTATTTCATTGCCATTTACCATCAAGAGAAGCAATCTTGATGCCTTAAAGAATAAAAAGAGAGGGCCACTTCATTCTACGGACATAGATTTAAAGTGTTTAGAGTCTATACATGATACAGTTGATGATGAACCATCTGAAACCACAGCACCTACGCACATATTTGGAGACTCCGACGATAGTGTAAAAGATAAAAACTATTTACCAAGCTCTTCAGACTCAGACTCGGATATGTCAGACTGTGCCCAGCGTACTAAAAACACAGTGGTGGCAGTTGATGTACATAGCAGCAGTAGAACCGCTGCAAAAGACCAACGACAACGACCAAACGCAGTACCAAGTACACCACAACATACTGATTTAGAAGATTATCCACCTTATAGGCCTGCTCTTACTGAAGATCACGATAATATTGAGCCCTGCGTTCCCGAACCAAGCCAATTAATAGTTTCAGAAGAAACAGAACTCGATAGAATAGCTCGCACTCCAGAAAAAAAGAGAGTGCCACTTCATTTTACGGACATAGATTTAAAGTGTTTCGAGTCTTTATATGATTCAGCTGATGATGAACCATTTGAAACCACTGCACCTACGCACATATTTGGAGACTCCGACGATAGTGTTAAAGATAAAAACTATTTACCAAGCTCTTCAGACTCTGATTCCGATATGTCAGACTGTGCCCAGCGTACTAAAAATACAGTGGCGGTAGTTGATGTACATAGCAGCACAAGAACCGCTGCAAAAGATCAACAACAACGACCAAACGCAGTACCAAGTACATCACAACATACTGATTTAGAAGATTATCCATCTCATAGGCCTGCTCTTACTGAAGATCACGATAATATTGAGCCCTACGTTCCCGAACCAAGTCAATTAATATTTTCAGAAGAAACAGAACTCGATAGAATAGCTCGCACTCCAGAATTAACAATAGGTAAAGGATTTACTAAATCAGGTGAAGCAAGGAAAAGAAGAAGATTTGAAGAACCCCTTTCGGTAAGAAACAAGAAGAAAAAGGAGAAGGAAACTGAAAAATTAGCTTTAAAACCTCCGTGTGGATATCAGTGTAAAAAAAATTGTTTCACTATGATTACTGAAGAAATGAGAATAGAAATACATAAACGATACGTCAATATGGACTGGGAAAGAAGAGGATTATTTATTAAAGGCTATGTTGACCCACAAAATGTAAAAACAAGAACTACCAATAAAGAAAATGTGAAAAGAACAATAACTTATAACTACAACTTTGATATAAATAACGAAAGAGTTCAGGTATGTAAACATTTCTTTTTAAGTACTCTTGGTTATAACCCAAAAAATGATAGGCGTGTCCATTTGGCATTAAAATCGGCAGTCGATGAACAGTATGACAAACGCGGAAGGTATGAACGTCAAAACATTATTGATAAAGATAAAATAAAACAACATATAGAAACCTTTGAACCTACAATATCCCATTACCGTCGAAAACACGCACCAAATAGACTTTATTTACCAAGTGACCTAAATATAACAATGATGCACCAACAGTACTTAAAAAAATATCCTAATGAACCCGCCATATCTGTGGAGACCTATCGTAAAGTTGTAAGGAAGATGAATATATCTTTTGCTCATTTGGGTCACGAGGAGTGCGAGCAGTGTGCACTGTATAAACAACATATAGATAATAATGAATGTTGTGAAAATCCTGACTTATGTGAAATGTGCGTGCAATATTTTACTCATAAAGAACGATACACGGTGTCTCGAAAGCAATATCAGGAAGATGTAGATTTAGCTACCTCTTCAAGTAACAAGGATTTTATTTATTATTCTGTAGATTTACAAAAGGTAATCATGCTTCCCAGAATGGAACAGTTCAAGGTAGCAATATTTTGTCCACGAATAATAGCATTCAATGAGAGTTTTGTCCCATTGGGGCCTACCAAGAAGGAAAATGTCCCGTATGCCGTGCTTTGGAATGAAACAATTTCTGGTCGAAATCAAGAAGACGTAATCTCTACATTTAGATCCTTTTTACTATACAAGCGGGATATTAAGAATATTATCTTATGGGCAGATAATTGTGCAGCCCAAAACAAAAATTGGGCTTTTATATGTTTTTTAATAAACATAGTTAACAGCAGCCTTATTGAAACGGAGTCTATAACAATAAAGTACTTTGAACCGGGGCACACATTTATGTCTGCTGATCATTTCCACCATCAGGTAGAAAAGTCTTTAAGAAAGAAACAAAAGGTGTACGATTTTGATGATTTTATAGACGTTGTGAAAATGTCAAACGCAACTAGGAATGAAGTCAAAGTAATGGCCGTTGAAGACTTCTTTAATTTTGAAGATGTGAGTTCCCAATACAAAATTCGAAACCAGGAGCCACGAGTTTACCTGAAAGACATAATGTCTATTCAGGTAAAAAGGGGCGATTTCCAACTAAATTATAGGATCAGACATGACGGCGAATGGTTTACTCTATCCATCCTTAAAGCAAAAATTGAAAAAACCCATGAGTTCCCACTAGTTAAATACAAAAAACAGCCTCGTGGAATAACTACTGACCGAAAAACTGAAATCATATCTAAATTGGTGCCTCTTATGCCAGAAACGAGGAAAAAGTTTTGGCGTAATTTACCCGTATCTGATAGGCTCTAAGACCTTTAAGTAGTTTATGGTTAAGTTTTCGTTTTTATTACCTAATTAGTGAAGAAATAATTAAGACTGAATGATTAATAAGCTCAATATGAGATGATCTCAAATTATGTGCCAAATAATTAAATAAGAACTGTATTTTTGTTGACTTTTGAAGTATTTTTAGTTAGTTTTGATTTTGATTCTCAATTTTATATTGTTACTATAATTATAAGTACCTAATTAATATTGTGATTGATAATAATAATTTTCAGTATTTTATAATAAAGCAATTTACGTACCTTTTTTGTTTAATTTCATTATTTTTCTGACTAAAGGTATAAATATAATACCATATTAACTTAAGAAGACCTTGTCATGAATGCAGTAACTACGTAGTTACTGCACTGATGCCTAATGTTAAGTAAATTTTAACATCCATGTACGACTACGTAAAACAGCAGTATGTTAATGTACCTTAACATAAGTGCAGTAACTTATAAACTTACTGCAGTTATGATTAAAATTGTTTTTCTGTTATAAATTTTATTACTAATCATAAATAGATTTTTGCTTTTAATCAGATAACCTTAAAGAATTATGTCGTTTTTATGCATTCGTATTATTCTACGAAAAAAAACCTGTCTTTTGATATATAAAAAGTCATCATATCATATCTGGACTAGGAGCTACAGAAAAAATAAAATTAAAAACTTTAACCGCGTTTTTCTCGGAATCATGTCAGACCTAGTTACTGCACATATCCTAAACACGGCAGAGTTGCTCTACTAACACAAAACAAACTATTTCGCCGCGCGGAAAGTCCCGAAATAGAGCCAACTTGTGCTTATCATAGAGACGAAGCTGTTAAAAAGTTTTCGAGATGTAGAGAAGAGCTCTCTGGTTTATTTGTTTGTTTGTCACAGATTAGGTATTGTTCTACTGCATACTACTAATGGTCTGCACGATTCAAAACGTTTTGAACGAAGTTTATAACTCTTAGTTATTTATTTCGCCGCTATAACATAAAATATATATTACCACTATCTACATTTTTTCTAATGTTATTAGGTATGGTTAGGTATCACAATCGTCTACAAAATTCTATTGTTGTATATAATATTAATGGATCCTAAGTCAAACACTAGTTTTTACTATATGCGAGTTTTGTGGTAAGTTAGAAGTTCGCTTATATGCACTTTTGATTTGTGACAATTTTGAATCCTTAGTAATTTAGTTTTTAACAAAACATTATTTTCAGAACAGACAGAATCTACAATAGTAAAGCTTTCACACACAAATAAATAGTAGAGGTATTCATTAATTTCCTATTTGCAATATCAGTATGGCTTACGAGGAAAGTTAGCAGTTATCTTACAAACTCTTCAGCGGTTTCCTTGTCTATAGAAAGTTATTTGGTGTACGGAGGAGTTCGTGGTTTGATCAATCTAACAGGATAAGCAATATTAACCTCAGTTAGCCGATGTATGGGTGACAACAAAGAGCTGTATTAGCCCATTGATTGATCGAACAGACATCACTAGCCATCTTCATTACCGCCAATATGTAATAAATGTTTTATTAAAAAACAGTTGATAAATTTATGGGCCCGGCTGGATTTAAACCTGTGACCTTCTACGCTAGCTACGGTCGCCTCTTGCCAGGACCCTAAATTTCTCAACTGTATGTTACGTCATTTCGTGACGTTGTCAATCGTCATATTATTAGTGGCCAGTTCCGCCACAACTCTTAACTGCTCATGTAGTATAATTTGCTAAGAATGGCTAAATGCTTTAAAAAAATCATTAAAAATTGTAATTAATGTTGTATAATATAATTCATTATATCGTATAGTCAATACATTTCAATAAGATGGCAGTTAGCTTATTTCACACTGATCAAGCCAAAGGTACCGTGAGAGATATGTTCTATTAAATTTTAGACGAACGATCAACTGTTTATAAATATAAGATTTTAGAGTTTGAGACTGAGCATGATCAATTTATTACATAATATTAGATGACTATAAACTTTTGCAATGAATACACATAAATATATATAAGATTAGTAGATTTGAGCCAAAAAGTATTTATGCCTTTAAAATATTTACGCGATTAAGACCCCACGACATCTACAATAATAATATATAGAAATATTAGATATTATTTGATATGTCGTAAGAAAACTGCTTAAAACAGCCGTAAAATATTGAAACACTCGCTACAAGAAATATATAGGTACATGGTAAATATCCTAGGATATGTAATATTTGATTAACAATAATTTATCGGGATCAAATATATTATATGCAATGATAGGCTTTTAGTGTGTTGTAGGCTTTTAGAACGTAAATCCTAAAAGGGAATATTGCACGTTGGCATTAAGTCCCGTTATATTTGATTTCATCCACACTTTATTTGTAGAAGAGTCAGCAACAGAAGTAGCTACACATGCACAAATTTCAAAGTCACTTGTTTCCCAAAATATGTATGGTATAATCGTTGCTTGGAAATTTATAAAAATTAAAGAGTTCAGCAGCTAATGTTGCTGACAGTACCCAAAAAATAAAATAAAAAAAGCATTTTCACCACTTCATCAGTTTATTTAACATACATTTTGTTTTCCATGTAACCTTTCAGCTTTCTAGCATAAGCAGACGGCAATGCCTCGGAATGTCACACGGACATGGCGGAACTATAAGAGCTCTTTGTACATCGGACCCCTAAAAAGCGTAGTAGCGTTAAATATTAAATACTAATGTATAGCTAACTCATTACACTAAGAGGCCTACGTAGTTGGGAAAAGGCTTCGAAACTAAGCTTTAAAATATTACTGTAAAATTCTCAAACCCCAATCTCACTCATGTAGGTCGAACGAAAATACATCTACAGTTATTTTAGTTCAATTTACCGAATGTGAACTATTTCAGATGTTTGCCGAACTTTGAGTCGCGGAACAAACTCTCAATTGGTGAAAGTTTAATTGAAAGCCAAAGGAATTGACACTAATATAGTTTAAGAGCTTGTTAATAAAGTGGTTGACTTATTGAATACAACCTGTTCCTCATCATGATAATAACGATTTTTAAATTTATATTTTTTTTTTGTGAAGACATCAAGAAGTACAAATTCAAGAACACGTTTGTCACGCATCAGATATCAGGCGTCAGGTGAAAGACATAAGGCGTCTGACATCCGGGTTGGACACACTTTTCTAGTCCGGACACCTCATCGTTCTTCACTACACTTGTGTTGTAGGTTCGATCTCCGCATGGGACAAATTAGTGTGTGATTCCGCAAAGATTTGAGTTTGCTTTGTGTGTGTGAAGCACAGATATAGATCTACATAGATAACGCAAGTATCACGATTTGTATTGAAACCAAGCGTGCCGACTTTTTAATACCTATTGTGACGTCACAGCCGAAATTTAGTGACGGGTAATCCAAACCGATTTAAAGACACCGATGCCGCCGATGCCCATCCGCCCAGCACGATTTAAACGGCCGTCCGCTATGATTTTCTCTAACAAAAGACGCGCGTGGACTGAAGTTAGCGGCGACCAACCTTGACGCTTGGTCGGGGTTCGGACACGCGAAGTACATGCATTTGCGTTATCTATGTAGATCTATATCTGTGGTGAGAAGTATGTTTGATCACCTGGATCACCGATACTGGAATTAAATTTTAATGACTGAATTATGTGAAATGTGGGTATTACACATCTCTACCAAAATCTTCTAGGTAATATAGGCATGTTGTTATGCTAAGTTCTAAGTATTGTATACGGCTAACTGAAAGCTTTGCTCCGTATTTTTATTAAAACTGACGTGAGTTTGTAACATTATTCAAATTATGAAATACGGGTGTTACTCACGTAATGTTGGTCTATTCAGTCGACCGCGGTTTCGCCTATATGTCTAGACATTATCAAGAGAGTGCGATACGTCGAGCCTGAGTCGCAGCCAGTCTTGCACTTTGCTCCGCTTAAAAAATATATTTTGCCAAAATAACAGCCACCTAATACTAAAATATCGGTCTTCAAACTCAGACAATTGAAGTACACCATAAATATACCATAAAACAAAGCCTTTGGTACAGAGCCGCTCCTGCTTTATGGGGTGTGCACAGCGATAAAAATTTAATTTACGTGAACAAGTTAGAACGGGAGGAGACGAAACTATAGCTAGAGAAATAACTGAAACGTTAAAAGTCCACTATGCTAATAATCTGAAAGATACATTGTGGGTGAACAAAACTTTTTAACCACTTTTCCCAAGTTGGCGTCAAAAGCTCATAGGCCATATTCCACAGTTTAGGTCTTATGCAATCGAGAACCAACGTTACTTTCCTGGCTTAAATTTTGTTTTTGCGTTTATTACGGTTTCTTGATGGCAAATTTTTCAATCACAAATTGAACCTAATATAAAAGCACTCTAAATGAATTTTGTTAAACACATTTTTATAAGTAAAATGAATATAAAAGTGTGTTAAAGAAATAAAAACATGGGCGAAATTATTTAGGTTTCATGTTTTCTAAAACCCAGTTCTGATATTATGTAAATAGTAATAATGTAAATACTGTACATTTACTTTGTCCAAACACTGTACACGTCTAAGTAGTGGGTGTTACAGTGTTCGTGTGTGTTTTCATTTCAGACAACCTAACATTAATTATTACCAGACTTATAAGTAAAATACATGAATCACTTGGTGTTTCTACATCCACCGATCAACGGCCGAATGGCTAAAGAATATTCATTTGACTATTTTAGCGAAGGAAACTGTCAACTAATCGATAACACTAATCAATCGGTGCATCGATTGTTCTAGGTGTTATAACACTCTTTGGTAACAAGTCAGTTTCACCAACCCTGTGAAATCTAGAAAAGGTCATCACATAATTTTAAGTTTCTACCAAATCTAATTATAATACTGTGTATGTGCACAAATAGGGTGGCTTTTGTGTACATACATAGTACACAAATTGTACAAACTGTACTGCACGTTAGTGGCGGTATACTCACTTACTCATTTGTTTAGATTTACTGACGGAAACTCCGGCTTTATGAAAACTGTAACAAAGTGATTTAATGCGTTTTCAGAAAGGAGCTGTATTTTCAACACAGCAACCCTAACTGCTGTGACCGACTTTTTAGGGTTGCTGTTATATTTCGACCGAAGCACGTTTAGATTTTTACCTGACACATTATGCTATGTTAAGACAGGATGCTGTACAGGTGAATTCCATTAAAGGTGCTCTTACACGAGCGAACATTCGCCTGTAATATAACGTTGCAGATATCATTTTGACCGCAACGTTATAAACACCCTCGCAGTCTGACGAGCTGTCGAGTGTTATGTAATATTTTTTTCATTACAGTATATAGTGCTCAGTTTGTCTCCCACAATGGTGTAGTATTCTCAGACGACCACTAAAGTTCACTTGTTACATTACAAGTTAACTGTCGTGGCAAAATTGATTATGATTAGCAATTGTCGTAATAAAGTAAACAGTTTTAATAAGAAACTTAATGTAAAACGGTTGCAGACCTGGCCTGCAGTAAGTCGTTATAAAAATTTGTGAATCCACGAAAAGCTGTCGACGAATTGCTATGCTGGAGAACTACGATTGCAAGCCTCCTGTGCCATAAATTTCAGAGGTTTTAACTAGGTGAGCCATATTTTAACGTGGCCACTTTTCACTGTATCTCTAGAACGATAAAACAGTGAAAATGTTCCACGCAAAATGTGTTTGTCAACCGGCATCTCTGAATGAGAAAATATTGCGTGTGATGATAAGTGGTGTTACAACCTTTATGATAAATAATCCCAAAGCACCAGTAATTTAGAGGCCTTATCTTACCACCGATCCAGAATATAGCAGTGCAGGGGCTTATATTTGGTGGCACGTTAAGGGTAAAAAAGCAGCTGACAAAATAGAGGCATTTAATGGCACTTACTTAAGTTAAACGCTTGAGTGAGCTTATAAACCAAAACGATTTATAAGCTCACAAGTCACGTAGCCCAAAAGAATTAATAGCTTAAACGCACCCTGTATATGCCTTCGCAAGCTTTAAGCACTTTACTATCTATCGGCGCACACAACACATTTTTTATTAAAATCCGATCGTTTGATCCGTTTTGAGTGCGCAATGAAAACTGGCAAAGGCTGGAAAAGGCCAATAGCTATTATTGTAGGTGTATTTTTATGACCTCGGTATGCTTGGCTTTTTCACGATAGAATGAAGTGATTGTTTCCTAAAATTAAATATTATATAGTTGAGTAATATAACATAGCATAAAAGCACGCTTCATCCACATTTAATCTGTTTTGTCTAGGTCCTAAGGCGGTAACCCTATCGCTTTCACCGGGCACAACACCAACACGTGCTACTAGTGCCTATTCACCTCAGATTGGTCACTAGGAACCATGCTATCTGAAGAGCAATTTTTTTTTCTCTTTATATATTCTTAGGGACTTTTATACAACCAGTCCCATCGGACCATACACTAAATAATAATATAGCTTAACTAAATCGTTACACAACAAACATGTAAATACTAATATCAGCTTCAGAACTAGGCACAGACAATATATGATGAAACACTATATCAAGTGTATTTAAGTATAATTCCTTTAATATTTTTTTCTGGTGCATTCCGTCAATAAGGTGTGATACGTCCTCTATTGTTCCACACACTTCACAATTAGGTGAATTGCGCTTATAATTACTTTGTTTTCTTACCATAAATTCAGTCTGCCAGGAATAGAATAATCTAATTTATTGAATATCAATCATGTCTCCCCAACATATTACCTTATCCATCAGTCAGACAATACAATGCTATCAAATTGATAGCCACTGCTTTGTTGCTGTGATAAGTGACCGCTCTTTGTTGCATTATCTTCTGTTACTATTCTGTTATTGTAATAATGGTATATTAACGAGGGAGGATGCATCTATCCGATACGAAAATGTTTATATGGGAAATTTGTTTCATAATAGAGGAAAAAATAGAAAGATTGTAAAGACTTTAGAGTTTTTTTTTTCAAGGTGCTTTCTCTTCTCATAATCCTACAAGCCTTTTCAAAATAACATAACATAAAGCTTAACTTCTAGTCTAACAGACGCAGCCGATTATGAGTTTTTAGAATAATAGGTACTGTAAGGTTAATTTTATTTTAACTCGAGCTTAGGCTTATCTAAATTAAAATTGATAGTGCTTATTGCCTGAACATTGGATATATGGACTTATACTTGGTTATGATAATCACAGTAATTGAAAAATTGGTTAATTTGCGTTGGTTGTTGTAAATTGTATTGGTTAATTTGTGTTGGTTATTGTAAATAAATATCCATTATTGGTCAACACCAATAATGGATATTTATAAGGCTAAAGTTTACGTCTGTACATATTACGTACCACTTAGGTAAATTATAACCATACATAAATAACACTGGCATTATTTCATCCTCTTTTCTACCAGTCAATTGATACTTTTAAAATCTGTCAATAACGCCTTATAGCTATCACATCACATGTCACAATAAATTATGACGTCACGTTTCACAATGGTCAACTATCGCATTATTTACGGTTAACAAAATAAATAAAAAAATAATTCAAGTAATACATTTTAAACTAAAAATTTAATTTCAACCTAAATGAGATTTTGATTAAAAAAATGGTGTCTTATTTTTAAAAGGTGTCAAGTTCCAACATTGAAATACCTAAGTGAGAATCAGACTTTTGACCTACTACAGTAATACCACACTCGCAAGCACAATGGATGTACCACTTCTAAAGTAGTCAATCTCCTCCCACATAAATCTCTTTCACCCCAAACAATTTCCCTAAATTAAAATCCCTAAAAGCTGTAACACCGCTATCAATGAGGCGTTTAAATATCATTACGTTAAGTAAAAGCGGGCCTTAGGGAAACGAGCTATAACGGAGTATCATTTCATTTTATTTTTCACACTTTTTACTCGGAACAAAGAAGAAAATAATGATATTTACCTTTAGCACAAATATAACAGAAATAGCTTGCCAGTGTGGTCAGCAACGAAAGTCGATTTATAATATAAATATGTTCAAGACAAAATTTATGTCATCAAAATTAATTGTAATCACATGTAAGTAAATAATAAAGCGTGATTTACATTACGAAACGAGTGGCATTAAATTAGGCATGCATTTTGTGTCATTAGTTTCATAATGTAAATTAAGTTTATTAAAGTTCTTTGATATTAAAACAGCAAACTCCATCCATCGGACGTCGAAACTATTAGAAATGAATATATTGAACATTAGCTTGATTTTTGCTGCTGACTGTACCTCGATTTTAACGTTGGGGTAAAAGTCAATCAACAATTTTAATTGTGTTGTTTGAATCAAAACGTGAGCACGCTGAGAGGACCTTCATTGTGATTAGTTTTTACCGAGAAACTCTCATTTGTACTTTTTATCAGGTTACGAGCAAAATGTACTAGGGTTCCAGTTTGTCGTTATTACATATTTTGGTATTATCTCCATTTAAAAAGTGAGAACTTTATACAAATCATTATTTTCAAAGGTTTTTGTATTATGTACGAACAATTCCAAGTAACTGTTCTGCATTTTAAAATCTGGGCCCTTATAACTCAAACTAGTAAAGTCAACGTAGCTGCTATAGTTTTACTTTAAAGTTCATTGCATATGCATGATTTTTTCAGATTTTCCAAGTCAACGGTTTACCTTCTAAAATGGGGGCGGGACGCCTTACTCGAACAAAAATTTGCTCTTTAAAGTTAATAAAATTATGCCGCAATCAGATCTCTATATCAAAAAAACTGATTTGCAAAGCCCGTAATGTTTTTCAAAGACCTATCTAACGATACCGCACACTATGGGGTAGGGGTCAGGTAAAAAATTATCTGCACTTTTCATGTAGAGAAGAGGCAGTCAAAAAATAAAATATTCTTCAAAATCTTGTTTTACGGCACACAACATTTTTGAAATGTAATTTTTAAAGATTTTTTTTCATTTATTCTACAAAAAGTAATAATGCTAGAATATTATAATACCAAACATGGTATAGCTTTCTAGCAATATTCTAGACGCATTAAGCACCACGCTATTGCAGAAATCAATAACCCTTTAACAATATCAGTATATTTCTTGTATCTCTGAAACGCAATCGCCTGTCTTACAAATACTCATTCACTTCACGAGCTTCTCCGATCGATTCTCAAACACTCCTCGCGTTGGTATCGAGCAATGGATCGTACCAAACGTTTGTACCAACTAAACTAAAATATCGTTGAATGAATGGCAATAAGGTATAGAATAGTTTACAATACAGTGTGAAATAGCAGTAGCCGTGGTACCTCACGTGTGTAACGGGCAATGGATTGTGCAAACGTAAGGAAGATGTCTTGTATTAATAGGAATAGGGTGAGGTGTGTTTGAGCATAAGACAGCTCTGGTCACGGTACCACGCGTGTGTAACAAGCAATGGATCGTTCAAGTGTTTCTTTCAACTGAGATGTCGCTGAATATATGGCAATAAGGTTTCAAATGTATTACAATACTGTTTAAAACAGCTGCGGCTGTGGTACCTCTTGTGTGTAACGGGCAATGGAGCGTGCAAGCGTTTTTGTCAACTGAAATGTCGCTGAATAAATTGGAAAGTGGGATTTGGAATTTATTTACTGGTGTTAAGAGATCTAGGTATACGATTTTATCTGGAGCAAATCTTTCTCTTTTTTTATTTGCGATAGGATCAGTATTATTTGAATGACTCTTTTCACAATCTAGCATAGAAGAGAGAATCCATCTAATATTGGCTGACTGCCTAAGTTATCACAGTTAAAAATTGTTGTATGTTTTGTGGGACTAACATTAAGATGCTCTCTATTAGTTAAATTTAATGAAAGTGTGAACTTTTTGAAATGAATGGTCACCTCAAGGACGCATAAAAGCAAGCGTAACATAATCCGTTGATTTTTTAAAACCACTTCTCTGTGCTACATTAATTTCTGCTGGCGTCCAATAATAAATACGACTTAAATCTGCACCTTTACTGTATTGAATACACCTTAAAAACATGGAATTAATACAGTAACCCACAAGTTGGCAACGAACGTATTCGACATTGGCAGAAACCCTTAGTATCATTCTTTCAAGATCCATTTTGCTTATCTACAGATTTGGAATATATTCATTCGACCAAATTCAAATGTGCAAAGGCAAGACGATACCTTTACAACCGTACAAACTAAAACATACCTTACGTTAGAGGTATAAAGTTTTATTTTGAGTAAAGGGGTTAATCTTTTAGTTGTCTTGGAGATACTCGAAGAGTATTGAAGGTACTTTATTTTTAAATGAAAGGCGCGATAAGAGTACGTTTTGCGGACTATTGCGGCCTTATGTGTACGTTATTTTAATGTTCTTTTTATTTTCAATTGGCAGATCGGGCCTTTGATAACGTGGAAATGTTTTTCTTATGTGCCTGTTATGTTTTGGCTTCATCTTATAATAATGTTATGATTTTATTCGAAGGCTTTCGGTATTTTTGTTTGAGGAAAACGAGACATTTTTGGTAAATAGACTTTTGTGAAAGAGGGCGAAAGAGTGCCTAAATGTTAAAATTGAATCGTGTTACAAGAGGTTTTGAAATTAGGAAGACTTCTATCTAAATATATTTGAAAGTTGATGTCTTAATGATAATAGCAGCTCTGTATATGTACATATTTTATTATGTATACATGTTCCCACTACTAGGCACGGGCCTGTTTTCATGAGGAGAAGGATTAGGCCATTGTCTACCACGCTGACGAAATGCGGATTGGCAGACTGCACACACCTTAGAGTATTTTTAGGCACTCTGCGGTATGCAGATTACCTCACGATGTTTTTCACCGTACACCGTTAATGAGTGATAATTTTCATGAAATGATATAGCTGTATGCTTACTTATAAAAATTTGTATGTTGTCTGATAATCAAAGAAAACTACGGAAAATAATAGGAACTCAGTTCTTTTACCTTTTAGCTTAAGCTATAAGATCATCCCATCCTTTGACTTGACTTCGACGAAAACAAAAATAAAATATGCAAAGATAAGGGTGAGCTGCGGCTGCCATCACTTTGAACTTGCTCGAAAAAGCTCTTGATCTAATCGTATTTTTAACTGACTTCTAAAAAAGGAGGTGGTTCTCAATTCAATTCGTATATAATGTTGCTTTTTAGGGTTCCGTAGCCGAATGGCAAAAAACGGAACCCTTATAAATTCGTCATGTCTGTCTGTCTGTCTGTCTGTCTGTCCGTCCGTCCGTATGTCACAGCCACTTTATTCCGAAACTATCAGGACTACACAATTGAAACTAAGTAGATAGATGTATTCTGTTAACCGCTTTACGATTTTTACACAAAAAAATAATAATATTAATATTAGAGGGTGGCTCCCCATACATTGAACTGAAACAATAATATTTTTTTTTCATTCTACCTATACGTGTGGGGTATCTATAGATAGGTCTTTTAAAATTACATTGAGGTTTCTAGAACCATTTTTTTTCAATGTCAATCGTTCCAAAGATAGACACTTTCAAAGTGCTAAAATGAGTGTCCCCCCCCTCTAACTTTTAAACCACCGGAGTGAAAAATCTAAAAAATATATATATTATAGATCTTAATAAAAACTTTCAACCAAAATTGTTTTGAATGAGATACAGTCAGCAGTTTTTAAGATATAGCACTTTTTCAGCAACCGCAAATTATAACTTTGTTATTCATACAAATTCCATAAAACACTATGAAAAACAAAGTTTTTTTTGCTGGCGAAAAAATGTTGTTATTTTGGCTATTTGTCGGTAATCGGTACGTTTATTTATTTATTTATGTTTATTTACGGAACCCTATTGCGCGTGGCCCGACACGCACTTGGCCGGTTTTTATGTTTGTTCACGGCTAGCTTCGTCGCTTATGAACTGTTTGGATGATTCTTTTTTGTTGGACAGGAGATGATTCCAAGGGAGTCCCATTGTCAGCATGTCATGATCTGATGATGGGATCTTAGAGAAATCGAGGGCAACCCTCGTATTTAATAGGCACGAAGATTAATATTATCTATACAGAGTTATTGTTTACTTGGCACCGACTTCAGAATTATAAAATAATTATTTAATAATTTCTATTTAACTAAATGAAAAAACGTATTGTTTTGTGCGAAGTAAATTTATTTTTTGCTTCTTAGTTTACCTACTTTTTGAAGTCGGTTTTTTTTTTGTTATTACTTACTCATAGACATTCTTTTTCATTGAATTCGACCAAAAATGGTAAGGGCTACACTCTTAGAAACAAATACTAAAGAAAATCACAAGCATTATAATGAAAAGACAGTTGCTCTTTTACTCTTTGCATTCAAGTTCAATAGGATCATCCTATCCAATAGACTGCATGAAAGATACGCCCCTTTGAAGCTGGTTAAATCGAAAACGAGCATAAAATATGCAAAGATTACGGTGAACGTGGCGCTGACAGCGTCACTGCGCCGATATCTTATCACAGCGCGAGCTTTTCATACCTGTATGTAATACATACAATGCTTATGTTATTTATACAGATTTTCTCTTCGGTCTAATGACTTTAGTGGTTAGCATATACGGCTTCTCAGTACTTTGGTTTGATTTTCAGGACGATGTTGTTATTTGGGACTTTCCGTTAAAGAAATTTTCAATAGCAGCATGGAGTTGGAATTGCATCCAGTGGATGGCCATAGGCTCACAAACAGGGTATGATAAACCTCTGCCCCACCCTGCTACATAATAAATTATAGGCGTTATGTTATTTGTTATGTGAAACATGCATTTTTATGATGCAATAAAGTTAATTTAAAAATTAAATGCCTTGATTATTTTAAGGATTTAAGGATTACTATTTTGGTGACAAGATAACGGTAACTGGTGAAGTGTGAGTATTATACAATTCTTGCGTTAAGTCAAATGTACGAAACGTTGGTATTTCTTTACTCGAAGTGCCTCAAAAGGCCTTAACAGCATTAAATTATTAATTATTTAAAGCTCTCTAAATAGAATAATTTTACAAAATAAAACAGACTTTAATTACAAAAATGCACTATAAAGTAAGAAATACAGTAATATTCAACGTCTTGCCTTATCTATGCGAAACTTGTAAGAATACAATATACGGCCTTAAGGTGTGTTTAAAAAAAAAACCCTGCACTCCTAATCGTAAAGGAGAAGTACCTACTAGCATCAGCTAAGCAACATGAAATGCTGACTGCTAGATGAAAATATCCGAGTAGCTTTAGGAAATACAATTTGGAAGCCTTTAAAATTTGAGGGTTGCCCTTGATTTCTCTAGGGGTCCCATCATCAGATCATGACAAGTATACTCATTCAGACAAACAAGAATTTTTCAAATCAGTACAGGCGTCTTCGAGAAATCGGTAAAAAACTAGAAAAAAAATCCATCTAATTAAGAACCTCCTCCTTTTTTTGAAGTCGGTTAACAAAACACAGAAACAAATTTTAGTGACTTTTGTATTTTTATTCAACCTTTGAGCATAACACCGCGCCTATATGACCTACAAGGGTGTGGCTGAGGTGTGCTCATCGAAATCCGTAAAATTCTATGGAAATTCTGTAGCAAGGATAAATTGCTTAAGCCACCAACCGATCAATGTATACGTCACTAAAATGCCTAAAAATGTCGTTTCAAAAATCTTCTCCAAACTTTGAAACTATCATGCGACGTCCCGGCTTATTCACGCTCACTCCGCGTCAGGGAGCTGGACAGATACCAAGCCTTGGCACCCAGCCAAGTGGACTGATACGATTAAGTGACTGGCTAAATACTTCGAAACTTCATTGAAAACTGTTTTATTACATAAAATTGGGTTATTCTTACTGAAATTTCTGGCTCATACATTGGGTAATGTTTTAAAGAAGAATATTTTCATGATAGATATTTCCCTCTGCGTCTCACCACTGTTAAATGATACACTGTTCCCCATGGGTTAAGATAAAATATGAAGATAAAATGTATTCGTACCGGAAGAATACAATATTTAACTTCTAGTATGCCGGGTATCCATAAAAGTAGGGTACGGCATAATTCTTTATGGTAGATTACAGATGAGATAATGTGCTCTATAATTAAACAAAATACTTATATCAAACAAAAATTTTCGGCCTCAATTAGGGCACTAAGTGGCCTAGGATTTTCGTATCAATCTTCGAATAATAAACAAACATACACACATTATATAAACAACATTTCGGTATACAACAAATTATGAGCAATAAGGGTTTATTCTTATAATCGTCCGCACATGTTCTTACAACATGTAACAATAAAGAATGTAAGGAATTACCTTCAATAAACCCTTTTATACATCGACCAATTTTATTCGTGACGGCCTATCCCGAAGGAATTCCCTCGTCGAGTCTCGGGACGTGTAATACTGAGGAATATTCCCGAAACCATGGTTAGGTGGAACGTATATATACTTAAGGATCGATTGCCCAGCGGACATTTTTCGATGTAACACGAACACTAGAGTTAAACCGCCCGAAAAACTTACATTGTACTTTTAATATAACATAACGTGAACGTGTAACTTCCATTATTACCCGTTATGTTTACATCCCTTATATAGGCTAGGATAGGGTGAGGAAATCGTAAATCAACTACGATATTTTAAGAAAGATTTAAAGTTACAAATGATTTCAGTAATTAACTTAAACCATTATTATAATATTCTACCGAATATTATTTCTGAGTAATTTAACGTCAAATCAAGTAAAATTTAAGTAATTTCAAATTCAATCTTTAATCTTGGAATAATATTCCGGTTGTTGCTTGGGAGGTAATATTGAATTAAATTCCTGAAACTGTAATGATGTAAAAGGCACACCTTCAAGATCAATCTTCAGACTCCTAATTTAACTAATTTAAGCACCACCAAGATGTATATCTTATACATCTTGGTGGTGCTTAAATTATGAGAAATAATAAATGTAGCTCAGTAATCTAATTTAGATTGCTGACTTAGTTATTTAGATGGCAGTGTCTATGATTAGACTTAAAAAGTACTAAAGAATAAATAGTGCACCATTTTGACGTTGAACTGGCTCGATGGTCTAGTCGTTAGCGTATGCGCCTCTCACCGCCAGGTCTCGGGTTCGATTCCCGGGTCAGGCAAAGTGTTATTTGTGAACTTTCCGTCAGATATATTATATATTTTTTTATTCATCTTTAAAAAATCGCCCGCACTAGGAATAACTCCTGTGTCGCGGGGGTGTTCACAAACATACATTTCACACACACAGAGCACACCCAGAGTCAGAACAAATCTTTGCGAATCACACAAAGATTTGTCCCATGTGCGGATCGAACCCACAACACCAGCGCAGTTGAAAGCGGTGAGGCGACCGATTTAACTACCACGCCAACCGTGCACTCATATTCACAAGAGCAGCACGGAGTTTGGGCGATAGGGTAATAGGCGTGACGTTATGTTATATTATGTTAAACATTGAGTCCATTTTTTTTAAATTCGTGTATGTATTATGTGGAAAACGGGCATATTTATAGGATATGGACGATATAAATTAATTACCAATATAAACTAAAGTGCAACTTCTAATAAGATTACAACCTAAACCGAAAACCCGAAATGTCTAAATTAGCACCGGAACCACTAAATAACGATTCTGACCACTTCTATCAATTACATGGCCATCAATCGGAATGGCATTCTAAACAGACCAAATACCCCACCTTATTAACCTTTTTAACCCCTTAAGAGGTGCGGCCACATCCCGTGCAGAGCTACAAATAGTTGTTAAATACGGTACGTTTTGGTTTGAACTATGCCGATTTAGGACCAACGATTTGTGTCTGATTAGTATTGTGGTTTATTTTGATTTGTTGGCCTTTAAAGATTTATTATTGGAGTGTTTGACAGCGTTCAAAATAGGATTACTAATGTTTGTATTTCGACGTTCTTCCTTAACATATGATGTACATGAGGTACACGATGCAAGTTTTGCAAGGCAATTCACTTGCCATCTGTTTTGTTAATCGCGTCAACCAAAGCAAAAAAAAGGCATCAATACTTTTGGTTGCTAAAATGCGCAATCCCGGTCCTGCGATTACTCTTTAATGAAAACAGTCAATTGTTTCCATAGAAACAGTCGCCAAATCTGAATGTGTGCTTGTCGACCTTAGAATTGCTTTTCAAAACTAGCATCATGTGGTGATGTGTAAGGTTAGGTGCCTTTAAGCTAGTATCTGTTTCAATCTCCGCAAGGAATATATCGCAAAGAGTTTGGGTGTACTATGTGCGTTTGAGATCTGTATTTGTGAAATCCCTCGACACTGGAATTGGTCATAGTCCGGGTCATGGAGTGTTTTAGTTTGTTATTTATGTTTAATATATCACGCGCGCTCAGATTGTTGCGTATTTACTAGGTCCTTTAAAACCTTTTAACATTAACATTGTTGTTGGCTTCTAGTCTAAAAGATGTAGCTGAATGTAAGTATTTTTCGAAATTTTAAAGATCTTCACATGAAATCAGGGATCAACGACTTATAGTGCTTTCCGAGCCACGGAGGAAATCCAACGGCCGACCGCGGTTAGTTTTGCTTAACCTGTAAGATCGATTGGTCCGAACGGTTTTGTAGTAGCCACGAGATTCTCAATAGTTAAGTCTAACAGTTTAGATTTTCATTGTATTTTACATGCGAGTGTTTCTAGACATTTTCAACTTCCCATTCAACAACACACATCGATCTTACAGTCTCCAACGTCAAATAAAATAAGTCGTAGCTTGCGAGTTGTCAAACTGTCACCAGTAACAAGTTGTTCGCGACGTCCAACAACTTTAGATATGGGTTGTGACAGGTCGCAGGACACGTGTCTCAAGCGACTCTCGGACTTTAGACTACAGTCAAATGAGTTTGTATTATTGTTGAAAAGTGTTTTGGCAAATGTGTGTGATTGCGAATTTGTATAGCTTTGTTTTACAGAAAGATAGGTTATAATTTAATAGGACAGGTTATACGTAAGAAGTAGAATATAGTAGAACTAATAATGGTCGGTGATATTTGCAGCACGTAGTAGTGCCACAAAATCTAAAGTAAATTACTTTAATACGTCTTATAAGTTAGTAATACTAGTAAGTACCTAAATAAATACGTATATTACACAGAAGGCAGGTGTACAACACCCACATTACACCTGTTATGTTAAAGTCCCATAGGATAGAGGGTAAACCTATCGCCATCAACAGGACAAAAAATGTCAACTTCATCATGCTATTAAAAATTTCGTGACCAAGAAATCCCGAAGACCCCAAGACCAAAGGCAAGGAAATAATTTTCTCACAACCGATGTTTACATAAAAGTCATCGTAACAACTCCAAATTAAATTTACCCTAAAGTTAAAGTAACCAACATTCCAATAATTTACACCAACACTTTATTACTAAAGTAACGTCAATCAAATTTGTATTAATATTTCCCTACGAAATATTTTAATATAACTCGAGTCGGCCTTTACGCTATCAAAACTCAAGTGCTCAGTGTTATGATATTTTGGTTAATTATTTGAAACATCAAACCTAGGTCCCATTGGCAGCGGAGCAAAGATGCATTTAGATAAGGGGATGAAGTAGATATCTCGGAAACTTTTGCTTTTTGATTTTATTTTAGCCTTTAGTTTGGAGTATGTTTTGACCTTGCTTTTATGAAGCTTTCTAGGCAGATAAGAAGTAATTGTGATGGCAGAGGGTTAAATACTGGCTTATATAAAATAAACCAAAGAATTAAGAACCTATTTAGGTATTAAATTGTTTAAATTTAGCTTTTAGATATATAAAAAGTGAAAATTAGCGCATGTACGTGTGCATTGCGTCGTTTACATGCGATTAATATTAGTAAAATACATAGCTTTCTTATTAAACAAAGTGTCCTCAACTTTGTAAACAACAAATTATGCATAGTAGTTTCTTGAATAGGCTTCAGATTGTTCTGTATCCTGGATGCATTTTTATTCAAGTAAAATGTACCTTATCACTTATTCATTTAATTTTATTTTCCGCTAGCTGTCACACCCTGCCCTATCTTCTTGAGCTTATTCGCTAGAGGAATGTTTGAGAGCCGTCGGAATGATTAGTGCTATGTATATAATTTTAATATATCCTGCTAACAGTTAACAGACAATGTTGGTAAATAGTATAGTGGTAACTATGGGTTAACTTTAATTATACGTCAAACTGAACTATCTACGTTTTGTATTTGTAAGTCAATCATAAGGTTTCGTAAACATATATGTTCACCAACAAAGTAAGTGTGATCTTAATCACACACATCATTCATACAACGTAATCTAATCCCAAACAAAGCTGAGCTTGTACTAGAATAACTGATATTAATACAAATATACTTTTTTATTCTAAATACATTCTTATTATACATAGAAACACCCAGACCAAGACAAACCTCCATGTTCATTCACACAAAGAAGAGGTTAAGCAGGAATCGAAGCTGTGTCCTCGGCATAACAGGCAGTTGCACTACCGACTCCGCTTTCTGGTTAATGGGAGGCTTTTAGGTAAATGTCCTGCGATAAAAAGCATAACTAAAGATTTTATCATTTAAATTTAATACGGACCTCAAACCCTATCACCATCCCGCAGTTGGAAAATTTAGGAAGCTTTACACATTCAATTGAAGCCTTGAAGTACGTCAACAACATACAAGGCTGAAATTACTCATTGTACATTGTACTGTACACTAGTGTTTAAAACATTTCGACCAATTTCCACCCTCTTTTAAAAGCCACCCTGAGCCCTCGGGCACCAATAAAACACTCGACAAAATCAATAGACTGAAACAAATTTAATTTAATTAAGTACAGAACCCGGTCCGAAACAATTCGACAACGGAATTCATTACGGAATTAAGATTCGTTAACGAGTTATTATCCGGACAAAGTTCCGGACAATTCCGGATCGGACGGATTGTGTCCGATTGTCCGAAAGTTGAGTTTTAATACTTAATGGGCTTTTGATGGAAGAGCAATTGTTAATTGTTGTCGTAATGTGATTCGTGTTGTTCAAAGATTAATATTTGTAAGTTTATTTTGTAAACGGAGATATCAGGGCCTCACAAGTAATAGACTAGGAGCCCGTATGCCGCCGACTTGCGTCATGTTTTATAAGCTAAAAGATTCCCTATGTGTGCCTTTAACAAAAGTAAGAACGGATGACCCTAATATGAAATTTGGATAGTGGTGGCTTTAGAAAATTAATAAAAATGTTGTAAAAATGTTACGTCATAGTATAAAGCGTATATATTAGATATGTTGTTTATGGTTAAGGTACACCCCTCAACATTGGCAGACAGTTAACATGATTTCAACCTCAGACAGACACCCTTAATTTAACATTTTCTGACAGTTTAAGTGCCTTCGTCCACCAGTACACAGTGTCAGTACACGATGCGACATCTTTTTTCGTACTCTGTTACGACGCAATGTACGTAAAAGTTGCAGAGTATCAGAGACTGGCGTCGCGTAGTGGACGAAGGACCTTGGGGTGTATGTCACTCTCACTCTGTAAGCTCTCTCCACTGATTAGTTGCAAGCAGGGCGTTGCCATGTCTCGAGCATCTATTTTTGACAGTTTTAATAGTGACAGTTACAAGAATTATGTCTCAAAATGTCAGTATGCGACTATCGCCATGCCATCGGTTTGATAGCCGAGTTTGGCTAATTTCTACATCTGTCTGCTTTTTGTCAGCATTGCAACAACAATGGACCTTTTCGTTTTTATAAAAAAAAACTGATTTACTACATACCATAGTTATCTCTTACAATTAAGTGATTTGTATGAATGCTCTCAAAACAGTACAAAAAAAATCTTTTTACCAAATCATTTATAATATAATACCACATTTACAAACAAATATATTTACATATTCACATAAAAAAAGAAAATAAAAACATTCGATTTCATTATGCCTTTTATTTGTATTCATAATAATAAAATGGGTATGCGAATGGTAGCTAACTAAAGTATATTAGAATATAAAAGATAGTGCATGACATAAAAATGTTATAAATAAATAAAATATGATATTGTATAATCAAGTTATTTGTAGAAAATAAAAAAACGTTACTAAAATTTAAAGCCATAATGTATACACACTTTTATTTTATTCATTTACAATGAAAAATGCACATCTAATTTTCAAAACCAAAAACTCATTGACTTAGCTTACCAGACGCTTTTTTTGTTCATTGCTGTAATAATATTTTAACCAAGTCAAACATAAAATTATGCATGAACCATAATAAAAATGTTTGTTTGATGTGTTTTTAAAATTATTTTTAAATTTTCCCCAAAAATGTACCCTACGTAATACACATTTTACTTTTCCAGTATATAATTAAAGCAAAATCGTAAACAAAAAATACACACGAGAGAAAAAGTACACATTTAAATAAGAAACACAAAAAATAAATGTTAATAAGTACCCCGCGGTAATACAATTATGCTCAGTAATTGTTTAAGTAAATTAAACACGACTACGAGCTTCACGTAAAGCCTGGTCCACACTGGCACAGTCAGTTGTATAAAAAGTACTAACTAGCAACTAGAAACCTTTTTTGACACGAATGTTGCAATCTGCTTGCGGGCATTAATTGCGGGCGATGAATATGTATTGTATGGAGGTTTTGTAGATACGTTTTAAGCTACAAAGTTAGAATATTATGACGTGTCTGCTTGTAATTCGGCTTTTGATCTTACCATAAATCAATTAACAACTTTAACAGTTATTATATAACCGCGTCATGACCCGTCATTCAGTTTGATTCAGACATAATCTATTGTTTTGAGACACTGTCATGTCATTTGTATAAATTAAGACAGATTCTAATAAAAAATGTGAAAATGCTGCCTACACTTAAAATAGATTCCTATTTTGTAACCGACTTTAGAAAACAGGAACAGGTTCCCAATTCGATTGTATTTTGTTTATTTTAGTTACATTAATAGTCCACTCAAAGCTTAATTTGCGAGTGCGTCAGCTGACCCCAAGATTTTTTTTTTAAAATTGTTTTTAGTACTAACATTACTCCCAGGCGGCTTTTGTATGCTTACGCTCTAAGTACCCTGAAAACCTTTCTGAAGACATTTCTTAGGGGGTAGATCAAGTACAAATACGTTTTAGTCATTTTTTTTAGTGGACTATAAACTATTTCTATCATATACATAGATGACCGCTTTTTGGTAAAAGTCATGAATTAAAGACGATTAATAAATGTTTTCTATTAAAATTATTGTATAACAACTAAGAGTTAGCTGTGTAAGGACAAAAATACTAGTCTTCTTCTTATTTAAAAAGTAAGGTTTTAGTGGAGTTGGTATTATGTTTGAAATCAAGTGCCTAATATTAATGCAGTTTTGCCTTGGAAAATACAAACTTCAAAATATTGCAAATGTTTATTATGATAACACTTCGAACATTTAACTTGTTAAAAGCAATTTATATTAAATTAAAATTTATAATTAAATAAACATTGATAATGACTATCGTGCTAATAACCATATACCAGCTTAAAAACCATTGTAACTTTGACATTACATTATTCAATTTGATTTTGAAGATTTACACAGATTGCCAGCTTTTATAGTGTTGTTTTGTACCAAAATTGTATAGTTGACCACTTTTTATCTGATCATAATTATTACTGTTATTAAATACTTGAGTATACAATAAAATACAAAACAATCATTTTCATTTACTCGGTTGTCATTCCTGTTAACAAAATATATAAACGTTACAAAACTCGTTTAACTTTAAATATTCTTCAATTTTAATCCTAATTTAACTGTAAACAGAAATTTCTTTCAGTGTACGTGGTATGTCGACTAATGTAACCCCGGTCGTAGATCTGCTACGCCGCTACGCTGCTACGCCGTAGAGCTACGAGAAACGGGGCTACAAAAAACTATAACAATTCGTTTCGGTCATTATATGCGACACAAATCGAGTTTTTCTCAGACAAAGTCGGTTCACACTAGACAGTTGGCAGGGGCCCAAATCCGCTTGTTGTGGGCGCGGTTTAAAGTACAAGAGATAGCGGGTTCGGTGCCAAGATGGTGATTGGTGATATTTCGAATAACCTTTAGATGACATTTAGTTATTGTCAAGAATTCGAGTAGGCTTGGATTGGTACGGAAGTAGTGATATTTTCTTAACTAGTTTTTAGACGACACCATCATATTTCTGGCTAGTGGCTATCATAATCATTACTTATGAGGTTTGAAGACTCGGGTTGATATATGTGAAAGAGAAAAATGATATAACATTTTCCATATATTATGGGAAAAGCCATCAATTATTATCCATCGTCAATAAGACATGTTAGTCAATATATAGTCCTATTGCATTTAACTCAAGCCTACATTTTTTTTTGACGATTTACTTTAGAAACATAGTTTTATTAGATACTACTCAATGGATTTTGATGAAATTTTAAACACGGGTTGCTAATAGTCTGAGTAAACACATAGACCTTATATCGATCGTATAGCGTAAGTGAAGCCAAAGCAGTAAGTAATACAATTTATTACCAGTAGTATATCTGCCAAACTTTTTGAAAGGTGTTACGTCATAAACTGGCACCAACACCATTTCATTACTCAGCACTTAATTTGGAACTTAATTATAATGGTTTTGGAACTAAATTAACACGGGACGTAATTAACATTATTTCAAGCTCTGGTTAATTATCCACCACAATACATCGTTCATATCATCATAAAAGTTACGGTGCGTGGAATTTAATTATGGTTAACTTTTAATTGTTATACATTCATATTTATTTGTTTATGGTGTTCGTTACCAATGTTTTATGAACTTGGTACTTGTTTAAAATGGAGTAAAAAAAGCAGATACGTATATTTTTTTTAATAAAGTAATTGTGGTTATAGTGCGGCAAGGTGTGGTGTAAGGTATATGTACGGCAAAATTAATGTCCATCCCTGCCCATCTTTGGTGTAAAGACCTAGATGCGTGTGGAGTAAATAATATGTGTTCGTACATTATTGAATCGTATTGTACTTAAAATAGAGAATATATTTACTCTGTAAATAAGATATACAAACCTCGCATCTGCCATCTAGGACGGCACTGCCTTTTTCTGTCTCGCGCAGGCACGCGCCGACCATCGCTCGTGAGAAATCACTACATGGCACAATCACATTGTATTTACTGTGTAAATCCAAAGGTAACGAAACACGCTTGCGTACCATAACTTACGCCATAATCACGAACGGGAATTTATTATTAAGTGTTGGTACCAGACCGGTTCCGTTCTCTTTATTTACGCGGCGTAATACCCTGGCAACACTCCTAACTGATACAGATAGACGGCCCTCAACATGCTGCGTAAACAACCGACAAATTCGACAGCGATAATGTTAGCGACAATCAACAAAAACGCGTACACAAATGTTTTGTTTATTGTATTTATAGAATGTGGGTGTCATATACCTCTATAAAACCCTTCTGTGTAGGTAGGCGTGATGGCATGTCATGTAATAAAAGTAGACTTTTTACTAAATCAAATAGACGGTTTTCAATATGCTGCGTAAGCAATCAGCAAATTTGACAGCGATTATGGAGCGACAGCGACAATCAATAATATCGCGTACAAAAACGTTCTGTTTTTTGTTATCAAGTGTATTTTGGTATTCAAAGCAAGATTTCTTACTAAAACTGATAGACAGCTCTTAACATTCTGCGTAAACAACCTGGTTTTTTTTTTTACTCATTATGCATTTATAATATTCAATTTTCCTTTTGCTCTGTATTTGTATTAACTAATTTTATGTTAATTTTTAATTTTAGTTCTTTTATCTTGTATTACTGCTTGGCCTTAATATTTATTTGTTTGTATTTTATTGCTAACGTTGATTTACTGTGTACCACACATTTGCTGTGTACTATTTATATTTTATTTTAGCTATATACAACAAATAAAAGAAAAAGATAAAATAAAACTCATAAAAACTTTACGCATCGAAAAATACATCCGCATCGATATCTACCGCGGGTTACGTGTCCAGAAGGCTGGCGGCATTTCCACATTGGATAGCAACAAAGTTGATCCTTTGTCCAAAGTAGAATCCAGCTATTTGGTCACGCGAAAAGAGAGTGAATTCTGAAAATAATATTATTTTATCAAAAATGAATACAGCAAACATTTCAGAGTTCCAAATATCCTTTTAAAATGCACTGAATTGGGACACAAAACAAATCCTTTTAATCGTATTACTGTATTTACATGGAAAATATACACCCATATTGAATTGAAACATCTCTTTGAAACACGTGTCAGGCGTATTTTATTGAAGCGAAAATTCTGATGACAGTCGAAGAAAAACCACTATAAAATTAATTAAACGATCTTTAAAATAAATGAAATGATATAATTATATTAAACAAGCTTTCGTGCGCAGTCCCGCCCGCGTAGCATATATAAACTAATAATTTTCCATTAAAAAAACCGACTTCAATTACTAATAATGCTTATAAAATAAAAACTACTAAACCAAAACTACTAAAAAAAATTTTTATGGGAACATCTGGCTGCTATTTCGCGTCGAACAAAAAAGAATCACGCGAATCGGTCAATTAACCGCGACGTAATCTATGTACATACATAGAAAAAAACGTACCGGCCGAATTGAGAACCTCCTCCTTTTTGGGAAGTCGGTTAAAAAGTACCATAAATTATTCTTTGGGTCATCAACTATCTTGACACCAATTTTCATCAAGATCTGTCTATTAGTAAGTTAAACTTATTTATTGGGTACAAATCTAAAAAAATATTTTCACATAATGATATTTTTGTTTAAAAAGACCGGTACATTTAATCCGTCGCCGTATCAACGTGCAAAACATCAAAACAATAAAATTATTATGTATGTTAGTCTAAGGTGTTTATGTATATGGACCTTGATGTCTGAAATAAAAACTGATTCGATTTGATTTGATCAATTAATGATTACAGATAATTTGCTTATGAGAGTTATATAAATTCCCTTGTGAGTTATATAAATCCACGGAAATAAGTTCCAATAATTCTAACTTCTTAACTAATATTTATACATTCAAAAGTAGCTCTGTTGGTCTCTGTACGCTTTTAAACCTAAACGTTTGAACTTTTTACTGAAACTTGGTATGGAGGACCTTGGAGTAGGACATAAGCAACTTTCTTTTGTAAAGATCGCCTTTAATAAAAAAAAAAATATTGATCTAAATAATGTGAAATAATACATTTTATGGACAGCTAACTCGTAATGTAGGTAATCCTTGTCTTTTGGAAGTTAGTCCCTTCCTATGTACTAAATTTCAATTCAATGCAGCTCTTATTACAGTTTACCTTTGAGGAGGAAATAGTTATAATTAACATTTTGAATGCGATTCTTGGAATATGATGAAATCCAAATTCCGTCGAATTTCCACGTGTAATATTGGTCGCAATATTGGTTTATTCACATGAAACAAATTAAAAATAAAATAGAATAGAATAGAATATCATTTATTTCTGAGTATATGGTATTACAGGTTTTACAATTAATACAAATGGTTCACATAATAATATACTACCGTAGCCGGCGTAGAAATATTACAATTTTTACCTTATAATCTATTTATACTATTTTATTTTTTTTTCAGAAAAAAGAAGCATTTGAACAAATTAAATATGTTTTCATATTATGATTTTTCTACCTTTATTTATTTAATATTAAAATTTATAATCCATGCATAAAAGGAGCCTCCCCGAGTGACGTACACAACGATTCACTACGCCCGGCGCACCCTGGGCAATTCGCGAGTTCTTCAAAGCGAATTGGCTAATCCTTTCACCACGATGGCAAGTCAAAATAAAATTTGACTCAGCCATCGACACGACGAAGAAGAAGATCCATAAAATCTTTAACTGAGTAGAAACATTTGTCCAAAAGTCAAGAAAACATTGCATGTCTAAACTTATTTATAGGTAACTGTCTGATAATGTGGTGGAAGCTTATTGGAAATCGTAGCTGCCATGCTGGGAGCATTACAACTATATGATTGAAGCCTCTGGGTTGGTACAGCTAATTGGTTTGGATTAACAGATGCTCGATATGATTTTTTACACTGAATACAAATTTCACTGAACTGGTATGCAAGGATTCTGTTCAATTATTGTATACTCTACAATTAATTGGAATATAACCATCAATTGAACAATCTCATAATAAACATTATTATGGAATTGGGCGTCAAATTAAAGTACTTTACTATTTTAATTTGCCGCCCAGGTTTGGTCAGGCCTCAACACCCGTAAGCGCTCACGTTTTATATGACCCTTGATATAGTATTGTTATATAAATTAGCCTACTTATAAAATACCCATATTTCAAACGTTCAAATTCAAAATTAAAAAAACGGCATCAAGAAGTTTTCATATTTTATGCCCACGACGAGACAGACAAACAGTGGTTATAGGGTTTGTGCGTTTGTGTGTCACCTCCAGAATCGTCAGAACAACTTGACCAATTGACATGCAGTTTTCTGCAGTGGATTGATATTTATTAATGTTCACGTTTTGATATGATTGTATGAAAAATAGGCTAAGAAAACTATATCAAAGATGCGATTAAATATTTGTGCTTTTCGTATATGAATATTATAGTCCACAAATAATGTATTCCAGATATTGTATACATAATATATGGATATATGGCACGAAATATGTTATGAAAAAATATAGACGAACTCCCTAATAGCTTTAGCTTCCACGGCTAAAGAGTTGGAACTAAAATATTTATATAGTTTCTTGGCTAGGAATTTTATGATGAATATTCTTTTTACCATAATGCGTATTAATCATGTCATGTCCGACGGTTTTTTTTTGTGTCTAAATCTAGATTTTTGCCTGAAAATTGAGAATGAAATATCGTGACTAAAAAAAGTAGTCGATTAATTTTGGCTTTAAATGTAAGGTTATTGACACTTCAAATCATATCATTTACTTACTCATTTTCATTTACTTCCCTATCTCAGTATGTTACCAAGTTGTGATTCTTACCTGAAATTAACCAAAATTCATATTAATATATTGCATAACATTGTATAGCATCACGGTTATATTATCTAGAAGGGTATTGCAGAGGTGTATAACGCTTCCTAATTTCACTCGTTATGTTTAAGTTCCATGCGTTAGGGGGAGAGCCTATCGCCATCCATGAGGCACAATGCCAACTCCTGTTGTTAAGATTTTCCTGACGGAAAAATCTCAAAAACTCTTTTGCGTGACCGGGCATCTTACCCGAGACCTTAATATTTCATACAGTAAAAATCTTTATTTGGCGTTATGCTATAATCCATTTCATCGAAATGCTTGTATAACTGAATTTTGACCGATATATCTTTGGAACAACTGCTTGACTCAATCTCTTGCAAAAACCTTTTTTTTGACTTAATATTTTTTGAAGCTTAAATTCTAAGACACAAAACCAGTTTTCATAATGTCTCTACAATAGATTTCTCAAAATCTGGGTGTTTTAGTTTCTCTTTGTACTAATAGTCTCTCTATAGAATGTATATAATTGCCTCTTGTATATTCTATACATAATGGATGTAACTGACATTCTCTCTGTGGGGTTTAGGGTAGAGTGGCAGTGACAGAGAGATAAGCTAAGAAAATGGCTGGGAACTCACGACTAGGTTTTTACCCGCACACGTGTGTGTTTTCGGGCCTGGAACTTCTGCTGCCACGTTGGTCATGTAGTATAATTTGCTTATCGCTGTCGGGCAAAGTGTTATCTGGAATATTTCCATAAGAAAATTTTCTATAACAGCACGAAGGGGTAAACGTGCCCGGTAGAGTTCCATATCATAGCCTCCAGCCTATATTACATGGGACCTAAACAAAACTGGTAAAATTGCGGATATTGCTGTATACCTCTGCTACGCCCTACATAACATAACATTACGCTTATATTACCCAGATGGGTGTGACAGAGGTGTACAATACCCACACTTCACCTGCTATGTTTTAATATCTCATGGGATAGGAGATGAGCCTGTCGCTCTGCCACGACCTTTTAGGTAATAGAGACGTAAAGTTATATTACTGGTGATAAGAATTCACGCAAAAGTGCCGAAAAATTAGATATATAGAAAATTCTTTATTGTACACACAGATTAAATACAATTTATAGAAGAGTCTTTTTTAAGTATGCACAATGTGCGGCCTTATCTCTTCCAGGCAACCTTTGGATGGACATTGTGCTTCAAAAAATTGTCTTTTTTGAAGCACAAAAGTGCTTTAATTTAAATATAAACATGATTTTTACTTGATTTTCTGTTAAGTCAATAATTGTTGGATTATTAGTACCTTAAATTCTTACTATACTTCACTAGAGTAGTTTTAAGATTTTAGTTTTATTGTCTCGCTGTAACTGAAACCACACCTCAAATTGTAGAAACTTCGCTACAAGAGTAACGTAAAAACAGGACGTTACACCCCTACGATCACTTTATGAACATTATATCGAGTGAGCACTTTAGTAACTGTAACAAGATACCGGTATTTGTACTGTGCAGTACCGGTATCAGTACCGATACGACGCCGATACCGGCATGAATCGTTTAGCTATCTGGTTATTGTTATTGTCTAACTTCGAGAGCTTTAGCCTAAGGCTTTGATTTGGATCTTAAAATCGTGGAAAGTTTATAAAATATTGTTTAAATTTTTTATTATCTTTTGTGAAAAATTGTAAGGAAGGCATTGTTACATCTCATTAAAATTTCAAGGTTTTAATTTCATTCAAAACAATACAGTGGGAGCAGTAACAGATTAATATAGCTTTACCAACTTCATAACATCATAACACGTCTATAAAATCAAATTCCGCGGTGAACAAAACGCAAATTACACCGCTATACCAATGATGCAGTTTCACTTTCAAAGTGTTAAAATATGCATAATATGAGTATTTATAATACATCATGCGAACACTTCTACGTAAACACATCCAATTCCATACATAATAGACTCATTTGTATGTACTCTTTGTAGTACTAGTAAAGATAAGAGAACAATATCATCCATTAGACTTCGATTTCGTAGGAAGTGGGGTGGAATATTACGACCGTAATATTATGCCCGTAACACGATTAGTACATAATAGGTTATGTCGATCACTGCTCTCTAGGAATCCACAACATTTACCCTACATAGGCAACGTTCTAGTGTCGTCAATCTACCGTTATCTTTTCGACCGCACTATTCTACACCGCTTTTGTAAGAAACCGAATCTTCAGTGAAGTTTTACATGTAAGCGATTACAATAGCAGCGATGACACATACTTTCCAACTCCAACTATATACTTCTGATTAAATTCGCTGCGGGTTCCAAGACAATTTTAACTCTCCCTGGGATAGCCCGTGTGGCATGCACGGTGCCTTTCAGTTGGTTACCGCTGTAGATCCTGGCGTCACAGGAGTCACAGTGGTGGGCGTGTGGGTGGGATTCTATCCCGTTAATAGCAGCGATTATGATAATTATTGATAGTTGTTTTAGTTTCATATTTGTACGATTCTCTGGCACAATGTTTTGGTGATGTTAGTTTGGGTTCATCAAAAAAACTTTAACTTACTAAAATGATTCAATACTAGTACATTATTACATTGTGTGTTTAACGAATGTTAATAATAGCAAAAATATGTTAGCTCTACGACTTTATTAATCTGTGCCGGCATAATGAGGTCGTAGATCCGGAAACCGAAAACAACAAAGTAAAAATAGGGTTGTATAATAATTCGTACATATTTTAATAGGTAATCTTTATTCAGATTATTATTCATACTGACCTTTCAATAATTATTTAAGGTTTTATTAACCTAAATATTTCTGAGACAGGTGTAATATTAACAATTTGTATAATTAGTTTGAATAATTAATTTGTTTGGAATCTTGTTTACATTATATTGATGATACCAAACTCCCCTGTGACGAAGAAACGAGGTGTCTATTAGAATATTATTATCATAAGTAAAATTGGAACAAGTTAGATGTGAGAATACATTTCAGCCTCCCAAAAACAGAATAATAATAATTTTCAAATATACATCAACGATTCAAAATAATAAAAAGCAAACAGACCATTTGCATCAAATAATCAAAATTGGTGTGATTAAATTAATATTTGAACAGCACTCGTGGCAATTAACGACAAAATTAACCAAATCATTGAAATCCATTGCCGGCCACAATTCGTATTAATTGAAAAAAGATTTTACACCTCCGTCAAATTGTTTCGCGGAGATTTCGCCGCCATTTTAATTTGCGAGCAATTTGTATAAAAATTAAATGTATAACGTGCCTGCTAATTGCCGACGGGAGCAAGCGGTCTGGCCCCAACTGCCGGAAATGGAACGAGTTGGTTTGAGCAAAATATGATTGGGTTATTAACATCGTACTCGCTTCATTTGTTTTATTTCCATCTACATGCTTTTTGTCACACGAATTTCGGGTCCCCTCGTGCCGTTGCCGGAATGAACCGACTCGCAATGAAGTCGGTTCATTTTGTCTCATTGTACGCCCAATTTGTGTCTTTTGCGCGTTTAAATAATTCCGTGTCATTTTTAAGATGAGTTTTTTGATGTTCTCCTTTGGGCGTAATAAACAGACGCGCTGAAAATGTTTTAATGGAAAAATTTGGAGTTTTGGAAGCAAAATGAGAACTATAAATTTGAAGAATGGGCTACTTTACTTTGAATATAAGGATTCGATGTGAATCAAGAACATCCCATTGTTCTTGTCACAAACGCAATCAAGTCACAATTTAATTGGTAGAACTTGTTAAATATCTACGCAAATTTGCACGTGCAAAAATCTCATTAATAAGCAACTTCAAAATAATTTCTCAATTAAAAGCTTAAAAACCTCAGTAAAAACGCGCACAAATAAAAATGATAATCAAATATCAATTCAAAGCCAACCTAATCACTTGACAATGTCGATGATTTTTTCGATTCAACACATTCAGACATCACATTAGTCCGACACCCTCGATATGTATTGTATGAACACCGTATCACCGACTGAGTCAATTAACAAACGACCAATAACACGAAATAACCCTGAAAAGCGAACGAGGGTCGAATCCACTCGATGACAACAGATAAAAAACATAATATATTGCCGCGTTTTTTAATAGCCACAAAGGGTTCGCCGCCGGCAAATTCCACTCGATACTGAGATACTAGAAAATTGGTTTTTTGATAAAAACGGTGATTCGGGTCTGTCGGGCCTCTTGAAATATTTACAGCTAGCGGTGATGCGATACTCGCCGACCGCAAATTAAATGTGGACGCGATTTACGTTCAAACTTTCCCCGCTGCCCGGCGCAGATAAAAAGTTTCATATCTCATTCAGATTTAGTGAGCATTTTGAAAAATATCGCTATTTGCAAGAATTCTAGTTTTACGGTATGATTTCACTGAACTACGAAAATGACGTAAAATGTTTATAGCAGGTCATAATACTAAATAACAGATTAATGACACTCTCAGAAAAATCAAAATAAGTATTAATTTACTTCATTAAAGTCGATTGAATCTTTGGTTCTTTAGTCATTCAATGGGTTCAAGTTTCATAATTATGTACAGAATATGTGATACAGCGAGCCACATTTTACACTAATACTATAGTTGAAATAGTGTGTTACTTAAAATCTAGTTAATGGAGTACTTATATAACCACCTTTACATACAAAAATACCTTACCCATATTTTAAGGCAATATTCCTATCAAAGACTAACGATTTAAACTTGGACGATTACGACTAATATTCAAGAGCAATTTGAGTCAAAGGAAAAGCGTACCATTTGAAACGAAAGTTATTAAACTATTAAGTGACAGAAACATCAGTACAAATGACTTTAATTTTGTGAATTAAGAGAAACTTGCGTTTTAATATTCTAGGAGCGAGCGGACGGACCGCGAATTGACAATGAATTACTTTTGTACAACTGAAAAATGTCTGCTAAATGTTGAGAACATTTAAATTTTAGCTTAATTTAGACTACTGCTAATTGACAACGACAATGTGCTTCAAAGAATTTATGAGGTAAATCATTAAATATAGCAGTTAAACTTAAAACATTAATTACAATACATCTTCTACTAGTTTTTTCGTTAGCTTGCGTAGAGAGCCAAAGAGCCTTCCATATTGTGCTTCACTAGCCACAACCAAACTACAATTTTATTTTATCCCTCAGCAAAATTATTGTCTTACACCTACCACTTATCAGTTTACAGCTTCTGCAAAGTAATTTGTTTATTCATTTAAAAATTAAATTGTAGAAATTCAAACCTATCACCATCTATTGCAAACTGTACATCTGCACAGAAACATTTTATACACGTTTGTACCATGCATACCATGAGCAAAGTACGTGTCGTGTCGCGTTGCAATATATGCCAGGATAGTGACTTGAAGCTCATGATGGGGTCACAGACGACCCCGGGTTGTTATGCTATTTTATTTTGTAAGGGTTTTGACATTTTAAACTGCAGTCTTTATAAGACAGATTACTATCATCAAAATCCGACATTCCATCAGAAAAAAGATTCAACAATTAAAATTAGTGTCGCATTTTTAATATTTTGCAATGTTTTGTTACAGTGGTTATTAAATTTTAAATTGCTGTACTAATCAAGTGAAGTCGGCATTGCATCTAGTGTTATTTCTAGTAACGAAAAGTTTAAAAATCAACCTTAATCAATCCTGTGACTAAAATAAATATTTTACTTAGATGAAGTACGCGCCTTAATAAGTGTCAGAAAGGTGACGTGACGTATGCAATGGGGTCATTTATAAACGACCCAACGTCAGCTACGGAGTCATTAACGATAGGACGGTTGTGATGTCACACGAGTACAGACAACACTTGTACAGATTATGGACCCTGTAGAACAGCGCAATGTTTTGAAATTTAAGTTTACAAGGATTTGAAAGTTATTAGAATTCAAGCTAAAGTAATTTTTGAAGATAACAATAATGCATAATAAGTATTTATTTACAAAAGTAAAGTATATGTATAAGTATCAGTTATTCTAGTACCTATCGTACAAGCTCGGCTTAGTTTGAGACTAGATGGCGTTGTGTGGATGTAGTGTGATATTTATTTATTTATCTCGTTATTAATCAAAAGTATGGCAATCAGTTTGATTAACAATCCATGATGTATATGCTCGCGCCAGTGACACGCATGCCGTAGACAAAGTACGCGTCGTGTTGTTAGACGTGTGTGACGTGACGTATGTGACGGGGTCATAAACGACCCCGCGCCGCGGCAGTTGTGACGTCACACGTGTGCACTTGTACCGATTATGGAATTACAGCGAGAGGGTATTTGTACACAGTTGGAGATTACTTATAGCCCGCTTGTAGTTTTGTGCTCAAATAAGTGGCTGCCGCGTATTGTTTGTGTAGAGCTATGATGTCTTTTGTGCCATTCCGTGACTTATTCTGAAATTGCGGCAATTCATTTTTTTTTTAAGAATATTTATAAAATGTCTTAGTAAATAGGTTGTAATTTTGCCGAGGAGATACAACAAATCTTTGGCAGTAGTGTTTGCACTACTGTGTTTCGGTTTGGTGGACAGATCAGGCTCTGAAGTTTTGACACATTAGGCATTACACCGAAGACCTCAAATAAAGCGAAGCATCTACAATCTGCTCTTGTAGATTGTTAATGTCTATATAAGGCTATACACACCTATCAGATGGCAAATACGTCCGTCTGCTACATATTGTATACTGGCTTACACCTGCATGTTATGTCGATAAAAAGTAGCTCATATTTTAGTCCAGGCTAAAAACTACATGTGTGTAAATTTTCATCAATCATAAAATAACAAACATCCATACATCCTACATAATAAACTCAAAAACTGACGCATTCATAATAATAGTAAGGAGTGATTATATAAGTGAGGCAGTAGCCAACATTTATTAAAAACATTCATTTTTTTTTTCAAGAAAATGTATACGAATGCCTTTTAAAACACTTGATATAATATCCGGCGTCGCTCGCTATCCAGATGCATCCGGAGTTTATAAATAACGGCGGGACAAGAGAACTGCTCCCTAGAAAAGTGGCAGTGGCAATGCAGCGCTAAGCTTAAAATAGATAACGCACAACGGATGCGAGCGAAGGGTTCTACCAGTATTGAAAATGGGATGAGCTTTATTTTTATTCCGTACAGCTTAGGGCCTTTCGAGGTCATTCAACGGCGTGCGAGAGTGACCCCTCATACGCCCAGCGTTGCGTTATCTATTTTCGCTAAACGCTGCACTACCACTGCGACTTGTCTAGGGGGGCTGACGGAACGAAGCGAAACGGACGATGCATTGCTGTAGTAAATAGAATTGCTTTTAGCAGTTGTGTGAAAATGCAGCTGTTGTCGTTTGTAAAAGCCGTAATATTTTGTGATAAACCCTACAAATCCTGGTTATTATAACTACAAAAGTGAGAATTTACGTGAAATAATACACAACATAAAAATAAACAAGTTCTCTTAAAACTAAAAGCTAGTCAAAATTTAGTTAAGTATTTTTTTTAGTTTTAATTACGAGGTCGCCATTGATAGCTGTACTAGTGTGAATTGTATCACAGCCATCACCGTCTACCACCACATGTATAGGTACGTGTGGATGCGACAAAGCGATAATTGAAACAAGTTTCTAGAAAGGTTCAGTTTTTATTCCGCCCAATTTATTTCACGGTTTCCGAACTAATAATAATTGATATTATATATTTTTTTTCTTGTCTACAAAATTATTTTTTATCGTTAATAAAATATCACCAGTGTAAAGTATCGAAAACCACGTCCAGAATCTGTGGTTTCAATAAATCTCGCTTTGTACTATGTGCTACTGTTTCATGCCAAATTTCTGGCCTGATTTTGATGAGTATTGCATGATTATTGACTGGATTAACATATTTCAAATTTGTTTTATTAGGAATAACTCCTGTATTGCGGGGGTGTTCACGAATATACATTTCACACACAAAACGCACCTAGAGTCAAAACCAGAATCTTTGTGTGACCATCAAAGGTTTGTACCGTGTGGAGATCGAACCCACAACACCAGCGTAGTTGAAAATGGGTGACCGTTTTAACCATTACGCCAACCGAGCACCCAGGCTGTATGGTTTAATCGTATTTATGTAGAAGTATGTCTGTCATTAATTGTCAGTTTCTGAAAGCATGATGTTAGTAGGAATAAAATGTATTTAGAATGTGTTGACAATCTGAGTTTAATTGTGAATAACAATAACCTTCATTTATAAAAATGTTTCAATTGCATATGAAATCTCAGACAAGAAAGAAATATTTACTTCAATGAAAATTCATATATTATATTTCTATTCACTCGACTCCTTTCACGTCAAAAGTTCAGCTACCTTGTACAGAACTAGTAAGATTGAGAATAAATTCAGTGTCTGCATCTTGAAGATAAGAAGGTTTCAAACTACAATAGCTACTGAACCAATACTCAAAGTGATAGGTAATTCGATTTCAATCTTTACTTACTGATTTTTATTTTTTATAACGAGATCCTTAATGAGGTTACTTCAATGACCATCAACAAGAGTTAAGTTAAAACCATAACTCGACTACGTATTAATATTGTACTTAATCTTGATTTCTTACAGAGAGGACCGCGAGAACTGTACGACCACATTTAAACTACAGATTTTTACTTAAACAATGTGATAAATATATATATATATATATTTGTTATTTGCTTGCCAAGACCTTTTATATGATACCAAACACGTCATGATTATGTCACTTAATAATTGTTTGATGCTATAATCTAACGTTTAAATTGCATAATATAAAATTTTAAGAAATTGTATATAGCCTATGTCACCCAGCCTATTTTACAAATCTAATGACACCTCATTGATAAAAATGCGTTCAGTAGTTTAGGCGCTACGGTGGAACAAACAAACATACATACATAGACTGCCAAAATCACTTCCTTTCCTTTTAGCTTTGCCATAGCTGGGTAAAAAGGGGGTCTTCTTCTTCTTTGTCGTGTCGATGGCTAAGTCAAATTTTATTGGTCCAATAAGTGGCCACTGTTATGGCGCTCTTGTCGGCGTTCATGAGCGCCTCTCTTGTGCAGGTGGCAAGGCATTTTGGACAGTCAGTAAGGTGGTCAATGTTTTGACTTGCCATGGTGGTGAAAGGATTAGCCAATTCGCTTTTAGGAACTCGCGAATTGCCCAGGGTGCGCCGGACGTAGGGAATTGTAGTATACGTCACTCGGGGAGGCGCCTTTCATGCAAAAAGGGGGTGTTTGATCGCTATATTTGTATTTGTGTTTCTCTGTGACACCGTAGCTCTCAAACGGGTGAACCGACTTCTATGTGGTTTCATAAATTGAAAGCCGATTTCTTGGCGATGGTTGTTCAAACAATTTTAAATATACTCGAGTGGGGTGTCAAAATAATGAAACAGCAAAATGTGTAGGTACATTACACAACTAAAAGTTATATGCAAATCGATCAATTACTCTGAAAAGTGAACTTATTAATAATCTCTTCTATAATCTGCATGACCGTGTGTGTTAGCATGAAAGAGTAACACATTAATAATCTTAATCTTTTATTATATTTATTCTCGATGGTCTAGTGGTTAGCATATGCGCCTATCACCGCAAGGTCTTGGGTTTGATTCCCGGGTCGGGCAAAGTTTCGGAAATGCACAAAAGCAGCACGGAGTTGGAATATTGCCCGGTGGATGGCGATAGGCTCACTCCCTATGCCATGGTACCTAAACATATCAGGTGAAATGTGGATGTTGTACACCTCTGCCACACCCTTATGGGTAATTAAGGCGTAAAGTTATGTATGTATGTATATTGAATTGTATAGTTTAATATTTGTAAACGTAATTTACTTTTATAATTTGTATTTAAACATGTAAAAAGAGAAAATAAATAAATGAGAAAATCTTAATATGCCCACAATTTCACATTACCATAATGCATGATGCTATTAAATGAGCGTGAGATACGTCAGTTGTCGGACAGTGTCGAGTTACACAGACATGCGTGTGACGTCACAATTCACTTACAGTTAATGCATCAGACGGACGCTGTATACTCCGCTTATGTACTATATTGTTGATAATATGAGATGGTATTTTGAAATTCAATCCCATTCAATGCCTTGTTAGTGGCCTCTCACTGAGGTTTCGGGTACGATTTCTCGGTAGGACAAGGTGTTATTTGCGATTTATCTGTCAGCAAAATAGTTTTTGGAATGAAAAGGGAGATAGATAGTCTATACTAGTTTCATAAATAGAAAAGGTACCAAGTAGGCTACTATTTACTAGATCTACTAGACCGATTTTGATGAAAATTATGATAAAGTTGTTTCAAGACCCAGAAATAACATAGGCCGCATAAATTGCTTTTTATATCGAACAAACACCCCCACGTGTTTGGTCGATGAGAAAACTTGGAATAAAATAATAACACCCCATCTTTTTAAACCCAATATAAAAAAGTCCAATAGTAACTACTAAAAATAAAATGTGTATATAGATTTAAAATGTACTAAAAATAACGTAGTAGCAGGATTTAAGATTCACGAATTTCGATAACTATTCATATTGCTCACGACTGCACCGTCATTTTTGTGTTCATAAAAAATCTGAAAGGCGTATCAGTTTTTGCTGAAATAGTTTTTAAAAGTATGTTTTCAAAAACTTTTTTGGCTAAATAAAATATTGTTTAGTTTTGTATATTGATTCTGCAATTTATTACCTAGGATACTTTTATGACGTTGATTTTTAGTGGCTATTGATAGTGTATGAACAAAGATTAATAATAATAATGTTTTCGCATGTTGCAAAAACTTGGAAATATTGATATCAGCTCGGTAAAGGAGTAATTATATGCGCAAGTGAAGAGACTTACGTATTTATCTTGCCAATTTAAAAATGAAAATGAAAATATGAAACTGAAAATATTTATTAGGTGCAAAGAAAACAATGAGACACACATAAATTCAGTATAGAAAGAAAAACAAATAAATACAGTAATTTGAAAGGCTGTATGCCCCAAAGCAAAAATTGCCCTAAATGGGAATTGGTTCAGCATATTATGCCAAGCTGAAGCTTGGCGCTGGTTTTCAACCAATCCCCCAGAGACTACACGGATGACAATCTGTTACTTAAATAATAAATAAATTAAACAAACAAAAAAATAAAAGAAAACAATGATATTACATAAATACAATTATGGCGTGTATGCATGATGCATGCAATGATATAGCATAAAATAATTTACATACCTTAACTTTCCTCATATTATCATTATCAGTGCAGTCGTTTTTAAGTTCATCACAAACATGCAGACAAGCAAACGAGGACTTTGTGCCATAAATTAAGGATTGGAATTGGACATTTTTGATTCATGCTTGATTAGTTAGGACGTGAGATAATCAAAGACATTTTAAATAACAGAACATTTTATTTGCAGCATCCACTTGTATTCGTATGTATGTAAAACAGCATGATAACACGACAACAATAGCTAACAAAGCTAAAACTTTAGCACGTAGCTCTCAGCACTAGAGCAAGTTGTTTTAATCGCGTTTTGATTTGTCTAACGTGAACACTCACTGGAGTTATAATCTGTTCTAACTTAGTCTTGTTGACAGCTAGATTAAAATAGATTTTAACCGAACGCAAAGATGCAGTTCTTCGAAATGATTAAAACCGCGTTCTTATTTATGTGTGAAGTTGTGTCTACTACTCGTTTCCTTCAAGATGAGCAAATTTTTCCGTTTCGCTACTCTATACCGCACCTCTTGTAAGCGCCTATAATGTCAAAAATTACAAGGTTTGACCTTGTATTTTTTGACATTATAGGCGCTTACATTATAGGCCTGCCAAAAGGGGTTCATAACAGGAGGAGATGTATGGAGAAGTGGGACTAACAAATTTAGCTAACTCAAAGCGGATGTAGTAGATGCATTCCGATGTTAAGGATTTTGTGAAACAACTCGCTGGAGTAAGTACCATTGTGTCTTATCACCGGTCATGTTGTGCAGAACCTAAACCTCTACCTGTGAGCACTTTGATGATAAAAAGTAGGCGATGTATTTAATTAAGCCAGATTATATGACCAGTTGTCCTAGGTGAGTGATAAACGCAACGATTCATACAAAACATGCGACAAACTCGCTCTGACGCGTGTACGCTACCCACTAGACCAATGAAGCAGTCAAAGAATTCTATCAATACTCTTTCCAGTATTCCTTTTCTGTAGGTTATTGAGATTCATCCGTTGTCAAACGGTTTTTCTTTGAAGACTGTACTGTCTCATCTATTTTATTGTGAAGTTGTAAAGGTACGATTCTGAGAATAAAGATGTCAGGAGTGCTTATTACAATCCTGATTCAAGGCTTGACCGAACCTGACCGAGATTTGCTATCGCCACGGTAGTGAAATTTGAATGGGTGTGCGATAATACTACTGTTCACACCTAAGCAAAATCTGTTTCGCCTAACAAGCGATTAAAGCAAACAATTTCGCGTGATTTTCGCTCAAGTCCCTCTAACTGCGAAACGACATATTAAATACCGGAGCAAAACCCAGGCGATATTTTCGGTATCGCAGGTGGTAGCGAAAATCGCTAAGGTTTGGTCAGGCCTTAGTTACACTGCATTTGAGATAATATAAATCTCTAAGTCGGATTAAAATGGAGATATTGGAGATATATCAAAATTAAAGTAACTGCGAACTCTTCAAACGCTTTCAAGTTCATAAAAGAAGCAAATTGTAAAGGTAATCACAAAAATAACATATTTTGCATCACTCTTTTCAGGATTTTGATGTGTGTCTTTCGGGTCATGTTTGCCGATGTCCGATGGGGCCTACGGTTGACGCGGGTGGACAGAGGCGCCCTCTGTCAGCCTTTGTTCCGTTAGTTTGTGGCTACAACTTTTCGCTTTGTGATGAGATTAATGTGAGGAAAAATTAAACAAGTAAGTATTAAGGTTGTTTGTTTTAGTTATCTTTTTCACAACATGGATTATATAACAACTAGCTTCTACCTGCGGTTTCGTCCACGTGTGATGTCGATATAATGTTAGTCCAGGCTATAGAATACATTGTGTGAAATATTTCGTCAAGATTGACCCGGAAAATTGACCTAAATAGTTTTTGCGTGCAATAGTAACACACATTAAAATATCCTCACAAATTTTAATTGATTGTATCAAATAAATGGATTTTTCAAGTAATAAAAACCACATCTAAAGCTTGCAATTGGAAGCAAGCGTCAGCGTCAACGCTCGACGCTGATGCGTGCTTCCAACTGCAAACAACTTCCAAAAGCTTAAGCCAAGTTACGGTGCCACAGGCAGACAATCATACAGCGCAAACTTGCAACACCCCTCTTTTTCCCGCCCTTCTTCCTTAAGTTTAAAAAGGAGTCTCTGAATCCAACAGGAATACAGGAGTAACTATGCAATTCTGTACATGTATCATTTTATTGTCCCTTTCCAGCTCTCGAGCTGTTGATTGCTACATCCCAGATTCAATTTCGTGGTCTACGAGACTGTTATTGCGTTTCTCTGTGGCTGTACTATAGTTGCATTGCTTGTATTTACAATGATCTTAATTGGTTAACATAGAATGCAGGTAGGCAACTGAATACACAGCATTGTCCAAGCCAAAATATTACCATTGTTATTATTAAGGAATTACATTGAGGTTGGCTTCTTGGCTAACGGATTTAACTGAATTTAGTATTTTATGTGGAGTAATCTGCTATCAGATCTAGGCCAAGCTTTCACAATCTAGTTCGAGGTAGTACGTGCGCTACTCTTTGTTGTCACACTTTCTGGCCTCTAACAACTGCCATATTCAACGAATCTACACAATCGGTGTCAAAATGGAAATAATAAAGGTGTTATTTTTTTAATTTGAGTGGGTTCGGTTCCCGAGCTAAGTACATTTTTTTCTTAAAACTAAGTATGCTGTTTTTGTTTTTACTAAAATCGATGTCATTGTTGAGAACAGATACTTGTATGTCTTAAAATAACAGACTTCCCAATACTTAAATTCTTTGTGCTTATTGGGCTCCCCCATCCTCGATGATGCGATTCCTGCTTTTATCGATCACAAAATTCAAAATTTCTTACACACCTCCGATCGGTTATCGAAAATTAACACACACATGGCTTTCACTATTATAAAATTTTGTCTTTTTGGCCCCAAATTCACTTATACTTTGCGATGTTGCCAGCTCTGGAAGCACACTTAGCTGCTTCTAAAGTTGGATAACATCGTAAAAAACACTTTGGTCTCTATTTTAAATGTAAATTTGGACGAACGGACTTGGTTACAGGCTTCGCTTCCAGTGCGTTGGGGGGGCCTAGGTATAAGGGCTATTTCAGATGTTGCTCTGCCTGCATTCCTATCCTCAGTTCATGCCACCAACAATCTTTCTCAACATATTCTTTCGGCTTCCCTTAATAAATTTGAATTAAGTGGCATGACTGAGGCTATGAGTGCTTGGCGCCTAGCCTGCCCAAACACCGATTTCCCTACAAACCCAACATCCCAGCGGCTGTGGGATGGGCCGATCTGCAAGCTACTACGGAAAAAACTCATTGATACGTGTGTAAGCTCTGCAGATCGTGCTCGTCTTTTAGCCGTTTCGGAATGGGAATCGGGTTTGTGGCTTCACGCCATCCCATCGCATAACACTGGCACCTTGTTGGACACCGCTACTTTTAGAACTGCGGTGTCCCTTCGCCTGGGCGCACCGTGTTGTGCTCCGCACCGCTGCCAGTGTGGCGCCGCAGTGAGTCGGCTTGGTCACCACGGCCTAAGCTGCGTTAAGAGCGCAGGCAGATTCACTCGCCATTCCAGTCTTAATTAAATCATCCGTCGGGCTCTTGCCACCGCCAACTGTCCGGCCATCCTGGAACCGAACGGTCTGAGCCGTGACGATGGTAAGAGGCCCGACGGAATGACTCTTGTTCCCTGGAGATTGGGGCGGCCCTTAGTGTGGGATGCTACCTGCGTCGACACTTTGGCGCCGTCGCATCTCCCGGGGACCGAGACTAGACCTGGTGCGGCGGCTGAATCTGCGGAGGACCTCAAGAGGCGCAAATATAGTCTCCTTGACAGTGGCTATATGTTTGTGCCTTTTGGGGTAGAGACGCTTGGGACGTGGGGGCCGGGCGCTCACTTTGTATATAAAGAAATAACGTCTCGCATTTTTGAGGCCACACGTTCCCGAAATGCTGGCCTTTATTTTGGACAGCGGATACCCAAGTAGCATTACAAGCTGTATAAAAGCTGTACTAGAGCGTAATTTTATACTTAAAGCTGTATAATAGCTGTATAAAGGCTGCATAAGCGCTTATACAGCCCTTATAAGTGTAAAATGGGCACAAATTATACAGCGTTTGGTGTTATAAGAGCTGTATAGTAGCTGTATAAAGGCTGTATTAGAGCTGTTATTTGGTGTACAAAGAAACTACAACTCTCCAGATGGTATCCTAGAAGTAGCTTGTAAGAATTAAAGTTCTACAATAGTGTTATAAAAGAATTACAAAAGTATAGATATTTTAATGTACATCATATTTTTTATTTACACTAAGCATATTATTATAATGGCAAATTACTTGCTAAGAAAAACATATAAATGATTTTGAACTTATTGGTTTGGTGAAAATAACGTGCAAACCAATATTTATTGTAAACCTTCGGTAAAATATTCGCGCGCCAGCATAAAAATCAAGAAAAACAAAAGAAATACTGAATATCGGTAAGTAAGTTTTTAGGTTAGAATAACAACATTTTAATTTCAAGTAATAAGGAAAAGGCCAAGTTAACGTTATATAAGCTAGTAAACATGATACGGCTAAAGATAATGCAAAATAATGTCAATTCTTTTTGTTTTTAGAATCATCTAATATGTTTTTGTTTATTAGAAAATGGCGTCAATTTTAAACAGCCCTAACACTATTTGAAGAGCAATATAGCGCCAGTAGCTGTACTATGGAATAAATGAAGTGTATTGTTTTAACTTCTAATTAGAGTAATTTTAGAATATTTTTATTCAATAGGCTGTATTATGCTCTTCATTTAGATAATAACTAATAACCTCTTTAGAGATACGTATAAAGAATTAAAATCTCTAAAACCATTTTGACGATTATTTATTAAGGTATTTTCTTTATTTTTCAGAATAATATGTCGTTCAAGATAATAGAAACTGAAGAAAAATGCCAAAAAAACTTTGCATAGTGCCAAGTTCCTGGGAATCAAAAGGGGTGTTATGATGGCGAAGGAAGCAATTAATAATGTTATTTTTATCTCCTTTTTTTTTTCTTTTTTTTTTTTTCGTACGGAATCCTCATTGGAGCTATGGATTGTCGGTGTGGTTGAATGGTTTTTTCTTTCAGTCAATATTGGTTCACTATCATTACTGTTATTTAAGTTGTAATTCCTTATATTCAAATATTCCTTCTCAATCCATCTCCTGACTGCGACATTGATTTGACGTCTCCGTCAATAATACAGACTAAAGCTGTACTATAGCTGTCATTTATCTTTTTAGTTCTATATTACTCTCTTAGAAGTAACTATTACAGCTTTAATACTTATAAGAGTGTTAAATTACACCATAAAAACTAGTGTTATAATGGAGTTAGCATATGCCTTTGTACAGCAACAAGTGTCAAGTAACACTATAATACAGCCTTTATACAGCTTTAGCCGTAGAAATAAGCTTGGAGTGTTACACAATTATTAAAGCTGTATAGTAGAGTTGTAATATTCCGATATAACACCTTAAGTGTACGCAGATACCATAATAAAGCCTATATACAGCTGAGCTGTATAATAGCGGATTGTAACACTCTTATAACGCTTATTACCTTTCCTGACTCTCTTATACGTCTCTTATAACACTTTAAGTTCTATATTGGCTGTATAATTGATTCTGACGACACTTACGTGCTACTTGGGTAAGCATTGCCATCCAGCGTGGCAATGCTGCCAGCATTTTGGGAACGTTGCCCACTGGCTGCGGTCTCTTAGAATAGGCTTTTAGTACATAAGTTAGGTTATTATATTTTTGTTTATTATTAGTTTAGTTTTTCTTGTCTTCTTTAAATATTATCCTAAAATAAAGATTTATTAAATAGTTTACTGCCTGTATTCGATTCGGGTAAAGTTACGAATGATGAATTACGTGGTCTGAAATGGACAATTTCAGCTCATTGATTTTTTTTTACTTACTAATGGATAATTCACTAGTTTTAAAGATATTGGTCAATAAGAAAACTGAGTCATATAAAAAAAAAAAAATTCACTAAAATAATCTAATTTGTATGATACATACAGGGTTTTGAAACTATATCTATGCTTTTAAGTATTTTTTGCAGTATATCCTTAAAGTATGCTTCTAACTATTTTGTTTAATAGTGACAAGGCAGATTGGTAGACAATAAACGAGCAGTATTTTGACATGTGACATCAATTGAATGTCGTTTCGCAGCCGTTTTTTTTTTAAATTGTCGAAGTATTTTTGCCAGTTAAACTTCAATAACTGTTACGGGTGTACGCACTACGTCCAATTCAAATCTGAACTGAATCCGTCAAAAACTATTTGTATTACCGATTGGATGACGGATATCGGATGTAGTGCGTAAGATGGGTTGAAAGTTAAAAGGATCTAAGTGCCAAACAATAATGTAAGCTAAAATAAACACTATTGATTTAAAGTTTATTTTAGTTTATGTTATTAGTGATCATTTAGATTCTAACCTTTCACTGGATTGGATCGGACGTACTGCGAAAACGCTCTTTAGGTGTATATGGTTACTAAGTTATCGTCAACCAAGCTGGGCCCCAAATATATAAATATAACAGTAAATGTAGTCAGAATGAATACGTCACCACACACCGATAACCGCTAGTGACGGCGGTCTGACAGCGGCTCGACATTGTCATGGACTTCATTTCATTCATATGTAAATCACAAATGTACTGCTAAATTAGTTCTGCGTTTGTTCTGAGCGCTCTGTTTTAAACGTGACCCAAATAAAGTGGAACTGGTGATAAATGCATGTACTATTAAAGTTGTAGCTGTAGTAGATGCATATAACATTAGTCATGTGTCGCTATACCAAAACGTAACTGAAAACGGGTATCGTCTCTCTAACGTACCGTATCGGTATTAAAATAGTTACCAACGGTTATCAGGTATTAGTATGAAACTGTGAAGTAACTACCGAATCACTGCATCCCCGCGTCAACGTAGTTTGAAAACCAAACCCACATCATATCTAATAACTAAATAACTGACAACCAAAACCAACTGAATACACGCAACGACGATCAAAACTAACTAACTTATCTATCTCTCTCTTACAAGTGATAATATCGCATACATAAATGAAAAGGGGTGAGAGCGGCGCAAACCATTTAAGGTTATTGTTATAAGCCAAAGACGACCTAAATAAACTCTATAGCTAGAATAACTGTAGTAACTGTACCTAAAATACCGGTATTCGGCAAAGGTTGTCTATAACAGTATTGTATCACCATACCGGTGTAATACCGGTTACCAAAAATATCTAATAACGCCCATGACTATATAACATATGTTACACGTATACTGAATTTCATTTGCACTAGGCCTAAAGGACCTGATTCTAATGTTTTAAAGAACGATTTAAGGATTGGTATAAAGTCTAGTTTTACTATTTAATAGCCCCTAAATAATTGGTCTATTTTGTTATTTTTTTATAAATCTTCAGACATTTACCTGTGAATATTAGGTCCAAAGTCCGACTAAGACTTGTTAGGTTAAACATTACAATTCTTTTGAAAATTACTAATCACGTTTTAATAAAACAAAGTCATAAGCTGCCAATAATTTCACTACCTAGAGACAAACTTGACCATCTGTCAAAAGTTATAATCGTTAGTTATCTGAGACAGAATCTCTAAGCTGCCCTGTGCTGCGTCTGTCAGAGCTGACAGTGGATTAAATGAGACTAAACTGTTTGTCGGATTTCGATTTAGAGCAAAATTGTTACTGAATTTGTAAGCGGAGATATTTTAGGACATAAGATCCGGGTATGAACGAAAAGTGAATAAAGTTAGAAACAAGTGCGCGTGTATCAACCGAGCGGGTAATATTTTTGCTCGCTCAACATAAGTGACTAAAATAGTCGATAGTTAGTTGCGCACTCGCTTGTGGTGGAACACTGAGCGAGTATTTTTGTTTCTCAGCGTTAAATTAGTAAAGTGAGTCGATGCCAGCGCTCAGTGTGCTAAGTAAGCGATCAACTATTTGAATATAATAAACTATCCGGTTCTTTTATTTGGTGATGCAGCTGTTATATTCTGTGCACTCAGTGATAACTGTATAGCAATAATGAATTCGTGGTTGCGTTTTGGTAGCTAATTAATAATATTGTTTGGATTGTGTATTAATTATTGTGGTAAGTGAACATAACAGGTAAACCAGTGAGGTTTCATCTAATTTTACGGGAATTAACGCGTAAAATGCATATTATATACCTATTGGCTATACGTTTCGGAAACGGCTTGCATGTTCCACGTTTATTCCCGTCAAAATTACATTAATGCAACGTGATAGTTTGTCACGATTTCACTCAAAAACTGTAAGACCGTTTTTAAATTTTGCACCATTAGAATGCTAGATTATGCTTTAGTAATAAAAGCTTTATTATATCGAGGTACCACGCGGGCAGCGCTGCAAGCAGAAGCGTGTCATAAAAGCCATATTACCAAGTTTAGTGTAAAACCTCATTATCTTTCGTGTAATTTTACCGTACATTCCAACCTTGGAACCAAAAATCCGTACTCCATCACATACCATCACGGTTAACGAGCACGGCATTACCAGAGTGGTTTAAAACTCATTATTATTCATACATTACGCGATGTTGCAACGGCGATGTGCGCGTTTATGTGGCGCTTATAAAACTTTATGACGCCGCGATCATGCGCGTTTATTGCGTCATAACGCGTTGAGCGGAACATGGTGGTATTCTAGTTTGAATTGTGGAGCATTTTGTTACTGAGCGCTGGTTCATAAAGTTACTGGGTTTGATTCAATACTTTAATGCAATTTTTTAGGCGGGTTATAGTGCTTTACCGACCGTCAGTGCGTATGTGCTGTCCGTCCTGACGTTACGTATAAACCGACCGTCGTCAGTTCCTATAATTCAGTACTCTCACTGACTAACCAACCGAGGTGGTAATTGAGGTCAGTCTGCCAAGAGGTGTAGCAATGAACGCGTTCATGTTACATAAAGCTAAATCCCTAGAGAGTTAAGCAGTAATGATTAGTAATGATTAATACGGGTAAAGCCGAAGCAAGATCTAGCTGCTTGTTACGGCTACTAAATATTTAGACACTTGTAATCAACTGAATTCAATGTCGGGCTAGAAGTTCAATGAATATTTTAATCTAAATGTTAATGAATATATTAATTGTTCTGAAGAAAGTTTGTGAGTTACTTTAAAGGAGGTTATTCTGAAAATAGAAGGTATAAATTTACGTAAACATAGCAATACGGGGTACAAAAATTACATAAATCGATTTCACGTAAGATATTGTGTTTTTTTATATTGATTTTAAATTCCTTTATTGAATTTCAAGACTATATTAAAGTGTTGTTGAACTTTACTTGTACTGTTTTGTCAGCAGCAAACAATCTTTGTAAAATGTATTTTACACCTTATTTGAGGGTGTGTGAAACTACCACCCTGCACGTGATAAGCGTGGTAAATTATGGCCCAACTCTTTCCATCATAATATGAAGAGATCTGTTCTCAGCAGAAGAATGTATATTATACCTTATTTAAATCACAGAATTTTGTTTATAACGCTTAAAAAAAGTTTCACAAAAACAATATCAACTTGAGAATTGCTTGCAACACTTTATGCTAACATTTAAGTCCAAAACGCAGCCGAGGGTATGTATATCTCAAGAGCAAAACTGTTTCAAAAATTATCACATTATACGCTAACTTTTAACAGCCATTCCCACTTGGATAACGGTGCTTTAAAAGACATACATTATAAAAATAACTTTACTTCGTAAAGTTGAAATAGTTAGTTGAAATGTACTGAGCTAAGTAATGTTTCAAATCATAATGAACAGCTTTTATTAATATAACTACAAAACGTAATTAAGAATAATATTCCTTTGATAAATGCTCAAACACAATTTGCTAAAATTTTGAAATTGTTTAAACAATAAATTAACTGAAATAACGTCTCTAAAAACCTACGTAATTTGCCTCCATACAAATTTATAATTTACCCTGCATTGTTGTAAATTGCTTGCTACGAGAGAGCTACGAGCTACGGTGTCTACGACGTAGCGTTTTGTAGCTGTTTGTAGCCTAAGAGCTTGGTGAAAGATTTGTCAACTTCGTCCTTTTGGGAGCATTTTGCAACATGGCACACAGTTGTATTATGACTTGAATAATTCTTTAATTTAGTAACAAAGGAACTATGCATCTGGGATGTTTGCCTTTAAATAAATTTTAATGCTATTCATTTATTTAAACGAGCTCCACTCATATTAAAAAATATTTTTGTTTGGTTTGAATGTCATAATGCTGAAATATGTATTTCAATAACAAGTACATACAGAATTTGCATTCATCATGTACAAAAAAGTAATTTGTACATGATGAGGAGCTCGTGGTTAAGTCAAAGCCGACCTTACAGGTTAAGCAATGCTATCCACGGTCCGCCATTGGTGGGTGACCATCTTTATTATAACGAGCTTTAAATCCATTAGAATAGAAGGATCCCAATGTTAAAGCGAAAAGGCTCTCATTTTCTCTCTTTTAATACATTTTTCCAGTGGCAATATAATCCACAGACAAAGAATGGATTCAAATTTGACATTTTATTTTCAAAAGCCAGCTGAAATTAAGATATACGCCACCTTAATAAAGCCTCTAAAATATGGGCTTACCGAAATGCCTCAAGTTTTGGCTGAGAGCTCCTCGACTATAAGACATAACGGTTACAACGGTTCTGCCATTATTATGTTAATAGCCGCTATTATGGCAGATATCATTATCTTAGCAAGACCCTGATCTTCAGGGAGGGTTAATTTATTAATTTAGTCGCCCACTTTGATAATTATTTTCAATTTTGTTTCTAGAAAATTCAAAGCTGTGTTGTACAGGAATTTAGCTTTTGTTGAATTTTGTGACGATTTTGCTGATAATTTTGAATATTAATAAATTAGGTTCCTTGACTTAAAACATTTGGAAGGATAAATGGCAAGGTTTGGTTGAAGTCATGCTATCATAACTGGTAATCTTTTAAGAGCAAAATGTATATTTTTTTATGCAAACAAAACAATCTTTAGAAAGATTTATTAATAAAAGCATATTGGATAAAAACTAAATTACAAATTATTCAGACTATTTTTCGCCTAACTTGGGATTATTTTTATAGCATTTAGCTATGCTTAGCAAATTATACTAAGAAACAGTTGAAAAAGATATGGGACCGGCAAGATTTGAACCTGCGACCTTACTGCACACCGGGCAGTCGCTCTTAGCCATCCAGCTACGGTCGCTTCTTACCGGAACCCTAAATTTCTCAACTGTATGATACGTCATTTCGTGACGTAACGTTCATCCATTTGTTCCTATCTTAGTAGGATACAAACCAACGTTGTAACGAATGAACGTGTACGTTATTTTAATCCCAAGTTAAAATAACGTACACGTTCATTCGTTACAACATTTGTGCTGAATGTAACTTCGCCATGTTGGTTTGTATCCTACTAAGATAGGAACAAATGGATGAACGTGACGTCACGAAATGACGTATCATACAGTTGAGAAATTTAGGGTTTCGGTAAGAGGCGACCGTAGCTGGATGGCTAAGAGCGACTGCCCGGTGTGCAGTAAGGTCGCAGGTTCAAATCCTGCCGGTCCCATATCTTTTTCAACTGTTTCTTAGTATATTTTTCGCCTTTTGGTTAAAGCAAAGGTTAAGAGATATAAATATTAACAGATCATTACTATTCCAAGCAGCGATAACCAAGTGGGAGAGCGTAGGACTGCGAAATCAAAGGTCTGGGTTCGCACCCACGGCACACACCTCTGTTAATAAATCGTTATGATTTATCTTTTAGAAGATATATGTGTGTATTGTATCAATTTATATGATACATAATTATATAATTATGTATCATATTAATTATCTCTCGCTAACGGAAAAGGCAAACAACATGAGGAAACCTGCACGCCTGAGAATGCCTAAAAACAACTCGAGGGTGTGTGAAGTCTATCTATTTATACTTGGTCAGCGTAGGGGACTATGGCCTACCCCTTTTTATCATAAGAAGATGCATGAGCCCAGCAGTGGGACATGTATTAGATACAGTGCTGCTATTATAATTACTATTCCAAGTTCCTAAAAAAAATACATTTGACTTTAATTAGTGCAAAGATGAAATCAGAAATATTATTATTATTCCCAAGTCATACTTTTCTGTGTTCTAAAATTAATAATCTTTACTTGAACAAAGATACCTGAAAAGCTGAGGTATTCTAAGTTCTAAAGGCCAAAATGCCACCGTTTTGCATTACAATAGCAAAAAGTTACAACCAATTACTTTCTTGATGTCACGTTTTAATCAATTAAAAGATAAGTCGTTGATAACTTTGATAATTCTCAAAGTTATAAAATTAAAACTTTTGATATACATGTATAAATACATGGTATATCAAAAGTTTTAATTTTATTAGACCAGTTAAAAACAAAATATAAATTTATATTTTGTTTTTAACTGGTCTAGCATTGCTTTATCAACTGATTTGAATCATTTCATCATACATCACGCCTATATTACCCAGAAGGGTGTTGCAGAATGTACCCCAGCATTCACCTGTTATATTTAGGTCTCATGGGATAGGAGGTGAGCCTATCGCCAATCACTGGGCACTATTCCAACATCATGCTGCTATTGAGAATTTCCTGATGGCAAGTTCACAAATAATACTTTGCCCGACCTGGGAATCAAACCCCACATCCTCGCGATGAGAGGCATATACGCTAACCACTAGACCAACGAGTTATTTATAATCATTTTATTAGTATAATTATGTAATAAAAAAAAAGTTACCCAATGTATGAAGATGATTTATTTTTTTTCGATCTAAGTATTCACAAACAATGCTATCTTCTCAATGATGAAAGGTTATAAAAAGATGATTGATGGATATCTTTTGTTTCCATAGACATTAACAAAGCCCTATACGACACTTCAGCGTGCGAAAAATTAGCTCTAGCATTATCGTTAAGGCTTTTTCCCTACAGAGCAAAATGTTTGTGGCAAACTGCCATACTTTTATTGGAACGTAGTTGACAATTGAAAAACACACTGTTTTCTTTTCTGGCTAGAATATAATGTTGATCAAATGTCCTTTATGTATATTTGCTTCTGTACCCTTTTCTTTAAAATTTTAAGCTGCACTCAAGAAATTGACATTGATTCTTTTTTTTAAATAAGACCAAAACATACTAGTTAAATTATGGATGCTCTCAACCACGATCATGGGGTCGTTAACATAAGTGTGAACTGTTAAAAGCATTTCGTACTTCGTTGGCAAACAATCAGCTATAAACACTTAGCCAAATTTGAACACAGCCTAAACTCTTATGAAATATGGTCAACATGACCAACTAAAGTGACGGAGACAAATTGTGAGAAGTTGAGTACTCCTCTGAGGCCGAGTGACGAAATTCTCACAATTTGGGAGGAAAGTTCGTCCTCTCGGGGCTAATGTTTGTGAGTACCCGGAGGTATTTATTCTGAGGCTTTGACGAAACTTGTCAATAAGTGAGGATAACTGGATCTGTTAGTTTTCTTTGTATTGTGTTAATTATTGGAGTGATATGGACGTAATTGTGTTGTTTTATCGCTTGAGGATATTTTATGATATTAATATTGACTAAAATCATAAAGAGGATATAAATCTATCCTCACTTGTTTCTTCGTTTGAGCTTAATTAGCTCTGAAACTACTGGACTGATTTTGATAATAATTAGTGTATAGGTAGTTCAAGATCACAGAAAAAACAAAGGTTTCTTATTATCGACTTACCAAGAAGAGCCGCCCTAATAGAGGAAATAGAGAAAAAAATTTTTTTTTGAGGATCGTTATAGAACCCCAAAAAAAGAATTTAGATCGCGGTGGCTTTGAGAAATATGTTGACTTTGGCGATTGTAGAAATTAACCAAAAATTACGCTTTATACTATGACGTAACTTTTCCACTTTTTTTTAAATATCTCTCAAAACCATAACAATCAAAATTACATATTTAGTGATCGTTTTAACCTCTATTAGAGGCACAAACATGAAAACTATCATTACACACCTCTGCCACACCCCTCTGAGTAACGTGATGTTATGTTAAATTAAATAACTTACATGAGTATTCTTGCCGGATTCTTAATTAATAAGCAAAAAGTCGTTTTCTTACCTGAAAAACGTAAAAAAACTAATTAAAATCATGCACTTTTATACAATTATTTTGCAACGCCCGCAAAGTCATAAGAAACCGTATTATATAAAACCATAACTTCATATATACTCTGCATACTTATATGCCTTGTATGTAATATGTAGGTGTTCCCCCGAGTTCTGCGGTCGGTTTCAAGCCATACATAACTTCTGTTACAATATGTATGGCTATTCTCTCGCGAGGAACACTTGAAGTGTGTGTTTATAATGTACTGCTAGTAAAGAATTATTAAGTTTAAAGAGTGTTGGTTAAAATTGTGTTTCTTAAAAACTTGAAGTATTCGTTACTTCAAGTTCAAAAGATCATCAAAAAGATTGTAACATACAACCTTAAATCTGAATTAAGTGTTATTACACCATTCGCTCGTTCGTCGATCGATAGCAAAAGGGTCGAAATCGTTTGATTATTTTTGTGACATAAAAACGTCAACTAATCTAGACGCTATCTACACAAACCCTTGGGTGAGATACAGACTTAAAATCATTGGCATAGAAAATAATATAATATAGTAAGATCATCTCCCGATTAAGCGATGCAAATTATTTAATAAAATTCCTCATTTAAGAAGCAATTTTCAATCTAGACTTTTACACAAGCAAAGTTCTGTACTAAAAGAACTAAAACTCAATAAAAAAAAGTACATATTCCCGTAAAGTATTCAGCTTCATATAAAATGTACGTTTTTGTGGCATCACATTTTTCAAGTTAAGCACGTTATAATAGAAGAATTTCTGCTTTATAATATGCTTGAAGCATACTTAATGCAAAAAGAATTGAATAGAAAAAAGCACAAAAATGTTGTATTTTAAAATATGAGTTTGCCTTTGGTTTGCTAGTTGAATACAAATGAATACTGAAAAAAAGATATCGCGTGTATTTCTCAATACATTTATTTCATTGTTTGGTTATAACAAAGAATACTTGGGATGGTACTGTACTGACCAAACTATTTCGTCCCTTTTATTTTCTTTGTTCGTAAATAGTCGAGACATTTCAAAGTCTGAATGCATAGCATTACATTACGGACTTTTGGAAATAGTCTTTCATTTCAGAAGTCAGTTTTTCTTGTAAAATTATTGAATTTAATTATGTGTCCTTTATTGATGGTGTTATGTCAAACCATGCAATATAGAAAACCGATGTTTTCTATAAATAGGTTTTATAGCGTGAGATTTTTTTGTCTAGTATTAAAGAGTTAGATTATATAGGGATCACATTACTCTTAATGGGTTTATATGACAAAGTTCCAAGTTACGCGCTTCGCTTCCATTCTTTTGTTGAATGAACTGTGCTTGGTGAAGTCCGACACGACATTTGATATTGTTTTTATTTTTCATCACCCCATTTACCTGGTCTGATAAGTCATTACAGATAACGTGGAACGCATAACTCGAATCTCTGACCGCTTAACGCCGTCAATGAAGCCAGTGATTATGTATAAAAACTTTAATTATAAACACACAAATTATTGTTCATCAAAACCAATCCAAATTATTATATTAAACTTGCCAAAAATAACTCTCAACCACTCTCGGAACTTTGAGATCATAATTATTCCACTCGACTGCTCAAAGTGTTATCGAAAATATTAATTAAGAAGTATTAACTCTGTGTAATTGCGATAGGTGGAGTCGACTTGATTAAACACCATGTCAGTTCGTAAAGTTGGAATTACATTACAGTACTACTTACTGTACATATAGGATGTAACTAGTAATTTCATTTATTTATTTATTTATCATATGGAAAACTTACAGCTAGTATAACTTAAATAACAATAAGTTTAGGAACCATAAAGCCAATAACAAGTTTTCGCTTCTAGTATTCAAGTTTTCGCTTTATGTATTCAAGTATTATAAAAAGGAAAAACGTTTGGTTATTTGTATCGAATAGGCTCCGAAACTATTGAACCGATCTTGACGAGAATTGGTAGATAGATAGTTCGAACTCACAAAGAACATGCATTACTTTTATTGACGCACTCCGCGGATTGAGTCGCAGCCGGCAGCCAGTCTTTAAAACAATCAGTTTGCTATAAATACTGCAAAATAATAGAACTCTTTGGATTCTACACAAGAGTATTATTATTTTCTGCTCTGCTCAGCGCCATTATTTCACCTTCAAGCTAACGCTGTATAGTGGTAGTGCCTTCAACAATTCTGTTTCTCTTTGGTGGTGAGATTAGGCCTTGAAATGACTTGCACTTTAGGCGTAACAGTCATCGTAGTCCGCAGATGCAGCGACATTGACAATATTTAAAAATATATTTATGGCCTGTTACTGCCTGTATGCTACTAACATACGTTTTATGAACGAAATAAAATAACATTGTATTTTGTCCTACTTAGTCCTTATATCTCGTTGGTATTAACTATATCACGCTATTTATTGTTTCGTTTACCTCTAGATCTTTAATCTCGTAATAAAACTAAAATCCTAAAACATAGTCGTTCTTTAGCTAAAAGCAAAGATTTAGTTATGAAAATAATAAAAATAGATGTTTTACGAAACTGAAAAGTTTACGAGTTTTCGGTGACAGCGATTTATCTTTTAGTTTTAGTGTTGAAATTTCGATACCCGTAAACTTTTAAACAATTTGCCAAAGAGAAGTCAAAATTATTGTTATTGTACACGTGTAAAAGCTTGAAGTAGTAAACAGGTTAGAATTATATGTGCGTGCCAAATTTTAGTTCTATGATGACTTATAGCTCTTTTAGAAAACATTCGCGCTCTCCCAGCATCGCTCCTACCCTACGGTCCCATCTAACTCCATACCAAATTTCATTATAATCGGTCTTAATGTTTAGGTGTAAAATTGTAAAAGATGGATAGACAGTCAGACAGAATTACTTTCGGATTTATGATGAACTTAAGATTAAATAATTTGCCTGACTGCCTCGATGGTTAGCGTACGTGCCTCTCACCGCAAGGTTCGTGTTCGGTACCAGAGCCGGGCAAAAAAATTGCCTGATGGAAAGTTCACAATAGTAGCACGGAGTTGGAATACTGCCTAGTGGATGACGTTAGGCTTACCCCCAATCCTATGGGACCTAATCATAACAGGTGAAATGTGAATGTGTATGTTAATTTGTATGTATTATATATGTTTAATAAATATATTACAATAACTCTTAGGATAGTTACGATCAGTCTTTGTTTATTTTTACTGAATGCGCTCCAAATCAATAAAACCAAACCGAACCTGTTATCATAGCCTACTGATGTTTGGAATTTCCATAAACGACAGCATAGTTTGTAATAACACAACGTATGTACCTATATAATGTATGTACATATATATAGGTATGTCAGCTTCAGATATTAGTTGAACACACATCAGAATTAGCTAATAATTATACGTCGCCATTCGGAATATGCGATGAATATACGTAATTATATGCGTGTACAAATACCCGGCGCATACAATATGTGCAAATTATTATGTGCTGCATATGCTTGGCCTTTATAATTGGATTAACAATTATTACCACATAACTGAAAAAAACTGTTTTCCAAACGATTTACACTTTTTAATTAAGAAATATTCAATGTTTACAGTAAGCACTAAATGTAGTTTATGATTATTTAAGCCGGTTTCACTGATCATAACTTTCTCAAAATACATAAATACTATGTGCTCGATCGACCCTACGCACGTGTATTTTGCCTAATTTTTAAACAAATGACAAGCACGATCGGCGTACGCAATGACGCAACGAACTCGTCTTCTTCTTTTTACCCGACTGCGTCAGAAGGAGGGTTATGTTTTTCGAGCGTATGTATGTATGTATGTATGTATGTATGTATGTCTATTTCTTTGGCACGCCCTACAGCCCACACGGCTAGACGGATTTTGACAAATGAGGTGTCGTTGAATTCGTCGAATGCATTTTACACTTTGGACCCCAATTACTCTAGAACTAATTAAGTTAAAGTAACCAGATAAATAGCGTCCTTCAGATAGGAAATGTTTGTAGTACACGAAACCAGCTAGCACGTATGACGAGATGTATGAATGTTAAGGAAGCGAAAGAAGTATGTAAGGAGCGAAGCACATGGCGTTCCATCGTCTCTGCCTACCCCCGTGGGATAAAGGCGTGATTTTATATATGTATTATGTATGTTTATTTATGTTTCAAGAATTTTGAACGAAATATTCTGAGTAAGTGCATCTGACATTTCGGACCCCTATTCCTCTTGAACTAATGAAGTGAACTTATTCGCTATAGTTTTCCTTTAAAGTTCATTTCATGTACTACCGACACAATTTTTTTCAGATTTTAGGATCCAATAGTTTAGCTTTAAGAGGGGGGGGGACGCCCTACTCGAACAAAAATTTGCTCTTTAAAGTTAATTATCTCGCAAACGGATCCCTAAATCAAAAAACTGTCTTAGCAACCCCTAAACGTTTTTAAAAGTCCTATCTAACAATACCCCACACTATGGGGTAGGCGACAAAAAAAAAAAACATCCCTACTTTACATGTACAGGGAGCTACCTGAAAAAAAAATATTTTTCCAAATTTTACTCTACGACTTTCTTTGTTTAGTTAACATACATGTTTATGCAAAATTTCAGTTTTCTAGCACCAACGGTTTCGTCGCTATGCCGTGGACAGACGGACAGACGGACATGGCGAAACTATAAGGGTTCCTTGTAGGTACCACGGAACCCTAAAAAAGGGGGGGGGAGGTATGGATTTTCTTTTCATCATAGTAATATGGGTATCAAATAAAAGGCCATAAAAAGACCATTTCAAAAATATATACTTCTTATCACATTTATATTACTGATTAAACACAATTTACCAATTTATATATCGGCACGCTCGCGCACCCGAAGTGGGTGGAAGTTAGTTTGTATGTTCGCTCACGCTAATCTTGGAAACTGCCGGTCAAATTTGAATAATAGTTTTTGCATTTGATAGTTTAACTCACGATTAAGGCTCATTGATCTCAAAGAGATTTGATTTCTACAAATTAATAGATATAAAAAAAACATGTCGGTTAAAAGAACTAAAAAGAGTGAAATAAAAAATAATTATTAAAAAAATAATAGTTTAAAAAAACTAAAAAACACGCTTTTAAAGTACTTCTAACTAAAAAGTGAAAAATAATTCCTAATATAAGCTGAAAAAAGCGTGGGTTGCTCGATAGACGAAAAATATGGCACAGAGCGCCCCACGCTTTTTTCAGCTTATATTAGGAATTATTTTTCACTTTTTAGTTAGAAGTACTTTAAAAGCGTGTTTTTTAGTTTTTTTAAACTATTATTTATTTTCTACTTTTTAGTTTGGTTTATTTATAAGAGCGTTTTTTTTTTTTTTTTTTTTTTTTTTTTTATATATTTTTAATTTTTTTTATCGAATTATTGCATTGTCATCGATCTTTGACAGGTGTGCAAAATTTGAATGAAATCTGTCCGTTTAAAGTGGGTCAAAATCGAGTCCAAAGGAGTCGGTTACATACAAACAAACAAACAAACAAACAAACAAACAAACAAACAAACATACAGGTGAAGCTAATATAAGCGTGTTAAAAACAAAAAACCCGACTGCTTAAAAAAAAGAACTGAAAAGATAAAAACAAGTAGTAAGTTTCAGTTCTTTTTTTTAAGCAGTCGGGTTTTTTGTTTTTTATATATATTCAGGTATAACTAACAGTCGCGCTAGTCGGTTGAACACTGAAACATCAGTAAAGTGGTGTCGACCCTAAAACAGCCTGTAAAAAACCTTTTAGCCATCAACAGTTTCACCCACGAATATTGAACTAACACAACGTTGCCGCAGGCGAATTTCAAACACTTTCATCCAATCTAATTATTGTTACAACCAAAAGCGATCCAACTCCAGAAAGATCTAGCTTCGTCCACCCCGTGAAAACCAATTAAGCCCCGCCCGAGTGGAAGTTATTCGCTGTGCAAATCCACAGATTAGTTTTAAGAGCTCCTAAACACGAGTTAGACATCGCTTTGCAAAGGTAATTAATTTAATTCGAACGATTTGTGAGCCGCGGTCCGACCGCAGGCGGGTAGCGGAGAGGTGAAATGAACGGTTTAGTTTTGTGGTTTAGTTTGTCTGTAAATAGCCAATTAAGATGAGAAGTGGTTGAAGTTACTAGTATTGGCATTTGGGATTTGTTTTGATTTTAGGTAACCTTATTTGAAATACAGTGATTGTCATGAGTCGGAATTTTGTTACCAAGAGCTGTGCGGTCATTTTGGAATAGAGGACAAACATGTCAGTCTTTACTATTAAGAAGAAACTTTTGCCCTGTGTACCCAATCATTTTGGCCTCTGTACAGTGAAATTAAGAAATTGATGTATTTTTTTGGTTTTGGTTTGATAGTATACCACAGATTAGTTTAAGATCTCTTAAACACGAGTTAGACATCGCTTTGCAACGATAATTAATTTAATTTAACCGATTTATGAGCCGTGGTCCGATCGCACGCGGGTAGCGGAGAGCTGAAGCAAGAGTATTTTAGGTAGCAGCATCTAAAATAATGATTCTAGGTGCAAAAAGATATTTGTACTAAAATAGTACAAATATCTACTTTGTTTCTCTAATTTGTTTTAATTGTCAATGAGTTATTTATCTTCAGTGATTAAAATAATCAGTGAACAATATTTTTGTATTTCTGTCACGAATAAACAAAATTATCATTAAATGAATAATTAGTTATTATCAAATAGGATTGTAATAAATGTCCTTTTATTAATACGAGTTATAGCAGGATTTATAATTGCTAGTTACACTATATCAATACCAAATAAATAAGTCATTAAGGTTTTAATCATATTGAATCCAATACGTGTCATAATTTAATCATGATGAATGCTTTTAATGTAATTTTAACAGAAATCAAAAATATTTAATAAATATTTTATTGTTACTTACACTGATACGTACATACATTTTTCTTACGAATAGATAATTCCGATACCTTAATATCCTTTACATTTACTAAAAGACAGAGACTACTTACTTACAAAAAACTTTGCAGTCTAACAAAATAGGTCAAATCCAGTAGCATTATGAGCCTAAACAGTGTTAGCTTTATCAAATAATTATTTGACTCGAGTAAATCATTTCTCGGAATCGCTCCGTACATCGTTAATTCACCTGAAACTCAAGCAAGCCCGTGCATCCCAGTATTTACTTCGTAACTATCTTCGAACTCTCGATAAACAAAACATGGCAGTACCAATAATTATTGGCGGGGTATTGATCTTAACGGCGGACGGTAATGAGTTTAATGAAGTTACTCGTAGATTGATTCATTAATTATTATAAAGTATGATTTATTAATGTTCAAATTAATTATGGTAATATACAATCCAAGAAAAAAACATATTTTCGATTGTGGCTCCATAACACGTAACTTAATTTTTTGAGGTTTTTTTATGTAGTAGTCAAAGCAAACAAAATCCTTTCGGCGTTTAATGTCCACAATTGAAATAAACTACTTCTTAGAATGTCCACATCTAGAAATGACCACTCTTGGAATGTCTATTTCTGGTAATAACCACTTCTAGAAATGACCACTTCTTAAAAAGACAATCTCTCAGAATACCCATTTATTAAAATGACCTCATTTATGTCTCAAAATAGGTTGTGCACGATACGTTGTGGTGCCTCTTTGTTATCCTATTTGAAGTACTGGCCACTTAGAACATAATCTACAAAGATAATAATATGACAGTTATTCCCTTGCGTTTGACACCATCATTATGCTTGTTATTTGTTATCCTGAAGTATTTACTTAATTATTTGATAATATTTAAAATGGTAAAAACAGATCTAGAAGTAAGAAAAAATCAAAAAGGAAAAGACACTATCTTGTATAACAAAAACCGTTATAACTTTTCATTAAAAAACAAGAATGGTACATCACGTTGGAGGTGTGTAAATAGACATGACTGCAGCTCCACGATTACACTAAATTTTAGTAAAAATATAGTACTTCGATCAACTCCACATACATGTTTACAAAAAAAAATTCTCAATGACATTTTTATTGCGGTGGATGATTGCAAAAAAAAAGTATGCCATAATTTTGGATCGGTAGAAAAAATATTTGAAAAGAGATTTCAAAAGTTGAAGAAAAACTGCAAAGCCGATGATATAACGCATATTCCCAACTTCTCTTCGAAAAAAGATTGTTTATACGCAGCACGAAAATCATTTTTGGAGACCAAAAGTTTATCCTTTCAAACAATTGCAGACGTACATGTACCAAAAGGGTTAGGAAAAGATTTTCTTGTATGTGAAGAAGGTACAACAGAAAAAATTATTTTGTTTTGTTCAAGGACAGCACAAATGTTTTTGAAAAACGAAGAAGAAAACATTGCGATGTACTTTGGGGATGGCACATTTTATTGTGTTCCACAACATCATTATCAGCTTTATTCATTACATGTGGACATTGGTTCGAATGAGAATGTAACAAATGTTGTTCCTGTAATCTTTGCTTTGCTCCCAAACAAGAGTGAACAAACTTACGTACGACTTTTTGAGCTTATTAAAAATAAACTCTCTGTAGAAATGCCGACTTTTAAATGTGATTTTGAAACTGCAGTCATGAACGCTGTCAAGACAGTATTCCCCAGCTGTAAAATATCTGGCTGCTTCTACCACTACAATAAAGCCATTTGGCGTACTGCTAAGAAATTCAACTTAACGCTGTCACCAGACAGTAGAAAAATGGTGAGAATGGTATCTTACTTACCCCTTTTACCTTCAAGATTTATTGAAGACGCATGGAATTCCATTATTCGCGAGACTGATGACACAGAAGATATCCGAAAATTTTAAAAATATTTTAATAAACAATGGATTCCATTAGTTAGAGATGAAATTTTAAACTGTGCTTTTGAGCGGCACCGTACGACGAATCCCGTCGAGGGATGGCATCGTCGAATAAATGCGCGATTTCAAAAAAAGTGTCCCTTTTTTAAATTTGTTTTAAAACTGAAGAGGGAAGCGGATTACCAAGATCACAAAATTATGAAATCCTATTTTGATGAACCAAAGAAAAATAGACGGGATCGACAAATTTACGTAGACAAAAAAATTACACAATTCATGCAAGATGTTGAAACCGACATTATAACACCAATTCAATTTTTGAAAAAAGTTATTTACTTTAAGTTAAATCATTGAAGTGATTATTAGTTTAAGTGTAGCTTCTCACTCTTGTTTTAATTAGAAAAAGTGTAATGTTTTTTTATGAGTTTCTTTTATTCCTGAATATTATTCAAACCTGGTATTAAACAGTATTAAACAGTTACAAATAATAAATAAATGAATTCCGATTTAACTCTTATTTACAACTGTCTCAGAATTAGGTATGTCCAGTCCAACAAACATTAGGTATAGTCTAGTTAGTTCGAGTTGCACGCACCCATTATGAATAACTATCTAAAGATATTTTTTAGCAAATGTGACGATGCCAATGCTGATTACATTTTCTAGAAGTAGTCATTTTTAGAAGTGGTCATTTCTAGAAGTAGTCATTTCTAGAAGTGGTCATTTCTAGAAGTAGTCATTTCTAGAAGTGGTCATTTCTAGAAGTGGTCATTTCTAGATGTGGACATTCTAAGAAGTAGTTTATTTCAATTGTGGACATTAAACGCCGAAAGGAACAAAATATATTATATTTAACAAACGCTCTCGAAAAAGGCTCTAACGATATTAATGAAACTCTTAGTAAATGGATATTTTGGGCCAAAAATAAGTTCAGATTATTTTCTAGATAATTCTATTTTTGATTTTATGACAATTTTAAGTTAGTACGTAAATTATTGGTATATTTTGGTAAATAAAACGAAACTGCTTCAAAGCGAGTTTTTGTGATCGGAACTAGTTAAAATTTGGCTTACGTAACATCACGCCTATATTACGAAGAAGAGTGTGGCAGAGTTGAATTAACACCCAATTTCACCTGTTATGTGATTGGGGATGAGCCTTTTGCCATTTACCAAACACAAAACAAATACTGCACAGATACAAATACGTGCTGTTATTGAGAATATCGTGTTTGGACTCTTTAGATTTCTCTTAATGAGCATTTTCATGACAAATGATGATTAATTTAAAAATAATGCGATTTTTGCTTCAACTAAAATACAAGCAATGCTCCGTCTCCAGGTATTAATACTTAAACTTCCGTAAACCGTTTTCAGAAATCGCTTTACATCTACTCCATACATCATTAATTCACCTGAAACGCAAGCAAGCCCGTGCATCCCAGTATTTACTTCGGAACTACCTTCGAACTCTCAATAAACAAAACTTGGCAGTTCCAATAATTATTGGCGGGTATTGATCTTAGCGGCGGACGGTAATGAGTTTAAGGAAGTAACTGGTAGATTGTATGGTGATTAATGCATTAATTAAAGGGTTTATTTATAATAAATCAATCGGTAATCTTTTGAGTATTTTGAGAGTAAGTAATCAGAAAAAGACTGGCAGATTCAAATAATATTTTAATGCTTAATAAACTTTAAAAGTACATAGCAGTTAATCAAGGTATAACCATAATACATTAATATAAAAAGTAAGATATAAAATCTTGTTTATGTTTTGCGTACAGCTTGATTTGTTCCGGCGTTTCCGAGGAACGCATGACACCGCGTCGCGCGTCGCCGTCTCTACGTGCAAAACAAAACAACAAAACAATAATTGAATAATAAGATAATATGTATGTTAGTCTAAGGTATATATGGGCCTTGATGCCAGCAATAAATGATTTGATTGATTGATTGATAATATTTAATGTGTCCGTTTTATATAGTATTGTTACTATAAACTAAAAGGAGTGCTTCCAATGACCACTTGAAACCAACTTAAACTTGTAAAGAGTCTAACAAATAGTTGCTCGCCGCTCGCCTTCAGTTAGACCTAGCTGTACCCAAGATATAGTACCAAGCCGGCCTTCTAAACAAAGTAATCGCTAAAAGCTTTCCGGCGACGTAACTCAAGTGATTTTTTACTAAGCGACAAGCATCCTGATTGTTCTCCGTTCTATCGACGTTTATGTTATTAAAAATGTAATTGAATTTCGATACTTATGAAACTACAAGCTTTTAACTCTTTTAAAACTCAACAGAGAATGCCTAATTTTATTTAGTTCAGTATTATTTTGTACTTAAGGTTTTTACTTAAATCAAATGCGTATTTTTGTAATTGTCTTCAAAAACTGGTAAAATATTTTTTTAGGGTACCGTAGAACCTACAAAAAACCCTTATAGTTTTGCCATGTCCGTCTGTTCCGGGCATAGCCCGTTAGTGTTAGAAAGCTGAAATTTCGCATAAATATGTATGTTAAGTATGTTAATAAAGTTGTAGAATAAAATCTAGGTTTTGTTTCCTCTACATGTAGAGTGCAAAAGATTTTTTTTCTGTCGCGTAGACCATAGTTTGGAGTATCGTTAGATAGGTATTTTAAAAACAAAGTGGATATTCTGACAATTTTTAATTTTAAGATCCATTTGCAAGATAATTAACTGTAAAGAGCATATTTTTGTTCGAGTAAAGTAAAGTTTGTTAATGCTAAACTGTTACCTCGAAAAATATGAAAAAAATTAGTAGAATATTCATTTATTTATTCCATCTGTAATGAGCTTTAAAGGAAAGCTATAGCGGCTACTTCAACTTAGTCAATTCAAAAGTAATAGGGGTTCAAAGTGTGAAATGCTGCTACTTAAAATATGTCGTACAAAATACAAACAACTTTAAAAATAATGACTTGCATAATGTTGTTAATATCCAATATAGATATAAAACTGGTTTTAAGTCTGGTATGTTGTAGTGGCTGACTATATACGGAACCCTATTGCGCTTAACCCGGGACGCTCTTGACCGGTTTATTTAAATTTTGATATTATTCTTCCAATTTATTACTTCGAAAAGATTTCCAAACCAATCTAGTTTGATAAGACCACTTGTCTTTAAATATTTTCTTTCAGAATTATTTGGCGTTATAATCTTAACTCCTCAAGTACTAATACATCACTCTATTACGTCCTTTGGGTGTCATGAGACGATTACGAGCGTCCGCTGAGCCTCATTACCATCCGTTTGGTTGTCATGACAACGCCTTTAATGGTCCTAGAGTGGTTGCTTAAAATTTGTAATTTACTCAAGTAAAATGTAAAGTATTTGATGGCAGAGTTGGCAGTTGCGAAGATGACCAAATTATAAAACGAAGTCTTCCCCACTTTTGTGCGTTTGTTCATTAAAAACTTAATAACTTGAGTGCACGGTTGTGGTGGTAAAGAAGTCACCTTGCAGCCTTCAACTGCGTTGGTGTTGTGCGTTCGATCCCCACACGAAACAAATCTTTGTGTGATCTGCAAAGATTTGTGCTATTCTCTGGGTGTATTTTGAGTGCGTAAAATGTATGTTTGTGAACACCCCCGAGATACAGGAGTTATATTTAAATATTTTTTTAAAAAGCAGTAAATAACTACTGAACAAATAATCGTAAGAATTTCATCAATAGATAAAGGGATTTAAGAGGAAAAATCAAGTTTACATTTTGTCGACGTTGACATTTCATGCGGCAACTGCCACGAGTGGAAGCTATAACAGCTTGGTTTAAAGTGGTATAATAAAAGCAGCTCTGTATGTATACAGGGTGTAAATGACATCGTGACGAAGCCGCTTAACAGTTCTGTTCTCCTTTTTTCTTATCCGCAACTTAGCACTGTTCCTGGTACATGGCTCATCCCTTATCACGTTGGACTTATATAGATGAAATGTGGGTGTCGTGTACCTCTGCTACATCCATATGGTTAATATAAGAATGATGTTATGTGCTATAATAATATGTAATAAGATAGTCTGTAACCACTCTAATGTGCTTCGACAAACCTATTCAAGTCCGTCCAATATCAGATATTAACACCGAAATAGCTCTATTGATGTTTGTTGAAGATGCGAATAATATTGCCCGTTGCTATCCAGATATTTGAGGATAAGAATAAGAATATTGGACTAACTTGTGTATCTTACTGTAATAAGATAAGGTCAATGATGTTAAGGGGTTACACGCGATGCTGTATTTTCATACAAACGAACTTTGATTGTTAATTTAATATTATAACTTCAATACCAAAATCAATGTTTAAAAACACGTATTAATAGATTATTAGATCTCGTTCAAACCATTTTTCGGTGGAAGTTTGCATGGTAATGTACATCATATATTATTTTTACATTTATCATTCCCTTATTTTAGAAGTTACACACATTTTTCCACTTTGGAGCGTCTCTCGCGCAAACTATTCAGTTTAGAAAAAAAAATATTAGTAACCTTAATATCATTTTTGAAGACCTATCTATAGATACCCCTATGGGTTTGATGAAAATAAAAATTTGAGTTTCAATTCTAAGTACGGGGAACCCCGAAAATTGATTGTTTTTAGGGTTCCGTAGTACCTACAAGGAACCCTTATAGTTTCGCCATGTCCGTCTGTCCGTCTGTCCACGGCATAGCGACGAAACCGTTGGTGCTAGAAAACTGAAATTTTGCATAAACATGTATGTTAACTAAACAAAGAAAGTCGTAGAGTAAAATTTGGAAAAATATTTTTTTTTCAGGTAGCTCCCCTACATGTAAAGTAGGGATGTTTTTTTTTTTGTCGCCTACCCCATAGTGTGGGATATTTTTAGATAGGACTTTTAAAAACGTTTAGGGGTTGCTAAGACAGTTTTTTGATTTAGGGATCCGTTTGCGAGATAATTAACTTTAAAGAGCAAATTTTTGTTCGAGTAGGGCGTCCCCCCCCCCTCTAAAAGCTAAACTATTGGATCCTAAAATCTGAAAAAAATTGTGTCGGTAGTACATGTAATGAACTTTAAAGGAAAACTATAGCGGATAAGTTCACTTCATTAGTTCAAGAGGAATAGAGGTCCGAAATGTCAGATGCACTTACTCAGAATATTTCGTTCAAAATTCTTGAAACATAAATAAACATACATAATACATATATAAAATCACGCCTTTATCCCACGGGGGTAGGCAGAGACGATGGAACGCCATGTGCTTCGCTCCTTACATACTTCTTTCGCTTCCTTAACATTCATACATCTCGTCATACGTGCTAGCTGGTTTCGTGTACTACAAACATTTCCTATCTGAAGGACGCTATTTATCTGGTTACTTTAACTTAATTAGTTCTAGAGTAATTGGGGTCCAAAGTGTAAAATGCAGTTACTTAGAATAATTCGTGCAAATTACAAAAACCTTTGAAAGTAATGACTTGTATGAAGATGTTACTTGTTTAATACAGATAGTAAATCCCTTTTAAGTCGAAATATGTTGTTACGATTAGCTACGGAAGCCTACTGCGCGTGGCTCGACACGCACTTGGCCGGTTTTTTTTTTCTATTTTTGTATGAATATCTTAATGCGGTTCACCGAATACATCTACCCACCAAGTTTCCACGGTATAGCTCTTATAGTTACGGAAAAAAGTGGCTGTGACATACGGACGGACCAACGATCTCTTATCGGACGGACAGACGGACGGATAGACATGACGAATCTACAAGGGTTCAGTTTTTTGCCATTCGGCTACGGAACCCTAAGAACGAATTACTCAGTCGAATCAACCTAAGAAGAGATACCTATTTGTCAGCAAACCATAATGACTTCCAAAACTGTGAATATCAAGAAGATACTTACATTTGCCATCTACTGGGACCCGTCATGAGTCTGATTCCAGAAGAACAATTCTGTGAGAAAGTAGATTTATCGTCATGTAAATTAACAAAATCAAGCTGTGAAAATAGATGGATTCGTCTGCACGACCTTTCTACCTATTTTTACTTCTGTTGTGACTCATACTCTTTGAAGATTATGTGCGACAATGAACTACACACACGCCAAGTCAGCAAGGCCGGACTTATTCAGCTTACGAAGCAGTGCATTGTTAAAGGTCGTGACATCACACTTTACTCATATCAACAATCGGAAAGTACGCTGAATCTTAAGTTAAACGTTTTAGAAACCAAGCTTACGCCCATTGACCATATAGTCAATAACCTTACGCTACCTATCCAAAATATTGAAGCACTAGAGAGTGAGAGTTCACATATCAACGATTCTTTGAAAAATCTCGGAGAAGAAATTAAGTCTATGAAAGACTCAGCGCAGCAGACAGAGAGCCTTACTACGCATGATATTCATCTATATACAGTGTCGTATGGGCTGTTAGCAGCAGCAGTAGCAGCGATCCTGTGGTTCCTGTGTTGGAGGCGCAAGCACGGCAGTGCCGCGGTCCCTCCAGTACGCCCCGAAAGCATGCCCACTAGAGTGCAAGTGAGCATCAACCAAGCCGAACCAAGTCCTAGTGTTAGTGCGTTCGATGTACCTCGATCCGATAAAGGGATCACGAGTGATTGTGCGTGCAAACAGCGTAGTGAGCATAGCTTCTCTAAAAAGTGGTCTAGTTTGCGTCTTAAGAAGCGTGATACATCAACGTCTCCAATCGCGAAAAGACAAAATGGATTTTTAATAGCTAACTCAACCGTTTGAGTATCTGTATTAGTTAGTAACTATATTATATAACTGTATTGTTTTCATCTTGTTATTCATCTAAAAAATAACATTGTCTTAACCTTCATTAGCATAGCTCATATTCACGTAACTCTTTTTATTGTTACTAACTTAACTTACTTCATCTCATTTTCTCCCCTCGAGAGCATGTTCGATGCAATATTTACGATCGAACACCTTATTGCTGATCAAGCTATATAATACGGCCGCCTCAAGTGCGCGGCGACCTCAGTGCATATTCGGACAGCAACCGGGTGCATTCATTCGTATTAGCTAAGCAAATATCATCCATCGTCATCATTAGCATAAATTAGCTCTTAAACACTTTTATAGTAATAAACGGATTTACCGGGTTATCGAAGTGTTTGATTTAGCATCTACTTAGCAGCGTAGGTAACGTACCCTACATTTTTGGTATTTATTTGCGAAATCCTGATCAAGTATACCGAATAGAGTATTAGATAACGAACCTACTGCGTTTATAAGACCACGTCGAATTCGCGAGCTACTTAAATGTTGTTGATTCGATAACAGCTGATTATAGTATTGAAGTTCGTTATACTCATGTTGTACTTGCAGCGTGATGATATGACAATGGCTTTGATTTTTAATTTTATCGCAGGTTTGCTCGAGATATTTAGTAAATTTTGTTACAGCAATATCTCCCTGCCAGAACGGCGACATATCGTAATAAGTTACGATTTTCCACTTATCACGAATAAGCTGCATTTTGCCTAGAGGATCAAAATGTAATGTTTGATTGATGGCAAACGATGTAAAATTAAAAGACGCTTCAGAAGAAGTTATGATATTGATAAAAAATAAAAACATTAGAGCAAGATTAAATATAGATGTAGAACTGCTAATCCGCTCGCTTTTGCTTATTATAATATTGCTTTGTTGATTTATAGCTTTGATATTTTGGTGGCATTGTTTGTCCGCTAATTTTTCATTAATAGGTAATATCGATAGTTTTACGATTGGACGCTTCATATAACCATTTTTTGTTTTTAAAGTTACTACTCTGACAACTCCGTCCTTTCCTGGGTGAACCTCTACTAACCGACCGACAGGCCATTTACCAGAATGGATGTTGTCGTCATGAATAGTGACCATGTCTTTTGATAACCCTAAGCGTATCTATTAATATATCATTGCGTGTTCACTACAACTACAAGTAAAGTGAACTGTCAGTGGAACAGCTTTCGTAAATTGCAAGAACTATATAAGATTTGAAGTTGTCATTTTCATTAAATTCTACCAAAGAGCATTTAATCAATATAGAGACGTAATGAAAGCAAATATTATGCAAATAAGTCCGCCAAAACTCGTGGGGGTTACCCCACGAGTTTTGGTTGTGAAATTTTCTCTGTAAATTTTAGTTTATTGTCTTGTAATATTTTTAGACAATTTAGACAAAAGTGGCAGAGCGCCGCTCTTGCACGTCATAAAAAACTAGTCGTAAAATCATAGATACGCAGAACAATCAACCTCCTAACGGAAAATTTTAGACATTAACTTTATCTTTACTTACAAAGTAGTTTTTCAAGAAATATTCTTCAGCTCATATTAAAGAGCCACTAATTTGACAGAATGAAACCTGAATGACATCACAGCCATCGATCACGTAAGTCTTTGGATGACAAGTCTTTTATAAGTCGATCCTATTATCAGCAATCTCTTTGTAACGAATCCAGTAGAGAAATTCTTCCTTTTTATTACAGAAATTGTCCTCAAAAGTCTTTTTCATAGAAATTTATGTTTGAAGAATATTCAATGAGAGCTGAATAAAATTTAAAGTGAACTGAAGAAAAATAAATTACTGAGTTGTTACAGTATGTTTTATGGATGTTCAAGAAGCTAGCGATAACTATTATTATTGAAAAAAAAACATTGAGACACTGCTCTGTTCATCTTGAAATAATTATTGAAAGACGGAAAGAAAATTCATCGAAATTTTTAATATCATCTTCGTTACTATGTACCGTCTATATAATTGAAAAACATTGGTTATTATGATCAAATAAACGCGAACTATTTGAATTATTTAAGACAACTTTAAAACTGCGCTGAAAAAGTAAAATAAAGCTTTCGCAACTACATATATTATAAAACAAAGTCGTTTTCCGCCGTCTAGCGTCAGTCTGTTTCTGTGTATGCTTAGATCTTCAAAACGTAACGGAACTTGATGCGGTTTTTTTTATTAGATAGAATCATTTATAACAAAGATTTTTATATATAAAACATGCATATAATGTCAAAAGCGTATGGGTGCGTTCCTTGTTTTACAATTAAAATAATGTAATTATTAATTTTGAATATGAGTTTGCTTACTTATGTAATGCTTCATTATTATATAGGTTGTTTCTTATTTATGTAAATTAATTTAGTAGTTAAAATATAATTTTGATTTTTTGTGACACAAAAAATTATTATTATAATTTTGACGGGAATTAACGCGAAACATGCATATTATTTAATATATTTATATATATATTTCGCGTTAATTCCCGTCAAAATTATAATAATAATCATACAAAAAATTATAATATGTAATTATTTTTTTCTGTTGTCACACTGCTCCTTACTCACTCACTGGGCGCATCAGAATTGTCAGCGCTGCGGTGCTTTTAGCGCTGCAATATTGTTCTGAGATGCGTACCATTACTGGGATTTTAAATAATATTTTTATTTTTTTAGTTTTAGACGCTTTGAAATTATGTCAAAATAAATAATTTTTGGAACGAAGTTCCTTATCGTGCGTTGCGAAAGGGGGCTAGACGGAAAAAATTGGGACAAAAAGTTGTAACGACACATTTCATAGCAATTCTCGTAACGGCGTAGTAATTACATGCTACGTTACAGCTACGGTGCTACATCATTAGACACACAGAGAAAAATGCGAACGCCGCACGGCGTGCGCATTTTTCTCTGTGTGTCTCTCTCTCTCGCTTATAGAAAAAAAAAGATAAAATGAACTAAAAAAATAAAAAAAAAAAAAAAAAAAAAAAATACTAGAGTTACGAACATTTTGTTATCATCAGAGACATGGTTGGACAATCGAGAAGAATCTGATATACCGAATTTTAATTGTGTAACCCACTTTAAACGTGATTTTGTTCGTTTAGGTGGAGTTGCGATATATCACAACACAAATGATATATACGACCAATCTTGTAACACCAAATATGTCGGTCATTATGAACAATATTCAGGACTTGCACTTAGGACGTACAAGTGTTGCAGATTTATGTGCAGCAGAGTGTGTAATGGAAAACGGCGTTACCTTAATCATGGCAGTCATAATAATATATGTCTCACCAAAAAACAAATCAATAGATATTCAGGAGTTCATTCACTTGACTGCTAGAGTATTCTAAAGATGTATCTCGAACGCTTAGCAGGTACAACAAAAATTTAGATAAACTTCCACTCATTTTATCCGGTGATTTTAACATTAACTTCAGTAATGAAAAATCAAAACCATTGCTACAGTTTCTAGAGGAAGAATTTGATTTAAGAATAAACAATAATCCAGTAGAATCAACAACAAAATATAATACTACCATTGATGCAGTTTTTTCAAGACATTTAAATAAAATAGAATCCCAAACATATGTTTCCTACTTCAGTTACCACAAGCCAATTATTACTAAAATTGAGTCTACTGATTAAGTTTATATTACATTATAATTGTTAATAATAAAAAAAATATTATTATAACTTAAAAAAAGATTTTTTTATAACTTAGAAAAATTAAAATTTCTTTACTAATTAATCGAAAGGAACTTCGTTCCATCCGGGTGTCCCTTGACACCTCAGTAGTTTTTTTTTTCTATCTTTCTTTCTTTTCTATTTTAGTACTATAAAGTATCCGAAAAGAAGCCAGGGCGGGTCGCTAGTAAACATTAATTCAAACGCTGTTAAAGACATTGTTCACAAACCTTTAAAGGAAAAAAACCTGTTCAACGGACATAAGATTGTTCACTTTATGCAGCAAAGCAAAGACGCTGGCTGTTTAAATGTTTTGTACAAACCCTCAGCTAAATACAAAAGACAGTGTGCCTTACCAACTTTTACCCTTGGCTCTGCCTGCGTAGAACTTATCACGATTAAATTACATCAATATTATGATGGTAATCTATACTAACATGGACAGTAAGCTGCAGAGAAATCTCACCCTCCCCCCTCCTCCCTTAAGTACTTTTTTGCGATTCAAAGGGGTGAGTTTACTCAGCAGCTGGCTGTACCTTTAATTAAATTTCATTTAGTAATTTTTAAGTGAAAAAGAAACAAATATCGATACATCTAATCCACGTAAACTTTCGTATCTATATATATAAAAACCGGCCAAGTGCGTGTCGGGCCATGCGCAGTAGGGTTCCGTAGCTAGTCGTAACAACATGTTTCGACTTAAAAGGGATTTACTATCTGTATTAAACAAGTAACATCTTCATTCAAGTCATTACTTTCAAATGTAAGGTTAATTGATATAACTATAGGGAATTTACTGATATTATTATACTATGCATGCCATGATTTACATTTTCTGATTTATTCAGGCCATTTTATGATACTCATTTGACTTGCTCAAACGAACTGTTAATAATCTTAGAAATATAAAATATTTGTCTAATAATTGTATAGTAATTATTTATAGTAAACTATACTGAAATATCGCTTATGTAAATACTTAATTGATTTTTCTTTGTATAAAATAATTGCACTTCCGTCTCAACCGTTTGATTTTGACACTTCCGCCGTTACGGCATGTATTACGGTTGAGACGGAAAGGGCAGTCTTTATCGAGCGCTCGGAGTGATAACAAGTGTCTTTAGACCTTACTGTGTTAGATTGTTATAGTGATAGCTGTGAATAATTATAAATTACCGTGAATATCTGTTCTTCGGAATAAAAACTATATTGAAAGTGATTTGTGGTTTGAATTTTGGGCTGTAGCCTAAAGTTCAGAAGTGGGATTCGAAAGGATATACAAAACTTCCTTACACGCCTACAAAAACGTAAGTAAAGTGCTATTTTAACAATGTTCGATTTGCCTGGCATTTATCTTTATTAGAACTTAATCTTTTTAATTTATTGAAACTGATAAACAAATATCGGTTAATTAAAATTATAACGGCTTGGTTGGGGTAATATTGCATTAAAAGCGCTTAAGATCAAAAGTAAAAACGTTTATTTTTTTTGTATGAATGAAGTGACCTACTTACATAGGCTATGAAAGAACTGCATTTACTTTTTATAAGATTATTTGGCGGCAATCAACCAAGGGTTTTTTTTTTATTTAAGGGGTGAGATATACATTGCATAAGCTAGCACATAAATTAAAATATTTCGTTCAGTATTTAAAAAAATAATTAGATCATTATAATTCATGCTAAAATATACAATAATAATACTGATGGATGTTCTCAATAATGTAATTAACTGTTCATGTATGACGTTTTTATTGCGCCTTGTAATGTTTTTATATATGCAGTAAAATTTAATATTCTTAATTCTTTATTGTATTCAATAAAATTACATTAGAACTTATAATATAAAATATTTACCATGTACAAAGGCGAGCTTAATTCAAAAAAAATTTTAACCAAGCAAACCTTTGAAACAGAGAAAAAAAATATCTCTAACTGTTAGTAGTCGATATTCATTAGATATAATATTAATATTTAATAAGGCAAGTGATTGTTTATGCTGATGTGATATTATGTGCCTTTAAATAAGGTAGTCCTATTATTGATAAATGAAACAACATAGTCAATTATAGTTTATTTTTCTTTAATAAAACAGTGTAACAAGTGTTTTGTTGAGATATAAAATTATATTTATTAAGGAACGGGTATGTGGTAGCCCTATTCAATAGAATGGGCATTATAACTTAAATCAGTGCTAAGCTTTTATTTTAAGTTTCAGTAACATGGAAGATGGCAGTGCTCGAGGTCAAGGGCTTGTTGATAATGATACCCGAGGTTAAGGGTTACATACAGATCATACCCGAGGTTAAGGGTTACATACTATTGATACCCGAGGTTAAGGGTTACATACTGTTGATACCCGAGGTTAAGGGTTACATACAGATCATACCCGAGGTTAAGGGTTACATACTATTGATACCCGAGGTTAAGGGTTACATACTGTTGATACCCGAGGTTAAGGGTTACATACAGATCATACCCGAGGTTAAGGGTTACATACTATTGATACCCGAGGTTAAGGGTTACATACAGATCATACCCGAGGTTAAGGGTTACATACTATTGATACCCGAGGTTAAGGGTTACATACAGATCATACCCGAGGTTAAGGGTTACATACTATTGATACCCGAGGTTAAGGGTTACATACTGTTGATACCCGAGGTTAAGGGTTACATACAGATCATACCCGAGGTTAAGGGTTACATACTATTGATACCCGAGGTTAAGGGTTACATACAGATCATACCCGAGGTTAAGGGTTACATACTATTGATACCCGAGGTTAAGGGTTACATACAGATCATACCTGAGGTTAAGGGTTACATACTATTGATACCCGAGGTTAAGGGTTACATACAGATCAAACCCGAGGTCAAGGGTTACATACAGATCATACCCGAGGTCAAGGGTCCCGAACTGATGAAACTCGAGGTCAAGAGTCTTCGAATGACAACGCCCGAGGTCAAGGGCAGATGCTTGGTGATACCCGAGGTCAAGGGCAAGCCAATCGATTTCTGGAACGAGAATCATCTTAACTTGAGTTGAGTCGTGGCCGAAGAAGGCTACAAAGGTGGTCAAAATCTCAAGAATCGGAGGAGCAGGCAAGTGGACAAATTTGAGAAGAAAACGTTCTTCGATACGTCGGGCAAGACGAAAGCACACATACTCCAGTGTATTGGGGGATGGACTGATGGGTCTGGCAAGGCTAATGCAAAGGCTAAACTTCAAGGTATTCTAAAACAAATACGAATGATATACTGGACAAAGTTCTAACAATAGTAAGGGATGTGAGAAGTTCAGATAGACATAAATTGTAACGTAATTCTAGAGTTTGATCCCATGACGAAAGAGCAATCTATTCTGACTTGTATAACCAAAGTCGAAGAATGTGCTGACTGATGCTGAACTCCTCACAGAAATGTTAGGTAAGCGAGTTCGATATGGGGAATCGTTAGAGCACTACTATTGTATAAAGATCAATCTAATAAATCGATGTAGATTAACTGGTAGGCAAAGTGTTGACTTCACGGTGTCGATTATCGTGCGGTGAGAGTAGGAGCCTAAGCGGCACAATTTTTAGAACCAAAGCAGGTCTTAAAGTACTTTAGGACGGTTAAGGTAGCAAATTCTAGGGATAATAATGACAAATTTAGGAGAAATAAGACTGACAAAATATCTCGGTAGTACTAACTCTAGCAACGAAACTTCGCTGTCAAAACCTGGCTCTAGTAACTCAAGTATGTTGTAATTATATGTTTTAATTGCAATCAGCAGGGACGTCCAAGTTTTAAATGTGATAAGCCATTGATAAAGTATACAAAATGTGACGAATTAGGACAAACGACGTATGACGATGACCAAACGGCAAATTGTTACAGAAACAAAGCTAACGAACCTTGTGGATTGGGTTAAGACAAAGAACCCAGGCATAAAGAGAATAAATTATATTAGGAAAAAAACTAAAGAAAAAAAATGAACCTTGAATGATAAAACCAAAAGACTGAAAAGAAATTTAACTGTAAAAAACATTAAGGCAAATTCTTATAAAAAAACTATATATGTACAAATAATAAACAAAAAGGTCCGATTGGGCACTCTCCTATTGATAAAAACGAGAAACAAGTTGCCGCACTTAGAGTAACTAACGATGCTAATGATAAGTACATTATGGATATTATAATATATTTATGTTAACAATAATTATGTCGTTTGAATGTTATTTGGATTTGGGTAGCCAGTGTTCATTGATTAAAAAAAAAGTAAATCGTTGTTAAATTAATCAATTGTTAAAGACTAAACTTATATACTATCGGATGATGAATTACTAATGCTATATAGGCACAAATCTAATTCGACCTTAAGGTATTGTAAAGAAATAGATGTGGTGTAACTGTGTTCTAGACATTCCATTCTATTAGGACACTCTTTTACAGAAAAACCTAATATCGTTATTACAAAAAAACTCCTGATAAAATAATATTTCAAAAGATACAATCTAATCAAAAAGTGCATCTTATTTGACGAGACGATATTATAATTCCGGTTGACGGGTTACGGGCCGTACCTGTTACCAGTACAGTATTGAGTGAAGGTACCGTGTATGTCGATGGATCCGTTAGGGGTACTGCAGGGAGAGAGTATTACCTTCTTCCTGGTGAATATAGTGTAACAAATGGCACATGTGCACTTCTTATTCATAATGTCTCTAAAATATAATAACGATTGAAAAATATTTTTACTAACTAGAGCTACTCTAAAATAAATAAATATACGCAACGTAAAATACAAATGAACTAACTATTAGTACAACCGATACTGACGACTCTGTTAATTGTAGTCTAAATTTCTCTACAGAAGAACAATTAGCACTTCAAAACACGTTATTTATTTACAAAGATTGATTTTCTAGCAGCCTTAAGGATTTACAAATGCTACTGAAATGTCAATTGATTTAGAAGATTCGGTACCTATAGTTTATAGCTCGTACCGTATGTCACATTCCAAAAGATTACTGGTTAGGGACATGGTTCAGGAAATGTTGGATAGTGGCATAGCTAAAGAGTCTTCTTCACCTTACGCGAGTCCTATTGTCCTTGTAAAGAAAAAAAAAAGGGCGAGAAAAGGTCGTGTATTGATTGTCGGGCTTTAAATCGCAAAACTAAGAAAGACCATTACCCATTACCGCGTATTGAGAACCAATTGACTTACTAGCAGGCAATAATCTTTTCACATCATTAGACTTAGCGTCAGGATACCAATAGAGGAAGGTTCACGTCATAAGACCGTATTTGTGACCCCCGACGGTTAATTTGAGTTCAATAGAATGCCATTAGGACTTGTTAATGCACAGTCGGTATTCCAAAAAACAATCAACAAAATTTTGTCAGAAGCTAAAATTAAATTAATTTGCTTTAATATTATATGGGTTATATTTTGATTCCGGCTTAAAACTTAGATGAGGGACTGATTAGGCTGAAAGAAATACTTAATTTATTACGAAAGGGAGGACTTACTCTTAAAATAAACAAATGTAACTTTTTCTTAAATTAATTTGTCTTTCTCGGGTTTGAGGTGAGCGCAGTGGGTATTAGACCAGGATTGAGCAAAACTGAGTCTGTATCCAGGTTTCCTATACCCAAAAATGAACATAAGTTACGACGATTTTTAGAACTACCAGGGTTTATTTTAGGAGGTTTATTATAGATAATGCTCTGATAGCCACCCCACTGTCTGAATTGCTCAAAAGATATATTAGTTTCATGTCCGCTCCTTTCTTTATATGATTCCGTAGCACAAACTCAACTTTATACCGATGCCAGTAAACATGGGGTAACCGGTATCCTACTCCAGTGTAACCATAGCGGAGCATTCCAACCGGTATCGTTTTTTAGTAGAAAACCACCCCGAAAGAATAAAAATATCACTCTTTTGAATTAAAAACGCTTGCTATTGTCGCGTCGTTAAACAGATTTAGGGTCTATCTTATTGGGATACTGTTTACTATATATACATATTTATTATATTTCGTAAGAAGCAAGATCGGTAATTGCTACTTGCTGGTTGTCATTGATGGCTTCACAAAATTTATAAACATAGCTTCTGTTACAAACACGAAGTCCTTAAAAACAGTTAAAGTCTTAAAGCAACACTTTAGCTTTTTCGGGGTCTCGACGCGCCTTAAGTTATTACTGATAGAGGCTCTAGCTTTACTAGTAAGTCATTTAAAGAATTTTACAACAGATTACGGCATAAAGAAATTTATTGAATGCCGTCGCGACTCCGAGAGCTAATGACCAAGTCGAAAGATTTAAAGCGGAACTATACCCCAGGAACGCACCAAGACTTAGTACAAAGGAAGTAAATTTATAATTATGTATTTTTAGGTTAAGGTATTTATCTATGGGCCTATGCAGCCTTGAAATAAATGATTTATTTTTATTATTAATAGAACTATAACTGACGCGTTAGCCACATCCAATCACGGAAAGGATTAAAGAAGTTGGGACGAGTGTATAAACGATATTCAATTAGGTCTCAACACTACGGTACATAAGACAACACAAAAATCTCCACCTGAACTTCTTTTCGGCTTTAACGGAAACCATAGGGTCCAGGGTATATTAAACACAGTAATTAACGAGACAATTTATTAATAGGGACAAAGCCTCTAAGCGCATTGAAGTGCAACAGCAAAAATATGCTAAACATTACAATAGTCACCGAAAGCCAAGTAGGAAATTTAAAGTTAGAGATTTAGTACGAATTGAGAGATAGGCACCTCACGATGGGAAATCTCAAAAACTTATCGTCTAATATCAGGGCCCTTATCGTACAATAAAAGTGCTCGAACATGATAGTTTTGTAGTCAAAGATACACCAGTGTCACGCAAAAATTGTCGTCGTTATGAAGGAATTGTAGCCGTTGCCATGATTCAGCCATGGATGAGCTTTGATCGGAACTTCGACAGTAGTTCGGGTACCGATGAATGTGATGATGACATTGTTAATAGTGATGTTATTGATAGCGACATGGTTAATCGTGACGTTGTAGATACTAACATTGTTAGATATGACGGAATTGATGCCGCCGCTAATGGTAATTAGTTTGGTGGTATCAAATAAATTGACGTTGATTACATAATTATATTAATCTCTTTTGTTAAAAATAAACTTTATTTTCTTTTTACTGTAATAAATTCTTTGCCTTACGCGAAGGGACTCGCGTTAAGTAGGATGGCCGAGCTGTAAGGTTAATTGATATAACTATAGGGAATTTACTGATATTATTATACTATGCATGCCATGATTTACATTTTCTGATTTATTCAGGCCATTTTATGATACTCATTTGACTTGCTCAAACGAACTGTTAATAATCTTAGAAATATAAAATATTTGTCTAATAATTGTATAGTAATTATTTATAGTAAACTATACTGAAATATCGCTTATGTAAATACTTAATTCATTTTTCTTTGTATAAAATAATTGCACTTCCGTCTCAACCGTTTGATTTTGACACTTCCGCCGTTACGGCATGTATTACGGTTGAGACGGAAAGGGCAGTCTTTATCGAGCGCTCGGAGTGATAACAAGTGTCTTTAGACCTTACTGTGTTAGATTGTTATGGTGATAGCTGTGAATAATTATAAATTACCGTGAATATCTGTTCTTCGGAATAAAAACTATATTGAAAGTGATTTGTGGTTTGAATTTTGGGCTGTAGCCTAAACAAAGGTTTTTGTAATTTGCACGTATGACGAGATGTATGAATGTTGAGGAAGCGAAAGAAGTATGTAAGGAGCGAAGCACATGGCGTTCCATCGTCTCTGCCTACTCCCGTGGGATAAAGGCGTGATTTTATATATGTATTATGTATGTTTATTTATGTTTCAAGAATTTTGAACGAAATATTCTGAGTAACTGCATCTGACATTTCGGACCCCTATTCCTCTTGAACTAATGAAGTGAACTTATCCGCTATAGTTTTCCTTTAAAGTTCATTACATGTACTACCGACACAATTTTTTTCAGATTTTGGGATCCAGTAGTTTAGCTTTTAGAGGGGGGGGGGACGCTCTACTCGAACAAAAATTTGCTCTTTAAAGTTAATTATCTCGCAAACGGATCTCTAAATCAAAAAACTGTCTTACCAACCCCTGAACGTTTTTAAAAGTCCTATCTTACAATACCCCCCACTATGGGGTAGGCGACAAAAAAAAAACATCCCTACTTTACATGTAGGGGAGCTACCCGAAAAAAAAATATTTTTCCAAATTTTATTCTACGACTTTCTTTGTATAGTTAACATACATGTTTATGCAAAATTTCAGTTTTCTTGCACCAACGGTTTCGTCGCTATGCCTCGGACAGACGGACGGACAGACGGACATGGCGAAACTATAAGGGTTCCTTGTAGGTACTACGGAACCCTAAAAATGAAACCCGTTTTCCGTTGTCACGACTTGGCATGAAAACGGCTTGAGCGATTTGGCTGATATTTTTTTTTGTAGTTTTCTAAAGCTGGGTACAGATTGGTGCAATGTAACATGTAATGCAACATGCAATGCAAGAATTTGACGTCCATATTGCTGCAATGTATCATGTAATGTAACAGAATTCCCATAATGTGGACGCCTCGCGCGCACGAACTGCGCCTGGGTCGCGCACGCTCCGAGCGTTACAACTCGTGCGCGGCTCGATCCGAGATTTGTCGGTTTTTGGTACGAACACAAAGGGCGCGCAGTGTGCGCAGGACGCAGCCGTGGACGCTCGATCGTTTCGTTCGCATGCGCAACGATCATGGCGGTGAAAGAGGGTGCGTGGAGGGTGGTTTTTTTAAAAGTTGATAAAGATAAAGATAAAGATAAAGATGATTTATTTGGCATAACATGCGTACATAAGTTGTTAAACATAATTATACATAGTCTCAGCATGCTCTGTCCAGAGGACATACAAATTCTGTTTAATTTTAACATTAGGATATGTAAATAAAATTACCTTAATTATTAGGCAGCAAAACATTATCAAATAACACAGTTTTTTTTAAATGGTGTTGATGAATGATTAACAATGAAGCACTCATAATCGTCAGAGCAAGAAGGCTGTCTTCTGACTCCATGATTCGTAAGTATATCGCCTTGATGCAGGCAAAGAAAAGAACACGTGTGACGAGGGCTAGTGTTTGTAACGAAATGCGGGAACAGATGTTCTCGAATGATTCGTAGTCAATGCGCGTACCGCGCGCGCCACACGTCCAAGGCAGCAGGGAACATGCAATGTAACGCAGAATATTACATTACATGTTGCATTGCACCAATCTGTACCCAGCTTTATACTCTGTACAAGGTTGTTACGGAAAAAAAAAAAAAAAAAGTATTCATTTTTATATGGGGGATATTATAGATTCCAGTTCAAATTGAATAGGTATGCATACATAAGATAGGTCAGCTATACAAAATATAGTAGTGCATCAAATTTACGCTAAGGCGGTTGCCGGGTCAGCTAGTTTATTATATATGTGTAGGAGGTAACGTTATTTTATGAAGAATCTCAGATTTCATGCTCAATTTCAAGATGGGAAATAAAATACCGAAAGTAATATATTAATTCATGTTCCAGCGCTCGTTTTGTTACGAAAATATAAGCGCGTTGGCACGTGCCACGCAATGTTATGAAAAAATTACGACACAAGCGTATAAAAAGCAAAATACGATTCGTCTACAACCTTTAGCTTTTCTCGCATCTAGTCAAATCTTAAAATAAAGGAAAATTTACACGAGGACTAAAATATTCATTGAAACGGTTTTCCAAAAATGTTTTCAGCTTTCGAAACAAATAGTTTATAGGTTTGCTTTCAATGAAATTCATTGCGTAGTAAATTCAACGTCAGTTTATGCTTAAATTTATGTATGGGTAGACATTTCTGTTTCTAAACGGCTTTTAAAAAATGCACTTTGCGAGATATGTGTTTGATTCGATATAAATGTTGGCAAAAAAAATTAATTGGTCGTGTTAAAGTTTGTTACAATTATATTAATAAAAACTGGCCAAGTGTGAGTCGGACTCGCACACGTAGATTTCCGTACCACTATACATCTAAATAAATGTTTTTCTTAATTCTTTATTATATTGGAGTTTTATTTTTTTTTATTTTTTTTTATTTAATTTATTGGGGATAAACAAACAGTTACAACATTAAGAGTAAATTAAAAAATTTAACAAATTAAACAGTGATTAAATGTGCACTCACAACGTTATCCACAAAATTTAAGTGAAAAATTGGTGACATTTTTGCAACTTAAAATTAAATAATAAGAAGAAAAGAAATGCAAACAATAGGCAAAGAATGCGAACACCTCCAGTTATTCCTTAATTTGCTTGATATTTTGTATTAATGTAGTTCTAAATACGTTAGCGCGCATGGCAAATATATCTAAATCTGTAAAATTATCATTATAATTTTGACACAAGCGTCGCAAGGGTGCTCGAACTCCGGCATTAGTTCTGCAGGGTGGTACAGCAAACAATGGACGTGTGCGCACTTGTCGCCTTATAACAGTTCTAGGAACAATATAGCTTGGCTAATGGAGTTGATTGAATGAAAGGTAAAATGCGGTTTACGATTTATTACGTATTAAAAAAAAACAATTATTAGATCTGGTTCAAACCAATTTTAAGTGAAAGTTTGCATGGTAATGTACATCATTATATTATTTTTACATTTATCATTCCCTTATTTTAGAAGACGGGGGGGGGGGGGGGTTTTCCCACTTTGGAAGCGTCTCTCACGCAAACTATTCAGTTTAGAAAAAATATATATTAGGAACCTCAATATCATTTTTGAAGACCTACCCATAGATCACATGTATGGGTTTGATAAAAAAAAAAAATAGTTACGGAAAAAAGCGGCTGTGATATACGGACGGACAGACGGACAGACATGACGACTCATTAAGGGTTCCGTTTTTTGCCATTCGGCAACGGAACCCTAAGAATGTCATATCGTGATGCTGAAACCTTACTATTAAATGATATCTATGTTATACTTATATTTGAAACCTTTCGAAGAAGAAACATTGATACAGTTAGGACCTTTGCAACTTGGTACAACAACTATATGCTTTTGATATAACATTTTGAAAAGTTGATAGTTGGTGAAACTAAGCTAGCTACGTCTTCAAAGCGCCTAAGGATCGCAGTTGGAAGCGCAGTAGGTCAAATATTTTCATACAAAAAAGATGCATGCACATCTTTTTTATATAAAAACTAGCTTTTACTCGCGACTTCGTCCGCGTAAAGTTCAATATATTAAGTAGTAGCTGCTCCCGCGCTTTTTGACTGGCGTAAACCGTTACTGCCCCGCTTTCATGGAGTTTAGCGTAATGTTAAATATCGAAAAAACTGTAACTGATAAACTATCAACACAAAAATAACTATTAAAATCCTATCATTAGTTTTCGAGATTAGCGCTAACAAACAAACTAACTAACTTTCTTCCGCGGTTTCGTCTGCGTGGTAGGTACATCAATAAAAAGTAGCTTATGGTACGCGCCTTGGAGTCAGTTACCTACATTTCAAGTTTTATTAAAATCGGTCTAGCCGTTTAGAAGATTAGTCGATACAAACAAACAAACAGACAGACAGACAGAAATTTTAAAAACTGTATTTTAGGCATAGTTGAATATATCAACTGAAAAAAAAACATTGTTATTTTGACATTTAAAACAGTCACTTCAATTTTATTTATTTGCATTGATGATGTTAACATACGGCGGACGTTGACGATGACGCTTACTTCCAACCGCAAGCTTTACGGTGTTATTACGTGTACATCCATAATAACACCCTTAAGGTGCTTTTTTATACCTTTTCAGAACATAAAATATGCTACAAACAAAACTGTGCCTCCATTATATTACCTAGACCTCACGTATCCTTTTTTCGTCGACAGAAGATAAAAACTCAATATTTTTACATCGTCTCCTGCATGAAATATTATTATGAATTAATGTATTAAAGATATTAAAACGCCGATATATTCAAGAGTGAACATAGTACGTGGATAATATTTTGCTTGTAAAAAATTAAACTTTACGCAAATAACATTTTTTTTTAAAAAATCTCTTTAGAGTAGTTTTATTTTTTGAAAACGATCACAAAAAGTAATTGGGTTTATTTCATCAGCAATTTTTTTTCAATATCAGTAGGAATTTGAAATTGTGCCAAATAGATATCAATTGGGTCCTAAAACATAAAATATCAAATTTGAGTGGTAAACACCTACCTCTGTTTAACCCTTTTAGGAAAAATGGGCGTGATGGTATGAGACATAATGTACTGAAACACACATGTAATGATAGTTGTGTGTGTGATTTATAAAATACTAATATTATGTTTATGTAATTCATATATATGTTAATACATACACTAATGAGTGTAAATAATATATATGTACACGGATTTAGTTATATTTAGCTTTTATATTTTCCACTAAAGTTGAACACTTATATATTTTCCTCTATGGCATCATCGTCTCCTCTATTGCTCCAGGTACGCTGGAAGAGATCTCAAGCACTGAGTTAAGCTCGCCTTTTATAGACTGTTACTGTATAATGTTTATATGTTTGTTATATATTGTGTACAATAAAGTATTAAATAAATAAATAAAATAAAATAATAGTTTAAGAAATACTGCTGAAACCATCGCGTTACCACAAGCATTATTTTAACATTTTCTTGAAAATGAACATAAACTGTAATTACCAATAAGACGCGGTGAAAGCCGTGAGAGATCAACGGAGCTATATACCTGTCAGGAGATAGGTGAAGCTTTGATCATCTCTGCACTGATATGAAAGCGGGGTAGTAATATTGATCGTGTTGTCAGATTTTATAGACAGCAGGTAACGTTTCATAGTTCAAGGATTTTTAACCAAAACAGTTTCAGAAAAATTGGCAACAAATATAATATATTCTTACTTAGCTACCGAGCTGCCCGTTTCTCATTAATAAGGTTAGTGGAATATTTGGAAAATACTAAATTGAATATACTAAAATGGGTAAGAACTTTAAGATTTAAAAAACCTTTATGCAGCTGCTTGTGAAGTTTTCTATTCCAAAGTTAATGTTAGTTTTGTAAAACTAGCAGCACGGAGTTGTCATTATGCCTGGTGGATGGCAATAGGCTCACCCCCTATTGTATGTGGGTGTTGTACAACTCTGCAACGGTTTTCTGGGTAATATAGACGTGATGTTATGATATGTTGTTTTCATACAGTTTGTAAGCCCAAAACAATATGGTTTCTTCTTCTTTGATATTGGTACAACGAAATAAATCCATAGTTTTGATTCGATTTAGCTATTCATATTTATACATCCATTCTTTCCTATTCCGTAAAAACTATCCACCCTCTATTTACCAGCTATCAATTAACCAGGTAGAATAAGATATTTTTAACTCCTCAATACATAGTGACGGTAAAATGTGTGCTTTAATCAAGATCGGTTTATTTGTTTACGCGTGAAGAAATAATAAACATGTAAATATACACACACATGCTTCAACACTTTCGCCGTTATAATGTTAGATCCCTAACACATGAAACCTAACAGGTGAAATGTAGGTATTATACACCATATTGGGTTGTATAAGCGTGAAGCTATTTAAAGATAGCCATAGCAATGTTTTTGCGATTCGCTCGTCTCATTGCCACTCTCACCGCTCTCTGAACCTTGCGGAAAAATAAATGGGCAATACCGGTTAAGCTCATGGAAGAAAAGATCGGTGCTTTAAGGACTTAACTGTTTTGTCAATGGCCCCTTAACGTTTTACATTGTCAGATAAGTTTTCTTCCGATCTGTAGAGTAAGTAAGAAATATGGTGCGGTATTAACTAAGAATGGACTCGCCTAAAAGTGCGGGTTATGAGCTGAGTAAGCAATTGATATGGGCGAATTAATTTTATACTGGAGGCGTTTTTGCACTTTGTCCGATTCTTTTCCGTCAAAACAATAATTTGCCAACACAGACAAAATCCGATCAGCAGAATCAGATCAGAGCTCGGACCGAACTCCGTCTGAATCTCGTGTCGATTGTTTGAAGGTAGACTCCCGAGCGCCGCGTTTTCATAGTAACGTAATTTGAGTTTAACTTCAATATTTTTTTTTTAAGAAATCATGTCTAAAACACTAAAATGTATGTTTGTTCGTGATTTTTCTTTTTTCAAAATTGTTTTAATTATTTATTAAGTTACATATTAACTGAAAAATTAAAATATTCTTTTAAAAAATGGGTGCCAGCAAATATGCATTAACTAAAAATCGGTCAAGTGCGTGTCGGCACCCGCATAATCTCCGTTCCGTATCAAATGTACCTATTTGAAAGCTTACTGACCCCAAAAAGATAGTTTTGTTAACATAAAATAAAAATACAAAAAAATGAACACAGTTCTGAAACTTCGTTATTCATCATCCACAGGCTTCTATATCCCATTGCTGTGTATAGACCTTTCTCTTTCTATGCTATTGGCTATCTTTGAAACAACTCAATTACCGTAGGAGATATGTTTAAGAGAGCTGAGTATGCCTTGCAGAATATCTAAATCTACAGAGTTAAAAGCATTGCTGAAGTCAAGTAAACATAGAGTGGACCATTTTCCATGCCCAGCCTGATATATCATCCGTAATATTTACCAAGGAAGTGACGGTGCCATGACCAGGACAGAAACCGAATTGAAAAGGATTCAGGAGATTGTTTTTTGATATGAATGAATTTAGTTGGTCATGGGAGAGGCGTTCCAGGACTTTAGAGAGGAATAGTAGGATTGAAATCGGACGGTATTCGGAAAAAGACGTGGGATTAACCTTTTTTTGGCAAAGGAATAATTTGAGCATCTTTCTATGCCATAGGAAAGCCGCGACTGGATATTTATTTATTTATAAGCACTACCAACAGTAAAATTACAGAGATACTTAATATTAACATTAATCTGCTTAAATTATATGTAATTTTACAAATAATAGGTGTGCATAGCATTCACATTGTAACTTTAGTTATTGCGAGTACAAAATTTGACAGACATGCGTATTAATGATATTAATTTCCGCACTGTAGCTTTACGCGTTTCGGCGTAAAAGGGTTGTGACAGACGGACAAACGAGTGATCCTATAAGGGTTCCGATTTTTCCTCTTGAGGTACGGAACCCTAAAAATGGATAAAAACTTAATAATATTCATTTGTTATCGAAAACAGCCAAACAATTATTTCCCCTTAATAAGAAAAATAATTTGGTTTGAATGCTGTGAAACAACTGTCACTAATGTCACACGATAAATGGAGTTTTCATGTAGTTGGCTGTCTCCACTTTACAACAAAAGACGTAAACCACAAAGTTATAGCTTAAAGCATTTTTGAGGCTTAAAATGTAGAAATAATATCTTTAAAAAAATAATTAGCATTTTGTTAGTGGTTCTTTTCACTGTCGTCTAGCTGAGATAAACGTTTTGTGATACAATTATTTTCACATCAATAATAGTGTATCAATGGTACTTATTCCGTGGTAATAGACGGCTCAACTCGGTCCAGGGATATTTTACAAATCATATCACAACTAAAAACTATTTGCCTTATAGTGAAATTTATAGTGAGAAAAAGCTATTTTATTTGATTTGATTTTGATTACGTACGTTTATGTTTTCTTTATATATCACTTGTCACCTGAGGTTCCAGCTGAAAATCAACGTTGCCTAATTTTCTGGCAACAATTATGTTGAGCTGTGGCCTTTTAGGCACCATCATAGCATATCAAGTCTGAGACAAACTGATTTGCAACTTGTGTATAAAGGCACTTTATTTTTATTTTTTTATAATTATTGTTCGGTATGTATTTTTATTCGTAAGTTTCTAAATTTGTTTTTTTTTTTATTTTAATTTTTATTTTGATGGTGATCTAATAAATAATTTTAACTATACTTTACTTTACTTTTTAAAAATAATGTATTTGGTTCTAAAATTAAAACAATTAGTTTTGAAATATATATTTTTTTAAAGTAAGTGTAAGGATTCGATTTCAATTTTCATAAAGTTAGTTTTCGTTCCACTTAAACCTCATTTAATTCTATATTTTTTGGACATCGTTTTTTTTTATTTGTAATGAATTTGGGTACTTTCTTTCACTATAGTTATTATGTCGAGAGAATAACAGAATTCGTTCAAGTTTACCAGATTTGAACTTATAGTGATATGCGAAAATAAAGGCTTACTCTTTGACACGTGTTTCTGAGAGTTTGATCACTATCTAGCAATCGGTGGTAGATCTGGAGTCTTGACACCATTTGTATGACGTCAAATATATATTTTTACAATTTGGATTGAAACTGGACATGATTGAATTTGTTTTTCTCATTTCAGTATACAAAATTTTATTATGATATAAATTTTAAAATATCCCTAGACCGAGTTAAGTACTGTTCAATCATACTATCAGAAACAGAATGTTAGAAAATAGAGTCATAAGACTGTTTTAGTGAATAAAAACTGTCAACTAATAATTTACATCAATCTATCGATGCATCAGTCGAAGTTAATCGAATACGATAAAAAAGCACCCTTAGTACTTAGCAAAAAATATAGGTTACACCCTTCTATTTCCGACAAGCTTAGCAAAAGTCCCAAATCCTTTCAGTTCTATAAATCGATTACATTATTGTTCGACATAAGGTACTGGGGGCCTAGGCCTAATTGGCACAAAAATACGTGCATTCATTCATGAATTTCATTTCTTTTGTTAGGAACTAATTTATTTATGTACAAACGGCAACGGTTCAACCTAAACATTTCCAGTATAAACTGGTCTTGCAATGCATGGAAAGCGTATACAACGCGAGACCATCGTATACTGGAAAGGAGAGATTCGAGATTTTTCCTTGAAAAACTAAAATGTTGTGCCAATTTTCTCTTGTATTTAGCTTAAATGAAAATGAATGCGAAGGATATTTATTTATTTTTTAAAATGATACTGTATTTCGTGCGATGAATGTATTAAAAAATATTACATATAAAATGAAAGCTGTACACAACAGTTCTGATTTTCAATTGTTTAAATCTATTTAATGCAATACCTGCAAAATGAGGCACTCTGTTTCTACTTTAAAGTAATAGTTAAATTTTAACAATTAAACAAACTATTTCGCATCAAGACATAATTTAAATTATTTTTATGAAAAATATTTTTTTCGATTTTCAAAACACTCCTTACCACCATAGTGTACTTATTTACGTGAATTAGCTTACGTGATAACAACGTAGTTACTTTAATACATATTATGTACCATTTGATCATGAGTTGTGAAATTCTAATAAATTATAAAATCCATTATTTAATTATTTTTTACATAATAACTTATTTATATTGAAGGACCACGTTATTATGTAAATGAAATCAGCAGCAAATACAGTTCAAGTATAAATTGTGTTAACTTGTTTCTATCAAATAACCGACATTTCACATCTTGACACCATATATCTGCTCCACATATGTACATATTTTTTGTTTTAAATCTATCAAGCGAGTATGAAGAATAATTTAATTGTTTTAATTTATCTGTCGACCGATCCTGTCTGTTACAGCAACGATATTGTTTCTACAAATCGATTAAATAGAATATCCCAAACGCATTTTGCTGATGTCAGTTACAAACCAAACGCGATTGGTGGTGAGCCTGACATATTCCTTTGTCAGCTCAGCTTTGGGCACAATTCCAGCGGCCACTAATAAAACCAGCAAGCAGTTTGTACAAGCTAACTCAATTACCGACCAAGAACGAAAGAATCACAATACTGTTTTAAAAATTTGTTGACTACTCATAGGTTTTGAAGGAAAAAATATCTTGTAACCTTATAAGTGAAAATGTGAGGAAAATTATTTAGTACCTACTACACTTAGTCTTACTTCAATAAATTAATTGAGAATATTACTCAATATACTTTATTCAATTTTAGAGATAAATAATTTTCAAAGCCATTGACTCAAATACAAAACTTTTGATTTTATCTAAAATTTAAAAAGCCGTTCATAGAATCAAATAGGACTAAAAAAGAATTAGATAATATATGATCACGAAAAATTTGAGCAGATATACATATCTGATTACTCTGAATGAAATCATCCCGCGATTTTTAATATTGACATGTTTTTCAAGGGAGCAAAATTATTTGTTTAAGATTAAAACTGCACAAATAATAAAATATATTTGGACTAACAGGATGGCTGAAATCCGGTAAGAACGTTCGAATAACCTATATCCGGGAAAATTGAATACTTTTTATTAACCGACTTCAAAAAAAAAAAGAGGTTCTGTATTCGATCCGTATGTATGTATGTATGTCACCTTTTTATGTTCGCGATTTTCTCGGAAACTACTGATCCGATTTGAATGCAGTTTTCGGTATTTTAATCCTTGTGTTTCAAGGAAGGTTTTAGTATATAATTTATCAGAATCTGATGAAGATCTTTGGAGACAGGCAACGGAACTCTTCAAAAACGAATAGCTAATGAACCACGTTTTGTGCAATCGTGTATCTATGTATTGTTTTCACCACTACATAACATAACATCATGCCTGTGTATGCTTTGAAGGGTAAGCAGAGACAGCCTACTTACCTACCCTTAAAGTACCGAAAGCTCTGCTTAGTTTTGGACGGGGCTTACGTTTCACCACATTTGTTATTATCGTAGTGATAACTTATGATCATGAAGATCTCAGAAAGAATTTTTTGATTATTTTGATTGTTTCTATTGTGTTTCATGCGTAATGATGCCTTAGTATTTCTTCCTAACCCCATCGTTAAATCTAAAAAACTAAGACACTAAAAAGCTTGAAATAAAAAAATAAAATAAAAAAACAAATAAAATAAAATAAAATAAAAAAAACTAATTAAAAAAAAGAATATTCTTAACTCGAGCGTATTCTAAATATTATAATTATGTACTAATTTTTTTCAAAGAAAAAGGAACCGCCTTCAAAAACTCAAAAGTAAAAAATAAAATATTCGCTAAACTTTGCTTACCTTTATATTAATTTGTTTAAAACAATAAACCCAAATAATTATGTAATACCAATTAATTATATTTTTTTGAAGTCGGCGCCAAATTACAAAATCAAATACCAATTCAATTGGTATTTGATTTTGTGATTTTTTCAACAATTATTTCGGTAAATACGGTTTTAATTGTTATTTGATTTTATGATTTTTCAACAATTATTTCGGTAAATACGGTTTTAATTGGTATTTGATTTTGTGATTTTTTCAACAATTAATTCGGTAAATACGGTTTTAATTGGTATTTGATTTTGTAATTTGGCGCCGACTTCAAAAAAATATAATTAATTGGTATTACATAATTATTTGGGTTTATTGTTTTAAACAAATTAATATAAAGGTAAGCAAAGTTTAGCGAATATTTTATTTTTTACTTTTGAGTTTTTGAAGGCGGTTCCTTTTTCTTTGAAAAAAATTAGTACATAATTATAATATTTAGAATACGCTCGAGTTAAGAATATTCTTTTTTTAATTAGTTTTTTTTATTTTATTTTATTTTATTTGTTTTTTTATTTTATTTTTCCAACAGAGCAAAGGCTATGCGGGCGGAATCGCGAAAAAAAAACATTATTCGTTTATAGTTTAGCCGCGGCTTTGTGTATAGGTAAAAGGTATGGTTTTTGCTAAAAATAAGATAAGTACTTTTTGTTTTTATATTAGTTTGGTTACGGTTACACAGACTTTTTAAAATAATTATAATATGAAATAAGTTTTCACTTGTATGCCTTCGTAATGGTAAGATTACTACTGTATTTACTACCACTACATTTTTTTACTACCACTTCATTAATGAATTAAAATTTAATGTAATCATATTTTTTGCCTCGTTATATTAATTTATATTTATTTCGCTCTATGGAATAAAATGATCCTTGAAAATCTTCTCAAAAAACTCTTCGAATTATTGATAAAATCCACTTCTATTTTCCAGAGCCAAATTAAAAATGTACTAATTAAAAGGTTTACAAATTCATGAGAACCACTTCTGTGAAAATTATTCAAATATTTCAAGGAAAAACGGATACTAAAATTAAAGTACAGAACTAGCTGTTGCCTTCGACTTTGTTTGCGAGGAGTTTGTTGATCCCCGCAGTTTCGCCCGTGGCAAACGTTTATGTCTGTTCTCGTGAGTAAGTTGCGTGACTCAGAAAAAGTGCACAGTGCCTTCTATTGCGTTTTGATGTAAGATTCCTTCTAATTTAAAACCCTGACTGACTGACCGACTCTTTGAAGTAACTCTGAGGAAAACCCGTTTTTATACGTTCACTTATTTTTACTTAAGTTTACGAAATTTCATGTTTTAAACTTGAAAATGACGGAGTTCGTACATCATTCTTTCAAACCATATTTTAGCAGAGGGGTAAAATTCCCAAAAATTCTTTCTTAGTCCGCAGCTACATCATGTAAGGAACCTTTGTGCAAAATATCAAGATTTTAGGCCCAGTGGTTTAGGCTCTGCTTTGCGTTAATGAATACATCAGTCAGACAATATAGATAGATAAAGGGGATTGTTAAAAATAACGCCTCTAAGTTTTTAATATCTATTGGAAAATGAACGATTTCCAAGAATTTTGAAACTTTTCGGAGCTATTTTCTAATCCAAAATAATTTTAAACTTTTAATTATCTGTTATGTTATAGTATTGTTTTGTTATCCAAGTAAATACTTTCAAAATTTAAATGTTGTGACCTATTTTTGACTCTTCTTAGCAAATTATTCTGCATAAACTATTTAATTGAACATTCTTTAAAAAGAAATTAAAAAAAAAAATATTTTACTACTTCAAAACTTAAAAGAACAATAGATACCATTTATTACAAATAAATAATTTAAAATCATATTTTGGAGCTATAAATAATATTCAATGACATAAATATGTTAGCACGTCTGACCATCATAAAAAATTGCATTTAGACTTAGATTATTTTAGCTGTCCTATTGTGCCAAATATTACACGGCTATGCCAGAACTATATGCAAGGTTATGCCATATGCCAGGGCCGAGCCTCGTTGCCAAGTTTCGAGGTTGCCATTTAACCACATAACTGGCAGCTATGGGGTTGTTTAATTATGATAATTTTATTTCAAAGTGCTTTAATGGAACTTGCTGTTTAGTAGTTTGCAGAATCAAACTGTTTTTTTAAAGACATCAAAAAAAAAATGCATACGAGTTAACAAATGTCTGGTATGATACATAATGTCTTAGGAGAAGATACCGTGGATTTATAAATTTCAAGAAATCTACTCTAAACTAAAACTGTGTAGTACCCAATAGGCGCCGAATGTACTGGTCCGACCTGATATTAATGAGGAGATTAATCAAGATTCCAGGAATATAATAGGCTACTTTTCACCACTTCTTTGAGTTATTTATCTAAAAGGTCAGGTACATTTTCGTTCAGATTTTGCTAAAGTTTACCAAAAAAGAAACAAATATCAGCTACCAACCCTAGCATAAGTACAAAATAGTCGGTCATTTATGTGACGTCATTCTATTGCACAGCCGCTATTATCGACCATTATCGACATATCGAGATGTTTGAGAGCTACTGACATTACCGGCCATTGACAACGATATTTGTTGACGTCTTGAATACTTTGCCAAAAAGGTATTATTGTTTTCGGATGTTTTTGTTTTAAAATATTACTGACAAAACTTACACTAACACTGATATACACCCACTTATAAACGTTCACTACTAGATTTAGCCCCAATTTCACATGTATTAGATACTTTCCAACTCCAACTATATACTTCTGATTAAATTCGTTGCGGGTTCCAAGACAATTGTAACTCTCCCTGGGTGCCCGTGTGTCATGCACGGTGCCTTTCAGTTGGTTACCGCTGTAGACCCTGGTGTCACAGGAGTCACAGTGGTGGGCGTGTGGGTGGGATTATATCCCGTTAAAAAAGTGGTAGATAAACCTTATTGGCGGGATAAGCATAATATAACACATGTAAATGAAAGTGACAGCTATGTTATATTTTCAAATGTTGCTTGTGTAACTTTTAAATTTGGTCAGGTTATATTTTATGGGTGAGGTAAGATCTACCCGGCATCTCACAAAATGCCCTTAGTCAAGTAAATTTTGATAATTAATATTAGATACCTACCCAATTTCATTTTCTTCATCACCTGTAGTTACTAAGTTGTGATTCTTACCTGAAATTAAACAAAAACAATATTATTATTCGAGTTTTAAAAAATCACAATGTCGTTAAGCAATTATTGCCTGACGAACGGAAATTTAAATTTGTAAGTGCCTAAACACACCACGCAGAATCGAAACCGAACCCAAAGCGCACCGAATTGATTTTTGATTTAGAGAAATGGATCAGCACTGACTTCAAAAACTATTTGTGGCGTTATTTAAATGTTTTCGAATTGTGGAAGGATTTTTTTTTTGGTGGTTTGAAACACCCAATACTACTACTTCAAACTACAGAATACTAATACAGACAAACGATTGCACAAAACGCGGTTCATTAGCTGTTCATTTTTAAAGAGTTCCATTTCCTGTCTCTAAAGGCCTTTATCTAACCTTGATAAATTATATACTTAAACTTTTCTTGAAACACAAAGTAAAATGCCAAAAACTGCATTCAAATCGGATCAGTAGTTGCCGAGAAAATCCCGAACATACAAAGTAACATTTATACATACAGATCAAATACCTTCTTTTATTATGTCGGTTAAAAACACGAGATAAATTTTGTCATAGTGTGTTGTTGTATTGGATTGAGATAGCCGACATAATCACGCCGAACTACAGTCGTGTTCATCAGCATGGTGGGTTAAAACATTGAGAGATGGTCTTCTGTCTTCCGAAGCTCGTGGAGCATTCATTTTTCACAGGTAATATATGACACTTTATTATAATAAGGTGACAAATTATAGCTGTGAAAAAAATTAATGCTATATGAAAATGTTGTTAATTGCATACAAAAACTATTTGGTCTAGATTACTCTTTGAGCAGTTGTAAGATATTTATCTAATACTAGATTCCGCCTGCGTAGTACTTTGATAAAAAGTAGCCTTTTATGCCGATTCAGACATAAAGATTAATCAGTGCAAATTTCATCAACATTAAGTTATTGCGATGAAAAGTAACAAACATGCATGCACACACACAAATCTTCACAAACTTTTGCATTTATAATATTAGTAGGATTGTTATTCTTATTGCATTTATTTGGCTCAATTTGACTTATAAAATGTTATAGGACATGAAAGCTAACCTACCCACACATTTAAAGTACCTACCCACAAGAAGTGGCTATCAGCATCCTGTAGTTTAACGATAACGGCACAGGCTGTGCCTTGCAAACTTGCTTACATCTATGGTGTGGTAGAACAAGACAACATCCTGCCTTGGAATTACACGAATAAAAGTGTAATCTTAAACTTTGTGCTTATCTGCCATTTTAATTAGACATAACATACATAAAATATAACATCACGGACATACTACCTGATATATTTAGGAGCCATGGGATAGGGGGTGAGTCTATCGCCATCCACCAGGCACAATTCCAACTCGTTGCTGCTATTGTGAATTTACTGAATCAAATCACCATTACTTTGATGATGATTTTAGGAAACAAGAAATAGTAAGCGTTTCAAGAAATATATTTGCCGGCTTCCAACGTGATTCAAGTGTATAAATATTTAAACTGAGATTAAAACTTTTTAGGCTGAATATTCTGACTGTAAGTTTGAAAACCGTCTCACAGGATTCACAAAAACTCTTCAAAATTATTTGCTCCATTACAGTTTACAGTAACATTGGAGAAAAGTTGATATTTCCTCGTTCATAAATCTAATTAATTAAGAAGTCATTTCAAGGTAATTATTATTTATGAGCGGTAGTTACAGGCCACTTTTGGGTAGTTGATAACCGACCCTCACCGCAGACTTAAATGGTGGTGACCCTACAAAACCATTCTTTTGTGTAGGGTTGGCACATTTTGATATTTTAAAATGGATACTCTAAATACTTGAGTCGCTTTTTTAACTTCATGACAGCTATTATTTTGCAGACATTTATTCATATTAGGTTACTTTATTGCAACATATGAAAAGTGTTTTCATATTACAAAAGCTTGATCTTAAAATTTAATGATTCAATTGCATATAAATAAAAAAAAACTAACAAACACGCTTTTAAAGTACTTTTAACTAAAAAGTGAAAAATAATTTCTAATATAAGCTGAAAAAAGCGTGGGTTGCTCGATAGACGAAAAATATGGCAAAGAGCGCCCCACGCTTTTTTCAGCTTAGATTAGAAATTATTTTTCACTTTTTAGTTAAAAGTACTTTAAAAGCGTGTTTTTTGTTTTTTTTTAACTACTTATTATTTATTTTCTACTTTTTACTTTGGTTTATTTATAAGAGCGATTTTTTTAATTTTTTTTAAATTTAATATATTTTTTTAATTTCTTTTATTTTTTTTATCGAATTATTGCATTGTCATCGACCTTTAACATGGTGTGCAAAATTTTAATGAAATCTGTCCGTTTAAAATGGGTCAAAATCAAGTCCAAAGGAGTCGGTTACATACATACATACATACATACATACAGGTGAAGCTAATATAAGCGTGTTAATAAAATTGTACTTTAAAAATGCGCGATGTAAAGAATTCGATAACCTTTATCGTAGCATTACAATCAATCGACAAATCGTCATTTTACACCCCTGATTGCCTAAACCCTTGCACTAGGGCTGTCCCGCAGTCCCAAAGGCTTTAACCGTTCATATTGTGATCGTGCGAATCAATCGCGCGCCGTCGTTCTAGCCCGAAGTGTCCGTGGCTTTATCCACCAATGTATTGTGAACAACAAGTGGTTGAAACGTTTGAAGTTGAAATAACAATAAGGGTTGTACTTACAGAGAGGATTTTGCGTAAAAATAAAGAAAATACAGACGTGTTTTTTTTTGGAAAATCACAATATTAAAGTTTATTTTAGGCTACGTTTACTAGCTAGACATAATTTTATTTCGATACACAAAGCTATTAAAGTTATCTGGCGTATCTCAAACTTTCATTAAATCAATCGATTTGCAATCGGCTTTGAGTTGTACCTAGAGCTTTAATTGGAAACGAGATTGAAAGAATCTGTACTATACATTTAATTGCACTTGTACGCTTGCAAATCGCAGCAAAAAAGTGTGCTATGTGTTTAACCTGATTTAACATGTAACATATTTTTTTTTATTCAAAATTTATGTTTTAAATGAAAAGTTTGTAAATGAAAACTTTTTCCACAAGGTTATCGCAAAATAAATTGTTAATTAACACATTATGCCAAAAACAAACACTATAAGTATATCATTAATTTGTCTATTACAACCAGCACACATTACATTACCGTAAGTTGTAGTCCACTCGACGTGAACAAGTGAGCGGCTCACCAAACAAAATGGCTGCCATTACCTACGTTATTGTCTCTGGTAGTGCAAGCTATTATTCTCTCATCATAGTGTTGAATTGAAAAAGGCCTTAAAGAAGCAGTAACTTAAATATAAGCTTTACTTTGATAATATTATTACATTAGAGATTATATTATTATTTACTACAACACCATCTATCGTCAAATGTTACAGTCGCGAGATATAAATTTGATTAATGATTTTAATTTGGTGTGTTAGAACCACAAAAGTGTTGTAAGAACAATATAAACCACAAAAAGCTTCTAAAATAACAATATATCATCAATATGTCTGTTACAAAAAGCACACACATTACATGACCGTCAGTTGTAGTCCACTCGACGTGAACAAGTGAGCGGCTCACCAAACAAAATGGCTGCCATTACCGACGTTATTGTCTCTGGTAGTGTTCTTTTATCTGATGTAATTGAAACTATATGGTTTGTTTCAGAAGGTTGTAATAAATGGACAAAAAAGTAATTGATATCATTCAGTATAATCACTATTTTCTGAATTACCTTCTACCTTATTTAAAATTGACATATAAAATGTGTAGAGTTAACTGGCAGAAACATTATCAGGCAGTGATGAAATTGTCACTTAGATCCGCTGTACAGTACACAGTACTGTAAATCTAGCTAAACATCAGCATTTCAATATAGACTAGAAACCAGCTGCAAAGTAGTTAGGCAAAGGATTGAAAGCAGTTTCTTCTTAATCTAATAAAAATAATCTTTTCGATGATTACCATAACGCCTAGCAAGTCTTTAAGGAAGCACAATAACATAATCTTATATTGAAAACATATTTTCGGCTTCACTGAAGTAAAGAACCTAAAAAACATTGGAAATTTCAAATATACTTTTACATATTAACCATATTAACCATGAAATTAACATTTAGACATTAGTTACATCATTAATAGAACGTTAGCATCGCAGATGTGACCGGCTATCGACTCTTATTACTACGTCTATAATAGCCTCAGGCTGTATGGGATAATAATACTGTGCGATATAAAGGACCGTATTAATTACGCTATGACCCTTGCTTGATATCAAACTAAAATGAACAGAGTATAGAAATGGACCACATTCAGTAAACTAATTAGAAATCATTTTCAATACTGCTTGCGAACACTGTATAGTAGACATTGTAGGATATTATTATACCTACTATAAGATAATATAATTATTATTATGCTTTAAATGCTATTTTTTTCGAGCATAATTTTCATTGTACAATACTAGTTTCCGTTCTGGCTCCGCCCGTGTAACACTTACTGGTAAAGAATACCCTATTTATTATCGACGAAAAAAAAACCTATGTTTTACTATTGGGTACAAATAAACAAATCATTCCTGTTTATAATAATAATAAAGTCTGTTTCTAATATAGATTAGCACAACATAATATCACGTTTCAATCAAAAAATATTACAAGATAACTTAAATATTTGATAATATAATTAAAGGTAAATGTATGAACTGTCACATTAGCTAAATCAAAGATACTATGAACTGTCACATTAGCTAAATCAAAGATACCCTATCATTAAAACTGTATGAACTATGAACACTCACACATTTGATGCGCCATTAACAGAGCGTTAGCCGCGCGGCAGATGTGGCCGGCTATCGAAGTGACCCTCATTACCGATGCTATAATGGTACTGGCATATACTCCACCCAGTACATTATAACTGTATTGGGCGATATTAGAAGTCGGATCTAATAGTGTCTATTTTTACTATATGAACTACCAATATAATAAAAACTGCGATACTGATATGTGATCAAACATTTTGGGACGCCTTTCCTCTCGTATTATCTTACCTTTTTAATGCTAAAATAGTATATTTTATTATGCTTGAAGTAAGTTTTATCGCATGACTGAAATGATAAATACAAACAGTAAAATAACCTACATTAATAAAATATGTACAATTTCTGCGATTATTGTAGCAGCTTTAATTCTGCACTTACACATTTGATACGCCATTAACAGCGCATTAGCCGCGTGGCAGATGTGGCCGGCTATCGGAGTGACCCTCATTACCGATGCTATAAGGGCACTGGCATATACTCTACTTGGTACGTGATGTCTTTATTGGAATATTACCCTACCTCCATACATGATAACTGTTCTATCTGAAGATTTTGTAGAGTTGAATGCTTATTATTTAGTTATAAACACAATTTCGTATTACATACTAATATTTTAAAGTATATTCTTACAAAAATGCCGCAGTCAATATTTTTATTGTATATGTTTCTTAACCAAAATATGTCAAAATATATTGTACGATGTATGAGAAAAACAAAATGATACTTATAACACCATACGAATAATATTCACCTCTATCCATAAGAAAACTCTATCGACATCGAAAACTATGTCTTTTTATGTATTGTGATAGATAAAATTCTCGACTTCAACATTGGATGCGTCATTAACAGCGCATTAGCCGCGCGGCAGATGTGGCCGGCTATCGGAGTGACCCTCATTACCAATGCTATAATGGTACTGGCATATACTCCACTCGGTACGTGATGTCTATATTGTATTGGAAGATTATTTCGGTGTTGGCTCTATTGATGCCTACTATTTTGTTAATAACTTAATATTTCAGAGTGACATAATATCAAACCTACACTCCAGAATATTCCAGATAAACGTTCACAAGTGTAACGTCTCATTTGTTTGTTTTTTGCCGAATGAATAACATTTTTGGATGAGCGTCATATATAGATGAGATAGACTGGAACTAAAGTCACCATACATTTGCTTTCTAACCGGCAGATAAAAATGCATGAAGAGCTCTGATTGTTTTGTAAAAGTCTGGCTATTAATAAAATACGATTCATAATATAATGCCTTTCTTACATATATTTGATGCGTTATTAACAGTGCATTAACTGCGCGGCAGATGTGGCTGGCTATCGGGGTGACCCTCATTCGGTAATGAGCATCGATATGCTATAAGGGCACTAGCATTATACTCCACTTGGTACGCAAGGTCTTAGATCTATGAATGCTTATTATTTAGTATCGAACTCAATATCGTATTACATATTGATATTTTACGCACGAATATTCTTAGAAAATTACCACAGTCAATATTTCTTTTATACTTATTCTCTGTAAGTAATGTACATTTTTTTGTATCTATATTTTAGGTAAGTACCCAAAATAAGACATGTATTATACGATTTATGAGACAAACAGAATGGCACACAATTGCCACTATAACACTTTTCGTATTTTATCTTAATCTATCTATAAAACTAACGAAAACTATGTATCTATATGTCTTGTGATATATATAATTCTTGAGTGACAACTGCTCCATAGATAAACTCAACAAAGCCTCAAATAGAGCTGTTAACGTGGCTACTTACTAGGCGGGTATTATTGCAATACATTTGAACATTGATTTGATAAGAAGAAGAAGAATTAACAGCACATTACCGATGCTACAATCTTCACGCTATTATATACTCTACTCAAGATGTGATAGGTATATTTGATTATATAAAATGGCCCATTGATGTGTCTCGTATTCATTTCTTAAGAATCTCTTTGAGAATTAAACCAAATAAAAACTAATATTAATTAAATAATAACTTAAACTTAACGTAAGTCAGAAATTCCGTATCATTATTTAGTCATTCGATTTTTATTAATAAACAAAGTACCGGCGATTTTATTTAATTTACAACTTGAATGGATCTGACCGTAAACTCAAGAATGAACAAATAAAATGAATAAATAAAATCAGCCCGCAATATTCCTGAAACGAATATTCAATTGTTGTAAAAGCTGACCTCGAAATATTATAGGTACACAATCAAAATAAAACCCTACCTAACTCACTTATTGACGACAAAAAACTTCGGCCAAGCCTTCCGGACGAAAAAGTAATAAATTCAATATTGTAGACGAATGCCAGGTATTACAATAACAATGATATAAAGAACGTTTGCAAACTCCAAAAGAACTAAACTATTCTATCCAATTTCGAAGAAATGGAATAAAAAATATGTTCTCGTTTGGCGCTCAGCCCTGAAACACGAGATTCCTAAAAATATTGGAGGAAACCGAAGATAGGATTTCAGGGGAATAATATTTTGATTTCTGCCTCGCAGTGTGGTTTAAAATTCATAGGTACACCTGTGATCTCTCAAACATCGTTAAGACCATTGCACACCTATGAACTGGTGGCGAAAGTAGCACACATGCAACTTTTAGCAGCGGTGATCTGCAATTTTGCGACTGAAATCGATACCGGGTCATGGTTTGGCGGTTTGGTCCAGTCACGGTTGGTTTCTATCAAGGCTCTATCGTGATTTGACAACTTCCTGCGTTCAGATGCGGTACGTCAATTCAGAAACGACTAAAAGTAGCGGGTGTGTGGTCGTTTAAGCGCTGCCACATATTTTGACCGCTAGTTATTGGTGGGTGTCCACCAACAGCAAGCACTCTTGAAGATTGCAGCATGTAGTTAGGAAGTGGCCACACTAATCTCTGAACTCAACACTCAGTGTGAGCTCATACCATACAAATCTATATAAATAAAAATGAATTGTTGTTCGTTAGTCTGATTAAAACTCGAGAACGGCTGGGCCGATTGAGCTGATTTTGGTTTTAAAATGTTTGTCGTAGTCCAGGGTAGGTCTAAACGGTGAGCAAATATGGAAAAATTGCGAGTAAGATAGAGTAAGACGACAATTCCATTTTCCCATATAAAAGTTGACCACTTACTTTCTGTCAAACATTTGAAGAACGCATTAAAACAAGACTTTTGAATCGACAACATAATATCAACTTTGCTCATAACATCGTGTATTTAAATTTCAAAATGTAAAAATAATTAATGCGTTGACTTATTTGATGGGTGCCAACCTTACAGTGTTACCAACTCTCAAAAATATTTTTATTATAATTATAAGTGTATCCGAACGTTCCATTGTTTTGTCCATAGATTTAGAGACTTTTTGCTGCGCTCCTACTTTAACATCCTTGGTTTTGTCATCTCATGTTAAAAAATTTAATTGGAGAAATACTGAAATACTGATAAAAGTGATTTTCTTCTCGCTGCTTACAATGCCGAGGAAAAGAAAACGACCTGACATAGGTCGTCGAAGTCGTGTAAATGTGCAACGAGCTACTTTACGCTCCAACCGCACTAATGACCAGCGAGAGGCTGATAATGATAACAGTCGTACAAGTATGGGAGAATTACGTTCAAAAGTAAATAACTATGAAGTGGATAGGCAGAGAATGGAACGAGTTCGTGCACATCGATCACAACAGCAGCGAGCACGGGATAATATTTTGTTTTTTATTTAATAAAATTAGTAAAGTTCTTCTCAGGTATGACGAGACCAGGGAAATAGGTATTCATTTTCATATGGAGGATAGAAATCTGTTGCGTAGTGATAGCTAAATCTATATATATTATATAAAAATGAAACCCGTTTTCCGTTGAGCATGAAAACGGCTTGACCGATTTGGCTGATTTTTTTTTGTAGTTTTCTAATACTCTGTACAAGGTTCTTAGGGGAAAAAAAAGAAAAAACAAAATAAATTAAAAATATATTTATATATTTTCTGTAAAAATATAAGTGAGATTATTGAACCCTACGGAATAAACACTATTATGAAAATATATATTTTGTTTTTTATTTAATAAAATTTGTAAAGTCCTTCTCCCGTATGACGAGACCAGGGAAATAGGTATTCATTTTTATATGGAGGATATTATAGATTCCAGTTCAAATTGAATAGGTACGCATACATAAGATAGGTAAGCTATACAAAATAAAGTAGTGCATCCAATTTACGCTAAGGTGGTACGAAGTTCGCCGGGTCAGCTAGTATATAATAGATTGTGTAATACACAGTTTATGTAAGTAGCCGCCACTAAAATCCTAGTGTACAGGGGCTCTAAAAAAGTAAACGAGACCGTAGTGAAAAGTTACACTACAACCGAGATTTTTTCTTCAGGGAGAGCTAGAATTACACCTGTTTGGAATGGCGCCTGGCCCGAGATTTAAATGCCTGGATTCCAGAAGTCCAAAGCAGTGTTTATTATCGCGGCAAAACGGTAGCTCGCTATTTCACGGACAGATATTATGGTGAAAGGTATTTTTGCTTTTTAGTCGTGTACAAGAGCTAAGCGTTCAGATAAAATGGTAAGATAGAACCGAAAAATGAATGTTAAATTTTCTTACATTTCAAGTAAACATTACATTAGTTTATGGTAGCAGCAATTTAAAGTCGAGCTTTTGTAAACGAGCTTGAAGATGAAGCACCACAGTCACAGCAGGTGATGTGATTTTGTAAAGAAAACGGTCGATTTCGAAATTTTAGTGTATGTATAAAAAATTCGGTCGATATATTATGACTGATGGAATTTTTTTTTTTTTTTCATTTCAGTAAGAAAATACGTATGCCAGTGAAAATTACAGAAACTGCGTACAATTGCAATCTTTGGTCTGATGTTGTTGAACGGGCAGAACTACACCTGATGGAAACGTAGTGTGGACGTGTTATTTACCATCAGTCGGACTACATGCCCGTTTGTTACTGACAATACTGTTTGAGAAACAATATCAATAACCACGAATCATAACACAACATCACGTCTATATTACCCAAATGGGTGTGGCAGAGGTGACAACATCCACACTTCACCTGCTATATTTTGAGACCCATGCGCCCGTGCCTATCGCCATCTACTGGGCGCAATTCCAGCTCCATAGTGCTATTAAGAATTTCAAGCATTTTTTTTTTTAGCACGTTGCGTTAGTAAAATCGGCACTTAATAACTAGCTTCCGACATTTTATTATCGTAGCGTTAATGTCTAAAGAGTTATCTCTTCTAAATAATTATAAAGAGGAAAGATTTTTTTTATGATCGTTTGAGGGTACAAGAAATTCATAATATTAAAGTTAAGCCCATATTACTTTAGTATAGAAAACAGAACACCAATAAATTGTTCACCCTTAAGGATAAATACGGAAAAAAAACATAGTGACATTTGTAGATAGTTCCAAAGTTTTTCAATATACAAGAAATCTACTTAATATCGAGGACGTTGTAAAAATAATCCTAGATTAACTCGGAGCCCACGAATTGAGACAAAGCCTGAATAGCTGTGTAATCATGTTTTGTTTTATTCCCATTTGTATACGACCTATTTTGTAAATAGGAGTGTTGTCCACCTGATGGTCGTAGGAAATTTTGTCCTAAAACATTTTGAATGATAAAGAAACGCGAAAAAAATATTTCATGGCTGATATCAGTTTAGTTTAGTTCGATATCACTATTGATATCGAACTAAATTAAACTAATTATTGAATGGTGGTAGAGCTATCTCTTCCACAATTCAATAATATTGGGTAGTGTGTGTGAATAACGGTTAATTAGTTTTAAAATTTGCAGACAAAGAATATAATGCGTTTGTATCGTATTTTGGTTGCCCCACGATATTCTACGAGATTTTTTTTACCAAATTGTATGAATATTTATAAATAATGATAATTTATTATTATAATATTTATAAATTAACCAATTTATAAAATATGTAAATATAAATTGATAAATAATATAATGATTTGTATTTACTGTTAACTTTTAAATTTAACTAACTCTAAATTTTCAAATTTACTTTTTAGGGTTCCGTAGTACCTACAAGGAACCCTTATAGTTTCACCATGTCCGTCTGTCCGTCCGTCTGTCCGAGGCATAGCGACGAAACCGTTGGTGCTAGAAAACTGAAATTTTGCATAAACATGTATGTTAACTATACAAAGAAAGTCGTAGAATAAAATTTGGAAAAATATTTTTTTTTCGGGTACATGTAAAGTAGGGATGTTTTTTTTTGTCGCCTACCCCATAGTGTGGGGTATTGTTAGATAGGACTTTTAAAAACGTTTAGGGGTTGCTGAGACAGTTTTTTGATTTAGAGATCCGTTTGCGAGATAATTAACTTTAAAGAGCAAATTTTTGTTCGAGTAGAGCGTCCCCCCCCCTCTAAAAGCTAAACTACTGGATCCCAAAATCTGAAAAAAATTGTGTCGGTAGTACATGTAATGAACTTTAAAGGAAAACTATAGCGGATAAGTTCACTTCATTAGTTCAAGAGGAATAGGGGTCCGAAATGTCAGATGCAGTTACTCAGAATATTTCGTTCAAAATTCTTGAAACATAAATAAACATACATAATACATATATAAAATAACGCCTTTATCCCACGGGGGTAGGCAGAGACGATGGAACGCCATGTGCTTCGCTCCTTACATACTTCTTTCGTTTCCTTAACATTATAACTCATACGTGCTAGCTGGTTTCGTGTACTACAAACATTTCCTTTCTGAAGGACGCCATTTATCTGGTCCCTATATTATGTTTTAGTGTGGGGTTTCGTTAGATAGGTCTTTAAAAACATAATGGGGTTGCTAATACAGTTTTTTGATTTAGGGATCCGTTTGCGAGATAATTAACTTTGAAGAGCAAATTTTTGTACGAGTAGGGCGTCCCACCCCCCTCTAAAAGCTAAACCGATAGCTTAAAAAATCTGAAAAAAATCACGGTGGTAGTATATGTAATAAACTTTTCATGAAAACTATAGCGGTTACTTTAACTTAATTAGTTCTAGAGTAATTGGGGTCCAAAGTGTAAAATGCAGTTACTTAGAATAATTCGTGCAAATTACAAAAACCTTTGAAAGTAATGACTTGTTTGAAGATGTGACTTGTTTGAAGATGTTACTTGTTTAATACAGATAGTCCCTTTTAAGTCGAAATATGTTGTTACGACTAGCTACGGAACCCTACTGCGCGTGGCCCGACACGCACTTGGCCGGTTTTTTTGACTTGTGTTTTGAACTTCACCTACTTTGTTATTCTCTGCATCACTTAAAGGTAGACTGCTATAAAATGCCTTCGACATTGAATCCGCCACTGTACAGTTTTGAATATTAAGTTATAAATAAATAAATAAATTAAACTTATAATAATATAAATTTTAAGCTGAGTTTTGCAGGTAGCCCTCAGTTCTACTATGTTACTTTACTATGTTCAAAGTCATCTTCGTTGTAGTTTGCCACTGAAAATTTACGCACGTATTCCTCAATGACCAGGATAAAATACAAACAGTCAAACACACAGCAATATACTATATACGTACACTATAGTATAGGTTCCTCAAAATTAGGAATAAAAAATGTAAGGTAATAGTTATTTATGGTACTAGTAAGGTAAGCTTGCAAAGTAGTCTAAAATTAGAACCATGTGCGTAGCGAATGATTCAATTGTAGACTACTGAGCTACGCGAATGATTAAAAACCACAAAGATAACGAAAAATTTAATCCAATAATTATGATTATATTGGGCCACTCAACCACTACTCACGCTTTTGCTGTTCTAAAGATATTTAGATAACTAGTCTTATATATAAAATTCTCGTGTCACAATGTTAGTTATCTTACTCCTCCGAAACGACTTTACTGATTTTTACCAAATTTTATATGCATATTTAGTAGGTCTGAGAATCGGCTACTATCTATTTTTCATAACCCTAAGTGATAAGGGTTGTTCACCCTTAACAATATTTTTTTAATTTTGGACAAATTATTTTGTTTTTATTTTTCTACAATGTGGCATTAAAAAATACATACAACCCTAAATTTTTATCCTTTTATCACCAACCCCTATTTTTTAAAAGCCATTTTAGTAATTTAATCGTTTTTCATCCCGCTCGATAACTGATTAATTATCGTCTTTTTTGTAAATGTAAACACTCTATTTCGATTAAAATTTCCCTGAGTTTAACGAATGATTAATGTATTTATTTCTTTAAATTGTATTTTCTAATAAACAAATTAACTTAATAAATATCAAAATCTGCTTATTTATCGCCTTTAAGGCGGAACAGAGTTCACCGGGTCAGCTAGTATTAATATATAATTTTTTATTTGTTAAAGCAAACTGTTTGTAACTCATTTGTAACAGTGTTATTACAAACGAATATTCAAGGATATATTTGCCCGCCATCATTATTTATTTGATTATTTCAGGCAGTATTTTTCTTCAATGTAAGTTTCGAAAGGAAATTGTAATTCAGATATTTTGGTGAAAACAAATTAACCTTACATTTTAATAATAACAAAAAATCCTCATATGAAATACAAACATGGCTTCCGTAGAATAATGGATAATCTAATTTGCCGGCGGCGTTTTAGGGTCAGATTGTTTTGCCTACAAAAATAAAGCCTTTGATGTTCTTCGCCGAGTCGTTGAGCTAAATTCAACATTACAATAACAGAGTCGAGGACTCGCGAGTCGACAACCCTCACGTCGAGTGTAGGGACTCCACAATTAATTTGTTGATGAAAAACTGTCGTGAGGCAACCCTAGAGGATTGATGGTAGGGTTAACAGAATTTCGAGGAATTGTTAATTAGTTTAGATGTAGGTTTCAAAGCAAGTACGTTTTTTTTAAGTAAAATACATGTCTGTATTTGGTTTTTTTTTCCAAAAGATGTGATTATAAAGCAAAAGCGTTGTTGTATCGTAATATTGACGCACAAAAACTTAATTGGTTGTTTAAACAAAGTACAAGTTATATCTAGTTATAATGAACAAGGTATACTTGACTTGAATAAAAGAAATTGGTTTGAAAGTCATTGTAGAACAACGACTTTCAAAATAGGATTCAATCAAGTTAAAACGTCCCATATTTTCATCAAAACAAACTCCACTTACTCGCAGTAACAAGAATTTATAAACCGCGCTTTCATCTAAATTTAAATTATTAATTAAATTCACTTACGTAATTAAATTGTCTAACGCAAGTATAAAGCCGTGTCTTTGAAAATAAAGTTTTGTTTATGACACCTAATTTCAGAAAAAAAGTTATTTAATTTGTGGTGACCCTGTCTAGGTTGTTTCAGCTAGGGCTGTCGCGCAAATCCTGTTCTTGAGTGCTAGTGTATATTAGTTTAGTGTAACGTGCTGATATGACCAGGCAAGTTTTATTTACTGATTTTAACGAGTAAGAACGGGCGTATAATCCACCTGATGGTAATTGTAAACTAGAGCCGATGCGTTACTCATACAAAACGCAACGCTAAAGTGAGATTTTTCTGCCAGGAAATTCTTAATAGCACGGAGTTGTGATCAGTAGATGGCGACAGGCTCACACACTATTGGGTAATATAGGCGTGATGTTATGTAATGTTAATATAAAAATATACATATTGGATTTTTAATTAAACTAGTCTAATAACTTAATCTGAACCTAATAAGTCACTGTCAGAAGGCCTCGTACCCAAAATGCTGCAGCATTACCACGTTATATTGCGATACTAAGTAGCTGCCGAAATATAAGCCAGCATTACGAGAACGAGTTGCCTTAGTTATGTTCATAAATAATAGGAACCACACTGTGCCGTTTGACAACCCATTTACAATTCAACCAATCAAAGTAACCCAATTTAAAATTCACAAAATAATAAACCAATCATGTACTTTGATTGCATGAAACGTCATTACTTTGACAAAGTTGCTAGCAGACATAAATTAGTTTGCGTTTCTAGGCTGTTTTGCCTACAATATAGAGATTATTCACAGTACAATACACATTCGATGCACAACTCTCTGTAACTCTACAAAGGAATAGTTTGTATTCGCTCGTAATGCAATATTGTGATATCCCGAACTCGTACGTAATTGGTTCTTGCGGTCGCCGAGGTAGAGATCGGGTTATTTAGCAGACCATGGCGGAATTCCTCTTAAGATATAAGTTTGAATAAATTGCAAAGGGTTTCTTTGTGTACTTGATATTATAATGGTTGAATATAGAAACATTGAAAAGAAAAACTTAAAAAAAATAATAATAATATTGCAGTTCAAAATTAAAATCTACTGAAAAAAAACTGTCATAAAACATATCTTACTACTTCTTGGAATTTAATTAAGGAAAAAAGTAACAAAGTCATTCTCATCCCATAAACATTATACATTTATAAGATTGTGTAGAGTATGGATGCTTGTAACTCTGTCATTCGAAAACTACCGTATCGATTTTAATAAAATTTTGCATACATGCAAAGTAATCTATAAATCTAACCTTATAGCCTAGATTTATAGATTACTTTTTATCGACGATAAGAGCTAGTAATAAATAATATACAACAAAAACTTTACATAAATAGTAATATCGGGTCATTTCCGTACCATTTTTACAAGAAATAAAAGCGAGTACTATTTTTAATACACAGTATGTGCGCCAATTTACTCAACAACAACCTATAAAACATCTGACTACCAAATCCTTCACTGTCACGCCTTGAATCGATTACAGCCAAATAGAGTCGACTCTACCGACTCTACATTTACTAAGTAAGCATTTTTTTCCTTCTTTTATACATTTCATCGTATGAGCTAATATAAAAATGTAAAGTACGAGAATTTTCAATGTTAATTTAGAGCTTTTTGAACAAGCTTATCGAAAGATCTTATCTTATCTTATCTCACCTTTAACCTATCAAATAGAAGTGCTATACTGCGTCTAACATAAAAAAAATATTTTTTATTAAAACTGACGTGAGTTTGTAACATTATTCAAATTATGAAATACAAACTACAAAAAAGAAATTTCAACCTTGATACTGGCTGGTCAATACCTCCCGCCTGGAAACCGGTACTTCAATCCAAATCGGGTACTGTTGACAGACTATCACCGTCTGCCAACACTGTGAGCTCGCTCCACACTGCCCCGAACACGCACGCAAGACTGGCTGTGACTCAGGCGTGTTTCCGCATGAGTACAACTTGGATCTCTTCAAAGCAAGAGTCAATAGGTATCTCATAGGTAAGCGTGCTCCACCGTAGACCGCATCATCACTTACCATCAGGTGAGATCGTGGTCAAACGCAAGCCTATCCAACATAAAAAAAAAAAAAAAAAAAAAAAAAAAAAAGACGTATCGCACTCTCTTGATAATGCCTAGACGTATAGGCGAAACCGCGATCGACTAAATAGACCAATATTACGTGATTAACACCCGTATTTCATAATTTGAATAAAGAAAATATTTGGCATGGTGGATGATCCATAGATAGTAAAATATAGGATACCTTAACAAAATATAGGTAAACGTGAAACAAATGCAAGAATTTTTAGTTACATACTATTTATCTAACTCATTGTATTATCATTTGAAGATTCATGAGGTAGTCCATTTTTAAAGTACGAAAATATAAAAAAAAAATGTATTATTAAACTACCCACACAATTAAAAGCAATTTATAGCACTATCAAACAAAATTCATAACTTGAAAATTTTTGTGTATGTGAACACAAAAATTTTCAAGAATGACGTCACGCCATTGAATTGAAACAGAATAAAGATGACTTTCCATTGCTACTTGATATTTTTAAATAAAATTCGCCTTTTATTCATAGAAGTATAAGTAGTATTTCCGGATCAAAGTATAATATAACATAAGAGGTTCTATGTTTAATACACAGTATGTGCGCCAATTTACTCAACAACAACCTATAAACATAAATGGCGACCAAATCCTTCACTGTCACGCCTTGAATCGATTACAGCCAAATAGAGTCGACTCTACCAACTCTACATAAAAGTAAGCAATGTTATTCTTCTTTCTACATATTGTACGAACTAAATTGTCATGGTCTAGATCGAGAATTTCTTAATTTAATGTCAGTAGCTGCCTTGTGGTTGCGACCTCTCACCGCGAAGTCTGGGGTTCGATATCCGGGTCAGGTAAAAGTATTATTTGGGATTTTACCGCCAACCAATTCTCACGGAATGGGAAATTTGCGCAGTGGATGACGATAGGGTTACCCTCTATCCCATGGAACCTAAATATTACAAGTGAAGAGAGAAAGAGATGGAAGTAGACAGACCGTTGGCCTTTCTCGACGTAAAAATAATGGTGAGAAAAAACGGGACCATAGCGCACCCAGTGTATAGAAAACCTACTCACATCGATAGGTATTCACACGCTGACTCACACCACCATCCGCGTCACTTACAATCCGTTGTCGCATCACTTCGAGATAGAGCATATGTGCATACCTTTGTGACCCTGAACATTTGAATGGTGAGCTCACACATGTTCAGGAGGTACTAAAGCGCAACGGATACAAGACAAACCTAAGGCGTACTCAGAAAAGGATACACCTAACCGGGGTATGTCGAGCACCAGTATTTATGCCGTACGTTAAAGGAGTAACGAAGAAAGTGTTAGATAACTTTGATTTGTGTGCTATTAGACAAAAAGTTCAATTTTTTTAACGCTTACCACTAGACCAACGAGGCAGTTTAATAATATGTATAGAAAGAAAAGATTTATTCAAATACTTAAAATAAAATATTTTACAAATAATTTTTCTTTTATTTTCTGGTAATTGATAAAAACAGAAGACAGTAAAACCACAAATCAGCTTGGCAAAATAGTCTGGAAACGGAAACTAATGCTAATGTAAAAAGTGAACTATATGGGTTGAACAGCACTAGCGCCCCTATTAATTTCAACTCTTTCTTGACAGCCTGTAAACCAACTGATACCGTTAGTATTGTGTGTCGAACACCGACGGTTCCGAACTGAATAAAAATAAAAATTGTGACGACCAAGTGAGGGTAGTGGACAATATCCGCGCTTCACGAAGACGACGCTGAGCTTCACCAGTCGGCTCTTGACCACGAATGATGCTAGTCGTTTGAAACGTCGAGCATTTATTTATGTATTTTTTACCTTTATAATAATTACGCGATTTAGACCCGTTGTCTAACATAAGGTATAGGATCGTAGTCCTTGGAATTAGTAATATTTTGTAAATTGTGGATCTTCACAACGTTTTAAGTTTTTTTATTAATTAACATGACTACACGACCTTTTGCAAAATACTTCGCACAAAAACGTCCAAAATAGAGTAGAGAAAACATCCAAAGTAAACACAATTTTATACATTTTTTCTCTGCATACCGTAATAGCGTATATAAAAACTGTCACGAACAGAATTCCTTAATCACGACTCTATGTAGAGACCGTGGGGACGTGTAGAGATATTCGCAATAACTTATATAAGCTGTTATTTTTGCGGACGGTTTATATCCAATTCATTTCATATGTTATTGTTCTGTAGCTTTTTGTGATGATAATAATAACATAACATTACGCTTATCCAGAAGGTAATGGCAGAGATGTATAACACCCACATTTCACCTATCACGTTTAAATCCCGGGCACAATTCCAGGCCATCAGAGGCAGACCATCGAGGCAGTTAATGATGATAATAATGTGTTGAAAAATAAAAAATCGTTCAGTAAAATCAAACTAATATCACGCTCTGGAACACAGCTCAGGGCTGCAAATAATGTTAAAATATATATGCAGAATGTTTGCAAAATTTCATCCGTCAGTGGTTTTTGCGTGCACGGTTGGCGTAGTGGTTAAAGCGGTCGCCTCGCCGCTTTCAACTACGCTGGTGTTGTGAGTTCGATCCTCACTGAGGACAAATCTTTGTGTGATCCGCAAAGATTTTTTTGTGACTCTGGGTGAGCTTTGTGTGTGTAAAATGTATGTTTGTGTACACTCCCGCGACACAGGAGTTATTAAAAAAAAAAACCTTACTAACTTTTCTCTTCTCTTCTCACTTTTATAATGTTAGAACAATATTCATCGCCGTAAATACATGGTGTCTTGACAAAATGTACATCGCATGTAATCTGAACCCTCCACAATGATTAAATACCTTATCAAACGGCCCTCACATTCGCCCGACGCACGCACTCAAATAGCGGTTCAATTAACCTTACTTCATTTCACGTCAATTTCACGGTGAATTTTAACGCGTTATCTTTGGGGTATTGGGTAATAGCGGCGGTTCTAGGTATGAAAATTTAGAATTGGCACACAAAGGAAATGAAGAGAATATTTGCATATTAAAAAAAAGCTTTCATATTTTGTGAAATGACGGCAAAGGATTGTATTTTAATCAAGCTCATATATCACAAGAGATTTTGTGTATTTTTAATGATTTTTTTTGGGACGTGTGGAAAACCTTTTTAAGTCTTGTCTGACATAGTTTAATGACAGCTTAACAAACATTTTGTAAAACAATGTGTCGCTGTGTGAAAAGGCTGTAAACTTACTGAGATTTCTACTACTTAATGTCTCATTCGATATGGAATACATACAACAATTTCACTAGAATTATGATTATAATCTTTAGCTAAAACAGGTATTAAAACCAGAAATTTTGACCTAAATGTTGCGCAAATCTGCACTAATTTTAAAGAGGAAAGATATATTTGTTTGTATATTTGTACCAGAAAATCTTTGAATCTACTGGTCCGATTAGATCGATGGAAAAATCTTACCTTTCCATACAACATTAGATAGCTTCACCGGTTTAGAGAATCTTTCTACGCTATGCTAGTACAACTAACAATGAATAACTTCGAATGAATCCGGCAAAACCAAAGTCTGAATAGGATTGAAGACGTGTAATGGTTGTCAAATTTAATATCGGCGTGTTATTAGTTACAAATTTACAAAATATATTTATGTGATAAATCTTTATAATTAGACAAAATAAAGAAAAATATAAACAATAAAAATAAGAAACATTTATTACGATAAAACTAAAACTTATTTATTTTTTGTTAAAATAAGTTCATAAACATACTGATATGCCAGAAGGTACGCACCTCAGCACAATTGTGCAGCATATTAGCACCACAGCTTTGGTATTCTGGTGCGTCCTGATCATGAGCAAGACAGTGTGACATTAATGTGAAAAAATTAAAATAGTTTTGTTACAAAACTTGTATATGATCTAGCCATTTATTTTAAAAAAAATCATTTAAATAGTACATTTATATAAGAGCTTTCAACATTTAAAAATACTTTAGCAATGAAATATAAATTCCAACAGAAATTAAAACGCAGACAAAAAATAAACAGCCAGGACTCACTTAATTATTGTACTCCAATTAGTTTGCATTTCTTCCCCATATCCGTAAATATATATAGTTTTATAAAATAGCTTTAATAGCTTTTCTACGTTCAAAATTAAACTTAAATCCCATTTGTTAGCTAGTCAAATTCAATTTGAGTCAATTAATGTCAATTTATCAATTATTTAGTCCTATTACGAATTATAATTTCAATTTATTCAAATATATGGCTAACTATTTATTCAATTCCAATTAATATTTTCCTATTACAATTATATAATTTGTTATTAATCAATACAATATTTTTGTAATTATTCATAATAATTATATTATAATATTCAAACTATTAATTTATGCCTCCTTAATTACGCTGCTTAATGCATTTAATGTATATAATTCGCTTTCTCTCTTATTAATAATAGTAGACTATAAATATTTTATTTTATTAATTATACCAAACACCTAAAACATTCCCATTATTATCTTAACTGGATAATAACCAATAATTAATTAATTAATTAATATTATTTATTTATTTTTTTGGCTTTTTGTACTGCAACAGCTTGACATCCGGCCGTGCGTCACTTAGTCAGGCCACCAACTGAAAATCAGTGCTGTGTGGTGTTGCACCATTTCAGCTAAAACTGAGTTGGGGACCTTTCCGATTCCAGCATAGAGGCAGCATGCTACATTTATTAGCTTATAAGTATCTATCTTGTACGTCGCTTAATAGGTATTCTAGTATTGTGTAAGTGTACTTCTCTGTTTTTATTTTTTGTTGTCCTGTGCTTGTGATCGGAATAAATGCTTTCTATTCTATTCTATTCTATTCTATAAATTAAGTAATCCATACTAAAACAGTTTTTAATTTATTACTCCGTAAAATATCACAGTCAAATCCAGACGAGTGTGTCTCAATGGGTCGAGTGCAAAAAAGAGTCGCAAATTGCAATAAAAAGTCGCAGAATGCAATAAAAAGTCGCAACAGTTTGTCGCAGCTCGAGTGCTTTTCAAACAATTCGGTCGAGTTGCGGTTGAAGACTCTTTGCGATTACTGAGGCTGTCTGCTCCCAAGCACTACTTGAAGTTGGAAAGCTGAGCGATATTGTAAACTATGTATTTATAGCTTTGTGTCGGCTAAAACGTCAAGGATTTAACAATATAAAATATAGGAAGAGAAAACTAAAAAAAATATATATGCGTAATATATTGGTAAGATGTAGGTTTACTAATAATACAAGTTCTTAACTTTATTAAGGACCTGCAATTCTAGGGTAAGGAGATATGGTATTTAAAATTTCATTAAACTACGTTTAGTGATTTAAAAGTTGATCGCACGTTAGAAACAGCTCTGTAACCAGCCAGATAACTTTGTAATAATATCCTTCTTCTGGTTCAAAAAGGTAAGTAGATACAAGACAAAGTAAACAGAAACAAAAACAACTCTTCGGAAAACAGATAAAGCTTGAACATAATATTATTCGGAACCTTCTGTGGAAACTTCAACAAAATATTCTCGGATAATCAAAGTAAATAATAAATCATGGTAGACCCACGACTAACTGACAAACTTACAAACTACAATAGTGTGAGAATAAATACTACAACCCAACAATAGCTTCTAAAGCTAAAGAGTTTATTTATTTGAACGCGTTAACCTCTGAAACTACTGATTCCATAACATAACATCACGCCTATATTACCTAGAAGGGTGTGGTAGAGGTGTACAACACCCTTCTTTCACTAGTTATGTTTTAGGCCCCATGGGATAGGGGGTGAGCCTACCGGCATCCACGGGACACAATTTGAAATCCGTGCTGCTATTGAGAATTTCCTGATGGAAAAATCAAAAATAAGACTTTTACCTAAACCGCGAATCGAAACCGAGAGGTTGCTGTGCGCGATACACAAATAATACCGCTTCACCAACGAGGCCGATTGGAGTTGTAAAATTCTTTTTGGTACCCAAATTCTTGGAAAATCTGAAGGTTGTTATTTTATAGATTTCCTATGAATTTGGCTATTTTTAAACCATTTGCGTTACATTTTGTTATAAAAGACAATGAGTAACATTGGCGTCTTTTTGTTTCTCGCAGCCAAGGGTCAAATGTAATGGGTTTTGTGGGGCATGTAAAATATAAATATTTTGTGAAGCAATGTCTCAAAGATATTATTCTTGTTTAAAAATGTTATAAGGATTCCATAAAACTTTTGACCAAATGCCGGCCAAGGAATCAAAATATGATTGTCTGATAGAACTTGAGCTTTTGAGCATATTTTATTATAGCACCTAAGCTGTAGGACTATTATCACCGGTTTTATTTAAGATTTAGAAACACCATTTCCGATCCCATGAATTGTAAAAAATAAAAACTAGCTTGATAAGAAACTTATAGGTAACTGCTGTTTACCACCAAACAATTTGGTGTACTTCCTTGGCCTACTCCCTTGGCCTAAACTTTGAGGAATAGTGAAAAGAACTCAAAGGAACCATGGGGTCAATTTAATTAAGAACTAAAACTGTGTCATTGAATTTTTCGAATATGAATATTTCCAACAAGGAATCGAACCTGTTACATAAGAAAACAAACATACCCTGTATTAAAACAAAATTCCTAGACTTAACTATATAATTCATTTGACGCTAAGGTTTTTTGAGAAGCCAAGGCAACTATCTCTAAGTAATGCCGAATTTGGTATTACGTGTGTTGAAAAAATTGTGCATGGCTTAAATTATTCAGCGAATTGCTGTAAATTTTGGGCATTTACTTATAATAATTATTATTAGGTGATCACATAGGGTTGTCTTGGTTTTTATAACACAGCTCTTTTCTCTTTGTTAGAAAGGTGAAAGCTAAGATGGGGAAGAAAATGTTGAAAGAGAGAATTATCAACTTTAAAAAGGGTTCAAAAAAGCGGCTTTAATGATAGTGGAACAAATAATTTATGATTGCATTTTTCGAAACCAGACAATGCACGCGTACAATAATGCTTTAAAATGTGTTATAATTGTAAAAATATTTTTTCTTCTTCAATGTAATATAACTTAACCCAGATCTTTTTCAAAACTAAATTATGAATAACTAGTGAAAATAAATACAGTTCTCGGCGATCGTTATCAATATAAAGGCGGATGCAACGCAGTCGAAGCAAGCTAACTGCATTCACAACATTCATCTTTTAAAAATACTTTAGCAATGAAATATAAATTCAACCAGGAATTGAACCTGACACAAAAAATAAACAGTCGGGGACTAACTTCATTTTTGCACCGCAAAAATTAAGTAAAACTATTACTTTTCTTCTCCTCTCTTATCCGCAAATGAAGTAAGCCATAACCAAACAATTTTAAATGTATTATTTTATTAAATATCCCAGTCAAATCTAGACGAGCGCTTCTCAATAGGTCGAGTCACAAAAGAGTCGCAAGTTGAAATAAAAAGTCGTAGCAGTTTGTCGCAGCTTGAGTGATTTCTAAACGACTTTTAAGAAGGAGAAGGTGCTATTATTCGACAAGTATATTTTTTGTTTGTCCAGCGATTTCTCCGTCATTTGTAAATCGAGATTTAAAAATATTATTTTATGTGAGAGACATGGCCAACAAGTCAGGATCTGATGAAATTCGTGAGCAAATTTCTTGGGTTTTTATAGTGCTTATTGTATATTTTCTGAAGTTATTTAGATATTTGCATCTCAAGGTAATTTAAAAGTGGATCCCAGTTAACAAACAGCTTTGTTACCAGCCAGATAACTTTGTGATAACATCCTACTTCTCATTCGAAAAGCTAAGTAGATACAAGAAAAGTTAACAAAAACAAAAACAACTCTTTGGAAAACTGAAAAGCTTGAACATACGCCAAAAAAAAAACCGCTAAGTACACTACCTCATAGGTGGCGAGGAAACGTGTGCATATTATGACGATTAAAACTTCTACAACTTTTTGAATCGTTATATATATCTCAAAAACGGTAGCTCGTAGAAAAAAAGTATTAATTAATTTTTTGTAGATAATTTTATGATCTACAATTTTTGTTTTAAATGTTTATGATAAAACTTACTGTTTTTCTGAAAATCGCGAAAAACATTTTTTTACCTTTGACCTTGAATTTATTTTTTGCTTACAGGGGAAAGATAGGAAACTTTCAAATTTTGTTTTTAATGATATTTTAAACAATCTTACCGATTTTCAGCTTGGTGGGAATTTATGTAACCTTACTCTTATTTTTTGGTCTAATTTAACCGGGCTATTATGCGAGAAAACATAAAATCAATTTAAGAAACTATTTATAAATATTTATTAATTTAAGAGACTAAGAAGAAATACATTGTATTTCTTCTTAGTCGGTACACTTGAATGAGTTACAAACTTTGTTTTGCGGCGCCATTCCGTCTGGACCGCAGCTTTTCTGGTACTCTCTTGGACGGGACAGTCGGTAGCTGCCTTGATCTGGTCTGTCCACTTCATTACTGATGTACTCTTTGCTCTAGTACCACCTACCATGTCTACGTTCCCCTGTACTACTAGGCGCTCTATCGATTTGTTGTCACGTCGCGATATGTCACCAAAGAATAGCAATGTGCCTTGGTTGCCATTTGTATTTATACGATAATAAATAAATGCTTGGTAAATACCGCAGTTAAAATTCTTTACTACAGCCGCTATCGACTAGAACCGAAGGTAGTTACAAAAGCTGTGAAAATTTTATGACTCGCGAGAGGGCGCTGCTGCTCATTAATAGCGTTTAGAGCCTCAAGTTTGTATGAGAAGGCTTCGTTTAAAAGCTCTTGTGTAAGACTGTGTTACATGGATGTTGGACTGGATTCGGGGTGGGTCATTGAGTGTAAAACCTATCGGCTCAATTTGTACAACGGTTTATAGTTTTAGGGGCGTTCACATGTAAACTTTATGTTCGTACTCTCAAAGTAATTTGGTCTAGCTTTGGTTTAGCTACTCAATTGTATCGGCAATATACAATGAGTGTAGGTATACATATATTTATTATTTTGTAATCATGTGATGTCTTTATCTCGATCAATTTTATATGATGTGTATAGTGAACTCCACCATCATTGGCTAGTTTGCTACTTAATTGATTTGATACCACTACCTTGACAATTTGTAAAACACAGGCATGATATCTTCGAGTCTTTCTTTCTTCGAATCTTCGAGCCTTTTCCCAATTAAATCGAGGTCGGTTTCTAATCTAACTTATTAAGCTGAAAATAAGTATTTTACGTGAAGCGACTGCCATCAGATCTCCGCAACCCAGTACGAGGCTATTCGATACTCATTGTTAGACTAGTTGTCAGTCCTGGCCTCCGACTAAACGTAACGACTGCCATAGATGTTCAAATGGCGACCGGGACCGACGGATTAACGAGCTCTTCGAGGCACAGATGAAAACTCGTTATGTTAAAGATGGTCACCCATCCACAGCCAACCTCAGTTAGCATTGCTTAACCTGGAAGATCGATCGGTCCGCGTCGACTTAGCCACGATCTCCTTTATAATCTAATTTTATTTCTGATGCAATTTATTATTAATGCCAGTCTTGATATTTATAAAAATAATTGTACCAATAATACATTTTGCATGCCCTACATGTATATTTAACGGCACCAATGTAAATAGTGCTTTCTGCAAAATAAATGATTAAATTGATAAAACTAACAAAAGTGTACGAACATCTCCCAAGCTTTGCAATAGCAACCCTCTTTCGGGTACTACAGACTGCCTCCTAGTTTTAGTCGTCAGTGTATGCAGCTCCTTATTACGAAGTCTCGAGTTCGATTCTTGGGTGGGGCCAAAAAATTTGTATGGGATTTTTCGTCAGATTTTTTGTGCCCGAATCGCCCTTTCAAGATTCGTATCGTGACAAATTCAACGAGCTTCTTTTCTCCCAAGTCCCTTAAGTCAAAAATACTCGTGCTTCTGAAGCTGTTTTGAATTCCGTGGTTATCCGTGACGTTTATTATTTCCACGGAGGGAGTGTCAATCATTATAAATGCTCGACATTGAAGTAACGCCTCTCTTCCCTTCTAAATATTATATTTATACTTTAAGGTTTAGCTTTATGTAACAAAACGCTACACTGGCGCAGAATTAGTAAAAATAATTACAGATTATAAAATCTGTCTGTCTGTTCATCTATTCGCGATAAACTCAAAAACATGTGAATGGATTATCGTACAGTTTGCCTCAATAGATAGACATTGACGTCATTTTATTAAGTACTCACAGTATATGTCTTGCCTCCGCCTTAGCGGTGGCTTATGCAGGCAGCGGTGGCTTATATTGACACCATAAGGAGGATAGCGGGCTGGTCTAGCTCATCTTCGACATTCGCTAGATTTTATAACCGTCCAGTGATTGAAGATCATTATAAGCTTGATGATTAATGTTTAAGTATAAAATTTGTCAAGGTTATTGACGTCACGCGTGGATGCAGCCGCAAGCGGAAGGTAGTAATAGTAATATACTAAAATTGTATCCGTTTCTGCCAAACTAATAGAAATATCAATTACTTTTAATGGACGTCAAAGCTCAAGGCTATTTTTCCTCTTTATCCTCGTGCGCACATGTGTTTCTCTCCGTGACGGTAGGAAAACAAATTATGAGCATTAGATGTACTAAACGTTACATAAAACCCTATTACTGAGACGTCATTATCATTTGCTGAGGGTGTGTGTGTACGGTCCTTTATAATGCACGATTTAAAAAAAAACAAATATGAAAATTGCTTGATTTTTTCAGTCAGAATGACTAGGTATCTTTTAAGTTTTATATTTTAAAATTTGATTAGGTATTTTGATTGTGACTTTGTTTTACGTGTATTGAACTTTTACCTGATGGCCCAGCTGGGCAACCTAACGTGACAAGTGCCACACTACGCGACGGGATTCATACAAACAAGCAATGAACGCCAAATTAATGGTGTCAGAACGAAGCGTCCTTCGCCAGTTTTGATTAAATTGCATCGCGGCACTTGTCTGGTCAGGTCGCTAAGCTAGGGCATGCCTGATTAAAACCCGGACTAAGCTATCGACCAAACGAACCTACACAGGCTCTAATAGTTGACTATTTAAACAAAAACCACTCAATATCGCCTCGGTCCCGTCTCGTAGTCAATAAAAACCCTTCCTAATATGGTTGTATGCTCAACTATACCGTCTCTTGGGTCCGGATAATCTTATGACCGGACCCTTGGATACCATCATTATATCACATTATATTATCACACGTAAAGCCTTTGATCCTCAGGAAGTGGAATTATAATTAGTGAGAGATCGTTGTGGTACACAGGGCTACATATCATACTATACAATTCCAGTATAAGGTTGCCTCGCGATGTGTTAGTACAATGCAAGACCAGCTTAAACTGGAAATACAATACTTGGTGTGTAGCCGTGTGTAAAACTTTTTTTTTTATACTACGCCTACAGCGAACGAACGTGTTGTCCACCTGATGGTAAGTGGAGTACAGCACATGGACATCAACAATCCACAAAGGCAGATTATAGATGCGTCACTGCAGCTGCGGACAACGTGTTATGCCTCATGTGCCAGTAATTTCAGGGCCTGATCTCACCACCAAACCGGAACATAGTAATGGAAGCACTACTATTTGGCGGCAGGTTAAAGGTGAGACGGTGGTGCTGCCGCCCTCGAACTCATTCACAAGAGCTCTACCACCAGTAACAAGAGCTCTACCACCAGTTATTAAAACTTAGTTTCTGTAAAAGTTTCTGAGCTAAAATAACTTTTGTTACATTAGAAAAAACTAACACACATATGCCGTGGCATATGTGTGTTAGTTTTTTCTAATGCACCATATGCACACCAATTTTTATTAAGATCATCGTGATGATCTTAATAAAAATTGGTGTGCATATAGTTTATTACCCCAGGAAGAATATAAGAATATAATATAAGAATATAATATAATATGACGCGGGTAGAGTTGCGGTGCAATTTCCAACTTCAAGACACTCGATACCTATTACATTATTTGTACTACACTTAAAGAGAACGTATTATTAAGAATGTATACTACTTCTTCTGAAAAGTGTGGCCTTTGTACGACCAATGACGTTCCAGGACAGTACTACACGAATCAAATAATTTTTCTGATTTTTCTGCCATGTATCATTCCCTCTGTAGTTCGGAAAATTTTGGATCACAATACCGTTGCATTAAAAAAAATCGTTCCCATAAGCGAGCATAAAACAAACAGAACATATGGCAGCAACTTCTATTTTTATTTCTAGTTTGTCTAATAAATACCAAGATTGATAAATGACGCGTCACTCTCGGGCAAGTCGTCGATCTTTTGTTCCATTTCGTCTAAAACAGACTATGACACACGTTAATTGATCAAGTTAAACACAAAGCAAAATTACGAGAATCAGAGAACTATAATAACATAACATAACATTATCATCACGCCTATATTACCCATATGGGTGTGGCAGAGGAGTACAACGCCCATATTTCACCTGTAATGTCTGGGTGCCATGGGGTAGGCGCTGAGCCTATCGCTATCCACCGGGCACCATTCCAACTACGCAATACCTAACACTTTGTCGACCCGGAAATCGAACTCGAGACCATGCGGTAAAAGGCGCTTACTCTATCCACCAGACCTTCAAAGCAGTCTACTATAATAACTTGTTAATATCTCGAGTACATAAATATTGTGAGTTGTAATAACCACATGCGATCATGTTGAGGTACTTTTCGACTGTACAAGCAATAACAAACGCTATTTCAACGTGATTCCTATAAAAAGTAGCTGTCATCTTTACCTTCCATCGATTCACCTGAAACGTCGGCAATTAACCTACTTCGAAAAAATGCGTAATGCGATACTAATGGTTCCCTTCAACAGATGGCAATTAAGATAAACGACGAAGATCTGTTTTGCACGCGATTTTGGCATCTTATGACGTTGTAACAATAAAAATTGATACCCGTTGATATCATGTCACAAAAATAAAAGGTGGCGTTTCCCGTAACTAAATTCACGCAAAACACGTGTTTCTTTTTATATAAGCCATGAAGCAATATAACTTTGTTATTCAACTGATAGTACGTCGTAAACCTAGCTCAAATAGAAACAACAAATTTAAATTCTAATTGATTAATTGATATATAAGAAACAACAAATTTAAATTCTAATTGATTAATTGATATATAGGTATAGCATTTAGCTATGCTAAGCAATGTAATATTATGCAATACGCTGGAATCTTATAGCCCGAGTACATATCTCGTTTCAAGTCGAACATTTTTTTCGTCTGTTCTTAGTAATATCGTGTCAATTCAAAAGATAGCCTGAAGCTTGCACACAATAGATCAAAATGTCGCTGTTTTGTTGTAAGTTAATACAAGTCTAAGTTGCATTAGTGGCTTTCCCAATGTAGTACAACAATAGAAATAAAGATTTGTGTCAAACCAGGCTTTAAACTGCGTTTTTGTCATAACTTCATTGAATTCTGATCAATACCTTGGCGTATGCAGTATACTGAGAGTAATCTAACCCGTTGCCATCAGTCGGGTAAAATTCCAACTCCGTGCTGCCATCCTAACTTACAATTTTGCCTGACTCGGGAACTGAACCAGCTTCCTCGCATTCAAAGATTGTAAGATAAGTGAAAATCGTCGATTTTCTCAAACTTCTTTCATTGTAATAAACTGTAAAGGGTTTTAGTTTACTATCAAAAGGTACTTGAGTTTATATCATTAGGGATTACCTGGCAGTTCCCCTCTAGGGACCTTTTTATGTGTTTCATGGGTTTATCAAGGACTGAGACCCTTCGATTCAAGATAGTGTTCATTTTATTTTTTCGTCGTAAAATGCAGGTAATGGGTTTTGATGAGTATTTTGATGGTTTTAAGATAGAAACGTACAGTGATTTTAGAGGGTTTTTGATAGTTTATGTATTGGGGCCAAATGATATTATAACTGCAAAATTTTGTGCGAATATCATGCAAAACTACTTGCCGCTTTTTACTAATATTTGAGTCGTAGTTAAAATAAACATAGGTAGCATAATTACATGTGTGATGATATAGGGTATTGCCTTAATATCATGATTAACTTATAAATATCATGATTTTTTAGACATCTAAAGAATATGGGTGTGATGTTCTTGTTTACTAACACTAACATAGAGGTGCGCATTCAGGCAAAAACTTTACAATATATTAATTCGAAAAGCGCAGTAAGCTCTACAAAGCTTTGTGTTTCAATGGTTGATGCTTCCAAACTTCGAATCGATAGCAGGATAATTAATGTTTTTGTCCAGGAATTAGTGAGTCGATAAAAAAACATGAGCTATCGATTAAGCTCTGCCCTTCGGAAAGAAATCGTTCTGCTGAGTGACGAAGAGATGTGATTAATAAGTTATTCGCATGCAGAGCGACTAAATCATGATATTGTGTTGCCGATCGAAAGTCAACTATCGATGGTTTATCGATAGCCTAAGTAAAAACAATAGTATGGAACAACAGTAATACTAGGTATCGATAGTGTGGGTATTATGGAAGCTCACTATTGCATTCACTATCAATAGTATTGGTACTATTGATAGAGCCCGCAGGTACGTTTCTTGTTAGATAATTTTGCAGTAGTCCGCACACTTTTAGAGGGATTATCGACACATTTCGGTCGACACACATCGCATAATACCAAGTGGACAGCCACTAGGTAATACGCAATATACACTACGTATAACAAACTTGTTATAACTAGAAAAACCGTCAACGTCGTCTTCGCAATAAATGCGCACTCTGTGCGTGTTATTGGAACGAAGTTCCTTATCGCGCGTTGCAAAAGGGGGCTAGACGGAAAAAAATGGAACGAAAAGTTGTAACGACACTTTTCGTAGCAATTCTCGTAGCGGCGTAGTAATTACATGCTACGTTACAGCTACGGTGCTACATCATCAGACACACAGAGAAAAATGCGCACGCCGTGCGGCGTGCGCATTTTTCTTTGTCTGTCTCTCTCTCTCTCGCTTATAGATAAAATAAACTAAAAAAAATGACTAGAGTTGAGTTTCTAAAAAATACAGGGGGCGCTGGCGCGCTGCAAAAGGTCTGCGCAGGCGTACACAATCGCTGTTCTAGTCAGATAACAGCGAATTAATGGTCCAGTATCGTGCACATTAATCCTCAATTGGATCTGCAGAACTTACTTAAACTATAAATCGGTGGACCTTTATATATAGGACTCTATAACGAAACCATAGCGCGATCTAACTCGATCCTAACGCCATCTATCGAGCGGCTTCGGAATTGATTGGTGCTACAGTACTTAATATCTCTCTCGCATAGAGAAAGCAAGCGAGATATTTTCGTTTTGTCTCTTTATGAATAATAAAGTAACTAAAAAAAATATTATTATAACAACACACAATTCCTTCCTTTTGTTGAGTGTATACAGGTGTTTTGTACATAATAAATAATTAATAATAATAACAATAATGAATCCTGACAGTGTTTTTGCACAAGTTCCGGATATTGCTGATGGATTTAGGTAAGTAGAGATTTTTACAGGCAATAATAAATGCTTTTGTATTTAAGCAAGTACGCATTATAACCTTTCTTTAATATTGTGCTAACCAAGTCATACGCGTTATAATCTCTCCATTATTGTGTGTTAAGCAAGTGTACGCGTCAGAACTATATTAAATTCAAAAGCAAATTATTTTTTAATATTACCACAGAATGTTTACTAATTTTGTTATGTACATTTCATGGAATATCCGATTAGAACACATCTAATTATGTCATTGGGATTGGTGATGAGATTATTGATATGAGATCTGATATTATTATATCGCGAGTAAACTTGCGAATACAATTTAAAAGAAAGCAAGGTAATCGCAGAAAAATAATGTTTAAGATAAGGTTTGTTATGTGTGATCATAGAACTATTACTCCTAGAAACCGAGTACACGCAAGAAATGTGAAGCCACTTTAATTGTGACGTTTCAGTTCAGTGCAAACTCTCTGGTATTTATCAGATTTTCATTTAGTTTGTATGTCCGCCAAGCGGCGCATTATAATTTTCAATCAATCTGTTTTTAGCCTAACTTTATACTTAAATTCATACTTAAATTCATACAAGCAGTTTATTGATCTAGGCATTATTAGTCTATGCGTGTGTTTGAATGAACCTCGCTTTTGATATTTTGAAATTCGAATAGCGCGAAAGTTCGAAGGTAAGAATTATTTTGAAATTGAGTGTGTAAGGCACAGGAAATATTGTTATGTAGCCATTCAGCCTATAGGAGTATTGTGATAAAATCTCCACAATGATTTTAAAAGTATCATTCGATTATTTTAAGAGAATGATTAAGTGATTCTGAATGATCGTGTGTACGCTTGCTACGCTTGATAATTTAATTGTCTTAATGTTTGTTTTTTTTTTAATGTGGTTTAAATTTTTGGTTACTGTATATTTAGTTTATTAATAGACTGTTTTATTTGTTTAGTGGTTAAGGTCGCATACCTTTTACTGCAATCTCGGGTGCGAATCCTGATTTGTTGTTATTAGGAATTACCGAACTTCGTTCCATCCGGGTGTCCCTTGACACCTCAGTAGTTTTTTAAGGCACTATGGCTAGGAAGCTATTAAAAGATAGTGAGAAAAATAAAGTATTTATTTCGTATTTATTTACTATTAAAATTACATCGCAGTCGTACATGCATATCAAATCAAAGTCGCCCACTAATCGCCACGTGAGCTAATGGCTTAATTTTCTTATAAAATGTCGTTAGTAAACGTTTTGAAAGTGATTGTCTGTATCGAAAGATAGACTTCCGATTAAATTGTGGGGTTTTTGAGCCTGGTTAAAAGTTTGAATACTGTAATTTTTAGGGTTCCGTAGCCGAATGGCAAAAAACGGAACCCTTATGGATTCGTCATGTCTGTCAGTCTGTCCGTCCGTGTGTCACAGCCACTTTTTTCCGTAACTATTAGAGCTATACTGTGGAAACTTGGTAAGTAGATGTATTCGGTGAACAAAAATAGAAAAAAAACAATATATTTTGGGGTTCCCCATACTTAGAACTGAAACTCATTTTTTTTTATGGATACGTCTTCAAAAATGATATTGAGGTTTCTAATATATATTTTTTCTAAACTGAATAGTTTGCGCGAGACACGCTTCCAAAGCGGAAAAATGTGTGTGTGTCACAGATATAGATCTACATAGATAACGCAAGTATCACGATTTGTATTGAAACCAAGCGTGCTGACTTTTTAATACCTATTGTGACGTCACAGCCGAAATTTAGTGACGGGAAATCTAAACCGATTCAAAGACACCGATGCCGCCGATGCCCTTCCGCCCATTACGTTCAACTGGAGCCGTCCGCTATGATTTTCTCTGACAAAAGACGCGCGTTGACTGAAGTAAGCGGCGACCAACCTTGACGCTTGGTCGGGGTTCGGACACGCGAAGTACATGCATTTGCGTTATCTATGTAGATCTATATCTGTGATGTGTGTCCCTCGTAACTTTTAAAATAAGGGAATGATAAATGGAAAAATAATATATGATGCATTACCATGCAAACTTGCACCGAAAATTGGTTTGAACGAGATCTAATTAGTTTTTTTAATACGTAATAAATCGTAAACCGCATTTTACCTTTCATTCAATCAACTCCAATATAGTAAAGAATAAAGAAAAACATTTATTTTGATGTATAGTGGTACGGAACCCTACGTGCGCGAGTCCGACTCTCCCTACCGGTTTTTTTATTAATTCCAAGGTTGTGACCACTTAAACGTCTTTTTTTTCTCTATTAAATATTAGTATCGATACAAACTTGCCAGCATTTAAAAGATCGCAGATTAAACATCATCTAGGTATTTTATACTTACAACTTGTATGTCGTTATCATCAGTGAAGTCAAAGCACGAAAAAGATAAAATAAAAGTTACCGACCATTCGTACAAAGTACTCCGATAAACACTTTATTATTTATCACTAGAATTAAGAAAATAGGGTACATAAGTCCCAAAATTCACGATCCACTACCTTTCATAAAAATTGGCTACCCGAGAAAGTTCTCGTGACTACCTCCCACTTAATAATTCATACTCGACCCGAGGCCACATTAGTGCCAACTATTGCTGCCTTAAGTGCACAGACACACAAGGAATAAAATAAATATTTACAAGTGAGGATCAAATGGACGGCGGGAAATGCCGGTGTAAAGCTGGTAACTTGTGAGTTAGTGAATGTGTAATTTAAAAAATGAGATTGAAATTTTATGAAGCCATGCTCGTACTATAGGAATACGTAATGTACTTGTAATGTTTTGCAAGGTATACAAAAATACACTTGCTCAGCACAGCTAGTTTTGATTAGAAATACCTGGCAACTTGACCGTTTAAATAGGTAACTATAAAATTAAATGTCAATAAATTAATCAAACTTCATACAATAACTTGTACCTATGAGACACACGTTTTTTAGGATATCTCATTTTATTCGGGAATCTTAAATAAACTAACCACTAAATTTAAATGTACACACACGCTAAGACCCTTTCATTTTTTCCCATCTAATACTGGAGATATATAGCTTGATGTGCAGCCCTATGTTCACTACGATTCAACGACCCGTTTAACATCAAATCTTCTACGATCGTAGAACAATGTAGATCACTGGCTTCACCTCAATAATGTTATACCTGGGCCCTATAAAATAAAGATGACAATTCGTCTGTTTTATCAAATAAGTACGAATTTTCCACTAATTCTTCGCCTATAAGTGACAAAATTGTTGGATTGTAACAATACTCATATTTACGCCAGCTCCAGACGCTGAATTTTTGTCACAAACCCCAAACAACGAACAGCGAACGCCAAACACAAGCGTGTTACGAACACACTGCAAACTGTCTGCCGAACATCCTTTGATTTGTGGTGAAAACCGACACCAACCTCGAACACTGGCGAATACAATTAAAAGCAGGTAAAACACCAACAAACACCTGTCCAAATGTTGACGGTTGTTGTTTGGTAATCGCTGTTTGCCTTTGTTCGCCAAGCATCTGGAGCTGGCTTTATTAAATAGAAAAATAGTTCAAATTAAATCCAAATCATTTGTTTGCAAAACATAAGTCAAATTAATCTGATAATCCCAAAGTCAACAAACATAAGTCGTTTTAAGAATATAATAAATAAAAGCCATTATTCCGCGTTGTCTGGTTTCTTAAATCCGCCAATTTTTAGAATAGCCACTTAAAAACTCTCTTCAAAGACGTTTTTAAATCCTTAAATATAATCAAGAAGATCAAGAAAGAAAGTAAAAAGGCAACAGAAACAAACAACTCAAGAGCAGGTAAGGCCGAATGCCGAAAGACGAAAGCCAAGACGAGTGCCAAGACCCTTAATAATTTCGTCTCATCAAACTTTTTGTAAATTGTCGCTTGGAATAATTTGAATAAATTGAAGAAGTGTTTAAAAAAAAAAAAGGTGCTTTGAATGTTTCTGTTGTTAAGTTCTATTGTAAAGTTGATAATATTGAGAGGGATCGAGTGGCAAAATAATGATGGATTTTTTTTTGGCCAGTGGAGGCTGGAGGTCGAGAGGAAGTGGTTATTAAGTGGAAAAAGATGGAAAAAGGTTTCGAGTGAAAGCAGTAAGTAAATGCGAGACATCTAGAAAATACTGATCCCGAGGCTAAGGGTATCATTATAGCAACTACAAAAATATATAACATTAAACTTCTACGCGTGAAACTCCTGTAAATATAGCCCGCCCTTAGATGTATTTCTCTTAACTATAGGCTCGACTTTGGAAATTTAGCCCGTATTACTTGAATCAGGCCAAGAGTAAGATATTGCAGGTGGTTCAAGAGTATGAGTTACAACAAATTGTGGATAAAGGTGATCAACCGCCCGGGAGTAGTAATAATGCGGTTGTGTAGTTTCGAGTTATGTGGTTTCGACTTGGAAAATTACAAGATAAAACAAGTTTTAATTTAACTTGTAGTTTTATATATACTGCCTAAATAAGGCCTTCCTGTTGATACAACGTAAATCCCGCCACGTCGCCACCTCACAGTCGTCGTCATGCCGTTACCATTCAACAAGAGATTGGACCTCAAATTAATAGAATTAGTGAGAGAGAACCCTATTCTCGACAACGCTAAGCACTCGAAATACCTAGACTTTGATTCAAGAGAAGTCGTCTGGCAGAAAATCGGAGATGCCTTAACCAGGCCAGGTCAGTACGTATCTTGTTCACTTCCAATAAAGACTAATATCGCTTGGCTGAACAGTATTGAGTAATTTGCATACAAGTGTATCATTATCATTGTTTAAAAGAATGTCGTTTTCGTTCGAAAAGACCTAAAGATAGTGAACCGATTCGACTATCGTCGTTTAATACCTAGATTAAACTTAAAACAGCTTACTTGCTTTATGTCAATCTAAGCTCAATAATAATCAACTGATTGTTTCCAGCTCTCGGCTGCAAGTCCAGATGGAAGAACATCCCCGCATGATGCGTCGGAAGATACGCGACCGTTTACGGAACCTGACAGCCCACAGCTACTACAAGTACAAATACAAAGACGAGCTCGCTTTTATGATGCCATACTTCAAAGAAACTGCCAACTCCAGCGCAAACGAAGAATACCTGGCATTCTTAGAAGACAGCACGTGCGAAGTTGAAATGCCTAGCGAAGTATTTGTCGACGAAGCTTTAGACTCCGATACACCTAGAGAAACAGAGTCAGTTATAAGGAAACGACAAGACGATTCCTCGAGAGACGTTTTTCAAGACACTGTGTATCAAGAATTGAATCCCAGAAACCCCTTAGATGTATTTCTCTTAACTATAGGCTCGACTTTGGAAATTTAGCCCGTATTTTTTTCCTATAACAGCAATTGAGAGTTTTCCTCAATTTCCCTAGGATTCCATCATCAGACCCTGAAACCCTGAAAAAAAATTAAAAATATAATACAAGTTGACCTGAGAACCTCCTACGTTTTTTTTCGTCGGTTATAGATACAAACAAGCGAAACGGACCATTTCAATGCAAAATTAAGAGAACATTGTTAAAATATAGGGATCAAACAAATATATCCAAAACATACACATAATATTACGGTAAAATTATTAGAATGCCGGTAAAAGAGCAAAGTATTACGCAGAGTTAAAACAAGCAAAATCACAGTCAAAAGGTACTCTACTTAATCCCGATATTATCCTACCCACATGAACGGTAATTACGGCATAGTAACATACGTTCTATCCGATACTCTTGATGTTACAGCAAAATAGTACCGAGATTCTAGTGGTACTAATTCCCCAGTAATAGTTCCATATAGTACCAAATTAGTACGGCCAGACAGCCTTTATTGGAGGTACTAAACAAATCCAGTGGAATATTTAGCTATTATAGGTGAAATAAGTATTGATCTTGCTATATTTTAGACAGTAACATGGGTTATAAGTGGAAGTATTTGGCATCCTGTGTGCTGTATTTACTTTGTTCTTCATATAGGTCCAAATTTATTAGATGTCTGTGATTTATTTTGCTAAATATTTTATGTGAAAATTATTAGCTTAGCCCGTGACTTTTCTTGCGAATTGTAGTCCTCACCATGTTAATCCCACCAGGTTATATCGCCCTATTCTAAGAACAAAGACGTAGCCCACAAATCGCAATCTCACAGGAGTCTTTTTTGTGTTTTATTCTTAGAACAATGCTAGAGTCAGTTTGAAAAGCTTAATTACTGGTAAATGGTGTCTCCAAAAGTACATTACATTTTATTTCTTGAGTGTTTCATTTATTCAAATTATGAAATACGGCTGTTACTCACGTAATGTTGGTCTATTTAGTCGGCCGCGGTTTCACCTACACTTTTAGGCATTTTCAAGAGAGTGCGATATGTCAGGCCTGAGTCGCAGCCAGTCTTGCACACGCGGTCGACTAAGACCAACTTTAAAGACCAACATTACGTGAGTAACACCCGTATTTCATAATTTGAATAATGTTCCAAACTCACGTCAGTTTTAGTAAAAATGTTTCATTTATGTTCTCTTTTCTGCTTTTGCTAAGGATATTTTTACAAACTCACTATTCTGGAACAATGTTATAAAAATACACATTATTTAACACAAACTTAAAAATTACGCTCTGAATTTATTTATTTATTCTTACTTTTAAAAATACCTACCTTACAGTCGTACAAGGTCAATCACATTTGCTTGAGCCCGGCTTTGACCAAATCTCGTTTGTAGGGAAGTAGAAACCGCTGAGGAGCTATTACTCAGCATTTCTTACGTAATTCCGGTTCTGGATTCGTTTGTGAAATCTGGGCTTCTGTTTGGGTGACTCAATGACTGACTGATGATTTCGTGTTATGTAATTTGTTGCAAGTGTTATGACAGTATTTATAATAATTTTCCAAAAATAAAATCGACTTCAATTACAAATATGCACTAAAAGTAAGAAATACTTAAAAAATATTCAATGTCTCGCCTCATCTGTGTATATTTTAAAAGAATAGAGCTTTAAGGTGTCTATATTTAAAAATATATCCCCGTGATCCTAACTAGTCTTAGGCGTCTTCCGAGTAATCGGGGAAGAAAAAAACATAAAAAAAGAAAACTATCGAATTGAGAGCCTCCTACATTTTTGAGACGGTTAAAAAGTAGCTGTTGTTATTTCTGGAGACTTCAACTCTTCCACACTAATTTTCATTTAGATCAGACCAATAGATTGAAAGCCTATCACACAAAATCTTTCCTATTTAGAATTTAAATAGGTTTAGATAACAATGAACAAATCATGATTTTACTTCAGAAACCTGACATTAAAATCTATTAAAGCTAATTATTTCTTATAATTCTGAACTAGCTCGTGTACTATCTGTTTTATTTGCGATCGCTCACCGTGAAGTCTGGGTATCGATCCCCGGTGCGATCAACAATGCTATTTCAGATATTTCCGTCAGGAATTGATGCCGGTACACTTACTATCACATGGGACTTTAACATAGCAATAGTATTGTAAGTTTTCTTAACCTCTGCATCACACTTATGAGGAATATCGGCGTAATGCTGTGTAATATTATAAAAATCTACAAGCTTCTTTCATACTCGAGTCAAAATATCTCAAACACCTTTAGATTTAAAATAGTTTTATTAAAATATCAATATTGATACTTTACTTAATATTACCAGTTATACTAATTAGAGCTAGAGAAGTAGTGAATGATGGACTGATGTGTGTTCAGCATTTATACTCTTTGAGTGTGACAGCGAGGCAGGATGTTTGATGTTTATCTTTTCATGAATGTTGATAGGTAACAGCGGCGACGGATGTTTAGTATTGTACAGCGCGTCTTTCGTTGTTGGAAGTCCAAGGCGCTGACGCTCGCATTCCAATATGTTGGTCTGAGTTCCATATTGATGGTGCTTTATATAATGTTATTATTTCCTTATGGTGGGTTGGTTGGATAGTCGGTTGACTGTCCCCCCCTAAATTTGAAGTGCCAGGTTTACAACAAACCTGGGACTTGCAGAATTTATGATATAGCCCACAAATTATTATTAAAGTAACCAACCCGATCCAAGAATATTGGATAATTTCGTGAGTCTCTTGGGTGATTAAAGATTGTACTGCTCTTAATTGTTTGATTTTTGTAGTTATTTTGGATTTGTCGTACGTTAGTTCGATTTCGGGTGCAGTTTCTATTTTGGGGAATTCAATATTTGGTATAATAATTTTGTCTTCTGATTGTTTTGTTTGAAACACCGATTTTCCTGAAATATTTAATGCACAATTTTCCCCATTTAGAATATAAGATCCTCTTGCCCAAGTGATTTCTTGGTGTTTGTTGCATTTTATTTGGATTTCCGTGGTTTTGTTAAAATACATATAAATTGCCTTTGTGGATATTTCTTGAATCTCTTCTATTGGGCACTTTATTGGCACCACCTGACATTTATTTGCTCGTTTCTTGAAGAGTATTTCTGTTTCACAGGTTTCTGTCCTTATAGGTTTTCCATTGCAAATTAGTGTATCGAGGTCTTTGCAATTTTCTATTTCGTAGATGTTTTCTTCGTTGTATGCTAATGTAACCTTTTGCATTAAAGGATAGGAACAGGTAGGGATGTTCAGTATAATAGGAACAATTTTTCGGGTGTGATACATATTCTCCTTAACTAAAGGTATTTCTATGACAAAATATACAGTTCCGTGTAAAATTTTACTAGCTACTCTTATAAAAGGTTCGATATCGTTAATATTATTAGAAATCATTACTTCGGAGGGTACACATTTCAAAGTTTTTTCTAACACATGTGACTGAATTATGCTATAGTGATACATTCCATGTTCAGCAAAAGTTATAGCAGTAGCTAACCTTTCAGAAACATCCTGTAAGGTTTGAGCTTGTAACAATAAAGTAATAGCTACTTTTTGTTGATTTTTATTATTGGTAATTAATAAATATTGCTCATTAATTTTCTTTTGTATCCTAGTAATTTTATCTATTTGGTTATTATATTCTTCTAAGCTGCTATCTGTGATTGCAATTTGTTTATTATAAGCAACTCGAAGGGTTTCTAGATCTCGTTGGATGTTGTTTAAATCGTCTTGGTCTAAATTTCCTGTTATTGACTTAAGTATTGACCCTAATCCATTTATTAAACCTCTTTTTATTCTATTCTTACTCTGAATATTTAAATGATTACATATTTCACTTATATGATCTAAAATTATCTCAACCCTCTGATATATATGTTTTACATCGTCCAGCTTATGCTTGGATTTTATTTCCTTTAATATACTTTGCATATGAATAAGGTTTTCGATTATAGGCTCTATATCTAACTTATGTAATATGATCCACTTTCCTTCGATAATGCGAGTTGGTTTAAGCTCTACAAGAACTACATGTTCACTCGAAGTTAAGTGTCTGAACTTGAAACTGTTGGTAGCGACGGCTCTGCAACAATAAGTTCCTCAATGTGGTAAGTCCTACCATTACTCAATTTATATTTATTATTTGGCTCTATCCCTACGATTTTATATGGTCCCAAAAACCTTGGTTTAGTTTTATGCCTTTCAGCCATACTATTTTTTAAGTAAGTCGAGTCTCCTATTTTAAATGTTTTTGGAGGTCGTATCGCTTTGTTAATATATTGGTTACGTTTTTCTTTTTCATTTTTTATTATGCTGTGAACATTTTTATTTAAATTTTTTGCAAATTCCTTTTGTTGTGATGTATAACGTTGTATAATCAATCGCAAATTGTCGAAATTTTTCAATTTAGGTTTCCTACCGAAATGGACTTCGAAGGGCGTCATGTTAATAGTACTGTGGGTTGTATTGTTATAAGCGTGTGTAATATAGTAAATTTTTTGTGTTTGATCTAAATCTGATTCTCTTTGCAGTCTATAAAGTTCTTGGATAGTACTGTGTAATCGCTCTACGTCTGAATTAGACTTATGATGTTGTGGAGACGTAGTATGATTAATTATGTTATAAGTTTGGAAAAGTTCATTAATTATTTCACTGCAGAACGATTGCTCTCCATCATGTATTATCTTTTTGGGTGTTCCTATCATAGCAAATATCTCACTTAAGGTATCATACACTCTACTCTTTTCTGTTGGTTTCATTATTGCATATTTAGAAAATTTATCTATGATTGTAAGATACCACTGTCGTTCTAAAGACATAAAATCAATATGCCAAATTTCCATTGGTTCATGGGGTGTTTCGGTTTCTTTAGCTAGTGTTGTGTAAGGGTGTCTATTGTATTTTTCTTTTTTGCAGGTTTCACAATTCAGTATGAAACTTTTAATTTGTTTACGCATGTTTTCCCAATAATACTTCTCCTTTATTTGCTTATATACACTTTCTATTCCAGCATGGCGATTATTTTGCAAATGATAATTTTTTATTAGCCCTAATTGTTCCTCCTTTTCTGTTACCTCGATCAAAGATTTAGTAAACCTTGTTGGTTTAAATTTTGAATGATCGAAATATTTTCGATATACCTCTGATACTCTATAATAAAGATCCTCATTTGGAATAATAAAGGCGTATTTTTCATGTGGCAGATGTTCTAGCATATATTTTTTTATTGTTTGCTCTTCGACAAGTGGTTTGTCAGGTGAAATGTAAAAATACCATACTGCATCCTTTCTGACGGCTCCTTTATAAGGCGCATATTCGAAAATCACTCTATGCAATCTCTTAGGTGGGTAAGCATTTACAATTGGTATACCTGAGTCACTATCGCGTTGATTGGAATGAACAGTATCTGCCGTATTTTCATCGTCTCGACTACTTGCTGTATTAGATAATGCAAAATCTTCTTCTAGATTAACTCGCATTGAATCAGAATTTTGGTAGCGTTTTTGAGGCGTAGGTGATCTGTGTGAAGGGCCAGCTGGCTGTGATGATCTATCAGCTTCAGTATAGAATAATTCAACTCTACTTAAGGCGTCGGCTACATAATTATCTTTACCCTTAACGTGCTCTATCGTGAAATCATAATCTTGTAATTTTAATTTCCATCTAGTTAATCTTTGATTTGGCTCTTTAAGTTTAGTTAGCCATATGAGGGCTTTATGGTCTGTTCTTAGAATAAATTTTCTTCCATAAATATAGGGTCTAAATTGCGTAACTGCCCATAATATTCCTAATAATTCGCGTTCTGTTGTATTATATTTTTGCTCGGTATTTGATAGCGTGCGGGAGGCGTAAGCAATAGGATGATTATCTTGGCTCAAGACGGCTCCTAATGCGATTTCAGACGCATCGGTTGTGATCACGAACGTTTTATTAAAATCAGGAAATGCTAATATTGGGGCATTAGAAAGTAGGTGCTTACATGATTTTACGGCATCGATATATTTTTTATCACTTATATTAATTGTTGCGTTCTTTTTTGTTGCCTCAGTTAAAGGCTTTATTATTTTGCTAAGGTTCGGTACAAATTTTCTGTAGTAGCCTATAAGTCCTAAAAATCCTCTGATTTCTTTGAGAGTTTTAGGGATTGGGAATTTTTGAATGGCTTCAATTTTTTTTTGATTTGGTTTAAGGCCGTCTTTGTTAAGAACATGACCTAAAAACTCGATTTCTTCTGTCATAAATACACACTTGTTTTTATTAAGTTTTAAGTTTGCCTTCCTTAATGCTTCAAATACTTGTTGCAATCTATTTATGTGTTCTTGTTTGTTCTTTGAATATATTATGACGTCATCTAAATATACTAGACAGATATTTCGTGATATTTCTAATTTTAAAGCATTATTCATCATTCTTTGAAAAGTAGCTGGAGCATTCTTTAATCCGAAGGGCATTCTCAAAAATTCAAAGTGTCCGTTTGGTACACTAAACGCAGTTTTCTCTATTGAATCATTAGCCATTTTTATTTGATGATAACCTGACGTCATATCTAATGTAGAAAAATAATTATTTCCTTGTAGTTTAGAGAATAGTTCTTCTATATTGGGTAATGGGAATTTATCTGACTTAGTAACTTCATTAACGCGGCGGTAGTCGATCACCATTCGCCATTTTTGTTTGCCTGATTGATCTACTTTCTTTGGGACAATATGAACAGGTGATGCCCATGGAGATTCTGAGGGTCTGATAATTTTTTCTTCTAATAATTTTTCAATTTGTCTGTTAACTTCTTCTTGTTGTATTTGGGGTAGCCTAAAAGGGCGTTGATAGATGGGCTCGTCTGTAACTAAATTTATTTTATGCGTAATTGTTGCGGTTGCACTATCGGTTACGTCTTCAGTAAACAGGTCAGAGTAAGTTTTACATAACTCTTCGATGTTTAGAGTGTCATCATGGGTCATATGAAAAATTAATATTTCCTTTTCAGGCAGCGTTAATTTACGCTCTTTAAGATCAATTTTTGCATTTATTTGTTCTATCATTTCAGTACCCATTAAAACATCGTATTTTTGACTGAAATCGTAAACATAAAATTTCATTGGTCCTTTATCTTCACCAAAGTATTTACGCCAAAATGGGGTTTCAAGTAGACCGTTGTGCGATGTAACACCGTGAGAAGTTCTTACTACAAATTTACTGGGTTTCCAAAATTCAGAAAAATATTTCGCGGCGTTATTTGTAATAAATGAACGTTGGCTTCCGGTATCAATCAGTATCTTTAATTTGGGGTTATCTGTTTCGAAATAAGGCAAATAAGATTTCACATGATTAAATTCTATAATTCTTTGTCGCTGGGGGGTTCTTCGAAAAAATTTGACGTTACAGGAAGATCTAGAAAATTATTTGGTGCCGGGTCTGGATAATTATAAAATTCTGGCTCACCTGGATAATATAGGGGATATTCCTGAGAACACTCATAATTATCACTATCAAACACCTGTTGTTCATTTTCGGGATGAAAAAATAATTCTTCGGCTACTAATCCTTTACCTAAATTAATTTGGTTCGGTTTTATTGTCGTCGCAGTACGCATTGACACGTCTTGTGCCTCAGGTTTTGTTTGGGTGATTACCGGCTGCTGTTTAGGCATTCGGATGTTTTGAAAATATGGGTGGTGTGGTTTATTGAATGGATTGTTTGTATTTGGATTCCATGAATATTGTTGTTGGTGTGGCGGGCCGTGCCGATATTGCTGCATTCTTTGATTGATGGATCTTTGTGTCGGTGGATAAGTATAATTGACTTGGCTAGTGTTTGGATATGATTGAGAGTTATTGGTTTTTATTACATTAGGGTAATTTTGGTTGATTACGCGCGGCGGCGGCAATATTTGGGCAAATTTTTGCTTTATGTTATCGAAGCGGCCCTCAGCTTCTAATTGTAAAATTTTCTGTACCGTATCATTAAAGTTGCAGTTAGACACGTATATCTGATCGTGGTATGGCAGGCTATTCCGTAAAGTGTTTTGAGCCGTATTGATGTACGGCTCCATGACCTCATCAACTAATGTTCTATTGTCGTATTTATCTCCTAACTTGCTTTTAATAAAAAATAATTTTTGTTTTAATTCATAAATTAAGTCTTTATATGTCCCTTTTCTCTTAACATTAGATAATTCTATTAGAAGCGTATTGAATTCGCGGTTGTCGCCACATTCCGCTTTCAGGGTAACCACGACATTTTGCCACTGAAACTTGTGGTCTATCATACTAATGATAGATGCTGCTTTTCCTTCTAACTTGCTGAGTAGAAGCATCACGTGCTCCTTTTTTTCTCCAACCACATCGAGCCATTGCTTGGCGTTATTTATGTAATTATAAAGTGAGAAGGGGTCGCCGTTATAGGAAGGGACGAAACCAATCAAGGTTTGTGGGTCCATTGTGTGTGTAGTTTCTTTAGACTCACCACTTGGGACCTGATTGGAACTGCGCAGTTGTGCGGAGCTTAAATCACCCGATATCTTAGGACTTGGGTCTGATTCACTACTATCTCTGATCTTAGGTCTAAATACAAATGTTGCTGGTTTAAGGAAGAAGGGGATTGCTGGATGTTTGGATGGATGCATACAAGGTACTTACAGCAACAACACGATGATTAGACGATCGAACATATTATTGACTTATTTCTTTGTTGGGTTGCCCAGTTCTTAAAGACTTAGAAGTCACGTGCAGTACGTAGGCTCGGAGTTTTATTTCGGAGGCTTCTGATGTGCACTTTCGCTGGGCCCCACGTTGGGCGCCAGTCAAAATATCTCAAACACCTTTAGATTTAAAATAGTTTTATTAAAATATCAATATTGATACTTTACTTAATATTACCAGTTATACTAATTAGAGCTAGAGAAGTAGTGAATGATGGACTGATGTGTGTTCAGCATTTATACTCTTTGAGTGTGACAGCGAGGCAGGATGTTTGATGTTTATCTTTTCATGAATGTTGATAGGTAACAGCGGCGACGGATGTTTAGTATTGTACAGCGCGTCTTTCGTTGTTGGAAGTCCAAGGCGCTGACGCTCGCATTCCAATATGTTGGTCTGAGTTCCATATTGATGGTGCTTTATATAATGTTATTATTTCCTTATGGTGGGTTGGTTGGATAGTCGGTTGACTCTCGTATAGCGACTGATAAACCGACTTGATCAGATACATTTTATATGGTTCTTCAAAATTGCAAAGATTGTTTGTTGTCTTTATACAGCCCTGAGGGTGGAAAATATTCCAAATATCCCCACATATTAGTATAATGCATCTAACCAAAATACATTTTTGTTGATACGAAATTTGAATTAGGTAAGATAACTATGTTTAGACGGTTTGCTGTATATAGAGAATGGACGATAAATGATTAAAGAAATATATTTAAAAGACAATAAATAAATTAAACATCATAACATCCATCTTTTTTACCCAGAAGGGTGTGCCAAAGATGTATAGCACCCATATAGGATAGGAGGTGCTTGCTATTACTGTAAATTGCCTGACAGAAAGTTCACAGATAACATTTTAGCTGACCCGAAATCGAACCCGAGATCTCGCGGGGAGAGGCGCATACGCTAACCACTATCGAGGCAGAAATAAATAAATAATTAAATCAAAATAAAGTTAGTTAGTTTTTGCCTGCGAAGAATACCCAAAGAGCAACAACAACAACATTGCCTATACTATTTGTAGGGGGTTCTTCATGTTGATTTTAATGATAGAAGATTGCGTGTTTATTATGTATTTTATTCACTGGTACCAGAAATATATACTTATATTCTGAACTAATCCTAATGACCTAACGGCGTCAATGTGGAGAGACGACTGCCGAGCCGAGCAACTGCGCATTTGCGCCTAAGTACAATTTGTAGCGTCAGCAGTCGTACTCTACACTATTCTTACGCATATCAGGGCGGCTTTTTTTAAATGTGTACACATTTTAAAATTGGTGGTCTGAATTTATTTTAAATTTTTCGTATTTTTATTTTTATTGTCTAATATTTTAAGTTTATAAATATATTTAAGTTTTACTATAATATCATAAAGTTAATTAAAAATAAACGATAAAAAATCATGTAGACGTTTTTTGGTTCCACTTAGTAACAATTTTAAAACCCACTATTAATTTAAATAAAATAATTTACTGAAATATCTCCTTTTATTTAGTGATATTTTTTTTTTCTTAAAAAACGACTCCCGCACTAGGAATAGCTCCTGTGTCGCGGGATGTTCACAAACATACATTTCACACACACAAAGCACAACCAGTCTCAGAACAAATCTTTGCGAACCACACAAAGATTTGTCCCATGTGGGGATCGAACCCACCACACCAGTGGAGTAGAGAGCGGCGAGGCGACTGCTTTAACCACTAGACCACACGTGCAGACAAAGCGTAAGCGAGCTTATATATAATAAATGAAAAACGTGCAACAATATGATATAAAGGAACGAATAACTGCTCTAATCGCATTATTGTCTCATCTGACTAACATGGCACAAATTAGTTACCTATTTTTCTATGCAACTATTTAAATTGACATTGAATGTTCTTTTACAAAATCATATAATAACCAACAAATTATGTTTTATGATATAAAATAAATATCATATAACATAATTTTACTATCATAAATAATAGTCCCAAATGAAGGTGAAAACAAGCAATTAATTGATGGACAGTCACATTAGTGGAATGCTAAAATTACTAAGTGGAAAAGTAAGGCTCTCATTAAAATGCACACATTTTTAGGCAGAATTCTATGGAACTGTAACATACATATTTACTTTAAACAAAATTTTTATTTGTATACGTCGCACGCCGAATGATGATCCCTATGACAGTTCGTTAGCGCTTAACATTGTACCGACGTCCTGTCACATCAAATCCTTTAGAGGTCCATTAAAAAGTCGAAAAAATCATAATTGTGTACATTTGTAAATTATAAAAATGAATATTAAGAAATTATTACGTAATGTTCAGAAATAATGGAGAAAAACTCAATGCAAATGTACATGGTACGTGCTGCAAAAGTTACGTCGTCTAGCTGTTATCGACTGAGAAGGGACACATCGATAAACCAAATATCGATAATTTGTTGGAAAAATTAAACAAATGCTTTGAGTTTGTATTTTATTTATATCAAGCTGAATCTGATACAGGGTCAAGCGGATCTTCAAAATCTGAGTCTGAGAGCTTGTCCAGAAAGGGCGAATTCGCCGCGAAACGTTTCGCGCGAAATCATTCGCGCGTTGGTGAGATACTAGACACCAATACATCGTGTCCACAAGCATCGCGCGAATTCAAAATACGCGCGTAAATCGCGTGCACTACGCTAGACTCTCGACACGCTCTTGATTCGCGCGTAGTGCGCGCGAGTCGAGATACTAGAGACGCCTTGTTGCGTCCAGTTAACGCGCGAACTCCAGAGCGAGTGCACGTATCGAGGGAAATAGAGCGCCAAAATTTTGACACGGAATTGTTAATAGACGAAGTAGAAAAAAGACCGGCGATATGGGATTTGGAATCACCCGATTATGACAACAGGATTTTAAAACGTAGGTCTTGGGAAGAATTGGTATTATTATTTTGTGATAAAGATGACTCCGAAGAGAAAAAGAAAGATTTAGATAAGTAATTATTATGATGTACTAAATACATTCTTTTTTCCCTCCGTTTTTGTAACCTCTTCCAGCGACGGTAAGCTAACCACAACGAGACCGCTTCGTTCCACTCTATGTTTCGTACTGAATTCCTCCACAACTGTTCGCGCGTTGGTACGCACCTTGTGGACGCAACAGTCGCGCGTAATACGCGCGATAGGATCGCGGCGAATTCGCTCTTTCTGGACAAGCTCTGAACTGCAGCTATCCGTGACGTTTATTATTAACGGTTGGTCAATGATATTGTCGTATTCTACATCTCGATCCCAGTCTTGTACGCAAATTTTCTTTGTTCTTTCGACCACTTTTCGCCAATCGTCAGCTGTCAAAATTAAAGTATAGTAAAATAAAATATAATAAGGCTGTTACTTTTTTATCTAGTGTTTTATGTCCATCAATGCGCGTAATCTTTTTTTCAAAATAAATAAATATTGCTTATTATGTTGAATGACCTGGCTGAATGACATGACATTTGCCTAAAAAAACAGTATTTTATCGAAATTGTTTCGCATAACTAGTACAACTGTCAATTGAAACGTCATAGGGATCATCATTCGGCGTGCGAACTATAGGTAATAAAAAGTTATTATTTTTTTGAAATTTATACCTATATATATAGTCCTCCTCACCGTATCCGGTGACAGCGACCTTGATTAAAATTATCGTCTTGAGTGGGCTCTTTGATGACTAGCAAAGCCAAACTTAGTCTTGAATATGCGATTACACTGCAAGCAGGAAAGATGACCATCCACGTCATAAGTGTATATATATGTTGTTTTAGGACGATTTTTGCGCTGGAGTCGCTTTTTTTACAGTTCCTCAAGACGATTCGTTTCAAAGTTCTGAATTGCCTTGTGAGTTGTTGATCGCCACTCAGATCGTGTTTGAGTCATCTTTTCCCACTGGTCTAAGGGAATGCCGCAAGCTGTTAAATGACGTTTAAGAACGTCTTTATAACGGAGATACTGACCACCCTGATTCCGCTTTCCCCGAGCAAGCTCAGCATAAAACACAGCCTTAGGCAACCGAGTATTATCCATGCGCTGGATATGATCACACCATCAAATTTATACCTACTTAGACATTAAATCACATAAACTTTACTCTCAGCGTAGTTAACGTTGAAACTATTTGAGATCGATCAGACTTAATTATTATGTATAAAAATATTAAGATTAGGAAAGTAATGTAACGATTGTAATCGCATTAATTTGTACCTACATAGTAATTATACAAAAATAGAAGGCTAATTTTATCTCGATTTTCCACGGCATTGGTACTTTTGCGTTTTAACCCACGGGAGACAGCTAGCACATGTTACTATACTATCATTTAATAATTTATTTTAAAAATATATAAATATATTATACGACAACACTACACCTACCTACCTCAATTGGTAAATAAATCGTAATATTGGACGGTGAATATATATGGACGAAATATTCACCGTACATGCAGCTTTAGCGTTCCACTGAGGTAACTATTAGTTCCGCTGACAAACGTTTTTGCAACAATTGGTCAGTGGAATGTAACGATTCCTTACCAACTACACTAGTTATTTGTTTATTTACGTACAACTCAGTAAAATATACATTGGTCGATTATACATTAAGTGTAATTTACTTAAAATATTGTTAACTGAACCAAAAATCATCGTTGATCAATTGGACAATTTTTTTTTCTCTCGGCTATTCGTCCACTTTCAATAATATTTCTATCGAGACCGATCCACTAGCTAATGGCGAAAAAATGTTTCACAGAGTTTTCAATAATGTTGAAACTAATGAAAAATCTACTATTGCGGTAGATTTTTAAAAATCCGCGTAAAATTGCGTTTCTCAGTGGAATTCCACCCATGTCAATAATTAAGGCTTTTATTTAAAACAATATTAAAATTCAATCAGTTGCTTTACATTAATTATATTATTGATATGAGTTAATATAAATTTTAAGCTATCGAGTGATGGTTATTTCGCAATCAATTTATTTATATTTATCTCGTAATTTTAATTTGTTGGTTACAAAAAGACGGTAGGACAGAGTAAACAATGGCATGTACGTAACGTTTCCACTCAAAAAAGGAAATGAAGATGTCAAAATAATGTTTTTACTGACAAAATCAAAAAAAAAATCATTACTAAGATGGTTATCGTAAAAAAAATGAAAGTTGTGGGACATGTACACATTTATAAAAATCTAGTACTTCCCAATGCAACCGAGTTACAGTAAGAAATAAGTCTATTTAAAGAACAATTACAAAGCGCGCATACTGAAATTGAAGAACATTGATTAGAAAACATGGCATTGAAAAAAGAAAGAGATGAACAGCAGTCTGTAATAATTAACTAAAAAAACCGGCCAAGTGCGTGTCGGGCCACGCGCAGTAGGGTTCCGTAGCTAGTCGTAACAACATATTTCGACTTAAAAGGGATTTACTATCTGTATTAAACATGTAACATCTTCATACAAATCATCATCATCATTACTTTCAAAGGTTTTTGTAATTTGCACGAATTATTCTAAGTAACTGCATTTTACACTTTGGACCCCAATTACTCTAGAACTAATTAAGTTAAAGTAACCGCTATAGTTTTGATGAAAAGTTGATTACATATACTACCACCGTGATTTTTTTCAGATTTTTTAAGCTATCGGTTTAGCTTTTAGAGGGGGGTGGGACGCCCTACTCGTACAAAAATTTGCTCTTTAAAGTTAATTATCTTGCAAACGGATCCCTAAATCAAAAAACTGTATTAGCAATCCCTGAACGTTTTTAAAGACCTATCTAACGATACCCCACACTATGGGGTAGGCGACAGAAAAAATATCATGAGTACAACGCCATCTATCGAGTCCTTTTGTAAAATAATTTATATTTTTCACTCAACCTGTTCTAGTAGTTCGTCTTGAGATAAAAATCGTGATCTTATGTATGACCTAGATATGTAATGATTATTTTTAATTTATTTTATTTATGTTATCCTCGAAATTATTTATTTTATTATTTATTTTATCCTCGAAAGACATGGACCAGATAAATGGCGTCCTTCAGAAAGGAAATGTTTGTAGTACACGAAACCAGTTAGCACGTATGACGAGATGTATGAATGTTGAGGAAGCGAAAGAAGTATGTAAGGAGCGAAGCACATGGCGTTCTATCGTCTCTGCCTACCCCCGTGGGATAAAGGCGTGATTTTATATATGTATTATGTATGTTTATTTATGTTTCAAGAATTTTGAATGAAATATTCTGAGTAACTGCATCTGACATTTCGGACCCCTATTCCTCTTGAACTAATGAAGTGAACTTATCCGCTATAGTTTTCCTTTAAAGTTCATTACATGTACAGACTACCGACACAATTTTTTTCAGATTTTGGGATCCAGTAGTTTAGCTTTTAGAGGGGGGGGGGACGCTCTACTCGAACAAAAATTTGCTCTTTAAAGTTAATTATCTCGCAAACGGATCTCTAAATCAAAAAACTATCTTAGCAACCCCTGAACGTTTTTAAAAAGTCCTATCTAACAATACCCCACACTATGGGGTAGGCGACAAAAAAAAAAAACATCCCTACTTTACATGTAGGGGAGCTACCCGAAAGAAAAATATTTTTACAAATTTTATTCTACGACTTTCTTTGTATAGTTAACATACATGTTTATGCTAAATTTCAGTTTTCTAGCACCAACGGTTTCGTCGCTATGGCTTAGACAGACGGACGGACAGACGGACATGGCGAAACTATAAGGGTTCCTTGTAGGTACTACGGAACCCTAAAAAATATATTCAGGTAACAAAAGTAGCTCAAAAAAAAGCAAAAACTATAAAAATCAACAAGAATTGGCAACCCTGGCTGTTTACAAAAAATAATGAGGCTGACCTGATTACGGATATTGTGCAAGAAAATAATTTACCAAATGAACAGGATATGCCAAAAAATCTAAGAAATCATCGAAAGAAAATAATATCTTGAAAAATGTACACAGCAAGGAGAAGAACTTTCAACCACTTAACGGGGAAACCTCGAACAAAGACATCAATACTAGCACGTTGACACACAAGGCCCCGACGAGTGCAATTAGTAAAGATTTGAACAAAATATATGTTTTCGGAGGTCAGCAGTGTTGCGGCTTGGCGCGAAAAAATCTTAATACGAGAAACAGTACCACCTACTAATAATAATAATAATAGCCACTGTCTTCTCTGAAAAATTCCAGAACGCCTCCCATTCGAATGATGGCGGAAATCTGGCTGTTTCTTATTTAATACAAAATGTGAATAGAATAGATACAGCAATGAAATTCGATTTAGTTACACCAACAGAAATAGTTAGATTAGTGAAACTAATGCAAAATAAACCATAATTTGGATACGATGAAATACCCTTGGTGGCTATCAAAGAAAATATAGACATCTTGGCTAATCCATTAGCATATTTTTTTAATGAATGTATTGAATCAAATTTGTTCCCAGACCAATTTAAGATTGCACGAATAATACCTATTTTTAAGAAAGGTTGCAAGACTGATCCTAGCAATTATAGACCCATATCATTACTGCCGGTATTATCTAAAATCTTTGAAAAGATTATGAAGAATCGACTTGTTAAACACCTAAATGATAACAGTATTATAAGTAACCAACAGTTTGGATATCAAAAATCAATAGGGACAATAGACGCAATAGACGCCCTAATAAACGAGGTGGTAACAAATTAAAACAAGCGATTTAAAGTTGCGGGTCTCTTTCTTGACCTTAGCTCAGCATTCGATATGGTGGACCACAACATCCTTCTAAAAAAGCTAGAACATTACGGTATACGAGATTCTGTTTTAAGGTTATTTAGTTCGTATTTACAAAATAGAAGACAGTACGTAGAAATTAAATCTGTGGTTGATAATCAAGAATACACTTATAAATCTAGCCTTATTCCCGCATCGCGCGGTGTGCCTCAAGGCTCAGTGCTAGGACCTATATTTTTCATAATATTCATAAATGATTTATCAGGATATATGAAAAATTGCATTCCAGATGTAAATCTAGTTGTCTTTGCCGACGATACTAATGCTGTAATTTCTGCCAGCAACATGCAACAACTAGAGACTAAAATAAATATGGTACTGCAAAGGTTTGAAAATTGGTTTAGTGCCAATAATTTAATATTAAATTCAAACAAAACAAAATGCATTTTATTTAAGTTGACAAGTAAAAATAAAGCAAGCGTTCAAGCAGTATCAAATAACAAATTAATTGATGTTGTCGATCAAGTAAAATTTCTTGGTGTTCGTATCGACGAATTGTTAAACTGGAAGAATGAATTACTATCTATCACTAACACGATTAGTTCAGCCTGCTATGCAATCAGAAGTTTAAGAGAAGAACTTACTAAAGCTCAACTAAGAATGATTTATTTTGCATTAGTAGAATCAAAATTAAGGTATAGCATTCAATTCTGGGGAAATAGTTACCAATATAATGTTAATTCAGCATTTGTAATACAAAAAAGGGCAATACGTACGATAGTCCGCATTAAACAAACAGAATCATGTAGAGAGCATTTTATTGATCTAGAAATATTGACGGTACCGTGTTTGTATATTTTGGTTCTGCTTACAAATCTAATAAAGAATTTGCCTAAATATGAAACAGAATCGGAAAGAGAGGTTAGAATAGGCACTCGTAAAAAAGATTTACCAACTTTATTACATCCAAGTTTTAACATTGTTCAGCATAGTACCAGGGTGCAATCGATATCCTTGTTCAATAAATTGCCCTCCAAATTTAAGGTTATTCGAAGTCCAAAAATATTTACAAATGTACTTAAATCCTATTTAATAAAGAAATGTTACTATGATGTTGATGAATTTATTAATGATAAAAATACAGACAAATGATTTTTATGATCCATTATTAATTTAATTTTTTTTTATAGTTATTTGAAAGTTGGAGTGCATTTTTATTTTGATTTATATGTTATAGTGATCTGTTAAATTTATAATTTATTCTTAATGTAATTTTTTTGTGTTAATTTAGTCATTATTAAATTTAATGTATATACCCAGTAATTTTAAGTTACTATTGTTATTTTTAATGTGCCATTTTCAACACAAATGTATTTGTTATGAAATAAATTACTTATGACTTATGACTACGAAAATAATAAATTATCATCGATTACTAAACCATTCGCGAACACTCAAGAAATTCTGAAATCGTGTACTGCAACTGCAATAGAAGCTTCAGCCAAAAAAATATCTTATTTTAGGCATCGGTGAAAACGACACGAATCAACTAAAATGACAATTGATACTATTACACTGCTTAGCAGAATCCACCGTATTAATGTAATCGTTTTAAGCGTTATAAATAATATTCATTTAAATGAATGAAACAGTGTATTTTTATAAATTTGCATTTGAAAAATGTTCCTAAGAAATATTACCTGAATTACATAGGCCACAAAATTAACTATGTTATTGATTGCATTGCCTATTCTCGAAAATATCTTGTTCCGTCTACTTTATGTAAATATCTGACTCTAAATATCAGATAAAAACATTGCCAAAAAAAGGTACTATACCATTTTATTTTTCAGTGATAAAAAAACATGATAAGAGTAAAGGCATCAATAACAATTCTGTTCCTGACTTGAGCCTAAATATTGAGAAAACATTTTATCGTTAACAGCGATGGCGTCAGTAGCAACGGCACCCTCTTACATTAAAATGTAGCTGGTTTAATTAATAAAATAGCTGGAACTGAAATATATGTAAACGAATTGTACAAAAATTTAAAGGTAGATAGATATACTCTGTTTTTCTGAAATCTTTCTAAAGGTCGGTGATGAATCAAATGTAATATTTTAAAACTTTAATATGACATGTTCATTTTCTAGAAAATAAATTAAATGAGAAGGTGTGTGTATATTAGTTCATAAGACATTAGATTTTAAACGCCTAGATTACCCCAAAGAACTTTGTATTGAATGAAATGGTATTCGAATGTTGTGCAGTAGAAGTTCTCTGCTTGAAGTGCATTATCATTTGTATATATAGTATAGCTAAAGCATACAACATCGATCTTTTTTGAACGTCTGGATTTGTTACTCAATAAATTTCTTCAACGAAAGAAACGAGTTATTATAAGTTGAGACAAAAAAAAAATTATTTTAGATTCACAAAACAGTAACACAATTAAACTCAATCAATTAATTTCAAACTATGGCTTGATGAATGCACATTTTGAAACCAATACGTTAGATGACTTTTTTGGATCACATAATAAGGGGTTATCAATCAGTGTTAGCAGAGATGAATAAAATGTCATCAAAATTAGAAAGGCTCTAGATATTAATTTTGATCGAAAATATAATAAACTCTAAGATAATCTATAGCAGGGTTCTTTATCTATAGGTGACTTCATGAAAAAAGTTACATTTTTGCAATTAGTTAAGTAACTAAGTGTAACCTTAAACCTACCTCATCCCTTACAAACTACTTATATGGGACCAACTGCGAATGGGACCAACCGCGAATGGGACTAACCGCGAATGGGACAATTTGCGAACGGAGGACGAAGCGCGAATGGGACGAAGTGCGCATAACCCCATAATCTATACTTATAATAAATCTGTAGAAGTAAAATTTCTGTACATTGAAAATATCAAAAAAATAAATAGCAGGGCGTGTTACTACACCGACACCGAACCCAAAAATGTAATTAACTTTTTTTTTGTCTGTCTGTCTGTCTGTCTGTCTGTCTGTTTGTTCAGGCATCACGCAAAAACTACCGGTTCAATTACGATGAAACTTGGTATAATTATTCTTTAGTATCCTGGGCACCACACTGGGTACTTTTTATCCCGGAAAAGTACCCAGTATATTATATACAATAAAATACAAACTTAACTTTGCGGTTTGCTCCCGAACCGCAAAGTAAAGTTTGTCGTAGGCTATAAATGACCTATGACAAACTTAACTTTGCGGTTCGACTTATGAAGATAAACCGAAAGGTTTATTTTTTATAAGTCGTACTGTATAGATTTTAATTTTAAAGTTTAGGTAGTAAATTTGATATTGTACGTAGTGACCGTAGGTTATTTTATAATACTGTTAGGTAGGATAAGTACGAATCCGTATAGATATTAGTTTATAGGGATTTTGCTTATTTATTGCTTATATATTTATTCTAATGTATTTATTACAGTAATGTATGTATTATTTACAATTATTATGGTTATTATATTTCAAATGAATTGCCAAGTTAGACATTGTTTTATCTTATTTATAATAATGATTGATTATGGTTATGTTGACATATTATAATTATTCTATATTGAAATTGACATAATTTATTTTTGACATCATATTATTGACTTAAGTTTCGCCTTCTGACATTATAATGAATATCAATTGATACATTATTTTTATTATTTAATATAATGATTAATGAAAATTAATTCATAATTATATAGTTTCTTTATTAACTTATTAAATTTGATTTGTATAACCTCATTTCATGTTATTTTAAATATTGTTAAGTAAAGGCAATCTGTGTGTACATTTATTATTTTTTATATTTTTGGAGTATAAATAGTTTTTGTTATTAGAATCTATATATTTTTTTTGTCTGTTCTGAAACCCTTATATATACAGTAGTATACACACATTGTTTTTACTCCTTTATTTTCTGCTTGAAGTGTAAAGCTGCGTACGGATAGCGCGTACCCTGGCACGCGTAGTCAGTATACGCGTGTCCGGAACGCCATGTCCATACCTGCAGCTACGCGTAGACTCTTGGGGAACGCGTACCACGCGAGCTAGCTCGCGCGCGAGCCGCCGTCTGTCGGTTTTCGGTCGCGCGTCAAAGAGGACGCGCTCGACCGGGTACGCTATATTTGGACGGCAAAATGAATAGTCACGCGTGTTGTTTGAGTTTCTCAAGCCAATGTCTTCAAGCCTATTTCCACACTGTAATCTTTCACGACACAATTTTTTCATCCACCATCTAGGTTTCCGTTTGTTTCTCTTTTTTTTATTTAAAATGTGTTGAATAATGAGTAATGCTGCAGCAGTGGTGGTGCACGCAATCGCTAAGTTCGTCGGAGCCATGACGAATGACTGGGGCTCGCGGAGCGCTCTGGATCGATTGACCTCGCGTACAGGTTCGCGGCGGTCCGTACAGAAGCTGTACGCGTATCCAATATACGCGTGGACAGCTACGCGTGCCTGGGTACGCGCTATCCGTACGCAGCTTAAGATATTGCAACCTTATATACTATGGATTTATTAACAAGTAATAATTTAATTCCATTTCTATATTTAAGTTTATTTTCTCTTTAGCTATAATGTTGTTTTGGTTGCTTTAACTTATACATAGAATTATTGTCAAAGAACAAACAAAAATTGTATGAATTATTTGAAAAGATGGTGCACATGAGTTTCTCACCAGCTCTTCTCATGATGCAATACCCATCGGAGCTGGTACTTGGATTGATTTTAATTCAAATCTCTAAATTGAATTATAGTCAATCTTAGCTCCGGTGTCAAATCATTTTATTACAATAAGTATTATAATTTAGTTAGCTAAGTTTTATTTTAATTTTTTATTTTTTGTGTTTTGATTTTTGTTTTGACGTGTTCATGCGCCCCTTGGTGCCCATGGAAATACATGATTTGATTTCATTTCATTTATTGAGTTTAGATTAGTTATTATCAGAAATAGGTTTATTTAGGTAGATAGGTATTTTATTTTCTGTTATTCAGTTTTTTTATTGATGTACCTACCAGACAGATGAAATCGCAGGAGATAGTTTGTTTGTTTGAAAGCGCTAAGTTTAAAAACAACTGGATGAATTTTGATATTTGACATTACGCTAAACTCTACGGGCTGTCATGGACGCACGTGTCGCAATTTCTTATTTCAAATTTTAATTAGTTTCGAATTAGGTACATGAGTTGTAGCTATTTATCTGTTTTGATTTGTTTGAATATTATTTTCCTTGAGTTTTTGTCGTATATTTCTTTTGGTAGGTTTGGTAATAGATAGGTAAGTAAGTACATGAGTTGTACCTACTATTGTTATATTGACATTGTTACCTTTAGCATTCTTTGTTCATAAAACGACATCCACGCGGACGAAGTCGCGGGTAACAGCTAGTAAGTAATATTGATAGTGCAATTGGAGAAACTCACGAATTACTTCTATCGGACCACAACACATGCCAATCGTTAGTTTCCAGTAGAAAATTAAAAAATCCCACTAAAATTTTGGGACTGTTTTAGTGTAGAGATTATTCATTAGATAACATAGACAAATTTATAGTTGCTCTATGTCGTTTATCGTGGAGCGAGGTCAATGAATGTAATATTGCCCGTTCGCCTCCTGGGAATGAACTGCGACCTTATGTCTCTGTACATCGAGTTTGTGGCTGACAGGTTACTATTGGAACTTATTGGACAAAAACACTACAACACTAAGAACCCCTTCGATTTCATGAATCTCATCTCTTTGGAAGGCAAGACTAACTTCTTTGAAAAGAAAGTGGCAGAGTACCAGAAATGAGGCGTGATGGGCAACCAAATGGACAATGTCTTCACTCTGTTTATTTGATTATAAATTCTATTTTTTTTTATTACATAAAATATAATATTTGTATGCTATCTGAATGGATAAACATGTCGGACTGTAAATACGTTATTTAAGAGCTTTATGTAACCATGTTTAAGAGCAAATAAATTATACTATTTAAACTTACGTGAGATGACATAACTACTAGAGAATAAACGGGCAATATCCCGATAATAATACGTGAGTAACCCGTTTATTCTCTAGTAGCAAATAAATTATTCTTATTCTTATTCTTTTAGAGAATTGCAAAACTATGAAAATCAACAAGAATTGGCCACCCTGGCTGTTTACAAAAAATAATGAAGCTGACCTGATTACGGATATTGTGCAAGAAAATAATTTACCAAATGAACAGGATATGCCAACAAATCTGAGAAATCATCGAAAGAAAATAATATCTTGAAAAATGTACACAGCAAGGAGAAGGACTTTCAACCACTTAAACGCATCATACCACAATAAACAATATGATGCTGCGCCTACTTCAAATGACAAGAAAGCAGATATGCAGAAATTGTTAATAGAAAAGGGGATACAATTCGAAGATACAATGTTAAAGCCTCAGTCATAGAAATATATACTATAGAAATGGCTTGTCCGAACACATTGCCCTTCAAATTTGACATTATGAATAGCAGGATCAGTAACGCCATCTTCATTGAACTACCATGTAAATGACTTTGCATTCACGCGATGTGAACCTTGTAAGGGCGTGATGAAATTTCGTTAGCATTTTTTTTGCCGAAGGTACAATAAAATTGTGATTCTTTCAATAGTGTAAAATATTTATTATTACAAAATTAAAAATCCTCCTAGTTATATTATTAAAAGAACACATCACGGGAATTCTAAAAGTAGGTCATATTTTGTTTAAAGAATAAAATAAAATGTTTGTTTCGAGAAATATTTTTTTACTAGCTTCTGGTCGTAGCTCCGCCCACGTGGTATGTTTATAAATGATTTAAGTACAAACTACTAAATGTAATTTGTACTTAAATCATTTGGTGAACATTTTCTATAATCCGTGAATGGCCAAAAGATCATTGAACTTTTGTTACAAGCTTTTATTTAGTTTTTTCAATTCATCAACTTTAACAAAATTATAGACTATTCTTGACTATTAAAATTAGGTACTTACTTAAAAAAAAATAGTGTTTAGCTAATTTTGTTGCTGACTGTACATAATAGTATCTCTAGCGTTATAACAAGTTTACGCAGTAACAGTACATTGCACAATGATATGACAATTCATAACAAATACTTTTTTAAATTACCAAAAATATTCTCTTGAACGCCCGCGGCATAGTTCAACTAAGCGCAGTTGCGCAGTTCCAAAGTCATGTCACGCGGATATTCACGATTAAGGAATATGGCGTCGGAACGAAAAATTTTAGGAAATAAAATTGATAAAATAATGTAAAGAGGTGGATATAATATCGCACTCGTAATACAATAGGGTCAATTTCAACAAGCGACTATATTTTGTCATTTCGGCGGACTTTTTTAATTTCAATGCTATCTATATATTTTAAGTGAAAAATTAAACTTTAGTCTATTTATAACATTGTGTGTGAGTGGACATCAAATAACATCAAAACTTACATAAATATTAAAGGATGAATTTTTTAGAGTCCACTGAAATGACAAGTGTCTACCGAAATGATAAAAATACCCACCGAAATGATAGACTGTGCACCGGAATGAATTAAATCCACCGAAATGATACAGCTAAGAACAACCATGCCGGGCAGCCAGGGTTCCGTACTTAGGTAGGTTTGATTTTAACTAATTTTAGATAAACACTTAGACAGGACAGTACACAGTTATTTTAATATCATATTGTAATATATATATAATTATTTGAGGTTACAATAACCTCAAATAATTATATATATAACATATTAATGTAATGTAATGTTTATTATTTTTAGTGGTTATTGTTGGGTGAAAATGTTGGAAAACTGTATCGTATCGTAACCATACATATATATATTTGTATATTTATGAACTAATATTAAACGAATATTAAGATTATTCCATTTTGAATTATGACATTGACATAATGATTATAAAAATTTTAATTTTGACATTGATATTAATAATTGACTTGTAATTCTGGAATGAACTTAATTGAACTGCATGTGGAAGAGGCTGACATTAAGATAAGCAGCTGATCATAATTATTTAAAATTTATATACCTACTAATATTTGCACGCCTTGATTGGCAGAATATGATGATACTTTGTTATTAGTTTAAGTCACCTATTATGTACCATATTCATACAAATAAAGATTACTTACTTACTTACTTACTTACTAATACTAATTTACTTTATATTTTAAAAAGAGTGAACGAAGTGCTATTAGAAAGCTTTAAATTTCTGATAATTATGATGGCGCCGACTTCAAAAAAATATAATTAATTGGTATAACATAATTATTTGGGTTTATTGTTTTAAACAAATTAATATACTTATTTAACTTTTTGCACAAATAAATAGTACATAGGCGGACTTAATGCCTTATGGCATTCTCTTACAGTCAACCTAGGGTGGTGCAGAGATAAGCCTAAGTAGGTGCAGATAAGACAAATGAATAATTATTGAAATGTAAATAGACGAAGTACATATTATATAAAATATGATAATATATTCGATCAAATAAAACCATTTTTGTTTGTTTATCTTCTTTCTCATGGATTTGACAGGCAGTCAACTTTTGTCCGGCAAAAAGTTATCATTTTGAAGGACAGTAAGTTTTAGTAAAATAACCACGTCAAAATTGCGTTGTTACGCCCCTCTCACCTTTCTTTACTTCGGATCAGTCCGGCTCGAGCTCTCGGCGCGTACGCACCGGCCCCAACGTCTTGCAGTTTCCCGCCAAAAAAGTAAGTTTATCATTTCAGTAATATGGGGACAAAAATATGCTCATTTCGGTGGCTGTTATAGCTCGTGCTATTTTCGTTTAATTTGTTTCAAAATTGTGTATTATATTCGCCGTAAGTACTGTTTTGTTTGAGTAGTGTTCATATTTTTTTTAATAATTTTATTTCGGAGTAAATGTAGAACTGAAAATACTGTCTAATGTGATTGTTTTTGGGAACTCTGATTGTCGCTGTTTACCAACGCCCAAAGATCCAAGGAATTTCCAGACATTAGCGGGGGAAGAATTAGATATGTTGTTGAGAATATGGCGGCGTTTAGTAAGTACAATTATTATTTATTTGTTATATCTAATAAAATTTTGAAATTTGTTATTATATCAAATAGTATTTACTCATTATAAATTATATAAAAATAAAGGTTAGTTAAAAACTTAAAATGAATGTAAACGCTCGAAAAAATATTTAATATAAAAATAAAATAAAAATATTTAATAATTAATCTACACTGTCGTGACTCACACACTCATCACATTATCGTTTAGCCGAACAAATTGAATGTGTAAGTAAAGTATACACATGTACTAACTACATAGATATATATATATATATATATATACATATATATATATATATATATATATATATATATATATATTATATATCTTAAACAAAAATATTACACAACAAATACACTCGAATAATCTAATCTGCACTAGTAAAAGTACATAACAAAACTATGACTTTGTATTTGACACAAGGATCTCTAAAACTGTATGGTTTTATCATTTCGGAGATACATTTCATTCCGGTGGACTGTAATTGGTATAACAGTACACTACTCAAACAAAACAGTACTTACGGCGAATATAATACACAATTTTGAAACAAATTAAACGAAAATAGCACGAGCTATAACAGCCACCGAAATGAGCATATTTTTGTCCCCATATTACTGAAATGATAAACTTACTTTTTTGGCGGGAAACTGCAACTGCACGTTAGGGCCGGTGCGTACGCGCCGAGAGCTCGAGCCGGACTGATCCGAAGTGAAGAAAGGTGAGAGGGGCGTAACAACGCAATTTTGACGTGGTTATTTTACTAAAACTTACTGTCCTCCAAAATGATAACTTTTTGCCGGACAAAAGTTGACTGCCTGTCAAATCCATGAGAAAGAAGATAAACAAACAAAAATGGTTTTATTTGATCGAATATATTATAATTTAATGATAAAACAACCGATTTAAATCCATATTATGAATATATTTGCAGGGGAAGGTATTTTATGAGCGGATTTGGGTGCGGGACAGGCCACCGTGATGATAAAATGACACTTTGTAATTTTTTTTCTGGTATAATTATTGGGTAGAAATCAATGATTTTTTTTGCCAAGGTAGGGAAGTACTTACTTTATTGAGAAAAAATATATAAAATAAAAAATCAGCACATTGCACTACCATTCTCAGGTTTGCCATGTATTTTTATTGCTTGTGCAATTCACCCACTGTCGTAACTCAAAATACTTCGTACTTGACATAACACTATAATCAAACGTAAAATTTAATGCCTCACAAGTCATTAAAACCGCCGTTGTAGTAATGCAAAAAATAAATAAGAGATGGCGCCAAAAGTCATTATTCATGACTGACCAGTCGTCTACTCTCTGCTCTCAATATTGCGTTATCTTTAGTTGCGACCAACAGTGACCGGGGAAGCACGGGCCTTCCGGCGCGTTATTTTCAGTTGACGCGTTATTGCTGGATCAGGTATGTAACATTCAGAGTTGTTTTTTTAATTAATACAGTATTGTGGATTCATACCTAACATTACATTATTGTTATTTCTAGTTACTACATTTTACTGATTTACACAAGCATTATTTAAAATAATATTTCTAATTGCGACACTATAATTGATTATGTTAATCATTTTTGACTTGATGCAGTTTTTTTGAATCATACATTAATGCCGGTTTTTTGTGTACTTTATAAATTAATTTTTATAATTATCTATTTGCAAATTACAGTATTACTTACAACTCAATCGAATTTGCAGAAATTTTATGATTAAAATGCTTACTGACTATTTTATTTCATAAATTTAGAGTTACTACAGTCTTTGTGACATGCATGCAACAAGTGTGTTTTTGAACTAATAAATACTTATTTTATTTGTAGAATGTATGAATCGTGAGATGGAAAATCAAAAAATGAATGTAAAAAGTATTACCCACAACTTCCTGATTCGCGGTCACTCTCAGAACGAGGGTGACAATGTGCACAGTGTAATTGGGAAACAAGTAAGGCGTTTTGTGTCCCAACACAATATATTACATTAATTACGGCCGCTAAAAAGACAGGAAAACCGTATAACGTGACTGAAATGACTTACGATAAATTTTATAATCTTAAATTACTTAAATAAGCGTGGGGTAACAATTTTAATATAAATGAAGATAGAGTAAGAGTAAAATGGCAAGACATTAAGGTTTTTGGTCTTGAAAGAACATCTTGAAAGAACATCCATTAACATTCTTCTACAAAAATTGCAGAAGAAAATTACCAAAAGGTTTTCGTACGTAACTTACGACGAACTGGAAATCAAACCTCATTATTTTCTATTGGACTGGCACAAGAATACACAAGCAAGATACCTTTAACTCAAAATAAGAAGAGAGACATAATAAATGAAGATTTACATGCTCTAAATATGAGTAATAATTTCATTGTGCTTTTCAGGCTGATTAAATCTAAGTAAAAATATGTTTTTAATACAAATATTTCTGTTCCTTAACGTCACTATTACATTACACTATTAAATGTAAGAATAATATATTGTTTTTTTTGTTTAAGGTTTTTTTTGTTGAATTAAGATTAACTAAAAATGTTTAAGAACAAATAAATATTTTGTTATCTGAATTACGAATGATTGATTTGGTTTTGGAAGGTTTATTTTATTTTACTAAATGTTTCTACAAGTTTAAGTACATTACAAGCATTGATTTGTAGTTTTGTTCGATTTAATTTCAATTATAACTGCTTTTAGAAATAATCTGGTTTTATTTATTATTATCCTAATCAAACATTTTCAGAGTTCGTATTAAACGTAAATAAAATACCGAGAATTAATTTTCCAATATTGTTGTAAGTCCAAGAATAATTTAAAATCGTAGTGAAAATTTGTAATTTTACTATGTTGTAACACAAAATATTTCTACAATAATGACATAACTTAAAATGTTGTTTCATTTTGAACATTGTTTTTGGAATAATACCGTCGTAACTAAAAATTTCGGAATAATTTTCCCATTTATTATTATTTTCATTATTGGTGAATAAATACTATCTTCAATTTCATTTTGAATACACATGACACATTAATTTTTTTTAAACCTATGATAGGAAGAGAATAATCAGTTTTTCGTTGATTCTGAAAAAACATCTATTTTGAGTTACATCACTATTTTATTATTAGTGCGATATGATATTTGTGACTTACCGGTGATATGTAATACCATAATCTTTTTTGTTGTGTCTAATTTGGTAGTTCGTACAACTTTTCAGTGCACAATTAGGCCTTTTGTTGTGTTTGACCGCTCACGGAGGCAGCCAACCACAGTCAATTTCACTACGCGCTTTTTGTAGTCAGATTGACACCAAAATTAGTTAAGGCCATTTATCGCGCGTTAGCCGTGTCCTTACTTTATACGTCAATGGCCTCAGTTATATAAAATAATAAAAATGTACAAAGAACAACACAAAAAGTACAACATTGACCAAATACTTGCTGAGTATAACCACAGCGTTCTGCGATTACCGCCCTACCATCCGGATTTAAATCCTATTGAAATGGCATGGGCACAAATTAAAGGATATCGCACTCGTAATACAATACTGTCGTAACTCAAAATACTTCGAACTTGACATAACACTATAATCAAACGTAAAATTGAATGCCTCACAAGTCATTAAAACCGTCGTTGTAATAATGCAAAAAATAAATAAGAGATGGCGCCATAAGTCATTATTGATGACGACCGGTCGTCTACTCTCTGCTCTCAATATTGCGTCATCTTTAGTTGCGACCAACAGTGACCGGGGAAGCACGTTCCGCTCGGCGCGTTATTTTCAGTTGATGCGTTATTGCTGGATCAGGTATGTAACATTCAGAGTTGTTTTTTTAATTAATACACTATTGTGGATTCATACCTAACATAACATTATTGTTATTTCTAGTTACTACATTTTACTGATTTACACAAGCATTATTTAAAATAATATTTCTAATTGCGACACTATAATTGATTATGTTAATCATTTTTGACTTGATGCAGTTTTTTTGAATCATACATTTATGCCGGTTTTTTGTGTGCTTTATAAATTAATTAGTATAATTATCTATTTGTACATTACAGTTTTACTTACAACTCAATCGAATTTGCAGAAGTTTTATTATTAAAATGCTTACTGACTATTTTATTTTATAAATTTAGAGTTACTACAGTCTTTGTGACATGCATGTAACAAGTGTGTTTTTGAACTAATAAATACTTATTTTATTTGTAGGTTCAGTATAAATCGTGGGATGGAAAATCAAAAAATGAATGTAAAAAGTATTGCCTACAACTTCCAGATTCGCGGTCACTCTTAGAATGATGGTGACAATGTGCACAGTGTAATTGAGAAGCAAGTAAGGCGTTTTGTGTCCCAACACAATACATTACATTAATTACGGCCGCTAAAAAGTCAGGAAAACCGTATAACGTGACTGAAATGACTTACGATAAATTTTATAATCTTAAATTACTTCAATAAGAGTGGGGTAACAATTTTAATATAAATGAAGATAGAGTAAGAGTAAAATGGCAAGACATTAAGGTTTTTGGTCTTGAAAAAGAACATCCATTAACATTATTTTACAAAAATTGCAGAAGAAAATTACCAAAAGATACGTAACTTACGACGAACGGGAAATCAAACCTCATTATTTTCTATTGGACTGGCACAAGAATACACAAGCAAGATACTTTTAACTCAAAATAAGAAGAGAGACATACAAGAAAAATCGTGAAACTTATTATAGGGATTCGACTGATGAAAATTAAATAAATAGTATTAAATGAAGATTTACATTCTCTAAATATGAGTAAAAATTTCATTGTGCTTTTCAGACTGATTAAATCTAATTAAAAATATGTTTTTAATACAAATATCTCTGTTCCTTAACGTCACTATTACATTACACTATTAAATGTAAGAATAATATTTTGTTTTTTTTTGTTTAAGAAGGTTTGTTTTATTGAATTTAGATTAACTAAAAATGTTTAAGAACCAATCAATATTTTGTTATCTGAATTACGAATGATTGTTTTGGTTTTGGAAGGTTTATTTTATTTTACTAAATGTTTAGTTTAAGTACATTACAAGCATTGATTTGTAGTTTTTTCCGATTTAATTTCAATTATAACTGCTTTTAGAAATAATCTGGTTTTATTTATTATTATCCTAATCAAACATTTTCAGAGTTCGCATTAAACGTAAATAAAATACCGAGAATCAATTTTCCAATATTGTTGTAAGTCCAAGAATAATTTAAAACCGTAGAGAAAATTAGTAATTTAACTATGTTGTAACCCAAAATATTTCAACAATAATGACATAACTTAAAATGTTGTTTCATTTTGAACATTGTTTTTGGAATAATACCGTCGTAACTAAAATTTTCGGAATAATTTTCCCATTTATTATTATTTTAATTATTGGTGAATAAATACTATCTTCAATTTCATTTTAAAAACACATAACACATTCATTTTATTTAGACCTATGATAGGAAGTGAATAAAACGTTTTTCGTTGATTCTGAAAAAACATCTATTTTGAGTTACATCACTATTGTATTATTAGTGCGATATGTTGAAGAAACTAACGTTTCTTAGTGAATATGCTGTAGGTATGTAAATCACACGCGATATATAAATGACACACGAGTGCCGGCGTAGTGGTTGTAATTAAATTAAATTATTTTTCGATATTATTTAAGTAAAAATCAATTCGGAGTGAAAAAAAACAATCGACAAGAAAAATCTAGCAATAGTAATGTCATATACCTATTTTAAATGTCACTTACTTTACTTTTTTTGTCCGGAACACCCTTATGCCAGTACGGAGGTTTTGAAAATAAGGTTTAAAGAAAGAAGAATGAGAATCAAAATAACAATCCGCAATTGGCCAGCATGGTAGACTATGGCCTAACCACTCTCTTCATGAGAAGAGGCCCGTGCCCAGCAGTGGCTTATGTATTAGATGCAGGGCTGCTATTGTTATTATTTGCTATAAGTTTTTCATAGGTTTCGAAAAAAGTATTGCAGCATGTATTTATGATATAGAGCCAAGAGTAAAATATTGGAAATATCTATGTATCATAACTTTCATGTATATAAGTAAAGGTTAGTTTCGAATTAATTCAATAATGCATTAGTTATTGCGTTGTCATAATACGATTCTAATGTAGAACTGAAAAAAATGCTATCTGTATTTTTTTTTCAATTAAAAAAAAAGATATATATAGTTATAAACTGTTTTTGAACACAACACTTTTCTAGAAAAAACGTTTCTACCATTGCAATGTGCCGCAAAGCCACTAAATAAAATCAGATTGTTTTAATGACTGCTTAGAAAAGCATTTTTAACTAAATTTCAACAGATTTAAATGTTTTTCGATACACATCCGTACAAGCTCATTGTTTTTAAGTGCCAGGCTATAGCATGCTGCCTTTGGTGAACTGACAGGCGGTATATATAAAACGTAGTTACCATACAGCTCCTCCTCTTCGAGCTTTTGTAGTTGTATTTGCCTTATAAAAAGATCGATGTACAAAATACTCTACAGTACCTACTGTTTATATTGGTATATAATATTTTTTTTTTTTAAATATTCCACAACTCACACACAACGCCATCTAGTCCCAAACTAAGCAGAGCTTGTACTATGGGTACTAGAATAACTGATACTAATACATATATACTTTTTTTTTGTAAATACATACTTAGTATACATAGAAACACCCAGACTAAGACAAAACCCCATGTTCATGCACACAAAGATTTGTCTTAAGTGGGAATCGAACCCACGACCTCGGCGTCGCAGGCACGTACACTACCCACTCCGCCATCCGGTCGTCAATCTATATATAATAAAAATCAATGCCACTTTTCATTGTTATTTTATAACTCAAGAACGGGCTCACTTATCCAAACCTTTATTTTTTTTTTAACTTTATTTGGACTATTTAGCAGATTGTTTGTGTGAAGTTTGCTTAAAATCTGTCGAGTGGTTCTTCATTTATCACATTTTTTGTAATAAATAAATTCAATAAATGGCGAATCATTTTGTATTAAAACTTTTTTGAAATGGGGAATTTTCTGTCACATTGAAACGTTTTTTTTTTTTTCATGTCGTTATGTCATTCATGCGGACATTTCATTTTGGACGTGCGTCAATAAATAAAAAAAAATTCACACTTGACACTGGCAGAAATGGTCACCGCAAGGAGACCCAGTTGCCATTAAATAAAAGAAGAAGAAGAATAAAAAAAAAGATAAAGCAAATTGTCAGCGCTAATAATTATTGTGACTTTGTGTTTATATTTAAACAGTTATTTTATATAACGGATAAATGCCACGAGCCAGACGAGCAAATATAGGTCCGCGAACGCGTATTGCAAATGGTTTGGTATTTCTAAGACAATCACAGACTGCGGATGAACGCGCACAAGCTAATGCATCACAGCGTGAACATAATGGACAAAATAGATCTGTTGACCCTGTACCTGTACTGAATCTTGCACGGCGATCACGAATACGTCGTGCTGTTTTGGCTGAAATGATGAGTGCTGCTTTTAATTACAACAGTCAGATTGATTATAGTATGTTCGGATACATTGGAATGATGGACGCAATATGTCCACATTGTGATGCGGCTAAATTCCCAGGTGAAACGCCTAGCATGTGTTGTGCTAATAGCAAAGTGAGATTGCCAGCATAAGAAACTCCACCCTTTGTATTCATTTTAATAATGATGTAATATTTATGATGCATTACAATACCCAAAATTGCATTGGAAAGGTGACGATGGCTACCATACTAATATGATCCAATGATTGATCCACGAACAGGTAAATAATTTACCTATTTTCAGTTTACTAAGAAACAGTTGAAAAAGATATGGGACCGGCAGGATTTGAACCTGCGACCTTACTGCACCCCTCTTCTTCTTCTTCTGCACCCCGGGCAGCCACTTTAGCCATCCAGATACGGTTGCCTCTTACCAGAACCCTAAATTTCTCAACTGTTTTCAGTGTGTTGACATTTCATTTTGTTAAATAATAATTTTCTAAAGTCACATTTTGTACTTATTTACAGGTCTACATGTACAGAAAAAAGTTACTGTGTCATGAATTTTTATTTGTATCGATTAATTGTTCGTCCACAAGAACAAAATTATATCTTGAGATGTGGTAAACTTTATCATCAGTACATCGTTGATATGTATGCCAAAATAGAAACTGAACGTCTTAATTTTATTCGTTTCAACCAAACAAAATTAGGATCCGAAGAATACATTCATATTTGCAAGATGCCATAGCGAATGATGCTAATGTTAATGATATCGGACGTTTAAATATATTGCCATCTTCGTATATTGGTAGCCCAAGGCATATGAACGAATATGCACAAGACGCAATAGCCTATGTACGAAAATACAGTAGACCGGATCTGTTCATTACATTTACATGTAATCCGCAGTGAGTTGACATCAAAAACAATATATTTGAAGGACAGTCGACAACAGATCGTCATGACATTACAGCACGTGTTTTTACGTTGTTGCCAAATTTGATTGATGTTACGATTTTAACTGGTAAATCAAAAGGAGAAGTTTGTTTGATACCGCGTATCCCTATGATACCAACTGATATGCCATTTGAATTCAGACGATTACAATATCCTGTGCGTTTATCATCTGCGATGTCCATCAACAAGGTCCAAGGGCAAACACTTTACGTTTGTGGTCTCAATTTGGAGGAATCATGTTTTTCATATGGCCAACTTTATGCTGCCTGTTCTAGAGTGGGTACTCCCTCCCCCCAGCCGTTTTTTTATTCATGCTCAAAATGGAAAACATAAAATATTGTTAATCCAAATGTTTTAGATTAAGATTTAAAATAGCTAGCAATATTAATACAATATTTTTATTTGAATAAATGAATTTAATTCCAATTACCTAATTTATTTTATTATTTCTACGTTGCGAAGCACTTACCGGGCCGCTAGTATATAATATGTATGCTTGCTGGACATTTTCTTTGTAACACTACATAGCATACGAGTACGAACTAGATTCCTTAGGGATGCACTTCTTTCTCGCAATGTAATAAAAGATATCTTGTTTGTTGAAATCTCAACAACCAATATTGTCTTGCTATATTCTTGATATTACTGCTTCTGTTTTCTCTAACTGAAAACTGTAAATAAATATTATTTCAATAGCTGTCGTGTCACGCACTTAGTTTATGTGACACTAGTTTCACAAGTGTCAGATAAACCTAACCTAACTTTTTGCTTGTTTGTTATCTACCATTGAACTCAAAAACTACTAGAGGGGTGCATGAAAGGAGCCTCCCCGAATGATGTACAAATCGATTCCCTACGTCCGGCGCACTCTGGGCAATTCGCGAGTTCTCCAAAGCGAATTGGCTAATCCTTTCACCACCCAGCACCACGATGGCAAGTCAAAATAAAATTTGACTCAGCCATCGACACGAGAAGAAAAAGAAGACTACTAGATCGATATCAAAAAGGTCTTTAATTTTCGAATGTTAGAGTAACCCCCTTACTGATATTATAAATGCCAAAGTTTTTGATTATGGATGTATGAATGATTGTTACTCTTTCGCGCAATAACAACCGGGTTGATTTCGATGAAATGCCTGGATTTCCATATAAGCTTAACGACATATAGAGCGGGCGGATGCTAGTAAGCTATATTTTATCGAGGTACAATAAAGAAGATTATTAAATTACAATATTCATATATTCAAACCTTTTGGGTAATACAATACCTAATACATGTATTGTATTACCCCGGGACAACCGCTTCGTCATTGCTCTTTGTCAGCAGCATGTCAACGTCAATATCCACAAAGTAAAAATGTTACATTGCCTCTATTCACACATTTTGACTTCAGTTTTGACGTCCTTTTATCGAAATACTCATCGTACTTCTATTGGATAAAAAGATTGAAAGATAGGGTCTAGGTCTAGATCTTTTATGTTACACCAATATTAATAAAGGTAATTTTGTAAACAATAATACATCTGCCGAGACTTTGCCCAATTACATTGGCTTATAGTCTAATGGTTTTAACTGAGTATTAGTATTTTACCTGAAGCGATTGCCAGCAGACCACCACAAGAGAGTATCGTCCTCGTACGAGGTAATACGATACTTTTTGTTAGACTAGTTGTCAGACTTTCTGGCTTCTGACTACCCGTAACGACTGCCAAAGATGTATAAATGGCAACCCCAAAGATGTATAAATGGCAACCCCAAAGATGTATAAATGGCAACCCCAAAGATGTATAAATGGCAACCGGGATAGACAGCTTAACGTGCTACACGGAGGAAAACTTGTTATGTTAAAAATGGTTACCCATCCTCGGCCGACCGACTTAGCCACGAGCTCCAGTTTGTAAATAAATACTCTTAGAGATTGTATTGTTAAAAGTAATGTTATCATATCGCTATCAGGACCTTACGATGGTCAAGTAAGTAAATGAGCAAAATTAAGGGCAGTTTCTTTGTGTGGTAATGAATTTCTATTTTAATAATTATAGCAAGAGAAAATTTATTTAAGATAAATTTTTATGTTATTTTTTTTTATTTAATGTAATTTTTTTCCAAAAAGCTCGGTTTTATGTTCAAACGACTTTGATTTTTTATGCAAATATGCACTATTATGAATGAATTTTAAAATAACCCTTCCAAAATAAAACAGTAACAAACAAAACGCCTGTACAAATTGTAAGAACATAAAATAATACTTACCTATGTTAATTATTGTCTTTGATACTTTTTCTTCAGGCGCATTTCTAATGTAAACATAATAAACGTGTTTCATAATGAAATTGCAGTTTTATAAGTATAATAATGATGCAAATGTAGTTGTACTATATCGTATTAAAATTTGGTGTGGTTAGTTTAATATCACGCCATGTTTTTTCTTTAATTTAATAGTGGTCCCGACATTATGACGTCAAAATAGCGGGACCACTTTCTTTGTAGGATATTTAGTAATTTTATGGGTGTAGAATTTTACTATGAAAGTATGAAATAGTAGGAAAAGTGTATTAAATCCTTATCGCATGATATTCACAAAATCTGGCGGGGTCCCGCCATCTTGACGTTCACGGAAAATGTCCACAATTAGAACTTATTATGACCTCGCTTGTCTTCTACATCTATCTTAATAAAAATGGTTTAGAAACAGTTTATTAACCTGGATAAGGACAAAGCTTTATTTTATTGATTTACCTAATGGACCAATTCATGGGCTAATAAATACATTAAAAGAGAATCTATACAAGTTTACTTCACATATAGTCCGAGTATAATGATAATATTGTATTGTACACAACAAATAATAAAGAAAGTTACAGATCAAGTGGTATTAATGTCGAGAATCCAGACGTCACGTATATTTATTGGACATTTTCTGGATGTAATACTAGTTAATATCTAAATAACTACTCCGGAGATACTTTCTTACAATGTTATAAGAAATTGTATCTGTACAACAGATGGTGAGTTACAACAGAAAGTATATTCAGCTAGAAAAGTAGCTGAACACGTGATTTTTTTTGATGGAAATCACATTTTTTACATTAAAAACATTCCTTGTATAACATAATGTACTTATTAAATTATCAATAACATTAAGTTTTAGGTCATCAAATCATTAAAAAAATATAATAAACTGGATTATAATAAACTAGCTTCCAATCGTAGCTTTACCCGCGTGGTGGGTCGTGTGCGCGCCCGCGGTGTCTTTATAATTAGTAGAGATAAGGGCTTTGAAAATTTGATTGTGTGTAGCTACTTCTGTTGCTGACTGTACCTTATCTAATACCTAATACTGTAATGTAATGTTTTTGTTTATGTTTTGAGCAAATATTACTAGATGGATTTGATGAAATTTTGCACAGATACAACAATGGAGATTAACATTATGACCACCTTTCGTCAACATGCTCTTTCAGTGAAGCCGCGGACAGATATTAGTATTTACCAATTATTCCTGAGCTCCTATTTGATTGATAAAATATGATTTAAAATAAACTCATAACTTAATTTTACGAAAGGTGCATGAAAGGAGCCTCCCCGTGTGACGTACACAACAATTTCCTACGTCCGGCGCACCCTGGGCAATTCGCGAGTTCTTAAAAGCGAATTGGCTAATCCTTTCACCACGATGGCAAATCAAAACCTTGACCACATTACTGACTGTCCAAAATGCCCTACCACCTGCACAAGAGAGGCGCTCATGAACGCCGACGAGAGCACCATAACAGTGGCCACTTATTGGACCAAGCCACCCAGAAATTTGACTCAGCCATCGACACGACGAAGAAGATTGTACGAATATATAAAATTTGTATATATTATAACAATAATTTTAAAACTAACATTTAGGCGACATTTAACATAACAACAACCAAGTTGAAGTTTCCAAATGAACTATTAGCTTGAATAGAGCTTAATTGAATCGTTTTAATTGAAACAGTAATTGTTATTACTTTCACTTATTGTCACTGAGTTAACTCTTATTATATAACTTACTATTAATTTTGAAATTAATTTTAAAGACGTACATTTCAATTAATTTATCAAAGTATCTTTGTTTTACTAAATAGAATAGTTTAATCAATTAGGATTTAGTTTTCAAAACGTGGGACTTGGGATTCTCAAGACAAATATTAGCTTATTTTGTTCTTCGAAGGAATACCTTCTCTTTACACATGCATATTCAACTTAACTATTATGTTAATGAAAAGATAACTATAATAGTACATTGTACACCAAGGGATAAAAGTAGTTGATTTCATTGAGGGTGTAGTTTGAGGTCCGAAGCGTAGCTGAGGGCCTTAATACACCCGAAAGAAATCAAACTTTCGCCCGAGTTATACATAGTGCTTTATACTACACCTACAAGGAAAATAAAAAGATGGTGCATTTTTCTCACTTCTCCATTACAGAAAATCTGCATACGCTTTATTATATCTGATCCTTGACTTTTGTGGTAAAAGGTCCTCAATCACTGCTTGAGCAGTTACTTTCAATTCCTCCGGAGTCAATAAATCGTCAGTATCACTATCACTCGACATATTAAGTTCTTGCAACAAATTGTTTATTCAAAAGTTTTAAAATGATGAGGAATTTGGAGCGAAATGCAAAAATTTTCACAATTTCGTCTTTCATACGCGCATAGTGGCAGTGGGCTGGTCACGTCTGCCGAAGGACCGACAGCCGCTGGAGCAAACGAGTCCTAGAATGGAGACCGCGACTCGGCAACCGTAAGGTAGGACGCCCCCCTGCCAGGTGGACTGACGACCTGAAAAAGGTCGCTGGAGGGGACTGGATGCGGAAGGCGCAGGACCGGGTTTTGTGGCGCAAATTGAGAGAGGCCTATGTCCAGCAGTGGACTACAAAAGGCTAAATGATGATACGCGCATAGAGACACGGGTAACAATCGCATGCAGCCAGCTACACTTTATGAAGTTGATTTGTGAAAAAACGTTTGTAATTATTTTGTAACAGGTAATAATAGTGATTTTAGTGGTTTATTTATGGAGTTATTATATAATTAAGTTACATTAATTTATTAATTTTTATAAAAGTAGTTATTTTATTCTTTTTTATTTATGGTTTACCAAAAAGTACAGAAAACAAAATGAAAAAAAAAGAAATTTAAAAAAAAGTTTCCTTTACAGAAATGCAGCCCGGGTCAAACAAACGTGCTTATTGGAATGTGAGTGTTTATACACCACATCTTTGTGGTAATATCGCCGTAATTGTATGTAAATGTTCAATATTACATACTGATAATACTGGTCACATACTCGTAACTTGAGCACCTGTCTAGTTATTTACGCATAGCGTTGGAACACAGGTGGACATGACTGGCCGCGCATGAGCATAATCCCCTAATATATCACCGATGTGACGGCCTCATTATTATACAGGCATTTAGAGGACAGGGGACATTATTTAAAGTAAACATTATATAAACATGTACTGATTGTTCATGATATCGTGGTGCTTTTAAGTTATTTTGCATTTAGCAACTGAGGAATTCTACTCCCTTCATACATCTCACATATTATATAAATTCAATGAATTAATATTATATTAGCCATATTCGTATAACCTCATTTTTTAAAACGATAAATTTAATAAATATTTTTCAAATTGGGAAGCACGATACCAAAGGATATTTTTTAACTAGAATCTTTTTCTGTTGGACGAATAGTTTTTTTGAGAAATGAAGTAAGTTATAAAATATACCTAGACAATAATTCATGTATGTATTTAAATAAACCAATTAAACGTAACGTAAACCCATTTATTACTTTATTGTAGTTTTAAAAAATATAACAAGAGGTTGTACACGAAGTACAAACAATATGTATAATAATATATAGTCTTCAAAACAATACTCTATAAAATTTCCGATAGTATTGTGTCTACAATAAAAACAAATTATCCTTACTCCTTTCTAATATTAATAAATAAAAAAGTAAATGAGAAAGTAGCTCTGTCTGTTACGCTTTCACGGATAAACTACTGAACTGATCTTGACATAAATAGCTATTGGTTTTTTTACCGGCATAACTATATTATTACAATAGATGTGACATTGCCATAGCAAAAGTGGTGATATATTACGTCACAAACACAAGTAAAGCCACGGTTTTAAGTTAGTATCAGGTGAATGTTTGCGTCACAAATTATATGTATGTTACGTAATTAGGACCATAAAGTTATACATGTGTTTAAGTAAACATGAAGGTTTGTGTGCGTCCCTTTATAGCGGTTGAAGCACCCTTAGGGATAAGGTTCAACGAATTTAAAAGGCTTTTTTTTTTTGTAATAATTGTAACTGTCTGCTATTTTTTTGTTTATGCCTAATGGATTTAGCATACATTTTTTTCCTTTTGATATACTTATCCTTAAAAATATCTTTATTTACAGAAAAATATACATGTTGGATCTTAAATGAAAATAAAATTATTTAAACCATTTATTAACCACACCTTATCTTATATTTAGAGAACATAGAAACAGTTAACAGAAAATATAAAATGTACACAGAAAATGTGCGGCAAGGGATCTAACTCAGTATTTGCTGCGCGCAATGCACAGTACTGATTTTCAGCTAGTTCCTGCCAGAAAGAACAACACAATAGATCAACGCTCACAAGAACAATAAACCAAAAATCAAAAAATAAAAAAAAATGGTAGATACAAATACAGAGCAAAAGGAGATCTGTATATTATAAATGTATTACTTAAAAAAAAAAAATCATGTACAACTCGAACATGACAAATATCATGTAAGCTTATAATTCTTCTTGCGACATTCACTGCCTAAGTTACTTATAATTACTTATAATTCTTCTTGCGACATTCACTGACTAAGATACTTATAATTACTTATAATTCTTCTTGCGACATTCACTGACTAAGTTACACCTTCATTTTTAAAGTACAAAGCTCTCAAATAACATGTAAATTAATAATTGAAATGGTTGGCAATCTCGAAAATGTTTGGAAAATCTCATAATGATTTATGGTCTGCATTTTTCGCGACCAGGGTCTCAGAATCATGTACTCAGTCACAGGCTTCGTCAACAAGTCATTTACACCCTGTATAGTTATCACTTTTGATTTATTATATAGAAGTTGTGGTTATTATATAGCCACATTAGGTGGTCTAAAAACTATACATTAATCGAAAAAATATTAAGTTTTTAACAAAATACCTCTATATTTACAGATTTACAAGGTATGTAGGTATAAAATTACTACCAATCATGCGTTGAAAATATAAGCCCGGCTATGTATGTAAGCCTATATGCTCTATCAATCATTTAAAGAAAATATAAAACTCGATTCGTTTATTGAAACATTCCATTCCATTTACGTAATCATTTTAATTGACTCAATACCATTTCGGACAGTAAAAATCACAATTCAATTTTTTATCGACACTGCCGCGGGAGCTTAAAAGTAATAGCAATAAATAAAACGGACACTCAAAGAAAAGTACGGTATTTTGAACAGAACAGTAATAACTTAACAATTGACCGGTAGGGGCGGGGCGCCCCTACCGGTCAATTGTTAAGTTATTACTTCGCTCGGACACCTCTCCCATCCCTCGGCCGGTCAATTTATTAAAATAATATTATTGCCATTACGTTTCTATTCTCTTGAGTCCCATTTCATAAAAAAATACTATACCCCATTTTTATGAATTGTTCCATCAAATAAATATTGCCTCGTTATTTGAGTTGGTTAATTGCTATGACTTATATTTGTTCAAACGCTTTCGGAACAAATTATGCAAAGCAAATATTTTAGTAATTATAGCTTGTCAACAACTTACTCGGCTTTCGCTGCAAAAGCCACCGGAGCCAAAATGTAAAATTATGTAAACTTTACGTAATATTATGTAAACAATGTAAAATTGCGAATATTTTAATAAATGATTTCCTCCTTGCTTTGAATAACAAGGTTACTCCTCGGATTCAAGTATTTCATCAAAAACACAATTTAGTGCGAATGTTTTAATTAATGTCATGTCACCTTTGATACAATTTACGCCTTACTACCCTTCAAACATAATTACTAAACTGTGTCCGTAATAAACTCACACACACAAAGCCAGTGACACACTTACCGTCAAGCAGGAACAGCAGCCTGAAGATCAGGTGGCAAATCCTTTTCATCTTGAGCATTTGTATTCACTTATTTAGAAACGATTGGACATCAATTTTAAAACTACACGGTATTGTCAAACTACGAGGTATTCGGGATCACAATAATTTAATACACGAACTTATGTACTTTGGCAACTTAACGTTCGCGGGCGTTACTGGTCCTGCGAGCCGGACGCATTGTAGCGCGGCGTAGCAGACGAGCTCGCGGCGCGCGGTCGCATCGGCTACTGAGCGCGCCGCCGTAGCAGATCGCCGTAGCCGCGTAGCGAGGCTACGAGATTGCTCATTATGCCAAAGTGAGTCAGGCAACGTATTCACTACATTATTTCGTTTAATAAACTTCCAGCCGTATGCAGATGCGTTTACATTACGTTATAGAATTTTAGAGTTGTTGGGGCGTGCGTGCAAAATTAAACGCTTTGACGTGACGTCGTCACGGATTAAAACAAGATAGGCGTAATCACATTTATTTCGACGTGAGATCTCTTGAATTATTGAATCAGTGTCTGGAAACTCGCGTCTTCGTTTCAAACAAAGAAATAGAATATATTTGGGAAGTATTTTCGCGAGGAATGGTGAATTTATGTGGAAAGGAGAGTGATTGTGGGAAATAAAGTCCTGAATTGTGGCCTCCCGGCGTTTGTGGTTAGTGCTTTAAAATAGTTTGCTCTCTGTCTATAATAGGGTGCTGGTCGTAAACTTTATATTGAAAAAAAAACAAAAAAAACATGTTGCTGAGCTGATGCTAGAAGGAGCAACTCCTCAACGGTTAGGAGTACGGGAATATTTCTTTAAATATTGGCGCCTTAATGCCGTTTACTGTATTATTTCAAGTTATACACAAATGAGGCAAGACGTTAAATATTATTAAACTCGGGTTTTCTGTAAAATTATTATATTTGTGTTATTTCTTACCATTCAATAAAAAAACTGAGGTTTTACGTTTTTATTTTAAAACACAACCATGTAAAACAAAGTTGATTCACATTAAACCTCGAGACTTATGGCCAAGAAGACCTTTGAGGGATAAAAACGTGTTATCTTGAGGTCCTAACAAAAACGGTCATTAAGGACTGAAAGCCACTTCTAGTGATGTGACAAATACCAGTTACACAAACATGAATACAACCTGATAAATACAAATAATAGGTTAAATTATTTATTTAATTTATATCGCGTAATGTTGCCGACCGCCGGGCCTCTCGACCAACGAGGCAATAATAATTAAAAAAATATATTTTGTCGTTTGACGAATATTCGTTCAGCTAAGGTAAAATAAAAAGAAAAAAAAGACACAACAAATCCAATGCAATAAACTACCGCAAATATCCATTCTATTATGTCCATCCTAAGGTTGTCTGGAAGAGATCGCGTCAAGCGCTAAGGCCGCCCTTTGTACGTTATAGTTTTAAGTACCTATTTCTTTGTATGTTTGTTACAAATTTGAAGTGCAAATAAAGTTTTCTCTATCTATCTTTCTATCTAATATCCGGCAAGTACGAATAGAATACTTGTATTCGTTGCAGAACTACCTCGTCGTCAGTCATGAGCGAGGTTTGTCAGTAATTACTGATGTATTAAGGGCTTTATGATAGTTTCGGAGGTATTACAAATGGTTTTTGAATATTTAAGTTTGGAAATCACATCAGTAATGATGGTCGATAAAAAGATAAATGATTCGTTTAATTACATGGTGATAAATGTTTTGTTTTGATGGTAACAACATGAACATTTCCGGTAATTGTATCGTATACAGTAAACTCTGACTGTCTCATTGGTTTAAGCGCTGGGCCTCAAAACTTCGGTTCATACTTCAACTGATGAATGTTCCCGTAGCCAGAACTAATCTTCTGTCAAAAACACCCCTCACCAGAACCATTTCCGTTGTGAACGAAGCTCACGAGCGACTGGATATTTTTTCGTGCACTTTGAGTGAATTCGCAATAGTTGTATTAAATATAGTTGGTTATGAGGAGCCTCCCCGAGTGACGTACACAACGATTCCCTACGTCCGGCGCACCCTGGACAATTCGCGAGTTCTTCAAAGCGAATTGGCTAATCCTTTCACCACGATGGCAAGTCAAAATAAAATTTGACTTAGCCATCGACACGACGAAGAAGACGAATAGTAAATGAGAAAGACATTTATTTTTTATTATGTACCAATTTATGTGTATGTACATACTAGTGTTAGTTAGATAAGGTTAGACTTAATAAATAAGTGATTTTAGGTTAAGTTGATAGCTGCGCTGTCGCATTAGGTTTAATGCCTGTAATGATAGTTGTAAGGTTGTAATAAATAAACTTAAAATTTTGCACAAAGGTTCCATACTTAATATGGTGTAAACGCACACTGAGAAGGGTGTTTTGGGAATTTTATCGCTCAGAAGGTAAAATAAGGGTTGAATAGTTGTATGGACCAACGTATACATGACTGCACGTGTGGTGTAGTGGTTTAAGCGGTCGCCTCGCCGTTCTCCACTGCACTGGTGTTGTGGGTTCGATCCCATGGGACAAATCTTTGTGTGATTCGCAAAGATTTGTTCTGAGACTGGGTGTGCTTTTGTGAGTGAATGTGTGTATTTGGCCTTGTCATTAGGACCATTGGATAGTATAGTTGCTTCTGGCAATCTATCTAATGTAAAAAATCCAAATTTATCAATTTTTTTATTTATTTATGACCTTTAATAAAAATAAATGAACTTTTAAAATAGGGTTTGTCTTCGGCATTAAGTCCGCCTTTGTCACGTTTTGTGCAAAAAGTTTTTAAATAAATAAATAAAAGTTACTGCCAAAAATGTAGTATTTAAAATTTAGTGTCTTTTTCCTCTAGCCCTCAAAGGTTTGCTGGCAGAAAACTCATTTTTGAGTTAAGTTCACCTTTTGTCATCACCACTTTTATGTAACTGTATTTTTGTAATTTATGTGTACAATAAAGTATTAAACTAAACTAAACTAGAAAGTTCATAGATCGCATTAGATAGCGTTGTGCAGTTTTTCTTAATCACGTGACTAGCCTACGAGAACATACCAAAACTTTTGCCACGGAGAAATCGCGGCGACCAAAGAATCCCACGCAAATTAAGTCGTGCCAGCGACGACGTCTTGTTTATTATAAGACTAGCTGACCCGGCGAACTTTGTGCCGCCTGGTTTTTTTTTATTAGGATAATAAGTCAGTTGCGTTTTGTTATAACATTTTGAACGACTAGACCGATGCTTTGACTTGAACTAAGTTCAATGTCATGTCCCTCGGAAACGGGATAAAAAGTAACCAAGTTCGTCTCCTGGTTATAAGTTACTTTCCACCAATTTTCGGCGAAATCGTTTCAGCCGTTCCTAAGTTATAAGAAGTGTATCTAACACGGCTTTCTTGTATATACAAGGTGGATGCAGTAGCGACCCTTAATAAAACGACAGCATCCATACGTGTATAGAAGCAGTGCCTTTTCCCGTTGTTAATGAATACGGTAGTATGGGAATCTTGTTTTGTTGTTATGAAAAAAATTTAGCTGGCGTTATTGAATACTGACTATAATATACCGAAGCTGAATTCAATAAATGTCTCTATATCAAATCCACCCTGTATAAAGATACTTTTCATGATAATAAATACCATACGTTTTTCTCACTCAATTAGTGATGTCATAATATTCCATCTCCAATTAAAGCTAGCCGAGACACAAGATCTTAATGATAGCAATTAATACAGAGTGTTCACTTTTTATACAGAATGGTGTAAAAAGAGAGCATAATTCACCGGCGACTCACTTCATTAAATTAGTCGCAAACGAGGGTGGTAATGCTACAAGATTATGGTCATAATTATTGTGTTGCTTTCTACACTAGCTTCACCCTGCGACTACACTTGATTAGTAAGTCAGTAAAAATAGCTTTTAACTTAAAATTAACTTGATCGTTTTTGTGTTAAAGTTATACTAACTTTTGCATTAAATTAATCAATTACAGTATAATTATATCTTTAAGTAAAATCTAACGGGAATTAACGCGATCATGCATTATTTACCTTTTAGGCTTTACGTTTCGGGAGACACGTTACACTGGCCGTGGTCGCGTTAATTCCAGTTAGATTTTACTTAATCATGCAACGCGTAATTTTTAAAGTTAATAGTTTTACACACGGTTACACATTAAGCTTCATATTTCAAGTATAAACTGGTCACGCGTCCATCCGAGTCAACTGTCACTTGGTGGATAAAGAACGCTTCAACCGATACCTGTTTTAAATATCGTCTGAAGCGATGGCTCGATGAACAGGCGTTTTATACTGTAGACGAATTTTTTCAAATGAATCAAATGTAATTTAGATTATTATTATTAGTATTTATTATTATTAGTTGTTAAAAATTTGACAATTAAGAAATAATGATGTATTTTTTATTTGACATTGCAATATTAAATTTGAATTATATATTTTTATTTTAACCCAGAACCTTTTAATGCAATACCGTATACACTATTCACAAGACAACAATTCAAGCTCATTAACCGCTATTTTAAAACCTCCCTCTGCCCCTACTATACACTACCGTAAACCAAACTTGGCAAGACGCAATTTTCGAAAGTTTTTGCAAGTTTTCGTACTCTGTGTACAAACTAGCTGCGTTATTGAATAGTTAAACCGTTACAAGGCCTCCTCGGCCACTGCTCTTGCAAACTTAGCTTGCAAACTTTCCGAGGCGCTTATTCTGTTGTTTTCTTGGTGTCCAAATTGTTGGTGACAACGTTGGATAACTTAGAATTGGGCAATGTGTCTTTTCTGTGTTCTTGATTTCTTTGACCTTGAAAAAGTTTCATGCCTTAGGTTCGACTACTTCGTTGATTAATATTGGATTTTATTATTATAACTAATTGCTACTGAATATGTTGTCATTATCACAATCTTTTGGCATTTATATGAGCTAATTCCTAGCTACCACTTTGCTAACAAGACAAAGTAAAAAACGATGAATATAAGAAAAATCTGTGCTTAAATCAAAATGAATTTGTGACGCCCTATTACAGGGCATCGACCTTCTCCTTCTTCTTTTACTTATTTCTTTATGGGGTCTAATTGCAAATCCCAGCTCAAGCACTTTCAAAATTAAATGAGACTAAATTAAGCTGTCCTCTCCACAAAAGTATTACTTTAAAATGTCTGGAGTTAACAGAATAGGTCCCAGGATTGTTGTAGAAGTAACACAATACATTAAAATTCAGTGCAAGAGCCCAAATCCTCAATTTATAGTCCGTAGATACTCAACTTTGCAAACTTGAGTAAAAAAAGATAGGATTGGCTGGAAAGTTTGCTTCAGCACGAAGAGCGAGATAGAGGATGGACAGGCCCAGATTTAAAGGTGTAGGACCCTAGGGCAACGATAGAGCAGAAGGTTCGAAATACTATTTTGATATTCTGAGACATTTTTTGCAATTGAAGAGTTGAGGTGCTTCATAATATTTAAAAAAAATGTTTACTGTTATTTTTGATCAAGTAATATGGATAAAAAAACAAATAAGGTTTTTTGAATATATATTTTTCTAATTTAGTGTTGTAGAGGCCCCTGCAATGGGCAGTGGACCTACTTCTACCCTGAATCCGGTCCTGTATAGATGTAATGTGCGAGACAGAGACAGCGTTACAAGATTTGATTGTGATAGATTAGACTTGTTTCTGGATAGCTTGGCGGTAATATCGACAAAATGTAATTGGGTAAAAGTTGTGGGTAGTCATTTGAACTAATTACGTACGTATCTATTAGTATTGATTAGTTCTGTAATCAAGTGATTACAACAGGTTGGCGTTAAGAAGTACCTCGTGGACTAGCGGTATAATTTGCGATCGCTCACCGTGGTTTCGGGTTCAATTTATAGGTCGGAATAAAGAGTTATTTGCGATTACGTTAAGCAATTCTCAGCTCTCATTAGCAGCACTAAATATTAAAATCAGCCCAGTCTATAGCAAAGGACCCTTTATCTATAGTTAGTTAGTTAGTTTTTAAAGATCTTTATTGCATAAAAATAAACATCAAATGTAACAAATCTAGTGTAAATTAATCCTAGAAGTTAACAAATTATAAAGTAGATTACATTACACAAAGCTAGTGCGCTTTTTTCCGAACTTTTAGACATAAACATAACACATTACATACATAATAAAAATATTGTGAGAACATTGTACATATTTCATGCAAGCTTTAGTAAAGCATTACATTTATTTGCATACCTACCTTTATCTATAGGACCTAAACAAAATAAGTAAAATGTGGTTGTTTGTATACACCTCTACCATACCTTTCTGGGTACTATAACCGTGATGTTATGTTATTGAGAAGTCTCGAGAATAAAGGTCAACTTAGTCAATGTAAATTTTGCAAGACAGTTCTAGTGACTGCTTTGTTTATCACGATTCAAAAGACTGAGATGGCAATAGAATTGCAAATATTACATTCTGTAAATGGGTCTTCAATGCTACCCAGCGCTATAAAAACTAGTTATTGTGAATATTGACCTTGATGTAATCAGTCAATTGTGATTGTATTGTAGTTATGCTCATTCCATTGGTACGTTTAAGAACCGTCTTAGAAGTTGGTTATCAGACGAAGTTTTCTACAGTCTGGACGAATTTTATGATTTACCAATGGAAAAATTTAATTTAATTTTGTAATTTGTAATATTTGATGCATTTAAATGTATTGACTAAAAAAAATTGACATTGATTACAATGACATCATTGATTCTGACGATTTATTTTTTCCTTGTTAATTTAAAATTTTATTTATTAAATTACTATACTTGTTTTAATTTCTAATCTAATGTACTTCATTCTTTATTATTTATATCTTTATCTACACCCATGCTATAAATCCTCTATAAACGTTCTTGAAACAGTTAGCTAATTGCCAACATTAAAACAGCCAGTGTCATAATAACCATTATAACACCCAAACGGGTGTTATAATGTTGTACTGAAATTCATTATGCAACTCCTTTTTTACTCATCGAACAGCCACATTCTCATGGCATCTTTATGAATTTCAAAAAAAGAACATGTCATGCACGCGCGTTTCACTACCACAGCGCCGTAATTAAAATAAAAACTTATTTGAATTTTTGAATTGACGTCGTATCCCGCCATTTTTGTTCAATAATAGTATTGAAAAAATACTTTTTAATAATTGTACGATCCAAAATGTTAATAATTATTACAATAAATAATTATATTATTACCTATACATAGCTTTTTTGTATTAGATACTCACTAATTAAACTTTCCATGAATTTACATAGAGTTCTTACAACACTGTACCCTAATACCCTATGGTTTCAGAACATTTATAGAGGATTCATATCATGGGTGTAGATAAAGTCTTGTATGCAACTGTTATAATTAGGTATTAAAACACTCATGTGATACTATTATCACACTCGGCTTCGCCTCGTGTGATAAACCCACACTCGTGTTTTAATACCCCTCATTATAGAACAGTTGCATAAATAACTATTAATTAAATTAATTATGTATGTGAAGTTACTAATGTTATTTATTATTTTTGACGTTATTTTGTGACATATTATTATTATAAGAAAATGTAAAAAACTGACATGTAACATTAAGTTATCAATAAATAATTGTATAGTATTGTTTTGTATTGATAAATGGTTTTATCTACACCCATGCTATAAATTCTCTATAAACGTTCTTGAAACAGTTAGCTTATTGCCAACATTAAAACAGCCAGTGTCATAATAACCATTATAACACCCAAACGGGTGTTATAATGTTGTACTGAAATTCATTATGCAACTCCTTTTTTACTCATCGAACAGCCACATTCTCATGGCATCTTTATGAATTTCAAAAAAAGAACATGTCATGCACGCGCGTTTCACTACCACAGCGCCGTAATTTAAATAAAAACTTATTCGAATTTTTAAATTGACGTCGTACCCGCCATTTTTGTTCAATAATAGTATTGAAAAAATACATTTTAATAATGTACGATCCAAAATGTAAATAATTATTACTATTAATAATTATATTATTACCTATACATAGTTTGTTAGTATTAGATACTCACTAATTAAACTTTCTATGAATTTACATAGAGTTCTTACAACACTACAATACCGTATGGTTTCAGAACATTTATAGAGGATTCATATCATGGGTGTAGATAAAGTCTTGTATGCAACTGTTATAATAAGGTATTAAAACACTCATGTGATACTATTATCACACTCGTGTTTTAATACCCCTCATTATAGAACAGTTGCATAAATAACTATTATAGAAGGAAGTGCTAACATCTCACCTTTAACCTGCCATATTATACTGCTGCAATCCTTTTGTGATAAGAATAGGAGCTATTTTTAGTGTAGTAGCTATTGATGAATAAAGATTGGTTAACTGCAGACGCGTAGCAGAGCTGAACTCGGAACAATAACTGAACGCATTGTCAAGTCAAATATTTTTATTGCATAAATAAAAAATATGTGCGTGTAAAATTAAATGTTTATGCATAAGTGGAAATAAAATTCTTATGAATTTAACTAAGCTATAATCGCGAAGCGATAGAATTTAACTGCAGAGTTCAAATATGAGTTGCGTTTCTATCATTCGACGTTGATAATTCATACTAAGCACTAAGAACTTAGTTTAGTGTGCCCGTGAGAACTGGGTCAGTGTCGTATCTATACCTTTTTAAAATATCTCTGATTGTAAACATTTTAACCGACTTACAATAAAAAGACGCAATGCTCGAATTTTACAGTCTTCTTTATTGTTTTTCGTATATTACCTTAAATGAACTGTTTGATATGGTACCTACGGCTACGTTCTACCACCGTACCTCTCGCCATCGACAGCGAGCTCATCCTCACACACTTAAACAAATATCGTCGCGCACAGTGCGGTTCGCGAGGAATTTTCTCCCACGCACGATAAAGTTGTGGAATGAGCTCCCTGCCAAGGTTTTTCCAATAGAATACAGCATGGGGTTCTTTAAAAAGAGTGCAAATAGGTTTCTAAAGGGTCGGCAACGCACGAGTGATGCCCCTGGCGTTGCAAGTGTCCATAGGCTACGGTAACTGCTTACCATCAGGCGGGCCGTATGCTTGTTTGCCACCTCAGTGGAATAAAAAAAAAAAAAAAAAAAACTACTAGGATATTAGCATCTAGCAGTAAGCATTATTTCATGTTACTGAACTGATGCTGGCAGGTAAAACTCCTAAACGGTTAGGATTACGGGGATAATTCTTTAAATATAGCCTTTAAATATAATCTTATGGCCGTCTACTTTCAAGTTATATATAGATGAGGCGAGACGTTGAATATTACTTAAGTATTTTTGACTTTTTAGTGCATTTATATGTAATAATTTTAATTGAAGTCGGGTTTTTTTTGTTTTTTTTTATAAATATTTAATTGAACTACTACTACTTTAATTACTGTGCACACGAAAAGCAATGACCTTTTTATTTTCAAGATATCAATAGTGCGATATTTTGTATTGTGAACGTTTTTATTTTAATTACTGCTATAATATTATATACTACTGTCTCTATAGAAACAAATAGTAGAGGAGCCCATGATGCTAAAAGTGGATTTACTCAAGCGTCTTGGGGACCTATTGGGTTTTGTACAGCAGATGATAGGCATGATAATTAATATTTTAGTATGGTTTTTATCACAATAGACCCACGGAGGTCGACGTGAACACCCAAAGCCTCGTCCCAACAATAATAATAGTAAGTTTTTTTTATTTCCGCGGTAAATTAACGTCAACAGGTTTAAAAAAAGTTGTTAAGACATAATTTAGAGGATTTTTATTGTACTTTTTAACCGTGAGCTTTTACTTCATCTTAGAATGAGTCTGAAATAGGGTATTGAGAAGTTTTGTTTTGCAAGTTGACCTTACCTCTGGCTCAAATCGTATGACTTTTCTCATATACACATTTTTGAGCTAGAAAATAATCAAACGTGCCTTAATTTGACGATCTTGAGGATTTCTGCCAATCATTTTACTTTATTACATTTAATTCTATAATGTCGCCAAATAGAAATGTCTGACATAGTAAAAGCACTTAATAGGATGCAAGGTAACTGCCCTATCTTAATCTGATTTGCTAGAGTAATCCAAAAATCCCTTCTAGGGCTCCCCTACTAATATAAATATAATCTTTACACGAGTTTTACCTTTATTTCCTACCACTCGGGGCTGTGGCTGACAATGACACATTTTAAAAGCTGTTCATAAATCAACTTATATTTTACAAACCATAATTTTATTTGAATTCATATTAAAGTCCTCGTAATAACTTAAAATGAATTAAATATAAATGTATTTATTCATAAAATTAGCGCTACTTTTGTTTAACAGTATGGAGTCTGCTTTATAGATATATTATATAATACATAGCTAATAACCAAGATTATTATATAGGATACTTTTATCGACGTATCACGCGGGAGGCCGCGAGCGAAAGCTATCAAACCAATACAACCAACTCCAAAGCATTTTAAAGCAAGCTTAAGCAATCGATCAAAGCATTACCATCGCGGAGTTCGATCATGAAGCAGTAATCCCTGGCCTGAATGACCAGTAATTGCCATACTCGAGCTTTCATCGTGATTTAAAGGCACACGTACGATACCCATTTGTACTTTTGAAGTCTGGCTCTAGATATTTAGATTCAGCATAATATATTTGACGATTATGTCCAGCTTATGAAGTTTTTTAAGGATGTGTAATTTATCATCACTTAAGAAGCTTATAGCCTCGATAACATCATTATAGACTGCGTTTACAGTGCCAGCGGGCGGGTGGAATCTCAAAAACACACAGGCTTTTTAAAATTGTATTCCCTAGAAGATTAAGTCTGTTGTAAATTAACTCGAAAAAATCAATAGATAACGCTGAGCATATTTTCTAACTCGCGCTATGGAATTGGAACAGAGCAGAATAACGCTTGAAACGGGCAAAACCGCGGGGTCATCTAGTCAATTATACGAGTCTTCTTACTAAACATTGCCTTGAAACTTTACAAATAAATGTAATCGGAATGAATTAGATCTAGTTTCTAGAACAGATCTCATCATTGTCGGTACTCGTGCTATGCGTTGAATTTGGAACGAATTTTCGATCGAATATTGGGCCACTGGACATTTCACAATTTAATCAAATCATCATAAGGAAACGGCTATAAAATTCAGCTCACTGACATTCGAAAATTGGACAAAAGAATTTCTTTGACAATTCCACAACGAGAAGCATATTTTATTTGTGCCCTATTAATATTACAACGTTTTATAAGAGTTTTATCAACGAGAAATGGTCAACATCTTAATTGTAACCTCATCATTGTCCGGACCTTTTCTCATTTCCATTGCAGTAAACTTCGAATCTAATGGATTCAGTTAAATATCAGTATTTTACGTAGACTGTCTTCTGATCTCGACAACACAGTAACGGACGATATAATACTATTTGTTAATCTGACAACCGTGTCAGACATATCGCCACAGAGTAATGACTGTCATTGACTTTCAAATGACAACCAGGAACGACAGTGTAATGTGTCTTTCTAGTCATGGAGGAAAATTTGTTAAGTAATGATGGTCACCCGTCCACGGTTATGTTCGCTAATGTGTATCGATATATATGCAAAGGAACGCTGACTATGTAGCTCGCCGATTCTACAGGCTATACAGCAAGGACTGTTTCTATCAAAACAGTTCAATTGCGTCAGTTACAAAGTAGTGTCTAATGCTACGACTCTACGGTACGATCACGATGCTGTCACGAAATATAAAGAAGTTGTATCAGTCCTGCTCCTGTCGCACGCAACTAGCGCGTGATAGTAGCGATACTCAATTCAATTCAATAAAATTTATTTATTTCAAATTAGGTGCATACAACATTTCTTACTATTGCTACTATCCACGCTTCACAAAATCACCGTGGTGGGTGCGCGGCCTAACTGAATAACTTCTGTGAAGAAAAACAGAAAAGTAATTAAATAGTAATAAATTATGCTATATTCACAGACAAACCCGTTTTATTACCCACGAACATCCCACATAATCCCTCCCACACATTATTCCAATAATAACGGTAGTATTCCTTTGTTTCGGTGCCTTTAAGATCGCATGTGTGAAAGTCGTTGCTATGGAAAAACTACTGGAACAAATTACCGTGATGTACTACTATTGGGTGTTGCTAAATCTAAAAGTAGACTAGGCTAATAGTTTGCTAATGTTTATAAGCTGCCTATAATAATAATTATATTGTTTTATGTTTAGTATTAAAATGTCAAAAGGGGGTTTTTACAAAGTCGTTTATCAAAACCAAACAAGCATCTTGCCACTCGTGATTTCAGAACTTACGGAGCGTTTAGTTGGCTGCAATTTATTTCCTCTTAACGTTTTGTTAGTAAGTGCATACAATACGTGAAAACCAAAAATCCACCGTCACTTGTTGGCATCATGAAAGTTTGAGATAGAAATTCGTTTGTTGAAATATTTGCAATACCTATTTAATAGCATTGCAAACTCTTACGCTGACCTTTGAAAAGGTTACAATCGCATCGGCAAACAATTTGCAGCAGATAGTTCGCACTATGCAAACAAACAATAACACTGCACACGGTGAAGTAAAATTCGTAATGTATAGATGATTTATCGGTTTTTGTGGGTGCGAGCCAAAATATATTTATACCTAAAAGGTTCCCAAATATTTCGGACTTAATAGATAGTAGATAAAAATGTTTCATGTTGAGTAAGTGGAATGAAATTTACAGGTTTTACCAAGAGCATTGAGGTTAATAACATACACATAAACAACACATCACGCCCATGACTTAAAGGGGTTAGGTGTACATGTATAACACCGACATTTCACCTGTTATGTTGAGTAGGGCTAGTACGAGCGGAATAGATGATGATGATGCGTTATTGTCATGTTTCTCCCTACAGACATATTATGACAAAAACGTGACAAAATATATTATATCCCGCGCTCGTATGGGCTGGCTGGCACGGCTCTGGGCTCTTTAGGTTTCATGATATTGAGGGTGAGTCTATGCCTGTATTTTAATCTAGGTTATAATCTCCTAAGGTCAAATTATATCAAAATTATTTCAGTAGCTTTAGCGTAAAAATGTATATCTCACAAATAAATACTAATTGTTTACATAGGTCTTAATTGTGTAAATATTTGAGGGTATAGTAATTATGTGTACAAATCGCGAGACTTTAAATATCTCACAAAATTTTAATATTAATAGAAAGGGAATTACTGCTCGGCCGGGTATATTTGTTTCCATGTAAAATTGACGGACTTTTATTATTGTAGTTACTAAACTACGATAATAAATTCCGTCAATTTTACATGGACAATTAATTACTAAATTACTAGCGGTTGCCCGCGACTTCATCCGCCCCGAATTCGATATTTCCATGCTATTTCCTACATAATTTACCCAATTTCCTTTCTTTTACTTCCGTCTTACACTTTTAACCCCATATCTGCCCCCCTTGCAGAGTGAAGTTTCTAAAACATCTAGATTGTTGATAATTTATGTCCTGTAGGTAAGCTATGTGCATAATTTAATCATTTTTTCTTTAAAATTTACGAATCTCCTAAATAAATTTACACTTTGGGATAAACTACAAAGATAAAACATATACCAGTTTTTAAGTTTGACTTCCAGCTATACAACTGTGAAAACCTTCAATTCCATACGGCAGTTTTTGGGTGATCCGCGTACGAACATACAGACAAATAGACAGACAAAAATTCTAAAAAAATATGTTACGGCTTCTACTGCTGTTAGAAATACCTCTCGTATTTTTTAGATATCTTCAATGTACAGACATGGCAAATTTACCTATCTTTTTTAAATAAAAAAGTACGTCTTTATTTCAAGAAAAATATATAATTTTACTATGTATAGAAGATATATAATATCAATGCTTTTACAGTAATAAGTAGTATTGTTTGTGACTTAACGAGCAATATTTTACTGAATATATATTTAACAAATAATTGGTAGCTTCGATAGCGACAGAAAACATAAAAATTAAATTAAAAGCATTCACAAAACCAACTGCGTGAACGGAACTAAGAGTTGGAAACCATCCAAATTGTATTATTCTTATGACACGTAGATCTTTAAGCCTTGCAAATGTTTACTGCACCATTTTAAACTTAAAATAACTTGATTTTGCCAAAGCATCACAAAACATCCCACGATATTTTGTTTGGCAGTAGTGAATTGCGTGTCGGTGGGATTCAATCCCAAAAAAAAGTTGTATACACCCTCATTAAATCTAATTATATTCATCGTAACGTTCCCGATTATTCATATTCCGTCTGAATTTAGAAAGGAAAGTGTTAAGAACGATGATGAACCACGGTTGAAAGTTAGTTTGGTTGTTTGATATAATCTTGAGAATGTTCGATCTAAAAAAATATTCTTGTGTTTAATCATTGTAACTTTCAATATAGGTTCTTTAACATAACGCTCACAAGGCACGGCAGCAAATCAAATCAAATCAAAATCTTTTATTTGTTAAAATGTGGTTTTCACAGGTGTTAGGTTAACATTAAATTTAGCACTGCACATTTGCTATCTTACTTGTATAGCATACAAATATAAAATAAACTTAACTAAGAATAATAATTAAAAATTTAAACTTACACGTCATAACACTAAAAAAAATATATAATTATTTATATTTCTTAAATCATTTGCTATTAATTATTTACACAACGCAACACAACATTATATTTTACAGCTTAAATATTCATTTACAGAATAAAAACATTTTTCATTTAAAAATGAAAATAATTGGTTTCAAAATTTATGTGTAGGTAAATTACGGACATCTTGAGGTAGGTGATTATAGATACGGACTGCCATAACGCTCGCCATAGCAGCTATTAACTAATACAACAAATGCCACGCGGACGAAGTCGCGGGCAAAGGTAGTTTATAATATTAGTAAGATAAGATGTCAGACGTATTCAAGTAGTATTTATAAATGACTTCTCTAGAATATATAACAATCTATTAACTTATGAATGTACATTAACCTTCAAGTTTACGTACACACAACTACACATTAAGCTATACATGTCCAGTATGAGCTGGTCTCGCGTTGCATGGAAAGCCTATACAACGACAGACCATCTTATACTGGAAATGTATTATTTGATTTTCAGCCGTGTTGTAGGCACCAATGTAAATGATTCCCTTTTCGTAACTTTCTCAATAAAATAAGTTTCTTAAGTAAAGCCGGCAATATGATGTATCTTTTCTTCATAAACATGCTTTTACATATTAACTTGATAATATTACTTACTTTAGAAACTGGAAATTCCAATCTGACTTAATACTTGCTCACATCGTCTATGTTTATAACCGACTTTGAAAAAGAGGGAGGTCATGTATTCGGCGCGGTTTTTGGAACGAAGTTCCTTAACGCGCGTTGCGAAAGGGGGCTAGACGGAAAAAAATGGAACGAAAAGTTGTAACGACACTTTTCGTAGCAATTCTCGTAGCGGCGTAGTAATTACATGCTACGTTACAGCTACGGTGCTACATCATCAGACACCCAGAGAAATTTTTTTCTGTGTCCGTCTCTCTCTCTCGCTTATAGAAAAAAAAAGATAAATTAAATAAAAAAAAAACTAAAAAAAAAAGATATTACTAGAGTTGAGTTTCTAAAAAATTGAGGGGCGCTAACGCTCTGTGAAAGGTCCGCGCAGGCTTACACGATAGCTGTTCTAGTCAGGTAACAGTGAATTGATAGCTCGATATCGTGCACATCAATCCTCAATTGGATCTGCAGAACATACTTAAACTATAAATCGGTGGACCTTATATATAGGACTTTGTAACGAAACCATAGCGCGATCTAATTCGATCCCAACGCCATCTATCGAGCGGTTTCGGAACTGATTGGTGCTACAGTACTAAATATCTCTCTCGCATAGAGCAAGCAAGCGAGATATTTTCGTTTTGTCTCTCTATGAATAATAAAGTAACTATGCTTATCTCTGCACCACCCTAGGTTGACTGTAAGAGAATGCCATCAGGCATTAAGTCCGCCTTTGTACTATTTTTTTGTGCAAAAAGTTTAATAAATAAATAAAAAAAACATATAATCATAACTTAAAAAAAAATACAATTCCTGCCTTTTGTTGAGTGTATACAGGTGTTTTGTACACAATAAATAATTAAAAATAGTAACAATAATGAATCCTTACAGTGTTTTTGCACAAGCTCCGGATATTGCTGATGGATTTAGGTAAGTAGAGATTTTATACAGACAATAATAAATGCTTTTGTATTTTAGCACGTACGCATTATAACCTTTCTTTACTATAATATTGTGCTAACCAAGTCATACGCGTTATAATCTCTCCATTATTGTGTGTCATAAGTATATTAAATTCAAAAGCAAATTATTTTTTAATATTACCACAGAATGTTTACTGATTTTGTTATGTACATTTCATGGAATATCCGATTAGAACACATCTAATTATGTTATTGGGATTGGTGATGAGATTATTGATAAAGAGATCTGATATTATTATATCGCGAGTAAACTTGCGAATACAATTTAAAAGAAAGCAAGGTAATCGCAGAAAAATAATGTTAAAGATAAGGTTTGTTATGTGTGATCATAGAACTATTACTCCTAGAAACCGAGTACACGCATGAAATGTGAAGCCACTTTAATTGTGCCGTTTCAGTTCAGTGTAACTCTCTGGTATTTATCAGATTTTCATTTAGTTTGTCTATCCGCCAAGCGGCACATTATAATTTTTAATCAATCTGTTTTTAGCCTAACTTTATACTTAAATTCATACAAGCAGTTTATTGATCTAGGCATTATAAGTCTATGCGTGTGTTTGAATGAACCTCGCTTTTGATATTTTGAAATTCGAATAGCGCGAAAGTTCGAAGATAAGAATTATAATCCAGCCAAATTACGAAATAAATAAACATGAGCGAACACAGTTTGGGGATTTTGAGGATCGATAGGGGGGTGTATTCTGAGCATAAATTCCAATTTGAGGGGCTGTACTGAGGTCAGCTCAAGGTCATTTCGATGGAAACGCGTTTAATTCGATATCTCGAGAATGGTTAGTGTTAGGCGAAAAATTGTAGAGACCTTTTCTTTTCCAAACAAAATTTTTTAACTTTTTTATCTGAAACTTTTTTTTATAACATTAATATTTTTCAACTTATTACTCCCGCAAGGCAAAAATTTTACTTTTTCTTCTATTTTTCGTCGTTTTCTCCCCAACCATTCAATTTTATTAAATTTTACCGATCATCGAAGTGTAGATCTTTTAATTATGAACAATTTTGTTCTTAAACTTTTTTCCGTAATGCCAATACCTTCGGAGTTAAAGATTACTTTACCGAGCGGTAAAGCCACATCGATGGAACCTGCAGATACCGTCAATTCATTAATTATGCCAGAAGATTTAGGATTCAATGCGAATGCGATGCGAAACTTAAAACCTGGATATTGAAGTCACCCTTTTCGTTCGCCTACCGTCAATCCCTGCAAATATTGAGCCAGTCTTGATCGATAGTGACGATGAAGAGCCGCCGACCCTTTCTGTGATAATAATATCTACTCAGGCTATCATACATTGCAATTTAGAAGCTAGTGAAGTAACCAATAGCGCAGGCCACCGTTATTTGAGCCATGTCGTCGTTGCATCACAATCAAAACCTACAAGACTACCGCGTTCAGACTTAGATGCAATTCTGGAATATGAAAGCTGATGATATTGTGCAAGACCCACACTGGACTCCACCCACTAAAAAAAGAAGACCGCAGTTGCCATCTGACAGTGTAGATGATGTTCCCTTGCTGTCATTACAGACTAATGAGCCCAGCTCTTTGGAAAATATGCTACCTACAGATGAGGATATTGAACATTTAGCTGTTTCCGAAAGAAAATGTTGTACAATTCAATAAAAAGGCTAGAATTTTTGGCAAGTCTTGTCTGGGATTTAAGAGAACCGATGATGGCAAACATAAGCCTTCTGTTCATAAGCCCAAAAGTAAACCCAGACTCAAAACATAAAAACTCTTTCTTGTGTGCATTCTTTAACGAAGAAGATCGTGAAGCAATCCATCGTTATTTCTAGAGTCTTAATACGTGGGCTGAAAAGAAAGCGTTTGTAAAAGCTGCTGCTGTTCGTAGAGGTATTCAAAGACGTCGCTATAATGATCAGGTTTTATCTGGATAATGGTTGCAGTTATCAAGCTGGTAATATTACACAAAAAGAATAATATGATGATCAAATACTTTAGAAGAATGAAGCTCGTTAAGCTAAAAAAGATGCCATAGAATAGGCAAACGTTGATGTTCAGGGCGTATTACGTGCACCTAAGCTTTTGGCCAGTTCTTTATATTATAGACTTAAGTTACAGTGTCACAATTTTACAGTTTTTAACTGCAGGACGTAGAAAGTAACCATTTATTTTCGGCATGAAGTTGATGGTAGCGTATCTGCTAATGAGTTTAACTCTTGCTTAATCGATTACTTATCAAACATGGTGGCGGATACCGAACGAGTAATCATAATAATTTCTGATGGATGTGGTCAAGCGCTTTAAGCGATTTATCCCAAAGCAAGTCTCTTCATATCGAGCAGTTGTATTTAGAAAAAGGCATGATGGAAGTGGACAGTGTCCACTCAACAATTGAACGATACATTAAGCCTTCAATTTATGCATGCAGTGACTAAGTGGCAAGAATGCAGCAAGCTCGGCCTAGAAATCCAAGTCAAGTCAAGAAATGTCAAGTCAGTCAATGTATATACAATACGACTTCTTTCTTAATTATGAAGAACTTAAGTCGAACTTTAAAATCGCCTTTATCCCCTTGGGATAAAGGCGTGATTTTATACATGTATTATGTATGTTTATTTATGTTTCAAGAATTTTAAACGAAATATTCTGAGTAACTGCATCTGACATTTCGGACCCCTATTCCTCTTGAACTAATGAAGTGAACTTATCCGCTATAGTTTTCCTTTAAAGTTCATTACATGTACTACCGACACATTTTTTTTCAGATTTTGGGATTCAGTAGTTTAGCTTTTAGAGGGGACGCTCTACTCGAACAAAAATTTGCTCTTTAAAGTTATCTCGCAAACGGATCTCTAAATCAAAAAATTGTCTTAGCAACCCCTGAACGTTTTTAAAAGTCCTATCTAACAATACCCCACACTATGGGGTAGGCTACAAAAAAAAAAACATCCCTACTTTACATGTAGGGCAGCTACCCGAAAAAAAAATATTTTTCCAAATTTTATTCTACGACTTTCTTTGTATAGTTAACATGTTTATGCAAAATTTCAGTTTTCTAGCACCAACGGTTTCGTCGCTATGCCTCGGACAGACGGACATGGCGAAACTATAAGGGTTCCTTGTAGGTACTACGGAACCCTAAAAACGGGTGTTTTTCTGTTTATCCCAAATTTTACGAGGTTCTGTATTAAAGCCTGTCTATTTACTGTACGGAATGATCGAGGCACGTTTGTGAATGCCCCTGGACACAAAGATGGCAGAATGTAAAATGAAATAAACATTTATTTTTGTTTGAGCTCTAAAAATGTCAGATGGATATTTTAAAAGGAAAGAGACTATTATTTAAACGAGTTAAGTTTTTACAAAAAATAGACAACGGGTCTAATTCGCGTAATTATTATACAGGTAAATAAATATGTGTGCTCAACTTCAGGCCATAAAAACCTATGATACTTCAACATGTTTGGGCAACGTTTCTTTAATTTATTAAACAAAATTTGTACCATCTTGAAACTGGCCTATTTGTGTTTTCCCATCCCTCATTCAAGTTGCAAACTTTTTGAAAACACGCACTTGATAAAAAAAGGATCCCAGACAATTCTCGTTAAAGACCAAAGGATAAAAAAATTAACATTATTATACCGCGAGCCCCTATTAAAAGGAAAAGAGACGAGGAATAATTCAAACACAATTTAAGTATGTAAACAGGAAGTTTAATAGCTACTTCTTATGACTTGAAGGCATTTAATAATTTGAGATGTTATCTAAGTCAGAGCTAAATTGTATGCAATGTTTAACGTTTTACTAAGTTATATACATGACATACATGGTAGACATGTCAGTCAAAATGTCAGTACTTACTACTGACATTTTCATGGACAATTGAAAAGTGCACATATTCACTTCATTTAATTTGTATATCACTACAACATTTAACGTTATGTTGTCTGTCCTCACGTGCAATCATGATTTTAGTCATCAATAGACTAAATTGATCTTCCTGTGAAATACAATTATTAATACCTCTTTCAATCATAATATAAAAATAGCGTCCCCCGTCGGCTTAAGCTGCGAAGTATACGTATTGTTATGGTATTATCTACGTAATTCCAGGCTTTAGCCACATGTGTGTCAAATTTCATTAAAACTCATCCAGTATTTTTTTGCATAAAAGAAAAACAAACATCCAGCCATTCTCTTAAACTTTCGCATTTATATTATTAGTTGCATAAGTTGAATTAGGTTAAACTAAACAATTCGAATATATAAACCCTATACCTAAAACTTCACCGAACATTTTTACATTTGGTAAGTCGTTTCGCGTCCGGGCGTCCGCGTTGTCGACCGGTTTACATGGCATTTACTGCTACTTTCCACTGAGTTACGAATTATATTCTACTGTGTAACTGACTGTTACTAGGAGTGAACAATTTATTGCTCAGTGAGATTTGGTACTAAAAGTACTTTTTGGACAGTTATTTGTTTTCAGTGAGAATATAAAATGTAAAGGGCATTTTTGTTATGAACTGAAGAACATTTTATATGAAATATTTAGGATTGGACCTAACTTACATATATAATGTTACTTACGTTAAACTGTATAAATAAAACTGATGGTGTTGATTTGCCATCGTGGTGAAAGGATTCGCTAGTCTGCTTGGTGGAAATTTGTCACTTAGACTGCACCCATCGATACGAAAGAAGAAGAATAAAACTGATCAATCTGTATAATATATGTTACTTGAAGGTGAGCAAGTTTCATTAAAACAAAGAAGCGTTCTTGAGAATTTAGCCTTAAAATTATTTGCTGGGCTATAGCTTGAAGTAACGTAATTATTCCGTTGAACTACACATTCGTTAGTTACCGGCTAACACGACCCTCGCTTTATTCCCCAACACACAGTTATATAACACCTACAACTGTTACTCCGACTGCTAACGAGAGCTTATTGACAATAAAACCCAATAACTCTATTTGGCACGACTCTGAGCATCGATTCTCACTCCGCACCGTTTACACTAGTCTATTGACCAGCGAAGCCATGAACGTAGCTTGTTGACATACTTGAAACATGTCATGTAGTCTAAGCCTATAGGGCATATACACGATCTCACATCCAATATACAACTACACAGCTCGTTGGTGAATTGCCTCAAATTAACTGCACATTCAGAAGTATGACAACATGCCAAAGCCGAAGCCCTTTGCGACACAAAATTGCACTGTGGAGTGACACATGTGCGTCGCTCTCGATGACAATTGTCGGCACGTGTCGGACAATACCAGTTGTACGAGGACACGTGTACATTGACTGGGAATCGCCGGCGGCGGATGGATGAAACGATATTTGAACTGACTCGTCGGATAGGGTTGACGATCGTTTAAAGAGATAAATCGAGCTAGGCATCGTGTGCTATATTTCTGTTTGATTAAAAATGTCACTTCAATTTCTTCTGATAAAATAATTTGCAACCGCGTATCGTGAAGAAACGGGTTCGATCCCTGGACTGGTGATTTTTGATTAGGAATTTCCAGTCGCAACATGGAGTCTGGAATTGTGACATGTGACTTAAACATAGCAGGCACTTGTTTCTTTACCTTTCACTTAAAATCTTTAGCGGTTACCTACAGAATTTTAAAGGAAATATTTTAGAAACTGATTATTTGCCAGTTCACTACAGAGTTAATATTAAAAAACGTTCCTTTTTATCCTTTCCAAGAGTTCAGTCGCAGCTGAGCTCACATGAAATTTCGAGCGGGTGGCTCCCCCGAGAGGTGTGCATTTTTCAGGAATGAAAGTTCTTCTAGTCGAGTCATAGACACTTCAGTAATTTTTAACAACTTTGAAAATTAGTTGATGAAATATCACTCGTATTTTCACACTGCTGCATAAGGGTTTCACGTTAGACGCATCGCCATCAAATACCTCTTCAAATTTTCATCAATATGGGATAAATTTTAGCTGTGACATGCAGACAGAGTTATATTTTTGCATTGACTTATAATTTAAATAACCGGTTTAATGCGCGTTGGGCCACAAGAATAAAGTAATTTGTATTTGCAAATTAGTAGTAAGGCTGACTGCGGAACCTAATAGAGCGCGGCCGACTAACTACGGAACCCTATTGTGTGTGGTGTTGTGAACACAATAGGGTTCCGTAGTTAGTCGGCCGCGCTCTATTAGGTTCCGCAGTCAGCCTTACTACTAATTTGCAAATACAAATTACTTTATTCTTGTTAAGCTCTTTTAACCAAGAAAACAAACAATTTTAATATTAATCTAGACAAAACGCACATGACCTTTAAGACCACGGTTAGATGCAAAGCTGGATGTAACTTATGAAGAATCTCTCATTTATGAAGTTGAATCAATAATTTTTTAGGTTCTTAAATTCTAGATTTAATTGGAATGCAAATGTCGATGGTTTATGTTAAAACCATATAAGCAATATCATGCCCTCCATATGCTAACAAAAGTAATGAAGCAACCTGCGGTAATGTGGGGTCGGAACTAAGGATACGCCATTTTATTGAACTACACTGAATAAGTTTATTGTATACGAGCCATGTGAAGATTACACCAAATAGATAGCTGTAAGCCTTTTTAATCTATCTTTTCTTATAAGTATCTTTTTTTCGTGGCGCAATGGATAAGGCATCGGTCTTACGATCGAGTGGTCGTGGGTTCGAATCCTGGCCATTACACCACGGACGTGAACTTCCTCCTAACACAAGCGAATTAAGCTTAGCTGGAGGGGGTTAACAAGAATACTAGTTATTTGTATTTGCAAAAAAAGTATTACGTTATGGCTGAGCCTACCACTAAAAAAAAAATACTAGAATGGCAAGATTTACGAAAAATGTTGGCGCATTTTAACAAACATTCAAAATGCATGTATTTTTATAGATTTTTAGAATATCAATATTAAAAGACGCAGCACGGGGTTGGAATTGTACGCTGTAGATAGCGAAAAGCTCACCTCTTTCAATGGAACCTAAACATACACGTTATGTATTAGATAAGTGGCCTTGTAAAAAATGCATTAAATGTTGCTCTGACTTAGATAACATCTCAAATTATTAAATGCCTCCACGTCCAAAGAAGTAGCTATTAAGCTTCCTGTTTACATACTTAAATTGTGTTTGAATTATTCCTCGTCTCTTTTCCTTTTAATAGGGGCTCGCGGTATAATAATGTTTATTTTTTTTCGTCCTTTGGTGTCCAACGAGAAGGGAATGCTCGATTTAACACGATTTTAAATTGTCTCGGATCCTTTTATGTCAAGTGTGTGTTTTGAGAGAGCTTGCAGCTTGAATGATTAGAGGGGAAATGTTTTGTTAGAAAATAAAATAAAGCTTTGATGTTTATTTCCTAAACAATTTTGGGAGATATATTGTAATATATATCAGTTTTTAAGAACGACCCAAAGAAACAAGGTAGGGCTTTAAAAAGGCTCTCCTTTTATTAAGGCCCGATCATTAAAATGATCTTTTAAAAAACCGACTTCAAAAAGTAGGTAAACTAAAAAGCAAAAAATAAATTTACTTCGCACAAAATAATACGTTTTTTCATTTAGTTAAGGGGATTGCATCGATCGAACCCGAAAAATACGCTTGGTAAAGTGCAGATTGTAGACGAATTCTTTCATGCTATTACAATAAAAAAAATATACAAATAAACTAGAGTATATGAAAAAAACTTTGTATTCTTTACTTTTTCTATAAACTTGTCCAAATGTTGGCAAAAAAATTAAGAACATGGGTCTTTTTTAAACTATATATCAAATTGTCTACATAACGGCTGGGTCATTCTGTATCATATTTATACTAAAAGAAAGAAAAAACCCTGTTTAACAATTCGTGTTGGCTATTTTCACGTTTTTATTTTTATATTTTGTAATAATCAAATATAACCCGAATCTTTGCAAAGTTCCCCACCAAGCACCCCCGCTATGCCCGTGGCGCTTACTCGGGATTTGTCTTGTCAGTGTCTTGACGACACCTACGACGGGAGGATGTACGTGCGTTTTTTTTTCAAATAATATTTTGAATTCATTATTCTTGAATGAACTCATAGTCTTAATGGAAGGCAATTATTCTTTTTATTTAGTATAAATTGTAATTAAGTTTGTAAGCGTAATAAAACCCAGTTTTATTAAAGTTTTATTTTTTAAATAATCATAGACTATATATGGTTGAAATATTATATTGGTTAAACGTTAACAGTCAGAATATAATATCGATATTTTTTACGGTTGAAAATATTAGTTAATATTTATTGTCAGGTTTGAGATTCGGTTTATTGTTGATGTTAATGACGTTTAATATTTTGTTCTATCGTTGCATTAGTTTGATGCTAGGTTAAATTCAATGAACTTTCCTTCATACTTTAACAGACTTAGGACTGTCTAGTATAGTATAATATAGGAAAGGAGAATAGCTAGGCCTTGGCGTATTTAAAAGTTCATTGTTTTTAAGTACATTCTAATTTAAATTTTTCGTGATTTGCATTTAAATGCCGTAATCGTCAATACAAATAAATAAAATTGAAGTGTCTGTTTTTAATGTCAAAATATCAATGTTTTTTTTAGCAGATATAGTTATTTGCCTAAAATATAGATTTTAAATTTTTGTCTGTCTGTTTGTATCGGCTAATCTTCTAAACGGCTGAACTGATTTTGATAAAATTTTAGATGCAGGTACCTGACTACAAGGCGCGTAACATAGGCTACTTTTTATCGATGTACCTACCACGCCTCAACAAAATAAACAAACAATTAACATCATCAAAGTCTAATTAAACTCGTCACCAAAAATCAACATAATTCACAACAAACAAGTAGCACGTAATCAAAATATCCTCACCAAAAATTTAAACAATGACAATAAAAATAAATTAATCAAACAAGTAAAATACTTGCTGCACACACCTCTTGTCCTGCAAGAGAAGGAAGTTCGAGGTTTTGAACAAAAAAAAAAAAAGTAGCACAAATAAATTAATCAAACAAATAAAATACTTGGCGCACACACCTCTTGTCCTGCAAGAGAAGGAAGTACGAGGTTTTGAACCAAAAAAAAAAATAAGCACTACAAATTACGAATAGTAAAGTTAACTGATCATAATATTATTACTTTCTTTTAGTTGAAAGTATCACTTACAGCAATTGAATCTTTAAATCAATAAAGCTAGAGCACATAATCGCATAAAATCAAACTATTCTAGCCGATGAGTAGCCGGCCGCGCGCATGCGCAGCTTGGCAGTTCGTTCGGCGTTCGGTCGGGCCCGCCGCTCCACGTACGAAAATGATCTTTATAGTTTAGGAGTTAAAGTTTAAATTTCAATTGAGATATCTTGCGAATTTGGCGGGAAGAGGTCATCAAAGTTCAAATCATGTTGAATTTGATTTCAAATATATTTTAGATTATTAATTTGGTTTATTGAATATTTTTGTTTCATACCTTCAGCATGTATTTTGTAGTAGCAACCGCGATCAAATAGGCAGATTTTGAAAACTGGTTTCTCCTGACTAACTCTATTATTGAGAACCGTTGGGCGCTAACCTGGTCATCATCAGACCTTCAGCATGTATTCTGTAGTAGCAACCGTGATCAATTAGGCAGATTTTGAAAACTGGTCTCCTGACTATTTCCAATATTGAGAACCGTTGGGCGCTGACTTGGTCATCATAGACCTTCAGCAGGTATAGCTAGAAATCAACGTATTCATATCAAACAAAAGAAATACGTAATGTATATGTGGGCACAAATAAATTACTTTTTACATTTGAAAAAGTACTTACTGCCTCCCAGAGACCGAATGAATTAGGCAAATACTATACAGTATTGCGTCGCATCTGTAATCTTGTACAATCATCAGTAAATTTTGTTATAGTATGATTCTCTGTAACTAGATGGCGCTTAATTTTTAAACACTGTTACAACAGCCAGATCTTCAAGGTCATCGAGCAATGTGATGCCCTTAAATAGAAATTATTAAATAATTATTTTATAATTCTGAAGTCGGTGCCAAGTAAATCGGATAATTAAGAACTAAGATTCAGTCAGAAAATAGTCGTTAGAAAGATTGATATTATCTATACAGAGTTATTGTTTACTTGACACCGACTTCAGAATTATAAAATAATTATTTAATAATTTCTATTTAACTAAATGAAGAAACGTATTATTTTGTGCGAAGTAAATTTATTTTTTGCTTTTTAGTTTACCTACTTTTTGAAGTCGGTTTTTTTTTTGTTAAAAATTATTTTATTTTACAATTTTAAGTGATGGGTAGACCGAGCAAGAATGTTTCTCGAATGAGGAGACGACGCACGGTTACTTGAGACGGAAAACTTATTAATAATAATCCCCATACTCCTAACCGTTGAGGAGTTGTACCTTCCAGCATCAGCTCTGCAACTTAAAATGCAAATATCCAAGTAGTTTTAGGAAATATACGAAAAACAATATAGAAGCCTTTGAAATTTGAGGCTTACTCATGATTTCTCTAGGATCCCTTCATCAAATCTTGACCTCATATTATGAATATACATAAGTAATATTCAACGTCTCGCCTCATCTGTGTCTAACTTGAAAGAATACAGTAAACGGCCCCAAGGAGCCTATATTTAAAGAATTATCCCCGTACTCCTAACCGTTGAAGAGTTGTACCTTCCAGCATCAGCTCAGCAACATAAAATGCTGATTACTAGATGCAAATATCCAAGTAGTTTTAGATAATATACAAAAAAACAATATAGAAGCCTTTTAAATTTGAGGGTTGCCCTCGATTTCTCTAAGATTCCATCATCAGAACGTGACTTGAAAAAAATGGGACCACATGACGAGTATATTCTCTCAAACAAAAAAAGAATTTCTCAAATCGGTCCAGGCGTCTTCGAGTAATCGGGGAACAAAAAAAAAAAAAAAAAAAAAAAAACATCCAACCGAATTGAGAACCTCCTCCTTTTTTTGAAGTCGGTTAAAAATGGACGAGCCTGGCTCAACTACTGTAAAATACTGCTGATCATTGCTATAGAAAGCACGCTTTTAACTTTATATCTAACGGTAAATACTAATATTAACCCAAAAAACCTAACCTATATTTTTGAAAGCCCAAACAATATTAACATAAGAACAGTAAAATATTTATCAGTAAATACAGAAGCAAAAACACCTCACTGACATTTTTAGAGCTCAAACAAAAATAAATGTTTATTTCATTTTATATGCTGCCATCTTTGTGTCCAGGAGCATTCACAAACGTGCCTCGATCATTCCGAACAGTAAATAGACAGGCTTTAATACAGAACCTCGTAAAATTTGGGATAAACAGAAAAACACCCGCTTTTTATTTGTTTATAATACATTATTCGCATAGATCGTATCCGCGGGGCCTCTGTGCAAACAACACTGGATTTTTTATACCTTAAACGTGACCCTACATAACTTAGTTTCATTCGGCCACTTTTACCTCGAGGCTGTAACAAAAACCACTGAGAGCTCCTGCAACGTATTGTACATAGTCCATTGCGCGTGATATTTGTGACATCACGTTTCAATTCCAAACAAAAACAGCAATGAATTTAGAAATGGTTTTAATATCGTGTTATTCAAAATAGGTTAGTCGGGTGTTCACATAAACAGCTCATTACGATAAAGGCTCTGTTCGACATATATGGCAATCAAACGGGTAAACACTGATCTGCGCGGGCGACTGTACACGGCGCGGAGCAAATGCCACGAGACCGCGTACAGTGTCCCCCACAAGTTTGGCTCGTTAGCTTGATTAGTTGATTGTGTTACAGGGAGTCAATCAGGGCTGTTATTTTCCGGTTGTTTGTTAAGGACGGCGGCAATGATGTTATGTGGGCTGATATGCTGATTTAGAACTGGGTTTAGTAATTGTAAATGAGAATTGTACTGTAGGTTAATTAAGTGTAATATTAATATCTTTTCTTAACAGATATGGATAACTTAGTTAAATATTATCGCTCTATAATCTGATTTTTATTAAGAAAATATTTTTGTGATCAAAGTACTGTCATTGTCAATTATAATGACATCGTTCCACCGAGTTTTATAAACAAATTAATGATTTTTAAATATTTCCATATGCGATTATCTTTTCACTTAAAACAATAATTTAAACGTGTTTATCTACACCCATGCTATAAATCCTCTATAAACGTTCTTGAAACAGTTAGCTAATTGCCAACATTAAAACAGCCAGTGTCATAATAACCATTATAACACCCAAACGGGTGTTATAATGTTGTACTGAAATTCATTATGCAACTCCTTTTTTACTCATCGAACAGCCACATTCTCATGGCATCTTTATGAATTTCAAAAAAAGAACATGTCATGCACGCGCGTTTCACTACCACAGCGCCGTAATTTAAATAAAAACTTATTCGAATTTTTGAATTACCGTCGTATCCCGCCATTTTTGTTCAATAATAGTATTGAAAAAATACTTTTTAATAATTGTACGATCCAAAATGTAAATAATTATTACAATAAATAATTATATTATTACCTATACATAGTTTTTTTGTATTAGATAGATACTCACTAATTAAACTTTCCATGAATTTACATAGAGTTCTTACAACACTGTACCCTAATACCCTATGGTTTCAGAACATTTATAGAGGATTCATATCATGGGTGTAGATAAAGTCTTGTATGCAACTGTTATAATTAGGTATTAAAACACTCATGTGATACTATTATCACACTCGGCTTCGCCTCGTGTGATAAACCCACACTCGTGTTTTAATACCCCTCATTATAGAACAGTTGCTTATATAACTAATTTAATATCTTCTATAAAATAACTATCATCATCTACTTCGTTACATTCACCTCTTCAAACATGAGCCAATCCTATACAGCTAGTCAATTCAAATATCGTTTTGTCCATCGCCACCGGCGATTCCCAGTCAATGTACACGTGTCCTCGTACAACTGCCATTGTCCGACACGTGCCGACAATTGTCATCGAGTGCGACGCACATGTTTCACTCCATAGTGCAATTTTGGCATGTTGTCATACTTCTGAATGTGCAGTTAATTTGAGGCAATTCACCAACGAGCTGTGTAGTTGTATATTGGATGTGAGATCGTGTATATTCCCAATAGGCTTAGACTACATGTTTCAAGTATGTCATCAAGCTACGTTCATGGCTTCGTTGGTCAATAGACTAGTGTAAACGGTGCGGAGTGAGAATCGATGCTCAGGTCGTGCCAAATAGAGTTATTGGGTTTTATTGTCAATAAGCTCTCGTTAGCAGTCGGTGTCGGACAGTTGTACAGAGGTGTTATAGCCTTGTATTTCGGGAAATAGAGCGCGAATCACGGTAACGGTTGGTGTTTTGTTTGTTTACTCGCGAGATACGTCGATATCCGTAACTTTTATATACCAAAACCTTTCCCTTGAATCACTTGATCTATTGATATAAGCCGGGTGATAATTCGTAGACGGGTATAAACCATCAAACAATTGATAGAGCATATTTAAGTAAATACAACTTTACATTGAAAATTAAACTGACAAAAGGTGTTGAATTGATAACAGTAATACAGTCAAAGAACTGGTCCAACTTATCAAGAAGTCAAATATCACAATAAGATACTGTTATTTACTCATCAATTTAAATATTGTCTGACAACACAAGTGACGAACAGCAGTACCCAACCTTCAGGGATATTAAAGCCTCTTTTAATTACTTACCAGAAAACCGATGGCGTTACCACAACACAGGCGTCATAACCAACAGTTATCATTGTAAGTCGGCTCGGTGCGCCGACTCCTAACTCCTAATCAAGTAATAGCCGAGTTCATAATGCGCCTAGACAAGCGGCAGCGACAGAGCAGCGCTTAGCATAAATAAATAACGCAACCCAGCGGCGTGCGAGAGAGAGGGAGTTAGGGCGTCTCGTTCGCATCCAGGGTTGCGTTATCTATTCGAACTAAACCGCTGCCGTTTATCTAGAGTAAAAGGGCACAGTATAAGCAAAATTAGTGCTGGCTTAGCATATCGGGCGACTCAGACACACATTTTGGTAGCTTAAAATCGGGTAACTGCCTCTTTGGTCCAGTGATTAGCGTATGTGCCTCGCACCGTGAGGTCCCTGATTCGATTCCTGGATCGGGCAAAAGGGTTATTTGGGTTTCTTTCGATAGAAAATTTAAAATATGAGCACGTGGTAAGTATTGTGCCCAGTGGATGGCGATGAGCTCACCCCACTATCACTTAAGACCTAAAAATAACAAGTTAAAGAGGGTTTTATACACCTCTGTCACACCTTTCTGGGCAATCTAGGTCTAGGGCCTGATGTTATGTTAAATCGAGTATTCCAATTCGATTAATGAATCAACTCGATATATTTTTACAAGTGACACTGGTATTGAAACGAACGCTAGACATCGAACAAGTGCAGCATATCACTAACGGAATTATGTGACGAACGGGAACCTCAATGTGCTTCAATATACATCCATACATACATCTTGTGGGTATGTGTCTATTGTAAAAGAGTAAATATACCCGTGACAGCACCGATGTAATCTGAAACACGTTAATAGAATAAAATAGTACTACCTTCCGTCCGTGATGCCACCTTGACTTGACAACACTGTCCAGGAACTAATTCAACTTATCATAGGTTGGCGCTAAACGGCTTTCCTTTCTATTCTTTTCTGTCAGCCGCATACCTTCTCTTTCCTAATATATCTTCTTTCACGCAAGCCATCTTTTCTTTGGTCAGCCTCTTCCTGCCCATCCATTTACATTAAGACCAATTCCTCCTTAAGTCACACGAGTTTATAGGGTTTAAAGTTTATATCTAGGTAGCTATCTACCTAGTTAAAACTTGTGTCATAATAGCAGCCCTGTATCTAATACATGTCCCACTGCTGAGCTCCGGTCTCTGCTCATGATGAGAAGTGTTAGGCCATAGTCCACCACGCGTGCTGGCCAAGTGCGGATTTGTAGATTTCTGACATCCTCGAGCACTTTTTAAACACTCTCAGGCATGTTGGTTTCCTGACGATGCTGAAGGTCATCGTTAGCAAGCGATACTTTATACGACAAATACACACGTATCTTCCAAAAGACGAATCTTAACGATTTATTGACAGAGGTGTGTGCCGTGGATTCGAACCCGAGACCTTTGACTTTGCAGTCCTGCAGTCTACCACTAGGCTATCGCTGCAGGTAAAACTAAAATAAATATTTCACAACTCACACTCAACGCCATCTAGTCCCAAACTAAGCAGAGCTTGTAATATGGGTACTAGAATAACAGATACTAATACATATATAGTTTTCTTTTGTAAATACATGCATATTATACACAGAAACACCCAGACTAAGGCAAACCCCCATGTTCATGCACACAAAGATTTGTCTTAAGTGGGAATCGAACCCACGACCTCAGCGTCGCAGGCAGGTACACTACCCACTCCGCCATCCGGTCGTCTCCGGACGTGTTTCATATCTATCTTCAATATGATGAAAGCACGGCTATCAATCATCCTATACTTTTCCAGGATAATATAAGCTGGTCTCGCATTTCACGGAAAGCCTATACAACGCAAGACTAACTTAAACTGGACATGTATAGGTTAATGTGTAGCCATCTGTACAATTTTATACACTGCCCAAAACTTTGCAACCACCAAACATGTTTACATAGTGTATCCACCGAGTCCGGATATCCGGATATCCGGCACGGTGGCGTCGAACCCAAAACCTTTTAACGTAGCGTTGCGACCGCATTGTCACGAGAATATGACTTTCCATAGAGATCAGAATATTTTAAATACATTTTGGTTTGGTATGCATATATATTCGATAGTTATAATATTATAATATTATCTGTCAAAAATGAATAAGTTAATTTATAAATACTTATTTTGTTTTTAAAAATAGGATGATTTAACAAGCAATGGTCAATAACACTGAAGCATTTGACTGCCAATAAATTAAATCGTGTGGTCCTGCAAATAGAATCCTTAAGATGTAGAAAAGAAAATATGAAAGCCTTTTTTTCATAAGTTTTGTTTCACAAAATTTCAAGTCTGATAATTACTCAGTGATTCCAAGCGAGGAGTAACAACAAATACACAGTGGTGTTGTTAAAAAAGCTCTCCCCGCGGCGATAATTGCTTTATGAAAACATTGTGTCGTTGCCGCGTTGGTGCGAGCACTGGGAGATACTGCGAGCGGCGCCACGGGACAACTGCGACAGGCATCTAGGGCTGGCGAACAGTTAAGAAAGGGTTTATTCTGTTATGGTTATCTGTTCGTCAGATTGCTTTTGCGCATCGTGAGGTCTCTCATCATCTTTTGCTTGAAAAGAGGAACAAAATTTTTAGGACCATGTTGAGGAACGGGGTGTGATGTTCCTTCACCACAAAGGGAGGATCCTCCGACCAGGCTCGGTGGTATTGCCTGGCGGACAGCTGTCCAACGGTAGCGTCTTGGAAGTGGTATATATGTACCCTCTCTGTGAACACTTCGTTATTCAGCGCTCTTTGACATTTTATTTATTTATTGGAACGAAGTTCCTTATCGCGCGATGCGAAAGGGGCCTAGACGGAAAAATTGGGACGAAAAGTTGTAACTACACATTTTGTAGCAATTCTCGTAGCGGCGTAGTAATTACATGCTACGTTACAAATACGGTGCTACATCATCAGACTAAAAATCGAAAGGGACTTCGTTCCATCCGGGTGTCCCTTGACACCTCAGTAGTTTTTTTTCTATTTATTTAACTTTTTGCACACAAAATGGTACACAGGTGGACTTAATGCCTAGTGGCATTCTCTAACAGTCAACCTAGGGTGGTGTAGAGAAACAAAGAAAAACATTTGTGACGAGCGTGTCACTTCTTGACGTCGTTAAGGGCATTCGTCATTTATCATGTGCGGATACCGCCACAAGCAGTTCAAAGTCTGGATAGCACTTGTTGGGAGTACACAAAAGTGAAACGTAGGCCTAAAGTTACCAGAAGAAAAAGTATCTACTGCTATTATATACCCTGTAAATGACCCACTCATGTCTGTAGCGACTCTAACTGACTAGCTTTGACTTGATAATATTTAATAGGATATGCTTTTCAATAGTATTATTATTTCCATTATTTAAATTTATTTTCTTTACAAATTTATCAAAACATAAAAGTGTCAACCCTAAGCGTAGGGGGTTGGCAAGGGTAGAAGGGAGGGGGTGGTGACGATGCGTGCCAAACTACTACAGACTAGCTGTATATGTGCCTTTTAAATTAATGCATTGTTGGCTGTATTCGTTTCTAAACTTCACATGAGATATATCCAATTAGAGAAGATCAATTTTATGAACTTACTGACACATTTAAAAAAATCCACGAAGCTATACCGTGAAAACATTTTCAGAGTCGATATCTCATCGAAGAACTACTGTATTAACAATAAGAATATTATCATAATTTATATTTTAATATTACTGTATAGCCACGAAAGAGCGGAGTCTTCTAACAAGGCTCTTTCAGCTTAAAAGGAGACACCAATCAATGCTGTAACACTCAATTGTTAGAAAAATAAACGATTTTTCATTTCACTTTACATTTCATTTCAATGTGTTCTTTAGTATTTGAAGAGCTACCAATCCAATAACCAACCTTGTTTACTTACCTTAAAAAGTTACTTTATGCCAGTATATAAAGCCTTCATGGCACCAATCTTGATGAAATTATTGCTATGGAGATCGTGCCAGACCTCAAAAAGAGCAAAGACCACTTTTATTCACGTCCTACATGGGTGGAGCGGGCTAGTTCTAACAATAAATTATATTCTATGCTAACCAGTATTAAAACTTTATTTTGATGTCGTATTTTAAAATCCTTACAGCACATAATTGTAATAACTAGTCATGACAATTGTAAATAACTACATCTTAAATATCAATTTAATAACCTCTAACACGTTAGAAATGTAAGTTATCCCATAGCACCTGTATAACTCACGCACGTGGGGAGCACACGTGCGACGATTTAGGGCTTCTTCGCGTGTTACCTGTTATTGCAGTGACAAATTTAAATATACGTCACGACAAGAAGAAATATGCTTAACACTGCAATTGTAAATCAGAAATGTTTTGATACCAAACACGTGATGATTATCAGTTTTTTTCGAGCTAATAAATATAATTAAATTTCTATCATAATTACATTTTGATAAAATTTAAATAAAGTCTGCCCAAACTCAGGCCATTATTACAAAACTATTGTCATCTCATTCATAATTTTCAGTTAAGGCGTTATTGTGGAATATACAAAACAACGCTGTAATCTGGTAATAAAACTAAAAGACAAAAATTTCTGTACGATCCCATTCTTCTAGTGCCTTTTTAGAGAATCTTTACTTAAAATCTTTAAATCTCAAAAATTAGACAACGCGTAAAATTATTATAAAGGTAAATAACACCTATGCTCGACGTTTCGAAATGACTTGCATCATTCGTGATCACGAGCCGCTTGGCAAATTGGAAACGTCGAGCAAAGGTATGTAGATGTTATCAAATCGCGAAAGTATAAAAATACATAATAATATTAAAATTTAAAACCCAAAAATAAGCCTAAAATTTCTAGGTTTATGTAATTTTCATATTCCATCGCACGCAAGTATAAATTTGCCGGGCAGTACAATTAATAAATAATAATTGATTCAATTTACGCCGGAAAGTCACTTGGTGTTGACGAAAACTTCGAGTTAACAAGCTGTAGTTGAGCTTTCCGTTTTCAACATTGTTGGGTAAGTTTTGTGTAAATGCCTTGTTCGTTGGCGTAGTGGATAGTGGGTTTGATTCCTGAGTAAGGTGGACGTGTTATTTGGGATTTTCCGTCTGGAAATGCTCAAAGGGGAAACCCTAAAATTTGAAAGGCTTGTATATTGTTTTTCGTATATTACATAAAACTACTGGATATTTGGATCAAGCAGTCAGTATTTCATGTTGCAGAACTGATGCTGAAAGGTACTACTTCTCAACGTTAAGGTGTACGGGGATTTTTTTTATTATAGACATCGTAAGGCCGTTTACTGTATTATTTAAAGTTACACACAGATAAGGCGATACGTTTAAGATTACCTAAGTATTTCTTAGTTTTTAGTGCATTTTTATAATTGAAGTCGGTTTGTTTTTGTAAAATTATGAACCCCCGACTCATAAATAGTGTTTTAAGGGTGTTATAAGTTTGATCACCATGTTGTGTCAGTCTGTGGCAATGTATGCAAATAGATGGGATTTTTTATTTGAAACCTTGTTTTTTGGCGATGATTATTAAATAAGTTTAATAAAACTTAGGTAACAAAATAGAGTTGGATGAAAGTAGGAGTGGTATCAGAAATTTACAAATATACTCGAGTGAGTAGAGTATACACAAACAAAGTGTCGGCAACCCACAACAGCACTAGATAGTCACAGATATTTGTATGTGCTAGATATTTAGGATGGAGTGTTGGCAGCCATCGCAGGGCAGCCTCACATCGTTATTGTTACAGACCTCAAAGCCAAAACAATCGTGTGCCAAAACCTACGAGGCCCAATCATACCGATATGTGTCAATTGTGAGAACCAATTGATCGATACGGATATCGGCGAAATAACTAAGTGTAATTTAATAGAAATATTATATTCACTAGTTATTTAATGCAAGCTTTTTAGAATGAGCCCAATTAAAACCGAACGAATGACTACATTAGCAAATTATCACCATACGCTACTAAATTATAACAAACACAAAATAACATAACTTAACATCACGCCTCTGAAGGGTGTGGCAGAGGAGTACAACACCCACACTTCACCTGTTATGTTTAGGTTCATAGGATAACGGGTGAGCCTGTCGCCATGCACCGGGTACAATTCCAACTCCGTGCTGCTATTGTGAATTTTCTGACAGAAAGTTCACAAAAAATACTTTTCCTGTACCGGGATTCAAACCCGAGACCCCGCGGTGAGAGACGCATACGCTAACCACTAGACCATCGAGGCATATCACAAAATGCAACTAACAAGTTATATAATAGTAGTTCTTTTAAATGATGAGTATTTTTAGCTTTATATTTATTCGTAACAGTGCATTCGACTAGTTTTTCCCGGTGAAAATACCTGGCTGTAAACCACACGGCTAGGAACTCTCGTTTAGTTATATGGAGATTGCAACCGCTTAAACCTCGCTACTTGAACTACATACATTTGTTTTAACACAATACATGAGGATTTGTGCCCACAAGAAATCGTTTAAATATTGTTCGTTTTGCAGAAATGTTTGGTTTGCAGGGGCGTTAGGCTAAGACTAAAATAAATAAATAAATTAAAATAAATAAATATCACACAACTAACACACAACGCCATCTAGTCTCAAACTAAGCAGAGCTTAGTTCTTTTAAATGATGAGTATTTTTAGCTTTATATTTATTCGTAACAGTGCATTCGACTAGTTTTTCCCGGTGAAAATACCTGGCTGTAAACCACACGGCTAGGAACTCTCGTTTAGTTATATGGAGGTTGCAACCGCTTAAACCTCGCTACTTGAACTACATACATTTTTTTTAACACAATACATGAGGATTTGTGCCCACAAGAAATCGTTTAAATATTGTTCGTGTTGAGGAAATGTTTGGTTCGCAGGGGCGTTAGGCTAAGACTAAAATAAATTAATTAATTAAAATAAATAAATATCACACAACTAACACACAACGCCATCTAGTCTCAAACTAAGCAGAGCTTGTACTATGGGTACTAGAATAGTTATTCTAGTACCCATAGTACAATGCATACTGGCCATGTATAGAAGCTGTGGTTTCAATAAATGTCGCTATGTCGCATCCACCCTGTATATGTATTAAAGTCAAAGTCAAAGTCAAAGTATTTATTTGTAAACATAGGTTAAAAGGTGTTACAGAAATACATAATGTTCAGCCATGTTTTGCCTTAAGCGTACAAATATAGATAATAGTATTAAAATAAAAATAATTTATTTTATTAATTTATAAAAATAATGAAACAATAAATTTGAAAATCGGACATAATAGTAAATTCTCATGCAGTTGGTGTGTGTTACTTCACTATATCTTAATATTTTTATCATTTAAGTATTCAGTTATCGTGTAATATCCCTTTTTCGTTAATATGGCAAGAAGTGTTTTTTTAAAAATGTCAAATCTATTAATTTCTAGTAAGGTCAACGGTAAATGATTGTATATTCTTGGGGCCATACCCAGTAAATTAGCAGAATAGATGGCCTTCCTATGCTGTTTGGCACGTATTTTATATTGATGGCGAGTGTTAGACAAATTTTCAAATAAGTGAAGATTTCTTTTTACAAAAAGCACTAATTCAAATACATATAAAGAGGGAAACGTTAAGATTTTTAGGTCTACAAAGAACGCTTTACAGCTATCAGTACTTTTTAGTCCACACATAGCCCTTACACACTTTTTTTGCGCCTTGAAAATAAGTATAAAGAAAATAAGTGTAATATTAGTATCAACAGTTGATTATCGCATCCAACCTGTATATGTATTAGTATCAACAGTTGATACTAATACATATACAGGGTGGATGCGACATAGCGACATTTATTGAAACCACAGCTTCTATACATGGCCAGTATGCATTTCCACCGGATAAAAAATTCTCTGGCGAAAAAAAAAATCCACGTCTTCCGAACAAATTGCACGATCGCAATGTTCAAATTGTTCGGAGAACGTGATTTTTTTTTTTTCGCCAGAGAATTTTTATCCGGTGGAAATTGATACTTACCATGTATAGAAGCTGTGGTTTCAATAAATGTCGCTATGTCGCATCCACCCCGTATATACTTTTATTTTGAAAATACATACTTATGATACATAGAAACACCCTGACTAAGACAAACCCTCATGTTAATGCACACAAAAATTTGTCTTAAGCGGGAATCAAACCCGTGACCGTGGCGTTGCAGGTGCACTACCCACTCCGCCATCCGGTTGTCTTTAATATAATATATTATAATCATCATTATTTTTAAACTTTTATCCTTTAATTCTATTTCTATTCTATTTTTCTTAAAAAAAAACGACGCCTGCACTAGGAATAACTCCTGTGTCGCGGGGGTGTTCACAAACATACATTTCACACACACAAAGCAGAGTCCCAGAGTCATAACAAATCTTTGCGAATCACACAAAGATTTGTCCCATGTGGGGATCGAACCCACAACACCAGCGTAGTTAAAAGCGGCGAGGTGACCGCTTTAACCGCTACGCCAACCGTGCACTCAATTGAATCCATAACTTTACTATTTAAAAAAATAACTTTCATATTAACCATTGAACTGTCGAATTTCAGCAAGATTTCGTTATAAATTCGAGAATTCCAATTCGTTTATATATCTTTGAAGCGGTTCAGTAACCTTATTCTGTCAAACAGACTGACAGACGAACGATTGGGCGCCAGTTACGGATGTGAATATTTTGCAGTTGAATTCACATATACTTCAGACAGACAATGTGGTTGATATCAAAGGTAGAAAATATATTTGAAATGTTAAATCGAGACTATTATTTTTCAGTTAAAAACTATTATAATATTAAATTTTGTTGTAGTTCTATTAGGGTTGTTTGAAATTAAACATAACAATAAATTTTTTTTTTTATCTTTGTCGGCTCTAGGAATAACTCACAACATAAAAATACATTTCACACATAAAGCACACCCAGAGTCAGAACACATCTATGAGAGGGATATAACCTTTTTTCGACATACAAATACGGAAATAATCACACCAGCTGTTATTTCGCCTAGTCTAAACAATAGCCGAGTAGAAATGCCTTGGGCATTAAATCCGCCATTGTACTATTTTGTGCATATTTTTTTTAAATAAAATTAAATAAATTAAGCTGGTCATATATATTGTGTGCAGGCAAAATGAAAGAAGGGAAGCTAGATATTAAGTGAAAAGTTATCAACGCAACCATGGTCTTTAATATGCAGATGCAAACTAGATAATTGGAACAAACAAGTAGCACAATGGTACCCAAGACAAGCTGAAAAAAGGTAACCCTACAGTCAGATGAAAAGATGTCATCAGACCTTAGGTCCACGATAGACAAGAGTGGCTGACGACCGAGCAGTTAGAGAAAGCCTATACCATAGGGCATGACAAAGCAGGTATATACTATTCAATCGTTTCAGAAAAAAGAAGATTGTAGGCAGTTCAGTATCAATCCGTGGACTCTGTACAGGTAGCATTACTAAACCTTACTCAAGATTTAAGGTCATTACTTAGATAATACCTCCACAACTGATAGTAGTTTACACCACTCAATTTCTATTCGCGACCGCACGTTGTATCTCAATATCGCACTCCGTACAAAGTTGTATGAGCGTCGGTGCCAAACTTGTTCGTATTCACTGGAAGTGTGCGGATGTAGCGGCGTGACGAGTTGGCGCGACAATGGTAGGCAAGCGCCAACTTCATAGAGAAATTGTTAGCAGAAGTCTTGGCTCTTCCTTTTCCAGTCAAATCATATTTTAAATTATTGGGAATGTTGTTTGATGATTTACTTAAGTTTTAGACATAGTCTGAAACACCGGTATGTTCCTTTTTCTAGTAACGAAATACAAATGATATGCTTAGAAAATTTACATTATTGTGAAAAAATAATGTGTTTTTTACACTTGCGAGTACTAAGATCTACAAGTACTTTTTATTACAATCAGAATAATCTTACACTCTGCTCTGTGTAATCTTACTAAACTTGATCATGCCTTTTTATCTTTTTATTAGGGTAAGATCTGGATCTGGATATTCCAATATTTTTCGAGTACAGAAAAATATTGGAATTTCCATTGCATGCCATAGATTGCTATTGTATTCTCACAGTGTGTGATTGATTATGAGATGATTATCTTGATTATCATGCAGAATAAATAAACTTAAATTATATATTTTATCTAAATTAAATCCAAATACAATTTACTCATGAAAACTAATTAAAGAAATACCTAACTATGTAAATATGAAATAAAATAAAATAAAATAATAAAATAATTATATAAACTTATTAAATAATTAAATCTGGTAAAAAGTTCGGGTGTCAAAAAATACGTCCGCATCGATGTCGACCGTGCCCAGAAATCAAATCAAATCAAATCATTTATATCCATCGGCCCCAAGGGGCGCTTGAACACGGCAAAATAAACATCAAAATACAAAAAATATAAAATTAAAATAATACTTAACTAATGAAATTATAATACTTATTGTAATAAAATGATTTGACACCGGAGCTTAGATTGACTTTAATTCAACTTCGAAATTTGAATTAAAATCAATCCAAGTACCAGCTCCAATGCTAGAAGGCTGGCGGCATTGCCACGTTGTATAGCAATACTTTACGTAAGCTGATACCTAAGTTATACTTCTGCATTCCACTGAACTATGTCACCCCCCGCGGAGGCTTGTGATCTATGGCAACGCATACGCAAATATCTCTCACGCCTGCTATTTAATGTGTGACACCGAAATATGTATTATATTGTTGCTAGCAATTCAATTTTGTTATTTATTTTTGACTTAGGATTTCATTTTATATGAATTGTCGGGGTTTGTGTGAATAAAACTACAACCAACATCGTTATTTTCTGCCACGGATTGTTTCGCGTTTGACTACAAATAAACTAGTTATGTAATTGATGGGTTTTATATAACGCTAGGCTCATTAGGCTAAGCTAGACTCAGGAATCAAACTCAAGACCTCACGATCTTACAAATAATTCATAACGTGTACAACCAAATATGGTTTAATCAGAGTCGGTTCCTAAACGTAGTAATCAATGTAAGCAGTTCTCAATGCTAAAGAAAATATGTTAAAATTTAGAGACGACTTTATTTTCAAAATTGACGCAGTTCAGATCCCTATACAACAATTTGTGCCGAATTCCCAGTGTCATATGTCTCTCGCGAATTACGCGGCCCTCGCTCATCCTGACTGATTGAAGTTTTTAACTGATAAAATACGATATTGAAAGCCTTTCATCACGATCAATTATAAAATACAAGCGTTCACTTTTGTCATTGTCCGGGGAATTGCCCTGAATGTCCTGTTCCTTTGTTGTATGTGTTGTTTTAGTGAAATGTGATTTATTGGGGTTTTAATTTTTAAAAATACATACTTCAAATTTAAATGAGTATTCGAAGCATCATATTCGCCGCTACAAAGTATCTTCTACGTTGCGCTGCTACGAAGTTTCATCTACGTGGTATCCTTTACGCTGCGCTGTTAAAAAGATTCCGGTACGAAGTATCTTCTACGCTGCGCTATTACCTAAATCTAGAATATTAGAGAATTGCAGAATAGTCGGCGTCATTTGTCTCTGTGATGAAAACTAACTTACAGTAATTTAAATTTTAATATTTCTTTTTGTGTTTGATAGTCTAACTCTCAATAAAGGTCATACAATATTTACATTAACTCCACAAGAACAGAGCTGTACGGCTGAAATTGGGTTAAAGCGCGGCAACAGCTATTACTAAATACAACGAATTCTACACGAAAGAAGTCGCAAGCAAAGCTAGTCTTACATCAATGGCAGTTCACAAATGTGATGCAACTCCAATAATATTTCATTTCTTGTGCTGAGTACAGAAGTTACAAGTCTAAATTTGACTACCAATAAAACTCATTTTATTTTAAACCCTGTCAATGGCCGCAATCGCCAGCGCGGATTAACACGTGTATTTTAATTCGAAACCGCGCGTCGACGCGACCCCGGGCGATATCGCGATGTGTCGCAATCGTTATTGTATGATTCCATTGGAACAATAAGCAAAACCAAGCGATTTATTTTGATTGAAAAGCATCGGATTATTCTTGATATCTGATATTTTTATTTGTGTTTTTATTTTGATTGATGAAAGAATTTTTAAGTGGGTTATTTTTTGGAAATTAGCAATTATCATTTCGCCACATGGTAAGATAAGATTTTTTTTCTAAAAACAAATTATAAGATTTACAGTTACTTATTTCATTTATTAATTTGTGGTCGATCTGGTGTCCAACTTAAGCCGAAGCCTGTATCTTAGAACACCAGGCCCCCCAGACATCAGATTGTAATCAATTTTATCCAAACTAGTTACAACATACGTTTTGTAAGGTAAATATGGTAACTTTGAACTTTAAGCGTTCAAATAAAGATTTTTACATATGCATTTATAAATAGATTCAACTTTCAAAAGCTATGCAGAACGATGCAGTTTTCTTTTACTCCGTAATTCTGTCCCTCAACAGTTTTTGGTAAATCTGATCATCCATTAAAAACATCGGCAAAGAATTTTACATGCCTAGATAATATGAATGAATACATTCAAACCGATGAAAGTTGTTCATTTAAGTGGTACTCAGCAGATTGGGTTTTGAATGACAAATTGAATTCAATTGTGTGACGACTTCAAACACTTAAATTTTGCACGATTTCGCTTCCAATTTGCAAATAAACTTGAGACATAATTTAAATAAGTACCAATTAGAGAACACTAGTTTTTCTCGCGGCTTTTTTTATCTGAAAAAATACTTTATTTTAGTAATGTTCGAACGAACTTGTAAGATAAAATTCAAACACGAGGTTTTGACCCAAACAAAAAATGCCGAATAGAATTTTAGAAATTTTTATCTGTTACTTTTTGCTTTGACCCATTTTAATTTGCCTATTTCGACAATTTTTTTTTCTATAGAATTAGTAAAAAGTAAGCAAAGAAAAGTGGTCTGTTGATGAAAATGGTTTCATGTTAATTGTGGTACAAAGTTAGCGTGTTTATACATATTGTCTGTATTTATTTATTCGCCAAATTTATCGATATACAATAAATTATTGTTCTAAAGACAGACCAGCAGAACGCTTCGAGATCCATTAGTAGATTGGTACATTAGTAAGTCAGTATGGCATTGATCCAAACAGATTAATTCATCAATGGAACACCGTCAAGCGGTCTCGGATATCGACAGTTTGTGTCCAACTGTCACTAGTTGAGTAATCTAGGTACCAAAATATATGCAACCTGTTTGTTTTCGTAGCTATCCAGTCAGACAAGCGAGAGCGGCTTAGCACGAATAGATAACGCAACGCTGGGTGCGAGCGAGGTGATAGGTTACTCAGCAGCGTGCGAGATAGAGGGAGTTAGGACCTTTCGCTCGCACCCAGTGTTGCATTATATATCTTTTCGTGCTAAGCCGCTACCTTTTGTCTAGAGGGGCAAAGCATGTCATTGAAGCAATGTCAATTATCATATCACGTTAAAGTATTTATTCATTTATTTCAAAACTTTATGCACAAAAATGGTACATGGGCGGACTTAATGCCGTAGCATTATCTACCAGTCAACCTTTAGGTGATGCAGAGACGACAAGTGGTAGGTGCAAGAGGTTTGAGTTGGTTGTAAACAAAAACCATTACAATTACTTAATCTAATACGTCATAACTAAGATTATTGCACTACAAAATACTTAAAAAAAACTATTTAGATTATATAAATATATGGATATAGATATACATCATTCTAATATACAGAAATACAATCATACAAAACTATTTATAAATATTATATATTATAACGAAGTAAACTATGAAAGTATTGAGTGTCTTTTTAGGGTTCCGTTGCCAAATGGCAAAAAACGAAACCCCTAATGAGTCGTCATGTCTATCCGTCTGTCCGTCCGTATGTCACAGCCACTTTTTTCCGTAACTGTATATTTTTTTCATCAAACCCATACGTGTCTTCAAAAATGATATTGAGGTTTCTAATATAATTTTTTTTTAAACTGAATAGTTTGCGCGACAATTTTTTCCACTTTGGAAGCGTCCCTTCCAAAGTGGAATTTGTGTTCCCCCTCGCATTTTAATTTTCATTCAATCAACTCCAATATAATAAACAATTAAGAAAAACATTTATTTAGATGTATAGTGGTACGGAACCCTACGTGCGCGAGTCCGACTTACACTTGGCCGGTTTTTATAATTATAATGTGTGCAACCAACGGGCTTGAATTATTGACCGTACTAAATAAGCGCTTCGATGCAGCAAGACACACAAACATATAGGTCAAATTTATAACACCCATCTTTTTGCGTCGGAAGTTAAAAAGGTAATGCTACAATTTTCTATGCAAGCAAAATCGCGGGTGAAAGTAACTGCTCCATAAACCTACCGAAACGATTACGTCTCAGCATCAACATAACAGTCCTCCATGAAAGTAATGACTGCAAATGTATTTAAGTGAATAAAATGCGTCGCAGCTCGTAACGCCGCCCCATTCAATACTGAGAGCCCCGACGATCCCTGAGGAGCCTCGCGGGGCCCTAAGCGAGCTGAGGGATACGGTCGTAATATGTGTTGGATGCAGAAAGACAGTTGGTGTATGTGCCTGACTACAGTAAGTCAGGTGTGTTCTCAAAGTAAGTTCAGAACTGAACCTCGAAACACATTCGAAGAAATCCAAAACTTAAGGAAACTAAATACAAAAATAAATTCCAACATCTAGCGTTAGTATCAAAAACTTAAATCAGTATGTATTTTATGTTAGTTAGTGTCCTAACATTAATTGCAAATGTGGAGCAATACAAACAATGGGCCACCTTACTGACTATCCAAAATGCCCTACCACCTGCACAAGAGAGGCTCTAATGAACGCCAATGAGAGCGCCATAACAGTGGCCTTTTATTGGGCCAATAAAATTTGACTCAGCCATCGACATGACGAAGAAGAAGTATGTCTTTTTACAAATTTTTAAATAGTAAATGTGCAAGAATATCCAATATTTTATTTTTTTAATGCATGAGTAATAGAAAAGATATAACGCTGTTCCAGTTAATGAAACTTAATTTGTTAGTGACAATTATTTGTCTGCGCGAATATATACTGTGCATTAAACTAGTTTCCGTGGGAATCAAAATCTCAAGTAGAACTTCTGCATATATTATTGACAAATGCACTCTGTTTTCAATGGGCAAGGATTTGTAAAATCCCCGATCGCGATATTGATGGCCCTCAGCGGATATCAACCGAGTAAAACCGGGTAAAACACATTATGCTAACGCGACGCGACGTTTTTGTCGTTCCATTCGCGGTGGGACCTAGCCTTATCCTTCACATTCATACGCTTTTCAAGGTTTTAATGATGAGGTTTATGAGATGAGCATTTATTTAAATGTGTTGATGTGAATGTGAAACTTTTTATATTTAAATACGGAAAGTTTTGCTCACGCGCGGCCTTTCAAATTGCTCTACTGTTTGCTAGGCACGATTATTTTGTGTATGATTTTTGCAAACTTCGTTATAATATGTATCTTTTGAGGATTTATTTAATAGTGTCTAAACTTATCGTAAATGACTTACGCTATAAATAAAACAAGTATATTTGTAACAGTTGCCCCTGTAAGCAATCAATTTTAGTCGAATAAAATCTCATCTTCAATTATTTAAATACTGTTTTAAAGGTAAAAAATCATGATTAAATTAAAGCCAACTTTAAATCTAGAAAATGTTTAACTTAAACGAATAAATTGCAAACTCTTAAGACAAGCACCTGCTATTGAAATTCAACGTTAACTACTTTATATAATTAAAAGCTAAAATGTTATTACTTATTAAAAAATAAATTAATAATTATAAGACCAATATTTTTTAATGTATTCATATAACATTGCTGATATAATTTAATTTACTTTCATTAAGTTGTTCAAAGCAAAGTGAAGCGAGGCAATATTTATAGAAAACCAAATGAGATGGAAATTATTTATGTATTCAACTTTATGTAAAACTGACACGGAGGACAGATGGATGACTTTGACAATAATAACATTACACTTATTTTAATCAAGGAGGTAATTTAGTCCTATTATAGTGTAGTAGTCCTATCACTGCCTCGTTAGTCATGTGGTAAGCGTATGTGTAATTATTCCCGGTGGATGGCGATAGGCTCACCCCCTATCCCATGGGCCCTTACCATAACTCGTGAAATGTGGGTGTTGTACACCTCTGCCACTCCCTTTTGGATAATATAGACGTCAAACCAATCGAGTGGCGGGAAAGCGGAGCAAATGCTTAATATAATATATTTTTACGATAAACACGTCCTAAACTTTTGGAAGATGCAAAATTATATACAAACACGACTAAACACGAATTGTATTCTAGCAGTTCTTGAAAAAAGATACCACCATTATCAATTTATCTGTCGTTTTTATTTAAAAAACACAAGCTGTAGCAAGATTTTTATCAAATAATCATCTCTAGCGGGATGTCCTAAAAATATAAAGGTTATCAAAAGCCACCGGGACTCGTTTAAAGTCCAAAAGCCAAGAGTGACACGAGTAGTTAATACTGTAGGAAGGGAGCTTACTCTGTGCTACAGATGTTGCTATACGAATAACGTCTCGTATGGGGTATACTATCAGTCTTTAATCCGCACGAGCTCATTTGAAATACAATAGTGACACAAAAGTGAATCGTTAAAACTGTAGGAAGAGAGCTGTATTCATTGCTACAGTTGTTGCTATGCGAGTGACGTCTCGTAGGGGTTTACTATCTCTATTTAACTCGTTTTGATTAAAGTACAAGAGTGACACACAAGTGAGTTTTAAATTCTGTATACTGTAGGAAGGGAGCGTACTCTATGCTACAGTTATTACTCGTCTAATAAGTAGTATACTATCGGTCTTGAATTTGCTAAGACTTGATTAAAGTACAAGAATGACATATAATTCAGTCGAGTATACCTTCCTATCTATTTAATTAGATTTTATTTAACGCATTTATTATTAACACTCTATTGTTAAACTACTTATAATCAAAGTAAATTTAATAGACCTCTTTCTGGTAAAGCTACAAGAGGCTAACTTTGACATAAAACGTTTAAATTTCTCATTTACTAAAGATATACTACTACTCGAGATTAACAGCTACACTCTACATACTGCAATTGGTTTGTACAAATTTCAAATGTCTGATTTCAATTATCACACGTAAGATTGAGCGTGTAGCCGGCAAGATGACCTGTTTGCACAAACTGTTTGTGCAAGTAATATAAAACGTGTAGCCGTACCTTAAGTACTTTAAGCAATAAACTACAATCGCTAAACTGCAAGTAATATAGTAAGCACCAATAGTATACCCTTGTTACCGTCGTCGCAGACGTCAGACGTCAACGTGCTGTGATAGGCAGCGCTGTCCAAAGCTGACTTGTGACTGTAACTCGTAAATCAGACGCTCTGGATCGACTAAAGTAAGAGTGCCCACGTCCGATAAATCGGTCACTGATTTTTTGTACGAGAAAAATAGAATGTTCGTAAATGTATGCACTGATGCAATTTGAACTAATGTTATAAAGAGGATATTTGAGTTTATGTTTGTTTGTTATGACTGAACACAGAAATACTAAAACGAGTTAAAAAAATCACCCTTAGAAAGTTAAATTATTGTTGAGTGAAATAAATTTTATTTTATCAAAGTACCACTCAGAGACGATAAAACGTACATAATAATAGCAGCCCTGTATCTAATACATGTCCCACTGCTGGGCTCGGGCCTCTTCTCATGATGTGAAGGGTTAGGCCATAGTCCACCACGCTGGCCTAGTGCGGATTGGCAGACTTCATACGCCCTCGAGTACTTTTTCGCACTCTCAGGCATGCAGGTTTCCTCGCGATGTTTTCCTTCACCGTTAGCGAGCGATAATTTATATGATAAATACACACATATCTTCGAAAAGACGAATCTTAACGATTTATTGACAGAGGTGTGTGCCGTGGGTTCGAACCAGAGACCTTTGACTTTGCAGTCCTACAGTCTCCCACTGGGCTGCTTCACGATAGAACGTACTAGATAAATATATAATCCATTTAATTACAAATATTTATTATTAATTAAATATTTACAATACTAACCTAACTATATACACATTGAGTAAAAGAATAGTATAAAATTAATAAATAAAACAAAACTCGTAAAAAATTTAGGTGTCAAAAAATACGTCCGCATCGATGTTTCGATGATGCATTACAAATTGCCTAGATTCAAATTGCCTAGATTTTGTTTATTGTCTTCTTTTGATACTAAGACTACATAAAACACCTGACGAACATAAAACAGTGACTGCTTAACTTCTACAGTGCACAGTGACGTCATTTAACTTCTACAGTCGTAGGATTAACTCCACATTTCTCAACAGTTAGTAACTTGACGCGTTCATTAGTATAATGTTACGTTTGCTTTGTTTGTATTTAAAGTTTCAAGCTCATAAACAAACTTTTGCTTGTGGTTACACGCGTATAAGATGAAGTTTAAGAAATGAGGGAATGGTTCTTACAACGTAAACTCAATGCAATAGGGTATTGTATAGATACCATTATAATATTTCAATGTTGAAACATACATTATACCTTTTTTGTACGAGTGACGTCAATAGAAAAAACCTCGGTGGTGTAGTGGTTAGCGTATGTTCTCACCGTGCAGTTTCGGGTATTATCGTAAGTTGGGCAAAAGGATAGTGTTATTAAGGATAGCTCAGTCAGGAAATTCTCAATAGCAGCACGGAGTTGTAATTTTTCTCGGTGGTTGTGTTAGGCTTCCTCTCTATCACATGGGACTTAAACAGGTGAAGTGTGGGTGTTATACATCTTAGACAAGCCTCATATACCACTAAACTTACGTGGCACTCTTTTAAAAACTGAAGCAAAATACACTGAATATCAAACGGCAGAAAGAAAAACTGCGTCCACAAAAGCAATCTGTAGCTTCAAAATTGAACGTGACGGGAACGGTATTCCTTTCCACGCAAATCCAAAAACGGTGCACAAAATCCCAGTAAAATAAAGCTTCATACGACATCAACACGTTCCCGTACAAAATGCATTTGCTAACATTATTTCACGGCGGAGAGATGAGCTAAACCAATAACTGTCACTGTCGCTCTACTATGAACCTCAAATAAGTAACGTAGTTTGTCAACCGTAGAGAGTTTAGTAAAGTATAAGATTCTTGAAATTTCATTTTGGTGACTGGTTACTAAATTTTGGCACTGGACTTACTCGTAAGTAGATGTACTATTTTAGAGTGTACAATTTGCAATTCCAGTTGACTTGTGCTTGACTGATCTATTCAAAGGTTACAGAGCCTTTAAAAAACTCTTCTGCCTCATAATAAACAAAGAAATGCTCGTTTTACGGTTCAATCTTAGACCTTATGATTAAAGGAACGGAAAACAATCAAATAACAATAAAATGACAAAGGTCTGCTTTTTGAGTTCGAATCTGAAACCTTCGACATTGCATTCCTACGGTCTCCTATCCTAAAACAACATTGGATTTTAATATTTCTAACTATCGCTTATTTCAATAAACAACAGTTAGGATAAGCAACAAGTGATTCGATACTCGTTATAGTCAATCATAAATCCTAAAATAAACAAAACCTATAGTAGATGCATTTTTCATATGAAAACTATCCATAAATCATCAACCCAGCAGACAACTGGGTTATATGAAATTCTTCAACAGGTATCCAGTCTTTTATTCATGCTATCATAGGTAACCTACCTAATATTTTAGACCACGTCTATCAATGAGAAAGACACTAAATAATGTGTAGGTATTAAAAGGATGAACTATCAATTTAACAGTTCCATTAATTATCATGAATTCCCAAAATAATAAATAGGTAATATTGCGGCATCGAAGCGAGGAATACCTACATGATTTTTTTTTATATCTCTTCGACTTCCACTCTAGAAATAACGCTTGTATCGCGGGGGTGTTCACAATGGCTTATTGAAGAGTGTTATTATTTGCTCGATGAGTTTGTAAAGAAAAATGCCTGTCGATCATTCAAATTTAAAAATTCTCTTTAAGTTTCATTTAATTCATCAGGTAATTTTTCATATATTTTTTTTCATTTTAGTTATTATATTTGTCCTTTTATTAAGTATTATTTTAATTTAAATTTAATTGCTGTTATTTTGTTGTGTACTAGATATAAGTTATTGTTAATAATAAGAAGATTACAGTTTGTAACTTTTCTTACTTTAACATTGTATTTGCATGCTGTTTAATGGCTGAATATGCTAGGCTTACTATACCATTGTACCATCTCAATGTACCATATTCTTGGCAAATAAATATTTTCATTTCATTTCATTTCACAAACATACAAAGCACACCCAAGGTCAGAACTAATCTTGTAATGAGTACAAGTAACGTTTTCAGTTAAGCCTTTATGACCAACAACGAAATATATCATGCCACCTTCCTAATAGTATGCTACCAGACAGGAGTACAGTCGAGGTCATTATATGTTGACGGTTTTGAGCCTTTTAATCTCTTTAATAAAATTCAACATAGTAATAATAAACTCAGGTACTGCCGCATTCTCACTCTTATGCAGGTTTTCTCTCGATAAATACACGCATATCTTCGAAAAGACCGTGGATTCGGACCTGAGACCTTCGACTTTGCAGTCTTAGGTTCTCATACTCGACTATCGCTGGTGATATGTTAACATAGACAAATAGTATTAACCAACACTTAACTATACATGTTGTGTCATAAATATGTATACAGTTTTATTACCAAATACAACCAGACAAGAGCATTCACAAATTACTCATTTGTCAGTTACTAGCTTATCCAGCAGTTATTAGTTGAACATGTAGCGCAGTGGGTCAGTACGGGATTATACGTCATATTCAGTGAATAGCGGTTTATGACATCAGACAGTTTTTAGCTCACTGTAAAAATATTCTAGTATACAATGCGGGCGGATACTCTTCACTAATATAAATGATTAACGAGAATAAAAACGCAATAAGCTCGTCAACAAATGATGGAGTAGCGCCGCTGTGTCGAACAAATTCATAAAAAGAATGATAGGATCTCAAGTCAGGTACATCAAATTAAAATACAATAGGTGGGCAGCCGTATCGTATACTGCATGATTGGTTTTTTGTTATTTCAAGGAAAGGAATACTGGGTTTATCTTTATACTGTGGGACGGCGTAGTTATTTAAGCTGTCGCCCCGTCGCTTTCCATTGCGCCGTTATTGTGGGTACGATTCCTACACGAGTCAAATTTTAGTGTGTGCCCGCGCTTCAAATCTTCCAGTAGACCGTTCTGTCGTTCTGCTAGAACTGCGCGACACAAATTTCGTCGTTTATGGTGCGCGTTCACGCCATCTGGAGACGATTCTGAAAGAGAAAGGAAGTTTTGTGGAAGGTAACACGACACCTCGCAATTGTGCATCACTTCGCCGAATGTTGTGTTTTATTTATAGTTTCTAAGTTATAAAATACAAATATGTATGTTAGTCATGTCATAAGGTATTAATGTATGGGCCTGATGCAATAAAATATATTTGATTTTAATTTTAATTTGAAATAAAAATTTATATGGAGATAATTTAAGACTCCAGAAATAATCTAGGCTTTTAATCGAGGTACCATGCAGGTGGAGCCGTGTACGGAAGCTAGTTAACTTATACACTCGCAGCTCTACTCGCGTAGTTCGTCAAAAGTAGCTAAAGTGTTTGGTAAAATTATAAATTACATTCATGTGTACCAAACACTCAAATCCATCGATGCCATAACACCATAACAAGCCCAAGACAAACGAATCTCATACATCATATTGCAACACACAAATAAGAAATATCTGCCAGTTTATGAATATTTTCTCATGCCACACTACGACACGCTTGCTTAAGTTCTTACCCATTCCAAATTGCAACCACGAAAACAGTCACAGCATACTCCAACTATTAATCAACTTAACAACTTATAACTTAACTCGACATCCTTACTCCGTTCCCCATAACAATATGCCATAACTCACTCCGCAGGAAAACCGGAAAAGGGTGAGTCCCATACAAAATAACATAATATTCCCCTCGTATTATTCAAGATACAGTGAGCTCATGGCGACGGTGACTTAATTTATTTGCAGATTACGGATGCTGCATGCGAGTGGATTTGGCTGTCGACTTCATGGTTATGAGTGAGACAGATTTTTGTAATTAACGAACGAACTGAACCTTGGTGACGATTCTATTAATTCTACTAATGTGCGAACATTTCTGTTGATGAGTGTTATTTAAGCTGAATTGAAACTAATTGCATGAATTTAAATGTTTAAATTAATAAACTAACTACAATTTAATCGTTAAGACTAATTAAAGAAATACCTAACTCTATATATACATCAAATAAAAGAATTATATAAAATTATTAAATAAACCAAAAGTCGTAAACAAATCTGGTTTCAATAAATACGTCGATTCGACGCATCGATGTCGACCGCATGTAGCGTGAAATTATTTAGTTATATAATTTAAATAAAATTAATGTATGTATTGTAATGGTTTATGTCAACAAGTAAAACGGTTGATAAAATCATTGTCGCGTTTATTTGATATTAAGCGTTATGGAAACATGAGTTAACACAATACTTAATATTCAGCTATCATTATACATTTATTTGCAGAAAAAAAATAATCTACATTTTATAATCCAGTAGGCCTCGTACCCAAAATGCTGGTAGCATTATGGTGTAGTATAGCAATACTAAGTTGCTGACATAAGCAAACATTTCGAAAACGAGTTGCCTCTGATAAATACATACATACATAGACAGATATCATATGCCTTCCTTTTGGTTTCACCGTAGTCGGTGAATTACTATCAATCGTGATATAAAACTCTAATGTATAATTACTATCAGATAACGTCGAAAGAAACCTAGTTTCTCTCGATTATCTTCTAGACCTCGCTCCATCCATCAATAGGCTTTGAATATCTTTTTACGTGACGTTAAAGTCTAGAAAAGGCTTTTGTACTAAATTGATCGTGTAGTAATAGGATTTAAAGGTTTTTATATCGATGTAAATACAATGATAAAGCTGTAAAGTAGAAAGCTTTAAGGCAAAGTGGATTTATTCTTGCTATTTTCAATCTGGCAATAGATTAAATAAATAAATTTTCATAAAATTAATGGAATCGCGACACATATTGGGTATTGTTAATGTCCATGGGCTGTGTTATCCCTAACCATCAAGTGGAACCACACGTTCGTTAGCTCAATACTGTGTATAAACATGTTTGTGTGTGAAATAGGAAGCAACCATTTTTGAACCGTATTTCCAAATAAGGTATTCCTTGTGGGTACTACGGAACCTTAAAAACATAACAAAACATCACGTCTTTATTACCCAAAAGCGTGTAGTAGAAATAAACAACACCCACATTTCACTTGTTATGATTAGCTCTCATCGGGGTGAGATTATCGCCATCCATCGGACACAATACCAACTCCGCCCTATTGGGATTTTTTTGACGGAAAGTTCTCAAATAACACTTTGCCCGACCCGGGTATCGAACCCGAGACCAAGGTGAGAGGCGCATACACTTACCACTAGACTATCGACTACTAGCAGTACCTATAAAACATAAAATATTTTTCATAGATACAGTGAATAAAGTTAACAGTGCACAATGGTGCATACACCGTTCTTACTATACACGATGCCTTATGTTTTATGAACTGAATAGGAATAGGATAGTAGGACCAATTACTTTATGTACACAAGGCTCATTCGTAAATGTGACTATTTTAGAGTAAGAAATCCACGTGGTGGTAAATCAACAAAAATAAATAAAATTGAAAGTTTTTAATGTCAAAACAACAATGTTATTTCCAGTTGCTACAGTTATTTGCACGATACCTATGCCTAAAATATAGTTTATACAACTTTTGTCTGCCTGTCTGTCGGTCTGTCTGTATGTCTGTCTGTTCGTATCGACCAATGTTCTCAGCAGCTGGACCGATTTTGATAAAATTTTAGATGCAGGTAACTGACTACAAAGCGCGTTACATATGCTTTTACTTTTTATTGATGTACCTACCACGCAGACGAAATTACGGGAGAAAGTTAGTTTGTTTGTTTGATTGCGCTAATCTTACAACTGGTTGAATTTTGATAGTTTTTTTGTGTTGTAGTCTAACTCTCAATAAAGGTATTAAGATAATTAACATTACGCACGAGTCATCAAAAAAGGACTATAATGCTATGCTTCATATGCCAGTAATTCTATCAAATCATATTTGAAGGCAGTTTAAAGATAAAGATGTGGTTTTCACATACCACCACGTACACATGTCACCCCATATCTGAACAAAGGAGGGTTAATGAAGATGGAGTCTCGCAGAAAACTACACCTGGCAACACTTTTATTTGGGGTTGTACTCACTGCAAGACCAGACTATCTGGTAAAAAAGCTGGCTTGGTCAAGGGATCTCAATCAGCATAAAACAAGAGCATCCGAATATCTTATCTCGACACCTTCACATCGCACAGCTGCATACCGTGGCAGCTTTTCTTTCATGGCTGCATCTATCTGGAATGTTTTGTTGCCACCACAGCGTGCCTGCAAATCAGTATTCGGTTTTAAAAATGTGTACAAAAGATACCTATTAGAACAACAACAAATGTTATGAATGGCTTACCTAGTTGTCCACACATATGCTTATAGTTATTTCCATAATAGCATGAATGCGGTTGCTTCACTTAGTAGCTCACTTTTCTACTATAAAAGGTTTGATACCTTAATCTATAAAAACTTTAAAGTAACTATTTCACACAGAACACACACTTACTGCGAAAATCACATAAACTATATACATTTTTCAAGCTTTTCTATTTATAATACAAATGAACTTAGTGATAATTGTGTTGATTTTGTGTATGTTGTTACGAGAAAGAATTATGTTTGGCTTGGTTTTCATTGTTTTGAAAGGACGATAGGGACAAATGAGAACCCCGAGTTAAACCTGACTTTTCGCGACATATGTCAAACCACTCGAACGCTATTGGTGCGTTCCATATTTTTCGGTTTTTGAGGTTTTGTGGTGTCATTTGTTTTTATTGTCGAGTATTTTTATTATTATTATTTTTATTTTTATTTTTTATTTGTTTTATTTTTTCTATAACTTGTAATTATAATTATATTTGTATATTCTGTTAAATTTGTCATCATTAGGACGAATGTCGCGCTACCTTTACTCGCAATCAGGGCGCACCAGAATACCAGCGCTGTAGTGCTGATGTGCTGCAGTAGTATGCTGAGGTGTGTACCTTTTTTGGCACATCAATTAAATTTTTATTATAAGTAGTTTTATAGGTTATATTAAGATTATGATTTGCCAAAATAAATGTTTCTTTCTTTCTTTCTTTCTTTCTGATCAGTCTTCGCGAACTTGTTCTTAAAGTTTTTAATTTCACTTGTATAAAATATTAAACGACCAGTTGCTTGTAATTTAACAGCATTTTTGTATTTCGCATTATAGTTGCCACATTTAAAACATTTATTCTCCACACATTATCTTACGATTAGACAAAATAAAAAAGTTCACAGAAAATATAAATAGTACACAGTAAATGTGCGGCAAAGGATCTAGCTCAGTATTTGCTGCACGCAATGCTCAGCACTGATTTTCAGCTAGTCTCTGCCACAAAGAACATTACACAGTAGATCACACACCATTTCATTTGCAGTTTACATAGGTTTATCGGTGTGCGATCTGTACTGTATCATGGTTTACAAAGCGATCGTTCGCTTCCTCGGGCATCACCTAGGCAGTAGACACTGTTAGTGCCGTTTTCCACCTCACTAACTGCTTCGATGCACAATATCTATTTATCTATCATAGGAAACTAGAGCGTTATTTGTAAGTCTGTGTAGCGGTATTTTATTATAGAATGGCGATTTGTTTCAACTTCAAAGATTCACTTAATCTTAAGTTAAGGTATGTTTGCTTTCAACAGACCTTAGATGGGTCACTGTGTTAAGAAATATTTGGCTAACGTGATTTTTTCTTGTCTTAAAAACGATTTTATATAGTTTTTAACGTTGTGGGTACTGGTACTGAAAGAAGAAAAACAATAACAATTAAACACATTCTTACATTTAAATTATTTTTTAATAATTAATAATATACACCTGCCTCGATGGTGGTAATTAGCGTATGCGCCAAACACCGCGAGGTGTCGGGTTCAATTCCCGAGTCGAGCAAAAAAATATTTGTGAACTTTCCGTCAGGTAATTCATAATAGCAGCTCTGAGTTGGAATTGTGCCCTGTGGATGGTGATAGACCCCCTATCCCATGGGACCTAAACATAACAGGTAATATAGGCGTGATGTTATGTTATATAGAGTTAATAAACAATTGTGATGTTTAACATAAAAATTGTAGTAAATATGCAAAGAAGGCTAGTGAATAGGACGAAACCTCCTGGACTAGGACGGAAAAAAAAAAAAACCTTCTCCTATTACAATCTGTACATTCCATCGGATTACAGATTGTATGCCTATATCTATAGAAATTAGTTATATAGAAGTCCGCCGTTGTTCTTTATTTTAAGTGCAAGAAGTTGTAAAATAAAAAATAAATAAATCATTAAGGGGTAACAACTAAGCAGAAATTTCGCTAAATTGTAGTTTTAGAATTAGTCTTCAATACGTAAAGTAACTAAAGCAAAGCGGGTATTCAACACATTCAATCATCACCTCCCAACCAAAAGTGCAAATTTCTAATCCAATCGTAACTCGTACAAACTAATTTGTAGACAAATGTGCTGAGAACCGAGACGATCTCAAACATAAATATCGCAGCATCGTTATTACTGAGTAGGGTGGCGGCACCCGTCCTCGGCACTGCAGCATCCAAATTAATTTAACAGCGCTAATGTGAATCCAAAACTAGAATGGAGCTTTAATAACTTTGTGTTGCGAAATACGAATTGTTTTGTGTCGAGAGAAATGTTGAGATTCTTTTTGTGTTTACAGTGAAAAGTTATAATTATACGGTAAGTAGTCTTTATATCCACTGCTCTAACTTTGGAATATTTATAATAATGATAATAATGATCTTTTCTAAAATCGTTTAATATTTTAAGCAAAAAAGTCCTACTTATGACATGTATACGCAGGTGAACCTCTAAACAATCCATCCATATTATTCCACACACACACACACACACATAACATCACGCCTACATTACTTACAAAAGTGTTGCAGAGGTATATCCCACATTGCACACTTTTCCAGTACCGTAAAAATATTTTACGGTCTTATTATAAAAAACCAAATAAATATACGGCATTTGTATCGGATCGTATTCGGTTTGATGAAAAATATCTGAGTTCTATTTTGATCTTCTACATAATATTTATTAAATTTAAAAAAAAATAAATTTAAAAAATCTATTATCCAGCGTTTTTTATCTCAAAAACCCTAGTAGCATGAATATAAACAATATTCTAGTTAAGAATTACGGACTGCATACCTTGAATATGTATATAAGTATAATACTATAAATTAATAATACTGTTTTGTATTTGGGTAATCATGGCGAATTAACATCGAATGCCCACACGATCAAAGGATAGTTTCCCAAATATGAGTTATACAGCAAAGACTTACCTTTATCATTCCCATACTCGAATATTAGTCCACGAAATGTGTCAATTATTTCACACGATTTATACGAGCAATCTCGAAGAGTCGCGCGCGCCGGCGGCGGATCTCTACATTAATCTGGTTTTGACGTTTTGATGACAGTTGTCAAAAGACAATGATTTTGAGTAGAGATGGGACACGCGCGTCGATACATCGGTATGTGTCTTCAGTCTATGACCTAGCACCATTGGCCAAGTAATTGCTGTCTACATAAATAAAAATATGTAAAAAAAAAAAACAAAAAAAACTTTGTTTTTCATAGTGTTTTATGGAATTTGTATCAATAACAAAGTTATCATTTGCGGTTGATGAAAAAGTGCTATATCTCAAAAACTGCTGACTGTATCTCATTCAAAATAATTTCGGTTGAAATTTTTTATTAAGATCTATAATATATATTTTTTTTAGATTTTTCACTCCGGTGGTTTAAAAGTTAGAGGGGGGAGGACACTCATTTTAGCACTTTGAAAGTGTCTATCTTTGGAACGATTGACATTGAAAAAAAATGGTTCTAGAAACCTCAATGTAATTTTAAAAGACCTATCTATAGATACCCCACACGTATAGGTAGAATGAAAAAAATATATTATTGTTTCAGTTCAATGATGGGGAGCCCCCCTCTAATATTAATATTATTATTTTTTTGTGTAAAAATCGTAAAGCGGTTAACAGAATACATCTATCTACTTAGTTTCAATTGTGTAGTCCTAATAGTTTCGAAATAAAGTGGCTGTGACATACGGACGGACGGACAGACAGACAGACAGACAGACAGACATGACGAATTTATAAAGGTTCCGTTTTTTGCCATTCGGCTACGGAACCCTAAAAACCGCATTCAATCGTGTGACGTTAGGTTTATTGATAACGCTACCTAACCTACACCTACTAAAAAACCCGAATTAAAATCTAGAGTAACAGTAATCGAACTCCTCCAAAATTACTTGACCGAGTCCTATATATTCTTTTTATGTATTTAGTAGGCCTGATAATAATAGGTGAGTTATTTTTTATGCCACTATGTGACGTCAAATACCGCGCGAGCGTAGCCACGGGCAACAGCAAGTAACCATTATAAATAAAATATTAGCAACGATTTCACATTCAAAAGTCAACCAAGCTAATTACTCGTCTAGGGATTTGGAGAAACATTGCCTGATATATAATGTTACAAAGGTTAATACCTACTTTTACAATCTTTAAGTAAATTATATAAAGGCTATGAATATTAAATGGTCAATAACCACAAGGTTATATTTTGTTTATTCTATACATATACAGGTCAATTTATTTTATAATATAATATTTATGAATAAACAACAAAATCCTACAAAATAAACCTAAGAAAACTAGTATACAAGTTAATTTATTTTCACTAAAACACATTGTATTAAAAAAATATATTGCAAAAAAGTAAACAAATCACAATACCGGCAACAAGCGTCGCTACCCTAATTCATTAATACATCAGCTGTCCTATTTAGCATAATAAGATATCTTAAGATTTATCTGCTGACACATCTCCTGAGCGATGTACGTCCGCCGCTTGGTGCTTAGGATTTAAACAGACTGACTGATTTCCCTGGTTCAGGTAATAATAATAGCAGCTCTAGATACATATACATGACTCACTGAAGGGCACGGGCCTCTTCCCATGAAGATTAAGGTTAGGCTTTAGTCTACCACGCTGGCAAAGTGCGAATTGATAGTCTTTACACACCCTCGAGTACTTAAAGCACTCTCAGGAATGCAAGTTTACTCACGATCTTTTCCTTCACTGTCAGCAAGCGTTAATTCTCATAATTAATACACAGAATATATCTTCGAAAGAACGAATCTTAACAATTTATTGACAGAGGTTTCGTGGGTTCAAATCCGAGACCTTCGACTTAGCAGTCCTTGTCGGTTTCCCAGTCGGCTATAACTGACTACAGATTCAGGTAATATTACCACCTAACAAGCATCTGTTATCTTGTAATTGATTATTTTTATAGCATTTAGCTATGCTTAGCAAATTATACTAAGAAACAGTTGAAAAAGATATGGAACCGGCAGGATTTGAACCTGCGACCTACTGCACACCGGGCAGTCCGTCATCTGCCACAAATATATTGGTCAAGATTATTACTACTTCATCTTTTTTTTTTATACTACGCCCACAGCGAACGAACGTGTAGTCCACCTGATGGTAAGTGGAGTATAGTCCATGGACATCAACAATCCACAAAAGCAGATTATAGATGCGTTATTGCAGCTGAGGACTGCATATTTCAGGGCCTAATCTCACCACCAAACCGGAACACAGTAATGGAAGCACTACTGTTTGGCGGCAGGTTAAAAGTGAGACAGTGGTGCTGCCGCCCTCGAGCTCATTCGCATCATCTCACGGTAAATTGCAAAGTTAATGTTATTTTGATATACATTAGAAGAGGCAGAATATGAGTAGTTGATACAGACATTGTGAAATCGACATGGTCATGACATGAGACGATTTAAAACAAAGTCATCTATGTCTTATTTTATCTTTTGACAGGTTATACATTTTAGATTAGTATAGTCAGTTCATTAAATCACACCCAAAGTCAAATGCTGAGTGGATAGATTTTGAAAATGGTCGGCTTTTAATCACCGAGCGATGCGATTAACATCAATATTCACACGAATCGTTACTGAAAAGTATATAAAAGTATTCAGTCCATCCATAGCCTTATTTATTCATGAGCGCACATGACGCACATCAGATTCAGCCTAAGCATCTATTATTTATTCCGTGCTCAGATTAAACCGCACATTTTTTGGGAAATTGTTTTAGGCTCACCGCTGACTGACGCGATATATAAAATTGGTTTACTAATGAACGATATTAGTCAAAGTAAATTAGTCTGGTGATAATTAGATTATTTAAATTAGAGCTTGCTATCTCTGATTTCCTTAATTTCGGCAAAGATGCTGCATTTATTATTACTATTTCTTCTTGATAGGCGTTGCGATCTTTTTTTTTTCTTTTTGATATAAGAAATCAATTTCGAAATTTATGATATATTGTTGACATTACAATCTAGCCTATCAATACTAATAAGTAAAATTATGATAACCTAAATTGCTACTAAATAACATCTAATAATATTATATTATTTAGTAGCGATCTTAATGAGTATGTGAAAATAAAATCAGCGTTTATATAATAAGATTTCAACAACATAATAAATTATGAATAGACGACGATAAGCGTGTTATAATTAAGTATGACAAAAAGTTTGCACACTATTATTAATATAGCTATTTTAAAAGATATTTTTTTTTATCAAATTAATACATCTTCGACCAACATTTTACCTCATAGCTAATTTATTCATCTTCTCCTGTGTTTTATAGCCCAAGTAAATGAAGGCGGTACCCAGACGTGAGCACTCGCACCATTGAGCGGCTTATTTCCATCGAATCGTTTATTATTAATGGGTACTCGTAAACCGAAAATTCGCAACTTAAAGATATGTTAAAGGAAAAGATGATGGTGAGGAAATATCGGGCATTTCTTAAGTCAGCCACTGATTATTCAAATTATGAAATACGGGTGTTACTCACGTAATGTTGGTCTATTTAGTCGACCGCGGTTTCGCCTATACGTCTAGGCATTATCAAGAGCCACTGTCAGAAGATGGAGATGTCAGATTAAATCAAAAACCATCTCCTTGGGCAAAAAAATACTTTTTTAAAAATTCTTACGTCGTTTGTTATGTGAGTAAAATAAGTTTACATGAAAGAAGCATGCAATGCACTAAAAATAAAGAAATACTTAAGTAATGTTTAACGTCTCGCTTCATCCGTGTATAACCGTATACAGTAAACGGCTTCAAGGTGCCTTTATTTAAAGAATTATCCCCGTACTCCTAACCGTTGAGGAGTTGTACCTTCCAGTATCAGCTCAGTATCATGAAATGCTAACTGCTAGATGCAGATATCCGAGTAGCTGTAGGTAATATACGAAAAACAATATAGAAGCCCCTAAAATTTGAGGGTTGCCCTGGATTTCTCTATGATTCCATCATCAGATCGTGACTTGATGAGTATGGTAACACATGACAAGTTACATATCTACTCTTGCAGACACAAAAGAACTTCTCAAATCAGTCCAGGCGTCTTCGAGTAATCAAAGAATAATAAACATGGAAAAATAAAAATCAATCGATTTGAAAACCTCCTCTTTTGAAGTCGGTTAAAAACTAACTTTTCTTTAATTTTTATACGTATCCGTAGACAGAAGATATGATTTACTGTTGACTGAACGGTAGACACATTTACCAAATCCTGTACACAAAAAACTAAACGCTTGCTATAATAATTTTATGAGCAGCCATGAGTGGTAAACATGTATTTAGATCATAAGAAATTTGCTGTTTTTTGTTTTTCAAGGCTTTATTTTCCTCAACTGAAGGCTCATCTTATAATGGTTTTGTTTAAAAGATTAGGAGTTCTCATATAACTTGAGCCGTGCTTTGTAACCTGTTTTGACCGACTTGCGCGAAAACCTAAATTCTTTTTCATTCGACCGGATAATATAATAATATTATCATATGACGGCATCTTCTACGCGATATTGGAGAAAAAAGTTACTGAGCTATTAATAAAAACGTTGTTGTTACGATAATTTGTAAGAAGACAATGTAAGTATGCAAAAATAAATATGTTCTGAATTTTTTGAATCCTTTGTGAAGGGGTGAGTACCCACCATTTATAACATAAATATTTAAAGATGTCCGCTGCTTAGCATTCACAGTCTTTGGGCATTGAAAAGCATGTTAGTTTTACCACAAATATGTCCGTTATGTCTATCTTCATTACCAATTGAATACAGGAAGGTTGAAGATCAAGGATTCCTCAATGCCGTTCTCACAAAATTAACAATTTCACAACTAGTATGGACAGTTTCACGTAATGCAGTGTGACATCAAAAATATCACTGTTAATATTCACAATATTTTTAAAGAAACTGACGTGAGTTTGTACATTATTCAAATAATGAAATACGGGTGTTATTGACGTAATGCTATATAGTCGACCACGGTTTCGCCTATACGTAATGTAGGCATTTTCAAGAGAGTGCGAGACGTCGCGCATGTGTTACGTGAGTAACACCCGTATTTCATAATTTGAATAATATTCACAATATTAAAAACTTGAAGTGACGCTCATAACTTTAGAAGGATTCATACTAGAACCGCAAAAGGTAATCAGTGATTTTAGAGTATAAAAGGTATTCCTGTAAAGTAATATTGCAGATTCAATTTTGCGCATTACGTTCCAAACTACCTCCCAGATTGACGAGCATTCGCATGTATCATTTTATCGTTTTTTTTTTTATTGCAACGGAGTTCCTTACCGTGCGTTGCTAAAGGGGGCTAGACGGAAAAAAAAAAATCAAAAGTTGTAACGACACTTTTTGCTATAGTTGTAAGCCGTGCGGCGTGCGCGTGTTTCTCTGTCTGTCTCACTCTCTCTCTCTCTCTCATAGAAAGCAAACCAGTTATTTTCGTTTCGTCAATTTATTTCGCATTGAACAGTGTGGTGTCGCGACGGTTATTCTTGTTGAGTGTATACAGGTTTTTTGTACATAATAAATAATAAAAATAATAACAATAATGAATCCTGACAGTGTTTCTGCACAAGTACCGGATATTGCTGATGGAGTTGGTAAGAACTTCGTTCCATCCGAGTATCCCTTGACACCTCTCAAGTTTTTATTTTTTACAGGTTGCGCACGGTAATGCTCGGTTAGTCTCTCACTCCGGTGTACGTTTCGAATCTGTAACGTTATATTACAAACAAATGCTCGCGGTCCAGGAGCACCTAAGATACACTTAAAAGCTATAAAATATGCCCCGCCATCAACAACTCTTTTTACCCTAGATATCGCAATATCAGTGCATATTGCATCGAAAATATCTGCAATATACAGTATATGCTGTACACACTCACGTATGTGTGTGAGTGTGTACATCATATACTGACAACATTTTATTAAAAGAACGCCGCGGGCTTATCGTGTACTTGAATGTATGAGGGGCACATATGCATTGATGGAATATTACACCGAGATGCAACTTGACGACTCGACGAATGTTTGACAGTGTTTTGGTGCTATTCTCGTGAAAATGAGATACATATGAACAAGTGCGTGTCGGGCCACGCTCAATGTAGGATTCCGCAGTCAGCCGTTACTACATAATAATATGGACTTAAAAGGGTTCTAAATCAAAAAATGGTCTTAGCAATCTCTCAGTTTTTTCAAAGAGTAAAAACCTACCTATTTTTACGATATATAGTACTAAACTTTATATGGTTTCCCAAAAAATATATTTTTAAATATTTTATGTAACCAATTTGCCGGCCTAGTTAATTAACATATATCTGCAAAATTTCAACTTTCTAGCACTGACATAATTTTTAAGAGCAGAGGGACAGACGGACATGACGTAACTATAAAAATTCCTTGTAGGTTCTGCGGAATCACAAAACCAACATAGAGATAAGGACGGTACTGTACCCATGATTCAAGTGAGCAGCTGAGTGTAAAATAAAATAAAATTAATTCGTGGAATTGAATTGGATTTCCACTTGTAATAATAATAGCAGCCCTATATCTAATACCATGTCCTTCTGCTGGGCTCAAGCTTATTCTCATGGTAAGGGTTAGGCCATAGTGCACTACGCTGGCCAAGTAAGGATTGGTAGACTTTACACACCCTCGAGTACTTTAGGCACTCTCAAACATGCAGGTTTTCTCACGATGTTTTCCTTCACCGTTAGCGAGCGATAGTTTATATGACAAAATGATGAATTTTAACGATTTATTGACAGAGTTGTAAGCCGTGGATTCAAACCAGATACCTTTGACTTCGCAACCCTACGGTCTCCCACTCATATACCTTTGCCACACGCTTTTGAGTAATATAGGCTTAATTTTAGATTATGAAAACAAAGATATATTCTCCTTTACATCAAGTTCATAAGCCTGTATTTGGCTTCTCCAATTTACTAGTACTTGTACGTACACATACACTTAATAACATAATATCATGTACGTAATTGACTTTCATTATCAATGTATGGAGATAATGGAGCAGTACACCTATGACCTCTTGCATAGAATCTTGATGCACTTGCTCAAGTTCAAAATTTGGAAGACAATGCAATGTAATTTATTTTATAACAACATGTTTGGTGTGTTATTCTTATCTATTTTATAGGGTAAAACACAAAAATATCATCAATTTATGTTACTTCCAAAACGAGTTGAATTGCAAAACTCACACAAAATCGAATTATTGACTGCTCTAGTCAATATAAAGCCTACATTGTGCGATAACCGATACGCGCCGCTGACACATGCACATTTTAGCGAGGCTCGCCTCCGATGCCACGTCATTACGTATGTATGGACGTGTGAATATCGACTTATATGTGTATGATTCTGCATTATAGGGATCGGCCTACTGATCGAATTTTATAGGCTGTAGATTTGTGCACAGGATTTGAGATTTACAACGCTGATGTGGCTGGCAGTACTGGAAGAGGTCGTGGGGAGACATATAGGGACCTGATACGTGGCGTCCTTCAGAAAAGACAAGTACGTAGTGCGCAAAACCGACGAGCATGAATGATGTATGAATATTGAGAAAGCAGAAGAAGTAATCAAATCAAATCAAATCAAATCATTTATTTCCATGGGCCCCAAGGGGCGCTTGAACACGTCAAAACAAACATCAAAACACAAAAATATAAAATTAAACTAAAACTTAGCTAACTTAATTATAATACTTATTGTAGTAAAATGATTTGACACCGGAGCTTAGATTGACTTTAATTCAACTTAGAGATTTGAATTAAAATCAATCCAAGTACCAGCTCCGATGGGTATTGCATCATGAGAAGAGCTGGTGAGAAACTCATGTGCACCATCTTTTCAAATAATTCATACAATATTTGTTTGTTTTTGACAATAATTCTATGTGTAAGTTATAGCAACCAAAACACGATGACGAAACGACATTACAACTAAATATGGTCATAAAGAGAAAATAAACTTAAATATAGAAATGCAATTAAATTAATACTTATAAATAAATCTATAGTATATAAGGTTGCAATATCTTACACTTCAAGCAGAAAATAAAGGAGTAAAAACAATGTGTGTATACAACTGTATAATATAGGGTTTCAGAACAAAAAAAAAATAATTATATACTAATAACAAAAACTATTTATACTCCAAAAATATAAAAATTAAAAAATGTACACACAGATTGCCTTTACTTAACAATATTTGAAATAACATGAAATGAGGTTATACAAATCAAATTTAATGAGTTCATAAAGAAACTATATAATTATGAATTAATTTCCATTAATCATCATATTAAATAATAAAAATAATGTATCAATTAATATTCATTGTATGTAATAAACGCAGCACATGGCGTTTCATTGTATCTGTCTACCACCATGGGATTAAGGCGTGATCTTATGTATAAACGAATGTATTTGTGCCCAAGCTCAAAAACACTACGAATAATTTGTAAGTTTATGAGAATAATAATTACTCAATCAAGCTCTAACACGTTAACAGATTTTGATGAAATTATTAAAAACACATTACATAATTAACAAGCCTAAATTATCCAGAGTAGTATAGCAGTGGTGTATACCTCCATCCCACACTTCTCATGTTATATTTAGATCCCACGTGCTCTGTAGTTTATAACCTAGTTAATCATATAGGCAACTTACTTTGCTCCCCCTGCCACGTGAAGCATACAAAGCATAACATAACATCACGCCAATATTACCCAGAAGAGTGTGGCAGATGTGTACAAAACCCACATTACACCTATTATGTTTAGGTTTCATGGAATTGGGAGTGAGACTATCGCCATCCACCGGGCACAATTCCGTGTTACTATTGTGACGTAAAGTTCACAAATAACACTTTGCCCGATCCGGGAATCGAAGCCGAGACCTCACGGTGAGAAGCGCATACGCTAACCACTAGATTATCGAGGCAGTAAGAACGTCATACTTACATCCTACTTAAGATAGGAACAAATGGACGAACGTTACGTCACGAAATGACGTATCATACACTTGAGAAATTTAGGGCTCCGGTAAGAGGCGACCGTAGCTGGATGGCAAAAGCGGCTGCCCGGTGTGTAGTAAGGTCGCAGGTTCAAATCCTGCCGGTCTCATATATTTTTCAACTGTTTCTTAGTATAATTTGCTAAGCATAGCTAAATGCTATAAAAATAATCAATTAGCAGTAAGAACGTGTTTTCACCACGTGTAGGTACTCGATGAAAATACCATGATGTTAAGTTAAAATCAATAATCAATGTAATATTTATTTGACTTCATATATTGCAGACCTTCTTGAAATCAGTAACAGCTTCATCTTGATTCAATCGATATACAGTACATTAGTGATCTCATCAAATAAATTACGAACCGCTCTATCGGCAATGCTCTATACTCTAATGCTAGATACAATATTCATAACATTATTTTAAAGTAAGAACAAGTAGCAAAAACACATTTATTAAAACTTCAGCTAAAGATTTGTCTCTCCATCTATTCAAAGTTGTTTAGAAATGGAAATGCATAAAAAACCCACACTTGACTTGTTATGATTAGGTGCCATGATAAAGATAAATTTTGATTTTTTACATTAGATAGAACACCAGAAGCAATTACAATATCCAATGGTCCTAATGACAAGGCCAAATACACACATTCACTCACTCAAGCACACCCAGTCTCAGAACAAATATTTGCGAATTACACAGAAATTTAATTAGATAAGGGACGAGCCTATCGCCATCCACCGAGCACAATTCCAACTCCGTGCTGCTATTGTGAATTTCGTGACGGAAACTTCGAAATAACACTTTTGTTTGATCCGGGAACTGAACCCGGAACCTCTCGAACCCGCTAGATCAACGAGTCAATGAGAAATAATACTTCCATTTTCACTACCAATCTCTCGGTGTATTTTATTTACTAGGCTCAAATTCCAGTCAGCGAATGGAATTTTTAAAAATCAATTTAGTTGTAACACTGCAATCTCGACCGGACAGCCGTTGTAGGGGGAAGGGGGGCAAGCCTTGGACGTTGGAACAATAAAAGTAAAATGACCCCTGTTTGCCCCTCTTTGCCCCCGTTTGAAAGGCCTTTGTCACCGACTATGAAACGCAGCTATTGCATTCATGTATGAGATGTGAAGGAAGCGTATATTATTAGTTTTTTAACCAGGGTTTAGTGGCTGGGATGGTAAGTAGTTTAAACAACGATAGATGGCAGCTTTGTAAATCCGATCGGTTAAGCATCACCTCAATTTGACGTACCTTAATTGTCGACCGGATGGCAGAGTGGGTAGTACACCTGCCTGCGACGCCGAGGTTGCGGGTTTGATTTCCGCTGAAGACAAATCTTTGTGTGTATGAACATGTAGGTTTGTCTTGGTCTGGGTGTTTCTATGTATAATAAGTATTTATTTACAAAAGAAAAGTATATATGTATTAGTATCAGTTATTTTAGTACCCATTGTAGAAGCTCGTGTGTATGTAGTGTGATATTTATTCATTTATTATTATTTGCAATGATAATAACCTTGTCACAATGTCCAGAATACTATTGAAATTTGCGTAAAGTACGTAATCTGTGAGTCATTCGTTAAGGAACTTTAACTCAACTTTTAAACCATAATACCCGTTTGCTTCAAGATGACCACACGAAGGGAATATTTGGCCAAAAGGAAGTGAACGTAAGCTAACGTAAGTAAATCGTAGCTACGCAATGCCTACGCCGTAGTACCAAAGTGCTACAATCTAGTTAGCTTCGACCGCGTAGCGCAAAAAAGCTCTCACGGAAGACAGGCTTGGATAAATATGGTTGACTGTATTTATTCAAACTACTAGCAGGTATTTGATTCTGGTATATACATAACGTAACTCAGTGTGTCTTGTTCTATAATTAATATTTTGAATACCATGACATTCGCGACTATAATTCACTTATTTATACACACTATACATACACAGCTCAGCAACATGAAATGCTGACTGCTAGATGCAAATGTCCGAGTAACTTTAGGTGATATACGAAAAACAATATAGAAGCCTTTTAAATTTGAGGGTTGCCCTTTGATTTTTTTAGTATTCCATCATCAGGTCGTGACCTGATGAGCGAGAAACCACATGACAAGTACACTTTTTTAGACAAAACAAGAATTTCACAAATCGGTCTTGGCATCTTCGAGTTATAGGCGAACAAACAAGAAAATAAAATATTATCAAATTGAGAACCTTCTCTTTTTTTTTTGAAGACGTTTAAAAATGAACAGACTGCCAAAACTGAAAAGCTTTGACATAACGCCAAAAAGTGTAGTTATGAGGGTGCTTATCCATTTTTTCCATTGACCAAATCCGCTGACATCAAAAACTATTATTGGTGTTCAATGCTATTCAGTTTTGACAGGCGGGTTCAAAATAATTTTTAATAGTTTTATTTGGTATTCTAAGTGTTAAGCAAATATTAGTATAGAAATTACAAAATGTCCCATCCAAATCATAGAAGGTTTCGTAGCATTATAACGTACGCAATACACTTATACCATTCAAGGCGGATTTTATGATATATATTGGTGAAAACAATACATGGACACACCATTTCCTGCCTTCGAAAGTCTTAATCAGATACTAATTAATTATGTACTCAAACTTTTTAAAATAAACAAAAAAATATGTTAACAATTAAATGTTACTATAGCGTCACTGAATTTTTAAATGATAAATTGAAATTTTATAATCAAACCATCTAATTTATTTAATAATGATGTAACATTTTATTTATTTATTGTATTTATGGATAATTGTCTAATGAATGTCATATAATTAATTTAATTTAAATCTATTAATTATACAATTAAATTCAATACCATAATTAAGTAGTTTTATGAAATTAATTTTAAAATAATACTAGTTTTAAAATAATACATTAATAAATACAAATATTTGTACACCCTGATGGGTAAAAAATGGAGGTACCTAATAATCTATGTATATGGCACCTATGTAACTCATTTTTTGGCAAATAAAGCATTTGATTTGATTTGAACTATTCTTAAACCATAATAAGTAAAATACCAAAAACCACATCGAAATCGGACCAGTAGTGTCCAAGATAATCGCAAACATAAAAAGTTTCATACATACATTCATAAGGATTGAATGCAAAACCTCCTTTTTAAGTCGGTTAAATAAGTCGGTACCAATATAAGATGTTAATGGTAAAATATGTTTTAAATCATTCCATAAGTTTCTAAGTTAAATCGTAACAAACAAACAAAAAATTTATCTTTTCTCTATACAATACTAAATAAAATTGATTAATTGAATGAATAAGAAAATATTCACACACAATAAGTCACCCAAAAGAAACTCTATTCACCAGTTATTTATTACACTTCCTTCCGTCTTTCCCCTCTCTCCCCTCCTGACAACAGTCCAAATAAAGACAGTTCCGAAACAAAACGCATCAAAGGAATAAGGAAACGCACGCAATGCAATACATTCAGTTATAGCCTGAGGCGAAGATCGCCGATATATGTATACCATAATAATATAATAATATATAAATACTTTTAATAGCTACATCTTATATAGGTAATATTTTTAACCAACTTCAAAAACAAAGGAGTTTTTGTATTCCATCCTTATAAATGTGTTTAATCTTGCCTTTCTATGCGTATCATATATTATTCATAAAATACATTATTATTCATTATTTTTACATAACCAGCAAAACAATTATTGTAGGAACAAAATAAACTTATATATAATTTTACAAATTAATTACAAAAATAAAAATAACTAAACCAATTAAAAAAAAAATTAAAAAAATATAAATTTGTATGTTCAATGATTAATATAAAAGAGATAATTTAATTTGAATGGAGAATTGTCTCACCGATAATTGACACGTTTACTAAGGAAATATGACACATCAAATATTTCCTAAAATACTCTAGATAATATTTGTTTCTTAATGTCAAACACGAATATTGAGAAATTAATTGAAATTTAAAAGGAACTTGAACTTTTGGCAGATTTTAATTACAAAAATCAAATTATTTTAGCATAGGTTATTATTTATTAGGTTTATTAGTATAGACTTAAGATTTAAATGTTGATTGCAAGCTATAAAACTTACCTCGAGTGCAATTCGCAATGAAAAAGTTGACGTAATTTTTCTGTTTGACAAGTAATTGTTTTTGTACATCGTGTTGTTACCTTCCTGCACAGTTAACACAAAGGAAAAGGGTTGGCTGTAGTTGATATCATTCAGTAAAATATCTAACTATAAAAAATAACAGTTAGAAATAATAAACCGGTCAAGTGTGTGCCGGGCGCGCAATAGGGTTCTGTAGTCAGCCGTTACAACATAATTATTGACTCAAAACAGGTTTATTATCTATATTGCACATTAACAACTTCATACACGAACCTTCCATATAAATTTACACTCCCTAATATACTTAGGGATAAAAAACAAGTTGAAACATACTTATACCATTTTTAAAGTTAGACCTCCTAGCTACACAACTGTGAAAACCTCATCCAATTTCATGTAGTCGTTTATGCGTGATGCGCGTACAAACATACAGACAGGCAGACAAATGAAATTCTATAAATATTAGGGTTCGGCTTCTACTGTTTTATTAACAAGTACCCTCGCTTTGAGGGTTCCGAAGTACCTACAAGGAACCCTTATAGTTTCGCCATGTCCGTCTGTCCGTCCGTCTGTCCAAGGCATAGCGACGAAACCGTTGGTGCTAGAAAACTGAAATTTTGCATAAACATGTATGTTAACTATACAAAGAAAGTCGTAGAATAAAATTTAGAAAAATATTTTTTTTCAGGTAGCTCCCCTACATGTAAAGTAAGGATGTTTTTTTTTTTTGTCGCCTACCCATAGTGTGGGGTATTTTTAGATAGGACTTTTAAAAACGTTCAGGGGTTGCTAAGACAGTTTTTTGATTTAGAGATCCGTTTGCGAGATAATTAACTTTAAAGAGCAAATTTTTGTTCGAGTAGGGCGTCCCCCCTCCTCTAAAAGCTAAACTACTGGATCCCAAAATCTGAAAAAAATTGTGTCGGTAGTACATGTAATGAACTTTAAAGGAAAACTATAGCGGATAAGTTCACTTCATTAGTTCAAGAGGAATAGGGGTCCGAAATGTCAGATGCAGTTACTCAGAATATTTCGTTCAAAATTCTTGAAACATAAATAAACATACATAATACATATATAAAATCGCGCCTTTATCCCACGGGGGTAGGCAGAGACGATGGAACGCCATGTGCTTCGCTCCTTACATACTTCTTTCGCTTCCTCAACATTCATACATCTCGTCATACGTGCTAGCTGGTTTCGTGTACTACAAACATTTCCTTTCTGAAGGACGCCATTTAGTTAAAAAGTAAAATTAAAAATATTTTTCTACGGAACCCTACTGCGCGTGGCCCGTCACGCACTTGGCCGGTTTTTTTTATTATAAAACGATTCATGAAACCTAAATGTATTAAATAACGAAACAAATTCAAATTCAAATCATTTATTTTCATAGGCCCCAGGAGGCGCTTGAACACGTCAAAACATTACAAAAAATGATATAAAAGTAAATTATAAATAATACTAAATTATACTAATTACAATGATTTGAATTACCGGGGCTCAGATTAATTTTAATCAAACTGTTTAGAATCGAATTAAAATCAATCTAAGTACCAGCTCCGATGGGTATTGCATTATGAGAAGAGCTGGTGAGAAACTCATGTGCACCATCTTTTAAAATGAAAAATATAACAATATAAAAGTACATAAAAAAATCAAATAAGAAGAGCAATTCATTTCCAAATACTATTATCATTTATGTAGTCTGAAATATTATAGTAAGCTTTTTGACATAATTTAGTTTTAACATATTTTTTAAATTTACCTATCGAAAATTCTATTGCGTCTAAAGGAAGTTTATTGTAAAAGCGTATACATTGACCTGGAAACAAGTTGGTAAAATTGTTCTTTACGTCTGTGCTGATCATTTTCTTCCAATTGCAATTTATGAGCACTGAATTCAAGAACTATTTAACCGACTTATTACGTTTTTAGGTTATTTGAAGTCGTTTTTTTAAAAAAATTATGATATTTATAGAAAATGACATAATTTGAGAACTAAATGCTGCTAAAAATCACGGTTTCCAAAATCCTTGCCTTAATATCTGTGAGATATCACGCAATGCAATACATTTAGGAACAACTTCAATATCACGGAGATATCTTCGCTTAATATCACTGAGTACGAATAAATCTTGTGGTCCGCCGCCGGCGCCTCTCGCACACATGCGTAGATAACACGGAGTATATGAGAACAGTAGGTCCACTACTTATAACTTCTAAGCTGTAAGATATTTCTTGGATTAAATGCGTGGTATGTCAATCACAACTACTCTATATGTAAAAATAAAAAGGACAACAGTTGATAATCAAAATTTTAGATATTTGATTAATAGAAATTTAAATTCTGTGCGATTTTATTTATGGAATACGCATGCCGTTTTGTAAATGTAGGTTTTTCCCAAATAACGTTATACGCGCGATAATGCGCATGGAACGTTGTAGAAATTCAAATTAACAAACATTATGTCTTTGTATTCTAGTGCATACGTATATTATTTTTAATAACGTGGAAATGTTAGTGAGCGTATGAATACTTAACTTAGTTAAGTCAATATGACCAGGTTATCATAATTAATGATAACAACATGAACCATTATAAATTATATTAACGCTTATTAGAGTAAGAGCATACCCACCATACAAAATATTATTTAATGTTGTACAGTACTTTTCTTTTATATATTTTTTTTATATTTGGTACATACACAAGAAGATATCAAGATATACATGTCCAGTATAATTTGGCCTCGTATAGTATTAGCTTACCATTTATTTATTTATTTATTGGCAGACCAACAGCAGTAACAATTAATATTAACTAAAATATTATGCAACATTCAGCCAATTACAGGTCCTCACAAATAGTAAACAATATATTATAAAATTAAGAACTGCGAATGTACTACAACAAATCATTACAGAGCCTTATACAAATCAATTGCTTAAATAAAACTAAACACCTTGATATTGAAAAAAGAAATCACGGCTTAGCACCTGTCTCATCGACTCCAGGTTTGCATTAAATATATCAACATCATGTAATTTGCTTACATCATTAAGGGTCTTACTAGCTCTCCGGACAAAGCTATTCTGCCGATAGTTAGATGGCACTAGTGGCAGGTGGAGGGGTGAATAATGTCGCGTATATTTTGTAGGTATACTAATACTGACTTTAGAGAGTAGTTCCGGGCTGTATTTAATGCGAGATAAGCGTATACTTGAAATGTATAGCTTGATGTGTAGCAGTATGTACTTATTCAATGTGTAAAAACGATATAAAATTGCATGCAAGTCATTGGTCAATTGAATACGATTCTTGTATTGGTTAAACCAATGTCTCGATTCTTATACAGTTCGTAATTGTAGACAGGTCATAATCTGAGCTGTCAAAGAGATTGTGAACCTTCTGCAATTTCATATTCTGTGCTATAACACATTCAAAAAGTATAACATAGACACAAACTCATATGTGTGCGGTACATACATCAGCGACTTTGATACAATTTGCCGTAGAAAGTCGCCACTTTGATGTATTACCGGAAAAATAACAGAGCCAGATTAAAAGCCGAGTCACATGTTACTGAGAACCATTTCACGTGAAAATATCCTCTATTGTATGAGTGCTATAGCTTCAAGTTGCTTGATATATATCCTCGGACACATGAGCTTAAAAATTTGAAGTTCAGACTTTGCGTGATAGATTTTAGGGTTGATTTTTGAGTGTGGACGTTTTCTTGATCGGAGAATTCAGCCATTATTCCCTCGGATGACTTTTCCTGAAATTTACTATAGCTTGGTTTTGTTCGTAGCGATTGTTTATGGCAGATTAAGGCTGGAGTCGATATGCCTTGGCCTCTTTTATGTTCTGCCGCGGATTATCGTACGATGTTTACGGCTTTTTGTCCGTAAGCGGATAAAAGTACGTCTGTACCTTTTTGCGTATGAAAAATAATATGTTTATTTGGTGCCTCGTGGCTTGCCAGATTACCTTTTAATATTGAAACGTCATGTTAGGATTGAGCAAATCTTTATTACTGACTAGCTGACCCGGCGAACTTCGTACCGCCTTAGCGTAAATTTGATGCACTACTTTATTTTGTATAGCTGACCTATCTTATGTATGCGTACCTATTCAATTTGAACTGGAATCTATAATATCCCCCATATATAAATGAATACTTTTTTTTTTTTTAATTTTTTTTTGCCGTAACAACCTTGTACAGAGTATTAGAAAACTACAAAAAAAATATCAGCCAAATCGGTCAAGCCGTTTTCATGCCAAGTCGTGACAACGGAAAACGGGTTTCATTTTTATATATAAGATAGATTAAATATGTATCTCATTATTTTGTTTTAAGTTAAATCCATGGAAACTGTAGTCAATTTCTTGTAATTAAATTCAAAGATTATATTTTATATATTTATACACCTCCCCCCTTCTGGCAAATGTAGGTGTGATGCTATGTTATTTAATTTTAGTTACTCGCCACGTTTTTGCCCGCGTTTTAGGATCTGTAGTGCGCCGCTCCTGTCACCCGTTTTTGCGATATATTGCACTTCAGCGCTGCTCCTATTGGTGGTAGCGTACAGCGAGTTGTTTTAAATGTTGTTACGGCTGACTATTGTACGTGGCAAGACAAGCCGATGACCGATTAAAAAAAATATGGGAAGTTTTTACTTGTTTATATTTCAGAACTAGCCTATACCCGACATTAATGTTCACAAAAGCGTCCGAACAACCAAGATATAACAACTGTGCAGTCTAAACCTCCTCTCGAAAAACTGAAAAGCAAAATGTTTTATTCACAGCAAAATAAAGTTTTTAAAAGAGATTTTGTATCCGTGGAGAGCTGCGAAGTTGTGCGAGTGAAAATACGACCGATTGCGGGACTTTTTGTTTTGTTAATTGTGGAGCGTACTGAGCGTAGCGTAGTGGTGGTAAGTCGGCGGGGCGTAATAGTGAGATATCGAAATGGGTCGCGCTGCATATGAAACACGCAATGTAGCGGGTGAAGGCCTTAATGGGTATTTTTCCAGGGGGACAGACACCATCGGCTACGGTATTACTTCCAGTTATGCTTTTGGAACGAAGTTCCTTATCGCGCGTTGCGAAAGGGGGCTAACCGAAAAAAAATAAGATCAAAAGTTGTAACGACACTTTTTGCTATAGTTGTAAGCCGTGCAGCGTGCGCATGCGCTCTCTCATAGAAAGCAAGCCAGTTATTTCCGTTTCGTCTTTCTATTTCGCATTGAACAGTGTGGTGTCGGTACGATTAGTTTTGTTGAGTGTATACAGGTTTTTTGTACATAATAAATAATCAAAATTTTATTAATAACAATAATGAATCCTGACAGTGTTTCTGCACAAGTTCCGGATATTGCTGACGGAGTTAGGTAAGAACCTCTCAAGTTTTGTATTGTTTCCACTACATACATTATAACAATCTTAATACTTGCCGATTTAGTCTCACTTAATCAAAATATCGTTCAAAAACTATATACTTGAGATGTGCCGGCTATGGTTTCGACTAGTCGGCTAGCGGATTAGTCAGCGGTCGAATGGCCGACTAGTCGGAGAGGCAGATCATTAGTTTCGGTTAGATGGAAATTTTTAAACCTTATGCACTATATTACAAAACGGCACAAGCTATGTAGCAATTCGAATCCTTGATTATTGGCATTTATCGTAACGCCGACTCGCACATCTCTAATTGTAACCATTTTATACAGGGTGTAAATGACATCGTGGCGAAGCCGCTTACCAGTGATTCTGAGACCCTGGGTGTTAATATAAATAGCTTGCACACAAAACTCTTTAGTCTTCTAAAGAGTTTAACAAGGAAAAAAGAGAAAGAGATTAACTTGAATATAACAAGGATAAAAACTAATTTTGTAATAACACGCGCTGGACAACGCTTTACTCATTAAAACCGGGCGATAAAATAGTGCTGTGCTTTACATAGACCTGTAAATTAAAATTAAATTAAATATTCATTTATTTCAGTTAATACCATAGATTTCATTACACTACATTACACATTAATTACAATAATAAAAATAAAAATAAAAATAATAAAGAAAACGGTCGATTTTTTATTTTTTGTGCTTCTTTACCTCTCATATAAATACGGTCGATATTTGATTGACAAAAATTTAAATTAATTTAAAATTCCATTCATAGAAGAGCAAGTTATTGTTTTGTACAATTTTACTTAGAGCAAAGTTTACTTAAATTTGTCTCAAGTTAAGTAAACGTAAGTCTGTTAGACTAGGTTAAATTTACTAAAAAAAGTATTCTAATTGTTAATATGCGTCACACGAACACGAACAAAAACAACACGGGAACACGTCCCCAGTGGATCCAAGGCTTACGGCACGGCACGATTCGGCACGGTCCGTCACGGGCTCACGGTACACTGCGTTTGCAACGTGCCTAATTAAATAAGCCCCTTTCAACTGGAATATTTTTCTTGTTTAACCAGCCTCGTTTATCGAGCCTTTTCTCAGACTGACCGCACACTGATTTATGAACAGACAGCTTATGTCTAGTATGAACCCGGGTAGTCACTGAGGCTAAACCGTAACCGTTGCAGACACTGTAACCAAGTGTGTAACGTGGTTCGCGAGCGGCTCACCAAGTTCATACTGGGCTGTTTTGGTTACAGTAGATGCAACGGCTCGCCGGTGAGTACCCGGCTTAAGGTGTTCTTGCATTTAATAGGCTTTACGTGCAATGCGAAACCAGCTTAAACTGGAAATGTACAGCTTGATGTGGACCCGTGTGATATGATTTACTAACGTGAAATATTTTTCTTGATTTTAAACGTAGATTTGTGAATTTCCTACTACTAGTAGGAACCATAAAAAAATAATCACACAGAATAACTCTTGAATAAATAATCACTTTTTAAAGGTGGTAAGTATACTTCTATTAACTGCTTAAAGAAAATATTGTCTATACCTATCATGATATATGACATAAGCAACTTTTTATGAACCCACCATGCGTGCGGATGAAGTCAATGGTGAAAGCAAGTTCTACACAGTAGGGCTTGGGTACTAATAATAAATTGAATGTACTCTTTGTAAATATATAATTTCTTTGTTCGACTTGAATCTTCGCGCCACAGAAAGAAGTTGTTTATAATTATTATAATCGGTTCTACGGCTGGCCATATTTAACCAACATTCTTATTCGACCATATTTATAGTGGCATGTTGGACTGGCATAATGAGCTCGAGATAGATTTTGTCGCATATTTGTCATGTTTACTCACAAATATATGACAAAAACGCGACAATATTTATTTTTCGCTCGTTATGCCCCACTGATATGCACTGTGGCACTAAGACGTTGTGAGATTCTCAAATCCTTTATATCTTGTGAATTTAATGCCTTTATTTGCTTTACCTATTTCGTCAAGTGCATCTTGATCATAGTACACTCAAACTCAATTCATAGAATTTGAAAATGGGAAAGCTTTAAGAAGTTAGTGCAATGTAGTACAACCTTCTTAGATTCAAGCATTCGCAAAATAATAGGCTTTGTATGTACATCTGAGTTCTTTTTAAGTGTTATTTGTGTGTAGAATAAGATTTACCTATATTAATTTTTTTATTACCATTATTTAATCAATAATAATAATAATAATAATATATACCTTGTATGATTTAGTACCTACTGGCTAGTTAGGCTGCTATTATTATGTGTGTATTGAATATATATTCAATACACACATAATAATAGCAGCCCTTATCTTATATATGTCCTACTGCTGGGCTCGGGCCTCTTCTCATGGTGAAAAGAAGCCGTAGTCCCCTATGCTGGCCAAGTGCGGATTAAAAAACTTTACACACCCTCGCGCACTGTTAAGGCACTCTCAGGCATGTGTCACGATGTTTTCCTTCACCGTTAGCAAGCAATAATTTATATGAAAAATACACGCATATCTTCAAAAATACGGTGTCCCAATACACATGCAACGCATAAAGACTTCATAACAGCTTGCAATGTGCCATTCCGGTATGGATTACACACCCGCTACATAAGTTGTATAAAAAATGTACTACATTTTGTTAAACAAATTGCTAGATAGAAAACAAAAAAGCTTCAAGTATCGTCTCAAGTTTAACGATTTAGTCGCAGGGACATCGATATATTAAAGTTGTAAGCTAATAGGCTGTAGTTCACAAGTATTCAAGGGGTGAAACACTGCGGGGGAATCTGCTACTTCGTTGCAGTACAACATTTTTTATTGACAGACATTGAATAGTGCAAGAGCTGCATGAGAAGAGTTCCATGAAGAAATCTGTAACTTACCAATCTTTAACTACCACGGGGGTAGGCAGAGACGATGGAACGCCATGTGCTTCGGTCCATACTTACTTCTTTCGCTTCTTCAACATTCATACATCTCATCATAAATGCTTGCCTGTTTCGTGTACTACGTATAATATCCTTTTTGAATGACGTCATTTATCTTAATAAAAAAAAAATAGAATATCTTAAAGATTTTAATTTCATATGGTTTCTTAAAAACACTTATCGTTTCCCTATATCTACATATTTTCACTCCTACTACCTACTCAACACCAAACTGCCTACTAGAACATATACCGTTACCTTAAAGCTGCTGAACTAATAGGCTGAAGTACTCTCATCTCAAACGTGCCGTAACACAACTTTTATATTAATATTAGTTTTGCTTACACTCAAGATTCAAGCAGTGTTTTATTAAAACTTGAAGTATCTGGATTTCATGTAATGTTTACGTGGTTTGGTAAACATATAAAGTGACAGGTTCACAGGTTCAACACGAGGTCAGTTTTGAATACCACTTGTTAAAATTAAATTAGAAAAAAACAATATATTTAAACAAATTTAACGATCTCAATGTTCAATTCGTTCAATAATCTCGACCTAGATTGTTGTATTCTAATTTATCCGGTGAAAATTAATGCTGACCGCTTCGAAATTTGGCAGTTTTAATAAATGCCTTTTAGTCGCATCCATTCCTTTTAATTTAACTGATATTTAGTATAACTTTCAACTTAGTAATTGGCATCGATGACCTGTGTGTTATTTCTACGATTCTTATCCATTTTATCGACAGTTACTATCAGAAATAACGCTAAACTACACCATCCTATATACCATAATACACATGATGGCATCACAAATCAGTCGCGTCACCATACAGTCCCATAACGGACGCCATGCGACAAACAGGGTGCTCCATTACATTAATTCTTCGCGAACTCATGAAATAACTCAAGCCTTACTCGCAGACGTCACATTTTATTACTGAACATTACAGACCACTCTACCGAATTACATTTGAGGCAGACTAATTAATAACAATATTTATAAATATAGAGGTTTCTTGGCTTCTTTTTGGAATGAATAAAATTTTCGTAAGTCATTTAGGCATTAGGTATTATTAACTCTCATTCTCGGGTAAGTTAAGTAATCGTTGTCTGGTCTCAAGATGGGTTATTGCTTATATATCTATTTATTTGTTTAGCAACAATACACGTGAAATGGTACTGACATGCATGCACCATTAATTTTGAATTTTTAGATCATAATTTGTATATTATCAAGATCGAAGGTCGCAGTTTGCATAGCTTAAATTTAAGATAAGAACAAAGATTAGACCTCCACACTAGTCCCAAGTATTTGTCTCAAGACGTTCGTAGTCCGCAGTTACTACCAGGTGCCAAGCTCCTCATAAAAACTCTCCGTGACTGCACCACTCCGATTCTCGGCGGAGAGTGAATTCACAATTGTAAATTTAAATGGCGTCGCATCTGTGTTGATAATGACGTCGCTTTACATGTGAAAGACGGGCTCAGGAACAGTTGTCACGTTACTGCATATCATTTTGTGACACGCAAAAATAAGGGCTGTTTTGAAGCCTTTGTATGCTTGTGCTCTCGTATCTCCTGAACAGATGCATCAGTACGTAAACACGTGTATTCGTGGTTATTTTTTTAGGACCTGATATACTGTATTATATATTTTCTGTCCGGAATAGGGTACGTGTTGTGAGTGAATTCAATTTGTAACATTTTATCGCAGGCAAATAAGCGTTTTACAACTAGAAATAACAATGGTTGTGTTAGTAAGTACTAATATGTTTTCGTTTATTTTTGGAACTAAAAATGTTTTGGTTATTTTAGGGAAAGTAATTAGAACCTTGTTCGTTCTATAGCTTTAATTCACATATTGTTATAGAAATATACTTCAGTTTTAGGATAAAAGTTGTGGGAGTAATTGTTTATGTCCAGACTAAGAATACACTATCCAATATACACCTTTCTATGTCCGCCCACACTGATTTCAAATATATTCGTATATTGAAAGATATTTTTTTCTCTACACCAAGCGCAAAAACCAGCCAAGTGATTCACTGTAGGGTTCCGTAGTCAGCCGTTACAACATACGGAATTCAAAAGAGGTTTACTTCTAGGATTGATTATGTAACAACCTCATGATCTCCAATTACTTGGCCCGGATCGAGACTGGTATAAAGAGGGACCCTAAGAGTTTTTGGACTTTTGTTAATGATCAGCGTTCTAGACGGCACTTCTGTGCTGAATATGAGTACGATGGAAAAGTAGTTTCTGGGAAGGAAGCTGTTGACGCTTTCGCGACTTACTTTGAATCTGTTTTTCTTAGGGATAAACCAACACTATGTTGTACTAATATTATTGAGAATGAGCCGCATACTAACTTGTGTGCCCCTAGAATTGCGATTGACTGTATTAGCTCACAGGACATTTCCATTGCTGTCAGGCATATGAAAGCTCAGTCATCTGTTGGACCAGATGGTATACCTGCATTTATCATCAAAGACTGCATATCGGCATTTGAAGAGCCACTTTTGTACATTTTTAATTTGGCTTTGGCAACAAACAGTTATCCTGTATCATGGAAAAAATCGCGTGTTACGCCTATACCCAAGGATGGCTCTAGAACTCAGGTGACTAACTATAGACCTATTGCCGTGCTTTCAGCGTTCGGCAAGTTATTTGAATCTATTCTTAATCGACATATCACCCGGCAAATCAAAACGCAACTTACCGATTGCCAACACGGATTTAGGGCAGGCAAATCAACTACGACCAATTTAATCAATTTAGTGGATTATAGTATTGCCGAGATGGACTATAATAAGCAAGTGGATGCGGCCTATTTTGACCTACACAAGGCATTTGATCGCGTTCATAATGACATTCTTTTACAAAAGTTTGTGGCGATGGGTTTTGCACCTAAATTAGTGCGTTTCTTCGCAAGCTACTTTTATAACCGTTCACAGTATGTGCAAATAGGGAGTTACCAATCAGGCTCATATGAGACCCGTTCCGGCGTGAGTCAAGGTAGTGTCCTTGGTCCGACGCAGTTTTTGATAATGATCAATGACTTGCCGAACGTTGTAAAGTCGGCAAGATGTCTTATGTTTGCTGACGATCTTAAATTATTCAAGGGTATAAGTAACTCAGCAGATTGTGAAGCGCTTCAGCATGATATTAACAACATAGCTGCTTGGGGTGTTCGAAATCGTTTGGAATTTAATCTAAGCAAATGTAAAACCATTACTTTTACACGCTCCCGCTCGCCACTGGTTTATAACTACAAATTGGATGGCATTTCATTAGACAGAGTAACACAGATACGTGATCTGGGTTTGCTTCTTGATACAGGGTTAACTTTCAATCTGCATATTGAGGCAATTTGTAGCAAGGGCTTCAAAGCTCTTGGTTTTGTCATGAGGCAGTCTGCTCAGTTTCAGGACAGGGGTGCCGTAGTTGTGCTGTATTATTCCTTTGTTAGGAGTATCCTAGAATACAATTGCGTAGTCTGGGATCCCCACGAAGCAAAGTACAGCTTGATGCTGGAACGTGTTCAGCGGAAATTTGCTCGTTTCCTTTATAATAAATTATACGGTTACTACCCATATTTGTATCCGTCTCTCTTCGTGTCAGGTATGGTTAGTATAAACACTCTCGAGCTGCGAAGAAAATGTTCTATACTGGTACATTATTACATGTTACTAAATAACAAAATTGATAACTCTTGTGCATTATCACGTTGTGCCTTGTCGGTGCCGGACCAGTACACGCGACTGCGTTCGCGGCGCCTGTTGGCGGTACCTACAGTACGAACCTGTACTGCCAAATTTGCACCTACTAATCAGGCAATTTCGCTCCTGAATAGTCTGACTGGTCATTACTCAGAAGTAGACTTGTTCTGTACCAAATTTAGCCAATTTGTATGTTTATGTTTGTCATTTTTAAGAGATAACCTATAATCTATGTACCTTATCTGTGTGTAATTTTTCATCTACTTGTGTGGCTCACTGTGCGCATTAGGCAACTGTAAGCACAGTTAGCAGTTGAGTGTAAAATAAATAAATAAATAAATCTCATGATAAGTTGTGTTACTCTACATACCAACTATCTGTAGACACTTTTCATAGGCCACTTTATATGTAGGAAAGGTACGCGAATAAATGTTCTTTCAAGATTTTATTTTATCACGTTTCTTGGACTGGTCGACAAAGTTAACTAGCACTAACAATCTCAGCGCTATACCTCGGACAAACAGACATAAAGACGGACAGTGCGAAACTAGTTCTTTCAGCTTACACCGTACATTTGCATTTTAAACGGTTAATAATGCCAATTTAATGAACCTTTATTTTCCACATAATTCATAGAGCTACTTTTTTCTGCAGACAGTTATCCCTTTGTCTTTGAGAATCGAAGCTAATGACGTTTTATCGACACCGGTGTTTGACGAGTGAACGATAAGGCGCTTTGTAGATGGAACAACTATTGCAAAAAACGGCAACTAGCGACTATACTCCGCGCATTCCAAACGGGCGAACCAAATGGGGTGTGTGTGAAATTTACATAATATATCTTTGACAACTGGTAACTTTTAAGAATTTCGTTAGGGTGTGAAGGTTGAAACCTCATAAGCTCGTTGCGTCGTCGTGCGTCGCCTGTGTGTCGATACACAGGATTGGATGCCAGGTTCAAGCGCGTGATCGATATTCAAAGCGATTATTCTTATCGTGGCCATTTTGTAATTTTTTTAACTTTGTGTAATGCTCGGCAATTTAGTGGAATTGTTGTATTTCATGAAATGCTTCACTGTCTATTGGCCAAATCATTGAATCGTTAACATTTCACGAATTTCATCCCCGTCTGGCCTAAATGTATAAATAGAGCACCCATAAAGCTTTGCTTGGTTTCTACGTCACGTACGTACTTTGATAACCTTTTCATAATTTATTTTTTGCGATTACTTTCTTCAATATTGAATAACGAATTATTATTCATTTGTCACTGCGAGAAACAACAACATTCTCATCAGCTGATTGTTTGCGATCAAAGAATTAAATAAACTTTTTTTTTAAACTAAACTGAAAAATATGTTGACAATGAAATGTTAAAGCACTACACAGCATAATTGTATTTTCTAAATAATAAATAACAATTTGTTAATATACTAATTTATTTATTTACAATAAATAGATAAAGAAAAAGATTTAATTTATCTTCTTATTAATATAATATAACCAATTTAATGTAAATCTATTAATCATCCAATTATATTTTAATTAATGATTGTAACCTTTTTTTTTTTGCGTGGGGCAATGCTTTATGTATACCTCTCAGTGGAAGGGCACTAAAGAGGTTATGTCGCAACACTATTTCCGGCTTGGTTGCGGGGAGGCACCCCACGAAAAACACCGCAACCTGTTTGGCCGCTTAAACATGGGCTTACCGTCAAAAACCCGAGGAGCAGACCCAACTTGGGGTCCATTTAGCTTCGCTGTGGTCACCCACCATGCCATGGCTACTAACGTGCCGGCCCCACCGCGACGACAATTGGTTGGTGGAAAATTATTTTAACCTGATATCATGGTTTTTATTTTTATTTTTATTTATTTATTAGGCGCACAAAACACATTACAATCATGAAAAACTTTAAAAATAGATAATGTACAGTTCAGATCTGGATCGTAATGTAATGGTAAACCGGACTCCCGGGAGTAAAAAGGGGGAATTTACCAAGAACCTAGATCCGAATCCAGGGCATATGTCGACAGGCACTACAACCTTGTGTGGCAAAGAGAAGCACCCCATCACATCGTACATCTGATAGCACTCAACCCACAAATTAGCTTAGTAAGCTTAAGCACGCCCCCCACACTAGTGCCCCTCGACACCTTGGTTGTAGGCAGTTAGCTTTAGAGAAAAGCTAACTACGTCAGTCTGTCTGTCTGTCCATTTCACAAGAGAGGGCAATCCACCTCCAGCTCTTTCCAATCTCCAGCTGAAGTTAAGTTATCAATTCGAACCGGATTCGTAACGGTAACTCATAACAAGAGCTAACAACTTGTTTTCGCGCGCGAGGTGCACACCGGCACACGTGACCGGAAGAGAATAGCCGAAGTTTGAGCCACAGTCACCCAACTTTACACTTATGTGTACACGTATTATGACTAACTTATCTATAAAAGTTGATTACTCAAACGCTGGAGGTCCGACATCACCTTTGGCGGATGTACCTCTCTCCGCCCTGACCCGCGTTAAGTATTATACTAATTGTATGGAGGACTCATATATAATCTTACAATGGTCTAACTTAAATAATTGCACAAGTAATATGTATCACTCAAGTGTTGATAAACTCACCAAGCATTGGCGCTGCATGATTTCAAACACTTACGTGAAATACTGCTACTGTTGCAACTTGAAGCTTCAGTCACTGACTCTATTAACTTAGATAGAACTTCTCACGACTTTAAAAATAAGACTAACGAAAACTCTCTCACTAGTAGTCGTACCGAACTCTCCGGGATTCCAAAACCGAATTACCTACGTAAACTCTCACTAGTCGTATTGTACTGAACTCCTCGGTACTCAAAACCCGAATTTATCTAAACTCTCTCACTAGTAGTACCAAACTCTCCGGGACTCAAACCCAGAATTACGTAAACTCACTCACTAGTTGTACCGAACTCTTCGGGATTCAAAACAGGAATGCCTCACTAAGCCTCTTAGTTCTTAACATCGAGTCGCCGACGCTATCCCTATCATCTCTCGGGTTTTACCCAGATGAAGGTTTTTTGTTCTAGCTTCGTTGAAAAGACTCTCAAACACGTGTGCCCATTGCAACTAATAAATTTGTGTCAGTGTGTCTAATAAATTAGCAGGTTCTTTAGATAGTATTGTTTTTATAACGCCACGACGGCGATGGTCTAAGTACGGACTTTTGCCAGTAAAACTATTGTTAGGACCGTGCAATACTATCATAACAACCAGATGTTTGGTTTCATAGAATAAAAGATTTTAGAAGGTTTTGTTTACGTCGCTTCCTTAGAATATTATTTGTATGGTAGAAATATTGATTATTTACATAAATATATAACGATATTCACGTAAGTCGCTAACCATTACATTCCCCCCTCTGATAAATCAAATACCAGATTGTTAGCTGGTATATGATTTTTCACTGTAGGATTCTAGAACTGAAGTATAACTTATATTGTTGTATCAAGTTTTTCTAATACTCTTCTATGGTATGGTCAGAAATACAAATTGTGTAATTCATTCAAATTATGAATAAGTCTGTAGTTTAATTGGCCAACAAAGGTTGAAACTATTGTTTCTGTTAGCGATATTAAACACAGACATTACTCTCATCGCAAATTCATTCAAATTGTTCATAAATAATAAACATCAAGCTGTATATAAAATTAACACGATTACTAGTTACGCGGTCAAATATTTAACCCATGTGCAAAAGAAATAGTACCCTGTACTAGAAATTTACAATGCTTGTGTTAATTTAACAGTGAATAGAAGGACGATAAAACATTATTAATTTAATAAGATTACAGTTTAAGGTAGCCTTTCACTGTACAAAATGAATAAATTATATTGAAAATTACTGATTACGTATTAAAATTATCTATTCATATGCGGAATAGAAATGTACATAACAGAAAATACAGAGATTTTAATGGTAAAATAAAATCATGGCTTCATGATATTCTTCTTTTTAGAGATTAACTAGCCCTAATTGCATGTCCGAGAAATCAAAACAACCGTAATAAAACCTGCGATACCTGGTTATGCAATTTAAAGTACTGCCCATGCTTAGAATGGAATTGTACATACCAGAAATCTTCTACGTTTGTGATACCTGGACTGGCTAGCGTACTCAACCCTCAGAAGACTTGGAGAAGTCGGTTCTGGAAAACTCGCCGGCGACGAAGTTTTCTATTCGAATCGGCTGGCAGCTTCTCCATATTCATTATATAAATCTCTGAAACAGTTCGCACACATTTTCATTACAATTTATCCTAAATATTCTTGTAAGATCACGTGCAGGACACTGCTTGTTGGAACTATAAGGGCAATCTTATTATATTATCGGCCTACTAGTTTAAAGGCTTCGATGCCCCCCTCAGACTCTTCATGGTCCATTTAATATTAAATATTCTTGTTAAATAATGTGCAGGTTATGGCTATTTAGAATTATAACAGTAATCTTATAAGATTATCAGCTTCCTAGTTCAAGGGCTTTGATGCCCCCCTCAGACCTTTCAGGGTCCTATTTCGTATATTGCAGTTGTAATATTTGGCATAGAATATTAAAAGGTTTAGCTGCTCCAGTATGAACTTTCTCACTTGAAACATTCTTCTTCTTTCATCGGGGCGCCCCATACATACAATACAAACTTAGGCTTAAAGAATTAAATGCTTTAAAATACATAAACCCTTCTTTTGCTATCTGTATCCCTTCGTAGGTTGGATATGTACAAACTCGAAAGTTTACAAGATTGGCGATAATTAAATAAAAATACTTAGCTCTGTATAAGATGATCAGTGACGTCAGCGTTGCCCGATGTCTCCCTTTTCTCACTTAAAGGCAGCCGCTAAACTTCGCGCCTTACTCACAGTTGCTTGACTTCAGCAGCAGGTACCCATTCACCCGTGACAGATGTTTTATGCTTCTGGAATTGTTAACAAAAGCGCGCAAGTATCCGTCCTATTTTGCAATAACATCATTTTTATATTTACCTAAGATTCTAAAATTGCCGTTTCAAATATAAACCCATAACAATTTAACACCACATGATGTTGTTCAAGTATTTATGAGAAATCTATCTTGAAATTCTAAAGATGGTAATAAACTGTTCCCTTTTTTTATATTAAAGTGTTGCACATTTGTAAGTGTAAAGTGAGAACCTCTTGTCCCTTTTGAATCACTTTGAAGTGCCCAAAAAATAACACTAAGTCCCTCATCTAAAATGTCTAAAGTCTCACTTAAGATTTAAGAATCAATAATTTAACGATAAGTTTGACATTTTAAATTAGCGCGTTGCACACACTTGAAACCTGACGAGATTTCTACACGTCCCCAGTTTAAGTAGTTTGAAATTTAGAAAACAAAAAAAAACCTTTTACCATAGTTGAGTGCTACCAAACCTTTCCAAGATTTTTTTTTTTTTTTGTGTTTACTAACTAATTTTGAGAATGTCAAATATCTTTGAACTTGAAATAGTTTACCTGTAGACATATGCACTTCAAATTCTTAGCAACGTCCCTTTTCCACTTAAGAAACATAACTAAGTTAAGTTTTGAATTATATTAGCGGTAAAAATCTACTAATTTACCAAATTATAATGGGTGTGATCGTCTAGTTGAAAGAAAAAGTTATTTTACATTTTTATGAATAAATATTAACAAAGGTAACCGTAATTTCCGCGACTTTAAATCTGACCAACTGAACCAAACTAACAAAAATACCATGCATCATATAATATAGGAATACTCTTAAAAACACACGCATAGGAACCGTCATGCAAATAGAAACATAAACATCATAAGTGCATTTAAGGAAGTAACATAATATCACCATATGCTCAATCACAATCTAAGCATCATACAACTATTGCGAACATACAAATAAGCATACGCATATCACATTCACATGCCTCGCATAAGAGTTTCAAGCAAAACAGTCATCATTACAAACAAAATGCAAACCACTCGCGATACCCAAAAGATGCGTTTTTTATTTGGAGTGCAAACAATAAAGGGAAGTAATTTTAAAAGTAACAGTTGATCAGATCAAATTTATATCGACTTAAAATGATATTAACGGGGCAACTAGTTGGCCAATCTAGTCAATCCATCAATTTATATTATAAAATGTTATTAAATAATTTCTACGTTGTGTTATTTACGAAGTAACCCATTATAAAGTTCTTTTATGTTGCACTGAAGTGAATCAGTACATGTAATGACATAAATCCTTGGTCACGCGGCATCAACTGTAATGGTAAACCGGACTCCCGGGAGTAAAAAGGGGGAATTTACCAAGAACCTAGATCCGAATCCAGGGCATATGTCGACAGGCACTACAACCTTGTGTGGCAAAGAGAAGCACCCCATCACATCGTACATCTGATAGCACTCAACCCACAAATTAGCTTAGTAAGCTTAAGCACGCCCCCCACACTAGTGCCCCTCGACACCTTGGTTGTAGGCAGTTAGCTTTAGAGAAAAGCTAACTACGTCAGTCTGTCTGTCTGTCCATTTCACAAGAGAGGGCAATCCACCTCCAGCTCTTTCCAATCTCCAGCTGAAGTTAAGTTATCAATTCGAACCGGATTCGTAACGGTAACTCATAACAAGAGCTAACAACTTGTTTTCGCGCGCGAGGTGCACACCGGCACACGTGACCGGAAGAGAATAGCCGAAGTTTGAGCCACAGTCACCCAACTTTACACTTATGTGTACACGTATTATGACTAACTTATCTATAAAAGTTGATTACTCAAACGCTGGAGGTCCGACATCACCTTTGGCGGATGTACCTCTCTCCGCCCTGACCCGCGTTAAGTATTATACTAATTGTATGGAGGACTCATATATAATCTTACAATGGTCTAACTTAAATAATTGCACAAGTAATATGTATCACTCAAGTGTTGATAAACTCACCAAGCATTGGCGCTGCATGATTTCAAACACTTACGTGAAATACTGCTACTGTTGCAACTTGAAGCTTCAGTCACTGACTCTATTAACTTAGATAGAACTTCTCACGACTTTAAAAATAAGACTAACGAAAACTCTCTCACTAGTAGTCGTACCGAACTCTCCGGGATTCCAAAACCGAATTACCTACGTAAACTCTCACTAGTCGTATTGTACTGAACTCCTCGGTACTCAAAACCCGAATTTATCTAAACTCTCTCACTAGTAGTACCAAACTCTCCGGGACTCAAACCCAGAATTACGTAAACTCACTCACTAGTTGTACCGAACTCTTCGGGATTCAAAACAGGAATGCCTCACTAAGCCTCTTAGTTCTTAACATCGAGTCGCCGACGCTATCCCTATCATCTCTCGGGTTTTACCCAGATGAAGGTTTTTTGTTCTAGCTTCGTTGAAAAGACTCTCAAACACGTGTGCCCATTGCAACTAATAAATTTGTGTCAGTGTGTCTAATAAATTAGCAGGTTCTTTAGATAGTATTGTTTTTATAACGCCACGACGGCGATGGTCTAAGTACGGACTTTTGCCAGTAAAACTATTGTTAGGACCGTGCAATACTATCATAACAACCAGATGTTTGGTTTCATAGAATAAAAGATTTTAGAAGGTTTTGTTTACGTCGCTTCCTTAGAATATTATTTGTATGGTAGAAATATTGATTATTTACATAAATATATAACGATATTCACGTAAGTCGCTAACCATTACAGTAACATAATACATAATATATGTGCACACAGCAAAATCAGTATTGAAAACTCAAAAAGCTCTAACTACTAAAAATAATAAGGAAACGGTTACAATAGATAAATCTACAATTAAACATGATTATTATTTTGTTTAAATGCCTCAGATGCTTCTACAGGAGGGACTGATGCACCCAAACCAATACTTACATGGAGGATGTCTTTTAAATTATGTATAAACTTATTAAAATGTTGTTCGAAAATATCAAGGCTTTTGTTATTTTTTACCAAATCATTATACTGCCGAGCCATTCTTGTAAGGGAATTATAATACGAAATATTATTTTTTATATATTTGTAACGCAAAGAGGTTAGTGTCGTTGGACCTACGGGGACTGAATTTAATATTAAAACTAATTTGAGACAGCAATTCTGGTGAGTTAATAATTGGTTTGTTTACATATTTTTATTTTATGTAACATAACATCACGCCTTCTAGGTAATATCTAGAAGGATGTGGCAGAGGTCTACAGTCCATCCACCGGGTACACTTTCGACTCCGTGCTGCTATTGTGAATTCCAGTGTCAGGTAAAAAAATGAGGTTCCTAATAACTAATGTATGACACCTTTGTTACTCATTTTTAGCAAATAAAGCATTTCGAATTTAAATTCGAACGTTATAAAACGCTACAGCTCAAGCAACCTCTATTTTAAAAGCTCCACTCGGCACAACTTAACAATCAGCGTGCTCATTTGCATTATTCTTCCGTTTCCGCCTGATCCCCGCTCAAAGGAACACGCTGTAGCTGGAGCAATTCCCTCTAGCCGTCTTACACCATCCTGTATAACGGTCGCTTCCTCAAAGGCGAGCACCCTGTACCTCTTTTCGTACAGATTGTGCTACATCCCGTATAAGATTAAGGCTGTTTGATCAGAGACTCTAATTGTGGATTTTTATCGCTTATTTTGTTAACACGAACATTTTTGGGTTTAAATCTTTTAAATAGGGTGTTTGAGAATTAGATTAAATGCTTTGTTGTTTGTAATGGCCGATTCTATGATGTTTTTATTAGGTTCTTTGCTTTTTCATTTGATTTTTATTAGAGTTTGGAACAACGTATGGTAGGTTTAGTTAGTCTTCTCACTTTGTAATTTTGGCTTGACACATTTAAATTCCAAAACTTATACCTATTAAAAAAATACGTTTATTAGAAAAGTACGACGGCAGATAGAAAATTATGGCAAGATAAAACATATTGCGCCGACCCCAAATGCGATAAAGGATGATTTCTAAATAAAAAAAATAATAGTTTAAAAAAACTAAAAAGCACGCTTTTAAAGTACTGTGCCATATTTTTGGTCTATCGAGCAACCCACGCTTTTTCACAATAATACTAGTATTTTTTGTTCATTACCATTTTCAGCTTATATTAGGAATTATTTTTCACTTTTTAGTTACAAGTACTTTAAAAGCGTGTTTTTTAGTTTTTTTAAACTATTATTTATTTTCTACTTTTTAGTTTGGTTTATTTAAAAGAGCGTTTTTTTTATTTATTTTTTTATTTATTTTTATTTTTTTTATTTGAATTATTGCATTGTCATCTTTGACAGGTGTGCAAAATTTGAATGAAATCTGTCCGTTTAAAGTGGGTCAAAATCGAGTCCAAAGGAGTGTAACGTGGTCTACAAATGACTAGTTAGGTAGGCAGAATAAATAGAAACAATCGATAGATTAACAAAGGTATTATTATTCTATATATTTATATCTATTAAATACAAGGTAGTCTCAAGGCGTAGGTTGGTAGGTAGGTAAGTGGTTTGGTAAGTCCTGGGCAGCGAAGTGAGGAACACTTAACTCGGCGCTGGTGGCCGCAGGCAAGAAGGGCGCGACGCGCACGCAGGTCCTTTATATACCCCACAGGGGTCTGCAGTGGGGGGCGCATCTTGAGGTTGCGGTGGCCGTGCGGTTGCGACGTCACACACCCCCTCCGTTAGGGCAGAATTTTTCTTAAAAAATTCGGCTCCTGGCTGACATGGAAGACCTCAGGAAGCAGTTCTTAAGCAGCACCGGCAGCTCGATCCGGCTTTACTGAAATCAGAACAATAAGTGTATATAAAAAAAATAACTAGAAAAAATATGAAGTTACGATACCTAAATAAAATTGAAAAGAACCGGAGTGATCGAGCCAAACGCATTCAATACAATAACAATGTCATGATGTCATTCAAAAATAACACTACGTGCAACCTATTAAGATTGAATTTTTACTAATTAAAGAAGATTATTGAAACTCATTCTTATCTAACGGAACTAAATATAACTAAAAATGTAAGTATAACAACTTGTTTACCAAGTAGCGCGTTAGCGAAGTAGTATTGGGTGTGCGCGTCTACACAGAAGGCATGACACATTTCAAGATGAATGAATGAACAACATCGTATAGTTGAAAATAATAGAATTCGACATCATTAGTAGATGTGATTCTAAAGGAATTATGAGCGTGAAGAATATTAGCGAACAAAATGGTATACCCGATTCGACAATGAGAATTTTAACCACTGAACCATAGGGTAAATTTTTTTTTTTTTTTTTTTTTATACCATTATTGTTTATAGTTTATTTGTTTAATATCCTTTATATGCCATTCGCCAAGTGGCTTATCAGACATATCTGCTAGTTTGTACACTAATGGAGACTTTTTTGCTACGATTTTACATTTAATAAATTTAGGAGCGAGTTTTTTACAAAAATATTTATCCTTATCGCTCAAGTAAAAGGTACGTTTCCAAACAATATCACCAACATTGAATTCTGCCGTTTTACGGCGAAGATTATAAGAATGACAATTACGCTTGTGTGCACCTATTAGCGCTGCCTGTACTCTCTCGAAAATAGAGGATAAGTAGCCTAGTGACTCAGCATAACTATCACGTGGCTCATGAATTATATTAGTATCAGATTTACTAGAAACATAATGAGAACCACAGGTTACCATTTCACGCCCGAATACGATCATAGATGGTGTAAAACCGGTTACTTCGTTTACTGCACAATTCATTGCGAACTGAATTTTAGGTATAAGTGTATCCCATATGCGTTGATCGTTTGAAATGAACGTAGAAACAGCTGTTATTATAGTTTTATTATATCTTTCTACCGTATTTACATGTTTTCACAATTACTTTTGATTTTCCCCAACCGTATTTTTTTACGTTTTTTGAATTTTTATTAGTTTTATTGTTACAACTAGGACAGTCTAAAACTCGATAGCCAGGTAATCCGCATTTAAAACAAACCAAAAAACGAGGTTGACGACAATATTTTAAAGAATGTGAATCTGTTCTGCATCTCGGACAGTATAATTTAGGTATAGCAGTACTAGTGACAGAAACAGCATTGACGCTCGGTTCAGCAGAATTACTATTTTCTGTCGAACATTGATCTGTATTTAAAACATTGTAAGTAGGTTTAAAGTACTTATGTTTTTTGTAAGAATTATTGCTATAAGAAGTTTTTTTCGAATTCGTATCATTGGGATATCTATAAGCAAAATCTGGCGCTAGAGTATTGGCAGTAATTTTAGGTGGTTCCGAAAATTCCTTGCTACGACTGTCATACTTCTCAAAATTTCTACAAACACTAATTAAAGAAGGAATATCCACAATATTGCCAGTTAAGAGTGAATTTGTATAACACGGCCTGATATTATTTAATAGTATTTCTAATTTAATAGACTCGCTGATGGGTACGTCCAGACAGGAAAATAACCCTTGCATTTTAGATACATAGATGGTTATGTTCTCTTTTTCACCTTGAGTACGAGCCCTAATTTCCGACATTAATTTAAAGTCATAGTTATGAGGACTGAAATCGCGTTTTAACAAAATACACAAATCCTTCCAGGAACGAACACTATCTTTAATTGAACGAAACCAATGCAAAGCATCATCACAAAATACCTCAAAAGCAAAAGAAAATATTCTATCTTCGGGTATACCTCGACACGACATGAACTCGTCAACCTTCTGAATAAACGCCCTCACACAGGTTCGACCGCTATATTTAAACTTGCAGATTTCAGAAAACATTTTGCGTTCATTTATTAAATCCACGTGTTGAACTTCACGTGGTAATGAACACGTTGGCTCGACTACATGACACGGTACATTGGTAGGAACCGACCACGTGGTAAAAGATGCTAAGATTTTATAATTAGCGTGAAACATATCCCATACAACTTGAATTGATGATTTATCAGTAAGCAACGAAGTATCTATTCTTGATAATCTATGAAAAACATGATGCATAATAGATTCCGATCTAACAAACAGGTTTTTATCATAATGAGTTTGCAAAGTCAAAAGGTTATTTGAAACGCGCAACAATGAGCCATTACATGCGGTAATATCAACATCTGGCGAAAAGCACGACGATATTATTTCATCAAATGCCAGGTCTGACAATTTAGCAATTTGTTTACGCAATTCCTCAACCGTAATTGATTTTTCAGGCACAACACCACCTCTTACAAGCACTTCATATTCGAGCTCAGCCTTACTTAAATGATTAAATTTGATAGCATAAGCCATATTTAAAAAAAAATTGATTGGGAATTACGCATACAAAGATACACAATTATTTGAAAAAAAATGAATCCGTCCAAAAGGTGATAAGAATGTGTTTCTTTTTTTTTTTTTTTTTTTTTTTTTTTTAAATCAAAAACATAAGCACATAAAAGTAGAAGTTTTTGTAGGTTATTTAAAACACGAGGTGAAATAAGTGAGATAATAGAATAAAAAAAAACACCGTACGCACCTTTCGGACGAAGAAAAGAAATATACACAGAAATAACACACAATTAAATAACTGCCAAGACTTAACCAAACCATGTACCATATAACCTCTATTGTTGGGCGCCGCTGTAACGTGGTCTACAAATGACTAGTTAGGTAGGCAGAATAAATAGAAACAATCGATAGATTAACAAAGGTATTATTATTCTATATATTTATATCTATTAAATACAAGGTAGTCTCAAGGCGTAGGTTGGTAGGTAGGTAAGTGGTTTGGTAAGTCCTGGGCAGCGAAGCGAGGAACACTTAACTCGGCGCTGGTGGCCGCAGGCAAGAAGGGCGCGACGCGCACGCAGGTCCTTTATATACCCCACAGGGGTCTGCAGTGGGGGGCGCATCTTGAGGTTGCGGTGGCCGTGCGGTTGCGACGTCACAGGAGTCGGTTACATACATACATACATACATACAGGTGAAGCTAATATAAGCGTGTTAATAATCTCGACTGATTGGATTTGCCAATTTATTGAGAGGGAATCCTTACTTCATTTGGCCCTTAATTACAAAAGATTTTTTTCCAAAAATCCACTTTCCACCGATTTTTTCATCCTAACGAAAACTATTTAAACCGAAATACAAAAAGTTTACAAAACTCTATTCCCCGCATCCACACGCCGCGATCGGTTTAACGTTTATTTTCACATCGGAGCGTTGCAGCGACGTTTAATTGAATTCTCATTGTTTGCACACCCTGTGGATAAATAAAACTATTTCTGTAACAGATAAAACATTCATTACGAGGTAGAAACGGGCTTAAAATCCTGGATCACTTATTAACATGAGTTGTTTTTGCCGCAACATTGTTGCAGTTATTATTTTAATTTTTTTATAGTTTTTGTCAACTAGTTTATTAAATGGAGTTATGTTTACTTTATAGTGATTTACATATTTTACAAAAATATTTCACAAGGTTATGCAATGTTAATTTGGTTTTACTGATCGAATAGTTATTGGATATTTTTTGTAACATTTTACTAGTTTTAGTGACCATTATAATATGGTGATTGTACATTATTATCAGAATTACATTACTTGTGGTTGAATATAATCACAGTTCTTTATATTCTGACTATGCATTTGTGATGAAAATCGTAGATGAAAATTGTGCATGCAGTGTATTACTACAAACTTAAAGACCTTAACCCGTCTAAAATGTATCAGAAAAATACTTTTTCGATCAAAAAAATATCAAAATCGATCATCTCATGTCGAGTCGCGTTGAGAGCCGCTTAGTTTTTAGAAAAATACATGCAATTTTATCCAGAAATTTTACATGCTGATTGATTGAGACACTCCTTTAGTAAGCATTGTCAGTCATTTTATGAAAATACTAGCAAACTTCTCTTTAAAACTCATACTTTTCAGTTCAAAACCAATAGAGCTAAAAAACTGTTTTCCAGCTTATGTGCAATAAAAACTGAAATATGAAAGCGACGTATTTTTTGTTCATTGCATTAGACGGACGGAGGCGAGAGCTCAGTTATTGAAAAACAGTGTTTATCTATAATGAGAATCTGTGTCGGACCTCTTGCTCTCTCGTTTGCTGTCTCCCTCTATCATGTCTGCTTCTGATCAACACAACGATGCTAAAATGTAGGTATCTACTAAAGTTTTTGTTGTGATACATTGTAGTTTTCGTATGGCTAGATGGAGAACTTAAATGAATTACAACAAAAACTTTACTAGATACCTAGATTTGGACAAAACTTAACGTAATACATATTTTAATGCGTAAATAGTACGAAGTTTTGGCTTAGCACCGTATTTTGTTTTTTGTAAAATTGTAATCAAAAAATGTGATAATACATTTACTATTTAGTTAATCAATTAATTGGTTATCTGGCGCCAATAGTTTATAAATACTCGTCAGTTTAGTAGATTTGTAGTAATATTATAGGGTCGAATTTAGAACCTATCCCATTGACAAAAAAAAATAATATATGAACGATTAGTTTGCTTTTGGGTTACAAAATAAAAAAAATGTTTAACTATTATTGATTATTTGTGAAACAAACAGCTTTTAATAGAAATAGTAAATCTAAACCAATATATAAAGAGCAAGGAATTTTGTGTTTGTTTTCTTGTACCTAAAAATCTTCGAATCTAATGAACCGATGTTAATAAAAATTGCTGTGGAGTAAGTTCAGGACCCCTGGAATAGCATAAGATTCTTTTTATTGACGTACCATGCGGGTGAAGCCGCGCGTAGAAGCTAATTACTTATAAAATTACAAGACAGTATTCACTTATATGCACGGCTAAATTCGAAACTTACAAGTTAACATACACCTACATTACATATCTGAGATTAATTTGTAATAATAATAATAAACATGTAGACAGGATATTCTAATGAATTAAAATAATTGTAAGTACAATTCAATCATTTCAATCTCTAAGGCCAAAAAAAGGAGTTTCTTTATACGCGACCGACGCTGTGCCCAAGAGCTAGTTTAAAAGTAAAATAACAAACCTTCACAAAGAAAATTAAACGTAAACAGTGAATATTTGGTAAGTTGAGGTCGCGTCCAAAGCATTTGTTAAACAAATCACAAGGAAGGCCCAAGGGCAGGTTCGTAGGCCCCGACATTTGTCGCTGAGTCGCTCCAGGGAATACGGCATTATGACAACATGACAACTTTCTATCTTCCCAATACAAAAACATGGGTAATCTCTCTTGAAACCACATAAAAGAATACATTTTCATATTTTTTATTTTATAACAGGAAACGTTTTCAATTAGGTACTATTCACATAGCAGATTCATGATCCACTATAATCTATACTTATAATAAATCAGTAGAAGTAAAATTTCTGTACATTGAAAATATCAAAAAAATAAATAGCAGGTGGTGTTACTAGACCGACACCAAACCCAAAAATGTGATTAATTTTTTTTTTGTCTGTCTGTCTGTCTGTTTGATCAGGCATCACGAAAACCTACCGGTTCGATTACTATGAAACTTGGTATAATTATTTTTTAATATCCTGGGCACCACACTGGGTACTTTTTATACAATAATATAATTTTTGTATGTATAGTTCAAAACACTGAAGTTTCAATTCGCTTGTTCTACCACAAACAAATGTCAACCTTATCGACTTTGACAATTACAAAGGAAATATTTGTGAAACTGGTCATGACTCAATTTTGTAGATAGTACCTACGAGTTACATGAAATATTTGCCATTAAATGTTATATCTATCATCTTTGGTTGGCTCGACTTGAATTTACGCGTTGTAGTAAATAAGCTTGCAGTATGGCACATAACCATAAGGTAGTAAGCAGTCCTGTATCTAATATATATGTCCCACTGCTGGGCTCGGGCCTCTTCTCATGATGAGAAGGGTTAGGCCATAGTACACAACGCTGGCCAAGTGCGGATTGGTAGACGTCACACCGGTGTTTCCTCTGGATGTTTTCCTTCACTGTTAGCAAGCGACAATAAATAATACACACATATCTTCGAAAAGACTAATTTTAACGATTTATTGACAGAGGTGTGTGCAGTGGGTTTAAAACCGATACCTTTGACTTCGCACTCCTACGGTCTCCCACTCGGCTATCGCTGCTGCAATAAATTCAGCGTGGGAGGGGAGGAATTATAATATAAAGTTTAAACAGTTCCTTCAATTATCTTCTCAACAACAACAACAACAGTTGGTAGGTTTGATCTTATTGTTGCCTAGACAATCAAGTTAAATTCTGCCACCATATTAATAAACTCGACTGTACATAGTACTGTACTGTATCCTCCATCAGGCATGTACCAAATGGAAGCTGACATGCAATGACTCGTGACGTCTGTGTATTGATGACGTCATTAACATCGCTACGTCATCGCGATATGACGCAGCTGTCAATGCAGTGTGCTGTCAGAGTTAATTATTGTAAGCTGGAGAGCATTATACCAAAGTGATATGTAAATAGAATGCATATTATTGAAGAAGATCGCGCGCGCGGAACGTCGTAGGTCGATAATTTTATCGACCATAGGACCAGGAGAGAGACCATAGGAGAAGGATATAGGCTACATTCAGTTGACGGTAGACGCCGTTACCGTGCGCACGCATACGCTCTGTACTCTTTTAACTAACTTGTAACAGTTATAACCGATCGATCAATTATCGCTATTTAAGTTAGTGCTTAATAATAGCTGTTCGCAATGTTGACCTGCAAAAAATGTAAATGTGATACAAGTGACGGGGTTACGTGTTCCATCTGTGAGGGCCAATTTGATTTTGCCTGTGCGGGTATCAAGGAGGAGGGTTGGCGTAAACTTGGGTCTCGCCAACAAACCTGGAGGTGCATGGATTGCAAAACCCAGGCTTTGAGTCCTCGAACAGGCTCTTCATAGACTGCACCAGCAGGTATGGACAGCGTGCTGAACGAGCTGAAGCGATTATCCACGCAAATGGAATCATTACCCTCCATTATGGAAAATCTGAAGTCCATAAATGCCGAGTTAGCGGCGCTTCAATCCATGAGAGCGGATTTTTCTGATCTTAAGTCCTCAATCTCTGACATGAAGACTTCCTTGGAATTTGTACACAATTCGGTTACGGATCTTACTAACAAAGTGGCAAGCTTGGAACAGGAAGTGGAATGTCTAAAGAAGACCAAGGACGACATTTTGCTACTGCAGGAGCGATGCAGAAACCTTGAAAATCAATGCAACGAGTATGATCAAAGGTCCAGGATCAACAACATTGAGATCAAGGGTGTGCCACTATCAGAATCTGAAAACCTGTTTCACATCGTGGCCAAGATTGGAAATATAATAAATTGTCCCATAGCCAAGGAACAAATAAATTACGTCGCGAGAATTCCTACGCGTGGTGATAACACTCACAAAACAATAATATGTTCGATCCACAACAGTTATCTCAAAAGTGATTTTGTTGCTGCTGCGAAAAACTACAAGAACCTAAAGCCAAGTGATCTAGGACTTCGAGGCGATAGCAAAATTTTTGTTAACGATCACCTTACACTGCCTAACAAACTGTTGCTAAACAAAACTAAGACCTTAGCTAAAGAAAGAGGCTATGAATTTGTATGGGTTAGAAGTTGTAAAATATTTATAAGAAAGAATAATCTATCAGCCAAGTGTCATATCAAAACCGAGCAGGACTTAAAAAAGTTTTTTTAAATAATAGGTTGGGTCAATCACCCGGCGCTCAGCTGTTGATTATCGACCTAGTAACATCTAAACCGGTAAGCACAGGTACTTATTTTTTACATGCATTCCATTCTCGGGCGCCTTTTGTTCGCTTATCGCTCGGTGCCGTCCATTCATTAGGCTTAGCTTACTGCAATTTTAATCATTACCTTCGCAATCATAAGGATGAGATCTGCTTACGCCGTATGTACTATTTTTATCTTTGCTTCGAATATATTTTGCAAACGTTAATTATGTTTTATTGTATCTATTCATTGAATCTTAAACTGCATAATAATATTATTACAGTGGCCTTTGTTTGTTTACTCAATCTTATCGTTAAAACATTTATCTTGCTGGTATACTTGGATGTACCTTATAAAGTTCAGCATATTATTTTACTATTAACATTAATTCCCAATGATGCCAATTAGCATTTACTTCCAAAATTCACGTGGTCTGAGGACAAAGACATCAATCTTTCGTAGAAATGTAGGTGCTAATTGTTTTGATGTTGTCTGCTTGGTCGAATCGTGGCTTACGGACGGTATTTCCGATAGTGAACTGTTTGACGACAGATATATTGTTTGGAGACGAGACAGAAATTATTTACAGACCGGTCAGTCTATGGGAGGAGGGGTGTTAGTTGCAGTGCGTCGCGAACTGGTCGCCGAGGCACGTCACGAGTGGTATTCATCCGCTGAGGATCTATGGGTAACGATTACTTTAAACCATTCAAAACACAGAGAAGCCCACCAATTGCATTTGTGTGTAGCATATATCTGTAATCAGCGATCTGGCAACTCTTTAATGACTCAATTACATAACTTCTCTGAGAATTTAACTAATATTATTTTAAAGAATCCTACTGATAATTTTATTATCGTAGGTGACTTAAACCAATCTAATATTGAATGGCATTTAACTGCAAATGGTAACGCATTATATCCCAGTAATGTTCAGGGTGTTGTTCAGACGAGTTTTTGTGACAATCTCACTATTAGCGGTTTACAGCAGTACAACTATCATCGTAATGTTAATGATAGGTTGCTTGATTTAGTATTGACGAATAAAGAGGTAACGGTTATTACCTGCCAGGACCCCTTAGTGCAGGAAGACGTGCATCACAAGGCGCTTATTATCTTAGCTGACTTTGTTCAGATTCCCCAATTATGCTCTCTTCCTAGAACCAAATTTTTATATGCTCAGGGTAATTATGGTTCTATTACCGAAGCAATGAACAAGGTCAACTGGTTGTCTGAGTTGGAATGTAGGCCCTTTGAAGATGCAGTTTCATTTTTTTATGAGACCTTAATTAATTTGCGTAACCTTCACATACCATCCAGAGTAATTAGGCCGCGGGGCAAATACCCTCCTTGGTACAACCCCCCTTTAGTTAAAATGATAAAAGAAAAGGCTAAATATCATAAAAGAATTAAGAAATATGACAATATATCCGATCATAATTCTTTTATTATATTACGTCAACGGATAAAAGACCTGGAGCAAGAAATGTACACTGCTTATATCTCAAGTCTCAGTAATCTGTCAAGTCTAAACAACAGACTAACTGTTATCCTTCTGTATTGAAGTTGGGTGACATGCTGTCAAGTGACGGGGCAGATATTTGCAACATGTTTGGCGAGCACTTTTATTCTAACTTCCAAGCAAGAAGTGGCAGTGCTCCGATACTGAATAGTACCGCCATCTTCAGTGATCAAGCTGTAGATACTTCTTGTGATATCCACTCTGTGGAGGTAAGGGAAGACGAAGTGCTACGTTTACTGGAGCATATTGACACAAACAAATCTGCAGGCCCTGATGACATTTCACCCGTCTTTATTAAAAACTGCGCTAAGTGTATGTCCGTTCCTTTAGCTATACTTCTGAAAGCATCATTTTCATTGGGCGAAGTGCCGGCTGTTTGGAAGTCAGCGTATATAACACCGATTCACAAAAAAGGGCCTAAGGACCGTATAGAGAATTACAGACCAATATCTAAATTATGTATTTTTGCAAAAATTATGGAAAAAATTGTTTATAAGCAACTTTACTCAACATTAAATTTACATTTTTCAGAAAATCAACATGGATTCTTGAAAGGTCGATCTACCACATCCAATCTTATGGTTTTTAGTGATTTTCTTACTGAAAATATGTCCCTTGGGTCCCAAGTCGATGTTATATACACTGACTTCAGCAAATGTTTTGATCGTATTGATCATTTTTTGTTGTTGCGTAAAATGTCCTTGATAGGTATTAGAGGGAATTTGTTTAGATGGTTCACATCGTACGTGCAAAATAGATGCCAAACAGTGGTACTCAATGGTTTTACATCTAGAGCTGTTTTGATCCCCTCGGGAGTTCCTCAGGGATCGTTATTGGGACCCCTGTTATTCAATATCTTTATTAACGACGTATCTTTATGTTTCCGAAGCTCTAAAATTATACAATATGCGGACGATATGAAGATAATGAAACAGGTGGCAACCCTAGGGGATGCGTGTGCCCTTCAGGATGACTTGAATTGTTTTCAAAATTATTGCATTAACAACTCATTAGATTTAAATGTCTCTAAATGTTATGTATGCACATTCACGCGTAAACCAAACCCTATTCAACACGATTACAAGTTATCGAACACATCTATATCCCGTGTGAAGGTCATCAAAGACCTTGGAGTGACGTTCGACTCTAAGCTTCTTTTTGATGCGCATATAGATAGCATAATTAATAAGGCATCAAAAGCATTAGGTTTTATTTTTAGACTATCTTCTGATTTTAACAATATCAAAACGATGAAAATTTTATATTGTGCTTTTGTCCGCAGCCATCTTGAATATGCTTGTCAAATTTGGAATCCAAACTATGGTATTTACATAAACAGAATTGAAGCCATACAAAGAAAGTTTTTAAGGTACATCCAGTATCGCTCAAATACTTATTTACCAGATTATTTAAGTCGCTGCAAAAAATTTCATATTCTTCCCTTATATGAACGAAGAAAAATAGCAGATCTATCATTGTTGAGCAGTCTTATGAATGGTTTGATGGACGTCCCCGAGCTACTGAGCAAGATAGAATTCCGTGTGCCTTCTGCATTTACTAGACGAACCGATCTTCTTAACATACCGTTAGCCAAAACTACTTATCGACAAAATTCATTTATTGTAAGAGTTTGTCGAACTTTTAACGGCGAGTGTCGTGTGGTTGAACTTGACTTATTTAATACTAATGTTGCTAAGTTAAAAAAAGCTATTAGTAACATATTTTTCGATTCATAACTAAATTGTAAATTTATTGTAGGTATGTATTATCTTTTATCTATCTATTTATCTTTATTTAAATTTAGAATAATTTATATCCAGTTGCGTGTGTGTGAGCTAGATGTTATTCATTTACTAACAGTGGAAACTTGTAATTGGCCTTGTTTTATTATGTATTATCACAATATCTTGTACTAGCTGTAAGTTTTCCTAAAATATTAAAATAAAATAAAATAAATAAAATTTGTAGGCTATATCCTTCTCCGGGTCTTTAACTATCTCCATACGAATTTCCATCAAACTCCGTTCGGTAGTTTGACTGAAATTGTTACAGGCTAACAGAGTTACTTTCATATTTACAATATTAGTGAGGAACTTGAAAATAACTCTAAACGTTGCTTCTCCTGATCTCGATAACAATCTACAATAAAACTAATGACTTTAGTGATGACTAAGGTGATCTTAGCATTTAAGAAAATCGTTCTACTTAGCAAACGGCATTTGGCAACTTGCAATTTACAAAGAGTAATATCTTGCCATAAATTTGATCAAAAACGCAGCTGTTGCTCCTATTTAGAAGTCTAATTCTTCACTTGCACATAAATAATTCCGCCGCAAATGATATTAGGGTGTAAAATGTAAGAGGCGCCTCTCCCGCCCCGGAGTAATGACGCTATGTATCATTGACTTTTGGACGTGTTATACGTTACTCAGAATATATTGGTATGGAATAATAGAAGCGAAAATTTGCCTTGTTTTTGAGATTTGTTGGTTTTATTAAATGTGAACAAAACGTTGTTTATATCCCGTAATATTTAGCACCACCATCTCACCTTTAACCTGCTGCTGTGTTCCGATTATAACATAGCTATATCAGAATGTAGCAATCAATAAAATTAAATTACGACTCATATTTGTCATGAAATAAACCTCATTATGTTTTAGATCAAGGCACTACTTATAATAAAGATGACAATCCGACAATTTTGACGTGCAAAATGTGTCAGAATTGTCGGATTATCACGATTGTAACGTTTATAATAGGGCCCAGTTTGTAAAGATAAATCATTTTATAAGTCAAAATTCACTTACCAGTCTAACGAAACGCACTATCCGTTGTCGAAAAAAAATGCAAATTCGGCTATTTCAGAGCTCGGAATAGTATTTCAAATGGACCAGACAGTGATAGATTGGTGAAACCGTTGCTACATAAGTCTGAAGAGGAAACAATTTATTGTAGCATATACCTCGTAGCCCCGGGCCTGCAGGGCGCGCCCGGCACCGGGTAAATGCCCTTTTTAAGGCGCTTAATGTCGACAAAAACCCACGTGTGCGAGACAAATGACCGACAAGAAAAAATATATTACGAGTTACCTCCATTTACTGAAAGAAACGTCGTACGCCAAATGTAGCGGCTAATTCAATTTGTGTGGAGTACATTGCTTGCTTACTGCTAGTGCGGAATCATTTGTTTAAGATGTATTCTTAAGAATACTGCGGCTAAAATAGAGTGGTTATTATCATGTTTTCGAAGTTATGTGCCCGTTTATTTTCTTCCCTATTTGCTGTGAATATTGTTGGATATATCGAGTTTCAGATTTATCATACAGATAACTCTGCGTGCTAACACTACACTATTTACGCCACTTTAAATCCATGACCCGAGTAACCACTGATCTAACCTCACAAAGCCACATCCAATACCAATATTTTACTCATCTCTGCTTTGTCTATTTACTTCTGTTAAAACATAGCCCGCAATGGACACAAAATAAAAAGAACAACCCACTCCATTCGACCGTTATACGGTACAAAGGCGTAAAATAACTTCGATTTCAAATATATTTACTTAGGAAGACATAAAATGAATTTTATTGAAAAGGACCCGATTTTTTCCTTTCCGGGGGTAGATACAGAAAAACTCAATTGAGCCGTATTATAACGCATGTACAAAGGATATAGACCGCCTCACATATAATTGGTGACGCTTACGACCAAAAGGATATATAAAAGAGATATCTACTTTTATTAGCTCTATAATAGTTGGAAGAGTTTGCGAAGGCTCACGAGTTATAGGGTCGTTGATAGTTTGGCAAGGAAGTAGAGATCAACTTTAGGAAGAGCTAATCGACGGAAGTGGGGTATTAGTCGTTAGATTAAATCGTAGGTGGCTTTATGAAGGGCTAAGTGTTTTTGCAGCTTTACCTTAAAAACATAAAGAATATAACAGACGAATGAGAGAGATCGATCTTACAATGATCTTATTGGTAAAGCAATGTTAATCGCCGTCGGTCGTGGATGGGTGAGCATATTAATAAAAAAAATCTTAAGGCTTTTCAAGTCTTGTGAATTTATATAAATAAATAATTATATATCAACAAATCCGTGCAATAAAACTACCGCAAATATCCCTTCTATTATGTCAATCCTACGGTTGCCTGGAAAAGATCGCGTCAAGCGATAGGGCCGCCCTTTGTACGTTATAGTTTTAAGTATCTATTTATTATCTGTATTATTTATTACTGTATTTATTATATTTAACTATAATTTAATTTTGACATTTAATTACTAATTTTAATTTGCTACTAAGTAGTAGCAAATTAAGTAAAATTTACTTACTACTTAAAATTAATTACTAATTAAAATTTGCACACCATTGTTGTTATGGTAGAATGTCACAGTGTCTTAATATGTAATGTAACACCTATGTACTACTACATTCTTGTGAATAAATGAATCTGAATCTGTATGTTTGTTACAAATTTGATGTACAAATAAAGTTTTCTCAATCTCTATCTATCTATCCTCCGTGCTACGGAAAGCACGTTAGCCGTCGGTCCCGGTTGCCATTTGAACATGTATGGCAGTCTTGGCGAGTAGTCAGATGCCAGAAAGTCTATAATATTCCATCGCCCTGTAGTATGAAGGTCTGATAGCATTCGCTCCCTTTAAAATACTGATATTTAGCTAAATCCGATAAACTAACAGCCGACTCCAATGTATTCGGGTAAAGGCTTGGAAGAAGAAGATGATCAATGCAACGCGAGCAGTTTACTTGATGATGAGTGCGAGTAAGCGATCGGAGGATTTCATACGTATCATAAGCATAGAAGTAAACATAGCTTGTATATTTCCCAGAAAATCTAAGCATTAAGTAAGCCATATGTAATTGAAAGCGAACCTATCGCCATTTACCAAACGTATTTTGGAAGAAATTTGAATTGCCTAGTTCATCTGTTGTCCGAACTGGAACGTAAATCCGAGTTTGAAACACAATATTTTCGATGTTTGCATTCTGTTAAATCCTAGTCTTCTATACCCTGTACCAAAATCAGAGAGACAAAAATCGAGCTTCTAAATGTAATTCACAAATAATCATTTAAGAATTTGACGTTTTTTGTCTCTCTTATTTTGGTAGAGAGTTTAATTAGCAAACTTAGCTTTGGTTTTGATCTCTCTACCCATCTATTGTTGTTTAAGTTAGGAATTTTTATGCCAATTAAGTGGGGAACGACACGCCTGATTGCAAGTATTCCTACCTATGGCTATGTTTGTACGATAAAGAATGATGCATCACACCCACATACCACCTTAAAAACCTTGAAGCATAGGATGTTAACAAAAACATTCTTCACAAAACTTTAACAGTTTAATTTTGGCCAAATCTAAGTCTTTTTGGAAACGACTTAAAGTTTATTTTTACGGTAGACACGTAACCTTATTCTCTATCCGAGGATTTAGGAGTTTAACCTGTCTCTCTTCAAAAAGTGACAGTAAAAAAAACTCGGTTAAGTAGGCACTTTAACTGGCTCTGGTCCCACAATGGACGCACGACTGGACCTCAAGACATTTACTTTAAAAATACTCCGCTACGACCGATGATATTACTTTTAATAGGCGAGGGAAAGCGTACGCGGTCAGTAAAAAGATAAGGCCACGTCATAGTGCTGCTTGTTAGACCTAAATGCACCTGCACAAAGGTAAAAAATGATGTAAAATAAAATAAAAAAATTACAAAATTCAAAGTCGGTCAAATGTAGCCCATGCCACCATGTATTAACAAATTCATTGACACATCTACATCACAATCGGATGACTAGTTTAGGTGCCACGGATATCCGTAAATAAATACATACAAACATACACATAGAGTGCTATACTCATATTATAATGTCTGCACGTGTGGTGTAGTGGTTTAAGCGGTCGCCTCGCCGCTCTCCACTGCGCTGGTGTTCGATCCCCACATGGGACAAATCTTTGTGTAATTCGCTAATATTTGTTCTGAGACTGGGTGTGCTTCAGTGAGTGAATGTGTGTATTTGCCTTATCATTGGGACCATTGGATAGTGTAATTGCTTCTGGCGTTTTATCTAATGTAAAAAAAAAATCCAAATAATATAATTATAACCTTATCCTATGGCATAGCCGCAGTCGGATAAAAAGCTTAGCCATAGTAAAACAACACTAGTACGGCTTTTAATTACAGCTTGGGTAAAAAAGAGTTGGGCCGGCACTATGCTCTTCGTATGGCCTCTAACCTAATTACAAATCAACCAATCACACAACCCAATATTTTAATATCTACGAAATAGTGAACCAATTCTGTACTTTGCTAACATGGAGCGTCGAACAACCTTGTCATTATATTGCCAGCGGACATGATTTTTGGAACGAAGTTCCTTATCGCGCGTTGTGAAAGGGGGCTAGACGGAAAAAAATGGAACGAAAAATTGTAACGACACTTTTCGTAGCAATTCTCGTAGCGGCGTAGTAATTACATGCTACGTTACAGCTACGGTGCTACACATTTTTATTTGTCCGTCTCTCTCTCTTTCGCTTATAAAAAAAAAGATAAAATAAATTAAAAAAAAAAAACTAAAAAGAAAAAATAAATTACTAGAGTTGAGATTTTAAAAAAATTAGGGGCGCTGGCGCGCTGCGATAGGTCCGCGCAGGCGTACACGATCCATGAAGGGGATGCTCTGGACAGCGATCCACTGCCCAGTACTAACGCGAAGGGTAGTAACTTTACCACTACTGAATACTACAAAAAATACACACCCACCAATCCGACTCAAAGGACCATGTTCGAGGGTCGGCGGGGAGGTTATAAATCAAACTTCTAGTCACGTTTAATAAACACCGTAGACACAGTACTGACTTGTTGCTCATAATAAAACAATAAAAATCATCTCCTTATATACCCGTGTTGGTAACGAAACCATATCACCTTCTAATTCGACGCTAACGCCATCTAGATGCAAAATTGGTACTAAAATCCGACCAGTATAATTATTAATCGCGATATGATTTCGTTTACCTTTTTAACGTAAACAGTAACAATAATGAATCCTGACAGTGTTTCTGCACAAGTTCCGGATATTGCTGATGGATTTGGGTAAGTAGAGATTTTATACAGACAATAATAAATGCTTTTTCACCACACCAGCACGAAAAAGATCGTTTGCTTGCGAGAATTCAGTGAGTAATAACGCTTATTACTCACTAGTGAGGCAAAGTGATTTAAATTTCGAAACACTAAATCCTTCCAATGAATAGGCGCTAATCAAAACAAAACAGCCACCATGTAGGTTATAACTAGAGACCGGATAATATGCAACTTAAAAAGCTTGAAATATGCATGCAAATATGCATGAAAAATGCCTAAAATATGCACGAAAACTGACAGAATATGCAACATTAAATGAGTTTTTTTTGTTTTGTAAATATTATTCCTTTAGATTTAAGTATTTTGTTAGTAAATACTTGTCTTATTTATGTTTTACTTTATTATGTATGTATCTTTTTAATTTATTGTTATTTGATAAAATAAAAAAACTATTAAGTTTTATATTTTTTATTAAAAAATCAGCATACATTTATAGAAAACTATCCACGAAGACACACTTTTTTTTTCGGGAGGCATTGTACACACACAAAAACTTTTAACTGCAGGTGAATTATCCGAGCACGAGCGTGTCAACAATCAAAGTAATAATGACATGCATAATAGGTGGGAGTAGCGCGGTAGGCGAGCGCGCGGCGGCGCGATCATTTGTCTCTTTCATTTTTTGAGTACCTACCAAAACAAAATACGCGCGGCTGCCGAGTGCGCTACGCTCGAAAAATACCTACCTACTGTAAATTATAGCAATAATATGCATCATCACTAGATATTAGTAAAAATATGCTATTAGCCTTGAAAATCGCTTAAATATGCAAATGCATATGCAAATATGCAAATGCATATTATCCGGTCTCTAGTTATAACCTACATGGTGGCTGTTTTGTTGTTTGACATCAATTTTATTTAAAAACTACAAACGATACGTTTTAATTATTTTAAATTATATTAATACACGCTTATTTAGTATTTTAATGTTTTTATATTCGTGATTAACCATTAAATTTAATAAAAATTAAGTATTTAATATTAGACTCCATACATAAATGTTAAGGAACAAACTTCCAAACGCATTCTTAAAAAAAAATGTGTCTGTGTCAGTGTCATTCATCGCAGGGAACTTTAAATTCTTTTCAGTTTATGTTTAATCGTTGACTGCAATTTTTTAACAAAAAAAAAGTGTATATTCATTATATATTAATAGTTTTTTTCGATCTTTGTTTTGCATTTTCTGTGAAGATTTACTATAGTAACATATATATTTTTTTTCACCATCAGAAAGAAGAGATTTCAACGAACAAAAAACATACCAACTTTTTTAAAAAAGCTGATATTTTGACGGGTGAATTTTTGATCGAAAATAAGGGTGAAAAATCGATATTAATTCAAAATAAGGTGAAAAAATAAATATTTCCAATCAAATAAATTACAGCGTATTTGGGACATAAAAAGGTAAGTTTTCACCAAATTTCGTGAAAAAAAATTATTGTTTGTAAAAGATAAAAATAAAAAACCAAAAACTTGGTTTTTTGAATTTTACACATAAATTTTGAGGTTATATGAAAAAAGTGTAAATACAAAAGTTTTAGATCTTTTTATTACCAACAACTTTGCCATTCATTTTTTTTCCATAGGACTTTTAGTTTTGCCGGAAATCGAGAAAATCCGTTTTTTACCCTTAAACCCCCCCCCCCGCCCCTCTTCCCGACCTCAGATCGCCCGTAAATTATTTTTCCTTTATTTTTTATAATATTCTCCTCCTTTTATAATGGGTTTCATCCTACTATTATTTTTTTGACTTTTTATCATTTTTTAAGGGATCTACCCTGGGCTATATAGCAAGTACGCATTATAACCTTTCTTTACTATTGTGCTAACCAAGTCATACGCGTTATAATCTCTCCATTATTGTGTGTTTAGCAAGTGTACGCGTCATAACTATATTAAATTCAAAAGCAAATTATTTTTTAATATTACCACAGAATGTTTACTAATTTTGTTATGTACATTTCATGAAATATCCGATTAGAACACATCTAATTATGTCATTGGGATTGGTGATGAGATTATTGATAATGAGATCTGATATTATTATATCACGAGTAAACTTGCGAATACAATTTAAAAGAAAGCAAGGTAATCGCAGAAAAATAATGTTTTTTTTTTTTGACATCTGCATATTTTTGTGCTTGTATGCCATTTTCAAGTTAAAAACGGGGAAAAAAATAATGTTGAAGATAAGGTTTGTTATGTGTGATCATAGAACTGTTACTCCTAGAAACCGAGTACACGCATGAAATGTGAAGCCACTTTAATTGTGCCGTTTCAGTTCAGTGTAACTCTCTGGTATTTATCAGATTTTCATTTAGTTTGTCTGTCCGTCAAGCGGCGCATTATAATTTTCAATCAATCTGTTTTTAGCCTAACTTTATACTTAAATTCATACAAGCAGTTTATTGATCTAGGCATTATAAGTCTATGCGTGTGTTTGAATGAACCTCGCTTTTGATATTTTGAAATTCGAATAGCGCGAAAGTTCGAAGATAAGAATTATTTTGAAATTGAGTGTGTAAGGCACAGGAAATATTGTTATGTAGCAATTCAGCCTATAGGAGTATTGTGAAAATATCTCGACAATGATTTTAAAAGTATCACTCGATTATTTTAAGAGAATGATTAAGTGATTCTGAATGATCGTGTGTACGCTTGCTACGCTTGATAATTTAATTGTCTTAATGTTTGTTTTTTTTTAATTTGGTTTAAATTTTTGTTACCGTATAATTAGTTTATTAATAGACTGTTTTATTTGTTTAGTGGTTAAGGTCGCATACCTTTTACTGCAATCTCGGGTGCGAATCCTGATTTGTTGTTATTAGGAATTACCGAACTTCGTTCCATCCGGGTGTCCCTTGACACCTCAGTAGTTTTTTTTTTTCCGTTTTTAGGCTATTATAATACTAATAAACTGCAAATAAGCCTAAGGGCTACATGGTGTGCAGTAAATGCACGACAAGCACTACAGTGTGTACTTATCCTTTCTTTTCAAATTCACTTTAGGACTCGATAACAGACGATGTACTCCACGACCGTAGATATTAATGCGTGCTCTATCTCCGACTAATGTGCCGTCAAATTACTACATACATTCGTTGCAAATGTGTGTGGGTGTGTGTGAGTCTAGGCACGTTTAACTTCTATGAATAATAGCAACATTAGGAGAAGACTTTTTATTGGCGGATTAGATTACTGTGATTTAGAGCTAGATTAAGATTAGGCTGAGGATCGAGATGCGAGGTTTTATGTAGGAATGGCAAAAAGTTTCTTACAATATACCTTGTAGGACGCCTTTAATTACTAATTACACAAAGAGTGCATGGTTGGCGTAGTGCTTAAAGTGGTCACCTCGCCGCTTTCAACGACGTTGGTGTTGTGGGTTCGATCCCTACACGGGACTGCCCGACTTCCCCATTTTGTGTTATCCGCAAAGATTTGTTCTGGCTCTGGGTGTGCTTCGTGTGTGTGAAATGTACAAATGTGAAAGGTACATACAAACAACTCCTCAACGGATACGGAGTACGGCAATAATTATTTTAATATAGACGCCGCGTTTACTGTATTCTATCAAGTTATACACAGATGAGGCGGGACGTTGAATATAACTTAAGTATTTCTTATTTTTTTAAGGCATTTTTGTAATTTTAGTCGGTTTCTTATTGTAAAATTGTTTTGAAGTCGGTTGAAAACAGAAATATATATCTACGGGTCCTTTTATTACAATTAAAGCTCACCAGTCTCCAATATAACTTACTCGCTAGATCTCTACTATGAAACTCTAAGTTACTACACGTATGAAATAAAATTGTAATTCAGTAGATAAGAAATCAAAGCACGTCTAGATAAAGCAATTTTTTCCTAATGTGGTTTCTAGACGTAGCACTTTACAAATGTCTTAGATTTAAAATAATGTAGTACACGCGGCTACATATCAAACTATTCAATCCAGTAAAGCTGGTCTCGCATTGCTCGGGGTAACCTATACTCTGTCCATTCCTTTATTTTCTTTTTGACAGATTACATTTAGGGATGCCTTCACACGTTACTGATTCGATTTAAAATCATAATCGATGTTGTCTAAGAAGAACTTTCAATCGATTATTACATCGAAATGGTTTTAGTTCATTATTAATTATTCGTTTATTAGTACTTTTTATTAGATGAAATAAATATACAAAATAATAATATAATAATAATGTCAATTTTTAATTTATTTAATTCATTTTTAATTTTTAATTCCAAGATTTCGACTTAATTTCTTGCAAATAATTATTCATGTAATCATGATACTATTATTATATTCTTTTTTTATAAAAATACAGACAATAGGTACACAAAAAAAAGTCAAATTATTCCTTTTCATAATGATCGATTTATTTCATTTCACGATTTGATTTATGGTCTGTGGTTGTTTGTTACAAACAGTGAACTTCCCTAAAAAGTGTCGCTTGTCAATAAAGTACGTTATTATTGTAGTACATTAATCTGACAAAAAAAACGGCAATTCATAGGCGTGATCTGTCAAAAAGAAAATAAAGGAGTGGACAGAGTATAAACTATGCGAGATCATCCTATACTAGAAGTGTGTAACTTGACGTGTAACCGTGTGTACATTTGGGTTGGACAGATGTCCTCAAATTATTTGAGTCACGCACACAAGGCAGAGTCAGACCAAATCTGTCTGACAAATCACATGATTAAATTAAATTGTCTTGTTCGAGAATCGAACCCACAACTCTAACATGGTGGAGAGCGGTGAGGTGACCACTTAAACCACTATGTCGGATGCAAGCTCGACATGTTCGAACGTTTCGATTAAAGGTGGACGCACACTTGTCCGTGTGGAACGTGTCGTTCTAATTGAAATAAATGATATTAATTTTAGAGTTCTTTGTGTGAAATTCTTTGAAAGCACCTACTCTCGAATTATTGCAAAAGTAAAACAAGTTTACGTTATGAGTAAATATGTCAGACGTAAAATAAATGGAATTTTTTCTTTCGACGGATATTATGTATAAATGTGCTTTTTGAGAGTAGACATTTTCTTAAAAAATTGTGTAATCTCTTATTGGAATTTGGGTAATTCGAGATGAAAAATGTGGTAGCCTGCTTGTGAAATGGTTTCATAGAAACCAATACTAGTAGTAGGGTAGTATTCATTTTCACGAAACTTTCGTCATGTCAATTCTATTTCACAATAGACAACATCAATAAAAACAGTAAATATTTTGAATTTCTAAAAACAAGTACGCAAATCATATACAACTCTTTTATTTGCGTCGGTAGCTATAAGAATAACATATTATATGTCCCTCACTCACAGTTTTAGAAGATTATTTAGTAGGTTCCTTTTTTTACTTCTTTCTCACCCCTAACGTCAACCTATTCAACGCAAAAATAACATGTAAAATATATCTAACCAGCTTCCGTGTGAGGCTCAGCCCGCGTCATACGGCGATTAAACGTGGCCCATGTCCAGCTTGGGTTTTGAACTATCTCCCTACCAATTTTCATCGAGATCAGTCCAGTAAATTGGGAGTTTATTGAGTACAAATAAACAAACGAAAAAGTATTTCGTCTTTATCATATATTTATTTATTAAAAAATTTAATATACAAAATTTTGTATGTAAGGTGGACTTAATGCCATAGGCATTCTCTACCAGTCTACCTTTGGGTGAAGTTATAAAATATAGCGTTTTTATTTGAAATAAATATCAAAAATCAAAACGCTGAATGAATGAACGAATGAATGAATGAGAAATATTAAGGTGGCGATTCATTCTTGTTGAGGATAAGATTCCGAACCTTGATTTTGAAGGCATCTAAGTTTAGATTACATATTTAATTTACTGTACTTATAATATCATAGGAATTAACAGAAAAATAACCTAACTAAAAATAAATAATGACTTATAATAAAACTATATAACACACACACATACAATTAATAAATTAATAAAATTAAATAAAATAATAAATTACATTATGCGTCATAAAATTCCTCCGCATTGCTGTCCACAGCGGATACTACGGCCAGAATGTGTTTCTGTACTTATTAAAACGTTATTGCAATAAGATTCACAAGAGGGCCTACTTTGATAACTTTTTTATCGAAACCTAACATCTTAAATCTTCAATTGGGTCGAAACAAAGGCCCTATAAAAAGGCTTCGCGGTCCATCAAATTAAAATCGGCTCGCGAATGATCCGCTTTCACCCTCCCCTCGACCCTCGGTCACCCCTCCCTTTGCACCGGCGCGTTCATCAAACAAACAAGGCTATGAAGACATCGCCCTCCCTTCTTACGGTAGTGGTTCTCAAAGTTTATGTAATTGGAAAATTTACTTAAACGCTTTTCTGGAGATGTGTGCGAAACACTGACTAACACAAGCTAATCTTCAACATTTAATAAACGTTAGCATTACAACTTACATACAATTAATAAACTTTAACTTTCATATTTCAATCGTATCGATTACTAATCGATTATGATTATTTTCGTAAATTAATATTGTAAACGTCACATTTAGGATCACAATTTTGCAGGCAAAGCGCAGTTACAAGCAATTTGTTTAATGTTTATTTCCTCCACAGTTTTGCCTGTTTTCTACTGACAATTATGATATTTCGGATGTTTAATTAGTTTAAATCGTTTACATAGTTAGTATATAAGATAGTTAAGAATACACAATATGCTATTTTAATATGGACGATGTTCCGAAATAAATAAATTTATTATTATTATTAATTATTTCTGACATTAATAAGTCAATGACCAAAAAAGCTTGAGCACCTCTGCTCATCAGGGCTTGATAACAATTTCCCTTCTCCCAAGTAATCGCACTGATCAAAAGAATTTTATTTTCTTTGAGTAAAACAATAAGTTGCAATCAGTTGATTTCATCCACTTTAAAGAGATGGTTTTTATACATTTTGTTCTCATTAGACACTTAAAGTGATTTGCTTGTTTATACACTTCACACACCAGGCAACTAGTGACGCTAAATGCGGCCATAAGTTATGGACAATTTTTTTTCCATGATTGGTATGGTATCTTGCAAGTTTTCCGGTCAGAGTCAGAGCCATTAGAAAATGCCCTGTCTTACAGGATGATTGGCAACACTTGTCAAATAGTCTTCTAAGTATTCCATAAAGTAAAATATATTAAAATCTAGCGTTGGAAAATGGTTATGTTATATTACGCTTTCAGCAAAACTTTGTGTACGCAGCACTCGCTTATCTACTTAACAGGTATACTGGCGCTCATAATATGTGTGAAATATACTTAATACGCTATATTTGGTTTTTCACAAAATAAGCGATGCCTGGGCTCTCAGACTCAGTGATTAGTGCCCACCACAAGTGACCCGGTGTGCGTGCGCTCTTAGTGAGAAGGAGAGAAGTTGGTCGTTAAATACCGGGTTCCGTTTCCGGGTTGGCAAAAGAGTTATTGTGCCTATTTTTAGAGAATTTTCAGTAGCTATTCAGAAGATGACAATAAGCTCGCTGCCTTAACGAAGTTCCTGCGGTCATTAATTTTTCGGGGAAGGTATTTATTTTGTAACTTTTTAGGTTAGGTTTTTGAAATGCATATTTGTACTTAATGAAGAAAACACCTAAGTACTTATGAAAATTAATTGTTTTTAGTTGTGGTTAAAACTTAAAGATTTGTATAGTTTGATTTCTTGCTCAAGCTGACTTGATCGCCAAAACAAAACTTAGACGATACGAAATACGAAAGACGTACGTCTTCCGTATTCTACGTTCTTATTCTTGGTTTTTTTTTCTGTTCTGTTTTAAAAAACGACTCCCGCACTAGGAATTGGATAACTCCTGTGTCGCGGGGTGTTCACAAACATGCATTTCACACACACAAAGCACAACCAGTCTCAGAACAAATCTTTGCGAACCTCACAAAGATTTGTCCCATGAGGGGATCGAACCCACAACACCAGTGCAGTGGAGAGCGGCGAGGCGACCGCTTAAACCACTAGACCACACGTGCAGACTATTATAATTATATGTCTATAAATGTGTAGTTAAGTTACAATGTGACCCTTTTAAAAGCCCTACCTCTAATCTCTTTGGGATGTACTGTCGTGTCCTGAAACGTATTAAGTTATACAATATTCAGCAACAACCATTAGTGCTCGCCAAAAGTCCACATTTTGCAAAAATACACATGCATTCTTGTTAAAGTCCTCAGCTGCTGCACGACGCGAGCAAATGCACCTAATCGCAATGGAGCGCAGAATCGTTCGCGACTGAGTGCTCCATAAATATTTGACGACACGTGTACTGGCATATCGGTCGCATATACCATTTGGGCTTTTTTTACTCGGTAAACTAGGAAAGGGACTGGTGTGACTAATAGCGGCTAACGAGCCTTTATAATTAGGGATTTTTTTAATGGTATATTAATTTAACTATTTGATGTGCTATTGCTTCTAATTAAAAAAGCGTCGTTGATTTTGAATATGATAACCAAAAAACGCTTTTACATCTGGTTTTTATTAAATCCTTAAAACTGTTGATTTTAAGCCATATTGATGTAATGAAATCTTTTATTTTTAATCAAGTCATTATTATGAAAAAACTAAATGTGGAAGCGAAATTATGTCACCAAAACCGGATTTAGCAATGTTGATCTACCCAAAAAACAATATTCTGGTTTCAGATAAAATGAAAAATTACAAATTTGTTATCCTCCTCCTTTAAACTTACTACTATATTGTAAGATTTGTAACCAGTATTTAGAACAGTAATCATCTAAAGCCCATATTATGCTAACTTGCACGTTCATTCATAACAATGGAAGAATTTAGACTCAAATAGTTTGACTTGTAACGAATCCTACACTTGATATAGCGTGTTTTTAGTATCTGAAACTCCCACTGTAAAGTTTATGTGTCTGTTAGACTAGAAGAAAATCTAGTTGAAAATGCATGATTGTTATCACTAGGATTATAAATTTACACTGATATGTAACTACTATTATTACTTATATTAAATATATAAATTTTCAAAACAAAAAGAAAGTATCTGAAACTAAAAACTGTTCACAAATCAATCTCTCGTATTACCGCTATCAACAGGACAAATACCTCACAAACCACAGCATACAAAACCACAGACCAGCCACAAGTAAAATCACAGTACATTAACGTACAACCTTGCGTATCATCTACTCTGTGCCACAAGGTGTCTGCATACGATCTCATCAATCAACACCCAATATGAGAGTAGTTCGATTCAAAGAAGCGCTTTTTCTTATAGGGGTTATGTACGAGGGGAGGGGTGTGATGTGTCATATTTGTCAATGTCTGAGCTACATTGGCCTCGCATTTGTTACCACATTTGACTGGAATACGATATTTGGCTTAAGGTTGATGTTCTTTGATAAAATACAGTACATGCGATCGTGGAACACATACATGATAATAAGTAGGTGCAAAGTATATACAATTTTGTGAACCTATACATAATTTATCTACAAACTGCAATTTAACCATTACATGAGCTTTAACTTCGCGATTTTGATTTGGAATTAAAGAAAGTATCTAAAGTGTTAGCTTATTTTAAGGCAAAAATCAATAAAAAGCATTTTCATAAACAATTTTTATTTTTCTTCAATATTCTTAATACGTATCTTGACATTATGCTAGCAGACTTACAAACTTTTAAACTAAAATGTGAAGTGTCAATTCGTATCCAATGCCTGAATATTGTAAACCGCCTGCTTATGTACAAGTACCCACACAATATTGTTGCAACATCCGCGCACGTGACCAAAGAGGCAGACGAATATATTTATTTTAGTATGAAAACAAAGGCTAAACAAAGTCTAGTCTTGTCTCAAATATAGGATTTTACCATGACCTCTTATTGCCACCAAAATGGTATATTGCACGCCATCACTTATGTCTGACAGCAACAGCCAGAACTTAATGTAAATGACCAATAGGATAAGGAATCTGAATCTCTTGATGGCGTCGACTATATCCAGTTCTGTCAATTGCAATACGTTTACATTTTGAATAGCATTTTTGACAAAAAGAATTATAGTACGGCCAGATATGCCGCTACTGTATCCTTCTTGAATGCTAATTCGCCTATTTATACAACAAACTCACATCATCATTAATAACAACTTTCGTTTACAAATAAAACATTCTTCAAAGATGAACGAGAGATGAAAACAATAGTTGTCTTAATCATTGTTTTAATGTATCTTATTTGACGAGTAGACGATCATTTGTCAATTCTGATATCACTTTCTGCTGTTGTGCGAGAGCTATTTGTGCATTTGCCGATATAATTAGTGTTTCACAAGTAATTTTGGAGTTCGTGATTAATTTATTTCGTCACAGTCATCATGCAATTATTGGTAAGCTTCTTTGTTTATTTTAACACTGGATTTCTTGTAGTACAGTAGTGAAAGAAGCATTTATTCATTTATTTATATACTTCTTAATAAAATTGCATGACAAACCCTGTCTTAATGTCAACGTAAGTATAAGTTACCTATGAGGTAAGGCGCAAATATAAATTATTTTGCCATCTTAGACTGTATTTATTATTTTTTCTGAAATAAAACTTGTCATCTAAAAAACAAAAAAAATATCTATATAAGTATGCATTTATATATTGCACTCCGCAATGTTATAATGTTCTTGTAAATAGGTAGTGTCAATAATGGACCCTGACGGGCACTGCAAAAGTAGAGAGAAAAAAGATCTCTTAAATAAGAAAAATATTTAAATATCATAATTGAATTTTATGAGAAGTCATAAAAAAAGTAATTAGTGTTAATAAGATAATAACAACTACAATTTAAAAGTACGACAGCAATAATCACGAACACACAATAATTGCCTTTGTTTAATTTCATTCTGTCAAGTTCATAAATGATATTTGTATTAAAAAATGCACTAGAATAAATACTTTTTGCAATAAATAATATAAAAAGTATGTCAGTGGTAATTAAACAGAGATTACCGAATATTGCTACGAGAATGCAATAAAAAATGTAACTTGCTTTCACTTTTACTGTTTGCCGTTCACAAGAAGACTGTCAACAATTGCATTGTTATAATTCCCTTTCAAATATTACCAGGTATGGACAATCTTATCAATAACATGCTGGGCTCAAGCGTATCCCTATGGAGCAGAGGACTTCGATGACGTTCAGGGCAAATTATTACCACCAGACTACAGTGAAACGGAAAATAATAATTATCACGACATTCACGCACGGTTTAACAAGCCTGCTTATGAAATAGATGATAACGTTCAAGATTTGACAAAACTAGATGATAACCAAGTAGACAATGGTCAGCTTACTGAAAACCCAGTACATGGCTTTAATCCAGTCGATGTCTCACATCCAGGTGACAGCGCATATGATGGCTTCCAGTCCATTGACAACCACTACACTAATATAAAACCAAATGAGAACCCAGATAAAAATATAGACGTTTATTATAGCGAGGATGAAATATCAGACACAACACATGAAAATTCGTCGCGTGTTGTCCAACCTGATGACAACGACATGAAAACTAAAATAAAATTTACGGATAATAATGAAAATAATGTAGAAAGTGATGATGATAGTAATGATGAATTATTACTGCATGGCGTGAATTGCCTTAATAAATTACCTAAATCCACGTGCCAAATACTTAGGAACGTTATTAAAAAGCACTCAATCAAAGAAGAAGACAATAAAATAACACCAAGAGCTACATATATCCCGGTAAGTCCAAACCAAATTTCACAACAGAGCGCTGGTAGTGATGGCGGTTCCAATAAAATACGCAACACTATTAACTTTATGTGGAGCACTACACGTCCTTTTAATAACAAGCTTTTATTGTTACAAAGCACATCAAACGATTTGTAAAGAATATTAATATTTTTTTAATACTTACGATTGTAGCAAAACTTATGTTATTGTTTTTTCTTATAATATTAGTAATCACCTAAATCAATGTTATAATCATTTATTTCAATTATTATACTGTTTTTAGAATGACATTCTGTTTAATTTTCACTTCTTAAAAAAAAGTTAATCGACGGAAAATCACGTACATTTCCCAAAACGATATTCATAGACAATGAAACGCCGTAATCTAAGTTAGCATGAACTATGGCTCCTCAGAAACCGGAAAAGAAACTGGAGGTCGTACCACTACCTCATTGCGACCTTAGTCCTTAGACAACATCCATAAATAAAAAGCAAAATCCATAGCATCACAAAAATAACCGTGATGGAGATTGAAGATATTATTTAGCGGTGACACATTTTATTTAGGCTTTAATGTGACGTCACTGAAAAAAAGATGGATGGCGAATATAATAAAGGCGCAAGACGGCTTTGTGTGAGCCTCGCAAGGCCCGGAACTGAGAGGGGCTTCTTTTAGACGCGGGTTTTAGAACCAAAGGTTTTCGAATACGTTTGTATGGTGAGGTGTGAACAGGATTTTACGGCTGTAAGGTGCATAGGTCTGCGGAGTAAGGATACTGAGTATTTTAAATATATCAAAATTTATCTAAATGAATATTATAAATAGAAAAAAAGACCTTTTGTTTGTTTCTTTGTTACAATTTAACTCAAAAGCCCTGGTCCGATTTCGACAATTTCTTCACCATTAGGATCCTAGATTAATTGAGTACCATGCGGGCTAAACAGCGCGCAGAAGTAGTATAATAATTATGAGAAGTATCGTAACTTCACCCGCATTGAATTTTGGTTACATCGCAAACACACATGATGAATGTTTTTTCATTACTCGTCGCAAACACGGGTTTGTTTCTTGTAGCAGTAATTACAGCGTCGCATAAACATAACATCACGCCTGTGTATTCTTGAAGGGTTAGGCAGTAGTATATAAAGCCTAGACTTAACCTGTTAAGATTAGTTCCACATAACAGACAGGGGGACTAACAACATCTACCGGGCACAGTTCAAGACTTGCTTAATTTAATAATTAACCACGTCAAAAATAAATTACCCGAAGCTAAAGACCCACGTCTCGACGTCGTTCACATGACAAATTTCATTAATTACTTCGCGTTGAGTCGAGAGAACATTTAATAAAAGCAATTATTACAACGAGACTGATTAAAGAATCCGCAAGTCGAGCGCTGTGCGTGACTTGAGTGATAACCAACTCGCAGGGGTGCCAACTTCTAGACAATGGCACTACCAAAAACTCTTCAGTTCTTCGTTGTTTAGCTGTGCAATGTGTGTTTTGGAAGATATCATCGCTTGAGGATATTAATACGTAATTACATTTAAACCGTTCTACCTAATTACGGCTACGCACTGTAATGCAGACGAGAGATTTGATTTTTCGTTAGTTTGTTACGATTTAAATCAAACACAACTGGACCGATTTCAATATTTTTTTTCACGATTAGAAGAAGGATTTTTTTTAAATTGCTCACTAGTAATTTGCCAATACAAATTTCTAGTATTCATGATAACCTCCTCCAGCTAAGATTGAACTGCTTGTGTTAGAAAGATGTTCCCGTCCGTGGTGTAAGAGCCAGGATTCGAACCCAAGACCTTTCGATCGTAAGACGCGCCACGGCCGCTTCGAAATAATTATTGCTGAGCAACATGGTCATCGAGGTAACACGCGGGTGAGACCGCTCGCGGAGGCTACTCAAGAAATAAACAAAAAGCAAAAGCAAGATATTCATAAACCAAAATACTTGCTTGTAAATACATATCTCTGATATAAATTGAAACGTAAAACGTGCTGCAAACTTATTTTACCATGGTGTCAATTTCGTAATTTTGACCTTTTCATACAAAATTTGACAGATCCACTAGGTTACATAACCTTGCTATGCTATATTCACTTCAAAAGTACAAGTAAAGTAAATGATATTCGGTGTGCAACGAGCATCGCAATTAGCACCCTCGTGAGATACCATTTACAATTAAAAACTTGCGTCGGCTTATAATCAGCTAAAGTTGCGCACTTATTCATTGAGACACCAAAAAACTTTGCTTAAGTGAGGACGAAGATCTGGGATTTCATTCCAACTCATTTAGAACTGAGATCACCAAACTTTTTGATCTACGGTTTTATTAGACCAGTATTTGCATCTCTCTCTTATTCAATAGTTAAAACGAATACACACAGTAATCAAAAATCATAAAACAAGAACATGTCTATGCATACCATTCGTCATGTTACATTAGGGGGGAAGAAACTGTTACTCCTTATCACAGATAATTTAATAATCTAGCTAGAATTGCATTCCACCGACTCGATTGTAGACATTATTGCATTGTATATTTATTTTGTAAATAATAATAATTTATTGCCATACAACGTGGCAATGCTGCCAGCCTTTTGGGCACGATGTCGCCCTTTGACATCGATGCGCAGGAGTTTTTTGATGCTCTATAAAGTTTTTTAAATATCATATTATAAGTTATTGTAGGTGTGTACATTATAGTAGGTAATTTAAAGATACATAAATAAAAGTGTAATTAAATAAAAATCTCTTAGTTTTATAAAATTTGTGTACAGTCCTTTGTAAAAAGAAATAAATTAAATATTATTATTATTAATAATAATTGCGCGGGACAAAGAGATCAAAGCTGTAGCTTAGTGTTCAACTGGAGTTTAATACGGTGGAGAAATAGGTTCTATGAGGATAATTTTCAACTAAGTAAGCATTTTTTCGGAATAATACAAATGTATTTAAAAGAACTGTCTTTTCTTAACGTCCCATTCTATTTGATAAAATAAAAACTAATATTTAAAACCTACCATTTAACGAACAGCCAATAAAATAGCTGTCATAAAATTTTATTGAAATCTGTCCAGCCATTTTAAGAGTTTACCAAAAATACAGAAAAAAAATTAAAAACTGGTTATTAGGCATAGGCAGAAAGCATGCATTTAACTAAAGAGAACTATTCGTTATAAATGCCATTATTACCACTGCGGGAGCAGAGCTGCGCGTTCCAGATAAAATTCACGTCGAAGTTTACAAATGTATGAAATTTAACAGTCCAATTGTTGAAAAAGTATATCCCTAGATTTTCATGATGTTACATCTTATCATCTATTATCTCTGGGAATAAGTATCCTGCAAATAGCTATATCCAGTGCCGGATTAAGCTAGCGCGGGGCCTGTAGCACAATCTGTCAGGGGGGCCTTCAATATTTTTTATATATTATGGGGCCTTTGGCCTGCTTTAGGTTTTAAAGTTTATAGTATTAAATAAAACATAAGGTTCGTTCAGCAGCTTCCTATACTTCTTATATAGAATACATAGAAGGCAATATAAAACGAAATCCACGTCAGTTTTGGAGTCACATTTCGAGTTTACGTACCAAAGGAGGATTTGAACCTAACGTTACTTATAATGGTTCAACCTTTTCTGGTATAGATGCAGCTGAAGCGTTTGCTAACTTCTTTTCTAGCGTATTTTTACCAGACGTGCCTCAACTTAATTTTGAATTGGCAAATGTGCAGGATGACTGTTCTGATAGTAACTATGTTAATATTTTCACAATTACACGGTCAGATGTCTTATCTGCCATTAATAAATTAAAGCTAAGTAGCTCCGTAGGGCCCGATAGGTTACCAGCGATGTTTATCAAGAATATGAAAAATCTCTTTTGTGTTCCGTTGTGTCATATCTTCAACTTGGCATTAAAAACTGGCCATTATCCATCTCAATGGAAGCTGTCAAGAGTCACCCCTATACCAAAAAGCTCTGACAAGACCAAGGTTGAAGAATACAGGCCTATAGCAGTGTTGTCATCTCCTGCAAAAGTATTTGAGATAATCATTCACAAATATATAATGCAGCAGGTGAATAAACTTCTTCGTAATGAGCAACATGGTTTTAGGCCAAAAAGATCTGTTGATTCTAACCTGCTGGCTCTTGTAGATTTTATATCTGTTAGACTGGATCGAGGTACTCAAGTAGATGTGGTTTACTTTGACTTCCGAAAGGCGTTTGATAGGGTTAATAATGACATACTGTTAGCTAAGCTTTGCACTATTGGTTTTGCCCCTGGACTTCTTCGGCTTCTAGCAGACTATCTCCGCGATCGGCAGCAATATGTCAGACTCGGCACTTATGAGTCTAAGCCTTATCATACGCGTTCCGGAGTAAGTCAGGGTTCAGTGCTAGGGCCTCTATTATTCTTAGTGATGGTTAACGATCTCCCAACTGTTCTTCAACACACTCGATGTCTTTTATATGCGGATGATCTCAAACTCTTTACTGAGGTTAGATCTGACGCAGACTGCTTAGCACTCCAACAAGACATCAATGCTGTATTGCATTGGAGCCATAAGAACAGGATGGACTTTAATACCAGCAAGTGCTATGCAATGACATTCGGACGCAGGCGAAACCCGATAGAATTCAAATATAAACTCGATAGCCATGACATAAGTCGCACAACCATCATAAAGGACTTAGGTGTAGTATTTGACACTAAATTAACTTTTCACGATCACATTATGACGCTAACCAAAGAGTCATTTAGGCGTTTGGGTTTTATTTTGAGAAACTCTAATGACTTTCGTAACCAGCACGTAATAAAGTTGATTTACGACTCATTAGTGCGTTGTAAGCTAGAGAGCTCAATGTGTGTGTGGAGTCCACATGAGAGCACATACTCTCTTCCCATAGAGAAGATACAAAAGGCTTTCCTCAGATACCTGTATAAGCGTACTTACGGGTACTACCCATTTTTGTACCCCACGAAATTTCTTTTAGGTTGTTTAGGTTACAACTCATTGGAAGTCAGACGGGATAGAAACCAACTCATAGTCATGTGCAAAATTCTTAGAGGAATAATTGATGCACCAGACTTGCATGATGAGCTGTGTCGATTCTTCACCCCAGACAACTATCGCCGCAATCGCAAGCATGTGTTGTTCGCTGTGCCAGCGTGTCGCACCGTGGCACGGGCTCAGTCACCAATACCACGCACCCTCTCTGCATTCAACGCTCTCCTGGATTCCAACCCTGACTGTGATTTGTTTGCGGATGGATGGCAAAATGTGTTATCAGTTTGTTTGAGTTTTTGCGAAAGAGATGAATGAATTCTCATTATGTTTGTTATATTATTGTGTTTAATTTTATTTTTCTTTAAATTCTCTGTATGGTTAATTTAACTGTGTTAATTAACATATACAACTATCTTGAATCATAGTAATTGGTGTAATTACCGTTATGATTTAAGTAAATAAATAAATAAATAAATAAATAAATAAATAACTATTAACAATTAATTATAAAACAACTTTTTTTGATTTAATGTGGGCAAATTTAGATATAACGTTTTCCATATCTAGTTCTTTAAGCAAATCATGCTCTACAAGCTGGCTCATTTATATCGGTCAGTATGGGCAAGTCTGTATTTACAAAACATACACAAATTTGTTCGTACAAGCAAGATATTTTACGCTACTATTTAAATTTAATTATTTTTACGGTCAGACAGGCGTTGGAGCGCGGGGCTCTTCAATTCGCGGGGCCCGTAGCATTTGCTACTCTTGCTATATGGCTAATCCGGCACTGGCTATATCCAGTGACGTGCAGTCCATAGAGACAAATAGACGTTGTCTACCCTAAAAAAATCCAATTACATGTACTGAGTAAAAAATAAAAAATCACAACCAAATGTTAAAACGTAATGTTTTCGACCGCGCTAAAATGACTCTCAACGCGTGACCTGCCGTGACCTTCCGCGATTCACCGCGGCGCGGCGGCGGCGCCGCTAAGCGCGCGAACTACTGTGTTACGTCATCAAGGTAGATTTCTGATACCGAGTCTACGGAAAGCTACGCACACAATTAAAATCTATTGTACTGCGTCTTCGTATTACACGCAATTTTTACACACACAAGCGTAAAAAATCACAAAATACGTCACAGGATAGACAACGTCTAAATTTGGGTGGTAAGTATAAGGCGCTCCTATTGGTTGGTTTCTCGGTTCGATTAATGTAATGCGACCATTTTAAAAATGCACTATTTGATGAAATATGTAATGAATACAAACACATTTTTTTTTGTCGTGTTTATTTTACATTTTGTTTGTATTTGCTTCTCACTCACTCTTTTCACTTATTTTCGAGTTTGTTGACAACAGGTGAATTGGGAGTGTTTTTTTTAGTGTTCCATTTGTATTTGTTTATTGTTTATTTCTAGAGTGGAATTTAATTGATAATTTTAATTAAACTTTATCATGGAGTGTGTGGGCTGTGAGCTTTGCGGTAGTTTATGCTTACAAAAGTTAAAGGACGGTGAGTTTGCTATACTTTCATATGATAACAATTATAATATCTATTGGCCGCTGCTTACCGGATTTAAATATTGTACAATTATACGACAAAGGTACTCGCAGTTGCAAGTTTAATATTAAGGAATACGACTGTTTTAATTGGCTTACAGGATGTAAGCATACAATAAGCTTTATTGTTTTGTCTGTTTATTACTTGCAACATATAAAACTGATACCGGGTACGTTACGTACGTACGATAGTATTTATAAACAAAAAGCAAGTGGGAGTAAGTACTAAAAAAATCATAGATAAATCTGTCAAACGTTGTTACCCTTGCGTATTTCTTAAATACCATTCACACGTAGGTAAATTAAAACTTAAAATTATGGACATCCCATAATTTTAAGTTTTGCGATTTGCCAATCTGATAGTTACAATACCGGTAAGCAGCGCCTCGACCGAAAGATCGTTTTCATATTTAAAACCCATTCACACGTAGGTATTTAAGAAATACGCAAGGGTAACAACGTTTGACAGATTTATCTATGATTTTTTTTAGTACTTACTCCCACTTGCTTTTTGTTTATAAATACTATCAAACGGTCATTTTCAAGACCACCTCGTGTATTCCTTAATTAATATGGTCATTAATTTATGGGTATGTGTGGTGGCCCATCTGACACATCATGAAAACAAGAAAACAGTCATTTATTTCAAGTGGCGGCTTTCGCTAAGTTTTTTTTTGTCTACCCTGCTAAAAATATCTATGCACGTCACTGGCTATATCCTCATATAGTCAAAACCGTCACTCATTACTGATGAGCACCGTGCTTCAGGTTGACAGCTGACTAATAAAATGAAGCATATTTTGTCTATTCCTACGCCTATTTTTCATTTACATTTATTATAAGGTACCGGCTAATCGGCAATTAGTGACTGTTTTTTTTTTTTTTTTATTTTGGATAGGCACGCGTTTGACCACGATCTCACCTGATAGTAAGTGATGATGCGGTCTACGGTGGAGCACGCTTACCTATGAGATACCTATTATACTCTGTCCATTCCTTTATTTTCTTTTTGACAGATTACATTTAGGGATGCCTTCACACGTAACTGATTCGATTTGAAATCATAATCGATGTTGTCTAAGAAGAACTTTCAATCGATTAATTACATCGAAATGGTTTTAGTTCATTATTAATTATTCGTTTATTAGTAGTTTTTATTAGATGAAATAAATATACGAAATAATAATATAATAATAATGTCACATACTTAGTCTATTACGGTTTCCTAGTTACCTTTGTTTACATTTTGATATGTCAGTCCAAGATTTCGACTTAATTTTTTGCAAATAATTATTCATGGAATCTTGATACTATTATTATATTCTTTTTTTATAAAAAATACAGACAATACACAAAAAAAAGTCAAATTATTCTTTTTCATAATGATCGATTTATTTCATTTTACGATTTGATTTATAGTCTGTGGTTGTTTGTTACAAACAATGAACTTCCCTAAAAAGTGTCGCTTGTCAATAAAGTACATTATTATTTTAGTACATTAATCTGACAAAAAAAAATGGTAATTCATAGGCGTGATCTGTCAAAAAGAAAATAAAGGAATGGACAAAGTATAACTCTTGCTTTGAAGAGATCCAGATTGTACTAGATTGAATCTAATTATTTTGACATTACAAACTGTCACTCTAAATGTTATCTATTTGTATGGCAGCTGTTATATAATAAAAAATCCAGCAACAGCTAGTCTAGTAACAGTACAGCTATTCCGTTGTCACTACAGGGTGGCCTCGTTGTACTACAAATTGAATAAAAAGCGTCAACGCGTGCCGGCGCATACAAACGACGGATTTACTACTGGAAATGATGAAAAAACGTCAAATTGAATGTTTTGTGTGGAAAACTCATTTGTATGGAGAGTGACCAAGGGTACAATGTGACTTTAGTAATATATTATTATATTACTAACTATAGCCTACAACTTCGTCCGCGTAGAATAAGTTATATTACCCACAGTTTCACCCGTTTACCGTACTACTTCATTCCCTCTAATGGATTATTTTTATAGCATTTAGCTATGCTTAGCAAATTATACTAAGAAACAGTTGAAAAAGATATGGGACCAGCGGGATTTCAACCTGCGAAATGACGTATCATACAGATGAGAAATTTAGGGCTCCGGTAAGATCCGGGCAGGTTCAAATCCTGCCGGTCCCATATCTTTTTCAACTGTTTCTTAGTATATACTTCGCACCCGTGGCAATTTTCCCCCATTTATGCAACATGTTTCATTGCTGCAACACTCCTATTAGACATAGCGTGATATCTATTTCGTCATCTAGCAATAATCAAATCACAAAGAATCATTGTCATATAAGAAAAATTGTAGACTTGTCGGTAATAAGCAACATAACATCACGTCTATAGTACCAAAAATGGAGTAGCAGAGGTGTACAACACCCGCATTTCACCTGTTATGTTTAGATCCTATGTGATACGGGGTGAGACTATCGCCATCCACCGAACACAATTCCAAATCCGTAAAATTTAGAATTTCCTGACGAAAAAGGCAAATAAAACATTTGCTTGATCTGGAAATCGAACCCGACACCTCGCGGTGAGTGATACGTAACTTATACCGGTGCGGTACACCAACAAGGCAGTGATAAGCCTCTCTTTTTATAACATACAAATACAAATAAATTTGTGTTCGTATTCACAATTTATCAAAATAAAACATTTTGTGCCAATTTATACACAATACATTGACAAAACTACAAAATAAACCCAGGAGAAGTACTAAGCAAAAAATAGCGTCGTAAATTTATATTTATAAACATAGATTTATTTATTTATTTATTGGAAGACCAACAGCAGTAACAATTAATATTAATTAAAATATTATGCAACATTCAGCCAATTACAGGTCCTCACGAATAGTAACAATATATTATAAAATTAAGAACTGCGAATGTACTACAACAAATCATTACAGAGCCTTATACAAAACAATTGCCAAAATAAAACTAAACACCTTGATATTGAAAAAAGATATCACGGCTTAAATAGCACCTGTCTCATCGACTCCAGGTTTGCATTAAATATATCAACATCATGTAATTTGCTTGCATCATTAAGGGTCTTACTAGCTCTCCGGACAAAGCTATTCTGCCGATAGTTAGATGGCACTAGTGGAAGGTGGAGGGGTGAATAATGTCGCGTATATTTTGTTGGTATACTAATACTGACTTTAGAGAGCAGTTCCGGGCTGTTCAACGACGACAAAAGTAACTTTTCAAAATAAATTACATCCGCTATATCTCGCCGGAGATCTAGCTAGATTATAATACATATCCTTCTTCAATCCAGATTTTCAAATATTTACATATCAATTTTCATCAAGGTCGTGTCAGCCATGAGAGAGTATCAGACAGAGAAATACTTTCGGATTTATAATAATAGTAAAGAAGTGAGAATTTACTCTCCTTATTAAAGTCAAAATATTTAGTATTACAATTATTAAGTGCTTACCGAAATGAAAACAGATTCTCAATTCAGAAACTTTATAATAAACACAAACGAATCTCTCCAAACCTCAACAGTAACAAAAACAACTTGAAAACCCAGTCATTTATTAATTAAACCATAAAAATACAGACCGGCATAATTAAATAAAAACAGCTTGCAATAATTGTATGTCTGTGGCGTTTCCTTTAATTCATTACTTGAAACAATAGCCCGTTCTCCTCTTATCTCGTCCAATAAGATTTCACAAAAAAGCGTCTTCAAAAAGCGGCTCCGGCGATAATGACATCCCTTGGTTCATAGCGCATCCCTCGGGACTCAAACCTGGAGCTCTGTACGACGAGCCATTGTCTGACCGAGCGGTTATTGTGGCGAACGGCACGAATCTCTTTTCTAGTGACGTTATCATTTATGAGACGGTGACGCTCGTTACTGCTTATAAAGAACTGATTGTTTATTACTTATGAATGCTACGAGTCTGGATAGTTTTGAAGAAAGGTGAGTTAGTAAGATATTTAAAGTTGGTTGTAGTGAGTTTCGGTTTAGTCTGAAAATTATTGGTTTATATTGTTGTTTATAATAAGTAACAATCCTCAAAATCAGCGCAATAGTTAACATTTTGGTGTCGATATTCAAACCATTGCTTTGCTGATGTTCTAATATAAACAGAAACTTATGAATAACCATTATACTTATACTTATTTTCAATCTCAACAACTACGGACTCTTCTCCCTGTAGCGGCACTACATGCGTCATCAACATGGACATGTAACCAGTCGGTTCGCGTTCCTTGGTACTACAGGTCGTGTACTTAGTTTCATATTAGAATTGAGGTTATGTAAGTGAATATTAACCGATAATTCCACTTCCCAAGTAGAGCAATAAGGACCTCTACACTCCCCTTAATCTATTTTAGTATTTAAACGAACTTCAAACTTCACATATTCCTTTAACAAAACACGTAGTTAACAATCTCATATTCAATTGTTAACATCGCATAACAGGTACACCAAGGGACTCGCTTTTTCAGTTCATTCACCCAATCATTTATTCAACAAAAATGCCAGACTTCTTTTTATTCACAAAAAGTTTAATTATTCATATCCACCGGAGATCTAAACAAGATGGCATTTACTGAGTTACGTGAAGTAAAACAGAATAGCTAACGAACGCCGGACCACGCTAAATTGAATACGCAAACTGGAAAAACTCCCCGAGGTGCCGTGACGTGACGTGGCGTATCGTGCTGTGTTGTGTTGCAAGATTTACTTAGATTTTTTAAATATTTTTGTATGGTGGATAGGCACGTATTTGGCTACGATCTCACCTGATTATAAGTGATGATGCATCTATCGTGGAAAATGCTTACCTATGAGTTAGACGATGCATAGTTTTTGTCTATATGAGTGCTAGAGTGAACCTACTTCTGTATTAGATAGCGATTTTCCTAGATATTAAGTTAGATTCTTTTGAATAATGATATTTATAAAGTAATATTTTCTTAAGTATATCCTACACGGACCGATTTATTTATTTTTGGAATTTTGACCTGCTCATAGAACTAGTTTATTGTGTAAACAAAAATCATATGGTTTGAGCGGTCGCCTCGCCGCTCTCCACTGCACTGGTGTTGTGGGTTCGATCCCCACATGGGACAAATCTTTGTGTGATTTGCAAAGATTAGTTCTGAGACTGGGTGTGCTTGTGTGAGTGAATGTGTGAATTTGGCCTTGTCATTGGGACCATTGGATAAGTGTTATTGCTTCTGGCGCTCTATCTAATGTAAAACGACTTCATCCGCGTGAATTTCGACAAAATTAACAAAAACTGCCTCGTTTTTAGTGATTAGTGTATTCAAGCCTCTCACAGCGAGATTCCGGCCTCGATTTCTGGGTCGAGCAAGAGTGTGATTTAGGATTTTCAGTAAATTCTTATACAGCAGCACAGAGCTGTTATGTGCCCGCTGAATGGCGATAGGCTCACCGCTTATCTCTTGTTACCCAAACATAACAGATGAAATGTGGGTGTTATACACCGCGGCTACATCTTTCTGGAAAACAGGCGTGATGTTATGTTAGTTGCTTCCCAACTGCTCCGCTCCCATCGTCCGTCTTTGCGACATATTTTACTACTGCTTCACTCCTATTGATGGTAGCGCAATGTTTTAATTTTAACAATATATGGGCTATTCAACAAAAAAAGAATTAAGCAAAACCGACTAGTATTGCCCAGTATTAACGTATTCAAACAAACTAACTAACTTTCGCCCGCGTGTTTATTTTCAGAATAAAAGTTTGCCAAGATGTTAAAACATTGTAAGGACTACACCCATGCCAAGTTTTATTAAAATCTGTTCAGTTTTTTTGACGGCTGTTGAAGATACAGACAGACGATTTTTTTGTACGTTTTTTGCTTTAGTATCGATAGAAGAACGCCCTCGAATAAAAAAACATTTTTTTTTTGTACGGAATTGGACCCTCTAAAGTCTTATCATAAGTATAGATTATTTAGGATCACAACACACAATACACTACAAACCATATACATCAATCACTACATGTCGTAGCACTATAAGCTACGAGTACTACACGTAGCTGCTCGTACCACTTGTATCGCTACGCAACAATACACAACACTTGCATACACCTGTGGCTTCCATGAGGCCATGCTTTATTATCACGTACTACGAAGGTGCGATCACACGCTTGTAGGCTTTTGTGCGAAGTGCTTTATAATTGAATACAAGGTATATCAGTATACTAATGACACTTCATTATTTTAAAGATACTTTTTTAGATCCGCTGGATGGTAATATTTCGTCACCAATTCTAAAAAAGACCATGCCAATAAATTGTCATTTGTTAATGTTTCATGACTAACATTATCTTGTGTGCTGTTATGACAATGGTCTAACTGAAACACGGTAATCAAAAATAATGAGTATTGATTAGTCACTAGGTTCTGATAGTTGTGGAGGTCTTCAACTCAGTTAAAAAAGCTCTAGCGTTCTCAAATGTCCCTTGACCCACAAGCGCGGTCAGGTGTGAATGTCCCGCGACTATTTCAACAAAGTTCAAACAAATCGTAATAATCTGATGCGGGTGCCAAGGGGAGGATCGGTGGAATCGGTACACGGTCGTGTTTGAGTTCAATCAGCGCGGGTCTCCCCTCAGCCCGTATTTGCATATCTTTTGTCGCTTGGATATGCTGACGCGGCGTTTTCTTCGTAACAGCGGTAGATAAAAGTGTATAGAGTACTGATAAGTGACGTGATTGAGATCGCGAGTGAATTGAGGTGTTTAACCTCATTTTGTGAGCAAATGTTTTGTGTTTTAAGAAATGAGATTGCGAGGTGAATTTACCTCATATAGTCAAGTGGTCTACAAGATTGTGCGTCATATGTGATGATTTACATTAACAAAACTCTTAAAAATTATTCAAAACGTAATAATTAAAAAAATATAATATCCATTACATTGGACCTCAATTACCTATTTACTTTCTTTTATTAATTTCAAGGAAATAATGTTTCCATTGCGTAATGTTTAATTGCTTCTCCACAGCATGCCACAGATGTATACAAGTGTTGTTGTCTAGCATTATACAAGTGCCACGAGCGGCTACGAAAGGCTACGTGTAGTCAATCTGCCGAGATTTTTCTCAATAACATTGCGGCCTGCTTCTAGTCTAACGGATGTAGCTGAATATAAGTATTTTACGTGGAGCGACCGCCATCAGACGTCTACAACCCAGTACAAGGTAATACGATACTCTTTGTTAGACTAGTTGTCAGACTTTCAGGCCTCTGACTACCCGTAACCATTGCTGTAGATGTTTCAATGGCAACCGGGACCAACGGCTTAACGTGATCTCCGACGCATGTAGGAAAACTCGTTATGTTAAAGATGGTCTCCCATCCATGGCCGATGCCGGTTAGCATTGCTTAACCGGTGAAATCGATCCGTCCGCGCAGCTTCGACTTAGCCACGAGCTCCTCGAAGGGCTACATGTAATAATCATACACTTTATTCATCTATACACAGAGCAAGCTTTGAATTGCTTGCAGTGTTTAACTGACTCTAACCGTAGCAAATCTCACAACTAAACACAATACATTGCAACACGGCACGTCACGTCGCGTCACGGCACCTCGGGGAGTTTTTCCAGTTTGCGTATTGCGTGGTCCGGCGTTCGTTAGCTATTCTGTTTTACTTCACGTAACTCAGTAAATGCCATCTTGTTTAGATCTCCGGTGGATATGAATAATTAAACTTTTTGTGAATAAAAAGAAGTCTGGCATTTTTGTTGAATAAATGATTTGGGTCAGTGAACTGAGAGAAAAAGAGTCTCTTAGTGTAAAATTGTTTGTGTAAAATTGTTTAAACGTGTTTTGTAAAAATAATATGTACAGCTTGAACTCCATTTAAACCTGAATTAGATAAAGAGGAATAAGAGTTTGCGATTTTCTTATTGCATCAACTGTCCAAGAATGTAAGTATATAGTGTATGCATGTATGTAATACATATCTCACTTTTGAAAATGATTTTTTTGGAAATGTTGAAGGTATTGCGGTCATGATTTAATATCAAATATTTAATATCAAAACATCAGCGCAGCAACATTTTAACTAGAGCACTGATTTTGAGTATTGTTATTTATAACAAACAATGGAACAACAAAAGCCCAATAATTTTCAAAGCTAACAAACTCTTAATTACTACAACGGTTCTTCAAAACTATCCAGACTCGTAGCATTCATAAGTAATAAACAATCAGTTCTTTATAAGCAGTAACGAGCGTCACCGTCTCATAAATGATAACGTCACTAGAAAAGAGATTCGTGTCGTTCGCCACAATAACCGCTCGGTCAGACAATGGCTCGTCGTACAGAGCTCCAGGTTTGAGTCCCGAGGGATGCGCTATGAACCAAGGGATGCCATTATCGCCGGAGCCGCTTTTTGAAGACGCTTTTTTGTAAAATCTTATTGGTCGAGATAAGAGGAGAACGGGCTATTGTTTCAAGTAATGAATTAAAGGAAACGCCAGAGACATACAATTATTGCGAGCTGTTTTTATTTAATTATGCTGGTCTGTATTTTTATGGTTTAATTAATAAATGACTGGGTTTTCAAGTTGTTTTACTTACTGTTGAGGTTTGGTGAGATTTGTTGGAGATTATTACGTAGTTTTCTATTTGTACTTCTTCCTTCATTTCAGTGAGCACTAAATAATAAAATTAAATTAAATATTTGACCTGTCGTTTATTGTTGAGAGTAATACTTAACTTCTTTACTAATATAATAAATTCAAATGTAACTCTGTCCTTTGCACTTTTACTGAACCACTTTGTGATTTTTTTAGGCTCAGAAAAGTAACAATTATTTTGTATCGATCACCGAGCGAACCTACCGTGGGAAATATACGAAAATAATGTCTGTTTTCCATCACTTGTTGTTAGAAATTGATTTAAAGCAATTGGATGGAGTCGTGACAGATAAAAACATGTTTAGCGCTCAGGGCATTGCCCCCTATTTATTTTTGTAAGACAACTACTTCTCTTTCCATCAGGATAAGTTTTACAAACTTAAACGCTGGGTATACAATTTTTTTTAAGTGTTTTAAATCTAGAACGTTACGGGCGCGTAATCCTACTATGAATACTAAGATGTAGATGTAACAAGTGAGCACTTCTCACGCTTTCGAAAACTCCACTCTCGGCACTGCATCACCCAATCCTCGCTATCGCTAAGCAAGCATCACTTCATTATCAAAACTATCTCGGAGTTTGCGGCGAGGGGGTGCGCGGCGCGCGGCGCGCAGGCAATTAGCGGCGATGAGATAAAACGTGCAAAGTCCACGAATGATTCAAGTTTTACAATTAAAAGTTGTGGTACGGTGAGCGAACGAAAACGTGGATGAGCCATCAACTTTGATGCGACGCGCCTTTTGCTACTTGAGAGAGTAGGTAGCATCATAGATTGGTTGGTAAGCAATAAATTACACTGACACTGGTGGTAGAGCTCTTGCGAACGAGCTCAAGGCCGGCAGCACCACAGTCTCATCTTTAACCTGGCGCTAAATAGTGCTTGCATTACTGTGTTCCGGATCCGGCCCTGAAATTACTGGAATATAAGGCAAAACACCGTAGTCCTCACCTGCAGCGACGCATCTACAATCTGCTTTTGTGAATTTTTAATGTTCATGGACTCTACTAACCATTAGGTGAACTACTCGTTCCTTCGCTGCAGGCGTGGTTTTAAAAGAAAAAAGAAAGATAAAATGAGGTTAAACAATCTCAGTTCAAATCGCAAACTCAGTATGGTATTCATAAACTTTTTTACAGTTTGTCCAAAATCCTAATCCTAAGAACTTTCGATTTGCAGCCGTTTACACTGTAGTGAAACAATCCCCAGGGCCGCCGTCTGACGTTTGATATCTTCCATGCTGTTCTAAAGTTTGAGTATAATATACTCTATTGTAATACAATTGAGTTTAGAATAGCAGAAGAATATATTCAACTCTTATTCAAATACAATAAACGTTTGAATAAAATGGCAGATATCAAACAGCAAATGATTGTTTTGTGAATAGTTGAACTTCAACCATTGAGTTTAGACGTGTTTTTAGAGGCATAGTTCTTTAGGGCGTTTTGATGCAACTTTTTGCTAGCGACGGAGACCACAATTGTCGCCAGCAGCATAAGGCACATATCAGAGCGAGATAGACAGACGTACTATGTCCCCACTAAATTGGAACAAAAACCTAAAGGACTATAGTTCTATGCTGAAAGTTGCTTATTCAATGCTTTAGCTACAAAATGAAAAGAAGAGTGAAGGAAAACATTACCAAAACGACAAAAACATACATTAATTCTACTTATTTGGCCTTGTTTACTTACAGTAGACTCATCAACCGCAGGCTGTTTAGTGGCTCCCAAACCCGAGCTAACTCGACACGTTAAATTTTATTATCTGCAAAAAGTTTGCGACGTTTTGAATTATAATTTAGATCGTAAAAGATAAAGAAGAGTGACGAGTCGTTGCCAGCTGAACGAGTACACAACGTTCTATCGGTACGGATGGTCGTGCTATTGTAACCATTACATTAACACAGGCTAAGCTCAGTGTGCAAATTGCATCAAAATCCACTTGTTCGTTTTTACGTAAGAGAGTAACAAAAATCAACACACACAACTTCACTTTACGTGGTAATCCTGCCAGTATTTTGGGTACTAGGCCTTTGACAGTGACTTATTAAGTTTACATTAAGTTATTAGACTAGTTTAATGTAAGATCCAATGTATATTTTTCTGTTAATAAAGTCTTATGTTATTACTTCTTATGTTATCACAAAAAAAATGGATTTAATTTATTATTATATTATTATATTTATATTATTTAATTTATTATTCCTGTTAACCCTCTCCAGCTAAGCTTAATTCGTAATGTAATTGCCAGGATTCGTCGACCTTTCGATCGTAAGACCGATGCCTTATTCTTTGCGGCCGCTATTTGATTTATCTGAGAGATTTAGCTCTTAGCTATGATGAGTCTGGAATCGTACTTTTGTAAATGTTCATCAATTCAAATAAATAAAAAAAGTGTCTGTTTTTATTGTCATAATACCAATGTTTTTAGGGTTCCGTAGTACCAACAAGGAACCCTTATAGTTTCGCCATGTCCGTCTGTCTGTCCACGGCATAGCGACGAAACCGTTGATGCTAGAAAACTGAAATTTCGCATAAACATGTATGTTAACTAAACAAAGAAAGTCGTAGAGTAAAATTTGGAAAAATATTTTTTTTTCAGGTAGCTCCCCTACATGTAAAGTAGGGATGTTTTTTTGTTTTTGTCGCCTACCGCATAGTGTGGGGTATTGTTAGATAGGCCTTTTAAAAACGTTTAGGGGTTGCTAAGACAGTTTTTTGATTTAGAGATTTGTTTGCGAGATAATTTACTTTAAAGAGCAAATTTTTGTTCGAGTAGGGCCCCCCCCCCCCCCCTCTAAAAGCTAAACTACTGGATCCCAAAATCTGAAAAAAATTGTGTCGGTAGTACATGTAATGAACTTTAAAGGAAAACTATAGCGGATAAGTTCACTTCATTAGTTCAAGAGGAATAGGGGTCCGAAATGTCAGATGCAGTTACTCAGAATATTTCGTTCAAAATTCTTGAAACATAAATAAACATACATAATACATATATAAAATCACGCCTTTATCCCACGGGGGTAGGCAGAGACGATGGAACTCCATGTGCTTCGCTCCTTACATACTTCTTTCGCTTCCTTAACATTCATACATCTCGTCATACGTGCTAGCTGGTTTCGTGTACTACAAACATTTCCTATCTGAAGGACGCTATTTATCTGGTTACTTTAACTTAATTAGTTCTAGAGTAATTGGGGTCCAAAGTGTAAAATGCAGTTACTTAGAATAATTCGTGCAAATTACAAAAACCTTTGAAAGTAATGACTTGTATGAAGATGTTACTTGTTTAATACAGATAGTAAATCCCTTTTAAGTCGAAATATGTTGTTACGACTAGCTACAGAAGCCTACTGCGCGTGGCCCGACACGCACTTGGCCGGTTTTTTAAGCTGGTATAGTTGTTCGCTCGTTACATTTCCCCAAAATACAGTTTTCAAAAATGTGGTCTGTCTGTCTGTCGGTCTGTTTGTGTTGGCTAACCTTCTAAACGGCTGGGTCGATATTAAATAAAATTTAAGATGCATGCAACTGACTACAAGGCGCAAACATAGGCAATTTTTATCTATGTACAGAATAAACCTCGGGCGAAAATTAGTTTGTTTATTTGATAGCTAGTCTCGAGAACTTTAGGTCCGAATTTTGATAATTCTTTTTGTGTTTGACAGTCTAGCTCTCAATAAAGGTCTACTACCCAGGCTAACGTGAGAATGGAAGCATGGAAGGCTAAGCTTCCAACTCCACCTGGCTTTCTTAAACCAGCCGAGCATCTTCCACCTGGTAGCGGGCTACAGTGGCCAATTTGGAAGTCTCTTAACTGCCTCCAGACACAAGTTGGCCGCTGTAGGGAGAACCTGGTTAAGTGGAGATTTACACAAACAAATACCATCAATTGTGAGTGCGGGTTCCCTACACAAAATATGGCTCACCTGCTATCATGCCCGTTGTCTCCTGCCTCGTGTACGCATCAAGATCTTATGCAAGCCACAAAAAAAGGAGTGGACGTTGCTGCTTTTTGGGCAAAAACTATATAACATAAAGCCATTGACACGAAAGAAGAAGAAGAATAAAGGTCTTTAAATATTTAACATTACGTTAAACTCCACAGTAGGGAAGAACGCGGGTCATAGTACGGAAGCAGCTACTACTAAATACAACGAATTCCACGCGGATGAAGTCGCAGCCAAAAGCTAGTCAATTGAAATATAATGGCGAATAATCTGGTATTACAATGTTTACATGTGAATCATACTTGTATTGACACCTTAATTTGTTGCTTTTGACAACTCTAGTAATTTGCTATTTCAAAGGCGTTGTTTCTATTGATTTGAAAACGCATTTATTATAATAAATCGGCACTTATATACGTAAAATAACTCGCTACAACAAATATACATGGTATTTCAGTGACCGGTTAGCCATTAGTATAAGTAATATTGTGTGAAGGTTGTATGGAATATATTCCAGTTACACTATAGTACAAGTTAGGTGTCCTATTGCACTTAAGATTAATTGTAATATCACATCACGACTATTTACACAGAGGGGGATGGCAAAGGTGTATTACACTCACATATAACTATGTACGTACGTTAGGTATTCGTTTGTTTAGGTCCTATGTGATGGGAGGTGATCCTGAAGCCATCTACCGAGCGCTTTTATACTCAATGCGTACTAAGAACTAAGAATTTCCAGACGAAAAAAATCTTAAAAATACTTTGGCTCCACACATCCGTAAGATCACCTACCTACAACTTTTTAAGTATCCAATAGGAATGTCGATCTCAATCACGTCCTGGTGTCTCAACAAAAAGACTATCATGCAATGGCCATTGGTCTCACAAAGAGTATTTGCTCCGCGCCGCCGCCGTCGAAATCCTGTCTTCAATTTAAATGTAAATCGGGACTTCATAAAATTGTCATCAGAGAGTTCGCAGTCAGTATCCGTCGCCGCCGAGGGCGAAGGGGCCGCGGGGCCGAAGCACCTCCTCGGTACCAATTCTCTGGGTTATAAAACAATTTGTTCGAAGCTAGAGCTAGGCGCGGACTTCTGTTCGCCTCCTCTCGAATTTACATAATAACATCGTCGACGTAGATTTTGTACAAAATGAAGTATTGGACGAACTCTCTCTTATTAGATTATATTGGCAGACACTTGTATCTGTTTGCTGAAGAAACTTGTACACTTTAAATTACTTACTGGTCAATCATTGTGATCGTCTTCTTCTCATTTTTGTTTGTATTGTTTTTGCCCAGTAGGTAGCAACTTCTACTCTCTTGCTTGTGGCTTGCATTAGGTATTCACAGGCACATGTAGAGGGAGACAACAGGCACGAAAGCAGGTTAGCCATGTTTTGATTGGGGAAACCACAATTGCACGACGTGTTATTGTGATGAATGCATATCATTGGTTTACTAAATTATTTGAATTTGGAAAAACAATTGCCTATGATTTCTTTTAAAATCTTAGCGTCTAAATAATTGAGGATTACAATTCCTAAGTCCTAAGTCACCTTAAATCCGAACACAGACAGAATTCTCAATAGTAAAAATGTTTGTGTCAAAGCAGGCTATCAAAATATTCTACTAATATCCGAGTAAATAGAGATTTCGAGACATTTTAATTTTACTGATAGTAATTCTTTTGTTGTTCTCTAAATAATTCTTTTACCATTTTTTAGCTTTAACAATATTGTGTTTTCACACTAGGTATATATATATATATATATATAGATATTTGTTTAGGTGATTTCCCCTTTGTGTCCAATGTTTGCCTTGAATAGCCAATAGTATTTACTCGGTGACAAGTTGAATACCTCCGCGACAATAAGCTCCTAAGCTCTTGTCGCTTGTCGTGTTGTCTAGTTCACAACACTGTACTTAATAACTTAGTACTTATCACATCGCACTAATACTTTGTTACTGAGTACTACTACGCAACTATTAGATCTGAATTCGAATGAACTAGAGAACGATATGTTTTCTTAATTTTTGAGTGGGTGTAAGTTGGTTTTGCCTAAATATCTGATTAATCTGACAATTAATCGTTTTTTGGTGTCCTGAACCAAATTATTACCATAAAGAATAGAACGGAAATGCAATAAGATAATAAAAAACTACTGAGGTGTCAAGGGACACCCGGATGGAACGAAGTTCGGTAATTCCAAATAACAACAAATCAGCATTCGCATCCGAGATTGCAGTAAAAGGTATGCGACCTTAACCACTAAACAAATAAAACAGTCTATTTATAAACTAAATACGGTAACAAAAATTTAAACCAAATTAAAATAAAAACAAACAATAAGACAATTAAATTATCAAGCGTAGCAAGCGTACACAAGATCATTCAGAATCACTTTAATCATTCTCCTAAAATAATCGAATGATACTTTTAAAATCATTGTGGAGATATTATCGCAATACTCCTATAGGCTGAATGGCTACATAACAATATTTCCTGTGCCTTACACACTTAATTTTAAAATAATTCTTATCTTCAAACTTTCGCGCTATTCGAATTTCAAAATATCAAAAGCGAGGTTCATTCAAACACACGCATAGACTTATAATGCCTAGATAAATAAACTGCTTGTATGAATTTAAGTATAAAGTAAGGCTAAAAACCGATTGATTGAAAATTATAATGCACCGCTTGGCGGACAGACAAACTAAACGAAAATCTGATAAATACCAGAGAGTTACACTGAACTGAAACGGCACAATTAAAGTGGCTTTACATTTCATGCGTGTACTCGGTTTCTAGGAGTAATAGTTCTATGACCACACATAACAAACCTTATCTTTAACATTATTTTTCTGCGATTATCTTGCTTTCTTTTAAATTGTATTCGCAAGTTTACTCACGATATAATAATATCAGATCTCATTATCAATAATCTCATCACCAATCTCAATGACATAATTAGATGTGTTCTAATCGTATATTCCATGAAATGTACCTACATAACAAAATTAGTAAACATTCTGTGGTAATATTAAAAAATAATTTGCTTTTGAATTTAATATAGTTATGACGCGTACACTTGCTAAACACACAATAATGAAGAGATTATAACGCGTATGACTTGGTTAGCACAATAGTAAAGAAAGGTTATAATGTGTACTTGCTAAAATACAAAAGCATTTATTATCGTGTGTATAAAATCTCTACTTACCTAAATCCATCAGCAATATCCAGAACTTGTGCAGAAACACTGTCAGGATTCATTATTGTAACTATTTTTAATAATTTATTATGTACAAAACACCTGTATACACTCAACAAAAGGCGGGAATTATATTTTTTTTTTAAGTTATGATAATATTTTTTTTTAGTTACTTTATTATTCATAGAGAGACAAAATGAAAATATTTCGCTTGCTTTCTCTATGCGCAGCATATTTCTGTAGCACCAATTAGTTCCGAAGTCGCGCGATAGATGGCGTTGGGATCGAATCAGATCGCGCTATGGTTTCGTTACAAGGTGCTGTATATAAGGTCCACCGATTTAGAGTTTAAGTATGTTATGCAGATCCAAGTGAGGAGTAGTGTTCACGATATCGAGCTATTTATTCCCTGGTATCTGACTAGAACAGCGATCGTGTACGCCTTCGCAGACCTTTCTGTGCGCGCCAGCGCCCCTATTTTTGCAGAAACTCAACTCTAGTAAATTTTTTTTCTTATTATTTTTTTAATTTTATTTTTTTTTCTATAAGCGAGATGGAGCGACGGACACAGAAAAACGCGCATTTTTTTTTTTGTAACTCAATTCTAGTAATTTTTTTCTTTATAGTTTTTTTTAAATTTAATTTATCTCTTTTTTTCTATAAGCGAGAAAGAGAGACGGACACAGAAAAATGCGCACGCCGCTGTTTTGTCTGATGATGTAGCACCGTAGCTGTAACGTAGCATGTAATTACTACGCTGCTACGAGAATTGCTACGAAAAGTGTCGTTACAACTTTTCGTTCCTTTTTTTTCCGCCTAGCCCCCTTTCGCAACGCGCAATAAGGAACTTCGTTCCAATAAAAACCATCTTCTGTTGTAATATCTAGCCAGTGACCGCGACGGTCCACGTTCGCGCCGCGCCATTTAATTCTATGGCTTTTACGGAATCCCGCGGGATCTGAATAATGATGAGACTCAGTCAATTTATTTAAAACGACTCAGCCCTCGGGCAGACCGACGGACAACGACTTGTGCATCACTGCCTATGCTCTTTTTTGATAAGGCCGACTTTATTTGATAATTCTATTGTTCACATTATATCTTCTATTGTGTAAATTAATTGATTTTTATTTTAGGAATGTGACGATATTTACTGCATACTTTTACGATACTTTACTTTTTGAAATAATCCTCGTTATATACTTTTACTTTTTGATATAATCCTCGTTAGCCCACTGATGGACTAAGTTTAAAGACTTCTTCTATTATAAAGCTCCAAAAAGATAGTAAATAAAAAGTACCTCATAAACGTATTGATATTTTTTTTTATTTTTCTGTTGTTATTTTTCTCGCAAGCTAACCTGTCAAGCGTTACCTCGCCTCATACGAGTTAGCTCACGGCGAAACTTTTTATTGGCAAAGTTTTGCTGAGCAAGGCTTCCGACAAACTAAAAAGAGATGCGTTGATGAAGTTTTTTAATCAACGACGTTTACCGAACCGGCTGAAAGCGGTTCAGGCCGCCATATTGTCTGGAACAACGGCCTGGACACTTACCTGTTTCAACTTTGTGTTGTGGAAGGCGTGGTGCAATTTTTAGTTAAGCAGAAATCTATTAACTCGGAACTGTTACTTGACAAGGCGGTTGTTTTCAGATTATTTACGTCGGGTTTAAATACCTAAGTATGTTATAATAAATAATCAATCAAGGTAAATTAATCGAGCTAATTTCTAGCTATTAAAGAATCAGTTTAGGAGACCAAGTCATTTTTAGACTAGTTAGAAAAAACTAACGAACATTGATTTCATAACACTGAACTGCACATAAGCTGCAAGTTCGTGACTCGCGGCATCATATTAGGGTCAAACTAAACGCTAATAACTTTCAATAGAAGCTAGAAGACTTGACATTATCCTCATTCAAATAATACCCTTATTCATTGTAGAAACGTACTTACGCAGTAACTTTCTTTTTAAACCCATCATTGTGTTAAGATTTTGTTTTCCAACGCGATGGGATGGCGGGCTGGAGCGATGAACTTCTCTAAATACTTTAACTGTTGTTCACTAACTAAATTAAAGGACTGATTTTATTAGTGAAGCATTTGCATTGAATTATGATACAAAAATAACAGATTTTTTTTTTTGCATTATTCAACAAAAATTCCATGTTAAGGCATACTCAACACACTTGTCAATTTTAGTGTTTTAACTATATCTAATTTGTTGGAACAACTTGATGGACTTGAATAGCTAGTAGCGTAGGTACCTCAGCGACTATTGACGTGGGTAGTTAACGTGCTTTTTGAGATCTATAGGATTTTTAATGTGTAAATACACAAGTCGGTACGGTAGATAAGTACAAAGAAAGTGTAAAATCCATTTAAAGGCTTTCTACACACAGAACACCATTCAACTGCTTCCTTCGAAGGATTACGAGATTAATTAAAATTCATATGTAATGTACGCAAACGCACACACTTTAGTTACTTTACCAAGTTTATTGATTTTCCCTTTCATCTAGAATTGCACCGCAACACAAAGTTGAACAGGTAAGTGTCCAGGCCGTTGTTCCAGACAATATGGCGGCTTGAACCGCTTTCAGTTGGTTCGGTACACGTCGTTGATTAAAAAACTTCATCAACGCATCTCTTTTTAGTCGGTCGCCTTGCTCAGCAAAACTTTGCCAATAAAAAGTTGCACCATGAGCTAACTCGTATGAGGCGAGGTTACGCTTTTTATGACGAGTGTAAGCTTGTAGGAAAAACACCAACATAAAATGAAAATACCATTATGATTATTCAAATAAGAATTTGGGTAATAATATAATTGAAGCTAATTTGATACCAAAATAGTATTGTAGGCAGTGATGCACAAGTCGTTGTCCGTCGGTCTGCCCGAGGGCTGAGTCGTTTTAAACAAATTGACTGAGTCTCATCATTATTCAGATCCCGCGGGATTCCGTAAAAGTCATAGAATTAAATGGCGCGGCGCGAACGTGGACCGTCGCGGTCACTGGCTAGATATTACAACAGAAGATGGATTCTTAAATCCAATCGTAATAATGATGATACTGCATTTTGTTCATATTACTCAGTGGTAATAATTTGGTTCAGGGTAGTCATGGAGCAAATGAACTGACCGGTGCAGAGTTAAGTAGTAATAGTCACCCCTAAAATCAAGAAAAACATAACATAACAACACGCCTACATAACCCAGAAGGGTTTGGCAGACTTCACTTCACCTGTTATATTTACGTCCTAGGGGATAGGGGGTTAGCCGATCGCCATCCACCATGCACCACGTGTACGTTACGCCAGCAAGAAAGTGTCACCTAGAGTGATATGAGTAGAACGTATAATTAGTGCGCAATCTGCTGTAAATGTGCGCCGCATAAAAAATTTGTGCGTCTTGTAGTTTTGAAAAAAAAACGTAAAAACGATTCCTGCTGGAGTAACGTTGTTCTAGCAAGAAAATTCTAGACCAATCATCGCAGATATAAAATACATACATGGGCAGAGAGCTTATATTTGTGCAAATTTGTGCACCATAAATATAATTTGTGCGTCTTCAGGTTTTCGAGATATTGCGTTTCCCGCTGGAGTAACGTTTTGCGAATTCGTGTATCTCAAAGACCATTATATGTGCGCCTGTAGAATGAACATACACGAATAGCTCTTAATTTGTGCATATTTGTGACATAATTAGATGCCAGATAATATTTATAATTTTCAAGTAATCGCGCTTTATTGAAAACTTAAAAAAATATTGTAGCGCCTAAATGAGAAGACGTATAAACTCGCTAAAAACTGTATTCGTTCCATCTTGACGTTTATAATTACCATAAAAAGTTTCAAAACAGAACCTACAAGCGCTAATGAATAATATTACTAAAAGTCAAAACGACGGCATCATAACTTTGACGCCATCAAACAAGAAACTGGCTCAACCTAAGATGTGTAAATGTAAACCAAAAATTAGTGCATTTATCAAATAATATGTAGTAAAAATATCCAGCTTCAACTGTTTTGTATTAGGTAAATATTAAGACTAAACCAAAACAGTTATTCGGCGCAAGTTATCCGACCAAATTCGAATGACTACAAAAAAGCGACGGATTCATACGTATCGATGACCACCTTTACTAAACGTATTACACCTAAACTGTGTTCGTACAGTCACACTCAAATGTTCGTTGGGAATTATTATTACAATGACCTAATAAAAATATAATATATATTAAATGTACTTTCTGATCATATGAAATCAAAGAGCTTGTTGGTTTAAAAAAATATTATTTTTATTATCATAATCATGATTCTTAAAGTAATTATGGCATCAAATCACAGATCAAATTTCCTACCTAGTCATTTGGTATTATTTAAAATCACAGATCAGTTTTTCATTTACTTAAATACACAAACAATAAAATCACTTAAAGTGGCTCAGTACCATCATGGCGTGAAATTTAAATATTAAGTAGTTGTTGTTTTGGCCGAGATATAATTAAGTTTTGGGTATGATTGTATAGTACGCGAACGTAATAAATACCTATAGAGCGTTATATTTTGTTATGGGTTTATGTTTCTTAAAAAATAGCCGGATTTGAAAACTTCAACCCAAGTTTCACATATCGGGCTGCTTAGGTTTGGGTTTTCAAATTAGGCTAATTTTTAAGAAACATAAGCTGATAATAATTTTAACCGGTCTATACTACGTTCGCGTATCATACTATCATATCCAAAACTAAATTATATCTCGGCCAACAAATAGGTAACTACTTTATACTTGAATTTCCCGTTATGATGGTACTGAACCTTTATCACAGAAAATCACAGTTTTTTCGTTTTTCTACTGATATAATAAATGCAAATGGCTAAATTTATTTATGTCTAATCAAAAAAAAAATCTGAATTTATTTTAATAACTATTTCTACTGCACTGTACTCGGGCACAATACGTTTCAACCAGTTAGCGAGTAAAGTTAAGAAGGTCATCGATACGTATGAATCCGTCGCTTTTTTGTAGTCATTCGAATTTGGTCGGATAACCTGCGCCGAATAACTGTTTTGGTTTAGTCTTAATATTTACCTAATACAAAACAGTTGAAGCTGGATATTTTTACTATATATTATTTGATAAATGCACTAATTTTTGGTTTACATTTACACATCTTAGGTTGAGCCAGTTTCTTGTTTGATGGCGTCAAAGTTATGATGCCGTCGTTTTGACTTTTAGTAATATTATTCATTAGCGCTTGTAGGTTCTGTTTTGAAACTTTTTATGGTAATTATAAACGTCAAGATGGAACGAATACAGTTTTTAGCGAGTTTATACGTCTTCTCATTTAGGCGCTACAATATTTTTTTAAGTTTTCAATAAAGCGCGATTACTTGAAAATTATAAATATTATCTGGCATCTAATTATGTCACAAATATGCACAAATTAAGAGCTATTCGTGTATGTTCATTCTACGGGCGCACATATAATGGTCTTTGAGATACACGAATTCGCAAAACGTTACTCCAGCGGGAAACGCAATATCTCGAAAACCTGAAGACGCACAAATTATATTTATGGCGCACAAATTTGCACAAATATAAGCTCTCTGCCCATGTATGTATTTTATATCTCCGATGATTGGTCTAGAATTTTCTTGCTAGAACAACGTTACTCCAGCAGGAATCGTTTTTACGTTTTTTTTTCAAAACTACAAGACGCACAAATTTTTTATGCGGCGCACATTTACAGCAGATTGCGCACTAATTATACGTTCTACTCATATCACTCTAGGTGACACTTTCTTGCTGGCGTAACGTACACATGCACCACGTGGACTAAGCCGTGGGTAACAGCTAATACATTAAGAAACCTTAAGGTAACTAACAGATCAACTATATGTAGGTATAATTGGCTATAGTGTAATGGTGAAAAAGTACCTACAGACCTAATAATATACTTTTACAAACAGAAACAAGGATGCGACCAAGTTTCTTCAGCAAACAGATACAAGTGTCTGCCAATATAATCTAATAAGAGAGAGTTCGTCCAATACTTCATTTTGTACAAAATCTACGTCGACGATGTTATTATGTAAATTCGAGAGGAGGTGAACAGAAGTCCGCGCCTAGCTCTAGCTTCGAACAAATTGTTTTATAACCCAGAGAATTGGTACCGAGGAGGTGCTTCGCCCCCGCGGCCCCTTCGCCCTCGGCGGCGACGGATACTGACTGCGAACTCTCTGATGACAGTTTTATGAAGTCCCGATTTACATTTAAATTGAAGCCAGGATTTCGACGGGGCGGCGCGGAGCAAATACTCTTTGTGAGACCAATGGCCATTGCATGATAGTCTTTTTGTTGAGACACTGGGATCGACATCGACATTCCTGGTGGACATTTAATTTTAGGTGGTCGCAAATATGTCGCATAAATCCATCGAGTGATCTGATCGATACCAAAGTATCTGTGTGGTACAATTCGGTAAAAGTGACATGCTTGTCTGTTACCTTACACGGCTTAACCGCTGAACCTATCTCAATTAAATCTGCAACGGATATACGTAGTTGTAAGCCTGGACAAGGACAACACACATAACTTTAACGAAATGTACCACACGAGTGAAGCCACGGATGGAGCTAGTAATTAGTTATTTGTGCAACAAGAGAGCATAGAGAGAATAAGCGAAAGATTCTATAGTAAAATTACGAGTGTAGTTCTTTAGCTACGCTCGTCATTTTTTAACGCTCAAGATTCTAAACAAGAATCCTCATTCTTGTTTAGAATCTTGAGCGTTGTGAGGGACTCAAAAACACGAGATGTAAATAACTTTGATCTCGCATACATACTTTTCATCTAAGCAGAGAAAAACAATGCTTGTAGTATGTTGTAGTATCTCAACAACAACACTACAACTTTGCACAAGTTGTAGTGTTGTTGTTGAGATACTACAACCAACGTAATTCATATTCTCGCTAAGCTTGTGTTAGACCCAGTGCACGCTGAAATGACTTTCAAATTTCGATGTCATTTGTCCTAACGCTCGAAGCAAAATAGAGTTTTGCTCACTGTTGGCACACAACAAAGAACGCATTTTCGAGCTGCTGAGGTGAAAATTATATTATGTAACTACCTTCTCTTGTTTATGCTTCTCGAGCGCAACGAAAACAAAGTCTCAAATAAAATTGCTCACAGAAAACCGTTTAACAAAATTCCCGTTCAGTTTCTTGTTTAAAACTAGAAATGAGGAAATAATAGCAAAATATTTGCATTTGCAGGTTTGCAGCTCGGCTCGTTTCAACAGAAAATACTCTTACCTACTACTATATACATGCTTTAGGTTTCACGTTGAATCATTAAAATTTTGCTATGTAGTAAACAACTGCAATGCTACATAGGTACCTACTATTTAATTCAAGTAGTAAACGTCGCTGTTGATTATATTAAAGCTGGTACATACTAGCTCCAAGTCGTGAATTCGACCACGTTATAATTATGTTGATAAAAGAAGCCTAAGTTCTTATCCAGCTCATATGGTTACCTATATCCATACTTTTTTTCAAAATCAGTCTAGTGGCTTAAACGTGAAGCAAAGTTAAGTTTTGCTTTGCTTGACTTCGTTCGTAAGTTCGTATTTAGGTACATTTCGTGCCCTTATGAGCTCGTGATTCTACTATAGAATCTTTCGCTTATTCGAGACTCAAAATTAGCACAAGAAGTAAATACGTGCTTCGCTCTCTTGTTGCACAAATAACTATTATTCAATAAGGAGTGGCAGAACTTTGGTGAACGGGCCAAAAAAGATAACAACACCTCTCTCTAACTTGTCTTCTAATAGCTTTGTTCCGGTGATGCGATTAAACTACGAAATTGCAACTTTCGAGCTTGTGTTGCTATTCATACATGGTCAGTTATTACATCTAACTGATCGAAATCCGTAAAACAGCAATTTCTCTGGCGGGAGCCGGGTTCCGTTTTTCCTTTACGTAATCAAATAACACTGACGGTGAGCGCCATCTGTTGATAATCTCTTGAAGCAGTAATAGACAAAGTTAGTTAGCACTGCGGGAATAGCTAAACTGCAATGATTTTTTTAACTCCCAAACTGAAACTGCTTAGAATTTAATTTTAATAATATGGCAAATCCACAGTTCATAGAAGTAAGTTAAAAGGTGCTTAACTCAGATTTTATTTTAGTGCCAATTTCACCAATGTATTAAACTCAAGTTTAATGGCAAACTACAGCTTTTAATCTCTCTGTCCAGAACAAACATTGCATGAGAGAGTGAGAGAGAAGCAAATATAGGTTTAATAAAACTTTACATTAATAAGTTTGATGAAATTGGCCCTTAGTTTGTAAGATAACATAAGAAACACTCTTTTTGACAAGTTTAACAACCTTGTTAACATTTATTTGTTGTTTGTTTGGTGGGCTGAGTAAAAATTACTTCATATTAATTAGGAACTTCTAATAAAAAATTCGCTAGCCATCCTTAATGGAAATATTAAGAACAAAATTAAAAGAAAAATTCCAGTCGAAAAAAACACATTTTATTCAGATAATACATTTATTTATCAATCAAAGTCCCTCTAACTCTCTTTTCTGTTGTCTGTGCCGGGGTTTCCGCTTGTCTCTTATTCATTCCCTTCCTCTCCAACTGCTTCTCAATAATCCTGGCATTGTTTGCATAGCTGTCTGCTACTTCCCGAGCCTCAATTTCATCTTCCTCTTCATCAATCGTAGAAACAGTGACAGAACTGAACTTGCCCATGTTCTTGGTATGTTTGGTCACCATAATCTTCTTGGGCTGTGTCAAGGCGACCTGTTTATAGATATCTGTTACTCCACCTTCACCTGCAGACTGTACTAAAGCGCCTCTCATGATAAAAACAATATTATTTTCCTGATCATGTTTGTAGTAGATTGGAATAGCACATTTTTTGCATTTTAATCTGTATTGCCTCTCGATACCTTTCTCTCTCTTTAAATATACCGTCTCGTCAGGGTCTGAAGTGATTTTGTGAGCGTGTTTTGATCCATCGATGACTCGAGCTCCATCAGTCGGTCGGAGAGGAAGGCGGTCGATTGTACAGTCCAGAATGAGCGACATTTGACCACAAATACAATAGTAGATGTGTAAAGGCTTCGTTTCATTGTATTCTTCCTGATCTTTTGTGTCTGAGCACACAATACTTCGTGAAACTACTTTAGGCATTTTGTATTGAGTGGTTAGTGCTTACAAAATTGGAAGTGATTATCAATCCAATATTCTAATCTCATCCACTCCACTGCGATGGCTGTTGTATAATTTGATATAACAAATGAATGGACACCTTTTGCAATAAATTTAATAATTTACTATAAGATAATCAAACAGCACACGAACTTAATTCTACTTGACAAAGCAGGCAAGGCAATCAATCAATAACAATTTGACATTGACAATGCATTATGCAATGCCAAAACGACAGAGTATGGGTGCGTTCCACTAGCTATATACGAACGAAATTTTTTGATTCTTGTTCCGTTAGCGATTTATTTCCACTTTTTGCAAGAATTAATGGCCTGGTTGCACTGTTTTCACTTCTCACGTACTTTGTGTCGTGGTAGTGCGTGGCCAAATTCTAATGTATTACTAAATAGAAGTTTACTGGATGCACCCATAAAAAATACATTTATTTATTTTCATCAATCCATTAGTCACACCACACAGTCGCACTTAATGTGGGATGAAATATCGATCGCGGGTTCGAGTCCCGCTTAAGACAAATCTTTAATGCATATATATATAAATATGGAGGTATGGAGGTTTGTCTTGGCTTGGGTGTTTCTATGTATCATAAGTATCAATCTATCAATCAATCAATTTATTTATTTTGCATGTATGTATATATATATATGGGTATTTCTCATCGGCGCCCGAATTTGATGGTCACACGGGTTTATTTTCTAAACGGTATAAGTTAGAAACATAAAATGTATATTAGAGGATAAAACATTTAATAAGCTACTAAATAAATAACGCTTGTCATAACCGAAGTATAAATATGCATAAAAAATCGACATAGACTGTCTAAAACGGGGCCATTTTCAGCATTCTCATCGTGTCACACTTCCCGCTGCAGTTAAATATTTTGTTATGGCTTCTCCAAATTTCAGTACATTTGTTTGTAACATATACTTAACCCATCGTAATTGATTACACTTTACGCACAATAGTCTAAAAAAAATGTGTTTGGCGTTATTTTCAAGTAAAACCACAATATACGTCGGTCACACGATTTTAGTTACTTGAGATTTGTGTTGTAAAAATGGCTTTCTGTGAAACACGACAGTACTAACCAATAACAGAGCTCGGTATGGTCGAGTGCTAGTCGTGCTCTATCGTCACTGCAGGTAGACGTGTGGCTAGTGTTACGAATGAAAAAAATATTGGCTAGTTTTAATTTCCTCATAAGATTAGCGATCATATTTGTGGACAAGATTTTTATGCATTGTATTTGAGCAATCAGAATTAAAGTTAGCTTATTGGAACCTTAAAATGATGGGTATATTCATGAGGTATTTGATTTTAAACGTTACACCTTAGCTTTGGAGAAATATAGAAAAAGGAACATTCTCGTCACTTTTGTGGCGTCATTTTCGTGGCGATTTGTCCACGAATGTGATTTTAGTCCACGAATATGATTTTTATCAACCACTATCAAGGAGTGGTTATGTTTTTCGCGCTTTTATTTAAGGTTTCTGCCCATTATCCCGTAGCATACCATGACCGTGCTAGGAACGTATCCGGCACGCAAAACAATCCGGTTCACTCTATTTTGCCCACTAAAGCGGGCCGACTGCGTTATGAAAATATTCCCTCCGACGAATAGTTGACGGCCCGTGCATGGCACGCTACGGTGTCGGACAGTGACGGAACGGTATAGTGGGCATAGTCTCATACTTCTCAATACAAAGAATAGATTTTTGTTTGAAACGGTCCCAGTACGGTCATGGTATGCTACGGTATAGTGGGCAGAAAGCTTTAATGTAGGTTGTATGTAGTACGTAAGTTTGTAAATTTCTTTCTTACTTCATCTCTTTGAAACGGCTGGATGGACTGTGACAGTAAAGATATTGTTATTGTTCAATTATTTTAAATATTCAAATTTTAACATGACAAGCATATTCTCATTGAAGAAGTAAGTGAAGGAGCCATCATCCAAAAAAAATGTTAATACAGTCGAATCTGCCTGATTTCAAAGGGACGATGAAAGTACATCAAGTGATTTGGGATCATAGAAGACCTAATTTATTAGCCATGCGGAAACTGGGCTGCTGAGTTAACGATTGCGCTCTTTCTTCAATCAAATGTCAACACGGGAATCATTCATCATCATCATTGGCTTTTATAATCCGAGCCCCAATGATAACAAAACTAATCAGGCATCAAAATCTTCTATAACCATATTGTCCAACGAAATTATTAAGGCGCCATATGCCACTAAAAAAACGACAAAGAACCATCCATAAAATTCGAAAACAAATGTTTATGCAAGAATCTGATGCCGTAAATACAAAACACCTTAAAAACTAAACTGACAATATTGATGAATTGAATTTACCACAAGATGACAGTTTTTGGATCCATCTCTCTCCTATAAGCAGTGAATATCCGAGACCCTCTGTGTCTAACGTAGACAGAGAATGAATGGACTGGTCATTCGCACACATGGACAGATGCGAGAGCGAAATGCAAGCATACCATTTAGCGGTAGAGCAAGCGAGATGCAAATAGTTATTTTTTGTTCCACTCGGCGTATGCGCTTTTGTTGGCTGCCACAAAGCTCAGTTCGTGACAAACAGTGGCTAACTGATTTCTAAAAAATTGTCTTTTGAGTGATTTATCGTGTCTCTGTGGTGTTATAAACATTATTGTAATTGTTCCGCGGTACCCGAACGTTTCCGTCATGGTGAACTGTTATGTTTTACGATGTAAAAACCGATCGGAACGGAAAGAGCAAAACATAACCTTCCATGGGTAAGTTCTTTGAATCTCTTTAATTTTTGTGATTATCACGTTGATAACTCAACTACGTTTATTATAAAACCGCAAAGCGCTCTTAACACGTACTTTTGTTTAATATTTTGAGATTTTTCTTTAAAGAAAGATTTTGTGAAACCCGTCCAAATTATGTAGCACATTGATACTAAAGACTCCTATGAATTGTCAGTGATTTTTAACTTGGCGGGGTAATAACCAATTTTAGGGATGACATATCGCATACTTTTTGATTTCCCCTAAAAATGGGTAATATTTACCACAAATGGTTATGGTTAAATATTAATATAATATCTTAATAATCATGTCTCAAGTTGAATTATAAAAGTTTTATTGATGTGGATAAGATCATAAGACAACATTTAGTTTTGGTGGAATCTAGAATCGTATTATGACGTTTTATGTGGGCTTGTAAAAGTATTAAATAACAACGAAATATTTCATTTTTTATAGATTCCCGAAAGATCCAGTCTTGCGAAAACGTTGGATCTCTGTAACGGGTCGTAAAAACTGGAGTCCAACTAAGTATACACGGATGTGTTCCATACATTTCGATCAGAAATGCTTACGAAAAACTAAATTAAAGACTATGTTACGACCTGGTTCTGTACCGACTCTCCTCATACATGTGAGTACTTATGTGTGATCTAATTACTTGAGCCAAGTGGCAGACAGAATATTCAGTAAACAAAATGGCCACAATTAAACTGGAATGTATTTTATAAAGTGGTGTTGCTTGCTAAGAAAGAATATTATAAATCATGGATTTTTGTTTACAAGTAAGAGAGCCTCTCTTACTTGTAAATAAAAATCCGTGATTGAGTTGGCTAAAGTAATTATAATTGATTACCTCAAGATGAAACAAATTGTAATACATGTGTATGATTTCTTTTGGAATTTCAGGAACCGACTGAAGTCATTATGGAATATGATGCTCATGTCACATCTTCAGTTCGATTAACGAACGCAGAAACTATTGAGGTATTTTTTGCGAAAATTAATCTAAACTAATTAAGAAAGTTATTCATAATATACTGAGTTCATTTTATGTTTTTTTTTTAATTACAGCGACCGACTGAAGACAATATGGATTATGATGCTGATGTTCCATCTACATCTTCAGTTCAATTAACAAAGGCAGAAACTAATGAGGTAATTTTAAAAGTAATTTATAGAAAAAAATTGAAATGTCTGCTTGTAAAATAATTGTCAAAATAACTATGCTTTTAAAGCTAATATGACTATTGATATGATACAATTGCCATTGTCTCTCTGTCTGTCACGAATATTAGACTAGCTTTCGTCCGTGGCTCCGCCCGAGAGGTACGATGATAAAAAGTACAAAATTATGTTCTTGTTGGAGCCCTGAACTATTGCCAAAACAAAATTCATCAAGATCGATCCAGAAGATTCAGAGCCTGTTTGTTACATTACAAAGAAACTAACAAAAAAATATTTGCTCCATATGATATTAGAATAGATAAATAGGGACTGTTCTATACCTATAGTACCTATCCTTGTTTTAATTGTTTTCATTTTGGAAAATTTACAGAGTCCATCAAATGACCAAGTTTCAATAGAATATACGCCAAGAAAAAGAAAACTATTACAACAGCTACAAAAGCAGACAATGGTGTCGGCGGCAAGAAAGAAAAAAATGGCCATGCTACGATCCAAGAATTGGCGTTTAGAGAAGAAAAACTCTGAGCTTTCGACTGTCATTGAACAGCTTAAAACACGTATGTTTATAAACCAAGAAAATGCAGATTTATTATCTGCTATAGATCCCCTTAATAAGGATATATTGAAACGCGTCCTCGGTAGTAACAGTAAAAAAAAATACTCTCCCGAATTACGATGCTTTGCATTAACTCTACATTTCATTAGTCCACGAGCATATGTATTTGTTAGAAAAACGTTTGACTCTTGTTTACCTCATCCACGAACATTGACTCGCTGGTACCAAAGTTTGAATGGTGAACCTGGTTTTTCAAAAGAATCGTTAAAAGCTATTAATTTGTTTAGTAAAAATAAATCAGGACAACTTTTTGGCGCATTAAGTTTCGACGAGATGGCAATACGCAGATGTGTTGAATTTGATGGCAACAATTACGTTGGTTTTGTCAACTGTGGAGCTAACCTTGACAATGATCAGTTACCTGTTGCCAAGGAGGCATTAGTATTTATGCTCACGTGCGTTAATGGATCTTGGAAAATACCAGTGGGTTATTTTTTAATTGACGGTATCACGGCTGAACAAAAAGCCTCTCTTGTGAAACAAGCCCTAAGTCTGATTGAAGAAGCTGGGGTGAATGTCATTTCAGTAACGTTCGACGGGTGTCCGGCCAATTTTTCTATGGCAAAAGTATTAGGTTGTCGCCTAGATGATGATAATATGGACACGACATTTATTTTTAATGATAAAATGGTTGCTGTTTTCCCTGATCCGTCACATATGCTCAAATTAGTTAGAAACACATTAGGTGACAAAAAAAATATAACAAACGCAGAAGGGCTCATTATTTCTTGGCACTATATAACTGCATTGGTAGAACTACAACAAAAGGAAGGTTTACATTTGGCTAATAAATTAAAAAAAGCGCATGTATTTTTCAGAAGACAGATAATGAAAGTAAAGCTCGCAGCGCAGACTTTTAGTGCTTCTGTGGGAGACGCCATCGAATTTTGCAACAAAGATTTGGGTCTAGACGAATTTAAAAACTCCGAAGCAACTGTCGATTTTATCCGAAAAATAAATTCGTTATTCGATATAATGAATTCTAGGAATTTAAATGCCTACGGCTATAAAAAGCCCCTTTCTTCTAATAACTATGAAGAACATAAAACATTTCTTCAAGAAATGTATAATTACATAAAAACTTTAACATTGTTAAATACAAATATTATAAAATCAAATAGAAAAACAGGTTTTAAGGGATTTATGATTTGCATTAAAAGTTTAATATTTTTGTACGAGCGATATGTGCAAAATAATAATATCGATTTTTTATGTACCTATAAGTTAAGTCAAGATCATTTGGAATACTTCTTTAGTGCTATTCGAGCGAAAGGTGGATTCAACAATAATCCCACCGCAAGACAATTTCAATCTGCTTTTAATAGACTCCTAGTTCATGGAGAACTCAAAAATTTAACTAGTGGAAATGTTGTGCCACTATCTGATATCACAATTTTAACATACACGAGGCCAGAAATAGCTATCAATAATACGACAGATCGCAATAGACTGATGGTGCCGGATGTGGAATTAACCACACAAGAATTAGACAAACCAGTACTGCCGGACGACCACGATTATTTGGCAGACCCATCGAAATTGACAGAATTTGCAAGGCAAGTGATCATTTACATTGCTGGATTTGTCGTCAGAAAAGTGCGGACTCAAATCAAATGCCAAGAGTGTCTGTCTGTACTATGCAGAGACCAGTTTATAAGCTTACAAAGCAAAAAAGATAAAGGTGGACTACTGTACCCTTCGTCTGATGTAATTACTATTTGTGAAATTGCTGAAAAGGTTTTCAGGGCTAATAAATTGTACAATACCAAGAATCCTGTTCACCACCTAACCCAAGAATGTTTAAAAAAATGTTTACATTTAGAATTATTTTCAGCTATATCCCAACATTCTAAGGAGCAATCCTTTATAAATAATCATTACAGTTTATTAATTAAGGCAATCTGTACCAAATATGTTACTGTGCGGATTCATTACGATTCTAAAAAGATTGTTAGCACAAGTGAGAATATAAGAAATGTTTATACCAAATTAATTTTGTTCAGAGGAGAATAATAAAATCAAATGATTCATGTGTAAAACCATTTTTCATTTTTTCCAATTATTTTTTTTAATTTCTCTAAGCCACCGCGATCCTTATATTTGGGGATCGTTATAGGCTCTTAGAAGCACAAACAGGAATACTTTCAGCTTTTATAAAATGCTGCCTCTCCCTCTACGACCAAAACCTACTAGACGCAATTTAATGCCGGTTTGCAAGTGTTGCATGTAGAACATTCTTTGCCCGTCGGCATAAAATCAACGTAGTAGGACTAAATAAATACATAACGAAAGGAGAAAATTATGATTCGCTGTTAAAATAAAATTTCCAGACCACTGAATACTTCCATAACCGAGCTTAACCGAAGAGGTGACGCGACGGCTACGACACGCACGGGGTAATTTTTTCATAAATAGTGCAACACTTAAATTACCATGTACTCTAATTACTCTATATCCCTCTTGCTCTCGAATATGCGTATCGCTTGTCTATTCATTATCTGTCTACGGTGTCTAATGTCGTCCTGTCCTGCATTATGCTGGGTCCACACCGAGCCAACGAACGACCAACGAAGGCTAGGGATGTGATAAAGTTATTCGCATCACCTATATACATTACGTTTCATTCGATTTGAATTTGTGTGTAGCTTATGTTTGAATGTGTATTGGACCAAGTAAACGATGAAGACTGACGGGACTCGCGAATAATCCACTCGAAATGGCATCAATAGTTAAAAATAAGTAATTGCCACTTGATTATTAACTTATGTAAGTTATTAATAATCGAATAAACACTAATCGATATATGTCAAGCGAATAATTTTGTAACATCCTTAGCCGTTCGTTGGCCTTCGTTGGTCAGGTGTGGACCCAGCATTAGACAAACACATTTCTAATTCAAAGCAGAAAAAGCAACGTAGCTTCTGGTCTGCTGACGATTGGGATTAATATACCAAAAGGTTTTTAATCTGGCATTCTTCTTTATTTACGAAAAAGCTTCACATGTTTTAGTTTGATATAATTATCACAAAATATATCATGATGTTATCAACGATATATTTCACATATACAGATTTAAAAGGTTTGTTATTTTGTCAATCAACGCTTCAAACATTACGTTTTAAACTTATGAGAGACTAAGACTTAAAAAGTTGCAACTTTAGCTCAAATTAGTTAGACTAAGCTTTTGATTTTTTTTATACCAAAGCCTGAATTTTGTGAATTTAAAAAAAAAATTGTGATATTACTATTAAAATATCTTAATTACACATCATTATGAGAGATTTTTATAGTTATTGAAGTCTGTTTATTTTTGTATTTATAAAATAACTTGCGATATTATTATAAGTAGTGTACTAAAATTAAAGTACATACTAAATTACAAAAAAAAATGTTATATTATTATAAGAAATAGACCACCAATATATACAATAAATTGAAACTACAGTTTTAACAAAGTCAGTGTTCATTTCCACTAGTTAATTTTGTTCTAAAAAAATAATTAGAATTTACCAAACAATTTGCATATTGAGATTACTCAATTGGTTTGGAAAACACGACTTTTTTTTTGTAAAAAAAATAACCGCTAGAAATTAACATTAACCAAGTCAAAAATCTGTAGTTTCAATAAATGTCGCTATGTCATAACACCGTGTTTATGTATATTTATAACGGGTGGCGCAAAAGTAAAGACCCTATTTGGTTCAGCTATAACATTTTTTCTAAATTAGAAAACTAGATTTAGATTTTTTTAAATGTATATTTGTGCCATTAAATTTCGTACCATTAGGATTTAAAGATGATGTCTTTTAAATGGTGACCTCCAGAGTTGATACACATTTGAGCCCTATTTATGACATTTTGCATAACTTGCCGTAACACTTCCTGCGATATGTTCGTTATTTCTTGACGAATGTTTTCTTTTAGAGCTGCGAGAGTCTGTGGCTTGTTCACATACACCCGAGATTTCAAAAAACCCCAAAGAAAGAAGTCTGGACTGGTCAGATCGGGTGATCTTGCAGGCCAAGGCAAATCGCCAAAACGAGAGATAACTCGGTCTGGAAAAGCGTCCCTCACTAAGTCCATAGTGTCGCGCGCTGTGTGTGCCGTAGCGCCGTCTTGTTGAAACCAGATGTGCTCCAGCCCCAATTCGTCCAAACTGGGTATCAAAAACTCACGTAACATGGTTCTGTAGCGTTCTCCAGTGACAGTTATCGCATTGCCTCCAGCGTCTTCGAAAAAATAGGGTCCGATCACTCTGTCAACACAGATGCCACACCATACAGTAACTTTTAGTGGGTGTAGAGGTGTTTCTTGAATAATGCGCGGATTATCAGTGCCCCAGAACCGAGTATTCTGCTTATTGACATGCCCTGAGAGATGGAAATGCGCTTCGTCACTCATAACCAATTTTGAAGGAAAATCATCCTCTTCAAGGTGTATCAACTCTGGAGGTCACCATTTAAAAGACATCATCTTTAAATCCTAATGGTACGAAATTTAATGGCACAAATATACATTTAAAAAAATCTAAATCTAGTTTTCTAATTTAGAAAAAATGTTATAGCTGAACCAAATAGGGTCTTTACTTTTGCGCCACCCGTTAGATACTTAGGCCCATCTTCACCAGTTCTTGATAAAGTTTCAATTTCAAAAATATCTATATTAATTGTAAAAGTGTGCAATAGGCTCTTAATTAGAACTGGGCCTATGTATTTGTATTTACTTTGCATTACCAAAGGTTGATTGTTTGTAAAACAATAACTTGTAATATTACTATTCAAGTACCTAAAATACACACAATTATTATACTTAATACATAGTTGTAGTTTGATCTAACTATAGGTACTTAATTTTTGAGTGCACTGTTGGCGTAGCGGTTAAAGCGGTCGCCTCGCCGCTTTCAACTACGCTGGTGTTGTGGGTTCGATCCCCACACGGGACAAGTCTGTGTGTGATTCGCAAAGATTTGTTCGGACTCTGGGTGTGCTTTGTGTGTGTGAAATGTATGTTTGTGAACACCCCCGCGACACAGGAGTTATTCCTAGTGCGGGTGTCGTTTAAAAAAAATATATATATATATATATAATATAATTATATATATTAAGATTAAAAATCACATAAAAGTTCCTGTTTTTTATGTTGTATGATTATGTTTTCTTAACAAAACTTTTGATTGAAATTGTACAGTTTTTATGAACATAATTATAATTATAATCTTATTCGAAGGATGATTTATTTATTTTGTTTTATTTATTAAAGATTGTCAAAGTTACTTACATCCTTACCTAATATAAGTATTCATTACATCATTGTTATGATTTTATTATTTTGGACTAAATAATAATATGTAATTGTCTCTTTTAATTATTAATGATGAAAATAAGCTGAAATTATGATTACAAGAATATCTTATATTATAATAATAGATAATTTGATAAATTATTGAATGTAAAGTTACTGCGTCATTTTCGTGGACTATCGCGTCATTTTCGTGGGATCTTAAATTTCAAAACATTATACCTGCCGAACGAGACGTCAGATTAGATTGATTTATACATAATTTAATTCATCTTTTTAATCGCTTTAAGTTGCATTACAAATATAGTTCAAAAATCATGGAAATATATACTATAGAAATGGCTTGTCCGAACAAATTGCCCTTCAAATTTGACATTATGAATAGCAGGATCAGTAACGCCATCTGCATTGAACTACCATGTGACAATTCTTAACAAATACTTTTTTAAATTACCAAAAATATTCTCTTGAACGCCCGCGGCATAGTTCAACTAAGCGCAGTTGCGCAGTTCCAAAGTCATGTCACGCGGATATTCACGATTAAGGAATATGGCGTCGGAACGAAAAATTTTAGCAAATAAAATTGATAAAATAATGTAAAGAGGTGGATATAATAAGATATTTTGTGACTTACCGGTGATATGTAATACCATAATCTTTTTTGTTATGTTTAATTTGGTAGTTCGTACAACTTTTCAGTGCACAATTAGGCATTTTGTCGTGTTTGACCGCTCACGGAGGCAGCCAACCACAGACAATTTCACTACGCGCTTTTTGTAGTCTGATTGACTCCAAAAAGGTTCAGTTCATTTATCGCGCGTTAGCCGTGTCCTTACTTTATACGTCAATGTCAAAAATGCATTTTAAAATTTCCCACGAAAGTGACGATGAGAATCATGAAAATGAGAAATACCCATATATATATATATATATACATACATATATATATAACGAAGTTGTTAAACATAATTTCTTGATTTATTGGACAAAAACTTATAAAAAGATAATAAATATGTATGATGAACTAAATGGAAAAAAACTTGTAAAATCATAATTTTGCAAATCTGATGAAATCTGAATGCTATTTAATTATTTATTGCATGATGCCGCGTATTTGTAATCATCTTCCGTAATTTATCTTAAAGAGCTCTACCATCAATATGTTCAAAATAGAATTGTCTAAATTTCTTATAAATAAAGCATTACTACACAGTGAAAGATTATCTTAATGACAAATTAAAATAAAACTGCAGCATATAGGTAATCAGTCTTTGTTGATTCACATTTTTAACAGACTGCTATAACAAAAGTTTAACATTAAAATATCTTTATAAATAAATTTGATGTAAATCGGCCTTAACGGGCATCATTTTAAAGGGGTGCAAAACCCTGAGCTCAAAATGAAGTGATCTCCATTTCGAGGTTGGATTAATGCATTCCCCTAGTGCCATTGGAACAAGATGGCGTTGTGTGATATTTATTTATTTTATTTATTATTGTGCAGATTGACTATTTAAACGCAACCTTTAAGTATGCCGTGCTCACAGCCAGCTGTGCAGAGCCGTGCTGACTTGCATGATTGTGATTATTGTGCACACCATTTATTCTAAGTGATAGCGATATTTAAATCAAGAAATCTTATCAGACTCGATATTTTGAATAAATCTCATAATATTAAAATGTGTAAACTCATGAAATAAAATCAGTCTATGGTTTTCGTCGTTATGTTGGTGCAGTTTGCTGTCAACTTCACATTGCTGCGATTGTCTTTTATTCCACAGATTTGTGTTTCATTGCACATGTTCATCGATTTCTGTTGAATTTGGCGAAAGTATTCCACATAACGCTGCAAAATGGGTGCTTTAACCAGCAGATACCGTGTATACAACTCAGGGCTCACAAGCACCGACCTAAATAACTTAGAGAGCCAAGAAACACGCGAAAACCCCGGAACATTGGATGAGATACATAAAAAGACCAAAGGTATTTTTTACACATGTTCTAACTGATTTAGCGATTATCTGGAGTAATTAAAATCTTGATTATGTGGGTGCCAACGTACTGTAGTCACGCATTCAGTCAGAAAACGGCGGCAAATATATTTTAGTGCCGACAGAAAAGTTGGGTTATCTTGTGATGTAATATCAGATAAATTGCTAGAATATTAAGTATGTCCTCGTTTAAATGGCCTTAAAGATATTTATCACGTGCTGAAAACACTGTTAATTTGATGTATTCATACATTTTGACACATATTTTCGGTATTGCAGCATCTTAACGTTCAATTTACCTTGTAGCATGAATTATGTATTTGCATTGTGATAAGAATGTTATCAGCTCCATTAAGCGTTCAACCGCCTTGATTTAAATACTGTTTATATGTCAGAAATTATAAATTGGAGCAATAACCAACCACATTTATTTACACCCAAACAAATGTAAGTATTGATTTAAGAGTCCTTGGAATATATAATATTACTGCCTAAATAAAACATGGCCTTAATGAGCTGTCTTACAAAATACATACCTAGATGTTTTAACTTTTAATACTTAAATAAGATTTTATTTAAATTATATACTCTGGTTACTTTTATGCAAGCCATTTCTAATACTTTTCTTGGCCTAGGTCTTATTGGTCATAATAGTTATTGGGCTAAAATCTGCCTCAAAAGGACACTAATGAACTTCTGATGACAATCTTAAGTTCAATAATGTCTAAATAACAATAATGTATTGGACATTTTTTTTATACATTTCTAATAAGAAATTCGGGGTACCGGCATAGTTTAACCTTATATCTCTAGCTAGACAAACTATAATTTTAAATTTCTTTAATAAAAATTTTAAATTATATATTTTTTTTTCATAAAAGCTATTAAAGTTCATTTGCAATTTTTCGCCTTTTGTATACTCTTGCTGTAATATGTTTATTTATGTGTAATCTTTTGTGTACAATAAAGTGTTAAATAAATAAAGTTCATTTGCAAAATATGTGTATATCTATCTAATTTATGATCTTTTTCAGATGTGATGCCAGTAAATTTTGAAGGTGGTAAGCTCATGGTGAACAGGGGCCTCTCCAACCATTTCCAGGTATTATTTTATTTTATTACTTCTTGCATATTAAATTGTACTTTGTGAAACAAACTTACATACATAGAACCACACTTATATCTCACAGGAGTAGGGTACTATGCTATGCACACCCTGTACTATGCTCCTTGCATGCTTGTTTCACTTCCTCAACAGTCATACATGCTCACTGGTTTTGTGTACTACGTACTTGTCCTGTTCAAAACAACATCCTAATTATATTTACTGTAATTTCAGATGTCCCACACACTGACAATGAGTTCTGCTCAGAACGGCTACAAACTGGGAGCAACCTACATTGGCACTAAGCAAATCTCCCCTACAGAAGCCTTCCCTGTCATCCTTGGAGATGTGGACCCAGCAGGCAATGTCAACTTCAGTATGATCCATCAACTCACACCGGAGATAAGGCTGAAGGGTGCTGCACAGGTATGTTAATGAGACTAATGTATTGAAGCAGCTGTGTGGCAATAGATAAGGTATCAATCTTATGATTGAGAGGTTGTGGGTTCAGATCTTGGTCATTACACCACGGACGTGATCTTCCTCTTAACACAAGCAAATTAACCATAGCTGGAAGGGGTTAACAAGAATACTAGTGATTTGTTTTTGCAAACTACAGTTTTTTTTTTAAAGAAAAAAGAAATGAATGCATACAAATTTCAGAGACAGTTATGTTCTTCCCTAGGGTTTAATCATAGATTGACATTTATTATTTCACAGCTAGTAAATTAATGGTTGAATATTTTTTTAAACAAAAATGACCATGACATGATATTGCAGGAGCTCTCTTTGAGGATATTATGCATGTGGCATCCTAGTCAAATGATGACATGTTGCATCGTACAACTGTAACAAATCAACATGCATCAAGATATTGTCACTGCTAAAGAAAGAGAACACAATCTTTTACTTTCTTTATGTTAAATTGTATATTTATTGGTATCTCTAAACTATCTTACTATTGCAAAAGCTCTATGCACTTACCCTATCCTGTATAACATTTTCAGGTTCAAGAATGCAAGCTGACTGCTACCCAGGGAACCATGGAGTACAAGGGCTCAGACTACACACTTGCGCTGGCTGTGGGCAAGCCTGACTTTAGTGAAAAATCTTCTGTCTTTGTTGGACACTACTTACAGGTACTTATTTGTCTTATAATATGGTAAAGTTTGCAACTTTTATACAGTACTGTTCACCCGCACCATATGAAATAAAACAGTAGCCTTAGTGAAGGTAAAAGTTTGATGAATGTTACGCTGCACTGGACAACCGCTAGTATAAAGGCACCCTAAGTCCTGACTATCAACTATGTATTCCATCAAGATTAGTTTAGTTTTTTAACATCAGCTAGGGGTGGATGATCTGATGGCCAAGGAATCATTAAAATGACACAAGACATTAAAATCCTAAATCTTTTTTATTTACAGTCAGTGACTAAGCGGTTGGCGTTGGGCACAGAAATCGTCTACCAGTCAGGCGCTAGGGTCATGGGTGGTGAAATCGCCATCACGTCTGCTGCTGCCAGATATACCATGGATGGTGAGTTAAATTTTACTTGTTATTCTATAAATATATATAATAGGCTTATAGAGCCCTCGCTCACTGAGCTACTCGACGCTGAGACTAAACTCGTCTTCAAATATATTTTTTTTGGTTGTTAGGGCAGTTTTAGACAAGTATTCTATTTGTTGAAATCTCTACAGATATTCATAGCACTAATACTTAGAAGTGCCTTAACATCTTACCTTGTGTGTTCCAGACTCCGAGGTATCAGCGACGCTAAGCTCTGCCAACTTCCATCTTTGCTACTTCAAGCAGTGCAGTGAACAGCTACAGGTATAATATACCGAGTGCTAGGCACATCATTTGTCAAATTGAATCGTCTATAATAGTTTTAGCACCCCTAACTCTTTACCTCATCAGGATTTTAATTTTAATTGTAATTTTTTTTTAAAAAATTGTCTTTTTTTCTGAAAAATCTTGAAGATTAATATGAAAAAATGTTTACTGTTTCATGATTACTCTGTAAGGCAGGGGTGCAGTAGAATATTCTAATAGAGATAAAGGCGCTCAGTGTTTGTTTCGGTATATTTTCTAACAGATTTTTTTACCACACCGATCCTGCATTGAGTAATCAGAAAACTTTACAAGCAAGGAGCACATAGATATAATATGAAACAAGTCGGTTGCAATAAAAATAGTTCGTACTGCACGGTTAGCATAGTGGTTAAAGCGGTCGCCTCGCCGCTTTTAACTGCGCTGGTGTTGTGGGTTCGATCTCCATGTGGGGATCAAAAGATCCAAAGATTTGTTCTGACTCTGCATGTGCTCTGTGTGTGTGAAATGTATGTTTGTAACACACCACAAACACCCCCGAGACACAAGAGTTACTCCTAGTGCGGGCGTCGTTTTAAATTTTGAAAATACTTTAAATTAAAGTTGATGATCTAGTTTACATTTTTCGCAAAATCAATTGGAACATACTATTAATCATACATAGCCTATGCTAGCCTAGGCTATTGTACACAATAATATAATAAGAAGTTTTTCCTTTATGTTCTAAGCTCATGTTTTCTGGTCCGCTTTCAGGTGGTAGCAGAAATGGACACATCTTTCAGAGGAATGGAATCCACAGGCACCATCGGCTACCAGGTCAACATACCCAAAGCAGATCTAGTCTTCAGAGGTAAGAACAGACTAAATTGTAATTTGACAGCAATGGTAGAATTTTAATGGCCTTATACTACTCGTAAGTTGATATAATAATAAGTTGAGCCTTAAGTCAGACGACCGGATGGCGGAGTGGGTAGTGTACCTGCCTGCGACGCCGAGGTCGCGGGTTCGATTCCCGCTTAAGACAAATCTTTGTGTGCATGAACATGGGAGTTTGTCTTAGTCTGTGTGTTTCTATGTATTATAAGTAAGTATGTATTTACAAAAAAAAAGTATATATGTATTAGTATCAGCTATTCTAGTACCCATAGTACAAGCTCTGCTTAGTTTGGAACTAGATGGCGTTGTGTGTAAGTTGGGAGATATTTATATTTATTATTTATTTTAAGTGGTATATTCTCGTATTATAATTTACACTGTGACGCTGCACATTAAGTTGAAGCTGAGAAAGCAAGCAAGAGTGTGCAAGTCTCAATTTATCTCTCACTTGAGTAGTCGTTTTGAATGACCATTCCTTGCTGCAGCAGAGTAACCTCAGTAAGCATAGAGCCTGTCTTACTTTACTGTTAACATAACTCTTTATTGTATACCATAAAAAAATAACTAAAAGAAGATATATTTTAAATGAAACAGTACAAAAGGCGGTAGTAACCTTCCTTTATAAAATATTTAGGAATGGAATAGTAATGAGACTACAAGTTAGAGCCTACAAATTATTTACCTTTCTTCTTTTTTCCCAGGCATGGTAGATTCAAATTGGAACATTGGAGCAGTCCTTGAAAAGAAACTACAGCCTCTGCCATTCACATTCGCTCTATCGGGCATGGCCAACCAAGCTAAACAACAGTTCAAATTTGGCTGCGGCTTAATCATCGGCTAAACACCCCCAGGGGTGACAGACTGTGTATGATGTGCTCAAGCTAGTGTGTCTATAAAAAAGTGACTAAAGTGCTACCAACCTAAAAAAACGCAATCCATAGACTAATGGTGTAGTGTTCTTCAGTGGTGTTGCAATTATAAAGTGTTTTATGGTTAGTGTAAAAAATATATTGTATCTTTGACTCTGGTGTTTTATGCTGTAACTATCAAATTAACTATTCAAATATTAAGTCCTATCCAAATATTTATTAGACATTCAATTTCTGCCACCATCTAATAATCTTCATCTTATTACATTACAAAATCACATTAATTCTCGAAAATGGGTAATCATGAAAAGCATTTAATATTTTTATAAATCTGCATTTTAAGTCATTTATTTAGTTAAAGCCTAAAGGAATTGTTTCATCAAATATCATGCCATCATTGACTGCCACAGAGTAGATGTGAACCAAAGAAAATTTTCATTCACACACCAGTGTGCAGTGCGCCAATGCAGAAATACATAACAATATATTTATTTGCTTTAAACATGTGTGGTTTACAGAAAATTACAATACAGTCTGGTAACTCAAGTTTGAATAGTTATATTGATCATTTAATTGTAACACAATTTGTAATCTGCAGGACAGTTGCTTTCTCTGTACATACATAAAAAGTGTATCTTTATTATAGTATGTTTTATTTAACTTCAACAAAGTTTGATATATCGACAAGCTAGCTTGAATATATCGTAATTTAATTTTAATTTTAGTCGAAATATTGACTTTGTTGGTGTTAGGGCGTCTTGTGTTTGGACTTCCATATTTTATTATACCTTCCGAGTACAACATGTTAAAGAAGACATTTATAGTTCTTATTTATAATAATGTTATATACTTCATAACTGTGACAAGAAATTATACACTGAGATCCATGTTTGTCTATAATTTCGTAGATTATTCCTAAACTTATAGCAACACATCAATATTTTGTGAATTCGTGGATGACCAAACCATTCAGTTACCCCTTACCATCAGGTACATAGCAAGTGTGCTGTGTTGCACCAACAGAGTTCTGTCTCTGCAAGGCATGTATTTATAATTTTGTCACCAGTTTATTCATATCACATCATGCTTATTTAAACAATCTTTAACAGTATTATATGATATGGAAGTCCGAAACGTGCAACAAAAGAGTATAATTATATGATTCCTAAATAAATTAATGAATTATCACAATTGTGTGAATGTGATGTAGCCTGGACACCTGTTGTATCGATTCATATTGATTTTGTACGTTTTGCGTATATTATTTTGTTATTGTAACGCTTGACTGTTTTTCGGAAGCACCAGAAACGCATTTATGACATCATTCACTCTGGGGTAATGTTAAAAACACGTCTCTTTTACAGCACCTTGTAATATAAATTTATCTTAAATCAGCCTTGTATTCACGCGTTTATTGTAATCTGTACAAACAACATGTTAATTGAGCGAGACTCGAAGAAGATTGAGTCGCTAATATCTGAGGCAACCTATTAAGGGAATCATGAAGCCATGCCATGAGTGAGTGTGTGATGACTTTTATTGACTATTTCGAATTTTGGTGAAACTGTCAAAGGTGACGCAGCTTGCCATATACAACAAAAAAATAAAATATATTTTAACTCAACCCAGAGTGGGTAAGCTTATGGGGGCCCAAATGTAGCCGTTTTCCGTCCCCTTAACATTTATCCCCCCCTTTGAATGGGCACCTCCATAAGCTGAAATGTCGAAAAAGCTGCCATTGCTACGGTGTTAAAAAGGGTGCGCATTTACGACAAATAACAGTATTTTTTTAATGAGTTTTATATGTTTTTCTGCCATACCTAGAATTTGCCGACCAATTAGCCTCCTTGATCTGATCGTGTATTATTCTTACTTTGTCGTAAGTGTGCGCCCACACTTACTGTATGAGTGTAGATGGAGTATGGCGTACTGTACAATGTACATATAGCCTGTTGTTAAAATGTTTATTTTTAATAGAGTTATGTTAATAAATCATTGTGTTGTTTTATTTTGTTATATAATTATATCCTATTGTCCTACAAATCTTGAATAGCAATTAATGACCATGATTAAGGGCCAAAACACATAACCGCGTTGCGGCGTTGGAGCGTCGCGAAAAAGAGCATTTTATTGTCGTATGGTAGGGTATCCAGTTCCTCGTTATTTTTACCCGACTGCGTCAGAAGGAGGGTTATGTTTTTTTTATTGTGGATAGACGTGTCTCTGTCATGGACAATCGTGTGAAACTTTGCTTATTTGTTATTAAAAAGACATTACTCTGTTTTAAATAAACGACAAAGAAGATACTGGATACATCCATTATTAAGGCTATGAATCCCGATTGCGAGTACTTTTCTCGAAAATACAAAGCATTAAAGATAGACAAAGAGATAGAAACAAACTAAATCATTGTCAACAAGTATGACATCATAACGCTGGAACTGGCGCCACACTGCGGTGCCGCGCCGCTACAATCGGCAGTGCCGCTACTGCCAATTCTCGCGGCGCGGCACCGCAACGCGGTTATCTGTTTCGGCCCATAGGGAGCGCAATTAGAGGTGTGAAAAAAAATTACACATGTTTATACAAGCACATGATCGCGATTGACTTGACTTCCATCTTACGAGTATGAAATTTGAAGCCGTGACTCTTGAGACCCACATATAATACATTTCTGACGGAAGTGTAGAGGAACAGGGTATGATGTTCCTCCACCACAAAGGGAGGATCCTCCGACCAGGCTCGGTGGTATTGCCTGGCGGACAGCTGTCCAACAGTAGTATATTGGAAGTGGTATATATAGTCACTTGCTGTGAACATTTCGATATCGCGATTCAGCACTCGTCGAGATATGTCACGTGACTGGTTATGTGCGGATACCGCCACAGAAGTAATAGAAATCGGGTGTTCACAGGAGACATTTGAAAATTGAACTTAGCCGTGCTGCAGTCTCCTAAACATGTCTTGAAAACTATTTAGGTAAAGCAAATTGTGTCAGAAAGATTTCTCTGTGCTGAGAATACTTTGACCCAAATGACTCAGTCGCAAAGCTTTTGCAACAGTTGAAAGCTTCAGTAATTTGGAACGTATATTTTTTACCATAAGCTGGGTAATAAACACAATTTCAAATATGGCGGCTTTAGATTGTCTCAAAATCGATTTATTGTTTTTCCTTTGGTTCCTTTTTATGGTTTTATTCTTAAATCTTGACCACCGGTCAGTTTCCTGTTATTAAATAACATAAAATCTAACATTGGCATTTTAGTTCGTCCAACATTGAACATGTCATGTTTAAATTAAAACTTAAGATTTTGGATAGGTATTACCAGTTACAAAATTACAAAGAGGTTAATAAAAGACATGTGTAGTTTAAAAATAACGTAAGTTTATTACATGTAATGAAATAAAAATATAATATTATAAACTTTTATTCTGTTACATGTATAAATGATTCCGTGTCATAGGCGAGTGGCCCATATTTTGGTAATATATTCAACCTCGATTATAATTATATCCATATACCGAACAATTGTGACGTGATTTTCGCCATCTTGTCAAACGTAAAAAAATATTAAAAACAAACCAATATAAAGATATCACGTCACCATTGTCATTTTAACGAAAGTTTTTAAATGCGCCATCGTTTGTCAGAATTTGTCGCTAATTCTGTTAATAAACACTGCTAATTATTAATTACAACAACGTCGATTATTGTGATGAATTATTGGGCATTTAAAAACCTCCGTAACCTCTTCAATAAGTATTCTAAGCTACACTTCGACACCACAGCGTCTTTATATCTAACTGTATATGATTCATACCGATAAAAGCTGGGTGGACTAATAAAAATTCAGAAAAATCCTGCCAACCCAACTTCTCAAGAATACAACTAAAATTTTAACTTGTTATTTACTTATTACCAAAAATATAATATTTTATTATGGCTGAGTTTTCAAAGATACGATAAACGTGTTTTTAACTCTATATTACTTTATAGCCTAAGACTTATAATAAGACGATTGCAACACTTACAGTATGCAATGTGTCAAATATTTAGAGATCTGTATTTTGATTTTATTTTTGAAATGTTCTTTTTGTTTTAGCGCGCAAAAGTCCAGTGATATGTATGCTAAATACAAAAACAGCGGATAAAAATTATAAACAGTAATATATTTTTCTGATTGGCAACATCAGTCGGTCAATCGGATAAAACCTCATACATTCAAATATAAATTTCATACTTTCAAATATCATTTTTATTTTCACACAGTAAAACCAGTTCTTAGTTAGACTGATGGCCATCAAAATATTCGAAATATAACAACCAAAAAGAACATCACAAAATGCTAAAACACCAACATTTGGCAGGATCAGCTGTTGTCATCGCTTGAAAGCCGAGCATTAATTATTTGAAAATATCATTAAAAGCGACGATAAGAGAATCAAGTAAAGTTTACAAGAATTCGTGTAATACATGGTTTGAATATTTTTTTTTTAAACAAAGGTGTTATAGATATTTAGGAAGTCAATTATCGCAAGTGCTAGAAATTTATAGACAAATGAGAGTTATATATCTTAGAATGGTATTCAATATAACACACTGAAATGACTACTCTAAATTTAATTTCATGTTTTATGATAAATAATATTTTCAAACAACTCACGCTATGGCGTTGTGTAAAAACAAAATGCTATTTATTTGGTGAAAGCGTATGCTGCACTGCCCATCTAAAAATAGCTTATAAACACCGCCACACAAATTGTACGATTTCTGCTAAAAGTTATGGTCCTTGCCAGATACATTAAATTTAAACATGATTTTAAGAAAATTTACAAGGGTAAAATGTTGGTAGTATTAGCTACTAAAACAATGAATAAAATCAAAACCAAATATATTAAAAATACCCGGCGGTGTTTCAAGCATAAAAATAATGATTGTGCTAAGAAAAATAGCAACAAATAAATCTAAAAGCGAGAAACAGCAATTAGACTAAGTACAGTTTTTAATATTTATATTTCTCAACCTCTTCCGACGAATTGACATTATATTTTATTAAATTTCCACTCTTAATAAGACGCAGGGAAGAAATGAAAATCACAGTTATGTTACGAATAAAGCGCCAATTTTTACGGGTAACATTGGCTAGAGCATAGACAATCTATGTTAGTGTTGCCATTAATGAAATAAGTAGATGTGGTGGACATTAATCGGCTGATAACTATTTGACATTTTAATTTATTATTGATACAAAATATAAGAATTGTAAATATGGACGTAATTACAAGCTCAAAAAGACTTAAAACATGCACAACACTATTGAGATAAGAAAATATGTAGAGGTAATAGAAACAGGAGAATAGCTGCTCATAAGAAACGTTTACTACTTTATTTACAATTCTTGTACATTCAACATTGCTTGTAATGAATAATAAAGTTGGGTTAAAATCTTTAATTTACGCTTTTCGACCTTCCAGGAATTGATTTCTTATTTAAAACATCTATATGTAAATACATTACAAAACATATCTAGTTAATATTATACATGAAATTTATCAGCCGGTTATTGCACCCGATCGGTTCGCCATGTCAGAGGGAGATCGCTACACAATGACACATCTCGTTTCAAATACAACTAAAATCATATTCATAAAAAAATTAAATACCTATGAGATATAGTGATGACTTTTGTCCGACCTCACGGACTCATTTTAAGTTGGATTTAAACTATGGGACAGATAGGCTATTTACAAAATGCTATCTCGCTCACTCACACTATGTGTGCTGCCAGTCCATAAAATTTCCAAATAAAAAGGATTAGTGTCTGCCTATGATATTTTCAAAGTTGTTTTTAAGAATATAGCGTACGTTTTAAAAGTTAATATCTAATTAAATGTTCATTATATTTAAGTGATTGGTTATATTGAAAATGTTACAATTAAATAAAATGTTTCATTACGACATTGACGGCGTGATTAAATAATAAGTTATCAATATATGAATCAAGATCTTTTCAATTAAGTTTCATACACACAGTGTAATTATACTCTGTATAGACCGATACTTAAATGAAAATAATAATAATTTGTTTTTAGTGAGCTAAAAATCTTCGAAGAAAGTTATATTTCAGGTGTACAATTTGTTTATTTTAGCGGATTCAAATTTGTGGTCAATATTGTAACATTTACAATGTAATCAACAGCCTACCATACCTACGCAAAGATGAGGCTGACCGAAATTACTTTAAAACCATTACTGAAGCCATAATGTATACTATTCAGGAGAAGCTTCAACGTTTACACTTTTAAATATTTTCGAGGCTGACCGATCGCCGAGTCACCACAGATTTTTTAAATATATTTGTAAAGGTATGTCTAGAGAGCCTGGTATAAGCAGCGGTTGGCATGAAAGCAATATGTCGGTCAGCCAGCATCCTTGTATTAGACGTAACTAGGGGCAAATCGAAGCCATAAATAGGAATACAATACCAGTTTAAAATTTAGAGAAAGTTCTAGAGTTCCTTAGCTCTTTCTTAGACATCCAAATCTATTCCTAGTTACGTCTCAATCCCCCCATCCTTTCCAAAGCCTACCAACCTACTGTTAACCGTATTTTGTGAACACTTTTTTTTCTCTATCATATTGCTGCTAATCTTAAGCGTAAAGACACATCAAAGACAAGCCATATACAATCCTAATTTAACCATCAAAACTTGCCGACACACCAACGACAATATTTAAACACATTTACTTTTTCATTACCATCATGCATAATTTTTCATTATATATATTTAAAGCGTTATATGTTCGCCGCCGTGAAAATATAATATGAGCAGTATTTTTTTTTTATTTCTAAATTGGCATTGTTTCTGGTCCGTTGAAATAGATATTTTAAACTTTTTATTTGTTGGGCAGCGAACGTCTGTACGGATACAGATAACTGGCTTCTGTCGTTATGTTGTTTTATCTGTGGTCTAATATCGCTTAGAGTTAAATTAACAGATTCACGGACATCTAAAACGTGACTGACTACATTATTGCTGCAAATAAACTTACCAACTACATCCAATTACGAATAAAATTTTAATTTTCTTGGCAGCCATATTGAAATTGCTATCGGCAACACTGAAACCATAGACACTAGACCACAGAGTAAAAATTTAAACACACAAGGCAGTGTTGAGTGAGCAAGTGTATATGCGTGGTAACTTATGTTATAATTCCATATCTTGCGCTTCATCATCACTGAATTCGCTCATAGAACTCTCTGTATCGCTATTGTTGGCGTTGCCATTGGAAGGCTTGGATCCCGAGGAGGCTGGAGCTGCGCCCCCCATGCCGGTTATTGCGTCTTTTTCTAGAAGGGCTTCTTCTGTTGCGAATCTTCGAACGTAATCTGAAAAAGGTATAACGGAAGTTATCAATATACATCAATAAAATCGAGTAAATAAATATTTAGGGGGCTCCCATAAAACGGAAAAATGTTTTGCCGTCTTTATATATTATGTTGGCACGGAACTCCTCTTGGGTGAGTTCGACTCGCACTTCGTAATATTGATAAGCCAATCAATCCATCATCAATCGTATTATTGCCATTGCCGCCTTTTTGTCAACAATTGTAGTGAAAATCACAAAAAACAAAAAGTATCTTGTTTTAGAATTCGGCACTTTGTTTATAGTTTTAGTTTTTTGTAGATACTTAGGTATACTGTTCATCAAAAACAACAAAGATATTTGATTCCAAAATATGGACAGCGGCACTGATGTGCCCCTACTCATATGATATTCCTAGCCCCCTCATGCTTACGCCCATGGTCATATCGCTATCAAATCAGAGTTTCAACAATTGCTGCGTAGGCGCTCTTTATCCATCTTTGACGGAATTGACAATGACAGTACTTTACTACAAAAGAAAAAAATTAAGCAGACTATAGTACTATAATATTAAATAATTCTCTAAGACATACATCACCATGTGTAATTTGCCCCATACCCAGGCCAAATGTAGTAATTCCAAAAATACACCATCAGCTGTTTATTTCATAGTAAGTCAACAGCTCTGACGTACAGCCATTGACAATAAATTCAATACAAATGGCACGTGGCCAATTCATTTCAATACTTTTATCACGTTAATAGTAAAATGTGGTATGATCAGTAATATGTGCAAATAGAGAAAATATTGAGATCTTAAACACTTGTCTTCGACATTTATAAATCAAAGCCCAAGGTCGATGGGACTATCAGCTCCAGGCTCTATAATAATGGCAACCCTGTATCTAATACATGTCCCACTGCTGGCCTCGGGCCTCTTCTCATGATGAGAAGGGTTAGACCATAGTCCACCACCTTAGTAGGTAGTCTTCACACAACCTCGAGTACTTTTTTGGTACTCTAAGGCATGCAGGTTTCCTCACGATGTTTTCCTTCACCGTTAGCGAGCCATAATTTATATGATAAATACACACATATCTTTGAAAAGACGAATCTTAACGATTTATTGACAGACGTGTGTGCCGTGGGCTCGAACCCGAGACCTTTAACTTCGCAGTCCTACGGTCTCCCACTCGGCTATCGCTGCTGCTCCAGGCTCTAAGACCAAACCTTAATCGCTAAATGAAATGTGAAGGTCTAGAGAAAACAATTTGGGATGCGAGTGTAACACATTTTTTGCGTGAGATTCAACTGGCAGTTATAACAACATCGTATCGTCTCATTGTGGAGGTCAACTGGTTATCATTTGTAACATAGCGCCTATATTACCCAGAAAGGGATGATAGCGAAGGATAGGAGCGAGCCTATAGTCACATACCGGACTCATTTCAAGACTACGTGCTGCTGCCAAGATGTGCCTGATTCCAACCAACACTTTTCTTCGGCCCGGAGATTGAAACCGAGACTTAGCGGTAGCATAAACTCTCGCTAGTCAAATCCTGCAAGTTATGTTATGAACTAAGGTAATTCCTCACCTGAAACCTTCTTCTTGTATTCCTCAGGTTTGTGCAGATACATAGCGGCCGCGTCGCCGTTCAGCGGGTCGATGGGGTTAGGGTACGTTAGCAGCTGGGGCAGGAACGACTCGAATATGTTCGACAGGTCTGTGAAGATATCGAGATATTAGATGAGGAACCAGATTGGTGGAATTTGTCTAGGTGCAGAGCAAACCGTACTTAGTATTCTGATCTGTTGTGCTGTCGTTCTGATCTGTGTTCAAAGAATCCTGGCTCATATAGCCCGCTGGAGCTTCCAGGGAACATCATAGGATTTCGCAGGGTTCGAAGTGATATCGTAATGTTATCATTGTTAATTATCTTGATAAATATACCTTAATTATTACACAATTCTAAATAATTAACTCTAATGCCACCATTGACCATTCCCACCTGTCCACCATTTTGCTGCTTTTGCGCGTATCTAAATGCATTATGTGTCAAATATCATCACGAAACAATGATAAATGTGTATTTTGGCAGACTTAATGTGCAAGAAAAGAAAAACAGTGGTTTTATGGTCGAAATGTTAATAATAAAGATATCAAGAATTTAATCATAAATAATATAATGGGTAATTATATAATAATCATCCAATAATTATCTGATGATCGTGCGATAATTATCTGATAATCATCCGATAATAATCAAACAGAACCCTGCTTTACAGCCCGTCGTCAGAGTTAAATAATGTGGAGCCATGGGCCCGTTCGTTAAATGCTAAGCCAAACAGAACCCTTACACAAATTAAATTTAATTAGATCGTTACCTTTTTACTTTCTTTCGATAGATTTATAGCTCTTAATATGTTCAGCTTGTATACGTCAGATTTAAAATTTGACAACACCCTTAAATAGGATCTACAATGCAATACCTCGATAAGGGGCACGTAAATAATCAATTATAAATGGCACACAGAACTGTGGTCATTTGCAATCATGCATACCATTTGTGGTCGATTTAAATTTCAATACGCAATGCCATGCTATCAATCGAGTAGGCGTTTGTGGAGATGAAATTGCCTATTTTAGATTAAATTAAATAAATAGCTAATATTTAAATAGCTAATATTTAAATAGCTGATGCTTTAGGTAAAATAAATTATATAGCTGACTTTAAAAGTGTTCACAAAGTTATGAAACGGGTCACCAAACCATTGACATCCAAACGCACAGTACCTGACACTTCATCAATGTTTGGATGGTACACTTCGTTAATACATTAAGTTAATTTATTAAATTCGAAATATACCACAGAAACTTACCATACAATGCAGTCCAGGCTTGGTTGATGACATCCAAACACACAGTACCAGACACTTCATCAATGTTGGGATGGTACACTTCGTTAATACACTAAGTTAATTTATTAAGTACGAAATAAACAATAGAAACTTACTATAAAATGCAGTCCAACGTTGATTGAAGACAAATATATACGGTACTAGACACTTCATCAATGTTTGGATGGTACACTTAAATAATTGATTAGATTTTAATATTTTAAAGCATAACGTACAACAATAACTTACCATACAATGCAGTCCAGGCTTGGTTGATGACATCCAGACACACGGTGCCAGACACTTCATCAATGTTTGGATGGTACACTTTATTCATAAATCCAATGGACGGTGACTTGAAAGGATAGTGGTCGGGTAAGTGCACTCGGACACGCCATACTCCACCTTCGTAGGGAGCTGAAATTCAAATTTGACAGCTTATTAGACGGATTAGACAAGGAATATGGAACTTCATCAATATGTAGTTAATGCTTGCAGAAGTCTAATCAAAATGAAAATTTTAAAGGCAGTCTGCAAATATAAGAAAGAAATTCAATTAGATTAAGTGGAATTATTTTTAAAGTTGCTAAGAGGCAGCCTGCAAAGCTGTGGACAGTGGATTTAATTAAACTTCTTTTATTTTGTATCGGTTTTACCACAGTATAAATATAACCCAGTACTCTGAATCGATCCTATTCCTTGAAATAACAAAAGACTTTGTCTTCACGAACTATTATTTTATTTTGTATCGGTTTTACCACAGTATAATAATATAACCCAGTACTCTGACTCGATCCTATTCCTTGAAATAACAAAAGACAATCACGCGATATACGATAGGGCTGCCCCCTAACTGTATTTTAATATCATATACCAGGCTACCAATTAACCTATACATTTTCAGTATAAGTTGGTCTCGCATTGCACGGGAAGCCTAAACACCGCGAGACCATCTTATACTAGAAATTATGGGTTGCTGTGTAGGAACCCGTCTATACCTGACTTGAGCAGGCTTCTATCATTATTTTTTTGAATACATTTGTCACAGCGGCGCATCCCCGTCTTTTGTTGGGCCCCTTATTGCGTTCTTATTCCGATTCTATGAAGATAAACTACTCGGTCTTTACTCTGGTTATACCGAGAAAGAAGACACCCTGAGGAATTTTGGCGTGGATCCCTGAGGGTAATTTGTTAATTCTACCAACTGGCACTTTACCAGCATGGTGTACGGATTATGGGGTCAATGGGGCCCAAGCTAGTAGAACAACTTAGAAGCTAGGGAGGAAATTAAATTGTTCTCTATACTTACTTCCTTGAGGACCGAAGAATTTAACGCAGAACTCGTTCAGTCCTCCCAGTATAGTCACCTCGTGTTTACTTTCGATACTGTTGTTTTAATGTTAAGGAAACTCAGACGAGAAAAATACACGTAATTTTAGAGATACAGAAGAGAATGGCAGATTAAGACATGTTATTAAAATAGAAGCTTCTTATCTATCTACAAATATTAATACTAAATGTTTACGTCACAAAAAGAACACAGACATTTTCGTCTACTTCTCAGTTACTGCCGAATAGATTTTGAAGAGATATAACATTTTCGGTAAGGCGCTTTTTGGTATAAAAATCACACATAATATCTAACAATAATAAACATATTATATTATTATTTATTTTGAAACGGCCCAATTCACACAGACGCGAGACGTTGAAAAGGGAAGTAACGATAACACTGATAAGATTACGAACATTCCTCGTGGTAACTGTGACCTACTATTGGAGGTTTTAGTGTTTCAGGCCACAAGATGTACTATTGATACAACACTAACTGCGGTTTCAGCCATGTTGTATATAACTGATCCGTTCCCGAGGGTTGCAGCGTGATGTTATATATAATAATAGCAGCCCTGTATCTAATACATGTCCCACTGGTGGGCTTGGGCCTCTTCTCATGATGAGAAGGGTTTAGGCCATAGTCCACGACGCTGGTCCAGTGCGGATTGTTAGACACCCTGGAGCACTTTTTAGGCACTCTCAGGCATGCAGGATGCCTCACGATATATGATAAATACACATATCTTTAAAAAGACGAATCTTAACGATTTATTGACAGAGGTGTGTCCGTGTGTGCCGTGGGTTCGAACCCGAGACCTTTAACTTCGCAGTCCTACGGTCTCCCACTTGGATATCGTGTATGTAATATACCTTCTTCAATCATTTCTAAGCAAAGGCTTAGAGTTATACAAGGCAAAATACTATAACAATAAAGATTGCTTTAGAAATACCTACTGTCTTCAATAATAAAAACCATGCTAAGGCTTAAGTAGGTTTTATCGGCTTAACTTGTCAATGGTATAATACTGCTCCGTTTCTAAATATCTAAGTATTTGAAACATCCTATTAATATTATAAATATGAAAGTTGCAGAAATTAAAATATGTTGATATTTAATTAACTTTTAAACTATCGCGTTGCATGATTATTATTATAATTTTGACGGGAATTAACGCGAAACATGCATATTATTTACCTTTTGGCTATACGTTTCGGCAACGGGTTACACCGGCCGTTTTCTATAGCGTATAGCCAAAAGGTAAATAATATGCATGTTTCGCGTTAATTCCCGTCAAAATTATAATAATGTTGATATTTGTTACTCTTTCACACAAAAACTTCTGGTTTGATTTTGATGAATTATGATACACTTTTAACGGAGTTATTACACCAATCGATCGATTATCGATAGATGCCATCAACCGATTGTGGAAAGAATTGGTTGGTTGATTTCGATCGATAGTTTCAGTTCTATTTAGGGTTGCCAACTGTCCCGGTTTTATTGACATAAATTGAAATGTTCCGTGCGGGATGGCCCATGTCCGGTATTTTCGGCCTTAGGCTAGATTTTACTAAACTTCTTGCCGAAACTTATTTTTTTTCTTATAATTCAGTATGCCGCTAAGGGTGTTAACGAGGTCAGCCGCGTCGAAATTAAATTTATTTCTAAAATTTAACAGATATTGTTTAACGTGATAACGTTTATATCGTCGGACGGACCCCATTATAAAAGCCAGATGTGCAAATTATCTATTGGAGCGAAAATCTTTTGATCCGAAAGTCAACCTATCACGCCAATGGAGCAATTCGATCGACCACAACGACTTTCGATAAATTGGTGTTATTACACCCTTACATTTCTTGGTTCACTTTGTAAATATTTATTTAGAGTTCTAAAAATAATGTTTTAAAAGTATTTAGTTTTAAGTAAGTCATTATTTCTTCTAAAACAATTTTGAAAAACAGGATAAACGTTATCATACAAAGTCACAAAGTAAAATCATGACAATGTAACACTGTAATTAGGTCAAAGAATGGGAAGGGGACACAGTTGTGCGAGCACCATAAATGATGTCAGTTTTATAGTACCGCCTTTCTCGAGCTCGCTCCCAACAGCTATAACACGGATTACTTCACCAAAGAACTACGATTATATGTCCATAATTATCGTATAGTTGAGAAAGACCACAAGCAATACTATGACAAGAAGCCGAACCAATGTCGGGTCAGCTTCTAGATTAACAGATATCAACATTTAACGCAGATCGACTGCCATCAAACCTCCACAACACAGTACAAGGCAATACGAAACTCTTTGTAAGACTAGTCGTCACTTTCTTGTCTTTGGTCTTTTCTTAGCGACTGCCATAACCAATCAAGTAATAACATTGTTAAAAAAATCAAATTAAAACATAGCATTTCAGTAGATTATAGTAGCCGCGTCGGTATTGCGTCATTATAACGTAGTGAGTTACGACACTAGACACGTTTCGCGTCAAATATCTCACTATCATAGCGTACAGATAAAGATGGAGTAAGGTGACTTGCATTATAATGTTATTGTTGGATTAAAAATATATGAAACATTAGATAAGAAAACAGTAAATTTACAAAAAAAAACGTTTGAATTGTACCATTCGTTGGCCTTGAGATTTAGCGAGGAAAAAGACAAGCGCAATAAGAAATATATACTACGAAATATACAATAATAAATACAATACAATATATATGTGCAAACAGACAAACTTTAAGTTCTAACTCATACACAAAGTCTATGTACTAGCATAAAGCGCACTGGACATCCCAAAGCGACTATTCCTCCGGAAGACGAGTAGCAAGAATTTAATGAGTAATGATAATAAGTGTCAATTTAAGTTATGTCATAGTTAACGTGCTGACAACGTCGATGAAGTGGGCTTGTCACCCACGCTTTGCAGCTGTTTATTTATGAGTGTAGCGTAGTGGGTCTTTAATGCTGTGGTCATGCTAACACTGAATCGAAAGGGCAAATTTCGTGTGTAGAAAATAGTAAATCAATTCACTCTGCCTCGATGGTCTAGAGGTCACTGTATGCTACTCTAACCGCGAAGTCTTCGGATTCGATTGCCGGGTGTTATTAGTGTTATTTTTTATCTTTCTATCAGCATAATATACACAACAGGAGCACGGAGTTGGAATTGTGCCCGGTTTATAGAGATAGGCTCACTCCCTATCCCATGGGATAAACATAACAGGTGAAGTGTTGGTGTTGCACACCTATGCCACACCCTTCTGGGTAATATAGGCGTTATATTATGTTATGTTAATCCATTTACGCTACACGAATACACCGATCTCGATGAAAACTACCGGAGTATGGCCTTAAACCTGGACGCAGGCTATTTTATCGCAACATGGTATACTATTGAATTCAAAGCATTGTCCTTTGTCAAAACAGGTAAGTCACATTACATTTGACTCGTAATTTGGTAGAGCGACATATATTTAAATACGGTTTATAACAACAAGTACACCACACACCATTTAATATTGGATAGTGTATTGTAAAAAAAAACAAATAAAAAAAAATAAAATAAAAAAACTAATTAAAAAAAAGAATATTCTTAACTCAAGCGTATTCTAAATATTATAATTATGAACTAATTTTTTTCAAAGAAAAAGGAACCGCCTTCAAAAACTCAAAAGTAAAAAATAAAATATTCGCTAAACTTTGCTTACCTTTATATTAATTTGTTTAAAACAATAAACCCAAATAATTATGTAATACCAATTAATTATGTTTTTTTGAAGTCGGCGCCAAATTACAAAATCAAATACCAATTAAAACCGTATTTACCGAATTAATTGTTGAAAAAATCACAAAATCAAATAACAATTAAAACCGTATTTACCGAAATAATTGTTGAAAAAATCTCAAAATCAAATACCAATTGAATTGGTATTTGATTTTGTAATTTGGCGCCGACTTCAAAAAAATATAATTAATTGGTATTACATAATTATTTGGGTTTATTGTTTTAAACAAATTAATATAAAGGTAAGCAAAGTTTAGCGAATATTTTATTTTTTACTTTTGAGTTTTTGAAGGCGGTTCCTTTTTCTTTGAAAAAAATTAGTTCATAATTATAATATTTAGAATACGCTCGAGTTAAGAATATTCTTTTTTTTAATTAGTTTTTTTTATTTTATTTTTTTTATTTGTTTTTTTTATTTTATTTTTTTATTTCAAGCTTTTTAGTGTCTTAGTTTTTTAGATTTAACGATGGGGTTAGGAAGAAATACTAAGGCATCATTACGCATGAAACACAATAGAAACAATCAAAATAATCAAAAAATTCTTTCTGAGATCTTCATGATCATAAGTTATCACTACGATAATAACAAATGTGCTGAAACGTAAGCCCCGTCCAAACCTAAGCAGAGCTTTCGGTACTTTAAGGGTAGGTAAGTAGGCTGTCTCTGCTTACCCTTCAAAGCATACACAGGCATGATGTTATGTTATGTAGTGGTGAAAACAATACATAGATACACGATTGCACAAAACGTGGTTCATTAGCTATTCGTTTTTGAAGAGTTCCGTTGCCTGTCTCCAAAGATCTTCATCAGATTCTGATAAATTATATACTAAAACCTTCCTTGAAACACAAGGATTAAAATACCGAAAACTGCATTCAAATCGGATCAGTAGTTTCCGAGAAAATCGCGAACATAAAAAGGTGACATACATACATACATACGGATCGAATACAGAACCTCTTTTTTTTTTTGAAGTCGGTTAATAAATAAGTACGTCGGGCAAATTTTGCAAACAAAAACATTTAGTCAGGTCACTGACTCAAATTAATTCAAAAAAAACTCAAAAGTAAAAAATAAAATATTCGCTAAACTTTGCTTACCTTTATATTAATTTGTTTAAACAATAAACCTAAATAATTATGTAATACCAATTAATTATATTTTTTTGAAGTCGGCGCCAAATCACATAATTGCTGATACGGTTTTAATTGTTATTTAATTTTGTGATTGTTTCAACAATTATTTCGGTAAATACGGTTTTAATTGGTATTTTTGATTTTGTAATTTGGCGCCGACTTAAAAAAAATATAATTAATTGGTATTACATAATTATTTAGGTTTATTGTTTAAACAAATTAATATAAAGGTAAGCAAAGTTTAGCGAATATTTTATTTTTTACTTTTGAGTTTTTGAAGGCGGTTCCTTTTTCTTTGAAAAAAATTATTACATAAAATAATATAATATTTAGAATACGCTCGAGTTAAGAATATTCTTTTTTTTAATTAGTTTTTTTATTTTATTTTTTTATTTCAAGCTTTTTAGTTTCTTAGTTTTTTTACTTTGAGTTTTTGAAGGCGGTTCCTTTTTCTTTGAAAAAAATTAGTACATATTATAATATTTAGAATACGCTCGAGTTAAGAATATTCTTTTTTTTAATTAGTTTTTTTTATTTTATTTTTTTATTAGAGGAAAGTGACTAAATATGGAATACCATTTTGTTTTTGGGATATAAAAAAAAACTTCATATAAATTAAATCAGTTTAATGTTTTCACTAATTAGTCATACATTTATATGTAATAATTAACAGCCTTTAATCAAATATATTAGTTATCAAATTTAATCTAACACAAAAAACAATATCACAAATGAGTAACCAAATATGGAATAGGTACCCATATATGGAATATAAGCATAAATCAACATAAAAATAACAGAAATAGACATTAATATCTTTGAGATCAATTAAATGAATATAACATATTGTGATCAATGAAAGAAGTTACCTAATTACTTGCAAAAGTCACAGATGCAAAAAAAAAAAAAAAAAAAAAAAAAAATGCTGTGCCGCTTTCAAATACCCCATTTTCTTTTCCCGGACGAATTTTATAGCTTGTGCCATTTTTCTTCATCCCAGGTTTTTCGTTTGGTTGATTGTAGACCGGACATTCTAAAAACAAATATAACATAATAATATATTTTTAAAGAAATAATAGCAAGTATCTATCATATGAAATATTAAGACCTAATATTCCATAATTAGACACCGACGACTGTCCATATTTGGATTTTTATACTAGTTCATACTCTTCTAAATATTTTTTCAAGTTACAATATTTTAATGACAAAAGATCACAAAATAGTGAAATAAACATAGTACTGATATACTAAATAGTATAACACTTATGTATACAAACATAACAGCTGGTAATACTCATTTATTACTTACCTTTAAAATTTTCTGCACGACAACAAAACAAAACACACCTGCCACACGTGAAGCGTTCGCGCAACTGACTCGATGGTGTGAGTTCGATAGTTAGTAGACCGAATGAAACAGAAGATGGTCGAGTGTTGCGTTTCATACTTATAGTCTTAGAGAAATGAAGGAATTCCATATTAGGATACTATTTCATATTTGGTTACTTTCCTCTATCAAATCCTTATATATTATCAAAAAATTATTTCTGAGATCTTCATGATCATAAGTTATCACTACGATAATAACAAATATGCTGAAACGTAAGCCCCGTCCAAACCTAAGCAGAGCTTTCGGTACTTTAAGGGTAGGTAAGTAGGCTGTCTCTGCTTACCCTTCAAAGCATACACAGGCATGATGTTATGTTATGTAGTGGTGAAAACAATACATAGATACACGATTGCACAAAACGTGGTTCATTAGCTATTCGTTTTTGAAGAGTTCCGTTGCCTGTCTCCAAAGATCTTCATTAGATTCTGATAAATTATATACTAAAACCTTCCTTGAAACACAAGGATTAAAATACTGAAAACTGCATTCAAATCGGATCAGTAGTTTCCGAGAAAATCGCAAACATAAAAAGGTGACATACATACATACATACATACATACGGATCAAATACAGAACCTCCTTTTTTTTTTGAAGTCGGTTAATAAGGAAATAAGCAGCGATAGCCGAGTGAGAGACCGTAGGACTGCGAAGTTAAAGGTCTCGGGTTCGATCGCACGGCACACACCTCTAGTCTTTTCGAAGATATGTGTGTATCTATATAATTATATAAAAAAATGAAACCCGTTTTCCGTTGTCACGACATAGCATGAAAACGGCTTGACCGATTTGGCTGATTTTTTTTTGTAGTTTTCTAATACTCTGTACAAGGTTCTTACGGAAAAAAATATATAAAAATGAAACCCGTTTTCCGTTGTCACGACATAGCATGAAAACGGCTTGACCGATTTGGCTGATTTTTTTTATTGTAGTTTTCTAATACTCTGTACAAGGTTCTTACGAAAAAAAATATTAAGAAAATCTCTCAGAAAGATAAAAAAATATACATTTAATTTTGCATATTTTAAAAAAAGCGCGTTACGAATGTCAACGTCATTCAATTTAAAACAAAAAAACTCTGTGGTGATCTATGACACCACAGACATAACCGCGAGCTGTGAAAATATATATTTAGTTTGTTATTTAATAAAATTAGTAAAGTCCTTCTCAGGTATTACGAGACCAGGGAAATAGGTATTCATTTTTATATGGAGGATATTATAGATTCCAGTTCAAATTGAATAGGTACGCATACATATGATAGGTCAGCTATACAAAATAAAGTAGTGCATCAAATTTACGCTAAGGCGGTAAGAAGTTCGCCGGGTCAGCTAGTTTATCATATAAATTATCGCTCGCTAACGGTGAAGGAAAACATCGTGAGGAAACCTACATGCCTGAGTGCCTAATAATTGCTCGAGGGTGTGTGAAGTTGCTATTATAAGGAAATAATAATTACACGATAACATTATTTTAACATTTCTATATCCTGAAATATTATACGTATACGGTAACTAAGGTTCCTACTAATGTAAGATTTTCTTTGAAGTCCGAGCAAGAGAGCAATTTCAGTCTCAAAATGTCTAATAAATAATAAAAAATTTAAATACGCGACGTAAATTCGCAAAATGCTGTACCGTATTAATTATGTAGTAGAGCAGACGCAATCGATAGTTGGTCTGGTCTTTGTCTGGCTACGATGTCTGGATTCGTCTGGCTAGGTCGAGGACCTAGAAGTCCTTGAATTATGAGATCTTGACACCTTTGTTTGATTTTATAAGGATTTGATTGAGGCAAAATTTGAATTCAGATTTATGCTGTAAATACGAAATTTGTTGCGTTTAATACTTTTATGTCCAATTTGGTTGATGTTCATTTGTCAATGATTTAAACATAACACTTTAGAATACCTAATGGCGGCTCCAGAAGCTGGCTGTTTGTCACAAACAAAAATAGGAAACAGCAAACGCCGAACACCCAATACAAGCCAGCGTCCTCACGTTTGGCGAACGTGTCAGTATATTACTAATCGGCAAATATGACTGACGTCGAGCTTGTGGCAGCTATTAATTTCGGATTGAATTTTTTATAGGTCCTAAATGATAGGGGGTGAGCCTACCGCCATCTAACGTGTAGAGTTTCAACACCATAGTGTTATTAAGAACTAATTGATACAAAACCCACAAGTACACATTTGCTCCGCTCCGGCAACGTACCCAAGACCTCGAGATAATTAATTCACAGACACAGACAATTATATTTTAATGGAGTTGCCGAACTGTTTGCCGAACAATCTTTTGATTTGTAAAAAATGTCGGCACCTACTCCGATCACTGGCGAACGCAAACTCAATCAGGGAAACATCAACAAACACACGTCCACGTGTTGGCGTTTGCTGTTTGGTGTTCGAGCGTCTGGAGCCGGCATATAACAACAGCAGGTTTACAACTATTTACTAATTTAGTAAAATGAATCTGTAAAGAGGTAAGTATAAGCTCCAGATATGGGTGAGCAGCTCTTCATATTTTGCTTAAAATTTTGGTAAAAATAATGATGAGGTCTGATGAAATAATAATAATTGAAGAGAACTTATTTTTTTAAGTCTCATTTTAACTTAAAAATATTATGAACTACAAATGTAAGTAATTTTAACAGAAACTAAGGTCAAAGACCCGTTCCATGATTGTATTTGTGAGCTAGTATCGGCAAAATTCTGGAAAAGAGATAAGATCGCTCGGGTCTTTTAAACAATAAGTATTTAATGCGTTTTTAATCGTTTCTGCCTTATGTATGACGAGAACCGAGAACCATAATAGACTACTTCTAAATATAAGATACGCAGACTTCTCTCACTCGGGGCAAAGTAAAACTAAGATTACTGTCATTCAGGGTCATACATGGTCACTATAACGTTAGGTCAAAAGTTATCATACTACAATGAACTTGGATAAAAGGCAAAAATACACGTAAGGTCACAATAGCTTATGAATTTTCTTAAGGAAGGTTAAAGAAAATATAAATCGACAATCGATTATAAGCAGAGTTGGGTCCAAAAAAGTGAGTTTGTTTTGTTAAAAAATATTGAATAACTTTTTTTTTTTTTTGGATTGAAACTTGGATTATTTTTGCCTCGTGAAATAAATTACCTACATGACAATGTGCTTTTAAATCTAATTTGGTGAACTAATATCGTGTCTTTTGAAAACATACTAAATTAGTAAAAACTAGCGCAAACATTCAACAAACGTCCGCGCGTGTTACCTCTATAAAATATAGCCTATGCTACTCAGGAATATTCAAGCATAATAATGGTGTTTTTAACACGCTTATATTAGCTTCACCTGTATGTTTGTTTGTTTGTTTGTTTGTATGTAACCGACTCCTTTGGACTCGATTTTGACCCACTTTAAACGGACAGATTTAATTCAAACTTTCTACACTTGTAAAGAATCAGCGACAATATAATAATTTCATAAATTTATCTCATTATCCTGATTAGGATCGCCAGGATTAAAAAAAAACTAAAAAACACGCTTTTAAATAACATCAAACTAAAAAGTGAAAAATAAATATAGTTTAAAAAAACTAAAAAAACACGCTTTTAAAGCACATCAAACTAAAAAGTGAAAAATAATTCTTATTATAACCTGAAAATAATAATAAACGAAAAATACTAGTACTATTGTGAAAAAAAGCGTGGGTCGCTCGATAGACGAAAAATATGGCACAGAGCGCCCCACGCTTTTTTTCCCAATAGTACTAGTATTTTTCGTTTATTATTATTTTTTATCGGTAAGTATTTCTGAGTTAAATCGTAACAAACAACGAAGAAAACAATAAAATCTTTTCTCTTTCAAATATTAGTTCAGATTTACATTTTAAATTATACGCCAAACTACGTCTCATTCTATTAAGTTTGTGTTTATCTCACAAACTATTTTTAACAAGATAGCTATTTAAAATACGTAGTACTTAATGCTTATTTTTCTAGGTTTGCGATGTTTACAGTTATTTTTCAAGGACATCGACATTTGGCGCACAACAAATTATATAGTGATGTAGGTACGTTAAGATTAGATTAATAATGGCGAAATGCCGTTTATTTGATTGGCAATTATTATATATAAAGTGCTTTATATTTAATAGAATATCAAATAAAGATTTCGTATGGGCAACGATTAGATTACTGATTAAAAGTTTACTTAATTATTATTATTTTTTTATTTAATTCGTTGTGTGAGTGTGGTCTTGCAGATGGGTCCATCGATCATATCTTCCTCGATTGTCGGTTGACTGGTTCAACCGACAATCGAGGAAGATATGATCGATGGACCCATCTGCAAGACCACACTCACACAACGAATTAAATTTCTTTCTCCTTTGAACAAGTAATTTCGAAATTGAAAATCCAAATACCTGTTAATGTCCGTCATCTCCTTTCTTTTTTCCCAAATCCCCATAATTATGATAAATGCTTTTATTAAATTTATTTTAACGTATTGTATAATTTGTCTGTCTTTACTGTGTTTGTTATATTATAGTTTATCAACGAATATTTTTGTTGTTCTAGATCCAAACATCAATGGTCTCCTAACTGATATTATGTTGTAAATAATATATTATAAATAATATATTATAAATTAGTCTTAAAACCCATGTGTAGCCATTACACGACACTGGCAAAATTTGTATCGGTAATAAGTATCGGCTGATTGCCATAAAAAAAAAATATTTAAATATTTTAGCAGCAAAGTAAATACACAATGTTTCAGGCAAGCTTGAGGTAGGTAATGCAGGTTCAAAATTCAAATTGATAGTGCAATGGATGGTTATAAACCATGACTTAGATCGTAAAATACAACCCAAAATCATTGTCAAAATATGCAAAGTTTAAGAAATTAATATTAAAACAATCATTCAATCCGTAATATTAGACCAATCCTCGCTGAATCAGTTTCGCGCTCTGTTTAATTCAATGTGCATTCTAAACGTCATCGCATCATGAATACTTGAATCAATACAATCGTGTGGGTGCGAATGGCTGTATAACCAAACCTTTGTCTTGTATCGAGTCAAAAAAAAAAGTAAATTTTATGTTTTAATTTTAGTTTGAAAGTTGGCAATAAGTATTGTTTATGAATAAATATTGTTTATATAAGGTTTTTTGTGCTACGTGTTTGGGACGATATTTTATAATCGTTCAAGAAATTTTCGAAACTTTACGATATGACGCAAGGCATGATACGAAAAATATTATGTACATGACGGTTTATGTATTCCACATGTCAATGAGGTTTGGGTTTCAATATCATACCGTTCGCAGAAAAGGAAGTTCGCATAGAAATACGGGTTTTAACTTGGCTTCCAATTTAAATACGAGGAATGGAACGTCATGAAATTTATTGGGCAAACCCACAGAATATCTCCCATGAAATATTTTATGTACGTCTGCATTCCTACCTATACTGTACATACCTTACCACATTTCAACGATAAAATTATACGTACTGTGTATATAGGCAATTAAATTAATCATACCGTACATAACATTTCATCATATTTAAAATACAGCGAAATAATAATAACCGTTAAAAAAAAAATAGCTATGGTACATACACACGTCGGTAATTATTTTTTACAAAACAAAAAGTACGAATTTACTGGTGCCAATTCATGTTAGAAAGCTTCGGGTTTTTATTTTATTTTGCGAGACGCGAGTGAGAGTCATTATTTCATCTAATGCGCGCCTAAATTGAGACACACGTAATTAGGTAGCCATTTATTACGTTACATAATTTACTTTTAATTTGTTAAGTGAATGATGAGTGAGTAGGTATGTAATTTGTTTTAGTTTGGTAAATTACTTCACCAAACCAAAAAAACTATGACCACTACCGACAACTATGATAACTTCTTCCATTAGAAGAAATGGAAGAAGTTGTCAGTAGTGGTCAGTTTACCTGCAATAGGTCAATTCAATGGATTTGGCTGGTTGACATCATTTATAGCAATCTTTCAGTTAATAAATAAATACATAGGTAGGTTGAGATAATATTGCGCAATTATAGCAAGACTGACATTTCTTAAAATATAGGTTGATTGAGATAATTATGAAAAAGTATAGCTCAATTGATATTTGAAGCGTAATTTTTAAATTGTTATTATGAGGGAATTAATATTTAAAATACCATAATAAGACTCCGATTTTAGAATTAACACTGTAATCTGAGTAACAAGTTAAAAAACCGGCCAAGTGCGTGTCGGGCCACGCGCAGTAGGGTTCCGTAGCTAGTCGTAACAACATATTTCGACTTAAAAGGGATTTACTATCTGTATTAAACAAGTAACATCTTCATACAAGTCATTACTTTCAAAGGTTTTTGTAATTTGCACGAATTATTTTAAGTAACTGCATTTTACAAATGTTGAGGAAGCGAAAGAAGTATGTAAGGAGCGAAGCACATGGCGTTCCATCGTCCCTGCCTACCCCCGTGGGATAAAGGCGTGATTTTATATATGTATGTTTATTTATGTTTCAAGAATTTTGAACGAAATATTCTGAGTAACTGCATCTGACATTTCGGACCCCTATTCCTCTTGAACTAATGAAGTGAACTTATCCGCTATAGTTTTCCTTTCAAGTTCATTACACGTACTACCGACACACTTTTTTTCAGATTTTGGGATCCAGTAGTTTAGCTTTTAGAGGGGGCGGACGCTCACCTCAAACAAAAATTTGCTCTTTAAAGTTAATTATCTCGCAAACGGATCTCTAAATCAAAAAACTGTCTTAGCAACCCTTAAACGTTTTTAAAAGTCCTATCTAACAATACCCGACACTATGGGGTAGGCGACAAAAAAAAAACATCCCTACTTTACATGTAGGGGACCTACCCGAAAAAAAATATTTTTCCAAATTTTATTCTACGACTTTCTTTGTTTAGTTAACATACATGTTTATGCAAAATTTTCTAGCACCAACGGTTTCGTCGCTATGCCTCGGACAGACGGACGGACAGACGGACATGGCGAAACTATAAGGGTTCCTTGTAGGTACTACGGAACCCTAAAAAAAGTCGAAATATATCGATAACTATAAGATTTGAGACCTAACAAGATCGTTTTCTTACGGAATATTAGATATTAAATAAAACTAGCTACAACAAAATACATGGTAAAAAAACCCATATCTTAAATATCGATAAATTAGTAATTTTTCATGGTTATCTCAAAAAACGTGTTTTCAAGACATGTCAGTCTTGCAATATGTAAGTTATATTATCTCAGAAGTAATAATGTGGAAAAATTGGTGCTAACTAAAATCTGTGACCCCAAATATGTATTCATAAATGTCAGTTTGTGGTTCAAACCAATTACCATTTTACGAAGATTATTCTTTGGATTAGAATGTATGGATGATTATCTTTGCCTAATTAAAAAATTGTGAGTCTTGTTTATGTTTTTCTTTTTTGTAATTTTTTGTCATACTGTAGGTAGACAAAACAAGGGGTCAATGGACACAATTCCAATGGTCAATAAAAATTTAAATAGATATAGCATGTGTAAATTCTTGCTATGGATCAGCATAATCATAATCATTCAACCAGAACTAAAATGAAACTGGTAATACAAAATATCAAGCATATTTAAGACAACACAGTAAATCATGAAATTAAAAAAGAAAACGGCTTGGTTATATCTAGAAGTTTCCAGTTGTTTGGATAATTGTTTGTATGACTTAAATATTATACCGGTAGATGAAAATAATTGCATCATGAAAATATATAGATGTGATGATAAGTGGATTTGAGCTTATAATTATTTTAGTTCCAGGACCTTTTTTTTACATAAATAAATTCTAAAATTATTTTTTCTTTTATGATTGATTTAGAAGTATTTTTGTGTTATTGTTTAATAAGTGCATTGTGCAAGCTTTATTTGGCTACAGTTAATAGATATAAACAATTTAAGTATTATTTTGTAAAAAAAACCATATAACATGTCTTGGGACTCTTTGATAAAAATTAAATGTGTGTAGTAATACTAATAACTAACAGACAACAAAGGGATGTTTTTTGTGAACCTATGCTAGTACCAATATTTATATGGGGTTTAAATCATGTTACTGTAATAGGTACCTACTACAATATAATAGCAGTAAGCAACATGAAAAAAAAAATCTATAAATTGTAACTAGAACAATAAGATAGTGAAGTGTTTGAATAAATTATTAATAACAATGGAGGAACTTCCTTGTTATTGTTACTAATCAATAATGACAAGATATTAATATTAAACTGAAACATCAACCAAGTTAATAGTCAAGTAAAATATTTTCATACAATAATGGTTAGAAAATAAAAAAATGTGTTTTACATATTAATGACTATCATACAGGGCTGAGAATCTATTTTTTGTTAATTTTACATCAAATTGGTAGTCATAATTTTGATATTTAATACTTTTCTAATAACATGCCCAGCTATGTGCAAATTTATATGAATAGATATCAATGGAAAATATTATTGTGTGTAATAAATAATTATTTACATAGCAAGTATGTGACTAATTTCAGAATGAGCAACAGAAAAACATATGCTACAAACATGCGTAATCATAATTAAATTAAAAAATTCAATGCAAATTGTATGGAGTCTTTCCACCCTAGACAAACATAGGAACCTGTTAGTAGAATTTTTATACATCACAGTAACAAAGAAAAATGTATTATCTACTGTGTATGAAGGTGCAGCTACTATTAATTAAGCATATTGGGTTCATAATCCGTATAGTGAACGCGTAAGGCCATAGCACACAGAGAAAAAAAATGCGCAATCAGAACCCTGGCCTACATTAGGAATTACGAAATATAGCACTCAGTACAGTACATACGGAAGAGTACTTTAAACTAACGTAACGCACCTTCCTACTACATTATCAATGTGTTATATATAGATACGTTGGCCCACGGAGACGTGAAAAGAATGCACGCTCTTCACCCAGACAAATAGTCAAAGGTCTATCAATAAGAACCTTCAAATAAAATGTTATTTATAACTAGCATAAGTGAACAACAAAGAAATGTTAATAAAAACACACCCCTTATTGATTTTATATTGGGTCGTGACAATCAGCTGATGGCCCTACGGCTACTTATTTACATGGTGGCCCTCGAACGCAATAGGTTCTTTGTAATGACGATAACAAAGAAAGGATACAGTTTGATGACATCTGTGTCCATGCGACGTTTCCCAGCGCTCGGTGACGACATCTTCGTGATCTATTACTAATAAATCACAATATCGAACACGAACACTAGAACAAACTCACACTAGACGCAGCTAAACCAATTTTTCGTGCACCAGCAGCAGTCAGAAAAATAACATTGTAGAAAAACAATGGACACAAACCATAGACTAAAATTTCGAAGATGATGTGTAATGAAATTGGTGCTGCCATATACTAAAACGAAATTACATAAATGAACCAGCAGTTTTTCCAGTCATTTTGACTAGTGTAAACGTTACTTTATAATAGACAACGGCTATTCCAGAAGATTATGCGTCAAAAATTAAAAAGCCTGGCAAATTTGTCTATGCGTCATCATCAGCGAAACTTCGCGTGTGTGTGATCAAGGAAGATTATTTATAATTCAGTTTTAATTATAGATTTCTTTAACATATACATCCCAAACTTAGTTAGGACGCTGCGCTTGTGGACTGCGACGCTCCGTCGGCGCGCCACGAATGCGGAAACATGTGTTTTGATGTGAACATCCAATGGTGATACATGACAACAAATTGTAACTTATCGGAGCTTCTGTTCGTAGAAATTGTGTTTGGAAGTGATAAAAGTGTGTTGTGATATCGTTTAGACCTGGTGAATTGTGCGGGGGATCAGTGGGAGGCTGGTGATAAGTGATAAAGTGCTTTCATTTCCGGTGTGTTTTGTAGTGATGTGGGCGCTCCGGTGAATTGTCTTTCCGTGCTTTTGTATTATCCAGGCACAGGCATGGCGAACACGGGAATCGGAGTCTCTTTTGACCCTAATGACATGACCAGGTCTGTATATCTCAAAGTTTGTGGTATAACCAAAATATCTTTCAATTTAGAGATTCAAATAGGAATACTTTACTATTTTGATTTGCCAAAATAAATGACATTTAGCACTTTTTATCAGTTAAAACCACATTTACATGTAGATATACTATTTAAGTTCTTTAAAACACCTTATACTGCTTAAAGTCAACATTTTCTGTAAGCAATCAAATGTTACAGTATACAATAGTTTTTATTTTAACAATAGACTTTTATTGTAAGTTGATGTGTCACTCATTTTATAAATAAATAAAATAGAAAGATGAAGTACCTACTTACATTACACAATCATCATATTTCCAATTTCCCTATTTAATAGCTGTTTTGAATTTGTTGTTATAAAAGTAAACAATTAAGTACCTACATAATTTATGAGGATACACATTGCTTTAGTTACTTTGCATTGAAAATTACAATGTTTTGGTGTAGTAACTCTAAGCCTACACTAGGGCTGATATTTATAGGGTGTACTTAGACATAAGCTTAGAGTAAGAATCTGCGTTTGTGACCAAAATACTAAAGCAGTGTTATGTCGTAAGTAAGTGTGAACTATGTCTAAGCCAATTATAAGTGTGATCAATCTTTTAGGATAGCCTTTACTGTAGGGTTCAGTCCCTTTCACCACAGTTAGAGAGCTTGTAATTTATAGGTATGCCATATAGGTAACTGCTAATAAGATTACTCAAATAAATTGAGATTTTGATAAATAAGAGAGTAAATATTTATCAATAAGTTACAGTAGCTTATCTAAAGTCTTACTAGCTTCTGCGTGCGGCTCTTCCCAAGTAATTGGTATAAGGTATGTCAATATACTTAAATTAATTTTGATTTGAACCTTAACAGTATGATTAAAATTGTTCTAAGCTTCGGTAATTCAAATCATACTATTTTGAATAGTAAAATTTTAATTTATTAAATTTCTTATATTATTTTTATTTGCAATTATATAATTATAATGTTGGGGTTCCTTGGGGTTTATGAAAATAAATGACTAGCTTATGTCTTATTCCTCAGATCCTAAACTACCTATTTATATAAATTTTCATCATAATTAGTTCATTAGTTAAGATGTGAAAGCATAACAGACAGACGATCAGTTACTTTCTCATTTATAATATCCTTAATATTAGCCGGTTTCTGAGATTCAAGATATATTTTGTCATAAATATAACATGATAGAATTTAAAACTGACACAAGTTACAAATTATTGGAATTGGTGAAATTTGTTGTATTAAGTAGTAGCTGCTCCCGCATTCATCCCGAGTTCCACCTTACTGCTCTGCTCGCCGTCACAGACAGACAGACAAAAATTTAAAAAACTTTGTTTTAAGTAAAGGTATTGTCCAAGCAACTATACCAGCTAGAAAAAAAAACATTGTATTTTGACATTAAAAACAGACACTTCAATATAATTAAGAAACAGTTGAAAAAGATGTGGGACCAGCAGGATTTGAAAGAGGCGACCATAGCTGGATTGCTAAAGCAACTGCCAGGTGTGCAGTAGGACGCAGGTTCAAATCCTGCCGGTCCGATAGTATAATTTGTATTTCTTAGTATAATTTACTAAGCATAGCTAAATGCTATAAAAATAATTAATTAGAAATAGAGACTTCAATGTTATTTATATATTTGTATTTATAGATAGATATTAATAAGGATTAACCATATACATAACCAACATGTCCCAGATATCTATATTATTGTAAATTAATTTTGTAATAGTGCTAGTCCTTAACTTCATAAACATTCCTTGTAAAGCCCATGCTGTGTAAATATTACAAAAACAACTTTCCTGTGAAATTACATTTCATTTTGGCTGGTGAATCACTGAAACATGTAAACAAAACAGTTATTAAAATAATGTAAGGATGTTAAACCTGTCAATCAATTGTCAATTGATTGCAAAATGGCAGAAGAGTTGGTTTGTATCTTACTTAAGATAGGTACAAATGGATGAATGTGACGTCACATAATGACATAACATACCGTTGAGAAAATTAGGGTCCTGCCAAGAGGCGAATGTAGCTTAGTGGTTAAAGCGTCTGCCTAGAATGCAGAGGTTGCATGTTCAAGTCCTGCAACATAAAAAAATATAATTAAGCATAGCTAAATGCTATTAAAATAATCAATAAGAAATCTTTAATTGTTTTGGTGAAGTATAACCATTAATCGAAATTAACTCTCTTCTCTTTCATTCATCTTCATTCTACCATTGAATAATTAATTGGTAACACCCTTCTGTATTTAGGATAACTTCCACTAGGGCCTTGTGGAAGTTAATCTTTAGATTGCTATAGAGAGAAATCATAAAGAACTAAGTTAAATGATTTATATATATATATATAGCATGCAATTGCACTTTGTACTGGAAATGGATACTCCATACAGGGCCATAGGTGTAGGCCTATGTGTAAGATACTAGCTTCTGCCTACAACTTTGTCCGCATGGAACTTTTACTTTGGGCTAGCGCTTACTTTAACACAAGAAAAAACATTCTTCATTGGTGCTTCGCTCCTTTTAGTCTTAGTGTGATTATATTTAGCCTATAGCCTTCCTTAATAAACGGGCTATCTAACACTGAAAGATTTTTTTAAATTGGTCCAGTAGTTCCTGAGATTAGCATGTTCAAGCAAACAAACAAACAAACAAACTCATCAGCTTTATATAGATAGGTAACTCATAATTTCTCTTCAGAATTCAGCAATATTTATCTAGAATAAATATTGCTGAATTTGTAATAATTTGCAATAGTGAGAATTTAACTGTTAACAAGAACAGTTTTGAATTGGATTTCAAAACGTGTTAGAATTGTAAATATTTGATTCAATATTCAATTTTAACAAAATCAAACATTTGAAAGAACTAGGTAAACATTTATATTTCGAGCTGATTGCAATTTATAAGCCGGATTAATGAGACATAATAGGTCTAGGGTCAGGTCAGGTTCTAAAAGATTCATTCCCCTCTATTCTCTACAAATATATTATATGACTCATCATCACAACATCTAATTAATTAATGTATATAATTTGTTAATTATTGTTTACAACTTTGGTATACTAGATTATCCTGGGCATAATGCAATACTAAGGTTGAATCAGCTGTAAGCATCTTGATGAATCACACTTTGTGCCCTACTAATTTAAAATATATGTAGGACAAGACAATGTAAACTTTTGTTTAGTGTTATTGGCATATAGCCAGGTTGCAGTGAATGGTGATTGAAATGGTTTGATTCCTGGGTAGGTCAAAGTTTTAGTTTGTTTGATGACATAATTTTGAGAGTTTATTAAAAACTTTCTTAACATTTATTTACTGTTTCATTGGTGTAGCAGTAAATTTGTTGCTTACCACAAGGACTGGGGTACAATTCCCAGATTGGGAAAAGTGTTATTTGGTATTTTGCCGTCATGAAATTCTCCATGGCAACACGGAGTAGTAATTGTGCCCGGCATATGGCAATAGATTCTCCCCCTTTCCCATGGGACCTAAACATAACAGGAGAAATGTGGGTGTTGACACGTCTGCCACACCCTTATGGGTAATATAGGCGTTGTTGTTATGTTATTTAATTCAGGCCCTGCAGGATATAAGTAAGTTTCCATATAAAACACATATGCCATATTATTGTGCAGTCATTAAATGATCCATTAAGTTAGATTATGAGGTTATAGGTTAGTCGTCGAAATTCACTTGTGGAAAACTTCTTAGTTATAAATGTTCTTATCAAATATAACTATGCTCTAAAAACAATCTTGGTCTTTGATTTGGGCCGTATTATGACTGTATGTCTAGGCCACAGGAGCAATGGGCCAAAGGTGTACGAAATAAATAGTGGCACTTAGCCATATAACCAATTGAAACGAAAGCAAGTGTAAAGATAACCAATCTTCATAATCTAAGACGATTTATATCACAAATGGTAGCAGAAAATATGTTGTGTTAATGATATTTCAATTTAGGATTTATTTGGGACTTTCGCGCCCGGGAAGAGATCATGCAGAGAACCCGTAAGGCTAAAGCCGCATTGGCTGGGTACTTGCTTTGCAACTCGAGCCTAGTGGCTTAAATTGTAAGCTAGATCCAAGCATGCAGCGCGGTCAGTTGCTAAAATTCTATAAAGTATTTGTTTTCCCTAAGCTCGAGTTGTGAAGCATGCACCCAGCCTATGCAGCCTTAGCCTAACTTCCTAAGACCACAGGTTCTATGTGCTTTCCAAGGGACTGTTTGTACAGTGGGCCAAACAGTTAGGTATGCAGGGCAAATACTTTCACGTCACAATGACGACTGACTACACTAAATAAACATGTGTGAGTTACTTACATATTTAAAAAGTGCAATATACCCATAGTCGAGTTTTTACTAACACATTGAAGTTTTTACCATGCAAAATTAATTTCTTGGCCCACTGGCCTAAATAATTCCAATATTTTTTCGATATTTGCAGCCGCATATGCCAGCCATTAGAACCTATCAATGCGTCGCATATTTTTCACTCAAATACGTAATCCACAATGCTACTAACGCTACTCTGCCCTTGACATTTTCATTCACAAGTCACTGAGCGTGAATTAGTACAAAAAGTGTATTGAGACAACCGCGGTTTAGTTGGTAATTAGCCGTTAATATTTTTAGCCTTGGTTGCTACAATAGTTCTTAGATCCCACTTCCTTGGTGTGGAAAGTTTCCAACTTTGCTACTACTGCTTTTGGTTTTAAAGAACAGGCAGGTACCAAACTACGAGAAAAACGTGAAACGCAACATTTTCATTAATCCGTATTTTCTTCAAGATGGTACGATATTTAGTAGATATGTAGCTAAGTCGAAAATTCTATCATAACATAACCATGTTGTCTAATTAGTATGATTACATTTTACTTCGATTTAATATTCAATCGTAATACTAATAACACTGATATTAGATATAGTAGTAACCAAATTTCTCGGCGTTTCTGAAGGTATTTGCGAAAATATGCTGTCTCAGTTACTCGTATAGATTTCAAGATTTGCGAACATTTCGCTCACGGACTGACTCCACGCCCCGCCTAGAAATTTGGCGTCAACTATAATTTGAAAAGCATTAAAGCAGGATCATTATATAACTGTCCACAGCTGGTATTTCCGAGATTTATCCCGAGCTGAGGCCACAAGACTGCTACTCATCGAAAAGGAGATTGGAGTCTTCCTTGTCAGGGACTCCAAGACAATCACAGGAGACTACGTGTTGTGTGTCAAGTTAGTACAAAATGCTTTCTTTAAATAGGCCTCTGCCCTCTTAGCACGGCTTGCCATTGTCAGTTATTTTAATTCGAATTGACGTAGTTATCACGTTAGTTAGTTATGAAATGTCAAGAGTGGTAAACCGTGCTAAAGAGGCTGATGGTCTTGCATTTCATCTGAATTTAGGGAACTACCTTTGCTCTAAACATATTGTGCGTAATACTAAATGTACCACCTGTGTTTGTCAATAGAACAAAGTAAAACCTACACCCGATACCATTAGTAACATTTTGATTGCTTTCATCATAAATATAATCACAGAAGCCCAATGTGAGCGCCAAGTTAATGGTCTTATATTGTGTCCCTACACCAAGTTCTCGTACCTGATGAAGTAACGACGGTTCGCTGTAGATAATTAGATACCACTTGTCGTCTCTGCATCACCTAAAGGTTTACTGGTAGATAATGCCTACGGTATTAAGTCCGCCCATGTACCATTTTTGTGCATAAAGTTTTCAAATAAATAAATATCAACCCAGTACCGAGCTGAATGAGATTGTTGCTTCTTTGTAAACAACACTTCTCTTGATCAGCTTTCGAGACGTTAATGGACTACATTATCCTAACTAACCAAAACTTTAACCATGTTCCAATTTCTTACAGAGAAGACGACCGAGTCTCCCACTACATAATCAACCGTGTGGTCTCCGCCGACGGTGCAGTCAGATACCGCATCGGAGACCAGCTCTTCGCAGACATGCCAGCACTACTTTCATTCTACCGACTGCACTACTTAGACACCACTCCGTTAGTTCGTCCCTTGCCTCAGGCACTTGCGAAAGTGGCTGCCCCTCCGCCTCCACAACCACACCAGGTGCTGGAAATTGTCGTGGCGAAGTTTGACTTTTCTGGGAATGTGAGTATATTTTGTTATATGATTTTGGTCTGCGTTCATTTTATATCTAGGTGCAACCACGTCTGGCATTGAATGGATCTCCTTAAGATCTAAGATTCAATGTCCTGTTGAATCAATCATATATAAGTCTCAATAGATTACATAGTTAGGAATCACATTGGAGACAATAAATGACACTTAGACACTTCTTGTTTAGATCAACCATTATAGTTACGTTGAAACCTTCGATGCTAAATGGTTCTTTAGTTTCCTAATCTCTAAATCCGTACGTAAGCATTAAGTCGTGACCGATTTAATTAGGTGTTGAGTCGGTTAGTTAGTTTATTTAATTTACTAGCTAATTGACTTCTAATTACATCATAAATGTGTGAAATGAGTGAAAGATTTAAATAATTCGCCATGACTGACGGACATGTAAACATGCAAAAATTCTTGCAGTCTCCAACTAAAATTTCAAAGACCGCCTTCCAAATATTTATACGAAGATGATGATACACCATTTAAAAAATAGGTCTCCAGAGAAATTCTATAATTAACCGCGTCAGTTCTGAGTTACTGACGACTGTATGACTAACGATCATTGCTATCGCGTTTCGACTAAAAATAGGTCAAGTTTTTATGACTCGTGTACTAGATTGGACACGTGGGTATGCATATGCTCGGTAATCGAGCTTCCTATTGTTGCTTCCCGGTTTGAAAGAGTGCAGTTTGTACACGACCTGTACTAAAAGTGTGTAGAGAGAGATTGCTGTTGCGCGCTATATTGAGGACTACGATACATTATTTATTTATTTACTTTTAGGAAAACATACAGCATTATTAGTACAGATAGTATAGTGACATAAATTGAAACAGAAAGCCAACAAAGTTTTCACAATAACATTATACATAGTGTAAACAAATCGAAAAGAAAGAAAGAACATAACATTTTATATATGTAATTACTAATATTACAAGAAATGTTATAATTACGTAGCCTTCTCTGTTAATAATTTTATTGCTATATCTCCAAACGGAGCTCAGGAATGCGAATTCGATCTTCGTTAGAATTCAGCTGAATTTTAGACAAATTAGAAATAGATTCAGCTTTTTGGTTGAGACATACAATAGAGTTATGTATTTTTGCATTTATTAAATAATTGAAAGATTACAAACTTCAGCTCTTGAACAACAAAAGTATTAACAAAACGATAAAGGATATCTGCACGCCAGTAGCTGTAAAGAATTATAATATACCGATCATATCGTAACCATTTATAATTATGTATCTGAATATGGGCACCTAACTAATAAAGAGTGCCAAATTTATCCTGTACCAAAAACGGGGTTATATTACGTATTGTTATATCATAATGTTTTAAATGTCTATTCCTCGATGGTTGATCTCAGTTTATTTTATAAAATAACACCACGCCTTAGGACGCATAAATAATAGTGTACTCCATGACGAATTATAACCGCACTTCAAGCCAAATTACAGATACAGATCGGCTAATCTCAACGGCAATTAGAAATACATACATTCACCACGATGGCAAGTCCACAAGCACCATGAGAATATGACTGCAGCCGTCGACACGAAAGAAGAAGAAGAAATACATTAAAGACATTGAACTGCTACTCTATCCCCTTAAAGTACTTACACCAAAGTCGATCAGATGCATTTGTTTAATGAGCCAATAAGAGCACACTACTGCGCTGTTCGACGATCGATCGATGTCGATTGATTTCGGTGTAGTACAAACTAATTCATCGCCGAAAGAAACTTATATAACTTACATTTGCTCATGTTTTTTGTTTTAATAACTAACTTTTATTTCAAACTGTTTACAGGACGCAGACGATTTACCTTTCCGTCGCGGTGATCGACTAATGGTGATCAATAGAGACGAGGAGCAGTGGTGGACGGCTCGCAACAGTCTGGGCCGGACCGGCTCCATTCCTGTACCGTACGTACAAAGGGTAAGTACTTCGTACACTACATATTATAGTCTCTAGCATAATGAGCTAGTAATTATAGTCATATCTATATATATAAAAATGAAACCCGTTTTCTGTTGTCACGACATAGCATGAAAACGGCTTGACCGATTTGGCTGTTTTTTTTTTGTAGTTTTCTAATACTCTGTACAAGGTTCTTATCTATTTATATATATAAAAATTAAACCCGTTTGCCGTTGTCACGACATAGCATGAAAACGGCTTGACCGATTTGGCTGTTTTTTTTTTTTTACTTTTCTAATACTCTGTACAAGGTTCTTAGGGGGAAACAAAAAGGAGAAAAACAAAATAAATAAAATATATATTATTAAATTTTCTGTAAAAATATAAGTGAAATTATTGAACCCTACGGAATAAACACTGCTATGAAAATATATATTTTGTTTTTTATTAAATAAAATTAGTAAAGTCCTTCTCAGGTATGACGAGACCAGGGAAATAGGTATTCATTTTTATATGGAGGATATTATAGATTCCAGTTCAAATTGAATAGGTACGCATACATAAGATAGGTCAGCTATACAAAATAAAGTAGTGCATCAAATTTACGCTAAGGCGGTACGAAGTTCGCCGGGTCAGCTAGTACTCATATATATATAGTCAATAGTATCTACCACCTGAGAATGAACTGCAGTGGCCGATCTGGAAGTCCCTTAACAGACTACGGACTCAGGTCGACCGTTACAGAGACAATCTGGCCAAGTGAGATTTATCAACTCGCCTCGTGCCCGGTAGATGGCGAAAGGCACACCGTGTACCTAAAACATTTCAGGTGAAATGTAGGTGTTGTACATCTCTGCCACGTCCTTCTAGGTAATAAGGTGAGAAGAAGGCTTGTAATGTTATTATAAGCAACTAATTTGACATACATTACGATTCAGATTCTAAACCCGAATGGCGAGCCGTACCCGGCATCCGAGGCGCTCAGCCAGCTGCAGGACCCGCCGAGCCCGCCTACAAACAAACACCCACAGCAGCGCTCAAGCATGACTAATATGCAGGTAATTGTGGTTTATTTATGGTGGATAGGCACGCGTTTGACCACGAGCTCATCTGATGGTAAGTGGTGATGCATTCTACAGTGGACAACGCTTACCTATGAGATACCTATTCACTCAGTCAGCCAGAGAGTCTGATTTGTTCTGACGTAATGTCCCAAATAGAACGTACCTAACTCGTACATCTCGACAGCGAGCTCATCCTCACATTTGAACCAATATCGTGGCTTACAGCACGTTTCCAAAGAAATTTCGTTCCACGCACGATTGAGTAGTGGAATAAATGCACGGTTAGCGTAGTGGTTAAAGCGGTCGCCTGGCCGCTTTCAACTGCGCTGTGGGTTCGATCCTACACGACATCTTTATGCAATCCACAAAGATTTGATCTGACTCTGGGTCTGACTCTGGGTGTGCTCTGTGAGTGTGAAATGTATGTTTGTAAAAACCCCCGCGACATAGGAGTTATTCCTACAGTCATTTTAAAAAAAATATGTCCCTGCTAATATTTTCCTTAAAGACTACATCATGGGATTTTTAATATGGTTCAAATAGGTTATTAAAGCATCAGCAGGGCGCCACAGATATATCTGATGTTATAAGCGTCCATAGGCTACGGTAACTGCTTGCTATTAGCCAGGCCAATAATGACCTTAACAAATAAATTATAAGATCTAATTCAGCATCTATTTGTTCAAATTCAAATTCAAATTCAAATCATTTATTTTCATAGGCCCCAGGAGGCGCTTGAACACGTCAAAATATTACAAACAAATGATATAAAATAAATTATAAGTAAAACTAAATTTTGTTTCAGCGCACTCTCCCCGCGCCGGCCATCGTGAAGCAGCCCCGCGTCCCCAACGCGTACGACAAGACTGCCCTCAAACTCGAAGCTGGAGACATTATACTGGTAATATTATTATTTCAATATTCATATATTGAGAAGATGGCCTAGCGGTATAATTTGCGATGGTTGCATTGAGACCCCCGGTCGTACAAAAGTATGGGCACGAGTGGCTCTGATTGGTCGAGAATCAAACTCAGCCAACATGTATGAGCGTGTTTGTTTATGGAATCATTTGACTTGAACATCTCCATGGACAAAGATTCTGTAAACAAGGCGAGAAATAAATTTTTAACATTATTGGCAATTCTCAGTGTGTCGTTACACCGAAATCGATCGACGTCGTTCGATGCTTTGTCGATTAAAGAGCTAATCAAAGCGCACCATCGCGATGCTCGAAAATCTATTAACGTCGATCCATTTTGTTGCAATAAAACCCTTAATTACCAAATTTGACGTGACGTAACGTTAAATTTCATTATTGCGTCAAATTTATAACATAACATTAAATCACGGCTATATTACTCAAGGGTGTTGTAGAGGTGTACAACACCCACACTTCAACTGTTATGTTTAGGTCCCATGGGATAGGGAATGTGCCTATCGCTATCCATCAGGCACAATTCCAGTTCCGTGCTACTATTGAGAATTTTTTACCCATTAAGTTAACAAATACCACTTTGCCCGACCCAGTCATCGAAACCCGAAACCTCACGGTCAGAGGCGCGTACACTAACCAATAGAACAACGAGGCAGTTGCGTCAAATTTGTATTAAATATTTCCTTGTATATTTTTCAGGTAACAAAGATCAACATAAACGGCCAATGGGAAGGACAGTTGAACGGCAAAACTGGCCACTTCCCGTTCACCTGCGTCGAATTCATAGACGAAATCAAGCCTAGTTAAAACTATGACAAACACAGGTGAAAATAAACCTTAATAACGTATACAGGGTGGATGCAACATAGCGACATTTATTGGAACCACAGATTTTTGAAATGGTTCATGTTCATTTCCACTGGCATGATCAAATTGAATTTGTCAGAGAAACTTTTTTTTGTCTTTAGAAAATATTACAGGTAAATGAATATTGACCATTTATAAAAACCGTGTTTCAATAGGGGCCAGTGTCTGAGGTTCTAGATAGTTCTTATCCAACCCATAAATAATAAACTAAACAAATTTAAAAGTGACACAAGTTACACTTGAAAAAAAGAACACAGCTGTCACTTTCATTTATGTTTGTTTTATGCTTATCCTGCCTATAAGGTTTGGGGCTAAATGTCGCTTTATCGCATCCGACCAGTATTAAAGCTTACATTTGATCCATTAAAGTTGTTAATGTTACTTGGTGTCTTGTTATAAAGTGTTAAGGTTTATTTTTGAATGATTGATTGACGAGTTTGGACTGTGCCCACCGAGGGGGACTGAGTGATTTAAATGTTGATAAGAAGTTCCACATTTAAAAAACTTGCTAAAATCAATCTGCCAAATGTCCTCAGAAAAAAATAAATGTTGTTGAATATGTCCATGAACTGGACAAATACATTTTTGAATATGGGATTTTCATATCAATATGCTATGAATTACAGAACTATTCTTTAAGGGGCTTTTTATGTTTAACATAATCTACATTTTGTAAAAATATAAGTTTAAATTGATTATTATGCGCACAAACACGTATATATACTTACATAAACATATTTATGTGAAGGCAAATATGTATTTTTTTTATTGTAAATTATTGAGGTTATATGCAAAGTAATGTAACTTGTAGAAGAAATCTATAACACAAACAAATTGAACTGCGCCAAACTTGTATGTTCGGCGCAGTTATAATTTATCTGATGGTTATCTCTTACTTGACGATTGTAAAATAAATTTAATTTTATGTGTATTAAAACCTCAATTTTGTAAACCCTAAAATTAAATCGATATTGAGATTATTAGAAACTCATTTTGATGTGTATTTATTTGATTTGTATGTGCATTTTCGTGCAGTTTTAATGTTAATGGAAATCATTGTATCTTTGACACTTTTCACACCATAAGCTTATTATCGATGGACCATTAATGTACTAACGAAAAAGCTTGTTACTAACTGTAGTTAAATCTAACTAATATGACGAAACATGGAACGAATTTTATTCTTTCACTATTGATGTCTCAAAAAAGGCACTGAACAAAAAACATCTCATCTTTGATTTATGTCTATGGGTTGTAGCTACCAAGTAGACTTGACGCTGTATCACAATAATGTCAAAATGATAGATATAGAACCATAGAGTGACTACAGCACTAGAGTGGGACAGCATAGTCTGGACTTTTCCAGCTCGTTTACATACGACATCTTACTAATGATTGGAATTGTTGACTAGTTACGAAACATTAAGACTTGAGTATATTTTAAGACAAACGGAAAAGACGTGAGACAGACAGGACACGGAGGGTCACGGTTAAAGTATATGAAAAGGATGGGAAGGAGACAAACTATTGCACGGGCACGAGTGTCACGTGTTCAAAGTACCACCCGCCTCACCGCACCCCTTTTTATAGCGTGCTTAGCTGCTTGTGTCTTCTCTATGCTTTCGGATAGGGCGCACTCGTCAATGCGTCTTGTTAGAGTTTTGTCTCTCTGTCTTTTCTGTTCGTTTTATGCCGCGAGGCAACATTTTTTTTTTAAATTATAATGACTTCATTATAACTGGTTTTGGTTGCCCCCATGAGTAAATTAAGTATCATCTAAAAATATTTCTTTTTCTGCCACATTTAGCTCCAGTGTTTTCTAGCATAAATATATTGAGACGGACTGCATTTTAACTGCATTTTTGTTTGTTTTCGCGACGTTTTCTTAAATACGCAAATTTCATAACTTAAACTCATACATATGTTGCATAGTAAATTACTACGTGAGTCGACGTGTACCCCTAGCACGGCTAGCCAGTCATAACGTCTCTGTATAAAAATGACGTACTTACCATACGTCTATATCTTATCAAAATGTCAACCCATGTCGTGCTAAAAATAGAACGTAATAGTACGTGACAAAAAAAATTGATAAATTTCCTAATAAATATATTTTGCCTAATGAATTTATACTTTTGTATGTTAATGTTTTTAATTATTGGAGATTATTATGCTTCATGTTGTATATTAAATCAGTTGTTAACCGACTCCAAAAAAGGTGGAGGTTATTTGTGATGAAAACTTAAGAATTGCTTAGGAGGTAAGGTTACTGGACATACTATTATTACACGAATAATTACGTTCTATGTATTGTAATGGACAAGAGTTACCTACTATATGTTGGCTTCAAAATGGCCTAATTTGCGTCCTGCTTCTCCATGCCTCACATCTAGTCAACACCTAACATGTCGAAATTGATATGGTCACAGTCAAAAGGGATTGATAAGACGAGAGAGAGATATGAAAAAACGGGAAAAATTGCCTAATTTAAAGCGAACCCATAATAGATTGTTTGTATATCAAATGTGTATTGTATGTAGATTAAGTTTCGGGTATTAAATTTTGTCTCTACCATAATCACGTGATATTTATGGGCCAGTCTAAACGGACATTAAAGGAATATTTGACATAAGATGCATTTTAGTGTAGCATTTACTTCACACTGCTGTCTTACAGTACAGCGAGATACACATTTGATTTACAAACTATATAACTTCACGCCTATATTACCCAAAAGGGTCTGGCAGAGGTGTACAACACCCACATTTTATCTGTTATGTTTAAGTCCTATTGGATAGGGGGACCTATTGCCATCGACCAGGCACAATTCCAACTCCGTGCTGCTGATGGAAAGTTAACAAATAACACTTTGCCCGACCCGGGAATTGAACCCGAGATCTCGCGGTGATAGCGCATACGCTAACCACGAGACCATCGGGGCAATCTAACTATATCCACCTAAATGTATAAAAATATATTTACATTGTATACATCGAACATTGTTTGACTGGTAGTTGTTTAACTATTTTTACTATTTTGTAAACAAATTATACAGGTCTAGTTTGGAGTTAAAATTATAAGATATTGTGACAAACTTGTGAAAGCTAATTGTCCTGTAATATTCGTCCACCAAGTAACCAAATAAGGTTCGTCTAGCTAAGTTATACCTATGACGCTGGCACAAAATGAGTTGAGAAATTTTGACTCTAGCAGCATACAAATCCATGGCTGAATTGGCAAAGCACCTGGAGCGTTTACCTAGGCGGTGCAGGTTCGAGTCCTGCTGGATTTTTATTTTTTCAACTTTAATATTATATAAAAGCTAATTGTCTTATTAAATAACTCCATGCTAGGTTTGTGAAGTCCGATTTATATCGAGGCATATTAGTGATACATTAAGTCATGTGAGAAAAAAAAATTGTTTCACGTTTTACTTGCTATACTTCACAAATTTGCCTCGATGTAATTCGGTATTAAAGTTGACATGTTTTAACATTGACTATGTGTAGTGTCATATGTCGATAAACTGTGTGTGTTGAGATGTGATATAAAATCATTTGAGCCCTAACAAGAACTTAATATCTGTAGAGAAACATAGTTACTATTATTGCAGTGTAAAATTATGCAGCAAGATAGTGTTCAGATAAAAACATCAGATGGAGTTAAACTTTGAGTATGATAATACTGTATTTTTTTAATATGTGTAATCTATACTTATATAATTGTTCGCTCGACTGACTGATTCATCAACGCAGGGCCTAAACCGTTAAGGCTAGGAACTTGAAATTTTCCATGAAGGTACCTTACATGGCGTAGGGGCGCACTAAGAAGGGATTTTTGGCAATGCCATTTTGAAGGGGGTAAAATACTGGATGAATGCTTGTATGGAAGTCCGTCATTTTTGAAGTTATAAGCACGAAATTTCGTATAGTTAAACTTGAATAAAAATAAATGTTTTTCAATACCGGGGTTTTTCTATATTTTATTCCCAAGAGGGTAAATTTTGGGTTTTTCGGTTAGAAGTGAGTTGTTGCAAAAATTCAGTAGATGGCGTTGTGAATATTTTTAACTTGCGGGTACCGGCCAGAATGTTTGACGCGGGTTAAACCGTGCGGGGCATCTTATGTACATAATTATAACTTTATCAGTGTTTAGTATGTCACATCTTAACGTACATAGAAAAACCATGGAATTGCGATGTGAAATGATTTTTATCTAAATCACTAGTTAAGTAATCAATCATTTGAAGTGGTTGCATACATATTTTAAATATAAGTAAGCTTACATACACTCGAGTCACAGGTGACAATCTTAAATGTACTCTATTTTAATTAACATAAAGTATATTTTATAGAAATCATTTTGTAATTATATTTTCACTCTTAGATTTTTATTTAAAAGGAGTATCAATTGTAGTTATTTTTGTTCTGCAATCTTGTTCTTCCATTTTTTTTAGTTTTAAGTTGATAGTGAATTGTGACGTCATATCGCCTGTAAATATTTTGCACTCGCATCTCTTGTGACTCGAGTTATTGATTTGGAGTTGCATCACGTTCCTGATAGACAAAAATATACATCGAGATATTATAATAAACTATGTGTCCTCCTACTTCCCTGCGTTCAAGTAATTGCTCATATCTTAAATAACGGATATACAAGCTTCTTAACATGAGATTTAAAGAGAAGACGCTAGGCAGCTTTTTACCAAGTTTTGGCCCAATTCAAAATAATCTCTGAATTTACGAAAGTTTTTAAACTTGTGTGTTATTTTTTTACATGCACTTGCTTATAAAATATATTTTGCATTAACCCGATTTTTATTCATGGATCTATTAACCTGTTTTGTCTATCAGTAGTGAGGTGCGTCCAAAAATAACCATAGTCAATATTTTTATAATAACATGCTGGTGCAAAAAGTATTTAGTTTAGTATTACGGAAGCTGGACAAGTTTGTAAACATTGTGACCCAAATATTTGATGATCGTTAATCTTGAATGCCCTAAATATTTCTGCTAATTTGGAAGTGGAATATTTATGGCAACTGTGTTGATAGACTCTAACTTTCTTGCTAGGGATTAAATAATGCAGTTGTATAATGTTATAGTTTAGTTGAAACATTGGCCTAAAAATTATGTTTATCGTAAAATTAACCATTTTTTTTTTAAATTTTTAACTAATGAAAAATTTTTCCAGTCGTCAACAAATAGTATTGGTTAATGATAATCTACTCACAGTTAAATTAAATTAACAATGTCTTTAACTTGTCCAGCAAAATAAAAGTATTGAATTATAAAAAAGCTCCTCACATTTTTAATTCGGGGTTAGATACCAAATGTTATTGTCATTGTATAGAACCATTATATTTTGAGATTATGTGTCATAATTACATAATATTGTACTCACATTAAGTCATATAAAATCAAAAATTTCGTCTAATTTTTATTAAGTTATGTGTAACGGTTCGAAATAAATTTTAGGAAACAGTTGTGCCTTTTATTTAATTAGTAACATAGCCATATCCGTCCGCCAGCCTAGGATCAAAGAATATAGATGTCAAGATATAAAAATAATACCATGAAGAAAATTTACGGTTATATTTTTGCAAAAATTGGACTGTCAAATTTCATAGAAAATTTTCCCCGGGCCGGGTAAAAACAGTCAAAACCCATACATATTTAAACATTGACGTGAATTATATCTGGAACGCGCAGTGGGAATAATGTCATTTAAAACAGTAGTCTTTGTTAAAAACGTATAGTTCTCTCTAGTTAAATGCATGCTCTCTTCCTAGGATTGTCTTGTTGTCATGTGATTCTTGTCTTGTTGATGGGGGTTCACACCTGGCAAACCTGGTACTATTTTGAAAGGTGAACGCTAACGAATCCATTGATGTTACTGCCACGCTTTGAATTGCCGGCTAACGATCGAATTCGTCAGCTTGCCCGTCCAAACTACTCTAAACCAACCAACATGTTCGATAAGATAAGATAATCATTTATTCACAAGAATCATGGTAATACAAATGTTAAGAAAAAGTAGTATAAGTATGCACATAAATGTTTCGTTGCTTTGCCATAATATATTGTTTTACAATCAAAATTTCAGACAACTGTTAAATCTGTATCTTCAGCACAAAATTTAATCCACGAACCACACCGTATAAATTAAACATTCATTCATCTTATCATACTTTTACGATTTTTCACACTGTCACAGGCGGATCTGCGTGTAGCAGCTGGTATAAATATAACCGGACCATATTTGAAAGTATATTATAACCTGACAATTTATACTTGAAAATTAAAATACCTTGTCCATTTAATTTTGTGTGTAATATTTTGTTTATTTATACTTCCAATAAGATTTATCTGTCGCTTGTATAACTAGTAGACTAATAATCCTAATTTTACGACATACAACAATGACATGGCAATTATCTGACTACATGAAAAGGTATGCCATTATTTTTATAGAATTTTCATAATCCACGTTTTTGCGGTAACTGGAAAGGCAATGCCTAATACGATATTCTCTAGTAGACAGTGAATCAATTGAATATATCCTATTATAGCTGGTAATCCGAGCTACGGTACCGATACGAGCGGTATTTCATCACGAATAAAGCAGTAATTAAATACATTGAACCTATTTTGCCGTCATGTTCTCTTTCTGGTCTCAATCTTATCTAAATATTTTCTTTGTATTCAGCACATATTTTATTACAATATCGATAAAAAATATGTACGAATGACAACACTACTGAATCGATATGACGTGTGCGTCCCTCCCTATTTTAGAATTACTGTCAGTTGTCAAATTCCTAAATTTTGACATGGAGCTCCCGTCGTCGTATCGATTGAAAATAAAAATAGCAAAATTATTAGCTTAATTTAACAATTTATTCGCTGAACTATTTTTAAATAAGCTATTTTGTCAGATTACTTGATTATTATCTCTATTTTAAGTCATTAGTGTCGTGACAGTGTTAATAATTACGAGTGAAACAATAAATAACTGTAAATAATAACATCGGCTTAGCCGGAATAATCAGCGAATATTTATAGATTTAACCCTTTAACTGGCAGAACGATCCAGGTGTAGCAGCAAAATGAAACTTGGGGTATGGTTTTCCATTATTAAGCTTTAATGAAATCCGAAAAAAAAATTATAAAAAATTAACATTTACTATAAAAAAACATGGTGGCAATATGGTTGCCACTGCCAGTTTGGTCATTACCAAATAGGGCTTCAAAAATTAGCCTGAGTAACAATAGAACAAAATAATCTTAGTAATAATAGAATCTTACATACAAAATCAGTCTAATAATTATAAGTCTGCATAATCAGTGACCATTTCTAGCTTGAACATAAAAAAATTGTCTGAGTAACAATAGAAACATTAGTATTATTAGTAAAATCTTAGGTACAAAATCAATCTAAAAATTATCAGTCTGCATAATCAGTGGCCATTTCTAGCTTGACCATCAAAAATTAGTCTTAGTAACAATACAAAAAATAGTATTACTTAGTAATATCTAATAAAATCTTAGGAACAAAATCAAATTAAAAATTATTAGGTTGAACATAAAAAAATGTCTTAGTAACAATAGAAAAATTAGTCTTAGCTATAATTTTAGTTACAAAATTAAAATGAAAATTATCAGTTTGTATAATTACAATCAGTCAACTTCATCAAAATGAAATTGTCGAAAACATGGACTTATACATAAATGAACTTCGCATTTTTCACACATTATTTTTGATCTCTTGTTATTTACTTTAGTGCTGCATAATTTACAACGCTTATATGTTTCTATTTCCACTGGCCAATGTTCTCCCAACTGTTCAGTCCTCAGTCCATCTGGAATACGGTGTGCTATTTTCTGTCTCTCATTACTCTGCTTACGTTTCTTGGTGATGTATTTGGGAATTGAACGAAAGGTTCTCTTTCGAAATGACAAGTTATTGATCAGTTCTTTTGATAGTGCAATGCGGAAACACTTTTGGGTCATTATGTTATGTACTCGTGAATTACTTTTATATAGTATATAAGCATTTGTGATCGCGAGATCAATAAGAAAGAAGAATATTCTTTTCCACCATTTTTTGCTTTTCCTTCCCACAGCATAAGGAGTCCTTTGCTGATCGAACCTGTCTACACCACCCATCCGCTTCGTGTATTCAGGAATCATTTGGGGACAACTAAACAATTTCTTTGACCCATCTTTTTGGGTGCGCGTACATGTCTTTCTTTGTTTTGGGTGATAAGCAGTACTCAAAACAGTTACTTGTTTCGTGTCTCTCCAGACAGCAAACCCAACATTCCTTTTCACCCTCCACTTCCATTTACCCCTCTTCATCTTTTTCACCCGTGCACTTTGTTTTTTAGCAGCCTCTGCAGTTTTGTTGTCTGCCTCCTTGTCTCCAGTAAGTTTCGGCTTTTTGACTAAAAGAGGTAAATTTTGCCTGTCACTTCTTACCGTTGCTGTTGAATATATTTCAAGGTCGAACAAATACTGTAGCAAATCAGTACTCGAAAAAAAATTATCAAATGCTAAATGACCACGATAATTTGCTCTGATCAAAGGCTCAGACAATGCTTTGATTACATTGCTTCCCAATCCTGTCTCCGGCGTATCAGATTTGCCAGTATAAACACGAAACATGTAAACGTAACCTGTAGAGCTGTCTGCCCTAACCCAAACCTTATAGCCACGCTTTACCGGCTTCATAGGCATATATTGTTTGAGGCTACTTCGGCCTTTAAATTTGATCATGCACTCGTCAATTGACTGAGAATTTGTTGTTACAGCATTTTCTGAACACTTCTCATTCAATTTTTCAAGCAGAGGCCTTACCTTGTAGAGTTTATCATAACTCTCACTACCTCTGGCCGGCATCTGCGAATTATCGTTGAGGTGCAAATGCTTCATAATGAGCTGAAATCTTTTAAGAGTCATTGTTTCAGCTATTTCTGGCACATTTAGTAAAGGGTCAGTTGACCAATAGTCCTCAATACTCGGCAAAACATGAATACCCATTTGAATGAGCATGCCAAAAAATGCCTTGATTTCTTCAACAGTGGTTGGTGTCCAACTCCTGCTACCTACTTGCGTAGCGTATAAATTAGATTGGTCTACAATCATCTGTAGTATATCATCACTAAAAAACAAACCAAAGTAGACCAAAGGTTTCGTTCTGTTGGGCAATTGTTTTGAACACTGAATGTGCGGAGTGTCGAAATAGCTGAGATCTGGATTCTGGGTCCATTCTTGTTTTTTCCAATCAGTCTCATCTATGTCCGAATCTGAATCTGAAGACGAAAAATCCGATAATTCACTCAATTCATCAATCCTATCTGGTGACGTTATTGGTGCTGCGTCACTCTGGAGTCTTGCGACTGAAGGGCTTTGATTTTGTGGAGGTATTGTAGCTGATCGCGAAGCAGAAGCTGTAATAGTTTGATGTGGGGCTGCTGGTGTAGATCTTGAAGAGCTTTGAAGTCTGGGGAGTGAAAGACTCTGACAAGTTGACGAGGATGGAGACGATATTGCCGCAGAACTGAGTAGAACATCATCACCTGTAAGTATCCGTACCAATTCTTCTTGAGTACCTTTTTCTGTATCCGATTCCTCCAAATCATCCTCCGAAATCATACCATCTGATATGCCAAACATTTCTTCCAACTCCTGGGCAATGAGGTCATCTGTTAGGGGTATATGCCGGCTCATTGTAGATTATCTAAAAGAATACAAAACGAAAAAATATTGTACCTCTAACTGGTAGTGTACATAATATTGCCACCATGTGGGTAGTTACAAGTTGATAGTGGCATATATATAGCCACCATAGAAAAGTGGATTTCCAAATAAAATATGAAGTTTTTTATGAAAATAATGACACTATCATCTTCTATACTAAATATTTACAAAAAAAATGAAGGTCACTTACATGTTTTGTATACAGGATTGATGAGATATTCTTAAATTAGTTTTGAACTCACGAAAACCGCGAACTTTTTTGCCAAATGTCAAATTATTTTTTTTTATGAGGTTGGCACTGCTGTTTTTTTTTTTTTTTTAAGTAGTGATGGTACATTCAGCTATATAATAGTAACGATTACAGTATTAAAATGGAATAAATTTCTCGATTTAATATGCCTATTAGATGGTGGCATAAATACTGCCACTAACGGCGAAAGGGTTAAACAACAATTACGGTAATTCTATCAACAGTAGGTAGATAATAGTTTGTGTGTGTTGTTCTGTGTCAAGTAGTTCAACCTAGAGGCGTTATCTGGCCTAGAAATGTGGAAAAGCGGAACGGATTGATTAGTCAGTGTCGGATTTCAATGCTTCAGAAAGCAATTTTGTGGCTATAAAGTAGGCCGGCCATGGAGTATCCAGACGCGCCAGGTGGAAAACCGCCTCAAAAACTCGTCGTAGAAGTGGAAAAGCCTGAAAAGCCCGAAGAAACTCCTTGTCGTAATGATCTACCTGAAACTAAACGTAAGGATGTTTTACTTTCATACTTTCTCGTTGTATAGCCTCATAAAAGAGTTGTTTCTAGTAATAGCCGGCAATAAATGTAACCAAATAATGATCTTGTCTATTGTATATCAGTTAGGTAATATCCAAAATTATTTTGAGGTTGATATTTTTATTTTGATCTGAAATATTAAATATAAACATTGATTATTATAATTTGTGATTAGAATATTTATTTATTTTTGTTTGCCCTATCTATAGCACTTTATAGTGACTTCTAAATTAAATTAAAAGCTTCCAAACATTTTGGTTAAAAATGTTTAGAAATAGTTTTGTAAACAAAACAATGTATCTATGGTAAGTTGAAACCTCTTGATTATTTGCAGTCCAAGAAGAAATCTGGATCAAACCAGATTTAAAAGAAGAGTGCCAAGAATATTTAGACAATGTTGTTGAAATTGAACTCATCCCAGAGCAGCATCCACAGCTTGAGAAAGGTAAACAACACAAAAAATGTCTGTCTGTCTGGTACACTGTCACAGCAAAACTACTTAATCAATTTTGATGAAAGTTGATACAAATATAAGTTGTATACCTAGGAACTTTCCTTGTAGTACTTACTCTAACTACTTACTAATATTATCATGAATGTGAAAGTAATTGTATCTGTCTGTATGTTACACTTTCACAGCTAAACCACTGAACTGATTACTATCTTGTTGAAAACTGGTTTGAGCTAGTTTTATGCCTTGGGACCAGACTAGTTTAGTTTCTATTATAGCCCTATTGGCGTTGAATGTTATTTTAGTTTATAATCTTACTGCCAGTCACAAATATGTAAGTTTGAAAGGATTTTGTTAGATGCACATACATATTGTAAGTCCATGTTTGTCCTTGTTTACATGCTTGTTCTTACTGCCTTTTTTTATTACCTTTTTTTTAGATGGTAATACTAAACAGTCAATTTTGTCATTACCTCCCAAGAAAAGAAAAGCAGCTTTGGAAAACTTATTTGATATTAAACCAGTTGAGGAAGTCCTATCTATTAAAGAAGAACAGATTAAGGTAAAACATCAACTTTTATTCAAAGTCATCATCCAGCTGCCCTTATTGATTACCCCTGCCCTGCAGTGTTTGAACTGACAATTATCATTCGTAATTATCTTGATAAATATTGTGATAATTGATAATTACAAACCCTTTTGTTTTATTTGATATGTGGAAATGTTTTATGCAGTAGAACTACAGAGGTTTTGTTGGTCTCTCCGGCGAAACCGGCCTACCGACTAGAACTACCACGATGTCCTTCGCCCGCAAAATGGCAGAAACGTGGGAACACTTATATACATTTCAACGAACCCGCCGCGTACGGCCATAGCTGACCCTACCCGGTTTACGGCTCACTGAGACATACAGTGAGCCGTGACCTACCGCGATTACAAAGACTGCGTACATTGGTCATCAGATACCCCCATGTCTGACGACCCGATTCTCATAACGGCGACATAGATGGGTAGTCCCGCCGCTTACCACACATCGGTCGCAGAGTTTAGGGAGAGCGGAGCATTGTCATAACGACACTCCTCTTCCCCTGAGGCCCCACCACGCCAGCTACAACATTTCGGCCTGACTTGATTGTGGCAACATGGGCTTCCCCTTAAAAGCCAGAGGAGGAGTCCCCACTTGTGGTCACTTAGCTTAGCGACACCCGGTTGGAAGGGTTTATTTCGAACCTTGCTTCTAACCATGTTGAACTCACAACAAAATATTTACACAAAAGAGGAAGGAGCTCTTTAATTACACTTCAATAAAAATAACTGTAAAGACAGTGGTTAGCAAATTGATAGTTGTGTGACATGTTTCATCTATTTCTTTCAGAATGACCCCAACAGTGAAGGTAATGAGCAATCTCAAAAAGCAGAGGATGATAAACCTAAAGGTAAGGAAAATAAGGTTTACTTTTGCTTACCCAAGTATACTTAAGTTAATTCAGCTGCCTATTGAACACACAAGTACTGATCAACCTATACATTTCCAGTATAAGACAGTCTCGCGTTTTATAAGCTGCCCGTGCAAAGCTAATAAATCGAACGCGTGCTAGTAGCAACAGCATCCTAAAGATAATTAGCGAAGATTATACCTCACCTATAAACCGCTGAAAAGGGTAATTGGGGCTGTTACCTGAAGTAGCTGGATTTTTAATTTAGATGTGTGTGCTGTATTGTATTTGTGTCTCAATGTTATGTGATGTCTAATGGTATTTAATGTTGTGTTATGTGTTTAAATAATGTATATGGATTTTAATTATCTAAAATAAATGTAGGTATATTCATTCATTCAAAGCAAGACCAGCTTATACTGAAAATTGTATAGGTTGATCGGTAACCGTGTATGTACTATATTAAATTGCTTTGTATGTTTCTCAGAGCAATACATAATGTACTCCTATGAGACTTTAAAAAACATTCAAATAGTGACAATCACAGAGGAAGAGAGACAAATAGAGCACGTTCAGAATGTGAAGTTGAGACATCACATGCGATTCGTCTGTGAGGATTGCGCGCTCGGGTTTGTGCTCGAGCACGCTTATCGCATGCATATGAAGGTGCATTCGAAAGTAAGTTCTTCTTCTTATATCTCTGCTCTACTCTCCATGACTCTATGCTTGAATCTTCAACACAAAAGTGTTTGTGTTGTGTTTCTTCCTTACTAATATTATAAATGAGAAAGTAGCTGTTACGCTTTCACGGCTAAACTACTGAGCCGATCTTGACAAAAATTTGTATGGCGATAGTTCTAGACCTGAGAAAAGACAAAAGCTACTTTTAACCACATGACACGCGGACGGAGCCGCGCGCAGGAGCGGGTATCCAAAATTTTCTTGCTGGTAGAGGTGAAAAACTGTATGTGCTACTCGTGAGCATTTAATATTTTTAATCGTTACTGTGCTTTGCTCAATAATCTACATTAAAAACACTTGCTACGCTCATGTTTAATTCCAGACGAGGGCACGGTTGGCCCAGTGGTTAAAGCGGTCGCCTGGCCGCTTGTCCTAACCCGGCGTGTGTGGAATATATGTTTGAGAACACCTCCACGATACAGGAAGTTATTTCTAGTGCGGCGGGCGTCGATTAAAAAAATAAAGACTTCTTCGCAAGCTCAAGATTTAAAACACCCTAATAACGAAATATCAAACCATAAATAACTATTTTCCAGGAAGCAGGCGAGTTCGAATGCGATCTATGCCACTGTCACTTAAAAACAGCTGACATGCTATATCGTCACAAGTTACGTCACTACCGCCGCTACCGATGCTTGCTCTGCTGGGAGCGGTTCAAAGACAAGGATACTGCCGCGTGCCACGTGATGAGTGAACATGACGGTACTGCCTTCAAGTGCGACCATTGCGGACGGGTGTTTAAGTAAGCATACTCAAATTTATGAAATTATTACATAGTGTTATAATTGTTATAACTTATTCATCGCGTCTGTATATGCCAGCGATAAACTCGATAACTACTGAACCGATTATCATACTGTTTTCAGCAATATATATTGATAAATGAGGAAGGTTTAGGTATGTAACTTGTGAAGGTCGACATACCACGCAGGTGGAAATAAACATCTAATAAAACTTAGTTAATAATGAACTAAGTATAGTTCTAAGATCCGGCTCGAAGGACCATCTACGTTTAAGCACCGCATCTTTCACTAGCAACTTCTTCAGACGACCGAATGGCGGAGTGGGTAGTGTACCTATCTGCGACGCCGAGGTCGTGGGTTCGATTCCCACTTAAGACAAATCTTTGTGTTTATGAACATGGGGGTTTGTCTTAGTCTGGGTGTTTCTATGTATAATAAGTATGTATTTACAAAAGAAAAGTATATATGTATTAGTATCAGTTATTCTAGTACCCATAGAACTGCTTAGTTTGGGACTAGATGGCGTTGTGTGTGAGTTGTGGAATATTTATTTATTTATTTATTTTATTTATTTATCTGGCTAACAAAAGGTGTCACGAGTTCTAAAATGGTACTTATTAGGAGGTCTAGTATTCTATAGGCATCGGCGTTTTTAACTAAAAAAAAAAAATTGGTTGCAGGCGTCCTCAATACCTGAAGCGGCACGTAGAACAGTACCACACGAAGCCGCACCGCCTGGAATGTGCCGTGTGCTTCAGAGTGTTCTACGAAAAGGGATGGTATCGGTCACACATAAGGTAAGTTAAATTAATAGCCATTAATGTCTCTTTACTGCCTCGATGGTGTAGTGGTCAGCGTATGCGTCTCACTGCGAGGTCCGGGGTTCGATTCCCGAGTCGGGCAAAGTGTTATTTGTGAACTTTCCGTCAGGAAATTGGATGGAATCGGAGCGTGCATAATTATAATTTAATGTCCATAATTATACAAGAAAGAAAATGTGAGAAATAATTATGTAATTTTCAATGTCTCGCCTTATCTGTGTATAACTTTAAATAATACAAGAAACGGCCTAAAGGTGCCTATATTTAAATAATTATCCCCGTACTTCTAACCGTTGAGGAGTTGTACCTTCCAGCATGATCTCAGCAACTTAAAATGTTGACTGCTAGATGCAAATATCCGAGTAGCTTTAGATAATATACGAAAAACAACACTTGAAGACTTTAAAATTTGATGGTTGCCCTCGATTTCTTAAGGAATCTATCTGATCCTGACCTGATGAAAATGGGACCACATGACAAGTATACTCTTTTAGACAAAAAAGAAATTTCTCGAATCGGTCCAGGCGTCTTCCAGTAATAGGGAAACAAACTTAAAAAAAAAATACATTGGAATTGTGAACTTCTTGAGAACTTTTTACCAACTACGGCTTGCGATTTGAATTCCAAAGCATTAACCATTACTCTTTCTTCGTACACCCAGAACGCACAACGAAGAAATTCGCGCCAGCGCCAAAGAACGTCCAAAGGTCGTCGTAACATGTGACATTTGCTCCCGCTCCTTCAACAACAAGCAGAGCTTGAAGCGCCACCTCGTGTCGCACGATATCAACCTGCCGTGCGATCTGTGCGACGCCGTGTGCAAGAACAGAACTGTGCTGGGACATCACTATTGGAATGTGCACAATGAGAAGTTAGAAGGGTGAGTGAAGGAAAAATAAATACGTATGGTACTAATAATAGCTGCCCAATGCTGGGCACGGGCCTCTTCTCTTTAGTCTACCACGTTGGTCAAGTGCAGATTGGTAGACTTCTCACCCCTTGAGTACTTTAGGCACTAGGGATGCAGGTTTCCTCAAAATATTTTCCTTCACCGTTAGCGAGCGATAATTTTCATGATATATACACACATATCTTCCACGAATCTTAACGATTTTGATAGAAATGTGTGCCGTGGGTTCGAACCCAAGATCTTTGACTTAGTAGTCCTATGGTCTCCCACTCGGTTATCGCTGCTTTTGATTGATTTTCAGATGGTTCTAAGCTAATAAATACACATTGTACTGCAACTGCAAAACATGCTTTAGTAATGACAGAGTAAAGATATCTACCGAGTATTCTGATTTGACCCCTTTCCTTCAAATAGCAAAGGACAATCGCGTTGGCTGCCCACATATTGCATTTTAATTTCACAGTGTTGCAGTGGCGCAACCCCGTCTTTTGGCGTTCTTATTGCATGCCTATTCTGAGGCGTAGGCATGTCATGTGTTACGATCGTTTCTATGAAGATAGAATACTCGGTAGTATGTCTTTACTCTGGTGATGATAAAATATGCACTAAGAAGACCTACCCTCTTGTTTCAGATCGACTCAGGAGACATGTACGTTGTGCCTGCGAGTGTGCGCCACCAAGGCGATGCTCACCAGACATATGCGGAGGATGCACAGTGACCGCACTAAGAAGTAAGGAGCATATTCATTAGATAGATAGATAGATAAAACTTTATTTGCACATCAAATTTGTAAAAAACATACAAAGAAATAGGTACTTAAAACTAAAATGTACAAAGGGCGGCCTTATCGCTTGACGCGATCTCTTCCAGGCAACCTTAGGATGGACATAATAGAATGGATATTTGCGGTAGTTTATTGAATTGGATTTGTTGTTCCTTTTTCTTTTTTATTTTGCTCAAGGCTTGTCAAATTAAAGACTAAAATAAAAATAAATAAATAATTAAAAATACTAAATAGTACATGAAATATTGGGTGCGTATGCACTTAAATACACACTATACAATATAAAAATACATACAATACATAAATACATACTATATACAATAGATAAAATAAAATAACATAACATAAAATAATAAAAAACATAAACATAAAATCATAAATTATACATACTTAATATACACTACAAAATAAATTATTATAATGATAAATAATGCTCATTTAACAATTTTTTGAATATTCAAGGATTGTGCTCGTCTGATATTTAGAGGTAATGCATTCCACAACCGAACGGCTTCAACCGTAAACGATTGATCGTAAAAATTTGTGGAATATTGGGTATATATATCATTGTATAGAATAAATCAAAGATCTTGGTGATTTTAAGGTTGGCCGTAAATAAAATGTCATATCACGGATGGCGTGCTTGCTGTGATTGGCTACACTCAAATGTGGTGCCCCTCGATTTATCACAGCTACCTGCAACCAACTCACTACTGCCTAGATCTTTTAATTTATCTATACCTCTCTATTCTTTACGTCGTATATCTCCTGATGATATAAAAGTGGCAACTACCAGCCCATGAACATCTATATTGCAGATTTATTTCTTTACACTTATTTGTTTAACTATTTTGACCTTGAAAATAAAATTTAAATGGTCTAGTTATAGATAGAATCAAAGATTTAGCGGTAGTGAAGATGGCCGCGAATTAAATCTCACGAGGGTCGAGATTGGTGCTTTAATGTGGTGCCCGTCTATTGGTGACACAGCCATCTGCTGCCAACTTCACAGATGTTCGATATGCCCTATAAAGACATTATTTGACTATGTGACTCTTATCATCATTTCTTACAGATACCAATGTGACCACTGCCAGCGCTACTACCTCACAAAAGGCGAGGTCCGTTCCCACATTTCGTGGTCCCACGCTATCGGACCACGCGTGGGCCACGCTTGTGAATGCGGCCGGTTGTTTAGAACACCTTCGTTACTCAAGGATCATACAGCAAGGTTCCACAACATGCAGCCACCGCCGAGGAATCATGAGTGTGAACATTGTGGGAAGGCTTTCACGGTAAGTCACTGTAAACCTCTTTAGTCTAAGAAAATATTCTGTATCTCTTAGCTGTCGTTACGTGTATGAATAACGTGACGAGACGGGTCCAGGCGCCTTGCTTTGAACAGGGTTGCCCTGTTTCTTCGTAAACTGTCCCGTTGTACCCACAAACCTCTTCGAGACGCCAAAATGTCCCGCTTTTGAAATCAATACTTGGGTTTTAAAACAAGGGTGTCTTACTTTTTGCGGCAAACTAATATAAAAAAAAAGAGTGTGATGTTGAAATGACGCTCTAATACTAGCCATATTGGTATTTTTTTTTTTACAATTTATTACACACAACGCCTAATCTAGCCCTAAACTAAGCAGACCTTGTACTATGGGTACTAGAATAACTGATACTTATACATAGAAACACCCAGACTAAGACTTCGCTACCCGCTTAATGACTCGCTGTGCAACAACTTTCACGCCTAAATAATATATTTAAAGTGTCATTTCCTGCGACTGAACACTGTCAGCTAAAATACAGGCTTCTGCCTAGTTTAGTAAACAGTGCCAGTACCCTTAGATATGTTCATATGTAATAGAATAGCGTCAAACAACAATAGAAATGAAAATATGTATTTACTTTATTTGTATCAAATAAACATTTTTATTTAATTTAAGACTTACCCCCCATGTTCATGCAAACAAAGATTTGCCTTAAGCGCAAATCGAACCCACAACCTCGACGTCACAGGCACGTACACAGCTCATTCCGCCATTCGGTAGTCAGGAGGTATTTATCTATATAAACTATTCTCCATTTGATTGCTTATGATTTTTCTAATAATTTATCTTTGTGGTGTTTTCAGAACAAACAAGTCCTAAACCGCCACAAGAAAAGCCACTCAGACGAGATGTATCCTTGCAACGAATGTGGACTACTCTTCAAGACCCAGCCGTATGTCAAAGTGCACTACCAAATTAAACACATGAACATGACACGAGCCGAGATCAAAGCTCAAAGGCAGCTCAACAAGGTTAACAAGATGCCTCAAAACAATCTTCATATTCTACCGAATTGGGAACCGACTCCTGGCAATTCGGTCGAAAATGAGCAAGTTCAATTTGTTGATGTGGAAAATGTTCAGATTAAGTTGGAAACTATGGAAAGTGAGGAAGGTATACAAGTACCACTGTTTCAGAATTTTGTTAATGTTGCCAAATAGTTCGACAATTTTTTGGCTTGAATTTAATTACGGTCAATATAAGCTGCTTAAATAAAATTGTCAGTGGAAAGGTAAAACGCTTAAGTGGTACCATCGCAACAACAGTTATTGTAATAACTTCTTCTTCTTTGCGTGTCAATGGAAAAACACATGGAAATGCATAATATTTAATTTTTTTTTGACCAAAACTTTGCTACAAGAACGGCATTATCGGTGGCGCTCCACAGGTCGTCGTAATAACTAATGTTTGTAATAAATTATTTGTAATAGTCACTTTAACTCACTCATGGGGAAAACTAATTTTAATCACTGCTTTTGGACACGCACAATTTTCGTGCTAGGTTGGTGAAAATAACATTAAATTAACTCATAACTAATATTTAATAAGAATAAGAACTTTGATACCGTTAATGTGATCCTTTACGTTTTACCCTTCTACTGACATTACACTTCCATTATGATTAACAATCTTACGATAGATCTGTTTAATTCATTGAGTAATAATTTACGTAGGAAATATAATACTATATGCCGATAAAAGAACTTGCCATTGAGACTAAAGAGGCATTTACATTCAGTTAAAATATTATCTAGAACATAATATTTGTTGTAGTAGTAACATTGTAACTATTATTATTTATTTCTAATTTATTAGTAGGTTAAAATATCCAATATGTGGCTAATAAGAAAACCCAAAATGATCTAGAATTTAATGGGAAATGGATTATGCCTTCATAGCAAAACTAATTACTATATTGAACACCATTGTTTGAGGGTTAATTACTACAGCTGAGTCGAAGCAATTATCTAAAATTATAACTGCAAATTCACCTATATTATGTCAACCAAGTGCAACATAGCAGCAGCGATAGCCGAGCGGGAGACCGTAGGATTGCGAAGTCAAAGGTCTCGGATTCGAACCCATGGCACACACCTCTGTCAATAAATCGTTAAGATTCGTGTTATTGAAGATATGTGTGTATTTATCATATAAATTATCGCTCGCTAATGGTGAAAGACAACGTGAGGAAACCTGCATGCCTGTGTGCCTTAAAAAGTACTTGAGGACGTGTGAAGTTTACCAATCAACACTTGGCCAGCCTAGTGGACTATGGCCTAACCTTTCTCATCATGAGAAGAGGCCCGTGCCCAGCAGTGGGACATGTATTATATACAGGGCTGCTATTATTATGTCAACAAAGTAATGCTCATGTTTCTCCCAATATCCCAAAAATGCTAGTGACGAACTCTCATTCAGTAAATTTAACTTATTATGTTGAGGTAAAGGTGAATTTGCAATATTAATAAATAATTCGCTAAACACATTCATATCTCGAAGGTAAAAAAATACTGCCAATATTTGTTTTTAGACCACCCTAGTGGCGCCACCTAGTCTGTTTTTGACTGAGGAAATGTTTTATACGAGCATAGTGAAGATATAATCGTAGCTATGTTTGTGGCAATATAGTAATAAATGTTGTAATTTAGATGTGCATGTCTGGATACTGCCATTATAATAATAATTAAAATTAATATTGTTGTAATTTGTAAGAGACTTGTAAGTTTATTTTACAAATAATAACATGTCTATGGGAGACATGTTATTATTTGTAAAATAAACTTACAAGTCAGCATAATAAAACTTTGTAAAAAAACAAAACTGCTGTCACTGACCTGTATACAGGGTTATTGGGTAAGTCGACCTAGATCCGTTAAGAGGTGGTAGTTCCCATAATTTCTGACTGATCTGACTATGAAACACCCCACCCTAAACCTAACCGTTTTCGAGATATTGGACTTAGAAGGTTTTTTTAAAAAATATCCCGATTTCTTAACTATAGCCTATTTTTTTTGTATCCTATGCCTTTTATTTTTTTTTAATTCTGATTTTTGTGTGCCAGATAAGTTTGTTTATAATTCTCAACCCAAAAAGTGCAAGTATCTGAACCAATGGGATCGTAGTAGACGATTGATACCGTAAAAAAGTAATTAATTTGAAAAAAAAAATTGTTTCTTTTAGTAATATTTAAAAAAAAATCTATGGCGTTAGTTCTGCACATGTTTTAAATAATATCTACGTTCCATTAGCTATCCAACAAGGTATCACAAGCTAGGGTCTTATCACAATTCATAGAAAAAAAATCGATAAAAGGCTCTCAGGTAGCAGTACAAATTTGGGTTCTTTGGTCCTATTGTTCTTCCACGGAGCTGTGGTGCGTGCGAGCGGGACAAACTGACCAGGTGCAAGCGAGATAAAATAATCCCGGCCAATTTGTTGTTATTGTTTCGTTTTAGTCTGCTTCCGTGATTCGTCCGTAGTAGATGCGATATTTAGTGCTCTTCATTTCTTACCCGACTTGGCTTGTATTTCTGGACTGTTTCCTACAAATTGTGACTGTGCTTGTTAACTGGACTTTGAATTGTGCTTCTGAATTGGAACTGTTGAAGATGGCAACCTTCACGAACGAGGAATACGCGGATATTCTACTTTGTTATGGGTACTGCAATGGTGTTTCTGCACGAGCTCGCGAATACCGGATGTCACTGTCTTTGACGGCGCTTACCGGCGACTCAGAGAGACTGGCTCTGTTTTAAGGCGTCGAGCAGACCTAGGCCGACCACGGATCATTGTTGATGATGAAGATGAAGATAATCAAATAGTTCAACGGTTTAGAGCGGATCCAACTACTTCAACTAATGCTGTTGCCCGAGAACTTGGACTCTCGCAGTGGAAAGTGTGGTTTACGGTGAATACTGCAGGCCTCTACCCCTATCACTACACGCCAGTACATGTTATCGAAGAGGGAGATCCAGTGAGGAGGTTAGACTTTTGTAGATTTATGCTTCATGGAGATTTAGAAGACCCAGCATTTTTAAAACAAATCTTGTGGACAGATGAATCAAAATTTGATAAAGATGGAATTACAAATTACCACAACGCTCATTATTGGGCCCCAAAAGCGCAAAAAAATCCTAACCAGAAGAGGACAAAAGCCGCACAAAGAAGATTTAGTTTAAATGTCTGGATGGGAATCATAGCAAACAAATTAATTGGGCCCTTCTTTCTACCTGATAATTTAAACGGAGAATTTTACGAACATTTTCTAAGAGAAGAGTTACCAAATTTATTAGAGGATTTACCCCTAAATCTGATTAGAAACATGAAGTTCCAACACGACGGTTGCCCTGCACATTACAGAAGAGGGGTCAGGGAATGGCTAGACAACGAGTATCCTAATAGGTGGATCGGAAGAGGTGGACCCATACCGTGGTCAGCAAGAAGTCCTGACCTGACTCCCATGGATTTTTATGTGTGGGGACACATGAAGACATTAGTCTACAATGAGAATAATCCAATTGAAACTATTGACATATTAAGACAGAAGATTATTGAGGCTGCTGACGAAATTCGAAGAGACTTAACGACTGTAGTAGTTAAAAGCGGACTAAGACACCGAATGCGAGTGTGTGTGCGAAACAGAGGCGGCCATGTAGAACAAGATTTATAAATTTAAATAAATGTTGTTTAATAATTATTTGTATTGTTTTATTTCGTTTCCTGGCCCAAAAGAGAAGTTTAATCTTAAGTACCATTGTTTTTTTTTACTACTTGGGAGCCTTTTATCGATTTTTTTTCTATGAATTGTGATAAGACCCTAGCTTGTGATACCTTGTTGGATAGCTAATGGAACGTAGATATTATTTAAAACATCTGCAGAACTAACGCCATAGATTTTTTTTTAAATATTACTAAAAGAAACAATTTTTTTTTTCAAATTAATTACTTTTTTACGGTATCAATCGTCTACTACGATCCCATTGGTTTAGATACTTGCACTTTTTGGGTTGAGAATTATAAACAAACTTATCTGGCACACAAAATACAGAATTTAAAAAAAATAAAAGGCATAGGATACAAAAAAAATAGGCTATAGTTAAGAAATCGGGATATTTTTTAAAAAAACCTTCTAAGTCCAATATCTCGAAAACGGTTAGGTTTAGGGTGGGGTGTTTCATAGTCAGATCAGTCAGAAATGATGGGAACTACCACCTCTTAACGCATCTAGGTCGACTTACCCAATAACCCTGTATAGAGATAGATGCCGTGATGTACGTATTTCGCGTGCCAATTGTTTGCCCAGGGCACCAACTTTCTCATCCTGTTGTTAATTTGTTTGGTAGTAAAAATGTACATGTTTGTTTTTCCTACAGTTAGACTTACCCTATCTATCTCTAAATATCTGTGGTGGTCATAGCAGTGTAATGCAATGTGTAAAAGCATAAAATTTATCGTATATTATACATTTAAAGTATTTGAGCAAAAAAATCAACATTCTTTAAGCTTTATTATTGAGAATACGGGTTACACGCGTTATTTTAGCCGGGATATGCCGACTAGTTTCTAATCTATTACGTAGATTCATAAACTGGGCGACAACAGAGCACCTTCCACCCCTCACCCCTCCTGCAACATCTAGCCATGCAACATGCACACACGGCTAAAATAACGTGAGTAACCCGTATTCTCAATAATAATGTCTTCACCTCACGTCGGTTTTAATAATATTATTCTTAAAGCTGTGTAGGTCATTGACGAGTCAAAAAAGCCTAAAAACAATAATTTTTTCACAAGTTAGCTAGCACATAGTTTCTAGCTATATTACAAATGAGGCCTAATAAGATGTCTGTTCCTTTTATTTTTAAGAATAGACATCTATACATATCCAGGTCTATGTATATCCAGACAATCACTCATTAGAGATAGCGTTCCTATCTAGAATAAGCATTTTAATTAATATTTTATTTATTTACATAGTTGTTAGTATGTTCATAATGATCTCTAAGTTTATTTTGTTTTAAAAAATAAATTATTTGAATTAATCTGGCATTTTTTATTTATTTAGTTACCACTGTGACCCGCCCTGGCTTATCTCGTTTACTATGTAGTACGCACAAGTAGTATGTAATATGCACTTATTATACATAAAAGCCTTTGCTATGAATCATTCTATCTATTAAAAAAAGTAGAGATAGTGATAAATTATGAATATTTATGGTGTTAATTTATTGCACAAACAACACACCTTTTATTTAATGAGCTTTTGAATGTCTATAATTTACCATAAATTACATAATAATTATAGTTCATGAAAAACTTTGTAACAATGATTGTGTTACACTGAAAACAAAAAATGGATAGTATATTAAAAACAAAGAATAATAAAATACACTTTTATTGTGCTTCCAACAAAGTAAAAGTAAAAATAATTATCACAACAATGTTTTATCTTATAGTTATGTAACAGACAATAATGGCTTATTTTTAAATGCCATGACATTTTAGAACACTTAAATCTAAATGAGTTGTCTAAATGCATTTTTTCTTTCTAGAAAAATAAGCTATGCATCCTAATAAGCAGGCTTCTTTCCATCCCATTCTACAATCTTCTTGTTGTACCACACATACTGGCCCCTGACAGAATCTTCGGCATCAAGTGCTAAAAACAATGGTGCAATGGCTCCCTCATCAATGGAAAGAGGACCTTTGTGTGATGTCATGTCTGTATCGACATAGCCTGGGTGTACAGAGTTCACTTTGATATCTGTAAAGAAAAGAATTAGTTTAAAAAAGTAATATCATACCACAGATAAACAAAACTATTTCATGGTACATCATAATCTCAAGTTATCTATCATGGCAAGATAATGTTCTTGTTATAAATAGCCTTGGCAATTAGATAAACATAATAACTTTGAAGTGTTAACTATAATACTAATATTATTATTTGTTTTATATTAGATCTACCATTATAATTACTTAACATAGTTAACTGAAAACATAATTTGTAAAGTGCGTGAGCTGGGCCCTAAGATTATTTTCTTAGGGAAACATACGAAAAGTCCTGAATAGGAAGTGAGCCAGAGCAGAGTCCCCCACTTTGCTTAAAAGGTCCTTTTGTGTTGATCCCTTGTATTTCAAAAACAGTGCATTATAAAGAAAAAATGTCTGTTATGTAATAAAAGCTTATACCATTTTCTACAACTTATAACACCTTTTTTGAACTCTTACCCATTTAAGAACTACTTTTTGCAGAAAAGTGGAAATTTCAAAAACTTTTTTACTACCAAAAGAGTGAAGTTTTGGCAGCCCTGATTTATATTGTTTTGATAAATTACTTGTATATATCCTTTAAATTTCTTAATCTGAAGGGTTCAGAAGAGAGGGGCAGCTATCTGTTAGTTAACCTTTTATTTCATGATATTTGTAGTACTTAGGGCAACAATATAATGTTATTCAACTTACCTCTGTCGCTAAGCATTCTTTGCTGAATGTTACTCAATGCTGTTACTCCAACTTTAGATACAACATATGAGGAATTGCCCCATTTGGCAGCTTGAGTGCCTTGTTTAGCAGCATCTACATACTGCTGCATGAGTTTGGAAAGTTCTGGAACAGTCAACTTTTCGTCCTTCAACTTTGCCCTCAAATCTGTGCTGGGAATGTGACTCAAATGTCCAGCTGAGCTGGAGATATTGACCACTCTTGCGCCGTTTTTCAGCAGCGGGAACAGAGTCTCACACGTAGATACCAAAGAAAAGTAGTTGACGAACAAAGTTTGTTCGGCTTGGACCGATACCGGCTCTGTTGCTTTACTTTTGAACGCGATAGCGGCATTGTTCACCAAAATATCAATACCCTCATATTTACTCTTGATGTAATCCCTGAAAGCTTCAAGACTCTTCGTATCCGTGACATCTAGCTGGTGGAACTGTGGTTTGAAACCTTCTTTGTTAAGTTCTTCTACCGCTTTCCTGCCGCGCTCAATATCTCGTGCTGTTAGATAAACTACGCCGTCGAAACGCTTGCAAAGGCCACGTACTATGGCGTAACCGATGCCTTTGTTCGATCCTGTAACTACAGCGACTTTAGTAGCCATATTTAATTATTTTTCAACACTAAACTAAATCTCAATTTCTGAAAGAATCACAGTGCAACCCGGATTCTCGAAGTTTTAAATTATTTGGCAAGTCAAGTGCATCGAAATAAATGGACATTGACACTATTGACAGCACAAAACGTTCAAAAACAGTGACTTTATTTTTCTGAGTATAGAAATTTTATATTTTTCCTAGCCTAACCCAGCTGGTACAATCTCTTTTGACAATTTATATGATTAAATAATACCACTCCAATGTCTTTATATACGAAGCAACCTATTGATAAGGATTCAATAGATAAATGAGGATAGCACCCTTTACAAATACATCCCATACCATATCGTAAACATACTACTTGAGTATCACTATCCCTTCTTAACTGTGCTATCACACATAGGGCTGGATCGGCCGAATAAATTATGTGAAGTATGTAATCAATTATCATAAATTTTTACTATTTCTGATTTTAATAAATTGCAAAAACGATACATACACCTTTTAAATTACATATTAAATTTTGCTGTTATACTTTCTAAGAATAATTGAGCTACACTGAAAAAAAAATGTGAATAGTAAATCAAAGCATAGAATAATAAAATACACTTTTATTGTGCTTCCAACAAAGTTCAAGTGAAAATATCAATCTCAATAATGTTTAATCTTATATTTAAATAATAAGCTGGATACTTTTTAATAGAGATTCACATCGGATTCAGGTACACTTAAATCTAAATGAGTAGCATACTGAATTGACATTATTTGATGTTTTTCTTTTGCCTCCTTCATCCCAGCCATAAAATAATTGCTAGTTTCTTATAGAAAAATAAGCCATTTCTTTTTAATAATTTTCAACAGGTTTCTTTCCATCCCAATCCACAATCTCCTTGTTGTACCACACATACTGGCCCCTGACAGAATCTTCAGCATCAAGTGCTAAAAACAATGGTGCAATGGCTCCCTCATCAATGGAAAGAGGACCTTTGTGTGATGTCATGTCTGTATTGACATAGCCTGGGTGTACAGAGTTCACTTTGATGTCTGCAAAGAAAACAATAAGTTGAAACAACTTAATATCTATCACTAATTAATATAACATTTCATGGCACATAACCTCAAGTTAAAATATTTGTCATGACAAGATAAAGTTTTATTATCAGACCTTGGCAATGAGTGAAACATCCAAACAGAAATAGAATAACTTTATATAAATTTCAAGTATTTACATTAATAATATCTTTATTGTTTTGCAAATTGACTATATTTGCAAAACAACAGTACTTATTGAACATATTTATCTGAAGGGTACTGAAGAGGGTTAATATTCTAATCCATGATATTTATTTTAAATCTTATGTGTCTTACCTCGGTCACTAAGCATTCTTTGCTGAATGTTACTCAATGCTGTCACTCCAACTTTAGATACAATATATGAGGAATTGCCCCATTCCGCAGCTTGAGTGCCTTGTTTAGCAGCATCTACATAATGCTGCATGAGTTTGGAAAGTTCTGGAACAGTCAACTTTTCATCCTTCAACTTTGCCCTCAAATCTTTGCTGGGAATAAGACTCAAATGACCACAAGAACTGGAGATGTTAACTACTCTAGCACCTTTTTTCAGCAGCGGGAACAGAGTCTCACACGTAGATACCAAAGAGAAGTAGTTGACGAACAATGTTTCTTCTGCTTGGACCGACACCGGCTCCGTTGCATTGTGTTTGAACGCAATAGCAGCATTGTTTACCAAAATATCAATACCCTCGTATTTATTCTTGATGTAATCCCTGAAAACTTCAAGACTCTTCGTATCCGTGACATCTAGCTGGTGGAACTGTGGTTTGAAACCTTCTTTGTTAAGTTCTTCTACCGCTTTTCTGCCGCGCTCGACATCTCTTGCTGTTAGATAAACTACGCCGTCGAAACGCTTGCAAAGGCCACGTACTATGGCGTAACCGATGCCTTTGTTCGATCCTGTAACTATAGCGACTTTGGTAGCCATATTTAATTACTTTTCAACACTAAATCTCAATTTCTCAAAGAAACACTGTGCAACCCGGCTTCTCGAATTTTTAAATTATTGGCAAGTCAATGCGTCGAAATAAATCTATGGACATTGACATTTGACACTATTGACAGAACAAAACGTTCAAAAACAGTGACTTTATTTTTCCGAGATTAAAAATTTTACATTTTTTCTAGCCTAACCCAGCTGGTTACAATCTCTTTTGACAATATAATTATGATTGAATAATACCACTCCAATGTCTTTATGTACGAAGCAACCTATTGATAAGGATTCAATCGATAAATGAGGATAGCACCCTTTACAAAGACATCCCATACCATATCTTAAACATACTAGGTACTTGAGTATCACTATCCTTTCTTAACTGTGCTATCAGTGCTATCATACATGGGGCTGGATCGGCCAAATAAATTATGTGATTTTTACTATTTCTGATTTCATTAAATTGCAAAAACAATATGCATACCTTTTATATTACATATTAAATTTTGCTGTTATACTTTCTAAGAATAATTCAGCTACACTGAAAAAAATGTGAATAGTAAATCAAAGCATAGAATAATAAAATACACTTTTATTGTGCTTCCAACAAAGTTCAAGTGAAAATATCAATCTCAATAATGTTTAATCTTATATTTAAATAACAAGCTGGCTACTTTTTAAAAGAGAGATTCACATCGGATTCTGGTACACATTAAATCTTAATGAGTTGCATACTGAAATTGATCATTATTTGATGTTTTTCTTTTGCCTCTTCCATCCCAGCCATATAAAAATTGCTAGTTTTTTTTATAGAAATTAAGTCATTTCTTTTTTATAATTTTCAACAGGTTTCTTTCCATCCCAATCCACAATCTCCTTGTTGTACCACACATACTGGCCCCTGACAGAATCTTCAGCATCAAGTGCTAAAAACAATGGTGCAATGGCTCCCTCATCAATGGAAAGAGGACCTTTGTGTGATGTCATGTCTGTACCAACATAGCCTGGGTGTACAGAATTCACTTTGATATCTGTAAAGAAAAGAATAAGTTAAAACAACTTAATATCATATCACTAATAAATATATTATTTCATGGTAAATAGTAATCTCAATTTAAAATAAGAATCAATAAAATTATAAGATAAAGTTTTATTATCAGACCTTGGCAATGAGTAAAATATCTAAACAGAAAGAGAATTACAATTAAATTTCATGTGTTTACATCAATAATATCTATATTGTTTTGCACATTGACCATATTTGCAAAACAACAGTACTTATTAAAACTTATTTATTTATAGGTACTGAAGAGGGTTAATCATTTATTCCATGATTTTTATTTTATATGAGTCTTACCTCGGTCACTAAGCATTCTTTGCTGAATGTTGCTCAATGCTGTCACCCCAACTTTAGATACAACATATGAGGAATTTCCCCATTCCGCAGCTTGAGTGCCTTGTTTAGCAGCATCTACATACTGCTGCATGAGTTTGGAAAGTTCTGGAACAGTCAACTTTTCATCCTTTAACTTTGCCCTCAAATCTTTGCTGCGAATAAGACTTAAATGACCGAGAGAACTGGATATGTTAACCACTCTAGCGCCTTTTTTGAGCAGCGGGAACAGAGTCTCACACGTAGACACTAAAGAGAAGTAGTTGACGAACAATGTTTGTTCGACTTGGACTGACACCGTCTCCGTTGCATTGTGTTTGAAGAACGCGATAGCGGCATTGTTCACCAAAATATCAATACCCTTATATTTACTCTTGATGTAATTCCTGAAAGCTTCTAGACTCTTCGCATCCGTGACGTCTAGCTGGTGGAACTGTGGTTTTAAACCTTCTTTGTTAAGTTCTTCCACCGCCTTCTTACCGCGCTCGACATCTCTTGCTGTTAGATAAACTACGCCGTCGAAACGCTTGCAAAGGCCACGGACTATGGCGTAACCAATGCCTTTGTTAGATCCTGTTACTACAGCGACTTTAGTGACCATATTTAACTATTTTTCTACACAAAATCTTAATTTCTGAAAGAATCATTGTGCAACCCGGATTCTCGAAGTTTTGAATTATTTTGGCACAATGTAAAATTTAATACATTGACACTACTGACAGAACAATACGTTCAAAAACGTTGACTTTTTTCTGAGGATAGAAATTTTATATTCTCTCTAGCCTTTTTTATAAGTCTATGCTCTCTAGCCTAACTCAGCTAGATGAAACCACTCAAGTGTCTTTATATATACGACACAACCTATTGATAAGTATTCAATGGTATGCTTGATAAATGATAATAGGACCCTTTACAAAGTCATCTTATATCGTCACATCTCACACACTGCTCGAGTGCAGTGGCGGACTAAGCTTGTTGAATGCCCGGGGCCGCAAAGCTGATTGATGCCACTCGGTCATTCCCGCAAAGAGAGAAGTTGTGTACCTACCTTATTCAATAGAAATAAGAAAAGACACTGATTTGCTATCGGCGCCAAGAGTCAGGTAGCACCGCGGGCGCAGACCTTAAAAAATCTTTTCTTTAATAAAAATATGAAATTGCACAAGTGTGCGAAGTGCCTTTGGTCACCAGTCTAAGAGCGCCGCAGGCGCCGACTGTTTCATAATATATTTTCTTCAATAAAAATAAGAAGTGGTACTGACGTCAAGGGCGTCGCCAAGGAGGGGCAGGGAGGGGCAGTTGCCCCCCCCTAGATATTCTAAAATGTTGCCAAATATAATGCAACCAAAGTCCTAAGTCTTTGAGTTGATGTGCTTGAAGTTCAAGCCTTGAACAATCATTCTCGTACGTCGGAACTCGAATGAATTCACCAATTCCACTCCTAATATTCCGTACGCTCAACTACGCTCTGCTCTACTCTATCGTTTAAGCGGGAGAGGGGGTGTGGGGAAGCAGCAGGCATACTCGCCACTTCGAAACACCATTGGAACTGGTGAAGATAAGATAAATAAGAGGTATCTTAACTTAAACTTAGGTACTTATTTCTTTGTAAATAGCTCAAAATTGTATTATATTAATAGTTGTTTCGATCTTTATTTTGCATTTTCTGTGAAGATTTACTATAGTAACATAATTATGTATATTTTGCACCATCGGAAAGTAGAGATTTTAACGAACAGAAATTATACCAACTTTTTGAAAAAAGCTGATATTTTGAAATTAGGGTGCTTTTTCGATATTAATTCAAAATAAGGTAAAAAAAATAAATATTTCTAATCAAATGAATTACAGCGTATTTGGAGCAAATAAGGTAAGTTTTCACCAAATTTCGTGAAAAAAAATAATTGTTTGTAAAAGATTAAAATAAAAAACCATAAACTTGTTTTTTTGAATTTTTACAAAAAATTTGAGGTTATATGAAAAAAATTTAATACAAAAGTTTTAGATCTTTTTATTACCAACAACTTTGCTATTCGATTTTTTTCCATAGGACTTTTAGTTTTGCCGGAAATGGAGAAAAACCGGTTTTTACCCTTAAACCCCCCCCCCTCTTCCCCTTCCCGACCTCAGATCGCCCGTAAATTATTCATAGAGAATGAGAAAAGTATGAATTGTAGTAGGTAAAGTCAACTTGCCCCCCCCCTGCGCCATCGGCTGGCGACGCCCTTGACTGACGTGTATTTGAATACTATGTAATATTCTCCTAACACAGGTATTCTTTACTTAAAAGGAGACCTCATAATGTAATGTAAAACTAGCATGTAAGAAAAAGTAAATAAACTATTTTTATTTTTTATTTTAATGTTATTTTAATAATCTACAGATTTTTAGTGCTGAGATAGCAGAAAACACTAAAATCAAACACACAAGTTTAATAGTTTTCGTATCAATTTATTAAATATTTTTAGTCAAAGGCACTTATAGCTTATATACACATTTCTACAATGTTCATTGGTTCTATAATGGTATACCACTACAGCATATTGTATTGATTAAAATTATTTAAATGTTATTACTTTATTACCATAAATAAAGTTTAAAATACGCTTAAAATAATCTGATTGATTAAAACTATTATAATAATAACGTTTATTTATTTATTTACCATTTATGAAACAGAAGTAAATATAAAAAAAAAAACAATGACAAACAAAATAATACAAATACCACTGTAAATATCTCATTACAGCCTGAACATTGAAAGAATATTGCGTCTCTATTTGTCGTATAGTCAGAGATCTAAGGCATTATTTTGCCAGCCCTATAAAAATACATTAATTTTCTTATCATAATAAAACACATTTCATGGAAGGAATGATTTCTGTCTCCACAGAAGCACCAAACAAAATCTTACTTATCTTACATACTGGCTTATTAAGTACCTAATTATAAAAAATATACCGCCTACTTACATCTCATAAATATTATAAAAATCGTAAGATTTTTAACAGGCTGTTTAACTTAAATTCTTTAATACTTTCTTAAACAATTGTTAATAAACCAAGTATACTTGATCTTAATCTAAATGAGCAATAAGATAGATTTTTGCAAATCAGTATAGTTTGCAAAAGTTTGAAACATCTATCAAGGCATAGCTGAGTCAGGAAGTTTAACATTTGTAGCGAATTTTTGCATAATATTATTATTATTTTGTGTTCCATGCAGTTGAAGTTGTGGTCAACAACGGTTGCACTTTGAGTACTACAAGCATAAATTAGCAAAATATCTGCTGCATTCTTTCTAATTAAAATTTATAAATTCGTTAGTAGCAGAGTTTTTCTAGTAAACTTTTTTCTAGCGAAACAGCTAGACCGATCTTGACAAAATATTGTAGACCAATCATTAAAGGCCTTGAGAAGGACATAATCTTATCGACATACCAAAGTGAGCATGTAGAAGCTAGTATCAATATTAACGTTCGGCATTCAACAAGTATGGTATAACCTCGTCTATGCTAACATCTCCCACAAACCCAACAAAGAACACATCTTCTAAGAAGGCTCCGCTGAACGACCGCAGTACTGGCAGCTGCAGCAGTAGTGTTGCTACTCGCTCTTCATCAGGCTGACTGCAAGTGCGCAGAGAACGGAGGACCTTGATTTGGTAGTCTTGCATCTTGCGGGTTAGGAAGTCCGGGACGCCATCTAGGGAAAGAAAAATGAAGTTTAACAATAAAACACGCCCGTATTTTACACATGGGCAGATACGTACAACACCCGTATTTCACCTGTTATCATTAGGCTTATCAAGAGCCTATCAATCAACCAGGCTGGCAAGCCGTGCCACACCAAATTTCTTGACCAAAATTCCGAAATAATAATACTTGTCTGACTTGGGATTCAAACCCAAGAACTCAGTAAACAATCATATACTAGTTGTCAGGATTTGACTGACTAATCCATAATGGTTGTCTATATATAAGATTTTCTAATGACAATCGGGATTGAAAATGGCGTGGAGGATGGTGATTATAGAAAATCTAAAATCTTGGGCGGTTTCAAGTTAGCCGCAAATTATATGTTACGGGTTGGCATCAGTCAAGTGTGGTGACGGTCCATTCGTCCAACAGCCATCTGCAGCCAACTTTAAACCCGCTAAGAACTTTGATTTTATCCATACATACCAGGAGAAAAGAGACAGAGAGCACGTAGATGCGCGTGTTCTCTCTCTGAAACACGCAGTTGTTCCATGCTCGTCATGAATTGCTGTAGTCGGGAGAGCGAACTGCTTACTTCGGCCACACTCTCGTCTGAATAATCTGCTGTGGTTATCTAGAACAAAAATATATTTTTGAGTATACTAATATTACAATGCTGAAGAGTTGGTTTGCTTTAACGCTACAACGCTACTAACGATTGTTTGGCGCTACAAAGTGATATAGACGCAGTGTATCAATGGGCTGTTGATAATAGAATGGATTTTAACATTTCTAAATGTTTTGTTGTAAGTTTTGGCCGAAAGCGATACCTCAGGCATCATGAGTATAACTTAAACGGCATCTTTATAGATAGAAGAACCACAATGAAAGACTTGGGAGTTACATTTGACGAAAAACTCACGTTCCACGATCACATAATCACCGTTTCGAAAGAGTCTTATAAAAGGTTAGGTTTCGTATTGAGAAACTCGCGGGATTTTCATGATGAGCACGTGATCCGTCTTTTATACAGCACACTTGTTCGGAGCAAATTAGACTCTAGCTCCAGTGTATGGAATCCGCACGAGAAAAAATACGCACTCCTACTCGAAAAAGTTCAAAAAGCGTTTTTACGGTTCTTGTACAAATTTAAATTAGGTTATTACCCGTTTATGTACCCTACAAAGTTCATCATTGGCTGTCTTGGATATAATACACTCGAAACCCGGCGATTAGTCGACCAAGTCAGCACTATGTTGAAAGTGTGTAGAGGGCAAATTGATGCACCGGCTCTGCACAATGAACTGGTACGGCTATACGTCCCCGACAATTACCTTCGTAGTAGAAGTCATCGGCTGTTTGCCGTGCCACCATGTCGTACTGCTGCGCGCGTCACTTCTCCTATACCACGCGCACTTATCACTCTCAACAATCTCATGGACTCCAATACAGAAATTGATTTGTTTTCAAATGAATACGGTGTATTATTGGTGTTTTTGCAACAATTTTGTGAATATCAGTAATATTACATATTATATTTTTCTTGTGTTATGTATATGTTGTGATTAATATAATTGGTTCTTGTAGCCGTTTTAATCAAATAAATAAATAAATAAATAAATAAATAAACGCTCTAATGTCAGTGTACGATCATGCACATCGTACAATATTTATATTTTACATGTATCAGCATTCTTTGAGCAAGCAATGAGTTCAGATTTTACCGCATTATTGTAAACATGTATTTTGTGTGCAATAAAAACATTTTATCAAGAAAACAGCAAGGTTTGTTATTTTATCACAAACATCAATTAATGTATGAGCAGACAAGGGCCCATACATATGGTCCTTCGAGCCGGATACTACTGGAACTACTGGTTCAAAATATAAATAAATGTTTTTGTGTTGGCTAGATTAGACAAGTAATAAGAGCGGAGCAATAACGAAATATGTTGCAAAAAAGAGGGAAAATATGTTAAATGCAACAGGAGCTTCAACAGCTTTCAACTTGGACGGTCGCGGGAAACATCTAGTGGGACAATTAGTAAGAAAACTTTGACTTGTTTGGGGTAGGTTAAAGGGATAATATGTTTGCTCTTTACGAGTTTGTTTAAAGAATTCTACCAAGACCAGCGATAGCTATAACAAAAAGTCACTTAAAATAACCATTTTTAAATTTTACTGGCAATTCTAATGAGTTTGCCACAATGCATTTAATATTTGAAGCTGAGAACTAGGAACACCTTAATATCTAATAAATTACTTGATACATTACCTCAGGCATGGTGATATCACCCGATCGATCCACGGCGTCGCTGGCCGCTCGCTCGCGGAGCACGCCTTGCAGGTGAGATACCATTTGAGGCAGCAGAGTGTTGAGCGATAGTTGTTGTGAGAACATTGACAGACATAGCACAAAGAGCTCTGGCCAGCATTTCTTGAGTAATGTAACTTGGATCTCGAATCTGTTAAGCAATTGTTTCAGTTAGTGTGATAGTACCATTAGTAGCCAGTAGACTACCGTCAGCAGTCTAATGGCACTGGGTGCACAATAGACGTTACCTGAATTCGGGCACTTAATGCATTATTACATTGTTTTGCTCATGTTTGGTTACTGTAACACAGCATTAGGTAACTAAAACAAAGCTGTTCGAATATGGGCTACTTGAGTGCTGTCATTTACACTTAGTCCAAATTCCATAGGTAATTGAATATGGGCTAACAACCAAGTATAATGAGGACTACAGTTTTTTGTCTCACCAGGTGGCGCTGCTGTGGAGTAAGGTCTGTCAAAGTTTGTTGACAGACAGAAATATCGAGGCTGTTTACATTTTATCTGTTACATACAGGTCCCATGTAATAGGGGGTGAGTCTCTCGTAATCCACCGGTCACGTTAGTAAGTTCGTGCTATTATTGAGAATTTCCCGACGGAATGATTCAAAATATAACAAATACCGACCCGGTGCAATTTAGGTTTAAACGGTACTCACGGCAGCGCAGCGGCAGCAGGCACGGCCCGCAGCCAGCGCGCGGCGGCGGCCAGCAGGCGCGCGCCCGCCTCGCACGCGGCGTGCAGGCGCAGGTGCGCGGGCGCGGCGCCGGGCAGCGACACGCACAGCTGCTGCGACCCCACTGTGCTCAGGATCAGCGACTCGCTCTCGGCTGGGAAAGATTAAATCTATTTTACTAATAATAGAAATAAACATTTTCATTAAAAAATCGAGAGTTATACTAGCAGCCCTGTATCTAATACTCTTCTCATGATGAGAAGGATTTTTTTGGACACGCTCGGAAATGCAGATGTTCTCAATGTTTTCTTTACTTCACAGTTAGTGAGTAATCAATCATTTATATGATAACACACTTATATTTGAAAAGACGTATCCTAACGATATATTAACAAAGGTGTATGACTTGGGTTCGAACCCAACACTTTTGACTTCACAGTCCTATGGTCTTGCACTCGGATCTTTGCTGGTAATCAAGAGTGGGCCTTTCGAATTAATACTTACGTTCAGCCTGTTGTGTTTCCGCAGCATGTAAAGGCGCCATAGGAACGTCGGGGGGCGCCGCGCCGTACGCTGACTGCAGATACTCGTTTATTGCACCTGACACAGAAACACACATTACATACAAGATGGTACAACACTAAGAGGACAATCCATTCTTTCATTGGTGGTAAGATTGGAACTAGAAATAACTGGCACAATCTGCTTTTTTGACATACCAAATTGTCCCATTTTGAAGAGATTCTTCGCTAGTTGCGTTTGCAACATGATTTGTTGACGCCTCGCGCCTTCGATGTCGCTGGGGTTGCCGGGCGTCAAGTATGGGGATACTGTAAAGAAAACACAGTTACTTTTTAATAGATTATTTATTTGGCAGGACGTAGTTGGAATCACAGGGGCCCATGTTTAAATATACACTTCTGTCCAGAAGGGTGTGCCTTCTGGGTAGTATAGGCGTGATCATATTATTATGTTTAATTGTAATTTCTTTAAGTTTTTAACAGGTAATCAAATAGTAACAAATATTGGAGCTATACGAAACAGATGCGAAGATATTACTTGTTTATGTTATTGTAATGGTATACCTGGATTGTTTTTATTGAAGGCGACAGCGGCTGCGAGCGCGAAGTTAATAGCCGGTGCGCCTGGAGACACGGCGCCGAAAGCATCACTCGGCTCTTCTTTGGGGTTTATCTGTACCATACAATACAAACGTTATAATACTCAGAAGATTTATTTAACTTCTTAGTCAAGGTTTTCTGGTCGAATCTTAACTGCAATAAGCAGAAATGCTTTTAGTTGACGGTATGGTTAGACCATATTACCTTAGATGCAGAAGTCAAAATATTTATATTAGCTCTGATATAAATCTTTTGACTTCTGTCATCGAGTCTTTCTGTCTTCTGAATCGAGAATCTATCGATCGATTTGTTGACGTTTAAAGAGCCAATAAGAGCATTGCGATGTTCGATGATCGATCGACATCAATCGACTTTAGTGTGTTCGTCTGATATAACATTCGCATGAAAGTTTCAACTTTATATGCTTTAAAAACCTATAAGCTTGTCTGAAGAAGAAGATAGAGTAACTAGAATTGAGAAAGGTATGCTACATTGGTTTGGTCAATATAGTTATGTTGAAAGAATAGAAAGTAGATTAATGAGAGAGATATATAACGCAGATGCGGCTGGAAGTACAGGCTCTTCCAGTACTCTTCTAGTAATTCTGGCGTCCTTCAGAAAATACAAGTACGTAGTGCACGAAACTGGAAGAAAGGCACATGCCGTTGGCTAGAGGCGTGATTTTATGAATGTATGAGTATAAGATTGTCTGAAGACTTTAAATAAATGTTGATGGTTTCTCACCTGTCCCGCCTGCCCCTGTCCAGCCAGTCCCAAAAACTTGGAGTAAGCATGCTGCCTGTCATGCATGGGGTCCCTCTCCGCGCCCTTGCTCTTGTCCACTATGGGCTTGCGCTCGTGCTGGACCGCTGAGCCAAACAGTGCAAGAATTATTGCTCATCAGAACATTGCGGCCCCATTTATATTAGGCGAAATTTGTACACAAATTGTAAAAGTTACTGGCTAGAAAGTGATCCACACTTAATTCAGTGTTCTTAAAATTCCTTGTCATTTTTTTTTGTAAAAAAGTGATTCACACTTAATTCAAAGTGTTCAGGACCTTACCTTAGTCTGTATTGACCTAAGGATCCCCTGAAGACCTATTTATGGCCGCTAGTAACATCCCAACGAAAATATGACAACAGTCTTAGTGGTTAAAGTGTTTGTTAGATACCCCACGCATTACATACGTGCGAACGATGACATAGGACCTCTCACTTGCACTAACGACTTTCGCAGCATGTGACATCTCTTTCATTTCGCAGGTTTGTAATGCACGGCGTTTTATGATCATTCTGTGGCAAAGACAGCTTGTACAATGTAATTTATGGATAACCTCCTTCCAATAATTCAAATACTCACAGTCACTTCTCATGCCGCACGCGAGACACTTCTGCAGCCGGCAGTACTGGCAGCGGTTGCGGTGATGCTTCGTCACTTCACAGTTCATGCTGCCGCGGCACTGGTAGCCTAGCTTCTTGCGGATTGAGCGCTTGAAGAATCCTTTACAACCTGAAACATAAATTTTAAGTCAATGATAAGGCAATAGGAGCTTGTTTCTAAGCCAGGTAGGACCAATCGATCTTACAGGTAATGCTGGCTTGCTATGTTAAGGTGACCATCTTAACATACAAGTTTTTACCTACCACAGAGAGTGCATTAACATGTCGGTCCTGGCACTCCAGGCTGCCATTGTGAAAATCTATGGCAGTCATCATCTTCAGGAAGTGAGAGGCCATAAGGTATGATGACTAGTCTATCAAAAAGAGTATTGTATTGTCTTATACAGGGTTGTTGGCGTCTGATAGTGGTTGCTTAGCGTAGAAACAGATTTTTAGCTAAATCCGTAGACTAGAAGCAGACCACAATGTTGTTGGGAAGAAGCTCAAGAGAGATTTATTTATTTTTTATTTCTTTGAGTCTTACATAAGTTACATACCTAAATTAAGCTTAGCTTGCACACAGTATAGTTCTCACATGATTAAACTTTCAAGGAGATAACTTTTCCAGCTAGAGATTTAACCACACCTTTAAAAGAAAAATAGAATAATGGAGGCAAGAATCTGATGGTTTCAAAAGTTTAGAATAGTTTTGAGGGAATAGTCTCCAGTTTATAATCTCACCTTCACAGCTGATAGCTCCATAATGGCGACCGGAAGCTCTGTCTCCACAAACAATGCACAGCTCCAGACCTCCTACTTCACTATTGCCACTGAACTTCATCTCCATCTGGTCTTGGCCTTCCATTGTCACTGTAAACAGGCAAAACAAAAGTAAGAGCAGAGTGTAATATACTTATAGCTGATTTTAATCAGGTACAAAAGCCTGCAAATCCTATCCTATGGTTTAGATAGAATCAAAGATATAGGCGGTAGTTAGGTTGGCTGTAGATGGCAACACACCTGACTGCTGCCAATCAAAATTTTCTCTCTTGTAACGCATTGTAATTAACATAAATAGGCTGCCATTTAGGAACCATACAGAACTCTGGCACTGAGACAGAACATTGAACAACAACAACTAATTAAGGTCATTGACCTAGGATAAAAGGTTGACCGCTGAAGAAAACTTAACTAACTCACTGAACTATATCAATGTCATGTTGTAAAGGTCAAATTATATAAAATCAAAGTATTGGCTTCACCATAATAATAAAGAAAGATTTTTTAGCTATAATATTTTATTAAACAGTATGTCAAGATAGGAGTAAACAATCCTTACAACATTATACCAGTCTATACAGAGTGTAGTAATCTTGAGATTTACTGTTTCAACTTTAGAAAAAAAATCTATTTGAACAATTTAAGGCTTTTGAAAGATTGTAACCTTCAAGAACAATGCATTGTGGAGCCTCGGTAAGTTCATTTACATGATAAAGGTTGCTTGGTAAACCAAGACAATATGCATCTACAAGACCAAAAAATACTTGTTTCCTGTGGTAGCACCTTTCACTTTTTTGAGAGTGCACTTATGGTATTTTCTTACAACACCCTAGCCAACAATTTATACTTGAATGTGGTAAGTCACAGATATCATAAAAAGCACCATAGTTTTTCTGTATCTAAACTGCACAGAAGTCAAGTTACGGTCATTCATGTGAGAAAACTATTCACCATGTAAAATTACAGTTATGTTAAGCTAACCTTGTAGTGTGTTTCCTTGCGTTATTTAAGTTTCATTCATGTATTCTGTATTTTTACAGATTCGTTGTATAATAAACTTCACAATTTAGATTGTTATTTTAATTATTTACTTTATCATGACGAATAATTCCACAATAAACAACGCACACAAAAAGAAAATTATTGAATGATGAATGAAATAAAATGGATGAGAATGATGAATGATGAGATAGACTGAACGATGAATGAACGAACTTTTTGAAAAATTGAATTTCGATCGCTTGGATCCAAAAATTTGCCATCCACTTGATCTTTGATTATCATGGATTATTCAAAGCGAACAAATTAATCAAATCAAGACTTTGCTATATATTTATGCTGACTCAAATATCTGTTATTCAAATATTTTAAAACTATGCATGTCACAGCTGTCATTTGTGACAATAAATGTCAGATCTGTCATAATCTGTCTCTGTCTATAGACAAAACCGCGTGTGATTTTATTGATAACAAAGGTGCTTTTAATAATTTTCATGTGGAAAGTACAGGATATTCTTATATAACAAATATTGATTCAGAGTATAACGATGGCGAATACAGACGTAGATAAATTGATTCATAAATTTACCGAGTTCACTGAGAAACCTGTAAAATTTCTAACCATACAATCAGAGGTGAAAGATGACATTAAAAACTTGGTCAAATCTTTTTACGACTTCACAAAGACTCAAGAAAAGGTCGATAAAAAAGAGAAGAAGAGTGCGTTGCCTGAGCTGATTGTACAGGACTTCGATGAGGAGCAAATTTGGCAGCAAATCGAGCTTCAAAACACTGAATATTGGGACCATCTTGTATGGGAAGTTGCGAACTGTATATCGGCTAAAAGTGACCTAGTATTTCCTGTAGACACTCCTAATAATGAAACCAGTCCTGAAAATGAATCTGAGAATGAAGAACAGATTTCGGAGGACGAAAAATCAGGGTCAGAACCAGAAAGTGATGGTGAAATTAAAAAGGCTAAAAATAAAAAGCCTACACTGCCAAAATCTAAAGTGAAACCATCAATAGTGGATGACCAGTTCTTTAAACTACAAGAGATGGAGAGGTTTTTGCTTAATGAAGAGAAGCAAGGTGGTAGAGCTGGCTCAGATAGTGAGGAATCAATAGATATGTTTGAGGATATTGATGATGATGATTCTGAGGATGACGAAGGAGGTAAAGATGCCAAGTATAATGATTTTTTTTCTCAGGAGGATGAAGAGAATGACATGAATGGAGAATATGACAAAGAAAATGGAGAACAGGATGATGAGTTTGATGAAGAGGATAATGATCAAGAGAATGAGGAAATTGAAGAGGAAGATGAATCTGAGCCAAAAACTAAGAAAAAAGACAAAAAGGTCAGATTTGCACAACCTGATGATTCCTCAGATGATAATTCAGATGGTTTAGAAGACAGCAACATACAACCTAACAAGAAAGGATCAGAAGATGATCAAAAGAAGTCAGAATTTGAAGAAAGACAGCAGAGATTAAAGCAGACCATAGATAGATTAGAGGCTAAATCCTTATCAGAAGCTCCGTGGCAACTAAAAGGAGAGGTTGATGCGACAAAAAGACCACAGAACTCCTTGCTAGAAGAAGTAGTAGACTTTGACCTGACTAGTCGTCCAGCACCTATTATCACTGAACAAACAACGCTCACATTAGAAGATATAGTACGTCGTAGGATAAAAGACAAAGCTTGGGATGATGTTGAAAGAAAAGAGAAGCCAGTTGATGACCAGCTCAATTTCCGTAAAACTGAAGTATTAGATCAAGCTAAGAGTAAGCAAAGCTTAGCCCAAGTTTATGAAGCTGAGTATTTGAAACAAAAGCAAGTATCATCAGGTGAAGTTGAGGAGGATAAGGAACCGGAAGCTCACAAAGAGGTCCGTGAAGCTAAGAGCAAGTTATTCTCTAAGTTAGATGCATTGTGCCATTACCATTACACACCTAAAGCACCACAAGCTGAGGTTAAGATCGTCAGTAATACTCCTGCTATATCCATGGAAGAAGTGGCACCAGTAGCTACAAGTGATGCTACATTATTAGCTCCAGAGGAAGTTAAGAGGAAGCGAAAGGGTGACTTGTTAAGCAAAGAAGAACGCACACAGACAGACAAGAATAGAGAGAGAAGAAAAAAGAAAAAGTTACAACGTAAGAAGGGTAAAATTGAAAAGGTTACGGAACATAGGAATACTCAGAAAGGTACCGTGACAGATGATAAGTCCTTGAAGACCTCGAAAGCCTTCTTCCAGCAGCTGAATGATGATTCAAGAAGTGTTATCAAAAAGAACCGTAATGTTAAAAATAAAGGACAGTAAATAAATATGTTTCAATGTTTCATTTTGATTTTATTTCTCTCTGATAGTACTTTAAAACTAACAAATAACACAATGTTTTTAATAAATGAAAAGTAGAAACTTTTATTGTGTCTCCCCAAGGGTAAAACCGCCCCAGGGAGCAGTTTATTGTGCTCTGCCATATATTAGTCTATGGCTCTGCCATTTGAGATAGAGTTTTAACGTAATTTTAGTTTGGTACATTTGATTTGATCACAAAGTTCACTATTGATTTCATAATTAATTCAGCATTCTTAATAATATTGGAGTGTCAATTTTGATGTAAAGAATAATCTTACCTTTGACCTGCTGCCACTTTTGGTTAGGTGGTATTATTATGCCTTGGCACTTAAGGCACACTTAAGGTAGGTATGTAGTGAATACCTACTCTCAGCATCACCCAAAGGTTGACTGGTAGAGAATGCCTATGGCATTAAGTCCGCCTATGTGCGATATTGTACATTAGTTTAAAAAAAAAAAAAACGTTTTGTCCTCCTGATGGTAAGTAACACCTTCATATGGGTTCATTTGCCATTAGTTTTCAGTAATCTTATTGCTATACTGGAAAACAATAGCGAAAGAACTGCCTGTTGAACTTACGAAAGGTCTACCACCAGGAAAATTATATTTTGCTTTATTGGTTAAATTACCAAACTATTCATCGATTTCGTAGTTACATCGCATTGTTATGTAGGTACTTAGCTACCAAAGAAGATGCTGTGTTTCCCATATGACTTTTCATTAAGGAACTTAGAAACCTATCTACAAGTAAGTATGAGGGCATAGTGCGACAGACACCAAGTGCTTAGGTATTTAACATTTGTAGCGTAAAACTAAAAAGTAACGGCGCACGTTATGTAACTTGCAGTCGCGCGACTGCAATAGACATTGACAAGGTATGAAACTGTGATATTGGAGGAGGCACTTTTCCAAAACAGTTTTTGTATCAGTGGTTGAAAGTAAAACAGAATTTTCGGTATATTGCTTTGTGAACGAGTTATATAAAAGCAGAAAACTAACTTCTACTTCAAAGAAATCGATGTAGAAAGCACCATTTGGTGGTGCCTACCTACTTAGCTCTGCGCGCCAATAGTTAGTTTAAGACGAACAAATACGTAGCAATGCAGCCGAACGCTACTCTGGTAGATACGCAGCTTTAACCAGCTGCCAAATACAATGTCCAGTGTTCTGACTCCACATCCACAGACCAATCTGCCGATTCTGCAGACTTTTGTACCTTGTTTTGTGGTGTTCTTGGGCTGTAGTTACTATGACATTGGGCATGAACAGCTAGAGGTAGACTATCCTAAAACGGGACTAAACTGCGATACCTTCTCTATAGTGTTCGTAGTTCCGTTGAAGTCTGATTCGTCCCGCGCCATATCGCTAGTTTTTGTGCTGCTAATTACTGGCAGGAGCAGTTACGACCAGAGTTAGTCCAAAGCCAACGCAGTTTAGGGATTTCATTCTACACAAAACATACCTACAACTGCTGTTTGTTGTTGTTCTTTTAACCGACTTAAAAAGAAGGAGTAAGACAACCTGTATGTTCGTAGATACTATTCATTGATATATCCACCGATTCAAGACGATCGGTTCGGAGGTTTAGTCGTGAAGAAGCAACAAACAGAAACACGTTAATATACTTAAGTAAGTATCGTATCCAGAATTTATCGTAGAGGGATTATCTACTTTTAACAAGGTGATAATATCATTGTTTGGTTAATGGTTTTGGTAAAAATCAAAGCATTTCGTCGACCATAGGCAAATCCAATCCAATACGTATCTACTAACTTTTCGACCCCATCGATACAAGCTAGACGGTCTTCCTCGCTGAAACAGACGGCAATATATCCAACTACACTATAACTGCACACAAACAGACAAGTGCACGTTTCATTAGATAAGTTGAACGCCGAGCAGTTACAGTTTTACGGTCCCGGCAAATAGGAAAGCGCCTAATATTGTGAGCGCGGTCGCAGTGCCGCCTACTACAAATTGCTGTTAGTTTTTTTGTAGGCGCTACCGAAAATTTAACTTGCTTGACTTTTTAGCGTTTTGGGAACTTTTTATTTTATAGGGTTGTTGTGAATGTGTACTAAAATTAAGTGTAAAACCGTCACTAGGAAATGAATGTTAAACCTACTACAAATTGCTCCTTCACAATTACTCAATCAATAACACACATTTTCACATTCTAAAATTATAATCAAAACGAGGGGTATTTCTAATAGATAACTTTTTTACTGAAAGAAACCCCCTATTTAATAAATCATGTCCATATTACAATGATTCATCGTGGAAGGGTTAAGTATCTACTATGAGAGATACGGCCATTTACTTACAATCGCGTTAGGCATTTGCTTTTTTTCTACAAATTATGAAGGGAAAAGTTTTGTTTGTTTGTTTGTATCTAATAAAACATAGTGTAGTTCGTACGTACTACTGACGTAACACGCAGACGGGTCCGCGGGCGGAAGATAGTATAAAGTAAAGAGACGGTAAGTTTACCTAGTTATAGTTTATTTAGAGAAATACTTAAGTCATATTCAACGTCTCGCCTCATCTTTGTATATCTTGAAAGAAAAGCCATTTACTGTAGTAAACGGCCTTAAGGTGCCTATATTAAAAGAATTATCCCCGTACATTCCTAATCGTTGAGGAGTTATACCTTCCAGCATCCTGGAAGGTTCACAGCTTAGCAACATGCAATGCTGATTGCTAGATGCAAATAGCCTGCTAGAGCTTTAAGTAGGTAATATATGAAAAACAATATTCACTATTCACTATATTCCACAATAACAATAGTCTTTAAAATTAAAGTGTTGTTATTTAGCTTGCAATGTGGGTGTGTAAGTATACAGTTTGTAGTTCAAAGGCAAATCTTTGAAGATTGTCCGTCCGTCAAAACAAAAATAAGTTTTCACCGTGTTACCTTAACTTGAAGTCCATTTGATAGTGTAATTGCTTCTGGCATTCTATCTCATCTAAAACACCAAATTATTATTTACTTTCTATGTCGAAAGACAGAATCTACTTCTATGCCATCATCAACCTGTAAAAAGAAGCTGATTAAATAGATACATAGTAAAAATCGTCTGAACCGGGTAGACTGTTCTCATAACCCTCACAAAAATACAAACGATCTCGAACCCAAAACAACTTGAATGTAAGCACAAGGATAAGACATACGAGTTGCAGCTCCGGCTTAATAAACAAAACACTGCGGGGAGTGTAGCGTGTACACACGGCTACCGATCAACCTATACATGTCCACTATAAGATGGTCTAGCGTTGTATAGACTTCCCGAGCAATGCGAGACCAGCTTGTACTGGAAATGTGTAGCCTGATGTGTATAATATACTGCGACGACTGCAACGACTGCGACTGTGACTGCGACTGCGCGACTCGCGATTTAATCCCGCAACAACGCCACTCGGTCACTAATTTATAATTTGTACAATTACTACAGCCCCCGAGACTTTTGGGTTGTAGAGTTTAAGATGTGTAGAATTGGCGATTCATATGTTAAGCTAACAAAGACGTGTTGAAGATGGCTGAGTTCTTGTGAATGGGCTCTCAGGGGGAATCATTACCTCTACATATACCCAGCCACATAATAACTGATTTGGTTAGGATCAGTAGGTTCAATTGTGAAATAATGCCCTGTTATTACTGGCAGAACAGCTGCTGCTAAATGGCTAAGCTGAAAGTTACCACTTACTATCAACGCCTTGAGTCATCGTGCTAGTTCAAAATTTAAGTAACTACGTTATTAAATGCGATAAATACATACCTAAGAACCTGCCCGATCAAAAATAAAATATAAAATATAAAAATATTTATGAGTGATAAGGTTTGTATAGTCAGAGTTTAAGGTGATTACTCATATTGCCCACCGCAATCCGGTTATTATACCTTCAAAAGATATTTGCCCGAACCCCGCACACCCGGATGACAAAGTTGCGGATGCGATTAATATTAAACGGCTGCCCAATCTATTCGTTCATGCCCCCGCAGTAGCAGGCTAGCATCGGCTGTTCTAGAGCGCAGACAAATAAATTTAGCAGCGAGATAAGCGACGTATAAATCAGACGTCCGCAACGCACGCCGCCTCACCGCGGGAAAAATACCGCCCCCTTGTGTCACTTGAGGTAACCTACTGACTTTCTACTTCCAGACCTTCGTGGGCTTCGTAGTTATGGTAAGATACCTATGTGACCACTTATCAATAGATCTATTTTTGTCTAAACCATTTATGGCCTAATTTACATTACGAAACTAGTGGCATTTAATTAACGCTTGCATTGTAAAAGTTTATGTTGTTACGTGCAAATGTGGTTACATTCATACATATTATTAAATATGGTTAATGTAGCGTTTAAGCCTAGATCTAGAAATTAATTTTAAGTTTTAGTAATACATACTTGTAAATTTTGTAATTTTTTATACTGTATCCTCCTGTGACATGTTCACTTATGATCAAACCCCTTACATAAAAAAATTAAAAAAAATTGTAGATGAAAATGTGGTGCGCCATTAATTTCATCAAAAATTGCAGCGACTTTCATACCTTCATAGTTTCTTTAAGTAAATAAGGCTCTGTAAAGTGAAAATAGCAAGTCATCCTAAAAAAACTACATTTATTCATTTTCGAAGTAGAAACGGCAACTGAAATCTTTAGGATAGACTTCAACCTTGGTGCGACCTTTCGGCATCCTTACTAACATTTTAAATTCGAAAGTAACTTCGTCTGTCTGTCTGTGACGCTTTTACGGGGTGAACAAGCAAAGTTGAGTTTTGCTCACTGCTCGCCTTTTTTAATATCTCACAACTTTCACATCAAGCATCTAGTCCCAAACTAAGCAGAACGAGTGCTATAGGTAGTATTTCGAGCTGCTGAGGTGAAAATTGCATGTGCGACACGAGATCAAAGTTATTTACATCTCGTGCTTTTGAGTCCCCCACAACGCGGCAACGCTCAAGATTCTAACTTAGAATCTTTCGCTTATTCGGGCCTCAAAAATAGCATTCGAAGCAAATATGTATTTGCTCTTTTGTTGCAAAAATAACGATTAGTCGAAAAAAAATTACATTAAAAACGAATGCTCATTCATCTTGGAGACAGTAAAGTTATCCTCGAAATCGAATTTGCCAAGTTACATTACAGGCAAATACTCGCGGTCCGGTCCCTTTACAATAATAAACGTCTCAAACGTTTGCCTTATTGTACGTGCAAAGTAAAACCTTTTCAGCACTCTTTATAGTCTGTAAAACTAAACTCCTCTCCATAAACAATAACTTTTTAAACTTAAGCTCCAAAAAGGTTTTATAAAACATAAAACTATTTCCAAAATGTTTTATTCGCGGCCACAAGTCGTGGCACTCGGGCGAAATTGCAATTTGCCCCTACATTAAAATGCAGCTTGAGAATTTGTGAATATTGGATAGGAATTTATATTACGTTAGCCTGTTTGGCCTATCAAGGATATCGAATGAGTAGAAGGTACAGGAACTGAAGGTTTCTCAAGAAAGAATATATTAGACAATGTTAATTGCTGATGATAGACTTTTTAACCGACTTCAAAAAAAGAGGTAGTTCTCAATTTTTTTTTATTTGTTACCTCATAATTTTCGACTGGGCGAAGCGATTTTAATGATTCTCTTTATTTAAAAGCTGGTGCTTCCTGTGCGGTTCCATTTCAATTTGGTCCAGTTCTGACAATGGCATTCATGAAAAAACCATATAACTTTAAAATTATTTGTAATTGATGCCGGTTATTATTTTGGAAAATTATATAGAACAACGTAAAAGCTTTACATTGTTTTCAGAGTCCTGTAGATTCAAGTAGCTAAGAAATTTACTCTTATTTTTTTAATTTATACTTGGAACGGATCAATATTTTCTCTGCGCAATAATGTAAATATTCAAGATTTACCAGAAATTAAAGCATGTTTTTATTCCCAATAATTAATCTCCCTTTTATGTTCGCCATAGTTATCTAAAAACCTAGTAGATTATAATGTAAATAGTTGTAAAGGGAAACACTTTAAGGTTAACATTTAAAAGGTGTGTATTTATATAGAAAAGTTAATACTAAAATTTATTGTAAGTACCAAAATCTATTCATGTAATAATACTGCTAACAAACAACAAAATATGGTTACTTATATAAATAGAAATAAGTATTGTAAACCATATGAAGTAGAAAGCATTGCTATCGAGGAAAACACGAGGATAATGTCTCGTAACTCACGAGAATCACTTCTATGCGGGTCGATTGTTTGTAAGAAATTACTCTTATCTAGCTACGAAAAGATTCTAGTTATTGATGTTAATACGATGATGTAGTAAAATATAGTCTGGTGGTTCTTTTAACATAAAATTAGTATAACAATTGGTTTTGTAGTTCACCTGAAAGCGATTTAGAAGTTATTACACCTGATATTCATTCAGAAATGGTTTTAGATTCGTCGCTTTTCATGGGACTAGAATATTAAGCTGAATTTACCAGTAATTTTGGGGCTTTATTATATTATCAAACCTAAACTCAATAGTAAAAGCTCGCTTCTTTGGTGGCAGGTTGAATGTAAAGCACCACGTCTTCCCCCGAATGTACAAAAAAGCTTTACCACCAGTAAGATAAAGTTTATTAATAAACTAACTTCTACCTACAGCTCTACGCACGTGATACATTGATAGAAAGTGCCTTTATATAGTATATATATATGAATACATACTATAAGCTACATGTGTGCTAGTTATTGCGTGAAAGAGTTACAATCATCCACACATCTTTACAAACTTTAGAATTTATAATATTAGTAGGAAGTACGCTTCTTGGCGTTTCTATTCTTTCCAAGCTCTAAGTGCTCTATGATTATTTTTTGATATAGGCATATGGCGGTGTCAGAATTTTTATCGCCTGTATGTTGTAGACGCCGTCTTTTCGGGCATGTTTAGGAGAAGACTTGCCGTGATTCTTGGTGTTAGTGGCAATGGTTTTCTTTCTAGGAAACGAAGTATAGCATTAACAATTTTTTTCACCACAGTCCACATAATGGTAAGTGGTAAATAAAGGCTCAAAATTAGAACACATCCGACAGGACAACTGGAAAATTCTGCTATTATTTTAAATGCAAAAGACGAGAGGATGTGTGTGGAGATGTACGGACTTCTTTACGCAAAAAGTGCTTGATTGATTTTGATGAAATTTGACACACTATATGTGTACTTATAGCGAATTAACATATTAGTCTACTGATAAAAGAATTTGTAGAGTGCGTGAGCTAGGGCTTAAGCGATATTTTCAGAAAGTTCTTCAGGATTCTTAGGCAGAAAACTTTTAGACGATTAGACTTTCTATTTATTAGTTTGATTAGTCTTAGATTAGAGATCGTTTAAGAGATTTTAGTAAAAACTCAATAGCGGCACCTTTCCCCGTCTCCCTCCACTCCAGCTCACCTTCTAGACGGAAGGGATTTTAGTTTTTTTTACTGCCCAAGTTCCCCGAACAACTTTCTGAAGACTTCACTTGGGCGTTAGCTCACGCACTCTACACCTGATTTTCGGCAATTTTTTGGGTGAACTATATAGTTTACTAATCAGTATCACACAGGTGAAAGCTATTTTACAATAATACTAATCAAGAATTTATTGGATACACTACATTGCCATGTACAAAACAATTCGATACAAACATACAGAATACATTGTAGAGTGAACATAATACGATACCAACATTTATTGAATACATAACAATCCGGTAAAAGTTCAAACTTCGAACAGTGATCATTATTGTACCAACCGCACAAACAAAATATCAAAACGGTTTCGCTCCCTGAGGCGGTGGTGTTGACCGTTATTCTTTTTAATTTCCCCCCGTTCGAGTTTATGTTTCTGATAACAGCGCTATCTATCGGCCGAATTGGTACAACATCGTTTTATGTTTATTTTCGAATTGGCAACACCGACGTTCCGTAATGGTTAGTTATTGGTGGTTATTGCTACTTTATTGTTTGGAAAATTGTTGTTTAATTGCTGGTAATATGAGCTTTATTTTTCTATTGATTCATTGGCTGAATTTTGGCTGTTGTTTGATACTCTTTCGATAAAAATAAAATAGAGGTAAAATTAACCAAGTGTACGCTGGGTCTTGATTTATCTGATGCTAATATTTTCCTCTTTTTCTCCTTGTTAAGGGACGAAATTAGACGGCGATTATGTACATACACAGAGGCCCAAGTTCACCAGTCCTTGACAAGGTTTAGATAGTAAATCATCTGATAACTCTTTACAAATATGTCATTTTATCTGTCAAAAACAATCCGAGTACCGTGACTGTGAAACATGTCAATAATCTGTAAATCTGTTAATAGCATTTTTAATTTTATTTTTAGAGCTTATCTTTGCCTTAAATGCTTCCATTATTTTTGATAATGATTAACAAAAACGAAGTGCATACAATGAAATGAAGATTGAAATGTTAACCGTGAAAACCCAACGTTGTCTGTCAGTTTTACAAACGTAGAAAAATATGCTACATAAACAAAATATGACATTATTACAAAATATTTCATGTTATTCGCCGGAGACACTTTGTCAACGCTCAAAGCGTTTCAAAACACCATGTCAATCATATGTCTAATACTTGGCACACAACACTTTTACCCCAGCTTCAGTTCAGAAATGAATTTTATAATATTGTTGAAACCCTTAGATGTTTTTTTTTATCGTTTTTCCAAGATCATCATTAAGGTTGTTACAAGTACAATTAGATAAATAGCTATGAACATTTTTTTTACGCTTAAGTCGGTCGCTGTCGTCGGTCGAGCGTACGAATAGTATACTATTTCTATGAAATGATCTGCCGCTGACGTCAGCATTGCGGTGCAGTGTTTCATAGAAGTCGTGCATAATCGTACGCGCGACCAATTGTCGGCGACCAACGTCAACGTAAAAGGAATTAGTTTTTTATGAGGGATTAGCTTTTGCCCGCATTAAAGCTTACTGCACCGTTCCCGTGGAGTTTAGCGTAATTTTAAATATCTTAAAACGTTTCTTGAGAATGAACCGATTAAACACAAAAATAATTATTAAAATGAAACCAGAAGTTCTCAAGATTCGCGGTTACCTCTCCGTGGTATAAACATCAATAAAAGTAGCCTATGTCACGAGCCATGTGGCCAATTTAATGCCCCTTCTTCTTCTTACAAGTCAATGGTCAAAGTTTTTATACCACCCCGGCCCAGAAGGTGGCCACATTAATAGCATTCTCCGTGGCCTTATTCAAATCGCTCAAGGAGCAATTGTCAGGGCAGTTGGGGCATTCAAGAAGATGTGTCATTGTTTGCTGAGTAGCACCACAATCGCAATGTGTTTCGCCAGGCTGGATTATTTCCCATTTTTCCAGATTATATCTGCAGCGGCCAACCTGAGCTCGCAACAAAATTAAATGCCCCAAAATTTACCAATACAAACAGACAGAAAAACCTATTATACTAATAAATTTATTAAATTACCTAAGGCTACCTGCAACCGAATAATGGCTTGTCGGTTTAGTATTAAGAATCTGTGTTTTCAATATACCTTTGACAATCTAAGGATGCATATGCATTTTTATTTGGTTGCTTAAGACTGCATATTATCAACATTGACTAGTAAAAGCTATAAAAAAACAGTCAATACGCGAATAATTGTCAATAATATTGCATACTTACTTACATATTTTTTTCTTTTGTCACACTGATCCTCACTCACTGGGCGCATCAGAATTATCAGCGCTGCGGTGCTTTTAGCGCTGCAGTATTGTGCTGAGATGCGTACCATTTCCGGCATATTAAATAATGTTTTTATTTTACTATATTTTTTTTAGTTTTAGACGCAATTATGCCAGAATAAATGATTTTTTCTTTCTTTTTTTCTTTTCTTTTCATACGTGTTAGCTAGCTTCAGGACAGTTACCACTCACAGTTCGTTACATACAGCATGTTGAACAAAGGTAGAATATTTCCAATAACTCACAAGTACTTTTGATTCAATGCAATCAGCCGGTCGCACACTCGTCACTTGATTAGGCAGGCGGCACACGACATTCACTAGCATTAATATAATAAAGCTGCAAGTGTATTAGATTTACTACTTGCCTATTGTTTACAGAGTAGTGAAGTGAGGTAGAGATAAATAATAAATTCTCACGTGTAGTCAAAACGAAAATTATGATTAAATTAATTTTAAGTCTGGTAATCAAACAAATTAATTGTGTTATAGTTTATGTCGTTTACTTATTGCAAGGCTGAAATATCTAAAACATTTTTTTTTTGAGATAACTATAAAAATGTAAAGCTTTGTCGATATAATTATATTATATTGAATTTTTCACAACTTATAACATTTTAAATATTAATTGGATGATATGAGGAATACTCTTTGAATAAATAAAAAAACCGGCCAAGTGCGTGTCGGGCCACGCGCAGTAGGCTTCCGTAGCTAGTCGTAACAACATATTTCAACTTAAAAGGGATTTACTATTTGTATTAAACAAGTAACATCTTCATACAAGTCATTACTTTCAAAGGTTTTTGTAATTTGCACGAATTATTCTAAGCATTTTACACTTTGGACCCCAATTACTCTAGAACTAATTAAGTTAAAGTAACCAGATAAATAGCGTCCTTCAGAAAGGAAATGTTTGTAGCACACGAAACCAGCTAGCACGTATGACGAGATGTATGAATGTTGAGGAAGCGAAAGAAGTATGTAAGGAGCGAAGCACATGGCGTTCCATCGTCTCTGCCTACCCCCGTGGGATAAAGGCGTGATTTTATATATGTATTATGTATGTTTATTTATGTTTCAAGAATTTTGAACGAAATATTCTGAGTAACTGCATCTGACATTTCGGACCCCTATTCCTCTTGAACTAATGAAGTGAACTTATCCGCTATAGTTTTCCTTTAAAGTTCATTACATGTACTACCGACACAATTTTTTCAGTTTTTGGGATGCAGTAGTTTAGCTTTTAGAGGGGGGGGGGGGGACGCTCTACTCGAACAAAAATTTGCTCTTTAAAGTTAATTATCTCGCAAACGGATCTCTAAATCAAAAAACTGTCTTAGCAACCCCTGAACGTTTTTAAAAGTCCTATCTAACAATACCCCACACTATGGGGTAGGCGACAAAAAAAAAAACATCCCTACATTACACGTAGGGGAGCTACCCGAAAAAAAACTATTTTTCCAAATTTTATTCTACGACTTTCTTTGTATAGTTAACATACATGTTTATGCAAAATTTCAGTTTTCTAGCACCAACGGTTTCGTCGCTATGCCTCGGACAGACGGACGGACAGACGGACATGGCGAAACTATAAGGGTTCCTTGTAGGTACTACGGAACCCTAAAAAAGGCTACTTTCAAGCTATACTTTTTCATAATTATCTCAATTAACCATGATTTTGACATAATTATGTCAGTCAATAAGTGAGCGATGCGTTCGATCTCGAAATAACATTTTTGTCTATAAAACCATTTACAGAAAAGTTCTTCACTGTGATAGTAGGACTGCCTTAATTGCTATTATATTTTTTGATTAACTTTACCACTTTTTTATGTAGCACAGAAAAACCTTACCTAGGTCAAACTGCAATTGCACCTTTCAGTCCAATATTTACCTAAAATAATGTTCATAAACTACTCTATGTCATCGCAACGCGGCACAACATTACACTGCACTAGTTACGTAATACAGCTAATCACTTACACACATAAATTATCAATGTTACGTATGTGTGGGTGCCGTAGCTATACGCCGTAGCGCTACGCTCGTAGATAGGACCCCGCTACGACGGCTACGAGGTTCGTTGGGTAATTTTATTGTATTTCTTTTTAGATTGAAGGTAGTTTGAAAATTGGGTTATTTTAGTTGAATGGTTTTAATATTTTGAAATATGTTCATATCTTTTAGTTATAAAACAGGTCATTAAATTTACATGTTTAATTTTCAAATGTTTTAAAACTGATTCATTTTTGAGGTTTAATAAAAAAAAAGTGGCAAGTGTTATGTCTCTTAGAGCTTGTCGATTGCCTCAAGTCAATAGTTAAGTCAGACTTTCGGTCAGGCGTTGGCAAAACTACACAAATAAAATGTAGAAGGATTATTACAACGAACATTATCTAATATGCATATTTTTTGGAAGTCTCCTATGGCTTTCTACGATTTTGTGACTTCTGTGCCTATAATCATTAACAATATAATCATTATTAATTATTAAATAATCATTAAAATATAACCTCAGCACCAAACCAGAAAACGACTGTATTTGGTGGTAGGTTATGGGTACAGTACATTAATACGAAAAACTTTGCACCTGCTCACCTGCTCCTCAGCATGCGGGCCACCCCACGTCTACGCGGGCTTAAATTACACTGTAGAGTAGGACAGATAGGACTGAGTAGAGTCAGTTTTGTAGCAAGTCGTTTCTGTCACTGATTTTGTAGCACATCATACTTAACTAACATTTAAAACATTAATATGTTTATTGTATATTTAAAATCTATTATAATTCACATAACTACCAAACATAAGTAACTTTACCTATAAATTACCTTATAAGTTACTTATAGAATTTGAATATATATATGCGTAAAATTAATAAATAAGTAATTAAATTAATATCAATTTAATCAGAAACCAAATTTTAGTAATTAATTCAGATTTTGAATTCATTAATAAAATTATGTCGTTTTTCGGACCGAAAATCTATCGGGCATTTGATTCTTGGGACGTATGAAAATCGTTAAACAAACTAATCAACTTTACGATTTTCGGTAATTCATAATTTTTCGGTTTTATGAATTTCGGACTTAAGACCAAATTATTCTTTTGCCAGATCTGGGATTCGAACCCGAGACTTAGCAGTGAAAGGCCGCATTCACTAACTACTAGACCAACGAAGCAGTAAATCATACAAATATTACAAAAAGGAAATTATTTTTCATTTGTTAGTACCCAATAAGCTCAGAATCCTGATGAAAATTGTTTTGGACATCGTTTGTGATTCCACAACTAACATAGGCTAAATTTTATCGACGTACCACGCGGGCAGAATCGGGGATGGAAGCTACTATAAAATATAATGACATGCGTAATTATTGAGATCAGGATGTGCACCACCCGGGACACTTTCAAAATTAAAGTACGTCATCTTCTTCAAGGTGAAACGACAGTAGAGTCATTAAAGGCTTAATACCTTCTGTGTAAATATTATAATATATAATATATTATTTTAATGTATGTATTAGTATATTTGTTACCATATTTATGTATTTGAATTGTTGATATAACATTATTCTATGTATGTATTCACATTTTCTGCACATTATTTTAATTTATTTATTATATTAATATTATTTTTTTAATTTTTATTTATTAATTTATTTACCTACATTTGTTCTCTCTTCATCACCTTAAGGTTGACTGGTAGAAAATGCCTATAGCATTAAGTCCACCGTTGTTCTAATTTTAAAGTGCAAAAAGTTGTAAAATAAAATTAAATATTAGAGCAAAAAAAATCAACCGCGCACAATTACAACTCCGTGCTGCTATTGTGAATTTTCTGACGGAAAGTTCTCAAAAAACACTTTTTCCAACCCGGGAATCGATCCCGAGACCTCAAGGAGAGAGCATACGCTAACCACTAGACCATCGAAGCAGTTCGTTCGTTTCGTGGTACAGTTACATATTTTTTTAAAAGTTACCGTTGTGCACGTGCGGTTGGCAGAGATAAGTATGTCTTTCTCTGCTTTCCAATTTAGAAGGATTTAAATGTTTAATTTGTTATAATAAATAGCAAAATAGTGGAAAAAAAGCATACGCATAGAATAGAATATTTAGAATTGAATAGAATATTTATTGTCTTAAAGCGTGGTACATTAAGTTCTTAAATTAGTTATTTCCAGATCCATAAACACTTTATCATATTAAATGACATGACATAAAACATAAAATAAAAATAAAAATTAAATGTTAGTGTTATTTCATTAATGATTAAAACTAATATTAACAATCATAATTACATTAAATGTGTTCATAACATTATAAAATTCGTGTTCTAATATGCAGGACTATATACCTATATGCATGCATATATAGCATGCATATTTAGTTCCCAAGTGTACTATTTTAATTACTTGGATGTGGTGTGGCTGTAGCATTATTTAATTTTTATTTAACAAGTAATCTAGAATTGTGAACCATGCAGGATTCAACTTGAAGTGTACCCTTGAACCCTTGAAGTATTGACACTTCTTGTTCGCCAAATAGTCAGAAATTCATATTCCTTTTCCTAAATTCTCAATGTGTCATCTTTATTAAATAAGGCCCTGATGTTAATTGACGAATAATTAAATGAGTCACGAAATCGAAGGGTAACAAAATTTGTGTAGATACTAGTATCTACACAATAATCTAGATACCCTCTGTGCCAGGTTTTGGGTTCTCATCTCATCACCAAATGACGGAGACGATGGTCTTTCTTCACTCGAGATCGTTGACAAACGCTCTACCAACCACCATGAACAAAGTTTTACCGTTAAGTTATAAAACACGGCTACCAGAAATTTGCAATTTTGAAAATAAACGTGAATTTTAAATGTACTTTTATAGCAGAAGGTATAAAATGTAATAACAATATTAAAATTCCTCAAATTTTTAAACTACACACGTCTCACGCGAGCCCTTCTTAAAATTCTACAGCGCAGATCCAATCATACTCGGCAAGCAACGGAATTCACTTCTTATTTTAACAAAAACATTTCTATAAAGGTTTTAACACTAAAGTATACCTATCGGCTCTTTACTCATATGAACTTATAGAGAATTTCATAAAATAGGTTAGCTCAGATATAAGAAAATTATTATTATCTAACACGGAAAAATCTGCCTAAATTCGCAACGAACAAACCCAAGATGTGTTTTCAACGCACACAGACACGCACCTACGCACACATCCAAATATAATGTGACATTTATAGACGCGTCAGCTGAAAAACGCTTTCACACAAAATCCAGCTTTAATACCCGAACGTAAGAGTTAAAATACTCAGCAAAAACTGAGCTAAATTAGGATATTTCAAAAGTCAAACACAACACTTGAACTTTTTCAGTATAAAGGAAAATGGACTCTGTTGCAAAGGGGGAGAGTGGGAAATATTGGTTTTGAGGAAAACAGATATGTCATGTCTATGTGCCGAATTTGAAAGAGCTTTCCGAGGGGAGCCGAGCGCTTACCGATCGGGTCCGAGTGGCGCCGAGACGCGGCGAGTGCCGCGAATGCATTACGACGTAGTGGTGTAGGGCTGGTACGTCGGAAAACTGCTATTTTTACATATACATACATTCTGTTGATATGTTTGTATTTTTATGCGTTTCCTGTAGCGTAAAATATTTTTGGTTATCGTTATGCTAGCGTATTTTCGGCGTCTGCTGCAGTTTATGGAATATTTTACAGAAATTGTAATGATTAAACATGCAGTCTTGTAAAGAGTGATCGATCTGATGCAATCAATATAATTAACGCAATGTTTAATTGAGCTTAACCTAAATTAGTAGAAAACGGCTTTAAATCATCTCCAATACAAAAAAAAATAACAACGAAGCCTGAATTATGAATAGAAAAGCAAATTTCCTTTGCGAGCACAAACAGCAGTCGACTACCGTAAAAAAGCACGAAAACCATATGAAAAACCGGAAAAGCTCGTTGCCGTCAGCCCTGTGCGTAGGGCGGGGCGGGGCGAAGCGGGTGGCGCGCGGGGCGGGGGTGCCGCTAGTCGCGCCAGTCGGTCGCGGGGCGCCGCGCAGCCCGCACGCGATATGCGCGCCCTCTAGCGTATTATGTTCCTCCCCGACCTCCCGCGAGCCTGCATGGTGGACGACGTAGCGACTTATTTGCAAGCGCCCTCCTCGGGACAGGTGGCTACAATTATTAACAACAAACCCATATGTAATTAACAATGATCATATTAACAGATGTTGTGAGCTAATGTTGCTTACCTAAACTGCGTCGGCCGCCCGGGTATTTTCGGGACGTACCGATTTCACCGTCAAATCGATGTGAACGCACGTGATTTAAGTTTTACACTGGATTCGACCGATTAGTCGACCAGAGACAAGGTAATATTAAAAAATAAAAAACGCGTGGTCGATTCAAGTTGAAAATTTCACGAACATTATAGTAAAATTGAAGTGGTTTTATGTAAAAATATTGGAGTAAAATGTGTTCAAAACATGACGTGTAAACAGATCGATAGCATGCTTTCGAGAATGACAGGTAGCGGTGCTGTACCTACAATACCTACAGAATAAGAGAAACGAACCAGTGGAAATGAACGAAGCTGAAAATACTGAAATGAAAAGTGCCGATATTGATCACGAAGAACAATTCCAACGTGAAGATTATCAAAATGAAACCAATGATGAGTTCCGGGTAAAAAGAATATATTTGCTTTAAAAATCTTAAAATTGTCCTAAAATTTGCATCTCATAGTTAAAATTATGATTTAATTTTCAATGACCTTCAATTTTCATCGCATTAGAAGCATAAAGCACTCATAAAACGTAGTAATGCTGTAAAATCTAAAATTAAGTTTATTATTGTGAAACAATCCGAATGACTCACAGTGGTGTAGCGAAAATAATTAAAATTAAGATGTCTTAATTATAAATATGACAGAAAACAAAAAAATATTACATGATATTGCATATTACAACAAAAATGATACTACTACTAATAAATAAAACGAATAAATAGAGCATGAGTAACAATAAAATAAATAATACGGAATTCCTTAAGTTACCAAATTAATTAAGTAAAGATAAAACACATGCCTAAACCAATAATCTTATATCAAAAACGCTCTAAAACAAAACTGCATCCACAATGCCAAAATTGTCAAAAACAGCATTACAATTTGTCGAAACACGCTCAAAGAACTGCCGCATAATACTTCCAATCAAAAAACATCAAAAAAAGAAAAATAGCACAAACGCATAGACAAACAATGGCAGATATAAAAAAGTAAAAAGCTTGGTTAATCGATATGGTGTGGCTAAGATGTGAATAAGTTGACTGCAGGGAAACTACGGCATAGAGCAGCATAACGCCCAGCGCTATCTGCAATTTACGTTGTTTTGCTAAAATCACCTCTATCTGGCTACAAAAACAATTTATTTACGATATTCGATGGCAAAAGTCCTTTGGGATTGGATAGTAGACATGATTCTTTAATTTCTCGGGAATCGTTTATCTGTATCGATGTTTTAGGTTAGGATTTGAATTTGGAAGCCGCGTGTTTTTCTTAATAAAAGTAGGGTCATAGTAAATACTTTTATTTTTTAGATGATTGGATACTTGTCTTTTAGGCAAATATTTAGATACAGATTATAATACAAAAGATTTTATTGATAATAGTAATATTCAATTAATTTGCTTAATTTTTAATGAAATAAAGCATTTCTAATGTCTCAATTAGAGTTTAGAAAGTAATGTTTTGAAAGTAAACGTATATTTTTTTCTCGTCTTGTAAATTTTGGAGTTATTGGCTCTGTGCCCTAATACTCCGGCCTTGATCTTGATGATGAATATATGTTAGGTAAACATTGTTTTTATGTAAGACCAATAAATCATAATTATTTAAAGTAAATTATCGAGTTTGAACTCAATTTAGATCGATTTATGAGATTTTTACCGTACATCGAAAATATATTTTATGTTTTTGGTTGTTTTGTGTACCGGAAATATCTAGTTTTACATTTATAGAATACATTTAGTTAATCGAATTTATTGATTAAGTTAGATTTAGAGACTACGATTTGGTTAAGATTAAACCTAACAACTTAATACTAATGTGACTCTGATAGTTTAAACAAAATTTCATTTCACATTACGACAAAAGCCATTTAACTTGAATTATCTTCAGCTACATTTGCAGCGTTACATATAAATTGTGCCTATATAAAACTAGGTAACCTTCCAAGTTAGCCGAGCCGAGTCGCAGTGCTTATTCAGCGGAGATAACCCGACCAGAACTACGTACAACTTGAATTTCTAATTTAATTCCAGACCAGAATTCACTTGTGGAATACTGGCAATTTGATTAAAATTCGAAACTTTCAGAGCAAACTCCGCATACCTATCAAACCAAATGTAAAGAAAAACATAAATCCTGCTTTTGAATGAAATGAAACTCAACCAAAATTTTAGAGATAAAATAGTTACGATTTGGTAATAACACAAGAACAGTAAAATCGAGAAAATTCCGGAGATGGAAACAAGAAATCAATGAAACCGCTCTATAGAATTGATGGGAAGAAATAAGAATTTTATGATGTTTTCGTTGATTTTATGTCGCGGAAATGGGATCACTCATTTATTAAACCAAATAAACAGTAATAAAATAGATGAAACTTACCCTATAAGAAATAACAACGCTGCAGAAGTGAAACAAAAAGCTGTCCGCGCTGTCGAAATAACAAATTAAAAAAGAACACATAATAAAAAAACGAAAGAGTGAGAATGGTAAAAGCAGCCAAGAAAAATGAATCCAAAAAGAACTTATAAAAGGAGTTTTATCCTAAATTTATTTTTTAATCGATGCGTCAAAAATTTGAATTTGGAAAATTGACCATTTAAAAAAATATGATGATACCCAAAGTACCCGGCCGGCTGGCGTTGAGCGGACCGCGTCGCATCGGTGTTAACTCGATGTATCCCCCTGTTGTTTTCTTCTGTCACCCTTTTTCTTGCCACTCGATGTATGAATGTTTTTCACTAACTGTTAATGTTGATATTTAATGTAACCATAATAAGTGTTAGTTCGAATTTTTCAATGTTTCTGTTGAGTTGCGTGAGCTATTATTAAAAAAAAAACTTATTTTTCTAATTTTAAACCGTCAAAATTGAACAATAAAAAAATAAATGTAACTTATTTAAATGAAAAAAGTACCGAGATGTTTAAAAATTAGCTAATTTTCTTTATAATAATTCACGGATCACATCATGTATTTTTATTTTAACTGGACAGTTATATTGTCTTTAAAATGATCATTGTTAATACTCCTGTCTTCTTTTTAATTACACTGGTTTATATTGTATGTTGTACCTTGGATGAAAATAATACGTATATCTAAAATTACAGGTTTATGACAAATTTTACCTTTCACTTCTGATAGTGAAATATCAGCTAATTTCATAAATATTGATACAAGACGTTTAATCTGTTAAAAAAGTTAAGAATAGACTACCAGAGATATTTAGCATTTCGTTCTCTAAACACAATTGCTTTTCTTTCGATACTAAATTAAAACAATATAATATCGAAACGAAAGATTCTCTTGTCGGTATTTTGCATAAGATCCAGATATCTACCCGCATTTACCCGTGTTTACTTGTTCTCATCAAGAAAACATTTATTCTTTAAATACAGTCAGCTCTGTTATATAACTTTTGCTTTAATTTTAAGTAACTGGTGCTTTACTAAAATCAGATTTTTTTGCTGGTCATAAAGTTTCGACCACTTAAATAGTTTTAGTCTGGTACAAATCAGTTTCTTCTATGAAATCATTGACCACTTTTGAAGCTATGCAACTTTCGGTTAGCTTCCTCTTTTGCTACTCTTTCGGAAACAGTCCCTTTGCAAGATTTGAAAATGCTACTAAATCCTTTGCCATTGATTTATTGATAACAATGCAGTAAACATGTGCCGCCATATTGTAAACTATTACGTTTAAAAATACGTGACTATGACGTCATCTTTTCCACGTCTTGTCCTGTTTCTTGATAAAATGGCTCGTGGAAATATATTGTGACAACTAAACGGGATTTTGCATAATACTGCCCAGCCTTCAATCTACAAGCAGTGATCATCAACTTTTAGCATTACCAAGTAGTCGTTAAGCGTTGGTATCAGCAATAGAATTGAACAATTAAACTTTGAAAGAAGCTAACAGCGACCGGCAATATTTTTTTTATGGAGAAGAATTATAAGACAGCTTCGTTAGTCTAGTAATTAGCGTCGGGCAAAGTGTTATTTGCGACTTCTCCGTCAGAAAATTAACAATACCAGCACGGAGTCTAAATTATGCCCGGTGGATGGCAATAGGCTCACCCCTTATCCCATGGGACCTAAACATTACAGGTACAAGTTTTTAAGTCCGTCATATCCCTTCAAACAGAAAAAAGCATTCGAAAAAGGCCCTTGGAATAGAATATTCTAGGACTAACAGGCTAAGGAGTTAATTCATCATATTAGTAGGCATATAGTTTTCGAAGCAGTCTCTATTTTCATGTAATGCACCTATACTCGAGTATTTTCTTCTTCTTATTGCCAATACTTATGTCAATTTTATGCCAAATATATTGCAATCTTAAAGGCCATTATTCCATTATTAATGTTATGTACCTACATGAACTCCTTTCGGCTATTATGGATCTGTTTTTTTTCAATTAAAAAAAAAAAGATTCTAAAATATGATTTATAGGTCTTGTTTAGATAATTTTAAAAGAATATCGTTATTTTCCTGTAATTTGAAAATAAAAAATCGTACGAAATATCTTTTTTCAAGCAAAGTGGGCATAATAAAGGAAAATGATAGGAGCGAATAAATAGATAGATATTTTATTTAAGACATTTCATCCAAGGTATAAAATAAACAATGTAAATTGGTTTAATTTGTGATGTGTGTCTGGTTTGTTCTTCACACTGTGGAATTAAAGGCAATATGACTTTATGTGTATAAAAAGTGATCAGAAAAATGCGCAAAAGGACTGGGGCCGTACCGTCTCTTTTTGACACTCATATGCGATTCTAAGTATCGTTTCTTTTGTTCGATGAAATGTCAATTCTGACATATGTCAATTCTAACAAATGAGTGGCAATGAAACGTCATGGTGCGGCTTAAGAACACAATTTTGAATAGTTTTTATAAAAGTTCTGTCAGTGGTTTATTTGTTGAGAAAACAGCATTTTTCTGATCATCAGTGTTTAGTTAATAATTCTGTAAATGTGCATGATTCCTGAATGCACTACCCTAAAAGCGAGAATGTGTTGCACGTACCTGTTTTTTTACTGTTTCTTTTTTAAATTTCTTTTTTAATTTCACTACTCCAAGCAAAGGAAAGTCCATTAGTGAATTGGATCTGTATATTGATGTTTTTTCGATTGTACAGCACAGGTAGTTATATATTATGCCTGTCTGTGAATTCGACTATTTTTGTCTGTAATTTTATCGTTAAAACATTCGTGATTTGAATATTTATTAAGTAATCAGACAACAGCTCTAAATCACGTAAATAAAAGGTGAAATATCTTCTTTGTGCCAATCGTGGCCAATGGAAGACGTTGCCAGTCTACCCCTGACCATGATTGATGAAACTCAATCAAAAAGTCCTGCCTTAAAAAAAGGTGTTTCACCTTTAGTATCAGCATGATTTAGACCCGTTCTCCAATTACTAAATTGTTTTTTTAACCGTGTTTTCAGCAGATTTTGAGGTCAGTTAAAAAGGGTAATGGCGTCGAACGATATCCGGGCGCTATGTGGGTTATAACTATTTCTCTGCGACAGTGAGCTACGGAATGTGGAATTTTCTTCGGTTGTACAAATTTTCGGACGATAAATTTTAGATTCAGTACGCATACATTTTATTTAGCAGTTTATGCAACGGAATATTATTTTATATTTATGAGAATATTATTTGGTCCGTAGATATTACATTTCTGTGTTATTTTGAAGTAACTAAAAGATAGGTAAAATTAAACTGGTGATTTGATCGCCTTTACAGTTACGTATTTTTTACGTTTATATAGTATGTTAGTAATATAAACTTACATCATAATCATCAATAAGGACTTTAATGATTAAACCACTTTTGACAAACCACTTTTTCTCCATCAAAATCATTTAACATGACTGTCTTACTGCTTATGTGATTATATATCTCCAAATACTCAATCTTCATAGCCTCTATCCGCTTATCTATAAACAAACCTATTTTAGATAGTCATTAGTCGTAAATACTGAAAAGTTTTCCATAGGTAATTTTAATATATAATAATTTTTAGTTTTCACGTAACGAGATTCTTTCTAATATTGAATACTTCAAGAAAACAATTTTCCTTCACCTTGTTCGATTGAAGTATTTTTAATATCTAGCCTGTCGTAGTAAATATCGTCACAAATCGGTACAAGAATTGTGAAGACATTTATTGCTGTACGATTCAGGTTTACGGCCGCTGTAGTCGCTACACTCGAAGCTAACTGGTTCAATCTAATTCTGGGCTTTCTTTTTATAGGGTTCCGTAGTACCTATAGGTAATATCTAAGAATCTTTATAGTTACGCCATGTCCATTTGTTCGTCTTTTCGAATTGCATCTAATTTTAAAGTATCGATACTATTTTTTTAAATAATAGTCAGGCCAATATTAAATTAAAAAGGTTTTATAGCTTAATTGTGCGTCCCTAGCTGCTTCATATTTGGGAGTACTAACGTCCGAAGTGTTTTTTTAATGTAAGGGTTCTTCTGTAAATGACAGTTACAACCGATGGCTTATGGAATGCCTTTTCGTGGGAATAATGATGAGGAGAAAATTATCCAAGATTTCTAACGTCACGTTAACTTTTGAAGCTGATTATGTTCACCGTAAATCACAGTACAGTACTTATTTTAACGTTCGATTAATGCCAATGAATTATAGTGAAATTAATAAATAAGATATTTCTGGGCCCTACCAACTCTTTAATGCGGTTTCTTGTACCGGTACGTTAAATGATACGGATAAATAACGCATGTTGATTTCAAAATCATAATTACAACTTACAACTATGTACTGCGACTTCCGTAATACATACCAAACATCCTGTTCATAAGTTACAGTTACAAAAATACATACATAAAAGACTTACATACCATATGTACAGATATATTGAACAAACAAACCAACAAAGTTTATTGCAAACATAATGGGTGCTCACATCTCTGTAGATACCATAAAAAAGACAGATACGATAAATAAGGCTTTATTTCGGAAGTATAACTAAACAACTAAATGTATGGATATCGTAAATTGTTGATAGAACCTTTTTATGGCTTAATTTGGCTAATTGGGTGTGAAATTTAATGGTAGTTCTGAATAAACTCAGTGATTTAGAAAGTCATTAAATGTTTTGGATATGAACAAAGAAACTGTTATATTCCTTTGGATTTAAATATTCGATGATGTGGTGGAACCAAAGAGATTGCTAACAAGTAAAGAGGCCAAGTAATGAAGAAAGTGTAGAAACCATTTTACAATTTTAATGTCATTAATGCATACAGGCATAATACACGCTGCATTGCTTTAAAAAAACAACGTAGGAAATCGGCTGGTAGAATCACAATAACGACACATTGTACACAGTCCATAATTTTAACATGAGCTTGATTTTATTATTGTAAACTTGTAGGATGTGGATAGACGCTGAAATTATAGGTTCAAGAAGCTTTATAGCCTGGTCCTTATTTAGGATTGCGTTTTCAGTCTTTTGTAGGCTCAAGCTTACTTATAAGGAGATATACAGCACCATTAAAAATAAAATACACGTCGAAGTATCTTTTCTCGTTAATATCACTATTTTTACAGCAGAATAAAGTTTGGTCACGTGATATGAAAAATTCATAAATAAGCACAACTTTGGCCTTTAGTATTTAAAAGCTCAAATAGTTACTAGTAGTTGTAAGGCTGGGGTATAAAAGTTGTAGTGTCGCATTGCACTATGGCACAAGTAACCTTATTTGAGGTTGCGTCGGGATATATTTTATTTAGGAGTAATCGTTTTTATCCGAAGTAAAGTAAAGTCTGACCTGGGGTTTTGTTTATGCTTATGTAGGTATATGGCACTTTACTTATGTATGTACCTATAGGCCATAATGTCTGGAATTATCACTGTAGATAACACAATGCGCCATGGATAATAATAGCAGCCCTGTATGTAATACATGTCCCACTGCTGGGCTCGGGCCTCTTCTTATGATAAGAAGGGTTAGGCCATAGTCCATCACCCTGGTCAAGTGCGGATTGGTAGACTTCACAATACCTTCGAGCACTATTTTTAAACACTCTTAGGCATGCAGGTTTCCTCACGATGTTTCCTTCACCGTTAGCGAGTGATAACTTATATAACAAATACACACATATGTATTCGAAAAAACGATATATTAACAGAGGTGTGTGCCGTGGGTTCGATTTTGAACCCTTTTACTTAGCAGTCCTACGGTCCCCCACTCGGCTATTGCTAAATAATAAAAATAATCATATTGATCATACAAAGCATTATGAAATTATTAGAGTATTGAGATAAGCTAACTCGATTAAATTTTCAGTGTGCATGATCGCGTTAATCTCCTATTGAATTACTCAATTTAGAACAATATTGTTTAGGATTATTGATCCCAGCGAGCTTGACTATCAATAAACAGAAGTTTTTTATAATTTTACGAAAGCTTAACTTTGCTAGCATTATTCAACAATTCTCTAATTATAAATAAAGGAAATTAAGGTCTAAGAATGGCGATAGCCCCACCCCTATTCCAAGGAACTTAAACATAACATAAGAGATGTGGGTGTTGTAAACCAATGCCACATCCTTCTGGGATGAAGCATTAAAAAAAAAAAAAAAATTCACAACTTACACACAACGCCATCTAGTCCCAAACTAAGCAGAGCTTGTACTGTGGGAACTAGAATAACTGATACTAATACATATATACTTTTCTTTTGTAAATACATACTTATTATACATAGAAACACCCAGACTAAGACAAACCCCCATGTTCATGTACACAAAGATTTGTCTTAAGCGGGAATCAAACCCGCGACCTCCGCGTCGCAGGCAGGTACACTACCCACTCCGCCATCCGGTCGTCAATTGCAGCATTGGTTTAATATAGGCGTGATGTTAAATTAAGATCCTATTCGGATTTTCTTTTGACATTATGAGGCGGTTAACTATGTACTCGTATCTAATACTTTATCAGGCACTGGAGAAATGATGGAAGGTGGTAGTGTGAGATGGAATCAAGAGCAGTTCATATTTATCTGTACAATAGCATTTAGATGCTATTTGTAATTAAATAATCTTATTCCTCCTGAGCTCTGTTTTCCGTAGCCACTTATCATCTGTTAAACCTTACAAAGTTTCCATTTACATCAGGTCCTAAATCCAACATTTGACCAGGAGAATGAAACAGGCTATAATGATATACCGTGTCCTTGACATAAAAAAGTTATATTTCGTTATAATACCAATATATTTTATGTGCACAACATAATATTTTCCGCATAGCAACAAGAATTTTCTAAATAATATTCTGATAATACAGTGCCTCCATTTTCTTTTTATTTGGAGTTCCGCAAAGATATAATTAACTGTCTTTCATCATTTGTCAAAAATTGTCGTTGCGTTATGATAAGTCTCATTCTAGAAAATTATTAATGATCTCATGATAGATTCATTCAAGGTCAGTTACAGTGGATACTTTAGTAAATTTGCAAGAAAACATTTGTTAAAACCTCTTCTGTGAAGCGCCGTTTTAGTTAAACACTAAAATATTGTGCCTAAATAACAGTAAATTTATTATAATTCACTAAAAACTTATCTCTAGAAGGCTCATTATATATATACCACTAGAAAGATTCATGCATTTTTAATAGCATCATTTCAAGATGTGTTACAGTCAAAGGTAGGAATAATTTTACAAAAAAAAATCGACTTAAACTTAAAAAAATGCACTAAAAAGTAAAAAATACTTAAGTAATACTCAACGTCTCGCTTCATCAACGGCCCCCATATCCCTGTATCGGCGTTCTCCTAACCGTCAAAGAGTTGAACCTTCCGCATCAGCTCAGCAACATGACATGCTGACTGCTAGATGTTAATATCCGCGTAGTTTTAGGTAATATACGAAAAACAATATAGAAGCCTTTAAAATTAGACGGTTGCCCTCGATTTCTCTAGGATCCTAGATCCTATCATCAGATTGTGCCCTGGTGAAGATACAAATTTAAAGCCAGTCAAATTGAAAACCTCCTTCTTATTTTTGAAATTGGTTAAGAATAAGGGTTTCAGTAAACATTATTACCACAATAACTTCTATTGAAATAATTTCTCTTCACGTTTTATACTTATGTTTTTAGTGTCGACATAAACGTCATGTCTGTGTTTCCGCGCTAGGTTAGACGGACATGTAAATTATACACAGAACACCCGTTTCACCTGTTATGTAATTTCTTTATACTGAAATAATTTTCACAACTAAACATCACGCTTATTTATTACCTTGAAGGTAGCAGCGGTCTATAACACACATTTCAACTTGTATGTATTAGGTCTGATGTGAGCCTTGCGCTATCCACAGGGCACATTTCCAACTTCATGCTACTATTAAGAAATTTAACCAAATTATACCACTGGATCACGTGGCAGAAAGTACGCAAGTACAATTTATCTCAATGCGTCAACATATAATTTTAATTTTCGGAATGGAATAACAGAATGGTCTTTTGACGTTCTAGAGATAACTTCAGTCTTTTTACTTAAAACATTTCGGTAAATATTTAGCATTGATTTTAATTCCAAAAAGTGCTGAAAAATATCAATATCGTAAGTGAAATGAAAATATCTGAGCCAAATTGCAAACCACACCAACATACAAACCTTACTGGCGGATTAGAGTTGTATGTCGTGTTTGATAAAACATTGGTGTCCATATTTTAGAAGTTTTCATAACTTTAGCTAAAAGTTTTCATTTCCTCAATCATAATTTCACCATGAAGTGGTTGAAGTTTTGTGATCAAAGATAAAACTAACATAGTTCTACCTCCATATCAGTTGCCAAATTAGCACCAAAACAAACTGATTTCCTTAAATGGTTGTAAGAACGAATTCATACATCTGCTAAAGTAGAGGACATCGATATATGTAATACTTATTGTGATAGTAAATGCAGGCTCTATCCTTTATACTTACTATCTTCTACATACATATCTATGACCTGCAGTTACCACATAATTCAGAGTTATATCTCACATTAATATCATAATTTTGAGAGTATAATTACGTCCCCACATTTCGAGTTTTCGACTTAAACAGTACAAAACATGGAGGCCTACCAAACTTCGCTTATTCATCATACTTTGCTCGAGAAAGCAATTTATGTAATAAGTTGTACCGCATCAGTATGCGACGAGCGCCTTGTTTACTGGATAACTCGGAAATCTTATATTGATGCTGTAAATCACGAGCAGGAAAACATGCTATGCTGGCCTCATGAGGGTTGAAGGTCAAAAATTATTAGATAGCATCCAAGGATCTTAGTTTTGATAAAAAAAACCCAGTTGGTTCCAATCTATTTAAAAATGTTAACCAAACTTTAACATATTTGCTTCCGATTCTAGAAAAAAACGTACTCATAGACTTCATTTACGACATAAAATTTACAAATAAACTTTAGTGCTAAACCGGTATAAAGTATAGATCGATGATTTTCAAGTTTTCTTGATAATATTGAGCTTACGTTGAAGGTAAACCTTTTAGGCAACACATTCCTGGGAAATTTCCATTATATTCGAGATCAGGTTGCAATGACCTAATACCGCAGTTCTCCGGCAAATCAGAAATGAGATCAGGGTCTATTCTAACTCAAATTTCCTAGAACTCAAGGCCCAGTTTCACAAAAAATATTGGTCTTATATGTTAACACATTCATATAGTAAGTCGCTAAAGGGCTCTGGCGCTAACAACTATTTTATAAATCCCTTCAATTATTTGTTATAACTATTTAACAAATTAAACTAAATAATCCTATCAAACTGCCGTATAGATAATTAGGAAAGCTGTACAACTTTAAAAACGTTGTAATACGGAATAAAATAAAAACAGAGCGTCTTCAAAACGAATTAAAATGTTTAAAACTAGTGGGTTTGATGCAATCTGCGCTAAGTTTTAATGCGAGGTATAACAGTTAGGTTTTAGACTGATTCGTTAGGAGTTGTGCCAAGTGGAGGTGTAGCCAACCCTGCTGACCTTGGATATTGCCTTTTTTCGGCGGTTGTGGTTCAGAGGAGTAGGGATGTTTAGCTTGAAAAATTACAGTTACTGTTGTTCGTTTAATAGACTCCGCGCAGTCATGATGGATTCGCGAAATAACATCTGTATCACAATAAAACATTAAGGTCCAGTTTCTGAGGTTCCGCGGATATATCTTATTCAAATCCGGATCCGGATAGACCCATAGAATTTAACCTGACCAAATTTATGAGTCATTTTTATATTACGAAAATGTGTTTCAAACTGTTTAACGACCAAAAAGTGACGAAATTATCGGATTGTCACGATTTCCATCTTTATTAAATAGGTCGGCGTCGTCTCTACTTTTTTGGTATAAAAGAAAAGAAATACCTTCGTTTCTATTGTGGCTATATGGCACACAAATTGGAAATCGCATTTCACCGCTATGAGTAACAAATTAATTCCTATGTGCTACGGACTTAAATCCTTTTGCATATCCCATATATGTGGTGACCGAGTGAAGTATTAGTTACCAGAAATATACGCTCGACTCTGTAATAAATAACTTAAAAAATATTTAATTGTATCCTAACCATGATAAGATTTTTTTTAAAATTTCTTTTTATACTTTTCAATAAAATAAAAAAATAAATAAACTGATACTTTGTTTCGGGTTGTCAACCCGAAACACTGTTTACTGTTTACTGTCAATTATACTCTGTCCATTTCTTTATTTTCTTTTTGACAGATTACATTTAGGGATGCCTTCACACGTTACTGATTCGATTTGAAATCATAATCGATGTTGTCTACGAAGAACTTTCAATCGATTAATTACATCGAAATGGTTTTAGTTCATTATTAATTATTCGTTTATTAGTAGTTTTTATTAGATGAAATAAATATACAAAATAATAATATAATAATAATGTCACATACTTAGTCTATGACGATTTCCTAGTTACCTTTGTTTACATTTTCATTTTTTATTCCAAGATTTCGACTTGATTTCTTGCAAATAATTATTCATGGAATCATTATACTATTATTATATTCTTTTTTTTATAAAAATACAGACAGTACACAAAAAAATGTCAAATTATTCTTTATCATAATGATCGATTTATTTCATTTCATGATTTGATTTATAGTCTGTGGTTGTTTGTTACAAACAGTGAACTTCCCTAAAAAGTGCCGCTTGTCAATAAAGTACATTATTATTGTAATACATTAATCTGACAAAAAGAAACGGTAAGTCATAGACGTGATCTGTCAAAAAGAAAATAAAGGAATGGACAAAGTATAGACTGTTTGTTTGTTTTTGACAATTGATATTTCAATCATATGAGACTTCAATAACTTACTTACTTTTTAAACTTTTAACGGTTTAGTTAGAAATGACCTTAACTACAATTTAAATCAGATAGACTGCAGAAACGTAATTATGCTATGTTATAGAATCGAAAATCAGTTTTAATACATTTTTAAAAAGTCTGGTTCGAGAAGCTCTTGGACGATTTTTCTTATTTCTCTACTCGTGTATCGTGTAACAGAAAAAGCTCAGCTACGTTTCTGACACATTTTTTTCAAGTATTTCGAAGCCACCTTCAAAACACTATCCGATCTTGGCCACCAAGCCACACTTTGATTAAGGTAAAGAGTGTATACTTAGGACTTGTAGAGTTAGAAGCTTGACTCTACAAGAGATCTAGTAACTTTTACACCCTGCAAGCCCGCCCACTCAGTCGTCTTGGTAACATTTTACAAGAAAATGTTTTTGATTGAATCACAATTTCACAAAGCACTTGTCAGTGTCAACAGTGTAATATGCACGTGGGTGGTAGTCGTGCTGCATCTACACTAATCTACACGAATCTACATACGGACGCGCTTATACACCTCGTGGCTCATCAGCTGATCGCGGCTGAACCTTTGAAGGTACGCCGACTAGTGCAAGCGAGGATAGTTTAGCATAGCATGCATATCGCGCAGGTATTTAGGTTGGGATTAAATTATAAACGTGTGAACTGTGTCACGTTTAGCAGATGAACGTGAGTTAAATAAGTAACTATTAAAGAGTAGGTTTCGTCCTTAAACCCATTTCCATTTGGTTTTTCAAAATATCTGATCGAAAGACAGCACATTTGAAAATAAATTCATTATTGTTGTTGTAAAATGTGCAGGAAAATAGTTCAATATTTCAATAAATCAAATTTTGAACGAATAATCTTTGATGTTACAACAACATTTGGGGCCTATTAACACAACACATAAGCTATATATTAACAATATTTAGGTACAGTTTTACAAACATCTTTTTTACATTTTTAAATTGTTTTAAATCGTTATGACAGAAAAAATCCATTAAAATAACTACGGTAAGAACATATCCCACAAACCTTTAATTTACGCTATTTACTATTAATTAATTCTCTACTCCTTAAACTTGCCCTTGCCAACACTTCGTAGTACTTTCTCCGAGCTATTTAATTTGTAACGTATCTCTGGTATGGAGGGCAAGCCTTACTATGCGTAACATTAGTAGTTAGTAGTATGCAAATATTACTACATCACTTATAATTGTTAAATTGACAGCTAGTTAAACGGTTGTTCTAGCATTGTTGTTTCTATGTGGTTCTGGTGTAATTAAACGATTCTGATTAGGTCTTATATGGAGTTTTCCATTATCAAGTGTTACCCTGGATTCCTCGGGTAAAACTTAGAAAGTGTTTTAGGCATCGATTGCTTTGACTCTTCAGTGTATTTTTGTACAATCTTGGTGTATTTGTAGAGGAACAGGGTGTGATGTTCTCCCACCACAAAGGGAGGATCCTCCGACCAGGCTCGGTGGTTTTGCCTGGCGGACAGTTGTCCAACGGTAGCGTATTGGAAGTGGTACATATAGTCACTTGCTGTGAACATTTCGATATCGCGATTCAGCACTCGCCGTCACGTGACATTTATTATGTGCGGATACCACCACATATTTAGGTAGTAAAATACAGTGCATTAAAGGCCCTCACTTAAATAATTTTAGTAAATACTCACGGTGTTTTATTCTAGGTATATACACCATGAATTTAAAGCTGCGTAAATGAAAATATTGGCAAATACAATGACATTATTCGATAAAGATAAATTATTATTAATGTGGATTTGTAATCTCAAATGAATAATGCAAGAGCGAGCTCCTTTTGTAGTTTACATTTTACTTATCACATTATACCTTAAATAAGTTGACCAAAAAAGTATGAAATTTGAATGTCAAATAAAAATATAATGTTAAATCGTAATCTTAGCTTACCCTATAAATTTGACAACATGCAAAGAAGCCACGCAATGATCAAATATAATAAATTTGAAAATGTACTGATTCATTGATGTCACAAGGAGGTTTCTTTTAAAAACCTGACATTTTTTTTTACGTCAAGTTTATCTCTTTTCGTCATTAGAGTTATAGATATAAGAGAGAACAGGATAAATAGTGCATCTTTTAGCGGTACATTATGATTGCGTTAAGAGAAAATGCAAAAATAATTTTCTTTTGTAATACGGTTTTCTTTTCCTTTTTTAATATATAATGATGCCCAATGTTGAGTAAAGGTTTCCGCAAAACTTTTCCACTTGGTTTTGGGCTACAAGCATCCATGAAGTCCCGGCTGTCTTAACCATCCATCTGGTAGAAGGCCGGCCCACACTGCGTCTAACAGTTTGCGGTCGGCGCTCGAGAACCTAACTTTACCATCGGTTGTCGGTTCTTCGAGCATTATATCCTGCCCATTGCCACTTACGCTTGCTAATGGTCTGGTACACAAATAAAATATATTAAAATATTCCATATTACCTTGAACTTGCACATTATTGACTGGAGTCTTAATTGAATTGATATTTCCAGGTGTAAATGAATTCACTTATTTTACTTCCCGACACGTTTCGATCACCGATACATACATCCGACGTGGTTACGGAATACTTAATTGGAAATATGAACGGCTGTTTTCAATTTTAATTATTTGTAAAATGATTTAATAATATTTTTTTATCGCTTTCTTTATTCCGTAGTCTTTAATGATCAGAATGTATAAATTTAACATGTTTACTATAGTTTCTTCAAAATTAATTTCTCAAATTATGTTTTGATAAGAACTTCTCTGAATGTTATGAATACAAAAGGAAATACTGAACCAATATTGGAAAATATGACAAAGAGATAGTTAAAAATATTCTGATTTTGGCTACTTTTATTGACGTAACTTTAGTAAATAATAAATGTTTCAATTAACTAAAGAGGTGCTTCTACGTCACATCCTAATTCACAAAAAATATTTCAATATCAATGAAAATTCCTGTTTCTGATGACGTGCTAGTCTGCCAGTTGCCAAGCACCTTGGCCACGTGGCAGCCACTCTTTGCCAACTGCCATATTTCGCCCTTGACTCTGCTCGCACCCAATGTCTACAATTATGAAATATCACTTCCTTTACGCTGTCTAATTGGAATTTTGAGTTAAGATTTCCTGTGATTAGTTTTAGGATTTCATTCAATGAGAAAATATTTAATTAGGCTATCTAGGTTAGTCTAGTCTGACGTCGCAAGTTTTTAGTTTAAAAGTCCAGTACTTGGAGACCGAGTCTTGCTCGATTTTTATATGAAGCAAAAATCTCTGGCGTCTCTGTCTTTTTAATCGCGAATAACATGCAACATATTTACGAAATCAAATTATTTACTTGTTTTCTAAAGCAATTGAAAAATACTTACCCTTTACATCCATTACGAATCATGCCTATTGTAAAGGTTTAAAAAAATAAACCGTTTCTTAAAAAAAACTCAAAAGTAAAAAATAAAATATTCGCTAAACTTTGCTTACCTTTATATTTAATTTGTTTAAAACAATAAACCCAAATAATTATGTAATACCAATTAATTATATTTTTTTGAAGTCGGCGCCAAATTACAAAATCAAATACCAATTAAAACCGTATTTACCGAAATAATTGTTGAAAAAATCATAAAATCAAATAACAATTAAAACCGTATTTACCGAAATAATTGTTGAATGCATTCGTAAACTTATCAGCAATTATGTGATTTGGCGCCGACTTCAAAAAAATATAATTAATTGGTATTACATAATTATTTGGGTTTATTGTTTTAAACAAATTACGCCGACAGCCTACTTACCTACCCTTAAAGTACCAAAAGCTCTGCTTAGGTTTGGACGGGCTTACGATTCAGCATATTTGTTATTATCGTAGTGATAACTTATGATCATGAAGATCTCAGAAATATTTTTTTGATAATATTATAAGGATTTAATAAAAGATCTTTAAGGTGGCCTTCCTATGGCAGCGTCAGCGAACCCGAGCGTAGCGTCGCAGCATATTTTCATAGAAAAAAAACTGCGCACGCAGAAGTGACATTGCGCGCGCAGCTTTTTTGTATGATAATATGCTGCGAGCCTGCGACGCTACGCTCAGGTTCGCTGACGCTGCCTTCGGAGGGCCACCTTAAAGATCTTTTATTAAATCCTTATAATATTATCAAAAAAATATTTCTGAGATCTTCATGATCATAAGTTATCACTACGATAATAACAAATATGCTGAATCGTAAGCCCGTCCAAACCTAAGCAGAGCTTTTGGTACTTTAAGGGTAGGTAAGTAGGCTGTCTCTGCTTACCCTTCAAAGCATACACAGGCATGATGTTATGTTATGTAGTGGTGAAAACAATACATAGATACACGATTGCACAAAACGTGGTTCATTAGCTATTCGTTTTTGAAGAGTTCCGTTGCCTGTCTCCAAAGATCTTCATCAGATTCTGATAAATTATATACTAAAACTAAACTAAAAACTACTAAGAAATAAATTTAAAGAGATAAATATTATGACGTTACATTCTCAATACATTTATGAAAATTTATTGTACGTCCACAAGAATCAAACAAAATTTAAGAAAAATAGTGATCTCCATAAAGTAAATCTAAGGAACAAAAACAAACTGGCTGTGCCCACTACTAGGCTCCATAAAATCTCTAACTCGTTTCCAGGTCAATGTATACGCTTCTACAATAAACTTCCATTAGACGCAGTAGAATTATCGATAGGTAAATTTAAGAAATATATTAAAATCAGATTATCTCAAAAAGCTTATTACTGTATTTTAGACTACATAAATGATAATAGTATTTGGAAATGAACTGCTCTTTTTATGTGTTGTAATTGTTATATATTATTATATATTAATATAATTGTATATTATTCATTTCATTTGAAAATATGGTGCACATGAGTTTCTCACCAGCTCTTCTCATAATGCAATACCCATCGGAGCTGGTACTTAGTTTGATTTTAATCTGATTTTAAACAGTTGGATTAAAATTAATCTAAGCCCCGGTTATTCAAATCATTGTAATTAGTATAATTTAGTTTTACTTATAATTTATTTTTATATCATTTGTTTGTAATATTTTGACGTGTTCAAGCGCCTCCTGGGGCCTATGAAAATAAATGATTTGAATTTGAATTTGAATTTGAAAACCTTCCTTGAAACACAAGGATTAAAATACCGAAAACTGCATTCAAATCGGATCAGCAGTTTCCGAGAAAATCGCGAACATAAAAAGGTGACATACATACATACATACATACATACATACATACATACATACATACATACATACATACATACGGATCGAATACAGAACCTCTTTTTTTTTTTGAAGTCGGTTAATAAATGGACATTAATACTGTTTATATCGGATGATATTTCAAAATCTCATCGTTGTATTTCAATATAATATGTTCAAATCAAACCACCAAACAATTCAAATCAAAATATAACCATTCAATATATAACAATATTCAATATATTACCTATATTTCGAACTAAATTAAACTCCAATACTATTCACCATAAAACATTTTATCTCCATCCCTCAAGGTCTAAAATCGTACGAATTAATTTTCCATCTTGCCGACATTTTCCAAAGTGAATAAACAAACTGTATCGGAGTCCGGTTTCCACCTGAACGGCCCGATATCTTCGGCTGCATCTGAAAGGTCCCACAGATAAACATCTTCGGAAAATACTGAAATTATTATATTTTCCTACCTCCTATCTCTTTTGTTGTCGAAAGCAGACTTAGAGAAAAGTTTTGTTAAAAATTTAACGGTACGGGTGCAAATGATAAGGAAGGTTTTAGTTTGAAATTAGGAAGAAGGTCTATCAATTTAGGGCAGCTTAAGGGCATAAAGCGGAAAATTATACGTCACTTGATAAAATATTTGAGTACATAATCATTAATATTATTAAAACCGACGTGAGGTGAACACATTATTATTGAAAATACGGGTTACTCACGTTAGTGCTAGACGTCGCGCGGAGGTGACGACACGCGAATAACAGCCCAGTTGATGAATCTACGTATTAGATTCGAAACTAGTCGGCATATCCCGGCTAAAGTAACGTGAGTAACCCGTATTTTCAATAATAATACATAATCATTAAAATTGTGTTTTTAATAATGTACGTACATAGTTAATAGTAAATAGTGAATCATTCGACTATTTCCAACGGTACTGGCATTTTTAAATGAATATAAATTTTCCAAAAAAATAAATTTCCATATATAAATAAATAATCTTTTCCGAACAGAGCCCTTAGCAAAACTGATATTTTTGAAGACTGAACAAATGCCGCTAATTTTACTTATTAAAATTACACCAAGGAAAAATAACGTTAAGTATATTATAAAAATACATCTTTATATCGTGTTTGTGGTCTTAAACATAAACTTGACATCTCTCGCACATCTTACTGAAAAGTTTACAACATGATTCGATTTAATTTGTGATGCCAGGCTTTGCTGTGACTCAATTATCTGAATATTTTGTCGCATCTGAGACATTTGACTCACTGTGGTGCAATACTGGTGCATTTTTTTGGGTTCCGTAGAAGCTACAACGAACACTTATACTTTCGCCATGTCCGATAGTGTTGAAAGCTAAAATTTGGCATGAATATGTAAATTACCTATACTAACAAAAGGTGAAATAAAATCGTGAAAACCATACATGTAATGTGGGATTACTTTTTTCTGCCGGGTTGCGAAGACAGTTTTTTTTAATTTAGAGATCTGTTTGAGAGATAATTTACTTTTAAGAACCCTACATAGCGCGTGGCCCGACACGCACTTGGCCGGTTTTTTATTGACGATGATGGACATTGTATACATTATTTAAAAACAATTAACGAGGGGAAGATTTCTAACTATCGTAATGTTGGCCTACCAACCACCATGACATCCTTACCTTTCACATGTCGAGTTATAGAAGTCTTTGCACTACTATGTTAATAATAATAATAAAAAAGCTTTATTGGAAAAATAAATATACAGAAAAAAGAAGATATATAGTACAAATGGTGGTCTTATCGCAACTAAGGCAATCTCATACAGACAACCATTGGATGGAAAGTAAGAAAGGGACACGAAAGGGATGTTTAAGGTGTACTAGAGAGAATTAAGAATAGGGAAAGAATATAAATGCATAAAGATATTAATTATGATGAATATACCTACGTATAGGTACAATAATAAAATACTTACATACTAATACATATAGTAATATTATATATACATATTATATAATATATAAATACCTAAAAATAAATATTATACTTATATAATGGACAATATAAGGTAGATTACAAATGACAGATGTAAGATAGAAATAAGAACAGGTGAGATATTATTAAGTGAGATAGTGTTCTTTGTTTTGAGGAGGAAAGATGTCGTGTTCTATTTATTTTTAAAAGTATACTTTTTGTCCTGGTAGCTAGGTAAGTAGGTAGATAGTAGGTTTGTTCGGAAACTCTCAGCTCTTTAAATACCTTGCTGGTTATTTACTTAAAGTATATATCATCCCTGAAAATAGGCAGCAATTTCCATATCTTCCGGTATGAGAAAAGTTTTCCAGGTTTTACAATTCAATCCAGTACATCTCGCTATCTCTGTCGTGGCCTGCCTTGACGCAAGAGCTTACGCAATTCCATTGACGTTGTGTTTTAAACAGTGGAGTGGGATTCTAAACATCAATAAAGTCTGAAAGATTACGCACAGAGTTTAGATTTATCTTTAACTGAGCTTTTACACAACTGAAACTTTTACGATACTTATATTTTATGCAACAGCGAGCTTTTATTCAAAGGAATAGTTCCTGAAATACTTGCAAGCTTCGCGAAGGTATTCGTCTTGGAAAAGCAAAAAGAAATCAATCAGAAAGTCTCGGTCTCCCAATCTCTGAAATGAAAGACGCGAGACTCGCGGCCGTCGTCCGTAGCGTCCATTTTCCGATAATAGATCTCTCCGTCTCGCTCCCACGAACGACGTTGCGCAAACGCCACCAGCTCAGAGCTAAAACAGGGTCTCAGCCATACTAAATATAGTTCTGCAACACTGCATCGCACCGTGTCATGCCCATAGAAAACATTAACAACGATATAGCACACGATATATGGACACCGCATATTCCCAGCCAGATTTTCGCGAACACAAATTGCTGTATAATATTCAATTAGGTCGAACGATATTGATGGCGGGCGGGCCGGCCGGCAATTTTGGTTAGCGCATCTGCCGCGCCTATATGCGTAACGTTTGATATACGATTAGTTTTCGAACCATTTTCACCAGCCCGTGATCACGGTCGATACTCCATTATCGGCTGTTGCGGGCTTTGGGCCGTTTTAGTCGGTTCCGGCGACCGTCCCTCAAGGTGCGATGCGCGGACAATCTATATTTACCGCACACGCGGTCGTCTCGACGATTTTTCCTCGGTCCGTCGTACGGCCGGCATGCTGCCAGCGACGCGTCACACCTCCGTTACCTCATAAACGCCAAACTTTGAGAAAGGACTTTAAAATTAGCAAGGACACGGATTCGAACGGCCACAGACAGCCGGCCGGGTATTTCTGTACGACACGAGCTCCTGAAAATTACGCAAGCCGAACATCGAACATGGCGGCGGCGAACACGCGGGAGAGGAGAGATGAGCTGTCACGGGATATTTATGAAATTCGAACTAAAATAGAATCAGTAGTAGCTTGGGGCGAGTCACCTTGACGCGCGCCCGTTATATAACCGCGCCACGCGAATCAACGCGACAACTTCCAAAATCGAAATTTGAAAATGTCAAAACCGTGACGCCACAAGTGACGTGTCCATGTGTGACGTAAGTTTAGTGTTGCCACTCCTCCGTTCGACTAATAAATTTATTGTTTGGCATGTAAACGGATGCGTTCGAGCCAAGAAATTACAGCGTTCGGTAAAAAAAATATTGAATGAAGTAACGGAATGATGGCGCAGTGTAATCGGGCCCGCTTTGCAGCTTTGCCAAGCACTATCTTGTTTATAGTTCAACAGTTGCACAACATTTTTGATTATGGGATGTTTACACCTTCACAGCTTCGCCTGATTTCTCGTTCGATCGGGAGCGCGCGCTAACTTTTGTTCTCTCTCCATTTTTTTATGGAACTTTTAATTACTCCTTTCTCCTAATGACGGCGGCGCCTATTGAAACGCTGGACCACTTAAATTTAAGTAGAAATGCCTTTTTATTTTTAGTCGTCTGTTGGTACTGTTCCCTAATGATTTTTCGGGTTCATTTCGGTCGAGATTGGAGTTCTGTGTGCTGAAAATGTGACGAAGAGAATAGTGAATAATATTTGTTTTTGGTGCTGGCAATAATGGTATAGCTGTCACTGTGACGTGTAACATACGAGTGGGTTGTGGGTAACATTGTACGTTCCTATAAAGTGTGGTATTCTCGTCCCCACAAACTTGGCATTGCATTCTACATGCATTGTTATAATTAATATGTTCTGACAAGTTTATTTTAGCTATTTCTCTCTAAATATATACCATACAGAGCTCTTGGTCGCGACTGTTTATATGATAAGTCGTTAAATAGTATCTTTTGTTACAGTAGAGTTAAGGAAGAAGGCAAGACTAGGTTTCTATGAATACCTTAATTTATATACAAAACAAAATATTATTTTATGTTTTTGCAGTACAAACCAGTTTTATTATTACTCAGTTTGTTAAGTAAAGTTATCTCTATATTCCGTACTAATTTCAAGTCACGGCTCCGTGATACATCGAATAAATATAAAAATAGCCTATATGTTAATCTCGCCTATAAGCTATATGTGTTCCAAATTTTATTACAGTCTTTTCTATAGTTATTGCGTGAACAAGCATCAAACCTTCGCATTTATAATATTAGATCAACAAGCAAACGCTAAAGCATCAAATCCTTTCACCCTTCCAAGAAATATTCAAAAATGATACGTAGAACTATCACTTATAAATAAATAGCTTCATCTTGTCCATACTAAATAGATGTATGTGCATTAATTCATCACAATGTACTGTGTACTTGTGATTCCGTGCAAGCTTGAAACCTAGTGTGTGTCTATGGTTTATACCAGGACTGAATACCTGATGGGGCCGATCGAGTCTCACAGGTTTTGGATTTACCTAACTCTTGTCATGTTGCGCTAGGTTAAGGATCTGTCAATCGATAGATAAGGAACGATTGTTTTGTTTTGCTACGATAGAGAAGGAATATACATTGACCATAAATTTAAGCCTCAAAGGACCATATTTTCCTATTACTCCCACGCACAATTTGACTTTTTGAGATTAATATTTGATTCAAATTAATACATTTTTCAGTGAGTAATTAATACAGGATTTAAATGACATCGTGACGAAGCTGCTTACCAGTGATTCAGTACTTGATTCTACTTTGCACCCTAGGTGCAAAATGTTTCACCAAAAAATTCACATTCGCCATATTTTATCTGATTATGGAACAGTTAGCCTCGACTATCCCAACACATTTGCAATTTTGGATAAAACATTTTAACTCTTCACTCTTCTAACAGCTTTAAAATAAAATGTTTTTACAAGCTTATAAATTTACAATTTTCTTCTGACGTTAAAAATTTTTTCGAAGACCGATATGTGGTAATTTCCAATATTTTTTTCTCCATCCAGAATCGCAGAATCATGTACTGAATCATTGGTCATCGGCTTCATCACGACGTCATTTACTCCCTGGAGTTTTTATCCCTACTCTCAAAAGTTTGGTGATAATTCTACGACACCAAAATTCCTATTAAGGTATCAAAAGTATTAGTTGTGTGCTTAACTACATATATTTACAACATGTGCATGTAAAAAGGTTCACACGGAAGAGGAATAGAAATTATATACAGATGATCATCATTTACTATTATTTTCCATGTCGAATTAGCCTTTAGTTTACATAAATTTTCCTCAACATTTGAATATCTGTAAAGTTATATCACTTTAATATCATTATCAACTAGATATCTATCAATAAACAGATCAGCACAATAACAATAACCATTTTTCCCACAAGCCCACAACCCTATGGGCTAGCAGCCAACACCCTCCATTGCAAATCATGGGCCCGCAAACCACAAATTGAGCTTCAGTAATCATAACTCCACCATACAAACACCTCTAGCCTATATCTTACGATAAGCTGTTGACAGCCCCTGCGACTAGGATTAGTGACGTGGGTAGCCCGTAATCCCGGCATATCCCGGACAACACGGGAACTATTTGCATACGATTGCAGTTAAACGTCATCTGCGGGATTTGAGACAGTGGTGTGTCTTAGCGGGATTGCCGCAAGTCGGTTGTAATTTTGTGTAATTTCTACGCCGGATTAGGACTGTTTGCAGTTCCACACGTTGGTTAACCCATGTTTATGTTCATGTGCTTGCTTGATGGCCGAGGATTAGGTTCAAGACTGAAGTCTAGTACTCTAGGCTACTGTTATGTTGAAGATGATTTGAATTCGTAACTGCGGTTAACACAAAATGAAGAGTTAGCTTATATCTCGTGTGGTTAGCTTTAGTCGATAATGAAGCTAAGCTACGTTAGCCCACAGTTTATAATTATTAGATTAAGGGTTATTAACAATAGCTCATATTGCTTTTAATTTGCTTCTAAAGCTTATTATTAATTATTTGCAATGCATTTATGGTTATAAAGTTTAACTTAATATTATAATATTTTACCATGTAGTTTTTTCTGTATATAATAGTACGTTACTGTACTAGTTTGCAGATATAGTGTGGTAGGTTTGGTTTAGAAAGAACTTCAAAGATTTTGATTTCAGCTTTGATACTTTTTTTCCGTTTTAATATAATCAAATATAGTTAGGTATTCAATTTTGTTTTTTTTTGATTAAGTTATTAGAATATTTAAATGTACATAATATGTTTGAAAATGAATAAAGTTAATATAATCAAATTAAAATATTATATTAATTAGGAAAGATTTGTATAGTTTCGAATGCCGTAGACTTCGCGCATAGGAACGATAAACACGTTACGTTGTAGACGTTTTTTCTCGCTTTTAAACTTAAGTTGTCCTTGGCATTAGGTGGAACAAGCAATGTTCATCAAACAAAAATATGTTTCATTTATAAAATTTGAGTTCGCTAAAGATGATACTATCCATTTACCAAAGATATCATTAGGTACTACTCGTACAAATAAGGGCAAAAGAGTTAGGTTTTTTTCTTATTTAACGACGCGATATCGGCACAGGAAAATATTCTCAAAGAAAATATACCGAAACAAAATACGACGGTCCACATGTCTATGAAAATATTTTGCGATCCGATACTGCGCTGGCCAATGAAAAGAGAGCCTTAAAGGGCTAGCATATCAGCGCGAGATAGATTTGATTTTTTTTGCGTTTTGTGTTTTTTTACCGCGAAATATGACAAAAACGCGACAAAATCTATCTCACGCTCGTATGCTAGCTGTACAAGTCTCAATTGATCATACACGATCCATACAAAAAGGACGACCCAGATCGCAAAAATCCTGGGTGAACGTTCTGCTTACGCAACAATGACAACAGACAATACGCATTACCATAATATATTTATTATACGCCGCGTCAAGCTGCATTGTAAAAAATCTTGTCGCGCGTGATTAGAATTGTAGAAGTGAATTTGCGAGTAATTGTCGAGGTGCAATGCCCTACGCTCACCTTGTGTTACGTGGAGCGAATTCTATAAGGATATGTGTGAAGTGTAACCATAGTAAAGAATATAATGTTGAGTAACGGTAGTAAGGATTTACATTAAAGGAATTTATTGATTTCGAGGTAAATTGATTGTTTGCAAGCTTTTATCAGGCTCACTTGTCTGGTTGCTCTGCCTGTTACTGATGTTGTTTTAACCCGCGACGCAAAAACGGGGGTGTTGTCAGGGTATATAGGGGTGTTTGACCAATGACCGCTATACCTGTCCGTATATCTGTGTGTCTAAGGGCCTTATCATACTAGCGGATTACGAGCGGATTTAAAGCGGAGCGGGCGCGCAACGGATTCGTTGCGGACGCGCAACGAACACGCCGCGCATTCGCAGCGAATTCGCTGCGGACGCGCGGCGTGGACGCCATTTTGTACTGTCTCGTACAAACGCCAGCCAACCAACTTAATACAATATTTTTTTCAAATGTCAAATCATTTTGCATCATAACGGATTCTTGTGGGATTTTATGTTGCTTAAATATTTTATGTTTGTTTTATGGTAGGTAGGAACGAAATTATTTAGGATTATTTTTAATCGTTTGCAAAACAACACAAATTAGTCGCTCTCTTCCATTCGATTAATTGATAATGGATCTTCCCAAATTCGTCGATGCTATCGTTTTCGTCGCCGGCGTTTCCGAAGTAACAAAGCCAACAGCAGTGTTTCCTCGTCGGAATCAATTTTGTTACTGAGTGTATTGTACGTCGTAAATTCGCTACAAACACGCGACGAAAACGTAGCGTATTCGCCACGCGTCCGCGACGTCTCCGCTGCGCAGCCGCTGCGTGTTCGCGACGCATTCGCTGCGCGCCCGCTCCGCTTTGAATCCGCTCGCAATCCGCTAGTATGATAAGGCACTAAATGGCTGAGATGATTTAGATGAGGTTTTTTTATTTGAAAGCTGGTTTCATGGATATGGATTATTATCGGTATTATCGTTTTTGAGATAAAGGCGCAATAAAGGGGATGAAAGTAGATAGTAATGTTAATCTAAAATTTTCAAATATACTCAAATGAAAGAGCGTGGATTATAGGATTTGTCTTGCGGCAGAAGTGCCGGCCGTATTCCACGTCATGCCCACCTCAACGACATAATTCGTCGTGCTCTTGTCACCGCCGGAGTGCCAGCCGTACTTGAACCCAATGGCTTGGCGCGTGACGATGGGAAGAGACCAGACGGTATGTCGTTATTGCCTTGGAAGTTAGGTAGGCCTTTGGTGTGGGACGCAACTTGCGTCGACACCCTTGCGCCATCACATCTGCCAAGCACAACCGCTTGTGCTGGCGCTGCTGCTGCATCCGCGGAGACTCTCAAGCGGCGCAAATACGACAACCTTCTTGGTAGTTACGTGTTTGAGCCGTTTGGGGTCGAAACGCTTGGGCCGTGGGGTCCACGTGCACGCGCATTATTTCATGAAATATCCAAAAGATTGGTTGACGCTTCACGTGACCCGAAGGCTGGCTTTTATCTTGCACAAAGAATTAGCATTGCCATTCAACGTGGCAATGCCGCCAGCCTTCGGGGCACGTTTGCCGTTGACAGTGATGCGGACGAGTATTTCGATGCCTAATCTTATTATTATTTTTATTATCTGTTGAAATTATTATTATTATACTTTTATTATTTTAGTTGTGTAAATATTTTAACCTATTGTATTAATTTCTGGTTTATAATGAATTAAATAGTAAATAAATAAAAAAAAAAAAAAAAATGAAAGAGCACAATAACATAACATAACATCACACCTATATTACCCAGAAGGGTGTGGCAGAGGTGTACAAATCCCACTTTTCACCTGTTATGTTTAGGTCCCATGGGATAGGGGGTGAGCCTAAGAGCACAATGTACAATACATAATTTAACAAAAAAAACCGACTTCAACTCCAATAAAAGCACTAAAAAGTAGAAATACTAAAGTAATATTCAACTTCTCGCCTCATCTGTGTATAACTTTAAAGAATACGGCCTTAAAGTACGTAACGGTTTAAGCCTATATTTAAAGTATTATTCTCGTACTCCTAACCGTTGAGGAGTTGTACATTCCAGTATCAGCTCAGCAACATGAAATGCTGACTGCTAAATGCAAATATCCGAGTAGCTTTAGGTGTTCAAGACAAGAACATATAGTTTTTGTATAATTAATTTATTGATGTGACTTTCATAATATTATTTGGTTTAGTCGATTAACATTATCACATCACTAAATTATTTGTGGTGGCAACACCTAATTTTGTCTCTTCCCTTTTTCTATCGTACCTATGTGCGTGGGCACACGTTAGTGTTTTTTATAATTTCTATGTAATAGAAAATATATAGTTTTCTTTATAAATATTCACGTTGTTTCAATTCCAAACATTAGGTAATATGCGAAAATCAATATAGAATCCTTTTGAAGGTTGCTCTCAATTTCTCTAGGATCCCATCATCAGATCGTGAATGACCTGAAGAGATTGGAACCCCATGACAAGTATAGGCTATCAGACATAACTTTTTGTCAAACTTGGGTCGATTGATGATATTTTTAGATTACTTGAGTTATTTTAGTAGATCATACATGAGAAAAATCAATTTTATAATGAAAGTGGATGAAAGTGGTACTAATTTTGTAAATTTTGTTATTTTGATAGCGAATTCAAGATACGTGAACCAATTTCAATCCACAATTTAATCGTCTGTTATCGAGGTCAGGCCACATTTATAGCACATTATACATATTACATCTCTGTAGTATAAACTAGGGCTTTCTGCATTGTAGTATAACTCCGGAATCAAACCTTGGTGTATTTTATTTAAGCAAAATTATAAATTAATTAGAAAAATGTAGAAACCTTTCCGTATGGCAGAAGATAAAATAAGCAGTTTGTACTAAACTCCAACATAACATAACAACTGGGTAACATAGGCGACCCAGAAGGGTGTGGCAGAGGTGTTCAATACCAACATTTCACCTGTTATGTTTAGGTTCAATTAAGGTTAGGGCACAATTCCCACTCCGTGCTGCATTATTGTGAATTTCCTAAAGGAGAGTTCACAAATAGCACTTACCCGGAAATAGAACACGAGACCTCGTGGTAAGAGACGCATACGCTGACCACGAGACCGTCGAGGTAATCGTACAAGCAATGTTGTAACTGTGTCCTACACATTCGTCGAAATCAATACTTTATTTACAGCTAATCTATTTCCTTTCAGACAGCCCAATTACATTTTAGAAAAACCAATGAAAAGAAATAGGTTACGATCCTGAAACTAATAAATCACCTGCTTCTTAAAATAACGAATTAAAATAAACGCAATTATCTTCGCTATAAAGCCATTTAGAATAAAAAAGAATTGGTACAACCTTGAGGAATTGAAGAGGCGATCACTTAACTGTTTGCCAAACATAATATTAGCTTCTGAAAGTGGTCGTGTAACTATAGTATTGTCAAAGTTATGAGTCATGAAGTTTCGGAGGTGCTCCGCTAAACTCTCCTGCAATTTTCCAAACGAATGCAGGCTTTGGACGAAAGTTTTTGATTGAATTTTGGTAGTTGTTTTGTTTCAAATTGGAAAATGACATCTTGTTTCTATTGTTCTTTAATTTATCATGGGTTTGGCGAGCCTTTAGATATATTAGTTCTCTCATCTTTTGGTTGATCAAATTTAAGAATTTAGTGTTTCTTTATCCTACTTCAATTCTGTCATAAAATAAATGTTTAGTGGCAACATTATGCAAAAATTGATAGATGATAATGAACTAGGCAATCTCTTAAATGAAATGAATCTCAACATCTCTTTTGGCCTTTTTCCGTACATACCAATTATAAACCTTTACAAAACACGAAAAAATAAAACGACCTATTTTGGGATTCCAAATGCAATAAAATTAATCATTGAGCGAACAAATATGTCAATCTTTCGCACGATGTCACCTATAAAACCTTCATGCTTCACTTATATCCAAGGACCTTTTAAATCGATCCCGGAATTCGATTTATCGATCCCGGAATCCGATTATCGATGCTAGATTCACCTCGCATACCTAAGATATGGTGCTAACGTGGTCGTGCGCGCACCCGGATACTCTTGTACTACGGCAGGTATCAGTGGTATCACGTCTACGAAGGCACTAACAAATGCGGGCTCGGGAAGAATTTTAATAAAGACATGTGTTTTAATGCCGTGTGTGGGTTTTCCTAGATATTTTGGGAGATATCCTTGTTGGATTATCAATCTATCTTTGGGATAGAGTATGATCAGTAACCTGGAGCCCCAAATATTTGTTTACTAGTCTTACGTAGAGTATCGCTTAGTTGCAAATGTTTGCGGTGATTGAATGGCCATGTCGAATTGCAATTTTAGTTCAGTTTTTCAATCTTACATTTAGTCCGTTACTTCATTATTCTTTTGCCTCACAGTCATTCAATTATAAATGCAGAAATCAATACAGATACCGATGCAAGCACCAAGTTAAAACACGCAATCAAACAACCTTTTAAGTTAGAGCCTTGATACCGACAGTCTGTTCTGCTCACCCACTAAGATATTGCAGTAACTGAAAAACAAAACAGTTTTGCGTTGAAAAGTTTAAACGAAACAACTTGATGTAAGTTCTTGCGAGAAGGTCGTTGGATTGCTGAAAAGGTTGGGTGCCACTGAGAGAGATCATCTTATACGCCTCTAACTTCAATTATTTGTAATGATACTCAGTAGGCAAAAGCTGTCACTAAAATATTCACCAATATATTTTGTAAAAACTTAACTCTTTTCTGCTGCTCCTAAGATTTTAAAAAGCTGAAAAGTTTTTTATGATGTGAAAATAAAATGTCCATAAAATATTCATTTAATAGAAGGTAATTTTTTTTTAAATGAAAATTCAAATAAATTCAAAGTTGACATTTATTTGCATATATTTTTAAAGGTTAAATCTGGGATATTTTAGCAAAAACCGATTTCATAATATCTTATGATCTACTGAATTTCAGCAGAATATTTAGGGGTTCAGATTATTGCATTTGGGCCCAATTATAACATTCTGCAAGGAATACGTCGATCACCAATAACCCTGAATAATATTAAAGTTATCGACATGAAAACGTCAAAAAAGAGAGTAAATTGATATTTCTTTCTAAGTATATTAATAAAGCTGCGTCATAGTCGAATCTGAACGTCAAGAGTGGCAAGCCGTGCTAAAGGTGCTAAAGCTATGTAAGCACAAATCACATTTTCACATTAAAAATATTGAAATCATTACCACAAAACGGAAAACTCTAAATCTAATCTTTAGATTGAATTAGAGCTATTGTTTTCTTTTGTCCCGTCGTAAAGACTCTTGTCTTTTGTTGCGGCAGCGCCTTTGCTTGAGATCGTCGCTTGCAATGGGACCCCACCCTCAGTTTTTGAAACTATTTGCTATAAGTGCGCTCCGCTCAGCTGTTACAACTGCTCAGCTTGCTCAGATATAAATATGTTTGCGGTCTATATCCGTGACCGCTGGCTGAAATGTCGTCTTTATCATACCAATGCCTGCAAACCTATGTACAGAGCAGAAAATTTTAACGTTTTGTATGTTAAACTCGGCAAACTGTCCTAACTGGACGACATTTGAGTGTCTCTGGTACCATACTAGAGACGACGCAAGTAAGCCCCACGGAATTTCTCAAGGTACTAATATATCTGTTCCACGATATGAGAAAATTATGTGTCGTTTTTTTTAGACATATAAAGAAAACCATAGGCGACTACAACCAACCTTGAAAGTGTCGACTCTACCACCTTTTTTTTTTACACTAAAACGAGATTTCAAATTGGAAGGTGTTGTATAGTATGGCGAACTGACAATACTAAATACCATTTGAGTAGCCATAATACGTCATGTAAGATACACCAGGCACCAGACACTTAACAATTTTGGATGTTAAACCCAAAATACAGCTTATAATGATATTTTGACGTCCGTTTACTCTTGTGCAATAGTAAATTATTCGTTTTTTTCATTTTGTGAGAATTAAAAAATAGTGAAGATTGAGGGTTTAATTTGTGGGTATTTTTACTTTTAACGGTAAAAAAACGGACTGGTCAGATTAATGACAAAGATTTTTAACAATTTCTTGAACATTCCGATTTTATTGGCTGTAATAACTATTTGTTGTAATAACATGAATAACATGAACTGGTACAGGTCGTTATTCGGACAAATTCATTAGGTAGATATTGTATAGAAGCTCTAAATGGTAAGCTAGATTGAAAGCTTATACCAATGCGTTTCAATTTGATTGATCTATAATATCACAAGGCAGTAAAATGTTTCATTCAATAACGAAACTACTTTTAATAAAAATATAAAACGTTAACCAATTCATCTATGGCTGTACGAACTTTTTTGTGTTACGTAATCAAATTTTAAAACGGTGTACTTTCGTAGGATATAATATAGTACATAAAAATAGATACCGAGGACATTTCGTTTAAATGGTAGTAGTCTACAATTCGTTTCTCTTTATTTGCAATTTAATAAACACTACTTCAAATCTAAACCTAAGAAAACTAATTAAAAATCTACCTAAGAAATTTCTAAAAAGCATTATTTTCGTATTCTTATTGCGAAGGCAGCAAAACGAAAACTGTATCGGTAAAACTTACTTGACAATTTATAGTTGTATATTTGATCCCCACAAGGAAAATATTTGTGTGAGTTGCAAAGATTTGTTCTGAGACGGGGTGTTCTTGTGTGAGTGAATGTGTGTATTTGGCTTTGTCATTGGGACCATTGGATAGTGTAACTACTTTTGGCGTTCTATCTAATGTAAAAAATCCAAATTTATTTTATTTATCTTTTTTTTAAATCGAAACCTAAGAAAACTAATTAATAATCTAGATACGAAATTTCTGCAAAGCGTTATTTTCGTATTCTTATTGCGTATCGGTAAATCTAAAACTTACTTGAAAATGTGTACAAAGATGTCATAAGGATTAATAAAAATCGTCACATCCCACAAAATGCAGTACGGAACTCAAATTCCACAAGTACAACACACAGTTGTTCAGTTTATTCATAGAGTTTTTCATCGCACGTGGTCCGTTTTACGATTTACGATACTGATCGTAAACCCGGGGCTGGCGTCAAGAAAATACAATTATTTCGAAACATGTTAGTTAGAGATTCAAAGTTCTACATAATAATTCTTTACATGATAATTTGGGACAGTGATTTCGTTATTAAGTTTTATTTCCCCTCTGACGAAGCTTTTGCCCACTCTTTTAGGTATGACTACACGCGGGGATTGATAAGACTAGTTGTCAGACTTTCTGGTTACTGAATTACGTGTGTGAAAGAGGATTTGACTAGCGCCGCATGTTCGCTGAACCTTATCAAGCATACTATCAGCCGAGGGGAAAATGATTTGAATGCTAACCAGTTAGGCTTTCTTTCTTTTTAGTCCATAAAGCGAGCTCAAGGGTGGCAGTACTGCTGTCTCACCTTTATCCTGCCACCAAATAGTAAATAATATAAATAAATAATAATCTTCGTTGTTACAAAAGAAGGTATATTACAAAAATATACAAGCGCTGGCCACCGCGATAATATTAACCGTGTTGCGGGTGCAATGCAAATAGTAGTGCTTATACTGTCTATGCATCTTCAATCTACTTTTGTGAATTGTTGATATCCATGACCTGTAGTTACCACTAACCATCAGGTACGTACGAACGGACGTATAGTCCATACGTCCGTTCACTACATACGTCGTATAAAGAAAATATTCCCCACAAAGAAGTGCCCAAAATCTGGTTCAAGTTATTTTGCGATTATATTATAGTTGTCTAGTGACAACTTATCGATCTAAAATAATCTGCTTGCATTTCACGAATTTAGCGTAATACCTAAATACGTACTATCTGGCCGACATTTTACGAGCCCTACGAACACTGGGACGTTCAGATGGGATTACCACAACGTAGTTAGGTATCTGTTTATAGACACAGAGTGTTGCATAATCTTCTAATATAGATTGGGGCAGGTGGTAGAGCTCTTGTGACCAGCTCGAGTGTCTTTGCAGTTTTTGTTAGTTCCTAAATAAATTCCCAGTATGTTTCTGAGGTCTGAGGTCCGTGTTCTTTGTCTTTGCATTTTGTCCTTTTGAATTGATGTTCGAGCTAGCTCAAAGCCAGGTACTTGTCTACTTTATTATGTAGTAAATAAATCATTCGTCCTACAAAGTGTACAGAATGAAAATTACCTGTACTTTGTAACCAAAACAAATAACTTTTCCTGATAGACAGCGTCGAAATGGTCCGACATTTTATTTACATATATCGATAGTTCAATCCATCATTAGGCAGCTCTCTAATCCGCCGACGTTGGTTTTACATACAAATATATGCACGCAGGTGCACTTGCACACTTGTTTCTAAGAAGCTTTTCAACATATTTCGAATGCATACCGTTTAAGTACCTAAATACATATAATCGTATTTGCAACCATACTGCATTCCACTTACAATAGGATTTATTGTAAATTTACGTGCTGCGTGCGTATAATCTGTACGCATCACTTGTTGCGCGATAAAACTCAGTGCCGCAAGATGGCCGACGCGCTTTTTTTCACGGCGTCTTTCCGCGTGTGCCGTGATTTTGGCCAGTTCTCCTGTGTGACGTCGACGACCCAGTTAGGAACGCCAACCGGTGCCACGGCCAAGTCCAAACGGGCGTCCCCGATGAACCAGCGCCAATGTCTATAAAATAAATTGTACGCACAAAATAAAGAGAAAAAAATTATAATGAAGTAAACGTCAGCTCCTGATTTGCCGCCAAAACCTGGGTGAACGCACTCCAGTGTTTTGGCATGCCTCGTTGAATGTTGGTCCATTTGATAAGGTGTTTTATTATCGCTCTACGATCTTTTAATCAGCTGTGATTGTTTGATGACCATTCTTTCAACATTACCCATTATTTTTCGTTTAACTTTTGTCGGGTTGCCAGGACTAAAACGCAATTTCTTTTTACCGTTGCAACATTGACAATGAAAGGACTTGTGTTATATTTGTACAATCGAGCAAAACGATCGCAAAATCGCTCGTTTTAAAGCTGTTCGGGTTTATGTGCGGGTTCTAGATTACAGAACGTTAGTCGTCAAATATCGACGAGCAGTTGCTTTTATCGTCAATGTGCGCTTTGTCTAAAAGTATTATAACATGGGAATCGAAATTCCCGCGTATGATATCATCATAGTAGCAGACTGGTCCGTACCGAGAATCCACTATAAGTGAACCTTTGCCAACAATCTTACTATTCAGCATTTGTTGTTCTTATATTTGCCAAATATTTGCACCTTATCGCCAGCGTATTGTGATAGTTTTACGAGCGCCATTTTTATATTTTTATTTCGCGCGCATTTTGGCCGTGTATCCAATATGGCGGTTGTTTGTTTTGGATAATGCGGTTATGTGAGCTTTTTAACTTTTATTACCTGGATGTTTGTTCACAACGTTTGGAATGAACGATCAAGAATAATAGTTATTTTATAACCTATTTCTGCTTCCAGAGATTTATGACTGTCGGCTCGGGAACCGAATTACCCAGGCAACAATTTATTTGATTAAGACCAGAATTCATTAGCCACATTATTGTGGCTTCCTTTGTTTGCAATAAGGCAGAGAATGTATAGGAATATGTTTTCATGGTAGCCTTTTGCAAGAGCCCATGGCCTGCAGGTGCCAATCCCCATCAAGATAGCTGCAAAATTGTTTGTCATAAAGGTGTAAAGGTCAAAATATCTAGTACACATATGCACTCTTATGATCGGACCGAATTCTGCTGAATTATTGAATAAGATTGGCAAATGCTGACCTTTATCTTACCAATACAGAGTCCTGTGCTTTACCCATCAAACTATTACCACCAAAATAATAAAGATATGCTATTTACAACAGCAAATAATAAAATTTAGATCTTGAAACCTATCAATCAATGTAAAGCAAACTTTGAAATGTTTCATTCAACACGCATCCAAGAAAGTTCGAAACGCGATTTCATCGAGGCTATTGACACCAAACTCTTTTGGCATGATGAGTCTGATAATTTTATAACGGGGGGATTCCGGCCACGTGCTTCCATGGATCCTGCCAAGGGGGACCTGGCAATGGCATCATCTACTGGCAACAACTGGCAAACGGGCTGGTTTGTCTGCGACTGAAGCCAACTGAATGTTTTGACTAGAACTTTTTGTTTATGTCCGGTTTCACGTGTTTGGGCTATCGGTCATTGGGTTCTTCAACGTTGTTATTTTTTTAATTTTGCCGGAGTGTGGGTGGTGTTGTTTCTATCAGATTATTTGATGCAGTTATTGAATTGAGGATTGTTTCCAATTCAAGTTTTTTTGGTTTGAGCTTTACATTAGGTGAGACTAAATTTAAATGCCAATCTTATTCAATAATATGAGGTCTCATATTTAATTTTAGGTGGACAATATCAGCCAGAAAATACCAACAAGCTTAGGCCAAACTTCTACCATTTTTTTCAAATTATTGTCTGGTTTTTTATATATGACGATTGAATTGTTGGTCGTTCAATAATTTTATTTTATTTTACAATGTTAGGAAAACTTACAGCTAATATGATATAATAGAAAGAGATAATGTGAAAATGAAGGCCAATTAAAAGTTTTCACAGATAATAAAGATAATAAAGTAGGAATACATTAAGACATTTACATATAAATATAACAATTAATAAAAGCAAGAAATAGACATAAGTAGAATTTTAAAGTTAAGAGCGGAAGAAACATTTACACAAGTTTTTTTTTAATTGATTGTTACTTTTGGCAAACAAATCTAAATCTAAATCTTTATCTTTATCAACACTCCGGCATGCCGCATTGAACGTACGGCTAGCTCAAATCAAGAATGAGTTTTGCCTGTATGTTGTATTGACAGTTGGTGTGTGAAGCAAGTGTGATCTACGTAAGAATGCAGATGGCACACGCAGCTCTATTTTGCTAATGATTTATAAGTTAATCGATAGATATACACAAAAGCTTACATAATGATCACTGAATGTAATCTTTTTCAATGAAAATTGACTAGCACCTTCTTTAAAATCAGAACATCTAGACACATAGTTTAATAATTATACTCAATAGCTAGTGAAATAACAACGACAATAACTGAAACGTAACTGCGAATATAAGCAATGAGCTAGCAGCTTGCTCCTATTTATATCTGATGCTAAGTCTCAATCTAATTTTATTACTGCGACCATCAACTAAGCCGATGGGAGGTTGACACCGGGCAAACGGGACGGAGAAATCGGTCGACTGAAGGATAGCAGGGAATCAACCAGATGCTATCTTGAAACTTAAAAATTTAAAAGTCCAAAATAGATACATGAAGACTGAAAAAAATAAAGATGAAAATAGTGTCTATTATGGGGACAAAACTAATGACAATGATGATTTTAAAGCTGTAACTGATGGAATATTTAACGCACTGGACGATCAAGTGGACAATCAATCTGATGTTGTTATTGTATGGGTAGAAAAGAAACTGTAGGTAGAAAATATCGATCGACAGATATCTTTGCTGAGTTTGAAACAGAACAAAATAATATTTATTCGTGGTAACTTAAGGCAGCGGCCGTAGCACGATATTGTTGACGCTCAATGCTTTCCATGAATCGCGTATTAGTGTCAAAAAAGTGACAATGTGGCCTCAGGTGTCATGTATCAAATAAAAGAAAACTTAATAATAATAACATTCGCATGGCGGAAGACTCTAATTTTTTAACATTGTTATTGGAATTTGGAATTTTTTTGACGTTAAAATTATCCATAGAACAATAAGGCTACTGTATCATTGTTGCGCCATACAGGCCAAAATTTTATCGCCCGCCTTCTTTTTATAGTCTGTCCGGCTCGGCTCGGAATAGCTCACACCATGACAGGGATGTCGTAACGCAAGGGACTTTATGTCAGCCGTCAGGTAAATAGGCCACGGCTACTGCACTCGATTATTTATTAATACGCCTCTCTGAAGTATTTGGTGCGAAATTTTGTAGCTACAAGAATTTGCTGTTTAGATTTTTTCACTATTCTTCTTAAAAGTCCTTAAAGTCTATCTTTAGACAATCTTATTTTAATTATTTCTTGTTAATAGTCATCTGCATACTCTTACTATAACTATGTCTTAATTTTTTAATGTTCAGGTCTCCAACATAATTGCATGCTGTTTTAATTTTCGCTACGGTGATTACATTAAATATGATATGACTTTGTGAGAAAAAGTTAACTCGGCACGAAACCTTACCATCATTACGAAAAAATGAGGATATGATAATATTTGACCTAAAAATGTCCTGAATTCACAGTTTTTGTTGGAAAATTACCGTCTGTCCGAGACAGCCTGCTAACGGTTCAAACCGCAGAGCATTATGGGTCAAAAGAGGTTTCCTCATCAATTTATTGTACATTCTTCATAGGTCACTATAGTGAAATGGCTTTCCTATATTGATTCAACATAATTTGTTTTGTGATATTTTGATATGACCCATGTGCCCAATGCATTTCATGCACTTATTCGAAAATAAGCACTGCTAGTTTTGATAAGATGTTTTATAAATAAACACAATAATATTATGGTACATCTGAGCAATAAGTATGCTCAAGGAAATCAGTAAGTGCAGTATGAGTAAGCTTGTGGTAAATACCAACTGTTAGATTATACAATAACTGTATCTTGTCACAAGAATGCTTAAAGAATATTGATTAACTGCCCTTAAAATACTGTGCCGATTTCGTACGTTTCTTTCCTAAAAATCTCTTGATCTTTCTTATCATTATGTCAGGAAAAATTTACCGTTTGTCTTGAGGAATGGAAATCTCAAAAGTTTACCATTTCTTCTACTCCGTTTGAAAAAATAGAGAAAGTTAAAAATTGCATAACATATAAGCACCTAAAAGACGACTATAAATTAGAACAAAATTAGCATAGCATGCATGATATACTCAACAATGATTAAGTTCTAGCAAATGATACAGCTAATTTCAAGTACGTTGGGCAGAAAGATCTCGATGTAAAAGACAATTACGTAAAAACCAATGATCTTGTTAAGAAATCCGTTTCATCAGCATCTTAAGAATACAGATCAGACTCCTTAAATGGTATTGCTACCTTTACATATTCAATTAGAGCTTTTACCATAATCAGTGACAATTCTTAAGCCAATGAGGACATCAGAGATTCTGCATCCTGATCACAACAAACAAAAATACGAATCGATGCGAAATTCCAATTCCTCCAATCGGGTAGTCGATAAATCACTGCATATTTGCATACATTACTATATGATTCAACAACATTACAATACAGTAGGTATTTGTGCGCGTGCGCAAGGCATACGTTATTGATCAGCCTATAGCACGTAGCATGTTTTTTTTTCTTTTGTGTATGACACAATTAGGAGGACCGATGTGGAATATAAAGGTGCAAGTTAGAATGTATTGTGTACGATGTTATATCAATTTATAGGTTGTATGGAAGAAAGTGGTCTTTGTTTGTTTCGAATTAACGTTTTCTTACGTTTACCTGGTTAAGCTTTGAAATGTATTTTTACTATTACACTTATTTTCTTCGTTAACTAATAGTTTGATAAACAAAAACTATAAGTTTCGGTTTTAATACCAGTGGGTTGCTTATAAAGTTCCAGTTGTTTTTTTTTAAATATGAGCCTTTTATAGAAAGTACGAATTTATTGTAGCCAGAAAATTGCCACATTCTAAAACTCTTAAATGTTTCAACAGTCATAGTCAATCAAAATATAAACGAAATAAAATTTTAGTAAAGAATCCTAAAAATAAAAAAAAATAAAAAAGTTATATTCAAGGTAAAGGTCATTCGTACAATATCGTATTCCCTTGTCCCAAAAAGAGTTTCAAAAATGAATTTTAAATTATGAGGCATATTGTATATTTACGATCAGTAGAAATTAGACGAATAAGTATGTTGTCAGTCGATTTCGATTTTCTGAAATATGCCTTAATATGCCTTACGGCTTGAACTTCATTTTAATAGATACTCTAATCTGCAGGTAAGTTTGACCCGCCAGATATGTACGTTATGACCTTAAAGGCTCAGTCTACACCAAAGATACACTATAATTTTAACGTTGTCAATTACAAGGAGATAAATTTTAATAATTACATTTATTTTATATTAACTGCAAAATTTTAAAATTGCATGTTGCTATGCAATGAGCTCTCAATATTATGAAAGTAAAAAAATTTAATGAAAAAAAAACGACATTAAAATATTGCTGATGATTCTTACAATTCCAACCGTTGAAAAATACAAAAAAAATTGAGTGAAATTTTATAAAAGGTACTTACTTAGATATGATTCGACTCTCTCCTCAAACACAGAGTATTTCCCCATTGGTGTATTCTGGGCCTCACTTAAGCTCTGAAAAGAGGTCCTACGTTGAGCGCCAACAAGAAAACTCTAAACTACAAAGTTAATACCTGTTTTTAACCTTTGAATTGTTCACAGGACGAGTTCCATCCGTTCATAGAGGCCCTGATGCCATTTGTTAAGTCCTTTTCGTATACTTGGTTCAATTTACAAGCGGCCAAACGGAAATATTACAAGAAACACGAAAAACGGATGAGTCTCGAGGAGGAGCGCCATACTAAGTATGAATTACAGGTAATAATGGAATTTATTTATAACTTTTTGTTTTTTATTCATCACATGCTGAAGTGGCGTTATTTTGACGTGTTTAAAACAAGCATGTCATCTCATCCAGGCTAAACGTTAATAGCAAGTAATTGCATGATTTTCTAACGCAAAACTGTATAGCCGCTAATAACTACTGAAATAATGGAGTATGCCTAACTATCATGTTTGTGTCTAAATGTTGTGTAATTTATTAATTTTTTTCTTATTTTTCCTGCCCTTATCCCATTTTATTTGGAGTTAGCATAAATCGTCTTTTGCCTCCATTCTCCTCTGTCAGCCGTCTTACTATTACTCAGTTCCGTCTCTGGCATATCTCTTTTTACAAAAAGGAACCGCCTTCAAAAACTCAAAAGTAAAAAATAAAATATTCGCTTAACTTTGCTTACCTTTATATTAATTTGTTTAAAACAATAAACCCAAATAATTATGTAATACCAATTAATTATATTTTTTTGAAGTCGGCGCCAAATCACATAATTGCTGATAAGTTTACGAATGCATTCGATAGATGGCGTTGTACATCTTTTCTGAATCGCGATATGGTTTCGTTACGAGCTTAAATATAAATACCGTGCTCTTGCCTCCACTTTTAACGTAATATGCAGCGCCCTCTAGAGCATTACAAATATTCAGTAGCATATTATTGTCCTACAAAGCTAGTAATAAAGTTTCTTATTGGACGAGTTGGATGTGCTGACCAGACTAGACGATAGTCATTCATTACTCTTACGTGAAAGTTTACTGAACGCAGATTTGATTGGATGAGTTTTACCTCGTTATTTAATCATCTTTAGATCCTGTCAGGATCTAAAGATCGGTCAGTAACTCAGGATCATCCTGAGTTTCCATTAATTTTTGCAATTAGGTAAAGAAGGTTTGATAAATTACCTTATTGTCAGCATATTTTTTAGTTTTAATTAGTATTTGTTTTGTGAGTTTTTCAATCACTAGTTAAATAAGGCTTTGATAAATTACTTCCAGCATTTATAATTTTAATTGGTATTTGATTTTGTGATTTTTTCAACAATTATTTCGGTAAATACGGTTTTAATTGTTATTTGATTTATGACTTTTTCAACAATTATTTCGGTAAATACGGTTTTAATTAGTATCAAAATGGAAAAAATCACAAAATCAAATATGATTTTGTAACAATTATTTCGGTAAATACGGTTTTAATTGGTATTTGATTTTATAATTTGGCGCCGACTTCAAAAAAATATAATTAATTGGTATTACATAATTATTTGGGTTTATTGTTTTAAACAAATTAATATAAAGGTAAGCAAAGTTAAGCGAATATTTTATTTTTTACTTTTGAGTTTTTGAAGGCGGTTCCTTTTTCTTTGAAAAAAATTAGTATTCTTTTTTTTTAATTAGTTTTTTTTATTTTTTTTTATTAGTTTTTTTATTTTATTTTTTTATTTCAAGCTTTTTAGTGTCTTAGTTTTTTAGATTTAACGATGGGGTTAGAAAGAAATACTAAGGCATCATTACGCATGAAACACAATAGAAACAATCAAAATATAGCCCAAAGAATACGACGGCGCCTCCAATACTTAAGATCTTTTATCAAATCCTTATATATTATCAAAAAATTATTTCTGAGATCTTCATGATCATAAGCTATCACTACGATAATAACAAATATGCTGAAACGTAAGCCCCGTCCAAACCTAAGCAGAGCTTTCGGTAGGTACTTTAAGGGAAGGTAAGTAGGCTGTCTCTGCTTACCCTTCAAAGCATACACAGGCATGATGTTATGTTATGTAGTGGTGAAAACAATACATAGATACACGATTGCACAAAACGTGGTTCATTAGCTATTCGTTTTTGAAGAGTTCCGTTGCCTGTCTCCAAAGATCTTCATCAGATTCTGATAAATTATATACTAAAACCTTCCTTAAAACACAAGGATTAAAATACCGAAAACTGCATTCAAATCGGATCAGTAGTTTCCGAGAAAATCGCGAACATAAAAAGGTGACATACATACATACATACGGATCGAATACAGAACCTCTTTTTTTTTTTGAAGTCGGTTAAAAACCATCCCATCCATGTAGTGTAATTTTAATACCTACTTATTTTATTTTAAATGTTTTGTTGCGATCGTTGATTTATAACCGTAGTAGTAACTTTAAAAAATACACTCTGATTTAGTCTAACTTTGTACCGTATAATAAATTCGGCTGTTTTTTCACTAGTGACAAATAAATACTGAACAACGTTTTTTGCTAAATACTGCGTATTTACTGTTTGTTTAATGGGCACGATTTTTGGAAAAAAGCCGTTATGCGTGTTTTGTTTATGTTTTAGTGAAAAAGATTAAATTTGCGTGACATTGAGTGAATATATCTGTGGACCGAATATTTCAATGATAATAAATACTGAAAAACAAACAGGTTTATTTGTATCTTTGTATTAGTTACTAGACAGGAAAATGACAGGAATAGCATTAGTAGATGACGTACAACAATACATTAGTGAGGACAGCTTCTAATTAACAATTTCTTATTGTGAAAACCGGATATAAGATTCAGTTAGATTATTCGATGTATTACTTGCGTTTTTCCGTACTACCCTGTAAGAAGAATAGTACGTAAGTTGCAGCCCTTCAGCAACCTTTTCCCAAAATATATAAGTACTGAAACTTTTAAAAATATTTTTTAAATACAATACATTTTTAACATTTTCAACACCCATATTACTGCTATCACGATTAAATGTTTCACGTATCATCAAGACAGTTCCCTTCGACCTATTCACGTGAAGATCACGCCAGATTCTTATTCTAAACCTTTTGCCTGTCATCAAGCCACTTCTCCTCAATTTATTCACGTGTGAACCGTCCGTATTCAGCAGTAAGCCACAAGATTTGTATCTATGGAGATTTACCGCTATCGCCACCTCAAGTAATGCATCTTAAAGGCGCTTAGATAGAAGACAAGGTACGAAGAATAGATGATCAATGTCGTGACGTTGTACCTTTTCATGTGTAATATGACGATTGAATTGAATGATTGGTATTCATCTAATGTAAGAAGAAGCTGTTTAGTAAAATATTCAGATGGTTGTACTTTCTTGTTAACTATAAATATCGTTTTAGATCATTTAATTGATGTGCTTTACTGAGTGCAGCACATTTAAAAACATTTTAACAGGAATTTAAGGACTTGCTTCTCAGTTACAGTAACAAATAATTTGTTACCAATTAAAGCACACCAAGATCAGTGATTACAATAATATCGTAATGGTCAAGTACAACAATCTATCTGTAGCACATTGAAGGTTCATGTGCTCAAGACAAGACCAAGCAGTTAATTCTGGTCTTGTTGCTTAACCAAAACACAAAAATAAACATGACGGAAAATATATAATACACAATGATAAACATGACCATCAAAATGTTTCAGAACGAGAAAGCAGAAGTAAAACAAAAATGGGCATCGCGGTTACTAGGCAAGCTGCGCAAGGACATAACGCAGGACTGCCGCGAAGACTTCGTGCTGAGCATCACGGGCAAGAGGCCGGCCGTGTGCGTGCTCTCCAACCCCGACCAGAAGGGCAAGATGAGAAGGATAGACTGTCTCAGGCAGGCGGATAAAGTAAGAGTAAACCAAAATACTAAAACTCGTTAAGCCATCTCCATTTCTACGTAGTTGCAAAAAATAGACAGTTGATCAGTTAATAATTTAGCGCCGACCTAAAATTAATAAAATATAATATTTTATAGTCTGTGTGTGAATTCAATACCCAAGATTTCAAATGGTCCCTTATTTTGTACTTTTTAGTTATTTTTCGTCGGTTAATTTTTTTGTTAAAAATAGTTTTATGAAACTTATCTGATACCAAATAGTGAGCAATACAATATTTCGTTTGGGTAACCAAATTATCTTAATACCATCTAAGGTTTTCTTTAGAAAGATAAACTTTTTTTACATGGAAAATATGCTAGCGATAAAAACTGGAATGGGACAGCAGGAATTCATATAGCTTATAGCGTATTAAGAAAAAAGCATGAGATAGATAATCCGGCAAATAACTGGGTCAAGGATAGGTTAACATAATAGCACGTACTTTTATCTTGACCCTACGCACTTTGACCTAAAAACAAGGATTGCGACAATTTGCAAATAAGATATTTATTGCAATTCAATATTTATACTGCGGCAGCTATAAGGTATACATGAATGAATCACGGACACATTACAATAACGTTTATGACTGGTTAAATACAAATTTAATTATGCGTCATAGCGAAAAAATCCAAAATGAATCCTGGAGATTTGTGACTTGAATTTAAAACAAAGCAAAACAGATTAAGATCATCTTCTAAATGGAAGGCTACATGAATATGACAACACTTCGTATAATTTTAACCGCGAGGGGCTTTCCCAAAGATCTGCTACATCTAGGTCAGATAGATAATATCAAATAAGATAGCTGGTGTTTCCTTGAGTTTATTTTCTTGATTTATGCCAGCTATTGTTGTAGAAATGCACACAAAGATAAAATCGCAAGTTAATATTAAATATTTTAGCTCCAAAACTTCTTAAGGATGGTAAATCGTTAATTCCTTAAATAAATCTTCTTGAGTGACTTAACTGCTTTATTGGTCAAGCGAATGTCTGAGTGCCCGTTCCTGAGTTAGGCAGTTGGTACCATCATTGGAGAGAGTCATGCTAGAGTCTGGCATTTTATTAAACAACTGGCGATAGGCTCACCAGCCTACCACATGGTTATACACTTATACATAAGCCTCTGGGTAATACAGGCATGACGTTATGATATGTTATCCTCTGTCTTGTTATCTAGTCGTATAGCTCTAATGATGTGCCGTTTCAATTCCAGGTATGGCGCCTAGACCTGGTAATGGTTATCCTATTCAAAGCCATCCCCTTGGAGAGCACGGACGGGGAGCGATTGGAAAAGCACCCGGAGTGCACGCAGCCCGGACTCTGCGTCAACCCTTACCACATCAATGTGTCTGTCCGCGAGCTGGACCTGTACCTCGCCAATTTCATTAACAGCTATGGTAATGGGAGCGACGGTCTGCCAGGTCTCTCGCTCAGTTCTCTGTGTGATTTGCTTTTTGGTTTTGGTTGTTCAGGTGTGAGAGTTGATGAGTTTTTAATTTTCTTTGAATATATTAGTTTATGTTCCCGTATTTTCAAATGAAAATTTCAGATTTTCTAAAAGTATGAATGTGAATTTTCACCTGAATCTATGTTTGGCGTAACTAGAGATAAGTAGTTATTTGTATTTTCCAGTTATAAACAGTGAACGTACATATATTTTTAAATAAATGATTTTATTCCATGGGAGTAAGCAGAATGGAACCCTATGTGCTACGATTTTCACATACGTTTCTTGCTTTCATAAATGACAACGATGAAAAATATCAATACATATTCTTGTTCGTTTACTTTAGAATTCTTTAATTTTGTAACTTTTAATAATAAACTCGTTATTTTATGTCTATCAACACTCACGCTTTTGTGTTAATTTTGGTTGCGAAGCGTAGATATAGTTAGATGCTGCAGTTGTCATGTATGCCATTTTAATAAATTAATCTTGCTTTTTAGAAAGCTTAAATAACATTATACATAGTTTATTTTTACTTTAGATATACTAGTTTTTAAGATTTACTAATTCATACATTTTAATTGATGTTATTAATATTGTAACTTATTTTATATTTTACAGTATTCTTCTATTCTATCTATTGGCTATCTCTTCATTAAAACAGAATTAAATCACAACATTTTGGCAACATACACTGATAGACGTTATCAATTCTTCAAACGGCTTTCTTTCTTCACGTTTCACTTTTTGCTTGATGTCATCATGATGTCCCGTGTATCTTTCATTTACGTTTTATCTGTTACTAATTTTAGTTTCCTCACTTCGGTATGATTTTCTTCCTATTTTGGTTCCTGTAGTAATTCATCTTATATTATCTAACACTATCCTTTATCCTTTCTTTTAATTGTTTTTGTCCTTTGATTACCAAGGTATGTTCCATTCCGGATTCTTCATCTTGTATTTCTCATCTAACTTCTTAATCTCCCTTTACAGCAGGTATGGTGTGATTTCAGATATACTAAGCGGGTCTCTGTCGCCGCACTCGGCTAGAGACAAAGAGAATGAACACGAGGCTAAGAGCAAAGGTAACTCAGGTTGTGACACGTGTGTTGTGTATCTTTCTAGGGGTTGTGGCAAATAATTGTGCTCTAATTTGGGGTGAAGGAAGGCAAAATATGTTAGTGAAGAGGACAGTTTTACGCAGGGTTTTGAAAATCTGATTGTTATTCCCACATTAAATAATTTTTTTCTTTCATACTGGTAAATCAATACTTTTTACAGATAAGTAATATTTAGTTAGGGATTACATAAGATTTATAGAGTTTTACATCTATCAGGACCTATATTTTTGCATTTAAATAATCCATTGCTTAGACCATGCCAATAAGATTTTTTTGCAATTGCAATTTTAGTTAATATTGGAACATATCTTATGGGGAACCAACAGAATTCGTATGTTATCAACATGTTTAGGAGCGATTTTATCATTGTTTGCCACAACAACCGTAGAAAGTATCTAAATGTGATTGGCTTGCACAAAAACGTATTTGACTTAAAATTTTATTTTCTATCATATTTTCTGCATTTTCAAAAAGACTTAATCCCCGCATTGGCTTGCACTCACACTTTTCATGCTTTTATTGGTATCAAAAATTTAAGATCACATTTTTGGGATTGCCAGAGTAATGTTTGCTCCTTTGTTGTTTTGAACATTATTTGTATGTAGTCGGTGTTCCTTCTCTTTCACACTTTTTATATTTGTATGTTGATGCTCTTTTAATCTTTCGGGTAGTTTTACTTTTAATTTTTAATGTCTAAAATTTATCTTAGCATCTTTGTTATTGGTTAAAAGAGCATTGACTTGACGTTCAGTTTACTTCGTTGCATCAATTAAAAAAGACTGAATATCTGAGAATATGTTTTCAGTATCAGAGCTTTTTATGTGGTTAAGAGGCTCAACTCTGTCATTAGTGCAGTGGCATCTTTATAGAGATTATAAAAGATAAAGAAGTTTTATAAGACCTCCTAGCTGCAGTTGTATTTCAAGATGTTGTTGCAACAATATATTAATTTTCTAAGGTCGATAAGGCGTTACAAAATTAATAGTAGGGTAGTTATGATGTTGTATGTTTTCAATATTGTAATGTTTGATGTCGTGGCTTTATTTTATAAGAAACCTGTAAATAAGATACAGGCTGTTGATAAGATTTCATAGATTGTAATGAAACAAGTGGAACTAATAAACGTTGTGTAGCAGATAGATTTACTGCTAAATTAACATCAGAAAGAGAAATGTTTAACATTTGGTTACTTCACAATCGCTATACAATGTTGATTAGTACAGAGGTAAGTATGTCGCCAATCTCATTAGTGTTTTAACTATTAACTGTCACTAGATTTCTGGTAAATTATACAAATAAATTTGTTTCTTTTTGCCGTGACCAGGACCGTTTTAATAAATGCTTTAAAACACAAATGAGATTGCCTTAAGTGTTTAGAAAGTACATCTCGATGTTAGTTAAGTAAATTAGGTTATTTATCCTAGATATGTGTGCAATTATTTTGATACATTTCGATTCAAGACTCTTTACTGATATCGAATCATATACTTACAAGTATACAGGCAGGTGTCTTAGATCACTTATATAATGTTTCATCTAGAGACAAGACGAAACGTTTCTAAAATGGTAATATAGAGCCAATTCTAGAAAGTCCATCGCACATTCCCTTTATAGTATTTAATAGTCACGCATTATTTAGATCAAGACTGATAGCCCTTTAATATTTTTTCTTGCACCTCAAGGTCACTCATAATTTTGAGGAGGATTTAAGTACCTATCTTTATAGGTAAATCTTAATCGGAAACTTGATTTACAACTGCGTGATCATTAAGACAAAGTGTCATATCATTCTAAATGATTTGTGTACAGTGGGATCAAAGTAACACAAATCAGTTATTTAGTACCTAGACGCATCGACGTCAATCTAACGCACACATTGACGAGGCATGACCATGGCCATATCCGTCATGTGTCAGTTTCCTACCATTACCATGATGTCATAACGTCTGAAATGGGTGGTTTCAGGCTATAGTCACAATCCATACAACGGTGTAATATGCAACGATATTATTTTAGCGACTGGTGTCTTCTCGTCCAAGGAGCTATGGAAGCTGTCCAAAGGTAACATTCATTATTTTTATTAAAGAGTAGAAAAATGTTGATGATCCAGGCAACTTTGACAGGGTATTTAAAAGAAAAGTCATACAAGTCCTACTTAGAACATATCAGCCCTGCGAGAAAATTGTAAATTTGCCATGCCTATACATTGAAGATATTTACCTAAAATTAAAACGACGGGTCTTTGTAACAGCAGTAGCAGCTAAAACAATTGATTTTAGAATTTTAGTTTGAAAAATTACTGCATGAAATTGGATGTGGTTTTCACAGTTGTGTAGCTGACAAAGGTCTTACTTAAAAACTGGTATATGATATATATTTTATTTTGGCATTTAAAACACAAGGAGTAGAATTAGGGACTGTAAGTTTGTATATAATGTTTGTCAGTTTTGAACAGTAACTGTTCATTTACTTTGAAATGTTGGAAATTCTAATCCTAACGGGATCAAGTAGAGGTTGAAAGTGAATATGGAAAGATGGGCTAATTAAAGGAAATAGCATTAAATACTGCACTGCAAGGTCCTTTTATGACGTTTATGAGCTATAAGATAGAGATTTTGGCAATTTCACTCCGTAAGGGCAAATTACGGGTTGTGAGTGTATTTTTCATATATTGAATTCCACGCGGTCGAAGTCGTGGGCAAAAGTTAGTGTATAGATACCCGTTAGATAGATATACGTATGACCAATGGACAAACACCGTACTCGAGCGTGGCCAATACCGACCCGTGACATTTCATTTACAGCCAACTTCAAAACCACCAATATTTATGATTTGATCTGTATCCAAAACGAGCACTCATTCATAAAGATATCAAACGTAGCAGAATTTGAAGTGTAAAAGATCCTTGGATCATCGATGTTAAAGATTTTTTTCATTGTTACTAACACATAGTGTGATATTTAAGAAATAGCGGGTTGAACAAAACCTACTGAATTAACTGAGATATATTTTGTTTAAATTTTCGCAAGCTGAGTTATTTGTTCAATGGTAAAGAAACGAAACATGAATAATCGAGGTGTCATTGTACCTTTAAATATAAAACAAATGACGATGGTGACGCATTCGAAGTGATTCAAGTGTTAGATGAATATTTTAGTAAGTTTTCTAAGAACTTTGTAAGAAATAAATATTAAAAATAATAATTTAATTGTTATTTACATATTCTCACAAAATTTCACATAAATAATATTAGTATAATAGAAATTATTAAATATTTATTTTAAGAAAAATTATCTAACTAAATATATATATTGTTATTGCAATAAATTAGGATTCAGAAAAAAATATCCTATACATTATATCTTCAATGCAAAATAATCTATCTGTCATTGTTCAGTCTTTTTTTTTGTATAATTGTCAATTGGTCGTCCTATTTCTTAAATTAATATTTGTCATCATCTCTTCCAGCTTCTATTCTCCAAGAGACCGGGTCGGAGTCTCCGAGTGGTTCAGGAGGCGGGATCAAGCTGGAGTCTGGGTACTATTGCGGGTACAACAGTCCGGCACCTCCCGCCTTTGAGCCACCTCCTGAGAGAGCCACCCCGTCTGCTATGCTCGTGGGCCAGTGTTACAGTGAGTAGGAACCAGCACTGGTTGTTTTGGTAGATTACTCTTTTCGTTAGAGTTGGAGGACGCTTGTATAAGAAATTCTGTAAACGTACTCCCAGACCGCAAACGTAAAATAGAATCTGCAACGTTATATTACAGGTCACACGATCTGGAAGTACCGGGCCAGAGCCAGTTTTTCTAAGTTCCTGATTAAGATTCTGATAGTCAATACGCTCCTCCCAATTTGTCTGTAACTGTAAACTGGCAATTACTATCTGAAACCTTAGTCTTTAATTAACCTATCGCCAAAGTAAGCTTCTACAACAGGTTGGAGATATCATTATATTTTTATATTGAAAGATATTCTGATTTCCCTTTGACTATTTTACATTACCTCCCTAGAAATAACGGACTCTCATCTGAGCATTAGCAAATGGTAGAATATCTAATTAAATCGATCCCTATTACATTAATAGACAACTAATTCGTCGCAGTGTTCCCAAAATACCCCCACATTTATGACAGTCACGCGTTGATACACACACCAAGTGTACAAGAATACTATATTTAGTTGCGCACGCGCACGTGGGTGGCATGCGGACAAGTGTACGTACAGTCGGCAACAAAAGTCACTGCACAGTATAAAATTACGACTCCGAAATGAGTCCTTAGTTATAAAAAAAAATTACTTGTAATAGACTACAAGCTAGGTTAGGTCGTACAAAAATGTTAAATATTATTTTCTGAGTTTTACTTCTGGTATAGTAGGAAGTCCAAAATAATTATCATGCCAGCCATAGCAAGAAGCTTTAACACAAAATGTAAGATTAAAAACTGCTTATTCCATCATAAGTTAAAAACAAGCTGTCAGATTATAAATGTAAGACATTTCTTTAATTGCTGACCTTACGAATCAGAAATGATTGCCATTGGTTTTGCTGCTGTATAAATATAATGACTCATAATTCGAACAAAGAACTTACGTTTTAGATGGGAAAAGATGGTGATGAGTTTTGGAACCACCCGAAATTTCTATGAAAATGTAGAGTATCGTAATATATATCACGGACGAAAAATTGTGTGTCACAGCTGTATATATTATTTTTCACCACACCAGCACGAAAAAGATCGTTTGCTTGCCAGAATTCAGTGAGTAAAAACCGTTTTTACTCACTAGTGAGGCAAAGTGATTCAAATTTCGAAACACAAAATCCTTCCAATGAATAGGCGCTGGAAAAAAAACAAACAGCCACCATGTAGGTTAGTAATAAACATTGACATCAATTTTATTAAATAATTAGATACGATACGTTTTAATTATTTTAAATTATATAAATACGCGCTTATTTAGTATTTTAATGGTTTTATATTCGTGATTGACCATTAAATTAATTAAAATCAGGTACTTAATATTAGACTCTAAATAAATGTTACGGAACGAATTTCCGAACGCACGATTTAAAAAAAAAAGTGTGTGTCTGTGTCAGTCATCGCGGGCAACTATAAATTCTTTTCAGTTTATGTTTAATTGTTTAATGGAACTTTTTTACAAAAAAATAGTGAATCCAGTGATAAAAAACTTTGTGGAACTCCAAAAGTGTTGCGACAACTTGCTTCTAACACAGAAGTTTGCTTTTTTACCAGAAAAATCACGTGAAAAGTACACGTGAGTAGTTTTTGAAAGCATACGACATATTTAATTAGTGGCGACTTACAAAAGGCCCTAAAAGGCATTCTGAATTGGTATTACTGTCGTATTTCATGGAATTATTCCAGGTTAAGCGAGTACAAGTTAATTTAAATCTTAATATTTTCTCACTGGAAGAGGTGAAAAGTTTTGTATGCAACGCGTAAGAAAATTTAATTTCCAGTTCGTGACCTCTTAAAATCTTTCGCTTGCGAAGTAGTCTTTATTAGAATCACTCGCTACGCTCGTGATTCAATTTAAGACTACTTCGCAAGCTCAAGATTTAAAATTGGCACTCACAACAGAAATATAAACTTTTTCTCACTTGTACCATAAATAACTATTATTAAATTTTATATAATATTATGATTTATTCATTATTACTATTTAATTGTTAAATACATTTGTTTAAATGTTGTATAGATACTTACTGAAATAAAGCGTAGAATTCAAGATCAAGTTGAGTAGTAAATCTATCATTAATATTTTCGTAATTAATGTTTCTTTTCAGGCATCCCCCACAGTTCAGCTGGTCTGAGCGCTGCGCAGTCTCCCCTCGTGCCATCCAACACCATCTTTTACCAACATGCACCACCGCCCCCGGACACGCATCCCACCAGTGAGTGTGATGGTATCTAGATTTTAGTTATTTTTAATTAGATCAAAAGAGCCATTGTGTATTTAATTATTGTCAACTAAAACGCAAATTTATCTTTGTTTACTTTAACAAAATTATAAATATGTAAAAAAGCGCATTTGAACGCATTAAGTATGGTCTCCATCTATTATCAATCTTGATGCATAGCATAGATGGCCTTTGAGGTATAAAACATAACTTTTAACAAAAGAAAAATACCTTCCACTCAATGATAACGTTATAAACCAAATTTTCCAGCCTCAGAAGTCCTGACCAGTCAGCACAACAGCGGGAAGTATGACAGCGCACCGCAGGATTCTCTGGGAGACTTTGTCACCTTCGTCTGCCAGGATCCTTCAGATGTACAGCAGCTGCAGGTTTGTAGCAACTAGACTATAATCTTTCAAAGTTATGCTAAGTATCTAGGTTCAGAGCTAGGTAAGCTAGTTAGGCAAATTAAAGGCGAAAATTGAAGTAGAGACTAACTTGCTTGAAGAAAACGATAGTAATGGAGTAGAGGTGTCATAATTTACACTAGAAAGGCAAATTGAAGATTTAATGGACGACATATTCGAAAAAGAAAATCCATGTATATCCATTATATCAGATATTGATCGACAGAGGTACAGACGATAGAGAACAGAGGTCATTTAAAGAATATGGATTGTTAATCAATACATCTGTTTATGGGTAAAGAGTCCTGCTGTTCCAATCTTATATTTCCTTTCCAGGTTCACAGCTTATCGCGGAGTCCAAAGCCACCGTACTTCAGCAGCTCTATGCTGCCGCCTCCTCCTTTACCACCAATGGCCAGACCTGTCGCCATCATCAGGTCCACAGGTAAATATTAAAATTTACCTCAAGAAATTAGCTACAATCATGATGTATTATAAAAAATTATCTTCATTATTATAATACATCATGATTGTAGCTAATTTCTTGCGGTATTACCAAGATTCTCGTATTCCCCAGTCTAACGCAGGTGTGAAGTCAAATCACTAGAATCCCTTAATAAGATTGTCCTTGAATAAATAGTCATACTTTTATGTAGACACAGTAGTCAGGTTCTCATGGTACAATAGCTGTTACATTTTGTGGTTTTTAACTATTCCAGCAAGCGAAATGGGTGGTAATGTGGTGACAGGCGGGGGTGGTTCCCCCTCGTCCCCCGAGGTGCGCTCCCCACCGACGTCGCCTCGCCGCCGTTCCCCGCACTATCGCACCGACTGCCCCCCGCCGCTCACGCACTTCAATCATTTCCATCCGCAGCAACAGGTAACGAAATAAATTCAAATTTAAATTCAAATTATTTATTAATTGTTTGTCACACGTGTTAAGTATACAATTCTTATTTTCTAGAAATTAAGTCTCCATGTGTAACATGCCATATTTGGCGTACAATATAACCATGCATATTTATTTATAATAATTATATGTATACATTTCTCATTAGTCATATAAATTATAAAAATATCGAATTCATCACATAAAATTAATTTAAACTATAACATTAAAAATATCTTTACAGAATATGCAATGCATTATACAAAATAAAGAACCGTCATATAATTACATTAATTAACTTAAAACTGGCCATTTCAAAAATAATTTATTGAGTAATAAGCTATAATAAAATAGCATTATTGTGTTTCTAAAGAAGTCAATTAAATAACAGACACTTGACAATACTTTCAGAACCCACATCTGAGGACTACGATATTTAACTAAGCATTTGCATATTGCGGATTGTTTACTATACATAGTAGTAGTAGTACAATAAAGAACAAATAATGTACAATGACTATCCTAACGCCATGATCTTGATGAATAATTACTCATTAAAAATATTGCCAGGACCTTACTTAAGTTATGTTTTATGTTTGCAGGTATTTAGCTACGCAAGTTCCTTGGGCGGCGTAGGCCTGAGTGGAGCGGGGGGCGGCGGCGCGGTGCTCGCGGGGGCCGGGGGGGTATCACCACCGGGAGGCTTAGGACTCTATGCACCCAGGGCTCCACTTAGAGCTGCGCCCAGGTACATACAAATTGAAAACTGATCGGCTATAGATATACCATTGTCTCAGATAGAATGTGTGTGAATGAATGTCAGTGTATGGTCTTTTCTCTAATTAAATCTCAACGTTTTAAATTTTAGTAAACGTTGAGATATAATGATGTGGCCAATAGACAGTAAAACATTTCATGAAATGCAACCATTTCACGACATTCTCGAACATTTTACGAAATGAGTACGACTGAATATTCAATTTTTCTCCTACAAAATCGGTCACCGATTATGTGATCAAGAGCTCCAAAAATCATTATTTTTGTCTGCGCGAACAGTAATTTTGGGTTTAAGTGTATGTCCCTTTCTGCATCTTTACCTTGTAGGTAAAATAGTACACGTCTATCATGAGATCTGTCTTTTATACCATCGGTTTCATTTGTTTCCAGGTGGAACGCACCATTCCCTACTCTGGAAGAGGAGTTCAACATTATGACGGCGCCACCAGGGCCCGATCACGTTGTACTGTTGGACGATGGTGAGACTTTTTCTGGTAACGCATAGCTGTTTATTTTTCTTATCATTTCATACCTATTCATTGTTTATTTTATTTTAATATCCTATTGATTAAAATTGTTGTCTACGTTCCTATATTTAGTCATCTTCTCTCTTCTTACTTGATTTTCAAGTTCTTTTAATCAAGTATTTTTTTTATAACTTTAATAAGATTAAAGTAATAAAAATAAATACTTGGTTAAAAATTTTTGCACTCCTTTTTTTTCCACATTATTTTCACCCTCAATCTGTTTAAACTGGAACAAAGTTATATTGCTGAAACAGTCTATCAATTCAACTCGACAGAACGGTTCTTCCAATCGTCGGTGATCACCTCCGAGGCGACGGCAATGGACACCACCGGCTCCAGTGTCGGACAAGTGGTTGACACGTCCGACGATATCGCGCCCGACAAACCCGCGCCTGACCTCCGATCGCCGTGATCCTACGCTCTCGATACGACTCTCGGAAACGTCGGATCAATAGGGACTGTCGGATATATTCAAAGTGTCGGATGTGTTGCGAGTGTCGGACCCGTCGGGTCTGTTGTGTGTGTTCCTGCTGTTGGCACCGTCGGAGTCGTAGACGTGCCTGCTGTCGCTACCGTCGCAGCCGTGCAAGAACCGCCAACAGTACTTCGATGGACTCCGGCCCATCTGCCGCATTGGAGGCCCGTCCCACACCGAACTGTTTAATTTCCTCTCAATTACTTACTTCAATCAACGAAGGGGCTAGTGTAAATATAAAATGAAATACGGACGAGGTTGTAGTTGAAATTTAGAATTTACAATTTTTAATCTGTGCCGGTCGCCCGTGTCTTCCAGACGTAGCCTTGTCACGAGACGTTCGATAAAAAGTGCTGGCGACCGACACGGTTTTCATTTATTACTTGTTAAGGCGATAACAAAATACAATACTCCAACGATAATTATGTATAAAAATATTAAAGCTACGAAATAAAACAACATATTATATTCTAATATTTTTATAGAATATAAAAACAAGTATGATATGATCAAGCCTTCCAGTAATTTAGTGAAATAAAATGTTACTTAATAAAGTGCAGCTTAAAATTATTGTTTGCTAAGCTGTAAGACAGAAAAGGCGTATGAATGCTTCCAGTAGCGAAACACGTTTTTGACGAAAGTGTGATACTCTAAGTTGTTTTTTTGTTTCGTTGTTGTGTGTTTTGTATTGGAAATAAAAATTAAATAGGTGTAAGTCGGTTAGTTTGGAAATATTTTTTTTATTTATTGAACGAATATTTAATAAAGACGAGCCTTGCTTAAGAGATTAGTTTAGTTGTAACTAGTAGCGAACATAGTAGTTGATTTATTGTACTTTCGATCGGGAAATATTGGTATATATTTTATTTATTACTAAAAATAGCAAAAAAGGGAAAAATACTTCTTATTTTGTAACTTACGCACAAATGTACATCGTTATTGATCTCAGTGACATAAATACATCGTGACGAGATTTTTTTTATTTTTACTATTTTTTATTCTGGCATCGAAAGGGACAATAAATCTAAAGTAGATCGACGTTCGTCGAAGGACATTTTATAGGTGCCTTTCATAAAAAACGTAAAATAACTTATTGATAGGAATTTGTAAATTGTAGTATTCTTTTGATAAATCCATCCGCTCATACCTGTAACAAATGAATCATTAAATATTTAACTTAAGGATTGTTTGTTTGGTAACCAAAAAAACTTAATTATATTTTTGTGCAACAGGAAAATTGACTTTCATCATTGTTAATTTATTTTAGTATGATTCCTTCATTTTTCTTTACACGGGAAATAATAATTTAAATATCAATGATTTTTTTTAAATTTAGTCAAAAAAAGTCATAAAGATGAAAACTAAATCAGAGGTCAGATTAAAGACGGATTTCACTTATCTATTTTACATAAAAATTATAGTTTAAATGTCATATGACGTTCTAAAAAGTCTGCTATGAACTTGAACCAACATAAATGTTTTGAAGACATCTCATAAATAAAAATTGGTCAATATCGCGTCAGGCTAAATAATGTTATATTTGGTTACAAAACAAATAACACAAAATACTATACTTCTATAACTTAAAACCTAGAAATTTAATTTATCACTACTAAAATGTTTTTTTTTCGCAACAGTGGCCATACGAGGAAAGCTAGTCATTAGAATTACAATGTAAATTTAATATTACTTAAATAAAAAATATTTACAATTATAAAAAAAAACCCCTTACATTTATTAGTAAGGGGTGTGAAACTAAAAAAATGTGGCCAAATTACACTTAATGAAATCCAAATATATATACACAATTTTTAATAGATTTAGACATAAATAAGCGTGGTATAATTAAGTTCGTAGCAAAGCAATGACGTGACTATAATACAATTCGATTAAAATATTAAATATAACATTTTTGAGTCAAAATTTCACAGTCAAATTGTCATTGAATTATTTTCTGGCTTAAATTCAAGAGTTTTATTTCATTTATTATTTAAATTCGATATTATTATATTAATGCCTTTTTACATTGTTTTTCAAATTTCTAGATGAATAGTCTTATAAGGGAAAATAGCAATAAACTACAAGCAATAATAAAAACTAATTATAAACAAAAAAACGGCTTTAGTGAAGCTAGAATTTGGTACTGACGTAGTTGAACATATATAAACATACAGTTCGCGATATTTTTTCTATAGGAGGATCGGTGAGAGGCTGGGTACTATGTAAAACGATAAATATAGTGCAGTTTGGTACAATTAATAGCTATTTGAAAACAAAATATATTAGACTTACAGCTATAGTCGATCTAGGCAGAAAGGCGGGATTAGTCAATTGCTAGCTATAGAAAACATTATTAGATTATAAAAAAAACATTTAGAAAATAATAGTGATGTCATAATAAGGCTTGTTGATAACAAAAACCAGTTTCGTCATTGAAAATCTGAAAGAGGTATCCTTGTAAAGTGGTAAGGCAATATTAATATTGGTGACGAATTTAAAGCTCATTGGTGCCGAAAATTCTAGACTGTGATTCAATTGTTCATTCTGAACGTGTCTTATATTGAAATAGTTGTTTTTGTATGATTGGCAATGCACAGTGTGTGCTCTATAATACAGAAGAGTGTATTATAAAAGGACAGACAGAACATGTTGTATGAAATGCATTTGTTATTATTGTAAAGATATGGTACAGTGATAATAAGCTGAGAGGTGTAATTTTTCGACAGCGTAAGTAGGAACGGTAGTTTTTTTGGATAGCTTTGCAGTAATTGACGTGTGAGTGGCTAATACATAACTTTGTATGGACAAAACATTATAGCAGAAAAGTGGAAATTGTGTATTGGTCGCAACATGGTATCTTTGTTTCGTTATTAGCACCATTAATACGATATGGAGTAATAATTGAAAGCCTAAACATTATGTGCCTTAGATACAACAATATTGTATGATATTTATGATGCGTTCTATACAACGTGCTAACTAGAAATAAATAATAAACATTATTTTGAATGCCTGGACTTTGAATGTTTATCTTCATTATTAGAATTTGTTTTCGCAAAGGCTTGTATGTACTCCCAAAGATTTTGTAACTCTAAAATGCTCCTTTATTGTAAAATTAGGCCCAATGTTCGGAAACCTGTAAGTTACCCCGAAGTATTGTATTAGTTTATCCTAGAAATCTTCCATACGTTCTCTATCACATTGTTTCCCTATAATTATTTGAAAAATTGTGAGAAACTGGGCACCCAGCAGTCTGGAAATTGATTTCGAATCCAGAGATATAAATTATAACCCTCATGTAATAATTATTGTACGATTAAGTAACGCTTCTACGCGTAGTTTCGCTGAAATATAAAACTACTTCTATGATATTGTATAATTTTAGTACTTACCTACATTGTACCCATTTATGTACCTATATACTTTACTGGCATGTATATTCATAATCTACGCAACTCGGAATAGCCACGCTTTATTTTACCAAGTAGACACAACTTTGATTCTCGCATGGCTTTTTGATATAAAAATTTGATCCACTATTCTCTAATCTTGTATAATAATTTCTCTTTAGTTATTTCTTATAATAATGGAACAAAAATCCGTCTTATAAGTTTCGTGGATTTCAAAAGTTGAATAAATAATACGTAAATAGAAGAAAATAATTGTAAGGATAATTAACCAATAGAGAAATACTCCTAGTTATGAATTTCTTAGTTCATCGATTGTGCAATTATGATTAACTGTTTTTTTAGCGAATTTGTTAATTTTATTAGTTTATAATACGACAATTGTATCCATGACCATTGTATGTAAATATGTTCCGGAGTGTATTTTATTTATATCTTTTTTTTCTGTAAAATTAACATTAGATGCGTTTATGTTACGTTTTTCACAATTATGTCCTCCGCGCTTTCATATTTTCATATATGTTTTTACAATTTTTCTTTATTTTTTAAATTAGATACTCGCGGATCGAATGATGTATTCCAGCATGAGATTAACCAAACGATTGCTTCCGAATGAAGTTGGAATAGTTCATTAGATCCATGCAATTAACTAAAGATAGACTTGTAAAAATGTTATAACATGTATTTTTAACCTATACATAGTAAGATATTTATAGAATTTTAGTCGTTTACTTATTTCGAACGACTTGTTATAAAGAAAATTGGTGCTTAAAGCTTAAAACAAAATATGGAACGGCACTTTGTCGTGTGTGTATTGTCATGGAAGGGGTCAGAGCATTATGACATAGCATGCGTTGTTATGCTCTCGTGTGATGCACAATCGTTTATCTTACGCCAAAAATGTTTGTCAAAAATTAGAACGCCGCTGCAAGGTTAGTGCGTGCGATTTTTCTCACTAGACATTTAGTTGTCAAAAATGGCAGTTTTGTTTTTATGTTTTGTTTGTGTATTATATAGTAAATAAGCGATTTTGTACCACAATGGGGGCAGTTATAATAATGTAGGTAAACTTTGCTCAATATCGATGAAAACTGAAAGTGTTACAGTTGATGCAATACAAACAAACAAACATATTAGTTGAGTTTTATTTTTGCACAATACCTACTCGATTCTTACGTGCCGACTTCACCATCGAGTACAACTCCGGTTTAACACTAAGGTTCAGCTTTCGATTTTACTGTTCCGTTCAAATATTGAATGTGAGAGAGAGAAACACATACAGGATTAGCAAAACCGTAGATTAAAATGGTTAGGTGAAATCGACTAAGACATCCTACTTAACCAGATTTACATTTTAACGATGATATAAATCTTGAGTGATTGACTTTCAATCATTACGTGGATTAATGCTTGATAATGAATTTCCCTTATCTAAATAGAATAACCGGCCAAGTGTGTGTCGTGCCACGCGCAATAGGGTGCCGTCGTCAGCCGTTACAACACTGGTGGACTGAAAAGAGGTTTCATATCTGTATTAAACATTAAAAACTTCATACAACTAAGTACTTTCCAAGTAACTACATTAAACATTTTGCACCCCTGTACTCTTGATCTAACAAAATTGAGTAATTTTCCTTGAAATTTCGTCCGTCCGTGACCGTCAATTTTTTTTTTCAGATTTTTGGCTAAGCTTTTGTAGGAGGGAGGACGCCCTACTCAAACAAAAATTTGCCCTTTAAAGTTGATTATTTTGCAAACGGATCTCTAAATAAACTTAACAATCCAATCCAAAACAATCAACTCTCTTACCAACCGTCAATGCTTTTTCAAAGACTTACCTAAACGATACCCCACACAACAGGATAGGCAACAGAAAAAAAACATCCCAACTTTACATGTAGGAGAGGTATAAAAAACTGCCACTTTCTTGAGATCCTTAACTATGCAACATTTCTGCTTTTAAGCGCACTTACAGTTTTGACGCTATGCCTCGGACAGACGGACATAAATGGCGATACTATAAGGGAACTTGTAGGTACTACAAAACCCAAAAAACATTGCTACTATTCCTTGATAGTCATAATATCATAGTTATTTTAATTCAAGTACAAAAAACACTAATGTCAATCAAGTGGTTTTTGATCAAATGCATTTAACTGTAGCAGCGCCATCTTTTGCATTTACTGCGAACTACTTCTTCTGACAACTCTACTTCATGAATTAATTTATCAATAGATGGCACTTGTTTCCTTGAAAGTAATTACTCGTACTTTATGATTTTATTATTTTTAGTGTTTTGGTTTCAAGTTATTTCGAGATGCTTTTAGTGTTCGTCTTTAATCAGGTACCTTTATTCAATGAACTAAATTGGCAAGTGGCCTACCGAAATACACGTGTCTATTATAATATTTTTCGATCATATTTATTATCGATTCACGTACATTTTTCCAATTTTATGACAGACTTTTCCGATTAAAGCCTGTTAAAAACCTGATACTTTTGTCAGACCAGACTTTAGTGTTAACGATTGAGAATTAACATGCTATAAAACTGTAATGCATCCTCTTCCGAGATGTACCGATTGTCGGCGGGAACAGTAACTGCAAGAACGGCAACGCGCAGAATCGGCCGACATTTACCGATTCACCGAGTCGGTAACGCTGGCTCGCTGCGTAGGTGTACGTGACCGCGTTGCCATTCCGATGTCGGTCGTCTCCACCGACTTGAAAACAGTCGGCCATGAGCCATGGATACCTTAACTTGTGTTATAAATATAGAAAAGTTAATACGCTGTGTCAAAGCACGGCCTGCGTTGTACGATTTGAATACTAAAGAGTATTATGACAGAGTTTTGAAAAGGGGCATTTGGGAAGATGTCTGCAGCGACTTAAATCGAGATTTTCGTAAATATGACGAGAAAGACAAAACACTGTTCTGTAAGTGCCTGCATACTGTTTTTATCTCTTTCACTCACCGCTCGCAGCTTACTTGATAGCGTTAAAAAAATGGAAGAACTTTTATGAATGAGCACGAAGGTGGACACAGTTATTAATTAAGTGGTTGCTTATTCTTTAGTGTTTATTCTATTTTGCAGTAAGTAGTCCAGAATAAACACTACTAAGAAAAAAAGAAAAAATAATACGTTCCTTTCTTTCTTTCTGAATGGATATTGATAAATATTTCTGTGCACAGACCGTAACATTTACACGTATTTTTTATCTAATTATGTTGTTACCTAAAAAGATGGCGAAGCCGCGAGCGGAAGATGGGTAATTTTTCTGTAGTGCTTCAATATGGCATCTTTTGCCGATATCCATGTGACTCTAGTTAACATATACTACTATCAGTTACTTCCATTGATACATTAGAATATTATTATTCCCAGATATTAATAAAAAGTTTCATTTATGTTTGTAATAAAACATATAAATCTCTATTTTTTCAGGGAAAGAAGTTCAGAAAAAGTGGCATTCTCTACGAGACTGCTTCAGAAGAGAGGTCCAGTATCAAAGCAATCCCCCAACAGATAAAAGACCTAAAACTAAGTACAGGTATTATGACGCTCTTCAGTTTTTAATACCATTTACTAACCGTACACTCAACGAAGCACGAGATGGGGGACATAACAATGATCCAGAACTTGCCGATCAACAATCCAGTGCAGAGGTTTGTCCTAAGAGAAAGAGTAGTATACTAATTGATGAAGATGAATTTTCTGATGACGATCTACCAAAAAGCTACATAAAAAAGAAAATTAAAAAAGAAAGTGAAGACGAAGACTGGCGAGAGTCAGTACTTAAACTAAAAAGGAAGAAAAAGCCTCTTATTGAGGAAGATCCATTGGAAAATGCAATTAAACTTCAAGGAAATAAAATGGCTTTTATTGAAGTAGAACCAAACGCACTTCCGGAGGAGGTCTTTCCAGAAAGAGTAGCCATTGAAGGTCATTCAAGGCATGTGGATGAAGATGAATCATTTCTTTTGTCCCTCCTGTCTTCTTTTAAACAATACACATTGGACCAAAAGTATGAGCTTCGGATAGAAATTATGAAGACCATTCTGAAGTTTAAGAAAAAAGTGGCTGGAAAAGACGATTTGAGAGATAGCGACTAATAGCCAGGGATGGTGACTTTTAGTTAGTAACACATAAAATTAATTTGTTAATAAATGATTGCAAATCATTTTCCAACTGTTTTCTTTTTTATCCGACTACGGCGAAGTCAAAAGGAAAGGTAATGATTTTACCAGTCTATTTACTAATGTATGTTTGTATTTTCCACCGGATTTGAATGAATGAGATGTCATTAGATTCGTAAGAATAGGCCGGGTGATATATGCTATATAAATTGTATTAAAATATTTTGTAACGGCATTAAAACGTCAGATTCTACCATAAAAACGTGACAAAATCATGATGTGTTGGCGAGCACATTACAAATATATATACTTATCATAATTGTTTAAGTTAAAATCAAATCGTGTAGACACCTGATGGCAAGACAACAACAGCCCATAAATATCTACCACCTGCAGAAGATTGCGTACGGTAGATGTGGGGACTACAATATAATGCCACATAAGCTGGCAATTTCAGAGTCTCTTACATGATTAAAATTCAGCAGCAAACACGAACACAGTAATGCAAGCACTTGTAGTTGTATCATTATAATTAATTATATTATAAGACTAGCTATTACCCGCGACTTCGTCCGCATAGAATTCGTTATATTAAGTAGTTGAGTGCAAGGTTGGCGTGGTGGTTAAAGCGGTCGCCTCGCCGCTTTCAACTGTGCTGGTGTTGTGAATTCGATCCCCACATGGGACAAATCTTTGTGTGATTCGCAAAGATTTGTTCTGACTCTGGGTGTGCTTTGTGTATGTGAAATGTATGTTTGTGAACACCCCCGCGACACAGGAGTTATTCCTAGTGCGGGTGTTGTTTTTTAAAAAAGACAAGGTCGTTTTTTAAAAAAAAAGACAAGTAGAAACTCCTGCGATAAACGTTACTGCCTTGCTTCCATGGAGTTCAGCATAATGTTAAATATCAAAAAATCTTCATGGATAGTTAAACTATCAAACACAGAAATAATTTATAAAAGCAGATTATTAGTTGCCGAAATTCGCACTAACAAACAAACTAACTTTCTTCCGCGGTTTCGTCTGTGTGGTGGTGCATCAATAAAAAGTAGCCTATGTTACGCGCCTTGTAGTCAGTTACATACATATAAAATTGTATTAAAATCTGTTTAGCTGTTTGGAAGATTAACCGATTCAAACAGATAGACAGAGAGACAAAAATTTGAAAAATCTGTAATTTAGGCACAGGTATCGTGCAAAGAACTATATCAAGTGCAAATACATTGTTATTTTGTCATTAAAAACAGACACATTATTTATTTGTATTGATGATGATGATAATAAATATATATATATATATATTTATTAAGGTATTTAACGGGCCTTGATGCCTGCAATAAAAAATGATTCAATTCGATTTAATTATGGTAGCAGTTTAAGGGTGAGGCGATGTATGTCCTTCCTCAACCTAGTTCTCAAGAACTATACCGCCATCAGACTGTAGGGTGCATGAAAGGAGCCTCCCCGAGCGACGTACACAATTAACCCATACGTCCGGCGAACCCTGGGCAGTCTGCAAAGTTCCACCAAGCAGACTGGCGAATCCTTTCACCACGATGGCAAGTCAACACCATGATCCGTCAGTCAGTCCCTTCCTAGTGCCAGCAAGAAACCCATAGAGATGACAAACAAAGCAGACCTTACATTCCTGGACTGACGCTTATCGCTGAGATCTACCACCCGAAGCACGGTAACGCAGTGTTTGTTGCTCCCGGCGGCGTAAGCATTAACACAATTAAATGCTCCACTGCTGACACGATAGAGAGAGATCAGACTGTATAGAGAACTTGACTTGACAAATTTAAATAAATTGTTAAATATTTAAAAACATTTATTGATAGTAAGATTATCGAACACACAAATAATTATTAATTTCAGATCAGTTGTTGCCGAGATAAGCGCTAACAAACAAACTAACTAACTTTCTCCCGCGGTTTCTTCTGTGTAGTAGGTGCATCAATATAAAGTAGCCTATGATAGAAGATTAACCGATAAAAACAGACAGACAAACAAAAAAAAAACTATATTTCAGGCATTGGTATCGTGCAAATAGCTATATCAAGTAAAACAACATTTAAAAGCAGACAATTCAATTTTATTTATTTGTATTCAAAATTTTATTAAAATCGGTCCAGCCGTCTGTAAGATTAGCCGATACAAACAGACAGACAGACAAACGATATTTAAGGCAATCGTAACGTGCAAATAGTTATATCATATCAAATGAAAAAAACTTTGTTATTTTGACATTAAAAACAGACACTTCAATTTTATTTATTTGTATTGATTATTACAAAAAAAGAGGCTTCAGTCAATACTATGGAGTAACCGAACTACGAGTACTTCTTACCCTCCAGGAATTATTTTAGGGTTACATTTTTTGTAGGGGACAACAGGTAACACATATTTACAAGGCAGCGTAGCGCGCAACGCGTCAAATGAAAGATACTCACGAAAAACTTGAAAGACACTCAGAAAAGTCTTCCAAGGCAAACACATATAAATAGTCTAAATACGGAACAAACGGAACATCGAAATCATCGATGAGACTAATTTGTAGCATAAGTATACAAATTTTGTATATAATACCCGTATTAGTATATTTCTCTTGGCTATTGAAAATGCTTTATCAACAGAATTAGGTTTATCAACAATAGAAATAGTTTACGTTTTCCTAGTAGTCAAACGGCTCAAAAGAACATTACAAAAAAACAGTCACTCCACAAAAGGCCCAATTATAACCTTAAATATCAAGCGAACAAAAATAGGTGTCATAATTTCATAAACGATGTCCTCCAGTCCTCACCACATTCATTTTCCCAAGAAAAATATCGAACGTATTTATAGACAACAGCAACCTATTTTATTCATAAACACAATACATATATGTCATTCAATTGATAGGCAAATATAAACTTTCAGGTCCTATACTCTTAACTAATACCGGATTGAACATTAAATTATAACAACAGGCAGAATTAAATAAACCAATAAATCGAAATATCGCAGAATCATTGGCGTAAGGGATCGCAAAAATCAATACTTAGTCGATGTACAAAGCGTACAAGCTGACTACCACCCCACCTCAATGACTTAAAGTTCTTTGTACGACCCTTTATGATACCATAATAGACGTTATTTCCATAAATTTAAGGGAGCAATTACTGTGTTTGCCTGTCAACGTTGTTACCTTATGATATTATCGAGCTGAGAGCAGATAATCGACGCCTAGCCTTGTGCGATATCGATTTTGACGATGGCTACTTTCACTCAAACGCTATGTCAAACCAACTGTCATCTCTCTCACTCTCACCAGGAAAATTGCTATGAAAGAAAGAGATAGTGCCAAGTTTAGTGTGCGATGAAACTTGGGGTTGCTGCCGCGGCGTTGCTATGACAACAGGTCACAGAGGGTATGATTTTCCATGCCCCAGCTCGATATTTTTAGGTCAAAATGTCTGAGCTCATTATAAAACTATTTATAAAAGATAATAAACTGGAGATATACACGGATACAGACAACTTGATCATGTTATTGGACAAAAACGATTGCGAAATTGATTCGGTAAGATTTTCATTCCGTTTTGTAGAGTTGACAAAATGGCGGATGAATATTTTCAGAAAACTTTATTGATTTTTCTGTCCGCAATATCGATATCCAATATTTGGTATATATATCATTATTGATTGATGTTTGATTGTTCCTGTTACAAAAAAAAAAACACATGTTTTACCATAGTTTTAGTAAATTATAACTAGGAAACAAAATGTTATAAATAAATATAATATTTTTTTTTAACACTTAGATACCTGGTACTTCCTGGGTATATATTCATACTGACGATTTTATTTCTGTCGATTTTTCTGATAACCCAAAAAATTATAACAATAGGACAAACAAAATGATGAGTTTTTAATAGTCGAAACTGGGTTGACTCAATTCAAAATCTTTCAAAAGACCACCTATAAATTACAAAACGGTTTCATCAAAAAAAAAGTAAATGTTAACATCAAAAGTAATAACGTTAATATAGGGTACAATATAAGCTATCTGTGTACAAAAAACTAATCAAAATCCATCTAGTAGATTTTGCGTAAAAGATTAAGCCCCAATTTCACAAACTAGTTAACCGACGCGGTGACGTTTATCTCCGAGCTACGATTTTCGATCCTTATGTCCCTTTCTTACATTGTATGAGAGGGAGAGATCGAAATACGAATACAGTTAAAGATAGTTTAAATTGAGGCAAAAAAACATCCTCACAATCTTTCAGGTTTGTAATATAGTAGGATAGCAATTTGTAGCATTATCCCTGCAAGCAAATGCGAATATGTGTTTGAAAAGAATCATTATCTATCTTCAAATCAAATCAAATCAAATCATTTATTTCCATGGGCCTCAAGGGGCGCTTGAACACGTCAAAACAAACATCAAAACACAAAAAATATAAAATTAAAATAAAACTTAGCTAACTAAATTATAATACTCATTGTAATAAAATGATTTGACACCGGAGCTTAGATTGACTTTAATTCAACTTAGAGATTTGAATTAAAATCAATCCAAGTACCAGCTCCGATGAGTATTGCATCATGAGAAGAGCTGGTGAGAAACTCATATGCACCATCTTTTCAAATAATTCATACAATATTTGTTTGTTTTTTGACAATAATTCTATGTGTAAGTTAATTCTACGTCTTTGTATAATGTATATAGAGACCAATGTATAAAGAATTTTATTTTTGTTTGTTTGTAAATTGGAGCATGTAGCTGGTACCTTAAAAGAAGCAACACAGCCATACCTGCCGCCAAAATAAATAGCATAACAGGGCATCTTTGTATGACCAAAATATATTGCCAAATTTTCATTTCCCAAAAAATTATTCGCATTATTACGTTTGCCAAATCATTACTTGCCAGATGAACTCTCTGCAAATAATAAACATAATATTTGGCAAGTGAACGTTTAGGCAATAACTCGCTTACCAAAACAACTTCAAATAATTGCCATGTAGTCAAATATTTAATTTGGTAAAACATAATATACCTATCTTACGCAAAAAAATATATTTATATTCAGTCAATTGCGTATCCAATGAAAAATGATTTGAATCTTTATGATAGTTCGCACATATTATATTTGCATTATGTACAAATTAAACAATACGTTTTACAGTCAAACAATCTTCACTATTTTGATAGTAGTCTCTTGGTTAGCCCACTTGATAAATTTAAAATTAAAATGAAAAAAATGTTTATTAGTAAAGCTTATAACAGTGTTAAAGAACTTAGATGATAATATATTATTTATAGCTATACTACTAGTTAATATAAAATAAGTTAGTTTCAATCTGTTATTATTCTATTAAAAAAATATTAACATTTGTAATTTTTTTTTTTCTTTTTTTTTTTTTTCTCTTTTTTATTTTATATTTATTTATTTCTCAATATTAACATCAAACTCGGTCAAATTGTAATTAATCTTATTTTGTGTTTTACAACCTTTATTATTAAAATTTTTATATTCTTGTGTAAATTGGTGATAATTTGGTAATAAATAGTTCCTAAACAAATGTATCTAAAAAGTGTAATAAGTACCTATAATACTTAAAGATTTAAGTATCACCTGTATTGCATGCCTTAGGGTGAAATATGGTGGACTTTACTACTTTGTAACAATAATGTATACCCATATTTGCAATATAAATATTGAAGTTTGAAGTTTGTAGTTTAGTCACAGAATAAGAATACGTTTAGTTTTGCATTAAAATAAATGTTTCTGGCCGAAATTCTGACTTAACTTAACCAATTTTTTGGAAGGTTTTGTATAACTTATTCTCTCGATTTCACACAACCTAAAATTACGAACACCACAAATTAACCTTATTTCAGACAAATTCACTAAATGAAAGAAGAATGCAAATGACATCATATTTAATGATTTCTTTGATTATATTATTTAGTAGCAATTTAGGTTAACATAATATTACTTATAAGTCTTGATATGCTAGATTGTAATGTAAATAAGATATTATAATCGATTTGATGATGAGATCTTAGAGAAATCGAGGGTTACCCTCAAATCTTACAGGCTTTTATATTGTTTTTCGTATGTTAAAAAAAATATGAGCACCGTCTTCAAAAACTAATTAACTGACATTTTGCGGTATTTATTTCTTTTTCAAGGTTTAAAATCGGTTTATATTTTTTTATGTCCTAACGAATCATTGAATTTTAACTAAATGTTTACCATCTAAAAGTTGTTTGCCGTAATTATCATTTGACAAAATATCAAAGTTAATGTCCTAATGTAATTTTGCCAAGTAAAAATTTGACCGAATACAAATTTGGGTAATGAAATTTGCCGGAATGTTGCATTGGTATCATAAAAAGTGTTATTTTTTTTATTGGGTAATAAAATTTTGACAAAATCCTTTTGGTCAAACGGCAGGATCCCGATACCGAGTCACATCTTTCACTCCAAACTGATGGTTTGCTACATCGTACGAAAACCAGTACAACCCTTTTATATAGAATCCAAAGCGGTTTAAAAAGGGTGCTATTGGATTGTTGATGTCCATGGCTTGCAGTTACTACTTATCATCAGGCGGACTACACGTCCATTCGCTACATAGATCGTTAAAATCTTAAAATCAGTAAAAAGTTAAGATATTCCTTACAGCAACATTATTCTAAACATTTTAAAATTGAAGTACGTCATCTTCTTCAATGTGAAACGACAGCAGAGTCATTAAAAGCTTAATATCTTCTGTGTAAATATTATAATATATATTATTTTAATGTATGTATTAGTATATTTGTTACCATATTTATGTATTTGAATTGTTGATATAACATTATTCTATGTATGTATTCACATTTTCAGCACATGATTTTAATTTATTTATGCACCTACCTTTGTTCTCTATGCATCACCTTAAGGTTGACTGGTAGAAAATGCCTAAGGCATTAAGTCCGCCGTTGTACTAATTTTTAAGTGCAAAAAGTTGTAAAATAAATAAAATAAATAAATATTCTATTGCGTTTTTTTTGTCTTCAGCACTCAGTTGGTCTAAAATTGGTTTGCGACATCGCATCGTACAAAAACGAACCCTTGAGCAAAAAGGGCTAAAGTTGTGATAATTATGTTTAAAAGGGGCTGATAAAACAATACAATGGTACCCTTACTTAATGGAAACGTTACCTTCGGAAGCGGTCCTGCACCCTACCGCATTGCCCTCCGCTTCCGACCGCGAAGCCCTATAACCAAATGAGGATATTAGGCTTGGCTATGCATTTTTAATATCCGCGGGTTTAATTATAATAATTTGGACATCTGTGCCTTTAGAATCCTATCCTCCTCAGTGATCCAACTACAACATTTTTCTGTCGCCAGATTTAGTGCCAAAATTCGCCAGAAAGATGGAAGGTGGTTTCAATCATATAAAATAATTAAAAAAAAACTGCAGTCTGTTCACTAAAATGTGATTTTTTTAGTTTAATATTTAAGTTAAAAATACATTTTTCTGCATCTCAAAAGTCACCAGCAAAGCCTGGCGACAAAGTCGCTAAATTGGCAATACTATTCCTACTACCCTTTCACGTAAAAACAACTGTCCGGATTTTGGTGTCAGTTACTTTCAGCTAGCTTTAGTTTTAGATAGTTTGTGCACTTGGATTCAGCAATAGTATATTTTAATAAAAACTGACCTATACAGTCTACAATTAAAATGATTGAAATTTTAAAAAAATATGAATTCTACACGAACAGCTTCCAATATGATAATAATATAAAGCCTTTCGGATCTATCGATCGATCATCTATTCAAAATAAAAATCTTACATCTTTTCACATCCTTATGCAAAAAGGTCAGTGCCCCCGGAAGATAGTGCGTGGCACGAGCCACAGGTGCTCGCTCGATAATATCGATTACTCGACACAATCGATAATAACGTCACAACATGGCCGCTGCGCGCGCAGCTGTCGTATGTTAATGAGATAGGGTCGTAATATAGGGGTTATATGAACAATATCAGTTTTGGAACACGCAAATGTAGTTTTTTTTACTTTTTATTTTTGTTATTAGTTGTTTATTACGTGTGACGGCACGCGTTAACTTCTGAACTGGAACGTGAAGCTGGTTATGCCGGTTTCAACGTCACTTTTTAAATATTCATAGTATGAATACATAAAACTGAGTCATCAGTTATCTTTTTACAATTTGAAACCTAATTAATAATTAAAAACTTGTGTAGTGTACAACAAACTAAGGGTGAGACCTATAGAGCGTGCTTAGAATTTGCTAAGCTTAGTGTTATGAAGAGAAAGTAGCGTTTTGTTCAAGATAAGCTTGATAGTGCTTATTATTGCAACAGAGTCTATTATAGGTACTTTATATGAATCCGAAGTGCTTAGAACGTAATAAAAAGAAACCAGACTTTTTTTAAACGTAAGCGTATAAAAAAATATCTAGTAGTAAGTAATATCAGTAGCGACGCAAGGGCAGAAACGTACAATGCCACTATCTACAATCAACATGTCACTATCTACAATCGTATGTTACAGTATCCTCCTATACGTAGCAAACGTTCACATTTGCGTATAGAACTGTGTGCCAATTCGTGGCAAACTTTGCAGACATTACCGTCCGGGTGAGGACATTTTATGATCTGTATTTTTTATCTGTTTTTTTTCGAAATTATTTTATAGCATATCTTTTCACCTTATTTCTTCTAACCAACTAGTAATTTAATTTGTTTCTGGTTTCGATAATGCTCCGATCGAGTTTAACTCAATTGCTGACTAGCAAATGACACTGAAACGTAAGCATATTCAAAGAACTTGAAATACTGCAGAAAAAAAGGATAAGTTGTCACTAGAATTTGAGCGCTTGCATTTCGAAAAACAAATGTATCCAACCAATCTTTTATTTTTTTCTATTTCATACTTTTTATACTGTAAGCTTAAGTAGCAGTTGGAGATAAAGCATTACCTAATCTCTGTAGTAGGCTTGTGGTTGACGTGACGCTAGTGCTGGCAGGACGTGGCATGGGGGTTGCGTAAGTTGATAGGGTTGTGGACTGGAGTCTGGGTGTCGATATCGATAAAAAAAATACATTTTGTGGTTGTGAATTTTTTATTACATTTAATTTTAGGTTAAAATTGTCACCTAGGGTGTAAGTTTTACATTAAATTATTACAATGTTATTAGTGTATAACTCTTCAATTAAAATAAAATTAAAATTCTTACTGAGCCCTGAGACGTGTAATGGTTCTAAATTTTCTCGTAAACTTTTCAAAATAATACCAGACAAGACACTAAATGCATTCAGATGTTTGGGTTAAAGAGTATCAAACATCCAGGCATCCTGAACAAACATCCACATTTATTATAATGGTATGATCGTAGTCTTATCAAAGGGCTTTCAAGAACTATCGACATCCAACCCTCGAAGCACATCACTACCAGCCCTTTTGTCACGAGCCAGGTGTCGCGGGGTCATTTCATGCATCTACGTGTGTGTTGTGTGTGTATTAGGGTAATATGTGTATATGTGTGCGTCCCGTCTGCGACAGTTAAATACACATGTTTTTTTTTAACCTGGGAGCTACTGTTGCGATTTTATACAGGTTGCATTTTGTCTATCTGTGACTACTTATATATAGTTTTGTCCGGTTCTCAATCAGTATGAAGACGTAAGTCTTCATACTGATTAGATTGAAAGATTCATCATATTAGATTGAAAGGCTCATAGAATCTGTGTATAATTAAACTATGCTATCAGCTAATATAAGTCTGTGGGACTCATAGAAGCTTGCTTTGATAAAGTAGTGACTAGAACTTTCACGGCAAATAGAAGCAAATGCTTTGTTTTGAGCTGCTAGGAAAGAAGCGGTTAGTAATCTTAGTACTCGTAAATATTCATATACACATCTTTAAAGGTATTGTTTGTGGGATTTGGTCTAACAAGTAAACGACGAAATTAATCTAATATTAAATTATAAAGAGTAAGGATTAGTAAAACTACTGGACTGACAGAAAAAGTCTTCAACAAAAGAAGTTAGAGTATTCCAGAGAAACAGCTTCCATCGGAGCTGGTACTTAGACTGATTTTAATCTGATTCTAAACAGTTGGATTAAAATTAATTTAAGCCCTGGTTTATTCAAATCTTTGTAATTAGTATAATTTAGTTTTACTTATAGTTTATTTTTATATTATTGTTTGTAATATTTTGACGTGTTCAAGCGCCTCCTGTGGCCTATGTAAATAAATTACATAATTTACATTCTATCAAAGTACTAATTACAAATATTAAGGAACCTGAATCAGATAGTAAATGAATTACTTTGTTATTACAAAAGAAAACATGGTTCCCCTCCAATTCATACAAATTCAAGTTTTCTTCTAAAATGCAGATTGTTGTTGCCCCGGCAATAAAATGAACACTACTACCCTTCAGGTTTCAATACAAACAAGTTCCCTTTGACTTGCAAATAAAAAATTCGAGTTCTGAAATGCTCTCGGCCTCTCGATATAAAACAGCTATTGTTAAGTGGAATCAAATTATTGTCATGATGTCTGAAAAGCCCTTACAATAAACCCCATACAAAAATAACTATAGCACAGTTTTTAGGGTTCCGTAGTACCTACAAGGAACCCTTATAGTTTCGCCATGTCCGTCTGTCCGTCCGTCTTTCCGAGGCATAGCGACAAAACCGTTGGTGCTAGAAAACTGAAATTTTGCATAAACCTGTATGTTAACTATACAAAGAAAGTCGTAGAATAAAATTTGGAAAAATATTTTTTTTTCGAGTAGCTCCCCTACATGTAAAGTAGGGATGTTTTTTTTTTTTGTCGCCTACCCCATAGTGTGGGGTATTGTTAGATAGGACTTTTAAAAACGTTCAGGGGTTGCTAAGACAGTTTTTTGACTTAGAGATCCGTTTGCGAGATAATTAACTTTAAAGAGCAAATTTTTGTTCGAGTAGAGCGTCCCCCCCCCCCCCCCCCTCTAAAAGCTAAACTACTGGATCCCAAAATCTGAAAAAAATTGTGTCGGTAGTACATGTAATGAACTTTAAAGGAAAACTATAGCGGATAAGTTCACTTCATTAGTTCAAGAGGAATAGGGGTCCAAAGTGTAAAATGCAGTTACTTAGAATAATTCGTGCAAATTACAAAAACCTTTGAAAGTAATGACTTGTATGAAGATGTTACTTGTTTAATACAGATAGTAAATCCCTTTAAAGTCGAAATATGTTGTTACGACTAGCTACGGAACCCTACTGCGCGTGGCCCGACACGCACTTGGCCGGTTTTTTTAAATAACAATTGATAGTTTTAAAAGTAAAAATAAACGAAACAGGTTAACCAAAATGTATTGCCAGCCATATCGAAGTTTTTACTTAAACAGCGATATCCCATCGTAAATAATACAAAATGATATTTCAAGCTTTGTAGCGTTAATTATTTCCCAGTTGGAAGTTCCACCATGAGGTGAGCCTGGCTAGCAAGTAGCCAAGTGACAGCAATGCTCGAAAGAGGGCACAACATTCACTAAAATAATCTCATACCCACGAAATACATATTGTACTATACCTCCATTGCTACCCCAAAAGTAAAACCTGTGCCTGAAAGGATGACAAGCCAGCAATGGTCACAAAACAATCCGGTTGATCAGAAAGACGAACTGTACAACGCCCTAGGGTAGGTTAAGGGTGCATTGTATACAGCTAACGTCAGATAGCCCGACTAAAGAATCGTAATTTTCCCAAAATCCAACCCTATTCAGTCAGTATACGGTAGAATTTCAATCAGCATGTGTAAAAGATAGGTTGTTTGAAACGAGGGTGAAGAAACAGGGGTGTTTGCAGGCGGCGGGACGCGGGGCTCGAGGGGAGGGCAGGGAGCGACGCGCAGGCGTGTTCCAGTCGCCCGCGCGACCCCGCTGCCGCCGGCCGCGCGCCATGGACGAGGTACGAGCGCGTGATCGCGCACCGCTCACAGTCATAGTGGCCCCTAGCAACGTTTCACCGCCCAGACTATCACCTGCCGATCTCCTACCCGACGGAGACGCCGCCTTCCACCCATTGTCAGCAGTAAACGGACGTCTAACACCGCCAGGATTAGAACCTGCGTCGTACGCAACCTTAACTCCGTTGCTCCCCCTGCCTCCGATAAGTACCGTCTCGGACAAGTTCGCGTATCATGCCGGGGGGACGTTTACTGTTATACAGCAGCAGCAGTCGTACGCTTCGTTGTCACCAGCCCCTTACAATGAGCCGCTGTCACCTCAGTCGGCGTATAGTAGACGAAGTGCGTCGCCGAATTCCTTCGAGAGGAGGTCTCCCACGCCGCCGCTGCCGAGCCCCGGGCTAGACTTGAACGCGGCGCTGCTAGCGAGGGAAGAGCAGCAAGCGGCTGCGCAACAAACTCAGAATGACTCAGAAGAAATAAACACTAAGGAATTAGCGCAAAGGATAAGCGGCGAATTGAAGAGGTATTCCATTCCTCAAGCAATTTTTGCTCAGAGGGTACTATGTAGGTCACAAGGGACGCTGAGCGATCTGCTCAGGAATCCAAAGCCATGGTCGAAGCTCAAATCGGGAAGAGAGACCTTCAGAAGGATGTGGAAGTGGCTGCAAGAGCCGGAGTTCCAGAGGATGTCGGCGTTAAGACTCGCAGGTTCGTGTGCATGCTTCATTCATTCTGTAGTGTTAGAATTGGCTTTTGTATTAGAAAAGGTAAGGCTTTGGAAGTGTTTGTATGAGATTATTATTTGATTTTGATCACGTGGTGCTGAACTCGTCCAGTATTTATGTATTTTTGATTTCTGAATGATTCGGTGTTTTAAGGTTTTTTATGTATGTATATTCTATTAACAATGGTTGAATTCGTCCATATTTTCTTATAAACCACACAATCATTTGAAATTTAATTCTAATACAAATTAGTGAGCTTAATCACATAACAATTGAATTTTAACATACAATAATTAATTGAGCGTTGGTACTTTGATCGAGGCCCTCGTCTCGTCTATATTTGGTTTTTATAAAATTTATGTACTTTACCATAATTATATACTCTTAGCTGCATACATAACTAAGAGTATATATTATAATATATATTTAGTATATAATATTATTTCAAAGTGTAATAATTTTCTATCTATGCATTAACTTATTGATTAATAAATTATAACGTGTTATATTATATAGTACACTAGCTCTTGCCCGCGACTTCTTCCGCGTGGAATTCGTTGAATTGGGCAGCAGCTGCGCCCTCGTGTTAAATATCTAAAGACCTTTATTGATAGTAAGTCTATCAAATACAAAAAGAATTATCAAAATTTTACCACTAGATCTCGAGATAAGCACTATCAAACAAACAAACTAACTCTCTCCCGCGGTTTCATCTGCGTGGTAAGTATATCAATAAAAAGTGACCTATGTTACGCGCCTTGTAGCCAGTTATCTGCAGCAAAAAATTTATTAAAATCGGTCAAGCTGTTTAGAAGATTAGCCGAAACAAACAGACAAAAATTGTATTTTGAGCATAGGTATCGTGCAAACAACAACACCAGTTTGGAAAAACATTGTAATATTGACATTAAAAACAGATACTTCCATTTTATTTATTGGATTATATTAATTTTATAACATAGCTCTTCATTTAATGTAAACTAACACTTATTAACTAACTAACTAAAAAAAATAACTTAATTTAAATATTTGAGTACAATAAGCGGTCTAATCACTCTACGCGGTAATCTCTTCCAGACAACCATTGGATGGAGTTATTCGAAAAAGAGAAAGAGAACGACAAAGTCATTGTGCCAAAGTTCTTGATCAAAAAGAAAAAGATGAAGGAAGGCAACGTCGAGCATATTATTTACATTTATTACCTGTCATAGGTTACGATTTGCCATCATTAATGCCAAAATCATTTGATGTTTGTTGTTACACCATTATAAAAACTCTGGGGGATAGGTGGGACTCGCCGGCTCTGGGACGCTGGATGCAGTCAAGTAGCCCGCCTTCTTATTACAATTGGTGTTGATTGTGATTAAATCTGATTCATGTGTCAAAATTTAAACCTAAAATTGACATTTGAATCTTATTCAATCACATTCAACATCAAACATAATAAGTGCCGGTCCTCGAGTCAGTTAGCCTCACCTTGAATTGCCCTATGACAGTGTATCCTTATTGAATTTGACTAACATTAGTTTAAGTGTCCAATTACTGGATACTAACAAAATATGGAAGCGTTTCTGTAATAAAAGATTTTCTATTTTATTTTTCATTTTTATTTTTTTTTTATATAAGTTAAACCAAAATAACTTACAGTTAAGAGAATTTTTCTAAAATTTATCATAGGTTTTGATTTATTGCTGTACATAAATACTTAGGTATATCTAGACATTAAATATTTAGTGAAAAACACTTTTTAAAAACAAGATTTTATTTTGATTCAGCTTAAAAAAATTGTTCTTAAAAAGTGAAAATAAGTCATGAACTTGACAGTAAGACCGTATGTAATACGATTTTATTTTGGTAATGGATTGAATTATCGATAAAAGTCTTATTTTCACCTTTAAAGTTCCATCCTAAAAAGAAATCCGGCACCTAGTAATGGTCGAAAAAGCTTTTCAAGATTTGTAACTGACATACATTCCCACATTGCAAGCTAAATGAAAGCTTTTAATAAAAAGTAGCCTGTATTGTTCCTGGGGCCTATAACTATCTTCACATAAATTTTCATCAATATCCGTCCTGTAGACTCAGAGCTAACGCAAACAAACAAAAAAAATCTCTTAATAAAATAAGTGTAGCTCCACTTTTAGTTAGTTAAAAATGTGTACAGAATCACAACAGCTATGCAAATTTTCAAAATACTACAGAGGAAGTGAACAATAAAGTGCAAAATAGTGTCAAGACTTTAGACTTAAGTGACAATGAGTGAGTGAGCACGGAGGACACGTGAAATATTTAGAGATAATGTCAAAAAAGTTAACAAAACTGCAAGAGAAATCATAAATAATCTATGAAGTAGGTACTATAACTTGCAAGTTTTGTTAATAAAAACCTTCGTAATGAATAATTCAATCTTATAAAAACTGCATCAAAATCCGATGCTCAGTTTTTAAGGTCTAAGCATACATAGGGCTAGAGAGACAGCGGTATCTTAAAATAGAAGCAGTTTGATAAAAAAAATACAGAGTTCATTATACCTAATTATTATTGTTATAACACGACAGCGCCATCTACCGAAAAATGCACTAGCAACGCACAAGTCCTAATACCAACCTCTGCAACTGTTTCTGCTACTACACACTAGGTGTCGCCACAAATAAATCGATAAATTTGCTCAATAATAAAAGAGATGGCGCCAACAACATCATCTTGTGCAGGTTGGCAGCAAAAAGCACCTTTGAAAGAGAACCTTACTTGCTCACTATTTGAATGTAGTATGTGCAGGTGTCTCAAAAGAATTGTACACTAAAGCAATGACTCTGCAAATAAATAATTTTCCAAAAAATAACGACTTAAATTACAAAAAAATGCAGTAAGAAATAAAGGTGTATTTTTGATATGATTCTTACCTTATTTACATCCAAAATTACTGAAATTTACAGGATTCGTGTTGAAGATCTAAAATAAGCGATTTCTTTTTTTTTTTTTTTTTTTACACTTATAAAAAATATTTCTTTTGATTATTTTAAAAACACTAAAGAAATATAAAGTTACATTAAATAAAATGAAAATAAAAAAAAATTATAAATAATAAAGTAATATTAAAGTAATATTCAACGTCTCGCCTCATCTGTGTACAACTTGAAAGGATGCAATCAACGGTCTTAAGGTGCCTATATTAAAATAATTATCCCCGTACTCCTAACCGTTGAGGTTCGTTGTGCCTTCCAGCATCAGTGCAGCAACATGAAATGCTGACTGCTTGATGCAAATATCCAAGTAGCTTTAGGTACCTAATATAAGAAAAACAATATATCAGATATTAAAATTTGAGGATTGCCCTCGATTGTTCCAAAATCCACCTATCAGATCGTGACCTGATGAGATAGGACCACATGACAAGTATACTCTTTCAGACAATAAAATATTTTTTCTAATCGGGGCGTCTTTAAGTAATAGGCAAAAAATTATAGAAAAAAAACCGGCCAAGTGCGTGTCGGGCCACGCGCAGTAGGATTCCGTAGCTAGTCGTAACAACATATTTCGACTTAAAAGGGATTTACTATCTGTATGAAACAAGTAACATCTTCATACAAGTCATTACTTTCAAAGGTTTTTGTAATTTGCACGAACTATTCTAAGTAACTGCATTTTACACTTTGGACCCCAATTACTCTCGAACTAATGAAGTGAACTTATCCGCTATAGTTTTCCTTTAAAGTTCATTACATGTACTACCGACACAATTTTTTTCAGATTTTGGGAACCAGTAGTTTAGCTTTTAGAGGGGAAGGGGCGCTCTACTCGAACAAAAATTTGCTCTTTAAAGTTAATTATCTCGCAAACGGATCTCTAAATCAAAAAACTGTCTTAGCAACCCCTGAACGTTTTTAAAAGTCCTATCTAACAATACCCCACACTATGGGGTAGGCAACAAAAAAAAAAACATCCCTACTTTACATGTAGGGGAGCTACCCAAAAAAAAAATATTTTTCCAAATTTTATTCTACGACTTTCTTTGTATAGTTAACATACATGTTTATGCAAAATTTCAGTTTTCTAGCACCAACGGTTTTGTCGCTATGCCTCGGACAGACGGACATGGCAAAACTATAAGGGTTCCTTGTAGGTACTACGGAACCCTAAAAAACAATCGAATTGAGAACCTCCTCCTTTTATTTGAAGTAGGTTAAAAAGCAATGGCAGGTAGGTTAAAAAGCAAATGTGCATCTGCAAAAACTACAATGAAATCTAAGCTATAGAGTTATATAGTTTAAAACCCAAATCCTATAAGTAGATTTGAATAACCAAATCACATTATAATTGATACCATGTAATATTTTGAACCTTTTTACATAAACAATAAAAATTGAGTTAACTTTGACATTACCTAAAAAGTTCTTTAGATTTAAATCCCGGAGAGGTTAATTGCACTGCCTTGTAATCTTAGTCTTTAAGTTTGGTCATTACAACCCTAATAGTCTTTTTGCGTATTTAACTATAGTCTAGTGCTTAAAAGGTTCATTCAGTCGCTTGATGGGCTTAATAGCCCATATGGTGAAAGGCTGTAACTTCATCCAAAAATATTAATTGAATATGGATCTTAATTACCTAAACAAAGGAGTAAATTTTGAAACATTTCAAGAATGGAAGTTACGGCTTTTCCATATAATTATGACGATTGACGGCAGATTAGGCAGTAGTTGTTACTTTTTATCAGGTGAGAAACAATTTCATTAGGTGAGAAACTATTTCAAACTACAGTTAGAGAGAGAGAGAGAAACTATAGTGAATCAATTGCCATTTCACAAAATGTTTTGTGGTCATTTAGATATTTATTGACCAATCGTCGAGCAAAGGATGTGGCTTGTTGTACATACAATCAGATACTTTAATGATGATTATTCCTGTAGTGTTTCTACAGGAACAAGTTTTGTAAGTCAGTAAATTCAATTTTGTCACCATACTGGATTTAGTAGCGATTAAGCGAAATGCTCCTGGTGCCGGAGCTACTTCTTTGATATAATGATGTACTGGTATGAACTTGCAAATGTGTTAGTGTATATCAATATTATTCACTAGCTTCTGAGCGTGGCTCGGCCCGCGGGAATGTCGATAAAAAGTAGCCTATATTATTCCTGGGGTTTAGAACTATATCCACACCAATGTTCATTAAGATTGGTCCAGTAGATTAAACTTAACGACCGGATGGCGGAGTGGGTAGTGTACCTGCCTGCGACGCTGAGGTCGCGGGTTCGATTCCCGCTTACGACAAATCTTTGAGTGCATGAACATGGGGGTTTGTCTTAGTCTGGGTGTTTCTATGTATAATAAGTATTTATTTACAAAAGAAAAGTATATATGTATTAGTATCAGTTATTCTAGTACCCATAGTACAAGCTCTGCTTAGTTTGGGACTAAATGGCGTTGTGTGTAAGTTGTGAAATATTTATTTATTATTTTATTATATTAAAACACAAGCAAAAAAATCTTAATATTTTTATAATAATAGAATAGCATCGTCATCGCAATCGTCCTTACGATCTTTCGATCCACAGATCTAATCCTGACCATTACACCACGGATGTGAACTTCCCCCTAACACGCGAATTAAGCTTATCTGGAGGGGGGTCACCAAGATTACTAGAATTTTGTACATCCAAATAACTAGGTAGGTTTTTATTAATATACTTATATATATAATGAAACCAATAGCAGACCAACACGTAAGACTACCATACCACCATACCCCATAACCTTTATGTATTCTACCCCAAGTTTTATGGTAGTCGTGGGAAGCAAGCGGCTGACGCGTTTCTTTCATGGGAATACATGGGGACCACATGGTAATTTTATAAGGTTTTTGGGCTACATTTTGTTATTTACTTACTCTATTAATATGAGAGTTTTAGTAGTTGGCTTTAGTTTTACTTTTTCTGCGTTTTCTGATGTTAATTTTTGTTTTTAATCTTCTGGCGGCTCGCGCCTTTGTGGTACGTTGATGAAAGGTAGCCAGTATTTAATCTAGGCTATAAAGTATATGTAGGCCATATTTCATCCAACTCTTACAAGTATCTGTTGTGAATGATTAGTACTGATCATCGGCTCGATGATCAGTATCATGAAATATTTCAAAATTATTATAACAAATCGAGTTGTGAAATATTTATTTATTTATTTAAATCCTTACTAATATTATAAATGCGAAAGTTTGTGAGTATGGATGTATGGATGTTTGTTACTCTTTCACGCCAAAACTACCGGGTCGATTTCGATGAAATTTTGCACACATGTAGCTTATAGTCTGGATTAACATATAGGCTACTTTAAATTGACATACCACGCGGGCGGAGCCGCGGGCGGAAGCTAGTATTAAAAAAATCTAAATAGGAAGTCGCCCAATTTAAAAATTTTAAGCTGCCTAAAATTTACCCAAATGGGACTTTTCATCTCTATTGAGACCTTTCATCTCTACTAATAAACTAGTCCTAACGAGAGTTATCGACAAAAACGCACAAGGTTTACAAACACGACGCGGACGTCAACTGCTATCGATTCTCCGCTCGATGCGGCGCGGCGGGTCAGCGCGCGGTCGATGGAGTACATAGATTTATTTTTGCTCAAATGCAAAGGACTAGCAAAATAATAGTACAAGCAAATAAAATGCAAATACCTTAGAAACATAAGATATACCGGTTGTTTTACGGACATGCCACATGGACGGGCAGTATCTTAAAAATGGTAGATGGAAGATTTTACTGAAAAAAGACTTAAAATTTTAAAGTATAGAATGTTATATTTACAAAAACCATACAAATTTTCAAAAATCTATAAATGTAGTTAAATTGTTTAAAAAAACAGTCTTTTTTAAAAAAATCTTCCATCTACAATATTACAGATACTTCCCATCTATGTGGCATATCCGTGGGACATAGAAAAGTCATGAAATATACAAAACGTTTATATTAGATTTTATTGTTTCACCACAAAATAAATCTTGCGACAAAAAATCGAAAGCTTAAAACTATACAAAGTTTCTAAAAGTTTCTAAAAGCTAAATTGGAAATGGGGCAGGGTTTAGGAACTTTTCGTCTAGTGCTCTTTATTCATGGATCAGTTATCGACAAAAACGCATAGAGTTTACAAACACGACGTCAGCTGCTATCGATTTCGCGCTCGATGCGGCGGGTCACCGCCACACCGCGCGGTCGATGGAGAATCTCGATTGATTATCTGCTCATATGCAAAGAAGACTGACTTATGATAAATATAATATAAGTTTGCTCCAAATATCAATGATTAGAAAAGTCATAAAACATACCTAAAACTTTGTAGTAGTAGTAAGTACTTTCGATTTTTCGTCGAATGAAAAATTTAGTTTCTAGTTAATACTAAAATTTTTCATGCGCCAAAAACTGAAAATATTCCCGATTTCAAAACTATACAAAGTTCCCAAAACTCACCAAATAGGAAATGGGGTATAATGTAAGCATTTGATCTTGTGTTCTCTATTCACAAATCAATTTATCGACAAAAACGCATAGGGTTTACAAACACGACGTCAGCTGCTATCGATTCCGCGCTCGATGCGGCGGGACAGCGGCGTCACCGCCACACCGCGCGGTCGATGGAGTACGTCACTAAATAGGGAAGCCACGTGATCGCGAGCAACGGGACAGTTTTGTTCGAGGGAAGGTTAGGGAAGATTTTGTGATTGCAAATCCGATTATTCTTGGAAGTTAACTTAAACAACCCAATGTCCATCGATATAATATGCAGTGATTTGATAATATCTAGCTGATATGATGATAAATGAGATACTTAAAATTAATATAAATAAACAAATCATCAGTTCGCCGTTCATTAATAAAATCTTTATCTATGTACAAATTACTAACATCTATATCAGTGGTTCCCAAACTTATTTTCTCTACTGCCCACTTTGAGAATATTTTTTTTTTAGCGTCCCCATTTATTCACCTCAGGCCTCTACACAACGCCTCTATTTTTTTTCTGGGTCTCATACCGCCCTCCTTGAGACCTGCAGCGCCCACAAGGGGGCGTTATCGCCCACTTTGGGAATCAATGATCTATATCTATAAAAATAAATGTCTGTACATTGAAGATATTTAAGAAACATGAATACGAGCGGTTTTTATAACAGGAATAGGATATTTTTTTTTAATCTTTTTCCTCGTGTCTGTCCGTCGCAACACGCGGACGAAGTCGCGGGTTAGTTAGTAAATAATAGCCAATTACAGACCAAGTACCCTGACTAAAAATAATTATAGTAAACTATAATAAACACTGAAATATAAAAGTAGAAACAACAGTCACTGCAGATAGCGTAACAGTGTAACGCAAAAAAGTAGTAAAAGATAAGAGTAGTCACTGTCAGCTGCTGTATCGATTCTTCGCTCGATGCGCCGGTCGCGGTGCGGTCGATGGAGGCACGTCACTAGGATATGATGTCGAGCTGACCCAAGGGTGCTCGCTTTTAAATTAGGTTAGGTTAGGTTTGTATGTTTAGGTTCCATGGGATAGGGGGTGAGCCTATCACCATACACCGGGCACAATTCCAACTTCGTGCTGCTATTGATAATTAATAACACTTTGCCCGACTCGAACCCGAGATCTCGCGGTGACAGGCGCATACACATACTACGAGACCTCGATGGTGGCAATTTAAATTTATTGAACATAAAAGGTAACAACCACAACGGGTATTATTATTGATATATTTTTTTACTATCATAAGTCAGAATAGAATTAGTAAATAGTTATGCATTAGGAATTAAAGAATAATTCATATTTTTATAGGATGCAAGTTGTATTTACAAATATCCGCTCATAAACGTTACATTATAAATTTAAGGGTCGGTTAACAACAAAAAAAAAATAACAATTACAAGAATAGTACATTGTACACCAAGGGATGAAAGTAGTTGATTTCATTGAGGGTGTACCTTAATACACCCGAAAGAAATCAAACTTTCGCCCGAGTTATACATTGTGCTTTATACTACACCTACAAGGAAAATAAAAAGATTGTGCATTTTTCTCACTACTCCATTGCAGAAAATCTGCATACGCTTTATTATATCTGATCCTTGACTTTTGTGATAAGAGGTCCTCAATCACTGCTTGAGCAGTTACTTTCAATTCCTCCGGAGTCAATAAATCGTCAGTATCACTATCACTCGACATATTAAGTTCTTGCAACAAATTGTTTATTCAAAAGTTTTAAAATGATAAGGAATTTGGAGCGAAATGCAAAAATTTTCACAATTTCTTCTTTCATACGCGCATAGAGACACGGGTAACAATCGCATGCAGCCAGCTACACTTTATGAAGTTGATTTGTGAAAAAACGTTTGTAATTATTTTGTAACAGGTAATAATAGTGATTTTAGTGGTTTATTTATGGAGTTATTATATAATTAAGTTACATTAATTTATTTATTTTTATAAAAGTAGTTATTTTATTCTTTTAATATTCTTTTTTATTTATGGTTTACCAAAAAGTACAGAAAACAAAATGAAAAAAAAAGAAATTTAAAAAAAGTTCATTACTCCCATGGGAGTAATGAATTTAGGAGTAATATTTCAGACCTCTAACATACATTACATGATGCTTTTCAGAACTCGTCTGAAAAGACTAACTTTCTTTGATAAATATTATCTGTATTAGATACTGCAAAGAGGTACTTTCTACGTAGGTGTAGTATAAATAACCTTTCACTTAAGTATTTTTAAATTTGGAAACATTTATGTTGAAATTGTCTACATCATATTCACGGGAAAGTTATTAAAAAGACTACACGCGCGTATAAAAACAGAGTTTTGTCTATATATGTGCTCTTAATGCTGGGAACAAAATAAATAGTAAGCTGGGATGGCACATGTATATGGCATGTTTGTACTATAATGTCCTATTTTTCTAACAATTGACGGTCTACCTATTCAGTAAACAGCACGTGGCCGAGTTCTCGCCCCGTTCGATATGCATTGCGTTTTGCAAAGCACTTCACACGTGCACCAACACATAAAGAGGGCAATGGTATCGAAGAATGTTAAATTTAACTCATTGATAATGAACGAATTCATTTGATTAGGAAATTTTAACTATGATTTAAAGGAACTTAAGGTTAAAAGTGTTCAAAGTAAGTTCAAGGTACCTACTTCTGTTTCTTCTTTAAACTGCCGCCAAGAATTCGGTTCTTGATCTCCATTTGACCTTCAAATCGAACGAGTTATATTTCAGCAATACATCTGCAATTTCTTCATTGTCCATTGACTTCGGTTTAGGGAAAGTAACACTCTAATGTAAATTAAATATCTAACAAACAACTTCTCGCCTAATCTAATTCCTCCATCCTTGTTCCACCACCGGGCAACTTAACAAACAGCACTGCGTCCGTTACAAGTGAGATATACCACAAAGCGTTTCGCTGCAACATTTCTCTTGCAAACTAGCTAGGAGTGGAATTTCCTACCCGTATGCTCGTATCCGTGTTTCCACATGAGTTCAATGAAGGTATCTTCAGTACAAGAAGGAATAGGTTCCTAAGAATCGTTCTCTATCGTATCCCAACCATACATTCTTCACTTATTATGAGCTGATATCGTGGACACACCAAAACTATATTTTTCAATTTTCGACAATCTTTTTAATAGATTAGATTTTTTTGTAGTTTGAGAAAAGAAAAAGCGAAGCAATTAGAAATCTTACGTGTAATGACAATGGAACATTGCAACTGTTATAACGTCTTTTATTTCTCAAAGATGATTTTTGTTGGCATGAATATCTTTTTCTTAAAACTCAATTGCAAATAAGTAATGTTTGCTGATTGTACTAATATGGGCAACTGCGAAGTGTTCGCATGGGTCTTTTGCTAATATTATTGTACCCCCTATAAAAATATATATGCATTTCGATTTTGATTATTAATGATTTTGATTTTATTCAGCATTTTGCATACCATATTTATATTCTAAATTATGTTGCTCTAATTTAATTACTGTTGTATTTTGATGAATATTTTTGTGTATTACATGTCTAATGTTATAATTTTACATTCGCAAATTATATTATATCAAGGAAGGCGATATCTTTAAAAGGCAGGCGAGTTATATGGGCGTTATCTAATCAGAATATGTATGTACACTGCTAGTAGATTTCATGAACAGCGTACTTTGCAAAGTGGCAAAAAAATCGCTTTGCTGAGAGCCTTCTTAATTAATTTTGCGCCATGTTTGTAAATGAATATCAATTTATTCATAGCCCCGAAAATTGTCTTCTTTAGGCAGCCATATGTAGTCTCCTATTGCATAAAGTTCATACCTGAAAGCGCCCACTGTGCAAACTTCAAATCTTGAAATACTATTGAAAATCTTCATAGTTTTCGTCCCCTCTGGAATTGATGTGTTAAGTCACAAAGTCTTTCAATAAGTATTCTCTTGTTATTTCACGGTCGTATGCTAATTGCTTCCTGTTTCTTTTTTGTAGTTAAACGAGCTTGCTGCCCACCCGCTGGTAAGTGGCAATTGCAATATATAACTATAGACGCGTTGCTACACTGAAGCACCAGGATATTGATCTTACCGTGCCAACAATTTGAGTCAGATCTTACCATAATTTCGGCAGTCATTACTGGAAAAAAAAACTTTTAGATATGATGGTGCAGCACTTTTTGATAGTTCTGCTATGTTAAAATTGCCTACTCGCTAAGATCACAGTTCTAACTGTAACATAAATAGTTTTATTATTCATGTATGCGTCAATGTTGTCTAATTCATTTCGTCACCGTCTCATCAAAAAAGGTAGATTCTATTAGAGTTTCCTTAAAAACGTCTATAGACTAGTCTGAGCCAAAGAATTTATTAAAGAAACTCGAATTTCCCGATTATTTATTAATTTTTTTTTTTAAATGCATGCACTTTCTGATGTGTCACCTTTCCAATGATTACTACATATATATAGGTCCCGGAATCTCAACGTGTTTTAAAAATGTGTTTCGTGGTTTGCTTTTTATTACAAAAGCTTCACTGTGAACTGTTCTTTCAAGTATTAGTATTAGTAGCCTTAGTACAGGCGGAAGATATATAACTTGTTTGTCTAGCTGGAATATGAGAATATCGTCAACATAAATAAAGGTCAAAAAATAGGACATTTTAGAGGATAATAATACGAAAATGATATTCCTTAACAATGGCAGTTCTTACTCAAAGCAATGACGTCATCTCGTATTTCCCATTTTCTTATGCGAATGACGCATTATTGACTCGGAAACTTTTCCATTGCGAGATCGGCCTGTTTGTTTTGCGTATCTGATTATTTCGGTTTCGTGCCTTAGGGATTTGTAAGTAAATGACACGTGTTTTTTTGCGAAAAAGGTTGAGAAAGAGTTTGAGTTTTTACGTTGAGAATGTGGTTAGTTATAAAACACGTTTGATTTTATAACTCTTGCTTTTAATATACACCAATGTCCTCATGTGCAAGCACTGCTGCTGCTGCAAGACTCAGATTTTGGTGAGCCCAATCATAGCGCAACCGTTTGGTCTAACATTTTTTTCCAAAGCGTTAATGCAAATGTGATACATTTACCATTTTGTAATTGCGAGTGTGATGTATGCTAAATATGTTGTTTGTCACGCAAATACTAGAATGACTTTGTATGGAACAGAGTTAAAGCAACAGAGTTACCACTCGCATTTTACTCTACACATAGTTCCGGAGGGGACACGCCAGAACAAATTGGATTTCAGGGAAACACATTTAGCATCCTAGGTAAACCAACGGATTTTAATGCATATGTAAAATTTCAAGTATGTAGGATAAATAGGTTTCAAGTTGTCGATGAGTCAAAATTAACGCGAGATGGTTCGTGTAAATATTCACTACACACTCCTGCGTCGCTAGCCGTTTAAGTTTTTTTTTATTTGGACTGACACACTTTCGCGTGTCTAGATATAAAATGAAGATTGTATGACGTCATGTGTACCGCAATCTTAGCAAATTACTGAAAACATGTCAAGCAAAAATGTCTCAAAGCCTGAAAAGGTATTCATGAATGTCGTCTAGCCGCTGCCTATCTTCTACAAGTACACTGCCCTCATTAAACTTTATTACTTGTGGGTATAAAAATAGCTGATGCTATATAGATTTCTCTCTTACTTCAATATTCCCTCTGCCTTAAAAATCCAATAGGTCTGTATCCAGACCATCACGTCCATTAACAGAACGTATATCATCAGTTATCCTGTGAGGAATGTTTTAAAGTGTACCTAAAAATCGTACTAGCACCGCAAACGAGGCGATGCCACGATGTTGCCTCGTCCCTCTCTCCCCTCGTGACGTCAGCCCACCCCGTTATATCGATCCACTGAGGGGGGAGCCGACACCCGCTGGCGGCAGTTATACGTACCTATATGGGGGTTTCTTGGTCATTTTTACCTATGTTATAACGCTTAGAATAATTCTGGTATGTTTTATTGCCATCTAGAATATTTCGGCTTATCGTGTGCTAGGTTTAAGGAAAAATAATAAGGTTGGTTGGTGTCTCTCCATTTTATTTATAATTTTAAAATAACGTATGATCTTGAAACTTTGTCGCTGCTGGATTCAAACAAGCTACAAAGTTGATTTAGTCTTAATCCTTACTATTTGTTTTGTTATTCAGCGTTGTAAATTTAGATTTGATCCTTATAGAGTCAAAATTGCACAACTTCAATCCATTCAACACCATCTTACCATCTTATTCCAATAAATTGCTCAGTCTAGTTAATAATCTTTATGTCTTAACATTATTTCTACCATCGGCATCAGTCTCTTGATAGTTATTTCAATAATTGCGATTGTCAAACTACATCTACATTTAAACCTCTCGAGATTTCACAGACGGATGTTGTTGACAAAACTTTGACACTAAAGAGACTCTTAGGGGTTATTGAATGGCCTATTGCCAACTATGGAGGTACATAAATATTTATCCACTCCATCCTACTCTTCAGTTTGACTATTTCGATACTGGTATAGTAAAGAGTTTATTTGTTTGTTTGAATGCGTCAACTAAATTTATCAAAAAAACTGTACGTTAGGTCCTTTTACGCGTGTGCAATTTTGGTACCTAGTTTACCAATAAATATGTAGCAATAACTTGAACTGTCTCCAACAATAAATCAGCTTGCTTGAATTAATTTCCTGTACCAAGCTTACTATGAGGATTAGATCAATACTATTTCCTTCTGGGAGGAAATTTATATTAATTTTGTCAAATCTGTAGCTACCTATTAAACATTAGTTCTGGTTCATTGATTTACAGTAGTAATTTTAGTGAAAATTAGCTCAGTATATTTCTCTGCGCTAATTTTAGTGTGTAGAATAACATCTTTAGAACTCATAACATTGATCAGAGTCCAACCAAGTTTAAAGATGTTTCTAGTTATGGTTTCTCAATTAAGATTACTTATATATTTAAATGCAAGCTTTTACTTTCCTGATTTCAAATTCTATATGTTCTATGTAAGTCATTATTTTTTTGCCTTTAAAAATAATTTACCTATAGTAACTATACTAATGCTTATATAATATTATAAAGCGAAAATATTGTTTCGTTTGTTTATTAGCACCGATCAGGCTCCGAAAGTATTGAACCGATCTTGAGGAAAATTTGTGTGGAGATAGTTCAGAACAAAGGGTACGTTTTATCGTCGTACCACGTGGGTGGAGCCGGGGACGGAAGCTAATATTTTAAATGTACGTTTTATAAAGGAGCTACTGTATTTTAAAATATCTTATTCACACATTTTCCGGCTTTGAACCCTTAAAAAACCGTTCCCCACGTTTGAGTGCACTTTATCATGCGAATGACACTTCACGTATCCAGTGTGAATATGAACTAGACCGCTTCGTGTGACAGGTGCTGCCATCTATCATAGCATTTAGGTAACGAAACATGGAGAGGATTATTTTGAGAATTACCACAGCTAAAAAGTATATGAATACAGTTTTCTGTTTAGATTTTCAGATGATTTATTAATTTCATTTAACTTGCCGTTCATTGAAATATACAATATCTATTCAAGCGAAGGCATTATAACCTACAATTACACCACGTGGTTAGCCATTTTATTATAAGCCTCTGGTAAGGTTGATGATTATAACTCTGTTCATCCAGGGTGTTAATACAGGTTATGGAAATAAAAACATATCAATAGCATTATAAAGCTAAACAAAATATTGTTTTTGATCCTTTAAACCCAGTTGCTGCAACCATTTTAAACTATTTTCTGTCCTAAAAACAAGACGGCGACGTTGCATATCGATTTTCAGTACTTTCACTTTTTGATCCAATGGATGCATACGTCATACATTAAAATGATAGTTGGAGCTATGAAATATTGATGGAAGAATGCCAGTCTATATTTCATTTTTGGCTGGCGAATGTTTATGCTTTAGAGCATACACAATTATTTAAGAATATCACGCAAAGGTATTTTCTTAATTGGAGAAACCCGGGGCTTAGTACAAGTTTTGATAGTTTTCCAAAACTATGACAGTGATATTTTGAATATAGTTTTTTCCGTAGACATTTTTAGTTTGTGCGAGTTTGTCACATGGAATGGAGGAAACTATTATTTTCATCGTATGTGAAACTTACAAGATTTAAACTAAGCTTCCCCTTCAGTTAGGTCTCGGACTTCTAAGATAGTAGGACTTGTCCTTACATCTTTTAATTCTTATTATTTTTCACAAATGTAATTTTTTTTACAAATGTTAATTACTTTAAACTTGCAGATACCCCAAATCAGCACCAAACGATAAAAGGCGACAATGTAAACAACATGCCTCAACAGCCTCCTTACTGCCAGCCCAGGGACTACCAGGGTGCCCCACCGGCACCCCCAGGGGCTACAATGTACCCTGGGCCAACGCCCCCCTGGGATGCACCCTACGAACCAGCAGGGGATGTTTCTTGCTTGTGAGTCCTCCCACATCTTGGATTTCGTTCCTGGATACCAACAGATTCCTATAACCTAATATTTTCACCTGTTTCTGTTATGTCCTTTCTGGTTTCTATTTTTTATGAGTTGTCTTATATTTTTGACAACAAATTAAAATTATATTGTCAAATCCAAATGGTATTGTCACATTTAAACTGAAAATTGGTTGAAACAATTTTTTTATTTAAAAATTGACCCTCGCCAATGTAAGCATAATAAAATTGATCTATTCACTCAGATAGTAAAATTAAATTATGTAAATAACTTAAAGATGTTTCTAAAATATTTTTTTTAATCAGCTTTGATCGAATTATTTTGACTTACGTGGTCGATATTGTTGTTTCATAAAAAATACATTATTTTATCTCCATGATTTACAGCGCGATAGGATTTTATTTTAAACCATCCCCTGCCCTCATTCCTCTGCCCACCTCCCCGTGGCTGCGTAGCAGTGGACTTGGTTCTCATAGGTATTATAAACATGTAAATAGCTTGTCCCAAAGAGGTAAAACTAACATATTATGTTTTAGATTACACAAACACTAATAATATTTTAGTTCGCAGACAACTTTGAGACAAGTCAACTTAGATTGAGAGGATATGTCTGAATGGTTTTTTTTTCTGTCGATCAAATGTGTAAAATGTATAGAGATTTTGCTCATAGATGTTATTTTTTCTGAGTAGGCAGTATCCTTGCTTTGTATTTTGCTTCTGTGGCAACGATACTGTCTAATGTCTGTTTATTAGATAATGTTTTTTAAAACATTATTTTTAGCTGTAGGTAAGTGTTATTTTGTTAGCTTGAAGAGGCCAAGATGAATGTTAGACTGCTACCGCGCCCCGATCCCTTCCTTTTTGTTTTCCTCCGTGCCCGGGCTGCCATAGTTTTTCATTATATGATTTTATAGGTGCCTGCGTGATTTCAGAACCCTTTGTTAATGTTGTTTACATTGTCGCCAGGTATGCGTTTTTATATAATACGTTTGATGTTTAGATTACTTTTGGATATGTTGGCATTTGTAATTTTATGAGCATTGAGTTAAAGTCTCGTTGCGTAATTCAAAGTTACGATACCAACGTATCAAATTTTAGAATAATAGAAAATATGACTACTAAAAGTACCTAGTAATTTTATATGTGTGGAAATATGAGTAAAGTTTGTTAACATATTAGCAGATAAATAAGAAATGTTTGTTAAATTATATAATTGTGATGAAGAAACTGTCATATCAAAATAATATGAATGAAATTTCTACACAAATAAAGTCCAAACTAGAGCTAACGACGATTCCCACGTTGGGCGCCAATTGTAGATAAAACTAAATGTATAGATCGGATATAGATGTACCAATATTTTATTTACATATTCTAAACATTATAAAAGCTTTTACATTCACTATTGTTTAAACAGTCAAACAAAAGTCAATTCTAGAAGTCGTTTCACGACTTCTAGAATTGGCTTTTGGGATTTGGCTTAAGAAGGATCTGATAAACTTATCTGTGTGTGGCCAAATAGAAAAGCAATGACAAAGTGATGTAGTTTTGCGTTGACCTACACAACTTACATTACTAGGAATGTCCCTATCACATGTACACATAAGCTTGTTAATTAAAGCTTTAGTTTTCGGTGTCTATTATGTTCATGGCAATAGGCATGTAAAAGCTGAACTGTGTAGCAATTCTATGTTTAGAGCATGTTTGTTGTGTATAGATGAACAGCTTGATAGAAGGCGATCAAGCGGCAATAGAAGACTCTCTATAATATGTACCTGTTTATATTTTTAAGCATTAACGTTGTCTTTTTGTTGCAGCGGCCCAGATTCCTCAGCGAGGCAGTGAGTATTTTATTCTTATTTATTTTCTTATATAAATGTAGAATCAAGTGTATGTTGTAAAGTAATCTATTCAGTCTGATTTGATGATATTTAAGTAGTAGCTGTAGCATAAACTATGTAACCGCACAAAATAACTACAATATTGTGTTTCAAGGTACACAGATACAGAGTAATTGAATATACACTGTCAGTTTTAGATATTCCAAGTTCCATTTTGTCGCAAAAGTTCAAATATGAATTGTAACGAACATATTATTTTAGGTATGTCTTCTACATTGTACAAAAAACTTTTTTGTAGTTTATAGCTAAATTTAAAATCTAAACTACCTTGCGTGTTATTCTGAAAACTGACGTAGTAGACAGTCATCACGAACATGAAATTTGATAAAACATGAATTTAGTGCTTAAGAACAACCAGCTTCTAGTTTTAACCGGTCATTTGAATCTACGTGTAATTGAATAAATGATGGAAAGCACTTGAAATGTAGGTTGTGTGTTTGCAGCCTGCAAGCGCAAGGAGGAACTGATTACGGATACAATGGCTTCCCCGAAGAAACCGCGTTTGGTTTTCACAGACCTCCAGCGGCGTACTCTACAAGCTATTTTTAAGGTAAATTTTACTTTCATACTTATAAATCTGTGATCTTGAGAAACTCATAGAATATTTATTTAAAGTGCTGATTGGACAACTATACTACCTTCGAAATAAAACAGACTATAGCCGCTCGATGTGTCTTAGCGTCTCCATGCTGTACCCTGTCCCATCGTAGTAATTTAGAAATTATACAACAATTGACTTTTCATTGTCATTGTGCAGTCAGTCAGCCAAGACTTGGCTTGTCTAAACATCATAACACCTTTTTTGGTTGCGGGGTGTTCAATAACATGCATTTTACACACACAAAGCACACCCAGAGTCAGAACAAATCTTTGCAGATCACACAAAGATTTGTCCTATGAGGGGATCGAACCCACAACACCAGCGCAGTTGAAAGTGGCGATGCGACCTCTTTAACCACTACGCCAACTTTGCACTCCTTTCCTTAGAGAAGAAATGATTAGATTGATTATTTCTGTTCTGTAATTGGCTAATAATTCTTTGGATTAATTAACCTGTAGTGGTGCTAAATTTTTTAGGGGTTTTTAACTATCATGTTCTTGATATAAACATTTACGTGAAGCCTGCTAAGGCTCTACATTCTAAGAAACGAATGCCCTTTCAAGTATTTTTCAACGCAATTCTTTAAATTTCCAGGAAACAAAACGACCGTCAAAAGAAATGCAAGTCACAATAGCCCGGCAGCTTGGCTTAGAGCCGACGACAGTTGGCAATTTCTTTATGAACGCCAGAAGACGATCTATGGACAAATGGAAAGACGACGATGCTCCAGCCACGGAACTAGACTCTCAGTGCGAAGCTCATGACTTAGACAGAGGAATGGACTCAGGAGAATCTGAAGAGGATCACGACGACCACGATGATCATCTCTTGTGACGCCGTATAACTCAGCAGCAACTTTTAGTGCTCTGAGACACGGTTTTTTTGGGCTCTGAATGTACGATATCGGTGACTATGCCACCGGCATCGTAGTTCTGTTTGAAGACATTATTGAATATTTGATTTACATTTTGAATACGATTAAGTTTAATAAGGAACAAGATGTTTTTCAAATGCTCTTTGTAAATTTTAAAATCGTTTTTGGCATTAATATCCGCGAAGAGATTTAAATTGCACTAAAAGCATGTTCAGTATTATCACTTTTGTTTACGTTAATTGTGTAAATGTCTCTTTCTATACTATTATAGTTTAAGTTACCTAAGACATCATCTAGTTTTATGGAATCCAAAATGTTCGGAGCCCATGGAAACTTTGAGTAACAAAAGTGTACAGTTAAAATAAAGATAAAATAACGTGAATAGTGCGACGCTGGGTTAGATAATGTTTAGTTGTTAGCTACTGGGATTTTAAAATCATCAGTCGATAGATATGAAGATGAATCAATCGTGATTGATTCAGAAGCGCATGATATTGAGTGCAAAATTGTCTCACAAAAGTCAGTATTTAATTAATGATCTCAGAAGTTATTTTCTGATGTCTATCGACGTAGATGTAATGTTCCCAGAATGATCTCTATATCAAACGTCTAGTCAAACGTGAACTAAAATAGTAATTTTTAGTTTTTAATTTAGACCGACAATATGGTATTGTTTAGTATATATGTAACAATAACTTTGGATTTGACTGCCTGATTGATTCAAAGTTATCTATTACAGATGAATCAATCAATATCAATGAAGAAATTACGAATAATATTTATTTTAAAGCATTTATTTTTATTTTTATAAATCATTTTAAGCTAAGTAACCAATGTGGCGCCCAATCCAAAGTTTATTGTACAATTAGATAGTCCTAAACGAGACGAGAGTAAGGATGTTTTTAAATTAGAAAAAATATCCGATAAAATCGGATCGTCCTAATTTCTTGCGAATACATCACATAATTAGATTTTTATTCAAATCTGTGCCGTTTTAATGAAATGAAAATAAACGAAAGCATGCCCTTCAATTCAGTTACTAAATAACTGAATAATTTCAAATATAGGGTTCTTTAGATATTTACGAGATTCAAACCTCTTAAATATCTAAAAATCGATCAAATATAAAATCGGTTTCAAATAATAGCGAGATTAGAAGACAAGGCAATATTTATAAGTTCTATAAGTCAATTCTTGCAAACACTTAACCAAAATGAAGTTATTTAAAGAAATCATGTGATGTATCTAGTCTACGTTTAATAGTCATTCCATTTTATTTAGTGACGGCTGAAATAACTTAAAAGCTAATCTGTGCGTGATATTAACTAGTTGTAATTTAGATATACTTAAAATGGTATTTATTTAAGAAAACCGCTTCAATATAAGTCTAGTCTGAGTTGTGCAAGACGTAGTTAAAGAAATGCTGTTTTCCATTGGTCGAGCGAAAGCTATATTTTATAGTATCAGACATAAGATAATATTTTGTGCAATATGTAAAGTTGGTGTAGACTCTTGTGAATAACTAGTCTCTCAAAAGTTATTACTTTTCTATGATACTATATTTACAATTTTTTTCTAAGCAGCAAGAGTGTGAATGTAGAAAATTTTAAAAAGTTGTAACTTTGTAACTATCTTTAACACAATATTATTATAAGATTTATATATTTTACAGAAATATGAAGTTCGTAGAATTACAAAAGAAGATCTTATTTTTATTTGAAGTAACTTTTTTGCCACGAATATCAATAGCTTCGCTCGTACAATGTAATATGAGTCAGAGTTATTTTGAATAAAAAATAACTAACCAAACTACTTTTAGTTGTTGAGAAGTAAACGTTTAAGTTAATATAATAATATTTTATTTATTTATTAATTTATTTTTGTAAATGATTGCTAGTCTACATTGTATTTCACCAAAGAGTATTTAAGTGCAATTTTTTTAAGTTATTTTGTTTTTCCTGCTAATACAGTTTGGATTTCATGAAATAAATGTAGAGGGTCTTCGCAAATAGTGACGTTTTGTTGCTGTTTTATTATTTTGTTGATGGCTTAGATTTTTATAATAATATCTCGTACTGAAGAATGTTGTTGTAACTACTGCAACTATTAGAAATATATTCCAATATATAAAAAAAACGGTAAGGCAACTCAAGGTCATCATTGGTGAAAGTCCCTTTATGTTAAGTTGAGTCCATAAATATATAGGCAGCTTTTAACCTTGTTGTCTCTATATATCAAGGTTCAAAACTGACAACTTATATAATATGTGCATCAAGTAGTATATTTTAAGTTCTAACAAAAACCTGTTGTTTTCTTAATAAAAAGGTTAATAAAATCCATATCGGGAGTTATCCTTCCATGTAGTAGTGAGATCTAGTCACAAACCTAATAAATTGAACGTTAGTTATAGTGAATATAATATCAAAAAATGTTTTTAAAGATACAGAAACGTTCACTCAATCAAAACAATGTATTAACTCAGCAATATGTAATATAATGTACCCACCACAAACTGTAAAATAGGCATATATCACAAATGTTGCTGTTTGGCAATTTTACAACATTTTTTTCTATGTAGTAGACAACTTTTGTACTTGATAGTATAATATTTTCAATTGCGCTACCAATGTTATGGTTCTGAAAATAATTATGAACAGTATTAAGCTCATTAAAAAAAGGGGCGTCAGCAAATTTGATAATCATGATCGAGTCACACAATTCTTCTTCGTCGTGTCGATGGCTGAGTCAAATTTTATTGGTCCAATAAGTGGCCACTGTTGTGGCGCTCTCGTCGGCGTTCATGAGCGCCTCTCTTGTGCAGGTGGTAGGGCATTTTGGACAGTCAGTAAGGTGGTCAAGTTTTTGACTTGCCATCGTGGTGAAAGGATTAGCCAATTCGCTTTTAAGAACTCGCGAATTGCCCAGGGTGCGCCGGACGTAGGGAATTGTTGTGTACGTCACTCGGGGAGGCTCCTTTCATGCACCCCACACACAATAATATTATAATATTATTATAATTATTCCTCACTCTCTCATACTTGGATGTCTGGAAACTTGGATGCAATACAAATAAATCTTACACAATAATATTATAAGATTTATTTGTATTGCATCCAAGTTTCCAGACATCCAAGTATGAGAGAGTGAGGAATAAGCTTCTGTTGGCATACTTCTTAGGAACAGATAGATGATGTTTAAATTTATTAGTTATTTTCTTATATTTGGCAATTTGACGAGACATAATTAAAAGATTGCAAAATTACTATAAATGTGGTGGATGTAAAATCGCAGTTGAGTGGCGCAGTACTGTTCAAATAACCATTTTTTATTGTATTTTGATATAAAAATCAGTTTGCGAGAGGTATTGATGACAATACTATCTGTAAGGCAAGATATGCTCCCACCTTTGAGAGAAATTTTGTAAAATATTGGCAAGTTCGGCTAGTGATTGCATTTACGCAATAAAATTAACTTATACATTCCATTGTCACTTATCTGAAATTAAATCTGTTGGGCTTTAATATTTTTTTAATGAATTGGCGTTTCGACTAAACGTACGAGTACCAACGTAGGTTCCATGGCAAATTGCTAAAGCAAGAATTGGCAAACATTCTGTGTTATTTTATTCGAAGTTGATATTTTCATGTTAACATTATGAGTATGACCTTATGTTTGGCCTGCGTTGGTTGTTATTACTACATTATGTAAAGAGGGGTGAGGAGTATTTATTTGAATGACGAATAAGTATCTTTATATATTTATGCAAAGGTTATATACAGAAACGTTTTTTTAACGACGCAGTGATATTATTTGAACAATTTTGATGAAAAACATAAAAAATGACATAAATACCCGATAAATAATTTAAAAATGCAAATAAACTCTGAGTTTAATATTCAATTATCTCAAAATCCATAAAATATCATTAAAAATAATGCAATGTTTTTTTTGTACTTAAACGTGTTGTAAAAAGTATGGAATAATAAATTAAATAACGAAAGCACATTACTATAATGCAATAACATATGAATGCTATAAAATATAGTATCGCCGCTGTGTCGTTAACAAATGTTATTGTGAAATAACCTTTATTTGAATCAGAGTAAAATTTTAAATTGCGCACAATAATTACTTATCAAAAGCTATGGTTTTATATTACAGACATTTCAAACGGTTAGGTTGACATAGCTGAAGTTCTATCGCTTATACTCTTGTTAAGCCGATAGGATAATACAAAAATACAATATTTTTGTGTATGTATAGTAATATATAGTGCGCTTTCTGATGTACATAGTTCGTGATTATATGTAAGATTATATGTACATTTTACAAAGATGTCTGTGTATTATTTTTGCCCTTAGTATCAAGGTCAATTTCACGAAACAGCGAAAATTTCAACATTGTTGAAAAATACATAAGAGGATGGAAGACGTATAACTTTTCCGTAATTAAGCGGGATGTGCTGGTACTGCCGCTGTATCAGTGGAAACACTTAAACGGTGGCAATATATTATTCTTATAGTTGATAACATGTTTGAGCCGTTTAAGGTCGAGATGCTAAGGTCCTTGGCCCGAGTGCCCATTCACTATTAAGGAAATTTCAAAAAGTCTAATCGACACTTCACGTGACCAGAAGGCTGGCTTTCACTTTGTTCAAAGACTCAGCATTGCAATACAACGTGGCAATGCCATCTAGATACGTTATATATAGCTAGGCTTTGTGTATTTAACTCGGTTCCAAAATCAGAAAGACACAAATTTAATTTCAAAACGTCAAATTCACCAATAATTGTTTGTGAAAACATTTTGCTTGTCGTCCAAATAAAATTAATTAGTTTGATAGACAATGATAAGTCGGACATTCGTACCAACTGGTTTTAATTATATTTAGCATTTTCGTATGGCATGGTTATTGCTATATTACGGCACACATTCATTTGAAAACAAAAGCTACTTTACGACTGACAAACAGATTTTAGCGGTACATTCTCTTGTGCAAATTCCAACCAGTTCATTTTAGATCAAGTAACCTGATACTGACAGGTTGTCAGATCTAGACAACGCAGACATTATAGCCCAAGAGCTAGTGGCCGCCAGACTTACATAATTTTATAAGAGCTGTAAGTTTCCCTGTTTGTGACTCTAATAGACGTTAAAACTATTATCAAATATAGAATATGGATCGTGTTGGCTTTGGGTGGTATAAAAAAAGTTTCGTCATAGTATAAAAGCGTACTTTTTGGATATGTCATCTCCCACTATTGGCAGATATTTGCATGGTTCCAACACCACCAGACAGACAGACACCATTGGAGTTTAAAAGTTTCAAGGGAAATACCACTAGCGAAAATTTCAGCTTTTATAAAATGACGTAAGTCTGGCGGTCACTGGCTCTTAGACTACTATGTCTGCTATTCGGCCGAATTGGCTGATATCCAGAGAACTCCAGTATACAGCTTCCGGATGATGTGAAGAGATGCCGATGTGGCTGGAATTAAGGCAAGAAAATTGAAACTGTGCGTAACAAGGTATGTCAATGGTATCAAGGCATATTAGTTTTATAAAGCCAAGACCATCGACGCGTATCATGATTGCCTATTTGGACGGGTTAAGCTTCGGTTTCTAAGAAAGCGGTGTGGAATAATGCGAACGTAAAGAAAGCTGTTGAATGACGTTACTAGAACGTTGTCTTAACTGCTGTAAACTAAATGTAGGGGTTTCCTTGAGAGCTGCGGTAGAGTTAACGTATTAATTTTTAATCGTATTACGGTCATGATATTATGGCCACATTATTCCACACCGCGTTCTTAGGAGACTCAAGCTTGAGGCCTGATATGCCGCTTTGATACAATATGCGATTTGTTTCGATATAGTTTTAATGTACATTTTTAGAGGCGTCCAAAATGAGATATGTGATACGGTTTTCTTACAACGATTGGTATTTCTCTAATATTTTTTTATTTATTCTATGTAATTACTAGATGACACGCGTGGTTTTTGCCGCGTAAAAACGTTATTCTGCTCGGTGCTCGCAAGTTAGAAAATATGCACAACGCCATCTATTGATTTTTTGCGTTAACAGACTTCTACTTAAACTTTTGCGTTTCTAACTTAAACTCCTAATTTTACCATCTTGGTAATAAAATTTAGAAACACCGCAGTACTTAAATGCGTTTATTTTTATTTTAGTTAAACAATACAATTTTTTTTGCTTCTAATTACAAAAATGACGGGCTGCCATTACAGCCGTGCAACTCTTATTTGACCCTCTCTCAAAAAGCAACTTGGCTTCTTTACGGCAACATTTCACCTCAAATCCTTACATGAGAAAGTAACTCAGTCTGTTAGTCTGTCCGTAACGCTGTCTCAGCTACACTACAAAACCGATCATAATGAAAATATTTTAAATATGCAGATAATTCGAAACTTTTTAACGACACAGATACCACGCGGGCAGAGCAGAGATGTTAGTAATGAGTAAAATCGCTATCTCTACAATCTCCAGTAGGATTTAAATCTGTATAATCCTATCAAAGGGAAAATCCTATCATAGGACTTATCTTTGCTTAGGCGACACCTCACTGTAGATTAGACGAGCTTTTGCGGTTTCTGTTAATAGGCGCTTGGAATTATGTTACATCGGAGTTTAGAGGACATTGTACATAAAATTCAATGAGGAATTGCGCTAATGTTTCTGCTTTGTATGAACTCTTTTAACTCTTTTTAACGCTTCTTGCACATAGGTATTGCATAGTTATTTTCATCGATAAACAATACAAGTGGCCGGTAAAAGCTACCAATAAACATAAATTCCTTAATATTGCAATAAAAGGTCTCCCAGCGACCAGTGTACTTTGTCATACAATTTATTAACCTTTGCACTTAGTAATACTTTATGTTAGTAGAGGTAGGGAAAGAAACAAATTTGCCTAAAAAATTTAATATCGATTATTGCTTATTCATTAACGTTTCATAGAGGCATAGATAAGCTAAATAATATTTTACGGCTTCTCTTTCCGATGTGATCAGTGATAATTAATGACTCAAATTACAATAACAAATGCTCAAAATAAATAGATAACAAAAACAAATCTATCCGAACGACAAATTAAGTGTCAGTTTTCAGGTTATATATATAGACTAGCTGTTGCCGGCAAATTTGTCCACGTGGAATTCGATATTTCCATGCCTTTAAAGTTGAGGAACTTTCCTTTTACATTTTCAACCGCAAATTTAAGCCATTTGGGTAGTGGAATTGCCAAAAAATCTTTATTATTGTTAATCTCTGTTGTGCAGAATTTCGTGCAATTGCCTTCTAAATTTACTAACTTCCCATGTAAACTTACAACCCCATACCCTTGGGTGTGATATTTTCAAAAAAACTATATTTAAGTTTATTTGCGACATGTGATGAAGCCTTTATGCAGAATTGCATGCATTTTCCTTAAAATTTGACTAACGTCCCAAATAAACTTACACTCCTTACTTTACCCCTCTTGGGATAACATACAAAGATAAAACATATACCTGTTTTTAAATTATACTACCAGCTACGCAATTGTAAAAACCGCATCCAATTCCATGCAGTAGTTTTTGCGTGATGCGCGTACGAACATATAGACAGAGAGACAAAAATTCTAAAAAAATATGTTTTGGCTTCTACTGCTGTTACAAAGGCCCCTCGTATTATTTTTCTTAAATATCTTCAATTACAATTAATGTAGGTACAATGTACAGTCATGGCAAATTTAGAATTGTATTATATGTATGTATAGAATAGAATAGATACCATGATGAGTTATGCAAAGTTACCACACCAATAAATTAAGGTAAGTGGTAGTGGAGTGTAGAAAGGAAAATTATAAAGGTAGTTCATATATTGTTTAATCCTCTGTTAAAACTCTTTATTATCTTTATGAGTCTCAGGAGAGAAATCAGAAAGTTATGACATAATAGCACCCCTGTATTATCCCTGAAGGGTCAGGCAGAGGTGTTAGTTACTTAGCCATTATAGTATTAATCCGCCAGGGGGCACAGCAGTTACCATTTTTCTTCAGAACGGTTTGACCGATTGCAGAAATTAACATGGCACGCCATCTGTTGTTAAATACGCAAACTTTTCAAAGCAATTCGGGTGAATATGACTTGTTTATATTTATTTCGTTGGAAGGTAAAACCATAAAGCATAACCAGAGTAGAGGTGAGGTAAATAAATTTACCTATGAAAAAATGCGAGACATTTTGCGGCCCACTTCTGATTTCCATCTACCTGTCAATAACGAAACTATTAAGTATACTTAGTAGTAATGTAAATATTTTAAACTAGATGTCACTAGGTGTTAAATAACAAATAAAACTATAAAAAAAATGTGTTGCCGCCCATAGCATCAGAATGTCTATCCGAATAGTTTTTACAAGATAAAACACAAATCATTCTCATTTCTATCTATCCCGTAAAATGTTAACGCTGCAGAACTGTGCACAGGACGAACGCCACCATAACACTGACGTGACGTAATAACGTCAGGACCTAGTTGAGAATCACAGTGCACAGTGCACACCTCCCCTCTGCTTCTGCTCGATGTATATAACTAAGTACCTTTCTGTAATATATCCCAAATAATATATGTTATAAGCAGAGATGGCTAAATAAAATAAGCAGATTGCTTTTGAAACAAAATGGAAACCTTACCCGTCCGTATCCTGGGTTTGATTCCCATTCAAACAAAAGCCTTTGTGAGGCTTTGTGCCGTGCAGTGGTCAAGTACCACTTAGGACGCTTGCACACGACGGAAAATTTGTTGCCGGATTTTTCGGGGCAAAACGAAAGTTACTGAGTTAAATATTGAAACGAATACAAAAAGAATCGACCAGATTTGTGACCTCATTTACCTACTGTACTACCTACTTACATATAAAACACTTTTTTCAAATATAACTGCTCTGTTGGGTTAGTTATTAGGGTATGCGAAGAGTTTACTCGAGGTTTTAGGTTCAATTGTCGAGTCGCTTGAGAAAAGTGTTATCTTGGTTTTTCTCAACAGAAAATTAGCGTATCATTTTAGATATGTATACAATTATCATTTTATTGCTAATAGTTTCAAACCAAACGCAACATAATGTTAAAACATTATAAATTTAATACAATATTGATTAATATTCAACAGGCATGAATTAATAATAAAATTAAACTTTCTAAAATTTATCAATAAATTCGTATAAATTAAATTATATGAAACAAAAAAATATTAAAATAACACATACATCCAATTTGATATAAAATATTCTAATGAAGCAGAATTCCAATTTGATAATATTATTATTATAATTATTCTACTAACTGAGAAGGTGTATCTGCTGCTGCTGCTGTATAGATTAGTTTATGTTATTTATGTGATATTTTTTAGCGTATTATTATTGCTTTTTGGTTTTTTCTATTTTTAATGCAGATATTGTAATTAATCCCCGTCTTCCTCAGTGATAACAGAGACAAGTCCTTAATAATATTTTAAGTACGTACTGTCTATAATCCGTATGGCATTGGTAATTAATTACTCAACCTTAATAACAAATGCTCAAAATAAATAACAAAAATAAATCTGTCAATACGACACACCTACCCGCTTAACGATACGATTGCCCCATATCGAGGACAGGCTAAAAATAGGCTAAGGCTACAAAATATATGCTGCAACAGCCTGCCGCGGTATCCCACGGACAAACGCTCACCTTCACCCACCCATCAATTTCCAAACCTTACCAACTGACGCTTAACATTCCCTCTCCATTACGACCCTCAGTAGGCGTCGTCAAAAACTAGCCCAAAGCTAAATTCAGAGCTTTTCAGTTTCTCAAGACAAAAGCCTTTGACAAAACTCTTCGGACCACTGAAAAATATACAAAAGGTCACTAGAGCTTAAAAGTGTGAGAGCGAGATAGCAGGATTAGTCGTGCAGTCGGATAAAAAGAGATACATAGCTGAAAATCAATTTATTAGGTAGTGACGTCACATTTCACGCAAGCGCATTCAACGTTTTCCCGGGAGAGGGTGGCTGAGTCTGGGGAATTTTCCCGAGTTTGGTGGTAAAATATTGTGTTAGGTCAGAAAAAAAAGTTACATATTTTGATAAATTTTGAAATTGACGGTTAATTAAGCACTTTTGATTTTATTTCATTATTTGTTGAATTAGTGCACTTTTAAGACCATAGAGACATAATTTATCGAATTTAAAAAAAGGCTTCAGTGCGATTTTGTAGTTAAGAAATTATTTTATTGTTAGTGAAATTATTTCATTCTTGTGATTGCGTTATGATTCAAGTTTAATGGTTGATTAGAATTAATAATTAAAAGCTTTTTTAGAGTCGATAAAATGACATTAAAAAAATAAGGATAGATTAAAGTGTACAATTCTTGTGCACAGTTCTACGTCATCAACTATAATGTAAGACTAAGCAATACAAAAATAGAAAACAAAACAATGTCCTAAGATATTCCTAATTAAACTCAGCGTGTGGCAACCCCACGCTCATCTGGGCGGCCCGAAATAGTGGCCCGAGGGGGGACTTCAGTAGTCGCGGCGGTGCCGCTCACGCCGCCCGCGCTATGGCGTCCGTCGCCGCTTGGCTACCGTTCGCCCGAGCAGCCGCCATCGGATGGGTTCCTATCGCCACGCACCCGCTGCCGCCTCCGCCGGTCCCCAAAGACCGACGCCGTGCCGAGGACGAGAAGCTCCTCATCAACGTCTCCGGCCGACGCTTCGAGACATGGCGGAACACGCTCGAGAAATACCCCGACTCTCTACTCGGCTCCACCGAGCGAGAGTTCTTCTACGACGAAGAAAGCAGAGAGTATTTCTTCGACAGGGACCCGGATATATTCCGACACATCCTAAACTATTACAGAACCGGGAAACTCCACTATCCCAAACACGAGTGCTTGACGGGTTACGACGAGGAACTCGCTTTCTTTGGCATCCTCCCTGATGTGATAGGGGACTGTTGTTATGAGGACTATAGGGACAGGAAGCGAGAAAATGCCGAGCGTCTCATGGATGATAAACTCAGTGAAGCTGGTGATCAGAGTTTACCCCAGCTTACAGATTTACGACAAAAGATGTGGCGGGCGTTCGAGAACCCCCACACTTCGACTGCTGCCCTTGTGTTCTATTATGTGACCGGTTTCTTCATCGCCGTGTCGGTGATGGCGAATGTGGTCGAGACCGTGCCGTGTGGCCACCGGCCCGGCCGCGCCGGCACGCTGCCGTGCGGCGAGCGATACAAAATCGTGTTCTTCTGCTTGGACACTGCGTGTGTGATGATATTCACTGCAGAATATTTACTTCGACTTTTCGCAGCGCCGGACCGCTGCAAGTTCGTCAGGTCCGTCATGTCGATCATTGATGTGGTGGCCATCCTACCATACTACATCGGCCTGGGCATCACCGATAACGATGATGTATCTGGAGCTTTCGTGACCCTGAGAGTGTTCAGAGTGTTCCGTATCTTCAAATTCTCCAGGCACTCCCAGGGGTTGAGAATCCTGGGTTATACGCTGAAGTCGTGTGCCAGTGAGCTCGGTTTCCTGGTGTTCTCGCTGGCCATGGCTATAATTATCTTCGCCACTGTTATGTTCTACGCCGAGAAGAACGAGCAGGATACGAACTTCACGTCCATTCCAGCGGCCTTCTGGTACACCATCGTGACGATGACCACTCTGGGGTAAGTACTATTATCGATCGCTATAATCGAATAACTTTATATGCATTAAAAATGATTAAACAAATGTTGGGCATATCTGACACCTGTCGCCGCCATTAAATATGTACGCGGGAAAATAAGTGTCATGGCGCCGATTTGCCGTTTTGACACCGTAAAATGTTTAACTTGAATTATTGATGTTTTTATACTGTTTTAATTTGTTATTCCGTTCGTTATTACTGGAATTTCGTGGATGTATGGGTTGTATCCCCAGGGCTCAGGTGATGTGTGTAAACATATTTGTGCCTAAAATGCGGTATTTTTTATTAATTTATATTCTGTGCGGTTGTTTGCGTATTTTTTGTCTCTGTTTAACAGCCGGGACTCGTAAAGTTATATATCTACGAGGGTTGAAGATTTACCTTCTGAAAGTCATGAATATTTATATTTTTATTTGGTTGGATACTTACTTAAGAAAATAGATGGTAATAATGTTGCAGAGAAAACGTGTATCCATAAATTTCGAGGCTAATCCTCTTAAGTAGGGGTTCGTGTTAAAAAATCTTTTTTGTTGGATGTGGCACTGCGGCTGGATGGATGCCGCACTTATTACTTAGTATGCAGGTAACGATGAGTTACTTGTACATTTTTTACAAAATCTTTTATTGTGGATATACCTTATGATTCTGGTATTAATAAAGCCACAAACGCTATAAGGACATTTCATATTAAATTAATATCAGTCTGAGTATGGTTAAAGTACAAAGGATCAGACAAGGTCCGGTGTTCCGTCTCAAAGACGGCCCAAGATCAAGATAACATAAGCTATTAATATTAACTTATTGGGTTTTTCGATATAAATTCACTATTTCATGAAAAGAGTGTGACAAAGTCTCACTATGAAGGTTCCGTCAACAAATGAACAAAGAAAGAAAGAAAACTATAATTATTTAGTTCCAACAATGAAAGTACAAAATGAACAAAGTCAACCCTTTTGATATTTCAAGATAAAATCTATGAACCGTTACATGATCAGTTATCATAATTCACCTAACATAACATGACATGGCAATTATTGCATTGATTTACATAATATTAGCATATTATTACAAAGGTCGGTATAATTATGTAGTTCTATCGACATAGCAGATGGAAAACTTGCCACGTTACAATACTTACAATGTAGTGAAAACATTAAGGACCAATTTCAGAGAGCCCTATAAAATATAACCTGACTAAATATACATGTTACACAAGTAACACTCGAAAAAAGAACACAGCTGTCATTTTCCTTCATGAGTGTTTTTGGCTTATACGGCCAATAAGATTTATTTAACACCCGTGACATTGGGGCTAAATGTATTTTTTATAACAGCTCATGAATATCTTCAGAATAGTGGTCATATGTTAATTTACATAGTGAGTTAGTAAAATAAAAACAAGGTTTATGTAAAGGTGCTCACAAACAGCAAACTCTCTTACAGTATAATGTTGCATTTTTAAATAAAACAGCGTCTGTATCCTTTATTATAATTTTATTGTATAAAATGTAACATGACAGGCGAATGCCAGTCTGTCTGAGAGAAAATTTGTAACGCTATGCTCAAATCAATATTACAGACAAATGCTCGCCCACCTGGCAGCGCCTGAAAGGTTTTAAATACAATATGAGACGAGTACAATTATTTTATTGATGGTAGAGTTTTCAAAAACGATTCTAAGGTGAAAGTAGGAAGGAGTAGTTAATTGCTGGCACTGGGCCCTTAAATTACTTATTACTGGCTTATTAGGCATAATTTCGTTGTCCTTGGCGATAGTGACACGTTTACAATATTTTATGCATGGACTTACTTGCGCGTTCGCCTTTAAAATGATCAAAGGCCTTACCCTCCACACTATTGGGTTCGGATTAGAGATTGGGATTGACATTTTGACATTTGTCACGCGACACTAGCGCAAAATTTTATCAAAATTGTATTAGGTGATTATTTTTAGAACTAAATGAAATTGAAGTAACTCGATTCACTTCACTTTGGCACTCTTGATGAAATTTTGCGTGACAAATGTCAAAATTTCAATCCCAATCTCTAATCCGAACCCAATATTGTGAAGGGTAAGGCCCCAGGTTCCATCTTAATGTGTCGTATTGTATAAATGGTCAACCATTCATGGTTCAATATCAACTACCGTAGCTTCACTTGATCGGGGCTGTAATTAAGCCTCAAACTCCTGCAATAATACGATAATCAGATAATAACTAATGTATTTAACTCCGATCGGATCCGATGTAGCAGTTTCCGGCACTCGGTAGTTCCGCTTATCGATAGTTTGACAAAGCAAGTAATAAATAATAATCTGTAGCCGTAGCCTGTAGTTCTATTGTTCAAACTTTGTGAAGGACTTATTTCGATATAAATTGTTTGTTAGTACACCGATATTAAATAAAGGAGGTTTTTATTATATTCTAAAATATGGTCTAGAATATTACCCTTATCCTCAGTTTCAGAGGAGTTGGATAAACCCTTGAAACTGGGTAATTGGCAAGATAAGCATTTTAATACACATATATATGAAAGTGACAGGCGACAGTTGTGTTTCTTTTCCAAGCGGTACTTGTGTCACTTTTATATTTGGTAAGGTTATATTATATAGAGCGCATAAGTTTCTTTCGGAACCTCTGAATTTGGTCCTTAATGTGCTTAATCGATTAAGATTCTATTTTGTTTAAGTTTTTGTTTACAGTTGCCGATAAGTTTCAGATAGTTAATAGCCAGTAAATTTTATACATTTCTTGAATTTTACCTCTGCAGCTCATGAACATCTATAAAACGGGACTATACGATATATAATTATATATATTGTATATATATATATATATACAGGGTGTCCCATATTTAATGGATAATCCTTTACCTGCAGATTGGGGGCATCACGCCTGATAGGAAAATGCAAAATTTGTAGAAGAAAAGTATCACGAATTTTTAAATATCGAACATTTTCGATTTTTTCACAAATTAACCACTTTCGTCCACTCTTCTTGATGCCATGTTCGTAAATCTTAGAATTTTTCAAGTCTGTTTTTGGAATTCAATTCTTGAATAGATGTACTATCAAATTTACAATCTCATTATTGTACAATTATTTCAATTAAAAAACTACAAAGATTAATAAAAAAAAAAATTACATGACATTATTTTTTACAAAAAGTTTGAAACCTTATGGTGTAAAAAAAATGTATGGAGACATGTGTGCCCATCACGGAAAAAATATGCCAGTTTCATTGTGATTCTAAAATGGTATAAAATATTTTATACTTTTTTTTATTTAAAAAAATAATGTGAGAAATTATGACCAGGGTCCGATTTTTTTTAAATCACTTTCTACCAAAATGATATCCTAGTTGATAATATAGTTACTTAAGCGTATTAAACTAAATTAAATAATTACGAACAAGCATAACTTTTACAAAAAACAGTATTTGGAACGATTGACAGCGATTATAAATCTTATAATACCTATCTATGAAAGTATCGATTAAGATCAAAATACTGAAAGTAATTAAACAATATTTTTTTTAATTTTGCTCATCACTTCTCTCTGGTTGCGAAAAAAAAAACGCTGACACTCAAATGTGTTCTGTAAAAAAGGCGCGCAAAATTTCGAAATTTGCGGAATGTGAAATTTTCAGTTTTCTCTAAAAGATTTTATGATATTGTGCTGTGACTTCTATATTTTATACTTTTATGATATTGTGGTTTTTTGCTACTTGAATTTGGACTTATCTCATTTATGGCCTGTGTGGCGGCAACGCCACTCGTGCGGCAGAACTCTACCGAGAAAGGTTTCCGAAAAAAACAAGTCTGAAGTCACAGCACAATATCATAAAATCTTTTAGAGAAAACTGAAAATTTCGCATCCGCAAATTTCGAAATTTTGCGCTCCTTTTTTACAGAACACATTTGAGTGTCAGCGTTTTATTTTCGTAACCAGAGAGAAGTACTTTCAGTATTTTGATCTTAATCGATACTTTCATAGATAGGTATTATAAGATTTATAATCGCTGTCAATCGTTCCAAATACTGTTTTTTGTAAAAGTTATGCTTGTTCGTAATTATTCAATTTAGTTTAATACGCTTAAGTAACTATATTATCAACTAGGATATCATTTTGGTAGAAAGTGATTTAAAAAAAATCGGACCCTGGTCATAATTTCTCACATTATTTTTTTAAATAAAAAAAAATATAAAATATTTTATACCATTTTAGAATCACAATGAAACTGGCATATTTTTTCCATGATGGGCAAACATGTCTCCATACATTTTTTTTACACCATAAGGGTTCAAACTTTTTGTAAAAAATAATGTCATGTAATTTTTTTTTTTATTAATCTTTGTAGTTTTTTAAATGAAATAATTGTACAATAATGAGATTGTAAATTTGATAGTACATCTATTCAAGAATTGAATTCCAAAAACAGACTTGAAAAATTCTAAGATTTACGAACATGGCATCAAGAAGAGTGGACGAAAGTGGTTAATTTGTGAAAAAATCGAAAATGTTCGATATTTAAAAATTCGTGATACTTTTCTTCTACAACTTTTGCATTTTCCTATCAGGCGTGATGCCCCCAATCTGTAGGTAAAGGATTATCCATTAAGTATGGGGCACCCTGTATATATATATATATATATATATATATATATATATATATATATATATATAATATACTATACTCTTAGTGCCCAGTTCACCACCCGAGGTTTCAATCTCTCTCTTTCTCTCTCACTCTCTCCCTATCTCATTTAATACTTGAATGCGACAAAACGCTCTATCAGCCTTGAAATTGGACCTTAGTATTCGGTGTATCCGGCCTCATACTACCCTCAACTTAAACTCACCATCAAAGTTCAAAAGTTTAAAATCCCTCCATCACACAATCGCACTCACAAATCAACGTCAATCACGCCAAGCAAAACTGTCCAACTCGCATGACACCCGCCGTCAAACTTCAGCTTCAGAGCTGAAAAGTTTTAATAAGTTCAGATTTAATTTTAGTGTGGACAGGTTATTTTCTTTTAAATTGGAGTTAGAAAATTAATTAATCAATCAAAATGGTGTTATAATACTTTCTCATACTTTTTTTGAAGCGATATTTAGATTTTTACAGCATTTTATAAATATAATAATTAACAAACAGTAATAATTATGTGTCCGAGCCCGGATATGAAACCGAGAGCTCAATGTCAACTAGCACATTGCTCTGCATTCACACTCACTGGATCATTGAGGACATCTAAATAAATTTGTATGATATTTCGTATGTAAGTACCCATGTGTGATATTTATAATATTTCTAGTCGTCATATGTGGTGGTACCCGCACATAATAAATGACGAATGACTATGACGCAACGTCAAGAAGGTGACGCATGACACTGGTCGGAGGACCATCACACCCCGCTCCTCTACACCATATATATCTCTTGAATCTTAATCAATAATGGTACAGAATATGTGAATGAGCAAAACTCTAATCAGAGGAATATCATCATAGGCTCGTAGTCATATTTGCAGTCACATTCGTAGCTCTTCAATGTAATAAGACACTACGTATCCACCATCTAAGGGCAGTAGTTCCCTCAATACCAGATTTTTTTATTTGCTACATGATTATATGTATTTTCTGCATCATCCTAGGTTGACTGTCAGGGAATGGCTTAATAAATAAATAATAATACAGTCAGAATAGTTGAAATTCGGTTTAAAAAGGACTTCAAGTTTCCGCATTCAAGAAATGCACCATTAACCATAAGCCTCTGAATTATATAATCGAGTGCCCTTACTACCTTATAGTTCAATTATGCAATGACAAGTTTTACAAAGCAATTCTCTCGCTATCTCTTTTTTTGAATCGATATAAACAAAGCAAGCAAAAGGCCGCAATTCAAAACAAGCATTAAAATTGCGGCAAATTTATGGCTTATATTTCTATTTTGTTTATTGCGTTTAAAAAGACAGAGATGGCAAGAGAATTGCCTTACAAAACTTACATCGTGTAAATGGGCCCTCAGCATAGTTCCGTTTAGGTAATGTCAATAATTGCATCGCTTGCCGAGATTGTAGAGCAGTTTGAACTGGTCATTGATTGTGAATTGCTGAAACGTTTCCGTTGCGAATAAAGTCGAGCAGCACAAGGTTTAAATATTTATAGCAATGGAATTTTAAAATATTCGAAGCTGAAACGTTACAAGCGAATGCTCGCGGTCTGGGAGCATCTTTAAATCATTACGGTAGGGTTATATAAACCGACTGATATTAAAAAAATCCGTTGTTTATGCAGTCATTTAGATGGTAGGTGCAAAACAACTAGCTATTAAAAGATCAATCATTGCATGATGGTGTTAATTGCCATAACATAATAAATCACGTAATGTAAACGTCTAAATGATGACCTATAAATGGGGTTTAACAGCAAATATACATTAATTTACGTATTCCGTAAATGGTAGCACAAATCCCGTCAACAGATGTGTCCTAATGTTTTTTAATTATTTATTAATTTTTAAACCAAAATTAATTTGGTTTGAGGCAATAGAGCAATCTCGGCTTCGTTATGAACGTCAATTAAATCAAATTGCTAGCGGCAGCACTACCTTCTGCTACAACCCTGGCCCTGGTTCCACACGTTGGCGCCAATGTTAATATACTGTTTGTTGGTACCAAGAATTGTACCAACGAATCGTGAGGAGCAGGGGCCGCGTCACGTAAAAAGAACACTGAGTCTATGGACTAAATAATATGCCATGCCCATAACCCCTATGCTAATAGGGGCTATACACATGGCATATTAGACTATTGTTTTAGGCAAGTGTTTTATATTTACCCGATACGGAGGCATACATCAACTGACAAACCAATCACATGAGTCCACTGACAAACAGACAGACCATTCCCTCGTCGCACCCCCTTCATGCCACCAATTTGATCGATTAATCACTCATTGCGTAGAAGACGACCAGCTTCTTTTGAACGTGAAGAGACTTGCTTGTTCCGTCACTGTCACCGTGAAGAGTCAAAACACTTTACACCGGCTTGTCCAACTGTTTATTTTCCTTCTGACATTTCAATACCGAATCGGTAACGTTTAAACGCATCGCTAATGCGTTTAAACGTTACCGATTCGGTTTGAAATAAGGTTCAATTTCATTTAAGAAGAACTTTATATCGAGTAAAATCTAAAGAAATATTTTTAGTTTAATATTGATTATTCGTTTATAAGGTTTTTTCAGAGAAGGGACTGCTAAATCATTGTTAGAAATAATGTTTAATAATAAATTAACATATTTCATTTAAAATATCAAGATTTCGAATTAATTTCTCTCAAATAATTAATTATGGAGTCATGATACTATTTTCATTTTCTTTTTTTGTTAAATTTATAGATACAATACATAAATAAAGCATTTTATTTTCAAAATAATATGATCGATTTATATTATTTCAATTTTTAGTCTGTGGTTTTTTGATATGACACACGGTCATCACTAAAAAGTGATGCCCCTCAATGAAGTACGGCATGCATGGCTGTAAAATATGATTCCGAAAAAAAAACCGGCAATTCATAGTCGCGAGCTTCCAAAAAGAAAATAAACGAATGGACAAGTTATATAGGTTATCCTCCTCTAGCGCTGTCGCACTATGGCTCAGTCTCAGAATTCCACTTTGTCATCATTGCGAGACAGATATATTAGGACCTCAGAAAAGGCTGCAGGCAACCTGGACTATTATTTTGACTCCATCATTTAAAATGATACACGGTTTAAATGAAATGTCGATAGATCGTCCTACTCCCAACATAATCACAAAGTTTCTTTATATTATTTAAATTTGTTGTATAATTAAGATTAAATATTGCATACCTTAAGGTGAAGTATGGTGAACCTCACCATTTTTAAGACCAATATATGTACCCATATTTGCAATAATAATAATAATAATTTGGATTTTTTACATTAGATAGAACGCCAGAAGCAATTACACTATCCAATGGTCCCAATGACAAGGCTAAATACACACATTCACTCACACAATCACACCCAGTCTCAGAACAAATCTTTGCGAATCACACAAAGATTTGCCCCATGTGGGGATCGAACCCACAACACCAGTGCAGTGGAGAGCGGCGAGGCGACCGCTTAAACCATTACACCACACGTGCAGACATATTTGATTTGATTTGATTTGATTTGACATAATCGCAAACGTTGGGGATAATCTCCTCTCGCGCCAACCTTGGGACCAATGTGTGAACCTGGCTTAATATTCAGCATGTTATATTAGTGCTTGCGCTAGTTACTGCGTTCCGGTTTACAGAGGAGATTAGACTTAATCACTGGCACTTAAGCGAAGCTTAGCGTCGTAGTCCTGTGTTGCACGTGTGCAATATTTAGTAGATTCATGTTCATGGCTTGTAGGATTCATTGACAGCATACGGTAAAGTCTGCATACTGATTTGTTCGATCTATATGTTAGTAGGTGGCTCATAAATATCCAAAAGACAAAAGATTCTATATTAGAAGAAGCGACACTTCTGATATCTTTCTCTTCACTATGCCTTACGTAACAATAATTTTAAGAACTAAACCGGTCATAGTATTGCAAGCACTATAATTGGTGAAGGTGAGAGAGTGGGGCTATTTTCAACAAGTTTAACGCTCTGCTACCATTACTTCGCCTCCAAAACTGAACTAAAGAGACTCATAGCGTCTTGTTAACCTCAATAAAGGTAAATAAACTTTCTTTTTACGACTTGCAAACACACCGACCGCTCACGCATGTGACAAAATGACATGCACATACATTTGAATAACATATCAACCGGGAACGAACCTGTGACACTTTGCAGCGTGCCAAGGCCATCTAAAAATAAATTTGATAAAAATAGAAGGATAAATTTAGATTGGTTTGGCCCATCGTGACTTGGAACTCCTTAGGCTGTTCGCACGTGTCCGATTCTCTTTTAATCTGACAAACATATTAATGAACTTATTTTTTATACGTGCCAGAAATTTTTTGATCAATCTCGCGATAAATAGCAACGCTGGCCCTCCGTAAGTTGACATGCAGCATTATTTTATTTCAGTTATCTGAGGTGAGATCTTGAAATTAACTGACATGGAAGGCCTTAAAACATTGCAGGAGAGCGAGTGGAAGATTTTAAAAAATCTCTCAGGTTTAGGTTAAGTCTTAATGCCAACCAACCTTGAACATTTGAGGCATCTAAACATATCAATTTTAACTACTAACTAATGACTAACAATTATTAAGCGATTAATTTGGACTAAGTGCAAAAATATCTGCACTTTCTACAGCAATTCTCGATCAAAACTGCGAAAAAGTGAGTTACAATGTTATTCTTCAAAAGTGTCGAACAATTATTGTTATTTACAATCTGAAGATGATTGATCACAAGCCAGGTTTTTTCATCATTTGCTTAAAAAACTATTTATTAGATGTGAGTGATTCTAAACTCTTGGGTTTTATTATCCTACTGAAGTGGCAAAAAAGCGAACAGTCCACTCGATGCTAAGCAATATCATTGATAAGATACCACTCGTGCGTTGTCCATTAATATCTGAGTCTAACTTTTACGGGTAACCTAATACAAATATTTAGGTAGGGAGCTAATTAAGCATTTCAATTTCAGCGCTGTATACTACCTATATAAGGTAGAAAATACAGCGCTCAAACAATCCGAGAAAATGCGGACGTGAAGTATCCGGATAAGCAACGGATTTGCTGTTGAAGGGTCGTTGGTTCTAATCCCACCCACTTGTACCGTGAACTTAATCCTAGTACAAAACTAGTGAGCTTTAACAAGAAGCGGGCGTTATTATTTTACTTTATGGAAGATTGTGACAAATATATAGTCTCAATGGTGGTAGAGCTCTTGTGAACGAGCTCGAGCACGAGAGCACCACCGTCTTACTTTTAAACCTGCCGCCAAATAGTAGTGCTTGCACAAGATTTTCAAAAATCTCTCAGGTTTAGGCTAAGTCTTAATGCCAACCACCCTTGAACATTTGAGGCATCTAAACATATCTAAACATATCATATTTTGACGAAAAAAAAGCCTAGCTTAATTTAGTTAATCTATTATTTATTAGTTTGTTAGTTATAAGTTTGTTAGTTATTAGTTAGTTAGTTATTAGTTTGTTAGTTATTAGTTTATATATTATGTGAAATATAAAATATTGTTAATGTTTAAATTTATAAAGATAGGTAGGTTATTTTAATACTTAAAGAGCGCATCTCGCCTATAAACAACTGTGTTTGGCGAGAAAAACCATCAAATTGTGTAAATGTAACTTACCATTAAATAAATAAATAAAAAAGAAAAAAAAAAAAAAGTGTATCCCAGTTTAATGGTCAGATCAGACCCTGAAATAACTGCGCCGAACCCAGTATAAAATTAGATGAAAAAGGAGATGTAGGATATGTACAGGTACAAGTAATATGTAACTATACGTTAGTTTGAATTGATCGCTTTGTATGAATGAATCTCTGATGCTCCGTCACGCGGCAACCAATATAGATGACATTTACATGGGTAAATATAGTTTTATAGGGTTAGTTTAATGCGAGCTCATGTAGGAGGTGGGAGTGTGAATTGAAATGTAATACATATCATGACGAAGTGACATTTTTAGTATTTTTTTACTGTTATACAGTTTATGACACTAACAAAAATCTTTATTCCAAACATTGCTTTATTAAAATTTGGCTTAAGTCATTTGAATATGCTTTGTTTTAAAGCATTTTGATATGCCTGTATAATATAATTGCATTTGAAGTTTCAGTTACCCATATTCGATGGCACATGAAAATTTTAACAATCTTATTTTTAATTTTAAGTACAGTCCTGCATTGTAACTGTTATAATATACCACTAAATAAGAACCAAATTGATAAAATGTTAGCTATTAGTAATAAATATTATAAGTAAAATCTTGCTATGTAATTCTGAAATAGTAAGTGTAATTCTCAAAATTCTTATGGAAATAAGCATTTTTCAATTCCATTATCAGGAATATGGTTTCAAGAGTCAAATTTTGAGACCAACTATGTATTAGTTTTAATATATAAAATGTCTTTAACCATCATCCAAACTTCTTCATTTAAGCAAAATCCCCACAATATCCATTCTCTGAACATCAGCAACGGGCGATTTACAGAAATTGCATTCTCCTTATAACCTCAAATAGGTTACGAAAACCATAATGTGGGTAATTTTATCGCTTCAAAACCATCGGCGCAGACAATGATCCAAGGTGATTGATGGGGATCTATATAAGAGATTTGGATGTGCATTACTGACTTGAATAAAACCGTATGTTATCATATTAGGAAGGCTAATGTAGTTTGACCTATTTTCAATTTGGGATGATGTAGGCAAAATCTTTTAGTGAATCTATTATCTTACTTCTGAGTAATGCAACGGATTTATGAAGTCGCAAGAATATGATATATCAAAGCAGTGTATCATACAAATCTTTTCACCACTCCAGCGAGGAAATATTGTTAACTTATAAGGGGATGAACTCAACTTTAACGCTTTTGCCCGTCTAAACTAACGGTAGTGGTTTAGTTCGAATAGATAACGAGAGTGAGAGGCCCTAACTCCCTCTCTCTCGCAATTACTAAGTAACCTATTACCACGCTCGCACCCAGCGTTGCGTTATCTATTCGTATTAAGAGTAGTTTCCCAAATGCCGTGTTTTCAAAGGAATGTAATATGAGTTTTATTTTAATATTATAAAGTTGTTATCTATTTTTGTAAACAAATAATATCTAAACACTAAAATGCATATTTGTTCGTCGCCATTTTGTAATAATTGTTTTAATAATGAATTGAGTTACGTACAAACTGAAGTATCCTATTAATATTTTTTAAAAACTCCTACAAACATGCATTTTAGTGTCATAGATATGATTTTTCTATTACCAAAAATAGATAAAAACTTACTAAAATTAAATTTAAACCCATATTACTTTTGTTTCGAAAACAGCCAATTGTTTCCCCTTAAACTGCAACAGCTGCACTGCCGCTTGTCTAAGGATCCTGGTGTTTAAAAGATATCTTCATCTCTTTAGATAAAGATTCTTCATCAGAGATACAGCGATTCAGTGTGATTGATGGTGATCTAAATTACGGGAATAAAACGGTATTTTATCATGTTTGGACGGCTAATGTTGCTTATGGTTGACCTACTTTGGGATAGGCGTGATGTAGGCTTGCGATGTTTTCGTGAATCTGTACAATACATTTCATTTTTGATTCGTCATATTTGATTATGTGGAATCTATGATCCGAGGTGCGATTCTGTTAAGGAAACAGACGATTCCGAAATCATAGTGCATTCTAACCTCCATATAAATAAGATTGATATTTGATCGACAGAAATTTAAATTTGTGAATAGGCATGCCGAATCACAATATTTATTTTTTTAAAGAATACTATGCTACATTTTTCATCAGTTCTTCATTCAATCATGCCTTGACGTCCTCTCCAGCCACTTTTAAACTCCGTAGCTCCTACTAAATGTTAAACAAAAGTGAAGTTAAAAACTTGAACACTTTTAGAATACCTGCATTTAATTTTAATCTCTTATCACCTTTATATTATAACACTGTGTTTCGACGCCAGACCACAAATGCGCAAAATGTAAAGTTTTTTTTTATCTATTTTCGGTCCATTGACGTATACCGTAGTGCTGAAATTGAAGCAGCGTGTAAAATGTGCATAATAAAGTGTAAGCCGTAAATTCTATTGAGTACTCTGGTTGTAGCATTAGTGATGAACTTGACCATGGAAACTAAAGCGAAAGTAATTGAGCTCTGGTTTAAGTTATGTCGGTTGCAGGTCTAGCAAATAAATAATCTATAAGCTATAATATCTCTATAAGCTATATATATATAAATATAAAAAATAATTCCTATTTCCCTTGGTCACGGCATCACGGCTGAAACGATTTCGCTGATTCTTAACACGCTTATATTAGCTTCACCTGTATGTATGTATGTATGTAATGTAACCGACTCCTTTGGACTCGATTTTGACCCACTTTAAACGGACAGATTTCATTAAAATTTTGCACACCTGTCAAAGATCGATGACAATGCACTAATTCGATAAAAAAATTAAAAAAAACGCTCTTATAAATAAACCAAATTAAAAAGTAGAAAATAAATAATAGTTTCAAAAAACTAAAAAACACGCTTTAAAAGTACTTCTAACTAAAAAGTGAAAAATAATTCCTAATTTAAGCTGCTTATTTTTCACTTTTTAGTTAGAAGTACTTTTTTTATGTTGTGTTTGTTATAGTCAGGAGATGGTTCTTATGAAATAAAAGACTAGGCAACTTGCGTAAAAAATTATGTAATTTAAGGATATCTAATCACTATATTAAATTTTCTAACGATTTTCTTACGTAATCTTAGCACTTTTGAACTTTTTGAATGTACCTTTATGGGGTTTGACATAACATTGACATAATAGTAATAGTAGCAGCCCAGTATTTAATACATGTCCCACAGCATTGCTGGGCTCGGGCCTCTTCTCATGACGAGAAGGGTTAGGCCATAGTCCACCACGCTGGCCAAGTGCGGATTGGTAGACATTGACATAATGCGTGCTGCAAATATCATCACAGAGAATGTATGCATAGTTAAGACAGGACAACGTCTGTCGGGTCAGCTTTTAATATATATAAAATTAATAAATAAATTCGCGACAACCAGATGGCGGAGTTGGCAGTGCATCTGTCTGCGACTCTGTGGTCGCAGGTTCGATCCCCGCTCAAGACAAATCTTTGTGTGCATGAACATGGAGGTTTCTCTTGGTCTGGGTGTTTCTATGTTTAATAAGTATGTATTTACAAAAGAAAAGTATATATGTATTAGTATCAGTTATTCTAGTACCCATAGAACAAGCTCTGCTTAGTTTGGAACTAAATGGCTTTGTGTGTAACACACACACGTGTGATATTTATTTATTTATTCTTCTCTCTTTCTGTATTAATCGAAACTGTCGAGCAAAAAAAGGTATTTATGCCTTTAAACATATTTATGCAATTAAGATTCGTGTGAATAATATATATTTATATATTTATTTATTTATTTAATGGAAGACCAATAGCAGTAACAATTATATTAATAAAAATATTATGCAACATTCAGCCATTCAGCCAAGGTCCTGACGAATAAGTTACAATATATTATAAAATTAAGAATTACGAATGTACTGCAACAAATTATAACAGAGCCTTAGACAAATCAATTGCTTCAATAATTCTAAGCAGACTTTTGACATTGAAAAAAGAAATCCCGGCTTAGCACCCGTCTCATCGACTCCAGGTTTGCATTAAATATATCAACATCATGTAATTTGCTTGCATCATTAAGGGTCTTACTAGCTCTCCGGACAAAGCTATTCTGCCGATAGTTAGTGGAAGGTGGAGGGGTGAATAGTGTCGCGTATATTTCGTAGGTATACTAATACTGACTTAGGAGAGTAGTTTCGGGCTGTTCAACGACGACGAAAGCAATAATCCTTACTAATATTATAAAGGCGAAAGTTTGTATGTATGGATGTATGGATGGATGTTTGTTACTCTTTCACGCCAAAACTACCGGGTCGATTTCGATGAAATTTTGCACACATGTAGCTTATAGTCTGGATTAACATATAGGCTACTTTTAATTGACATACCACGCGGGCGGAGCCGCGGGCGGAAGCTTGTAATTAAATAAATAATTATTACACGATCAATACAATATTTGGGGCTAGATGTAACGTTGGTTAGCGTATGAGCCTTTCACCGTGTGGTCTCAGGTTCGATTATCGGGTCGGGCAAATGTTTTATTTGAGATTTTTTCGGCAGCTCAACCCACGCTTATATTAGCTTCACCTGTATGTATGTATGTATGTAACCGACTCCTTTGGACTCGATTTTGACCCACATTAAACAGACAGATTTCATTAAAATTTGGCACACCTGTCAAAGATGAGAATGCAATAATTCGATAAAAAAATTAAAAAAAAAAAAAAAAAATTAAAAAAAACGCTCTTATAAATAAACCAAACTAAAAAGTAGAAAATAAATAATAGTTTAAAAAAATTAAAAAACACGCTTTTAAAGTACTTCTAACTAAAAAGTGAAAAATAATTCCTAATATAAGCTGAAAAAAGCGTGGGGCGCTCTGTGCCATATTTTTCGTCTATCGAGCAACCCACGCTTATTTTTCACTTTTTAGTTAGAAGTACTTTAAAAGCATGATTTTTAGTTTAGATATAGATTTTTAAACTATTATTTTTTATATGAAACTGAAACATAACAGGTGAAATGTTAGTGAAAAACACCTCTGAAACGCCTTTCTGAGTAAAAAGCTTTTAAGCAGACGGGTTAAACATTTTCTATCATATAATTTACAAAAACATTCATAGGTGCCCCCATTTACCAAAAGCGCAATGATGTTGAATAATATAATATTTACATTCCATACCTGGAGGACGTGTTTTATCAGTATGGCGGTTTCTCATCGCAAACACGATTCAATATGAAATATGCTATTATAGCTTATGCGATAAATTTGGCCCACGGATCACATAACATAACTTCACGACTATATACCTAACTTACCCAGAACGGTGGCAGAGGTGTATAGCACTCACATTTTACCTGTCATGTTTAGGTCCCAAGGAGGTGAGCCTTTCGCCATCCACGGGGCACAATTCTAACTACATGCTTCTACTGATAATCTCCTGACAAAGGATACACTCATATATACCTTAAAAAGGATCGCGGATTGAAGACTTAACGGTGGTATGAAATATCAAAGTGTTAACACAGTTGTTGTGATAACACTCACATTTTACCTGCACCATGCCAAAAACAGCACTGTTTCTAAAGAACTCTTACGCCATGTGTATCAAAGTGTATAATACAGTACCAACTAGACGAAATTAAAATGTTATCCAACAAACGTTTTTCACAAGAACTGCGCAAATGGCTTATAAAAATTTACTTTTATTCTGTGGCTGATCTTTTTACCACTAAAATAAATAATAATGTATGTAAATAATAATAAATGTATCTTTATAATTGCTCTGTATTTTAAAAGCTTAATACTAAAATGATGTTGTGTAGTTATAATTATAAAATAATAATGTCATTTTTTTTATCTATGTAATTAATATTAAAATACTAATTTTATAATAATATATTATAACCCATTTAATGATTATTGTTAATAATAATTTTAATCATTAATGTACGTAATAATACTAACATTTAATTTTTATTTTTATTTATTTTTTTATGTCATGTCATTATTATGATAAAGAGTTTATGGCTCTGGAAATAATTAATTTAAGAACTTATTGTACCACACTAAATATATTGACGACAAATATAGAGACAATAAATATATTCTATTCTATATAAATAATTATATTCTATTCTAAGTTAGGTCCCATGTGATAGGGGGTGAGCCTATCGCCTTCCACAGGGCACAATTCCAACAACATGCTTCTACTGAGAATCTCCTGACAAAGGATACACACATATATACCTTAAAAAGGATCGCGGATTGAAGACCTTTGGTCGTTTGTGCAACCTTTCACCACAAAATGACGCATGATGTGTTCGACCGCTCACGGTGACAGCCAACCACAGACAAAATCACTACGCGCTTGATGTAGCACCATTGTGCCACCAGAAAGTGTTCCCACTTTTATCGCGTGTTTAGGCCTGTTCTTAACATTAGGTCTAATGTGAGTTTAAAACTTAATTAGTACGCGTGACTTACTCTATACTGTATTGTTATTTTCAAAAGTAAAGCAGAGGCGAGAACTCTCCAAGAACAATTAAACGAGGCTTTGTTAAACAGAGCGTAAATAGAAATAACAATAACTGTTTACAACGATATGTAGCGTGTCTTAATTTAATGTGTGTGGGTAGGTAATGTATGTAACAAAATACGAATGTAGTTAGACAATTAAAACGATTGTTACGGAGCTAATCCTGAAGTATCTGTAATCCTTTTTTATCCCTTTGATGTTTTTTTCATCAGTCTTATTTCAAATCTCATTAAAATTTTAAACTCTGATGGTTACATAAACATATTTTTAGCTATCATAACATTTTGTAATCATAGTAATATAATGCTTTTAGACTAGTTACATATCGTTACCATATTATTATCACGTATGAATAAAGTTCACGTATATAAAAATACTACAATAATAAAATGCTTCAAAGTAATCTAGAGCTATTTAATTAACCAACGCGAGTACAAAACATAATTAGTGCACGTGGCTTACTTGAGACAGTATTGTAAAGGCCCATTTACACAATTCCAGTTTCGCAAAGCTATTCTCTTGCCATCTCTGTCTTTTAATCGTGATAAACAGAGCAAACATTAGAATTACCTTGCGGAAGCATCATATAAATGGGTCTTTTCTCTCAAACGTAAAGCAGAGGCGAGTAACTCTCGGAGTATAATTAAACGAGGCTTAATTAAACGGTGCGTAAATAGAAATAACAATAACTGTTTATAACTGGACTTAATGCGTAGTGTGTAATGTGTGTGTTCTTCTTTATTGTAGACTAGTTTTTCCCCGCGAAAATACTCGTACAAGAGACGTTTATGAATAGGAGCAAAAAATGGCGAAAATCAGATCCAGGTTCCCTTAATCAATAGTTATAGCTGCTCCCTAATATATATCAACATAATATCACGCCTATATTACCCAGAAAGGTGTTGCAGAGGTGTGTTAAACTTACATTTAACCTATTATGTTTAGTTCTCATGTGAAAGGTGAACATATGGCCATCCACAGGGCATGATTCCAACCCCGTGCTATTAAGAATTTTTAGATGAAATAATCTCAAATAACACATTAGCCCGAACCGAAAATCAAAACCGAGACCTACCACTTGGCCTACGACAATTTTCATCAAAATAGTTTCTGTGATTTAGCCGAAAAAGCGCGCTGACTGACAGTTATTGCTGCATTTATGATATGAAATTGCGGTACTGTAGATTTATCATAAACTGACACAAAATTGTTGTACTTTATTATACTGCTGCATTGTGGCGTTGCAAACCGGAAGACAATATTAGTGCAGGTACTATTAGGCAGCTTAAAGGTGAGAAGGTTATGCTTACATCCTTAAACGTATACATAAGAGGTCAGGCATTTTAAAGTCATATACGAGGCTAGGTAATTTGCTACTTTTTGACTGATTCGTTTGTCTACCAGTAGGGTATTCGACCGCTCATCGCGAGTTCTCAAGGTCGCTTTCCAGGTTGGACAATAGTCTGAAATACGGAATCTGGGTTAGTACACGATTTACCATGGGATTACCATCATTCATATGGGTCCAAACATGACAGGTTAGATATTAGTGTTACACACGTCTGCCCGACTCTTTTGGTTAAAACAAGGTAAATAAATACAAGGAACAAAATCACGTTTGCCGAACAAATTGAACATTAGAAGCAGCCAGTTTGTATGGAAAACTTGTTTTTCGTATGACCTATTGGAATGTATTCTGTTACTGATGCTGAACAAGCCCCTTAAGTTTCCAATACCACAACAATTTCAGCGTGTATAGGCGTGGTGTAATGATCGCTTTCTTTTAAACCACTAAACTAACAGAATAATCGCAATAGTGTACGTCTGTGCGTTAATAGTGTAAAACGTTTAGCGTGCCACAATGTCGCGACTCCCTGAACGCGTGCCAATGTTTACAGTTTTTCAGTCTAGCAGTGATTCAGATATTGTTTACTAAAAATAGTCACCGCGACACATTCTTAATTTGTTTTTTGTATAGATATTTTTGGTTCATTCTCGTTTTATTTTGTCAATTTAACTTGTACTATAACACAGATAAGTCTGTTTTTCACAGCGCTTTTCTGTTCAATTTATTAGCTAATACACTAACTTGGTGGCCATGGGACTACCTCGGCAGTAAATTCTATGAATAAAAAAAAAGTTCAAAAATAACGCAGAAATCGATGGATATACATTAGAAAAATACGCGTTGTATATGGGAAAAGGTAAGCTTTTTAGGGTTCCGTAGTACCTACAAGGAACCCTTATAGTTTCGCCATGTCCGTCTGTCTGTCCACGGCATAGCGACGAAACCGTTGGTGCTAGAACTGAAATTTTGCATAAACATGTATGTTAACTAAACAAAGAAAGTCGTAGAGTAAAATTTGGAAAAATTTTTTTCAGGTAGCTCCCCTACATGTAAAGTAGGGATGTTTTTTTTTTTGTCGCCTACCCCATAGTGTGGGGTATTGTTAGATAGGACTTTTAAAAACGTTTAGGGGTTGCTAAGACAGTTTTTTGATTTAGGGATCCGGTTGCGAGATAATTAACTTTAAAGAGCAAATTTTTGTTCGAGTAGGGCGTCCCCCCCCTCTAAAAGCTAAACTACTGGATCCTAAAATCTGAAAAAAATTGTGTCGGTAGTACATGTAATGAACTTTAAAGGAAAACTATAGCGGATAAGTTCACTTCATTAGTTCAAGAGGAATAGGGGTCCGAAATGTCAGATGCAGTTACTCAGAATATTTCGTTCAAAATTCTTGAAACATAAATATACATACATAATACATATATAAAATCTCGCCTTTATCCCACGGGGGTAGGCAAAGACGATGGAACGCCATGTGCTTCGCTCCTTACATACTTCTTTCGCTTCCTTAACCTTCATTCATCTCGTCATACGTGCTAGCTGGTTTCGTGTACTACAAAAATTTCCTATCTGAAGGACGCTATTTATCTGGTTACTTTAACTTAATTAGTTCTAGAGTAATTGGGGTCCAAAGTGTAAAATGCAGTTACTTAGAATAATTCGTGCAAATTACAAAAACCTTTGAAAGTAATGACTTGTATGAATATGTTACTTGTTTAATACAGATAGTAAATCCCTTTTAAGTCGAAATATGTTGTTACGACTAGCTACGGAAGCCTACTGCGCGTGGCCCGACACGCACTTGGCCGGTTTTTTTAAAGTTGATTGTCAATTTTACTCTATTTACCATCATTAATAACCAAAAATTATTTATTTAAATAAAAAATAAGTCTGCTTATTTTTATTATCCTTAATAATGATTACACTATAACATCGATTTCAGTGGAATGTGAAGAATTAGGAAGGAATAGAAAGAATATAGGAATTTATTGTTGTGCCAGACATCGCGCAATTTTTTCGCAATGTGGTGATTTATCATCAAGCAATGTCTGGTGACTATCTATCTCTGCCATCTAAGGATAGACATACTAAACTATACTATAAACTGTATCTACATATTGGGCATGGACAAATTTATGTATTTTGATGTCCTCACTGATCCCTAAACATACCTAGGTATACGAGTTTATGTAAATTTTCTTTAATGAACAGACATGGTGTATTTGCTGTTTTAGAATTACTACGTCGTACACATTATATACATAAGGACTGTAGATTTGTTTGTAGTTTTTGCCAATTGTATGAGTATCGACATTACGAGTACAACATTGTTATGTGCATTGTACAATCTTAGCTCTTAATTACATTTGAATTATAATACTAAATAACTTGTAAACAGAAGAGAACTCTTTGCCGACAAACTGCTAAGCAGTTTGGCAGAAAAATTGTAAACCTACAAAATGTAACCCTTTTTGATAATAAATAAATACAAATACAAATATACTACTACCTGTTAGCAGCTATGGTTCCATCCACGTGGTACGTTATAGTGACAGTTCTGCTCCCGTGGCGTTTAACGTGATGTTTAAGTTCAAATGGAATGAATTACGCTTGTTTTTGCTTAACATGTCATTGCTGCTCCGCTCCTATTATTCGTCGCGTGATATTATAGAGCCAATCCAACACAAAGGTTTTATACGCTGGTTCTCAAAATATTGTATAGCCATGAATATATTAATAGTGATGTTTTAATCCTTGATTATGTTATAACACTTAGTTAATTTACGGCTTGCGTTCATATTATTATAGCTAATTAACTGTTTACCTTTACCCTTAGGTCGTAAGTTAATAATACTACGTCCAAGCCAAGGTTAGACTTTTTTCTATAGTTCAAATAGGTGTGTGCCTTTCCCAGTGTAGCCAGCTACCCTTTCTATAAGGCTAAAACAAAGAGCACTTAAGTAATATGGAGAGAAAATTAAAGCATTTATCTATGCTAATAAGTCTGCCAAAACACACGGGGCAGCGACAAATAGTTTTATATGACGTGCATGAGCGGCGCTCTCCTACATTCGGCAGCGGCGGACGCATGACTAGTCCTTATGAGTTAGTTGAGGGCTAAAATAATATTGTTGTACATCTGCTAACTACATAGTAAGCTACATTGTTCTGCATCCACAAAAAAAATGTTTAGATGTCTATTAATTTCATTATATTCTTTCTCATGATCTCGGCAGAATGCAAATTTCTTCAGGTATGTTTTTATATCGATCTCTTTGTGTAGGTAGGGAAGCTACTTCTTTGAGCTTTAGCTTAAGCTACTCCTACTCTACGTGAATAAAAATCCATTACAAACAGCTGTGTTTATAAATGTGTGGGTTCCACGCCTGATCTGAATGTTTCTACGTGCATGCATCTTTTATATTATTTCTTTTATATTATGAATGTTAAAGTTCGTGAAAATATGTGTCACGGTCACTTGTGAATGGAGATTTTTCAAATTTATAGAAGAAGGTAGAGCTCTTGTTAAGTGGTGATAGAGCTCTTGTAAATGAGCTCGAGGGCGGCAGCACCACCGTCTCACCTTTAACCTGCCGCCAAATAGTAGTGCTGTGTTTGTACTGTGTTCCGGTTTGGTGGTGAGATCAGGCTCTGAAATTACTGGCACATGAGGCATAACACTGTAGTCCTCAGATGCAGCGACGCATCTATAATCTGCTTTTGTGGATTGTTGATGTCCATGGGCTGTACTCCACTTACCATCAGGTGGACTACACGTTCTTTCGCTGTGAGCGTAGTATAAAAAAATAATTAAAATCATCTTGGTATAGATATGATGTTGTTCTTCTTTCGTGTCGATGGCTGCAGTCATATTCTATGAGCCCAGTGCGTGGCCACGCGGATAGCGCTTTCATCAGCTTTCTTAAGCGCTTCCTTTGTGTAGGTGGTAGAGCAAGTGGGACAGGTCATGAGATGGGCCATAGTCTGTAAAGCACTACATGCGCAATGTAGGTACGATTCGTCAACAAAACCCCACCTTACCAGGTTCTGTTTGCTTCCGACTTGAGTTCGGAGCCTATTGAGTGACTTCCAAATCGATCTTAGCAATTCGTGGCCATGTGGCAGGGTCTCCTTGATTGGGACATGTTGTATAAGGTCAAGTTATTTTTCTTGGACTACTGCAATGTTTATTTAGATAGATAGATAGATAGAAAATACTTTATTTGTACATAATTTCACATGAAAAACTTAAGAGGTAACCACAAAAAGAAAAATAACAGAAAAAATTTACAAAGGGCGGCCTTATCGCTTAAAGCGATTTCTTCCAGGCAACCTTAATTAAATAAACTTAAGTCATCAGTAAATTTACTACATTTACTTATTACTTACTGTTACTTTATCAATATGCCGATTAATTGTTTGCTGTTCTATTTAAAATTATTACTACTACTGCTCAGACACAACTTATATATTTATACATTATTCTTTAGTTATTTTATCTATTGGTGAAAATTACATGATAATCTGTTCAGTAACTTTTGAGTTTATCGCAAACAAACATAATTACAGACGTGGAAAAAAGCTTTATTATTTGTATAAAAAAGCTTGCAGGCAGAGGTTTGCGCAGGCGCATTACACTAAAAACAAATTAAATTTATGGTTAAGAAAAATACATTATTATTAAGGTTAACTTACAATTAGTTCTTTAACTAATAAAAAAACAAAATCATACCTAACTATTTACAACTGAAAGAATTATTTGTTGAGCTAAAATTACATCTATAACTATACCAAATAACTTTTAAGAAAACAACAAAAATTCGACCCATTCACCCTGTAGACATTTGTTACTCCTTCACGCAAAAACTACAGGGTCGGTGTCGATGAAATTTCGCTCAATGTAGCTTATAGCCTGGAATATCTTTTTATTGAAGTACCGCGTGGATAAGCGGCCAGAAGCTAGTTTCTGAATAAAACAAAACATTAACTATTGTTTGAACTTAGAACAAAAGGTTAGTAAAAAATAGTAATTCATAATTCGTAAACAAGTATTCATGGTCAATACAAGATTTGGCAACGAGCCAAGTTCAACCATCAAAAATTCACCGTCGAATGATGGTTAAATTTGACGATACAAGGACGATTATGAATTATGTTATGATAGAGATTAGTTATGTATCGCGTATTCCTACCGTCAATGCTTTTTATTATCTTTATTAGCAATCGTATATTGATATATGTTATCCGTCGAACACAAAACGTTGGCGAGATGATAAAGTATTTGGATACATTTAATAATTATATAGAATGTGTGTAGTAAAACAATGTACAAAATGTATACTAAGAACAGTTGAAAATTATGGTACGGGCAGGATTTGAACCTGCGACCTTCTGCATCCTTGTATCCTACTTAGTATAGGAACAAATGGATGAACATGACGTCACAAAATTCCGTAACATACAGTTGAGAAATTTAGGGTTCTGGCAAGAGGCGGCCGTAGCTGGTTGGTTAAAGTAACTGCCCGGTGCAGAAGGTCGCGGGTTCAAATCTTGCCGGTCCCATATTTTTTTATCTATTTTGTTAGTATAATGCGCTAAGCATAGCTAAATGCTATAAAATAATTAATAAGAAATCTACAATCATAATGTATCGTCAGCCAAATTACTAAGAAATAGGCCTTAACCTTCCTATAGCAACCATCATACGTTAGTTATAAAATAAGCTATCTGTTGAGGTTATTGTTTGAAGGCATTTAAACGTGACGTAGGGCAAAGACAAAATTCAAACCTAGTTTATACATCTGGGTTAGAGTTGTATGCTAGTTTGTTTCAGCCAGTTCAGAGCAAAACTTTTAGCAAACGTTGGTTTATTTCATGATTGGAGGTGGCATATAAAAGTACGCTTTTGTTATTAGCAAAAAGGGTGTGACAGAAGATTACTAAACCGACATTTCACTCATGTTCAGGTCTCATATGCCTATCTATTATATTCTATCCTATCACCAATAACCGAGCACGATCCCAGATTTCGCGCTGTGTGTACTGAGATTTTTTCATACGGAGTTGTATTGGGATGGGAATTTCCACCTAACACTTTTCATCCGGAGATAAAGACCTTTATTACACTACCGCTAGTACAACAAGGCAGTCAGTAATTAGAACATGTAACTCGTTAGCAAACATATCATCATTATTATATAACAGACAAAGAAAAGTAGGTTCGTTAATTAATAAATATACGACTACATTAAAGATACCAAAACTTGGCTTTACACCATTCTGAGAGAGACAAGAGTACATGATGACTTTAATGAAAGTGAATCTAAATCTAAACACTTAATGATTGGCTCACATGTAGAATTGTAGACATAACAAGCAAATCAATGTTTTCAAATGACCAAATGTTTGACAGATTCTTACATTATACATACATTCATCATGGCTATATTACCTTGAAAGTCGTGGCGTGGTCGTGTACCCATAGTTCACCTGTTATGTTTAGATTCTGTCTGATAGGGGGTTACCCTATCGCTATCCATTGGGCACAGTTCCAACTCCATGCTGCTGTAGAGTATTTCCAGATGGAAAAATAAAAATTAGCTATTTTGTCCGACCCGGGAATCGGACCGAAGACTTCGCGGTGAAAGGCCGCATACGCTTAACCAACGTGTTTACATTATTTTGACTTGAAATGATTTGCTTCGTACCTACCTTCCTACAATTATGTAGGAATGCATTTTTGTATTTAATGAATAATATTTATGTTTGTGTTGATTGACTGATATAAAGCGATCGTGGTAAAAAGGGTGATAAAAAATGGCGGGTAAAATGTTGTACTTTTCTAAGAGGATGGAAAACAGGTCATTAATCAAAAATTTTCGGATTTCTTTCAATCAGTTTTTGAACCAGCACCTTCGTCTCTACCAGCCTGGACTCCACCGTCGCACTGTGATGCTGATACTATTACTGACAAGTTGCACATCGATGACTTTAAGATACTCAAGGCGTTGAAACAACTTGACCCAACTAAAGGAGCCGGTCCTGACGGGTACCCTGCTCTGTTTTTCAAGAATGCTGCTTGCAGTGTATATAGGCCACTCCACATACTATATAATAAGTGCCTAGAAGAAGGTGTTTTCCCAAAAGTGTGGAAAGAGGCGAATATAACACCGGTACACAAGGGAGGGCCGAAACAGGAGGTTGAACAATACAGACCCATCTCTATTCTATCAACTTTGTCAAAACTTTTTGAAAGACTAGTCCATAATGAAATCTACCCAATGCTGCATAATGTAATAATACCTCAACAGCATGGGTTTGTAAAGCGTCGTTCTACGGTTTCTAATCTACTTGTCTTTACAAACTATCTCTTTGAAAATATCGATAGACGCTTACAAGTCGATGCTGTCTACACAGACTTCAAAAAGGCATTTGACAAGGTTGATCATGAAATCCTACTAAATAAAATCGCTTTTAATGGTATACGAGGTAATCTGCTTTGCTGGTTCTCCTCATATATTACAAATAGGACACAAAAGGTAGTTGTGAATGGCCATCAGTCTAATATAATTTCCATAACTTCTGGCGTTCCACAGGGTTCAATCTTAGGGCCTCTTCTTTTCAATATTTACATTAACGATATCTCAAAGTGCTTTAAGGGTACCAAATTCATTTTGTATGCGGATGATTTAAAAGCTTACAGAGCCATCACTTGTCTACAAGACTGTTATCTGCTCCAGGAGGATCTTGATCGACTCACGTCGTATTGTATTAAGAACAAGTTGCAACTTAGTATCCCAAAATGCCAATATATAAACTTTACAAAAAATAAAAATATCACTAAGTTTAATTACCATCTAATGAATGTTGGACTAAACAATACTGGACTAGTGAAAGATCTTGGTGTTCTCCTGGATAATAAAGTGTCACTTAACCAACATGTAGAAAAAGTGGTAAATAATGCATTTAAGATGTATGGATTTGTGATGCGGTCATCTACAGAATTTAAGCGTCCTACCACCTATCTTCACTTGTACAGAACGCTCGTAAGATCACAACTGGAATACGCTGTCTCTATCTGGAATCCCTTCTACCAGAAATATAAAGACGTATTAGAGAATGTTCAGCGAAAGTTTTTACGTGCAATGAATTATAGGTGTTACCGGACGTATTCTGACTATTCGCAGTTGTTAAATAAATACAACCTTCTGCCTCTTGAGTCCAGATGCACATACTTGGAAGCCAACACTTTGTACGCTATTATCCACAACCGCTTTGACAGCATCGCTATTACATCCCAAATATGTTATGCTGTCCCTCGTACTGTCCATAAGCGTAATGTGCGTGCAGGTATACTATTCTCAGTGAATACCTGTCGAACCAACTCGGGACTCCGTTGTCCAATACGTCGTCTAGTTGAGTCCTATAATAAAAACTTTATGGATATTGATATTTTTGCTGACTCTCCGTCGAAATTCAAGTCCAATGTCTGTAAAATTCTAAAGGCTGAACATAAGGCAATATGAAGATTTATGATCTAATTAGTTGGTATTGTCTACAATTATAATAATATTGGTATTAGATATTAAATATGATTAAATTTAATATAACTTATGCATAACTTATGCATTTTATATAATTATTATTATTCTTTTTTATATTTTATTATTTTAATGTTATCATTGTTATGTGATTAATTATGATTAATGTACTCAATTTGAATTGTTTCTATTTAATTTATAAGTAGCTTTTTATTTGTCAATTAATTATTTGCTTATTTCTGTTGTCAATCTGAGGATAATGCAGTGGGCTGCAATATTGTCAACATCCTACTTACAACTAAACATTGTTATAAATATATATTGTAGCTGTTTATTATCCCTCAATAAATAAAATAAAAAATAAAAAAAACACTGACTTATTTTACCGCGTTATTTATAACTTTGATTTACCGAGTTTATGGTTTAAAATACACCTAAATATACAGTTTTCTACTGCAAAGCGATGCAGGTTTTGCGCGCACATTGTATATTCAAATCATTCACGGTGGAAGAGTTGTTCTGGACGAGTAAGAGAACGGAAGCACCAATGTTCCATCCGACTATGATGATAATAATATGATACTGTCCCGCATAGTATCCGGCCGTATATTGTTTAGGAGAACAGATAGGCCTGACATTAGAAAGTGGCCGGATAACCGTTCCATCTAAAGTATAAATTTAAAAAAAAAACTATTTTTATCATACCTTCTGGGCATCCGCATTTGACATTGCTGCGGAAGTATTCATTGAATCGTAACTTTTTAAATTTTTATTTTATTTCTATTTCAGCTGTAATTTTTATTTAAGATTGTTTTAGCAAACATTTTTAGAAAACAATAACACACATAATAATACGGGTCAAAGTTGGTACCGTTCACGGATTGTAGTAACTGCCATCCATAGTACTATCCTGTAAAAAGGATACGGTCGATTTCGAAATTTTAGTATATTCATTCTTCTATATAAATATTTGATTGGCATTTAAATTTATGAAATAGGCATGCCAGCAGACCATAATTTTACACTTCAATAGAATAAAAAACAACAAATGTTTATCATTCTCGTGACATTAAATACCCGATCATCGAACTCGCGACCTTCGCCGACCATTTCCGTTCTATATCAAACATCAAAGCGATACATTCAAAAGAAAATGTCTGAAGTCTCAGGTTCAATACCCGGCTTGTTTGTTTTTGTTTAACCAGATGAACAGGTGGCCGTAATCTATTAATTATTACTTGGTTAGGTATTAAAGATATTAATTTATCATCACTCTTCTTCTTCCTGAAAGGTGAAGATCAGGTGATTTTTGATCGCTTTTATGACTCACTGAGAATGAATTTATGGATGTACATTTTGCTGTGGTATTAACATTGAAATTGAAAGTTAGGTCAAATTGCACCGTACAATGTTGTATTATTTATCACTAAGCAAACTCAAGTTCTTTCATCTTTTGCACCTGCCATTTGCATTGTGTTCTGCGAAAAGATTGTTTTCATGTTTTTAAAGTTACAAGTGAACATTCATTTTTTTTACACGACTAGGATTAACTTGTGTGTCGCGAGGGTATTAACATACATACATTTCACACACACATAGCACACCCAGATTCAGAACAAATCTTTGCGAATCACACAAAGATTTGTCCTGTGTGGGGATCGAACCCACAACACCAGTGCACTCTTATCATTTTCTGTTAATATTATAATAGTGAAAATTTGTAAAGATATGTGATATACCGTACACCATAAGCAATGTCAGCATTTTCATGCGCATGGGCAGTGGGCATGTACTTTTATCTAAGCATTTACGTCAGTTCGCGATCTTTCCGCATCGGCTAAAGACACGGCTCCACCAAACCGCGCGCGTAGCCTTCTTTTGTCGATTATTACACGTTTAAGTACAAATTTACGTGTTTCATTTATGGACCTTATCGTAAGGCTCTACATTTTGTTTCTTAGCGAAAGCGAAAGCTCCTTTTCTATAGTTCTAACTACTGCCCATCGGTTTAGTCTTATGCGTGTTTGTATGCAATAATCTTCAAACATCACGCTTATGTAACTCAGAAGGATATGGCATTTATAACCTCCCCATTTCACCTGATATTTAAGTCCAATGTGATAGGGGGTAAGCCAAAAATCCAACCCCTTGTGCTGCTATTGAACATTTTCCCTGAAAACATCCTAAATAACACTTTAATCAGTGTTTAATTTTTTGCGTTTTGAAGTTGAATACGAAAAGAATTTTAATGTGTAGACAAAGTGCGAATAAAACAGAGGTATACCACTTACAACCTTCTATCTTTTAAGCTTAACATCTAAAATGTCTCACCAAAAATGCCCTGTCATTTTATTTTACGGTATCCCTGGGATATATTAAAAGTTAGACAACATTTTACTCGAAACGGCGTAAAGGGACGGCTTGTTTATATAATATTAACTAGAGTTAATAATTCATAAACACTCGCGATAATATGGTTAACTTTATGAGAGAGTTCTTTTAAATGTGTTGGTACATCTCTGGGGCCTTATATTTTGTGGTTCGAATGTTGTAAATAATTTGAGGCTTGTATTAAACACGTCCCAAAGTTAAAGGTTGAAGTTTATGGAAAGGTTAGAACTGTATATACAGCAGAAACTATCTAAGCAAGTGTAAAATTTATTTGTCAGACATTCATCAATTTAAAGGCTTCTTAACAATGTGAACATAACTTTTTGACAAACACATTTCCTTGGTAAGGCAAAACTTAATTATATAACTGAATCGTGACGTATTGATTTGGGTTTCATTGTGGATTTTACCTTCAGTTTTCGACTTGATAGACGTTATAATCTCCATAGATACACACACGTGGCCAGTTTTACTATTTCAAATAAGATATCAATTATGCACATCTGAGTGTCGTTATAATTTCTCACGTTTGTTTATATACCGAAGTAGAACCTCATTTCTAGTAAGTCTGTTTTGATACTGAGCTGAAATTCCAAATCATTAACGATGATTGTGACATAACCACTTATAATACGCCACATTAAACCATCCAACTCAACCATAAAAATAAACAAAATCTTTATGTAATTTTCCCAGATGTTGTTTACCTAATCGAAGGCCCAAGACAGTAGATGTCAACCTCGCGTTTCGAAATCAAGTGCTAACTGGGTCAATGCCTGGACAAACGTCAGTGCCCAAGGTTCAATACCTGAATGAGGTATTTTTAGAGAGTACTAAGTCATCGATACGAATAAAACGAAAAAAATATGGGGAGATGATAGATGTTTATTTGTAAGCATTTTGTGAACAACATATGTAGAGTATTTGCCGGCTTTCAGACACAAACTTCCGCTTGCAGTTTCACCCAATTGGTTGGTCGGAGCTTCGAACGTGATACAGAAATATGCGTGCACGACTCTACTACATGTTATTATATGAAATGCACTGCTCAAAGAAATCTCTATTCGTAGTCAGTACGTTTCGGTGAAAACTTTATTGATAGAAAACATTGTTCATAGAATCTCGGTCCATAGAAAGCAATGTTGACATACGCGTAGAATTCTGTTCAGAGAGAATATTCAAGATTATAGAAATCAGATAAAGATGAATAGAGGCTCAATATCTTTACGAAGTATTTTTAGTACATCGTTGATTTCTTAGTTATCGGTACTAAATCGGTGCAGAGAATGAATAGGTTTTTATGCAACAGAGAGCAAAGTTCGTATTTTCTTCGAGTGCTATTTTTTTCCCCGAATAAACGAAAGATTCTATATCTAGCTTAGGATCTTGAGCGTAATGAGCGACTCAAAAACGCGAGATATATAATATTGAAATGACGTGATTCCGAGATGACGTGGTGACAAAGTTGCGGCGCATTTAAAAAAAGAAGTGCAGCAAAATCGAGTTTATCGACAAGACGAGTTTTTCAAAGAACGGCTTTTCGAGCTGCTGAAGTGAAAAGAAAATTTATGGTCAGATTGATTAGTGTTTATTGGAAGTGGGTGAGCTTTCTGAATGAGGTGTGAAGGATAAACATGCGGTTTAAATCATTATCTGACAGCTCGTTATGAACAATTTTTTTTTTTTTTTAGATAGCTCTGGTAAATACTGCCTCGTTGGTCTGCTCAATAATCGGGCAAAGGCACTTGTCTCACCAGCAACGATTAACGAGTAACGAGTAGAGCTAGAACTAGAAACGAGTTAACGAGACACGGGGAGCGAGTGCGTAGTTCCGATATTTGTGTAGCTCGGCTATAAGCGAGTGCAGTGTGAACAGTCAGCGATCAACTGTTTGTATATGCATCTCTTTTGTTCACACGGAAAGTATATCTATTGTACGTTTCTTGAGCGAGAAAATAGCCGATAGTTAGTCGTTTTCTCGTCGTTGGTGGGACAACTGCCTAAGTTATATTTGTGATTTTTCCACCAAAAAGTTCTTAATACCAACATGGAATTAGAATGGCGCCAAGTAGAAGGCGAAAAGCTCAACCCCTATTTCATGGGACCTAAAAACATAACAGGTGAAGTGTGGGTATTATACACCTCTGCTATGCCACAACCGTCTGGATAATATAGTCATGATATTATGGTTTGGTAAAAAATAACCAAACACCGAATATAAAAGCACAAACACATTACAAAATGAGCATTTGGAAGTTTGAAACGTGTTCGTACCTGGCTTTCAACATTTCGTGTCAACAATCTAAAACATCAATTACACATGGTAAGGGTAGGGCCCGCTTCTGTTAGGCAGAGAATTTGAAGCAAATTATTTGTTTATTAATACAATAATGATTATGAGTGTTTACTTCATATGAAATGAGTGAGATACTTTATTTATGCAATGGATATGACTGTTTCGTATATATTCGGCTATATTACCCAGAAGGGTGTGGCAGAGGTGTACAACACCCACACTTCACCTGTTTTGTTTAGGTCCCATAAGATAGGTGGTGAGCCTATCGCTATCAACCGGGCACCATTCCAATTCGAGCTGCAATTGTGAATTGCCTGATGTAAAGTTCACAAATAACACTTTGCTCGACTCGGGAATCGAACACGAAACCTCGTAGTGAGAGGCGCATACGTTAACCACTAGATCATTGAGGTCAGTTCTCAATAATTTTATTCAAATACTTACCAGATTCAAAAAAGATATATTCAATTTATGCAAATAACTGTGACAGCATTTTTTTACTTCAGAAAAATCAGGAAAGTTTTTATAGTTTGTGAAAAAACTAGTTTAAAGATATATTGTGTTCTGAACTAGTTTCAAGGCTTTAGTCCCTGTGCTTGGCACAAAGTCATCCACAAACTATACGCCTAATCTGATAAGGCTAAAATACTGAAATAAAGCTTTTCGTTTAACTACACTGCCAAATTAGTACAAATTATTGTAGTTCGAGGGTCACCTTGTAGTAAATAATAAATACCCTTGGACAAACTTACAAGCGCAAGCGGCAAAATTAGGTAACTAGTAACAATGTGAGGCAGTTTTCAACAAAACATTTACATTATTACTAGTGGCGCCACAAATACATTCGGATTAAGTTGGTTAATTATTAGGGCGGTTTTTTCTTCGTATGGGACGATTTTTATCAGAGAAGCCGAGGTAGTTGGTCTTGAAATAAAGCTGTAAGTAATATATGAGATTGCGTGAACACGAAGGAACAATACACTTATAGTGTAGGGGATTTATTGTGTTTGCGTGTGTTTGAAACAAGGAGCCAGGATGTTGTATGACCTTTGAGAGGTCGTAGCCTTCGACTTGCAGTTATTAGATGCGTCAGCTAATGCTACTTTTCGTTGTACAGAGGGCCAAGCAGTTAGGTATCCAGGGAAAAAACTTTCACGTCGCAATGACGACTGACTACTCTAGATAAGCATGTGTGAGTTACATATTTAGTAAGTGTAATATACCCACTATTTAGGTATGTAACTCACATATCTATAACTGGTGAAGTCAGTCTTCACTAAAACATTGAAGTTTTTGCCCTGCCTACCTAACTGCTTGGCCCACTGTACACACCGTTTCACATCAAGCAATTTTAGTATAAAATGGTCTGGCATTGCATGGGAAACTAAACAATGTGAGATCATTGACTACATAAAAAAAGGCAGGACTCCGTCTCTTGAAACACTTACTGAAGCACCCATAGTAAGTCACACGTACACACAGAACACACACATTGACACAATAGTAAGTCAATCGCCCGCCATTACGCTTTGGACTGTGCTGTTGCTCGGATGTTCAAGTAAAATAATTAAAAATGCCGTCTTGTGTTGTGAAAAGCTGCCGAAACCATAGCGCCTCGATAAAAAAAAACCAGGGGATCACTTTTCATAGGTAAGCAAGTAATATATTCAGCTTATTGCCGAAATTATATTGTTTTCGTAAAAAATTATACCAAAACTATCAGTGTTGACAGTCAATAAATATTTTCATTTACCCTGAATTTGGGTAAATATTTTTTAGTAGTATTATTATTCTATGTTTTATAGATTTCCTGCGGCAAACGACGCGTGGAAATATTTTTGGGTAGAAATAATTAGAAACTGCAGAAATTATAACAGTTGGTAAAATTAAATCAGCATAAGAGATTGTAAGTAATTGAAAAGCACACCACTGATCATTATTATTTATTGTAAAAAAATGGAACGACACAATTAATTTTACTGTGCTAATGTTAAAGCAATTATTGCTTGAACATTTGCACAATAAAATTAAAAATAAATGTTAGTAATAATTACAAAAGAAATTAATTTATAAAAAAACAATTTTACGAAGAATTTTTTTTTGTAAAATTTGATTTAAATTGTCCTATTCATAACATTAAATGTAATAGTGTCTGCTGTACGGGGAAGACGCTATCTCCTGCAACCCAGTTATTACTTGTGCAGGCGTTAGGGGATTCACAAGTTAAGGATGCTAGTGGTCAATAAAGATTTTTATTTTTGAAATAGTCAAAAAAACTGTTAATAAAAATGAATATTTCGTTGATTATTGTGTAAAACACATGTACGATGTGATGTAACAAATCGTATGATTTCTCACATTTGCGAATACGAATGTTGACCTTCAAATCAAGGGCCCGCAGAATGTCATACGAGTTTGAGATTTCGTGGCAGCCATGTTAAAACGAAACGATAAAAGAATTTAGGTGAAATGAAGCGGGAAGTCCGTCACAGGGTGTAAATTTTCTCGATTATTTTAATTGCCAATATTTCTTTAAATATTGAAAAATCGCATGTAAGTGAATATAAGCTCCGCAATTGTTTGTTTATTTTAACTTAGATATTTTATTTGGTTTGTACATTTTGTTGACGTTTTCAAGCACTTTCTGATAGTTTATGTAATAAAGAATTTTTGATTTTGAATTGTTTTTAATTTTTTTGCTAACTGCTTTAACTTATCCTACTATCCGATTTCGGCTCCAGGTCCTAAACTGGGACACCCTGTATATCACTAAAGCATCTTTACCATCTAAGAATCAGGAAGGAACTTACATAATATATTATGTACAAAATTCGTTGCTTTGGGCACTCCTGACGCAAGGCAGCGAAGATGCTTTAGTGCAGCTACCCAGTTTTTGGAAAATATTTTAAAATTACGACTCCTACGGCGCTTCCTGATTCTTAGATGGTAAAGATGCTTTCACCTGCAGGCCCGCATCGACTGCTAGAAATATAAAATCAACTTTGTTTCGAAATTCAAACATAAAGTTGTTTTATATTGTTTGGTTTTTGGCCACGGTAGTATAAAACTACCTATATCATGTTTGATGGTAAAAAGCAGCAAATAAAAAAATATAAGAACTAAACCTCTAAAATATTTATTTAAATTATTGTAAAAATGTGGGTAATATTTCTCATGGCTGGTAACCCCTAACACACGCACACATAAACAGACCGGCGCCATTTTGGTGCTTCCATCATTTTATAGGTGACATTCTCTCCTGCTTTTTTTATGTACTCTATGTGTGAGATCATCTTATATGAGAAACTAGCTTTTGCCGAAACTTCGTCCGCGTGGCATTTGTTGTATTAAGTAGTAGCTGCGTCCGCCCTTTGACCTGCATTACTGCTCCGCTCCCGTGGCGTTTAGCGTACTGTTAAATATCTAAAGACCTTTATTGAGAGTTAGACTCTCAAACACAATAATTATCAAAATTTGACTAGTAGTTCTCGAGAATAGCGCAATTGAACAAACAAATAAACTTTTACCGGCCGTTTCGTCTGCGTAGTAGGTACATCGATATGAAGTAGCCTATGTTACGCGCCTTGCATTGCGTTCTTACACGTAGTTATAGCTTTTAATTGTCTGTTTCAGTTTTTAGAGCGTTTATAGTTCAAAGGATCGAGTTCAGAGCTTTTATTGTTAACGACAAACCAAATAAGGTTCGTCTAGCTAAAAGCTGGCACAAAAAGAGTTGAGAAATTTCGACTCCGGCAGCATACGAATCCATAGCTGAATTTGCAAAGCACTTGGGGCGTATACCCAAGAGGTGCAGGTTCGAGTCCTGCTGGATTCTTAATTTTTCAACTTTAATATTACATAAAATAAATGCATAGCAAAGCTAAAATTTGCTTTAAAATATTACAAGTATTTGATAAAAATGCGTCATCTCTTGACTGTAACAGTATTGATCTTAATTCAAACTTACAGTATGTGAATAGTACTTATTACATCACATAGATGGCGCTAAAACCAAATAAGGTTCGTCTAGCTAAAAGCTGGCACAAAAAGAGTTGAGAAATTTCGACTCCGGCAGCATACGAATCCATAGCTGAATTTGCAAAGCACTTGGGGCGTATACCCAAGAGGTGCAGGTTCGAGTCCTGCTGGATTCTTAATTTTTCAACTTTAATATTACATAAAATAAATGCATAGCAAAGCTAAAATTTGCTTTAAAATATTACAAGTATTTGATAAAAATGCGTCATCTCTTGACTGTAACAGTATTGATCTTAATTCAAACTTACAGTATGTGAATAGTACTTATTACATCACATAGATGGCGCTAAAACCAAATAAGGTTCGTCTAGCTAAAAGCTGGCACAAAAAGAGTTGAGAAATTTCGAGTCCGGCAGCATACGAATCCATAGCTGAATTTGCAAAGCACTTGGGGCGTATACCCAAGAGGTGCAGGTTCGAGTCCTGCTGGATTCTTAATTTTTCAACTTTAATATTACATAAAATAAATGCATAGCAAAGCTAAAATTTGCTTTAAAATATTACAAACTTTTGCTCATTTTTAGGGTTCCGTAGCCGAATGGCAAAAAACAGAACCCTTATAGATTCGTCATGTCTGTCCGTCTGTCCGTCCGTTTGTCACAGCCACTTTTTTCCGTAACTAAAAGAGTTATACTGTGGAAACTTGGTAAGTAGATGTATTTGGTGTACATACCTATACAAATGAAGAAGAAAGAGTACTCTTTCAGGCAAAAAAATAATTTAGCAAAAAAAAAACTTATAAATACAATCAAATTGAGAACCTCCTTCTTTTTTTTGAAATCGGTTAAGAAACAACATTGTTTCAACTTTATCAAGGGCTTATTTTGCCTGTCTCAGTAGCTGCCGGGTATAATTAATGTTTTACTGTTCAGGTAAAGTTGAAACGATGTTAATTGTATCCGTATTGTATGGAAAACCGCCAACCAATTGTTCCCTTTACTTTTCAACGGATCGAGTTCTGAACTTAAGTTGTTAACCACAAGAATCGTGAGTTCTTGCTTCGTAATATCTTTGTAAATAATTTAAGTGAGTTTTAAAGAAGCGGAACGGTTCATTTAGTTTTGTGATTTGTTTTTCTTTTAACGGCCGGCGCAAAAGCAGAGGTATAGCATCACGCCTATACTACCCAGAAGGGAGTCGCAGAGGGGTATAGCACCCACGCTTCACCTGTTATGTATTTAAGTCTCATGTGCGCGGTGAACCTATCGCCATCCACCGGGCACAATTCACACTCTGCTGCTATTTAGCATTTTCTGTCAACAATTTTGCTCAACCCCGGCTTCAAACTGAGTCCTCTTAGTGAGAGACTGTTTATGCTAACCGTTAGACCAATAAGGCAGATAGTAATATTATTAAAACCGACGTGAGGTGAGGATATTATTATTGAGAATACGGGTTACTCACGTTATTTTAGCCGGGACATTCCGACTAGTTTCGAATCTAGTACGTAGGTTCATCAACTGGGCTATTATTCGCGTGTCGTCGCCTCCGCGCGACGTCTCGCACTGCTCGAAACTAGTTGGCATGTCCCGGTTGATGACACTCCTCCAACCGCACCTGTTCTTGGCTTCGTGCAGTGCCTCGTGTAAATTCAGATTGAGGCCAGAGCGGATTTGGTCCGACCATCTAGTCGGGCTGCGACCTCTAGGACGTTTGCCGTTGACTTTGCCCGTTACTATTAGCTGCTCGAGATTGCAGCCATCTTTCCGTGCGATGTGTCCAAAGAACTCTAGTATTCTACGTAAACATAATAATAAGGACGTTAGTTTTTATAGTCTAGTATTGCAATTTATCAAAACATTTAAATTATTTTACATAACAACATAAATTCACGCCCATATTACACAGAAGTCAGAGTTTCAGTGTCAGAGGTATACAACACCCACACTTCACCGCTTATGATTAGGTCCCTAGGGAACATATTTCCATCTGTAACGCTATCTCTACTAGGTAGAGCACTTTATAATTGGCTTCAGGTGTAAACCTCCTCGGGCTACTAACTAGATAACTAGCCACTCTAGATCCGCTCTAATTGAGTTGGTAGGGAGATATGTAAATAATAAATGTAGGTTATAAAAATATCCATGAAAATTTATCTTTATTTCCAAGGATTTTTCTATAGAGATGCATGGCATATGCGGGCTCTATTACCGCTTAAGACAAATCTTTGTGTGCATGAACATGGAGGTTCGTCTTGGTCTGGGTGTTTCTTTATAATAAGTATTTATTTACAAAAGAGTATATATGTATCTATATAAATAAAAATGAATTGTTGTTCGTTAGTCTGATTAAAACTCGAGAACGGATGGGCCGATTGAGCAGATTTTGGTTTTAAAATGTTTGTCGTAGTCCAGGGTAGGTCTAAACGGTGAGCAAATAAGGAAAAATTGCGAGTAAGATAGAGTAAGACGACAATTTCATTTTCCCATATAAAAGTTGACCACTTACTTTCTGTCAAACATTTGACGGTATTTGTACTCTCAGTTCCACTCGAATTGAAGAACGCATTAAAACAAGACTTTTGAATCGACAACATAATATCAACTTTGCTCATAACATCGTGTATTTAAATTTCAAAATATAAAAATAATTAATGTGTTGACATGTTTGATGGGTGCCAACCTTACAGTGTTACCAACTCTCAAAAATATTTTTATTATAATAATAAGTGTATCCGAACGTTCCATTGTTTTGTCCATAGATTTAGAGACTTTTTGCTGCGCTCCTACTTTAACATCCTTGGTTTTGTCATCTCATGTTAAAAAAAAAGAAACATTTAATTGGAGAAATACTGAAATTAATTAATAATTTAATACAACCTGGACAGTTATTATTTTTGTTCTGCCGTTCCATCCACTTTTTACAAAAGGGACAATGCATTTTAAGGAGTTGAGGGATATATAGCTTCACTATAACTTCTGGAAAATAGTTTTAAAATATCAACAATTTAAATATTATAGTTGTTTGAATTCTTTATTTTCTCGATGACAGATGTAGTTCTTTTTCTTTTCTTAACCATGGCCACCGTCAAAAAAAAACGACAGATGTAGTTAGATAGTTATAGTGTAAATATTTGTCAGTATTCACTCAAAAAAAAATTGTCTATAGTAAAATGTCACTTGAAATGTAAACGTCTCTTTTGCTCTGCATCTATACTATAATTCTTTAATATTCCTAAAAATCTAAAAGCAACAAATTTCAATAAAATTAAAAAAGTTTTGTGTCGTGTGTTTGTGACTTACTAAATATGCCTCCAATAATTAGGCGGTACGAAGTTCGCCGGGTCAGCTAGTTATAAATAAATAAGACGCTTTATTAATTCCTTACAGTTGGAATGAAAAAAGATATTTTAAAGTATAGCATAACACAGTATTTTGAGTATGTAGTTTAATTAAATGCTAAAATTAGTGTTTTAGTAATTAAGTATTACAGTTAAGAATTCTTATAACATATTATGTTAGTTGGTTAGTAATTTCCTGTTCTTCCTCGTAAGGACCGCCTATGGCGGTGAAAGCCTCCTCCAAATGTTTCCATTCCTTTCTCGCCTTTGCAGTTTTGGGCCACAGGTTGTATGCCATATGTATTAGTATCAGTTATTCTAGTACCCATAGTACAAGTCTGCTTAGTTTGGGAAATGGCGTTGTGTGTATGTAATGTAATATTTATTTTTTTATCAACTTTTACTAAAAAGGTGTTGTTTCACCTATATCGAATGACGCTAAACAGTGTAGTGGTGCACTCTTATTGGCTCTTTAAAACTTCTAATACATCGATCGATGTTGGTGTAACATATGTATAACAACATGTATAACATCCTAATAGAATCTCTTGTGAACTAACTCGAGGGAGAAAACACGACTTTCTCACCTTTTTAAAGCTGAGTAGTCACTGGCGAGCCGTAACTGTAACCGTTGCATCTACTGTAATCAAAACAGCATAGTATGTACGTGGCGAACGGCTCGCAAGCTACATAAGCAATATGTCTTTTTTAGTTCAAGTATACGAAATTGTATGCTTCACATTTAGAAATAACGGCATTCCATTCAACCGTTAGAACCTTATTGTACCCCATTAGAGATAGAATTTACAAAAAAAGGAACCTTTGTGCAACATTTATAGATTCAAGGCTTAGTGGTTTATGCTCTGCGTTGTTGAAACCGTCAGACAGTTACTTGAGCGAACAATAATATATATATATAGATGAAAACTTATTAGGATTTTGCATTATTATGCATACCTTCAACTTCCATAATAATGTTGTTCCTCAGGCTAGCTACGTACAAAGTGAGTTAGCCTTCAGTACACGTGCATCTCTAAGCAAATAGCCGCAGGGGAGCAAAGCTTATGAGTACATTGGGCACCTGCGACGTGTACGAGATGTTTTCGTTTCATGCAGCTTGTTATTACTAGAAACTATTTCTTAACTAAGCATCTTAGACAATAAAAATACATACATACATAACATCATGCCTATATTATCCAGAAGGGTGTGAGAAAAGGAAAAGGATGAAATGAAGAACAAGTTTATTGTGGTGACTTATATTTTTTTAATCGAGCTTGTTTACAAGAAATTTTCCTTTTTAACACGCTTATATTAGCTTCACCTGTATGTATGTATGTAACCGACTCCTTTGGACTCGATTTTGACCCACTTTAAACGGACAGATTTCCTTAAAATTTTGCACCACTGTCAAAGATCGATGACAATGCAATAATTCGATAAAAAAAAATAAAAAAATAAATTAAGAAAAAACGCTCTTATAAATAAACAAAACTAAAAAGTAGCAAATAAATAATAGTTTAAAAAACTAAAAAACTCGATAGACAAAAAATATGGCACAGAGCGCCCCACGCTTTTTAGGGTTCCGTAGTACCTACAAGGAATCCTTATAGTTTCGCCATGTCCGTCTGTCCGTCCGTCTGTCCGAGGCATAGCGACGAAACCGTTGGTGCTAAAAAACTGAAATTTTGCATAAACATGTATGTTAACTATACAAAGAAAGTCGTAGAATAAAATTTGGAAAAATATTTTTTTTTCGGGTAGCTCCCCTACATGTAAAGTAGGGATGTTTTTTTTTTGTCGCCTACCCCATAGTGTGGGTTATTGTTAGATAGGACTTTCAAAAACGTTCAGGGGTTGCTAAGACAGTTTTTTGATTTAGAGATCCGTTTGCGAGATAATTAACTTTAAAGAGCAGATTTTAGTTCGAGTAGAGCGTCCCCCCCCTCTAAAAGCTAAACTACTGGATCCCAAAATCTGAAAAAAATTGTGTCGGTAGCACATGTAATGAACTTTAAAGGAAAACTATAGCGGATAAGTTCACTTCATTAGTTCAAGAGGAATAGGGGTCTGAAATGTCAGATTCCCACCCCCCTCTAAAAGCTAAACCGATAGCTTAAAAATCTGAAAAAAATCACGGTGGTAGTATACGTAATAAACTTTTCATGAAAACTATAGCGGTTACTTTAAGTTAATTAGTTCTAGAGAAATTGGGGTCCAAAGTGTAAAATGCAGTTACTTAGAATAATTCGTGCAAATTACAAAAACCTTTGAAAGTAATGACTTGTATGAAGATGTTACTTGTTTAATACAGATAGTAAATCCCTTTTAAGTCGAAATATGTTGTTACGACTAGCTACGGAACCCTACTGCGCGTGGCCCGACACGCCACGCACTTGGCCGGTTTTTCACAATAATACTAGTATTTTTTGTTCATTACCATTTTCAGCTTATATTAGGAATTATTTTTCACTTTTTAGTTAGAAGTACTTTAAAAGCGTGTTTTTTATTTTTTTTAAACTATTATTTATAACAAGCTGTAAACGTGTAAAATACTCTAATCCGAATACAGACATAACTGGAAAGGCTGGCTGGCGCGACCTGTTTCATTATTTTTTAACGTATATCTTGACTTCAGCTATAAAATAATATGAATATTTGTAATGTACTTGCCAAGACCTTTCATTTGATTCCAAACATGTCATTATTAATTCCTTTTTTTAAGGTTATAATCTGAAATTTAAATTTCGTCATAGAAATCTTGATAAATATAATATGACCTATTTCACTACCACTATATTGATGAATTCAACGAGACACCTCATTTGGTAAAATCCGTCCAGCTATTTAGCCTGTAGGCAGTGCCAAAGAAATGGACATACATACAAACATACGCTTGTAAAATACAACCCTCCGTCTGACGCAGTCAGGTAAAAAGAAACCTCCATAATATGTTATACCTCGGGCTAGCTACAATACAAAATATGTTAGCGTTGATAACACGTGCATGGCCCCTAAGCAAATAGCCGCAGGGGAGCAAAGCTGCTACCTGGGATGTGTACGAGATGTTTTTGCTATGTTATGTGATATTTTCTGCTAAAAGCTGGCAATTTATTCAGTGTTTTCGAACTAAATAAATCTTCCCTTTAATATTTCTTTTGCGAACTGCTAATGAGTCGAACGCGCTGCCCGAGTCTGTAATTTGCATAAGTACAGAGTAAAATACTCATGCACATGCTCAACCGTAGACCGTATCATCACTTGCCATCAGATGAGATCGTGGTCAAACGCGTGTCTATGTACAGTAAACGCTCAGAAGTCCATAGGCACGCTAAGGATTACATTGCTATGAACGGTACGAGCCCGATACAACCAGTACACACACTAACGAAGTCGCTTCCGTGTTTAGCAGTTTATAAGATAACACACACTAATGAAATGTTGTCGCATTCGTACTAAACGCGTCACAGAGGCGACCGGTTCTTTGAATTCGCATCTATCTATCATGAGCAGGTAGCTATATCGGGTAAACATTGGGATCACTATCAACTAAATCTGAGTTTGAAGCTAAGTTGATTTGTGGTTGTATTTTGTTTTTACGTAATCATAATAATATTTGTAACATTTTAAGCACTAACTTGTTAGGTATTCATGCTTAAATTGCGATACAATACATGTATACAATACATAAATAATAACATATTGATATAATAACTAATAAGTTAAATATGTTATTATTATTTAACTATTTACGTAATTTTTTATTTTTATTTTCATTTTTGTAAGGTAAAAATAAAAAAAGTCACGCTGAATGATGATAACAATGTTTATTCGTTTTATTTATTTATACAATTAATTAACTTTTAAGAGCATTGTGACGTCACATTCCTACCTAAATTAAAAAAAAGTGCCCTTGTAACCGTTTATAAGATTTTTGATTAATATAATAACTAATAAATTAAATATGTTATTATTATTAAACTACTTACGTTTTTTTTTATTGTCATTGTTGTAAGGTAGAAATAAAAGGGTAGTATTTAAACGCAAATCATAAAATATTCTTTTCCTATGCAATTAAATACCGAATTCCCATCAAAATTACTGATTGCACAACAAAATATTCAACACAAAATATCACTAAACACACTACAATTTATTTTCACAGCGCACAGCAATTTTTCCTAAAGCAAAAGCTTTTTTATCAATGCACAACTAATAATCTTAATGCACATTATACATGTTAACTCTTTTTCTTTTAAATATAGCCTCTATTTTTATAATATTTACAGCAGTTTTTCTAAATCAAACAACATTTTATTAGTCACAGTCATCTTATTATTTATTAATTATCACATAATGAGATCAGCAAAAAAAATATAAAATTAGATACAAAATTGTAATTTATTGAATTATTAAAGTGGGTCTTGCTTTCGCGGGGCGTCCACCCACGCTCCTTTTTTGCCCAATAGGCACATTTTTAGCTTCTGCAGGTGGCGCCACGTACTGTCGTCTGTTACGATCTTTGATAATAAGAAACTGGTAGGTAGTATAATATTATTTTATTTAGTGGGTGGATTCAAAAAGGGGTAGAAGTATCACACAGATTGATGTTATGGTCGCAGTTCTAACCTAACCTAACCTACTACTTTACCCATAATTGACCTATTCCATAACTATAGCTTTTATTTTAATATTATTTACTCCAGTGACGAAAAAATGCGCGAAGTTTTTCAGTTAAGTTGTTCTGCTTTTAGAAATAATGCAATGTAAAAGGATTTTTTTGTTATGATGAGCAGATTTTGTTGTACTTACTGGTTAATATGCGACTGGGATAGGTATTTTGCTATGAAATATGGTAAATTTGATGTGCAGTCAGTATTTATGCTATGCATGTAGTATTTTTGTACAAAAATAAATTTAACTGTATTGCATTATGAGGAAAAAAGGAATGTCATATTGATGTGTAATTTCGAATTATCTGCAGTTTGAGTTTTGTTAAACATTTAGTTTATCTGTAGTGAAGTAAGTTATTTGATGTAAAAAAGAATATAAATAATGAGTATGTATTGATAGGCGATTATTTATTTGATATGCAATATAAAATATCCCGAAATAAAAAAGTTATGTTGAATGATGGTAAAAATGTTTATTCGTTTTATTTATTTATACAATTAATACATTTTAAAGAGAATTGTGACGTCACATTCCTACCTAAATAAAAAAGTTCCCTTGTAACCATTTATAAGATTTTTTATTGTAACCCACTTAGTCAATTCATAACATTGATAATACCTACAAATATTACTAAATTGATTCACAATGACAACAAGGACAGGATGTTCTAATAACAAAAATATAATTGTTGATACCCACTTATAATAGGTATTGGTATACAGCAGCGTTTATTGAAGACTAATATTATGATTTACACTTTATGACGATGTTTTTTTTAATGTAACGTCACAATAAATGTATTGAAGTTACAGCTTGTCTTGACGAAAAGAAGAAGGAAACTAAACCTCCATTGAAGATCATTAAATATTTACAGAAGTGCAAATATTCAGTTACAGCGTCTTATTAGTAAAACCACAACATCTTAAATTAATCTTAAATAATTATAACATTATTCATATTTCGTATAACCCCCATTATTTTCAATGCAGTCAAGTAGACGTTTGCGCATGGACCCTACAATATTAGCACATACCCGAAGCAAATGATAAAGTGTTCGTGCTTCGGTACTTACATGCTATTACAGAAAGGCTAGATTATACTGGTTCCTCTTAAGTTTTCCCACACTTCCATGCAATTGCCTTTCATCCCGTGACTCCCACCTTTGCCTTATCAAACCCCATACATTATATATATATTTACAAATGTGTGAACAAAGTGAACAAGATAAAGAATACTATATCCCATTCCTTCTAATCCAGTAAAACTTCGACAAATTGATAAACGCATCTAATTGCATGCCTTAACCGCTCGGCCATCTTGTCACTTACGTTGTGGTTGAAATAATGAACTTCAAGTATTTGTTAACAACATGTGTCTATTGCTTGGAAATAGAAGGTCGTAAGTCAAACTACACTTCAATCTATTGCCTTTTGAGATTGCTTATGGACTTTTGGTTGCGACTGTACAAAGAAAAAAACTTTAATGATTTTTTTAAAGTACTCAGCTTGCTGTAATCGCTCCACATAATGACAGCTAAGAACCTTGATGGCTTTTTCCACTCAGGACCGTAGCTTTCCGTAACAATAGATCTAAACAAGAGGGTGTTTCATAGGCTCTCTATGTATAGAGTGTTGTTATTGTATGTATTACAATGAAGGTTTTATACATGGTATCAAAGCTAAGGAGACTAACACATTTTCTCTCATGTTTAAAAAAGTTTCAAAGGTTTATTTTAACACAACAGCACGCCTATATTATCCAGAGGGATATGGCAGAGGTGTACAACACCCACATTTCAGCTATTATGTTTAGGTTCCATATGGTAAGGGCTGACTCTATCCACATCCACCCGGCACAAATGTGACTTTGAACTGCTATTGAGAATTTTTCTGACGGAAATATTCTAAATAAACCTTTTAACTGTCCCAGGAATTGAGCCCGAGACTTTGCGGTGAGAGACGCAAACGATAACCCCTTAACCAACGAGGCATTTTATTTAGCACTAGGCCAAGGTTTTATTTTATAACGAAGCCTGTATGAGGAAAGGAGTCGCGTCCTGGCATCGTAATTTCAAGGGGACAAAAGTTCGCTCGAAAAAGAGAAATGTCATGGTGATACACAAATTTTAAGGATGACGTGAATATTACGCCACTGAAAATTATATTAGGAAATTATTTAACTTATCTTTAACGTTCTCCTAGTCGTTTGAAAGTTAATTTAGAAGACAAAAAGACAAAAACTTGATAAATAATACCTAAAGTAATATAAACTATCTTAAACTTCTAAGTAAACGTAACATTATGTTATGACATTAAACACAACATTAAATATTTGAATGGCTTTTTCCACTCGTTGGTCTAATGGGTAGCGTAAGCGGCTTCTTATCGCGAGGTCTTTGGTTCGATTCCTGGCCTGTTTTATTTTACTTATTTTGTAAATTCACCTACTTTTGATTACACTGTTACATATTTTGAGGTATTTTTTTTTATATATACACCGCTGCTACGACCTTTAGGGTAATATAGGCGTGATGGAATATAACCACATAATACTCACTCTTCGGGTCTATATATTTTATTCTAACTTCGAATTATAAACGCAACATTATACCATTGCGGCAAAACTTTAAAAGAAAATTCAGTACATTTCACTCTGAACAAGAAAAGCTTGCCCTTTAGGGTAGTCGAGTTACCCCCTTTTGCCCCATCCCACCCGTATTCGCCCCATTTTACCCCACGTTACCCCATGTTGGGTGGGGAAAATGAATGCATCTGGGGCGGCCCAATACACACGTATAAATTTCATATACTCTTATTAAATACCGACTTAATGTATGTTTTAATTAATTAAAATACTTTGCGATTGCTTGAATAATTATACGTTTTTTAATCCGCGTTTTTCACATTCTCACTTTAATTATGTCCCGTTGAAGGTAGTGGTTGTATTATGCTAGATGTTGAATTTCAGTGAGCATTAAGGTTGAGTTATATGGTGAATAGATTGGGTAAGGCTGCGTTATTATTTATGGTATTTTATTTTTCAAATTATAATGAATATTTAAGGTGTTTTTTTTTTCAATTCTATGTTCGAAAGAATGTCATGTTTAATAGTTTTAACAGTTCCTATTAGATTTAGTATTTAAATAACCTCTTTATCAAAGTATATTGTATAATTTGAACGCTATAAATGGCAGAATATGCTGTAATTATAATCTTAACAACACTTGAAATACATGAAATATATACTATTGGGCTTTTCTAACAAAATAAAATTTTATGCAATTGAAAATCAAAACGAACTAACAAACAGGGTATATTTCTTTGTTACGGTAGCTATCCAAAATTTTCTTTTTCTTTGTCCTGTCGTCCTTTCCCGTATCTTTTTTAGGCACTCACTTATCTTTCTAATCCTCTTTCACGCAATTCATCCATCTTCCATCCGTCCAAAGTAAAAGTGACGGAAGACCACGTCATGAATTTTATTTGGCTCGTGAAAAGCAATTAATATAGACGTAAAATTATGAGTAGCCGAAACTACTTGAGACGTCACAAAATGACGTAACATACAGTTAAGTAATTTAGGGTCCTGATAAGAGAAGACCGTAGCTGGTTGGTTAAAGCGACTGACCGGTGTGCAGAAGGTCGCAGATTCAAATCCTGTCGGTCCCATAATGTTTTCAACTGTTTCTTAGTACTCTAGAGATGTTTTAGGCCTTGGGTTAAGGCTGGTCTGTTGGGTGGTTAGCCCTGTGGATATAATATCGATCCGGGGCTCGCCGACCACCATCTTTCGGCGACGAGGGCACACCGCGGGGTTTTAGTGGGTATTCTGTGCCGTTTAACATCGTAGGCACGGGAGTCCCACATAGCCACTCTGCCCGTCCCCCCACGGGTGGGGTGGTATGCGTAAAAGCATTTCCCCGCGAAAAAAAAAAAAAAAAAAAAAAAAAATGGTCTGTTGGGTGGTTAGCTTAGCGGCTGGAGTCTAGTGGCTGGCATTGTTAGCTAGTCACGTAAATTCTAAAGCTACTGTTTTTCCTATGTGACTCACTAGGCTCCAGGCGCGAAGCAAGCAGCCAGCCAATGCGGTCTCCGCTTTAAGGTATACAGAAAAATATCATAAAGATCGGGGTCAGTACCCAAACTAGATTTAGCTGACATAACCTTTGATACGAAGATTTGGAACACTGCCAAGTAAATAGCGAAAGGGCAAACAAATCATATTGGATAGTAAGAGTTACTACAATCTTTGTAATAATGATGGGATTATTTTTATGGGGGTAGGGAGTGGACGGTTGTGGCATTCGGTATGGATAGAAATGGTTTTTAACCGACTTAAAAAAAAGGAGGAGGTTCCCAATTCGATTCGTATATACCTATGTTGCTTTTTTATGTTTGTTCACGGCTAGCTTCGTCGTTTATGAACTGATTTTGATGATTATTTTTTTGTTGCACAGGAGATGATTCCAAGGTCCATGTCAGCATGTCGTGATCTGATGATGGGATCTCAGAGAAATCGAGGGCAACCCTCGTATTTTATAGGCACGTGTAATGTTTTTAATGTGTTTTTCAAAGCTACACCAGTATTTACGCGTAATCGTACTAATTTTATGTGGCTGAGCTGATGATGGAAGGTCAACTCCTCAATGGTTAGGAGTTAAAGGATAATTCTTTCACTACTGTACACATATTCAGACTGCTAGTTATGATGTCAGCTGTGAGCTGTTGGAACGGAGATATTTCAAATGTGGTCCCATTGTCAGCATGTCATGATCTGATGATGGGATCCCCGCGAAATCCGGGGCAACCCTCATATTTTATTTATTCGAGGCTACACCAGGATTTACGCTTGGTCGCAATAATTCTATGTGTCTTCTCAATAGTTAGGAGTTAAAGGATAATTATTTCACTACTGTACGCATATTCCTACTGCTAGTTTAATAATCGCTCACGAATCAAAGAAAAGCGATGGTCACAATCTTCTTGACTTTCGTCAGTTAAATCTCATAGCCGACAATCTATTTTTGCGCTCCTCTGGCGTTTCATTTTTTCTCTTCATAACAGCTTTTTTTTTAATTTTGTCTAATCGTTTCTGTCTAACATTTTCCGTCTCAAGTAACTGTCGTCTCCTCATTCGAGAAACATTCTTGCTCGATCTACCCAACACTTTAAATCATAAAATAAAATAATTTTTAACAAAAAAAAAAAACGACTTCAAAAAGTAGGTACCTAAACTAAATAGCAAAAAATAAATATACTTCGCACAAAATAATACGTTTTTTCATTTAGTTAAATATAAATTATTAAATAATTATTTTATAATTCTGAAGTCGGTGCCAGAACCAGGCGCGAGAAGCGTCGTTTAGGCATTTTGCAATTTTTGTTTTAATTTTTTTAGGAAGCTAAGAAATTTACTTTTTTTGTTGTTATTCATCTTTACGTCGGGTTCAGAACTTAGGTATAAAGTGACTACAAACCCTAAAAACAGTACTAAAATTAAAAACAAAAAATAGTTTTTGATGTCAATGCCAAACAATATAATTTGTAATCTAGGGGTTTTCATACACCTACATCAAAACTGTTACAATCTTTTTAAGATTTTTAGTGTAATAACGATTTTTGATGTCATTATTATATACTCTTTGATAAAAAAGTAATGGTTTTGTTTTGCAACATTGTTAAAATTTATTGCGAATCTTTGTTCACTTTTACGATCACAACTAAATGGATATAGACACTCATTAGAGCCTTTCAGACTGGCTCATTATATTCTTAGTGGCGATTTCAACAAGGTGTTAAACCTCCGTTAAACTCAAGTTAAACACTACAGTTATTGATCTCTCTGTCCCGTACAAATATGGGATAAGAAAGAGAAAGAGAAAATACACGATTAATAATACAGAAGATTGGTGAAATCGGGGCTTAGTTGGCAATACGTCGGTGCTTAATTTCGGCTTCTATCGTTCCGGATGCACTAATTGCGTCGCGCAGGGAATACCAGCAATATTACGGAGGACTGGGGTTTGATTTCCGGGTCATGACATTACGTATTAGACAGACGGGCTTATTAGATTGCGTTTAGAGATATTTAGATCGCTCTGTTATTGGGTTTAGCAATTTGAGAATTATGTATATGAGTTTTATATGCTGGTAATTTATAATGGATAATAATTTTTACCGACTTCATCCGAAGTAGGAGGTTATGTAGTATGTATGGAGGTACGTATGTATGTATGTATCGGCTTTAAATATGTTTTTATCGACAACTACTGATTGGATTTGAGTGCGGTTTTCGGTGTTTTATAGTCCTTGTGTTTTAAGAAAGGTTTTAGTATATAAATAATTACGATCTGATGAAGATCTTCGGAGACAGGCAATGCAACTTTTAAAAAGCGAACAGCTCATGAACCGTTTTTAGTGCAATGGTTTGTCTGTATTAATATTCTGTAGTCTGCAGTAGTAGTATTCGGTATTGCTGACCACTAAAAAAAATAAAAAAAATAATAACCGACTTCCAAATTCAAAAGGAATAAAATAACGCCAAAAACTGTTTTGTTGTCGGTGCTAATCTATTTTCCCCAATTTGTAATATAGTAGCACCGACAAATGTTTTTTTTTAATAAACCTATAAAAATGGAATCGGTTTTAATTTTTGATTCCATGGGACCTAAAAACATAACACTCACCCCGCTCATGGTTCTATTAAAGAATCTTTCGCCTAATTTGGGACCTTAAAATTTGTTCTCGAAGAAAATACGATACTTTGCTTTCTTCCTGCACAAATAACTATAGCTTAAAATTTAGCCAAGAACAGCGATATCAGCGGCATTTCACAGATGGTCTCGGGTGCAAGTGGTGATACATAGGGCATGAAAAAAGGATATCCATCGTTTGGGTACTGACCGCATCCGCTCCTCAAGTAACAAATACTCTACCACCATCCACCTAAGCATGTAAGCATGTCAACAAGATTGAGCCATGGCTTCCATAGAAGTTAAAGCATTTCCACGGCCAACTGAAACACGTGTGAGAATAGTTTTCAAGTTTGTTAGGCTTCCGTACTTGAGGAGAAGCCTTAGTACAGTTGTTATTGTTTTTGTTGAGAATTATGACCTATAACTGTTTCTATTTGTTTCTTTGAAGGCGAAAATAAAACGTAACCTTGGAATATTCGACGACCAAATAGCGGAGTGGGTAGTCAACCTGCCTGCGACGCCGAGTTCGCGGGTTCGATTTCGGATTAAGACAATTGTGTACGTCACTCGGGGAGGAAGAAGAAGAATTTATTTATTTATTTATTCATGCACTTTTCGACGTGGTGCATAATCCACGCCTTTCTTAAGCCGGCCAATCCCTCGAAGTTCGTGGGTTGACTGTACAATTAAATTTTCCGTTCTACCTACAATTTGAATAAGTGTGTTAATTTGTTTGATATATTTTTAACACTAGCAATTTGTTTGTTTTAGGTAAGTCTCCAAGCTGTTTGTTTTATGGAAATACAAGAAATTGATGATTTAAATGAGGTATGTAGAATATATTTTTAAACTGACAATTTCAGAAATCGATGAAAAAGTACATGTACAAGTGTTAGAGTGTTCATTAACACTCATAATGTCTCCATCCTACTGGTCATTTACATTTTGTGCTGGCTACTTCGACTAAGAGTGTTGGCACGAATTAATAATAATAATAAAATAATAAAATCTTTATTCAAGTTAAAAACATACAGAGTTTGCTAAGATTAAGAGTAAACATACACAGCTTATGTTTCAGATTCTGTACAAGAGATGATTTCTACCTCTTAAGCTAGGGTATAACCTGTATTATAAGAGGTGGTTTATTGTCGAGGATTACAATTTATTATTAAATTATAACATTATTCTACTAGAAAAAATACCAAGCTCCAATTCAACAAAATTTCTTAGTCTATGGTATATTAAACTCGTATTTGCATCATAAAGTTTGTTAAAAAGGCTTGAAAAGGAAAAGCATGTAGAGTTAGAAGCCTGGCTCTACATGAGAAATGATACATTTTCGACACTGCGGGCCATATGACCTCGACTGAGTAACATTTCACATGAAAATGTTTTTGAAAATGGAAAAATCTTTTATTTCAATATCAATCGAGTGTTGCAATCATTGATTGGAGTTTCCTTTTAAGCTGAAAAAGGCTGTGTTAGAAGACTCCGCTCTTTCGTGTCTATACAGTTTTATTACAAAATAAATTATTATTTTTACTTATTTACATTAACATATTTAATTACAAAAAAAGTTTATGTTTTTATTTTTCTTTTTTATTAATACAGGAATTTAATTATACGTGTGTATGTGTGTGCGTTAATTTGGTGGGATTAAATATTGCTTAAAGTGTAAAACTTTAATACAGTCAACTATTAAACTTCTTTTCTGCCTAAAATCGGTTTGTACACGTTTAGATACACTCTCCCGAATTACAACATAAACACCTAATATCGGTTAATTTGTAACTCCCACGATTAAAGCCCACTTACATTCACGAAAGGCGATCTCAAAAGTTATTGAAACGAAAATGTAGTTCGCTATCGATTGAAGAGAACTTTATTGCAAGCTATTACTCACCATGTCGGCACTCTTTAAAATGGAGCTGTTTTTTACAAGAGCTTATTTATAGTTTGTTAAGGGTTGTCAGGTTTTAATATTTACGCATTTAGGCAGCATTTATTTGGTTAAATACACACACTAAATTCTGTACTTTAGCGATAATTTGAGTAGTTAAACCTATTTTTTTATATTTCATAAATTAGTGTGATAATACTTTTTGGGAATTGTTAAGTTTATTATTCATTTGAAATTACTGATCATAAAAATATGCTTAGGTACTCTCAGAATATACGGGTTGTCCATAAACAATACCTTTGTCCAGTTAAAAATAGTATAATAAGTACATTATGGTACTAGTGTGTAATATTAGTGATTACCGTCGAGGCGTCATTGAGACCCGAGCCGTAGGTGAAGGTCTTAAGAGAGCCAAGGACGGTAATCATCAATACACACGTGTATCATACGACGTTTTCAACACACTTGTGTAATTGTAAACACAATAAAATAACAACAAAAACTCATTTTCAACAGTGAAGACGAGTCGAGTTGTGATAAATGTTTCGCTATGGCGGGAAAAAATATCAGTTTTCCTATGCGCGCGCATTGCGATCGACCACAGACTAAAGAGATGAGGTTTTTTTTTATTTGCCGCGCATAGGGGTTTGCGCCTATTCTGCCACATACAAAATGGGGAATTTAAAGTTTTCTTTTATTACAAAGAACACAAAAGTTATATATGAGTGAAAGTTTTATTTATTTAACACGTACGAGTTATTTAAAAAAGAAGTTGCATGAAATGAGCAAGTAATAGGAACATTAATTTATTTGTTCTATTGAACACGATCTTTTTTTTTAATATAATCTTTTTTAAAAACAAAGCAGCTCTCAACCAATAAAATTTAAAAAAATCTTTTACTCACTAGTGAGTTATATATTATTTTAGTCACAGTTTGATTATGGGTGTCATTCTGGGCCTTTGCGGTGGCCATAGAGCTACTTTATGAACACACTTGTGTTGAAAACTTGATTTATGACCGATATATATTTTTATAGGGACCAGATAAATGACGTCCTTCAGAAAGGACCTTCATGTACGTAGTATACTAAACCGGCGAGCATGTATAACGAGATGTATGAATGTTAAGGAAGCGAAAGAAGTATGAAAGGGGCAAAGCCCATAAGCATTCCATTGTCTATGCCTATCCCCGTGGGCTAGTGATTTTATGTATGATGTATATCTGTTTAATTAATAAATTATTTTTGACATCTTTGTCAACCCTGAAGTACATTTTTCTCTTGTTATTATTATTGAGTTCCAAGTAATTTTACAGTAGAACTGTCTGAATAATAAATGTTTTATTTAAATCAGAGATGAAAATTTTATAGCTCAGTGTAAAATTGCTGCGTATTATTTAAATATTGCCATTTAATTTTCCGGAAACATTGAGAACTATATGTTTTTAGCATTGCCCTCGTGAAAAAATGGCATTCGTAAGGAATTAATTATGTGTTTGTAGCAAAATTACTGCAATTATGGCTTTCTATGGCCAGTTCGATTCCCGGGTGTGCAAAGTGTTATTCGTGAACTTTCCGTCAGGAAATTTACAATAGCAGCACGGATTTTGAATTGTGTCCTAAACATAACTGGTAAAATGTGGGTGTTGTACACCTCCACCGCACCCTTCTGGATAATAAAGGCGTGATGTTATGTTATGGAACCCGAGACGTCTGGATCATTGGGGCAGTTTTTAGGGTTCCGTACCTCAAAAGGTAAAAACGGAACCCTTATAGGATCACTTTGTTGTCCGTCTGTCTGTCTGTCTGTCTGTCTGTCAAGACCTTTTTTCTCAGGAACGCGTGGAGGTATCAAGCTGAAATTCATATCAAATACTCAAGTCTATGGTCTCTTGGAGCTGTGAAAAAATCAAACTTCTAAGTCAACGCGATCAAAAGATACTCCCGTTTATGCCGCAAATTTTCGACACTCGCAAGGGAATCAAAACCTACAGGGTACTTCCCGTGAACTCAGAATCTTGAAATTTGGTACGAAGCAACGTCTTATAACACAGATAAAGGAAAAATTGCGAAAAGCATAAATTTTTAGTTACATCATATAATAAAAATATTTTTAATAATTTTAAACTTATTACCCCTTTACTCATGAACGCGTAGTGGTATTATATTGAAATTCTTAACAAATACTCAAGTCTATAATATCTTTAAGCTGTAACAAAATCAAACTTCTACGTCAACGCAATCAAAAGATACAGCAATTAAAGCCGCATATTTTGAAACTCGCAACTACTCGCAAGGGAATCAAAACCTAAAGGATACTTCCAGACGACCTGGAATCTTGAAATTTGGCATGAAGCAACGTTATAAAGTACACATATATGTATTGACAAGGTACCGTCAGCTTTCCACATTGTTATGTTATGGATTTCATTTAGCAATAAAAATACCATAACTTTTACTTATATACCTACAGGTTTGTACGGAACCCTCGGTGCGCGAGTCTGACTCGCACTTGGCCGGTTTTTTTTTTTGTAGTTAACCAGTATTTTGTCTATTAAAGATAATAAATTAAAGTTGATTAAAAAAAGGTTTTAGAAAGAGTCTGCAATCTTATTTTAATCCACATCTGCATCGCCATCGATCGAGCCATTAAAAATTGCAAAGCAACAAAAATAGCGGCACTACCTTCACCAATTAAGTTAGTCTCGGATTTGGGTCACAGTTTACAGAGCTAGCCTGAGAGAAGTCACTCGTTTAAAGCGACAAGTGTCGCGGGGCGAACTTATAGTGCTTACGTAAGAAGTACTGGAGAAGAAGATTTTAGTGCTCTATATAACTGGAAATTAAAGTAGTGCTCATTTTTAGGTGTGCTTGTGCACATCATTCGTTGCTGCATGCGTGCGCCTTAAACCGTAATTTTTGGATATGCTGACCTTGGTGATTGAAGAAATCTTCTCCCACCATTCTTTATCTTGTCACTGGCAGTCACTTATCTTGGTTGCAACCCCATGACTGACATCTAAAAAGTTAAGGAATGCCTGGCTGTGGTTGGAACCATGCTAAGTGTCTGCCAATGGTGACGAATAATTTCTACCAAACGATGCAATTTTCAATCACGTGGACCCTAAGTTTATTTCAAATATTGATTAAGTCGAAAATGTCTTTCAGTTTGACCTATTTCCGGATACATCGAGGCTATGTCTTTAGTTCCGTCAAAAATCCGCTTCGAGGTAGTTTTAGTGGATAATAAAAACGTCAAGTGCGTCCTCAACTTAAAAATACTTACAAAACGAATATTGTAACTAGTTTTGATAAAATTGATTACCATCTGATGTATGGAGGGCCTGGTGCTCTAAGATACAGGCTTCGGCTTAGTTTGGACACCAGATCGCCCACAAATTACATACATGTCACACCAAACTGTTATTGAAATAAGAAACTGTAAATCTTGTAATTTGTGGAGATGAATTAGATACATTTTTATCTATCTTATCTTATCATTGGTTGCTAGTCTCCGTCCGCGTCGTATTTAGGTCAGTCAAATGTAGCTTATATTTTAGGAAGGCTACAAACTACATTGTGTTTTAAATGTCATCCAAATCTATCCCGTAGTTTTTGCGTGAAATCTTCACACTGAGCTACTAAATGATGCAAGTCATTTCGAAACGTCGAGCGTAGGTATTTATTTACCTTTATAATAATTACGCGATTTAGACCCGTTGTCTAATATTTGAAAAATCTACTAAATGATGTTCTGAAAAGTGTCTGCAAGCTTATTCTATAAATATATATATTCTCATTCATTTGCATTTTTTAATGACGTCTAAAAATTAAGATTTATTTTTCGGTGTTTGGCAATTAACGGTTTTTTGAGCTTAGGGTCTCATAATCAACTCAAACACTGGTAAGGCTTCGTCACGATGTCATTAACACCCTGTTTACTTACATTATACACAGAAAATAATACATCATATTAATAAAATATTGCAGCGATAGCCGAGTGGGAGACCGTAGGACTGCGAAGTCAAAGGTCTCGGGCTCGAACCCACGGCACACACCTCTGTTAATAAATCGTTAAGATTCGTCTTTTCGAAGATATGTGTGTATTTATCATATAAATTATCGCTCGCTAACGGTGAACATCGTGAGGAAACCTGCATGCCCGAGAGTGTCTAAAAAGTGCTCGAGGGAATGTGAAGTCTTCCAATCCGCACTTGGCCAGCGTGGTGGACTATGGCCTAACCCTTCTCGAGAAGAGAGAATTCATGACAAGAGACCCGAGCCCAGCAGTAGGACATGTAATTAGATACAGGGCTGCTAATATTATTTTATTTTATTAATTAAATATGTGAAAACAATGAAAATTAAAAAAAAAACAATATAATTAATATAAGTAGGGGTTCAAACAATCACAAGTAAGAGTTATTCACCAAATAAATTATAACATGACCAAATAAAAAGGGACACAATTCAAACTTAAAATCGAACACAACAGTCACTTCAATTTGTTTGTGTTATATCCATATTATTTTCCTTTCAGAAAAAAAAATACTTGCCGATTGTGAAACAGGCCCACATTCACGAAAATAATAAAGACAAGTTAACAAACTTTGTTTCTTTATAAGGTCAGTTTAATTTAACACAGTTCGTTAATCATTATTACGGCCTTTTATTCGTAAGTTGAGGACGCACTTGACGTTTTTATTATCCACTAAAACTACCTCGAAGCGGATTTTTGACGGAACTAAAGACATAGCCTCGATGTATCCGGAAATAGGTCAAACTGAAAAACATTTTCGACTTAATCAATATTTGAAATGAACTTGGGGTCCACGTGATTGAAAATTGCATCGTTTGGTAGAAATTATTCGTCACCATTGGCAGACACTTAGCATTGTTCCAACCACAGCCAGGCGTTCCTTAACTTTTTGGATGTCAGTCATGGGGTTGGAACCAAGATAAGTGACTGCCAAAGGTGGGAGATGATTTCTTCAATCACCAAGGTCAGTATATCCAAAAATTACGGTTTATACTATGACGCAACTCTTTTTTTATATCTTTAAAACCCACCACGGTTCAAATTCCATAAGTGGTGATTGTTTAAACCTCTGTTAGAGGCACAAACGGGGCAACTTTTGGCTTTTATAAAATTACGTAAGCCAGACTTACGTAATTTTATAACGCCACTGGCTCTTAAGCTATAAACAAAACTCACATGATAATATTACTTAAAAGTTTGTTATTTAGAAATTGTATGAATTACAGCTGAGAATTAATAAAAAAGCTAAGATTTTTATTGTAATACTAGCTGACCCGGCGAACTTCGTACCGCTAAGCGTAAATTTGATGCACAACTTTATTTTGTATAGCTGACCTATCTTATGTATGCGTACCTATTCAATTTGAACTGGAATCTATAATATCCTCCATATAAAAATGAATACCTATTTCCCTGATGCACAATTAAATGTATATTTTTCAATCTTTCTGAGAGATTTTCTTAATATTTTTTTCCGTAAGAACCTTGTACAAAGTATTAGAAAACTACAAAAAAAAATCACCCTAATCGGTCAAGCCGTTTTCATGCTATGTCGTGACAACGGAAAACGGGTTTCATTTTTATATATATAGATATAAGTTTTAAATGTGCAAACCTACATTTAGTATTGAGCTTCAATCACAATTCCCCAAAAATATTTCAGCAGTAGCATTGAAACACTTGGTCGTTACGAGAGGGGTAATTAATTACAACCCTCTACCAAGGGGGTGGGAGGGAGGGTGGCTAGAACAATAGTCACGGGGTATTATCGTAAAACCCTTGTGTTACTTCAGAGAATTTTGATTTGGTTTTGTGAAAATATAGACCAAGTTTCGGACAGCTATTTGGACGATTTCCTTATATTTGTGAAGGCAAGGTTTATCATTTAGCTTCTGGGTATAGAACCCAGAAGCTAAATGATAATAGGTTTCTATCAATTTTGCTTAAGTGCTATTGGCTTGGCTTTATTCGCTGTCTAATGAATTTTTAAGTTCACGGTTAGTGTTTAATTAGTAATAGAACAACTTAATTGGACGGACTGCCTTGTTGGTTTAAATGCTTAGCGTATACGCCATCTCATTGCGAGGTCTCTATTTATATTCCTGGGTTGGCAAAACTTTTGTAATTTTTTTTTATTTAATTTAACGGGTCTTGGTTTAAACTATTAAAAATATTTTACAGTTTTAAACAGGTCCCACGGTATGTTTTTATAATTACAGATTCGCAATATAATTAGAATATTTTGCCGCGATGGGCACACAGGTCTTTATACATTTGAATTAAAAAAAAGACTTTAAAAAATCTAAGATTTATAAACATGGCATCGAAAAAAGTGGACGAAGGTGTCGGTTTTGTGAATATTTCGAAAATTTTTGATCTTTAAAAACCGTGCTACTTTTATTCAATAAATTTAACGTTTTCCAATCGGGCGTGGTACCCTCAACTGGCAGGTAAACGATTATCCATTATTTAACACCCAGTATACTGATATACTATAAACTTTTCTTTTGGGTATACTCAAAAGTAAAGCATCTTAACGTCAGCATTTACGTTGCCTAGTCAGCATATTTAAAGGAGCCTTCGATCGTCAGCCCATCATCTCTTTGACTTAAGAGAGTACTTAGCGCTTGAAACGACGTCCTTAACTGATGTAAAGGAAGGTTTTCTTACCACAATTTTTATATTAATAAACGTCCATATTACTCAGAAAGATGTAGAAGAGGTGAACAATACTTTCACTTCGACTCTTATGTTTTAGTTCCCATGTGATGCCTATCGCCATCTAGCGAATACAATTTTAACTCTGGGCTGTGTTTGAAAATTCTCAGAGAGAAAAAAAACCAAATAACTCTTTTGCACGACCCGAGAATCGAATTTGAGATCTCGCAGTAAGAGGCGCTAACCACTAAATCAACGAGTTAGTGCAAAACTCAAAGTTCACTTTTTGTAAATACAGAATTTATTTTCCATTCAATTAATACAGCTCCTGAAAACTTCAGTCATAACAGAGAGCTTACTTTTCGTGGGCTATTGTAAGATTCTTGAAACGTCTCCCATAAAAACAATAAAAACTTGGTAAATGCAACACTGGGCCAACACCCTGCCCAGGGGGGAGAGGGTGGAACGAGTTGTTTTATTTTTTGGGGACCCTTAGCAATGATTTCACAAAGAATATAAAAAAGGTTATAGACTGGTCTCAAAGAAGATTAAATGGAGATTCTTAATTAAGGCCTGGTAGTTAAAAAACTGTTGACAAATCAAATGTTTGAGCTTCCAGTGTGTAGAAAACTATAAAAATGCTAATAAACAAAATATACTTTAAACAGAAGAAGTATTAAACAAAAAAAATAATTTAACGGAATAAATGAAAATGGTCCAGTAATTTTGAAAAAAATATCTTATCTATAATAATGTTAATAATTAGGTTAGTAATGTAAATATTTAAATAAATAAAGTAATCTATAATTACCTAAATATCAATATGAGTTGTATTTAGGCTGTGATATCACCATTAAAATAAACTTCTATGTTACTTATTATGTAATATTTGTTGATATAAATAAATAGCTTATTTATAGTACTAGAAAATCTTTTTTTATTAATTAGCTGGTATTTCAAAAATAAATTATAATGTGCCAAAAATTTTGACGATATTGCTCATAAACTGAGGTCTTGAGTTAGTGAGTTTTTATTTATGTCCATCAAACTGCTACTATTCTTTTCTAAAAATATTATAGATAGGCAGATGCATAAACTTAAATTTTAATTTAGTTTTGAGCTTATACAGAATCAGCGTGAATAACTTTCAAAGGCAGGCGAGAGATGGATCGCTTCTTAAAATTATGCTGATTATAGGTAGACGCCGAATTGTGAGCGGAGCAAAGCGATAGCGAACATTTGCTTAAATTTATCTCAAAATGAAGATCGTCGGTATTTGAATGATTAATGTATGTAAAATATAAATGGTTTTATGATTAGAAGATTAAATCGACTTTAAATGTTTGCGTTTTGAATAAATGTTTGAAGATGGTAGAGGTCCTGTGAATAATCTTAAGTGAAACACCTTACTACGTTGGCAAAATATAAGTCCTCCAAGACTTATTAATTTATCGTGTCGTAATGATGCATTTTAATCCCCCTGTTGCCCCCTCTTTGCGATGTTGAAACGTATGTTTTAAGTATTTTCCAACTACTTATTTATTTATTTTATAAAAAAGTTAAAGTTGGCGGATTTAATGTCTAAGGCCTTTTCTACCAGTCTGACTGTTTCATCTTAAGGTGATGCAGAGATTTCATTGAATTAACGTTTCAAAACTCTTTAACTTGTTTACAGTTATTATTTGTTCATTGCTCAACTGATCGTACATAAAAGTATCTACATTAAAAACATAGATGTTGTTGGGTTTAGATGCCGTAAAAAAGTACTAACTATTATATTAAATACCTATTACCCTGTGTATGTTACGACTCCGCCCTAGAGATACTCGTGTCTATTTAAAACTGCACTGCTCGGTTAATGGGTGAACTATTTAAAGATTGATACATTATGACAGGTAGCGTTGGCAGCAAACAATTCATACATTATCTTTTTACAGAGAGCATGCATTTAACTAGAGAGAACTATAAATTTTAAATTACATTATTCCTATAGCTATAGCTGCGCTTTAGAAATTTACGTCAAAGTTTAAAAATGTATGGGTATGTAAAAAATGGTGAATGCTGTCATAACTACACTTACTGTTGGTAGAGCTCTTGCGAATGAGCTCGAGGGCGGCAGCACCACCGTCTCACCTTTAACTTGCCGCCAAATAATAGTGCTTCCATTACTGTGTTCCGGTTTGGTGGTGAGATCAGGCCCTGAAATTACTGGCACATGAGGCATAACACCGTAGTCCTCAGCTGCAGCGACGCATCTATAATCTGCTTTTGTGGATTGTTGATGTCAATGGGCTGTACTCTACTTACCATCAGGTGGACTACGCGTTCTTTCGCTGTGGGCGTAGAATAAAAAAAAAAAAACTTTTGACAGCTTTTACCCGGCCCGGGTTTTCTCCATGAAATTTGACCGTCCAATAAAGTGAAGTATAACCGTCTATTTTTGCATGTTACATCTCGAAATCTATTATTTCTGTCTTTATATATAGGTAGACTACACACCTGTTAGCTACAGAAGTCGTTTCTGTAGCAAACGGGCGTGTAGTCTACCAAATGATAAAAGATAACACTTGTTGTAGGTTCTAATCGGTGATTGTACTGGCCATTAAGAATTATGTTTTTGATATTAAAAAATGTATTTGTCATAAGTGTCACTTATAATTTTTTCTCTTCTTTAATAATCATTTACAACAAATTTAAGGGGAGGATGTTGTAGGTTCTAATCGGTGATTGTACTGGCCATTAAGAATTATGTTTTAGAGGGTAGAACGACTTGTTTTATTTTTTGAGGACCCATAGCAATGATTTCACGAAGAAAATCTTTTTATAAAAATGTATAAGTGCTTACTTTTGAAAAATACTCTTTCAGGCAGCTATCAAATTAAGTTCTATTGTAGATGTAATTACGAATATCAAAATTAGTTATGCATGTTTGCTGCTGACGCTACTTTTAGCTCTACACATCATCTGTGATGCAAAAACAATTGAGTAATAATAGAGATAAAGGTTTGGCGAGTTTAGTTTGTAATCATCTATGTTGTTCATCAATTACTTTAACAGTTTTTAATATGCGAACTTTCATGTAAGAATGTGCTATGAATTTGGGATAATAATAGACCTAGTTTATGGACGTAGTATGATGATTATATGAAAATTTATGTTACTATGAGAACTATGGACAGACCTGAGTCACGGCCGTGGATGGATTGATGTACAAGTTAGGGTATGGTTATATCTGTTGGATCTGTTTTTCGATGGGTGAGAACTGTTCATATTTGAAAAGTACAGAAAAATTGCGTTATTTTTTTGTTCTTCGTAAGAAATAAATAAAATGAAATGAAAATGTCCTTCTGCAATATTTTATCTTTTTTTTTTTTGAAAAACGACGCCCCCACTAGGAATAACTCCTGTGTCGCGGGGGTGCTCACAGACATACATTTCACACACACAAAGCACACCCAGAATCACACAAAGATTTGTCCCGTGTGGGGATCGAACCCACAACACCAGCGTAGTTGAAAGCGGCGAGGCGACCGCTTTAACCGCTACGCCAACCGTGCACTCAGGTCAGTCATTTCCAACGGGCTAACTTTTAACACGTCAAGTCGTTAAACGTTAAGCGATTGAAGTTTATTTAACTATCGGCCTAGTGATTGAATTGGATGACGGTGTTTATTGAGCGGCCTTGGCGTCCTGGCTTTGGCTGACTTATTTAACAAAATATGTCTGCGATATATTACAACTTTAACTACTTGGGTTTGTAATATTGCCATTATAATTACCAGTTTTATTAAAAACCCTTAATTTTACAATGACAATAATAAAAATAAATAAAAATAGTTCTATATTTACAATATTTGATTTCCCTATTTATGCCTGCCCATTTTTGGCAGCAAATATTGTACAAATACCAGCAATGTTTACTATCCGACGAGAGAAATGATTAATGTATCCTTCCTTAACTGATTTCACCGCCATTTGGTGAATGTGATAAATTATCCGGACAGGATGAGTCCAGCGCAGATGTGCGTCCAATTGGAGTAGGCGAGGTTTTCCTACGTAATGAAATTGGATCATTTACGTGAACAACAATTTTTTTGCTGCACTGAAAATTGATTTAAAAGTGGTTCATATATATATCTTTTCTTTCAGTCCTCTCTATCTCCTGCAGTTTTATTATTAGACTTTTTAAAAAAACATAGAAGTCATGAAACCTACAATACATTTGCTTCAAGATAGCTACTTGTTTTCGTGCCGATTCTCCATACCTCCTCTCTTGTAAGCACATAACTTGAAAAAAATATACTCTGTCAAAACAGTGAAAAGGTGTTCATAAGAGGAAAGATATAGAAAAGAGGAATGGATATAATTTTACAAAGAAAAAACCGACTTCAACTACAAAAAAATACTTAAAAGTAGGCAACGACTCGCCTCATCTGAATATAACGTGAAAAAAACAGGCCAAGTGCGAGTCGGACTCGCGCACGTAGGGTTCCGTACCACTATACATCTAAATAAATGTTTTTCCTAATTCTTTATTATATTTCAGTTGATTGAATGAAAGGTAAAATGCGGTTTACGATTTATAACGTATTAAAAAAAAACTAATTATTAGATCTCGTTCAAACCAATTTTCGGTGGAAGTTTGCATAGTGTACATCATATTTATTATGTTTACATTTTTCATTCCCTTATTTTAGAAGTTGTTTTTTTTTCTATTTTTGTATAAAAATCTTAATGCGGTTCACTGAATACATCTACTTACCAGGTTTCCACAGTATAGCTCTTATAGTTACGGAAAAAAGTGGCTGTGACATACGGACGGATAGACATGACGAATCCCTAGGGGGTTCCGTTTTTTGCCATTCGGCTACGGAACCCTAAAAATACAGTAAACGGCCTTAAGGAGCCTATATTCAAAGAATTATCCCCGTAAACCTAACCGTTGAGGAGTTGTACTTTACAGCATCAGCTCAGCAACATGAGATGCTTACTGCTGCAAATACCCGAGTAGCTTCAGGTGAAATACGAAAAACAACTTTAAAAATTTAGATCCCATCATCAGATCATGACCTGATGAAAATAGGACCACATGACCAGTATACTCTTTTAGACGAACAAATATTTATCAAATCGGTCCGGCCGTCTTCGAGCAAGAACCTCCTCCTTTTTTTTGAAGTCGGTTAAAAATTGGTCTAAACGAAGTGAACGAGATTTACTATCTGCAATCTAATGAAAAACATAAAATGGCATACTTACAGATATACTGTTCGCTTGCTATTTCTGTACTATAAAAATCACCTTGAAAACAACATTCTCAAACACTTGACTGCATGTTTGAGGACGATACACACAAGTGAATCTGTTTACAAGTGATTCACGATATGAAAACAGTCATTCATCATTTGTATGAAGCAGATGTTTATGTACGAACGAGTGTAGTGTAATAGGACTCTAATGACTTTAGCTGACAATGTGTTGATAATACAAATAGAACTTTTGTGAAAAAAATCGAGACAAATCACTAGATTCATCTTTGTTTTGTCCTCGAATAAAGTGCTTATTGTCGCTGTAGACGTCGAGGGGTTAAAGTTGTGGAAAAGAAACGATATATCGATATTCTTGGACGATAAATTTTGATTCGATATATCTAATCATCGAAACAAAATATCCTATATAATAAAATCGAGAACTATATTTTTTTCGTGAATTTTAAGTAATAAACATATTTTTATTTCATTTCATTACAGGTAAATGTAGGAATAACACACCTCTGCCATACTGTTCTAGAATAATATGTAGGCGTGATGTTATGTTATGTTAGCTAATAATTAAAATGTCTGCAATAGCCATTTCACACCAAATGTGTTCCTCGTATAATAACATGAGTGTTTTAAAAAAAGTTGTTTACCGAATGATTCACGATCATTCATTAATATAGGTATGGAGCAAATGTTTGTGTGAACGAGTGTAATAGGACCCTAATGACTATTGCTTAAGTGTTTGGGATGTTGTGGGCTAATATAGAATCTTGTAGTTCTTGCGTGAAATGTAGTCATCCTCTCATACACACATATTTATTTATTTATTTATTATAACAAAAGTACTTAAAACTATTTTTGACATCATTTGCCTCGGTCAAAAACCACTAAGGGTTTATCTAACCGAAGGCGAGTCACTACATTCACACTTTACTTACATTAATTAAACTTTAAAGTAGAAATTTATGTTTAAATTTTAATTTATACATCGAAACATAACAATTTTAAAAAAATCTATGTTTAGGTATTTATGAGGTACATTTTAGGTAATGACGCTTATATTTATATTTTACATTTTTTACACCTTTAGTATATATTAATTGCAACTCCTCAGGCAGCCTGTTTAAGAAGGTTGGTATTAAATATTGAGCAACTCTTGTTCCGTACACGTTATTAGCTTTTGGTAGTACATATTTATTTTTAAATGCGATTGGTCTCAAGCAGTCAGGTCTTCATGCACATTTACACACAAACTTTCGCAGAAATCTAAATTAATATTATGAGCGGAAAGATTTCATTTTATGTTTATTTGTTACGATTTAATTCAAAAACTTCATCTTGACCAAGTAACCTACGAAATATTTTATAAAGGTACCACGGTGGCCATTTAAACAATAGAAGGATGGTGTAGACAGGAACAGGGTATGATGTTCCTCCACCATAAAGGAAGGCTCCTCCGACCAGGCTCGGTGGTATTGCCTGGCGGACAGCTGTCCAACGGTAGCGTATTGGAATTGGTATATATAGTCACTTGCTGTGAACATTTCGTTATCGCGATTCAGCGCTCTTTGACAGTCACTTCTTGATGTTGTTCATGTCATCCGTCATTTTTTATGTGCGGAGACCGGAAGGTTTATTTTTTGGATGGTTAATTGCCAGTTAATTTTATAAATTGCCATACAAATTTGACATTGAATTTGTTCTGTTCAGAATAGGCTTGTCAACGATTCTGTCGTTGCAAAGTATTTATAATCTTGGCTTGGCCTGTTATATTAAATTTGTCATCGAATGGAAGTAAACTGAAAAAAAAAAAAATATTTTCGTATAACCATTACGCAGCTGAAGTAAATAACCTTAGGGTCTTTTACTTCCATTGCGTGTCGTCCCAGCATCACACGATTCGTGACAATTAGCCATTCTACCGTCGCTGCCAGGTTACGATTCGTGTAAATACCAAAGGTAATGGACCCTTTTTAATTATTAGTTAAATGTTTATGCTAACGTTTTCCTTTAAGTTGTTTAGTAGGTATTGGCACGAGTACCTAAGTTATGCTAGGTTACTGTTTATTAATATAACAAAAAATCGATAAATTAAAATAATTGCTTAAATATAGTTATATTATTGAACGATAGTTACTGTTAAGGTAAGTAACATTAGGCCCTGTTAACGTAACTAACTTGTAATGAACAATTACCAATAAATAAATAATTGCAGCTCACAATCACAGAGAACAAAATCATTTTCACTTTACAACGAATACGTTTCGCAACAATCTTCATTTTCCAATAAATATTTACGAAACCCACTGGATCGTACATCACAGTTATAACCAAAGTGACATTTTATTACCAACGCGTAAAAACACTTTTAAAACCAAATAAATCATACAAAATGGTATAATGTTGCGTATACACTGTTTTAACGAACGTCAACGATGGGTTTTATTACTATATCCTACCATCTGCACCATAAACGATCTCCCTCCGTCAGTCGTATTCCTCATGTCTGAGAATCGTGACCTCCTTCATCCAAAAGACTCTCACGGTAAAACGCCATCTTACTCTCTTCAGCCACTCTGCGAGCATCGTAGACAGTGAAGTCGAGAGTGGTCCGTATTTGGTCCAATCAACGCATCGGCCTCGCGCTCATTTTTCTTCCACTTTGCCAGTGACCACTAGTTTTTCAAGGTTGTTGACTGTAAGATACGCTTGAGGCAGATAAACAATCTATAGAACGTTGATTTCTTAGCACATAGAATTCGTCTAACAGATGTGTTTTCATTTGCCACGTAAGTAAAAAGCTAATATCAACATCCATTCGTTGGCGTGTGATAGCGATTAATTGCATGGCAGTAACGTCATTGGATTCAAACCATTAGATTCAGCTCATTCAATCAAATATCCTTCATTGACGTTCGATTAGCTGGCGTGTACGTAGCTTTAGAGTTGTTGCATATCAGAAAATACATGAAACTCAAAACATCGTTGTCAAAATAATTAACTAGATTGAATTTAATGTGCGAGAATTTTGGTAAGCCACCATTTTAAAATCGTTTTCAATTGATACTGCATTCTGAAGGAAAATTGATAAATGTGACAGTGGTAAAGTGAATGATTAAAATAAGTGTGGAAATTAATATTTCTTTGTCATTATGTAAATCAAAAAGATTGTGTTATGATCATAGTTGGTCATGCAATTATAGTTACACGTCGATAGAAAGTAGTTCTATATATCAATTTAGTTTGAGCTTATCTACCTATGATGCGCCTCCGAACCTTTAGTACTATTACGTTAGTATTATTAGTAATTAAAAAGATTCCAATGTTACCTTTATCAGTCAAACCGTCAACCATAAACAGTCAGTACCCCAAAAAAACTTACAACCTGATAAACAAATCTCTGAAAAAAACCAAATACCAGTTTCTGAAGTTCCGGATAGATCTTATCCGACCCAGCGAATATAACACTTGGAAAAAGAACACAGCTGTCACTGAGCTTATCTTGCCAATAAGGTTTATCTAGCACCCGTGAAATTGGGGCTAAGTATCGTTTAAATAATCGGGTTATAAGTAACCATTTTGTAATAATAATTAATCTCGGCATGCCATGTTAATTGTAATATCGTCATAAACGGCTCATAACTGTCAACAGCTGCTGAACTGTTTTGATTTAGCGTCCGTTCGGCGAACTCTGTATGTCTATAGTTACAGTGTAGTGTGTAACAGCCCTAATATTGATACAAGCATGCGGTATGTAGAGAATTATTTATTGATGTTATGTATTTGGGCAGATTGGAATAATATTTTTTAATAATTCATGAGCCAACTACAATGTTAGCAAACTTTTACAGATTTTGTTTCTATTTCTGTTCTATACAGGGTATAAATGACATCGTGAAGAAGACGCCAGTGATATAATACACGATTCTGACTCATTAAGGGTTAAGAAACATGTATTGAATTACTGGTAAGCGCGCCTTCGTCACGAAGTCATTTACAGCCTGTATAATGAAATGCTGTTTCACACGTCTTCAACTGCTTCACTTGCTTAGATAGCCTAAACTGATTGATAGGTGAATGGCTACCCAACACTTAAATTATTTATCAATTACAACCGTATTATCGTACGAATCTATCCACATTGAACCATCCCGCCAAGAGTACGAGCGTACAAAATAAGATCTATTTGTAAACGCACAGATTGCGATTTCGTCGAAACAATATCAAACGACGCATCGTTAATGTGTTATGATAGACGATTTGGACACGTTTCCGTGATTTCTATAGTCGCGATGGTATAAACAGTGATGCGAAAATATAGCTTTAACACACGGTTTTACCCACGTGGCCCATGTCCTTTTATTTGCCTATTTGTATCATCATAACGATTTCTTTTTCAACGTCGGTGTAGTTTTTAAGATGTGAAAGCATAACAGACATACAGACCGAAACAACAAACAACAAATGGTTCACGTGTTATTATGATGTTCCTTTGATTTCGGACATCGATATAAACAGTGATGTGAAAATATTATCGTCGACTTCAATCACAAAAAATGCACTAAAAAGTAAGGAATACTTAAGTAATATTCAACGCCTCGCCTCATCTGTGTATAACTTAAAAAAATATAGTAAACGGCCTTAAGGTATTTAAAGTATTATCCCCGTACTCCTAACCGTTTAGGAGCTGTACGTTCCAGCATCAGCACAGCAACTTGAAATGCTGATTTCTAAATTTCTTCTTCTCGACAGGTTCGTGTGTAAATGTGTCCGGTAGCGTCGTATGCGGTCCTGGTGCCTAATTTTCAATACTATTTATCAGTGGATAGAGTGCAAACTTAAAATATAATTTAGATTCAACCATCATGATCATAATGATGACATGATATGACATGTATTTCCTATAGTTTCACACACATTAAATTTCGAAAAAAAATCAAACAAAGTGAATTAACTACTGAAATAAATCGATGAAAAAGCACTTTAAGTTGAGAAAAATCCAAGCTGACGTCACTACCGCAATTATGGTTCGAATAAATGTGGATGTTTAACCCACTTTTTAATTGCTTTCACGTGTACCTACACGTTGGACGACGCCATAGAAAGAATGTAGTAATTATCAGCTCCAATAAGAGGGAACCCAGTATTGTAGTTTTTAGGGTTCCGTAGTACCTACAAGGAACCCTTATAGTTTCGCCATGTCCGTCTGTCTGTCCACGGCATAGCGACGAAACCGTTGGTGCTAGAAAACTGAAATTTTGCATAAACATGTATGTTAACTAAACAAAGAAAGTCGTAGAGTAAAATTTGGAAAAATATTTTTTTTTCAGGTAGCTCCCCTACATGTAAAGTAGGGATGTTTTTTTTTTTTGTCGCCTACCCCATAGTGTGGGGTATTGTTAGATAGGACTTTTAAAAACGTTCAGGGGTTGCTAAGACAGTTTTTTGATTTAGGGATCCGTTTGCGAGATAATTAACTTTAAAGAGCAAATTTTTGTTCGAGTAGGGCGTCCCCCCCCCTCTAAAAGCTAAACTACTGGATCCTAAAATCTGAAAAAAATTGTGTCGGTAGTACATGTAATGAACTTTAAAGGAAAACTATAGTGGATAAGTTCACTTCATTAGTTCAAGAGGAATAGGGGTCCGAAATGTCAGATGCAGTTCGACGACCGGATGGCGGAGTGGGTAGTGTACCTGCCTGCGACGCCGAGGTCGTGGATTCGATTCCCACTTAAGACAAATCTTTGTGTGCATGAACATGGGGGTTTGTCTTAGTCTGGGTGTTTCTATGTATAATATGTATGTATTTACAAAAGAAAAAGTATATATGTATAGTATCAGTTATTCTAGTACCCATATTACAAGCTCTGCTTAGTTTGGGACTAGATGGCGTTGTGTGTGAGTTGTGAAATATTTATTATTTATTATTATTATTATAGTTACTCAGAATATTTCGTTCAAAATTCTTGAAACATAAATAAACATACATAATACATAAATAAAATCACGCCTTTATCCCACGGGGGTAGGCAGAGACGATGGAACGCCATGTGATTCGCTCCTTACATACTTCTTTCGCTTCCTTAACATTCATACATCTCGTCATACGTGCTAGCTGGTTTCGTGTACTACAAACATTTCCTATCTGAAGGACGCTATTTATCTGGTTACTTTAACTTAATTAGTTCTAGAGTAATTGGGGTCCAAAGTGTAAAATGCAGTTACTTAGAATAATTCGTGCAAATTACAAAAACCTTTGAAAGTAATGACTTTTATGAAGATGTTACTTGTTTAATACAGATAGTAAATCCCTTTTAAGTCGAAATATGTTGTTACGACTAGCTACGGAAGCCTACTGCGCGTGGCCCGACACGCACTTGGCCGGTTTTTCAATGTAGTCACACTGCTGGTGAATTTTCTAACCTGACCAAAATTCGGAAAACTTTGTCCTAGTTCTGTTATTTGCAGTGTTGGCAATTTATCCTGTCCAATAATCGAACCAAAAATATAGGCCACGGCATCAGTCGTAAATAATAAACTAACTCTCCCCCTTTCCAACAAAGAGGGGGCAATAAAAGTTTGAGAATCGTTGTCTCAATTATTATTCAAAAGCCATCGTGGAGGTGACATGAAAACAGTACTTACTGTCGCGGAAGCCATGAATTTTTTTACGAATGAGATCTTGTCCGCCACCGGAAAAGGAATGGCGTTGTTCCGGGTAGAATGCAGTTTTAAAGTAGTACTGTTGTCGCCCAGTGAAATGTTGGTTTCATTTCAAAGCTTTGTTTTATAGTAGAAGTAACTTTTTTAACCGAATTGAATAAAAAGGAGGAGGTTCTCAATTAGAATGTATTCTTTATTATTTATATCCATTTTTTTATGTTTGTTCGCCGATTACTCTAAGACGCCTAGACGGTAAGAGAAATTCATTTTTGTTTGAAAAAGTATACTTGTCACGTGGTCCCATTCTCTTCAGGTTACTATCTGATGATGGGATCCTAGAGGAATCAAGTGCCTCCCTAAAATTATAAGCAAACGGCGATTTTTTTCTTTTTATAATATATAATAAATAGATTTTAAAGTCAATTATTATCATCATTAAGTGGTCGGAGACTTAATACAACCATACTAAAACATTTTAACAAGATTGCTAACAATATTAATATTAACGTTACTAACAGTTATCTGCCAGTTATGTCTATACAAATTTGACATTTTATCCGTCAAAATCGTTCCAAAAAGGGGCATAACAGGTATTAAAAGTATAATTAGTTAAAAAAAATTGAACGTACTTCTAAAACTTAAAAGCATTAAAACAAGGTCGGAAGTCGGTATTTTTTTATAGTTTTATTGTCTGTTTACAAATTTCGACTACAGAATACATTAGCTAGAACACATTAGCTATTTGGTTTTGAAGAGTTACATTGCCTGTCTTCGAAGATCTTCATCAGATACCGATAAATCATACACTAAAACCTTCCTTAAAGGATTACAATACCGAAAACCACATTCAAATAGGATCAGAAGTTTGCGAGTAAATCCCAAACATAAAAAAGTTACAAAATGTACAAACAGATTAAATACAGAACCTCTTTTTTTAAAGTCAGTAATAAACTGGACTAAAACAAAGCTGACCGAGTAACCTAACAAATACGTGGTTGTTGCATTTATCTAATCGCATCTAAATTGTTCAAAAAACAAACTACAGTTATTTATATGCAAATGCGATGTCCCCATTAGGGGGTATCACGCACAAAACAGTGGGGTGCGTCGAATGCTTAATGCCATGTCATTAACGCTTGTTTTCATTGCCTTGTAATTTTATTTGCGGGGCTTAATGCACTTTGGTGATAGTTTTTAATTGGGATACAATCTCCATTTATTTTTAAACGACTTAAAAAAAATGGCCGAGTTTTTTTTACCATTTGTTCACCGTTTACTCGAAGACGGCTGGAGCGATATGAGAAATTACTTTTTAGTCTGTATATTATTTTGACATGTGATCCAATTTTCAGGTCCCGATCTGATGATAGATCCTATAAAAATCAAGGGAAACCTTCAAGATTTTGAAGGCTTTTATATTGTTTTTCGTATATTACCTAAAGCTACTCGGATATTTGCATCTAGCAGTCAGCATTTCATGTTACTGAACTGATGCTGGAAGGTACAACTCCTCAATGTTTTTAATCAAGATCCGTCCAGTTAGTTCGGCGTTTACTGGTTACAGACCAAAAAAATCTTTAATCTTTGTAATATTCATTAGTATAGATAAATAGAAGAATTCAAAGCTACGATATTTACGATCAAGTAATCTTCAGGCCCGTTTCCTACATTGTTGTAGAGATTTTGTTCAAAACTAAAGGAAGATGATTTTACGGCTTTAATTGTAACGGCCGTGGCATAAAGCGACTAGTTTTTGACTATTTTTTATTCCATTTAGTAGTGTGGTTAGGTTTCTCAATTCAATGGCGTAAGATGCCATATATTTCAGTACCTCAATATAAGTTCTATCAGATTCAGAAATCTTTTATACCCTTCAGACAACTCAGACAATATGATGGATATTTGCGAATAAAGGCTCTACACGATTCAAATTTTGCCAGGCAATTCTATTGCTTGCTTTGTTTAGCGCGATTAAATAAAAAGAAATGGCAAGAAAATTGCCATGTAGAACTTGCATCAGATGTAGTAACTATTGATTCTGGTGTGATAAATACTGGTCTTTTTTGGTACAATTCATTTATATCGACGAGCCCAAATTCATGTAATATGACGATCTTAAGTGTCCGAAAGGGTATAAGTAACGAAAAAGGATGAGTACTGCTAATACCTTCAAAGACTCAACTAAGTGGATGTTCGTATTTAGTTTCACAGCCATCGACATGTGTGTTAGAAGTGGATATTCCTTCTTTTTCGCTGCTCGTTTGTCTAACCCTAGTGGCATAGTTAGTGTATCGCGAGATCTCGGACTCGATTCCCGGGTCGGACAAGTGTTATTTGGGATTTTTCATAGCCGCATGAAGTTGGAATTGTGCCCGGTGGATGGCGATAGGCTTCTCCCTATCCCATAAGACCTAAACATAACAGGTAAGATGTGGTTGTTATTTCGCATTTTTTCATTTATTCCATCATCTTTAAAACCCCAATAAATAAGTGCTAAAGTGCCATTATGCGTCATCTTAAAAATATCACACATGTTGTTTGGCGAGTATCTTTTGTACAAGTTGAGTCTATTTTTCTCATCCTTACTAATATTATAAAGAAATGTTGTTTCGTTTGTTTATAGGTAACTGCGAAACTTCTGTTTAGTTTAATACTTTATTGTACACATAAATTACAAAAATACAGTTACATAAAAGTGGTGATGACAAAAGGTGAACTTAACTCAAAAATGAGTTTTCTGCCAGCAAACCTTTGAGGGCTAGAGGAAAAAGACACTCGTAATATGTAAGAGTGAAGTGTACAAACAAAGAGAGATGAAAAAATAAAAAAGATACTTAAATAAAAGAACTAGGCTATGTATATCTACATATTTACATATTCTACATAATAATAATATACCTAATGTAACCTAAATTATTTACACAACAATCATAAAAAATACTTACGATAAAACTAATTTATATAATATATGTATAACATAAAATATATACATACATAATACATACATAATACATACATACATACATAATACATATATAAATATATATATCCAATTAATTAGAGTTGAGAGAGAAAATGCTCTTTTGTTCTCCTCCTGAAAACGTCCAATGAAGGACTCTCGCGAATGGAATGAGGAAGACGATTCCATAGACGCACTGCGTAAATAGTAAATGAGCCGTCGTAACGACTAGAAGTGTGGAGAGGAGTTCGAAGAAGTAGAGAGGAGTAGGTTCGGCTAGGTTTGTCACGAGGAACGAGATACTGAAAGCGCTCATGAATCTGTGGTGATCTTGATAAAAATTGGTTTTGAAATAGACTTAAAAAAAATAACATTAGCTATTTTTAACAAAGAGGTACTATGCAGGCGGAGCCTCAAACGGCAGATTGTAAAATATAAAAATGCGCACATACACACAGCATGATTTCAGATTCTATGCTGCTACGGAGAATTTCATGGCAAGATTCTATTACACATTTTACTGACCTAGGAATTAAACCCAAAACTTTATGGTAAGCAGTAGCAAGCTACTAGACCACAAGCAATCAATCATTTAACTTAACAGCTTAAATTAAATTCTCCAAAACAATTTGAGAAATCATCTCAAAACCACCATTTATGTTCTTTATAACTTCCATTACAGTGAATTATATATGAGGTTCTTTAAGTATAATGTTCTTTTCAAGGCCTTACTCATACACCCCTAAGCTGAGGCTAAAAGGCACATAATTAATGAGACGCTATTAATTATCACGTTTTTAGCCCCGACTTTATCAAACTTCTTATTCTACGGTTTTATTAAACCATACGGGTTTTGTATCTCTCTCTCTTTCTCAATCTCTCTCGCTCTTTCAATTAATGTTTTTACGGTACAGAGAGATCAAAAGCTGTTTGAAAGCGTGTCTAAGCATTAAACTAGAGTTTAGCAAGTTGGTGAAATCAGCACTTAGTGTATAGATGTATTCAACATTGTGGTTATTTTTACTTAAGGTGTAAAAGATGCATATTTTATTGTGATGTACGATTGTTTTAGTCAAATGTAGTAAATGGTTTTACATTATTTTATAACGATGAGCATTTTTTCCAGGGTTAAGATGAGATATAATTTACAGAAAAAAAACGACTTCAATTACAAATAATGCTAATAAAATAAAAACAACTTGACCAAACTGTAAGGTTTTTTTATGGGACCACCTGGCAGCTATTTCTCGTCGAACAAACAAAAAAAGAGTCACGCGAATCCGTCTATTAACCGCGGCGTAATCGATGTACATACATATAAAAAAAAAACATACCGGCCGAATTGAGAACCTCCTCCTTTTTGGTAAGTCGGTTAAAAATGAGAAAGGTAGGTATTTACTTGGAATTACATAAGGAACGCATGAAAAAAATACTTTTCTAGTTTTTGTTCTAACTATAGGGATCAACTTTGGTGTGTTTGTATATGACCCTGGCTAGTGAAACTGAGATTTCTGACAAACCTTTAAGTCCTCGTTTATTCACATAGGCGACGAAAGTTACCAAACATATAATTTTATTGGTGATTTTGTCAACGAATTCAAAAAATTAAGCGCCACCAGCACCTAATTTTAAACCTGTTTAAACTGTTATTTTTTCGGTTTAGATGTGAGATTAGACTCTGAAATTACTTGCAAACCAAGCAAACATTGAGCAAGCTAAAACCTAATATTTTTTTTGGGATAAAAAAACTGCCAATTGAACAAACACCAACAAGCGTATTCCGTACGAATATCCATAGCAAAAACTCCATTTGAATAAAATATTGATGCGAACCGCTTCGGCAAAGTTCGGGAAAGTTCGTGCCTTCGCGATGCGGGTGAACTTTGTAGATAGCATAGTCCAAAATTGTTATTACTAATTCTTTAGGAACACACAGCCGTGCGTTGTGGAAGGGCCCGCGAGGGGGTCATAAGTTTGTTGAAGTTTAACACTTGTTTGTTGTAAAACGTTATGGCTGTCAAAAGTAATAAGGGAGTTGTAGTTTTCAGTTTTGTTGAGTGAAAATTTAATATTGGTGGCTTTCAGGATGTAATCTTGTCTAATAAGTTTCTATCTCTACAATGTTTGTTAACGGCAGTGATAACTACGAAATTGCTCGCTAATTTTAAAACGTAATGAAAAGTATAAATTGTATAAGTGGAAAAAAAATAACTCGTTAAAAATTGAAGTGGAAATTAGGAAATAAGATTTTGTATTTTTTTTTCTTTCATAGAGCAAGGAGCCGAGCAGGTAGTTTTGGCGATCAAAAGGCTTAATTGAACTGTATCTTACTTAAGATGAAGACAAATGGATGAACGCAACGTCACGTAATGAAGTAACATACAGTTGCAAAATTTTGGGTCCTGGCCAGAGGCGACCGTAGTTGAGTGGTTAAAGTGGTTACCCGGTATGCAAAGGTGGCAGGTTGAAATCTTCCGGTCCTATAAATTTTCAACTTTTTCTTAGTTTAATTGAACTGGTTTTTGGATAGAAGAACGAAGTCAAATTCTCTAAACATAGAATGGATGGGGAACCACAAAAATGCATTAAATAAATGTTAATTAAATTTATTAGCACTTGACACAAAAACTTTTGTAGTTGAAACTGTTGAGAGCACTTTGAAAACAAAATGGAATGAAAACTATGCGACGTTTTTATAATTATATGAAGTGGTTTTCAAGTGCGTTGTTTTCATAGAAGTTATTAAACAACAGCAATCAAAAGGCCAGAAATCGCAAATTTATATTACGGAAACAAATTATATGAAACGTATGAAAATCACTGGACAAATATTCCTTTGATGTTTCGTGAGAAAAAAATGTCTTCTGCGATCGTAATTTTTGCATGAAATACTTTTTAAAGTAAAATAATTAAAACGTCATAATTTTGTTATCAAAATTACTTTGATGTTTAAAAGGTTTAGACTCAAATTATCTTTAGCGAATGTTCAGATATTAATATAAAGTGCCAGTTACACGCACCAATAAGAAACCAATTTGGACACGACATAAGCGCAAATATCTTCGTGGGGTGGCGAGGGGTAAATTGTATGGGCGTATATATGATTTGACAGCTTGTTCTATAAGAAAACGTGGCATTATGCAAGAGCGGTGCTCTTCCACATTTGGCAGCGGGAGACGCTGTCGCCCAAAATACAAGCAATGACTAATTAGTGAATCAGTACAGGTATCATATTATTATTACCATCGCAGACATTGTGATTCAGCTTGATGTTTATTTGTGTCAACAAATGCATTTTATTTATTTAATTTGACTTGATATTTATGATAAAAGAATTTTTATTGTGGGTCTTTCCACTAGACGGTACGGCATCGGCAATGTTCACGGCGCATTAACAGTTGATTTGTTCGCGGCCTGCCGTAGCGGTCGCTGTGCAGTGGAAAAGCGCTTTATGATAATACAATCACCACGAATTTAATATCATTGCATACCAATTTTCTCCTACTCTTTAAAGTGATACGATTGATTAATTTAGACGCTTTATTTAAAAAAAACACCTGTTTTATAAAGACATATTTATAAAATACGTTTTTTTTACGTTGCATACACGGATTTTCTACATACGTATGTAAACAATTTATGTAATAAATTTTTTACACACGTATGTACTTAGTAACGTCATTACACTGTACGTAACGTGGTTTTAAATAAACCACTTTTATAATACAATTATTTAAAGTGGGTGAGGGTAGATGTGTTGTACACATGGCTAGATATCAAGTTATACATTATACTAAGAAACAGTTGAAAAAGATATGGGACCGGCAGGATTTGAACTCGATCTCGAGTCATTCGTCGTCACGCTCATCCATTAAGATAGGAACAAATGGATGAACGTGACCACACGAAATGACATATCATACAATTGAGAAATTTAGGGCTCCGGTAAGAGGCGACCGTAGCTGGATGGCTAAAGCGGCTGCCCGGTGTGCAGTAAGGTCGAAGGTTCGAATCCTGCCGGTCCCATATCTTTTTCAACTGTTTCTTAGTATAATTTGCTAAGCATAGCTAAATGTTATTAAAATAATCAATTAGAAGTTATACATTTCCAGTATAAGATGGTTTCGCAAAATGGATAATTATATACTAGAAATGTATAGCTTGATGTGAAGTCATAAGATAAATAAATAAAAATAAGATAAAATTGTATTTTTTACATTAGATAGAACGCCAGAAGCAATTACACTATACAAAGGTCCCAATGACGAGGCCAAATACACACATTCACTGACACAAGCACACCCAGTTTCGGAACAAATATTTGCGAATTACACAAAGATTTGTCCCATGTGGGGATCGAACCCACAACACCAGTGCAGTGGAGAGCGGCGAGGCGACCGCTTAAACCACTACACCACACGTGCAGAGACATTCATTTATACCATAGAAATCTTAATTATTAAGATTTATATGATTTATACATTTATTTGTATGTGAAATATTTTGTACTGCCTATAAAAATGGCTATTACAAACGAAGGCAAAGATAATAGCCCTAATATCGCAGGTGTTAGATAAATCTTATTGGCAGGATAAGCATTTAGCACACATAAATGGAAGTGACAGCTTTTAAATTCAGTCAGGTTATATTTTATGGGTCGGATAAGATCTATCCGGCACCTCAGATATTGGCCCCAAGTTACAATATTATATGCTACGCCGTAGCGGTACGAAAGCAATAAGTCTCTGTAGGCTGCTACGCCAATATGACAAGCGCTACGGTTTCCGTAGCCGTTAGATAGATGAGGCTGCCAACTTGCAACTAGTGGTTTCTGTTAACACCGTCTATCAGAAGTGTAATTTTATAACCAATTTATGTAATAAAAGATCTTGAGTACGTCTACAACAACAAAAAAGATATTTTCAGTTTTTAAAATAAACCTACTTCCGAAAAGATAATTGGATACATCTATAAATACGGTATTTTACGATGACTATCCCTAAAAAATGTATACAGAAACCTACATTCCCCTAAGTTGTATCTTCAGTATACATAATATATTAACTGTATACGCAAACGCCGCTGTTACAAAACTTTAATCAGTAGAACCTTCGTTCGTACAATTTATTCGGGGCCTTATTGCTTAATATACCCCGTAACAACATAATGGGTATTGCAAACATACGGATTAAGGCTCGCATTGGTGTGTATTTGTTATAGGGAGGGCGACATTCAGCTTTTTGCTGTCGATGGAGTTATTTGATTGAGGGATGATGTAACACCTCTCTAGGTTGACTGTAAGAGAATGCCACTGGGCATTTAGTCCGCCTCTGCACTTTATAATTTTAAAGGACTTTTGTTACCTTTTTAGGGTTACGTAGCCGAATAGAAAAAAAACGAACCCTTATAGATTCGTCATGTCTGTCCGTCTGTCCGCCAGTATGTCACAGTATTCATTAAGATTTTCATACAAAAGTAAAAAAAAAAACATTTTTTTTTTGAGTTCTCCATACTTAAAACTGAAACCCTATTTTTTTTTCATCAAACCCATACGTGTGGGGTATTTATGGATAGGTATTTCAAAATAATATGGAGGTTTCTAATTTTTTTTTTCTAAACTGAATATTTAAAAAAAAAAAGGTTGCCCTCTCCCGTAACTTCTAAAATAAGGGAATGATAAATGTAAAAATAATATATGACGATAAACCACGTTACGTACAGTGTAATGACGTTACTAAGTACATACGTGTGTAAAAAATTTATTACATAAATTGTTTACATACGTATGTAGAAAATCCGTGTATGCAACGTAAAAAAAACGTATTTTATAAATATGTCTTTATAAAACAGGTGTTTTTTTTAAATAAAGCGTCTAAATTAATCAATCGTATCACTTTAAAGAGTAGGAGAAAATTGGTATGCAATGATATTAAATTCGTGGTGATTGTATTATCATAAAGCGCTTTTCCACTGCACAGCGACCGCTACGGCAGGCCGCGAACAAATCAACTGTTAATGCGCCGTGAACATTGCCGATGCCGTACCGTCTAGTGGAAAGACCCACAATAAAAATTCTTTTATCATAAATATCAAGTCAAATTAAATAAATAAAATGCATTTGTTGACACAAATAAACATCAAGCTGAATCACAATGTCTGCGATGGTAATAATAATATGATACCTGTACTGATTATGACCAAAATCAAGATAGCTTGTATCAAGCTTGACATACATACATAACATCATGCCTATATTACCCAAAAGGATGTGGCAGAGGTTACAACACCCACATTCCATCTGTTTATGTCCCATGGGGTAGGGGGTGATCCTATCGCTGTACTCCGGGTACAATCCCAACTCCGTGCTGCTATTGTGAATTGCCTGACGGAAAGTTCACAAATAACACTTTTGCCCGACCTGGGAATCGAACCCGAAACCTCGCGATCAAAAAGCGCATACGCTAACTACTAGACCTATCTACTATCTTCTTCCTACGACGTTTTATTTAAAATATGTGTGTAATAAACTAAGCAAATAGTATTTCATACTTTACTTACTTAAACTAATAACGGTATTCAAGAAAACCTTGAGAGCAATAAGTTGGCACAAGACATTTTACCTGCAGTCTAAAATAAGTTAGGCATTAAAATTATGCTTGATAGAAAGTTTATCTTTTTAATAGTACTGCTGCGAAATATCTTTATTTCTTGGACTTTCAAAGCACTAACAATCATCATATTAAATAATAAACTAAAGATAAAATCGCAAAGCTTAAATACGCATACAAAGAATATATAAATATGTTATCTAATATTAAAGTGAAAAAAAAGGCATAGCAAAGCTAAAATTTGCTTTAAAATATTACAAGAATATATTATGTTTTTAAACTTTGCTTTGTTTTTAAATTTCGCGATTTGAGAACATTTTTAAAAATTAGACAACGGGTCTAAATCGCGTAATCATAGCATATGATGCAAGTCATTTCGAAACGTTGAGCATAGGTATTTATTTACCTTTATAATAATTACGCGACTAAGACCCGTTGTCTAATATTTGAAAAACATACAAAGAAAGCAATAAATGTAAGTGAATCTAAGTACCAGTTCCGTGTCCTGTGACACGGAACTGGTACTCTGTTATATGTATAATACTCTTTTTTATTACTATATTTTTACACTGTTATCATAATAACATAGCATTACGGCTATGTTACCCAAAAGGGTGGGGCAAAGTGTACAATGTATTCTAATGCTTGTTTAGTTTATCGCAAGTCAAAATACAGAGATGGCAACAAAATTGCCTTGCAAACTTGCGTCGTGTCAATGTGTCAAGATATATTTTATACACATCAATTAAAACGCAGATAAATAAAAAATGTTGCTATACTACATCTAAATACGTTATTTTAAATCAAGAGAAATATTAAAGACCAAAACCATACGCTAACAACGGTAGACAACGGTTTGACAAACATAACTATGCGCTATGTCAAACTTGATTAATCAGAAAAAAAAGATCCAAAAAGTCTTTCTTCTTCAATATTATATATTTATTAACGCCATCTTATCCAATATTATATATTGGATAAGATGGCGTTAATTTTAAACAAAAAATGTAAATACCAAATCTTACAGTAACAGAATCAATATACCGAAACTTAGCTAAATAGCATTGCAATACCGAAATCCACGTAAACTTATAAACTACAATAATATACAAGAAAACCTTGAAAGAAGCGAGTTGCAATAACAAAATAACAAGCCAGGGTTGGCACGAGTCGCTGTTTTCACCTGCAGTGCTTGTTTTATGCATGCGACTATCAATGCATGCAAAACTGCGCATGTAAAAGAGGTTACGAGCTACGTCATACTTTATTGCACTGTGTGTGTATTAGATTGTAACTTGTATTCATGAGGTGGAGTTTGTATTTCTATGATCGAGTTTCTGTGAAGAAGTAGTAGCTCTTTTATACTTATATACTAGTTGATTGTGCCCGTCGCTATATTATAATATACTTGTAGTTTATGTTACTAAGCAATAATCTAATATTCTTATGGAGAAGAAACGGTTGAACTTTTAACGTAGGATTTTTTAGTTTGACGACCAGATGGCGGAGTGGGTAGTGTATCTGCCTGCGACGCCGAGGTCGTGGGTTCGATTCCCACTTAAGACAAGTCTTTGTGTGCATGAACATGGGGGTTAGTCTTAGTCTGGGTGTTTCTATGTATAATAAGTTTAAATGTATTAGTAACAGTTATTCTAGTACCCATAGTACAAGCTCTGCTTAGTTTGAGACTAGATAGCGTTGTGTGTGAGTTGTGAAATATTTATTTATTTATTTATTTAGTTAAATCGTAATTATCGAACAAACAAACATTTCAATCTTTCTTCTTTATAATATTGGATAAGATAGCGTTAATATTACACAACTGCATTGTTAAATGCCAAATCTTGATGAAAAATGAAAAATATACCAACCAAAAACTTCATAGCATTGCAATACTAATACTCACGTAAACTTATAAACTACAATAATATACAAGAAAGCCTTGAAAGAAGCGAGTTGAAATAACAAAATAACAAGCCAGGGTTGGCACGAGTCGCTGTTTTCACCTGCAGTGCATGGTTTATGCATGCGACTATCAATGCATGCAAAACTGCGCATGTAAAAGAGGTTACGAGCTACGACATGCTTTATTGCACTGTGTGTTTATTGGATTGTAACTTTTATTCATGAGGTGGAGTTTGTATTTCTATGATCGAGTTTCTGTAAACTTTACAGAAACTGCCAATTCAGCCATTGATTCGTGTAGATTATAACAATAAAACAGGTACTATTCCTTTACACTGTAAAGGAATAGTACCTGTTTTATTGGTACTATTCCTTTATTTACACTGTAAAGGAATAGTACCTGTTTTATTGTTATAATCTACAAAGAGAGCTGAGAAATTTCGAGTCTAGCAGCATACGAATCAATGGCTGAATTGGCAAAGCACTTGGGCGTATAACCAGGGGGTGCAGATTCGAATCCTCTTATTAATTTTTTAACTTAAAAAGGTATAACAAAGCTAAAATTTGCTTTAAAATATAACAAATTAAAATCAGTTCATTCGTTCGGGATAACGACGACACAAAAATAACGATGGTTAAAAATAACTGCGAAAAGTAAATAAAAACACAAGCAACGAAATAAGACATTTAACTAATAAAACTCTAATTTTACATTATTACGCAATAAATTAATAAGCAAAAAGGGCATTATTTCAAAGAAAACGACAAAAATAACTTCTGAAAGAGAATTCTGAGCGCAGATTTATGATTCGCATTAATTCACAACTCTGTGCCCTGAATATAACTAAGTGATAAATGTGTGCCTTAGTGCTTTGTAAGCTAAAGAAAAAAGATATAGGTAAGGGGTAATATTACCCTGTTGGTAGGATTTTTGCTCAAAAGCTAATGTCGAATATCCAAATGTGATTCATACATGATGCGGGCTACCCGCACAGGTATACCGGTGCATGTATGGTAATAGATCTGTGCAGTTTTCATCATAAATTCTTACTTACGACATGGAATGTCAGCGTCTATGCGCGAGCGATACCTGGCACCCCAGCAAAGTTTTTTATACGGAACAGACTAGGTTTTAGTCTGTGCAACTCAGATATAACCACTGACTCTGTCTGGATCAGTGGTATACGTCAGGCATTTCCCAGTATAAAAAAAAAGAAAAGAAAAGGGTGTACAAGAAAGTAACTATGCGACCTGCGCAGGCGACCGAAACGTCCCTAATGGTACGTGCACACTACTAGATCTAGCACTGTGCAGGTAACTGAAAAGATATACCGCAGCGTCAACAAATATTTCAAATGCATATGGGAGTTTTTATATTGGTTTTGCCTTTATAGCCAAATAGCAGGGACATCCATCACCATTCGTCACTCAGATGAGATTTTAAATTGGATTGAGTTTCTTTATTTTTTAGCTGAAAAAATTACATATTTGACTTTGATCCATAACTTTTTATAGGCTACCTTTATGAAAGTGATAAGATTTACTGATAAGTCATTGTTATTAGTTGATTTCTAATATTTCCTTACAGTGAAAACTGCATTAAGTGTTTTATATTGTTTTAAGTTTTTCTAAATTCTTGTGCGCGAAACATACAATGTATTACTTAGAATTATATTTACGTTTCCATGTAAGTAAATCTTATTCTTATTGAAATAAAAAAATTGAGGCCTTTATTTGACACTTAAATATTTGTTTTGAATAGCACACTTGCTAAACGTAATTCTGTGACATAGAACATACTTTAAGTCCTTATTCTAAGTAAGTGGTAATAAGTTATTCGTAAGTGGTAATAAGTTGTAATTTTAAATAATTTTTAAAGTAACTTTAAAGAAAATTATAGCTATTTGCTCCGCCATTCTGTATTTTATGTAATATTAAAGTTGAATAATTAAGAATACAGCAGCAAACGAATCAATGGCTGAATTGGCAAAGCACCTGGGGCGTTTACCTGGGGGGTGCAGGTTCGAATCCTGTTTAATTTTTAATTTTCAACTATAGTATTACATAAAATGGTAATAAGTTATTCGTAAGTGGTAATAAGTTGTCAGGTAAGCTTCCAGATCGTAATAAAAAGTCAATAGCCAGCAAACACACATCGTCTAACATTTTTATTCCTATTTATTGCCCTGTACATAACAGGGAACATACTCATTTATTTTTATTGCACTACCGTTTCAAAACAAATAAACAAATAAATCAGATGCCACAGTATAATGGCAGTAGTATAATACACATATAGTATAAAAGCAGTAGTGTTATTTAGATTTTTATTTGACTTTTATCACTGCATTCGAATTGAATGGGGATGTTGACTTTTGTTACGTAAGAAAGATTGGAACCCCTAACAGCAAACGTGATATTGTTGGTTTTACGTACTAATCTGTATTAAGAGCTTTCGAAAAATTGTGATCTTTTATAACTCTAACAAGTTGTTGCCCGCGTATTCTTACGCACAAGAACCACGATTTTAGACAAACCGCGTATACCTTACTACTTACTCTGCGTCCGTCGTGTTTTTCTTCCATTTTCGCAACATATTTCATTGCTGCACCGCTTCTATTTGTCAAAGCGTGATGTTATAAAGCCTTTTTCAATAAATGGGCTATCAAACAAAACAAGACTTATTCTATTCGAAACAGAAGGGCTTGAGCAACCAAACAAGCCAACTCTACAACTTTAGATATTAGTATATAGCAGTATGATAATAAAGGATAAACGAAAAATATGTGATTCAAAATCTGTGGAAAAAAATACAAACGTATAAAGTTCAAATTAAGCTAAAAACAGTTTTTAGCATTTGATTGAACTTTCTTTGTTGATTAAATGATTACTTCTTCCTACCACCTATATGCTGACGACCTTCAAATTTTCTCCCAAGCTCCTTTGGATAAACTGCCTGATGCCGTGAAGGAAATAAACGATGATTTAGTTAAGATCTGCAGCTGGAGTAAGTCCTATGGCTTACTTATTAATCCAACGAAGACTCAGGCGATGGTTGTCGGCAGCCCTGGGTTAATATCGCGAATAGATTGGTCGCTTTTGCCTTCTGTTTCTTGTGAAGGAACCACTATACCGTACAGCGATAAAGTTAAAAATCTAGGCATATTTATCGACAGATGTTTATCCTGGGGTCCTCAACTCCAAGAACTCAGTCGTAAAATGTTTGCCTCGGGGGGGTCCCTGCGAAGATTACGCAATTTTCTTCCTATAGCTACGAAAACTACGCTAGTGCAGTCCCTTCTATTTCCTATCCTTGATTATGCAGATGTCAGTTATCTAGACCTCACCGAAGACCAACTTAATAAACTTGAGCGCCTTCAAAATTTTTGTATCAGATTTATATTTGGTTTGCGCAAATATGATCATGTTTCTGCTTTTCGTGTTAGGCTCAAGTGGTTACCCATACGCCTTCGCCGGAATGCTCATATACTGTCCCTTTTGTATAATATTTTATTTACCCCGTTAACACCCCTTTACCTTAAAAAACGTTTCAGTTATTTGCATGACACCCACACGAAGTTTTTGAGGTCATCTGAGAACCAGAGATTAAAAATGCCTGAACATTCCACAACATTTATGGACAAGGCCTTTACAGTACAAGCTGTCAGATTGTGGAACGCGCTGCCGGCTAATGTGAGAGGTGCAAAATCACTGCCAGTTTTCAAGAAAATGGTACATGCACACTACTTGTCCACAACAAAATGATATCCCTACAGTTTATTTGCTTTATTTATTTATGTGTTGTTTCTCTTAATTATGCTACACATCTATATTTATTTTTGAAATATTATATTTATTACCATTATTTATATTATATTGTTATGTATTTATATATGTACTATTTATTTATATACGTATTAGTACAGTATTACTATATATTATTAATTATGTGTAATTTGATTAGCTTTGTATTATTAAAGATATTAAACAGTATAGTTTTTAGTTTTGCCCATCTTTATACACCGCGCGCTCCCCTAAAATCACACTTTTTTAAAATTTCTTTCCATCCAATGGTTGCCTGGAAGAAATTGCCACAAGGCGATAAGGCCGCCAATTGTATTACCATACCATTACGTGTATTATATCTTTTCTATTGTTTTGCATAGACTACATAAAAAAAAGCAGGACATAGTCTCTTGAAACACTTACTGAAGCACCCATAGTAAGTCACACGTACACACAGAACACACACATTGACACAATAGTAAGTCAATCGTCCGCCATTACGCTTTGGACTGTGCTGATGCTCGGATCTTCAAGAAAAATAATCAAAAATGCCGTCTTGTGTTGTGTAAAGCTGCCGAAACCATAGCGCCTCGACAAAAAAAAACCAGGGGATCACTTTTCATAGGTAAGCAAGTAATATATTCAGCTTATTGCCGAAATTATATTGTTTTCGTTAAAAATTATACCAAAACTATCAGTGTTGACAGTCAATAAATATTTTCATTTACCCTGAATTTGGGTAAATATTTTTTAGTAGTATAATACATTTAGTATAAATTATTATTCTATGTTTTATAGATTTCCTGCTGCAAACGACGCATGGAAAAATTTTTGGGTAGAAATAATTAGAAACTGCAGAAATTATAACAGTTGGTAAAATTAAATCAGCATAAGGGATTGTAAGTAATTGAAAAGCACACCACTGAACATTATTATTTACTGTAAAAAAAATGGAACGACACAATTAATTTTACTGTGCTAATGTTAAAGCAATTATTGCTTGAACATTTGCACAATAAAATTAAAAATAAATGTTTGTAATAATTACAAAAGAAGTTAATTTATAAAAAAACAATTTTACGAAACATTTTTTTTGTCAAATTTGATTTAAATTGTCCTATTCATAAGATTAAATGTAATAGTTTCTGCTGTACGGGGAAGACGCTATCTCCTGCAACCCAGTTATTACTTGTGCAGGCGTTAGGGGATTCACAAGTTAAGGATGCTAGTTTATGTCAATAAAGATTTTTATTTTTGAAATAGTCAAAAAAAGTGTTAATAAAAATGAATATTTCGTTGATTATTGTGTAAAACACATGTACGATGTGATGTAAAAAATGTACGATTTCTCACATTCGCGAATACGAATGTTGACCTTCAAATCAAGGGCCCGCAGAATGTCATACGAGTTTGAGATTTCGTGGCAGCCATGTTAAAACGAAACGATAAAAGAATTTAGGTGAAATGAAGCGGGAAGTCCGTCACAGGGTGTAAATTTTCTCGATTATTTTAATTGCCAATATTTCTTTAAATATTGAAAAATCACATGTAAGTGAATTTAAGCTCCGCAATTGTTTGTTTATTTTAACTTAGATATTTTATTTGGTTTCTGATAGTTTATGTAATAAAGAATTTTTGATTTTGAATTATTTTTTATTTTTTTGCTAACTGCCATAACTTATCCTACTATCCGATTTCGGCTCCAGGTCCTAAACTGGAACACCCTGTATATCACTAAAGCATCTTCACCATCTAAGAATCAGGAAGCGCCGTAGGAGTCGTAATTTTAAAATATTTTCCAAAAACTGGGTAGCTGCACTAAAGCATCTTCGCTGCCTTGCGTCAGGAGTGCCCAGAGCAACGAATTTTGTACATATTCCCTTATTAAAAACAAACAACTTCCACCTGCAGGCCCGCATCGACTGCTAGAAATATAAAATCAACTTTGTTTCGAAATTCAAACATAAAGTTGTTTTATATTTATTGGTTTTTGGCCACGGTAAACTACCTATATCATGTTTGATGGTAAAAAGCAGCAAATAAAAAAATATAAGAACTAAACCTCTAAAATATTTATTTAAATTATTGTAAAAATGTGGGTAATATTTCTCATGGCTGGTAACCCCTAACACACGCACACATAAACAGACCCCGGTGCTTCCATCATTTTATAAGTGACATTCTCTCCTGCTTTTTTTATGTACTCTATGTTGTTTTGTGTTTGGTGTACAATAAAGAGTTTTATTATTATTATTAAATGCAGTGAACGTGCGTGATGGAATAGATTTACATTGTGTGTATATTTCAGAGCTCTGCAGGGAATGGTTATTCTGTTTATGTATAATTTTGTGAATACATAACATAACATCACGACTATATTACTCAGAAGGGTCTGGCAGAGGTGTACAACACCCACACTTCACCTGTTATGTTTAGGTCCCATGGGAGTGAGCCTATCGCCATTTACCGGGCACAATTCTAAATCAGTGCTTCTATTGTGAATTTCGTGACTTTCCGTCACAAATAATATTTTGCCTGACCTGGGAATCGAACCCGAGATCTTGGTGAGAGGCACACACGCTAACCACTACACTATCGAGGCAGTCTGTCAGTTCGGTTACTAGTTTTGGTGTATTACTCGAAACTCTGATGATGTTTCTTTTGCAGAGTTAAAATACTATCACAATTTTCATATTTATCCACAGTATCTGTACAGCAAACAGTAGTCTAACCAAAGATATTGCAGAATAATATCCTTTTGTAACCTAGATTCCTTTTACATCACGTTGTTGTTTGTGTTGAGGTGAATTTTCTTACGTAAACGCTGATATTCCTTGGTGTACCTCTTACAATTACAGCATTGTGTAAACAGGTCAGCTAGATCCATTCCGAGTGTTTGCATTGCCGTGTGTTGTGTAGGTCTTTGACTACGGGAAATACGATACTGGTAAGATTTTATTAAGTACTTAACATAACATCATGCCTATATTCCCCAAGGGGTGTAAGATATTGCAACCTTATATACTATGGATTTATTTACAATAATTTAATTGCATTTTCTCTTTATAACCATATTTAGCTATAATGTTGTTTTGGTTGCTATAACTTACACATAGAATTATTGTCAAAAAACAAACAAATATTGTATGAATTATTTGAAAAGATGGTGCACATGAGTTTCTCACCAGCTCTTCTCATGATGCAATACCCATCGGAGCTGGTACTTGGATTGATTTTAATTCAATTCTCTAAGTTGAATTAAAGTCAATCTAAGCTCCGGTGTCAAATCATTTTATTACAATAAGTATTATAATTTAGTTAGCTAAGTTTTATTTTAATTTTATATTTTTTTGTTTTGATGTTTGTTTTGACGTGTTCAAGCGCCCCTTGGGGCCCATGGAAATAAATGATTTGATTTGATTTGATTTGATTTGATTATAATCACCCACGTTTCAGCAGGTTCATCGCCATAAATAAAATCCCACATAACCCTTTTGCCCGACCTGAAAGTTGACCGGTGGATGGCGACAGGCTCACGCGTATCCCATGCGACCCCAATGTTACAGGTGAAGTATGGGTGTTATACACCTCTGCCACAACCTTCTGGGTAGTAATTTTTTCATTTGAAAAGATGGTGCAGCATGAGCTCTTCTCATAGTGCAATACCCATCGGAGCTGGTACTTGGATTGATTTTAATTTGATTCTAAACCGTTGGATTAAAATTAGTCAAAGCCCGTTATTCAAATCATTGTAATTAGTATAATTTAGTATTATTTATGATTTATTTTTATATCATTTTTTGTAATGTTTCGACGTGTTCAAGCGCCTCCTAGGGCCTTTGAAAATAAATGATTTGAATTTGAATTTAAAGATGTTATGTTCAAATATGAGCATATTTGCTTGCCCATTGGTATAAAAAGACATTTTGACTTAGTAAACCTGTACATTACCAAATTTACCCTTTTACAGACACATGGTAATCTCTCTTTATTTCACTCTCTCTATTGCAGGAAGACAAAGACAGAACGAATTTTTTTCAAGATATATTGTAACCATAAATTGAGTCTCCAATAAATAACCCTTATTCCGTTTTTCCTTTACTTCTATCTTGCTGACATAAAGCTTCTCGGTCTGGTTCTAGAAAACAAACATTAGTAACCTAGATATCTATTTTATAGCACGTACTGCTGACGCGAACCTTTGATTTAAATAGAATTTGATTCTAATGTCAATGGGCGATTGAATTTTGTCCCTGTCTCGTTGTAATAAGGTAGATTTTCGATTGATTGGGTAATTGATAAAGTATTGGTTTTCGTTAGATGTTGAATTTAGATGAGATAGTGTGGTACAGAGACAAGTAGAAGTATATGGGACGGCTTAGTTGTCTATTTTATATGAAACGTCAGCGTGTCTCCAACTACTCATATAAATACAGAAATTAAGTATGCATTTTTGCCATTAATAAGTGAATTTTGACATTCATAGGTGCAAAAATTAGTCCATGTTTTCTTGATAGTTATGCCTTTCTAGTTGTAAAAGAGTTATTTACAATCTCTTTGGTGTGGTCGTTTTGTTGGTGGCTATGTCAGAAAAACAACAAACCTTATTTTTGTAAAAATAAGTGAAAGAGTGTGTATGACACAGGATGTATAAATGTTGAAGAAGCAAAAGGGGTAAGTAAAAATCGAAGCATATAGTGTTTCATTGTCTCTGCCTATCCTCGTGGGACAAAGGCGTGATTTTATGTATATGTGTATGTAATAACAGAAATGATAGTCCTGTTTGAAATAAGTTTCTCGGTATGGGTTTCTTCTCAATTTTTATTATCTTTAATATAAGGCATCATTATATAATATAACCTTTCAACATAATAGCATTGGAAACAATCATCCTTAACCCAAATGCCTCGCTTTTGTATCCAAAGCTGCTGACGTGATCCCTGATTCAAATCGAGAACAAAGCCGTGTGCGATGCCAGACCGATGAACGAACGAACGAGTGAAAGAACGACATCGTGAACGAATGAATGACAGGGGAACCTTTTGAACGATGTGGAAATGCGGAAATTAGGTTTGGGCGCATATTTGGGGATGAAACGAGGCTGGGTGGATGAATTTGTGAATGTTTTCCACCAAGATTAGTTTATCTTCTTTAGATTATACTTTTATCCTTAATTCTAAATATAACTCATATCTTTTTGATTTACACATGCCTTAAATTTAATTTAATAGTTAGCGACAAAATATGTGGTAAAAAACGGGTCTTGCACCTGCCACATATCCATATACGCGATAAGATTATACAGCCCAACTGTACAGAAAAGACGCTAAACCAAAACAACAAAAATAAGTAATAATAAATAAAATAAAAATCTTTATTCAAGTTAAAAAAACATACAGAGTTTGTTAAAATTAAGAGTAAACATACACAGTTTATGTTTCAAAATCTGTACAAGAGATGATTTCTACCTCTTAAGCTAGGGTATACCTGTATTATAAGAGGTAGTTTGCAGTCGAGGATTACAAATTATTATTAATTACATTTCGTAAATGGACTGTGTCAGTCTACTGTATTACAAAGAAAAACAAAAAGAAAGACCATTGATTAAAAGAGAGAAAGAAATGGTATGTATTGGTGCGATATGTGTGTGTGTGTTTGGGTGTGTGTATGTGTGTGTGTGTGTGTGTGTGTGTGTGTTTGTATAAATGTGTGACCGTGCATGAGTGTGTGTGCGTCAGTGCGGGTGAGTGGTGAATTACACAAGATATGTGATAAGTAAAATCATAAAGTTTTCACATACACGTAGATCAAAATATGTACCTATATATATATATATATATATATATATATATATATATATATATATATTTCTCGTAACGTGAATAGCACCCATTCAGTAAAAAAATGGTTTAAAATAGGAATGTGGAATATTATCAGTACGTAGCAAGATTGTTTACAGTTCATAAGTCCATAACATAGTGCAGACCATCTGCAGTGCATTTTGCATGAACCATATCGTAAACAAACGCATTAAACCAACATTATTATGATGTTATTCGCCTTGCATGTTCGCACGGCTACATATCAAGTTGTACATTTCCAGCTTAAGATGGTCTCACATTGTAAAGGCTTTCCGTTTAATGAGAGATCTTTTATACTGGAAATGTATAGCTTTATGTGTGTACATTTTCTTTGAAATAAAGTCACATGCTAATATTATGTCTGAAGTAACGTGGCTTTGGAGATATTCATTGGTGATATTTGCGAATGGATATTTGAAATTATGGCTTTGTTGGTTGTAACTTCATAAAAAGCATTTTTTATTGGCTAAGACTTTACAATCTTTTTCGTTCTTGAAAAATAATTTTCAGACATTTCTGGATACTTTTGACATCTTGCTAAATAATTATAACTTTCATCATACTAAATTTACATAAAAGGTTATGTGTGAATGTTTTGTACTTCGTCACGTTCGTACGGATGGTTCAATTTTGCAACCAGATAGCTTATGGCTCGAATTAGCATGTAATCACTAGACATAATTACACTCATATATATAATACAGTTTATATTATATTTAAGTTTTGTTCATCACAAAATACATATAACTCGTTAAATTTGGCAAAATATCGTTCACAAACCAAACCACCAATAAATCAGTAAGTACCTATGAATAATCAATTTGCAAACGTTTCATTTATTGACGAAAACAGGCTACAAACTGCCAACACGTACTGCAATGCGGGATAACTTTTAAACAAAAAGTTTGCAAAGGTATTATGGGCGGCATATTGCTGATACTGAGCGTCTTAATGTGATCGGTATTTGGCACAAGTTAGCAAGATTTGGGTCATATCTGATTAAGATAATATGCTGCCAAAATAATGTGTGCCCATGTTGAAACAGTTTTTACAGATAGCACTCCTATAACCTGCCGTTAAACAGTAGTGTTTGCATAAAATCAGGCCATGAACTTCCTGGCACATGAGGCATGATACGTTGCATAATCTGAGGACTACTAACATTAAGCAACATATCTACAATTGTGGATTGTTTATGTCCATGGGCTGTACTTAGTTAGCTACCATTAAATATCACGTGGACTACACGTTTTGTGAGCCGGCCAAGACTAGTGAAGATGTCAAAATGTTTTATGGAAACTTAACTAAACTATTTAGTATGAATAAAATGAAAATAAACTTTTAGCGGGTAAGATGTGTTTATAAAAAAAATGTCTAAACAGCTTTATGTCGTTGTTGCCTACAATGTGGACGGAACATTACCGCTACTATCTGATTCCGATCGGTATTTGGCAGCAGATAACCTATTTGGGTAATTAACACGGGTTGCCAAATGTGGGAATAACAGTTAACGGTAATATAAATGCTAATCCGTGTTAGGTATTTGCTATGGATAGCATTAAAAATTTATAGAGAGCGAATGAACCTCGTGGCTAAGGTGAAGTCGCGCAAACCGGTCGATGTACAGTGGGCCAACGAGTTAGGTATGCAGGGCAAAAACTTTTAAGTCATAGTAAAGACGTACTACACCAGTTATGGATAAGTGAGTTACATATCTAAATAGTGGGTATATTACACTTATTGAATATGTTATTCACACATGCATATCTATTGCAGTCAGTTTTCACTACGGCGTAGAAGTTTTTGCCCTGCATACCTAATTGCTTGGCCCACTCTACAAGTTAAGCTATGCTAGCCGCCCGTTGGCCGAGGAAGGGTGACCAAAGTGCCCATCTTATATAACGAGTTTACTTCGTGACTCGCAGAGCACGTGTTACCTATGGTCCCGGTTGCTATTTGAAAATCCATGGCAGTCGTAACGGGTAGTCAGATGCCAGAAAGTCTGAAAACCAGTTAACCTAGTACTTGTTAAGTCTGATGATGACGACCGGATGGCGGAGTGGGTAGTGTATTTGCCTGCGACGCCGAGGTCGTGGGTTCGATTCCCACTTCAGACAAATCTTTGTGTGCATGAACATGGGGGTTTCTATGTATAATATATATGTATTAGTATCAGTTATTCTAATACCCATAGTATAAGCTCTGCTTAGTTTGGGACTAGATGGCGTTGTATGTAGGTAGTGTGATATTTATTCATGGTGATATTTATTCATGATGTTAGTCGCTTAACGTAAAATACTGATATTCAGCTAAATCAGTTTGACTAGAAGCCGACCCCAATGTAATTGGGAAAAGGCTCGGCAAACGACTGAATATATTATTTAAATGCTATAATCAGTCCATTTTCGCCTCTCATTCGGCAGTTTTCACTCGAAACGGATCGCTTAAACACTAAATAAAACAAGTGCTGAATGAATTCATGGATGAATCAATACGGCATTATTTACTTCCACTCCGAACGAACGAAAGTGGACAGTTTGAACTCAGAGATAATTTACTTATTCATTCATTCTTTCAATTCAAGTGAATTGGCTACTGATACGTTTATTAAATACTTTTAGAAATGTAACTGGATTTTGTTCGTTCGTTTTTAATTTAAATTATAAAAATAATAGTTTAATAAAACTAAAAAACACGCTTTTAAAGTACTTCTAAAAATACTAGTATTATTGTGAAAAAAAGCGTGGGGCGCTCTGTGCCATATTTTTCGTCTATCGGGCAACCCACGCTTTTTCACAATAATACTAGTATTTTTAGAAGTACTTTAAAAGCGTGTTTTTTAGTTTTATTAAACTATTATTTTTATAATTTAAATTAAAAACGAACGAACAAAATCCAGTTACATTTCTAAAAGTATTTAATAAACGTATCAGTAGCCAATTCACTTGAATTGAAAGAATGATTGATTGATTGATTGATTTTGTTCATTACCATTTTCAGCTTATATTAGGAATTATTTTTCACTTTTAGTTAGAAGTACTTTAAAAGCGTGTTTTTTAGTTTTTTAAACTATTATTTATTATCTACTTTTTAGTTTGGTTTATTTATAAAAGCGTTTTTTTATTTTTTTTATCGAGTTATTGCATTGTCATCGATCTTTGACAGGTGTGAAAAATTTTAATGAAATCTGTCCGTTTAAAGTGGGTCAAAATCGAGTCCAAAGGAGTCGGTTACATACATACATACATACAGGTGAAGCTAATATAAGCGTGTAAAAAGAATGAGTTTTGAGACTTTTGTTATTGGATATCATACGGCGTCTATTTTATAATGTCATCAAACAGGGGCCCAAGTGTGCTTATCTACACTTGGCTCTCAGTTAACTCGCAACTTCCATGTCTGTTGTTTCAATGCAGTTTTGACACAATCGTTCTGCTTAATTGACCAAAAATAGGATAAGATAACTGGGTGCATTTATTGGATTCTTATTTTCCAAGCATTTAGGTGTGGTCTAGCTGTAACTGTTGGTTATTCTCATTTCATAAAAAAACATACTTTAGATGCCGTTTCCACGCCTCAGATGTTATAATCATAGTATTTTACTAGACACACGGCTACACATACGAGTAAAATTAAACATTTCCATGATTATGTTGGTCTCGCATTGTACAGGTTTCTCATGCAACGCGAGAACAGTTTATTCTGGAAATGTAAAGCTTGGTCTGTAGCCGTTTGTACACTAATATTTATAGCAACTGAAGTTACCATCCAACCGGAAGCTTACTCTATCAAGCTTAAAAAAAACCTCATATATTTTCTTTTGATTCCAACAACTTGTGTGGCAAATGTACGTATATTTTTTATCAAAAGATCACGCGGGTTCGTACGCGTTGCCAACAATGTTGTTAAAGCAAATAAACGGTTGAAAGACTGTATAAAAACAAATCGTAAAATGTCCCACTACAGTTTATACGTTGCGAAACTGTATTTTATCTCGAAGATTAAACCGACGTTTAGTGGAATTTGGGCATAAGTAATGATCGCGGGCATCTATCGATCAAGGTGTTCAAGAACGCTTGCGGATGTTAGACCATGGATGGGTGAACATTCTTTACCAGTAGAGTATAATATAGAACATTGTAGTATCATATCGTGGAATACCTGCCTCTCACCGCGGGGTTTTATGCTATATCACAAGGAAGCTAAACATAACAGATAAAATGTATAAACCTCTGAGCTGCAACAAGATAGATCGTTTTTAAAAAACAACTTGCCTATTTATATGACCACGGGATCCACCAATTTATACGTTTTTGACGAGTTTATGCTTAGTTTGTGAAATCGTTGGTAAATATTGATTCGATTCAGTTTTAGAGCAGTACATACAAAGTAAGATATAAAAAGTATGTAGGATACTTTTTATATCTTACTTTGTATTGATGACGACGAAAGTTAAAATTTTGTTATGTAATCAACAATGCTCATGTAAGTGAGTGAAACCTAGATCGATTGATAAATCCATTCCCAGACATAACACTGTAAGTCCTTCTAAAGTTGTATCTACTTGAATCTGTCACTATCAAGACCATAAAGGTGAAATATTTGACACGCTATCAGCTCGCCACTTTTCCAGCTTTTATGTGTGAACATAAAAGTGCAAGGTATTTAAGCAAAAAGTGTGCTTTCGAGCACAGTATTTTGACACAAAATTGAATCGGTTAAAAATAACAAAAGAATGTTGGTGGAAACCCAAATATCAAATCTATTTAAAAAAAAAACCATTTCCTAAGCCCACATTCGAAAATTGAAATGTCAAACTTGAGTGCGCGCGAAATTCGAATATGGCACGTCAGCTGTGCTCTGACGTCATTAGGCTTGTGCAACGATCGCCGACAAATTATGAGGCGCTGTAATTTAAGATGGCGATTAATAGTGGCTATATTTTGGCAGAGAGCTTTGTTATAAATAGAATTGAGAAGTATTTTTGGTTGAACCTTCACCTTTGTTTTACGACACCGTGCGTAGTGATTAGTTGTTGCAGGTATGATGTTTATTTTTGTTCTATGCCTACTACACAGTATAATAATATAATATTATTATTATTATATTATTATACTACACATGTGAAGTGGTTTGAGTGAAAGTACTACCTTTCTACCGGTAAATTGTACAATACAGTTTCATTATGTTTAGTAAGTCAACGACATAATTGAAAAAAAATTAATGCATGTGTGATAAACAAGGTTGATTCTCGATAAAAAACAATTTTATTGGAAAAAATCCACCTATACCAATTATTTTTAATTTATTTAATCATTTGACAACATGGTATTCAATTAAAATTTTTATAAAAAAAACAGTGCATAAATTTAAATTTTACGCTGCACTTTATTACATCAAAGAGACGATTCCAAGTGCAAACAAACAAAAATATCATAAAATATAAAAAATATGTGCATATAAAACTAATTAACTATATCTTTGATGTGGCTTCAACATACTTCTCGCTTTCCACTTGATGTATCTTTAGTCAACTCATGTTGCTTCACTTCAAACAAATACCTATGAGTAAAATATAGAGTAACAAATGATAGCTTGTAACCATTAGTCTACCCTTCCATTTAATCTAGGCTCTCCATAATCTACCTGATACCAGACAGTATACTATAATCATAATAAAAGGGTCACTAAGGACTACCACTGTCACCCTTTGTTAGACCAAGCCTTCACCGAGCTTAGTGACAGTGACAATAACACACAAATCTTAAGGTGTGGCCACACTTATCTTTTTGCGAATACGCTGTGTGTTTTAAGGTGTTTGTGTTAAGTTAAATTTGATAAAATTAAAATTATGAATGATTATTAATAATTACCACATGATTTGCTACATGTGATTATAAAATTGTGTTTTACTTTTGCCGGTAGCTTATTTTGTCAGTTTAGTCCTTGGCAAGCATTTAGATTCTGGTATTCATTTCGTTGTTGGTCACATTTATAGCACCAAAACTTAAAAACCTATACCTTTCCTCTATTGATCGATTGATTAGACAAACGCTTAGCCGCTTACATTTATATATTTTTGATTAATGCACGATAAATGTATTACCTAAATTTATTACTTTTACCATGCTTCTCGGCAATTATTAATATTTTCAATTTATCACACTTCAAGGCTTTTATGGTACTTACATGTGGCACTACACCGTAGTCCTTATATGAAGCAACGCACCTCAAATCTGGTTACAAAATAAATCGTCACTTACTACCGCCGCGCCGCCCTTGGCCGTTAGATATACGTCGTGTAAAAAGAAATAAATGTGATATCTACATTTGATTTCTAATATTTGGTAGGAACTACGAAGTTTGTATGCGTAACCTATTCCATGGATGTGTATACCACCTTTTTTCTTCTTCTTCGTCGTGTCGATGGCTGAGTCAAATTTTATTTTGACTCGCCATCGTGGTGAAAGGATTAGCCAATTCGCTTTGGAGAGCTCGCGAATTGCCCAGGGTGCGCCGGACGTAGGATGTATACCACCGGAACCAATAGTTATAACGGGCTCACTAAAACTTAATGTAGTATCAATATATGTGTACTAGCCATCTATTTCCTGTTCTACCCAGGTATAGCTTAGCTCTTATCCAATTCACACACTCATTAAGCGACAAGCTCCTTCGGATAAGGTTATAAGATAATAAATATTACTATGTAGGACACACGTAAACGACCCATATAGCACGTTTTATATTTACATTACCCCGGTTGCCCCGGGTACCTTACAGTGTAAGACAAGTAAATCTAGCAATTTAATAAAACATTGTATGTATTCATGTACAGCACGGATGTAGTGCGAGTTACAATGTACAGAATGCCGTTATCTTTGCACTAAGCTGTCAAGCTTTATTCTTATGTCTTACCACCAACAACATTACGAGGATACATTACTCTGTGACGGCAACATTTTCTCTTAAACCTAGGCGAAATAGAATTAATAATATTAGCGGTGAAACAATGTTTTTCGTATGGCAACACATTTACAAAACGACCAATCAGCCGAACCTGATTAAAAATCGACTGAATTGTGAATTATTCTAGAGCGTTGTTTTCGTTTAAGGTCATTATTTTGACAATGTTGCCTGCAGAAATAAATGACTTTTCTAGACTTTTTTGCTAAGCCAACTTTTAGCTCAACAAACATAAAATTACGTCTTTATACCACGGGGGTAAGCAGAGAAGATTACGGGTCAAATTATAAATTTGAGCCGTAATTAAAAACCTATAGGTAAAATATAACTACTATTGCTACGGATATTACTAATAGTGTAGTTAAGTGTAACATCAGTGTAGCATCTTCAACAGTATATCGGCTCTTCAACAATGTAGGTTAGTTTGGATACAACTTCAACAATTTATTGAGAACTATGGACGGATGTCAGGTATTAATTAATACACAATATTACGTAACACAGACACGCTTTGTGCTTTGATATCTTGACCGAGAAATCAATCGCTTAATTTCTCGACAATCAAAGGCCCGAAGGTGCTAACAGACGGCGATTCGCTTGTGATGTAATGCTACATATTCGAATATAACACCAGATGGCAGACCGAGTATGACTGTTCAAAAGCGTTAGTAAAATTACAATACGATATAACAATTTAACAAAAAACCCGACTCAATTACAAATATGCACAAAAATGAAGAAATACTTTAGTAATATTCAACGTCTAGCCTCATCTGGGACTTGAAAGAATACAGTAAACGGCCTTAAAGTGTCCATATTTAAAGAATTATCCCCGTATCCTCCTAAACTTTGAGGAGTTGTACCTTCCAGCATCAGCTCAGCAAAATGAAATGCTGACTGATAGATGTATATATCCGATGAGCTTTAGCTAATATACGAAAAACCATATAGAATATAAAATTTGTGGATTGTCCTCGATTCTCTAGGATCCCATCATCAGATCGTGACCTGATAAGAGTGGGACTACAGGACAAGTATATTAAAAAAAAAACTCATATCTTTTCAGGCGTCTTCGAGTAATCGGCGAACAAACAATCCAATCTAATTGTGAACGTCCTTTTTTTCAAGTTGGCTATAAATGTTACATTACATGCAAATGCTCGTCTGTCAGCTAGTTAGTTATTAACGTAATGCTCAAGACCGAATGTGCAACGTTACGTCACAAGCGAATGCTCGTCGGTTTGGAAGCACCTTTAGCACTCCTTTAACAATGACATTGGAACAATACTACACGTGACGACATTCAGCTGTATACGTATTTGCTTCCTCCCCACCCTTACGCACACATTACGCAGCGTATTCAATGCACTAATGTACTAATGGTTAGCTTGTTAGCAGAACAAAGACCGATCGGCTTTGTAGTTAACAATGTAGGTATTGGATGTGTTGTTATGTAATATTCCAATAGAGTTTAATATCAGTGAATATAACGATGGTGGAAAATGGGAATATTGAACTAATTGGAGCTTTGTTATTTTAATACCTCTTTAGATACACACGGCTACCGCTCAACCAATACATTTCCAGTGTAAAATGGTCTCGCGTTGCATAGACTTGTAGAGCAATACGATACCTTATACTGGCAATGTATAGGTCGATCGGTTAGCCATCTGTACGAAAAGGTTGACACGTAAGCCAGATGTAGACAACATACCTAAAATACTTAGAGGTTTCCCTCTTACTCTAACTGTCGGTTTCTGACGTCAGCGTGCGTAAGATATGATGTACACTAGTTGTATTAAGCACTGCACTGCAACGCTGACGTGAGCGGCAGATCATTAATTTAATAGAAAGTGCTTTTCATACGCACGCTGAAGTCAGCGACCAATCGTCAGCGTAAAAATAAATCTGCCTTTATGTACCTCAATTCAATTCATTTATTTCGTAAAACATAGGTTACAAGGATGTTACAGTGTTACAAAAAGTTCTCTACCTATACTGTTTTAATGTCGCAAATAATTAAAATATTTATTAACTTGGTGAATAACTTATGAAGATTGTGAAACAAGTACACTTCATCATGAATTCAATTTAAAATGTTCGATCAATGAAGTGCGTTTTCCGAAGAAAGCTCGAACAGATTATACAGCAGGCTAATGTAAAATGTAGTCTATTAAATAACTTGTAGGTAACAGTTGACGAGGGTGTAAACGTCGGCAAGAGCGTTGATTAATGAATCTATCCCATAATTGGAAGGAGATAATAGCTATTGTTCCATACGTTTCAGAGTCAGCTGCAGAGTGACGAGAAATTCACGACTCTAATATAGGGTGATTTTGAAATTGCGATTTTACGAAAAACATTATTCAATTGTCAATTTAGGGGCCTACAATAAACAGCAAGTAAAGCTTAAAATATATTTATTATTAAAAATAAACATAAATTTAATTAAAGTGATATGTACCTGATTCGATTTTGATATAGTTATTGCAATTCACGAAGGCAGTTGGGATTTACTAGTGTTTAACTTGAATTTATAATTCTAATTCAACACACGTGTGTCATAATGTGTGTGTGTGTGTGTACTACTGCTAAAGTGACGCGTTCCGTCCTATATGCACACATCGCGTTGTGCATGTAATTCAAAGTATTAGTATAGCCAACTGTCAGCTAAACTGCCTTTGTGCGTGAACTATATTATAATATTAAATTGTGTCATTATTCTATCATTAAAGTTATAGATTTCTCGATGAATAACTTGAACTTAACCATGGTATTTAATAAGCCCGTAGACTTGATACTTTTTATGTTACTTTATTTAATTACTTTGCCGACAGATGTTAAGAACCACACTATATCAATAGATATGTATACGAACTGAAAATCTAATATATCCTGCAGCGGCCTAGAAAACTATTGAGTAGTAAGTGAGCGAGTCTGCAAGTTTGAAATACTTTGACCTACATAAAAATGAAAATCAATGGAGTTACGTAATTCGATGGACAGGCGATGCATTTTACTAACTCTGTTATAATAAAAGACAATTTATTTAAGAATAAATCTGTGTCTCCAATTTGTAATTATAGATTTAAATTAGGTTGCCATCTACAAAATTGTATTCGGATCATTGCACAAGCAGTTCTTTGACGTCAGAGCGCAGCTGACGTTTCTTATTCAAATAGGCCTACTTACTCACCTATGACATTTCAACGTCAACGTCTATGAATTCAACATTTTAAAATAACTTCTTTTATTTTTAAAAAGGGCTGAATAGCAGGACTCTTTTTATACATATTTTGTTTTCAAGCCTATGGAAACAAGAAAAGGTTTGTTTCTATTCTCTAAAAATTAAATCAAGAGATTTTTTTAGAAGTCAATGTTTTATTTTCCAAGAGCTTTCAGGTATGTAAATTATCCTCGTCATGTTCCCTTATTCCTGAGAAATCATAAATTTTAATGTGCACGTTACACTGAAACATAAAAACGTAACTTTTTACTATCATGTCTACGTGTTAACGTTAAGGTAAGTCGAGTTCAAACATTATTAAAAAGTGAAATTAACAAACATATAATCACATCAAATTTAACAGAATGGACGTCAGCTTCGGGAGTCTAACAAAATTCACGAAAATAATGTCGTAGGTTCATGTTTAGAAATAAACTTTCACTTACCTACGAAGGGTATGGACAAAATGTATGAAATCTGTACTGGCTTCAATTGGTATAGGTAAATGATACATTAATTCAATAATCATTGTTTAGATTAAGAATAAGCATGGCGCTACTTATTTGTATGTTTATTCTTCAAACGATAGATCACAGCAGATCACTCCTGAGTATCTTCTAAAGACTTTGGTCTTTGGAGCACTTTCAGTTTGGACTTTTTGCGTGTCCGATCAGAGATTTGTTTGATTTTAAGTCAATGTATTTAATCTACTTTGGCTAAAATTTTGAATATAATCACAATACACACACATTTATCGTTTAAAGCAATCAAAAACCTTTCCGTATCGTTAACAAACAATACCATCTTCAAAATCATTAGTTTCATAACGACAGCATCGATTTAAATCGATTAAAATCGCGTGACAGATCGTATCAGTTCAAGTCCGAATAAAATTAAAGTCGGTTACAAAATGTTCCGGTCGTAAATACAGGCAGTCGAAACAATAAACATTGTATTTTAAATTCGACTAGCTTTTCCCACGACTTTGTATGAGTGGGAAGCGTTATATTAACTTCGCTTCGCTTCTATTTGTTCTAGCGTAATTTTATATAGCATATTATTATACCCTTCCTAAAATAAACATGCTGTCGAACAAAAAATCATAATGATTCAATTCGGACCGGTCGGTAATTGCTGAAATTGGTACGTTCAAACATAAATACTGTTGAGACTTCACTTGCGACCATCAAGTAGAAACAGAGAGGAGGTAGCTCAAAGAACTGTGCACTGTGATTCTTAACTAGGTCCTGACCTCATGATCCTTGATTTCGGCTTACTTCCGTTCAAATTTAATGTCGGTCGTTTAATAACATGTTCGTTTCGCGGGAGACACGCCTTTATAATCCAGTTTATGATTATATAGCAGTAACATCAAAAACTTAAAGTTAAGATGAGGATCATTGTCTGTTGATACCCCATCGAAACTATTATATTTATGTCACTTTGGAAACTATGCCATACATAATGAATAGAACTATAGTTTTATTTTTACAAAAATAAAAATAAATGGTTTCAAGGCCAGTTTTTACGAGTTTTAGTCAGTAATAAACCTGAAATAAGGGTTTTATAACGACGTTTTAATTGGTGTAAAAATTTCAGTTTAAAATTAACTATTTACGAAATATTTAATGTTTTTACAAATAACTTTATACCCTGATAAGAATTAAGTATTTCATAAGAAATAGGTCAAGAAAAAAAAGTATTAGTATTTCTATAATATTTCTATAAGCAAACATAGTAACTGACCTGAAATATGGATAATGAATTCAAAATATGAATTTTCGGTTGTGTGAGGCAGGTCTTAGGGTATAAAAGCTCAGAATGTTATTTTACTGTGATAAAATACAAAAGTACATACATACCAGCTTCAAAAATGCTTGTGAAAAATAAAGTGAAAATATTTTTATTTTTGCAACCCTGTTCTCTTGTAATTCGGTCTCTGCCACGCTAAATCAATTTTCCGTTGTCTATTCTCGGGCACAGAAAGATAAAATCATAGACGAAATCCTGTCCGGACAGAAAAATATTGCTGCTTATAAATTCACGGGGAATCTCCGAAGAATCCAATTTGACCTTTAGATTTATTTTTTTATTTATCAAAACCTAGATTTTTGTCAATCTGCAGTTTTGTCCTATTCTCATTGGGTCCAATATTTTTGGGACTGACACCAATCCGACCATATTTTTTTTGTAATTTTAGAAATCACTGAATGAACACGATTAATTTACAAAATTATTATTGTACCTGGTGATGTTCCTAGATTTGTCATAATCTTCATGAGAATATTGAATATTTATTCTTGTGTCGTTTGTATCTTTATGTTTCATGACTTGGATACACCATAATTGCAATGACAAAATTTGATAGATCTGTAAGGCAAAAAAGTTTTTAAATGGCGGGCACGAACTGGCAAACGCAGCCCGCCGCACCGCCCCACAGGTCTTGGCAATATCGCGGGGAGCTGCTGGCGTCAAGCGGCCAAAAACTAGGCGCTGTGTAAGTCGTTTGGTAAGGTCTCTGTCCTGCAGGGGACGTCATTAAGCATCAAGATAAAAAGAAAATACAGTTTTAACAATAGTTTTTATCATTATTTAATGATATATTAGGTATATTAACTTATGAATGGGTACAAAAAACACCATCAAAAGATATAACACCTATTTCGTTAGCTGTATTTTCATCAAAGCATCAATAAACTTTAATTCTTTTATTCGCGTTTCAAACTTTTATATGCAGCTGTAAAATTTATTGCTTTTTATTATTTATCAACACCGCCAAAGACAATACTATTAATTTTATGTTTGTCCGTCTGTCTGTGTTTGTTTTGTTTTAACATATAAAAGTTAGATTTACTCTTTTTTTTACGTTCTCATACGTTATACGTTACGTACTCACCTCCTGTCCCATAGGACCTAAACGTAGTAGGTGAAATGTAGGTGTTGTACACCGCTGCCACGCCCTTCTGGGTAATATAGGCGTGATGATATGTTATGTTATGTCTATAACTAGTGTCTGCGCCGCACGCGTGGAAGGTATGTCGATAAAAAACCAATGCCCTTCCTCAGGTTTTGAACTAACCATACCAAATCTCATTAAAAACGGTTCAGTAGTTTAGCCGTGAAAGTATAACATACAGACAGATTTACTTTTCCATTTATAATTTTAGTAAGGATTCTGCAACGTTGAGTGACTAAAATCATAAGATATGCATGCACTTGCAGTTCCAGACTGAAATGTAGACATATCTAGATTACGTATAGACATACTGGCCTTTGTTTATTTATCTGTGTATCAACACACGTGTTCTGTCCGTCCTTACAATGTAGGACGACTTATTTACTATATCTGGCAATCGTGCCAAGATTTGTATGCTATATTTTAGATGTTGAGTGAAATGAAAATATTAAAATATAAATGCTATTCCAGCTGTTTATTTATCACATGTTTGTTATAGATTTGTATATTTGTATTATTTGTATTTATGAATAAACATCCACAAATACAGATTAACCGCTACATCGAAGGACTTTGATGTTATTTCTTCTACAGCAGTAATTTTAAAGTCGAATCTCAGCACCTAAACGTAACATAATAGAATCACAATTTTTACTCGAGCTCACATAGATAATTATCAAAATAACTTAGTTTTAATCCTTAAATTTTTCGAAAAACTTGTAGTATATGGGAAAAACGGTAAACATCCGGATTCTTTAACTATGCATCAAACATATGCCACATAAAAATGATCAAAGTGCAAAACAAGCGACACATAAGCAGTAATAGGCATGGTGACTGATCTGATAGATAGTAAAATATAGGATACCTTATCAAACTATAGGTGAACATAAACCAATTGAAATAATTTTTTGTTACATACTATAAATCTAACTCATTTTATGATCATTCAAAGTTTCATGGACGAGTTCATTTTTAAAATACGAAATTATTCGATTTTTTTTTATCATTAAATAACATACACAATTTATAGCAATATTTGTAATAAAACCATTTTTATAAACGCAATATTTCGTATAGCTATCAAACAAAATTCATAACTTCACATACAAAATACTCAAGCGTGACGTCACGCTTGAGTAGCATTTTGTTTGGAGCGTTTGGGCGAGTCTATTATTAATGTGAATTTGAAATTGTATTATCTCAGGAAGTTTATGTTAGGTCAAAGTAATTCTTGTAATGATGTTTCTTATATCAAGAGGTGTTTCAATTACATACAAAAATAAAAATTAGTCATCATGCCTATTGTTAAGTTATATGCGCCAGCGCACTGAATCATAAACAATTTATAGGTTATTGACAGCTAAGAGATCTATGGTTTTAATAGATTTTATTAAAAAACAATGCCTAGTCTACAAACGGGAAATAATTATTGTGGCTAATAACCGGTCAGCGGGATGTATGTTCACATGTACAGTCAGCATCAGAAGAATTTTAGCTTTCAAGGTAGTCAAAATGCTACTGATCACGTTACGACACGCCACGACGCGTAAGTGTGTTTCTGCCTCTACCCATAGAGTTTTTAACGTGAACTTTATGCATCTGGGGAAAGTGATCCTGAATTCGTTTCAGAGCTTGGCAGTTCGTGGCCGCCACTCAAGTCTCGAGTCCCTTTTTGTCCCAATAATTATCACTACATCACCTAACTTTATACGAAAATCGATCTCTCGATATCTATAAAACTAAAGATCTTGGCGCTCCAAAAGTCGGCTGCAGATTTGCTGTTCCATCAATCGACGGGCATCGTACTCGCACGAGACCAATCCCAACCTGTGACATTATATTTGCGGCCAACTTAAACATAGCCCAGATCATTGATTTTATTTATAACTTAATTCATTTCGGCTGATCCTTACAGTCTTTGCTAGTTTGTGGTCGCTACTAGAGACCTTGTTGTCATATTAGTCACCTGTCCTTTAAACATCGCTTAGTATAACACGAAGATCGATAAATCTCCTTCATTTAATACCAATTAACTTTGTAACACAAAGACTTCCATAATAATATACATAGTTTGTGTTTTCAAGTCTGTAACGCGTCAGTGCATTGAATCACTCGAGTAAACAAACATGTTTCATTCATATCAGTTATCGACATGTTTTGAGATATAACCAGTCAATTTATTCCTGTTTGTTCAATGTGAATGATATATCATTGAAAATTAAAGAAATTAAACGGTAATTTTATAAAATGAGAACTGACTTCATTAAAAAAAAAAATGCACTAAAAAGTTAGAAATACTGAAGTAATATTCAACGTTCGCCGTTCAATAAACCTTTAAGTGCCGATATTTAAAGTATTATCTCCGTACTCTCCGTTGAGGAGTTGTACCTTTTAGCATCAGCTCAGCAACATGAAATGCGGTCAGCATTTCATGATGCTAGATGCAAATATTTGAAAAGCTTTATACGAAAAACAATATAAAAGCCCTTAAATTTTGAGGTTTGCCTTCGATTTCCTAGGATCCCATCATCAAATCGTGACCCGATGAAATTAAAATCACTTGACAAGTGTGCCATTTTTAGCAAAAAAGAACGTTCAGACGTCTTTGACTAATCAGCTAACAAACATAAAAAAAAATACAATCGCATTGAGAACTTCCTCTTTATTTTGAAGTCGGTTTAAAACCAACACCCATGAGTTACCAAGAAACAACATTCATAACACTGTAAAATTAAAAACTGCTTGATGAGTGATTAGATAAGCCCTTCACCTTGTGCCTTTGATAAACACATTCAAACAACAAACAACATTGTATACGATATACAATGGAAAAATTAAGATGTACACAACACATAAGCTATATATTCCCAATATAAGCTGAACTCGCATTGCACGAGAAGGATTTACAATGCAAGATCATTTTATACTGGATTACTGTAGTTTGATCTGTAGCCGTATGTAAATGGTAAAGCTTCCTGCTTTATTTATATCTTTACGAAGAACTAGTTACCTTTAAGAGCGTGTATTCCTTTTCAAAATGTAACTGTCAATGTTTGTAGTGTTTTGGGCATATTTCGTAAAAACTGAATGAAAGTATGATTTTATTCAACTAACTTTTTAGAATGCAAGTTTTGAAAGGTAAATATAACAATTTCATTCGTAAATACAGCATAATTTTATAATTTATCAACTTAACAGTTAATACTCTTTCAACTGATAAAATAGAAAAGTATGCTTTAGTTATTAAATGTAATTGTCATATTATTATTTACCTTTTAAAGCCCACATTCTAAAAAGTTAGTTGAATAAAATCATACTTTCATTCAGTTTTTACGAAATATTCCCAAAACACTACAAAAATTGACAGTTACATTTTGAAAAGGAATACACACTCTTAATCGGAATTACCTTGATGCGGTCGTTGTTTAGTGTTTGTAGTTAAAATACTACTAATAGTAGTGTTTATCGTAGGAACTTTTGATATGCCCTTTTGTAATTAATGTGTGATGGAAATTGTGGTTATATTACTTTGATGTAAAATGCCCATGAAATCAAATTACAAAATGCACTAAAACGTAAGAAATACTTAAGTTATATTCAACGTTTCGCCTCATCTGTGTATAACTTGAAAGAGTACAGTAAACGGCCTTAAGGTGCCTATATTTAAAGACTTATACCCGTACTCTTAATCGCTGAGGAGTTGTACCTTCCAGCATCAGCTCAGCAACATGAAATTCTGACCGCTAGATGCAAATATCCGAGTAGCTTTAGGTAATATACGAAAAACAATATAGAAAAGCCTTTAAAATGTTAGGGTTGCACTCAATTTCTCTAGGATCTCATCTTCAGATCGTTACCATATGAAAATGGGACCACGTGACAAGTATACCTATATTATTTCATTGATTGTCTATAAAAATATATAAAAACTTGATTATATTAAAGTTAAACCTACATTTGCTTGAATGACCTTGAAGAAACTATTTAGACACACGAATATAGATGCTGCAATTTACTGTAGAGCAATGCCCTAGTAATGGCAGGCAATCTACAATTATCCTCAATGTTAATGAAAACTATTTCTAGATTTTGAGTAGAAAATTAGTTCTCAAAATAACACACATAAATTAAACACTCTCATTACTAATGATTACAGAGGAAATAACATTTTTACAAATCTGTGAATGCGTAAAATCTGACGTACAGAAAAGCTTTTAAATATTGTCACCAGAAAGTTGTTGAATAAATCAGGACAGTAAAAGAAAGAGTATTTTTGTTACGGTGCTCTCAGAATGAGTATTCGCTTGCAAAGTAACGGGACAGATTCGAATACTACACCAGAGTGTGGGAAGAGAACCGAGCATCATAGTGCTTAACCTAAAATAATACAATTCGAAATTTTAAATGGAAGAGTGTTCCATTTCAGGCGATTTTCCGAGATCTGGAAGCACCTGTAACTGAAGAGTGCTTATTAATAACATAACATAACTTCGTTCTGCACTGCTATTTTTTGATATGGTCACAGAATTTATCGCTACTGCCGCACTGACTAACTAAACGGATTAACTCGTTGATTCGTTGGGTACTGTTTTGCGGATTTATTCCTCACGGACAACTGCTAACGTTGTGTGCTATTTAACATTATTTTCATGCCTCACGGATTAACTTTTTTATATAGTAAGATATTGAATCTGTATTTTAAAACAAATTCATCTATTTTCAGTGGTAAATCTTGTATACTTAATGGTCGGTCTTATAAAGACGGCTTGAAAATGGAGTAAAAATGCATACGTTACCCAAACCGTGGAAAATTGTGAAATCCCGAAAATAGGAACAACTGGCCACACTACTGAACCATTCTCATCATGTCAAGTGCCATTCACTTTGACAGTAATACTACAATAAACTAACAAAGTAATTAAAATTCCTTTACTAAAGAATCGCTTGATAAATAAACTGTATGCTTGTGACGTATAGGCATGCAATTAGTTTAAAAACAACTTTATACTTAAGAAGATAGAGTATGTTTTTAATTGAATTTCTCAAGGGCTACCTTGACCTTGAGAGATTGAAAACATATGGTGCAGTATTGCGTGCGTGGACGCAATAAGATTAATGGGCGAGTCTTGTTTTGACTCGGTGAGTTGTTAATTTTGTTCGACATAAAGATGGCCGTTGCCTTCTTTTGATTAAATTAGAAAGTGGCTGAAGTTTTGGCCATTCACTGGTATTTGCGTTAAAAGGGAAGACAGAATGGAATTTTAAAAGACGCATGATATAACCAAAAAAGACGCAAAATTTAAAATAGATGATTAAAAGCACAAGTGTTGCGCCTATTAATTAATTGGTATTGCAATATTTCCGTAAGAAGAAGCTCTTTCGGTTCAAAAAGAAAATTACACGATAATTAGTTATGAAAGCCAATTTTAACCAGTAATCAAAAATTTTTAGGCGTTATATTGTAAATTTAACATCACTTAATATATTGTGGAATTAGAGCACAAAAGTTATAAAACACATTTTAATTCTTATTCCTACTAGACAATAATCCAGACTGCCAGTAAATCTCAAACAACAGTAACTGGCATCCATTTTTAATTGCCGGCAGTATCTGACGGACGACGAATGACCAAAGTTGTACAATGACTGAGCGGTAACTTTGCCGTCGATATCAGTTAAATGGCCGCCGCATCAGAAGCTAAGGATAGAACTGTCGAGAGTTTAAGTGAGATGTTTAGTTCTGTTTTGGTTTTCATCTGCACTTCTATAATTAAATTAAAATGTGATTATGTATTTAATGTTTGACTGTGTTTTGAAATGGGAATATTGATTGGTCCTCCGTACACTAGTGTAAATGCAAAGATATTTTTAAGATAGACCGCTTTAGGCCCAATTAAACGGGCCCGGGTTCAACGTTCAATCCGGTTTTCGGATCACTCATTTAATGTTTGAACAAGACAGAAAGATCGAAAACCGGGATCAACGTTGACCTGGGGACGGCAAAATTGGCTCTGTATCGGTCTATCTCAAAAATATGTTTTTGAACTTGCACTAGTGTATATGAGTACCGCCGATTTAAAGCTAAAGAATATTGATTTTGTTAAATGCTAAGCTTTGTTCGAAATTTGATAATTTCTAATTTTGCAATTTATAGGTTGATTCTTGGGGAAACTTCTCGTCTAAAAATGGCTATAAGGGTCTCGGTTAAGTTTTTTAATTCAATTACCTCCCTCAGGTTTGTTCACATAAATGTATTATACTTTAATGTATAGAACGTAATCATTCATTCTCGGGCCAATTTTCGGTCCGTATATATGCGTAACGTAGGAATCTGTTGAAAGTTTTATGTTCCCAGGTGTGAGCAACACACATCTACAAACAATTACTACTCCAGGAATGCACGTGGGATATAGACATTTTTTGTAAATATGATTATATAATTGGCGAGTGTAGGAGAAGATCATGACTTATTCAGAGCAGTTACATTGTCAAAACACGTCTTCCTCGTTCTGGTAGTCAGTCAAACATCTATGACCGTCGTCGTAGCCAGATAGTTTACCAAAAAGTCTAACAAAGAATATCGTAGCGCTATCTACCGTACTGGGCTGTGGAGGTGTTACTTCTACTTTCGTTTGCTGTATACATAAAGAAAGGTTTAAGTATTTTCTTCATACTCGCACCAATTCTTTCTTCGTATATCTCCATAACTTTGCGATGGCTGAAAGTTTAATGTTCACAGGTGTGAGAAACGCGCGTCACAAACTCGCTGTTGACCCTATTGCGATGCAATGAAGGCCGTGAGACGAAAATATAGGAATATTTGGGTAATGCACGGTTGTCTATACATGGATAGATCGTAAATCGTTGATCTCTATAGTTTGAAAGTCCTATAATTTAGATAGCATCTGCTTTAATTCATTGGAATTGATTGCAATGCAAGACTTAAAACATAAAGACAATTCTATTCCTAGGAGGGAGATTATGCACAGCTGTGAGCCTTGGTCTCTCAAAAGCGAAATGGATGGATCATTTAATACCATGTCTGATGTAACTTTATTCGCAATCGTAGTAGATAACCATATTAAGCATAAAAGGTTAGTACAGTCATAATCAAAACAAGCCATAGTCAGCCATATCTCTGTTCTATGAGGGCTACTCTGGGTGGCTGGCTATAGCCATTAATCAGTGTCCCTAACAACGCAATGTAATCATCACGCACGAGAAGTTTTCCTCCGACATCCTCGGGTTTTTATGGCTGCCATGAAAGATGATTGCATTTTATTAAGTGACATGTTTGGCATCGTGTTTGTTTGTTGGATATTTTTTTTGCCGTACAATAAAATAACAACTTTTGAGTGAGTTCCGTAAACTGCTTGAAACTTAAAATTTAACCGTGTATAATCACTTTAGCAGTCTCATAAATATAAAACTAAGGGCCCACAGAAGTTTTTAAATTGTAGTTTTCTTAAACCTGTATATCGATCTCTTTCTTTCATTCAATGTTTGTACGGGACAGAGAGATTGAAAGCAGAAGCTAAGCTTTAAGCGTCAGCTTAACACGTTGATGAAATCGGAACGAAGTCATAGCGTTTAAAAATAATATAGGTGTTAAGGTTCTCAAAATATTAGTAATGTTTTGCATTTTGATGTGAAAACTTTTTTAGGGTTCCGTAGTACCTTATGGTTCCACCACGTCTGTCTGTCCGAGGCCTAGTCGAAATCATTAGTGCTAGAAAACTGAAATTTTGCATTGATATGTACGTTAACTATGTCAAAAAGTAGTAGAATATTTTTTTTTTTTTTTTCTACATGTAAAGTGGAGATGATTTTTTTCCTGTCACGTAGTCCATAGTGTGGGGTATCGTGAGATAGGTCTTTTAAAAACAATTAGGGGTTGCAAAGACATTCTTTCGATAAAGAGACCCGTCGGCGAGAAATCTAACTTTGAAGTGCAATTTTTTGCTCGAGCTGGGCGTTCCCTCCCCTATAAAAACCGGCCAAGTGCGTGTCGGGCCACGCGCAGTAGGGTTCCGTAGCTAGTCGTAACAACATATTTCGACTTAAAAGGGATTTACTATCTGTATTAAACAAGTAACATCTTCATACAAGTCATTACTTTCAAAGGTTTTTGTAATTTGCACGAATTATTTTAAGTAACTGCATTTTACACTTTGGACCCCTATTCCTCCTAAACTAATGAAGTGAACTTATCCGCTATAGTTTTACTTTAAAGTTCATTACATGTTCTACCGACACAATTTTTTTCAGATTTTGGAATCCAGTAGATAGATAGATAGATAGATAGATAAAAACTTTATTTGTGCATAAGACATAGGAAATACATTTTGTACGAAAGTTTCAATTACAATATATGCACAAAGGGCGGCCTTATCGCTTAACGCGATTTCTTCCAGGCAACCTTTGGATGGACATTAGTGTAAACAGTAGTAGTTTAGCTTTTATAGGGGGGGGGACGCTCTACTCGAACAAAAATTTGCTCTTTAAAGTTAATTATCTCGTAAACTGTTTTAGCAACCCCTAAACGTTTTTAAAAGTCCTATCTAACAATACCCCACACTATGGGGTAGGCGACAAAAAAAAAACATCCCTACTTTACATGTAGGGGAGCTACCCGAAAAAAAAAAAAAAACCAAATTTTATTCTACGACTTTCTTTGTATAGTTAACATACATGTTTATGAAAAATTTCAGTTTTCTAGCACCAACAGTTTCGTCGCTATGCCTTGGACAGACGGACGGACAGACGGACATGGTGAAACCATAAGGGTTCCTTGTAGGTACTACGGAACCCTAAAAACTGAAAAAAGTTAGTTCGAAAAATCTTAAAAAAATCATGGTGGTAGTATATGTAATGAAGTTTTATGGAAAACTATAACGGCTACGTTAACTTTATTAGTTCTATAGTAAAAAGGCCCCCATAATAATAAAATGTAATGTACAATTGGTATGCAGCTCACTTGTAATCAAATCAAATCAAATGTAAATACTTAATACACCAGTTATGGATATAACTGGTGTATAAAGTATTTACTATGACTTAGAAGTTTTTGCCCTGCATAGCTAGCTCATTGGCCCACTGTACTTGTAATACTTCTTTTTTCTTTTTTTGTAATGGTTCCTACGTTAAACAATAACCTTTTAAAATAATGACTTGTATGAAGTTGTTACTTGTTTAATACAGATAGAAATATGTTGCCCACATAAATTATTAAGAACTAAAAGGGGTTTTCTATTATGCTAGCTAGCCCTATTGCGCGTGGCCCGACACGTACTTAGCCTTGTAGTCGTGATTTTTTTTTCTATAATAAAAGCAACTACCTATACTACCTATAATTGTAAACGACACGGACAAGGACTTAATAAGCACGAGTATGACCGCATGGCTTGTTCTATCGATTGGTACTAATTAATTATAAGAGCTACGTACAGTAAGCAACAAAAGTAGCTGAACACTTTATAGTTTACTTTTTTTTTTTTACTTTTTTTATTGTCTGCGCGTGTCGCCTTGCCGCTCTCCACTGCACTGGTGTTGTGGGTTCAATCCCCACATGGGACAAATCTTTGTGTGATTCGCAAAGATTTGTTCTGAGACTGGGTGTGCTTGTGTGAGTAAATGTGTGTATTTGGTCTTGTCATTGGGACCATTGGATAGTGTAATTGCTTCTGGCGTTCTATCTAATGTAAAAAAAATATTTATTTATAGTTTGCAAACTTAAATACAAAATAGAAAAAAAAACTACTGAGGTGTCAAGGGACACCCGGATGGAACGAAGTTCGGTAATTCCAAATAACAACAAATCAGGATTCACATCCGAGATTGCAGTAAAAGGCACAGATATAGATCTACATAGATAACGCAAGTATCACGATTTGTATTGAAACCAAGCGTGCCGACTTTTTAATACCTATTGTGACGTCACAGTCGAAATTTAGTGACGGGAAATCCAAACCGATTCAAAGACACCGATGCCGCCGATGCCCATCCACCCAGTACGTTCAACTGGAGCCGTCCGCTATGATTTTCTCTGACAAAAGACGCGCCTGGACTGAAGTTAGCGGCGACCAACCTCGACGCTTGGTCGGGGTTGAGACACGCGAAGTACATGCATTTGCGTTATCTATGTAGATCTATATCTGTGGTAAAAGGTATGCGACCTTAACCACTAAACAAATAAAACAGTCTATTAATAAACTAAATATACGATAACAAAAATTTAAACCAAATTAAAAAAAAAACAAACATCAAGACAATTAAATTATCAAGCGTAGCAAGCGTACACACGATCATTCAGAATCACTTAATCATTCTCTTAAAATAATCGAATGTTACTTTTCAAATCATTGTGGAGATATTATCACAATACTCCTATAGGCTGAATGGCTACATAACAATATTTCCTGTGCCTTACACACTCAATTTCAAAATAATTCTTATCTTCGAACTTTTGCGCTATTCGAATTTCAAAATATCAAAAGCGAGGTTCATTCAAACACACGCATAGACTTATAATGCCTAGATCAATAAACTGCTTGTATGAATTTAAGTATAAAGTTAGGCTAAAACAGATTGATTGAAAATTATAATGCGCCGCTTGGCGGACAGACAAACTAAATGAAAATCTGATAAATACCAGAGAGTTACACTGAACTGAAACGGCACAATTAAAGTGGTTTCACATTTCATGCGTGTACTCGGTTTCTAGGAGTAATAGTTCTATGATCACACATAACAAACCTTATCTTTCACATTATTTTTCTGCGATTACCTTGCTTTCTTTTAAATTGTATTCGCAAGTTTACTCGCGATATAATAATATCAGATCTCATTATCAATAATCTCATCACCAATCCCAATGACATAATTAGATGTGTTCTAATCGGATATTCCATGAAATGTACATAACAAAATTAGTAAACATTCTGTGGTAATATTTAAAAATAATTTGCTTTTGAATTTAATATAGTTATGACGCGTACACTTGCTAAACACACAATAATGGAGAGATTATAACCCTTATGACTTGGTTAGCACAATAGTAAAGAAAGGTTATAATGCGTACTTGCTAAAATACAAAAGCATTTATTATTGTCTGTATAAAATCTCTACTTACCTAAATCCATCAGCAATATCCGGAACTTGTGCAGAAACACTGTCAGGATTCATTATTGTTACTATATTTAATTATTTATTATGTACAAAACACCTGTATACACTCAACAAAAGGCAGGAATTGTATTTTTTTTTGAAGTTATGATAATATTTTTTTTTAGTTACTTTATTATTCATAGAGAGACAAAACGAAAATATCTCGCTTGCTTTCTCTATGCGAGAGAGTTATTTAGTACTGTAGCACCAATCAGTTCCGAAGCCGATAGATGGCGTTGGGATCGAATTAGATCGCGCTATGGTTTCGTTACAAAGTCCTATATATAAGGTCCACCGATTTATAGTTTAAGTATGTTCTGCAGATCCAATTGAGTATTAATGAGCACGATAGCGAGCTATTAATTCACTGTTATCTGACTAGAACAGCGATCGTGTACGCCCGCGCGGACCTTTCGCAACGCGCCAGCGCCCCTTATTTTTTATAAACTCAACTCTAGTAATTTTCTTTCTTTTTAGTTTTTTTTTAATTTATTTATCTTTTTTTATAAGCGAGAGAGAGAGGCGTGCGCATTTTCTCTGGGTGTCTGATGTTGTAGCACCGTAGCTGAAACGTAGCATGTAATTACTACGCCGCTACGAGAAGTGTCGTTACAACTTTTCGTTCCATTTTTTTCCGTCTAGCCCCCTTTCGCAACGCGCGATAAGGAACTTCGTTCCAATAACATAACATAACATCACGCCAATATTACCCAGAAGAGCGTGGGAGTGGTGTACAACACCCACTCTTCAGCTGTTAGGTATGTTGAGATTCCAAAATAAAAAAAATGCACATATCATCGCTTACTATTAGGTATAGTTTTGATTCATCTAACCATGAAATAATAACGAATTTCAGAATTAAGTGACTTGTGTGTAGCTACTTCTATTATTGCTGTCTGTATCGTCACATTATACCTTGTAATGCGACAACTCATTACTGAACTTCAAGGTTAAATAATGTTTTTAAACGAAGTGCCTACGTTTGAACAGAAAAGTAGTTACCACTTACGACTGTAAAATTCAAGTTGGGTGTGTTGTTATAATCCAAAGATATTGTGTCTATAGTGAATATCATTCATGGAACCATATTATGAAATGAATGAAACATAGGGTGCGTGCCGCCGCGCCAAACACCCCGGTGTTTATATCGCGCCTGCACTACACCACCGAGGCAGAGGATATCGCGAGATATGTCAGCCAGAAGCTGAATCATGTACTAAGTGCAGCTGTTGGAGTCGCACCGCAACGTCAACTTCAAGGCGTTCGTGTTGCGAGTGGTGCCGACCTGTATACTAGACCAGGTGCGTGATGAAAGTTTTCGGCCGCAGGGTGTTGTTTTTTGTCGCCTCCGCGAAACTATACCCGAGGAACACACAAAGACTTAGTGCTAAGGAAGTGAGAAGAATGTTAACTAATTTTGATTATTAGTACTCCATATTCTCTGTCAAAAATAAAAAATACTAGTGAAAGAATTACTTCGATGCGTCAATTAGTTTTCGATTTAGAAGTAAATAAGAAGGTTACGGTGTGACGTCATAACACTGCACGCTCATTCTGGCTCACTCGGTCCGTTCGCAGTCACGCGCCCGTGCCGTCAAAATTATACCTAAATACTTTTAAAAATGTTCTGTTCAAATACTAGGAAATCATGTGTTGTGCCTAAATATACAAATACAGCTACCAATTCACCGGAAAAGTTGTTTTTTATAGTTCCAAAAGACGTTAAAATGCGAAAAAATAGTATAAAAGCTATGAAGAGGTTAGATCCATCCATTTGAGATAAAAGTACACTTAATTGTTGTAAAGACCATTTTGACGTAAGTTTGTATAGTGAATATATTTTATGTAGGTACTTAAGTAATAATGATTATTTTCATCTTATAATGAAACAATTTCTAACCGGATTAATTGCGTGTTTATTGATTTTACATTGGCAGGAAAAATGTAAAATCAATAAGTGTACCTCTACGCGATCAATCCGGTTAAAAATAGTTTCATTATAAAATACAGTGATCGTGAATACCTAAGACATTACTATTTTAATCTTTTGTAGTCACATTTATATCATACCTATAAACATAAAATCTAGTCAAAGGTGTAAAGCCTTTGGTGTCAGAACTTTCCGTTACGCTTTTCATAGTATTGTCATATTAAAATATCTTTAGAACAATGCAGCTGTTTTGCGTTAATTGCACTTCAAATGTTTTGGTTCAAATAGTTTAGATGTTCCTTTGCATAAAAATTTTACATCTCGTGGCTAATGAATGTAGGTAAAAAGTATGATAATTGCACTTATTTTGTACAGTCATGTACATGCACTTAAATTTGAAACTGGTGTCACAAAGTAACAGTTGTGTTTGACACGTTGAGAACATTGACAAAATATATGATGCTTATCAATGGGTGCTATTTGTGCCAAATGCAAACAAAGAATGCTTTGTAATGTACTTTTTCAAAGCATGTCAAAATTTCAAATAGGAATAATAAATATTTTGCAGTTGATTGAATAAAGATTGAATTTGCATCTTTTCGGTTACAGTAATTTTTTTTGCCATTTTTAACTTTACTTTGTAATTGGCGTCTAAATACTCACATTTCTTTTATACCTCATGTACCTTAAACACCTTATATACCTTATTTACTTTACATACCTTATATACCTTACATACCTTATATATCTTACATACCTTATATACCTTACATACCTTATACACCTAATATACCTTATATACCTCACATATCTTATAAACCTCACATATCTTTTTTACCTTATGTAGGAACCTTAAACACCTTATATACCTTACATACCTTATTTACCTTACATACCTTATATATCTTATATACCTTACATACCTTATATACCCTACATACCTTATATACATTATACACCTTACATACCTTAAACACCTTATATACCTTACATACCTTATTTACCTTACATACCTTATATACCTTACAAACCTTATTTACCTTACATACCTTACATACCTTATTTACCTTACATACCTTATTTACCTTACATACCTTATATACCTACCGGGGTGAGGGCACCGGAGCCGACACCGGCTGGCTCTGCGGGCGGCCGAGGTCCGTATTGTGTGGCGGCTCGGGAGCGACTGCGTCGATCGCCCACAGCGCGGCCGCTTTTATAAGACTCGGCCACGTGCACCTTGCACGAGTTTACAAGTTTGTAGGTTAAGTATTGAAATTACAATCTTTAACATTTATTTTACATCGTTATCAACTTTAAAATAATCAACTGATTTTTATTATAAACTAATTTTAGGATAATCAACTTATTTAAATTCAATATTATCGACGAACAATGAAAAAATGTTACTAGGTATGCCAAATCGCTTGAAATTTTATCTCAGTAAAACCTGTATGTATACAAGTACACTAGTTTTTGTTGTAGTCAAAAATACTTAGTAGTTTTAATTTTATAGGCATTCAAAGTTTCGAAAAATATCGAGTCCCGCTAACAGTCACGTGACCGCTTGTGACGTCATATCACTGCAACGCGCCGCGCGGGCCGCGGCCCGCTTATAGTATCAAGTCGCCAGTTTGTTGTGTTTTCGTCAGAGTAATAAGTTTATAGTTTAATAATAGTAAATATTATTCGATTAATAAAAGGATTCGAAAAAGGGGAATCGGATAATCTGCCTAATATAGATGGATTAATGGTTTCGCATTATTAGTGATTTCGTTGCCGCCGAAATGCGAGGAATAAAAATGCAAAGGTGTGTTGACCTTTCCGTGCTACTACTTATGCTTAATAGTTTATCTGTTCTAAACATTGAAGTATAGGTATAATAGCTCAATGGTTCTAAATTGTTTTATCAAAACAAAATACACAACTAATGTCAAAATGGAAGAATGTAACTCAAATATTAGAAGTACCTACCTACCAATATTTTTTTACGTTTAAGACAACAAATATGTATTATAGTTTTGTAGCTATTGGTTAGGTACGTATGTATATATAGGTAGGAACCGCTCTTCTTAGTAAATTTATATGAATACATACATTGATTTATTGCAAACTAGCTTCCGCCAGCAGCTTCGCCCCCGTTTCCCTCGGCAACTGTAAATTTCCCCAAGATTAAAAGTAGCCTATGTGTTATTCCAGATTTCGTCTAGATCCGTTCAGTAGTTTTTTTGTGAAAGATAACAAACAAACACACACTCACAAACCTTCGCATTTATAATATTAGGAGGAAGTAGGATAGGTTCTTAGGTTACGTTCTTAGGTTCGTAGGTAACAGTTTTTTTTTACATATTTAAAAATCTATAGTCGCATCCCCCACCGATGAAAGGGTATATGATAGCATGCCAATTAGTTAATTGTTTATCTCAAAGAAATGATTGTGTTAGAATTATAAACTACAACCTAATTATTATTTTATTATAATAATTATGTAATTACTGTATTATTTTATTAATTATTTTTTAAGAAAGACTTGTAATGCAAGGCGAGCAAAACATCTGCATTTCAACAATCAAAACACCACCTGCAGTCGTACGACAATAACACCACGTGCAGTCCAACGATCAAAACGAGGCATGTAACCTCACGAATATAACCCTAACCTAATAAAAATAATGAAAATATTTTTTTATAACTTAGCTTTAAAGATTTACATCTTTTGTCTACTCGTATAAAATAAAATAATATATGTCGATTCAAAAAGTATGCATGTTGTAATTTTTCAGTTACCGTCAAATACATTTATGCACGTAACTTTGAAACTGGCGTCACAAAGTGACAGACGCGTCGCGCTCGCCGAGGAAATCGATGAATATGACGTGTAGCATCAATTGGTGCTAACCGTGCTGAAAACTCAAAGGAAGCACGTTTTGTCAATTTCAAATAGTTTTTTTTAATAGCACTTCAAATGTTTTGGTTTAAATAGTTTAGATGTTCCTTTGCATAAAAATTTTACATCTCGTGTCTAATGAATGTGGGTAAAAAGTATGATAATTGCACTTATTTTGTACAGTCATGTACATGCACTTAAATTTGAAACTGGTGTCACAAAGTAATAGTTGTGTTTGACACGTTGAGAACATTGACAAAATATATGATGCTTATCAATGGGTGCTATTTGTGCCAAATGCAAACAAAGAATGCTTTGTAATGTACTTTTTCAAAGCATGTCAAAATTTCAAATAGGAATAATAAATATTTTGCAGTTGATTGAATAAAGATTGAATTTGCATCTTTTCGGTTACAGTAATTTTTTTTTGCCATTTTTAACTTTACTTTGTAATTGGCGTCTAAATACTCACATTTCTTTTAATCCTTATGTACCTTAAACACCTTATACACCTTATTTACTTTACATACCTTATATACCTTACATACCTTATATATCTTACATACCTTATATACCTTACCAGCCTGGATAGTCACTCTACAGCTATAATTTTATTTGGTGATAGTGTATCAGCTACTAGAAAAGAAGTTATCAACTTAATTGATACTATGAACACATTACAGGTAAAAGTAGGGTGTAGGTTTATTGTCTGTGCATTGCCTTACTCTCACATGCTAACACAGAAACAAAATACATATATTCACAGCCTTAATTCATTGATATACAACACAACACATAGTCATAGTGACATCTTATTTTTTGACACTAATAAATTTATTAGTAAATTTTATTTAACTAAAGATACATTGTATCTGCCTATTTATTTTAAGAGACAGATTGCTAAATTATTAGCATACAATATACTTCACACAGACACAGGTACTAATACAGTACTCAAGCACATACCGCTAGGTTCCAACACCACTGTACCTATCAACACAGGTACTGATATGGTATCAAACCATAGTTTAGGTGTTAAGGTGATTAGATGTAATGTGGATACATCAAATAATTTAAACTAGGATCTAGGACAAAGGATAGGCATACCAGTAATATTAGGTTGTTCCACCAAAATATACAGGGTGTCTCCGGCAAAGAACTTGAGTTAGATTTATTTTTAGAAGAATATAAGGTACAGGCTTTGTGTGTCACCGAACATTGGTTAAGGAATCATAAGTCATTGATTATTAATGACAACTTTTCAGTTATGAGTGCATTCATAAGAAAAAAGGCCATACATGGTGGATCACTGATAGTTGTAAATAAAACATTGAAATGTAAGGAACGAAAAGACATAGTGAATTTATCTATTGAACGCACTGCTGAACTGTCTTGTATTGAGTTAAAGCAATATATTATAGTATGTGTATATAGACCTCCACAGAGTGATATTAACCTATTTGAGACAGTTATGGAAGATGTTTTAAGGCGTTTGAGTACTGGTAATAGGAATTTAGTTGTATGCGGCGATTTTAATGTGGATCTACTTCAGCAGTCATCTAGTTCCACTAGGCTTTTTAGTTTATTTAGGTCATTTAACTTAGAGCACATATTCTTTGAACCAACCAGAATTACATCACATTCTGCAACATGTCTGGATAATGTATTTAGCAACTGTAGATATCTGAGTAAAGCAATATTCAGTCACTTAAGATCTGACCACTGTGGGCAAATGGTCGTTTATCCCATGGATGAGCTGGTTAAAGCAAAGAAAACCACTTGTAGGCCGATAACTTCTAATCGTCTCAAATGCTTTAACGAGAATATTGCAGCCAAGGTTACCAACTTAGATATCAATGAGGATAATCCAGATGTCCTTTACGGGAATTTATTTAACTTAATTAAATTAGAATACGATTTTATTTTTAAAGAGAAAACTTTTACTAAGAATGTGAATAGTAGATTCTGTGACTGGGCAACTCCTGGAATTTACAAAAGTAGAGCTAAGATGTATGATCTATATGGAATGAAACAGTATAATTTTGATCCTATTTTTATACAACATGTTAGAAATTATTCTAAAATATTCAAACAAGTTTGCTTGGTAGCTAAATCAATTTATTTAAGTAACAAAATTAAACAGTCTGATAATAAAATAAAAGCAACTTGGACTGTAATAAATACTAAAACAAGACGATCCAAACCGCGAGATGATAGTTTTGAATTAGTGGTTAATAACAATATTATTAAAGATAATCTGGGTTTGGCTGAAACATTTAATAATTACTTTGCAAAAATACCAGTTGAGACTACCAGTTTCTTGGATTCATGCTCAGTCACAGCTGAATCCTTGGCTAGGGGCAGCGTGAAAGAGTGGATGTCATTTTCAAATTCCAATTTATAAGCCCAAGTGAGGTGGTGAAAACCTTCAAGTCGCTCAATTCAAAGAAAACAACCGACTTGTGGGGCATTTCTGTCAAGATATTGCAAAATATAATTATTGAAATAGCACCACAATTAGCTGTAATATTTAATCAATGTGTAGATAAAGGTATATTTCCTGATTTGATGAAACATAGTAAGTTAATACCATTATTCAAGAGTGGGTCTAAGAGTGACCCTAGCAATTTTAGACCCATCTCAATCTTGCCAGCAGTTAGTAAAGTCTTTGAAAAGCTTATCTTGCAGCAGTTAGAAAGCCATTTTAATATTAATAATTTATTTCACAAAGAGCAGTATGGTTTCACAAAGGGTCGCTCAACCATAGATGCAGGTTCTACACTTATAAAACATATATTTAATGCCTGGGAAAACGCGCAAGATGCAATTGGCGTTTTCTGTGACTTATCCAAAGCATTCGACTGCGTTGAACATCAAACGCTTTTGCGAAAACTCAGGCACTATGGAGTTAGGGATATTGCACTTGATCTGGTTGCCTCTTACCTTGGTGACAGAGTTCAACGAGTTGATATAAATGGAATTAGGTCCTCCGGATTACCTGTCTCAATGGGCGTGCCACAGGGCTCAATTCTCGGTCCGTTTCTCTTTTTAGTGTACATTAACGATTTACCATTCTATGTGCAAAACTTTTGTGATATAGTACTTTTTGCAGATGATACTTCGCTTATTTTTAAAGTTAATCGTAATCAGGATAGTATTGATGATATTAACAGGTCACTTGCACTAGTCCAAGACTGGTTTACTAGCAACAATTTATTATTGAACTCGAATAAAACTAAATGTATAAAGTTCACTTTGCCTAATGTCAAGAAACAGAACATGAGTATAATACTAAATAACGAAATTATTAGTCTTGTAGAATCAACTATGTTTTTAGGAATAACCTTGGATCATAAGCTTCAGTGGGGCGCCCATATATCGTGTCTAGCAGGGAAACTCAGCTCCGCGGCATTCGCTGTTTGGAAAGTTCGTCAGTTAACTGATATTGAAACTGCGCGACTAGTTTATTTTAGTTATTTTCACAGTGTCATGTCCTACGGTATTCTGCTATGGGGCAAGGCAGCTGATATTCAAAACATTTTTGTAATTCAAAAACGGGCAATTCGTGCGATTTACAAACTCAAAGCTCGAGATTCTCTGAAAGAACGATTTAAGGAAATAGGTATTTTAACAGTAGCATCGCAATATATATTTACTAATATTATGTTTATACGAAAAAACATAGATGGGTATTTCTCATTTTCACGATTCTCATCGTCACTTTCGTGGGAAATTTTAAAAATGCATTTTTGAACTATATTTGTAATGCAACATAAAGCGATTAAAAAGATGAATTAAATTATGTATAAATCAATCAAATCTGAGGTCTCGTTCGGCAGGTATAATGTTTTGAAATTTTAGATCCCACGAAAATGACGCGATAGTCCACGAAATTGACGCAGTAACTTTACATTCAATAATTTATCAAATTCTCTATTATTATAATATAAAATATTCTTGTAATCATAATTTCAGCTTATTTTCATCATTAATAATAATTAAAAGAGACAATTAGATATTATTATTTAGTGCAAAATAATAAAATCATGACAATGATGTAATGAATACTTTTATTAGGTTAGGATGTAAGTAACTTTGACAATCTTTAATAAATAAAATAAAATAAATAAATCATCCTTCGAATAAGATTATAATTATAATTATGTTCATAAAAACTGCACAATTTTAATCAAAAGTTTTGTTAGGAAAACATAATCATACAACATAAAAAACAGGTACTTTTATGTGATTTTTAATCGTAATAATTAGGTACCTATAGTTAGATCAAACTACAACTATGTATTAAGTATAATAATTGTGTGTATTTTAGGTACTTGAATAGTAATATTACAAGTTATTGTTTTACAAACAATCAACCTTTGGTGATGCAAAGTAAAAAAAAATACATAGGCCCAGTTTTTATTAAGAGCCTATTGCACACTTTAACAATTAATATAGATATTTTTGAAATTGAAACTTTATCAAGAACTGGTGAAGATGGGCCTAAGTATCTATAAATATACATAAACACGGTGTTATGACATAGCGACATTTATTTAAACTACAGATTTTTGACTTGGTTAATGTTAATTTCTAGTTGTTATTTCTTTTACAAAAAAAAAGGTCGTGTTTTCCAAACCAATTGAGTAATCTCAATATGCAAATTGTTTGGTAAATTCTAATTATTTTTTAGAACAAAAATAATTAGTGGAAATGAACACTGACTTTGTTAAAACTGTAGTTTCAATTTATTGTATATATTGGTGGTCTATTTCATAATAATATAACATTTTTTTTGTAATTTAGTATGTACTTTAATTCTAGTACACTACTTATAATAATATCGCAAGTTATTTTTAAATACAAAAATAAACAGACTTCAATATAAAAATCTCTCATATTGATGTGTAATTAAGATATTTTAATTGTAATATCACATTTTTTTTAATCAATTAAATTCACAAAAACCAGGCTTTGGTATAAAAAAGAATCAAAAACTTAGCCTAACTAATTTGAGCTATAGTTGCAACTTTTTAAGTCTTATTCTTTCAAAAGTTTAAAACGTAATGTTTGAAGCGTTGATTGACAAAATAACAAACCTTTTAAATCTGTATATGTGAAATATATCGTTGATAACATCATGATATATTTTGCGATAATAATATCAAATTAAAACATGCGAAGCTTTTTCGTAAATAAAGAAGAATGCCTGATTAAAAACCTTTTGGTATATTAATCCCAATCGTCAGCAGACCAGAAACTACGTTGCTTTTTCTGCTTTGAATTAGAAATGTGTTTGTCTAATGCAGGACAGGACGACATTAGACACAGAGGGTCTCTGGTATTCACTGCTTATAGGAGAGAGATGGATCCAAAAACTGTCATCTGGTGGTAAATTCAATTCTTCATCAATATTGTCAGTTTAGTTTTTAAGGTCTTTTGTATTTACGGCATCAGATTCTTGCGTAAAACATTTGTTTTCGAATTTTATGGATGGTTTTTTTGTCGTTTTTTTAGTGGCGCCTTAATAATTTCGTTGGACAATATGGTTATAGAAGATTTTGATGCCTGAATAGTTTTGTTATCATTGGGGCTCGGATTATAAAAGCCAATGATGATGATGAATGATTCCCGTGTTGACATTTGATTGAAAAAAGAGCGCAATCGTTAACTCCGCAGCCCAGTTTCCGCATGGCTTATAAATTAGGTCTTCTATGATCCTAAATCACTTAATGTACTTTCATCGTCCCTTTGAAATCAGGCAGATTCGACTGTATTAACATTTTTTTTGGATGATGGCTCCTTCACTTACTTCTTCAATGAGAATATGCTTGTTATGTTAAAATTTGAATATTTAAAATAATTGAACAATAACAATATCTTTACTGTCACAGTCCATCCAGCTGTTTCAAAGAGATGAAGTAAGAAAGAAATTTACAAACTTACGTACTACATACAACCTACATTAAATATAAGCGCGAAAAACATAACCACTCCTTGATAGTGGTTGATAAAAATCATATTCATGGACTAAAATCACATTCGTGGACAAATCGCCACGAAAATGACGCCACAAAAGTGACGAAAATGTTCCTTTTTCTATATTTCTCCAAAGCTAAGGTGTAACGTTTAAAATCAAATACCTCATGCATATACCCATCATTTTAAGGTTCCAATAAGCTAACTTTAATTCTGATTGCTCAAATACAATGCATAAAAATCTTGTCCACGAATATGATCGCTAATCTTATGAGGAAATTAAAACCAGCCAATATTTTTTTCATTCGTAACACTAGCCACACGTCTACCTGCAGTGACGATAGAGCACGACTAGCACTCGACCATACCGAGCTCTGTTATTGGTTAGTACTGTCGTGTTTCACAGAAAGCCATTTTTGCAACACAAATCTCAAGTAACTAAAATCGTGTGACCGACGTATATTGTGGTTTTACTTGAAAATAACGCCAAACACATTTTTTTTAGACTATTGTGCGTAAAGTGTAATCAATTACGATGGGTTTAGTATATGTTACAAACAAATGTACTGAAATTTGGAGAAACCATAACAAAATATTTAACTGCAGCGGGAAGTGTGACACGATGAGAATGCTGAAAATGGCCCCGTTTTAGACAGTCTATGTCGATTTTTTATACATATTTATACTTTGGTTATGACAAGCGTTATTTATTTAGTAGCTTATTAAATGTGTTATCCTCTAATATACATTTTATGTTTCTAACTTATACCGTTTAGAAAATAAACCCGTGTGACCATCAAATTCGGGCGCCGGTGAGAAATACCCAGGAACATATACCAAGAAAAGCGATGTTCATTCATTAAACACGAGGAATAAGCATAAATTGGTAGGCCAATATTATCGCTTAAACAAAGTCCACAACTCATTTGAGGGACTTGGAGTGCGTTTTTATAACAAAATTCCTGTCGAAATCTTGAACTTGCCCCTACTAAAGTTTAAGAGTATCGTTAAGAATCGTCTCATGGAAAGGGGCTATTATAAAATTAACGATTTCTTAACCGACACTACGCCTTGGAAATAATATTAATTTATCTAATGTATTTATTACAGTAATGTATTTATTATTAACAATTATTATGGTTATTATATTTCAAATGAGTTCCAAGTTAGACATTGTTTTATCCTATTTATAATTATGATTGATTATGATTATTTTGACATATTATATTCTATATTGAGATTGACATAATTTATTTTTGACATCATATTATCATATTATTGACTTAAGTTTTAACTTTTGACATTATAATGAATATCAATTGATACCTACATTATTTTTATAATTTAATATGATGATTAATGAAAATTCACACTCACTAAATTTGATTTGTATAACCTCATTTCATGTTATTTCAAATATTGTTAAGTAAAGGCAATCTGTGTGTACATTTTTTAATTTTTATATTTTTGTAGTATAAATAGTTTTTGTTATTAGTATATAAATATTTTTTTTTGTTTGTTCTGAAACCCTTATACAGTAGTATACACACATTGTTTTTACTCCTTTATTTTCTGCTTGAAGTGTAAGATATTGCAACCTTATATACTATGGATTTATTTATAATAATTTAATTGCATTTTCTCTTTATAACCATATTTAGCTATAATGTTGTTTTGGTTGCTATAACTTACACATAGAATTATTGTCAAAAAAACAAACAAATATTGTATAAATTATTTGAAAAGATGGTGCACATGAGTTTCTCACCAGCTCTTCTCATGATGCAATACCCATCGGAGCTGGTACTTGGATTGATTTTAATTCAATTCTCTAAGTTGAATTAAAGTCAATCTAAGCTACGGTGTCAAATCATTTTATTACAATAAGTATTATAATTTAGTTAGCTAAGTTTTATTTTAATTTTATATTTTTTGTGTTTTGATGTTTGTTTTGACGTGTTCAAGCGCCCCTTGGGGCCCATGGAAATTAATGATTTGATTTGATTTGATTTGATTACATACCTTATACACCTAATATACCTTATATACCTCACATAATTATCTTATAAGCCTCACATATCTTTTTTACCTTATGTAGGTACCTTAAACACCTTATATACCTTACATACCTTATATACCTTACATACCTTATATACCCTACATACCTTATATACATTATACACCTTACATACCTTATGTACCTTAAACACCTTACATACCTTATGTACCTTAAACACCTTATATACCTTATTTACCTTACATACCTTACATACCTTATTTACCTTACATACCTTATTTACCTTACATACCTTATTTACCTTACATACCTTTTATACCTTATTTACCTTATTTACCTTACATACCTTATATACCTTACATACCTTATATACCTTACATACCTTATATACCCTACATACCTTATATACATTATACACTTTACATACCTTATATACCTTACATACCTTATTTACCTTATATACCTTACATACCTTATATACCTACCGGGGTGAGGGCACCGACACCGGCTGGCTCTGCAGGCGGCCGAGGTCCGTACTGTGCGGCGGCTCGGGAGCGACTGCGTCGATCGCCCACAGCGCGGCCGCTTTTATAAGACTCGGCCACGTGCACCGTGCACGAGTTTACAAGTTTGTAGGTTAAGTATTGAAATTACAATCTTTAACATTTATTTTACATCGTTATCAACTTTAAAATAATCAACTGATGTTTATTATAAACTAATTTTAGGATAATCAACTTATTTAAATTCATTATTATCGACGAACAATGAAAAAATGTTACTAGGTATGCCAAATCGCTTGAAATTTTATCTCAGTAAAACCTGTATGTATACAAGTACACAAGTTTTTGTTGTAGTCAAAAATACTTAGTAGTTTTAATTTTATAGGCATTCAAAGTTTCGAAAAATATCGAGTCTCGCTAACAGTCACGTGACCGCTTGTGACGTCATATCACTGCAACGCGCCGCGCGGGCCGCGGCCCGCTTATAGTATCAAGTCGCCAGTTTGTTGTGTTTTCGTCAGAGTAATAAGTTTATAGTTTAATAATAGTAAATATTATTCGATTAATAAAAGGATTCGAAAAAGGGGAATCGGATAATCTGCCTAATATAGATGGATTAATGGTTTCGCATTATTAGTGATTTCGTTGCCGCCGAAATGCGAGGAATAAAAATGCAAAGGTGTGTTGACCTTTCCGTGCTACTACTTATGCTTAATAGTTTATCTGTTCTAAACATTGAAGTATAGGTATAATAGCTCAATGGTTCTAAATTGTTTTATCAAAACAAAATACACAACTAATGTCAAAATGGAAGAATGTAACTCAAATATTAGAAGTACCTACCTACCAATATTTTTTTACGTTTAAGACAACAAATATGTATTATAGTTTTGTAGCTATTGGTTAGGTACGTATGTATATATAGGTAGGAACCGCTCTTCTTAGTAAATTTATATGAATACATACATTGATTTATTGCAAACTAGCTTCCGCCAGCAGCTTCGCCCCCGTTTCCCTCGGCAACTGTAAATTTCCCCAAGATTAAAAGTAGCCTATGTGTTATTCCAGATTTCGTCTAGATCCGTTCAGTAGTTTTTTTGTGAAAGATAACAAACAAACACACACTCACAAACCTTCGCATTTATAATATTAGGAGGAAGTAGGATAGGTTCTTAGGTTACGTTCTTAGGTTCGTAGGTAACAGTTTTTTTTTACATATTTAAAAATCTATAGTCGCATCCCCCACCGATGAAAGGGTATATGATAGCATGCCAATTAGTTAATTGTTTATCTCAAAGAAATGATTGTGTTAGAATTATAAACTACAACCTAATTATTATTTTATTATAATAATTATGTAATTACTGTATTATTTTATTAATTATTTTTTAAGAAAGACTTGTAATGCAAGGCGAGCAAAACATCTGCATTTCAACAATCAAAACACCACCTGCAGTCGTACGACAATAACACCACGTGCAGTCCAACGATCAAAACGAGGCATGTAACCTCACGAATATAACCCTAACCTAATAAAAATAATGAAAATATTTTTTTATAACTTAGCTTTAAAGATTTACATCTTTTGTCTACTCGTATAAAATAAAATAATATATGTCGATTCAAAAAGTATGCATGTTGTAATTTTTCAGTTACCGTCAAATACATTTATGCACGTAACTTTGAAACTGGCGTCACAAAGTGACAGACGCGTCGCGCTCGCCGAGGAAATCGATGAATATGACGTGTAGCATCAATTGGTGCTAACCGTGCTGAAAACTCAAAGGAAGCACGTTTTGTCAATTTCAAATAGTTTTTTTAATAGCGCTTCAAATGTTTTGGTTTAAATAGTTTAGATGTTCCTTTGCATAAAAATTTTACATCTCGTGTCTAATGAATGTAGGTAAAAAGTATGATAATTGCACTTATTTTGTACAGTCATGTACATGCACTTAAATTTGAAACTAATGTCACAAAGTAACAGTTGTGTTTGACACGTTGAGAACATTGACAAAATATATGATGATTATCAATGGGTGCTATTTGTGCCAAATGCAAACAAAGAATGCTTTGTAATGTACTTTTTCAAAGCATGTCGAAATTTCAAATAGGAATAATAAATATTTTGCAGTTGATTGAATAAAGATTGAATTTGCATCTTTTCGGTACCTGTAATTTTTTTTGCCATTTTTAACTTTACTTGGTAATTGGCGTCTAAATACTCACATTTCTTTTAAACCTTATGTACCTTAAATACCTTATTTACCTTACATACCTTATATATCTTACATACCTTATATACCCTACATACCTTATATACATTATACACCTTACATACCTTAAACACCTTATATACCTTATTTACCTTACATACCTTATATACCTACCGGGGTGAGGGCACCGGAGCCGACGCCGGCAGGCTCTGCGGGCGGCCGAGGTCCGTACTGTGCGGCGGCTCGGGAGCGACTGCGTCGATCGCCCACAGCGCGGCCGCTTTTATAAGACTCGGCCACGTGCACCGTGCACGAGTTTACAAGTTTGTAGGTTAAGTATTGAAATTACAATCTTTAACATTTATTTTACATCGTTATCAACTTTAAAATAATCAACTGATGTTTATTATAAACAAATTTTAGGATAATCAACTTATTTAAATTCATTATTATCGACGAACAATGAAAAAATGTTACTAGGTATGCCAAATCGCTTGAAATTTTATCTCAGTAAAACCTGTATGTATACAAGTACACAAGTTTTTGTTGTAGTCAAAAATACTTAGTAGTTTTAATTTTATAGGCATTCAAAGTTTCGAAAAATATTGAGTCTCGCTAACAGTCACGTGACCGCTTGTGACGTCATATCACTGCAACGCGCCGCGCGGGCCGCGGCCCGCTTATAGTATCAAGTCGCCAGTTTGTTGTGTTTTCGTCAGAGTAATAAGTTTATAGTTTAATAATAGTAAATATTATTCGATTAATAAAATGGATAAAGGATTCGAAAAAGGGGAATCGGATAATCTGCCTAATAAAGATGGGTTAATGGTTTCGCATTATTAGTGATTTCGTTGCCGCCGAAATGCGAGGAATAAAAATGCAAAGGTGTGTTGACCTTTCCGTGCTACTACTTATGCTTAATAGTTTATCTGTTCTAAACATTGAAGTATAGGTATAATAGCTCAATGGTTCTAAATTGTTTTATCAAAACAAAATACACAACTAATGTCAAAATGGAAGAATGTAACTCAAATAGTAGAAGTACCTACCTACCAATATTTTTTTACGTTTAAGACAACAAATATGTATTATAGTTTTGTAGCTATTGGTTAGGTACGTATGTATATATAGGTAGGAACCGCTCTTCTTAGTAAATTTATATGAATACATACATTGATTTATTGCAAACTAGCTTCCGCCAGCAGCTTCGCCCCCGTTTCCCTCGGCAACTGTAAATTTCCCCAAGATTAAAAGTAGCCTATGTGTTATTCCAGATTTCGTCTAGATCCGTTCAGTAGTTTTTTTGTGAAAGATAACAAACAAACACAGACTCACAAACCTTCGCATTTATAATATTAGAAGGAAGTAGGATAGGTTCTTAGGTTACGTTTTTTTTTACATATTTAAAAATCTATAGTCGCATCCCCCACCGATGAAAGGGTATATGATAGCGTGCCAATTAGTTAATTGTTTATCTCAAAGAAATGATTGTGTTAGAATTATAAACTACAACCTAATTATTATTTTATTAAAATAATTATGTAATTACTGTATTATTTTATTAATTATTTTTTAAGAAAGACTTGTAATGCAAGGCGAGCAAAACATCTGCATTTCAACAATCAAAACACCACCTGCAGTCGTACGACAAAAACACCATGTGCAGTCCAACGATCAAAACGAGGTATGTAACCTCACGAATATAACCCTAACCTAATAAAAATAATGAAAATATTTTTTTATAACTTAGCTTTAAAGATTTACATCTTTTGTCTACTCGTATAAAATAAAATAATATATGTCGATTCAAAAAGTATGCATGTTGTAATTTTTCAGTTACCGTCAAATACATTTATGCACGTAACTTTGAAACTGGCGTCACAAAGTGACAGACGCGTCGCGCTTGCCGAGGGAATCGATGAATATGACGTGTAGCATCAATTGGTGCTAACCGTGCTGAAAACTCAAAGGAAGCACGTTTTGTCAATTTCCAATAGTTTTTTTTAATAGCACTTCAAATGTTTTGGTTTAAATAGTTTAGATGTTCCTTTGCATAAAAATTTTACATCTCGTGGCTAATGAATGTAGGTAAAAAGTATGATAATTGCACTTATTTTGTACAGTCATGTACATGCAGTTAAATTTGAAACTGGTGTCACAAAGTAACAGTTGTGTTTGACACGTTGAGAACATTGACAAAATATATGATGCTTATCAATGGGTGCTATTTGTGCCAAATGCAAACAAAAACAAAGAATGCTTTGTAATGTACTTTTTCAAAGCATGTCAAAATTTCAAATAGGAATAATAAATATTTTGCAGTTGATTGAATAAACATTGAATTTGCATCTTTTCGGTTACTGTATTTTTTTTTGCCATTTTTAACTTTACTTTGTAATTGGCGTCTAAATACTCACATTTATTTTTATACCTCATGTACCTTAAACACCTTATATACCTTATTTACTTTACATACCTTATATACCTTATATATCTTACATACCTTATATACCTTACATACCTTATACACCTAATATACCTTATATACCTCACATATCTTATAAGCCTCACATATCTTTTTTACCTTATGTAGGTACCTTAAAAACCTTATATACCTTATTTACCTTACATACCTTATATACCTTACATACCTTATACACCTAATATACCTTATATACCTCACATATCTTATAAACCTCACATATCTTTTTTACCTTATGTAGGAACCTTAAACACCTTATATACCTTACATACCTTATTTACCTTACATACCTTATATATCTTATATACCTTACATACCTTATATACCCTACATACCTTATATACATTATACACCTTACATACCTTACATACCTTATTTACCTTATATACCTTACAAACCTTATTTACCTTATTTACTTTACATACCTTACATACCTTATGTACCTTAAACACCTTATTTACCTTACATACCTTATTTACCTTACATACCTTATATACCTTACATACCTTATATACCTAACTGGGTGAGGGCACCGGAGCCGACGCCGGCTGGCTCTGCGGGCGGCCGAGGTCCGTACTATGCGGCGGCTCGGGAGCGACTGCGTCGATCGCCCACAGCGCGGCCGCTTTTATAAGACTCGGCCACGTGCACCGTGCACGAGTTTACAAGTTTGTAGGTTAAGTATTGAAATTACAATCTTTAACATTTATTTTACATCGTTATCAACTTTAAAATAATCAACTGATGTTTATTATAAACTAATTTTAGGATAATCAACTTATTTAAATTCATTATTATCGACGAACAATGAAAAAATGTTACTAGGTATGCCAAATCGCTTGAAATTTTATCTCAGTAAAACCTGTATGTATACAAGTACACTAGTTTTTGTTGTAGTCAAAAATACTTAGTAGTTTTAATTTTATAGGCATTCAAAGTTTCGAAAAATATCAAGTCTCGCTAACAGTCACGTGACCGCTTGTGACGTCATATCACTGCAACGCGCCGCGCGGGCCGCGGCCCGCTTATAGTATCAAGTCGCCAGTTTGTTGTGTTTTCGTCAGAGTAATAAGTTTATAGTTTAATAATAGTAAATATTATTCGATTAATAAAATGGATAAAGGATTCGAAAAAGGGGAATCGGATAATCTGCCTAATATAGATGGATTAATGGTTTCGCATTATTAGTGATTTCGTTGCCGCCGATATGCGAGGAATAAAAATGCAAAGGTGTGTTGACCTTTCCGTGCTACTACTTATGCTTAATAGTTTATCTGTTCTAAACATTAAAGTAAAGGTATAATAGCTCAATGGTTCTAAATTGTTTTATCAAAACAAAATACACAACTAATGTCAAAATGGAAGAATGTAACTCAAATAGTAGAAGTACCTACCTACCAATATTTTTTTACGTTTAAGACAACAAATATGTATTATAGTTTTGTAGCTATTGGTTAGGTACGTATGTATATATAGGTAGGAACCGCTCTTCTTAGTAAATTTATATGAATACATACATTGATTTATTGCAAACTAGCTTCCGCCAGCAGCTTCGCCCCCGTTTCCCTCGGAAACTGTAAATTTCCCCAAGATTAAAAGTAGTCTATGTGTTATTCCAGATTTCGTCCAGATCCGTTCAGTAGTTTTTTTGTGAAAGATAACAAACAAACACACACTCACAAACCTTCGCATTTATAATATTAGGAGGAAGTAGGATAGGTTCTTAGGTTACGTTCTTAGGTTCGTAGGTAACAGTTTTTTTTACATATTTAAAAATCTATAGTCGCATCCCCCACCGATGAAAGGGTATATGATAGCGTGCCAATTAGTTAATTGTTTATCTCAAAGAAATGATTGTGTTAGAATTATAAACTACAACCTAATTATTATTTTATTATAATAATTAAGTAATTACTGTAATATTTTATTAATTATTTTTTAAGAAAGACTTGTAATGCAAGGCGAGCAAAACATCTGCATTTCAACAATCAAAACACCACCTGCAGTCGTACGACAAAAACACCACGTGCAGTCCAACGATCAAAACGAGGCATGTAACCTCACGAATATAACCCTAACCTAATAAATATAATCAATTTTTTTTTTATAATTTAGCTTTAAAGATTTACATCTTTTGTCTACTCGTATAAAATAAAATAATATATGTCGATTCAAAAAGTATGCATGTTGTAATTTTTCAGTTACCGTCAAATACATTTATGCACGTAACTTTGAAACTGGCGTCACACCTATTATACCTTATATACCTTACATACCTTATACACCTAATATACCTAATATACCCTACATACCTTATATACATTATACATCTTACATACCTTATGTACCTTAAACACCTTACATACCTAATGTACCTTAAACACCTAACATACCTCATGTACCTTAAACACCTTATATACCTTATTTACTTTACATACATTATATACCTTATATATCTTACATACCTTATATACCTTACATACCTTATACACCTTATATACCTTATATACCTTATATACCTCACATATCTTATAAGCCTCACATATCTTTTTTACCTTATGTAGGTACCTTAAAAACCTTATATACCTTATTTACCTTATATATCTTACATACCTTATATACCTTACATACCTTATATATCCTACATACCTTATATACATTATACACCTTACGTACCTTATGTACCTTAAACACCTTACATACCTTATGTACCTTAAACACCTTATTTACCTTACATACCTTATATACCTTACATACCTTATATACCTAACTGGGTGAGGGCACCGGAGCCGACGCCGGCTGGCTCTGCGGGCGGCCGAGGTCCGTACTATGCGGCGGCTCGGGAGCGACTGCGTCGATCGCCCACAGCGCGGCCGCTTTTATAAGACTCGGCCACGTGCACCGTGCACGAGTTTACAAGTTTGTAGGTTAAGTATTGAAATTACAATCTTTAACATTTATTTTACATCGTTATCAACTTTAAAATAATCAACTGATGTTTATTATAAACTAATTTTAGGATAATCAACTTATTTAAATTCATTATTATCGACGAACAATGAAAAAATGTTACTAGGTATGCCAAATCGCTTGAAATTTTATCTCAGTAAAACCTGTATGTATACAAGTACACTAGTTTTTGTTGTAGTCAAAAATACTTAGTAGTTTTAATTTTATAGGCATTCAAAGTTTCGAAAAATATCAAGTCTCGCTAACAGTCACGTGACCGCTTGTGACGTCATATCACTGCAACGCGCCGCGCGGGCCGCGGCCCGCTTATAGTATCAAGTCGCCAGTTTGTTGTGTTTTCGTCAGAGTAATAAGTTTATAGTTTAATAATAGTAAATATTATTCGATTAATAAAATGGATAAAGGATTCGAAAAAGGGGAATCGGATAATCTGCCTAATATAGATGGATTAATGGTTTCGCATTATTAGTGATTTCGTTGCCGCCGAAATGCGAGGAATAAAAATGCAAAGGTGTGTTGACCTTTCCGTGCTACTACTTATGCTTAATAGTTTATCTGTTCTAAACATTAAAGTAAAGGTATAATAGCTCAATGGTTCTAAATTGTTTTATCAAAACAAAATACACAACTAATGTCAAAATGGAAGAATGTAACTCAAATAGTAGAAGTACCTACCTACCAATATTTTTTTACGTTTAAGACAACAAATATGTATTATAGTTTTGTAGCTATTGGTTAGGTACGTATGTATATATAGGTAGGAACCGCTCTTCTTAGTAAATTTATATGAATACATACATTGATTTATTGCAAACTAGCTTCCGCCAGCAGCTTCGCCCCCGTTTCCCTCGGCAACTGTAAATTTCCCCAAGATTAAAAGTAGTCTATGTGTTATTCCAGATTTCGTCCAGATCCGTTCAGTAGTTTTTTTGTGAAAGATAACAAACAAACACACACTCACAAACCTTCGCATTTATAATATTAGGAGGAAGTAGGATAGGTTCTTAGGTTACGTTCTCAGGTTCGTAGGTAACAGTTTTTTTTACATATTTAAAAATCTATAGTCGCATCCCCTACCGATGAAAGGGTATAATTATGATAGCGTGCCAATTAGTTAATTGTTTATCTCAAAGAAATGATTGTGTTATAATTATAAACTACAACCTAATTATTATTTTATTATAATAATTATGTAATTACTGTATTATTTTATTAATTATTTTTTAAGAAAGACTTGTAATGCAAGGCGAGCAAAATATCTGCATTTTAACAATCAAAACACCACCTTCAGTCGTACGACAAAAACACCACGTGCAGTCCAACGATCAAAACGAGGCATGTAACCTCACGAATATAACCCTAACCTAATAAAAATAATGAAAATATTTTTTTATAACTTAGCTTTAAAGATTTACATCTTTTGTCTACTCGTATAAAATAAAATAATATATGTCGATTCAAAAAGTATGCATGTTGTAATTTTTCAGTTACCGTCAAATACATTTATGCACGTAACTTTGAAACTGGCGTCACAAAGTGACAGACGCGTCGCGCTCGCCGAGGAAATCGATGAATATGACGTGTAGCATCAATTGGTGCTAACCGTGCTGAAAACTCAAAGGAAGCACGTTTTGTCAATTTCAAATAGTTTTTTTAATAGCGCTTCAAATGTTTTGGTTTAAATAGTTTAGATGTTCCTTTGCATAAAAATTTTACATCTCGTGTCTAATGAATGTAGGTAAAAAGTATGATAATTGCACTTATTTTGTACAGTCATGTACATGCACTTAAATTTGAAACTAATGTCACAAAGTAACAGTTGTGTTTGACACGTTGAGAACATTGACAAAATATATGATGCTTATCAATGGGTGCTATTTGTGCCAAATGCAAACAAAGAATGCTTTGTAATGTACTTTTTCAAAGCATGTCGAAATTTCAAATAGGAATAATAAATATTTTGCAGTTGATTGAATAAAGATTGAATTTGCATCTTTTCGGTTACTGTAATTTTTTTTGCCATTTTTAACTTTACTTTGTAATTGGCGTCTAAATACTCACATTTCTTTTATACCTCATGTACCTTAAACACCTTATATACCTTATTTACTTTACATACCTTATATATCTTACATACCTTATATACCCTATACACCTAATATACCTTATATACCTCACATATCTTATAAGCCTCACATATATTTTTTACCTTATGTAGGTACCTTAAAAACTTTATATACCTTACATACCTTATATATCTTACATACCTTACATACCTTATATACCCTACATACCTTATATACATTATACACCTTACATACCTTATGTACCTTAAACACCTTACATACCTTATGTACCTTAAACACCTTACATACCTTATGTACCTTAAACACCTTATGTACCTTAAACACCTTATATACCTTACATACCTTATTAGCCTTATTTACCTTACATACCTTATATACCTTACATACCTTATTTACCTTACATACCTTATTTACCTTACATACCTTTTATACCTTATTTACCTTACATACCTTATTTACCTTACATACCTTATATACCTTACATACCTTATATACCTACCGGGGTGAGGGCACCGGAGCCGACGATGGCTGGCTCTGCGGGCGGCCGAGGTCCGTACTATGCGGCGGCTCGGGAGCGACTGCGTCGATCGCCGTATTTCTTCGTGATCCCCCTCCTTGCGGAGAAGAGGCACGGGTATTTTTCCGTGGCTGAGCCACTCTGAAATGGCGTCTTACTCCTCCTCGTGAAGACGAGAAGTGGCTTGGGCTTCGGACTCCGGGTCCTCGTAGAGTCTTGGTGCTTTTAGAGGGGATGCAAGTTTTTCACGCCGTACCGGCGGTCTGCCCGAGCCGACTGAGACCCCCGGAAAAACCGAGGGTGGGCCAGCTCCGAGCGACCAGCGACGGGTACGGCGACTTGTAAGCATCCCTCCGGGCTTCTATGTCGTGTAGCGCTCGTGTGTCAGATCATTCGCCGTGAAGAAGATAGGAAGGGCAGTGATGTCTGCGTTCACCATCGCGGCCAAAGCGAGGCTGCATTGGAGATCCCCGCTGCCGCGACCGCCCTCGCACGAGCACGGTGCGCATATACAGGATAAGATATGCGCAGGTGCTGCGTGCGGAGGGGGGCCGGTGCATCAGGGCGATGGGTCTTTCTCGGGGGCTCGGGCGCGTTAGCGGCGACTTAATAAGTCAGCCACGCGCTTGAGGATGAGCTCGGGGATCTTGTTAACGTCCTCACCGGACTGCAGCACAGAGCGCACGTCGGTGAGGATGTTGATGGCCATGTCCACTGCGGCTAGGCTCGCGGCATCGGCGTTTGGAAACGCCATCGCCGGCGATGCGGAAGTCTGGAGTACCGCGGTTCTCGCGGTGGATGTCTTCGCCATCTCCCCCTGTTGTATGGGGGCTACAGCAGGGGGGGCGACCGGTCTCTCCACTTGTGAGGCGGGTTCGGTGATGGTGGTGGGCGCGGTGGGCGCCTGGACGTCTTGGTGGCGCTGTTTTCCCCTTCGGCGGCGTCTCCGCCGCTTGTGGGGCGCACTTCGTTCTGAGGCTGCGTTCGCCTCCGCCATAAGCGACGCGCCTTGTGCCTTCTCTCCCACAGGCACGGGAAGTACGGGCTCTGGATGTTGTGGGGTCCGTACGGTGGAGGCGACTGTCCCTGTCTTTTTGTTGCGTGCCTCGCGCTTGAAGACAGAGCAGTGCACGTGGTTTGCGGGGTGGGGGCTACCGCAGTTGGCGCAAGTGGCTGGGTCCTCGCGCGGGCGCGGGCACTCCTTGGCGTGGTGTGGGCCGCCGCATCGAACACAGGCTATCAGGCGATGGCACTGATGGCTGCTGTGTCGAAATTTTTGGCAGCGGTGACACTGCGCGGGCTTTCGCTTCCCGCGCCAGGCTTCAATGGTGATACCCGGGACACAAAGTAACTCGTTTACCTCGTATATCCCGGGTATGACGTTCGGTGACCTTTTCAGGATGACGAGGAGGATACAGCCTGGGCGATCTCCACTCGCCTTGATGGTGCGCACGTATTCGGGCTCATAGCCCAAGCCGCGCAGCTCCTCTTCAACGTCTGCTATTTCCACGTTGCAGGGTAGTCCTCTGACGGCCAGCTTAATGCCTCGCTCAGCCGGTGGCGAGTAAGAGAACCAGTGAACCCCCTCGGCTTTCTCGAGTTCCGACAAGTACGCTTGTACTAGTCGGCACTCGTCAACGGAAGCCGGGTTGAACCTGATCCCCTTACCGAACGGGCGAGCGTTGGCAGTGCGGCCGAGCCTCTTCTTTATTTCTCGGAGGTGTTTGGTGACGTCCGGGAGATATTCCACTATGAGTGGGGGTAGTCTTACCCGCTTTTGTGCTTGGCCGGTGGCCGGGGTGGTTCCGGCTGCAGCGGCGCCGGCGGCGGGGGTGGCGGTGGTGGTGGCAGCGGGGCGCGCAGATGGATCCGAGGCAGGGACCGTCGTCATGCGCGTGGATGTTGTTGTGGCGGTGGCAGAAGTCCTAGTGGCCGCGGCGTAGGACGTGGGAGTCCCGAAGTGGCCGGTAGCACCGAGCCGGGCAACCGAGCTGACCTCGGCAGCAGCCGATGCGGGCTGCGGCGCAGGGCGTCCGGCGGCGCGCGGGTCGCGCTGCGGCAGCGGGGCTTGGTCGCCCGATCCGGTCCGGTGCCTCTTCGGGACCTCTTCGTCGACGTCGTCGGAGCTTCGGGGGCGGCGGACTGGACCAGGATGCTCCTTGTCCAAGTCCATGCCGCTGACGTCACTGCATATGTCGGACTCGGCATCGGATGACACCGATTCGATGGGCGACATGCAGGCAGGAAGCTGTGCTGGGGAATCCATTGCCGAGACTCGTGGCATGGAGGGTAAGTCCGGTGGAGGTGATGCCGGTCCTCTCAACAGCGCCGATGGAGTCGGTGCTGGAACGGGCCGGTATCCGGGGCGCAGCGGCTTGGTGCGAGTGCGCGGAGGCGGGTAGGAGGCGGGTGCGGCGGCGGCGGCGGATTGGCGGCCTGCGCTGGGTCGGCCCGACGTGCGGGTCGGCGCTGGTGGATGCTGCGTCGGCGCCGGTGTCGTCGGTGACGGTCCCGGCGTCAGCGAGGAGCCTATCGCAGTCACGGTTGCGGTGCGCGGCTCCGATGGTGGTGGCGGCGGCAGCGGTTTGCCCTTGCCCTTGGGGGGGCTAGGGTTGTGGGGCGGGAAGGAGGGCGGGTGCCCACCTTTCTTCATCCTTCCTTTGGAGGGTGGCGAGTGCGGGAATAGCTTGCGGCCGTGACCTCGAAGAAACAGGTTCTGGAAGCTGGTGTCGCGCAGCAACCGCGCACTCGGCACGCACAACAACGCCTAGTACAGACGCTGCTATGTGCACCGAGGCGGGAGATCCTGCTGGCGATATGCGGGTCCGAACGGTACGTAACTGATAGAAAGCAATCCGAAAACAAAACTATAGCCGATCCTGCGTCGATCGCCCACAGCGCGGCCGCTTTTATAAGACTCGGCCACGTGCACCGTGCACGAGTTTACAAGTTTGTAGGTTAAGTATTGAAATTACAATCTTTAACATTTATTTTACATCGTTATCAACTTTAAAATAATCAACTGATGTTTAATTATAAACTAATTTAAGGATAATCAACTTATTTAAATTCATTATTATCGACGAACAATGAAAAAATGTTACTAGGTATGCCAAATCGCTTGAAATTTTATCTCAGTAAAACCTGTATGTTTACAAGTACACTAGTTTTTGTTGTAGTCAAAAATACTTAGTAGTTTTAATTTTATAGGCATTCAAAGTTTCGAAAAATATCGAGTCTCGCTAACAGTCACGTGACCGCTTGTGACGTCATATCACTGCAACGCGCCGCGCGGGCCGCGGCCCGCTTATAGTATCAAGTCGCCAGTTTGTTGTGTTTTCGTCAGAGTAATAAGTTTATAGTTTAATAATAGTAAATATTATTCGATTAATAAAATGGATAAAGGATTCGAAAAAGGGGAATCCGAGGGCTTATTCCCTAAAGATGACTGTGATTTCTTTTGCAATAGTTCCTGTCAAAAAGTAATTATTCCTGTCAAACAGATATAATTTCTGGTTTCTTAAGTAATAGTTACTGTCAACCACAAACCTTCGCATTTATAATATTAGGAGGAAGTAGGATAGGTTCTTAGGTTACGTTCTTAGGTTCGTAGGTAACAGTTTTTTTTACATATTTAAAAATCTATAGTCGCATCCCCCACCGATGAAAGGGTATATGATAGCGTGCCAATTAGTTAATTGTTTATCTCAAAGAAATGATTGTGTTAGAATTGTAAACTACAACCTTATTATTATTTTATTATAATAATTAAGTAATTACTGTATTATTTTATTAATTATTTTTTAAGAAAGACTTGTAATGCAAGGCGAGCAAAACATCTGCATTTCAACAATCAAAACACCACCTGCAGTCGTACGACAAAAACACCACGTGCAGTCCAACGATCAAAACGAGGCATGTAACCTCACGAATATAACCCTAACCTAATAAATATAATGAATATATTTTTTTATAACTTAGCTTTAAAGATTTACATCTTTTGTCTACTCGTATAAAATAAAATAATATATGTCGATTCAAAAAGTATGCATGTTGTAATTTTTCAGTTACCGTCAAATACATTTATGCACGTAACTTTGAAACTGGCGTCACAAAGTGACAGACGCGTCGCGCTCGCCGAGGAAATCGATGAATATGACGTGTAGCATCAATTGGTGCTAACCGTGCTGAAAACTCAAAGGAAGCACGTTTTGTCAATTTCAAATAGTTTTTTTTAATAGCACTTCAAATGTTTTGGTTTAAATAGTTTAGATGTTCCTTTGCATAAAAATTTAACATCTCGTGGCTAATGAATGTAGGTAAAAAGTATGATAATTGCACTTATTTTGTACAGTCATGTACATGCACTTAAATTTGAAACTGATGTCACAAAGTAACAGTTGTGTTTGACACGTTGAGAACATTGACAAAATATATGATGCTTATCAATGGTTGCTATTTGTGCCAAATGCAAACAAAGAATGCTTTGTAATGTACTTTTTCAAAGCATGTCAAAATTTCAAATAGGAATAATAAATATTTTGCAGTTGATTGAATAAAGATTGCATTTGCATCTTTTCGGTTACTGTAATTTTTTTTGCCATTTTTAACTTTACTTTGTAATTGGCGTCTAAATACTCACATTTCTTTTATACCTCATGTACCTTAAACACCTTATATACCTTATTTACTTTACATACCTTATATACCTTACATACCTTATATATCTTACATACCTTATATACCTTATACACCTAATATACCTTATATACCTCACATATCTTATAAACCTCACATATCTTTTTTACCTTATGTAGGAACCTTAAACACCTTATATACCTTACATACCTTATATATCTTACATACCTTATATACCTTACATACCTTATATACCCTACATACCTTATATACATTATACACCTTACATACCTTATGTACCTTAAACACCTTACATACCTAATGTACCTTAAACACCTAACATACCTCATGTACCTTAAACACCTTATATACCTTATTTACTTTACATACATTATATACCTTATATATCTTACATACCTTATATACCTTACATACCTTATACACCTAATATACCTTATATACCTCACATATCTTATAAACCTCACATATCTTTTTTACCTTATGTAGGAACCTTAAACACCTTATATTTCTTACATACCTTATTTACCTTACATACCTTATATATCTTATATACTTTACATACCTTATATACCCTACATACCTTATATACATTATACACCTTACATACCTTAAACACCTTATATACCTTATTTACCTTACAAACCTTATTTACCTTACATACCTTATTTACCTTACATACCTTATTTACCTTACATACCTTATATACCTACCGGGGTGTGGGCACCGGAGCCGACACCGGCTGGCTCTGCGGGCGGCCGAGGTCCGTACTGTGCGGTGGCTCGGGAGCGACTGCGTCGATCGCCCACAGCGCGGCCGCTTTTATAAGACTCGGCCACGTGCACTGTGCACGAGTTTACAAGTTTGTAGGTTAGGTATTGAAATTACAATCTTTAACATTTATTTTACATCGTTATGAACTTTAAAATAATCAACTGATTTTTATTATAAACTAATTTTAGGATAATCAACTTATTTAAATTCAATATTATCGACGAACAATGAAAAAATGTTACTAGGTATGCCAAATCGCTTGAAATTTTATCTCAGTAAAACCTGTATGTAAACAAGTACACTAGTTTTTGTTGTAGTCAAAAATACTTAGTAGTTTTAATTTTATAGGCATTCAAAGTTTCGAAAAATATCGAGTCTCGCTAACAGTCACGTGACCGCTTGTGACGTCATATCACTGCAACGCGCCGCGCGGGCCGCGGCCCGCTTATAGTATCAAGTCGCCAGTTTGTTGTGTTTTCGTCAGAGTAATAAGTTTATAGTTTAATAATAGTAAATATTATTCGATTAATAAAATGGATAAAGGATTCGAAAAAGGGGAATCGGATAATCTGCCTAATATAGATAGATTAATGGTTTCGCATTATTAGTGATTTCGTTGCCGCCGAAATGCGAGGAATAAAAATGCAAAGGTGTGTTGACCTTTCCGTGCTACTACTTATACTTAATAGTTTATCTGTTCTAAACATTGAAGTATAGGTATAATAGCTCAATGGTTCTAAATTGTTTTATCAAAACAAAATACACAACTAATGTCAAAATGGAAGAATGTAACTCAAATAGTAGAAGTACCTACCTACCAATATTTTTTTACGTTTAAGACAACAAATATGTTTTATAGTTTTGTAGCTATTGGTTAGGTACGTATGTATATATAGGTAGGAACCGCTCTTCTTAGTAAATTTATATGAATACATACATTGATTTATTGCAAACTAGCTTCCGCCAGCAGCTTCGCCCCCGTTTCCCTCGGCAACTGTAAATTTCCCCAAGATTAAAAGTAGCCTATGTGTTATTCCAGATTTCGTCCAGATCCGTTCAGTAGTTTTTTTGTGAAAGATAACAAACAAACACACACTCACAAACCTTCGCATTTATAATATTAGGAGGAAGTAGGATAGGTTCTTAGGTTACGTTCTTAGGTTCGTAGGTAACAGTTTTTTTTACATAATTTAAAAATCTATAGTCGCATGTCGCATCCCCTACCGATGAAAGGGTATAATTATGATAGCGTGCCAATTAGTTAATTGTTTATCTCAAAGAAATGATTGTGTTAGAATTGTAAACTACAACCTAATTATTATTTTATTATAATAATTAAGTAATTACTGTATTATTTTATTAATTATTTTTTAAGAAAGACTTGTAATGAAAGGCGAGCAAAACATCTGCATTTCAACAATCAAAACACCACCTTCAGTCGTACGACAAAAACACCACGTGCAGTCCAACGATCAAAACGAGGCATGTAACCTCACGAATATAACCCTAACCTAATAAATATAATGAAAATATTTTTTTATAACTTAGCTTTAAAGATTTACATCTTTTGTCTACTCGAATAAAATAAAATAATATATGTCGATTCAAAAAGTATGCATGTTGTAATTTTTCAGTTACCGTCAAATACATTTATGCACGTAACTTTGAAACTGGCGTCACAAAGTGACAGACGCGTCGCGCTCGCCGAGGGAATCGATGAATATGACGTGTAGCATCAATTGGTGCTAACCGTGCTGAAAACTCAAAGGAAGCACGTTTTGTCAATTTCAAATAGTTTTTTTTAATAGCACTTCAAATGTTTAGGTTTAAATAGTTTAGATGTTCCTTTGTATAAAAATTTTATATCTCGTGGCTAATGAATGTAGGTAAAAAGTATGATAATTGCACTTATTTTGTACAGTCATGTACATGCAGTTAAATTTGAAACTGGTGTCACAAAGTAACAGTTGTGTTTGACACGTTGAGAACATTGACAAAATAGTTGATGCTTATCAATGGGTGCTATTTGTGCCAAATGCAAACAAAAACAAAGAATGCTTTGTAATGTACTTTTTCAAAGCATGTCAAAATTTCAAATAGGAAAAATAAATATTTTGCAGTTGATTGAATAAAGATTGAATTTGCATCTTTTCGGTTACTGTAATTTTTTTTGCCATTTTTAACTTTACTTTGTAATTGGCGTCTAAATACTCACATTTCTTTTATACCTCATGTACCTTAAACACCTTATATACCTTATTTACTTTACATACCTTATATACCTTATATATCTTACATACCTTATATACCTTACATACCTTATACACCTAATATACCTTATATACCTCACATATCTTATAAGCCTCACATATCTTTTTTACCTTATGTAGGTACCTTAAAAACCTTATATACCTTACATACCTTATATATCTTACATACCTTATATACCTTACATACCTTATATACCCTACATACCTTATATACATTATACACCTTACATACCTTATGTACCTTAAACACCTTACATACCTAATGTACCTTAAACACCTAACATACCTCATGTACCTTAAACACCTTATATACCTTATTTACTTTACATACATTATATACCTTATATATCTTACATACCTTATATACCTTACATACCTTATACACCTAATATACCTTATATACCTCACATATCTTATAAGCCACACATATCTTTTTTACCTTATGTAGGTACCTTAAAAACCTTATTTACCTTACATACCTTATATATCTTACATACCTTATATACCTTACATACCTTATATACCCTACATACCTTATATACATTATACACCTTACATACCTTAAACACCTTACATACCTTATGTACCTTAAACACCTTACATACCTTATTTACCTTACATACCTTATATTCCTTACATACCTTATATACCTACCGGGGTGAGGGCACCGGAGCCGACGCTGGCTGGCTCTGCGGGCGGCCGAGGTCCGTACTGTGCGGCGGCTTGGGAGCGACTGCGTCGATCGCCCACAGCGCGGCCGCTTTTATAAGACTCGGCCACGTGCACCGTGCACGAATTTACAAGTTTGTAGGATAAGTATTGAAATTACAATCTTTAACATTTATTTTACATCGTTATCAACTTTAAAATAATTAACTGATGTTTATTATAAACTAATTTTAGGATAATCAACTTATTTAAATTCAATATTATCGACGAACAATGAAAAAATGTTACTAGGTATGCCAAATCGCTTGAAATTTTATCTCAGTTAAACCTGTATGTATACAAGTACACTAGTTTTTGTTGTAGTCAAAAATACTTAGTAGTTTTAATTTTATAGGCATTCAAAGTTTCGAAAAATATCGAGTCTCGCTAACAGTCACGTGACCGCTTGTGACGTCATATCACTGCAACGCGCCGCGCGGGCCGCGGCCCGCTTATAGTATCAAGTCGCCAGTTTGTTGTGTTTTCGTCAGAGTAATAAGTTTATAGTTTAATAATAGTAAATATTATTCGATTAATAAAATGGATAAAGGATTCGAAAAAGGGGAATCCGAGGGCTTATTCCCTAAAGATGACTGTGATTTCTTTTGCAATAGTTCCTGTCAAAAAGTAATTATTCCTGTCAAACAGATATAATTTCTGGTTTCTTAAGTAATAGTTACTGTCAACCACAAACCTTCGCATTTATAATATTAGGAGGAAGTAGGATAGGTTCTTAGGTTACGTTCTTAGGTTCGTAGGTAACAGTTTTTTTTACATATTTAAAAATCTATAGTCGCATCCCCCACCGATGAAAGGGTATATGATAGCGTGCCAATTAGTTAATTGTTTATCTCAAAGAAATGATTGTGTTAGAATTGTAAACTACAACCTTATTATTATTTTATTATAATAATTAAGTAATTACTGTATTATTTTATTAATTATTTTTTAAGAAAGACTTGTAATGCAAGGCGAGCAAAACATCTGCATTTCAACAATCAAAACACCACCTGCAGTCGTACGACAAAAACACCACGTGCAGTCCAACGATCAAAACGAGGCATGTAACCTCACGAATATAACCCTAACCTAATAAATATAATGAATATATTTTTTTATAACTTAGCTTTAAAGATTTACATCTTTTGTCTACTCGTATAAAATAAAATAATATATCGCACCCCCGGTGCGACACTGTCACTTTTGCAAAAAATACAAAAATGAGTTAAATATGTAATAATTGTCCTAAAGCACCCCTTTACTCGGTGCGATAATGTTACTTTTGTAGTACGCATAATTTCCGTATGAGGTCGTGAGTGTCATTGTCGTTTTGGCGCGAATCCCGGCGACGCTGGGAGCAACATCGTTTTATTGGTCAGTTGTGCGCGGTCCCCCCGCCAGTGCAAATGTGTCTTGGAGCTACACTGTTACTAAGGTAATTGTGACATAATATTTTTTTGATTCTGGAGCAATAGTGACCTAAGATACAGTTGAGTCATTATTTCCCCAATATTTAAATATCTTTGATAGTTTAGTTTTGTACTACAAAGACCTTTGTTGATAAATGACTTTGTTTCTCCAATCCTTGCAATTTTAAATAAATGTGCCACACAATTCACACCAATTACCTGGTCTTAAACTGAGGTTTTTCTTTGTACTATGAAACCATTCTGCTAAGTATGTCGTATTGCTTGTAATAGTGTCGGATATTTATTTATTAAAGCTCGATTCATTTTGGGCTAACTAACTGTGGTGACTGTATGAACTATTTATTTATTTGGATCCTTTTTACTTTTTTTCAGTTGTTTCTTGAATGAAATAAAATGCTGTCTCGGGGAAAAAGACTGGTATTACTAACACGTCCAACATCACCCATTGAAAGAAATGAACCCGTCGAATCTTCAGTTCCACCTTCTGATATCAATCAAGATGGCAGTAACTCTGTTTTACCAACTCTAAACTCCCCATCTAGTAATGCTGTTATTGACGACAAAAATTCAACAGAAGAACAAGAATCTGGATGTCCAACTGGTGACTACTCTGGTACCGATTCAGGTGACGATTTAAAGCCCCCATCCAGTTCGTCTTCCTCCTCAAATAGTTCCTCCAGTTCAAGTAGTTCATCTAGTGATAGTAGCTCTGAGAATGAGGCTGTTGATGACCAAGAACCAACATTATCACCAAAAAAAAGGGGAAGAAAACGTACTCGTAATCCTAATAGCTGGAAAAAAACAATAGCAAAAAAATTAAGGAATTCCGGTAATGAATATCGATCAATTAAAACTGGCAAAAGAGTTCAGGCTAGAAAAATTGGTCCCTCTTGTTCAGATAAGTGTCGGCTGGCTTGCTCATCTTATTTTACCCAAGAAAAAAGAATTCAAATATTCAATTCTTATTGGGAGCTAGGCAGTATAGAAAGACACCGTGATTTTTTGAATTCCTGCATCAGACCTCTTGAAATTGCAAGCCGGCGTATTAAAACGAATCGTCGGTACCCGAGACAAGGTAATTCTGCATTTTATTTACTCAATGACGGTCAGTCAGTCCGGGTTTGCAAAACATTTTTAATCAACACCTTGGGTATTTCACCAAGAACTTTACGAACTGTCATTGATGCTAAAAAACTCAATGACGGTATCATTCCCGAAGACCACCGAGGCAAACATGGCAAGCATTGCAAATTGGACAATCTTCTTCTTCTTCTTCTTTCGTGTCAATGGTACTAAAAAACTTATATTACTCCCGCCCAGTGCGTGGCCACACCAATTGCGCATTCTGTAGCGTCGTACAGATCTTGCATAGAGCAGCTGTAAGGGCAATTGGGGCAATTCAGCAGATGTGACATCGTTTGTTGAGGAGCACCGCAGTCACATTGGATCTGGTCTGTTAATATCCCCCATTTTTCTAGATTGTGTCTGCAGCGGCCTACTTGAGTTCTCAAGCGATTTAGCGATTTCCATATAGGCCACTGCAGATTTGACCCAGAGGGCAGATGCTCCGTAGTCTTCACAAAATCGGGTGGTGGTGGAAACTTTTTTTGCCAAATCTTTTGCCTGGCATTTGTTGGTGGTTCCTCGACAGCCTTAGTAGAGTTAAGAAAACTTCGTCTGCTTTTCAGTCGCACTGGGGGTGTTGTATGCCCGTAAAGAGGATGCCGGCTGTCCAACTCCTGAACAGATTTCTCAACACCACAACAAACGTCTCTTCGTACACTTGGTGGTGCAATACCTGCCAGGGGATAGAGCTGGTTGAGCGGTGTTGGTTTTAGACAACCAGTTATGAGGCGGCATGTTTCATGAAGGGCAGTGTCAACCTGTTTGGCATGGGCAGATCGGTGCCACACTGGGCAGGCGAATTCGCCAGCTGAAAAGCACAATGCCATGCCAGTAGTGCGGACAACGTCGGGTGACGCTCCCCAATGTGTCGATGTTAGGCGACGCAATAAATTATTCCGCGTTTCGACTTTTCGCCTTGTCACCTCACACTGTCTTCTGTATGTCAACGCTCTATCCAGGGTGACACCCAAGTATTTAGGAAATTGATGGTGTTCGATGCATGTCCCGTGCCAGGTGATGTTGAGTTTTCTTTTAGCTGAGTGATTGTGCAAGTGAAAAGCACAAGCCTGGGTCTTGGATGGATTTGGTTTCAGGGAGTTACACTTATAGTAGGTGCTTAACTCTTCAAGGCCAGTCGAGAGATATTGTTCGACTTCCTCAAAGGTAGACGCTTGAGCTATTAAAGCTAAATCATCGGCATAAAGGAAGCGTTCTGTATGCAGACACCTCGGTTGATCGTCTGTGTAGATATTGAAAAGCATAGGTGCCAGCACACTGCCCTGTGGAAGCCCATTTTTCAGACATCGCCATCTACTTTTTGTCTTGTTGAGCATAACTTGGAATCGCCGGTTTCGCAAGAGTTCACACAATATATTAACGAACCCGGTATCGTTTGTCATATTTTGAACCTTTGACAACAAGTTTTTAATGTTGACAGTATCGTATGCTGCCGAGAGGTCTACAAAAACGGCACCTGTAATTTTTTTTGATTCGTATCCATCCTCTATATATTGAGTCATACGTAATAATTGGCTGGAACAAGATTTTCCAGGGCGAAAACCCGCTTGTTCGGGTATGAGCTTTGGCTCAGTAGCTTTTGTAAGCCGATTAAGCAAAAGCCTTTCGAAGAGTTTGTGGGTATGACATAATAATGAAATTGGCCGAAAGTTCTTTGGATCATTGAGAAGCTTGCCAGGTTTGGGAAGGGCTACTACTTTTGCTTGTCTCCAGTATTTTGGCAGTTTGCACGTGGAAAGACATGAATTAAACAAAGCAAGAAGCCATGACAGTGCAACCGGGCCGAGATGTTTAATTTGCTCCACAGTAATGTCATCAACACCACACGCTTTGCCATTTTTGAGCGATTTTATACCTTCGACTATATCAGTTAGTGTGAATTGTTTACTAATATCTGTGCTATTGTTATTCGGATTTGGTGTGTGTTTGGCCTGTTTGGGTAAGCGATATGGAGATTTTCCGTTAAGAAGTAGCTGATGGGCGATCTGGTTGGCCGTGACAGGACCTGGAGAAGATGCCGCAGGTGGGTCCCCGGTAAGTTTTCGTATTGTGGACCATGCTTTTTTACTATTGAAAGTCATGTTAGTTTGTGTAATCGTAGTGATCCACTTCTGTTTTCGTGATTCAGCGATTATGTTTTGAAGCCTTTCACCAGCCATTTGCGTTTCTTCTGAGAACGGGTCTTTTACGTATTGTTCTTCATACAAATGGAGAATTTTGGCTGAATCTTTGCTGAGTCCCGGTATATACTGTGAATAACAACCACGGGGGATGGATTGACGTGAAGCAATTCTGACAGTGTTTACAAACGCTGGGTAGTTTGATGAGTTAGGGTCGATGTTCATGAGTTTCTCATCTATGCGTTTCATAAACAGGTTCCAGTCGGCTTTGTTGAAGTTGAAACGCCTTCTAAATGGAACAAGCGTTGGTTTTACTGCCGCCCCTATCTTACACGCAATAGGTCGATGTTGGGTGCTGGGAATAGGTAGGCACACAAATTGGGAAGACATATGACTTATGTTACTACTCACGAATATCAAATCTGGATTGTAACCCCGTTTCCATCGGCAGCTGTTAAACGTTGCTGGTTGTTTGGCATTGTGAATAAGTGTCAGGTTTGAAGAATCAGCCCATTCTTCAACAGCTTTGCCATCGTTGTTTGTGGTTCGATAACCCCATCTGGTGTTGTGGCTGTTAAAATCACCTACAACTATTTGAGTATTGCGGTTATCGAAATTTTCTGTTTTAGAGAAAAGAAAGGGCTGTTTGGGTGGCTTGTAAATAGATGTTACTGTACAGGTGCCAATATCTATAGTTAGAGTCTCTATGAGGTTGATGTTATTGGAACTAGCAGATAAAACCTTGATTTTAGGGTTTGTGAAGATAGCGCTCCCAAACTTCGAATGTGGTAATTCTGCAGTAAGTTCCATGCCATGTACGTGTGGTCTTATATGTTCTGAGCCACGATGTGTTTCCTGGACACACATTACGTCACATTTTGTTTTCTGGGATAGCTCTGATAGTAACTCAGATTTGTTCTCGGAAAAGCCTTCGATGTTTATTGAGATTACTGTTAATGCGGCTTCTGTGAGCGGGTGTTGATTGTTCCTCTTCAATTGGTTGGCTCTTAAAGGAGCTTGTTTGGAGTTGTCCTGTTTAGGACTGTATTGTACCATTGTGGTGAAAGAATTAGTCACCTAGACTCTGCGTTACCGAAATCTAGGTGTCCAGGGTGCGCCGGACGTTAGGGAAATCAGAGTTCACGTTTACGTCGCTCGGGGAGGCTTCTTTCATGCACCCCAATTGGACAATGAAATGATAAAAGCCGTTAAAGACCATATTGAAAGTATTCCGAAAATAGAAAGCCACTATCTGAGGGCAAACACAAGTAGACTTTTTATTGACGGTGGCTTGACTATTGCAGAATTGCACAGAAACTATAAGGACATACAGAAACAAAATAATAAGCCAGCTGTTAATTACGACGCTTATCAGCGCATTTTTAATCATGATTTTAACATTGGCTTTTTTAGGCCGAAGAAAGACCTTTGTGACCAATGCGTTGCATACGAAAATGCCCCAGAACAAGAAAAAGTAAAATTATACGCCAGCTACAAGGTTCACCAAGAAGAAAAGAGCTTGAGTAGGATTGAAAAAGATAGAGATATGAAAGAATGTCAAGATCCTCAAAGCACAAAGATCGTATGTACCTACGACTTACAAGCTGTCTTGCCATGCCCTTTAGGAAATTCATCGGCTTTTTTTATAAATCTAGGCTAAATTGCTACAATTTTACTATTTCCAATGCAAAATCTCGAGAAACTACATGCTTCTTTTGGCATGAAGGCTTAGGCAACAGGGGATCTATAGAAATAGGATCTTGTGTGTACTCATATTTGTCAGAAGTTGCTGATAAGTATCCTGGTTGTGACCTAATTTTTTATTCAGATAATTGCTGCGGTCAGCAAAAAAACCGATTCGTATTTGCAATGTACCATTTCGCAGTAACAAAATTAAACATAAATTCCATTCAACACAACTTCTTGATACGTGGGCACACACAAAACGAAGGCGACACAGCACATTCAGTAATCGAAAAAGCCATCACTAGAGCCAAAAAATCTGGGCCCATCTATATTCCTGATCAATACATAACCATAATACGAGGAGCGAAGAAGACAGGGAAACCATTTTTAGTGAAAGAAATGAACTATAGTGATTTCGTCGATCTTAAGGCTTTGACAGATAACATAAACTTTAACATGAGCAAAAATATTAACGGGGATCCAATTAAAATTGGCGACATTACGAGTATTAAGTTTATTAAAAATTGCGCCAATTATCAATATCGAACAACCTACAAGACTGAAAACTGGGAAGGGGCCAAAGCTATAATAGAACCTAATAGAAATAACTTACGTCGAGGTCGAGGCAATGTTACAAGCATTAACGAGGTCGCTTTGAAACCAGCGTATACCTCGAAGATTGCTATTACAGAACGAAAGAAGCGCGACCTTTTGAGTTTGGTCGAGACAAATATAGTACCAAGATACTATGAAAAGTTCTTTAGAGATCTCATTTAATTTTATTTAACTTGTAATACGTGTTGAAAACGAATCCAATATTTTTTATGGTACAAATTTATGTATAATTGATGTTAATTGTTTTGAATAATTTAGTAAGAGATTCCTAATACTACGCTAATAAGAATGATTAAAGATTTATGTAATTAACTCGCTGTGATGTCACAAGTCTGATTAAACTTAGAATTCTAGATCTAAGAGCATAGGTACAAGCCCAAAGTTATTTTTAATTTTAATTGTCAAGTAAGTAAATACTAACTTAAGTTCTAACCGAATCTAAGATAAAAAGCTATACGTACTTACGTAAAATTCTCATTTTGTCCTAATGAGATTGTTGATTGTGAGACTTTCTTACACTATTTACTTTTCTTTTTTGATTTTTTTATTCTTTTTGTACTACATTTATGTAGAAATGTTAAGAAGTAAAATTTTTATTATGTTTATTTTGAAGAGGTTTGACCTATTTTATTTCTTTAGTTAATAACAATGCATATTTGTGATTTAAAATAAAACTTAGTAAACAATTTGTTCTTGTTTTCTTTCCAACTCAGTGTGACATAACTACAATTATAATTTTTCGTTAGAGCCACAACGTCACTTCTGAGGGGGTTGAAAGGTTTAAACAATGGTATAATATATTTTTTACAATATTATGTGATCATTATGTATCCAAAAGTAAAGTTAAAAGTTGACGTTGTAGCATTAGCTGTTCATCTTATCTATATCTTCTAAAGTCATTGTTTTGTGAAGTGTCAAAGTTTTAAATGCTTCTCCTGGAAAACTACATTTTTGCATAAGTGACAGTGTCGCACCGGGGGTGCGAATGTCGATTCAAAAAGTATGCATGTTGTAATTTTTCAGTTACCGTCAAATACATTTATGCACGTAACTTTGAAACTGGCGTCACAAAGTGACAGACGCGTCGCGCTCGCCGAGGGAATCGATGAATATGACGTGTAGCATCAATTGGTGCTAACCGTGCTGAAAACTCAAAGGAAGCACGTTTTGTCAATTTCAAATAGTTTTTTTTAATAGCACTTCAAATGTTTTGGTTTAAATAGTTTAGATGTTCCTTTGCATAAAAATTTAACATCTCGTGGCTAATGAATGTAGGTAAAAAGTATGATAATTGCACTTATTTTGTACAGTCATGTACATGCACTTAAATTTGAAACTGATGTCACAAAGTAACAGTTGTGTTTGACACGTTGAGAACATTGACAAAATATATGATGCTTATCAATGGTTGCTATTTGTGCCAAATGCAAACAAAGAATGCTTTGTAATGTACTTTTTCAAAGCATGTCAAAATTTCAAATAGGAATAATAAATATTTTGCAGTTGATTGAATAAAGATTGCATTTGCATCTTTTCGGTTACTGTAATTTTTTTTGCCATTTTTAACTTTACTTTGTAATTGGCGTCTAAATACTCACATTTCTTTTATACCTCATGTACCTTAAACACCTTATATACCTTATTTACTTTACATACCTTATATACCTTACATACCTTATATATCTTACATACCTTATATACCTTATACACCTAATATACCTTATATACCTCACATATCTTATAAACCTCACATATCTTTTTTACCTTATGTAGGAACCTTAAACACCTTATATACCTTATTTACCTTACATACCTTATATATCTTATATACCTTACATACCTTATATACCCTACATACCTTATATACATTATACACCTTACATACCTTAAAAACCTTATATACCTTACAAACCTTATTTACCTTACATACCTTATTTACCTTACATACCTTATATACCTTATTTACCTTACATACCTTATATACCTACCGGGGTGAGGGCACCGGAGCCGACACCGGCTGGCTCTGCGGGCGGCCAAGGTCCGTACTGTGCGGCGGCTCGGGAGCGACTGCGTCGATCGCCCACAGCGCGGCCGCTTTTATAAGACTCGGCCACGTGCACCGTGCACGAGTTTACAAGTTTGTAGGTTAGGTATTGAAATTACAATCTTTAACATTTATTTTACATCGGTGAGAACTTTAAAATAATCAACTGATTTTTATTATAAACTAATTTTAGGATAATCAACTTATTTAAATGCAATATTATCGACGAACAATGAAAAAATGTTACTAGGTATGCCAAATTGCTTGAAATTTTATCTCAGTAAAACCTGTATGTATACAAGTACACTAGTTTTTGTTGTAGTCAAAAATACTTAGTAGTTTTAATTTTATAGGCATTCAAAGTTTCGAAAAATATCGAGTCTCGCTAACAGTCACGTGACCGCTTGTGACGTCATATCACTGCAACGCGCCGCGCGGGCCGCGGCCCGCTTATAGTATCAAGTCGCCAGTTTGTTGTGTTTTCGTCAGAGTAATAAGTTTATAGTTTAATAATAGTAAATATTATTCGATTAATAAAATGGATAAAGGATTCGAAAAAGGGGAATCCGAGGGCTTATTCTCTAAAGATGACTGTGATTTCTTTTGCAATAGTTCCTGTCAAAAAGTAATTATTCCTGTCAAACAGATATAATTTCTGGTTTCTTAAGTAATAGTTACTGTCAACCACAAACCTTCGCATTTATAATATTAGGAGGAAGTAGGATAGGTTCTTAGGTTACGTTCTTAGGTTCGTAGGTAACAGTTTTTTTTACATATTTAAAAATCTATAGTCGCATCCCCCACCGATGAAAGGGTATATGATAGCGTGCCAATTAGTTAATTGTTTATCTCAAAGAAATGATTGTGTTAGAATTGTAAACTACAACCTAATTATTATTTTATTATAATAATTAAGTAATTACTGTATTATTTTATTAATTATTTTTTAAGAAAGACTTGTAATGCAAGGCGAGCAAAACATCTGCATTTCAACAATCAAAACACCACCTTCAGTCGTACGACAAAAACACCACGTGCAGTCCAACGATCAAAACGAGGCATGTAACCTCACGAATATAACCCTAACCTAATAAATATAATGAATATATTTTTTTATAACTTAGCTTTAAAGATTTACATCTTTTGTCTACTCGTATAAAATAAAATAATATATGTCGATTCAAAAAGTATGCATGTTGTAATTTTTCAGTTACCGTCAAATACATTTATGCACGTAACTTTGAAACTGGCGTCACAAAGTGACAGACGCGTCGCGCTCGCCGAGGAAATCGATGAATATGACGTGTAGCATCAATTGGTGCTAACCGTGCTGAAAACTCAAAGGAAGCACGTTTTGTCAATTTCAAATAGTTTTTTTTAATAGCACTTCAAATGTTTTGGTTTAAATAGTTTAGATGTTCCTTTGCATAAAAATTTAACATCTCGTGGCTAATGAATGTAGGTAAAAAGTATGATAATTGCACTTATTTTGTACAGTCATGTACATGCACTTAAATTTGAAACTGATGTCACAAAGTAACAGTTGTGTTTGACACGTTGAGAACATTGACAAAATATATGATGCTTATCAATGGTTGCTATTTGTGCCAAATGCAAACAAAGAATGCTTTGTAATGTACTTTTTCAAAGCATGTCAAAATTTCAAATAGGAATAATAAATATTTTGCAGTTGATTGAATAAAGATTGCATTTGCATCTTTTCGGTTACTGTAATTTTTTTTGCCATTTTTAACTTTACTTTGTAATTGGCGTCTAAATACTCACATTTCTTTTATACCTCATGTACCTTAAACACCTTATATACCTTATTTACTTTACATACCTTATATACCTTACATACCTTATATATCTTACATACCTTATATACCTTATACACCTAATATACCTTATATACCTCACATATCTTATAAACCTCACATATCTTTTTTACCTTATGTAGGAACCTTAAACACCTTATATACCTTATTTACCTTACATACCTTATATATCTTATATACCTTACATACCTTATATACCCTACATACCTTATATACATTATACACCTTACATACCTTAAACACCTTATATACCTTATTTACCTTACATACCTTACAAACCTTATTTACCTTACTTACCTTATTTACCTTACATACCTTATTTACCTTACATACCTTATATACCTACCGGGGTGAGGGCACCGGAGCCGACACCGGCTGGCTCTGCGGGCGGCCAAGGTCCGTACTGTGCGGCGGCTCGGGAGCGACTGCGTCGATCGCCCACAGCGCGGCCGCTTTTATAAGACTCGGCCACGTGCACCGTGCACGAGTTTACAAGTTTGTAGGTTAGGTATTGAAATTACAATCTTTAACATTTATTTTACATCGGTGAGAACTTTAAAATAATCAACTGATTTTTATTATAAACTAATTTTAGGATAATCAACTTATTTAAATTCAATATTATCGACGAACAATGAAAAAATGTTACTAGGTATGCCAAATCGCTTGAAATTTTATCTCAGTTAAACCTGTATGTATACAAGTACACTAGTTTTTGTTGTAGTCAAAAATACTTAGTAGTTTTAATTTTATAGGCATTCAAAGTTTCGAAAAATATCGAGTCTCGCTAACAGTCACGTGACCGCTTGTGACGTCATATCACTGCAACGCGCCGCGCGGGCCGCGGCCCGCTTATAGTATCAAGTCGCCAGTTTGTTGTGTTTTCGTCAGAGTAATAAGTTTATAGTTTAATAATAGTAAATATTATTCGATTAATAAAAGGATTCGAAAAAGGGGAATCGGATAATCTGCCTAATATAGATGGATTAATGGTTTCGCATTATTAGTGATTTCGTTGCCGCCGAAATGCGAGGAATAAAAATGCAAAGGTGTGTTGACCTTTCCGTGCTACTACTTATGCTTAATAGTTTATCTGTTCTAAACATTGAAGTATAGGTATAATAGCTCAATGGTTCTAAATTGTTTTATCAAAACAAAATACACAACTAATGTCAAAATGGAAGAATGTAACTCAAATAGTAGAAGTACCTACCTACCAATATTTTTTTACGTTTAAGACAACAAATATGTATTATAGTTTTGTAGCTATTGGTTAGGTACGTATGTATATATAGGTAGGAACCGCTCTTCTTAGTAAATTTATATGAATACATACATTGATTTATTGCAAACTAGCTTCCGCCAGCAGCTTCGCCCCCGTTTCCCTCGGCAACTGTAAATTTCCCCAAGATTAAAAGTAGCCTATGTGTTATTCCAGATTTCGTCCAGATCCGTTCAGTAGTTTTTTTGTGAAAGATAACAAACAAACACACACTCACAAACCTTCGCATTTATAATATTAGGAGGAAGTAGGATAGGTTCTTAGGTTACGTTCTTAGGTTCGTAGGTAACAGTTTTTTTTACATATTTAAAAATCTATAGTCGCATGTCGCATCCCCTACCGATGAAAGGGTAAAATTATGATAGCGTGCCAATTAGTTAATTGTTTATCTCAAAGAAATGATTGTGTTAGAATTGTAAACTACAACCTAATTATTATTTTATTATAATAATTAAGTAATTACTGTATTATTTTATTAATTATTTTTTAAGAAAGACTTGTAATGAAAGGCGAGCAAAACATCTGCATTTCAACAATCAAAACACCACCTTCAGTCGTACGACAAAAACACCACGTGCAGTCCAACGATCAAAACGAGGCATGTAACCTCACGAATATAACCCTAACCTAATAAAAATAATGAAAATATTTTTTTATAACTTAGCTTTAAAGATTTACATCTTTTGTCTACTCGAATAAAATAAAATAATATATGTCGATTCAAAAAGTATGCATGTTGTAATTTTTCAGTTACCGTCAAATACATTTATGCACGTAACTTTGAAACTGGCGTCACAAAGTGACAGACGCGTCGCGCTCGCCGAAAGAATCGATGAATATGACGTGTAGCATCAATTGGTGCTAACCGTGCTGAAAACTCAAAGGAAGCACGTTTTGTCAATTTCAAATAGTTTTTTTTAATAGCACTTCAAATGTTTAGGTTTAAATAGTTTAGATGTTCCTTTGTATAAAAATTTTATATCTCGTGGCTAATGAATGTAGGTAAAAAGTATGATAATTGCACTTATTTTGTACAGTCATGTACATGCAGTTAAATTTGAAACTGGTGTCACAAAGTAACAGTTGTGTTTGACACGTTGAGAACATTGACAAAATATATGATGCTTATCAATGGGTGCTATTTGTGCCAAATGCAAACAAAAACAAAGAATGCTTTGTAATGTACTTTTTCAAAGCATGTCAAAATTTCAAATAGGAAAAATAAATATTTTTCAGTTGATTGAATAAAGATTGAATTTGCATCTTTTCGGTTACTGTAATTTTTTTTGCCATTTTTAACTTTACTTTGTAATTGGCGTCTAAATACTCACATTTCTTTTATACCTCATGTACCTTAAACACCTTATATACCTTATTTACTTTACATACCTTATATACCTTATATATCTTACATACCTTATATACCTTACATACCTTATACACCTAATATACCTTATATACCTCACATATCTTATAAGCCTCACATATCTTTTTTACCTTATGTAGGTACCTTAAAAACCTTATATACCTTACATACCTTATATATCTTACATACCTTATATACCTTACATACCTTATATACCCTACATACCTTATATACATTATACACCTTACATACCTTATGTACCTTAAACACCTTACATACCTAATGTACCTTAAACACCTAACATACCTCATGTACCTTAAACACCTTATATACCTTATTTACTTTACATACATTATATACCTTATATATCTTACATACCTTATATACCTTACATACCTTATACACCTAATATACCTTATATACCTCACATATCTTATAAACCTCACATATCTTTTTTACCTTATGTAGGAACCTTAAACACCTTATATTTCTTACATACCTTATTTACCTTACATACCTTATATATCTTATATACTTTACATACCTTATATACCCTACATACCTTATATACATTATACACCTTACATACCTTAAACACCTTATTTACCTTACAAACCTTATTTACCTTACATACCTTATATACCTTACATACCTTATTTACCTTACATACCTTATATACCTACCGGGGTGTGGGCACCGGAGCCGACACCGGCTGGCTCTGCGGGCGGCCGAGGTCCGTACTGTGCGGCGGCTCGGGAGCGACTGCGTCGATCGCCCACAGCGCGGCCGCTTTTATAAGACTCGGCCACGTGCACTGTGCACGAGTTTACAAGTTTGTAGGTTAGGTATTGAAATTACAATCTTTAACATTTATTTTACATCGTTATGAACTTTAAAATAATCAACTGATTTTTATTATAAACTAATTTTAGGATAATCAACTTATTTAAATTCAATATTATCGACGAACAATGAAAAAATGTTACTAGGTATGCCAAATCGCTTGAAATTTTATCTCAGTAAAACCTGTATGTAAACAAGTACACTAGTTTTTGTTGTAGTCAAAAATACTTAGTAGTTTTAATTTTATAGGCATTCAAAGTTTCGAAAAATATCGAGTCTCGCTAACAGTCACGTGACCGCTTGTGACGTCTTATCACTGCAACGCGCCGCGCGGGCCGCGGCCCGCTTATAGTATCAAGTCGCCAGTTTGTTGTGTTTTCGTCAGAGTAATAAGTTTATAGTTTAATAATAGTAAATATTATTCGATTAATAAAATGGATAAAGGATTCGAAAAAGGGGAATCGGATAATCTGCCTAATATAGATAGATTAATGGTTTCGCATTATTAGTGATTTCGTTGCCGCCGAAATGCGAGGAATAAAAATGCAAAGGTGTGTTGACCTTTCCGTGCTACTACTTATGCTTAATAGTTTATCTGTTCTAAACATTGAAGTATAGGTATAATAGCTCAATGGTTCTAAATTGTTTTATCAAAACAAAATACACAACTAATGTCAAAATGGAAGAATGTAACTCAAATAGTAGAAGTACCTACCTACCAATATTTTTTTACGTTTAAGACAACAAATATGTATTATAGTTTTGTAGCTATTGGTTAGGTACGTATGTATATATAGGTAGGAACCGCTCTTCTTAGTAAATTTATATGAATACATACATTGATTTATTGCAAACTAGCTTCCGCCAGCAGCTTCGCCCCCGTTTCCCTCGGCAACTGTAAATTTCCCCAAGATTAAAAGTAGCCTATGTGTTATTCCAGATTTCGTCCAGATCCGTTCAGTAGTTTTTTTGTGAAAGATAACAAACAAACACACACTCACAAACCTTCGCATTTATAATATTAGGAGGAAGTAGGATAGGTTCTTAGGTTACGTTCTTAGGTTCGTAGGTAACAGTTATTTTTACATAATTTAAAAATCTATAGTCGCATGTCGCATCCCCTACCGATGAAAGGGTATAATTATGATAGCGTGCCAATTAGTTAATTGTTTATCTCAAAGAAATGATTGTGTTAGAATTGTAAACTACAACCTAATTATTATTTTATTATAATAATTAAGTAATTACTGTATTATTTTATTAATTATTTTTTAAGAAAGACTTGTAATGAAAGGCGAGCAAAACATCTGCATTTCAACAATCAAAACACCACCTTCAGTCGTACGACAAAAACACCACGTGCAGTCCAACGATCAAAACGAGGCATGTAACCTCACGAATATAACCCTAACCTAATAAATATAATGAAAATATTTTTTTATAACTTAGCTTTAAAGATTTACATCTTTTGTCTACTCGAATAAAATAAAATAATATATGTCGATTCAAAAAGTATGCATGTTGTAATTTTTCAGTTACCGTCAAATACATTTATGCACGTAACTTTGAAACTGGCGTCACAAAGTGACAGACGCGTCGCGCTCGCCGAGGGAATCGATGAATATGACGTGTAGCATCAATTGGTGCTAACCGTGCTGAAAACTCAAAGGAAGCACGTTTTGTCAATTTCAAATAGTTTTTTTTAATAGCACTTCAAATGTTTAGGTTTAAATAGTTTAGATGTTCCTTTGTATAAAAATTTTATATCTCGTGGCTAATGAATGTAGGTAAAAAGTATGATAATTGCACTTATTTTGTACAGTCATGTACATGCAGTTAAATTTGAAACTGGTGTCACAAAGTAACAGTTGTGTTTGACACGTTGAGAACATTGACAAAATATATGATGCTTATCAATGGGTGCTATTTGTGCCAAATGCAAACAAAAACAAAGAATGCTTTGTAATGTACTTTTTCAAAGCATGTCAAAATTTCAAATAGGAAAAATAAATATTTTGCAGTTGATTGAATAAAGATTGAATTTGCATCTTTTCGGTTACTGTAATTTTTTTTGCCATTTTTAACTTTACTTTGTAATTGGCGTCTAAATACTCACATTTCTTTTATACCTCATGTACCTTAAACACCTTATATACCTTATTTACTTTACATACCTTATATACCTTATATATCTTACATACCTTATATACCTTACATACCTTATACACCTAATATACCTTATATACCTCACATATCTTATAAGCCTCACATATCTTTTTTACCTTATGTAGGTACCTTAAAAACCTTATATACCTTACATACCTTATATATCTTACATACCTTATATACCTTACATACCTTATATACCCTACATACCTTATATACATTATACACCTTACATACCTTATGTACCTTAAACACCTTACATACCTAATGTACCTTAAACACCTAACATACCTCATGTACCTTAAACACCTTATATACCTTATTTACTTTACATACATTATATACCTTATATATCTTACATACCTTATATACCTTACATACCTTATACACCTAATATACCTTATATACCTCACATATCTTATAAGCCACACATATCTTTTTTACCTTATGTAGGTACCTTAAAAACCTTATATACCTTATTTACCTTACATACCTTATATACCTTATATACCCTACATACCTTATATACATTATACACCTTACATACCTTAAACACCTTACATACCTTATGTACCTTAAACACCTTATTTACCTTACATACCTTATTTACCTTATATTCCTTACATACCTTATATACCTATCGGGGTGAGGGCACCGGAGCCGACGCTGGCTGGCTCTGCGGGCGGCCGAGGTCCGTACTGTGCGGCGGCTTGGGAGCGACTGCGTCGATCGCCCACAGCGCGGCCGCTTTTATAAGACTCGGCCACGTGCACCGTGCACGAGTTTACAAGTTTGTAGGATAAGTATTGAAATTACAATCTTTAACATTTATTTTACATCGTTATCAACTTTAAAATAATTAACTGATGTTTATTATAAACTAATTTTAGGATAATCAACTTATTTAAATTCAATATTATCGACGAACAATGAAAAAATGTTACTAGGTATGCCAAATCGCTTGAAATTTTATCTCAGTAAAACCTGTATGTTTACAAGTACACTAGTTTTTGTTGTAGTCAAAAATACTTAGTAGTTTTAATTTTATAGGCATTCAAAGTTTCGAAAAATATCGAGTCTCGCTAACAGTCACGTGACCGCTTGTGACGTCATATCACTGCAACGCGTCGCGCGGGCCGCGGCCCGCTTATAGTATCAAGTCGCCAGTTTGTTGTGTTTTCGTCAGAGTAATAAGTTTATAGTTTAATAATAGTAAATATTATTCGATTAATAAAATGGATAAAGGATTCGAAAAAGGGGAATCGGATAATCTGCCTAATATAGATAGATTAATGGTTTCTCATTATTAGTGATTTCGTTGCCGCCGAAATGCGAGGAATAAAAATGCAAAGGTGTGTTGACCTTTCCGTGCTACTACTTATGCTTAATAGTTTATCTGTTCTAAACATTAAAGTAAAGGTATAATAGCTCAATGGTTCTAAATTGTTTTATCAAAACAAAATACACAACTAATGTCAAAATGGAAGAATGTAACTCAAATAGTAGAAGTACCTACCTACCAATATTTTTTTACGTATAAGACAACAAATATGTATTATAGTTTTGTAGCTATTGGTTAGGTACGTATGTATATATAGGTAGGAACCGCTCTTCTTAGTAAATTTATATGAATACATACATTGATTTATTGCAAACTAGCTTCCGCCAGCAGCTTCGCTCCCGTTTCCCTCGGCAACTGTAAATTTCCCCAAGATTAAAAGTAGCCTATGTGTTATTCCAGATTTCGTCTAGATCCGTTCAGTAGTTTTTTTGTGAAAGATAACAAACAAACACACACTCACAAACCTTCGCATTTATAATATTAGGAGGAAGTAGGATAGGTTCTTAGGTTACGTTCTCAGGTTCGTAGGTAACAGTTTTTTTTACATATTTAAAAATCTTTAGTCGCATCTTCTACCGATGAAAGGGTATAATTATGATAGCGTGCCAATTAGTTAATTGTTTATCTCAAAGAAATGATTGTGTTAGAATTATAAACTACAACCTAATTATTATTTTATTATAATAATTAAGTAATTACTGTATTATTTTATTAATTATTTTTTAAGAAAGACTTGTAATGCAAGGCGAGCAAAATATCTGCATTTCAACAATCAAAACACCACCTTCAGTCGTACGACAAAAACACCACGTGCAGTCCAACGATCAAAACGAGGCATGTAACCTCACGAATATAACCCTAACCTAATAAAAATAATGAAAATATTTTTTTATAACTTAGCTTTAAAGATTTACATCTTTTGTCTACTCGTATAAAATAAAATAATATATGTCGATTCAAAAAGTATGCATGTTGTAATTTTTCAGTTACCGTCAAATACATTTATGCACGTAACTTTGAAACTGGCGTCACAAAGTGACAGGCGCGTCGCGCTCGCCGAGGGAATCGATGAATATGACGTGTAGCATCAATTGGTGCTAACCGTGCTGAAAACTCAAAGGAAGCACGTTTTGTCAATTTCAAATAGTTTTTTTTAATAGCAATTCAAATGTTTTGGTTTAAATAGTTTAGATGTTCCTTTGCATAAAAATTTTACATCTCGTGGCTAATGAATGTAGGTAAAAAGTATGATAATTGCACTTATTTGGTACAGTCATGTACATGCAGTTAAATTTGAAACTGGTGTCACAAAGTAACAGTTGTGTTTGACACGTTGAGAACATTGACAAAATATATGATGCTTATCAATGGGTGCTATTTGTGCCAAATGCAAACAAAGAATGCTTTGTAATGTACTTTTTCAAAGCATGTCAAAATTTCAAATAGGAATAATAAATATTTTGCAGTTGATTGAATAAAGATTGCATTTGCATCTTTTCGGTTACTGTAATTTTTTTGCCATTTTTAACTTTACTTTGTAATTGGCGTCTAAATACTCACATTTCTTTTATACCTCATGTACCTTAAACACCTTATATACCTTATTTACTTTACATACCTTATATATCTTACATACCTTATATACCTTACATACCTTATACACCTAATATACCTTATATACCTCACATATCTTATAAGCCTCACATATCTTTTTTACCTTATGTAGGTACCTTAAAAACCTTATATACCTTATATATCTTACATACCTTATATACCTTATATATCTTACATACCTTATATACCTTACATACCTTATATACCCTACATACCTTATATACATTATACACCTTACATACCTTAAACACCTTACATACCTTATGTACCTTAAACACCTTATGTACCTTAAACACCTTATATACCTTACATACCTTATTTACCTTACATACCTTATAAACCTTACATACCTTATTTACCTTACATACCTTATTTACCTTACATACCTTATTTACCTTATATACCTTCCGGGGTGAGGGCACCGGAGCCGACGCTGGCTGGCTCTGCGGGCGGCCGAGGTCCGTACTGTGCGGCGGCTCGGGAGCGACTGCGTCGATCGCCCACAGCGCGGCCGCTTTTATAAGACTCGGCCACGTGCACCGTGCACGAGTTTACAAGTTTGTAGGTTAAGTATTGAAATTACAATCTTTAACATTTATTTTACATCGTTATCAACTTTAAAATAATCAACTGATGTTTATTTTAAACTAATTTTAGGATAATCAACTTATTTAAATTCATTATTATCGACGAACAATGAAAAAATGTTACTAGGTATGCCAAATCGCTTGAAATTTTATCTCAGTAAAACCTGTATGTTTACAAGTACACTAGTTTTTTGTTGTAGTCAAAAATACTTAGTAGTTTTAATTTTATAGGCATTCAAAGTTTCGAAAAATATCGAGTCTCGCTAACAGTCACGTGACCGCTTGTGACGTCATATCACTGCAACGCGCCGCGCGGGCCGCGGCCCGCTTATAGTATCAAGTCGCCAGTTTGTTGTGTTTTCGTCAGAGTAATAAGTTTATAGTTTAATAATAGTAAATATTATTCGATTAATAAAATGGATAAAGGATTCGAAAAAGGGGAATCGGATAATCTGCCTAATATAGATGGATTAATGGTTTCGCATTATTAGTGATTTCGATGCCGCCGAAATGCGAGGAATAAAAATTCAAAGGTGTGTTGACCTTTCCGTGCTACTACTTATGCTTAATAGTTTATCTGTTCTATACATTGAAGTATAGGTATAATAGCTCAATGGTTCTAAATTGTTTTATCAAAACAAAATACACAACTAATGTCAAAATGGAAGAATGTAACTCAAATATTAGAAGCTACCAATATTTTTTTACGTTTAAGACAACAAATATGTATTATAGTTTTGTAGCTATTGGTTAGGTACGTATGTATATATCGGTAGGAACCGCTCTTCTTAGTAAATTTATATGAATACATATATTGATTTATTGCAAACTAGCTTCCGCCAGCAGCTTCGCTCCCGTTTCCCTCGGCAACTGTAAATTTCCCCAAGATTAAAAGTAGCCTATGTGTTATTCCAGATTTCGTCCAGATCCGTTCAGTAGTTTTTTTGTGAAAGATAACAAACAAACACACACTCACAAACCTTCGCATTTATAATATTAGGAGGAAGTAGGATAGGTTCTTAGGTTACGTTCTTAGGTTCGTAGGTAACAGTTTTTTTTACATATTTAAAAATCTATAGTCGCATCCCCCACCAATGAAAGGGTATATGATAGCGTTCCAATTAGTTAATTGTTTATCTCAAAGAAATGATTGTGTTAGAATTATAAACTACAACCTAATTATTATTTTATTATAATAATTAAGTAATTACTGTATTATTTTATTAATTATTTTTTAAGAAAGACTTGTAATGCAAGGCGAGCAAAACATCTGCATTTCAACAATCAAAACACCACCTGCAGTCATACGACAAAAACACCACGTGCAGTCCAACGATCAAAACGAGACCTAATAAAAATAATGAAAATATTTTTTTATAACTTAGCTTTAAAGATTTACATCTTTTTTCTACTCGTATAAAATAAAATAATATATGTCGATTCAAAAAGTATGCATGTTGTAATTTTTCAGTTACCGTCAAATACATTTATGCACGTAACTTTGAAACTGGCGTCACAAAGTGACAGACGCGTCGCGCTCGCCGAGGGAATCGATGAATATGACGTGTAGCATCAATTGGTGCTAACCGTGCTGAAAACTCAAAGGAAGCACGTTTTGTCAATTTCCAATAGTTTTTTTTAATAGCACTTCAAATGTTTTGGTTTAAATAGTTTAGATGTTCCTTTGCATAAAAATTTTACATCTCGTGGCTAATGAATGTAGGTAAAAAGTATGATAATTGCACTTATTTTGTACAGTCATGTACATGCACTTTAATTTGAAACTGGTGTCACAAAGTAACAGTTGTGTTTGACACGTTGAGAACATTGACAAAATATATGATGCTTATCAATGGGTGCTATTTGTGCCAAATGCAAACAAAGAATGCTTTATAATGTACTTTTTCAAAGCATGTCAAAATTTCAAATAGGAATAATAAATATTTTGCAGTTGATTGAATAAAGATTGAATTTGCATCTTTTCGGTTACTGTAATTTTTTTTGCCATTTTTAACTTTACTTTGTAATTGGCGTCTAAATACTCACATTTCTTTTATACCTCATGTACCTTAAACACCTTATATACCTTATTTACTTTACATACCTTATATACCTTATATATCTTACATACCTTATATACCTTACATACCTTATACACCTAATATACCTTATATACCTCACATATCTTATAAGCCTCACATATCTTTTTTACCTTTTGTAGGTACCTTAAACACCTTATATACCTTACATACCTTATTTACCTTACATACCTTATATATCTTACATACCTTACATACCTTATATACCTTATATACATTATACACCTTACATACCTTATGTACCTTAAACACCTTACATACCTTATGTACCTTAAACACCTTATATACCTTACATACCTTATTTACCTTACACTACTAATACATACATTGATTTATTGCAAACTAGCTTCCGCCAGCAGCTTCGCCCCCGTTTCCCTCGGCAACTGTAAATTTCCCCAAGATTAAAAGTAGCCCATGTGTTATTCCAGATTTCGTCCAGATCCGTTCAGTAGTTTTTTTGTGAAAGATAACAAACAAACACACACTCACAAACCTTCGCATTTATAATATTAGGAGGAAGTAGGATAGGTTCTTAGGTTACGTTCTTAGGTTCGTAGGTAACAGTTTTTTTTACATATTTAAAAATCTATAGTCGCATCCCCCACCGATGAAAGGGTATATGATAGCGTGCCAATTAGTTAATTGTTTATCTCAAAGAAATGATTGTGTTAGAATTGTAAACTACAACCTAATTATTATTTTATTATAATAATTAAGTAATTACTGTATTATTTTATTAATTATTTTTTAAGAAAGACTTGTAATGCAAGGCGAGCAAAACATCTGCATTTCAACAATCAAAACACCACCTGCAGTCGTACGACAAAAACACCACGTGCAGTCCAACGATCAAAACGAGGCATGTAACCTCACGAATATAACCCTAACCTAATAAATATAATGAATATATTTTTTTATAACTTAGCTTTAAAGATTTACATCTTTTGTCTACTCGTATAAAATAAAATAATATATGTCGATTCAAAAAGTATGCATGTTGTAATTTTTCAGTTACCGTCAAATACATTTATGCACGTAACTTTGAAACTGGCGTCACAAAGTGACAGACGCGTCGCGCTCGCCGAGGAAATCGATGAATATGACGTGTAGCATCAATTGGTGCTAACCGTGCTGAAAACTCAAAGGAAGCACGTTTTGTCAATTTCAAATAGATTTTTTTTAATGGGGCCGTTCAAGTATTACGTAAGCACTATGGGGGGGGGGGGGCTTTGTTTTGCTTATTTTGGATGACATGGGGGGTAGGGGAGTCTAGATGATGATTACGTCATCGGTAGATATTTACTTTTTTACACGAATGGCAACCCTTACATTGTCTATGCTTGAAATCGAAACGCATTTTTGGGGATTCCCACACGCATACGTTTAGGCACTCGCTTTAGAACCGATTCGGGGAATTATCGCGCGCTGTTCACTTGTCTAAATTTCTTCTCGTCAGTGTATTGTTTTGTTTGGATACTATAGCGAGTTCTTCTTCTTCTTCTTCTTAAGAAGAAGAAGCAAAGCAACTTAACATTTGTGTTACCATTGATTCGAAATCCGAAAAATGTTTACGTAAGCATGGGGGGAGGGGGTAAAAGCTTTGCTTACTTTTGCTGACAAGGGGGATGGGGGGGTAAATAATTGTAATAAGTCTGCTTACGTAATATTTGAACGGCCCCTTATCTTTTGTTTTCTATACAAGTTTTAATCTATACAAGACTGTGCCTACTGCTCTGCTCGTATCGGCTAGGTGTAAGATTTTTTTTTGTTTTAGATTGAAAATGATATGGAGAACTATGTATATTAAATATAAGTTGGTCGGAGGAAGAATTGAACTCAAACAGGGTATAGTTCCACACAAATTCAAATGTCAACAGGAATAGGAAGATAAACCTCAGAGATCTGCAGTGCAAAACCGTAATCGTAAAGAATATTTTGAGAAACTATTAAATAAAGATAAAACTTCGACGTTAGAAAACCTGAAGAGATATTTATTGTTAGCTGTGAAGACGAAATAGTAATAGAAGATCCATTTAGTTTTGGAAATAATCATCAGTGTTTAGAAATATCAAAAAAGTAACGGAGTGCAAGTAAATCTGAAAGCTGAATCAACCATGACTGCTAACAAATGTTTTATAAAAAAGAGGAAAATAATATTTTCTTTTGGTAGTATAAACGACACATCTTCAAACACCTCTTCACGTGAAATGTTTAACCTTGATCAAGAATCAAAGCCCCCTAATGAAGATTTTTTAGAATAAATTAATGGAGGAGATTTTTTAGAAATAAATGGCCTTTGGCCTTGGCCAAAAATACAAATAAAAAAAAGGTTTAGTACATCTGTAACGTTCAACCCACTACATCTACATTCTAAGAAACTATCCTACTTCCTCCTAAAATTATAAATGCGAAAGTTTGTGAGTGTGTGTGTGTGTTTGTTATCTTTCACAAAAAAACTACTGAACGGATCTGGATGAAATCTGGAATAACACAATCATAGGCTACTTTTAATCCTGGGAAAAAACGGGGGCGAAGCTACTGGCGGAAGCTAGTTTGCAATAAATCAATGTATGTATTCATATAAATTTACTAAGAAGAGCGGTTCCTACCTATATATACATACTACGTACCTAACCAGTAGCTACAAAACTATAATACATATTTGTTGTCTTTAACGTAAAAAAATATTGGTAGGTAGGTACTTCTACTTCACGAGTTACATTCTTCCATTATGACATTAGTTGGGTATTTTGTTTTGATAAACTATTAAGCATAAGTAGTAGCACGGAATAGTCACACACCTTTGCATTTTTATTCCTCGCATTTCGGCGGCAACGAAATCACTATTTGTTGATAAATAATGCGAAATCATTAATCCATCTATATTAGGTAGATTATCCGATTGCCCTTTTTCGAATCCTTTATCCATTTTATTAATCGAATAATATTTACTATTATTAAACTATAAACTTATTACTCTGACGAAAACACAACAAACTGGCGACTTGATACTATAAGCGGGCCGCGGCCCGCGCGGCGCGTTGCAGTGATATGACGTCACAAGCGGTCACGTGACTGTTAGCGGGACTCGATATTTTTCGAAACTTTGAATGCCTATAAAATTAAAACTACTAAGTATTTTTGACTACAACAAAAACTAGTGTATTTGTATACATACAGGCTTTACTGAGATAAAATTTCAAGCGATTTGGCATACCTAGTAACATTCTTCATTATGTATTTTTAGGTATATTATACTTTGTAGGCGTTAGCGGGTCACTGGCCCCGTACGAGAAAATAAAACAACAAAATAATGGCACGTGGAATCGCGAGGCAAATGGGCGTGGCGCGATACATTCTATTATTTTTAGGATACAGCCTGAAAATAAATGATTTAGTTATTATTATTATTCTGCATAATATTTGATTTTAAATTGTCTTTATTAACAAACAATGTAGGTTATGTACCTAGATGTTTTACAAAATAATCTTATTCTATTTGTAAACACTAAAAAAATCATAAGATTAAATTGTTTTGCAGGCTAACTCAACTTTTAAAATCATTTTCATATCTCGTTAAAATTAACACTTATCACCTTATTATTTAATGAACTAAATTGGTTTTCAAATTACAAATACCATAACATTTACAAAATGTACAAAACTTGTTTTAAGCCAGATCAACACAATCATTATTATTGATCACAAGTTTTCAAATATTCGGTGCAGAATTTTAATTTTAAACTTAAAACAAAGCTTATGAATTGATTTTACGAGAAGTAAAATATAACCGTAATTTAAAATAAAGGAATGTGTTTCAATTAAATAGTGTGGGTAGTAGTGTCAAAGCCGTCAGCCGAACAATCTACGACCGTTTTCCCGACGCTACCTTTGACTCGCTTATCAAATCTGCATAAGAAGAAGTCACCAAAAGTCAGAGCAACGGGAACACTAATGAAAGCCATTTCTAATAAAAAATTCATGCTGTTGAAAATGTTATTTAAAACATCTGCCATTTGACCTCGACTTACGGAATTAATGAGATTTTAACATGTTTTTTTGTTAAATTTCACAACATGCTATTTTTATTTGAATCGGAAATAGTTATCCATATCAGGTGACATTTATTATGCCAGGCCACGCCTTCTGACCTGAAAAGCCTGATTTAGCAGCTAGACGGTCAACAGCCGGTGGTTTTAGCTTTTAGGCGCAACACGGGATATAGGTATTTATATCATTCTGGCTAGCCGGAATGAGACGTGGCTGGATGATCGATATGTTCCGGCTGTTTGTCTAACACAAGTCACTACAATTTACGTTACATAAATATAAATCGATTATATATAAGACTATCATGTTTTACTGAATTATTATTTAATCGAATCTTTAGTGATCATATAATCGACTCGATTATTTAATCGAGTCATTTATTTCGTTTATCTTACACTTACCTTTGACTTGCAAAAGTGAAAATAATAGTTTTAATCGTGTTTCTAGCGTTTGGGATGTGTCAAAAAACACTATCATAATCATAGCGATCCTGTCATTTTTAAACTGTGTATAATAACTTCTACAAACTTCAACTAAAAGTCAATTCCAAACAGAATTCATGGCTAATGTCTCTTTCAAAATTAATTGGATATTACAAGAGCTGATGGATGACTCCACTAATGACCAATCAATGGATCTATTTGCTAAAAACATGTGTTAATGTACGAGACGTATGTTAGTGTTCAGATTTGATAATTTATCAAAATGACGTGTGATGTCTGGACAGCTTAGAAAAAGAAAGTATGCATTACAAGTCTTAAATAAGACAGATTTATTTGATTCGAACTCGTAGTTTTATTTTTTGTTTAGAATGTTGACGTTGCTTAGAAAAGAGAAGATACAAATGCGAAGGTTTTTTATTTAACCTCTAGTAATAAAAGTTCTTTAAAAAAGTGTTGATTGTGTCGGTATCCGCACATACTAAATGACGTATGACATTGACAACGTAACTAGTGACACACACGTGATATATGTCGAAGAGTGCTGAATCGCGATAACGAAGTGTTCACAGAGAGTGTAAATATATAAACTTCCAATACGCTACCGTTGGACAGCTGCTGCTGTCCGCCAGGCAATACCACCGAGCCTGGTCGGAGGATCCTCCCTTTGTGGTGCAGGAACATCACACTCTGTTCCCCTACATTGATTCTAAAACGGTTCTTGGGATCTATTTTGCTTTACCACCTCAGTGGCACAATTCTGCTGCGAGAGCCCTCAATCCTGTTGGGAGAACACAAAACAAGCTAGTAGTGCTATAAACATTATGACAAAGATACTTTAATTTGCAGCTGCATACATTTTATAGCAAATAGGACATTGCAAACGAGTGGGAGGCGTGTGAAAATTAAATGTTTGAAACAAAGTAAACAAACTTTGACTTTTGGCTAAATATTGCTTTTGAAATGACACAACTGTCATCAATATTTCATAGTCCACAGGAAACGGCCGTTAACAATCGTGGAACATAAACATCGCATTTTACACGCAGTTCTAAGCTTTTCACCAGCGGCTTTAAAATTTAATGATTTATTGACCGGTTAGCAGATGTTATAAAGTTATGTTTTAGAGTTATTTGTGTCATGTGAATTCAGAAAATGCATGTGTGACAAGACTATTTAACATTTTGTCGATTCAGAGACAGATTTTGGGTAATTTTATGAAAAAACTAGATAACCTGCGCAGTTTTACCCGCGTCAAACGTTATTCTGCCCGGTACCCGCAAGTTAAAAAGCATGCCCAACGCCATCAATCGATTTGATCCTGAGAATAAAAAAATAAAAATCCTCCTACAGATTTTTTTTATTTACGTTTAATTATACGTAATTTCATGACCTTACTGTAGCTCTTATGCTATACTTGACGACTTGCGAGTTTTTCTAGCAACCTAAGTTTTTACGAAAATCTTTAAAACAAGATGATTTACATTCGTATAGCAATAAAGTTATGATGTTTGTAGTTATATCCGTTTCGTGTCAAGGAGAAATACCTTTGTGATTTATAGCTTGTTAAGCGGCTTTGCGGTTGTGGATGTTAGCGGTTATGCAGTTTATGTCTCAGAAAATTACGTGTGTTTTGATATTTAAGGTGTTTGCTGACCTATTGGCCTATATTATGATTCTACGTTCATTAATATTATTTAGATTCTCTTTCGCATAAATTACTGTGAAATTGGTTATATTTTTTATTAATTTTATTATTGACTTCCAACAATTTTCCTCTCAATGTAATATTGTTTAAGAATGAAATTAAATGAAATAAATGAATAAATGAAATATATTTTAAGCAATTATTGGGGGGAGCCTGTTTAGCTTTTCTATTGCATTATATGAAGATTCATAAAAGGCTTTGTTCAATTGCCAAAGATCTTTCCATTGTTTTTAATATTAGGTATTTTGAATTAGGTTGTTTAATCTTTTTGGTCGTGGTATCTGAGTTGCTTACTTCAAACGCTTTATAATATATTCTTCTTGGATTATCAAAAGGTAATAAAAATATAGAATCACTCGTTATTCACACAGCGCCATCTAGTCCCAAACCAAGCATAGCTAACTAGAATAACTGATACTAAAACATACATGTATATATTTTTTGTAAATACATACTTATTATACATAGAAACAACCTCCATGTTTATGCATACAAAGTATTTGTCTTCAGCGTAAATCGAACTCACTACCCCGGCGTTACAGGCAGCATCACGTCATCCGTTCGTCATCCAAGTTATCCATAAAAAAAATTGAGTCGTTTCTCAATCTTTGATTATTCTAAGATCAATTCCTTTTTCTTCCACAGTTACGGTGACATGGTGCCGGGCACGATCGCAGGTAAAATCGTTGGAGGCGTGTGCTCCCTCTCCGGAGTGCTCGTGATCGCCCTGCCCGTGCCCGTCATTGTGTCCAACTTCTCCAGGATCTACCACCAGAACCAACGGGCTGATAAACGAAAGGCTCAGAGGGTAAGTAAACATAAAACACCGTTTAAAACTGATAAAATACAAAACATTAATAAAATGCTGCATTCATGGAAGGCTCAGCAAAAGAAAAATGGAAAAAATATATAAATGAAATGACAAAAAAGCAATACAAATAAGAAAAGAAATTGTATGTAATGTATGAAATATAGAATAAGAAAAACGCAAGAAGGAAATTTATAAAATTAAATTCTTATTAGTCTAACGTAAATAAAAACTTAAATGTGGTCTTTACATTTTTATAAGAATGAGAAAAGCATGAAGAAATAAAAATGTTATTGAATGAAAGAGATTTTCTCTTTTAAATTCGTAAAGGGAAAAATTATTAATGAAAGCATGCAGCAAGTGCAATTTTAATTAATACACGAGGAATGAATAAAATAATTGGCGTATAATTGATAAAGACATTGTTCATTCATTACGAATGCATGAGAATTTTCATGTTTATTGAGTATAAGCTTGACAAAATGGTTCAATTAATTTAAACATAAATTCTTTTGTGTGTCCCAAAATAGTATATATTCGTGAATATGCTTTCTCTTTACATTTGGCTAGATTTAAATTGGGCGCCGCCTTTGAGAAAATCGATGAATTAAAATGGCGAATATTAAGAGACTAACATTTTCCAACCAGGCTAGATAATCATGATGCAAGGTAAGATGGATAATAATTCTAAAAGCTAAGACATTACAAGAGATGAAGATAGTATGTTTGATAAGATAAGACATTAGAAACATTCTAGTCTTCCCACGTATAATTGTAAATCTAGATCAATGATCGGCTTTTCACCAAATTCTCATAAATCTTGTAATCTCATAAATTTTATACAACCGACACAGCTCCGTTTAAACCAACACATCAAGCCGTAAATGTATAAATTTAATAATATCCAAAACATCTCATATCCCTTTACTATAAAATGTCAACCCAAATTCAATCTATTTTCCCCTTCAGCCCTTGAAGAATTTGCCTTATTTTTCGGGCGATGTGTTTAGGCGTTGCGACGTCATAAGACGTATAAAGATAACGTTGACGTTTTCCGGCGTCTCTGCGATAAAATCTTGGCGGCCCAACGACATAGTCTACGGGATATGACGTCTTTCTTTAAGTTAAGGAAGATTTGAATTTGACTTTATTTTTAAGCTAAAAGTATGATACAGGGATTTTGGTTCTTCTTTCTACAATGTAACATACTGAACGACGAGAGATAGTAACTACATATGTATAGAAGTTTTTAAAGATACAATACTATATCAATCCGTCTACAACGTTATCTCATTTTAGGTATTAAAAAAAAATAACATAGATATTTATTTTTCTTAATTATTTACAGTCTCATTAATCTGTTACTTTTAAATTCCAGAAAGCCCGTCTCGCCCGCATCCGCATCGCCAAAGCCTCATCTGGAGCAGCCTTCGTATCAAAGAAAAAGGCAGCTGAGGCCCGGCTAGCGGCCCAGGAGTCAGGGGTCGAACTGGATGAAGCGGGACGGGATGAAGACATTTTTGAGTTGCAGCATCATCATCTGCTCAGATGTCTTGAAAAAACCACGGTGAGTCTTCTAGATCTATGACTACAGAATGTGATGATGATAAAAAAATTAGTTTTTTTTGATCATCAATAGTGAGAGGTAAATTATGTTAGAATATTTAGGTAAGAGGTCGTAAATAAACTTACTGAATGAATTGTCAAAATATGACATTCAGAGAATTATAAGGTTGACAATAGCTACAAGTCTATAAAATTAAAAATATATTAAATGTCTTTCGAACTGTTCAAGCTTCTTGTTAAGGCTGTTTCGTACATAAAAGAACCTATAACATAATACAATCCTTCAACCGTCTCAAAATCCACACTAATCCAGACCTCAACCATCCCCAGGACCGCGAATTCGTCGAGATGGAGAATCCATTCAACGGAGCGGCGAAACGCGCAGGCTCGCCGTCGCCGCTCGCGTCGCCCGCGCATTCCGGACGAGCGCCCGCGCTTCTCGCGTGCTGCGCGAGGTGCGGATGCTGCCCACAGAAATATCAGGTATAGCTGATAGAAAACTAGATTTTATGGGTTAAAGGGAATCAGAATTTAGGTTTAGGTCGATGCAAAAAATATATGGGTTTTAAATGTTCAAAGACGGTTACTAGCAGTTTTGAATCTATTCTAACTTCACTTTCTTTCGATTACACCGGGTAATATGGTGATGAGTTTAAATTTTTTAACTAAAATAAATGTGGCGAAAAAAACTTTTGTCATGGTCAAACATGCTTCGTCACAATCTCGAACAATCGTGACGAAAACTGGTAAAACTGGTAAAGGTATACTGTTGTAAAATTTCACCACGCAAACACTGGAAAATAATACTTCCGTCAGGTAATTTTACAAGTGGTAAGCGGTAAAAAACAGTATAGAGTTTTCTTGACATAATTAGATCTGTTTTTTTTTCATTAAAAAAATTGAGAAAAATAACCTTTTTGTTACACTCTGAACGAAGATGTCGTTTAAATCAAAGCATGATTGTTTAGTTTTATTCTTAAGTAGTTTAATGTGTTGACATTTTTTTAGATTGTTGACTTAGACTGAGTTTATAGTGAGACTGATATTGGTATTTGTATTATGTTATAGTAAAAAACAAGGAGTAGCTGTTAATATACTATTCTATATTTTGTTTAGTGTCTGAACTATGCAGCTGAGTTGTGAAATTTTATAGTTCGTAAATGTAATATTACAATAAATCGTAAAATGGACTAAGATGATGGCAGAATTTTCATTGTCGTCAAGTATTTTTTAAAAGAACATAATACATCAGAACTATAGGACTGAGGAATTTATTTTCTTTTAAAAATACTGCGTATCGTGAAAAATAGTTAAGTCGAAATCTTAAATAAATATTACTTACTCTGAATTCTTCACGGCTTTGGTACTGCTGAAACTTTCATATTATTATACATAGTTATCTTATTGTCCTCTAAGATCTGACTGAAAACTTTGCCATCTGAATTAATTGTATCATAATTATAAATAAACATAAAAGACATGATGATGATATGAATTAATGATTTAGAAGTCACGTAGAAATAATATGGACGACAGATAGGCTATCTTTATAAAAACAGGACACGAAATAAAGTGCTAGAAAATATATTATTTATTATTGATAACAGAAGCGCCGACGCTCAGTGCGGTTCATCAGCCCCGTGGAGCATTACAGGGTCCCTCGAAGTGAGGTACTAAATGTGAAAGTGATACAGCTAATGCCAAAGATACTGTCATTGTTGATCCGAAAACGATCTTTGTATTGTGGCTATAATTGCAATCCAAGGCTGAAATTGTAACAACGCTAACGTGACGCTAATGTAACGCGCCAGAGGCTTGAGAATAAAACCCACAAAAATAATTAGCTTTGCCACCTGTATAATATATTTATTAAAAATATAATACAAAATATAAAAAAAAAGCGAAAACAGCTAAGCCATGCAAAGGAGTGGTAAGAATAATAAAGGAAAAGCTATCTGCTTTCGCTTATGTTTAAGTATCCGTGGTGTTAATGTGTCGGTCGAAAAGCTAGATACAATGCTAGAAATATGTAACAAACTATAAGATTTTATCCGTTGATTCCATGATGGATTAGATTTGAAAATTTTATTTTTGTATAATGGTGTTACCATTAAAACCTGTTTTTTTTTTGTTATTATAGGTGTTTTAGTCCATAGTAATATTAAAAGAGAGGTAAGATTAAAGAATAACAGAGCTATTGAAATTGTGACTTTAAATGCTATGTGTTAAAAAATATAAACAAGTTATCAACTATTTTATGATAGTCTAAGCTAAATATATATAAAATATGATATAGTTTTTTATATTTTATTATTTTGCTAGTCTATGTTACTTTATTTTTATGTTTTTATATTTTCTACTCTATACACTTTCACAAAGTTTGATTTAGTTTCTGAAATTTTTGACTGCCACAATAAGACACAAAAATGTTATTCCTTGCTTTGCGTAAACAAGCGAATAAAATAAAATTGAACAACAAACAAGATTCTTCTTAATTATTTCAAGTAATTTGCCTGCTATTATTACAGTGTTATTTTCCCGAGTTATTTTTTGTACAAAAATAATTTGATATTATGACTTCGAAACCAAAATTTTGCGTATTTTTTCATCTTTTTTCTCGAAGCTCAGACTTGAATTGGCTAACAGGTCCTGATATTAGACTCGAGTAGGAAAGGAAGGAAATGCGGCAGGCGGTACACTTCGACTTCGCGACCGTCAGACACCTCTGTGTCCGCTGCTCCCAGTGAAGATCCTTTACCAGTACGTGTGTGCGGCGTTAACATACAGCGATGCCGGTCTAGTTATGGGCCGCTTAAAAATCATTCTTGGCTTACGTACATATTTTTTCTCAAGGCAGCAAAAGTGCTGCCGCATTTTTTTTATTCTTTGTTTTGTTAGTTATGTTTATATTTAATTAATTCTTGAAGATGGTTATTTTTTATTATTTTAGCATTCGTATTTGATATTTGACGTTTTTGCATAAAACGTCTGTATTGAAATAAATCAGTGAAGGGAAATATATTTAAAGTGTGTAGATTTTACGTAATATACAAACGCAAAGTCGCTGTGTGGTAACGTCTGCAAAACCAAAAAGTAAATAAAATCAATGAGGCTTTAAATGTCTGCAGGGTGTTGGCTGCCGAAATCTGTTGCTTTACAAACTATTTGTATCCGTGTAAATGTTGTATCATTGTCAGCTTGCGCTATGGTGCTGGTATTGTCAAAATTCATTATTTATCAATAAAAATATATCTATGTATCGATATCTTATATCCCTGTATCTTGTATTAAATCTGCTTTATTTTTCTTATTTTTAAATGTGAATAACAAAGCTGTAGTAGATCCAAGTGTTGTAAATGTTTATTATAAAAAATGTCGTCCATTTTGTTTTAGATTTTGCTGTTACACGTTGAAACGATACAAATATACGGTTTCAACGTATGCCAACACACTGCACACATTTTGTTTGGAAAATTATTTTGATTGGCATACGAAAAAAGTATTTAAAAGCCAAATTTTGTTGCAATCAGTCCTCAAATCGACCTCACAAATGTATAAAAATTGAGAAACTATTTCTTATTTTCTCAAATTTTATGTTACTTTGAGGGTCCATTTCTAACTTGAAGTTTTCAAGTATTACGCGGTTGTTTATAAATCAGATTTGAAAGAAAAATATCACGACATCCATGAAACGCACAAAAACATAGTAGATAAACATAAATACTCATAAACATTTACATCAATTCTCTGATCAATCAACGTAAAAAAACACTAAAATTATGAGATTTGAAAGTTTGAAGTGATTCGAACTTTCGAAGTCAAAACATTTATCGAAAATATCCTTCCAATTTTGAAACCAAAGTAAACTTTTTATGTTTGTCGGTGACCACAGAGGTTTATAAGTTTTACATGACACGTTGGGTCTACATCTAAAAGTATTTTATTTTATAAATTGGCATGTCTGGCACACATTATACTCATACACTACATCACTGCTAGCAAACTATCACAAGATTATGTTTTTTTTCTCGGTGTTTTTTTAAGTGTATGTGTTTTCGGTTCCGCATACTCGGGATCGCTTTTGTTGTAAGCTTTTGTTATTTGTGAGTGTAGATAGTTTAGGTAGGCTATCTATGTGTAAGACCATAAATATAAATATCTATCTAGGTATTATGTGTTTTTGTAGATGTTAGAGAATTGACAGTTTTCAAAATTATTGTAGGATTTCGTATTTTGTTAGTTGGAAGTATTATGGTGTGAGTTTTAGATGTAGTATTCTACTGGTTAGTTTTTCATGGTTAGAGAATATCGTAGGTACATATATGGAGTTTTAATTAATATGGAAGCTAAAACTGCCAGTTCTCTGGAGGCTATTGTTGCAGAAAATTATGTGTTCGTATTATAAAAATTGAGTCACTATGCATTTGATAAAGAGAATTGAATTGTGTTTCATTATTGTAGAACTTATATTGTATTTTCTGTTTACAGCAAGCGTGTGGAAAATACATTCCTGCCGGGAGTACAGTGCAAGGAAACCAAACTGGTGTTGCGATGGACGGGACTTACTTAGTGGAAGCATCCTTCTAGGGCCCAACCTCTAGCCACATGGAGAGCTACGTATAACCCACGCGAGTGAAAACTCACGGACTATGACAGTCTAGTCGCAAACTAGCAAACGACCCCCGACAGGGTCCCTAAAACAACAATTATTAGAAATTATGAATCTGTGTAATTTTAATGTTCTAAATCTAACACGATACTGCCTAACATTAAAAAATATCAGATTTGTATATGGATTGTGAACGAACACAGAGTTTACACTGTGATTTTCAAAATGGAATAGTCCATTTCTTGTTCCATTCCATTTTTAAAAGACTTTCGAGACGCCATTTCGAGGTATGGAATGCGCTGGAATGGAAGAAACGGTGGGAAGTGGATTGCATTTCAGGATGCGACACGAAAAAAATGCAAAATAGATTTGTGCTCTTTGTCTACGGACAAAGTTTCTTTCGCGTCCTCTCCGTGTAGTTACTTTTATCCGTATTAGATTAAACAGTATTAATTAAGATTTTAAATGTTATTAAAAGGATCGATATCTCGCTTCCTGTAACAACGAGGTAAATTACGTGACAATGATATCGTCCGTGGTTATCTAGAGGCGTTTTTAGAAAAGACAAATAGTTTCAAATTTCAGTATAGTCAATAGTTATTCGAGTCATATCAAAATTAGCCAGTTATATAGATGTACCGGTATGATTAAAACTTGTTCATAGTTGAAGTCATTTGTGGGAGTCCTAAATTAAATTAGAGGATATAACCAAAAGTGGTTCAAAATTCAAGCTGCGAAGGAATTCGATGATAGGGGCACACTTGCAACGTAATCTTCATTATAATATTTTTTTAAATGCCTTTCATCTTTGGCAAGAATTAAAGATGTAATTTCTAGTCAAAAAATGTGATCGAATTTTTGAACCTAAAATATTTATTTGCATTTCCTACATTTAAGTTTCAAATAATGTAACATCGAATGTAATTAATTTTAACGCTTATAGTTAAGGTTTTATAAGTTTGTTGTCTATTGATAAAAGTAGCGTATTCGTATTTTTTTATTATTCTTATTTGAAGCTTCAATTAATTAAACATTTAAGTGCTGTCATGAATTCAAAGTTATATTTTTTATTTTCTTCCTAACTTATTAATATATTAAAACAGGACCTTAAAATGACTTGAATTGTGAACATATCACTTGAGGTCCCAACTTAAAAATCTATATTTTAAGTTAATTCATTTATCCACTAGAAATCTAGTGCCTTCAATATTATGATTGGTTATTTCCATAAAATCGTTGCTCCGTGTTAGTGAAGCGTCAATGTTAGAGTAAAGACATGTATGACGAAGTCGTCACACATTGGAAATGACTTTGACTCGTGTCATACAAGAATTCGTCACACCGTAGAAATATATTGGTCACACATTAATGCTAATATATTTTGTTCTCAGAAATAAATAAATCCTCGATATATTTAGATAGTATTTTTCATAGAAATATTTGAACCGCTCAAATTAATCAACATATTTTCTTTGTGTTACGAATTCTTCTTGATACGGTAACAATGTTTTTATCAGCTAATCATACGTCTAGTATAGAGACCCCTATCATAGTTCAGTCTTATGAACATTAGTATGTATAATGTTATGATAGATAGATGAATTTATGTGGTTATTTAGAGATTTATTTAATTATGTGTTAATAATAGTTATAAGATGATGAATAATACTAAGCGAAAATTTATTGCATTGAATGCAAGTTTTAAAAAGTAGATACATATTTTTTTTCACCATGCTTTTTTTTGGAAATTGTATTTTAAGATCATCGATGAAAATTATTGAGGGGTTGGAAGCGGCATAGGAATGCAAAGCTTCGGTTATTTGAAATTGATTAATAAACAGTATATTAATTATTAAAAATAAAATTTTAAAATTGACTTCGATTTATTGAAGTTTATATTGCTTGTACGGTCTATTGATATTAATAAAGGTAGATATTTTCTTCCACTTTCTTTTTAATAATTCCTATAAATAGTCTACTCAATAATTAGTAGACATAAGCGTTATTTAAAATATTCTTAAAATAACTATGGGTTCTCAAATGGTGCCTCAAAATCAGTGGACCATTGAATCCTATATTATTTCTTTCTCAAAATACTTTAAAAAGCATGGTTTTGACTATTTATGTTTTATTTTTTAATATTTAACGTAGTCTTTTTATGAAACCGAATTCGATGTCAAAAATGTTTCTTCCAAAATATTGCCACAATTTCTATAAAATATAATGAGAAATGTGTAATATTCATAAACTCGGTAATATTGTAAGTATTTTAGGATTCAAGTAAAAACTAAATATTGGAATGTCTCTTTTTCTGTATTGTTGATGTAATATAATTTGTGGTTAACCGTTGTTCATACTGAAAGATGTTTGAGTCTTGTAGATCACGGTGCACGGATTTGAGTGCACGGTTGGCGTAGCGGTTAAAGCGGTCGCCTCGCCGCTTTCAACTACGCTGGTGTTGTGGGTTCGATCCCCACATGGGACAAATCTTTGTGTGATTCACAAAGATTCGTTCTGACTCTGGGTGTGCTTTGTGTGTGTGAAATGTATGTTTGTGAACACCCCCGCGACACAGGAGTTATTCCTAGTACGGGCGTCGTTTTTAAAAGAAAAGAAAAGAAAGAAAGAAAAGAAATCTATTAATTTTGTTAGACCTACGCTGAAATAACATCAATGGCTTTCAAATTTCGAAGTCTATTATCCTTACGCTCAAATAAAGGCTCAAAGCAAAATCGATTTATGCTTTCTCAACACATCAAAGAACGCCTATTCGAGCTGCTGCGTTGAACAAGTAATTATTCTCTTCCTTCACAAAACGTATATTATGGTTTTGTCCGCAAAGGAAATAATATAGTTTACCTTGATGTGTCTTTTTGCGCATACTGTTCTTAATAAAGGATAATAATAGGCCGTGCAATGCCCAAATATCACAAACTCACTAAAATATCTTACAGTATGAACGAAATTCTATTAATAAATTATATCTACTGTCCACATCCCTGTGATTCTATGGCTGTTTTACCTTTAATTGTTTCGGTTTCTGTATCATTGTTCGAAGTCATAACATTTATTATGAAGTCTAAAATATTAGCAAACATCGAATATTGCTAGTCGACTTCGATTGCAAATGAAAAGTCGCAGATGAAATTATTTCCTTAAATTGAGCACATATTGAAGATTATTTTGTCTAAAATGTAAAATAGTCTAGATTTCATAAAAATATGATATGACTTCATTTAAAATACCAAAATGTCTTTAAGTATATTTGCTGTAAATAGCAAAGATTAAACCCTGTACATTAATTTTGTTATTCGATTATAATTAAATATTTCTGTAATTTTATTTATTTTATAACTATGCTCGTTTTAAATACCTGAACAATAATTAAATAATTATAATCAATCGTCAGATGTTATCTTCTAATTGATTTTATTTTGACTAACATTTTATGAAAGTGTTACTTACGGCAAGATATTTGATAAATTATCGACAAATAATAAAAAATAATTAAAAATTAAATAATGTAATTTAATACATTGATTTTATTAAATTTCAATAAAGTATAAAGTCAAATACCACTGCCTAAGATCAATCATTTGGGATTGAGTAACACTTTTTCAAAATAATGTCGTTTTAATAAAATAATTCACAACATGATACGATAATTACTGTGTGTTTTCAAGACTGTGTTGTTTAAGTACTTAATAAAACCTATTTAATGAGTGGACGTGCCCGAATATATCTAGAATATATATCTTTATTTAAATAATCTAATAAATTGGGTATGATATTAAACTTATGAGGTCTGTGATATCTGATCTTAAACTTTGATATTAAATGATATTTTATAATGCCGCGGAATTAATTTATTAAGTGACTTTGTAAATAAAATTACGCTTCTATTGCGTACATTTGTGTTTGTTTAAACAATGAAACGTTATGAGCGTAAACGCTTTTTTATTTGTAAAAACAATTTGCAAAATATTATTTTATATTTTACTGGTTTAATTAATTGTTAAATATATTGAGCCTTCGAGCCTCGTCAGTGAAGCTCCATTGGGTCACAAAATCGTGTAAAAGTTGGTAAAGTCAGTGATGTTGACAATTTCGTTGATATTACGGGCTATGCTTACTGTCGTTATTATTTTGAAAATACTCAAAAATATAAAAATAGATAACTTCAAGTACGTCCATTCAAATTGTTGTGAATTATGAATGAAAGTATGTGTTGTCGGACCAATATGGCAAACGTCGAGTGTAACGAGTTTCTAGTGTAGTAGGTCTTGGAGAAGGCTGGAGATGTCATTTTTTTCTATATTTATCTTCTAAAAATTATTCAAAAATGTGCTATAATTTAAAAAATAACTTGTAATTTTTATACAATGATTAGCGCACATAATTATTTTAGTGAATCAGATAATAAATACGATGAATAATGTTATGAATGTTGTGCGAACGAAGCGTGTAGAACGAAATTTTTGATGAAAAATTGCCAAAATTTTACAGGCAAAATTTTTCGTATTTTTGTTTATTTACTTTTTATTTTTAAAATCATAATTATTTAACTAAATAATATATAAAATCAGCTATTCGTATCTAAAATTGCCCCAGCTGTCCCATTTTAGTCATCTCCAGCTAACTCAAGTGAACGAGTGGTCGGTTTAGTTCTTATAGCTATCGATTGTCGACAATTAAAATGTTTTATGGCTCTCGGTTTTGAACCTTTAGCTTAACTCTTTGTTATTTTGAAAAAAAATAAACATAATTGTATATATGAAGATTGTGTTATTTTTTACCCTGAATAGAAAGTGAAAAACATAGAATCTAAGAATTTCATAGATTGAATCATTATCAATTACAAATTTTGTAAGGATTTCTGAATGTTTGTAGTTTGGGTAACGCCCTTTCTCGCAAAAACTACCAGATAAATATTGAAAACATCCTTCTTCTAGACTGATTTACATAACATGTACCTTGAAGTAGGTACATAAAATAGTTTTTTATAGAGATGTACAGTCAGCTGCAGATTAAACTCACCCCTTTGAAGTGCAAAAAAGTAGTTAAAGGGGGTGAGATTTCTCTGCAGCTGACTGTACTAGCGACGTACCACGCGGGTGTAGCTATATAGTGTGGAAGTTTGTCGTTCTATCTGTCTCACCAACGAGAATTATTTTAGTTATTTCTCTCCCCCTTCATAGTGAAAAGCGACATCTCTTAAATTGTTTCTGAACTACAAACACGTTGTATGCTTTGCCCTCGGATGTGTTCAATTTGTTATCGACAGATGGCCTAGAGAACGATTGTTCACGCTCTGTTAAATTTCGCCCGCCATAATTATGTATTACTAAAAAAAAATGTATATAAACAAACATTTTCTATAAAAACTTTCAATGTACGTATAGTGATAAGATTTATTTTCCTTTGATATCGTACTCTCCAAAATTGTGATAGAGCCATCTATTGCTTTATTTAGGAACCTCTTAACGATGTGTTCCAAACTCAAAGTTGTATTATAACTTTACTGTCAGTAGATGGCTATAGTTATCTTTTTGATACATACTTTGGAAACAGTTATTTTACAAACTTTTATATTATTTAACACCCTGAGTCCCGTACGATATTATAATGATCAAACAACTCAAATTTATCTAGATTAATTATTAAAAGTACTGCATATAGCCTTTTTAAACGCAATATGCTGTTATCATTGGGTGGATAAAGTTCCGTATGAGCAAAGCATTGTGGGCACGTCATGAAAACTATAAATAAATCTGCTCTGCTTCATCAAGCAGGCAAAAAGTATTAAGTAAAAGGTGAAAAATGACACGGCATGGATAATATATATCAGGAAATGTACAGACATTATGACTGTAGATGAACTCTAAACACTGGCTCTGGACAAGGACTAATTTTAGGAGCTAACTCCTAACCTGAATTGCTGTTAAAATTTATTATATTTCCTAAAATTTATTAAAACCTTGCCTACTGGCCGAAATATAAAAAATTAAAATATTATTATCCCTTAATCAAATGGACATTTTTTTTCAATAAAATTGAAATTTTGTCACGGTTTCTAGGTAAGAGTGTTCTATAGATTTCGAAAAAAAACTCCTTATTTTTGTAAAAAGGGGGGAAATGGGTTTTTTTTATAGAGATTGGTACTGATTAGAGTTGTCAATAAAGAAATAATAAAAAAATATTACAGTAGTGTCAATAATTGCCCAATAGGTATTTGAATAAGGGTTAAATTATATAAATTTAAGATTCACAATGTATATTTTTTGTAAATAAATAATTATATATTGTTATAAAAGGTTTGATTTGATAAATTGTGAAGTTAAGCTTGACTAAAGTTATCTATGAAAAATTTAGCTGTCGGAAAACCAAGAATTATTGTTTTATAATTGATTTTCTTGTATAACTAATGATTTATCTTTATGGTTTATGGTTTTAAACCTTAAGTACGGAAACTACTACTTTTGTTACATATCAATAAGTTTGTTTAGTATTTGACTGTATCGATAAAGGAAAGAATGCTACAATCACATGATAATAAGCAGGTACCTAAATAAATGGAACTTTTATGAGAATAATTTTCTAATAAGAAAGCCCATTTCAATTACAAAAAATACACTTAAAAGTAAGAAATACCTAACATGAAAGAATTTAGTAAACGGCCTTAAGGTGCCTATATTTCAAGAATTATCCCCGTACTCCTAACCGTTGAGGAGTTGTATCTACCTTTCAGCATCAGCTCAGCAACATGACGTGCTGACTGCTAGATGCAAATATCCGAGTAGTTTTAGGTAATATACGAGAAGCAATATAGAAACCTTTAAAATTTGAGGGTTGCTCTTGATATTTCGCGGTTTGTACTAAAGAGTATTTTCTTCTCTTCAAGTACAAGAAGTAATTCTTAAGCAGACTGCAGGCATGTTGAGTGAGACCGCAAGTAAATGAACAATTACAAGATACATCAAATTTTATCTAACAAAATGTAGTAACAATATAGGACTAAGATTTTTGCTTCATGTGCCAGCAATTTTAGAATAGTCTCATCACCAAACCTGGACTCTGTATTGCAAAATTTAATACTACTATTTAGTGGCACATTAATGTCCTCCTCCTCGAGCTTATTTACAAGACTCCACTAAACTACAAAAATTTATATTAAAAATTTTATATTACTCGTGTAACACCTGCTCAAGATTGTAGCTACTCTTCGCCCACTTTTTGTCACAACAGTAGGACTGTGTTTTACTTTTCTGTAATATGCTGTTTATTTTCCTTCTTTTGTGGTAAGTATACTAAAAAAAAATTCTTAAGTACAGACACTTTGCAGTCAGATTGATGTAGTGACACATCTGACGACGATTTGATGGCTTCTGCAGTTCCGTTATACAATATGGCAGCAAATTTAAGGTGAAATGGTAGTGCTTCGTCCTTTAAGCTTGTTCTCTAAAGTTTACCATCACAAAATTATGTATTTTCGTTTGCATTTGCAGTAAGATACCTCTTGACCCACCATTTTGCTTTAGAACAACCATGTATCGTGATTTCTCTCGTTTAGCTCTAGAGTAAGTATATAGTCTGCACGTATGGTTTAGTGGTTTAAGCGGTCGCCTCGCCGTTCTCTACTGCACTGGTGTTGTGGTTTCGATTCCCACATGGGACAAATCTTTCTGTAATTCACAAATATTTGTTCTGAGACTGGGTGTGCTTGTGTGAGCGAATGAGTGTATTTGGCCTTGTCATTGGGACCATTGGATAGTGTAATTGCTTCTGGCGTTCTATCTCATGTAAAAAATCTAAATTTATCTTTATCTTTAATTTATTGTACCAAAGAATATTTCTCTTTCTTAAGATAATGAATTGATCCTCACATAAGCAGACTGCAGGTATGTTGACCCGGCACGTGCGCGTTTATTTATCAATTACGATGGGAGATTTGAACTTCGCGGTCTGTCAGCCAACTGTGGCCAGACGGAACGACTGCCCGCTAGTACACGCTCATGGTAAAGTGGAATCAGGTGCCAGGAACTTGGAAACAGGAAATGGTTAGCTATGGTCATGAAATACCGTGTTGTTTGTTTGACAATTGATCACCTTAAATACCTCCAGGTCTTTGGCAGGTTTGGTAAACAAGATCAAGTGTCAGATTTGTCACAAATATAAATAAAAAAATAAAAAATTATAACAATTTTTATTTTGATTGTACTTAATAAGCCTTTAGCCGATAATTCAATCCCACCCATCTCTTCTAAAAGCTAAACCGTTAGCTCAAAAAATCTTACATAAAACATGGTCGTAGTATATTTAATGAACTTAATAGTCAAATTATAGCGACTACTAAGTTAAGTTATTAGTTCAAGAGTCATAGGGGCCCAAATTGTAAATTTCAGTTACTTGAAATAGTTTGTACAAAGTACATAAGCTTATGAAAATTAAGACTTCTTATATGATTATATTAACTAGTTACCATCAAAAGAACTGATGCATTGCTAACATAAAACTCGCAATTCACTTCCACCTTTAGGTGTACGCGACTCACCGCGCGCAAGTAAGGCACACTTAACGCAATTTTTTTATATTCTCTCCACAATTACTCTGCATGTGTGTGCATGAATGTACACATAATCGTGAAAACTATTGTGTGTGTATGCGGTGGAGTTAACTGTTTGTGTGCTGCACTAGTCAGGTATGTGGTTTTCCTTATATTCCTTGTGGACGCCTATATCTGGCAGATTTGCACACCACCCTTTAACTAGTTTTGTTAAAGTTCAATGTTATAGTGCGTGAGTAGAGTATTAAATTAAGAATATCCAATTTGGGAGAGGACACTGTCTTCCGATACACAGGTACCTATTTTCAATGGCTACCTCGGGAGTCAGGGCTTCACATAAGCTTGTATTGTTAATTTATGCAATACATAATTATACACTCATTTATTCCTTTTTCTAATTTTTTACATGTTTAAATATAAATTATAAAAGTAAAGTACATTTAAAAATATAAAATTCTACATTTTTAAATATAAGTACAAAAAAATATTTAAAAATAGAAAAATAGTACCCCACCGGCATTCGATACAGGGACCAAACTACCGATGGTTAGGGCTCCAGAGAGAGGAACCTCCTCACAATGCGTGCCGTGTCGAGTAGCACCACTTTCTGCATCAGACCCTCGATCCAGCCACCCAACGCAAGTCTCTTTAGATGTTTGTCGAGACTCTTTGCTATCAGTCCGTTTACGGATACGACTATCGGTACAAGAATAGCCGAGTCCACCTCCCACATGTCGACCATCTCATGAGCCAAGTCCAAATACAATAAATCATTTATTATTATTATTAAAGCCTGCCGCCATCTACCGGGCATACTCACAGACTGATTTCCTGACGAAAAAAAATACAAAAAACACTTTTGCCCGACTCGAAGATCGAAATCAAATTGTTACGATCAGCCTACCCTAATCACTAGAGGTTTAGGCTTAAAACATCAAACGAACAAACATAGTTACCAAAATTTTTACACTAGCATTCTTAAGATATTGTTAAAAACCACTTTTAGCAGAAGCAGGCCCCATTACAAAACTTAACGTTTTTTTTCAAGACGCGCGCAGTTATGAAATGAGTTTGATCACCATTGCTTAAATGAAGAGTTTGAGCAATAATCCTTACTAATATTATAAAGGCGAAAGTTTGTAAGTATGGATGTATGGATGTATGGATGTTTGTTACTCTTTCACGCCAAAACTACCGGGTCGATTTCGATGAAATTTTGCACACATGTAGCTTATAGTCTGGATTAACATATAGGCAACTTTTAATTGACATACCACGCGGGCGGAGCCGCGGGCGGAAGCTTGTATGTTATAATGCGAAATTTATGCGTATATGAAACAGATTTCAATATGGTTAAGCACTTTATGAACGGACATTGTAGAAGAACAGGGTGTGATGTTCCTGCACCACAAAGGGAGGATCCTCCGACCAGGCTCGGTGGTATTGCCTGGCGGACAGCTGTCCAACGGTAGCGTATTGGAAGTTGTATTTATGTACACTTGCTGTGAACATTTCGTTATCGCGATTCAGCGCTCTTTGAACAGTTGTCACGTGTGTGTCACTTCTTGATGTTGTCCATGTCATCCGTCATTGCGGATACCACGACAAACATGGGCGAGGAAATACAATAGACAAATCAATCTGCCGAGCCTCTTCCCGGTAACATTTGGGTCGGCTTCTAGTCTAACGGATGGAGCTGAATATCAGTATTCTATGTGGAGCGACTGCCATTAGACCGCCACAACCAACAACGAGGTAATACGATACTCATTATTTTATTTTATTTTATTTAATAAGCACACCAACTGTATAATAACACAGAGCCATACAAACTATTATAATAATGTACAGGTAAATCATATAGTAATTACACAAATCACAGGCATGCATTACATTCAAACAATTTCTCTTTAGGAGACTACAAAAATAGAAATATAAAAATAATTATTAAAACTTAATTTTATTATTCATATAAATTAAAATTGTTGTTATTAGACTAGTTATCAGATTTTCTGGGCTCTGAGGTCACAATCTGATGATAGGATCCTAGTGAAATCGAGGACAGCCCTTAAGGCTTCTATATTGTTTTTCGTATATTACCTGAAGCTACTTGGATATTTGCATCTATCAGTCAGCAATTTATGATGCTGAGCTGATGCTAGAAGGTACAACTTCTCAACGGTTAGTAGTACGGCCTTAATTCTTTAAAAATAGGCACCATAAGGCCGTTTACTGTATACTTTCAAGTTATATATAGAGGAGGCGAGACGATAAATATAACTTAAGTATTTCTTACTATTAAATGCATTTTTTGTAACTGAAGTCGGTTTTTTTTTTAAATTATGTCAAAATTGTTTGTATGTGCGAGTAATATATACAAACAATTATTTTTATTATAATTTTCATAAAGAGATATTGTGCTATATTTATAGATTAAGAAGTGATATTATATTTTATATAAACACACATAATTTTAACACACACACCTGTATTCTTAACGTGTTAAATTAGGTGTTATTATATCTCAATACCAAAACAGTAATCAATAGATAAATCCTTAGAAGACAAATCTAAAAATATTTTTAGGTACTTCTAACTCTACTTGAAGACTTTGCTACCTTTACTATTCCCCACAATCTATCAATCAAAGATGCGCCGCATTTCTTCAACTTTTTCTTCACTTTTAAACCAATTCGTTATCCGTAATGACGTCTATAAAAGCTGTTAGTTATTATTTCCCGGAAATTCCTCGACTTGAGGGGTGAAAGAAGGGTTGAAGGCGATGACCCGCACCTGTTAGTAACGACAAGTTGCTTAAGTTAGCTTCTTTGCATTGTAGTTTAAAGTTGTAGACCTTTTGTGATCAATAGGTTAATAGTTGACTGGAGTTATTTTTTATCCGACTTTAAAAAGAAAGAGGAGGTTCTCAATAATTTTTTTATGTTTGTTTGCTGTATTAGTGAAATTATTTTTTGTCTACTGTCCACTACTCTAAAGAGTATACTTGTTATGTGGTCCCATTTTTGATCCTATAAAAATCAAGGGGAACTCTCAAATTTTAAAGGCCTTATATTGTTTTGTGTGGCAAACAAGTCTGTGGAAAAAAGCGATGAAAAGTGGTAAAGCACTAGAGAAAATCCTTGAAAATTGCTACTGATATCTCTATCTTTATCAGAAGCCTTATTAGTATTTTTTTGGGGTTATCCTCATCACTATTCCGTACACTACTTGACCGTAGGTTAAATGATACTGATGTTCTTTCCTTTTTCGTATTGGTTAGTTCTTAAGAATTCTAAATTGTGACGATGTATCTTGGTGAATTTCAACAAGTGATTTTTTTTTGTCATTTCGGTGGACTTTTTTAATTTCAATGCTATCTATATATTTTAAGTGAAAAATGAAACTTTAGCCTATTTTATAACATTGTGTGTGAGTGGACATCAAATATCATCAAAACTTACATAAATATTTAAGGATGAATTTTTCAGAGTCCACTGAAATGAAAAGTGTCTACCGAAATGATAAAAAATTACCACTGAAATGATAAACTGTGCACCGTTTCTTACTGTGTGATAAAAAATTTAAAACAATATGAACACTACTCAAGCAAATCAGTACTTACGGCGAAATTAAATACACAATTTTGAAACAAATTAAAGGAATCTAGCTCGAGTTATAGCAGCCATCGAAATGATCCTACTTTTGTCCCCATATCACTGAAATGATAAACTTACTTTTGTGGCGGGAAACCGCAAGACGTTGGGACTGGTGCGTTCGTGCCTAGAGCTTGAGCCGGCCTGGTCCGAAGTGAGGAAAGGTGAGAAGGGCATAACAACGCAATGTTGACGTGGCTATTCTACTAAAACTTACTGTCCTCTGAAATGATAACTTTTTTCCGGACAAAAGTTGACTGCCTGTCAAATTCATGAGAAAGAAGATAAACAAACAAAAATGGTTTTATTTGATCGAATATATTATAATTTAATGATAAAACAACCGATTTAAATCCATATTATGAATATATTTGCAGGGGAAGGTATTTTATGAGCGGAATTGGGTTCGGGACAGGCCACCGTGATGATAAAATGACACCTTGTATTTTTTGGTATATTATTGGGTAGAAATCAATGATTTTTTTTGCCCAGGTAGAGAAGTACTTACCTACTTCTTTGAGAAAAAATATATATAATAAAAAATCAGCACATTGCACTACCATTCTCAGGTTTGCCGTGTATTTTTTTTGCTTGTGCAATTCACCTATCTATAGTTAATTATTTGTAGATATCAATGTGCTGCAGATTATTGGTTTCTGATTGGCAGTTATTGGTTTAAATACCTCTTAAGTCAAGTGAATAGCGTAAATGGGTTTATAAATTATCTAATTCCGGATTAAAACGTTTCAGAGTCATGGTAAAAGAACAGGGTTTTGCCGGCAAAAAACACTATAACTACGGGAAATAATGATGATTCATCTCCATACTTAAGTAAGCATGTAAAACCGTTAATTTCGCGCCTTGTCTGTCCCAATAGTGTTCTTAGGAGAATTGTATAAAAATAATTATAGTATTTTAGGCTACTTTCTAAGCTTGCATTTGACCACTCTTGTATACCTAATAGTTGTTAAAACTTAAACCTACCATAATTATATGTAGGTAATTTGATGAAATTAATTTCTTCATCGTGTTCGTTTATTGGCAGGTACTCTTTACGACCACCATCTTCGACCAGCTCACTTGAAAAGGAGGCAGGAGGACTTGCAGGAGCTTCATGAGACATACAAAGTCCTCGGACCAAAGCCCAGCTAAAGTGCGACTCGAGGTGTGGAAATTGTACTCCCAGCAACCAATTTGGAACATATTAAGCTTTTTTAATCACACCATTACCATGATATCAATATTAAAATCAAAGCCTTAATTGAAGTAGCCACAGATTCGAATCATTCCTCATATTGTCAAGCATAATCACGAACACTAGAAGTTTCCGTTAACACACAAACACACATCAAAACGCACACATGCAAACACAAATGTGTGCGTATGCGCATGTGTGAGTGAAATAAAAAGCCGACTCGTGCGCGCATTTACGACACATAACAGATGACTATAGCTATCCCTATCGCACTCAACCTCTTTTTGTTACTGTCCTTATCTTTCATATAGTATGTAATTACGACCGTACATTACTTAGTCGTTCCGTTTCTGTGCTATACTGTTGTATGTATGTATGTGCGTTTCAATCTCGGGAAATGATGACTTTTTATTGCTTAGTTTTGCTTTTAGATAGAGTTATGGTTAATGTATACGGGTTTAATTGTGTTTTTAATGGAGGGGGTAGGTGGGTTTTTATAGTTATGTTTTTAATATCAGTAATTTTCATGATGACCTTTAAAATATTTTCATGACATGAGATAATCTTATTTGGTTACAAAAAACTACCTAATATATCTATGATGCATAAAACCATTTTGTACAAGAATTCTCCAAAATGTTGTGTTAGCCAGCTTTAAAACCAATCCATCGTGATAAACACAAAATAAAATATCCATTTAATGATACAAAGTAAGGTCTTACACATTGGCACTCAGTATTTTTATAGTTATAAAAATCATACAGTTACAAAAGATGCCAATAATTTTAAAAAATGCTAGCACACAGGTTCAATTTTAATGTAATTTCGATCCAAAACTTTCTATACACAACAAAAAAGAACATTACCTAATGTAGTTCCTATATAATATATATATACCTATTTTCAGTTTTGAAAACAAATTTGGATCAATGTTATTTTATCATTAGTAACGTTTTTGAAACAAATTGATTTCATTGCCTTTTCTAGTGATTTAAGTTCTAGAAAGGTTTTAAATTATACCTGGAAATAAATAGATGTGGGCATCTATTTATTTCCATGTATGATTGTACTGTACGTCTAGTTTTTTTCTAATAAAATTTGCAATTTTATCTTTTCAAAGTAATTGCAATCACTAAATAAAATAAAAACAAACAGAGTTTAATTTATTTAGTTTAATATGCCTGCACAAAAACTTATCTAATTAAAATAATACAATTAAGTCTAAACCATATTGTTTTTAAGTGACCGTCATGACGTCAAAGATGTTTACCGAAATATGAATTATAATTATAGCTGAATAAATTATTTATTTCAACTCAACAGGTATCTTTCATTATATCACGTGTTGCTGTTTGATTGAGAGAAGCAGATTTAGTTCTAAATGCTGCGGAGTCAAGAGAGGGAGCTTAAAGAATCCAAGAAGAGAAGCAGTAGATAAAATATAACGCGAGTAAAAATGTGGGTAGCAGCTAACATAGAAAAACACAAAATCACGCCTATATTATTTTTTTTATTTATTCAATTAATTATGGATCTCCAACAAGAGCTTTACACATTATAGACATATAACAAACACAATGAAACATTTTAGTGTATTCTCTCAATTAAAGGAAACCACAGCTCACAAACATTAGATAAAAAGTTCAAGAATAAAATTAAAACAAAAAATTACATTAGGTATATGAGATCAAAACATAGAATTACAATTTAAAAAGAAAATATTATTATTTTTAACAGGACGTTATTTTACTTGAGGTTCGAAAAACAATTATAAGTTATCAATCAAGTTCATGTTGTTTTCACTGCATCTTAGAGATTGCGTTTAAATACGGATGCTCAGGTCTAAGTCACTAGATTTTGACAAAATTCTTTATCCAGAGGAGTGTGGCAGAGGTGTTTACAACCACATTTAGCCCAGTTTCAAAGATGCTTGTAAACGTTTTTGGAAGGATACGTATAATTATAACTCACATAAATTAAAGTGACTACAGAGTTCTTTTTCTTGTGTAAGTTGTTACGCTTTTATATTCGGTCAGGTTATATTCTATAAAGCAGCGATAGCCGAGTGGGAGACCGTAGGACTGCGAAGTCAAAGGTCTCGGGTTCGGATCCACGGCACACACTTCTGTCAATAAATCGTTAAGATTCGTCTTTTCAAAGATAAGTGTGTATTTATCATATAAAATATCGCTTGCTAACGGTGAAGGAACTGTGAGGAAACCTACATACCTGAGAGTGCTCGAGGGTGTGTAAAGTCTACCAATCCGCACTTGGCCAGCGTGGTGGACTATGGCCTAACCCTTCTCATCATGAGAAAAGGCCCGAGCCCAGCAGTGGGACATGTATTAGATACGAAATGCTATTATATTCTATGAAATATACTCTTAATTGGTTATGTTTAGGTATCGGATGATAGCGGGTGAGGCTATCGCTATCTTGCAGCCACAATTAATATTTGTTTGTTTGAATACGCTTATCTCGGGCAGTACGAGTCGGATTTGTATAATTCTTTTATTGATGGATATCCTATTTATTGACCAAGGTTATAAAATATAAAACATTACGCTACCATCAATAAAAGCGGAGAAGCAGTGAAATATGTCACAAAGAGAGGCGATTGGAGCGTGGCAGTAGATAACCTCTAAGGCTTGTAAAAACGTAAAAAGCTACTAACAAACCATACAAGCAACCATTTCATCTGTTATGTTTTGGTTACAGGTATGGGACACTTCCCATACCTATCGCCATCCAGCGGTTATAATTCCAACCCTGCTGCTATTTGAAAATCACAAATCACACTTTTGCTCAACACAGAAATCGAACCCAAGACCTCATGATGAAAAACGCATGCAATAACCACTAAACCAATGAGGCATTTTTTGTTCAATCTATCAAAATCATAAAATTGTAAAATTATTTGTATTTTTACCCGACTGCGTCAGAAGGAGGGTTATGTTTTTACAATTTTATTGTAAATCAAAATAGTAAAATTTAAATGCGAATAAGCTCAAGAGGTCAATGTGCCAAAACATGCCTTTTAAATCATTGTCGAATTTGTACTAGTGTGTTTTATTTATTTATATAAAACTTTATGCACATGGCGGACTTAATACCATAATGCATTATCTACCAGTCAACCTTTAGGTGATGTAGAAACGACAAGTGGTAGTTATTGCTGCTACGCCTGGAATTTTAATAATTATTTTATAGCTATTAGCATTTCACAAATTTTCTTACCTAGATTCTTCCATCTTTTTTTTATTTTTACCTACCCCACACAATCAATTCCCTATTCATCACATTCTATCCCTATTTCTCCATTATTTCCTAACTCCTACCCCATAAGGGCATACAGCATATAACTTATAATTCCGTTTCTTGGCCGTTACGTACGACGGTTATACTTTCTTCGTCGCGCGCCGGCGCACGCGCAGCCGGGGTAGCTAGTGATGCGCCCGTATCGATAGTTGCGTCATGTAATTATAGCACGCTATGTAAAGATTTTGAATGAGATTACTGAAGGAATAGTGGTTGTGTAAATCTTTTATAATAATATGATTGCGTAAGCCGGGTTTTCATGCATTATGTCTTTTAGCCGAATCGATGACTAAGTACAGAGTTTGATAAAGATTGTACATTTGGATGAACATGTTTCATGTTGATACACTACAAAGCAGATTGGCAACATCCTAACTTCTTATTTTGGAAATTCATCACTACGTAGATCTTAGCATATCAACTTAATCATGTTGTCGACAACCAAACTTTTAAAACTTGTGCCTAAAATGCCGAAGATTTTCAGTATATGACAGTACAAATATTTTTTTACACATAACATGACATCACGCCTATATTACGCTAAGGTACCATGGGATAGCGGGTGAGCCTATCGCCATCCACAGAGCACAATTTCAACTCTGTGCTGCTATTGTAAATTTTTTGACGTAAAGTTCACAAATAACATTTTGCCCTACCCAGGATTCAAACCCTCGCGATGAGAGGCGCATAAGCTAACCAATAAACCATCGAGGCAGTTAATATATTTTTTAAAGCGGTAACAATATAAATCAGCATCTTGTACTACCATGCTAAAATTGATTTACGTCTATACTATCTACTACTATCGATATCGATACTGACCGCTTCCTACTCCCCTCCCTCCAGTCCCGGGGCGGAAGTAGTATAATTGTGGCGTCTTCCCCTCGCTCGAAAAAGTTCTACCGACCTGTTCTTACTTTATATCTATTATTACTACTTTTTGTACCGCTACTGCTACTTAGTAGAAAGAAATGATTCAAATAGTCTATGGCTTGAAAATGTGAAGATTCTCTGGGTAATTGAGACTTCGAGCAACTATGTTGCGAAACATGGGCTTCTATTCAAGAAATAAACTGGGTTTTAAAACCATTTTTAACCGACTTAAAAAAGGGGAATTTCTTAATTCGATTGTATTTTTTTTTATGTATTTTCGCCGATTACTCAAGGACGCCTGGAGCGATTTGAAAAAATTTAATATACTTGTCATGTGGTCCTATTTGCATCAGGTCACGATCTGGTGATGGCATCTTAAAAAAATGGCGGTCAATCCTCAATTTTTCAAGGCTTCTATAAAGCTTTTCCTATATTACCTAAAAGTACTAGGATATTTTCATCTAGCAATCAGCATTTCATGATACTGAGCTGATGCTGGTAGGTACGACTCCTCAACGGTTAGGAGTACGGGGATAATTCTTAAAATATAGGCACCTTAAGGTTTAAGATCGTTTACTGTATCGTTTTAAGCTATACACAAAATTATGTTTGATGTTATTATATTTATAAAATTGCAATCAAAAACTTTGGTAGATACTTATATTATAATATTGCAGTAAATGAAACAACGTTGCATTTTTGTTATGTTACCAGGTGTCAGCAGTCTAAAAAACAGATTTGCAACTTCAATAGACTTGTGGTCTAGAAGGACTGACTCGAAAATAACGAAATTATGGGTTCTTATTCGGTTTTTGACGAATAGCTACTAAGATAGTTATTATTGTAAACAGCGTATCTAAATCAATGTTTGTGTAGATTGCGACAGTACTTTACCTAACTAAAATTATATGTACTGTTTAGTAAACCATATATCTCATGCAACCCTATATACTTGGCACTTTTAATTCGCAGTTACAGACTTAGTCTACTCAAGGCAATCTTTTTATACGACAATAAACAGTAGGTAGTAGGAAGTCCTTTCCGTCTTGTTGACTCTGCTGTATTGTTTTATTAACATGTCAAGACAGTGTCGACGGAGCATTTAGTGACAAAGTAGTCACAAAAGTATATGAGCAATTGAAGGCAATTTAAAGATCCAGACAAGCGACAACCTGATGTTATAATTATTTAACTGCTTCGAGAAAAATAACTTACTCGAGACTAATAAGTTCAGTCGAAGTTATTATTTAAGTTAGTAGTACCTATGCCATTAAGTTATTCCTTGGAAGTAGGGACGAGAGCAATAAGCCATAGCTTAAGCTATAGTAAACGTTTGTGGTGAACTGGCCTCCAGTCCACCTGATAGTAAGTGTAAAGACATAATGAATTGTTTTGTTAAATTTTGAAGTAGCCGTGGCGCAATAGATAAAACATCCGTCTTACGATCGAGAGGTCGTAGGTTCGAATCATGGCCTTTCACGGCTGTTAACTTCCTCCTAACACAAGCGAATTAAGCTGGAGGAGGTTAACAAGAATACTAGTAATTTGTATCTGCAAATTATTAATAAGCTTTCAAGTGTCAGGCAATTCACAATAGCAGCACGGAGTTGGCATTGTGCCCGGTGGATGGCGATAGGCTCGCCCCCTATGCCATAGGACCTAAAAACATAACAGGTGAAATGTGGATGTTGTACACCTTTACCAAACCCTTCTGGGTAATATAGGCGTGATGGTATGTAAGTAAGCTTTTCTTTAAACTATTTTTTTTAAATTAACGTCATGGCTCTGTCCTGGATTCAGAAGTATAGTATTTAAGTCAGTCTCAAGGCGAAACATAATAGTGACAATAATACGACGGTTCCACGATGATAAAAACCCGATCGGTAGGCACTATCTCTCAATTTATGTCAAACTCGTCATTATTACCGTAGTCTGATTTGCTTGCATTTTTTGCGGCATATTGACAGGTTTGGTGACGTAGCTAATAGATTACTCACTTTTTTACTAAACATTCTCGTTTCCAAAACAACGGAGAAAAAATGTTCAAATAGATTGAATTTTTAAAGCTACGTTTTCACTGAGAATAAGCCATGATGTGATCTTTCTATACATACCAATATAACTGTTTGCTCGACTGACCAACGGATGCATCAACGCAGTGCCTAAACCGCTGGGACTAAAAACATAAATTTGCACGAAGGTTCCTTACTTATTTATTTATTTAAATAAATAAATAAATTACGAAGGGGAGTACTAAGAAGAGGTTTTCACGGAGGATGAATTTACGGATCAACGAATTTCATGCGAATGAAGTCAGGGGCATCAACAAGTAGATAATAATATTATAAAGCTGAAGAGTATATTTCTTACATTATGATGATCCAATTTGATTTTTTTTTGTTGGATAGCCCGTTTATTTTAGAAGGCTATATTGCACGCCCAGTACTTCACTGCATTATGTCGAAATAAATTTAGTTGTCTTTATGATATAATTGAATAGCCAAAACTTTAGCGCACATGCCGCTGAAACAGGCTTAGTTATATCAACAAAATTGTCCAAGGTGTGTTAACTCTATATTGTTGAAGACGTGATGCAATATCTTACCACAAACGTACTTGACTTCTTACCGAAACCGGATGGTACATGGTAACTATAGTCCATGATCATCAGCAATCCACAAAAGCAGATTGTAGATGCGTTGCTCCATCTGAGGACAATGGTGTTATGCCTCATGTTTCACTAATTTCAGGAACTGGACCACCCACCACCAAACCTAAACACAGTAGTGCAAGGACCACTATTGGTGCAGGGTGCAGGTTAAAGGTCAGACGGTGGCACTGCCAGCCTCGAACTCGTTCATTCTTGTTCTACCATCATCTTAAACTCACTAAACTCGAAATAATTACCTTTTTATTTTGTTCAGTTATTTCACAACGCATTTACGAACGACTTTAAGAACATATTTAAATGCATTTTGAATCGAATTTATTATGATAATAGGTATTGTTTTCTTCACATACTATGTACAAAAAAATACATTAACTTTGACATAATATGAAATAATGCTATTTTGTTGTTTCTTTTTTGACTTGGTGTGTTGTCTTGGTGTGTTATATGTTATACGCTACGCTACGTCTAATAGGAGCGGAGCAGCAATGAAATATGTTGCTAAAACGGGGAAAACACTGTCGCCAACTACCAGGCACAATTCCAGACTCCGTGCTGCTTTTGTGAATTTCCTGACGGAGAAATACCAAATAACACTTTCGCCCAGCCCGGGCATCGAACCCGAGACCATGCAGTGATAGCATACGCCCACCACTAGCTAGACCAACCAGCTAGTTGCCGAAATCAACAAAAAGTACCTACTTGCACGTGGAAATCATCACTAATGAATACACGGATTTAATTATTTTATACAAATTCGGTCCGCTGTGTATGCACAGTGTTGTTTCTGAGAAGCTGCGTAAAAAGAGTGTGCTAGTTAGTGCAATGGCACGTAGTTTGTAAAACTATCAGCGCAAGCGCCGCGCGGTTATTTGTTGGGGGACAGCGGTGCTCAACTATGGGGTCTCTTCATGACAGGGGTGCAATAAGTTTTGATTATTGGAACGAAGTTCCTTATTGCACGTTGCGAAAAAAAAGGAACGAAAAGTTGTAACGACACTTTTCGTAGCAATTCTCGTAGCAGCGTAGTAATTACATGCTACGTTACAGCTACGGTGCTACATCATCAGACAAAAAAAATTTCTGTGTCCGTCTCTCTTTCTCGCTTATAGAAAAAAAGAGATAAATTAAATTTAAAAAAAAAACTATAAAGAAAAAAATTACTAGAATTGAGTTACTAAAAAAAAAAAATGCGCACGCTCCATCTCGCTTATAGAAAAAAAAATAAAATTAAAAAATATGATAAGAAAAAAAAATTACTAGAGTTGAGTTTCTGCAAAAATAGGGGCGCTGGCGCGCTCAGAAAGGTCTGCGGAGGCGTACACGATCGCTGTTCTAGTCAGATACCAGGGAGTAAATAGCTCGATATCGTGAACATTATTCCTCACTTGGATCTGCAGAACATACTTTAACTCTAAATCGGTGGACCTTATATACAGGACCTTGTAACGAAACCATAGCGCGATCTAATTCGATCCCAACGCCATCTATCGCGCGACTTCGGAACTAATTGGTGCTACAGAAATATGCTGCGCATAGAGAAAGCAAGCAAAATATTTTCATTTTGTCTCTCTATGAATAATAAAGTAACTAAAAAAAAATATTATCTCTTAAAAAAAAAATACAATTCCCGCCTTTTATTGAGTGTATACAGGTGTTTTGTACATAATAAATTATTAAAAATAGTTACAATAATGAATCCTGACAGTGTTTCTGCACAAGTTCTGGATATTGCTGATGGATTTAGGTAAGTAGAGATTTTATACACACGATAATAAATGCTTTTGTATTTTAGCAAGTACACATTATAACCTTTCTTTACTATTGTGCTAACCAAGTCATACGCGTTATAATCTCTCCATTATTGTGTGTTTAGCAAGTGTACGCGTCATAACATAACTATATTAAATCAAAAGCAAATTATTTTTTAATATTACCACAGAATGTTTACTAATTTTGTTATGTACATTTCATGGAATATACGATTAGAACACATCTAATTATGTCATTGGGATTGGTGATGAGATTATTGATAATGAGATCTGATATTATTATATCGCGAGTAAACTTGCGAATACAACTTAAAAGAAAGCAAGATAATCGCAGAAAAATAATGTTATAGATAAGGTTTGTTATGTGTGGTCATAGAACTATTACTCCTAGAAACCGAGTACACGCATGAAATGTAAAGACACTTTAATTGTGCCGTTTCAGTTCAGTGTAACTCTCTGGTATTTATCAGATTTTCGTTTAGTTTGTCTGTCCGCCAAGCGGTGCATTATAATTTTCAATCAATCTGTTTTTAGCCTTACTTTATACTTAAATTCATACAAGCAGTTTATTTATCTAGGCATTATAAGTCTATGCGTGTGTTTGAATGAACCTCGCTTTTGATATTTTGAAATTCGAATAGCGCGAAAGTTTGAAGATAAGAATTATTTTAAAATTAAGTGTCAGGAAATATTGTTATGTAGCCATTCAGCCTATAGGAGTATTGTGATAATATCTCCACAATGATTTTAAAACTATCATTCGATTATTTTAAGAGAATGATTATAGTGATTATGAATGATCTTGTGTACGCTTGCTACGCTTGATAATTTAATTGTCTTAATTTTTGTTTTTATTTTAATTTGGTTTAAATTTTTGTTACCGTATTTAGTTTATAAATAGACTGTTTTATTTGTTTAGTGGTTAAGGTCGCATACCTTTTACTGCAATCTCGGATGCGAATCCTGATTTGTTGTTATTTGGAATTACCGAACTTCGTTCGATCCGGGTGTCCCTTGACACCTCAGTAGTTTTTTTTATTCGTTTTTTTCGTCACTTTGCTGGTTAAATACAGTGGGCCATTGTGAAATATATGTCAAATAAGTACAAACGTTTGCTTTCATTTACATACATACTTACATACATAAATAAAGTCAAGCCTTTATCCCACGATTTCATGTGAGTAAGTTAGCCCATTGTTAAGTAATGGTCATCCCTAAGGATTGCCACTACTCCCTTTTTTAAGTATTGTCTTTCGAACGACGGGAAGGCACTACAGCTACAGTGGCCTACAGATTTCTTTTAAAACAATTTTTGACCTCTCATATATGTATAAAATTCCAACACCTAACAACAACGCCTAACAATTACCAGTCGATCCAAGGAAACCAAAAATATGCATAAATATATATTATTATAATTATAGTAGCTCACATTTCCCATAAACTTTGAGAGCCACAGTTTAACAAAAGTCAGTTACGACAATCGTCCGTTACAGTTTATCCATCAACTCGGTCTTCCGGTAGAAAGAGACAGCACCATACATTACCCTGTGTGTTAGAACGAGAGAGCAGTATATCCACCTGTCTCAGTTTTTGTTCTTTTTAGTTTTAATTACAAATGGTGCAATATCGGAGTACTTAGCTACTTTTACAGTTTGAATCTTGTATCCTGATAAATCGTATGTTGGATACAAGATCACGCTTAATTTTAGAATACAGTTAGATAAAGATTTGAGCTATATACTCGAAGTACTACTTCTACATTTTTAATTGCTAAAGTTTTATGTATGTTTTGAAGAATTATTTACCTTAAATGAAGTTTAGTAAAGATCAAAACTGAAATAAAGTTAAATCGTAAATTAATAAACTAACTCCTGTGTCGCTGGGGTGTTCACAAACATGCATTTCACACACAAAAAGCACACCCAGATCCAGAACAAATCTTCGCGGACAAAAAGATTTGTCCCATGTGGTGATCGGACTTACAACACCAGCGGATTTGAAAGCGACGAGGCGACCGCATAACCAATACGCCAACCATGCCAACTCATTATAGCAGCGATAGCCGAGTGGAAGGTCGTATTACTGCAAAGACACACACTCAATGTCAATAAATCGCTAATATTCGTCTTTTCGAAGATACGTTTGTATGAAATTATCACTCGCTAATGGTAAAGGAAAACATCGTGAGAAAACTTGTATACTTTAGAGTACCCAAAAAGCGCTCGAGAGTTATAACATATCTTCATATTCTGCGAGGTCTACCAATCTGCAATTGGCCAGCGTGTTGGACTATGGCCTAACACCTTCTCATCATGGAGGTCCGAGGTCTACTTATTATTAATATTTTACTACAGCAAATAGCGTAGCCACTGTTTACCTAATAAGGTAAAAAATACAGCCTATTATTGTCTAAAATTTTCAAAATATTACAGTATATTTTTTTTTTAAACGACACCCGCACTAGGAATAACTCCTGTGTCGCGGGGGTGTTCACAAACATACACAGAGCACACCCAGAGTCAGAACAAATCTTTGCAAATCACACAAAGATTTGTCCCGTGTGGGGATCGAACCCACAACACCAGCAGTTGAAAGTGGTGAGGCGACCGCTTTAACCACTACGTCAACCGTGCACTCAAAGTTTTTTCACTTTATCTGAGAACTGCTATATAGATCATGTTTCATAAGTCAGTCAATCAAATTTCCTAATTACATTGGAGTCGGCTTCCTTTAGCTGAATATCAGTATTTTACGTGGAGTGACTACCATCAGATCTCCGCAACCCAGTATGAGGTGATACGATACTCCTTCTTATACTAGATATTAAACTTTTTGGCCTCTGAATACCCGTAACTGCTGCCATACATCTTCAAATGGCAACAGAGACCGACAGCTTGACGTGCTCTCAAGGCACGGAAGAAACCTCGTTACGTTAAGATGCTAACCAATCCACGACTGACCACGGTTATCATTGCTTATCCTGCAATCAATCGGTACGCGCGGCTTCGACTTGGCCATGTTTTATGAGTCAGTATCATTATTTTAGGCCTTATGGCAACCTCCAAACTGAAACACACAAATGCAAGCTTAATTGTTTTCTAGCAGTTTAAAGGTAAGAAGAAAGTGGTGTTATCTCACTCGAGCAAGTTCATAAAAGCTCTACCACCATCAATGTGACAAAGAACGTGTTAATTTACATCGTTAATATATAAGACAGTTGTCAAACCATGTGGTGACAGGTTGTTGTACCATCCTCGGCGAAACCCCTTTCTTTATACTTGTTTTCTGATTAGAGACGGGTGATAAACAGCTGATGTATAATAAGGTGTTGAATATCTACGTAGGGAAATTAAGGAAAGTGCTCTCATCTTTTCATATACTTCTGCTATATTTTCATACGGAATTTGATTGTTTAATTTAATTAGAATCATATTTATCTTAAACACTAAATTAAATGCAATTGATGATTTTTATCGCGTTTAGCTATGCTTAGCAAATTATACTAAGAAACAGTTGAAAATAATTGTGGGACCAGCAGGATTTGAAACTTGAATTTTTTGAACACCAGGCAGCCTAAGCCCAAGGATACTGTGTTATGAGTCTTGTGCCAGTAATTTCAAGGCCAAATCCTACGACTAAACCAGATCACAGTTTTATTCAAGTACTAATATTTGGTGGCAGGTTCAATGTGAGTCGCCTCAAGCTCTACCACCAGCCAACAGGACTTCAACTTAGACAACAGGCTGCTTGCCTAACTCTATATTGAGTCATGGTAGAGTTATTGTAGAGTCAAGAGATGGTAGCCACCTGTCACTAGTCAGATCAGTACCACTTAATAAGAGCAGTTTATGCAGAAAAATCAAACAATCTTTATAGCAGTAAGTTTGTGAGTGTTTAGGTGTAGGTACTGCCTTATGGTCTAGTGGTCAGCCTATACAGCCTCTCACCGCGCGGTCTTGGTTTCGATGCCCAGGTTGGACAAAAGTGTAGTTAGAGTATGTCTAACACACATATTGCTTATAATAATATCTTACTTTTAACAGGCGTACAACATGGACGAAGCCGCGGACTTAAGCGAGTCTATACCAATATATAAAGACGATAGTTCCAGTGCTAGACGTCGCGCGGAGGCGACGACACGCGAATTATAGCCCAGTTGATGAATCTACGTACTAGATTCGAAACTAGTCGGCGTTTCCCGGCTAAAGTAACGTGAGTAACCCGTATTCTCAATAATAATGTCTTCACCTCACGTCGGTTTTAATAATATTACGATAGTTCCTGTGTGTGTGTATCTAAAAATCTATGAATCTACTATGACGATCTTAATAAAATATGCTGTTGAGATAGTTCAATAGGGGTCTTGAACTAGCCTATATTATTACTGGGGAGTAACATAATAATAAAATTATAGCTAGTGGTACTTACATTAAAGTAACCCCTAGACAACTCAACAGGTTGATTCCCTCACTACGGTAGATTGTAATGGTAGTTGCCACCTGTCACTAATTACGCACGATTGTGATCGGACGATGGTAAGTGGCACGTGCTAGGGGTTGAAAGTTTCGTTATAATTTGAAGAAAAAATCCTTTTGTGTTTAAAGGAAGTTGTGTTTAGTAATGGTGGATCTAATAGTTTGATGAAAGCTGTTCGGAGTGTTGGGTACTTTGGATTTAGTTTTATACTAGCTTTTACATACAGCTTCATCCGCTCGGTACGTCAGTTACAAGTAGCCTATAATTATATTATTATGTTAATTCAGACTTTAACTGATCAGACAGTTTTTGTATGAAAAGAAATAAATATTCAGACATCCTCAGAAAGCTTCACATAATTATTTTACGATTTAAAAAAATAGTTATTGAAAAACCATATTTAAAAAGAATACTGCGTGCCTCTATGTATTTTTAACAATATATAGAGCGAATGAACTTTTAGTGCACGTTATGGTAAAGGACATAATATAGTACGTAATATTAATAAACTACAGAAGATTCCAGTACGTTGCTACATCTAAGGGCTATGATATAACGTAATTAATCTCTTTCTGACGCAAAAGAAATGTAAGGAGTTCCTTTCCTCAAGCTCGTTTACAAGAACTTTTCCAATGTATGCTCTACTGAATATATTTAAATAAAGGCGATAGCCGAGTGGGAGACCGTAGGACTGCGAAGTTAAAAGTCTCGGGTTCGAACCCACGGCACACACCTCTCGTCTTTTCAAAGATATGTGTGTATTTATCATATTAATTATCGCTCGCTAACGGTGAAGGAAAACATCGTGAGGAAACTTGCATGCCTGAGAGTGCCTAAAAAGTGCTCGAGGGTGTGTGAATTCTACCAATCCGCACTTGGCCAGCGTGGTGGACTAATGGCCTAACCCTTCTCATCATGAGAAGAGGCCCGAGCCCAGCAGTGGGACATGTATTAAATACGGGGCTGCGATTATTAAAGGCATTATAATATACTAGCTATTGTCTGCGACTTCTTCCGCGTGGACTTCGAAAACACGAATCTTAACGATTTATTCACAGAGGTGTGTGCCTGTGTTTGAACGCGAGACCTTCAATTTCGTAGTCCTCCGAATCCCACTTGGCTATCGCTACCATACTAATAATATAGTAAACTATAGCATAATACATTTCGTATCATATAAGCACTAAAACAAGATAACAAACTCACAATTTCAGTAAGACTTGACAGGTGACTTTCTTTGAGAAAGCGACCGAGCGCGTTGATGTCTAAGACATGAAAGTTTTACACCAGTACTTTATAATATTGTTATGATTTACTTGATAATTTTGATGATTACAAGATAAATGTATTGTTAAAATTAAGCAAGAGACGGTTTTGGAACGATTCAAGGTTAAAAATAAAATATGTACACATTTTCTGACCCAACTTACGGGTGTAAGTGTAAGTCCTAAAATGTTCACTCAGTTTACTAACCTACAGTAGGTTGAAACAAAATTAAATTGTTAAAAATTGATTATTTTATGCTCTACGTTCTAACCATAAGTACCTATGATCTAATATAAATTGATCAGATTCTTTTGCAAAAAGGTAGTTTAATCGATTAAGTCCCTGCAATAACCGATCTGTAAATGAACTTGCAGGAGGTAAACGAAATGGTAATTAGTAACATCTACCTGTGAAAATAAGATTTTAATTGTTGCTAACGAGAAAATACGATATTTTAAGCCTGTGACTAGATTATCATCAATGTTGTAGATTTTTGACTTTTACTATCACATATTATATTTGTGGTTAAAATTTATATATTCATTTCGAATTTATAACGGAAGATATATTAAAGACAGACGTAAGATAGACAGATAGTCAACATATTAAATTTTGAAATGTATATTTACGATATATTAATATAGAGACACATAAGAGAAGTGAGAGAAGAATATGAGAGAACAATATATGAGAATATGTAAATAATAAAAAAACTACCCAAAATCCTTTACAACAATTAAATTCATAAGTCACATTTAATTTGAAAGACTTCCAAAATAATTATGCCATTTAATTAATCTTATAATGAATACGGTTACTTATTTTAATCTCGTTAATTAAAGCTAGAAGGCTAATGGTACGCTTGAAGAGGTACGGAACGGTTAAAAAAGTAACAAAGACGTTGTTTATGGTAATGTGTGAGCATAGAGCACAGAATGATGAACTTTGTTTCAGAGGTACGTAAGAAAGTAATAAAAACTTTTTCGTTATTTGACAGTTATGGATTCACTTTTGTTCAACAAGAATGCTAGTTCTGTCCGGCACCCCACCCGTGTGGAACGTCACTAAAAAGTAGGCAGTATCTTAATCATGGCTATACACTACATGTGTGTGCAAATTATCATCAATATTGATACAGCTATACAAAACTGTCGTGTTTGTTAGTAAGATTTCTGGACGGCAAAAAAAAAGTCTTAACAAAAAAAAACCTTTGCTATTAGAAAAAGCCTTAGAAAGGTAGCTATTTGTGTGTTGCAAAAACAGACAAGCTAAATAGTTTTTTACCGTACGGAATATTGATGACGCAAGAACAACTCGTACTTGGCTGTTTTTTTTTTTAATTTTATTTTTAAATCCGTTTTAGATTTTTAAAAGATCTTACTGGTGTATTTAGAATGACCTCTTTGTAAGGATTAAGCATATCTCATTTTTTACACTGCTAAGTCAGTATCAATATTATACAACTGAAAAGATGCTTTCCTAGAGAGTAGTATCATTGCCACCAACGTAAACTGTAACGTGTAAGTGAGCTGTGCACGTTTAGAAAAAAAAACAAATAAAATATTGTCTAATAATTTTTGGAATTTATAATGTGTAGATATCTCCTTTAAACTTATAACTACTCTAAATATAGAATACAAAATATATTATTACATTCAGTGTCATAAACTACAAACTATATAGCGCTGTTTATCGGTATATTTGCCAAAACAGGTAGATAGAAAGTTTTTTAAAAGCTTTAAAAACTCTAATGATGAATACACGGAGATGATCGCACATCGTGAAAAATAGCGGTTTAAATGAAAAAAAAAACACCTTAATAAACGAGGTATAATCCAAAACTTAACAATATTAATAAAAGGCAGCATACGTCTTAATTGCCTTCAATTTCCATACACAAGGCATCCAATTATTCAAAGGAACTTCAATCACAACATCCTTAAAACAGAAATAAGTACTCTGTCATCCAAAATGTAATGACGATTTTCCGTCCAAATAAAACACTGGCCTTTTTACATAAGGACAACTTACATAAGGCTTCATATGTGTGTGTAAATGTGTAAATGCGCCGGCGCAGAAGTTGTTCCACTTAAGCGCATTTGAGCCGTGGCCGCCGCGGCAAGCTCACGTCTAGCGGACTGATAGCAAAACAATTCTGAACAAAATTGTGTTAGTGAGTGCTTGTGGAACCGAGTGATAGAAAGTTGGATAAAAAATTCTTGCATTATTTTTTGCTGTTGCGTGGTTGCTGATTTCCGGTGGAGGTACGTTTATTTTTCAGGTGATTTATTGTATGTTTTATTATATTTTTTTTTGGCTCAGCGCTTAAGATTCTTCAGTTATGAATTGTTTTTTTTTACTTTTAAGGCTGGTCAATATCAATTTTATACAAATATTTTATTTTGATAGAATTGGATTTAAAAGTTATGTAATGCGGTCTACGCCCATAATCTAAACATATTAAGATTAATAATGACTTTAACGTGAAAAATTCATTTTACTTAAAACTACTGTACGTTTTAAGTAATGATTTATTCATAATTTAAAGCAAATTTGTCTTAATAAATGTATGTTCTCAACTTTAACCAATGCATCACATTATAGGAAAATCATTAGAAACAATTTTCATTTATATTCAACCGATTCTTTATTTCCTTTGGGAATCGAACTTAACTTAAAAACAAGTTATAGCCTCCATAAAAAACTCCACGTGTAAATAAAACAGTTTTTATCACTTGAAATATTCTTATTAGTCAAAAAGAATTGCTTCCGAATTCTGACTCACCGACGATTCAAGGTTTTTACGTTGTTAGTCGTTATTGGAGACTGTAAGTTATACGGCGTTAAAAATATAAAATCAATTATATTTCCAAGCTTGATCTATCTTGCAGTTTATAAAAGACCTTTTGGAATTCCTTGACGAAGATTGAGACTATGGATGTTTGATTGTCATTTAGTTACCTACCATCTTATAGCATTGTTTGCACTACAGTTTGAGTTATTATAACTGGTAGATAGGCATTGAAGGAGTAGTCCTGCCTCTTAGCACGGCATGCTACTCTTAACATTTTGATTTGACTGGGACGTAGTTATCAACATAGTAGTTTCAATTTATTTTGTCTTGTCGTATCTAAATGTCAAAAGTAACAAGCCGTGCTAAGGGAATGATAGTCTTTTTAAGTCCAAGAATTTAAGTTACTTATAACAATCAGGTGGATTACAGATCTTTTTGAATTTTAATTTTAATATCATGACAACGAGTATTATAAACATTATTCAAAAAATAGTGTTAGTATCAGTGTAAAGTATTAATGTAAAAAATAGGAAGTGAATAAGTAATGCAATGGCGGTATGAGGAAGGATGCACTGTAAATAAAAGCAGTTGTGTTGTTAGGCATTTTTTACATACGACTAGCTATATATTTTAACACTTAAGATTTAATTTCCAGCTTATTTTCACATAAGTAGAGTCTTTCAAATTCTATTTGTGATGAATCTAAACCAAAAATACTTAAACAAAATTAAATTAACTTTAAACTTAAGTTAAATAATATATAATATATATATGCAAATGTATGGATTGAAACAAAGTAACTATATATTATATTGTTACTTTGTTTTTATATATCGTTTAACGGAGATAACGTGTAAAAAGTTAGAACAAGAAATATAATTAAAACTTGCTTTTAGAATAATGACCAAAATATTCTATAAATTTTTATCTTAAAACCAAATGACATAATCAAGAGTTACTTGAACTTTAACAAAACAGTTCGATTCTACCAAATAAATTTGTAATAACTTAAGTAACGATTATATTGCAATGGTTTACGTAAAACCGTTTTTACCAGCCCGCCGGAATTGCACAAAACTACCACTCTGTAGTGACCGTTTACTCTAAAGCTATTGAATTGGATTTTAGGAGAAAAACCTTTTTCTTTCTTATAAAGATATCAGCTTTAGAAAGAAAATAGAAGATTAACATCAAAAACACACGAAAAAAATAGTTATTTATCTGGGGCCACCGGAGTGGCCCTGTCGCGAGTATTCAACTCTGGCCAAAAATTATACTTGGCCTATCCGTTTCTACAAGAACTTTATCTGAAAAGTAATGAAAAATTAATTAATTTTTACCTTATGGCCATGTGACGGTAGCTACACGGCCAAACCTCATATTTTGACAAAGGTGTAGAGTTTGTAAAGTTACGGATAGGGACTCTACCTGTAATTTCACAAACTCTATCCGACAGTTAGGGTGTGTAGATTTGGAAGTTTAGGTCTACATAAGATCTGATAACTTTTTGACGCCGTTCAAACCGTTTCGTCACGGAAATATTTAACATAGAATTTTTTGGGATTTAGATTTCTAAACAATTCGTCCATTTCAAAGTCTTTAAAAACTGTGACTTTTCTTTTTGATATCATCCAAATATATTTCTGTGAACTGTTGGTAGACTAGAAATATTCTTATTTAGATAACCAATACTAAAAGCGACTAGAATGTGATGATGGAACGCTGTTGTCACAGCAGGTAGTGATTTGGCTACGCTCGATTATTGCCATCAGATGAACTGCCGCCGTTCTGTCTGCTACCGACAGTGATAAAAAACTTAGGAAGCCAAATAACTATAACAATATCAAGAAAAAGATTTCATTTAATTTGAACTCATTGACTCAAATAACGAAAACTTCAATCAATGATTATTTGGCAGTAATTTGTTAGATTCTATCCGGCTAGTTTAATAATTGGAAAATGAATGCGTGATTAATTACATAATATAATATCACGCCTATATTATCCAGAACATTGTGGCTGAGGCTGAACATTAAATAAAGCCCACATTTCACCTGTTATGTTAAGGTCCCACGTGATAAGGGGTGATCTGATCGCTATCTACATACCACAATTATAACTCCTAAGCATTTCTTGACAAAAAGATCCATATTTACACTTGTGCCCGACTCAGAAATAGAACCCGACACCTCGCGGTGAGAGGCGCACACGCTAACCAGTAGACCAACAAGGCAGTTAAATACAATATTCAATCATAATTTAATTAACCACTTGTTAGTTTTTACCAGTTCTAGTTTCGTAAATTAGTTAATTAATTATAGTTTAATTACAATGTTTTATGTTGTAGCTTAGTTATTAATTACTTTACATATCCACCTGACGCCATTGAGGCAATCAATCTTAGAATATCTTAATAAGTAATATAACTTTTGCCATTCTAATACAAAGAACGAGGAGGAGATATGAATTCTAAGTTGTATTACGTATTTTCAACCAGTTTTGATAACAACTAGTTTATTTCGAGGCACCGATCAACCTATAAATTCCAGTATAAGCTTGTCTTCCATTGCACAGGAAGCCTATACTACGCAAGAACATCTTATACTGAAAATGTATAGGTAAGTGAAGCCGACTAAACGTTCTTACTAACAAAATTTCGGGTAGACAGCATATCGAAATGTTTAATAATTTCTGGATTTAACAATTAATTTTATTGATAAATTATACGTAAATGATGCTGATGTCAAAGTTAGATGCACATACTTATCTTAAAACAACAAATTCAGCAATTTTGAGGTCTTTTAAAACATTTTGCGACCCCATAAAAATTGCTGTGGAGATAATTGAAAATTAATAGGGCTAGCAGCTAGTATACCGAGCACGAGATAGATTCTGTCGCGTTTTTGTACCCAAATATAACAAAAACGCGGCAAAATCTTACGAAGAAAAACATGGATAACTAATAAATTTTAATACCAACTGCGGTCAGAAATATCATCATAAGAATAAAATCAAAAAAAAACTTTTTATTCAACTATTTATACGAAAAAATCAATAAATTATTTAAAACTTAAAACCTATTTATCCGCGAATAAACACCAAAACCATTTGACCATCAAATCTTACATAAGTTATCAAGTGAAAACAATTTTTTTATAACTTCAAGTGTGAGAACGATTGTGGCGGGTTCTAGGTTACAAACGCTTTGTATTGCCGTTCCCATGGAGTTACTGGTGTTATACGTAATTGTTTTATTTAAGAGTTGAGGAAAAAATGCGGAGGCGACGAGTATTTGGTAGTTTGTGTGAGTTGGCGACACCTTTGGATTAAATTATCTTGTAAATTTTTCAAGCAATTACTACCACTGGTATTAAGTAGTAGCTGCTCCCGCGTTTTGACCCGTGTTGAACCTTACTGCTCCGCTCCCGTGAAGTTAAACGTAATTTAAAATATTTAAAAACCTTTATTGAGAGTTAGACTATGAAACACAAAAACAATTATCAAAATTTTACCAGTACTTCTTGAGATTAGCGCTGTCAAACAAACAAACTACTTTTCACCCGCGGTTTCGTCTGCGTGGTAGGCACATCAATAAAAAAAGCTTATGTTAGGCGCCTTGTAGTCAGTTCCTGCATCCTGCATCTAAAATTTATTTAAGATGTGTCCAGCCGTTTAGAAGACAGCCGATATAAACAGACAGGCAGACATAAAGACCGATATACAGACAAAATAGGCAAAAGTATCGTGCCACCAACTATACTAGATTGAAAAAACATTGTTATTTTGACATTAAAAACAGACACTAACAAAATGTAGGCGAGCTTTTGAGAGCTTAATCGCGGTTACAAACATACCAGCTCATCTTAAACCTGCAGCTAAATATTTAATTCATAGTACATGCGCAATTTTGTTTCGATTTCTGGTTTGGTGGTAAGATGCTTTCAAGCTATGTAGCGACGCTCCCACAATACTTTATGGAATAGTATGGACCTTATGTATGTTTAAAGAAGCTGCTACTTAACATCATATGAAATACAACTACTATAAGTTGTATAAACGTAAAACCCTCTGAGTTTTGGTCTCTGAAGCTCAAGTGCTACTTTTTTTGTTATTTTTTTGTTTTAAAAAACGACGCCCGCACTAGGAATAACTCCTGTGTTGCGTTGCGGGGGTGTTCACAAACATACATTTCACATACACAGATTTCGTCTTATATAAATACATATCGTCTTTGCTTATGGCAGGAATAGAGGCCGAATCTGTCAAATATTTTGTGAATAAACAAATATTCAGCCGTTCAATCTCTTCATGTACACAAACAATGATATTTTTATTATAATTGATAATATTAGAACGAGTCCTATTTTTAGTAAATAACTATATCTCATTATTGATTATTAAAAATTACGACCGAAGTTGAGTTGTTAAAGTTAACCCGGTATGCAGAGTTCACAGGTTCAAATCCTACCGGTCTCATAACTTTTTTTACTGTTGATTAGTACATATCTATAATTTTCAATCCCAACGCGTCTTTGTCCTTAAAATCTATATCAGCAAATCGATACATCTTCAAATTTATCTATATCCAAACACCTCATTACCATTCAAATTGACGAACTACTCGTCAAGTGACAGTAGCACCTTTCATCGATGTTTTTTTGGAAATAAAGCAAAAAGCGGCAGTACAATGGTTAAAGTGGCTGATAGCACTTTCTAAAATGATCGGTCGACGCCGCCGGCGAGCGAATATTGTGTTTGCTAGGTACTTATTGAATGATATTGTTTTGATAGATCTAGTGATAGGAAGTTTGGTTAGAAGGTTTTGTTGTATCTTTGTTTCACATATTAATTAATAATATATCTTTAATATCTAAAGTTTGCCTGGCAGAAATTGCGTCAAGTGATAAGGCCGCCCTTTGCATATTGTTATTGTCTTTAGTTTGTAATGAAATGGTATGGAAATAAAGTTTTTTATCTATCTTATCTTATCTATCTTTATGGACTAGATGGCGTTGTGTGAATGTTGAATTATATTTTTTTTATTTATTTATTGTAGTCGTAGAGCTGGAGAGGTTGTTTGTTAGTTGAACGTGATAATTTTTGGAATTACGGGATTGATTTGGATAATATTTTAACGTTAAAATTACATATCGAGTTACTTTTCAACTATAATTATATTCGATGTGTTGAAAAAAATACAAAGTCTCCTACAAAAATTTGTTTGTTTTAAGACCTTATTATTATAATTAGGTATATAGTAATAAATCACAATCATTATAATTACTTTACACTTGCGAACTATATTAAAATAATTACTGAAATAACAACTTGTAAACTTTTGATATTAGATTTATAAAAATTGCTCTTAAGTGCTAAAAAAATTATTTATCTTTTTATTACTTTGTATGTGCCTCACAGTTCAGTTTCGATAAAAAAGCCGCAGTTGAGAACAAGTGGTGAATTAAAACGTTTGACAGGCACATATATATAGTATTTTGGATCACTCTCCAGCGAATGTATCCTACTAAAAATCAGTAATTTAACATGCATACCAATTCTAATACTACCATCAACAATTTAAATATCGAATCTCAAATCCCCCACCAAACTAAATCACCAACCGGAAACGTCATTCCATGTATTTATAACCGCCATGACACCATAAAGTCCAACAATAGACCATAGACTGAGGTGTGGTCCTACGTCATCCGGCTCGAAATGGTTCGTCAGTTTGCAACCTACCGACCGATGCATGAACGTCCTGTACCTGAACTTGACTTTGGAAGGATATGGAAATGTTATCGGTAAGGCATGAAGGCTGTAAGCATATTCAGTTTTATTTTATTTTCTTTTTAATTTTTAAACCTAACTGTTCCGTGTGATTTTTTTCCAATATAAATTTTTTTTTAATATTTTTTTTCTTGGTTGAATCGTAAATTATTGTAGCGCGCAGCTTTTCAGTATTTTTTGTTTTTTGGTAAAATATATCTCTGCAATCAATTGACCGGGTCTTCGTAGAGTAAGAGCGTTCTGTACGATGACCCTGTCAAACAATGAGCAAGTAAAACTGCAACAGAAATCCACAAATAATACATTGAGTATACCAGAAAGAAATAATTTCAGTAAAGTAATATCAAAGAAATATCAAACAATCTCTCAATCACGTTACTCGTCTTGAAGGACCAATAAATTCAAACGATACGACTGACATACTAAACATGTAAACCATCACCACTCTCCATGTATCAGGATCATGACGAAGGCCGCGTCATTATGACATATCAGTGAATGTTTTGTACCACGATAGAATCAACGAACTCTTCAATACATTTGCTGTGAAAGCGACAAACCCAATGACTGAGTTCCATCAAAGCGTTGCAATGATGATTACTGACGAGCGCGTGCGCACCACGCTCGACTCGCCAGGATCATGACGCGAGCGGCGTCATCACGATAGGCCAATGATTCAGTAAGTTGACCAATAATAGTTTCTGGATGCAGTTCCTCCGATGCAGTACTGAAACTTAAGATTATTTAAATATTGTCAGTATCATCATGATAGCTGTACATACTCAATGCCACATGGGATCTATATCAAAATATGAACGAAGGTCTACGTTTAATTGCGTAACGTAAATAATTGTTATTTTGGCCTGGGTGCTTGATACCTACCTGTTTAATTTGAGATGCGGGATTGAACATTTTTTACTTCAGTTCAAGGTCAAATGATTTGGCTCGTTTTCGTAAAACGATCAAATCACGTGCCTCGTCACGAATTCAGTCCCACCATTACAAGAATGTTGTTATTTCATCATAAAAGTTTTAAAGTTTTTGATACTACATTAGCATTTTGAGGTGGCCCATGTTTGTTTGACCTTTTTGATTTTTCTTTATTTAACCAAAAATCTAAGAAAATAACTTAATGAAAAACCACAGCATAAACCACCGAAACAACCTGTCGTCCATTGACTGCCACTACCGTTGCTACAGCCTGCTGCGCAGTCATCGTGCGAAACAAACAGACGTCCTGCGTGTATGACTGTATGCTTCACTGGAGCATGAGCCACGTGGGGCTACTCGACCAGCGCTTGATGGTTGAAAGAAGTCATTGAGGAACCTCGTAAGGTTCAGTCACATTACGACAGTCAATTTCTGGAAAAAAAAATCATACATTCACGCCGTTTAGGCATGAAATGACGCGATGAGTGACATGCCTTGCAATGAGATTGTTCAAGCATGGCAAGATCGCATCGCAATCCGTGATGTCCGTAATTCACTAAAAGTTTCTTCGAATTGTAAATTGTCTCAGTTTGATACCGGTTGTAGTGACGATTTTATGCAAGGCAACTGACGAAGTTAGTGGAACCAATGATGAGAGAAGATACAACGAATGGTGTATATGCATTTTGATGATGAGAGAATATACAAAGGTGTATAATAATAGGATGTTATTATATGTAAAACAATTATACCATAGATCAGGGACTAAAAAATACATTTGTCATTATTATTAACAACAGGATGTGGGTAACTGGACTGATGTATGGTTTCCATGGACCTTAGACTATGAGCGATCAGTTGCAATAGTTTTGGGGTAGGTCAATTTCAGCAACTGAACCATGCTACCGCAAAAAATGTATAGTATCATGTTCACCGTCAAAAACAGTATGAGCAGTCACCGAGCGAAACAAACAATCGTCCTGTATGCTCCAGTGGAGCAGAGTCCACGTGGGGCCACTCGACCACGCAGTGGCCAACGGGTTGTGATTCACCTCAGTTAGCTGCACTGGAGAGGAAACTTCAAAACAGTTCTGAAACCGAGTGATGGTCGGTTGAGTTGGTAGCACTGGACAGTGACCATCGGAACAGTTCCGAACATGATGGTTGGTTGGCTGCTGTAGAGAGTGACCATCAAGACCGTTTTAAACAGAATGGTTCACTGACTTGGTGCTGCTGGTAAAACTGGAGACTGGGTATCCAAATGGAACAAAACTTCGAATGAAAGCTATCATTGGAAGGCTTTCAAGAAAATCTTTGTTTTATTTACTGGTCGTTTCAAATCTGTTTAGATAATGATGAATGTGGTTCTGCAATTAAATATTTTAGTGTATTTTATTGCCATGGCTATGTACTGCGCGTGGCGTACCGACGAATCTTCTTCTTCTTCTTTTCTCAATCAATGGTCAAAGTTTTATATAACCCCCATATAAAACTTTGACCATTGACACGAAAAGAAGAACAAGAAGTATCGTGCTTTAATAAAACAATGTCCAAATGCAGGATGACATATTAAGATGTCCATTTATAGCAGTGTCTTATTAAATGCCAGAAATACCCCGCCAAGTTTTTAGTTCAGAAAAGGGCATGTGAAATCATTTCTGTCTGGAACATTATTATTATCATTAAATAAATTAAGCTTCGAGTTCATACCTTCACATAAACCTTAAGTCATGGTTCAGTGCCGTCCCTACGTAGGGTATTCCACAATCATCACGCTTGGCAGACGATGCAACTAGATAAAAAATACAGGTGGTTGGTGTCTACCCCTTAGACCTTGAATATTAAGAAGGGTGTTGACGTTAGGTTGCTGGTGGTGGTCGAAAGACCATTCTAATTTTAAATAAATAAATGATATATTTCTTATTGGTTAATCTATGGTCTCTTTCGTTCTATTATTGTTAATGGCTACTGTCTTCTCAGAAAGCTTTGTTTGCACATTTTATGTCAGTGCTGATATGTATGACACAACTCAGGAGTTTTGCCCAGGGCACCTTGGTTTCAACTTCGCATAGCCTCCGATTGATGATGATATATTCTAGAGTCAAACTAATCTTACAAACTATTACTTCATTGATACAAAGTCTGATATTCGCCTTCCCTGTATCCATCGGAGAAGTTTCCTAAGTCATGTAAAGTTGTAAAAAGTGAATCACCTCACTTTCATCATTCGGCTAACTTCACCGCAGTCGGCCTAAAGAACTATGAAAAGGGAACTTCATAATTAAACAGTGATGCTTTTTATTCTCTATGATACATTTAGTTTTGTATTTTTCTTGTAAATTCAACTGATGTTAAAAAACCTTAGAATTTTATTTTCAGTAGCGAATTGCCGCCGCCCAGACAATTTAATACTTAACGGTATCAAACATTCAAATTCATGAATTAAGTAATTGATAGTCGTATTGCACAGAATTACATTTAAGATCGTGATAACGATGAACTAACAAATTATATGGTGAATCAAAGCAGTTAGTTTTTCGTGCACTCTATCTCAATAAAAAATAAGAATGAGAGTTGAATGGCAACTAAAGTAGTAATTAAAGATTGAATATTTGATGTAACTTTATGAAATACTGTTGTTATTATTACGCTATTTGATTGCGGTGTGAGCACATCACTAAAGTAGCATAGCCAAATTGTCTATGTTTTGGAAATGGCGGAGGTTGAGACAGAACTCAATAACGAAACTTTAAAATTTAACTAAAACATGCTATTTTTTTTAATTAAAAGTCTTTGGAATTATTTGGAGGGGTGTTATACAAGTAATATTGTGATGTAAAAGCAGCAATACTCTAGTGGGAGACCGTAGAGCTACGAAGTCAAAGGTCTTGCGTTCGAACCCACGGCACACACAATAATATCAATAAATCGTAAAAATTCGTCTTTTCGAAGATATGTGTGTATTTATCATATAAATAATCGCTCGCTAACGGTGAAGGAAAACATCGTGAGGAAACCTGCATACTTGAGAGTGCCTAAAAGAAAAGTACTCGAGGGTGTGTGAAGTCTACCAATCCCTTGGCCAGCATGGTGAACTATGGCCTAACCCTTCTCATCATGAGAAGAGACCCGAGTCCAGCAGTGGGACATGTTTAGTTACAGGGCTGCTATTATTACTTTTATTTATGCTATTTTACAACACCAAACCTTTATTGTTATTGTATTGTTAATAAAATACTACTTAATAAACAACTTCAGGGCACTATTGTGCAAGCAATAAGGTTGTAACCTTGTCGAAAATCGATATCGACAAAAAATCGTTAGTCAACTGACCTCCGGCTTTTTGTCGATAAACCAGGGATGTTCAACGATGGTCAAATTTTTTATTCGTAGTTATTAGGGTCACTCATTAAATTCGGAGTAGGGCGCAACCCTGACTCTGTTAGGCTTAATCTAAGATTTAGCCTAGATAATAACTGTTGTAGGTTATAATGTAATAGAAATCATTTAATACTTTTTATGTTCTTTGTCAATCATTCATTATATTTATAAGGTTTTGTTATTCAACAATGGCAAATTAGGCAAAAAATTTATAGTCAAAGTATCTATAGCCCATAAACGACGACAAAAAACATATCGCAGACTTTAAGTCTCAAGAGCAAAAGTGTCAAAAATATTCGATTCTCATGACAGAACATAATAATGAAACATTATCATTATAGGTTAACATTTAAACTTTCGCGTTGCATGATTAAACTTAAATATAACAGGAATTAACGTGATAATGTATATATTTACCTTCAAGCTTTACGCTTTACGTTATGTCAGACGGATTGCACTGGCTGTGGTCGCAAGCGAACTTGTTATTAAGGTAGGCCGAGACAGATTAGGTAGGCCGTATTGTATCAATAAATCAATAAACTTGAAAAAAAAATAAACTTGAATTATGAAATAGGGGTGTTGCTCACGTAGTGTTGGTCTATTTGGTCGGCCACGGTTTCGCCTATTCGTCATAGGCGAAACCGCGGTTGACTAGATGGACCAACGTTGCGTGGGTGGCACCCGTATTTCATAATTTCAATAATGTTACAAACTCACGTCAGTTTTAATAAAAAAAAAAAGATTTAAAAGTATCAAAATGTAACGATTTTGACGGCTTGTACCCGGCCCGTGTACAAGCCGTCAAAATCGATACATTTCTAAACTTTGACGTGAATCTTATCTGGAACGCACAGCTTCGCTTGTGCAGTGGGAATAATACCATTTAAAACCTAAAGCCCCTTCTATTTAAATGCTTGCCCTCTGTGCCGAAACGTAAAGGCTAAAAGGTAAATATTGCATGATCGCGTAAGAAAGCTTTCCACCAAGACATTTAAGTTTATTAAGTACCAAGCATAATTAATTAATTTAGCAGTAATGAGCAATAAATTAGCTGTTGAGTTGGTCATCAAAAACTTACAATCTAATATTGAATTCTGTGAGGTGATTCTGTTAGGAAAACTCTCGGCATCGAAATTTGTGTATCCTTAATTTTATACAAATACGGTCGATATTTGATTGACAGAAATTCAAATTTCATGTGATTCCATTTAGGGAATGCGCATGTATATTTTATAGTAAGAACAACCATTAATAGTTTGAATTTACTTACTCCATCTACCAACAACATGGATAAAATATACTATATCGCCAATGCATGCTTATTGAGTATAGTATAGTCTTGTTCTTTTTGGGTAAGCTGATAGCTGTTACTTTGAATTGTCAATAGCTACTGTTAAATGCCTGCAATTCCTAACATCAAGCTCTCAGGCTTGGTAGATGGTGGCCATTGGTAGCGATGACAGATATATTGATCACTGACTTCTTTCGTTATACAAGAAAAGAATCAAAGCTTAAATCAGGTGTATCAATTTAAAGCACAAAATTATTCTCACTGATGATGAATAATTAGGTAATTTGAGCACGAAATTATTACTTAATCCAAGGGAATTAACTGAAATGGTTCATCAGCTGCCTGTGACCGTTTAATTCGGAGAGGTTGTTACAGCTACCAGGTGAGGTCAAGTTTACTTCAACGAAGGTTGCGATTGTCCACGCTAGTAAGATTTTTACTGGTTGACTACGGTATGACATATTTTTATTATTATTTATTTTTGTATAGGCTTTTATTATGATTATATAGGTAGAGGTTTATTTTCCAAATACTAACAACTGTTACATCATTCTGATATTTGTGAATATGGGTAGAAATATATTTCCATCGACATAAATGTAAATTTTAAAATTTCACAAGCTTTGGCTTGCGGCTCCATTAGAAACTGACAGTACCAAAGTAGTTTAAAGTCCGTTGAGATTCGGTCGGTTTACGAATTGAGAATAGTATTTGCTGGAAAGAATATCAAACATTAATACAGGCATTTTGCATTTATAATGTTATTAGGATACAAATGCTTACAATAAGTTTTTAGTAACTTATATGATGGTAAACTTAGATACTTATAGCATTGAAGTGGATAAAATAGATCTAAGACGTTAAAAAATTACGATAAGTCGGCAACGTTCAGTCCTTGGAAGGTTCGCATGTCGGCACTCCTACGTGCTTCAGATTATAAGCTTTGTGCGCCGGCGCCGGTTGCCATGCAAACATTTTGAAACAGTAAAAAAAAATGCCTCGGTATTGCTAGATATACCTACTAAAAGAAAGTTTGGTTTTTAGTGTTTGCTTACTGTTAGGCAGCTTTCTTTACCCAAATTGTATAAAGGAATATTTACAATCGTTACAACTTTGCTCCAAAGTTGAATCCCCAGTAAAATAAAATTAATTAACAAAAAAGTCTCCCACCAATATTACACCCTACAAAAACTTTTACCAAACATTTCTTCAAATAATTTCCTACGGGAAACAAAATTTTACATGCCCTCATTTCCCATGAAGTCGACAATAGCCAGAGGTGCGCAGACGCCGACGTCAAAATGGCGGCGCTGACGTCACACCGGAAACGGCTCCGTTTTGAATTTGGAACGGTCGAGCGAGCAATGGCGGAACATCCGGCGAGCGAAGACGTTACAATGAGTGCGCGTGCGACGGTAAAAATGTTCTATGTAGATCGATTGATCATTGATCTTTATTGTTTCGATCGGGATCTATACTGTTTTATTTGTTTTATTGCACCGTATTTCTTTACATCTGTTATAGTTAATTGTGTACCCACAATGAGGCTATATTTTAGGCTCTTTAACAACATAAATCAAGCTTGTTGATACAATTGTTCGGCAACATAACGTCCGACCTCGGTTTGTGCTGAAAAGATGATACATAATTTATTTTTAAAAAATCTGACTGTGTTTATTTTATATTTAAAGTTTTTATCATAATTTGCCTCACTACTAGATTATTAATATTGAAGTCTAAGAGCACGGTGATTACATCAAAAAATATTAAGGTTGTGTCGCACTTACTGCCTGCTAACCTAACCTTGATTGTGATTTAAACAGATTCGGCATGTCAATATTGTGACAAGTTATGTATAATTACATAATTAAATATCACACAACTTTCACACATCATCTTCTAGTCCCAAACTAAGCAGAGCTTGTACTATGGGTACTAGAATGACTGAAACTAATACATATATAATTTTCTTTTGTAAATACATACTTATTATACATGAAACATCCAGACCAAGACAAACCTCCACGTTCATGTACACAAAGATTTGTCTTGAGCGGTAATCGCACTACCGACTTCGCTATTCGGTCGTCGGTGAATCTGTGTCTTCATCATCAAAATCAATCATAATAAGGAACACCATACCTAATGACATAAAATCATTGCCTTATAACAAATTTGTAACTAGTTTAAAAAAATGGCTTTTAGAGCAAAGCTTCTACTCTGTGGCTGACTATTTAAATATGAACAAGAGATGTTAACTTTTATTTTGTATAATTACCAAAAATATTCTTGTATCTCATTTTTTTTTTCTTTTGTATACTATGAATAACTGTTTGCATGCCCTATTCAGGCAGAACATTCTGTACCTATCTGACTTTGTACAACCTAATACTTCAATGTTCTTGCAAATAAAGAATTTTTATTTTATTTTATTTTATTTTTAAGGAGGCTGGCTGAAATTCAGTAGGAATATCGTAAAAGGCAGGCAAGATTTTAACAGCTGACTGAATAACGAAAAACCTAACCCTTCTTTTTCTATCACTGTTCCCCGCTTCCTCTTTATAATAAGGCCTAGTATATTGAACCCGGAACACAATTTTGACTGCCCTCTCTGGTTAGCTTCTCCGGTGGGATTATTTTGTTAGAAACCAATAATGGATCAAATGGTAAACATACCGCTAATTGTGCGGTTACGGCTAGAGATGGGAAAGGAAATGTCGATAAAGATGGTATTATTCAGTAATTAAATAATACTTTGTAGTGAAAATATAGCTTAAAAATTCTGCTTCGTTCTTGTCTCTTATTTATTAATAATGGTAATCGTATCTATCTTATATTATATTCTTGTGTCCCAATGTTACGAGTATTTATAAAACTCCTCTGAAAAGGTGTGACCAATTTTCATGTTTTTTTTTTGCGCAACCTATTTTGAGGCCTACCAAGGCCTCAAAATAGGTTGCGTAGTACGCAGGCGGATGCTAGTAATATACGAAAAAAATGTTTTATTATTATTACCGGTCTTTGAGATAATTTAAAATCAATAGTTTTATCATTCATAGATCGACTTAATCGAACTAATCTAGGGTCTCCCTTCCAATTGACAAATAATTTCACAAATCGTCGACAAAAATTGACTACACTTTTATAAAGTGCCATCACTAATCTTAACCGCTAACATCTCGATACAATATTAGTTTTCGATATTCTGATTCTTAATAATTCTATTAGCAAAAAATACCAGTAGTAATACAAACTGGTTTTAGGGTTCCTCGCCATGTTAGCTTTCGAAACTGTAAGTGCTAGAAAGCTGAAGCTTACATTGCATGTATATTTATGTTAACTATACGAAAACAGAAGTAACTCAAAATTTAAAAAAGAAAAACATATACCACACCTGCAAGTTAAGTAAGGATGATTTTAAAATTAAAATTTGACTTTTAGAAATATTCACACATATGAAGTTATTGCTAATTCAATGCAGGTCACAGACCCGTCCATATGTTGTAACGGCTGACTACGGAACCCTACAGCGCGTGGCCCGACACGCATTTGGCCCGTTTTTTCAATAAAGCAATGATATTGTGAAACATAAATTTAGGCTACTATTGGCTTAGATGCGGGTTTTCTTACCATCGGAATAAATTACGAAATTAATAATGAACTTGAGTTAACTGAAATATTTACTATGTTATCTAAAGAATTGGTGCTGTGACAACCTTCAGTTAGGTCTTCTAAAAAGTATTTAGGTAATCAGGTCTGATCATTCCGAAGGTTTCCTGGTCTTTATTATCAGGTGAAGTAACTATCTATTAATTATAAATGGGAAAAAATTAAAAGATTAAGACGAGAGAGAGAAAAGAAAAATGAAGTTTAAAGTTTAGAGTTGGAAACATTTCTACGATCTAACTGTACTGCCCTCGAAATGCTTTCAATACGATACTTGCCAGTATTATGATGATTTTCTTAACGATTAGATACTTTATAAAGATTTCAATGTAGTCTAGATATAAAATTAGATGGTTTCCTTCGAGGTAAGGTCACATATATAGAATAATTTTCAGATAATAATCGTTGGATCACTTACCATCAGGGCTCCAAGTCTATTTTCAATAGTATTAGAAGGCACCAAAAATGTATAATAATATCAATCTCTAAAATGTATTATTACTATGTCGAACAATGGAACCATAATTTTGAAAATTTTGTTAGTCTGCTATATAAACGGCGCAAAATCCATTGCCCAACAGTGGGAAGTGTTTTACACAGATTTACATAAAACCTCTTTTAGTCACACTGACTTTTTTAATAAAAAAAAACAAATATCTAGAATTCACTAGTATTGTACCGAAGGCTGTGCTGGTCAGGAAGTGGTTGTGGTCACAGCTGCAGTTCTTATTATTGGAGATTGCTCTATCGAGGGACTGGGTTCGATTTCCGGTTTGTAGTTTACTTGGTTGTCGATTTCTGGTGATTCTTTAACTTGTTTTCGAGTAAGATAGTTATATTTGATGATAATGTTATACAAAATTAAAAGATGATACATAGAAATGCTCAATGCTTGTGTGCACAATTTATTATTCATATTTATGGGAAATTTTTGCAAAGTTTAAGTTATCAAATAACTCTACATACTAATTTAAACTAAATCTAACTTAATTGTGAGTAAAAGTACTACCTAGTCCAGTTAAGCCTGTCACTGTGAGGTCTCGGATTCGATGTCCGGGTCGGGCAAAGTGTTATTTTAATATTTCCGACAGGAAACTCTCAATAGCAGCCCGGAGTTGGAATTGTGCCCGGTAGATGGCGATAAGCTCACTCCCTATACCATGGGACCTAAATATGAAGAGTGTGTTTTTTACACCTCTGCCACACCCTTCTGGGTCATATAGGCGTGATGTTGTGTCTAACTTAATTGAAACATGCATCAATACTAAATACAAAATTTTAAACGCAGGAGCCTATTCTAATAAAGCTGATTCAATACAAAATGCATGGGTTCATGAAAGGAGCCTCCCTGAGTGACGTACACCATGATTCCTTACGTCCGGCGCACCCTGGATAATTCGCGAGTTCTCCAAAGCGAGTTGGCTAATCCTTTCACCACGCTGGCAAGTCAAAATAAAATTTGACTCAGCCATCGTCACGACGAAAAAAAAAAAAACAAAATTATTTATCAATCTTCAACCATCAGATCTATCTTAAATATTTACTTATCGCGGATCAACAGCCTAAAGTACAATACCTCCATAAGAAGACAGTTCCCGCAGGCTAGACTGGTCCAGTTAGCCTAGATTATGTCCTAGGCAGACAAACACACCCTAGGCCACTTTCTTTTATTATTACTGTTAAGCCTCAGTGAGTTTAACTTTGAAAGTTGCTGGCGGTTTGGAAATTGTATAAGTTATTCTACTTATTATGGGAAAGTGTGGATCTCTTTGAATTAAATATAGATTTGTTGCAACTTAGATTAAACTAAGATTGTCATGCGTCGTCGTTTGTCTTTTTTTTAATATTGATTATGAAAGATCAGCAACAAAAGTAGATCAACACGTAAAAAATTTCAGACCTTTATACAACTCCCACTTTTCGAATTAAAAATATCCTTTTAATGAAATCATGCACATCCAATCTTAAAATAACGTAGATTGTCAACATAAAGTGACTTTTAAATTTTGTTTGTAGCTTCTTCTGACTTGTTGCTGACTGTACATAAATAAAGAAAGAATTGAAAATAACATTAAAGTTGGTACCAAAAATATCAATCCACGTGCGCCTTCACTCGCAATAAAATACAATAAAGTTCGGCTAATAAGGACCAGGATAGGTTAAAAAACTCCGGAAATCTGTGACTTTGGGTAAGTGAAATGCCTCTGAAGGTAAGACAAATTCACAGGTCCCTTTATACATGTTTCACTGTATATCCTATGTTACTAGGTGAAGATGTAACTTTCCAATAATGAAAGACAAGGAAAAAAAAGTAAATTATTCTGTTTTTAATAATAGTCTAGATATAGAAATAGATTTGCAAAATACCTGAGCCTTAAACAATATTCCGTAGCTGCCAGGATCGATCGATAACTGTCCTGCACAATGACTGTAATTTTGTCTAGGCTGGTACAGTTACAAGGGCAAGGAGAACTGGTTTTCTAGGATCTTTGTTATTCCTTAGGTCAACACACGTTTTTATGGTCAAAATAAACACTTAGTGATTGTTGAGTCCTAGCATTTATGATTGATTAGCTTTTACACTCCACCCACATGGTAGGTTTTTATTTTCTTCTTTTCTTTAAAAAACGACGAAGGAATAACTCCTGTGTCACGGTGGTGTTCACAAACATACATTTCACACACACAAAGCACACCCAGAGTCAGAACAAATCTTTGCGAATCACACAAAGATTTGTCCTATGTGGGGATCGAATCCACGACACCAGCGAAGTTGAAAGTGGCGAGGCAACCGCTTTAACCACTACGCCAACCGTGCACTCAAACGAGAACTCTATACCTATACATAGCTTGCGTCAAGCTTGGCTCAGTGGTTTAACCAAGAAAACCTAATAACCAGACAGACATAATATAGAAATAGTTACTTTGGAATGTTATTAAAATTTTGAAATACGGGTGTTACTCACGTAATGTTGGTCTATTTACTCGACCGCGGTTTTGCCTATACGTCTAGGCATTATCAAGAGAGTGCGATAAGTCGCGCCTGAGTCGCAGCCAGTCTTGCACTGCGGGCAGCGACGCGCATAATTTTAATAATGTTACAAACTCACGTCAGTTTTAATAAAAATACTTTGGAATGATAATTTTTACAAAAAATTAAAGAAATGCTGGTGATTTGGGTTCAGTCCAGTCCTAAGTAAAAATAAATCAGTGCAAGTAAACTACAGTACCTTATTTGAATCATTTACTTTAACATTTTTAAAGCAAAGATTCCAGTTGGGCTAGCATAACAAACCTGAGATGCATTTTGTCGCGTTTTTATCATACAAAAATATGATAAAACTGCGGCAAAATCAGTCTCGCGTCTTTTATGCTAGCCCCTCTAGTCACCACTCCAGCTTGACCAGTTGAAAGCACTGTCACTGTTCCTTAACCTCTCAAGGGTCGTTTAACCCTAAGGACGACAGGTTTCGCCCTAGCATTCCGTTACATTCACAAAAACGCACCCTAACCGTTTGTAGTAAACAAATTAAAATAAGTTTCCTATCAGCTGGTATCATACCAACTTCGTTTTATAGTTTAGTAAATTTTGTCAACACTCTTATGTAGTAATAATAAGGTTGAGTTTGGTTTGTTCTATTTGTGAAACAGCTGAATTTAAATACAATATTCGTTGTGTCAATTGCAAAAAAAATACTAAAATCTTTAAGTTAAGTGAATAGAGTTTAGATTTGCGTAAATTTAAAATAGTTAAAGTGTATTAAGATGTGGTTTTCAAGCTAGGAACTCTGAAGATTGGTTTATTTCATAGTCTCTTGTGGATTTTAATATTACTGGTATTTTAAAGGTCCTGTGATAGGTTCCACTAAGTTTACAGCCTACTAAACAACTACTGTCACATGAAATCTAAAAATAATAGGTGCCATAACTTTATGGGCAATATAGTGGTGATATTATAGAGAGTAAGAAAGTACTCTAATTTACGTTTAGAAATAAAAACAAAGCTTGTTTACAAATCGAGGTCCTATGTATTGAGGTTTTATGTTTGTATATTTTTTTAATCATCGTGTTTAATCGATATGCGAGAAAAGAGCCTTTTTTCACTTTCTTTCCTAGGAAACAGAGTTAATCTTAACCGTTCATTCATTCATTCATGCAGACTAAAATATGAAAAAGCCATGCAAGTGTAATTCTTGCTCTTCTATTACTGTGGCAAAAATGAAAAATACTTCGAAACATGAGGTTAATATCGTTCACATAGAGCAATGTCCTACCGTCTCTACAATACATAGTTGCAAATAGTCTGTCATTATAACTAGTAAATTGTAATGAATATAAATGACTCCATCTTATGAATGTATTAATGAAAATGACAAAAGACGATCAGGTAAATAAATAGGATATGTAAGACTTTTGAAAAAACCTTACATTATTGAATTAAATTTAACTTCTCACGTTACACTTTATTTAACAATTATTTACAATAAAATAAAATTTCTAGTTAATATTAAATTAATTAATTATATCTAAGTAAAAAATAACAAATAAATTATAATTAATATTAATATTTATTGATTTTTATTTACTTATTCATTGTCGAGATTTTTTCTGCGCAATGCAGAAATTAGAGCCTTTCCAGTCTTCCCAATCTTAATAAAAAGGTAAAATCTTTACACGGATCAAGAATTTGCCCTCATTTAAAAAAAAAAAGTATCTACTATATAATTCTTCGTAATTCAAACATTATTGCTTCATCATCATCAATCTATATTGAACCTATAATTCTCAAATATAATAAAAGCTAAAAAACCTGTTACATAATTATACAGGACGTTCAGTTTGATATCATTGTCATCGGAAATGAGCGCACCCCTTATAATTGGTGTATCCACGCGCCGGATTGTAAAAAAAGTGAATTTCTGTTAGAAACATGTGTTAGTTGTATTAAAAATAACGATAATATGAATATTTAGTAGCGACATACGTTAATACGTTTCTTTGTTACTAGCTTTTGTCCTACTGCCTCGATGGTCTCGTGGTTAGTGTATGCGCCTGTCACCGCGATGTCTCGGGTTCGATTGCTGTTTCGGACAAAGAGTTATTAGTGAGCTTTCTGTCAGGCAATTCACAATAGCAGCATGGAGTTGGAATTGTGCCCGGTGGATGGCGATAGGCTCGCCCTTGTTTCATGGGACCTAAACATAACAGGTGAAATGTGGGTGTTGTACACCCCGCTACACCCTTCCGGGTAATATAGACGAGATGTTATGTTATATTATGTAGTTTTTGTCCCGATCTAACTGTAAAATATTAACTGCTGACCGCGCCTCCACCCACGTGGTACGTCGAGAAAAACTACCCTACGTTGTTCTTAGGATCTCAAAATACCTCCACGCCAATTTGCATTAAGATCAGTCCAGTAGATTCGGAGTCTATTTGATACGAATAAACAAACATTAGTTAATTGTGCCGCAAGAGTGCAAAGAACGTATTTGCGTAGTGCAAATTTTGAGTTCTGAATCAGCGAGTGATTCTAGGTTAAAATCCTAAGCGTAGTAGGATACTCTATGAGATGTTGAACTTTGCTCACATGTCGCATATACAACTTTTCACCTCAGCAGTGAGAAAATAATTCCAAGAAATAAAGGATAAGGTGGAAATAAAACATAACTCTACATCTTCCACCGTTTTTTCACCTCAGTATATATTCGGCGTCACCCTTTTTTAGGGTTCCGTTGCCGAATGGCAAAAAACGGAACCCTTATAAATTCGTCATGTCTGTCTGTCTGTCCGTCCGTCCGTATGTCACAGCCACTTTATTCCGAAACTATTAGGACTACACAATTGAAACTAAGTAGGTAGATGTATTTTGTTAACCGCTTTACGATTTTTACACAAAAAAATAATAATATTAATATTAGAGGGGGGCTCCCCATACATTGAACTGAAACAATTTTATTTTTTTCATTCTACGGGGGGTGTCTATAGATAGGTCTTTAAAAATTACATTGAGGTTTCTAGAAACATTTTTTTTCAATGTCAATCGTTCCAAAGATAGACGCTTTCAAAGTGCTAAAATGAGTGCCCCCCCCCCCCCCTCTAACTTTTAAACCACAGGAGTGAAAAATCTAAAAAAAATATATATTATAGATCTTAATAAAAACTTTCAACCAAAATTGTTTTGAATGAGATACAGTCGGCAGTTTTTGAGATATAGCACTTTTTCAGGAACCGCAAATTATAACTTTGTTATTGATACAAATTGCATAAAACACTATGAAAAACAAAGTTAATTTTGCTGGCGAAAAAATGTTGGTATTTTGGCTATTTGTCGGTAATCGGTACGTTTAATGTTGTTACGACTAGCTACGGAACCCTATTGCGCGTGGCCCGACACGCACTTGGCCGGTTTTTTTTACTTATTTGGAATATTAAGCAATAAACTTTCGAAAATGTCAGTTTTACAAATACTGAAATTTTTCGACATGTTTATCAAAAAGTCAACAGAAGTTTTCGAGGAAATAATATCTAAGATACATATTATACGAGTTTGTGACCACTGATTTGACTCTGTGTTGAAGCTTACCATAGACACAAGATCGTTTTTCCATTGTCCATTATGTTTTATTGGGTCGTCTATAAAGAGAACGGGGTCTACTACGAAAGCTGAATGTAATATTATAGTTAAATAATTTTTCAGCTTCTTTTTTACTACCGAAGTGAAAGAGACAGAGATACTACAGCCATGTTTCACATTTTTATTTTCAGTAATTTTTCTCACGCTCGAACTAAAATAGAGTTTTGCTCACGGTTATCTCTCAACATAGTTCTATGTCTGCCTTTTTGAGCTGCTGGTGTGAAAAAGATCCTTCCTCCTTATACATTTAAAACCAAATTTTAAGTTTTACTTACAAATAATCCACCAAATTATAAAAATAGTTGGTCATGAAAGCTATTTATAGAATGTGGACGTGTTACAAATTACCAAAAAAGAAATCAAATGTTGTCACAATCGTTTCGATATCGAGGTTTCTCAATTCATTTGTAAAAATAAGTTAACGATCGTTTAGACATCGCCGCTTTCTTCCCAATTTCCATAATAAAAAAAATATATAAATAGTTTTTAAAATTGTTCTGATTGAATAAATAGGAAAGAAGTAAGCAAGAAGACCTTAGCACATGACATTCAATCGTCTCTGTCTACCCCCGTGATGTATGATGATTAATAAAATTAAAAAAAATATATCCAAATTTACAAATTAAAATATAAAAAAATGTACCGTATAACTGACCATTCATACAAATCCCATTTTCCCGCCATTGATAACGTGCCGAGCATCGAACCTGTTGACCAGCAATGGCATTTAGCCGCAAAAAATCACGAGTACCACGTGGCAAGCCACCTGCTAAAGCCAGGGTTGTCACGCAATGTGTGAAGTTAACGTTTATTTTATGCAAACATTAAATGGAAATTGAATTAGTTAAGTACTTATCTTTATTAGTTTGAAATTATTGATTATATCTTAATTGTAGTTTTGAAGTTCAGTGTAAATTAAGTATGCATAATAATTTTGAATATTCAGAACTTAAGAATATACTTTACTTATTTAACTTCTCCAAAAGTCACAGTTCAACTTAAATTTAAAATCTCTAAACCTTTTTCTATTAATACCAATTGCGACACTTAAGTTATAACTCTCACATCTCTGTTGCTGGGAAGCAAGTACCTTATAAGAATTATTATAAAAGGAAGTTCTAATTTTAAAGTTTAATTGTCATAATAATTTTATTTTTTAAGTTTACACACAAAACGAACTGGTTCAAAATACAAATGAAAAACCTTTATTCTAACCGTTGTAATACTGTGGCGTGACAGCCCTACTTGCCGACGTTGCTTGATCTAAAATAGTTTATCAGTTAAGGGTAGTGCGGCATTTTTTGCGAGAGCCCTCAAAAGGTTAAACGTCAACAAATGAGGTTCAATTAGGATTTAATACCACTGGACTTTTTAAAGTCCACTGGTTAGTCGTAGATCATCTTTTTGTAGAAAATTGTACATTGATTATTATGTAGGCGTCCTATGAAGAAAGTACTGACATTTGAGTTATTAAAGCTGTTTGTAAAAACATGTTGCGTGGCAAATTGGCTTGCTAAGGGTTCTCTATAATGTGTTTTATGATGACGTCCATTTCTCTAGGCATATTTAAATTGATATTTCAAACATCAAATTCAAGTTTTTTATTTAAAAGACTTCTCTACCTATTCTTGATAGCTTCCTTTGGGCTAAATTTAACAAAAATATGTATATTTTAAATTAATGAGAACAATCAAATTAAAGCGGGCGTCACGTAATGGATAAGGCATCGGGCTTTCGATTGGGAGGTCGTGGGTTTCAATCCTAACTATTACACCACGGCCGTGAACTTCCTCCTAACACAAGTGAATTAAAATAAGCTGGAGGGAGTTAACAAGCATACTAGCAATTTGTATTTGCAAATTAATAGACAGGTCTAAAAATATTAAAAGAGTTCTTATCAGAGACCACCGTTATATAAAATTCAAGTACCATGCTTGTTTCAGGTCCATTTTTTGACGTAATTTTATGGAAAAATACTTTCTTCTATGTTTATCTCGCCTTTTACCAAAAGCTACGAAAGATCTTCAAACAAAAAACGAATAGGCAGATCTGTCTGCCCATCACGATAAGTTCATTAACCTCGATTAATTGCTTGATTATAACACAATAGAGCAAAAACGATTGTTAGTGATTGAATAATTGCCGTCGAAGAAAAAATGTATATAATCTCCTCAGGAAATTGATGCTTTTTGATATACCACTGCCTTGTGGCTTAAGATTAAATAATCATCCTTGCAAAATCTGCCTGTATGAAAAAGATTTTGCAAGCAGAAAGAAGTAAATTACGTATCTTACTTACTATATATCGTTCTTATGTTTATCTAAACACCTACATGTATAGACAAACTTACATTATAATGAATGGTGTCATTTATTATAATGTACTTTTTTTTGCAACGAGAAAACAAATACCTACTTTACAGGTTGTGATTCTTTTTCTTACAATAGACAACTAAATTGAAATAGACACAGACAATAGAAAAGCTAGTCAATAATATAATGCGAGGAAGGAAGCACTAACAAAGTGTTTGTTGTCGTGTGTTCCAGTTTGGTAGTAGTATTTTTTTAAATGGGCTCACGCACCTTTAATAATTACTGTATCGCGGGGATGTTCACAAACATACATTCTACACACACTAAGCACACCCAGATTTAAACGTTGCGGTCACATCGGCTCGGGTCGATTTGTCCCACCAGCGCAGTAGAGAGCGGCAAAGCGATCTCTTAAACATCTTCGCCAACCGTGCACTCTATTAGCGTATTAGGCAACAACATGAGGTACATGAGGTACGTGAGGGACAACATTTCGATCTTCGACGTCTTTGATAGTATTAAATAACATAGTATTATTTAGATACGTGGTCTAAAATGCTATTCATCAAAAACTCCTTTATACTGGTCGTATCTATTTCTTTACATTCTTTTACTTATCAAACTGCTCCAAATCTCACTACCGGCCAACCAGCCCTCCTTGTTATTATCTAACCACCTTACGCGTCCGTTAGCGTAATGTAAAAAACTCGCCCGATACCGGGGGTGACTACCCTGAGGTCGTTATACCACCTGCGCCTGCGCAACAACCTGACGACGGTGGCGCGTGCGCGGCAAAACACGTTATTTTGTGATTTATTGAGATGTTCTGAAGAAGTAGGATAAAGTGATAGGTCAATAATTTAGTTATTGTAATGTTTTCATCTACACCATTAAAGTTGAACAAATTCAAAGTACAATTAATACAAAAAAAAAAAAGTATGAGGTCAAAATTCGTAATCCTGAATTTTCATATTTTGATATTAGAATGAAATATGGAACAAAATTAAGAAAAAAAATTGTTGGTTAGATATAAGAAATTTCATCATATCTGATTAAATTTTATTATTAAAAAAAAATATTAAATAATTGGCAGCCCTGAATTTTACGTCATTTTGACAATCACCATTAGGACAAATAAAACAGAGATCGTCAACCTTCAGTAAAAGTATCTACAACAATTTGTCAGCACAATTACTTTCCTACTCTTATTATTGTCTACATACATATTATTGTATTGTCCGCCGGTATGCTAATCAGGCACTTTTCCCACATCAATTGTGCACCTGTTGTAAACATCCACATTTAAATTTTAAATGACCAGCTCTGGCTTAGGGGACTACTGTATTAATTTTTGAACTTTGACTTTTATGTCCCTGTATTGGGTCTGGTCAGGGTTTAGTGTAACTATATAAGCTTTGGTAAATAAACTAAGAGGCACTACAGGCTTACCTTTGACCTGCCGCCGAATAGCAGAATGTACTATTTGTGTTTTCCAATCAGTTTGCGTGGACCCAAATTTGTATTCCAAAATTTTCATTATCCAGAACGGTGTCGTGGAGGTCTACAACACCCATACTTTTTATTTTATTTTTATTTTTATTTATTTGGAACAACAAACAATTACACAATAAGTGATACATAACATTAATTTAGAGTATTAAAAAAAATGACAATATTGTGTAATCAACAACGTTATTCGCAAAATACATTGAAACATATGAAAATAGTCGTACATGCTGTTATAGTAACACGACTATATAATAACACTAAAGAATATTAATAATATACTTCACCTGTTATGTAGGTATAGGCCCCAAGGGATAGGGAATGAGCCTATCGCCATCTACCGGACACAATTTAAACTCCGTGCTGCTATTGTGAATTACCTAACGGAAAGTCACAAAGGTTGGGCAAAGTGTTGACAAATAACACTTTGCTCGACGCGGGAATTGAACCCGAGACCTCGCAGTGAAAGGCGCATATGCTAACCACTAGACCATCAAGGCAGTTTATTTCTCCAGTATATCAATAATCCCTGGATTTTAGGCGAAAACATGCTATTTTAGAGCCTGCTCTAAAATAGCATGTTTTCGCCTCAATTCTAGCTAAAAATAAAAAAAAGGGTGCATGAAAGGAGCCTCCCCGAGCGACGTATACAATCAACCCCTACGTCCGGCGCACTCTGGGCAGTCCACAAATTGCCAACAAGCAGACTGGCGAATCCTCACCACGATGGCAAGTCAACACCAAGAGAATATGACTGCAGCCATCGACACGAAAAAAGAAGAATAAATAAATAATAATAGCAGCCCTGTATCTATAATACATGTCCCACTGCTGGGCTCGGGCCTCTTCTCATGATGAAAAGGGTAAGGCCTAATCCACCACGCTGGCCAAGTGCGGATTGCATTGATTGATTCTAGCTATGTTCACGTTAAATTTACTTTTGAGAAGGTAACCAACAGTCATTTGTTTACTATTGCTTACAAACGTGCACTGTTTAAGACACTGCCGCGTCGCTACAGTTATTGATACTCAATTTCACTTTCATTCGGACCCATAAATCTTTAAAAAAATAGGTTAACAAAGCAATAATAAAGCTGTAATAAAGACACCTCCACCTTCTAAGTCGGTAAATACGTTACATTCGCGTTACCGATAAGAAACGACAGTTACGTTGCCGAGGGGAGTCCTAATTGCATGTTACTTGTTTCTAACCGACTACGGAGAAACGTGGTGTGTTATTTAATTAGGTACATCGCGATAGGGTTCTAAAATAATAAAATTTGTTGTGATAAAATTAAAAAAAAATACTTCCTTATAATTAAATACGGGTAGACATTTTAACGTTATTAAATAATACGTTTATTACTTTACAGTTAATAGGCCTTATCATATAAGAAGCGGCAATGTCTTAAATTCCAGCTATGTGAGAGACTGGTGCCTGATGTAGGTTTGAATAAGACAGCTAAATTCTGATAAAACAAACAATAGAGTAAAATAAAAATAACGCTATGACGATTAGCTGATGATGATGCGAAGGGTTAGGCCATAGTCCACCACGCTAGCCAAGTGTGGATTGGTAGACTGCACACACCCTTGCGCACTTTAGGCACTCTCAGGCATCCAGCTTTCCTCACGATGTTTGCCTTCTCCGTTAGCGAGTGATAATGTATTTGACAAACACACACATATCTTCGATAGAGGTGTGTGCCGTGGGTTCGAACTCGAGACCTTCGACTTAGCAGTCCTACAGTTGAAGCTATTTGGCTGAAGGCACTAGGCCCCAATGAAGTTCAAAATATATTGACTATAGAACTCAATGTATGCGTTCCATGTAAGTTAGAGACATCACATTTTTATAGACAAAGACTTATAAAAAGGCTACAACTCTGCCCATCCCATAAGTCTTAACAATAGTCACACAGTTACTAAGAAAGGCTCGTCAAGGCTAACAGACTAACTATGTATTGTTAGGCTTTACTATTTAGTTAATGATATTTTGTTTTAGCTTTTGTAAAGCTCTTGTTAACGAACCTAGAGCAGTACAAAACTTAATTGGCAACTGTAATTCAATAAGTAAGATAACACAATCTTGTGTTGTTTATGCTTTTCACATAACATCTTTTAATAGCACCCTGTTTAGGTATTCTAAATTAGTAGTGTATGTGATCTGCCTTGCTTTAAATTTTCAGTGCTACGTTGTAAATAGTAGTGTTACTATGTGAGATCTTTTAGCGGCTGCTATATCCAAAACTGCTTTGCCTATTTTTATAACGGACGTATCAAAAGCTTTTGTTTTAATTCAACAAGCATCATAGGCTGTAGCATCATAGTTGTAAAGACATTCAGATTTTTGGAAAAACGAAGATCGTATTTCAAAAAGAAATTGCCGCAAATCAATCATTTCCGACTCAACTTAACTTACATAACTCAGCTTTTTTCAACCATACACGAGACTAACCTAGAAAATAACAATATAAGTGCTAGTTCACACGTCTGTTCCCACGAGTCAATGTCTAGGGCGCGCGTGTGAACCCGCCTTACAATGATGTAACTTATGTCATAGAGATAGCGAAAGGAAAAATGCTTTTACTTGACCTTTTTTATTACAAGATTGTTATGTAGTGTGTGGCTTAATGAGGACGATGATGAGTTACACATTTTAAGAATTTTATTATTAAAGTCTTGTATATTTTCTCACTACATTGGTGGTCTTATGTTGATGCCGACATTTGATAAAATGGAGAGTATCGCCTCGTACTGAGTTTTGGAGGTCTGGTAGCAGTCACTTCACGTAAAATACTGATACTGATATTCAGCTGAATCTGTTTGACTAGAAGCAGACTTCAATGTTATTGAGAAAAGGCTCGAAAGACTATGGTTTTTTTAAAACAGAAATGCCATTTGAACCTTTTCAATTCTTAGAAAACTCGTTAAGCTGGATGTTTTTTGTAGTCCATTATTTACTTCAGCTTGCAGCTATGAGAACAATAACTAAGCTGTAATTGTATCTTTAAGAATGAAATAGAACAGTTACTTAGCAGCTTTTTGCGTTTTAAGTATCTAAACAAACATTATAAATTAGAATCTACTCCGAAACTATTGGACCGATCTTAACAAAATTTGGTGCGAAGAGAGTTGCAGACCCCAGGAACAACATAGGCTATTTTATATCGACACACTGCGTGGGCAAAGCCGCGGACGAAGCTAGTTGATTTTAACTTGTCTATACTTTTTGTTGACATCATAGAACTAGATTAATATTGTAGGAAAAGCTTAATACAGGTAACAGTAATAACAGTACCATAGTACCAAATACACAGGGATACAAAATCAAGTAAAGCCAGGAAACACGATAATTGTATAATTTACATTCCGACACGGGAATCGAACCCCAATTATATCGCACGCAATGCAAGCGCAGGGGTGGTGACCATCGGCATTTGAGGGTTAACTCGTTTATGCGATAAAATGCAGTTTTGTAGAGGAAATTAACTGTTTATTAGAGAAAAGGAAGTACTATTTGTTTTAAAATAGGGTGAATAATTGTGAGTTTTACGTGAGAATTATGCGTCTTTTTTTCTGAAATATTTTCGTCCAATTTTACATCCTGAGATAAGTAAGTACAGCTTCTGAATATCTAGAAAAGGTTGTATGTGTCGCTTTATCGGTAAATAAACAATAGTATATAATGAATACCAGTAATATATAAGCGGTACAAACACGCCAGGAGTAAAAATTGTGCTTAACTTAAGTTTATTCACAAACACTCTTCCACATTCAAAGGTTTACTCTAACTTTGTCTTTTAAGATGACACGTAACAAACAATAAAGCATTAAAAATTTCAATAATAAACATGAAAATCTTGACAAACCGACAATTTATAACTTTTCGTCCAAGTTGGAAATTTATATTTTTATTTTTTTCATCTTCATTGAATAGGACCCAGAAAAAGTTTGCCTAAAATTTTTAAATCGAGTTTTACTAGTAAAACAAAGGGTACATTAAATTTTTCACCAGCGCTTACGCAGGGGTAATATCAAATGTACCGTAAAATTACTATAGTTTACAAAATAACTCATTTTAGTGGGGTTCCGCTCTAGTGATAATTGGGCTCTTGCGAAATAATAATCTGTATATTTTTTATTTGATAAAAAATGTTAGCCTGTTTTAGATAATCCATGAAAAGACTAGCAAATAAATACAAATAAGTGGGCAGCAGTTGTTAGTTGAATGCAATCGCTTCATTGTATTAACTTCGCACTAGCTACCAGCTGTGGGTCTGTCTGCCTGCTGCGTGGTACTTCAATAAAATCTTGCCAATAAATATGTTAAATTCGGTTATAAAACAAAGCCAACTTTCTATTAACTCTATTTTTATGTTTTTATGTTAACAAGTAACTAGCATCCACACATCTTCATAAACTTTCGCAATAATTATATTAGTGGGTAGAAATAAATAATCGGCGACCGCCTACTGGGTTTAATTTTAAAGACTGTTTAAGATTTACCTCATAGAAAAAAAAAAAAATTTTATCCGATTCCTAAATCGAAACCTAATCGAAAAAATATATATTATTATATATATGCCATTTTAACCTACGCCCCGCGCAGGAATACGTGGTTGTGTTGCTTAAATCTTACTTGAGGATATTGAAACAGGCCATAATTATAGTACTGAAGAGTCCCAAACATTAACCGAACAAAGCCTTCAGTTTAAATCATAACCTCCTTTGTTCAAACAAAGGAATCCTAAAATGATTTTTGTAGTGCGATAACATCAAGTCCTTGAAACGCGTTGTCGTTAACTAAACGCGTTCATACGTGTTTGGCTTTTGTGGATAGGTGACTGATTCGTGTAGTGTGTTTATGATTACTTGGCAAATTGAGACTGATTGATTTTCCTAGCTATTATGCAAAGAAGTGAAAATCTTTGGAGATTTAGGCTACGTACGCACTATTGTTAGCTGCAATGCGGTGAGCCATGCGGATGGCCACTATCAAAAACTTGTGGCTGCTGCTTATACAAATTATCAACCGGATGGCTGACTGCATGCGGCTCACCGCATAGAGCGTAGGGGCCCTAAAGCTATTGATTTAGCAAACAAGCTTTATCTTGGCTATTAATGCATGGAACACATTTATATTTATTTCGTTTACTGAAAATGACAACTAAACAGAATATTTAGAATCACTCTCGGCAAACTGAACATTACAATCTCACCACTGGATCTACCTTCATAGAAGCATTATGCGATTTGATGTATTTCGCGTGTGATGACCTAACTTTAGGTGTTAAAACTATACCACAAATTTCCCAAATCATAGTCACTCTACTGTTAATTAAATATGCCTTTGTCTAGCATTAGTGAACAATTATTTTGTGTTCAATGCCATAGTTTTTTGTAAACGACGTGATGTGACGCCATATTGGGAGCCATCTTGATTTCCACGTATTTTATGCGTCATTTTATTTTTAAATTCGGACTTGTATGGAATTTTCAGCTGATTCAGAGCTTGCCTATCTAAATTTTGACGGCCATTTTTCGTTTGCTACAAACATACATTGTTAGTTTTTATATTTCTTTAGTATCTTTTGATCGTAATTTTAAATAAAATTATTGCTCTAGCGTCCTAACAGCTGTGTTGAATTTCTACATTGGTTGATTCGTTTTCAGGAATTTCCACTAGCAAAAGTACTAGATTATCGAATGCTTAATATGATGGGTGTACCTATTGCATTGCTATTAATGCTTACACGCCTTACCACTTCGAGCACACACAAGCTTAATGTAATAACACATCTCAACTTATCATGTCTGCTGGTTCAAGCATGATATTTAACAAAACTTGTGACTAAATCAACCAGAACTTATTTTTAAACCCAGACGTATCATCAAAAGGCAGTATAAACTTTAAAAAAACATTAATGACGTATGAACGTGGGAATCTGTCGACACCTAGTCACTCATAGCTAAGTGAACAATAATAAGTGTTATTTCTTCAAATAATGTGATAAACAGACAGGTAGCAGTGATTTTGGGCAAGCTAATAGACCGGTGGTAACAATATATTTTTTTTTAATTCTGGTGACAAACGATGACTTGATTGTGAATGATGTGATGAATGCCAGTAGCAAAGGTAGCAAAGCCTTCTGTTTTAATTAACTGATCTTGTTATGAACCTAACGTCTTTTTCTGGTGATAATTTTTGCTATACACTGTGTCGAGGGGGTGATCACAAATATACATTTCATACACACAAACCACAACCTGAGTCAGAACAAATGTTTGTGGATCACACAAAGATTTGTCCCTTGTGGGGATCGAACCCACAACACCAGCGCATAGTAAAGTAGGAAAGCGGCGAGGCGACCGCTGTAACCACTACGCCAACCGTGCACTCAATTCAATCTCATAGTTTTTCGTTTACTACTTATAGTAGGGTTTTGTTTCAATAATTTCATACCTAGCTTTAAGACGCCTAGTATAGTTCCTAAACTTATAATTTTCTGATTCGAACTATTTTGTATCTAACACTTATATTACTTTTTATTATTTTATAGCTAAAACCGTTGTTGGTTGTCTATAATTGTTTAGTAATATTGTGTGCTGAATATTAGATAATATTTATATTATTATGTATATTATGTCGTATATATTTTATATATTTAGGTATATATAAGTAGATAATATATTTAGTATTATATAATATATTTAATAAGGTATGTACCTACATATTCATTACATTAGTTTATTTCTGTATTATTTATATTTTATAATCTCCGATTGTCATTATCATGACGTTTCTTTTTACTGTATTTTTCTTTTTCTTTAATTAACGCACCAACAACTGCCCATAACTTGGTTTGGCCATAGACGCTGGCCAAGTGCGGATTGGTAGACTTCACACATCCTTGAGAACTTTTTAGGCACTCTCAGGTATGCAGGTTTCCTCACAATTTTTCTTTCACTGTTAGTTAGCGAGCGATAATTTAAATTGATAAATACACACATTTATCTTCGAAAAGACGAATCTTTACGATTTATTGATAGAGGTGTGTGCCGTGGGTTCGAACCCGAGACCTTTGACTTCGCAGTCCTACGGTCTGCCACTTGGCCATCGCTGCACTATTTATAATATTTAATGTTATTTTAATATAATTTGGTGTCTGTAACGTTGACAATCCTAAATATATAGTCCGACTCAAATTTGTTTATGAAATAGAGGGCTGGGGACACTAAAATATTGAGTGTCTCCAAAAAAAGGATCTTCAAAAAAATAACGTTAAATGAAAAGGGAAAATTAGGCTTTTCAGTAGCCAGAATATAATGTTCTATTAAGATTAAATCACGAGTAGCATTAAATTGATAACTTATAACCATTTAAAACAAGTCGTCGACAGTCAACCTTGAAATAGTGTAAAACATACATTCCGATTCCGTTTGAGCAAATTTGCATATCAGCCTATCACCGTGTACTTGTTACATTACTAGGTGAACTTTAAATAAAACATGAATACTAATTAAATGTTTGTTACCTAATCATTTTATTGTTTTTAACCGAGATAAAAAAAGAAGGTGTTTCTCAATTCGTTAGTTTTTTGTATTTTTTTATGTCAGTTCCCCGAATACTCAATGATGCCTGAGATTCTTTTAAGTTATACATAGATTAGGATTGGAAAATTATAATTTACCCAATTTTAAAATGGTATAATCTTTCTTCTTAATAACTTCTTTAACTTTTCTTTTCTTTCTTTATGTATTTTAAAGACAAATAAACGTATTCTTATTCTTATTCTTATTCTTATTCCTATACATTCACTTGTTTTATATGAGTGACCAAATGGGATATGTCTGATAAAACAAAACACTGAGTAGCCATATGGAAAAGAATATCTGTGACGTACTGTCAACAACAGAAGGAGCTACATAAACAAATTTTCAAAGTCGCTTAATTCTGATAATCGTAATTATTTCATGATTGGATTTGAATCTGACTGTACTTTGTGTTTGGCAATTTACTATTTTAAGTTCTAGTATCTTGTTTAGTGTTCTTTGCAGACTGAATTATATGAGTATTACCAATGCAAAAGGTTGTGTGGATATCTACATAATTTTGTTACCCTTTCACGCAAAAACTACCTGAAAAGCTAGCACAAGAGCGCAAGATCAAGTTTGTCGTGTTTTTGTCATATTTTTGTGTTGAGAAACATGACAAAAACGCGATGAATTCTATCTGGCGCTAGTACTATTCTACAGCTAGGTCAATTTTAATTAAACTCACACCTCAAAATTATTTGCAGTGCCTAATGACGATAAACATCGTAATCATTTACAATCAAAATGTTACCCATAATGATGACGTCATTCAATGATTCATTAGGTAAAACATAAGCAAATAAATAATGTACATGAGATAACATCGGCGGATACGTGTGAATAACTTGTGGGAAGTCAAAGTACACATGAGAGGAGAATATATATCTGAAGATATGGAACTAACAACACTTTGGTCACGTAGACTTTAGAAAGATTTCAGCAGTAATATTAATTACGAAATAAATTATAAACTAAGAGATTCTTTAAGATGTCATGTTTGTATTTTTGTGTTCGTACATAAATAACATAACGCATTTACGCCGGGGGCAGGCAGATATAGTGGAAAGCAACGCCATGTGCTAAGCTTTTCGATATTCTCGAATAACCTCATAAATTCGAATTCAAATTGTGTGAAAAATTACATGATTTAAATTAAAAAATCCAAAAATAGCTTACATAAACTAAAGTCCACTCATTAATCCAATAATAAAATTAATTATTCACGTCTCAAGATAAGAATTAAAACCAGTTTTACTCGTTATTGTGTGATGCGCTATCTTTAATTGTTTCAATGTTGACATTGAATTGGCGTCATTAATTTTCATTTAACAATTTTATTACGTTTAAAAAAGTTTATTTCGAAAAAATTGTAAAAAGGAAAAAGAAGTTGAATGTTGTTCTATTAGCAAAAATCTAACAGTTTAATAATTAATTAATTAATTTCTTTATGTATTAAGAATGATAGTTATTTATACCCTCAGACCAATAAGCGAACCGGAGGAGTCATTTTCCTGCGCTTTTCTTCCGCTGTCAAATGTGAAAGAGCGCCGCTCTTGCATAATTTCACGTTTTCATTTAAAACTAGTTGTCGAATAATCGATGCGCGAAACAATATACGCCCATACTCCCGCGAGTTTAGCAGACTTATTAGTTTCTTCGTCTAAGCTTTTTGGTACAAATACCAAAAAAGATGTATGAAATTGTTAAAGTTTCCGTTTAGTTAGATACAACCCACATCATTCCTTACTTCAGAAACTTTACAATAACTCGTTAAAACTATACACAATTTTACTCGTCCATATCCCGCGATATATCCTATACACATCACCTCATGTGTACCCTACAGTATTGTATTGTCAAATAATTTCCCACAACCTTGTGCGCGCATCGTCTTTTTGTACACGATGTCTGTTGTTGAGTTAAAAAGAGGCATGGTAGAGGTGTAATACATGGTAAAGTCCTGAATATCCCTGCTGTGACCTCATTGAAAAGACCTGGTTTTTCAAATTGTGGTACTGAAGAAGTTTTGGACTGAGATTCAGGCCGCAATTTGTGTTAATTGTGTCATGTTTGGTTCATAATTATTTGTCTGTTTTGTTTAAGTTATCGATACTTGCGCGACCATTGTGAGTGATATCATAATTATGGTCTAATTGGAATTTGCTATCTTTCAGTCGCAAGTCGGCAGCTTCATCAATTTGACAATTCGTTTAGATTTGCTTATAACACGAAATACGGGCATATTATTTCCCATTTTCATTGAAAACTAATGCGTTAATTTTGTAATCACAGTGTCATAAAATTCTTGAAAGAAAACTTAGTAAGAAATGTCTTGCTTCCAAGTTCAAATGCCACAAATCTGGGAATGTCTGCTTTTGCTGTGTGTGGGAATACAGGAAGATGTGAGACAAAGGCTTTGTATGATTCAGTGTTTTCACACGAGCCTTAAAACTAAGGCTTTATTCGACGGAAATAACTTGGGTATCTTTTTTGTGCAGATTTAATTTAGGTCCAGGATAATTTTATATCGTTTCAAGTAATTTTGTTGTTCGAAGAAAATATTTGTTTTAAATTTTTATTGTGTCGAGTAGTACTAAATATATATATATCCTAAATTAGACACTTCAATATTCTTGAAGACTATAATTTTGTTAAAGTCTAGCGGCACAAACTGCGTACGTTATACCTTTCGTCGAACAGAAGTACCAATGTTTAAACTAACATAGTATACCACATTTGACATAATGGCATTGAGCTATGGTTTCTGAAATGAAGTTCATTACGTGTCAGCACTGAGGTGTCAGGTCTTGAAACAGTCAGGCCAAAAGTGTGCATATGACATAAGGCTTTGAGCATGATGCAACGCGTATTATTTGGTCAGTATTGGTGATGAGGCCCCTTGCCAATAGGGCGCATTTTTTTGCAAAAATCTCCTTGGTGATGCATTGGAACTCATTGGTGATGATGAGATAACAGTTTTTATAAGATATACTACTCGTTTCTTGCTGCGTCCTACAAAACCCAGAAAATAATGTTCTGTAAGTAAATGCATGTAGAATTTCACGCGTACAGCGCTAGTAAGTAAACATTACATTTAAGCAAATGCAGCTGAAAACATTAGTAGAACAAAGCCTCTCGTGCGGCTGCAATGAGAAACGATCTGCCAGACAACGTGCGGGAATAAGGTTGTTGTAGATATGGTAGTTTTGTACAACTGGTCATGTTTACGTACAGTGGGCCAACGAGTTAGCTAGGCAAAAACTTCTAAGTCATAGTATAGACTTACTACATCAGTTACCGATAAGTGAGTTACATATCTAAATAGTGGGTACATTACACTTATTACATATTTAATTCACACATACATATCTATTGCAATCAGTTTGCTCTATGGCATAGAAGTTTTTGCCCTGCATGCCTAATTGCTTGACCCACTGTACTATGACTACACATCTATCTATATATTTCCAGTATAAGATGTAAAGGCTTACCGTGCAATGCGAGACCAGCTCATACTGGAAATGTATAGATTGATCGGTAGCATTGTACCTCCCTGCTCTTAGCACGGATTTCCACTCCTGACTGTGACGTGGTTATCGACATAGAAACATCATCTTTACTTCGTCAAATAGAAATGTCAAGAGTGGCATGAGAGAGAGCCGTGGATGGCAAAAGGGGTTAAATAAAAATTGTAAATGGCAGATATAGTTGCAGGGAAGATAGAAAAGCTTTAAGAAGTAAATATATTAAATGAATATTATAATAATTATGTTTAAAATTTAATTTAAGAAAGTTGAATTTCTACTGCATGACTCCTTATATTTTTATTTTCTTGCACGCCATTCTTATGGTAGATTGTATTGAACCATTAATTAATTACTAACACCTGTATTTGTACTACATTCTTGCAAAATAAATGATTTGATTTGTAATCTGTATTTGTAAGTTCATTTCAGGCATCTTTACTCTAAGAATTTCGATGTTTAATCCTATACATCGCGGTTGAATATAAGTATATTATTTAGAGTATATACCATGTTCAATATATCAACCTAATATCAATAGTTGTATAGTAAAAATATTCTTTGACAGATTATTGATCACTTTCTAGTTTCGCACTTATAAGGAAGACTTTAAGTTAGAAGTATTACTTTGCATTTTAACTTGGAACTTTAAAATAACACAGTAACAATTCGTCTGTCAGGTGATGAATGGTATCGTTAAGTTAGGAATTCAAGTTTGTTGCTTTAATCCAGTACAAATTATTTATAAATGCCTTTAATCTTTATCAACGAAATGCAATTTAAACAACATTTTAAACCACATCCATACTCCACATTTCACACAGTGTAGCTGTCCACAAAACAATGGCGGCAGCGGGCCACGAACCCGGTTGTTTTAAATAATACATAGATACACATTTTATTTGCAAAACGGAAGCCGCTGTGATTTATCTGCGTGCGCGCAGCTCTCGTAATCGTTGTGTATGTATGGTATTATACTGACTGTAAATTTTGTCCGTTGATATTATTTCAATTCAAACTTGGAACTAGATGAATTCAAATTATTAGCAAATTATCAGACTTGGAACGCCTTGTAGTTCCAATTAATTTCAATCTTAATAAGATCCGTGATAAAAGTTTTGTTTCTTTTGATTACAGGTACATTTAAAGATGTTACAAAGACAGAAGATCCGAAAGAAAATCCGGTGAGACCGTCCTTGGTCGACGTAACGATGTGACAATATTAGTGACAAACAAACTAATACTAAAATACTCGCACACAATTCTCTAAATCCCTAGATATTAGTCACAAAAGTTAGTGCCAATAGAAAACCAACTACAGACAACACAAGCCACATCGAACACTAGAAGCAACGATAAAACGTGCCACATTGTCTACTGCCAATCAAAAAATTCAAACTTGGAACTATAAAGTGTATTAAAATAAATCGTAGAATCAAAAAGTGAACATTACATTGAAATTAGTAACAAAGTGAATATTAGTGACGATTTCAAATTTGGAACTGACTAGTGCTGTGAAATATTGTTTTCATTTTTGGAACTGAATAGTGAAATTATTCAAAATTGTTTATTCAAACTTTGGACCGGACGGTGATGTGGTAAGGATGGATCTTCACGCGCCGCAGTTGGTTGTCCATTCATACGAGCCTCATGCTTCTCTTCTTGATGTGGAGGTTCTAGATCCTCATAGTCCTCAGCAGAAGGTGCTGATTCATGCACCGACGCTACAGGGGCAGGAGCTGATGAGTAATGATCATCGGAATGGAGGTGAGTAGACAGAATGAATTATAATTATAGACGAGCTTACGTTCTGATTTTGATCAATAATAATTTAATAAGATTGTTTGATATGTCAATATTTTTATAAACCACATGTTGGAAGTTTCAATACCTACCTCCACCATAAAGACCATGGTTTGTTTTTATACTAATTAAAAAACAAAGGAAAAACCCTTAGAGTTCTACTAAATACAATATTTAGATACCTATATTTGTATCAAAGGTTGATAAACTTAATGTATGTACTAAAGATCAAATATCTTCTTACTGAACATAACCAGCCAGATATATTTTAAAGTAATTATGCCCCATTTTAAAAGAATATTTAACTTAATAACACTATTCATTATTGTTGAGAGCAGATGTGTCTGATCTGACGTAGAGTATGACTTCACAGATGAGCAGTACCACGCGCACAGCAGCAACCAGTCCGGAGACGGTGAGTACAAATCATGTAAATTATTCTCAAGCAGTGATGGATTCGTACAGAATATGGACAGTTAAAAAATCAATAGTTATTCAAAATTAGAACCATAACATTACAGTCAAATTGGGTAACTTTGAACGCTTCTAACCGTTTTTGTTTACAATTATACCTACCCCTTTATTTTGTTGCATAAATAGTGCTTTTTGTATTGGTTTATTTATCTAACTGCATACAGTTACGAACAAACTTCAGAAGTACAAGAAATTTGCCCTAATACTCATGTTCAAAGTTATAATTAGAATTGGGTCACTTTGAATAGTATTTTTGTGGGATGTAAAACGTACAATAAGTTTTTGAATATGTTAAAGTTTCGATAAAAGTGTTCAGTTTTAACTGTGACACTTTTAGATACGTTCAAGTTATTATTTATCTGATGTTTATCTATTACTCGATGATTTTGCAACAAGTCCTTGATAGAGATTCTAAATCAGAGCATAAAAAAACACTACTAACAACATTACCACGGAAAAGTATGCTAACGCAAACAGCACGGTAAAGCAAAGTTATGATTTTCCAATTTATTTTTTCCTTTTTGTTTTCTACGCACATTGTATAATTATGACCGATTAGTTTTACACAGTTACTATAATGATATTTAAACAAGTATTAGTCTAATAAATTAAGAAACATATTTTACAACTTCCTTCAAAGTTAGATGGCGGTGCAAAGTTACCCCAGTTGCCCTTATTCGAGTTTGGAACCATATTAAAGTTATAATCTATTTTAGTTTCAATATTAATTGAATAGTTTTCCCAAGAACCAGCCAAAATTGAAGCCATATAAAAACGAATCCAGTTCAGTTAGAAGAAGAGCACTCTGGTATAGTATGGTACTGATGATTTCATCACTGTTGAAACTGCTTGTGAAACATTGACAGCGTGACTCATGTTATGTGTATTATGTTCTTGCATATCAGGTCATTGACCCTTTCTATTCAATCCTTATTGAGGTCTGTATTTTAATTTTAGCAGAGGTCATTTAAAGGACGTTTTGTGATTGAGCGCAGTATGCAATATATAAATATTTATAATTGTACTCGTATGTAAACTATATAGTGCCGACGCGTGTGAAAATGTTGTTACATGAAACTAATATTCCTATGAAATATTTGTAAATATTTAGGAATATTTCCCGAGTTTCAAAATCATGTACTGGATCATTGCGCGATTTGTTTAAACCTTGTACAGAATCATGGTTCACTTCAAAATTTTTAGTTTAATCCATCGAATTAGTGAAAAATAAAATTTAAAAACCACGTGCGTACGAGTTCCGTAGTCAGCCATTCCAACATAACTGGGACAATTGACTTAAAACCGGTTTAATATCTATATTTAACATTAGCAACTTCATACAAGTCTTTATTTTAAAAGATTTTTGCATTTGATAGTAGTGTATTAGTCATGAAATAATTAAGTTAACGTAGCCGCTGTAGTTGTACTACTACCGTGATATTTTCCAGGATTTTCGAGCTAACAGTTTAGCTTTTAGAGAGCGCCCTATTCGAACAAAGATTTGCTCTTTAAAGTTAATTATCTGGAAAACAAATATATCTAAATGTCAAACCTTTAATGTTTTAAAAGACCTATCTACCCGATACCCTACACTCTACACTATGCACGGTACCCAAAAAATTAATATTTTGCAATATTTTATTCTACTGTTTTCTTAATATAGCTAACGTATATCCATAAAAAAACAGTTTTCTAGTACTAACGGTTTTAACTCCATGCTTCGGACAGACAGACCGACGGACATGGCGAAACTAAAAGGGTTCCTTGTGGGTACCACGGAACCCTAAAAACATTGCAATCGGTTGAGAATAAAAAGAGACATGACACACAACAACTGCATTTCACTTCACGATTTTGTGAACACCTAATTCAATTACTTTAGTTCCAGTCTACCTTTAAGTCTGAATATAGACAGGCTGAAAAAGTAAGAGCTGTCAATTTGACACTAGATTAAAAAGAAATCGTATTAGTGTGTCGTATGGATTATTGCTATTCGGAACAGTCGAATACAGTACTGGCATTTTAAATTGTTTTTGCCTTTATCGTCATATCTTATTCATTATTTTAAAAAAAACGACGCTTGCACTAGGAATAAAACCTGTATCGTGGGGGTGTTTTTTTACACACACAAAGCTCACCCAGAGTCAGAACAAATCTTTGCGGATGACACAAAGATTTGGGATCGAACCCACAACACCAGCGCAGTTGAAAGCGGCGAGGCGACCGCTTTAACAACTAAGCCAACCGTGCACTCGAATATCATATCGAGAAAACAAAATACCTTCCATATAACCAACAGTCATGCTTTCTGTTTCGTAAAGTAAGAACCCAAAGAAGTACCCAAAACATTCCAGTAGCTGTTCGAGTCTCATTCATAGAGAATTTCTCTGTAGTCCGATCGGTCTGGGCGTGAATGGGCCGTTTTTTGCTGGCCGTACACTTGACTAAATCGCTGTGAAATTAGATGGGCTGAACCACGCTGAACCGCGTGTACGGGTGTATGGGCACAGTGATAGCGGGATTGGGATATGAGTTTGAAGGTGATGTGATTCTTTGTATATTAGTTAAATCTTTACATGTACCGTTCTTTATTTTTAGTAATACACCAACTGCCCCATATTGCCTGCAATACAAACCATCTTCTTATCCATTCAAAAGTTGCCTGTAAGAAATTGCTCTTTAGCGATAGGCCCAATGTGTTTAAAAATAATTTAAGTTGTATTTATTGTCAAACTTGACAAATTTGGTGTACAATAAAGAATACTTTACTCTACTCTACATGTTAGTCGGTTGCGGGTACTGAACTTGACCTTTTAAGAAAACATACCAGACCAATTTGGGTCACCAATAAACTTAGAGACTCTCTTTATTATTACCGACACTTTATTATTTATTATTACTCCATTTAGCAGAATTTTGTACCATACTAAGTTATGCAACCTGATTTTAAGGGTATGGTAGCAACAGCTTTTGAACAAAATCATTCAATGTTGCGGTATCCGCACACAATAAATTACGGATGACTGACATGATACACACGTGACATATGTCAAAGAGCGCCGAATCGCGATAACGAAGTGTTCACAGAGAGCGTACATATATACCACTTCCAATACGCTACCGTTGGACAGCTGCCCGCCAAGCAATACCACCGAGCCTGATCAGAGGATCCTCCCTTTGTAGTGGAGAAACATCTCACCCTGTTCCTCTACACTCAACATAACAATAAAAACGTTTTACAAATGAGTAACTTTATTCGCAAGCCGCTCCGCTTATAAATCCGCTCCACTTATCCGTCACTATTACCCCACCTCACCTGATATCAATACTCCCACACAAACGCACGTTATACACGTACACGATGTCACTGTGTGAGTGCCATTGAAAAAGCGATGTCAATCTTTCACACTTTTTCCTGACTTGGTCATAGTCGGATATCATCTCTGTACTTGTTTAAAAGTGTTTATTTATTTCGTGATATAGGTGGGATTTAAATACCGATTAATAAGTACATTTTTGTAGAACTCACAATCAAAATTGCTGTCAATCATAGGTTAGGTTAGTTGCCTAACTTAGTAATTTATAAGGCAATGTAGATTTTTAAAGGCGAATAATGCTATTGTATTTCGAAAATAAGCTTCATTCTGAGGTAAAAGAATAATTATAAGCTCTACATGATTGCCTACAAAAAACGATTTTGTCGTTTCAAACATAATATAAGGATCACTCACTTAATATCTAGATTAAAAGTTTTTAGTGAAGAAATTATCCACGACATTAAAATATTTTCAACAACAGTCTAATTCTTAAATTTTTTACCTCCAATTAAGAGTTTAAAAACATAGCGAGCAGCGGTTTCAAGATTTTTCTTCAATCTCCAATATTATTATCGTCCAGGAAAAACCTATAACCATTTATCATAAATCAATCCAACTTTCTCAATATTGAAAGATCGACACATCACAGAGGATACAAAAGTGAGTAAGCGCGTCGAAAGCGAAACTTGTCGGTGACCACAATGGCACGAAGGCTCACAAAAAATGAGACTGCTTGGCGTTTTAAAGACCTTAAAGCCCACTTTCTATAGAAAAATGGTCATTATAACAAGAAGAGACGTTCTAACGACTTTAATCACACTGACAAAAGATAAACAAAGTAATAAGATGGGCAGAATTTGATTTGTGCACTTAAAATCACTTCCATTATTGAAAGGTCTTTTGTTCATTCAATAGTATTGTAATATGAATCTTAGGTCTAAAGCCTAAAGTTGATATTTGGTTGCAGGTGTCGAGTAATTTTGTTTTAAACAATCGGTGGTCGAGACAGGAAAAGGTTATACGTATAGAATTCGTATTTTTCATTGATGAGTTATTTGTATGTGTGGATTTCATTGTTATAATGTGTGTGTTTGTGATTTGTATGACTATGTATGATTAATTTTTGTTATTGTGTGAAATTCATATGATTTGTATTGCTATATTCAAGTTGATGTAGTTTCGTAGTCCATGTCTATTTATTATAGATCATTCATCATTAAATAATATAATAATAAAAATAATAAACTTTATTGCACACCAAGGAAAAATAATACAGAAGAATATGTAGATAACAAAAGTACAAATGGCGGTCTTATCGCTGCAAAGGCAATCTCTTACAGACAACCATTGGATGGAAAAGTATGAAAGAGACACGAAAGGGAAGTAAAAGGTGTACTAGCATGAAGTTTGAATGAAAAAAAAAAAATTATAAATACATTAAATAACTACTTCTAACAAATAAATAATTGTGTGCCTAAGCATAGGTACTATAAAATATTATGAAAAATATACAAATACATGCAAGGGCTACATAAAATACATAAATAAAATAAAAGGGCATACATATATTATATTAATTTATATATTAAAGCTCAAGCTAAGTTAATATAGGAAGTACCTACTGGTAGAGGTGGTCCTTGTCAAACATATAGGGACCTGATAACGTATGTCAGAAAGGACACATACGTAATACAAGTTTGGAAAAGCAATATAAGCTATTTGGGAGCAGTTCATTCTCTCTACTGTCTCATTTGAGTTTACGTACATAAACTCAAATGAGACAGTAGTATCTTTTTTCTTGCTAGTTAGATAACAAAAGCTCTACCACTTAAAACAAAACTGGAAAATTAGCAATTTATAACTTATAGCACTTCTTGTTGAAGATCCCAATTTGACAAATTGTGTTGATTGTCAAACTTACCCAACGGATGAAAATCCACTCTATGTATATTAAAATAGAGTCTATATCTCTATAAAATATTGCTGATAGCAATATCAATGGATATCAAAGGCGGAAATTTTCAAATGAAATTCAACTATACTGTCCACAAGTTAAGATTGAGTTTGGAATGCGTTTAAAATTCTGAAGGTTTTTTCCGAGTTTTTAATTAAAAGGAAGATTGTTTTGGACGAATGGAGGCTGTTTGTGAATACCTACAGCTTTACCAGATGAACAAAAGTGATGTTATTTGTTTAAGATTTATTTTATTTTAAGCTCACTGACATTTTTAAATCATTCTTAATGTTACTAATTTAAAAAAAATAAACAAAATAAATGAGTCAGAATTCTACTGTCCCATAAACTCCTAACATGTCAAAAATTAACACTCAATAGGTTTTACAGGTATGGAAAAACAAAACGCGAAAATATGACAATATTGATACAAAACTAAACACGACTACGACTACTATAAGACTCATGGATAAAACTAATAATATGACAGATTACCTATAGTAAATGAACCATGGCATGCCATAGATAAACCGCCATAATCCGGATATGATAATGGTATGACTACATATAGTTTGAACTTGGCACAATTTTCATAGATCTCATACCTACTTTAAATTAAGGTAATTGATAAGATAACTATAACATTACAATAAGTTTTATAGCACGATAAGGTTTATATACCATAGGGTGGTCCCTATGGTAGGTTATAGGTTGTAGATATATTTACTGTCTTCCATTCGTTTGGTACGCTGATAAAGAGTAGCATTTATATTTATTCAGACTAGGAATATGCTACATTTCTGCAAAATTTCATCAAATGTAATCGAGTAAAAACTATGGATTACCCATCCATTAACCATCAGAATATCCGAATCACGAATTGTCACATAAAAATAAATAAAATTGAAGTAACTGTTTTTAATGTCATAATAACTATGTTTTTTCAGTTGATATAGTTATTTGCAAGATACCAATGCCTTAAATAAAGTCTGTCTGTCTGTCTGTTTGTATCGGCTAATCTTCTAAACGGCCGGACCGATTTGAATAAAACTGTAAATACAGGTAACTGACTACAAGGCGCATTACATAGGCTACTTTTTATTGATTCACCTACCACGCAGACAAAACCACAGGAGAAAGTTAGTTTGTTTGTTTGTTTGCGCTATTCTCAGAAACTAATGCTTTTTGTGTTTGGTAGTCTTATTCTTAAAAAAGGTTTTTAAATATTTAACTTTACGCTAAACTCCACGGGAGTGAAGCAGTAAGGTGGAACGCAGATCAAAGCGCGGGGGCAGCTACTTAATACAAATACAAGCTGGTTTATAATATAAGTGGCATGCTCCCTGCGTTTTTTCAAAATAGCTTCACCGATTTCGAAGTAGACTTCAGTTCAAAGTTTAAGTAGATTTTCTATTAAGTATTATTATAGAATATCAAAGGTAAACTCAATTAATCAAATACATAATACATATTGCATTAACTGAATACGAAGCTAAAAGCGATCTATTGATAACTACTTTGTATATGACTCTACTTAAGGCCAGTTTCAGAGCTTCCAGATAGATTTTACCCGACCCATAAAATATAACCACATCGAATTATAAGTGACACAAGTAACACTTGAAAAATAAACACAGCTTTCACTCTCATATAGGTATGTGTGTTATATGCTTAAACTGCCAATAAGGTATACACACTTGTGAAATTCTGGTCTTAGTGAGATGGAGATAATAGACTAATGTGAACAGAGGTAAAGATTTTATAATGGAGCCGGAAGGAGGTAGAATTAGTTTCATATATTTGTGGTAGTAAAAAAAGCAGCGATAGTTAAAGGTCTCGGGTTCGAACCCACGGCACACACCTCTCGTCTTTTCGAAGATATGTGTGTATTTATCATATAAATTATCGCTCGCTAACGGTGAAGGAAAACATCGTGAAGAAACCTACATGCCTGAGAGTGCCTAAAAAGTGCTCGAGGGTGTGTGAAGTCTACCAATCCGCACTTGGCCAGCGTGGTGGACTATGGCCTAACCCTTCTCATCATGAGAAGAGGTCCGAGCCCAGCAGTGGCACATGTATTTATCTTATATACAGGGCTGCTATTAATTATTTGTGGTAGAAGTAATGTCCTGTTTATTTTTGCCTAATAAATAGTAAATTATTACCTAAGTGTATCCACATGAGTAATCTTCAAAACAAAAGTACATAGGTAAGACTCCACCGTAGAACCACCATAATTACATTTACCATCAGATGAGATCGTGGTTGACCGTGCCTCCATACATCATTAAAACAAATAAATAAAATTGAAGTGTCTGTTTTTCATGTCAAAATAACAATGTTTTTTCAAGTTGGTGTAGTTGTTTGCAACCTTTGCCTAAAATACAGTTTTTTTTTGTTTGTCTGTCTGTCTGTTTGTCTGTCTTTTTGTATCGGCTTATATTTTAAACGGCTGGAGTGATTTAAAAAAAAATTAGATGCAGGTAACTGAATACAAGGCGCGTAACAAAGGTGTCTTTTTATCTATTTATGTATCTATTTATGCATACTAAGTATGTTATCTTTTTATGTACCTACAACGCAGACGAAACCGCGGGTGAACTACTGGTTGAATTTTACCTGTCAAATAAATTCTTTAGATGTTATATACTACGCTAAACTCCACGAGAGCGGAGCAGTAAAGTTTAACGCGGGTGAAACCGCGGGATCAGCTACTACTTAAACGAATCCCACGTGGACGAAATCGCGGGCAAAAGTTAATCTACCTTAAAAAAGCTTGTAAAATTAGCTGTTTTGACAGTAAGCCTAGCTCCTGAATTCAGACTGAAGCTTGTTTTGATCGCAACTCATTACACACATCTAAAAACAGTATAAAGTAGCATACTGAAGTGACGCACTTGTCGTTATCAATGTATAGATAACGATATCACGTGAGGGGTGAAGTAGGTTACGGGGAAGGGTGTGACGTGACATAGCAAAGGTGCTGCATTGGACTTTATCAGTTACTTCTTGAAGTTCATTCATAAAAGCTCTTCCAATTACATTGCATATTACAATACTATCATTTGATATGATTATAGAAATGTAGCAATTTTCTAAAATATAAAATTTTGTAAATTTTTCGATCACGTGATTATCTGGAAAAAAGAACAGAAAAATCGCACTCGTTTTTGAAAAAATCTCTCAAAAAGTCGAACAAAGATGGCGGCCAAACATCTCACCCTAAGGGTAGATTGGGAGCATCCCGTTGGCACGTGCCGGCAGTGTTACCGCGGACGCCGCGCAGCTCGTCGCGTGATACGATGCGACACGACGTGACAATTCGCGAATTGCGATTTTTTGGCGATTATTAATCGATTTCAGTCGTGTTAATTACGGAATAACTGTGTGGTCAGAATGATTGATCAGTTTTGAATTTGGAATTTGTAGTGTTTGACGATATTCTGTGCAAATATTTCCGGCCAAAATTATACTGAACGTTTTTGAATTTCGAATCTGTGTTAATGACAAACTATAAAATTTTCGGCAAAATCCAACTCAAAATTGCATAACGGTCTTGGATTTATTCAATTTGCAATTTGAATTTAGAAAACATTTTCCATATTTAATAAAGTGGCAATAAAACTTAATAGTGAGGTGACATATAAATTACTTGCAAATATATTTTACGGCTTAATTGCACTTCTGCAGGAAACACAAAAGACAGATAAAATAATAATTATGAATTCATTAGAAGAAACGTTTTGTTGCAAATAAATATCAAATACATGAAATATTTTCCAATCATGAAAATATTGAAACAAATTACAATAATTTTAAATCAAATCGTTATCTTTGACCATCGCATAGAACCTCTTTCCCGACGCAATCGATACGACATCATGCATAGACAATCTGGATCTTTTATAGCAGCCGCACATACATACATTTCATACATATGCGTTATGTAAAATAATCTTGCATGTAATACCGATACGTATAAATCCGAGACGGGTATCGTATATCGGTACTTGTTTGTGCATGTGAATGTGACACAGGTTGTTATAGAATGAATATTTGTGTGTATATTTAATTAACAATGTTGAAGTAATGTGTTGTCAAATGGCAAATGCAAAAAGCTTTGCATAAACAGAGTTAAGACGCGAAACGACATTTACAATTATTTTTGCTGTGTCATACCTAACTTAACAATTTTTTTCACTGTTTTTCTTTTCAAATTTAGGAGAGGTCTTCGATTAAAAATTATACAAAAGGTGGTGTCTGAACGATCGTTTCGCCGATTGACGAATCGCATTATTTATATAAATTGAGCGTATTACCGCTGGGTGGACCATGCTTTCTAACAAGATTTACTTCGTCAAATATTACACAAGCAACCTCAAAGACTTGAGATAGATGTGGCTCACTTAATATTACGAAGTATTACACAACCATTCACTCACTCACATATAAACTTAACGAAAAAAAAAAACAATCCCACGGACTTCCAACATGACAGAATCCGATCTGTTGTCACAAGCCATCGATTATGACCGCCAACCGTAAAATATACCTCAAAATCGGATAAGTTCTCGATTGTCCGGCGATCGAATGAGACGTGTTTTAATCGATTCGTTTATTTGATTGGCTTTGTGTGTGAATTTGGTGGATAGTGTTTTTTTTACGCGATTTTTTTCAGGCTTCGGTGATCGCGATGTGAACTTGTGCGGTTTTGCATAAAACTTGTATTTTTGTTACATAATTCTATAAATCTTCCTATAAAAAATGTCAAAAACTGTCTTCAAAATCTTGATTTGATTTATCAACTTACAAATGAGTAGTGTTATTAATAAGTAACTCTTTAGTTACCTTTCCCTATGAGTAACTTTCAAATTAATCCAAGCAAAAACTTCCTTTTACCCTTCTTGGTTTTTCTATAAATTTGCAAAGACACCTTTCATTGGTCTCATAGAAAGCCCACGCCTTTCTATTTAATCACCAACGTTCCATCCTACAAGCGCCCTTTAAAAACAAACCAAAACTGGCGTAATCCACGAAAACTCCCGTTAATCTCGCCATCTCCCATTGACTTTCACCATGGCCATCGACAATAGAACTGCACGCGTTAATTCCAATTTCCTCATTAAAAGACATCGGTTATTAAAATATCCATTCTCGTGAGAAAAGCTCATCCACCTGCTTCAATTCAACCGGAAAACTGGTGACCAAACACCGGAAAATCGTACAAATCGTCAAAAACCGGCGAAATTGCTCCAAACGAATCGTCATTACGATCAATCTCGGTACCGATTTTCATGCCGCTTTCACGGTGACCATTTTATTTTTTTTAAACCATTAGGGCATTGAAATTAAGCAAAGTTTCAACGATTTTTTCAAGTTTTCCGGTATTTTTTGTTTTTTTCTGAGCTTCAAATCTGCGGAGACCAATCAGTCGTTACGATCTTACTGTTCAACTTAGTCGATTTTGGATGACTCTCGCGATGGTCTAATTAGAAGTGCAATCAAGGTCTTTAATTAAAAAATATCTGCTCAAGTAAATTAATCACCTTTTCTATCAACAGATATTCAATTTTAGATCGAAATTAAAAACATTTAAAGTGTTTGTGTAGTGAAGTGAATGTGACCAAAGTGCAATTTATAAACAATAAAATATGACTATATTTTCGGTCAAAAACTGTAAACGGTGACCACTCTAAATTTAATTCGAATTTGGAACCGTTAATATGGCATTCTGAGCCTTTATTAGTGTGCAATTTTTTAGTGAGACTTTTCAATTTGCGATAGGTATTTTAAAGTGCTGTGTCGAAAGTGATCAAACTGGAGGGCCAGAGTAAGGCCACCTTTGCGGCCCTTTTTGGGCTGAGGGCCGGCGGCGGTGTGGATTTATCCGCCGCTTACAGATACAACCAAAATATGATGGAATATTACACATGTAAGTTGACAAAGAACATTCATGGTATGTTTTTAGATGAGATGGACTGTGTCAATAAAATAAGTACACTAAAATAAGTTTACAACGTAAAATTTGAAGTTATTTCATTATCACTTTGACAATCCTAAGTGCTATGTAATTAGTTTATAGAAATAAACAATTTTGAGTTTGAGGATGAATTCTAGCTAAAACACTGGTCCTTAGCTTTAAAAACTATTTAAATTTAAATATATTATAATACATAGCACAAATTTTTAATTACATAGGAGTACCCAACATCAATTATTTTGAACTCTTAAGAGTTGTAGGCTCGTTAGGATTTTATAACAATCACATTTTCTTTTTTTTTTTCTAAATTGAACTGTTTTAAAATATTTTTGAAGAATTCAAACGGAGTTGTGAAAAATGCTCAAAGAGGTTTCGAAAAATTGTGCAATATAGACATAGATAAAATCTTACACCCTAAATTAAGCAATTTGAAATGCATAGTTGTATTCGTTATACAATTGAGAGATAAGCTAATATAAAAATTCTGACTAAATCTTATTTGATTCATGAATAAGTAATCAAATAATGCAACATCAATCTTCCCCACAAAAAGCTCTAAAATCTATTCCTAAATCCCTCAAACATTACAGTCATTATGCAAAAATCTACCGACCCACACCATCCGTAACAATATTATCATAAATACGACACATAAAAACAGAATCCACCATAAAATATATAGAAATACCTAACAACCTACGAGGAGACGAGATTTCATAAAACACCCGAAAATTTTCCCTCCGAAAAAAAAACGATCGTTACAAAACCCGCCAATGGGAACGCTCGAAACGAATTGGAGGGCGAGGGAACGCGTCTGATTGGTTGGTTTCGAGAATCGTGGCTTGTGATTGGTCGGTGGGCTGGGCGGTGCGTCTGTGTGAGTAGGTGCGTTGGCTCCATGTAGTTCCATGTTAATTGTGATGTTTGGGCGCGTACGCTACATGTGTTGCACGTCTAGCAAATTGGAGGCTTTGCCTTTTATTAGATTCGCGTATGGTTTTATGTAAATGGATGTATGGTATTAATATTGAAGATAGAATGGGTTTCGAGTATTGATATAGCTAGAGTTCAATGTACTGGATCTGTTCAATGTTTTTGGGTCTAATGTTATAGACAAATCGGTAAAAAGTATAAAAACGTTGATTGTATTCATTTGCAACCGAGTAAAGAATATTTCAATATCGATTAAACAACATTTAGGGCTCTCGAACCTTTTCAAATGATTGAGCTTAACAAACTGATAACTGACTGCTCTTAGTCAATTAGAGTATTTTCTTTGCGGCTAGTCGATTTTTGAAGTTTTATTTTGTTATCAGCTCATCTTTTTTTTACCGTAATAATGTTTCGTTTGATAAGGTACAGATTTCGTTAAATAGGATTAGGATTAAAATCAACTCAGACCTATTGGTTGTTGACTAACACCTGATTGATAATCATACTAATTATGGCCTCGATGGTCTAGTGGTTAGCTCATGCGGTCTCCGGTTCGATTCCTGGGTTAGGCAAAGTGTTATTAGTGAACTTTTCATCAGGTAATTCACAAAAGCAGCACAGAGTTGAATGTGCTCGGTGGATGGCCATTAGATCACTCCCTATCTAATGCGACCTAAACATGACAGACAAAATGTTTCAATACCCTTTTAGGTAATTTAACCATGATGTTATGTTATATTATGATAATTATACAGTCCAATAAAACCCGTGTCTTCTTAGCTTTTAAGAAACAAACAGAAGGTACGAACGCACGGCTTCATATTAAGCTAAGATAGTCATCATTGTTTAGGCTTTCCATGCAATGCCAGACTATCGGACTGCCACGTACTGGAAACGTATACCTTGATACGTAGACGTGAGTACAGTTTACTGTTTTACGTTTTAAAATTAAGCAGCGTAACGATACACGCGTAACACATACAACAGTATCACTACTTATTACACAGTGAAAGTGCGTAGATAAACATCAAGTAGATACTAGATAGTGTTTAATTAATGGCGAAAGTCGAATAAAATCATAAAGGAAATTTGGATTATTTATAATGGGTATGATATGGAATGAAGCAGCGATAGCCGAGTGGGAAACCTGCTAATTCAAAGGTCTCGGGTGCGAACCCACGGTACACACCTCTATCAATAAACCGTTAAGATTCGTCTTTTCGAAGATATGTCGTGTGTATTTGTCATATAAATTATCGCTCGCTAACGATGAAGGAAAACATTGTGAGGAAACCACTGCATGCCAGAGAGTGCCTAAAATGTGCTCAAGGGTGTGTGAAGTCTACCAATCCGCACTTGGCTAGCGTAGTGGTCTATGACCTAGCCCTTCTCATCATGAGAAGAGGCCTGAGCCCAGCAGTGGCACATGTATTAAACAAGACTGCTATTATATTATTAGAATGGGTAGGATTTAACTTTGCTTGGCTTTTGGCTTTTATGAGCTATATAGTGTTTATATATTCAACGGCATTATTAAATAACATAACATAACATCACGCCTATACTAACCAGACCAAGAAAGGGTATAAAAGAGGTGTACAACACCCATACTTCATCTTTTATGTTTAGATCCTATTCGATAGGGGGTGAGCTTATCGCCATCCACTGGGCATAATTCCAACTCTGTGCCGTGAATTAATCGCGTGTCGTCGCCTCCGTGCGACGTCTCGCGTCTGAATGCGAGACGTCGCGTGGAGGCGACGACACGCGATTAATAGCCCAGTTGATGAATCTACGTACTAAATTCGAAACTAGTCGGCATATCCCGGCTAAAGTAACGTGAGTAACCCGTATTCTCAATAATAACATATTTTTATAGTTGTAATTATTAAATTCTGTATTTTTTTGTTCAAAATATTCTTTAATTTTTAAGATTTTATCATACATCCTCAATACTAAGACCATATTATTATTATCTTTATAACTAAGTCGTTATCTATACAACAAGTGCTCTAACAAAACTGCTGAAGGTTTGCGAAATTTATTCGTTTGTTGCAAATATCTGGCGAAATAATTAGTTATGCTTTTTAGTGTAGTCTATTTAGTATTTCTTAAGAATATACTGGATAAAATCAATGTAACTATTAGAACGAACGATAGGTATGTAAATAGTGTTTTAAAATAATGAAACTGTATTTCAAGATAAGGTGGTAAATATAAGTTTTTAAGGTGTTTTAGCAATACAGCTATATATATTATGTACTGTAATATTAAAAATATCAATATTAATATATTTGCACACCGATATCACGGTAAAACATGCTGTTCTACCTACTAGGTACTACTGTAATACCACCTATGTAACCATGTTTATGGCAAATAAATGATTTCTATTTCACTAATACAAACATTTTATAATAGCAAGCCAATAATACCATTTTCTATGGAGACTGAAAAAATAATAACACATAGTAAATGTGAAAATGAAATGAAATGAAAAAAAAAATTGAGTCTATATGAACATTTTTCTCTTGCAAATCAATTTACCAATATTTGCTTGTCTAACAGCAACACAAAAATCAACTGTCTGTTTCTAGTCAAATTGTATATTTTAATCCGTTTATTTGAAAGGTGTGTTTATTTATTTCAACGTTATTGTTTATTTCTGATATTCATAAATAGTTCATCATTAAATGGACACCTAGAGCCTTAAATTAACAGGTACCGAGTTTTAAAGCCTATCTTTAAGTGATTGAAGGCACTAAATACATTAAACGTATAAAAAAGACATTGATTGATTGATACCGCATAACTATAATTATATGTCCAGCAGTGGACCGTGACCGACTGGATATGAATAAATTAACATGCTTACATAAGTAGGCACACTTGGCTGCAGGAATACTTATTACTTGCTAGCTTATAGTTTTACTCTTAAAAAAAATAGGAAATGCATATCTCTGTGTAATTATTTTTCTACACAGAATAAATAAATATCAAGTAAATTAAAGTATTTTTACCTATGAATACAAATAACTAACGATATTATATCAATTACACTTTTTATTTTTGATATGAGCACACTAATAAAGGCCCTAAAATAGTTTTCTTAAATTCCATATTTGAAATGATTCGCTTGTTAGTATGCGTGTCAGTGCGTTACTGGCCCTCTTATGGCCAGTACCTACAATGGCGCAATCTGCATTTAAAAAGTAAAAGACAAACAACGTATGCCCATCATCATTACGGGCAGAGCAATTTCCTACATATTAAACATCTAAAGCAGGAAATATCCAAATAATAAACCACAAACAATGTCACCGAAAACAATACAAATTAGGACACATACATACAAAAAGTACCAAATTTCATACTTCCTGCAAATGACTCAACCATAGATCACGAAATTATACTTGTACACACACAAAAGCGAACGACATCAAACAACCATCAAACTATCCTCTTAAAACCCATATTCCTTTGAACATAAAGTCCAAACTCGCTTAATTGAACCGCAGATTTAACTTTGCATGTAATACGAGACAGCTGCACATATTCGTCCGCGCACACATAGCTCTCCGCGCTGTGATTGGTCAGCCAGCGTGCGCGTACGCACATATCAGGTAGATCTTTTGCTTTGAAACAAGTTTAGCTGGTAATTGTCGAGATTTTAGAAAGGCGGGCCGGTTCATGAGTTACATACTGAACTGGACGTTGCGTCCTACAGTTAATAACATGTATATTTTTTATTACCGGTTATGTAAAACTTAATATTTATTGCTAATTGCCGCTTATGTAAGTGGCGTGTTTTTGTAGGTACTGTTTTTAAGGGCAATTACTGGTTTTAGGTGATGTAATACCCCTGAAATACATACAGGCAGTCATTAGGCATTGTAGACAACCAATCAAATATGGTAGAGCTCATAAATTAAGAGAAACACCATCACCTTGCCTAAGTGTCTGTATAACTTTGTAGTAACGAGAGTTAAGGGTACCTGATGATAAGTGATAAGTGGGTCGTACCCATAAACATCCACAATACATCTTGATAGTGAGGTAGGTACTCAAAAGCACGAGATGACAATAATTTTGATCTCGTGTTGCACATACAACTTTTCACCTCAGGAGCTCGAAATAGAACACATAGTACAAGTTCTACTTAGTTTGGGACTAGATGACATAGTGTGAAAGTTGTGTAACATTAAAAAAAGAAAAGGCGAGCAGTGAGCAAAACTCAACTTTGCTTAGAGAGAGCCAAACTCGAAGCAAAATCGAATTTTAAACTTTCAAACTTTAAAGGTGTTTGTTATGGAATTGGAATCAAATTAATTGTCTGCTAATGGTGGGGGATAATTTCTATCACCTCTAAGGTGAACATATCTTAAAAATATGCATTATACTATGACATGACTTTTTTACAACTTGTTTTTTAAATGGTGGTTTAAGCTGATACATGCTTTATACATGAACCTGAACGCTGATAAAACCCTCGTGACCAGTGGCGGCTGTACCTTAAGTGCGCTCGTGCGCTGAACCACCAATTTCAAAGATTTAAAAATTACATAATAATACCACAGAGTAATAATACTTCATCTTTTTGTTTAAAATTACCATTTTAATATTTTTTCTTAAACATACGTACCTACTAAAACATAATATAACAAAAATAAAATTTCCGATTATAACGATTAACGAAAATATTTAGGCGCTTTGCTTAACTACAAAGCTCGTGCGCTACGGCGAGCGCACGAGGACTGCTAATACAACTTGTATGAACTGTGAGCTAATACGCTTGACGCGTGAAGCAAAAGATAGTTCATAGAAAAGTACCTAGTAATAAGTCTGTTTTCGAGCGCCGCACGAGCGAACCGAAGATTGCCGAGAGCCCCCGAGGTTTGCCGAAAACGGCCGGCCGCGGCATCGTCCGGTCGGCGGGAAACTACGATGACATTTGACACTCTCATTCATTAATTTCTCTGTATCTGTGACGCGGTAATTGTTTATTGTTTTTGTTCTATTCTGTACTGTGAATACAGTGTGTGTTGTGATTGAAAATGAGTTTAAACATTGAATATATTAAAGACAATAACAAAACTTTTTAAAATAAAGTCGACATAAAGTTAGCCGGACCACCAAGGCCCTTTTTAAATATAAAACAAGAGTGCAAATCGAAATATAAAGCATTTACGCGAAGTTTTAAAAGTGAAATGTATAATAGAAAGAAATGGCTGTGTGGATGTGAGCCTCTCAATGCATTATTTTGTTTTCCTTGCATTACTTGTGGCGGATTTGGACAGAAACTGCAATTAAGGATTTGACGCATTTGAGTGAAAAAATAAAAAAAAATGTGATGAGTTTGTCTGTGTTAGGCACGGTCAACATTCGTAATCAGCTAGATTCTGTTTATAGAAGCAATATCCAAAGCATTTCTTAATCTCAATACTTAGTGAGCAAGTAAAGTGAACCACCAGTTCGAGAACATACCAGCCGCCACTGCTCGTGACATGCCTGTAATGTGCCAACAGTTCGCACACTAGGAGCTCAGATGTGCGCTTATCTTTTGTCAAAGGCTGCCGAAAAATAGTTTTGGTCCTTAACAAAAGGTGTTAATGGAAATTTGAATACAATATTTTCCTTCCAGAATACCATCTGACTCAATTTTCTCTCATTTTCTTTTTCCTATCAGTAAACAAAGAAATTTTTTATAAAGTTTCGGAGATAATAAACCGCATACAGACGGGCTGACCGGAAGTGAGATTACCATGCGACCACCGGATGCGCGCCCGACGCCATTGTCCGACGCCATCTTGAAAAGGAAAAAGCTTGATATTTTGTAATGTTTTAATGGTGGTGTTATTTAATCCTGATTTATAATTTTTAAACTGGCAACTCTTTGAGACAGTTTATGGGAATATTTATGCGAAATTCACAGCAATCATTGAATAGAACTCAGGTTGCTTAAATCTTCTAATTGCCGTCTGCAGCTTCGTCGGTAAAAAACCTTGTTACCTTCCTAGGCTTCCTTCCTATCTATCTTCATACTAAATTTAATTCAGATAGGTTTAATGGTTTATCTAAGAAAGTTAAACAGACACACAGACAAACAGACAACAGAGTAACTTTTGCATTTATTATGTTAGTAAGGATTTTTTTGATGATGCAAAAAGTCTGTTTCACATCGTCAAGTAAGTTATTTAAATAATAACTTGACCATATTATATAAAAATGACATATTTCAAGAAATATAATTTCGAGCACAACGATCACTATGAAGATATTAGAAGATATTCCTGAAACTAGCAAGTTATCTAGTTTAGAACAGATAGCCAATAAGTTTTAAATTGAGAACAACTGTCCATACATACCTAATTTGATTAATATCTCATGGGGCATCTCTCTTATCACAGGGGTACCTAAACAAAACAGGTGAAGTGTAGGCGCTATACACCTCTGCCATTCCCTTCAATATTAGCGTGATGTTATGTAATGTTAATTTTGACATCACAAAGTTTATTAACATCCAATTTATAGCAACTTTAAGCATACGATAATAACTTCATTCCCTACCATCTCAAAAATATGCCAGACAGATGTGAAATTTAACCATAAAAGGGGATACTCTCGTGAAATTCCCATGGAACAAAGAAGATTCTCGTCACGCTCGGCACACCACACATATTTAGTTTTATGGAGTTTGTTATAGCGTATACGAAGTAAGGATACGTTGGAATCATGGCTCTCCAGATATCATCTTATTGTTTTCGCTGTATGAGTTTAATGGTTATATGGAGTGGTGTCATTGATGCTGAAAGGGCAATAAAACGTTCTAAAATTAAGAAAATTCTTATTTGGTCCACAATAGTTGTAGAAAAAGATGTCGTTTTTGGAATGGCATTAGTGATCGTGAAAAAACGTACTAGGTTTTGGCAAACCATGGTGCGATATCGGAATATGTATTCTTCAACCATGGAAAGACTGATGTCAATTCTTTTGCCTACTTACCCTTATCCTACCTAGGATACACTTTCATTACGAACCACAGTCCCCGTAGTCCTTGGGTAATTTTTTTTCTAAAACCCTAATGAGAAAATTTAGTCATCATTTTAACCACCCGAACAAAATTACCACCAGTGGCGTGTGATCCTCTAAAATTACTATAATATTTCATTACAGTAATTAATTTAACCTGTTTTTGAGAACACATACACATTTAACCTAAAAACTGGCAATTAAGGCAAAAGTCACAGGTTACCGAGGGGGTGCGCTCGCGCATGACGTCCTTGCTTTTGTGCTTACCCCCTTATTACGTGGCGTGATGGGGAATCTGATTCGGGAAATTATGACTGAAATTACTGATTTAAGTGCAAATGAGCTTACCTACCTCTGTATGAAATTTGCAACCCATTTAAGAATAATGATGTCTTCAGTGGGTCTTGCTAATTTTTAAGGATACTTTATTAACTAAATACCTATAGTAAAGCATATGTTTGGGGACATAATAATTATAATCATACATAATTTTGCATATCAGCCACCATAGGCGCAATCATTCTTAACAAGGGGTAAACGAGGTGGCCAAAGTTTATGCCGAAAATAATTACAGAATAACTCAGCAAACCAACTCTTTCATAGTTCCTTGAAGCCTGTTCGGACTTAATATTTAACATAATTTTTTTATTAGTTTACATTAATTCACAATACAAATTGTTGATAGTCTGTAGTAAATTCTCATACGCATATTTCGCCTTTTTTATAAATACGAGCAAATACTTTTGCTTCTAGCCTAGACTCGTGAGGTTTTGCTTATTCAAACGGCCCATCAGAATCATTTTCCTTGTCCGATTCATTACCAGTAAGATTTGAAGTGTTCGCTTCCGACATTACTGTATAACTTTTGTGAGAATTAAAATATTTAGTCGCGCTTGCAGTAGTTTAAATTGTGTAAAAGTAAATAACTTTTTATTTAAAAAAGCATGGGATTTTTTTTTGTTCTTCAAATTAATCTCGGGATTTGAGGCATATCCTCTTTATTCTTTCGCTGTATGAAATCAGTGTAAGTACATGAAAAACTCTACCTAATTCCGAACTCTGGACTTATCATTCATAATTTTGCATATCAGCATATATTAATCATTCGTAACAAAGGGTGAACGAGGTGGCCAAAGTTTATGTCGAAAATAATTATAGAATAACTCAGCAAACAAGCTCTTTCATAGTTCCTTGAAGCTTGTTCGGACTTATCTGATAGATAAAATTTTAATCGATATCGTTTTGTCTGTAGAGGCATCTCTGGAAGCATCGAGCCAAATCTAAAAATTCTTTTTCGGATAGAAAGCTTAACTTTTTCAAGTGATATATATATTTTATTATATACTCGGCCCTTGGCATAAACCGCGGGTGAAAGCAAGTAAATAATAATTAATAATAATACCTACTACAGGCCCTTAAATCAGCAGTTAAAAAACATTTTTTTTTTTAATTTAAATAAAACGACGGCAGCACTAGTAATAATTCCGGTATAGCGGGGGTATTCACTATTCACATTCCACACACACAAAGTATACCCATATATCAAGCATAAGCACACAATTCATTGGTCAACGATCCATATTGAAGAGTATCTTATAAAGAGCCAAAATTTTTTGTATGTTTGTTTAGGCTAATCTCCGGACCAATAGCTTCAATTCTAGAAAATATTTTAGTAACAAAAAGTTACACTTTTTCCAAGTGTCTCAAGCTACTTTTTACTGGGAGAAATTGCGAGCGGAAGGTAGTTAATCATAATTCACAACAGGGCCGTAAATCAGCACTATAAAAATCCATATATAGTTCTTATTACCTACAAGTACACCTATACATTTCCCGTATAAGCTGGTCTCGCATTGTTAAGGCTTTAGTGGAAAGCAAAAGCAGCTTATACTGGAAATGTATAGGTTGATGAGTAGCTGTGTGTACATTGGTCAACGTTCCAACGAAGGGAGAGCACTGAGCCGTATCGTCCTTGCACTTGCATTGCTGTATTGGAATACCATCACGCTAGCTCGCCAAAGGTTATAAGCGATGTTTGTAGCAGATTGGTAGAGTATATGGGTTTTGTTTTATAGTTGGATACCACCTATAAAACTATAAAACTACCTTCGAGAATAATCTAATACGACGACTCACATTAAACGACACTACTAGTGGTAGCGTGGGTAATTTCAAAAGATACGTAAATGACATCTCCAGTCCATAGTGATCTCTATGTTGTGTATTTAATGGTTTCGAACTCTTTGACGAAGGCTATTCTATTTTTTTTATAACATCACACACAACGCTGGTGGTAGAGCTCTTGTGATCGAGCTCAAGGGCGGCAGCACCACCGTCTCACCTTTAACCTGCCGCCAAATAGTAGTTCTTCCATTACTGTGTTCCAATTTGGTGGTGAGATCAGGCCCTGAAATTACTGGCACATGAGGCATAACACCTTAGTTTTCAGCTGCAGCGATGCATCTATAATCTGCTTTTGTGGCTTGTTGATGTCCATGGGCTGTACTCCACTTACCATCAGGTGGACTACAAGTTCATTCACTGTAGGCGTAGTATAAAAAAAAACGCACATTTCTTTATAGTTTAACTAGCTTTTGAGCACGGCCCTGCCCGCGTGGTTCGTCAATGAAAAGTATTATATAAAAAAAATCATTTTAAGCCAATGTTACGCGCCTTAAAGTCAGTTACCTGCATCTAAAAATCGGTCCAGACGTTTCAAAGATTAACCAATATTATTTACGAACTGCATTTTTGGCATTGGTTTCATGCAAATATTCGTAGCTATATCAACTAAAAAACATTGTTATATTGACACTAAAACATACACCTTAATTGTATTTATTTGTATTGATATTAGTTGGGCAGTATGGATTTCTGCCAGATATCTCCCGGCCACGTAAAATCATTTCAAAAGTAGTACTTACTTATGCATTATTATAACGAATACCAACACATAAAACATGGTAAATCAGTACCATAGGAAGTGGTCACGGGGTATCGTCCCCTCTCATCTAAATTGGACGCGCGTCCATTTGACGTCATAGTGTATCATGGGGATTTTATGGTGCCCATGGTAGGTGAATGGGTTTTATGGGGTACAGATTTGATGGCAGAGACTATGATTGGTTGAATTTTTATGTGAAGTTTGTGTGATGTGATACGTATACTGCCTAGTTTAGTGCTTAGCGAATGTGGATACTCTCGGGTTCATTAAGGATTTTTCCATCAGTAAACTCTAAATGAAAGCACGAAGTTGGTATTGTGACCGGTGTATGACAGGCTGTCTTATGCTCTATCTAATGGGACCTAAAACTTAACAGGGTAAGTGTAGGTGTTATAAATCTCTACCAAACCATTCTGGGCAATGTAGGCGTGCTGATACGCATGATAACAGATGCATTGATTCCCGGAATGCGAATATCATTCTTCTCTTTTTTCTACTTCGAAAATTTTCTGATAAAAAACCACCAGACTAAGGAAAATCCTTGAAAAACTTACATTTAATAGTGATTACCCCAATTCCATATTTTGCCGGCAAGCTGTAAGATGTAGGGGGAACACCTGCCGAGAGGTGCTACAGAGTGGTACCGATAGCAACAAAAATATATTAAATTATTTTTTATCTCGAACATTTTGATATTGTCTTTTGTGCCATGCATAGTAAGGTTTAATTTAAATTTTCTTGATAAATACTCAGAATTAATTAATTTAACATAGAAGTAAATTGTAGCATATTTATCTAATCTAAGTTGTTTGTCATCAAAATTATATTCTTTAGTGTCTAATCTTTCATTTCAAATATTATGATTGAGCTCTACTGACGACATTTAAAACACTTGACTATCCAAACAAACCCACGAAAAAATAGTTAAAAGTATAAATTTATTAAGCCCTAGTTTTGAACAAAATTTCATAATTGTAATCTTAATAATTAGTTAATTCCTTCTGAAATCCCAACATTTATCACATTTCCACCGGAACTTGCTAATTTTTACAGCAAGATCGTGCTGTCTGTACCGCATCCGAGTCCCCAGCTTCCGGTCGGCCATCTTGTCCGCCATTACGCTTAATTACTACCTACAGCAAGGCCTTATTTGTGCTTTAACTTTTGCCTAACTTATTAGGAATTATTTTTAGATAGGGACACGAGAAGGTAAAGCGACTTTGAAAAACTAGGAATCGTATTGGAACAAAATGTAAGATATGCAAACTAGAGAGAATAAATTATAGCTATCCTTTTGCCTGCCATATAATAGTTATACTGCTAAATTGATAGTGTGAAGGCAATAAATCTTTAACCTGCTGCCAAATAGTAGTACTGTGTTGGTAGTGAGATCAGGCCCTGAAATTACTCGTACTTGAGACATTTCATCGTAGTCCTTAGATGAAGCGGCGTATCTGTGCTTTTGTGGATTGTGGATGTCCATGGGCTGTTGTTACAACTTACCATCAAGTGTCTGGCAAAGGAAATGGCTAAAAGGATTAGTAAATAATATGTGCAAATAATCAGATTGATTACTTGAATACTATTACTAATAATTATTTAACATAGATAGATAGATAGATAGATAGAGATAGAGAATTCTTTATTGTACACAAAGAAGAAGTACATAATTGTGATACACAGTCTAAATTGAAACATAATGGTTTACGTAATAGAAACTAAACAACCAACTTATACGATCACATATACTATATTACTGGTGGTAGAGCTCTTGTGAATGAGCTCGAGGGCGGCAGCACCACCGTCTCACCTTTAACTTGCCGCCAAATAGTAGTGCTTCCATTACTGTGTTCCGGTTTGGTGGTGAGATCAGGCCCTGAAATTATACTATGCTGAAATTACTGGCACATGAGCTGCAGCCACGCATCTATAATCTGCTTTTGTGGATTGTTGATGTTCATGGGCTGTACTCCACTTACCATCAGGTGGACTACACGTTCGTTCGCTGTGGCGCAGTATAAAAAAATGTGTTTTTTTATCTTTATTTTGCAACCCTCATAAATGTCATAAAATAAAGGGTAACCCAATAAATTACTGAATATAATAATTTACCTCTACTTACCTTACCTATCACTATCAGACACACGAAATAAACAACAATTTTATTTACAAGCAGTAAACAACATAGAGGCGTAGAGAGAGAATTTTGGCATCATAATATACTAATTTATGGATGGCAAAACATATCCGCTCATAATTTAGATAAACCTTTATGTCATTCTCATAAACAATATGTTATTTATCATTTGTAAGCTGCTAGGAATACCTTGATTAGTAGAAATAGGTTTAATTTGCTATTTATAAACGACGAATAAATAAATAATAATGATAATAATAAATAAATATTTCACAACTCACACACAACGCTATCTAGTACCAAACTAAGCAGAGCTTGTACTATGGGTACTAGAGTAACTGATACTAATACATATTATATTATATACTTTTCTTTTGTAAATACATACATATTATAGATAGAAACACCCAGACTAAGACAAACCCCCATGTTCATGCACACAAAGATTTGTCTTAAGTGGGAATCGAACCCACGACCTTGACGAATAAATATCTTAACCGCATTTTTTGACCGAATAAAGAATAGGTACCTACTAGTCTTCTTCTTCTTCTTGGCTCAGTCAAATTTTATTTTGACTTGCCACCGTGGTGAAAGGATAAGCCAATTCGCTTTGGAGTACTCGCGAATTGCCCAGGGTGCGCCGGACGTAATTGTTGTGTACGTCACTCGGGGAGGCTCCTTTCATGCACCACTAGTGAACACCTATGAACTGGATGCAAGGTGATAAGAGCAAGTATTTTAAGTATTTTGTTATAATGGTGAAAGTGTTATAAATGTCAATTGACGCAAATTTATTTAAAGCTGTAGTTAGATACTCGTACTTCTGAAGAGAGAAATACTAGTGTCATCTAAAACTGCCATCAGATGAGAAATCCTTATCGCAATTCTTTAATAAAGCAATCTCTTTGCAATCGATTAGAAATTTTTAAGGGCTGTCATTATTACACGAACATTACTAGCAAGTTTGCTAAACAAATAGAGCAAATTACACTCAAACTTCGCCTTAAAACTGTCAAATCATTCCTAGACCTAACTAAACAATACATTCCTTTCTCCAATGTTATCAAAACACGGATATTCGTCACTGAAGCTTAAACAGCCGGCCCGGGTATAACCATACAGGGTATAAGGGTATAGGAGGGTATCGACCGGGGGCGTGCCCGGTCGATCGTCACGCCTCGTGCGTCCCCCTTCCCCACTGCTGAAAGTGTAAAGCTAAGATGATAAGTGAGAGAATCTTGTGGTGGAGATTAGATTTTATCAGCTGAGATGTACTTAATGTACATCTCAGCAGAAAAATAAAGCACTCGTTTTGGCTACAATTGGATACTTCGTAGTATGGAATCTAAGTCATTTATGTACCTTGAAAGTAAATTGATATTAGTAAGTTATAGAATATTTACTAATATTATAAACGAGAAAGTGACTCTGCCTGTCTATGCGCACTCACAACAGAACTGCTTAACCTATCTTAATAAAAATTGGTATGGACATAGTTCAAAACCTGAAAAAGGGCATAATTTACTTTCTATCAACACACCACGCGAGCAGAGCCGCGAGCAGAAGCTAGTATTAAATAAATTAAAATGATATACCAATGAGCACATGAAATCTTGTGCAAGAGCTATCTAATCTTTTTAAAATAAAAAGCCGCTCTGTACTGCCAAGACTCTAGCAACGTAGCAACATTCAGTGCCCATCAATTGCAAAATGAAAATTTTGAAAATCTTATGCAGCTTCATAAAAATAAGTTCAATCTCAATGTTTCTCTTCGTTCCTCTCAGCATAAATCTTATTAATTATAATGTACTATGCTAATAAAATGCAAATCTAGACGTCTACTTCTGGCTACGAGTAACGAAGTACTCTGTATTGCTCAGAGCTATTAACAGAATGCAAGAAGCTTTGAAATTAAGTTTACGTCATAGTTTTGTAGCTGGCCTAAAGCCACTTCACTTGTCAGGTGTCCAGGTAGCAACAATATCAATTTCGTAGATGACACGACGTATACGTGTTTAAACTCTAAGCCCAAATTTCGAAAAACTTCTTAATCCTTAAAACAAAATCCGGATTTGAACTAATTCATTCATGTTTGAACGAAGCAGAAAGATTTAAAACATTCGTTTTGATCAAAACGTCAACTTAACTCGTTGTTGAAATACTTTAAAATTTAACATCAGCTTATTGTTAATCAAAAATATCTGTAGCTCTTACAGTAATATCTGATAAAACTAGTCAAAACTACAAAACCTTTAAATCAAAACGACCATGTTAAGTAATTAATTGCATTAAAGATGTGTATAACATTAAGCAAGCGTACAAAACACATCTCGAACTCTTAACACCAGAATCCAAACTAAAAACCGTCGTATTGCTCAACTAAAATCCGGTTAGTACCCGGGCATCGAAGCGAGACCATCGATCGTGTCCGGATACGCGTGGGTAGCCGGTCGATACGCCCGGGCAGCCGGCGATACGCCCGGGCAACGGTCGATACGCCCGGGTAAGCGGTCGATATGCAATTCATGACTTGTATTCATTAATAATGTACGTTCTCGTATTGGACTAAAAATAGAATGCTCTAGTACGTCTTGAGATTTCTGTAGTATTCTTAGGATTTCTTTCAATTTGTTCTTCAAATATGTTTTTAAAAATGTCAAAAAGCAAAATTAAATTATGTCAAAAAGCTTACTATAGTATTTCAGACTACATAAATGATAATAGTATTTGGAAATGAATTGCTCTTCTTATGTGATTTTTTTATGTAATTTTATATTGTTATATTTTTCATTTTAAAAGATGGTGCACATGAGTTTCTCACCAGCTCTTCTCATAATGCAATACCCATCGGAGCTGGTACTTAGATTGATTTTAATTCGATTCTAAACAGTTTGATTAAAATTAGTCTGAGCCCCGGTTATTCAAATCATTGTAATTAGTATAATTTAGTATTATTTATTATTTACTTTTATATCATTTTTTGTAATGTTTTGACGTGTTCAAGCGCCTCCTGGGGCCTATGAAAATAAATGATTTGAATTTGAATTTGAATTTGAATTAACTACACCAGTAATTTTTATAGGATAAATATCTGCATCTCAAAAGCTAGACCCTTCTTTTCTTTAAAATAATGCGATCGATAGAATATTATATCGAGGGACTGAATATGACGAAGCGTCGTTGCAATGCATCTATTGCTAAAAACTTATACGATAAGGATATTTTTTAATTTAATTAAAAAAAAAAACTTTATTTACATATTGCTTATTAAATATTTACAATACTAATCTAACTATAATTTAATATTTTAAACTAATGAAATAAATACCTAACTATATACACCTAAGAATAATAAAAATTATTAAATAAAACAAAACTCGTAAAAAAATAAAATAAAAAATAAAATCAAATAAAATAAGGATATTAGATTTTTATTAAAACTGACGTGAGTTTGTAACATTATTCAAATTATGAAATACGGGTGTTACTCACGTAATTTGCACTCGCTGCCCGCAGTGCAGTGGCTGCGACTCAGGCGCGACGTATCGCAGTCTCTTGATAATGCCTAGACGTATAGGCGAAACCGCGGTCAACTAAATAGACTAAAATTACGTGAGTAACACCCGTATTTCATAATTTGAATGATATTAGATTTGTTTTGCTGCATTGGTTATTTTAGAGATTAATGCAGTGAATACAACAATTTAACGACAAGCATTCAGAAACGATCGTCCGCTTTGCATAAATACTTTAAATTAGCATCCCATGATTGTTTTTATACGATTTATATTGCGATCGGGCGTGTAGTCCACTGATAGTAAGTGGTGTCTACAGTAAAGTCCACGATGCTAAACATTCCGCAATATTGTAAGTAGTAATTGTAGATGCTAAGCTTCATCTCAGGACTACTGTGCCACCACAATCAATCATTAAAAAAACCTAACCACAACATTTATCCCTCAGGTCACGGAGGAGTAAACCAACTTGGAGGAGTTTTTGTGAACGGGAGACCTTTGCCAGACGTGGTGCGCCAGAGGATAGTAGAGCTGGCACACAGTGGAGTACGGCCTTGTGATATCAGCAGGCAGCTGAGAGTGTCGCATGGGTGTGTGTCTAAGATACTATCTAGGTAAGCATAATTTTATTATCTTCTTTAATTTGACAGATACTAGTCGTGAAAATGTAATTTAAGAGAGAGAGGTGGGCTCAGAATCTAGCCAAACTTGGTTATAATCATCCAAAAGCTTACTAAGGGTTTCAAGTTATTAAAGCGTTTTCAAAAGGTTGGTTTGGTTGAGTACATAGTCAGCCCGGATATAATGACAGACTCCATGGAAAATGTATCCCTATTGCATGAAATGGCTTCAGAATTCTAAACACTCAAATCATTAAGTGATGTCTTGACTTTTTATGATAACAATCAATTCTCTAAACTATTGCTAGATTTGTTAATTTATCCTCAAGTCAATAAACCACCTCAACTTACCTAACCGCAATCAGAATCATTTTCCTGCTATCCTCCTTTAATTACTGCCGTGATAGGTAGCTGTCAACCCCACCCACTCACACACACATACCTCTTTATACTCACACATGCACACTCCACTTGAAATACAAGCCGCATCACACATTGACAAATCTCCTCGTATACGAAGACTCCGCACACAAATGAACGTCGTGTTTGGTTAAGATGTGTATGTGTTGGTGCCCCCGTTCCATACAGTGAGCCCGGCGCGTGCGCAGACTGTACGCTTATGTCATTTTCTTTTGTTTCGTTTGTTGTAACTGGCTGATCTGGGTACCGTTGGGCGATGGTAAAACTGGTAAGAGATTGCGGAGGTGCAATACTTGTCTAGATATTGTAGCGCTTACACCAAATTCAGGGTTACCGTTGCACATATAATTCGGGCGGCATTCTTTTTAGGGGTAAATTACCACTATACACTACTAATCTTTTTGGTGCTTAGTTGCTCACGAAGTGGATCCGAAGAACTGTGATCCAATTTTTCGGTTAGGCAAAATTATGATTGGGGTTTAATTTATCTCTATTTTTTTAATAAAACAGTCATGAGCACCATTACTCTAACTTCTTACGAGTATTCTTATTCACTTCTATACGGAACCTATGACTATTTCAAATGATATCGTTCTTACAAAATAATTGAAGTATTTGTAACTGTGATCCTATCTGCCATCGGATAGCGAGGCACTTAAAAACGGTAAAATGTTAATGACGGCGCTTCCCATATTACTTTGAAGTTATTAGCTTGATTTTGATTGGGTCGAGACAGTATTAAAGACTACAGATAAGTGGCACGCGCTATATCAATGATCCAATACACGCGAGAGTTGTTGATCCAATTGAGAGCACGTTAAACCGTTGGTCCCGGTTTCCATTTGAACATCTTTGCAGTAATTACGAGTAGTCAGAGGCCAGAAAGTTTAACAACTAGTGTAACTAAGAGTATAGAATTACCTCGTATTGGGTTTTGTAGGTTTAATATCAGTCGCTCCACGAAAAATACTGATACTCAACTAAACTACGATAGACTAGAGGGCGACCTCCATGTTATTGGAAAAAGGCTGGGCAGATTGTGTTGATCCAATTGATAACTCAAAACGTTTGTTCTGCCGAGCAAGTAAATTAAGAATATTAGCTCACGGGCTAACTATCAAAGCGGTACACAGGCAAAACAACACTTTTTTTAATCATATTACGCTTACCTACTTTAGGTTCATCCTATAGCATTTTCATCATTTTCTACCAGCCATCATCTAAGCATTCACATTCTTTTCAGCCATGTTATCCTTTACAATATATCCATATTTTGTTCTTTCAACCCTAATAAGTTATTTTATAGTGGTAAACACAAATATCTATTGCACCTAAAACCGAGTGAAGCTACTTTAATTATGCCTTTCGCCTTAATACGGCTGACATACGTGTCACACCAATGTGTTTTGGCTTTACCTTAGACAAAGCACTTGTATAAAAACTATCGATCTAGGCGTTATTAATTTATGGGTCGACAAATAAAGGTAATAATATTCCTTACAGCTAGTTTTTTCTACTCCGAATAAAGCACAAATGATCTACCAAAACATACATCAATCTAAGTTACCACTTACCATCAGGTGAACAGCAAGCTCGTAAGCCATAAGTAATCTCTCTCATTAACCATCTTTCTCTAGTTAAAACTAATTATTGCAGGTTAGCACTAACTGCGGCGGCGCGCGCATCAATTGCGGTGAACCAACGTAAACTACGCACTAACTTAACTGTAGGTTAAACTGCGGTTAGTATTAAATGCTAGATAATTGTGGTTTAGCTGTGGAAATTATAATAACTTGAAATGTAAACATTACGAGATTGAAATAATTCGGCATGAACGTTATAGTTTGAATATTAATGATCGCAGTCGTATGCTCAGCTCTAATTTTTAGTCTGCCTGTTTGCCATTTTTTTTGCAAAAAGTTAAATAACATAACATACACACCTATATAATCCAGAAGGGTGTGGCAGGGGTGTACAACACCCACATTTCACCTGTTATGTTTATGGCATGGGCTAGGGAGTGAACCTATCGCAATCAACCGGGCAAAACTCCAACTCCGAGCTGCTATTAGGAATTACCAAAAACTCCAAAAACTACCCGAGACCTCGAAGTGGCAGGCGCAACACTGACCACAAGACCAATGAGGCATCGAAGTTAAATAAGTAAACGGTATGAAGGAAAATCTAAATATTGGATAAAAAAAAATAAGGTTGACTTTTAAATTCTATAAAATACAAGCTACCGGTGTCTAGTGGTAAAAATGAAGCTCTCGGTTCTGGGTTAAATTACATTAACTTATATTAAGACGTTTGCTATGCTAGTTATTTCAGGGTACAGCCTGATAATGGTACTTAGATACTATTATGTAGATAAGTACAGTTTGCCCGATGTTCTGATAAATCACATATTTTGAAACAATACATGCTAAAGAATATCAGAACTAGGACACAAATCGATTCTACTCTCAGTTTAAAACCCAGTACAATAATATTGTCTACAATTTTGACGATATAACTTCGATATGAACGACAATGATATGAATTGCGCCGGGACACCGCTGACCATTGTCCAATTTAAATTGAAAACTGACTAGTGTTGGGCAACAGCGGGCTTTATTGTCCGGATTTTATGACAAAAATTATGTTAAATATTGGAAGATGACATATTATTATGACAAAGGTTTTGGACGCTTTGGCTCATCAAAGTATTTTTGATGATCTATAATTTTTGTAGAGAAGTAAAAGGAGAAAATAAATTTATCATACTGGGATTTTAGAGGTATAAATTCACTCTTTGCTGTACAGATTTACTGTTCGTTTTGTGAATGATAAATAGAACCATAATTTCCATTTACAAATTAGTAATTTTGATTGGTGTTTACTTACTTTCATCAATGTTTCTACTCCAAAAAAAAATAACTCTGCAGTCTTGAATAACTAACGTAACTGAGTGTTAAACACAATGACATGTTATATGCCTTTTAAAAAACCTGTCAACATAAATAAAAATGTCATGAAACGATGACAAGCAAACAAGACCATATTTCCCAATCAATATTCCCGTTACTGCCCGCCCTTTTCCCGCGGGACACTCAATCGGCTGAGCTCGCTTTTCAATTTATCCCGGTGCCATTTCAACTCACTGTTTTGTTTTGTACCCTCCGTCCATTTTTGTTCTTAATGACAAACGTGTTGGTGCATTCTCGTATTGAGTTTGAGTGGACAGCCCCGCGGGTCTTGTATGGAAAGGGCAAGTATGAGGATGGTTAATGATTGAAATTAAATGTCGCTTTTGTTAGTAAGATTGATATAGAAATTGTCAGCTGAATAAACACTGTGCACGTTTAGTTAAAATATGTTTGCCATATAGACTCAAATTACATAGAAAGTTCAGCTAAGATACTTCTAAAATAGATGAAACTAGATTTTTATATCACAACAGTTAATCTTACCTGCGTGTTTCATTCGTGTGCAATTCTGGTAGGTTTTTAAACACGATGATAAAGGAAAAACTTAAATCTCTTAAGTATTTTGTTTATTCAGGCTTACAAGATGAATATTCCATGCAATCAGATAGAAACGGAACTCAAACCTTTCATTTTCACTCTCCTCTCTAACTTCTATGTTCATGTCGTATCTATTTATTCAATGTACATAATATATCCAATATATGTGCAGTTAAGTCACACAACCGCGGTCAAATACTGGATGGTGTGACTAACATCGTCCACGGTCCAAAGCGTGTCCGTCGGATATGTTGGACACGTACGATCTGCCTCGGTTGTCGTGCGAACGTACTCGATCGTGTAGTTTGTAATTATGTACAAGTTAGTGTGTCAATAGACTATAAAATTTTACCAAACCGGTGATCGCTCAGTCGTCCAAATTCATTAATTAACGCTACGAAACCCAAGAAAAGTTTGAAATAAACTTAAATTCAAAAATCCCTGGTCAGATGTTGTTCTATTTAACTTATTATTAAACTGACTGGTCCTGGCGATGCTATTATTACCAGATATAACAGGAACAATCCGGCTCGAAGGACCATATGAGGTATCGCCGGCAACTGTCTTTTTATACAATACTAGCGACCCGCCCCGGCTTCGCACGGGTACAATGCTGATACTAAATACACTACAGAAAAACTGTGAACGTTGTAAATAAAAACACAGCGGCCCGCTCCGGATTCGCACGGGTATATAATATATAGCCTATGTCACTCACTGAAAAAATGATTAAAATCGATCCAGTAGTTTGATTTATTCATTACTGCCCGTGGCCCGCACGCGTTAAATATGGAGTAAAACAATTCCCCCTTTCTCTATACCATGAAGATTTCCTGCTATCTTTGGAATATAAACAACATTTTTACTTATTTACTTTTTACATTTCTCAGCTCTATATCTATCCCGAAGCTGACTGAGTCGAGCCTAACGCACTACTGACGATTCTCTGTCCCTCTGAACAGGCTCGCTCCCGCCGCCCTGACCGGCCGATACCGCCGCAAACGCTACGTCCCGCAATTTTTAAATCTGTAATATCTTCGAAAATATTCATTTAAATAACATGCTGTAAAGGGCAATTTTGATCTACATGAAATGCACAACGTATCTAATGTGTTTAATTGGATAAGGAATGATACTGTATCGTTTAAAATAGCTTGGTAAATAACCCATATTTTTTTTGTAATATGTAAAAGATAAAAATGGTTACTCTGGGTTATCCTTAGGAGATAAACATATGCTGTCGCGGATTTTTTTATTTATCTTTTTAAGATATAGAATTCCGTAGTACATAAATTTGATCTATCTCGTAAGGTTAAGCCAGCGTTTGCAATGTAAGCGCAGAAAAATATGTTTGTTACGACATCACATTGCAAATCTTTAAATTTCTCGGCTTCTCTCTACTATAATATGCATGTATTATACATAAAAACCTTCCTCTTGAATCACTCTATCTATTGGAAAAAACCGCATCAAAATCCGTTGCGTAGTTTTAAAGATTTAAGCGCACATAGGGATATAGGGACAGAAAAGGCGACTTTGTTTTATACTATGTATATACATAAAAACCTTCCTCTTGAATCACTCTATCTATTGGAAAAAACCGCATCAAAATCCGTTGCGTAGTTTTAAAGATTTAAGCGCACATAGGGACAGAAAAGGCGACTTTGTTTTATACTATGTAGTGATGATGTATATACATAAAAACCTTCCTCTTGAATCACTCTATCTATTGGAAAAAAACCGCATCAAAATCCGTTGCGTAGTTTTAAAGATTTAAGCGCACATAGGGACAGAAAAGGCGACTTTGTTTTATACTATGTAATGATATGTAGTGATGATGTATATACATAAAAACCTTCCTCTTGAATCACTCTATCTATTGGAAAAAACCGCATCAAAATCCGTTGCGTAGTTTTAAAGATTTAAGCGCACATAGGGACAGAAAAGGCGACTTTGTTTTATACTATGTAGTGATGCTTTGGCATGACAGGGTGGGATACACATTTAATTTTGGTGCAGGGTAGAAAATAGTCGTTCTTTTTTTAATACTTCTACTGTTCTACCAAAACTCATAACCAGTTCTCGTTGACCTAAACACACAAATTACAATGATTTCATTAAATAAATCACATCGGCGGAAGCGCCGTCACGCTTTCTGCGCCGCCGGCCGTCGGACGGAAAAACTTACTAATTACTAAACAGATACAGGACTGTATACTGTACACTTTCATTATAAGACTACTAGAATTGTACGGTCTCATTTCCTGGGAGTTTTGCTGTGTTTTATCAAGATTTCAAAGCGATATCCTTCAGAATGGCAAGTAGAGTAGTAGGTGCAAAATATTAGAAACTAATAAGAAATTGTCATCCGTATCTCTTTTGCCTATAAACTAATACCAAGCTTGTTGGTAAAATGATAGGAAGTAAACGCCTGTTACTTTTGAAAACATCACTAAATACCTCATTACAAGGGTTAATAATTTTGAGAAAATCTCAGCGGAAATTACTCTGTTCAATATGCTAAGTCTTGGCCTAGGTAATTTTCCGCTTAATCTAGATAAAATTGGTCCTAAAGATCTATACTGCAAATATCTAGTTATAGCAGCATCAATAACGATCTATCAATAAACACAAATTGAATAACCAATAGATACTCAAGCAATTTGTCGTAATACAGCGTCGAACATATTGACAATCAAGATAGTACAGAGGGGCGGGTAATAGGTTTACAGGGGCTTATTGTGTTTGTAGCGGCTTATCGAAGCTTATAGCGGCTGAGTAGCGGCTTAGAATGCCGCATAACTGTTATTTTTGTGGTGGTTTATTGGTTATAGGTGGAAAAATTCTAATAGTAAGTGTTATTTCGTTTTTTGATGGTATAAAGTTGAAACACTAAGTCACAGTGGTTTTGATGCCAATATTCAGACAGACAGAGTTCTGATATATTAATTACAAGATTAAATTCAGATTATGAATACGAAACAATTTTAAAATCACTACAATTGCCATTATTGTTGCTTATACCGATTTGATAGCAGTTTGATATAGCAGTTAATAACAAGGTTCTTGTAATAGCAGTAATCAGTTGACATTAAATAAACTGCTAAATAGCCAAAACTAAGCCTTCAAAAAAAATTAACTTATGTTAAAGTAAGTTTAATACAGACTGTGTTGGTACCACATCTAATAATTGTCTTCTTCTATAATATAATATAATAACGATTGATTAAAAAAAGTGTACGCAAAACAATCCATTCAAAAAACTGCAAGTGCGCAATCTTCCGAATGCTTACATTTATTTTTTGTCACTGTTCAACCCTAACTGCGCTAGGGGTGCCACGATAATGTTACCGATCCCTTTGGGACAGACGACGAACACCCTTGTTTTTGCAGAAATACTGTTATGGACGCAAGTGTTTGCTTGATTATTTGTTTAATATAATGTGCCGACACACAAAATACAGTAAGTTGATTATTTATTATTTATCTAAGGTATTTTAAAATTTTAATCGACAATAAAGAAATTTATGAAATAATGCTTAAAATCGCTGTGCTCTTGTTCTATAAAATTCTAGAATAGCGTCAGATTTTTTATCTATTCTCGGCTTCCACCAAACTTTCATTTGAGTTGGTATTATGCATATACGTAGGTGCCGCTATGTGTTAGCTCCTGGTATTTCCTTGTTCGTTGTAGGATTATTGATACAATAAATAAAATAACTTTTGCACTTATTCACTGTATATTTATACGCTATAATCACACAGTACACGTTTCTCACTTTACGACTTAATCGTACAACCGTTGAAGACAGACTGACCGCCAGGGATGGCGCGCCACGCAGCTAACCTCGGGTAGTGGGGTCAACCAGTGTGGCTTGTAGCGCGCCATCCCGGAAGGACCGTTCAACAACTAATAATTTTACAAATAGTTACAAGATTCAAATAATAAAGATAATTAAATCAAATATTAAACAGTTATTTCAATTATAATAATACATATATGCGGTTAATAATTTATTAACCGAAAACAACAAATCGGTAGTAAAAGTAAGTCAAATAATAGCTACTTATTTATGACAATGGTAAAATTTAGATATACAAATCTAATCTTATATCGGCATATTTATGAAAATAATAATATTACGTATAGAATACCAAAATTAATCTTACATTCGGCCATCCAAACAATTACACGTCCTCGTGTAAGTAAACACATACATGAATTGCCAATTCAATACAAACCAAAATAATAATAATACAAATTTACATATATATTTTTTTTTCTTATCATAGAACATGCAATCGGTACAAGTCGCTACTATCTTAAAACCGAAAACATAAAATTATAACTGGTGGTACAAGTCGCTACTACCTTGAAACCACCATCGGTACAAGTCGCTACTACCTTGAAACCGAAAATAAGTTAGTAATCATTACCAGTGGTACAAGTCGCTACTACCTTGAAACCACCATCGGTACAAGTCGCTACTACCTTGAAACCGAAAATAATTTAGCAATCATAACTAGTGGTACAAGTCGCTACTACCTTGAAACCACTAGGATGATATACATCGCAAAACCTCTAGAAAACTCGTTTCCAAGTCAGTTCAACTCGTTTCAACATTTGCTGAATCTTAAAAATCAACAAAATAAAAATCACATTTCAATTGTTTTGATTTCCAGCTCACAACGTTTTATCAGATTAAATCAATCTATTATACTAATATTAAAACAAAAATAACCATACAATAACTTGATTAATTATCTATTCTACGGACTCATTTTCATCACTCGAGGAAGGACTGTCGTCGTTTCTGCTGAAATGTAGCCAAGGCTTCATTTTATCCACAGCAACGACCGTCGAATACTTTCTAGAACCTTTACGTGTAATTGGAGTATCCTCAATTTGATATCTATCATTCCCTAAAACGGCGCATACTTTGTAGGGACCGCGATATTTCGGTATTAGTTTTTTACCCTGCCCAGTTGATGAAATATCACGTTCCACACTAATTAAATCACCCTTGTGAAATTCAACTGGCTTAGAAGTATTTTTATCATAACGGTTCTTTTGCTTTTCTTGATAAGAAGTAATGTATTCGTTAACTTCTTTCCTGATTTGCTCGATAGTATTATCAGCTAGTTGTTCCCCAATATCAAGGCTAGATTTTATTCTACCCTCAGACAACCCGGTTAGACTGGTGCCAAAAAGAACTTGAGTAGGTGTTTTGCCTATGCCTTTGTTCAAAGTGTTATTCATGCCCAGTTGGACATCGGGTACTTGAAGATCCCATTTTTTTTCGTTTTGCCCTACGCATTTAGCAGTCAATGACTCTAGTAAGGTACGATTGTACCTTTCTACCTGCCCATTAGCGCGAGGCGTTGCTACTGAATTTAGTACATGCCCGATTCCAGATGACTTTAGATAATCGGTAAATATTGAACTGGTGAAACAAGATCCTCGGTCTGAAATTATTCTCCTTGGTAACCCGAATATACTAAAATACTCTCGCAATTTATCTATAACTATCGACGATTTAGTACTTCGGACTGGTTTTAAAACTATAAATTTTGTATATGCGTCTATTATTACCAGTAAATGGGTGTTTCCCTTTGAACTTTTTACGAACGGTCCAACGTGGTCAATATGTAGAGTATCAAAGGGCTGATCATCTTTAGGTATTATGTGTAATGGTGGCTTTTTCTTTGATAAACATTTTGAATAAGAACATTCGAGGCACGATTCTACATATTTTTTTACAAATCTCCTCATTTTGGGGAACCAATAGGTTTCTTTTATTTTATTAAATGTTTTATCAAGAGCAAAGTGACCGATATCATCGTGGCACAGCTTCAGGATTTGCCACCGTACACCCTTAGGCACTACCCACTTTTGACCGTTCTCTGTTTTTCTAAACAATTTACCGTTTCGTAAAATGTAATCGTTTTTGATACTACTATCAGAGTTTTCTTCGGGGTCGTTCAAGATAGAGATTTTACGCTGAATTTCTGAATCTGCCAATTGCACTGTACTTAACCAATCTGTTTCTCCTATTGCCATTACTAGACAGTTTTGGTCACCGTTGAAAGATGATGGATTTCTACTTAAAGCATCCACGTGAGCCATTGAAACACCAGGTCTATATTCTACGCTAAAATTATACTCTTGCATAGCAATCCACCATCTTGCAACGCGTGGTATTAAATCACGTTTAAGAAAAGTTGCTCTTAATGAGTTACAATCAGTAACAACTCTGAATTCGATACCAATAAGACATACACGAAGTCGTTGCAAAGATGCTACAACAGCGAGAGTCTCGAGCTCGTATGCAGTCATGTGCTGTTCTTCAGGAGTGGTTTGTCGACTGAAGTATATTACTGGTTTCAACAGATTATCTTTATCTCGTTGCATTAGTATGCCAGCTACACCTATTTTACACGCGTCTGTATGTAATTCAGTTAACGCGCTGGGATCAAACAAAGCCAAAATAGGCTTATTTATTAACGCACATTTCAGATCATTAAAAGCTTTGTCTTGATCAGAACCCCATAACCACGCGGCATTGTTCTTTAAAAGAGAGGTTAGTGGCCTAGCTATAACTGCGAAATTTTTGACAAACCGTCTAAAGAAGCTACATAGCCCTATAAACTGTCTTACGGTATGTTGGTTTACAGGTACTGGGAAATCTCTCACCGATTCAATTTTACGCGTCCCTGGCCTAATACCTTCTGCACTTAATTCAAATCCTAAATAATCAACAGTCTTTTTAAAGAAACAGCATTTAGAAAGTTTTAGTGTCAAACCCGCCTCTTTGAGCAACTGTAAAGTTTTTTCTAACCGAGTAAATCCTTCGTCAAGAGTTACCGATGGTACAATAATATCATCCATATACGCTGAAGCAACCCTATTTCCGCCATAAAGATTCTGTCCGTGACCATCATTTGTATGTGAACTACTGCTATTCAATACTTGATGTATTGTGCGCATAAACGTTGAGGGAGCATTGACTAATCCGAAAGGCATTCTGTTAAATTCAAATTGCCCTTCGGGTGTAACAAACGAAGTTTTATGGCGATCAGCTTTTGCAATTGGAATTTGGTAATAACCAGATGCAAGGTCTAATGTAGTATAAAAGTGGTATCCAGCTAGTTCGTCAAGCTGGTCATCAATCCTGGGTAATGGATAATTATCTTTAATAGTCTTTCGGTTCAAAGCCCTAAAGTCTACACATAATCTAATATCGCCGGTTTTTTTTCTGACTAGGACTATTGGGCTAGCATAGCAAGAAGTTGAGGGACGAATAATATCGCATTCTAATAACTCTTGTATCATTTCTCGTACTTTGTTACGTTCACTTATCGGGAGCCTATAAGGCCTATAAACAACGGGTTCTTCATCTCTCAAGTTAATTGTCATTTGTACAAGATCTGTTTGCCCTAACTCAGACATGTTAAAAGCAAAACATTCTCTATAATTATTTAGTAACTCCAAGAGTTGTTTAAGTCGGTCTTTATTAAAGGTCATGTCAGTTATTATGTCTTTTTCTTCGATTGGTCGTAAAGGACCCTTTTCTATTGACAAAACGCTAGTACAAAAGTTATCCGAACTTTCTTTTTCTGCTTGAATGCACCGTACCAACAAAGTACCTTTCTTGATTGTAAAAGCACAGCCTGGCTTGCCCATAATTATGGTAACACCAATCCCATTTAAAACAGCAAATAGGCCTTGTACCACGCTGTGTTCCCGACCAAGCTGATATCTATAGTTACCAGAAACGTAAACATCACCAGTATAACTCGGTTCTGTATAAACTTTAACGATAGTTAAACAATCTACAATTGTATCAACCGCGCAGTATAATTTTACTTTATTATTAAGAAGTCCTATAGAATTGTCTAAAATACGCAAATTAATATTATCTTTCTCTATTAGTATGTGAGGTTGTTCTGTATAGGTTTGGCCTATTATTAAAGGTACACGCATAACTTCATCTGGAACAATAAGTATTTCAACCGTAGCAACAATACCATCCACGGAAACTGTGGTGATACATTTCCCTAATGGTCTAACAATTGCATCACCAAAGCCTTTTAGTAGCGGTAAATTTTGGTCTAAAGCCAAATCGACCAGCGTGCTACGAGCACCAGACAAACTCATCATTGTAGCAGAACTACCAAAGTCAATAAAAGCATTTACAGGGTACTTGTTAACGAAAGCATCTTTAAAGTATTTTTTTGATTCCATCTCCGAACTAGTTACGCACATAACAGATTTTGCCGTTTTACTATCTGTTGTAGTCGTTGTAGAGGATGTTGTTGACTGGGGCTGACTACATCTATCAACAGTATGTCCGAATTTAAAGCAGCGAGTACATTTTACAGAAGGATTTGTACATTGAGACTTGTAGTGTCCTTCTTGCGAGCAATTGTAGCACCTAATCGTACGGTTTTTCTTATCGTCTTTGTTTGTGTTGTCAGTTTTATTATTTATATAAGTTTTAGTCTTTTTCCTGTCAGTATAAGGTATGTTTGTCTTAATAGTTTTTAAATAAGGTAAAAGTTGATCCGGTGTCTGATAGCGCGCAGCCTCGGCTCCTAATCTAATACTTCTGTCATCTATTCCATGTATAATGCAATCTACAGCACGTTTACCTTCAATTTCACATCGGTTAAGTAGAATTAGTTTGTCATAGAAGTATGTTTCTAAAGAGTCATTGAACTTAGCCCGTTTAAATAACATTGTTGACAGCAAATAGCCATAGTTTTCGTTAGATGGAAAAGCTAATTTAAGTTTTTCTTGCCAATCTTGCCACGTATACAAAACTGTTGGCAAACCTTCATACCATTTCTGAGCGATACCTTTAAGTTTTAAAATAGCAAAGTGAGATGTTTGCTGGTCTGTCCAACCATAAATAACGGCACATTCATTCACCTTATGTAGCCACATGTCAATACTTTGTTGTTTGTTTTCGGGGTCAAACTCAGGAATAGTATTCTGGTTCGAAAATTTGTCCAAACTATGAGATCTATTACTTATGGTTTGTAACGCTTGAACTAATTGTGAGATGGTTACATTATCTTTACAAGTTGATAGTAAACGAGTTGAACTTAACTCACCACCCGTAGGTACACGTTGAGGTGTCAGGCAACAGTTTTCGGAGCGCTGCCTTCTGCTTGGCCGCCGACTACTGCTTGTTAGTGGTTCTGCACCTTCTCGACTTCTTGAGCGACATGGAGACCTCGTTAACGCTTCCCCGGTTCTACTTCGTGAACGCTGGTTTCTCCTGTTACGTTCATGATATACATCCCGGTCAAATGCGTGGCTGGATCGTTCACGACTACGTGACCAATGTGTCAACCCACCAGGATTAACATGGTTGTCACCGTTGTAACAACGACTGCGTTGATGGAAGTTTCGAGCTTTGAAAACTCGCCCACTTGGCAGCACCGGAGAGAGGGACCGAGAGTCTCCACGACGACGGCCTCGAATGCTTCGCAGTGCCATGTCACGCTCTCTTTCCGCTGATGGTGATCGCGAGCATCTGCTATCACGTTGATCCATGACCCTGGAATCGGAAAAAGTAACTACCGAAGTATACTGTAGGTCCAAGGAACGTATTTATTATAAAAGTAGGTTATTTTTTTTTTTATTTATAGGTAATAACATACATAACATGACACCCATATTACCCAGAAGACCGTGGCAGCGCTGTTTACCACCCCCACACTTTACCTGTTCAAAGATGATATTTAAACATACTCTTGAAAATAAATGTTGTATGTCCTTAATAATTGTAACTTATTTCCACTGCACTTGATTTCATTTCACTATTCAATACTCATATTTTAAAACATTCGTATGTCCCTTAAATTTTATTATACCTGTATGCCACTCAACGAAAATAAATAATTAAATAGAATAACGCTTCTTAAGTTTTGTTAAACGTAAACGACCATAAGTAATATGTATCCATTTATCCAAATTATTTTAGGGTCAAACTGAGAATCTAATTCATACGTTTTAATGTTTAATTGTATATTAAATACTGAATGGCCAACATAAATTACTATTATTTTTAAATCTCAAGGTAAATAAATTGTATAAGGATAATAAAAAAAAATATTCATTAATTGAACAATGCAGAAACCGACCACAGCAGCCAAATTGTTAAATTCAATTTTTAACAAGACGTGGTTACCATTATAATTAAGTCTATGTTTCTGTTTCTACTATACTATACCTAAGGCGTCAAAATAATAAAAAAAAAAAAAAAAAAAAAAACTACAGCAACTTCATTAAGATAAATACACATTGTCTTTAAACGCACTAATCTAACCAAAAAAAAAAAACGTTTACTAGTAGCTAGCTAGCTTTCCGTTATTCTTTTCCGTTCAATATTTTTCTTATAACGGTCAACATATAAAATTCTACGATTTATTTTTCTTTGCACATTTTCTAAATATAGTGGTAATTAAATTAAACACCAACCTTTTATTCCTTTGTCCTTTAATCACGATTCAGAACGGCCTGGCTTGTGTAGGCTTGGATTTGGCCGGCAAATATGTATGCGACCACTATCCGACTTCTGAAGTGTTAGCTCCTGGTATTTCCTTGTTCGTTGTAGGATTATTGATACAATAAATAAAATAACTTTTGCACTTATTCACTGTCTATTTATACGCTATAATCACACAGTACACGTTTCTCACTTTACGACTTAATCGTACAACCGTTGAAGACAGACTGACCGCCAGGGATGGCGCGCCACGCAGCTAACCTCGGGTAGTGGGGTCAACCAGTGTGGCTTGTAGCGCGCCATCCCGGAAGGACCGTTCAACAACTAATAATTTTACAAATAGTTACAAGATTCAAATAATAAAGATAATTAAATCAAATATTAAACAGTTATTTCAATTATAATAATACATATATTGCGGTTAATAATTTATTAACCGAAAACAACAAATCGGTAGTAAAAGTAAGTCAAATAATAGCTACTTATTTATGACAATGGTAAAATTTAGATATACAAATCTAATCTTATATCGGCATATTTATGAAAATAATAATATTACGTATAGAATACCAAAATTAATCTTACATATGTCATAAACCACTAAAATATTATTGCGCTATTAAAACTTCCAACACTTTTCTACTTAACTGTACTTGAAAGTACCACTCACTTAGGGTGTGATCACACTCGTAATTGACTTATCACGACGATCGTAAAGCTCCACAAAGCGCAGAGTATACGCACCCTAATATAAATTGGTTAAGTGAGGTAGCTACCGATAATCCGGTTTTGGTAATCTTATCATCTATGAAATTTTAGGTATTAGCTTGATAAGATAATTATGTCCTGTGGGTTTGTCTACCTATCAAATTTCATGGCAAATGCTTATTGTTTGCCAGTATACAAGAATTTTGGACTGACTATAGCACACGGTAAAACAAAATAATGGTCAGAAATCAGAAAATGTCACCTGAAGATTCAATGTTGACTCCTACTCTACTTGTTTGAGACCAACCTCGAGGACGTTATAGACCATCTTATTGATTATATTATTTTTATATCATTTAGTTATGCTTAGCAAATATAATAGAAACTGTTAAAATATTATGGGTCCGGCAGGAGTCCCATAACTTTTTCAACTGTTTCTTTGTACGACATAGACCATGTTTTCTATAGAGCCAAGTTAAGTTTTTTAGGGTTACATACCCAAAAGGTAAAAACGGAATCCTATTACTGAGACATCGCTGCCCGTCTGTCCGTCTGACACCAGGCTGTATCTCATAAACCGTGGTAACTAAAGAGTTAAAATTTTCACAGATGATGTATAACTGTTGCTGCTATAACAACAAATACTGAAAACCGACTATTACAAATATTTAAGGGGGGCTCCCATACTAAAAACTTGTTCCGTTGCTCGTTTTTGCTGCTATTGGTCACCGGGCTGTAACTCATGACCCGTGTTAGATAGACAATTGTCATTTTTAGAGATGAGGTATAACTGTTGCTGCTATTACAACAAATACTAGAAACCGAATAAAATAAACATTTAGGGCAGGGGGGTCCCATACAACAAACGGCATTTCTTTGGTTAGATTGTGATATTATCATTATTATCATCGACGACGGATGTCGAACGGATGGTGGAGTGGGTAGTGTACCTGCCTGCGACGCCGAGGTCGTGGGTTCGATTCCCACTTAAGACAAATCTTTGTGTGCATGAACATGGGGGTTTGTCTTAGTCTGGGTGTTTCTATGTATAATATGTATGTATTTACAAAAGAAAAGTATATATGTTTTAGTATCAGTTGTTCTGTACCCATATTACAAGCTCTGCTTAGTTTGGGACTAGATGGCTTGTGTGTGAGTTGTGAAATATTTATTTATTTAATTACTATACAAGTGCTAAAACTATCATCCATTTGAACTCAGATTTAGCCGTATGGCTAGTCCCAAATCAGCCATAAACAATACTCACGCCTCCCAAGGGTCATGGCATTAGCAGAAGATAATTAAATTCGTACAATAATAGTAATAATACCCTATGAAGAGCCGAAGAAGGGTGGACCGCCCTTTGTGTTCAATTGGATTATTTTGAGTAGTGTGGTGTGCTTTTTAAGTTTTAACTTATAGGTTTTTAAGTAGCTTTTTAAAAGAAGTAATTTATGGATGAATAGAGTGGTTATAAGGACTCCTAATGATTGAGTTAACTATGTAGGTTAGTAGGAAGAATCGGATGCTGTTTTCTTATAATACCGTTGGCCACAGATGATACCAATAAAACGGGTTTATATTTATAGACGACAGGATAGCCGAATGGCGACCGGATAGCAGTGGGTAGTGTACCTGCCTGCGGCGCGGAGGTCGCGGGTTCGATTCCCGCTTACTGGTAGTAGAGCTCTTGTGAATGAGCTCGAGGGCGGCAGCACCACCGTCTCACCTTTAACCTGCTGCCAAATAGTAGTGCTTCCATACCTACTGTGTTCCGGTTTGGTGGTGAGATCAGGCCCTGAAATTACTGGCACATGAGGCATACCACCGTAGTCCTCAGCTGCAGCGACGCATCTATAATCTGCTTTTGTGGATTGTTGATGTCCATGGGCTGTACTCCACTCACCATCAGGTGGACTACACGTTCGTTCACGGGCGTAGTATAAAAAAAAACCAAATCTTTGTGTGCATGAACATGAAGGTTTGTCTTGGTCTGGATGTTTCTATGTATAATAAGTATGTATTTACAAAAGAAAAGAATATATTTGTATTAGTATCAGTTATGCTAGTACCCATAGAACAAGCTCTGCTTAGTTTGGGACTAGATAGCGTTGCGTGTATGTAGTGTGATATTTAAAAAAATAAATAAAAGAAATTTACCAAACTTGGTACCTTCACCAGTTTCCTACCGCCACCCTACACCTACAGTAATAATTATTTTATTCTAACAACCAGAAAACGTTAAGAATTGTATAGTTATCGATTTTTTTTGTGACGTATTTTTGCCTCAGGAATTTTTAGAACTACCTGCTATAGTATTTTAGAAGCACTATCGGTCTTAGTTAGACAGTTCTTCTTTTTGTCGTTGAAATTTATATTCTCCATGAGCCTAAATTAGTTCTGGTTATAATATCAAGTGAACCATTTATTATAGTATCTGACTTTGCAATTTAAAAATAAAACATTCGCGTATAAAAATCTCTGGTCACTTATTATTCTCTTCTATTTCAGGTACTACGAAACCGGGAGCTTTAAAGCCGGCGTTATCGGCGGCTCCAAGCCGAAGGTAGCGACTCCTCCAGTGGTAGACGCCATAGCCGCTTACAAGAGAGAGAACCCGACCATGTTCGCGTGGGAGATCCGGGACAGACTGCTCAGCGAGGGCATCTGCAGCCAGGATAATGTGCCTTCTGTGTCCAGTATTAATAGGTAAGTTGTGGATTTCTTGCTTATACTTTTCAAATTTAAAAGAAAACCTCTTCTGAGAATACTAGAAAACTTCTGATAAAATTATAATGATACCATTGACTGACTCACATAAAGGTAGGCCCGTGCGAACAAATTGACTTACGAATTTGTCACCTTAAAAGGGATAGTGGATTTGTGACTTAGCGGTGAAATATCAAAATGTTATTTGTTGTGTCTCCTTTGGTAGTTTGTGCAACCTTCTACCACACTTCATTCTGATAAGTGCCACCGTTCACGGTGACAGTCAACTACGGACAAATCACTACGCGTTTGCTTTGGCACCATTGTACCACCAAAAAGTATTACCACATTTATCGCGTAGTTAGGCCTGTCCTAAACTTGGGTACTTAGAACTTGATAAGACAGAGATTGAAAAAAAAAATCTCAAAGATTTGCATGCTTATGATATTTACCTGAGTTTTATACTCAATTGCAAATGCAAATGCAATTCTCAAGTTTTCAAAGAGCTTGCAGAAAGGTGGCTTTTTCAATACATACAAAATATTGCGAGAACTAGATGATTTCTAATTCATACTGTGTAAATTTGAAGAGGCTCTCTGATATTCTTCTTCTTCAATTATATAATTATGATCTTGAATTAACTCTATCTCCGTGATATATTATATTACTAACTCGTCTCTCACATCCTCTTGTCAAACAGCCAACCCAAATATGCCGATACTTATAACCACAAAACTCCAATTTCGTAAGCTCTATTTGCTCCACATGTAAAGAATAACAATGAAACTAAAATGTTACTCACTATTGCAAGTGATCCCTGTAGGGAGCAAATTCGGGGAAAACTCTTAAAAGAACACGGAATTTTGAACTCTATTAAGTATACATAAGGTGTGATTCAGTTTAAACGGATGGAAGTACAAGGAAAGAGTTTTTGGGGCCATTAGATCGGAATTAGGTGCGTTTTATTTTCGTGTGAATGTATTGCTTTCTAGTTTTTGTTTGTGTTGTTTTGTAAGGATTAGCTCTTCAGAGGTACCGTTATATATAAATAGTACACTTTAATAGAAAGTAGCTCGTTTGTGTTTATATTATAAATTTTCAAATTTTTATAATTTATTTTAAGGTTCAATATTAAAAATGTAATAATTAACATTTTATAGAGATTTAAATGCAGTATAAATAAAAGTCAGTGTAAATATAAATGAGAAGTTAAAATCATCGTATCATTCGCAAAAAGATTACGCCCAACGTGGGGCTCGAACCCACGACCCTGAGATTAAGAGTCTCATGCTCTACCGACTGAGCTAGCCGGGCTGGTATAGGAAGTGTTGAAATTAATTTTCAGCTGCATATAGCCACCCAAATTCTTGTGTTATTTTCTTTTTACATTGATTGAGGCTACCACATGCGGCTAAATATTGGTATTTTTATTCCGAGCTTCTCTTATCCGATATAAATAGTGTATTTAAAATAAATAAATAAAATAAATATTTCACAACTCACACACAACGCCATCTAGTCCCAAACTAAGCAGAGCTTGTAATATGGGAACTAGAATAACTGATACTAATACATATATACTTTTCTTTTGTAAATACATACATATTATAAATAGAAACACCCAGTCTAAGACAAACCCCCATGTTCATGCACACAAAGATTTGTCTTAAGTGGGAATCGAACCCACGACCTCGGCGTCGCAGGCAGGTACACTACCCACTCCGCCATCCGGTCGTCAAAATAAGATAAAATTCTTGGAATAAGATAAAGTTATTTTGAGACTGGTTCAAGGTTACTAGTTCACCGTATCTACAACAATGTGAATACAATTTTATTTTCGTTTTTATAAGGATTGCAGTACATTTTATACTATCCACCTGATTTCAAGTGACAACTGTAGCTAATGCATGGCCACAAAAAACTGAATAATTTTGGTTACTATACCACGAAGCTGTGTACAATTGGAAGGATTGTATTCTGTGCTTGTGTGCAAATTAAAGCGATGAAATATAATCACTATAACTATTTGAAACGCTTTATCCAACGAATTAGAAATCAAAAACAAATACCAAATGTTACACATAAAGCATTCTTATTGTTTTATTTTCTGGATTTGACTCTCGATTAAAAATCAGGAGATCTAATCTAGACTAATTTCTCGGCGCGGTTTCACCCGCTTGGCACCTCAATGAAATATAGCCTCAGTTACTCGGTTGACTTTCTAATTTAAAAAAAAAAAAACTACCAGTTCAGTAGGTAGACTAACTAAATCATAATAAACAAAAAATAAACTTTTTCTCTTAATATATTCTTTTAAGTATTGTACCATATTGAAAACCCTCAAAACCCAAGTTCTCATGGCCCGTCAAGGGGTTGCATGATCACAACCGGAAACGGCTTGGATGGGGGCGCAAAGATGGCGTACCGGAAGTCGAGACACGTGCTCCGCGCGCATCGGATGTCCCGATCTCGCTACCATTGAATTATTATTATTCACTACTATTCTACCATTTGGTAGATTTCTAAGATATGATGGGTTATTGGTTTGTTATCCGGTACAAGAGTTTTCGATTAGTGTTATTAGAAAGTGTACCTATCAATGAAATAAATATAAGTAAAAATATTTCGGTATAAATCAATCAAATGATACGATTCCCTTTTACATTTCATGATCAATCACATGAATAACTATAACATTAATTGCGTTACACTTTAGCGATGTATCATTAGTGATAGTAAATTAACTATACTCCGCGCATTAAAAACTGAAAAGGGATGTCATAAGCTATTCAAGTCGTTGGTGCGAGCAAGAAGTTGCAAGCTTAGCTTTTCGGTGAAATGGTAGGCAGAAATTGAATCTAGATCTAACGAATCAATTTATGCCTAAACCTCACTGCACCAAATCACTAAACAAATAAAGATTATCTACCCCAAATTAATAAACGGTAGTCTGACAGATGACACGCTAGTTCTGACAGGTGACATGGTAATAACAATCCCGAGTGTGAGATATCTGCCACTTTCCAGGGAGTTTTATCTTATCTGGCAACACGCAATTAGTCGCGGATTTAAGCTGGCAACACTTCAACTGAAGCGGTTTTGCGGATAGCCTTTTTAATATGTATGGGTTACGTTTTATTAATTTTGATAAGCCAGTTATCAGGAAATTAAAATTCGCTTTGTTTCAATGGAATTTTGCTAATGGATTAGAGAAGTGCTAAATTGGCTTGTAAATTGATAGATAGAAATATCGTTATAATGAAGAAAGGTAGCCTTTTATAACGTAACTTTGTCTTTCAAACTATCAGTTTGTGAAGTGAGATTCATTTTAAGGTTGCAAATAAACTTTATTATTTAAGATTAGCTCTCAGTCGTAACTCCTCGCGCATAGCAAACTATGTAAGTTGGTAAAAAGTGAGCAATATTTTATCAAACTATGTCCAGTAATTTTTTGTGTGATAGAGTGACAAACATAACATAACATCATAACATCACGCCTATATTACCCAGAAGAGTGTGGCAGAGGTGTATAACAACCACATACCAACTGTTATGATAAAGTCCCATGTGATAGGAATGAGCGTATCACCATCCACCGGGAACAAATCCAACTCCGCCTGACCTTTGCACAGTTACAAACATTTGCACAAAAATTCACACAAACTTTAGTATTTATTGTAATAGTAGAATTATCTAAGCTTAATTAACGCTGCGGAATATAAAAAAGTATAAAATGGCATCAAAAAGTGAAATCATCAAAAAATCGAGATAGGGCTAGTTGCCAGTTCAACGATTTCTGTAAGTTAACTAATCCATTAAACTTTACACCAAGGCAGTTGCTCGATCTCTACCAAGCGCAAGTCCGGTCGTGTGTGGAGTACTGTTCTCATCTGTGGGACGGTTCAGCCAAATACCAGCTTGAGGCACTCGAGTCAGTCGAGAGGAGGGCCAATAGAATCATCTGCGATAACGATCTGCCGAATGCTGACTACAAAGTCTGGAGCACCATCGCAAGGTTGCCAGCCTATCGGTCTTTTATAGGATACATTTCGGAGAGTGTGCCGAGGAACTACACAACCTTATCCCTCCGTCCCCGTTTCACCATCAGACTACCAGACAAACGGCACTTAGGCACGCTTCACGGTAGATATTCCACCAATACGCACTAAGCGTTACGCCTATGATTGAATTGCCTACGCAGAAACAAATTCTATCTCATCAATACATTCTCAAAGATCAGCAAAACCTTCCCTTCCAGTAGATTTGCTCCCAACCCTTACATTAGTCTATCAAAATGCGCTTGATTTAAGTGCAGGGGTGCAATGTCCATTATTGAACAATAACCAACGTTATTGGGTATCGATGTGCTAAGGGGTGAATAGAAATTAGGTCAATTTGAATTTGTATCAACTGTTCTCGGATTATTGCAACATTCATGAAATTTTAAGAGTTTGTTATAATGATTCATTTCAGATGCGACCAGGGGATATTTATTTGTTTAAAACTTTATGCACAAAAATGGTACATGGGCGATCTTAATGCCGTAGTCATTATCTACCAGTCAACCTTTAGGTAAAGCAGAGACGACAAGTGGTAGGTGCAAGAGCTGAGAGTTGGTTGGAAACTAAAACTATTACAATTACTAAATTAAATACATCATAAATAAAATTATTACAGTATAAACTATTTAGAATATATAAATAATATATGGATCTATATATACACATTCTAATGTACATAAATACAATCATAATTTTATTTAGAATATGAATATTATACCTTACATGCCAATAATATTAGGATAATTTTAGGTATTTATGTTACCACCAAAGAGATACACAGGTTGTGCAAACACTATTTTTATTGCAGATTAAAGGTTCTCACCTTTAAGTGGACACTTAGATAACCAACCAAAAAGACTATATATAAGTATAAAGACTATATATAGTAATAAACAGGAGTCCCCCGTTGCCAAATGTGAAAGACCGCTGCTCTTGCACGCAACATAAAACTTAGACATAGATATTTGCTTTCATTTCCTCTCCATATTAATAACGTGCTCTTTGAGAGGGCATCATCACTATAGTTTGTTCACAAAAGCTCTACCATTTTTCACTTAGTCATACCTTATCACAATAAGTACCTAAATAATTACCTCTAAACAATAACAATCAAATTAAAATCCAAAATTGTATTACACAGCGATAGGATCACCAGCGAAATACCAAAACACTACAGTCAATTTTAAAGCCATCCCCTCGCAATACAAGGGTGATTTTCACCCCCGGCACGCTTACGACACGTGCACAACACGGGTCCAACACAACGACGGGATGGAATAGGCACGTGTAGCGTACAGTGACGGAACTCGGTGGCAATAGAGACTGTTTATGTGGAAGTGAGAGCAATGGGAAAACTGTTTAAGGGCAATTTGGGGTGATGTGTTGAGTAGTGAGCTTATCTGGTTTTTGGTTCGTAGAGTCTTTATGATCGTGTTTACGTTAAATAATAGGTATGCTATAACCAGCCATTAACACACAATATGGTGCGATATCCGATTGCTAGCGATAACCCAACTTATTGATATACTACCTTCTGTTAATGGCTCTACCCGACTGATTCGTTGAATCTAGACTCGTTATATAACTGTAGCCAGGAGGCCAGGACACAAATCACTCTTTCTTATGGTAAAAACTGCATTAAAAAAACCGTGGCGGGAGACTCTTTTTATAATGCGCTTATATATAAAGGAAGTGTCTATAGATAGGTATAGTTGGTCCTCAATTATTATATTGGTAAATAAATACCTATGCTCGACGTTATTATAATAATTACGCGTTTCAGAACCGTTGTCTATTTTTTGAAAAATGTTCTCAAATCGCGAAAGTTTAAAACATATAGTTGGTCCTCGTTGATCTAGTGGTTAGCGTATGCGCCTCTCATTGTGAGGTCACGGGTTCAATTTCCGAATCGGGCATAAGTGTTTTTTGATAAATTCTCAATTGCAACACGGAGTTGGTATTGTGCCCGGTTGACGGCGATAGGCTTAGTCCATATAACATGGGACCGAAACATAACAGGTGAAATGTGGGTGTTATACAAATCTGCCCATCTTTTTGAGTAATATAGGCGTGATGTTATGTTTTCTATCGATATTATTAGATTGTTATTACAACTAATAACTATGGCATTGTTTTTTACTAGATTCCGCCCACGTAGTATGCCGATATAAAGTATAGTCTATATTTTAATTCAAGCTATAAGCTAAATCTGTACAAAATTTCATCAAATCGTCTCAGTAGTTTTTTGTGTGAAAGAGTAACAAACATGCACACACCCATACTCACTAACTTTTGCATTTATAATATTAGTCAGGATATATTCTATAAAACCCGATGTTTGGGTTATAAAATCAAGTAGTTTTAATATAGGAAAAAAAAAGTAAAGTCAGCTAAGTATATCCATGAACACATGATATAAATTACGTTACGTTCTCCCAATAAATAAACATAATCCAATCATAATCACTCTTCAAACTCGACTTAAAATCGTAACCATAAAAGTGCCCTTTAGATTAAAAAATAAAATAAAAACACACAAAAAAGCTTACTTGGCAACACCGAGACATTTTAATAGAGGGACGGCGTAATTGAAGCCATAACTCTGGCAACCCCAGTTTGACATTTGGATTTTTTGCCGCGCAAAATGAATAAGTAGCTTCTATAGGATAATTTGGGTTTGAGGGGGTCTTGTCAACGCGTCGATGGAAGATATTTTTTTTAAGTTAGTTTAAGTGTGAAATTAGAATACATATTTGCTTTAAATTATTTGCTTATTGTGTACAATAAAATTATGTAGATTTCTCATTCTGTTAATGTGAAGAAATAATAGTTTATAACACACTTTGATTTACTTCGTTTTATTTTTTAAAGTGTGTAGATTGTTTGAATTTTTTTCTAATCTATTTGACTTTCGTTTAGAGCAATAGGGTAATCACCCTATTGCTCTACCAAGTATAACAAGTAGAGCACACAATATTGTCAAAATAAGTGTGAAAATATCTTTAGAACAAAACAATAATGAATAAAATTTAGCAGCATTGTTGAACCCAAACACAAAATAGTAACTGTCCAAACCTTTGTTTTTCAAAATGAATTTCTTTTACTCTCAAAACCCTGGAAACATAAAAACCTAAAACCCGGAAATTCATTCACTTAATTCCCAAAATCATCATTATGTAAAACGTATTACAGGAAAGCGGACAAATAAATCAAAAATATTCGCAATTCACATTATGAAAAGAGGGTAATAAAATATTAAAGGGTAAAACATGACTGGAGCTGGTAACCCTTGCTACCGGAAACGGATATCATAACCTTGCTCTGCGGTCACAAATGCTGACATTTTTGCATTTTCCGCGTATATTCCGGTTTTTCGCGAAAAAATAATGTTTATATTGCATTTCTTCCGACCCGGCTTTTGTTACATAATTGATTATTAAAAAATCTTATATATAATATGTAAATCGCAAAGATAATAACTGCTTCAAAGTGAATAAGCAATTTTTGCGTTGCTTGTCTCATCTTATTTTTCGCTTATCATCTAACAACACTTATTAACTTTCTTAGCGAATAAGATTTTATAAATTTTTGATGCATAATTCAAAGTTGAATAGCCTCGAACGAGATTTTAGTTTCTGGTACGAGTATGATTGTTCATAGGTTAAAAGTATGACTGCTTATAATGACGAATTGTAATCAATATTCGAGTGTTCACTGATCCTGAGTTCTGGATATCTATGTTTTCCTTTACAACATAGAGATAATTTCCTTGTAGAGACGTCGCGTAAAACTACATACAAGATAATTAAATTCGTTTCTAAATCCACAAACAAATCACCCATCACCACTCAGAAACTGAACATCCATCACGTACACCCCAACTTGATGACTCTATTACGAAAACTCTAATAACACCTCTTTGGTCTAAACAATTTTTGCATATGTCAGCTCCTGCGAGGCTGGCAATAATTCACCGCCGCGGCCATCCATCATGGCGGAATTAACTGTCAAGTGTAAAAGCGAAAAATGTCTCGGGATCTTTAATTTTGTGGCATGATTTTGTATTTTGTAAATAAATAGATGACGGGATGGGTTAGTTAATTTTTTTAAGCAATAGCTTTTATATACGATAGACGTTATAAAGGAAGATGTAGTCCTCCTGATGGTAAGTTGCTATTCATGAAATATTTACCACTTGTTTGCCAAATACTTATTCAAATTTCGTAGATCGACATCTGCGTGAGAGGTGTATCTTATGTATTCTAAGCTACTGAAACACAAGTATTGAATACACGCGGTAACAACAAACGTAAATGATGTTTATAATATGGTAGAAAGCAGTGGTAACTCTGTCAAAATTAGTTTAGCCGTCTCTAGGTCTCTAGCCTCGAGGCCAATGACGCGGTCATGCGGACGGTGATGAAGCAAATTATGATTATTGGTTACTAACTTCCGTCCACGTTTCGTTGTACTTACGTCGATATTTTTTTCTGGGGTTTGAACTGTTTGTACTCCACATTTAATCAAGATCGGTCCAGTAGTTTCGGAGCCTATAGGAGTCCTACTAAAAAACAAAAATATATATCCTATTAGTAATATAATATATAAAAAAACATATTGGTCTTACAAAATTATAGCTCATGTTATTATTTCGTGGATTTTAGTTCTTCTTCAGAAAACTTTCAAGATATTAAAATTCCCACATCCACGAAACTAGACAATATCCCTAATAATTAGATCTCATGACATGAATAATCCATTAGACGACCCCAAAAAATCGCAGCGACTAAAAAGTCGCAGAGCTGGGTTCCCGCAGACCGCAATAGCGACACGCGACTCAACATCCTTTTGCAATATTCAGAGCGGTCGCCGCGATTAGTCGCGCTTCCGACACGGTGCCGCAAAAAATGCCCTTTTGGCAAATTGTTACGTTATAAAATGTAATTTATTGAAATCGTTATAGATATGTCAAGGGTGAAATGCGAAGTTTAATTGCGATTTAAGAGCATAAATCATTGAAAATATAAATTGTTAGATTTACTGCTGTGTTGCCGCTTTAGCTTAGTTGGAAAACAACTAAAAATCAGCTCTGTGCCCAGTTCTCAGATGAAACAGAACTCTGTTTTCTCAAAAGCTGCTCGCAGAAAAACAGTTGCTACACCCCCAAATCTCAAAAAGCACGAAAAACTGATTAGTCCTATGTACGATCAAAGATCTGCGAAAAAAATATTAAATATCTCATCCTATTGGACTATGAATGTAACGGAAGGGCCTACAGCTGTGTATATTGAATCTCTTATCTACCAACTCCCATGTTACCCGTTATTTTCAGGTTTTGTACGGACATTATGTTTTGTTTTATATTTTTGACGTTATGTTCTCTTTTGCCAACAGGATTGTCCGCAACAAAGCAGCAGAAAAAGCGAAGCACGCACACAATCAACAACAGCAGCAGCAACAGGAACAAGAGATTAGTTCTGCGCAAGGCAGTGTTGTATCTGTAAGTATTCTCATATAATGTAGTTCTGAAATCCCTTTGCTTATTCTAAGAAAAGATTCCGTTAAATCCAAAGCACTCATCAAAACCGATTAGCTTCATTTGACATAATGGTAAAACAATTTTCTTTTAAAAGTCTTGTTTGAGACGAAAATGGCTTCATATTTTATCAAATGTCGCTGAATATTGATAGTTTTAAGATTGATGATTGATTTAGACAACCAACTTACAATTTCGAAAACGAAACAATGTAAGCATCTTGGTCATACCCGTTACTTTTCTAAAATATTATACATGTGACATTATATGCGGCAACTTGTAATTGGCCTTCTTAATGTTATTAATGTTTTTGTAGTTTTAAGTTAGCTGTAACTTTCCCTATTAAATAAAATATAAAATAAAATTAAATTATCTGAGCCATAAACCTTATATAAAAGAGCCTTCAAGCAATCTCAAATTGTAGAAAATTTTCTCGAACTTCTCTATTGATGCCCTAGCAACTCATACCTCGAAAACTCTTTCATTGTTTACTTCCTACTATCAAATATAACATTTTTCTTTCGCCAGGTAATAACTCATGCAGGCAACGCGCCAGGCACGACAGCAGTCCTGTCGCCCACGACAGACCAGCACGTGACCAACACGGGTAGTTACAGCATCAACGGCATCCTCGGCATAGAACAGGTGGAAGGCCTGCACAATGGCAGCACCACCGGCTTGAAGAGAAAACGGCATGAGGACCAGGGTAAGAGAACTGTAACTTTAGTTAAAATCGAATGCTTCTGGTAATGATCCGATTACAAGAGCACTCTCAATTTCGTATCACTCAATTCGTAATCGCTCTCTCAATAAAGCTATTTCGCCATCAGAAGACTTTTAAAATCTCTTTAATTTTTAAACGAATTACTCTTAGAAAATAATATTTTGACTAAAGTTAGAATCTTTAAAACAGACGATTTATTAATAATCTTGTTCGAAAACTAAGAACATTTTCTTATGCGTACACTAAATTGTGCTCCCCAGCGGGTGACTGGAGTTGCTTCAGTGACTCCAGTGACTCTTCGGTGTATAAGTCAAGAGTTGAATTTAATAGAAGTTATAATAATAAGGTCACCATTTGTGCAGTAAACGTAATAGCTCAGTAAATCTTGGCGGTCTCGGTTCGTGCCCACCACTGCGGCTGAAAGGATGAAGGTGATGTGCTGAGCCCAAAAAAATCGATAAGCGTTTTATCGATAGACTTTTATAATATAATGTTTTGTTAATAACGCCGTGTTTTTCAATTTTTGCTTTAAGATTTTTAAAGACTGATTAAATTTGATTTCAATGAAAAATAAATCACACAAACTACGTAATTTATGGTTAAAATAATTGTTGTAAATAAACGTCACGAAAAATTGTCTATTAGGTTCTGCCTCATTTTTTGCGATAACGCAGCCGATAAACAACTTAATTAATTAAGAGAAGTTTACAATAAAATTTAACGCAATCTTCAACGCTTGTAATCCAAAAGAGTTAAAACTTCACCGTTATTAACCAGCGCAGGCGTTTTGCTTCATTTTACGAAAGTATTTTTATGTAAGAGTAATTAGTAATTAGTATTCCGTTACATCGCGCAATTGCTTTTCAAGTATAAGGAAATTTAAAGCTGAATTCATTTTGATTCGAATCTGATCGCTTGTGTGTGCAATGAGTGTACATGATAATAATATCTTACTTAGTTTATGCAATATTTTCAAATCGCAACAAAATATGGTCTAGTAATATAAACAATTCTACAATAAATATGGGTTACCTTATGAATAATTATATTAATATCGTTTTCTTTTTTATAAATATAGGTCGTTATTATTCAATAAATAAATCAACTAGAGTTTATCTGTTCGAGAATTAAACCAAATCAAGATGTACAACATTTTATACTAATAAGTAAAATCTAACGGGAATTAACGCGATTATGCATTATTTACGTTTTCCCGTTAGATTTTGCTTAATCATGCAACGCGTAAATTTAAAAGTTAATGTCTTATACTAATATTTTTAATTAAATCAAATCAAGACGTACAACAATTTATACTAATATTTTTTATTATCAGTTACTAGCATCCACGCGGGACTTTACCCAAGCGGTACCTCAATAAATATAGCCTTTGATACTCAGGAATAATCTAGCATTGTAAAAGTAAAGACTTTTTTTTAAATCAGTCATTTTATTTTAATGTTATTTGTAAAAAACAAACAACGAAAAAAAAATCTTTTCTCTCAGTTTAGACTTACAATAAGCACACATCATTCAATAATTCACACATACAATCTTATCAATACATCCTTCATAATCTATCGACATCACACCATAACGCAATCTCTAGCAACTTCGGGGCATAAAACGAGCCGCATCGGGGGAGGCCGCGAGTATTTCACTGCCTATATTCACTACCATCACTTACAACTTTTCCTTGCTCTATGTAGAGTCTATGTACTCTATGGCACCGTAAAGGCTTGTATGATAAAGGGTTTGAGAGAGGATTACATTTAAAGAAACTAACTTTGACTGTTGGACTTGATTCGATTGACTTTTCTGTGAAATAGTGAACTGAATGTTTCTGAAGCATCCTATAATGCCTTTTCTACATTTAATTTGTTACTTTTGAATAATAGGGATTATTTTGTAACTATTGTTGACTATGTCGTCGAAGGAGTGGTTATGTATGAAACTTTTTGGGATGCAATTAATTTTCTAGATGTATTTAAGCCACCAATTGATAGAATTTAAACATACCTCATACTCGATTAGCTTGACTTGTGATATCTAATAGGAATTGTTTTTTCAGATGAAAACCGGGACTTCAACAGCCATTCAGAAGATGACGTGAAAAGACAGAGAAGTCACTATAACGGCGACCAAATATATTCCAATGTAAGTTTTACATTATTATCATATTTTCTCCGGGCCTTTTCCCAATCGCAACTATATATCAGTTCTTTACATTACGAGCGTTTGCCATCCGACCTTCACAACTCAGTACGTGGTGATACAATACTCTAAGTATTACAGTTATAGAGGTAAAAATATTATTGGTAATATTTAATAAAGTGAATGCATCACTGGCGAATTATATTTTAATATTTATGCATTTCCTGTGTTGTCGTTTGGACGGACAAGCTACATTTACTGAATTAAAACGTCGAAATAAATCGCAGAAACATAAAGTATTGTATAAGAATGTATTAGTGTGGCGTGTATCTTCCTTGTGTATGAATTGAAATGGTAAAAGAGACAACAAAGTACTAATTAGCCATTTCAAAAGACGTGGTCATTTCAAAACCTATTGATAAGCCATGGGCATACATAGGCGAGCTCTAGAGACAGATATCTATTTACTTACCATTCAATAGTCTGTCTTTATGAAAGTGTTAATAAAACACCTTCGAATCAATGCAAAACAGCTGTTGAACAACACCACAACCGTAACGCATAACAAACCCGAAATTTAACAAAACTAAAAAAAGTTACGTGCATTTTATTCACGTGATCACGTGACTCGTAATGGCGGGCGGATGCGCGGCCATTACCGCGCGACCGCCGCCATTCGTCACTGAACAAGATGGCTGACAGAATTTACGCGCCAATTCGCACCGGGTACAACGATGATTGTTAATTTGGCTGTTAATTCGTGTTGCCTTGTTTTGCTTGGCTTGGTGAACTTGGAGTAACTGATTTAACAAATTTTTATAAATAAATTGTTTCAGCATTAATAGTGAATAAATAGTTCGTGTTTGCAATGATTTCTTGCAAAAGTACAACTTTGTTATTGACATATTTATTTAAAGCAATCTCTCTTCTTATAGCCCATAAAATATTTCTTCTTAATTTATGTGGTTGCAGTGCAAATAAAGTATTCTTCAAAAATAATGGAAACATTCTCTTTCAGCTCTGGTCATCATCAAAATGGAGTCTAAAAGACGAGTACAAGCTGCTATCAGAACTCGGCGGGGCGGCAGGGGGAGCCACCGGTTACTACGGAGAGCTCTTCGACGCACCTTACGAGCATGCCGCACATCCGCACTACACGCCACATTCTGGTAAGCAAATTATAATAATGTTCATATAGTATTTGACATCTGACAGAGTATGGACATTATGCCGAAATGTAGTTAAATTAGTTCCTCCGTCGACACTAGATTTTTAAATCTAGCCATTACAACTCTTTCCTTTATCTCATAATTCAAGGGATTTACATCCCAAATAAGCTGGTAATATAGCGGGTCAATCGATAGAGTTCAATATTGCGCGGCAAATGTGTTTAGACATTTTTTTTTTCAAATAAATTCAAATAAACCGTCTCATCGCCAAATCATAAAGATCTGAGTATGGAAATTTGGAAACCTTGTTTATGTACCTTTTGAATATGTAATGAACGGCTTATAATATCCACAGAACATGCTTCCAATGGACAAAATGGCAGAAGGATTGGTGACCGCAGTAAGTTAATATGCTGGCCGTTGTAAAATATTTGTTTTATTTTCGTTATTTTAATTTTAATTTGGGTACAAAGCGAGAAATTGTTGAAAATAAAGAGATGTCTTGGACAACATTAAGAGATGACGAAATTCGAAAAAGCTAAAACTACAACTTGTTAATATCGCCTATAAAATTCAGGTCGAAAAGGTCTTTATAAAATACATTTTTCATGAACACATTGGACACGGGGTCTAAACAACATTAATACCTATAACTTTTATAATATGCTCCATTAAAGTACGGCTTTATTAAAAGAAATATTAACCTAGAAAAAAAGGTTTTCAATATCTTTATCTCTACAACTTGAAGCTAAACGTCTTAATCTCGGACGGAAGCAAACAAACAAACAAAACGATGATACCATGAATGGACGAGGAATGAATGGGTATCGTTCCCACCGAGGCCTGACCACAACCATTATGCGGTTGCTCATCTCATGGCTGGTATTGATTCGTCCGATTGATATTATCACATGGGAATTGAGCAAATTGAGGATCTTGGGTTTAATGTAATAAATTCGAGATTTGAATTAGGTATTGAAATTTAAAATACTCCTGGTATTAGTTTTGGTCAGCGGATTAACATTGCCATCCAGCCAGCATTTTAAGAACGTTGCGCTCTGGCTACGGTCTAATAAACTAGGTTTTGTAGTTTTTTAATTGTATTTTTGTGCATCTTATATCTTATTTTATCTTTGTCCATTACCAAATAATTTAAGTGATAGAAATAAAAATTAAAGTAGTAAAATTTTGTAATAAATTAATGGCAGTTATAAAAATACCATGACAAGATAATGCAAGTTGTTCATAGTTATATTCTCTATTAAAGACTCTTATGCATAAAGTTAATATTTTGTGAATCATCTATCATAATAAATATAAATTTATCTAAACACAAAATCCTTAAAATGCTGTAAGCATTGTATGGCAATACGGAATCGCTGAGTAAAATTTGCTTCCAGAATTGTTTCTTTGAGACTTTTTCCAATCGCATTAGAGTCGGCTTCTAGTTAAACGGATTTAGCCAAATATCAGTATTTTACCTTTGCCTTTGTCACCAAAATCAAAGGAACAAATTGTTTGAATCAGTAACGCTACTCTTAACACTTTGAACACTGCTGTGAGTTTTGGATAAATAAACAGCTACTAATAAAGATCTACGACAGCAAGTATAAACAAACACCTGCCATAATCACTTAAAACACGATTCTTAATCATGGTCAAGCTATCCCACCATATCACTGACCACATCCTCATATGTGAATGGACCGCGCTCGCCCCTCTCAGTAACTTAACCTGCGCTTAAGTAACTTGATACGACTCTGCATTATTGTCTTTACTATGGGAGATTTCCTATGGTGCGGTTATATTGTTTATATCTAGTTTTGTTAAGAATTAAATTGTTGTGTTTTCTATTTTCTTTGAAGAACTAAACAGTTGCATTGTTTTTGTTGCCTTTTAGTCTTTTTATTGTTAAAGTTTCTTGCATTTCTGGTTTGCCTTTTGATTTTTTTAGGGACCCTTCAATTGCAAGTAAATATTCGTCATGCCCAAAAGAAGTAATACAGCCCAAAGTCTATTGAAATTATAATTTGTTTATTTATGTATGTTTTTTACAAAATGTCGATTAACCTCTCCAGAAAATCGAAAGATTTTGCTACAAAGATCCATGTTAGTATCGGCAGCGAATAAGTAAAAGCTTCATAAACATCGTGACGTTACATAAAGTTTAAGAGACTACTGACGCTTTTAAGTGACAATAATTAGTTTTAGTAACATAATATTAGTTAAGAATGTCTTATTATCGTGACCAGTAAAAACGATGTAAATAATTGCTATTTCAACTAATATAACATTGTAAACATCAGCATCAAAACAGTTACAAACAATCAAATTCACAAAACTAACGGACGTACCTCACTATTTCGCGTCACCATAATTCCACCATGGAGTGCCATTACCCCATCATTTGTCACGCCCTGAAAATTGGCTGCGGTGTCATCCTTCATGGCAGCCATAACTGTTCCTTGCTGACATTCATTTCTGTGGGTTATGACCAGGTTAATGGGATTGTAGGCTTAGAGAAATTATTTCGAGATGTTTGACTGGTGATTCCGTTGTTCTAAAAGAGAGAGTATTTTAAATTAGTAAAACATAGTTTTAGTATGAAGGAAGTGAAATTAATTGATACTATAACATAACACTACGATTGAAATAATATAACACTACGTGTTGTCTAAATTGAACGTTTGTAAATTAGTCTTAAAACCTTTCTTTCGAATTCTTTACCTAATAAAGCGTAGCATTAGCAGTATTGTTGTCTGTTATAAACCATTCTTCCAAGCCCTATTCCAACTATCGGTCCGCGCTGCTTCGACTTATCCACAAGTTTCTGTTCAAAAAACCATTAGTAGTAATAGTATAGTATAGAGCCTAAAATTACTGGGATAGGAGGGATATTAATTTTACCCGAGGTATCAATAATGTAATGTTAAAATGGGTGCCCTATTTCATCACATAGACAACATACAAGAATCATTGTTTGTTAATATATATCTGATTAACTAAAAACCAAGCTTTGTTACTGTGTCGAACATTGATTCCAATAACCCAAAAAAACAATGCGAATAAATCTCATAAAATCTTATAAACTATAAAAAAATCGAACGCGTATAAATTGTAACTGGCCGGCCGTCTCGTAAATCACTCTCAGTCAGTTTTTTTCAGGATTTCAGTTGAAAACTATTCGTTTTCAGGCCGGCCCTTTTTTTTCGGTCCGTTTTGAAATACTGCCTATTTTGTTGTTGGAAAGCTTGCTTCTGTTTAGACGTATTGGGAGCAAATGGAAGGACATTTTAGCAGTTTTTTGCTCCAAATCTTCTTGCCTTAGTTTTAAAACGTAGCTGAGTGGTTCTGATATTAAAAGTATTGCTATTTTAAATTAAATATCTGCGTCAAATTCTATTGAATGTTTATTTAAATATGGGTGTCATTCATCTCTGCCACACCCATCTCGGATAATATAGACGAACACCCATAATATAGACGTGAATGTATGTTAGGAATCTTATTTTGTTCATACAACTATTGGCTTACGTTTTTTTATTTAAAAATCATTTTTGAACGATTATCCTGGAGATATAAATAAAGTACAAGACTTGATTTTGCTAGTCATAATGATTTAATAGATGAATCATCGAAATGTCCTCTTGTTACAGCAACGAACGACTCAACGGGATCAAACGGTGGCGCAGGAGGAGAACCTCCGTCGGCAGCCGCGAGTCCTGACGCAGCCGCTTTGGTTGTGTTACAACCGCCTGCCCCCCCGTACCCACCATACGCACATTATGATGGTAAGTCTTACTTAAAAAGAGAAAAAAATTATCCTACTTTATTGTTTGTTGTAGACAACTAGACGAATTAAAATTATTTTTAACGTGTTCTGTACCCGATGTCTGTACATTTTTAAATGTATCTTTACGAATAGTATAGTTAAGAAAGATAATACATTGTATAGATGACTATAATATAAAGTACACTACTAAAAGCACACACGTAAAATGACTTACTTTATATACCATTACACTCGCGCGTTATTTTAGGCACTTATTCATAAAACTTTTGTATATATAAAGGTTCACGTATCTGTAACCTTTTACATAATATTGCGTAACTAAACCATCTCGTAATATAAGTTTAATATAAGCATTAGTAGAAAATAAAACGTGACATTTTATTTAAAGAAATCTTAAAACAGCTTCAATTCGTTGTGAAAAAAGAAAAAGCATCCATTTGCCTAAAATATGCTAACATCCTCTTATCGTTTACGCAAAAGTAAAAAACGCTAAATTAAATTCTGTCTCCCCCGCAATAAAGATCCACGCACAGAAATAAAACAATGAAAGCTAAAACAAAAGTGGCCGAACAGATAAACATCGAGAATCACAGTACAGAAAACAAAAGCGAAAAAAACTGAGAAAAGCTTTCGACAAAGTCGAGTGCGCCACTCCGAGGCACTTCGACGGAAATCTAATTTTCTCCTTGGACCCAACGCTCTCTGTGTTATAACATCATAAAATTTCATATAGAGCCCACAGTTTTAGCACTTATGCATATTAAAGAGAGATTCTAAAATGGAGTGCCACGGGTATCCGTGCTGGGGCCGCTCTTTATGCTTCTGGTCTTTAATCTGCCGCAATCTGCTTATCTTGGTTAGGGGTGGCGAGGGTGGCTCGCAGACATCTTTAATAGCTCATTCGGGCTCTATGCAAATAATTTTAGAGGGGGTGAAGGGGGGATCATACGGGCTTTGTCTGGGCTAACGAACCGGGACAAGAGGCTGCGGAACAGAAGTGCTTCTAGCTCAAACGGGTTTAGGCCCACGTTTATAAATATTAACTGAGGGTGGGAGGGTGCAATGGTTACGCATAAGCTCGTTTGCAGGGGGCGTGTTAGTGTTAAATTTGTTTGAGGCGTGGTGTGGGTTCTGCCTATTAATATTGAGTGGTGCTTTGAGTGATATAATCGCATAATGTTAAATAAATAATGCATTATATTACTTTTGGTTGAAACCATCTCGGATTTGATTCATACAATTGCATTGGCAATACAAGGTTTATTTTATATAGAGAACATACTAATAAAAAAGCCATTATTTTAATATTTTGACCACAATTATTTACCAATACAAGCTATTAATTGTCGCAATTTTTCGTAATTTTCAAATCGTATCGGTGATAATCTTCAGCGATAAAATTTTACAGCTTACTCGACGAACAACATAAATCATTAGATGACTGGCATTTACAAGCTGATGAAGGAAGGAGGAAGCAAGCCAGAAGGGCCTTCAAACAAAAACATTTATCTAAACAAGTAGATTGTTGGACTTTTTTATATTGCTGTACTTGTATAGCAGGATGTATTAATTGTATTTGAAAAGGAAATCTTGTAATGGATCTGTTAATTTGATTAATATGGTTGGTTTTTGGATTTTTTTTTTGCGTACGGGTTTTCTTTACACCTATAGTATAATGATGCACATCTGCTTTCTTTACTATGAAATTTTACGTTCTTCATATTTAATACCAGTTTTTAAACCATACATATTATATTCCACATTTCCATCTCATACATATGTCACTCGAACAGTACCTACAATAAGTACGTATGTATTGTTTCGAATAATTTTGTCTCATGAGGGGTTAGCGTCCACAACCCCTAAAACAAAAGTACCCCTCGTAACGCTATTTATGTTGTCAATATACAGCATCCTACATGCTTGTTTCATCCGGTTTTGACTACGCTTTGCGAATTATACCTTCAGCTTACTTTAAAATTAAATGGTTAATAAACTACCTTTTTCCAAAATTTTGCGGTAACTAAATTATGCGCGATCTTTTTTTTTTGCAATCTAAAAGCACCTTTGTCAAAAAAACATTTCTTGTTGTTTATTGTTTTAAATAGTCCATAAAAGCTCATTTAAAATCATAGAAACTCTTACGCGCGTATGTACTGTTCAACGCGTATGGAGGAAACAGACTACAGATAGCGGATAATTTAATTATTCTGCCTCAACAATTAGTAGCTAGTTAACTTACTGAAATGATTTCTTATTTCATATATATTATATTCAATAAGTATGATATTTATGCATTTAAAGCCAAAAAATAAATAAAATAATATACAATTTTAAGATACTATTTTAAAATGTAAACTTTTTTATTAAACACAAAGAGCTCTTTCTTCCTCTCTCCTACTTTTGCCGTCAGAGTCCATAATTGACACTGTACCTATTTATAAGACGATTTTAACATTGTGGAGTGCAATAAAGACTTGAATACTTGAATACTTGAATTTTCTGTAAGTTTTTGAGGTATTTTGTTAGTTTACACCGATAATAAATGTTCCTTCTATTACTGTTTCAGGTACGACAACACTAGCCAGCGAGTATGCATACGCAGCCCCATACTCACAGTACTCACCGTACGGAGCACCATACTCGCATTCCGCCGCCACCGGCTTACTGTCCAAGTGGTGAGTATTACATCAATGTATGTGATTTTGTAGTATAATCAGTATACTATATAGAACTAATTTCCTGGTACTTAGATTTTACTGTTGGAAATATCTAATGACAATATAGTATGAGTGAACTACATACTAAACTTTAGCATTTCAATATTTTATTTAATTCATACATAAACCTGTTATGGTGAGCTTATTCATTAAGTTTTTTTTTTTACAATTGATAGAACGCCAGAAGCAATAACACTATCCAATGGTCCCAATGACAGGGCCGTCAAACATTCACTCACACAAGCACACCCAGTCTCAGAACGAATCTTTGTGAATCACACAAAGATTTGTCTCATGTGGGGATCGAACCCACAACACCAGTGCAGTGGAGAGTGGCGAGGTGACCGCTTAAACCACTATACCACACGTGCAGTCATTTTAAAGTATTGAATTGTGATGAATCTATTACTGTCACACTCACATATTAAAGCTTTCAATATTGCAATAATGCTACTGGATTTAAAACAAATTGTAGCGAAACATTTAAAATAGCTAAGACAAAACCACCAATTTATTAAAGGTAGCGTAGGTGCTGAAATACCTCCCTGTGGCACGCCTACCTAAAAACTGACCGAATGGGCGGCTTTAAGTGATAAACGCGCCAGATTTATACCCAACACATACCCATTTGTTATTCGGAGGCTGTTAAACGACCAGCGATTTAAAGGTAGTAAAATCTGCGAATAAGTTAATGTGTGGTGTGGTGGAATGCTCTTACGAAAACCTCTATATTAAATACGTTAGCCAATTAATATACTTCAACAACTTTTATTTTAACCGTAATCTACAACTCTCTCTAAACCAATATTTAAAAAAAAAAAGATTTTTCAATAAAAATTATCACTGATTACATTTCTCTTAAAATCTCTCAACTAACGCAGATCCTCATAATATTTTTATTCTAATAATATACATGTCATCACAATGCAATCCCATGGAAGATTCGCCAATCCCTCACCTATGATCCGAATATAAAGAATCACTTGCACAATACACTGTTTGATTCCACCATCAAATTAGATACAAATTCCCAATCCCGTAGGTGATACATCAAAGCTACTGCATCATACAAACTTCCATTGTTATCTCAAAATAAAAAACTTTACAAAAATGATCTTTAGTGTGTTGATCATAAAGTCCATATTTCTATTCAATATTGGTTTTATTATCCTGGTTTTGTAGCTCGTAGGGTAGGATTTTGTCAATTCCATGTGGATTTTGCATGTTGTCAACTAGAAGAACTGTTTTGTTTGTATGTGATATGAAATAGTAGAAATAATATCAATAATTTTGTTTTGGAAGATGTGGTAAAGCCAGAAGTGTTTACAGATTTGATAATATAAAATATATTCACTTGAAGGAGGACTTGAAACATGGCTTATGGTATTTGCATAGATACGTTTATCAAATTCGAAACAGCTTTTTAGTTTTAATAAACAGACCACTGTTAAGCAGTACAACGATTTGTATTTAAGCGTACTAAAAATTGGAAAAAATATTAAAAAGGATCTTTATTTAACTACGTAAAGCATCACTTTGATTTCTTCTTTCATTAGCACGGGACAGTTGAACAATTCAATTACAATAACGTTACTAGTAATACTACCCGCCAGCAAACTAAAAACATCATTAAACTAATAACAAATAAATTAATTGACAAAAAGAAATCAGAAATACAATAAGGGGCCACAATAGGTCTACATTCAACGCATTTGTTGTCCTGTCCCACTGGGCCTTCACAAAGGGCATCGAGGTCCCATAGGGCCCTGGATAACTTACAGGGCATTAAATTAAAGTGATTCTTCTGCGAACACTTTTAAAGTTTGCTATGGGGGAAACTGATTCAATATGGTAGAATGAATTGTACCAATTAAAAGGATTGTTTCAATTTACTAGCGAAATATTTTATCAATGTTGATTTAACCATCTAGAATTTGTTAAGTAAAATGGTTTTTTTAATAACTTAGTCCAATAGTATACGCCGCAACACAAACACAGATAGGCCGATTAGACAGTTAGATTGAGATGGAAGATCTGAATTTGAATGAACATTTTTACATTTTTTTTTTTTCATTTATTTCAGATATCAACGTACGCCGTGCGAGTAGTAGGTGTCGGCGGAAAACAACGAACAAACATAAAAAGTGATAAAGACACTCAATTCTATGTATATCGATCAATAATGTGAGACATTTAGTTTTAATACAACTATAGAACAATCTCCTTTTTGTAGATAAATTAATATATTTGTACAATCCTTTTTAAATTTAAAATATATTATTTTTCTATTTTATTCAGGTCAGTACATCTTTCTTTTGCTTTCTCGTTAAACAAATAATCATTTATACTCATTATCTTTAATTAAATGAAAGTTGAGAGAGCCAAAGTAACTTCGATACTATTAAGATGTAAATAATGTATTTTAATGAAAACTATATGTAATTCATTTAATGTCATTATTAGAATAAGATTTATTCTCGTTTTCTTTTTACCTCAGTGTAGTTACAAAGTAGTAAGTAATTTTGTGTAACATTTAATTTTAAAACTTCCATTTATTTTATTAAGCTGTCCTTTGAGCACAATGGAGAAGATTTTACATTTATTATACATTTAAAATCGTTATCATTTATATAAGTTATCTAATTTATTTTCTTTTGTATTGTTATTAAATGTAATTGCTTCATCTGAAGCTTCAAAATAAACTATGCAAGTCAGCTGCTTAGTATATTATTTAGATTATTTTTGAAATTACTATGAGATTATTCGTGTTTTTTTGTACTTTTTATATAAAAGATGGTTAGTTTTTAATTATATGTATATAGCATGTTCAAATTAGCACGCTGTATGCCATAATTATATTTATATTATAAAATAATAAGTTCAAATAAATTGTTTTATTGTGAAGAAAAATATAAGTTGCAAATCTTATCGTTTCCGTCCATTAATTAATATTATTGTTTATTTTCTCAAATGTTGAGATTTTTATGTAAATATTTTTCTGAGATCCGATTGCTTTTAATATTGTTTCAAAATGAACGTCATACAGTTTAGTGGAACGCCAAAGACTTAAAAAAAACATGTTAACATCTAGAATACAGCGCATTGTAATAATAGTGAATATTTTTTATGAAAAAGCAATAATTTTTCACCAAAGATACAAATAGCTGGCCTTTTTCTGATAAGTTGTAATGATTCAAATAAACAATATTTAATTATTACGTCATATTATATTTATAATTAAATTTACAATCACAAAATTACTGACTTCAAAATATTATTAAATATTATAATATTAGAAAAAGGCTCGAGCTGTATAAAGTATTCTACTCATTTTTATAATAATTTTATTATTTTGCATTATAATATCTTCCTATTTCATAAATAATTTGGTGTTGCTTTTCTCTGAAAGCATATCGTTAAGTGGTCGACATAATAGATAAATGATAAAATGGAATTTTTCGTTTAATTTGTAATAAGTATATTTGTAAGGCAAACGCACCAGTACGAAATAAAGCATATGAGTTTATATATCAAGTTATTTTAATTTCCTTATTTTAATTATTTATACTATGTTCAAGGTCCAGAATGGGTAGCAGTGTGAGAAAAAAGAACTTTCTTTATTGATTAGTTTTTTTTATCTGCAACGCATCGTTATAAAGATATTTGCAAAAATACTTAAAATTGTGACATTTTAATCCTCCCTATGCCCACTCACCTCCTAGACGTAGGGACTGCTATTATATTATTATATACTTCCTAAGTTCCCTGAACATCTTTCTGAAGAAAACGCTTAGGTACAAACGCACTCTACAACTTCTCTTTTCAGTAGACCTACCTGGCAGACCTTGGTAATTTGATTCTCTAACTAGTGGTTATTGTTTCATTTATTTTTTATTGCTGGATAGGCTCGTTTTTTTACTGCAAACTCACCTGGTGCTTCTTTAACCAAATTTTGCAATAATAACATTTTGAGTAGGTACCTACTGTACCTATACCAATCAACCTATCTTTTTGTACCAATTTAGTTTTTTTACTTCTATCCAAAGAATATAGAAACATTTGACATAATTATATGTCAAGCAAACTTCAAGCAAATAAACGTAAAAATGTTGAACTAAATCGTGAACTTTTCATGAACATACTTTTACAATGAAAACGTGAAACTAATAACAATTAATAACAAGAAATTAAGCAAATACATAACAATATGGCAAAAGTAAATTTTCCATAACTCGTATAAAACTTACCAGCAAAGAGATTTCATCCATAATCTGATAAGTCTCATAATGTCAAAAAAGGGTCGTTGTCCACCAAAAGTAGAGCTTTGTGATGAAACCGGTTTAACACCTGCGGAGAAAGCCGCGTGCTACGAAAAAGCACGATGGAAATCACCAATCTCAAGGTCGGTGAAAAAAATCGCTAGCTTTGAAAAACCTCCTGAAAAAAAACCTTGTCGGCCAAAAGTAGTAGAAGAAGAGGAGGAGGATCCTTGCGCAGGACAAGCAGAAGATGATGAAGATGAAGGATGAAAAGATGAGTCAAAACAAACAATATGAAATCTCGCAACTATGCTAAGGAATGATACTTTAACACACCAGGCTACTAGTGGAACCTACGAAACGCGTCCATAAGCTATGAAAAATATATTTATCGTTATATCCATTTGTACGGTATCGACACACTCGCTCTGTCGCCTCTGTAAGTGCTGATTATTAAAGAGCATTCTATAAATACGAAAATGCAAGATGAACCAACATCTACGAGAAAACAAGAAGATGTATTAGAACCAGCATCAACAGCATCACCAGAGACAGAACGTACAAAAGATGACGACACATGTAGTTTAAGGCCCGAAGAAGATAAACCTGTCACTGAAATCCCTAGGCCTCAAACGGAAAATTTAAATACTGCTAATGATTAATGCATCAGCAATTTAAATGTTTTGAATTAAGAAATGGATGCATAATACAACAAAAGAAGTATATTTAAAAAATATCTCGAGTTTATAATTATTTTTTTAAATAGGCTAACCTATATTAAACCTGTATATCCGTAACATTCTTGTATGTTTGTCTAATTTTACCTAACCGTTTAGCCTCGTATTCACTTGCGCAGTCTCGCGATGAGCTGCTGCATCTTGAACTTGCTGAGGCTGGTCGCGATTTGAATTAAAAGCTGCGTATTCATTTAAACAATTTTATGCTGAACATCCTGATCCTGCCACGGCTGGAGGAAACTTATCGTATCGTATCGACTGGCAAGCCTCAACCCAAGCCATGATTTTCTCAGCTTCTCGTCATAGTTTATTAAAAACTTTTGCACATTTATAAGTACAGAGGCGGACTTAATGCCTAGTGGCATTCTCTAACAGTCAACCTTGGGTGGTGCAGAGAAAAGCAAGGGTAGGTGCAATATGAGCAAAGAACTGAAGAGTTTATAGTATTGATGTGAATATATATATATTTGGGCGAAACGAGTACAAATCAACACATAAAATACATACAAGAGGTACATAGATATACAAAATGTTATAAAATATATAATGAAATATACTTATTACATACGTGAATAAATACAATAGTATAATACATAAACAAGAAATATATATAGAAGATGATAAAAGCTGAATTTAACACATTACGATGATTCTGCCAATTGGTCGGTTAGTAGTTTGCGCACTTTAACTTTAAAAGTGAACCGTGTTTCCGCCATCCTGATTTCCTTGAGGTAGCGCATTCCAAAGAAGAACGGATTGGACAAAGAAAGAAGAATGAACAAAGCCAGTCGAGTGTGAAGGACACAAGAGAAGTCTGTTATTTGATGACCGTAGATCCCTATCATGGTTGGAGCTCAAATACTGGAGGTAAGGTGTTAAGTAGTAGGGAGGAGTTGGAGAGTTAAGGAAGGAAAAAAGGGTAGTGAGAGCACGCAAGCTACGGCGTGGACGAATAGGTAACCATTTGAGCTCGGAGCGATAAGCAGACACATGGTCATACTTGCGAAGATTAAACACAAATCGAATGCAGTTATTGAGAAGTCGGTCATATTTATTGAGAAAGTCTGCATTCAGGTCGAAATAACACACATCACCATAGTCGATTATAGGGAATATCAAACTCTGCACAAGCATCGCTTTGGTCTTGGATGAGAGGAAGTTTTTCAGACGGTACAGAGAGCGCAGGGATAAGGTTACTCTTCGACTGACACTGGACACATGAGCTTGCCAATTGAGAGTAGTGTCAATATAAAGTCCGAGGTCTTTCACCGCAGGACTTAGTGCTATGGTCATGCCGTTGTATATTATTGCTGGCAGGATAGGTGACTGGATTCTAGACATCATGCGTTGACTACCAACAATGAGTGCCTGACATTTCGAGGGATTGACAGTGATGCCAAATCTGTCAGACCAATTCTTTATAGCAACTAAGTCTGATTAACTTTTTCAATCGCATCAGACACATTATCAATGCTTGCCTGTGCATACAACTGCAAGTCATCGGCGTAAAGATGATACGAGCACTGAAGATTGAGAGTGATAAGGTTTATAAAAACAGAGAAGAGTAACGGAGAGAGTATGCCGCCTTGGGGGACGCCAGAGAAGAGATCACACCAACCTGATGAGGAATCATCATGGCGCACCGACTGCTGACGTCCAAGAAGGTAAGAGGTAAACCAATGTAGCGTTCCAGAAGAGATCATGAGTTGGGATAGAATTGACAGAAGGATCTCGTGATTGACGGTATTAAAAGCGTTTGAGAAGTCTACCAAAGCCAACACAGTGACTTTAGTATCCTCCATACCCGCTCTAATATCGCCAATCACTTTGAGAAGGGTAGAGGTAGTGCTGTGACCAGGCCTGAATCCAGATTGGTAGGGGCTGAGGAGATTGTGACCGTATATGTACGTGGAAAGTTGTTTATGGACACAGGCCTCGAGCACTTTGGATAGGAAAGGAAGAATGGATATTGGTCGGAAATGATTTGGTTGGGAAGGATTGGGGATCTTTGGGAGAGGAATGACGAAAGCTTTTCGCCAAAGTGAAGGATAGGTACTGGACTCTAAGGAGGAATTTATTATATGAGAAATGGCAGGAAGCAGGCTGTCCAACACAGTGACGACCATGCGACGACTGATATTGTCACAGCCTACAGCATTGGATTTTATGGATAGGATTAACTTCTTAACCTCTTCTGGCGTGGCTGGAGAAAACTGAAATTGATCAATGTTGGGCCGTGACAGAGCACCTAGGTAGTTCAGTGTGCGATGTTTGATGTGATCAGCCAGGGGCTCTGTGGTTGAAAAATGTTGATTCATACTGTCCAAGGTTATTGTGTTTGGAAACTCCCGATTACGTTGTTTGCCAACGCCGAGAGTTTCAAGGAATTTCCAGACGTTGGCGGGGGAAGAATTAGAAACATTATTAAGAATATGGCGGCGTTTAGCGTTACGTATCATCTGGTTACACCGATTCCTTGCAGTCTTATAAAAGGCCCAGTTATCCTCGCAACGGTCCTTTTTGAATTTCCGAAACGCACGATCCCTGCGTCTCATAGCCATCCTGATCCCCCTTGTCATCCAAGGAGCAGCGGGGCGTTTTAATTTAATCTTCCTGATAGGAGCATGCTTATCATAAAGATCGAGGACAAGATCGTTAAAAATGCCTACCTTACTATCTATATTTGGAGTTGAAACTAACGGTTCCCAGTCGATAAGCGACGCATCCTCAGTTATCAGTTCCGCATTCAGTTATCCGCAGTTTATCAACGTCCATGCGTCCAAAGCAACGCATGTGCAAGAATTTGGGAGGGGGTTTAGGTGGTTTCAGGAGATATGAAAGGAAAATTAGGTCGTGGTGAGAAAAGCCAGGGGCGATGTGCTGACCATGGGAGGATACAAGACTGGGAGTGGACGTGAAGATCAGGTCAAGCCATGTGTCTTCACCTTGAGGATTATGATGGGTAGGTTGTAGTGGTAGGATGTGAAGGCCGGAGGATTCAACAATTTGGGTAAGTTTATGGGATCGAGGAGACTGATGAGCAAGGAGGTTGGTGTTGAAATCTCCCATGATGATAGTATGTGCATATTTAGACCCTATAGATTCCAGTACCGGTTCGATACTGGCGAAATAGTCTACGGAAGGAGGACAGTAAACGACGCCAAGGACAACTATGGCTCCCTTAACACGCACTTCAATGAAGAGGTGTTCTGCGGAAGCCGAATAGTTTGAAGGAGAAGAGAAGATGACTTTATATGGCAGATCGCTACGAATAAATACATCAACTCCACCACCACGCTTATCAGCCCTATCATTTCTGATAAGGATAAAGCCAGGGAGAGAGTAAGAAGCGGAGAGAAGATGAGGTTTGAGCCAACTCTCAGAAATCAAGATGGCGTGAACATTAGTGTTGCTGAAGGCTTCCACAAGGTCACTATGATGACTGGGCAAACTTTGTGCGTTTAGATGGCAAACATTTAATAGGCGGTTATTACTAGTGTTGAAAGTGTTCCGCACAAAGTCACCAAGGGTGCCAGTTACTGAGTCGAAACTATCATCACTCGAAAGCGATGCAGATTGATTGGCAGAATAAAAAGAATCATCATCTGATAACATTAAATAAATACTAATAATATATTAATAAATATAATAATTAATAAATACAATGACAATGTGTAATAAAATAAAAGACAAAATACATACGTTCTTAGTTGCACGAATAGTGACTCTGCCCCACCCGCCAGCTAACATAAAAGCAGTGAAAAACGAATTAAACAAATATTTAGAACAAATTGAAAAACAAAATTAAAATAAGAACAATGACATTTAGAAATATAAAGTATAAAGCGTATAAAGTATAAAACGTGACGCAGTTTGTAACTATTTAAAAATTCTAGTGAAAGGCAAAAATAATTTAAGATAATTAATAATAGTTGGAACACACTCGACGTTTTGTTTAACCAAATAAACAAAACGTCGTGCCATTCAGATTGAACGTCAGAACAGTGCATACAATTTGACAGTTGACAACTTTAAGTTTGACGTTGACATTTTAATAATGTGACTGAATGTGACATTACAATTAAAGTTGTATTTATAAAATGTTATGATGAAGGTTAAAAATTATTTTAAAAGTTATGAGAATACATACAAATAGAATAAATGTGGGTAAACTTACTGCGTCACGAAACTTGGAAAATGTAAACAAGATTAATTTCTACGAGTAACAGTTTTAACACTCCCGGCACCATTCTTCGCTGTCGTCGTCGAGGAGTTTGTGCCTGCTGCCGCCTTTGGGTGTTTAGAAATGAGTGCAGTCAACTCAGTCATAGATGTGATTTTGTGGCGAGTGCCATCGGAGACTTTGATGAAAATACTCCCATCTTGTGTCCAACAGCTCCGCATAGAATAGTGCAGCCTCGCCTTCACAAACACCGCTTGCCTGGGCTTTGTAAGCGATTCCCTTACGGATACAGAGGAGCCTTTGAAACCAGCTTTAGCGTTCCAAACTTGTGCCTTAAAGCCAATGTTGAAAAACTTCACAACAATGGGTCGGTGACGGTCCTTGCTAGAGGCTCCTATGCGGTAACAGGACTTGATGGCAGCCTCGGTGATGTCCTTCAATTGAAGTTTATTGTGGATGATGTCTAAAACATGGGCAGTGCAGTTCTCTTTTTCTGCCTCAACCACCCCTAGGAAGACCAGATCCTTGCGACGATGCCTTGCTTCCATTGAATCAACCATCCTTGTACATACTTCAATTTGACTGCGAAGAAGACCGAGCATGCTAAACATTAGCTCTCTGAAGGTTCGGAATTCTTCTGCAACCTTGGGCGCTGTATCTTTGGCTGGTGCTCCAGTGTGGACTTGAGCTTGCAACTCTGCCATACCTCGGTCGAATTTGTCCTCAAGAGTTTTTTGAGCAGTTAGAATATCAGTCAATAGTTCTAGAGACATGATTGTAGTGATAGATGTTCTTGTGAAAGTGATGAAAGCTGGCAGGTGGTGTGAAGTAGTGCTAAACTTACATGGAATATGTTACCTCAGTAAGTACTTATTTGTTAAGCAAAATAAACTCTGATTTTACAATTAACACTTGTAATAAGTTATAGATTTTAATTAAAATCTTTAATAAAATTTCGAAAGCTACCAATCTTTTTTAACACCTACCCACCAAAAATAGTTCTGTTTTTAAGTACACAAAGCGTATGATTTTTGTGCTTTCCATAAACAACTAACTTTTGATATCGGACCCTGATAATATAAAACTCGTACCTTATTATTATCTATGATTAAGATTCAAAATTTGTTTATTTCTGACATTTACAAATCAAATCATCAAAAAATTTACAAAATGTAACAGCCTAAACGAAACATCTACTAAAATATAAAAAACCAAAGAATAGAAATATTCGACCTACCCAAGAAATAACGCAATACTTTGCGTCAAATAGAGATGAATATATCACGTGAAATCAACGAATCGGATATTTCTAATTATGATAAAAGTTTCATGATGTGGATACCTGAAGTAGAGAGCACTACTAACACAAATGATGTTTGTCCCACAAAGCTTTATAAATATCAAACAAGGAATCAAGCAAAACCTACGCAGAACATCCTCTCAAAAATTCCTACAATAGACTATCCCTTAAAACAAAATATGCTAAGTGAATTGAAAGACACTGTTAACCCTGATATTAAACAAAAAGCTAAAGCTATCGGTGATTCAAAAGAAAAGCTTCGATTTACTAATTTACCTGCAGATCCAGATATAAAATTTGAGTCTAAATGTCCACCAAAACTGCACAAGAAGTATTGTATGCGAGGCTTATCTGAAGACCAAGAAAATGCAGTAAGAGTTGTGACTGAGCGAGACTTTGCTAACACTGATTATGAACCAACAGAATTTTCTTACACAGCTCCAGACCCCGCCAATCAACCTTCAGAAAAAGAAAGTTCTGATGATTTTGAAACACTGATGTTTTCTTACCTATAATAGCCTGGCAATAGTAATAAAAACCAGGAATATTTAAATTACTATAGTCTGATTTTTAGTTAGATTTTTATTTCTAAACTAGCTGTTACCCGCGACTTCGTCTGCGTGGATTTCGTTTTATGAACAAAGAATGCTAAAGGTAACAATGTCAATATAACAATAGTAGGTACAACTCATGTACTTACTTACCTATCTATTACCAAACCGACCAAAAGAAATATACGACAAAAACTCAAGGAAAATAATATTCAAACAAATCAAAACAGATAAATAGCTACAACTCATGTACTTAATTCGAAACTAATTCAAATTTTGAAATAAGGAATTGCGACACGTGCGTCCATGACAGCCCGTAGAGTTTAACGTAATATCAAATATCAAAATTCAACCAGTTGTTTTTAAACTTAGCGCTTTTAAAACAAACAAACTATCTCCTGCGATTTCATCTGTCTGGTAGGTACATCAATAAAAAAACTCAATAACAGAAAATAAAATACCTATCTACCTAAATAAACCTATTTCTGATAATAACTAATCTAAACTCAATGAATGAAATCAAATCAAATCATGTATTTCCATGGGCACCAAGGGGCGCATGAACACGTCAAAACAAACATCAAAACACAAAAAATATAAAATTAAAATAAAACTTAGATAACTAAATTATAATACTTATTGTAATAAAATGATTTGACACCGGAGCTTAGATTGACTATAAATTCAACTTAGAGATTTCTGAGCTCCGATGGGTATTGCATCATGAGAAGAGCTGGTGAGAAACTCATGTGCACCATCTTTTCAAATAATTCATACAATTTTTGTTTGTTCTTTGACAATAATTCTATGTGTAAGTTACAGCAACCAAAACAACATTATAGCTAAAGAGAAAATAAACTTAAATATAGAAATGGAATTAAATTATTACTTGTTTATTATTATTTGTCCCCAGTGGATGGCGATAGGCTCACCTCCGATGCCATGGGACCTGAACATAACGTGAACATAAGGTGAAGTGTATTAAATAAAGTTAATAAATCCATAGTATATAAGGTTGCAATATCTTACACTTCAAGCAGAAAATAAAGGAGTAAAAACAATGTGTGTATACTACTGTATTAAAAAAGGGTTTCAGAACAGACAAAAAAAAATATAGATTCTAATAACAAAAACTATTTATACCTACTCCAAAAATATAAAAAATAATAAATGTACTACAGATTGCCTTTACTTAACAATATTTAAAATAACATGAAATGAGGTTATACAAATCAAATTTAATGAGTTATAAAGAAACTATATAATTATGAATTAATTTTCATTAATCATCATATTAAATAATAAAAATAATGTATCAATTGATATTCATTATAATGTCAGAAGGCGAAACTTAAGTGTTAGAATTGGAGGTTAGCCACGTGTTTGTATGATATAAATACCTTTATTTATATACACTTGAGGCTATCCAATTTATTTTAGTTATTTAAACAACTTATAGCTGTAAGTTTCTTTATGTTTTACATTTTTGATCTACTGACTTAATATTTGAAAGTATGTGAATTGACCACAATTCTTAAAACGAAGTTTAAAAATATTTAATTATTGTAAAACGTTCTAAATTATTTTGAGGAATATTTTAATATTTATTACTTATTTTTCTGTATTAATGTAATTTTTCTATACAAAAGGAAGTACTGTACTAAATGTTTTGTAATGCAACGTCCATTAACAGCGGGACATTCTCTTACCAACCATCGCACAAGATGGACGTTGTACTCTCAAATTTGTAATCGCGTGTGAAAATACTGTGAAATAACAAATATACATTTACCTACATACATTTCGTTTCAATCTGCCATCTCTGATTTTATATCAGAAGTGGGATTCGGATCAAAATGGGTAGCGATGTCGACAGTGAACGATACGATCGACGTTCACGAAGCGTTTCAAGGCGTTCTCGTCGTTCGTAAGCGTCGTTACCAGCGCAGTACCAGCTCAGAAAACGATTCTTCTACGTCACGGTCAGAGCGCGATCGTGACTGGAGGACTAGGCGTGCCAAACGGAAGCGTCGCCATAGGCGTTGGTTCCAGGACCAGAGACAAACAACCCCTTCTGCAGGGAAGTGAAGGCGCTAATCCAGAGGCTATCCTTACGGGTCAACAGTTGTCGCAGGCAAGTAAAATTATGTTAACGATTTAAAATTTTCTTCCGTTTTTTTTTCTCTGTATTGAAAAAAAAAATTGTAGGATAACGGCGTTTGACTGTTTTTCTTCTAATAACTAAGCTAATAGTAAATAAATTACAAAACAGCGTCTATGAAGTGAAATCATACCGGACGACTGTTGTTAAAACTTAAAAAGCCAGTATGCTTCATTTTCTTTTCTTTTTCTTGTCTAGAATTACAATAAGAGTAGAATGAGTAACAGCTACAAATTATTTTATAGTTAAGAAAAGGAATAGAATTGTTTTGCTTATAAATTGTTTAATTTCTACTTTGATACCTCATAATTATTATTTATCTTGTAGAGTAGAAGAAATATTTTGAAATGCATGTTTTATTTCTTATACTTATGCAATTCGTGGTGGTGATAGACTCACCCCGCATCACATAGCTCCTGAACATAGGTAACGAGTGTGGGGGTTTATACACTATTGCCACAACCTTTAAGTAATAAAGGCGTAATAATATGTTATTGCTTAAATATTATTTTGCGAAAATCCATAATTAAAGTTCGATCCTTATTGAGATCTTAGTTTTTAAGAATCACTGATGACCGTAAGTAATTATAATTCTATAGCAGTGAATACTACAACCCATATGTTAAGATTAAATTAATTTGTTGTAGATTTATAAGCTATTCAAAACATCTAATTATGGTAAATTATTCATGATATACAAATAATTCTAAGTTGTCAGGATACTTTTACTAATATAATTGGTATTAAATATATTGCAGCATTCTTTTGTATTCCTTATTTGAATATTCCATTTTATCACGCATATGTACCGGTCTTATGTAAATATTTCAGGCGATTGCACAATCATGTCGAGAAATGTCAACCCCTCCTCTGCAGTGTATGGTGCAGCAGCAAGGACCTATGAGTGCAGAACTACAGCAAGAGCAACCTACAATGAATACCGAAGTACGTCAGCCCTCGCAGCTTTTAGAGGTGAATCAATTGGACCCTAATACAAGTAAATCTACTTTATTATTAAGTGTAAGCGATATATCACAAATTCTTCAAAGTGTTACGCGTCAAACTAAGATAACATATGATAAAAATATCGTACCTACATTTAACCCATCTCAAAAGAATCAACGCATTGAGGGATGGATAGCCAAGGTTAACGAATGCTCTAAGATATACGGCTGGACTCATGAACAGACCGTTCATTATTCTTTACCCAAATTAGAAGGACATGCTAGGAAGTGGTACGAAGGTCTCCATACTATACTTTTAACGTGGTCCGAATGGCAAGATAGATTGATGAAAGCTTTTCCTTCCGAAAGTAACTATGGAGCTGTATTATCCGAAATGTTAGATAGGCGAATGAAATTAGGCGAGTCCGTAGATGAATATTACTATGACAAAATGTTATTACTAAATGCGTGTGGTATATCAAATAAAAAGGCAGTTGACTGTTTAGTTTATGGGATAGAAGATAGGACTATTAGGGCTAGTGCATCATCGGCTAGATGTCAAGATCCAGAAGATTTGCTTAAATTCCTTAAAGATTTATGTAGGGAGGCCAATAATTCTCGGTTCGTCAAACGATCTGCCTCTAATTCTACATCAAACGATGTCCAATGTTTTAAATGTCACAAAACTGGTCATCGGGCATTTCAATGTCGCAGTAAGGGCACAAACGAAGTAGCCTGTTATAATTGCAAAAAACCCGGTCACATGGCTAACAAGTGTCCAAAACCTATAGTCCGGTGTGAGAAATGCCAACGGATAGGGCACAATACTAACGATTGTTACAGGTCTATAGATAATAATAGCCAGTCGAATAAAAATTCCAAATCTGACTAAAAAACTTTATTTACACAAAAATTCAGACCGGACTCCAAATATTATAAAACTACACTTATAAATAATATTATTAACAAGCTTCCGCCCGCGGCTCCGCCCGCGTGGTATGTCAATTAAAAGTAGCCTATATGTTAATCCAGACTATAAGCTACATGTGTGCAAAATTTCATCGAAATCGACCCGGTAGTTTTGGCGTGAAAGAGTAACAAACATCCATCCATACATCCATACATACAAACTTTTGCCTTTATAATATTAGTAAGGATTTACAGTGCTACGTAGACTTTGGAAGCGATTGTACACTAATACGTCAAGACATTGTTAATAAGTATTCATTACCTATAAAACAAAACGATGTTCCAAATATTCGTGGTTTCGGTAATGGGTCTTCCATTCTTCTGGGTAGTACAAATATAAATCTATGTATAGGTGAGGTCACGGCAGATATTGAAGCATACATTATTGAGGCTTCACTATTAAGTGAACCTTTATTAGTTGGCCAAAACTTAACGGAGCGTGCTGAGGTGATAGTCATAAGAACACATGATAGGTTAGACGTACTAAAAAGATCTTTTCAAGTGACTTATCAAATATAAACTTAGACAATCATAATAATGACAAAATTGTTTTAAGAATACAAACAGATACCGTTGTAGTGGATCAAATAGACTATATCAAATGTGTTGACAATAATAAAGTGGATTGTGATATTTATGTAGAAAATAGTATCAGAAAAGTAGATAATGTAAACTATTGTATTGTGGGAGGCGTTTACAATATTGACAAGGGAGGATGTAAAGTTGCAGTTTGTAAACTACCAGGGGAGCCCATCTTCTTTCGCAAAAATTCGGTACTATTTCGAGGGGAATGCATTCCTACACCGGCTTCTGCCCCTAATAATACAGATTTAACCTGTCATCAAATTAATAGTGAGTCTCTGACACCATTTTCTACAGATGAAGTAAGGATCAACCCTACTTTGACATCGCAACAAAAACAAAGTGTGCTTCAGCTGATTATTTCGTACAGAGATTGTTTTGCACAGACTTTGACCGAGTTAGGATGTACAGATGTTACCAAAATTAATATCGAACTTGATAATACCACACCTGTAGTCTACAAACTAGACCGTTTAAGTCATTCTGAGCGAGATAAGGTTCGAGAAATGGTTCAAGATCTTATTAATAATGATATTGCAAAAGAATCAAATTCTCCTTAATAGTTGTACAGGAATTCGATTTTTATATACAATACAAACCAGGGCATACAATGTCACACGTCGATGCCTCGAGTAGGAACCCTTTTTGTCAAAAGTGCTAATGGTAACTCTTATCTTCTAGTTTTGGTTGACGGGTTTATCAAATTTTGTGTACCTTTACGGAACTTGAAATCTACACCCACTATTCGTGCTCTGGAAAATACTTTCTGTACATTTGGTTATCCGAATAGGTTAATATCTGATCAGTCAAATGAATTCAAATTTTATTGTGATGACTCCAAGATAAATCAATGCTGTTACCTCTCCCCGTGCCAATGGGCAGGTAGAGAGATACAACAGAACTGTATTGGACGCTCTTACGGCTTATACTGATGAACTAGGTGAAATGTATTGGGATCAAACACTAGGTAAATTACAATTAGGTCTGAATAATACAATAAACAAAGGAATAGGAAAAACACCAGCCGAGGCACTTTTTGCCATTCCCATGGTTAACAGAGGTTATAATATATTTAGTTCTATTCTAAATGAGACGCGACTGCTAGGTAATGTAGAAGAAATAAGAGAACAAATAAGTGAGCATATACATAAGAACGAACAGGCTCAGAAAACTAGATATTATGATAAAACAAAAATTGAAGCTAGACGATACAAAATAGATGACTTAGTGAAAATTCTAAAACCTACCTCTTATAACGACGGCAATAGTAAGAAATTACTACCTAAACTCACCCCTTTCGAATTTCAAAAGTTCTAGAAAACGATAGGTACGAGGTGTCAAGCATACCTGGTACTAATTTAACTCAAAGAAATTACTTTAACATTTGGGCAGCTGATCGCATCAAACCTTGGATATCCATTTGTAATGTCGACACAAACGACCAAAGTGATATAAATAGCACCAGTGACTCTGGATCACAATAATTTAGTACGGCAAACATGGTTTAAGTGACTTAAGCTAAATTGTTAATTGATTAGGGAAAGTAAACAATTTCTAAAAATATTTTGTTAATGAAAATGTATAAAAACGATAATGAGACATATAAATTACGATCTATTTGTGAATTATAATAGTGATGAGGTTATGTATGTATAGTAATAATTAATGTATGAATTATTGATTATTACTTTTATTGTTAAAGCAATAAATGTTAATGATTGAAAAGGGATGGTATATTATAGATACAGTGGATGGAGACATGTAATAAAATGTATTAAATTGAATTTTTCTATAAATAACATTGAAATAAAGATATATATTATTATGTAATTCTATTCAGTTGTTGATGAATTAAGTTATTCTAATATTATTGAACTTATTAAAAGTAAAGAAAAATATTAAGAATTGGTCTTATGTTTTAAAAGCAAACTTTGTGGCATCATAATTTTTAGAGCAAAATAACATTCAGTGACATTTAAAATGTTTGATTTTGACAGATCAATCAACATTTTACTTGTCTCAAAGATTGAGAATATTGGTTACCGTGTTGATAGATCCATGGGTATTCTCAATCAATATGCTTAAGTACACATAGAAGGAAAAGAGTGAGATGATATATCGTGAAATATTATTAAACTGAAATTTTTAGCTAAAGCATAAAAGTTGAAAATATTGAATGACCATGTTGACAGATCCATGGGTATTTTCAACTTATTGAAGTGTATAAAAGTCAAAAGATGTGAAGTAGCGTTTGAAATGTTTGATTTTGATAGATCAATCGACATTTTAAATAGGGAATAATGTTGAAAATATTGAGTGACCATGTTGACAGATCCATGGGTATTTTCAACTTATTGAAGTGTATAAAAGTCAAAAGATGTGAAGTAGCGTTTGAAATGTTTGATTTTGACAGATCAATCGACATTTTAAATAAGGCATAATGTTGGAAATATTGAGTGACCATGTTGACAGATCCATGGGTATTTTCAACCGAAATGATGATAATTTTCGAAAACATTTGGAACCATGTTGATAGATCCATGGGTGTTTTTGATAATTATTGATTAAAATTGAGATGTTGTAGTGGTGTAATTAGTTCCATGTATTGTTAAGTTTGAGGACAAACTTATTGTCAGGAAAGGCCGAATGTTAGAATTGGAGGTTAGCCACGTGTTTGTATGATATAAATACCTTTATTTATATACACTTGAGGCTATCCAATTTATTTTAGTTATTTAAACAACTTATAGCTGTAAGTTTCTTTATATTTTACATTTTTGATCTACTGACTTAATATTTGAAAGTATGTGAATTGACCACAATTCTTAAAACGAAGTTTAAAAATATTTAATTATTGTAAAACGTTCTAAATTATTTTGAGGAATATTTTAATATTTATTACTTATTTTTCTGTATTAATGTAATTTTTCTATACAAAAGGAAGTACTGTACTAAATGTTTTGTAATGCAACGTCCATTAACAGCGGGACATTCTCTTACCAACCATCGCACAAGATGGACGTTGTACTCTCAAATTAGTAATCGCGTGTGAAAATACTGTGAAATAACAAATATACATTTACCTACATACATTTCGTTTCAATCTGCCATCTCTGATTTTATATAAGTCAATAATATGATGTCAAAAATAAATTATGTCAATCTCAATATAGAATATAATATGTCAAAATAACCATAATCAATCATAATTATAAATAAGATAAAACAATGTCTAACTTGGCAATTCATTTGAAATATAATAACCATAATAATTGTAAATAATACATACATTACTGTAATAAATACATTAGAATAAATATATAAGCAATAAATAAGCAAAATCCCTATAAACTAATATCTATACGGATTCGTACTTATCCTACCTAACAGTATTATAAAATAACCTACGGTCACTACGTACAATATCAAATTTACTACCTAAACTTTAAAATTAAAATCTATACAGTACGACTTATAAAAAATAAACCTTTCGGTTTATCTTCATAAGTCGAACCGCAAAGTTAAGTTTGTCATAGGTCATTTATAACCTACGACAAACTTTACTTTGCGGTTCGGGAGTAAACCGCAAAGTTAAGTTTGTATTTTAATGTATATAATATACTGGGTACTTTTCCGGGATAAAAAGTACCCAGTGTGGTGCCCAGGATACTAAAGAATAATTATACCAAGTTTCATCGTAATTGAACCGGTAGTTTTTGCGTGATGCCTGAACAAACAGACAGACAGACAGACAAAAAAAAGTTAATTACATTTTTGGGTTCGGTGTCGGTGTAGTAACACGCCCTGCTATTTATTTTTTTGATATTATCAATGTACAGAAATTTTACTTCTACAGATTTATTATAAGTATAGATAAGGTAGGTGTTCCTAATGTAAAAAATATTCATCAAACAAACTTGTAAATTTTTGATAGAGAACCTGTGTTTGGTGGGCTTAGGTTTTTACGATTGTTATGTTCAACAATTCATAGTTACCAGCATATTTTTACGAATGGTTATTATACCCGACTGTTATTATACAGAGTGGATGCGATATAGCGTTCAGTATTAGTTTCGTGAACGTGAAAATGTTACCGACCGTTAGTCACAGATTAATTAATAGTAGCTAGCTACCGTTAGTCAATGCCGACCGTCTATGGATCCTGTGGTTTCAATCAATGTTGCCATGTCGAATTCACCCCAATACTTACTCTGAGCCCCATCGTATGTAACATTTATTCTACAAACAGTGTGTCCTACCCGCGGCTGGCTGTCAATTCATGCTCGACGCCCAAAGAGTATACTAATATATTGGGGCGACGCCTCCACTGAACTTGTCACAGCTTTAGCGAATCCTTTCAACTTACGCCAGCTATTCGTTATAATTTTTTTTCCGCCAGCCAGCAAAATATGTATTTCGTTTGAATATTCTTCGAGATAACTCAGGTAGTGAGATAAATGAGTTTTTGGTTTGAATGAAGACTTCTCTATTTAACGACTTCATTTTTTAACTCTACAGTGTCTGGATATTTCGTTTTCATAAACAATAAAACAAAAGTATTCGAGAATAAAAATAGTCCAGGTTGACCCGCGGCATTTTCGAGGTACTAATTATATCCGTCTCACAATAATAACAAAATCGTATGCAGTTATTCTGAGACAGAGATATAAAACCATAAAGCGACTAAAACGCTAAAGAATTTGAAAAAATTGTTTCAACTCTTTTCAATTCCATATTTAATAAAAAAAATCAGTCATTATTTATTTTGGAGATGTCAAAATCAGCTTGAAAGTATAAACAACAGATTTTACGAATACGGCGATTTTTTAACCATTATGTGTTTGCATACAACTTAAATATTAAGAAATGTTTATATTTATTACCATGTCAGGCTAATTAGGTAAAATAATTTTTAAAATTGTCTAAGACAGAGATGATACAAGTTCTAAACAATATGACTGGTGGTACAATTATGTTCAATGTCACTCAATAATTATTAAGAACTACTGGAAGGATTCGATGATGTCAATATGTCAATATTAAGAACAAACCATAATAAAAATCAAAGCAGCAGCTGAAAATCAAAAGATTCAGAGAAGCATAATGATATGAGAGATAGCAATTTCGGCAAAACAAGTATTTAAAAATAGTTCCTTCGATTTATTAACGCTTGTTCTAAAACACGCTATGCAACTCAACGTCTGCCAGCAGCCAGGTGGCCAGCACGCCTATCCAAAGCATAAAATATTAGCATAAAGTAATGAAATCTTTCTTGAGCTTTACCCTCAAAAGCGTCACCATCTCATATATTATAAATATTTATGCTAAGTTCAATTTCTTCTTACAGGAAATTGACAAGGATAATTGTTACTGTGCTGATGACAGCGCAGAGCCTGAAACTGATGAATGCGATGCAGAATTACAAGAAGGATCACAAATAGTTTACGAATGTGTATGTAAACCCAAAAGCACAAGCCTCAAGTTGCAGGTAGTAAACAAGGATAATTGCTATGTTGGTGATGATAGCTCAGTATCCGAACCAGTTTGTGAATCGGTTAAACAAGAAATAACTATGCATTGTCCCATCCATGATTCGCCAAAACAAAATATAGACGATTGTGTACCTGAAGAGAAAGAAGAAACCTGCAAAGCTAGGCACGAAAGCTGGAACTTATTTTTTTAAATTTCTGAATGTTCCTAGAATATAAAATAAGCAGTTAATTGCGAAAATATATTTTTAATTATATTGTCATAAATAAAAATTAAAGTAAGTAAATACAATGTCGAAAGATAATCATAAATGTGACGCCGAATCACTAAAAGATGTTACTAAAACGAAAACTTCTATCCTTAGTGGTAAGCTCGCGGTGCAGGATGTAGGTGATTGCTTTTGCGATGATGAAGATGATGTAGAATTCGCACCAGTATGTGAGCCAATAAAACGAGAAAAAACACCACATTGTCCTATTCCTGATTCTCCCGAAGAAGATACTATCGAGTGTACACCGGTAAAGAAACAAGATTTCTGTAACTCTGAAATCTTGCTTAAATCTAGCTCAAACTGTGAACTTATCAGGACTTCATCAACCAATGATACATTGGAAGAACCTAAAGAAAATAAAGAAGTTCAACCGAAGAATTCAGGTGAAATAGTATCACGGGCTCAGCAAAAGTTTTTAGAGTTTGAAAAGCCACCAATAAAAAAATGTATCTCGAAATCACATAAAGAGTAGATTACTTCATTGATATAGTTCAAAATCCAAGCAATATTTAAAAACAAAATGTCTAACGATAATGAAGAATCTGATGCCGAATTACTAAAAATAGCTGTTACATCTAAAACTTCCATCCTTAGTTGCAAGCTCGCAGTACAGAATTGCTATAGCGATGATGCAGATGGCTCAGAGATAATATCAGATAGCGTATCAGCAAGAAAAACTCCTGAAAAGGTTCTTCAGGAAAAGTTTATGGAGTTTAAAAAACACATTAAAAAATGTACGCCGAAATGACCATGAGGAGTAGATTTTACTTTATTCTATAATAGTTTGAAATCTAGTCGAAATCACAATGTCCAACGATAATCAAGAATCTGTTGCCGCATTACTAAAAAACCCTACTAAAACAAAAATGTCCATCCTTAGTGGTAAGCTTGCGGTTCAAGAAGCTGGTAGTTGCTATTGTGTTGAAGGGAAAAGCCAAGAGTCGGTAATCGTTGGTGAGCCAGTAAAACGAGAAATTACTCCTATTTATGTTTCTCCCAAAGAACATTTAAAAGATTCTGCATCTTTAAAGGAACCAGAATCTTGTAAAGCTGCAATGTTGCTTAAATTGAAAGAAATAGTTGCTGACTGTCCCTGCGCAACCATGCAGCCTTCAACAAACAATCAAACTAGACCATGTCCCATAAGCCCATTGAAAGAACCTAGGACTGATAATAAAAACAAATCTCCCCAAGAGCCAGAACCTTGTAAAGCGGAAATCTTGCTCAAAAGTAAAACAAAATCTGAAAAAAATGCTGACTTACCTTGCGCTACCATGCAGAGTTCATCAAACAACCAAACTACACCATGTCCGATAAGCAAAATGAAACAATCTGAGACTGATCATTCAAAAGTTTCTCCGGAGAAACATATAACAGATTCTGCATCTACAAAAAAAACTGGATCTTGTCAAGCTGAAATCTTATTGAAATGTAGAAAAATAACTGAAAAAATTGCAGGGTTAACATGCGCATTCATGCAGTCTTCAACAATCAAGCAAACAACACCATGTCCTATGATCCCATTGAATAAATCTGAGACTGACATTGAAAAAGTTTCGCCAGTAGAACAATTTAAAGACTCTGCATCTGATAAGGAGCCAGAATCTTGTAAAGCTGACATTTTGCTTAAATGTAAAAAAATATTTACTGAAAAAGTTTCTGACTTGACCAGTACAACAAAAGAATTCAAATGTAATATTTTCTCGGTCACAGAAAAAATTTGAAAATTCTGAGGACCCATTAATAATATCTCGGTCTCAACAAAAGTTTCAAGAGTTTGAAAAGACACCGTCAAAAAAATGTATGCCAAAATCGGATAAAAAGTAGATTGCGAAATTACTTTTAATAATTGAATATCTTTTACAAATATAGGAGATTTTTATATTAAAATTAAGCAAATTACATACGTTCAAGTGTTGTTATTTATTTTTAGCTAGTTATTGAAAAAAGACAAATTACTGTCTTCAATTTAGCTGCATGTATTTTATATGCTGTTTGGCGTTTGCAACAAATAGCCAGCGTCTGGAGCGGGAGTAACAACCATTCAACAATGTGCTTGAACCTACTAAAAGCTTAAATCAGAATCAGATGCGGCAAAAGTTTGCAAAGTAATTTTGACAATTAAAAGTTAAATTCCTGCTTACTTTATACTAGCAATCACAACAACGACGACGAAAAATATATAAAGGAAGAAGGAGGTTTCAGAAAGGCGTTCCAATTATTTAACGAATAAAATATTTTTTTCAATTATTAATATTTTTTAAATTACTTTCAAACATGTTTTAAACCTTTCACCGCATCGTACTCTTATAAATTTGAGCATTTTGCTTTTATGTAAATAAAAGTCTCAGATGAAGGATAGTAGCTGCAACCGATGGAACTAGACAATAACCATTATTATTTTTTATTTCTTCTCACTTATATGGTTTTACTACTTTGGAGAGAGAAGGATAAGCACATATTATCAGTGTCAATGCAAATGTCAGTGAGCATAACATGTATGCTCACCTCAGAACTTGGATGAAGGATAGTACTGGATAAGGGAATGGCGTGGTCAACAGCGAGACAGAGAATCTCGGCACAGTGTGGCGACAGTGCAAATTAAATTACCCTAGTTTTTGGATAAATTTGCCAAAATATTAAGATATATTATTTACTAATTCCAAAATGAAAAATGTATTTATTTTATGAAAATAAAACAGATATAAAGAACAATTGTTCGGTTTATTGAACATATTGCGTGATTTACTGTTATGTTAATATTGCATAGGTGACTGACTGAATTTAAGTCGATCAACCAATGTTGGAAGTTTCACATCTGGCGTTTCAGCTGCGTGTTTTTGAACAGTCACTGTTGGCATCATAGTATTGAGTTTAGTAGACACATACTCTTGGCTACTCGTTGACGGCATTACTATGCTAGCTCATCCACTGCTTCTTTTGCCTGAAATTGTAAAATTTTTAATAGTAACTTTACGCAAAAGTTTAAATAGATGGCGTTTAACATACTTTCTAACTCAAGCACGGGGACGGGCAGTTACGGCTGCCACAGGTAAAAACGTGAGGATCAACAAATCCCACAGAGCAGAAGTCACGGACCATAGCTAGTTTTATTAAAACGAAATCAAATATTCAAGTCTATATTGCACTAAAATCCTTAGGACCGTAAAAAACGTAGATTTCCTTTCAGTGTTGCGCATCAATTCAAAGTATCTCAACTTGACTATACCCAAATATTGTAATATATATAAATAAATAGCCCCCTATAATAACTAAACTGAAAATACTCAAATAATAATTAATATTATAATATACACGCTGTATATAATGTATCCTACAGGTTAAATATTAATTTACCTGTGTGGCACAGCATTCATTAACAAAAGAGTTACTCTCTTTTTTTAATAATTCATGTCGTCCAAAATGTCTGCTACAAACTTAAAGAATTTACTCGGAGCCCAATTTGTTCGTCCTGTAGCTTCAATCCATTTCGGATTTAAATCAATATTTTCCGGGAAACTGTTATGCAATTAAGATATTGAAACTGACTAAAATACTACATGATATATTTATCATAAGAAATGCAACATAAAATTTTACCCACAATTTTGGGGAAAAAAATATGGAAGTCTTGACAACATCTAACAATATTTTATAGTAGGTTATGAATACTAAAATTTCATATTTTAGAAGATTTTGTCGATCAAATTATAAACAAACATAGTTCACACAAGATAAAATCATTGAAAATACAACCTGGCATATGATTCAAAGGCCAAAATGTGTTATACTTAAGAGTGGAACGATAATTCAGGCAGTTTTCTTCTACTATCACTTTTACATCCTAAAACACTACACCGCACCATATTTCCTACAATAATGCTTAATAAAGACACTACTGTTAAAAAATTGCTAATATTTTTCAGGTTTCACGTAACTTTTATAGCTTTAAACTAACTAAAATTTAAAAATACCAAATTATTTTGCCAGCGTTGTCAAATATGTCAAGTTTGATTGATAAAGTTTTGAGCAAACCTCAAGGTTTGCTCAAAAACCCGACACGCATGGCGAAACAAAAAATCTTATCACCTGTCTTGTTTTTTTACACAAAATTGGCGTAAGTTTATCTTTGTCTTGTGTGAGGGAGATCGAAGCTATCAGTCGTCTATACTATTCTCTGTCTACGCCTCAGAACAAGGAATCCTAATGCTCACTGACATTTGCATTGACACTGGGACCTAAAATAAGTGCTTGTACGCGCTTATACGTCACGAAATCAGTACATTTTGACCTCAAATAAAGAACCTATAGATAGAACCATAAAATTACAAGAGCGAGATGGAGATGGAACAATTACTAAGGAAGAAAAAGGAAAAAATAGACATTTTTTGTCTTTGTCACCGTGGCCGATATTTTGGTTTGTCATCAGCCACTTGATGACAAACGACGTCTGACAACTTGATATTTTTTCATTTTTCTGGTGTAAACAGGTGTAAATAAACTGATTTAGTGTAATTTATAGAATAAACAACTGTAAACTAAGATACAGAAATGGTGGGATGTGCTATTTTAAGTTGCAAAAGCCGCAGCGAGAGCCAAATTGAAGGGATATCATTTCACAGGTAAGTAGATGAAAAAGACATATAATTATATCATTTTGGTGACCTGATGGTATGACGAAAATAGTTGTTTACAAGCTGAATTCATTATGTTTGCTACTATATTTAAGACGTAGTAATACATTTTACTATTAAACATATCGAACCTTTTGATTTATGTGTTGCCATTACGGGACTTTAATTTACCCCACGGTTAGTCCCCAGTCATATGTCATCAATACAATAATAATAAGACTTTGATTTTATAATAACGTTTTAAATTACTGCAAACGATTTAAATCTTACACTTATTAAAAAGCTGTGTACTCGAACATATTATTATAGTTTAATTATAACGATAGTTATTGCCCGTGACTTCGTCCGTGTGGAATTCGTTGTATTACCTAATAGCTACCTCCGTGGTGTTAACCGCGTTCAAGCTTACTGCTCCGCTCCTGTGCAGTTTCTTCTTTGAACCTTTGCTTTAACATTAACTTGCGCAACCCAACCAGTAATTCCGAAGATTAGCGTGATTAAACAAACAAACTAAAAAAAATTAAAAGGTGTTCACAAACATACATTTCACACACACAAAGCACACCCAGAGTCAGAACAAATCTTTGCGGATCACACAAAGATTTGTGTCCCGTTTGTGGGGTCGAACCCAAAACACCAGCGCAGTTGAAAGCGGCGAGGCGACCGCTTTAACCACTACGGCAGCCGTGGACTCAAATCAACCCTATCGTGTATCGCGTCATTGTGTTTTGTTATTTCAAGGTAAGGGATGGAGTCAGAATACTGGTAGGTATATCTTTTATACTGAGCCATGGCCCTATTTTAAAAAGCTACAAGTTGGTGGTTATATCCATAGTGTTAGCTTTTATACAGCCTTCTACTTGATTAACAGAACAATCCCTAAATAATTGGCTACTGATGAAGTACAAAACCAAATATATTTAGTTATTACACTTCAGTAGCCAATTATTTAGGGATTGTTCTGATTTTCAAGTAAAAGGCTGTATAAAAGATACCATTAGGTGCTTAATAGAGGTTTAGACCGACGTTAAAAATGTAATGGTGAAGCTTTTTAAAATAGCGCCCTTTAAGACTAGAAAACATTTACCCATTTAGTATAGCGAGATATAAATTGAACTAAATAAAAAGTTACGTCTAATACAATTTATAAATTTATTGATAGGTTAGGCTAAGTCTATTCGTGAAGTTGAACCAAAAATGGGGAAAATTGCTAAAATGGCAACACTAATGCAATTTGTTGCTGTCGCATGTGCAGTTGCGGCGTGGTGACATCTATAGGTCCTTCATCTGAGATTTTGACATACATATTCCCTCGATTTGCTCCGATTTGCGAACGGTATGAATCTATGGTTTTCAGGTTTTCTATGGTTAATGTCAAATTTCTTAGAAAGAAGTATTGAACCACGAAGACTTTAACAGAGTATTTAAATAAAATTCTATGCATAAACAACAATAATTGTCAACGGAGTTTCAGAAAACAGCAAACAGCACCACACAACACAAGAAATAACAAAAAAAACAAGAATAGAAGTTTACGTTATGATTATTTAGAAAACTCGGCGCAAATTCTAAAGCTACAATCATTTTTAACGGAAGAATAGTTAAAATTTCATCTTAAATGGCAGAAAATATGAAAACAAGCACAGGTCACCCATGCCCTCCTCCAATAAATCCTTGTGAGCTGGATATTGGAGCTCCAGAGGACTCTACTGAAGGTACGGATAATAAAAAAAGAAAGACGAAGAAGCTTGAAGATATGACTTATGAAGAGAGATGCGAAGAACACAAGCTTATGGCCCAAGAAACTAAATCCTGCAGAGAACAAGTCGAATTACAACCAGAGAATGATAAGAAGAAAAAGAGATAAGGTACGGTTATCACTCTAAACATAAAAAAATATTATAAGACAAAAATGTTATGTATTTTTCAAAATACTTGGCAAAATACCACACAGGGAATACTTCAAACAAAATTGTAATTAGAATTTCATTTGAATTTGCAGATAAGAAGGAGCCTCTTACCTCCTTCCAATATGCATAAAACCCTAATGACCCACAGAAGAAAGCCCATTAATGTATTGAAAGAGACAACAATAACACTGGATTATGCTACAAACACTGGATTATGCTACAAAGAACAAGTCGATATGGATTTGGAAACAGTCGATAAAAAGACTGAGATTTTTTACAAAATTATTACTGTTTGAAATTATTAACAGCAAATTTCTTAATAGAATAAAACTACTTAATATTTCTACTTGGTTTTAAATAATTGTTTTATATTTTTTATACTACGCCCACAGCGAACGAACGTGTAGTCCACCTGATGGTAAGTAGAGTACAGCCCATGGACATCAACAATCCACAAAAGCAGATTATAGATGCGTCGCTGCAGCTGAGGACTACGGTGTTATTCCTTAAGTGCCAAGAATTTCAGGGCCTGATCTCACTACCATACCGGAAGCACAGTAATGGAAGCACTACTATTTGGCGGCAGGTTAAAGCTAAGACGGTGATGCTGCGGCCCTCGAGCTCATTCAGAAGAGCTCTACCACCAGTAAAGTGTTTTATATCAATGATCTATCATCAGCATACGCATATAAATGTTGATATTTAGTTTATATGTTTCTATGTTAGTCACTTCTTCACGCTCGAATGGTAGGTACATATTTTAGAAGTTACAGAAATATAGCCTGAATGTAAATGCTCGTGTGGTCATGCCCAAGGAAGCTAGTTTCAAATAGTTATACATGACTAAAGGCATGAAAGAAGCCTCCCCGAGTGACGTACACAACGATTCCCTACGTCCGGCGCACTCTGGGCAATTCGCGTGTTCTCCAAAGCGAATTGGCTAATCCTTTCACCACGATGGCAAGTCAAAAAACAATTTGACTCAGCCATCGACACGACGAAGAAGAAGACTAAAGGCATGCTTTCTCTATTTATTATAAAGAAGAAAGATTTTTTCGTTTGGTTGTTTGTTTGTTCCCCAAAATATTCGAATCTACTAGACCGGTTTTAATGAAAATAGGTGTGGAGATAGTTCAAGGCCCCAGAAATAATTTGGCTGCTATTTATTGACCTGCCACGCGGGTAAAGCCGCGAACGGAAGCTATTAGGTATATATCTCTGTAATTCATTAACACTTTCAGATCAAAGAACTGCCTAAATTCATAATTTATGTAGCAAACAGGCTTGAAGTCCTCCTGGTAGTGAGGCGACTAAAACAAATAATCATAAACAGTGCAGACAGGATTGGTATATAATATATATTATTATACGTCGCAAAATTTTAGGACTATTTTATTATAATTTATACTGCTATATAGTAAACTAAGTAATTTCAGGGCCATATCTTACTGAGGTAAGATGGAAATGGTATGTACCTCACTCGAACTATACTTATAATAAATCTGTAGTAGTGAAATTTCTGTACATTGAAAATAAAAAAAAAAATTATGGCAGGGGGTGTTACTAGACCGACACTGAACACAAAATTGTGACTAATTTTTTTTTGTCTGTTTGTCTGTCTGTTTGTTCAAGCATTACGCAAAAACTACCGGTTCGATACCGATGTAACTTGGTAAAATTATTTTTTAATATATTGGGCACCACATTGGGTATTTTTTATCCCCGAAAAGTATATACAATGAAGAACTAACTTTGTGGTTCAATCCCTAGACCCTATTACTGTACCAACCGCAAATAATAAGTTTGTCGTAGGTTACGTTACCCGCAGTAAAGTTCACTAAAGGGAAGGGCACATGGCTAAGTACATAATATGTTTTAACTTCTACTTGCAATTCTAAACCGTGCTTTTCAGTGCGACCTTTTTATTCTTTTAAGTTTTTACTGTACAGTTTAAGGTAGAGTTATTTAGGTTTATTTTTATAAGTCGTAGAGGTATAGATTTTAATTTTAAAGTATAGGTAGTATATTTGATATAGTACGTGGTGACCGTAGGTTATTTTATAATACTGTTAGGTAGGATTAGATATTCGTATAGATATTAGTTCATAGGGATTTTACTTATTTATGGAGTTATCATCAGAAATAGGTTTATTAAGGTAGGTAGGTATTTTACTTTCTGTTATTGAGTGTTTTATTGATGTACCTACCACGCAGATGAAACTGCAGGAGATAGTTTGTTTGTTTGTTTGTTTGTTAGAAAGCGCTATGCTCAAAAACTTCTGGGCAAATTTTAATCATTACTTTTGAGCTTGATAGTCTAGTCTCAATAAAGATCTTAAGATATTTAACATTATAGTTCGAGAGCCCACGACCAAAACCATGTCTCATAGCAATACGGCAAAAACCCTATAAAATCGTTAGATTGTATGATTCTGTACCCGACTAGGTGTGTAGTAACGGTCGAAAGTGTAGCAACTGCGTGGGAGGCCATTTCTGCTGTGTCAAAAAAAAAAGACAGTCGGTATTATAGCAATACGTCTGATAGTGAAAATGTACATAGATTTTATAATTGTATTACGAAAAAGTTTGTTTTCAGACATTTTGCGCGTAGCATATAGCCTGAGCGCATTTTTGAAAATGTCAACAAATTTAGCCGACCTGTATCATAGCAATACGGATAAAAAAAATTTTTCAACTTTTCGTATTGCTGCCATGATTACCAAAAACCTGTTTTCAGACACTTTAAGTGTAGCATATACTACCAAAAACGAAAATAACGTTTCGGAGTCGCCTGGCCGACGCCTCTGTTAAATGTTTTTTTAAATTTACAGCCTTCATAGATATTCAACTTCTTCTTCTTCTGATGCCATATCCATCATTGGATGTCGGCGACTATCCTTAGAAATTCGCATCTATTAGGTGTTACTTTGCCGAGTGAGGCAGCGTCAAGTCCGGTCCAATTTCGCATGTTTTCCATCCAGGTCAATCTCTTTCTTCCTCTTCCTCTCTTTCCCTCGATCTTTCCTTCTATAATGTTTTTGATTATGTTGTATTTATTGTGCCGATAAAGATGACCGAAATATGCTATCTTTCTTCGTTTTATCGTTACCAATATATCTAGATATTCAACATTTACAATAAATTACCAAAGTGTTGGAAAGAACTTAATATTAATTTATTTAAAAAAAGACTTCGTAACTTTCTGACTGATAAAGCCTATTACAGTATAAGTGAATTTATGAATGAAAAAGATAGTGCATTTGTGTAGTTTATATTAGTTTTTAGTTAATTGTTTCATATTATTGTTTAAATTTATTTTTATTTGTTCTTTGTTAGTTTTGTAATATTTTATGCTGTCTTTGTTGCTTACATGTATTTTAACGGTTATGTAACCTTTCGCATGCCTATTGGTAAAATTTGGTGGAACTAATATTCTTTATGTAACATCATACTGTACACCCATATTTGCGAAATAAAGTATCTTTATCTTTATCTTTATCTTTATTCAAGAATTTCCCTTGTCTATTATATGTACTTTGACAGATGACAGATGTCATTACTTATTTCTTTTGTAAAAGTTACTCAAGTGTGCTTTAAATAAAACCAAAACTATCAAATCAATCAGTATTTAATTTTCCCAGTTTCCTTTTGTGCGATTTATTTCAGTCCTTCAACTTCAATGTTACGGTTTCGGGTAAATTCTTTGTTAATTATCATCTCATAAATTCAGGGTCGCAACGTATTCATTGGTTTGTAACAGAAAATTCAAGATGCCTCAATACGATTTTTAAATGATATCTGAGTATCGAAAAGTTGTCTGATAGAGAAGGTGTTACACTTAATTTGTCTGATATAATTTTTTTGCACATGTGGACAACTTATTTTATCATGTCCAACAATTTTCAGACATATTGCTATGATACCGATCGGTAAAATTTGTTAACATTTTCAAAACGGTCTCAAAATTTAATGCGTTCACATTTCCGTCTGAAAATTGTTTTGTTCGCATTAAATAACCAAAATTTACTAATAAAAAAGATTTTCAGACGTATTGCTATGAGACATTTTTTTTGTCTCATTTTTAATTTTTTTAAGTGATTTTACGGGTTTGCGCTACACCACTAACGTCTGAAAAATATGTTTCCGGTATCTCAGAACTATCATTCAACTACAGTCTGCAAATCAGACATATTGCTATGAAGCAGTTCGGTAAAATTCTTTGACAATTTTGATAATTCGGTCGGATCAAACGCTACGCGGAAAATGTCTGATATTGGTATTTTCGAGTTCAGGATAATCGTATCTATCGATTTGATGCGGTTTTGGCCGTATTGCTATGAGACAAAAATTTTGGTCGTGGGCTCTCGTACTATTACCCTAAACTCTACGGGAGCGGAGCAGTAAGGTTGAACGCGGGTCAAAGCGTGGGAGCAGCTACTACTTAATACAACGTATTCGACGCGGCTGAAGTCGCGGGCAAAAGGTAGTAAATAAATTATTCAGACATATCCAGCAACCTTGCTTAATTAAACATAGTAGTTACTCATGAAATACACAAATATCCTGACTAAACATTTTCAATTCGAAATAAACCATATCTGTCTATTTTTACAGTTAAAACACTAAACCGCAACGAATTTACATCGATCTGGATGTTGGGTCAGAGGCTTGGCTCTACATGAGATCTGATATGTTTTGACACTGTAGGCTTCGTCTTAGCAAAATTTTTATGAAAATGTTTTTGATGGGACATTCTTATCCATACTCATTTTTGGTAGCTGCTTACAGTAACAGTAATATAAAAAGAAAATTAGATATATGATGTGTCAATTTTGGCATCAATCATGTGCCCGCTGTGTGTCAACTTCTGCCTGTATTCAAAATTTTAGTTATTTTGAAGTTTTATCCACTAAATTCAATTGTAAACATGGTATAAATAAAAAAACTTCACCGTATGCTAAAATGGTAATCATATTATGTAATATTTAAAATTCACAACGCTATTCAAATATATGCTTGACACAAATACATAACAAAATTTCGTTTTTATATAGCTACTAATTAATTATGAAACCTGTAAACGTAGGGTTTGAAGAATGTGATCTTGACTTAATTTATCGCGATATGAGCACTAACACTGAATCGGATGCAAAAGATCCTAACAATAAACCTAAGTCTTCATCAAAAACCAAACAAATGCATCGTTCACGAGACGTAGATCATAAAAATATTAAAATATATTCTTATAGAAAAGAAATACGAGATACTGATGATCCTGACGAATGCATTGTCAAGGAAACTATCTCGTGTGAATACAAAATACCCTCGCAAAAAAAATATCATAAACATTACAAGTCATCTTCAAAATGTGTTCTGAAATCAGTTAAAAGTAAAAGAAAGAAGGGTGCCATGGACCATTCGCGGAAGGAATATGACTCAGGAAACGATACAAGTTCTGACATAAGCTTCATAGATGTTAATCCAAAAAAAGAAAAATCTCCTCCTACGACAAATTCTAATCACAATTCAAAAAAAAATTCTCGTGTCATTAACAACCAAGCAGAAAACAGTACAAGTTCTTGCACAAGCTCGATAGTTGCAAATCTAGACAAAGAGAGTTTTCCAGATCTTTGCAAGAAAAAATCTGATAAAAGTGAAGACTTTTGCAGGGATAAATGTTCAAAAAATAACAGTGGAATGAAGTCCAGGTGTCCTTTGCATCACAATAGTTCAAAAAAAAAGTTTGATGAATACGTACAGCGAAAGTGTGAAGATTATCTCAATAAGTGGTCTGTAGACTCAAGTTCGTACAATAGTGAACTAAGCGATAATCCAGATAAAACAATCTCTGAAGACGGTTGTAAAAATAAATATTATAAATATTTAAGAAAGCAGTGTAAAAAATATCTAGAAAAGAAGCAATCCAGAACCAAAATTGAAAAACAATGCTCTTGCATCATTTGTTTGAAAAAAAGAAGTTCTGATAAAGAATCTTGTAAAAAGTCATGTAAGCCCTTAAACCAAAATGAAAGTTCCTGCACAAACACAAAACTGGAAGAAAACGTTTGTAATATATACATGCAAGGCAATAATTCATCCTCAATAAGTGAGTGCCCAAATAAGTTGCAAGAATCTTCTGGAAAACACATGGGAAATGATCCAGTAGCTGGATCAATTTTGTCCAGCAACAATTGTCTACAAACACCCCATGAAACAGTTTCAAAAAAAATATGTCAAGAAAAAACACATTGTGTACAAAATAGTTCAAATTGGGATTGCGAACAAAAATCGGAATGCAAAATCATATCCGACAAAGAAATGTGCAATAAATCCTGTAAACTTTACAATAATAAACAACGTTGTAAAAACGAGTTTTGTAAAATATTTAGTCACTGTCAAGAACTAGACCGAAAAAGGGCAAGCAAGACTTTAGCAACCCAAAAGCAAAGTAGTTCAAAACAAGACAGACAACTTACAAACAAAACAGAAGATTTAAACGAAGTTTCTAAAGAAAATACTGATTGTGAACAAAAGAGTTCGAATTGCAAACAAAAATCGGCAATAGTTTCCGATAAGGCAATATGCAATAAATCATGTAAGCTTCACAATAATAAAGAAGATTGCAAAAGTGAACTTTGTAAAATATCAAGTCGCTGTCGAGAACTAAAACAGGAAAAGTCAAACAAGACTTTGACAAAACATAACCAAGATAGTAATCTAAAATCAGAATGCAAAATAATTTCCGATAAAGAAATATGCAATCAATCATGTAAGCTTCACAATAATAAAGAAGATTGCAAAAGTGAACTTTGTAAAATATCAAGTCGCTGTCGAGAACTAGAACAGGAAAAGTCAAACAAGACTTTGACAAAACATAACCAAGATAGTAATCTAAAATCAGAATGCAAAATAATTTCCGATAAAGAAATATGCAATCAATCATGTAAGCTTCACAATAATAAAGAAAATTGCAAAAGTGAACTTTGTAAAATATCAAGTCACTGTCGAGAACTAGAGCGAAAAAGGTCAAGCAAGACTCAAGCAAGCCATAAAGAAGATTGTTTTAAACATGACGATCTACATAATTCCCAAAATGAAGATAATTTTACTGATGCAAATATTTGTCCTAAAGAAAAAACTTTATGTAAGCAAAAAAGGTCAAATTGCAAACAAAAATCGGATTGCAAAATTGAAGACAAGCTTGAAAAAAGCTCTGTTCAATTGAAAAATGACAAAAATATTTCATCTGTTTTTACTTGTACACCTCCAATTAAACCTAATCCTAAATGCCTAAATGAATTAAGTACCAAACCCATAGAAAATATTCGTACTAATAGGAATAATCCTTATCTTATAGATTCTTATAGAGTTAACGATAACGTAGAATCTACTATACCGCAGTCATATAATCCTGAAACGCAGACCAAATCTGAATTTTATAAGAATTACATCACGATTTTGAAGAAACTGAACACACTAAATGATTCAGAATTAAGTGTCTTGAATTCAAAGAACAAGTCGTCGAGTTCAGACTCGACAAGTAAAATTAGTTCAGACACCAGCAAAGAAGATCGAGTCTCTACTGACATTACCAGCAGTGAAAGTTCTATGATATTACAACCACATGAGTTTTCAGTTCAGGATAAACAAAAGGAATATATTATACAAGAATTTCAAAATAGAATATTAAAAGATAATAATCTATCCAAAATAAGTTCAAAACAAAACGTGATAGAATTTAATCAAGAGCTTCTGCAAGAATGTGATTCGATAAAAGGTCCACTAGAACCAACAAAATTGTCCCATAAACAACCTAATCAAGAGAAGGAAAAAAAAACTAAATCTTTATTAGATGCTCACTCTGAAGTCATGGCTACCATCAAATACGCAATGACAGACGTAGTATCCAAAATGTATCATAGCACGACAGAGGCTGCGACAGCTGCTATTACAAAGATCGAGAAACAGAAAGCCAGTGAAATGGCAAAAAGTATACATGAAACTGGTGACAATTATACACGTGATTCTATAGGACCCCAAAGCAATATTATTGTTAGCAAGGAGACAGAAGAATTTTCTAATAAAATAAATGATCATTCTGAACCCAAATTTGTAAAAGTTTGCATCGATAAGAAGCATGAAACAGGTGACCTTGACACGTGTATTTGTACATCACTACAGCAGAATACTTTTGCGGGCAAGGAGACGAATGAAATCACTCATAAAAACAATAATTGTTTTGAACCAAAACTTTTGAAAGAAATTGATGTCGATAAGAACTATAAAAAGGATGAATCATTTCCATCAACAATAATAGATGAAATAACAAATAAAGTTGAATCAGCTGCATCAATCATTAGTGAAACTTTGACAAGTGATTATTTTAGAATTCCATGTATCAATGACGATAGCTCTAAATACGATAACCCTGATCCATATTTACATGAGAACAAAAGTAACCCGAAAATGAACATTTCTAATATTGACAACGAAAACATCACCACAGTTAGCATGTTTGATTCTATCAAAAGTAAAATAATGGCCATGTTTGCAGAAGAAACTAATGAAAACCCAGTATCTAGAACAGTTTCTAGTATCGACATTGATAATATATCAGACCGTAGTGAAGAAAGTGATGAAGATCTCATGAATAAATTGATTGAATAAGAAAACCACGATATTTATGGGTAATAGAAAAACGGATAATTTTACATTTCTACAAAACAATATTAGTGTCAGCGCGGCGAAGTGATAAAATAATAAAATAATTAAACTAGTTATTAATCACTCTGTGGCAAAACCGTTCAAGCAAGTTTGTGAAGATAAATAACAATAAAAATACACATGAAATTACAAGAAAATAACAATGATTAGTGCAAAGCCTCCATGTAATTAATGATGATAGCTCTAAACATGATATTAGGATTATTGTATTTAAAGCTATCATCGACCTCTTTTTCAGCTAAAAAAAATAAGGGCAGATGATTTCTAAAAACTATGACGTTATCGTTATAGTGAAGATAAAACACTATCCGGACCACCGCGCAGAAAAAGTGATGAAATTCTTAAACTTGAGTCAATCAAATAATAAATATAGCCGGTAAATACAATGGAAGACAAAAATAACTCCTTATCACCCCAAAACAATAATGTTGTGGGCAAGGAGGATACAAGAGAATTAAATAATAAAATAAGCAACAATTCTGTGCCAAATATGAAAAAAGTTTGTGAAAAGAAGGGTGAACCTTTTACACGAATACTGGATGAAATTACAAATAAAGTTGAATCATTCGTAGCAATGATAAGTAAAACATTCACTTCAATTGAAAATATTAAGTTTCCGAGTGTTAACGATGCTAGTTCAAAGTATGACATACCTGATCCCCATTTACACCAAAAGAAATAGTGAGAGCTGATTATTTCTGATATTAATCGTGACAGTGTTTACAGATGATTTTATTAAAAGTAAAATAAAAAGCATTTTCAATGAAGAAAGTAATTTTAATAACATGACATTATCTAGAAAAACTTGTATTATCGTCGTTGATGATATTATTATGTCAGCGTAAAGTGATGACGAAGAATTCTTAAATAAATAAACCGAATCATTTGTAAATTGAGCTAATAAGATCTGTTTATTAATGTAAATCCGAAAATATGACTGGAAAATGAATAAAATTGATTGGCAATAAATAATAATTGTTTGATTTTAAATGTAGTTACAGCCTAGTCTAAATAATTTGGGTAGGGTCAAACAACTGAGTAGTTAATGGTAATAAAACCCATTACCATCTACAAAATGTCTTCTGTTATTTAAAAAAAAGAAGACGCCCGCAACATGAATAACTCCTATGTCTCAGTTGCAGGCTGTTGACAAATATGTATTTCACACACACAAAGCAGACCCAGAGTCAAAAAAAATCTTTGCGGATCACACAAAGATTTGTCCCATGTGGAGTTCGAACCCACAACACCAGCGCAGTTAAAAGCGGCGAGGCGGCCGCTTTAATCACTACGCCAAACGAGCACTCAAACAAATGGCGTCGTCTTGGTGATACCTGTCTGGAAAAGGTCTATCAGAATCGTCATTAGGGCCCAGCGGGGCGGAGAATACCCCTGCACTAGGTTTTCTGTATGAACTAATTTTAAGCGTTATCTACAACATATATTATATATATTAAAAGTTTAACCTTTCTCTTAATATGTTCATTATAAACTTTTTAAGGTTAGGTACAATAGGTACATAATAAACGGTATACATAAATAAATTTTCATGAAAATCACTCCTTTACATCTATCCTAAGTAAGTACTTACTCCCTGGCAGCGCCACCTAGAATAAGTATTCTAGGTGGCGCTGCCAGGGAGTATGCTCTGCAGCAGAGCCACATCAAAGTACATTATTCCTCTATTCCGTACAGTTATATATACAATGCGGTACACAGTTATATATACAAAACAATGTTCGTCAAACGTTTATAGTGTACACTATAAACGTTTGACGAACAAAGTTTTGAGATAAACTTGACCGCTATTAATGAAGGTGGCTCTGCTGGAGAGCATGACTTACTTTTTAGGGTTCCGTAGTACCTACAAGGAACCCTTATAGTTTCGCCATGTCCGTCTGTCTGTCCACGGCATAGCGACGAAACCGTTGGTGCTAGAAAACTGAAATTTTGCATAAACATGTATGTTAACTATACAAAGAAAGTCGTAGAATAAAATTTGGAAAAATATTTTATATTTTCAGGTAGCTCCCCTACATGTAAAGTAGGGATGTTTTTTTTTTTGTCGCCTACCCCATAGTGTGGGGTATTGTTAGATAGGACTTTTAAAAACGTTTAGGGGTTGCTAAGACAGTTTTTTGATTTAGGGATCCGTTTGCGAGATAATTAACTTTAAAGAGCAAATTTTTGTTCGAGTAGGGCGTCCCCCCCCTCTAAAAGCTAAACTACTGGATCCCAAAATCTGAAAAAAACTGTGTCGGTAGTACATGTAATGAACTTTAAAGGAAAACTATAGCGGATAAGTTCACTTCATTAGTTCAAGAGGAATAGGGGTCCGAAATGTCAGAAGCAGTTACTCAGAATATTTCGTTCAAAATTCTTGAAACATAAATAAACATACATAATACATATATAAAATCACGCCTTTATCCCACGGGGGTAGGCAGAGACGATGGAACGCCATGTGCTTCGCTCCTTACATACTTCTTTCGCTTCCTTAAGATTCATACATCTCGTCATACGTGCTAGCTGGTTTCGTGTACTACAAACATTTCCTATCTGAAGGACGCTATTTATCTGGTTACTTTAACTTAATTAGTTCTAGAGTAATTGGGGTCCAAAGTGTCCAAAATGCAGTTACTTAGAATAATTCGTGCAAATTACAAAAACCTTTGAAAGTAATGACTTGTTTGAAGATGTTACTTGTTTAATACAGATAGTAAATCCCTTTTAAGTCGAAATATGTTGTTACGACTAGCTACGGAAGCCTACTGCGCGTGGCCCGACACGCACTTGGCCGGTTTTAAGGTAAAGAACTGACAAAGCGATGTACCGAACAGTGTTTTCAAACTCACAGCTATTTTGGAGGTGCCAATGTAGTCATTGGTTTAATACTTTGGAAATGAAACTACGAACAACGGTTCCTTGAAAATTTATTTAGTAGGGTCGCAATCTTCAGTAATAGGTCGTTTGGGTACTTCGGGATTTTTGATCCTGTGCAAACAAAGCACGGGCTCTTTGCAGTTTCTTACAGGTCCCTTCACACTGCATGGTACGGGGGGATCGCAGGGATGGTCAGGATCTGGTTGTTTACATTTTTTTGCATTCATCGAGGACCCAGCTTGACAACGTGCTGAAAGTAACAATGGTTGTAAAGTCTCTATGAGAGGAACGTGGACTAAGTCGTATGAAACGGTCAACTGTCGAATCATTAAGTAACATGACTAGTTTTTCACCGTGCTTGAGCAAAACCGTCCATCGCCCGTCTATAACAGTTGTTAAGGGTAGTCAGAAACCAGAAAATTTAAGAACTAGTCAAACGTATCGCGTCATACTTGTTCGTGGAAATCTGATAGCATAATTTTTTTTAGTGTTTATAAGAAAAGGTAGTTAAAAACTGTTTTGTGGTGATTTATGGCGAATCTTGACTCTTAAATGCTTGTACTGAATCTAAGAAAATGGCTGGACTGGTTCTGTCAAGGTACAATCGGGCATTAGAGTTTAGGCTACACGGCTCTAAGATTACATCAAAGCTTAAGCAATCCTGACAATACTGCTATAATTTAATCTCTTTACATATTTTTCTTAAATAAAAAGATGTAAATGAAGAAATCATGACAATTCTCTGTTGGTAAAAAGGTTGGGTGAAAGAAAACCCTAAAAAGTACTTACTGGCTTCATTTTTACCAGCTGGATGCTTTATTCTTTCTTGGCAGATAAATGGAAGCTCGCAGTCTCCTACCTGAAGTGCGAAGGGATCACAATCTGGAGGGGGTTCGCAAGGATGAGGCTTATCTTTCTTCTCACATACTTTTACCAAGAACGGCATTCTAAATCAAGAAGAAATATTTATTTATTTATCAAACTTCATACACACGTGTATATTGGCGGACTTAATGCCTAGGGCATTCTCTACCAGTCTACCTTCAGGTGGTGCAGAGATAACAAGGTAGGCAAAGTTATGACATAGTGCAGAGAGAGTAGAACAATAAATTAATTTAAAAACATAAAATATAAATTCATTAAAATATGAATAGATGCAAGTTATAAGATACATACATAAAAAAATATATATATATATATACATATATATATATATAAAATATACTTGAAACGATACATAAATACAAATTATATCACAGTATGTGGTAATTATTCTGCCTTATTCTTAATTAAAAGTTTGCGAACTTTCAGTTTAAACGCATAACGGCTCGTAGCCGTCCTGATCTCAAGAGGGAGGGCATTCCAGAGAAGGACTGATTGAACGGGAAAAGATGAATTTACAAATCCAGAAGTATGAGAGGGAACTAGAAGGAGAAGATTATTAGAAGAACGAAGAAATCTATATTGTGATTAGAACTGAGATATTGAAAGTAAGGAATTAAATAAGAAGGTGAAGTAGGGGAAGTCAGGATAGAATATAAAGTGGTAAGGGCACGCAAGTTTCGACGCTGGCGGATCGGTAGCCAGTTCAGTTGTGCACGACATGGTCATATTTCCGAAATATGTTATAACAGTTTCCGTCCTGCGCCACACATACAATAAACTACTATCCGTTCGTAAATAGTTGAGACGCGCTCTCCACATTTTTTTTTTTTTTTTTTTTTTTACGTGGGGAAATGCATTTACGCATACCACCCCACCCCGGGGAAGGGCAGAGCGGTTATGTGGGACTCGCCCGTGCCAAAGATGGTAAACGGCACGGGAATACCCACTAAAACCCCACGGTGCTCCCGCACTCGCCTTGATGGGAGGGTCATGGGAATCTGGCGCAGCCTTTACGTCCACGACCCTCCCGGCGATGCCCGCCGAAGCGGGCCCCTCATGGCCCCCAAAGAGGGGGCTGGCGCAAGCCACCGACCAGCGCGAGGACCGCGTGCAAAGCCATCGGACATTCCCCATGTCCGACGGCCTGGTCCTCTCGCGGCGAGACAGGTGGTCGGTCTCGCCGCCCACCACGCCGCAGTTTAACGGCTGCGGCCCCGCCGGGACCGCGGAAGGCAGGGAAAGTGGCAACGCGCTCTCCACCTGCATCAACCTTATGTTTAGCGTTACAGAAGTACATTATAATGCTAAGAATACAGCGCTCAGGGCTCAACTTTTCGCGTACAAGTAGTATAAATATCACTCTTCTGAAGCAAACTTACATTTCGTAAATGAGTATATTATCTGGCAGGTAGATTTTCTGATTTTTGTCTGTAATATCTGCTATTATTGCCATTAAGACGGTTTTTCGGTGTTGCAGCATGGTTCTTTTGTGTTGCAATTACAATTTGGGATAGGCTGAACCTTTGCTGGTGGTTTCTGTGTATTCGTCATATTTTCAGGGTCACACATGGAGCAAACCATTCCTGATGGTTCCAGTTCCAGTACATTTTGAGGGTCACATTTATTACAATGATTGTCACAGGAATGTTGTGTAGACATTTTGTTGTATTTTATTTCTTTAGTTGGAGTTCAATACATTATTCTATAGAAATACATATTTTTTGAGAATTTAAGTTTAATATAAAATAGAAGAAAACATTACTTTGACGGCACGGGTTATGGTAATCAAATTACGTAGAAAAGAAGTTTAGATAGCAGAGACAAACTTACGGCCAGTGTTTTGTATTTGAAAAAAATCAGAGATGCTTTAAACTTTTTCTGGGAAACACCACTTCTCATTTTCGATGGCCGCGGTGCCACAGTCATGAAAGTTTTCTTATAATTATGCTGGAATAGTGTCACACGGAGAATAATAATAGTGTGGACGGTAAATAAACTCTATGTGGATGATCAACGAGATGACCTGATAATAATATGTAGTTGTGGCTTTTGTCGCCGGTATGATAGTTTCTTGTCCACCAGTCACTCAATGAAATAAGCCAAGTCATAAATGTATCAAAGAATATAATATCCTACATAAATACTTTTTTGCCTCTCTTTTACTTTCTTTTGTTGTCTCTGTGAACCATTTTCAGATGAAGAGTCATCTGAGATACAAATGGCCTTGATTTACGAACGATTTGACAGATTTTATGTGGTTTTTATTAGGGTTCCGTAGCCGAATGGCAAAAAACGGAACCCTGATGGATTCGACACGTCTGTCCGTCTGTCCATCCGTATGTCACAGCCACTTTTTTCCGTAACTATAAGAGCTATATTGTGGAAACTTGGTAAGTAGATGTATTCGGTGAACCACATTAAGATTTTCATACAAAAATAAAAAATAAATAATAATATTTTGGGGTTCCCCATACCTAGAACTGAAACTCAATTTTTTTTTCATCATACCCATACGTGTATTTATGGATAGATCTTCAAAAATGATACTGAGGTTTTTAATATATTTTTTTCTAAACTGAATATTTTACGCGAGAGACACTTCCAAAGTGGAAAATGCCCCCCCCCCCCCCGTAACTTCTAAAATAGGGGAATGATAAATGTAAAAATAATATACGATGTACATTGCCATGCAAACTTCCACCGAAGATTGGTTTCAACGAGATCTAATAATTAGTTTTTTTAATTCAATGCGTTATAAATCGTAAACCGTTTTACCTTTCATTTAATCAACTCCAATATAATAAAGAATAAAGAAAAACATTTATTAAGATTAATAGCGATACGGAACCCTACGTGCGTGAGTCCGACTCGCCTGGCCGGTTTTTTATTCTATACTTTCTGTCCAATTTCTTTAAAACCACTCTATGTCAACTCAACTGTCATGAAAATGAATTCTAAAAACAATTAATAGAGAGAAAAACGTAAAATACTAAAATCAGGAGTGGGGAGATGTATATGAAAAAATGCACAGTTAAGAAAATCGATCCCCCGCCTCCACCCGATCCATGCAAGCTTCAGCGCATGAAACAGAAAGAAAAAGCTGGTATTAAATTCTGCCCAAAGCCTCCGATTGTGCAACCGCCTCCTGCTCCTGATTGTTTGGGCGTATGTATAGAAAAAGTCAAAAATCCTAAAGTGCCGAAGAAAGGTCCAGAGTCGCCAATAGTCTGCATTGTTGAAAGAGAAGTCACAACTCAAGACCGTTGTGACGAAATTCTGGAGCGTACAAAGGCCCAAACAGACATACCTTGGCCTGGTTGCCCAGCCCCACCTGTTCCACCCCCAAAACCAAAACGCAACCTTTGTGAAGAACAGGAAAGACAACGCAAAATAGCCGAATGCAAAGAAAGATATAAAAGATACTATGATTAAAAATGGATATGTTTAAAGATTTATTCAAGTTAAATTCACCTGAACAAAAAAAACAATACGCTGAAAATACGACAGATACCCTACATTACGTAGTTGGCACAAGCAACCAAACTATTTGGCTGGTAGCAAACAAGCAATCTACTAGCAAAATGAAGCCAGATGAAATAGATAAAGAAATATCAGAATTAGAATCTTTAATAAAAAAACTGCAATCGGATATAGCTCAGATGACAAAAAATGCAAACAAACCTTTGAATGAAAACCAACCTAAGTCTGGCTCCAGATTGGTACCTAAAATCTCAAATAATGAGACTTTGGCTGAAATATCCGATGAAAAAGCCATACGTTCTGATAATGTTGCAAGAGAATGTAAAATTAATCCTCTTTATGTTCCTAACAAGTCAAACCATGATACTTTATTTAAAATACCTGATAACGAAGACAAAAGTACAAAAGAAACAATAAAATCAAAAACAAATCCTATACGTTTTGCTGACAATTCATCCAGGACCGATATCTCTCAATTTGATGTTGATTTACATAAAGATGTGGAAGATAATGTTTCAGTTGCAAAAACTGAATCTCAGTTAATAATACTTGATATTGCAGAAGCTAGCTCAAAATGTTTGACGGCATCGTGTGAAAAGATTGCCAAGCATAAACCTGTTTATTCAACTGATTTACCGCTTACCATGATACCTGGACAAAACACAAATATAAAACCTCGATTATGCGATGTCATAGATAGTTCAATGAAAAACGCTAGATATAATAAAAATAAATTCAGTAACGCTATGAAACCTACGGATTTAAAAAATATTAACAATCAATCTGATTCATCCATAAATGTTGCAGAAACACAAAGTGATAGAAATATCATGGTTGACAGCCTAAATTCTAGCTTGAATAAAAAGAAACATAAATCAAGTGTTAACGTTCGTGCGAGTCGTAGACCATTGCGAGTTTCAACTTCTCATAATCCAAACATTATTTTTGTACCAATAGAAAGAGACGATATTTTTGGAAAAACAAATCAACCCGGAATTAGCAGAAATACTGACACCATTTGCAAGAATATTTTTATAGATGAAAACAATATAGATAACAAAATAAGCTTGTTGAAACCTATGATAAAACCAAAAAGTTATGTAAATCCTGATGAAGAAGTTATTGCAGATTTACAAAAAATTCGTTCTCATAAAAGTGCATTGGATAATTCTGAAAATCAAATACATTTAAGTAATGCACAATTTTTTACGACCGAAATAATCAAAGATATTGACGCCGAAGTCGAGAAAACTATTCAAAATCTAAATCCAAAGAATATAATTTCTGATACATTGGTAAACTCTGAAACTGATCCGAGCGATTCAACAAAGGTTGAAACTTGTAAAGATGAACAAAGTTTATCTAAAAATTATTATAATTCGTCCAAAGGAAGCATAAATTCACATGCAGTGAAGAATGAACCTCGTATAAGTATTGAACTTCTTGATATACCTGATACAGCACCTGAAATATGTCGTTATATAGATGAAAATCTAACGGAGTCATTAAATTCAGAAACAAATTCGATTTCATTGAATTTAACCATAGAGTCAATAAACAGTCAATTAACTGAAAAGGATCTCTTAGAAAGTGAAATCGACTGCATCAAAACAGAGTCAGCAATAACCATTCCTCAAAACATTACTGAAAGTAAGGACACCTTTAGTTCTGCTTTGACTAATGTCAATGGATCTATAGAAGAAAATAACAACGAAGATCCCTCTGTAATGGAATCTTTGTCAGATGCATTAAATATGGAAGATGATAATGATTTTCGAAGTGAAAACTTAGCCAAGGGTCTTGCACTTGATATTATTCAAAGTGAAATACCAGTAACACCTGATGTCTTTAGTGACGTATTTGAAGACTCACAAGATTGTATTAGTGAGAAAACTAAAGAAAGCCTGGCAAGTCTTGACATTAAATCTGCATAATGAACATAAATCTCTCTCAACTCGTATAAATCTGATATAACAATAAAAACGGTGAACTATTATTACTTTTGTTTTTATTTTATTTATCCTTTATGCCATGCAATGGTCATTATAAGTTTTTGTGAGGCTTGAGGGATGAAGCAGCACTATTCCGTCGCCAAATGGTAAGAAATTAGATCCTGCAAATATTGCCAAATGAGGCAAACGAGTAAGAACAGCGTAAGTGTCGACGTATTTATGTACAATATTTTGTACATCGTGGATGTTCATGCCTTTTAGTTAGTTACTACCTTTATCAGATGGACCAACCGCCGAGTTCAATGGCGCCAATTCGTTCTATATCAATCCAAGTAAATAATGAAAGTCAAAAACCATAAATCCATTTCAACAATTTATTCACAATAACAGGTATATTTCCATACAAAATACATCATTTAAAATATTTGTTATCATTTCATACTAAATGAACGTTCACATTAAACCTAAGCAAGCAATTATGACTAGATTTACCCAAAAGAATATCCATACAATATTACGATACATACAACATATTTATTGAAATCCATTAAAACACGTTTATATCAATAAATTAATTCATTTTAGCAGAAAAATAGCAATAATATTCATTTTAAGGCGATAAAACTCCTTTGGCACAATATTTGTCATTATATTTCGAATAGATAAGGCACATAGCCAATTATATAATTGTATACATATTTAAAATTCCATTTAAATTTCACTCCATACCACAAAAAACTTACAATAAAACCCCATAGGGGATATTTATAGAAAAAACTGGGACTGGATTCTTAAAAGCGAGAAGCAATCTTTTATTTACAAAATATTCTTCGAAAAATCTATGTTCCTCCTTGAAAAGCCCTCTTGGGCTGAGGAGAGACAAACCCTTATGGTTCTCAACCATAGGGGTAACAACAAAACCAAAGGGGGTTCCTATGAGGGTTATTTCTTCCTCGGAGGAGGCTGCATTGGAGGCTGGTGGAAGGGATGGTACTGCCTTGCCAGTATGCTTTCCTGAAACAGATAAGTAATTTCGTATTAATAACATTACATGCGTAGAGATTAATTATATCAGGAAACAATTTTAACAAAAAAGAACTTATCAAAATAATCTAAAGGGAAACAAGTTTATTTGATTTAAACTAAGTAGCATAAGAACATTTATTTAGTTCAATTTATTGCAATACATTAAGAACTATTCTTACTAACACAATAATTGCAAATTTCTCACACTTTTTAAACTAAATGATAGGTGATTCAGGATGATATGACCAATTATAAATCTAGAATTACTTTATGAAATATTAAAGTTGAAAAATTAAGAATCCAGCAGGACTCGAACCTGCACCCCTTGGGTATACGCCCCAAGTGCTTTGCCAATTCAGCTATGGATGGGCGTATACCCAAGGGGTGCAGGTTCGAGTCCTGCTGGATTCTTAATTTTTCAACTTTAATATTTCATAAATTACAAAAAGGCATAGCAAAGCTAAAATTTGCTTTAAAAATATTACAAGTATTTGATAAAAATGCGTCATCTCTTGACAGTAACAGTGTTGATCTTAATTCAAACTTACAGTATGTGAATAGTGACTTATCACATCACATAGATGGCGCTAAAACCAAATAAGGTTCGTCTAGCTAAAAGCTGGCACAAAAAGAGTTGAGAAATTTCGAGTCCGGCAGCATACAAATCCATAGCTGAATTGGCAAAGCACTTGGGGCGTATACCCAAGGGGTGCAGGTTCGAGTCCTGCTGGATTCTTAATTTTTCAACTTTAATATTTCATAAATTACAAAAAGGCATAGCAAAGCTAAAATTTGCTTTAAAAATATTACAACTAGAATTACTTGTTAGCCTTGATAATGAATGGCTATTTAAATAAACTTACCACATCACTCGGTCTGCTCTGAACAGATTCCAACCTCTTCTCTTGCAAAATTATTTGATTAGCAGCGCTGTAAGAAACATTAATATTAGTTCATATTTTACAGGATCAAATGGCATTCTATAATAATTTGATAGGACACTTCATCACAGAGAACCGAAAAAGTAGTTTTCCAAAATAAGACTATATTACGAAAGGCCGTTTGGACTTCAGGTGACAGAACATTTGTTAGAATCATCATCAGCTTATTAATTTAATATATATTCAGGGGCTGACTGTGGTATACATTGACAATCGTATGGTCCACTCGTATTTGACTTAACATCGAGATATTTCATGAATGTAACCCGCGAGCCCGTAGCAGTTATCGATGACCAACTTCCTCCTCAAATTTTGTCAAATGATTAAGGAAGTTCCATAATGAAATGAATTTTAGTGAAATTCAGCTTCGTTTCCGTTGGTGGAATAAGTCACTAATAAATCAGTAAATTCACTGCCATTCAATAAAATTGACGTATAACCCACCGTGCTATACACAGCTGACGATTCATTTTCTTTAACATAAAGCGTTAGCTACATTTAAACTAGTTTTTAGCCGTGAAGAAATGACTGATGTTTCATGTGTTTGGGCCGCAAACTACAGTTGACTAACACTAAAATTCATTATTCAACTTCCCTACTCATTCTACAAAGTATCGCTTGAGAGAAAGTAATTGACCAAAAAATCAGCTGGCCCTGTAATGTTGAGAAGGTAGAATCTCACATGTCCATCTCCTCTGGCGTGAGGTCGAGCGCCTCCTGCATCTCCCTCGAGGTGCTCAGAATGAAGTCCTTGTCACAGTACTTGCTGAGCCCCTGTTCTGTCAATACCTGTAACAAATACAACAAGTTTAATAAGAATAGCACAAATGTCTGTTTTTTCTTTTTGACGTTAAGCTAACGGAAGTGTAGTCTACTTGGTGGTTATTGGGCATTTTGGCCCATGAGCATTATTGAAGATCTGTAAATGACAAAGTATTACTAATTGCAGAAACATCGCTATAAATAATAATAATAATACATTTCACACAACGTTATCTAGTCCCAAACGCTTGTTTGTACTATGGGTATAAGAATAACTGATACTTATACATATATACTTTTTCTATTGCAAATACATACTTACTATACATAGAAACACCCAGGCCAAGACATAAGGAACCTCTACGTTACGACCTTGGCTTGGACCAAACTGGGTTTTTGTAACTAGACATATATTCTAAAAAATACTATTTGGTCAAAGGTGAGACAGTAGTGCTTCTTTCCTTCAACTCGATATTCAATCAAGCTTGAAAATTTTGATAATTATAATACTGGCATCTCTAAAAAAAGGTTGACAAAATAAGAAGGCACTAATCGATATTAAAGAAAATATTTTGGATATAGGATATAGATACTCACTCGAATAATAAGATTCTCCGCTGGATTCTCTATGCAATAAGGCACGTTGTTGTTCATTCTCTGCGATTTGTCACGATCTGAAAGAAAATACACAATATTACACCCATTTCTCCTAATAGGCTTAAGCAGAGATCAACACTCAATCTTAAGTCTTTATATTTTACGACTAATTATGACAGTTTATGTTATAGGACTATTGCCATCGCTTAATCAAATGGACATTTTTTTTTCAATTAAATAAGTTATCACCTTTTGGCGATCCTTCTTCTTCTTTGTCGTGTCGATGGCTAAGTCAAATTTCATTTTGACTTGCCATCGTGGTGAAAGGATTAGCCAATTCGCTTTGGAAAACTTGCGAATTTCCCAGGGTACGCTGGACGTAGGGAATAGTTGTGTACGTCATTCGACGAGGCTCCTTTCATGAAATTTGTATATGACACCTCGCGTTCACACAAGTTATGTAGATAATCTATCGAAAATAAGAGTTCATTTTGCTTCTTTTAAAGTCTATTATTACCTTATTTTCTCTTAGTTCGTATTCAAAAACTGATTATGATTCACTGGTTAGCACCTAAATTGTATGTGTCTATTTTTTTTTCAGGACGATGCTGTTTATCTATTTTGTGCTTAATCACATAAACTCCATCGTAAGAAACAGCTGTATCTTAACTATTTCACCGTATTTCGTATACACCAAGGGGCATCAATGTTAGAAAGCAAAATTGCACAACAAAAAAATAAGGTTAATAAAACGTAGAACATGCAGATGTTTAGATATCAAAATACTTAAATAAGGTCTTTGTGTATGTATATAAAAACGTGTAAAGAAATTACTTCTTACTACCACATAAATAAACAATAGATATGAAATAAATAAATATAAAAATATTCACAATCACAACACACTAAAACGGACTTACAGTTATTTCTCATAGTCTGCATTAAATCGTTGGATGTTTTTCTGCGAATATCATTTCCAATTATTTCTTTTTAAAAACATTATACAGGCGAATAATTATAAAAAAAATATTATATTATGTCAAAATTACGAACATTAGTTTTCAACCATGTAGCGCCATCTATAAGATAGATGTAGGTGCAACACTTGTCAGACGTGTAACGTATGAAGAAGTGTCATAAAATTTCAAAAGATGGCGCTAACCGAAACTTTAATATAATTAATTCAAGATTAATTGAATAGATGACTCTAGTAGACTTCTTTAATAACTATCCAATTTGATGTTTTTTTAATTTTTAAACGCAACTGTATAATATCTTACAATTTTAATGTGCCATGATTTAATACAAAAATAGATACACTGATCACGACACAGAATAAAAAACTAGATAAATAATCGAAAGCTTATGGTGAAGGGTCAAAAAATCTTTAAAAAAGAACTTACTCGATGGCTTTGAATATCTTTTCGGAGTCCCTGCTGTGAAGAAGAGGCTGCATTTGAATTTCTTCGTCACTCTGACCCTCTTCATGTTTACTGAACAAATACAAACAAAATTGCTGTAGGATCTTTTGATTTCCGTTTAATACCGTGGACATGCTAACACTGAATCGAAAAGGCAAATTCGGTGTGTAGAAAATAATGAATTAATCCACTCTGCCTTGATGGGCAAGCGTATTCGCCTCTCACCGCGAGGTTTCAAATTCGATAACCGGATCGGGCAAAGTGTGATTTGTGAACTTTCCGTCAGAAAATTCACTATAGCAGCACGGAGTTGGAATTGTACCCGGTGGATGGCGATAGGTGAGATGTGGGTGTTGTACACCTCTGCCAGACCTTTCTGGGTAGCATAGGCGTGATATTATGTTTTGTCTATAACGAATAAGGACCAATAATAGCCAAAACAATCAATATACGATTTTAATAAACCCGTATATGCATCTCTCTCTCATTCAAAGTTTGACTTCAGTTTATAATATATCATCTAGCCGGAACATCCTTAAAATAAGGTAAAATAATTTTAAGAGTTTTTACTCACTGTTCTTCTTCAGGTATTTTGCCATCCATACCAAGTTCTCTTCTCATCATTATGCCTAGTGTAGGCCCGTTCTCATCTGAAAAATACGATTACTTTTGAGTAAATAAAACCTCTACCAGTTAAGAGCAACTAAAAAAATAAAAATAAGGTTTAAATAAAAAGTATTCATTAAAGAGCCAACCAGCAGCTCCAACATGGAACTATATTTTACGACTTAAATATGTACTAAACCGGTGTATAGTCTACTTGATAGTAAGTGGTAACTAAAGTGGTTAATATAAGCGAAAACTGTCAATTGGCTTACGTTGTTATTTCTATAAGTTATTTTATTGATTGTCCTAAAAGCTGTTTGTTTCCCAAAAATAAATAAACAACCACAATGGAGTATTCATCATTTTTAAATAGGTCTCAAATATTTTTTCTCGAATCTTTATAATCGTAGCATTTATCATTATAAGGTATTTTTTTTATTTAGTTACTATTTAAATCCATACAATATAAGTATTAAGTAAAAAAATAGACGGAAAATGTAAAAACCCAGAACGCGCCACTATTAGTCAAACGAAATGTGACGTCAAATATCAAAAAATATAAATATAAATAGCTATTAAAAAATAAGGGTTGTTAATAAAAGGGTAAAAATTGAGAGTATGTGTGTATTTTATAATGCCACATTATAAAAAGATAAAAACAAAAAAAATGTCAAAAAAAAAAAAATAAGTGTGAACAACCCTTATTACTTAGAAGTATGAAAAATAGATAGTAGCCAATTCTCAGACCTACTAAATATGCATATAATTTTTTTGTAAAAATCAGTAAAGCCGTTTCGTAGGAGTAAGGTAACTAACATTGTGACACGAGAATTTTATATACCTATAAGATTTTCAAGTATTATTTCAAAACATAGTTAACAAGCTTCTGACCGCGAGTTCTACGCCTGTATTAAGTAGTTGCTGCTCCCGTGCTCCGCGTTTAACCTTACTGCTCTGCTCCCGAGAAGTTTAGCGAAATGTTACATATTATAAATTGATCAAACGAAGATTGTTGACGCCTATAATTATGATCAAATAAACCCGCACTAAGCATATAAAATGATGACAATAATGATATAAATGATTTAATTAAGATATTATAGAATTAAGTCATTAAAAAAAATCATGACTTTGCCCAATTCATAAAAGTAGATTGTAGATGCGTCGATACATCATAAAGTCTTCGAATTTGGCGTCATGTGCCAAATCCAGTCTAGTAATTAATAAAAGCTGTTATGGTAAGTGTTAATGTACAGTAAGTTCTACAGAACCCTAAAACCATACTCACTTCCATTCTTATAAGTCTGCATAGGGACTCTTTTTTCTCGTCCGTATAAACTCTCTCGTCCATGTTTCTTGATGCTTGTCCAGACTGCGCCAAACAAAGTGTGGTTGCGCTGCAATGAAAAGTATATTAAATAAATAAGTAAGTTAATATAGATGAGTAACTTAACAGTAAGTACTCTTTTAATTACAAGACTTTTCGATGCAAAAATGTAATAATTTGCAAATACTGTTTACATTCTTGTTTATTCCCTCAAGTTAAGCTATATTCGCTTGTGTTAGGTGGAAGTTCACGTCCGTGGTAGTGGCCAGGACTCGAACCCATGTCCTATCGATTATCCATTGCGCCACGGCCGCTTCACATACGTAATACGGATGTTTATTATTTAAAAACACAGCATTATCAAGTAACATTCTGCCTATGTCTTGCAGAAGCAGCAGATTACAACCGAGGAATTGAGGGATACATTACATTTATAAAAAAATCACTAACAGTTTTGTCCGAATCGAGAAAAGAAATATCCTTCGGCGATACGCATACTACCTTTTCCATAGACCAAATCAGACTTATGTACATCCAACAAAGATTCTCTTGCTATAAATAGTAATAATTTCTTACCCTATGCATAGGCTCAACCACCTCTCCAACCAGTTCATCCAAGTTCCCAGAGATGGCTCTCTTCAAGTCTGGCCCAGCATCATGCAAGGTCCTCAGACCCGCCTGTAGAGTCATTTGATTGGTTTCTTCCGATGACATGGCCTCCTGTTCCTTGCGTTTCCTGAATCTACGTATTTGATAGGGAAGAAAAAGCATTAGCTTGATTTAAAAGGTTGCTGTTTTACTTTAGCATATTTTGGACTTACTTTTTGTAGGTGTAAAAAATACTATACTGGTGTGAAGTCAAACTATTTCACTTATTTGATTATTTAAATTATTTTTAAATTGTATAAAATGTATCAATGTCATGTGCGGGCAAAATGTATTAATGTGTATTGCAAAATGTTATTATTCCTTTAATTTATTTTATATGACTATAATCACTAGAAGCTGCCAATAAAATGTTAAATCATACTATATTATGAGTGTAAAAAAAACTCATCGTGTCTGTATTAAGTATCAAACTCTTCCAAGCATGCCTTCTCTACTTGAACTTACAACCATTTGCCTAAATTGTGTAAAGTTAATAATAATACACAACAACCGTATGCTATGTAAAGAGCCCTTCTTCATGCAAAACATCGCACAAAACACAAGAGAATTTCAATCAGTCTTTAGACTCAAAGATATAAAAAAAGAAAAAGAATAAAGGGGCTGTACTGTACACGTTTAATTTATTAGATAGATACAAGACAAAAATCTGTACAATCGGTATCATAGTTCTTGATTTAAATATGATTTATAAAATACCACTACATTTAAAATCAAACCACAAAGTTGAAAATAAATAAATCCAAATTATCACAAGCATTTGAAATCCAGAGTACAAACGTAAACTTTGTGATTTGAACGTAAAATGTAGCAAAATATTTTTAAACAAGTCATGATACATAAATTCCCTGAAAAATGTGCGTGTTAAACAAGTGATCGTAACACAAACAGAGGAAACATGCTTTGGAATACTCAAAAAAAAATCGTAAAATGATCATGCTGTCAAGATATTTCTTAAAAAATGCAATGAACTTAAAACAAAAATCTTTGGAGCTGGGAAGCTGAAAAAAACAAATTGAGAGAATCATACAATCATCGAAGAGTAGTTTAGAATGAAGGAAATAAAGTCAAGATGTAGTCCAATACACAGACTTAGGATCCCGTAAATTTCTTGAAAATAGAGTGGGGTCGTGGATCAGGAAGATATTTTAAGAAACAAAAAGAAAACATTCAAACTTTATGGATGGAAAAATGATTTTTTTCTGCTCCACGATTGCACTTTAGGTTATAAAATGATGGTTGAATGATTCAAAAATCTGTAAAAAGGGCGGGACAACCACAAACAAATTGAAATAAAATCGGTCAAGCAACACTCTTGGCTCAAAACAAGTATTATGCCAAAAATGTAAGCGTAAATACAGCGTAAAATAAATCTTCGAATGTTGCTAAGTACTCGTGAATCGACTTACGCATGGTTCCTATAAAAATAGAAATATTGATGTTAATGATTGTGATACAAACATAAAATTTGACAATGAGATGATGATCAGAATCATGGATGATACAAAAGAACAAATAACTAGGAAAACAGTATTAAGGACTTTCACAACTACTGTGATTAATAATTTTATAAACAATGTACTATTATGACCTACAAAAACAAATTCACTATCTTATTATAATATCTCTTATAATATCAATTTCAATATAACCAAGTATAATAGTAAAACTTTAACTATGGTAATCCCTTATAAGTCTTCAAAAGTTGCCATTGATATTGATCTAATCATACTTATTATTATTCCATTACTTCAACAGTAAATATCGTTTTATTCAGACGATATGTTCATATTTACAAATACGTCCGAACATAATTATAAAGAGACCAAAGTGCTTACCTTCTAAAGTAGTCCTGAATAAGGAAAGTAGCGTAGAACTTTCCCACTGTAATCTCGTTTGGATCCCCTGGAGGAGGTACCACTTGATCCAGGAGTTTGGGAGACGTTCGTTTCCAAACCTTCTTGATGATAGCGCGGAGTTCCGTATTACATTGGTCAATAACACCTATAACGAAAAAATATAGAATTAATAAACAACTGTAATAAAGTTAAATATTGTCTTTAAATGGAATTTATTTTAAAACCATAACTTAATGTTGAGTCGACACTTTACGAAACTTTATCTTAGCTTTACGAAGAATCTGTAAATCTTTTCCTGCGAAACAAAGTAATGAAAATGTCGGTGTCAAGAAATGTATATTGCATACAAACCTGCAGTTTTGATTTGCAGCTGCGTTCTAACAACAGCAAAAAGTGTGGCGTTGAAATTGACCGTACCGTCAGAGTTGAGCGGCATGTTCATTGACACGAGACGTTTGCAAGCCGTGCGGTGCGGACATAGCTTTCCAAAACCTGAAAACAACATTGGAAAGAGTCATACATTGATATAGTATGAATTGCGAACCAAAATATTTCGCAGTTAATCAATATTTTTAATATTGAGAGTTACAGATTAGAAAAGTCAAAATATAAAGCTGTTTCTTACCTAACGGTGGGCTGATTTTTCTAAGTAATGTGACGACATCCAAATGTTTGATTCTTCCTTTGGCATCTGGATCATACTCACTCCACAATCTGAAATTAAATAAGCCTAAATATTTAATATTCACTGTTTCTTTCCAACCATGTATCATCGTCAGTATTACTTGTATTCTTATTCTGTGGTATTACCTACGAACTTACTAACTACTAAACATAATTTTTAATATTTTTGTAATTGTTGATTACATCCTTTACCTTACAAACTCGTCGAGATGATGAGGTCCAAGAATTGACCAATCCCTGGTGAGGTAGTCAAAGTTATCCATGATGACAGCGACGAACAAGTTGATGATCTGAAAAAAAAACGTTTTTGAGGCGTTTTTATCTGATGACTACACGCATGTAATAGCACGCATTTAAATACACTACAAAATATTCAAACTCACCAAAAAGGTACAAAGCAGGGAGAACGATATGAAGTACGGGAACGTCATCCAATTGCCGCAGTTTTCGGTCTCTGGCATCATCTCTGAGTCATACATGTTGGGCTTAATGCAATGGATCGGCTCGTTTGGCCGCTCGTCGACTTTAGCTGAGAGAGCCATCATGATTTCTTGCCAAGCTTCACCTGGAGAGGAAAAAGGTTTATATTATTATTGCAACATAAAATAGCGCTTTATTACTTACTTGGTATGGTGTCGCATAGGTGTATTATATCTACATTTAGGTCGTGGGTTCGATTCCCACTTAAGACAAATCTTTGTGTGCATGAACATGGGGGTTTGTCTTAGTCTGGGTGTTTCTAATGTATAATATTATTTCATCATGCTGTACTGAGAATGAAACATTTGTTATAACTCTTTGGCCCGACTTAGAAGTCAAGTGATGTTAACAGGTCGCAGGCTATTTACCCCTAGTATTCGACACAAACTATAGGATCAAAAAAGAGCTTACCAGTAGCTGATCTAAACAGCAGCATCAGTGCTCCTCCAAACGTCTTGAAGTTATTTTGGTCAGTGATGACATCGCCGTCTGGGAATATTCTACCGAAGAGCTGGAAAACAAATAATGAAGTTTTGTAGGTATTAAACCTCAGATAAATGACAATTATAATGAAGTATCGAAGGCTCGTTGATGTCAATTGATGCCGAAATTGCCTTCTCTCATATAATAATCTTAATCTTATTGCTTCGGTCGAAGAACCTACGTTATTGTCCCAGGCCAAGATTTGTATATATTATTGATATATGTCAGTAGATTCCGCGCAGTCAAGCTTGGCTTGATAAATAAAGAGGCACTGAAATATCTGTCTTAAAATAAGAGCAAAATTCGATCACAAAGTCGAAATTCTACGACATATTTTTGACAATCTATTTATTTCTTAGAATGTATAACAGTAACTCTGAAGATAATTATATACTGTCAACATACCTGCATCCCAACGACAGCGTAGATAAAGAACAGCAGCACAATGAGCAGTGCGACATACGGCAGTGCTTGAAACGACTTAATGAAAGTCCACAGAAGGGTCCTTATGCGTTCGCCTCGGGAGAGCAGTTTTATCAAACGCATGGCTCGGAACAAACGGAAGAATGTTACGTATTTTAGAAGACTACCCTGGAAAGGTAAATAAAACATATCATTAGACCATGTCAGAGAGAGAGTCAAGAGATGTATAACGACCATACTTCACCTGTAATAAAAAATACTAGACTTGACAAAAATAAATCAAAACAGTAGAATTGTTCACCCAGAATTGTCTCTACCTTATTTATTATTATTGGGAAGTGGCTTTGGGTGTTCACGTCGACCTCCGTGGGTCTATTGTGATTTTAGCCTCATTATAGACTTTCCTTTAGGCCAATAGTATATGTAATAGATTGTATCTACCTTGCCATTATACGTATTTGGTAAACTTTTAGGAACAAGTATGAAGGAGAGGGCACGGCAGGTTAGGGTAGGCTTTATTTTACAAATTGATCAGTTTTTCTTTATACTGAGGGTTTTCAAAGATTTCTAATTGATAAACTCGTTCTTACCTCCTTATTTAAATGCGTGCTCCCAAACTGAAATAAAACAAAAAGAAAAATATAAAATTTGTCATAGCTTCCATAATTCGATCTTTACAAAACATTGAGTTATTACTTAATCTGACTTACCACTTCCACTTTCGGTTTATTTTCGTTGACCTGTGTTACCACTATATCTATTATACTGCCTACAACCAGAATAAAATCTGTCGTGTTCCAGGCGTCACCAAAGTAATTCTGAAATGCAGAAAAGCTTGTTATAAAGATATTATTAAAATAAATAATAGTTTAAAAAACTAAAAATTTTCACTTTTTAGTTAGAAGTACTTTAAAAGCGTGTTTTTTAGTTTTTTAAACTATTATTTATTTTCTACTTTTTAGTTTGGTTTATTTATATGAGCGTTTTTTTTATTTTTTTTTTATCGAATTATTGCATTGTCATCGGTCTTTGACAGGTGTGCAAAATTTGAATGAAATCTGTCCGTTTAAAATAGGTCAAAATCGAGTCCAAAGGAGTCGGTTACATACATACATACATACATACATACAGGTGAAGCTAATATAAGCGTGTTAACAAGGTATACTATAATAGAAATAATCCGTGCATTACAATCGTGCAAACATTTTTATCGGATCTAATGACTTGCGCAGCAGACCTTTCAGATCGCTCGTGTTTATGGTTACTTATTTTACTATTTCGAACATAAGAGTACTAAGAAAATCAATTATGTAGTTTAAGAGTCGACTAAACATACCTTAAATCGAAACGCTGCTAGTTTGAAGACGAATTCCAACATGAACACAGTTGTCAAGACCATATTGAGAAAATCCAGGATCTGTGTGCAAAAATAAATAAATTATAGGTTAATGGTGTTAATTTAATAAAGCAGGTAGAGCCCAGTCCCAAAACTGTTAATAAATTGTTAAGTCAATAATTCGTCTTTCCGAAGATAATAATATGTGGTATTTATCATATATAAATATTCGCTCGCTTACTGTAAAGGAAAGATCGTGAGCCCAAAAGTGCGACATGAAATAGATACAGAGCTGCTATTATTAAATATTCATATTACAATCTAAGCAACATTATCACAAAACCACTTTCCAGTGATTCAGCTCAAGATTCTGGTACTCCAAGTTCCATCAGAAAATTCTACAATAAAAATAATGTGGAATGACATAAAAAATAATACTCTTTCAAGAACGTTACTTTTTTATACTCAGCGCTGGCCCCATGGAACTTCATCATGAGCGCGACGGTATTCAGCACGATGAAGAAGAAGATGAAGTACTCGAAACGTTGCGACGTTACAAACCACCATGTCTTGTATTGAATGCGATGTTTTGGAATGTATCTGTAAAAACGTTATTGTATCAATTAATAATTTAAAAAAAAAACGTTTTTGAATATAACAAAACATAGTTTGTTTATAGCTGGACAGAAGTCGTACAAAAGTAAAGTGCGACAAAGTTAATTAGACCAATGAGAATATCAAGCGTTTTATAAAAACAATAAGTAAACATCAAGGAAATTGTAGGGTAATTTCCGATGAGAGGCAAAAGACGTCATGAGACAATCTCTGTCCCAAAGACTGGTAAAAAGTGTCCAATTTAGAGCTTTAATGCTTATGACATCAGAAAAATCATTTTTTTAGTTTCCCAAAAGTAGCAGGGTATGAAGAAGAGTATTCAGGAGCAAGTAAGGAATCAAAAGCATCCTAACTTTTCCTAAATAATAATCTTGGATTCGCCACGGGTTACCAAACTTACCTTCTTACAGGTTTAGCTTTCAACGCAAATTCAATACAGTTCCTCTGGTTCTTGTCGAGCTCGCAATCCTTGAACTCCTGCTCTCCCTCCTTCTGGAATGTTACTATGACGAAACCTACGAAGATGTTCACCTGTAAACAGACGTGTCCTCAGTTAATAAAAGTGAGGGCTGGGCATAGACTGACGTATATATTTGAGCAGTAATAATAACCTGGATAAAGGTTGAGGAAAAAGTGGATATAGGCGTACAATGAATATAAAATAATATGTTGTGAAAGAAAAAGTTAAGACACACAATAAATGGAAAATGAACAGAAGGCTACATTGGATTTGATCGGAAAAAATAATGCTTCAGAATTTAGAGGGGCTCGTGGCTAAGTCAAAGCCGCGTGGACCATTTAAACTCGCAGGTTAAGCGATGCTAACCGCGGTCGGCCGTGGATGGGTGACCATCTTAATATAACGAGTTTTCCTCCGTACCCCGGAGAGCAAGTAAAGCAGTTGGTCCCGGTTGCCATTTGAAGATCTATGGCAGTCATTACGTGTAGTCAGAGGCCAAACTATCCTAACAAGAGTATCGTATTGCCTCGTACTTGCTTATGGAGGTCTAATAGCAGTCGCTCCACGTAGAATACAGATATTCAGCCAAATCCGTTAGATTAATAACCGACCTCAATATTATTGGGACAAGGTTTGGCAGTTGATAAAGCTTGAAATGAAATGAAATGAAATGAAATATTTTATTTGCCAAGAATATAGTACATTAAGATGGTACAATAGTATAAAGACTCTAGCATATTCAGCCATTAAATAGCATGCAAATATAAGAGTAAGTAATAAAAATAACAAACTGTAATCTTCTTATTACTAACAATTACTTATATCTAAAACACAACGAAATAACAGCAACAAAAAAATATAAAAAATAACCAACCAGAACCAAAAATAAACCATAAAATAAAATGAATCTTAAAGATCATTTCTAAATTTGTAGGATCGACAGGCATTTTTCTTTACAAACTCATCGGGCGAATAATAACATTCTTCAATAAGCCATTTCCTGAGCTCATTACAGAATTTTAGATAGGGTAGGTCAATAAGACTTTTTGGAATCGAGTCATAAATTAGAATTTAGTTCTATGACAAGCTTCTTACATGAACTTTCCGTAGAAAGTTATTTTTTTTTGTGGAAATTACTGCAAGTTGAAATCAATTTGTAACTTCTGTTTGTATACGTATATACTTAGTATTATATAAACACAGAGGTTATAAGAAATTAAACTTACCATGAAGAACGCAATAACAATAATATAACTGATGTAGAAGAAGGCCACAAGAGGTCGGGAATTTTCGATTGGTCCGTGCAGTTCCTCGTTAGAATCCATTGACGTAGACAGTAATCTGAAAAAGAAAACTAAATAAATGGCGGTACAGCTTTTGTTAACGAACTCGACGGACGAAGCATAATCATCTGATGTTTAACCTACCCCCATGTTATTGTGTACTATGTTTAGATTTATATAAATAAATGCCACATAAGTCATAGTATCGTACTCTACAGATATAGCAAACTAATGTAACTTTTGAATAATCATTAACGGGATTCTTACCATTTAAAGCGTTCATTAGATAATATGTTGGTACGATATAAAAGTTTAATGTTATTTAATCTGTGATAAGAGCTCTTACCCTGGCCACCCCTCAAAGGTAGATACAGTGAAAAGAGTCAGCATTCCACTGAGCACGTCATCGAAGTTCCATTTGTTGCGGATCCATAAACGTTCTTCTTCTTTTGCTTTCTCATTTTTGAATATCAAATATGTTCCCCTGGAATAAACATATGTATATTTTTCATTTTTCATTAAGAGTCCGTTGGACGGATCACGTTTATACAATTGGAAGCAGCTGCTATAAACAGATGGAGTATAAATGTAAGCGCGCGTCCGCCAAAAAGAGATAACACATCCCTGTTTGGCGCACGGGCTCTTACATTTATCCCCGCGTTACAGCACTAATGGTCGTTTAATCAAAATGTGAACGGAAATAAAACTTTTCGAAGAAAATATATAAATAACTTAATATTGACAACAGTTACATTTACAGTGTTAAAATACGTGAAATTCAATTCTCAACTATTCATCTAGATATTTATAATGTTTTCTTTCAACAAATAGCAAAATTAATACAGTCTAAATGTAAATAACACAGTATTTTGAAAATACGCTTGAATCACAAATAATTGCAAAATGCCGTTTGTATGACAAAATCATACTCCGCCTGACTCGCCTGAATAGAACGAGGGTTTCGAACAACCAACGATAAACGGTCTTCAAAATCAAAGAGTATTGGCCTGGGACCTGGACTGATTTGTATGGAGAAGCGTGGGTAGCAAAAATAATGCGACTTGTTTGCAAAATTCAGATTTGTTATACGAAAAGGTTGGGACCTCGCACTACACAAACACTCAGAGCCATCTCGCAGTTAAGAAATAAACTAAAAACATTATTAGACAAAACTTACCGACATGTCTCCGCCGTGACTTTGGTGATATCGGTACATCTATAGAATTTACCCTGAAATCATTTTAATTGAACGTATTTTAAGATCATTTTATTTACAACCTAAAAAATATTAAATTCATGATATTATTGGAACTGTTTTTTTAATAAATTTTTATTTTTTTATTTAAATAATTAATATTTTAATCACCTGACCTCGCTTTTATAGGCTGCTGAAGCTAAGCACATTAAACATGAATTAGTTCATATTCGTTAAAGGAATGCTGATAATAGTAACTACTTCATTATTAATACTAAAACTATTGTTTCACCGACGTTAAGTTTATTCTACAAAAAAAAAACGTTAACCGGAATGAAATCGAAAAAAATAATAGTACTACTTGGGCTATTTTTAACCGACTTATTTTTTTTAGGAGTACCAAGATAATTCTTTAAATATAGGCACCGCAATTAAGGCCGTTTACTGTATTCTATCAAGTTATACACAAGTGAGGCGAGACGGTTTTTTTTGTAAATTTATATTTTGATAGACTTAAAATAATCTAGTCAAGTTGCACTTCTATGTAAATTAAAACTTACTTCAGTAAGTTTAAATTGTCATCTTGTAATAGAAAAAAAATGGATTTTCTTTTTAATTATACCTAGATTTTATTTTTAATTATACCTTACAGTCAAATCATAGTGTTTCATGACAGTACAATAAATGAAAAATTTCTTCGTTTCTGTTTCTCTGTGCTCGGTGAACCAATAGTTGTAGCCCATCTCTACAACACTTTACGACTACAACTAGGTACATAAGTTACCAATACCTTAAACAATTGGATACCAACAACTGCAAACATGAATTGCAACATATGGTTTATAATAAAAATATTCCCAATGGACTTGACAGAAGCATACACACACTTTACCACATACTGTACCAAGCACAAAATGCACAAAAAAATGTTACAAGCGCCAAAAACAAAACGTTACCCAATTGAAGTGTTTATTTTTTATGTTTTTTTCACCCATTTGTTCCAATGTACGTTTGTGTAGGTGTATGTGAACCACAGTGTAAAAAAATGCAAAAAAAGAAAACATGTTAAAAATAAAATTACAAAACTGGGAACAATCGCCTACTTACATCGCATTAGTCCTCGGGCTTAGATAAACAAAAAAATCACTTTTATACAGACACGTCAGTGTCTTGTTCTGACTGTGACAATTCAACAATAAAAAACTTAACACAGTAAAAGACCAAGTACCTCACTCCTAGTTTTCGAGTGAAATGTCAAGGTAGGGATACTGTGCAACAGAAACACACCGAAGCACATAATTTTTGAGTCCAAAAAATCACAAATCGAAAAAAAAAACACACAACACCTTTGGGCTAATTTAAAAAAAAAAAACATGAAGCATGCAAGCTCCTAGTTAGGAAACAAGAATTTTTTGGACCCACGGGCAAAGCAAAATAAAGGTTAGTAACTATTTCTCGGATATGCACGTAAAAAAGCCTCACACATAGAAATGAAACGAAATCAGATGATCAATTTTAGAAAAAGTGCGGAAAGGTGTTCGGTGCTCGAAAATACTTACTCCAACAAACGTATGTATTAATAAATAAATTGACCCAAAGGTGTCGGTCGGTATTTCAAAAAAATGCCAGAACCATTTTGTTAATCCCCTACCTTGAACATTTGCACTCCCATGACGGCAAACATGAACTGTAGAAGATTTGTCACCAACAGAATGTTGCCAATCGTCTTAATGGCGACGATCACGCACTGTACTACATGCTAAAAATTGATAAAAATACTTGTACAACTTATTTTCTTTTAAAAATTGTTGGGATATTCAGAATCAAAACGGTAGAAATATACAAATACGAACCTTTAATCCTTTTGCTCTGTTGATAGCCCTTAAGGGTCTTAACACACGGAAAACTCTTAAAATCTTAATAAAACCGATTGTTCCAGACCTGAGATGAGACAAGAATCCATTTTTATGTTAATATATATATATAACTTAAAACTTATCTATTTGAATGTACAAAAAGTATTGCAATTAAAAATAATGAAATTAAGAACTACAAATGTTTGTGCAAAACAAATAGAATTTTGAGCTATAACTAAACATACTTATTAAATCAAAGATAAATTCCAACCATAATTTGATCTGTACTTACCCATCCAAAGAAATAAGCGACACCACCACGACAAGAAGATCGAGCAAGTTGAAAGCTGATCTGCAGAAAGCGTCCTTATGAAAAAGGAAACCGTACGTGATGACTTTCAATATCAACTCTGTTGTGAAAATTGCCGTGAAGAAATAATCGATTTTGCGGAGAATCTGCGAAAAGAACACACAAAAAACTCTATTGTACAGTTTTTAAACATGAGCTCAAAGAAGGAAACATCATTCTCACTGTAAATCTACCCACCACCTAGTAGTATAAAAAATTGAACAATTAAAAACTAAAATTATTGAGACGTGACTAATAAAATTATAGTCCTTGTAGATTATGGACGTTTATATTTGTATATAGTTGACCCCTACAATCAGATGGTCTACATACGTTCGCTTTGCTTCGCTTCGTAATTCGTGTAAAAAATAACAATATTACACTTACCTCAGTCTGTGATTCGGTATCTTTGGTACCTACTGGATCCTCCATAGCCAACATAAGAGATGAGGCCAGAATGCACACTAGGATCAAGTTTTTGAACCAAGAGTTCTTTTGGATTTTGTAGCACGTCACTCGGAACCTATAACGAAAGTACTTGGTGAGACGAGATTCTACTCATAATTTTCTATTAACATTTTAGTAGCTGTAGTGCTTTTGTGGCTCAAGAAATACTAAGGAACAATTGAAAAGGACCGGCAGGATTTGAACCTGCGACTTACGACCTACTGCACACCGGGCAGACGCTTTAACCAAGCAGCTACGGTCACCTCATGCGAGGTCCTTGAATATCTCAACTGTATGTTACGTCAATTCGTGACGTCACGTTCATCCATTTGCACTTCACTCATCTTAAGTGAGATACAAACCAACGTGGCAAAATTACAATCAGCACAAATGTTGTAAAGAATGAACGCGTACGTTAGTTCAACTTCTAATTGATTATTTTTATAACATTTAGTTATGCTCAGCAAATTATACTAAGAATAATTATTCAACGAAATAATTTTTTGAACTGTTTCTTAGTGTAATTTGCTAAGCATAGCTAAACGCTATAAAAAAAAATATTATGTACAGTGGGCCAACGAGTTAGCTATGCAGGGCAAAAACTTCTAAGTCATAGTAAATACTTACTGCACCAGTTATGGATAAGTGAGTTACATATCTAAATAGTGGGTATATTACACTTATTAAATATGTAATTCACACAAGCATATCTCGTGCAGTCAGTTTGCACTATGGCATAGAAGTTTTTGCCCTGCATACCTAATTGCTTGGCCCACTGTACCGGAACTTACGTCTTTGTAAACGCTCTGAGTTGTTTAACTCACCAATTAGTGTTAGAGAATATAAAGAAACTGCTGCCTTCAGGGATAGGTTTGTCTTCTTCTTTAATCTCCACTTCAGATAACCGTCGTGGCCGCGCTGTTGTACTCAATTGCTGCTTTGGAGAGCCTTCTTTCTTTACGTCTCCTGTTAAAAAATATTTATACATGATTTAGAGCTGTTGCAAAAAAAGCAGCGATAGCCAACTAGTAGACCGTAGGACTTCGAAGTCGAAGGTTCGAACCCACGGTCTACAACAAAAAATCGAATAATGATGTTTCTTATATCTAAATACCTCTTAATATTAGAAACCTCATTAAAAGGATTACTTTGTTAACATGTAAACTGCTTGAGATAATACAATTTTAAACTTACATTAATAAATAGACTCACCCAAACAAACGGCTATGAAACTTTAAATGATTATAAAAAGATCTTCCATTTGGTTGACCTATATTTTGATAAGGTATCCTAAATTTTACTATCTATGCTGATCCATCAGTCACTAGTACTTTTTTTAATTGAATCTTTTTACTTTTATTTTCAAACTGTATGCACCAACATTTGTACATGGAATGATTTAATGCCGCGGGTTTTTCAATTAGTCAACCTTTGGATGATGCAGAGACGACAAATGGTAGGTACAATTAGGTATTAATGGCTTGGATATAATTATTATACTGGGGCAACACACATTGCAGTTACATCGATATTCGTATTAAATTTAGACGTTGTGTGAGTCTTCAGTATTAGCCAAAGTTTCATGTTTAATTTCAATATTTTATCTATTGCAACTAAATTAATATTATGGTAATAGCGGCACTTACCATTTTGTTTTTTCTCAATAGTGACCAGCGCATCGTCAGCACTGTCTCTTACTTCTTGCTCTATTTCCTCTACATCTTCTTCCGAGCCTGTTTCTTCGTACTCGTGATCTGACCTAAATAGTAGTAAATTAATTAAAAGTTTAATCTGCAGCTAGGATAGATGGTATTTTTTCAAACTGCTGCACATTTTATGTTGAGAGTGCGTATATGTTATTTATAACTGAATTTAGATTTATACTTATATTCTTACTTACTTTGGAACTCTCTTATACTTCTTATAAGGCCGGCTGTTATTAAAAGCATAACATTAGTACAGTGAGGAAGCTGGCGAGAATCGCAAGCATTTTCATGCTAATTACTGTAAATTTTAGTAACAAATTCTACAATGTTGAACTCACCCTTCACTAGAATATCCTTCTTCTTCATTGACGTATTCATCGTCAGTCTCCACTCTCTCCTCTTCTATTTGTGGATTGCCAGCTTCTGGGCAGTTATCAGCATCCTATCATGCATGAAAAATATAAAAATTATAGTTTCTATCATCCAAATTTTAAATATTTTCAACAATCAAATAAAAGTACTTTACATCTTTCTTGTCAATTTCATCCATTTCATCTGCATCTCCTAAATTGTCGACAGCGATAGCCAAGAACACGTTTAGCAAGATATCTGAACACTCGCTAAAGAAAATATTAATTATATAAAATATGTCTATAAAATTGTATCAGCTCAAACATAAAAACATCTGCATGTATCATTTGTAGAAAAAAATGACCTCAAAATTCATGCTACCTCCCATAAAATTGTTCAACGTTTATCAATTTAGTCACTACATCATTTGCGAAATCGGAAAACTGTTTTGCAAAATGTCAGCAGATTCAAAAATGGTGGTTGTTAACTTTTGAGAACTCGCTAAGGTAATTAAAAACCCAGCAGGATTAATAGCAGTCATTTTAAAAAGGATACAGTTACCACAGACGAAGATGACGATGAAATAAATGGAAGCAAACATGCCAAATGAACCGACTCCTCCGTACGCGTTGATGCCGTGGTACATCACCACGTTCCAATCCTCACCAGTTAGGATCTAGAAAAGAGATATAAATTCAAGAAAATGATAAAGCAACCACGTATTTCAGTTAAGCTAAATATTCAAAGGTTAAAAAAATATTTTGATAAAATGAATGTTGTGAAAGCAACTCAGCGGTATGAAGAACCTGATGTTTCATTGTTTCTATCTATTTTTACCCTCATAGTATAAAAACAGAAAAATGTTTGTATACATGTATGTAAAATAAAAACAAAATAAACATAGTTAGTGTATAAGATAGTTAAGGATACACAATAAGCTATTTTAATATGGACGATGTTCCGAAATAAAGAAATTTATTATTATTATTATTCCTCTTTATTTATTTTTCAACTTATTTTATATATTTTTAAATATGATTTATAAAAAATACAAAAATCATTTAAAAATATAAAAAACAGTGTCCCACCGACATCAGGTGCAGGGACCAAGCTGCCGATGGTTAGGGCTCCAGAGAGAGGAACCTCCTCACGATTATTATTATTATTATTATAAAATTCATTACAATCTTAAATCAAAGACAAGTAGATAATGTGGATTACCGATGTAAACTACTACCGCACGCTTTAGTTTTTAAACGTCCATACTATACATAAATAATAGGGACCATGTAGGTCCTCCGACGCGCCATCTATAGTATATTGTTACATGAAATCTTCTGTAGAAATAAAATTTCACCTGAAACATAGTCAGCACAGCTTGCCAGAAAGAGTCAAAGTTGTGCCTCTCCTTCTCCGCCTCAGGGTCGTAATCAAACCTTCCACCAAACACCTGCATGCCGAGCAGCGCGAAGATCATGATGAACAAGAACAGAAGCAGAAGGAGGGAGAAGATGGACTGGATGGAGTTAAGAAGAGATGTGACAAGGTTGGAGAGTGAACGCCAGTATCTGAAAGAAAATTTAAACATTACTTGATAATTTAATGCTAATAAAAATAAGGTAAGCGGTTACATTTACTTCTTCTTTTTTTTAAAAAACGACGCCCGCGGTAGGAATAACTCCTGTGTTGCGGGGGTGTTCACAAACATTCATTTCACACTCACAAAGCACAAACCTAATCAGAACAAATCTTTGCAAATCACACAAAGATTTGTCCCGTGTGGGGATCGAACCCACAACACCAGCGCAGTTGAAAGTGTCGAGGCGACCGCTTTAACCACTATGCCAACCGTGCACTCAAACATGTTTATATTATTACTTACTTGGTAACTTTGAAAACTCTGAGCAATCTGACACAACGCAACACAGAAATACCGAGCTGTGGAATGGTCTCTGAGATGGTCAGCGCCAGCTCCACGATGGAACAGAACATGACGAAGCAGTCGAAGCGGTTGAAGAGTGATACGAAGTACCCCTGAAAAATGAAATGACATTCTTGAAATATCTCAAAATCTACTGAATTTCGGTAAAACATTTAGGGCAGATTATATCATTTAGTTTTGTATTATTACCAACATCTCACGCCCACGCAGTGCCATTACGCCATAAATTGGGACTCTTATCAAAAATATGCCACAGTAGGGAGACTTAGATAGATAGATAGATAGATAACAACTTTATTTGCACACCATTCAATTACAAACTAAAGATAACTATTTAAAGATAATAACAATATGCAAAGGGCGGCCTTATCGCTTGACGCAATTTCTGCCAGGCAACCTTTGGATGGACAAATTTAAAAGAAAAGGCGTTGTAGTATCAGAGTGTATGGAGCTTAGAAACATTTTTATTTTTTTTCATTTGCTTAAAGTAAAGATAGGTAAAGAAAATACCTAATACCTAAATAAATATAATTTTTAACTTATCTAATAATATATAATTCAATAATTTATAACTACATACAAAAATATATAACAATACAATACAAAATAATATCATACATATCAAATAATAATATATGTTTTGATGACTTAATTTGATGTTTAACGAATAACCCTTAAAAGAACCGCTTGAAAAACTTTAAACGACTTTTACTCACTTGTATCCCAAGCGCATACATTTTGACCAGCATCTCCATGGTAAACAGCACCACGAAAAAATAGTTGGCGTAGCTCTGGAAGTTGTCCAACCACGCTGGCTGACTGAAACACAAAAGATATAATGTTAAGATCTGGATCTTAACACTAGTTACTGTCAAATTTCATAGAAATATTCCCCGGGTCGGTGCAAACCTGTCATAACCCATCCATTTTTTAAACTTGTGACGTAAATTTTCTCTGGAACGCGGCGCTCTGCTCGCGCAGTGGGAATAATGTAATTTAAAACTTATAGATTTCTCTAGTTAAATGCATGTTGCAGCAAAATTATTTAAAAGTGTAACTGCCTCGACGGCCCAGTGGTAAGAAGTATGCGTCACTCACCGATCGGTTTCTATTCCCGGGTCAGGCAAAGAGTTATTTGTGAGCTTTCCGTCGGGAAATTCACAATAGCAGCACGTAGTTGGAATTGTGCCTGGTGGATGGCGATAAGCTCACCCCCTATCCAATGTAGGTAATGTACACCTCTGCCCCACGTAATGTTATTAAATAAGTACAATATTGAAAAGACACCGTCAAAGAAAGGCTCTTACAAGTTTCCATTGTCAAAAGGCGGGACATGAATATTTGGCTGACTTTTAGTAATCGGTTAGTACTTACTTATGATGTTCCGTAGCCAGCACCAACGTATTCAAAAATACCAGCACGATGATAGACCAGTAAAACGTCTGAGTTTTGACTGCTTTTCGACATGTTCTTCTCATCCGTCGATTCACCTGGAATCAGAAATTATTGATATCTTTAAGCAACTGTAATCCAATGCTCAGGGTCGGATTTGACCTGAAGCATGCCGCAAAGGGCCGGGGGAGAGATTTTACTGCTATGATAGGGAGGAGAAGGCTTGAGAAGGTTCCGTAAAGTCCAACACATGGCAGAGGGGTGGCTGGTAACCTGAATGAATGACCAGTCTACCCTGCAATGAATAAGGATGTATATGTATGTGAGTACAGGCTACCGATCAACCTATACATTTCCAATATAAGATGATTTCGCATTGTACAGGTTTCCCGTTCAATGCGAGACCAGCTAAAACTGGAAAAGTACAGCTTGATGTGTAGGCATCTGTACGCATCTATGTTTGTACTTACGTATGTGACGCCGTAGCGCCTCATTCTAACTATTCATTAAATTAATGAATAAGGCGTCAATTAATTGATTTACGGGTATTTTGACCATCTTCAAACCAACTGCATAGTCGGGTAACTTAATCGAAGGGTTAATACAAATCGCTCAGTAAAATTCAACATTAATTACCTTGTCGAATCTTCTGCAGTACATTTTACATGTAGAACTTTGTTGCTGCTCGGAATTCCCGTTTAAGTTGTTCTGAGATCCTTCGTTACTTTTTCTGTCTTTTTTACCTGAAATCAGTAAAAATGCTGCTGAGACATATATGAAAATATTTCCTTTATATTGTTGACCCCAGGTGTGGGCCCATCTGAGATATTTTGCAGATTGTGCATATCCATGGACAGTAGTAACCACTTACCACCAAGTGGACTGTACGCCCGTTCGCCAGAAAACTGTACAAAAAGGGAGGATTCTTACCCTGTGAATCTTGATCATCTTCTTTTTGTCCTTGATCATTTTCTAGATCCAGTTCCTCTGCAACTGTGATCCAATTCAAGTATCCTTTGAGGTCTTCTTCAAACTGCTGCCTCTCACGGGACTTCTGGAAGTCACCACGATTCTTTGCCTTTTCTCTTTCTTTGGAGAACTCTCTGAAAATAAAAAAATATGGATAACTAGGGGGCAGAAGGGCAATAACAGCCCTTGTCTTATATATATACTATTCTGCTCTGGATCACGCAGTAGACCCGAACTTTACTGATATCATCACAAGGCATACGTAATGTCAAATTCCTTCGATGAAGTAATGCAATATTTGAGTTACCGTACAAAATAACTAAAAATCACTTCGATTTAAGGGTCTTATTTATAAATATACTTTAAAAAAGTATTGTCCAAAGTGTCAGACTTACCCAGACAACACACCGAGAATCAGGTTCATGACGAAAAAGTTTCCAAAGATAACCAGTGTCACGAAATAGATCCACGGCCACGTGTTACCTTTTACGTTGGCAATCTGAAATAACACAAAATTATCTATTGGTGGTTTTTGGAGACGACGGAAGATTAGAAGTCTTCGAAGGAGACGTATCACGTTTTTGATTTGCAGTCAAATACTTGCCATGGCTTACTTTGTTCTGGTCTGGTCTTAAGATAAGGCTCTAAAATAACTGACACATAAGAATAATTCATAGTCCATTTTCGTTTGTGGATGAGGTAAAGATGTCCATGGCATATTCTACATACGTATAAAAAAGACGAAGAACTTACAGCATACATAATATCAGTCCAGCCTTCCAGGGTGATGCACTGGAAGACCGTCAGCATGGCATAACCAATGTTATCAAAGTTGGTGATGCCGTAGTTCGGGCCTTTCCAGCCGATTCGGCAGACGTAGTCTCCTTCACACTTAAACCCTATATCTCCTTCACTGCTACATGGTACTGGATCTTCCATTAATTCATCTGAAAAAATAGTAGTAGATACTAGTTGTGTTTGTGTTAAAGAACTTGAAAAAAAAAAAACCGACTTCAAAAAGTAGGTAAACTAAAAAGCATAAAATAAATTTACTTCGCACTGATAATACGTTTTTTCATTTAGATACATAGAAATTATTAAATAATTATTTTATAATTCTGAAGTCGGTGCCATGTAAATCGGATAATTAAGAACTAATATTCAGTCAGAAAATAGTTGTTAGAGGTTAGTTGCTAGTTATTGGTTACTTGGCACCGACTTCAGAATTATAAAATAATTATTTAATAATTTCTATTTAACTAAATGAAAAAACGTATTATCAGTGCGAAGTAAATTTATTTTATGCTTTTTAGTTTACCTACTTTTTGAAGTCGGTTTTTTTTTTTGTTAAAAATTATTTTATTTTACGATTTTAAGTGATGGGTACACCGAGCAAGAATGTTTCTCGAATGAGGAGACGACGGTTACTTGAGACGGAAAACTTATTAATAATAATCCCCTTACTCCTAACCGTTGAGGAGTTGTACCTTCCAGCATCAGCTCTGCAACTTAAAATGCAAATATCCAAGTAGTTTTAGGTAATATACGAAACACAATATAGAAGCTTGATTGACCCATGATTTCTCTAGGATCCCATCATTAAATCATGACCTCATATTATGAATATACATAAGTAATATTCAACGTCTCGCCTCATCTGTGTATAACTTGAAAGAATACAGTAAACGGCCTCAAGGAGCCTATATTTAAAGAATTATCCCGGTACTCCTAACCGTTGAGGAGTTGTACCTTCCAGCATCAGCTCAGCAACATAAAATGCTGGCTACTAGATGCAAATATCCAAGTTGCTTTAGATAATATACAAAAAACAATATAGGAGCCTTTTAAATTTGAGGGTTGCCCGCGATTTATCTAGGATCCCATCATTAGAACGTGACTGTAAAAAAATGGGACCACATGACAAGTATATCCTATCAAACAAAAAAAGAATTTCTCAAATCGGTCCAGGCGTCTTCGAGTAATCGGTGAACAAACATAAAAAAAAAAAAAAAAAATACAACCGAATTGAGAACCTCCTCCTTTTTTTGAAGTCGGTTAAAAAAGAAGCACCGCACCATAAATATAAAGTATCATCAAATGAGCATAAACTGATATTTCTGTTCCAATTTAGTGTCTAGAAAAGTATCTGAAAATATTGGCTCTGGATTAGTATTCTAGTTCATCCTCTGTTAGACCCGTTTGAGGTTACCACTTACTCGTTAAAGCAATGAATTTTCAACCATTCATGACCCAGGAACGGTTAATATTTCGAGTCTGACCGACTGACAATATTTTCGAGCAATCGTCATTTAGCCGGCAAGTATAGCCGAGTGAGAGACCGTAGGACTGCAAAGTCAAAGATCTCCGGTTCGAACCCACGGCACACACCACTGTCCAGAAATCGTTAAGATTCGTCTTTTCGAAAATATGTGTGTATTTATCATATAAATTATCGCTCGCTAACGGTAAAAGAAAACATCGTAAGAAAACCTGTATGCACGAGAGTGTCTAAAAAGTGCTCGAGGGTGTGTGAAGTCTACCAATCCGCACTTGGCCAGCGTGGTGGACTATGGCCTAATCCTTATCATCGTGAGAAGGGACCCGAGCCCAACAGTGAGATCAAGTATTATACAGCGCTGCTATTATTACATACATTAGTTGGACACGAGATTATATTGTAATCCTATTATGTAGTATCTGCAATCAGGTTGTGGATGTTGCTGTTACCATTACCAGCAGACTAAACGCCTGTTGGTTAATAAGTCGTGTCTAAAAAAGTTTGTCCTGAAGGCCAATCAATTAAATGACGACCAGACCATAATTAACAAGAATTGCTAAGAAATCATTAACATACCTGTTCCATTCTTGTAGCAGCTCTCATGTAGCACTCCAGAGAACAACTCTAGGCCAATGATGGCGTAGATGATGATCACAAACAGCACCAGGAAGGCGATGTGGAATAGAGGCACCATCGCTTTTAATATGGAGTTCAACACGATCTGGAGACCTGGAACACGTTACCGTGACGTTAACGTAAGTGATAATAAAAATTGTTTAAAGAGAATTATAACTACATAGGACTACTTTAGCCTGTATAAAATACACAACCTCAAGGATCTCGTATTATTGTACTTTATTTCGGGATATAATCCCACCCACACGCCCACCACTGTGACTCCTGTGACGCCAGGATCTACAGCGGTAACCAACTGAAAGGCACCGTGCATGACACACGGGCAATCCCAGGGAGAGTTACAATTGTCTTGGAACCCGCAACGAATTTAATCAGAAGTATATAGTTGGAGTTGGAAAGTATGTATCTTTACTTCCTTCCAAAGCAAAGCGGGAGACTGTGTAATGCCAAATATAGACAAAGTGTCTATATGGAAAGAGTGTAGACACCACGGACAGTGACAAAACTATAGGGCCTAAATTTGATTGCTATAATAGGTATGGCAGAAACGGCTAAATGCACGTAACGTATTATTAACGTATTAAACGTATTATTGTATGTATGCGACTGCTTACAGTGCTTTCTATGAGATTCCGGAATCATTTCCGGACGACCGGATAGGGGAATCGGTAGTGCAATTGCCTGCTACGCAGAGATTGCGGTTTCGTTTCCCGCTCAAGACAAATCTTTGTGTGCATGAATCTAGGTTAGTCTTGGTCTGGGTAACCTATGTATAATAAGTATGTATTTACAAAAGAAAAAGTAAATATGTATTATGTATCAGTTATTCTAGTAGGGTGCATGAAAGGAGCCTCCCCGTGTGACGTACATAACGATTCCCTACGTCCGGCGCACCCTGGGCAATTCGCGAGTTCTCCAAAGCGAATTGGCTAACCCTTTCACTACGATGGCAAGTCAATATAAAATTTGACTCAGCCATCGACACGACGAAGAAGAAGTTATTCTAGTACCCATAGAACAAGACCTGCATAGTTTGAGACTTGATGATGTTGTGTGAAAGTTGTGTACATTTATTTATTTTTTGACTGGATGTGACTTTAGACTAAAGCAGCAAATAAAAAAACTTAAAACATGAACTTGGTAAAATTCTTAAAATTCTCAGTAGCATTGTAGAGTCTAGAATGCTGCTCGGCGTTGCCGTTGGCGAGTTGGCGATATGTCAGGCCATACCACAAAACATTACGGGTGGAATGTGAGTTATACATACCTCTGTCGTTCCCTTCTGGGAAACACAAGCCTGATGTTAGGTTACGTTTTATTTGTCGCAAATGACTCATCATTTTTACATCCTCAGCAGCAACAAACAAATAACCTTTTTTCTAAATTATAAAAAAAAATTGTCTCGTTGGTCTAGTGGTTAGCGTATGCGCCTCTCTCCGCGAGATCTTGGGTTCGACTCACGAGTCAGGCAAAGAATTATTTGTTTTTCCGCCAGGAAATTCATAAGTGGATGGCGATAGGCTCACTCAAATGTGGGTGTTGTACACCACTGCCCCACCCTTCTAGGTTATATAGGCGTGATGTTATGTTATAAAGGAAACAAAAGTACTCACTTGGCACTCCAGATACGAGTCGCAAAGGCCTGAGCACTCTGAAGGCTCTTAAGGCCTTCACGTCGAATGTGTCCTTCGATATAAACTGCAGGGCCATACTGACTATACTGTAAACAAATAAAAAAATATAAAAAAAAAATCACATATTATAAACCTCTGACACAGCCTTCTGGATAATATTGGCGTGATGATATAAAATGCATGTTATAATAATTATTATGTTTATCAAAATGGAAATAACTAATATTTTTACGGTAACAGAAACAAAGTATTAATTAAGTAAATAAAAAAGTAAATGTATTGAAACAAACCTATTTAATTAACTATATTATATATTAAGTTAATAAAAACAAATAGGTACCAACAAAACTTTATTTTCAGATTTACAAAAGCAATGACAACTGTAGTCTATGGTGACGTTAAAAAATAAATGTAAAAATAATGCTACACCGCCTCTTTTTAATCCGTTAACTTTTTAATTTGACATTGGCATCTATTTGGTAAAAACTTTAAGCAAAATGCTCACGTTTTAATTAAAATGATGTTAAAATGCATCTAAATCAGTATTTATACTGTTATCTTTTTTATTTTCCATAAATCCAAATTCTCACCCTATAGTTACGATGGTGAAATCAAGACTGTTCCACGTGTTCCTCAGGTACGCTCCAGGGTGGAACAAGAAGCCGTACGCGATGATCTTCATCACGCACTCCCCGGAGAATATCGCCATGAATATCCATTCTACTTTTTCCTGAAAATGTGAAGCATATTCGAATTAACCTTGATTCATGTTTACATACAGACACAGGCCAGAATAAATGGAGCGTGCAGAAAGTCGTGCAAGAAAAACCTATCAACAAACCAAGGTGTCCTCGCTGCAATTGAAAGAAAAATATTAATATTAAAGTAGACACATAAAGTGCATTGTTCAGGTGTTTGGTTCTTTTTTTTTAAAACGACGCCCGTACTGTGAATCATTCCTCTGTCGCTGGGGTACATACATTTCACAGACACAGTTCACACCCAAAATCAAAACAAATCTTTGCTGGTCATACAAAGATTTGTCCCGTGTGGGGATCGAACCCACAACACCAGCGCTATAACCACTACGCTAACCGTTCACTCGTATCTCTATATATCGTAAGTTAACTTTCCAGTTGTAACATCTACTTAATGTCTATTAAAATTTCTGCAGTTTTGACCTTTTGAACCAAGACTTCTAAACTTGCCATTCTATATTAAAATATAGGAATACTCACCAATATTTGATTAGTATTATTCGTATCACCTACAGGAAAGGGTGTGAAGACGGCTAACGCTATACAATTGGCGAATATAGTCGTCAATATCATGTACTCGAACGGTCTGGACATTTGTTCAGGAAATTATACACAAACAATATCATAGAATTAATTCGTATATGGTTTGGTCGACCATGGTGTTTTCATTATTAGAATAGATGGATTAATTGGTGTATAGTGAGATTGATTTTCATATTAACTTATCATAACCATTGGCGTAAGTGATCAAGAGAAATTAGCTTCTCGTATAAGTTTTTTTTTTTTTATACTACGCCCACAGCGATCGAACGTGTAGTCCACCTGATGGTAAGTGGAGTACAGCCCATGGACATCAACAATCCACAAAAGCAGATTATAGATGCATCGCTGCAGCTGAGGACTACGGTGGTATGCCTCATGTGCCAGTAATTTCAGGGCCTGATCTCACCACCAAACCGGAACACAGTAATGGTAGCACTACTATTTGGCGGCAGGTTAAAGGTGAGACGGTGGTGCTGCCGCCCTCGAGCTCATTCACAAGAGCTCTACCACCAGTAAGAGTTGAAAACAAAGAAGACCATAACGACATTTCCTAGCTTTACCCTGTAATATTTTTGTAAATTATAATCGATAAAAGCAGAAGACTAACGCTAAAATAAGTGCACATTATAATAATTTTTGTAGTCACATGGAATAAATATCTTTGATCAAAAAATATTTTTCAATAAATATCTTGTATTTTGAGAGTCTTCTGAATGAATAAGTACAATTTGACAGGTTTACAGAATAGATATTTCCTTCGTTTCATAATTTATTGGTCGCAAAAACAGCCATTATGCGCCACGGTGATTTTATGGAGTTATGATGACGACGCTCTAATGATATTTATGTACTGGTTTATAGCTTTATTTCAATAGAAAACATTGTGTTATGACCTACTTAAAATTGATTTTCCAAATAATAATAATTGGATGAACTGTTTCCAGTTTTGCTTTAGTGTATCGAGTAATATGGCCATATCATTTTGGGTCACCTTTTGGGTCACTCAATGATTGATTCCTAGATTTTTAAAATACGTTTTAGCGCAGGCTTTTAAATTTATTAACTCAATTTTAAAGCTCGCATCTCCGGGTACAATATAGATCTTCAAGAGTAATGATGCAAGTATGACTGATTCTACGTCATAATATTAAGCTGCAGTTTTACCAGTTCTTGATGTAGTTTCTATAAAAGTTTAAGTTGTCAAACAATTTCCAAATAGGTTAAAAGGGAATTACCGGTACTGCTGAAACTAGACCTGTGAAATAATGATGGTGATTCAATGACAAGAATTTATAAAGGATACTTCCATTCCACAATATCATAACATAATTTCCTAAGCGGGTTTTTCAGTCCTAAGCAGAACAGACTTCTTTTCGGTCTCTCTGGCTGTGGTTTTCCCCTGGGCCTGGCTGGTTTCTTGGGGGCGGGGGCTGCGGCTGCGTTGGGGTCAACGCTCTCTGCTCCCGGGGTCTGCGGCCATGTTGCTGGCTGTTCCGCCATTTTTACCTGAAAAAAGGAAATATATATTTAAAATCATGATGTTCTATCTCTGGTAATGATTTAAGATGTTTAACGTCTAGTAGAATGCCTAGAGTGTGATGCTTCCAAATAGATAAGAAAAAGGGAGTATTTACACTTTTAATTAGTATATTTTATAGTTTTCACTAATGCAACAAGACAAACAGATTGTGATAGATCTTATAATCAGTTATTCATAAGTTTCGCAAGGCAAACCACAAGAATTTACTACGAGGTCTTCGAGTGAATCAAACAGAAACTATTATATCGCATAATAATAGAATTTATGACATTTCAGAATTTATGGCTTTCTGAGGATATAACTATTGTAAAACGAAGCTTTTATAACTTATTTAAATTCAAACAGTAAAAGACTATTAAAATTTAAGAAAATAATCGGCTAAGTGCGTGTCGGGCCACGCGCAGTAGGCTTCCGTAGTCGTAACAACATATTTCGACTTAAAAGGGATTTACTATCTGTATTAAACAAGTAACATCTTCATACAAGTCATTACTTTCAAAGGTTTTTGTAATTTGCACGAATTATTCTAAGTATCTCTAAGCATTTTACACTTTGGACCCCAATTACTCTAGAACTAATTAAGTTAAAGTAACCAGATAAATGGCGTCCTTCAGAAAGGAAATGTTTGTAGTACACGAAACCAGCTAGCACGTATGACGAGATGTATGAATGTTGAGGAAGCGAAAGAAGTATGTAAGGAACGAAGCACATGGCGTTCCATCGTCTCTGCCTACCCCCGTGGGATAAAGGCGTGATTTTATATTATGTATTATGTATGTTTATTTATGTTTCAAGAATTTTGAACGAAATATTCTGAGTAACTGCATCTGACATTTCGGACCCCTATTCCTCTTGAACTAATGAAGTGAACTTATCCGCTATAGTTTTCCTTTAAAGTTCATTACATGTACTACCGACACAATTTATTTCAGATTTTGGGATGCAGTAGTTTAGCTTTTAGAAGGGGGGGGGGGGGGGGACGCTCTACTCGAACAAAAATTTGCTCTTTAAAGTTAATTATCTCGCAAACGGATCTCTAAATCAAAAAACTGTCTTAGCAACCCCTGAACGTTTTTAAAAGTCCTATCTAAAAATACCCCACACTATGGGGTAGGCGACAAAAAAAAACATCCCTACTTTACATGTAGGGGAGCTACCCGAAAAAAATATATTTTTCCAAATTTTATTCTACGACTTTCTTTGTATAGTTAACATACATGTTTATGCAAAATTTCAGTTTTCTAGCACCAACGGTTTCGTCGCTATGCCTCGGACAGACGGACGGACAGACGGACATGGCGAAACTATAAGGATTCCTTGTAGGTACTACGGAACCCTAAAAACAGATTTATTTTGATGTTTTGTTCCCCCCTTAACTTAAAAAATACGTATTTTTGAGGTATGAGTAAAATTGTTTGAATATATAAAACAACTAATGATGTGTATCTAGAAACTTCTCCAGACTTCCTTTCGCGTAGCATCTTATAGTACCCTGTCCTAAAAATTACTACAGGTAAAAACTAGTTTTTTTTTAATGTTTTTAAGTACGTATTGGCTACTTAACTAGAGCAGCTACGCAGCAAAGGCAGAGAATTTTCTCATAAAATAATCGGTGTCACCGGATCATAGACGCTAAATGAAAATCACATGATTAATGGTGTCCCCAAATACACATCTGTATGAGATATGTTTAATTATTTGAGCAATATCATAAGTAGTGTTTATGAGTTGTGTTTACGGGAGGCTATGACTGTATTTTCCAACGTTTCTGCCTAATGTACCAGTGTCCAGTGGGAAGGGAAGAAAATAAATATCTTAATGGAGGCTTACAAGATGTAAGAAATGGCTTAATTGTGTATTTGTTTAAGTGATTATGAGAAGATTATTATAGGTACGCACTAGACTTCACATCCAAATCTTAGCGCCCACTTCACTAACAATGTGTCAATTTGATTGTTTTTTTTTATATATTTGTGTTCGCCGATTTTCGAAGACGCCTGGACCTTGTCTTTTGGTCCCATTTTCATCAGGTCACGATCTGATGGTTGGATCCTAGAGATTGAGGGCAACCCCCAAATTTTAAAGGCTTCTACATTGTTTTCCGTATATTACCTAAAGCTACTCGGATATTTGCATAGCAGTCAGTACTTCATGTTGTTAAGCTGATGCTGTTGTAGAGGAACAGGGTGTGATGTTCCTCCACCACAAAGGGAGGATCCTCCGACCAGGCTCGGTGGTATTGCCTGGCGGACAGCTGTCCAACGGTAGTGTATTGGAAGTGGTATATATAGTTACTTGCTGTGAACATTTCGATATCGCGATTCAGCACTCGTCGATATATGTCACGTGACTGGTTAAGTGCGGATACCGCCACACTGTAAAGCACAACGCCTCAACGGTTAGGAGTACGGAATAATTTCTTCAAATAAAGGATTAAGGCTGTTAACTGTATTATTTTAAGTTATACACAGATGAGGCGAGACGTTGAATATTACTAAAGTATTTCTTACCTTCAAGTGAATTTATTGTAAATAAATAAATATCTCCCAACTTACACACAACGCCATCTAGCCCCAAACTAAGCAGAGCTTGTACTATGGGTACTAGAATAACTGATACTAATACATATATCCTTTTCTTTTGTAAATACATACTTATTATACATAGAAACACCCAGACTAAGACAAACCCCCATGTTCATGCACACAAAAATTTTTCTAAAGCGGGAATCGAACCCGCGACCTCGGCGCAGCAACCTCGTATTGTAATTATTGACGGTTTGTTTTGTTTTTGTAAAATTTGTATCTTTTCAGTGCATTATTTTCAACCAGTTGGGTTTTTGGTTTTTATAATACCAAATAGTTTTATTGATTTATACTGCGGGTGGAGCCACGCGCAGAAGCAAGTGTAAAATAAACTTGATATTGATATACATCAATAAAGTAGGCCAATGTTCACGTAGCGTAGGTAGATAGACAAACAGTCAATGAATCCTACAGTCAAGAACTCAATACGTCCGCGTCAATATGAATGCGTAAGCGCAACTCACACCTACGATTCTGAGAATAATAAATCGACACGTGGAAAAACAAAGCTATTAAATGTTTATAGAAAATATCCAGAGACTAGTTTTAGACCGAGGTTCCGCCCGCGTGGTACTGTAACCCTTTCTTTAAACCTACTTTACTTATCGATGATTAGTTGAGTCGATTTTTTTCCCGAACTCAGGCGTTTAGATTGTGCGTCGTACTTCGGTTTGGCTGTCAAGGCGATATGCCATGTGTCAAAGGTGACATATTTTGTGACAGTGGTAATTGTCTCTGGATATTTTTCTTGGTGCGAGCGAAGGGAATTGTGCATTTCCGGGTCGAGAAGAGCTTTCTTTTGGGTCAAGTCGTGACACGAGTCGGTTAAGCGGACTTGGTGTCACTTTTTTTCTTTAATTGCCCCTCCCGGGTTAACTACCTATTACGCAGTACGTTGATAAGAAATAGCCCATGTTTATCTAGACTACAAGATTTATATGTGCAAAATTACATCAAATTATATACGTCCATGATCATTCATACATGACCGAAAAATTATTAAGTTTTAGTAAATTGTCGGTCACGCTTCATTAAAGCTCACCCACTTGCGCTGCATTACGATCCATTTATAATTATAAACATGCTAAAAGTTTTTAAACAAGTCTTCATATACTTGTCAAATCATATATAATAATAATATTTTGTACATTTAGGATTAAACTTACACTGGATTGGTACACAAATCAATGTATTTTATTATTTAATAATGAAATTTAAAAACAAACAAACCCACTTCCGCTGTCACGATCATCTCATGTTTAGAACGTTATTTCTTTAAAATAGAAATAACTTGCAAATGCAGTCATTTCCGGTTCTTAACATTTTTTAGGAGTCAGTTGCTCGTCTCTTACTTCTGTTAACTTTGTGAATATATATGTGTAGAATAAAAGTGATAAGAAGTTTGTCAGTTAAGAATTCTTCAGCTGTGGAAACCTAATCATCAATATACAAATAAATAAAATTGAAGTGTCTGTTTTTTATGTCAAAATAACAACTTTTTTTAAGCTGGTATAGTTATTTGCACGATAACTATGTCTGTTTGTATCAGCTAATCGACAAAACGGCTAGAGCAATATTGAATTTTAACACTATAGGACTACATGGCGCCTAATATAGGCTACTTTCAAATTCAAATTCTTTTAATTGTTAAAATGTGGTTTTCACAAGTGTTGGGTAACATTTGCACTGCACATTTGCCATCATACAAATATGGCATACAAATATAAAATAAACTAAACATGACAGACAAGATAGAAAAAAAAATATATGCTATTTATTATTTCAAACATTTAAACACAACTTTTTATGGATGTATCTACCACGCAAACGAAACCGCGGGAAAAAGATAGCTTTTTTTTTTAATATAATTTGGACCCCTATAACTGTTGAAGTAAAAAGTTAAAAAAATGTTAGGGAGAACAACCCTTATCACTTAGGGGTATAAAAATAGATAGTAGCCGATTCTCAGCCTACTGAATATGCATATAAAATTTGGTAAAAATCAGTAAAGCCGTTTCGGAGGAGTAAGGTAACTAACATTGTGACACGAGAATTTTATATATTATTATAAGATTATCAGTATAATCATAATAATTATGGCATTAATTTACTACGCAATGTATTTTTGTTCAAAATAGAATTTTAATACAATAAAACTCACTTGTAAGTTTCAGGGAAACTATGCGGCACTCACTAAACAACGATAGCCGAGTGGGTAACCGTAGGACTGCTTATTCGAAGGTCTCGGTTCGAACCCACGGCACACACCGTCTTTTCATAGATATGTGTGTATTTGTCTTATAAATTATCGCTCGCTAATGGTGAAGGAAAACATCGTGAGGAAACCTGCATGCCTAAGAGTGCCTAAAAGTGCACGGTGGTGTGTAAAGTCTACCAATCCGAACTTGGCCAGTGTTGTGAACTATGGCCTAACCCTTCTCATTATTAGAAGAGGCCCGAGCCCAGCCGTGGGTCATGTATTCGATACAGGGCTGCTATTATTATGCGGCACTCGAATTGGATAAGAATGTCTAGAAACCAATTAACTAAGAGCATACTGCTATTGCTACGATAAACTCAATATCTTTAAGTAATATATCGCGTGTATAGAGGTTTGCCCAAAAGACTACTCTATTGAATGAATATCTTAATTACCTAAACGAATAACTACCAATATGGGTTATAAGTGCTTCAACTAATGAGTTTATTGAACTTTACTAATGACTCCTACAAATATATTTGACCTAGTGAATAGAAATGGGCTTTTAAAAGCTTTACTCATCTGGGAATCAAACTGGGAACTACATAAATACAATAAGGGTCAGGCGAAGTATGATTTATACATACAAAAGGAATTTCGCAATCATTTGTGATTCAAGCCTTGACTAAATAGTATTATTTACATTTCGCCACTATTCATTTTTAAATAACAATACGGAGTTGGAATTGTGTCCGGTGAATGGCGATAGGTTCACCCTGTTACATAAGACCTAAACATAACAGGTGACAGGTCTGGTGTAGGTATAATAACCTTCTGGGTATACGCCTGTATCGTGATAATGCTTTGTATCATATCTATATCTATATAAATAAAAATGAATTGTTGTTCGTTAGTCTGATTAAAACTCGAGATAATTATATAAAAATGAAACCCGTTTTCCGTTGTCACGACATAGCATGAAAACGGCTTGACCGATTTGGCGGATATTTTTTTTTGTAGTTTTCTAATACTCTGTACAAGGTTGTTACGGCAAAAAAAAATTAAAAAAAAAAAAAGTATTAATAAAATCTTTCTATAAATAAAAGTTATTGCTATCTAGTATTAGTTCGATATAATACGCATTTAGTTGAAAGAAATCGGTTATTATACAGCACTACTTATTGTAAATCAGCTCTGTAATTTGAAAGCTCGTAGTTGCGCGGATCGCAAACGGAAGCTAAACGGGATTTAGGCTCGCATTCCACCAAAACGGAGAAGATAGGATATGTGTTTGAATGACAAGGTTTCTATTAACTTTTAAACTATCGCGTTGCATGATTATTATTATAATTTTGACGGGAATTAACGCGAAACATGCATATTATTTACCTTTTGGCTATACGTTTCGGCAACGGGTTACACCGGCCGTTTTCTATAGCGTACTCATGTTTATAATATAATCTATATAAAAGGCTTTGTCCTGACTGACTTAGTATCAACGCACAGCCTAAACCATAGGTCGTAGCGACTTGAAATTTGGAGGGTGTATTCTTTACAAGATTTTATCGTGCAATAAGAAAGGCTTTTTGAAAATTCGGCCTCTAACAGGGTGAAAAGTGGGACGAAAGTTTGTATGGAAAAGTGTTTGTAGTAATCATGAGGCTCGATCAATTTCAAAAATGGAACTTTGTTGAGCAATCGTGTGACAATGAGGTGTTGACATGAAGTTTCATAAAAAAAGGTTTTTATGTCAGTGTAAACTTTTTAATTGTCATTTCGGCCTCTTTAGATATCTAAGAAGTAATTGTTTTGTTTAAAACCAACTTTAATGTAATGGAAGATAGTGTGATGTAAAAAGAAGGTCATTTAAAAAAAATAGAATAAATTCAAATCCATGGTATAAGGGCTTTTCTACACGAGTGACTATTTGGCACGATCAATTCCAAAACATTTAGACATTCTTACCGACATTCCATTTTTAACCCCCTACATAAAAACGATTAGGTGTTATCAGTTAGACGTGTCTGTATATGTGTGTGAGTCTGTCTGTGGCATCGTAACTCGCGAATGGATGAACCGTCGTGATATTTTTACTTAGAATTTATTCCTTCAGTGATAGATGTTATTGTATTTATTACATTTTTAATGTTCGCTTTAATTTTTAGCAAAAGGTTTTTTTATTTATTTTTTTATTATTTATGTACTTTTATGATATTAATGATTTACGTTTTGCATTATTTGATCTTTTTCTGATATTATTTATGTTCTAAATTTTTACGATTTTTATTAGTTGAACATTTTTGTTTTTTTATGCATGTGTTTTATTATGTTAAACATGTTTTTGATTTTATACAGTAACTTTGTTTTAAATTTAATGTTAAATTCAATTTCACGTTTTCATGTATTTTTTTAAGATTTTCATAATATTTATAATGTGCCGTGTGGTCCGACCCTAAGCATGCCTGATTGTTTTGGAATTGACCGGCGCATTTTTCTGCTCGACCAAAGTTTTAGTAGAAAGTCGAGCGGTGAAAAGGTGAACTAAACACTTTTTGGTAAGAACATGCTTGGCGGAGGACTTTATAACTATGTAAAGATAGTCTGTCATCTGCTTCAGTGCCATCTTGACAGTTCGCAAAACTGTTGTCACGGTGTACAGAATAATTATTTGTTGCCAAGTGGCCAATTATTAATTCGAAATTCAAGTTTTAATATTTAAATGAAAAAAAAAAACTTCGAATATTCTAGACCATTCTCTCATTCTCTCTCTCTAGCGATTGCTCGGTTTAGATATTGTGTAATTTGTTCGGCGATCACTGTTGTTCATTGTTGTTATTTTAATTTCTGTTTGATTTTCTTCCGTGTTGTTTGTGTAATATGATTTCTTTCGTTGCTTAGGTTGAATTTTGTTATTGAAAAAATAGTAAATAAATAAATAATAATAATTGTAAATATTTTATGAACAATAATAATATTAGTTTTTTTTTTGTTTTATTATAATTTCCTCAGAGGAATTACTCAATAATTTCTTTAGTTGGTTAAATTTTTTCGTTTTTGGGCTGAATTTATTTATAGAAATAATTTAATATTGTACCTAAATTGTAAATATTTTATGGACAATATTATTTGATTTCTGTTTGTTTTTTTGTTGATTGTGTTATAATTTGTTTCGTTTAAGTTGTTTAGTTTCTTGGTTGCATTTATTTATAGACAAAATAATATTGTTAACAAATTGTTATTATTTTATGAACAATATTATTTATTTGTTTTCTAATTGATTTGTTTTTTATTGATTGTTTTTGTTTTTTGTGTTCATATCTCAACATGACAACAGAAAATATTAGCATGAACGGAATAGACATGAATCTTACTATTGTCCCTATAGTAGGCGATGGCGCATGTCTTTTTCGTTTGCTGTCTTATTTGTTGTATGGTATACAAGAAGGATCTTAGATCACGTGGTACAGAATTGGGATGAGTTTGCTGTGATGTCCCATGCCAGCAACGGTGACAATTATATGACGAAGGAAGAGTATGCTTTAGATATGGTAGATCCACAGAAATCGTCAATAATAGAAAATATCATCAAACAAAACAAATCAGAAACTTTAAGGTAAATGGTTTTGCAAAGTGAGAAGTTACTCACAGATGAACAGCTTTGCATTTATAAACAGATCATTGGGAGTATTGAGAAGGCAGAAGGGCATTTTATTTTTCTGGACGCTCCTGGTGGCACGGGAAAAACCTTACTCATTATTTTTTTATTGGCATAAACAAGGAAAAACTATGGTATTGCTTTAGCTGTAGCATCTTCAGAAATTGCAGCAGCATTGTTGGAGGGCGGCAAGACAGCTCACGCTGCCTTAACTCACAAACAGAATAATGTAGCTCAAGTACTCCGCGATTGCAAATTGATTGTTTGGGATGAGAGCACAAAAAGGAGGTTTTGAAGCTCTAAACGAACTCTTAAAGATATTCGGGGCAACAATAACACGATGGGTGGAGTTACCGTCCTTTTAGCTGGAGACTTTCGTCAGACTCTGCCCGTGGTTCCGCGGGGAACTCTAAGGTGTCTTTTGCAATGACTACAAATAAAGCTCAGGGTCAGTCACTGAAAACAGCAGGATCGCAACATCGATCCGAGGGGGAACTGCTTCTCACACGGCCAGTTTTATGTCGCCTGCTCAAGAGTAAGTTCGCCTCGAGATCTGGTTTTGTTGGCACCTGAAGGGAAGACTTCGAATATTGTTTACAAAGAAATACTTTAATTGGGTATTTATTTATAATGATAACTCAACTTACGATAACTAACAATCGCGAGCAAAGCCGCGGGCTAAAGCTAGTAATAATATAATATGCATGTTTCGTGTTAATTCCCGTCAAAATTATAATGACAAGGTTTCGAAAACGAAACCAATCAGGTCATTTAAGCACATCTCCGCTCCTCTTTTGTGGAATCCGGATCATAATTATTCTGATAAGGGTCTTGGTTTCCGAGTGACGTTTTCGGCTCAGAGAGTAAGGTTCGGGCTATTAACAAGTTTCTAGGCATTCGTCATAGTAATTAGAAACTAAAGCTAGTATAGATAAACATCAGTTTTTAAGTAAGAATATTATTTAACCTGGTACTTATTGTATTATATGAAGATTAGGTGACAGTTACTGTAGAGGAACGGGTTTAATGTTTCTTCGTCACATAGGGAGGATTCTGCTACCAGATGGTATCGCCCAGCGGACAGCTGTCCAACGGCAGCGTCTTCGAAGTTGTATTTATGTACACTCGCTGTGAACACTTTGTTATCGTGATTCAGAACTCTTTGACATATGTGACGAGTGTGTCATTTCTGTCTTGTATCATGCGGCACTTCTTGACGTTGTCAATGTCATCCGTCATCTAAATCTATATCTATCTATTATATATATAAAAATGAAACCCGTTTTCTGTTGTCACGACATAGCATGAAAACGGCTTGACCGATTTGGCTGATTTTCTTTTTTGTAGTTTTTCAATATTCTGTACAAGGTTCTTACGGAAAAAAAAATATAAAAATGAAACCCGTTTTCCGTTGTCACGACATAGCATGAAAACGGCTTGACCGATTTGGCTGATTTTTTTTTGTAGTTTTCTAATACTCTGTACAAGGTTCTTACGGAAAAAAATATTAAGAAAATCTTTCTGAGAAGAAAGATTAAAAAATATACATTTAAACTACACCTACGTAGAAAGTACCTCTTTGCAGTATCTAATACGGAGAATATCTATCAAAGAAAGTTAGTCTTTTCAGACGAGTTCTGAAAAGCAACATGTAATGTATGTTAGAGGTCTGAAATATTACTCCTAAAAAAAACAGAAAACAAAATGAAAAAAAAAAGAAATTTAAAAAAAAAGTTCATTACTCCCATGGGAGTAATGAACTTTTTTTTTAAATTTCTTTTTTTTTTGGTAAACCTTAAATAAAAAAGAATATTAAAAGAATAAAATAACTACTTTTATATAAATAAATAAATTAATATAACTTAATTATTTATTTATTTATTATACACTTTATTGTACACCTGGAGTTTACAGTATTAACTTATTTCTAGTGAAAACAGTACAATGGGCGGCCTTATCACTAATAGTGATTTCTGCCAGGCAACCTTATATAAATAAACCACTAAAATCACTATTATTACCTGTTACAAAATAATTACAAACGTTTTTTCACAAATCAACTTCATAAAGTGTAGCTGGCTGCATGCGATTGTTACCCGTGTCTCTATGCGCGTATGAAAGAAGAAATTGTGAAAATTTTTGCATTTCGCTCCAAATCCCTCATCATTTTAAAACTTTTGAATAAACAATTTGTTGCAAGAACTTAATATGTCGAGTGATAGTGATACTGACGATTTATTGACTCCGGAGGAATTGAAAGTAACTGCTCAAGCAGTGATTGAGGACCTCTTACCACAAAAGTCAAGAATCAGATATAATAAAGCGTATGCAGATTTTCTGCAATGGAGAAGTGAGAAAAATGCACAATCTTTTTATTTTCCTTGTAGGTGTAGTATAAAGCACTATGTATAACTTGGGCGAAAGTTTGATTTCTTTCGGGTGTATTAAGGCCCTCAGCTACGCTTCGGGCCTCAAACTACACGCTCAATGAAATCAACTACTTTCATCCCTTGGTGTACAATGTACTATTAATTTTGCATATTTAAAAAAAAAGCGCGTTACGAATGTCAACGACCAACGTCATTCAATTTAAAACAATAAACTCTGTGGTCAGCTATACAAAATAAAGTAGTGCATCAAATTTACGCTAAGGCGGTACGAAGTTCGCCGGGTCAGCTAGTTGTTGATAAAAGAAGATACAAAAATCATAACGCGAAATCACAATCTTATTATGAACGTCTGGTTCGTCGCTTATTAGACACATATTGTACGCACGCATCGGGGTATCTACTAAACTTCTATATAAATTAGCAATTAAACTGTCCAATGGTCCAAATGACATTACCAAATATACACAAGCATTAAGACAAGCCCACCCAGTCTCGACCAAATCTTTACAAATCACACAAATATTTCGAATCGAACACATTAAAAGTGTTAAAAACCCTATTAATCATCCACAAACCGCCTACTTCTTTGCAAACTTCATTCAATAGCATAAATTTAATTTTCACCACACCAGCACGAAAAAGATCGTTTGCTTGCCAGAATTCAGTGAGTAAAAACTGTTTTTACTCACTAGTGAGACATTGTGATTCAAATTTCGAAACACAAAATCCTTCCAATGAATAGGTGCTGAAAAAAAAACAAAGCAGCCACCATGTAGGTTAGTCATAAACATTGACATCAATTTTATTAAAGAACTACAACGTTTTAATTATTTTAAACTATTTAAATACACGCTTATTTAGTATTTTAAAGTTTTTATATTCGTGATTGACCTTTTTGATTGATATTAAACTCTATAAATAAATGTTACGGAACCGTAGACAGAGAATGGTATAGACGACTGATAGCTTCGATCTCCCTCACACAAGACAAAGATAAACTTACGCCAATTTTGTGTAAAAAAACAAGACAGGTGATAAGATTTTTTGTTTCGCCATGCGTGTCGGGTTTTTGAGCAAACCTTGAGGTTTGCTCAAAACTTTATCAATCAAACTTGACATATTTGACAACGCTGGCAAAATAATTTGGTATTTTTATATTTTAGTTAGTTTAAAGCTATAAAAGTTACGTGAAACCTGAAAAATATTAGCAATTTTTTAACTATAGTGTCTTTATTAAGCATTATTGTAGGAAATATGGTGCGGTGTAGTGTTTTAGGATGTAAAAGTGATAGTAGAAGAAAACTGCCTGAATTATCGTTCCACTCGTAAGTATAACACATTTTGGCCTTTGAATCATATGCCAGGTTGTATTTTCAATGATTTTATCTTGTGTGAACTATGTTTGTTTATAATTTGATCGACAAAATCATCTTAAATATGAAATTTTAGTATTCATAACCTACTTTAAAATATTGTTAGATGTTGTCAAGACTTCCATATTTTTTTCCCCAAAATTGTGGGTAAAATTTTATGTTGCATTTCTTATGATAAATATATCATGTAGTATTTTAGTCAGTTTCAATATCTTAATTGCATAACAGTTTCCCGGAAAATATTGATTTAAATCCGAAGTGGATTGAAGCTACAGGACGAAAAAATTGGGCTCCGAGTAAATTCTCTTAAGTTTGTAGCAGACATTTTGGACGACATGAATCTATATATATATAAAAGAAAGTCGTGTTAGTTACACCATTTATAACTCAAGAACGGCTGAACCGATTTGGCTGAAAATTGGTGGGGAGGTAGCTTAGAACCGGGAGAAGGACATAGGATACTTTTAAAATATTTTCGAGGGCAAAATTTTATCGAGGGCGAAGCCGCGTGGGGCAGCTAGTTATTAAAAAAAGAGAGTAACTCTTTTGTTAATGAATGCTGTGCCACACAGGTAAATTAATATTTAACCTGTAGGATACATTATATACAGCGTGTATATATAATATTAATTATTATTTGAGTATTTTCAGTTGAGTATTATAGGGGGCTATTTATTTATATATATTACAATATTTGGGTATAGTCAAGTTGAGATACTTTGAATTGATGCGCAACACTGAAAGGAAATCTACGTTTTTTACGGTCCTAAGGATTTTACGTGCAATATAGACTTGAATATTTGATTTCGTTTTAATAAAACTAGCTATGGTCCGTGACTTTTGCTCTGTGGGATTCGTTGATCCTCACGTTTTTACCTGTGGCAGCCGTAACTGCCCGTCCCCGTGCGTGAGTTAGAAAGTATGTTAAACGCCATCTATTTAAACTTTTGCGTAAAGTTACTATTAAAAATTTTACAGTTTCAGGCAAAAGAAGCAGTGGATGAGCTAGCATAGTAATGCCGTCAACGAGTAGCCAAGAGTATGTGTCTACTAAACTCAATACTATGATGCCAGCAGTGACTGTTCAAAAACACGCAGCTGAAGCGCTAGATGTGAAACTTCCAACATTGGTTAATCGACTTAAATTCAGTCATTACCTATGCAGTATTAACATAACAGTACATCACGCAATATGTTCAATAAACCGAACAATTGTTCTTTATATCTGTTTTATTTTCATAAAATAAATACATTTTTCATTTTGGAATTAGTAAATAATATATCTTAATATTTTGGCAAATTTATCCAAAAACTAGGGTAATTTAATTTGCACTGTCGCCACACTGTGCCGAGATTCTCTGTCTCGCTGTTGACCACGCCATTCCCTTATCCAGTACTATCCTTCATCCAAGTACGGAACGAATTGCCGAACGCACATTTAAGAAAAAAAAGTCTGTGTCTGTGTCAGTCATCGCGGGCAACTATAAATTCTTTTCAGTTTATGTTTAATTGTCTACTAGAACTTTTTAACAAAAAAAAAGTGAATCCAGTGATGAAGAACTTTGTGGAACTCTAAAAGAGTTGCGACAACTTGCTTCTAACACAGAAGTTTGCTTTTTACCAGAAAAATCACGTGAAAAGTATTTGAAAGTGAACGACATATTTAGTTAGTGGCGACTTACAAAAGGCCTTAAAACGCATTCTGAATCGGTATTACTGTCGTATTTCATGGAATTATTCCAGGTTAAGCAATCGAGTACGAGTTTATTTAAATCTTAATATTTTCTCACTGGAAGAGGTGAAAAGTTTTGTATGCAACGCGTGAGAAAAATTTAATTTCCATTTCGTGACCTCTATATTTCGCTTGCCAAGTAGTCTTTATAAGAATCACTCGCTACGCTCGTGATTCAATTGAAGACTACTACGCAAGCTCAAGATTTAAAATTGGCACTCACAACAGAAATATAAACTTTTTCTCACTTGTACCATAAATAACTATTATCTATCATACAAACATGATTAAATGAAAGGCGATAATCACTCAGAGTAGTATTTTCAATAAAAACAGTTCAGTTCAGCTATAGCTCACACTTCACTTCTGATGTATATTTGGCAGTTTGCCATCAAGATTTTAAATCTAATTGGTTAGTACCATCCGTCATTTTTAAATATAATGGGTCTGTTATCTGAATGTGATTGGAGATATCCTCGAAGTGATGAGACCTTGGGAAGTGTTAAGGCCGGATATTTCGATACCTTTTTAAAATACAGATGTTTAAGCTTCCAGTTGAAGATATGATTATTTATTTGTTTCTCTGCTCCACCCTAGGTTGACTGTTTGAGAATGCCACTAGGCATTAAGTCCACCTATGTACCATTTTGTGTGCAAAAAGTTAAATAAATAAATAAAAGATATCTAGATAGATAGAAGGATAGGAAACGCTGTCTTTTGACGTCCGTTCTATACTAGAGGGACTAACAGCGATCATTGCCGAAGGCAATATAGCCAAAACTAAACGTATTCTTAAAAGCAGCCATGTATCTAATACTTGTCCCACTGCTGGGCTCGGGCCTCTTCTCATGATGAGTAGTCCACCACGCTGGCCAAGTGCGGATTGGTAGACTTAACACATCCTCAAGCACTTTTTAGGCATTCTCAGGCATGCAGGTTTTCTCACGATGTTTTCCTTCACGGTTAGCGAGCGATAATTTTTATGATAAATACACACATATCTTCGAAAAGAAGAATCTTAACGATTTATTTACAGAGGTGTGTTGTGGGTTTGAACCCAAGACCTTTGACTTTGCAGTCCTACGGACTCCTTCTCGGCTATCGCTGCTCCGTACCCTTGCTAATTTTGTAGCTCCGTATTTTTAAATACTGATCAATAGGATGACAAATATTTTGTCTATTCGTCTCCCTATTGGTAATTTACATTTAGTTCCAGATATTGCCGTCGTCAATGAGTTTCAGCGCGATCTCTAACTTATCTGATTAGTAATATAATCTACATAGGTACTACGGGCCATCGTTAAACCATCTATCTCACCCCTAATAGTACCCACTACGCAAACATGATACCAATTAACGGCTAACTAACATTATACACCTACTCTAATGGTTTCGTCTAGACAATGGGAATATACGCCATATACAGTCGGGATCTATGATGACTTTTCAAGACCGTATTCTCTAATATATTATAAAAAAAATTAAGAAATCATTAGGCAAGACTTTTCTAAATAATATTTGGGATTACTTCAATAGAATTTTGTAAAAAAAAAATAACAGTATACAAAATAGATGTTACTGAAAGTATTGGAAGAGGTCGTCCTCGAAAGAGATTATAAGGACCAGATAAATGACGTCCTTTAGAAAGGACATATTTATGTAGTACACGTAACCGGCGAGCATGTATGACGAGATGTATGAATGTTGAGAAAGCGAAAGAAGTATGAAAGGAGTGAAGCACATGGCGATCCACTGTCTCTGTCTACCCCCGTGGGATAAAGGCGTGATTTAATGTATTTATGTATGTATGTTATACAAATCAACCACCAGTTTTGAAATCCTACAGACTTATGATGCTTTTGACGGCACTCTTGATAAGACTGGTTACGGAATATCAAGCTTTTGAGGATAGTCAAGCTAGTAAAAAGATCATCACCAAAACAAAACATTTGTTACTAGCTTATGCGCGCGGGTCCGCCCACTAAATACGTCAAAAAAAGGAGCCTATATTATTCTTGTACTATTATGCACACCAAGTTTCGTTAAGAAAATCTTCGAATCTACTGGGGATTCGAAGATTTTGAGGTTCAAACAAACAAACAAACAAAAAAACTTCCCTCTTGACATATATTGATAGCATTTGTAATTATATGGAAAACTTTTTTATGTCTCAGAAATATAAGCAATTGCTACACGAGGATTGCCAAATCTAATATAGTCTATCATCAACCTAATGAATCAAACAAATGCGATTTACACAATTCCACTATTTTCATTTTAAAAAGAATGCCTATGTTTTTAACACGCTTATATATTAGCTTCACCTGTATGTATGTATGTATGTAACCGACTCCTTTGGACTCGATTTTGACCCATTTTAAGCGGACAGATTTCATTAAAATTTTGCACACCTGTCAAAGATCGATGACAATGCAATAATTCGATAAAAAAAAAAAAAAAAAAAAACGCTTTTATAAATAAAATAATAAACCAAACTAAAAGTAGAAAAAAGTGAAAACAACAAATACTAGTATTATTGTGAAAAAGCGTGGGTTGCTCGATAGACGAAAAATATGGCACAGAGCGCCCCACGCTATTTTTTACAATAATACAAGTATTTTTTGTTCATTACCATTTTCAGCTTATATTAGGAATTATTTTCACTTTTTAGTTAGAAGTACTTTAAAAGCGTGTTTTTTAGTTTTAAACTATATTTTTATTTTACTACAATATTAAGAGGCTTCTACATAATGTAAGCTGCCACAAGTATTTAGGTAACGGCTTTGTAAGTGGTACTCTATATTACACCCTGCAGCGCGCCGCGGGGTGTAGAGATTGATTGTGTAGACCAGACTGGCTTTTAAAAGGTTTTGACTATGAGTATATTTTTATATGAAACAGGGATCTTACATTACGCGATCCCTTAGATATAAAATTAACTCGAAATAATAACAAAGCATAGCATCACGCCTATACCCAGAAGGGTGTATGGTAGAGGTGTATATCACACCAACATTCCACTTTTAGGTTCCATGTGATACCAGGCACAAATCCATCTCCGTGCTGCTATTGAGAATATCCTGACGGAAAAATCCCAAAAAAATCTTTTTGCCCGATCCGGATATCAAATCCGAGACGTCGCAGAGAAAGGCGCTAACCACTTAGGCTTACTAAAATATTATTACCAAAAATAAATTAAATATATCAATAAAATTACTAATATAAATAAATTGAATTGACATATCACGACTAAAATAACTCAAAATCATTTAAATAACGCCAACAATAGTTTTTAATATCGGTGCTAAACCATTTTCCCCAATTGCTATCTAGGAGATTCATAATTAAATAAATTAAATTTATAAATTTTGGATTTTTACATTAGATAGAACGCCAGAACAATTACACTATCCAATGGTCCCAATGACAAGGCCAAATACACACATTCACTCACTCAAGCACACCCAGTCTCAGAACAAATATTTGCAAATTACACAAAGATTTGTCCCATGTGGGGATCGAACCCACAACACCAGTAAGCCATAAGAAGTAAATTGCCGAAATCCGCAACAAAATCGGACTAGTAGTTGCCAAGGAAAGCGCGAACATACAAAGTTGCATACATAAATACGAGTCAAATACGGAAGCTCTGTACATGAAGGGACGGCTAAGAATTATGCCTTTTGTGCCAATAATATCAGCAACATTAATGGTTACACAACCTTAAAGTATCAACAAAAAGAACCAATGTATTTCCAGATTATTACTCGGCAGATTATAGGTGAGACGACTGTATAACAATTTCACAAAATCTTTACGTATTCGTGACAACTTCCTCGATGTCCGATACTAAAAGTTCAACATTCATTTCAAAAGTTTCATTTTAAATGAATAACAGACAAACAAACAACATAAACATAAATTGTACACGTGTATGGATTCCACGAGCATATTGCAGTATTATGATCCATAAATATATCACTTGATCTAAATGTAGCAGTGCTTTTCTCAAGGGAGCTGTGATTGAAGATCTTTGATTGAGATGAAGTGGAGATTCCTGATTGGATCATGATAATATGAGTATCGTCTATATTGGCTAATTTCTGAAAACGTATATGTTCAAGAGGAGGTAAGTACCCAGTTGGATAGTATGTTATAACGTCATACTTCTGATGTTGCTGTGTTGCGAAGTCTCGGGTTCGATTCCCGCGTCAGGCAAACTGTTATTTGTGAACTTTTCGTCAAGTAATTCACAATAGCAGCACGGAGTTGAAATTGAGCCCGGTGGATCGATCAAGGCTCACCCCCTACCGCATGGGACCTAAACTTTACAGGTGTGTTGCCTCTGCAACAGTACAGTTTTAGTTCTATATGAGTCGTTTTGGGCTTGAAGAATAACCTACACTACGATGTTTTACATTCTAGGATTTAAAACTAACACTAGTATTGTACAAAAAAAATTGTAATATGTCATTTTATAAATAAAGAACTTTTGAAATTGAAAAAAAAAAGAAATTGAAATTGAATTGATTGCCTCTGCAACACCCTTCTGGTTAATATAGGTGTGATGTTATGTTCATACTTCTGACGTATATGTTGATTGTTAATAACAAAATACAGACATCGACTAAATATTTTCGATACATTGATGATAGATACTATATACAACTTTTGTAAACTTTTGTTAACTATTATACATTTAACTTAATTGCAAGTTAAATATCCCCAGAATATATCATGTACTTTAGCAGTCAGTCCATATACTATCTACAAATGTTTATGTAGATTTGTTGCTATCAAGTTTACTGTTTGTTTTAACAATTCAGACTCTATAATAATATATATATTAAGGCAGCGTACGAATTGACATCACGCAGAAAAATGTAGGATGATTTAGTCAATAGAGTTCAATTGCTTGGATGTGTTCAACATAACTAAATCAGGCCCTGTACGTCTGCAGCAATATGAGAGGCAATCGCAAATTCCATTTGACTTTTACATTATATTAATACAAAAGATGTGACTATTTTTGTATCAGATCGAATTTGTCTTCCTCGGTGTTTCGCTATCAAAACTTCGACTTTGGTTTTTGCACAGTTTATGTAAAGTCTTTTGATGTTCCTGTAACGTGTAACGGCTTCATGGTCTAGTGGTTAGCGCCTTACCGCAAGGTCTCGGGTTCGATTTGCGGGTCGGGCAAAGCGTTATTTGTGAAAAACAGCACGGATACGAATAAAAGCACGGATTTGGAACTGTGGCCGGTGTATGGCGATAGGCTCACCCCCTTTCCCATGAGAACTAATCATAACAGGTGAAGTGTGGGTGTTGTACACCTCTGCTACACTTCTGGGTAATATAGGCGTAATGTTATGTATGTATGTACATTTGGATGTGTGGATGTTTGTTACTTCTTCACGCAAAAACTAAGCGATGGATTGTGGTAAAATTGTGCACACTCATAGTTTATAGCCCAGATTAAAATAAAAAGTATTTTTCGACTCAACATGCGAGCAAAGCCGCGGGTGGAAGTTAGTATACATAAAATACTATGTTGAAGGTTCAAAGACCCTCTCATAATAACAGAAATACCTAATACATACAAATATGATCTGTCGCGTTATTCCAACATCATTTCGGATCCCAAACACGTCTTTCATTATTATTTCAGCCACGTCTTACAGCATTGTCGTTTTTTTTAGGAATTTTCTTATGAATAACGGGATAGGACTAGCACACATGTCATTTTTTAGTCGCGCGATTCTAGTAGCGACCCAACCGCACGAAGTCGCAAGATCGTGTGCCGCATCGATAGAAACACTATTTTTATAGTGCAGCGATCGAAAGAAAAAGTATCTTCAAAATACGACGCTGCATGGATACAATCGACTATTACAGATCTTATAGCAGCCCTGTATCTAATTCATGGTCCCACTGCTAGGCTCGGGCCTCTTGTCATGATGAGAAGATTTAGGCCATAGTCCACCACGCTGGCCAAGTCTGGATTGATGGACTTCACACTGTTTCGAGCATTTTTTAGACACTCTTTGGCGTGCAGGTTTCCTCACGATGTTTTCCTTCACCGTTAGCGAGCGATAATTTATATGATAAATACACACATATCTTAGAAAAGACGAATCTTAATAATTTCTTGATAAAAGTGTGTGCCTTGGGTTTGTACCCTAGACCTTTGACTTCGCAGTCTTACGGTCTCCCACTCGGCTATCGCTGCTTTATTATTACAGATCACCTATGCTGAAAGTAGTGTGTGTGCTACGGCCCTTAGTATTATGAATAATCTATCCCTTGTCGAATATCAAGGGTGAAAAAGCTCACTTAGAAAAGCACTTTCTTTGTCGGTATTGTTGTTGAAGTTATAATATAAGTCTGTCGCTGTGAATTATGCACATACACAACGTTTCATTTACTTTTCAGACTACGACAATTAATACGCTAGACTAAAATTATCACAAGGCATATCAACAGAAATAATAAATTAAAAATTAAAGGAAGGTAGGTTTTGTAAGATTCGCGCAAAGTAAATTACAAGTACTGTCACTATAATCGCTTCGTAGATCATTAGATTTATTTTCATGTTATTTTTCATATTAAAGATTAGTATGACTACTGATAATGAAATATAATTGTTTTGTAAATAGGTATTGAAAAAGATACTAACGTGTTAACATACATTATTAAGGTTAAGCAAGAACTGTCCCAAAAGTAGCTAAACAACATAAGCTACAAAAGAATATTAACACACGGCAACATTAAAAATATACTTTGTTAACCTAATTTTGTCTTTACTGCTGTTCAGCGACATTTGGATTGATGGTGTGCAGCGACTTTAGGAATACTAGTGCACAGATACTTTTGAAATACCTACTCGTGTTTAACGACTTTTGTAAATTTCTGGTGTACAGGCTATTTTGTTTCCTAGTTGCGACTATAACTTATGGCATTTTCTTGTGAACTGGTGTTTTGTAAAGTTGATTCTGTTCATCGACTTTTGGGGCTGACTGTATCATATCATATATCATAATTATCAACTCAAAATAAAAGTAACTTTAATCTGAGTATCCATAATTTTAAAAAATATAAATGCGATAATGTATCTGTCGGTCCTAATGCGTCCATGGTAACGCACTACTAAATCTATCTTGATGGCTAATGTAATCTTAGCAGGTATGAATAAGAAAAAGATAATTTATTATGATACAATTTAAGATTTAAAATTACACTATATTAATAAAATACGTTAGAACTAAATATAAACCTAATATCAAATAAAAAATAAAACAAACTTATTAAATAAAACATATCTACTAAAAAGTGCAGGTGTCATAATTTTCCAATAAAATAACCGACTTCAATTACTAATAATGCTTATAAAATAAAAACTACTAAACCAAACTGAAAGTTTTTTTATGGGACCACTTGGCAGCTATTTTGCGTCGAAAAAAAAAAGAATCACGCGAATCGGTCCATTAAACGCGACGTAATCGATGTACATACATAGAAAAAAAACATACCGGCCGAATTGAGAACCTCCTCCTTATTGGGAAGTCGGTTAAAAATACGTCCGCATCCATGTACACTGCGGGTAACGTGCCCAGAAGGCTGGCGGCATTGCCACGTTGTTGCAATGCTGATCATTTGTCCAAAGTAGAAACCAGCCGTCTGGTCGCGTGAAGAGTTGACTAGTTTATGAACTTTTAATTTTAATAAGAAAATAGATAACAACCTATCAGGCGCCCAAAGCCGATGGTAGCTAGTTATAATTTAAACAAGTGTCCCTACTTACACAAGGATATTGTCGTGGTCACGTCAATAGCTGGGTTGGAGACCATAGCAATTATAGGTGGGACGAATATACATTTTTATTTAAGCTTGTTCTTTTACAACTATGCCATCAGTTATCACATTATGTTCCATTGTTATGACAAGATTGTTTATCATAAATTACTCACAAAATAGTTCTATTTCTTTCATTATTACATACGGTTTGAAAACAACAGTCACGCTCAGCTGGCTGTTCTAAAATTGGCCTACTCATGAAAAATATGTCGGCATTTTATTTTCGCATTCACTAGTATTTTCCTATGACTACTGTCAAGTATTGTTAGGCGCATAGTTAGAAGTATGAATCATTCACCTTTCACCTTTAGACGATTTTATACGGGTTAGACGAGCATATAAAGGAGACATGAATGTCATCTTAGTTTTTCGGGTTCGCGCAAACAGGCTACTTGTGTATATTTATTTATTTTTAATATTTATTTATAATAATATGTATGTATTTAATATATAAATAGTGATATGTACATATTTATTTTAAGTATACCTATGTAAGTTAATATAATATATATTTAATTTGTAGGTAAATGTACCTATTGAATTTGTAAATTTATGTAAATATTAGTTATAGTGTACCTCCTATCTCATCTATTACACCTTAAACTGCCCCATATCAGTCTAACTATCTATTTGTCCATCCAAAGGTTGCCTGTAAGATATTGCTTTTTAGCGATAAGGCCGCCCATTGTACATGTCTTAATGTTTAATTATGTTCTATTTTGTGTCTTATTTTTTGGTGTGCAATAAAGCTTATTCTATCTATCTATCTATCTATCTTGTGGCTGCCGCTTGTGGCTACCGCAAAGCAATTTACAACTTTTTTATTTTATTCAATTTGTAGTACACTTGCCGTATACAAACAAACGAGTGGCGGCGACACGACACTAGTAGCGACCACTCACTACGCTCACTACACTACCGGGTCGGCTTTTAGTGTAATGGATTTAGCTGAATATTAGAATTTTACATCCAGCGAGCGAGGCTAGGAGTAAAATTCTTCAGTATGAGCTAATAAACACTCATTGTTAGAGTATATGTCAAACTTTCTGGCCTCTGACTACCCGTAACGTCTGCCATAGGTGTTCAAAAAGCAACCGAGACCCACGGCTTAACGTGCTCTCCGAAACACAAAGGAAACTTCATTATTTTAATTAAAACTGATGTGAGTTTGTAACATTATTAAAATTATGAAATACGGGTGTTACTCACGTAATGTTGGTCTATTTAGTCGACCGCGGTTTCGCCTATACGTCTAGGCATTATCAAGAGAGTGCTATACGATAGAGTGCAAGACTGGCTGCGACTCATGCGCGACGTATCGCACTCTCTTGATAATGCCTAGACGTATAGGCAAAACCGCGGTCGACTAAATAGACCAACATTACGTGAGTAACACCCGTATTTCATAATTTTAATAAAGTTCATTATGTTAAGGTAGTCACCCATCCACAGCCGACCTCGGTTAGCATAGTTTAACCTCTAAAATCGATAGGTCCGTGCGGCTCGACTTAGCCACGAGCTCCTCCAGCCAGATTTTACATTTATACCAATCTAATTTTGTACATTCTCATGGTTTTCAGCAACATTATGATGAATAACATAAACTTTGAGACAATATAGACTCCCAATGTTGCCACAGACGTCTGTCGAATATAAATAGACTGCGAATTGCGTAGGAGTGGCAGGGGAAGGAATTAAATGAGATTTCATATGTAACGTGGTTTTTACTCCCACATCTTTATAGACTAAAACTGGAGGTATTCAACGTATTGGATCTCCACCCCCTTATTTCGAAATTATGGCCTGCAATTTTAAATCGTTATGGATTTTGAAACGAAAACCTAACTAACAAAGTCATTTATGAATTTACTTTGATGTGTTTTTTAGTTTTAAGTGTAATAATAAAGCACTTACTTTTGTACTTTTGTTCTAATGTTTACAAAATTTGTATTTATATTCAAAAGTTTATTCGTGAAGATCTATTATAGGCTCTATGTCACTTATTTACGTTAAGCTATTCAAATTGTTACATGCTGTTGATCCTCCTATAAACAAATAAATAAATTATAAAAGCTAGGATGTTAAAACGTGAGCGTGAGTTTGTTTGTTATATTTTTTCAGCAAATATACGAAGATATACAGACATCTTTTCGTTCAACTGGTGGTAGAGCTCTGGTGAATGAGCTTGAGGGCGGCTGCACCACCGTCTCACCTGCCGCCAAATAGTAGTGCTTCCATTACTGTGTTCCGGTTTAGTGGTGAGAAAATTACTGGCACATAAGGCAAAACACCGTAGTCCTCAGCTGCAGCGACGCATCTATAATCTGCTTTTGTGGATTGTTAATGTCCATGGGCTGTACTCCACTTACCATCAGGTGGACTTACACGTTCGTTCGCTGTGGGTGTCGGATAAAAAAAAAATCTATCCAGCTATCTAGACATCTATAGGCCACTTGTTATGAATGTCAATAATTTTATGCAAGTGATTAAAAGTGTATATTTGTGGATGGGTCACAGTATAAATATGTACAAACAGTACGGAAACTGCCTACAAACGTGCGAAACGGCACGCACACATAAACATGCACACCGACGAGACGCCTAAGCGGTTGTCGCGGTGTTCTCAGTAGCGAGTGCCGCTTAGGGGTCTCGTCGGTGTGCATGTTTATGTGTGCGTGCCGTTTCGCACGTTTGTAGGCAGTTTCCGTACTGTTTGTACATATTTATACTGTGCCATCGTATCATAACGAATTGTCCTCCGTGCCTAGGAAAGAACGTTAGGCCGACGCGGCGACGGTCCCGGTTGCCATTTGAAGATCTATAGCAGTCATTACGGGTAGAGGCCAGAAAGTCTGAGAACTAGTCTAACAATGAGTATCGTAACACCTTGTACTGGGTTGTGAAGATCTGAAGGCAGTCGCTGCACGTAATGTACTGATAATCAGCTAAATCCGTTAGACTAGAAGCCGAGCTCAATGTTATTGAAAAAAAACCGGCCAAGTGCGAGTCGGACTCGCGCATGTAGGGTTCCTTACCACTGTACATCTAAATAAATGTTTTTCTTTATTTTTATTATATTGGAGTTGATTGAATGAACGGTTAACGATATAATACGTATTAAAAAAGAACTAATTATTAGATCTCGTTCAAACCAATTGTAAGTGGAAGTTTGCATGGTAATGTACTTCATACGTTATTTTTATATTTATCATTCCCTTATTTTAGAAGTTACGGGGACACACACATTTTTCGACTTTGGAAGCGTCCCTCGCGCAAACTATTTAGTTTAGAAAAAAAATATATTAAAAACCTCAATATCATTTTTAAAGACCTATCCATAGATACCCCACACTTATGGGTTTGATGAAAAAAAAAATGAGTTTCAGTTCTAAGTATGAGAACCCCAAAAAATTATTGTTTCTTTTCTATTTTTGTATAAAAATCTTAATGCGGTTTACCGAATACATCTACTTACCAAGTTTCCACAGTATAGCTCTTATAGTTACGGAAAAAGTGACTGTGACATACGGACGGACAGACGGACAGACATGACGACTCATTAAGGGTTCCGTTTTAGCCATTCGGTTACGGAACCCTAAAAAGGCTCGGCAGATTGATTAAAAGTGTATATTTATATCCCTCGTCAAATAAATTTATAGTTTTAAACACAAAGTCCACTTTTAACTGCACAAATTGGTATTTAATAGTCCTCAGCGTTAAAAGCTCCCAAAATAACACATGACCCGGTTAACAACTATTTATGGTGAAAATATGGCGAGCTATGCCCGACTACGTCAATTACAGAACTTAAACAAATTACTGAGGTATTTGATAATATAACATCACACCTATTATCTAAAAGAGCGTGGCAGAGATACACCACACCCTTTTGTTATACAAAACACCTACACTTCACCTGTCTGTGTCCTATGTGATGGAGGGTGAATCCCCGGGAACAATTACAACTACTTGTGAATTTTTTTATTTATATTAGGTATTATTTGTACCTATCTTTACTTTAAGTATATTGTTTTAGCATAATGAAAACTTTAAAAACGTTTCAAAGTACCACCCTGAACTACCACGCTTTCTCTTTTTAAATCTTTCCATCCAAAGCCTGGCAGAAATTACGTCAAGATATAAGGCCCTTTGCATATTGTTATTGTCTTTTAATAGTTGTCTTCAGTTTGTAATGAAAATGGTATACAAATAAAGTTTTATCTATATATCTACGTGCTGCTATTTTGAATTTCTTGACGGACAAATGCAATTAACTTAAACAAACTGTTTCCTAATATCTTAAAGCCCCTAAAATATGCTATGACCTGATTATATCTATTTATGGTGAAAAGCTGGTACTCGTAGCTATGCACCCGACCCCGTTCACTTACTGATATAAATAGGATGTTTCAACACACCATGGATTTATGGCATTCGTATGGGTTTATTTACTCTAGTGCGTTGAGAGAAGTAATGTGTTTTATATTGGAAATCTTATTTATAGGACCAGTTAGAATTAATTCCAGTGTTTTACCGGCGCGATTTAAAAACGACGAATTGTAGATTTTTTAGTAAATTTTGCCTGACCAAGTTATGTTAAGGAAAAAATTAAATAGTTGTCAACTTTTGAAGGTATTAGGTATATCAAAATTTGATTTATGTTTAATTATCACCCTCAATACTGTAGCCATGGTTGCTGGCAGAAAAGCCAGCATGATCTTCTACCTATTATTTCCATTACTCAGCGCATCTTCTATCTGAGCTCGCGCATCCTCTTGCTCTCCCCTCCAGCCCCACTTGGCGATGATGTATCTAACAGTCTACATTGCTTGTAACTACGGTACATATATATCAACAACCAACGAAAGATTGCAGATTCGTATCCACCAACAACTCAGGCTAAAAAACCAATATGGACACGTAATGAAAGCAAATTTCTATGCAAATAATCGTGCCAAAACTCTCGGGGGATCGTGGGCGTAGATTGTTCCGCGCTAGAGTCAAATCATAGGAAACTAGTTTTTTAGCTTTAGCTCTCTGCTACATTTGGCTATTTGCACTGAAACTAACTACGATATTATGCTTTACGGTCTGTGATATCAGGAATACCTTATCTATCAATCTCGTTCACAAAAGCTGCCTTCTATTCTATTCTTCTTTTATTTAAATAAGGTTTCTGTTTATTCCTCTTAATGTACCTTAAAAGCTGGCAAACTTTTTAGTAAAATAAAACCATAACTTCCAGGGATAAACGAGATACTGATAGATTGATATCCATCCATCATGATAGCAAAGTTTACATTACAACAAAGCTGTAAGTAATCCCTTTGACAATATGCCGTTATCTTTTACTAAGCTATCGATTCTAACCGGTAGGTATACCTACTGATAACTTATCTTTATGTTACGGTCGGTTTGCCGACGCGACGGGCTTACTTTTTTAATTGAAATGGTAATCATGAAAAGAAACATCACGGAAAGCATAACGGGTGCTAACATCACGCTTGTGTTTTCCTGAAGGTACTGGCAGAGGGATACAACAGCTTCATTGCACCAGTTACCTTCATGTCCATTAAGTAGGGAGGGCCTATAGTAGTCTTTTTTATCCAATTCAGGGTGCTTCTAAGAATTTCTTGTTGGAAAAAATCCAAGTAATAATTTTACCCGAACCGACCGAAGCTGCATTCGTTACATACAAATATTAAATGAAGGGGAATAACATACTGTATTACTTATACCAGCAGATATAGGTTGCAATACGAGAGGGGGAGGGTAGGAATGTCAAGTATCCGTTTCTAGTTACCGATATTCCAAGCGTGTTAACATGAAACTCGAAAGAATTGGTAAACATCCTGTTTTCCCAATAATGATGATTGATTTGCCGTCACCTTGGCCCAAAAATGTCAACAATACACAAAAATAGGCCAATATTTACGTAAAAAACAAAAGAGGTCACAATAGGCCCAGAATGAAATGGCTTAGAACTTTGTCTCAACTTTGACTTTTCGCCTAACAGAACTTGTCCAAGCTTGAAACGTTATACACAAATGCAATTGAACGATTCTAGTACATACAGAAAGCACTTATAGAAATCTCTACTCGAGGGTAGCACGTTTCGTCGAAAACTTTATTCATAAAAACATTGTTCGTAGATATCTCGGTCCATATAAAGTACAGAGATCTCAGTTTATAGAAAGCACTTCTAACTTTGTCTAGAAAATCTGAGCTGTTAATAAAGTATCCAAAAATATAATATAAGGTTTTAATAGTTTCTTTTCTAAGTGTGCTTCTTGTGAACCAGTGGTTCCTATGAACAGAGTTATAGCATAGAAAGAATGAATGATGAACAGAGCGCTCTGTTGACAGTGCTTTCTATGGACCGAGATATCTACGAACAATGTCTCTAACAAAGTTTTCGGCAAAGGATGCTCATCTATGTATAGAGATTTCTATAATCAACCTTCTATGTAAACTTTATTCTTCTCTTTAAGGTGATCCAAATTCTACTCATGCGGAATCACAGATTCAGGCGGTCTTCCATTCGCGCGAAGTGCCAGAATTATAAAATGTACCGATGCATTTGCAATCTTTAGTAGACTTTGGACTCTGTTTTCTACGTATGTCGTATAAAAACCAAACGATGTGACAATGCCCAGCCAATACAAATTAAATGTTGATAATAATGAAATACACGGAAACTATTTGGCTCTTGGCACGCATTGGACTCTCAGCCAAATGATTGTTATTCACAATTAACTCGATTTCACGACCCGTCTCTGTATAAATAAATTGCTACGAATATGCTAACGTCTGGGTATTAAGAAAGTGAGTTTTGTTAACACAGATCTACACATGGTTTTTCAAATAAGAAGCATACCCAACACCAGCATCTTGGTAAAATATAAAATTGTATTCCTGGATTATCGCTTTAGCAGCCTGGGTAGCATCATAATGTTTTCTACCGGTAAACCCCGCAAGCCAGGCTCAAGGAGGGCCCGCAAAGTACCGCAGAACGGAGGAAGAGCTGGCGACCAACACCCGGAATGTATGACCAGTTCGACCTTGAACCTACCTGTCTGTTAAAACGGTTGACGTCTCTACACTGGCTTTTCCTTGTGACTTTATCGACGTGGTGCCATAATAAGTAGCCCTAACTTAAACTTAAAACCACATTAGGTGAGCGCGAACGTGGGGCGTGTGGGCGCGCTGGTTTCAAACATTTATACGGTAGCAACACGCGATGCCGTGTAACGTGTGTGCAACCAGCGCGCCCACACGCACGACGATCGCGCACGCCTAATGTTTGGGACACCTTAGCGTCTTGCAGCTTTTGCCAAGGCAAAAATTATCTAGATCGGTACTGTAATTTTACAGTTTGCATTGCTGAGCTGCATAAACAAGTGTCAAGTTATTTGAAATGTAATAAAATAATGAATCAATAGCTATTGGTAAAATTTATTGGCAGGAAATCGCATGCGTAATCAGTTCCTGTTGTAAATACAAATTGTTATTTTATTAGCCTATTTTTCATTTTATCGTGCAAATGTAAGAATTTACGTATTAAATGTAGGTAATGACTTATTATATTGATACGTTAATAGAAATATAGCGGATACATAAATTACGATCTTGTTAGACAAATTCAAAACACGAGGTCAGATGGACAGAAGTTTGTTATTATATTTAGAGTTTTATTTTTCTAGACTTTAACAACAATTTGAATATTTCATAAAAGTTTCATACTTGGACTGTATCAAACTAACCGCATACAGGTCTTTAAATTTAATTCGGATACATTTTTAGGAATTTAATTTAAGTAATTTTAATTTTTAATTTAATTTTAATTCAAATTAAAAAGCGGCGTTAGTCGAGTGGGAGACCGTAGGACTGCGAAGTCAAAGGTCTCGGGTTCGAACCCACGGCACACACCTCTGTCAATGAATTGTTAAGATTCGTCTTTTCGAAGATATGTGTGTATTTATATATAAATTATCGCTCGCTAACGGTGAAGGAAAACATCGTGAGGAAACCTGCATGCCTGAGAGTGCCTAAAAAGTGCTCGAGGGTGTGTGAAGTCTACCAATCCGCACTTGGCCAGCGTGGTGGACTACGGCCTAACCCTTCTCATCATGAGAAGAGGCCCGAGCCCAGCAGTGGCACATGTATTTGATTAGGGCTGCTATTATTAATCTTAATTAAAACTTATAATTTAGTTAACGGTTTAAAAGTATCGTAAGGATATCTGAAAGTGTCTATCGTGAGGAAATCTTGGAGTGTCTAGGGTATCCGAAGTCAACCAACCCACATTTGACCAGCATGGTAAATAGTCTAACTCTTCACATCACGAAGACGTGAGATGTAATATGTAGCCGGACATTTAACTTTATTTAACTATAAGCATTGCTATTCGTATAAGAACTATTTATCATAATTACACATCAGAGGCAATGATTCAAAAGATCATTGAACCTTTGACAGCATCCAGAGTCAAGCCCCAAATAACTATGGATGGATAAACGAGTGTAAAAATAAATGTTAATCAGTTTATACAATCATATTTCTCAACATATCCGGTCTGTGAAGTGGTTGCCTTTGTATGAAGTTCATATTTACCTGCAAACTTCTATTGAATGTATACTCGATAATACTATAATTTTCGTCTTGAAAATGTTAAACCTTTTTGCAGGAGTTACAGGATTTGACTTGAAAAGCGTAAGTCTGCCACTTGAAAAGGACCTATTTTTAATCTCTTTTGGCTGCTATAAGGGTGGTTTTTGAGTGGTCGAACTTATGATATCTAAAACAAAGATTGGCAAATTTTGTCATACAAATTTTAATTCCCACTCTGTTCTGCCACGCCACGCAGTGCCGTGTATAAAACCGCCTTAACAGTCTGATTAGGGCCAAATTAAGGCCATTCTGATGCCACAATCGAACTGTTTTGATGGAAACCATCAATGCTTTCGATAGAAACAGTCGCCAATTCACCGATCGCCGATGCTAAAAGTAGCGTGTGTGCTATGGTCCTTACTGACTATCCTCCTACTCATGACATTAAACGATCAATCCTTGAGACCACAAGCAAAGCAAAAAATATGATTGAAAATTGAATTGAATTTATCAATATTCATATCAGATCATGTAGCGAATCATAAAGAAATGGGAATCGATTTAATTCAAACTGTTTACGCCATTGAAGAAAGCATTATTTCATCAATGTTTTGTAACACATACAATCAATCATGTAAGAATAACCAATATGACTTCTATGTTACTGGTTAAATAAACTGTGAAATAGATCTGATGTTTGATGTATTATTTTTAATTTTTGAAAGTGTATTTCTTGCACTTTGTACCAGTTGGACTTTTTTTAATGATAATAAAGAAATATAGAAAGTTGAAGAATCACGTATTCTGGATAACGTATTCAAACGCATATATTATTTTATTTATGATCCGAAAGAATTCATTTATTGACAAATTGCTTAAACAAGTGCATAAATTTATTGCTTTTTAATACCCTACTATTTTGGAAGTATCGAAGTAACAATAAATGCAGGCATGATACATAATAAGAACCTTAATCCTTTATCTTTGGTCTCCTAGGAAAGTGGTGTGAAATATTGCGGCCGTAATATTATGGCCGTTACACGTCTAGTTTGTAATACGTAATGTCGACCACCACTCTCTAGAAAACCACTACATTGAATTTACATAAGCAACGTTCTAGTGACGTCATTCTTCCGTTATCTTGAAGGCCGCACTATTCCACACCGCTTTCCTAGGAAGCCGAAGCTTTAGAGGACTTTAGTGTCAATCGGTTCTTCCATCACAGATGATTTATCTGATTTGTGAGTCTGGTATTTGAGTCTAAAAAGGTAAAACCGAATTTACATTACGAAACTAGTGACATAAAATTAATGTAAAAGCTGATGATTAGACGTGAAATTGTTGATGAAATTAATGTCTTGCAATATTTTAAAGCAAATTATAGCATTGCTATGCCTATTTGTATTTAAAAAAAATAAGAATCCAGGAGGATTTGAATCTGCAACCCTCGGATAAACGCCCCAGGTGCGTTGCCAAATTCAGCCATAGATTCGTACGCTGCTAGATTCAAAATTTCTTAACCTTTTCTGTGCCAGCGTTATATATTATGTATATTGTAGCTTCTTCTTCTTCTTTCGTGTCGATGGCTGCAGTCATATTCTATGAGCCCTGTGCGTAGCCACGCGGATATATATTGTAGCTGATCTAGATGAACCTTACTTGGTTTTAGCGCGACTCATCACGCAGGTGGTGATGAGTGATAAGTCACTTAGTCACAGTAAGTTTGGGTTTAGACCAACACGATACTGTCACGAGATGACGCATTTTTTTATCAAATACTCGTAATATTTGAAAGCCTAAAATAGCTTTGCTATGCCTAAATTACTGTCGCTGACTTACAATTTCGTTATGTAAATACGACTTTATATTATAGTTCTAGGTACTTTTCGATTGGTTACAATAGTTTTATCAAGATCAATGAGACACGGTTTTTTTAATCCTTATAGTCTTATCCTTTGCGGGTGAAAATATTCCTTTTTCCATCCATATTTTGGAGCATGGCAGAGATAGTGCCAAATGCTCTCACCCTCCTCATAAACCGCCAAGGACGCCTGCGGTTGTAATACGTTGGTTCCGTACGATTAAATACAGGAAATAAAACGGCGTCGACGAGCTGAACTAGTTTGCATGTTCGTTTGGTTTAGATAGTGATATTTTTTGAGTGAATACATGATTTTTTGTTTTTTTTTTACTATTTAGCGTGCAAGGCTGTAGTGAACCTGATGGCAAGTGGCAATATCCGGTAAAGAGATAGTTAGTGGCAATGTTATTATTTTGCCATTTATTGCTCGTATCGTAGTAGATCTAAAGTAATATTATTAAGTAGTCAATTTGGGGTAATTTACTCTATTATTTATACGTTATGTGTTTGATATAAAATAGAATTTCGAATTGTGGAAACTTGTCGAGGACTTTAAATTTTAGCTGCCTGTATTAAAAAAGACTAGCACAGGATACATTATGATAACAAAATATTGCTAGGAATACGCAATGATTATTCTGTAGGAATCTACGCACGCTTATCGCCGAATATACTATTAAACCAATAGATTCACATCCACGTTAATTTATTACTGATTGTGATTTTGCAAAGACATTTTAAAACATCAACATCTAAATTAATTTGACAACGAATTTTTTTTTTTTTATGTATACTACGCCCACAGCAAACGAACGTGTAGTCCACCTGATGGTAAGTGGAGTACAGCCCATGGACATCAACAATCCACTAAAGCAGATTATAGATGCGTCGCTGCAGCTGAGGACTACGGTGTTGTGCCTCATGTGCCAGTAATTTCAGGGCCTGATCTCACCACCAAACCGGAACACAGTAATGGAAGCACTACTATTTTTCAAATTGCATTTAAAATAGTAGAAGGTGTCAGGTAAAAACTAACTATATTGTTTGTCAAATGGTTCATGAATGTACTGGTCTAATCGTACATCTCCAGTCTGTTCATTCGTTTGTTCTCACAAAAGTTCTTCCAGCATCAATTTGCGTCATTTCAATATTGTATGTTTTACGACAGCAAACAAAATAAGCTCAATAAATTCCCTTGCTTTATACACGACATTTTCAAGAAACGATTTCATACAAAATACTTGCATGTAACATTTTGGCGGTCCTTGCTATTTGAAGACGTCATTGACACAATTATGTCGCAAGGCGCTGCATTATGTTTAAAAGCGGACCGAAAATGTGTCATCAAATTAATTTGTTTTAAAATACGTGTAAATTGTATGAGTTTTTATAAATTTACGTAATTTGTAGTGTTCTTAAGAGCGTGTATTCCTTTTCAAAATGTAACTGTCAATTTTTGTAGTGTTTTGGGAATATTTCGTAAAAACTGAATGAAGAGCAAGTTTTGAAAGGTAAATATAACAATTTCATTCGTAAATACAGCATAATTTTGTAATTTATCAACTTAACAGTTAATACTCTTTCATCTGATAAAATAGAAAAGTATGCTTTAGTTATTGAATGTAATTGTCATATTTACCTTTCAAAACTTGCATTCTAAAAAGTTAGTTGAATAGAATCATACTTTCATTCAGTTTTTACGAAATATTCCCAAAACACTACAGAAATTGACAGTTACATTTTGAAAAGGAATAAACGCTCTTAAGGTAAGTATTAATTGCTAACCTCAATTGGGTGGCATGATAAGCCCCGAGTCATGAAACTTCTTTATCTATAATTCATTTTATTAATTTCGTATTTCCATCTCTGCTGCCTTGATGGTCTAGTGGTTAGCGTATGCGCCTTTCACTTTGAGGTCTCGAATTCGATGCCCGAGTCCGACAAATGTCATTTGTGAACTTTCCGTCAGGAAATTCACAATAGGAGCATGCAGTTGGAGCTGTGCCCAATAGTGATAGACTCACCCCCTATACCTAGAGACCTAATAGTACGAGAGCCCACGACCAAAACCATGTCTCATAGCAATACGGCAAAAACCCTATAAAATCGTTAGATTGTATGATTCTGTACCCGACTAGGTGTGTAGTAACGGTCGAAAGTGTAGCAACTGCGTGGGAGGCCATTTCTGCTGTGTCAAAAAAAAAAGACAGTCGGTATTATAGCAATACGTCTGATAGTGAAAATGTACATAGATTTTATAATTGTATTACGAAAAAGTTTGTTTTCAGACATTTTGCGCGTAGCATATAGGCTGAGCGCATTTTTGAAAATGTCAACAAATTTAGCCGACCTGTATCATAGCAATACGGATAATTTTTTTTTTCAACTTTTCGTATTGCTGCCATGATTACCAAAAACCTGTTTTCAGACACTTTAAGTGTAGCATATACTCCCAAAAACGAAAATAACGTTTCGGAGTCGCCTGGCCGACGCCTCTGTTAAATGTTTTTTTAAATTTACAGCCTTCATAGATATTCAAGAATCTCCCTTGTCTATTATATGTACTTTGACAGATGACAGATGTCATTACTTATTTCTTTTGTAAAAGTTACTCAAGTGTGCTTTAAATAAAACCAAAACTATCAAATCAATCTGTATTATCAAATCAAACAGCCTCAGCGCTTGTTACGCTCCTGCCCCTTTCTTACTATTATGCAGCTCACTCGCCAGCTTCCTTTTGTGCGATTTATTTCAGTCCTTCAACTTCAATGTTACGGTTTCGGGTAAATTCTTTGTTAATTATCATCTAATAAATTCAGGGTCGCAACGTATTCATTGGTTTGTAACAGAAAATTCAAGATGCCTCAATACGATTTTTAAATGATATCTGAGTATCGAAAAGTTGTCTGATAGAGAAGGTGCTACACTTAATTTGTCTGATATAAATTTTTTGCACATGTGGACAACTTATTTTATCATGTCCAACAATTTTCAGACATATTGCTATGATACCGATCGGTAAAATTTGTTAACATTTTCAAAACGGTCTCAAAATTTAATGCGTTCACATTTCCGTCTGAAAATTTGTTTTGTTCGCATCAAATAACCAAAATTTACTAATAAAAAAGATTTTCAGACGTATTGCTATGAGACATTTTTTTTGTCTCATTTTTAATTTTTTTAAGTGATTTTACGGGTTTGCGCTACACCACTAACGTCTGAAAAATATGTTTCCGGTATCTCAGAACTATCATTCAACTACAGTCTGCAAATCAGACATATTGCTATGATGCAGTTCGGTAAAATTCTTTGACAATTTTGAAAATTCGGTCAGATCAAACGCTACGCGGAAAATGTCTGATATTGGTATTTTCGAGTTCAGGATAATCGTATCTATCGATTTGATGCGGTTTTGGCCGTATTGCTATGAGACAAAAATTTTGGTCGTGGGCTCTCGTACTATAAACATAACAGGTGAAATGTGGATGTTGAACACAACTGCCACACCTTACTGGGTAATATAGGCGTGATGCTATGTATTTCCATCTCTCTCTCTTTCTCTCATTCAATATTTCAAGTTTTTTTAAGTTCAGTTTTTAGTGATAAACGTTTTACTTGTTTTGGTAAAATCAGCACTAAATGTAGAGTTATATTTTGAAGGTCCCTTTAATTCTTAAAAGTAAATATTTAAAGTTGGGCAAAAAATTCTGTTAACTATATATGATAAGGATAGGTTGCCAAATTTTTTACTTTATATTGTAGTGAAAATTTCGTAGAAACACGTGGAGTGGCAATTTTTTATTGAAGTCCTTAAAAGCACGTGAAGACTGTTATCCTTTGTGGTGTCTATATTATAAAAAGAGAATATTTTAAATTATCCGTACCGAGTAGGCGTCGACTCTACCAGACTGATATTGATGAAATTTGAAAAGGCGATAGTTGAAGACCTCGAAAATAACATAGGCTACTTTTTATCTACGTTTCATGCAGGTGGAGCCATGGTTTCCTCTATCGCATTACAAGACGGTACCCCAACGTGTCCTCGCAACTATATCTTCAACTCGAAGGTCGCAGATAGTCATGATTTATTAAAAGAAAAAAAATACACTTGGCTAACTCGATATACTAAAATTAATTCTAAGCAAAAGATATAACCTTGGACTGAAGGACGGGAGAATATAGAAGACAAGCAAATAAATGGTATTGATAGAGGCATTGTTTACTCATAATATTCGGCGTTTTGGCGATGTTTTGGGCAGCATTTTTATATTTGACACACTCTTCTTTTAGTATGGCAATCGGCTATTTGGCGACTGCTTTCATCAAAGCAATTGACGGCTTCGATCAAAACCAGTTCGGTCGCGGCATCAGAATAACGCGTTTTAATGACTTATTTGTCTAGTAATTAGACTTTTAGTAAACTCAACCAAAACATTTGTCAGGAATCGAAGATAATCCATTATGAAGATTCAGGACACAATTACGACGAAAATTGATGATTGAATATTAACTACTACAAAAATAGATACAGCAATAGAAACACAATAGCTCGGCAAACTCCTAAAGATTTCAAGCCGTTAAGATGCTATTACACCAATCGCTCGACGCTGAGGGTTGCCATCGATCAATGATACAATGGGTTAGACAACGTTGTTCTTAGTTTTGGTGTAGTCAAAATTATCGATCGACGTCAACTAATCCATTCCACAATCGATCATTCGATTGGAGTAATTAAAAAAGCACATCAAACTAAAAAGTGAAAAATAATTCTTATTATAACCTGAAAATAATATTATAACCTGAAAATAATAATAAACGAAAAATACTAGTACTATTGTGAAAAAAAGCGTGGGGCGCTCTGTGCCATATTTTTCGTCTATCGAGCGACCCACGCTTTTTTTCACAATAGTACTAGTATTTTTCGTTTATTATTATTTTCAGGTTATAATAAGAATTATTTTTCACTTTTTAGTTTGATGTGCTTTAAAAGCGTGTTTTTTTAGTTTTTTTAAACTATATTTATTTTTCACTTTTTAGTTTGATGTTATTTAAAAGCGTGTTTTTTAGTTTTTTTTTAATCCTGGCGATCCTAATCAGGATAATGAGATAAATTTATGAAATTATTATATTGTCGCTGATTCTTTACAAGTGTAGAAAGTTTGAATTAAATCTGTCCGTTTAAAGTGGGTCAAAATCGAGTCCAAAGGAGTCGGTTACATACAAACAAACAAACAAACAAACAAACAAACATACAGGTGAAGCTAATATAAGCGTGTTAAATATAGTGTATTCACCATAGAAAGAGTCCGCTGACAGATGTCAGTATCGCATTACTAGGGCAGAGATATTTGCAATTCCATTTCATCGATAAAAATACCTTTCTTATTTTATAGTATGCATTTTATATTTATTACTTTTAAATCATTTACTATGTTTTTACCCTTTAAATATCTTGAATAAGAATGTAAAACTACCAAATGTTATTTTCACAACCTTTAGTACTTCTTGTTATAGCAACAACAGAAACAGTATACTACTCATTATCATTGATAACGCTGAACCCGGATTCGATCACTTGCTCTCTGTTATTCAAAAGAGATCTAAAACATTCGTTCAGCTATACGTTGGTTTATTAACATTTGTTATGGGCTTAATAGCAATAATTATGTATCTGAAAAAATGTAAACAAGTATGTAGATAGAATAGTACTATTTTCTTTAAAATATCGATTATTAATCGTATCAAAACATCACTTAATTTCCTTATTATTCAAAGATTGTTATTGTGTTTTGTATATAACCTAAAACTTCTCGGATATTTGCATCTAGCAGTCAGCATTTCACGTTGCTGAGCTTATGTTGGAAGTTACAACTCCTCAACGTTTGGTAATACGCGGCTATTTCTTTAAATATAGACACCTTAAGGCCGTTTACTGTATTCTTTCAAGTTATAAACAGATGAGGCGAGACTGAGGATATTTGCATCTAGTATTAAGCATTTCATGTTGCTGAGGTGACGCTGGAAGGTACAACTCCTCAACGGTTAGGAATACGGGTATAATTCTTTAAATATAGGCATCTTAAGGCCGTTTACTGTATTCTTTCAAGTTATAAACAGATAAGGCGAGACTGAGGATATTTGCATTTAGCAGTCAGTATTTCATGTTACTGAGTTGATGCTGGAAGGTACAACTCCTCAACGGTTAAGAGTACGCGGATAATTCTTTAAATATAGGCACATTTTAAGTTATACACAGATGAAGCGAGACGTTGACTATGACCTCACCTCAGTATTTCTCACTATTTAGTGCATTTTTTTAAATTGAAGTCGGTGTTGGGACGGAACAATCGTTTTGAAGCCTAAATTAACAGTACTTTACTTTATTTTAGATACAAACAGGCCTCATCTTACAACTGTAAAGTTCAATCCCATATTTCAAAGGAAATAACGGTATCTACGATTGAAAGCATGAAAGTCATCGAGACATTGGCAGCCGAGGTTACCTGAGGCCAACTGCCAGATATATCAGCATGAGTCATTCAACAAGAGGGTATAATGCGTATTGTATAGGCAAACTCTTGGGAAATTGGCATGTAAAGAAAATCTGATTGATTAAATTTTCACAGAGCTTTTGTTGTATTCAGATGACAAAATAATATAAATGAATACATATCTCTCACAACTTACTTACAACGTCATCTAGTCCCAAACTAAGCAGAGCTTGTACTTTAGGAACTAGAATAACTGATAGTTATATATATATATATATATACTTTTCTTTTGTAAATACATACTTATTATATACAGACAAACCCTCATGTTCATGCACACAAAGATTTGCCTTAAGCGGGAATTGAACCCACGACCTCAGCGTCGCAGTCAGGTACACTACCCGCTCCGCCATCCGGTCGTCAAATCTATATAATGTACACACAATACATATCCCCGTGTATAAATATTATATAATAAATAAATATCTTACAACTTCCACATCTATTCCCAAACTAAGCAGAGCTTGTACTATGGGTACTAGAATAACTCATGCTAATACATAATTATATACTTTTCTTTTGTAAATACATACTTTTTATACATAGAAACACCTAGACTAAGACAACCCTCTTTGTTCATGCACACAAAGATTTGTCTTATGCGGGAATCGAACCCGCGACCTCGGCGTCGCAGGCAGGTACACTACTCACTCCGCCATCCGGTCGTCTGGATCCCTACACACTGCAGATATACAGGGTGGATACGACTTAGCATAGCATTTGTTGAAGCCACAGTTTCTAGACATGGCCAGATTGGCCAGTATATATATGGAAAATCCTTCTAGCTGTATGGGATCTAAGCGGGTCAAAATGGACAAAATTACGTTGACAAGATTTAAGTACTGGAATAGTTGGTGCCCTGGGCTAACCAGAGGCACGTGAAGTACACTCACCGTATTTATCTCTACTTATATATACAGGTCTTTGTTACACCACAGACCTATAAAGAACATTTAGAATCCATAGACATGTAGTATTCCGGTAAAATTATTATATACTTTCGCATTTATAATGTTAGTAGGACCTTCATTTTTGGAATAGGTCTTAATATTATAAATAGAGATTGGTCGATAATGTAATCGTACAAGAATATTGATAGGTAACATCTCCTTGAATATAAAAACTTGGCTACGATGTCTACCAATTTGTCTAGGCACATAATGGCCAAATTCTATATCTTTTGTGAACAAACCATGGACGTAAAGTTCTAATGAAGGAGAAATACAATTTTTATCCATTACCTACTAAAAAACATTTGTTGCATCATTTTCATAATAAGCACGTGAGAAAATTAAAAAAAATACTTGTAAAAGTTCTAATATTGTGTGTTTGTCTGTAAGTGATACAACACTAAATCCTACAATGCTTAATAACTTCTTTGTTAATTTAAGGTTTAAGTAATGTAGACAATCTTTAATAAATAAAACTAAATAATAGTTGTATGATAAAACCTAAAAAAACACCTATAATACATTAATAATTTTGATCAAACGTATTATCATATACAATAAATATAACATGAGCTTTTGAAAGTCCTTCAATCAAGGTAAAACACTTCTTTATTTGAAAGCTCATTAAAATCTACAACACTATTAAGTTCACTTAACTCTATTGCGGAATAATTAATTCACCCTCAAAATAAAGTATTTATCATCAGCCTAATCACCTGTCCGAGAAAAAACAGATCACAGATCTAAAACAAAACATGCTGCAAACGCGAGCTTTTATCCAAATTACGCGCGGTCCAGCGTTTTACGTCATTTCAGAATCATCCCAATATAACACCAGTAAAAACGTAAACCATTACCTTATTAACTAGAAGTCAGGGTCGCTGAATACTAACAAATCCAGCAATGAAACCATCACTTTCTTCTCTTCATTACAAAAAAAAACACAATTTCAGTGGACACTACGCACCAAAACACGTCAAAACACTACTTTTGCACATAATTCACTGAAAAAATTGAGAAAAAAAACATTTTTTACGGAAACGGGGTGATTTTTGAGTATTTTCGCGTGATTTTCGTGAGTGAATGTTGGAAATTTATTTATATTATTTCAGCGAACGGCCGGGCGCTCGGCCGCTGGCTCGGAATTCGTATTTAGGTTAGAATCGGCGGCTTATGGCGCCACGCACACATGCGCAGTAGTGTACAGATGATGACAAAGATTATGTAGATAACAGATGAGCCCGCAATGTACAGTTGTTTGGAATGGGAAGCTCATTTTTCAGATATATGTATAGAGCTTATACTAAACAAGAAGTGGTATAATTTATAGAATGAGAATGCTATAAATTACGCATGTAAAATTTTCATAATTTTTGGTCCCGCCATTTCTATAGCTAAACTTTAATAAAAGATTTGATATAAAGTATATGTTACGTGCATCATGACGAGATAGATGATAAATTTCAGTCGGTTGTAGTAGCCATCTTTTCACCTACTTCCACCATCTATATGAAATACCTAATCTATGTTATCCAGCGCACACGGGCACACATCTTCTGGCAGACTCAGCGGCGTTTACGTAGTTCGCAGCACTCGCACCGTTACTGAAAATACTCGCCTTCACTTCGAAGGCTGCTGCTACGAGTGACAAACTCACGAATTTTTACGCGATAAAGAAATGAGAAAGAAAATTACTACAGTCACTTCTAATACCGGTACTATGGGTGACGAACTCATAAACGAAAACGTAACATATTCGTGAGTTTGATTGATGTCGTAGTGAATAATCTCTCAAGTTTGTAATATATCAATATTAGTTATTTATGCAACTGTTCTATAATGAGGGGTATTAAAACACGAGTGTGGGTTTATCACACGAGGCGAAGCCGAGTGTGATAATAGTATCACATGAGTGTTTTAATACGTAATTATAACAGTTGCATACAAGACTTTATCTACACCCATGATATGAAGCCTCTATAAATGTTCTGAAACCATAGGGTATTAGGGTACAGTGTTGTAAGAACTCTATGTAAATTCATGGAAAGTTTAATTAGTGAGTATCTAATACAAAAAAACTATTTATAGGTAATAATATTAGTTATTTATGGTACAAGTGAGAAAAAGTTTATATTTCTGTTGTGAGTGCCAATTTTAAATCTTGAGCTTGCGAAGTAGTCTTAAATTGAATCACGAGCATAGCGAGTGATTCTAATAAAGACTACTTCGCAAGCGAAAGATTTTAAGAGGTCACGAACTGGAAATTAAATTTTCTCACGCGTTGCAATACAAAACTTTTCACCTCTTCCAGTGAGAAAATATTAAGATTTAAATAAACTCGTACTCGATTGCTTAACCTTATATAATTCCATGAAATACGACAGTAATACCGATTCATAATGCGTTTTAAGGCCTTTTGAAAGTCACCACTAATTAAATATATCGTACCTTTTTCAAATACTTTTCACGTGAATTTTCTGGTAAAAAAGAAAACTGTGTTAGAAGCAAGTTGTCGCAACTCTTTTTTGGAGTTCCACAAAGTTCTTCATCACTGGATTCACTATTTTTTTGGTTAAAAAGTTCCAGTAAACAATTAAACATAAACTGAAAAGAAATTATAGTTGCCCGCGATAACTGACACAGACACAGACTTTTTTTTTTAATCTTACGTTCGGAAATTCGTTCCGTAACATTATTTATAGAGTCTAATATTAAGTACCCGATTTTAATTAATTTAATGTTTAATCACGAATATAAAACCATGAAAATACTAAATAAGCGTGTATTTATGTTATTTAAAATAATTAAAACGTATCGTTTGTAGTTTTAAAATAAAATTGATGTCAATGTTTATTACTAACCTACATGGTGGCTGTTTGGTTTTTTTTAGCGCCTATTCATTGGAAGGATTTAGTGATTCGAAATTTAAATCACTTTGCCTCACAAGTGAGTAATAAGCGTTATTACTCACTGAATTTTCGCAAGCAATAGTTATTTATGGTACAAGTGAGAAAAAGTTTATATTTCTGTTGTGAGTGCTAATTTAAATCTTGAGCTTGCGAAGTAGTCTTAAATTGAATCACGAGCGTAGCGAGTAATTCTAATAATGACTACTTCGCAAGCGAAAGATTTTAAGAGGTCACGAACTGGAAATTAAATGTTTCTCACGCGTTACAATACAAAACTTTTTACCTCTTCCAGTGAGAAAATATTAAGATTTAAATAAACTCGTACTCGATTGCCTAACCTGAAATAATTCCATGAAATACGACAGTAATACCAATTCTGAATGCGATTTAGAGCCTTTTGTAAACCGATGTCGTACGCTTTCACATACTTTTCACGTGAATTATCTGGTAAAAAAGCAAACTTCTGTGTTAGAAGCAAGTTGTCGCAATTCTTTTAGAGTTCCACAAAGTTCTTCATCACTGGATTCACAATTTTTTGTTAAAAAGTTCCAGTAAACAATTAAACATAGACTGAAAAGAATTTATAGTTGCCCGCCCGCGATGACTGACACAGACACAGACTTTTTTTTTTAAATCGTGCGTTCGGAAATTTGTTCCGTAAATTTTATATATAGAGTTTAATATTAAGAAAAGATTTTAATTAATTTAATGGTCAATCACGAATATAAAACCATCAAAATACTAAATAAGCGCGTATTTATATAATTTAAAATAATTAAAACGTATCGTATGTAGTTATTTAATAAAATTTATGTCAATGTTTATTACTAACCTACATGGTGGCTGCTTTGTTTTTTTTTTTCAGTGCCTATTCATTGAAAGGATTTTGTGTTTCGAAATTTGAATCACTTTGCCTCACTAGTGAGTAAAAACGGTTTTTACTCACTGAATTCTGGCACGCAAAAGATCTTTTTCGTGCTGGAGTGGTGAAAACGATCTTTTTCGTGCTGGTGTGGTGAAAAATTATTTATTGTAATAATTATTTACATTTTGGATCGTACAATTATTAAAAAGAATTTTTTCAATACTATTATTGAACAAAAATGGCGGGATACGACGTCAATTCAAAAATTCGAATAAGTTTTTATTTAAATTACGGCGCTGTGGTAGTGAAACGCGCGTGCATGACATGTTCTTTTTTTGAAATTCATAAAGATGCCATGAGAATGTGGCTGTTCGATGAGTAAAAAAGGAGTTGCATAATGAATTTCAGTACAACATTATAACACCCGTTTGGGTGTTATAATGGTTATTATGACACTGGCTGTTTTAATGTTAGCAATTAGCTAACTGTTTCAAGAACGTTTATAGAGGATTTATAGCATGGGTGTAGATAAACATTAATAAAATTGAAGTGTCTGTTTTTAATGTCAAAATAACAATGTTTTTTTCAAGTTGATATAGTTATTTGCACGATACCTATGTCTAAAATACAGTTTTAAAATTTTTGTCTGTCTGTTTGTATTGGCTTATCTTCTCAACGGCTAAACCAATTTTAATAAAAATGTAGGTATATGCAGGTAACTGACTACAAGGCGCGTAACATAGGCTACTTTTTATTGATGTACCTACCACTCAGACAAAACCGGCAGTGAAAAGTTAGTTTGTTTGTTTGTTAACGCTGATCTCTGAAACTAATGATTGGATTTTAATAATTATTTTTGTGTATGATAGTTTAACTATCCATTAAGATTTTCTGATATTTAACATTACGCTTAACTCCATGGAAGCGGGGCAGTAACGTTCAACGCGGGTCGCGCTGCTACTAATTAATATAACGAACTCCACGCGGACGAAGTCGCAGGTATAAGCCAGTTTAATATAAAACTAAAGTTGGCAAAGGTATGAGTTAATAATGTTATGTGATGCATAGTATATCCTTGAATTATCAAACCACAGGTTAACATTTGATTTCAAAATATACATACACATTTAATTTGGATAAAATGGATGGGTTTAAACCGGTTTTGCCAACTTCTTAGTTTTTTACTGTAAAAATATAGTATTTATACAGTCGCATCAATTAATCATCAATTCATTTATGTATTTGCTTACAAAGAGTCTTGAATGTATCGATACTTCGATTAGTTGCCAGCATTCCCACATTTTTTTATTTGACTACTATCCCGGACCGCAAAAAAATATCTACCACTTTCGAAGCCATTTCAAATCCTTACGATACACCCTCCACAAGACAATATTTCACGTAGATACTTCATCATAAAGCTGTAAGTCCTTCAGTCCAGTTTACGATCGCCCACAATAAAACTGACAGTAAACCACGGTTTATTGCTTCGGTTGTGAGCGCCTCCAGGCGGAAATTAAATGATTTAATCACTCACACCATTCACTTTGAAAGTAGGCTATAAGGTACGTGAATACTAAGAACAACCTAGTACAGTTTATCTATTTCTCATTTGTTAATTTAAGTATCACCATGGTTTTGTAAATTCAATTTTCTTTTTCATTTCTTTCTCTTTTGAAAAAAAAACAACGCACGCTCTAGGAATAATTCCTGTGTCGCGGGGGTATTCACAAACATACATTTCACACACAAAGCTAGTTTACATCTTAAACAACATCTTTAACAAGTGTTTATCCAAAGGAATTTTTCCAAACTGCCTTAAAAAAGCAATTGTTGTTCCCGTATATAAATCCGGGAGTAAAACCGAACTAACTAATTACAGACCTATTTCATTACTGACTTCTTTATCTAAAGTGTTTGAAAAAATCATAAACTCAAGATTAATTAAATATCTAGAAGAAAAATCAATATTGTCAAAGACTCAGTTTGGTTTCAGACCCAAAGTATCCACTGCCGATGCCGTACATCATTTAACTAACTATATAGTACAAGAACTTGATAAAGGTAACCATACAGTGGGTATTTTCCTGGACCTCGCAAAAGCCTTCGACTCTGTTTCTATACCTACTCTACTGCGTAAACTTGACAGCATAGGTGTTAGAGGCACGCAGCTTAAACTTTTCAGCAGTTATTTAAAAGATCGAACCCAGTGCGTAAAAATTGGCAATGTCACCAGCGCTGAGCAAAAAACCACATCTTTTGGCGTTCCCCAAGGAAGTGTCTTGTCATCTACACTATTCTTAATCTATATAAATGACCTTTGTAATCTAAAGATAGAAAACGGAATAATAGTTTCTTATGCTGACGACACTGCCCTACTTTTCACGGGCGCGTCAGAAGCAGAAGTCCACATGCACGCACAGCACGGCTTCAATACTGTTAATAAATGGCTTCAACAAAACTTGCTAACACTAAATGCAAATAAAACAAATTACATGAATTTTTCGATGCGCAATACATCTAACATTACTAACTCTCGCTTGTACGCTCACTATTGCAATGACCCCACTGCCTCGCAAAAACAATGCATGTGCCCGTTAGTTAAAAAAACAAATAAAATAAAATACTTAGGTGTAATTATAGATGATACTCTATCTTTTAAAGAGCACATAGAAGCTTTAAATAGCAGGGTTCGCAAGTTAATATTTGTATTCAAAAAGTTACGTCATATTGCTGACACGAAAATAATCAAAATAACTTATTTTGCTATATGTCAATCAATACTAACTTATTGTATTACATCATGGGGTGGGGCAGGTAAAACATTATTGTTATCGCTCGAAAGAGCTCAAAGAGCTATTCTAAAAGTAGCCACTCATCGACCTTTCCTATTTCCCACTAACCTCCTCTATAATTCCTGTAACGTACTAACAGTTAGACAGTTATTAATTTTGAATACATTACTTAAACAACACGCAAGTCTTCCCTTTAATCCTGACCATACTAACAAAAGACGAAAAGATATTGTTTGCATCCAAAAAATCAGATTCAAACACGCTTTTACATCAAAATTTTATATATTTCTAGGCCCGCTACTCTACAATAGGCTAAATGCCATGCGTTACATTTATCCACTTAATCATAATGACTGTAAGAAAGCTATCAAAGAACTGCTCCAAAAAATGTCCTATGGAGATACAGAAAATAGTGTTAAAATAAGTATCTATTTAAATTAAATTAATTTATATAATTGATAAATAAATAAAGTTAAGTTGGTTAGTTAGTTACTCCAATTTATCTTAAGAGTTGCCTCCCTCCGTCAGTCATAATCCTCATGTCTGAGGGTCGTGACCTCCTCCATCCATAAGGCTTGATTGCACGATTTTACGCCATTTTAATCTGTCCTCAGCCACTCGGAGAGGATCGTAGACAGTGGAGTCTAGAGTAGTGCGTATTTGGTCCGACCAGCGCATCGGGCTACGGCCCCGCGCTCTTTTTCCTTCCACTTTGCCAGTGACTACCAGTTTTTCGAGGTTGTCTCCGTCCTTTCTGGCAATGTGTCCGAAGTACTGTAAGACACGCTTGAGGCAGATGGTAGAGAGCCTTGTTTTAATTCTGAGCTTGGTCAGGATGGATATGTTTGTTCGGAATGCTGTCCATTTAATTCGTAGCATTTTCCTCCAGCACCACATCTCAAAAGCGTCAATACGTTTAAGGTCAGCAGATCTTAAAGTCCATGTCTCAGCCCCATATAAGAAAATGGAAAAGACGAGAGTCCGCACCAGTTTAGTCTTAGTCTTGAGCGATATGTTACGGTCTCTCCAAGTTCTATGTAGCTGAGACATGGCGCTCTTGGCCATCCCAATTCTCCTTCTCACGTCTGTTTCACAGGAGCCATTGTTAGAGATGGTGGATCCGAGGTAAACAAAGTCTTGGACAATTTGCAGATTGAGTGCGCCAGTCAGCTGTAAGCTATTTGCTCTATCTATCACCATGATCTTGGTCTTTGACTTGTTGATAGACAACCCCATACTAATGCTGATCTGCTCTATTCTTTCCAGCAGTGTACACATTTCCGCTTCATCTGCGGCCAGTAGAGTCGTATCATCAGCATAGCGGAGGTTGTTTAATATTCCAGGTTACGAATCTCTACAAATATTGTTGACGCATTTCTACTCCAGAGGACCTGTTCTGACATGGAATTTGTTCTAACGGAGGATTCTTAATTTTCTAACATTACCAATGTTAGAAAATTAAGGATATCATATTACCATTCATGATTAAGCCGTTTAGTTTTTCTTCAAGCTTGTTTCATAACTATAGCACATTGAAACAAACTCAAAAGTCGTCGTCCTGGATACATTTCAATTTTCTCACAATTTCATTTTTCCTAAAAAAAATTCGTTTTCATCTCATTCTCACCGCACCCCTATAAAAGTGAGCATCGTGTGAGAACCGATAGTAGTGCTCTACGTGCAGTGACGTCTGAACAGTGAATCAGTTAGCACGTGAGACGCGGTGATAGACAAAGTCACGGTACATATACTAGTCATATACTATATTTAGATAGACTATTGGTATAGCTAAAGTCTCACGCCTACATTATTTAGTAGGGTTACACATTTTACCTGTCATGTTAAGATCCCATGTGATAGGGGATGACCCTAGCGCCATCTACCACACACAAATCCAAGTCCGTGTTGCTAATAGAAACTTCCGGATGGAAAAATAACTTTTGCTCAACCCGGAAATCGAACCCTAGTCTTCGCAATGAGAGGCGTATTTGCTAACCACTACACCAACGAGACAGTTTCTGGCAGACTGAGGTCTTTACCCTATGGAACACTTAAATGATAATATCCCAGTAAATAACATTAATATAGTCAATAGATTTGCGCCTGTATCAAGAAACTATTAAGAAATCAGCACATTACAGATTTTTATTACTATAATATAACAAAAAAAAACCGACTTCAATCACAAAAAACGCACTTAATATTCAACGTCTCGCCTCATCCATGTTTAACTTGTAAGAATACAGTAAACGGCCTTAACGGCCCATACTTCTAAACGTTGAGTTGTTGTACCTTCTAGCATCAGCTAAGAAATATTTCATGTTGCTAAACTATTGTTAAAAATGTTTACTGTATCCTTTAGAGTTATACACAGATGAGGGGAGACATTGAATGTTACTTTAGTATTTCTTATTTAAACATTGGGGTGCATGAAAGGAGCCTCCCCGTGTGACGTACACAACGACTCCCTACGTCCAGCGCACCCTGGGCAATTCGCGAGTTCTTCGAAACGAATTGGCTAATCCTTTCACCACGATAGCAAGTCAAAATAAAATTTGACTCAGCCATCGACACGACGAAGAAGAAGAAGAATTTCTTACATTTTGTTTCTTGCATATTTTGTAATTGAAGTTGGTTTCTTTTTTGTAATAATACTAGCTGACCCGGCGAACTTCGTACCGCCTTAGCGTAAATTTGATGCACTACTTTATTTTGTATAGCTGACCTATCTTATGTATGCGTACCTATTCAATTTGAACTGGAATCTATAATATCCCCCATATAAAAACGAATACTTTTTTTTTGGAACGAAGTTCCTTATTGCGCGTTGCGAAAGGGGGCTAGGCGGAAAAAAAAGGAACGAAAAGTTGTAACGACACTTTTCGTAGCAATTCTCGTAGCAGCGTAGTAATTACATGCTACGTTACAGCTACGGTGCTACATCATCAGACAAAACAGAAAAATGCGCACGCCGCACGGCGTGCGCATTTTTCTGTGTCCGTCTCTCTTTCTCGCTTATAGAAAAAAAGAGATAAATTAAATTTAAAAAAAAAACTATAAAGAAAAAAATTACTAGAATTGAGTTACTAAAAAAAAAAATGCGCACGCTCCATCTCGCTTATAGAAAAAAAAATTCAAAAGCAAATAATTTTTTAATATTACCACAGAATGTTTACTAATTTTGTTATGTACATTTCATGGAATATACGATTAGAACACATCTAATTATGTCATTGGGATTGGTGATGAGATTATTGATAATGAGATCTGATATTATTATATCGCGAGTAAACTTGCGAATACAACTTAAAAGAAAGCAAGATAGGCGCGTCCCCCACATATGGCGTGCGCGATCCTCGGGCGTGCGAGCTGCACGGACATAAAAGAGCGTCGCGAGCGCGCCGCGCGCACGCTGCGCCCTTGCAGCTCGCACGCCCGAGGATCGCGCACGCCAAATGTGGGGGGGGCCATAATCGCAGAAAAATAATGTTATAGATAAGGTTTGTTATGTGTGGTCATAGAACTATTACTCCTAGAAACCGAGTACACGCATGAAATGTAAAGCCACTTTAATTGTGCCGTTTCAGTTCAGTGTAACTCTCTGGTATTTATCAGATTTTCGTTTAGTTTGTCTGTCCGCCAAGCGGTGCATTATAATTTTCAATCAATCTGTTTTTAGCCTTACTTTATACTTAAATTCATACAAGCAGTTTATTTATCTAGGCATTATAAGTCTATGCGTGTGTTTGAATGAACCTCGCTTTTGATATTTTGAAATTCGAATAGCGCGAAAGTTTGAAGATAAGAATTATTTTAAAATTAAGTGTCAGGAAATATTGTTATGTAGCCATTCAGCCTATAGGAGTATTGTGATAATATCTCCACAATGATTTTAAAACTATCATTCGATTATTTTAAGAGAATGATTAAAGTGATTCTGAATGATCTTGTGTACGCTTGCTACGCTTGATAATTTAATTGTCTTAATTTTTGTTTTTATTTTAATTTGGTTTAAATTTTTGTTACCGTATTTAGTTTATAAATAGTCTGTTTTATTTGTTTAGTGGTTAAGGTCGCATACCTTTTACTGCAATCTCGGATGCGAATCCTGATTTGTTGTTATTTGGAATTACCGAACTTCGTTCCATCCGGGTGTCCCTTGACACCTCAGTAGTTTTTTTTTTTTGTGCCGTAACAACCTTGTACAGAGTAATAGAAAACTACAAAAAAAATATCAGCCAAATCGGTCAAGCCGTTTTCATGCCAAGTCGTGACAACGGAAAACGGGTTTCATTTTTATATATAATATAGATTATCTAATTTTAGATAGTATGATTAACCCTTGATAATTAGTGAGCGATTGCATCTTAATGCGACAAGACAGGCGTTCATACTAATTGAATGCAATTATCTACCGAGCAATAATTCATTGGATGTGGACTCATTCCAAATTATTGCAATGAATGGGAGTTATGAATGAAAGTTTCATTCATAAAAACATGCACTAAATGGATATAGATAGATAGATAGAGAATTCTTTATTGTACACAAAGAAGAAGTACATAATTGTGATACACAGTCTAATTGAATCATGCACAATGCCTTATCACTATAAAGTGATCTCTTCCAGGCAACCTTTGGATGGATAGGAATAAGTAAATAGACATATTGGTCAATGGTGTAGTGTAATAAATTAAGAAATTACTTACTTAAACTAAAAAAATGTTTTGTCTATATTTTCCCTATATATATATATATATATATTGGGAACATATAGACACGAGTTCTAATTGATTATTTTTATAGCATTTAGCTATGCATAGCAAATTATACTAAGAAACAGTTGAAAAAGATATGGGAATTTAGGGTGCTGGTAAGAGGCGACCGTAGCTGGATGGCTAAAGCGGCTGCCCAGTGTGCAGTAAGGTGTGCGGTCCCATATCTTTTTCAACTGTTTCTTAGTATATAGACATCAAGTTGTACTGCCACAGAATTTGTTATAGAAGACTCGAAGGCCACGGTTCTATCGTCTCACTTTTTAACCAGCTGCGGCAAAGCCAGAAGGAAGAGTAATGGTTTTTACAGTCCATGTACGAGTATGGATGTATGCTTGTTTGTTTGTAACACCGTAGCGCCTAAACAGCTGAACAGATTTTAATAAATGAGGTGTCCATAGATTCGTAATAATAGCTAGAGTGACAAACCTTATAATTTTTTTATTAAAATTTGATAAGACGGAATTTAAACCTCATATTCAGATATCGAAAAAAATAAACAGAGAAAATCTTCACATGTTTGGTATAAAATGAAAGTTCTTAGTGAGCATTACAGCAAGGTTGCGAGGTGAGGTAATGTTCTAAAATTACGGGAACAGAAGACGTAACTTTGAAGTCCTCAAATAAACCGATAAATTAAAACATCAATGTTTTATGACATTTTGTTCTATGCTTTTTATGTTTACATGGAATATTAACAATAACGACTTGTTTATATTTTTTGTAAACAACGGAAAACAGTGTGGCGTCAGGCAACAGGCGTCTTTTGTTTGCGTATTTTATGATTTCAGCCATTATAATAGACTGTGGAGTTACTGTGATAAAGCTCGGTCAACGCCATGCATGTAATATAATTAAAAACAAACAACAAATTGTACAATTTGGTTTTTTTATACGGGGCCCCGCTAAGGCACGCTACCCCACTGGTTTTAACTCGTTGGTGAAGTCGGCAATAAGTCTAACTACTCGTACATAGCAATTTAAGATTTCAAATGCTTTTGTTCGCTCTAGGTTTCAATAGTCGCCTAATGATAATAACCATCATTATGTAGACACATAGGTATATAACTACAATGTCACCCAGGGGTCTCCTTGTGAAGGAGCTACAAGGTTATTATAGGAGAGGGCAAGAACCTCTTATGCAATAATATTGAATGACTTCATTATTTTGCCGTAGTCTCTAGCCATTTGGTACTGTTGATTGGGTCCACTGTCTCACCTTGATGCTGTCAAATAATATAATTACCGCTACTCACTTAAATTTGGAGCACATTCAGTATTATGCTAAGTTCAAAATAAAATTGTGTGTTTGCATACCAAGTGAACAACGTGCTGTTTTACTATGTAGGTTCTTTCAGGCGCTGCAAAACTAAAAAGCTCTTTGCAGTCTAACTGTCAGATAATTTCGTCTTTTTACCCGACTGCGTCAGAAGGAGGGTTATGTTTTTCGAGCGTATGTATGTATGTATGTATGTATGTATGTATGTATGTCTATTTCTTTGGCACGCCCTACAGCCCAAACGGCTAGACGGATTTTGACAAATGAGGTGTTGTTGAATTCGTCGGAACAGTGATAGTGACATAGGCTATATAAATTTTTAAAATGGCGCCGGCAAATGAAAAAAAAAGGGGGGAGGTATGGATTTTCTTTTCATCATAGTAATATGGGTATCAAATAAAAGGCCATGAAAAGACCATTTCAAAAATATATACTTCTTATCACATTTATATTACTGATTAAACACAATTTACCAATTTATATATCGGCACGCTCGCGCGCCCGAAGTGGGTGGAAGTTAGTTTGTTTGTTCGCTCACGCTAATCTTGGAAACTGCCGGTTGAATTTGAATAATTGTTTTTGCATTTGATAGTTTAACTCACGATTAAGGCTCATTGATCTCAAAGAGATTTGATTTCTACAAATTTATAGATATAAAAAAAACATGTCGGTTAAAAGAACTAAAAAGAGAGAAATAAAAAATAATTATTAAAAAAACAAAAACCCGACTGCTTAAAAAAAAGAACTGAAAAGATAAAAACAAGTATAGCACTATCTACATTAAATTCATTAACAACAAATGAAATATGTCAAACTAAATTCTTTATGATGTTGCAGGCGGTGACAAACGAAGTTATATAGTAGTAACAAAGTAGTCCCCATTATTTAAAGTTGATTAAAATAAGAAACTGTCTGCTGCATTCTGATTGTGGAAATCGCAGCCTACCAAAGATTTTAAAAACAAAATATGATAGACATCGTTGAGCTCGTAGTAGTGTCGGCTTGCGACTTCTCATTGTGACTTGCGTTTGATCCCCGTGTCAGGTAAAAGTGTGTAGATGTGGAATATTATTGATTTCGTTTTTTCTATGTACTGTGTGAGAGAACAAAATAAAGATTATTTGTATTTGTATTTCCATTAAAAACTCTCAGTACTAATTCTGGTAGCCTGCCCGGCAAAGTCCTGTTATATTTTTGTTCCATGCGATAGGGGGTGGCTGTCGGATAGAACAAACACATAACAGATAAAATGTCTGAGTTATAGTTATACACGTCTGCCACACCCATCTAGGCAATGCGTAATGTTACGTTATTTCGTGTTATTTACGTGTTATTTTGACAACATGAAGATTTTCCGATTTACATCATTCGAATCTCTTTAACTCCGTTTAAAAAGTGCTTACCAATCCCCTTTCCCCATCGACACTAAATCTATTCACAGAATAAATACGTATCAAATATTTACAAATTTGTTTACACGATCTCTGTTTACATTCAACATTTATGTTGCGGTCAATCGCTGTGGTTCTAGCGTCCAATTACGTCATTTGCCGCCATTAAAATTGATGCTGTACGGGTAATATAATTCACATCAGATTGGTGATTTTTGACTAGCTTTTGTGAAAGAAACCAAAGGAGGAGGCACAACCGATTTACCTTTACACTGCCGTTTAATATTATAAAACTGTTTCCTGGTGGTAGAATTAGGCCCTCAAATTATTGGTTCATAGCTATGATATAATCGTTTTCCTCAAATTTAGCGATGCACCCGAAAACCATTTGTGTCTGTCAGGTAGTTACTACTTACCTTCAAGTAAACTACAAGCCCATATGCAACAAAAAAATACAAATTCAGCTCAGCGCCATCTAGCTATGTTACTGAAAGTTACATAATAATATGTAACTTTCAGCTAACAACGCCATCTATGCGATATCAAAGAAATGATGAACTCGTTAACACCTACTACACTTGCAAACTCCTAAGCAGTTCGTATTATTCGCAAGAGATGTCGCGGCTACAAAGTTAGTGTTATTTATTTCCACAGGAAGTAACAGTTACTGGTCTTTTCCAAAATCGGATGTAAATGTAACCATCGGAACTCACTTCGCGTTGGTACGAAATATGTAACAAATTCTTATCTTATTTGATAAAACATATTGTGAAAATCAAAAATTATACATCACTAGTCAAAAAACTGCGGAGTAATCTTATTATTAACAGACTTCAAAAAAGGAGGATCTCAATTCGATATATATTTTTTTCCTTCACTTATAACTGAGCCTGGCGCAGCCTTGTCACGTGGTCCCATTCTCATCAGGTCACGATCTGATGACGGGATCCTATAGAGGATATAATATATAGTATAGAGAAATCGAAGGCAACACTCCTTTTTTTTAGGCTTCTATATTGTTTTTCGTTTTTTATCTAAAGCTCCTCTACTAGATATTTGCATCTAGCAGTCAGCATTTCAAGTCGCTGAGCTGACGTTGGAAGGTACAACTCCTCAATTGTTAGGAGTACGGGGATATTTTTTTAAATATAACCGTTTACTGTAATACTTTCATTCAAGTTATGCACAGATGAGGCGAGACGTTAAAATATTAATTAAATATTGTTGTACATTTTAGTTTTTTTTTTTTGTAATTAAAAACGGTTTTTTTTTTTATATTTGTAGAAGAGTTCACAGAAAACAGTTACGGTCCGGCACAGGGGAAATAAAATAAAAATATAAGATTTCATGTTAATATATTTTTGGGTTTTGTGCCGATAATTTGCCTGGAGCACATGTTTGTAATTAGCAAGTCAAGTCGATCGAAGCAAACAGAACCTGGTAAGGTGGGGTTTTGTTAACGAATCGGACCTACATTGCGAGTGTGGTGCTGTACAGACTATGTCCCATCTCATGACCTGTCCTACTTGCTTCACCACCTGCACAAAGGAAGAGCTCATGAATGCCAATGCAAGTGCCATCCGCGTGGCCACACACTGGGCTGATAGAATATGACTGCAGCCATCGACACGAAAGAAGAAGAAAGCAAGTCTTTGAGTTCCGTTTCAAAAGCTATCACTACTACCTGAGATCGCATCTTCTTGTCACTTTTTATTCCTTCTAACCTTTTGTCTAGTCAGTAAGTTAAATCTAAAATAAGTAAACCACATTGATACAAACGTGTATGATGTAAAAGTACATAATAAAGCTCCACTGCAAGTCCATTAAGTTGAACTTTACGAGAGTGACATAGCGACTCATATCTTTGAATCTTTATTACTACACGACCTACTGTAATATGTATACTGGCATTTCAGTACTTCGGATTGAGGACATTTCATATTAAATATTTTATAGAAGAGTAATTTAAAAAAAAGCAACTCCTCAATGTTTTTAACAGTCCTATGTAAAGATACTTCACACCTTAAATTTCCCCCAAAAAAATGTTTTAAAGATGTTTTTTCACTTTGATAGCATACCTAACATACATATTCATGCAAAAACAACAGCTTTGTAGCACAAACAGTTTCGACGCTATCCCTTGGACAGACGGGCAGACGGACTTGGCAAAACTATAGGGTTCCTTGTTGGTACTACGAAAACCTAAAAATAGCATTTCCCAATTAGGCGCCTTAAGGTCAGTTTTTAGTCTAAGCCTTGGCTGAACATCAATATTGTAGGTAGAGCGACTATCATTCTACAACTCAGTAGGGGGTTACTATACTCTTTGTAAAACTAGTTATCAGACTTTCTGACCTGTGATAAGGTGTTCAAAACTTTTCAAAAGATTTAAATAAAAAAAAGTACTTTCAATTTAGCTATATGTTCAACTAGAGGCACATTCGACCGATATTGGTAGATTTGAGTGCCACGGATCGTCACTGCAATATACTGGCGTTTCAATATCAATTCAAGAGCTCTCATATTGAAATTCTGATATTTAGGCGGCGAAATATTACTGATATTTGAGCTTCATATTTTTTAACTATGGATAGAGTAAAATAAGTGATCGTTTTGTTAATAGCAAGTGGCAATATGAGGATTTACAGATGCGTCGCTTATCAAAGGACTGCAGTATTGTACCTTCTTTACAACAGCAATAATAGTTTGTACATTGTTGAGCTATGTAAGTTTGTAAAAAACAATCCAGCACTATTCTTTAAAGCTAAAGATCTATTTCCTCGTAATACTAGACGGGGTGAACGTTTGGTTTTTATTTTTTTTGTGTATTTTAGTAGTTTAAGTCGGTTTTTAGGGTTCCGTAGTACCTACAAGGAACCCTTATAGTTTCGCCATGTCCGTCTGTCCGTCTGTCCACGGCATAGCGACGAAACCGTTGGTGCTAGAAAACTGAAATTTTGCATAAACATGTATGTTAACTAAACAAAGAAAGTCGTAGAGTAAAATTTGGAATTTTTTTTTTTTTTCAGGTAGCTCCCCTACATGTAAAGTAGGGATGTTTTTTTTTTTTGTCGCCTACCCCATAGTGTGGGGTATTGTTAGATAGAACTTTTAAAAACGTTTAGGGGTTGCTAAGACAGTTTTTTGATTTAGAGATCCGTTTGCGAGATAATTAACTTTAAAGAGCAAATTTTTGTTCGAGTATGGCGTCCCCCCCCCTTTAAAAGCTAAACTACTGGATCCTAAAATCTGAAAAAAATTGTGTCGGTAGTACATGTAATGAACTTTAAAGGAAAACTATAGCGGATAAGTTCACTTCATTAGTTCAAGAGGAATAGGGGTCCGAAATGTCAGATGCAGTTACTCAGAATATTTCGTTCAAAATTCTTGAAACATAAATAAACATACATAATACATATATAAAATCACGCCTTTATCCCACGGAGGTAGGCAGAGACGATGGAACGCCATGTGCTTCGCTCCTTACATACTTCTTTCGCTTCCTCAACATTCATACATCTCGTCATACGTGCTAGCTGGTTTCGTGTACTACAAACATTTCCTTTCTGAAGGACGCCATTTAGTTAAAAAGTAAAATTAAAAATATTTTTCTATGGAACCCTACTGCGCGTGGCCCGACACGCACTTGGCCGGTTTTTTGTTTGGAAATTTATTAGCCAATTCATAAGATAGCACCACCGACCGAACCGTAGTTTTATTTATTTAATTTTATATTTGTGACAGTTTGATATATGACTGCGCTATAATGACTTCACTGCACTACTAAATGCAATATGGCCTGAATACTACTGATGTATGTATGTTTTTGCCCGACAAAGCCGAAAGGAAGGGTAATGATTTTGTCAGTCTATGTATGTATATGCCACTATAGCGCCAACTACTGAACGGATTTGAATGAATGAGGTGTAAATAGAATTGCAAGATAGTAGATAATAGCAGATAGTACTACTAGCTAAGCTAGAAACATACACAAAAGTGGACTTCTGGCCGAGAGGTGTTGTGTTCCGGCGTTTCCGAGGAACGCTACATGACACCGCGCCGCGCGTCGCCGAATCAACGTGCAAAACATTAAAATAATAATAATTAAATGTTATGTATGTTAGTCTAAGGTATTTATGTATATGGCCTTTGATACATGCAATAAAAAATTATTTGATTTGATTTGATTAAGCTTTCACTTATTCGGGACTCAAAATTAGCACTCGAAGAAAATACGAACTTTGCTTTTTGATTACACAAATTACTATTATCTGCAAAAGATTGCAGAGGCGTCATAAGTGCTACATGAGGTTACTAAACCTTATGTAGCACCAATGACCTTTGCCAGCAAAACACGGCCCTAATCACACCTAGGTTGGAAAACAGTAAACAGAGTCGGAAACAGTAGTATATAGCAGCGCGGTATATATTGAGACATTATCCATTGGCAGCAGTATGCCTTATTAGTAAGTTAAATACTAATAATTATAATATATAAATAATAATATATTATAATATAATTTAATTCGAATTATGCTTTATTTAAATACTTTATATAATATTGGATCTATGTGTTATTTTAATTATATTTGTTACTTTTATATAATTGCATTTTTTTTATTTAATTTAATTTTAGAAAGTTTAATGTTTAATTATTACTGTATTTTATTTATATTTTTTCATGTTTTGCCATTATGTTGTACAATTAATAAAAAAATATCCTTTATTTGACAATATGCCATGCCTAACACATTATAATGGCATGTAACCCACGTGCATTTACATACCAACCAATAAATGATAAATGATACAAACAGTAGTAAAAGCACTCGTATTATTTGACGACAGTTTGACAATGGTGATGCCCCCTTTAAGACCTCTACCACCTTATATACAGTAAGTTGATGCCTAGTAAAGTTGGAAATGCAATATGACGTAAAGGTTATACGAAGTTCACTGAAAAGTGCATTCAATTCAGGTTTATACGACTGGAAGCTTTATATCGCGAATGCCAAATCTTTATTGATAGTACGGCAAGTCGGCTCTGACTTACCAATATACTACGATTTTAATATCTATTCAAGGGATTTGCGTTTTGTATTGAAGAAGGGAGCGGCATTTGTATTGAAATTCAAAAATGTCTGGTTTATTATATCCTTCTATTCCTCAAAGATCGATTGTTTTTTCGAGCTCAAAATTAAATGTTCGTTAGGCTTAACGAAGAAATTATAAGGTTTTTTTTATGGTGGATAGGCACGCGTTTCCACAATCTTACCTGATGGTAAGTGAAGATGCGGTCTACGGTGGAGCACGCTCCTGCAACCTCTGAAATACCTATTTACCCCTTGCTTTGAAGACCAGACCAAGACCCACATTGTACTAATGTGGAAACAAAGACTAGGGCAGGGCGTATCATTCTTTGACTGTTTGCATAGCGTAACGCTTGGTGCATATTTGAGGAATATATACCATGAAGCGAAGTCGGAGTGCCGTTTGTCTAGTAGTCCAATGGTGAAATGGGTACGGAGAAACAAGGTTGTGCAATACAAGTTTGCACCACCTGTTAGGTTCAAGATAGTCAAATTTTCCCGTCCCGCGTCTACATGCCTCCATCACTTATTGTATACTCTTAACATGTAATTTGTGGATAAGTGGGACCGGGATATTTTTATTTAAAAATTGTGCCAAAAATTTGTCGTTTTGGCAATTTTTTTGTTAATGTTCATTCGCCGATTAATAAAGATGCCTGTACCGATTTAAGACATTATATTTTTGTCTGTAAGAGTATACTACTTGTCATATGGTCCCCCCAGATCGTGATCTGATGAGAATGGGACCATGAATGGGAGAGAAATCGAGGGCAACTGAAGTTGTTCAGCTGAAGCTGAAAGGTACAACTCCTTAACGGTTAGGAGAGTGGGGATAATTATTTTAATATAAGCACCTTAATGCCGTTTACTGTTACTTGTGGTACCAGTTGCAACTTCGTCTGAAAAGCGCCTTTTTGAATAGTCAAAGACTATAATAATAATAATCCTGTACTTTATTTTCAACTGGCCCTCTTCGTTGTGAATAAAAAATTTTTAGACCATTATTATTGTACGTATGCAAATAAATGCAGAACGGAACAAAGCAAAATTCATAATAATGATAATCCTAAAAATGTTATTTACTGCAAATAAAACCACGCTCTTTACTGTTATATTTTTCTATGACTCCCTTACGAGCATTACCACAGTTGTTTTAAGGAGTGTATATTTTAAAGTCATCATTATACTGTCTTAAATTTTGTGAATAAACGATTTTAAATTTGTGGGCAGACTGTGCAAATTTGCATAAAAATATAATAGCTGAATTTTGGAAAGTCCTAAAATAAAAACTGTTCAGATTAGTCAATAGAAGGCCGCCGTTAGCGGATATTAGTATTTTTCTAATAAAATGCCTAAGTAGTCAAAAATGAAATTATCTTTCAAGAACCTTAGATGTACTAAGGAGCCTGTACACGACACATGACATAAAAGAATTGCTTCTCCAAAAGCACAAATATCCTCATACACCGGCGGGCACTAAAAAGGAATAATTCATAATGACAAAGTACTCGCGACGATTCTTTCTTTGACCTCAAGCAATCCGGCATTGCAGCTTATGGCTACGAACCTGGTGCAATGCGCAACATTCAAAGTAGCACAAGAACCAACAACTCAAATACTTCGCGAGTCATTCACCTTGCTCACACTACAACTCATACACCTATTTATTATCTGTCACAATTATAATCGCCATTTTTTATCTCGATTCCATTTTGACAATCCAAAATAAAACTAACCTCTTGCCGCCCTACATACTAAAACCAAAAAAATATACACGTTCATTGTCCTCCCCAAATCAACAATCGTTATTTTCCAATTTTACGAGCAAAATGAAGCAATAGAATCGATGAAAAGATAATTTAGAATCGAATTAACACGCAGAAATGTCACATTTGGCGCGTAAACGTCAAACGTCAGGCAGCCATCTTGCGCGAGCTTATTGGCGCGCTGAGTAGGGTTGTTTGCGCGACGAACGGACGGACGTACGCCCGTCTCTGTCTAACTCCGTTACATAATACGGAAATGGGTGAGCAGTGTTAAGTTTTGTGCCGAGTTCCGCATGCGGGCACTGACGGGGGTAGTTATTGATTTTTCAAGAGTTTGCGGCAGTCGCTTAACACGCCGGTGCCCAGCGCGAAAAACACATCCGAACCGCGCTCGCGTTTTTATCAAAAAACACGGTTATTTGTTGTAATATCTAATTTTAAAGTCAAGCGTTTAGTTTACTGTTAAATTAATTCTGTAATTTGTTCGTTGTGTGCAGATTTTAGTGCTGGAAAACTGATTTCGTAAGTGTTGAAGACATTTGTCTCTCTTTTTATTGGAAGGCTCCATTTTAATCACGTTTATGTGTCGCCTGAGGTTTATTATTACGTTGTCTGTGTTTATTTAATCTGATCTCTGTATTTGGTGTGATTGACGCATGTTGTGTTATGTTAATTGGCATCAGCTGATAGGCACGCCCGTGCAGCTAATTAAACGTCAGTAAGTAAAAAAATATAAATTGGCAGAGAAATAGTACGCTGCTACTGTTTAAACGTTTTAAAACATGTAATTTTAAAAGATAACTTACCAGTCTATCTAAGGCGATTGTAGGTTTCAGCCTATTTCGAACCACAGTGTGATGCACATTCATTTTTAAATATTATCTAATTTTATTTCTATTCTAATGGCACGTTCAAATCACTCCAGAGGCAGTTGCCCACTGATTTACTCTCAATGATGCATATACATTGGATGCTGTATAGCAAAAGGGATATTCTGAAGCGAATCAATAGTGGTAATGTATGGGGAGCATGGGGCAGATCTTAGTGAGACGGAGATGTCTTGTGTGACGTCAGGGATCGTTAGTGGCACCATGGTGACGTCATGGTCCTTGCAGCCGTCCTTCGAAGGCATAGAGTCTAAAACTCATTAGTTTTAATACTCTATTAAGGCCGGATTAATTCGCAATAGGAATATTAATGGGGTCGGTCCACATAGGGTTTATGGGCTGAGTGACATCACCACACCATTTATTGATCGGTAAAAGTGTGGGGTAGAGCTAGAAGATTAAATAGATTACATAGGTTCAAGAGTAGTGAGTTCTGATTAAAATGAAACAGCATCCTTCTTCGAGAACGAACAATTTTGGACATCCTAATGCCTATTGGGCACCAACATTCACGGAACCCAAGAATCAACTGTAATGGTTTAACAATCCAGTTCATAAATGAGCCAAATCTGTTCCCATCCAAGCGAGCTGATAGATTGACAAAATCACGACGTAACTTGATCTCTAAAAGCTCCTTGTTTTGTGTCAAATCTGTGACCCATGACTAAATGTTCGAAGCATGCTTGAGTAGTTTTCGTGGATATTATGATATCTGGCTTACGCCCATTCTTATCCTCTAGTACTCTCAAATTTCAAGGTTATCCTTTTAAATCCTAAGTAATGAAAGATGGATCATTATTGCTTTACGATTTGATAACAATCTGACTGGATGATAAGAAAGCGTGCTTAAACGTAGACCACACCAGCAATCTACAGTAGACGTTGCCTATCCTACGGACTTACAGAACTTTCCTAGCTATAAGCTACCCTAGCATTTATACCAATGCTAAATTACAAACAAGAAATAGTTTTGTAATCATATTGATTTTTATATCCTGCAGCTATGCAGTGGTTTAGACTGCAACGTTATCCAGTATTAGTTCAATAACTTCAGTTATAGTATAGAAAAGCTTAGGTAACAGTTGGCCTGACTCCAATACTGTAAAGTTCATTGACCCTATGATAGTGGGTGTTGATGACGTGAACAATATTAATTAACCATTTTTGATATCACCTGCTTGTTTCTCACTTAGGGTTTCTATCACGTGTTTTGGTTTTGAATGTGATGTCAAATTGTTAATTTTGACAAGATTCCTTCAAGATAAAAAATAGACTACATTCTTAAATTTCCTCATAATATATCGTGTAGCTTTTGCACGGAAAAGTACCAAACATCCACATATCCTGACTAATCTTCGCATTTGTAAATTTTTCTCTATTTACTTGATTTAATGGCCTTCTACTAGTTAGTTCTGATACTTATAAAATACTTGATATTCCGAACTATAAATTTTGATCGGCTTTGGTATACCGTCATTGTAATTCACATTATTGTAGCTTTCTTATGTCTATTCTTCGCTTTTATTCGCTTCGCAGGTCTAATATTTTTCATTTCATAGGCCATTGCGGCAAGATTGAACTTTTACACTTATATAGCTAAGACTTTCAACACCTAGGTTCTTTGCGTTCCGCTTCAAGGCCGGCAATAAACCCTGGCCTCTCAAGGTGAATGGTTAAGCAATTACTTTTGGGGCTTTTATTTTTTTTTTATTTATCTTCTCGCACAGATACATGTGTCGAAGGCGGACTTAATGCCAAAGGCATTATCTACCAGTCAACTTTAAGGTTGTGCAGTGATATGTTTGGGTAGGTGCATAGAGTATCCACAATAAATATTTTTTTTAAATAAAACTTTCTCAAAACTACAAATTAAAAAAATACTATAATGTAAAATGAAAATATGATGATGCGATTCCTGCTTTTATCGATCACAAAATTCAAAATTTCTTACACACCTCCGATCGGTTATCGAAAATTAACACACACATGGCTTTCACTATTATAAAATTTTGTCTTTTTGGCCCCAAATTCACTTATACTTTGCGATGTTGCCAGCTCTGGAAGCACACTCAGCTGCTTCTAAAGTTGGATAACATCGTAAAAAACACTTTGGTCTCTATTTTAAATGTAAATTTGGACGAACGGACGTGGTTACAGGCTTCGCTTCCAGTGCGGTGGGGGGGCCTAGGTATAAGGGCTATTTCAGATGTTGCTCTGCCTGCATTCCTATCCTCAGTTCATGCCACCAACAATCTTTCTCAACATATTCTTTCGGCTTCCCTTAATAAATTTGAATTAAGTGGCATGTCTGAGGCTATGAGTGCTTGGCGCCTAGCCTGCCCAAACACCGATTTCCCTACAAACCCAACATCCCAGCGGCTGTGGGATGGGCCGATCTGCAAGCTACTACGGAAAAAACTCATTGATACGTGTGTAAGCTCTGCAGATCGTGCTCGTCTTTTAGCCGTTTCGGAATGGGAATCGGGTTTGTGGCTTCACGCCATCCCATCGCATAACACTGGCACCTTGTTGGACACCGCTACTTTTAGAACTGCGGTGTCCCTTCGCCTGGGCGCACCGTGTTGTGCTCCGCACCGCTGCCAGTGTGGCGCCGCAGTGAGTCGGCTTGGTCACCACGGCCTAAGCTGCGTTAAGAGCGCAGGCAGATTCACTCGCCATTCCAGCCTTAATGAAATCATCCGTCGGGCTCTTGCCACCGCCAACTGTCCGGCCATCCTGGAACCGAACGGTCTGAGCCGTGACGATGGTAAGAGGCCCGACGGAATGACTCTTGTTCCCTGGAGATTGGGGCGGCCCTTAGTGTGGGATGCTACCTGCGTCGACACTTTGGCGCCGTCGCATCTCCCGGGGACCGAGACTAGACCTGGTGCGGCGGCTGAATCTGCGGAGGACCTCAAGAGGCGCAAATATAGTCTCCTTGACAGTGGCTATATGTTTGTGCCTTTTGGGGTAGAGACGCTTGGGACGTGGGGGCCGGGCGCTCACTTTGTATATAAAGAAATAACGTCTCGCATTTTTGAGGCCACACGTTCCCGAAATGCTGGCCTTTATTTTGGACAGCGGATAAGCATTGCCATCCAGCGTGGCAATGCTGCCAGCATTTTGGGAACGTTGCCCACTGGCTGCGGTCTCTTAGAATAGGCTTTTAGTACATAAGTTAGGTTATTATATTTTTGTTTATTATTAGTTTAGTTTTAATTTTAATTGTTGTAATCACATTATTCATATCTTTGAAATAAAATAAGTTCTAATACATCTATAATGTATAAATAATAAAATTAATAAATTATAAGTCAATATAATTAGAAAATATGTATATATATATATATATTTATATTATAATATAAGAGAGATACATTATTGCGATGATTCCGCCAAATAATTGTTGTATAGCCGCCGTACTCTGGTTGGCAAAGCGTCGCGGCTTGTTGTCATCCTGATATTGAGAGGAAGCGTATTCCATTCCAGAATGGATTTCACTGAGAAAGAAGAATGAAAAAGACTGGAAGAATGAGAGGGACACAGAAGAAGAAGATTGTTAGAAGAGCGTAGGATTCTATCGTGGTTGGAGCAAATGAATTTAAAGACGCCATCTTTCATGTTACTCAACTCTATGTCCAAGGCCCCAAAGATTATCTAACTACTAACAATAACCAGGGCCCTAATAAATAAAAATAAATTAGAATACATAAGAAATAAGCTAAACAACAATTATTCTTTATTCTCGAAAACACTCCGAATAAGCCATAAGGGATCAAGATCCCTTATGGCTCAAAGCTTTGACAGTAGATTTTATTGACTGACTCGACTATTTTCATATCTAACAACAAACTTAATGTTGTGGGATGTGGGATTGAACATTCATTTTTAACACGCTTATATTAGCTTCACCTGTATGTTTGTTTGTTTGTATGTAACCGACTCCTTTGGACTCGATTTTGACCCACTTTAAACGGACAGATTTCATTCAAATTTTGCACACCTGTCAAAGATCGATGACAATGCAATAATTCGATAAAAAAAATTAAAAATATATAAAAAAAAAAAAAAAAAAAAAAAACGCTCTTATAAATAAACCAAACTAAAAAGTAGAAAATAAATAATAGTTTAAAAAAACTAAAAAACACGCTTTTAAAGTACTTCTAACTAAAAAGTGAAAAATAATTCCTAATATAAGCTGAAAAAAGCGTGGGGCGCTCTGTGCCATATTTTTCGTCTATCGAGCAACCCACGCTTTTTTCAGCTTATATTAGGAATTATTTTTCACTTTTTAGTTAGAAGTACTTTAAAAGCGTGTTTTTTAGTTTTTTTAAACTATTATTTTTATTAAGATAATCGTGACAATCCGACAATTTGTCTCTTTTAGCCACGTAACAGTCGGCAATTCATATTCTTAATTCAAAACTTGGCAATATTGTCAAATGTTGTTTTTATTACGAATATACCTTCTTATTAATAAAATATCTTCTTCTTATGATGAAAAGGGTTAGGCCATAGTCTACCACGCTGGCCAAGTGCGGATTGGTAGACTCAACACACCCTCAAGCACTTTTTAGGCATTCTCAGGCATGCAGGCTTTCTCATGATGTTAGCCTACACCGTTAGCGAGCAATAATTTATATGATAAATACAAACATTATCATATACACATTCAAAAAGACATATCTCAACGATTTATTGAAAGAGGTGTGTACCGTGGGTTTGCCGAGACCTTTGACTTCGCAGTCCTACGGTCTCCCACTTGGTTATCGCTGCTTATTTCATAACATTTTACTGCTGGTAGAGCTCTTGTGAATGAGCTCGAGGGCGGCAGCACCACCGTCTCACCTTTAACCTGCCGCCAAATAGTAGTGCTTCCATTACTACTGTGTTCCGGTTTGGTGGTGAGATCAGGCCCTGAAATTACTGGCACATGAGGCATAACACCGTAGTCCTCAGCTGCAGCGACGCACCTATAATCTGCTTTTGTGGATTGTTGATGTCCATGGGCTGTACTCCACTTACCATCAGGTGGACTACACGTTCGTTCGCTGTAGGCGTAGAATTAAAAAAAAAATTAAATTCGGCCATGAAACTCATCATCATCTCAATAAGTAGAAGTTGCGGACGCCAATAAAAGGTGTCACTCATCTAGGAAGCAATTTTATTTTGGTGCCTGAAACTCTCATGTCGTGTTATTACCTCCCGCTTTAATTATAATTGAGTGAGCCAGTCGTTACTGTTACAATGTAATATTTAGGGTTGAGAAGAAGGTCTAGTGGTTAGCGTATGCGTCTCTCACCGCGAGGTCTTGAGATCAATTCCCGGGTCGGGCCAAGTGTTCATTGTGAAATTTCCGTCAAGAATTGTGCACGGTGGATGGCGATAGACTTACCCCCTATCCCATGGGACCTAAAATAACAGTACTGTGGGTTTTGTACACATCTGCCACACCCATCTGGATAATATAAACGCGATGTAATGTTTGTGTTAGGAGGTTGTATGTATAGATTTGAAACAACAATTATAACAAGGTTTGTGGAGCGATATTGACACAGTAATACAAACAGTACTTGATTGTTTCAGTAATGAAAGCAATCATAATATTGAACAACAATATAATTGCTATATATAATTGGAAGTCGGTTAAAAAAGGAGGAGGTTCTCAATTCGGTTGTATTTTTTTTTTTTTTTTTTTTTTTTTATGTTTGTTCACCGATTACTCGAAGACGCCTGGACCGATTTGAGAAATTCTTTTTTTGTTTGATAGGATATACTTGTCATGTGGTCCCATTTTTTTTCAGTCACGTTCTGATGATGGGATCCTAGAGAAATCGAGGGCAACCCTCAAATTTAAAAGGCTTCTATATTGTTTTTTGTATATCGAGGGCAACCCTCAAATTTAAAAAGCTTCTATACCTATTGTGTTTCGTATATTACCTAAAACTTCTTGGATATTTGCATTTTAAGTTGCTGAGCTGATGCTGGAAGGTACAACTCCTCAACGGTTAGGAGTACGGGGATTATTATTAATAAGTTTTCCGTCTCAAGTAACCGTCGTCTCCTCATTTGAGAAACATTCTGGTCTACCCATCACTTAAAATCGTAAAATAAAATAATTTTTAATAAAAAAAAAAACCGACTTCAAAAAGTAGGTAAACTAAAAAGCAAAAAATAAATTTACTTCGCACAAAATAATACGTTTTTTCATTTAGTAAAATGGAAATTATTAAATAGTTATTTTATAATTCTGAAGTCGGTGCAAAGTAAACAATAACTCTGTATAGACTAATCTTTCTAACAACTATTTTCTGACTGAATATTAGTTCTTAATTATCCGATTTACTTGGCACCGACTCCAGAATTATAAAATAACTATTTAATAATTGCCATTTTACTAAATGAAAAAACGTATTATTTGTGCGAAGTAAATTTATTTTTTGCTTTTTAGTTTACCTACTTTTTGAAGTCGGTTTTTTTTTGAAGTCGGTTAAAAATTTGTATGATAGTGCAGTGGCATCCCATACAATGAAATGTCCATCTCTCATAAAATGACCGTCGCCGCGTTGTAAACTACAATGCGGCGACGGTAATTTTATGAGAGAGAGGCGGTCACTTTTGAAAGAAAAAAAATACTTTGTCATTACGATATTTTCGTCCGCAATTCAATATACATTGTATAAAACAGTGAACCTTTATTTCATCAAGATAAATGGCATAACGTGCTCTCGAGGCACGGAAGATGTTCTTAATGCCACGGATGGAAAGTGATCACCCACTTTGGGACTAACCAATCAGAACACCTCCAAACTTCTAACAATATAATTTACATTTATGCACTTGTTTGGCGGTAAAACTCGTAGTACTACCAGTATGCACCAATTTGCTTCATTACAGGTAGTTTGCACTCAATCTGTAAATTGGATAAACTTGCAAGCTAGTTAATTTTCAGCTGGTTACAGTTTGGAACTCAATCGATAGTGTATCGAGTCGAGACTAATTACGCGATGTTGTGCACTGAGCATTAATTACGATAGATTAGGTTCAACTTGCGATTCATGCTTAGTGGTGACGCAGTTTGTATTCAAGAGCAGTTTACCCACTTTGAACAAAATGTGCTCGGTTAAATGCTGTGTCAAATACGCAAGCCACTGTCGATGGGCAAATAAAATGTGACTTCAATCTGACTATATGAATTCAATTGTATATGTTCAATCTAGGATACTCAAATAAGAATGGTCGTTTCCAGGTCAATGTATACGCTTTTACAATAAAATTCCTTTAGACGCAATAGAATTATAGATAGGTAAATTTAAAAATATGTTAAAATTTGATTATGTCAAAAAGCTTACTACAGTATTTCAGACTACATAAATGATAATAGTATTTGGAAATGAATTGCTCTTCTTATGTGACTTTTATATGTATACTTATTGTTATATTTTTCATTTTAAAAGATGGTGCACATGAGTTTCTCACCAGCTCTTCTCATAATGCAATACCCATCGGAGCTGGTACTTGGATTGATTTTAATTTGATTCTAAACAGTTTGATTAAAATTAACCTTATTCAAATCATTGTAATTAATAATTATAATTTAGTATTATTTATTTTTATATAATTTTTTGTAATGTTTTGACGTGTTCAAGCGCCTCCTGGGGCCTATGAAAACAAATGTTTAGAAGTTGAATTTAAATAAGTTGTTTGATTTGTCCCATTCGCCTGGTTGGGAACGAAATCGTTATTATTATTTTCCGATGAAATAGTTATGTTTAATGTGAGTACTAACAATTCAGAACCAGATTTAGTACAATTCCATTCTATGGTTTAAACCAGGAACCCCTAAACGTATTTACTGTGGCAGATAATTAGCTAATTACCAAATTGTTTATTACCAAATCAGCAATATTAAGCATCATTACATTACACGGTTTTGGATACCGTCCACATCGCTTAAATTGTTAATGGAATTGATAAAGCTGTTTAGCCGAGGTTAGCAAACTGTAAGAGTTAATACCGATGTGGTAACGTATGTATGACCAATTTGTGGTGTAGCCATTATTCCTCGCGATTCCTGATTTGTAGACAATCCTACGACCTATTTGGCGATTCGTAGACAGTTCTACGGGCGACTCTATTGCCGATTCGTAGACAGTTCTACGGGCGACACTATATCCGATTCGTAGATAGTTCTACGGCCGACGCTATTGCCGATTCGTAGACAGTTCTTTGGCTGACACTATTGCCGATTCGTAGTCAGTTCTACGGTCAACGCTATTGCCTATTCGTAGACAGTTCTACGGTTGACGCTATTGCGATCTACGAAATTAAAACCTCCTTTTTTATGTCGGTCAAAAAAAACCAATATCACAAATCTAAAATTATTTCAAAAATTACAGGATTAATTATCAAAATTAGAACACTTACTAACAGAAAAAAAATCAATAATAATAATTTATTAAACGTTTTTTTTCTGTGGTTTATAAAACCAACCCCGGAACTAACTCCATTCCACAGTACATATTTCCCCATTAAGATGAGTATCTGTAAATGCACGACCAAAGTTCTACTATTATCACATTCTTATGGGAAAACTTTGCCATGCCGTACAAAACCGCCGCTTTTAGAAAACACACAACATTTCGGTGTTGTACTTTGGTACGATAATAAGAGAGTTAAACATGTAACATTACGCGTATTTTATCCAATAGGATGTCGAAGAGGTGTATTATTACAACACCCATAATTTAGTATAGGTCCAATGCGATACGAACCATATGCGTACGCCTATTGCCTTCTACCGGGTATATTTCTAGACTCCGTGCTTCAAGATGCAAAGTCACAAATGACAATTTTACCCACCCGGGAATTAACCCTATACCTTATGATCAATAGTTCTAACTAATAAGCAATCAACCAGCAGTTAGTAAGCGAAAAGTTGATCACAAGTTGTCATTTTTACAGGGTGCTACACATTGGTGTACATTAATCTAATTGGGTCTCTCACTGATCTAATTGTTTTTACCATCTTAAATTGGAGTCTCAAGTGTATAACAAAGATAGATAACAAGGAGAATTCAAAGAATACCCTTGGTCCTTAAAAAATGTTAAACTCGAACGATGTAATTAGAAGGCCATTCAAAAGTTCTTTCTTTTTAGAAATTGTGACTTGCATAACTAAAGGCTTTGGCGATGCCAAATAAGTTGAATAACTTATTTTTTATTTTTTCAGAAATACAATACAAACAATAAATTTTTACCCGCATACATCTATTTTTCCTTAAAATAAATAATAATTGTTGAACTCACAAACGCAAACAAAATAAACTCAGACAGAGTACATTTTCCTCAAAAACTGGACTCATCAGCTCAGTGGCCGACAAACAACCTCTTTTTAATCAGCAATCGACATCAAAAGATTACTGCATCAGGATTAAACACAAAATCATAAAATCCAATCTTATATTAACCAATTTCATTTAACTTTCAATCTTATTACTTTGAACATACGCATGCATTTTCATCAACTATACAATCTTGCACAGTGGTGCGACGGATTGGAAATTTGCCAACATTTTAAAGGATTTTTAAAAGAAATTGTGTCCATGGGTTCTTTGACGGATACTGAAGGGTTGCGAACACAGCGAATTTATGGTAAAAGTCCTTGAGAAAATTTCGTGCCGTCTAGATCAAGTCTGGAAATCTGGATGAGATTGCATTTTAAAGAGATTGGCTTCGAGATATTTACTTTGATGCTACATTTGGCAGAATCTCTTTGCCCAATTATTTTCTTGATTCGGTTACCATGGGGTATGGGATTGTAGGAAATTATACAGTTTAAAATTTTTTAGAGACTAAGTATGTTAGAATATTCTGAATACCATTTGAATACAACAACGACTTAGCAAATTTTGATCCACTATAAAATCTTGCACAGTGGTCCTAGAGAATGGCATCCAGCCAATATTTTTAAAGGATTTAAAAAGAAATTGTGTCCATAGTTCTTTGACAGATTCTCAGGGCTTGTGAGCGCAGCAAATTTTATGTTAAAGGCCTTGAGGAAATTCCATGCCGTCTCGATCAAGCCTGGCAATCTGGATGATATTGCATTTTAAAAAGATTGCCTGGAAAGTATTCACTTTGATGGAAAATATTGGAGAATTCTTTGCACTTTTGTCATGTTTATGGACGAGATTACAAAAATTGAATTGAGCATGTTTTTATTGACGATAGGAAATGAACGAACGAGCTGTAAGCCAAGTAGTTTTTAGATTAGGGAGTTTTAGATTGTCTTAACATTTTGTTTTCTTTTTTTCCAGCAGCGAATGCCCCATCAGCCCTTGAGCAGTAGGGCGTGAAGCAGTGCCCTCTTCCCCCCCCCCCACTTCCCTCAGTCAGCGGCCCAGTGGCGTGACCCAGATGATCGGCTCATTCTGGAACCTGTGCCGTGCGTGCCCTTCCATGCCAGTCGATAAGGTAAGTGCGGAAAAACTTTGAATGAAGGCAAACTTGCCTGATGAACCTTTATTCTTCCTCCTCGCGTCATATTGCTCATTTCTGAGGGTCGTGATTCCCCCACTGGCGTATCTCTTTGTATGCTTCTCTATCCGCTCCTGTTCTTGGCTTCGTGTAGTGCCTCGTGCAGATTTCAATTGAGGCCATAGCGGATTAACTTGGATGAACCAGGAAGTAAAAACTTGATCGAACCAAATAAAACGTTAATTACCAGTGGGTAAACTAAAAACTGCATATTAGTGTAGTTTTGTGAAACCAGCAACGTAAAAAATTCGTTCCTCATTTCGTGGCAATGTACTATTTTCCTGCAATCTTTGAAAAGAGGTCTTGTTTATACATTAGTAGAATAAATGAAAATTTGAATTTACGTTTTTAAACATAATATATTGCTTATTATCTTTACCTTTGTTGAACATATTGACACAGCTGGCAACAGAGTGAAACAAATTTTTATTCCACTGTAGACTCAGTGTTAAACCAGAGGGATTATTTCCGAACAGAATTTTCCAAACCAATATTTATAGGAAATATCGTTATCCCAATTAGTGCTCCAGCAGAAGTTGCGATAATTGGTCTCCAGACAACCAAAACCGACGATTGTTTCAAACTATTAATTGTAGATAGATTGGGCATTGGGATCTGGAACTGTGGTTGTAACATAACCAGAGAGAGGTCATATTTTAGGCAGATATTAGCACGAAAAGCCCGTGGCTATGTGGAAGCCGCGCGAACCTTTCGATCTACAGGTTAAGCAATGCTTACCGCGGTCGGCCGTAGATGGGTGAACATCTTAACATAACGAGTATTCCTCCGTGCCTCGATGAGCACGCCGTTTGATCCTGCTTGCCATTTGTTTGAAGATATTATAGCAGTTGTTACTGGTAGTCAAGAGTGTTTGCTATGTTACCTATGTACTGTATATGGCACAAAAATGTCTACGACCAGCTTGTTTACCACTTTTAATTCCACTAGCTATGATTTGTTGTTATTATTCATTTCGTGGGTTGCAAACAAGCATTTATTTACCCTAAAAGCTTGGTAAAAATAATGTACTTACGTAGGCATGAATGAAAACCGATGAAACTAATTGCTTTCCATTAATTATTAGAAACTATTCGAGAGTTTTGTATACCTACCTAATTGTTTACTTAATAAAATTTAATTTAAACTGAACAAGGTTTTAGGTTTGCTAAACATGTTAGAACAATACAAAATTTTAAAAATACCACGCCCTATCAGGGGTACCGAATGTCGCCATTGCGGCAGCGCCGCTCTCAAGATATACCTACGTGCCATATTTCATTTTGAGGAAACATATAACAACGCTATTCGACCATAATACGCACAGCTTTTCTCCACAAACCTCCATCTCGCACACCATAACTAATTCACCATACACCATAAACTTTTCAGGGGTTTTGAAAAGCCCTACACAAAGACTCCGCAATGATTTCTCGCGGGATCCAGACTCAGTATAATTTTATTAAGGCTTATTGATCGAGCCGAAAGTAGGGCTAATTTTTTATGAAGTAGTACGGTTTCAGGCTTTATGTAAGGCCTGTCTGGCTTTCGTCTATCTTGTTACTGTGTGTGTCAATAGAATTCATTGTATGCATGAATTGGTTATCACAATGTAAGGACGAAATTAGGGACTGACATAATAAGAATACGAAAATGGACAATGGTTTTGTCAACTAAACAATCGTATATTTTTGGCAGATAGATAATTGCGTTGGTTAAATTTTCAACAAAAAAGTATCATATATTTAATGACGAAAAATTAATAATTAATGACTTAGATTTTATTTTATTTTTTTAAAGATCTTTATTTACAGAAATATATACATTTAGGATCTTAAATTAAATTATTATTATAATTTTGACGGGAATTAACGCGAAACATGCATATTATTTACCTTTTGGCTATACGTTTCGGCAACGGGTTACACCGGCCGTTTTCTATAGCGTATAGCCAAAAGGTAAATAATATGCATGTTTCGCGTTAATTCCCGTCAAAATTATAATAATAATCATGCAACGCGATAGTTTAAAAGTTAAATTAAATAAGTCTAATAACTTAATCTAAACTTAATAAGTCACTGTTAGAAGGCCTTGTTCTCGGTCGCCTTAGAAATTAAATAAACATTAAAAAGAATTTTCTCCATCAGTAATGATTCTGATATCACCAATTGTTAATTAGTATCGCTTATTTTGCAGCATTCGGATCTTACGGACGCTTAGGTCCAGGTACAATCTTACGGATCTTACGGACTCCATCTATTCAGGCTTACGGATGTATAGTGTTAAAAGGCTTTTGAGAGATGAGCCAGTTTTCATTTAGAATTTTGTATGAAAACATAATCTAAACCTAAATATGGAGGACAGCAATTTTTTGTTATTTTTTACCTAATGGACTTCGAAACTACAAGACAGATCTTATTGTGTGGAGATAGTTCACGACTACACATACTTGTTATTTAAGTACCACGCGGGTGGAAGTTCTCGGCCTCACTACGCTACCCCTTAGACTCTAGATTTCTAGAAGGATCTCCACCGTAACCTATTCTATCCATGTTCAAATCATCCTGTATCCAAACGTCAAGATGTGTAGTTAGGATTAAAAATTACCAAACTCCTTCAGAAATCCTGGCTGTTTGCCAACCGTCTCGCCTTGCAGTCGCATACTAGAGAAGTTAGTATTGAGTACTGCTGTTAAAATGAAATGTTTGTTGTGCAGTTAGTTCAAGTAAAGTCATGTGTGTTATTATATCAAATGGAGGTTTGGATTAGAGGGTTGTTCCGTCTTTACGCACTGGTAAAAAAATTTTATAAACAGTCATGAATGATCACTGATGCTTCTACGTATAAGATATATTACCATAAATAATCAATCAATCCGAAATAAATGATGTGGTCGAGCGGTCAGAAGCGTCATCAAATATAAGTGATACTGTGTTCTGATTTTATTGTGAATTAAAGTCATAATCTAACTGCTTCATTAGGGTAATGTAGCGTCGATGTATAATCTGTTTTTATAGATTGTGGATGTTCAAGGTTCAGCTAATGAACCACGAAACGAAACTCATCAAGGCTTACATTTAATTTGGTATCTGTCGCCGGCGTCCGACACCCATTGTTTTATCCTCAACACTGAGTTGTCGCCGCGGGAAATCAGTTGGCAGGGTTACTGCCTACGCCATTTGTATGCACTGCTGTCTATTGTAGTATAGAGAGACCTTCAGAGTTTTAAGACTGACAGTATTGTTGGATAGTAATGTAATGCTGCAATTTTTACATGTTTTCTATTGGTGAGACTAGGCGTTGAAATGACTGGCACATGAGACATAAAATAGGTCACGAAATGATGTATCATACAGTTGAGAAATTTAGGGCTCCGGTAAGAGACGACCGTAGCTGGATAGCTAAGAGCGGCTGCCCGGTGTGCAGTAAGGTCGCAGGTTCAAATCCTGCCGGTCCCATATCTTTTTCAACTGTTTCTTAGTATAATTTGCTAAGCATAGCTAAATGCTATAAAAATAATCAATTAGAAGATAAAATACATAGGTGTTGTAGCGATGCTTCTATAATCCGCTTTCGTGGAATTCACCTTTCGGTTGAAATTGAACGACGCATGCTTGTTGCATGCGTCGTTCAATTTCAACCGTGCTACTATTGAGAATTTTCCGACAAAAATCTCCCAAATAACTTTATCTTCGACCCTAGAATATACCCCTAGGTCTTGTAGTAATAGGCGGCATACACAAAACACTAATCCCAAGATCAGCTGTATGTTCCATGTAGGTATAGTTTAACTAGTGCCTCGTAAAAGGCGATGAGCCGAAGTGAGAATTGTTGCGCTCTATTAAGCACCAAGCTTTTTAGAGGCCAACTAAACTTCACCAGAACCGCAGATTTGATCGTCACTCGATACGTCAACGATACCGGATACCTGCTGGATTTCATATCAAATCCGCAAAAAGGTGTCAGCGGTATTTGAAAGATATGCTCCAAATCCTGCTATATTTTTGCACGGGAAAAGCTGATATCAGCTTTTCTTTTTCTCAACTATCAACATAAATTGATCAAAAACCAAAAGGTGTAACAACTTTCTGAGTGAGCAGATTTTTGCCATCAATTTTACATCTTCCCGAATGTATAAAAATAGGTATGACAAAGTAGGCATATGAATGTGCGAGATTTTCTTATTGAATAATGTATGTATTTTGTCATTTTGTATTTCGAGGTTGTGTATAATTCACAAATATTATACAATACCTAGATAACGTATACAGCTGTTACAAAATTCAACGATGATTGGAAAACTGGAAGAAAGCACATTTTTAGGGTTCCGTAGCCGAATGGCAAAAAACGGAACCCTTATGGATTCGTCATGTCTGTCCGTCCGTCTGTCCATCCGTATGACACAGCCACATTTTTCCGTAACTATAAGAGCTATACTGTGGAAACTTGGTAAGTAGGTAGATGTATTTGGTGAACGGCATTAAGATTTTCATACAAAAAAACTGAAACTCAATATATTTTTTCCATCAAACCCTGGGTTATCTATGGATAGCTTCAATAATGATATTGAGCTTTCTAATATATTTTTTTTCTAAACTTAATAGTTTGCGCGAGAGACGCTTCCAAAGTGGAAAATGTGTGTCAATAGCCATCCGACCTCCACAACCCAATACGAAGCGATGATACTCTTTACTATTATTATAATTGATAGGAGGGTTTCTGGCCTCTGACTACTCGTAGCTACGACCAAAGATCTTTAAAAGGCATCCGTGATCAACGGCTTAACGTGCTTTCTGCGACGCGGGGGAGATCTCGTGATTTTAAGATGATCATGATCACCCATCCACAGCCAACGACAACCCGACTCGGATAAGTTAGGTCAGAAGGCTGTGGCGGGAGCTCTGCTCCGTGGTTATTTTTTAAACCATCGAGACGGAACCTCCTTAAAATTTGATATTTATAAATTGTACACAATACTATACACATATCCTGCAACATAATTATATGCATAGTCGTGTTATAAAATAATTGTGCCGTAATGAAGCTCGTTAGTTTTTGCAAAGCGAACAAAACACTCTTGTTAGATACTCGTCCCTTTCATGATAATATATATGCGGACCTTTTGTGTCCAATTAACAGCATGTCTGTTTAATAACGTGACACTAATTAGAGCAGCGTTGCATGTACGGACAAGTATTTCTCTACATCATTGCTAGTTTAATGAGAGGATGAACAATGATGCCCGTGTCTATTTGATATAATTTAAACAGTGGCGACCGTAGCTGGTTGATTAAAGCGGCTGCCTGGTGTGCAGAAGGTCGCCGGTTTTTTTTTCAACTGTTTCTTAGTTTAATTTACTATAAAACAGTTAGAATGCCGCAGAAAACAGTTCTATTTCCAGTAATACATTCAAGTAAACGTTCAGACAGTTTTGTTAAATTACCTGTACTTTAAAGTTACGAGGTTTTATTCCATTAACCAAGCGTTTGGCGTATTGCGGATTACCTGCCTGATAGTAAGTACAGACTACACATCAAACTATACATTTCCAGTATAATCTGGTCTCCGGTGTATAAGCTTCCCGTACCTACAATGAAAGAGCAGCTTATACTGGAAATGTATAGGTTGATGGGTAGCCGTGTGTACACTGCTCGTAAAATATTGTTTTATTTAAGTGTACAATGCCGTTTTTATAGAAAAGTAAATACACGCATCACGAATACACACCAGTTATATTGCAGAATCAGTTGTTTGGCAATTTTACAAACAACTTGCACTCAAAGTAATTGCCTCTATGGTGAAGTGGTTAGCATATGCGCCTCTCACCGCGAGGTCGCGGGTTGGATTCCCGATCGGGCAAAGTGTTATTTGTGAACGTTCCGTAGCAGCACGGAGTAGAGAGTGGTAGAGCTCTTGTGAATGAGCTCGAGGGCGGCAGCACCACCGTCTCACCTTTAACCTGCCGCCAAATAGTAGTGCTTCCATTACTGTGTTCCGGTTTGGTGGTGAGATCAGGCCCTGAAATTAATGGCACATGAGGCATAACACCGTAGTCCTCAGCTGCAGCGACACATCTATAATCTGCTTTTGTGAATTGTTGATGTCCACGGGCTGTACTCCACTTACCATCAGGTGGTCTACACGTTCGTTCGCTGTGGGCGTAGAATAAAAAAAAAGTTAAAATTGTGCCCGGTGCATGGCTATAGGCTCACCTCCCATGGGAACTAAACATCAAACAACAAACAACAGTTGAAATGTGGCTGTTGAACACCTCTACCACACCCATCTGGGTATTGAGGCGTGATGTTATGTTATTCATTAGTAACCCGAATCACGATAAAAAGTGTGAAAGCCCTTCTTAGGTAGCTGGCCAACATATGAAGGGTAGAAAATCTCTTATCAAGGGCTCAACCTATTTATTCAGGATTAAGGTACTTGATTTTCGATTCCCATTCATATAAAGGGCAAAGCCTAAAAATACCCAGCCTTCTCTCCCGGGAATATTGATTAAGTGCCTGAATGATGGAAAAAGTGCAATCAGAAAAGTTGTCGCAAGTTTCCTTGGGTACTCAAATGGAATTTAAAAAAAAACCGACGAAAAAGAACTACGTAAAAAGTAATAAATAAGTGAACGTTTTAAGTATTGGGTATTATTAGTTACATTAACTACGTAGAAAGACTTAACGTGGTATTTATTTTTTCTACATAAACAAAACTTAAAATGTTCAATTAATATTTACTTTTTTGTTCCTTTTTGTCGGTTTATTCGATTTATTCATCAGACCCTAACATCCTGTCTATGAGACCACGCTCAAGGTATACTCATTCCAATCAAAAAAGAATTATCAGAATCGGACCACTCAATAAAAAGGTATGCGTGGGCCAGCATAAAAAATAAAAAAAAATATACACGTTAACTTGAAAACCTTCTCCGTTTTTTTCGTCGGTAAAAAACTAAACAAATTTTTTTACAAACGTTTAAATTTTAAAAAGTACGTAAGATACCATTACAATCTCCTAAAAGACTAACTTAAAATTATTAGCCAATTTACCTTATCCAAAAAATGCGTAAAGATTTTATACCAGCTCTGACGTAAAAGATAAGTATCAGGAAGTCTCAAGGTCTTTGAAACATAACTCCCACATAATGATAAGGCGTATCTATTGTTTCAAAAATGACTGAGAAGAAACAGGGAACATTTTACGAATAATTTGTTTAATGCGGAGACTCCCGAGCACCGTGGTTTCATACTTACGTAATAAAAGAAATAAATAAATATTTCACAACTCACACACAACGCCACCTAGTCCCAAACTAAGCAGAGCTTGTACTATGGGTTCTAGAATAACTGGTACTAATACATTATATACTTTTCTTTTGTAAATACATACTTATTATACATAAAAACACCCAGACTAAGACAAACTCCCATGTCCATGCACACAAAGATTTGTCTTAAGTGGAAATCAAACCCACGACCTCGACGTCGCAGGCAGGTACACAACCCACTCCGCCATCCGGTCGTCAATAATATAATAATATACAGTAATATCGGTTTAACTTAAACATAGACCGGATGGTATGTCGTTACTGCCTTGGAAGATGGTTATGCCCATGGTGTGGGGCGCAACATGCGTCGACACCCTCGCGCCATCACATCTTCCAAATACAGCTGACTGCGCCGGCACTGCTGCTGCCTCTGCGGAAACCCACAAGCGGCGCAAATATAGTAATCTTCTTGGAAATTACATATTTGAGCCGTTTTGGGTCCAGACGGGGTCATGGGGCGTGAGTGCCCATTCTCATTTTAAAGAGATATCAAAACGACTGATCGACACTTCACGTGACCAGAATGCTGGTTTTTACTTCGCTCAAAGGTTTTGATTTGGAAAGGTTTGGCGCATTGCAATCCAACGCGGCAATGCCGCCAGCCTTCTGGGCACGTCACCCGCATTTAATTTTTAGGGTTCCGTACCTCAAAAGGTAAAAACGGAACCCTTATAGGATCACTTTGTTGTCCGTCTGTCTGTCTGTCTGTCAAGACCTTTTTTCTCAGGAACGCGTGGAGGTATCAAGCTGAAATTCATATCAAATACTCAAGTCTATGGTCTCTTGGAGCTGTGAAAAAATCAAACTTCTAAGTCAACGCGATCAAAAGATACTCCCGTTAATGCCGCAAATTTTCGACACTCGCAAGGGAATCAAAACCTACAGGGTACTTCCCGTGAACTCAGAATCTTGAAATTTGGTACGAAGCAACGTCTTATAACACAGATAAAGGAAAAATTGCGAAAAGCATAAATTTTTAGTTACATCATATAATAAAAATATTTTTAATAATTTTAAACTTATTACCCCTTTACTCATGAACGCGTAGTGGTATTATATTGAAATTCTTAACAAATACTCAAGTCTATAATATCTTTAAGCTGTAACAAAATCAAACTTCTACGTCAACGCAATCAAAAGATACAGCAATTAAAGCCGCATATTTTGAAACTCGCAACTACTCGCAAGGGAATCAAAACCTAAAGGATACTTCCAGACGACCTGGAATCTTGAAATTTGGCATGAAGCAACGTTATAAAGTACACATATAGGAAAAATTCCGAAAATCTTAAATTTTTAGTTACATCAATTTAGCAATAAAAATACCATAACTTTTACTTATATACCTACAGGTTTGTACGGAACCCTCGGTGCGCGAGTCTGACTCGCACTTGGCCGGTTTTTATGTATATTTTTCTTTCAGCTGTACATAGTTAGGTATGATTTTGTTTTGTATTATTTAATATTTAAGATTGTAAACGATAATGGTTTTACTTAAATATTATAAAGTTTTTAACCGACTTCAAAAAAAGGAGGAGGTTCTCAATTCGGTTGTATTTTTTTTTTTTTTTTTTTTTTTATGTTTGTTCACCGATTACTCGAAGACGCCTGGACCGATTTGAGAAATTCTTTTTTTGTTTGATAGGATATACTTGTCATGTGGTCCCATTTTTTTCCAGTCACGTTCTGATGATGGGATCCTAGAGAAATCGAGGGCAACCCTCAAATTTAAAAGGCTTCTTCTATATTGTTTTTTGTATATTATCTAAAGCTACTTGGATATTTGCATCTAGTAGCCAGCATTTTATATTGCTGAGCTGATGCTGGAAGGTACAACTCCTCAACGGTTAGGAGTACGGGGATAATTCTTTAAATATAGGCTCCCTGAGGCCGTTTACTGTATTCTTTCACGTTATACACAGATGAGGCGAGACGTTGAATATTACTTATGTATATTCATAATATGAGGTCATGATTTAATGATGGGATCCTAGAGAAATCATGGGTCAATCAAGCTTCTATATTGTGTTTCGTATATTACCTAAAACTACTTGGATATTTGCATTTTAAGTTGCAGAGCTGATGCTGGAAGGTACAACTCCTCAACAGTTAGGAGTACGGGGATTATTATTAATAAGTTTTCCGTCTCAAGTAACCGTCGTCTCCTCATTCGAGAAACATTCTTGCTCGGTCTACCCATCACTTAAAATAGTAAAATAAAATAATTTTTAACAAAAAAAAAACCGACTTCAAAAAGTAGGTAAACTAAAAAGCATAAAATAAATTTACTTCGCACAAATAATACGTTTTTTCATTTAGTTAAATAGAAATTATTAAATAATTATTTTATAATTCTGAAGTCGGTGCCAAGTAACCAATAACTAGATAATACGTATAAATCTTTCTAACAACTATTTTCTGACTGAATATTAGTTCTTAATTATCCGATTTACTTGGCACCGACTTCAGAATTATAAAATAATTATTTAATAATTTCTATTTAACTAAATGAAAAAACGTATTATTTGTGCGAAGTAAATTTATTTTATGCTTTTTAGTTTACCTACTTTTTCTAATTCTATAGTCAAATAATATCTATTACACTGCAAGTTTGTTCGTGGCCATTTTGTCAAAATTCTTTAAAATATTTAATTGAGTTACATACAAACTGAAAATTTAAAATAATAATTGTAAATTGGATACCAATAAATGCATTTTAGTTTTATTTAGATATGGTTTGTGTATAAAAACAGAAAATCACTTAATAATATTCAAGTTAAACCTATTTTACTTTTGAATGGAAAACACCCAACCAATTGTTTCTTTTAAGAGCAAAAAGATGACTTATTTAGATGAGAGATAAGTGGCTCCTTTGATTTATGACTTAAGAGTATTTTGTTACAAGCTTAAAAAGAAATTTGGTACCAAAGTACCAATTAGATACGTATTTATACATATTTATCACAATTATCTTGTGAATTTCTTAAAATCGAATATTACAACGTATCGTTTTAGTGATACATTTTCATATTCATAGGTTACTATGTTAATGTAATTTTGTATTTCTTTTTATTTAAAAAAATCTTACTAGTCATTTGCATTTACAAATTACACTGTAACCTGTATTCCTGTTGACCCCCTCCAGCTAAGCTAAATTCGCTGTTAGCAGGCAGTTTACGTCCGTGGTGGTCCGAACTTAAGACCGATGCCACAGAATAATAAGTACAAGTACCGATGCCTTATTGCGCCACGGCACGGTTCAAAAAGGTTTATTGATTAGGTTTTGTGGCAAGAACGAACTATGTCTTTACTGACACTGAGGGCATCACAAATAATGTTGTAGTCTTTTAGTGTGACCAGACTCCGCGCCGTCACTCATCCCGGACAGAAATGGTCGAAACCAAATTTAAATGACCAATAGGAGGAGAAATAGACAAAATATTTTATCAGTCAGTTGTCAAACGGAAGCTACAGGCCACTATATAAAGTTATCTTTTGTTCATGAGATGTTGTTACTAATTGCGGTCCAGGAGACTGCACGCTCGTTAGCAATATTATTTCCACAACAAAAACGCAAGTGACATGTTGTGTTACTTATTTTTTCCATAGAAAATCTAAGCCAATCCACACATTAAAAGCAGTGAAAAGCATTATGAGAGGCTCTCGTTTATAACCCTAGAGATATTTTAATTAAGAGGAAACAAAAGAGTCGGTTTCTTTTGTGTTGAGCCACTGGACAGTGTTGAAAATGTGTCGTTTTTCTATTCCAGTCTAGCTGAAAGAGCTATTGTTACACTTTTTTGTATTATTAGTCACTCTGACTTATTTTTAAAACAATTAACGAAGGTATGTAAGATAATAGCGAAAATTGAAATAGTATAGTTTTCACGTGTATATAAAAAAAAACAGTATTTATAGCATCGTTCAGTATCTAGCGATAGGCCTGCCCCGTACCACGCGGGCCCTTATACATAACAGGAGAAATGAGGGTATGATACACCTCTGTGTATGATACCCACACTTCTCCTGTTATGTAAGTATCATACACTTCATTATCATATACCTCATTTTACGCCTATTTAACCTTAACCTTAAATAGGTAAAATGATTTTATAACTAAAAATGTGGACTGCAAATTTGTTTTTCATTAAGATTGGTTATAAAGTTTAGTCGTAAAAACGTAACAGATAGACAAACAGACGGACATACTGACAGACTGAGGCAATTTCTCATTAATAATAGTACAAGAGACATTTAAACCTTTTAGTACAGTTATTTTATTCCCTACAGTCTTTTAGTGAAAATAGCCGGTAAACACACAAAGTCAAGTAAATAATGACAGAGGAAAGAGCTACTTTAAAAGGCCATTCCCGTATCGAACAAAATTGATGCTTCAATAAAAGAGGTACTTTCTTGGCAGAAAGTATCCATTGAAAACTTTGAGCACCGTCGAGAAGTGGTATTCTGCCATTAATGTTGCCTATTGTCAAGTGACTTCACGGAAACTAATTGGTGAATATAGTATTTTAATTATATCTTGATTTTGGGAAAAATTAATCTTGTTTGAAGTTCAGACAGTACGTCTGAACTTCAAACAAAATAGGTAAAAATATAAATAAAAAAAACTATAAAACACAAGCTTTCAGCTCTAGCAACAACCAAAATAAAAGCATGTTACTTGACAGTAGTAGATATAAGGAGTGTGATAAGAAACTCCTTGTTGCATCATCAGACCATTTCTGACATATTATGGCATTGTAGAAAGAATAGTAGCCTACATACATACATACACTGCAAGCTCAATAAGCTTTTAAAATAAATAAATTTATTACGTAGATAAAACCAAAAAATCGTGTTATGTACGAGTACCAATAGAACTATTTTTTATGTCCTAGATTCGTCAGCACAAAGTCAATTGCTAAATATAGTCTCACATAAAACGACTTACCAAGACACAGTTTAAGAGCTATTCCGCCCGTGTCGTACTTTCAATAGAAGTACTTTCATGTAAGAAGGTATTCTTTGAAAAAGTTTGAGCACCGCCGTGAAGTACTGTAGGGCTGCCACTAATGTAAGGCATTGAGTCAAGTCACTTGACACAAACAATGAGGGTATTACTTGCAAGTCACTGGATATCTTGTAGCTTTTTACTACTCATCTTGTTTTGTGAAGAAGATATTTTTTCGAGATGAACCAGTAGGGTACCAGGTTAACCAGTAAGGGATATGTGTGTGTGTGTGTGTGTGTGTGAAATTATAAGTACTGCACCAGTTATTTTATTCCGTTCAAAAATTACCTTCAATGAACTGAGTTAGTTTTAAAATTTTATTTGTACAGGATTTTCCTGGTCTAAAACCGGCTTGTTTTGGTATGTCGAAGGTGTGATTCGATTCAATAGCAGCCGCTCAAATAGCATAAAGGTGTCGCATGGAAGAGAAATAGGTTGGTAGCTTTTAGGGTCTTTCGGGCACTTGCCTTGTTTTAGAAGGGCAGTGAAACAAGTGGCATTTACAGTCGTTTTTAAATACAGATCGATTAATATCTAGTATATGTGCTTTTCCATAATAATATATGAATAGAAGTCAGGAGCAATTTAGCTATAATAATTATGTAACCTGTATCTTGGAGCTGAATAAATAATTATTCTTGTTATTATTTAAGTCTATGTAAAATGCAGAATCTTTTCTATAATGCTACTTAAGTTCATTGACTTGGAAACCCTTGAGAAGAGAGCGTTCATGCGAACTTTGATAGCTTTCCACAATATCGGATTTCGCTAATGTGCCTGTCTTATAAATAGCTAAGTAATGGAAAATAATACGAAATATTACTTAGCTAATAGCAACACCTACACCGAATCACGTATTAATACGCCTGGGTAGGTAGATATGTAATGTTATTTCTATGTAATGTTTGCGTCTAGTGGTTAGTTTTTGCGGCCCTCACCACCGGTTTTCGGGTTCGATTTTCGGGTCGGGCAAAGTGTTATTTGTGAACTTTCCGTCAGGAAATTCTCAATATCAGCACGGAATTGGAATTGTGCCCGGTGGATGGCGATTGGCTCGACCATGATTGAACTTAAGTATATATCTAGTGAAGTGTGGATTAAACTACTGTCATAACGTAATGGCTAATATAGGCATTATGTTTTGTGTTGCTGTTAGGTATTGCTCAAGCGTCAATACAGGATTGTTGTGTACGTAAGTGAAATCAACGTTTGTATTACACGTCAAAAAGATAAATAGAGAAGTCTTTCTGCCACTTGTGCAATAAAAGTTCCAAATTGGTACCGAATTTATATGTGGCTTAAAGCTGTCAATCCACACAGATTTCATCTTTAGATTTTCAGAGAGCATGCATTTAACTAAAACAACTATAATTTTTAAAACGACATTATTGCCACTGCGCGGACAGAGCTGCATGTTCCAGAAAAATTCACGTCAAAGTTTAGAAATGTATGGGATTTGACAGCTTTTACCCAGCCCGGGGAAAAGGCAATGCCCAAAAACTGTATCACCAAAACCCTTGTGTCACGAATATAAGATTGTAAATAATTTCTAGTTTTGTGTATGACGATTATCTAGTAATAAGAGACATAACTTAAGCGGGATTTAATAAACAAAAGAGATTTTATATTTAAACATGAAGGATGAACTAGAATCTAATTTTGTTTTGATAGAATTATCACGTTTTTTGCACTTGTTTACTAACTTTTTTCATAACATCCCAGCTTACTATGAAATATCCGGCTTAAAATTAAACTTTCATATTATTCTACATACAATACAGCAGTTGTTATCTTGACAAAGCCACGGAATGGATAGCACAGCAGCGATAAACAATCCCATAGTCGATTGGTCATACCCCTTTTTCTATGAAATTTGACAGTAAATTGGTATAACCGTAAATATTTGTAATTTTTAAAGCAAATTTTAGCTTTGCTATGCCTTTTTGTATTTATATAATATTAAAGTTGAAAAAATTAAGAATCCAGCAGGACTCGAACCTGCACCCCCTGGGTATACGCCCCAAGTGCTTTGCCAATTCAGCTATGGATTATTGAAATATTCTTCATGATACATCTTGACATCTATTATCTCTGTGTCAAGCTAAGTTAGCTTCAACGGCAAAATGACGTCTTAATACTGAATGCAGCTTGGAACGTTCGCCAATAAACCGTTCCAATTTAAAATCGCATTTGAGTTGTAAAGGATAGTACGCACAACTATATATATTATAGTAGCAAACGATGACATCGTACCTCTCGGTCGCACTAAAGATTATCGCAGTATGTGTCATCCCTTTCGGTTCGCACATTTGTAATGTGTGATATGTAGTAACAATATGTTTTCTTCGAAGCCAGACATTTATTTACTCACGTTTGAAAAAATTGTGAACAAGTCTGAAAAAAAAATAATTGGAAAACGCAAACCATATTCTTTCCTATTTGTACGGCCATCCTCGAATGCAATTCACGTACTTTCCTTGTTAATTGTTCGTATAGTTTTCGATTACCTTGTACTACACCCCCGACATAACCATCTGAACTAACATAATTATGTAAAAATATTATAAGTTTAAAAGTTAGCCGTTGCGAATCATGAATCAATGAATACTTGAATGCGGGGTCGTTCACCTGAGGCTGTGGATCTGAACGGCGCTTCTTGACGACGAATTATTCACTAAGATCTCGATTTAATGTCATTAGTGTACAGTTTCGTTGGTCTAGCGGTATAATCTGCGACCGCTCACCGTTAGGTCTTAGATTTGATGGCCAGATCGACTAAAAGTATTATTAATAATTTCCTTTAGGATTTTTTTTCTATAGCAGAGTCTAGAATTGTGCCCGGTAGATAGCGTTAGACTCACTCACCATCATCCATCTGTCACGTGAGACCAAAATATAGTAGGTGAATTGTGGATGTTAATACTGCTCCTCTAGTGATACAATATTGACATGCAAAACCTGCCAATACTTACTAATAGCCCTAAACATCCATTAACATGGTTGTGTAGCTGCATCTATAAAAATAATGCTTCACGATCACCAAGAAGTTGTTTCCAACATGAGCTTGCTAACGGAAAAGAAAAAGTAAATAACAAATATAGGAAAAATAAAAATAAAGATAAAATTAAGAACATGCAAATAAAAAGATAATAAAAAACAAGATCTAAAGAAAATAATAGCAATAGGTTAATCAACAAAAACAACAACAACTAGAACAACAAATAAACCCAGATGCACAAGGACTCTGATAAAGTCAGGGGAAAAGCCCGTGGTGAACGCACAAGCGTTCGCCGAACATATAAAAAAAAAAAAAAAAAAAAAATAACATGAGCTTGCTATCCGCCTTTGTTTCCACAGATCTGTCGCAGATCCGTTTTCCGTTAGATGGCAATAACCTCTGTTGCTAAGGACTTTTATAAAACCGCTAAAATGTAGGCATAATACATTTCTACCCTATTTTCCACAAAAAACACAAACATGACATTCTATTACATTCATAACAAGAAATCAAAATTGTCTCTTTTCCCCCAATAAAGGATTTGCCTGCGTTTACCTGTTTTCCTCTTTTGTACTCCAATCCGGTCAGAATGACATTCCTTTTATAAAAACCGAAAGGTTCCAACTTCCAATATGCCCTCGAAATTTTCGCGCCCTTTTCTAATGGCGGTGAAAATTGGATCTCGGTTCACCCGGGGTGTGATTGGTCGATTTAGCCGCGCCGGTGCGGTGACGCGCTACCATTGGTCTAAAGCAAAGGATATTGACCTTTGCGATTTCACCTTGAACCTTTGGACTGTATGTCAGGTCTGATTAATTTTGCGGGCTCTCAGATAAGGCAGTTGCTGAAATAACGATAACTGCTTCGGTAAGCAAAGAAGTATTTTATCTACTTGAAAATAAGTAAGTATTGGCCGCAGTTTTCACGTGAAAAGTAATAAAATTCTGCCTATTTTTATGGAAGCGAGCCAAAGTTTACGCGGAATGTGCGAGGGTGATGTTTTATGATTGAAATTGCGTTTTTTTTGCTTAGAATGAATACATAAAGGAGAATAATAATAACACCGTTATGTGTTTAAAACTAAAGTGCGTGATCACCTCTTTAATGAATTGGCAAAGTTAACTCAAACATAGTTAAAACAACGTCTTTATAATATATATATATAATAATATATATATTTATATGTATAAATAATATTTATAAATATTTAGGTATGATTGTATTTGTGTATATATTAGAATCGTGTATATATAGATCTATATAATTATTATTTAAATATTCTAAATAGTTAATGTTATGTATTTGGTATTGCAATATAATTTTAATGTAGTAGATTGAATTATTTTTATGGTTCTAGTTTCCAACCAACTCTCAGCTCTTGCACCTACCACTTGTCGTCTCTGCATCACCTAAAGGTTGACTGGTAGATAATGCCTACGGCATTAAGTCCGCCCATGTACCAATTTTTGTGCATAAAGTTTTTAAATAAAATAAATAAATAAATAATACATGTTAGAAATGGCATAAAATATTCTACCTATTTTCTTGGTACTTCAATATTCTAAAGATTTTTAGCTAATCAATTATACTGAATAATAAATTTGAACTAAGTTTTTAATAAGAGTATTTTTTTAAAAATTAAGGCTATAGTTTACGTTTTGGCATCCATCCTGTATATTCTGCCACCAAAAGAAATAGTGGTGCTTTACCTGCTATGATCCGGATAAATATACCTTCAAGATTCGCATCGCTTTGAGAAAACTATTTGTCACGGGTTTCGGATATGTTCGGATATCATCGATCACTTGATAGGACATTCCTCCGTTTGTGAATACGGATGGTATTCAATTGAAGCAGACACAAAGGAATCGCGAAAGGAGGTAGATAATAAAGCGTCTGGCAGAACAATACGCTCATAATAAAAAATGCTTCAATTTAAACTAATTTTATATTTTTTTAAAAATTGCGTAATTATTATAAAAGGTAAATAAATACCTATGCTCGACAATTTGAAATGATTTGCATCTTTCGTGGTCACGTGCCGACTGGTTAAGGTAATTTTATAAAGAAGAAAGACTTACTGTTTGTTTGTTTGTTTGACAAGTTTTATCTCAAAAACTATTAGCCATTTGCCGCTAGAAATGTATATCTTAACCGCGTTACATATGCTATAATTAATCGAGTTACCAAGCGAGCAAAGCCGAACGTACGTAGAAGCTAGTCAAATATACTTAGGCAGTAGAGGCTGAAAATTCTCACATATTTTCAGTTCGCTCCTTTCAAATAAAAGTAGATCGTTTATTTTGTAACATTTCTATTTACAGCACCAAAATAAACTAAAACAATATGCTATTCATAGCACAAAAATGATACTACTACAAACTTTCACACAGCAAAAAAGTGATATGCCAAACGCACAAAAACGTCACTGAACCAGCAGAAAAACAAAAAAAAATTGGTCGCACGTTCTCTCGTAAAACAAGGCACGGGTGGTTGTACATTCAGCCTATACAGCATACAACCTCAAAACTTTTGATTAGGCAGTCGTAAAATGAAGAAAATATAAGCGAAATTGTTAAATTGGGTCCCTTGTTTTATTATTTTGAATGGTATAAGCCCACAATGTAATTTGGCCGCCATGTTTGTTCATTTCAAGACGTATCGTTTTGATTTATCGCTGGCAAATAAGAGAAATAAATCACAAATATTTTGGCATAACATCTGGTCTGAAAGATATTGCCTTATTCTCAGGTTGTAAGCAGTTTTCTTTTGGGAAATCAATTCAGTTTCAATGTTCCGATTGAGACTTAGAAAAAATATATTTTAATTTAGAGCAACACACATCTTGTATGATGAAATTACTCGTTTACTCGTGAAATCTTTAGACAAACAAAGTCATGACCTCTCATTTAAGACCTAAAAGCTCAATATTTGTTATGTAAAAAAGATATTTTGCTAAATGATTTTCTATGCGAGCAAAAAAAAAAAAGTAATCTTTTGCTAAGCCATTACCGCAAAATAAGGGCAGGTAACGTGGAAAGTTCTTGTCTTTGACAATGCGTTAAAAATAGCTGACACATCGGTCATAGACTTTCTGGCCCTTCATTCGCACTTCTGAGAATCCAGGCCATAGGGGAGACCACCCCTTAGTCTTACACGCACTTAGAGCTCTTGAGGGGTGGACCTGTCTATCAGGCAAATTCCTTTCAAGAAAGGTATAGTATGTAATAATGGGCTGTCGGTTATTTTTCCTTCAACAATTATAATTCAAACAAATTATACTTAGAAGTTGAGGAATGTTTATTTCAATTATGTTGTCAAAAATTTATTTTATTACAAAATAAACTTTTTATGTATTATATAACTCCATCGGCGAAAACTTATCCTATACTTAGTACATGACAAGGTACTACCACCTTTTGGCAAATGCTTTTTTAATAAATTTGCAAGATGATACCAATAATTAAGAATACCTACTAAAGTCTATAAATTTTTCACTGTGAGCAGTTTCTTTAAGACATACAAGTTGATATCAGCTATACATTAACAGTTTCGTTAACTAAATAACGTCAAAACAAACTTTGATAAACGAATTGCGGACAAAAGATGAAATAAGTATTTTGGCTTAATTAGACATCGGCTTTGGCTATAATACTAGGTTATGAACTAACTAAAACAAGACCTGTAAATGCCGATAAACTCATCCCTTTTCATAAAAGCTGACATTAAAATCGCGTGTCTGACACAAATTATACCAAATTATGGAATTATTTGGGACAAATAGTCGTTTGTCTAACTTATTTTAGTTGGAACTATGCAAACTATGAAATTATGTTACTAAAATAATGTCTGTAACGAATTATTTTGAAGTTTAACTTAACCGTGCATGTTTTTTTTTTAATTTGCTATTTGTATATACTACGCCTGCGTGTCCTAATTACGTAAAATAGTTGTCTCGTTTGGGTTTTAAATTTCAATTTAAATATACGAAATATTTTGAAACGTCAAGGGTGATTCATTCTTTATGAATAAATAACCACCGCCACACCTTTATCTGCTGTCGAATAGTTTAGTCCCAACTATCAAACTCCCAAAATTATGGCACAGAAGTTGTCCTTAATTTATCAAGTCATACTCGAAAATCCTCGTAATTACGCCTTCTCAATCCAGCTTTATAATTTAACTTGCTTATCCACGCGGCTTCGCCCGCATCGTAACTCGATAAACTACTATATACCCTTTGTTACTCAGTGAAGATGGAGATTTCTAATGAAGAAACATTTTTTTAAATCGTTTCGGGCGTTTTTGAGTTAAATCGTAACAAACAAATAATCTAAATCTTTCCTCTTTATTAAAAGGTTAACACATCAATACACCAGAGACCGTTCCTTTCTTTCATAAAGAAGGACCCCATAATAATAGCAATAACCAACCCTCACAAATGGATAGAACTTGCAATGACGTCACAAGGGTACACGTGTGGCTATCCACAATTTCAAATAATCCCTTTATATCAGGGACAATGTCCCGTGATATAGGAGTATTTAATGTTAGGTGGAATCTATGGTGACCCTTTTCTTGTAAGGAAAATTACTTTATGATTGTTATGAGGATAGGAAACTATGGGATGTTATAAGTAGAAAGGGCTGTTATATTTTTGGAAGGTGCTTGATAACTTTTTGCTGTAATAATAATACCAGCCCTGTATCTAATACATGTCCCACTACTTGGCTCGGGCTCTTGATGAGGAGGGTTAGGCCATAGTCCACCACGCTGGCCTAGTGCTGATTGGCAGACTTCACACGACCTCAATTAGTACTTTACACTCTCAGACATGTAGGTTTCCTCATGATGTTTTCCTTCACCGTTAGCGAGCGACAATGTAAAAGTTTAATTTTGATTTTTAATATTAATAATTATTTTAATGATTTTAATATATAATATTTTTATTTTAATATGATAATAGACACATATCTCTTGTAGCCGTTTGTTTGGATCGTTTCGGCGAGTCAATTATTAATGTGAATTTAAAACAGTGCTATCTCAGGAAGCTTATGTGAATGTATAACAGTATTATCTCAGGAAACTTATGTGGTATCAAAGTTATTATTTTTATAATGTTTCTAATATCAGGCGGTGTTTCAATTACATCCAAAAATAAAAATAAATCATTATGACTATTGCGTGTCTGTCCTGGACCAAATATATTTAAAGTAAAACAGGCTAAGATCTAGAAGATATTTTCAGATTTTAAAAGCTCTTAGACAAATTAAATAGTTTATTTATTTATTTAACAATTTATGTAAACCCAAGAATGGTTAGAAGGACAAACATAATATAGAGAGCAACAAGTACAAAGCACTGCTTATTTCTTTAAGAAATTTCTTTCAGCAGACCCTTGAGAGGAGATCGTAATAACTATTCTATACTACTACTATACTAACTATAGTTCTAATAGTATGTATCTAGAGGATATATTTAGATTTGAAAAGCTCTTAAACAAATGAAATAGATCTAAAAGTATCTATTCAGCATTCTTCTGTCTCTACCCTAATTTCAAAGTACAATCCTTGTACTTACTCACGTAATGTTACCCTAAGTTATGCACATCACTTAAAACCAGACGTGCTAAACCGTGTATGTCCCCTGATTTGTGGTCTAAGCACTTAAGTGTTCCGTAAATGTAAACAACAAATCCGACACTCTCACGGATTGCAAACTTGTGGTGTTTACTTTAGACTAAAATAACTGCATGATTGTGTTATATAATATATAATTCTTGATACACTAGTTACATAGTACATTACAGTAATGTCGGCCGTGGCGCAATAGAAAAGGCATCGGTCTTGCAATCGAGAGGTTGTGGGTTCGAATCCTGACCATTACGCAACGGACATGAACATCCTCATAACACAAGCGAATTAAGCTTAACTGGAGGTATTTCACAAGAATACTAGTAATTGATATTTGCAAAATACTAGAAAGGCTTTTTTTAAATAAAAAAGAAATTTGGTGTTACGCCTCTAAATACAGATTTAATATCATTTCGTAACATCAAGCCGGCATATAAATGTAACGATCCACAAAAAATATTGTGACTTGTGACCACGACAGTGGTACTGCTGCTCTCGCGATCAGTAAAGGTCACCCCACATAGTAGTAGACGACCGGATGGCGGAGTGGGAAGTGTACCTGCCTGCGGCGCGGCGTTCGCGGGTTCGATTCCCGCTCAAGACTAATCTTTGTGTGTATGAACATGGGTCTTTGTAGTATATATTTACAAAAGAAAAGGATAATATGTATTACTATCAGTTATTTTAGTACCCATAGTACAAGATCTGCTTAGTTTGGGACTAGATGACGTTGTGTGTATGTTGTGTGATATTTATTTAGGTATAGAGTGTCTAATAATCTTAAGTAACACTAACGTGAAAAACATTTATAAATATCTTTATCCACTTAAGCTCTAATGTATCCTATATTTGCTGTTAATGGGTCATAATTCTTGCCAAAACATTGAACGCTATCAAGGTACAAGAAAAGCCATAATTCTTGCTATATTTGTTCAAACGCCCTGTCCCGCTTCTTACAATTTGTATGGACACCCTATTGTGCTTTGTCCTGAACGCTTTGGGAATTTATGGTCAATGGGTAGCTTTGAAATGTTGTTTGTAGGCTTGCCAGGACCTTTAAAGACTCAGCTGTATGGTATAAATACTCGTTTCGTAAACTTTTCTGATATTAATACTCCATAACTTTTATTAAATCTGAAACAACTACGCAACTTTTATTTTGTTTCGTCTATCAGTTTTAAAATGACAGAAAGTATAGCAACCACAATTTTAGATTTTAATAAAGAAATATGAGTTCATAATTTATTTTAGTTCTAGTAAAACAACACAGATGGCGCTGGTTGAAGTTCAGGTAAACGAAATATTTTTACATTACTAATAATTTCATAGTACTATAATTTCAAGTGTAAATTGTTCTAATAATTAACATCGACCTAAATGAACAGGCAAACATGATGAAAGTAAATAATATGATTAGTAATGATATAAAATTATCTAAAAAACCTGTTTTATATTATTAATATCTTGTAAAGATATTAATACTTTATTTAGGACTAACTAGTTCATCAATTCGAGTATATTTCTGCAAATATTCTAAATTCATCATATTTTGTTACTGTCTTGATGTCCTTGTCTAACCTAACCTAACATCTTGACTCTAGTGGTTATCGTTTGCCGCCATTCACCACGAGGTCTAGGATCCGATTACGAGGTAGGGCAAATGTCATGTTTTGGGCTTTATCCGTCAGGACATTGTTAATAGGAGCACGCAGTTAGAATTGTGCTTGGTGGATGTCGAAAATATCTATCTATCTATCACCTGGGACTTAAACATAACAGGTGAAGTGTAGGTGCTATACACCTCAGCCATACTCATCTGGGTAATATATTGTCATCTATGTCATAGTTGTAGTCTTCTTCTTCTTCTTCTTCTTCGTCGTGTCGATGGCTGAGTCAAATTTTATTTTGACTTGCCATCGTGGTGAAAGGATTAGCCAATTCGCTTTGGAGAACTCGCGAATTGCCCATGGTGCTCCGGAAGTAGGGAATCGTTGTGTACGTCACTCGGGGAGGCTCCTTTTATGCACCCCATAGTTGTTAGATATCACGAAAATGAGATCTACATTTCTATATAACACATTCGCATCTAACATATTTCTTGACAATATGTTGGATGATATCGAAGTGTAACAAAACCCATAACTCAGGTCATATTTGTCATACACAAGAGACGGCCATGTCCTACTTCCTGCAGTTTGTATGGACGCCCTATTGTGCTTTGTGCGGCATGTTTAGAATTTTTGGTTAATATCTTTGCTTAGTTGATCAAAGGCTGTCCAGGACTTTTGGAGACCTGGTTCTAGTTATAAATATTCGTTTGATAAAAGTTTGCTTTTGTTAATAAAATAGTGTACTAAATGATATTGTTAATATTGTACGTACTATGTAACGTTTGTAACTTTAATAAAATTCTTGTTGACCGATCTCTGTATAACTGAAATAATACTACAGTAGCGTTTATAAGCAACAGTGACCTCTATAGGCTTCAAATACACGATAATATTTTACACGGCAACTTTAATACGTTGAAAGTTTCGTCAGTGCGTAGTAAGAAAAGCAGTACTTATGAGGTTTAGTTCGGGGAAAAATACATAGATGGCGCTACCCGCCTTACCATAAACAAATCGTTTTAAATTTTTATTCGTTATATACATACTTCTTGTACCAGTAATGAGGAATTCTAAATTGACTTTAATACACACATCAAAATTATTTAGGTTTATTTTATAAAGAAGTAAAAAGCTCAAAACTCTTCGTCCTCCGTTTAGAGAAACCCCTTGCTCCATTTATATACCTGTATTTTTAAACTACCTCCTGGCGCTATTTAGATGGAAGCGCTCTTGTATCGGAATGGTTGTCTAAAGTAAGGTTTGTCTAAAAGGTATATTTACCTAATAAGTTGGAACTAAAAGTATTAAAAAAAATCGATTCTAACAGCATACAAATCCATGGTTTAATTGGCATAGCCTGGGGCGTTTACCCGGGGGGTGCAGGTTCGAGTCCTGCTGGAATGTGTCAAATTAACAACCTTAATATTGTATAAAAGTTTCTATTTGATAAATATTTTTTTACATTGGACATTACATTACATTGCTAACAAAAAGAAATCTTATTAAAAATCAGACTATAACTACCACATTCAACATTTATTCCTCAGTCATTTGCGTCAATGATGCATCTTCGATTTATTAAAGGAATTGCTTAACGTCAAAATAATCCATAAATCGCATTACTCATTCACTGAAAACAAAGATACAACACTCATAAAAAGAAATGACCCAATTCTCTTATTATAACCTTCTTTATTGTTATTACTTTCATATTAATCAGTTTCACGTTAAATGGAGTCTATAAATCAACAAGATAAATAAATGAAGTGATAAGACCTCCTTGTGTCGATGCCAAAACTGTTTGGAACTTTTTGAGCTGACAATGTTGCTAGGCTGGAAAAGTTGTCTTACTTGGCAACATTGTAAAGATACTGAAAAGAGGACTTGATTCTGCTAGTTTTGTATAAAATGATTTGGTTCGAAGAAATCTCTAGTGAACGAGGGTTTTATTTGTCACAACATTTTTGTACTTCTACTGATGCAAATGTTCCTATGTAGTGTTGAGTGACACATCGAAATTACTGGCATAGAAGGCATAATATTACCTACCGCCTACCATCTGGTATTAAGCCTTCATTTACCAAACTTCTAAAACCACGGTGTTATTAAATCCATTTTTGATCTCTCTACCCTCTATCTTTCCGATTCTAAGTTTTTAAGAAGATCTAAAGCTGAAGCTGATCTTCAAATATCGACTAATCACGTTGGTGAAATCGGCTCTTAATTGCCTGCGTCAAATAAAAAAAAATAACCGTCAACTTTTAATAAAGTTAATATTAGCCGTTTCATATTCGGTCTCCGCAAGTATGATCATGTTACCGAGTTTCGTCAGCGGTTGAAGTGGCTACCTATTCGTCTGCGTCGTGATAGCCATGTTCTCTCCCTTCTCTACTCTATACTTCATAGCCCCAAAGCCCCTCCATACCTGCGTGAACGCTTTGAGTACTTGGTTCCTCGCGATAAACCTGGACGATCTTCTTCCTCTCTCTTACTTCGCACTCCTCTTCACTTTTCCAGTTGTTACGATGGTTCTTTTACCATAAACGCTGTTCGATTGTGGAATCGTTTGCCTCATTCTATTCGAGATAGTCCTTCTTTAGACATCTTCAAAAGAAGAATAAAAGAGCTTTTTCACTCTCAACTGTAATAATATATGTATGTTTATGTATTTATCTATAAAAATATATATATATATATATATATATATTATTTTTATGTATATTGTATTAAATATCTGTGTATGATTTTATATTTAATAGTATGTACCGTTTATGTAGGTCTATATAATTGTATACATTAGTATACAATCACTTTAGAATAGGCATGATATTATATGTAAGTAGTCATAGGTAGTTTATTTTCTTCTGTATAATTATCAATTTATTGTACATTTCCATTTACCCTCAAAAGTATCTTTTTCCTCTAGCACTCTAAGGTTTGCTGGAAGAAAACCCATTTTAGTGGTTAAGCTCGCCTTTGTACATAAATTTAAAATTGTATTTTATATTATTGTATTGTTTTTTATTTGTACAATAAAGAATTAAGAATTAAGAATTAGCCAGTTTCTAAGGTTCCGGATAGATGTTATCCGAATGGTCCTACCTATACAGCTGTATTCGGAAACCATATATCTTAATTGCGTTTCAAAAATGAAATTTAAATTTTCAAAAGCATTTTTAAAAATTTCATCACAACTTTTCAAAAGCAGTCATTATCGACACTAATTATAAGGATGCACAACAATTTCGAAATCAACCGTTTCATTCACAGTATCGCAGCACTAAACCGGTCCAATGGTGCGATTCTGATAAGCGATAATCATTATCTCTATGCCTGCCGAGCACATACGTGAGGCATATAATATATTAAATGGAGTAATGCACTCCGTAGTCTATACTTATTGAGACAGATACAAGGCGTTACTCATTTGCCTATTCATTCAAACGTTTAATTTAATTTCACTATGGCCTGTTTTAATAAGAGTTTACCTTTATCACCAGATAAATTATAATTTGTTCATAAATAAAAGTACTGTTCGATGGTCTATTGGTTAGCATATGCTCCTCTCACCGCGACGTCTCGGTTTCGATACCCGGGCCGGGCAAAGGTTATTTATGAACTTCCCGTCAAGAATTTCACAATAGCTGCACGGAGTTGGAATTGTGTCCGAAGGATGGCGATAGACTCAACCCCTATCCCATGGGACCTAAACATAACACCTCTGCCACACCGTTCTGGGTAATATAGGCGTGATGTTATGTTATGTAAATATAAAGGTGGCAAAATTCAAACATAAAATCAAACGAAGCTAACCCTTCATTTTGTTGGTATGATACAATATTCGGTCAAGTTATAATTTATTTGGTAGATAAATCTTAATTGACTTTCTTGGGAAAATAGAAGCAGTGGTTTCCCGTTGCCTTCTGTCCCAGGCATTTTAGAAGTTATTTGGACTCCAAGGCCGCTGCTGCCTCTTTGGTCGATTGCCGGTAGTGTGGTTATACCCTAATGCTGACCACGATACCCTAATGCTGACCACGATCCTCAGACATGAGGGACCGACCCCAGAGAGAGAGAGAAATCTTACTTGAAAATTGTGGCACAGGCCCTGACATTACTAACTGTAGCTGTAGAACTTTCTAGCTGTATTTAGCATTCCTTCTTTAACTTACAACGGAAAACACGCGAACTAAATCACAGACAACAACTAGATTAAAAAAAAAACTTTTTCCTGTTATGAATCACCTCCTTACTAGTACAGATAGTAGACTCCATGTTGGCTGTATAATCTCCATGGCAACACGCGGGTAGATGTTAATAATGTTGCAATCTATTACACTGTAGCACAGTAAAAATATGTAACAGTATGGAAACTAAGCCTATTTCATAAAATAATGACCTAACCTCTATTAAAGCTATAGGGTTGACACTTTCAAACTTTTTGATATTGACTTTTTATGGAAGGGGTTTTTAGTGATCATTCAATTGTATTGGAATAACTAGTTTACAAATAAAATTTAAATAGGTAATCTCAGAGCATCGGTTAATCTCAACAAAATACGATACACAGTTTAATATTGACACATAACAACTTGTAGATCTTTGTTTTTGTTTTGTAGATATTTATCTAAATAGTACAGCACGCGGCGTACAAATGCAATTTAACGTAACATTACAAATTAAAATAAAAGAAAGGGCTAAAAGGGTAAAAGTTACAAATTATTTACTGAAAAATACTTTCGTCTGCTACGACAGGTACGAAATTCTTTATTATTAAATTTAATTGTGTAAAAATTTATCTTTCGTATAAACAGCTTTTTTAAATAAACAAGGACAGGGTACTAAAAAGTGATTTTGTCTAATTCTTTGTAAATGAATTCAGCTACTTTGCAGTTTATGTGTTGTTTTTTAAAGCAATAACGAAAAATTTCATCCATTTTCTCGACATATTGAACAAAATCATCTGGTGGTAGGCGAAATTTTAAACTCGCTTCCACGCGGCACTCGCTACTGACAGCACCGCGACAATCGCTTAGGGGTCTCGTCGATGTGCATGTTTATGTGTGCGTGCCGTTTCGAACGTTTGTAGGTAGTTTCCATACTGTATGTACATATTTATACTGTGACTGTAGGTAGGAATGTACTCACGGCTACAGCTATACATTTCCCAGTGTAAGAGCTGGTCTCGCATAGCACAGAAAGTCTATACAGTGCAAGACCATCTTTAAATGGAAATGCATAGCTTGATGTTTAGCTGTGTATACATGCACTCCACCTCCTTGGATTATGGCTAATTATGATGCAGGTGCAAGTTGGCATTTGATTTTTTTATTTTTATACTACGGCCACAGCGAACGAACGTGTAGTCCACCTGATGGTAAGTGGAGTACAGCCCATGGACATCAACAATCCACAGAAGCAGATTATAGATGCGTCGCTGCAGCAGAGGACTACGGTGTTACGCCTCATGTGCCAGTAATTTCAGAGCCTGATTTCACCAAACCGGAACACAGTAATGGAAGCACTACTATTTGGCGGCAGGTTAAAGGTGAGACGGTGGTGCTGCCGCCCTCGAACTCATTCACAAGAGCTCTACCACCAAGAGAAGGTTGTTGTGATGTTTTTGGTAATTAAGTTATTAATTTAATTATTATGATAATTTTGCAGTTGGTAGAGCTTTTTTAAACGATATAGGTAGTGCGAGAAGGATCTTGGGATATATTGTCACGGACAATTTTTTTTGTATAAAATGACAGTTTATTTGGAACAATGTATCATCACGCCATATTGCCGGGTTTGGCAGAGGTGACCCACACTTCACCTATTATTTTCCCACGTGACAGGGAGCGAGCGTGAGTCTATCGAGAGCCTTTCACTCTACAATACTCGTAAAGGCAAAGCACATTTCTGCTTCTCAGTCAGGACACACGGAGGAGACCTACCTAGTTTGTACAAAAAATATCGGGTAACGGTCAATTCGTTCCGGGCAAGAGGCCATATACTTTTTCATCACATGTGAGATAGCAATCGCAACGTGACTGTAATGCGATAGCACCTCCTTTGTTCCAACCTCTCTCTCTATCTATAAGGGTTCAATAATACTCTAGTTAGAAGAAAAAGCGAACTTAAAATAAATTATTTGGACTATGATAGTCCACTGATGGACGTGGCCTCTCCACCAAATGGTGGATTCATATGAAATTTGAATTCTGTCCTACAAATATCGTCCGTATTTATTTGGGGGTAAGGATGGACTAAAATTTCGAAATCGACTGTTCGACCGGTGGTGGCGCGATTCTGCAAGGGAAACTGTCGGTTGCGCCAATTTAGAGCATCCTTACCATCATATAAATACGGTCGATATTTGATTGACAGGAATACCCATTGCGGTCTTCCACTTTTCTTATCCAGACAATTAAAAAAAACCCTTTCAGCATTTTTAACAGACCTCTTCATATCACAAACGCGTATGTGGAAATTAATTACTTTCATAAGCCTATATTTGAACACGAACCAATTATTTAAAGGCTTGAACTTTACATAAAATGACAGGCTTTTAGATCAACGCAGTAATTTATCAAAATATTCATCAATACCTTTAAACCATAATATTTAGGCCATCGAAATATATGGGACGTACCCTCACATTCATTAAAAATATCTAAGTTCCTTGACATTATTCGTAGCAATTATAGAGTCAATGAAAATGTTATGAAGTAAGAAAGCAAACTATGAAAACAATAAGGAAGCAAAATATATGGCAATTTTTAATATTTCTTATGTAGGTACTTGAATGGTTGGTTGATAATTTTATTTATTTCAATTACACAGCTTTAAAACGCATTGTTTAATCAAAGCTTGTTTTCAGAAGTTGATATTTAGTAGTGTATTTATAAAATAGATGCCTGAAAATGTGTTTATGTTTTTCACTTAAGTCAAATTTTATAAACGCCAACCCATCTAAGTGAAATTAAAGACAGCTGACAGATCCATTAAAGTTTTACTTATCCATAAACATAACCTAATGGATTTCACTTAAGTTACAGCCTAAAGGTACTATCTAACTTGGCATCTATTTCTCTAGCTCTAGCACTATTGACAATCCCAAATTTTATTGACATTTATTAACACACCCAGTCATCCAAATATAGCGGGTAGCACCACGCGAGCGGTCAGTGCGTGCGCCCAGACTGTGGTATTGATTCCACCACCTGCTTGCTCGCCACCACTCCCACTCGCTCCACTTACTTCTTCTAGTCGGCCATCGCCCCGCGACACGATACCACATTAAAATGAAATACAATAAAGACGCCATTTTAAATTAAATTGCCGCGGTTCGCGCCTTTTCGCGTATCAAATTTAAATCTAGAACTTTTTTATTCTTAAAGCCTCGAGTGATTCAGCCAGTTACTTTTTTTACGTCACGTGTTTGTAGTGCCGTGTTTTTAGTGCAAAAAGTGTTGCCAATGTAATGTAATTGTACAGTGAGGTGACTAATGTCGACCTGGATCTTGGATGGCAGGCATTATCTCGTTCACAACGTTAATACCATAATTGTGCCTATTAGCCGGTACGCTAGCTAAATTGGATTGTATTTGTCGTACCTTATTAATATTTTAGTGTTCATACCTACTCGAAAGTAAACAAATAAGCAAGTAGCTCGAAACTAATTGCTTTCACAGCATACCGTTGTAACAATAGATCGCAAAAAAGGAAATTATTATCAACCGTCTATCAGATGCAAATTATCGCGCCACTTATAGACCCCTCTAGATAGAGCGAGACAGGAGTATCCTCGTCTCGCCTGGCACACTAACCCGATCGAGCGTAATAACAGATTTTTCTTGTAACCACCTATCTATCAGCTGTTTGCGTCCGGCCGTGTCAGATAGTAGGTGTTTTTCATGAGGAAAATGCATGATCAATTTGCATAGTATCGCGTCATAGAGGTAGTTAGTATAGTGAGTGAGTCAGACAAACGCCGGTGGCGCGAGCGCTGACGAGACAATTACCTTTTTTGCGCCAACAATTTTCTAAAACAGACCGCGCTTCTGCCTAGAAAACGAAACGTTACGACTTTTTATCGATTCTATTTTCGAATTTCGAGAATCGACTGTTTTTGTGCTGTGTTTTTCGAATTTTATAGTGTTGTGCTTTGTGAGATGTGTTTCGTCTTTTTATAGTTTTTTATAATGGAAAGAAGTGTTTTGGCGGAGCCGAGGCACGTTCAGTGGGCTTCTGAAGTAAGTATTTAAAAGACTAACAAATATCTATTGTTTTTGTTTTTATAGATATACCTACGCCACAAACTAAAATGCAGTGACTTGACTTGTTTATTATCCATCGTAGAATTACAAATGAAGATGGCAATGAAAATCAAAACAAATTTCAAAATAAATAGGTAGTTACTCCTTCTATAAGCAATCTGTTACCCAATTAATAAGAGAATTTACCTAACATAACAAAACAGTTCGACCACATACATTGAACAAAATATCCAAGTTCTTCGTACCATTAAAGCTTATAACGACATCATTACAAAAATAATATGTAGTTTTTATTTTATTTTATTTGTTTTTTTTTCTTGGCTGTAAGCATTATGACCCTAGCTTCGCGTGTGAAGCAGCGGCTTTGTAGTGTGAATTATAAATGTGAATGGGATTTTTATGAGCACTCTCACTCACACAACCATAGGTATGAAATTATGTTTCTATTGTTTATGTAATCTCGAAAACAATGGATGAATCTTGCACATTTTTTGTGGTACTGTTAAATTTAATAAAATTAAAAGAGTATTTCGGATTTTTCTAATATTTTGGCCTCTTTCAGGAATCAAACCCACTACTATTCAATGCGTTTTATCATTTGGTCGCACGCTATATAAATGATTCATATTCGGAATACACAAAATTAAACTCAATTTATTCATTGTTTTTTTGTCGTCTTTTTGGACTTATTTAATAATAAGAGTTATTATTTTAGCTTTAAACCTGTGTTTTTCTTTAAAACAAATTAAAAGGCAGCGTATTTTATTTTAATTGAATTAAATTAACTAATAACAATCCCTCATTGGCGACTTAAAAAATGTTTTAAATTTACCTTTTTGCCAGCTATTTTGAACCTTATTATAGAACCAGGAGGGTTCTATACTGCCACCATATTAATAAACCTACCGTACCTACATGCCCATGTATGAAAGACATGTCTGGCTTTAATCTAGACATGCGTGACGTGACAGACAGAAGCCAAAAACAACCTAATCTATTTTTAAGTAGCCGGCATTCAACTAATTAAACGGCCAAGGTCACTTGTCAGTCACACCATATCTACCTGAATTAGCTAGACATAATAATATAGACAAACAAAAACTATGCGACTAAAAGAGTGATCAATTTTAATGTTGATGGATGATCAGAAAGAGGTAGACCGAAGAAAAGATGGATGGAAAAGCCTAGCGTGAAGGAAGATGTGAAAGGGAAAGGATTGAGTGATATTGTTGGGACGAGGCTTTGGGTGTTCACGTCGACCTCCGTGGGTCTATTGTGATAAAGTGATAGCGAGACGGCTGAGGAGAATGAAGGCAAAAGTCGTTTTGCACCGATCTTAAATAAAATGGGATTAGGACAGGAAGAACCGCGCCAAAAATAAATATAATGAACACGGTGACAGAATTGGCTCTTTGAGATTGAACGTCTTTGAACGCATCCATACCTACTTCGCGTTCGCTCCCGCAACCCTCACACACCCCTATCACACTCTCTCACTACCACCCGTTCGTAAACGCAGACAGCGCGGCTTGTGAACGATTCAAATCATAGTGGCTGTGACATAAACCCCAAGTCCTGCAGATCCTGGAACCCGTAAGTCCATCTTTCCCGTTTACAAAACATAGTTTATTCACAAGATCTTTTTCTTTACCACCTCCGATAGCTAAAAACTAAACCAACGTGGAAGCAAAACACAGCATTTACAACACAACACATAAATCTAGATATAAATAAAGTAACAGTTATAAAAATAAATGTGCAGAGCAATAAAGAGCGCACTCGTTGGTCTTACATGAAAGAGTAACTGCAAACCACTCAAATGTAAGTGCTATGTATAAACGAGGGCAGAGATACTTGTAATAAAATATATTAGAAAGATAGAAGATAAATATTATAACATCACCAGGAATATTCGTCAGCACTACATGCATTAGTGTACACTCTTTCTCAATTTTTCCAAATACATTTAATTGAGGCTTGTAGCTGCAATTTATTGGAAATCAATCTTTATGACATCATTATTATAATAGACCAGGGTAGAAGCCTTTAAAAATGACAAAAAGTGAACAAAAATAATAGTAGGATGAAACCCATTAGAAAAGGAGGAGAATATTATAAAAATTAAAGGAAAAATAATTTACGGGCGATCTGAGGTCGGGTAGGGGAAAAGGGGGGAGAGGTTTAAGGGTAATAAACGGTTTTTGTCGATTTCCGGCAAAACTAAAAGTCCTATGGAAAAAAATTGAAAGACAAAGTTGTTGGTAATAAAAAGATCTAAAACTTTTGTATTTATTTACACTTTTTTCATATAACCTTAAAATTTATATATATAATTTTCTAATGGGTATCGTCCTACTATTATTTTTTTTGGTTTTAAAAATTATCGACACTGGTCTATAAATGCATCAATCGATTAGTGTAGATAGATTGGTAGACGGTTTTTCTCGCCAACACAGTAAAAGATGTTGCCTTTTCGGTCGCTCAATTGATAGAATAACACCCTCATACGATTCCTTCTCCCTTGCCATAACAACTGCCATAAATCTTAAACATAATCGAATATTTAACGTTTATACTTTTGACTGCATCTACAATAACTATAATGTCTTGTAGCTACTACTAACCATTCAACCCCACTTTAAAGGAAGCAGTATCAAGTCTTTGTTTCGTAATCCTAGTGACCTAAATGAAGTCCGCTTTGAAACTCGAGATGACCCCAATGAAACTCGACCTGAAGTGCTTTTCCAAGAAACCATAGAACCACTAAGACTTTGGTACTAATTTCGATAATTTAACTAATCCAAAAGCATGGTTTCTTGATAACTAAGAAATGTAATTGAACACAAGCATGTCACGGTATGTATTAATATGTCGTCTGCAAAGAAGTGTACAGTGGGCCAAGCAATTAGCTATGCAGGGCAAAAATTTCTACGCCATAGTGAAAACTGACTGCTATAGATATGCATGTGTGAATTACATATTTAATAAGTATAATATACCCACTATTTAGATATGTAACTCACTTACCCATAACTGGTGTAGTAAGTCTTTACTATGACATAGAAGTTTTTGCCCTGCATAGCTAACTCGTTGGCCCACTGTACCTTTACCTTAAGGAGAAACCTTCAATCGTTTCATCGTCTCTACCTGCCTCCATAGGATAAAGTTGTGATTCTATGTATGTATTAAGCCCTGAAATTACTTGCAGAAAATATCTATATTCTTCATCACATCCAGTCCTTTTTAACTTCAAGTTAAGCAAGTAAAGTCATAAACTTCAGCTTATAAGAAAAATGGGTTTTGTGCGCTAACTTTTTATAAGATGAGGCAATTCCCAGGCGCTTTAGTGTATAAAGTATCTCAGATAGAATAATAGGTATTGAGTTCGATGAACTGCGAGAAAGAATACCTCTTTAAAAGTTTCACGCTTTTCTGTAGATATCCCTATGCCTCAAAGTATACTTTTTTCCTTTCTAATAGCTAATGAATAGTTACTTTAGTATAGAAACATTGTTCAAGATGTACTTATATAGGTTTTTTAGTTACACACAAAAATAGAAGACCCGCAATGTGGGGCTCCGGTGACATGACATTTATTAATAATTTAGTACGAGGATGAATTCCATTACTAAACGCCCAGAATCAGTAAATATATCACTCTGAAAGCTTTCACTTAGGCCCTTCGTCCACTAGGTGACGCGAATCTCCGATAGGTAGTCGATCGTGATATTGAACTGTTACCCTTTGCTACGAGCACCTTGAATAGAACTTGAAAAATATTTTACTCACGCTTAAGACGGCAGAATAACCACATCTCCTTACAATTTCTCAACATCTCCCAGCAAATTGAAAATAAAATCTACCAAAATTAAATTACAGGCTGTGTCCGACATTGCATGTTAATGCCACTTACCATGGCTATAAGTTGCGTTAAATATGTAACGTCTGGGAGTGTACATCTCCCAGGGGGTTGAATAGAAAGTTTTGCACGAACACAGGTGAATAAAATGTGTAATGTGCTGCCTAAGTCAGTCTTTCTTTATTTGCTTGGGTTGGTAACTAAAATGTTTACTTTAAAACACAAAAGCGTTGCACAATGAGGGTTATCGTTTTTTTGTCTCACCACGTGGCGCCACTGTAGAGTAAGGTATATCAAAGTTTGTTGACCTTGATTTATCGAAACCAATGAATTTATTCGTTTTTATAGAGGCACAGTTCTTTAGGGCGTTTTGAAGACATACATTTTGAAACAAAAGATATTAAGAAGTAAGGTTTTTTGTTCCAATTTCAAGTGCGTTCTCTGTCGCTGGTAAAAAGTTTGTCTTCAGAACACCCTACTGAACTCTGCCTCTATAAACACTTTGTTAACTCAAAGATCGCAAAGCCGCAAATAGTAAAATTTTACATTTCGACGACCTTACGCTACACAAGCAACCCGAGCGGCGAATTCATACGCCAAAACCATCATTATGAAAAAAAAGCTGAGGTGGCATTTATCTTATTTAGTCTTAATAAATCTTTGTTAAGTTAATAAAATATATGAAAATGATTTTTATAGCTATTATTATTAAGATATCAATATCGCCTCAGGGTTGTTTTGTCTTACAGCCTTTACAACGTCGCTGTCGCTAAATTATATGAATTTTGCTCTATAATAATAAGCCCTCTGTGATATTTAATGTACTAAATCTGAAATTCAAACCTATTAACACTACAAAATATGGTTAAACTTTGAGACCCTTCTTAGCTATAATGAACAGCGTTGGAACATTATTAGGTACCTTGATTACTAAGTGTGTACTAAGTTCATATTATGTCTATTACCTGGGTACATTATGGATAAAGCAGTCTGTCTTAATGTTCTGCCTAGGATTCAGACTGTCACTCGTCGGTCTTTTTACTTAAGTAAGATTTGCGTAGAGATTAATTTGTATTAAAACTTAGACGTATTCGAAACTGAACAATTTTTCGGAGTTTTCACAAACTAATAGAAAATTTCGAAGTTATATTGAGGTAGAAGTATTCTTATAAAGTTTTCTCATATAATTTGCATTGCTATTAAGCCTTATAAAGAATGATCTTTTAGCGTGGAAAGAGGTCTCAATTTTGGCAGTTGCTTAACATCGAAATTATTATTTTCGTCATCACCTGACGAGCCTTTTCTAAATTACTTTCGGGTTGGCTTCTAGTATAACAAATTAGCACAGCATCATATTTTTTTTCTTTTTATTCACTCTCTTCTTCTTTTTTTCGTTTCAATGGTCAAAGTCTTATACAACCCCCGCCCAGTACGTAGCCACGGTAATTGTGTTATCTGTGGCACTTTTCACTCTCTAAGTTTATAAAACCCAATAGTATTAAGTAAATAAGCTGTTATCACAAATGATTGTGGCATTACGTTTGTATGAGAAAAGGATGATCCGCCTTAACACCTTTTGCAAGTACGGGTGTTTATTGTCAGGGTATAAATTCACCAGATTAATGCGGATTTATTCGGTCTGATTTCTATTTCTGTACCCAGAAGAAGGTACATGTTACCTTCGATTGAAAAGGTTATACCTGGAAATAGAAATTCAGTCTTATTTTAGCGGCATGGAGGTGTTGTAGAAAATACCTTTAAGCTTAAATACTGAACCTACTCGTAGATTAGGATCGATTTTTTTTTGTAAAAGTGACGACAAACAGTGCCGTACTTTCGAATAAATTAGATCATAATCTTGGCACTTAATTCATTGTGTCGTGTCTATTTATATACTAGGTTTTTAACAACCGCTTTTTATTTTATAATTAGTCGTTAACTAGATTCGTTTTAAATTTAAAATGCAGTCTACAAACTTAGAACTAACGGTGGTGAGAATCCCGCGGTTTAATCGCGACTTTTAACTACATGTCATGTTGCAAATTATTCCATTTGGTATACCTATGGTAGGTCAATCTAATAACGGCATATCTTATGAAACTCATGACGGGGCTGGAAAATCGCTGCCATCTTAAATTCTGCCCTTATCAGTATTATTCTAATGCTCTTAAATCATAACTTTACGCCCATATTACCCAAAAGGGTGTGGCAGAAGCGTAAAACAAACGAGCCTATCGCCATCCACCGGGCACAATTCCAACTCCGTGCTAATTAAAATTTTCTGACGGAAAAACCAAATAGGAATTCGCTCGTCCTGGGACCTGAACCGGAGAACTCGCGGTGAGAGGCTGCATATGGCATATGCTAACCACTAGTCTAGACCAACGAGGCAGTTATTCTTCTATAGATCGAGAAAATAACCCGCATTTCATTAGCAATTTTTTATAATCTTAATCCATATTGCCAGAAATTAAGATAGTCTCAAAAGATAACCTTCTCCTCGCTTAAATACAAACACCGTCATTTCGAAAGTCGGATAACGTCTGTTTAATCTGGCGTTGTATTGCGAATTAAAACGCTTGTTATGTTAAGCAATCTTCATTAGGTATTTAATTGGATGGATTTGCAAAAGCGTGTTTAATTTTATTAGAATTTTATTCACGCACGAGTTCAAGAGTTTACTAAGATTTATCTTGTTGGTGGAGTGGAATTGTGAGAGGTCGCATTAAGAAACTAAAAACATACTAATTTTTTTTTATCCGACAAAAAGTTGTCATTCTTAACATCCTCGGTTGTCTCCCTTTTTAGGTTCTATATCTGTCTCAGAATATCAACATACAATTTTATCATATTTGTGAGACACAGCATGTGTCGACATCATAAAAAAACCGCTCTGTACATGTTTTTGAGACCCTGTGTGCAAAATTTAAAATTTTTGCATGTTTGTTACACTTTCACGGAAAAACTACTCGATGGATTTAATGAAAGGCGCATATGTAGCCTAAATTGGCATAGCCGTAATTAATATAGGCTTTTCTTTATCCAAGTGACACAAATAGATAGTGTTGTAAATGCAATAGTTAACGAATATATCTGCATCTAACTGCCGCCGATTGACAATTGAGTCATGGCATTGCCAGTCGCAGTTCTGCTACTGACATCTATCAATGCAGCTGATATAATCATGATCAATAACGAATCGTATGCGAAACCGTAACATCTGCAGTAGTTATGCCAGACTAAACTAAAGGCAACAAAACGGTGCAATTTCGCGTAACTGCAAAACACACTAATACAATTTCTATAGCTCTAATTTCGAATAATCAACGTGTTTAAAGGGACGACAATCCCATTTGCAGTAGAAATTAAACTTTATAACCTGTGAATTGGTTTTATATTTGTAAATTATGAAAACATTACGATCTCGTTGCACGAAGTATACAAGCCAGACAAATACGATCTATTTTATTTATTCAGTAAGAAAAGGTAGCCATTAATTTTCATTTGTTCTTTCAATTTAATGAACTAAAGTAGATTAACCGAATGAAAATGGCTGGCAGGGGGGACGGGAGCCGCTCACGGAGAGGAAAACTAATTGATGACGTCACTGCATCCTTGGAAAAGATGCTAGCGATTTGTAACGAAGCTCCAATCCACCAACGTGTTAAAAACAAGTATAAGACTAAGCTACAGCTTTCGATCTTTCTGTCCCGTACGAACGTTGACTTGAAGAAGAAGAAGAAGAATAAAACCGTAGATTATGAAGTTTGTTGTATTAGTAGTAGTAAATAAATCTAATGATTACATAATATTAATTACCTCGAAGAAGGAAGCACTCTTACCTTACATTTAACCTACTTATATAACAACTACCTATTGTCCCCCGAGTGGTATATCGACCTTTACCTAGGTTTATATAAAATAGTTTACTACCTATTCTTGGACCTACCAAATATTCCCAGACATTTTTATAAGAATCGGTTAAGTCATTACGGAGCAGTTTGATAACTAACACTGTGACACGAGATTTTTATATATTAGAGGACTAACTGTGTTGCCCGTGACTTCGTCCGCGTGCAGTTCGTTGATCAACATAATTTTACCCGCGTCAAATGATACAATGCTCTGCTGTTTCTGTAGGTTGCGGCGCGATTCAAAATATGCGCAACGCCACCTTTCAGTTTTATCGTTTTATTTTGTTCTTGTTAACTTATTTCTAACTTAATCTCCCCTTGATGGTAAAAATTGGCAAAACCCCTTTACAGAATTTTATTTATTTTTATTCCAGATCAATGTAAGATACCTTCATGCTAAATTTTTAGTTTCTAGCTACAGGTTAAAGCTTTTCGTTGATTTAATAGTTAGTCAGTTAGGGGAAGAATTATATTTGTATAGATTGGTTTCAATACTGTGTGCCGGTTCTGTGATAAAATAGTTCCTGAACTTACTGGCACTGGAGATGTCGTGGTCTATTTAATTAATTCTAGCTCCATGGTGCCACATTTTAAGCCCAATATTTTTTTTCAAAACTAATTAATTTATAAGTTGGGTTATGAAAACAAATAATATACTCAATTCTTTCAGCCTGTCTACAATTTGAATGCCACAAAATCACAGGAAAGCCCCATTATGTTAATTTGGAGGAATTACCGTCACCGCCGTTCCCTGAAAAATTCCAACTCTACATGGAATAGCCTGGAATATTATGTAAATGCCACTCATTACAAACATTAACATGGCGCTGGCTTTTATTTAGTTTTTAAGAATAAGTGCATTTTTGTCGTAACAAATTTTTGTAGACCGCAGTTTTTTTAACAACGAAATTAATGTTGTTGGTATATACAAAAATTGGATATTACATTGGATCTTTAGTTACATTTAGTTTTTAGTTATTATGTTTCAAAAGCAAGCAGCAAGCAGCGATAGCCGAGTGGGAGACCGTAGGACTGCGAAGTTAAAGGTCTCGGGTTCGAACCCACGGCACACACCTCTCGTCTTTTCGAAGATATGTGTGTATTTATCATATTAAATTATCGCTCGCTAACGGTGAAGGAAAACATCGTGAGGAAACCTACATGCCTGAGAGTGCCTAATAAGTGCGTGAAGTCTACCAATCCGCACTTGGCCAGCGTGGTGGACTATGGCCTAACCCTTCTCATCATGAGAAGAGGCCCGAGCCCAGCAGTGGGACATTGTATTAGATACAGGGCTGCTATTGTATGTTTAAAAAAATTAGACAAAACTTATACAGAACACGCGGCAGCCGCGCCCTGTTTTTTTCATATAGGTACTTCGCGTCCAAGTCTTACGTCTTTTCTATTTGTACCACCTTTTGGTATAATTATGTATAAAGGTAACTTTTACGCAGATTCGCGCTTTGACTATCATTTGTTAAATTGCATAGTAAATATCACCCCTTTTATAGAAACGTCTTCCTTTACTTCGAGTGTTCAACATTACAATAAAAACTTGATAATTATTTAATTTCTTGCTAAAACGTTAATCCTCTTTATTTTAAAGGAAGTCAGCCTAAAATGGGCTATGCTGTTATCATCATGAAATTGACACAACATTTCAGGACTAACTTTGCTAATTACATCGTACACGCACAAATTCGGAAACACGTCACCCAATAAAACAAACATGGCGCTGACTGGCGCTGACAATCAAACAGAAACATTATTTAATTAATAAACAACAGTGACACGGCAATTAAGTTCCTTTTCGTCCAAATGATGGATGATTCCAATGGTGGACAATTCGCTTGTTGCGAGCCTTTACTCTGTTGGTTCACACTTTATTTGTGGCTCTTATTCGGGTCAAGGGTCACAATTAAACAAATAACACAACAACACTCGGGAGTTGTCTAGTAATGGTCAAACATAATCCAATTGAAACCAGAAGAACATACGCTGAGGCTACATTGTGTCGCGATAACCCGCTAATCCGTATTTATACTTCGCGATAAAAACGCATAAATAAACGTCTTTGCGATAAGATTCGTGAAATCCACCATCGTCATTCGTTTGTATGTTACAGCCAAACACTATTAATCAACAAACATTTTTTTCTTATTTATGACTTGTATTTAGCCAGCTATAAACGACAGTTCATCCATGATATCAGAGGCCATCATACTAGAAAGTACTGTATAAACAGAACTGCAACCTTTTATAACTGACATGTTGCCAAACATAAACAAGTGTGGTTCATACACAAACATAGACTAACGCAAACACACTGAGGACATATAAATGTTACGCGGCAAACGCCTTGAGGCTAGTTGTGCTGTGGTAGCTTGGGGTATATATACTATACACTATACAGTGTCTAGCATAAACAGTTTCGTGAAGAAGTTAAATATGAAATAATATGAATAATGAATACGTAAGGTGCTCCCACACTAGTGTTTACAAACGCTTGTCAACAGTTCGGGAGTAATTAAAAATTATATACTCGTAGCTAAGTACACTGAAAATACAATCCTTAGCATCTAAATTTTAAAACTAAAACTGCAGAGTAATTGTGATTTTTCAGCAAATCATTTACTAATCTTTCGTAGTTTACAGGCTGACCCTAATGTAATTAAGATAAAAAATGACTTGGATATAAATACCTATGAGGCTAACTCAGAAATTACTTCTTGCACAACTCTGAAGCTCAATCACAAAAGCTCTGTCACCGTGTCTATATGTCGTGTGCAATTAACTCAAAAACTGCTGAGCATGTGATTATGTTGCATTGTGATCATGCGGTTTTCACCAAAAGATATTGTTTCATGAGAAAGGTTCAAGCAAGTATATAATTTGTCAAGGTATGTCGACGACACGGGCGGAGTCGCAGCTGAAATCTGAATGATAAAACAATACATCGAATCTCTGTAGCATCATTTATCACAAGTTTCTCTCGATGTAATGTGCCTTTTGTCTTTGATTTCCCATGGCTTTCCAATGACGGCCATTGTGGCTTTATTGGTTTTCTCACAAATTGTCATCTAATTACGTTACGTTGTTTACTTTCGCTTTTCGTCGTTATATTGAGTTGGCAAATAGTTTAAATGAAAGTAAAAACAATATAAGAACAGGTAGCTTAGACGAATATATTTCGCTATTATTGTAAAGATTAGCCTTAAATTCAGATCAGATAATATCTTGCCATAGTTCTTTGACATGGGTCTTGTCTATAGTAAATGCCTGTAATATGTGATTTTGCGATTGTATTGTCGTAGATCGCGTTTTAGCGACTCATTGCGTTCGGATGCGTTATCAGAATCGCGCGTTTTAGTGACTAAGAGAGTGTGCTTTGGGTACCAAAGTAAAAAGTTATCGTTAAATGATGACTCTCTCAAAAATTCTTCTAGAATTTCTTTGTATTTGTACAGGAAAAGATTTGTACGACCACTAGTCACGTACGTAGTCGGCGGATTTAAATTAAACGTCAAACTCAGGGCATGCTGCGGAATGGATTCTGTACTCGAAACGTGTGCTTTTTTGTACGGACAGAATTGTAAATCGGAATTCTTCTCTCCAGACTACTCTGGAAACAAGTGTGTGCTAGCACACGTTCATATCTGGAAAACTTGGAACAAAATGAAGCTGCGTAGTGTCAAATCATTTTATGAAATCTTTATGATGATCAATTTTCTTAAAATTACTATGTCATTATAGAATATGTTGTACTAAAGCATCAATTCAAGGGTTTAACGTCCCCAAAAAACCAAAACACGTACTGCAACCATTGTTTTTGGTGACTGGTTATAGCTGAAGTGCATTTACTTCCTCGAGCTTCACAAGAGTTCCATTACCTCATAAACAAAGTTCCTAGTAAACAAAACACATAAATCTCTTAATAAACAACCGTACACCATACCGTAAGTTTCTTCAAACCTAACTCGATCGCGTGACCGAGTCAAACGTATATACAAATTGGTCAGCTTTAGTTTGGCTAGATTCTGAATAGAGGTCGCTGCGAGCAACGGTACTAGGCGATCTATTGTACTGGATAATGCAGTTTTCGCCGACTTTGATAAAGTAGACGCTTCTATTTAGAGGTAGAGCTAGTAAACATACTAGAGGGATAAGTTGGATAGCCATTGTTATAGGTAAAGTTTCGCATTTGAATCTCGGGACGGACCTCAAGTATTCAAGTCATTTTTTTTAAGCTACTGCATAGCTTCTATTTGAGCGGGCCTTGAGCGTGGAGACCGATTCCAGAAATTTCGTAACGAAAATAACCTAACACCCCACACTCCGACCGGCACAACGGTGATACTTTTTAGTTTTGCCATCTATCGATGAATATCAGAACTTTTAATGACTTTAAGAAATATCACGCTTGTCTCTTTAGTTCAAAAAAAAACAAAGGAAAAAAAATACTGCATAAATAAAATAAATAAATCATTATAATTGCATGGGTTGATAAAAAATGCTATGCAATAGCTATACCGCGGCAGTCCCCGAGTGCCACACGTCTTTTTTTTATTAACAAGTACAGTATAACTTATACTTAACAGAGTTTCACAAAACAGATTTTCGTTGTTTGTCTGTGTGTAAGCGAATTACAATTGATTGCACTCCACAATGTTAAAATGATCTTATAAAAAGGTACAGTGTCAATCGCGGACCCTGACAGGCACGGCAAAAGTAAGAGAGGAGGCTCAACAGTTATCTAAAGTAAAATGCTTTTTTCGTGGCTATTAAACAGAATCCACGTAAGATATTTATAACAACGCTTACGTATTGCAAAGTGGTTAACCATAATGTGTTTATCATCATCATCTACCGCTTTCTTTATTCCACTGCTGGGTATAGATCACTTTTTTACTTCGTTATCTACTTATCGAATTGCCGGGATTGTCCAGAATCAGACTTGTTTGTCAACATTACGCTGGCCCACCTTGAATCCATCCTAATTTTCCAAGCATATTGGGGGGTTAAAGATTTTATAAGCGAATTTTCAATTCTAAGCTCATTCAAGAATCCTTCAAAAGCGCGGCAATAAAATTTAAATAAGCTGTCTTTAAAAAGTGAAAGCCATTCATTTACTGGTTAGTTAGCACCTTGAACTTAGAGCTTAAATCAAATTTAAGTAGACATATCACTTTAATCTGAAAGCAGTAAATTCGCTCGTTTACCCTCTACTAAAATTAGGCCAAGTGGCGTTAGTGCCGCGGAGCGCACCAGATGGCACTAAGATTCGTTGATGGCACTAGTGTTGAGAGCAAGTGTCGGCGGTAATGGCATTCTTTGAGCTCTTTTTAGTCTGTTTCCTTAATCTTGGATAAATTTAATATACTTTTTATTGAGCTTTGAACGTAGAAGAGTCTTGCTCTTTCAAAGAATGAACGAGACGTGATAGTTATACAATTTTATTTGAAAGAAACAACAGAACTACTCCCCTAGTCCATAAATTGATTTGTGACAGTATGATGAAACAATGCTATTTTAATAGTCTGTTTCGGGTTGATGATTACTCGATGCAAGTTTTTCAACGCTATTCTAATGCTTGCTTTGTTTATCGCAATTGCAAGACTGAATTAGAAAATTGTTTTGCAAACTGTCTTAGTGTTAATGGGCCTTTAGACCTAATAGTAACTGGAACATGATGTAGCATACCATTTCACAGTATGAAGTGTGAAATTTTAGTTCACACATGAATGCTTAATCATTGAACACATCGACTTTTAAACACAGATAAACAGACAGAGTGATACAAGTCTTATATATTGGCTTTCATTTTAAATTTGAATAATATAGTAGCTCATTTTGAAACAGACCTAAACGTTATACTACTATTTTAAATGTTTTTTACTTTCGCCCTCAAGATTGTCATACTTAAAAACGTCGCTGTTGTCAGATAGACAATATGTAGGTCGTTTTAGCAATTTTCTTGCTCACATATTACAACGAGTCACGACCAACATTAGTGTAACTTGTAACATCTTGATAAATAGCAGCAATTCGGTACTTTTAAATTTTTACTTTTCCCATCTATTTTGCCAGTGGTAGAGCTCGGATATTGTGAACCTCGAAGAAGCACCAGCATCTTACCTTTAACCTGCCGCTAAATAGAATTGCTGGCTCTGTTGTGCATGTCCGGTTCAGTGGTTACATGACTAGGTCATGAAAATACCGTCACAAAAGGAATTATATTATGGTTTTTGAATTTAGCGATTTTAGCAACTTATTGCAAGTCAATTCAATACAACCATATAAAAATATGATTTAACGTATTGAACAATATAAGGGAGCAAGGGAAATCATTACTTCACAGCACACTACTCTTGCCCGCGACTTTGCCCGGTTGGAATTCGTTGTATCAAGTAGCACCTGCTCCCGAGCTTTGACCAACGTTAAAACTTACTTCTCTGCTGCAGTGGATTTTAGCATCATGTTAAATATCTAAGAACCTTAATCAAGCCGTTTTTGAGATCAGCACTATAAAACAAACAAACTAACATTTTCCCATGGTCTGCGTGGCAAATACATTAATAAAAAATTGCCTATGCGCCTTACATGCGTCTAAAATGTTATTAAAATCGGTCCTCCTACTTAGAAGATTACCCAAGACAAACAGACAGACAGACAAAAAAACTTAAAACTGTATTATAGCCATAGGTATCGTGCAAATAACTACGAGTATATCAGCTTAAAAAAACATTGTTATTTCGATATTAAAAACAAACACTCCAATTGATGTATTTGTAATGATTTATTATTTCAAACATTAACTCTGGTGCAACCTCCCTCGAGCTAGCCCATAACATCTCGACAACATATAAATATAATACAACCTCTGACATTTTCATAATATTTTTTGGACATAATAATATAGCTCTTGTAAGTACAAACTTACCATACATTTAGCTACTTTCCAACCGTACTTGCCAAATTACTTCGCAGTTTGGCACTCTCCGCATGTCAAGTAGAAATAGAGTATGAAGTAAATCACGAACTTAACCTAATTGTAATTGTCTTTTTAGGCAAATGGGATTGCTGAAGTTTTATTCTAGTTAGTGTTCGTGCAATGACCTTTTAGAGTTGTTTCTCGGCGTTGAAATGTGGGACACCTAGGTATGTAAATGAGCTCTATCACTACATAGTATAAAACAAAGTCGCCTTTTCTGTCCCTATGTGCGCTTAAATCTTTAAAACTACGCAACGGATTTTGATGCGGTTTTTTCCAATAGATAGAGTGATTCAAGAGGAAGGTTTTTATGTATAATACATGCATAGAAAGGGGGAATTGTTTTACTCCAAATTTAACGCGTGCGGGCCACGGGCAGTAATGAATAAATCAAACTACTGGATCGATTTTAATCATTTTTTCAGTGAGTGACATAGGCTATATATTATATACCCGTGCGAATCCGGAGCGGGCCGCTGTGTTTTTATTATATACAACGTTCACAGTTTTTCTGTAGTGTATTTAGTATCAGCATTGTACCCGTGCGAAGCCGGGGCGGGTCGCTAGTATATACTATTTTCTGGTTCCCTAAACGCAGGCTTTGCCTAGTTTGAGGACCAATATTTATGTCAAAAGACTGTATTTTTTCGTTAATAAATATATACATATATTTTATTTAGCTGTTGTTTTATATCCAAAAATATGTCGTACCAAAGTTCAGGTGTTTTAGGGTAATCACCGTCTCACCTTTCACTAGCTAACTACATAATAGGTCATGCTGGAGAGAATTTATTTTATTCTTGACCAGGCTGCCCCCTGGCTTATTAGTATTATTTTGTGACCACTTACCCTGACTTCTCGGTCAAAAGTGCTATTCTGTTTTTTTCTGGTAGACAATTCTCTGTAGCACAGAATCTAAAATTGTGCCCGGTAAGTAGCGATAGGCTTAAACCCATACCACATGGGACCTTACCATAATAGGTGAAGCGTAGGTGATAAGTACTTCCGCCACACCCTTCTTCGTAATATAGGCGAGTAATATTTGATATTATATTGTCTTCTACAATATCACACTCTGCATACTTCGGCTTATACCCTCATTCCATCTATTCTACAGCATGAACCTTGAAGAGGCCATGTAGTTCTATTCTATAAATAGCATCACCCCATTTGCTGGGAGGGTAAAACAAGGTGAACTGAGGACAGCTGTGAAATTGATTATATGTCTTGCAACAAAATAAAGATGATTTATTGCTAATACTATCATCATTCCATAACCCTTTTATGATAATTTGAAGGTAATAAAGCTTTTGTCATTGAATCTGGATGGAAGATGCACCACGGTCTTAGAACCTTGGCACCAAAAAGGAATTGACCTATTGTGTTCTGGTGTACTTGAAATATTTTTCTTTCTGAAGAAAAAGCATCTTAAAAACTAGTCAAAATGCGAAATATTGACATAATGCGGTGTACGGGTAGCCTTTTGTGGATGTTCATGGACTTTACTTGCCACTCACCATCAGACATTGCTACGTAAATCATTAAAAATACTATTAAAATGCCTAACACCGACGCCTATAATAATCCATCAAAGAGAGTCCCTATTCGGTTTGGCGCCGTCATTTATATCAAAGACTATAACTTGACTATATCATTTTAGGGTTCCTTATAATATATAATTTAATATACACGCCTTCTTTATGTAGAAGGGTTGTCAGAGATGTATTAACTCACATTTTACCATGTGTGTTTAGTTTAAGACCCATTAGATAAAAAAGCCTGTCGCCATCAACAGACTTCGTGTTCCTAATAAGATCAGTCTCTAGTCTGATAATCCTAATTAACACACACACACACACACTCAATCAAAAGACATTACTTTGGTTAACGCAATTAATCACATCTGTCACGATAAACTATAGGCACAGAAAGTTCACTACGCTGACTTTTATACATCTTTATACATCCATATTTTTTGTATTATATAGATTTGCATGTGTATACTTTCACTCTCGGATTATATTGTTAATGTATTTTTGTGTACTTCGTAATTGGCGTACTGTTCTAATAATTATAAATCATTTACCTACTGCCTGTAAGCTGTGAAGTGCCTGTATGAAATAAATAAATAAATAAATAAACAGTTCTGCCCGACCCGGGTCAAACCGTTTAACAGTTATAATCCTTAGACCACGGTGGCAGTCTATATTATATTTATTCTCCAAAAATTATACCTTGTAGCCATATTTCACTCTAATACCATCTCTACAGAAAGGTCACGGGTTCAAGTCCTGCGCTAGTGAACTATCATGCTAAGTCTATTACGGAACGATGTAATTATTATCATACTGCATGACCTACAAGTAAATTGCTCTGTTTAGATATATGCGGTTTGACCCTAATATCATGTACTGTAGTTAAACTCTACCATATTCTATGGAGAGATATTTTCAGAGCGAAGGTAAAATGTTTGCTATTAAACTGCCTTTATTACATAACATATTTTTTTTTACGGGATATAATCCCACCCACACGCCCACCACTGTGACTCCTGTGACGCCAGGATCTACAGCGGTAACCAACTGAAAGGCACCGTGCATGACACACGGGCAATCCCAGGGAGAGTTAAAATTGTCTTGGAACCCGCAACGAATTTAATCAGAAGTAATAGGTATAGTTGGAGTTGGAAAGTATGTATCTTCACTTCATAACATAATGCCTATATTACCCAGAAGGGTGTGGCAGAGGTGTACAATATCCACACTTCACTTGTTATGTTTAGGTCCTACGGGATAGGGGGTGGACCTATCGCCATCCACCGGGCACAATTCCAATTCCTTGCTGCAATTGTGAATTTCGTGACAGAAAGTTCATAAATACACATTGTCGGCAATCGAACCCAAGACTTCGCGGTGAGAGGCGCATACGCTATCCACTTGACCATCGAGGCATTACTTTATACGTTAGTTTATTTCTGTGCCAATCTAAAAAGTACTAAATACTAGAAATACTTTTCTTTTAAACATAAAATAGAACCCCCGAAGGGAACGTAAGATATCCGATAGTATTATTGGGTGAATTTGTCCTCGCATCACATTTCGTTCATGACAGTTTTGCCAGTCCACTCCCATGTTTGATGAGCTCGCATAAGTAACTTCTTTATTTTAATATTTTTAGGTTTCTTATTTACATTTTGGATCACCAATTAAAAGCAACTTAGGGACCCATCCAACCCATCCTTGCTTAAACACTCCGAAGAGTATCAAAATATATCTGTTTACTACTTTATTAGGTGACCACGTAACTTATATCACAGAGCAGTATAGCACAAATATATACAAAGCATAAAACAAACACAGGTCCATGACTTCATGAGAAAAATATGGGTTTCTTATTTACATTTTGGATCACAAATTATTAGCGACATAGGGACCGATCCATCCAACCCATCTCTGCTTGACAATTATATCTCCGCAGAGTACGAAAATCTATTAGTTATTACTTTATTAAGTGTACACGTTACTTATGACTTATGACACAGAGCAGTATAAAAACAAACACAGGTCCATGACTTCATGAGAAAAATAACCAAGATTCATCAATCTGCTACTAAACTTTCACTCACAAAAACTTTTTCACTAACTTTTTTTTGCTTTTTGCGCAATCTTTCGGCATCACGTCCCAGGAGAAAAACTTATACCGAATAATTAAAACTGCCACACAAACAGTTCGGAAGTAATTATATTAAAACTTTCGCTTCTCGCGACCAGAGGGCTGGTTTTTACTTCGCCCAGCGAATAAGCATTGCCATTCAACGTGGCAATGCTGCCAGCCTTCTGGCCACGGTATCCGCTGTGGACAGTGATGCGGAGGAATTTTATGACGCATAATGTATTTAATTATTTTATTTCATTTTATTAATTAATTTATTGATTGTATGTGTGTGTTTGTGTGTGTTATAATTTGACCGAGTTTGATGTTAATATTGAGAAATAAATAAATATTTAAACTTAATAGAATAAAACTTAATTGGTTTAAACATAGGTTAGTCTTAAAATAAATATTGACCTTTTGAGTACGTGGATTGTTCATAATAACAAAAATAAATTATACTGCAGTTCGAATTGCTTGAGGCTGAAATCAATGTTAAATAAAAGTTAAAAGGATTAATTTAAAATTAAAATTTTTCATTTTACCATCAATATAATAATAGCAGCCTTGTATCTAATACATGTCCCACTGCTGGGCTCAGGCCTCTTCTCATGATGAGCAGGGTTAGGCCATAGTCCACCACCCTGGCCAAGCGGATCGGTAGACTTCACACGACCTCGAGTACTGTTTTAGGCACTCTTAGGCATGCAGGTTTACTCACGATGTTTTGCCTTCACCGTTAGCGAACGATAATTTATATGATAAATACACACATAGCTTCGAAAAGACGAATCGTAACGATTTATTGACAGAGGTGTGTGCCGTGGATTCGAACCCGAGACCTTTGACTTCGCAGTCCTACTGGTACGGTATCCCACTCGGCTATTGCTGATATCAATCAACAATATAACACTTTCAAAATAATATACAGAACCCATATCACATTTGACCGACTTCACTCATCAACATGGTTTCCTATCACATCGAACTATTACAATTGCTCTATAAAAGCGTCCTTATATGTCTAGCTATGCCTATATGACATCATATATTATGCAATGAAGCTGCTGAATTAATTATATTAATTGTTTTAATTAGTTGAATTCGTAAAGCAGGCAAGGAAGAGGTGAATGACCTCTTGTTATTATGAGTTATGACTATTATGAGTACTAAGAAACAGTTGAAAAAGACAACAGTTGAAAACATTTCGTGACGTCATGTTCATGCATTTGTGCCTTTTTTTTCTTTTTTTTTAAGTAGGATTCAACTGTTTCTTGGAATAATTTGCTAAGCGTAGCTAAATGCTATAAAGAGTTCTGAGTGTTATGACTTATGTAATAATGTACGGAAACTAGCTTGCACCTATCGTTTCATACACGTGGTACAGAAAAAAGTAATGGCGTATGTTTTTCCCGAGGCCTACAATGTTTACAGAAAAATTTACATTAAAATTTGCACAATTGTACCATTGAATTTTCATCAAGATAGATTGATTTAGTAATTGAAGAATAACCGTGAGATCGGTTCAGAATATTTAGCCTTTTGCCGGCGGTTCCACCCGTGTGGTATGTCAATAAAAAGTATCCTAAATGTAAATCTAAGCCTTAACCTACCCTTGTGCCAAATTTCACCATAGTTCATTCAGAAGTTATAGCATTACATCCACACATGTCATCTTCACAAACTTTCGCATGAAAATATTTGTAGGATGTTAAGATACTTTCACGCTTTATAAAAGTGTAGCTCGAAGCAAAGTTGAGTTTTGCTCACTACTCGGCTTTTTTATGTCACATGACTTTAACACCACGTCACCTAGTCCCAAACTAAGCAGAACTTGTACTATGGGTACTACTTCAAACTACTTAAGTAAAAAGTTGTATGTGTGACACGTGATCATAGTTATTTATATCTCGTGCTTTTGAGTCCCTCTCTACACTCAAGATTCTAAGGTAGAATCACGAGCTATACTCGTAAATTTACTTTAGAATCTTTCTTTGGCACTCAAAGCAAATACGTACTTTGCTTTCGTGTTACACAAATAATTAATTCATACTTTTTAGCATGAACATGTGGCAAATGACTTTGCAGTCCACATTATTAATTAACGTGAATAAGTACAATTCAAATTATTAAATATTAATTATTTGCATAAACCTAATTATTAGAAAATGTTTTATATTTTCAATTTGTGTTGATAAAGGAAATTATTCCCATTAAGAAGCATGTTAACCCAATACTTCTTTCAAATATGAAGTGCCTTTACAACATTCAATTGATTACATATTAGTGAATTAACATGTACAGGATTTCCCGGCGTTTCGAACACTTTTCAGCGTTCATGGTCGCAGGCTGGCCGTGAACATGTAATATGCGCATAACTTCGTAGGAATTCATTGCACTCATTAATTGCTAAACGATCAATAAGGTTAGGTAATCATGGATATAATAGCCACAAAAAAAATATAGAATTTCGTCTACGAAGTAGGATTCAAACGTAAAAACTATTATGATTTGTTATATACGACATATATATGATAGTGTATCAGTCTACAAATATATCGAAAAAAACATCTCAGCAATTAACAAGCCACAAAACAATTGATATATTTTTTTTATTACATTTAACTAAAAATGAGCTGAATCGAATTCAACGGGAGGGGCAGTCTAATATACCAGTGAACTTAAGATGACAGTCAAAAAGATATGAGTGAGAAAGTATTTTATCACAAAAAAAACAATAATAATATAAAACTAAGTTACCAATTCAACGTTAAGAAGATGAAGTTCGAACAAACTCATCCCTCTATAGAATCTCAAGAAAACCTCAATTTTCCAAGGCGTAAATTTTCACACTTCCTAACACAAACGTAATATCTACGTGCGTCTATGTAGAACATAATAAAGTGGGTTTTGAACGCGCGCTAGATACGCGGTTTTACGTAACATTGTACAAACGGCTACACTTCACCCTATACATTTCCAGATATATATATATAAGCTGGTTTCGTGTTGTATAAACTTTTCGTGCAATGGAAGAGCAGCTTACACTGGAAATGTATAGGTTGATTGGTTGCCATATGTACACACATAGCCATTTTCACGCATTTGCAAGTGTTAGTGTCTGTCTTTATTAAATTCAAGGGGATGTGTAAACTTGTATTAACGGTTGAAATTTTGTTAGATGTTTAATTTCGCCGCAACCGCAACGCTATTAATTTTGTGCGTTTACAAACTCAGAAATGTTTCAATTAAGAAATGTTATCTAATTTATCGAAACAAATTTTAAGGAAACAAAATCCTGGAAATAAAGAATTTACAACAATAATAAAACGCTCTTTGTTGATGATTATGGAAGTCGTAACAGAAATTAGAAAATGTTGACGCCAAAAGATAATTTTAGGAGATGTACACCGTGGCATTATTGATCGAAAATTTCGATAATAATAATCTATAATTATGTTGTCTTTTTTAATATGTAGTTACATAGAACAGTTGATAAGGATAGTACTGTTGTTGTGGTCTCGGCGGGGCAGTTAAAACAAAACGAATTTCATACCCGATATTTTTTTATATATAATATCACACCTATATTGCCCGGAAGGGTGTGGCAGAGGTGTACAACACTCACACAACACCTGTTATATGTAGGCTTCATAGGATAGAGAGTGAGCCTATCGCCATCCACCAGGCACAATTCCAACTCCGTGCTGCTATTAAGAATTTTCTGACGGAAAGTTCACAAATAACACTTTGTCTGACCCGGGCATCGAACCCAAGACCTCGCGGTGAGAGGCGCATTCGCTAACCACTAAACCATCGCGGCAATTTTTTTTCATTTATCTGCTACGTAGCACAGTTTCAAATCCAGCCTATTTTACGAACGCAATTGCAAAGCAAAGCAACCGGCTTAGTGCCAAATACGACGGTAAAAAGAATTCACTAACTTTTTACTAATCTGGAACTTTTCCAAGCAGTTTTAAAACTGCTTTTGGTTAAAAATTAGGTTAGGTCGAGCGATCAATGCTCTTTTAGTGGGCTGCTAATTTCTGTTGCTGCTATGCCGGTTTAGTTAACACATTTAGAACCGTCATTTCAGCTTAATTGCGTTAAAACGACAGTGGGCTTGCTGAACCTTACAATTTTCCCAGTTTTGTGTCATAGTGTAGAGTACAGTATTCTTTATTGTAAACCAAATATACAGTTTGCACAATGGGCGGCCGTATCGCTAAAGACCAATTTCTCACAGGCAACCTTTGGATGGATAAGAAGATGGTTTGTGTGGCAGGCAATATAGAGAAGTTTGTGTACCTATAAAAATAAAAATCTAAAGAAGTCTTATAGCTAATATTTACAAAACACAAATATCCTAATTGAAATATTTACACTTATCTTACTATAGTTATATACACTATAAACAACATATAGACTATAATAACATATACACAAATACTAAAATCATACTCGTAATATAATGACAACATTTTAAAAGTCAAATGTTTTCTTAGCTTGATTACGTAATGTTTAACTTTAAGCATGTTAACGTTACTCACAAACGAACAATTAAAAAGATTGTTTTCTCATTTTACGGAAGAAGACATTGCAACATTTTTTGCACTCGTTTTACCAATTTTCGCAATTATATCATGCCGTTGATGAAATGCCGCACTAATTTCGCATTCAGTTCATTTGTTCGTTCATCATTCATTCGTGTAACTTTACGAGAAGCAGGTAATTAGCGTAGTGTGTCGTCGACGCGCTGTTTAATTGCGATGCTCTATTATTCATCCAGTGACCATGATATCGGGTATTCTGGGATATTGATGATTTAAGAAAATATTAATTCAATTCAATTTTATTATTTAATCAATATGAGTGCATGGTTGGTGTAGTGGTTAAAGTGGTCGCCTCGCCGCTTTAAACTGCGCTGGTTTGATTTGGCGATCCCCACACGGGACAAAGGGTCTTTGTGTGACCTACAAAGATTTGTTCTGACCCTGCTCTGTGTGTGTGAGATGTAATTAATAGACATGAGGTCCACTGATAGTCACTTATTTAATTTAGATAAAGTTATTAGATAAGTTCATGTAAATTTGTATTTTTTTTTTAACAGTTTAATTTTACCTTCTTGGTTGTGTATCCGTTTTTATATAGTAGAAAAATATCCTGCTATTATTTCATACGTTGATTTATGTCATCTATGTATTGTATCTAGTTTCCAATTTCACATTTATTTCGGATTCAGTTCATTCGCCATTCACTCGTTTGACTGCATTCCGAGAAGCTTTAATTATTGCAGTGTGTCGTCGACGCACTGTTTAATTGGAATGCTACAGGGTATATTTTGGCATTAAAATATGAATATTAAAGGAAAATATGAAAATAAAATTTATAGACGTAGGTTATTTTAGGGTATGATGGTGTATCTGTGTATAACCTGCATGAAAATAGTTATGAAGATTTCTCATGATAAATTTCAGTGTTGATTTTAATGAACCTCTCGTGTATTTCTTACTTATTATCATTACCTGGGCTATAGGAGCAGTGGTAGTGAAGTGTGTATAAAATTTCATACTTATTTAGTATTCTCTTTGTTCGTTATTCGTTTAACAGCGTAACATGTAGCTATAATTAGTGCACTTTGTCGACGACACACTGTTTTTTTGTAAATCTCAGTTAGTCTTTCTGCGGCCATGTCAACAAATATAACGGACATAAATCTTAAAAATTAATAAAGATTTTGATTAGCTAGATTTATTTTAAGACAATGTAAGCTTTCCGCTGGGATTGCCCGTGTGTCATGCACGGTGTCTTAGTATTAGTTACCGCTGTTTATCCTACACAAGAGTGACAGAGATGCATGTGTGGGTAGGACTTTATCCCAAACAAGGCTTATAATTTTAAAATCATATTAAGTATTAATCATTCAGTAAACAGGCACTAGATAAATTATATCTTAATCGACATTGCATGTATCTATAGAATATATTATATGTATATCTATCAATAACCTGTCACTATAAGCTAGCTTGTAAACCAATATATCAATAGCCATTCAGGAATACAATCGTAGACCATTAAGTATTATTATTACAGGTCCGTATATTTATTACAAAGGTCTATAAATGTATTTTCAAGGTTGAGTCTCAGCTCTAGCCCTCTCACTTTGTACAGTCAGAAACTTGATATTTTTCTCAAAGTAAAATGAACGTTAATTGTTTTGAAAAGTTGTTGAAATCATGCAATCGATCTTAAGATACTGCAATCAATCTGCTAAACTCTGTGAGTAATCAATGTTGCAATTACATAGGTACTCAGTTGCTGCATTCGATTGTTAAGCGATACGTTATGTTGTGTTTTATTTAACAACTGGAAGAATAGTTGTTTTGAATTTGCTAGAAAATGTATTGTTTTGACTCTCAACTGGTACGACAAAAACCAAGCGTGGCTGTTCCCGAAAATGACGCACACTTGCGAACACCTCACGGCCAACTGCGTTGCAGTTCCCGTTAACATCCCAGTGCCTTCTCTCCCAATCAAGAATCAAGAATGGTATATAAAATTACCGGCAATTAGCCTACAAACCGCATTAAACGTTCCCGAGTGACTCAGTCATGCAAATATCCTTGCACAAACTGTCACGCCGTCACCCTACTGTCCGAGTTGACGTGTTCCGAATAATTGATGAGACGCCGCCGATTTGACGACTACCACGTGCCTCAATGTACACACATGGACACTAATATACATTAAACGCGTGTACATGTGTGCTAATGTACACAAATCGATTTTATTGGGCTTTGGAAACTTTCCCGACTTTGATGTTGGAGTTTTATTGGATGTAATGGGGACGGAGAGATTTTAGATGCCCTGGTTTTTATATTTACTGCATATACCTTTCTTGGAATATATTTTGATCTAGAAATAATGTTTTTCGCAATGTCATATCGCATACTGCGGCATAGGAACTTGGGAAAATACAAAAAGCTTCTCATGAAGAATTCACTAGTGAATTAGGATGCGGAAACTCATACATACATTGAGTATTAATGAAAATAGCATAAGTGAACCTTCCTTGATACAATATTTAAGACTAAACAAGGTATACAAAACTTTCACAGTCTTCTTATAGTACCTTTATGAGAAGAGTGCACATATCATAACATCACGCCTATATTACCAGTAAGGGTGTCGTAGATGTAAATAACACCCACTCTTCATCTGTTATGCTTAGGTCTGTTGTGATAGGGAATGAGCCTTCCGGCATCTACCGCCTCAATTGCAGACTCCGCACCGATACTGTGAATTTCCTCACGGCAACTTTAAACTTTTGCTCGTCCCGGCGATCAAACCCGAATTTTACAGACATAGCTGCTAGACAAACGAAACAAGCATTCAAAATACAAATAGCTAGGAATCTGTGGATGGATGTCCGCTACTATCTAAACTTCTCTTGGTCGCTAAATAAATTTGTTGTTACCAAAAGATAAAACCCAACAACTGGTCTAAGAAATGGTGTAATACGATATTAAGTTTTATAGAGAATATCCTTTTCTCTTGCTATCTTCATCTTTTTAGTCAAAATAAACAAAGCAAGCGATAGAATTGCCACAATTCAAAACAAGCAATTGCGACAATTCTATGGCTTGTCTTGTTTATTGCGTTCAAAAAGACAGAGATGGCAAGAGAATTGTCTTGCAAATGTTACACCGTGTAAATTGTCCCGAGAATCGTTCCGAGAACTTAATTGAGATAGTCTACCATGTAGTTAAATAATAATCAATATAATTACATAACGCAATTGCCAATGATTTCTAAATTTAGTTTGAAAACGTGTCTAGATAGAAAAAGAAAAACAACCAATAAATAATAGAAGTACAATAACATTGTAATTACATTACATAGGCTTTCACGTAGAAGAATACAAAAAAAACATGCTTTTATCGTTATTAGATGATAAAAAGCATGTTTGTTCTTAGCACTGCGTAATACGAACGAATTTCTATTTGGTGTATCTAAATAAATCCCTAAAGATGTGTCTAGACGCAAAATAACGTGTGCAAATACGTATTGAAATTCACGGAATATCGATAACTCGCAATCACATCACTATAACGAATTTATATCGGTAAAAGCTATATCGATACTGGCTATCCTATACTATCAGGGATGTCACGCTCGAAACATGATTTTTTTAAAACGAATGTGATAGATTTAAAATCTTTCACATTTTATGCCCAGAAATTAAAATTTTAAGAGACTTCATAATTTAGTCAAAAACTAAATAAACTTGGATTTTCTTGATTTTATGTGAAACCCTAAATACGTTACTACGTTGGAGCATTATGCATCTTGTGGAATCAAATTACTGGTCCTTTAAATGTACTTCAAGATCTTGAAATATTTGCAACTGCATAATCCCTCATGTTATATATAGCTTGTTTTACTACCACTGCAAATAAATGAACTACACAACCTTTAAACAGCCTAAGCTGAAGGACATTACAACTTTCTGAGTAGGAAACCACCAAAAGGAACGAGAAATACCGCTATAATTCGATCCCTTAGCAACCCTAGTCCATGTATACACACTATACCGTCGACATTCACTTTATCTGTATAAAGTGTTTCTAGGGAATACACTGCGGGTACACTCGTCGTTTTTCTCGTGTATTCCGAAGCCTCTGTTTATCTAAAGCCTTATTGGAAGGATATATTGTGTGAGATAAACAAAGAGCTCTGGTCAGACAGATTAATTGTTACAATTGCAGAGAGCATTCTATTTATTATCTTGAGCTTGGTGGAATTAAGGGGGAACACGGTATCGGATTCTCATACAAAATGATTATGGTTGTTTCTTTTAAATTTTCTATCACAATGTTAAAATTTTTGAACAGCTGACTGCGGAACAGTACAGATCCCCGTTCCATATACAAATCTCGCCATTGTTACCATAGCAACCTTTTTTTTGTTGAAAATCCTCAAACAACAGATCCAAGTATGCACCGTTGAGTAACAACTGAACATCAACACGTATTTTCACTCACACATTTGTATATTAGGCCGATAAAGACAACAATACCTTTATATGTGTGCGATTGGATACTCTTAAGACTGGTACGATTAAAACAACAACTTAACATCACGCCTATATTACCCAAAAGGGTAAAGCAGAGATGTATAACGTCCACTTCACCTGTTTTGTTTAAGTCCCATATGATAGGAGAGGTATCGCAATTCTCCGAACACAGTTCCAACTCCGTGCTGCCATTGGGAATTTCCTCGTGGAAAAACCTCAAACAAATCTTTTAAGAACATGGGGTTCTTTAAAAGTATGTTGCAGTCTCTAGGGAAATCTAGGGAGGGAAGCTCTTTCCATGTGATCGTACGTGAGAGATATATGCGAACAATACTTCCCCCTTCTTTTTCAAAATGCATGCATAGTACGATTGACACAAAAGCAACTATGTCCCTTGCAAACAATGTTTAATATTTAAACGGACCGTGGCAAGGTCAGAGTTCATAAACCGATATGTTTTCCTACTTTATTTGTCAATATTTAGTCAAACTTGTATATTCTTCTGTAACGAGCTTCAGAGTGGAAGCACCACCGTATTACCTTGAACCTGTCGCCACATAGTAGTGCTTGCACTACTTTTTTCGGTTTGGTGGTGAGATCGGGCTCTTAAATTACTGGCACATGACGCATAGCACCGTAGTCCTCAGATGAAGCGACGCATCTAGAATCTGCTTATGTGAATTTCAATTTCCATAGCATGTAGATATTACTTACCATCAAGTGTACAACACTTCCGTTTGCTACTTTACCACAATCATCGTAAAAAAACAATATTTATGAATGAATGAATGAATAAATATATATTTATTTCAGATAATTTAAAATCCATATACATTATTTAAACACATAACACTACATTTAAATACAATAAGACATCACATAACATTGAGACACAAATACAAATACATTGAGACACAAATACAATACAGCACATACACATTTAAATCAAAAATCCAGCTACTTTAGGTAACAGCCCCAATTACCCTTTTAGCTAGATGGCGGTTTATAGGTGAGGTATAATCCTCACTAATTATCTTTAGGATGCTGTTGCTACTAGCACGCGTACGATTTATTAGCGACACGGACTTCTTACGTAATACCGCAAATAAGTCCGCGGTGTTAGCATCTGCGAACATGCCCGAGGCGCTACAATAGCGGGGTAGTTTCAACAGCACCCTAAAGGCGTTATTATACTGTACGCGCAGGGCACTCACCGCCTGCTGCGTGTAGCTGGTCCACAGACTCCCCGAGTATAGGTTTTGACAGTATGCTTTGAATAGAGATAGAGAGAGAGATTTATACTGGTCTACTTCTGTCATGATATGATAGCCTGCTGTAATGCATTTTCAAAGTATTTTCCCAGGCAGTGACTACGATACTAAACATATTGTCTCTTTTGTTGCAGCTGCACTCGGAATACCGCAGCACTTACAAATGGCACGAGTACAAGGAACAGCAGCAGCAGGGGGTGGTGAAGCAGCCTGCGCCGGCGCCCACCCCGCCATCCATGCTGCCCATACAGAGAGGTGAGTGAGCCATCCAATAATATCATAAACATGAGTACAAGAAACAGAAACCGGTGGTGGTAAAGCACCTACCCTCTAGTCCAATATTTTTCTTGTCCATCACCTATTAATTGACGCTGAAGGCCTGCGAAACTCACTCTTTCTCAATCAATAAAAATTCCAATGTAAGCAAAGCATTTAACTATCAATCAATTTCTACCATTCTCGTTTAACAGAACACGAACGGCATTTATCTACCACTCCCTTCCTAATATCCTTACTAATATTATAAAGGCGAAAGTTTGTAAGTATGGATGTATGTATGGATGTTTGTTACTCTTTCACGCCAAAACTACCGGGTCGATTTCGATGAAATTTTGCACACATGTAGCTTATAGTCTGGATTAACATATAGGCTACTTTTAATTGACATACCACGCGGGCGGAGCCGCGGGCGGAAGCTTGTACTTAATATTAAGAAGGTTGAGTGAGATGGTTACGTATTATAATATCTAAAAGTATTCTATCTATTTTTGAAATAACTACGGTTGATTTATATATGTTTATAACACATATTGGTGAACTCAAGTACTGTTTTATTTACATAATGTCGATTAAACTAAAATTAATCTCACTAACGAACGATTAACCTAATGATTTTTTAAAATATTGGATATTTCCACTACACATGAAATATCTAATGGACGACTCGCCTACTAAAATTAAGGCTTCTCCAATAACTAAGACTTGTCAATTAATTCAACATCATTTGGCATCTACTAGTGCTGACATTTCAATTAATTTACCATCAAAAGACGCCCTGAGACAAATAGTTAATCGTGAAAAAAAGAAAGCTATGTTGACTATTAAAGAACCAACAAAATTTGATTTTGTAGTTAACGAAGAAGCAGTTACAACTGGAGACGGGGAATTATTTTTAATTAAAAGCAAAGTTTTCGGAAATAAAAGAGTAATGCTGTTTAGCACTAAAGCCTTAATGACCTACTTAGCAAAAAGTGAATATTGGATCATGGACGGGACATTCAAAATTGTTCCTAAATGATGTTATGGCATTTGATAGTTACAGCTTACAATGATTAGACAGGCACTTCGCCGGCCGCTGCCGCGGCACGCTCGCTTCGCTCGCTCGGCTCGTGCGTTGTCTTTCATGTTTCTAACCTAACCTACCTATTAATTTTTATAATTATTTGAACCTATTTTACAAACAAGAAAAGGAAATCCAAGAATGAGCATAAGTTACAAAAAATTGAAGGTATTCTAAAAGAAATCCCGGAATACTCACATGTGGAATTATTGCAAGCTATTGCTTCAAATCTTTAAATTTGTTCGTTGTTCATTTGTATCTAATTATATATAACTATGATTCAACGTTTTTTTGTGATTTCCTGAACCACAGATATATCAACAGTAGGTGAATAGTCCATTAATTAATTCAACCTTAACTTAATTAATTATAGTTAAATAAACCGTAGGTGAATCGTCCATTATGGATTTCATCCATTAGTTATCATAAAAATCTGTGAAATGACCTTTAGGTTTTTTAAACAGTAGGTCTTATGATCGTAGTCATTTCAATAATAGTTAGAATACTTTTAGATATTATAATACGTAACCAGTGAGATACTAGGAAACTATCGATATACAGAATTTAAACTCACTCTGATAGCCAGCACTCTGATAGACGCTAGAAAGCTTACTGGAGCTTAAAGGTTAGGCTAGACAAATTAAGTAATTCATTAGAACACTAGTTGTACCGTCCTTGGTAAATACTGTCAATATCATTCTTGACTGTATAATTAACAAATCGACACAAAGCTATATGTAAATGTTCTCATCGTAACCGTCTAACTTGTTTCTCATCCACCAGGGCCTATGGAACCAGCGATTCCTCGTCGCAAAAAGTACCCGGGCGTGGCGTACAAAACGAACGAATTGTTCGACCCCGCGCCCGCTGACGACATCCGGCCCCAAGCTTCAGCTTTCGACCGTGCCCGGGTAAGGAAAGTGATTTTTTTCAGAACCGCCAGTTTCTTCAGACAGAGATCAGGAAAATGAGAAAGGAGTAAACTTAGCTCAGCTGATCGATGAAATGAGTTACTCATTTCAACAATAAGATTAATTGTTAGGTGTCCAAGTAAGTCACGGTTAAATTACTTAATCTAACAAAAAACATAAAAAAGCAGTTAGTAACCAATAGTGACCATGCTACTTAAAAAACCTCAGAGTTAGTTTTTTTCTAATACTACTTCGCCACGTAATCTTTTATCTGCAACAAGGCTAACGTACTGGCCAAAATTAAGGCAGAGAAAAACATCCGGACTTATGTCATCGCTATTGTAAAGAATAAAAGACATTTTACCAAAAAAATGATGCCGCAAAGAATGTTTACTACTAATTCAGAATAATAGCTAGTAGCAAAGACCTTATACCTAAATAACTAACTCAAAAATGCGTGGCTAAAAATCTTTTTACAGCGTTTAAAATATTAGTTATATTGTCGCGATGCAAGCAATATAAATACGAAATATCAAAGATGAAATACCAAATCTATAAAAAAAATATACCAATTTTTAAATCTTGTTACATAAAACTACCAAGTTACCACGAGCGACAGGGAATCTAGACATCAAAATTATAACTGCGAACCTTAGATTAAACTTATTTCTTCTTCATAGCCCAGCGGTGGCACTGAAAGACTGCCAATCAGAAGTCTCAAATTCGAAGTGTATGAACCCAGGTCTCTGAATTATCGAAAGCAAGTGCGTATTTTGAATTGTAATGGTGAAAGTTCTTTGCTGTTTGTAAATATTGGGAGAAAATCTGCATGCCTGTAAACGCACTTGGTCTGTGTGGCACTATATCTTCTCTAGTCTCTACGTTTTCAACAAATGACTCGAATCGCCTAGGGCATTTGCAAACTCATGATTATAGTTTACCATAAAAAAATCAGAATAAAATTTTGCTACATACTTTACCTTTGTAGATATTGGCTACAGGGGAGATGGGTGGGCCACTATAACTTTCCTAGTCTTTGCCTTTTTAACAAATGACTAGAATCGCCTAGGACATTCGCAAACTTATGTTTCCGGTTAACCATTAAATTATTCAGTATAGGGTTTTGCTATATACTTTAACTTTGTTAGATAATAGTATTTGGCAAGAGCCTAATGCCAGAAAATAAATAAAGTCAGTTGAACATCTTTAAGTATTAGCGTCTCGTAACCTTTAAATATGGGTGACCATGTCAAGGTATTCTTTCTAAGCACCTCTGCGCTTCATCAAACACGACTAGACTTGGCCGACTAAGCATTATTGTCGTCTATTATTTCCAGTCTATATTTTCTTGAACATCATTAGTTCTCTCTTTTATTTATCTCTTTAGTTAAGACGTGTAGTACCTTTACAATGATTAATTCATATTTTTTCATACAGAGTGCACAAAGGAACGACAATGATCGCGCTGGGCGGCGTAGCAAATCTGAGGGTCCACGTCAACCACGCTGGACGGATACCGTGGAGCCCAAGGTAAGGGACTTGAATTAATCTTTAATATTATAACTACGACAGTTTGTGAGGATATAATAATATGAATATAATTATACACTTTTTTAATGCAATAGATTCTAGGTCGAGTTTGATGAAATTATAACAGTACGTAAGCCTGGATTAAAGAAATATCGTACTTACAAGTATTTTATTTCCTGCCGGCTTGTGCCAGCTTGCGACGTTACGCATTCAAAGCTGATAAACACTATATTTTTAAATCAATAAAGTTTAATATTGTGTTAGTACAATTTCAGTTATCAGCTTGTAATAGTTCAATCCTTGCTCTGCACATCCACGCCATGCACCACCTTTGCACCAAAGATTGGCAGCCTCGCCGGTATAAAACCACCTAAAAAACACAGACAGAAACTACTATTATAATGTGGAAATAACTCTGTATATATGTCTTTTTAATACAGTTTCACAGCTAAACCAATGATCATGATGAAAATTGAGATAGTTATAACCTAAGAAAGGACATAGGTCAATTCCGTGCGAACGAACCTTAGAACTAAATAGTCCAAAGTTTACCCTCTCGCTCTAAACTTTTATTTATCTTCTTGAAGCGATCACGAACGGCAAATATTATAGTTCAGTCGATTTGTGAAGTTCTGAAACTTCTTATTCTAACTTCGGCATGAGTTAATCTATGTATTTATGGATGAGATCGGATCATAGACTCCAACCTGAAAACCTCTTTCAACTATGCATGTATCATATCTAATATTACACTGTACATAACATAACATCACGTCTATATTACCCAGAAGGGTGTGTCAGAGGTGTACAACACCAACATTTCAACTGTTATCTTTAGGTATATCGCCATCCACCGTGCACAATTCCAACTCCGGTCTGCAATTGTGATATTCCTGACGGAAAGTTTACAAATACCACTTTGCCCGACCGGGGAATCGAACCCGAACCTCACAACAAGAGGCGCAAATTCACTAGACCGTCGAGGCAATTCTAGATCATCGAGGCAGTAACCTTGTTTACTGCACGTTTTTTACAAAATAATCACGGAAAATCCGTGTCAGTTCCTCGTAAAGTAATAACATAAAGAAAGATAAGCGGCTGATATTATTAGCTCTACAAATAGAGATCGTTGCATTCAAGGTAATAGAGACGTGCCATCACGTAGCTCTATGACGCTAAATCACAAAAACTTGACCACGTGGAGCAATCGAACTATAGAGTAATGTTTTTTTTATCAGTATTAACATGTATTTCTGAAGGTGATAGACTATTGCAATCGAAATAAGGTGGCAGCAGAAACGTTTACCATCACCGTTAAGTGGCAGTGTTTTCAGTGTATTTTTGTGGTATTTATTAGTTACCATTAACCATCAGTGAGTAATTATCATTTAAACATGCACTTTACGTTTCATAAAAACACATAACACCTTCCTTTGGCGTTAAGTCTGCTTTTATACAATGCTGTGCTTAAACATATTTTTTTTATAATAAAAATAATCACAACTAACACACAACGCCATCTAGTCCCAAACTAAGCAAAGCTTGTACTATGAGTACTAGAAAAATTGATACTAATACTTTTTTTTTGTAAATACATACTTTTTATACATAGAACCACCTAGACTAAGACAAACCCCCATGTTCATGCACACAAAGAATTGTCTTAAGGGGGAATCGAACCCGCTTACTCGTCGTCGCAGGCAGGTACACTACCCACTGAAATAAAAATAAATGAATACCACAAAGTGATTAATTATACTTTTAATTAATCACTTTGTGGTAGTCAAACGGGATACTACCGTCACGCTGGTCATACACCTCTTCTGCTTTTGCCACAGGCATAAATACGGGTCGCCAACTTCGAAAACAAAGCAGTGTATATACGGTACCTCAGAGAAAAATATTACAACAGTATAATATTGATATTTCTGGCAAATCTAACCAACCAAACAGTTGGTATGACTTCAGTAACCTCAAAACGTAGATCTAAAAGCAATTTTCACTAGTTATTTCAGGTGATATAAAATACGATTCAGTTAAGATTCTGTTATGTACAACATTATTTTCAACTAATCTTATCTTTACAAAAAATCTAACATAATATTGTCACGTTATCTTTAGTTTACAAAATGAAATCATTGTGTTTTTGCTATCAGAAACGTAGTCTGGGATATCCTTATCTGTCTGGATTATGACTTCGACCAGATTAACATGGTAGATTCACATAATTTTCTTACTTAAATCTTAATTTTCAAGCACAATCCTGAATATCTTCAAGTTATTTAGAGTTACTACTTGCTACCTATTAATATGTAGGTACAATAAATGATGCGTGGCGTCCGAAAAGACGATGCATACAGTCAAAAGATTCGTGGATTAAAAGAAAAAAAAATGCATCGGGGCTTGGATGGCTGAGCGGTAAAGCGATAGGCTGGCATCCTATAGTCACGTCTGCAAGTCCAAAAATGTTTTCGACTGTTCTCAGTATATCGAAGAGTTGTTAGTTAGATAAATAGCTAATCTCTTTTATATTAAAACTTCATAATTCCACTGCGGGTAAACAATATCGTCAACCGAAATATGTGACAGAGTTCTAGGAAATTATCCTATACTAGAAATTATAATTTTGAACAGAAAAACTGTTTTAAAATTGTAAATTCGTTTGAAAGTTACAAATGACACACAAGTCAAACATAAAACCTCTCTTTTTGCGTCGGAGGTATAGATCGACACTGACAAAGCCTGCCTAGCCAACTATGCAATATTTGGGACGTTTTTGTCAATATCGATTTGATTCAGCTCAGTGATCTGGCCAGAGTTGATAGCAAATGTTTACTGCAACCAAAGACCTACTGCAACACAGCATTTTTAGTGTAGTGTAGTGTAGCATGTTGTTTGGATGACCTCATCAGATTTATTTTTATGAGAAGTTAATAAAGAAAGAAAAAATTTGCTAGCTCATATGGTAAAGAGCACAAAGTTAATAATATATAGGGTCAAAGACCGTGTAGGCATAGGAGCTTACGGCTATACGCTCCATTTTACTTGCACTAACTGTTTGTTGGTGTTAGTAAGATAGAGCGTGTAGCCGGTACATAAGCAAACTATTTAACAATAGATTACAAGTGAAATAATTTTCTATAAATCAATGAATCAAAAATAAATCTTATTGATTTTATTATTTTCACAGCATTTTAGCTATGCTTAGCAAATTATAGTAAGAATCAGTTAAAACAAATATTGACCCGACATGATTTGAGCCTGCGACCTCTGCATAGCAGGCAACCGCTTTAATCACTAAGCTTACGTGACGTCACGTAATGACGTAACATACAGTTGAGAAATTTAGGGTCCTGGCAAGAGGCGCCAAATTACATAATTCAAACTGTTACCGCATACATTTTTATACATATACCCTTTGTCACACAGACTAAGTACCTAAACAACAGTATCCAATATTTGTTCAACAAATATAAAGACGAAAGCCTGCCCCATTTCGTGGAAATGTAGCCATGAGCTAGTTATACGATTGAATATCGATCGCAGGCAATTAACTTAATGAAATGTAATATGCATGGCGCGATGGACAGTGGCGAAAATAACCCTCGACATTTTGAGCACTGGATATATGAACTGGAGACCTAATTGGCGATTATTGACTTTTCTGGAGCAGGTTTTACCTAGTTTTTAGGTCGGGGGAGGAGAGGAGATGTGTTTCGATGACAAATCAGGTTTAGTTACCGAAGCTACGCGGAGATGAGATGTGGAAATTAATATTTAAATATCCAAATATTAATTGCAAATATGGGTAAATACATTGAACTTAATAATAAATTAGCGAGGTTTACCATTTGCATGCAATATAATCTTAAGTTTAGTACAAATATATATTTATCTTTTATTTTGACTTTTGAAAGTAATGAATTTAATTATGAAACCTGATTCGTCATCTCTCGGAGGCAATTGGCAATCGGGGCTTAGGGTTCAGTTCCTCTAAAGAAAAAAAATAAGAGAATGAAGCGAGTTTGCAAAACACATATTGTAATCCAAATATAATCATTAATAATAAATAAATATCACACCTCATACACACAACGCCATCTAGTCCCATACTAAGCAAAGCTTGTACTATGGTCACTTGAATAACTGATACTAATACATATAAATTCTTTTGTAAATTACTTATTAAACATAGAAACACCCAGACCAAAACAAACCTCCATGTTCATGCACACAAAGATTTGTCTTGAGCGGGAATCGAACCCGCGACCTCGGCTTCGCACGCAGGTGTACTACCCACTCCGCTAACCGGTCGTCATATTATGTTAAATATGTTTGCCGTTGCCAATAATTTCGCCTGAAAATATTACTTCTCCAAAAGCTAGTTGGTAATTTGGTATGTATACACGATCAACAAAACGCTGTTCAGCAAGCTGTTGACCAAATGCCTAAATGCTGCACCGAAGCGATTGGCCACGACTTTGGAAGTTGCCATGTGAGTTTATTACTAACGTTTCATGCCAAATGGCAAATGGCACGACGGTCAACTTGCCAAATTTTATATTTGAGTCTGAAACTTTGACTACGTGGCCACATTTATAGTGAAACTAGTTTTGCCCACAATTTCGCCCGCGTGAAATTCGTGGTATTAAGTAGCAGCTGCGCCCGCGCTTTGACCCGCGTTTCTTATATTTTGCTCCACTCCCGTTGAGTTTAGTGTACTGCAAAGTATTTTAAAACCTTTTTTGAGAGTTGGACTATCAAGCACAAAAGTAATTATTAAAATCCAATCAGTAGATCCCGAGATTAGCGTTATCAAACAAACAAATTATCTTTTGCCCGCGGTTTCGTCTGCGTGGTAGGTACATCCATAAAAAGTAGCCTATGTTACGCGCCTTGTAGTCACTACCTGTTTAGAAGATTAACCGCTACAAACAGACAGACTGACAGACAGACAAAAATTATAAAACTGGATTTCAGGCATAGGTATCGTGCAAATAACAGCAGCTTGAAAAAACATTTTGACACAAAAACAGATACTTCAATTTTATTTATTTGTATTGATAAGATATATCTACTTACTAATGACGGTAGTAGCAGGTAGTTTTTTAAACAAGCCCAACACAGGAAGCTCTATAATCTTCTCATCTATAACCTGTCACTAAATAGTACTGCTTGCAATTCTGTGTGCCGGTTAGCTGGTAACGTAGCAGATGTAACGTCGTATTTACATATACAATATATCTTTTATCATTACCGATCGACTGTTTAATATTAATGTTTTATTGGCTACAGGCGCGTGATCAAAGGGATACGTGACTTCATTGTATTTAAGGTCATACTTTCACACTCTCTATAAATGACGCCATTGCTTTGCCTAATGTAAACGTTTACAAACCTCGTTGGCAATCTACGGTGGTTGCAACATAGTTGATACTTGAACTGCCGGACAAGATAGGTGTGCTTTAGTGCAAATTCAATGCCGGTTACTTTAGATATCTTCTTATTTAGAGAACTGTGCTTTAGCCCAGCAGTCTGTAAACATCTTGAAAAGGCGCAGATACTTTTTTTTAAATTTAAATCTTACTAGTAATTTGTATTTTCAAATTTCTTATTTACCCCTTTCAGCTAAGCTGAATTCGTTTGTGTTAGGCGGCAGTTAACGTCCATCGTGTAATGGAGAGGTTTCAAAGCCACGACCTCTCTCTCGATCGTAAGACTGACTATTTTGATATTTCAACATTGAAATATCAAAAGCCTGAGATACTGTACCGCTTCAGATTGTGATTTCGGTCTGATCTCATCGGGACACCGTAGGGTGTCGATACTATTTGGTGGCTGTGAAAATCCTTAAAGCTATAAAACTGTATCTATATTTGCGAGTTCATTACTTCTGCATTAATTAACACCTATTACCCTATAATTGCCACAAAACAACTTAATACATTAGTTAGCATATTTATCTTGAATGTACTCATAATTAATGAATCAATCAAGAGTATTCAAAAGTAGACTAGCGATAGTAATCAACAGTATAAGTAGGGCTGATCAACATCTGTTTTCTCTGGATTTGTGAGGCATCGCGATTCCATGATCTCAGATAAATCAGTTGAAATCTGAAAAGCAAAGCTATTTCAATGAAAAATACAATAAACTAAAGCAGTCAATTAATTAAAACAATAGCAATAATACAATAGGTGCATTCACATTGGTACCGTGTACAATTCCTGTATACAATTCATGTTATCTGTTAAAATGTTTATTGCCATGTAGACAAATTTGTGGTAGCTTATAGATTATTATGAGAATAGATTATATGACATATATATTTTTTTTTAGTAGTGTTTATTGATCTTGATGATGTAGTAACCCTAGTAATGAGTGATGCGCATCAGAGCAAGTCTGCGTGATCGCTCGTGAGGAAAACTAAACGTTTTTATTCAGGAATTAACTCATTCTCATTTGATTGCCGTTTTCTTTGTTGATTGAGATATCTCGCTGAAGAGGGTTGGTTTATACTGACAAGCTGTAGGATGTTTCTATTTGGTATGTTCTCGTAATAATGAACGAAATTGGGTAATTCGTCTGCCGTTTTCTCGGTGATATTGGATCGTCTTTCACATTAATTTAGATATATATCACGAAGACAATTAATGGAATAGTTAGTGAGGAGTTAATAAACAATATTGATATGGAGCCGTAAAAAGAAATGCCACCGAAAAAAAAACAACAGTAAAATAATACAAAGACGAGGCTACATGGCTTGCAGAGTGTCAAACGTTAGTTAGATACATAGAAATCTTAATAATAAGGCAATAGAAATGTCAAAGACGCGTGACCTTGTCGCCGCGCATCTGTCAAGTCAAACACAAGTGCGAGTTGAGGAATTGTCGTCTTAATGTCATCGCAAAAAGAATAATTTTGTTTGCAGGAATACAAGCGCATTTGTCTAATCGAACACAAGTGCGAGTTGAGGAATTGTCGTCTTAATGTCATCGCCAAAAAGAATAATTTTGTTTGCAGGAATACAAAAAGTGGTATTTGAAAACCGGCGACATGCGTCCCAGTGTTAAAAGATAGTCGATAGCATTTCTATTGACTAGTTATTAAGATTTCTATGGTTAGATAGTTCTAACTGGCCGTTTTGTTTCTACAAGAATAATTTGATTCACCTTTTTTACACCCATGTAACGGTATCAAAACGGTCTAGCCACATATTTAAACTATTTAAAAATTATTTCATTGAAAATCCTTACAATATGGCAGCATTTAGCTTTAAATCTGTGAAATAATTTTATTTAACAATAATAATGGTGACTAATGTTGTGAATAGTGGTCAAATTAATAAATGCGCATTATTTGAGAATCATTTATAAATTAAATATTTTAATTTAAATGTTTTATCTTTATAAAGCCATAATGAATTAAATGCTAATGATTGCCCGCGTGAATCATCGATAAAAAGTACGCTAAATTTTATCATAATACTAGCTGCCCCGCGCGGCTTCGCCCTCGATACAATTTTGCCCTCTAAAATATTTTAGAAGTATCCTATGTCCTTCTCCCGGTTCTAAGCTACCTCCCACCAATTTTCAGCCAAATCGGTTCAGCCGTTCTTGAGTTATAAATGGTGTAACTAACACGACTTTTTTTATATATAATAGATATCCAGTAGATTTGCGTGTAAATGTAACAAACTTCTATTCAACCTCCCAAACTATCGTATATAACTTAAAATAATTAAAAGGATAAATAAAACACTTCTTATTTCAAGGCCACATCTCTAACAAAAAATAATTCGTTAAGTGTGACTTTTAAAAAACCTAATATAGGCGTTATGTTTTCATCTGTAACTTCTCTTTTCTTTGCAGGCAACAACGGCGTTAGGCGACGTCATAGTCCCCAAGGAGCCAGAGATCGTCAGCACGGAGTACCGCAACCAGTTCGCGTGGCCCAAGGACACCACGGACTCTGTTCCTAGGAAGAGCATCTCTATGGGGGCGCTCAAGAAAGCCGCTGCTGCTGAAGGTATGTAGAAGATCAGCAAGCTTCTTTGTCATGGATGGGTTCCGTTTGACCAGGGTCTTGGATGACTATTTTTAGGAAGGCTACAGAATTCTACGTTTTTCAAGCATGTGGAAGTAGGCATTTTTTTTTTCACCACTCTTGACTTGGATTTTATCTGCAAGCAATCTCTGGGATCACTCAATAAATCACGCTGTTCAAGGCCTATTGTCAATCATTTTACTCGAGCAGCCTATGGGTAAGTCATACCCGTCGGGCCGCTAGTGTATTGCGCGTTCAATATAATAATATATTTAGGATGCTGATGCGACTGCCTCCTTACTGCAGTGCATCACTTATGTTTGCTGAAGCACACACGGATGGCTATCCGGCGATAATTCGCAAAAAGGTGGCTTCATTACTCAGACGCATAGGAGACAGCAGCAACAGCATCCTTAGGATGATTGCCTCACGACTTGACTGTCCTATCCAGTCCAAATGGGTGAGGATAATAACTGGACAGGACTAAAATTATATTTGAATTTTATATTATATGATAATAATTTTATTGTATTAATTTTGTATTGTTTTTAATGAATTGACTTAATATTGAATTGATTTGATTATTATTTGTTTATTTTCCGAGTGTATTTCTTACTTATGTTTCTTGCTATTTTAATGTTTATTTTTATTTTTTTTATTTGTTGGATCACTCTACGCTGACTGTTATATTTTATCTACTACTTCTTATGGACATGGTCTGAAATAAACATTGTATTATTTATTACTATAATAAAGCTGTACAAGTTGAGCAGACTCCTTCATGATGGATAGGTTCAGATTTGATCTACTTTGCGTGGTGGTAAACTCCAAAGAGTTGCAGTAGTTGTAGTACAAATATTTTCCAACTAACTTCAGGATGTGAAGCAAAGTGCTCAGGAGTTTCTAATCCTTATCACTCAAACGCTCAGGTAAATTTAGACAAAAGCGATAGTTTATCTCTATTTCACTTCACTCCCAATTTCACACTAGATCAGTTTTGTCTAATTCTGTGATAAAAATACATCAGTAAATAAATCTCGCAACGTTTTAGTTATATAACATATACATATAAATAAATTTACCGATCCAAAGTAAATATTGGTCCCATTTGAGGATAGCATACCATTTGCTTTGAGTGCTTTGAGTGGCGCCAGTTAGTCATTAGCCCATTTGTAGGACAAATCACTGTAGCCCATGAAAAACAACAAAACATTGGGGATGCATCGATTCTTCTGAGTACTACGGATACATTCTTCTAGTAATGTCACCATCTCAGCACAAAAAAAACATGGAGATTAAATAATCACGCCAAAGGGGTACCTTCAACACATGCCATGTTTGTACGAGTACGGAGTAATTTATATGTATATAACTATGAATCAGAATGAAATAATTCACAGCCTGCATACTTAACTTACTAATTAACATATGAAACAGCCTGAAAGCTTCGAGTGCTGCCTGAAAGCAAACTGCTCCCGTCGTTACCCTCAGACTGAAGTTAAAACTAAGCGTCATAGCTGCTTTGTCGTCAAAAACTTGCTCCACTCATGGCAAGTAGGGTGACCATGGTTTCTTTTAGCTTACGGACTCTTAACGTTAAGTCTGGTATTATGCTCAGTCACCAGGTCATTACTTAAGATCAGCGATAGCCGAGTGGGTGACCGTAGGATTGCCTCAGTCAATTGATCGTTAAGATTCGTCGTTTCGGAGATATGTGTGTATTTATAATAAAAATTATCGGTCGCTAACAGTGAAGGAGAACGTCGCGAGGAAACCTGCTTACTTCAGAGTGCCTAAAAGTATTCCAGGTGTGTGATGTCAATCAATCCGCACTTTGACCATGGCCTTACCTCACCATAAAAAGAGGCCCGTACATTAGCCGTACGTAGCATTGGGGCAAGTATATGTACTGGACCTAAGGGCCTAAATATAACAGATAAAATATGGGGAAGGATCTGAGTCCAAGGTATATCTTCCATTTCGCTTAATTTCCGTCAATAACTTTGCACTATTACTGAGCTAAAGAGGCTACTAGTGTCTTAACTGGTTTGTAAGGTCTAAAAATAACTGCAACAAACTAAAATGTAGAGTTATAGTAACCAAAAGTTTTACTATATCCTTGACAATACCAAATTCTTGGTGGCACTTCTCGAATCAAGCGATGAGTTATTCAGATTAGTTCTCAACAGTGCAGTTGCAGTTTGCAGTCCGTACTTTGCATAGAAATGCATTATTTATCAGAAACAGCGCGGGCCCATAATGTTGCTACCTTTGCTGTGAAACGCGCTGATATAATCCATTCAAATGAAATAATATTGTTATTTTAAGCGATTATAATGACTTTGAGGTATTGTTATTTTTCGTGCTAATGGCTGATTTATATTCTTTGTATTATTGAGGTAAGAATAAAGAGACAAATGTTTAATGTACTCACTCTTTTAAAGATATTACCGTTACATAACATAACATCACGTCTATATTACCTAGAAGCGTGTAGCAGAGGTGTACAACACCCACATTTTCCCTGTAATGTTTAGGTCTCCTGGGATAGGGAGTAAGCCTATCGCCATCTATCGGGCATCGAACCCGAGACCTCGCAATGAGAGGCACTAACCACTAAACCATCGAGGCGGTTAATTTTCGCTATGAAAAAAGTGTAAATACAAAAGTTTTAGATCTTTTTATTACCAACAACTTTGCCATTCGACTTTTTTCAATAGGACTTTAAGTTTTGCCGGAAATCGAGAAAAACCGTTTTTTACCCTTAAAACCCCCCCCCTCCCTCTCTTCCCGACCTCAGATCGCCCGTAAATTATTTTTCCTTTAATTTTTATAATATTCTCCTTCTTTTCTAATGGGTTTCATCCTACTATTATTTTTTTTACTTTTTATCATTTTTAAAGGGATCTACTCTGGTCTACTAATACTTACTTATTCCCAATAAAAAATATTGTGTCGGTAACACAAAAAACATGGCCGGTTAGCCATTTAATAGATTTCAATATTTTAATCTACCATGAAGCCGTTACAAGAAACCTTTCTTTTTTATGTCGGTACTGTCGCAATGCAGATCAATTGAATGTCAAAGAACTAACAAACTATTTCGACATGAGATATTGTCTAAACGAGGCTATTTTAGCGTAATATTCTTATGTAGTATGCCTGACTACCGGGTTCATTATACTGAAAATTTTGCACACACATGTTGCATGCAAAATTGAGCTAATCTGTCGACAATATTTAAGTTTGGTGTATGTTTTTTTAATAATGTATTGTTTTAGTTTAAGTCCCAAGATTTCTCGACTACATCTTAACGTTTTACAAGCTCTAAGGATGAATAAAAACATTTCCACCTTCTCATTCCAGGGTTAGTTGAAGCGGAACCTCTGATGAACCACGTGGACGGCGACCACGACGATCACAAACGATACATCGAGGATTATCTCTGGAATGGGCAGAAACCTGGAGTCCAGAGGTTGGTGATCTGATAGAAGTAATGCCAATTATTGATGGTCAGACTGTTCAAGAAATGGTTGGTCTATCTCGAGTATACACCTTTTGCGAATAATTATTACGAATGAAGGTAAAAGTGGGATCTGTTCCATTTGTTTTGAATATAATAATAATAAATCGATAATAATTATAAGTAAAAGGAGTATAGAAACACTTTGGGAAGTAATAAAAAAATATCTACTTCAATCGAAAAGATAGACTAGCCAGTTCTTTGAAGAAGACGACCAAAATTAAAGCCACATACGTAACATTAAAAATATTTTCACAAAATTGAAAAATTTTGTAAAAATATTTCCCTCTTTACCAGCTTCAGCTTATCACATTTCCATAAGTGTAAAGCTTCCCAAATATTCTAGTTTTCTTATAGATTGTTTCATATTTAAATCATTTATATTATTATCTTTCATATTATCAGCATGCTTTTCTTTATCTTTAAACACTCAACTGTAAACGTCATTCAGAAACAGTCTATAATCATTAACTTATAATTGGATCATAGTCACGAAATGCTTAGCTTCCGCTAAAGCAGCAGCTTCTTAGCATACTGAATCATCAGATAAATCATCAAAGTTATTGAGATTAGTAAATGTCATATCTTCACCAACAACATTCAAAACACTGGACTCAAAATTACACACATCACTTAAAAAACTATGTTTTCAAACAAAAATCCGTGAAAATCCGGACTCACAATGTTTTCTGTAATACTATGACCTCTAGTTCTTGTATATATTTTTGTAAAATGTAAAAAAAATAATCCCAAACTTTTTCAGGTGAAGATAATTTAAAACATTTTTTCCTAAAATTGCTATAGCTTTCAATTTCTATGTGTTTAGCTTTGTGTACTAACCTGGTTGTGGAGGAAACTTTTTCTCTTGATTCACTTTCTTTATTTTGTGATTGGGCTAACACTGACACAATTACTAATTTTGCAATTTTATCGTAGACATGGTTAATAATTTTGTTTTCATAATCAAGCTGTTAAATTCGTACTCAGCGGCGCCGCCGTTTACGTCTAAGAGATTAATTAACAGTAGGTAACAAAATGTTACTACAAAATTGTCTGAAATATATTAGAGCGCACGAAATTAATTTCCTGAATTAGTTCTGTAAACATTTTTTGCTGAGTTAAACACATAACTTCGTAAGTTATTTCTTTTAAGCAGTCTTAGATCTATGTTTTAGATCCATTTGGATTCTAATCTATACGTGATTTTTTTCACGAAGTAGTCAAATCTATTTAATAGTATCAATTTGTAGCATGAATCTGATTTCTCACATTACCACAACATCGTGTAGTCGTAAGCCCAGTGTTAATAAAACTAATTTGGCAAATACATGTTGTAAGACTGACTTGACAAAGATTCCTCTACGGCCGTGTTCTGCCCCCAATTCTTTACTAAAAGCCTTTTTAAAGCAGAACAAAGTCTAAATTTCGTTTTTGATATTTGCTTAACATGTAAACTCCTCACGGTGACGGTGTCTAGGCCGAAGTAGATTTAGTACAACAACAACTAACATTAGTACGGAATGACAGCTAGATTTTTTATACTCAATGTGTCCTGCACTTTTGTCGATGTGAACGTTCATGATAATGTTTTATTAGAACCTGTATGTCGATGTATCACCACACTTGAACACTGGAGTTAGCGCGAGAGGGCACAGGGCAGCAGCCCGCACTGTCTGTCGGTCCTTCTAGACTCTTCTAAGTTTCGACATCCTAACCTCACCATTGCGAGCTTGACAATTATTTGAAGCATGTCTGTACTACTAACCCGGCTCGGCGCGAGTCGTTTCTGTTGCTACATCATCATCACAGACGACAACCACCAGGCGTCTAAGACTTAAATGGAATTTTCCAGAAAATCGACGTTCCGTAACGCGCTATCGGCCCTCATATCCAACGGGGAGGATCGTTCCAAAGATAATAGGAAACGTTACAAAAGCGAGTACAAAAAGAAATTTAGACCGTTCTCTCAATACGTGTACGAGGCGTCTAAAGGGACATTTACAAAATGCAGGGGGAAAGGGAAGTCGAATGAGGAGGCGAGCGAGAGGATGCTGGGGGAGACTGGTCGAAGGGATGCAGGGGCGGGTGCGGGTGCGGGGACAGGGATGGGAAAGGGGGCGGTAGGGAGCGCGGGGTTACAAGCTGGGGAAGACAGTGCCACGACGCTGCGCTCGGCGGGTCTGCAGCCGCTCGGGCTGGCCCAGGGCGACTCCTGGTACCGCGAGGTGCTGGACCTGCGCAAGCGCGCTGGCGAATACAAGGTCTAATACTCTGTGTAATACCTAATACATAAGGACTCCCAATAAATAAATCCAGATCTTACTATTGGAAATATAAATGGAGCAGAGCAGAGAAGCATTGAAGATACTGAAAAATAAATCTAATCCCTATCAAAAAAGGCGACGGAAAATCTTGAAAAAATTAAGATAAAAGATCATGACATTATTTTATGTTTTATTTAAGTAGAATTTCAGTTTTTCAAAACTTCTCTGTACTGTCTTAATTTTGTTTGATTCTCTTTCTAAAACACAAAAGTCAAATATTAACTGAAATGTAATAAAACAAAAATGTATATAAAAGTTAGGTAGGCCCCATCAGACACACATCGAACAATTCGCTTCTCCATAATCATGCTTGGTATTCAATATTGGCAATATTTCGACAGTACCGCGGCTGGGGGACAGAAATGGCTCCAGAACACATCACACAGCTTTACAATAAGCAGATCGAGCTCTGGTACCAAGTGTCCCGCCGATCCTCGTTGTCGGCCTTATCACTAGCTTCCACCAATCACAAGTAAGTGATGCACCAAGCGTTGGCTTCAACAGCTTGAGGGACACTTCAGATATCATACTCTTTTCATTGAAGCACTTCGAAAATCACTGCTGAACAAAGGCCTCTCATTTGGCAGATTTGTATAAATACTTCTGTGGAATTGTGATCGTAAACCGAATTTGTTGAAAGCTGGTATCTTAGGTATTTCATACTTAAATAATTTCTGTCAAGCACGGGTGCCCCAAAACACTAATAAGTTTTGAGCAAATTGTTTTTTTTATAACAATGGATTGGATTCAACTATGTATTTTTGAATGATGTTGGTTCCTCAAGCTGAAAGCCATACCGCTTTTTATTCATAAGTATATTTAGTAGCAACAAGGCTGATGCAAGAATGGCTTGAATGGCGGAAATAAAGCCATGGTATCTGCTATCGACTGTAGAGTAGACATCATCAGCCTTTTTAGTTTATTGCCTGATTGGTGAATGCAGGTTGGGTATGAAGTAATAGAAGACCTACTCGATACTTCAAGTTTACCAATAAACAATAGTTTTCCTATTGGACCACAGATTCTCTTTCAGAATGAGAACAGCTCTGGTGAGTCCAAAATAATGTCGGCTGTTTTGCTCAGCAAATAGCTATGCAGCTTTGTAAGAACCCTTACCCAAAAACCAATATTTTTCCGCAAAATATAAACGCTGATCCCTTAACCTATTCTGCTATTTACAGGGTGTATTTTAACTTTTTCATCTTTCATAGGGCATTGCCACGTGATGAAAAGGATGGAAAGGAATCAAAGGGTCACTCACCCAAGAAATTCCGGTCGTTCCGGTCGGCACCCCACCAGTCCATCCACGCGAAGCTACAGGAGACCAAGGCCTTGGAGCGCTCTCCCAACAAGACCTCACCACAGAAGCAGAGGAAGAAGCTGCAAGGACACAGCTTTGATGAAGGTGCTACTCAGGATGGTGAGAAATATTACTTTATTTAACATTTTGGCAAGAAACAAATCAACCGAATAATTTTAAGAACGATTAGATCCTTAAAAACCAATTCATCATGATATCAGTCAGCTTTACAATATGGCCTTGGAGCCCTTATAAATGGTTTGGTATTTCATTACATAACAGCAGAAATTTTGGCGCCAAGATATTATGGCAAATTTGCTAATGCAAATGCAAAGCATCAGTATATTAAACAATTTCTATAAAGTAGGTTTGCAGTCACGTGGAAAATATTATTCTATCATTTATTTACAGATTGTTGACATATCAGCGTATGCAACTGAATAAACTGTTTCTGCATCCTTTAACTTCTCGATTCCAGGAGCAAAAACCGGTGAGAACGCGGCATTCCGGTCTCCCCGACGGCGGCCACGCTCAGCAGACCCGGCGCCAGCTGCGGCCCACGCTAAACACATCGCCAACGGACACGAACCTCACCCCGCACCTATTAAACCTACTGGTAAGATGCTTGTAGTATGAAAAATCAGCTTGTTGACCTTCTAGATATCGTTCGAAGAGAAATATCTATGATTCCATCTACCTCAACCTTTCCATTAATTTCTTTATTTAAAGCAGTGCTTTAGTACAGTCACATATTCAGATGACCTTGACCTTGAACAAATTGAGGCCTTGTTTTGAACGTACAAAACTTGCCTCGGGTAATCTGCACTTGTGCATTATAATTTAAATAATAATAATCACTATCCCTGAGTCAATTTTCCTACATTCGGGTAGGTTCCTCAACAAATTAAATAGTTTAGCCTTCCATCCAACAATTTTGGATCAAGATACGGAAAAAGATAGTTTACTCACTTTTTTTTCCACGAGTTCAGTAATTGCAAAATCCTTTTTTCTTTCACCATCATTCAATACTAAACTATATGTGCTAAAGTAATTAGTAGCTACTTGCTACGAAATCTCTACAACTTCGTAGCACCTGTACGATCTCTGTAGTATCCCTCTTTCTTTCGTAACTTCTAGATTTCTGTGTCTAGTCTAGATCTAAGCTAATCGATGTGTACTAATACTAATTGTTGTATTCCTGCCTGATGCCTGTCCCTTCCTCTGTGGCTAGATTGTGAGAATATGGCTCTAAAATAACAATCTGATTTATATTTTATATATTGCACCTCTGATTTTTGGCAGAGTACTTTGATCTTTTTTGGCGCATTTACGTTAACCTAATGTGCGAACAGACACAATTTCAATCAACCTACTATTCCATAGTAAAAAGGCACAAATGCTAGTAACGCCTTATTTAAAGATTACTAATAATTTTCTATTGTGGTCTTTCTTTAAACTTTTGGTGACGACATCGGTCGGGTTCCCAAGAGCCATTTCTCAGTAGCCCAAAATAGTAGAAAACAATTTCTTCTGTAGGTTTGCCGTTGAGTAGAGGGAGTAGTAATAGAGTTAGGTCAACGACGAGGGGCGGCCGGTCGCCGTCGGCCCCGAGCAAAACTACCGCGGCTCCACCCATCCTCGTGACCCCAGGGGCCCTGATGGTAAATGGGGCCCCAGGTCGAGGCCGCCGCAGTCGCAGCGTGTCCAAAGTCGGAATAAAGTTGGGTGCGTAGCAATACCAGGTGACTTGCAGTTGCGTCGACGCTCTATGTTTTAGCTTTTAGTCTGTGACGCTTTTGTCCTGTTGAGTAAATAATATTGGCAATGTTTTTTTAGCCTGTGTGGCTTTGAAATTGTTGTGTTGTTTTTGCTGTCTCTTCCTTTTTTTACCTGTACTGTTTATATTGATTGACAAGAGATAATAAGAACATTAGTTAAAATTTAAATTAATGCTTAAAACTTAGTTCGGCGGTCGCACCATGACCTTTTATAACCTCGATTTTCAAAACAATCGTTTCTATGTATATCAGAATGGATATTTCATCCAGCAAAAGAGAAAAAAAATATCTTGTTTTGAATCGTAATTGAATGGCATATATGCTCATAGTACAACATCGATTTTCGCAAGCAATTTCGATATAAGATTACTATTGTACTACTATTTATACGGGGTGATGTCGGAAAAGGTTTTAAGCATATTAGATTTTTGTGTTGTATTACTTTGGTTAGTGCGTCTACGCAACGTTGGTCACTGAAGCAAAGGCACCGACTGGGAATGGCTTACACGACACAGGTGTGATTGTATGTCCGTATCGTCCGTGTGAACACCTTGCACACCCACTTTTAGATGTGACAGTGTTGACTTGGCGCGGTGCACTACCGTGACCAACATTTCAGGAAACGTGGTAACGGATACATTCTCCATCTTACCTGCACAAACAATTTGTACAAATTTCCAATGTATGAAAATTTCAATTTGCACATACTGTTTGTAAGATGGCGCTTGTAACTGATACCAAAGCGACTGTTTCAATATACATTATTTAACATAAACTATTGACTGTTTCATTATACTTTACTATCTGATGTTTTGATTGAATATTACGGTCCGAGGATGCTACGGTGTGGATGTGATTTGATGGAAAAGTCAGTATACAAATTGTATTCACAACTTGAAACAGTATGTGAAAGATACGTAAGGCGTTGTCCTCTGTGTATTATTGTTATATGGGCAGAGTTAAAGAGGGCTGATTGCACCAAACTTCTCAATCTACGGTTTTATTAAATCAGTATATTATTTAAGAAAATGAAAGTGGTAATTGGGTAGTAAAGATAGATATTTACTACGATTTTATATGAAATCCACAAGTTGTTAAGAATTGAGAATACGCAACATCTACAAAGGGAGGTCGCTTAAAATCACTACACCATTAATTAAGGGTCATCATGGAGAATTAAAATTCAGATTGTAGTATTGGGGTATAAATACTCTGGTATTAGATAATAAAAATAAAAATTGTCATTAGAAAGCTAAAATGAAATTTGAATTTAGAATAATAGATTAATAAAATGTGTTGCCAACAACAAAAATAAGAAATTCTCCCCTAAATGGTAGAATTAATTAAATGCGTAGTCATAAGACAGGAGAACAAAATTTTTGAATTTTGTTTTTGTGTAAATATTTTTACGATAGTTTAAGGGTTCAACTTAAGTGTTCGTTCAATGAGTGTGTTTTTAGATATTTCACAAAATTTTAGTGTTTAATGTTAGAATGTGTTTTAATTTGCATGCGATGTGTTTATTTTTTAATAGATAAAGCATTAGCAACCATTTTTGATATTAAATTAGATTAATCTCATTATTGAGATATTAAATATATTTATTATTATTCCCCTATATCTGTTCATATACATATTAAACAATAAAAAATATACAAATTTATTAGAAGTATGTTCCATACCTACTTAGAACTTTAATTCGTTTGAATGTTACAAATACAAAACTTAGAACGGAATGGCTTGGTTAAATAGTCTTTCTATCTATTTTTTTTTAAGATCTTCAAACAACATCTCATAACTTCAAAACTGAACACAACATACTAGTCTAATAATTTTAAACTGAAGAATATTTACAAAAATCACCAAACTTTTATTTAAAAATCATTTAATGTTTATCTAGTTTATAAATATAGAGAACAACACAGCAATAGTAGACAAACTTAACAGTCGATATGTATATAGGTAAGTTAGTCAGTAGGTACATTAGTAGATTTCACAAAAATATCTAGAGTGATACTTGAAACTTAGTTAACAATATTCGACGTAGTTTTTGCATTAAATCCTAACTACCTACCTTCCGTTCCCTATAAAATTCACTCCTAGCAAAAATATTATAAAAACACTTTGTCAAAAACAGATGTATAAAAAAACACTGCAAAAATAGGCACCGGATTTAATGTGACTGTGGTATGTATCATTACAGATGTGTTAAAATTTAAAAGTGTTTTATTATAATTATTATATTTATTAAATATCTAATGAGGCTATTGCTTTAATAGCTACTACTGTATTAATGTTTTTGAAAATAAAATAAGTACAATCCAGCTTTCAATGTCATGCCAAAATACATTTTTATAGTGCATGAACCAAAATTACCCCTAAACGATGGTAATACCAGGCATATTTCAACTTTTGATGTGGCAGCACACCTGTAATGATGCAACCAATCAAACTGATTAATAATACCCACTCATTGAATGTTTGCAGACGAAGAGATCCCATCGCACCGCAGTGCCTCCGTAGCTAAGGATCACTTCTTCGACGATTCGCCCGTGGTAAAGTCCCCCCCTGAACCCACCAGGGTCAAGTCTCCCGAGCAAATGAACATGAGGTCTCCAGACCCCGTCAACTGGACGGTGCCCCTCGATACTGGGAAGACCTTCACCGTCACCCAGAACGTGAAAAGCGGTGAGTGCAGGACCCTTCTCAGACTGGGCGGCAAATATAGCTAGACTAGCTTACATTAAGGTCGTGGGACTGATTTTACGATATTTTGCGATTTTGAAACAAAATTTTTCGTCCGAAGAAAGTTTCTAGTTAGATGTGGGTATTTCTCTAGATTTGTATACTTTTTATCGTTCGTGTTTGAGATCGGTATAGTGACGTCTTTAGTCACGCTAAATGTATTTGTAATGGATTACTTGGATTTGATCGTGTTAAGTGATGGGTTAATGGATAGCTTCAAAAGCGATTGTTAACGCTAGTGGGACTGAGCAAAGAGTAAAGTAAATTTTAATTTACCCTAATTAACCCTTCGTAAAATTGGTTTCACTCTAATCAAATGTACAAAGGAGTATCTTTTTCTCTATTTTTTTGTAGTGGGTAATTAGAATTTTTAAATGCCCACACTCATGGTGGTGGTGTTGCCATGTAAAATATCGCACGTTCTTTTCGGATCTAGCAATATTTTCGAATAAGATGCTCTTCGAATGAACAGTATTCTAAATAATTTTAAGATCATTGACTTGTTAAAATAATGTAGGTAAGGTATGATTAGGAATTAATTTTGAAGATCAAATTATAAGCCATCACACTTTCATGTCACGACACTGGTAGTCAGAAAGGTTCATTTAACATCATTCATTTGGTAAAGTGTGACCACTTAGTACGGAAAGTAGAGCTTGCAACACTTACACGAAAAGAACACAATGAAATCATGTGCATCGATGAGATGACTAGTGAAAAACACTCATTAAAATTCTGATCATCATACATTTCACACCTTTTGTTCGTACACTACAAGTGTTTTATTTGATAGCGTTCTAAATCCACAGAAAAATTAATGGCTAAAACAAAATACGATCTCTTTTGTTAACATTTAAAAATAATCGAAATTTAAAAACTAAACTGACAATAGTTTCCTTTTCCGTTGAAATAGAACGTAACGTTAGTTCACGTCATCCGACCATACAACTCGCTCACCATTTCAGATGAGAGCATTAAGCGCCCTAGCTCTGAGTTTAAGGGTGGCTCCGTAGCCGAAGAAGCCACCGTGAAGCCGGCAGGTACGACGAACACCGCCACCGCCTAGACCATCGGCCATACACACGTTTTAATGAGTGTGACAGATGATGCGACAGTGAACTCTATCCCCCAAACAATAGAGCTCACTATCACATAAGCACGACACACGATCGACACCAGAAAAAAATATATAATCTGTTTTATATTATATCTATTGAATAGTTCATGATTAAATTGTGTTACTCCAATAATTGAGATGCTTTTATTTATTTTGACCGTACTCCGCTGAGGCGTCGACCACGTATGTATTCACTTGTCTGTGTGTGTCTGTTTCGATGTTTGCGTACACTGTCACTGTATGGCACCCCAATTCTTATTGTTTTCCCATGTCATTCGAGTCGTTCACTATTGCATGCTGCCTGCCCTATTCTGTCTTTGGGAAGATGTTTCGGTGTATGCTTCCATAATCATAAGAGTAGACGATAGCATCATTATGGCCTCTTGTCTATACAATCTTCTGAGCTAGCTAGTTTAGGAACATTAGGTCTTGTTTAACAGACATCCTAAGCATTATCATAACTGACCATTTCATGAAGATTTTTAATAAAAGAATAGTTTGCATGACTTCTTCGTATATAAAAATAGCAGAGTTATTTATTAGCGTTACAATTAGAGAAACTATTTAGCATGAATTCTTGTCAGGGTACTCAAATGAAAGGTAGCATGTTTAAGTAAAATTATTGAAATACTGGCAAAACTTGAGAAAAGCAAAGCCTCTCTTGATTAGGTATTATATTGCTGTCCCTTAAGGAATAGTAGGTAAGTGATCTGAATAAATGCCGACAATAATAAAAGTTGAGCACCCTACAAATAACAGGCTAGGAAATCTCTCAACCTGTGATCTTTCATTCCCTTTTTTAAATGTTCTAGTTTTGTGACCATTCAACCATATTATACTTGATACGCGCTCTTCCGTGTCAATAGATTTTCTTTTAGCTCTCATTGTTAAATCAGGACATTGAAACTGAAGTAACGCGTAGTAGTGACATTTTAGCGACTTCTCAAGTATAATATCATGGACCGAATAGTTGTGATTGTAATAATTTTATATTCTTCAAAAGCCAATTGGACTGATAAAAGGCTAATGAAAGATATATTGTATGTGCTTAATTGGTGTATCTTGGGAGTTTCAAAATTATAAGTAGTAAATTCACAAACTACGTTTTGAATATTATATGCACACAATATAAAAATTAGTTGGAATATTTTGAAACTCCTACAAAACGTAAGCTTCTAGTTCTAGTAAATAAAATTCCAAAATACTGTTCCAGAAATCGCTCCAATCCATCACCAGCAAATGTCGCCAATACGCTCGCTGAAAAAGAGCGAATCGCCCACGAGCTTGAGTAAGCGCACTGACAAGACTCCCACCACTCCCATCAGCCTTACCCCCATCGATGAGACTAAGGCTCTGGACATGAACAAGGTCAATGGAGTCAACGGAGTCAATGGCGTCAATGGAATCAACAGCAACGACACCACACCTGAAACTCCTACCCAGGAACTACTGAAAGAGAAAGAAGTGATTAAAAAATCCACTGAGGCGACTCAGATCGCTCCAGGAGTGGTTGACACTAATGTGGTCATCGAAACACCCACTACTGGTGGCCTTACCGCCGCGGAGATACTGGACAGAGCTCGTACGAGGTTCGATAAGTTCTGGGGGAAGAAGGAAGAGGACAACGTTTAGTTGTTGCAAAGTTAGTTCGACTCTTCGGTGTAAATTGTGACTTCAGAAAGGAATCTGGTGAGTTGATACCAGAGATAAAATTTCGAATGGAAACTTTATTGTTTCCCGGATATAGGCTGTGTCCAAAGACAGTCACAATTTACAGAATGAAAAGTTGAAAATCAATCAAAGTAGGGAAAATTAAACGCAGTGTTTAAAACGGATAAAAAATATGAAAAAAAGCTTCGCTTTATAACGACGACTGTAATAATCAAGGACGGATCCAGCTTTTGAGTCAGGGGTGGGTCACACTCGAACATATTTGGGTTATTTTTTCGCAAATAATGAAAAAAGCTACCGTTTGCCTAGGCCCAACTAAGGCCCAGCGGACATAATGACCCCCTTAACCTCCCGTCTGGATCTGCACCTGGTAATAATATGTATTTACAATCTATTATTTCATATTTTATTAACATAAAATCACTGTCTATTAAATAGGAGTGTGGTGGCTTGTGATAGTAGTAATGACGACTAGTATCTAATTAATTACTATATTTATTTACTATTGAATTGTTTAATTAATTTATTATAAATATTTAATACGACATACGACAGATTTTCGATCAAATACTTATAGGATAAGACCCAAAATAATCTTGTTGGAACTTTATGAAACTCAGAACACAATTTCTTTCCATTTCGCTGTCTTGTTTATTCGTATTTGAATTAAATTGTTAAGCTGTAGGTAAATATTAATAAATGTTAAATTTAGTACATATACATGAGATTATTTTATGTGATTGTCTGTGGTATTTCAGCTTAACATGCGAAACTTTAGCCCCAACGTTACTGTATGTTAAATGTAATATTTTTGTTATATTATTACATACATACGTTCAGAAACAGTTCGTTCATAAACTCAATTATAATATCTAACTAAAGGTAATTATTATTTGAAAGACACTAGATACAATTGATTCCGCCATTTTTAGACATAACAATAAACAAGGGCAAAGTATACATAACATAATTGAAAGCCGTCCAAAGTAGTGTTTATTGGCGAAAGTTAATTTTAGTTGAAGCGTTCTCAGAACAAAATTCGGAACGCATCTTCAGCTCAACCAATCATAGCGCCTGTCACATAGTATTCTATTTTGGCGGGATATTGTAAGCTATTATAAAATTAGCTGCAGTTTTAAATAAAAATATTAAAAAGCAAGTAAATAAGGAAAATGGAAATATCCCGTAAGTCTTGCCGCTTGTGTCTCTCGGAGACCGAATTTAATGTGTCTTTATTTGGCAGTTATAGTCAGAGAACAAATTTAGTAGACAAAATATTAGCCTGCGTACAAATAGTGATCAAAGAGAGTGACGTTATGAACACGATATGCTACAGATGCGCCGAAAATGTCGAAAGGTACCACGAATTTGTTATGTTTATAAAGAAATCACAAGCGAAGCTCGTCGAGCCGCAGCGTAAAATAGAAAATTCTGTCAATTGCAGAGTTATAACGTCACACATTCATGAGAAAGTTTACGATGCGGATTATACGTTTTCTTTTCTCGAAATACCTAATAACGATGAAAAGAAGGAGCCGAAAGCATCTAGTCCATTCTTTTCATATTTTTCGCCGCCAAGTATGCTGGTAAAACGATCAGAACAAAAGCCGGTTTGGAAAACGCCAAAGCCTCGTCGAGAAGATGGTAAGCCTGAGATAAAACGGGAGGATGATTCGAAAGGGCTCTACGGGGCAGAGAGGTCGCGCCATCATTCCAGAGACCTATTCGAGTCTCAATCTCAAGATATCGATGAGGCAGACTTTAAAACCATAGACTGGAATAATTTATCGTCTAGTGTATTAACACCAGACGACAACATTATAAAGAGGGTCAGGGACAAATGTTTTGGACGGTCTGATTTTTAGATGTTTAGTTTATTTATGCCTGTATTGTACTTTTTACTAGTTCTTGTGTTTAACATAGATGAACACGAGATGGCGCAACTGAGCCATATAAAATCTTATATTATTTTAATTTTAGTGTAATAAAATTATAATAAAGAGAATAAATTCCAATTGTAGGACTTCATAATGGCCTGTCAGCTATATTTACAACAAGAATATGGACATAGACAGAAGAAGTGACAAAATTACATATTGGCATAATTCTTAAAAGGATTTTAGGAAAAATAAATAGTATTTAATTACTGAATAAAAATATTTTGTCTCCATAAATACATTTTACTTGAATTAGCATAAATTTATTTATACAATGAGAATATGTAACAAATAATTCAGTTTCTTTTTTCAGAGGCATTAATTGTGTGTCCTCAAGTGAAGTATTAAATTTTATTTGTATTACAATTTTAGTGTTTTGCATTTTTATGTCTGCATTTACTGCTAGAAGTTACAATGTCACATAAGCAAAGTTCTAAAATAGCAATATTCTTGCTATTCACAATGATCAGGGTCTTGAAACTTTTTAAATTAGTAAAAAGTTAAGTCAGATTTTGTTATCCGCTATAATAACCACTAATGTAAATTGTAAAAAGTGTAATACAGGCAAAAGTACATTGTAATGTTTGTTAAATTCATTTGTTAGAATTTTAATGCATAATTTTATGATAATATCTCATGATTTTGATTGAATTCCGTAGAAACAGGGTACTTAGGCATTGATTTTAATATTTGTAAAGGTATTATTTTAAACAACTGCCAACGAAGTGTTGTACAAGCTAAATGTAAGTTGGGAAGGCAAGTGCTAAGGTTGGAGGAATCCAGAAGGCTTATTAATTAACCCCAATTAAATAAGATTTTTGAGATGAGGGTGGTCATATGCAACTGTTTAGTATAATATAGTGACATTGCAGAGAAATAGCACTTGTAGTCCCATCAACAGTGTGTGTACAGTTTACTAAGGATTTTAGTCACTTTAAATGGAAAACTTACATTTAGCTTTATTAATAAATTGTTTCAACAAAATGCCTAGCTGATTTGATAGTTTATGTAACATTGTATGGCAAGTAGAAATATGTGAGCAAACAAGTTTTGTAATACATAGATACCGTGTATTCATAATTGTGTAGAACGATAAAGTAAATATTTTAATTTAGTTCCTATCGAAGTCCATTCTCGCATCCTTCCATAAAATAGTTTGTTTACGAAAATGTGGTTATTTTTTAAAGCTTTTTGCATTCGAGTTTATTGTCAAGTTTGTTTTAACTGGACAAGTAACAAAGAAATTTTGTAAAATGGGTATAATCTGACCTAAAGGACTCATGCATTTTACAACATCTAGTCTTAATACATTAAATAAGTACATAGTATTATAATCTAAGACAGATTGAGAGTAAAGATAAAGTGAATATTCCTTCTAATTTCCTTTTTTGCATGAATATTAACGCTAACTTATCTTACGAAATTTCTTTACCACCTACTTTTATGGTAACTCTGTATCGATTGTTGAACTTATTCCATCTTAGCTACACATGCCAGCATACATTTGAATCCAGGTTTATTCAAAATCTGTTTAGTTCCTAGTGAATAGGTCCGTAATCGAGCGAGCGCATGAGATTCGGTGTGCCAGCTTTTTGTATCGATCATCAAAAATTTGATACAGAATAATCTATACTGACATGTAATATGTAATCATCTATCTTGGTGGGTAGTTGAATAAGAAGACATACTGAAAACCGTTAAATTCGAAAGGTAGTTTAAAAAAAACAGTTGCAAAGAAACTTGACTATAAATTCGAATAATACCATCTTACTATAATCTAAAAATGTATGTACCGTAAGTATGTGTAATATTTAAAGGTCTGATAAGCGTGGATTGATTCTGTTAATTTAAAAGTTGATGTTAGAGATCCAATAGTTTGGATCCAGATGATAATTTGACCATGTTATGTTCACGTAAGTTCCTAATGTCTGTTGTTTCGCACAAATATGTTTTGTTCTTTGTCGTGAATGTAACAAGCCCTGCCCGGTAAGAATTTAGTATAAATAATCCTCCAATAGCCGATAATTACAAAATTTTTAGCTTTGCTACGGGTTTATAATAGCGTGTGTTAATTTTCAGTTGTTAACATCAAAATGGACACCTAAATAAAAATTTGAAAATGTTTGTACCTTTTATTTTTTCAAAATCACTACCTAATAAGCAGTTGAATATGCACACTTCACTTGATACACCAATTGGGTTGGCTGCATATTCGCAAATGTTTGATTTTTCGCCCCCATTTTGTAAACGACTGAACCGATTTTTATGAAAAATCTAACAACCATCACTAGGAAACTGACTTTCAAATAAAAACCGCATCTTAACCGGTTCACCAGCTTAAGAGCTACGGTCCACAGACGGACAGACATGGCGGTCAAACTCCCTCTTTTTGCGTCGGGATTAAAAAATAAAGGCTTTTTGTAAAACACCGAGAATGGATTTTTTTTCACGACTTCATTGCTAAGACGTTCAAAAGTCTGTACAAATAGGGACTCTATTATTAGTTTTCATAATGAGGAATTAAGCAGCTCGTGGCTAATTCGAAGCTGCGCGGACCAATAAAATGATCTTGCAGGTTGAGCAATGCTCTGGATAACTAACAAATATCTGCATCTTTTGCCATTAGTTTTGTATAATATGTGCAAATTACTTTCTCAGGGTTTGAGATGGTCATACTTTTTATCATGAATAATTCTCAAACATGAAAATTGTAAGGTTTACAGGAATAAATAAAACAAAAAGTTCGTAATAAAAACACGTTGTTGTGTGTATATATATTAGTCGTTTGTAATATTTAGTTGTGTATGAATGCAGTGGTGTTCCACTGGCAAGTACAGTCGGGGCGCGGAGTGCTGCCATCTTTTCAATCTAAAGCGAACCAACCTTAAATTTTCTTTATTCAGTTTAGCGATTCGAAGCATCTCTGTCTTATATTTTAAATGCATGGTAAAAATACTTGCATCTTTTAATTGCACTTATTTTTGGCAACTGCCAATTCTTAATTGCACTTATATTTTTTTTAGCACAATAAAATAGTTACAGCATAACTGACAATAGTGTGAAAAATTATATCAAAAGGAATCGTTAACTTTTGCTCAAAATAATAAATATATTTCGTTTAATTTACATGTAATCTAAGTGCAAAAAATATAAAGTAATTTCTAAATCACTAATTCCTTCACTTAGCGTATCGATGACCATCTGTGACTGCAACGAAATATGGCAATTTAAACAGCTTTCTGATATGATACATTACAAAATAGCCTTTGGCTTACTTGATATGCAAGACAAGAGACGTTCAACACCAAGTCATAACAACTATCAACAACAACAACAATCAAGTAACAACACTCCGCGCCACGATGTGTAACACACACTATACATATCATTTCACGTTGTTTCTATAATTTCACACCTCGGGGCGCCTTTATATTATTACAAAATATACTCCTACCGTCCGTTTGCTGCATTTTACAGACTGTTCGCACTTTCGAAGCCAGATTTACACACTATACCCATACAACTTAACAGAAAACTGACAATGTCATACATACATACGTGGAATATATAAAAACACATGGCCGACAGATATCACTCTCTATCACTCTCGATTCTACCCCTGTATACCCCGGTTTTCCGTTAACTTGTAAAGCTTATTTTGCCAAAAACATGTCAAAAGATAACATGACATGGTTTGGCAGCATTAACCCATGTGGAAACACGTTTGTCACATTTCTCAGACTCCTGTTCGCTATTTTAGTGTAAAATATTATAAGGATCGTCCAAGTTAAAAAGGCAATAATGCAGCGACTTTCCACTGCTGCCGATATAGACTGAAACATTCAAGCTATCTTTTTCTCTCTTCCCTAGAAAGAACGAGATAGGGCTAATCTCACCTCGTTCGACGAGTGATCAGTCGTTATTACGGAGTACCTACAGAGAAATGTCACAAATATGCGCATAAGCCGGCCATACACACAATAACATAAAAGAAAAAACATTTGGTCAACTAGTATATCAAAACTTAACACAAACATTATATTTACAAGATCAATATGACACTTCAGATATAAAGTGAAAACTAAAATCAAATAGGAAAAATTAACTTAATTTCTAACACAACGATTGGAGCTCTTACACTTTTTATATTGGCTTTGGTTTTTATGTAACCTTTTTTTCATTTAAAAGTAAAATATTTTTCTAGGCGGTTGGAAGGAACAGCAAAAATTATCAATCGCTCGCTTTACATACTGCAAGCGACTGAGTGCGCATTTTCACTGTTCGTTTCAACCGCCTAGAAAAATTATATCACTCATATCTATAGTAAGCATGTCTTCATTATAAAACGATATAGTAGTTTCGATTCGATTTAAATCGTATTAAAAAAAATAAAAGGAAAATTAGGATAAAAATAAAATTATTCATCATTTCACTCATGAATCCCTTTTTCACTTTGCACAATTCAAAATGAAAGCAATAGGGACAATGATTTTTTTTGTCTATCAACAGCCAATTGAACATCTTTGCAACCTGACTAGGAAAACAGTACAAGGTTACATAGTTTATCAGATATTTTATATTGGAAACTACACCAACATGATTCTCTATGACCAGACCGTATGATAAGTTTGACAAATAGCAACAATTTGAATGCACAAGTTTAACCGTAGCATACTATATTTAATTACTTGTGCTCTGGAAAGTAAAATTATGCTTAATCTTGTTACTTCTTTAGAACTAATGTGAATCAACAGTTAGGTAATGTATCTTTGAAATGGTCATAGCAAATCTCATATGGCGATAATGATAGCAAGCATTTTAAGTATTCTTCAGGTTTCAATATAAATGAGAATCATAACAAAAAAAACTTCATACAAATAATAATTTTGTTTAATTCGTAACATGTTGCAACAGACGGACGGTTTGTAACATTCATATTAGATCAGTTAGACAGACTGTAAAGACTGAAATACTATTTAGTGATAGAATATGCTATTGAGATAGCAACATTGCCTTTATATCTCAGGGTTTCTCACATTTTATATACCATTGCAGCGACTGCAATGGTATATAAAACGTGCCGAGCGGCCTATATGAGAGATTTTTTTTACTTAGCTATGAGAACTTTATGTTTTTGGGTGTTATAATATAATTAAACATTTATAGTGCCTGCACTCCAAATAATCTTCCTGATATATTTTACTTATCACATATGCTAGCAAGGTCGTGCAAATTTATTTTTTAACTAAACATGTAAGATATCTTAATCAAATAAAACACTCACAAAATTCTGGCTTAAAAACATGTCTTGAGCATGGGACCCAAATGACAAAAAATCCTCATCAATATATTCCTGATAGATATTTTCGAAGAACATCAATAATAATATTTCAGTCTTTATAGACACTAGCCACATGATAGCAACTGCAGTACACCTGATGTATCTTTACTTCAGTGCGACATATACTATAATAATAATAATAATAATAATTTGGATTTTTTACATTTTACTATACATATTCAATGATACAATAAGCTCGAAATTTAGTCTTACAGATTCAAAAACTAGTAAACATAACACTTTATGGTGTAACAAAAAAAAATTAGATTATAATTTTAACGGTTGTTTCAAAATTAACATTTTGTTTTGTTGGAGGATCAATATTATGCTGTCTCACTGTGTACTGAAAACAATGGAAAATACAAAAAAAAATACCATAAAACAGTCATGAAATTAGCTTTTTCTTGTTTCTAATTTGCTTTGAATACACTATAGGACTTCTATCTCCATTTCCCTTACCTATGGCCAATCACAGCCAAATATGGACCCCAAGTTCGTTGGTCTTGTTATTTAATTCCATAGATCAAACATAAATATGCACCATCAATATTTTGGTCCTTTATACTACTAATTTTCTAGTGAGACAGCATAATTCCTTCCATTTACAAGGAAATAAAAAACCGCAGTAACAAAAAATGTAACGAAACCAATAACAGTAAATTTATCACTAGATTAACTTCACCACTGAAGCACAGATACACCAGATACTTATGGTGAAAAATTTACCAAATTGTCAACATTTCAATTGGTTCCTTCAGGTTGACGATGATACATGAAATGGCTTCAAAATTGTCATGCCAAATTCAGCTCAATGACTAAAGAAGTAAGATTGAGAAATAATCATCCAAATTACAAAGGTTTATTTTATACTTTTTAGAAAAAAATATATGAGCTTCACAAGTAAGGTCTCTAAAGATTTTTCTTTAGAGACCTTTCACTTGCAGACCATGTATTTTTAATCACTCAAAATGCGTTCTCTCATTTGTTAATTGGAATTGCCTAGTTTCTTGAAGGAATCTAGCAACATCAACCAAGAAAAAATAAAGAGAACGGCAATTTACTCACGGCTACTGATCATTTCCACACATTTCCAGTAGAAGCTGGTCTCGCATTACCGCCTTGTATAGGTCGCGTCATGTAAAAAGAACGCTGGCGGTCAAGCTGCGCATTAGGCGATTTTTCGATATTCGTTCTCAAAATACCATCGCGCACAAAAGTTTTTATTTACGAAATGGTTTTACACAGAAAAGTGAGAAAAATGATTTATGACGTATATTGTTTTATGAAGAGAGAGGCTGTTAATAATGCAGTTGATAATTTAAAACAATGTATGAAACGGACCGCAGTGGCAACAAAATGTTCTGAGTCTACAGTGAGACGAATTGTAAAAGGTTCAAAAGATTCAGAGTTCCTTACTGTCTTCGGAACTCCCGGCAAAAATAAAAGAATCAAACAAAAACCAATAACAGACATTGACAACTTTGACCTGGGTGTTATAAAAAGAATCATCCACAATTTCCACGTCACTGAAAAAGAATTGCCTACCATAGGCAAGTTGCGAAGACCGCGTCCTTATCTGGTTTTCACGTCACCAACGACGACTTAATGGAAGGAGTATCAATATTACTTTAATTTTTTGTAATTAGATTAAACATTTTAAACTAAATTAAACATGTTTTAAATTCTATTTAATGATATTTTACCTAATAAATTTTGCAATGTACTAACCGAAAACCAATATACGAAGCCGCGAGCGACAAGCTAGTTCAAAAATAAAACAATAGGTAGCTAGTACTTTCGTGCGCGAGTGTACTAATGCGCAAACACCCCCCCCACCACTTTCTTCCAGCGTTCTTTTTACGTGACGCGACCTATACCGACAATGTATAGCTTGTCGTGTAGCCGTGTGTACGGGCGTGGTGGTAAATACGACGCTTTAAAAAAGTTTGAATATGGTACAATATTGAATGCTTTCGTCGCTACTTCATGTATCAAACGCCATTATTAAATCTGTACAAAACTAGGAACTGTAATTTTGAAAGCAACCAAGCCAGTCGAGGCGTGTACTACTTTGGTAAAAATATCATTTGGAAATTGTTTATATATTGATTTATTTTCGCTATAAGACGCAATTTTATATGTATTTGTTACCAGGCGCCTGTTACTGTCCATGTATCATGTTAGTTTTGTACTTTTGGCTTTAGAGATATAAATTGGAATATTAGGCATGCATGCACGTTACTTTTGACAGATACGGAAACGCGTAGATGTCGAAAACAAGTGTAAATGTACTATAGAATAAGGACTTAATGCATAGAAACCGCGTTAAAAAGGCAAGTCAACCCAATATAGCCGATTCTTCCTAACTTAGGATCTTTTAATGTGACAATAAGGGATAGCTCTATATTCAGACGTTAGAAAATTTCAAAGGTTATGCTTTATGTCTTCAATTATATGTCACATGGAATTTATATCATTTTTTGTAATGTTTTGACGTGTTCAAGCGCCTCCTGGGGCCTATGAAAATAAATGATTTGAATTTGAATTTGAATTTCCCACCCCTACTACCTACTACTCTCAGCTCCTATTTGGAACACTTAACATTAATAATGCAGTTTCTATGCTTTAAGTATTTTTTATATGGTACATACGACAAATATCCTCAATTTGCAATCCCTGTGACAGTGTATCTTTACAATTTGAATGTACTCATAATAATATGTATTTGAATGCAAAAGTGATATTTTATCTGCATCTATTAATGATATGCACCTAACACAAACAATCACCATAGACAGTAACACACGCGATAGACCTAGCTATAAACAATTTGGTACAACTTTTCATATATTAAATCAGTTTAATATTTATAAAATTTAACATTTTCTCATTTTCCCCTTATCATTGATATCTTGACGCACGATAGATGCAATAATTATGTATAATATACAATTGGAACTCCTATTAATTATTAATTACCTAATTTTTTTCTTTATTTCATTTTATAAATCACAAAAGGTAACGACAACTCATGAAAACAGTCGGCAGATTAATTTCAATCTTATTTTGGGATTTCTATAACTATACGAGCACATTATGAGTTACATAACTTCGGCTTTCTGGAGTTACAAAGCTCGCGAAATTTCACGCAAACGCATACTCAAATTAGATGCTACATTAGCTCCTCTTCTCCTCTTAAGAATCTGATATAGCATTATGTTATGATTAAGATATATCAGAAACCGTATTGTACTCATTTGGTGAGCTTGCTGAGTTATCAGGTAACTCAAATTGCATTTGAGAACACCTGATTATGATCAGGTAACTCCAATTTACTCTGCAAATAACATAAAAGAAGAGACCTTGATAGAGAAGGACAGTCATACGTCAAAATGTATAGGAAATATTTGTATATCTCGTCAAAGTATAAATGCATCCTTCTCATACAATTTCAGTTATTTTACGTAATTACAACTTGCAACTATATTTGAGCATATTTTCTACATAGTATTTTTTCAGAGTATCTACTACAGCTTTTTCGGTCATTCAGCAAACTCCAGACAGACAAAGTTATACAATTCATTCTGTAATTGGTGGACCGGATTGTGTGTGAGTGTGAAGTGCACAGAGCAACAGGCGAATAGACGGCAATACAACACATACAAATAAACCTGAAGACTAGTAATATCATACAATGTCTCAACAATGGAGAGATCTGATTGGTCCACTCAGAATGACACAACAACAACTCTACTTTTGCTTTAAAGTGTTGATAGATAAGCGAACATGGAGACTTAGAACCTTAAAACTGGTACAATATTGAACTACAGAACAATAGAGATCTTTAGCCATACGCCATTTACTTGATTGAATATGTTTTGATAAGTTCCGCGGTTCATTTGGATCATCTGTTTAGCACTATTACAACTGTCTAATAACAAATAGTTATATATATACTTAAAGTTTATTTGTATGTATGCTATAATTACACCTATTATTATGTAAGTGTCTATGTACTGTGTCTACCACAAGGCTTTGACTACTGCTACATTGCTTTAAGGATAGTTATACTGCTTGGACACCTCACAGGAAAATACAAGGCACTTTGGAAGCCAACTTGTGGCTGATTTACGACAAAGCAAAGAAATAAATAATGGAAGAACATAATAGATGTTAATGTTAGCACAAACAAAGAATATTATAAAGGTTATATTGAGTATAATCAGCATATTTTGAGGAAAGATTTCAATGTTCTTGTAAGTCTATTTTGGGATCTGTATCTGCTACATTTAGAGTAATGGTTGGGGCTTTTATTAAAAACTAATGAGCAGATTATGACCAAGCAAAATTGTATCTATTCATATAAAAGTAGTGCCGCTTTGACTGTCGACATACAACACCATCTGTGCACATTAACAATCTTTGTAAAAACAATTTGAAATGAGCAATGTATCCACTAACAATTTGTCTATATTATCAAAAATATCTCAAAGATCTACTATGTGTAACATTATTTACATTGAGGCACATTTCCATGACGTTATTTAGATGAAGGATTCAATGGATATAATGTACTTTTCTAAATATATATCTGTTATCTCATAAAGGCTGTTGTTATTTTTCTTTAATAAAATTTGAACAATTTTATTTAAGAAAACTAACTAGTGCCTATAGACAAATTTCTGACTTGAGAATAGATGACTGCTTGTGTAAGCATTATACATTGTGAATGTGTAGGAAGCCACATTTTCTTGTACAAGAGATTTACTTCAGTTTTTACTATAAATCAATATCAAAATGTTAATTTAGTACTTTAATAATGGGAGATATGCATATAAATTTCAATACTCTTTTATATGCATAAAAGAGTATTGAAATTTATATGCATATCCGAAAACGAGATAAGGTTAACTAGGAATGAAATAACATTCGAAAATACATAACAGCCATCGAAACCTTCACAAGAACGTCGTGCGCAGTCAAAGCGTTACAAAATACAACGTTTGATACAAACACTTGAACACAAGCGATACAATACCGGTTTCTTTCGCCTCGCACTCTGTGCTTCACTGCATATAGCTGACTAGTAACATTTGGCCCGGCTCGGGCAATGCGTCTAGACCGGAATGTATCGACCGGATACCACACCACACAACCACACGAACCCACGGAACGTTTTTTTGGCTTCGATTCGCGCGGCACAATATCACGTACAAAATAAATATCCGAGTACGGCCACACTCAACGTAAGGACACTTGGTGCGATCACGCGTTTGGCACTATGACGTCAGTCGATCACCACGTACGGCAGCGCCGTCAGCGCTCCCAGCTGCGCGCACTCATGCCACTCGGCGAAGCGCGAGGGCCGCGGGGGGCGCCCGAAGGTGTCCCTGTCGTCCTCGGCGTCCGCCAGCGCCGACGCTACGGTGTCGTCCGCCGCCAACGTGTCGTGGGAGAGCACGGGCGCGGGCCGCAGCTGGCAGTAGTCGGCAGGCATCGAGTCGATCACGTCGGCGACAGCGCGGAAAAGCGCGGCGCCGTCGGGCGCCTCTTTCGTCCTCTCCACGGTGCGGTGCGGCGGCGGCGCCACGGCGTGAAGCACGGCGGCGGCGGGTTCGCCAGCTCCCCCCGTCCACGCCTCGTCGTCCAGCAGGGGCGCCTTCAGTCTCTCGCTCGGCTCGAGCGTCGGCACACCGACCATCTCGGCCTCCACCTTCTCCACGGGTGTGGGTGGCCTCTCCGCCTTCACCGCGGGCTCCTCCTTGGGGACGATCGCTGGCTTCTCGTCCTCCTCCTCCATATCCGTGGCGTCGGAGTCCTCGGGCTCGGGCTTGACGGGCGTATCGTCGATAGGGTAAGGGCGCGGGGACGGCGGCGGAGGTGGCGGCGGCGGCGAGGGAGGCGGGGGTGCAAACTCCGTCCAGGGCAGATGCGAGCACAGCGGCACCCTCGCCATGTTCTTGGCGCAGTAGTCGTCGGCGTAGTCAGAGTATTTGTATAGGGGGACTACGCTGGCGAAGAGCCCGGGGCACTCGGGGTCCTCGGGGGGCCGGACGGCGAAGCGGTGTGGGTGCACGGGGGCGCGCGTGCCGTTGACGCCGGGGATGAAGGCGTTGTGCAGCGCGTACACGGTGGCGGGGCGCACGGCGTCCCTCCGCGCGGCGAGGCAGCTGTCGTCGCCCTCGCCCTCAGCGACGTCTCCGCATGTGCACTCGTGGTACTCGCGTTCGTCTTCCAGCGGCTCGTACGTTTCGACAGGTGGCGTCTCCGCCCGCGGAGATTTGTTACCGCCGTTACGTAGAGGTGACTCCACTTTAATGGGTGCTGGAGCTGTAAAAATAAATAGTTTGTTACACAAACTTATTTTCCTTGAAGGAAAGAAGCATACAAAATAAGATAAGTAAGTGAGCTACTGACCATCTGGTTCAATGAGCATGACATCAGGCGAGGCGGGAGAGCGCGGCGAGCCGGGCGACGCGGTGGCTTGGTTGCCGCGAGACTGGATCTGCTCCAACAGCTCTTTCGTAGTTTTCACCTGCAAACATCACATCATCAATAAATTAGTTGTGTTTCGAAAGTATATGACAATCATTGTACTATTCGAATAAACATTCAACACAATACTCACACATACGTCCTTACAAAGTATTGGTAGGATAATTGTTTTACCTTCTTAGAGCCGGCCGGCGGCATCCTATTGACAAGCGCGGCGTAGGAGTCGAGCGGTTGCCTCGTGCCGTTGCGTCGTCGCTCGTGCGTGCCGTTGCGTGCCGTCCACGCGCCCGGCGCCGTGCCCGTGCCAACTGCGCCGGCGGGGGCGGGGGGGAGGGGCGCTGGCACGGACGGTGCTGTCGCCTCCGTGCCCGTGCCGGCGCGACTGTGGCCCCTGGAATATTAGATTACATGATCAGATTTTATAACTAGGAGATATAGCTATACTTTTAAAGATATTGTATTGGGCAAGATTAATCATATTATAAATATTGGTAAATTTTGTTTATACCTTCTTTTCTTAGGTTTTTTGTCTCTTTTCGCTTTCTTTTCATCGTAAAGTGGTTCCGGTGAGGGTGGCCTCTTTACTGCTAGAACATAAACGAACAAACTCATTAGTTTTATTTATTTAATGTTGCTTAAAAACCAAAAATAAAATAATGCCATCAAAAACAAATTGGTCTCTAAATAAATACGTAAATACTAAACTAATAGATGACGAAACTAGTTCCAGATTCAATACACCTAGAAAATAATTTAAAGATAAATAGTAAAATGTTACTTACGTGGCGTGAGCGGTTTGTGTGTGGCGAGCGAGGCGAGGGGCGCGGGCGGCGCGGGGGTGGGTTCGTCGTCCACCAGGATCACATCCTGCGAGTCTGACTCGTAGCCTCCCCACGCTGGAAACAACGCATACAAACATTACATAACATAGCACAACATCTATATTGCCGCATATATTTCCCAATATATTCGGGATATTTCCGACCGGTTTCTATATTTCATTAAGGAAATATTTTCATCAGGGCTGTGAGTGCAGTACGCTCGGTGCGGCGCGAGCCAGGGTGCTGATTGCATATATTTCCTTAATGAAATATAGAAACCGGTCGGCAATATCCCGACAATAATACGTGAAGTAGTTTATTTTTTTTGGAAAATTATTTGTATCGTTAACCATTAATCATACAACAAATTGGTAATGAGTATACTGTTTTGAACGAAAGTACAATGCACTTTCATTAGAGAGATTGTTAGAGTGTAATTTGCTGTTAAATGGGCCTTTTGTGTGCACTGTTAGCATTTACTATTAGTACATAATTATGTCAATTATTTACCATTAGCGGACTATTGCTCATGATCATTTAGCTTCGTATACAAATCAGTGATAGTAATTAACAGATGTTATTGAAAACAAACCTACTTCTGTTTAATTATACGAGCAATTTATCAACAGTGCACCAATTGAGTTGTCATGACATTACAGTTTTCGGGTTGTTCTAGCCTGAACTAGTTTTTAAAAATGTTGTCTGTCTGTCTGTCTGTCTGTCTGTCTGTTTGTATCGGCTAGTCATCTAAACGACTGGACCGATTGAAATAAAATTTTAGATGCAGGTAACTGACTATAAGGCGCGTAACATAGGCTACTTTTTTTCGATGCACAATGGGCAAACGAGTTAGGTATGCAGGGTCAAAACTTCTAAGTCATAGTAAAGACTTACTACACCAGTTATGGATAAGTGAATTAGATATCTAAATAGTGGATATATTACACTTATTAAATATTTAAATTACACATGCATATCTATTGCAGTCAGTTTTCACTATGGCGTAGAAGTTTTTACCCTGCGTACCTAATTGCTTGGCCCACTGTACCTATCGCGCAGACGAAACCGTGGGCGAAAATTTGTTTGTTTGTTTAATAATCTGGAGATCTACTGGTCGAATCTTGATATTTCTTTTGTGTTTGATAGTCTAACTCTCAATAAAGGTATTTAGATATTTTACATTACGACATACTCCACGGGAGCGGAGCAGTAAGGTTGAACGCGGGTCAAAGCGCGGGAGCAGCTTCTACTTAATACAACGAATTCCACGCGGACGAAGTCGCGGGCAATAATAGAATAGTAAATTGGGAAAGAAATATAGAAACGGTAACTGTTGTAGTGGTAACAATACAACGAGGTTAGTAATAGGATAGCCAATATAAGTAATGCTGGTTACTATAGATACACCATACTTTCTTTTTAATATTACTTACCCGGTCTGGACGGTGGGCGCGGACTGTTCACCGCTGGACTCAGCACCTGCTGATAACCAAAGTATTAGGGTCGACACACACTAAAAGCGCGTCGAAGCGCAGCGAAGCGAAGCGCAGTTTCAGTGTCATATGAATTTTAACTTTATTTTCATTACTATAATACTTATTATCGCATGAGAAACTCTACGCTAATACTACTATGGAATTCGCCGGAATTCTCGCGGCGCCGCGGGCATCCGCGCGACTCGTTTGAGTTTCTCATGCGATAATAAGTATTATAGTTATGAAAATAAAGTTAAAATTCATATGACACTGAAACTGCGCTTCGCTTCGCTGCGCTTCGACGCGCTTTTGGTGTGTGTCGACCCTTAGTGTCATAGGCCAATAAAAACCAGTCAACATTAGACGTTCTAAACATTTTAATAATAGTGGTTAGGACAGCGTAAAAGACCGACACACGGGTTACTTTTGCATTTTAATAAAGATATATTATGTATGAAGAAATAGCATTCAATGTGGAAAAGCTGTATTTTTTTTTATTTTTTTTTTCATTTGATTATCAGATCTATTCTGTCTGACTGATTCATCAACGCAGGGCCTAAACCACTAAAGCTAGGAACTTGAAATTTTCTATGAAGGTTCCTTACATGGCGTAGGGGCGCACTAAGAAGGGATTTTTGGCAATTCCATTTTGAAGGGAGTTAAATGAGGGATGAACAGTTGTATGGAAGTCAGTCATTTTTGAAGTTACAGGCATGAAATTTCGTATAGTTAAACTTTAATAAAAATAAATGAATTTCTGTAACGGGGTTTTCCTAAATTTATTCCCAAGAGGGTCAATTCAGGGGTTTTCAGTTAGACGTGAGTTGACGCAAAAAATCGATAGATGGCGTTGTTAATATTTTTAATCTTGCGGGCACCAGCCAGAATAACGTTTGACGCGGGTAAAACTGCGCGGGACATCTAGTATATAATAATATAAACTTATTAGTTGAAGAATAAGTAAATAATGATTTTATTTTAATTTTATTCCAGTGGGCAAGCATACCAGCGCGAAATAGTTTTTGTCATGTTTTTATATGGGGAAACATGACAAAAACGTTGGCCGGTAGGTTAAAAATAAATTTAAAAAAAATACATAGCTATAGTTTCTGAGAAGATACTGAATACTGACCCTTGATAAAGCTGGTGACGTCAGAGGAGTGCCGCCAAGACGACGAACTGTCCTCTCCGCTGATGACCGGTTTGAACCTGTTAGACATACATAAATAACATTTAAATGAATCCAACAAATACTATGATAATTCAAATTACAAGCTTCTTCGTGCTGCTCCACCCGCGTGGTAGGTATGGTGGTAAATAGTATGTCCTTTCTCGGGTCTTATACTATCTCCATACCAATATTCATCAAGAAAAGTTCAGTAGTTTTGCCTCGATGGTTTAATGGATAGCAGGTGCCTCTCACCGCGAGGTGTCAGGGTTGATTCTCGGGCAAACTGTTATTTATGAACTTTCGTCGGAAAATTCATTAGCAGCACGGAGTTGGATTCCTATACCATGGGAACTAAACATAACAGGTGAAGTGTGGTTATTGTACACCTCTGCCACAGCCTTCTGGGTAATATATGTTATGTTATGTAACAGTTTAGTATCATGAAAGCGTTACGGACAGACAGACATGATACAGATTATGCTGTATTCATTCCAACTTGCAGTTCATTATAGCTTTATATTTATACCAAAAATCTTATTACGAAATCAATCTGCTTGATCGAGCATTTACCATCAGACACAAAATAAACAAAAAATAAGTAAAACGACATAACAATAACTAAGTATTTCATAATAAGAAGTACCGTCTAATTGCGTTGGACGATCACGACTGTTTGGCAATCGCTCATGACACACTTCGTAGGAAAGCAGAGCTCGAAATGCGTTACCTAATTTGATGGTAGAAGTCATTTGTATCAAGTTTTGGAGAATGCAACTACGGGTGCAATCCTTGAAATGCATTTTTTTTATATATTTTTTTTTTAATAAATATTTCACAACTCACACACAACGCCATCTAGTCCCAAACTAAGCAGAGCTTGTAATATGGGTACTAGAATAACTGATACTATACATAATATATACTTTTCTTTTGTAAATACATACATATTATACATAGAAACACCCAGACTAAGACAAACCCCCATGTTCATGCACACAAAGATTTGTCTTAAGTGGGAATCGAACCCACGACCTCGGCGTCGCAGGCACCACTCCGCCATCCGGTCGTCAATTAAGATCAGTCTCCAAACATCTGCAGGGAAGGTGATAGGATTAAGGTTAAAAGCCCCCTATACAATTAAGTTAATAACTTTGTTCTTCTACTGTAGCCACGCTCAGTAGACAAGCTCATGTATGTATGTATGTACAGAGGGGCAAGCAATCAGATATACAGGGCAAAAACTTCAACGCGTTAGTGAAGACTGACTACGCCAGTTATAGATATGTAACTTACATGCCAAAATAGTAGGTACATTACACTTCTTACATAATATGTAACCCACTCATGCTTATTTAGTGTAGTCAATTGTGATTGTGACGTGTAAATTTTTGCCCTGCATACCAAACTGCTTGGCCCTCTGTATGTCGTGTCTGTGAGAGATGTCGATGTGTGCGTTACTCGATCGTCCGTTGCATGTGGTTTTAACGGTTGTCTGTTGTTTGCCCGAAGAATATATGCCATAATATTCATATGCCCGAATTTCATTTACCCGAATTTCATTTGCCCGAATGTTTTGTTTACCATAAAAGACATGTGACATACTGTTATTTGCCCGAACATTAGATTGCATAATGATTCGAATGCCATACGTATTGTTTTCCATACTTTCAATTGCAATAATATTATTTGCCCGAACATTTGATTACATAATGATTCGAATGCCATACGTATTATTGTTATCCATACTTTTAATTGCAATAATAGTATGCAACAGAATTTTCAAACGCCATACTAAATTAATTTCCAATCTATCTAAGGTATTTATTTGCTCATGAAATTTTAACAGGCGCTCTAAAATTATTTAAAAACTTAAGTAATTACAAATTCGTGGGTAGGAAAAATATTTGTAGGCGATATTTATTGAATTATTTAAGAGTATAACTGGATATTAATAAAGTATGATTATAGTATTAAAATTGATTTATTTTTAATACCTACTTATCACTATAATCAGTCTAAGTCGCTTCCGTACAAATTTAACCTAACGCCTTTGTCCTAAAAAGCGATTGTCTTTCATGTTTCTAACCTAACCTACCTATTAATTTTAATAATTATTTTAAACTTTTTTACAAGCAATTTTGGTGGGAAATGATGTTATGGTATATGATAATTACGTCTTACAATGATTATACTGGCACTTCGCCGGCCGCTGCCGCGGCACGCTCGCTTCGCTCGCTCGGCTCGTGCGTTGTCTTTCATGTTTCTAACCTAACCTACCTATTATTTTTTATAATTATTTTAACTTATTTTACAAGCAATTTTGGTGAGAAATGATGTTATGGCATATGATAATTACGGCTTAAAATGATTATACTGGCACTTCGCCGGCCGCTGCCGCGGCACGCTCGCTTCGCTCGCTCGGCTCGTGCGTTGTCTTTCATGTTTCTAACCTAACCTACCTATTAGTTTTAATAATTATTTTAAACTTTTTTACAAGCAATTTTGGTGGGAAATGATGTTATGGTATATGATAATTACGTCTTACAATGATTATACAGGCACTTCGCCGGCCGCTGCCGCGGCACGCTCGCTTCGCTCGCTCGGCTCGTGCGTTGTCTTTCATGTTTCTAACCTAACCTACCTATTATTTATTAATTATTTTAACCTATTTTACAAGCAATTTTGATAGGAAATGATGTTATGGCATATGATAATTACGGCTTACAATGATAATAACAAATGATGTTATGGAAATTGATTTTATGGGAAACAATGATTATAACAAATGATGTTATGGCAATTAACTTTATGGGAAACAAAGTTTCTAGCACGTGACTAATATAGTAAACAATGAATATGACAAATAAAATTATGAGAAACAATAATATGTCAGGTGAGTATTATAGCAAATAAAATTCGGGCAAATGAAATTCTGGCAAACGGCGGTACACCGGTTTTAACATCTTAGGGTGTCGACGTCGATCGATTAGGGTGTAGTAACACCCTTCTATCCTTACCGGTGTGTCCGGGAGAAGCGACGGTGGGTATGACGAGGTCCCGCCATCGCTTGACGAGCACCTTGGCGCGTCGCGCGAGTGTGGGGTCTGTCGTTTTGCGCCGCAACTCATTTACGTGCTTGCCCAGTCGGGTGGTCTGTGGAAAATCAAAGCAGGAACTGTTAGAAAGAATAAAAAAAACATCTGCCTACGCAAATATTGGTATAAGTACTCTTTAAACCTGCCAAATTGCCCGATTTTCTATTTTCTTTTCAGTTTAGTAATGAACACTTTGTACTCTGTCATCTGATACCCCACTCAGGTATATTTGGAATGTTTTGACTGCTCATCCCAACTTTCAACCCTCCCTTCTCCCCTTCCTATCTTGTAAACGGTTGAACCTTTTTTGGCAGACTTCTTCTTCTTCGTCGTGTCGATGGCTGAATCAAATTTTATTTGAGTTGCCATCGTGGTAAAAGAATTAGCCAATTCCCTTTTGAGAATTCGCGAATTGCCCAGGGTGGGCCGGACGTAGAGAATCGTTGTGTACGTCACTCGGGGAGGCTCCTTTCATGCACCTGTTGGTAGACTTATTTGCATAGATCTCCTGTATCGCGGGGGTGTTCACAAACATACATATTTCACACACACCAAGCACACCCAGAGTCAGAACAAATCTTTGCGTATTACAAGATTTGTCCCGTATGGGGATCGAACCCATAACACCAGCGCAGTTGAAAGCGAGGCAACCGTGCACTCTTTGCATCGACATATTATTATTATTGTCAGCGCAATGATTTTATTATTTGAATTGATACTTCCTGAACCTTCCGACAAATCGATCTCATTTAATGAATATGCATGTATGCATTTGTCTAAACAAGTGCATGGTTTTATTATAGTACACGTTGTTATTTATACCCTACTCTGTTGTTCGTTACTAATATAATGTGATCTATTGTATGAATAGATAACATTATATTAGTAACAAAGAAATTGAAAACTATTAAAGTTTTTATAACGGCTACCCAAAAGTGAACTGCTGTGCTTTTCAGAAATTTACAGTAATGGAGATGTTGACTGTCAAATGGTTTAATAGACAAACATGTAAATTTTCTGTCATTTTGGCTCATCATCTGAGCGACATCTGCTGAGCTTTCTGTAATCTCGTCCAATAATTAATTTTTCAACTCAACTTCTTGGTTATATGATAACAGTGAGCAAAACTTGATTTTGCTTCGAGATTTCTCTCATTCGAAGCCAAGTTACGTTTTGTTTACTGATGATTTTTCTAAGTGTTCAGCTACTTATGTTGCTGACTGTACGTCTCCAGAGAAAATATTACAAGTGCATAGTAGTGCTTTGTCTGCACCTCTTCTTAAATTGGTAGCCACCAACAGTATAGACTCATGAAAATAAAAACTATAATAAAAACGCTCTTACCTCCAACAGCTCTTTTGTGATATTAAGTTTCTCCAATACGGATATAATTTCGTTGACAGTATGCATGTCGACAACCTGAAACACAAAAGCAAACACTTCAGTAATCAACACAAAACACACCGTAGATGATTACGAACGAACTTGAAGAGTATTTCCGAACGACTATTACGGGTACTACGTTTGAGGGGGATACCCTACACGTATTTCTGAACAACAGAGCTATGATCGGCATTTGAGCATGTTGTATGGATTTATGTGTGGCGGATTTACAAATTTTTTAAGGTATAAGCTGGGAAGTTTTTGCCGCAATTGCAACGTACTGACAGCTTGTATTAAACCTGGTAAGGGTATTATAACACCAATCAATTGACGTCAATGATCGATACCGATCCATAGGTGTAATATCACCCGAAGCAGTGCCGTATTCCTGTATTTAATAAAGAATAATTTGTATACATTTTTTTAGCCGAATTTTTTTTTTATGTCGCACGTGTTGTTCTGCTACTCCCTAGTGCCAATATAATTTAAGATCATATTTTGAGATACGACCGTATGAGATATATTTACCGCAAAATCCTAATTCGATTCGAAGAGAATTTATAATTAAAATCTAACGAAACAAAATAGTCTTGCAAATGTAGAAACATTACGAACCAAGTACGCAAAAATGTGTGGAAATATCAATGTTATTTTATAACTCGATTTATCGTATTTCTCGCTTTTTACGACGTTCCGCAATCAATGGAAAAAAATAACTATCGACAGTTTCCTACGATTGTGCCAGATCGTTGCCACGCCGCTGGTACTAAACTAACTTTTTGGTACAAGTTTGATCCCCGATTTATGTAAATATCCAACTTCTTGTCGTGTCAATGACTATATTAATTATGTTTAATATTTGCTATTTATACAGTTTTAGACCAATATGATGCGACTAGGTCGCCTTTTTGGTTGGCCTGCATTAGGTCTTTTAGGGTACAAGGGGTAGGAAGTAATGGGCAGGACAACAGGCCATACTTTGGATGGGCGATCTTCATTCGCAACTGATGTTGGATGTGTTTTTGAATATCTAACTAATATAATAATGCAAACGTTTGTGAAGCTGTGTGGTTGTTTGTTACTCTTTTACGCAAAACTAGAATAACATTATAGGATACTTTTTATCGACGGACCATGCGGACGGAAGCTAGACGTTTCAATATAAGTCAGGATGTTAAAGATTAGATTATGAATCAGAAACAACCTTGTCCTAGCAAAAAAAAAATCCTTCCTAGCATGAATCTTTTAAATTAAGAAGTACCGAATGGAAATGAATAATAATAAAGAGTTCATAAATGATGATTGTGTTTCTATAATAGAGAGAAAACAATAGTTTCAATATACAATAGAGATTTAAACTTGAAAACCCAACAAAATTATGTTTGTGGGTCAAGGCAAAATTGTAGAAATTTCTGCAACCAATACTTTTATGACATAATTAGCTGATTGGAATGGCATTTTATTTATATTTATGTAAACCTAATAATTAAGGTTAATATTCTAGTTGACATCTATAAAATGTTAATTGCACATTATTCCTCCTCCCAATTTAAATTGGTGTATTTTATGCCTAAATTTCGGCCAGTGTTAGCCAAAACAGGCCCACTGCTTCAAAAACATCTTCATACTATGCAAATCAAATGAAGACAGCTTTTTCGTCATATTTAATGTGTTCCATTCGCCTGAATATGAACGATTTTTTTATGACATTCCTATTTCTATCGAAAAAATCATTCATAATAAGGCGAGAGAAACACATTAAATATGGGCAAGAAATCTGTTCCTATTCGATTCGCATAGTACCTCATCAAGAAATTTAGGTGCTAAGCAATGCGAGGAGTAAATTGCAATAGGTTTTATGTTGATCTGTGTCATGGCCATAATCTCGAGCTACGTAAAAATTTAAGCTTAGTCATATCAGGCATTTAGAAGAGCTCTCAGGCTAAGTAACAACCGCGCGGTTCGATCTTCAGATTAAGCAACGTGTCACGTCGTTGTCAATCCGTCAATGGATGACTGGAAAACAACTTTTTGTTGTCATTTTGTTTGTTTGCTTCCACACCGCGAAAAATCTACCGAATAATCGATTCTGTTTTCACCGTTAGTTAGCTTCAGACTTCATTTAAAACCAAAGCTATCTTTAGGATTGTCCACCCAAAATATGACTCATCTGTTCAGTTGTCCTGCCCATTACTTCCCACCCTTTGTACCATGAAAGACCTTATGCAGACCAACCAAAAAGGTGTTCTAGTCGCATCCTATTGGTCTAAAACCATATAGATAAACCATATAGATTTCATTTGTAACTATCCATAATTTTATGAATAAATGATTTGATTTGATTTGATCAATTCTGTTGAGCAGAACCAGAAATATAGGCAATAAATGAACGCTAGTGAAGCAAGGGGGTCAAGATGGTTGAAACAAAAATGGCACTGGCGAGACGTTCGCCAGACTAGACGCAGGAAAACCCAAATAGGGTGACGAATTATATTTTAAAATCACCATATACGTTTACCAATATTACGTAAATCCATTCTAAAGGATACAGGTGTTATGGAAACAAAATTATCCTGTTTTATTTATAGATGGTAATGGTAACAAGTTTTTATTTATAAAGATAATAATAACAAGCATTTAGTTTGTTGTGGTTTACTAATATTTAATTTGAACTTAGCGCACATTTTAGTACAGAGGTGGACTTAATGCCATAGGCATTATCTACCAGTCAACCCATGTTTTTACTAAACATTTATATTTAAGGGAAGATAGGACGATCCGTTTTTAAAAAAGGCTTGACTAATAACTCGTCACATTGGTAGGTTGGAAATGCATTCATTAAATTAAGCACAAATAAAAATTAATAGGTAATACAAAAAGCAGTAAGATTCACAGATAGCAGCTGCCTGCTCAAAATGCTAGTTATGAGTTTGATAGTTCCCGCGCAGCAAATAAGCATTGCCATACGACGTGGCAATGCGGCGAGCATTTTGATAGCGTTGTCCACTCGCAGCATTCATTTGAACAATATAAATATTAGGATTATTAAAGTGCCTATTTTGTAATTTATTGGCCCTTTTAAAACAGTTTAAATGTTAAGGCGGAAGAAGACTAAGTTGCAGAACAAAAAGTCATTCACCTATAGCCTATCACAGACAGAGGTTATTGCCTTAATGTAGATTAGCTTAGTCATTATTAGAATTAGAAATTCAACATTAAGTTCAATAAAAAAATAGTCTAGTAGTCTTAATTCTCATTCTGAGTTTCTTACAAGGTTCGGTATGATTATGACTCGAAATAAGAATAGTATTTATGGAATTATATTACTATTGGAAGGCAATTATCTAGCCATCTCTTACCCTTTAATCGTGATAAAAAAAGCATCCATTAGAATTGAGTTCCAAACTTGCTTTGTGTAAATGGCCCTCTAGTATTATAGGGCAGCTAAGTACATTAACTAACTACAACTAAGTACTTCTTTTGATAAGAATCTTATTGCTTCACTGCTGCTGGTAATTTTCATTTTATTTTATAAGAGGAGCTAACAGCCACATAAAAATAGTTTAAGAAAATAGGTCAGCTAACGCTGATTACAAGTTTCCACATATAGTAAAGAGAATGCATTCTTATTACCAGCATATTAGTATTAAATTTGCAGCCTATTATTGATATAAAAAGGTTACATTATCCGTTTTCAATACAGTTTAATGGTAAAATATGGCAACCAACAACTACTTGAAATTGAGGCACTATTAAACAGAGATGATGAAATTATAACAAAACCTTTCATCACAAATCAATTTAAGAATATTTACTACAGATAAAAGGTTTGTATATAACACATATGAAGTGAAATAATTGAGTTTTACCGGCATTCTATCACAAAGTGAACCATGGTAAAGTGATTATAACAAGAAATTGGATCCTACAGATACTAAATACTTGGTAGTATCAAGTGCTACCTATATCTGTTTTCAATTTTGTGCTTACTTACAATAAGGTATGCATTGTACAGTGGGCCAAACAATTATGTTTGCAGGGCCAAAACTTCCATGTCATATTGAAGACTATCCAAACTAGTCATAAATATGTGTGTTACATACCTAAATCATTGTATTTTACACTTCTTAAACATGTATTTTACATATACATAACTAGTGTAATCAGTCTTCACCGTGACACAGAAGTTTAAGCCCTGCATACCTAATTGCTTGGCCCACTGTACAATGCATACCTTATTGTAAGTAAGCACAAAATTGAAAACAGATATAGGTAGCACTAACTATCTGCAATACCTGCCCTGTACTTTACTAATGCCTACTCCTTTATAATTCTGACTAATATACTGCCCTTGATGCACACAGAAATGTGGCAAGCATGTGGTCCTTCATTTAACATTTGAACATAATAAAAATGGATGTTTGTCATACTATTATGACAAGGAAATGATAGTCTGTAAGAGGAAGTGGTAGACCAAAGCAATAAAGACCAAAGCGAGTTAAGTTTTCATTCATTGTTATCTAATGGCACTCAGTTATGGTGTTTGTAAGGATGGTGCAGCAGTGGTATTTAATTATAAATTAAACCTATCTTATATTATATAATAGAATAGAATATAAGTTTAATTATTATAAATCTATACCAATATATAAAGAGGCAAGATTTTTTTTGTTAATTGTTTGTTTGTACTCAAAAATCTTCAAATCTACTTAACCAATCTTAATAAAGATTATTGTGGAGGTAAATCAAGACCCCAGCAATAATATTGGCTGGGCCTTTTTATCGCCGTAAGTACCACGCGGGCGGAGCCACATGTAGAAGCTAGTGACATACTCACAACAAGTTAGTTGACCATTAAAGAAAAAAAACTTTTTATTTAGTTTAGTAGAAACAAACACCTGTTGAGTGAACTAGTATTCCATAAATATATAATTAGTATACAAACAATGGGTACTGCTATCAATGGTGATCTAAAAAACTTAATGATGGTTACAAATACACTGTAGCATATGGCTGAGATGGAGTCCATTTCTGGTAAAAATATCTCACTATTTTATTATTCTTTTGCTTAGAATTATTATCATGTACACAGCTGTAGTAAGCCTTATATGCCTGAATAAAGAAGTTTATTTTCTTTTTAATTATTAAAAAAGGTAAACAACAGTATAAATGCATCCTTGGAAGTTCTAGAAAGAAAAGAAGCCTGCAGAGATAAAATCCTTCTATCTTTTTCAGTATCCTAATTAACATGAACTCTATGTTTGTTATGCAATTGTTTGCAACAGGCAATGTTCTTATTATTATTGTTTGGCTTTTCCTGTCCTTAGAATTAGATAGTTGTTCCTCAAATTGAATGTCTAATTGGTCAGCCTTTGGACATATTTTGTAAATGCCCCTTTAACCTCCAGGGTAGTCTTCTTTTTGTGTATTCTTCCACCATGTGTTGGCCAGTTTGGACAGGAGCTCCACAATGTGCTTGTTCAAGTATCAAGAGAATTTGACTTTTTCATATCTAGTTTTGAAATGCTATCAATAGTATAAACAATTCAGACAAAGTGTGTTTAGTATGGAGCTGGTCTCCTTAAAAAGAGTTGGCATTATCTGGATTCAGATTATGAGAAGTAGAGAGATCTTTGCCCTGTAGTGGGACACTAAACTGACATAAAAAAGAAGTGGGCAGTGAAATACTTCAAATTGGTCTTGTTACTTCTCTTTAGCATGACCAATAACCACATTTCGTCTCTCCTTTTTTACAACAGGCAACAAGCATTTAAACATATCAGTTACACAGGTTTTTCGCCTGAGCTGAGTAAATGTAAAAGAGGTAAAAAAAAGAATTGTAATTTTATTCTTGTTACTGACCTAATCACAACCTTGCTTGATTTCGTAAGATGATATCATCAGCTAAAATAAAGTAAGAGTTTGAAAATCAACAAGTCCATTAAGTATGCATGCTCTACTATAGTTAAGTCTATGGTAGACAGTATGGTCTCCAGTAGTCAGGTCAACTAGGTTTATTCACAGGCCATTAAAAAAAAAACCCTGCCACTGTGCATCATTACATATTATTATCTATAATATATCTACTTTGGTGAAAGTGATTTCGGAGTCCACTTTCATTAGCAAACTGGAATGAATTATTATTTGGCTGCAAGTTAAAAGTAAGAAGGTGGTGTGTTCTTATCACAAATTAGTGACACCCTTATTTTTATTGTTTTAGTTAAAATCAACTTTTGAGGTTACAGGCATCTTACATAGAACATAAATTTAAAATTTGCACATTTCAGTGCAGATATGAGTGAAACCAAGAATTGCATAATATTTTAAGGTATATTGCAATTGGTGACTCACATTGCAAATTTTCTAGTAGCATTTCAAATATTTATATTAAATGAAGTGCAATAGCATATCTTTGTATAAACTTTCTTGGTTAGAATCGAGTTGGTCTTATTGAAGCAAGAGGGTATTTAAAAAACGTAACACATAAAGTTTCATTGTCATGGTGCTGCATAGCTTATTATGAGAAATGTAATGATTGTGACGATACATATATTTTGACTGCTAAGTCAAAGGAATGCAGGCTCGGAGAGACTAGGTTATCAAGCAAGTTCATAACTAGAAGTCAGAGCAATGAGAAGCACTGGTAATTAAAATGAAAAAAAAAAATGTTTGATAAACAAGAAATCTGTTGCCAAGAATTGTTAATTTGCAGTATGATCAAATCTATTCTTGAAAAGTTATTTTATGTCATTTTGAATTAGATAGAGACTAAGAAAGTATATGGTTCTACAGTTGCTTACACTGTGAAGCCATAGCATGTGTATTAATGAAAGTATACTGTATCTTACAATCAGCTGATATTTTCTCGAGTGATTGTTTACATAAATAGTTGTACATTTTTTTCATAACCTAAGAAATTAAGTACGCAATATTACAATTTACAATAGGATTTATCAAGCCAGTGCTAACAATAAGCATCAAGTTTCCCAAGTCTATTTCAACCTAACTTAACCTATACCATGAAAAATTTTCCATTAAATAATTATCCATCCTAGATAAGTAATATAAACATCTAAAAGAACGAATATCTGAACATTGGCATGGCAACGCCAGCAGAACAAGTAAAGAAACAACACAAAAAGTATCAAAAGATCTGCTATCACTCATTGAAATCATGCTTCTGTGATAACAACTGGCATGATAATAATTATCATAATTTTAACAACAGCCACAAACAGCTGTCAAAACAGTCTCAACAAACTTTCTTAAAACAACCTGCTACCACACACTGCTTAGCAACAGCAGGGGCCTGAAAATCACACGACTACGCTAAATAATCGCTAAAATACTATCCCAATACTTGTTACACAACCTGTGAATTAGAACAGGCTGTCAAACACACTCATTGAGAAAAAAAGAGCGTGATGAGGAGCAGCATACGGCACGCGGGGCGCCAGGTGCTCGCCACACCACCTATAGCTACGTTCGTACTCACGTAAGGTCAATCGGTACAAAAAACACATATTTGCAGCAGCTCATTCGCTTAGTCACACCGACGGAGAAGATAAACGGGAAAGGTCGCGCGTGGCACAATTCCATACTTTCACATTGCAAAATTTTTGGCACTAGGGACGGAGGGACGGGGCGGCGGGCTGGCGACGTCAGTGGCCCCTCTAACTCGCAACGCTCACGTATCCACACGCTCCGTTTCCGTTACGCGAATCGCACTATATTCCGATTTACTATTTGGAAGGTTGTCAACACATCTCGTGATCATAGCACTGCACAAAGCACTCCCGAGACAACCTCGCGAGTGTCCGAATCGCAACATCGAATCGGGTGTCATGGGCTCGTGGACCGTTTTCGTATCTCAACTACTTTATCGAACTTACGATCATCAAAACTCTGAAACTTACATTGTAATTGTTATCCAACGCATTCAGAAGTCGATTACTTAGTTCATGAGCGTTATTACTCATTTATAAACGAAAATATTTAACTAAATACGACGAACGTGTCTTCGGCTGCGTCGTAATGGCGGACCGACGACTACGTATGCCCGTGCCAGGGCATTTTAGCCGAATAATTCAACTGATATCTACCGAGGCGACGCACACTCGTGTTTTTCCGTTTCTTTTGACGGCAGAACTTTATTTTGATAATTCGTGTCACTAGATGGCGCGGTGTATCAATTAAAATATTCACGTCATCATAGTCCTAGAATTATGAAACTTTTTTGCAAACTACAAATTAATAAATGGTTGTTAGCTATTGTACAATTATTCAATCTCATTTCAACATTGTTCTAAAAGATAACAATGAATTTTCATACGTCTGGTAACATTCCAACGTCATTTAATAATGTTTTTTTTAATGGCAAGGATTATTCAATGATGTTCGAAAATTTGCTCAATAGATGGCAGTTTTTTTAATTCTCAATATTTAAGGGCAGGTGGAGGATTTTTAGTTTTCTTCTTTATCTGTATTTTCTAAAAAAAATAAAATTAAAATAAAAATTATAATGTTTATTACATTTAAATTATAATTATATTAAATGAGTAACTTAGTATTGAAGAATAATTAAAACTAAAAATTAGAATTGTAACTTAGTTTTTGTGTAAATAAAATTATGTTCATATATTATGGAATTTAAATTTTTCTTTGAAATAAAAGATAATTATCAATTAAAGAGAGATATGTTCGTGTTAGTTAACGTATAGAGTATTTTTTATTTATATAGTTTACTGTGATCGAAATAGAAAATAAAATCCTATACATATAGAAAAATAATGCACCTACCTGCTTATTATGCCGAATCAAACAAAATTTTGAAAAATCCTTTTAATATATTTGTAATATCTTAAAAAGTATAATATTATTTTGTATCTTGGCGATTGTAGATGTATGTTTTTAAATTAGAAAAAAAAGGGTAGTATTTAAACGCAAATCATAAAATATCCTTTTTCTATGCAATTAAATACCGAATTCCCATCAAAATTACTGATTGCACAACAAAATATTCAACTCAAAATATCACTAAACACACTACAATTTATTTTCACAGCGCACAGCAATTTTTCCTAAAGTAAAAGCTTTTTTATCAATGCACAACTAATAATCTTAATGCACATTATACATGTTAACTCTTTTTCTTTTAAATATAGCTTCTATTTTATAATATTTACAGCAGTTTTTCTAGATCAAACAACATTTTATTAGTCACAGTCATCTTATTATTTATTAATTATCACATAATGAGATCAGCAAAAGAAATATAAAATTAGATACAAAATTGTAATTTATTGAATTATTAAAGCGGGTCTTGCTTTCGCGGGGCGTCCACGCTTCCTTTTTGCCCAATAGGCACATTTTTAGCTTCTGCAGGTGGCGCCACGTACTGTCGTCTGTTACGATCTATGATAATAAGAAATTGGTAGGTAGTATAATATTATTTTATTTAGTGGGTAGATTCAAAAAGGGGTCGGAGTATCACAAAGATTAGCTAGCACTCGCCGGCCGCTGCCGCGGCACGCTCGCTTCGCTCGCTCGGCTCGCGCTGTGTTATGGTCGCAGTTCTAACCTAACCTAACCTACTACTTTACCCATAATTGACCTATGCCATAACTATAGCTTTTATTTTTATATTATTTACTCCAGTGACGAAAAAACGCGCGAAGTTTTTCAGTTAAGTTGTTCTGCTTTTAGAAATAATGCAATGTAAAAGGATTTTTTAACACGCTTATATTAGCTTCACCTGTATGTTTGTTTGTTTGTTTGTTTGTTTGTTTGTTTGTTTGTATGTAACCGACTCCTTTGGACTCGATTTTGACCCACTTTAAACGGACAGATTTCATTCAAATTTTGCACACCTGTCAAAGATCGATGACAATGCAATAATTCGATAAAAAAAATTAAAAATATATAAAAAAAAAAAAAAAAAAAAAACGCTCTTATAAATAAACCAAACTAAAAAGTAGAAAATAAATAATAGTACAACAAAATCTGTTTTTCATATTTGTCTTAATTTTCAAGAAGCCATGCTCGGTAAATTTAATGATTATTATAACAAAAATAGTTTAAAAAAACAAAAAAACACGCTTTTAAAGTACTTCTAACTAAAAAGTGAAAAATAATTCCTAATATAAGCTGAAAAAAGCGTGGGGCGCTCTGTGCCATATTTTTCGTCTATCGAGCAACCCACGCTTTTTTCAGCTTATATTAGGAATTATTTTTCACTTTTTAGTTAGAAGTACTTTAAAAGCGTGTTTTTTAGTTTTTTTAAACTATTTTTGTTATAATAATCATTAAATTTACCGAGCATGGCTTCTTGAAAATTAAGACAAATATGAAAAACAGATTTTGTTGTACTTACTGGTTAATATGCGACTGGGATAGTTATTTTGCTATGAAATATGGTAAATTTGATGTGCAGTCAGTATTTATGCTATGCATGTAGTATTTTTGTACAAAAATAAATTTAACTGTATTGCATTATGAGGAAAAAAGGAATGTCATATTGATGTGTAATTTCGAATTATCTGCAGTTTGAGTTTTGTTAAACATTTAGTTTATCTGTAGTGAAGTAAGTTATTTGATGCAAAAAAGAATATAAATGATGAGTATGTATTGATAGGCGATTATTTATTTGATATGCAATATAATATATCCCGAAAAAAAATTGTTTTTGCCTTGCAGTATTGATCAATAATGGGTCGATTGGTAATGTTGCAAACCCTAAATAAACTGTACCTGAAACGTTTTTTTATAAATTATTTACTTGGAACGCAACTGTAATGATACCAGAAAAAAAACCCATTAACTTAAATTGCTATTTAAAGGGACTTTAGGTGTATAAAGTGGGCACCCCATAGACTTAGCAGGACACCCCAAAGAATAATAATCTTGGGAACTCAGAGTAAGTATTAGCTGTGGTATTAGGTAGAGATGACATAAGCATTTAAGTTGCGTACACCCGTAAAGGACGGCAAGAAAGTACATACATTTCATGGGGTTACCAGTGGTACCCAATTTTCCCAGAAATAATATTGTTATGCTAGACCTTTTCCATTTGTCAATGTACTAGGCAAAGAAGTTATATTTTGCAGTACTAAAGCGGCTAAAATTACTGGCACATGAGGCATAACACCGTAGTCCTCAGCTGCAGCGACGCAACTATAATCTGCTTTTGTGGATTGTTGATGTTCATGGGCTGTACTCCACTTACCATCAGGTGGACTACACGTTCGTTCGCTGTGTTTTTTTTCGCTTTCTCAACATTCATACATAAATAAAAAATAAGGTACTTGCAAAAGAACAAATATAATAAAAAATATATTAAATAAGACCAATAGACGTTGGAACCAGCGTTTAATTGTGAAGTCAAATGATGAAGAAGTGGGTTAAATAAAACTCAAAATTAAATATAATTTGTATTACTATCCCTTAAACAAAATCAACTTAGTGTAAAAATTTGTAATTTTTACTTGGTTGTCTTGGATTTTTTTTGTCCAATAATGAATGCGTACATTCAGATACTTTTTATAATATCAATGATAAATTATCACTTCGAACTCTGATCTACACATCATTTTCTACTTTAAGTTAAAACATTGAATTACTGACAAGATTAATAAGCTTATTAATAATAATATGTCCTACTGAGAATATTATATTGACAAGAAATGCGAGTATATCTTGACAATGTAATAATTTTACTAATACTTACATTGAATGATCGGCAACTATTTCCAGCAGAAGGAAGAACAGGTGTAACATTTACTTCAGTATTCAGAACCTAAGATTTTTTTTATGATCAATTAAACAGTAAATATCCACCGTCCCTACTGCAATTCCCGACTTGGGTTAGTAATAGAAGTAGTCAAAGCTTCATCAGCCATTGGACAGATTTGCACAATAGATAAGAAACTAAAACAAATTATACAGTAAAAATACATAATTAATTTGTATGCAATTTGTTTGTATCGACACATACATTATGTGTGATAGTATACCTACTGATGTAGAAGGTATATCTATTGTTGGTGGGTTCTGTAAATTATAATGCGCTACTTAAGTAAATCTAACACGAAAAAAATACGCACGACTAGTAAGAAGCATACTTACATTACATATGTAAAGTGTCGATACTGAAAATTCATAAAGATAGGTCATTCGTTGGGTCTTTCTAAAACATCTATTTTCAAAATGTCTTGAACATATTTTAGAGTGCTTAGTTGGTTCTCAATCTTGTCGTCCTGTAGATATTATCCACATAATTATGTCGTACGTGGGCTTCTTTGGGAAATCTAAAAAAAGATTTACAATCAATTATAAAAACTATATAAAAATTAAGTTATTTAATTATTCTAGTCTTTATTGATATCTTGAATATTATTATTTATCACAATGAAAAAAATTATACAAGAATTAAACTTTCTACTCATTCCCAAATTCCAGGGAAAGTTTCCACTTTTGGGCAGGTATCCCTAGAGAATATATAACCCAGCCAAACAGAAAAGTAACTATACCAATGGCAAATTCACATGTTTTTATGATAACAATAAGTTTATGGTAAATATTTCACAGTTTTATCGAATTCTTTGGTGTGAAGTTGTATGTTGACAGTAAAAATGGAGCAAATAATACGACATTATTCTAACGATAAAATTTTTTAACTGTCACAACGGCATACTACATTTGGTAGTGTTATACAACAAAACGTGATTTTTTAGAAAACTTATATTACTGAAAATAACTGTTTATTTGTATTGATTTGAGAATTGTCGGGCAACCAGATTCTAAGGGGATGCATTACTAACTGAAAACAAGCTATCCTAAGGTTTGAAGTGATACTTACTTGTGAAAAGTTATATTTTCCTGTTTACGCTCACTGCGGCTTTTGCAGCCAATTATACAACACTGCACCATGTTTATTGTTCACTACAGTCACTACGGTATGTTTAGGGCACGGAATATGGCTATGTAACTAGTTTAAACTAGGAAAAAAACGACTTCTTTCCACTACCGACGCGATATTTGTTAGGCAAATTCAAATTGGTCAAACAATAAAAAGCTGTACGGTGACAGAGACAAAAAAATAATATTGCTTTCTCTGTCGTTTCTACTGATATTGTATCTCTTTTTAAAGTACTATGGTTACTATGGTTACGAGCCATGCCAAATCCAGTACTATCCTTCATCCAAGCTCGGGAAGGATAGACGCGTAGATAGAACCTAACAATAACCTTAAATCTTATTTTTCTCTCTTATGGTCTTACTGCTTTGGAGAGATAGGGATCAACATATGTTTCTCGGTGTCAGGGTATATACATGGAATCTTAAGAAAATTACTTGTATGTCACCGAATCTGTACATTTGACTTACAAATGCCGCCGATTTGCAAACGATTTGACAGGTTTTATGTGAATTTTATTCATTGAACATTTTTTTTTTGATAATCAATTACCTGATTTCTGTCCGTAAAAACGTGACATAATTTCGGTCATAGTATGTTGCTATTTCTGTGGATGCGGATGCCAATCTTACCATATTACACAATCTGGGTCGGTGCACGGTGAAAAGGCTAACAACAAATTAAAAGGCTAATAAATGAAAATGAACCAAGAAAGCTTTCTGTTCTCTTTCTTTTGGATATTAAAACAGTCTTGCTTTTTTTTTGCTGAGCTCCATGGATACGGATATCCGGCACGACTGGCACATATATTTTTTTGTCACTAGAGCTACATGATTAAATATCGTACACTTGCTAAACTTCTAACGAGCAAGCAGCATTTTTACCTATTTTAGTAGGATTGGCGCTGAAGGATAAATTACAATTATTGACTAATAATACAATCTCTGGGGTAGTGAAAAACGACGCATTCTGCTGTGATTAGTCGGCGAGACCGATTATTAGATTCGGTGAAATTCACATTTATTCAAAACCGTTATATTTAATATTATTTGCCGCACCACCATGCAGTATATTTCAAAGCGGCATAAGTTATGTAGCACTTTATGAAGTTATTATTTATTTATTATTTGTTCATTTATCTAGTTTATTAGCAATTGTTGTATATGTAGGTAGGTATAATAAAAGTATAATAATTTTAAATTTACCTGAACATAATAATATTTATTAACATTCGGGTTACTTTACGAATGGTACAAAACCGAATGTGCCTACCCCGAATACTTTCAGATTTGTTATATTTTTAACCAACTTAAAAAAAAGAGAAGGTTCTCAATTCGATATTATTTTTTTTACCTTTAATAAAGTACAATTAAATTGGAGATTTACACTGGAGTGTATCTTCAGTATATACGCAGCCTGAGATACCGGACCTAGAAGCTCTAAATTAACAAAATGTAATGAAAATACCCTTTGAAAAAAAAAACGTGTGGTTGGGAAATCAGTCACCTTTGGTTACGATTTTCCATTTCATACATATTTATACACGTCACTGGCCACACTTTGGGGACATTTTGTTTGATCATGGCAGCCCTGGCAAGCCCATCAAATTTGTCAATTTTCGATTCGTGATTCGTGCGAAGTCGTGTGTTGCGTTAGCTATCATGGCATAAAAAATATTTGCATTATCAATCATTGAATACTTTGATTTTACTAAATGTTTACACATGATTAACATCAATGGTGTCATGTAAATAGACGGTGAAGCTGTATTGTTGTATATCGGGGAATAAATGGGGCAAATATTAGTGCATTTGTGTGTTGTGCAGTGAGAGTAACGATGGATCGCCGATGTTCCCAGTCGGTCCGGACACTTATGTTCGACGATTCGGACTCTGATCCACCTAAACCTGGACAGAAGAAGGATTTGTCGTCTTCCGGAGCTCCTTTGTCGTTGAACCAGAGCGCTGAAGGTATGTAACATTATCAATATTATGGTTTTTAAAAGTGTAATAATGGGTAGGTCGAAGCGCGGTTTCGTAGTGTTTTCAAGGTTTACTTGCTGTCAACATAATTTCGAGGGCGTGAATGGACGGGTGACGGGTGCTGCCTACGGGTGAAATAGATTTGTGCGCTAAATAAAAATCCAAATGAATGTTTCCATGCGACTCCGAAGACTCGTGTTGTGATTGCGAAACACATAATTGCATTACTTTGACCTAGATGATGTTTTTGCTGATATAAATAAACAATCTCGGCTCTAATCGCTTTAGGCACGATTCTCTTATTATTGCAACTTCATTTCCGTTAACTGTATCAAAAAATATATCAACCATTAATTTTTTTTATATAAAAAATTGTATATCTGTAATCATAACATTAGAAACTAGACTTGTATACATGTAGGTGCTGCTGATAGTGCACTGCTTATAACTTTTGTTAGATAATTCCTAAGCTCCTACAGACAAATGCCTCCTGGGGTCTATGAAATAAAAGATTTGAATTTGAAACCATTTGTGATAAAAGGTAGTCAATCACATAGTTTGTTTTTAAACTGATATGAGTTTTAGTAGATACATAATATGTTGTACATAATGTGTTTAGTTTTGTATTCTTATGCCTTCAATACTTTTTATTACATAGTTTAGGGTGGTATTCAATTATTTAATATGTTTTTTCAATTTATTTGACCAAACAAACAAATCTATTTTTGTTTGTAATTATTTCATGAGATTCTTCAATCTCATGAAATAATTACACTGGATGCAAAAAATATAGGTATATACATGCTTAACAATTCTGATCTAGATTATTTTTTTATTAGTGTTTTACTATTTCTCTGCTTTGCCAACAAGAAAATTAGCACATAATTAAATCTTTCATTTGCTCATAAAAATATAAATAAGTAATAAATTTTGTGTTTCTTACAATAATGTTTTATTGATCATAAACAGTAGCTTTTGTTTTTTTTATGTTATCTAACTTTATAGTCAGAAATGAGGCCAATTTCTGTAATAAATATTAACTATCTAGAGATTGAATGTTCCAAATCCATTGATTGCTTTATATGTTACTCAGTGATGGGGCAACACGCAGAGAAACAGGATTTTTAAACACTATTTTATTGACAGCTTAAACACACTCGGCCGCATACAGAATCGGTCTGCTGTCTCGTCAAGTCAGTCTTGTCGTCCTATTCTTTTTCTATTCGTCTTTTAAATTTAAATATTATGTCAGTCCAACTGGCTAGCTTCGCCAGCCAATGTCAGTCAACCAAAAAAGTCCACAACACTCAGAAATCAGGTTTCAATAGGTCTGGTCACTGGACACCATCCACCAGGCACAATTTTATCTCACCACATAGGACCTGAACAACAGGGAAGTGTGGGTGTTATCACCACACCCTTCTGGATGTAATGTTATGGATGCTTGTATACAGTGGCGTAACTATACCATTGGGGGCCTGTGGCAGAAATATTGAATGAGGCCTAGTAAAAATTTATACGTTGAAGCCTACCAGAGGTTCAGAACCGGAATGTAAACATTTTCACCTTAGAATTCAAGTTTAAAAAAAAAAATGTCTTCTGCGGTTGTCATTTAAATCTATTTTTTAAAAAATCTTTTTATTTACTTTCTAGGTTGTGGCATCTTGGGCCCGGAGGCCTCCTCGGGCCCGGGGCCCGTGGCATTTGGCCACCTCCGCCACCCTATAGTTACGCCACTGCTTGTATAATACATTTATGACAAGTGTATATTTCCTATAATTGTATGTGTTGATAGAGAGTTATCACTATGATTCATGCCTGAACTGTCTACATTTCTGATTATTATCATTAGAATGATAAAAATGCAATTATGACTCAATTATCTTGACATTCATAAAACATTCATCTCTTTACAAGTTGTAAATATTATACTCTAAGTTCAATGTGTTTTGAAATTAATAATACACCTTAATATTTCTATAATTTATTTATTTTGTTAAGATCAAATGGTGCAGATAGACAAAGAGATTCCATAGGAAAATAATGATGTTGTTTGATACACATTTCCTTAAACCACCTAAATCTATATTGAATAGGCTAATATCAAGAACGACTGTCTTTAAAGTAGCATCAATAGCATATAATGTGGATAAAACTGTGATTTATATGAGAAATTCCATGGAGACAAAGTTGTGGGCACCAGCTAGTTATAAAATCTGAGTAACAAGTCAGATCTTATAGGTAAATAGAATGAATATTGTTACCTATTTCAAGCATGATTGTTTTAATGATTTTTTTTCGTTTTTTGATGCTCTGTAAAGTTTTGTAAATATCATATTGAGTGCACGGTTAGCGTAGCGGTTAAAGCGGTCGCCTCGCCGCTTTCAACTACGCTGGTGTTGTGGGTTCGATCCCCACATGGGACAAATCTTTGTGTTATTCGCAAAGATTTGTTCTTAATGCGGGCGTCGTTTTTTAGAAAATAAAAAATAAGAAAAAATTTATAACTTATTGTAGGTGTGTATGTATATTATTGTATTATAACCAGAGGTCGGAATTAGGTAGAGTTTTTCATGTACTTACACTGATTTCATACAGCGAAAGAATAAAGTGGATATGCCTCAAATCCCGAGATTAATTTTAAAGAACAGAAAAAAAATCCCGTGATTTTAAAAAAAAAAAAATTACTTTTACACAATTTAAACTACTGCACGCGCGACTAAATATTTTAATTCACACAAAAGTTATACAGTAATGTCGGAAGCGAACACTTCAAATCTTACTGGTAATGAATCGGACAAGGAAAATGATTCTGATCGGCCGTTTGAATAAGCAAAACCTCACGATGTTAGGCTAGAAGCAAAAGTATTTGCTCGTATTTATAAAAAAGGCGAAATATGCGTATGAGAATTTGCTTATAATAGTGAATTAATTTAAACTAATAAAATTTTTATGTTAATTATCTTTGCTTTATTTGTCTATCTCTGAGGTTTTAATTATTATTTATTTGAAATATTGTTGGCCACACGGGATTGTCCATTAGAAATCCCGGGAAGGTCCACTTTAATATCAACATTTCGATGCAAGTACATAAAAAACTCTACCTAATTCCGAGCTGTGATTATAACACTAATTCAACTAAGTCGGTAAGCATTTTAACTTTGGCAACCCTAATCCCCTCTAAATTATTAAAGCTAAAACACACCACACAAAACTTATAATACAACATAATATCACGCCGATATTACTCAGAGGGCCATGGCAGAGGTGTACAACATCCACATTTCACCTGTTATATTTAGGTCCCATGGGATAGAGTGTGAGCCTAACGCCATCCACCAGGCACATTTCCAATTTTATGCTGCTATTGTGAATTTCCTGACGGAAATTTGCCTGACCCGGGAATCGAGCCCGAGACCTCGCCGTGACAGGTGCAAACACTAACCACAAGACAATTGAGGCAGTTAAACTAAATTAACTCTCAACAAAGTTGCCAACCCTAACAATTTTACACTGTTCATATCTTTAAGTTAATGTAAAAGACAGGGCATTACAAAAGTAAAGAGAAACAATGCATTTTACCCAATTAAATAGGAATATTAATTGAGTTAATTAATTAAATAGAGGTGCGGACAGGGCGCAGTGTATCAACAGACTCATTTATAAAATGTTGGTGTAATAAATAGTTGTATTTATAACTTGTTATAAGGTGTGTTTTAGTAAAACTTTCCAGTACTCAGTACAATTGTTAAGGCCCTTTTACATGACGCAAGTTTTGCAAGGAAATTCTAATGCTTGCTGTGTTTATCGCTATTAAGACTTATTGCAAAAAAATTCCTGCTTTTCATAACAATAAAATACACCAAAACAAGTGAGAATTGTCATTTTTTTGGCGAAAGTTAATATCATGTGGGATCTCAACATCAAAAGTGAAATGTATGCGCCTCTAACAAAAACAGTGATAGTTCAAAAGACAACATGAACAAAGTGTCTTCGCCTTAATAAAAACTAAGTAAAGTGTTATTGGATGCCTCTTAGATTTATGTTTACATATTAATTTAGGTTAAAATATAATTACTCATTAGCCTTTATGGGCTAGATTGTAATAAAATAAGATATTTGTGATATATTACAATAATAAAAAAAAAATGCGCCTCTAACCGCGAGGTCACGGGATCGATTTCTGGGTCGAGAAAAGTGTGATATGGGATTTTCCTGTAAGCAAATTATTAAACTGCAGCTCGACAGGTAGATAAATCGAGGTTTATCTTGGCGACAGCATAGACCACCTAAGCCAAGAAGAGATGTATTTGAATGACCAATCAGGATATTGCTATTTCCACATCGCCTCGTAGCTTAGCTTCGGTAATGAAACCTGATTGGTTATTCAAACACATTTCCTCTCCGCTTTGGTGGAAACCGGGTCTAAGTATGGTATAACACCAACTCGCTAGCAGTTATAAAAGTACAGGTTAACGTTAATCAGAGCGTGTGCCCTCTATTCATTGTTGTCTTAGTGTGTCGAATGTCGAACCCGCGACTCTTGCGCCGAAGATAACAATAGATCATGTAATTGTGTGAAAATGTGCCTTATTGTGGATGAGTAGAGTTAATTTTGGTGTGCGTGGCTTCGATCTATGATACATAATTTTCTTATTAGTTAAATATAATGACTTCGTTGCCCACCAATTTTAGATAGCTCGATAGGTATTAATCAAATATGTATTCTGTAACCCAAATAAACGATGATAGTCATATTACTATTTAATGAATTGAAATAAAAAGGAAATGTTTTGTATAACTTAAAGGTACTTAGTTCTTAATTTCGTATTCTCACATTTTAAATCAATATTAAATTTGCGGTATATTCTCGCCAATGCTGCAAATGTAACATCAAAAAAGCTCTGCCGCATCGTTTGATCATAATAATTTTGAAGGACGAACGCCAAAATAAATTGAAGAATACAATTCTTTTAGAAAATTCGGTAAATAATACTTAATCCTTAAATGCTACTTATGACATAGGATTATCTGAAGTATTTTTCGAGCTATTCTTCTTTCTACAAATCTTATATTTACTTAAACCTTTCGTACTACTACTTTCATCTTAAGCAAATAGTATATTTTACCCCGTCTCTTTTCCGCATTCGACGCACTCGCGGGGAATTTTAATGGGCTATTAAACTCCAATTTGTATTCTAGCGCGGTTGAGGGGTTTCTACGACTACCCTCTTATGCAATATTAATGTTATCCAGTGGTGGCTTACTGTAAAGGTTGAGAGAAAATGCAAATATCTTTGAGCGCTCGCTGATGGTATTACCATTGCAAGGAGCCAAGCCAAAGAGTATATCAATGGATTGTTTGATTTGATACGCGAACAACGTTGGGCAAGTGTAGAGCGGTTTAGCTCCGTAGATAGTTAAGGAGCAGGTTTGAGCTGCTACTGTTGTTGCCAAGATAGACCAAGTACTTAACCCATACTATCTTTCTGCTCTTGTCCCATCTTAGGCTGGTTCCTTATTACACAGCGAGGGAGCGGTGCTGTAAAATATTCTACGAGCGCCTGATATTTCTACAAGAATAAATAGGATCATCGCAAAACTTTTATCTTTGCAATGCTTATCAGTGTCTATTACCGTAGTCATTGTGAGAAGAAGTTGGCTTTAACAAAGTCGACCTAAGAACAATGTTCAAGAATCCAAGACTTGCAGGCTATTTTGACTATAGCTTCAAACAGTGAGAGGCTAATCTGGCTAATTACCTGGTGTCTTAAAAGAGAAATCAATTAAAAGAAATATCAGTACAAATAAAAAAAAAGTGTCTGTTTTTAATGTCAAAATAACATTTTTCAGTTGGTATAGTTTTTTGCACGGTAACCTAAAATACAGTTTTTAAAAATGTTGTCTGTCTGTCCGTCTAATCTCTCTCTTGTATTGGCTAATCTTCTAAACGGCTGGACCGGTTTTAATAAAATTTTATATGTAGGTAACAGTCTACAAGGCGCGTAACATAGGCCACTTTTTTATTATTTACCTACCACGGAGGCGAAACCGCGGGAGAAAGTTAGTTTGTTTGTTTGTTAGCGCTAATCTCAGAAATCAATGATCAGATTTTAATAATTATTTTTGTGTTTGATAGCTAAACTATCCATTAAGGTTTTTTGATATTTAACATTACGCTGAACTCCATGGAAGCGGGGCAGTAACGTTTAACGCGGGTCAAATTGCGAGAGCAGCTACTACTTAATATAACGAACGCCACGCGGACGAAGTCGCGGATAAAAGCTAGTTGCACAATAAATGTGTAGTCAAGGTATCTACTACTTTCATTGATACTATTGGGGTGCATGAAAGGAGCCTCCCCGAGTGGCGTACACAACGATTCCCGTCCGGCGCACCCTGGGCAATTTGCGGATCCACCAAAGGCTAATCCTTTCACCACGATGGCAAGTCAAAATAAAATTTGACTTAGCCATCGACATGACGAAGAAGAGATTGATACTATTAATCAGTCTCATATTCATGTCGGAAAGTGTATAGGCTCAGCTATGTAATACACAGGTGTGGCCTCATATTTAAATTCCATATTGCCGTAATGTAGTAATTCTGATGGTCGATATAAATTTAATTATGTACTTGATATGCATTATAAATACAGAGATAACAGTAAACATAATTGAAGTTTTATTTTATTATTGGCCTCGATTGATTATTATTACATTTATCTGATCAGAAATAATGTGATAATTATGTTTTCTTTTTTCGTTCAGATAGCAATGTTATGCCTAATTACCTAATTTGTAATTACGATATAAACGATTGCTTAGTAGCCTAAATGTATATTTTGATAGTGTTGCCGTGCTGTGGTTAGAAACGTGGTCCTAAGGCTATCGCTAGCAAACTTTAATTTCTTCTGATATTACTTGCTATTGATTTCTACTCAATACATGTGACAATTTGACACGGAAATCCTGAATAATCTTGTGTGGTGTTTCATCTAACGCTAAAGTTTACATTCTGAATTAAATACTCAAAATAACTACCCCAGTCGGGCCAGCAAAACGAGCGTGAGATAGATTTTGTCGCGTTTCTGTTATATTTACCCACAAATATTATGAGAAAACGGGACCAAAATCTATTTTGCGCCTTTTGAACTGCAGTACTCACAATATCGACTTCCGACTTCAATATACGTGCAGCAATTTACCATCAGTTGGATTGCCAAAGAGTGTGCTGTCGCATGAAACAACAAAAACATTCAATTTGATACGATATAGATCAATCAAACGAACATTTCGCAACGGATTGATAAAGATCTGGCATGTTATTTATATTTCGCCACCGGTGTGGAAGTTTTATATAATAACAGATGTATATCAATTATATTATAACATAGCAGGTCTAATCACCTTTCCAATGAGTGTCGCAATGCCCTTATTAAACCAGATATAGGGTTAGGGTTATCACTTGCGAAATCATCTTGAATTGAAGTTAAAATTCACTCTGAAAAAAACCGATGATAGAATTAAGGAACCCAAATTCGGATCGGAATGACGACTGATGCGTTTCTCGTGTGGTACGAGAAACGCATCTAAACTCACAGCTGTCAAACGAACTCTGACAAAATTCTCGAAGTTTACGCACGTGATGGGTCCGAGTGTATTATACAATGAATTGCCAGATACGATCACTGCAGCACCTACTCTTGGCCTGTTTCAAGTCCCAACTAAAACGCTGGCTTGTCGAGCAAACATGTTATGACTATGATGATTTTTTTTAATTGTAAAGTACAGAACTAATATTTGACATAATTATTATTATTTGTTAGTAAATTGACATTTAATCAGTATTCACATTTTTATTAGTACTTAAGTGTAAAAAAATCTGACAACTTTATTATATTTATTTTTGACTATATTTATTGACATTGTGTTAAACTTGACAAAATTCTCGGACTTGTTATTTTAAAATTAATTTGGATGTATGTAATTAAAATTGACATATACCATACGATAATATAATTATCGTATAGTATATGTCAATATTGGAAAATATGACATGTAAATTGACTTTATGAAAATAAATGAATATGAATATGATGCTCATAATCTCTCATTGCTACTTATGTCAGCGAGCTACAGTGCCCGAATCAAGCAAAACGTTCAAGGATAGATCGATTAAATTGTGGCAACCCTAGATAAGGCTGTCATTGCACAAGTGCACAGTACTCTATATACAGTCCATACATAGTGATGTCATACATAGAACATTAATTCATGATCACAGGTATTATTTTTAGCGATTACTATTGATACGCATTCGATCATTCGATAGTTTTAGAAGACAAGTGTTAGAAACTGTCTGCTCCCATGAAAAAACGTCGTAATTTTATGTATGTAACAGGTACTGGGTGAAGGTATTACATATTTTTAATATTCGTATTTTTATATTCTCTTTACATTTGAACAAGGAAAATATTCTTTTAATCAAATAATTTTAATTATTCCTTTATTGCCATTATGGTGGGGGATTCCACCATTGATGCTATATATTTATAGCTAACCGCATCACACACCATATAGGTAGTGCTCCTGTCTTTATAGGGATACTAGAGCATACCTATATTTTCGCAAGTCTTTACCTACTTTGTTCGTATGTCATGTTACTTTGTAGCAGCTCAAGTACTAAGCCAATTTTGACCAAACGTTCGGATATGTATTGATTTCTTGTGGACTTTCTGGCTGAGCGTAAGGGTGTCTCATTTTTGCTTGCGACTGGGCATTACCATTTTTGACCTATGACAGAAACAAAGCAAAGTAACCTATATTCAGATTAGCAAAATCTTTATCTTTGCAAATATATTTAAACTATCATTTTCTAGAAAGATTTATGTTCGATAACAGTACTATGAATCACACGTTGCAAAATTTCCATGAAAAATCTGTGCGAAAAGTTATCGATATAAAAAAAATATCTGTCATCGATTCTGGCAATCTTATCACATCGATAGCGTCTGTCGGACTGTTCGCTAGAGTGCATTCACTGCGATAGCGATAAACAATGAGTACAGAGTAGGAAATCGAAAATCGATTGTGTGTTATCGTTGTTGTTAGCTAATTGATCTAGAAATTATTTTGCGACGTGATGGCACGTTATCACGTAGACAACTATTGAACCAAGCAATTACAAGCAAATTACTAATTAATGATTTCTCGATTGTTTTTATTATGATCTGTTTGTAGAGATAAATAAGTGAAGATCGATGAAAAGATGGCTCGATTGTGTGCAAGATGACATGGCTAAGCTAAAGTGAGAGCGTGTAAGTGCTGATATTATTACATCCAATAGGAAAGTATGAAAGGATTTAACATAATTATTATTACATTGACCTAGTAATTGGGATAACGGCAGGCGGATGAATTAATTTGGGATCAATAATGGTCAGCAGTTTTCATAATGTAATGCATACTCGTGCAATAATAATAATAGAACCAATTATACCCAGTTGATTTCGGTTCGCTCACGAGCTTACCGCAGTTCATAATGAGATGAGTTCATAATTGTAAATGCTATACATGAATACATATACGACATTTTGTACCCATTATGATAATTATTAATTAAAGATTTATTAAATGAGAGTTCTAATAGTGGAAAATTTATTTTGTTGCAGGTACGTTCATAAATTTACTCTTCAGTAAATTCAACTTGGATTATTTAGAGGAAGATGAGGTAAAGATATACCGTAGTAATTCTACTGTATACTTATTTTGATATATGTACACATATTCGCAGGCAGTTCTTTAGTTTTAGTTTTTTTCTAAAAATATAAAGATAATATTAAGTATTTTACTAAAATCTTACCAACCTGGAAGCTGTGAAGTCGTTGCTAATTTTACCTATAAGAAACCTTAAACGCCATTTAACCTTCCGGTCAGAGGTTTATAGGATACCGTGTCATGCTTCCTGTATTAACCGTTAATCCAATATCACTACCCAATAGCTATAACATTCACATCGAATAATACCTTCTTAATACCAAACTATCTTTTAAGATAAGCCACAATACACATGGGATAGTGAGCTGATATATCTCGGGATTAACACCGACCTTTACCTCGGCTTTTTATCAAGGCCACGCGAAAAAAGCGAGGTATTATTACTATTCGCAAGGCCATAAAGATATTGTGGGTAATGTTTATGTACCGTTGTTCCATGGTGTTTATTTTTAATGAGCCTTCTAAAGATGTTTTCGACAGAAAAGAGGTTCTCATTTCTCGTAATCATAACTTTTTTATGTTCCTTGTCATAATGACAGAGTTTCTTTTCGCTAATTTATTACCAGTTTTTCTTTTCTTGTCTTCACCAGTGCTTAGAAGCCGTTTTTCCCACGTTAATCCCACGAATAGTGGGTTATAAATTAGAAAGTTTGAATTATTATGTTCGAATAGTTTATTCGCGAAATAATTAAGGGGATATAGAAGAGAAGTGGCACAGGTAGGGATTCCATTTATTCGATTTTTTCCGATTTTTCCTCTTTGAGCGCTTGTGAGTCCGTGCGGCTTCTATTTTAAAACTTTAGATAAGGCTTTGTTTTTTTATCATTTCATTATTGATTTATTATGATTTTTCAGGTTGTGATTATACCCAATTTAAACATGCCGCCTTCTTCAACTCACAAAGTATCCGTTCTTCTACACGAAACACAACACACATCTAAAAGCCGTAACCTAATGTTGTATTATTTATTTTTTGATGGTCTCGTGCTGCAGAAACCGTTTTTTTAATTCAATAGTAGGTAAACTATCTTAATTTACATTTGTAGTTATAACAATATGGTAATTTAGTAAATTTTCATGCTTGGTAACAGTGTTGGTAACGTAAAGATTATTGTATTCGCTTCTAGTTAATTATTTAGATATTATTATAGTATTGTTGTGTCTTTGCACTAAACAATAAGATTTATTTCATTAGTTTGGCTTTCTCACAGGAAAAAATAGTAAATTCATTTAACATTGGGCAATGCTTAATTTTCGTTATACTATCAACTTGGATGTTTCAAAATAATGTTCTGAAACATTCTCGAATAAAATAATTATTATCTGCTGCCAAATCTTCACATAAGAAAAAAATTACAAATTATTTTATGCTGTTTTTAAATACTTCTGTCAGGATTTGCGATTTTCTACTCGCTTTAATTGAGTTCAATTATAACAAAAACCAATCAATCAAAATTGTGCATCTATTCGTTTTATAAAAAAAAACATTTCAAATCAATGTTAATCTCAAACATGGTGAAATCTAATCGAGTTCTATTTGGCCTGTAATTATTTTGAATATGCAGATACTGCCTACACGTCTTCCAAATAGGGTACACGTTACAAAGTTACAAACGTTAACTTTTTAATTAAGATTTAAGTGCACTTTGTGTGTCAAATGTAGGGAATGTCATGCCAACCACAGACGCACAAACTAAGCATTGTCAAGAACGACTTTATTCTATGATTTTTTGTGAAGTATGTCAACTGCACCGATCTCTAATTGCTGTGTGCGAGTGCGCGATTTACTTGTGGATATGATTGTGTCGCCATATCAGAGAACAAATACATATTATGCCTGCCTTATGCGACTTTAGTACTTCTTCTTATCAAATCAATAATCGACTAGTTCCATCCCTAAGTTTGGGACATCCCTATCTGTCACAACTGTCAACTAATCGCTTTGCCGCGCTTATTGAATGTCGGTCTTGTAAAAATAAGTTTTATTTATGTTATTAAAAACGTTTCTTCAAAAAAATTGCCAAATTATCACTGCCCAGAAAACAATTTGCATAATTTAATTTGCCAAATTACAACGTGGCAAATATTCTCTTCCCAACTAATTGCAACCCAATGTTTGGCAAGTAAACAATTGGACAATATGTCACTTCCCAAACCAACTTTTAACGAACATCATAAATTTAACTTGTTTCGCTAATCTCTTTTAAACATCTTGTAAAAATCGCAAAAGGCTCACACCTAGGCAGCCGCTATAATGACATCTACAGCAGTCAGCTGCAGAGTAAACTCACCCCTTTTGAAGCGCAAAGAAGTAAGATTTCTCTACAGCTGACTGTACTTTCAGATGGTCGATTATCTGCCATCATAGCGATACATTACTAATTTGAAGTTGAGTTCAAGTTGTGACTATCAAGTTAGCGTCTCCTTCGACCATGACTTAGTTCAGTGCCCTTCATGCCTAAATAATTGTGGCTGATTGATCATGACGTGTCGTGATTTATCGCCCGATTGGCACGATGTAGGTTAGGGCCAGTTATGGAGTAGGGTTACCATGAAATAGGAATTATTATCTCACGTCAAAAACGTATTGATTAACAGCTTTTTTATTTTCTTGGAAGGTATCGAATCATTGCGTGGAAGTGACGTTGATGTGTTATTTCAGCTTGCAAAGCACTAAGAACTGTTGTTTGTAAACTGTGATCAGTATCGCAGTTTTCCCGGTCGGAGACACAAATTCTTTCGTTCTTCCCGAGTAATTCAAATGCAAATGCAAAATGTCGCTTCAAGAGAGCTATAGTGAAAACTTTAAATTGAATTTTTATAAAGCATCCACTCGTACTTTCTAGGTTTTCTTTGATCAATTTTGCTTTGACCTTAGACTAGCTTTTATCAGAATGCTTCTTGAGATCATAAGGTAGCGGTATTTTTAACCGACTTATAAAAAGAAGGAAGTTCTCAATTCGACTATTTTTTATGTTTTTCGGCGATTACTTGGCAGATACGAGAAATTCTTTTTTGTTTGTTTGGGTGGGTATACTTGTCATGTGTTTCCATGGTCATCTGGTCACAATTTGATGATGAGATCCTAGAGGAATCGAAGGCAACCCTCAAATTTAATAAACTGGCTAATCGGATATTTGCATCTAGCAGTCAGCACCTCATATTGCTGAGCTGATTTTGGAAAGTACAGCAAGAACGGTTAGGAGTGTGGGGATAATACTTAAAATATAAGCACCTTAAGACCGTTTACTCTATAATTAAAGTTATACACAGATAAGGCGAGACGTTGAATATAACTTATGTATATTCATATAAGAAGTTAAGTGTAACAAAGTAATCTACATAGTATAATTCTGTTTTCGTACCCGTCCTTATAACTGCTGGACAAGCCGTCTTAAACGAGAATGATTCATGGTAAAGATAGAATAATATTAGAAATAAGAAAATAAAAAATATTAGAATAATAAGATATAATATTAATTGGCAGAAAATAATCAGCACAGACTTCAAGAACGATTTAATCGACTTATTGCATTACGTTATTAAATGCTTTTTCGAAGTACTTTAAGTCGGTCCTCTTTTTTCAATTTTCATTTTAATTTTAATTTGATGACCCAAGGCAAGGCAAGCAGCAAGTTGCATTTCATTACAGCGGCAAAGCGTCAACGTAATTCCGTTTCGTTAATACGTAAAAGGTAAAAAACGCAGGTCAGCGTATAAGCGACGTGATACGGATTTAAATTAGGTTCTTGTTTACCAACATGCAAATTTAATAGGAGTGTTTCGTAAGGACTACGAAAAACACTCCTGTTCAATTTCTCATGTTTTTGTTGTGTTGAATGCAAGATTTATGATTGAATTGGAAACGTGGTTTGTAATGGCATTGCCAAGTGATTTGTAGACGAAATACTGAGAAACATTTAATTTACTGTTTTATAAATCGGTTAGCAAGGATACACTTGGTTTAGTTATTTATTTATTTATTGTACACCTTAAGTTTACAATTAGAACTTTTTTCTAGTGATTACAGTAGAATGGGTCAATCACTAATAGTGATTTCTGTTAGTCAACCTTGGGATAGAACTAAATTTAGTAGAGTTTGGCGTAGTTGTTTGCGTTCAAAAAATATAACATAACACATCATAATGATGAGATGCGCTTCGGTAACCGCTAGACCGAGGCAGTAAGCAGTTGCCAAGTATAGGCTTGTATTTATAGATAAATTTAAAAAAAATAATAATAATTAAATCATAGTCTGATAATAATAATTGTCTGCACGTGTGGTGTAGTGGTTTAAGCGGTCGCCTCGCCGCTCTCCACTGCCCTGGTGTTGATATATACTAAAAAAATAAATAATGGTCTAGTAAATTTCTTATCAAGAACGGGTGTTCTATGACAAGATATTAAATTATTCAAATTATGAAATACGAGTGTTATTTACATAATGTTGGTCTATTTAGTCGACCGCGGTGCAAGACAGGCTGCGACTCAGGCGCGACGAGTCGAACTCTCTTGAAGATGCCTAAAAGTATAGTATAGCTATAGGCGAACCCGCGGTCGACTAAATAGACCAACATTACGTGAGTAACACCCGTATTTCATAATTTAAATAATGTTACACACTCACGTCAGTTTTAATAAAGATATTAAATATCTAAATAAAAACCTGACACATTTTCCAACCCTGTCACCGTCACAATACAGTGAAAGGCCGATATAGACTTCTTAACATGATCTGATCTGTATCATTGTCAACATAACAAGACACAACATGTCCGGATATGATCGATTGTGTGGTCATTCTACTTTGTTTGATCGACTGATTGTCTTTATTTAATAGGTTATCGGTTTCGTTATGTCAATTTGTTTGTTTGTTTATAACTGTTTGTCCTTCAGATGTGTGTAGATTATTCTGTGTCTGGTTGTGATTAAGAAGTTTTGAGGATCGTGAAGATTTTGTATAAAGAATTTGCTTCAGTAGAATAAAAAAAACTAAAACGAACACGGTTTCAATTTGCATACTCTTTATACAGTCCATTTCGATTTATAAATGCCGTAGTATAATAATAACAGCCCTGTATCTAATACATGTCCCACTGCTGTGCTCGGGCCATAGTCCACCACGCTGGCCAAGTGCGGATTGGTAGACTTCACACGACCTCGAGTACTTTTTAGGCACTCTCAGGCATGCAGGTTTCCTCACGATGTTTTCATTCACCGTTAGCGAGCGATAATTTATATGCTAAATAGACACATATCTTCGAAAAGACGAATCTTAACGATTTATTGACAGAGGTGTGTGCCGTGGGTATGAACCCGAGACCTTTGACTTCGCAGTCCTACTGTCTCCCACTCGGCTATCAATGCTGCCGTAGTTATATAAAAATCGAATCAATTTTACGGCTTCAAATGATATAAAGGACCTTTTTAGGGTTCCGTAGTACCTACAAGGAACCCTTATAGTTTCGCCATGTCCGTTTGTCTGTCCACGGCATAGCGACGAAACCGTTGGTGCTAGAAAACTGAAATTTTGCATGAACATGTATGTTAACTAAACAAAGAAAGTCGTAGAATAAAATTTGGAAAAATATTTTTTTTTCAGGTAGCTCCCCTACATGTAAAGTAGGGATGTTTTTTTTTTTGTCGCCTACCCCATAGTGTGGGGTATTGTTAGATAGGCCTTTTAAAAACGTTTAGGGGTTGCTAAGACAGTTTTTTGATTTAGAGATTTGTTTGCGAGATAATTAACTTTAAAGAGCAAATTTTTGTTCGAGTAGGGCGTCCCCCCCCCTCTAAAAGCTAAACTACTGAATCCCAAAATCTGAAAAAAATTGTGTCGGTAGTACATTAAATGAACTTTAAAGGAAAACTATAGCGGATAAGTTCACTTCATTAGTTCAAGAGGAATAGGGGTCCGAAATGTCAGATGCAGTTACTCAGAATATTTCGTTCAAAATTCTTGAAACATAAATAAACATACATAATACATATATAAAATCACGTCTTTATCACACGGGGGTAGGCAGAGACGATGGAACGCCATGTGCTTCGCTCCTTACATACTTCTTTCGCTTCCTCAACATTCATACATCTCGTCATACGTGCTAGCTGGTTTCGTGTACTACAAACATTTCCTTTCTGAAGGACGCCATTTAGTTAAAAAGTAAAATTAAAAATATTTTTCTACGGAACCCTACTGCGCGTGGCCCGACACGCACTTGGCCGGTTTTTTCTATTGAATACTGAAATCGGAGTGCAAGAAGCGAAAACAGGTCATATAATAATGCATTGCTATCATGTTATTGGCCTGATTATACTGGTACATTACCAAGTTGGTATGACGTTCATCATTGAGTACGCAGACACAACAAGACGCACAAAGCATGTCCCACGGATGTGATCGATTGCGTCCCTACTTATTTAGTTGTAGGTGATTGTAGTCTTTAGCGCTTGATATGATTGTATGTTTGTTTGATATGGGTGCATGAAAGGAGCCTCCCCGAGTGACGTACACAACAATTCCCTACGTCCGGCGCATCCTGGGCAATTCGCGAGTTCTTAAAAGCGAATTGGCTAATCCTTTCACCACGATGGCAAGTCATAACCTTGACCACCTTACTGACTGTCCAAAATGCCCTACCACCTGCACAAAAGAGGCGCTCATGAGCGCCGACGAGAGCGCCATAACAGTGGCCACTTATTGGACCAATAAAATTTGACTCAGCCATCGACACGACGAAGAAGAATTGTTATGATTAAAGTTCAACTTCTGTATTATTTTTGTCTACTCATTGACAATCATACTGTTTGATTCTCATAGCGACCTAAACATTACAAGTGAAATGTGGGTGTAATATACCGATGCCACGTGGGTAATTTGACAATTCACACGAAAGGCGCAATAGTTTTTTTTTTTTATACGACACCCACAGCGAACGAACGTGTAGTCCACCTGATGGTAAGTGGAGTACAGCCCATGGACATCAACAATCCACAAAAGCAGATTATAGATGCGTCGCTGCAGCTGAGGACTACGGTGTTATGCCTCATGTGCCAGTAATTTCAGGGCCTGATCTCACCGCCAAACCGGAACACAGTAATGGAAGCACTACTATTTGGCGGCAGGTTTAAGGTGAGACGGTGGTGCTGCCGCCCTCGAGCTTATTCACAAGAGCTCTACCACCATTATTTACAAGAGCTCTACCACCAAATTGTCTCTGGAACTTTTACTTTCATCCTAAGATGCTAACGAAAGTAAAAATCACTGTTATTTCAGCTGTAGTCCTTCTTTATTGATACAAATGCACTTTTGGCAATGAGACTGCAGTGTTAGAGCGGACTACTCAGTCCATACATAACTCTCGCTTTACGATGTGAGGCTTGGCAGGAATTCAAGGTATGCCATGGCTAATATCTCATGCGAGAACAAAATTATATTAAGTGGATATATTTAGATCGGATGATAACTGAACTTTAGTTGATTAATGACCATAGGTGATCTTGAATTTGTCGTGATTTCAAAAATAAACGGCTGTCTAACTAAACTTGAATGAAAAGTGAACAAGTTTTAGTTTTGGCAGCTTCAGGCTCGTTACAAAAATATATGTTGGCGACTTGCATTTTGCATTATCAAGAATAGTGGCATGAAACTAGATTTACGTGATGATAGATTATAGATATTTACTACTTGACTGATATATATAATTTTACCTTGCAAGGTCAGAGGTATCATCAGTTTTTAATCGAATTCAAAAAAAGTAGGAGGTTATGTATTTAGCACGACTTTTTTGATGTGTGTCTGTACTGCGTCAATTATGGATTGAAGTGGAAAATATTTTTCTTCGCCTTGTTACAAACGAAACCTTCCGCCTCTCGAATTCGTTCCTCGGAAAATTTCTTTGCAAAACTTATTACAAAGTTTCTTTGCAGTCGCCCTCGTTGTAAATGACTAGGGAAGAGTAGTTATTAGGTGCATATAATGTAAAAATGTATGTTCAACTTCTACTAAAACATGTAATATTAAGTTCAAGAGCAACAAATAACAATTTCACCATCCTTGATTTAATTCTAACTATGCCAACATCCCTGTCTTCCTAGTCTCAATAAGTTAGTAGTTGAACCACCGGATTCAATACTGATATGAATATATTACCATAACTTGGAGCACTCAATATGGCTCAGCATAAATTCTGTTACACCAAGGCCTTCTGAGTCTGAGATTTGAGGCTGTGGTTACATTACATTACGGAGGTAATTGGCTATGCGAAGGAGCTCGTCTAACCAATATCTATTGGATTGTAATTTAAGATAAAGTTCTCCCGAAGACGAGGATTTTGCGGATTGAATAGGCTAAGTTTGGGTTTTCCTAGTGACTTCTGCATATGAGTCATCTTTTAAAAAGGTTCCTGAAATTACAATAACCATTTACTATCTAACGGGTGGCGCAAAAGTAAAGACCCTATTTGGTTCAGCTATAACATTTTTTCTAAATTAGAAAACTAGATTTAGATTTTTTTAAATGTATATTTGTGCCATTAAATTTCGTACCATTAGGATTTAAAGATGATGTCTTTTAAATGGTGACCTCCAGAGTTGATACACCTTGAAGAGGATGATTTTCCTTCAAAATTGGTTATGAGTCACGAAGCGCATTTCCATCTCTCAGGGCATGTCAATAAGCAGAATACTCGGTTCTGGGGCACTGATAATCCGCGCATTATTCAAGAAACACCTCTACACCCACTGAAAGTTACTGTATGGTGTGGCATCTGTGTTGACAGAGTGATCGGACCCTATTTTTTCGAAGACGCTGGAGGCAATGCGATAACTGTCACTGGAGAACGCTACAGAACCATGTTACGTGAGTTTTTGATACCCAGTTTGGACGAATTGGGGCTGGAGCACATCTGGTTTCAACAAGACGGCGCTACGGCACACACAGCGCGCGACACTATGGACTTAGTGAGGGACGCTTTTCCAGACCGAGTTATCTCTCGTTTTGGCGATTTGCCTTGGCCTGCAAGATCACCCGATCTGACCAGTCCAGACTTCTTTCTTTGGGGTTTTTTGAAATCTCGGGTGTATGTGAACAAGCCACAGACTCTCGCAGCTCTAAAAGAAAACATTCGTCAAGAAATAACGAACATATCGCAGGAAGTGTTACGGCAAGTTATGCAAAATGTCATAAATAGGGCTCAAATGTGTATCAACTCTGGAGGTCACCATTTAAAAGACATCATCTTTAAATCCTAATGGTACGAAATTTAATGGCACAAATATACATTTAAAAAAATCTAAATCTAGTTTTCTAATTTAGAAAAAATGTTATAGCTGAACCAAATAGGGTCTTTACTTTTGCGCCACCCGTTATTAGACATACATGCCCATTAAATTGCATAGTGGCAATTTAAGGATTCAGCACCCATACAAGGCCGGATAGATTACCTACCTAAGCTTCTAAAGATAATATTGTAGTACAATATTCGGTACCCGTATGTATCAGCGTCACCCTTTATCGTAACTGTACACCTACAACTTTAATATATAGCTTGAACGGGCCATATTGTGCGGTCAACCCAAAACGATCCCTACGCTAGATAGGGCATTTGGAATCTATACCCGTATTCTTTGACACGTAAGACGGGTCAATATCACAACATCTTGCGAAATACTGCTTTATTGCGTTGCTGTGAGGTTGGTAATGTAATAGCAGCTGCACCAGATGGAAAATGCAATAAGAACTGCGAGTCTGGTCGAAGTTATCAAAAGGTTATTGATACTATTGAGTTGCTATATTGAATTCGGATAGCTTTTCCTGCTAGGTGAAGGAGAAATGGGGTAGTTTCTATATGGTCTATATGAATTTCGTTTAATTTCAGTCTCTCTTCAGTTGACACATAGTTTCAGCCCAACGGATGAAAATTGGCAAATACGGCCCAAAATCACCTAACAAAAGTCTCCAGAGATGTTACTAGATATGTATTATGCACTCACGCCATCTGGGTACAAATTAATATAGCAAGATGATTTTATTAATTGGTTTGATTCTTCGCCTAAAATAAGGAAATATCTTGATAATTTATTAATTTGAATCCTCAAGTAGTACACAAATAATCAGTCTACCGTCAGACTGATCTTAATCGCACATTGAGTTTATTGATTAATCGACATCAATCTCTTCTTATTTGTCAATAACAAACAGTCTTCGCTTTATTACTTAGCAAACTTTCAATAAACAAAGATAGTGATATAACAAAAATACGTGATGACCACAAAAAACAAGTAAATTAAGTATTAGCAGAGCCTTTGAGGAAAGTCGTCTGACACGACCCCGTTATACCTTTCAATCGATAGATTGAAGAAATCGAGGCCGACTAAAGTGGAATATTTTATCGGTTGTATACTTAAACCTTTTTGCTTAGATAGAGGTATAATTAACGAACATAAAAGGTCCTATTTCTATCTAAAACTCATTCCATATACCTACTTAATACTGTGATTACAACAATTGCGGTACCGTTTAGAATAGTCAGAAGTTATTATCAACAAGTGTGAATTAATTCCTGCTCCCGCAGTAATAAATAATAAAGATAATAATTTCAAATTAGTTCTTAATTTCAGTAGAATTCATTATGAGCAATTAGTAGTTAAACTTTATCGCAGCAAGTACCGGAGTTAAGCCTAACTATTTGCTTGAAATTAATGTATGAAGTTGACGTAGGAATTAATTACACCATATAACTATGTATACACAAAACAAATACATAGATCCAGTATCATTTAACACAATAACGAATTAAATTGATGATATTTCATAAAACTTATCGAAAATAACTGTCCATTGTTAGTATACAAAAGTTTTAGCAACGTATTCAATGTCTTGATGTGACGTCACGTAATTAAATGGTTAAAATAAACGTGGTTGAGGTCAGATATACATAGGTTATGTCTAAATTACTTTCATTACTCTTTTTATATATAGGAAACAGAAATATATAATATGCTGACCGGCCGTGACTCTAAAAGGAAGAGGTTTTTATTTTATTACGTTCCGTTTTTTTTTGCCGTTTAGCATTTTGTACGGATATCACTAAGACTTGCAAATAAATTAGGATTTTCATATCTATTTATTTGATTGGTCTTTAATTGGCCTTTCAGGTTAACTTTCTTGTCTCTGGTCCCAACGTTTTCTGATAAATATGACTTGTCAGGATCTGACCAAGAATCCCACCAGACCGTTTTGACGATCGGGCCCTACTATTTTCAATTCCTGGACAGCGACCCTGTGGCAGACCAAAGACCAGATAGATAGATAGATAGATAGATAGATAACTCTTTATTGTACACAAATAAGAAAGTCAGTTTCATAAAGCACATCATTTAGATAGTACAATGGGCGGCCTTATCGCTATAAAATAAGATAGTCTCATATAGTAGAAAACGACAGGTTGGTATGTAAGATTGCCGAAACAAATGTTTAAGAAAGAGAAAAGTGGAGAGAGAAAAGAAGGAAGGCTGACCCACCACCAGATGGGATCAATAATGGCCAGTCAGTGAAACAGGTCGAAAGATTTTTGTCGATTTGACGTAATTCCACAAAAACTTTGTAAGTCAATTTTAGGCCGTGACCAGATCGGTGCAGTTAGTGCCTTCCAAAGACACACACGTTAAGGTCACAATAATATAGAAAAGTTGATATGTGTAGCGTGGGCAGGGCGTAAGGTTAGACGAGTGTAGGTTTTTGGGTCTGGGTTAAAGATGTCGTTAGTTGGAACCATGTATGTACAGGTGCTGGCCGTGATTTGGTGAGTTTTGATTGCTTTTAGGCCTTTTAGTGAACTTGCACGGTCAAGTCTTGTGAAATTGATCAAGAAATGATTAAGATTTGAATACACTAGCATCAAACATTTGCAACGGCTAGCTTCGAATTCGACTCACAGTATCCAATCGCGGCAATCACCTGGAACCTTTACACATAAATCGATTTCCTTCGAGTGTTTACACTATGCAAGTGACTGCCGTAGAACTAATTTCACTAAGTTTTGCTGCCAGTGGTTACTTAGCTTTAAATAGGGACACACATAGAAATATTTTTTGGTGCATTTTACGCTAATTTCAATTATATCTTCCTCGAGATCGTTTATGAAATGTAAACTCGATTAAAAATAGGTTGACCTTTGATAAACCGACTGATAGATTCATATCAGATTCAGATCATATTAATAGATATCATCTCATCATCATCTATGTGAACTATGTATGATTTTGGAGAACCTTAATACCCGCTTTTTAGGGTTCCGTAGTACCTACAAGGAACCCTTATAGTTTCGCCATGTCCGTCTGTCCGTCCGTCTGTCCAAGGCATAGCGACGAAACCGTTGGTGCTAGAAAACTGAAATTTTGCATAAACATGTATGTTAACTATACAAAGAAAGTCGTAGAATAAAATTTGGTAAAATATTTTTTTTTCGGGTAGCTCCCCTACATGTAAAGTAGGGATGTTTTTTTTTTGTCGCCTACCCCATAGTGTGGGGTATTGTTAGATAGGACTTTTAAAAACGTTTAGGGGTTGCTAAGACAGTTTTTTGATTTAGAGATCCGTTTGCGAGATAATTAACTTTAAAGAGCAAATTTTTGTTCGAGTAGAGCGTCCCCCCCCTCTAAAAGCTAAACTACTGGATCCCAAAATCTGAAAAAAATTGTGTCGGTAGTACATGTAATGAACTTTAAAGGAAAACTATAGCGGATAAGTTCACTTCATTAGTTCAAGAGGAATAGGGGTCCAAAGTGTAAAATGCAGTTACTTCGAATAATTCGTGCAAATTACAAAAACCATTGAAAGTAATGACTTGTATGAAGATGTTACTTGTTTAATACAGATAGTAAATCCCTTTTAAGTCGAAATATGTTGTTACGACTAGCTACGGAACCCTACTGCGCGTGGCCCGACACGCACTTGGCCGGTTTTTATAATTTAATGTTACTCCGTATATTTATGGGTCGTACACATCAAAACCATCAGGAGATTGCAGATTTTACTGATTCTTTCTTTTGCTGCTTTATTGATAGAATTAGAAAGTGTAAAGCTCGTCTTAGATGTGGCAACAAAGCTGTTTTTATGTCTAAAAGAACCATTCGCTAAGGTCCTGGTCCAGCGGTGCGTATCACCATACATTATCCACGCTTGCTCCGTGGTCTACGGAGAGCAACGGGCGTTTGTCAGTGCAAAGTGCAAAGGTGAACGTTTTTGTAGCTCACGAACACGATACGCGTCGGTGGGTCGCGACTTTAAGGTCGTTTGGACTAGTTTTAGTCTTAATATCACATCTTTATTGCTCAAAAGATTGACAGATAAGAAACACGGACTACTTAAAATTGTAAAACAGCTATAAGACAGGATTTAGGTCCTCTAGTAAATGAAGATTCTTGAGCAGCAGCTACCACAAGGCAAGGTAATGTTAATCTGTAGAATCACCTTATATCACTGGTTGTATAATACCATAAGAGGCAAGAACGTACACATACCAATTGAGGTAATAGTGCTGCAACTATGATGAGAGCAACACTCGTAACTAGAAATAGACACAAACTAGCTTTACGTGATTTCTGAATAATCTCGAAGAAGGAAATGATAAATGTTGCATTAGTAATTTCATGGTCTGAAGTTGCCACTTCACAACACACTACACAGCCAAAAAAAATCACAAAAGATGCACTTACATGCCTGAATTTTATGTGCCAGTCATTGCAAAGTCCTTCTCGTCACCAAACGGCACAAAATAATGATGCTACTGTTTGGTGGCAGTTTAAATATAAGAATGTGATGCTTCTTTCACAATTGTTATTTATTTAAAAGTTAAAAAGCTTACTACCTCAGAAATAGTCGGCAATCTTGTAAGTTATTTGGTTTGATTTCCAAATGATCTTCCCAAGTCTCAAAGTACGAAGGAGAGAAATAAATGTTGCATTAGAAATATGGTAATTTCCCATGGGAACGTGCAGGATTGCTTGGTGACTGCGAACTGAGCAACACTGCAGCGGTCTTTTAATACGACCCATCACTTAGGGATTCGTCTGGCGTCTTTCATTAACGTGATTTAATTTTAATTACGTGTTTATTAAGGCTGCAAAAGTTTCAAAGCTGACGTTCTGTCGGACTCTTGATGAAATAACTAAGTAGTCATTATGACGTAACATACAGTTGAATAATAAGTCACTCCTTCTCCCCATCCTTGATTATGCCGATGCCAGCTATCTCGATCTCAATGAAGACCAACTCGACAAACTTGAGCGCCTCCAAAATGTCTGTATAAGGTTTATATTTGGTCTACGCAAATATGACCATGTTTCTATATTTCGCACTAAACTCAAGTGGTTACCCATTCGGCTTCGCCGGAATGCACATATTCTATCGCTACTTTACAACATTCTTTTTAATCCTTCGACTCCTTCATATCTAAAACAACGCTTCCTTTTTCTAAATGACACGCACACGAGATTCCTGCGCTCTTCAGGGAATTTGAGATTAAAAATGCCGGAACATACCACTAGGTTTACAGACAAATCATTTACGGTGCAAGCTGTAAGACTCTGGAATGAGTTACCGGTGTCAATAAGAAGTGCCAAAACGCTAACAACTTTTAAGTCTTTGGTGAAGGAACACTATCTTACTTTCTAATATTTCATACCTGTTCTGCTGCTCTCATCTAATTCCTAAATCAATCATTATTAATATACCATTTTCTGTCCTTAAACATAATATTGTAGGTATTTATGTATATTTATATATATTATGTATATATATATTTTATATATGTATGCCCTTTTATTGTATTTATGTATTTATATGTAGCCCTTGCATGTATTTGTATATATTTTATAGTACCTATGCTTAGGTACACAACTATTTATTTGTTAGAAGTAGTTATTTAATGTATTTATTCATTCTTTTCTTCATTTAAACTTCATGCTAGTACACCTTTTACTTCCCTTTCGTGTCTCTTTCATACTTTTCCATCCAATGGTTGTCTGTAAGAGATTGCCTTTGCAGCGATAAGACCGCCATTTGTACTTTTGTTATCTACATATTCTTCTGTATTATTTTTCCTTGGTGTGCAATAAAGTTTATTATTATTATTATTATTAATAAGGGACCCAGGCAGGTAAGGCGGCTTAACGGTATTCACAGATCGCAGGTCCCAGAATTTTTCTACTGTTTCTTACTATAACTATAAAAGTTACTGAACCTTGTGCGAAGATGTATCGATGCATCACCGAGTTTCCTCTTTGTCTCTAAGAGCATGTTAAGCTAACTACTCTGGTTGTCATTTGAAATTTATTGGAGTTATGGCAATCTAACTAAAAGTATCCTATCTTTCATCCCATATTCAGTCGCGGAGAAGTAATTTAACAGTCGTTTTGCTGCATGACAATGTGCTGACTAGAAGCCCATTTCATTGAGAAGGCTATAGAATGAAGAAATTATTGGGTAATCCACTGCTTTTGTAAAACAATCACTGTTTGATTTATACTTTCCCACGGACTGCGACATGTGTGAATCATAACAAACTTTTGACCTTTCATATTTACCTTCCTTTTTTTTCGTTTTAAATAAATGAGTATTGAAAAAAGTGCATTGACCTTTTATTCAGACCTAGAACTCGCACAAATACAAGAACGGCTTACATCCGGACGCTTTATTGCCAATTTTGTCCTCCCTCCTTATCAAAATCCTCAGCAATAAAACAAAAAATGTAAATACTGGGTGGCGCAAAAGTAAAGACCCTATTTGGTTCAGCTATAACATTTTTTCTAAATTAGAAAACTAGATTTAGATTTTTTTAAATGTATATTTGTGCCATTAAATTTCGTACCATTAGGATTTAAAGATGATGTCTTTTAAATGGTGACCTCCAGAGTTGATACACATTTGAGCCCTATTTATGACATTTTGCATAACTTGCCGTAACACTTCCTGCGATATGTTCGTTATTTCTTGACGAATGTTTTCTTTTAGAGCTGCGAGAGTCTGTGGCTTGTTCACATACACCCGAGATTTCAAAAAACCCCAAAGAAAGAAGTCTGGACTGGTCAGATCGGGTGATCTTGCAGGCCAAGGCAAATCGCCAAAACGAGAGATAACTCGGTCTGGAAAAGCGTCCCTCACTAAGTCCATAGTGTCGCGCGCTGTGTGTGCCGTAGCGCCGTCTTGTTGAAACCAGATGTGCTCCAGCCCCAATTCGTCCAAACTGGGTATCAAAAACTCACGTAACATGGTTCTGTAGCGTTCTCCAGTGACAGTTATCGCATTGCCTCCAGCGTCTTCGAAAAAATAGGGTCCGATCACTCTGTCAACACAGATGCCACACCATACAGTAACTTTCAGTGGGTGTAGAGGTGTTTCTTGAATAATGCGCGGATTATCAGTGCCCCAGAACCGAGTATTCTGCTTATTGACATGCCCTGAGAGATGGAAATGCGCTTCGTCACTCATAACCAATTTTGAAGGAAAATCATCCTCTTCAAGGTTGAGGTTTATGACGCGCTGGCAGTAATCTAGACGAGCTCGGTGGTCAGCAGGCAGCAGCTGATGAGTCATTTGAGTTTTATACGGGAACATCTTTAAGTCTTTCACCAAAATACGCTGCAGGGTCCGTCTGGAAATGCCCAATTGCGTGGCACGTCGCCTCGTTGATGTTTCTGGACACTCTTCCACATCTTCGCGCACAGCATCGATATTTTCAGCTGAACGGCCTGTTCTTGGTCTCCCAGACTTAGGTCTATCCAATGTTGAGCCAGTTGCTTCAAGGCGTGTGGCAAAGCGTCGAATTGTGCGACCAATCGGTGCCGGACGGTGGGGAAATCGTCGACGAAATTCACGTTGTGTTCTTATCACTGATGAATTATTCCGTAAGAACATTGACACAATTATTCCACGTTCTTGGGGAGTAAAACGGTCCATGTTTATTTTCAGTGTATTTTACATTTGTTCACTACACAATTTTCAACAACAGAATGACAGAAAATGTCATATAAAAAAAAAAAAAGGATTTTCTTTAGTGCCAGTACTTTTGCGCCACCCAGTATAACAAAACAAACAGTTACTTACACATTCAGAGAAGTTAAGGAACATTTAACGAAGAAGGTCATTCATAATTCTTGAGTATCTGCAAACATTGACAAATGCTGAAATCGTCTTAAAATAAGTGCAGACTCTGTAGAGGGCAATGTGTTATCATTTGTTTTCACAGTCAGTTAGAGTATTTCACTCTAGACATAGTTATCTTGATTTCTGATATGGTTTGTTAAAATGAACATATATTATTTTGGGAGGGGAAAAATTTAAAATTAATAATTTTAATGGCACATTTATAATTTTACACAAAACTGAAAAATTATTTCTTCGAATGGCAGTCGTTGGCAGTAAATAACAGATAAATGTGCGATGTAAATTGCGGCTGGCCTAGGGCGTTAAAATTTTGGAAATAGTAAAAATAAATTTTGAGGTATGCCAGTTTTAAATACAACAAATTATTTGATAGTACTGTCAGGCCACCGCCACTCGGCCGTACCTACAGCGATAAATGCCTACAAATTCGCGAGGCGCCGGCGCCACTTCGACTGTCGGGTGTCTACCAAATTATTTACTTTTTAAATTTTACTGTACTATTTTCTTTTTTTTTGTTAACTGTACTATCTACAAATTCCCTACAATTACGAGTTTCTAATCGCAGACTACTAATTAGGTATTATTATCTGTGTTTATCTTGTAAATTAAATAAAAACAGTCCCTACTTCAAAACTTATTTTTATTTCAATGAGTATCTTTCGACTTGAGTTGAGTCAAGGTTTGTTTTCATTTTTTTATTACAAATGAGAGACTGTAAAATTCGTTTTAGTATCTACCTAATTGACTGAGTAATCAATCATACGCATCAAACGTAAGATAGAATAGGTGGTCAAATAGGTAGATAGATAGACGATGAATATTATAGTAGTAGGTGCGTCGTCGAGCCGACAACCCTAGCGACATAGGTATCGCGTCACTCAGCGCCAGACAGCGACAGAGCTACGCGTTAGAAGAGAGCGGCAATACTTAGGTGAATATCTCGTTAGGTACTGAGTGCTTATGCGAGCTGAATTGAACTTTGTTGCTTACTCGCAAGAGTCTCTATTTCTATGAATTGTTACGGGAAGTGGTGCTTCTGTACTTGTACTTATTATTCTGTGGTACTGTGCTATACTGCATTTCATTCCTTTGAGGCTATAAACATTTGTGTACGAAGGCAACTTTAAAAAAAAGGGACCTGTAGGCTACTCGCAACGTCCAATTTTTCACCAGCATTTTGACATATCTACGCTAATCTTTTTGTCCAACGTTTCAGTGAATTTGCCTTTCGGTGGAGCGTTGACTTTAGTCTGTCTGTTACTGCCTATTTATTTTCGTTTTTGTGCACCCCTTCAAAGTAAGACTTACAAAATAGGTAGTGTGATCCATATCAGTACACAACAAGTAGGTGAAATCATGGTCAAACGTTATTACGTAACCCGCCTACCGTAAAAAAGAAACCAACACATTTAACCAGTTAGTAGAGCCTCTAATAACACATGTAGGTATTGTAGGTACATTTTAACTAAAGTACGAAGTTTTTTTATCGTGGATTGGCGGCGAAATTTACAAAACAACCTTGTCGTACTACCTTCGACTGTTTATATACCGTTATAAACGCGAACATTGAAAGTCATTATTTTGCTTCGGGCCGTGTAATATTTTCAATAATATGCTTGTTTAATAGGGTAACCGATTTTATTGGTCATGTTTGTAATTTGTTCGATGAAAGTAAGTCTTCTTCTTCTTCGTCGTGTCGATGGCTGAGTAAAATTTTATTTTGACTTGCCATCGTGGTGAAAGGATTAGCCAAGTCGCTTTGGAGAACTCGCGAATTGCCCAGGGTGCGCCGGACGTAGGGAATCGTTGTGTACGTCACTCGGGGAGGCTCTTTTCATGCACCCCATTAAAGTAAGTGTACTTTAAGTTATGTACAGATATAGAAGGTGCTCGTAGCTTTTCGGAAGTTGAACGTATGTGAAGAAGGTAGGCTCCATAACATGCCGCCAAATTAGTAAAGTTATTGCGCTACTGTTAACGGTTTGGTGTTGAGAATATAGGCTGAAAATACTGGCATGGGATACATAATGTCGTTATCCTCGAATATAGCGAAGGATCTGCACCATCTCTACCACTTACGAGTATTATCAAGGCGTTCACAGGTCCCTTGAAAAAAACTTTATAACACTCAAATAATCCGATAGGTAACATTGACATTGAGATATTGAATGAATAATAAACATAAATGTGTTATTTCTAACAGTTATTCATAAATAAACTTTTTTATGTGTATGTTGGCGATATTCTCGGCCGTAATACAATATTCTTTGACATCAAAGTCAGTGAGCTTGTGGCAAGGTGACATTATTGTGTACTTTATTCCTACTTCGTATTTCAAAGGTAATACGATTGCTATAAACTTGAGAAATTCTATATCAAATGTGTCAACAGTATTTTCTTATACAGGCTATTCTATTCCAAATTTCGCAGCAAATGTTAACAAAATCTTATCTCCTCTTTTGGTCTAGTTCTTCTACATAAATGCACAAAATGGCATAAGTATCAGATTTGTGTTAATTACATGACCTGGGAAGACCATGTGAAATCTGTGTGAGAATTATTAATTAAATAAAGAATTAAACTTTGCAAAAGGTTCAAAGAATTTCTTCTAACTTGCACTAATTAAATGTGTTTCATTATGGTCTAACGCTTTTTTACCCGACTGCGTCAGAAGGAGGGTTATGTTTTTCGAGCGTATGTATGTATGTATGTATGTATGTATGTATGTATGTATGTATGTATGTATGTATGTCTATTTCTTTGGCACGCCCTACAGCCCAAACGGCTAGACGGCAAATTTTTGCCAAATGAGGTGTCGTTGAATTCGTCGAAACAGTGATAGTGACATAGGCTATATAAATTTTCAAAATGGCGCCGGCAAATGAAAAAAAAAGGGGGGGGGAGGTATGGATTTTCTTTTCATCATAGTAATATGGGTATCAAATAAAAAGCCATGAAAAGACCATTTCAAAAATATATACTTCTTATCACATTTATATTACTGATTAAACACAATTTACCAATTTATATATCGGCACGCTCGCGCGTCCGAAGTGGGTGGAAGTTAGTTTGTATGTTCGCTCACGCTAATCTTGGAAACTGCCGGTCGAATTTGAATAATTGTTTTTGAATTTGATAGTTTAACTTACGATTAAGGCTCATTGATCTCAAAGAGATTTGATTTCTACAAATTAATAGATATAAAAAAAACATGTCGGTTAAAAGAACTAAAAAGAGTGAAATAAAAAATAATTATTAAAAAAACAAAAAACCCGTCTGCTTAAAAAAAAGAACTAAAAAGATAAAAACAAGTATAGCATTATCTACATTAAATTCATTAACAACAAATGAAATATGTCAAACTAAATTCTTTATGATGTTGCAGGCGGGGACAAACAATACTTTGTTACTACTATATAACTTCGTTTGTCACCGCCTGCAACATCATAAAGAATTTAGTTTGACATATTTCATTTGTTGTTAATGAATTTAATGTAGACAATGCTATACTTGTTTTTATCTTTTTAGTTCTTTTTTTTAAGCAGTCGGGTTTTTCTCTTTATGAAAACTGGGATGTTAACAAAGGGTCATGGAAACACACCCCTCTGCGGGACACCGACCTCTTATTAAACATTTTAATTCAGGGTGAAAAATAATATTTTGTTCACTAATTAAAAAAAATACAATCATGGTAAACCGAAACGATGACCTCGTAGCAGTCGCAGCCCTTGTAGGCCTCCAGGGTAATGTCGAAAATTTAACCTTTTTAACCACCGCGGCACCGTGACAAAAAACGGGTCGTTACAAATTGCTATGGTGTCCGATGGCGTGCTATAGCTGTCTTTGTTACATAAACGGATATACCAAATCAGCTTTTCTTAATTCTTATCTATTTAAATTAGATTCTTGATTAATGAAACGTTCTGTAGTATCTATTCAAAACACACTCATTAGAGAATCGGATTCTATATTTACTATCAGCTGATATCGCATTTTTCAAAGACTTATAGAAAGCTAAAGTATATATTTAAGTATGCACGTGCGACTGCGCATGTGAGTGTCAAAATATCAGGCACGTGGGGAATCCGGCAAGATTCCAACTATTTTTACTAGGTTTACCTCATCATGCTGCGACTATGTCTGAAATAATTAGATTGATTGACAATAAGTGGTACTGAAATAGTTTGGCTAATCTAGACTGCCTATTTTTGTAGCCATTGAATGTTTATTTTAATTGAACTTTCGCAACTTAGTATCATATTTTGTAAGACAAGTACTGTGAAACTTATAATGTGTTTAGGATATAATATGTTTATCTTGAAATAGATGAGAGAGAGATTAGAGAGACTTAATTGCAGCGATAGCCGAGTCGGAGACCGTAAGTCTTCCAAGTCAAAGGTCTCGGGTTCGAACCCACAGCTCACACCTCTTGTCAATAAATCGCTAAGATTCGTCTTTTCGAAGATATGTGTGTATTTATCATATAAATTGTCGCTTGCTAAGGAAAACATCGTGAGGAAACCTGCATGCCTAAGAGTGCCTAAAAAGTGCTCGAAAGTATGTGGAGTCTACCAATCCACATTTGGCCAGCGTAGACTATGGCCTCTCTCATCGTGAATGAGGCCCGAGCCCAGCAGTGGGACATGATTTAGGTACAGGGCTGCTTTTATTATGTATATCTTGTGTAGCCAAACTCGTACATTAGACTTTATTTTAGTTTGAAAACATAGTGATTGGCAGCAAGGGTCTGTTTACGTGAACATTTCTAAAAATTATGGGAACGTAAGAAATCTTTTTACCGCTCATTCCTCATTTTCATGAGAATAATTTCGAAAGTTTCCCAGACGTTTACGTAGATACAAAGTAACATTTACCATAGTACAGATACGTAGTGTTTTTCCAGCTCTTAAATTATACGTCGAGGTATTACGGCAAATGTTGTTACATCACAAAATTACACGTTTTAGTGGGTAGTAAAATATTCATTTGACGTACAAAATTAAACGAGTTGAAGGATAAATTGCTGACATAGTACCTAGTCTTTTAACAGTAGCAAGGAAGCTGAAAGTGGATTTTTACGTAAACGTCGACATTCGCGACAAACTTGCTCCTCATTTAATTAATTTACCTTCTTAATGAGTATTTAAGTAAGGACATTGCTATCATCCTCAACTTGTACTTACTAACTTTTTTGTGTTTGTTTTTTTTTTTTTTTTTTTTTTTTTTTTTTTTTTTTTTATTTTAAACGACGCCCGCACTATGAATAACTCCTGTGTCGCGGGGGTGTTAACACACATACATATACATTTCACACACACACACAAAGCACACCCAGAGTCACAGTCAAAGTCACCCAAATCTTTGCGCATCACACAAAGATTTGTCCCGTGTGGGCATCGAACCCACAACACCAGCGCAGATGAAATCGGCTAGGCGATCGCTTTAACCTACTTAGCGTAACCCGTGCAATTATTTTTTTTTTACAGTTACATTAATTTACATATTGAATTAGAAAATCATCACGTAACGACACAAATTATGATGACCAATCCATCAACAGAAACCGTAATAACCAATTAATTTAATCACGGATATTAAATTTTATCAGTAGTAGGTCTTTAGTCTTTAATAGCTACTAATAGTTGTTGTATTTTATTATAGTCGTTACCTGAGTAGCTTCCATTAACCTCTTCAGGAGATCAGAACGGAAATAGATTGCCGGTTTAGGGACCAAGCTGTACATATGACAGAATGTCCAAATGGCTCCAATGTGTTGGTGATTAAAAGCACAATGGTTAAAATGTAGTAACAAAATGACAAAATTATTATTCAAGACAAGACAAGATTTTTGGTTGTTTCATTCTACGAAAATTTCGAGCATTTCGTGAAGTGAGCAGATCTCTGATATAGCCAGGACATATTTGTTATAATATGTAGAATATTGACATTTTGACACAAGCATATTGTGTCAGAATGTCAATATTCTACAATGTATTTACGTCAAACAAATATCATTTTACGAATGAAAATATTTTTTGAATTATGCGCATTGTACATTTTAGGCGCACTTATTTGATTGTCCACCGACTGTATTACAGTGCTTGAAAACTATGGGGTAATCAGTAATAAAAAGGATACTAAGGATGATACTAAGGAATTTAACACATAGATATATAGATAGATAGAAAAAACTAACATGAAAAACTTAAGAGTGAACAATAAAAAGAAATAATATAGCTAATTGTACCATTTGGACATTCTGTCATGTGTACAGCTTGGTCCTTAAACCGGATTTCCTATCGCCGAATTTGATTACCGTAAGATGTTTAAGTTTCGATTTTGGCAAGGAAGCCGCATTAGAGAATAGATTACTAGTTTAATATAATTTATTGCGGAAGAACAGACGTCCAATACTGCGAAGAAACTAATACTTCCTCTGCTTAATCAAGATGGAGTATGAATTTCTGTATCACCTGCTTTGCTTTATGACAAAAATCCCGCTCAATGTTACTGAACAACACCTTACAGTGACAAAGATCTGTGTTGATCTAGGGCGCATGTTAATCAAAGTAACGTTAGCCCAGTCAGGATTGCTCTTGCCAAGTTTCCTTCATTCTTCACTTTGGCTATACCATAGTAAAATAGATTTATTTTACTATGGCTATACCCACAAGACTTCTCCTGAATACGTGTTTGTGACGTAACAAAACAAAACAATTAATATTAACTGCCCGGGACTTGTCCCATATAATTATCAGCCTCAAATTACACAAAGCGTTTGAAAATGAACCATTCCGCAATAATTTGGCAGACCGGCCAGTGCATTCAAGACATTTACGTTGCTTTTCTGACGGGAACCAACACTTATAAATAAAACATTTGTGTAAGCAATCGTGTTGTTGCTTGCGGCTGAGAATGCAGCATCTCCCGATTTGGCGCCGGTTGGCGAAACATTCGATCAGATATGCTTACGACACTATGATTAGACCACGATGACTTACATAGATATTTGCGGACATACCCGAGATTTGCGCTAAATGTTGTTTCTGGCAACAACATAAAAATAAAGTACATGATAACTCGCATAAAGGTGCTTTGGTTCCAGTTTTATATTCTGCGTAGATCACGGGTTTGTCCACAAAAGAAATGAAAATTTTCCTTAGAATTGGTAACAATACGTGTTCGTGCCAAGCATATTTGGACGAATATTTTGGGCGTAGATAAATTATATGGTCAGTTTAAATCTAAATGTAGTTTGACATAAGTTAGTAAACACCTGTGAGTAAATCAGCCAAAATTGGATATTTGGATGCATGGCTTGATAAAAGTAGATAAGCAACTGTAACTTACTACAATTACTAAAACCTACAATCAAGAGGAAATGCAGGCCACAGCAATAAAACACTATGTTTATCAGTCTCATCTCGAAATTAATTGGAACTGCGACTGAAAATTACGAGCGACATATTAACCAAAACTGTCCTATTTAGCCTCAAAACATTTGGCCAAACAGCTTTGTTTGTTTGCCATTGTTGTGCCAATGTTACAGCAAGCATAACCAAAAGCACCATACACGGTTGGCGTGTTAACCGTTTATATTTGTCCAACATGACACGCGTGTTTTGCCATATTACACCAAAACACACAATAGAAATTTTCTGTGTACTTAGTATGGCGAATGCTGTGCGTTTTACGGAGTATGATAATTTGAGGGTGTTTTCGGTGACATACGTGTGGTGAATCACCAGTGTGACCTAAATTTTGTTGATATTATGTTAGTGCCTGGTCTGTAAGAGAATATTCAAAAAAAAAATAACATGAAAAATGTGAATGAGAGTCAAATTTAATACTACAAATTAATTGATATATATATATATATGGGTGCCAAGTTGAAAGTGTAAACAAATCCAAGCTAAACATTTCACTTGGCTAGTTTCTATTTCTATCAGCAAATCAAATTTTAGAAGTGAACAGCGGTATAATATCAACCTACTAGTGCCCTACAGAATCAACAGGATAAATTAAATATTACTAAGTTGGTTAGACAAATATAATAATTATCATAATGTATATGTACGTAAAAACTAGCCAAATCAAATTTTCAGCTTGGATTTATTTACACTTTCAACTCGGCATCCATATACAAGGTGTCCCAGTTTAACTACCAAACTAATTTGACGACAGCTGAAATGACTGGTACGAGTGGTACGTTAGTGCCCAAAATTTGTGTTCGTTAAATAAAGTTATGTCATCGTCGTAGATCTCATTAGATGACTTAATGTTAGTTCCTGTCTTCTATAAGAAGACGGAACTAGGTAAAGAACGACTCTATAAAATGCAATTCCTACCCGCATCCCTGCAATTTGCAGACAATTAGATTTCACGATTCAATATGGCCGCCGATCGGTAAACGAGGGTAGTTGGAGTGAGTTGGAGCACTGAACTCAGTAATTCACTCAGCTGTGTGTATTCCTATACCTAGGTACCTATCGATGAAGCAATTAGTTCACGTGTGTACGCAAAGGCAGGGTTTAACGTAATACGAAATTGAGCGTGTGTGGGTCATTTTTAAGTCTAACGCATTGCAGCCATTTAAGCATTTGCCTGTAAGTTTGTTCAGCAGTGTTATTAATATTTGTGCTGCATTTTCCATATTGTCTCATTGCGGCTGGCATATTACTGAAATCTCACTTAATTTCAATATCAAAATTCAATTCCTTCGGCCGACATTCATAGTCGAAATAAACACCGATAGCCAATCAGCTACAATTTACAGCTAACCTACATAATTTGACCGAAGTTTAATTAACAAATACAATATTATTTATAGCGCAGATAAGCGCGCAATGTCACGCATTTCATATTATGTTTACTGACAGACAGACACGCCTCTGCCGCGCCCCGAATACATCATGCAGATCATGCTGCTTTATTTATTAGCAACTAGTGACTATTTGCCGCCGTTAAACATTACTGCTGCACTCCCGTGGGCTGTAGCATGCTGTTGAATGACTTAAAACCTCCCTCAAGAATTATACAATTAAAAGCAAAATAAATTATCCAAATGCGTCCACTAGTTTCAGAGATTAGCGCTTTCAAACAAATACCTGACAAACAAACTCTTCTCCTTCATTATAGAAGTTTAAATTTAAGGAAATGTTTTGATATGTGTATTATTTAAAGTGAACTGGGTCGAATAACACTGTTATCTATTTATCTGCTGCCTAACAGTAGAGCTTGAGCTGTTTTTTCCGGATAACATTGTATGCACACAATACACAAACTGAGGCGGGTTAAGGCAATTCGCCTCTAGACCCTCCATTTAGGAAAGACGGACGGACGGTGCAGGTTCTCCACGAGAAACTCCATTAAGGTGTAATAGTAATCACAACGTAAATATAATGCTGCGCTTCGAAATTGGTATACCTTGTTAGGACATTGAGTCGAAGCCAGGTGTACTATGTGTGCAAAGTTTTTGGTGTTTGATGGAGAGGAGACCCTGTCAAATAAACAGCACAGGAGATATAACATTCACACATTACTCAACCAGTAATGTATTTACGAGAACAATTTTCAGCCTTGTAATTGCATTCATGTTTGCCACATACAACCAGGTGGGTGCAAGATCTTTTGCTACATGTGTCTTAAAAAAAAAACATTGTTAGTTGCAGCACGATTATTTTATTATTCTTGCACTACAACCAAAAGCATTATGTGTTCTGTTTATGGCACCACAGCATTTAAGTCAATGCGTATAAAGAACTTTGTCTTTGTGACTGTGTGCATAGAATTTTAATGTCCTTTAATATCTTGTATTGGTAGACTTGTAGGTATGTTTGCGTCAATATGTAAAGCTGGTAGTAACGGCACTAAGGAAATTAGATAAGCTACGTCATATTACAAATAGAGATATCTCTTTGCAATGTTTGAGGAAGCTTCGTGTATTATTTGCACGAATCACTCACCAGGGCTTTGTGGGATTCAAATGCATGACTCTGCCATTACTCCTATATGATTCATCGATTATTCATCTGCTATACGTTATAACTGAATTTCTGTGTAGGTATTTAAGGAGAAAGCACCAGTTTAATGGAGAACATTAAATCCTGAAAATACTGGGGCAAGTGGCACCGTAATAAATTCCGCTTCTTCTTAGCCTTAGCAATCTGTAACAACCAGGTGCGCATCCAGTACTTGGTTAAGAGGAAATGAGAGGAGTACCTTCACCTTCTTAATCTTATCTAACGTAGGAGGCTGGCGACGGTACATAGCACCAAATGTACCAACGATCCCTCCGGGATTCGCGCATTCACAATCCTCTACTTGAAAATCTTATAATTACCATGACTGCAGTCACAGTTTTATAATACTAAGTAACTTTATCTGTTCTCCTCTGAGATCCCGATTATAAAGAAGACTTTGTGCGAGTACTAAAAGAGAACTAGACATTAATGTACACGAAATTGTACTACACTAATTTATTACGATAATTTAGATAAATAAATGTGTCTACTCTATCATTCGTATACGACAAGGGGAGTGTTATAGCGTAAATCTTTTGTCTAGACACGTTTTAGCATAGTGATTCATACGGCGGATTATACGTAAGATAAGGGGCAGACCTATATAATGTATGTAAACAAGGGATTATCCTCCCACAGATATTGTAAACAAATTATCGTAAAGTTGAGTGGTTTTACCGATCAGGGTAAAAAAAAATTACCATGTAAGTGCTGTGAACATTTTATAGCGTTAATATTTTATACTAGCTGACCCGGCAATCCTCGTTTTACCTTACAAATAATCTATGCTTTGTTCCCGAAGTTAGTTATAGTTTTTAACGTATTTCTCAATATTTTAATTTTATTTTCGGCTATTATATTATAAAATAAGTACCCGTTCTTCAGTTATAAATGTTGTATCTAAAAAGTTTTTTTTATTAACCTATATTGTCCCATTGTTAAGCAAAGGTCTCTCCCAAAGACTTCCATTCTTCCCTATCCGTGGTTTTTCCTGCCAGCTTTCCAGAAAAGTGTATCTAACATGAATAAGAAAGAAAATCATTATCCTTACTTATCGTATGTAATTACCTCGCATTTGCAATGCTTCGATTCCTAGTTGCATTACGGCTATATCGGGCAAGATGTCATCTTTATCGCGGCATGGTATTGTTATTGATAATATCGATATCGTTTTGCGTTTTGTTATTCCATGTTAGTTATACCACGTTTTATGTCACGTCAAAAACTATCCAATGTCTGTCTCCTGGTTGTAAGCTACTTTCCCAGTAATTTTTAGCCATATCGGTTTAGCCGTTCTTGAGTTACAAATAGTGTAATTAACACGACTTTCTTTTATGTAATAAGATTTAGTATTTAGAAGAAACTCGTGCTATAATGCGATATAGGTGTGTAGGAAACGTTTGTAACATTATCACCTTCCTCCAGCTAAGCTAAATAAGCTTGTGCTCAATCGAAATAGGTTTGCGACGGTGCTGCAGCCATGAGCTAAAATTCACACAATCGGCTTCGAATCATCATATTATTCTAGAATGAAGATAGATTATTAATTGCTTGCATATTCTCACACCTACAGCATTTGTTGTGTCAGTACATTATGAGTTGAGAACTTGTGATTCGTCGATTACGTCTTACACCCACGATATAAAGAACGCTATTCCGGTACATTTGAGAGTTTTGGCAGCTTACTGTTTAAAAATATGCATATTTATTTCAATATTTGTGTCATAAAAGACATGCATATTTATTTAAATGTTTGTGCCAGATGTTTTTTAACTAAGGAGTTACGTAGATGAGATGACGATTTATATCCATAGCTTTGCAAAATAGAATAAAAATAAATAGGACCGCCACTGTGCTCTTTGTATGGCCACCTAATTGAAAATCAATCAACACAACCCAATTTATAAATCTAAGGATTGGTGAACAAATCGTGATCTTTTCTTTTATGAAACGTCTATACTTTGACAACTGTCATAATGTTGCCAGCAGAGATAAATTAGTTGCCAATTATTTTGCCAAGGTATAGAAATCAAACTTCTTTTACCTTATTTAATGTGGTAACTGTTGTAGGTTCTAATCGTTAACTGTACTGGCCATGAAGAATAATGTTTTTGATATTTAAAATTGTATTTGTCATAAGTGTCACTCACAAATTTTCTCTTCTTGAATAAACATTTACAACAAATGGTTATGGGCAATTCCTAAAATAAAGTTAATGTTTATGTATTCATGTATAAATAGATGAAAATACAAAATATTCGTCGTGCATAAATGTATAAATAGATAAAATACAAAAATGTCGATGGGTGATAATGGTCATGCGTCTAATTCAGGTACGGGTTCCTCGGGAGCTTCATTACTTACCATTAAAAGTTTACATGGGAAGGATGGATATCCAAATTGGAAGTTTAAGATGCGCATGTACTTAATGCATGAGAATTTGTGGTCGGCTATTGTTGGCTATGACGAAAACAATAGTACACCAGTCAGCCAAAGAGAAAACAGTGATCTGAAGGCTATGACAAAAATGTGTTTAACCCTAGAAGGTGGTGCAATAACTCATGTACGTGCCTGCAGAACAGCCAAAGAGGTATGGGATACTTTATCTAATGCATACGAAGATAGAGGTATATGTAGAAGATTGGCTTTAGAACGTAAACTGTACAGATATGAGTTACAGAATTTTTCTTCTATAGAAGAATACATTAATGCTGTAACCAGTACTGCACAGGATTTAGCAGATATTGGGAGAAAGATTGATGATTTATCTATTGGTGCAATTTTACTTGGAGGTTTGACATCAGATTTTGATCCTCTTGTAATGGCTTTGGAGAATTCTAATATCGAAGTAACATCAGAATTAGTAAAACGAAAGTTATTAAACGAGAACACTAAACGTGAATCGAAGGAGTCAGCACTTACAATGGTCAAGTCGTATAAAGCTGTAACGAAGCCTATAATTTGCTATAAGTGCAGAGAGCCTGGTCACAAGAGTCCAAATTGTCCTCAGAGAAGAGGAAAACAAGACAAGGATAAGAAAGGCAAGGATTCTCAGCAAAAATGTAAAAATGAGTCTACACTTATCTCAGCACTTGGTGTAGGAGGTACGTTAAGTCATAATGACTGGTACGTTAATTCTGGCGCCTCTACACATATGATATGCAATAAAGAATGGCTAAGTAATTTCGACACTACGTTAGAAGTTAAGGATATAACTCTGGCAAATAATAGAAAGGTCAATTCAGCTGGAATTGGAGATGTTTTGCTTAAAACTGATGAAAAATTGAAGCTCAACAGTATTAAAGAAGTCCTATTTGTCCCGGAATTAAGTACGAACTTAGTATCCGTTAGTAAGGCGGTTGATAAGGGTATAACATTTGTTTTTGATAGAAATGGTTGTTCTATGTACAATTATGATAATGTTAAGATAGTTGGTAAAGCAGTAGGTCACGCCACTCGCAACATTGGAGGCTTGTATAGGCTCGATCATGTTCCTATTCGCCCGGAATGCGTTATGATGTCTAAATCCGATGATGCATCAACTTCATCTAGTTTGTGGCATCGTAGACTTGGACATCTCTGCCGTGTCGCCTTGGAACATCTACGTCGTGGAAAAGCAACAGGTATTGATTTTATTTCTATTGATAAAAACCCTTGTATTTCTTGTATAGAAGGTAAACAAATTAGAAAACCTTTTAAAACAATTGAGTACAAAAAAGGTACTTCTATTTTAGAAGTTATACATTCAGATGTATGTGGTCCTTTTGATGTTATGTCTTTAGAAAATAACAAATATTTACTTATTTTCGTAGACGATTTTTCTAGAATGATTTTTTCTTATTTTATACGCTCTAAGGCGGATGTTAGAAAAAAGTTCATTGAATTTGAAGCTTATGTTGAGAGAGTAACCTCGCATAAAATTCGCAACTTACGTACCGATAACGGGGGTGAGTATGTAAATGGCGAGTTTAAGGAGTATTTGGCTTCAAAAGGTATCAAACACCAGACTACTGTACCGCATTGTCCTGAATCCAATGGAGTCGCAGAAAGAACTAATCGGTCTCTAGTTGAGAAGGCAAGGTGTATGTTACAGGACAGTGGTCTACCAAAAGCTTTCTGGCAAGAAGCCATAGGTACTGCCACTTATCTTAAAAATAGATGTCCTCATAGAGCTCTAGAAAATCGCACACCCTATGAGTTTTGGTACAATAGAAAACCAAACATTGCTCATTTACGTATATTTGGTTGTCGAGCATACGTACATGTATCGTCTTGTAATCGTCAAAAATTAGATCCGAAAGCAAAACAGTACATATTCGTTGGCTATTGCGATGACAACAAATCGTATAGATTTCGAGATCCTACCAATATTAGAAAATGTATTAAAGGGCGGGATGTAGTATTTTTAGAAAATTCTTTTTCGAATCCTGAAGTTAATGATGAATCGTCTGAATCATCTTCACATCAGAACGATATTATTGTCTTTTCTAATGATAACAATTTACAGGTGCAAAGTCCTCAACCTTCTTCTAGTAATAATCCTGATAATAATTTACAGATTGAAGTTCCTCCTCCTCTCCCTGTTACTGATATTTTACCAGTCGAGGATCAGGAATTACCTGCGGAAACAGAATCAGTTCGGAGGTACAATTTAAGAGATAGAAATCCTTCAACTAATTATCGTTGTTCTGTTTGCTGTTCTGTGATGCATTCTGGTGAGTTAAATGATGAACCTATTTCTTATTCCGATGCTGTCTCACGTCCTGACAAGGCTAGATGGATAGCTGCGATGGAAGATGAGTACAAATCTTTGATGACCAACGGTACTTGGACTTTAGTAGAGAATACTGGTCAAAAAGTTATACCGTGTAAGTGGGTCTTCAAGTTAAAACGTGATTCTGAAGGTAAAATAAATAGATATAAAGCACGTTTAGTCGCAAAAGGCTTTCATCAAAGTTACGGAATAGATTATGAGGAAACATTTTCTCCAGTTGTTCGCTACTCGTCTCTGAGAATTTTAATTGCGATAGCAACTGAGCACAATTTAAAAATGCATCATTTAGATATTGATACAGCTTTTCTGTATGGGAAACTAGAAGAGAAGGTTTATATGGCACAACCTGCTGGTTTTATAGCCGAAGGTGAGGAGACTAAAGTGTGTAGATTAAATAAATCACTTTACGGTCTCAAGCAAGCTGCCAGAGCATGGAATAAGCGATTTGATGAGGTACTTTCTGATTTGGGCTATAATAGATTGAAGTCTGAACCCTGCATATATTTAAAAAAGAGTTCTAATAGTATTGCTATAGTAGCAATATATGTAGATGATGTAATATTAGCTTATGACAACGATTGCGAGTTATCATACTTGAAAAACGGTCTTGCGAAATATTTTAGCTTAAAAGATTTAGGTGTATTAAGTTACTGCCTAGGCCAACATATTTCTGTAGGAGATAACAGCGTTAAAGTAAATCAAAAACGCTACATTGTTGAAACTTTAAACCGATTTAATATGTCGGAGTGTAAAGCAGTGTCTACTCCAATGGATGTTAGCATTGACTGGCACTCAGAGACGGAATTAGCGGGAAATGTTCCTTACCAAAATTTGATTGGTTGTCTAATGTTCTTAGCAATTAATACTAGGCCTGATATATTGTTCACTATAAGTTTTTTGAGCCAATTTAATAGGAATCCTAAGCAAGTACACTGGACTGCTGCTAAACGCGTCCTACAGTATTTAAAAGGTACGTTAGACTATTGTCTTACTTTTAAAAAGACTGGAGAGCCTTTACGTGGTTTTGTTGATGCCGACTGGGCCAATGGTGACGATAGGAGATCATACACTGGTTTTATTTTCAAATTAGCGGATGCACCTGTGTCGTGGGAGTGTAAAAAACAGCCTACAGTCGCCTTGTCATCAACAGAAGCCGAATACATGGCATTGACAAGTGCTTCAAAGGAAGCAGTATACTTACAGCGCTTAATTGCTGAAATTACAGGTGAGTTTTCAATAGTAAGTCTTTGTAATGATAATCAAAGTGCGCAGAAGTTAGCACAAAACCCCGTGCATCACAATCGGACAAAGCACATTGACGTCCGATATCATTTCATACGAGAGCTAGTTGAAAGCAACAAAATTAAGCTGTCATATTTGCCAAGCAATATGATGTTAGCAGATATTCTAACTAAGGGCTTGAATCGATGCAAGCACCAACGTTGCGTGGCTGAAATAGGCTTAATTATATCCTAAGTTTTTTCATTCCTGTATTTATTTATTTTCTTGTTTGTATTGTAACTTAGGTATATGTTGTGTTTTTTGTTTGTTTTTAACTAGAATAGTATTTTTACGTTGTTTTTATGACACTGATGATACATTTTATATGACTCTGTAAAGTACAGTCAGCTCGATAAGTTCATGTACACTTTGTTGATTAATAATATTGAGCGCAACATTTCCGATTAAGGGGAGGATGTTGTAGGTTCTAATCGGTAACTGTACTGGCCATGAAGAATAATGTTTTTGATATTTAAAATTGTATTTGTCATAAGTGTCACTCACAAATTTTCTCTTCTTGAATAAACATTTACAACAGTAACTACTACAATGCGAATGAGCAGCTACACTGCCTAGTCTGGATCCTATTAATTAGTAATCTATTGGGGAAAACGGTGTTCATGTTTCTCTCTACCAACGCTACTGTTTAATTTAGACTTTGGCAGGCAATTCTGTAGGTATTTGATTATCCGACAGTACAGTAAAGAGAAGAATTACAATCCACAAAATGTGTTTTCCTTTAACGCCTACTAATATTATGAATGCCATTTGCTAAGGTGGATTTATTTATGTTTGCTTGCCTTTCACGCAAAAACTACTGAGGTAGGTAAGTGTTTAGGTAGATAAACGCAAACGGAGCTCTGGGCAGTCAGTTTGATATGTTTCTATTTACGTTCAAGTGCGTTAGTTAATTCGGTGTTGATATAAATCTAAAATAGTAAACTATTATAATTAATAGCCGAAGAGTCTGCCAAGAATGTATAACTTCTAATCTTATGTCATCTGCCGTGTTGTATAATTTTGTTGCTAATATATTGCTCATCATCTCATAAATCATTTTGGTAGTAGGGTTTCACTCTTGCTACAATTCATTTTATAACACGGGAACAGCTAGCAGACAGATTGACTCGTTAATAATAAAACATAACCCTTGTTTGGCAGTCAAGTAAAAAAATAGCCTATGGACAAGGTTCACAACATTTCTAGACAGATTATAGCCCGGTTTAGTTGTATTCGTTGTGTCTTGTACCAAAGCATCAACACTAACGCTATCAATGTTGGTAAAAATACCAACATTAAGTAGTAACCGCTCTTTACATAGCATTAAAATTAACTGATTTCGTTCAACGTTTGGCTAGTTTTGGTCACAGGTCGTTTATATCTAGAGTACTGCCTTAAGATGGCCTAATTTTCCCGTCGGGCTACTCCAAACTTAACCTTTTGTAAGCTTCTAACATGTCAAATGACAAGGTCAACGAAAAAATTTGACCAAGGCGCAAAACTAAGTTAATTTTATACCAAACTTAAAGCATAAGCCATAAAAAATGCAAATTTTCTAATATTATATAATTAACGTTATGAAATTGTACAGGAAGTAGTTGTGACGTGTTAACGTATGCTAACGAGTTATTTATATGCCGATCCGTTACATCTGATTGCTAGGTCATTGGCGAGGTGAGCAGAGTGAGTGATAGTAGAACATGCGTGTTATTTACTGGACTGTTGAAGTACTTGGTGTCGAGTTGATAGAGAAATTTGTGTGTTATAGGTATTATAGTCCCCGACACGGAAAAGGTTACTCACTAGTTACTGATAAAGACTCAAGATAATAGTTGGTCGTAAGCATTGTTAATACTGCTTACGACCAATTTAATTAATTATAAGCAGCGTTAGCCGAGTGGGAGACCGTAGGACTGTGAAGTCAAAGGTGTCGGGTTCAAACCCACGGTAGACACCTCGGTTAAGATTCGTCTTTTCGAAGATTTGTGTGTATTTATCGTCTAAATTATCGCTAGCTTACGGTGAAGGAAAACATCGAAAGGCAACCTGTGTGTCTGAGAGTGCCTAAAATGTGCTCCAGGGCGTGTTAAGTCTACCAGTCCGCACTTGGCCAGCGTGGCGGACTATAGCCTAACCCTTCTTAAGAAGAGGCCCCGAGCCAAGCAGTGGGACATATGCTATTATTATTTTTATTTATTGTAAACATTGGAATACTTACGGTTATGTTATGATAGACGTTACTTCAAAAGTTTCGAGCTATGGTCCTTTCTGCACTGCAAGCCAAGCTAAAGCTAAAAATTAAAGATAGAGTGTCCAAGCGAAGTTCCTTCGAATGCTAAAAATGAAAAAAATAAAAAAAAACGCTCTTATAAATAAACCAAACTAAAAAGTATAAAATAAATAATAGTTTAAAAACTAAAAAACACGCTTTTAAAGTACTTCTAACTAAAAAGTAAAAAATAATTCCTAATTTAAGCTGAAAATGGTAATGAACAAAAAATACTAGTATTATTGAGAAAAAGCGTGGGGCGCTCTGTGCCATATTTTTCGTCTATCGAGCAACCCGATAGGTTGATTTTTAGCCGTGTATGGTAAAGTAATTTGGTAAAAAAAAAAGTAAAATTTCTCGTAACAATTTCCAATCTAGTAGACCGTCAAAGCCAACCAAGTTCACGCTCTTGCAACAATGTGCAGTAAGTAACGCCGCAAATGGCAGTCGATTTTATGACCGTCATAAAGTTCACTATATTACTACTGGCTACACATTTAAGAGCTGCTATAACTCCTAATGATAGAGAAAATTGCATTTTAATCGATTTACTTATCTACTTCATTTGCTGCGGGGTTATTGAACTGTGTTTTGTGGTCACAACTGAGCTGTCTAGGAAAAACTATGCGCTGAGATGAAGATCACGAATTGTCAAAAATCATCGCCAGTTTTTCATGGCCAGCTGACATAATATCGAGAACATAAACAATTACAAGTAATAAATGAGGTCACGGTGTCAACCCTGACTCACAATGTTTTTAATCAATTCATTTGTACGTTTGACTAAACAAGTGTTAAATTGTTAAGTGCTCTATCGACGTCACGTAATAATTTAAAAGTTGGTTAGTTTACAGTTGTCATGTTATACAGTACCGCAGCAACCTATACCATTATTCTACCAATGAACTGCACCTCAAAATGTTCATCCTTGTCAACCCTATCAACTAGTGACGTATCAGGGTTGAACAAAAAAAACCGAGTAACCCGTCTTGCGGAAAGTTACCGTTTTGATTTTACGCATTATTTTCATTGTTTGATTGTACTTATGTAGTATTATTATTGTTTCAGATGCCACAAAAACTCCCCGCTCGAACCTGGTGCGCATGCGCAGGTCCGCGCTCGGGAAGTCCGCACCTACGCTCTCCATTCACGTCGTAAGTATACTTGCTTGTCTTTTTGTTTCCTTCGTCATATGTCATAACAACACATGAATGTCGGCTTACTTAGTTCTTCTGTAAGATTACAAATTGCTTTTAGAGAACCTTTTTCACTCCAAAGCCGAACATTATTTACAAGCTAACAGCATTAAAGCTTATAAAAAAGAAAATTTATAACACAATTTGAAACTGACATTATATCTTAGTGGTCAATATTCATTTCAAAGACTATTGTCATAGATTTAAAAGAGACGTGTTTGACTATGGCTAGATCGTGAATGGTCGATCTGCTGACGACTCGATGGTTTAAGAATTGTTCCATCTAATAAATGTTAGTAATGGTAGTACAATAGATAGAGATAGCCTCTATTATCGTACCCTTATTAACTAACGCTCGGAAAATTAATTTCCTTTGTACAGGCACTTTTTAATGCCGCTTGAATTTAAAATAAAGAACTATTAGGTTCCCTTTCTTGTCTTCACTTCATAAGTCTTATTTTCAGTATCCAGAATGTAAACAAGCGTCATATTTTGTTTTCAATATTTTGAGTATCAGATCTACCGAATATAACATAACACAAAATCGTGCCTATATTTCCCAGAGACTGCTGTAGCAGTGAATTATACCCACATTTCACCTGTTATGTTCTAAAGTTATGCGTGATCATCATATATATAAAAAAAATAAAAAAATATTTACACGTAAAAGATATCTTTCACTTTCAATGAGCTATTGCGTAGTACTGAGACTTTAAATTAATGAGTCCAGACATAAGAGAAAAGACTCTAACATGATTTTATACAACTTTCAATTAACGCTGGTAATAAACTCGATAGAATACTGTAGGCGGAGTGAGTCATTGCCTTCAAACATCATACGGTAACCCTAGTTAATGCCATCTAGTCTTATAGCCTTGTTTGGTGATATGATGACGTAGAAAAGAAGGTTTTCCCCATGTCTGTAAAATGTTAAAGGGTAGAGAAAAGGGTACAAAATCTGATTGTGGCCAAAAGCTACCTATTAACAAGTGTTGGTTGGGGCTTCTACCAAAAACTAACCAACTGCTCTTCTATCAGTACGCGCTGTCCGATTTAAAAGAGATGACTTTGTAATGCTGTGTAATTCGAACCCTCTAACCATAGAGCAAATGTATTTTGCTCTATGCCTCTAACTAATAAAAGTTCAAGGTCAGCTTGTAGATAAACCTCTGAAGTGAAGAGATCTGTTTATTATCATAATCTTGAAGCTTCAGACATGACTTGGTGAATTGCTAAGTGTGGCAGAGGCACAAAATTCATAGATTTGAAGTCATTGAAAGAGAAAAGATTAGTCATAGGGTCCTTGCCCGTACTAGTTTGCTTAGTAAGTCAGCTACTCTGAGCCATTTATCAAACATAGTAATACCCCAGTTATTGCCATCTGTTTGAATAGCCTTGCCCTTGTTGATAGTCGTCATTGTTATGAACAAGCTTTTATATCTAGGGAAAGATCGTGAGGCAGCCGCCTAAAACATATTCATTACTTTTAAAATTCTCGAAATTCCGATTGTCGTTAAACTTCATCTTAAAAAAAGGAGGAGGTTCTCAATTCGATTGTTTTTTATGTTTGTTGGCCGATTACGGTCTGATTTGAGAAGTTATTTATTTTTGTCTGAGAGGATATACTTGTCATGTGGTCCTATTTTCATCCTAGAGAAATCGAAGGCAACCCAAAAGACTGGTTGTACTGATATCATTGATCAGTTTAGGCGTTCCTATATATCTGGATATTTTGTCTGTGACTATATTATAAGGAGCCGACTGTTATAGCAGCCATAGGTTACGGTAACTGCATCAGGCGGACTGTATTATGATTTTCCGAAAATACAGACTAGGTCAGTTTCACGACGCATATAAGTACATGGAGTTATGGGTTCATAGGATTTATTTCACAATTACCCTCAGGTGAACGTGGCATGCGAGCGAATCACTATTTATTATCATGTTTCGATGTATCAATATGTTGTATGTTTGTAGGTCAGTATGGGCGTATCTGACGCTTGCCTAACAAAGTTTGCGTCCATAGTCTGCTTGTCGCCTTACCAACACCAATGATGAATTAGTTAAAAACAACTCTGTCTTTGTTATCATACTTCAATTTCCAGTTACCCAATATCCCGTGGGTGTATCTGACTCATACTAACAAAGCTCATGTGTTGTGTTCGCAGAAGGACCCTTGCGCGGTATCGCGGCGGCCGTCGAGGTTGCCGCCCCCGCCGCCACACCATCGACTTTCACTAGTGGTAAGGATTAGATATACTCAGATAATAATTGTTCAGTGATTCATTAGATGTCTGTGTACTATTTACATTTCTTCTTGATGGATAACCAAAACCTTGTGATTATCAAATAGGATACGATATGGCACACATATCGACGTGAAAAATTTTACTTTTCTGCGTAGAATAATTTCTAAAATAACTTGAATCCCGCCTTCGGTTGCCGTCTGTTTATCTCGCATAGTTGATTACCTCATAGATGCGGGTTAACTTTTAAAATAAGTCAGAGCACCCATTAGTTTTTCTTATCTGTATCACAAGAGATACCATAAAATCCTTTGCAAGTTTATTTAGTCATTAGCTTTCAAACTCTTACTAAATAATATCCTAGAGTACAGACGGCGATAGTTGCATTATTTTTTGCAGAAGATTTAAAAAATGCCGGGGCGAGCTCAAAACTCGGTAAGTTTTTATTGAGACAAATTGCATTCCGTTTTCCTCAGACATCGGTTAGATTCAGTTGAATTCGTAATAATACATTATAAATAAATGTAGTAATACATACAACTTTTCATATAAGGTGTTATTAAAAGCAGCATATTCCTTAATCCACTAATAGGCTACCTAATAGGATTAGTAAACAAATAGATTCGCAAACTGGCAACCAATTACGTATATTAATTTACACATCATAACCATGCCAAATGCGGTGGCAGAGGCTACTGTTTTGGCAACACATGAAACCGCACTTGGCAATTTATCAAAATATCTACTCTGTTATTTACCTATTAAGGATCGTTATACTATTAGCTATAAACAAGCTGATGTTGACAGTAAGCTTTTAGCGTTCCCCGGCCGGTAATTAACTTAAGATCGATCTAGTTAGGTTTCTGAAAAAGGAATTTCCGCTGTAAATTGACACTACAGATATTGGCATACTGTTTTTACTTAGAGGTGATAAGTTCTGAATAATCAGCAATAAGCCAGTTTTTCCAAACGGCCAGTTATGTAGGTTTGTTAAAATGGTAGAGCCTTGCAAACACAGAAGACATTCTGCAATCTACTGTTTTCTGAAGATGTTCATGGATTGCTTGCTACATTTCGTGTTAGAAAAATATCCTTCAGCATTTTATCAATACATCTGCTTTCATAAAACTTTCTGCCCACGTCTCTTTTATGGTTAACACCGATTTCGCCTGTCAGGCAGTATATTTATAAAAGCTTGATTAAGATATCAAAAAGATTTTCGCCGAAATAGCGAAAGTTTGTAAGTGCTTTGAACTTACATTGCCAAAAATGGCAGTGAGTCATTATAGGTACGGGCACGACAAAATCATGAGTTGTGATTGAGCATAAAAAAGAATTTGGACTTGTTTTATTTTGTCAGTTTATATTATATGAAATATTCCGATTTTGGATAGCTTTTATGGGCCAGATAGATGAAGCCACTTAAATAAAAATCCCTGTACAGAAAACTTGTCAGCACATCGAATCAAAATACTTTCATCTCGTCTAGACATAAATTATGTTCTTGCGTCCAAGTTTTCAAATCAAATAAATAGGTGTATCTAGTGCACTTATGTGGCTTAACATGATTTTAAAAGTATATGAGTCGAATGCACTGCAGGAGATGAAAAACGTGACATTACAAGCTATAATATAAAATCCATTTTCATATACAAGACTAAGAATAGTTTACTTTGAACAAGAACAATAGAACATGCTCTCTTTTTTCCCAGAATTGTCTGAAAACGGACAAGTTTATTCAGACTACTTAAACATTAATGTGCTTCCAAGAGACGTAGAAGGTCTCCGAAGTAATTCTCGTTTCTGGAAACTTCTTCGGGATGTGTGCTTTTAATTCACTGGAGGGACATTATTCGGTCACGTGTGTAATTCCCAATTTCACTTAATAAAGGACATTTTATATTACACTAGCTTCCGCCCGCGGCTCCGCCCGCGTGGTATGTCAATTAAAAGTAGCCTATATGTTAATCCAGACTATAAGCTACATGTGTGCAAAATTTCATCGAAATCGACCCGGTAGTTTTGGCGTGAAAGAGTAACAAACATCCATCCATACATCCATACATACATCCATACATACAAACTTTCGCCTTTATAATATTAGTAAGGATTACAACTTTGGGCTTTGTTACAGTCATAATTTTCTCCAGTTTGGTCGTATTGATTTTTGATCTAGTAACCTTTCCTTCCCCTAGATCCGTGGGTTATAGATTTTAGGTACGGTGCGATTGGTCGATATTAAATTCAAATCTAATTCTTCTCTCTCTTTATATATAGAATCAAATCAAAGTCGGTTATTACTCCAAAAAATCGCAATACTAGTTAATACTAAATTATCAGGGTAAATCAATAAAACGGATCAATATGTCTATTTCAGAAACTCAAGGATACTTTATTCTTCAGTTTTCAAACAAACCTATAATAAGACAAAAGACAATGCAATATTTAGGAGGTATTGATTTCTTTGTCAAATGTGTATCAATTCTTTAGGAAATACAAAATGTATTGTATTCTGCTTTTGCTGTTAGACATATTTGCGTCTACCAGTTTCCATTTCCTGTTTCCTTTGCAGAACTGTCTTGGAGTCACTACATTAAAGTCTACAACGGATATGGACATTTATTTGCTCGTCATTTCAGCCATTGTGGGATACGAACATTTTTGTAGATATGTGAAATACATGACCTGAAATACTAGAGAAGAAAGAAAATAAAAATAATTTATTCTGGCATAAGAAAACACATTGCAAAGCGTCTAAAACTAAATAATTTTAAAATATTATTCATAATGCCGGAAATTGTACGCATCTCAGCACAATACCACAGCGCTGAGAATTCTAATGCGCCCAGTGTGAGTGAGTAAGGAGCAGCGTGACAACAGAAAAAAAAATTACATATTATAATTTTTTTGTGTCACAAACAAACAATATCTTTTTGAAGAAACAACAAAATTACATAAAATAGGAACAACTACAGCTACACCTATATAATAGTAAAGCATAACATAAACAGAACAAATCATATTATGCAAACTCATATTCAAAATTAGGGGCTTTCCATTAATGTGATACGTGGTGAGGTTTAACACCCCGCCCCCCACCAAAAATCACGTGTATTTTTTAGTACCTACAAAGTCTAGTCCTTAATTTTTTTATAATATTATTTTTAAATACCGGTGTAAAGTATAATCCTATTCTAGAAAATTAAGGACCATGATAAAAATGTCTATACAGAATGGTTGCAGGTTGTTTTTGATTGGTATAAAAATAATATTAAAGGAATGGTGAAATCATGCGGAAAACATATATTGTACAGATAAATACATGAACATATTTAATCGATTAAACCGCTTTTCGGTTTAGAAACACGCGATTGACGAAAAAAATAAATACTGTTGATATGTTACTATTGCCCCACTCCCCTCTTGTGATATTTCGTGATTTTTGCAGACCCCCCCTTCGAACCTCACGTGATTAATGGACAGCCCCTTATTAATTACTACATTGAATGTGACCATTCCCTCCCTATCTACTACATGTTGTCCATATCGCTCGCCGCAACGATTGACATTATGTTATGGTGGCGAGTAGAAGCGTTAAAAGACATATTAATATGTAAACCAAGTTCTTTGTTGGTAAGTTGTTTGTTTCTCTGTATAATAATATAGACAACTTCTAATGAGCTCCCACATTTAGAAGCACGTATAGACGTGGCACATATAGATGTGCCACGATATTCGTGATTAATTTACTAACACACAACTATTCACGCAAAGAACACTCAATTTCAGCACCATGTTACGGCCACTTAACAAACTGTTTCATTTGAGACTACTCGAAAATCATTGTTGCCAAGAATTGTACAGACCATAAGTTTCTAGAGCTTCCGATAACCTCTGTTCTCAAAGCTGGCTTTTAGATTCATGTGTCAATTTTTACGATCACGTAAGCATTCAAAAACAAATGTTAATAAAGTTTTTTTTTTAATTTAATCCAATTTATTAACCGACTTCAAAAAAAAAAGAGGTTCTGTATTCGATCCGTATGTATGTATGTATGTCACCTTTTTATGTTCGCGATTTTCTCGGAAACTACTGATCCGATTTGAATGCAGTTTTCGGTATTTTAATCCTTGTGTTTCAAGAAAGGTTTTAGTATATAATTTATCAGAATCTGACGAAGATCTTTGGAGACAGGCAACGGAACTCTTCAAAAACGAATAGCTAATGAACCACGTTTTGTGCAATCGTGTATCTATGTATTGTTTTCACCACTACATAACATAGCATCATGCCTGTGTATGCTTTGAAGGGTAAGCAGAGACAGCCTACTTACCTACCCTTAAAGTACCGAAAGCTCTGCTTAGGTTTGGACGGGGCTTACGTTTCAGCACATTTGTTATTATCGTAGTGATAACTTATGATCATGAAGATCTCAGAAAGAATTTTTTGATTATTTTGATTGTTTCTATTGTGTTTCATGCCTTAGTATTTCTTCCTAACCCCATCGTTAAATCTAAAAAACTAAGACACTAAAAAGCTTGAAATAAAAAAATAAAATAAAAAAAACAAATAAAAAAAAATAAAATAAAAAAAACAAATAAAAAAAAATAAAATAAAAAAAACTAATTAAAAAAAAGAATATTCTTAACTCGAGCGTATTCTAAATATTATAATTATGTACTAATTTTTTTCAAAGAAAAAGGAACCGCCTTCAAAAACTCAAAAGTAAAAAATAAAATATTCGCTAAACTTTGCTTACCTTTATATTAATTAGTTTAAAACAATAAACCCAAATAATTATGTAATACCAATTAATTATATTTTTTTGAAGTCGGCGCCAAATTACAAAATCAAATACCAATTCAATTGGTATTTGATTTTGTGATTTTTCAACAATTATTTCGGTAAATACGGTTTTAATTGGTATTTGATTTTGTGATTTTTTCAACAATTAATTCGGTAAATACGGCTTTAATTGGTATTTGATTTTGTAATTTGTAAACCCGGGACACTCGAGATAATGCACTGTGTTAACATGCGGAAGTCTAACGAGGCATGAAAAAACCTCCCCCTTTTGTGACCGTACTTGGTAGATAGTCATTTGGCCTGGTATTTAAGTATTCGCTGTGATATCTACTTGTGTATTTTGGTTGTTGCCAAGGTTGCTCGAAGTTATAGTCACGGTCATTTTTCATAGATAAGAATCACGTCTAATACTGTCTTGTAAATTACAAACTAATCTTCTTCGCCTGTAGATCGTGAGATGAGGTCAATAAATATTAGGTTTCTCCGTCACGATGGTCCGACATTACTTGTAGATGTCAGTCGTTTTATCTATTGTGCCAGATAACCATTCCACAGGGACCTGACAGGGCTGAAGGCATATTTCCTTTGATAGTTCCGTAGGTAGGAATTTATATGACGAACCATACCTACCTCAAAGTTCTCGAGCTTTCCATATCACGTATTGACAGAATGACCACTTGACCAGCCATCTGATCTGGACAACCGCAATAACATCGTCCTTGATATAACCGCACGCAAACCGCCTGTACTTTAATACAGCTGTAATAGTAAACTGTAACATCACGCAGCATAATTATTATGTAACCGTTTGTTTACATATTTATTTGCTCTCCTAAGCGTGACCTTGAAACAGCTGATAGCTGATATTTTCTTGACATTCTTTCGCGAATGTTTCTTTTAGGATATTCATTGTTTTCTTCACTTTAAGCGTGATACTTTTATTGACATCACTCTGAAAGAGAGGCGTCGTTCGTCGAAAAAAGATCCATTATTGTAAGTTTATTGTTGAGTGACAGCCGGATTAGAAATTGACACGATAGGAAAGAGCTGAGACAGGATGACGGGAACCGATTATTGTACCAATAAATGACGGAATATTCCGCATTCATTTTGGCTAATACTATTATGTTGACTGACGGATATAGTGAAACTTGACCTAGACTTATCAGACTTGATTTAAGGGTCACTTGGCGATATAAGCTCTTGCCATACATTACATTATGAGCATGATCGGGGTATTAGATCACACTCATACCAAGAGACTGATTCATCAATGACACACAGGTAACAATGCTGTAAATAAATAACCGAATAAATTGCGCGTGGAATTATTAGGATGATATTTCATTTATGATGGATAGCAGACAGATGAATGGTTACGTAAGTGGTCATTTGTCAGTAGTGGTTGGTAATAAATACCGTCAATAAAATAACACCATGTAGTCGTTCCATACATCACTTGCGTGTCGGAAGCGAACCTCGCCTTGCACAATTGGAGCACCGCAGTTCACCGCACCTCTTTCCGCTCAGAGCCTTAGCAATAATGTACCCATACCCCTTCCATATTGTAAATAAGTAAAGTTTATCTTCCAACCCTATTACAATATTATTGGACCAAAGGCTGGCGTTGTATATTTTCACGAAAGAATAAATGGAACAAGAAGAAATTCTGTGTTAGTATTTTATAACAGTTTTATTATGTGTTTTTCCTAATGGAAAACATTGAGTTCATCTTTTTGACTCTAGATGGTTAGACTTTGCTGGTCCTATCAAATCGTCATAAGTTATACGCATATCTGAATAATTCATAAAAACAGTGCCTCAGTTGCCCGTATAAGGTAAAACAATCCACATCACGAAGTAGACACTGCTTTTATCAGGACACGTAACCACAAGAATAGCATAAATATATTACATTGAATGTTCTAACACTTATGTAACTATCATCAAGTATTGCGGTTAAGGTTGTTGTTACTTCAAGTGTAAGACAAAACAATTTTTTTGCCAAATAAGCATACGAACTGCTTAATAACCACTGACGATCTTTTTTGAGCACATCTCAAAAATTGTCCTTAATATAATTGGCCAAAATATTAACTATGGGTCAACATTTTGGTCTAAAGGACGCCGAATTAATAGAAGCTTTTACTGATTATTTAACCCATGGAAAGGCACCAGGGTCCTCAACATTTAAGAAGGAGGGCTAGTTACGCTAACTGGCTGTACCGACTTGCGAAGACGAAGCTAATGCGATCCTGCCAAATTTTTCGAAAACAAGAATACCTTCGCAAGTATTCAAAAAATAAAATTGCCTTCAGGCTATCAGTAAATGTGGTAACCACGCTTTGATGCAATCAGTCAAGTGTTAGACAGCAAACTACTCCTTATCTCACATACATAACAACACATAATAGAAGAGAATGGTAAAATGTCATTACAATGGTTGTACGGTTACGTAACCCCGTAATCGCCGTGTTAAGGTCAAGCTCACCATGGAGGAAATGATTGTTATTGGTTATGAATTGCAGTTACTAAGTTACATAACTTTCATTGTCGTAAAGAGGTTCTTGAAGCAATTTCGAACCTTATTTTGATGCATATTTTTCAGAGGAGGAGAGGATTATCAATTTAAGTGGAGATTTTTTTCACCAGGAACTGCTACAGTTCTAGCTCGCATATATCACTTAACTGGACAATAGCTAGACCTATATACCTTGGTTAGAACGGGGCAGTTAAGTAGTTAGTAAGTCAGAAGATGGACGATAGATTTGGTGACCTATCCGTCCAAAAATTCTTAACTTATCTCGCTCTAAGGAAATAAAGAAATTTAGGACAAATATTTCCACGAACCCAAATATGGCAGTTACGAGGTAGGTAGTTTACATTTACGTTGGTTTAAGAGTTATATAACACCGTGTTAAGGCCAAGTGCGCACCTTAGGGGCTGTCCATTAATCACGTGATGTTTTTTTACATTTTTTAAACCCTCCCTCCCCCTTGGTGATACGTAGTGAGGTTTAAGACTAACCCCCCTCCCCACCAAAAATCACGTGTATTTTTTGTACCTACAAAGAATCTTACAATTTTTATAATATTATTTTTAAATACCGGTATAAAGTATAATCTAATACTATTCTAGAAAATTAAGGACCATGATAAAAATGTCTATACAGAATGGTTGCAGGTCGTTTTTGACTGGTATAATAATTGTTTGTAGTTTGACGAAAAAATAAATACACGTGATATCTTACTATACCCCCTCTTCCCCCTTGTGATATTTCGTTTTTTTGCCGAACCCATTCCCCCCTTTTTCGAAACTCACGTGATTAATGGACAGCCTCTTACGAGGAACTGCTCTTAATTACTGCGTTACTTATTGCAGTGTTTTGTTAACAAATTGTTATGGACCGGTTTTCGTAATGGGTTTTATTATTATGAGAGCACTTGGAAATTTGTCTGGTTGATGTTTTCGGATGAGATGCGTATGTAACGTACTCTAAATTAATATATTGCACTTTAATTTTAGTTTGTATGTATATATTGGTACTTTCATTTTCATACAAGCTGGCCGATTTTTATCACAGTCATTCTGATTAAAGCTTTCTTTCAGTTAGCTTCTTTAAAGTTTCCAACTACCGCGTTACTACGATGTTGTAGCCATGATACCGTATAAGAATCTCTAAAAGAATCTACAGCAGCTACATAAAACAAAGATATACGAAACACTGTTTTATTGCCAAAACAAACATAACTATTAATTCTCAATATTATGGCAGACATTTCCTTTAAAACTCATTTAATCTTCCGGTTTTAAACTGCCACTTTTGAAAGTTAAACAGATGTTTATCTTCTGATTAACTTCTTTTACTGTTTTATTCTACTTATCTATTCAAGGAACCATAACATTCAGATAAATATTAATATGTTTATATTTGACGATAGTGTTTAAATCTGTTTTAAAAGTGGTCGCAAGGTCTTTTGAGAATATATTGTTGTTGCGGGTACTAAAATAAATAGATAAGTGCGTCTATACTGTAGTGTGGCAAAGCTTGCGGGTAAAAATATCGCGACGATTCTAGTCTAACGGATTTCCTTTTCCAAGTGTGTATTCTGTATTTATATTTAATTATATTTCTATTTCTTTAAACTAATGCTGTAATATAAAAACAACAATGACTTATTTATTGTATCCATGATTTCTCTCTCTAGGACATTTCCGTATTTTTTTAACCTTACTTTGGGTACCTATTTTTCTTATATTTTCATTAACGCATTATTTCGTATAGCTTTTAAACAAAATTCATAACTTCACATACAGAATACATACGCGTGACGTCACGGTTATTCAGCCGTTTGTTTGGAGCGTTTGGGCGAGTCTATTTAGATTTGTATTCTTCATCTCAGGAAGTGTACGATGTTTCTAATATCGAGACGTATTATGATTACACACAAAATAAAATTCATCATGCCTATTCCCATTCCATTAGAAGTCTTAACAAAACAAAAAATACAATCGGACATTCTTGTAACGAAATGAAAATAACTTTATAACGTGGTCTTTACGAAGCACTTAAAAACGCTATTAAACACTAAATTAACCTGAATTCGCGAGTCTTTTCAATGCTCTTGATTTAGTGGATGTTTGCGTCAGACCCACAAGAAGATATTCATTATCTTTAAGTGGAATGGCTCTGCCGTAAAGACAAGAACGACCAAGTCTAGTGAATATCAAAAGTATTCACTGAATTATACAATAGTTATTCCAATGAACTAAAAAAGATGCTAGGGGCACCCAGAAATTTCTTAAAACCTTCTGTGCCACAAAATTGGTATTTATGAATAACGTATCGCTCTTCATTCTATCTTAATTCAAGGAAGCGGTTCTGCTTTGTACCGCGACCCTATTTTACACAAAGTTTCTTTTCTTCCCGCCATTATCCTGGTTAGCGGGGCAATGGGGAAGGTCAGGTCAAGGCCATTCAGCTTAAATGTGTTCCAAATAAACTTTATTCAAGGCTTTGGGACCACCAGTCCTTGAGAGACTATTGTAATGTAGCATTTTAAAACTGAAACCATTTTAGTTCCTAATTATACGATCTACTGACCCAAGTTTGTTAATCTTAGGGAATTATCGTAAGGAATTATTTCGCAATGTATTGTATAATGTACATGTGTATGTAAATTGCTATTATTTCTTCATCTTATAAATTTGAGTCCATTCTCGATACACTAGTTCTAACCAATTAGTTTTTTAATATATCATTAATCATTACGTTTGAATAATTATAATTCAGCAAATTGCAGAGGCATCAAATCGGATATTTGCCTTACCTACTGACTTAAATTACGAATGAATACGTGATTTCTTGATTCTTTAATGGCTCGGAGACATTTTTTTAAATTGTCACGTTTTTAAAATAGAAATTAAAATAAATGTACCACATAAGAATAACAACGTAATTTAAAATGTTGAAAAATGATAATTTCTAAGAAAATATTCATTGTATTGTCCAACAAAAACACAAAAGCTAGCCTCACTACATGTACAGTCAGCGCAAAGAATTTTCAACAATGTCACTTCGACTAGTTTATAGACTTTGAATTGAAAATAAAAAGAATAATTGGGTCGTTCTAAGAATACACGGCATTGTGTTATTAATATAGAAATCGATAGCGTTTGACACGTCGATCCAATCCGTGACCCTGTTCGAGTTTTGACAGTTGGATTAATACGAATATTAGAATTTGTATTGTGCTGTCAGTTTGTGAGGACTTGTCATAGGCATATGGTTGGTGACGGGTAAAAGTGCTCGAATTTTATTAAGGTTGTGTGTGGTATGGTGTGTAATCATTTCAACTATGTTATGATGTAGGTAATAGTGTACGGGAACGCAAATTTCGTGTCAAGAGAAGTTTCTTAAAATCTGTAACCAGAGTCAGAGTGTAATTATTATAAGGATTAGCAGAAGGTGTGTTTTAAAAAAAATAGAGAAGCGTAATCAATTAACTGTAGCGCTGCTTAGATACCAAACGTTAACAAAACCTCCTTCAGCTCTAGATAGCACCTATTTCACACTTTTTGTACTACAGATGCTGGTTGTTATAATCATACTTTGTCCAAGGTATCTGAATGGTAATATAATATCTAGTTGCAAACTCCACAAAAACTAGTTGAATATATTTTTTGCGCACCCAAAAACAATTTTTTGACGTCGCTACCGATTGCGTTTGAAAGCCGCGTAAAAACTCCGACTACTCTTACGAAAAGGCACTAACGTTGAAACGGTTCATTGATTGACGGAAGATAAAAAATAAGCTGGCTACTCAGGGCCAGTCCGCCAAATGGTGTGAAATACTATCAAAATGAGATCTTGCATGTCAAATCTGAACCTTTGGTGAAATGGGTGGAGCTGTCCTCGTAATGATCACATCATGGTGCCATAGATGGTTTTCCCAATGGATTTTAAGTTGTGCAACAAATGAAGTTAATCCATTTAGCTATCACTTGAAAAAAAATTGGTCAAAGATATTTTTACTGTCAAAAAAATGTCACCTAGTCGTAGGTATCGTTAGATTGACTTTAAGATGTAGAAAACTAGGAAACGCCGACCATTAAGATTACAATTCGCATAAAAAACTTGATGTGTGGTGAATTAATAGTAGATGGTGGCTGTATTTGAGTCACGGCAGAAACGTGCAATTGAATCTTACTAATGATCCACGGCTCCACGGTCCATGGTAATTCGTGCAGACAAAAAGCTGTGAAGACTTCCGTAATTCTCAACAAAGAGTTGTCTCTATTTGGTAATGTGACGTGGTATAACGAAATTCCTCAGCGTAAGGTGATATTTTAGATTTTTGATCCAATCATTTGGAAGTTAAGTAGTAGTCTAAAATGACAGCCAAAGTAAACCTTTACGTTTAGTCGTGGAGAATTCTGTAGAGTCGTGCAATTGAATTTTAGGACCATAACACATCCGCTACTTTTATCATCAGTGATTTAGCGACCGTTTCCTTCAAAACAGCCCCGTTTTAGATACTTAAAGTATAGTTTGTATGGCCCTTACTAATTGTCCATGGTCCATGGTGATCCGTGCAGACAAAAGCTGTGAAAACTGTCGTTATTCTTAACAAAAAGATGTCTCTATTTGGTAATGTGACATGGCTGCTTGGTTTTACTAACATTATAATACCTACTTATCGCTTTAATCACTCAAATCTTTTGTTAAGACATTATATGTATAAGGATGCCTTACTCCGCAAGAATCTTTTAGAACCTATGATGTTTATGGGTTTTTGTACCACTTATCATCAGGTAAACTACATGCTTATTAGTTGTATCTGTTATGTAAAGAAACGTGATATTAAAGGTAGGTTTATTAATGCAGAGAACAGAGGCGATGTCTCGATTGCATTGCCACTAATCGATCAATGACGTCGATTCGTTGATTGACCTGCCAATTATTAACAACACACAATCCATATTGGTGCGGGTTGTTATCAGGGTTCCGTATGTAAATTACAACAATGAAGAATGACATTCACTGATATTCAGGTGTAAAAACATAGTTAAACCCATCACCCCGTTTGGTTGAAAACTACCATACATACAATTATATATTTTTTTCGGATTCTGAATCTCTTGTCGAATATCTTGTCTTATTAAGGTTGGTCGATAAATATTTCAACAATACCTAATTTACTTATCACCTCAGATGACCCGCTACGCCGTACCCGATAAATATTCATACCTCCTTAGCGCAAAGCCCTTGACCGTGTAAACTGCAATTTATGCCATCCAAGTTGTTGTAGGTATGTGTATGTATTACTACACTAAAGCCTGTGATTAAGCAAACAAATAACAAAAGACTTAGGAAACTATTCAAACGTACAATACCAGTACTTCATAAATTCTATTATACTCTTATACACAGTCGTTGTATGTAGACTCGTTGCCTTAAGCTCGTTAAGCGGTATAGCGTCACGACCAGCTAATAGCTGATTGTTATTGTTTACTTAAATATCACGCCTATATTACACAGAAGAGTGTGGCAGAGATTGTAAGACCCAAACCCCGTTCTTTTAATGAACAGATTTGTAAGCGAAGAAAAGTTGGTTGATTAAAAGCAGCACGACGTAAACTTCAGAAGTTTCGTAATTGTTTCCTAACTCATTCAACTGTTATTCTGTAGTATTGTTGATTAACGATTCTAAATTGTTCTAAAGAGATTTGATTCGCCCTTATGACATTAAAAACGCGAAAGTTTGTGAAGAGCTATAATAATTTTGTGCGGGATCAATTTCGGAGTAGTTTGCGTAGTCAGAACTGGTTTAAACCTGTGCATTTATGGCTATATTTCGTGGGGCTAATACAACTGCCATTTGCAGAATTTAATAACAGTCGTGAAGTTATGTTACAAGAGTTACAACAGTTTATCGCCAGATAAACGAAGCCGGATGCAAAGATGAATTGAAATCTATTACACATCTGTTTATAGATCTGTTTATTCGTCTGCAACGATAAAGCCGTATCTAAACGACACCTATTGTACATGTTTATCTTGTCCGTTTACACGTTTTCCGTTTAAATGTTTAGGGCGACCGCACACGGAGGATTATCAGGCAAAAAATACTTTATGTTACACGGAATTACAGCTTGTGCCATGGCTGTAGCCAAGATGCTTTTGGTGGTTCAATCTCACCCTCTCACTGCCAATAAAAAAAAACCGGCCAAGTGCGAGTCAGACTCGCGCACCGAGGGTTCCGTACAAACCTGTAGGTATATAAGTAAAAGTTATGGTATTTTTATTGCTAAATGAAATCCATAACATAACAATGTGGAAAGCCTGCTGACGGTACCTTGTCAATACATATATGAAAACATTATGTATGTTCGGAAAAATCTTCATCTCTTTAAGAAGAGAAGTGATAGACATAATTTTAATTCTAGAAATAGGCACAATTCAGCTAGTAAGTTTATGATTATTAAAAAAAATATACTATGTGATGTAACTAAAAATTTAAGATTTTCGGAATTTTTCCTATATGTGTACTTTATAACGTTGCTTCATGCCAAATTTCAAGATTCCAGGTCGTCTGGAAGTATCCTTTAGGTTTTGATTCCCTTGCGAGTAGTTGCGAGTTTCAAAATATGCGGCTTTAATTGCTGTATCTTTTGATTGCGTTGACGTAGAAGTTTGATTTTGTTACAGCTTAAAGATATTATAGACTTGAGTATTTGTTAAGAATTTCAATATAATACCACTACGCGTTCATGAGTAAAGGGGTAATAAGTTTAAAATTATTAAAAATATTTTTATTATATGATGTAACTAAAAATTTATGCTTTTCGCAATTTTTCCTTTATCTGTGTTATAAGACGTTGCTTCGTTCTAAATTTCAAGATTCTGAGTTCACGGGAAGTACCCTGTAGGTTTTGATTCCCTTGCGAGTGTCGAAAATTTGCGGCATAAACGGGAGTACCTTTTGATCGCGTTGACTTAGAAGTTTGATTTTTTCACAGCTCCAAGAGACCATAGACTTGAGTATTTGATATGAATTTCAGCTTGATACCTCCACGCGTTCCTGAGAAAAAAGGTCTTGACAGACAGACAGACAGACGGACAACAAAGTGATCCTATAAGGGTTCCGTTTTTACCTTTTGAGGTACGGAACCCTAAAAAAAAACAGAGATTGGCAGAGTCACTTTTTCTCTGCGCCCGACGTTGAGACACCCTCTTTCGAAATTAATTCAACCCCTTCTGTAATAAAATCCGTCCTGCGCCCCTGCGTAGTGCTCTTATTAGTTTGCTAGTAATAAAAGTTTCTTAACTACTGTTTATAAATCTGTTTGTATGTAATTATGTACTTTCTGAAGCATAATGTCATTCGTTGCACGGATTTATGGACCACCCACATCATAAAACACACACCCACCCACATCATGAGTGCACGGTTGGCGCAGTGGTTAAAGCGGTCGCCTCGCCGTTATCCACTGCGCTGGTGTTGTGGGTACGATCCCCACACAGGACAATTCTTTGTGTGATACTCAAAGATTTGTCCCAACTCTGGGTGTTCCTCGTGTGTGTGAAATGTATGTTTGTGAACACTTCCGCGATACATTTTATATTTTTCTTTAATTAACGCACCAACAACTGCCCGTAACTTTGCTAATTTACTTAATTGTCCATCACAAGAAATTGCTTATAGCGATAAGACCGCCCATTGTGCAACATATTTTTTATGTGCAACTGTTTACAAAATAACCTTTGTTAAAGATTACTCTATCTTGTAATATTTTTAAAGCAAATTTTAGCTTTGCTATGCATTTATTTTTATGTATATTACTATATCTATCTATCTATCTATCTATCTACAGGCATTAAAGCGGGAATCATATGGTAAAAAAATACTCGTTTGTGATTGGCTGATTCATCCAACTGCAGTTGGCTCAACCGCCGGATTGACACAAAGTCGCCGTCGCGTCGTCACCCATCCGTGGTAGATTGACAGTTTGTAGCTGCCCTTAGCAGTTATCGATTTACGAGTTATCAAAACCTGTTTCTGTTTGTTTGTCTTTGAAAGTGGTTGATGTGTGGCTTCTATTCGTTTTGATTGATTGTCAGTAATAAACATGGAAAATTGGTTATTTTTAACATTGTATATCTGTTTGGGTTAGAGAAAGTGTTTTAACAAAACTTTTTATACTGGTACTGATGACTCCCTTTTATGCTTAATCCGTCGCTGCCTTTTCCTCTCGATATACCTGATATATCAAATTGTGATAACTTATGATGGATGGAGAAAGGACTGAAGGACAAAGTCATAAATTCGTTAAAGAGCCTCATTCTTCTCTACCATATGGGACGTGACTGGTGAAATGTGGGTGTTATGCTGCTACACCTTTTCAGGCGTGATGTTATGTTACAAATATAATAAAACTCTATGTGGTTGCTAATTACAATCATAAATTAATCTCACCACTCTAATTGCTCTGACCCATCCACACAATGACCTTGGTTACCTAACCATACGCCAAATTACAAACCATACACGTAACGAGTTCCTGTATAAAAACAATCACACCACGTTGTATTATAGTTGTGTATATGACTCATGGAGTCAAAGATCTGTCAAGGTGAGCTGATGGAAGCAAAAACTGTGCACAAAGTAGTGTAATCATTCAAGTATTGTTTGTACACTAAATAAATACGAGCTGAAAGGTTTTGTACTGAGTTATTAATGGCAGGCTTTTTGGGAACTCGATCGTTTGAGAGAGCATACACCATTGTATTATCCGAAGCACAACCAGGCTTTTTAGGAACTCGATCGTTTAAGAGAGCATACACCATTGTCTTATCTGAAGCACACACAATCGTCCGCAATACAATTTATACAAGTTATTACAACATCGACCAGTCTGATTTGTGTTCGTACGTAAGTAAGTAAAAGGTCAAGACTCAAGATTGTATCTAACTGTCTCCATACTAAGGTTTAGACGTGCAGGCACACACAGACAGATAGACTTACAATCAAATTATAATATTGGTAAGAATAACAATCTGTCTCTTAAGGACTTACGTTTTGCACCGATATAGTTAAAACATCATTCCGATCTATACATGTTATGTGCCTGGTTACTACACTGTTTACCGGGTGATAACATGATGTATGTACTAATTACTTATCTATGCACTTCTCCGTGATGATGCCGGCTATACTCAATACCTTAATGATCTTTGCTTGTTAGCACTAATTATGTACCGTATCTAAATTAACTTATCTGCTGCATGGTTTTTTGCGTGAGTTAGTATTAAGCCGATACAAAAACAACATAACATCTTACAAAACATTTTCGAGAACCAATCAAGTCGCTTAATTTCGGATCATATACAGTCAAAAGACAGATTTTGTTCAATGTCACTTTTGGTCGAAGGAGAACCGGCTTTAGGGTGGTATGATAAGGCGAGGTTGTAAGGTTTGTGAACGGAATCGAGGGGGCACTACCATTGTCTACAACACGAGGCTTAATAATAGTGCTTGTAAAACTGTATTTAACTGTGTTTTGGCGTTAGTTAGAAAGAGTCCTGAAATCATAGGATATTTCCGATCTTGCCATATTCGTTATTCGACACTCCGAATGTACCTTGGCATTATCAGAACAACTAATATATTCCAAAAGTTCGCCGAACTAGCATGTTTTTTAACATATTTTATTTGCCTTGTAAACTCCTGAAGTATGTTGTTTAAGACTATTTTGCTGTTTCAAACTCCACTATTTCCTCCCGAGAATATCTTAAAGGTGTTTGTATCCATACCGGTTTAAACTAGTTTGGTTAGGGTGTGTTACGTATCTACAGCTGGTGACCAAACCAGTTTGCCAGTGAGAAGGATGTGAAAATTTACTGGAACAGACTAGAATCTGAAGGTGACGTGATTTCACGATTCAAGTGTCTTTAATATATCATATAAACTATATGATACTGATATAATTTGACCAAATTGATTATCCCTAAATGCTCCGCGTTTTTACAATGCTAGAAAAAAGTCAAGTTGTCTTATTTGTGTTGAATCAGGTGATCAATAGAAGAGCACCATTACCTTGTGTTATTTGACTGAGGTGGTGTGTGTTTCAAACTGAACAGGTCTAAGTTTTATTTATTCTACTGACTTAATAACTGAAGGCTTTATTGGCAGTTTGCTGGTAAATATTAAAGAAAGAATCAGAAAAGGAACGTTTTCCTTTTTCGGCTAATATTACAAAACATGGCGCCCAGGCCTTTGAGTAAATTAGAAGTAATACGTTCGTCAACTAATTATACGGGATTGAGTCAAATCAAACGGAATGGAAACTACGTACGTGCGATTTTCCTTAAACGTCTCCTCGTGCCAAACTGCTGAATTACCATTTGTTTTACTACCGACCTTCAAACTTCCAAGTTATTCTCAACAATATTGCTTTTATCTTCGAGAGTTTGCTAACTTAAGTAACCGATCCTTACACGAGTTTAGTTTGGCTTGTCTTGTTGTACCAACTTGTAAGTAAGTCGAAACACAATTACCAGTGTTAGTGAGAAAACAAAAGTTTTGTTTTGTCAGTTCTTGGTCCAGCCAACTAATGGCAAAAGACTAAGGTTGAAGGAAATGTTCTTGTGATTTTACCCAACTATAGTGGAGGATGGGCAGGATTATTCGTGCGCGTCTCTTGGTCTCTATCTTCATATAGAAAATATTCAGAGATTTTCAGAATCTCAAAACTGCGACGCCGAGGTCGTGGGTTCGATTCCCACTTAAGACAAATCTTTGTGTGCATGAACATGGGGGTTTGTCTTTGTCTGGGTGTTTCTATGTATATGTATTAGTATCATTTATTCTAGTACCCATAGTACAAGCTCTGCTTAGTTTGGGACTAGATGGCGTTGTGTGTGAGTTGTGAGATATTTATTATTTTATTTATTTAATATTCAGGTGATCTTATGTTTATGACTATAAAAGTATTTGGGCGTAAATTAAAGAAGAGAGTGATGTCGTCTACTGATTACTATATTTGTTAACGTGTCTGTTGAAACAAATTCCTTCTTAATATTTTAAACGTAGCAATGATCTACAACAGCGTGCAGATGAAAAATTGTTTTTATGATGTGAAAAATCTAGAATCTAGAACATTATAAATATTTTCCTTTGCAATTGCAAGCAGCATTCCCAGTAATAAAACAGAGCCGACGTATGAATAATTCCTTCTAACATGGCACATTATTACTGGTGTATCTAAAGGCCATTGTACTGTACGCCAAACTAGTTTTTATCCTGCCTAACGCTGGATCTTGCTTTATGTGATGAGCAAAAAAATATATTATTATAGAGAATGGCTAGGCAAGCCTCGTACCGTTAGTCTTTAAAACAACTAAACATACATACATAACATAACATAAGATCACGTCTATATTACCCAGAAGGGTGTGGCAGAGGTGTACAACACCCACATTTCACCTGTTATGTTTATGTGCCATGGGATAGGAGATGAGCCTATCGCCATCTACTGGGCACAATTCCATCTCCATGCTGCTACTGTGAATTTCCTGACGGAAAGTTCAAAAATAACACTTTGCCTGACCCAGGAATCAAACACGAGACCTCACGGTTAAGAGACTCATATGACAACCACTAGGCCAATGACCAAATCAATTAAAATGACTGGCTATTGCCAGTGGGATCAAATGCAAATTCAAATAATTTATTTTCATAGGCCCCAGGAGGCGCTTGAACATCAAAACACTTAACATACAATTACATCTTATATTACTTTCGGTTTCACTGGTGGTAGAGCTCTTGTGAATGAGCTTGAGGGCGGCAGCACCACCGTCTCACCTTTAACCTGCCGCCAAATAGTAGTGCTTCCATTACTGTGTTCCGGTTTGGTGGTGAGATCAGGCCCTGAAATTACTGGCACATGAGGCATACCACCGTAGTCCTCAGCTGCAGCGACGCATCTATAATCTGCTTTTGTGGCTTATTGATGTCCATGGGCTGTACTCCACTTACCATCAGGTGGACTACACGTTCGTTCGCTGTGGGCGTAGTATAAAAAAAAAAAGTGCGCTTAAGTAGGTCAGTTTTCTACCAATTTCTTACTTGAATCGTGAAGCTAGTTTATGTTGCTAGAGAACAAATGTAAATGTTTATACCTGCTGCTTTTATGATCTTTTGTATAAAAGTTGAAGTAATTATTACTCAGTCAACTAGTTTGCTAAAAAATATTTGTCAAGAGAAAGATTGAAACGCTAAGATTGTCGTAAAAAAATTATTACAGGAAGTCTTTGTTTTTGCGAATTGCATGCAATATAATATTTTTGACGGTATTCAGTCCACGAGACTCATCACGTTTGACAATGAGATGTGTCTGGGATCCGGTCGCATATTTTCAGAATTATTTCAGGCTATTCAACTAGCGCTTACTGCGTTAGTTTCAACTCGATATATATTCATTTTTATCGAAGGTTTAAGAAATATATCGCTTAGTGTCCGACTAGTCTATGAACGCCTGCTTTGTCATGTCTATCAGTTGTTGATGAGACGTTTTTACGCCTGATTAACCTCAAAAAAGAATTGACAAGTCTTATTAACTTCTTACCACCATAAAAAAATAAATAATTATAATAATTTGTCTGCACTTGTGGTGTAGTGGTTTAAGCAGTCGCGTCACCGCTCTCCACTGCACTGGTGTTGTGGGTTCGACCCCCACATGGGACAAATCTTTGTGTAATTTGCAAAGATTTGTTCTGAGACGAGGTGTGCTTGTGTGAGTGAATGTGTATATTTAGCCTTGTCATTAGGACCTTTGGATAGTATAATTGCGTTCTATCTAATGTAAAAAAAAACCAAATCCAATTTCAAATAAAACGATTCCAGAAATTATGAGTGTTAACAAAAAAACGTAAAAGAATCCTATGTAAGTACAACATTAATGTGATTTTTTTTGGAGTCACGCCAATTAGGTGAAATCAAAATCAGTTTGTTTGTTTTCTAGTTTCTTGGACTAATATCGCGACGAAATGTAATGTTGTGATGCCATTCCGTTCTTTATTAGTTGACCCATTTTTGATACGTGGAACGCATCGGGCATACATCCGAAGAAAGTTACCACATAAATATATTTCACAAAACTTTTTAGCAATTTAAACGAATATTTTCTAAAATTCCAGCCCACATTTAAAGACTGCCTGAAACTACAAATAAAAATAGATTTCCCTTAGTTCATATATTTCATTGAGAACTCCAGTGAAGCTTATAAGGTTTCCAGCTTACAATATATTTCCTCTTAGCCTTGTATGCGTTAAGTAAACTTCCGTATTAAACGTCGTATTGGCAGGCCCTCTCTTTTCCTTATCAACTGAAAAATATTTTTAAAAATGTCTAAATAATAATTTTAGGCTTTATTTAAGTTTTGCATTTTGCTATAGGAGAACTGCTTGTCTTCTCTACTTTAGGAGACCAAGAGCCCAACAGATTACGGATAATTATCTAGGCTTCAACCAAGCCTCTTTTGTCAATCTTGCCTTTTCAAATCAATAATTGACCACCACATTGTCATATTGAGAAAGAAACCTCATATTACCCATACTCTACAACCTTTCTTATTTTCAGGTCGGTTCTGGACGCTGCAGTTCCCCAGGCACGGGCCCACTCTCTCCAGCCGAGGGGCCCCGCTGGCCACACGTGCACCACGCCCATCCACTGCACCATGCCCTCTTGTCATCCAGCGTCAAGAGAGGGAAAGAGCTGTGAGTACCTACAGGGAATTCCAACTGAGTGCTTATGAAATTGGTCGCTGTTTTTTGGAAAACTTTCCAGTATATAATCTGTGGGTTCTCGATTGGAAGGTTTTTCAGCCATCCTGTTCTAAGATGAAGCAGAATTCCAAACCCCTTTAGAGCATGAATGGTTGGAGACAGGTTGTTTGGGAATTACATGAGATAGAACTTAGATACAGAAGTCATTTGTACAATCTTTGCAAAATGTAAAGAAACGGTGATTAAATCTCAAAATGTTGTCTCCTATAGTTTTGCTCCAGGGTTCTTTTTTATTATATCAGCAAATTATTTAAATCCAGTTCTGTGTTAGACGCTATTGGAAGACAATACAGTGTGTGAGTATTATTGGATTGTCTTTCAATAGGCGAAATTATTAACCGGGTGACATTTCTTCTCGAGATAAAAACTACCAATCTTAGAGATCTCATATATTGACTAAGTATTAATTAAATATCTCCAGCTCCTTATGAAGTTTGAATCATCAAACAAGCTTGTAATTTTCGACTGAGAAATTACACTATTCAAATTAGTAAAAGTTATAGCATGTGTGGGACGTCTAAGAAACTGCTTCTTCTGAGAACTAAGGACTGTTTGTCAAAATTTGCATTGTGTGTGATTAGTGTGTGGGTTGAAACATTTAATAACAAAGAAGTACCTTCATGTCTTATTGTATTTTCCTGTAGTTAACTATTAACAAAGAGGGTTAATGGCATGCCAAAAGTATCAATTTTTTCCTGTCCAGGGAAGTCTAAGTTAAGGTTTTTTATATTTGTGCGACATTTTTGCAGGAACAAACCCAACTGGTGGTACCTAGTAAGGTGTAATTCGTGATATATAACTAGATTTTGTAGATGAATTTACTGTCCCTGAACAAAGTGAGGATGGAGAGCGATTGCTAATTCCAAGAAGTTACGTTATTGCTTTTTATTCCATAAAAATCGAAAGTACAAGTATAAAGTCAATTGAACACTTAAGGCATATAAAGATATGTCAAATCTCAATAAGAAGGAAGCCCTTATAGTTTCACGGGTACGGGTGACGTGATTGTTTTCATTTGCATTGTTCTGCATCCTCGTTTTCGTTACCAATGGGGCCTAGATTTATAAATTTGTATTTTGTTCTAAAAAATAAACCCTTTCTATTTGTATAATATTGAAAATACAACCCGATAGTGAGATTTTCATATCAATCATTAAATTATACTACTTCATATATAAAAGTGAATTTAAATCTATTCTGTAGTATTATTGACTTTTAAACAAGTTATAATTACACTGTTACTTACATTTTGGACCCATTTCATCACCATTTGAGAAATCCCGACATTTTTATTCAAACTGTGATAATAATAAGTCAGGCGGCATGATATTGCCTGATATTTAAAGTTTTAGGATAATTTAATGAATGAATAAAATATTGTTATTTGGCCAATCAAATTTCGCCGTAAAATTATTTGATCAATCAATACTTTTCGTGATTTTCTCAATACTTAACTGTTAAAATTGAGCATGCATTTTAATATTTTCTAAAAATATCATGTACATATTCATAATATCGTATTAGTTGCATCGTATCATTACGGAAATGATGCGAGGGGGTAACAGAATTGTCTAATCTCACCATTGTGTTGCCTACATGTCTAACCGTATTAGAAATAAGGATATGTGAGTATATTACTACGAGTATATGAGTTTATAAGGGTCTGTTTTACCTAAAAAATATGGAATAAGAGTTGGGGTACTTAAAAGTTAAACGCGCGTCAGCTATGTTAATCTCTGACTGAGAAGAGATTCATCTTATCACTACTCAATAGAAAACATTCAATTTTAGGATCACACAAGTGATAAGATATTGCGAGCAAATCTATCGGGTTGTTAGCACCTGTAGTGTTAGCACGCGAGCGTGAGATAAACATAAACATAAATTTATAAACATAAACATTATTCAAAACCATTTCATTGTATTCGAGGGGTATCAGAACTTTGCGCTAAGCTGACAGATAATTATGTACAAACCCAACCCTTAACCTGAATAATTGTAGATGAAAAAAAAATGATTCAAGCCTTTTCTTTTAATATTTCAATGGTAAAACAGGCGCTGAATATTCTTATTTATCTTATAATTAGCCTCTTATGTTACTAGTTATCATTAGCTGTTTTAAAACAGACATTATCATCGCGTCGGTATGTAAATTACTGAAATTATTATTGGTGTCGTTTAAAGGTTGGCATGTTACGTGTTTGTTGTAAAATTGTTTATCATTATGTTGTATTTTTGCTAGAAATATCCAAAGATATAGATCTTAGACTTATGGTTGGAAAAGGCTTTTCAGCCAAAAGAAACTTAGATTGTGTTCACTATAACTTTTGCCGACCGCCTGCTAATGAGTGTTCCTATTCAGTGTTTAATTAAGGTTCTTTCTTTCTTCTCTTGTCTTGTTTTCTCAATTGACCGTCACGAAATAAGAAAAATAGCTCATAATGACGAACCTCTTAACAAGTTAGTGCCATGGTAGAAATAGTTGAATACATTAATCCCTAGTGTGGCGATAGCGTTGAATCTCTTTTTGTATTGTTTCAATTAGTATGAAAATTGACACACATAAGTTGTGAGGTGTGTAGTTAAGACTCCGCTTTCGGTGTTACTACAGAAATTCAATCGTTTGTCGATCTCTGGCATGCTATCACTTCCATCTTTTCTGTTTATTTTTATTAGAACGTCATTTAGTTATTGTTCAGTGAGTAACGTGTATGTTTGTCTGTGACAGCGATGGTCGCAGATGGTCGGTGGCGTCGCTGCCGTCCTCCGGCTACGGGACGACGCCGGGCAGCTCAAGTCTATCAGTAAGTATATAATATTACGTATCATCATACTATAGGGGCTAGCATACGAGCGCGAGATAGATTTTGTTTTGTTTTTAGTTTCTACATAGTAAAATATGACAAAATTGCGACAAAATTTGTCTCGCGCTAGTATGTTAACCCTACTAGTGAATCATTATAAAGCACCATACCATGAAGTTCTCTCACTGTTTTAAAATACTGGATCATGAAAAAATATGGAATTGACTGAGATCACGAGATGCGGCACAAGCCGCCATCGTTTCCGCCTACCCCATAAGAAAAAGGGGTGATTTTATGTATGTATCCTCAAATCAAATACACTCCTAAAATAAGCATCGTGTGATACTGGCAATGAGTATAGTTTATCTACATCATAATTTGCTTGGCTCTCTGCCAAAACGTGAAGCCTGAAAAGTATATAATGCATGATCGCGTTAATTTTCGTTAGATTTTAGTTACATCCTTTTATAGTGATATGCGTTGTCAAACAGATAACCAAACCAGAAGAAAAATCTTTCTTTTTGGCAAAAACATTAAAACACCCTCACTAGGCTAGGAGGTATTCAAATCATGTCATATCACTTACCAGAGCGTACATTCTAGGAAGAGCTTTGTAGAAGAGTACACGGATACACAGTCGGTTATACATTTCCAATAAAACCTGGCCTGGCATAGCTCGGCCAGTGTATACAATGCGAGACCATCTTATACTGGACATGATCAGCCTGATGTGCGGTGACACTGCGCCTGTTAATTACTTTCGGAACTAGAAACCAATGATTCACAGTACTCGGAATCTTTTGACGCAAATAGATTTGAAGATTCTATGCGAATAAGTGGTTCGTGTTGTTCTGAAATTTAGTAAACGAGCATTTAAATCAAGCTATTGATAGAAACTGATTTTTCAAAAATTTTAAATATTCTTCTCATTTATACAATTACCTTAATATTGGCTAGTTAGTGGGTAAGATCATTTTTTCACATCACGATTTGAAGAATTTCAGAAATTAATTTTCATTGCTTTATCTCTCCAAGAGTTTTCATTCCGACCGATATTAATAATATTGAATTTATAAACATCTCTTTTTATTTAACGCTCACATTTTATAGCATGAGAGTCCGTGGGTCCCCACAACCCAAATTCTTACCTATATTAGAGGCACACAGGGCAACTTTCAGCTTTGTGTCATTCGCAAAGATTTGTTCTGAGACTGGGTGTGCTTGTGTGAGTGAATGTGTGTATTTGGCCTCGTCATTGGGACCATTGGATAGTGTAATTGCTTCTGGCGTTCTATGTAATGTAAAAATCCAAATTTATTTACAAAGAGCTTCCGAGCTATGTTATACGCATAAGCAAATATGATGAGGGGAACTCACAATGTTTCATATCGTTGCTTTTCAACATTCAGCAAACAAATATATTTGTGATTTCTCGTGTGCATAAAGCCGTGTGTATCCTCGAGGGTAGCAAGTTATATTCGATTCACTGCGTATGCTCATAGATATCACATATTGACGATCCGTTTATAAAGAACGGATATAGGGATACGGAATATAGGGTTTTGGATCCATATTAAATGTCTTCGTAATCAAAAACTGTATCAAATTATGTATAAAACTTATAATGAACATTACTATAAAGCGACAGGCAAATAATATATTGTTCGTCAAAGATCTGACACGATCTAATTTAATATTGTTTCAAACTTTACAAAGCCTTAAAGCGAGTAACGTTTTGTTATCTCTTATTCTCTACCTACCACAGTAAAAAATACGTGAGCTTATGATTTAGTAGCATCCACCCACGTGGGTTAAAACTATGACGTAATAGTTATGTGTGTGCTTAATGTGTGCCAAATTGTATCGTTATCCGTTCAGTAGTTTTCGCTTAAAAGTAAATTCACAATCGTAGGATGTTAAAAGTTGGAAATACCTAGTGACTATTACACTGAGCTATTTCATTATGTGCCACATACACGTATTATGTAATGAACAAATCATTATTATACAACAGTCCATTACATTGTATAGAATTAATGTAAATAATTATTTACTATTCGCAATTAACCTACTAAAGTTACTCATTAAGTAAGATTAATTTGTTGGGAATTATCTCTTAAATATTGTGTAATCAATGTAAACAACTAGTAAAAATAATTATTTTTTTAGGTATTGTGGTCCAAAAATTAAACTCTATTATAATCAAGAACAATTACCGAAACATACATAATTACATAATATATTAAAAGCAAGCGTTACGGGTAGTCAGAGACCAGAAATTCGGACAACTAATCCAACACATCACCTTGTGTTGGATTAGTTGTCCGATTGGGTTGTGGATACCTGATGGCAGACACTAAACATTAACGTCATCAGACTAAATATAATATGAATAGATCAACAAGTTTGACGATTTGTAATCCGACTAAAGTAATAAATTTGACTCCTTTTATTCTTGAAGTCGATTGAATTGAGCCAATGTTACCTAAGGCATAAAAATTATCTAATCGATTGACACCTTATTTATCAAATCGGATTAATAGTTTAGGCTCTACTTCTTCTTCTTCTTCGTTGTGTCTATGGCTGAGTCAAATTTTATTGGTCCAATAAGTGGCCACTGTTATGGCGCTCTCGTCGGCGTTAATGAGCGTCTCACTTGTGCAGGTGGTAGGGCATTTTGGACAGTCAGTAAAAGGTGGTCAAGGTTTTGACTTGCCATCGTGGTGAAAGGATTAGCCAATTCGCTTTTAAGATCTCGCGAATTGCCCAAGGTGCGCCGGACGTAAGGAATTGTTGTGTACGTCACTCGGGGAGGCTTCTTTCATGCACCCCAGGCTCTACTAACATACGTTAATACAAACGAACCCAAATGACGCAACATACAGTTGAGAAAATTAGGTGCCTGGCAAGAAAATTAGGTAGCTGGTTGGTTATAGACCAGTGTGCAGAAGGTCGCAGGTTCAAATCCTGCCGGTCCCATTTTTTTCAACTGTTTCTTAGTTACGAACACAAGACTGATAACATCATTACCCTTTCTTTTAGCTTCGCCGTAGTCGGGTAAAAAAGTGAAAATTTAAAATTTTTAGGTTGACAATAAAATATTAGATTTTTACGGTTCAGTACCGCCAGGCGCCATTGTCCGAGTAAAATGTATATTAACACACTTTATGAGTTAAATTAAAATATAAATTATCACCCTGCCAATTTTTTCTTGCCAAATGAAGACTGTGTCATTCAAAACAACACTCTATCTACCCATGTTGAAAGTTCAATATCCTTCAGTTAGCAGTAATTTGTCATTAAATGTTGAAAAATGTCCAAGTTTTATTATATCTATGTTGCTGGTAAATAAATCTTACGAGATGTTTAAAAGTATCGCACTTGTGATAAAAAAGTACTTGGTATATTTATGGACACAATTCTTGTGAGACTTATGTACCTTGTATTTTATTTATGTTAGTTGAAGCGTTTCGATATTTCCCTTATTATATTTTCTGACATTAACAAAGAGTAGATGAACTGACTGCTCCATTGCCGCGTTTTGACCATTATTGACCTTATTGCTTTTCAGAAATTGTAAAATCAGCATAATATCTAGGGCCACGGCAGTGGCCCCGCCAAGACGCGCAAACAAAAGGGCACTACAGAACTTTTCTCGAAGTGTTTCGTCGATTCTTTGATAACTTATAATTTGGGTTTGGATTATACCAGATAAACGAAATTCTCAGAATATGATACCAGTACTTATGATACCAATACAGGCTTAGCTTTTATACTTTAGACTTTATTGATATCTAAAAACCGCCAATGTCGTCACTCATCATCAAAACTCAGAGAATAAAGCTGAAATTTGGTATGTTAGCTAGTTTTAGTGCAAAAAAATCAATACAAACACGATATGTTTTTGGTGGGATAGTAATTTCAGGCAACAATATGATACATAATAAAATAAGTATTGTTTGTTTACGAGGTGTCAAACCAAAACATAATGAAAAGGAGTCATGTATAGGCTAAAATAAAAGAGTGACTAAAGAATACAATTACGACTCTTAATAATATGTTTACCTACTAAAGAAGCTTTGGTATATTTTAAATAAAAAAGAAGTCAGCATTTAGAAATCGTCATTATGCACAAAAACGTGAACAAAGACTTTGCCAACAAGATGTTGGCAATATAATTTAACGAGACCGATTTGTTTGTATTCGGCGCGCAATCTCGAAAACGCCTGCGCCGTATGTATGCGATTCTCTTTGTTGAATAACAGTAACTTTATTTCAAGTGTGTGTGGATAGAATAATTTTGCCAAACGGTGACTGATTTCATTCATCTTTCTTATTATATGACTTTGTATAATAATATTATGTTTACTGATTGCAGCATATTTGTCTAAGCGGTCACCTCACTGCTCACCACCGAATTGTGGCCATTATGGGTTGCCCTACACGGGACAAATTGACCTAAATCAAAGGCGGTGCGGATCGATTGATTGTCAAGTGAATGTATGACAGTCGTTACATGTAGTTATAGTAGGCCAGAAGGTTGGATAATTCGCCCCGCATTGGCCTTTAAACAGGTTAAATGATAGTTGCTCTATATAAAAGAATTCTTCTTTTTCATTGGTGTCAAAGTCAAATTTTGTGAGCTCAGTGCGTGGCTACCTGAACAGGGTCTTTATCGGCTTTCATTAGCGCGCCTTCGAGCAGAGAATGGGCCCGTAGGACAAGTTTGCAAGAGTCTGTGTGCTGCAAAATCTCACATCATGTCGTCAATGCTCCGATTTGATTTCGAAACAAGCCAAGGCAGTTCTTCAGCATATTCAGCTGCCCCTTAACGAATGTATATTGTCTATATAATCTATCTTGTAATAATGTCTGCTGCCTTTCCCCTTGTTGCAGTCGCAATGCTCGTCGCAGGAGCGTCTGCTGGCGGTGCAGGCGGTGTGCGAGCCTCCGAGGGCACCGTGCCCGCATTGCCATCAACATCAGAACTCGCTCAAGTAAGTGTTTGCATAAATGGAGCAATATGTACGGCTCTCGTCTTAGCCATCTTATCATAACAAATCCAAGTCCGACTTTAGATCCAAAATTAACCAAAGATACCCAACATTTTCCCAAAAAGTTTCTTAAAGTTGTGTTACTTGTGTTGATAGATGATAAGATTCACCCGTCATCTGCTTGGTGGATGTCAAACTAATGTGATCTTAAGATTTACTGTTATGTCCCTTGCAGCAGCTCGCAGGGCAGCGGCATGAACAACTGGGCGTCGCTGTCGGACAGCGGCGGCAGTGGAAACACAGCGGCGCGGGCACCCTCTCCGCAGTCACCGGCACGGCGCGTGCGCAGCAGGAGTCTCAGGTATTAATTACACTTTTCATGGTTAAGTGTGGTTTTCCGAAGATCGGCCGAAGACTGGCTGCATAATGCAGAAACTCCGCTACAATATGCTCCCATCTTAGCCTTTTAGGTCTTACAACTTAACATATCCTGGTCGGTCTTCGGGTCCTTGATCTAATGCTAAAAAGTTGCATAACGGTATTATCTAGAGCGATTGTCGTTACGCCATCCAAAATCAATTCCGCCTCGGAAAGCCCACAGGATTATCCTCTATAAATACGTAAATTACGAACCACTAGTGCCTACTGTATAATATTTAACAGCTCGCAGTATACAGAATATCAATGAATGCTCGGAATCTTGGACCGGCATTGTTTACTCACAAGGGATGCGTTACGTAACCTTTGTATTGTGTTGTGTTGCTACATTGTTACTGGTTAGGTTGAGGTCGTGTATTCATCTGCTAATAGATAGTATTGAATTTCCAAAAAATCTCTTCTTCTTTCCTTTTTATTTTTCTTCTGGAAACGTAAAATTGCTGCAAAGACAATGCAAAAAAAAAAACAAAAAATCAAAATTCTTTATTTGCAAAATATGGGTAACAAAGGTGGTATATACCTAGTTAAATATAACATGGTTTCATGCGCTTAAATCAACCTAGTACCAATCATAATGAATACTAAGAAACAGTTGAAAAAAATATGGGACCGGCACCGGCACACCGGCTTTTAACCAACCAGCTTCTGTCGCCTCTTGCCAGAACCAAATTTCTCAACTGTTACGCCATTTCGTAAAGTCATTTCAATCGACATAATGAAGTTTTGAAGTTTGACATTTTGTCCTGACAACACTCTTTCACTCTGCCGGGTCAACCAATGCCATAAATTTAGAGCTACGCCAGGTTGCTGCACTTTTAGTAATCTTCTCATGGCTAGTAACCCTTAAGTCGCACAAAAAAGTCAAAACATAGTTAGGGCTTGTACACAAAACTGCGATGCCACGTCGCATCGTAAAAATCTGCGATCTGGCGCGACGCATCGCAAGATTTTGCGAATTGATTCGCATAAATTCGCATCGTCAATTCTCTACATTCAGTTCGGTCACTCTTGCCGCATGAAAACGCATTGCAGTAATTTGCGGCTTAGTTTTTTGCATTGCGAATTCGCATCTCACCGATTTGCAGTTATGTGTATAAGCCGAGATGAGGAAAACACATTCCTACTGCAAGTATGAGTATTACTATGTGTGTATGTATAATTTATTGTTTTTTTCACAGTTCACCATCCCGCAGCGGCGGCGGCGGCGGGTCGAACGGGGGCTCCGGGTCCAGGGATGACGCCGTGTCGGCCATGTCTGCACTCTTCGCTGCCAGGTTCCCGGCCGCGCAGAAAGCTATGGACGACAAGTATGGCAGATAGGGCTCCAAATGTCTACTGGCCCTTGACTATACACTAAAGTAGAGGACGACTACGTTATCTGACTACGAAGTCGTCACTTTTTATCATGTTTCTATGATACCATAACGACTGAACTGTACAGTGGGCCAACGAGTTAGCTATGCAGGGCAATAACTCATAGTAAAGACTTACTACACCAGTTATAGATAAGTGAGTTACATATCTAAATAGTGGGTATATTACACTTATTACATATGTGGTTTTTTTTTTTTTAAAAAAAAGCTTACTAGTGATTTGCAAATACAAATTACATACTAGTATTCTTGTTAACCCCCTCCAGCTAAGCTTAATTCGCTTGAGTTAGGAGGAAGTTCACGTCCGTGGTGTAATGGCCAGGATTCGAACCCACGACCTCTCGATCGTAAGACCGATGCCTTATTAATTCACACATGCATATCTATTGCAGTCAGTTTGCACTATGGCGTAGAAGTTTTTGCCCTGCATACATCCTAATTGCTTGGCCCACTGTACTTACATGTTTACTAAACTTATCCCTTCGCCATTTTTTTATGACTGGTAGGCACGCGTTTGACCTCGATCTCACCTGATGGTAAGTGACGATGCGGTCTACGGTGGAGCACGCTTACCTATGAGATACCTATTAACTCTATTATTAAAGAACAGCTTATCCACTTTACAAGTATACATATACTGCCTGTCTAACAAAATTGTACTGGCTTCGCCGTAGTCGTGTTACCTTTATCCTGTGGTGTTACATCTAACTTACCTACTTTAGAACAATCAAATTGAAGCACCTGCAGCCGAACTAGGTGTTAAGCTGTACTTCATCTCTGATCAAATGTTGTTTGACGATGTACCTAGATTGCCAGATGTTTGAGCTTCTTCTGGAGTGTCGGTCAGTGGCTGCACCACCCATTATGTATATAATTATTTACATCTGTCTTCTCTTTCTTTTCAAAATCAGTAGCACAACGCTCAAGAATGATATTTCTTTCCTCAAAACTCACTGATGCTTTAATTTCAGGTTACGAGCTCTCATCGAGGAATTGACGGAGCTGGACAAAAAGCCCGATCGTCCACCCATCGAGAGATTTGTCCAAAGACAGGTAACAGAATTTGATTTATCTACGATATCTAAAAGTCTAGTCGCGGAGATCTTGGTTCAAATGCTTGCTCAACTAGGCACTCGCTGTATTATAGTCTGAAACTGAAAAGAGACCTACACTGAAGATTTTCACTGTAAATAAATAGGTACCTACACTACACACTTGTGTACTATCAGCAAAGTTGATTCATGACCCATTTTACAAATATTTTATTTGAAATTGTCAAAGTTAATAAGGTTGACATTTGTTGATAAAAAGTGAATTTAGCCTTAAGTGTATTGAAATTTAGTAAGGTGGATCACGAATATGCTTGATAGTACAGAGTACATGTTTATTTTTGTTTGTAGGTTTTGGAAATGGGCCGCGATTGTCTCCACAAGTCTGAATCGAAACAAGTCACCAGCACATATTTCTACGATATGGCGGATAGCCTGGACAGACTGCTAGCTGAGGTAAACTTTGGAAGAAGAATAATCTTTATTACAGTCCACAAGTACATAAAATATAACAGTAATAACCACACTAGGCAAAGCCTGTATCGTGGTTATTAATAGCGTCTGTACAGAAATTGGACTTAAGAATTGAAACTATAATAATTTAGATTTATTTGACGCGGTATTTCTTTATCTTAATGTTGTTCAAGCGCTCACCGTGACTTTTCTCCAGAGGGGCTAGCATATGATTGCAAAAAACGATTTTGTCGCATAAATTTATGTATGAGGGAACATGACAGTACGCGACAAATCTTATCTCATGCTCATATTATTATGCTAGCCCTCTATCACATGGGACCAAAATTCAACAGGTGAAGTTTTTATTTTATTTTATTATTTACGCCCGCAGCGCACGAACGTGTAGTCCACCTGATGGTAAGTGGAGTACTGCCCATGGACATCAACAATCCACAAAAGCAGATTATAGATGCGTCGCTGCAGCTGAGGACTACGGTGTTGTGCCTCATATGCCAGTAATTTCAGGGCCTGATCTCACCGCCAAACCGGAACACAGTAATGGAAGCACTACTATTTGGAGGCAGGTTAAAGGTGAGACGGTGGTGCTGCCGCCCTCGAGCTCATTCACAAGAGCTCTACCATCAGTATAGGTAGTGTAGGTTAACTTACAGCACACCCTTCGGAATAATAAGGCGTGCTGTAATGTAATAATAATAATACTTATTCTCTCCACACAGACTCGAGATAAGTCAGCCGACGCTGGCAACCAAGTGGCTCCTCTAGTGACAAGACTGATACTCGCGATGGCTCGCCCGGCGCGATTGCTAGAGTGTCTTGAGTTCGATCCCGAGCGCTTTTATAGATTACTGGAGGCCGCTGAAGGACATGCTAGACATTTACAGGTAATAACCGATTAATCGTCTTCTTCACGGAGCTATTATACCGAAATCGATTGACGTTCATCGATGCATTTGACGTTTTAAGAGCCAATAAGAGTTTGACGATCGATCGACTTCGGTCTAATAACACCTAACCGTTAGGTTTTTAAGTTTCTTAATTGTATGTAAAAAAATTGTTGATATTCCATTGTGGTGAAAAGGATTTTATTTTATTAGGAAAACTTACAGATTAACAGAAAAAGTAAACACAATGAAGGCCTGTAATATTTTAAAGCAAGTTTTAGCTTTGCTATGCCTTTTTGTATTATTTAATATTAAAGTTGAAAAATTAAGAATCCAGCAGGACTCGAACCTGCACCCCAAGTGCTTTGCCAATTCAGCTATGGATTCGTATGCTGCTAGACTCTAAATTTCTCAGCTCTTTTGTGCCAGCGTCATAGGTATACATATATACCTTAGCTAGACGAACCTTACTTGGTTTTAGCGCCATCTATGCGATGAGTGATAAGTCACTTTAGTCACATACAGTACAATGAAGGCAATTTACAAGTCTCACAGATAAAAAGGATTAGTCACCTAGACTCTGCGTTACTGGGTCTAGGTGACTAATCCTTTCGGGATATTCTTGCGTCGCTCGGGGAGGCTCCTTTAATGCAAAAAAAAAAAGAAGAAGATGTAAGAAATACATAAAAGGTACGAACTGTACCAAAAAAAAAAAGACGTGTGGCACTCGGGGACTGCCGCGGTAAAGCTATTGCATAGCATTTTTTATCAACTTATGCAATTTTAATATTTATTTTTTTATTGATGCAGATTTTTTTTTCCCTTTGTTACAACAATATACAACCAATGTCACCTAGAGGCGAGTTGTGAACTAAAGAGACAAGCGTGATATTTCAAAAAAGTCATTAAAAGTTCTGCTATTCATCGATAGATGGCAAAACTAAAAAGAATCACCGCCTTGCCGGTCGGGGGTGTTAGGTTATTTTCGTTACGGCATTTCTAGATTCGGTCTGCACATTCAAGGCCTGCGATAGAAGCTATGCAATAGCTTAAAAATATAAGGTTACTTTTAAAAATATAAGGCTATTGTGTATGTGATAAAATGTAGAATGAAGATCGACATTGTATTGCTAAATTTCTCTGTCTATTTTAATGTGTGTAACTTGATAGTTATCTAAAAAAAATATGTATCTTTTAGGGTATATCGACAGAAATCCCGCAGTACATAATCCACAAGCTGGGTCTGTCAAGAGATCCTTTAGCAGAGCTCCACGCACCACCGCCACCGCCGCCGCCACAGAACTCGTCGCCTTCTAAGTAAGTATATAAATCATTGAAAATTAACTCTTAAGTTGTGCGTTTAAGGTTTGAAATTGCTTGCTTGGCTGAGAGACAGATGAAGAGCTACCACCTGAAACTGAAAGAAAACGCTCTTAAGTATTAACCTAGGTATAGTACTACATATTCAATGACGTCAGGTCTAGAGACCTGTCAAAAGTGTCAGATCGAGTTTTGACCGACTTCTAAAAAAGGCTTGTACTTACTTACTTGTGTTTGTACCTCATAACTTTTGAGTGGGTGAAGCGATTTTAATGATTATTTTATTTGAAAGCTGGTGCTTTTCGTGTGGTCTCATTTTAATTTGGTCCAATTCTGGCAATGGCACCCATGAGAACTATATAAGACTAAAATTATTGTAATTGAAGTCGGTTCTTTTTTTGGAGAGTTATCATTCATGCAGGGCGCATGCACGTACAGTAGGCAAGCAATTAGGTATGCCGGGCAAAAACTTCTACACCATTGTGAAAACTTACTGCAATAGATATGTATGTGTGAATTACATATTTAATTAAGATTGAGAATACGGGTTACTCACGTTATTTTAGTCGGGATATTCCGACTAGTTTCGAATCTTACGTAGATTCATCAAATGGGCGATTAATCGCGTTTCATCGCCGTCGCACGACGTCTCGCACATACATATTTAATAAGTGTAATATACCTATTATTTAGGTACGTAACTCCTCCATAACTGGTGTAGTAAGACTTTACTATGACTTTAATTTTTTTTTCCTGCATACCTAACTCGTTGGCCCACTGAACATAGGCGTACATTTTCGATAAAACCCACATTGTAGTTACACATTTCGTCCATAAAGAAAGTACGACAGCTGGTAGATGAGCTTTCAGTAATCATCTCCATTATTTAAGTGTAATACTAGACTAAATATTCTTCTTGTTTATTCAGGAGCAGAGGACGTGTATCTCCTCCTTCGGGTAAAGATGGCGCTCCGCCCTCCGAAAACGACTACCAAGTCATCAAACTGATCTCAAACGGGGCGTACGGAGCTGTGTACCTCGTCAAACATAAACAGACCAGGCAGAGGTAAGGACATAACGAAGAGGGATTTGAATTCCAGACCAATGGATACCGCCCATCGCTTTGCCAACTAAGCTATTCATGCCTTGTGTCATCTAAATAATCTATATATCTATATCATCTAAAATTTAATTTAATTTAATCTATTGTACCTAAAAAAAAATTGCGAGAAAAACCATCAAACTTAGTTAATGTAACTTACAAATTAATATATAAAAAAAAAAGATAAATCCGAGTTTAACCTTTTATGTTGTGGACTAACCATACATAACAGGTAAAATGTGCATAATATAGGCGAAGCTCTGTCCAGAAACGATAAACAATAAGTGCAATCAATTTCGACTAGTGTCAGATGGTTTTTTTATACTGAATTTATATGTATGTTCAGTAAAATAATACCTTAATTTCAACAGGTATGCGATGAAGAAAATAAGCAAAAACAACTTAATACTGAGGAATCAAGTGGAGCAAGCGTTTGCTGAAAGGGATATCCTAAGTTTTGCGGACAATCCTTTTGTGGTAAGCATGGTTTATTTTCGAATAGCCATTGCCCGAGACCTTTATAAAAGTTTCGACTACCGGATAGCGGAGTCGGTGCACTGCCTGCTACTCAGAGATCGCGGGTTCGATTCCCGCCCAAGACAAATCTTTGTGTGCATGAACGTAGAGGTTTGTCTTGGTCTGGGATGTTTCTATGTATAATAAGTATGTATTTAAAAAAGAAAAAGTATTTTTGTATTAGTATCAGTTATTCTAGTACCCATAGCAGAGCTTGTACAGCTCTGCTTAGTTTGGGACTAGATGAAGTTGTTGTGTGAAAGTTGAACCTGTATTATACTAACTTAATAATTTAATATTTTATTCCACAGGTAACAATGTACTGCTCATTCGAGACGAAGCGCCATCTTTGTCTAATACTAGAGTTCGTGGAAGGCGGAGATTGCGCTACTCTACTCCGCGCGGGGCCTCTACCTGCTGACATGGCAAGACATTACTTCGCGGAGGCTGTACTAGCAGTGGAGTATTTACACTCCTACGGAATCGTTCATAGAGATCTCAAGCCTGACAAGTGAGTAACTAAATGGAAAAACACATCCAGTTATACATGTGTAGAGGAACAGGGTGTGATGTTCCCCCACCACAAAGGGAGGATCCTCCGACTAGGCTCGGTGGTATTGTCTGGCGGACAGCAGCTGTCCTACGGTGGCTTATTGGAAGTGGTATATATGTATACTCTCTGTGAACACTTCGCTATCGCGATTCAGCACTCGTCGACATAATGTCACGTGATTATGTGCGGATAGCCACACATGTCTAGTAAAAACTGGTCTCACATTGCACGAGAAGCTTATACAATGCGGCACCATCGTAAATTGGCAATTTACAGCTTGATTTGTAGCCGCGTGTACCGAATAACAGATGACCCATTTCTTTCAAAGCATTTGAGTAACAACTTCAGAGTAATAAGCCAACAGGAGGCGTCTCTTGCTGCCAAATGTGGAAAAGCGCCGCTCTTGCACAATGTCACGTTTTCATATAATACTAGTTGTCAGTCAAACAGCAGATGCACGGAACAATTTACCCCCTCCATACCCCTGCGAGTTTAGGCAGCCTTTTTTGATATTGACGTTCATGTCGTATCCATATGGGTTTCTTAGTCTCAGGTAACAGCCCTTATGTAGCGTAGTAGAATTTAAAGACATTTTTCGCTTTTTTCCGAGCAATTATGACATAAATCCTTCCATGATTAAAATAGTAATCTGTAACAGCTTTGAAACCTTATTTTTGTTTGATTGTTACAGCTTACTGATCACAGCGACTGGTCATATAAAGCTGACAGATTTTGGACTCAGCAAGATGGGACTGATGTCGTGTAAGTATTAGAGAGATCGACAGTGTAAAGGCCCATTTATACTATGGTAAGGTAATTCTAATGCTTACTTTGTTTATTGCTAGTAAAAGACAGAGATGGCAACAGAATTACCTTGCAGAATTTGCATCATGAAAATGAGCCTCTACGCAGAAGAATTGACTTTTGACAGAAAATGGTTCAAGTGCCCTTACAACTACTATGGTCCCATTTTTCAACTAGTGTCCCTCGAAAATGATGATGTCATACTTTAGTATTTAATTTTACTTACAGTGGCGACCAATTTATACGAAGAGTACGCGGATCGAGAGGCAAGGCAGTTCTCTGACAAGCAAGTTTGTGGCACTCCTGAGTATATTGCACCGGAGGTCATACTTCGACAGGTGAGTTTAGAAACTGGAAAATCGGTTAATTTGGTTAAAGCATAGATTGCTGTGCTTTAGTTGAGGAATATTTTTATTTAATCCGGCTCGAAGAACTAGTACTTTTAATTTTGTTTCCCGACTACGGCGAAGCCAAGAGGAAGGGTATATAATATGTATATTGGCACTATATGTATGTATGTCAATAGCTTCTTAAGAATAGCCCGGGTGACATAGACTATATAAATTTTATCAAAATTTTATATGATGGAATTTAAATGTCAGATTCTAACATATATAATAATAAGCACATTATAACAAATAATATAATGAAAGTAGAAGTCATTATATACATTTAAAATGCGGTCGAGCAGTTCGTGCCGTCCGTCTAGTCGCTTTAGTTATCTGCGTTGTCGGGTTACAGTTTCTGAAACGTTTACGCTTTAAATTAGTCTTAGTCTTAAGTTTAACCTAGTCTTATATCAAATCACTATTATTAAACACAATATAGGCTTTTTCTACTGACCTTTAATTCTTATAATTTAAACGTTTTTCTGGACTTAATATTATTCTCTTCTTATATTCAAATATTGCTTAAACTTATGGCATAACTTATATTTTTTAATTTTTGTGTTATTTGTACAGGGCTACGGCAAACCAGTAGATTGGTGGTCAATGGGCATCATCCTGTACGAGTTCCTCGTGGGCTGCGTGCCGTTCTTCGGTGATACTCCTGAGGAGCTCTTCGCGCACACTGTCAATGGTGAGTGCACTGTATTATGACCAATAGGAAGAGGTATAGACAACATTTCTCATTATATTGGCAGTGACGTGCATAGTAATTTTCAACAGGGTAAACACACAAATCAATAAAGTTTACATCCTGTTAGCAATAATTAGAACATTTATGTTCTTTAATATTGAACCTGCGAGTTTCCTTGCCTCATCATCTGAACGACAACTGGTGGCTGAGTATAATTCTCGACCAATCAGAGTCGGCTATTTGGTCTTTTTATACGAGCGACATCTGGTGGCTGAGTTTGATTCTAAACCAATCAGAATTGTCTATTTGGACTCTTCATATGAGCGACACCTAAGCTTTTAGTAATCAAGTCCATTTAAAAATACCTAGTAAATACATTTAGTTAGATAATTAATTTATTGTGTAGATGACATCGAATGGCCGTCAGAGGAAGATTTCCCGATAGTCGTGGAAGCAAGGGCGATGATCACGGAATTGTTGGCGCGGAATCCACGCGATCGACTTGGAACTGGTGGCACTCATCAAGTAAAGGTATGAGATATGAGAGATGATATATTATGGTGATTAGATATTAATGCTTAGAGATCGTTTGTTATGTCTCGTTACATATTTTTGTGGTGAGATAAATTGCACCATATTGTTGACGACATTAATTCGATATTTCTTTTAATACTTTTGCTAAGAAATCCTTCGTCTCTTCTTTATTCTGTGCCTCTGTTTACATTCACGAGAAACAATTTCTGTACAAAAATCAATTTGCCTATATTCCACTTGTTAAAATTTCTTAAAAAACAACAGTTTTGTTTAGAATATTTTCGATTCATTGTATATCATCTTGATTCATATTGTAGTTTTTATAATGATTATAAATTATTGTTGTTAGGAACACGAGTATTTCTACGGTTTGGACTGGAACAACCTTCTACGGCGTAAGGCTGAGTTCATACCGCAGTTGGAAAACGATGAGGACACCAGTTATTTCGATAGTGAGTACACTGTTTTATTGCTATATATTATTATTGTGAGTTCCATGCTGTTAAAGTGCCGTAAGTATTTAGGGTGGGGTTGCACCAAGGGCTCCGTATTGTTACGGTTAAGGTCAACATGGTGATACACTGCGCGCGCAGGTCGGTAAAAAAATGGTGTGTATATACTTGGCAGCGCCTTGTATCGATGGCTTATGCATCTTGTGGTGGTGCCATCTATCACTTCAGTTATGAGCAGGGCTCGGAATTAGGTAGAGTGTTTTATGTACTTACACTGATTTCATACAGCGAAAGAATAAAGTGGATATGCCTCAAATCCCGAGATTAATTTTAAAGAGCAGAAAAAAATCCCATGATTTTTAAAAAAAAAAGTTATTTACTTTTTTACACAATTTAAACTACTGCACGCGCGACTAAATATTTTAATTCTCACAAAATTTATACAGTAATGTCGGAAGCGAACACTTCAAATCTTACTGGTAATGAATCGGACAAGGAAAATGATTCTGATGGGCCGTTTGAATAAGCAAAACCTCACGAGTCTAAGTGCTAGAAGCAAAAGTATTTGCTCGTATTTATAAAAAAGGCGAAATATGCGTATGAGAATTTACTACAGACTCAACAATTTGTATTGTGAATTAATGTAAACTAATAAAAAAAATATGTTAATTATCTTTGTTTTATTTGTCTATCTCTGAGGTTTTTATTATTATTTATTCGTAATATTGTTGGCCACACGGGATTGTCCATTAGAAATCCCGGGAAGATCCACATTAATATCAACATTTCGATGCAAGTACATAATTACCTCGAGAATAGACTCCAATGCACGCAAATTTCTCGCATATGCACAAAAACTGGCACAGAAATTGTTTACTCATCACCATATCGTGAAGTTAAACAAGGAGTTCCCCAAGGGAGTATTCTTGGCTCTGTACTATTTTTAATTTATATAAATGATCTACCCAATTTTATAAACCATGACATGATATTATATGCCGATGACAGTACAGTGATGTTCAAAAACTCTAGTACAGATCTATTAGTTTCAGATATTAATAAGACACTTGACATCATAATTCAATGGCTATCATACAATAATCTATTAATTAATTTGAATAAGACTAATATAATGACATTTAGAAATAGGAAAAATAGTGTACTAAACCTTGACATAAAATTCAATGGACAAACAATTAATGATATTACAGACGCAAAATTTCTAGGCATTAATATAGATTTTAATTTGAATTGGCATTTAGAATTGGAAACAATTTGTACCAAGCTTAGTCAATTCTCGTTTGCACTTTACAGGCTTGCAAAAGTTGTGAATCAATCTGCAGTGATCACTGCATACCGCGGACATGTGGAATCAGTTCTAAGATATGGTATCATCTTTTGGGGTAATTCTGTAGCCAAAGAAAGGGTCTTTAAAGCCCAGAAGAGATGTCTGAGGGCAATTTGTGGGTTGGATTGTACAGAAAGTTGTAAACCATTTTTTATTAGCCTAAAATTATTGACTCTTCCTTGCATATACATCTATGAAGTAGTTTTATTTGTAACCAAGCATCTATCGATGTTTGAGCGTCTTAAGGGAAAGCGAAATAATTACAAAGTGTCTTTCCCAGCAAATAGGACAGCACAATTAAATAATAGTATATTTTGCATGATACCGCGTATTTATAATCTTCTTCCATTATATATATTAAAGTGGTCTACCATCAATATGTTTAAAATTGAGTTGTATAAATTTCTTTCTAATAAAGCATACTATACAGTGAAAGATTATCTTAATGACAAATTTATTTATGATTAATTGAAATACTGACATTCTTATTTGTAATAATTTTTAAATAATTAATTAATATTTTTGCAAATTGTTTAATAACTTTTTTTGACATGTATAATTGTAGCGATAATTCTAATAACTCTAACATTGCATGCTGAATGGCAAAGTATAGTTGTGTTCAATATTTGTGTAAAAACAAATCAATGTAACATCTTTTTTGACCTGTATTTGCAATAAATGATATGAATATGAATATGAATATAAAATATGAATATGAATAAAAAACTCTACCTAATTCCGAGCCCTGGTTATGAGTTACCTATTTCCTTGTGTTGGTATCTCGGGTGGAAGTCAACGTCATTAGTGAATATAGAACAATATGCTCACACAGTTATCTGATCTGGTGATACTGTAAAATTTTCAGTAGAAAAATTTACAGTTTCATTAATTTTTTTTTGGTCTGGTGTCCGTGATAGTACTCATACCTGACCAACTAAACGTAATGACCTATAGGATGAGCTATATTTTATCTATTCCCCGTCCTATTGCTCATTTACATTTAGTTTACAGTTACATTTATATTATAACAAAAACCGCTAACGCTCTAAAATGCTTGGGACTTATAAACAGGCGGCTTTGCTCGCAGTTTTTGTCCCGCCGGTAAGCTCACAGTCTTTACGCGGCTTTAAATTAAATTAAACAGTAAATATAAATGCGACAAGTGTTAAATTTCTTGAAGCCAATTTGTTACCCATGTACGACCATTTTTGAGATATTAGTTAGCTAACTTTTAAAATGACGGGGGAGGGGTACGTACTTTATGTATGACCCTGAGTTGTTAATGTCAAGTTAGTAACGTTAAAATCCTAAATCATTAAGCATTTGTCAAAAAATCGAATCGAATCTTTTACATAAAACGAATTACTTATTTTTTTTCACAGCCCGTTGCGACCGCTACAACCACAGCGAGGTAGATACAGACGAAGCAGCCGAACCTCAAGAACCTGCAGAAGAAGCCGGCGTGTTTGCCGCCTTCTCCAGTACTTCGCCACAATGGAGACGACACTACCACCACTCCACCTGCGTGGAGCAGGATTCTAGGGTACGTTTTGTACTGAAACTTTTAAATTAAAATTATTTTATACGGTTCTTTTCTTTGAATCTATTTTACTTTTCGATCAAGTATTAAACTAGAGCAAAATAAAATAAACGGCCGAGCAAATGAGACCTCAGTCCTAAAGTGGGGACTAATTTTGATTTAGTATGTTGACATCTACGCCAACATTTAGCCGTAACGATGCCTCAGTGTGCATTTAAATATTGCTGGATTCTTTTTTTGGGATCAAAAGGCAATTTCGTAATATGTTCCATACAATTTACCAAAAGTGATATTATAGATAATCAGCAAAAACAGCGATTGAAAAAAACTATTTATCGAGAAATTGACAATTTTGTTTTGGAAAATCGTTAATCAGATAAATATTTTACGTTTTAACAGAAAAAAGGACAAATAAAGCGATTCCACTTGAACTCTGCTCGAAGTGCGCTTAAAAAAATAAAAGTCATCAATTGATTTTGCTGGCCACATTTGAGGTCTATTTTAGTACGTGACCTTAGATCTATAATATATAATACTTCATCGAATACCTTACGGAAAGGTGCTCCCAGACTGGCAAGCATTCACCTGTAAAATACCATTTTTACACAGAAACGTGAGATTTTTACGCGTTGCGCATTGTAAGAGCTCCGTTTCTTCCCACACTGGTATTATTATATTCGAATCTATACCGTTACATTACAACCGAATACTCGGGGTTTGGGAGTAACTTTACATTACAGGCAACATTGCTTCAAAGGTGTTGCTTAATGTATAATTTATACCATTTGTTTGACAGAGCACGGATAGCTGGCCCGGTACTCCAGACAGTGCTGGACCACCTACTACTCCCACAGCGCCACTGCATCATCATCCTAAGTGCCCGGTGAGTCTTATTAAATAAGTTGTTAACATTTTTCACTTAATAAATTAGTACAGATGCATTTAATTAATGATTTAAGCGTTTATTCAGAAATTGTATTATAAAATTTAACCTTTTTAACCGACTTCTTAAAAAGGAGGAGGTTCTCAATTCGATTCGTATATATGTTGCTTTTTTGTAGTTTTGAAGACAACTTTCGTATAATATATTAAATCAAATCATTTTTTATTGCAGGCATCTGGCATCAAAGACATAAATAAATTAGACTAACATACATAACATTTAATTATAATAATTTTAATGTTTTGCACGTTGAATCGGCGACGCGCGGCGCCGTGTCATGTAGCGTTCCTCGGAAACGCCGGAACACGACAACTCTCGGCTAGAAGTCCACTTTTGCGTATGTTCCGTCGGGATCCGATATTTATATGAGCATACCGTGAAGAGATTCAATATGTTCCATATGTATCCATATTAAAACTGTATAATATTTATAGTTTTGTATACAGATATATTATGTATACACATTATTTTAGTTTAAGTAAATCCTTACTAATATTATAAAGGCGAAAGTTTGTAAGTATGGATGTATGGATGGATGTTTGTTACTCTTTCACGCCAAAACTACCGGGTCGATTTCGATGAAATTTTGCACACATGTAGCTTATAGTCTGGATTAACATATAGGCTACTTTTAATTGACATACCACGCGGGCGGAGCCGCGGGCGGAAGCTAGTACTTTCATAATTTATTACACTGACCAATGTCTATTTACTTATTCCTGTCCATCCAAAGGTTGCCTGGCAGAGATCACTTTATAGTGATAAGGCCGCCCATTGTGCATGTTTAAATAAGACTGTATCATAACTATGTACTTTTTCTTTGTGTACAAAAAAAAATCTATCTATCTATGATATCCTGGTACTGTGCTTGGCTCTTGTTAACCATGACATATTTGTCCACAGATGATGGGCGGCACGTCGACGGCGGAGTCGTCGCAGACGGACAGCGACGACGTGTCCCCCGCCGCCCGCCGCCGCGCCGCGCTGCGCCCGCACGCGCACGCGCATGCGCACACGCACCACCACTCGCTGCACGCGCACCCCGTGCCGCACGCAGTACTGCACCCGCATACTACCACTACGCTCTCTGTTGTGCCCAGGATGTGAGTATTGTCTTGAAACTATTTTTTTGCCACCCAGAAAAAGAAGCCCCGCAATGCGGGGCTGCGGTGACATCCACAAACAATCAGTATATCACATGTTTGATTACACAAAGAGATAATTCGTAGTTCATATAATTATTCCTTACATTGGCATTGTACATAAATGTAAATGTATAATATTTTTGGAGCATTTTGTGTTGTCATCTTATGATTAGAATGTTTTTGCAACTCAAATCCCGTTTATTTGTGTTTTGTAAATAGTTGTTCGACCAACGAAGAACGAACTCGAGCGTGACTAATCTCGACCCTTGACATTTAATTTGAGGCAAAGTGCAAAACTGCCACGATCTTTTAATTTGTCTATAATTAATTAATTATAAGTAAAATGTTTGTCTTGCACAGTTCGGACATATCAAAGAAGGACGAGAAGAGCTTGAGCCTGGACAAGCCGGACAAGGTGGAGCGTCCGGAGAAGGCTCGCCCCACCGCCATCGTCACCAAGTCTATGAGACGATCCGCCAGCACCTCGGGACTGTCGCTCGTCATACATCCAGGTAACTAGCAACGTAATATTTAGCTTGTCAAAAAGAGGAGAAAATAATGGCGGCGACAATGTGCCGCTTGTTTGGCAACTAAATTAGAAATCAAGCAATCAGGCCAATCCAATTTTAATTCATAAAAACCGTGAACCAATAGTAGAGGTTAGTCAGCAAACAAAAAGCTTTCGTGTCAAGAACAAAAACATGAGTTTCATTCACTGTAAGTTTTTAAAAGAACTACGAATAGCGCCATGTTCGGACTGGACTTGTAAGTCCGAATGACATTACACAAATAGCCCAGGCCTCAGTGCTGGTGGGGAAAGGGATATTTATTCTATCAATCCGAATATTAATGCAGTCAAATTATGGCTAAAAACGGGTTAAATAAACATGAGCGAACACAGTTTGGGGATTTTGAGGATCGATAGGGGGGTGTATTCTGAGCATAAATTCCAATTTAAGGGACTGTACTGAGGTCAGCTCAAGGTCATTTCGATGGAAACGCGTTTAATTCGATATCTCGAGAATGGTTAGTGTTAGGCGAAAAATTGAAGAGACCTTTTCTTTTCCAAACAAAATTTCCTAACTTTTTTACCTGAAACTTTTTTTTATAACATTAATATTTTTCAACTTATTACTCCCGCAAGGCAAAAATTTTACTTTTTCTTCTATTTTTCGTCGTTTTCTCCCCAACCATTCAATTTTATTAAATTTTACCGATCATCGAAGTGTAGATCTTTTAATTATGAACAACTTTGTTCTCAAACTTTTTTCTGTAATGCCAATACCTTCGTAGTTATATATTAGTTTACCGAGCGAAATCCGCGCCATCGTCGCAACGAGTATCCACAGACACACTGTTGCGTGTATTAGTGCGAGTAAGGAACGTCTGTCCTCGACTTTTATACTTTTTTTTAAAAAAAAAAAATTTTTACTTTTTTTTTCTTTTTTTTTTTTTATACTTCTTACCCAAATTAACCCAAAAATTTACCTAAATTAAATACCTAATTTTTAAATAGTTTAATCGATTGACCTTTTTATATTGCGACAGTGGCGCGGATTTCGCTCGGTAAAGTAATCTATAACTCCGAAGGTATTGGCATTACGGAAAAAAGTTTAAGAACAAAATTGTTCCATAATTAAAAAATCTACACTTCGATGATCGGTAAAATTTAATAAAATTGAATGGTTGGGGAGAAAACGACGAAAAATAGAAGAAAAGTATAATTTTTGCCTTGCGGGAGTAATAAGTTGAAAAATATTAATGTTATAAAAAAAAGTTTCAGGTAAAAAAGTTAGGAAATTTTGTTTGGAAAAGAAAAGGTCTCTTCAATTTTTCGCCTAACACTAACCATTCTCGAGATATCGATTTAAACGCGTTTCCATCGAAATGACCTTGAGCTGACCTCAGTACAGCCCCTTAAATTGGAATTTATGCTCAGAATACACCCCCCTATCGATCCTCAAAATCCCCAAATTGTGTTCGCTCATGTTTATTTATTTCGTAATTTGGCTGGACTATATAGTGTTTTTGCATACCCTAGTATTATCATATCCAAAGCGTGCTCCGCGAAACCTTTGTAGAAGCTCCGTGAGAAGTAACTACCCGATAGGATATCACACAGTCACACCCCCGCGAGCATTTAGGGCTCCGTCAAATATTTCGCTTATGGATGCCAACACCAAAAAAGTTTGCTCTAGTAGTATATTAAACAAGTCTTTCTTCTCAGCAGACGACAGCACGTGGAGCATAGGCGCAGGATCTCCGTGCGCCGGCAACACTTCCTCCACCAACTCTTCAAGGGACTCCTCGCCGTGCAGGGACCCACCGTCGCCGTTTGCGCTGCCTAACCATTCGTGAGTATTTGTTTTTCGTTATGTACAAAACCATAGACTTATTACTACCGTGTTCGCGGAGAAACAGAGATATATTAATTAATAGGTAAATTTAAGAAATATATTAAAATCAGATTATCTCAAAAAGCTTAGTATTTTAGACTACATATATGATTATAGTATTTGGAAATGAACTGCTCTTTTTATGTGACTTCATTTCATTTGAAAAGATGTTGCACATGAGTTTCTCACCAGCTCTTCTCATAATGCAATACCCATCGGAGCTGGTACTTGGATTGATTTTAATCTGATTCTAAACAGTTGGATTAAAATTAATCTAAGCCCCGGTTATTAAAATCATTGTGTAATTAGTTTAATTTATTATATCATTTGTTTGTAATATTTTGACGTGTTCAAGCGCCTCCTGGAGCCAATGACAATAAATGATTTGAATTTGAATTTAGGAATGCTCCACGCTTGTGACGTGATCAAGCCTAATTAACCTATTTCTACTGTTTTGACATGTTAGGAGCTTACAAGAGGTGACCTTTAACTTAAGTGCAGTAACTTCCTTTATTATTATGTTAATCATCTAATCTATAAATAAAAATACTACGTTACTATAATTCTACGAGTAACGAAGATAATCTTAATCTAATGTAAATAATATAATTGCAGTTTGATCCAATCATCGAAGCCTCCGATAGTGGTTCGGCGCGGACCTCGTGGCTTCGGCTTCACCATACATACAGTGCGAGTGTACTACGGAGACACGGATTATTACACCATGCATCATTTAGTCTCGGTGGGTATATCAATTCTAACGATAATAGTTATTTATGGTACAAGTGAGAAAAAGTTTATATTTCTGTTGTGAGTGCCAATTTTAAATCTTGAGCTTGCGAAGTAGTCTTAAATTGAATCACGAGCGTAGCGAGTGATTCTAATAAAGACTACTTCGCAAGTGAAAGATTTTAAGAGGTCACGAACTGGAAATTAAATTTTTCTTACGCGTTACATACAAAACTTTTCACCTCTTCCAGTGAGAAAATATTAAGATTTAAATAAACTCGTACTCCATTGCTTAACCTGGAATAATTCCATGAAATACGACAGTAATACCAATTGAGAATGCATTTCAGGACCTTTTGTAAGTCGCCACTTATTAAATATGTCGTACGTTTTCAAATAGGTACTTTTCACGGGATTTGTCTGGTAAAAAAGCAAACTTCTGTGTTAGAAGCAAGTTGTCGCAACTCTTTTGGAGTTCCACAAAGTTCTTCATCACAGAATTCACAATTTTTTTGTTAAAAAGTTCCAGTAAACAATTAAAATTAAATATAAACTGAAAAGAATTTATAGTTGCCCGCGATGACTGACACAGACACAGACTTTTTTTTTTAAATCGTGCGTTCGGAAATTCCTTCCGAAACATTTATTTATAGACTCTAATATTAAGTACCTGATTTTAAATCATTTAATGGTCAATCACGAATATAAAACCATAAAAATATTAAATAAGCGCGTATTTATATAATTTAAAATAATTAAAACGTATCGTTTGTAGTTTTTTAATAAAATTGATGTGAATGTTTATTACTAACCTACATGGTGACTGCTTTGTTTTTTTTTTAGCGCCTATTCATTGGAAGGATTTTGTGTTTCGAAATTTGAATCACTTTGCCTCACTAGTGAGTAAAAAGCGTTTTTACTCACTGAATTCTCGCAAGCAAACGATCATTTTCGTGCTGGTGTGGTGAAAAATAGATTATTAACCAAGGGGGATAAAGCAGTGCCTTCTTTCGCGGGTGACGATTTAAATCGCGATCGTAACGAAGGACTCGAGGTTTACTCCCGAGCGTAGCGAGGGTGTTAAAAACTTAAATCACGAGCAAAGCGAGGGATTTAAGACGAGTCCTGAGTGTAGCGAGGGATTTAAGTTCACCCAAGAAAATACTATACTTTTCGTACCATTTGCGAAAAAATTAACACAATAATAGTATGACGGCAAAAGCAAAGGCATCAAGCTCATAATAATATGGCCTCGTCGGTTTTCGTAATTTAATTTCATAACTGCATAATAAATGCGTATTCCTTTTTCAAAAAGATGTATAATGCTTTATACACAAACTCAATGGTGTAAACACAGATGTAGTTCAGTATAAAGTATTCCAAACTTAAATCACATTCTCCCCCTAGAAGATGAATGAAATTCAGTACAATTTTCTTTCCCTGTTTTTAACAGATTAAAAATGGCTATTGTTATGTTCGCTTTTTGTGGCATAGAATGTCACTTTTTGAGCAAGTGATACGAAAACAATATATCGAGAGTTTTGTAATTAATAGTTTTCAATTCGATTTCCATCTAGTTACTTATAAAGTTTGTTAATTAGTTTTAACTATACTCGTAAGAAATCAATGCTTCCAGATTTTTCTGTTGACAATGACATTCACAATGATAGCAGCAACGATGGCCGAGTGGGAGACCGTACGACTGCGAAGTCAAAGGTCTCGGGTTCAAACCCACGGCAGACACCTCTGTCAATAAAATCGTTCTTTTCGAAGATATGTGTGTATTTATCATATAAATTATGAATATAACGGTGAAGGAAACATCGTGAGGAAAACTACATGCTTGAGAGTGCCTAAAAAGTACCCAAGGGTGTGTGAAGTCTACCAATACGCACTTGGCTAGGGTGGTGGACTATGGCCTAACCCTTCTCATCATGAAAAGAGGCCCGGGGCCAGCAGTGGGACATGTATTAAATACAGGGTACATTATTATGACATTGACAGACAACAATAGGTGTGTTGATTATTAAAATAATTTGTAATGATGAATAATACTAATGTTTGTTTTGGCAGGCGGTGCACGAGCAGGGCGCGGCGTGGGCGGCGGGGCTGCGCGCCGGCGACCTCATCACGCAGCTCAACGGCGAGGCCGTGCAGGGCCTGCTGCACACGCAGGTACCCGAGCTCACTCGACGCGCGACGTTACAATCCTTTCATTTCGTATACTTCACGCCTCATTTCTAGACGAATTATGAACGCGTGAATGATACAGCATATTTCCACAGTTAACTCCAGCATCGCCGAAAAATTTGGTTACTATACAACCATTAATAAAACCATGTATTTTTTGCATCGACGGTAAATAGAGATCTTCTTCTTCGTCGTGTCGATGGCTGAGTCAAATTTTATTGGTCCAATAAGTGGTCACTGTTATGGCACTTTTGTCGACGTCCATGAATAAAGATGTGAAAATTGAACAAAAATATAGGCAGAGTGCTGATATAATAATTTGATGTTATATGTGTATTCATTTATGTTTAATTCGTGCAGGTGTTACGGTTGCTACTGGCAGCGCCTCATGCCACTTTACGAGCTACTCCGCTGGACCAAACTACTATACAGGTAACATTTATATCTTTCTTATGTTACATTTTGTTAGATATCGCTGCTGCTGAGGAGTCTAGGTTAGCCGTCCGAAAGTATGATAGCCAGAGCATGCAGAACCGGGTCCGGTTACCGGTTCCACAGTACAACTCGAACCCAGATATTTTTTTTTACGGGATATAATCCCACCCACGCGCCCACCACTGTGACTCCTGTGACGCCAGGATCTACAGCGGCAACCAACTGAAAGGCATCGTGCATGACACACGGGCAATCCCAGGGAGAGTTAAAATTGTCTTGGAACCCGCAACGAATTTAATCAGAAGTATATAGTTGGAGTTGGAAAGTATGTATCTTTACTTCCCTCGAACCCAGATCTATCATTAGAAATCTGCATACCCTAATGATAGCTAAGCTAAAAACGGAACTAAATTGAAGATCGAATCGACCGTTACTGGATTTTAGAGATACTCTGAGTCAAACACAAATTTTCTGTATTGTTGGAAGCTGACTTCAATGAAACAGTAGTGAAGCAATAATGGTTTGTACAATACAATGTTATGTTCCAGGCGGGCGGTCGTCGGCGTGCGTGGTGCGGTCGGCGTGCCACCGCTCCCCCGCGCCCCCGTCCCAGGAGACGCTGCTCGCTGTTCAGGAGGATATCCACCAAGCGGGCTTCGCAGGAGATGCACCAGGTATGGAATTGCCATTTGAAGATCTATGACAGTCATTACATAGGTAGTTAAAGGCCAGGAAGTCTGAGAAAACTACCCCGAAGCTGTGTCCAATGTAATTGGGAATAGGCTCGGAAGATTGATTTTTATGATGTCACGCAAATGGGGTTTTTGCTTGCATAAAATGTTGAGACAAGTTAAGTGTTTTATTACTTTTGCAGAGATGATAAACAGTCTTACAAATAGACACCGAAAAAGAAACATAAACGAAAACGCATTTTTTGAACAAAACTTTGATAAATAAGTGTAACAATTATTGGCGCATTTCATTAAATATTATCACAACCTAATGACGTTGATTCAATGGCTTTGTTCAAGTTCATGACACCAGTAAGGATAATATATAATGCTTAGGGTACGATGGGACTGACATACGCTGTGCGTTTCAAAAGTCTCTAAAATTATATAGAATAAAAAAAAATATTTCATTATATGACCACCTTAATTGATTTTCAATTGTAATAAAACTTGTATAATTTGTCGTAGATGGTGTCATCAGCGGAATGCGCGTCATCCCCGTCCCCCGCGCCCGCTTCCCCGGCCACTGACAGCCCGCTCCACAACACCACCACTACACACTACCAACGGTAAGTACATTATAACAACGTGATTGTATATGTTTATAACTTTATATTTAACTTGACGTTAATCATTATAGTCGGATCATATGTAAGGCCAGTTTCACAGGTTCCTGACAAGTCTTTGATAAGCCTTTTCGCAATTTTATTGACAGATAAAATGTATTTTTTTTTATATACTGATAACTATCAGGTGACTAACTATCTAAAACTTCATCCGGAACTGGTGAAATCGGACCTTAGAATCATTAGTATCAATGTTTGCATTAGCAGTTTTTTATAGATATTTTTTATAAATATTTAGTTCATATAAACATTTAGACTTTTTTATTAAGTACATGATGTATATTTATATAGGGTGGATGCGACATTTATAGAACCAACAGATACTCATGTCCACCGGTATTTATAATGAAAATATAATTTCACGTTCTCCGTACAAACTGAACATTAAGATCATCCAGTTCGGCAAACAAGTAACTTGTTTTCGTCCAAAAAGAATATCCAATGGAATTTAACCCTGAGTATCTGTGGTTTCAATTAATCTATATCGCATCCACCATGAAATATAGCGTGCAAACACTTTTCTAAAACCATATTTTGCAGCATATTTCTAAAGCTATTTGTAGATAAATAACTTCCCCCCTCAGTCCATCGTCGCTGCACGGGCTGAAGCACAAGTTAGTAGGAGGCGGTACTGTGGGCACGGAGGTCCGTCGCGGCTCGCTGCAGCACATGCCGCTGTCGCCGCTCGCGCGCACGCCCTCGCCCTCGCCGCAACCGCAGCCTGCTTCTCCCACCAGGTAATAGACTGGCAAATATTTCATGAGAGAAGATGACAAATTTATCCACTGATGCTAGAGTGAAAGTATAGTCCAATACTCTATAGTCAAAAAATATCTGAAAAAAATTGTAAAACTGACAAATAAAATACATAAAAGTAATTAAATAGTAATAATAAAATAAACTAAATAACACATATTAATAATATCTCAAATAGAAAAGAACAAACAAAAAAAAAAAAACAAAATGTACATTAAAATAACCATGTTAAAAAAAAGGGCTCCGAATTTTAATATCGGAGGGAAACTGTGACAACACTCAAAAAAAAAAAAAACACTAGTCTATGTTTTGTAATTTATAGGCGTGAGCTGTCAAAAAGAGAATTAAACGGTTGTATAAGGTGTCACAGGCGTTATTCGAAACTCCAGACAGTATTTATAAACATTTAACTTTAAATTAGTTATTAGTAAGAACTGTCTTTATTAACATCAATTTTTTTCAACTGTTTCTTGGTATAAATTTGCTTTAAATATAATCTATAAGAAGTTGAAATAGCGTACGCGTTCATTCTTTACAACATTAGTGCTGAATACAACTTCGCCGTGTTGGTTTGTTTTCTACTTAAGATTACAAATGGATGAACGTGACGTCACGAAAAGACGTACTGTTGAGAATACAGTTGAGAAATTTAGGGTTCTGGCAAGAGGCGACCGTAGCTGGTTGGTTAAAGCGACTGCCCGGTGTGCCGTTAAAGAAGGACGCAGGTTCAAATCCTGTCGGTCCCATAATTTTTCAACTGTTTCTTAGTATAAGTTTTCCAAAGTAATTAATTTTCTCACTTCTATAAACCATTTTAACCAACATGTTAGAGGAATTTGTACACAGAAAAAAGTAATATATATTTACAAATTTTAAATTTACGGTTGCAGAGTACCATTATTTCAATACTCATTGCGTCAATTTTAATGTATACACGTACATGAGCAACATTTAGATTATAATAAAGCGTCTAACATCACATTTAAAAAAATGCATCTAATAGGTATAAGCATGAACATACCAATTCAGTTTTTAATATGCTGAATATACGATATCAAAGCAGCGATAGCCGAGTGGAAGACCGTAGGACTGCTAAGTCAAAGGTCTCTAGTTCGAACCCACGGCACACACCTCGAAGGTCTTTTCGAAGAGATGTGTGTGTTTATCATATAAATTATCGCTTGCTAACGGTAAAGGAAACATCGTGAGGAAACCTGCATGCCTGAGAGTACCTAAAAGTGCTCGAGGGTGTGTGAAGTCTACCAATCCGTACTTGGTCAGAGTTGTGGACTATGGCCTAACCCTTCTCATCATGAGAAGAGCCCAGCAGTGGGATGTAGGTATTAGATACATTACTGCTATTATTTATTTTCGATATCAATAAATGCTCTCAAACTTAATTTAATATGGTAAATCAAATTGGTACACAAATTACTTTGGGAATAATGTTCATGTGTCTTCATATATATCATGGGAATCATATTCAGTTGTATGTTGGTTTCATAGGGTCATTCTGTCTGTTTGTCTATAATATGATGCTTATTGAATGTTCAACTCGACGTCATGGCATGTGTGACTAAATACAAACAAATCATTATATTATATGTTTGTGGAATGTTAAAGTTTAGATAATATTATGTTTTCTACTTATTATACCTAGGTATGTGTCGTAAATTCGTAATATAAAGGTGCTTCTAGACGGTCTGTAACGTTAACGCAACGTTACAGATTCGAATGTTACACTCTATGTGGGAGGCGAATCGAGCATAAGCGTCGATTGACACTGGTTCACCAGCGACGCGTCAAGCAGTTTCAGTGTCAGAATTTTAAACTTTATCTTCATTATTATTGAAAATACGGGTTATTTCAGCTGGCAACAGCGACGATCGCCCAGTTGATGAATCTACGTAATAGATTCGAAACTAGTCGGCATATCCTGGCTAAAATAACGTGAGTAACCTGTATTCTCAATAACAATGTCTTCACCTCACGTCGGTTTTAATAATATTATTTATCTTCATTACTATAAATAACAGTATCGGTTGAGAAACTTAAAAGGTTGTTCGAATACTCCGGAGACATTATCAAGTATTGAAACAAATGCTCGCAATCGAATCCCAAATGTAACATTGCTGGCGAATGGTCGCGCAGTCTAGGAGTACCTTAAACTTTAACATCCCATATTGTCTGTCTGTATATTTATTGTTATAGCCGATCATGTCTCATTTTATATGTTTCAATATCTACTTCAATATCAAATTTGAATATTAAAGTGGCAGTCTCAATTCTTTAAATTTCAAATTGCAATTTAATATTTTTACAAAAACTTCAAGTTCAATGCGCGACTAGGTTATTGTTGGTGGAATCTACTATCCTGGTGTAGAGAACCTGGTGGCCAAGCAGGATTAAAAAGATACTCCATTTTCCATACATGATCGGCTATAACCTCCCCATCGCATATCACCCGCACTAACCACATCCACACGCCAGTCGTTGCGAAGCGCGCAGCCCGTCCCCGCTGGCGGCGCGCGAGTGCGGCGCGGTGGGAGGGGGGCGGAGGGCGTGGCCGCGCCGGGACCCCGCCTCTCCGCTGCTCAGGAGAGCGCTGTCGCCTGACAGGTACAGGATTGGGTTCGACTAACTTTAAGGTGTTATTTTGGTGTTGTGGTGCATGCCAAGGTAAGGCATTAGAGTATGTACAGGCACAGCGTTGTTGATGCTCGAATAGTGTAGCCTTTAAAATAAATTGTTACTAGTGGAGTTGCTGGCACATAACTTGAATATAAATATGACACATCTTTCATTCATCTTCATCTAGTCCCAAACTAAGCAGAGCTTTTACAATGGGTACTAGAATAACTAATACACACATACATATTTTTCTTTTGTAAATACATACTTATTATACTTGCAACACCCACACCAAGACAATCCTCCATGTTCATACACACAAAGATCTTGAGCGGGAATCGAACCCGCGACCTCTGCATAGCAGGCAGTTGTACTACCGACTGCGCTATCCAGTTGTCCAATAATAATATGTCCTTAGATGCGTAGTAATCAAATTTCATTTCTATAAGGCTGCACAAACAGTCATTTTGTGTTCAATGTATGTGCTCTTCTATCTCTACTCGTGTAGTCGAATGAAGTACCTATGATACTTCATTAGTCCAAAGTTGGTACCTTCAATTCGACAGACAAATAAGCAAAGCTGCCATTAGGTATGTATCTTGCATGCATTTTGATTTATTTTATCGATTGTATACACCTGTCTAGTTTTTACTTATGTCAGTAGTTATCAGAATATGTGCCTGTGTGTTTAATCTTTTCACCAACCGATTTTTTATCAGTTGGCGTGCCACGCACATTGAATCGAACACTAATACACACAATAGATATAAAGCGTGTAAAAAGGAATGATCTAGTATACATTTTTCGATGTTCATATTTCGCTATAATACTCTTTAGGGGGCGTCCATAACTTACGTAAGGTGTTTAAGGGGGGGGGGGGGAGGTCTCATCTAATCTTACGTTGGAGAGAGGGGGGGTCTCGGCAAATATCACGCAATTTTTTTTTTGATTGAAACAAAAAAAAACTCAGCAATATTGATTACTAGTCTTAACTAGTCGTAAATAAAAGCACGAAGCAAATTAGTTTTTTTCTTTTTACAATAACAATCCAACGCGTACGTAAGAAACTCATATTTTGAAAAATCTCACTTGAGATTGAGGGATGGGGGAGGGGGTTGAATAAAATCTCACAACATCTCACCAGAGGGGGAGGGAGAGGCAGAAAATTAAAAAAAAACTCCTCACGTAATTTATGGACGCCCCCATAAAAGGTTGAATAGATAAACTTTCTAAAAAAAAGTATTTTAGGCTAAAACATCGTAATACGTTTAGAAATTTAATAAATAACATATAGTAAGTTTTTGTGGCGGATAAATCCGACTTCGGCGGAGTAAGCCCATTTTTTTGTCGGATATATACGACTCCGGCGGTGAAAAGGTTAACGAGATCCTACTAGCACATGAAAATATGTTTAGATTTGTGTTTTTTGTTTTACTAGCTTTTAATGCATGACAATTTTGTGTTCATTTTGTGTTTTTGAAACATTAGTGTAACTATGCTTTGTATGTTTTCATTTTGTTCATTGACCATTACTTGTGTACCATTATCATTTCAATTGAAAAGCTGCCGTGGCGCAATGGATAAGGCATCGGTCTTATGACCAAGACGTCGTAGGTTAGAATCCTGGCCACTACACCACGGACGTAAACTTCCTCCTAACACACGCTAATTAAGCTTAGCTGGAGGGGGTTAACAAGAATACTAGTCATTTGTATCTGCAAATTACTAGTGAGATTTAAAAAAATAACATTTTAACCCATTAAATTAATTAGTTTTATACTGTTGTAGTATGATAGGTAGATGTTGTTGTATATAGTTTTGGTTGTTGTATAATATAATTATTCTTGATATTGTAATATTTGAATTGAGTTTGCATTTTTTACCGACGACTAACCACCTATGGAGGTTCTCAAGTCAACGTGAATGTTTTTTTTATGACAGACCACGCATAACATTTTACTGAGTGGTCTGTCTTTGATAATTCTTTTTTATCGTGACTATTTTTGTAATTTTTAGGTTGATAGAATATAACTTGTAAATATGTTCAAAGACACGTTTGGCAAATTACATGTGACATGTATGGTTGGGCGAAACGTTTCTAGTTTTTGTGGTAATAATAATGAGATAAGCAACCGCACTTATAGCTTTATTTTTAATCATATTCTTACAAATGCACACTGAATTCAAATCCTTGTCATGTGGTTCTCTGAAAAAGAATTTGTAGAATGCGTGAGATGGAACCTAACCGATTTCTTCAGAATGTTGTTCAGGGTACGTAGGGAGTAAACAAAGTAAAGTCCTCGCGTCCAGGAGGTGAGCTAGAGTAAGAAAAGTGAGTTAAAAGGTTCCACTTTTATGTTATTCGAAAGATATCAAGTACCCTGAACAACTTTCTAATAAAATTGCCTAGGACCCAGTTCACGCTCTCTACAAATCTTTTCAGCCATATTTCAGTTGACTAATAAAGCCGTTTTTCAATTTGACTTACTTTTTCCTCCTTTACACAGACTGCACCCTCGTTCGGCGGAGGCCAAATGCTCGATCTCACCCCTCTGCTGCGCGGGTGTGGGCGGCAGCCCCGCGTCGGTGGGGGGCGGGGCCGCGCGCCGCGCCGTGGTGTGGCGCGCCGCCGCCCCCGCGCCCCCCACGCCCACCCCTCCGCCGCCGGACAAGCAGGACGACGCGCCGGCGCCGCTGCCCCGGATTGCTGAGGAGAAGGACTCGCCTACTCATCATGCCAGGAACTTGCCTAATAGGTATGCAACTTACATTTTTGATCAACTCTACTCTTGAAACATTATGCTACTAAATCCTATAGAACTTTTTCTTGATCGCGACTGTAAAAGCGCGAATACAAATTTCTAAAAAGCTTATTAGTATTTAATACTTTCGGAAACAATTTTTATTTCATTGATAGATTGCCAATTATTTTCGTTTTCAAAGGTAGTTGATGTAGACAGCTTTATATACTTAACAAGTACCATGAGACATTGTAGCTATGCTAATTATTTTATTATTCAACTAGCCAGAAACTCACAAATTACAAAGTAAACGACTTCTTAATTTCACTTGCAGGACGCCAGCCAAACAAACAACCCCCAGCATCTTCACCTCATCTCCTAAAACGAGCCTGGACAAGTCAGCATTCGAGGCATCATCAGCGTCATTCGCATCTCTTTCGCTGTCTGACGAATCTTTCGTGGCTGACACTTCCGCTGATCTGTCTACTTTAGACACTTCGAGGGAGATGTATGTTGGTAAGTAAATAATGTTACTTACAGGTAGCATGCATTTAACTAGGGAGAACTATAAGTTTTAAATGCCATTATTCCCACTGTGCAAGTAGAGCTGCGCGTTCCAGATTAAAATTCACGTCAAAGTTTAGAAATGTATGGGGTTTGACAGCTTTTTTTCAGCCCGGCGAAAAAAATCTATGAAATTTCATAGTCCAAAATTATAACCGTCAATTTTCTTCATATTTCATCTTGACATCTATTATCTCGTATATTGTACGTATCTATATATCGTATTTGGTCGTATTCGTAAATACGAGCCTCCAGAGAAAAGTAGAAGTAAATAGAACGGCTTAGTTATATATTTTATACGTAACGTTTGCGTGTCTCCACCCACTCATATAAATACAGAAATTTTTAATGCATTTATGTTTTTCATCGGTGCATTTTTGACATGAATAGGTGAATTTTGATATTCAAGGTGCAAAAATTTTACTACTCTCTCTTGATATTTATGCCTCTCTAGTTGTAAAAGAGTTATTTACAATCACCCTATAAAACTTATAAACATTATACTTCTTATTATCTCGCTCTATCAGCTCTGTAAAGCCAATACGACTAAAGATAGATCAATTGTTAGAACAAAAGCTAACTTAAGACTATAAATATGTGTTAGGTTGATAATTATGGGACGGGCAGGATTTGAACCTGCGACCTCTGCATTCCGGGCAGCCTCTTTAACCTCTAAGCTACGGTCGTCTCTTGCGCGGACCCTTATTTCTCAACTTTATGTTACGTCATTACGTGACGTCACCTTCATCCATTGGTACCTATCTTAAGTAGGATACAAATTTAAATGGAACCTGTTGCATAGGTTCTATTTGTAAGATACAGGATTGCACTTGCTTACATTATTTCTTTCTCCAACAGATGACAGTCGAACAAGCACAGAACCGAGCATCATAGTCGAAGAGAAACAGAAGCCGCCACAACGGAACCAACCAATACCAATGCCGGAGCCACCAGTCACTGAACCACAGCTGAAAATAAGGAAAAAATCCGACTCCAGCCTCAAAGAAGAGGAACTAAAGACAAAAGACAAACCTCCTAAGGGCAAAGAGAAACCGGAGTTGAAAAAACAAGATTCGGTTCTCAAACTCGAAGAGAAAGTCGAAGTCAAGGAAGAAAAGAGTAAGATAGAGAAGGTGATGGAAAGGACTGGGTCCGTCAAGAAGGTGGATAAGCAAGAGAAAGAGAAGAAAACGCAGGAAAAGAAGCAATCAGAAGCTAAGAGAAGTGAGTCCGTTAAGAGACTTGAAGGTTTCAAGAAGCAGGACTCTGTGGACACTATTAAGGTATGTATATTTAGGCCTTTCGTGTCTTCATACTCCGAGTCTCCTCCCAATGTAGAAGTTTACTGTTATATGGTTCCATAGACAAACATTCTAATAAATCATATAATTAAATTAATGATATAAAAATAACTGAATTAAAACTGATTGATGTCTGAGTGATGTCTTGTGGCTGAGTTCAATTATCAACCAATCAGAGCCGCTCATTTCGACTCATCATGTTAGCGACATCTGGTGGCAGACATTGGGAGCAGCTTTAGCTTAATATAAGAACGTTGCGATACCATAGAAATTGCTATTACAGGTTCCATACTATCTTGAAATGTGGCTCAATCGGTGCGAGCAGATTTCTTCGAGTTTGAATTTAGGTATACAAAGTATCGTTTTTATCAAAATGACTGAGTTATTGTGATCTGCAAAATTAAACTGATACTGAGCTTTGTGTGTGTGTATGAGTTTGTTATAATAATATATTGACATGTGAAAAGCGCAGAAGATTTTTTTAATTTTTGCTAGTTTTTACGTTTCATAAAAAAACATGTGACCTTCAAGAACAGGTCCGTCCTCAGATATTGAGGGTATGAAAAAGTCTGTGAGTGGTTTTCTGTGACTTGAAAAGATCTTATTATTGAGAATACGGGTTACTTACGTTATTTCGCTAGTTTCGAATCTATTACGTTGAGGCCCAGTTGATGAATCTACGTAATAGATTCGAAACTAGTCGGCATTGCTTCGCCTAAAATATCATGAGTTATTATTCTTAATAATATTGTCTTCACCTCACGTCGGTTTTAATAATATTATTGAAAAGATCTATTCTAAAGCCGGGTGTGTTTTGTGTGATGTGAATACCCGCAAAATCAATTTGTGGTTTAACATTGAAGTATTGAAATTCCATGTGCCTTATTCTTCTTGTGATAACATTCCAGTCACCAGAACCTTTGGAGTCGGAGGGCCGCAGCAAGAACAGCATGGTGTCGAAGCTGCTCGGCGTCATGGGCAGGAAGGGAACCCGAGACCGCGACGACGACGAGCACAGGAACAACAAAAAGACTGACAAACATAACAAGAAAAAGGTAAATATCCGAGCCTTTTCGGCTCCTAGTTTAACGGATTCGGCTGAATATCAGTAGTTTAGGCAGAACGTATGTAATCAGACCTCCCTCAGATCAGAAGAGATAGGTTACACATAGATAGAAATGTATTAAGTATATATAAAAATATCGCTATATGATACCAGACTTCTGCAGAACCTAACAAAGGGCCTGTCGTGACCACCAATACATAAGTCTATACGAACTATGATTTTCTATACTAACATTATTGTTACATTCCCTTTTTATTTGCATTTGTAAATTTGTTTCATTATTTACAAATTAATGAGTATAAAGATGTCAAACATAATTCACTACCTTAGGAAATTGTATTTTCGCCGAGTATTGAGGGCCGATATCTCAAAAAGTAGAGTTAATCATATTATCACCCGTATTCAAAGGGTCATGATTACCCAAAATTTACTATTAAATAGCTTTAATTTACTATAATATCTTTCTGCTCTCTAGTGTAATATAATGGTAATCATACTTTTCAGAGCGGCACCCAACCCCCTCAGCCGCAACAACCTCCAAAACCGGAGCCCCCTCAAGAGAAGCCAACAGACAAAGATAGCGACGACAAACGAGCCAAGAAAGGCAGAGGCCGCGCCTCCAGCTCCTCCTCCGGCGAGAAATAGACTTATACGACTTCTGTGAGAGCAAGCGAGATGAACGTACACACGACAACACATCTAGCTATACTTCACCAGTATAAGATGAGACCATCTTATGTCTACTTGGATTTTAGAGGATTGGAGAATTGGATGAGTGTCAGAAAGGCGAAGTGATGTATTTGCTTAAGTATGATTGAGTTAGGAAAAGAGGCTATAGAAAATATGAAAGGAATTGGAAGGACAGTCAGCAACGAAAGTTTCTATTTAGAGCTGAATGGTCAATGGTTAAAATAGATTCATAAAAAAATGATAAGTTTAGGATAGGTAACCTTACAAAAATATGACTATCCGAAAAAACGAATATGCTATTGAAGAACTTATCAGGAACCTGTAAAACTGTTCCTTAAAGTGATAATAGGAAATAATTTGTATAGTAACTGTCTTTGCTGACTGTACCTACATAGAAATTTAAATGGTGATTTTAGTATAATGTGTTAGTACAATATATTATTTAGTCTTTCTGAGACTCTCTAAGGACCTATTACATAGCTTCTCTCTTTCTGCCATCAGTAAATTGTCATAAGAAAGAAAGGAACGAAGCATTACAATGTTAGTAAGGTTATTTGTATATTATCACAACTGCTAGGGGTAAGCAGTGTTCAATTATACGCGTCATAGGCTTCTATAGTGAGACATAGTTTTAATGTTTGATTATTAATGAATTAAAATGTGTTCTAAGATTGTATGTAATAGCCGGTTTTAGAAAAAGTACGTGAATTTGAAAGTGTATATATTTTACTAAGGTTTTAATATTAGGTAGGCAGAAATTCGAGGTAATAGTATTTTTATAATAATTATAAACAATTTACTTAAAGTTTCTTGGCATTTCGTTCATTTTCTACTTGTAAAAGTCATGAATTATAAAATACGTTGTCTTTAATTGTGTGTATTGTATTGCTTTTTGGAAATTATTAATATGATTTTCTAAATTGAATAATATTACCAAATTTATTTATCAACAGAAAATGACCAATTTTGTAAACTGAAAAACGTTCATTTTATAACTCTAACGTAAACTAAGAACTCACCAATAATCTCTGCCTACCATCGTATTGAATAGCATAATGATATCAGAATATTTCCTTTCTACTAGACATTAGATTTTACTCAGATTCGCAGACTATTGTACTTATGAATTAATAATAATATTGTATTGTTGTTTTATTGATATAATTAGTGAAAACATGACGCCAATATCAGTGCAATTACTTTAAAATCATGAGCATTTTATGATCTGTAAATTCTAGCTCACTTGATTACATTATTTAATGTAACATAACATCACGACTATATTACTCAAAGGGTATGGTAGAAACGTATAAAACCTACTTTACACCTGTTATGTTCAGAATATTTGAGATTTTGTTGAACCAACAATATTTAATGAGTAACGGTATGTCTACAATCATAGACATCTGGATATAAAAACTGTTTCTGAATCTGCATATCCACAAATATGTATAAATTACTATAATTATTATTATTTATTATTATTAATTCAATATTATCACTAATTCATAAGTGTCTAAAACCGGCGTTTGGTGTCGTGATTGAAAAACTAAAAAATAATAAAAACTATTGTAAAAAAGATGTTGTAAGCTTCATTTAGACTGCTCATAGCTTTAGTCATTTGGAAATAACAGTGCTGCTGATTTTGATAAACTTTTAACATTCAATATGGTGGAAAAATCACGTGGCTTTGAAATTTCTTTCATATATTTCAATTATACAAATCTTATTTGCTTCCCATCATGCTGAGTTTATGCTTGATAATCAACTTAGTAGCATAAAAACCACTACGATTATTGGAAGGTGAATAGCTGCCTTCCTCTAGCCCGTTGAAACCTTTAGAATCATAAATATTCTTAGCCACATGGTTGATTCACCTAAAAAAATATTATTTCGGCAGTACAACAAAACGCGATTTGGTAAAAATATCGCTTTTCAGTATTACAAAGTTGAGGCGTTGGTTAAATACAATTTATTGATTAATTTATAGAATTATTACTACGGGACGATGTTTTGACGTACTTAGAAGCATTAGATCGCGGTAGACTCTGAGGTGGTGGGTTCGATTCAATGGAATATGTATTTGCCTAACCTTCTTCAAAGAATTTAGCTATGCTTAGCAAATTATACTAAGAAACAGTTGAAAAAGATATGGGACTGGCAGGATTTGAACCTTATCCTACTTATGATAGGAACAAATGGATGAACGTGACGTCACGAAATGACGTATCGTACACTTGAGGAAGGGTCCTGGCATGTGGCGACCGTAGCTGGATTGCTAAAGCGACTGCCCGGTGAGCAGTAGGTCGCAAGTTCAAATCCTGCCGATCCCATATCTTTTTCAACTGTTTCTTAAACTTCTACAAAGATATAGCGTAACAATACTCTAGTACGTTTCTACATGTTACTGTCCTATTGGAGCGTTCACTGGCGCCATTAAAATGATTGTGTTGTGTAAGTTTTTTAATCTCATTTAGTTTTAGATTTAGCGTTGTATTTTTTAGTATAATTTTGTCCTGTTTGACGCACTAACACACATGCAGCAATGCTTATAGTACAGCAAACTTATCAGGTACGGTGGTGCCGATAATTTTTCTATAGAAAATTTGATGTTTTTATACATATTTTGACTTTTTCATCGGGTCAAGAATTTTGTTAAATTTGTATATTTTTGACGGATTGATATGGGATTGTTCCTAATATTGTATTTGAATAGTTTGATATATTTTAGTGATTTTTTTGTGTTAGAATACGTATGATTATATTTTTAATGAATTTATTTTTTATTGATAACAACAGTGGGATATCGTAGGACTGTTAAATTTCGGGTAAGAGCCCGAGAGAGGCATCAAATAAACGTTAGTGTGTACTATTATTATTAAAAAAAAGTAAACATGAGGCAACCTACAAACAAATGAGTTTTTCCATATCGTTTTCTTGATCAGCGTGGTAATACCATTCTTTCTATAAGAATATGCAACCAGGTACCAAGCTGTGCGATCTATTAAGAAAAGAATGGATTTAGATTTTGCGCAATAATCATTAGGATTTACTATTCTCTCTTGCCAGAGATTTCTGGTCACTATAAAAGACCTTGCTTAACTCCAGATTGGCCTATATCAACAGATCATTTAAGTCTAGCCACGTCACCTATCACTCTGTCTGTCCTTCATTTAGCTAGCGCGATGTGTGTCAGTAGTGTCCAGCGGGCTTGTGACGTAATGTGATATATTTTTAAAAACAAGCTTTCTTAGTAACTTTGAACGCAATATTTTTTTACTACACGTTTTTAGTTTTGTAGATCGTCACTGCCGCGGTTCACACAGATGTACATACAAATAATTCTAGACAAGCAACTACTATTATACCTAAGGTTGAAAACACACTACCTTGTAAGTTTGTTTTAATTTGAATTAGTGTGTTCACTGCCTTTAATATGCCGATATATAGTGTTGTATTTTCATTTGTGTATAACGCAGCAAGATAATTTGTTTTCGTGTTTTTTCTAATTGTATCTTAATAATTATTATAAATAATTGTTTCATTAACTATTAACGTAATAACTAACGAATTTAAACTTCTGCCTGCACCCGTACGTGAAGGTGTGAACATTCCAGTAAGTTTAATGTCAGTGCCATATGTTGAGCCTCCCTTGTTTTGTAACATTATTATTACTTGGATTGTAACAATTGATCAAATTGTTACATTTGTTTTAAAGAATATGAATCACGAACCATTAAGTTTAAAGCATTTAGACTCTATGGAAAAGACGAATTTAGAAATAAAGTTTAACGAAAAGTAAACTTTTTGAACAGAAATTGTCTTATTATCGTTAAGTTAAATGTTTTATTCAAGTTTGTAACATTATGAGCAAATGTTACAAAACCAGTAATTGCACTAACAAATACCATAAACTACTCACATTTATTTATAGAACAATACTAATAAAACGGAGGTTTCAATCGATGTCTTCCGAAAGTTTAATTCAGTTGTTAATTATAATATTCTGTTATTTATAAAAAACATGGTCACGAAAGTACTGTAAATGCCTGAAAAAGTATAAAACTATTTGAGCTAGAATAAAATAAAAGCGTTTATTGATACCTAACATTCCGATGTATCAGATCTTATAAATGTTACATAACATATCAGTTAATTTGTTATTCTCTTTCAATATCAAACGTTTTAAGAAATAGGGGGATAACGGGTTAGCTTAAGTTAAGTAATGTAATAAATATAAGTACTTACCTTGCAATTCGACAATTTATAATGTTACAAAGACACTTTAAAACAATGTTACAAAATGAGCAACAATCTTAGTACGTTTACTACTAATTCTGTTTGTTGGTTTGAAACAATACGCTTCGTCAGTTTATTTGCAATGAATCATTTTATATGTAAATGGACTACTTGTCTAGTTCTTGTATGTTTGCAAGATTGAATAAGTGGTCTATTTATACTATGTTTTATTCAGAAATTTGGGCAAAAACATACAACGAATTTTATACTCTTGTTTTTGTTTAAATAATTTTTTACAGTTTTGCTGGGATGGGACATGAACATTTATTTGAGATTCTTGTTCTAACAGAACTGTTAATAAATGCCTACGGATGATTTCTGATTAAGAATCCTTTTATCAATTTTACTTCTGATATTGATAGTAAGGAGTAATACACGTTAATTTTCAGCGTAAGACTAATACGTTATCGTTAAAATATTGTCCTCTAATACTCATTGGTTAATTATTTGATTTTATTTGTAAATTAAGTCTAAATTTAGTTTTTGTGCATGGTATCACAGGGTGGAAAAATGATTACCCATAAAACATTAATTCACGCGCTATGAGCAATTTATTTATGGCAACTATTTTTTAGTGGAGACCAAAAAAATTATAACAATGAATTTTGTGTAGATGTATAAATTGCTTTCGGGACCAGGAGTTAAAATTGTTTGATTGTTTATCATTGTTTAATTATATTGCAATCAATTTGTACGAGCATGCTCCATTGAGCAGCTTTGTGCTCAGCTTGAGCAGCTTTGTGCTCAGCTTGAGCAGAGATCGCAATGAGCATGTTCAAATTAGGCTTTCGATACACTAGCGATTTCTGTGACGTATCTATGTCGTGTTCTCAGTAGTATTATAATATCGTAATATCTTCATGTATGTAGTCTGCCATACAAAGTAAATTGTACTTCAGTAATAGTTTATATTTAAATTAGCGTTTAAAATGTTCAATGTGATGTATAATAACGAGAAATATCTACATATTATAATGATCGAGGAATTATTTTCTCTAGTGTAACATTTATGTGTATGAATTGAATGGATAATGAAATAAAGTCATGAATTAACTGTTCTTAATTATTGTGTATTTTTTATTGTTCCCTGATGAAAAGAAAACTAATATAATAAGAATATCATTACTCCATAATTAATTAGTTTCATTACTCCATAATTACTGGTTGCCTTAAACCGACACCGGTTGAGATGCTGTATCCACTGGCTGGAATTGCCCCTCCAGCTATTCGCAGAACCATAGCAAGCTCCATAGAACGGTCAAAACTGGATAAGGATACCAAACACCCAATGCACAATAACACCACAGTGCCCAAACGGTTAAAAAGCCGTAAAAACTTTCTCCACTTCGTTAAGCCTCTCTCTGGTGATGCTGCTCAAGCACGATGCCTACGTTGGCAACAAAAGGCCAATCTGCCAACCCCCTTTGTCCCAATCGAGGAGAACCTTCCACCTGGCCATAAACTGCCTAGGCCGATTTGGAAGTCCCTCAACAGGCTTCGAGCTCAAGTCGGCCGAAGCAAAGACAACATGATACTGTGGGGTTTTGCAGATGAAACCGATACAAATTGTGAATGTGGGGCAAACTTGTCCTGCGTGCCCCACCACCTGCACGAAGGACGCGCTAATGAACGCAGATGAAAGCGCTGTTCAGGTAGCCACATACTGGGCTAATAAAATTTGACTTTGCCGTCGACTCGAATGAAGAAGAAGAATTAATTAGTTGCAAGAAATTAAGTTGAAAAGTTGCAATTTCAAATGAAGGTTATTAAAGTCATGAAAGATATTTATGTGTTGTGTTATACACCGTTGCTACACTCTTCTGAGTAATATAGGCGTGAAGTTTTGATAAGTATGACGAGTGTACTAAATTGTTGCTTAGGCTATCCCGCGTGAGGAAAAGATCCCCCATCCCCCGCTACCCCTGTGCGATCCAAGGAAATGTGTGTACGTTACGCCAGCAAGAAAGTGTCACCTAGAGCGATATGAGTAGAACGTATAATTAGTGCGCAATCTGCTGTAAATGTGCGCTGCATAAAAAATTTGTGCGTCTTGTAGTTTTGAAAAAAAAACGTAAAGACGATTCCTGCTGGAGTAACGTTGTTCTAGCAAGAAAATTCTAGACGAATTATCGGAGAGATAAAATACATACATGGGCAGAGAGTTTATATTTGTGCAAATATGTGCGCCATAAATATAATTTGTGCGTCTTCAGGTTTTCGAGATATTGCGTTTCCCGCTGGAGTAACGTTTTGCGAATTCGTGTATCTCAAAGACCATTTAATGTGCGCCTGTAGAATGAACATACACGAATAGCTCTTAATTTGTGCATATTTGTGACATAATTAGATGCAAGATAATATTTATAATTTTCAAGTAATCGCGCTTTATTGAAAATTAAAAAAAACCGGCCAAGTGCGTGTCGGGCCACGCGCAGTAGGCTTCCGTAGCTAGTCGTAACAACATATTTCGACTTATAAGGGATTTACTATCTGTATTAAACAAGTAACATCTTCATACAAGTCATTACTTTCAAAGGTTTTTGTAATTTGCACGAATTATTCTAAGTAACTGCATTTTACACTTTGGACCCCAATTACTCTAGAACTAATTAAGTTAAAGTAACCAGATAAATAGCGTCCTTCAGATAGGAAATGTTTGTAGTACACGAAACCAGCTAGCACGAATGACGAGATGTATGAATGTTAAGGAAGCGAAAGAAGTATGTAAGGAGCGAAGCACATGGTGTTCCATCGTCTCTGCCTACCCCCGTGGGATAAAGGCGTGATTTTATATATGTATTATGTATGTTTATTTATGTTTCAAGAATTTTGAACGAAATATTCTGAGTAACTGCATCTGACATTTCGGACCCCTATTCCTCTTGAACTAATGAAGTGAACTTATCCGCTATAGTTTTCCTTTAAAGTTCATTACATGTACTACCGACACAATTTTTTCAGATTTTAGGATCCAGTAGTTTAGCTTTTAGAGGGGGGGGGACGCCCTACTCGAACAAAAATTTGCTCTTTAAAGTTAATTATCTCGCAACCGGATCCCTAAATCAATAAACTGTCTTAGCAACCCCTAAACGTTTTTAAAAGTCCTATCTAACAATACCCCACACTATGGGGTATTGTTAGATACACTTATTTTTTATTTTATTTTATGGGGTAGGCGACAAAAAAAAAACATCCCTACTTTACATGTAGGGGAGCTACCTAAAAAAAATTTTTTTCCAAATTTTACTCTACGACTTTCTTTGTTTAGTTAACATACATGTTTATGCAAAATTTCAGTTTACTAGCACCAACGGTTTCGTCGCTATGCCGTGGACAGACAGACGGACATGGCGAAACTATAAGGGTTCCTTGTAGGTACTACGGAACCCTAAAAATATTGTAGCGCCTAAATGAGAAGACGTATAAGCTCGCTAAAAACTGTATTCGTTCCATCTTGACGTTTAGTTTTAGTTTCAAATATCGTGAAGTTTGTTTGTCACTCCTTTCATGCAAAAACTACTAGATGAATTTGGATGAAATTCGGCACACTGAAAGCTACCAACATACTACCATCATAATTATAGCCTCTTATAATACAATAAGTCTCCGCATCAAATTTTATCCTATAAATAGAACATCTGGAATAATGAAATCAGTGTTTATTGACTTTTAAAAAACAATAATGTACGTTTATAAACATCGCCGGCATTGGCTATGTATAGCCTCTAGCCACTTCACTGCTCCCCAACGTGTCGTAAATGTCGACTGCTGCCACTACCATTAGTTCCTGTTGATAGCTACTTGCTATAGTTCAACTAGATTGATAAAGAATTGGAAATAAAATGTTTTAGTTTAAAATATTGTCTCCTTATAAACTTAAAAATAATTCCCAACGAACATTTGAGCGTGACTGTACGAACACAGTTTAGGTGTAATACGTTTAATAAAGGTGGTCATCGATACGTATGAATCCGTCGCTTTTTTGTAGTCATTCGAATTTGGTCGGATAACCTGCGCCGAATAACTGTTTTGGTTTAGTATTAATATTTACATAATACGAAACAGTTGAAGCTGGATTTTTTTACTATATATTTTTTGATAAAGGCACTAATTTTTGGTTTACATCTACAAATCTTAGGTTGAGCCAGTTTCTTGTTTGATGGCGTCAAAGTTATGATGCCGTCGTTTTGACTTTTAGTAATATTATTCATAGCGCTTGTAGGTTCTGTTTTGAAACTTTTTATGGTAATTATAAACGTCAAGATGGAACGAATACAGTTTTTAGCGAGCTTATACGTCTTCTCATTTAGGCGCTACAATATTTTTTTAAGTTTTCAATAAAGCGCGATTACTTGAAAATTATAAATATTATCTGGCATCTAATTATGTCACAAATATGCACAAATTAAGAGCTATTCGTGTATGTTCATTCTACAGGCGCACATAAAATGGTCTTAGAGATACACGAATTCGCAAAACGTTACTCCAGCGGGAAACGCAATATCTCGAAAACCTGAAGACGCACAAATTATATTTATGGCGCACATATTTGAACAAATATAAGCTCTCTGCCCATGTATGTATTTTATCTCTCCGATAATTCGTCTAGAATTTTCTTGCTAGAACAACGTTACTCCAGCAGGAATCGTTTTTACGTTTTTTTTTCAAAACTACAAGACGCACAAATTTTTTATGCGGCGCACATTTATAACAGATTGCGCACTAATTATACGTTCTACTCATATCACTAGGTGACACTTTCTTGCTGGCGTAACGTACACAGGAAATGTCACCTAAGAAGTTATCAAGTTTTATAGTTTTATCGTCTAACTGCTTAACACTGATCTCTATCGGACACGATGCTAGGTGAGACAGTGCGCATTTTGGGCAGCCAGCAGCTAGGTGGCTCTGAAGGGTTATCTTTTCCAAAATTCAAATAAAACCAATATTCAGTTAATAAAATGTATTAATAATAAAAATGACAATATCTCTATACACAGAGTTTACTTAAAGTAACAATATCATTAATGGCACCTTGTTAGTTCAGCATTTGAGTACAGACATTTATTAATTATAACAATAATTCAATTGTGAACCAAATCTTGTATCTTTTTTTTTGGTATGATCTTGGTTTTAGCCGCCAGAACACTTGATATAGTGGCTGTTAAAACAATTTTATTTACTGTTTAGCAATACACAATGTGTAAAAACTTCAAGCATTAATGTTGTAACCCAGAAAGACTTATTTAACACATTATTACTCAATACTTTTCTTTTATTCGTAAGAAATCAAACCATTGCCCTATTGAATGTACTAATTATATTTATGTTACTGAGATTCGTCAGAATTCGTTGATAACAAAGCTCTTTCTCACTTTAATACAAGCGGGCAGAGACTAGTACAATATCCCTTTTGACTTCTTAATTAATAATTAAATTATAAATACACATTTCTTGTTATTAACCTGCCGAAATTTCAATTGTTATAGTAGTTGCACTAAAACTGATGACCTTGGCTTGTCCTTGACACCCAAGGTCAAGATAAGAAGGCTAATTTTAATTTTCAATTATATAAATTTAGTAGTCCTCAACAATAATTATTGTATCTCAACCTTCAAGGTTATGAGATGACCTTGACATTTAAGGTCACGATGACCTTTGAAAAAATTATACTGATGATTTTTAATTATACTTAGTACTAATTTCGATGGTGATGTTTACATAATGACACAAGGCATGGCACAGCAGAGCGGCAAACAGATGGGCACTGCTGTCTTTGTCTCGGAGTGCTTCTCTTTCGACTTGGAGCCCGATTCGTACTCGTACATGCCGCGGCCTGATGCGTACGCGCCTCCGCCTTGCTGCATTGCCGCCTGATGAACAAATATGTATTTTAATATTTGTGAATACTTTTAATTCTTTAGCTTTAAAATGAGGATAACCAGTAGTCTTATATCTGGTTATATTTAGAAGATACTCACAGACTGATATCCACCACCACCCGCGGCCACTGGAACATTATCCTTCTTTGCGAACGGGGCATATCCAGGAGGGTAGTACACGGCGGGACCAGCGACATTCTTGCTGGACCCGATGGCGGGGGCCGGCTTCACGGGGACGCTGGGGGTGCTGGGACCGTCCCGGGCGTCACGAGTGTCACGGGTGTGGTGAGAGCTGTTCTGTGATTCGTGGACCTCGATGCGGCGGCGGACAACGCCATCTGGTTGGGTTGGGAAGCGCTGAAAAGAATGACTCTTGATTAAAACATGTCTGAATACATGAAGGTACACTACTTTTACGCCATAGTAAAAACTGACTGCAATAGATATGCAAGTTTGTATTTCATATTTAATAAGAGTAATATACCCACTATTTAGATATGTAACTCACTTATCCATAGCTGGTGTAGTAAGTCTTTACTATGACTTAGAAGTTTTTGCCCTGCATACCCAACTCTTTGGCCGACTGTACATTAACTTCAGTGCTAAAAAAACAACGTGATGGTTTATGATGTTATTTGCCAAGTATGGATTAGGCTCCGAGAACCCAAATAGATCACTATTCTTCCACTGGAGCAATTAATGTAGCAGATTTATTTATTGTAAATATTAATATTGTTTAGAAAACAACGCTTAAGTAAGTTAGTATATACGTCTAAAAATTGTATCATTTACTTACAGCTTCAGGGAAATCAGCTAACAAGTCATCAAGTTTCTTGGGCGGTTGCTGCGTGCCAGGGGAGGGTGTGGTAGGTCGGGGGAAAGGTCCAGGGGAGGGCGACGGTGCGGGGTGCAGGGAGTGAGGCGGGGAGTGCGGCGGCAGCGGGGAGGGGTAGCGGTGCGTCGAGTTTTGGGAGGAGTACGTGGTCTCCGAGAATTTGTATGATGATGGACCCTGAAACGATAAAGATAATGCAGTCTTACTTGAAAAAAAATTGTAACTATTGCAACAAGTGTATATAAATCCGGTACTCCGTTTAAAAAATTATCAAGAGAGTTTCTAATCAAATAAATTTTAGAATCAATTATTTCATTGAAAGAATTATTTTATTTAAATAAATTTTATTTAGGTAGTAATTTTATTGTGGATCAAAATTTGAGTGACTTCTTTTCATACGTCTTTAAAAATAAAAAATAAATGGTAGAGCTCATGTGAATGAGCTCAAGGGCGGCAGCACCACCGTCTCACCTTTAATCTGCCGCTAAATAGTAGTGCTTCCATTACTGTGTTCCGGTTTGGTAGTGAGATCAGGCCCTGAAATCACTGGCACATGCACCGTAGTCCTCAGCTGCAGCGACGCATCTATAATCTGCTTTTGTGGATTGTTGATGTCCATGGGCTGTACTCCACTTACCATCAGGTGGACTACACGTTCGTTCGCTGTAGGCGTAGTATAACAAAAAACAAACTTATGACTTACATAGGGGCCGTGTCCATTCTGCGGCTCGGCGGGGATGTGCTTGGTTTCGTTGGCAGGGGTGGGGTACACCATGCGCTCTTTTGTACGGTCTGAAAGACATCATTAATATCATTAATTTAAGTTAAGACAACACCCTTCTTCGTGTGGCAGCAGTAGAAATAGTATTAAACACCCAAATTTGACCAGTTACGTTTAGGTCCTGTATGATAGTTATAATAGGAGGTGAGCCTATAGCTATCTGAGAAATCGAGATTTCGTGATATTGCACAACATATATTGACTGTAAAATCCTAAATAAAGCTTTTGCTCGACCCCATCCTATACGTACCGTTAGAGCTAGTGACAGTCGTGTACTCCCTGACGCTGGAGTTGCAGTGAGAGCAGAACTGACAGCCGCCGGGGGCAGGTGTGGAGGGAAGCGGGGAACGACTCAGCGTACTGAAACAACAAATAGTGTAAGGGTAAAAAGTGTAAGGGTTGGTAATAAGGAGAGTGCGCTACATCCAATACATTTTGGCGTTCCGCAGGGTAGTGTGCTGGGTCCTACGCTGTTTATTATGTATATGAATGATATACATGACATTTTTCATTCAAGTGCGGTTTGCTATGCTGATGATACTGCCTTAATTTTTGATGGCACCAGTTGGGCCGAAACATTTAAAAATGCAGAAGACGGCATGCAGCTTGTCTCAATGTGGCTAGATTATAACCTTTTAACTTTGAATGCCAATAAGACGAAATATGTTTGTTTTCACAAAACGGCTGCGACAGCCCCGGGGAACTCTTGCAGTATTAAATTACATACTTGTAAAGAACGAGCATACTGCAATTGTGAATGCATTACAAAAACAGACAGTATAAAGTATCTCGGTATAATTATTGATGAAAAATTAAACTTCAAAGCACATATATCCGCTCTGTCGAAACGTGTACGAAAGACAGTCAACATCATGAGACTCCTTCGCACCTCGGCATCAATTAAAACCCTGAAGTCTGTTTACTTTGCTCTAACTCAGTCGCTTTTAACTTATTGTATAAAATGCTGGGGAAATGCTTCAAAAACAGTCATGATAGATGTGGAACGAGCTCAGCGTTCAGTTTTGAAGACAATGCACAAGAAACGTTTTAGATATCCTACAACACAACTTTACAAGGATGCCAATGTGTTGAATGTACGACAATTGTTCATTTTGGGGACTTTTGTTGATTTTCACCAGAGAATAATACACTCAGATGGATATCAACATCTTCTTCAACGTCGCGTGTATAGAGTAACTGTACCCAAAGTAAACACATCCTTTGGCAGACGTTTTAGCCCATATAAGGACCACTATATTTATAACCAGGTAGCTTCTTTCTGTGATGTAAAGAAATGTACTGCAAGTGAATCAAAACGTAAAGTCACAAATTGGCTTGCAACACTAAATTATAACTCCACTGAAAAATTACTTGTATTGTGCAACTGACATCATAATAATATAAATAATTTAATTTAATAATTTTATTTTATTTAATTACATATAATACAGATAAATTTATATAATTGCCTAAAATTACCAAAATTATAATTATAATTTAACTTCCCGAAATGCCTTATAAATAATGTATACTTTTTATTTTTATTTTTTCTGTTTATATCATTTTATTGCATGTAATAATATTAATACTTAAACTTTTATAGAAATTAATATTGTCATTAACGATCTCGACTGAGTGCATTATGTAATACAACTGGCAATCGTTATTCTGGTACCCACAGGACAGGCTTGCCAGTGTGGGACCAATGGATATTTGTGAATGTTTGTGCTTTTTGGTAATAAAGCATTTTTTTTTTTTTTTTTTTTTAAATAAAAAATATTTTTCTTAGCCAAAATTACATTCGTAACTATATAAAATGACAAGCAAAATATATTGTTAACTTAATTTTATTTTGTTTTTTTAAAAGTTTCTTAACGGAAAGTAATAAGTATACTAAGATGTAAAATGAAGAAAATTTACGGTTAGACTTTTGCAACAATTGGACTGTCAAATTTCATAGATAATTTTCCCCGAGCCGGGTAAAAGCTGTCAAACAGATTTCTAAACTTTGACGTGAATTTTATCTGGGACGCGCAGCTCTGCTCGCGCAGTGGGAATAATACCATTTAAAACTTAAAGTTGTTTCAGTTAAATGCATGCTCTCTGGGTATAGTCCAGTTACCAGTCAAAACAGTGATTATGATCTATAACAGTTGTCATAAGTAGGCAGCAGCCACAAAATCTACCAACTGGAACCTCAATTACCAACCAAGAATATAGTTTTTAACCGACTTCCCAAAAAGGAGGGGTTCTCAATTCAGCCGGTATGTTTTTTTTCTATGTATGTACATCGATTACGTCGCGTTTAATGGACCGATTCGCGTGATTCTTTTTTTGTTCGACGCGAAATAGCTGCCAGGTGGTCCCAAATTTCTATCAGTTTGGTCTAGTAGTTTTTATTTTATAAGCATTATTAGTAAAATATACGCTATTTATATACATAACATCACGCCTATAATTATCCATAAGCTAAGCTGAATTACACCATTATTTCACTTGTCATGTTTAGGTCCCATATGACCCTACGGGTAGCTAAGGTAGCTGTATTACACCTATACTATACTTCATGTTTCGGTCCCAAGGGACTGGGTATCTATCAAGAATTCAAGGACGGAAGTAGGATGAACTCACGACATATTCTCCTCCTCAGTGACATACGTGGTGTGGTGATGGTGGTCAGGAATGGGCACCGTGGTGGGGTCCTGCCCTGCTGGCACCTCGTAGGTGTAAGTCTTCACTGTGGTCGTCACTTTGTTCATGGGGGTGCCGCGGGTCAGCTGCAGGCGGGAAAAAGATAATTATATTATATTTAACTTTGCGATTAATATAGCAAATTTATTAGAGTCTCTCTCATGGTAACAAGTAACATACTCTGAGTTACCAGTAAAGCTTGTGGATTCATAGCTAAATAAATAAATATCTCACAACTTACACACAACGCCATCTAGTCCCAAACTAAGCAGAGCTTGTACTATAGGTACTAGAATATTATATATAGAAACACCCAGACTAAGCCAAGTTCCCATGTTCATGCACACAAAGATTTGTCTAAAGCGAGAATCGAACCCGCGACTTCGGCGTCGCAGGCAGATACACTACGCACTTCGCCATCCGGTCGTCAAAAATCAAATGATAAGTACGTATAATATGCTTCATACACTAATGATTTTGCAACAATCTCACCATCAAAACGGAATCAATAGTACTAGCTCTACCAAATAGTTGGCGGTAAGTAAGCCGGTGCTCCCATACAGATGATATAACACCAAGTCTAAATTATCTAGAACTGTGTGGCAGACAGTGGTGTTGCACCCTCATTTCACAGTTCTGTTCAGATGAGCTTATCGTCATCTACTAGATAGAAGTTTTTGAGTAATAAAACCCAAATATCAACAAGTTTATGACTTTGCTACTAACAGTGCCGGTGGAGGAAGCCTGGTGGCTGCAGTGGGTGCAAGCGTTGACGACTGGAGGCACCGACAGCGGGATGGCAGGCGAGATCTGAGATGGCACCACGCGGGACTCTGGAAGTGATAGAGTACAACATTTTATTGGAGTGTTTTTTTTTTAGTTTATTCATATAGAGTGGACATAACGATATTTATTGAAACCACAACTTCCATATGTATGGAAGTTGTGGTTTTAATAAATACAAACATGTTCAGTATTCTTTTGCTCCGGTTGAAATATTTTTCAATAATGTCACATTTACACTGTATACTAATTTTGCTGGAAAATTTGATTAGTTTCATTCAGACCACATCAAAATTTCTTAGGTTTTATTACTATGTTTTAGGTTAATTGTTAGGCACGTTAGACTTCTTATGATTATATTTATATATATACTTTGTATATATTTTATTTAGATATATATATATTATATCTCTCTATATTTATCTTAAATCTTGAAAAAATCTTGAAGCGGCCGTGGCGCAATGGATAAGGCATCGGTCTTACAATCGAGAGGTAATGGGTTCGAATCCTAGCCATTACACCACGGACGTGAACTTCCTCCTTTTTTTTTTTTTTTTTTTTTTTTTTTTACGTGGGGAAATGCATTTACGCATACCACCCCACCCCGGGGAAGGGCAGAGTGGTTATGTGGGACTCGCCCGTGCCTAAAGATGGTAAACGGTACGGGAATACCCACTAAAACCCCACGGTGCTCCCGCACTCGCCTTGATGGGGGGGTCATGGGAATCCGGCACAGCCTTTACATCCACAACCCCCCCGGCGATGCCCGCCGAAGCGGGCCCCTCATGGCCCCCAAAATGTGGGGGGACCGGCGCCGAGGACCGCGTGCAAAGCCGTCGGACATTCCCCATGTCCGACGGCCTGGTCCTCTCGCGGCGAGACAGGTGGTCGGTCCCGCCGCCCACCACGCCGCAGTTCAACGGCTGCGGCCCCGCCGGGACCGCGGAAGGCAGGGAAAGTGGCAACGACACACCAACAGTCCTCTCCCGCCGCGGCCCCGTAAACCACCGGGCCACAGTGCCAGCTTGCGCCAACACCGCAGCCCGGCCTTGCCCGCCAAGGCAGGCCCCTCATGGCCCCCAAAAATGTGGGGGGACCGGCACCGAGGGCCGCGTGCAAAGCCGTCAGACACTTTCGTATCTGACGGCCTGGCCCTCCGCGGTGAGACAGATGTTCGTCCCACCGCCCACCACGCCGCAGTACTGACGGCTGCGGCCCCGCCGGGACCGCGGAAGGCAGGGAAAGCGGCAACGGAACACCGACAGTCCTCTCCCGCCGCGGCCCCGCAACTCCTCGGCCGCGGTGCCGACTCACGCCAACACCGCAAGCCCTCCTGTTGCAGAGCCCCCCCATAAGGGCCCTGCAACATGGGCCGCTCCACAAGGGCTTCACTCCCAAAACCCGAGGAGCAGCCCCCCTCTGGGGTCCACTTGGCTTCGCCGTGGCGTGGAGGGCGCCACGGGTACTAAGCTCCACCGCGACGACAACGCGGGACCCGTTGGTGGGGACGTGAACTTCCTCCTAACACAAGCGAATTAAGCTTAGCTGGAGGGGGTTAACAAAAACTAGTCATTTGTATTTGCAAATTAATAGTAAGCTTTAAAAAAAAAAAAAAAAAAAAAAAGGTGTTCTTTCATTACATATACCTACTCTGTTATCTAGGAAAACTTTTAATTGGCCTTCTTATTTTCTATCAACTCTGTATGTATTATAATTTTAGTTGTAAGATTTCCTTAAAGTGTAAAATAAAGTAATAATAAATAATGTCTTACTTAAAGCCGCATGGATTGCCAAAATATCGGTCCCCCACTTACCAGTTTTCTCTTCCCTGTACATCTCTTGCCTGAGCTCCTTGGCCCTGGTGATGGTGGGCGGCGGACTGGAGCCCCATGAGGATGACTCCAGGCGTTCTTCATGCTTCAGGGTCGAGTAGCCACTGGAAGGTGCTTTCACTGGGGTACTGAAAGGAAGTGAGAATGGCAGACTTGGTAAATAGAGTGTCATAAAAAGCAGTATTTAACTGGAATTCAAAATAAATGATAATGTTATGTAGTCAAAACAGCTAGTTATAGGATATCCTATAACTAACTGTTTTGGCTACATGGTTTGAATTTAACTTAAAAAAAACTGGACTGATAAATGTCGTCAAAATATTCTGGAATTACCTTCTCTTGTAGTCAAATGATACGCTTTCGGCCGTATCTGATGTGTATCCATCTGTAAAAAGAAAAAATATTGATGACTTCATCTTTCTAAAAAGTGATGAGTCAGCTGGAACTGCGTGCGATTAATCAGTTTATTTCTTACTTTTGTAAAGCTGTCTCTCCTGGTCCTTCTGCAGGTCATCGAGGAGAGAGTCCAGCTCCTCCACGTTTTGCGACAAGTCCTTCGTCACTTTGGAGCTTTTGACCTTCGTGTACCCTGCGAATTAAATGATATCGAATCAGTGCTGGATAGATAGATCTTTAGACATTAGAATGCAGAATATGCCAACAATTATACACTTAGCTTTGGAATGGAAATGTTGTGTGTTTAATTTTTCCTACCTTCTACAAAACTTTAAGTGTGAATTTATAGCCCAGACTCAATTAAACTTAAATGTGGAAGAGCGCTGCACGTCATATAAAACTAGTTGTCAAATCATAAATGCGCGGCACATTCCACCTCCCCGCTTCCCCGCGCGTTTTATCAGACTTATTTGCATAGAAATTTGCTTTCATTTTCTCTCCTTAAAGTGCTCTTTGCCCAGACTCCACAATTATAGCGTATTAGACTTTTGGAGATGCATCTTAAAGAACAAACAATACAAAAATGTACCAAACTGTAAAATAGAGCAAGCGTCTTCAAAATCTGCAACGAATAAATCTGTATTACTGACCAGGTGTGGAGGCGGCGCTGGAGCTCTCATAGTTGTACGTCCTCGTACCCGAGTGTGCGATGGCTGGTAGTTCCCTGTCTTCTCTCTCGTAATAATATGAACAAGATTCTGGAGACTTGGGTCCCGACCGGGGCGGGACTGTAAACTCCTGAAAAAGGAACATTGTCAAATTAGTTATTGTTAGATCTAGACATACTAGTGGCTACAAACAGAAAGTGGCATGCCATTCAAGCATGATGTTATACCTTGAGGGTAGGCAAAACGCCATAAGCTACATACTAGTATATACATACCGAGCTCTTTCGCTTTTTTAACATTAATACATATCTTGTGTTACAAATGAGTACACTCAGAAAGTTATCTGCTATACTAATACCCTTCATGGGACGCACATAATATTGTTACATAAATAAGACCTATTCTTCGCTTGAAACAAGGTAAGCCAGCAGGTCGTTTATTTCTTTACCCTCTCAAAGTAATAGATTTTCCTCGATAGTGTCATAAGATGATTCTCTCAATCCGCATTCTGAATGAATGATCTGACGAATGACGTCAGAGTATTGTAATAAATAAGTTTTTGTTACGTTTACACGTGTGTGATTATTTGTACATTTTATTTAATTCATTTACATTTTACCAAATATGTTTCTTGGTAATTTATCTCTGCAAAGCCCTGATTATCCCTGATCATCTATCAAACGTTTCATGATTTCCAGTTAAGTGTAAACATTTACTAATAGCCAAGTGGGCAGTAGGGCTTGGTCCTCCCACGCAGCCTCGGCATTATAAAACAGATAGGTGCGTCACACTTTACGGTTATATTCTAGGTAACCTAGCTTGTTGCTGTCGCAATACCTAACTGGACAGCTTTTTTAGCGACCGTAAAAATGCATGCTCGCCTCCAGGTCGAAGTCAAATCTTCCCAATGGATACCTGCTGGAGAATATTGGGATGTTTAAAGCCCTGTTGTTATTTGAAGATCTACGTCATACACACGTCGGTATTTTTATTCACAACACAGGCCAGATATTTTAACTACTTTACTGGTAAATTAGTATTGTATCGCCCCGTCCCGTAACGGGTTATGGAGATCTGATGGCAGTGGCTCAGAGTAAAATACCAACCGATATGCAGCTCAATCTATAGTTTTTGACCCTTAAGTAAAAAAGCTCAAAGAATGAATGATGATTGTTCTTCCTTACCTCAACAGTGTGCAGATCCTTTCTGTCGTACTTCCCTGAAGGATGCTTCTCCTCCTTGTATTCGTAATGGTACTCCCTGGTGCCCGAGCCCCGGCCTAAGGAGTCCAGCTTGCTGCCTTTCGGGATCAGCTCCGATTTTATCATGTCTGGAAGCAGAAATATTGGAAATTGTATAGGTACCAGACAAGGACGTAGAAAAAAAAATCTGACCAAAGACATTTTCGTATTTATTAGGTAATCCTTCCACCAAATTCGGATTGAATAATGAAATAAGACCCAAACGAAATAAGAGAATATCGCAGATCTCCTAAGTAGCGAGGATCGCGACTTGTCTCCAAACTTTTGTAAAACTTTGATGGGCTCTAGTTACCATATACATGGACTACCTAGAAGGCTGTATGTAACACGGGCCTCTTCTCACGATGAGATCGGGTTATGCCATAGTCTACCACGCTGGCCAAATGCGGATTGGTAGACTTTACACACACCCTCGAGTACTTCATAGGCACTCTCAGATATGCAGGTTTCCTCATGAGGTTTACCTTCACCGTTAGCAAGCGATAATTTTCGTGATAAAATAAATACACACATATCTTCGAAAAGTCGAATCTTAGCGATTTTTTGACAGAGTTGTGTGCCGTAAGTTCGAACTCGAGACCTTCGACTTAGCAGTCCTTTGGTCTCCCACTTGACTATCGCTTTTTCCTTAAATACGCATATACATACTTATATTTGAAAAGACAGAATACTTTGTAAAAGACCGTGTATGGTCTCGACTTACCAAACTGTTCATCTGTGTATGGTATGTTGCCGCTGTTGGAGTACTTTTTGTACTCCTTGTGCTTGCTGTACGATTTCGTAGTCATCGTGATACTCTATCTGAAACAAGCAGAGAGAAAAGATAAGCTCAATGTCGACTTGCAACGTTTGGAGAATCCTAATGACGATTGGCAGAGATTTTTCCTTTTAGATGTCTACAATGTCTATTATGTTACTATTCTCGGATAAGGAGATACAATCATGCTTCCACGCCGACCACATCAAATGGGCTACAAAAATATTCGATGTGATGCGTAACGAAGCGACCTCACTTGCAATAATTGAAGTGGTGATGCTAAACAGTCTTGTTTACCTATAAGGTTAAACTGCCAGCCAAAATACAATAAGAAACCCTTCAGCACTCTAAACTTGATCAGTGCACTTTCCAAACAACACTGATACTGATAATAGTCAATCAGAAAAACTTAGTAGGTTGTTTTATTGTTTGTTTTCAACAACAACAACCTGCCGCTTTGAATGACACTCACTGAAAGTCCTGTATTAAGAAGGATTCAGCTTATAAAGGGATTTTAAGATTACTCATAGTTCGTCAGAGGTTAAAGTGTGAATCAATGGATTCTGCATAACATTCGAGGTTGTTATTATGTTTTGTTGACCATGGCGTTATCGCTGGCCATGAAAATACTATTAATAACAATTTTATTAGTAAGTAACACCCATACGAATTAATCATAGTCGCAATAAACATCCATAGAATTATTTTTCGAAGAAAACCGTCATTCAATCAAGTTTATTTAGTAAACAAACAAAAATATGTGGACAGTCGATTTGAAAACCGCCTCCTTTTTATTTTCGTCGATTAAATAGTAGATATAAAAGTATTATAAGTAGATATAGCTAATTGTATAATCAAAATGTGTTTAAAAATCGTGGTCGTACATATTTTATGTGCAATGTGCATCCAGAGAACCTCCTTTTTTAACATAACATATCATCAAGCCTATATTACCCAGAAGGGTTTGGCAGAGGTGTATAGCATCCCAAATTTCCCCTGTTATGTTTTAGGTCCCATGTAGGCTCTCTGCCTATCGCCATCAACCAGGCACAGATACAACTCCGTGCTGCTATTGAAATTTTCCTAGCGGTAAAATCCTAAATATCACATTTGCCCGACCCGGCAATCAAACACGAGATATACGCTAACCAATAGACCACAGTCAAGTCCCAGAACAACGAGAAATAATTTTTGAGTTGATTAAATTTAACAAAATATTGCAGTCGCGTGGCTTGCTTCGCTGTCTCGAACACATATTTCATTAAACCTTTTTAGATTACATCTAGAAATCTAGACGATGTCCATCTACCGATTCAGATGCAAATCTTAAAGTCCACCGTATTGAATTCTAACATAATCTGTGGATAAATCCGCCATATTTGGTGGTGAAACTATACCAGTTTGCGTGGGCGAGTGTGGCAATGTACCTTTCATTTGTGCACTATTAAATGTCAAATGGTAACTGGTAGATGGCAGTTTGGAGTGATTGTTTACCATCAATCTTGTGGTAACAAGGAATGACGGACAAATGCCTTACAAATGGCAATTGCAACTTTGGAATAATTTCGAAAGCTATTTGGTGTGTAGTTAACCGGATGGTAAGTAGATGTTGATACGTCACTGCCCTTGGACAACTGAGGGCTAAAATATTACACCTCGTATGCCAGTAATTTTAGTGCTTATTCTCACCACTAAACCATACTACAGTTTGGCTGCAGGCAAGTGCTTGGGTTCGAACCCACGGCACACACCTCTGTCATTAAAATAGTTAAGAATCGTCTTTTTGAAGATATGTGTGTATTTATAATATAAATTATCGCTTGCTAACGGTTATGGAAAACATCGTGAGGAAACCTGCATGCCTGAGAGTGCCTAAAAAGAGCTTAAGGGTGTGTGAAGTCTACCAATCCGCTCTTGGCCAGCGCGGTGGTCTATGGCCTATCCCTTCTCATCATAAGAAGAGGCCCGAGCCCAGCAGTGGGACATGTATTAGATACAGGGCTGCTATTATTAAGTGCTTGATTTATCATCATGTGAAAAGCAAACGACGACCGGATGGCGGAGTGGGTAGTGTACCTGCCTGCGACGCCGAGGTCGTGGGTTCGATTCCCACTTACGACAAATCTTTGTGTGCATGAACATGGAGGTTTGTCTTAGTTTGTGTGTTTCTATGTATAATAAGTATGTATTTACAAAAGAAAAGTATATATGTATCAGTATCAGTTATTCTAGTACCCATAGTACAAGCTCTGTTTAGTTTGGGACTAGATGGCGTTGTGTGTGAGTTGTGGAATATTTATTTACTATTTATTTATTTATTTAAACTCGTTATTTACATCCTCGGTTAAAAATAACTCAATATAAGTAATCAATGTTTAACAGAATTGATCAAAGCACGTAGCATTTATCAACCTCGTCATCTTCATAACCCGATTGCGTAATTTAAAAGAGAGAATGTGTTTATGTCATTTATAACAATCTCCTTCACATTTGCCACCACAAATATCATTGTTAGAATGAGTTTAATACCTACAATATGATTTGAACAGCTGTGACCAAATGGTATTGTAGTTTTGTGTCAGGGTTATCCTGCAAATGCCAACAGGTTCTATGCTTAGTGTTTGAATGTTTATGTTAAGGAACTAGTTTGTCAAAGCAAGACTGACTGGGTTAGGAGGAAGAGCTTTTGTCAACGATATGCCAAAGGTTATCACTTTTGAATAGAATTAATAAATAGCTTAGTGGTTAAAGCGGTTGCCCGGTTTGCAGAGGTCGCAGGTTCAAATCCTACCAGTCATGTTTTAACTGTTTCTTAGTATAATTTGCTAAGCGTAATCAATAATTTTAAATGCCTGCTTGAAAAGGTGTAAAATATTTGATTGTTAGACTAAATTAATAAAACTCACCGATAAAATGTAAACAAAGTCATCAGAGGTCAATCACATTGAGATCACAATAATTGACCAGTGAACGGCTTATTCTACGAAAATGTTGTTTGTTTACTTTGAACTTTTATTTTATTTCATACCCACCGAGTTTTAACTTCTCGATCACATCGGAAAATGGACAAAGTTTTCTTAAATAATTTACTCACAATATTAAAGTGAAACACTGTTTTTATTTTTGCCACAAGACCTACCTCACAATTTTAAATCATAGTTGTTAGAAACAAAAATAAACTTCGATGCGCTTGCGTCTCAAATGACTAACTGTTCTGCACAATGACTAACCGACCAATAGGAATAATGATAATTTCATATCCACCCTCATTCAAGCAGTTTGTAACCTCTTTGCAAAGATAAAATGAAATCACAGACTACCCGTTCCTTCTAAATACAAAAAATCCTGAATCGCGCTAGCGAAATTTTCACATTTCCTAGCTATATATACCTCAGCGGATCGATGGATAAGTGGGGGTCAGTTACCTCGAAGTAAGCCAGTCTCCGCCAAGCTGGTCTAAGTTGGTGGTCATTCAGATGTACCTTACGCCGTCGCCACGGTGGTGGGTAAATTGCCTATATTGAGTTCGATTACACAACTACCGCAAGGTTTATCACTTCGAGTGAGGATGCCAAAGCCTCTCACGTGGCTAACTCGACCCCCCTTTTTGTTGTCATTTTTTTTGCAGTTCGTTAATGGTAAGTGGTAATCATCATCATCATCACTTGCCATCGTCACGAGCAGTACAATAAGATAACGTCTGGCGTAAATCAATAATTATTATTGAACTTAACTTGGAGTTGGATTATACATAAGTTGGATAGGATGAACTTAAGGTAGCGTGAAGGTACCCGATCCTTTTACCTCGGTCATAAAAGCTCTAGTACTACCAATAACTAAAATACTGCGAAAGAATTTCGTCCACTACATTCAGGTTCCTAAGTTATTCTAACATCAACTGCATACAGGAAGCATAATTTTAGTTTGATTAGACAATTCGTATTCCCATTACGAGTCTGTTATCTTTTGCAAAACAATTAATCACATTGTTTTTCATGAGGATAGCATCTATGGAATAAGAATTAGAACTTTACGATAACTATTCTTGTCAGATGCTGGCTACAGAGAGGAGGTGGGGTTCTAGGTGTAAAATTAGACTAGTCATCTATAAGAGCTTTACCTTTTTCTTTGCTTTTGAATTAAAAATATATAGCAAATTGTGCTCTCGTTACAAAAATAAATTCTTAATCCACGCTTAATAGCATTAATCACTAATTAAGTATCTCGTCCGTGCTCCAAGCATAAACACATGTCTGTCACACCTCACCTCCAAAACCGGCGTGCTGATTTACATGAGCTGTCAGCTTATGAGTAATTCGATGAGTCCTCTCGACAGATGCTTCTTACTTAGAAGGAATGATCTTGGACTTTGATGGTGATTGAATTTTAATTACAGAGAATTATATTTTTAGAAATATTTGTATGTATTTATAAATGTCTCGTTTGTGAAGTGGTTAGCGTCTCACCGCAAGGTCTTGGCTTGGATTCTCGGGAAACCAAAAGTGTTATCTGAGATCTTTCCGTCAGGAATTTTGCAATAGCAGCATTACGTTGGAATTGTGACTAGTGGATGGCGATAGGCTTCTAAAACGTAACAGATGGAATGTGGGTGAAATACGTAATGTTATGATGTTACAACAGAAATTCTTATGCTCTCATACGTTTATTAGAATAACAAGTGTTATTAATGTTAGTTCAGTAATATTTCAAATCCCCAAACGATCAGCTGTCAAAACTGATTACCAGAACACGAGCTGATGAAACTACTAAACGGCTCGAAATACACTATCTAAACTTGCCATTGAATAATCCACCTTTTATTTAAGTCTTACAGTTCAAATTGGTGTTTACTTCTCAATAGTTTTAAAATAAACAGCTAAGGGCCGATACACATCAAATACGTAGTTAAGAATGCCCTAATTTTACGTAATTATATTCTCTAATTAGTTTTAAAATAAATTTAGCTATTTTGGGTTCTTTGAATCTCGGAAAGGAAGAGTTTGAAAATTGCCAAGCGATCATCAAAGAAAAGGTGTTTTTTATTTGTTTTGGTTTCACTTATGTGGTTGGATTTAACAATAAACTTGGGCCCTGAAATATTTAAAGAACAACGGCATTTTGATATTGATATTACGATATTCATCAGACGCCATGTAAATTAATTTCTTAGATTATGTTACGATAAGTAAAAAAAATATTTTACGGAACCCTAAAAATTGAATTCCGTCTTTATGACCGATCGTAAATTAGCCCACGACCACAAATCATAAATAAAGTCGTTATAACGAACACCTAAGGTAGAAAATACCGTCTTGTATCTTTTTCATACCTTTAATTTCTTACAGCATTTCTAAGAAATAAAAAAGTATAGTAAACAGTCATGCTGTAGCTAAGTGGGGTGGCGGTGGCTGCCCGCCCCGAACATAATAGGCGCACCTATAAAAAAAACCACATATGCGCCTACATTGTTTCTAAGGTAAATAATATTCCTTAGAAACGCCTCTGACTCTTGACGATAAAGACGGTTTGGTATAACATATTAGTTTAAAATAAATATTTAAATAAGTCGACAAAGACGCTCGGAAATCATTTAATAGTTTTTAAATAAAATACTTAATCTAGTCGGCTTTCTAACTCTTGTCTGCAATGACGTTTCGGAGCCGCTTTTTAGTTTTGAATATTAAAAAGGTGGCGCCTTCGGCGCTCCTTGACTCGTGTCGTCGAGAAGAGCTTCGGTGGCGCTTTTTTTTACCCGGAAATTTATTACAGTTTTAAGCATATCAGGGAATGCCAATTTTAACGAGCATTAAACAATACAAAATATAAACGTGACGTTATTTTGGGTCTACTGTTATTGAAGTCAGAACTTAGACGGAAAATGTTTTAATTTTTAACATTTTTGATCGATTTTTTGGATGACATCCAATATCCGGCCGGGTTTCGGCCCTTGCTAGCTACGCCGCTGTAAACTACTATAATGAAATTATTGGAGGAGGAATCCAAAAACTCAATTAAATTTTAAACAATAATTGAATGGAATCCTACTGTACTTCTACTGTACTGATTACGAAATGCTAGTGACAAATGACAGATCGTTGACGTTATGAGCCAAACCAAAGCCGGTATCCCACACTCCGGTATATCTCCATAAAAATCATTGTACAAAAATGCATTACAAATAAGGCTGCGTTGTAAATGCGTAGGCGCCGTGACGTCATCCATTCACTATCGCGCAACCATTCTATCAGCTAGGGTTGTCTGTTTGTCAATAATACAGCCTTAGTTGGAAATAAACTGGAAGTATTATGGCTATCTTAACGCAAGTTTGTTGGTAGATCGTTCTGATAGTCGAGTTTTTTGGACTTTAAATGTGTTAGTGATAAATAATGTTGAAGCGGAAATGTGTATTGCTATGGTTCATTTGCACATCTCGTAAAAAAATAACTAGTGCCGCGATGTGCCGTTGACGGCAATATTGCCAATATCGGTAAAATACATTGCTTAAAATAAAGTCTAATTAATTTACGATCTAATTAAAAATATATAAAATCTAGTTTCAAATAACATAGTAAAAAAAACGAAAAATGTGTTTTTGGCGAATATTGCCACCTTTGCCAGGAATATTTCGGGCAATATTGCCTAAGTTGCCGGCAACATTGGCAGTATTGCCGACATAGAGCGAAATACTATTTTTTCTTATACCAATTTCGTTTATTTTTCGTTACGACTCAATCGGATCGGATAATAATTTCCTAACCTAGACATTTGTGTCTATGAGAACTTTTAAACAATAGTAAAGCTTAATTTAACCCTGTGTGTGCTCTGAGTGACAACAGGATCTCATTAAAAAGCTATAACTTTGAAATGAGGTGGGAATAGCGAATAGTGGCATTCACGTAGGTTTTATAGATCCACATCACGAAGCTCATCAAACTGCGGACAAGTTCAACAACCTTAAAGATGGTCCCATCGGAATTTGATGTTTGGTATTTTGGTGATTTCCTAGTCATCAAGAATTGTACTATCAGACCACGCATTCAAGAAATGACCTAAACGTCAGCTATGCCCTGAGATTAGAAGTCGTATAGAAAATAAACAGACGACTACAAAGACAATACCAATAGTACGAGATTTTGCTGCTGTGTTTTAGATTCACTTAAAGTTTGATGTAAATGTGCTACTGCAGCTTAATATGCACCTGTAGCACGACGAGAATAAACGATTTAGAGAATAGTGAGAGACGTAAATGTTTGTCGTTTTAGCACATTTTCACAGGTGTTAGATAAACCTTATTGACAGGATAAGCATACAACAAACATAAATGAAAGTGACAGCTATGTGCTTTTTCAAGTGTAGTTTTAAATTCGGTCAGATGATTTCACCAGTTCTTGATAAAGTATTAGGCTGAGAGAATTATTTTAAAGCTTATTTCTCCTCGCGTCGTATTCCTAATTGCTAAGGGGCGTGGTTCACTTTGTCTCTGACAATACTCCTCCATCCGCTCCTGTTCTTGGCTTCGTGTGGTGCCAAGTTGAGAGCAGAGCGGAATTGAGCTTACTTAGACTTAGCTTAAACTTTACCTTTGTAACAAAAATACTTAATCTCAATCAGTACCCTCTATATCACAGCTCAGGTAGTGTAGTAACTGCCTTTTAACTCTACACCAATCGATATTTGATATGTCAAAAGTTCTAAATAGGCTTATCAAGGACTTATCACGAACAGGCTGTCGAAAAGGACTTTAATATTTGGTATATACACCTCTCTTTAACTTTAAAGGCAGTTGCATTCTTCAATTATGCAACCAGCACTTGCAGGTGTGATATATACATTTGCGTGCATATACAAGTCAAAATTGCCAGACAATTGGCAAGGAAGCCATGGGAGTCGAAGACATTATTCAAACTATTCGACACCTGCGGCATTCGTCTAGGCCAGTGGTTCCCAATTAGTTTTTTCTACGTACCCCTTTAAGAGAGACCTCCAACTTGCGTACCCCTTTATAGACAAGGGTTGATAATTTGTAAAACCAAAAAAATATATAGTAGGATGAAACCCATTAGAAAAAAGGAGAATATTATAAAAATGAAAGAAAAAATAATTTACGGGCGATCTAAGGTCAGGAAGGGGATGGTTTAAGGGTAAAAAAGTTTTTTTTCGATTTCCGGCAAAACTAAAAGTCCTATGGAAAAAAGTCGAATGGCAAAGTTGTTGATAATAAAAGATCTAAAACTTTTGTATTTACACTTTTTTCTTATAACCTCAAAATTTATGTGAAAAATTCAAAAAACCAAATTATTGATTTTTTATTTTTATCTTTCACAAACAATTTTTTTCACCCAATTTGGCGAAAACTTAACTTTTAATGTCCCAAATACGCTGTAATTTATTTGATTAGAAATATTATTTTTTTTACCTTACTTTGAATTAATATCGAAAAAGCACCCTAATTTTCGATCGCAAATTCACCCGTCAAAATATCAGCTTTTTTCAAAAAGTTGGTATGTTTTCTGTTTGTTGAAATCTCTACTTTACGATGGTGAAAAAAAATATGTTACTATAGTAAATCTTCACAGAAAATGCAAAACAAAAATCAAAAAAATATATATATATATCATCATTCATCATTTAGCCTTTCGCAGTCCACTGCTGGACATAGGCCTCTCTCAATTTGCGCCACAACACCCGGTCCTGCGCTTTCTGCATCCAGTCCCCTCCAGCGACCTTTTTCAGGTCGTCAGTCCACCTGGCAGGGGGGCGTCCTACCTTACGGTTGCCGAGTCGCGGTCTCCATTCTAGGACTCGTTTGCTCCAGCGGCTGTCGGTCCTTCGGCAGACGTGACCAGCCCACTGCCACTTCAGCGAGCTTATTTTGCGAGCTATGTCGGTTACTTTGGTTCTTTGTCGGATGACCTCATTACGAATTTTATCCTTCAAAGAAACTCCGAGCATAGCTCGCTCCATAGCCCGCTGCGCGACTTTAAATTTGTGGACTAGTGCAACCGTTAATGTCCACGTCTCGGCACCGTAGGTCATAACAGGTAGGACGCACTGGTTGTAGACTTTCGTCTTCAGGCACTGCGGTAAAGGCAAAGAGAAGACTTGACGAAGTTTGCCAAATGCTGCCTAACCCAACCGGATCCTTCTGTCGACTTCTCGCTCGAAGTTGTTTCTACCAAGCCTAATGACCTGCCCTAGGTAGATATATTCCTGAACAACTTCGAGCATCGATCCGTCGACAAATATTGGTCTCGGCATAACATGCTCATTAAGCATGATTTTGGTTTTATCCAAATTCATGCCGAGACCAACACGTCGTGAAGCTCCATCTAGGCCGTGCAGCATTTCGCTCAGCTGTTCCAGCGACTCCGCAACTATGACGATATCATCGGCAAACCGAAGGTGCGAGATGTACTCACCGTTCACGTTTATACCCCGTCCAGTCCAGTCCAGAGTCTTAAAGACATCCTCGAGAGCGTTGGTGAACAGTTTCGGGGATATGACATCCCCCTGTCTCACCCCCCGACGCAGCTCTATACAGTTTGTCTTCTGGTCCTGGATCTGGACGGTCATGGTGGCGGTGTCATACAAGCATCTCAGCACCTCGATGTATCGCCAGTCGATACGACATCGTTGCAGAGCATCCAGAACCGCCCAAGTTTCGATGGAGTCGAAGGCTTTCTCGTAGTCCACAAAAGCCAGACACAGCGGCTGATTGTACTCTTCGGTTTTCTGTACAATCTGCCGAACAGTATGGATGTGGTCTACGGTACTAAAGCCTTTTCGAAACCCGGCTTGTTCTGGTGGCTGGAACTCGTCAAGTCTCCTGGCGAGGCGGTTCGTGACTACTCTCTATATATATATATATTTTATATAATATTAAAGTTGAAAAATAAGAATCCAGTAGGACTCGAACCTGCACCCCCTGGGTATACGCCCCAAGTGCTTTGCCAATTCAGCTATGGATTCGTATGCTGCTGGACTCGAAATTTCTCAACTCTTTTTGTGCCAGCCATAGCTAGACGAACCTTAATATGTTTTAGCGCCATCTATGTAATGTGATAAGTCACTTATTCACATACAGTAAGTTTGAATTAAGATCAACACTATTACTGTCGAGAGATGACGCTTTTTTTTTATCAAATACTTGTAATATTTTAAAGCAAATTTTAGCTTTGCAATGCCTTTTTGTATTTTATATAATATTAAAATATATAATTAATATATACAATTTTGTAGTAATTTAAAGTAGAGATTTCAACGAACAGAAAACATACCAACTTTTTGAAAAAAGTTGATATTTTGACGGGTGAATTTTTGATCGAAAATTAGGGTGCTTTTTTGATATTCATTCAAAAATATCCTATACTATCCTATGGAAAAAAGTCGAATGGCAAAGTTGTTGATAATAAAAAGATCGAAAACTTTTGTATTTACACTTTTTTCATATAACCTCAAAATTTATGTGAAAAAATAAAAAAACCAAGTTTTTGGTTTTTTATTTTTATCTTTCACAAACAATTTTTTTTCACCAAATTTGGCGAAAACTTACCTTTTTATGTCCCAAATACGCTGTAATTTATTTGATTAGAAATATTATTTTTTTTACCTTACTTTGAATTAATATCGAAAAAGCACCCTAATTTTCGATCGAAAATTCACCCGTCAAAATATCAGCTTTTTTCAAAAAGTTGTTACGTTTCCTGTTTGTTGAAATCTCTACTTTACGATGGTGAAAAAAAAATATGTTACTATAGTAAATCTTCACAGAAAATGCAAAACAAAAATAAAAAAAAATATAAATATATAATTAATATATACAATTTTGTAGTATTTTAAAGTAGAGATTTCAACGACCAGAAGACATAGCAACTTTTTGAAAAAAGCTGATATTTAGAACGGTGAATTTTCGATCGAAAATTAGGTTGCTTTTTTGATATTCATTCAAAATAAGGTGAAAAAAAAATATTTCCAATCAAATAAATTACAGCGTATTTGGGACATAAAAAGGTAAGTTTTCACCAAATTTCGTGAATAAAAATTGTTTGTGAAAGATAAAAATAAAAAACCAAAAACTTCGTTTTTTGAATTTTTCACATAAATTTTGAGGTTATATGAAAAAAGTGCAATTAATACAAAAGTTTTGAACTTTTTATTACCAACAACTTTGTTATTCGACTTTTTCCATAGGACTTTTAGTTTGGCCGGAAATCGAGAAACCGTTTTTTACCCTTAAAACCGATAACACAAGCACAGCGACACGCTCACGCGACATAAGCCGAACTGAATGATTGACAAGCAAATAGGCGGCAGCGGTAGCGGCCGCGATCGGGCGACGCGAGGCGCGGGAGTCGCGGGAAACACGGGTCAATCGCCGCCGCCGCGGGCCAAAGCCCTTGATGCATGCGATTTACTTATCGGCTACTGCCGTTTAATTAAATAGAATATTTTTTTGGCAGTTGTAGAAATAGAAATAGAGATTCTTTATCTGTCAATGTGGGTATATTGATTTTTTTTTATTTAAGAATTTTAGTTTAGAGATTGCTGCGCGTACCCCTTGATGCAGTCTCGCGTACCCCTGGGGGTACGCGTACCACTAATTGGGAACCACTGGTCTAGGCTATTCGAATAAAAATACTGCCGTAAATGTATGAAATACTAGACAATAGCGACCATCACATATATAGCATAGTATCTGGCCTTATTATCCTTAGAAGTGTATTTTAGAGAGATAACAATATCTACATTTCACCTATATGTTAACACAAGAATGATCATAAAACCCTGCCGTTTAAGCATCTAGGTAACCCAGCTTTAGGTTTACCAAGATCCGGCATTTGGAAGCCGCTAGAAACTTCAAAATAAGCAGCATGAACAATATAGATTATGGAGAGTAAGCTTTGTGATGATCGGTGATTATAATATTATTGAGATAGAGGCCAATGTAAGGTAGAAAAGAGCTGGCCTCCACATAAATCTAGACAACTAGACTTGGTAAACAAGCCTCGAGTACTATAGGAGCTATAGGAGGATAGACATGGAATAAAATTTTGCACAAAGCATAATAATGTCGCCTACCGGACTAATATAATGCTCCTGTTCAGGAATGTGAAGCGTCTTGCCTAACCTAAACCTACTTATCCATATTCTACTCTGGTAAACACCTAGAAATTAAATACTTTAACAAATAAAATAAAGATTAGCACAATAGAGTCTCAGTACCCTTGTAGATATGAATAATCGCTGTAATTAACTGATAAACATTCCTCACATTCGCGACATCAATAAAGTAATAATATTAATATATTCGCATACTTTGTCACACTGCTGTACAGTACAAGGTTTTTGTCATAAAACAAGTTGGTTTACATGTTTTTGCAGCTGGTAATAAAGATGATTTAACATTTTATAGTTTACTTCGCTTAATGAAGGCTATAAAAGGTCGTTAAAGGTGAGAAAAACAATAAAGTAGGTAACCTACACATACCTATATATCTCTTAATGAGGTAATTTCAGATATCAGCTACGCAGATAGTCAACTACGACACAAGGTGTCATAAGTCCGTGCAAATGAAAAGACAAACATCTGCTCCAACAATTTGGTATTAAAACTACTAAGTGCAGCTTGTGCTAGCAGTCCTAGAATATAATTATCTTCTCAAATCTCTCAAATATACCGATAATTTTGTATGACAGAAAACATGTCACGTTGATGGGAATACAATCTTTGTTATTCATATCTATATTTTTCAATTTTTTTTTAATATTTGTACACCGTCATTTATGGACCGACTTAGAAATGTATTTATTTCGTTTGAGAGAGTATTTGTGTAAATTGGTCCAATCGGCACCAAGTAGGATCCGAATTTTAGAGGCTCGTCATAAATTTGGCATATTTTCGAAAGTTATTTGTATATTTCCATCTAACAGTCAGCATTTTTGATAATCCTGAGGTGATGATGGACCATCTCTTTAACGGTTAGGAGTACGAGGATAATTCTATAAATATAGTTCTTAAAGTCGGTGCTTAACATTTTCTTCTAATTTGCAAATAATCAGCACCTACTTCCAGAACATTCTAACCGACAATTTGCATAATTTATTGACTTTTCGTTCTTTTTTTGGACAGCTTCTTGGAAAAAATATTCGGTCACACTTTTCTACGTTTCTTTTTAGTACCAGACTGAAATTTCGACTAACATATGGACTGAAAGCGATATCTCTAGTGTCATAAGTAACAAAATCATATTCAACATTCACCCCAAATATAGATTCAGCATCATATTCGCAAGGATTTCTCAAGCAATTCTGTGATATATGTACATATGCGTTATCTTGTACCCTTGACCGCCATTCGCCTTTACAAGATGACATCAGCGTTTGCTTTTTCATTTATTTTTGCCACAACTTCTCTCTCATTCACTCCTTGAACTGTGTTATCTCTATCTTCTTCCCACTCATGGTAATTAGAATCAGTTTTAGAATAAAGGGCTTTCTTTAGCCGGTTCTTAGTACGTTAAGAATTATGGGTTTTTGATGGGACGCCTTCGGAGAACTGGATTTAAATTTAAGACGTGGCAAGTTGAAATGTTTGAGGAGCCTCTAACCAGTTTAGGTTTATAGAAGCTGGTATTTGTGAAGATACCCAGTTTTCGTTTTCCCTTTTGATATGAAATAGTCCAAATACAAAGCCAACTCTTTGGTGTATTTCGGTAGTTTTATTAGGTCAGGAATTTCTGTGCGTGATTTTGTACTAAGTCGGTTGATATTCTTGGAATGAAAACACATTGTTATTTCCGCCTATATACTTTCAAAGTTAAGAATTTTGTATTTGGGCCGTTTGGGGTCGAGACGCTGGGACCGCGGGGTGCTCGCGCTCGTTCACTTTTTGATGAGTTAACCGAATGATTAGTTGACTCTTCACGTGACCAGCATTGCCATCCAACGAGGCAATGCCGCCAGCCTTATTAGATGCGGAGGTATATTTTGAAGCCTAAATTATAATAATATTTTTATGCATTTTATTTTCTTTTTGTACATTGTTAGGTATTTAATACTATTTACTTTATCATACAAATCCATGGCTGAATTGGCAAAGCACTTGGGGCGTATACCCAGGGGGTGCAGGTTCGAGTCCTGCTGGATTCTTAATTTTTTCAACTTTAATATTATATAAACTATTTACTTTAATTTATTTAATTATGTATTTGTAAAAAGATCAATGAATTTACTAATAATAATAAAAAAAATAATTAAGAATATTAGTTATCAATTCGGGGTAAGTACCAGTTAATTTTCAATTGCACTTTTTAGGCATAAATAAGCATCAACCTATTAGAAAGTTGAACGACATGGATTAAATATATCCAAATGATCTGTGTTTACGCTTACGTAAAGACAGTCATCTCATGGAGTTCATTAGCTACTAAAGCAATTAGGTACCACTCTCGCCAAATTAGTCACTTCGTCATCGTATGGGAATAATTCGTCATGTCTATTAACATTATCTGTTGCTAACGAGATCATTTGCTGGATTAGTCAGTCAGCCGATTTTGAGAAAGGATATATGTTAAGATGGGATGGCAAGATGTGCTTTTCATCTTTTAGGAGCCATTTTGGCAGCCACGTTCCAGTTGATAGTAGTATGTTTAGTACCTTCAAAACATTACCTATGCCTCAGCAAGTGCCTGTCATTTTAAGGATATCACCAAGCCAAAACACGCAAGAATTATTTGTGTGTAGAAAATTGAGGCAATGGATTACAAATGACGTTGATTCTCCCTCAGGCACGTTTATTAAAGCTCTACCACCGTTCCACCAAAGTCGCACTATTATCTATTATCCCCGTCATACGTGTGTTTGCTTGTGAAATACTAAAATACTAGATAAGTCGGAGGTTGACAAACGACTTCCTATTTAAGAGTGAGGACAAGGACCGGTTTCACAAGGCTGGAAACGTAAGCTGATCTCTTACGTAACATCGGTAATAATAAGGTATTAATGTGCTTCGTGTTTTGCTGTGTTTTAGCACTTTAAGCTCTTTAGACTTTCTGGGAGCCTGGTACCTGAACACTGTGATGGAGAAAGTTTTCAATTTCTCTTACTGATTTCAGTTTTAATTAATAACATCAGTAATATTTTAGGACCCATTTGAATATCATACATTACGACTACATTACCCAGAAATCTACAGCAGAGTTGTATAACCAACATTTCAGCTGTTATATTACGGTCTCATGTGGTATGGCACCATACCAGATTCCGTGCAAAATCCGAAATAACACTTTGTTCGGCTCTGAAATCAAACATGAAACCTCACGACACGATGAGCAGTCGCAAAAAGTAACCACTATACCAGCAAGGCAGTAACATTTAATATCCCTTACTATGAAAGCAATTAACGAGATTACATTTCCGCTGAAGAAAGTACCGTCGTATATTCAATTTCATTTATTCATAACCAAATTTTACATTGGTGTTGAAACATAATATTTACATACTTCCTCATGTGCTTCTGTTTTTAGTTACTTGGTACAGAGCACTGAATGGAACGTTTTAATGATTTCTACAATACGATTCCCGGGTAGGGCAAAGTGTTAATTGTGAACTTGCTGACAGGGAATTCACAATAGCAGCACGGAGTTGGAATTGTGCCCGGTGGATGGCGATAGGCTCCTACCCTATCCCTACCCTAAGTGTGGGTATTGAACACCTCTGCCACTCCCTTCTGGGTAATATAGGCGTTATGTTATGTTATGATCCATGATCCATGGATGAAACAGTAAACAAAATTAAAAGTTTCATCATTTCCTATACCTACCTTACTGTTAGTTAGAGTCAATTTATGTTCATTAACTTGTTAGTGCAATGAAATCACCAATTCATACAATTAGCAGTTCCCTTTTATACAAACCCGTGTCAGATGCATATAATAATATGACATCATTCGGCATCAAAAGCCAGTCATATCGTAAGGATACCTCGCCGATGTCATTTAGCTCAGGTCAAGCTGGTACGGTACGCTTTATTACCTTATCGGGCACATTACCCGTTTTAATCGTATGTATGTGTAAGAACTATTTATACCTTAAGTTCATTCATCATTGAAATAGTTTCCGAAGGCCTTCAAGGTCTTCTTCAAGGTTCGAGAGAAAACAGTTAAACATTAAATGATTGAATAAAATATGTATATCTACTAAAAAGCTTAGGTGTCAAAAAATACGTCCGCATCGATGTCGACCGCGGGTAACGTGCCCAGAAGGCTGGCGGCATTGCCACGTTGTATGGCAATGCTAATCCTTTGTCCAAAGTAGAAACCAGCCTTCTGGTCGCGTGAAGAGTCAAGTCTAGTCTTTTATTTAGCTCATTGAAAAGAGAACGGGCGCGGGGACCCCACGGACCCAGTCTCGATCCCAAACGGCTCAAATATAAAATTTCCTATAAGAGCAATTTAATCAGAATTGGTTCCTTACCTGCATGGCAATTCAATAAAGGTAGCTCATGAATGTTCTTTTCCAGGTTTACATTCATTAGCTCCAAAACAATTAGCATTGAAATTTAATCAGCGGTTCAGCTATAAAATTGTAACAGACAGTTTTTCCCTATAAATATAATAATGAAGTCGTTAAAAAGAGGCGAGTAACCATATTCGCAGTGACGTCACGTATTTCTTGCAAGATTCATTATTTTAAAACTTTATTGCCTGTCTAGATTTGAAATGTAAATAAGCTGAAGTCACGGCACTGATTCATAAAGCCGCCGTAACTATATCCATTGAGTGTAATTCTTGAATAATAATATATTTAAATGTAAAATGTGTTATTTCTTATTATATGCGTACCTCGCTCGACATCACGTAGCTTTACAATACCGACTTCACAAGTATTACCAAGGAGGAATATAAATGTAATTACATTATCAACGTTTAAATTTTACTTTGAGTACTACTGAGGATATAGAAATTTAATGATAACATGACATAACATAACATCACGCCTATATTACACAGAAGGGTATGGAAGAGGTGTTCAACACCCACACTTCACCTGTTTTGTTTTAGGTCCCATTAGGTAGGGGGTAGCGCCATTATCCGAGCACAATTCCAACTGCGTGCTATTATTGTGAAAGTTCACAAAAAACTCTTTGCCCGACCCGGAAATCGAACCCGAGACCTCGCGCTGAAAGGCACATACGCTAACCACTAAACCATCGAGACAGTCAGGCCCATAGAAATCTTAATAATAATGATAATAAGGCAATAGAAATGTCAAAGACGCGTGACCTTGTCGCCGCGCATCTGTTTAGTCAAACACAAGTGCGAGTTGAGGAATTGTCGTCTTAATGTCATCGCAAAAAGAATAATTTTGTTTGCAGGAATACAAGCGCATGAGTCTAATCGAACACAAGTGCGAGTTGAGGAATTGTCGTCTTAATGTCATCGCCAAAAAGAATAATTTTGTTTGCAGGAATACAAAAAGTGGTATTTGAAAAACGGCGACATGCGTCCCAGTGTTAAAAGATAGTCGATAGCATTTCTATTGACTAGTTATTAAGATTTCTATGGTCAGGCCAGTCTAATTTAATGATATCTCTGCAAAACAATTAAAAACAAAACACAATCATCTGCTTACTTTGATGAAAAGCTTACAAGAAAGTCTTCGGTCTTCGTGAAGAGACATATTTAGATTTAAGTTTTTCAATAGAATAGAATAGAATAACTTTATTTACTGAACAAAGGTAGGTACAATAATGGTGTAAAAAACTATATTTTCTACTCTTTGTTCTACCTAATAGGCATGCAAACATCATTTATATTGTGGTTATACATTATAAAACATTAAGTTTAAAATAATTATTAAAAACATAATTAAAATTATTCATTACAAAATTAAAGAAGCAAAAAGAAAAGAAATATATAATAATAATAATATAGAATAAGATGTCAATTTAATTAAATAATTATGTCATGTCACTGTATCGGCTAGAAAATACTACGCTTTATCTACAAGAAATGCTTTAAGTTGCCTTTTAGGTATTACATAACTTTGGCTTTGCCAGGTTTTAGGCAATTTATTATAAATAATGGGAGCCATGCAAAAGATACAATGTACCGCAAAGATTTACCTCACTCTTCGTTTGCATTGGCAGTCGCTACTTACCTGTGAGAGGTATAGGTACAATTCGCGGCACAAACATCACAAATACATCCAGCAGTTTTACTACAACAGTTACAGCCCACTCATACACATATTTTAATCATTAACTAATGTAATGTCCTTGCCGACATTCACAACTCTATGATTGTAGAACACCCACACTTCACCTACGGATGATGATTATGATAGTGGTCACTGACAACTGGCAGGTAGAAGTGATTTATCATGTAGTCAGTTATACGTGTCAAGAGTTCAAACAGATGCAGATGGCTAAATCAAAGATAACCTAAGAAAAAACAATCAGGTCAAAGGATCTGCATTGCCATCCAACGTTATTTTTTGTATTTTGCACATAGTTAGGTATTTGTCTAATTTAGTTTAAGAAATGTTAATTTAATTTATCAAGGATAGTAAATTTCTAAATAATTATTATTATAGCATTTAGCTATGCTTAGCAAATTATACTAAGAAACAGTTGAAAAAGATATGGGACTGGCAGGATTTGAACCTGCGACCTTACTGCACACCGGACAGCCGCTTTAGCCATCCAGCTACGGTCGCCTTTTACCAGAACCCTATATTTCTCAACTGTATGATACGTCATCTCGTGACGTCACGTTCATCCATTTGTTCCTATCTTAAGTAGGATACATCTCACATACATAAATCCTGCCGGTCCCATATCTTTTTCAACTGTTTCTTAGTATAAGGATAGTAAAGTTATAGGACCCGTTACCTCCTGCCATCTCCATTACATTGGGTCAGCTTGAGCGCAGTTCTCTTTGATCGGCTGGTATCATCATTATTTCTTGACCCATTTCAGAGACCAATTAAGTGCAGTTCATAGTTTAGTTACGCAGGTCATCTGCAATTATTGACTGCACTACATTCTAGGATATAGCCAAGCCGTCTCTGTGTTATTTCTAGCCGTACCTAAGTGGTCCTTGAAAATTTGGAATAATTATCCAACAAATGTCATGCAGCTTAGTTGTTTTTATCTTTTCTATAAAGCTTAGACACACCCGATCATACATTATTTACCTTTTAGGCTTGACGTTTCGGCAGATTCGTGGTCGCAATCAAAAATACCGTTTGACACATAATTATTATTATTTAAAACCGAATTCAAAACGGTAATAATCATATATTACAAGTACCACCTACTTATAACACTAAACATTATAAGTTACCAACAAGCCAACCGTGACGCAAGAGTCCAAGGGTCCCTGGTGGTGGGCGGGTGAGAATGCCGCCCGCCCACGGAAGCTTTACTTTTACAAACAGGTACGAGACCTTATTAGATATGGAGAGTGTAAGGTCTTTACGACCTGCTGAAATGCTGATATCTTTTTTCGTTAAAGTTGCAAGAAATACTCTATGAATTACTTTATAATGAAACTATAAAGCCTTTGGGTTGAAGCACTTTATAGTCTGTACAAAGAGTTGTCAGCGCGTCTAACTGAGGCAACTCGTTCTCGAAATGCTGGCTTGTATTTCGGCCAGCGACTTAGTATCGCAATACAACGCGGTAATGCTGCCAGCTTTTTGGAAACGAGGCCTTCGAATAACTAAATATTTTCAAATAAACAAATTAGAGATGCCTGACTATCTTTAACTCAGGATAGTTCATTGTACGCTGTCAGGTTAAAAATATTTATTATGTCGTAGCAAAAAGAGTATTCTTTGGCTATTCTAAACGATGTATGAGATGATTTTCTTGGGTAAATAAGTCACACATGTAAAAAAATATAGGCATCATCTATTGTTTCAAATTAAAGCCACGTCTAGTCACAAACTCTTTGATGTGTGTACAACACATATCTAGTACATAATATCAGTATTATCTTTGACAATATTAGCAAAAGACGTCTTGTAAATTAGCATTTCTCTTCACAACCAGCCCATTGTACTGAAAATCCCTGAAACAGCTCTCTCTTCGTTACAAAATCTGTTTCAAATGAAACCACACTCCAGCTGATACTATCCATGTTTCTGAACTAAAACAAGGACGTACTTATTTACATTATGTTTCTATATTTAACTCCTTCGCTTACGATACTCGTTGCAAATATTTTTCCAGTTCACCCGAACCGAGTCATGAAGGTTGAATCAGTCAAAAATAGCTTCAGCGCTGTTTGGACAAAACTGATGTAAACAAATAGTGTTATTGAATAACTGACTGAATAATTAGTTTCTTTTTAGTTTGGTTTATTTATAAGAGCGTTTTTTTTTAATTGAATTATTGCATTGTCATCGATCTTTGACAGGTGTGCAAAATTTTAATGAAATCTGTCCATTTAAAGTGGGTCAAAATCGAGTCCATACATACATACATACAGGTGAATCTATTATAAGCGTGTTAAAAAGAAGTGGTACGTACTGTACGTATGTACGTACGTACGTAAACCAAAGATTTATATTTTGCCTGATCTGAAGTGTCGTGTTATGTTTCATCCATTACCTCCTAGCATCCATGCTAGAAAAACAACTCATAATGGTACTGAAAACAAACAGTGACATAAAGGATGCGGTTAAAAATTACTTCTCAGAAGCCACAAATCCCTCACAAACAAAAATAACTAAATTGAATTTGAGTTCACATTATGTGTCACGCAACATGATACTTAAAACATATTTAGTTGCTATGGGATTAACAAGAACATCTAAAATAGATCGACGGATGCGCGAGCGGCGCCTACGCATACACCTTTACAAATAATCTTACGTCTCTTTTCTATACACTACGATGTAGATACGTCTATCTTGCTCTTTGCACCTACATAGGTAAATCTCAAGGAGATTTGGTTCGTAAAAACACTTATGAATGGGTGTTAAAATGTAAGTAAACCACCGTGTAGGTTGGGTATGATCGATGACCATTTGCTAATGTGTCAACAGCGCAACACTGACTCAAATCTCAATTTTCTTTAGAAAATTGTGGTTTTGTTGTGGTCATTGTGGTTTACTGATTACTAGACTAATTAAACATATTCTAAACCTACACTTGCAAAACCTTTACTTCTTTCGTAGAAGAAAACCTATGTATCCACATAAACACGCAATTGTTTTAGTAAACAAAAGTTTGCTTACCAAAAGATCACATTGAGATTTTCTTCGGCTCGCCCACAGATTACAGGAATTATGGCATCTTTGCCGAAGAAAATCGAAAGACTTGGCAACGCGATGATCGAGAATAACACTGTGATGAGATAACTGTGGTGAAGTGGACGTGATCTGCCCTACACCGAGACCCTAAGTCAAAAGTAAAAGCAGTTTACAGATATACGCAATTATTACAAGGATTTATGAAATCGACAAAACTGCTCGACATGAATTCGCAAAAAACATATCTTAAGAATGATAACAGCAAGAGACTCGTAATTTATTCACATATTTGAACCTCTTCAGTAAAATAAGAAACAGATAACGCTTACTGATTAAATTAATTACTTAATAGTATGGCAACAGAATACCTAAATAAAAACTGGTTTGGCGAAGGCAAACAAACCGAGACAGCAAAGGTTCGACATTTCCTAATCTTTGTTTTTGTCGAGCAAATATTTCGATACATATTTTGGTATCCAGTTTTAGCACAGACGGACATCCTGACTTACATAAAAAAGTTGGATCTTCGTTTGTGGTCAAGTTTTTTGAAACGACATCAGCTTTTATATACTAGCCAGCAGATATTGAATGCTGATCATACCTTCACTAAAATAGCAATAAGATTTGACATACTCAAGATAAATCAATCAAAGAAACCAACCTTGAAGATCTCAGATATTTAGTTTCCTAGACTTCTAACAACATCACTGCATGTTTCCTGAATGATATCACATCACCAATTTAGCGTTACTGGCACTGCTTTATCTTATTTTGTTTAATAATGGTCAATTAACACTAGTTCCACTGATGAATGAAAAGTATCAATAAAAGACCTCGAATGACCGTGAAATATTTTGTAAAACACAATATCATGTTTGGCCATACAATTCTTGCAACCATGATTATTAGAATGTTTAAATTTATTCTGCTTCAGGTCAGTCAGAATCACCCAAAAGAAAGTTACAAATGAAGTAAAGGTAAGAAAGAGATAAAACCAGATAAAACAAATAAAGTAAATATGATATAAAATCAATACAAATAAATTAAATTTCTTTTTTTTTAAGCGGGTACAATCCTCTTTATTCTATGACCATACCAACGAAAGTTAAGCATGCCTAAAATTCAGTTTTACATAATTATGTTTGTTTAATAGCGCTAATCACGCCAACCATTGGTCAGATTTTAATAACTATTTTTGTGTTTGATAGGCTAATTCTCAAAAAAGGGTTTAAGATATTTAACATTACGCTAAACTCCACGAGAGCGGTGCAGTAAGGTCAAACCACACGAGCAGCAAAAATTGTACAACAAATTCCACGCAGATAAACTCGCGGGAAAAAGCTAGTTTGTAATATAAAAGACATCAACGCGCAACAGGATGCTGTTCACTCCCGATGAAACCGTTGATGTCATTTAAGGACAAGATGAAGTAAGTATCAAATACGCTACATAAACTGCATGCCTAATACTGACGTTAATATGTTTTCCGTATAGATTTCTTATGATCTTGGGCTTGTAAAATCTATACGTATAAAGAATAATTATCACGATTTTTATTAAAACTAACGTGAGTTTGTAACATTATTTAAATTATGATAATATTAATGATATATTTTGAAAAATGAGCACGCTCATCGTCATTAACGACAATCTACGATGATACCAATACTTCTTGTCTTCTTTTGTTCCAGTATTAAAAATTTTATGTTATTTATTCTCTTGTGTTTTACTTCACAAGTATTATATTCAGTATTCTTCTCACACAGCGTCCCAATAACGTGTCTGAAAGCTCAACATTCAAACCAAATATATCGCCACCAAAAACCGGTCGACCATGTTATGCACTAATTTATTATTTCGCGGGGCCAGACAGATAACCTTGGCTTTATTTGTTAGCGCCACAGACTAAATTATCCTCTATCACACTATTTACGACCTTTTTAATCAAATGACTGATGTAATGATCATTTTAAGTTCCCAGCAGTGTTTAATTTGTTGATGAAACGAGAGCGGCACATATATAATAATATGGTGGCACAATGCTTCAAAAGAAACTGTCGGTTGCGCCAATTTAGTGTGCATCCTTACCGCCATATAAATTCGGTCGATATTTCATTGACAGAATTTCAAATTTCATGTGACTCCAATTATGGAATACCCATGCGGGTTTCCTGTTCAAAATCGAAGCTGGAAGGAAAGAGGAAGGTGCAAGGAGAAGGAGAGCGTAAAATCGGTAGAAGAGGCACCTCCCAGAAAATATTACTGACAGCGCGGGCGCTAACGATTAAATTGCTACCAAAGTGCTTGTATGGAGATTGGTTTGACGGGTCTTTAAAATTATCTTAAAATATATGCACGAGTTAGTACCCCAAAATAATATAAATTAAAAAAAAAGAAAACGACACAATAACAAAAAACCGGCCAAGTGCGTGTCGGGCCACGCGCAGTAGGCTTCCGTAGCTAGTCGTAACAACATATTTCGACTTAAAAGGGATTTACTATTTGTATTAAACAAGTAACATCTTCATACAAGTCATTACTTTCAAAGGTTTTTGTAATTTGCACGAATTATTCTAAGTAACTGCATTTTACACTTTGGACCCCAATTACTCTAGAACTAATTAAGTTAAAGTAACCAGATAAATAGCGTCCTTCAGATAGGAAATGTTTGTAGTACACGAAACCAGCTAGCACGTATGACGAGATGTATGAATGTTAAGGAAGCGAAAGAAGTATGTAAGGAGCGAAGCACATGGCGTTCCATCGTCTCTGCCTACCCCCATGGGATAAAGGCGTGATTTTATATATGTATTATGTATGTTTATTTATGTTTCAAGAATTTTGAACGAAATATTCTGAGTAACTGCATCTGACATTTCGGACCCCTATTCCTCTTGAACTAATGAAGTGAACTTATCCGCTATAGTTTTCCTTTAAAGTTCATTACATGTACTACCGACACAATTTTTTTCAGATTTTAGGATCCAGTAGTTTAGCTTTTAGAGGGGGGGGGACGCCCTACTCGAACAAAAATTTGCTCTTTAAAGTTATTTATCTCGCAAACGGATCCCTAAATCAAAAAACTGTCTTAGCAACCCCTAAACGTTTTTAAAAGTCCTATCTAACAATACCCCACACTATGGGGTAGGCGACAAAAAAAAAAACATCCCTACTTTACATGTAGGGGAGCTACCTGAAAAAAAAATATTTTTCCAAATTTTACTCTACGACTTTCTTTGTTTAGTTAACATACATGTTTATGCAAAATTTCAGTTTTCTAGCACCAACGGTTTCGTCGCTATGCCGTGGACAGACAGACGGACATGGCGAAACTATAAGGGTTCCTTGTAGGTACTACGGAACCCTAAAAACGGACTAATAAGTTATAAATACTTAAGTTATATTCAACGTCTCACCTCATCTGTGTAAAACTTAAAAGAAAACGACCTTAAGGTGCCTATATTTAAAGAATTATCCTCGTATTCCCAAACGTTTGAGAGTTGTAGGTACCTTCCAGCATCAGCTCATCAACATGAAATTCTAACCGCTAGATGTATATATCTGAGTAGCTTCACTACATAGTATAAAACAAAGTCGCCTTTTCTGTCCCTATGTGCGCTTAAATCTTTAAAACTACGCAACGGATTTTGATGCGGTTTTTTCCAATAGATAGAGTGATTCAAGAGGAAGGTTTTTATGTATAATACATGCATAGAAAGGGGGAATTGTTTTACTCCAATTTAACGCGTGCGGGCCACGGGCAGTAATGAATAAATCAAACTACTGGATCGATTTTAATCATTTTTTCAGTGAGTGACATAGGCTATATATTATATACCCGTGCGAATCCGGAGCGGGCCGCTGTGTTTTTATATACAACGTTCACAGTTTTTCTGTAGTGTATTTAGTATCAGCATTGTACCCGTGCGAAGCCGGGGCGGGTCGCTAGTTAGGTAATATACGAAAAACAATATAGAATCCTTTAAAATTTGAAGGTTGCCCTCGATTTCTCTAGGATCCCATCATCAGATCGTGACCTGATGACAGTGAGACCACATTATAAGTATTCAGACAAAAAAGAATTTCTCAAATCCGTCCAGGCGTCTTCGAGTAATCGGCGTGCAAACAAAAAAATACAATCGTATTTAAAACCACCGTTTTTTTTTTGAAGTCGGGTCTACTAAAATGGATTGATTCCACGAAACTGACAGATGTGTAACGGTACTGTTTTAAAATTTGAATTAATAGATACTTTGGCCAAAAAGAATATTAAACAGTTTTAGAATAATTTAATAGTCATTGACCGACACAATTTTAGGCTAAAAAGTGACTAATAATAAAAATAATTTAAAAAAAGAATCTAAAGATGGCGCGATGACACGACCCATTTGTTTTATTTAAGCGGATATGATTTGAGGTCACGATTATCATAATTATATAACAAAAGATAATTTCATTATAAAACGGCGAAGGTCAACAATCTATGTAGTCAAAAATAATCAAGACATTGCTGCGCTATACAAATGACTATAAACTTCAATATTTTATTGCAAATATGTATCTATCTAATATTGTTACAAATTAGTAACGTCCACTATATTTTACCCTAAGTCATGCAATACAGATCATTTCATCATTCCTGGATATTAAATGTAATAGGTATATTACATACATTCATTCTTAATATCTATCAAAAAAAATTTCAAAGCATTATGCAAGTAGCGCTCAAAATTTTCTTAATTTAATAAAGCGAAATCACCCAAATCACTGTCGTGGAAACTGCGCATGAGTGCAACGTGCCAAAAACTAAATTCTTGAACAATATACGGATAATTCGATACACTATTGGAACAAATCGAATTGCTCACAAGTCCTGACCTTCTGAATTTATTGAATTAGCGAGTTCTTCGAAACAGCGATGAATCTGTCAATGCTAATCATCTCTGATGCCGCACAGACTCGAAGCGTCGAGCTGGAATCTTTTATTTCTGAATGAGGTCATCATAATACATCGTCTAGTTGGCTCTATTTTTGTTAGCATTAAGGATTCTTATTTTTGTTCCAACAAAACGATTTATTAACAAGTTGCTTTAACTATTTTTGGACTATAATAAATCATAACACTCAGTAAAGTGAGATCCATGAACAACTTGAAGTTTCTAAATGTGTCGTTATGTTGTCGGCTGGTAGACTATGATGATTTAAAACCTTCTGTGCCAAGAAGTTACGGGTCTCTAACCGAAGGGTCTATAAAACTGAAAATACATCGACTTGTTAGTGATGATTTTGCCTCTGTCAAGTCTGTTTGAATGTCCACCAGCCACTTCATTCGCTAATATTAAATCTCTGACATTTCACAAAATAAAGACTGATTCAGTGGCATAAAGAGAACAACAATGAATGCCAATTCATGTGTTCCCCGTGTGTCTCGTGACACATCGCTATAATTAGGGTTACTATTGGTTTATTTCTGTTACCTGTGGCTGCCAACTGGGGCTGCTCACATCCGTGGTCGCTTCAGGAAGTTGCGTCATAGGTCTACCGTGTCACTGCTGTGGACTAGATCTAGTTGTCACTGGTTATTTTGAAGTCTTTACAAGTGTTATGGGAAGGCAGCGTCATGGTTACTTAACGACCAATGCCTGCAATACTTGGGGCCAATTTCTGAGGTTCCGGATATCTCTTATATCTGCCCTGTTAAATATAACCTGGCTGAATATAAAAGTGACACAAGTAACACTTGATTAAAGAACATTATATTAGTCTTAGTGTCATTATTACGTCTGTTCCTGATAAACTATCAATATTAATTCCTATAAAAACTGCAGATTTTATCTGTAAAATAAATGCCGAACAAATTTAATTATGTAAAGTTTTATGCTGTAAAGATTACTGTATGTAGCTATTAGCTACATACAGTAATCTTTACTATCTTTCTACCAGGGCCTTGCTGGATAACTTACTAATTAGCGATAGTGAGTAATTTACTCTTTAGTACATCCGTTTGCAAATATCTTTATCAAAACTAAATCAGTTCAACAATTCACTATCATCTATATATATTTATCACCGTATTATTTACCTTAGCTTCTGGGACACAAATCGTAATTACAATAACTAAACTGCAAACTGACTTATATAAATATTCCACGTATGACGTCTAGCCGCAAAAGGCAAAATAGAAAAACTAAGAACGACGCTACATGACTGAAACCACGTAGAAGTTATGATCAATGTCAATTGCAAATTGCTAGTAAAGGTAATTGGAGAATCATCTTGAAAACTGGACTGGAACCAACATGAACCTGAGCGTTTGATAAGCCCGTCAAGTCATAGGTTATTCCCACGAGGAAGATGACCTATCTCTAAGGTTAATAATGCCGCTGAAAAATAAAAAAGAATGTTGAAAAACTCTCTTGCCGAACAACAACATTAACAGTGTTCGCTCGTGGTCCACCTGCATAGTTCACCTGGTTGTACCACGGGTAATATTTTTCTCCCGTGGTCCACCGCAGTTTAACTGGGTGTACCATGGGAATTTATTTTTTTACCGCAGTCCACCTTAGTTCACCTGGTTGTACCACAGGTAATTTTTTTCTCCCGTGGTCCACCTGTATAATATAATTATACAGGGAATACAAACTTCATACAAAATAATAATTGTTTACCTCATTTTTTTTCATAATGACAATGTCATCTATAATGTCATAGTATAAATTTAACATAGGTTTAAATATATTTCCTTGTAGTTTTATTAATTTACAATTAATTGTAACTAGTTAAAATGAGTACCGAGGAAGATGTAGTATTTATTAAAAGAAAGGGAGGTACTATCCTCTTGTACAAAGAGTTCCAATTTTACAAGGTAAAAGATTTTAAAAATGCTTCAAGTTTGTGGCGATACTCTAATTACAAAAAAGATAAGTGCAGAGGAAACATAATCATAAAGGTAAGCATTTTGTACCTACAATTTAATGTCCTGCATGTATATACGTTTTTTACATTTTTAAGATTAGTTGAACAATTTTGATAGGTAATATCATAGAGTACATATGTAGTCAATGGGTAATATATTAACTTTTTGTTTTAGGATAACCTTAAGATTAAAACTAGAGAGCATTCTTGTTCACCCAATTTAGCGAAAAATATTATTGCAAAGGAGTTTGAACAATTAAAAGCCAAAGTCAAAGATAGTATTGACCCAGTACCCACACTATACAATGAAATGCTATCAAATATTCAAAGTAGCACTATGGATATGGTAGCTAATGTACCGTCATTCTCTAGCTGCCAGCATAGTCTATACACGGTCAGGAATACATCATTAGGAGTCAAAAAATCTGTTTACAAAAATTTCAAAGAAGTTAGCGTGCCGCCTAAATTTAACGATTTTATTTTAGCAGATTATAATCATGAAGAGTTACGTATAATTGTTTTTTGTTCACGTGTCAATAGAGCAAAGCTTTGTGAAATTGATGAATATTTCGCCGATGGCACTTTCGATACGTGTCCTCCGCCGTTTTATCAGTTATTTTCAATCCACGGTGATGTTGGCAGTACTATAACTACAACTAAAACTTTGCCATTGATTTACGCCTTATTGCCAGACAAGAAACAAGAAACTTACAAAATATTATTTGAATTGATTAAGTCGCAACTACCTTGCTTTAAGCCTTCTAAACTACACTGTGACTTTGAAAAAGCCATTATTAATGCCGTACAAGAAATATTTCCTGAAAGTAAGCTTGTTGGATGTTATTATCATTGGTGTAAAGCAATCTGGAAAAAGGCTAAACAAATTAGCCTTAAAAGTAAGACAGAAAAAAGGTTAACCGGGCTTGTTTCAGCGTTGCCAAAAGATCACATAACAGAAGGTTTAAAATACATCAAAATAGAAAGTTTAAATAAACCAAAAATGGAAAAGTTATTAAAATATATTGACAGCTTTTGTATGACAAAAAAGTTCGTTGAAATTTTGAGCGTGTTTGGTCAGAGACACCGCACGAACAATGTAATAGAATCATACCATTCAAAGTTAAATAAAAGAATGAGAAAAACCGAAGCCACTGTAGTACGTCTACTAACGGTATTAAAAGACATGGAAAGCAAATCGTTTCTTGGGACAAGGAGAAGGATTATACATGTAGACAATGATGATGATATAATATTTGTGCAAATGCAACTAATAAATACAGAAATTTCCGTAGGATTAGCGTTAGAAAAATTGAGATAAGGAAATGTAGGGTTAATTATTGTTTATTTTATGTCAGAAGGTTAATTATTGTTTATTTTATGTCAGAAGGTTAATTATTGTTTATTTTATGTTAGCTTTAATATATATTGAATTATATTGTAATATTTATGACAATTTCTTTTAATGAAAAAAAACTATTTTAGAATATTTAAAAAAAAAATAGTATAAATAAATATTTTACGACGGTCTTTTGTTTTCCTTAAATAGGTGGACCACGGGCAATATATATTAAAAACATATAGTCTATAACAGCATAGGTGGACTGCGGTAAAAAAATTAATTCCCATGGTACACCCAGTTAAACTGCGGTGGACCACGGGAGAAAAATATTACCCGTGGTACAACCAGGTGAACTATGCAGGTGGACCACGAGCGAACACTGAACATTAATGTTATTCAACAGTAGTGACTGACTAATGTATTCCACGCATACACCTAGACTCGAAATGACCTTTTCAGCACGGAGGATAAACTAACATTATAGTCGCATTTTCAAGGATGGAATACTAATTCTATGAATTGTGTACGTGATGTGAATATTGTATAAGTTTAGGGTTCAAAATTTGTATGTATAGGTCCTATTTATTTTGTGGGTGTAGTTCACACTTGGATCGGGTGATTTAAATTTAAATTACTCCTGTTACTATATAGGTATAGTTACAGGGTAAGTCTTACCTTGGATTATGTCTGTCTTGCCACGTTCGGACCAATCCCAGCAATGCAAGCCATGTAAGACAACTACTTACTTCATATTCAAAATTAACTAATCATCAAGTGCAATACAAAAGATAAAAGTACGGAGAATCTTTTTTCTTACTTTCCCCTACGAAGAAAAATCTAAATTGGTTCTACGACTTAACCATCTTTTGATAAATCACCTCCAAAGTTCCGACAAGCACAACATTCTTTAATCTCTATACTTAGCATTCGACTGTTAGTGAGTAGGTGGTATTCTGCCTTTACAGTTTTCTAAACGGAATTCCTTGTTATCTAATGTTATCAATCTTAATGTTAGCAAGAGTGAGACCACCCAGAAGGCCTCATTTCATGACATCTGGCGTTACATCAAATTCTTGTTTTGGGACAATAGCCAAGCTTTCCTAGAAATGCTCAATAACATGACTATAGCAATGAACAAAAGGTTATGTCATGAGGTCATAACTTAACTTGAGATTTTGAAGGTACCCGTCTTTCTCCAAGGTAAAGGTAAACCACTTGCTCAACTTCAATGTATGACATCAAGAGTTCATGACAAATCCGCTTACCGGTGCTGATTCACCGGAAAGCGGATTTGTACAATACATGATTTTGAAATGTGAAATGACATCGTGAAAAAGCGTCTTGTGCGTGCCTCGGCAAATTTATGAGAATAATCATGTAAAAAGACTTTTTTAGTTATTGAGTACATGATTATGAAGTTCTAGATTCGAAAAAAATTGATCGGCAAATAGGAATAAAAATCACGCACGTCAACAGCCGCGAACATGAGAATTTCAGGTGAATCTGATCACATTTTAGGTATTGTCAGTTATTTTAGAGCCTATTCGATTTGAAGAAACCAGACAGATAATCCATTGTAGTCATAATAAGAAATTATTACTCAAAGCACGCAAGCCCTGACCTCCAGAGTAGGACATTCAGTTATCAGCAATAAGTATTCTTTCAATGTGAATAACAACTTGTTTTGCGACTTGTTAACCTCTCGGTTAAGGTTAATTCTGCAGCCTAGGATGCAGAGAATACCATTTTTGGTAATTTTATAATTACTTTAATTAATTTCACATTCGTAAGAGGTATTGTGGGCATAATCTCTCTCAGAGGGTTTACATTTTTAGAACTTCCAATCAATCTGCCGAGCCTTTTCCCAATCACATTAGGATCGGCTTCTAGTCAAATGGATTTAGCTGAACCCCAATATTCTACATGGAGCAACTGCCATCAAACCTCCCACAATCCGAACGAGGCGTTACGATACTGTTTGTCAGACTTCTGGCCGCTGACTACCCGTAACGACTGCCAAAATACTTTAAGTGGCAACCGGGACCGACAACTTAACGTGGTTTCCGAAGCATGGAAGAAAACTCGTTATGTTGAGATGGTCACCCATCCAAGACCGACCGCAGTTACTATTGCTTAACCTGCAAGATCGATTGGTCCGCGCGATTTCAACTTAGCCACAAGCTCCACAATTATAGTACTTTTACTATTTCGAAGATCTTCAAAAAATCCAACTCAACTGTTTTTGGTTTTCAACCGACTAAAATATATTAATTGAATTCAAAAACTTTGACATGTCTCATTAATGCTAAGAATGAATGTTTTATTAACATAATTCACTTTCTATATTTTGCGGGCGCCATTCTCAGATAAGTGAGAAATATTGTATTTTTATGTGTTTGACGTACGAGTATGAAGTATTTGGAAATCTGAAAGTCTTCTTATTGTAGCGTAATTTATTTTAGTCTTGTTTTATAGCCGCTCAAACTTACTTTCTGAAACCCTTCACTTTCTTTAATCAATGATGAGTGGGTTTTCCTTAAAACGAGCATAACATAATTTGCATAATGCCTTATTACCTACACAGTTTAAGGCTCTTCGGCGGACTTTTTGTTTCTTTTAGTAGCAGTTTGTTTACACCAATTCAACTGATGCCTTAGTCGAATTCGGCTGTATATCGAGTTATAACTCCAATTACAGCTGAATTCATAATAGAATAGAATAGAATAGAATAGAATAATCTTTATTGTACACCAATATTAACAAAGAAAAAATATGTTGACAACAATTGCACTTAAAAATTATGTTGCACAATGGGCGGCCTTATCGCTATAAGCAATTTCTTACAGGCAACCTTTGGATGGACAAGTAAGTAATGAGCAAAGTTACAGGCAGTTTGGTGTATTAATTAAAGAAAATAAAAAGAAATAAAAGTATGAAATGAAAAGTCATGATAATGACAGTTGAAATTATAAAATATAAAAAATACAGAAATAAACTACGTATAGTGTCTTAACCCTAAAAATAAATATAATATTATATATATTATTCCCTTATATATACCTAAATATATAAATTATATACTATAAACATACATACAATATAAATATTATCTAATTGTCAGGACACAAAATAAACTATTATCACAATATTACTAAGAGTAAGAAAAAAATTACTGAAAATGACATGAAATGCTCATTAACCATTTTTTTAAATATAAGTAAAGATCGAGCTTGTCTAATACTTACGGGCAAAGCATTCCATAATCGGGTTGCCTGAACAACGAAAGACTTGTCGTAAAATCTAGTGCAATGCATTGGCATCTCCAGTCTCAGGTCCTCCGATGATCTCAAGGACCTTGAATGCATATCGTTAAGAAACGTAAAACGTTCCTTTAAATATAATGGAGTGGAAGGATTAAACAAGATATTGTACAATAGGAAAAGAATATGAGTATCCCTTCGAAAGCGAATTGGGAGCCACTTGAGCTTTTTACGGTATTCAGAAACGTGATCATATTTGCGTAGGCCAAATATAAATCTTATACAAAAGTTTTGAAGTCGCTCAAGCTTATCTAATTGCTCCTCAGTGAGATCAAGATAGCTGACATCGGCATAGTCGAGTAACGGTAAGAGAAGAGATTGAGCAAGCGCAATCTTGGTGTTCGTTGGCAAGAAGTTTTTTAGTCTTCGCAAGGATCCAGCGGAAGCAAAAACTTTGCGACTAACTTCACGTATTTGTGGCACCCAGGATAATGTGTTATCAATAAATATGCCTAAGTTCTTGACACTTTTACTTAGAGGTATTGTGTCACCATCAAATTGTAGTTGAGGCATTAGAGACAAGTCGACGCGTGAAATTGTCTTCGAACTACCAACAACAATGACTTGAGTTTTAGACGGATTTACTTGTAGTCCATAGCGATTGCTCCATTTGGCTATCTCATTAAAGTCTTCGTTGATTACCGAAAAGGCTTCATGTAATCTACTTAAAGGCTTCATGTAATCTACTTAAAGGCGCTTGCGAGTAAATTTGAAGATCATCTGCATAAAGGTGGTAATATATACAGTTAAAGGCTTTTCGGCCGACTTTATTATCGTCAAACATGGATTATTGTTTTTTAATAACTTTTTATACCAAGACAACTGCAATGCCTTAGACTTAGTAGAATTCGGCTGTAAATCGATTTTCATTTTCATGACGACCTCTTATAAATTTCATTCCATAAGCTTTAGTGATGTCATTTCACTTCAATCGTTTTAGCATTACATTGAAAAGCCAGAAAAACAACTAAACCAGCTTGAAAATACATTGTTATTTTGACATTAAAACAAACACTCCAATTGTATTTATATGTATTGATAGATGTTGAGAAATTAAATAGGATTGTAACGCCCACACTAGTTTCCTAGTTCCAAATTCATTGTTGATTTTTGGAGTCCGCAAGGAAATAGAAGCTTATCAAAAGTAAGCAGCAGTTAGAATGGTATGCATTGTGAGTCTACAGAAGCCCGTGTATCCGATTCAATATTGAACACAACAAAAAAAGTTAACGCCAATATTTCAAACTATGATCCACGCTGACGCCTCCCGTGGAAGAATGCCAACATTTAATATTAGCGGCTCCGACTTTCCGACCGCTGATGTCATCGACACACCACTGTTTACACACGAAATCGGTACAATCGGTATAATTATAATCTTTAAACGAATAGTTTGAAATCAGTATCATGTAGATATCCTGACTAACTCTAAACTCGAACCAATTTACGAAGAATTGTATCAATATATGAATGAAGATCCCGGCCCGAGTCTGTGTCATGTCATATTAAGTAATACAGGTCTAAGTCGTGATGTAACTATCTCCAAATCATTATCCTACTATCAGCCTGGATTCTGTCTACCCCGTTGCAGAGGAATATCAGTATTTTATGCAGAACGTTAAAGTATTTATGTCGGTAAAACATAATTGGACATTGTAATTCAGACAATGTATCAAGGTTTGTACATTTAAGAAACAAAAAGTATAATTAATCACAAATGCCTAATTCAGAGTAGCTAATTAACATACACACGAGAAATGTGGTGTTTATTTATTTATCGAGGGCGTTCACTTCTCTGAGAGTTGTTTAGCAGTTTCGGAACAATGGACGGTGCAAACGAACCAATTTATGTGCGAGAAGTGGTACACTACGATTTATTGGTTTTGTGTTGTGAGAATATTGAATTAAAGGCGATTTCAGAATAAGACTTATGAAATTCATTTGTGTCCATCTTACCAACCAAGGAAAGGCGAGAATCAAAGTATAATTTGAATAGAAACCATCAAAGATAATCTAAATTAAAGATAGGTAGGAGTAGCTCAACTCGGAAACAAACTCTTTCCTTTCCTAAATTGTGTACTTATTAAGAACCCTTTTTGATAAAAGATGAATTCATACACTCTATATAAGTATATAGTGTCTATATATACTACATTATGTAGAATAGATTAGAATACTAACACCTAAAGTATTTTGTAACAGCTGTTTTAAGTAAACATACAATCGTACATTCCTAGGTTGACGCAAGTTAAAGGTGTTAATAAATTAATGCTGCTTTTCAAGAAGAATTACGGTAAAGAATTACACAGGGTAATACCCCTACATAAACATAAGAGTATGAATTACAATAAATAAACACTCATCTCCTTGACTCACGAGACAATGTTTTTGCGGTTAACGTGAAAACACAATTTCAAGAAATATTACCTATAACAATAAAAACAAAATTTTATAAACAAATTCGCGCAGCTCTTCGCGCTGACGCATGCATGCGGTTTTCGATATTCTCGCCGTAATGCACAAAAATAGAGTATGAGCAAGATTGTGTAAATGAGAACAAGGCTTTTAAGATCCTGGAATTGAGCAAGGAGGCTGACGCTGAATTGTTTATGGTTATTTTTAAATTGATAGTGTTGACGTTGAATAAACGATGACGACGATTAGGTCATGGTTACATACACATTTAAGGGAAATTGTCGAAATCTACCGAATTTTTGTTTAGATTTAGTTTATGAACTCCACGCACTTAAGACATGGAAAAAGGCACTTCAAGACAGTCTCTTAGAACAGCTTCGGTAGAGTAAGGGGATTTCCTTAGCCTCTTAGAAGTAAAGGCTGGTATGGCTAGCTTTATATATATGGAAGGAGGCAGTGCCTCTGCAACCTAACAGTATGATAGTTACACGTTCAACGAACACCCACGCAGATTACTAATTCATATCTTTTTTTTGAATAAAGCATTAAAACAATTCAAATATTTAGCCATATTCGTCATATTTTTTATGACATCAGTGTATAGCGTAGGAGTGAATGTAAATATGGCCTTAACTGTAGTGTCCAAAGGCTCTGCCCACCTTCAAGCAGCTGTCGATGTGGGGGCGCAGGAAACACCGCACACATAACATAATATTACATATTTAATTCTAAATCGTTAAGTACCTAATTAGTTCTTATCAGTGGCGCAACTATACCATCGGGGGCCCGTGGCAAAATATTGAGTGGGCCCTAGTAAAAATCATTACGTTGAAGGCTCAGTCAGCACCTTCTTCTTCGTCGTGTCGATGGCTGAGTCAAATTTTATTTTGACTTGCCATCGTGGTGAAAGGATTAGCCAATTCGCTTGAGAACTCGCGAATTGCCCAGGGTGCGCCGGACGTAGGGAATCGTTGTGTACGTCACTCGAGGAGGCTCCTTTCATGCACATCCAGTCAGCACCAATGATTCAGTACTGGAATGCACAAATTTTCACCAGATGTTTAGAAAAAAAAAATATCTGACGCGATTTACTGGCAATTGCTAACTCGCCCGCGCTACTTTAGTACCGTGAAAAAAATGCAACCAATGGATGCGTTTTATAATTATTATTTTATAGTTACGCCACTGGTTCTTATACTTGTCGAGTTTGATTTATTATGTGTTGTGAATACGGTCCAGCCCTCTTTAGTTAGCCACTCTTGACATTTCGATTCGACTATGACGTAGTTATCTATATAGAAACGTCAAAGACAAAAGATATTGACCTCGACCTTGTTCGTGAATATTTACAATCAGTAATTTCGAATTAGATTAAATTAAGGTCACGTCCTAATACTTACTTACTCACTCACTCCGTTGGCTCAGCGACCCGAAATGGATCTCACTCACTCAAGCACACCCAGTCTCAGAACAAATCTTTGCGAATCACACAAAGATTTGTCCCATGTGGGGATCGAAGTTCGAACCCACAACACCAGTGCAGTGCAGAGCGGCGAGGCGACCGCTTAAACCACTACACCACACGTGCAGACACACGTCAGTTGTCAGTTTACAAATAAACACCTTCTATCTTACCATATTCCTCGAATAAGTAAAGTCGCAATAAGATTATTATCATGAATAGTTTTAATTGCTGTCATAAAACAACTGCCTGCGACTGTGTGAAACCTCGTGCCTGACATACAAATAAAATAAATCATTTTATTGTATACTTACTGGATATTCTGTGACTAGATCAAAGTAGGTGATCTGATGATCGATGTTTTGCTTATAATATCATGCTGACAAACGAGCAATAACCCATCCTTGCCTGGCAGTCGGGTAAGAAAGCATGGGCATCGTAACGCCATCAAATCTTTGACTGTTGATAGAGTTGCTGTCTATATCTGAGAAGAAGTATATGCTGCTATTGAACTTAAACTCAGGACCCACGAAGAAGGTCCACTGCGCCCGGTGAAGATGAAATAAAATAGCTCATCTAATGAGGGCCCACAAGTACTGTTAGCCCATGGACCTCAAGTCCATAAACAACAACAAACAGTAGGTCTCATATTCAACTACCAAAGCTGCAAAGACACAACAAATGGTATGTTAAGTAATGGGTTCATGTTATACTATGGCGCCAGGGAACCTGTCGTTTAACATTTGCATAATTTATATGCTGAAATTTTAGATCGATATCACACCCAACATCGATAAGCAACTATCGAATAAACAAGTTCGGTGTCATAATCTATTCTGGAAAAGCTAGCTAGCTAGGTTCCTGATTTTTGGGTTTTCCATATGCGACCAGAAATCGATTAGCAATTCCTTACTCAAAGCAAATTCTTTCTTCGTTTTAAGTATTCCCTTTCAATGTGTACTCATAGATTCATATTAGGTGTACCTCAGGGAAGTATTCTCGGACCTTATATTTACCCGGATTTGATAACCAGATTTTTCAAAGATCAGCAAGTTAATTGGATAGCATACAATTTATTGACAGGTGATGCACAAACAGTGTTTTAAATATATAACCGGTAGAAAGGTAGAGAAGGTACCATAAGATTCCTTTAGGTAATAGTTGGTATTCTACTCTTAGTAGAAAGCTATCTTAAATCAATGCGGTACAATACCGTGTACCCAGTTGAAAGTTAGCCGAGGGCAAGTTACTTAGATCCTACTTAGTACTTAGACGACTTGAGACCTACCTAGCCATATTTGCGAAGATAACGGCGATATCACAGCATTAAATGGCCGTACCAGTTATCTCTGAGAAAAATCTAGCACCTTTTTAACATACACAATCGTTTCGTATAAATTATTATATATATTTTCTGAAGGCTAAAAATACGCGTTATATTTAAAAATAACACTCACCTTTTATTTTAATTTAGGTATTTCACAATAAACACAGCACTACACTAACACTGAAAACTTTTTAATACACCATTAGCACTCAAAAACAATGTTATTAGTTAACGATTAATATTATTGTTTTTCGTGTTTTTTCGGACAGTTCGTTACAACCTGCGCGTGATTGCGTTCGCGCGCGGAATGAAGTTGCGCGCACACGCACACGATAAAGCGCGCGGGAAAATGAGACACGGAAATTCATAGTGAAGTGCGACGCGATGTGTGGCTCACTTCACATGCGTTATTTTGACAGGGAAATGCATTTTCTTCTCGAGTTAAGGAATAAATTGCCAAAAACAGGTCATGTCTTAATGTGTGTAAAACAAAACCTTAGTTCCGGTTCTAGAATGCCGTACATAACTAGTTAGCTATGACGATTAATAGGCTTGATGGAACTCTTAAACGATGATCCACTGGTAAAGTTTACGTCTTTAGAACATTGTGTTTTTTAAAGTTCTTCACTTCGAGCTCATTCATAAAAGCTCTGCATAGTAAAATTTCAGTTATTCTTCTATTATTCTGAATCTGAAGGTTCCTACGGACCTCATAATCTGAGGAGTGAAAACATGAAAACTTGCTAATTCTTCATTATTATTGTAACGGGTTCGATTGCAGGGTCGAGCAAAGCGCCATTCTGGGTTTCCCTGTATGAAAATCAATTCTCGTTATTTATAACTCATAGAAGATTACAATGTACTAAGACCGTTTCACCATGGTTTAATTAACAAAAGATGTGTAATAAAATTAGACCTTAATATTCAGGTCGTGTTTTAGTTCATTTTTTTTCAAATAGATGTCACCCTTAAACATTGTTGACAAACTAACCAAGCAGAATCAGATGGCGATAACAACTCGTCGTAAGATCTCCTTTCGTAGTTTATTTAAGTAATATATAGATGTCGCTGTTAGTATGAAATATAATGCAATTTTGATAAAATAATTATTCAGTCTGAAAAATAAGTATAAAATCAATTTAGTAATATTATTAATGATTCATTTTATCTATATTAAGATGTAGTAAGTAGTAACTGGAAAAAACAATCCATTCATGAAGTACTAACCTCGATAGTCTGTGGCTCTCAACATTAACACTGCAATAGCAGATAGTAGATAGATTTTTTCATACATTTTGTTTCTGGAAAAAATAATTTAAAAGATAATTAAATACATAGGGTGGAAACGTTTATTTAATAGTTTCCGTTTTTTGCAGGCAAAGCACACAGCAACTACTTAGGTACCTATACTACCTACCTATTATGTTCTGAGACGAAGTTTGGAGTCATTGCACTCATCATCAGCAGTTAGCGATGATATGAGGCAGTCAATCGGTTTAATTACTTTAATTATGTAGTTATAAGTTTATATCCGTATCATATTATCCAATGCAAAATCAGCCATTCAATGTAAATGGTGCGACTCTGTGTAAAAATATTGTACCAAATTCGTAGTTCATTATCATTGGACCATTGGAGTTATTAGAGTAAATAAACATCTAGGTATACAAAAAGAATAATTATCTTGACCACTGCAGCTAGCATTGCCACGTGTACTAGGTATTTTCAATATCATCATCAATACAAATAAATAAAATTGAAATGTCTTGTCTTTAACGACAAAATAACAATGTTTTTTCAAGCTGGTATAGTTGTTTGCACTAAACCTTTGCCTAAAATACAGTATTAATAGTCTAACTCTCAATAAAGGTCTCGGGAGCGGAGCAGTCAGGTTGACGCGGGTCAACCTGACTGCTCAGCTACTATTTAATACAACAAATTCCACGAGGAGTTTCTAATAAAGAAGTTTTACTTATCGTCCTTCAACTGTATTTTTTATAGGTAGGTACTTCCTTAGCTAAACTTTCATAGGTAGTAGTCGTAGGCTCGTAGTAACAAAAAATAATCAATACTCAAGTCCTAAATACGCAGAAGGAGGCGGGTGAGGGTGGGTGCGGTAATGTAGGTATTGTAGGCCACAGGGAACGAGACAGTATTGATCGAGTCGTCCAAGCCAAATACAGAAAAAGTTTGAATCACACTGTATACAGCGTACTAGTATGGACACAAAATACAATGTGTATGTGTGTATTGCAATATCGGCCGGCACTTATTTTAGGTGAATCAATGTGTAATGGTTTTCAGTTAGCATTTCAAACTGAAAATACTCACCAGTTTTACCGAAATAACGGCATTTTTAATAAATATTTTACTTAGAAATAAGTAAATACTGGTAAAAACTGTCCAGACTGTTGCACACATAGACATTTTATGACAGTGTGCTGGCGCCGCCGCTGTGGCCGCCGCGCCGGTTCAACACATCTGCGCCTATAAAATAACGATATTTTAGTGATGTGACATCCATAACGTTTAGTTAATATCGATCAATTTATCGTACTATGTGCAGTATTCAATTTATTAACTACTAACTTTTGCCCGCGACTTCATCCGCGTGGAATTCGTTGAATTAAGTAGTAGCTGCTTCCGTGCTTTGACGCGTTCATCCTTACCACGACACTCCCGTGGAGTTTAGCGTAATGTTAAATATCTAAAGACCTTTATTCTGAGTTGGACTATAAAACACAAAAAGAATTATCAATATTCGACCAGTAGTTCTCAAAATTCAAACAAACAAACTAACTGTGTCCCGCAGTTTCGTCTGCGTGGTAGGTATATCGATAAAAAGCCTATATTAAGCGCCTTGTAATCTGTTATCTGCATCTGAAATTTTATTATAATCGGTCCAGCCGTTTAGCAGATTAGCCGATACAAACAGACAGACAGACAGACACACAGACAAAAATTTAAAACCTGTATTTTAGGATAAGGTGCAAACAACTATGCCAGTTTGAAAAATCATTGTTCTTGCGACATTTTAAACAGACATTTTCATTTTATTTGTGTAGTAGCTTATGATTTATATTATTTTATAATTTCTATTAAAGTAATATTTATAAACGAAATATATATCTGATAAATCTTTCTAGCCTGTTCCCAATTGGGGTCGGTTTCTAGTCTAGACTAACGGATTCAGCTGAATATCAGTATTTTATGTGGAGAAAATACGATCAGACCACCACAAGTGACCACAACCCAGTACGAGTTATACGATGCTCTTTGTTAGCCGTCTGACTATTCGTAACGAGTGCCATAGATGTTCAAATGGCACCCGAGATCGACGGCTTAACGTGGTCTCCAAGTCACTATTGGTCACCCATCTACGGCCGACCACGATTAGGTTAGGTTTGCGCGTATTTGACTTAGCCAAGAGCTCCTCGGTTTCTATTCACTAACTAATGAGTATTTAAATACAAATTTGATATAAGAATAACGAATATACAGGCATTTTATCGATATCGATATAATTTTCAAGACATACCTATAATGAGTTAAGTTGAATGATTCACCAACCTACATATTCCTGCTATGGTGATATAATGCAGCTTTGACCGTATTGGCTAGCCTACCTATGCGGCAGTTGAACGGACGAATCAGAATGCTGGATCTGCGGCGTCGGTCCCCCGCATCGCGCGCAACAGTGCCGGCTCTATATAAGAACCGTCAACGGATTTTTTACGTTAACATTCGTTCGGCAAACCACTTAACCGGTACCGCTGACGAAATTCGTCGACTGAATTAATTTATTTATTACTACTTAGTTCAACAAACTCAATACAAAATGGTAAGTCCTTTTTAATTTTGTTTATTTCATTTTATTTCGTCTTTTCTTGAGATAATAATATGATGAAATTTTCAAACTTAAGTCGATGGACAAGGTGCCAGGTGGCCCTGACGTCACCACTGCACCATTTTATCGGCATGCAAACCGACCAAATTCAATATCATTTCTGTGAACTGAATCTTGGCTAAGCAGTGAACTCCTGAAAATGGCATCGTATCCATCTATAAAAATAATGTTTGTTTAAATCGGAGGACTAGGATAAGGAATCAATGTGTAGACGACATTCTGTTGATTAACCACTTTATTATTATCTTTTTTACAAAAGTTGCACTATCTATTCGCCTGAAAACGAGTGAGTTCATCTAACTCTGACGTGGCCGCATTCAAGGATACAATGCCGGTAGAGAATTGACCCACATCAAATAATATAAAAAAAGTTTCAGATGATATTAGTTATTAACTTAACATTTTCCTATCGATAATTTAGCGACAAAAGACACTTATCGACACTATCATCTGAAAAATGTAAAAAAATAGCAGATAACATTTTGCTTGTTCGTTCCTTGTTTAGAGATGACGTGTCGATGACCTCATTGGAGTATTCTTGCGCTCTTATTCGCTAGTCTTGATAAAACAATGGTTTATTCATGAACTTGTCATTTATATATAGGTTGATAAGTCAATTAAAGTTTAAGCAAAATATTCATGACCAACACAATTCTTATGGGGACCAACTCTTCACTACTCATTGAAATTGCAAGCCCCAGTCCTAATTAAAACCTTATGAAGACTTAAGGCACCTTTTCTTATAAATAAAAGCCTACTCCAAGTTTTTATCTTCCTGCTTCAAATAACCTACTTCCTACCAATGTAGGTGCTGTATAATCGATATGTTGTCATTGACCTTAAAAAATATGACTCATACTGCAGAGAGCGACGCCTACCTTTAGTTCGGATCGATATTTCTGCACGAAGTGCTTTCACCATAAAATTTAATGTATCCACACAATACCGGTACTTATTGCTTTCACCTTTCTCTCGCCTCGTGTACCGCGTTAATTACTAAATGACTTTCGTTTCGAAACAAAGAAAAAAGCTTTGTATGGAGCATTTACCTGGCTTCATGAAGAAAAAGTTAGCTAGGTAACTGTATTGTAACAATAGTTGCGTACTCGATTATAACGGTTATCCGCTTAGAAACGGTTAATGAACCTACCTATTTTAAAGCGACAAGTCTCGGCTTCCGCCTACCCGTAATAGCCTTAAACAGATAATGACACAGACATTTAATAGGATCCACGACATTTTTCTATTGTTACGGCAATATATTTATACTGGCTATAGTGGCTATCTGTCAGTTAGTATACCATTTTTATTATACGACTAGAGCAGAGTGATGGATGAATCAAGATAACATACACAATTTACACAGTTCTAAAAGAACACAGATCATTGGACCGCTTTATTTATTTCTGGACTACGCACCTTATAAACATCAGCGTACTTTTGATTGAAAGTTGAATTTTAACGATGGTCTTCTCTTTTTAAACAGCGTGAGTGCATCTCCGTACACGTTGGCCAGGCTGGAGTCCAGATCGGTAATGCCTGCTGGGAGCTGTACTGCCTTGAGCACGGCATCCAGCCCGATGGCCAGATGCCCACTGACAAGACCGTGGGTGGTGGTGATGACTCCTTCAACACCTTCTTCAGCGAGACCGGCGCCGGAAAACACGTGCCTAGGGCTGTGTTCGTAGACTTGGAACCTACTGTAGTCGGTCAGTATCACATCAGCAACTTCGAAAATTTATTCAGTAATGTTCTAACTTTGCCATTCATCTAACCCCATATTCTGTTTTCCAACAGATGAGGTCCGCACTGGCACATACAGACAGTTGTTTCATCCAGAACAACTTATCACTGGTAAGGAAGATGCGGCCAACAACTACGCCCGTGGTCACTACACCATCGGAAAGGAAATCGTAGATCTAGTCCTTGACCGCGTCCGCAAGCTTGCCGACCAGTGCACAGGCCTACAGGGCTTCCTCATCTTCCACTCATTCGGTGGAGGCACTGGCTCAGGTTTCACCTCCCTGCTGATGGAACGACTCTCCGTGGACTACGGCAAGAAGTCCAAGTTAGAGTTCGCCATCTACCCCGCGCCTCAGGTGTCTACCGCCGTCGTGGAGCCTTACAACTCGATCCTTACCACGCACACCACCCTGGAGCACTCTGACTGCGCCTTCATGGTCGACAACGAGGCTATCTACGACATCTGCCGCCGTAACCTCGACATCGAGCGCCCGACCTACACCAACCTGAATCGTCTGATCGGGCAGATCGTGTCCTCCATCACGGCCTCCCTGCGCTTCGACGGCGCCCTCAACGTCGATCTCACCGAGTTCCAGACCAACTTGGTGCCATACCCCCGTATCCACTTCCCTCTGGTCACCTACGCGCCCGTCATCTCCGCCGAGAAGGCGTACCACGAGCAGCTGTCCGTGGCTGAAATCACCAACGCGTGCTTCGAGCCCGCCAACCAGATGGTCAAGTGCGACCCCCGCCACGGCAAGTACATGGCCTGTTGCATGCTGTACCGTGGTGACGTCGTGCCCAAGGACGTGAACGCGGCCATCGCCACCATCAAAACCAAGAGGACCATCCAGTTCGTGGACTGGTGTCCTACCGGTTTCAAGGTGGGCATCAACTACCAGCCCCCGACTGTGGTGCCCGGCGGCGATTTGGCTAAGGTGCAGCGTGCCGTGTGCATGTTGTCCAACACCACCGCCATCGCCGAGGCCTGGGCGCGTCTGGACCACAAGTTCGACCTCATGTACGCCAAGCGCGCGTTCGTGCACTGGTACGTCGGTGAGGGTATGGAGGAGGGAGAGTTCTCAGAGGCCCGTGAAGACTTGGCCGCTCTTGAGAAGGACTACGAAGAAGTCGGCATGGACTCCGCTGAGGGTGAGGGTGAGGGAGCCGAGGAGTACTAAGCTGTTCCACAAACGGTAACACTCCGCACCGATACATTCCGGTGACATGAAATAAAAACAATAATGATATTGAACTTATTTTGTTTGATTTCCTACTCTATGTCTACCTCAATTATTTTTTAAATTAATAGGGTGCAGACCACTTCACTAGTGGTATGGACGTATGGTACACTAATTTAGCACTTATTAAATAACTACACTCTACATAATATGTAGATTGGTCATGAATTTTACTACGACAAATTAAGTACATAAAATAGCATAAAAATAATAATAAAATAACAACATAACAAAATAAAATAAAAAAGAAATGCACGGCTTTGTAAGAGATATTTTAAAAATCACAGTCATATTAGCTGATTTTCTCTGTTTTGACTTTTTGAAACTTCTGATATTCAAATTGTAAATAATATATTTTTTTTAATATTTTACGAGTAGGCAAAATACGTGTCGGATATTTAAAATGGTACCAATCTAGTGCACAGGAGCAATTCCTGAAATTTTTAAAGAAAGCTTCTAACTAATGGTTTACCGTTTTGTAAAACTCATTTTTAGAATTACACAACAAAACACATAAAAGACCTAAGTAAAAGGTTAAATTCACGCCAATGCCTTTGCTTTGCATTTTTGAATATTACTTAAGTATTTTTATTGCATTATTTTGAAAGTCGTTTTTTTTTAAATATTTTAGTGCTATTCGGTGAGCCATACCAAGCAGTTTAATTTTGTATGAAGGTTTTATTTTTCAATTTCACCGGGTTCGATACTTGAGCTGAGTAACTACAAGATTTTTCTTAAATCTAAGAATGCAGTTTCTGTTATTACTAAAATCAATGTCATGGTTCCTAAGAATAGATTTGCGTATGTCTTATAAAATTACAGACTGCCCCATACTAACCGATATAAATGAGCCATCCAGTTTAGTGGGATCGAAGACCTGAGCTGATCATGGAGTTTAGAGATACCCAGGAGTTCTCACACTTTAAAGACGCTGCTATATCTTACAGCTGAAATTTTTTCGGCCATATCAATTGTGTTCCACTTACTTTACAAGTTATTATAATACGTAAGTATTTGATTAGCATCAGGCAAGATAAAATACAAATTGATTCCATCAAGTTGAACTGATGATGAAACCGGCAGGCACCTACTACCTATAGTCGAAGTCGAATTATCTAATGTTTGCCATAATTTAACATGCGATAATTTAATAAGAGGTCTTCCATGAAGGTCATATAGGGACGAGATAAATGGCGTCCTTCAGGAAGAACATGTACGTAGTACACGTAACCGGCAAGCATGTGTGACGAGATGTATGAATGTTGAGGAAGCGAAAGAAGTATGTAAGGAACGAAGCATAATAATATGACATTCCATTGTCTCTGCTAACCCCCGTACAATAAAGGCGTGATTTGGTGTATGTATAGGTATAATTTAATAAACCATACTTGTATTTGCCACAATTTCATATACTTCGTTAAAATTAAATATCAGAAACCGTTGCAGTAACAGCAGTGACGCTTCGAAATCACAAAACACAGAAATCATACTAAGTCTAAGCTTTCAATTTAATAATTGAAAATTATAATTAAAGTTTTACTATTTCTACGTACCTACTACATGCCAACTTCACGTTTATTTAGACCAGAACCAGAACTCAATTAAGTACTAATTATCATACTATTAGGTATTAGGCTGTGCTATTACCAAACGAGGTAAAATGTAGGTTATTTAGGCATAGAAATATTATTTAGGCTATAATTAAATTGTTTTGCCTTTAAAATGTAAAAATATATGATTTAAGGATAAAGAACGTCCTAAACACATTAACCAAACACGAATCTAAATCAACAAAACATAATTCAAAACATTTTTCCGCGCTTTTTTGGACGTGTTTGGTTGGTAGGACTAATTTTGTTTGCCTATTTTTGTCGATTTTATCCATTATGTTATTGATAGGGATGTGCCTACGAATATCGTCTAGGTATTATATTTAGATTTGTTTTACATGCTATGCAATATGATACATTTTACTGACTTAAAAAAAGAAGGAGTGTATAATGAAACCAATTTTATTTTTATTTTTTTATTTAAAAGAGCGTAGCTATTTCCGAGATATTTTTATATTATTTCAGGGAAATAGAGAGAACCCTCAAATTCAATAGGCACTTAGAGTGTATTTTGTATATTTTAATGAAGCTATAGATGAAATCTAGGCGGTTTGAAGTTGGCCGTAGATGGCTGTTGACTGCACGCACTGCACTCGAGCGTGACCAATTCCGCGACATTTCAATTGCGACCAACTTAAAAACCGCCAAAATCTTTGATTTTATCTATATTTACATATTTCCATCTAGTAGTCAGGATTTCATGTTACTGAGGTGATGATGGAAAGTACATACAAAATTAATCCAAAATAGGAGCATATAATTATAGTAAATTAAATATGGGCACGTTTAACCGTTACTTATTTCAATACATTGTAACGTAGTCTACTAATGACTAGTTAGGTAGGCAGAATAAATAGAAACAATCGATAGATTAACAAAGGTATTATTATTCTATATATTTATATCTATTAAATACAAGGTAGTCTCAAGGCGTAGGTTGGTAGGTAGGTAAGTGGTTTGGTAAATCCTGGCGCAGCGAAGTGAGACACACTTAATTCGGCGCTGGTGACCGCAGGCAAGAAGGCCGCGACGCTCGCGCAGGTCCTTTATATACCCCACAGGGGTCTGCAGTGGGGGGCGCATCTTGAGGTAGCGATGGCCGTGCGGTTGCGACGTCACACACCCCCTCCGTTAGGGCAGAATTTTTCTTAAAAAATTCGGCTCCTGGCTGACATGGAAGACCTCAGGAAGCAGTTCTTAAGCAGCACCGGCAGCTCGATCCGGCTTTACTGGAATCAGAACAATAAGTGTATATAAAAAAAAATAACTAGAAAAAATATGAAGTTACGATACCTAAATAAAATTGAAAAGAACCGGAGTGATCGAGCCAAACGCATTCAATACAATAACAATGTCATGATGTCATTCAAAAATAACACTACGTGCAACCTATTAAGATTGAATTTTTACTAATTAAAGAAGATTATTGAAACTCATTCATAACTAACGGAACTAAATATAACTAAAAATGTAAGTATAACAACTTGTTTACCAAGTAGCGCGTTAGCGAAGTAGTATTGGGTGTGCGCGTCTACACAGAAGGCATGACACATTTCAAGATGAATGAATGAACAACATCGTATAGGTTGAAAATAATAGAATTCGACATCATTAGTAGATGTGATTCTAAAGGAATTATGAGCGTGAAGAATATTAGCGAACAAAATGGTATACCCGATTCGACAATGAGAATTTTAACCACTGAACCATAGGGTAATTTTTTTTTTTTTTTTTATACCATTATTGTTTATAGTTTATTTGTTTAATATCCTTTATATGCCATTCGCCAAGTGGCTTATCAGACATATCTGCTAGTTTGTACACTAATGGAGACTTTTTTGCTACGATTTTACATTTAATAAATTTAGGAGCGAGTTTTTTACAAAAATATTTATCCTTATCGCTCAAGTAAAAGGTACGTTTCCAAACAATATCACCAACATTGAATTCTGCCGTTTTACGGCGAAGATTATAAGAATGACAATTACGCTTGTGTGCACCTATTAGCGCTGCCTGTACTCTCTCGAAAATAGAGGATAAGTAGCCTAGTGACTCAGCATAACTATCACGTGGCTCATGAATTATATTAGTATCAGATTTACTAGAAACATAATGAGAACCACAGGTTACCATTTCACGCCCGAATACGATCATAGATGGTGTAAAACCGGTTACTTCGTTTACTGCACAATTCATTGCGAACTGAATTTTAGGTATAAGTGTATCCCATATGCGTTGATCGTTTGAAATGAACGTAGAAACAGCTGTTATTATAGTTTTATTATATCTTTCTACCGTATTTACATGAGGTGCATAAAACGGTGTGTAATGTAAATTTGGAATTTTATATTTATTTAACAAGTTTTTAAAAGTTGCGCTTATAAATTGTTTGCCATTGTCTAGTACTACGGTAGATGGAATACCATGTACCAGAAAAACTTTTTCCTCTAAGATTCTAGTTATTACGTCAGCAGTCGCACGTTTAATAGGGAAAAGTAAACAATATTTTGAGAAACAACAACAAACGACAAAAATAAAATTGTTCTGTTGCCTTGTAGGAGGCAAGGGGCCAATCAAATCAATACTTATCATTTGAAAAGGTTTAGAACAAGACTTAGGTTCACCCATAAGACCCAAAGTTGCATGATTCTGATGCTTATGTGCGATGCAACTATCACAAGAATTTACCGCTTTTACAACATCGGAATACATTCCAGGCCAATAATAATTGAGGGCTAAACGTTTGAAAGTTTTGAAAATACCCATATGACCCGCCGTAGGGGAGGAATGGCTCTGAAGTATTACTTCGTTTCTCCGTTCAGATGGAACTACTTCCTTCCACTGAAATTCTCTGGTAAGAGGATTAAGACTCTTTTTGAAACGATATAATTTATTACTGATCACTTGATAGTCAACAAAGGATGTAGGAGACTGCGAACAACCATTAAAAATATTCAAATACCAAGTGTCATTAGTAGATAAGGAACCACCATCTGGGAGGAGATTACTATCGATATCCATAATATTAGGTGATCGAGAAAGAAAATCTGGTACAATATTATCTGAACCACGACGGTGTCTTATTTCAAAGTTATAAGAGGAAAGACGAACTCCCCACCTGGCTAATCGCCCTGTAGGGTTGTTCAGTTTTAAAAACCATTTCAAAGCAGCATGATCGGTGTACACAATAAATTGTTTTCCGTTTTCAATATAACACCGCCAATGTTCGATAGCAGATAAGACAGCAAGCGCTTCGCGCTCAGTAGCACTGTAATTTTTTTCCTGGTCCGATAAGGATTTACTATAAAAGGCTATGACTCTTTCCTGTCCCTCCTTGACCTGGCAAAGTACAGCTCCAATGCCGTAATCACTAGCATCGGCGTGTATTTCAAAAGGCTGATCAAAATCGGGACAACATAAGACCGAGGAAGAAGATAAACATTTTTTTAATTTATTAAAAGCTACATCCGCCTCTTGCGACCATGCGAACAGTGGAGCCTTTTTGCCGTTAGAAGTTAATTTATTTAAGGGAGCCGCTAAAGTACTAAAATCGGGTATGAACCTTCTATACCACGATGCAGCACCCAGAAAACGACGTACCTCTTTTTTATTTGTCGGAGTGGAATAACTTGTAATTGATTTTACCTTCTCAGGATCTGCATGAAGACCTTCTGAATCCACTATATAGCCCAAATATTTAAGTTTGTCTTTGAAAAAATTACATTTTTCTAAATTTATAGTTAAGTTTGCATATTTTAATTTGTTAAGTATTTTAATTAGAAGTGAAATGTGATTTTCAAAGGAATTTGTCACACATACGATGTCATCAACGAAACAAAAGACCTTGTTTTCAAATTCGGGCCCGTAAAATAAAATATCTGCTAAACGCTGTTGTGTCGCAGGAGCATTTGTTAAACCAAAAGGCATGGATTTAAATTGAAAAGTTCCACGTGACGGAATGTAAAAAGCAGTTTTACAACGGTCCTCTGCCCTTATTGACGTCTGCCAGAAACATTTAGATATATCTAAACTAGTTAGGTACTTAGCGTCTCTCAAGTTATCCAGAATCTCAGAGATATAAGGCAAATTGTACGCGTCTTTTTTTGTTACCGAATTTAGTTTACGGCTGTCGAGACAAAAACGCAATTCACCATTTTTTTTTAGGCGTTAAAATGACGGGATTAGACCAAGGGCTTTCAGATGGTTCAATGACATCTTCTGCCAACATTGCATCGACATGTTTTAACAAAATACGCTGTTTATCGGGAGACATACGATAGTATCGCTGACGAATAGGTGGACTATCACCTGTATCAATCGAATGAGTAATGAGTGAAGTTCGGCCGAGCCCTCGCCGTTCATAAGATATATCGGTGAATTGGGCGATGATGTCGTTAGCAGTAACTCTCTGCTCATCAGACAAATGATCAAAAGATACCAAGTGACTGGTAGAACTAGGCTGTAGTTCCGAAACAACAACGTCGTTATTATTTTTCGTGAGTAAAATAGATTCCAATTGATCAGGGAACAACCCAAAACCCCTCCAGAAATCCATACCAAGGATTAAAGTTTTCTTAATACCCGGTACAATATGAGTAACAAGAGAAATAATTTTATTTTGAAATTCAAAAGGAAGTACCACTGAGCCAAGTGAAGAATATTTGTCGCCACCAGCGGTGATAAAATCCAGAGGTTTAGAATGTAATAATTTAGATTTATCCAAAAAAAGTTTGTGGGAATTATTACCCAAAATAGTTACACATGAACCAGTGTCTAGTAAACCAACAGTGTTCTTCCTAACCGTAACGGGGATAAATGGAGTATAATTAATGTTAGAATTAACGATTGAGGAAAGTTGATATGAATTAAAAAATTTAGATACATAATTTAGCCAATTATGCCATTCATTTTTACATGTTTTAACAATTACTTTTGATTTTCCCCAACCGTATTTTTTACGTTTTTTGAATTTTTATTAGTTTTATTGTTACAACTAGGACAGTCTAAAACTCGATAGCCAGGTAATCCGCATTTAAAACAAACCAAAAAACGAGGTTGACGACAATATTTTAAAGAATGTGAATCTGTTCTGCATCTCGGACAGTATAATTTAGGTATAGCAGTACTAGTGACAGAAACAGCATTGACGCTCGGTTCAGCAGAATTACTATTTTCTGTCGAACATTGATCTGTATTTAAAACATTGTAAGTTGGTTTAAAGTACTTATGTTTTTTGTAAGAATTATTGTTATAAGAAGTTTTTTTCGAATTCGTATCATTGGGATATCTATAAGCAAAATCTGGCGCTAGAGTATTGGCAGTAATTTTAGGTGGTTCCGAAAATTCCTTGCTACGACTGTCATACTTCTCAAAATTTCTACAAACACTAATTAAAGAAGGAATATCCACAATATTGCCAGTTAAGAGTGAATTTGTATAACACGGCCTGATATTATTTAATAGTATTTCTAATTTAATAGACTCGCTGATGGGTACGTCCAGACAGGAAAATAACCCTTGCATTTTAGATACATAGATGGTTATGTTCTCTTTTTCACCTTGAGTACGAGCCCTAATTTCCGACATTAATTTAAAGTCATAGTTATGAGGACTGAAATCGCGTTTTAACAAAATACACAAATCCTTCCAGGAACGAACACTATCTTTAATTGAACGAAACCAATGCAAAGCATCATCACAAAATACCTCAAAAGCAAAAGAAAGTATTCTATCTTCGGGTATACCTCGACACGACATGAACTCGTCAACCTTCTGAATAAACGCCCTCACACAGGTTCGACCGCCATATTTAAACTTGCAGATTTCAGAAAACATTTTGCGTTCATTTATAAAATCCACGTGTTGAACTTCACGTGGTAATGAACACGTTGGCTCGACCACATGACACGGTACATTGGTAGGAACCGACCACGTGGTAAAAGATGCTAAGATTTTATAATTAGCGTGAAACATATCCCATACAACTTGAATTGATGATTTATCAGTAAGCAACGAAGTATCTATTCTTGATAATCTATGAAAAACATGATGCATAATAGATTCCGATCTAACAAACAGGTTTTTATCATAATGAGTTTGCAAAGTCAAAAGGTTATTTGAAACGCGCAACAATGAGCCATTACATGCGGTAATATCAACATCTGGCGAAAAGCACGACGATATTATTTCATCAAATGCCTGGTCTGACAATTTAGCAATTTGTTTACGCAATTCCTCAACCGTAATTGATTTTTCAGGCACAACACCACCTCTTACAAGCACTTCATATTCGAGCTCAGCCTTACTTAAATGATTAAATTTGATAGCATAAGCCATATTTAAAAAAAATAGATTGGGAATTACGCATACACAATGAGAGAAAAAAAAAATGAATCCGTCCAAAAGGTGATAAGAATGTGTTTCTTTTTTTTTTTTTTTTTTTTTTTTTTTTTAGCACATAAAAGTAGAAGTTTTTGTAGGTTATTTAAAACACGAGGTGAAACGAGTGAGATAATAGAATAAAAAAAAAAACACCGTACGCACCTTTCGGACGAAGAAAAGAAATATACACAGAAATAACACACAATTAAATAACTGCCAAGACTTAACCAAACCATGTACCATATAACCTCTATTGTTGGGCGCCGCTGTAACGTAGTCTACTAATGACTAGTTAGGTAGGCAGAATAAATAGAAACAATCGATAGATTAACAAAGGTATTATTATTCTATATATTTATATCTATTAAATACAAGGTAGTCTCAAGGCGTAGGTTGGTAGGTAGGTAAGTGGTTTGGTAAATCCTGGCGCAGCGAAGTGAGACACACTTAACTCGGCGCTGGTGACCGCAGGCAAGAAGGCCGCGACGCTCGCGCAGGTCCTTTATATACCCCACAGGGGTCTGCAGTGGGGGGCGCATCTTGAGGTAGCGATGGCCGTGCGGTTGCGACGTCACAACATTCAAGTTTATACCTTTTTAGGTATAGCGATGATGAAAGGAAAGTACTCATAAGTTTAGGACATATCAATGAAGTTAGGATCTGACGATGGAGATTCAGGAAAATTAAAGTGAAACCTGAGGTTTATAGGCATATTTTAGCGTTTTTCATAATCCATTCTGTAGTTATTTAGGTAATTGAATCTGATACAGCTGATGGATGAAGGTACATCATCTCAATGGTTAGGATAATTATTTGTTGTGTATACATAATATGGCCATATTAGCTTAGATGAGGCCTCTTTATAATTTACCTTCATGAAACAAGAAATGAACAGTTAATGAAAATGAAAATTATTAATAACCAGTATACTATATACTTTTTTTTGATCTTTTAACAAATTCAAATTCAAATCATTTATTTTCATTTTAGCCCCAGGAGCGGCTTGAACACGTCAAAATATTACAAACAAATTATATAAAAATAAATTATAAATAATACTAAATTATATTTAATTTAAATAACTATATTATATAATAATATATAATAACTATATTATAATAATAAATTACAAATATTTTAATAAATTAAATAAATTAAAATAACATTAAATTTCTTAAATTCTTCTTATTCCCATAAGAATTATTACATGAGTAATTTTTCATGATCGCGAGGTCCCATTTCAGGATTACATAACGAGTATTACGTAAAATATGTTAAGATATATAAAACAAATAGTTAACATTTTGGCAATTTGGTTTTAAATTGGTGATCTATTTTAATAAAATTAGCATATATGCCAAGATTGTACAAAAAAATATAAAAAGTAAAATAGTTAACATCTAGTCAATTTGGTTCTAAATTATTAGTATATTTTAAAAGAATTACAAAGCAAAATTTTACTTAAAATATTTATAAATAATCAAAGTAAAAGTAGGTTAGTATAATAGTTTAAATTAATGAAACGAATTCATAGTTAATATAAATAACACCTTATTCTTATTCCCTGGTTTGGAAACGTTAAATATATTTTTATTGTGATACTATTATGAGTCATTATTAAAAAGTGTCACATCACTAGAGTAACTTATTCATAAACCAAGCTGATAATGCAGCTTTGACCTTATTGGCTCGTCCGCCCATGCGGTAGTAATTTTAACCAATCGGAGCATAGATCGATACGCGTCGGACGAGCGTCAGGCGCCCGCAACGGCCGCGTCGCCGCCGGCAGTATATAAGCGGCGACAACGGATTTCTCGTGAATCACATTCGTTTGGTACGCCTCTTCACCGGTCGCGCCGAACGACGACTGAATAAGTTAAACTATTTAATTTATATCCAAGTTCCACTAAACTCAATACAAAATGGTGAGTACTCTTAATCAATGTTATATTTATGTTCTGTGAAACTGAAATCTACGCGTTTTTCGTAAATTACGTGCCGGGTGTCCGGGTGTGGCACGCCACCATTTTGTCGGCGTCGCTCGCATATCGACCAAATTTCAATAGTTTCTTTGCGTTAGCCGTTGTATGATTGATAACGAAAATCTGAAACTGGCACAGTCTTTTTCTTAATTGTCTGGATTCACTTTCTGTTTTTGATGCTATTTTGTTTTTATGAAATATGAGGTGACCGCATTCAAGGATGCCACGGTTAACGACTTTTTAACTCTCAATTTAGCAACCTAAGTCAGATCTCAAAGCACGGGATATTCAATCAATATTTTCTGTAAACTTCTCGTGTTCGGCGATGACGTGTCTAAGACCGATTTGGAGGTTACGAACGTGAATCACTAAACTTGTTGTATTTACTCATGACCTTGTTCATGAATTCTATTGATTGAGAACTTTCTTACCTGATGAATTTCTTACATGTAAAATAAATAAAACTTAAATTGTGAAAATCTTTACATGAGGTGTGGCACTATATAAGTACCTACTTGGGTACCTAATCAAACAGGATGCCCGGCCGACTGTGTATCGGAATAACACAATGCGGCCGGAGCACCTTTTGTACGATTTCATACAATATTCAAGCAATAAGTAACTGCCTCTAGCATTTGAAAGAAACAATTATCTCCATCAACGAGACGCCCTTATTACAATTTTAATTTATTGTTAACGGATCATACCATGTATGGGACACAGCAAAAATACGTTCTCTTTAAGAAAACAATACTTTTCGTTAGATTACCATCTCGATTCTTTAAAAAAACGGGTACAATGAAATTATTACATCCTTGCAAATAGTTAATTGTTTTATTAATATAGTAACTTGAAAAGGTCGCTCGTATCTTCAATGAAGGCATCGACTTGTACGATATCTCCGCCGCACACGCTTTCACAAATAAGTCGAGACTTGCTTGCTTTCACATTCCCTTTTGTGTGACAAAACTTAAAATAAAACACATGGCATGGGAAATAATCTCTTTCATTTCTCTTCATCTACTTCGAATAACTGAGAACTTTAGAAATGGTTTTTATTTAGGACACATTAACAATAACCAGAACTTTTATTAAGTAATAGGTAAATATATTGTATGATAACAATACACAAACTGTGTTTGCAAGGTACTTTTACTTTCCTCCCAATGTTTATTCTAGTTTGGTATGTTCAAACAATATTTTCATGTGTAATTTCTTTTTGTCACCAGCGTGAGTGCATCTCCGTACACGTTGGCCAGGCTGGAGTCCAGATCGGTAATGCTTGCTGGGAGCTGTACTGCCTTGAGCACGGCATCCAACCTGATGGCCAGATGCCCACTGACAAGACCGTAGGAGGCCACGATGACTCTTTCAACACCTTCTTCAGTGAGACTGGTGCTGGCAAACACGTCCCCAGGGCTGTGTTTGTTGACTTGGAACCCACTGTAGTTGGTCAGTATCATTAAACATTTATAAAAGCTTCTTTAGAAATGGTCTAGTACCTATCTATATACTGTTTTGTTAATCCGATCTCTTGTGTAACCTAGTATTTCTTTGTTAACAGATGAGGTCCGCACTGGCACATACAGGCAGTTGTTTCACCCAGAACAACTTATCACTGGTAAGGAAGATGCGGCCAACAACTATGCCCGTGGTCACTACACCATCGGAAAGGAAATCGTAGATCTAGTCCTTGACCGCGTCCGCAAGCTTGCTGACCAGTGCACAGGTCTCCAGGGCTTCCTCATCTTCCACTCATTCGGTGGAGGCACTGGCTCAGGTTTCACCTCACTGCTCATGGAGCGACTCTCCGTGGACTACGGCAAGAAGTCCAAGTTGGAGTTCGCCATCTACCCCGCGCCTCAGGTGTCTACCGCCGTCGTGGAGCCCTACAACTCGATCCTTACCACGCACACCACCCTGGAGCACTCTGACTGCGCCTTCATGGTCGACAACGAGGCTATCTACGACATCTGCCGCCGCAACCTCGACATCGAGCGCCCGACCTACACCAACCTGAATCGTCTGATCGGGCAGATCGTGTCCTCCATCACGGCCTCCCTGCGCTTCGACGGCGCCCTCAACGTCGATCTCACTGAGTTCCAGACCAACTTGGTGCCATACCCCCGTATCCACTTCCCTCTGGTCACCTACGCGCCCGTCATCTCCGCCGAGAAGGCGTACCACGAGCAGCTGTCCGTGGCTGAGATCACCAACGCGTGCTTCGAGCCCGCCAACCAGATGGTCAAGTGCGACCCCCGCCACGGCAAGTACATGGCCTGTTGCATGCTGTACCGTGGTGACGTCGTGCCCAAGGACGTGAACGCGGCCATCGCCACCATCAAAACCAAGAGGACCATCCAGTTCGTGGACTGGTGTCCTACCGGTTTCAAGGTGGGCATCAACTACCAGCCCCCGACTGTGGTGCCCGGCGGCGATTTGGCTAAGGTGCAGCGTGCCGTGTGCATGTTGTCCAACACCACCGCCATCGCCGAGGCCTGGGCGCGTCTGGACCACAAGTTCGACCTCATGTACGCCAAGCGCGCGTTCGTGCACTGGTACGTCGGTGAGGGTATGGAGGAGGGAGAGTTCTCAGAGGCCCGTGAAGACTTGGCCGCTCTTGAGAAGGACTACGAAGAAGTCGGCATGGACTCCGCCGAGGGTGAGGGTGAGGGAGCCGAGGAGTACTAAGCTGTTCCAACAAACATTTATTAACATCCGAAGCATTCCGATGAGTTGAAATAAATGATTAATCATGATTAACTTTTTCGTTTAATTTCCTAGCGCATATTATTCCTCTATAAATAACTAAGCTTTGCACGTGACTTCGTTCGCGTGGTATTCGATACATTAAGTTATAGCTGCTCCCGTGCTTTGATCCGCGTTAAACCTTATTGCTTCGCTCCCATTGAGTTGATCATAATGTTAAATATCTAAAAACCTTAATTGAACTATCACGAAAATAAATTATTTATTATCAAATCTGTAGTTCTTGCAGGTTACCTACTCTGTAGTTCTTGAGAGCGCTAACAAAGAAACTAACATTCACCTACGGTTACGTCTGCGTGGTAGGTAAATCAAATAAAGAGTGGATAATGAATTGTCCATTGCCTGCTTATACAATTTTATCAAAATTGGTACAGCCGTTAAGAAGATTACCCGATGCAAACAGACGGACAAAAAATTTAAAACTTGTAGGCATTGGTATTGTCCGAACAATTTTCTCAAAAATCATTTAACACTTCCATGTTAATTATTTATATTGATGCTTCCTTCCTCGGGAAGCATCGATACGAATAAATAGCTGATACGAATAAAAAGTTGAAGTTGTAATTTTTTTCGAGTCTACCTACCTCAATATAATATATTACCTTCTACAGAACTAGAAGTATTACATTATCTTTGGAATGGAACTAAGTAGTCTCCTGCCACATGTACACGTCAAGATCTTAGTATGCAAGCTACAAAAGACACGTTGCTGCTTTTTGGTCGAAAACTGTATGACATAAAAAGCCATTGACACGAAAGAAGAAGTAGGATTATGATACCAAAAGAGTTAAAAATATTATTTCATGAGCGTTTAGTTTTCTGTACTCGTTGCATTCTGATAAATGAAGATAACGTAATGTCTAGATATTTGTACCGATAACACAGAGGTTAACAGTAGCTGATAACGTTTTAAGAGACGTGACAAGCCATTTCACATTATCTCTTACCTTGGCGTTAATGAAACTTAACAGGTAGAAGTTATTTTATTTTAACATAAACTGCTTCATTTTCTTTTTTTACCATGATGACGCGTAAATTAGGTAAAATAAAACTCATTGGAATTAAATTTTGTCTATGATAATGTTTTTATTTTCTGTGGCCACCATTCATTTTATACTTGGATGAAGGATAGTACATTTTATACAATATTTACACCGAGATCGATTCTTCTCTTCGGATTACTGCCCTAATGGCGCATTGGATCTGAAATAGGACTAAAACAATTGTACTACATAATCATAATATAAATAATTATGTACCTATGTCAACAGTCAAGTTTTACAGACTAATATAACTAATAAGTTAATATATTATGTTCATCATACAGAGTTCATTGTCTATTGAGGACACAGTCTCCAGAATATTCCATCTTGTATGTACTTAGTATACCTACGTATTAGGCTAATCAAATGAAAACAGATTTTTCGGCCATATTGAATGAATGTGTTCCATTCTGATCTACCTACCTACACGCCTTGCAATTATTGCAATGCAATGGACCAACAAGTTTCATTCATCTGCCAACAGGATAAAACAAATGGAACAAACAGCCTTCGTCTTTTACACCTACTTGACAACCTACAAAATAAAGTGAGTAAGTACCTACCTGCCTACTGCTTCTGACGTAATTTTACATAAGGTACATACGATTGAAAGGCATCGCCGACTTATTCTTAGGTACAGAAGGCCCCAGGCTATAACATGATTGAAGTAAACGAACTTGTATTCTCTTGGCAGTACTTGGAACTTTTATAAACTTAGCTAAACCGGCGAACTAACATTACCCAAAGTTACAGCATTGCAACTCATAAGTGCATATTTCATGTGTTCCATTAATTGATGGCGACAAAGTACCTAACAATAAAAACTAAAAAGTACCGTTAAGCGTCCCCCACATTAGGCGTGCGCAATTTCGTAAGGCGTGTGGGTGCGCTGGCTGCACACACATCAAACGGCGTCACGTGTGATGTGTGTGCAGGCAGCGCGCCCTGAACTCATCATCATTATCATACGTTCACAATAGCTCTACCAGCTTGTTCTGTTTTGCGTAACTCTGTAGTTACCCGACTGCAAGCTCCAAATTTTGCATATTATGAGGATCCTAGTTCTATGTGAACCTTCTTTACAAAACGAATACTGATATTTTGTATTCATTGGGTCCAAGAGCGACTGCTTGCGTGTGTCTGTTGTATGTGGGCGAAGTGACATCATGACTGGAAGCGCTTTATACGGTCATGCTCGCGAGAAAACTATTTTAATATTATCTCTGGCCGTACATGGTCCTTGGTCCAAGTTGTTATTGTGAGTTCGTTAGCGGAATTGTGATGTCACCGCGTTTCTACTTCTAGTCCTACTCAGAAATAAAAAAGTCTTGAAGAAATTAATAAATTCGCGGTATTCATTTTCATTGCCGCGGATGACATACAGGGACCAAAATGTTGAGGAAGCGAAATAAAGTATGTAAGGAGCGTACGTAGCACGTGGCGTTCCAACGTCTGTGTCTGCCTACCCCTGTAAGATAAAGGCGTAATTGTATGTCACTTTCATGAAATTGACATTTTTATGGCAGGTTTTCCTAAACATGTTTAGTTATGGGCAAACATGCTATTAGATTAGGTTAGTAATGTGAACGATTGGTTAGTTATTTGTAGCCCAGGGACAAATTGTACCTAATAAGAGTAGTTAGACTACTTAAGTGTCCGCGAGACTGCACTACTGGACGTTCAAACAGTAAACGCAAACAAACTTTATCTTGGTTTCCAAAATATACCGATGAAAAATCAAAAACAAATCCATCTCTTTTAGTTTATCCCAAACAAGACAATAAAAACTATGTGTCTGTTCATAAAACATTACAGATATAAATGTTAATAATACAGAACAAATATGATGAATTTCTGACGGTTACGATGTAAAAATACGTAAAATTCTCTTAAACTTCTATTCATGTAGATATTTTTAATATATAACTTACTTAATGTAAATAACACAATAGTATTTTGGTAAATACGCTTTAATCGATTGCTTAAAATTAAATTAAATGATAGCAGCATTCTGTTTGTTTCAGAAAATCCTCCGCCTAAACCTTAAGTAAATACATTGGTCTCGCTCGCAGTCTCTTACAAGCCTTAAAAAGAATCTGAAATGTTAACAGACCCATACATAGCAAGCATTAGTAGTCTAAATGGTAATCGAGGCACGTTTGCCAAATTGCATCAAACTTGGTCCATTTGTACAAGTATGAAAAAGTAACAAACACACTCACAAATTTGTGTTTTGAATAATATTATAATATTTTTTTGTGATGTTACACTACTAATGTTATTCTGTGGTATGGCTGTAGTTTGTCATTATTGCATTACTAGCTTCCGTCCGCGGCTCCGCCTGCGTGGTATTAACGTCGAAAAGTAGAAATCGGTCCGGTAGGGTACCGAACAGAAAAATCTTTCCTCTTTACAATAATTATAATAGAGAAGTAGATAGCTAAGTAAATAATAAGCAGAGATAGCCTGTAAATGAAACGACTGAGCACTGCTAAATGAAACGTCTTGGGTTCAAACCCGCAGCCCACACCTCTGTCAATATTACCGAGGATATAGTGTGTATTTGTCATATAAATTATCGCTCCCTTACGGTGAAGGAAAACACCATGAGAAAACCTACATGCCTGAGAGTGCCTAAAAGTGCTCGAGGGTGTGTGAAGTCTACCAATCTGCACTTGGCCAGCGTGGTGGACTATGGCCTAACCCTTCTCATCATGAGAAGAGGCCCGAGCCCAGCAGTGGGACATGTATTAGATACAGGGCTGCTATTATTACTATTATTAGATAGCCAAGAGGTACTAGATGCTCAAATTACTTGTCTCTTACTTATTCCACGAATGAATACGGGATATTTACTATGGACTTATTTGGGTATTTCGTTTCGTTCATAAGGAAGCGGAATGTGTCTGATGGTCGGGGTGATGGTGATCTATTTCGAGCGGCGAAGTTCGATGAACCAAACGGTTAAAATTAACTGCACAGACGCGCCGGCTGCACTCGCACCGTTTTATTACATTTTTGTGGCACAAGAGTATAAAGAATGATACTCTATATAGATTTTTTTTGAAAACTATAGCAAATTTTTAGGATCGTTTTATTGTCCGCCTTGTATCAAAACTTTATCAGTACTTACTCACTCCAATCTTTGGTGGATATCCTTTGGTTGAAGTGACCCCCCACTTACCATCAGGTAGACTCCACGCCGGTACAACTATCTACCAAATTAAAGCAATGTATAGAGTTTAGTATACTTCGTTAAATTTTGTAGTCTGAGTCATGCACAAAGAATTTAAATAAAACATAGCATACCGCATAATTCAAAATTATTAATAAAGCCATTTCAATCGTATTTCTATGCGGTAAATAATTAATTAAACATTCGGTAAACAACAGCACATGACTAAACGAATTCAATATAAAGGAATAAATAAACATTTTTCCTTGTTCAGAAATGAAACAGAGTCAGGGACAAGTAATTTTTAGTCAATAGTCCATAACAAAACCACTGTGGCTACAGAATTCTATATGTATTTTAACTAAGTATATTATATATACATTTGTTAGGTAAGTCTAGACAAACGACAGCGGTTTCGTTCGAATAGTAGCGCCACGCGCTGGGTGCGTGCAAGAGGCCCTAACTACCTCTCAGCATATTCTGTGCTCTCAGTCGCACACCACTGAGTGACATATCACCTAGCTCGCACCCAGCGATGTGTTATCTATTCGAACGAAACCGCTGCCGTTTTTCTAGGGCTCAAGGTATATGGACGGCGGCATCCAGCGTGACACCGATATCCCTTGCTGTTACAGCGTTACGGGTATCGAATGTTTAGTCGATATCAAATAACAGACGTAATGTTGGGTAATTTAATGCGGAAATATGCAATGAGTCGAATATCTATGCGGCAAAGGCTCTCAAATAGTAAAGTTTTGTTACCTATCCAAATCCATAGAACTAAAAGATAATTATATAGCTAAATTCGAGTGTCATCGCGATGCTTTGGCAACTCAAAACCACTCCACTTTAATGATAGGTAAGGTAAGTGGTAATACTGGTAATCTACAATCAAGTAGACTACACGCTCGTTTTCTATACGTGTCTAAGGTACAATAAACGTAATGTAATCATGACCTACGTGATAACGAGAGATTAAGTGACTAAATTATGGAAAGCGACGATGTGCGTGTCAAAATTGCTTTACGCAGCAAAATTAATGATGTCTGGGTGTGAATATAATAAGGTCATAGGTAGCAGAGCTTTTATAAACGAGCTCAAGCTAGGCGAATGGGACCTTGGTTAGTCCTACCAAGCCCCCATCTCAATCGCCTCATAATACTGCAAAGTAGTGACTTTTGGCGTGAGAAGTAAAAGTGACGCTTATACCGATTTAGCTAGAGGATCAGCCACATTTTTTTTAGTACCACGCCTGTAGATCACAAACGTATAGATGCATTGCTGCAGCTGTAGACTTCGGTGTTATATCTTCTATGCCAGTAATTTCAGGGCCTTATCTCACCACTAAACTGGAACACAGTAATGTAAGTGCACACTACTATTTGGCGGCAGGTTAAAGGTGAGATGGTGGTGCTACCGCCCTCGAGCTCGTTTGAGTAAGTTTTCAAGACTCAAGATTTTATCTTCAAACAAACAGCACTCTTCAAAACGTGTTAATAAGATCTACTTTTGAGCGACACAAGATCCGTGTTGATTTGGCGATCATATAGCGGCACGTGGACCAAGTACTTTAGTACTTAGTTATGTAAGGTGATTAATTTCGTTTGTATAAATATATGACGTAGCTACAACTTTAAAATGCCAACATTTGTGACATGGCGTGTAATGTAAAACAATGTAGTCCAACTAATATGATAAATGCGACAGTTTGTGAGCAATGTGTGATAGTCCAATGTCAGCGTTGCCAGACGTCCCAATTCAGACAGGACAGTATTTCGCTTAATAAAAGACAAAATTCTGAATAAAAACAATTTATTTCACACATAATAATGGAAGCTTATTGTAACACGGTTTTGACAGTTATCCTGAGAGGCGAATACCACACTACTTTAGAAAAAGGACTTAGCTTTCTATTTAATAGCATCTTTTTATACTAATCGTCCTTTCTATGTTTTATACCTGCGGCGCAGTATGATGCCTTTTAGAAAATTAACCTACAAAGCAAAATAATACTTATTGCTAAAGAAATAGAATTTAAAATAGAGGTTGTTGACTGATTAGTATAAGCAGCTGGTCTGTTGTATTGTTGTCAGCCCCATTTACTTTAGTCGCAGACGTACGTTTTTGCACGTCTCCTTTTTATTGAGGGTAAAACACAATCGATGCGAATGACCGGTTTTAGAAGATAAATGTAAGGTTCTTGTTAATAGCAAGCCGTAATTTGTACTGTACTTACCGTATTTTTCTTTTATATTCAGTATATTTATACAATAGAAACGGAAACTTGGCTTATACATTTACATTTGTAATAAAAGAAATATAGGGCTATAGCTGTATGGTTTGCTTAGCGGCTGGAGACTTGCTTGTATTGATAGCCAGACGCCAAGCGCGCAGTGTGTACGGTCGCAAACATTCTTGAGGAGGAACAATTGGTTGGCTGTTTTCCATACAATAGTAATATGAGTTTAACTTTAATATTATTAAGTTTGTATCTATTATTATAGACAAATCATATAGATAACACTTAAAAGCATGTTTGTTGGCAGCCAATTTACAAAATCATTATTTTTATTTTTCGGTTTGTATGTAACTCAATAAGTGATTAAAACAACTTTGACTAAATGACCAAAATGAACATGCATTTTAGTGTTTAAGATATGATTTGTCTATAAAAATAGATAAAACTTAATAATAATAAATTAAAACCCATATTACATTAGTATGAAAACACGACGCTCAGAAGTCTATAAAGCGTTTGTTTTCGCCACGTGACTCACTGGCTCGAGGCGTCAAGCAAACTGTCTTATACTTCAAGTTGGTATTCATTTTCAAAGCTTACATCCCATTAAAAAAAATTAAAAAATTAAAAAATCCCTTTGCATTTAACTATATTATACTTCGCCGCAGATATTTATGTATCCATGGAACCAGCCTGACTTAAGGAATCTTTACGGGTCTTAATATTACTGCAGTTTTCTAATAGCTTATCTCTATGTACATTAAAAATAGCCTAATAACTCTAGCGCCATTTATTTTTATGTTTAAGCCTCTATATTTCGACAGCTTATTGTTTAAAATACTTGATATGACTGTGATAATAATTTTGAAGAAAGAGCTAGGGATATATTTGCCTCTCAGGATTGTTTTATGCTTAATGTTTAGGTATGTCTGACAACTATAACTTAGCAATGGTATATTTAAACATTTTTATTTTTGCAATTTGTTCCGTTTATAAATACATCCATTTTCGGACCTCATTTTTTACAATCACGTCATAGTGAAGACCGACTACACTCGTTATTCATGTGTGAGTTACATATTTAAGAAGTTTAATATACCTAGATGCCTCTTTGGTCCAGTGGTTAGCATATGCGCCTCTTACCGCGAGCTCTCGGGTTCGATTCCCGGGTTGGGCAAAGTGTTTTTTTTGTCAAATTTTCATCAGTAAATTCTAAATTAGAATTAGAATTATGCCTGGTGGGAGCGATAGGCAAACTTTTAGGTAATATAGGTGTTATGTGGTGTTATGTTATATACCTACTCACTATTGAGATATTTAGCTCACATGCTAATAGCTGGTGTAGTATTAGTCTTCACTATGACGTAGAACTTTTTGACAAGCATATTTAATTGCTTTGGCTTAATAAGAATAAAGTAAGTATACAATGTAAAACTTTTTACAGCTGCATGTAATCTTTACATTTCGCTTAGTTGTAGTTGTCAAACATGATATATAAAGCTAAACAATATGGCTACAACTATTGACATTGCACATGTGAATATCCTGCTCATTTTGATATATTACTTCATTCGGTAAAGACTCACTGATTTCATTTGTTGGAGGATTCATATTATTATAACGGGTTAAGCAGATGGGCTAGTACCGGTTAAATTGCGGTTGCTATTATCTTCTTTCTTTCTTTGCTTTTTTAAATAAAACATCGCCCGCACTAGTAATAACTCCATTGTCGCGGCGTTCATAAACATACATTAAACAAACAAAGCACACCCAGAGTCAGGACAAATCTTTGTGGATCACACAAAGATTAAAAATTTGCCTATGTGTGGGGATCGATCCCACAACACCAGCGCAGTTTAAACCGGTGACCGCTTTAACCACTACGCCGACCGAACACTTAATTGTTTAGTTGGATTTGTGCTCTGTGGATGGTGATAGGCTCACCCCGTATCAGATGGGACCTAAACATAACAGGTGAAGTGTAGGTGTTAAACAACTCTAACGCACCCATCTGGGTAATATAGGCGTGATGATATGATGTGTTTTGTGTGTGTATGTTATGTTCAAATGTGTTCATTGTAAGTATACAACACTTCATTTGCTTATGTAAACTGACTGCAATAGATATGCAAGTTTGTATTTCATATTTAATAAGTGTAATATACCCACTATTTAGATATATAACTCACTTATCCATAACTGGTGTTGTAAGTCTTTACTATGACTTAGAAGTTTTTGCCCTGCATACCCAACTCATTGGCCGACTGTACAGTCAGCTCAAGAGAAAAATCACCCGGTACTTTTATGCACTTTTAAGGGGTGTACAATTCTACTAATATTTATAAATGTGAAAATTTATAAAGATTTAACGATGTTAAGATGTTTGTGTGTCATTGTGTTTGTTACACCATCACGTAAGAACTACTGGATCGATTTTGATGACATTTTGCTCAAATGTAGCTTAAAGTCTTGATTCACATATAGGCTACTTCTTATTGAAGTACTACGTACGGAGTCGCGGGCATTACATAGTTTATCCATAATATGAACCCACCTACAATATCTGTATTACAAAAATCCACTACACACACTATCTATGGCTCACCTTTCATATTAAAACTATTTTATTTGTCGAATTAACTTATTTATATCTACCTGCATTAGTGATGTTTAAGTTAGCTGGTATATCATAGTATGAATAATAATTAAATTTTTGTTTTTTTTAATAGTGCCGTTTGGAAGCGCTGTAACAGCGAAAATCAATCTTAATTTTGCCCAACATTAGTCTTATCATGTGGAGGATATACAACCTTTTTTCACTTTACTAGAGCTTTGAAGTAGATTGTTCAAAATTCAGTAAATAGATTTTCGTACTCTTTTTTATAGAATCGATATTTGCCTGACAACAAAAGTTGTTATTGATTATTTTTTATAGCATTTAGCTATGCTTAGCAAATTATACTATTTGTTTGGATGTACAAATGGATGAACGTGACGTCACATAATGACGTAACATACAGCTGAAAAATTTAGAATCCTAGCAAGAGACGACCGTAGCTTAGTGGTTACAGCTGCCCGGTGTGCAGAGGTCACTGGTTCAAATCCTGCCAGTTCCATAAATTTTCAACTGTTACTATAAAAGTAATACACACAAAGTAATAAGTATTACTCATACTACGACATTTTCTATTTTCGCTATTGTTCCTAAACCGTGCAAATCTTAATGTCATTGACCTCTTGAGAATACAACACTTGAAATACATAATGCTATTTGATAGACAAATATGCGTATAAAACTATGTTTTAATGTAATGCCATATTCAGTAAGGAGCAGATATAGATCTACATAGATAACGCAAATGCATGTACTTCGCGTGTCTCAACCCCGACCAAGCGTCGAGGTTGGTCGCCGCTAACTTCAGTCCACGCGCGTCTTTTGTCAGAGAAAATCATAGCGGACGGCTCCAGTTGAACGTACTGGGCGGATGGGCATCGGCTGCATCGGTGTCTTTGAATCGGTTTGGATTTCCCGTCACTAAATTTCGGCTGTGACGTCACAATAGGTATTAAAAAGTCGGCACGCTTGGTTTCAATACAAATCGTAATAATTGCGTTATCTATGTAGATCTATAACTGTGGTAAGGAGATTAAAGATATTTATTTAATTTTGTAGCTAGTGTAGCGGTATCCGCACATAATAAATAACGAACGACATTGAAAACGTCAAGTAGCGACACACACGTCACATATGTCAAATAGCGCTGAATCGCGAAACCGAAGTGTTCACAGAGAGTGTACATATATACCACTTCCAATACGCTACCGCCAGCTGTTCGCCAGGCAATACCACCGAGCCTAGTCGGAGGATCCTCCCTTTGTGATGGAGGAACATCACTCCATGTTCCTCTACACTAGTAAAACCACGATATTCACATTATCGACTTACCCAATGTGACATGACATAACTTGAAAATTATCAGCTTATTACCATCCAGTTTTAATCCAATACTGAGAAATTACCTATTAACCCCCCTCCACCCCGCGGATCAAATAGCACATGTATTCCAAGTCCAAAACATAAATCTTTGCAAATAAAATGTACGAAAAAACTCAATATATACAAACGATATTAACTTATAATAAACAAGGGAACAACAATGGGAATGGTTTAAACATTTCAAATAAAGCATTTAATAATTGTCGTTTATATTCTTTAAATTATGATTTTTGTTGTGTTGAGATGTTGTTTTAGTTAGTGGATTATTGGTAACTCTAAAGTCGCTGTACCAATTGAGCTATTCACATTCAGGTCAACCGCATTATGTGAATGAGATTGTCAACAGCACATGCCTTGTGTGGTACATTATAATAATATAATAGATTGAGCAAGCAATGAATAAATAATAATAATAATAATAGCAGCCCTGTATTTAGTACTTGTCCCACAGCTGGGCTTGGGCCTCTTCTCATGATGAGAAGGGTTAGGTTAGGCAATTAATGATGATGGTTCATTTAAATAACTGACAAGCACTTTCACAGTATATTTAAATAGATTTGCTAATAACAGAATAGAAATATTATGTGTGAAGGTATAATTAAATTGATAAATTGGAATGTTAACATAAAAAAATCAATATAAACATTATCTTATTAATAAATTAGGTAATAGTATTTCTTATCCTTTAACAAAGAATTGTAGGTTTATGGAGGAAACCTGCATAACACATTACATTTAATGTATTACTAAACTTTTCAACTAACATCTCAACACAACAAAATCTCTCTATAAAATTTGAAACTAACTAATGATAACTTAAATATCAACACATTAATAATAATATAATCAATACAAATACATAATGTATAATCATTATATCTATTAGTTCATATCTCGTAACTATATCTAATTATACTCATCGGTGGCGCCGGCCAATCACGTACCGAGGAACTCGAGGGAGTTATGCCGTCACTGGAACAAATTGTTTATTATAATCCAATATAATGATGATGGCGGAGTGGGTAGTGTACCTGCCTGCGACGCCGTGGTCGTGGGTTCGATTCCCACTTAAGACAAATCTTTGTGTGCATGAACATGGGGGTGTGTCTTAGTCTAGGTGTTTCTATGTATAATAAGTATGTATTTACAAAAGAAAAGTATATATGTATTAGTATCAGTTATTCTAGTACCCATAGTACAAGCTCAGCTTAGTTTGGGACTAGATGGCGTTGTGTGTGAGTTGTGAAATATTTATTTATTTATAATTAAGATTGCAGAGAAATGAATTAAGATTGAGAATATTTTAACTATAAGAACAAAATGATTACTAGCCATAAGCCACAAATTATTGTGATGGATTCAAAAATATTTGCACGCCATATATGGCAAAATATGTGTATCAAATATTCCGTATAAACATCTGAAGTACCATATTTTGAGCAATAAAAATTTTAAACAATAAGATACTATTTGCCTCCTTAGCCTCCACTCTTGACATTTAGATGGGACTATGACGTAGTTATTTAAATAAAGACAAAATATTTTTAGTTAAATAAATATCACACAACATACACACAATGCCATCTAGTCCCAAACTTAGGAGAGCTTGTACTATGGGTACTAGAATTACTGATACTAACACATAAACATAGTTATCCTCAACTGTGTATATGTGTTAGTATCAGTAGCGCTTTAGCGCAGTAGTCTGTATAATATTTATAGTGGTGTATACACATTATTTTAGTTTAAGTAAATACTTACATAATTTATTACACTACATCACTGACCAATATGTCTATTTACTTATTCCTGTCCATCCAAAGGTTGCCTGGCAGAGATCACTTTATAGTGATAAGGCCACCATAGTGCATGTTGAAATAAGACTCTGTATTACAAGTATGTACTTTTTCTTTGTGCACACTAAAGAATTTCCTATCTATCTAGTCGCTCTATGGTTCTTTATCTGTTTTAGAATGTCAACATACAATTTTGTATTTTTTGTGTGACATACGGGGTGGATGCGACATAGCGACATTTATTGAAACCACAGCTTCTATACATGGTAAGTATCAATTTCCACCGGATAAAATTCTCTGGCAAAAAAAAAAAATCACGTTCTCCGAACAATTTGAACATTGCGATCGTGCAATTTGTTCGGAAGACGTGGATTTTTTTTTTCGCCAGAGATTTTTTTATCCGGTGGAAATGCATACTGGCCATGTATAGAAGCTGTGGTTTCAATAAATGTCGCTATGTCGCATCCACCCTGTATATTAGTGCCTCAGGCCATCCTAGAATAGGTTATTTCTTTCCCATCTCTCATTTTGCCCGCACAATATATGACCAGCTTATTTTATTTATTTTTATTTTAAAAAGTTATGCACAAAATTGTGTAACGGCGGACTTTACTCGAAGGCTGTTGCTAAGACAAGGTGAAATAACGGCTGATGTGGTTATATTTGGTACAGAGATAGGGAAGGAAATATAGTCTTCTCAATGAGATACATAAATGATTATAGTATTTGGAAATGAACTGCTCTTTTTATGTGACTGTATGTATATGTATAATAATTGTTATATTTTATTCATTACATTTGAAAAGATGGTGCACATGAGTTTCTCACCAGCTCTTCTCTTAATGCAATATCCAACGGAGCTGGTACTTAGATTGATTTTAATCTGATTCTAAACAGTTGGATTACAATTAATCTAAGCCCCGGTTATTCAAATCATTGTAATTAGTATAATTTTAGTTTTACATATAATTTATTTTTATATTTTGACGTGTTTAAGCGCCTCCTGGGGCCTATGACAATAAATGATTTGAATTTGAATGTGAACGATGGCAGATTGGATCGTTCGTCACCTGAGCTCCGGCGCTAGAGTCGGGTGCTCTAGATGTGAATGGTGTAGAGCACGCGGCGCTATGGCGGCGCCGCCAGCAGCGCGCCGAACTGCAGCAGCGCCTCCCGCAGCGCCGCCGCGCAGCCCGCCGCGCGCCCGCCGCCCGCCACCACCGCCAGCAGCGGGTACAGGCCTGGCATACAATACCATTATATAGATATTCTTAAATATAATCTCACCTACACTTAGACTCTTGTGTCCTCAAGATCAACAACTGTGGTAAGACGCTTAATATGCTCGCAGCAGAGATCATTACTTGCCAGCGTTGTACGTTTTGTGTATCAATAAAGCACAAATATTAAGACGTCATTCAAATCCATTCATATAAATCTGGCGAACAGTGTCTCAAATAATTTATATTATTTTTGTGATGTATAAGGAAACTGTTGAATGCCATTGAAAAATATGTCCGGACCCTCGAAGCTTTGGCGAACAATTTTGAATTTTCTTGATTTTAATTGACGATGCCTATGACAAGGCTTCTAAGGTGACCTGATGGCTTCACGGTAAATAACAATTTTAAAGGTATACAAATATAATTCTTACCTATTAGTTTCTGCCACGCGATGGCGTCCACCTTCCCAGGGGGCGCTTTCTTCATTGATTCGGTTAGAGTCGCTACTGCTTTTAGCACAAAGGAGATTTCTGACAATTGATGCCTGAAACAAAATGTCTTATGAAGAAACCGTTGCTGATGAGCGTTCTTATGAGAGTTATAAACTTGATGGAACTGCACCACACTCTGTTATTTTACCTATTGTTTAATTATTATTTGTACTGCAATGTTACACATTGGGCCCTGAAACGTCTTGTCCTATATCTCTGATGAACTATCCATGTTTGAAAGAGTTGTAGCTGAACTATAAAGCAGTTCAAAACATCTCATTTGACGAAGGAAAATAACAGAGTTTTTTTAAGAATTTAGAGAATACTGTATGCTAATTAGAAATTAGGTTATTCAATTTGTGAGCTCACCTAGGTAAAGGTTCAGGGTTGTCCTCATCCTGTGTGTACTTAGATATAACTTCTTGAAACCTGTCCAGAAGCGCTACTATTGCTAAGGGGTCCGTGTCATCTGGAAACATATTTTTTTTTAAATGCAATATTATAATACTGAAAATATGGGTATTGTTTTCATAACCTAAGCAGCTTCTTCGCTTTGTTGTGTGAAAACAGAGAGCATAACTCAATTTTACTTCGAGCTATTTACATCTCGTGCTTTTTTGTCCCGAATAAGCGAAAGATTCTATAGTAGAATCAGGAGTGTAGCAAGTGATTCTTGTTTAAAACTTTGAGCGTAGTGAGGATAAGTTGCACTCGAAGAAAATACACATTTTGCTCTCTTGTTGCACAAATAGCTATTCAATATTATAAAAAAGGTGTTATTATGGTTATTTTAATAAACTGAGTGTTATAATTATTTACCGTCTACTCCAGTTAAGGAGTCTATATCCTCAAGCATAGAGAATTGTAGAAGAGTCTCGAAGCACGTTCGCGCGAACTCTTCTCTTTCCTTTAATTCTTGTTCGTTTTCTGCAAACAATAAAAGATTAAGATGCATCTTAAAGAAAGCATTCGTTTTTAATTCACCAGGTGGCGCCAGTGTAGAGTAAGGTCTGTCAAACTTTGTTGACCAACATTGATTTATCCCAACCATTGAGTTTATAAGTTTTTATAGAGGCAGTTCTTTAGAGCGTTTTGAAGTCACGGTACGCATTTCTTGTTCCAATTTCAACATTAATATGTCCATCGCTCTTACACTCATACGAGCCTCTCATCGCTTCTAAAAGATTGTCTTCAGAACGCTGCCTCTATAGACACTTAATAAACTCAAATGAGCCAACCCGCAAATAGTGAAATTTGACATTTTGGAGACCTCACGCTACACAAGCACCCCTAGCGACGATTTCATTGGTGGCGAAGGCAACAGTATACTCACGGATAGGTTGCGGCGGCTGCGTGTGCAGCGAGCCCGCCCGCACCAGCGCCAGCAGCGAGCGCAGGTGCGGCGGCGGCAGGCGCGGCCGGGCGCGCAGCGCTTGCTCGCGGACCGCGATCACCAACTGCCGCGCTGCTCTGCCACCGCCCACGCTGAGGACAACGGATATTTACTTGTCTCCTAAACTTCAATGAACACTTTTAATCCTCCTAATTTTCTAAATGGAATGTGTGCATGTGTTAATATGATGTTTTTTTTTATCTTCCACGCAAAAACAACAACTTGAGTAATGATATATATAGAATAGAGAGAATATGAAGGATTTTTAAGCAAAAGTATTTAAAGAAATATTGATTTAACGTCGTCAACAATATGGTGCAATTTGCGCCTCAAAGTGAAGCATCTTTTAAAAACGGAACTTTCCTCGGCATTTTTTACACTATCTTAAATTTGAATCACTGGTAAGCGATCTCGTCACGATTTCATTTACACCTGGTATAATGATTAACTCAATAAGATAAAACTGTTATTCTATTGAAGAATGATTTTGGAACACTATAGAAGAACAAAATTTACTCACGGTGGTTCGAACAGGAAAGTTTCTAGCACTTTGGGCAGTGTTTCCCAGAATTCTTTGTACACTTCAGGCTGCTCCCTCGCTAATGGAAGACCAGTGCCTAACACCTGTAAACATTAATGACATAAATATTACTGAAGAAATAAACTTATACATGCTGAAACTTTAGTAGACTGCCTCGATCGTCTAGTAGTCTAGTCTATTCGATGGACTAGGTTGGAGAAAGTGTTATTTGCGAACTTTCCGTCAGAATATTCACAATAGTAGCAAGGAGTTGGAATTGTGCCCGGTGGATAGCGATAGGCTCACCCCTATATTATGTGACCTAAACATAACCCTGCTTGGTTAAATAGGCGTAATGCTATGTTATGTTTACATAAGCAGTGTGTTTAAAATCAGTAATCGGATGGAAGTATAGCCCATATAGTGCATAAACATCAACATTGGACAACTTGAGGATTACGGTGTTATGCCTCATGTGTCAGTAATTTAAGAGCCTGATCTCAACACCAATCCGGACCACAGGAATGCAAGTACGTATTACTAGGTTAAAGGTGAGACAGTGGTGCTGCCGCCCTCGAACTCGTTTACTAGACGTCTACCATCACACATTCCACTATTTAAATATAAATAAATATCACACAACTTACTCACAACGCCATCTAGTCCCAAACTAAGCAGAGCTTGTACTATGGGTACTAGAATAACTGATACTAATACATATATACTTTTCTTTTGTAAATACATACTTATTATACATAGAAACACCCAGACTAAGACAAACCTCCATGTTCATCATTTAACAAAAAAAATACATAAAAACCACGTTATTCGTACAAACTGCCCCAGCCGAAACACATTCTTATTTTGAAGTTGAAAATATCTTACCTGTAATAATAACGATGAGATCTGTGCGGTTTCGTCCGTTTGTTCGGCGGAGCGGCGTCTCTTGTCCTGACCGTATTTCTGTACTGCTGCGTGTAACGCCTGCAACAAAAATATAATGATTTAAAATCTCATATTTTTGATGAACGTTGTCGGCCTGTCTCACCGTAGTCGTCGGGGTTGCTAAATTGAACCCGAGACTTCACGGTCAGGTAAAAGTATTTTTGGGATTTGTCCGTTAGGAGTTTTGTTAATGTTATGCTTTATTATTGTATAGTTGTAGTTGTTTCATATTAATATAATTAAGTTTTTTATCCATAAATATATTGTTGATTGTGACACAAAAATTGTAAATGTAATTATTAGATATTATTTATTTATTTTTATTTTTTCTGTTGTCACACTGCTTTCTACTCATTCTCTGGGCGCATCAGAATTATCAGCTCTGCGGTTTTGGCGCTGCAGTATTGTGCTGAGATGCGTACCATTTCTGCCATTAAGAATGATTTTTTAAATTATTTAGTTTTAGACGTTTTATTATCTTTCTTTCTTTTTTAGGATATTCTCAAAAGCCCATTGCACCATTGCATTTGTGCTCAGTGGATGGCGAAAGTTTTACTCCCTATCACATGGGACCTACTATAAGACGTGAAGTATAGATTTTATACACTTTTGGGTACTACAGGTGTGATGTTAAGTTATTTTAGCAATAGGATAATAATAATAATATAATTAACTTTATTTCACACCAAGGCAAAATAATACAGAAGAATATGTAGATAACAAAAGTACAAATGGCGGTCTTATCGCTGCAAAGGCAATCTCTTACAGACAACCATTGGGTGGAAAAGTAAGAAAGAGACGAAAGGGAAGTAAAAGGTGTACTAGCATGAAGTTTGAATGAAGAAAAAAATAATAAATACATTAAATAACTACTTCTATCAAATAAATAATTGTGTACCTGAGCATAGGTACTATAAAGGATAAGTGAAGACCATCAAAGGATTAGTAAAAAAAATCCATCACTTTCCACAAGGTAGAGAAGGACAGCGGCTGTCTGCCACTGCATAATTTAGTCTTCTATTGACAATCTATTGGCAGTTGTTTAACTTATAAGTTAAACGATATATCCACGGTTCGTACAATGTAACTGTTCGAGATCTCTCTCGTCTAAGAAGCAGGTGCGGTTGCAGAGGATGAGGCTCGCGCAACAGCATCGCGGACCACGGCGGGCGAGGCGGCAAGAGCAGAACTCCTTCGGCGGCGCCGCCGAACGACCGCGACTAGGCCCTCTTAATTCTCGACACGAAAAGCCTATTGAACGCGTCCCCTAGCTTCATACCATAGTCGTTATTGTCACTTATAATTAAGAAAATAAACCATCATTAGCAACAGTCAACCCTTCTTTAAATTAAGGAACCCTCAAAAAACCCTGAGCTATCGACAGTAACGGTTACAGATATAGAGAAGAACGTGTGCCTACCAGTAACAAATGCGGAAGAACATCAGTGGCGGCTTCAGGAGCAGCGCGGTACAGCGCAGCGGCAGCGGCCAGGCACCGCGGCGCCGCCCCCGCGCCCCCCGCCCCGCCGCGCTCCAGGCACGACGCCGCCAGGGACGTCAGCGCGTGGAACAGCGCTGGCAGCAGCTCGTGCCGCTGCAGAGCTTCCTGGAATTCCACACGAAATATCGTTCAGTACTAGATTATCGCATCCCATTATGGCACATCCTTTACAATATTTGTAAAATATATATTGTAAGGGATTACAACTATTTATTGCACTATTTATATATTTTACTTTACATACATGCATTAAATTTGCCAAAACACCGCACTTTCGGTACATTTAAGCAAAAAACAATATAACGTGGACAATAACTAAGTAGATATATTGATTAAAATAAATAAATTGTTAAAATTTAACTTTCCATGACATGAACGTTATTAAGTGTTAATCGATTTCTGTTGTGGACAGTATATACCTTGTGTACGATCTCCAAGCAATGTTGCGCATGCAGACTGACCGGCGCGGCCGCCGATATCGAGTCTAACGCCGACGCCGCCGCCGACGGCTCCGTGCTGCACACGTGTGACAGACACGATCCTAAAGTAGACACGTCTGCTGGTGTGAAACTGAAAAACAAAAAAAATATGATAAAATTCAAATCCCGATCTGAAGCAGCATTTACCTCATACAACCTTAAAAATAAATACAGTCAAACCCAGATATAATTTGTTTTTTTTTTTATTGAAGTGCGTAAACTGTTGACTGAGCAATTAGCAGAATCATCATAATATATCTTATTTATATTATATAATTATCAACTCCTCCTGTAAGGCTAACCTGTATATGAATGTATTATTATTATTTTATTTATAAATGTATATATTTATTATGTTATAAAATATTATATTTTTTTATTTTCAATATTATGTATCTCTTTTACGTAAATATAATATGTACTTCTTCTATTTAAATGTCAATAATTATTTCTCTGTCTTATCTGCACCTACCTATGCTTATCCCTGCACCACCCTAGGTTGACTGTAAGAGAATGATGAAATACTATTTTTATGTGCATAAAGTTAAATAAATAAATATAACGTAATCGTTTATAACGACATATCGGTTATAACAACCGAACGGCAAGGTCCTGGCCTAATCTCTTTATAAACTAAGAAGTAAACATACCGACTATAACGACATCGTATACAGCGACATATCGCTTAAAACGACGAAACTTAATCGATATTTATCGGCTATAACAACCAATCGTTCACTTGTTGCAGTAAAATAATACAATACGGACATTTTGAACCTTAAATTAATCTATGAAGGAATATTTTAGCTTATGTATTATTCTCCCACCTTATCCCAACCTCTTGCCGCGCAAAGGCCCTTGACCTTAAAGTTTTACTGAAATTAGGTAATTAGAATGTTTACTGAAACTTGATATTTGAAATGAGACTATTTACAAGTATATACTGTGCGATAGAATGCAAGACAGGTCATTACGCCACCGTGCCTCGTCTCTGCGGACAGTACAACACTTTGTCAAAATCTAGTGACTTAGACCTGAGCACCTCGCTATCCGTACTTAAGCGCAGTATCCAAGATGCAGTTAAAGCAACATGAATTTGATTGATTTCATTGATAACTTATAATTGTTTTTCGAACCTCAAGTAAAATAACGTCCTGTTAAAAAATAATAATATTTTCTTTTTAAATTGTAATTCTATGTTTTGATCTCATATAATGTAATTTTTTATTTTAATTTTATTATTGTACTTTTTATGTAATGTTTGTGAGCTGTGGTCTCCTTTAATTGAGAGAATACACTTAAATGTTTCATTGTGTTTGTTATATGTCTATATTAATTAAATAAATAAATAAATAAAAGACTTGTCTTGTCGGTAGCGTGGGGAATATGTAAGCAATATTCATAAGGGATCAGCAGACTACTCACGTGGGTCGTATGTGCTGGAAGATGAGCGGGAAGATCTGTACAAGCGTTGTTAGGAAGTTTAGAGATGGCGCGTACACTTCTACAGGTTTGCCGTCCTCAGAGGCTGCAAAAAACATACATAATACTCCTTTATGAACGCACATTTTAACGGGTAAGACTTTTTAACGGGATATAATCCCACCCACACGCCCACCACTGTGACTCCTGTGACGCCAGGATCTACAGCGGTAACCAACTGAAAGGCACCGTGCATGACACACGGGCAATCCCAGGGAGAGTTAAAATTGTCCAGGAACCCGCAACGAATTTAATCAGAGTTGGAGTTGCACATGTAAGACTGTGAAATTAACATAGCTGTCGTTACGAATAGAGGTTCATTTTATAATGTAATTATCCACTCAGAGAGCAAGAAATATTATTATCAAAACGTTTATGATTTTTTTTAAACTGACGTGAGTTTGTAACATTATTCTAATTATGAAATACGGGTGTTACTGACTTAGTGCAAGACTAGCTGCGACTCAGGCGCGACGTGTCACACTATCTTGAAAATGCCTAAATTTTTTGGTGAAACCGCGGTCGACTAAATAGATCAACATTACGTTAGAGGTTATTCTACAGCTACATACGTGGTGGAGGCGCGGGTTCTGCACTGGCGATGTTAGTCCAGGCGGCCCACGCAGCTGCCCATACTCTTCTCATCAAAGCAGGTTGTACGTCCGTGGCACGACCGGCTGCTGACACTACTTCTTGGAATGACTTTAATGCTCCTACTGATACCTGAAACATTAAATAATAAGACTTAAACTTCTAATAGAAATAAACAGAAGCATAAAGAATATAAGATAATTTATTCAGATCAAATTTGTATCATTCACTTTGTTATTCTATCAAGAATTACATAGTTTGGGTTCAGACTGGCAAGAACTTATCTGCTTGAGTACTGTAAGTAATAATAGTTATTTATGGTACAAGTGAGAAAAAGTTTATATTTCTGTTGTGAGTGCCAATTTTAAATCTTGAGCTTCCGAAGTAGTCTTGAATTAAATCACGAGCGTAGCGAGTGATTCTAATAAAGACTACTTCGCAAGTGAGAGATTTAAGAGGTCACGAACGGGAAATTAAATTTTTCTTACGCGTACAAAACTTTTCACCTCTTCCAGTGAGAAAATATTAAGATTAAAATAAACTCGTACTCGATTGCTTAACTTTGGATAATTCTATGTAATACGACAGTAGATAATACCGATTCAGAATGCATTTTAGCGCCTTCTGAAAGTCGCCACTTATTAAATATGTCGTATGCTTTCAAAAACTTCTCCCGAGATTTTTCTGGTAAAAAGCAAACTTCTGTGTACTAGCTTCTAACTTGCTTCTACTAGCAAGTTGTTTCAACTATTCTTAAGTTCCACAAAGTTCTTTATCACTTGATTCACTTTTTTTTTGTTAAAAATTGTAGTCAACAATTAAACATAAACTGAAAAGAAATTAAAGTTCCCTGCGATGAATGACACTGACACAGACACACATTTTTTTTAAGAATGCGTTTGGAAGTTTGTTCCTTAACATTTATGTATAGAGTCTAATATTAAATACTTAATTTTTATTAAATTTAATGGTTAATCACGAATATAAAAACATTAAAATACTAAATAAGCGTGTATTAATATAATTTAAAATAATTAAAACGTATCGTTTGTAGTTTTTAAATAAAATTGGCGCTAATAAAAACAAAACAGCCACCATGTAGGTTATAACCTACATGGTGGCTGTTTTGTTTTGATTAGCGCCAATTCATTGGAAGGATTTAGTGTTTCGAAATTTAAATCACTTTGCCTCACTAGTGAGTAATAAGCGTTATTACTCACCAGTGGCGGCTGGTATGTTCTCGAACTGGTGGTTCACTTTACTTGCTCACTAAGTATTGGGATTAGGAAATGCTTTGGATATTGCTTCTATAAACAGAATCTAGCTGATTACGAATGTTGACCGTGCCTAACACAGACAAACTCATCACATTTTTTTTTATTTTTTTACTCAAATGCGTCAAATCCTTAATTGCAGTTTCTGTCCAAATCCGCCACAAGTAATGCAAGGAAAACAAAAGAATGCATTGAGAGGCTCACATCCACACAGCCATTTCTTTCTATTATACATTTCACTTTTAAAACTTCGCGTAAATGCTTTATTTTTCGATTTGCACTCTTGTTTTATATTTAAAAAGGGCCTTGGTGGTCCGGCTAACTTTATGTCGACTTTATTTTAAAAAGTTTTGTTATTGTCTTTAATATAGTCAATGTTTAAACTCATTTTCAATCACAACACACACTGTATTCACAGTACAGAATAGAACAAAAACAAACAAAAAACAATTACCGCGTCACAGATACAGAGAAATTAATGATAGAAAGTGTCAAATATCATCGTAGTTTCCCGCCGAGCGACGGACGATGCCGCGGCCGGCCGTTTTCGGCAAACCTCGGGGGCTCTCGGCAATCTTCGGTTCGCTCGTGCGGCGCTCGAAAACAGACTTATTACTCGGTACTTTTCTATGAACTATCTTTTGCTTCACGCGTCAAGCGTATTAGCTCACAGTTCATACAAGTTGTACTAGCAGTCCTCGTGCGCTCGCCGTAGCGCACGAGCTTTGTAGTTAAGCAAAGCGCTTAAATTTATTTGTCAATCGTTATAATCGGAAATTTTATTTTTGTTATATTATGTTTTATTAGGTACGTATATTTAAGAAAAAATATTAAATGGTAATTTTAAACAAAAAGATGAATAAATAAATAAAATAAGTATTATTATGTAATTTTTAAATCTTTGAAATTGGTGGTTCGGCGCACGAGCGCACTTAAGGTACAGCCGCCACTGTTACTCACTGAATTCTCGCAAGCAAACGATCTTTTTCGTGCTGGTGTGGTGAAAAAGTTATTAAAATTAGCCCAAAAATTAACTCCGAAATCTCACGATAAGTAGTCGCCATACGGTTATATAAATATTAGAATCATATCACTATTTATTTTAGCCTATATTCTTGGGTCGGTCAAAAGTGTTGTTTGGCCTTTTTCCGTCAGGAAATTCTTAGGACCTAAAGATAATAGTGTGTAATATAGACGTGATGTTATGTTAGGTAAATCTGTTACCTCATGACTCCTCCTGAGCGCGAAGTCAGTGATATAATCCAGTAGAGCCGTCCAGGATCTGTTGAAGTCTCCAACCGACGTGAGGAGTTGGAAACGGGAGTGGAACACCCGAGACACGCCTGATAACGTTAGAACCTGGATAAAGACACAATATTTATGTTACTCTTGTTCTAAAAAATGTTAAACGCTAAATAGATCGTTGACGCCAGTACTAGCTCAATAGAGAGAATCGATTAAATTAATTCGTTTTTAGTAGCCCGCGATTTCCACCCCGTTGAATTAGTTGATCCCCGCGTTTTTATCCGCAGCAAAACGGTACTGGACATGACCCTACTTTCTCCACTGAAACCCGCCAAAAATTCTCTTAAGGACTACACTTCTAGGTACAGTCTATTTTCAATGACCATAGGTTCAAGCGCTAGATAGAAAAAATTGCACAACGCCATCTGCTGATTTTTTCCGAAACTTATTACTATACTCCAGCCAAACTCGATGTAGACCAAATGTAAACAAACAAAATCATAATATGATTTTTAGGGTTATCACCTCAATACATTTCACATTTTATAATTTATAACTCATTTTACCTATAAATATGTCCAATCTGTCCTTGATAACATTTTTAAAGTAATCCTGTCATAAGTTACTTTCAATAAATATTTCAATATAAGTATATATGCCCTAAAACCGAAACTGTAATTTATTAGCAAAAGTTTAATATGAAATTGCGTCAACCATAACACTTTTTTGTAAAAAGGGCAGAAAGCGTCAACTTTTGGGTGCATTCGTTATATGCATCCAAGTAAAGAAGATCATTACGCCCTAGTCACTCTCAAATAAATAGGTGCATTTTAATTTGACAGTGTTCCACGCTATTGTGCAACGTTTCTTCGAACGCAGCGACTTAGTGCAATAATAATTAAAGGAAAGATTGCGATATTTTTTTTTCAAAGGAAAGTCGATTAAAAGAATTGTAAAATACTTTCAATTATTCCACGTATTATTTGTAATTTATTTTATTAAGAAACTATTAAAATAGAAAGTGCAAAAGTAGTTGGTTTTTATAAACAACTAACCACCCGCCAAATAACCCTTGTCGCTATGTATTTAATGAACATTGTCAAAATGTTTATAACCCTGGCTGTCAGTAGTTTCCTAGCAACGGTTTGTTATTAAACATTCTACATCTAATTTGGCTTTAGTATAGATTAACCCCTTAATTCACCCTCATGGGGACTACCTTCAACCCTTAATTTGACCCCTCCAGGATAAAATTTCCAATAAGCCCTTCTTAGTGCGCCCCTACGCCATGTAAGGAATCTTCATACACATTTATAAGTACCTATCTAGCCCCAGCGCTCGCAGCGCTTGTTTGTTCATATATGTATTAATATTACTTAAAATTAGAGAACAAACTAAACTAGAACATGAGCAGCATTTACCTGAGTCTCGGCCCATTGTTTCTGAGCTGTATTCCTGGTGTGATGTATGAGTATGTGCTCTCCTGTGTCCACCTTCTCTGAGCTCGCGATGTTTGACTGCTTTTGCACCTGTTCAATGAAGGTTATGCCATTGTAGAAAAACATTCAATTAGATATAGTCAATAATAATGTCAGCACGTGTGGTGTACATTTAAGCGAACGCCTTGCCGCTCTTCACTTAACTGGTGTTGTAGATTCGATTCCCACATGGGACAAATCATTGTGTGATCCGGAATACGGAATATTTTGACCAGTGTAAGGATGTTGTTACATTTAGTTGTGTTGAGCGAAGTAAAAGGGTTTCGTGAGAAAAGAAAGAAAAGTCCAAAGTTCGAGCACAGCACAGAAGAGTTTAATGAAGCACAACACAAGAAGATATTACAGAAGAGAGAAAAAGAAAGCACATATAATATTTAATAGGCTTAGCACGAGAAAGTAAGCGAGTGAGAGAAAGCCGGGCGACACAGGCTTCGCGGCTAACGGTAAATCGCCGCACTAGTATCGTCGCGCGGCGATGTCTGTCGGATATTAATATAATATATTTGTTTTGCGTTTGGAATGTATTAAAGTAGAAAATGTGTGTGAGTAATGAATGTTAGTGTGTTTATATACATAAACCTAAATAAAATAGTATTACATAAAAGATTGTACAATAAACTTAATGAATAAAATAGTAGTGTCCCCTACATTACATCAGCATCAATCGACGCAAATCAACGCGTTGGCCACGTGTAGTTGATTCTTATCGGCTTTTTAAACGACAAATGCATTGAACGATCGAATCTCATGAGCCAAGTCCAAATATTTAACTTGTTGGTCCTTTTCGACCTTCACGAGATTCTCGTCATGCGGGATGGTGATATCGACAATTATTGCAACGCGTACAGTACGTCCACCACCACAATATCAGGTCTATTGGCTATAACAGGTTTTTTTTGTGATGATGGATCAATCCCAGTATAAAATGACAAGGCCATTTTCAAGGACTGGTTCAGGTACATACCTGTAGTACGGAACCTCAATATCTACAAGTCCGTATTTTAGGGCAAGCTTATTATATTATATCTAGATTTATTATTATTTCGACTAAGTAAGTACTAAAGTAAGTGATATGTTCTCACCTCATCCAGCATAGGGAACAGCACAGCAAGCAACGCTCTCCAGGCGGGTTTGCTGAGCAGCGTGCCGTGCGCGCCGATGCAACTGAACAACGTCTGGCTGGCGGCGCGGCGCACCGGCGCTCGCGGCTCCGTGCACAGCTCGCCTATGGAAAGAACAAACTGTTTAATGGACTGTAATATTATGTAGCTTCGTTGCAAATTGGAGGAAACTATGCTATTAGGCGTCCCCTACATTAGGCGTGCGCGATCGTCGGGCTTGTGGGCGCGCTAACTGCACACACATTATGCGCCAGCAACACGTCGCGCACGCCTAATGTCAGGGACGCCTAAATCATTGATCTGCGATTATTTTTCCAATACCATTGGGATCTAAAAATATCCATATTTTACGTGGAGCGACTGCCATCAAAACTCCACTAACTATAGGCTGACCGTTTAACTCGCGTATCGCCCGCGGGGTGAGAAGGGGGCGGGGCGAGATGTTACCGGGTGGGTGAGAGGGGTGCGCGGTGCAAAAAGCTCACGTCAAGCGCGGCAGTGCGCTGGCAGTGCTCGCAGTGCACGGTTGGTATTTTTGCTACGGACGCTTGGACATTAACGCACAAGGTAAACGGTTTACCAAGATTAATCCCAAGATGAATCGCTCTTCCTGTTTTGCAAAAAAAATCAACAACACGGACTTTTGGACACGGCAAGCATCGTGAGGAGGTTCCTCTCTCTGGAGCCCTAACCTCGGCAGCTTGGTCCTTGCACCTGAAGTCGGTGGGACACTTTTTTTATATTTGAAATGTTTTTTTGTATTTTTTATAAATCATATTTAAAAATATATAAAATAAGTTAAGAAATATATAAATAAAATAATAATAATTAAAAGTAAAATTTTTAAAATGTTATTTTTTCTTGAATAAGTTATTTTTTTCTTAAAATGTTCATTTTTTCTTTAAAAATACAGATACTACAATTATATTTTCACCACACCAGCACGAAAAAGATCGTTTGCTTGCGAGAATTCAGTGAGTAATAACGCTTATTACTCACTAGTGAGGCAAAGTGATTTAAATTTCGAATCACTAAATCCTTCCAATGAATAGGCGCTAAAAAAAACCAAACAGCCACCATGTAGGTTAGTAATAAACATTGACATCAATTTTATTTTAAAACTACAAACGATACGTTTTAATTATTTTAAATTACATAAATACACGCTTATTTAGTATTTTCATGGTTTTATATTCGTGATTAACCATTAAATTAATTAAAATCGGGTACTTAATATTACTCTATAAATAAATGTTACGGAACGAATTTCCGAACGCAAGATTTAAAAAAAAAAGTCTGTGTCTGTGTCAGTTATCGCGGGCAACTATAATTTCTTTTCAGTTTATGTTTAATTGTTTACTGGAACTTTTTAACCAAAAAAATAGTGAATCCAGTGATGAAGAACTTTGTGGAACTCCAAAAAAGAGTTGCGACAACTTGCTTCTAACACAGTTTTCTTTTTTACCAGAAAATTCACGTGAAAAGTATTTGAAAACGTACGACATATTTAATTAGTGGTGACTTTCAAAAGGCCCTAAAACGCATTATGAATCGGTATTACTGTCGTATTTCATGGAATTATTTAAGGTTAAGCAATCGAGTACGAGTTTATTTAAATCTTAATATTTTCTCACTGGAAGAGGTGAAAAGTTTTGTATTGCAACGCGTGAGAAAATTTAATTTCCAGTTCGTGACCTCTTAAAATCTTTCGCTTGCGAAGTAGTCTTTATTAGAATCACTCGCTATGCTCGTGATTCAATTTAAGACTACTTCGCAAGCTCAAGATTTAAAATTGGCACTCACAACAGAAATATAAACTTTTTCTCACTTGTACCATAAATAACTATTTTTACTTTGCCTACAATGTCTATCTCGAGATAAATCTTTGGATCAATGACTCCGTGTATAGCCGTAGTAGTCCGTTACCTTCCCCCGCTCACTTCTTACGTCGCAGGCGATACGCGTGTTAAACGGTCGGTCTATAGTACGAGGCGATACGATACTCATTGTTAGACTAGTTGTCAGACTTTTTGGCTTCTGACTATCCGTTACGACTGCAAATGGCAACCAACCCTGGTTATATTGCTTAACCCTTAAAATCGATCAGCCCTCACGCAACTTCGACTTAGCCACGAGCTTCTCTAAACGAAATGCTGAAAGGCTCACCCTTGCCACACGTCACCTAAACATAACAGATGAAAGGAAAAAAAAAAAAAAAAAAAAAACAGATGAAAGGGGTATGACCAATCGACTATGGGATTGTTTATCGCTGCTCTGCTATCTATTCCGTGGCTATGTCAAGATAAAAACTGCTGTATTGTATGTAGAATAATATGAAAGTTTAATTTTAAGCCAGATATTTTCATAGTAAGCTAAGATGTCATGAAAAAAGGTAGTAAACAAGTGCAAAAAAAATAGATTCTAGTTCATCCTTTATATTTAAATAGAAAATCTATTTTGTTTATTAAATCCCGCTTGAGTTATGTCTCTTATTACTAGATAATCGTCATACACAAAACTAGAAATTATTTACTATCTTATATTCGTGACACAAGGGTTTTGGCGATACAGTTTTTGGGCATTGTCTTTTAGACGTTACATCTCTGCCACACACATTGGGTAATATGGGCACGTTGTCCATAATATACTCACTTAATCTGATATAGAGGCACATCCACAGCTTGTCCAAAGGAGGTAGTTCAGTATGGTAAGGCACTTCGGGACATACAGCTGTATCGTTCGCTAGAGCAGCCACGAGTTTGTCGCGGTTGTGGTACAGGTAGTCTGATATGTTCCACTGAAACAACAAAAAAAGTGTCATTAGTTAAGGAGTTCGAGCTACGTACTATAAATCTAATTTGTTTTATGATCAATCATTGGCAAGTCCATTTTTAAAGTGAACAATTTAAAACAACTTTTTTAACAAAACCATTTATGTAAATGCAATATTTCGTATAGCTATCAAACATGCAAAAAACCTAAACGTGACGTCACGCCATTGTAGCCGTTTGTTTGGAGCGTTTGGGCGAGTCTATTATTAAAGTGAATTCAAAATATTATTATCTCAGGAAGCTTATGTGATATCATCGTTATTATTTTAATGATATTTCTAATATCTAGAGGTGTTTCAACTACACACAAAATAAAAAACCGGCCAAGTGCGAGTCGGACTCGCGCACGTAGGGTTCCGTACCACTATACATCTAAATAAATTTTTTTTTTTATTTTTTTTTTGCAGTTGATTGAATGAAAGGTAAACTGCGGTTTACGATAACGTATTAAAAAAAACTTATTATTAGATCTCGTTCAAACCAATTTTCAGTGGAAGTTTGCATGGTACATCATTATATTATTTTTACATTTATCATTCCCTTATTTTAGAAGTTATGGGGGGAGGGGAAACATTTTTCCACTTTGGAGGCCGCTTGCGCAAACTATTCAATTTCGAAAAAACATATTAGAAACTTCAACATCATATTTGAAGACCTATCCATAGATACCCCACACGTATGGGTTTGATAAAAAAAAATTAGTTTCAGTTCTAAGTATGGGAAACCCCAAAAATGTATTGTTTTTTTTTCTATTTCTGTATGAAAATCTTAATATGGTTCACCAAATACATATACTTACCAAGTTTGCACAGTATAGCTCTTATAGTTACGGAAAAAATTGGCTGTTACATACGGACGGACAGACAGACAGACATGACGAATCCATAAGGGTGCCTTTTTTTGCCATTCGGCTACGAAACCCTAAAAATTTGTCAAACTAGTAACTGGGGAACAGTAACGTTTGATTATTTATACCAATTGTTGGTTCAAAACGGTAACTATGACTGCTTACCATAAGTCCAACAGCAGTAAGACTGATATTGAGCTCCTTGGTCTGCGTAGCAAAAGCAGCCGCTGCAGCCAGGACCTGCCGCAGGCACCTCGGGCCGGCGCAGCCGAGGAGGTCGCCTGCCACCACCTGCGCGCACTGGAACGCTGATCTGATTAGCTGTTCACTGAAACAATTATTATTTAAATAATAGAAGGAAATTAAATAGTTAGATGAATAATGGTTAGTTGAATGAAATCGAGGACAACTTTCAAATTTTAAAGGCTTTTTATATTGCATTTCGTATATTACCTAAAACTATTCGGATATTTGCATCTAGCGGTCAGCATTTCATGTTGTTGAGCTGATGCTGGAAGGTAAAACTCCTCAACGGTTAGGAGTACGGGGATTTTTCTCTAAATATAGGCACCTTAAGGCTGTTTACTGTATTTTGCAAGTTATCTTTTCTTGTCTGCGGTCACCAGCGTCAGTTAAGTGTACGCCTTGAGCCTACCATTTAACTTAACTATTGATATTATTGGAAATTATTAATAATAATACCTTTTATATAATATTAAAGTTGAAAAAATTAAGAATCCAGCAGGACTCGAACCTGCACCCCCTGGGTATATGCCCCAAGTGCTTTGCCAATTCAGCTATGGATTCGTATGCTGCTGGACTCGAAATTTCTCAACTCTTTGGTGCCAGCATAGCTAGACGAACCTTACTTGGTTTTAGCGCCATCTATGCGAAGCGATAAGTCACTTATTCACATATTCGCATACAGCAAGTTTGAATTAAGATCAACACTGATACTGTCGAGAGATGACGCATTTTTATCAAATACCTACTTGCCAATTCAGCTATGGATTCGTATGCTGCTGGACTCGAAATTTCTCAACTCTTTGGTGCCAGCATAGCTAGACGAACCTTACTTGGTTCGTCTAGCTATGCTGGCTATTCCATAGCTGAATTGGCAAAGCACTTGGGGCGTATACCCAGGGGGTGCAGGTTCGAGTCCTACTGGATTCTTAATTTTTTCAACTTTAATATTATATAAAATACAAAAAAGCATAGCAAAGCTAAAATTTGCTTTAAAATATTACAAATAATACCTTTGTCAACTTTCTATCTTTTTATTTACTCTGTCTACCCAAATGGTCATTAGTAGTCCACGTTACAAGCGGAGGTGTCTAAAATATTTGATGTATACCTGTGATGAGGGGAAATAGCAGAGATGATCTCCATCATGAGCGGCCAGGCGGCCCCCAGCTGGTCCCCGCGGGAGTGAAGCAATCGAGCAGCACACTCCAGCTGTCTTGCTCGCACGTCGCATTGACGTACGCCGCATAGCTCTGAAAGAGGCTCAAGGAGGAGACGTTCTCGAGCCTGGAAGAAAGAAAAATAAAGATGATATTCACTATATTTATAACCAATAATGGTTAGGGTCTGTTCAGACAAACGGGGATTTATTTTATTTATTTTTATTTTATTTATTTATTTATTAATAAAAACATTACAAATACACATTAAAAAACTACAGCAGATTACGCCATTATAATCACGCGGTTAGTCTGAATACACACAACTTACCTCGGTGACTAGTACAGGATTGTTATGATGATATTGGAAGGCAGCTTGCACTAAGTAAGTGATGGCTTCTACTCCCCACTCGCGCATTCTTATGTGTGGATGTTGACATACCTAAAAACAAAAATTATAACGTTTACATTACGTAAGATTCACTATTTAATGCTTGTATAATAAATAGTTACATTTTGAGCTTGAGATGTCTAAGGGCAAATTTCACCCTAAGCCCGAGTTTTCTATCTCTGTCCCATTCAAATATTGAATGAGAAAGAGAGAGATCGGCAGGTGTCGGTCTTCGGCACGTAATAAAATAAAAACTTACTTCTAAAAGATGATTGGTGATAGGTCTCCACATAACTTCTATCCTGTGCATGTTTGCTAAACCAGTTTCTAATAACTTAGCAACGGCGAAGAGGGAAGGCTCCTGCAATAAAAATACATTAATCAATTTAAATATTGCGTAAAAAGACAGAGATGAGCTCTAGAAGACTTGCGGCATTGTGGTAATCCATTTTTTTTTTACTACGCCCACAGCGATCGAACGTGTAGTCCACCTGATGGTAAATGGAGTACAGACCATGGACATCAACAATCCACAAAAGCAGATTATAGATGCGTCGCTGCAGCTGAGGACTACGGTGTTATGCCTCATGTGCCAGTAATTTCAGGGCCTGATCTCACCACCAAACCAGAACACAGTAATGGAAGCACTACTATTTGGCGGCAGGTTAAAGGTGAGACGGCGGTGCTGCCGCCTTCGAGCTCATTTACAAGAGCTCTACCACCAGTAAAATTTGATGAATCAAGTAAATATTTGATGCCTGCCTAAAGATATGAGATACAGATTGGTTTCAAACCTATCGTCTAGTAAGACAATCAATGGGAAAGATTACTAAAATCTAAGCAGCCCCAGATGTAGCTCTTTGTGATAGCACAGCGGTTCCCAAACTTTTAATGATGATAATGACAGAACCCTTTTGAAAAGCAATTTTTTTTCCTATCTTATGCTGTCTGGACTTGGTATTCCACGAAAGGTCCGGGACGATGGCAGGGGGAAGAGGAATCGTTACTTCTCGCGGAGCCTCTACAAATGCATCGCTGAGGCTCCGCCGAGTACACTTTGGGCATCGCTGGTTTAAACTAAAAACTATATAATATAATGGTTAGTCGTGCGTTGAAATCAGCATGAACATGTATGATACTATGTAACAGTTGTATTCTCCAGTGTACAGAAAATTACATTAGCACAATTATTGTGAAATAAACTTACTCTGTTAGAATAAGCCAACTCCATCGCCTCATTGGACAGCTTGCAGAGCGCGTCTATCAAATGATGTAGCGCCACGTCATCCAAGTTCTTTGACGACTCGAAGACTCGCGACAGCATAGCCGACAACGCTGCAATGTAATCAAATTTGAAAGATTGATAAATCACGACCTTTTGCTATGGGCTAAGCAGACAACAGAACAATCTCTGGCTTACAGTACCGACTATACGCTTAAGATGGAGCGAGTAGCCGGTACCTTAGGTATTGGCTAATCTTACTTGCACAAACATTTTGTGCAGATGATTTATAAAAACTTCTAATGAACGTTTTTTTTCTTTGTTAAAAAGTCGCCCGTCTAGTGATAACTCCTGTGTCGCGGGGGTGTTCACGAACATACATTTCACACACACCCAGAGTCAGAACAAATCTTTGTGGATCACACAAAGATTTGTCCCATGATCGTTTTGTCGTCTACACGCTCAAGTAAGATTGAGCGTGTAGACGACAAAACGACCTGCTTGTACAAACTGTTTGTACAAGGGAGATGGAGCGTGTAGCTGGTACCTTACTCATCGTTTTTGATTCTTCAAAATCAACAAGTCCCAGTATTAACTGATGGGTATAATGTATAAAAATGCTTGAGTTAGTTAAATAGTTTGCTGCTAAACCATGCTTCTAGTCATGACACGCTTAGTTCGATAATTTTATACTAAGATAGGCGATATACTTTTAAATTTGAGAAAAGCTGAGAAATAATTTAAGAAGCGACCGAAACTGGTTGGTTAAAGCGACTGCCCGGTGTGCAGAAGGTCGCAGGTTCAAATCCTGCCGGTCCTATATCTTTTTAACTGTTTCTTAGTATGACGTAGTTATCGACATACAAATGTCAATTTCTTTTGCCTTTTGACGTTTCCATGTTGCTAACTACGTCATACTCATAGGCAAGTCTAACTAGGGGGCCAGACTAAAACAGACACAAATCAACTTTTATACAATTTGTACTGTATTAATAATGGCTAATAACATGAAAGCTCCGAAAAATTAAATAATATGAATAAGAAAGCGATTCCTTGTGCGTAGCGAGTGTGTATATGATAAAACACAAAATTAAATAACAGAAAATAATTCAACAAAAACCACACATTTAACTTGTAATTATAAATAGAAAGGCAGTCATCACATCAGCTCTGTGCTAATTTATACCAAGCCATGGGGGTATACATTGGTTTTCGATAGATATCTAAACGCAAGCTAAATTTAACCTTATTATTGACAACATTAAGTAGATATTTCTTTAAATACTTTTGCTGAGTAATTCTTCTATTTCTATTTGTTTTCTATGACCAAGCTCTCAATAAAACTCTTCTCAATTCGGCCACGTAGGTTTTTTCGGCTACTTTTACAAGTTAGGGCTGAATGTGAGTATTTTTTACAAGCATCGAATGCGTTGGCTAGAATGGATGATAAAATTATTATCAGAAGCACTGAAATCTAGAAAACAGATGGTAATTCAACTATCAAAGCTGTCAGGCTTTTCACAGAACAGATAAATAGCACAGGGTGTTATTTTAGGCACAAACTAAATCATGTACAGAAGCATATATGTACTAAGTACAGAGGAATAGCTGAATGAAGTGAAGCCAGAATTAGATGACTGCCTGACAGGTATATGTGCGAACACAACACAAGACACACAAACGGCCAGCAAGCTCCATCCCAGTGCTCCTGTGTATAAGCTTTTATTAACCCCTAGAGTATTTGTATACATTTGGAACTTCTGTAGTTTGGCACAAATAAATATTTTGTCTTATTGACGACCTTCCCTTTTTATGGAAGTCATATTCTTATTAATATTTTTCGTTTGAAAAAAGAAGCTACGTGTTACGTCTTAATCACGAAATAATAAACTGGAGAAAGATAAACCGACAGGCAATTTTACTACGTAATTGATTACAACCTAAAATAAACTTTAAAGTGTATCTACACTTTAAGTTTATTTTCTCTTCTTCTCAGTCGTTATCTTCAGTACTAAAGGTCGTATCTAGCTAGAAGTGTTGGTCACTCGATGCACTATAAATTACTATAGTTTATTTTAGATTGCAATAAAAAGATCATAGTGTAGAGTCACGTTTCGCTGAAGATAAAATATATCAGCCGTAGAAACCTGTTGTCCAAAATTCCTAAGAAGCTAAACAACACAAATAAAGATGGTTCCACACTAGCCCAGTTGTAAATTATTAATTCCAAATGTATACAAAGTAGTATAAATGTATACCGCTCATGACTCCTAGCGACTCGGCGACGGGAACTTGCTGACCTGTGGAATATCGCACGTGTACAACAAAGTTATATATTAGTTATTGTTAATTTAACAAATAACAAGACAGACTGTTTTTAGTGATGAAGCTATGGATATTGTTATAGTTGCCGACACATAACTTGAACATAGACATTAGATGCGCAGTAGTTATTATAATATGTTAGGTCTGTGTAGGGACACAGTGAAACCGGCCCATTTTTGTGTTTAAGTGGATGCCACAGCTTAGCCGCCTGGTTCGTCAGTCGCCTTCCCGTATCGCTAGAGATAGGTCGTAGTTTAGGTAGAATAATGTAGTCAATAAGTTGAATATATTATATGTAGTCTGGTACCAGTAAATATAAACATTTATACTTTGTCCATTCCTTTATTTTCTTTTTGACAGATCACGCCTATGAATTACCGTTTTTAACCGACTTCAAAAAAAGGAGGAGGTTCTCAATTCGGTTGTATATTTTTTTTTTTTTTTTTTTTTTTATGTTTGTTCGCCGATTACTCGAAGACGCCTGGACCGATTTGAGAAATTCTTTTTTTGTTTGATAGTATATACTTGTCATGTGGTCCCATTTTTTTCAAGTCACGTTCTGATGATGGGATCCTAGAGAAATCGAGGGCAACCCTCAAATTTAAAAGGCTTCTATATTGTTTTTTATATATTATCTAAAGCTACTCGGATATCTGCATCTAGTAGTCAGCATTTTATGGTGCAATAAATATGATTTATCACTTAAAGAGATTAATGAGTATTCAAAGGCCATGGATGATCTCTTGAAATTAAGTAATGACAACACAGAGCGCTTTAATTCACTTGTTAACAACCATTCATGTCAGTGCGCTTGCTCTAGTTCACCACAGCCAGTGAGTGCTCCCTTAGTTTGCTGTGACAATAGTAAGAACTTGTGTGATGGCTCTCATACTAGTGTTAGGACTCAGCAGTCATTAGGTGCATCAATTGATGTAACATGTTGTACACCAAGTGATGCACAACGTACTATTATGTTTAGTGATGGTATTGGAAAACATATGGGCTCAAAACTGAATTCTCTTGTTAAGGGACAATCAGTTGTTAACCATTGCTTACCATCTGCAACATATGATTTTATTATGAAAAGAATTTTAAGTTATAACTTCAGTAATTATAGAAATCTGATTATTTTAGTGGAAAATAGGGGTAATGTTACCAAAAAGGATTTAGTTAATTATTTTGATAATTTATTATCTCTAGGCTTAAGTTGTATAATTTTGTTCACATTCCCCTACTGTAGGAGCCTGTCAGATGCGGAAAATAATCTTAGATATAAGTTGAACAATGTACTACACACTATAAGTACATATAATGATAGTATTCATTTGATTGATACTAACAGTTTTGTTAGCAGCAAATTATATTTGACTAAAGGTAACTATTACCTTTCTGCTTGTTTTAAGCGACAGATAGCAATTTCGCTATCCTATTTTATTGACATTACAGCCAAGAACTTGGCTACTAACAGATCTGCTTCTATTGAGCAGACTAATGACATGCAATTATCTAATGATTATTTGAATCATGACATGAATTATAACTTAGCCTCTATTGAGGGTACTTCTGACATTCTTAATATTAATGATATTGACATTTCTAATTCTCATATTAATTCTGAAATCTGCAATCATTTAAATTAGTTCATGAGACAACAGAGGTAGCAACCTCTAGCTCTAATTTATTACATGTACAATTGATCAATTTAGCTGCAGAATCAAATAGTAATTATATGTCAATACACCCACAAAAATGTACTAATTACAATACAAACGAAAATATAAACCTGGTGCATCAAAATATATGTTGTTTAAATCTGGGTAAGCAACTAGAACTGGAATTATTCATGAAATCTGAAAATATTAGTATAATGTGTGTTACTGAGCATTGGCTTAAGGGGCATCAGCTCATGTTTAATTTCAGCAACCACCAGGTTGGTAGTTCATTTTGCAGGGTCAACACAATACATGGGGGTCCCTAATTTTACTTAATAAGAAACTTAAATTTAAAGAACGGAAAGATATTGTGTCCCTCTCTGTAGAATGTTCCATAGAACTCTCCTGTGTACAATTAGAGCAGTTCATTATTATATGCGTATATAAACCTCCCTCCGCAGACCTTAATTTATTTTTAGAAATCATGGATGAAGCCCTATGCAGAATAAATAATTTGGGTAAAACAATTTTAGTCTGTGGAGATTTTAATATTAATATTCTAGTTAATACAACTGCATCATGTCAAATCTTGAGTCTTTTTAAATCCCATAATTTAATAAACTTATTTATGGAGCCTACTAGAATAAGTGCCACCACGGCTACATGCTTAGACAATATTTATACAGATATTAGTCCAACTCACAGAAGTATTATTAATAAACTAGATTCTGATCATTCTGGGCAAATGATAAGTTTTAAAATAAAAAGTAAAAATGTAGTTAGGAAAAAAATTACTTCTGTACCAGTAACAGCTAGTCGCTTTGAACGTATGAGAGTTAACCTAGCTAATAACTTACCTTTCTTAGATAATGACATAGAGCCTAATGTAATGTATAATTCGTTTTTTGATTCATTTCTTCGCGATTTTAACTCAATATTTACTTCCAAGGAGATTACTGTTACTAGTAGTCCTGTTTTTGGTGACTGGGCAACCGCAGGTATCCATAAGAGTAGGCAAACATTGTACATTTTATACTATGAAAGACAATTTAATAGCAGTGAAGAGTTTAAAGAACATGTCAAATCATACTCGAAGATTTTTAAACGCGTTTGTAAAATTGCCAAATCTACATTTATTAAATCTAAAATCAAAAACAGTAGTAATAAAATTAAAGCCACATGGAAGGTTATTAATGAAGAGACTGGGAAGGTTAGATCAAAAAATTCAGACTTTAAGTTAAGTATCAATGGTCAAGTAACCAAGTCAGATTTAGAAGTTGCCAGTGCTTTTGAAGGATTTTTTACTGCTTTTCCTGTCTCTTTAACTAGTGCTTTAGGCTCTTCCTCCTCCGTTGCCGAGTCGTTACTTAAAGAAAATGTGCCTGAGTTTTACAATAATTTCGATTTTCACCATGTTAATTTGTCTGATTTTAAAGCCGCGTTTAAATCAATTAATATTAAGAAAACGGCTGATCTATGGGGCATTTCTGTACATATTATAAATTCGTTGATTGACATTATTGCACCTGATTTAATCGTGATATTTAATAGATGTATTGATTGTGGTGTGTTTCCTGACTTAATGAAATTAAGTAAAGTCATTCCATTGTTTAAATCAGGTAGTACATTAGACCCCACAAACTTCAGACCAATATCGGTGCTACCTACGTTTAGTAAAATTTTTGAAAAATTAATTCTCGCGCAGTTACTTAAATATTTTAATGAAAACAATCTGTTGCACACTAAACAATTCGGTTTCACTCGCGGACGGTCAACATGTGATGCTGGGGTAAAATTACTGGAATGCATATTTGAGGCTTGGGAAGAGTCGCGGGATGCCTATGGGGTGTTTTGTGACTTATCTAAGGCTTTTGATTGTGTGCAGCATGAAACTCTAGTCAAGAAGTTACACCACTACGGTATAAGAGGCATCGCTCTGGATCTTCTTACTTCATATCTAAGCGATAGGATTCAGAGAGTAGATGTCAATGGAAAGCGTTCGCATGGATCAGCTGTAGCAATGGGGGTGCCACAAGGCTCTATTTTAGGGCCTTTCCTGTTTCTCTTGTATATTAATGATTTACCTCATCTTGTTAAGGATAATCATGAGATAGTATTGTTTGCGGATGACACTTCTTTAGTTTTTAAGGTAAAAAGACAACAATCAGTAATTGACGATGTAAACAATGCTTTATCAAAGATAGTGAACTGGATTAGTGCTAATAACTTGCTTTTAAATGGTAGTAAAACAAAATATATTAGATTTTTTACAAAAAATGTTAAGCAAGTCAAAACTAGTGTGGTGATGGACAATGAGGAATTGGAAATGGTCAATAAGGTTGTCTTTCTTGGTATAACATTAGACTCTAAATTACAATGGGGCCCACATATAGAAACGTTGTCTGGTAGACTCAGCTCAGCAGCTTACGCCGTAAAAACAATTCGTCAACTGACCGATGTTGACACTGCGCGTTTAGTTTATTTTAGCTATTTTCACAGTATAATGTCATATGGTTTATTGCTTTGTGGTAGTGCCGCGGATATAGATTCAATATTCGTGCTCCAGAAACGAGCTATTCGAGCTATCTATATGATGAGTCCCAAGGAGACACTAAGAAATAAATTTAAAGAGATACATATTATGACGTTACATTCTCAATACATTTACGAAAATTTAATGTACGTTCACAAAAACCAAACGAAATTTAAGAAAAATAGTGATCTCCATAAATTAAATCTAAGGAACAAAAACAAACTCGCTGTGCCCACTACTAGGCTCCATAAAATCTCTAACTCGTTTCCAGGTCAATGTATACGCTTTTACAATAAACTTCCTTTAGACGCAATAGAATTATCAATAGGTAAATTTAAAAAAATATGTTAAAACTAAATTATGTCAAAAAGCTTACTATAGTATTTCAGACTACATAAATGATAATAGTATTTGGAAATGAATTGCTCTTCTTATGTGATTTTATATTGTTATATTTTTCATTTTAAAAGATGGTGCACATGAGTTTCTCACCAGCTCTTCTCATAATGCAATACCCATCGGAGCTGGTACTTGGATTGATTTTAATTCGATTCTAAACAGTTTGATTAAAATTAATCTGAGCCCCGGTTATTCAAATCATTGTAATTAGTATAATTTAGTATTATTTATTATTTACTTTTATATCATTTTTTGTAATGTTTTGACGTGTTCAAGCGCCTCCTGGGGCCTATGAAAATAAATGATTTGAATTTGAATTTGAATTTGAGCTGATGCTGGAAGGTACATCTCCTCAACGGTTAGGAGTACGGGGATAATTCTTTAAATATAGGCTCCTTGAGGCCGTTTACTGTATTCTTTCAAGTTATACACAGATGAGGCGAGACGTTGAATATTACGGTACATTCATAATATGAGGTCATGATTTGATGATGGGATCCTAGAGAAATCATGGGTAACCCTCAAATTTCAAAGGCTTTTATATTGTTTTTCGTATATTACCTAAAACTCCTTGGATATTTGCATTTTAAGTTGCTGAGCTGATGCTGGAAGGTACAACTCCTCAACGGTTAGGAGTACGGGGATTATAAGTTTTCCGTCTCAAGTAACCGTCGTCTCCTCATTTGAGAAACATTCTGGTCTACCCATCACTTAAAATCGTAAAATAAAATAATTTTTAATAAAAAAAAAAACAAACTTCAAAAAGTAGGTAAACTAAAAAGCAAAAAATAAATTTACTTCGCACAAAATAATACGTTTTTTCATTTAGTAAAATAGAAATTATTAAATAATTATTTTATAATTCTGAAGTCGGTGCAAAGTAAACAATAACTCTGTATAGACTAATCTTTCTAACAACTATTTTCTGACTGAATATTAGTTCTTAATTATCCGATTTACTTGGCACCGACTTCAGAATTTTAAAATAATTATTTAATAATTTCTATTTTACTAAATGAAAAAACGTATTATTTTGTGCGAAGTAAATTTATTTTTTGCTTTTTAGTTTACCTACTTTTTGAAGTCGGTTTTTTTTTTTATTAAAAATTATTTTTTTTTGTCAGATTAATGTACTACAATAATAATGTACTTTATTGACAAGCGACACTTTTTAGGGCAGTTCACTGTTTGTAACAAACAACCACAGACTATAAATCAAATCGTGAAATGAAATAAATCGATCATTATGAAAAAGAATAATTTGACTTTTTTGTGTATTGTCTGTATTTTTGATAAAGAAAAGAATATAATATAATAGTATCATGATTCCATGAATAATTATTTGCAAGAAATTAAGTCGAAATTTTGGAATAAAAAATGAAAATGTAAACAAAGGTAATTAGGAAACCGTCATAGACTAAGTATGTGACATTATTATTATATTATTATTTTGTATATTTATTTCATCTAATAAAAACTACTAATAAACGAATAATTAATAATGAACTAAAACCATTTCGATGTAATTAATCGATTGAAAGTTCTTCTTAGACAACATCGATTATGATTTAAAATCGATCAGTAACGTGTGAAGGCATCCCTAAATGTATTCTGTCAAAAAGAAAATAAAGGAATGGACAGAGTATAGTATAGTTATGTGACCTATCTTTTCTCAATACAACATCCAAACGAAGACTCAACAAAATACACAACCCCACAGTCTTTTTGGTGGAAGGAACGGGATGCGCAGGGATCTGTATAGCACGCGAGCACGCTATTCGCCGAAATGTTTAGAAGACCTTTGCTAATTGTCACTGCAGCTGCAGTACGTTTCCTGTGTTCTAATTTACAGTGTAGTGTATTTTGTGTTCAAGTTATCTGCCGGCATGTATACCTGAAATATTTGATAAAACAAGGTGTTTTTTTTAAGATCGTCATTGATCATGGATCACGGAAATTCAATTATGCTAATCTGACGTTCTAAGTAAAATATTAGCGCGTTTAATATGTTTTTGCAATTACTGCACTTTAGAGACAGTAAAAATATGCTGTTACCTTATTTTAACGAACTTTCTGTTAGGACTTTACATGACATGAAAAATAACATGCATTTAAAGGTTTAATAGGATTTTATAGTATTATTTTATGCACGACAATTTTTCTATAATTACGAGATTTAAAGGTAACATGAGAGATAATAGTTATTTATGCAACTGTTCTATAATGAGGGGTATTAAAACACGAGTGTGGGTTTATCACACGAGGCAAAGCCGAGTGTGATAATAGTATCACATGAGTGTTTTAATACCTAATTATAACAGTTGCATACAAGACTTTATCTACACCCATGATATGAATCCTCTATAAATGTTCTGAAACCATAGGGTATTAGGGTACAGTGTTGTAAGAACTCTATGTAAATTCATGGAAAGTTTAATTAGTGAGTATCTAATACAAAAAAACTATGTATAGGTAATAATATAATTATTTATTGTAATAATTATTTACATTTTGGATCGTACAATTATTAATAGTTATTTATGGTACAAGTGAGAAAAAGTTTATATTTCTGTTGTGAGTGCCAATTTTAAATCTTGAGCTTGCGAAGTAGTCTTAAATTGAATCACGAGCATAGCGAGTGATTCTAATAAAGACTACTTCGCAAGCGAAAGATTTTAAGAGGTCACGAACTGGAAATTAAATTTTTCTCACTCGTTACAATACAAAACTTTTCACCTCTTCCAGTGAGAAAATATTAAGATTTAAATAAACTTGTACTCGATTGCTTAACCTGAAATAATTACATGAAATACGACAGTAATACCGATTCATAATGCGTTTTAGGGCCTTTAGAAAGTCGCCACTAATTAAATATGTCGTACGCTTTCAAATACTTTTCACGTGAATTTTCTGGTAAAAAAGCAAACTTCTGTGTTAGAAGCAAGTTACCGCAACTCTTTTGGAGTTCCACAAAGTTCTTCATCACTGGATTCACTATTTTTTTGTTAAAAAGTTCCAGTAAAGAATTAAACATAAACTGAAAAGAATTTATAGTTGCCCGCGATGACTGACACAGACACAGACTGTTTTTTTTTAATCGTGCGTTCGGAAATTCGTTCCGTAACACTTATATAAAGAGTCTAATATTAAGTACCCGATTTTAATTAATTTAATGGTTAATCACGAATATAAAACCATGAAAATACTAAATAAGCGTGTATTTATATAATTTAAAATAATTAAAACGTATCGTTTGTAGTTTTTAAATAAAATTGATGTCAATATTTATTACTAACCTACATGGTGACTGTTTTGTTTTTTTTTTTGCGCCTATTCATTGGAAGGATTTAGTGTTTCGAAATTTGAATCACTTTGCCTCACTAGTGAGTAATAAGCGTTATTACTCACTGAATTCTCGCAAGCAAACGATCTTTTTCGTGCTGGTGTGGTGAAAAAAGTATTTTTTTTTAATACTATTATTGAACAAAAATGGCGGGATACGACGTCAATTCAAAAATTCGAATAAGTTTTTATTTAAATTACGGCGCTGTGGTCGTGAAACGCGCGTGCATGACAATATGTTCTTTTTTTGAAATTCATAAAGATGCCATGAGAATGTGGCTGTTCGATGAGTTTTTTACTCATCGAACAGTGCATAATGAATTTCAGTACAACATTATAACACCCGTTTGGGTGTTATAATGGTTATTATGACACTGGCTGTTTTAATGTTGGCAATTAGCTAACTGTTTCAAGAACGTTTATAGAGGATTTATAGCATGGGTGTAGATAAATACACTTATTTTATTGAAAGACATATAATATCACTTAATAAAACGAGATTTAAAGGTACCATGAGAGATAAATACACTTATTTTATTGAAAGACATATAATATCACTTTATAAATAACAAAATGATTATTAGTTTGTAGGCTACATACCAGGCAGATCGGCCATGACAGCGGAGGTGCTCATGACAGCGTTGGCGTCCGCAGAGGCACGGCTCGCCTTCATGCTGCCTCCTGTCGACGGCTTCAGCCCTAGGATCCATACCTGATGCATAACAGGATTGCTTACTTTGGAATCATATTTTGTACTGTTTATAATAGATTTAACAACATGAGCATCAATAGCCGAGTGGGAGACCGTAGGACTGCGAAGTCAAAGGTCTCGGGTTCGAACCCACGGCACACACGTCTGTTAACAAATCGTTAAGATTCGTCTTTTCGAAGATGTGTGTATTTATGGTATTTATCATACACATTATCGCTCGCTAACGATGAAGGAAAACATCGTGAGGAAACCTTGATGCCTGAGAGTGCAAAAAAAAAACTTGAGGTCGTGTGAAGTCTACAAATCCGCACTTGGCCAGCGTGGTGGCATAGTCCACCACGCTGGCCTAACCCTTCTCATCATGAGGATATGCCCGAGCTCAGCAGTGGGACATGTATAAGATATAGGGCTGCTATTTTATAATAGGTTTGTGAACAAGTTCAAGCAGAAAAAAATACCACCGTTTCATCTATGTATAATAAGTATGTATTTACAAAATAAAAGTATATATGTATTAGTATAAGTTATTTTAGTACCTATAATACAAGCTCTGCTTAGTTTGGGACTATATGGCGTTGTGTGTAAGTTGCGAGATATTTATTTATTTATTTATTTATCTCTCACTTAAGCTTGAGGTGAGATGAAGATGCGACATTATAAGAAGGTAGATAACTTCACTATTACGTAATCGGAATACCTATGCTGGGACCTTCCTTGGTCACCTGTAAGGAATTTTTAAAATGTTGCTGAGGGTATTGCATATTTTCATTCTTTTAAAGATGCACGCGCAGTCACGTGACTTATTTACAGATCTAAGTTTCTGGAGCTAACAAAATGTGCGCCAATAAAATTCAATACGATATTTTAAAGAAGTGGACTAAGTGGTTCCAAAAAATGTACTTACAAGATGCTGTAAGGTGGTGAGTACAGGTAGCCACGCTTGCTGTATCGTGTCCCCGTCTCTTTGCGCGGCGCAGAGCAGAGCTTTCATTGCGGTCACGTGGCGGGACGTCACCATCACGAAGGATTGCTGTTGACCTGGGAGACAAAGCACACAATAATTAGATACAGAAAACATCGAAGTTTAAAGTATCTGCCGTGTAACTTTACTCGTCAGAAGTACGCTGCGAATGGAGATAATACAGTCCAAATTATGTGCGTTTAACTTCAGATAAAATGACTTATGCGGTCCAGTCTATTGTCGGGGTCTTGTGGTGGCAGCGCGTCAAGGATGCCGGACATTAAACATAGTCTGGTCTACCTCAATCCCCGAGAAATCTACGAAAACATGCATTCGTCTTTTGTAAATACATACTTATTATACATAGAAACACCCAGACTAAGACAAACACTCATGTTCATGCACACAAAGATTAATCTTTTTTTTTTTTTATAATACGCCCACAGCGAACGAACGTGTAGTCCACCTGATGGTAAGTGGAGTACAGCCCATGGACATCAACAATCCACTTAAGCAGATTATAGATGCGTCGTTGCAGCTAAGGAATACGGTGTTATGCCTCATGTGCCAGTAATTTCAGGGCCTGATCTCACCACCAAACCGGAACACAGTAATGGAAGAACTATTATTTGGCGGCAGGTTAAAAGTGAGACGGTGGTGCTGCCGCCCTCGAGCTCATTCACAAGAGCTGTACCACCAGTAAAATCTTAAGAGGGAATCGAACCCGCGACTTCGGCGTATATATATTACTTTATGATTACATACCTGTTTGTAACTCAGCAGAGGGCAAAGGTGTTCCTACCCACACCACTTGGTGCCTGTAGTCAGGGTCTGGTGGGGGCGGCGGGTCTCTCCTCCAGGGGCATGGCAGTGCCCCCAAGGCCCCTAACGCTGGCACGACGTACTGAGCGGGCAGGGCGCATCGGCAGAGAGCTGACACGCAGGCGTCCCGGCCTTTAGCGTGACCAGTCTGAATATAAACAAATGTTACACAAATAATTTGCCAATAAAAAAACCGACTTCAATCACTAATAAAATAAAAACTACTAGACCAAACTTTTTTATGGGACCACTTGGCAGCTATTTCGCGTCGAACAAAAAAAGAATCACGCGAATTGGTCCATTAACCGCGACGTAATCGATGTACATACATAGAAAAAAAACATACCGGCCGAATTAAAAACCTCCTCCTTTTTGGGAAGTCGGTTAATAAAATTTAAAGTTTCACATGCATTAAATGTTACTGCAGCTTGGCCCCCGTTGACTGTTGCGTGTTGATATGTATTTTAAACGGGTTTTTAGACGACCCACTTGGCATAACTCCCGTGTTACGGGGGTGTTCACAAACATACATTTCACACACACAGAGTCAGCACAAATCTTTATGGATCACACAAATATTTGTCCCGTGTGAAGATCGAATCCACAACACCGGTGCACTTGAAAGCGGCGAGGCGATCACTTTAACCACTTCGCCAACCCTGCACTCACAACGTTGCGTTTACGTAACCACTGCATAGATCTCCATAGATCTTCAAATGGCAACCGGAACCGACGGGTTAACGTGCTCTCCGAAAAAAAATCGTTATTACAAAATGGACACCCATCCACACTCAACCGCGGTGCGCATAGCTAAACCTGCAAGATCGATTGGTCCACGCGGCTTTAACATAGCCACGAGTGTCTCGACAGACTAAATAATGATGATCAAACAATTATTATTGAGAATACGGGTTACTCACGTTACTTTAGCTAGCTGACTAGTTTCGAATCTAGTACGTAGGTTCATCAACTGGGCTATTATTCGCGTGTTGTCGCCTCCGCTCGCCGTCTAGCACTATAGTACTAGCACTATAGTATTCTCAATAATAATGTCTTCACCTCACGTCGGTTTTATTAATATTATGATCAAACAAGTTACCAACCTTTCCGCTAACTCTAGCCAGTGTTTGTATAGCCCGCAGTATATTCTCCAGCTCGCCGATACTGGCCTCAGCTAACACTGACAGTCCCCACACCAAGCCGCACCATGATGACTTTAATAACTGTTGAAGGAAAAGGTATAACTTTACAATGTACAGTATGTAGAGGAACTGCAGGGTATGATGTTCCTCCACCACAAAGGGAGGATCCTCCGACCAGGCTCGGTGGTATTGCCTGGCGGACAGCTGTCCAACGGAAGTGTATTGGAAGTGGTATATATAGTCACTTGCTGTGAACATTTCGATATCGCGATTCAGCACTCGTCGATATATGTCACGTGACTGGTTATGTGCGGATACCGCCACAAGTATATGAGCGCTATTTTTAATAGGTTAAAGGCTTCAAAGACACTGTCTTTGAAGCATCAGTTTGACAGCTAACCAATAGGATGAGGAATAGATAAGAATAAGAATAATCTTTATTACAGTCCACAAGTACATAAAAAGATATAACAGTAATAACCACACTAGGCAAAGCCTGTATCGTGGTTATTAATAGCGTCTATACAGAAATTGGACATAAGAATTTAAACTAAAGTAACAATATTATAAACTAGACATAAAACTCGTAAAGTTATTATTTAAAACATATAGTAAAACATTTGCGTTGTGTGTGAGTATGCGTGTCTGGGTGTTTGTGTGCGTGTGTGTGTATGTGTGTGTGTGTGTTAAAGATTAAAGATTCATTTATTCGCAGGAATATGGTACAGTAGATGGTATACATGTTTTAACAGCCCGACATATTCACCTTTAATAGGCATGCGAATTTTTGTTTAAAGAAGTAAACATGGACAATAAAGTAGCACTAACAAACAGGATAACTTATTTTTTACAGGAATAGAATTCATTAAGCGTATAAAAGCACTTTTCAAGTTACCAAGACTTAAGTTTTCTTTTAAAAATATGTAAAGGTAATTCTCTTAAAGTTTGTGGAATGTGGTTAAAAAATTTTATTGACATGCTGTAACTGTTTTTGTAGTGAAGAGTGCTTTTACATATTTCATTTCTTAATTTACTAGGATCCCTTTTTTGGAATCTGCTATCTTCACTAACCTTCGTAAAGAATTGTGAATTACTTTTTACAAATATGCCAATTTCAAGAATATATAGAGATACCAAAGTCAATATTCTTAATTTTTTAAATATGGGTCTACAGCTAGTTAGTGGGGATACACCAGCTATTGCCCTAAGACATTTTTTTTGTACAATGAAAGCCCTGTTCATGTGTGTAGAATTACCCCATAAAATGATACCGTATCTTAAAACCGAACCTACGTAACCGTGATACGCGCCGAGAGCTGTTTCTTGCGTAGCTGATTTACTTAACTGTTTTAAGGCATATACAAACCTGTTTAATTTATTACATATTGTGTTTATGTGTGAGCCCCAGTTGCAATTGTTGTCTAATGTAAGTCCTAGGAATTTGATATTATTTTCTTTACCAATTTTTTCGCCATCATACTTAAGTTCAATATGTTGAGGTTTTTGTTTATAGTTTGCAAATTGTACATATTTAGTTTTAGATATATTAATTTTAAGCTGATTTTCGGTTAACCAATTAATAACATTATTTATAGTTTTGCTGACTTCCTCATTGTGTTTATTTTTATCAGTTTCTGGTACAAGAATGGAAACGTCGTCAGCAAAAAGTATACACTTGTGATCTGTTATACTAGGTAAATCATTGATGTATATGAGGAACAAAAGAGGACCGAGAATACTCCCTTGTGGGACGCCTGATGTGTTAGGCAGAGTCAACGATCTATGTGGTATTGATGTCAAGCTTTCGTTTATGCGAAAAATTTCGACGTATTGTTCTCTATTGTCAAGATAGCTCTCAAGCCACTTTAATCCAGGACCTCGAATGCCATATCTTTCACATTTATTCACAAGGATTTTATGATCAACTAGATCGAAAGCTTTGCTCATATCTAGAAAAATGGCTGTTACAGGACGTTTTTTATCAATGTTTTCGGTTATAGACCTAAAGAGAGAATATGCAGCTAATGTGGTAGACTTGCCCTTTTGAAAGCCATTCTGTTCATTATTAATTATATTGTATTTACTTATAAATTGTGATAAACGACAATGCATGATTTTTTCATAGACTTTCGCAAAAATTGGAATTAGTGTGATTGATAGTTAGTTACTTCCAGTGAACTTTTATTCTTAAAGAGCGGTTTAACTACTGATAATTTTAATTTATCTGGAAACACTCCATCAAGCATTGACAAATTTATACAGTGTGCTAGGACTGGTGCTATAATTTCAGCGCAAGACTTTAAGATGTGAGTGGAGACCTCATCATACCCGACTGACCTTTTGTTATTTAGGGATTTTATTGTACGGAACACTTCTATGGGAGTGCACGGTGTTAAAAATATACTGCATTCATGTCTCTCTGGTAGAATGTAATGGTTAGTTTTTTTAGCTGTTTTTTGATCAGTTGAAACATTAGTAAAGAAACCATTAAATGCGTTTGCAATATTACCTGGATCAGACATATTTAGGTCCTTATATTTGATTTCGTTTACCTGATTATATGTTTTACGTGCGTCTGTTTTATCTTTTATAATGTCCCATGTGGCTTTACTTTTATTTTTTGACTTTAATAAATAATTATGATTTGTAAACCTTTTGGAATAGTTAACACATGTTTTTAAAATCCTAGTATAATTTATGTATTTAGTTTTTATATCGTCATTGTTTTTTAAGAAAATTAATCGTTTAAGTTTTCGTTTATATAAACTACGTGTTCGTGCGTGTGTGCGTGCGTTGTATGGATGTGTGTGTGTGTGTGTGTGTGTGTGTGTGAAGCATGTGCGAGCGTTTGTGTGCATGAGAAAGAGTTTGTGTAATTGCGGCAGCCTGGTGTGTAGATCAATATTATTCCTTATCCCCATTGGTCAACCGTCAAGCTGCGTCTGCATGAGCCGTTCGCTTGCATCGTGTTTGAAGCCTTTGGTCTCCCCCCATTCAACAGTGCCATGTCAGGGACAGGTACTTAAGCAATATGTTAAGTACACAAATTTGTGTACTTAAAAAACATATCTACTGCCTAAAAAATGAGGATGTGACACAGGTCACACACTTAGCGCGCCAGCTTTAGCACCAAACAACATAGATAGATAGATAGAAAATTCTTTATTGTACACACAGATTAAATACAATTTATAGAAGAGTCTTATCTAAGTATACTCCTGAATGTCCCACGAAGGCGACAGATTGGAGTAAATACTGTAAATACAAAGAACAAAAAAAAAAAATGTGATGTGCTCGTCAAGACCTTCCATTTGATAACAAACAAGATTATGTCATATTTTTATTTTTCATGTAAGAATCTGATGTATAAATCCTGTTAGATAAAATTTAAATAAAATAGAATGAATGAGGTATTCATTAAAATCCGTTCAGTAGTTTAGGCGCTACAGTGGAACATGCAAACAGACATAGACTGCCAAAATCATTACCCATCCTTTTGGTTTCGCCGTAGTCGGAAAAAATACAGGTTACAAGGACTATCGGGTACAGGTGAAATTTATAAAAAAGCTAGAGTACTTACTTGTAACCTTAACTGTTTCTCTTTGTCCTCAACATCATCTTCAATCTTTTGCACCACGTTCGAGTTTTGATCAGCCTCGCCGTTGTGAGAGTTATTTGTCACTATTGAATCAGTCTTTCCGTCCACATCTGAAAAAACGTATTAGGTCTTATTTACACAATGATGTTTGTTTGATCTTAAAATACATTCTAGGATACACAAAACTGCACAAGCCTATTCCTACGTCTCCATTTCACTTTCGGACTACGAGACACACGGCACTCCGGCATCGCTTCATGGTAGATATTTCACAAATACGCACAAAGCGTTTCGTTTCAACATTCCTCATGTGAACTGCCAAGTAGTGGCACGCTCTGCCTGAGTTTGTGTTTACGCATAAGTACAATTTGGGACTCTTCAAAGCAAGAGAAATAGATATCTCATAGGTAAGCGTGCTCCACTGAAGACCGCATTATCACTTATCATAAGGTGTGATCGCGATCAAACGGATGCCTATCCACCATAAAAAACAAACTGTTAAGGTTTAAGTTTATTTATTTACAGTTTTTATTTTGTATCATTTAACAATGACTCGATTTGAGGAAAAAATTTGAAATGGGTGTTAAGATTCTCCACCACTGAATGACATGACTAAAGGTTTATCTATACTAATATTATAAAGAGGTAAAGTTTGTGTGTTTGTTAAATTGTCAGGGGTAATCTCGGAATCTACTGCACCGATTTTAAAAATTCTTTCACTAATAGAAAGCCACATTATCGCTGAGTGGCATAGGCTATATAAAAAACCGAAAAATTAAAAGGTTTTTACGTGGTAGTCCGTTTTGTAAAGAGAATCGGAGAAAAACTCATCGTTATACGTGAAGGCCACAGCAGCGCGGCAGCGGCGCGCGATGGATTCGGCTTATTTCGGTTCGCGTTCGTGCTCACTTCGGAAGAAGGAGGCGTGACCTTCCTTTTACATCTGAGAGGTAGGTACCCGCGCGGCTCATTCGCGCGGTCGGCTCTTTACGCAGCGGACGTCCCCAAAATTGAATTTTTCGTATCACACTTTCGACATTCATTAATTTTATTTTCGGTACAATAAAAAAAAATCTTTTAAGTTTATATAGTTTTCATTTAATTTAGGTTATAGATAGGCATTAAGTTTGTTTCATGTAGATATTAATTTAGGTTATAGGTAGGTATTAAGTTTGTTTTGTGTAGATATTAATTTAGGTTATAGGTAGGTATTAAGTTAGTTTCATGTAGATATTAATTTAGGTTATAGGTAGGTATTAAGTTTGTTTCGTGTAGATATTAATTTATTTCTTACGAACGCTGCCTTAACTATGAAAGATATATATTTTTGAACAGTATGCCCAACGAAGTGGGCACGGGTCAGCTAGTGAAATATATATTCGCTCGCAATACAGCAAGTACAGTAAGTTTCATTGGTTACCTGCATTATACTAGAACATGTGCCTGTCTCTGATTGAAATGCCGGATTGTTCACAAACATAGACATAAGTTCATGATATTTCAATGTAGAAGTGCATCTTAATGTTTCGCAAGATGTTCATGAGGTTATCACTTTCCGTCTGGTGGTTTGCAAATCTTACTAAATACGAACGAAAGTAAAACGTACCTTTCCCATTTCCATTTTTATTAGAATTCACTTCCCTCTCTTCAGTGTCGTTCTGAATATCTTCATACATTTCTTGTAATCTGAAAATAAATAAGGTATACAATTTTTAGCATCACCACATTTTCTCCTTCGCTGATACTCGTAGCAAGCAACTTAGTTATTTACTAATTTAACGTAGTTTTTTTTTCATACTTCGCCTTTAGCGAACGAACGTGTAGTCCACCTGATGGTTAGTGGAGTACAGCCCATGGACATCAACAATACACAAAAGCAGATTATAGATGCGTCGCTGCAGTTGAGGACTACGGTGTTATATGCCAGTAATTTCACGGCCTGATCTCACCACCAAACCGGAACATAGTAATGCAAACGCTACTATTTGGCGGCAGGTTAAAGGTGAGATGGTGCTACCGCCCTCGAGCTTGTTCACAAGAGCTCTACCACCAGTAGTTTCACTAAACTATAAATCATTAGATTAGTATTTCTTTAACGCAATTTATTTATATTATCATAATTAATGCCTTATAAATAGAATTGCCCTTTGTACCTCCTACCCTCATCACCTTAGAACTTAGTAATTTGTTCTGGCAATGTCGAGAACTGAGGGAACCCAATCAGGTTCTATACGTCTTCGGCCCCGCAGTTCAGCTCACTAACTGCTGGCCACTGATGTCCGTGCGCACCAGTCAACCATAGACCATATATTTTAGGATACAAAACATCCTTAAACTACAGTCCACTATTTTCATTTCTACACAACTCCTGCTGAGCTTCGACGGCAACACTGAATAGTACCTGAAATACTCCGCCCCCTCCACAGTGATGGCGATGGACCTGATGATCTCCATGAGGCACGCGTACGCCACCGAGATGCCGTACCCGTCCTGGATCGTTGGCGCTTCCGTGCGGTCCAACATTTCTATACTGAAATTACAAATTTAATATACAGTTTTTTTTGTTCTAGTAAAAAAGTTTTATTGAATTGTGATGATAAGAATAAATTATCTGAAATATATAAGAACTTTCTTAGCAATTAGTTGAATTTAATAAATATTTTTTCCAAAAACGTTATATTATTAGAAAAGCCATCCTTTTGCCACAATGTCACTAGCCCGCAAAACTATTCGACTTAGAAAATAAAAAATAAAAAATATATTATTATCATCAAAAACATGGAAAACAGTTATTAACTTTTTAAATGATCTTCTGATTCTTCGATGCTCTTAGTAAAATCAGTTACTTACTACACAGACTTAGCAGTCCCAGGTTCGAAGACCACGCACAACGGTAGCCATACACCCTTCCAGTAGAATCCAGACTGCTGAGGAATGCCAGCTGACCCTGCAAATAAAATATATAAACTAGTTTTTTACGACAACTTAAATACAACTTCAAAGTAAAGTACAGTAAGAAAGAAATTTCAATAAAGTGTTCGTGTCTATAGTAAAGCTAACCAGACGAGATAAAAAATGTAAACAAATGTTCAGGGGTTCAAAATATTTTTATTTGAATAAATTATTATTGTTGTGGATTGGGTTGAGGTAAAGAAACCAGGCGAAAAGGAAATAAATTATATTAAGAAAATAAGAAATAAACTAAAGAAACACTAGATAACTAAAAGACTGACAAGGAACTTATACTGTCAAAAACTTAAAAAATATAACATAAATATATTAAAACTAAGTAATAACAGCAAAAATCAAAAATAAAACTAACAGAAACGGAATAATAACAACTAAAAACCAAGCAAATACGGAGACGAAAAAATATGTATCACTTCCAACGCAATCCAAACAGGAATGAACTTGATCACAAAATGGCGGACCAAATGTTGACAACTGCGGTACTGACTGCTTTCCTGTACCACGAAACACACAACGACAGCTGTTGTCGATCAATTGACGTCAACTGCGAGTACGAATGATAAGGACAGAGATAATAATCCCTCGCTATCGCAATGTAACTCAGTAACGGTCCGTTTGTTTACATTCTTTATCTCGTCTCGTTGGCTTTGCTATAAAACTATCTAGGGACGATTATTGTTACTGAAATTGGGTGTAATACTTTTATACGTCGCACGCCGAATGATGATCCCTATGACAGTTCGTTAGCGCTTAACATTGTACCGACGTCCTGTCACATCAAATCCTTTAGAGGTCCATTAAAAAGTCGAAAAAATCATAATTGTGTACATTTGTAAATTATAAAAATGAATATTAAGAAATTATTACGTAATGTTCAGAAATAATGGAGAAAAACTCAATGCAAATGTACATGGTACGTGCTGCAAAAGTTACGTCGTCTAGCTGTTATCGACTGAGAAGGGACACATCGATAAACCAAATATCGATAATTGTTGGAAAAATTAAACAAATGCTTTGAGTTTGTATTTTATTTATATCAAGCTGAATCTGATACAGGGTCAAGCGGATCTTCAAAATCTGAGTCTGAACTGCAGCTATCCGTGACGTTTATTATTAACGGTTGGTCAATGATATTGTCGTATTCTACATCTCGATCCCAGTCTTGTACGCAAATTGTAGGTCTGTGGCCTCCTTTTAAATATTTTTCCATGATGCTGGCAATTATGAATTCTTTAAAATTAAATTCAAAAAGAATTCTAAACTCTTTAAATTATGCAATTTGAATAAAAATTATAGTATAGTAAAATAAAATATAATAAGGCTGTTACTTTTTTATCTAGTGTTTTATGTCCATCAATGCGCGTAATCTTTTTTTCAAAATAAATAAATATTGCTTATTATGTTGAATGACCTGGCTGAATGACATGACATTTGCCTAAAAAAACAGTATTTTATCGAAATTGTTTCGCATAACTAGTACAACTGTCAATTGAAACGTCATAGGGATCATCATTCGGCGTGCGAACTATAATTAATGTTATACTTCAATTCGGCGTACAAAGTAACCTTGCTGTTCAAAGACAAGCATATAAGCATTTTGTGCAACATTTTCATAGCATAGAGTATATGCTGAGATGTCTATGAGAGAGATTCTATGTCATAGACTCTCTCTCTCATTACCAAAGCCCGAGGGAGAAGCCCCGCGAATACTCCGCGACTTTTACGTTCGTACACTGTTACGACGCACGTACGTAAAAGTCGCATTGCATCGGAGACTGGCGTCGCTTAGTGGATATAGGGCCTCTGTATTTTGAGTCTTACATTTCATTTCAAGCATTATCAACTATTATTAACTGCGGTACCTCAGGACGATAAAATCTATGAGGTCATGATTATAGACGTCAGTTCATATTGACTTAAAAATAACGTACTTACATAAATGATGAAGTCGAGAATTTCACTAATATGTTCAATAATTTTCACAAAACTAATGTGTGAATCTAGTGGTGTCTACGGTAAGTAGAATCATTAAAAAATATCGTAATGCCGCTACAAAATGAACTAAAACGTTAATTTTTATGATAAAGAGGAGCTGAAAGTAAACAAAGTATGGAAAACGCGATGCACCCGCCGATTTTCTCCGGGATTCTGCGCAAGTTACGTAGTGCCTGTGTGGACGTATGTCTTTGAAGAACAGAATTGCACGTAAGCATAGAACAAAGAGGAAAAGAAGGATTTCTCAGCAAAAGTATTCAAAGAAATATCGACTTAATGTCTATAGCTTTCTTTAGTTACCTACACAATTCCATGATAATCAAATGTCATTCTTATTTCTCTGAATTACGATTCAAAATACGATTTTTAGAGAACGTCTCGGCTGCGGTAACTACTTTCGCTCAAACCGCTTCGAGAGTTACGATATATGCATAAAAGACTGCCACGGTCTGAGTCAGGTCTACCTTCAGCTCTTCATGGTGGACAGCAAGCACAGAAACCTGGATTTCAAGATGGCTCTACTAGACGATGATACTTTACGTGCTTCTGACCAAAAGCCAGAGCAAGGTTACTACCGTTATGAACAAAATCTAACTAATAGTTATTTATGCAACTGTTCTATAATGAGGGGTATTAAAACACGAGTGTGGGTTTATCACACGAGGCGTAGCCGAGTGTGATAATAGTATCACATGAGTGTTTTAATACCTAATTATAACAGTTGCATATAAGACTTTATCTACACCCATGATATGAATCCTCTATAAATGTTCTGAAACCATAGGTTATTAGGGTATAGTGTTGTAAGAACTCTATGTAAATTCATGGCAAGTTTAATTAGTGAGTATCTAATACAAAAAAACTATGTATTGGTAATAATATAATTATTTATTGTAATAATTATTTACATTTTGGATCGTACAATTATTAAAAAGTATTTTTTCAATACTATTATTGAACAAAAATGGCGGGATATGACGTCAATTCAAAAATTCGAATAAGTTTTTATTTAAATTACGGCGCTGTGGTAGTGAAACGCGCGTGCATGACATGTTCTTTTTTTGAAATTCATAAAGATGCCATGAGAATGTGGCTGTTCGATGAGTAAAAAAGGAGTTGCATAATGAATTTCAGTACAACATTATAACACCCGTTTGGGTGTTATAATGGTTATTATGACACTTGCTGTTTTAATGTTGGCAATTAGCTAATTGTTTCAAGAACGTTTATAGAGGATTTATAGCATGGGTGTAGATAAACTTTTTTTTTGCTTCGTTTACATTTATTTATTCGTTTTTTATTTTAAGTAAAGTAAAGATAGGTAAGTTATTGTATAATAGCAGACTGTAGTACTACGAAACCTAAAGTGAAACTTAGAGCGATTTTATTCAGGGACGAGCAATTTTTGGATACAGAGCTTGCATTATGAGTCCTATTTATTTGCGATTAAGCATCGATTTCGTATGATAATACGTTTAACTGACACGTATATTGTTCCTATAAGCATCCAGCCGATCACTGGCGACCAGACTATATTTTGCTACGAATAGTAATATTAAATACTTGTAATATTTCAAAGCTTCGCTTTGAATTTTTGTATTTTGTATAAAATTAAAGTTGATAAAATAATAATCTAGTAGGACTTGATCCTGCACACCCTGGGTAAACGCCCCAGGTGCTTTGTCAATTCAGCCATGGATTCGTATGCTGCTAGTATCAAAATTTCTCAAGTCTTAATAGTAATATTGTTAAAGACATTTTTCAATTTATAGATATCCCCTCTACAGCAATCGAAAGTCGAAGACAAGACGGTGGAGCCCCACCACAGGAGCAAGACGAAATCCAAGACCCACCACAATACGAAGAAGTACAGGACGAAGCCTATTATTTAGTAAACCAAGATAAAGAAGTCGACAACCATGATATATTCCCACCGGATATTGACTATGTGGAAGGAGAGGATGGCTTGGACTATGATGTATTACAATCGTGAAATTTGAATTTGGATTATTACAAGAATTATTGTCCATAAACAAACAGCACATGAGTTTCTCATCAGCTCTTCTCATAATGAAATACCCATCAGAGCTGGTACTTGGATTGATTATAATTCAAATTCCAAAGCTGAATTAAAGTCAATCTAAGCTCTAATCTAAGCCGGTGTCAAATAATTTTATTGCAATAATTATTATAATTTAATTAGTTAAGTTTTATTTAAATTTTATATTTTTGCATTTTGATGTTTTTTTTGACGTGTTCAATCGTCCCTTGGGGCCCATGAAAATATTTATTTGATTTCTGCTTATTTCAACCAGAATCAATTACACAAGGCCTCACACAAGCTCACCAAGATTCAGAATATATATTTTGCGGATCACACAAAGATTTGTTCCTTGTAGGAATCTAACCCGCAACACCAGTGCATCAGCGGCGAGGCAGCCCACACGTGCAGTGAAAAATAGCTTAGTCTTTTATCCGGCTTTTATCACCACCATTTGCCAAGTAAGGCTCAAAACGGGGTTAGGGAAAAAATAACTTCAAAGTATTAGAATGTTAATTAACACTTACCAGCTGGAGTGTTGACATTAGAAGCCACAAACAAACTTTGCACGTAGGCACCCAGGGCATTCACTATGTCTTGGAAGATGTTCGTCGCGTGAGGTTTCATGTCGTAGCACTCGCAGAAGGCCTTTAGTAGATCTGGGGATCAGAAAGATAGATCAGATAAATTTGTTCTAATGAATATATTATCACGCCTTTATTGCGCAGAATAGTTAAAGCTTAGCAGGTGGGTTTCCAACTCACAATAACTCACAAACAAGTAATGTTTAAATTGCATGTGAAAAAGGTGTAAGCCTTTTGCTATCTACCAAGCATCGCGCTACTGAGAATTTCCTGAAGAAAAGACACTTGACTCACCCAGAAATCGAACCTGAGCACTTAAGGATTAGTAGTTGCATATGCCAACGAGGCTTTCAACTCAATTAAAAGTTAAACTAAGAAACAGTTGAACAATTATGGGACCAGCCGGATTTGAACCTGCGACCTTTTGCACACCGGGCAGTCGCTTTAACCAGCCAGCTACGGTCACCTCTTGCCAGGAACCTTAATTTCTCAACTGTATGTTACGTCAATTCGTGACGTCACGTTCATCCATTTGCACGTATTTTAAGAAGGATTCAAATACTGCCGGTCTCATAATTAGTTCAACTGTTTCTCAGTTTAATTTGCTAAGCTATAAAAATAATCATATAAAATTATATATTATAGACACGGGTCTTAATCGCGTAAATATTTTTAAGGTATAAATACCTCCTACTAGCAAACAGTCGAGCAAGGAGGTATTTATACCTTAAAAATATTTACGCGATTAAGACCCGTGTCTATAATATATAATTATGTGTACCAATCGTGATAGTTTAAAATCATTAATCATATAAAAGTTGGGCAAATTATTAAATTAAAATTAACTTTTGAATACATTTTCTTACTTGGCTGTAGCGTCATTTTGTGTAGTACTTCCAATGCTAGCGCTCTCTGCCACATTGGTTTGTCTGGATCCAGGAACTTGATGGTCAGCGATAAGAAGATTTCGCATTCTGTTATCTGAAAATATCAAAACTCATTTAAATTTAATGCTGATAGTTTATCCATATTACTAAAATATAACTCAAGCTCAACACAGGGCTCTAGAAAAAGAATGAAAAGTAAAAAACGCAAAAACATCACCAGAATCTAAATAACGCCGTAATGGAGAAATTTGCTGTTTAATAGTTCCACAGACATACATTTTGGCTCATTTTCTGAACGACATCTGGTGGCAGAGTTTTTAGTAATCTAGATTAACCCTAAGTATCTTTAGGTTTTAGGTGTATGTGGATTTCCATACATTTGTGAGGCTTTTATTCAAGTATCTTTTGAATGTAAATGTAAGCTCAATTAACATATTCAAATGCAAACTCGCTGAATACTTAATGGCTGATAACTCTTTTTAGATAAATAAGCTGGGTAAGCATAGTAATATGTTAAAGGAGTTAGTTTAATTGTTCTACTAATGTAATATTTTTAAGGCTAAAACGAAAATATGATATTTTTTACTTTAAGTTTAATTACCTATGTTCTCATAGAAGTGACTTGTAGTCTTATTTGAGAATAAATGTCTTTAAACCTAAACCTATGTGTAAACTTAGAATCTTGATTATTTTACGGAATAGAGGTAGCGTTGATTGCTTTACGCGTTTCGGAGTAAAAGTTTTGTGAAAGACGGACAACCGAGTGATCTTTTAAGGGTTTTGTTTGCTACCTTACGAGGTACGAAATCCCAATAATCGAGCAATAAACTTAATTTTTTGTAAAATTTGCTAGAAGTTTTACCCGTGGAATATATTTTACTCAGTTTCCGTGGCGCCATCTATTATGCTTTGATGTAAACTTCCTGCTGACTTTAAATCCCTAAATAACAATCGTGGGAATTATGTAACTTAAAGTAAAAGATTTTATAGATACCAGTATGTTGTGGTACTTGTGCACGATGATGGACACGAGGCGCAGCAGGCGCATGGTGACGGGGAAGTGCGGGCGCTCGGTGGCCAGCGGACTGCCTGCCCCCGCGCCAGGAATGTGCAGCGCGGTGAACGCCGCCCTGGGGACATTATACCAATCATTTAATATCACATGTTCTTTTGACTGAATTCAGGAAAAGGCAGGCTGGTTATAGTGCTCGACCGACCGTCGGTGCGTACGTCAGTCGCGCTTGTGATTTGTATGAAAACAAATGAACGCGTTCAGTACTGCACCGATCGTACGAATACTCCTTACAACAATAGTCCAGTCAGTTTGTTGATCAAGAGAGCACTAAACAAACAACTGACGGTCAGTTGTTTGTTTCGGTCCTGACAATACGCAACTGACCGTCAGTTGTGTATTGTCAGGACCGACCGTACGCACTTAAAATCAATTTAGGAAGTTCAATTTGTTGTTCACTTACCTATATTTGACGTTAGGAGAAAATAATCTGATTATGAGAGCACAAACATGCTCCTTTAATAGAAACCGGAACTCTGGTATCTGAAAAGGGAAAGCATCGATCTTAACTTGCTTACTGTCTGCAATACATTTACAAATGCAAATGGCATTTTATCTCATTGTACACACGGCTACCGATTAACCTATAGTATGGCCAACGAGACGAGATAAAGAATGTAAACAAGCGGACCGTTACTGAGTTACATTGCGATAGCGAGGGATTATTATCTCTGTCCTTATCATTCGTACGCGCAGTTGACGTCGATTGGTCGACAACAGCTGTCGTTGTGTGTTTCGTGGTACAGGAAAGCAGTCAGTACCGCAGTTGTCAACATTTGGTCCGCCATTTTGTGATCAAGTTCATTCCTGTTTGGACTGCGTTGGAAGTGATACATATTTTTTCGTCTCCGTATTTGCTTGGTTTTTTGTTGTTATTATTCCGTTTCTGTTAGTTTTATTTTTGATTTTTGCTGTTATTACTTAGTTTTAATATATTTATGTTATATTTTTTATGTTTTTGACAATATAAGTTCCTTGTCAGTCTTTTAGTTATCTAGTGTTTCTTTAGTTTATTTCCTATTTTCTTAATATAATTTATTTCCTTTTCGCCTGGTTTCTTTACCTCAACCCAATCCACAACAATAATAATTTATTCAAATAAAAATGTTTTGAACACCTGAACATTTGTTTACATTTTTTATCTCGTCTGGTTGGCCTTACTATACAGGGTTATTGGGTAAGTCGACCTAGATCCGTTAAGAGGTGGTAGTTCCCATCATTTCTGACTGATCTGACTATGAAACACCCCACCCTAAACCTAACCGTTTTCGAGATATTGGACTTAGAAGGTTTTTTTAAAAAATATCCCGATTTCTTAACTATAGCCTATTTTTTTTGTATCCTATGCCTTTTATTTTTTTTTAATTCTGATTTTTGTGTGCCAGATAAGTTTGTTTATAATTCTCAACCCAAAAAGTGCAAGTATCTGAACCAATGGGATCGTAGTAGACGATTGATACCGTAAAAAAGTAATTAATTTGAAAAAAAAAAATTGTTTCTTTTAGTAATATTTAAAAAAAAATCTATGGCGTTAGTTCTGCAGATGTTTTAAATAATATCTACGTTCCATTAGCTATCCAACAAGGTATCACAAGCTAGGGTCTTATCACAATTCATAGAAAAAAAATCGATAAAAGGCTCTCAGGTAGCAGTACAAATTTGGGTTCTTTGGTCCTATTGTTCTTCCACGGAGCTGTGGTGCGTGCGAGCGGGACAAACTGACCAGGTGCAAGCGAGATAAAATAATCCCGGCCAATTTGTTGTTATTGTTTCGTTTTAGTCTGCTTCCGTGATTCGTCCGTAGTAGATGCGATATTTAGTGCTCTTCATTTCTTACCCGACTTGGCTTGTATTTCTGGACTGTTTCCTACAAATTGTGACTGTGCTTGTTAACTGGACTTTGAATTGTGCTTCTGAATTGGAACTGTTGAAGATGGCAACCTTCACGAACGAGGAATACGCGGATATTCTACTTTGTTATGGGTACTGCAATGGTGTTTCTGCACGAGCTCGTGACGAATACATTGCACGTTATCCCGGCCGCCGAATACCGGATGTCACTGTCTTTGACGGCGCTTACCGGCGACTCAGAGAGACTGGCTCTGTTTTAAGGCGTCGAGCAGACCTAGGCCGACGACGGATCATTGTTGATGATGAAGATGAAGATAATCAAATAGTTCAACGGTTTAGAGCGGATCCAACTACTTCAACTAATGCTGTTGCCCGAGAACTTGGACTCTCGCAGTGGAAAGTGTGGTTTACGGTGAATACTGCAGGCCTCTACCCCTATCACTACACGCCAGTACATGTTATCGAAGAGGGAGATCCAGTGAGGAGGTTAGACTTTTGTAGATTTATGCTTCATGGAGATTTAGAAGACCCAGCATTTTTAAAACAAATCTTGTGGACAGATGAATCAAAATTTGATAAAGATGGAATTACAAATTACCACAACGGTCATTATTGGGCCCCAAAAGCGCAAAAAAATCCTAACCAGAAGAGGACAAAAGCCGCACAAAGAAGATTTAGTTTAAATGTCTGGATGGGAATCATAGCAAACAAATTAATTGGGCCCTTCTTTCTACCTGATAATTTAAACGGAAAATTTTACGAACATTTTCTAAGAGAAGAGTTACCAAATTTATTAGAGGATTTACCCCTAAATCTGATTAGAAACATGAAGTTCCAACACGACGGTTGCCCTGCACATTACAGAAGAGGGGTCAGGGAATGGCTAGACAACGAGTATCCTAATAGGTGGATCGGAAGAGGTGGACCCATACCGTGGCCCGCAAGAAGTCCTGACCTGACTCCCATGGATTTTTATGTGTGGGAACACATGAAGACATTAGTCTACAATGAGAATAATCCAATTGAAACTATTGACATATTAAGACAGAAGATTATTGAGGCTGCTGACGAAATTCGAAGAGACTTAACGACTGTAGTAGTTAAAAGCGGACTAAGACACCGAATGAGAGTGTGTGTGCGAAACAGAGGCGGCCATGTAGAACAAGATTTATAAATTTAAATAAATGTTGTTTAATAATTATTTGTATTGTTTTATTTCGTTTCCTGGCCCAAAAGAGAAGTTTAATCTTAAGTACCATTGTTTTTTTTTACTACCTGGGAGCCTTTTATCGATTTTTTTTCTATGAATTGTGATAAGACCCTAGCTTGTGATACCTTGTTGGATAGCTAATGGAACGTAGATATTATTTAAAATATCTGCAGAACTAACGCCATAGATTTTTTTTTAAATATTACTAAAAAAAACAATTTTTTTTTTTCAAATTAATTACTTTTTTACGGTATCAATCGTCTACTACGATCCCATTGGTTCAGATACTTGCACTTTTTGGGTTGGGAATTATAAACAAACTTATCTGGCACACAAAAATCAGAATTAAAAAAAAATAAAAGGCATAGGATACAAAACAAATAGGCTATAGTTAAGAAATCGGGATATTTTTTAAAAAAACCTTCTAAGTCCAATATCTCGAAAACGGTTAGGTTTAGGGTGGGGTGTTTCATAGTCAGATCAGTCAGAAATGATGGGAACTACCACCTCTTAACGGATCTAGGTCGACTTACCCAATAACCCTGTATACATTTCCAGTATAAGATGAACTCGCGTAGTATAGACTGCCCGTGCAACCACCAGCTCATACTGGCAATGTATAGGTTGATCGGTGGTCGTCTGTACAAATAAATAGATAAATACCACACTACACACCGTCTAGTCCCAAACTAAGCAGAGCTTGTACTATAGGTACTAGAATAATAATTCATAATTCATAATTAATTTATTCTCATAAGATCATAGGTTGGTACAAGCATGCATTATACAGATGTTCTTAGGACACTAAGTTCAGCTATGTCTCGCCCTTAAGGCATAATGAGAAATACATTTTATTGACATTAGATACAAATAGAGCAATAAAAAATAATAATAACAATAATAGAAATATAGATACATAATAGAGCAAAATTGATACATTTCATTATTAATTGATCATGAGGTTGTTGCATCATAAATTGTTAGATAACTGATACTATATAAAGTATATATTCTTTTCTTTTGTAAATAATTACTTATTCTACATAGAAACACCCAGACCAAGACAAACCTCCATGTTCATGCATACAAAGATTTGTCTTGAGCGGGAATCGAACCCACGACCTAGTCGTCGCAGGCATATGCACTACCCACTCCGCCATCCAATCGTCAATAACAAAATTATTGCTTCGTTAAATTCCAAATATTGCAGTCCGATTAATAAGTATTGAGATATTTGTCACTGCCAACGATTCTACTTGTATAAGTTCAAAACTTTGATTTATGGTGAATGACTGGTAGCAAATTACAAAGATTTCCTCTTAATAACTACTATCCTTCTAAGGTTTTGCACTATTTTCATCAATATCGGTTTAGTAGTCTTGCAAGCGTAACAGACGGACAGACAGACAGTTACTGTCGAATTTAAAATATTAGTAAGGAAGTACGGATGTCAAGTTGAATTCATAATAATATCACATTCTAATAATCCGTTAACAAAAATATAGGACCGGCAGGATTTGAACCTGCGACCTCAGCATCGGTCTACGGTCTGCGGACGCCTCTTGCCAGAACCCTAAATTTCTCAACTGTATGTTACGTCATTACGTGACGTCACGTCCATTCATTTGTAGCTATCTTAAGTAGAATACCTTCACGGCTGCCCACTATGTAGAGGTCGCGGGTTGAAATCCTGCCGGTTCCATATTTTTTTTTACAGTTTCTTAGTATAATTTGCTAAGCATAGCATATTATTTTTATACCATTTAGATGTTATAAAAATAATCAATAAAATATCTAATTCGTCGCAAAAAGGTTGATTCTGAAGTACTTACCATAAAAAATACATGTGAGAAGTCGGTCAGGACCGTGTCGAGAAGCTCTAGTCCAAAGGTCTTTGGCACGTCGGATATACCCACCAGCCAGTGGGCTGAGTCACCGTTTATCAGCTGAATTATATCCTGAAAATAACATAACGTAACATAACATCACGCCTATATTACCCAAAAGGGTGTAGCAGAGGTGTAAGATACCCACATTTCACCTGTTATATTTAGGTCCAATGGGTTTGGGTGAGCCTATCGCCATCCACATCGTATCACTATAGTGAAATACAAGAATATATATATTTTTTAAATCGACACCCGCACTAGGAATAACTCCTGTGTCGCGGGGGTGTTCACAAACATACATTTCACACACACAAAGCACACCCAGTCTCAGAACAAATCTTAGCGAATCAAACAAAGTTTTGTCCCATGTGGGGATCGAACCCAGAACACCAGTGCAGCGGAGATCGGCGATGCGACCGCTTAAACCACTACACCACACGTGCAGACAATGTGTAACATATGCTTATCCTGCTAATAAGTTTATTAACACCTATGAATTTAGGACTTAGTATACGGGATGCAAAATAGGTGGGAATATTATAACCATCGATTTAACACGTACTTAGTGTTCACAAGCTTATATAAATTACCTGTAATATAAGGTACGCGTCGACAGCACATGGTTTCAAGTCTTTTGGAGCCTTGTTGTTCGTCTGAGGTCTGACATCAGCTGGATTCACTTTTAAAGCACCTGGAAAAGGTTAATTATTATGAGATATTTCGTCACTCTCACCAGCTCTTCTCATGATGCAATACCCATCGGAGCTGGTACTTGGATTGATTTTAATTCAATTCTCTAAGTTGAATTAAAGTCAATCTAAGCTCCGGTGTCAAATCATTTTATTACAATAAGTATTATAATTTAGTTAGCTAAGTTTTATTTTAATTTTATATTTTTTGTGTTTTGATGTTTGTTTTGACGTGTTCAAGCGCCCCTTGGGGCCCATGGAAATAAATGATTTGATTTGATTTGAATAATGACTGTACCTAGATAATATTGTATTAGCTGTCGTCCGCGGCTCCACCTGAATTTTTTCCGTGTCATATTTTACTACCTGTAGCCCACGATTCCGTTCGCGTGGCATTCGTTGTATTAACTTATAAAATAAAATAAAAATAAAAAGCATTTATTGACTCAAATTAATCACAACAATGTTTGCGTAAGGTATGACACTAGAACATGTTTGATACAAATAGTACTGGTACTGATTCCCAAACTAAGCTATTGCTTGTATTTTGGAAGACAGCGTTCAGTTCAATATATATATAATTATGTTGAAACATTGTTACAAATGAAAACATAACAATAAAAAGAAAAGAAAGTGGACAATATTAGCAAAGGTCATTAAACTTGGGTTGTGTGTCCGTGTGTGTGTGTTACCCGCGTGAAACCTTCTTATCTGCATCCATAGAAAGACTCAAATGCAAAGAAATGATTCTAACCAGACCAGTTAGTTCACGAGATTAGCATAACCAAACAAACAATAAAACAAACTCCCCTGCTACTTTATCGAGTAGAGTAACACACATCCAAACAAGAACATGAACAAGCTAGCTAGCTTTTGTATCAGCTTCCTGACGTGAATGACTTACCATCAGCTTCTGCCTGCGCTCTTTCAAACACCAGCGCCACGAGCTGCCTCACTGTGGCAGCCGCTGCGTGGCTGGTGCTGACGTCACGGCTCTCCGAAGGCGACACCATACGCATACACATCACCATCGTCTGTGAAAGGATGTAAGCATCAATTGCAGTAAATTAAAGTTGTTCACGTCCACATACATCAAAGACTAATTGATCTTAAGACTATGAAAGGAGAAGAGGCAATGGATTTACTGATTATAATTGGCACTGATGAATGCTTATCTTTTGCTAGATGGTCCACCATGTCCTCTCATTCCATTCCTACTGAACAAGTCGTCATCATCGTTAGCCTATAGACGTCCACTGCAGGACATAGGCATCACCAAACGATTTCGACAGACCATTTTGATTTTGAGTCACCTAAAGCCAACGGTTACCCACGATCTTGACAAGATCGTCCATTCATCTAGCGGGATGCTGCGTTTGCCAGTTCGTGGCCGCCACTCAAGATTTTTCTTTGCCCCAACGGCCATCTGTTCTTCGAGCTCACTGCCACTTCAGCTTAGCGACTCGCTGAGCGATGTCGGTAACTTTAGTTCGCCTAAGGATCTCCTCGATTCTGATTGGATCGCGTAGAACAAGTTAAAGGGTGATTTAAATAAAAGTAATGAACTAATCATTATTATTGTCATTTACTATTATTTATTTGTTGTTGTTACATTTATAAAACTCTAAATTACCTCACGAATACGATCACTTTGAAATGTGTGATACATATTTTTACTTAATCAACTAATCACTTTTAGGTATTATCCAGAAACTTCATCGATATAAAATAGATTATTGTTTGTGGTTAACTATGCGGTTTAAACTTAACTTGATACGTCAAGGTGCATCAATAAAAAAAAGCGGAAAAATATTAAACAGCAAAACCTATCTTTGTTGTGCACAACCTTCACTGTAAAACATAACTAGATACTATAACAATACACAATACAGATAACATTTTGATAAAATTTAAAATTTCGTTGTAGATTTAATCACTATAGTGTTATCGTTGTTACCAACAATCGTTAACAAGATTTTGCACTTAGCATATGAATGGTTTAAACATTTCCTCTTCCTGATCGACTTTCGTTAATATGTAGTAAGAAGCATGGAAGGAGAGGAGAAGAAAGTTGAGATAACAACTTAACAACTGTTGTCACACTGATCCCTACTCACTGGGCGCATCAGAATTATCAGCGCTGCGGTGCTTTTAGCGCTGCAGTATTGTGCTGAGATGCGTACCATTTCCGGCATATTAAATAATGTTTTTATTTTGTTATAATTTTTTTAGTTTTAGACGCAATTATGCCAGAATAAATGATTTTTCTTTCTTCTTTCTTCTTTCTAGCTGTCTCGTCTCCTCCGTCAGTCGTATTCCTCATATCTGAGGGTCGTGACCTCCTCCATCCATAAGGCTTGATTTTATGATCTTTCGCCATCTCCATCTATCCTCAGCCACTCCGAGAGTCTCGTTGTTCATGGTTAGGTCTTGGCCATATACGGAAACTAAATGGGCACTAAAACCAAGTGAAATGTTGACCTTCTGGGAAACTAATTATGATGCCTTTTTTTTAACTGGAAAATGCCTGACGCGCACCATCGACCCGGATAGAGTCGCTGGTTATGTCCGAGTTGCACGGACTAAAACCCAGTGTGTTCCGTCAACGTGATATGACCGGGGAGCCAGGTATCGCTCGCGCATGGACGCAAGCAAGGTGTGCCTGCTAACTCGATATTGTTAGGTTATAAAAGGATCTTAATTCTTAGTACATCAATGCCATCCAACGTACGTAGCAGGCAACCGATCTTGAGCTAAGCCTTGCTCAATCAATCGTGATTTCTATTATGTGCGTGACTGTCGGCATTTGTAAATGCATGAACTTCGCATGCGGTGGTTGAGTTAACGGCTACATTGCAACAATCGCAATTTTAGAGGACAAATCGGATATTCTTACGTCACGTACTTGGCTTCAAGGGACTTATAAAATCGTCACCATTCTCTGAAACCTTTTCCACGTTTATTTTCACATTGAGCCAAATTCTATTAAGACGGAATCCTCTTAAATATTAGTAATTTACAAAGAGTGTGCAGTCACAACTCAGGACCCTATAAAATCAAATGACAATGGTTCATCAACGTAAATCAACCTTAGAAAAGAAAATCTCACCCTCGCTAATGTGTCTCCATGCACCAGATCGGACGTAGTCATCAGCAGTGCAGCCGTCTGCAACAGCTTGAGCTCCAGTACTCCTGCCTGTCCTAGGTTGTATAGGCAGTCCACCACATGCCTGGCTCCCTTCGCGTCTATACCTTGCTGAGCTATAAGACGCTGGATTGTACCCAGGCAGAACTGCAAAAAAAGATTTTATTTAATCAATAGGTTTTTTCTTCATTTTGTGTGATCTAAACATGATCTGCTTACTAGGAGCAGTAGGAACCTTGTGGAGATAAACCTTTCTTTCTTAAATACAATAGAGATTACAGAGAATAAATGGACGTATTAAAATGAAAACGTTCCAACCCACACGACATTCAAATTGAGTAATCTTAATTTTAAGTTAAAAAGAGTAATGTTCAGTAACAGACCAATATTTCGCAAATCTGGTAATGAGAGTCGTTAATAGGTTTTTTTTTTCTCTATTTTAAGTAATTAAACACTTACTTATTTACATCACATCATCAGATAATTGGTAAAATAAGCCATAGAACGTTTTTAATTAATTGCATTTTGCTTCAGGCAGTTACAGAATGATTTTCTCAAAAGTGTTCCAAATATTTGAATAGCAGAAATAAAAGGTTTGCCTTGTCATTTAACATGAATATTTTACTAAAAATTATAAACTTACTCGATCCTAACCTTTCACAATTTCAACTTCTTGCTAATTTATAGTAAAAAGTCTGTTTAAATAGTCGATTTAAACAGAGTTTTCACTTTAATAGATACCTACAAGAGGTGAAACATGCATTATTGTTACGTATTTTAATATCGTGGATAAGGATTATAGCCAAAATAAATCAAACACAATCATAATCAGCCATAATTTTTTAATATTGTGCAAAAATAAACGAAAAAAAACTTCTACAAAAATGAAAAAACTTCTACAAAAATGAAAAAACTTCAACAAAAATGAAAAAACTTCTACAAAAATGAAAAAACTTCTACTAAAATGAAAAACAAAACACTTAAAATTGCAAAAAAGTAACAAAATTTACTCCTCATCTGAATTTTCAACTTCAAAATCAGGAGTTGTGCCTAATCCATCTACATCATCTAGGACGTTAACATTTCCTTTGAGGTTTTTATAAAAATGTAAGCAATCTCTTGGAATGAAGGGGTACAATAGTGCTCTAATAGTAAAGAAGATGGAAACTCAGCATTTTTTGGGGACACAAAAATTAGAGAAAAACATCGTGAATAGAAAAGTTTCTGTTGACAAAAATAAAATAAATTGGTTGAAAATTAAAGAAATATTATTGAGAAAAGAAAAACTACACTCGTTATTTATCAAAACTGCAGAAGGTTCAGAAGAAATAAGTATTGAAAAAAAGATGAAGGGCAAAGTCTTACCTATAAACGAAAGTTTGTTGTGTCCGCTATATCCCAATGGAAAAGAGATCGCCCAAGTAAAATTGGATGATCTGAGATCGTTGTACCCCTTCATTCCAAGAGATTGCTTACATTTTTATAAAAACCTCAAAGGAAATGTTAACGTCCTAGATGATGTAGATGGATTAGGCACAACTCCTGAGTTTGAAGTTGAAAATTCAGATGAGGAGTAAATTTTGTTACTTGTTTGCAATTTTAAGTGTTTTGTTTTTCATTTTTGTAGAAGTTTTTTAATTTTTGTAGAAGTTTTTTAATTTTTGTTGAAGTTTTTTTCATTTTAGTAGAAGTTTTTTCATTTTTGTAGAAGTTTTTTCATTTTTGTAGAAGTTTTTTCATTTTTGTTGAAGTTTTTTCATTTTTGTAGAAGTTTTTTCATTTTTGTAGAAGTTTTTTCATTTTTGTAGAAGTTTTTTTCGTTTATTTTTGCACAATATTAAAAAATTATGGCTGATTATGATTGTGTTTGATTTATTTTGGCTATAATCCTTATCCACGATATTAAAATACGTAACAATAATGCATGTTTCACCTCTTGTAGGTATCTATTAAAGTGAAAACTCTGTTTAAATCGACTATTTAAACAGACTTTTTACTATAAATTAGCAAGAAGTTGAAATTGTGAAAGGTTAGGATCGAGTAAGTTTATAATTTTTAGTAAAATATTCATGTTAAATGACAAGGCAAACCTTTTATTTCTGCTATTCAAATATTTGGAACACTTTTGAGAAAATCATTCTGTAACTGCCTGAAGCAAAATGCAATTAATTAAAAACGTTCTATGGCTTATTTTACCAATTATCTGATGATGTGATGTAAATAAGTAAGTGTTTAATTACTTAAAATAGAGAAAAAAAAACCTATTAACGACTCTCATTACCAGATTTGCGAAATATTGGTCTGTTACTGAACATTACTCTTTTCAACTTAAAATTAAGATTACTCAATTTGAATGTCGTGTGGGTTGGAACGTTTTCATTTTAATACGTCCATTTAACCTAGAGCAGAAATAAATTTCACAAAAACATTCCTTGCTTTTTAGAACGTTTTTGTGAATTTAGCCTTAAAGGGGTGCCTTTTAAAATGTATTTCTCTAAAACGTTCCAGTCTACTTGAAACGTTTTTCTGAATTAGATATAAATGGATTTAGATTTCACGAAAACGTTCTAGGCTGATTGGAACGTTTTTGTGAAATGCTTTTATTAATTACATGTATTTCTCAAAAGTGTTCCAAACTGCTTAGATCATTTTCGTGATAGTTATAATGTAAACAATATCAAAAATATAATTGAACAAAAACGTTTCAAGTAACTTAGTTCATTTTAGGGAAAAAAAAAGAAAAGCCACGCCATAGACAACAAATATGTCAAAATGGTTTCAAACAGGTTGGAACACTTTTGTGTTTTTTAAATTCAGACCGTTCATATGTATGAGTTGGAACCCTATCGTTACTTTTACCCCTACAAGCAAGATATCGTAGAACCTTTTCGATATATGAAAGAACCATGCTCACTGACCTCATTGGTGTAGCTAACTCATTTTTGGACATGTTGTGGGTTGGAACGTTTTCGTTTTAATACGTCCAAATCTCTTACTTTAACTTTGATACAGAGGGATATTAAGACGAATTTAGGACCATATTAGAACTTAAGTATGTAACTCATTACTTAAGTACTTAGCAAAAATGGCAGCGGTCAGAGATGATCTTAATAATGAATTTAAATAGGTTACTCAGGAGCTATTGTTTTAAGATAATCTCAGGACGCGTGTTCATGTCGGCGTATTCATATAGCATATAACAAGTACATAGAACATAGTATATATCTATGACTAAGGTGTTGGCGTGTGTCATGACGAACAGCGAATCGTACGCCTCTGCGGACGACATCACTTGCCACGCGTCGAAACACGAGTTCTGAAGTCCTGATGCAACATTCATGCATATTTCATGATTTTTGCTCACATTTCGCTTTCAAAGAAGGACTTATCTATAAGGTTCCTGTATTTCCCTTTACTCATAGGGCCATAGCACACACGATACTTTTAGTCGCTAAAACGAGCGATTCTGATGCTGCAACCGAACAGTTTTGGTGGAAACAGTCGCAAAATCGCCAATCGCCGATACTAAAAGTAACGTGTGTGCTATGGCCCATAATGAGCTATAAATGTCTGTTCAGTTCAGTTATTTCTTGGGTAGCAATCATAAAAAAAGCAGCGATAGCAATAAAGCAGAGATAGCCGAGTGGGAGGCCGTAGGACTGCAAAGTCAAAGGTCTCGGGTTCGAACCCACGGTACACACCTCTGTCAATAAATCGTTAAGATTTATCTTTTAGAAGATATGTGTGTATTTATCATATAAAATAAATTATCGCTCGCTAACGGTGAAGGAAAACATCGTGAGGAAATTCCATGCCTGAGCGTGTCTAAAAAGTGCTTGAGGGTGTGTGAAGTCTACCAATCCGCACTTGGCCAGTGTGGTGGACTATGGCCTAACCCTTCTCATCATGAGAAGAGGCCCGAGCCCAGCAGTGGGACATGTATTAGATACAGGGCTGCTATTATTATTATTATTATAATCATTAAATTGATAGGTACCAAGTTTGTTGCTGATACTCATCAGGTCATTGGTCTACTTTATAAATAATTTTTCCATAGAAATTGTAGTAGTAAACACTTATGACGTCATACTGTATCATTATTGTAAAGAATAAATTACTGAATAGAATACATAATCGACATTATGCTATACTTAGATGGAATTATGTTTCAATTTGTATGTAATGATGTATGGCATCATGAGATAGGCATGTAGTGATTGTAGTGTAACATCATGGTACCTATCCTAAGACTAATCTGGCCTTGACTTATTAGTCTTTATTACAAAGACAATAAAATATCAACTGAGACATAATATCTATGATGTTGTTACTATTGAAGTGGAAAAGCCCCAACTCATTTATCACATATAGTTTTGCTATAGTTTTGTACATTTCGTTGAACAACAATTTCCTGCCAGGCAAGCGTACAAGCGTGTTATAGATTCTGTCACGTTTGTGTCATATAAAAACGTAACTTAATCTTTCTAGCTCTTGTATGCTTGCCTCCTTGAAATCAGAGGTCTATCACCAGGCTGTATCTCATGAAGCATGATGTATTTATTGCCTCTATAATAACAAATACTAAAAACCGAATAAAATAAATATTTAAGAGGTGCTCCAATACAACAGACATGATTTTTCTTTTGCCGTTTTCATAGATAATGGTACAGAACCCTTCCTGCGCGAGTCTGACTTGCACTAGGTGCATTTTTTTTCAATGTTGTTACCTTGATAATCTTCAGGTCCTTGGATTCACATCCTTGCACTAATGGATAAAGGATCTGGTTGACTACTCCATAGAGTGAAGCTTGAGGGTTATTGGCCGCTAGAGACAGCTTTTCTATAGCCTCATCACATGCCTGAAAAAGAAAAGATCACTTATATAGTGTTCTAGTATGTTGGATATATATTAACATTAATTTAGGTGTATGAGAATTGAAAATGTTAAATAAAACATGTATGTTATGGTTGAAGTCAGGCATCCAAGGAACTGCTGTACGGTACAGCAGTTCCTTGCACGAACTTTCCAGTTAAAGAATTTACTTTTTTAATCAATATTACATGATTCACATCACTCTTGGACAAGCCGTTGGTCCTTTGTTTTCACACAATTTTGGTGACACACACTATGACATAATAATGTCAAGTAAAACTCAAGCCTTTGTGAACTGTAAGAGCTATACTTATTCTAAGTTTTTATTTTATTCATTAGTGTCAAGGATTCCAACACATTACTTATAATCGCATAGCAAACTCTTACTAAATATAACGACATTGAGCCAACATATCTTTAATGTTTAGGGGATTTTGTAAACATCTTCAAAATCTATCAGGTTTACATATTACATTACCTAAATAAAATTATAAATGTAAGGAATAAGTACTCATTATGGAACTACTACTGGATTATTTGTCTGTATGTGTTCAAGTTGTGTACACACACAATCCTTACTAATATTATTAATGTGAAAGTATCCGTCTGTCTTTTAAGCTTATACAACTAAACTACTGAACCCATCTTGATAAAAATTGGTATGGAGATAGTACAAGACCTGATAGGTCAAGGAACACATTTAGTAGGTACAACTACTTCTTATTAGGAAGACTACAGCCCTACAGGCAATAACTTGCTCACAAGACATACTTACTTTATCTTATATAGTCAGAGGAATTATTTATTGTGTGACCAATATCACTTGTACTAAGAAACAGAAAAAAAAACAAGCAGGAATTGAACCTGCAATCTTCTGCACACCAGGCAGCAGTAGGTCGCAGGTCCAAATCCTGCCAGACCCATATTTTTTTGTCAACTCGTAGTATAATTGCCTAAGCATAGCTAAATGCTATAAGATAATCAATAAGAAGACAATATCACATGTTTGTCAGATTCATTTTATTTTTCAATGTTTGTGCAATTTGCTTATTATTGCAAAATAAAATTTATTCTTCTGAATCTTTACTTCCCTAAATGAAGACAAAATGATGTTAGAATTTATGGACACTCTTTATTTTTTTTAATCAATAAGCGATAAATATTGCAAAGATATTGTTATCACTCCACCCCCCAAACTAATTAACTTTACATGTGTAATATCCAGAAATTATATTCAATTTCATTGGTTTATCTGGGTCAGTAGTTTATGAATTGATAAAACTTTATGTGTAGGCTTTGTTATAATCGCAGCCAATAAATAAACAGCTTAGAGATTATTTACTGAAAAAATAAATGAGTTCGACATTGAAACATGTTGGGGCTATTTGGTTTAAAATTTTCAAAGGCAAATACCATTCAGCCGGATACAACTTAATGTTTTAATCGTAGTACAGGATTTTAATTATATTTTAAAATGACTAATAATAACACTGGAACAATAAAAACCTCTCTTATCTGAGGATACTTCTTCTTCGTCTCAAGGCTCAGTGTCCTGAAGTCATTTTGAAGGACTTCCATGAATTTCTTCGTGGAGTCATCGCCGGTTACAGCGCTAACGAACGCCATTATTTAATTTATTGCCACTAATTCACTTATTCACATCATAATTTACGTAAAAAACTATAGAAATTCAATTTATGCCATGTACACACACAATCGACATCATAATTTTCAGTTCGGGAACCAAACTGTATCGAAACGAATTTTATAAGAGAAACAAAATTTATTTTCTTAAAAGTGTCTGATAATATTCATGATTAGTTTAAAAATTAATAAGCATGTAAAGCAATTTTGTATGGTTAGAGTAGAGTTACAAGAATTAATTATTTTTGAGATTTCTGTTAATGATAATTCTGAACGAGCTGCTTCGACGTTTTCAACGTTTTATTACACGTAAAATCTACGATAGTCATGCTATGTGAGACTTATTTAAAATTTGTAACTTGATTATTTATTATTAGGGCTGTTTGTAACATAATTTTATTTTTTAAGCAAATCAAGGATAAACAATTACATTAAATTTTCATATCACTGAATTTCCGACTACTACATCTTCAAAACTATGTATTTGACATTTTGCATTTTGTGCTAGTAACGAAACGTAATGAAGTTGAAAGTGTGGCCAGTGGGAATTATTATTTAAATGGCAGTGTAAATTTTCCCCACTGTCTATAATTTTATTGCACTCATAGTTAATTAAATTATGCTAGATAAAGTGATTTTGTAGAATAAAACGATGCTTTAATTAGATTTATTAGATGTTTAATGTGGCTGCCATTTGAAACATATGGAATTGATTTGATATTAGTGATTGTACATAGTTCGTAACATAAAGTGAGGCTGGTCTAATCAGCCAGTAGAATTCAGCTTATAGGAGCATTACAAGGATCAAATTACAAAGCACGCTTTGCAGAATATAAATCGTAAATAATTATATGAAGTGAAAGTGAAAGAAGAAATGCAAGTGATCGATGATGACCCACTTTTCACGGTTATTTTTTTCTAGTATAGCAACATCGATATACTGATTGTGCAGAAGAAAAAACAATGGTGTGATTCCAGATTTTTATTTGTAAGTATTTATAGAATCCAATATCAATTTAGCTAAAGTAACGTTTCAGTGTCGTTAAAAACGTTCACCCCGAAACGTTCGCCCGAAGATGCCGATACCGAGGTATAAAACGCATAATTTCAGGTAGAAATTGGTTTTGAGAGCTTGACGTGCTGTCATTTCAGTTTTTTATTCTATTTATTCAGCTTGATTCAGCTATGCGCCATTTACTGCATTAGAACGGCCTCTGTCTGCAAATTTTAGCACAACTGGTCATAAAAATCGTCACGATATAAGTGTAAAATGTATGTATAATCGTGTCTGGTATGTGTAGTTAGCAAGTGTCTATTTCGTGAAACAACTTTGTAGATTTTCATGCCGGCACCTAGTTTTCGTTATTTCAGTGTCGTTTGCATAGTTTTTTTGTCGTGATATGCGTCACAGTTGAGCGGTGAGTACAAACCCGGTGGACAGTCCTACCGTCACTGGGGATACGTGTTTAGCACTTGGGTAGAATCATTAGATCATGCAATAGTTGCACTGTAAACAAGACGGCATGTTCGTGTTTCACCTTGTAAATAACAAGTCTAGTATTACTCGTCGTCTTGGCACGCTAATTTCGTTATTTTTGTGAAAGTTTGAGCTAGAAACTTATCAGATATGTTGATGAATTAATTAGGAGCTAAGTCTATTGTGATTAAGATGTTAGGAGATAATGTGTGTCATTGGCATAGTGTTTGTTGGTGATTCACTATGTTAAAATCTACTGTTTACCAGATTACTTATGTATTATTCTGTTCATCTAATTGGTTCTTTAATTAAATGTTTGATGACCTAGATATTCACCCTGATATTACATTACATTTACTTTCGTGGTTTTGATATGATTATATTCATATGTTCCGAACATAGTATAGTAAAAGCAATCCCACCAAAAACATTTCCATGTAAAATTTTGCCCAGACGAGGCTATAATATGTACTACAATGTCAATACGTTATCAGATCATGTAAAGCCCAACTTCTTTCTTCAGTGGCCCTTACTTTCCAAGCCATAACTTCCCTAACTCTACACCTTAGTCAAAATATGAGGCCTAATTTGACTTTTTTGTCAGAAGTGTACTAATACAAGCTTACATCCATAATTTTAGCTTTCTAGAACTTCAGGGAACTACCCTTAAAGTCAGTGACGAAATCCGGGATTTTAGATATTAATAAAATCTAATCTATCTATTTATTTATTATTAATGTATAAGAGCTATTCAATTGAAACTTTGTATATTTAATAAGTTTGGTACTGGTTACATATCCTAAATATTGTTTATCTGGTATAATCTAAACCAAAATTATAAGTGCTCAAATAATTACAAAACACTTAGGTATGTAATGCCCTTTGCTTCGCTGGCTCGTCTTGGCGGAGCCACTACCATGGCCCCAGATATGTCTTAAGCAGTACATTATATTTGTTCTCTATCTTTTAATGTACAGTATATCCAAACATGTCTAATATTATCTTAGATTCAATTAAATTGCCTCTTTCAATCTGTTAAATTATTGATTGACATTTAAAAATAGAATGTACAACTACACATTCTTAATTGACCATTGAGGTTACTATTGTGTGACAACTTTTTGCTTTTAATATGAAATATATTTCAATGGCACATTGTTTTGTCAAGTTTTCATTTTAATTTCACCAAATGACTTGGCCAAGATAGATATTAATTAAAATTCAACTGCAAAAGTTCCATTGAACACCTAGAAATGCAATATTATAATAGCAGTCCTATTATTACTTGATGTCCCACTGCTGGGCATAGGCCTCATGTCATGATACACATTAGCCATACTTTTTTATACTCACTTATTTATTAATTTTATTTTATTTTGTTCAGAAAACTAACAGTTACATAAATATTAATTACAGCTTATATAACAGAACTGCTGACCATTTATAAGTTTTCGCATTTAAAATATGTACAGGTTTATTTTTTCCCTTTAATGTTAGCGAGTGATAATTTTCATGATAAATATACACATATCTTATATAACCTAGTTTATCTACTCCATTCTATTTAATTCTATCACTTAGATATAAACATGTGGCACTGTAATTCTGCCGCGCTTAGGAAAAACGCATTAACTACCTTTTTACAACTTCTGAGAAAAACATGTTTTTTTTTTCTTATTTTACTTGTATCTCCGGAACGAAGCTAGCTATTGATGTGAAATTTAAACTAGGGGTAGCAGCGGAGTATACGATACACTCTGGCTTTTATTAATATTACTAAAATATTATGACAAAGTTATAGAGCTCGTTTTTCTGATTCCAAATATGAATTTAAGTCAATTTCGCAAAAAATCGCACTTAGTGCGTTTTTCATAAGCGCGGCAGAATTATGCAGATAACATAAACAATGTGTGATTAGTCTAGTATTTTAATAATACTAATAATAGGGTAGTATCCTTGGCTTTCATCTTTTATGTTGTAAGTATTTTGTTTCTTAGTGTTATTGTACAATTTGTGTTATAAATAGACAGTAAAAAATAATAATTATTTAAGTGTTTGGTATCAAATGAAAGGTGGCGAGCACACAAATATATATACTTGTCATATTGATTAAGTTAAAGGCTATAGTTTAAATGTGGTTGTACAGTTCTCGCAGTCCTCTCTGTGTAGCATATTTAAAAAATAAATAATTATGTTGTAGTTTTTAAAGTTAATTATTCAAAAGTTCAAATGTTTAATGCAAGAGCTTACAATCATGTTAAAATTGTTTTGGATTTTGTGCTTTGTTTGTGCAATGTTTTTTGAATTGAATTAACTTTTGATTGTACAGTGCTGCACCCTCAACTAGCAGTAGAGGTTTTTTTGATCTTGATAATCCTTAATGGTTTTATTGTATTGATTTAGTCTGGTTTCCTCTAAAAATTGCTTTCTCAAACACATCTCCTCTACGCTTTTATGGCCTTAGTCATATCTTGACCATTTTCATTTAATTCACAAAACAAGAATGGTTGACTGTTTATCCACTATGAACCTTCTGTCTAATATTACATTGTGGTTAACCATTGATACTGCAGTATCAATCCTCTGGTCAATGTTCTTTAAGTTCACGACATTGGTATAGATGGCGTTACTGTGTGTGATTTTTGTATGGAATCGAGTGTGAGAATTTTTAAATATGTTTTTTTAAATTTTATTTGCTGCCTGTTGCCCGCGGATTAGTCCTCGTAGAATTCGTTGTTTCAACTAGCTAAGCTAATAGGTGGTTATACCTGCGTTAATCTTTACTCGGCTCCTATGGAGTTTAGCGTGATGTTATCTGAATATCTTGAAACTTTTCCTAAGAATCAGGCTATTAAATGTAAAAAAACAAAATCAGAGCGGTTCCAGAGATTTCTGTTATCAAACAAACAAACTATCTCTCTGTCGCGGTTTCGCCCTCCTTGTAGGTACATCGATAAAAATTGCCTAAGTTTAACCAAAACACAGTTCAATTTTATTTATATACCAGAAAATAGTAAAATGCCTCAACAATTTTCTTTGCACATTTATTAATAGCGGCGGCATAACTTAACCAACTCTAAAATGAGTCAATCATATTAATTACACAGTAGGAAATCGATCATTCACCTACCATAAATCTGGCACTACAGTAAATTAGCTCTTAAATAGTAGTATGACTAATAAATAGTTCATGTATTACGCCTATGACCTGAGTAATTTGTGATAACCTCCTTTGTTTGTACGGCTAGTGAAATGTTAGTTCAAGTTTCGTAATCTAATGTCGTAATTAAAATCACGCTAAAACGCACTGATTAGCTATGACTTGTCAAAAGTTTGAAGCATGATCTGCTATTTAAATATTTGCGTCTTATTGCAGATAATTTTGGAAAATGTAGCCTTTTTAAAAGCAATATCTAACTATGAGATCTATAGAGCGTATTTAAACTAAGCTTACTTTGAATAAAACACTTGTCTTTTTGGCACAAAGGCAAAGTCTACGCTAAGTCTAAGTATGCTGTTTAGATCTCAGCCTAAATCTGTGACCTACTAGCTTAGTTCTCTTAAGGCGAAATGAGAATGCAATAGTTAATAAGTGCTGTCAAACTTTTCTATTGATCAGTACTCTTAACGTTTGATTTTTCTATGTATTGTCGTCAAGTTAAGCTCGAAAATCGTCTGCACTTGTAGGACACTAAAGTCCAGTTATCTTACTTCCATGTGACGTCTGTAATTACTTAAATTGTAGGCCTAATTCTTGGATTTTTCTATAAATAATTTTCAAACTGATAACCCATATTCTTGACCTTATTACACACATAACATCACGTTTTTTCCATGGAAGTTAAACGCTGATTAATAAATGCCATTAGTCCTCACGTTTTCGATCTTCGCCTTCTAAATTTATTTAGTAATCGTTGCGAAATAGTTAATTTTGTCAGTGTTATATTTTTTTGTTTGAACGTGCGGACTTGTTTGTAATTTTTTTATTTGCTTTACCTATAAAATTTGTCTTAGCTTTCAGTGCTTACGTGAAAGAGTTTTCTGGCCGATTAGAATGGCAAGACTGATATCTATATCATATCTGCAATTTCATCAAAATCAATCCAGTAGACTTGTCGCAATATAGTTGCAAATATCCACACAAAGACCCTTACTATCTTGCCTATTTAAAATGTTACTGTACTGTAATTTTGCACTGTAGTAAATTCTACCGTTGCCCTTCACAAATGTCCATGAACTACGGTACACTTATATCACCTAGTAGACTGCAAACTTGTTTACTATCTGAATATCTTCATCATTCCTAACATGATATTCAAGTAGATAACTGTTTGCGTACACGCGATCGTCACATTTTATCAATGACTTAACGCTCTCATGGAAATGGAAGTGATAAGTGGTGTTTTCATTTTAATTAGCTCTTCAAGCAATACAGTAACGTGTAATTAAAACGTTAGATTTTATGCATCGACATTCAAAACACAGGTAAGCAAGATCGATCGCTTATATCGTTGTTCTCTGGAAGTCTTTTCATAGATAAGTTGTTGGATTTGTTTAGCAAAGCCAATAAGGTTATAGTTTTATTTGTTCTTGTCTATTCTTCAGTTTCTGATATAGGTGCATTTTTCATCTACATACTTGTGTGTCCTTTCTGCCTTTTTGGCCCACCAAAGGTTTGGTTCTTACTGTTTTTAAATAGATGTTGTTTTGTGGTGGATTGTTCTTATTTGTTACGGACTCCGAAATTAGGTAGGTTTGGCACTGCTAAACAACATTCAGCCGGGATAGGAGGATATTATTACATTTATACTAGATATTTATTTTCCTTCCCGAGCCAAATTATCCCGCTCCATCCAGACGGTATCACTATCACGCCATATTTTATGTCACCAGGCCTTCACATACTCCAAGCACTAGATCTTCAGTTAAAGATCTACGAGCTACGCCACGATGCATGTATGTCTGTGTAAACAAACACAGCTGTTGGATCGTAAATTGACTGATAAAGTCGACGTCGACGGACACTGATTTCATTTGATTTAGATGGCGATATGATATAGGTGACGTAGAGTCGTCTCGACTTTCTAGAGGCACTTGTTGCCTAGGAAATATATTGCTCGGAAGTGCCCTGTTCCCCGGATTTCTATTTGTGTCATATTTTGACTGTTAGTTATAATGTGATAGCTCTATAGGCGCATAATCACGTTCTTTGTACGTAGAGAAATAATTTTATTCTCAATCTGATAAGAGGCAAGCCTAGACCGGGCACAGTTCCAGGTTTCGTTCTACTTCTACTCAGAAATACTTGAGAAAATGCTGGCGAAAGCGGTCGTCTGCAGGTGCGCGTCGAAAGGTCTCCGAGAATGGGATTATGATTATTTCACTTAGCTGATTCCTAGTCAATGTTACTTACACGGCTCGGTGGTTAGACACGTGTAATGCTCATTGTTACCAGTGAGGGTATGCACTTTGAAAGTCAACAAATCAAAGAGTGTTAGTAGCACAATGATCCAAGGAAGCTGGCATATTATTCGTGACGAAAATGATTTCGGGATTTGATAATTATCGGTGATCTATGATCTCTAGTAATAGTGTAATTACACTAATTACCCACTTGATTCAGTATGTGTGTGTCAGGGATTTATCAATCACGTACTGATATCGCGAACTATGCCTCGTGGATGGTGTTATGATAAGTTGTATCCCCAAAATCTGATACACTGCAACTACTTGGGTTTCATTTCACGACGAATTTAATTGTTCTGTAGTTTTCAAGGGGTACTTATTTTTTCATCAACATTAAGCATTGGAAAACTTTTCCACTCCCTAATGTGGAAAAAAACAATCATTGACTATTGCCATTGTATGTTATGCCCGATGTAACCTCTATCGTGTAGTAGATGTTTATGTACAAGTGTGTATGACCACATTTATTCGATGTTGTCGTATAAATTATAGTGTCCTGTCTTATAAAACTTCGTCCCAATTTAAAGTTCTTTTATTAGGCACTTGACTAACAATTCGCATCTGAATCAAGGCTCAACTCCGCTAAATATAATAACAAAGTCGTTTGTTTAACTTCCTAACTTTCTTAAGTTGGATTCAAGTGCTGCTTAACTTGAATTGCTTTACTCAGATTAATGAGAATACGAGGACAAACATTTATGACGTCTCACAATGATGTAACAATGTTTTCTGTATCGGAAGAAGCAATAACAAAATTTAATAGGATGATAGGCATGCCACCGATTTTCTAATAACAGTGTATTATTTGCGGCTACCAATCTTCTTGCCTACACGCGAAATCTGATATTGTTGTATCATACCTAAGATTGACTTGATCTAGTCTAGACAATAAATAAATATTTTGTTAGAATTATATTTGGATATAACGATTAAATTATCTTTTTTCTATTGTTTCAGATAACCATCAAAAATCCTGCAAGAAAACTTTCCAAAACCATCCTGAAGACTTATTTTTTATTAGATATAATTATTTTCACTTAGTAATAAAGACAGTCGGGGCGGACACAAGCGAAGGATGCCAACACGAAGAGAGAGAATCAAAAGACGGACCTAGCTATTTATTTATTATTAATTAGTGTAATCCAATAACTGTTATTATTTCTAGTTAACTATATACTCTCATACATAATGAATTTATTATGAAGAATCGCTGAAGCTTGCAAACTATTTATTCACTTATTTAATCATGATAGCGAATATAGTAAGGATTTGAAGCAATTGATAAGCTATGGACAATATGGCGTCGAACGTGACCTTGCGAAGCACCAAACAGAGGAAAGACAACTTAATAACGAGGAAGCAGGATAAGTCTCCGGAGAAGATGATCAGGGGGACGCGGGGGGCGTACAGAGGCATCCCGTCGACGTCGAAGAGGGCCGAAGAGGATGAGACGGGCTCTACGGAAAGACTGGATAGACCAAAGAAATTCATATCACAGAACAAAAGCAGTTATGGGCTCGGGAAGAGGCCTGATTTCTCGTTGAAGAACAGGAATGTGCATTTAGCTTCGTCTCGGTATGGCCAGGTGAGTCTATTTTTATTTTTGCTAGCACTTACGCTACTTTTTGCATCAAAGATCTGTGATTTTACGGTATCGCTGCTACATCGCGTTTTGACAACTCTCTTCATTCGTATCGTAATCGCTCGTTTTTGCGATGAAAAGTAGCGTGTTTGCTTTGGCCCTTATTGATATAAATGCATATTGAATTGAAGTCATATAGACACCAGTTTATCAGATTATGCAGAATATTTGTCATCTATTTGAGACTGTTCTCTATCGTTGTTTCGATTTTCTCAAAGGTGTCTAGGACGATTAAACAAATTTTGGACTGGCGATTATTCGCGTACGGTTTAACTTCACTATACTTATTGATATGATTTTACGAGAATTAGCACGATTAAATTATTTACCTTTCGGTGCTTGACGTTACGACAAGGTTGCACTAAGCAACATGCAACGCGAATTATAAAAAAGATATTTTGACTATACATACTTATTATAAAAGATCTAGGGTTAACAGGAGTCATCATCTTCTGAGCTTTTCCCAATAACATTGGTATCTGCTTCCACGAAATATTTGATTAAAAATATTGAAAGACGGTCTAGAAAATTGTCGTCCTTAGCCTTTTCAAAAGCCAAATTAAAAAAAAACCATTAAATATTGTTATACCAATTAGTTACAATAGTAGGTATTCCATTGAAACCTGCACCGTTCTTTAATCTGCAATACAGAATAGAAGATTGCTAAACGACTGAGTACCGGATGCTGCTCATTCGAGCTCGCCATATTCAAAAGACTGAATTATTCTATCAGCTAGTTAGCGATACAATGATTTACGTTTAGATTGACTTATTTGGCGTTGACCAACCGTGGTTTTTTAATGTTCGATGTATGCTAACGAGTGATGCAGTCCTGATTAAGTGGTTATTGTAGCCAGTAGAGAATTTGCCTTCATCTAAGTTGGGTCTGACCTTAGGAGTAATTGTCTGGGTGTTAATTAGATGGCCTAATTCAGGAATCGTGTTCTATCGATACTCGTTTTTTATATTGCTACACTAAATTAGAAGGGCCAGGTGCAATCTTTAAAGTCCCTAATCACACTTCTAATACTCAGGATACTCTCCTGTCGGGTTGGCATAAAATTTTCGAGATAGATTTTGCCGCGTTTTCGTCATTTTCCCAATATTACAAAAGGCGATAAAATCTATCCAGCGCTCTTTATGCTGATCCATTTGGGTAATAACAGGGTCATCAGACCAAAACACTGAATTCTGAAACTAACCGATCATAAAACCGAAAACCCACGTAAAAATGCGAAAACAATAGCAGTGTCAATTTGGTACGGCGTAGGAGTGCTATTGTCAGGTCAATTGAGCAGGGTCGACACCTCGCAGCGTTTGATCAGTCGACAAAAGGACTTGCCGACATGGTCATACGGAGTTACTGCGGACCTCTCGGTTTAAAATGGGCTTTAGTTGTCTTTGGTGGTGTCAGTGAAGTTCTTAAAGAGTTTGTGGCTGTTTAGTGAAATATTTCGTTTGTAAGGAATCATTCTGATTCATTTTCACTGTCGATTATCTTAATCTTTGTTTGACTGTGCTTGCTTTAGCGTTAGTCTTGTAAATTTTGCTTATGACCTAAAGTTAAATCTTTGCTCTTCTGCTAGCAAGAAAATTAGAGGCACCTAATCGGTTATAGCAATTTATTTTTAGATCTTATTAGTCAATTTGACCGGAAGCCGTTCATTCCAAAAATATACTCGATTTTGATCACTATTTATTTAAACAGAAAACGTAGTTTTCTGTGAAACTAGTGCATCTGCATTTTTCTTTAGATGTCCATGAGTATAATAAACCTTCTGTGACTTTATGCTTGTTTGTAGTATACTTGCAAAAATATAGTCAACATGTGAAGTGTTAGTTTAGCGATTGACAAAATGCCATGACCTATGTTTTGAAGAGCTAATACTAGACTGTTAGTGTATGTAAATAAATACATAGTTACAATGGGGAAGAGCTTCACGACACTGTGTGATATGTGCCAGGTAAATATTACTTGAAGTAATTGTTTGCTAAGATAAGATTTTGTTAAATCCGTTTAATGAAGTTTGAGGAGGTGTGTCGAGTTATGGAACTGCGACACACCTCTCATCGTGTGATTAAGAGATCGAAAATAAAAATTCGAAAATAAAAATTCGAAAATAACTATATTACGCTTTCACGCCTAAGCGGTTTTGACATGAGACCTTAGGATCAGGCATGCTTTAGTCTGCAGGTAACGCCGCGAGGTACAGCTAGTGTGCAATAAATGATGTAAACACATGTAGTGGTCGAGTAGATTTAAGCAATATAATATAAAAACTCGGCTACACGGTGGAATCTGGGACGCCAATGCACTGCGGATTCATACGAGTCAAATGTTCATTGTTAAAAGATGAAACGGCCTAGGAAGATGAAATCAATGTAACAAAAAGTTACATCTATTTAAACAAACTTTGTTAATATTTTCTTCCTTGTCTCGTAACCAAAATTCGCTAACAAGTATAACACTCAATTGCACAGATTTTACAAAGCATGTGACAATAATTTTCACAAGCAACTAATTCGTTAAAATGTACTGTAATTATTTGAACACGGTATCATAAATACATATGATCTCACTTAGATCGATTTTAATCAATGTAGCCTAACACTGAGAGGAGCGGACAGAATTTGCTACACATTTTCAAAGCTATGATAGATTGCTCTGCTTGGCATATTATCGATCAGTTGGTGAACTAAACTAGCGATTATTATTTCGGATGCCTGAAGGATTACACCTGGGACTTCAGTAGTACCTATATCACGTCCCATGTTAGCTGCGAACTGACTGACCTTACAAACCTGAACCTTAATATATCGCGAAGAAGAGGTTTTATTAGAATCTTCTGAAATGTATTTTGTACTTTTAGCTCTAGGATAGTACAGTTTGGTCATCTCCTGCCCATATCTCAATGAGGGCTTACGCATACGAATACGAACGTACGAATTCACCGCTAGGGATGCTTGTGTAGCGTGAGGTCTCCGAAATGTCAAATGTCACTATTTGCAGGTTGGCTATGCGGTCATTAGGGTTATAAGTGTCTATAGAGGCACTCCGTACCACATAATATTTTTGTTCTAAAATGTTTGTCTTCAAAACGCCCCAAAGAAATGTGCCTTTATTAAAACGTATAAACTCAATGATTGGAATAAATTAATATCTGTTAACAAACCTCGACAGATCTTACTCTACAGTGGCGCCACCTTGTAGAACAAAAAACGATGACTTGGGGTCAGCGCAATATATTTTATCCTTTTTATCCTTCCACACATTCCTATCAGACATCATTGCAGACGTCTGCACGTGTAGTGTAGTGGTTTAAGCGGTCGCCTCGCCGCTCTCCTCTGCACTGGTGTTGTGGGTTCGATCCCCACATGGGACAAATCTTTGTGTGATTCGCAAATATTTGTTCTGAGACTGGGTATGCTTGAGTGAGTGAATGTGTGTATTTGGCCTTGTCATTGGGACCATTGGATAGTGTAATTGCTTCTGGCGTTCTATCTAATGTAAAAAATCCAAATTTATCTTAATTTATCTTAAATTTATTGCAGCAACTTCCAGCCATGTCATCTGTCACGCGATCGATCCGTCTTTACTTCGGTCTTCTTTTCCTCAGATGTCGATGGTTTTACAAAATAACCTGACTGTCAATATTTTATTGTTAAATCGCCACGCTATACGTTCTGCTATGTTATATTCCGGCTTATAAACAATTTCGACGTCTCGTCGCCGATCTAATACAAATTTGTTTACGATTATACAAATATTTGAGCTTTACACTACACTTGTGTACTACATATTATGTGTGCCTTTCTATACGCCGATAGATATTCAACAGTGTCAGAGGTAGTATTAAAATTTACCCAGGCACTTAAATTTGCAGCCATTTGGCGCTGTGACCTTATTCTGCGGCTTGGCACCGGTGCTTGATTGCGAAGGTTGAGGGTTCGAGCCCCGTGAGGTCAGCCGGGAATCAATGTTCTAGATTTTGACCCAGATGTTAGTGTTAGTTATAGGCTTGATATGTTATGTAATCCGCCGGCTCGATCGGTGTATGAAGTTACTCACTTGATCCCTTTGATGTCGTTTTTTGATTTGAAGGGTGTTATAATTTATTTTTTATATTCTAGCTTTAACGACTATGCACATATTTTTCAATTAGGAATCGTTATAACAAATCAAATGAGTCCAATCTTAATGGGTTTGCTAGTAACCATTGAAGAGTTCCTTTTATTCCTCCAGGATCTGATCAGTTGGTATCTAATTATTATTATCGTATTATCACCGATTATTGCTGCGTTTTTTCTAAGATTTGTTAACATTTATGCAATTTTTAAAGCCTGTTAAATAAGTTTGTAACGTATAATTTGCTTTAACAACATAAATATTTACGACACAGTATGTATATCTATCCGAATCAAATAATCTAATTAATCCATTTCTGCCTGCTTATGTGACTACTTCGGAAGGAAGGAAAATCATACAACTATGCAAAGGTTGTCTTGCATTTGTTGTGGTTAAAAAAATGCGCGTCGGATTACCTTCTAGCGTATACTGCACGATTCTAGACTTGTATGCATCCTAATAAGTCTATGAAGTATGCAGGTCTGCAATTACATCTATACATAGTTCCTACATGGCTAATTTATTGTTTTGTATTGGAATTGTTTTACTCGAGGAAGGCTGATGACCTGATGAAGGTCATTTGAATTTGCTGGACTGCGGTATAATAGCACTCAATCTATCCAGGCCATATATTTATCTTGAATTTAATAATAGCAATGTGGACGTTTATTGCGGCAATATATATATTGCGGTTACTTTTAAATATTGTCTAGTAGGATGAGATAGAGACGATATCAAGCTCTGTTTTGTCCACATCTGTGAATTAGGATATGTATGGCGGTTTTGTATCCCACTAAATTGCTGTCCCTCAAGCGTGTTGAGTACAACCTCACTGCAGACCTGAACAATGAGCGTAGATTCCTGAAGTTATTGATCAGATAGAGGCTGAATAATAATGCAATACCGGATATTATTAACCAAAATTTCACGATGATACATCTACCTACAATATGCTCACCTAAGATAGAGAACTCATAGGATGATCTCATAATAAAGACCGATAACCACACTTCAAACTCTAATCCAATTCTCGTAAGTTAATCACCATAAAAAAAGATATATCTTTGTCATGCTTTAGTACAAAGAGGCGAACTGTTTACCTAGGCACCCTAATCTAGATAGTACGATGTTATATGAGTGATGCAAATTGCCGTAAAAATGATGATAAATTGTCGTTTATATCGAGAATGTTGTATATTGAAACTCTTTTGGCAAAAAATGCAGGCGTAGTGAGATTTTATAATTTTTGCGTCAATTGATGGATGCTATCTTCTAGGTTTATCTATTTTTCTAGCCTTCACACGCGTCTTTATTTTAAAGAAATTCAGAAACCACGTGGCTATTATTTTAATTTTTACCAAATCTCGATTCAACATCACCACAGGTGATGCTGAATCGAGATTTGGTGCAAGTAACTTATTTTCTAGCCTTCACACGCGTCTTTATTTTAAAGAAATTCAGAAACCACGTGGCTATTATTTTAATTTTTACCAAATCTCGATTCAACATCACCACAGGTGATGCTGAATCGAGATTTGGTGCAAGTAACCTAAGTTGGAATTATGAATCGAGTTCAGAATGCCAACTTAGGATATAGTGGGCTTAATCACACATATCAGTCTTGCATTGCACTCATGCACATACTAGGAACTCTAGAGCAATATGCCAACCGGAGGCGTCATTGTCAGGTGTTCCCCGCAGCCAAATGTGGAAGAGCGTCGCTCTTGCACGTCATATAAAACTAGTTGTTAAATTATAGATGCGCGCAACAAACTACCGCCTGCCCCCTCGCTAGTTCTGGCATACTTATTTGCATAGATATTTAATTTGCGTTCATTTCGTGTCCATATTGGCTTATTAGTTTGAGACTAGGAATCAAAAAGCTTCACCTTTTTAACCTTCGGGTTTATACGCTACTTATGTTTCTCAATTTAAATATACTTCTAGTACCAAGCAGTTTTTGAAATTGATTTCAGAATCTGTTATTCAGAGATCGAAATACAAAATTAGATGAGAAGATAAATTGTATTTTTCTCCATAACTCTTCCTAAATTCATTCGACATTGGTTTCGATCAAAAATATCCCAGAATTTTCATTGGCGTTCGTGTTAAAACAATAAACGTGTTAGTAATTATACTAGAATACGTGTACAAATAGTCAGAACTACGACAACAGACGCAATTGACGTAATACGAGACATTTAAAAAAAATAAGTAAATAGAATAAAAGTCCAAAAAGAATGGGTACTTATTTTTAACTTTTAGTTTTAAAAGTCTTCTTGAAAAAGTTTACATTCGGTAATAGTTAATTTGCCTGACGTTTCCAGTCTATTGCTTTGTCATGCCACCTTGTTTCAAAATAAGAGTTCTACTAATTACTTCCTAAAACTGATATAGGCATGTCCTAGAACGCTAATTAATTCAATAGTACTAGCGGTCAGTCACCCTATGGATAGCATGTATTGCCTCAGTATAGAGCTGGTCAATTTATCCTTTACTGGATTCAATTTAAATTGCATGTCTCTGGAAAATCGAGTAACATTTTTCCAACAAAGTAAGATTATATTCAGATTATATTGACCTGTCTCTGATTGTCGTTATTATCTATAAGTATTTATATAGAAGTTAAAAGGATTTATCTGTCTGTGTTGTATAATCACGGTTGATTAGTTGATATTGTTATAAGCACGAACTATCTCGATCTTAATAAAGTTGACGGCGAAAGGCTACGGGGCTATTACATCTACATCGATCAACCGTTGATCGATGCATTTGACGTTTATAGAGCCAATTAGAGCGCACCACGCATGCGCAGCGAGCTGTCTTACGTCGATCGATACATCTATCGGCGAAGATCATAACACCCTTACTTAAATTCGTTTGAAAATGCTACGTGTTAATCCTTCCCGCGTTGGACCTAGAATCTTGCCCATGTCACTTTGAAATTACAGTCACTGGCCAACTAGGGTTGTTTACACACACATGACCGACTTTCCTAAAAGTTTTGACCTAATAAACCTCTCTCGTTAATCGCCTGGCAGCAAACTTTTTGCAAACTTTCAGCAATAGTCGCCCAGATAACCTACATTTGATTTCCTGAGTACAAAAGATATGTGGAAAATTCTGTGAAGTTTACATAAGGCTTGTGGCGTTTACAATATTCTGGTTCTTAGAAAAAATCTGCGTGACCAGAGTCGTGTCTATATTCTTAGTTCAGAGTTCACAAATACCAACAGGAAATACCTTATTTACATACACCTTTAATTCTCAATGACGTTAGCAAAAAAGTACTCAACAGTAATAAAACTGCCCTGTTACCACAAGAATCTATTACACATGATAAACCAGCTAAGTCCGAGTGCAGTCAGCTAGGCTGATTATCGGAACTATGCGTCAATATTATGTCCGACGCGTCATTAACTCAATAAAATGAATTCATGAGTAATTTATTAATGTTTGTTTACATTTTTTTGATTCTTGGAACTATATTTAGTAAACAATTAGTCAAGTCGGTAAAAGTTATTTAATACTAGCTTCCGCCCGCGGCTCCGCCCGCGTGGTATGTCAATTAAAAGTAGCCTATATGTTAATCCAGACTATAAGCTACATGTGTGCAAAATTTCATTGAAATCGACCCGGTAGTTTTGGCGTGAAAGAGTAACAAACATCCATACATCCATACTCACAAACTTTTGCATTTATAATATTAGTAAGGATTAAGTTCCTCCTATACTAAGGGAGTACCCTCCATCTTATGGCCTATGAACCCCTACGTCTAATAGCTTTTACTCGAGCCTAAATTGGGTGTTAAACACCTCTCTGCAATATTGGTGTGATGTTATGTTATGTTGGTAACTACATGACTAGCAGCTACAATTAAAAAGGGGGAGGCGGGATAGGTTTTTTTCTTACCCGTAAGGTAATCAAATAAAAGGTCACAGGACCATTTCAAAAAAATATATATATCCTATCAATATGTATATTACTGATAAAACACTTATTGTAATAAATAACTAAAAAATAAAAAAAACTAATTAAAAAAAAGAATATTCTTAACTCGAGCGTATTCTAAATATTATAATATGTACTAATTTTTTTCAAAGAAAAAGGAACCGCCTTCAAAAACTCAAAAGTAAAAAATAAAATATTTTTTTTATATATTATACCAATTAATTATATTTTTTTGAAGTCGGCGCCAAATCACATAATTGCTGATAAGTTTACGAATGCATTCGATAGATGGCGTTGTACATATTTTCTGAATCGCGATATGATTTGGCGCCGACTTCAAAAAAATATAATTAATTGGTATTACATAATTATTTGGGTTTATTGTTTTAAACAAATTAATATAAAGGTAAGCAAAGTTTAGCGAATATTTTATTTTTTACTTTTGAGTTTTTGAAGGCGGTTCCTTTTTCTTTGAAAAAAATTAGTACATATTATAATATTTAGAATACGCTCGAGTTAAGAATATTCTTTTTTTTAATTAGTTTTTTTATTTTATTTTTTTATTATCAAATCCTTATATAAATTATCAAAAAATTCTTTCTGAGATCTTCATGATCATAAGTTATCACTACGATAAGAACAAATATGCTGAAACGTAAGCCCCGTCCAAACCTAAGCAGAGCTTTCGGTACTTTAAGGGTAGGTAAGTAGGCTGTCTCTGCTTACCCTTCAAAGCATACACAGGCATGATGTTATGTTATGTAGTGGTGAAAACAATACATAGATACACGATTGCACAAAACGTGGTTCATTAGCTATTCGTTTTTGAAGAGTTCCGTTGCCTGTCTCCAAAGATCTTCATCAGATTCTGATAAATTATGTACTAAAACCTTCCTTCCTTAAATACCGAAAACTGCATTCAAATCGGATCAGTAGTTTCCGAGAAAATCGCGAACATAAAAAGGTGACATACATACATACATACGGATCGAATACAGAACCTCTTTTTTTTTGAAGTCGGTTAAAAAGTATGAAATAATAGTTATTTTCACCACACCAGCACGAAAAAAATAAATATTAAAAAAACAAAAAACCCGAAAACAAGTATAGCATTATCTACATTAAATTCATTAACAACAAAATTTTATCTTTTCAGTTCTTTTTTTTAAGCAGTCGGGTTTTTGTTTTTTTTAATAATTATTTTTTATTTCACTCTTTTTAGTTCTTTTAACCGACGTGTTTTTTTATATCTATTAAATTTGTAGAAATCAAATCTCTTTGAGATCAATGAGCCTTAATCGTGAGTTAAACTATCAAATGCAAAAACAATTATTCAAATTCGACCGGCAGTTTCCAAGATTAGCGTGAGCGAACATACAAACTAACTTCCACCCACATCGGGCGCGCGAGCGTGCCGATATATAAATTGGTAAATTGTGTTTAATCAGTAATATAAATGTGATAAGAAGTATATATTTTTGAAATGGTCTTTTCATGGCCTTTTATTTGATACCCATATTACTATGATGAAAAGAAAATACATACCTCCCCCCCCTTTTTTTTCATTTGCCGGCGCCATTTTAAAAATTTATTTAGCCTATGTCACTATCACTGTTTCGACGAATTCAACGACACCTCATTTGTCAAAATCCGTCTAGCCGTTTGGGCTGTAGGGCGTGCCAGCCAAAGAAATAGACATACATACATACATACATACATACATACATACATACATACATACATACATTCGCTCGAAAAACATAACCCTCCTTCTGACGCAGTCGGGTAAAAAAACATTAAAATACTAAATTTAAAATAATTAAAATGTATCGTGTGTAGTTTTTAACAAAAAAACAGTGAATCCAGTGCTGAAGAACTTTGTGGCACTTCAAGAGAGTTGAGACAAATTGCTTCTAACACAGAAGTTTGCTTTTTACCAGAAAAATCACGTGAAAAGTATTTGAAAGCGTACGACATATTTAATAAGTGGCGACTTTCAAAACGGGTGAAACGCATTCTGAATCGGTATTACTGTCGTATTTCATGGAATTATCCAAAGATAAGCAATCGAGTACGATTTTATTTAAATCTTAATATTTTCTCTCTCTGTGAGAACATTTTGATTTCCATTTCGTCACCTTTTAAATCCTTCACTTGCGAAGTAGTCTATTAGAATCACTTACTATGATTCAATCACGAGGATTCAATTCAAGACTACTTCGCAAGCTCAGGATTTAAAATTGGCACTCACAACAGAAATATAAACTTTTTCTCACTTGTACCATTAATTATTCGGTTATTCAAATCATTTATTATTAGTAGGTATTATTTAGTTTTACTTATAATTAATTTTTTATATCATTTGTTTGTAATATTTTGACGTGTTTAAGTGCCTCTTGGGGCCTATGAAAATAAATGATTTGAATTTGAATTTGAAATAACTATTATTTGTTTTTTTCCTACTAACGCCATCTACCGAATATCTGCGAGATAATACACAATGCTTTGTCACAGATAGGATTAAACAGGGTGCGATGTTTGCGCCAAGTAGTCAAGTAGTCTTCAAACTGGCCCTAAATGTTTTTTGGTCGACACGTGATCGACTTCTTGTACGCGAGTGCGTGTGTGTATAAAAACACGCCTGCATTTTTTAAATTTATCTATGCGTGATCAAAAGTATTGTTATCAATGATGATAATATTTTTGTCTGAATTTCAATATAATGTCTATTTTAACTAAGATTCTATTTTCCTGTACTGGTGTGACAGCATATTTGGCTGCAAATGTTAAATTTATTGTTTTTAATGATATTTTAGTTAATTCCTTTCAACACGAATAATAATACAAGAACACTGAATAATCATTCTATCCTACCAAGGACGTTTACGTTTTTTATAAGTCTATGTATCCTACCTAAAAATCATTTTTAACTCTCCAAATTCCAATCCAACAACGGGCTATTAATCAAAAATCTATGACAGGCCGCCATACTTAAGCCGTCTATTCCAAACAATGTTATGGAACGTTACATCACTTGCATATACGGTAGTGATGACGCGTTATCACATCTCATTCAAGAGCCCATGCCTGTAGTACTCGACTCGTCACACGTTTGTCGGCTCGCTGTTCGACGAACGTATATACCAATGTGAGGTGTTGTTATTACTCATTGATGTATTGTTGTTTGTTTTGAACAACACGCGACGAGCGCGCGCGCACTTTCATAAGTTTTTCCTTAAAATTATTTGATTTATTTTACTGAGTGACATTGAAAAGTTCGTGATATAAGCAGTGATTTGTTTTTGTTTTTTTGGAGATATTTGGTACGTATTTTTTTAAGTTTGGTATCGTTTTTGTTTTTGTTTTTAAACTTTTTATTGTACCTTGAAATAATTTATCTAAACCATGCATAACACACAATACAATAAAGGCGAGCTTAACTCAAATTTGAGTTCCCTTAGAGTTATAAATACAGGTGAAGAGTATGCAAAAATGGGGCAAAAACAAGTGTACAACTAAAAAAGAAACACAGAATTACCATTATTATGGTAAAAAGATTAATAAAAAATAACTGAAGTTACAATACATAAACCTAAACAAATAGACATAAATAAATTATTATGCTAACTATAACATAAAATACCTATATAAACTAATTTACCTATATATATACCAAAATACAGAGTTAAATAAAGTATCTTCGTTGTATGTGTTTATAGAATTGATTAAAAAACATAAATAAATAAAAACTATAACTTTAACATAATTTTTTGATGGAAGAGAGAAATTAGCGTTTCATTACAAAATAATCAACGACAACATGTACGAATTTAATCATAATGAATGATGATGATGACATACATAGAATTTATATTATTATTATTTAAATACCTTTAGTAACAGATGACAAAACCTAACGATTTAGATATTAGGCAGATATATCGACTTACTTTAATATCTAATCACACGGATAAAATATATTTCGAATCAATACAAATAAATAAAATCTTATGGCTAGCTGTAAAACAGTTTTTAACAAGCTTTATTTTTTAATATATTTAATAGCTATCAACCCTCTTCTTCCTAATGAAAGTCTTAAGTATCATAACTTAAAAATATTTATAACAAAATTAAAAAAAATCCTTCAAAATTTAAATGATAAATTGTATAATTTAGCCTTTAAATTTTATAATTATTGTTAAGATACAGTTTTTGATTAATTTTACAAAGTTGTGAGAGTTAATTTGATTTGTTTAAGGACATATTGATATCCTACTATTGTTCTAAACCAGGATGCTCACTTTTATAAACAGTTTAAAGGATCCGTACCCATAAGGGAAAAACGGACCAGACAAACGACACTCAGGCCGCTTCATGGTAGAAATACCATAAATGTGCACTAAGCGTTCGCCTCTTCATTTCTTATATAAACTGCCAAATAATTAAACGCCTTGGTTACTCAGCCAAGCTTTTGTTTTCATATAAGAACAATCGGAGTCTCTTCAAAGCAAGAGTTTAGAGGAATGTCATAGGTAAGCGTGCTCCACCGTAGACTGCATCGCCACTTATCATCAGGTGAGAGCGTGGTCAAACGCATGCCTTTCCAACATTAAAAAAAAACCGGCCAACTGCGTGTCGGGCCACGCGCAGTAGGGTTCCGTAGAAAAATATTTTTAATTTTACTTTTTAACTAAATGGCGTCCTTCAGAAAGGAAATGTTTGTAGTACACGAAACCAGCTAGCACGTATGACGAGATGTATGAATGTTGAGGAAGCGAAAGAAGTATGTAAGGAGCGAAGCACATGGCGTTCCATCGTCTCTGCCTACCCCCGTGGGATAAAGACGTGATTTTATATATGTATTATGTATGTTTATTTATGTTTCAAGAATTTTGAACGAAATATTCTGAGTAACTGCATCTGACATTTCGGACCCCTATTCCTCTTGAACTAATGAAGTGAACTTATCCGCTATAGTTTTCCTTTAAAGTTCATTACATGTACTACCGACACAAATTTTTTCAGATTTTGGGATCCAGTAGTTTAGCTTTTAGAAGGGGGGGGACGCCCTACTCGAACAAAAATTTGCTCTTTAAAGTTAATTATCTCGCAAACGAATCTCTAAATCAAAAAACTGTCTTAGCAACCCCTGGACGTTTTTAAAAGTCCTATCTAACAATACCCCACACTATGGGGTAGGCGACAAAAAAAAAACATCCCTACTTTACATGTAGGGGAGCTACCTGAAAAAAAAAATATTTTTCCAAATTTTATTCTACGACTTTCTTTGTTTAGTTAACATACATGTTCATGCAAAATTTCAGTTTTCCAGCACCAACGGTTTCGTCGCTATGCCTTGGACAGACGGACGGACAGACGGACATGGCGAAACTATAAGGGTTCCTTGTAGGTACTACGGAACCCTAAAAATACTTCGCTGTCCGTCTGTGACTTGGCTGTATTCTCTTGAACAGTTATAGCTGGACAGTTGCAATTTACGCAGATGATGTAAAACTGTTGCCGCTATAACATATAACAAATACTAAAAGCCATATAAAATAAATATTAAATTTTAAGAGGTAATTACAACAAACGTGTTTTTTTCTCGTTGCAGCTCGATATTGATAACGGTAATGGTAGTAGCCGCTTGAAATATTCACAAAATATTTAGTGAAATATTTAATTTTAAAATAAATAATAAAATTAAAGGGGCCATAGAACAGAAATGATTCTATAGCATTTTTATTGATAAATAATGGTACAGAACTCTTCGTGCGTGAGTCTGACTCGCACTTGGCCGGTTTTTAAGATGTGATATATGTTATACAATGCATTTGGCGCAAAGAAAGTCAAAAATGTTTGGAATAGGAGGGTCAAATGTATCACTCGTTGAGCTTAAGTCCTAAATTTCACAGAATTAGATATTCACCCGCTCCGCCCGCGTGGTTTTTCGATATAAAGTAGCCTATGTCCATCCTGGGGCATTGTATGGTGTATGATATATAACCGCACTAAACGCCCTTACATACCTACGCCCTAGTTCACCATAATAATAATATCTAGTACAGACAGTACTTAGATTCACAGAAAGAACAGTTTCCTTCCCGTTTTATAAATAGTAAATTATCATGGCGTCGTATGTGTGTCGCAGATATTAAATAAATGCGGCATGTAGCAGATAACAATGTTTATAACGTTATGCGCATCGACAGAGATCGTAAAAGATATCTGCTGCAATTAATATAATTTGAACTCTGAAGTACATGGCTATTTAATTAAGTATATACCTCTGCTCTACTTGGTATAGTTGACGCCAATTTCCTAGGCGGCTCGGAGGCACGGCGAAAACGAGATGTAAAGTGTGAATCCTAATCGAGTGACTGAAACAGCGCTGTTTCGCAGCTAACTCCTGAACCGCTTCGAAATTACTTTGGTTACTATTATGATGTGCAATCACCTTGTTATTTAAATATATTTTTTTATAGTCTCCCCTTGTGGAAAAATCTTCTATTCTTTAGTACTGGTGCATAGAAATAAATTGTTATACATACTTGGGTAGATATGGGTAATCCCTTGTGGTAATGTGTACGTCTTATATCGCTGGTCCAAGCCTACAATTCTAAAATAAAGTTAAGTACACATTTATCAAAACAACGACTCATTATAATTATTTCTTCTTATATGTGGCCAAGATTGAATAAATATTCTCAGTTTAATTCTTCTATAACAATTTGAATTTCTGTTACCAGATGACATCAGGTCTGCACAGTCACAGTCATCAAATTTCGCAGCCGCCGGCACACCACCTGGAATCCACCGTGCTCCCTGCCAAGGAGAAGACTGTGCACGGCAAAGAGAAGACTTTCAAGGTGAACTGTCTTGTCTGCATTGGAAAAGATAGAGGATTGATTTGCTACTTAAGAATTTGTGTATCTGTTAGTTTGTTATCTATGCCAATATTATAAAGAAGTTAAGTTTGTGAGTTTGGATGTAAGTGGTAATGGCCGGCAATACAGAGCCGATTTTCCGAGAACTAGACTCGTATAATAGTTCTAAGTTTCTCAATAGATGGCGTTCTTTTTACCTGGAATTGCGATTTGGTTCAGTACCACCGAGGCACTGAGCTTGTTGTGATTAGTTGAAATACTCAGTTCCGATAAAAATATTTTTAAGTCCCGCGTTTGCGGCTTAAACCAAAGTAAAACGTTCTGAAGACTGTTTTATAATAAAACAGTAAAATTCTGATCATATTGGCTATGAATAAAACATTTTTTTTTTTAAATAAATATATGTCATCTAGACTGTTACGTTGGACTTAAATAGATATGTACGTTGAATTTGGGACCGTCTTAACTAAATGCTATTTAAATGGCATTTAGATTGATTGTGAGTTCGATCCCTAACAGCAAATGAGCAAAAGGAATTTATGGATTTCATTATCTCTTTTGAAATCCCGTATTTACAAAGTCAGTAGTCTAACAGTTGGTAATGTTAAACTTCATAGACTTGTTAGAACTCGACGACTTTATCAAATTGACATAATTAGAAAATAGGGGAACCACGAGAGCGCCTATGTGCTGGAGAACATACGTCGTATTCAGTCCTGCCTGCGTAGTTGTCTCGTCTTCGTCATCGCCGTGAGTGCCGTGACTGAGTTCCGAACAGTAGTAAATATTCATTTACAGTAGTAGATTTTTTTAATATTCGCTAATAGATTCGCGCACGGCTCCGCTCGCGTAGTACCTCGATAAAATACTAAAGGTAATGTCACTCGGTAAAGATGTAGATGATGAATATATTTTTCAATATAATCGAGTAGATTTTGGATTACATCGTATAAAACAACATACACTTAAATCTTTTCTCTTTATAATAGTAGTTAAGAATTTGGGTTCGAGGGATGCCGCACTACCGTCTCTTAACATCAACTTGCCATTAGTGTTCCTATTGGATGGTGGAATTAAGTGCTAAAATTACTGCAACTGGTATAATACAAATACCAAATATCTTAGCTGCTGTGCTGCACTATATCGACCTATCGACAGGCACCGCACTCGAGCGTGACCAATGACAGCAAGCGCTTGAACTGTGACATTTTATTTGCGGCCAATTTCAAAACCGCCTAGATATTTTTGAAGTATAGTCACACATCCTGTTTATGTCTGCAGGTGGTAGTAGGCAGTGAAGTGGGGATGAAAGCTCCGGTGCTGGGTCCGCGGCCGTACAACGCGCTGGCCATCATCCACACGCAGCAGAGCAACACCTTCGATATGCTCAATTCGCTCACTACCAGCGTTGTAAGTACTATTCAAGATTTCTTTTATTCGCTAGAATATGGTACAGAAGATAGTATTCATGTTTTAGCAGCCTATTATACATCGTTAATAAGAATATGATCGAATTCTTTATTTGAAGTACATCTTCAAGATAGTATCCTTAGCTTTAGCGTGAGTCACAAATATGTATTTTTTTCTCTAGCGCCTATTTTTTTACTGGTTGCAAATATGTGAGTGGATGCTTTATACGGATGTCATTGCAAATATAAGTCTTAATTACTCTTAACACCATACAATGTTCAAGCTTAGTCAAAATGATAATATTCAAACAATCTTACACCTTTTCTTGAAATTAAAAGAGCCATAAAAACTGTCATTCCTTTATCTTAACGCGCCAATATTCTATTATGGGAGGATAATGGCCTCTCGATGGTTTTCCTTGAACCTGCTATTCGTTATCTAAAAAACTGTTACAAGCACGTGCACGAGCATTCATAATGTAAAATAATGAGTTGTAAAACGTGTGTGTAAAAATAAACAACGCAATCTTGTATTTTTATTGGAGTTTACATTTTTTGTTTTTAATACATTTTCAGTTCAAACTTCTGATTTATAAAAAAGTCTTTAATATATATGGTTGGTTCTACTGAATGATTAGGGCGTCAATAAAAAGGTTGACCATTTCTATGTAGACTGCACTTGGCGGTCTGTGATCTCATCATACTTTAAGGAGAGGGGGCGGAGGGGGGGATTATCTAAAAACCGATTGAAGCTAGATTTTTTAGATAGAAGCTAGATTGCAAACCCCCTTGTTTTTTCACACAAAGATTTGTCTTAAGCGGGAATCACACTACCCACTCTTGCCATCCGGTCGTCGATATTGTTATTGTCTTTCAATAGTTGTCTTTAGTTTGTAATGGAATGGTATGCAAATAAAGTTTTATCTATCTATCTATCTATGGCTATTATAAAACAGGCTTTATAAAAATAATGTGTTTGACACAATCCTAATGATCGATCGCCTCGGTCACTAGGCTAAAGATATATATTTTATCGGAAGCATGTGTTAGATCTAAAGAACTCAACGAGTTATAGAACATTTACGCTCATGATATGTAAAGATCCAGTACTTATAGGTCATTGACATTGTCTTGATATTGTTATAGATAACAGATAATGTTCTTATTTCGGACGAATACTATCAAAATAAGACTTGTCATGTTAATACTAAATCTGTGTAAAAGGGTTAGAAGATTATTGGATCAAGTACTTTTTACTGATATAATCAGATGATACTGTTACATGTTATGTATTGCAGTGTTTTGGTCAAAATGGGGTCGAATAACGGTGCTTAAAATGATTATTTGCTTACGATCCAGTGGTCATGTGTTCGAATCCTGGCCATTACACCACGGATGTAATCTTCCTCCTCTAACACAAGCGAATTAAGCTTAGCTGGAGAGGGAAAACGTGAATACTATAGGCTGACCGTTTAACTGAGTCCTCGCCTGCGCGGTACAGGGGCGCGGGGGTATGACGACAAAGTGGACTGAAACGGGTGCGGGCGGTGGGGGCCCATAATGAAATATACAGGAGATGAAATGCACCAAGATATTTCCTAAGATATGTGACATCATAGGAAAAAAGAAATAGTGATTTATCAAATGAAAAATAGTTAAGAAGATACAAAATTTTAATGAACTTATGTACGTAAATAATAAGTACGTAAATACGGGAATAAACTATTATACTATTTGTTATCTAAACATATAATTAAATCGTAAGAAAGTCAAAACTTTTTTTGGGTCCAGTTAATTTTTTTCTAAAATATTTGTATACGTTAAAAGCCATTTATTTGCTTGCACTGACTGTTGACTTTATGTCCGAAGATTTTTCGATTCATCTTGAGATAGTTATTACATGTTTACCTCTCACAAGGTGTCTGCAACAGTCAACACATGCGCTCGCTACCCATGTAGCGAACGAAATGAACAAATACAAAAAATTGCCCACCGCCCGCACCTGTTTCAGTCCCCTTTGTCGTCATACCCCCGCGCCCCTGTACCGCGCAGGCGAGGACTCAGTTAAACGGTCAGCCTATAGTAATTTGTATCATATTCTTAAAAAAGAAAATTGGTCAGGCAACCCATACCTTTTCAATCATTATGTCATAGCCATTTGAAACTGCTCCAGTTGTAGATACTACAGCTCATCTGGTGCACGGTAGTATATGTGTGTGACAGAAAACTTATCGCTAACTTATTCAATCCATATTGCGTATTTACAAGCACACGCACACATAGAGCCGCGCGCCAAACGAGTGTGTCAGTGAAAAGAGAGCTTGCATTCGTTTGCATTAAATTTAAAGAAATAGTGTCTTTGTTGTTTGTCTGGTTAGAAACAACAACAACTCCGAGGTAATATGAAAGATTGATTCTTAGTTCAAGTTTACTACAAGATCAGGAGGTCTAGTACGAGTTTTAACAGATTTCACAAACGACGAAAATTGACAACATTTCAAAATTTGAAAGTGTCTAAAACAAAAATATCATTTCTTTATTATCCTATCCGGAGTACAAAAACATTTTTTTAATTTTTTTTGGATCAGTAGTTTTGGAGAAAAAAAATAAAAACGAAAAAATGCGTCGTGACGTCACATATACGGCTTAATAAAGTATTACCTTTGCCCATGCTACGACAGAATGAAGAGTAATCGAAAATGACAGTTGTAATGTCAGTATTGTCAGTTGCCTGTCAACTAACGATAAACACATATTTTGCAATAATGAAAATATAAGCAATATTTATTGATTGCAACTATTATTCTTCCTAAATCGAACTGAATCCAAGTGAGGAATATGCACCTACGATGGATTTAAAATATTGTTTTGTACGAAGATGTAAAAACAAATCTAAAGACGCCAACTCAAACACGAAAGATTAGTGTAATGCATTGGGTGTAGTTTGTTCGAAACGAGTTCTATATGTGTGTGAAGAAGCAATAGACTACATAACATTACACTACAACTCAAAGGAACGCAGCAGTAATGAAATAAGTAGCAAAAACTGGGAACATTTCAGAAACGGGACTGGAAAAGTAAAACCTTGGGGATCATTTAATTTAATGATATAATGTGATTAAAAAAATTAATTTACTTTTATGTTCTCATCAGTAATGTTTAGATGTGGACAAGACCTGGGCCATGTGAAAATAAATTATTTAAAATATTGTACAAGTATCTTTTTATTTATGATTGCTGTTTCATATTTTGTTTATAAAAACTTACATACATGTAATATAACATAACATCAACCCCATATCACCCAAAAACAAGTATTAATAAAAGTATTTATTTGTTTTTAACATGAGAGAAAAAGTTATGACATGTGTGAGCGAAGCAGTTACATAGCTACACATACACTGTATAACTAAAATACAATTGTATACATTGAAGAACACAAAAATAAACATAAAAATAATCAAAATTTATTTAGCACTTTCTAAAATATTTTCAAATATAAATTGCTTCCAAAAATGTTCAGCTTCTTGCACAATCTTTGCTGTTTAATCTTGATCATACTCAACCTAGTATTTGTGGATTAGCTTGTTCTTCTCATAATCTGGATCAGCAATACAAAATAAGACCATAGGTTTGTTTGCAGCATGCATTTGTACCATTATTTGAGCTTTACATTTTTCTTTAAGTTTGCCATCCTTGATGTAATTTTTGATAGTGTTTTTGCTAATAGGGTACTATATTTCTATAACAAAGTCTGCACAAAGCCCATCTGGTGAAACACCAATAATAGGGGGTATAAGAATAAGACCTGTGCTTTCAATAACTCCAAAATCTTTTTCTAAAATATTAATGATGTTTTTTTAAAGTTTTACTCCGTCTTATGGCTTTTGTTTAAGGCACCTTGTAACCACCTAAAATGCTTTGCACTAATACACCTTGTTCTGTTTCGCAAGGGACAGCTTCATGAATTCTAGACCCTGTCACTCAACCTTGACGCATTGAATGCCATAGTTTGGAATCCACTTGATTTGTTGTAGCTTTAGCAACACTGTTAAATACTTCTTCACTGAGCTTTTCCTGGCAGAATCATATAAAATTATGTAAGTATTGTCTTGTTGGATGTGTACAAACTGCAGCATTAAGTTCAAAGTAGGTTGACGGTTACCACAGTACTTCATTTCCTGTCCTCATCTTCTGCCTGTTGCACTCTTCAGTAAACATGGATAAACTTATATTAACATTTCCATTGTCAGGGGTAATTTTCCTTTTGCCTATATTTTTGCTAAAATAAACTTCTGATCACCAGCACTAGCTTGTCTTGGTTTACCCCAATAACACGCAGTAGATGTGACAGAAGGTTCATCTGACAGTTTTATCAGCCACATGGCAAAGCAGATAGCGTGTTTGCACCCTCCTGAAGACGCAGTATAATCATGACACTGAACAGAAATGATATTTTCCTTAGACTCGTCAATTTCAGCAGTTACCATGTACAACTTGGCTCTTACTTTAAGTTCAGGTGTCACCCTACATTTAATGGTGCACGAGTTGGTATCACGCTTTACTTCCACACATATCCTACAGCTGTGTCTACGTAAACATCCCTGGAAGCTAATAATGCTTTGGCACTACGCGTTTCGGCGGCGTTGTAGCAGTCGTTTTTCTACCATATATTCCAAAAGCATAACGTAGTTAACTTTTGGCAAATTCTTGCTATCAGCAGCTTGAAATCCATCTGATACCTTCATAGTTGATGAATGAGGAGCAGAATAGAGAGAATAATACGATTTTTATGCAAGAAAATAAAGGTAAACAAACAAAGTTGTAAACAAGTATGACAATATGACATATGTCACATCAACAAAAAAAATAATAAGCAAAGGCATATCATTATTCCACCGTATATGTGACGTCATTTGGCGCTTACGTCTATTTAGAATGCACTAACTTTCAAAAAGGAAATAATGAATGAAAATAATAAAATTTCGCAAAAAGAAAAAATACGGGTCTGTTTATTTTACACCTAGTTTCAATTAAAATAATAATTTATATATGTTAAAAAAAATGAAATGTTGTCAATTGCAGTTTTTCTAAAACTACAAAAAACAAAAACTTTCAAGAACTAAAGTTTTGTTTGAAAATAAATCAGCCAAGTCAGTGCTTAGGAGCTATTGTAGTTTGTATTTCTTTAAAATGTTGGTGTTTGATTCCAGGCGAGTCAGCCAGTGGTGGGCGTGGCAGGCTTCCACCGGCGGAGCTCCGGCCAGGGCGCGCTGTGCGACCCCGAGCTGGACGATAGCGGCAACAAGCTGGTGGCCAGGCTCGAGGACGACGCTTTCATTTCTGAACAGGATCTGGTAATGTATTCAACGTTTTATCTTCGCCTAAAAATAAACCTCCTAAGACTCAACAGAACAAATCTAAAAATAATGATAGAGACAATAACAGGCCATTCTCCCTTTAACAAACATCTGTATACAATACACAGACATTCCGCCTTGCCGAGGATGCTTTGACACTAAAGAATCGGTCTCCCAAGTAATCCTGGAATATAGGGCCGTTGCTCCTCAACGAGAACAAATCCTTGGAACTGTGAGGTCACTCTGCGAAGCGTGTGAAGCTCTCAGGAAGCCTCTGTGCTTCTGGGCGGAGTTACTCTGGCTATGTAAGCCAGGACTCTCCACGTACAATGAAACAAATAAGAGTCTGAGTGCGGCAAAACGAGTCCTAGAACTTTCCATTCCATTCCAACGTTTTATCTTCTTATGACTATGTATATATATATATATATATATATATATGTATATTCTTATCCAGATTATGGTATTTTCTGATGTTTTATGCTTTTTTTTTGCCGCGTCTAGCATATATTGTGTATGTCTACGAACTTATGGGTGCCTGTGAGGCGACCATACAATATTAAATCCCTGCGACTTGGCTCCAATCATATTTAGAATTCGGAAATAATGTAAATTTTCTGCTTGTCTGTATTCTATAGTCTCTAGGTAATTTGCTCAGAATAACTACGACTCTATCTTGTCTCCTGTATGTATTTATAACTTAAATAGGTTTATTTAGTGTTTTAACTGTCTACCTTATCAATTTCAGGAAGAGAACATTCAGATAGCGACAGCGACAGAAAAGCGAATATCTCAGACCGACGCGTCTGGTGAAGACCAGCCGCAGGAACCACAGAATGGTAACATTGTAGTCCATAATTATCTAGTATTCAGAAACGAGTAGATGGTACGTGATCTTTAGCCGTGTGATACCTATTCCTAATCCAAGATGTGTGCATAAAATGTCTGGTAACACGTTTTCTCGTACTAAAATTCTTCTTCTTCTTCGTCGTGTCGATGGCTGAGTCAATATAATAAAAATACTAAAATTATAAGAAAATTATTTTTCGGTGGACAGTAAAGAGTGATTATCTTTTAATTTTTATGGATTGTATTTTGCAACCTTCATAATACTTTGGTAGTGTCTTAGCCTATTATAAAATGACAGCTGTCTGTCCTTAGTATCAAACAGTTTTCAGTTGTCTGCTTTGCAGGACTGGTGTTTGGTCCGATATACGAGCTAGAGAAGCTGGAGTTGGAGAAGAAAGAGAAAGAGAGGGAAGATAAGGAAGACGAGGAGGAGCCCATCGGAGTCTCTCCTTGTGGCAGGTAAATCAGAAAATTATAATTTCTTCTCATTTCGTATTGAATGAAATGCTTTTTATTTGGATGGTAAGGTTAAAGACCCTGGAATTATTAGTTCAGAAAGCAGAAAGAAATCTTCGATAGCGACGCATCTGTCATGTCTGTAGATGTTAAGACTACTTCATGACAAATTATGATCAACCTCTATATGTCGGTAATAAGTTAATAGTAACTGTTTGTAAACTACCTTACATTGTATAGGCCAGGGATGGCGAACCTTTGGCATGCGTGCCATAGATGCCACTCAGCATTAAAAAATTGGCAAATGAAAGCCACGAATTCCTTGAATTGGGCACGTTGTTGCCTCATTATTCTTTGTTCTTTTTAATAATGGCACTTGCATCAATAAAGGTCCGTCATCCCTGGTATAGGCTATAAGCAATTTTTCTCATTCGATTTTATAAATCGAGTATGCTTAATATGGGTGTATGTTTGCAGGTTCTTCAAGTACGACAAAGAGGTGGGTCGTGGTTCATTCAAGACGGTGTACCACGGACTCGACACACAGACCGGAGTCGCCGTCGCCTGGTGCGAACTATTGGTATGTACTGCTCATTCATACATGGGAGAGAATGTAGGCGAGGATTCTGCTGGTTCTAGGAACATTTAGACTATGAACAGCTGGGCAAGAGCAGCAAGATACCATCCAACTCTTCACTTAAAGCTTACATAACTTCTTCTTCTTCGTTGTATCGATGCCAGAGTCAAATTTTATTTTGACTTGCCATCGTGGTGAAAGGATTAGCCAATTCGCTTTGAAGAACTCGCGAATTGCCCAGGGTGCGCCGGACGTAGGGAATCGTTGTGTACGTCATTCGGGGAGGCTCCGTTCATGCACCCCCATGCTTACATAACAAGGCTAGTGTAATACACAAAAATACTTGTGGTACCTAAAAATAGATCAATTACCCAGACCAAGAACATCTCGATATCGTCCACGCTCAAAATCTATCTTAATCTGTACACTGATTTATCAATACCTATACAATAATTAATTCATTTCCCAATACGCATTTTCCAGGAGAAAAAGCTAAATAAAACGGAACGCCTCCGCTTTCGCGAGGAGGCGGACATGTTGAAGAAGCTCCAGCACCCCAACATCGTTCGATTCTACAACTACTGGGAGGGAACCGTCGCCAAGAAGAAGAACATCGTGCTCATCACTGAACTCATGTTGTCGGGGACGCTCAAAGCGTAAGCTGATAAAAATTGATAATACCTTCTTACTCATCATCTTACGAGCATTTCTTGCCTAACGTTTTAGCTGCAGCTGCTTTTAGCAGACTTTCTGGCCACTGACTACTCGTAACGACTGCCATACATGTTTAAATGGCAACCGGGACCGAACGCTAGGCCGTAGCACGAAAACTTTTTATATTAAAGATGGTCACCTATCCACGACCAACCGCGGTTAGCATTGCTTAACTTGCAAGATCGATCGGTACGCACGGCTTTGACTTAGCCGCGAGCTCCTTCTCTCACTCATTCGCCGAATATCACTAAACACTGGACACCGCTAAGCAGATGCTAGCAAACTAGAATCGCAGAAAAGCGTTAGCTCTTTCCTAACGTAAAAAAAAAATGTAGTGACCGATCCTTATTTGTATCTGCTAAGTGATATTTTGCAAAAGCGTGGCCAGACAAGTTCATAAAAAACAGCTAGCGATGCAGGAGTGTGTTTATTTACGCGACCCATTTCTCTATCTGGAAAAGACATTGGAAGACAAATAAAGCTTGCAGTTGGAAGCAAGCGTCAGCGACAACGTCCGATGTATGTTTACATATTTTCATATAAAAAAGATGCGCGCGCAGACGTGACGACATGACCCGTTTGCTCGCGCTTCTTTTTTCTAGCTTGAAAAGTGAAAATGCCGATAGCATAATAATTGATGCAGTAATATTGTCCGTTTGACATAGTTTGTTGATTGTATTACTAATACAGCATTTAATTACAGATATCTCCGTCGGTTCAAACGGATCAACCCCAAAGTGCTGAAGTCGTGGTGTCGCCAAATCCTCAAGGGTCTGAACTTTCTACACTCAAGAACACCGCCTATTATACACAGGTATATTAGTACGAAATTATAAATGCTAAATTGTTAGAAATTAAAAGCTTATACCATTAATCTACAATATAGTATGCTGGGAAGGCCAAATGGCCTCTGCCTGCAGCTAGCTATGGGCAAAAGTTTTCTGGTATATTTTACCCTTTAAAACGCACGCACAAAGGTTTTCATTAGTGTAATCTTGGAGATTATTTCTTGTATTCTTTTATAAGAGTTCCGTACCCAGAGAGTACCCTATTACTAAGACTAAGCTGTCCGTCCGTCTGTTACCAGGCTGTACTGTACCATGATCGCTAGAATGTTGAAATTTGCACAGATGATGTATAATAATATGTATGATTTATAAATATTTAAAGGGGCAGCAAACGTAATTTGTTTGCTCATTATTCAATATTAATAACGGCAACAGAAGACGCTTGAAATGATTACAGAATATTTAGCTATACATATGATACTTAAAAAAATAATAAATATTTACTCTTACAGCAGACATGATTTTTTGCCGTTTTTATAGTACATAACCTCCGTGCGCGAGTCCATCTAGCACTTGGCTGTTTTATTGACATTGTATTCAATGGTTTCCAGAGATCTGAAGTGCGACAACATCTTCATAACGGGCACGACGGGCAGCGTCAAGATCGGAGACCTCGGACTTGCCACGCTCAAGAACAGGAGCTTCGCCAAGTCTGTCATCGGTAAAGATAAATACCAAATACAGCATTATTCTAACTGGCAACCGGTTCTAAACGCACTGCTTTCAGGCATATTGCAACATTAAGACCAGCGCTTCAAGGAATATGGGGACCTTAGCTCCACTTTCATGAAATTTTCTATCATGGTATTACAGTGTGGGGTGACAGGAGTAATGATCAAATAGAGAAATACTTTGATTACTGCAACTCTAAGCTGAGATTAATTGATTTCCCAATAGAATTTCGTGAGTGTTCGTATGGAATGTGTTCGGATGCGGACCATCACGTTTTATTAGACAATATGTACGATAACATCATTAAAATTTTGAAATGTGCAGCCGAGAATACCTATTTTAAGGTTGTGAATAATCACGGTAAACGTAAATATGTATGTGGGTGGAATAAGTATGTGCGTGAGGCTCACAGGGAAGCTCGAATGTGGTATAGTACATGGCTGTTACATAATAAACCTAAATATGGCTATATTTATAAACATATGTGTGAGTCTCGAACGAGATTTAAGTTCAAATTGAAATATTGTCAAGATAATCAACAACAAATAAAAATGGATAAGTTAGCAAAAAGTCATTCTGATATGCAGTTCAGTGCTTTTTGGAAAGCTACAAAGAAATTAAATCCTAAGTCGAGTCTGCCAGTGAGTGTTGCAGGTATCAGTAATTCTACTGAAATAGCGAATGCATTTCAGCAGCAGTTTAGGGTCGACTCGCCACTCACACAGCCTTCGACCATTGATGCGGGGTTCAATCCCGGGGAAAGCACTGTACGTTTTACAGCAAAACAAGTGACATCTGTCATCAGAAATATGACTAGGGGAAAGTCTCCAGGGCATGATTACCTTAGCATTGAACATTTAAAATATGCCGGAGTGCACTTGTCACGGGTGCTTGCTATGTTTTTTAATTTGTGTATTAATCATTGTTACTTACCTAAAGATCTCATGTTTACAATAGTTGTACCTATAGTTAAAAATAAAACTGGGGACATCTCTGACCTTTCCAACTATAGGCCTATATCTCTGGCAACTGTAACCGCTAAGGTGCTGGACAGTCTGCTTGACAAACAATTAGCTAAGCATATAAACTTGCATTATGCTCAATTCGGCTTCAGACCCGGGTTATCCACCGAAAGTGCTATTTTATCCCTGAAGCAGACTGTCCAGTACTATACGGATAGAAAAACGCCAGTTTTTGCATGCTATCTAGATTTATCGAAGGCGTTCGATCTTGTTAATTATGACGTATTGTGGCGAAAGTTACGTGATGAAACAACTGTGCCTAATGAAGTCACAAATATTCTGAAGTATTGGTATAATGGTCAGTACAATAGTGTAAGGTGGAATGGTTCATTGTCGGGTATGTACAGGTTGGAATGCGGTGTGAGACAGGGGGGGTTAAGCTCCTCTCGTTTGTTCAACTTGTATGTAAATCAACTGATCGAGAGGCTCAGTAGCACTAAAGTCGGATGTCATATTGACGGAGTGTGTACCAATAACATTAGCTACGCAGATGACCAAGTGATTCTGACCCCCTCGATCAGCGGTATGAGGCGGCTTATATCTATATGTGAATCTTACGCGTTATCACACGGGCTCAAGTATAACGTAGCAAAAAGTAAAATAATGCTCTTTAAAGCAAGGGGTTTTAACTACCACACAATACCAAATGTCGCACTTTGTGGGGTTGACTTGGAAAGAGTGTCTAGTTTTAAATATCTAGGTCATTGGGTCACCGATGATTTAAAAGATGATATGGACATTGAAAGGGAACGTAGGTCGTTGGCTGTTCGCTGTAATATGCTGGCCCGCAGGTTTGCACGTTGTACGGTTCCAGTGAAACTAACGCTCTTTAGAGCTTACTGCCAATCTTTCTACACGTGCAGCTTGTGGGATAGCTACACTCAGCGGACATACAGCGACTTGCGTGTCCAATATAACAATGCACTTAGGGTATTGTTGGGTCTGCCGTGGCGTTGCAGTGCCTCAAAAATGTTTGCGGAAGCGCGGGTTGATAGCTTCGCAGCTATCATGAGAAAGCGATGCGCCTCCCTCCTCACTCGGGTGCGCGGCAGTCCTAACAGTATCCTGGGTATATTTATAGATCGGTGGGAATCGCCATTGATACGGCATTGGATGCGCCTTCACACTAGATTTAAGTAACTACTTAGCTTTAATATCCGACTAACATAGTTTTTTAAGATAAAGTGTTACTAACAAAATATGGATGTAAATCTGAAATAAAGAATTATTATTATTATTATTATTATTACGGTCACATGATAAGCTTAATTATGGCTATTAAAACTATAGCAATAACGATAGTGGTGTAGAATAGATAAAATCAGGTATCTTGACGGTTATGAAGCTAGCTGCAGATGGCAGCTTGACCAATCGACGAGCACCGTAATCGAACGTGGCCAATACCGTGCCGCGACATTGCAGTTGTGGCTGACTTTAAAACCGTCAAGATCCCTGATATTACCTATAATATAATGTACACCTGCGTTTGTGGTATCTCCTCTACTATAATAATTGGGATGCGCTCATATAATCTATTTCTATGCTGTGGTGCAGCGTCGCCTGCTATCAGCTAAAGTCGTTCATGCACCCGTGCGGTTGTCGGCAGGCACCCCCGAGTTCATGGCGCCGGAGATGTACGAGGAGCACTACGACGAGTCGGTGGACGTGTACGCGTTCGGCATGTGCATGCTGGAGATGGCCACGGGCGAGTACCCCTACTCCGAGTGCTCGGGGCCCGCGCAGATCTACAAGAAAGTCGTGTCGGTACGTTGCACACACAACACTGCCCGCCTATATTACCTAGACGAGCAAGTTGCTTATTTACACAATGCCACTTACGAAGCAAATTTAAAGATACAGTCAGCAAATATATCTTTGTAATTTATTTATTTATTTATTTATAAAACTTCATGTACAGCAGTGTATACAGGCGGACTTAATGCCTAGGGCATTCTCTACCAGTCTACCTTCAGGTGGTGCAGCGATAACAAAGTAGGCAAAGTCAAGTACTCGATAGTTCATTGAGAGTAAAACAATAAATATTATAATTAGATACATAAAATATAAATACTAACCATAAATAGATATAATGTGATAAATATACACATAAACATACATAAATACTTAAAACGATACATAAATACAAATTATACTACAGTCTGTTGTAATAATTCTGCTGTATTCTTAAGGAATAGTTCGCGAACTTTCATTTTGAATGCATAACGGCTCGGAGCCGTCCTGATCTCAAGAGGGAGTGCATTCCAAAGAAGGACTGATTGTAATCTAGATTAACAAAGCAAACGTGAGACTTTGTAATCTTCAAGCTACTGAAGACAACTCGATAAATTGTACCTTTAGCATATTGAAAAATACGTTCAAGTCTTGTTGCCTCAGTGCATATACTAGTTTGACAAATACTGTAGGCCGTAGTAATAACAGATGAAAATAGACCGCTATTATGTCAATATCTAGCAACATTTATGTAAATACCACAACTAAGATTGATTGTATTTTAATAGTATTAAAGTTTTTTTTTTTGTTTAAAGGGCGTAAAACCTCAGAGTTTAGACAAAGTGACCATCCCAGAGGTGAAGGACATCATCGAATCCTGTATCAAACCGAATAAAGCTGAAAGGTATGCTTCTAACGAAGGTTATTGCACAATCCTCTGTGTAAAATTCATTTTGAAAGTTAAGTAAATATACGGGATAAAAGCTAATGACATGTGTTATCATGATATCTTACCCATTGTCCTAGATGAGCGACAAACGCGACATGATCCATATAAAACTGGACACGAAGGCGATCAAAACAAATATACTTGTATGAGTTGCGTAGCATCGTGTTGCGTTTGTCGCTGACCTAGGACAACGACAACTAATAATAAATGCAAAAGTAAAACTTTTACGGTCGAACCGATTTTAATAGTTATTTCAATGGATATAATTTAGTACTAATAATCATTACTAATCATGAATTTATTTTTTCCGTAAGACCAAAAGTAAAAGACCTACTAAACCACGAGTTCTTCGGCGAGGACATCGGTCTCCGGCTGGAGATCGTTGGCAGAGACCTCGTCACTATGTCCGACATCACCAAGATACAGTTTCGGTTGAAGATCATTGACCCCAAGAAACGGTGAGTTTAGAAGACTATAAAATATACTTGAGATATCAAGGCTGTTCCATGAGATCTTATTGCTATTGATTAAGAGCAGAACCGAGAGAACTAAGTTGTTTTGTATGATGTTATGTCAAAACAACCAAGTTTTGACTGTAACCTATCAGTAACTGCCCTTGCTTGTTTATATATGAGCTCATGGTGTAGCCAAGAATATAAACCTTTTTTGAAATTCTTAATTTCCTAGTGGAACTGAAAAGTCCGAAAATGTGGTTCTTTGATTTGTTTTTAAAAATATGTCCATTCAAAATTCTCCCTGTATCACGGAGATATAAAAAACACGTATTTCAAACAAAACTGCTTCACAGTAACATTGTGCTAACATTTTTATCAGAATTAAAAAATGAAAATATGGTTTTATTTTTTCATACTGTGCTTTATAAGAAAAGTTTCGGTAAGACTTTTCTGTGTTGATGCAATAGCTAAAGAAATGTCTAGTAATTGGTGAACGAAGTCCTATAACAGTGATATTTTCTGCCGTTCCTAGTCATGAGTGTCGTAGTCAACACCATTGCTGGTAAGTGGAAGCGGCCAGTGTTGTAGAACTGACAACATAATACACTTACAGACAAATGGTTCTCAATCGCTGAAATTATTTAATATTTATGTACTAACCAAGGGTTTACTTTGTCTGATTCCGTTTTGGAGCTGATGAGCTACTAATATCAGCTTTAATTTGTTGTCAAAAGTATATAATGTGGTGGACACAACCTACAATTTACAAAAATCTGCCACTGCCCACTGTTGCTTAACACAAGCCTTGCCAGGTGCTAGGTAAACATAACTATGTCGTCACAATATCATATTTTTTGTCTGTATATATCTTAATATTTATACAGTAGATGAGTAGACCACAAGAAAAGACAAGCTATACACTAAAGGGACATCAAAATATGTTTTTAAGACATCGCGATTGAGAGCAATTTATCGACAAACTGTAATAGAAAGTGTGTATCTGAATAGCTTCGAAGCTAATATGGCTGAACGATTTATGTATTTATTTTTACTAATGACGCATCTCATCGTGTACTGCGGTCTATGTTCTTGCCTACTTGCTAGCCTGCAATATTATTGACAATATTAACAGCTTTTACTAGGAAATGCATCACAAAAACCAGTCTAAAGTGCGAAATATTGACAATAATATTGTAGGTGTGCCATAAAGCCGCTCAGCATTCGCGGTGACGTTATAGAATTCTGCGCTAAAATCTCAGACTAAGAAATCAATATGGACACGACATGAACGCAAATATCTATGTAAAACAAATACTCAAAAAAACATTATGCAACAGCGATGCTCTTCCACATTTGACGACTGACAATGACTTATTCCTCTTGAGGCTAAAATAGACCGTAGTCTTCGGATATCTACATACATATTCGGGCATACACATTATACGGCACATTTTATGTCCCGTGGCAGCGTCCATCTGAGTCAACTGTCTGTCAGATTAAGATGGCTGCTACATTGGAACATGAAATGTGCCGTCCCGGATATGTGTGTACGTGTAACCGCAACTCATTTTATGTGACAAAATATGTTGCTCATTAATAAATAACAGAAAGTTTTAATACTGTTCTGTGTAGGAGTGATAGTGTGCAAGAGAGACGAGATCAGGCGATTTCACACCATTTCTATATCATTCTCATACTCTAATTGCACGAGTAATCAGATGTCGGACTATACTGTCATGTCTTACTAATTTTCTCACCTTATATCAGTTGTATCCACTAAAAAGTAAAATTCATTAACGGCCAAAAGGATGAAAGTAAAGAAATCTTCGATGTTTAAGGTTATGGACAAAGCAATTAAGTATCCAAGGCAAAAACTTTTATCTGATGTAAAGATTGATACATCCTCCCTCTTTTTTTACTAATCCATCAAATAGGTAAGCATTTGTTTAAGGGACTATAGTAGGGAAGGGTATTTGCTATGCTAAATTTAGAAGAAAAACCAGAATATATTTGCTGATAAGGGAGGAGAGGGGGGTGGGGGGGTCTTAAAACAGCAGTATTTATAAGAAAGCAAATCTTATAATAAGGCCATCCTATTGGCTATTTAGATAAACATCTCTCCGCTTAGTGGATACAGGCCCATCTTCCTAACAATATACGCTATATCCAGGAATAATGTCAGTGTTGCCATAGGTCGTACACCCACAAGGAGAACGAGGCGATTCAGTTCGAGTTCGACATGGAGAACGATGACTGCGAGGAGGTGGCCAATGATATGGCAAAGGCTGGACTCATCATGGAGGAAGATGCGAGGATTGTCACCAAGCTGCTCAAGTCACAGCTCATCAGCTTGAACAGGTCAGTGATATGATAGAAAAAGTTATTAACATTAACAGTGGGAGTATCACCTTTAACCTGTCGTCAAATAGTAGTGTTAGTTGTGTACTCGTTTTGCTCCGACTAGCTTTCATTCGTTAAAATATTGCCTATGTTACTCAGGAATTAAGAATGAAAAAAATGTTGAAATTATTTCAATAGATTTGAGCTAAATCGTATCAAACAAACCAAATAATGTATTTTTGTTACTATTCTTTCTTATTATATGAGAATATGACTGGAAATTACTAGCACAAATAACATAATATCGTAGTGCGCAGATGTAGCAATCTATACAATCGTTTGGACGTTTATGGCACAGTATAAATATGTACAAACAGAACGGAAACTGCCTACAAACGTGCGAAACGGCACGCACACATAAACATGCACACCGACGAGACCCCTAAGCGAAACTCGCTACTGAGAACACCGCGACAACCGCTTAGGCGTCTCGTCGGTGTGCATGTTTATGTGTGCGTGCCGTTTCGCACGTTTGAAGGGCTACGAGCCCGTACACTCCTCAATGTTCACCCCTAATTAGGAATAAGTGCCCGTACACTCCTTGAAAAAAGAGCAGTACCCGTTCACCCCTTAATGCAGATACATCCAAAGTACAGTCAGCAGAACAATGGTATTATAAAATAAATAAAACAAACAGTACACGGAAAAAGTTTTATTTAACGAATTATTTACGCTAATAAATATTCTAAAATAACCATTGTTAGCATTTAAAAAAATAGTTCTTCAATAACAATAACAGTTTAAATGGTTTAGTATAATAAAATAATTTACTGTAGATATTGAATAAACATAATAATTATATATATACTAGCGGCCCGTCCCGGATTGGCACGGGTAGACATTAGATTTATTTTTAAATTTCTTAGCATTTTTTGTCTAACGGTACTTTTTCATTTGTAAAATAATTCAAATAATATAGATTATACGTAAGGGGTGTACGGGCTCGTCAAAAAATATTAAATTAATTTTGTCTTGATACACCCCTTCAAAAGGGGTGTAAAGGCTCTCCAAAAAGGGGTGAATATGCAATTTTAATCTGAGGGGTGAAAATTGAGGAGTGTACGGGCTCGTAGCCGTTTGAAGGCAGTTTCGTGCCGTTTCGCACGTTTGAAGGCAGTTTCCGTACTGTTTGTACATATTTATACTGTGTTTATGGTCTGTGCTAATCGGATGGACTTCTCTTATTCATACTTCATGGTATGAAGAAACATGAACTATTTATTATATACTGTTCCCTGCTCAAGATAGATGCATTTCATGATTCATTTAAATCGATAGATGCCAATAGAAATTCATAAATCACCCGCATTGTTAATATAATAATACTTGTTGGGTATTTCTCAATTCATTACTCAAATACAGTCGTCAGTGTTTAATAATTCTACTAGCCTACTGCTCTTTAGACCAGTAGGCATGGAGTAAAGATGGATCATAAATACGACGAATAGCGACCCCGAAGTGACAAAATACCAAATTAGAATTTGGTATTTTGTCACTTCGGGGTCGCTTCACATATAGGAGGATCCGCTCATTTTATATTCCATGGCAGCATCTGAATGTCACTTAAATGAGATGGCACTTCAATGGAACATAAGATGGCCTTTGTGTTTAGCGACCCTAATAATTTAAGGTGGTGGGATGAATAGCTTCTAAATTTCAAGGTATTTTGTTATGAGCAATTTTTTTCTCGGTATACATTTATGAAATCAGTCCAGCAGGCCTGCTTTTGTTTGAATTCTTTGAATGCCGCCACTGCCCTAGTCATATAGAGATGTGTGTAGACACAGTTAAAGAAAATAAACAACAGCGATAGAAAAGTGGTTCTTTCCCAAAATGATCAGCTGTGAACTAATTTGCAAAAACAATTGAATGTTTTGTTGGCAGTTGTTCAAACCTGAGTTTACGAAAATAGTACGTTTTATATCGCAAAATTTAATGTGCCTGATTGATTTTGGTAAGATACCACTGTTTTTTTGGAACAGCCTTGTGTGATTTGAATTCTAACACTAAACACTGATAAACAGGCTTTAAGGTTAGACGCCGTTTGCACATAATTTATTTATACTTTAAAAAATTTTAAAGCTTTTATTTTATTTAATTTGTTTAATATGTCGAAGAATAAAATGAATAATTTTGTTCCTGATATATGGAACTGTCTCTGTTTGCGTAAATTTAGTATCGTTATATTGTTAAAATAGCAATATTAACACCTCTTAAAGTAGCACTCTTAGTGCCGGCTTTACCATAGTTGTAAACTCATGTTTAATGCTTACCAACAGTATCGCACAAACTTAAAACGTTTGCATGTTTGGTGAAATCGGGACATATACCTTGTCCATTCGTTTATTCTCTTTTAGACGCTCACGCCTATCAATTACGGGTTTCTTTTGAAATAATATTCTACAGTAATGGTTTTTTATTAACGTGCACCAATACACTTAAATGATGACCGTTAGTCATTACAAAAAACCACAGACCATAAATCAGGTCTTAAAATAAAATAAATTGATGATTGTGTCCGTAATTGTTATAAAAAATTTAAAATTAAAATTATTTGCGAGAAATTAAGTTGAAATCTTGGAATTTCAAATGTAACAACTAAAATTATTATTGAACATTATTCACTACAATGATTCATAAGATACCTATTTAACATTGAACACTTTCAAGCAGCTCAGTTCATACATAGTTCGCAATACATCGCTAACACACTGTCAGTCCAATGTCCTACATAGAATCTCAGACTCGCGTATAGCAATCGATAGAACTCAAATAGCACGCGATATGCAGAACACATCGATAAACTTTTAATCGTTCTATTATACCAACATTCTTTAATACTAACGTATAAGTGCAATCATCACTGACTTGCAAACAAAGGTTGTTATAGAGAACTGAAAGAAATCAAGAAATCAAATCATTTATTTCCATGCTCAGGCCTCTTCTCATGATGAGAAGGGTTAGCCATAATCCACAACGATGGTCAAGTGCGGATTAGCTTCACTCACTCTCAGGCATGTAGGTTTCCTGACGATGTTTTTCTTCACCGTTAGCGAGCGATAATTTATATTATAAAACACACATATTTTCCAAAAGACAAATCCTAACGACTTATTTGACAGCGGTGTGTGCCGTGGGTTCGAACCCGGACCTTGTCTTCGCTTTCCTACAGTTTCCAACTCGGCTATCGCTGCTTAGATATAAATACGTAATTATAAATTTTAGTACAATATCCCTAGCATAACCATAGTCAATACACAATGTTATATGTTATTCACAAGCACCGCCAAGCATCATGCCAGCTAAAAGAAAATCGAAGTAAATATAAAAATACTTCGTACATTACTGGGATGGCAGTAATAATTCTTTGTTTTAACGTGAAACCGCTTTCAATGGCAGCGATCATGGCCGCAGACGCTAAAGACGAACGGCGCTCCGTCACGCGACGCACAGTGGAGCTGATGCCTCTCAAACCTAGCAGAAATTGAAATATTTGTCTTAAAGCACTCATGTTTATATTACCCATAAGTATATCCTCCTACTCGTGTCGTGTTCCTCATGGCTGAAGACCTTCGTCAGATGGGTAAAGCAGAGTTGTACTAATAACCACATTTTACCAGTTATGTCGAGGCCCCATGTAAAAGGAGCCATTAGTCAACTACCAGTCACAATTCTAGAATTCGTGCTGCTATTTTGTTTAATAATACCCACCCCATAAACTATTTGAATATTAAACCGTAATTTCACATAGTATAAAGTACCTCGGAATTTGTCTTGATTGTCAGAAATTGCATTATATTCGCATCCACGATCAATAATCATCGTCTTACGTCAACCAATTTTCACCAAATCTTAACTAATTCAGCATGTATTTTTCTCATTAATTACGCCGTCTATTTATTTGTGATAATTGATAAACCTACAATGCCTACAGTATGAAATATTTTGATCCCTTTAATGTTTTTGCTGCGGTTTTTGTGTAACTCGCCTCACTGTGTGACGCGAACGTGATTTACAACAATTTCGAATAATATTTGTGCGCTTAGATTGTTACTGCTACTACATACGCATGATAAAAAAAGTTTTTTTTCTTTGGATAATATCACATAGCATAAAAAGTTGGATTTTTGTAGCAACTTATGTTTTTTTTAAATTGCATTTCGTATAAAAGACCAGTGTTAACGCTGACTTTAATGTACTATTTATTTACATAGCATAACACCATCACGCCTATATTACCCAGAATCTGTAGCAGAAGGGTATAACACTCACACTTCGCCTGTCACATCAGCCTATCGATATTTACTGAGCACAATTTCAAATTCGTGCTGCTACAGAGAAATTCCTAATGGAAAATCTTAATCTAAACCCATCCCATGTTCTCTGAGCATATCGCCGTTCACTGAGCACAATTTCAGCTTTGTGCTGCTATAGATAATTTCCTTACGGATAATCACACAAATAACCCGTGCACGTCACGGGCATCAATCAGTTAGAGGTTGCATACGTTAACCACTAATTAGACAAACGGACAGTTACTATTTATTAATCCTTGTATTTTGGCTATTTTCTTTTAAAACCATTATATAATTCCAATACTGCAACATAAAATTGTCATATAATATGTTTTAAAACTTTCGCGATTTGAGAACATTTTTCAGGTATTTATTTACCTTATAATAATTACGCGATTTAGACCCGGTGTCTAATTTTTGAAAATAAAAATGTCATAATGAAATGTAGTGTAGCTGCATTACCGAGGCATTCGTTTAATAAGTTAATGAGCGAATCGCAAAAAGGTTTGCCGCGTGGTTGGTCGCACATCGCATACTCCACGCACAAAATACATCGTTCATCGTACGGCCAGAGTTGGGCGTAATCAACTACTTTTGTAATCGGATTAATAATCTGATTAATAATAATCATGATTACTTTTAATCTGATTAAAATAATCATGGTTACTTGTAATCAAAACTACACATGTAATCTTTAATCTTGATTACAGTAGTCAGTAATCAAAATTACATGATTATTGTTCACTTTAATAAAAATTTAGGAGTTCATTGATATGACGACAAGATGCACGGTAGGTAACGTTGCGGAGTTAGTTTTTAAATTTATTTATTTCATCATTGAATACATTGATTTATGTACTAATTTAGTGTCTGAAACTGACTCAACGGGAGATACGCACCAAATACAGCGATCTAAAGCAGATGCCATTATTTCTCACTATCTAGCAGATCAAGATAAAGATGTATCCATGCTAAATAGATACCCTGAAATAAAGAATGTTTTTAAGAAATATAATACGCCTCTGCCTTCCTCGGGTCCAGTTGAAAGTCTTTTCTCATATGCAACTATGACCAATTCACCAAAGGCACATAGACTTTCAGATGAAATGTTTGAGAAGAGGGTTTTATCGAAATCTAATTTAAACCGCATATCGTAAATCACAAATATCCGGTACATTTTTTCATGAAATAATTAATCCAAATGTTGCAATTTATGAGACTAATTAAAAAATAAAGATGATTTATTGTTATATAATTTGTTTTTATTTTTAATTTATTTTCAGTGTTCACCTTTATCAATCAAAATTAGTAATCAAGATTACGATTACAGATTAATAATCATTAATCACCAAAGTAGATTACTTTTTTGATTATTTTTTGTAATCTTTAATCATGATTAAAGATTACATATTGTAATCATAATCTGTAATCATTAATTTGATTACATTTTGCCCAGCTCTGCGTACGGCACGCTCGATCGCTCTCGAATAATTACTCTGATGCAATGCTATGCGTTTGGTACAGGCGAATACTTTATCACTTCATCATATTATTATATTTTCTTGAAAAAATAAAGGCTGTGCCTGTCGGTGCAGCTGTCCTGGGCCTTCACAATATGGAGAGCTCCTTCAGCACAACTAATATGGCTACGGTCCTGAAAAGAGCCGCCTACACCTTCCTTGCCCCGGGGCCGCCACGCCTTACAATCCGGCCCAAATGCCTACATATAAGCGGGTTCAGATAAACTTATTGGCCACTTATTATTATTATTGTTGGGACGAGGCTTTGGGTGTTAACTTCGACCTCCGTGGGTCTATTGCGATTATAGCCTCATTATAGACTCTACTTTAGGTCAATAGTCTCCATAAATTAGAGTAGTGTCGGGAGTGACTTCATCATCCGGATCCAAGATATGGCGTCCCAGAATATTGCTTCGTCTATGGATCAGAGCTTATTATTTAGCTTGCAGTGCCTGTGAGGGATCTAATGGCAAGAGACACCTTGTCCCGCCTAAGTGCCAGCAGCTCAACAAACGAGGGTTAAATAACTTGAAATTACACTTCTGACTTTATTTTTATTTGCAGTTATTGGCCAATAAAATAAATTCTACTTACAACTCTATAAAATTTGTTAGTCATGTCACTCCTTAATCTATGTATGAATGATTTCATATACATGCCACGTGATTCATTCTATCATTCATAGTTGGAACCGGATATTCAAGAGTAATTAGTTTTATTCTTAGTTAAAAACCACACACATGGATGTAATTTTATAGCTTGACTATTAATGTAATGTATGCATATTTCAGCCTATAAATATAAAGCACTAGCTAACACCCGTAGCTCTGCCCGCGTTGTATGTCAATAAAATGAGTATAAGTTAATCCGGGCTGTAAGCTAAATGTGGGCAAAATTTCATCAAAATTGACCCAGTAGTTTTTGCGTGTAAGAGTCCATTTATAATATTAGTAAAGATTTATTTAAGTCATCTCCCGGTCAAATTTTTTACTAAATTTATTTCTAGTATAATGATTTTGTGCAGTGCATTATAGTCCTATTTAGTCACTATTTCACATGGCTACAAGTCAAGCTATACGTTGCCCAGTACGAGCTTGTCTCACATTGCACTGGTAGCCCACCTCCACCCAAAGTGTTACCGGCCTACTGGCCATTAACACCCAAACGCGGCGACGTGTGCGGGTTTATCAATCTCCGTTGTCGATCTATCCCACGGCTTCGCTCCCCACATATTGTATAAGGCTGCCCGGCGCGTCTTGGACGTTCTGGGACGCGCGGTTGTCCGCGCGTTCTCCTCTTTCTGAGGTCGCGCTGGGCCCAGGTTCGTCTGAGCTAAATTCACGGGTAGCCTATACTGTGCGTGACCATCTTATATTGCCAATGTATAGCTTGATATGTGGCCCTGTGTACATGGATGATCATAGGCAAGTTGCCAAACAAAGTAAGATGTTTATTATTATGATGATTTGTGATCTGAATATGCGCTTTTAAAGCAGACGTCATTAAATTTATTGACGTAACTAGCTCTTGCCCGCGTCTTCGTCCGCGTTGAATTCGTTGTATTAAGTAGTAGCTCTCACCTTTAACCTGCCGCCTTACTGGTGGTAGAGCTCTTGTGAATGAGCTCGAGGGCGGCAGCACCACCGTCTCACCTTTAACCTGCCGCCAAATATTAGTGCTTTCATTACTGTGTGCCGGTTTGGTGGTGAGATCAGGCCCTGAAATTACTGGCACATGAGGCGTAACACCGTAGTCCTCAGCTGCAACGACGCATCTATAATCTTCTTTTGTGAATTGTTGATGTCCATGGGCTGTACTCCACTTACCATCAGGTGGACTACACGTTCGTTCGCTGTGGGCGTAGAATAAAAAAAAAGCACCCGCGTTCAACCTTACTGCTCCGCCCCCGTGGAGTTAAGCTTAATCTAAAAACACAAATAATTATCAAAATTCGACGAGAAGATCTCGAGATTAGCGCTATCAAACAAACCAACTAGCTTTTGCCTGCAGCTTCGTCTGAGTGGTAGGCACATCGATCAAAAGTAGCCTATGTTACGCGCCTTGTAGTCAGTTACTTGCTTCTAAAATTAAAAAAAATAAAACTGTTTAGGTAATGGTATCGTGCATACTAAAATACTAGTTTAAAAAACATTGTTATTTTGACATTAAAAACAGACACTTCAATTTTATTTATTTTTAACACGCTTAAATTAGCTTCACCTGTATGTATGTATGTATGTAACCGACTCCTTTGGACTCGATTTTGACCCACTTTAAACGGACAGATTTCATTAAAATTTTGCACACCTGTCAAAGATCGATGACAATGCAATATTTCGATAAAAAAACAAAGTTTTTTAAACTATTATTTATAGCAAATAAATTTTCAACAAAACCGTAATATTAATCTGCCAGGGTTCATTGTACTTATCATTATCTCTCCGAAACATGACATATGTGGAGTTGTACCTATCCGTGTCTTGCAAGACAAAACATTAGCAAAAATGGAATAATTCGTTTACAATTAAAAGATAAGGTTGTTCAAGGCTGAGATTATCGTTATCAGTTATCCGTATATTTATGCAAAGGTCATTGAGATTCGTATTGACGATTGTTTAGTATTCATGCCATAAAATGTGTATTTGTTTATGCATTCATTCGCCAAATTTATGTTTGGTTCAACTTTCTGGAAACTATTTTATAAGCATTATCAAAATTTGTGCATGATATTAAAATATTAATGACTACCTCCCACAGACAGCTCCGCCCGCGTGGTTCGTTGATAAAAAGTAATCTTATATGTTAATCTAGACCATAAGCAATAAATGTGCAAAATTACATCAAAATCTACCGGTAATATTTGCGGAGTAAAACATCCATACACACACACTAACATCTTCACAAACTTTAACAGGTATTATGTTAGTAGGGTAGCATAGACGATAGTAGGATTACCAATCCTTTTTTGTTATGTAAGAAAGCGTCCATGTACATATTTAGTTTGAGTCATTGTTGAAGTACTGGGTAAGTTGTTCGGACTAGGGTGATATTAGTCAAGCAACTCACGTTGGCAATATTGTGGGATGGGTTGTCGGTTGTCGCTTAGGTTTTTCATGAGCGTTGTGATATGGCTACATAATGTCGGTGATATACATTTCAGTACTCGTTAATAATCGAATCAGAAACCACAGGACTGTTAGACCAATGCAAGTGCGTATGAGGACGTAGGGTTTGTGACTTACTGCCAAAAACAATGTATGATTAAACGACCCTGCTAGTAAACGGAATTATTAAAGTGTAATTTAAACTGTGAATTCTTTTACCGGTTAACTTTAGCTTCTTTATATGATAAAGTTTTATTTGCAGTTTTCAAACCGAAGTAAACTGATAAATAGCGACATACCATGACGAAATGTTCACGCATGTCATAACTTCGCCCCAATGTAATCCTAGCATAAAGCTTAACTTGGCTCCAAGCCAAAACATTCGGTACCTGAACTTTTTTGTTCATTGTCGTTTGACGACGACAGACCTTCGGATTTTGACAAGTTAAATGTTATGCCTTTAGGCTCACTTGCCTCTCTCACTTCACAAAGAACACACTTCTCGTTCATCTTAATAAATACACTCATTAACCGTTAACGTACTTTTTCTTATACATTGTTTATAGTAAAATTTCCGGTTAAGATAACTCGTTTAATGGTTATATTTACAAATAAGCAGTTGAACTTATTAAACTGACATTTAAATCATAACGTTTCTAGGGTATACTTTATTATATGGGACTTTCCCTAGTCCTTCGCAAAAAATAACAGATATTGATAACATAATAAACGCCTATGATTTTTTTTAATACATTCTTATCTATGAGTCACATAAATACCTGACCCGGTTCGGGCGTCGAATATGAGACCTTAACAATACTTGTAATTGAGCCTACAGTTAACCAGTCTTGTTAGTACATGTTTCTGGCAGTAACGGAAGTTAAATATTTTATCAGTATATTTATTTATCGTCAAACACTTCTGTCTCTCATTGTACTTGGTTCTTGCATGTAAAGACAGACGCACTGCACACTCATACACTCAGTGTTATCATTGTTTTCCGTCCGATATCTACGATAAAACTTTAATTCTTCTTTATATTATTATTTGTGCTTTTCGCGATAATATGATTTGTTTATCAGTGTTCGTGGGAATTTGGTGGACTGTGGTGTAAAATGAAATGTTTGTGCTAATGTGTAGTGTAGTTTCTGGAGTTTTCGGTCTGGATCTTTATTTGTCAGGTAGGTTCTAGGATTGTATCGAAACATGTTTTCGAACTGTGCTTGTTTTATCATAACAATAGTTTAAGGAGACTTTAAAATCACTTTTTACATATTACATAGATATGTTGTGAAGAAATTGAAATAATTCATTGGTCGAATTAAACAACATAAGAATTATAAAGGTTATTTAAATTAGGTCTAATACTATGTAATCTTCCTACTCAAGGTCTTGTGGATAAATTAGAGCTAGACAAAACGCGAGCCTACCTCCGTACCTATTTGCGTCTGTCAGCCACAAACCCGAGACTTTAAGACCACCCCTTACCACCCCGTAACCAATGGCAACGGTTACCTAGTAAATGTGTTTGGATGCCTGTGACCTCGCGTGCGCTCATTTCAGTCTTAAAACGTTCTCCGCTCAATTTAATTGGGCTGGTTTCCCTTTGCGAAGGTTGTTCATTACAATTTATTACTGTTTATGTACTTTTAATAATTGTACAATGTGGATTTCTTACTCTATAGCTATTCAGGAACTTGAACTACTGTGTACTAAACGTCAACTCTATAATTCTGTGTAATCTTTCAAGTTTTTAAAGTGTCGATGTCGTTAACTTGCAACGGGCATGTGGCTACTGTATATCTGTCTAGTTTACCCTCTAAAATACCTATGTTGTTTAATTTATACGGGTATGTTTAGTTGTATGATCATGCATTTGTAAATATACATTGCTCGTTAGGTGCTTAGAGTAATATTCATTCTTAGAAGGTATTTGGCAATGGTGTGCTATTTCAGGTGAGGTGTATATAAGTCTTAAGCGTAAGTAGTGAAATAATAGTTATACATCTCTTGTCAGATTTAACTCGATGTTCCATGCAACAATTGAAACGTTAATTAAGTTACATTATGAAAGGTATATCATTAATCATTTAGATTAAAGTCAACTTTTCACTAAATTACCGTTTAGTTTTAGTTTAGCGACAAGTATGTCGCCAAAAATGTAAATACTAGTTATTTGTGCAACAAGAGAGCAAAGTACGTATTTCCTTTGAGTGTTAATCTTGAGCGTAGTGAGGGACTCAAAAGCATATGTAAATAACTTTGATCTCGTGTCGCACAAACTACTTTTCACCTCTGCAGTGAGAAAATAATGGCTAGAAATAAAAGATAAGGTGGAAATAAAATTCTGCATTATTTACAGACGTTTCAACTTCTCCAGGGTCAGTGTAATTTCGTCGTCACTCCTGATTTACTAATTAAGAATATTAAGCAATAAATAAACAATGAAGGTTACAAAAAAGAAAAAGAAAAATTATAAAATAAACTGTCGAAATCTTTCCGAGTCCGTTCGGATACTCATATTCGTAAACATAATAATATATTATGTAATATGTATAATACTACATATATTATTACCTATTATTACTACATATACTAGTACCTTTTTTAGCTTTCTAATTTTTAATTTATAATTAAATACATAAATATTTAAGTATTTGTATGTTTATCACAGGGAAAATTTATAATTTTGAGCAAATAATGCTTAAGATTTCTGAACGTTTGTTTTGACTCTGTGTTGGGGCCAAAGGCAAGAGAGGTCCTTCATAGTTAGGGTCTACCAAAGAGAATGGGGTTTACTTCTAAAACTCGAATGTAATAATTGAATAATTTTCTATTTCTTTCTTTTTACTACCGAAGAGACAGAGATAATATAACTTACGTATGTCACATTTTCGCACGCTGAAATGATACCAATGACTTTCAAATTTCGAGGTCATTTTTCCTCACGCTCGGAGTGAAATAGAGTTATGATTACTGTTTCCACACAACAAAGAACGCCTTTTCGAGCTGTTGAGGTGAAAAGAATATTAATGCATTTTAGTTTCGGTAAGATCCTGTAAAATTAGCATTAAATAGTTGGTACCATTTATAACAGGCCATAGCCGTTCCTAATAGATCAAATAAAGCGAACCTAGATTATAAAATGATGAGCTAATGTTCAACTCAACAACAAGCGAGTGCTAATAATGTTCCGCGTAATAACTTTGTTCTACAAGAATTTAATTGCCAAATTATTTACACCCGATCAAACACCTCAATACATTTCATACAAACCACTTCGTATAATTCACACATTGCAACAGTAAATTATAAGTTGTACAATAAATGTATGCCACGGTACTTACCCTATGGTAATTGTCAATTTTGAGTCCATTGGCTAGAATCAATGCTACATCTGACAAGTGACGACCGTGATATCATAAACTACACTACTACAACGAGGAACTACACAACCTTATCCCTCCATCCCGTTTCACCATCGGGCTACCAGACAAACGGCACTCAGGCACCGCTTCACGATAGACATTCCACTAATACGCACTAAGCGTTTCGCCTCTACATTTCTTATACGAACTGCCAAAGAATGGAACACCTTGCCCGAGTCTGTGTTTCCGCATGAGTACAACTTGGATCTCTTCAAAGCAAGAGTTAATAGGTATCTCATAGGTAAGCGTGCTCCACCGTAGACCACATCATCACTTACCATCAGGTGAGATCGTGGTCAAAAGCGTGCCTATTCACCATAAAAAAAAAAACTCCTTTCTACTACGATTAAGTCACGTTTTTGTCATGTTTTCCCCTACAAAAATATGACAAAAACGCGACGAAATATGTCTCGCGCACGTTATGGCCAGTAAGGAGTGAATGCCATTGCGACGGAGCTGTTTTCCAGTGATTTTATTTAGTTCATTATTTTGAGGTGGGTGCAAAAAAACTTGAAAAGTGTTTACGTAAGCTTATCCTCATACATTTTGATATAAGGCGTAAAATTTTTCAAAGATCAATATTTGTAAGTGTGGCGATTTTAAATTATGGAAATTGTGGAAACATGTAAGCGGCTCCGTCACGATGTCATTTCCACCCTGCATTATTATCAACCTGTACACAAAGACATCTGGCTGTTATGTAAGTCTGTGGCACTTATTTACATTTGCTCGTTCTCCGTTCGCATTCTCTCGCGGAGGCGAACCGTGAACTTGAAAAGCCTTGAGCACACCACTCGGAAACCTTTTTCTTTACGATTTAAGACCAAAAAGCTCATTATTATGTAGGTTCGACCCGACTGTGTTACCGAATTATTGTTCACATAATATTAAACCGACCGGTTTCCGCAACATTATCTGTGTGGAAAACCCTTACTTATCAGGCCTCTACGTCCTGTTACATTTCGGCAGATTGACAAATGTTAGGATACAGCTGGAATTAAGTATTTTATTACTATTTATAGATTTACGCGACAGCTCACTGACAGCAATTATAAATGATTCAAATCAAATCAAATCATTTATTTCCATGGGCCCCAAGGGGCGCTTGAACACGTAAAAACAAACATCAAAACACAAAAAATATTATTGCTAACGGAATACTGTAAAGTGTAAGTATTTGGCGACAGGTTAAAGTAGCGACGGCGGTATTGATTGTAGCTTCAGAATTTCAGGTTTAATGACATTGTCTAGAAAAATAATCTCATAATGGTTGGCTCATAACCACAGATGCAGATCATGAAAGGATTAGTGTATAAAAGAACTAGCAAATCCTAAGAGAGTTACGGTAAATATTTGATATGTAAAGGGGAACCTTTATTGGCGCTGGTAGAGCTCGTACTGTGGGTCGGTGGTGGTGGGATTAGGCCCAGAAATTACTGGCACATAAGACATAACACCATAGCCCTCGGATGGATTGACGTATCTTTAATCTGCTTTTGTGGATTGTTGATGTTCATGGGCAATAGTTACCACTTACCATCAGATGAACTAAACGTCCGTTCGCTACACGTGTCGTATAGAAAAAATATTTTGTCTACCCTCATGTAAAGGTTAAAAACAAATTGTAATCATGTGATTTAACACTGTTTGTAAAGCTCCTAATCCATGGGCTAAGCTTTTATAATATTTTGGCCACTTACAGTTCTAGAACAATCTTTACCTTTTACACGCACAGATTTAGAACCCCTGTTTTGATCTTAAGTACCAGGAGTGCTGCAAGACAGAAAATAAACTCATAGCATCAATACCTTATATAATATTACATCAATACTTCCCAACTAATAGATTATAATTTCTTCCAACAGGGAGAGAAGCGAGAAGAAGGCGCAGATGCTGTTCAACCAGGAGGTGATCATTGAGCAGAACCGCCAGCAGATCTATGAACAACAGCTGAGGCAGGTCAGTCACTTCTAGGTGTCCTCGTGTGTTAGATGTAAACAACGGTATAATCTTATCCACCTACCAAGATCTATCTGGTAACCAAGATAGATCTTGGTAGGTGGACCTTCAATTCTTGACCCGTCTATAAGGCGAGAGTAGGCGCACGGTAGTGTTTTAGAAGGTGAGGGCCCACATAACCGCACCGTCTCCCCGAACGGTGCGGTATGCTGTCAGGAACATTTCACCATCTTTAAAAAAAAAAAGGTGGACCTTCAATTCAAAGTTGAGCTGTTTGTCAAACGGCCAACATAAGGTTTAATCAGGAATACTAGTCAGCCATATTATATAGAACAGAAGTTAAACTGTAAGCAATGGAACAGCTGTTACAGGTCTGTATGAGCTTGTAACCGAGTCTACGGTCTTGAGACCTGCTTTCCTACATAGTTTTCAATATAGTCCCCATATGACATTCTTACAAAATATTTCGTTGAGTGTTATCTGGATGTTCCAGATGAAGATGATACAGAATCAGCAGCAAGTCCCAGTAGACCAGTCCGGCCTGCTCAACGGCGTGGGACCTCAGCAGTTAGGCGGTGTGCAGTAAGTATACATCACACATTCTGCTAAATACCGTTTCAAATAACCTATCTGTTTGTTTTTTTCCTTCCTTAGTGTATTTATGACACAGTTGGTATGTCAAATATCTATCACTAGTAAGGAAAACCACTGATCGACTGATAGGTTATTGAAAACAGTGGTTTGATTAATACCTTTTTTCCGCTGTCTGAGCAGTCTTGGCACTGGTCTAGTATGCAATGATTATACGGGTAATACCTATTATAGATAAATTTAAAGATCTGGACGGTTTCAAAGTTGGCCGAAATTGAAATGACACGGGTCGGTAAAAAAGCTTGCTCACCTTAGATCTCGTTTCCAGGCTAGATCCTCAATCGCAGCTCCTGCAAGCGCAGCAGCATCTACTCCAACAGCAGTTCCAGCAGCTGAACAGCGAGGAGACGGCCATGAAGCTGCTGCAGCACAACCTCATGCAGGCTAGGATCTCTCCTTCACTCGGAGTAGACCAGCAAGCGTTATTGGAGCAGAACTTGAAGCAGCAGGTTAGATGAGATCATAAATGTATGGCTATTGTATCGAATATTACGTGTTTTGTATGATTAATATTGTCGTTTCTGCTGGGACAAAATCTTACAATTTTTTTTTGGAACGCCTTTGTACATAAAATTTAAAATTGTACCTAATATTATTGTATTGTTTTTTTCATTTGTACAATAAAGAATTAAGAAAGAATTAAGATAGCCAATTAAAGCTGTGTGCCGCAGCAAGGATCATGGCTGTAGTAGTACTAATACTAGTTACTGATGACATATTTGCAAGTGATTTGTGTTGGCCAAATTTTTCGTTTCTTCATATTCACCGATGACCGGTGACGATTTCACTTTTGTGAACCCCTTTTGACTGCTTTAGCCTTGTCTTTTGTAACAAGACGAGGTATGAAGAAGAGGTACGCGCAAATTTAGCCATCTTAATGCAAACGGGTTGTACAGTGGGCCAACGAGTTAGCTATGCAGGGCAAAAACTTCTTCGCCATACTGAAAACTGACTGCAATAGATATGCATGTGCGAATTACATATTTAATAAGTGTAATATACCCACTATTTAGATATGTAACTCGCTTATCCATAACTGGTGTAGTAAGTCTTTACTATGACATAGAAGTTTTTGCCCTGCATTGCTAACTCGTTGGCCCACTGTACATAAAATTAGGACATTCAAGTAAGTTGGATCAAGGAATTTTTCGTGTTCAATCACGACTGTAGAATTACACAATTTAAGTTATTCCTACAAATAAACAATAGGTACATCTTGGCGAATCTTGGAGCGTATGTACAGGAAATCATATAGCAAGCTTTTTTTTAAACGCCTGCACTAGTAATAACTCCCATGTCACAAACATACATTTTACACACACAGAGCACACCCAGAGTCAGAACATGTATTTGCAGATCACATAAAGGTTTGTCCCGTGTTGGAATCGAACCCACAACACCAGCGCAGTTGAAACCGGCGAGGCAACTACTTTAACCAATACGCCAACCGTGCACTCATATACGCTTTATAAAGTCATCACTAAATATCTAAACACTATAGACTATACAAAGTTCTACATTCTGAAACTTGTACTATGCTTACCAAAACATGCTACAGGGTTGAAATATTCGCTTAAAAAAAATTTTGCTTGCAATTTATTACCAATCGAACAACATATTTCTTAACATTTAAATCTGTATTTCTCATGGGTTTGAGGGTCAAACATATTTGAATTTTGTCGTTGCTTTTATTTAGCTATCTAGGACCACGGTAAGTACCCCAGAATTTAAGATCATTTAGGCAGGAACGAAATCAGCAAGCTTCGCGCGTTTATTCGTTATGTTAAATTTGAAATTTAATAGACATAGGGCCAGTTTCCCATAAAATATAACTATCCGAATTTAAAAGTGTCACAAGTTACACTTGAAAAAAGAACACAGCTGTCACTTTGATTTATGTGTGTTATATGCTTATCAAATAAGATTTATCAAACACCTACGAAATAAAAGTAAATGAGTTTATTGATATTATTGGGCATGACACCAAACCACTTTGCCATAGTGCCGATTTCACCAATGAGTTAAAATCAAGTTTAACGCAAAACTACAGCTTTCGGTCTTTTAGTCCCGTTCAAACTGAATGATAGAATGAGATGGAAAACGTGTTTGCAAAATAAAATTTTGGTGTAATCGGTCTACCAAACCTGTTGACACTGACTTCTGTGACCATTGTTTCTAGCATTCTCTCACACTGATCAGGCCTCACTTCAAATAGCCTCTTTAAAAAGAGAGAAGACACTCATACAGAAAAACAATGTTTGTGCTCCAGCTGAAAATTAACGCTGCGGTAATTCCCAGCATAAATCGAAATTAATTTTTAAAAAATTCTAACGATTACGCTTGCTCTAATTTTGTTCCCATTTTACGTGTGTATAATTTGTGTCTAAATGTTCTTAACTTGCTTTCATCATCATTTGAATTCAAATCATTGTCTGTCACTATTTTAAGTTTCCCAAAGCACATGTTTATTTCCTATTAGCTTTTAGCAGTTTCTTCTAGCTGTGAGTGTCATTGTTCATTAAATTCCTTTTATTTATATTGTTCTTATTAATTATATAGAATTATTACAAAAACTAGAACTAATTAGAAAGGTGAAAATAAGCTCAGAAACATTTATAGATAGCAGCAAGTCTAAGTGCAACGCGCTTAAACAGAAATTAATAAAGACTTGCTTTATCATATCTCAATCAAAAACTTGAATGGTAAAGTTCCCAGCACCATCTTATTTTCCTGATCCTGACGCCTTTCACCTGTTGGATCCCTTACTAGACTGCAGTGGCCGATTTGGAAGCCCCTCAACTGTCTTCGTACACAAGTTGGTTGGGAAAACATGGTTAAGAAATGGGAATAACAAACAATGATAACGTCTCCTGTGACTGTGGATTCCTTACAAAAATTATGGCCCACCTTCTCTCTTATCAGCTGTGTCTCTCTTTTTGTACTCACGAAGACTTGATACACGCCACTAGTAAGAAAGTAGAAGTTGCCACTTACTGGGTACACATAAGATGAAGTATACTAAAACAATGTTTTTGTAGTTAACTATTTAATTAATTGAAGGTGCTAGTTGTTAAACCATTTTATTCATTAGGTTAGTTTTGGGTGATCATCGTTTTTTAACATTTTAATGCGTAGATGTTATTGATTTTGTCATAGATGTACTAGATTTGATTTAGTTATATTGCAAGATGCCCATTTTTATCCTCTCCCAAATAATAAAACTTGTGATGACAGTATCCCTGCCTATGCTTACAAAAACGAAAACTATTTTAACTCTTGTATTCTCTATGTAGGAATCTAACAAAACCATGAATAATGGGATTTCCTTGAAGCCATTTGCTTTATGTCAAAAGTAATTAATTTATTTTATTTATAGGTGATGATGGAGCAGAATCTCATCAGCCAGCAGATGCTGGAGCATTCCGTGCAAGGCCAGGTCATGATGGACCGGCAGACCCAACAGAACTACCTAGAACAGAACCCGTCGCAAACGCAACTACAGCCGAACCTTCTTAACCAGCAACTATCCGTCGAAATCAACAACCAGAACCAAGTATTGCAGCAACAGATCATTCAACAGCAACAGAACATCATTGCCCAGCAAGCGGCGGCTATACAACAGAAGCAGTTCGAGGAACAGTTCACTGCGCAGGAGAATATAATCTCGGGGCCACAGAATCTCGTCACCGGACAAATGCTGGACCCTTCGTTGCAGAATCTACAGAATATACTCGCTCAGATTATTCACAGGCCTGAAACGTTACAACAGTCTAGGTTAGTTTAATGTATTTCTTTATTACAGATAGCAAGACTTGCTTCTTTATTTACATCAAAAATATTACTATACTTTGTCCATTCCTTTATTTTCTTTTTGACAGATCACGCCTATGAATTACCGTTTCTTTTTGTCAGATTAATGTACTACAATAATAATGTACTTTATTGACAAGCGGCACTTTTTAGGGAAGTTCACTGTTTTTAAAAAAACAAGCACAGACTATAAATCAAATCGTGAAATGAAATAAATCGATCATTATGAAAAAGAATAATTTGGCTTTTTTTTGTGTATTGTCTGTATTTATATAAAAAAAAGAATATAATAATAGTATCATGATTCCATGAATAATTATTTGCAAGAAATTAAGTCGAAATCTTGGTATTAAAAAATGGAAAAAAGGAAACCGTCATAGACTAAGTATGTGACATTATTATTATATTATTATTTTTTATATTTATTTCATCTAATAAAAACTACTAATAAACGAATAATTAATGATGAATGAACCATACCATCGATGTAATTAATCGATTGAAAGTTCTTCTTAGACAACATCGATTATGATTTCAAATCGAATCAGTAACGTGTGAAGGCATCCCTAAATGTAATATGTCAAAAAGAAAATAAAGAAATGGACAGAGTATAAGTGATAAGTAAAATAGTGACCAATGTGAAATTAAAACTATTGTACTTCATCTTGCCTTATGATATTTAAATTTTTATTTAAAACTTTTCTATGTACTTCTCAGGAAAGAATCAGAGTCAGAAACTCAGCCACAGCAAGCCCAGCTTCAGCAAACTCAGCAACTTACTCAACAACAAACAGAAATGGAACAACAACAACTAAACCAGGAACAAGAACAACAGCAGGCTTTACAACAGAAAATGCAGAACTTAATAGGAGCTCAAATGCACCAACAGAATATCAACTATCAGCAAAATCAGCAATACGCCCAACCAATACTCAGTACTGCCGTAGACCCTACCTTCATTGCTCAACAACAACAGGTCGCCCAGGCACAACAACAAGTGGCCCAAGCTCAACAACAACTGGACATGCAGAAACAAGTCCTAGCTCAGCAACAATTAGTACTCCAACAACAAATGCTAACGCAACAACAACTAACAATGCCAGGGCAAACCTTATCTCCACATCACTTCAGACACTTTCAGCAACAACAACAGTATTTATCTCAGCAAGAATTACAGTTACAAACTCAGCAGAATATCATTACTCAAAACTGGGCTATTCTAGCGCAGAAGCAGCAAATAATGGATCAACAGCAGCAGAACGTGGAGGAGATCCTTCGGGCGCAGCGTCCGATGTACCAAAGGCAAGGGTCTGAGCAGAGCCAGATCAGTTCTGCTGACGTCCATGATCAGCAGCAAGTCATGATGCCTGACCAATACTCGCAGAAGCCTCACCTCCAACAACAGATGTCTGTAGACCTGATGCACTATGCCAAACAGCGATCTGACGACCACTATCATCAACAACCCATCATGCAAGGACAATCCCTTCCCCACAATATGCAGATGCAGCAAAACTTCAATGTGGTACAGCAAAACGAGAGGCAGATATCTAGTCATGAAGGCACCCCGGTGCAGAATTATACTGCCAATCCTTTGCAGATGTATCAGCAAGGGCAAAGCCAACCTGTACAGATGATGCAAAACATACAATATCAAGTAGAACAACAGTCGATTCCTTCGTCTATGGCTCAGTCGATGCCGCAGAGTATTCAGCAATCGGTCCCGCAAGATAGTCATCCGCAAATGTCAGCGGTACAGCATATTCCGCAGTCCATGACTTCTATTCCTGTTCAATCAATGGCTCAACCCTCAGTCCCTCAGCCCGTCCACCCGGTCCCTCAACCGATTCTCTCCATGTCTCAGCCAACCCAACCAATTCAACAACCCATTCAAGCAGTGCCTCAACAAACTCAATCTATACCACAACCAACTCAATCTATTCCACAACCTGTTCAATCCATTCAACCTGGTCAGTCCTTAACTCAACCGTTACAACCGGCTCAACTTATACCTACACAGTTAAACATGCAACAACCCGTGCAGACTTTACCGCCGGCTACTCAACCAGTCGCCCAACCAATCCAGCAACCTATACCACAACAAATCCAGGTTCAACCGCAGCAAGCTACTCAAGAAATAGCCCCGCCACAGTTGAACTTGGAGCAGGCTGAGAACGGTTACCATAGTAACGGCACGCCAAAGGAGCAGTACCTGACCCCGCTGACAGAGATCCAGAGCAACCATGTAGAGACCAGCAGACACCCTGAGCTCAGCTCCGTTGAAGAGAAGCAGGCCGAAACCCAGCAACAAGAAGGTATATTATTTAGGTATTTGTTATAAGATTGTCCAAACTTTTTAATTTTAGATATTTGTTCACACTTGTGATGTACAGGATTGTTCTTTGCTATTTTTATTTAACACATCACGCGTAGTTGTACCTGAGCTAGCGTAAGTCCAAAAATATAAATAAGCACTTTAAGTTTATTTAATTACTGTATTTCATATATAAAATATCTAACGATTGAGAAAGAATAAAGATATATCCTATTTCATAACTTGTGTAACTTTTCGTTTTCAGCTGGCACAGCAATATCTTCTCCAATAACGAGTGAAAAGAAGTCCCGTGGTTCGAAAAAGCGGTCTCGCGAGAAGGACAAGCTGCCGAAGCTGACAGTCCTGGAAGTGAACGAAGCAGCCACCGTGGTGGAATGCCAGCTCGAGTCCAAGTCCAAAACCGTTACCTTCAAGTTTGATGTCACCGACGTCAACCCTGATGAGATCGCTAGCAATCTTGTGAGTATAAGTTAGCGTCGTCGTCTGACCTATAGCTGGGTAAAAAGAGTAGAAATAGGCATGCTGACCAATTTTTATTTGCAACTAGCTGACCCGGCAGACTTCGTACTGCCTAAATCGATAAGTAAAAGACCTAAACTTTTGTATTAAATAAATTTAAAATCTGTAATTAATAAAAAAATTGCTAAGTATGTTATCATATCAATCCTTATAAAATAATCTGATAGATGGTTTACAACTTTCATATTTATTCACATTTTAAACCTTCTCTGTACTTTCACAAATAATTCAAGACCAAAATTAGCCAAATCGGTCCAGTAGTTCTCGAGTTTTAGCGAGACTAACGAACAGCAATTAACTTTTATATATATAGATTGAAACACCTCTCGATATAAGAAAATCTGTAAAATAATTACTTAAACTTCCTGAGATAATACAATTTAAAATAACGTTAATAATAGACTCTCCCAAACTCTAAGACTCTTTCCTAACTGATGTAACCTCTATTCTGAAATCCCTTTATTTTATCCCTGATTAAAATGTGTATTATATTTATATGTATCTATTGTAAATATTATGTAATTATGTATTATATGTATTTTTTATTGCATAGTGTGTATATAAGTGCCTATGCACTTAATATTTTACATTGGTACTATTTATCTTCACTCTTTTGAGCAAAATGTAAAATAAATATACATCAACAAATCCGTGCAATCAAACTACCGCAAATATCCCTTCTATAATGTCCATTTTAAGGTTGCCTAAAGAGATGGCGTCAAGCGATAAGGTCGACCTTTGCACGTTATAGATTTAAGTACTTATTCGTCTTTATGTTTGTTACAAATTATGATGTGCAAATAAATTTTCTCTATATATCTAATATCTTTTGAGCTAGTTCAGTGAAGTGAGTGCTTCAAGTGGTTTAGTGCTACTTTAAAAGAACACAAGAACAAAGTGTCAGTTTCGATAATAGAGACAATAAGATAGGTGTTAATGGACACATTCTTAGCATAAATTAAATTAATTTAGTAACTTAGGTCAAAATTAAATTACTCATTAGTCTCTAATTTTATATCTAGACTAGATTGTAATCTTGATGAAGTATCTAATAGTTTAGATACATCATAAATAAAAAAAAAAAAAAAAAATAATAATAATAATATATCTAATAGTCTTGAGGCCTATCATGGTCTCCAAATTGCATAGCAGGCTAGCAAATTACACACAAGTAAAACTGTATTAATGTTTCGTGTTTTATTTCACTATTATACTTATCCTTATAATTCCGTCTTGCAGGTATCCAACAACTTACTCCCGGAGTGGCAGAGCGCGGCGTTCATGGAGCTGATCAAGGACATCGTGGCGCAGCTCGTCAGCAACCCTGGCGTCATTCCCGTGCTCAACCCTGCCACGCACTCGCTGCCACTCAACCTCGACAAGGTAACTATCACATTAATATTTTGTTGTTTTTCAAAGAATCCGTCTCGAAGGACCACCTACAATTATGCTACTGTGAATTTAAAACGTATCTGATTTATCAGAGGCGCCATGTCGAAATAGTGACTAAGACAATTAAATTATAATATTTACATAATGGTTTTACTATCCCCACAGACTGACTATGACTCAGAAACGACGGAACGCGAAGAAAACCTCACGGATTCGAACCAAGACAACTCCGAATGCACGACCCCTACAGCATCACACGATAACATTGCCGCTGAGCTGGCATACGACCAGGGAGAACCGGAGCCGCTACCAGAAGTGGTGAAACCCACGCATATCGATACCGTCTCCAGGAAGATTAGCACTGCGTCGTCTATAGGTAACACTAGCTTTCAACAGCGGCTTCGCTAACTTGGCAGGTTTTTGCCAAAATAATATCATCAGATAACTAATGCCCATTATTTTGTAGCAACTAATAATAACAGAATCGTGTTATTCCCCAGGTTCTAATCAATCGGACGGCGGATCATTAGCGCCCGAACGGTCCGGCAGCACAGAATCACAGAACGGCGAGAAGAAGCAGCAGAAACCTACACGGAAGATATCCCGCTTTCTAGTCAGTCCCGTAGTGGACCGCGGGGAAAACGTGCCGGAGGAGAAACCGCTTCCGGACGCCGAACCCCCCACCCCCACCCCCACAGTCAACGGTCTCGATAAAGACATCACACCGCAACCTCAAGAGTTCGTTCCTACTCTCCAGTATTCCGTGCAGCCGCAGGCGGCTCCCGTGGAACATCGGCCTGACATCACACTCCCACAAGTAGATCATAGACCCGACATTCGACCCGAAGTCCCGCCCGAGAGGCCTTTAGAAGTTAAACAAGAAATCCCCGCTAGTGTAAACGTGCCAATGCCTGTAGTCTCTAATATACAACCTATCCCTCAGATGCCGTCGCAGAATATTCTTAATCCTAATTTACTCACTGCTACTACCCTCCAGCCTAATCTAACTACGCCGCTGCAAATAGCTACCGATAGTCCTTTGCTAGGATTAAGTCAGGTAGGCACCCCTATGGGAGTGGGAGGGGAGCAGTTGAACGTCGGCATGGGGCACATGGGGGGCTCGGTGGACCCCACGGCGGCTGCGCTAGGGCTGTCCACGCAGCAGGCGCTGACCCCCATCCCCGGGGTCACGGACGCGCTGCCCAATGCAGAGAATATACAGAGGATGCTGTTGAAACAGAATATTATGAAGTAAGTAGATATTAATTATGTACAGTTAAAAGTGAAATCAGTAAATCCTGGCGGTTTTAAAATTGGCCGCAAATTTAATATCGCGACATTAAATTTTCGGCCAATTTTAAAATTTTAAAACCGGCCGGGATTGGTCACGCTTGAGTGAGCCAAGATCCTTGATTTTAAATATATATTTCAAATGATTAATAAATATTCTATGTAAATAAATTGGTTTGCATTGCACTTCGGTCCATATCAAAAAAATAGTCAATATCAAAAATCAAAACATAATATTGAGCTTAGGAAGTGAACCCTATATTATGTCATGCGTATCTTTTGGATTGGAGAGATACAAACTCGTTAGTAATAAGTTCTACCGTTTTTTTTTTTTTTTTTTTTTTTTTTTTCTCTATATCCTGCTTAGCACAGCAATCTGTTTTTCACATTTAGCTGCTAATTTATCAGATCAATGTCCGGTCGTGTCATGTAGCTGTGGGGAGTGTCCACTGATCTCTCTCACTGTTTGATATAAAAACGATTCATGAGCGTTGGAACACTGTTCCTTCGCAGTCTTGAGTGAACAACACTTCCGGTGCCTGTGAGGGTTGCTGCTAGGGAATTGACATGTTTTGACAGCTTGTCTTGGTACTTGTGACTTCTGATTGATATTTCTTCCTTTATGGATGTTAGGTTTAGGTCTTGCAGGATGAATTTGTTGCTACATTTCGGGATATTGAACATGGATCTCATGGTTTTTGTTTGAAATCTTTCCAGGATCTCAATGTTGCTGTTGGAGGCAGTGCCCCAAAGTTCAATACCGTATGTCCATACAGGTTTAAGTATTGACTTATAAATTGCCATTTTGCTTTCATTGGATAGGTGCGATTTTTTCCCTATAAGCCAGTACAAACTTCGCAACTTTGTATCAAGTTGTTTCCTCTTATTCCAGATGTGTTTTTGCCATGTCAATCTCCTATCCAAATGCATTCCCAGATATTTGGCACTTTCAGCCTGTGGAATTGTGGCACCATTTAGTGTGACAGGTGGGCAGTCACCTCTTTTGAGTGAAAATGTGACATGGACAGATTTACTGTTGTTCACTTTTATCCGCCAGGATTCAAGCCATAGTTCAACTTCATTGAGGTGTTTTTGAAGAGTTGTAGATGCGGACGCTGCGTCAGAACTTGTTGCCATAATAGCCGTATCATCGGCGTATGTAGCCATCATTGTATCTTCGCTTTTAGGGATGTCAGTTGTGAAAATTAGGTACAATATCGGCCCCAATATGCTGCCCTGTGGGACTCCTGAGTGGATTTCATACAATTTCGATGATTCCCCGTTTACTTTGACTTCAAAGCATCTTTTTTCGAGATAACTCTTTAAGATGAAAAAGAATGAATGCGGAAGGTGCTTTTTTATTTTGAATAGGAGACCCGTGTGCCACACTCTGTCGAAGGCTTGACTAACATCCAAGAAGATTGCCGAGCAATACTGTTTATTTTCAAGTGTTTCACTTATGGAGTTGGACAATCTATGTATTTGTTCGATCGTTCCATGCTTTTGCCTGAAGCCAAATTGGTGTTTAGGGAGTACGTCGTTTATGAAGGGCTGCACTCTGTTTAGTATAATTTTTTCAAAAATCTTGCCAGCCAGAGGCAGTAGACTAATAGGTCTGTAGCATGAGGGGTCCTCAGCTGCTTTCCCTGGTTTTAGGATCATTACAACCTGTGCAATTTTCCAGTGGCAAGGGTAATAGCTAAGTCTCAGGCAGGCATTGTAGACAATAACTAGGTACATTATGCCTTTTTTGGGTAGCTGCATTAGCAGAGTGCGGTCAAGTTGATCAAAGCCCGGGGCTTTCCTGCGTGGTTGTGCTCTTATTTCTCTCGATAACTCTCTGGGCGTTACTGCTCTTAATGGGAGGCTTAACTGATTGAGTGATTGGAGAAATTCAATTATTTCTTTGTCTTTTTCTATATGTTAACTAGGTAACGGCGTGAAGACTCCTTGGAGGTGTTCGGCAAAAGCGGTTGATTTCTCAAGATCTGACCTTGCCCAACTACGGTCTTGTTTTCGTATTGGCGGAATGTGTTCTTTAGGTTGGTTGAAATTTTTTTTGTTGCCCGCCAGAGTGAGTAGTTTGTGTCTTTATGTGGGGTAAGGTGAGCTAAATTATTCTGTAGACAGATGTTTTCATGTTCTTTAATCATAGTTTTTAGATCTTCACTTGCCCTGTTGAGCTTAGTTTTGTCACAGGGATATCTAGTCCTGTGCCATTCTTTTCTAAGTTTGCGCCGTTCCCAGACTTTTTCCATTATTGTTCTTGGGTATTCCTTTAGTTTGATCCAGACCTTTTTGTTTGTAATTGTTGAACTGTTAGCAGCATGATGAATTAAATGATTGAATTTTTCAATGGCATTGTCTATGTCCACTTCTGCCTTTAGTTTTATATTTAAATCCGTATTGGCAGAGATTATTTCCTTATAGGTGACCCAGTTGGTATTATTATTGTATACTCTAATCGGTGTTTCAGGATAGATGGCTAATTTTGTCAAGCAGAGAATCACGGGAGAATGGTCTGAAGATAAGTCGTCGCATTTTTCAATTTTTCTGTAGTTGCTGCCAATGTTCCTGGTAATGTAGAAATCTAGCAAATCAGGGATTTTGTTACGATCTGTTGGCCAGTATGTTGGCTCTCCATGAGAGATGCAATCAAGTTTTAGGTCCAATGTGGCCTTGTAAAGTTGTCTACCTTTCGGATTAATTAGTCTTGAGCCCCAGTGGGTGTGTTTGGAATTCCAATCTCCTCCACAAACGAAAGTAGGGCCAAGGTCCTTAAAGAATTTTTTTAATTCCTCGGCGCTAATTGTGTGTCTTGGTGGGCAATATACTGCAGCGAAAGTTGTCTCTGACGTTTTATGATGGATTTTGATTGACGTTGCTTGGATTTTATCAGTTTTGTAGAAGTCAAGGACATGGTGTTTGATTTGATTTTTTAGAATTACTGCAGTACGTGAGTTCTGCCTGTTCTGAAGGGTGATCAGTTCGATAGATGGTGTAATTTTGAAATTGTATGTGTGAGCGTTGAGTAAGTCTTGTCTCTGATATCAAAGCCACATCGATTCTTTCCGTTACCATGAAAAGTTCTAGCTCCTGACGTCTGTCAGTAAGTCCATTGGCGTTCCATGTTAGTATACGAATGTTTAGGGTTTCTGTGTAACCAGACCTGTGATTAATTGGATCATCCGATCCATCATGCTGTTCATCATGTTTGTCATGATTGTTTCGAATCTATTAAACATAACATCTAATAGATTAGTTATGTTTTGTCCATGTTCTGTCGTGAAGTCGCGTGATTGATGATTATTTTCACGTGGTTGGTTTGTAGTGGGTTTGGTTTTGTTGTTTAGCGCCTCTGAGTATGACCTTCGATGGTGGGATGATTTAAGGTCCTCTAGGCTTTTTTGTGGTGGTTTTGTCGTGGTGCCAGTCAGTCTTATTGGTGCCTGGATGGCTTCTTGTTTAGGTATAGTTTTAAGTTTGAGTATCCTCTCTTTATATTCTTTATACTTCAGACATCCTCTATAGCTTGCTGGGTGTTTACCTTGACAGTTTGCACATAGAGCATCTATCTCGGGAGGTTTAGTGCATGAGGCTGTTGAATGATCATTGCCGCATTTGACACAACGGAAAGGTCGGAAGCATTGGTTTTTGGAGTGCCCAAATCTTTGGCATCTCTTACACTGCAATACCTCCCGTTTTTTGTATGGAGCCTCGATAGTGATTTTTATTTGGCTGATTTGTTTGATGTTGAAAATGTCCTTGTTATTGGGTCGCGGTTCTAGATCCACAAAATAGAGTGGAAGTTTTTCTTTTGTAGATCGATGTAACACATTAACAATCTGTCTCACTTCATGTCCTTTCGATAGGAGCTCTGATTTAATAAATGAGGTATCCTCAGATGCATAAAGGCCTCTAACAACCACTCGGTAAGCTCTCTCACTTTTCAGTTTATAGGTGTAATGATTGATTTTGTGTTCAATAAGGGTATCTCTAACCACCCTGTACGTATCAATATCAATGGGCATTAGCTTGATGATGTGTCCTGATCTGAGTGTAGCCAGTGTATACTTGTCTGCACTTATCACTTTGTTAAGAACGTCTCTTAGGGGTGTAATATCGAGCACCCCTGTCACGAAGATTGGCTCCGGTCGAGGTACGTATTCCTTACTCTTGTTGTCTGTTTTAGGGTCGTCAATGCTGAGGATGTCAAATTTATTATGTACAGGAACAGAGTAATTAGTGAGTTTCGTATCTGGTTGTTTGTTGGCATTCTCATTATTACTGCCGGGTCTTTTTCTTTTTCCATAGGGTATGTGATCCTGCTGCCATGTCTGCTTCACCCTCTCGTCGCTTTGTTCTTCCGTTGAGGTTTGCTCACTATCCAAAGATCGTAAATTTTCAGTTGTTTTATATTGCCATGAGTCAGTTTTAGTTTTCTTGGAGTTGGGTTCTGATGTTTCAGGTAGTTTGCTACTACTTGAACAACCGCTGAAGGATGAAGATCTTGGCCTTGTTTCAAAAAGACCTTTGTGAAAAACTTGTTGAGTTAAATTGGGTTTTGGAGTTTGATTATTAGCATTCATGTTATTCCCACGAGTAGGGTCGATCTAAAGGTCTCTCTCTGGGGTGACGCCCATTCCCAGAGAGAAGGCTAACTGCAACGACGGTTCGCCCGGTCCATCGAGGTTGGTCGCTAGAGACTGACTATCCTGTCAGACATACATCCCCTAGGCGCGCCCCGCACCGTAGGATTAGGAGATTTTTTAGGGGTTATCTCCCTTAGCTAGATGTTCGGTTTTATGGCGCCGAAGATTCGCCTTTGCCCTTCTTACTTTGCTATCAAGATCACGAGGTAGATGTTATGTGCAAGACTCGTTGTTATGATCAAGACATTGCCCGGGGAATGGGACGATCCACAGGATGTGGATTCACTACCAGACCGCGGCGGCAGTCTGGCAGTGACGGGGACGTGTAAGGTAGGACTTTATGGTGCGCGCCTCATAGCCCAGTCTTGCACACCTGGGCGTACGCTATCAGCTCTAACTCAGTATTTTTTGAGATCTATACCTACTAGCTTAAGTATAAACCACCGAGGCTAAACACCAACTTCCCCCCCGAAGTTCTACCGTTTAATAATATTTATTTTCAAATTAAATTGGACGCAGTTTTGAGCTGCAATAAAATCTTGACGAAATAAGTAGTATAATCATTGTTTTCGTTGCTTCCAGCCAACAACAAAACCTATCAGGCCCCAACCTGCTCGGCCTGCTCAACCAGCAGCCATTCCCTCAGCCAGATCTGACTCTGCATAACACCTTACTCAACAATGCACAACCTGGTAAGTTTTATTATGATAAGGCCAGTTTCACAAACGTCAGATAAACCTTATTTGTTGTATAGTTTATCCGGAGCTAGTGAAACTAACCCTAAATGTATTGTTTCAACAAAATTGTTTTCTGTATGCTTAGACTCACAATGGAGTAGATTACTTAAAGCTCAGCCACCAGATGTCGCTCTTTTGATTTGACGAAATGGGCGGCTCTGATTGATCCAGAAGACTACAAAATGCCAAACTCAAATCTTTATTTTGGGTTTAAATGTATTTCAGCATGATTGTCTGTGGCTTTTTGATAGTAATCTTCTCCATTCTTCAGGACTAGTATCATATTTTCTATTTATTTTTGTGATAGTCAGAGCAAAAGCTTTCTTCCCTTTACACACGACCGCAGATTTTTAGTTTTGATATCAAAAAGAAAACATTTGATTTCAATGACACTTTATACACAGTGTAATTAATATGTGTTAGCACTGAATAAATCTATCGGTTATTATTGGCCACACGACTAACTTAGGGTCAGAACAAACACTAAAGTCGTTGGTTCATTAAATTTTCAAGCAAAATGTAGAGAAGTGTTGCGACTCTAAATAAACAAAAAAGACGGGGTGTGGACAAGACACGGGCACGACATTTCATCGACTGCGCCCTACTCGAAAACATACAGACAAAGCACGACAGCGGAATGCCCGGGGTGTTACTTTGAAAACGTGAGACCCGCGCGCCCGTGCAGTTGTTCGTGTCTCGTCCGTGCTCTTACACTGTATGTCCCGTCCCTAAGAGCGTAGAAAACCTCAATGGAACCTTGTCGTAGTTCACTGTTGTACAATGCCAGTGAAATGTAACAAGGTACCGTCACATTGACAATTTGATTCTATAGTTGGTATAAGGCCACATTTAGCCCCTTCCTCGTAAAAGAGTATCCCTCCCTGTATGCACTTGTATGAGTTGTATGTCTGTCTGTGTGACTAACGTGGCTGTTGTAACGTCAGCGCCGGCCATGATGGCGGGGCGCCTGCCGCCGCAGTACCCACAGCAGAAGTACTACCAGCCGATGCGCGCCACTAACGACTTTATCGGTAACTCACTTTCTATCTCTTTTTTTTACCACAGGAAGGAGAGAGAGACAATAAAAAACCAGTGTAATATTAATCTAATTAATCAGTTGCTCATAAGTCCCTAATAAGCCATATTCGGCACTTATTGGACAAGTAAGATGATTTTTTGCAAGTTAACTATCAGTTACCTATGTGGGACATTATCAGGAACTTGTAAAACTGCCTATAAATCTATAATACTATTAGACATGTATCTATATAAACTAAACATTACAATTTGCTATTAAATTATGTATGCATGTGCAATAATTTAATGAAACGTTGATACAAAACTATAACTTAAATATTTGGCTCTCTCTCTTTACTTATAACTTATCCTTTGTGTTTTCTTGTGTGACGTAACTAAATTTAATTTGTGTTAGACACTAATGTTTGTTCGAACACTATCATTTCCATACTTCATTAGATTACATATAGAAATTCGAAAATTTTGATGTCCATTTTATTAAATAGTGTACAGCGTTGTTTTTCATCTTATAACACCAGATTTTGAAAATAGATGTTACGCTTTAAAAATCAAGCGAGACATTTAAATATGAGAGTTGAAATGTTAATAGCAAAACAGTTTTTTTTTTTTTTTATTAAAAAAGCTTACTAGCAATTTGCAAATACAAATTACTAGTATTCTTGTTAACTCCCTCCAGCTAAGCTTAATTCGCTTGTGTTAGGAGGAAGTTTACGTCCGTGGTGTAATGGCCAGGATTCGAAGCCACGACCTCTCGATCGTAAGACCGATGCCTTATCCATTGCGCCACGGCCGTGTGAGAGAGAGAGAGAGATTAGTTAAGTACTGACAGCTACCGATCATCCTATAACTTTCCAGTATAAGCTTTACTGCATTGCACGGGAAGTCTATACAACGCGAGACCATCCTACTGGTGTCGCGGTATCCGCACATAATAAATGACGGATGTCACATACGTGACATATGTCGAGTGCTGAATCGCGATAACGAAATGTTCACAGCAAGTGACTATAAATACCACTTCCAGTACGCTACCGTTGGACAGCTGTCCGCCAGGCAATACCACCGAGCCTGGTCGGAGGATCCTCCCTTTGTGGTGGAGGAACATCACACCCTGTTCCTCTACACTGGAAATGTATAGGTTGATCAGTAGCCGTGTTTAAATAGATCTTACTATCCTACGACTTATAATGAATAAAATATAATTGTAGTCTCCACATCCACAGCTCAGCAACAAGCTCTCCAGTCTTCAGTGAACCAGTTCGCGAACCAGCAGATGAACCAACTCGGCATCATGGGCCTGACCGCCCCCCTGCCCCCCCAGGCCATCTTTCAGCATCAGACCATGACACAGAACTTAGCCCTCAACCAGAACCTCATGGGACAGAATCTTGGACAGAATTTGGGTGAGTCATACTTGACAACAATTAACTTTGCCTTTAAAACATGAAAAAAGCTCGCATTATCCTGCTTAAATCTCTAAATACTTTTCACTAATTACTTACTAAAACTTTTACTAATCTACACTTTTGATTTTTAAATCTGTAATTCTTAATTAAATATAAATACGAATGTAAATCTGTCTGTATGATACTCTTTTACAGGTAAACTACTGAACCGTTTTTGATGTAAAATGATATGGGTATAGTCCAAGACATAGTTTTTATCGACATGCCTACCAAGCGGGCGGAGTCGCGTGTAGAAGCTGGTGAAATAATATTGACCAAAATCGAAACAGTTTCTGTCTGCGTCGCAATGTCTACATCAAAATGTTTTATACCACTAACAATGAGCTCATTTCTTCCAGGTCTAGCAACTCAAAACCTCGGCTTAGCCGGACAGAATCTCATGGGCGGTCAAAACCTCACTCTCGGCGGTCAGAACCTTGCCCTCGGTGGTCAGAACCTGGCGCTGATGAATCAGAACCTAGGGCAGCTAGTGGCACACCGCGCTGTACACCATGCCTTGGCTAGAAGAGCCGTTGACATGGATATGACAGGAAACTATCACAACGGTATGGAACCAATGCATAATTGAATATTTTTCTAATTATCATACTTACTGCCTATCTGATATTTAGTTACTAATATCCACATCGAAGTGCCGCAATATTAGTTATATAAAAACTTAGTTTTATAGTTTCTTATACCCAACACTAACTGTTAGTTTATTGTTTATTTCCGTACAAATTTTAGCTCATAATAGTTTCCGCAGCACCCTCTACGGAAACTATCTTATATATAAAATTTTCGTGTCACAATATTAGTTACCCTACTCCTCCGAAACGGCTTTACTGATTTTTACCAAATTTTATTTGCATATTCAGTAGGTCTGAGAATCTGCTACTTTCTATTTTTCATACCCCTAAGTATAAGGGTTGTTCACCCTTAACATTGTTTTTAAAATTTTTGGACATTTTTTTTTATTTTTATTTTTCTATAAAGTGGCATTAAAAATACATACAACCATAAATTTTTACCCTTTTATCATCAACCCCTATTTTTTATAGCCATTTTAGTAACCTTAGCGCTTTTGACAATATGAACTTTTTAAATGTACCTTTATGGGTTTGGACATAACATTAACATAATGCGTGCTGCATAAATCGTCACAGAGAATGTATGCATAGCTAAGACAACGTCTGTCGGGTCAGCTTGTTATGAACTAAATTTTGGTGTGTAATGAATGGAAAAATCAGCTAGATTCATCGTTTGTGAAAACTGTCCAAACTCGTACTAGATTCCCTGAGTTGAGATTTAATTTATAGCAGAACTCATAAGATTATTAAAGAAAATTTAAAAAATTCTTCATTCCTATAAGAACAGTTTCCTGGTCAGTATAATGATTTCATCCTACTAAAAAACTTTAATGTAGATTTTGGATTTATACAGCGGAACAGACAGTTTAACAACTACAACGTTCCTATGGTATTTTTCAATAGAAAGAAACACTAAAAGGTGCATCTCTCTTTGCTATCTTTAAGCCTACATAACTCTTGTACTGTTCAGGTATGACGAACGTAAACTCCACGAACTCCACGCAGCCGAGCACTCCCAACAAGAGCCAGTCCTACAACGAGTACATGCTGAGCTTACAGCACAACCTAGCCTCCATATCTAACAGCGTGAGTATACATATACTGCTTCTTCTTCGTCATGTCGATGGTTGAGTCAAATTTTATTTTGACTTGCCATCGTCGTGAAAGGATTCCATTTCGCTTTGGAGAACTCGCGAATTGCCCAGGGTGCGCCGGACGTAGGGAATCGTTGTGTACGTCACTCGGGGAGGCTCCTTTCATGCACTCCGCATACATATATTACTTACATAATATATGACTTGTTTGGATTGGTGGTTTTGCCTTGAGGTCTAGCGGTATAATTTGCGATCGTTTACTGTGAGGTCCCGGAGGTCTTGCGAACGTTGCATCACCCGAATCAACGATACGGCTGCAAGGGTAAATTATATATATTGTTTAATTATTTTAGATTGTTATACTACTGTAGCGTTAGGGCGTATGTACAGGGATCTTCATAAATTAAATCAAATTCTTGGAAAAACCTTCTCCTTGACATGTCAAGTCTAAAACATTAATTCTACCACTTTTCTTCTGTAATGTTAAATTAATGTGGGCCATTATTATTTGTACCGACCCAAAAAGGTTGGTCACTACTGTACTTACATTGTCTCACATCTTATCACACAATTTATACATAACAGATGAAGTGGCAGGTGAAATACACATTTGCTACACCTTACTGAGGAGTAAAGACGTAATGTTATGTTAGTACTAATCTGTTAAATTACTGTTAAATTTCCAGGGCCCAGTATCACCTCAGTCACCTTTAGAATACAGTCCTGCGTTATCTCCTACCCACAGACCGGCGATGCATATTCCCAAGGTAAATATTAATGCTACATTTTATTTGATCACATTATTTTATGTGTTTTATATTTAAATCAAGCTTCCATGAGATTATAATATTCACGCATTGGAACCCAATTCACTTTTTGGCGTTTAAAGGGCCAATAAGAATGCATGAAACCGCGCGAATTAGCCTTGTCGCCGAAAACACTGTCATACGATACAAGTGAATTGTGACAAAGTTCCATCCCATCAGCAATAGCGTGAGTTATATTTTTTTTATAGAACGATGCGAGTGAAGTAGCAGACGGCGTGGCGGGGACAGTGGCGGCGGCGCCCAAGAGTCGTCACGCGGCGGCGCTGGCGGAGCTCGACCACGAACTGTCCAAGATCTCCCTCCACTACAAGCAACCGCCCCCCAAGGACTTCAGCCATCACGCCGGCTCGGACGACAGTCTAAGACCCAACAATGCTTATTCAGGTATGATATACTATTATGGTATACTACGGCACACCAAAAATTGTTAATTGAAGAAAATAGAATTAGACAACTTTATTCTATGCGAAGATTAACGTATTGTGATGAATTAGGAGAATCAGAGGTTCCGGATAGATCTTGTGTCTCATAATATATAACCTGACCGAATTAAAAAGAGACATAAGTTACACTTAAAAAAAAAAAGAACAAAGCGGTCACTTTCATTTATGTGTGCTATATGCTTATACTGCCAATAAAGTTTATCCAACACCTGTAAAATTGGGGCTTAGAATGATAATAATTATAATATATAATTATGTTATTGTTCGCAGATGTTGGCGGTGAGTGGGAGTCCCGCTCGGCCCGCTTCCGCGTGTCCCGAGCCGTGCCTTGCCGCGGGTACGAACTGTGCCAGCTCATGCCGCACGATCATGGTGATTAATACCTATATTTTCATTAGCTTTTTATTTGGAGTCTTTGGCATTAGGGCCTCTATGACGTCAAGTCATTTTATTGTGTTTAATCAGCTAATTTATTGGTATTTTTTTTAAAGGCACGACTGAAATAGTGATCAGTTTTAATGGCGATGGAATGGAAAGTCAGGCCGAAGAAAAGATATGAAAGAGAAGGAAGTGAGTGAATGAAAACGAGACGGCTGACAGAGGAGAATGGAGAAAAAGACGTTTTGCGTCGACCCCAAATAAAATGGGATAAGGACTGGAAAAAAGATTATTCTTTTTTTATTTCTACTTTAGGATATAAGGCATTAAGTTATAAATTACGATAATATTTAGGCAACATAGAAACTGATCGTTACTAAACTTGACTGCAGGCAAAGACAAGCTGGAGCTGCTGTCGGCGTCGCACGCGTACGCGGAGTCGGCGGCGGAGGCGGAGGCGGAGGCGGACGACGACGCCACGTTCGTGGTGACGCGCGCGCGCTGCCACGCCTTCCTCGTGCACGACGCGCTCAGCGACGCCGTGGCCACCTTCGTGGACCCGGGCCGGGCGCTGCTGCCGGTGACTGCTCCATTACCCTTTTATATCCGTACAATACGGGTTGTCTTTTTCTACCTAAAAGACACAACAAAGCCGTGGCTTAACTTGTTCTCTGAAGGACGATGGTGACTGATTACGGTGGTAGAGCTCTTGTGAATGCACCACCGTCTCACCTGCCGCCAAATAGTAGTGCTTCCATTACTGTGTTCCGGTTTGGTGGTGAGATCAGGCCCTGAAATTACTGGCACATGAGGCATAACACCGTAGTCCTCAGCTGCAGCGACGCATCTATTATCTGCTTTTGAGGATTGTTGATGTCCATGGGCTGTACTCCACTTACCATTAGATAGACTACACGTTTGTTCGCTGTAGTATAAAAAAAAAAACGGAAAAAAGCCCAATACATCGAGCAATTAAAACCAATAAAAAGAAATAAATCAGTTTCTTGCTGATAGAACCAGTATGAACCGCATATGGGTATTAAATCATCATTATTTTTTAGTTTTGTTTTATGTTAATCGATCGACTGGCGATGGATGGTACTTGACGTTTAAAGATCCAATAAGCGCACCACTGCTCTGTTTTACACCAATCAATGTAGAGGTAATAACACCCTTGATTGTGTATTTTAATAGCGAATAACGTGAGATTACAATTTCAGACCGAACCCGTGAAACAAGAAGAGAGTGTCGTGGACCTGGAACAGAGCTACCTAATCGTGGACCCTTGGCGGAGCCTCACGTGCTCCGTCATCGACCGCACCCTGCGATTGCATACCGACGAACACTTCCTGCCATTCAAGGACGACAAGTACACAGCGCCCAAAGCTGACACAGAGGTAAATCATACTATTACAGCAACAATTAGTGCACTCACTGCGAGGGATATATTAAATAACTGTTAATATGGGTGTGATGTTATTTCATATAGATTAATTTCTGTAATTTGTACTTAGGGTGCAGGCGCAGAAGCAGTGTCAGCGCTAGAAGAGCTGTCGCGCTGGAAGCTGCCGGAGCCGGGCTGGCGGGAGGGGGAGGGGCGGGGGGAGTTGCAGGCGCGGCACTTCGTGGAGCGGGAGCTGGCCGCCGACGTGCTGCTGTGCGAACAACTCACTGACAAAGGTATTGCTGTACTACACTACACCCACACACAGATCATCATTCATCATTAAATTCATCTTCATCATTCTCATCGACTGCCTTCTTAATTCTTCTTAATTCTTTATTGTACACAACAAAATTACAGTAGAACTTATAATATAATAATAAATCATGTACAAAGGCGAGCTTAATTCAAAATGAATTTTCTCCCAGCAAACCTTTAAAATAGAAAGAAAGAACATCCTTAACGGGTAAGACAAAAGTGTACAAACACAGAAAGTGCATGAAAAAAAAAAAAAATTACTGATTATACCTAATTCTAATTAACCTAAATACTTTAAAGTATACTTACTGTATGTATACAGTCATCAAAAATTAATATATTATTATACTCTATTTACAAACACAAAACTAACTTATAATTAAACTAAATATACTCATACATAAATATTATAAATATATACCTACATACATACTCCTAATATATATATATATATAAATATATACATCTATACTAATCTAGTTGATGGAAAGAAAATGCTCCTTTGTTCTCCTCCTGAAAACGTCAATAGAGGGGCTGTTGCGTATGTGGTGAGGGAGAGAATTCCACAGCCGTACGGCTTGGATAGTAAAAGAGTTGTCGTAACGACTGGAGTAGTGAAGAGGAGTGCGAAGTAAAAGAGATGAAGAGGTACGACAAGGTGTGTCTTGTCGTACCTCTGCATCTCTTTGCCTTGTTGGTTTATTCAAATTATTTATACATTGTTTGTCGCAGATGTTTAAGATACAGTTGTTATGCACTAAACATTAAGTCCCTTTGCGTAACATGCCATATTTCGCATATTACATTGCATATTTATTAGCGATTTTTAACACGCTTATATTAGCTTCACCTGTATGTATGTATGTATGTATGTAACCGACTCCTTTGGACTCCTTTTGACCCACTTTAAACGGACAGATTTCATTCAAATTTTGCACACCTGTCAAAGATCGATGACAATGCAATAATTGGATAAAAAAAAATAAAAAAAAAACGCTCATATAAATAAACCAAACTAAAAAGTAGAAAATAAATAATAGTTTAAAAAAAACTAAAAAACTCGCTTTTAAAGTACTACTTTTAAACTAGGTTGAGCAACCCACGCTTTTTCACAATAATACTAGTATTTTTTGTTCATTACCATTTTCAACTTATATATTACGAATTATTTTTCACTTTTTAGTAAGTACTTTAAAAGCGTGTTTTTTTTAGTTTTTTTTAAACTATTATTTATTAGTGGTATCATTTGCGTAACACTCACGGTGCGGTCTTGGGTTCGAGTTATTTGGGTTTTTCCAAAGTTCTTAATAACAACACGGAGTTGGAATTGTTCCCGGTGGACTTTCTCTATCACATGAGACTTAAATATAGCAGGTGAAATGTGAGTGTATATGTATATGGCAATATAGGCGTGATGTTATATTTATATCACCAATCTTATAGTTTTTTTTCGTGGATGTTACACGCTTCTGTTACAGCCTTCTGAGCAATATAGGTATCTGTTATATTTGTGTTTGTTTGTTTCAGTGCTGTGCCGGCAGGTGGTGCTGGTGGACGTGCGACCCGCGACCGCGACCTTATGACGAGAGTAGACCACACCTCATGTACCTTATATTTATTGTAACATATATTATATCACTACTCGTTAATTAAATATTCATATGTGATATCTACATCACGAGCTTTTATTTCTAATCCTTAGTGATTTTTTTAATCCTTACTAATGTAAGAATGAAATGGCAACTCTAACTCTGTCTGTTACGTTTTCAATGCTAAATTACTGAACCAATCTTGACGAAAATTGCTTTATTTTTATCGTCATACCTACCAAGCGGGTGGACCTCACGCTAATGCTAGTCCTTACTATATATGACGGAGAAGGAATCTCCGGAGTGTTTTTAAAAGTGTTGTCTTCATGATTACTCATTCAGGGTCTTCAAAGGAAAACTTCACAATTACTTTTATAAGCTTCGTTTATTTAACGGGCAGCGTTATCACAGACAGGTCCGTACAAGTTTGTAGGTTAAGTATTGAAATTACAATCTTAACTTTAATTTTACATCGTAATCAACTAATACTAGGAAAATCAATACAACTAATTTTAGGACAATCAAATTATTAATCTTAATTATTATCGATGAACAGTTGTAATTGCGCCGATCTACTATATTTAAATCAGATTGTCAAAAAGCTTACTACAGTATTTTAGACTACATAAATGATTATAGTATTTTAAATGAATTGCTCTTCTTACGTGACTTAATTATGCATAATAATTGTTTTATTTTATTATTTGAAAAGATGGTGCACAGCACATGAGTATCTCATCAGCTCTTCTCATGATGCAATTCCCATCGGAGCACATCGATTGATTTTAATCTGATTCTCAACAGTTGGATTAAAATTAATTTAAGCCACGTTTATTTAAATCATTGTTAGTTTTACTTATAATTTATTTTTATATTATTGTTTGTAATGTTGTGACGTGTTCAAGTGTCCCTGGGGCCTATAAAAGTAAATGATTTGATTAATTTACTAATATTATAAATGCAAAAGTCTGCATCGCTTTGATTGCCTAACAAGTAGATCGATCTAGTTAGAAAATTGGTATGGAGATAGATACTACGGGCAATCTTTTCATTGTCATATTATTACCGCACAAGCAAGACACCGCGGGTGGTAGTTAGTGCATCATTAATAATCAGAAAGATAAATTTATATACGTCGATTGTCGATGGCAAAGCTAGTTTTAACACATTTAATGTGACATTTATTGAAAGCCCAGATTTTAGACGTGGATAGACTGTATAAGTTTTGAGTCTAAACCTGGTTATTTTATTACTAATAATTTGATATAACGGGATATTTACCAGATGAGATGTTGCAATCTCTTTGTTCACGGTAAAACTAACTACAACAAATATTCATATAACTCGCTACAACAAATATACATGGTAAATATCCTGGTATATCTAATTTTTAGTGGTTAGACTGGTCAGTGTTAATTTCTACCGGTAATAAATTACATAACGAAAATTTTAATTAGAGTTTGCCTAATAATTAAGTTCAAATTGTTCGGGTAATGGTTATATTTTTTTTTCTTAAAGTTGAAGTGCGATGGACGCTTAAAGACGTCATTGGCGTTTCGATCGAGTTGTTGAATGACGCTTTAATGCATAGAAATCTTAATAATAAGGCAATAGAAATGTCAAAGACGCGTGACCTTGTCGCCGCGCATCTGTCTAGTCAAACACAAGTGCGAGTTGAGGAATTGTCGTCTTAATGTCATCGCAAAAAGAATAATTTTGTTTGCAGGAATACAAGCGCATGAGTCTAATCGAACACAAGTGCGAGTTGAGGAATTGTTGTCTTAATGTCATCGCCAAAAAGAATAATTTTGTTTGCAGGAATACAAAAAGTGGTATTTGAAAAACGGCGACATGCGTCCCAGTGTTAAAAGATAGTCGATAGCATTTCTATTGACTAGTTATTAAGATTTCTATGCTTTAATGCGTCCTTGGCGGTCAAAGGGTTAATACTATTTTTGACCAATGGATAGGAACACTGACCCCAAACTTGTTTTAATAAATGTTGACCCGGTATAGTAACCACAACCGAGTGTTTGTAGAACCGATAATCGAGCCCGCTGTCATAATCATACTATTTCTGACCGATTTTTAGTTAGTGCATACATTTCCGAACGTTCTATTTTTCTCCTACAAAGAATCGGTCGTGGGTGACAACTGTAACGCAAATAAAACATCAGTTACAAATTAAGTATCAAAAGTTTATTTTTGGACCAAATTACATTAAAATGTCTTTATATATTAGTTTCATTAACTATAACATGCTTCACGTTCTCCTAAAGCTAATGACATTAAAGTCTAAGTTTGTAATAAAAATATCACATAATATAATACACTAGCACCAGCGCGCGGCTTCGCCCGCGTGGTAGGTACAGAAAAGTAGTCTATATTATTATTAGGGTGGAAGAGCGCCGCTCTTAATAAAGATGCGCGGATCGATGTACCCCCCCGCTCCTCCGCGAGTTTTAGCAGAATTATTTGCATAGATATTTGCTTTCATTTCCTCTCCATATTTATTAAGTGCTCTTTGGCGATAAGTTACTGAGTGCTGTATTCTTACAAGTACATATTTTAATTAGGGTGAGGTGTCCAACAATGAGCCAGTAGTACACATTGAGCCAACGCTGTATTTTGAATTTGCGACGTTGACCAACCGTGCTATTGGCAAAAATACGCTCCAATATAGTACCCCCCCGCGCTCCCCATTCGACGGTTAGCTCGCGCCAGAAGCGCACGTGTGGTCACGTGTTTAACAGTTTTCGACACCAAAACAACAAAAAAGGTAAGTTTTGTGTTATTTAATATTGCTAGCTTTTTATCACTTATAACCATTGATATATTATATAAATGTCATTGCTTATAACACATGAAATTAATTAATTTTGAAGAATGGCTACTTGTCTATAATTGCCGAATATCAATTTGCCGCCATGTTGTTCTGTTATTTTTTTACATAACCTAAAACCTCTAAAATGGAAGTTGGTTCACAATGAGCCACAAAGACGTGGTACACAATGAACCGCATGAATCCACATTTTCTTTTTAATTTGTTTTTCTCTTATTGGCAGAAACAGTTAGCTAAGCTGTTGTAATTGCTCAAACTTATAAAAAAATAATGTTCTTTTTAGAATGGGGCGATCGAAGGTCGAGAAAAGGAAGAAAGGTGGGCATACCAAAGAAGCAATGCAGATATCTAGATCTCTTAGATTTTATACTTATAAAATGTAGGTAGAGTTTAGGTACAGAATTGTTAATTTGTATTCTGGTTATAATAGATACAAAATAATAACAATAAAATTGATATGCTAGTGTGTTTCTATTTAAAATTACGATGTTCGAGACTGATTTTTGCGTTTATAACATAATATGAAGTAAAATATAACGTTGGCTTGAGAAATTAAAGTAAAAATATTTTTTTTACATCATAAACATATTGTTTTATTTACCTTCCTATCGTTATACTGCATGACTTTACAGTCAGATATGTTATTTAAATAAAATTAATTTAATGGTTCACTGTGTACACGGCCGGTTCATTGTAGACCTAACGCTGGTTCACTGTATACCGGTGTTGGTACACAGTTAACCATTTCTTGGTTTTGCTTGGAAATCAAAAAACATATTTTTTGTTAGATTTTAGAATATAATTTGAACGCCAAATTAAAGCTTGATAACCAGGGTATGATCACACAAAATTATGTTGAGATACATTCACATAAATCCGACTTATGAAGTAACAAATTTTTGGTGGTTCATTGTTGGACACCTCACCCTACTCAGTGGTGCTGTACACAAGTTCCGAGTCGGCGGAAAGCCCAAGACTCAAATTATCGCGCACGAGCAGTAGGTACCTACTAAAATTATTTATACAAATTACATGTTTTTTATGTTGAATCTTGACTTCTCATTTCGATCTGATATCTACTAATCTTGCTGCCATTTTACATGAAGCATTACAAATGCTAAGGAGGTGAGCAGAGTTGCAAGGCTCGCGTTGCTGTAGCTAGCACTGTTGAGCATGGTCACCTGTAATCAGTAAAACAAACGAGGGCTAGATATTGTAAATAGAAACCGTACATCTATCTACGTCTACTGATTAATGTATGCAGCTAATGAGTACCTCCTCTAAGGTGTGCAGTTTAAATGTGATGATGTGTAATTAGTAAGCACTACTTTTTAGCTTATGGTTAGGTAGTGAGCTCGTTCGCAGAGCTATATCACCTTAGATCTGGCTTGGATCTTATAAAATGAGTAAAATAGGAGAAGATAGTCCACATAACAACAGAGGGAATAGCGCACAACATATTTAGTTCCGCTTTTGCCACATGCAGAATATTTAGGCTGTTAAACCCCGAATATCCGTTTTAATCTACCTGAATGATAAGTAAAGAAGACGAATGTAGTAGCTAGACGAGAGCAGAAGATAATGCCACCGCTATCAGTACCGTAGTGGCCACAGCCGCAGTTTGCACCGATGCTGTAGAATTTGACGGTGTTGTCACAATCACGGGACTCAGCGTCACTGTTCCGCTGCCGTCGTTAGGGACAAGCGAAAATACCTGCGTCCATAAACAGATACCGTAATTATTTTAGTACTGGTTTTCTCCTGGACAGAACGATTGCAAAGTATAGCATAAAACCAAAGGCATCGTTAGACAGGAGAGAAGCGCCACGTAGTCAGCTTCAGTGCGGCGTTCACGGACATTGATGACGTCTGACGTCTCCACCAGGGTAAAGACCTACAGAGTATTCCGTCTTGACGCCTTTCCTTGAAATAACAAAAGACTGTTGCGTGGTTCACGATAGGGTTCACCGACCACTTATTGTATTTAAATTCGTGTACCTGACATGAGTTTCAAATTTGTGAAACGAATTATGGAATTCGTTTGTCACAGCGGCGCAACCCCGTCTGTTGTTGGCGTTCTTATGCTCCTCTTATCCCGAGGCGTAGGCCTGTCACGTGTTCCGACCGTTTTTATGGATCATATATACTTAATACTCGGTACTACCTATCTCTCAAAGACATGCACCACGCCTGTTATGTTAGCAGTGATTTGCCGAAGGTTGCACACTGTATAGAAGATAGGTGATCCAGACAGTTGCAATTAGTTACTGTTGTAAACCACCGCTAAGTTGTACAGTCTGTGTTACTGTGCAATTCGTGAACCACCTATTTCGACCCTGATAACCGAAGTTATTTAACATAACTGGGATTCTACCATTCATCGGTGATTAATTGTAAACATGCACCAATTTCTGTGCAATTTGGAGCAGTTTGCGCGTTCTGCATCTTTCGCTCGCCTAAAAAGTTGATATTTCTATGAATACTTTTGCTAACTAATCCTTCTGCTCCAGTTTAAGCTAGGCCATGGAATACAGATTTTCTGTGGCCTAGCTTAAAGACTGTGACACACAGTCATAGTTTGAACCATTAGCGACAATAGATTCATAGATATTGTTTTTTAAGCTATTGCTTTTGTAGATACCTACTTTAGCTGCCGCCATTTCAGGGGAAGTGGTAGCAAACTTGTCACATTTTTGTGAAGTTTTGAAAAACTCACGTGTAACCGGATAAGAATGATAAGATATCTTGATCTCGTTATTAACATGTAAGCCCCTAATGGTAAGAATTACTTACATACTGATCCTTTGATACGCATATCTACGTTCAAACAATAAAAAATATCGTCGATGAGTCATCAAACAATATTGGAATAAATTGGATAACAGTAATTGATTATTTGCTTTAGGCTCAAGTTAAAAGCGTTTCGATTGCTGATAATATAATATAAAATGTTAGTCACTGATAAGATTTCAGATAACTCACAAGCGACTTGTTTTATATTGGAAAATGTGTGTCTCGGGCTGATCGATGCGTTTATTAAGGGTAAACTCCCGAGCGCCGTGTTTTCATAATAACGTAATATGGGTTGACTTTAACATTGTTATGATTTTATTTATTTATTTATTTTTATAGACAATTTAAAACACGAAAATGCATGTTTGTTCTTGGCCATTTTGTCATAATTCTATAATTTCTAATTCTAGTCGAGTTACATACAAACTAAAAATTAAAATTAAAAGTATTTTTTATAAAATGGGCCCGACAAACATGTATTATAATACGAGTAGATATGATTTGTGTATAAAAATAGATTAGATCTTAATAATATTAAAGTTAATCCCATATCACTTTTGTATTGAAAACTGACAACCAATTGTTCTCTCTTTTAAGGGCCGATTGCACCAAACATCTTATAAAAACCATACCCTTAATGTTCATCTTTCTATCTGATTGATGGGTAATATTTCACTGTTTGTGAGGGACAGAGAGAAAAAAAAAAGCCGTAACTTAGCATGAAACTTAAATAAATAAATAAATAAATATACACATCGCCATCTAGTCCCAAACTAAGCAGAGCTTGTACTACTTGATATTATAACGAAGCGTTGTTGGTGAAATCAGCTCTAAAAGCAAATTAACCGATTTTAGATCGATGATTCTATGAAATTTCTACAAAATGTGATATGACATGACTAAGATTTCAAATTTCTAACAAAAAAACTATACTTCCTACAGATGCAGGCTCATTTGTAGGTTGATCATTTAACTTAAATTATGACATATTTCTTCTAATCCTCCGTAATGGAAGATAAGAAGACCCTGTCTACGGAACTGGCACTTAAATTTACTTTCACGATTACGATGAAAGTGAGTTTAAGCTCCGCGAATTTAGCGTGAAACTAATTTTTGTATGAAGATTCTAAATTACTTGCGAAGTCTTAGGAATAAAGCTATATCCATTTCATCTCACTTCATGTGGAGAGACTTGATTAAAACTGTATCTAATCCAGAATTATCTGCCTACTCTTAATTGAACTCAGAGATACGAGTAGATGCGTGGAAATGGAAAATATAAATGTACATATTACCGTGGTATTGACCCACGTGGAGAAGCTCGCGACCCTTGCGTAGACCCCCGGGAAGATCGGCACCGCACAGCTGTACCCCCAGGATGTGACGCCCACCACCACGCCCTGGTAGATCAGAGGACCTCCGGAGTCACCCTGGCAAGCGTCAGCACCTGAAATATTAGATACATAGTTTTGAACATTATTTTTGCTCAATGCTTTTCCACTTTGATTCCTGATATTATTTCGTCCAGAATATAATATATAGTGCATTTGATTTTTATAAAATCTGTAAGTCTATTAAATAACTGTGAGGTCCTGGGATCGCAGCCCGGGTCAGGCAAAACTGTTATTCTAGATTTTTTTATGGTATTCCTTAGTATCAATTAACAGCACGGCATTTAGAATATAGATGGCGATAGGCTGATCCCCTGCCACATGAAACCTTAAAAAAACAGGTGAAATGTGGATATTATTCATATCTGCCACATCCTTTTGGGTGATATAGGCGTGAAGTTATGCCATGTACTATTAACTGAGAGAGTATGGGTCGACACACACCAAAAGCGCGTCGAAGCGAAGCGCAGTTTCAGTGTCATGAATTTTAAACTTTATTTTCATAGCTATAATACTTATTATCGCATGAGAAACTCAAACGAGTCGCGCGGATGCCCGCGGCGCCGCGGGAATTCCGGCGAATTCCATAGTAGTAGTAGCGTAGAGTTTCTGCACTTCGCTTCGCTGCGCTTCGACGCGCTTATGGTGTGTGTCGAACCTAAGCAGTAAACGCGCTTTAGAAGTACTGACCTTCTTAAGACGAGTGACGTGTTCAGGTCCAAAAGTAACTCACCTCCTACATCCAGCAGTCCAGCACACAGCATACTGTCAGTGACAGGGAACGGTTCTCCGGACACGGAAGCGAGGTAATTGTACCGTTCTGCACAGAGGGCCCGGTTCACTTTTCTGACTGTCACTTCGTTCAGAACTGCTGAGGCAGCTGCGACATTTACCTGAATACATAACAATAAGATATAAGCAACATTGACCCTTCAAGAGGTAAGGATAATAAAAAGCTACTTTAATACATTGTCTGCACGTGTGGTGTAGTGGTTTAAGCGGTCGCCTCGCCACTCTCCGCTGCACTGGTGTTCGATCCCCACATGGGACAAATCTTTGTGTGATTCGCAAAGATTTGTTCTGAGACTGGGTGTGCTTGTGTGAGTGAATGTGTGTATTTGGCCTTGTTATTGGGACTATTAGATAGTGTAATTGCTTCTGGCGTTCTATCTAATGTAAAAAAAAAAATCTAGGTAAAATCTTACGATACTTTTGGAAGAACGTTAATTAGTTATTTAAGCAACAAGCAGAGAAATTTGAGAGCAAGGTTCGTATTTACTGCAGAAATAATGATAAGTCCCGAATAGGTAATCGAAAGATTTGTGACTGAGAAGTGAGGGACTCAAAGCGCGAGATGTAAATAACGTTGATCTCGTGTCACACATAAGACTTTTCTCTGCAGCTCGAAAGGCGAAAACAGTTAGCAATACTCGATTTTGCTTCGAGCTTGAGGAAAATTGACTCCATGCAAAATCGAGTATTGCACACTGTTTTCACACAGCAAAGAACAACTTCTCGAGCTGATATGGTATCTGGCTTCCATCTGTGTAGTACCTACCTGACAATATTATGGTGCAGGCTATTTGTTGAACCAGTATATTATATCACATTGAAATTATTAGAATAGGATTAGAAGGACTTTATCAGAATATAGGTCAATGTGGTGGTGGTGAGTTCAAAATTTTGCCGCCAATGCCTACGGTACCCTATTATACCCTCAAGACATCTTGCTGAGATCAAATATGCCCAGGACTTTGTTTGAGAGTTCTGAGCCACTCCCCGTTTCTCATTTAAATAAATGCATGAAAGGAGCCTCCCCGAGCGACGTACACAATCAACCGCTACGTCCGGCGCACCCTGGGCAGTCTGCAAATTGCCACCAAGCAGACTGGCGAATCCTTTCACTACGATGGCAAGTCAACACCATGATAATATGACTGCAGCCATCGATACGAAAGGAGAAGAAGTTTAAATAGTATAAAATGATCATTTCAGAAGTACAATTTTTCTTACATTAGTCCGACCCCATCCAATAACGACGACCGACGCGTTATCAGGAAACGTGGCTCCCTGGTAGGGTATTGAAGCGATCTGCACGCTTGTACTGAGCGTCACATATGAGCTGAGCAGCATCACAGCAATGTCGTAGTCGCGAGGCGGGCTGTTGTACTGAGAGTGCACCGTGAAGGCCAACACGGGGTATATTGTACCACCTGTAGTTTCAACATGACGATATAGAAAATATTTGAAAGGTAAGACGTGATTTAGTGCACCATTTTAGAAGAGGAAATAATCGGTTTGGCTGACAAATTGTAAAGCAAGAAGATATTCTAGGCCCTAATAGCTAGCTGTATCGCAGAGCAGTATTTCAAACAAATGAATTTATCTCAAAGTTCAGTTTATTCGGCAATCGTGGACATATGTCTCTATTTAGCATCCACCCCTTATATACACACAAACACATACATGTATAATATCATATATCAGAGGTGTACAATACCCACACTTCACCGGTTATGTTTAGGTCCCACAGGATAGAGGGTGAGCCTATCGCCACAATACCGGCACAATACAAACTCCGTGCTGCTATTTAGAATTGCCTGACGGAGGAATCCCAAATAACACTTTGCCCACTGGGAATCGAACCCGAGACCTCGCGGTGAGAGGCGTATACGCTAACCACTAGACCAACGAGGCAGTAGACCAACGACCCCTTATATAGCATCGATAAATGTGTACAGACTGATCTTCGTAGTGTTATAGATCGTGTGTATAAAAAACCATAAGGATACATCTACCAGTGCCGAATTTACCTTAGATGGGGCCCCAAGCAACCACTGATTTTCAGGGCCTTCGTTGTAATATACCCCCTCCCCCCCACCTCTATTTTTTAGGGTTCCGTAGTACCTACAAGGAACCCTTATAGTTTCGCCATGTCCGTCTGTCTGTCCACGGCATAGCGACGAAACCGTTAGTGCTAGAAAACTGAAATTTTGCATAAACATGTATGTTAACTAAACAAAGAAAGTCGTAGAGTAATATATTTTTTTTTCAGGTAGCTCCCCTACATGTATAGTAGGGATGTTTTTTTTTTTTGTCGCCTACCCCATAGTGTGGGGTATTGTTAGATAGGACTTTTAAAAACGTTTAGGGGTTGCTAAGACAGTTTTTTGATTTAGGGATCCGGTTGCGAGATAATTAACTTTAAAGAGCAAATTTTTGTTCGAGTAGGGCGTCCCCCCCCCTCTAAAAGCTAAACTACTGGATCCTAAAATCTGAAAAAAATTGTGTCGGTAGTACAGTAAACGCTCATAAGTCCATAGCCATGCTAAGGACTACATTGCTATGAACGGTACGAGCCCGATACAGTCAGTACACACACTAACGAAGTCGCGTGCGTGTTTAGCAGTTTATAAGATAACACACACTAATGAAATGTTGTCGCATTCGTACTAAACGCGTCACAGTGGCGCGGCGACCGGTTTTTTGAATTCGCATCTATCTATCATGAGCAGGTAGGTAGCTATATCGCGTAAACATTGTGATCACGATCAACTAAATCTGAGTTTGAAGCTTAGTTGATTTGTGGTTGTATTTTGTTTTTACGAAATCATAATAATATTTGTAACATTTTAAGCACAAACTTGTTAGGTATTCATGCTTAAATTGCGATACAATACATGTATACAATACATAAATAGTTACATATTGATATAATAACTAATAAGTTAAATATGTTATATATTTAACTTATTTGTTTTTATATCAATATTTTTATTATTTAACTATTTACGTAATTTTTTATTTTTATTTTCATTGTTGTAAGGTAAAAATAAAAAAAGTCACGCTGAATGATGATAATTGTTATCATCATTCAGCGTGACTTTTTTTATTTTTTATTTTTGTTTATTCGTTTTATTTATTTATACAATTAATTAACTTTTAAGAGCATTGTGACGTCACACTCCTACCTAAATAAAAAAAAGTTCTCTTGTAACCGTTTATAAGATTTTTGATTAATATATTAACTAATAAATTAAATATGTTATTATTATTAAACTACTTACGTATTTTTTTTTTATTGTCATTGTTGTAAGGTAGAAATAAAAAAGTCATGTTGAATGATAGTAAAAATGTTTATTCGTTTTATTTATTTATACAATTAATACATTTTTAAGGAGAATTGTGACGTCAAATTCCTACCTAAATAAAAAAGTTCCCTTGTAACCGTTTATAAGATTTTTTTTTGTAATCAATTTAGTAATATATCAATGTTATGAATTGACTAAGTGAATTCATAACATTGATATATTACTAAATTGATTCACAATGACAACAAAAAGGACAGGAGGTTCTAATAACAAAAATATAATTGTTGATACCCACTTTTAATAGGTATTGGTATACAGCACCGTTTATTGAAGACTAATATTAACACTTTATGAAGATGTTTTTTTTTAATGTAACGTCACAATAAATGTATTGAGGTTACAGCTTGTCTTGACGAAAAGAAGAAGGAAACTAAACCTCCATTGAAGATCATTAAATATTTACAGAAGTGCTAATATTCAGTTACAGCGTCTTATTAGTAAAACCAAAACATCTTAAATTATAAATAATTATAACATAATTAATATTTCGTATAACCCCCATTATTTTTGATGCAGTCAAGTAGACGTTTGCGCATGGACCACCTGGACAATATTATCCCATATACTGGTTCCTCATAAGTTTTCCCACACTTCCATGCAATGGGTTTTTAACTGTTGTATACACCTATCATCCCGTGACTCCCACCTTTGCACCATCAAAACCTATACATTTTCTATATATTTACAAATGTGTGAACAAAGTGAACAAGATAAAGAATACTATATTTCTGTCCCATTCCTTCTAATCAAGTAAAAACTTCAAAAAGTATAATAGTAACCAAGTGAGATTTGAACCTGCGGTGAAATGATAAACGCATCTAACTGCATGCCTTACCCGCTCGGCCATCTTGTCACTTACCTTGCGGTTGAAATTATGAACTACAATTATTTGTTAACAACATGGTGTCTATTTCTTGGAAATAGAAGGTCGTAAGTCAAACTACACTTCAAACTATTGCCTTTTGAGATTGCTTATGGACTTTTGGTCGCGACTGTACATGTAATGAAATTTAAAGGAAAACTATAGCGGATAAGTTCACTTCATTAGTTCAAGAGGAATAGGGGTCCGAAATGTCAGATGCAGTTACTCAGAATATTTCGTTCAAAATTCTTGAAACATAAATAAACATACATAATACATATATAAAATCACGCCTTTATCCCACGGGGGTAGGCAGAGACGATGGAACGCCATGTGCTTCGCTCCTTACATACTTCTTTCGCTTCCTTAACATTCATACATCTCGTCATACGTGCTAGCTGGTTTCGTGTACTACAAACATTTCCTATCTGAAGGACGCTATTTATCTGGTTACTTTAACTTAATTAGTTCTAGAGTAATTGGGGTCCAAAGTGTAAAATGCAGTTACTTAGAATAATTCGTGCAAATTACAAAAACCTTTGAAAGTAATGACTTGTATAAAGATGTTACTTGTTTAATACAGATAGTAAATCCCTTTTAAGTCGAAATATGTTGTTACGACTAGCTACGGAAGCCTACTGCGCGTGGCTCGACACGCACTTGGCCGGTTTTTAAATACAAAAACAGCTGTTCAGACGAAGATACTAACACGAGCGATCGAAGCGCCAACTTCGCGCGCGAAATACAGTTTCGAACTAATTTCAAATCATTTGAAAGCAATGAATAATGGAAAATGTCAATGTCATTTTATTGTATTTCAAAAAGTTTAAATTTTTTTTTAATTTTGTAAAAATGTTTAAAAAATTTCAATTTTCGGGGCCCCTGTCCAAGCGGGGCCTCAAGCAATTGCTTCCTATGCTTTCTGGTAAATCCGCCACTGCAATCTACTACTTATCATACACAAGATAATGTGGTAAGCTATTATAACTTGTGTAGCAGGCAAATCTCATCCAAAAGCTCTCAATATTTAGTTATACTTTTGTAGTATAAAATAATACAATACAATAGATTGAATATTTGATTTAGTGATTCAGTTCAGTACCTACCAGTATTTAAATACGTAGAACCGGCGCGTATTGAAAAGTTAGTTGGACTAACAAGATGTCCATTTCTGTAAAATATACAAACTTGATTATCATTTATAGAAAATACACACACTACCACACTACAAAAGGTGTGTCAAAGGAAGCTGAGGAGCTGTGCATAATTTTCTAACCCGATATTTATCGAATGAAAAGTGGTGCCTAGAAGATGGAGGTGCATGGTAGAAATGGTAACATTTTTTTGAAATATCTTTAGTTTAATTCTATATTCTTAGTTTACCAGTACATTATATTCAATGTAATGTCGTGGTTGTCTGTATGTGTTACAACACTATCCTACAATGCTAAATAACTTTCTTTGTTAATTTAAGGTGTTAGTAATGTAGACAATCCTTAAATAAATAAAATAAAATAAAAAGTAATAAATCCAATACAATCTTACTGGTCATAAAAGCAATGCGCTGCCGAAAGTACGTGTCGTTGAGTTATCAGAGTTCCTCCGCAAATCAACTGCAGGTTGTACAGGATCTAAAATATTAACGTGGCATCAAAGGTGGATTAATGTTAAGAGCGCCCCTAGGCAAGCACCACATAGGGCAGAGCCCCTCCTGGCATGCCTCAGGCAGGTTTCCTAACGTGCACGCTCCATAAAACCTCGAGCGCCCCTAGCACCCCACGCACGTTTTCAATTTGTCTTGGAGAAAATAGGGCTCTGATTAGAATTTTATACACAAATTTAACTAGTTGTCGTCCTACTCGAAATGAGAAAGATTTAATTGACATTAATATATTGATATTATAATTAATAAAGCACCATAATTATATATTAACGATAAAGATATTACTAATATATATGATGTATCGATTCTGCTTTTCTTGGCAGGGTAACTTCAATAGTACATTGGATGAAAGTAGTCGATTTCATTGAGGGTGTAGTTAATACACCCGAAAGAAATGTTTCTCGCGAGAGATACAAAGTGTTTACTACACCTACACAAAAACATCCATTATTTACCATAAACAACAAATAAACAAATTAAATCTTAAAATGTGAGAAAAAGACTTCGCCTTCGTAGCAGAGGGAGTTATTTTTACTTTTCGTCCCTCTGCAGAGCGCAGTGGGCGGAAAAGTAAAAAAAGGCCCGCTGTTCAGGACTCGCCCACAGTAGTATAAAATAACAAACCTGTACAATGAAGGGATATTTCTGTATGTTGGTGGCGGTGCCTCCGATAATGCGCGCGTCCGAAGTCGCGGCCGGCGCCGGCAACGACACTACATTTAATTTTATGTATGAGTCTTGCGCTTCTGAAATCTCCCGAGCACCACCTGAATAAATTAACAATAATTTATAACATTAATACATGTCTCCACTGCTGGGCGCAGACCTCTTCTCATGATTTGTCAACTACGGCCTATGGCCTTGCTGGCCATGTGCGGGTTTATCGGTTTTGCATTACCACGAGTAGTTTAGAGGCATTGGGTTCGAACCTAAGACCGTTGACTCAACAGCGCGTGTAGTGTCTCCCACTCTGCTACTTGTGCTCGTATTTGTTAGTTACTACCAAATGTTAGCAGTATGGGGTAGTTAATATTGGGTAGTCGGGTACTTAAGTAGACACGATCCGATCCGATCCAGATGTATGTGCACGATGTTTAGAATAAATTTGCTGTTTATTTAGCCAGTTTTAGAGGTGTTGTATAAACCTTATTACGTAGCAGGATAACTTTGAGTGCACGGTTGGCGTAGCGGTTAAAGCTGTCGCCTCGCCACTTTTAACTACGCTGGTGTTGTGGGTTCGATCCCCACATGGGACAAATCTTTGTGTGATTCGCAAAGATTTGTTCTGACTCTGGGTGTGCTTTGTGTGTGAAATGTATGTTTGTGAACACCCCCGCGACACAGGAGTTATTCGTAGTGCGGGCGTCGTTTTTTTAAAAAAAAAAATAAAAGAGGATAAGCGAATAACACACATAAATGAAAATGACAACTGTGTTAAAGAACAGCTGTGTTCGAGAGTCATTTGTGTCACTTTTATATTCGGTCAAGTTATATTTTATGGGGCAGATAAGAGCTATCAGGAACTTCTGCAATGGCCCTTAATGTATTTGTCTTATCTGTCAGTCTGAGTTTATTATCCATCTTGCATTATTTCAGCCGTATTTCGGCTACAAGTAGGTAAACAAAGGTAGGTGAATGAATGATTGGCGTAGTGGTAAAAGCGGTCGTTTCGTCTATTTTAACTGGTTGGGTTCGATCCCCACGAGTGACAAATCTTTGTGTGATCCCCAAAGATTTATTCCGACTCTTGGTGTGCTTTGTGTGTGAAATGTATGTTTGTGAACACCCCTGCGACACAGGAGTTATTAATACCTACTGCGGGCGTCGTTTTTTAATGAAAAAAAAAACAAATAAAATTATTAATGAACTTTTTCATCCTTATAGTTGAAATAAAAGTTGTAAAAATTGATAATCACATTCGATAATACTGATAACTTGTATTCAATATTATCAATATTTATCATTCACATTTATTGAAGGTTTATAGGCCATTATACCTAATAGTCGTATTTCCTATGAGATAGTGGTCTATCTGCCTCAATTTATGCATATTATCAAACGCAATTTATCCTTATTATTACGATTTTGATTAGGTATCTACCTACTAACAACTCGCTTAAAGATTGTGAACAACATTCTTGAAAATTGGGATTTCCCTTCAGCAAAACACTTGTAAAATATACTTATGGAAAGATAATATTTATACAATACTGTAAATTACAACCTACTAATTAAACATTATGGAACTTAAAATATAACTACGTTAGATTTATGGATCCTAATTTTATGGATCTTAGCTTGTTAGAATGTTCTGAAGGAAGATCAACCACAGGCTCACCTATCTATATTATCCAAATATTTAATAGACCCAGTGCTTATACTATCTACTATGCTACTGTTGACGATGTAATTAGGCTCCGCAATTACTGACACATGGGGCATAATTTCGTAGTGATCAGATAGCAAAGTAATCTCGATTGCCTTTTCTGGACCTTTGACTTTTTGTGGAAACGAATCTCGTAAAAACAAATCAAGAGCCTTAGCAGCAAAAACTATTGAGAATGCTTTGAACGATTGTTACAAACAGTGGCGGATTTACAAATTTTTAAGGTAAAGGCTGGGCAGCTTTTGCCGCCCTTGCCTTGTCTACAATTGTCAAGTCCTAGATATTTTTTTACGATCCAGACATTAAACGTAAATAATGCAGAAATCTTTTTGATTTCCATGAGCAAATTCTTGGTAGCAAAAAAAAAAACAGTCCCCAAATTTGCCGCCCCAAAAATCTGCCGCCCTAGGCTCCAGCCTACTCAGCCTGCTGGTAAATACAGCACTGGTTACAAATACATGACTTAAAGATGATTATTAAAGGTAATGCCTCGCTATAGATAATCTATTATAATTATATAATATATTATACGTGTAGATAGCAAGCTGAACCGGTACTGGATTAAACATAAAGCGAAAGAGTTGCCCCCATTCATAAAAGTTCTACAGACTTAAATAAATATACTAAATCCATTTTCTTGTCCCGTTTCGCCATACCTCACCTCTTAGGGTGCTAGCATGTCAATACTAACACGGTCAAAAGTGATTTATAACAGATGAGGTGGCTGGCAGTATTAGCCACCACAAGGAGGCTCAGTTACTATAAACAAAACAGAAGAAGAACAGATGAGGTATGGCGAAGGGGGACGCACACAATTGGCCATAACGAAGCTTTTATAGCGTTTACTACGCTTTGTTTGTAGTTAAAGTTTTTACCTAAAAACTGTTTTTTTTTATCTAGGACTAGGTAATCATGGGGTATCAGTCATTGCTTCAACTATAAAGATCGGTCAAGCCGTTTCGAAGGAATTTGATAAACACGGAGAACATGAATTAATGTAAAATAACATTAGATATATATTTATTAGATAAACTTTCATTGGTAATTATGTAGGTACCTATACAATAAAAGTAAATTAAACTTACAGCTCACGATCGCTATCACAAACAAAATATAATTGATGCACAACATGTCTGAACGTACGTCTGATACAATATGGCTTGTCCTACATAAACTATAAACACGTTATCATATTGATAAAGAATTTATCGGCAATATTCAATAGGTTGCGAAAAATCTTCGAGGGCCTGAAGAGATAGCTATGACGCGTACCACTACGAAAAGTGATTCGACTGATAAGTACTGCTTACTCATAGATATAATAAAAATAAAAATATCCCAACTGATTACGCAATCCTCAATTTCCTGCAATTATAATTATCTTAATAAGTATTTAAGTTCCTTAGGTACACGGTCGATCAACCTATACATTTTCCAGTACCTATAAGCTGGTCTGGCATTGCACTGAAAGCCTATACGACGCCAGCTCATCATATACTAGATTATGTAAATTACTAGATGTGAAGCCGTCCTTTACATAGATATACATGATAAACAGTTTATTAAGTAGGTGTAGGCAGAGATATTACTAGTGATAGCACCATAATTACGCTGTACTGCTTGAATACTTCCAGCTTTTGAAACCATCATACACACTTCTAATCAGTCGGTGATCAATATGGTGTATGTTTTAGTAACAATGTTTTTTAAAGCCGGTATAGTTATTTACAAGATGTACCCAAACCTAAAATAGTTTTATAAAATTTTCGATCGTCTCTGTGTGTGTCAGCTAATCCTTAAAAAACGGCTGGACCGATTTGATAAAATTTTAGAAACGGGTAACTGGCCACAAGGTGCGTAAAATATAGGCTTATTTTTATTGATATACCTACCGCGCAGACGAAACCACTGCAGAAAGTTAATTTGTTTGTTTGATAGTGCTAATCTCAGAAACCACTACTTGGATTTTAATAATTCTTGTGTTCAATAGTCTATCTATGGTTAGGCTATTAGTTAATATAAAGAATTCCACGCGGGCAAAAGCTAGTCAACTATTAACTAAGTTACAACTTACCGCCCCGGCTACATAATTTTGTGATTGTAGGTCCTGGAATTTCCCTGAAAGTTATAGGCGACGCATCTGTGTCTGTCAAATTTTATATTAGTAATGTTTATGAAATTATAAGTTAAAAGTCGTTAATTACTATCAGGGTTCTCTACAATGTTCCATAAAATAAAGTCACCTTTTTCCTTATTGCAAGAAACGCTCAATTACACTTCTTACAAAGAAAATAATTTCATTATATTTCAAACTGTTTATCAACATAAAGTTCATTTTTATACAAAGACAAATCAATTGCAATGGAAAGTATCTAATCTTAATTTTATTTCTGTTAAAGTTTTATATCACAAACATTAAAATTCTTTTCTTATCTTGGACGAAGTTTAGTATATAGATATGTTTGTTAGTTAATAACCATGAGTATTTAAATGTTGAGTCAATTCACCGCGTTGCTTATCAGAATATTATCAAGTACTTAAGGGCTAGTGCATCACTCCAAACGCGAGGTCATGGGACAGCAGTAATCAGTTCACAGAGGGATCAGCAGGACATGTGTTCCGTTTTATATTCATAAGGAACCACAAACCTTGTTCTTGGTTACACTTATTAAATTTGTTAAACTAATCTAGATTTTGAAGTCAAATTTCAGGTCAGTTAGAAGTTCAGAGTTTTTGCCAAATTACTTTTGGATATTTTGATGATTATCACTGAATTATGCCGTCGTTCTTTTCTAATGACTAAAGAGTTGAGACATTTTGCTACGATATTTATGACATACCTACTTTTGGTCCATAAGCAATAAGTGCAGCCACATTATAAGCTGGACTTAGATTTTTTTTTTTTTTTTTTTTTTTTATTGTAAGATATCACAAATATCTTATTTTATTACAATCTAGCCCATAAAGGCTAATGAGTAATTCTATTTTAACCTAAATTAATATGTTGCTGGACTTAGATGTTTAAGAAAATTAGCCTTGCCTGAGGTCTGGACATTTATTGCTTAACTGACCCCTAACTTTGTCCCCTGACTTATTTTAAATTATATTTTATAGTGAATCTGTGAAAAATCCTATTCTAGATATCCATGCCAATATTCAGGCCATTCTGACAAAAAATAAACAATATTTATGTTTTTTTTCGAAATTGTCATTGTTTAAATAGCTCTCCTGTAAAGTTGCCAAATGGTGCATAAGCAAGATTGCCTTTCCAGCGTCGATATATTGCTGTAAGTGCTCGTTCATTACATTGCCGTAGGAAGAAAATTATTGTTTGGTTAACTTTTAAACTAACGCGTTGCATGATTAAGTAAAAAATCTAACGGGAATTAACGCGAGCATACATTATTTACCTCGAGTACTTACCGTATCGACTTGAGTCTGCTTGCGACTACAGCCAGTGTAATCAGTCTGCCGAAACGTCAAGCCTAAAAGGTAATGTATGATCGCGTTAATTCCTGTTAGATTTGTTACTTAACATTGTTTGTTCGTAAATAAAACCCCGTAAAACTTTGTGCCATAACTTTATTTTTCATAAAACAAAATACACGTTATTGCGGGCATCACAGCGAACCTTCCAACACAAAAAAACACCTCCTCAGTTCTCGTTCTATTACATTACGTTACGTACACAATATTAACTGCTCCTTGTTAAAAACAAACAAAATGCACACGAGTAAAAGAAGTTTAACTTAAAAATCGATAAATACAAGATATTTTATTATAGAATTAAAAGAGCAAATAGTTTTTGTTAGAGTCCAGAAACTGGTGAAAAATTGGTTGCAATATCATAATAATTATGATCGATTTATAAAGTTAAACTTCTATGTTCCGCCTGCAATATTCCAAGATTTAAATATACAGATCTAAATACAATGGAATATACAATAAATAATATAAAAAATACACTAGGAATGTATTATGTGCGATAAATATAATTATATAAAAACATTTGTAAGTATAGATTTAAAAATATAGATCTTTAGAGAGAGATTTTCACTAGTTACAAAATGTTGGTCAATAATTTTCCGAAGTGACAGGGATAAGACTTTTAATATTAACTATGAACTTCTGGTAAATAACAACAATCTACGATTTGCTACAAATCTATAGGAAGTATTATCTATACCTGTATGTAAATTTTAAATGCTAAATGGGCAAAATATGTACAAACGAAATCAGAGACAAACTTCACACTATTTATTTGCAAGTTTCCTCTTTTAGCCTCGTTTTATGTAGATTCAAGTAGATATAGACATAATCGGTTGAAAATATTTTACGATTGATTAAAATCACTAACTTCGTTACCGAGAGTTGGAAAATGAAATTTCAAAGTTTTCAACAAGCTATCTTTGTTCACAATTTTATTTTCGTAATATTAATCATTTTATATTACAATAAAGGAATAATAACGATTAATATGGTGTTTTAAATTTAACAAAATTTTTGATAAGAGCAATAAATGCTTTGAAATAATAATATAGCAGAACATTACCAATATTTATTTTGTATTATATTATGTATTATATGATAAATATCCAATCACTTTGCTATGACCGACATAAAGAAGAAAAATAAAGCGTTTTTTAAAGATGAGGAATGTTAGTGGCAATTACAATTTAGTTAATTATTTTAAAAGCTTTTAAGAACAAATAAATCCACAAAATATCAAATATGTATTAAGTAAAGCTAGTCATGGAATTATATAGAAGTTATATAAAAAGAAATGTGACGATACCGACAATAATAATTTTAGTACTGTTGCCGCAAGAACACATCGCCGGCGGTCTGCGGTCAGAGTTCCAAATTCTCTGTTATTATATACAATATCTAAGATCTCTTTAACGCCGCGCATTCGCCTGCCTGTGGGCTGCGTTCTGCGTTCACTATCTAATTGTTGTATGGGTAGCAATCCCACAATGTATAGTCACATTTGTAATTAATATTTGGCATAAAATATGTTAATAAAGCGTTATATGTCACAAATATTACGACTACAGTGCGCAAACTAACTTTTTCTGTCAAAAAAAGGTTGTTAAAATTTGTTTTAATTATGATATACAATCGTTGCGCGCTGTAGAAAATATATTTTTTGCATTACTGTAGTTTGTACAAAGTCATTTGTATTATCTATGGCACGGCGTGTTTGTAAAAAGCTAAAATAAAAAGAGCTTTGTTTGATATGCCAAATAAAATAACGCTATAAATATTCGGTCAATATATATATCTTTCATGAAAAGTAAATCTCTATGACTATTTAGTCCACTGATTCAAAATAAATAAATATCATTTGATATTTTATATTCGTTTCTATCGATTATCACTTCATTGGTAACAAATGTAGTCAAACTTAAAAACTGTGGTATAGTGCGAGTAGAATGGCACTATCGGTTTTATACGCTATCTCTTTCGCACGACATAGTTAACGAATACGTTGCAATTCGATTTAAGACGAGATTATAAAGACATAATAATAAAAAAATGCCTTTCCCATTTATATGGGTACCAATTTTCATCCCCGGTTGGTATATATTACCGTATTTTCTAAAGAACGGCACTCTTCTCGCTCATAGAACAATTTTCATTCCCTCGTCGCTTTATTAAATCTAAGTAAGGTTTGGTACCAATATTCTTAAAAACGTGACTTTCGGTAATATGAGTACCAACATTACCAAAACGGTCAGTGGTGTAGCGAGAATTTTGGTGACCTTGACACTAATGTTGCCCCATACTAAACACTCTAACAAGAATTTTAAGAACACAACATTTCACCCGCTACACCACTGACATAACACTAGAACAATTAAAAACTTAAAATCTAAATAGTAAGTAACAACCACTATCACCTTTTGCCTAACAGTACATACAACAAATCAACCACACAACGCTAATAGATCAGATCTTTGAAACACTTCATATACTTTACTAATAATTTGATAACTAACTACGCGTTTGAGCTATGTATTGCACGATTTAAGGTATGGGGGAGACTGACAGGTAGTGACATAATATACAGTAGCAGTACTGTGCACTGGCGACTGGTGTATACAATTTGGCGCCCACTGTAGACGCAAGAAGCGCCGCTCCAACTTGCTTAAATGCAAAATAACTGTATATCATTACACTAGGCTAATAAACCCTTCATTTTACGTAAAAACGTATGTACGTGGAACTATGTGAAATTAATACAAAACAAAAAAGAATATTTGTATATTTATAAAGTTATTTAAAAAAAAAATATATACTAATTTCCGTAGGATACGAAAAGCTGGTATAGTAACAGGATAATTAAGTCGTAATTGCGTAAACCATAAGATTCAATTTTGATTCTATAAGTAGTACGAACGCATATGACAATTATTTTTTTAATAAAAGATCATTTACATATTAATATTAATTAAATTTATATCCACAGGTTGTGAACAATGTAAAAAGTAAAGATAACAGATCTTTGTGGTCGAGATTTGACGACACAATAATATCCATGTTTAAAATATCTCATAGATATTATATAACTATTTTATATATTTTAAAGAGAAAATGGAATTGATTGCACTTAAATATAGAAAGACAAGATTATTGTACGATAGAAAGAATATTAACGACACAAAATAGATCTATATAAAAATTAAAATATGTTTAAAATAAACAGAAAATAACAACAGTTTCTTTGTAGAATCAGATTCACGACTCTATTTGGCCATTTAAGAATATCTATATCCCGTTTTATTTGGCTATTGATGGTATTAATATATTTATCATAACGATAAATTCGAGGCATTAAAAAAATGACACAGAAAGCTTCATACAAGATGTATATAACGAGATAATTCATCTCCCCCCATTAAAATCCTAGTCTAACTAAGAACAAAACTACATTCGTTCAATTATAACAATTAGATATAACTTTCACGTATAGAATCAAATAGATCAAAACTCAGGATTGAATCTCAGTCAGCCATGGCCTGTGCAGCAATTATGGAAAAAAATATAATAAATTCAGTATATTTTTTCGATTAATTATTTTATAACTCACACAGATCCACAATGAATTCAGAATCTGTCCACACGGAGCGGTAACGAGATCAGCTTTTAATTCGCTGATTAAATTAACCTTTACATTTTTGAAAGAAATATTTTATAAGAACTTACAGGCCTTAGCTTTTAGAAATAGAATGAGGCTTTTATTGACGTCGATATAGTATTATAAACTCTATATAGCAAGTCAGTTGGACTGAAGTAACGTTTCAACATACAACTATTTAAAATTTACTATATCGTAAGGTCGATCTGCTCTAGAATTTTGTCGCTTTTTTTTACTACTACAAATTTTTATAAATTAAATTAAAATTTTACGTATTTTTAAGTGCTACAATACGAAATTACAGAATAAAAATATCAATGATTAATATTTTCAAGATAATAAAAAAAAAACTTATTACAATTAATTAGTAGTTGTTTTATTTACTTTGAAAAAAAAAGTAATATTAGGAATATTACTTTTTTAGAAAATGGAATAAAAATCTTTCGTTTAGCACTTTTTACTTAATAATATTGTTATTTTCGATATACATCGACGTCATGCTTGTCGTTGAAAATGTAATAATATAATAAAATATTGAAACTATTGTGCAGTGTTCACACCGTAAAATGTCTCAAGTTGTCGATTTCAGTTTTGTTTCTGGCGCAATCTTTATGTTTAAACAGTTTTCATGATCATATCCAAAATTTTCGGCATTTTCTTGTCAAAATTATATCAATTAATATTTTGAACAGCTTTTGGTAACTGTTTAAAAACAACTGAGTACAACTTACGCGCTCAATGTGAATTAACCTAAAGTAAGAGGTAAAAAAAAAAGACCAATTGTAAGACTGCAAAGAAGGCCACTGAGACTAAAATAGAGAATTGTCTATGTCCAGCAGTGGACTATATCGGTAAGGTATATGTGTTTTGGGCATAGTCGCTTTGTATATAGTAACTATTTTACAATATCATGTTTGTAACAATTTGGTTGTTAAATAGTAACTTATACAACTGAAACAATATGTGAATAATTCGATTTATGAACTCTAACAATACGTTATTTATTTAAATTTTAAGTTAAATTAGCTGAACACTAAAATAACCGATAATATATTAATAAGGTGCCCAAGATCGTCGACTGACGACATCAATTGGTCTGATAACAGCCGAAACAATTTCGTTAATACTAGAAAACTGTTATTATATAGGATGACATTTTTGAAAGGATTTTTTTCGACTATATTGGTAAAGTAAAAAGCAGTGTATAGTTTGAGCATAAGGTCCACATTCCCGCAGCTGGCGACGGCACTGGCGGGCGTGGCTCACAGCGGTAAGTTCATTTGCAAGTTCTGCAGGTACGCCGATGTTGAGTTCAGCAAGCCGATGCGTTGCTTCTGCTTTCTTTGTTCTGTCATCTGTTAATGAAAAGGCATATTGAAATATTGCTTATGAGGCAAGTACTATGCGAATAGGTCATGCTAAAATTTCGTTCACAATTTGGCGTATGGAACACATTCAATATGGCTGATAAATCTGTTCTCATTTCATAGTCTTTGGTGTGAAAGATCATGTCAAGGTTTAGTTAGAGCGAGTTATCTGTATTTTTACCTGATACCAGGTGCGGCTCGAACCCTCACCTTCGGGCTGTATGTAGCCACCCAGCGCCTTAACCACTTTGGTTATGGCAGCGAGTACCAGCAAAATCGAATTCTTCAACTGACATTAATGTTAGGAATTGCCTCATTGGCTGCTTAAATTCATAATCGGTCCAAAGTGAAGAAGTAAAATACATAGTCACAAACTTTCGCATTCATTATATGAGTAGGATGGACGTTTATTCAGCTGTGCACCATACCTGGTCCCTGAGCTCGGTGAGCAGGTCGGTGAGCGTGTGCACGGACGCCTGCGCCTTGTCCAGCTGCTGCTGCAGGGCGCGCAGCTCCAGCTCCCGCCCGCCCTCGCCCTCGCCGCCGCCCACCAGCGACAGCGCGCGGAGGCGGGGGAACCAGTCCAGGTTGTTAGACTGCAATACATGTACACGATTATTTTTTACAGTGGCAATGTAAATGACGCAGAGATTTATCGATCGTCGCATTAGTCAACGCCACACGCTTATATATAAATGCTTCAAATTATCTGTACCGTACTCCACGTTTAGCTGTCGCGTCGATCGGTGCCTTGCAATTAGAAGATCAATGATAGCCACAAGTTAGAAAATTAGGTAATTGGTAGTCTGATCATATTGTTCAGAGTATAGCGGTAGCTGCTGTTTACCAGCATAATATATATTTTTGGCTTAAGTAAAAACAAAACATAACATAATATCAATAGGAGCAGAGCAGCAGTAAAATAAGTGGCAAAAACGAGATACGGAGACGAAGCACAAGTAAAAAAAGTAAAGAGGAGACAAAAACATAACGTATAACTTGAGACATAGAAACAGATTAAATTTACCAACTTCCCGATTAAAATTACATTCAACCGGTCCCTATGTTATGTCTATAAAAATATATAATAAACTACCTGAATATATAAAAAAGGAAGAAAAAGACAGCACAATTCATAAATAAATTAAAGGAACATTTATTAAAAAATGCTACTACCACATAAATGAATATTTAAATGAGACTACATGAACATTAAACATAATAATACATTATACATATACACCATATTTTAATTATTCTTCCTCAACAATTAGTAGCTACTGAAATTATTTCTTATTAATTCATATATATATTCAATAAGTATGATATTTATGTTTAAAGCCAAAAAATAAATAAGATAATATACAATATTTTTTTTATTTTTTTTGTTATTAAACACAAAGAGCTCTTTCTTCCTCTCTCCTACTTTAGCCATGCCCGTCAGGGTCCATAATTGACACTGTACCTATTTATAAGACCATTTTAACATTGTGGAGTGCAATAAAGACTTGAATACTTGAATCCTATAACGCGGGGACAAAGCGTGGGGCAGTTAACATAAATTAACATAACATCACACCTACATTATCTAGAAGGGTATGCACAGGTGTATAACACGCACACTTCACCTGTTATGTTTTACACAATCTTCTTCGTCGTGTCGATGGCTGAGTCAAAATTTATTTTGACTTGCCATCGTGGTGAAAGGATTAGCCAATTCGCTTTGAAGAACTCGCGTTTTGGGTGCGCCGGACGTAGTGAATCGTGTACGTCACTTGAGGAGGCTCCTTTCATGCACCCCTTGAGTTTGTTTTACACAATACAAACTCTTATTGAGCTTAGCCGCTATTGAGAATTTCTTGACGGCAAAATATCATATAACACTATACCCTACCTGTTTGAGAAACAAAACGCGTATAGGTGCCGCGATCTCTACGCGATCCCATTGGCCGATTTGAGTGTCGCGTCATGTGACGAGCGCCAATCCGCAGCGGCCGCGTGTGTAACAAACTAGCTCTTCGCAACCATCTTGTAATCGTTAAAAAGTCTTGTATCAAAGTATTGGAAATATAACTGCAGTGTCGCATCATCATACCATCTTTTCTTTAACCAGCACTACCAACAATCTTATACATATCTGGGAATAAACGGTACACTACCTATGAATCGAATGCGAGAACATCGAGGCGGTAAAGATAAAATATTAATAAAATGTTTGTAACCTTAATCATGGAGTGCACGTAGCTCTCGGGCCCCGTGAACTCGGTGGGGTCCTTGACCCTGACGAGCACCATGAAGTACAGGTAGTGCCACATGTTGTGCTCGCTCTTGATGTGCTCCTCGAAAGAGACTGTCTTGTTGTCAAAGGCTGCCCTGTTCAACCCTGCGAAGCGTTAACACTCATCAGTAATCTTCTTTTATCCTGTGCATAATCATGCAATTATCGACGTCGATCGATTTCAGTGTAATTACACCCTTTTTGATTATTTTTATAGCATTTAGCTATGCTTAGAAAATTATACTAAGAAACAGATGATAACAATATGGATTTGAACCGCGACCTCTGCATTCTAGACAAATGGATGAGCGTGACGTCACGTAATGACGTAACATCAAATGAGAAATTTAGGTTCCCGGCAAGAGGCAACCGTAGCTTAGTGGTTAAAGCCCAGGATTCAGAGGTCGCAAGTTCAAATCCTGTCGGTCCCATAACTTTTCAACTGTTTCTTAGTATAATAACAACCTAACATACTGGTATTTTGTTCAAAGTGGTTTTGTTATTCAAAAAACCATCTGAACATTGGTTCCTTAAGGAATCATCAATTAATGTAGAAATGATATCACTTCAGTAAAAACAGTTAATTTCTAGACACTTTGTGCTCCAGCTCGAGGGGGGAAGCCTTGCTGTCTCATGTTTAACCAAATAGTTATGCTTGCACTACTGGATAGAGAGCAGAGAGTAGAGTAGAGTATTCTTTGTTGTACACCAAATATATATAGTTTGACAATAATAGTTATTTATGGTACAAGTGAGAAAAAGTTTATATTTCTGTTGTGAGTGCCAATTTTAAATCTTGAGCTTGCGAAGATTTTAAGAGGTCACGAACTGGAAATTAAATTTTTCTTACGCGTTACAATACAAAACTTTTCACCTCTTCCAGTGAGAAAATATTAAGATTTAAATAAACTCGTACTCGATTGCTTAACCTGAAATAATTCCATGAAATACGAGAGTAATACCGATTCATAATGCGTTTTAGGGCCTTTTGAAAGTCGCCACTAATTAAATAATATATGTCGTACGCTTTCAAATACTTTTCACGTGAATTTTCTGGTAAAAAAGCAAACTTCTGTGTTAGAAGCAAGTTGTCGCAACTCTTTTGGAGTTCCACAAAGTTCTTCATCACTGGATTCACTATTTTTTTGTTAAAAAGTTCCAGTAAACAATTAAACATAAACTAAAAAGAATTTATAGTTGCCCGCGATGACTGACACAGACACAGACTTTTTTTTTAAAATCGTGCGTTCGGAAATTCGTTCCGTGACATTTATTTATAGAGTCTAATATTAAGTACCCGATTTTAATTAATTTAATGGTTAATCACGAATTTTAAACCATGAAAATACTAAATAAGCGTGTATTTATAAAATTTAAAATAATTAAAACGTATCGTTTGTAGTTTTTAAATAACATTGATGTCAATGTTTATTACTAACCTACATGGTGGCTGTTTTGTTTTTTTTTTTGCGCCTATTCATTGGAAGGATTTAGTGTTTCGAAATTTGAATCACTTTGCCTAACTAGTGAGTAAAAAGCGTTTTTACTCACTGAATTCTCGCAAGCAAACAATCTTTTTCGTGCTGGTGTGGTGAAAATACAATTTAAATTATTTTCAAATACACAATGGGTGGCCTTATCGCTAAAGAGCAATTTCTTGCAACCTTGCGATGGATAAAATGATGGTTTGTGTGGCAGGCAATATAGGGCATTTGGTGTACAATAATAAAAATCTATGTAAGTCTTATAGCTAATATTTAAATTTAAAACAGAGATATCCTAATTGCAATATTTACACATATCTTACACACTACACATTATATACACTATACATTACATACACATTATATACACTATACATTACATACACATTATATACACTATAAACAACATATAGATATACGTATAATATATCTGGCATGTGAGACATAATCTAGTCCTTGGATAATTGTTGTTGATGCTGATACGCTGTATATTCCACCCACCTTCTTATGTGACTTTTAATATGCATAATACTAATTGTTATATTTTTAATTGAAAAGATGGTGCACTTGAGTTTCTCACCAGCTCTTCTCATAATGCAATACCCATCGGAGCTGGTACTTGGATTGATTTTAATTTGATTCTAAACAGTTTGATTAAAATTAATCTAAGCCCCGGTTATTCAAATCATTGTAATGAGTATAATTTAGTTTTACTTATAATTTATTTTTATATTATTGTTTGTAATGTTTTGACGTGTTCAAGCGCCCCCCGGGGCCTATGACAATAAATGATTTGAATCTTGAATCTTGAATCACCATTTAATTTACTACACATACAGTTCTACATAAGTCCAATAAAAAAACAATATTGATTTGGTCGCGACTATTCCCTTCACCGTCACTTACCACATATAAAACATGTGTTCTTCAATATAAGTTCTTTCTGCTGCTTCTCGCTCCTGAGGTCGGCGAAGGTGTCGATGATGACACCGAAGATCAGGTTCAGTACGATGATGATCACCACGAAGAAGAACAGCAGGTCGTACACCACCCGTGCTACGAATAGCGGCTCCTGCACACGGAAGAAAGGCTCGGTTAAAAACATACTTACATCTGCTTATTGATATTTTTTTTTATAGAATTTAGCTATGCTTAGCAATTTATACTAAGAAACAGTTGAAAAAGATATGGGATCGGCAGTATTTGAACCTGCGACCTTCTGCACTCAGTAGTTGGTTGGTAAAGCGACTGCCCGGTGTGCAGAAGGTCGCAGGTTCAAATCCTGCCGGTCCCATATCTTTTTCAACTGTTTGTTAGTTTACTTACATCTACATTGCTACTAAAATAAAAAAAGAAGAAAAGTGCAATTCCACAATAAACAGATAATATGAATGACAAACGAATAAATACATTTTAACGAAAAATCTTATAATAAGTAAGGTAAGTAAGGCTATAGGTAATCACAATAATGTTAAGCCGTTATTGAATTATTTTTTTTTTACATTGTACGGTCTATGATTTGACAACTAGTTTTATATGATGTGGTAGTTTCATATTAGGCAGCGGGGGACGCCGGTCAATGACTCCTCCGGTTGGCTTATTGCTCTGAGTACGAACATCAAAAAAATATACATTATAGCTGCCGTGTGTTGTCATTTGTCAAATTCAATGGAAATATGTTTTGAAATGTATCGAGATGTGTCGATACATTGGATGTAAATATACTGCTGCTGCTTTATACTCACAAAGCTAGCAGGAGCTCTAAGTATATCGCCGATTCCTCCTCCGTTCCTCAACCCTTGGTTAAGAGTAGTGACTATACACATGATGAGGGAATCGCAGCTCCTCTCGCGGAGCTCCCCTCCCACGGAGACGAAACGGGAAGAAGCGCGGCGGCACTGGTCCGACTCCTTCAGGTACTTGGAGGCACCGTCTTCTGCGCAGCGATCGGGGTCGAAGCGAGGGTCATCGTCGTCTACAAACAGAATTATAATGAACTGCCTGGCATTCTTCTATAACATAATATACATATATATATGACGACCGGATGGCGTAGTGGGTAGTATACCTGCCTGAGACGCCGAGGTCGCGGGTTCGATTCCCGCTTAAGACAAATCTTTGTGTGCACGAACATGGAGGTTTGTCTTAGTCTGGGTGTTTCTATGTATATTAAGTATGTATTCACAAAGGAAAAGTATATATGTTATTCTAGTACCCATAGTACTAGCTCTGCTTAGTTTGGGACTAGATGGCGTTGTGTGTAAGTTGTGAGTTATTTTATTTATGTGAGATATATAAATTCACGCCTTTAGCCCATGGGGATAGGTCCAGACGATGAAACGTTATGTGCTTAGCTTCTAACATACTTCTTTCGCTTCCTTATCATACATACATCTCGTAATACATGATCGCTGGTTTCGTGTACCACGTACTTGTCCTTTCTGAAAGTCACCACTTATCTGGTGCCCATATCTCTGAGTTTGTAAATATTAGCTATAATATTATTTCTTTAGATTTTTTTTGTAATTCACCAACTGCCCTATATTTCCTGTAGAACAAACCATCTTCTTATCCATCCAAAGGTTGTCTTAAGAAATTGCTGTTTAGCGATAAGGCCGCCCATTGTGCATTTTAAATAATTTAAGTTTGGTCTTGTATATATTGTCAAACTGTAAATTTGCTGTACAATAAAGAATATTCTAATCTCTATTCTATTCTATGTCTGCCGCGGACGATCTCTTCCTGTACTTCCAGACAACTATAGACATATAACGTATAGGCATACGTTATAAATATTTAGAAATGGCGTATGCCACCTATCACCCGTCACGGGTTTGATTCGCGACAGGCTCACCCTCTATCACATGGAAACTAAACATAAAAACGCTATATTTATAACTATATAATTTTTTATGGTGGATAGGCTCGCGTTTGACCACGATCTCACCTGATGGTAAGTGATGATGCGGTTTACGGTGGAGCACGCTTAGCTATGAGATACCTATTGACTCTTGCTTTGAAGAGATCCAAGATGTACTCATGCGGAAACACAGACTCGGGCAAGGCGTTCCACTCTTTGGCAGTTCGCATAAGAAATATAGAAGCAAAACGCTTAGTGCGTAATGGTGGAATATCTACCGTGAAGCGAGTGCCGTTTGTCTGGTAGTCCGAAGGTGAAACGGGGACGGAGGGATAAGGTTGTGTAGTTCCTCGGCACACTCGTTAATCTCTGCATCGCCCAAAGGTAGACTAGCAGAGACTGCCTATGGCGTTAAGTCCGCCTTGTATACAAATTTCGTATATGAAGATTAAATAAATAAATAAATAAATAAAAGGTGAACCTCTGGCACACTCTTCTGGGTAATAAAGGTATGATGATATTTTATTTAGAAGAACTCTGAGTGAATAAGTTTTTAAAGGAATGTGCCTCACCGTCTAAGCGATCGACGTTGACGAGGAAATGGTCTCGGAAGAACATGTAGCCTACGATGGAAAACATGTAGACCAGGACAAGCGCCAGGACGGCCGTCAGTAGGATGGAGCGCCCGTTGCGAGTCACTGATCGCATCACGTTCAGGAGAGTCTCCTCGCGGTACACTATGTCTAGCAGCTGGAAAATGAGTTCAATTATTATTATAACATTCATTTAAAAACACATCTGTGTGTATGACGCCGGAGCTCCGTTTTGTGGAACTCCACCTTTTCAGTCAATTAAAAAAACCACCATCTTTAGCTATCGTAGTTTCTATTTCGGACTTTTTGTACGTATACGTACGACCAATTTGCCCCCAATGTGAGCACTCTCATAGAAATAGGAAAGTTGGGATCATTCGTGCGTATTCGTACGTAAACGCGTACGACAATGACGTACGGTACGAATAACGCATGCAATGTGAGTAGAGCCTTACCTAATTTGTACAATTTTATACATAGTTCGATAAAATGTGTCCACTTACGAGCACGGAGAAGAAGAATGGATGGCAGCAGATGCCGAGGAAGCAGATGACGAGGTACATGCTGTGGTACAGCAGCTCCGGGTCTGTCACCACCTTGCGGGGGGATTTGGACAGCGTGCCCTGGTTGCCCATTATGCTTACTATGTGGATGCCTTTCACCATTATCTGTTCCGAAAGGTATAGGTTAGTAGATATAGAATATATTATATTTAAATTAAACATTATGTTCCCTTTGTTTTGATGCAGTGTGTGGTCCTGCAGAAGGTAGAAATAACATGTTTTGTTAAGAGGCACATTAAAAGCAATAAAATAAAGTCTATATTTTATTACAATGTTTGTTTTTACATAAGCAACTCTAAAGCAATTAAATTAAGGTTGAATTTTGGTATATTAATTTTTTTTAAATTCATATTACGAAGAGTAAGGATATATTAGAAACAAGTTTTATACAGCTATGGATTCGTATGCTGCTGGACTCGAAATTTCTCAACTCTTTTTGTGCCAGCGTCATAGGTATAATATATATATACCTATATATCCTTAGTTAGACGAATCTTACTTGGTTTTAGCTCCACCGAGTCACACGAGTTACACGAGTGCAGGTTCGAGTTCTGCTGGATCCCGCTTCTTAATTTTTCAACTTTAATATTATATAAAATACAAAAAGGCATAGCAAAGCTAAAATTTGCTTTAAAATATTACATTTAAATACAAAAAATAGCAATTACGATTTTGTTTCGATTTGATGATTATTCGGTACTCACAGTGAGCATGGCGAGCGCCCAGAGCGTGGGCTCGGGCCCGGCGGAGTACATGAGGCGCACGGCGCCGCTGGCCAGCAGTGCGCGTGCGCCCCCCCCCCGCGGCAGCCACGTCACCAGCGCGCCCGCCACCGCCGCCACGCACCACACCAGCAGCGACAGGTGCTCGCCCAGCTCTGTGCGGACCGTAGTCACGGGTCATTCTATCCCTCGCCTCTAATGGCGTGCGCGAGCATACGGGTGCTCGGTGAAGGACCGTTCGAGTATTAAGCACATTTTTTATAATTTAAAACACGTCCCTCTCACTCCCTTGTCAGCAAAATTCCATTAATTTCTTCAAACCTTACAGCGAGGAAAAGCCCTCCGCTGCAGAGAGTGGGGGGGTTTTCTTACGTAATACTTGAATAGCCCATAGAGGACAGGAGTCTAATCGAGTGGTCAGGAGGAATATTCTGTGATCTTTGAAAATGATAAGTGTAGGCTGAGTTTGGGTTGAAATTAAGCGAGATTTAATGTTGACAATATTATGCGGGCCGGCACATTATATATTTCGTTGCAGCGTCTATCAGAGTCAACTGTTACATGACTGACATGGAGGCTGCAATGGAACATAAAAATGATAATAGGTGTAAATGATTAACTAGATCAATGAGTGACAGCATGATCAATATGAAATCTAGATACTTACTTGGATTCTCGTCTTGGAAGGGATAAAAGAACGCCACAATGATGTTGATTAGGACAGCAAAGTTGAAGAGAATGTTGCTCCACAATGACATGTAAGATGAAACTAACGCCAAAAGACTTTGTCCTGCGAACAAATGAAGAATAATAATATATATTTTTTTGTTATATACCTTCTGTCCTTACTGCTTTCAGATATAAACCACTGTACCGATCTTGATTGAAATAGTTAAAGGCTTGGAGGAAGACCTACCACGCCAGCGAAGGCAATGTTGGAAACTAGCTTCAAATATTATTGACAAGATTGCAGTTACAGTGCAGTACTATGATATTTTTTTTTACAGGTGTGTCCCACAGCTGGGCAAAGACTCTCCCCATGACTTTCTGTTATTTGCTATATCTGGCTGAAATCTCGTCCCGCCACCTCGGTTTGGACCTTCTTCGTCGCCGCTGACCGTCGCGTGGTGCCCAGATATCATGTTATTTGATATAAATACAAAAATAATATTTAAACACAGCAAATAATTTTCAATGGGATGTGGCACAGACAACTAAAGGCTCAATTAAATGAAGTATGTTTTTCTATGGATTTTAGTGTACAAGACTCACACAAAATTCTATCTGTTATTATTTAGTAAAAATCTAATTTGTCATGCAATACATTTGAATATCACACAGGAGCTGTTTTAAAATACCGTTGTAATGTTCTAAGGGCATTCATAAATATGTTAACATTATTTGACAGCGCGGTTACGCACTACCTCCGATCCGAATCCTATAAAGCAGTGGTTCCCAATTAGTTTTTTCTACGTACCCCTTTAAGAAAGACCTCCAACTTGCGTACCCCTTTATGGACCAGGGTCGAGAATTTTTAAAACCAAAAAAAAATATAGTAGGATGAAACCCATTAGAAAAGAAGGAGAATAATATTATAAAAATGAAAGGAAAAATAATTTACGGGCGATTTGAGGTCGGGAAGGGGATGGGGGGTTTGGTTTAAGGGTAAAAAACGTTATTTTTCGATTTCCAGCAAAACTTAAAGTCCTATGGAAAAAAGTCGAATAGCAAAGTTGTTGATAATAAAAAGATTACACTTTTTTCATATAACCTCAAAATTTATGTGAAAAATTCAAAAAACCAAGTTTTTGGTTTTTTATTTTTATCTTTCACAAACAATTTTTTTTACCAAATTTGGTGAAAACTTACCTTTTTATGTCCCAAATACGCTGTAATTTATTTGATTAGAAATATTTATTTTTTTCACCTTATTTTGAATTAATATCGAAAAAGCACCCTAATTTTCGATCGAAAATTGACCCGTCAAAATATCAGCTTTTTTCAAAAAGTTGGTATGTTTCCTGTTTGTTGAAATCTCTACTTTACGATGGTGAAAAAAAAATATGTAACTATAGTAAATCTTCACAGAAAATGCAAAACAAAAATCAAAAAAAATATAAATATATAAAATTTTGTAGTATGTAATTTAAAGTAGAGATTTCAACGAACAGAAAACATACCAACTTTATGAAAAAAGCTTATATTTTGACGGGTGAATTTTCGATAGAAAATTAGGGTGCTTTTTTGATATTCATTCTAAATAAGGTGAAAAAAATAAATATTTCCAATCAAATAAATTACAGCGTATTTGGGACATAAAAAGGTCAGTTTTCACAAAATTTCGTGAAAAAAAAAATTGTTTGTGAAAGATAAAAAACCAAAAACTTAGTTTTTGAATTTTTCACATAAATTTTGAGGTTATATGAAAATAGTGCAAATACAAAAGTTTTAGATCTTTTTATTACCAACAACTTTATCATTCGACTTTTTTCCATAGGACTTTTAGTTTTACCGGAAATCGAGAAAAACCGTTTTTTACCCTTAAAACCGACAACACAAGCATAGCGACACGCTCACGCGACATAAGCCGAACTGAATGATTGACAATGACGAGCAAATAGGCGGCAGCGGTAGCGGCCGCGATCGGGCGACGCGAGACGCGGGCGTCACGGGAAACACGGGTCAATCGCCGCCGCCGCGGGCCAAAGCGCTTGATGCATGCGATTTACTTACCGGCTACTGCCGTTTAATTAAATAGAATATTTTTTTGGCAGTTGTAGAAATAGAAATAGAGATTCTTTATTTGTCAATGTGGGTAAATTAAATATTTTTTTTTAAGGATTTTAGTTTAGAGATTGCTGCGCGTACCCCTTGATGCAACCTCGCGTACCCCTGGGGGTACGCGTACCACTAATTGGGAACCACTGCTATAAAGAAAAAGCTGATCCAAAGGCCGTACTTATTGTAGGGTATTTGACGCAAAAAAAGTTTTATTTTTTTAATTTGATTAAAACGAGGCCCGCTCTAGAATAAGTCCTGTATCGCGGAAGTGTTCACAAACATACATTTCACACTTACAAAGTACACCCAGAGTCAGAACAAAATCTTTGCTGATCACACAAAAATTTGTCCCGGGTGGAGATCGAACCCACAATACCAGAGCACTTGAAAGTAGCTAGGCGACCGCTTTATCCACTACCGTGCAATCAGTCGGATCTAAAGCAAATAATACCACAGATATAGATCTACATAGATAACGCAAATGCATGTACTTCGCGTGTCCGAACCCCGACCAAGCGTCAAGGTTGGTCGCCGCTAACTTCAGTCCACGCGCGTCTTTTGTTAGAGAAAATCATAGCGGACGGCCGTTTGAATTGTACTGGGCGGATGGGCATTGGCGGAATCGGTGTCTTTAAATCGGTTTGGATTTCCCGTCACTAAATTTCGGCTGTGACGTTACAATAGGTATTAAAAAGTCGGCACGCTTAGTTTCAATACAAATCGTGATACTTGCGTTATCTATGTAGATCTATATCTGTGGCCAGAACGGATTTTAATGGATTCGGATTGAACAATACAAAACCGCTCTCTTTTATTTGTTTTCAACATTCACATAATCGAGCCTTAGAGGGGTACTTCCAAGGGAGGGGAGGCCACAGCCACAACACCGAGCGCACTTACTGCTGTCGTACATCCTTTGCGCTACCGACGCCATATTGGCGCACCCTCCCTTGGTCACTACCTGCTTCAAAACGCTGCGGTGCACTGAAACTTAAGGCAAGCAACATAACACGGGGAATAATTAGCCGGGAGTTGATAACTATCTGGATGGAGGCAACATAATATAGAAATCTACCAAAAGCCAATTTTTACAAGTTAGAGCTGAACGCTGAAGTAGGTCGAGCGTACGAATATATACTATTTATATGTAATGAAACAAATAATAATAATATACAACAATTAAACGATTAATTAAGCTGATTCTATTCGATTGTAAAAGCTATTAGGAAGAGATTCAAGAAATTTTTTAACAGACGCTTGATAAAAAAATATAAGCCATTCTAAAAGAATATGGTACTGGTGATTCAGATCTTGCAACATATTATATAACATCTTTGTACTCAGCATTAAATACTTAATGAACACCATTGTACTTTTGCGTGGTTACTCCGTACTTTATGAAAAATAAATTGATTATTATTAATATGGTATGAAAACCTTCTCAAAAACTTATTCCAAAGAAATTTTATAGTTATATTTTTACTAGAAAACACTCCAGGTAACACTAAGTTCTACATGTAACTGTTGAGAAAGGACGCGGTACTTTTTAATTTACAATATTTTTTTGTTGGGCATTATCTAGCATCGTCGCGCTCTGTTGCCCAACAAGTAGAATATCACGTGTTGCATAGCTTTAAGCGTCGTATCCATTGAGCATGTGGCGTGCGACATGTTGCACAACATGTTGCTCAACATAATGAAATCAGCGCTGAACTTTAGAAGCCCATTTACACAATGCAGATTTTGCAAGGCCATTCTATTGTCTCCTTTGCTCGTTGCGATTAAGAACGAGATGGCAAGAGTAAAGGGGTCTAGCACTCACCTCTTAGTTTCTTCTGCCACTTCATTTCATGGAAAAGGTTATCAAGCCTGGAGAAGAAGTCGGCAACCTTGCTGCCCTGGTCGTCTCGCTCGGCGCTCTGCAGCACGCGGTGCTTACTGTCCCGGGGCAGATACTCGCAGATCTCCGGAATCGGGAACACGATCTGCTCCATCGACCGGTCTGTGCGAACTATCTGTAGAATTTAATATTTGACATTCGTCATCATGGTCCTTCGAACCGGATCATAATAAAACGTCACAGTTTATACCTCATTTTGTGATGCGCACGAGTGATTATTGGTATAATCGGAAATCTATGCAACGTGTGGCTGTCTATGAGTCATTATTGGCAGAGATTTCGTCTGGCGCTGCGTTCCGTATCATAGTATACAAATTAAATTATATAATAAAAAATATGTAATGGAATATTATTATAAATATGTATTGTTTAAAAATGTTGGCTGTTTGTTATTTATATATTATTTTATGTAGTTTGTTTTAGTTTTTAGTTTATAAACTTAGGTAAGTAAAATTAGTTTTGTTAATTTAGTTGATACCGTCGTATATAGGTCGCGTCACGTAAAAAGAACGCTGGAAGAAAGTGGTGGGGGGGGGGGGTGTTTGCGCATTGGTACACTCGCGCACGAAAGTACTAGCTACCTATTGTTTTATTTTTGAACTAGCTTGTCGCTCGCGGCTTCGTATATTGGTTTTCGGGAAGAACATTGCAAAATTTATTAGGTAAAATATCATTAAATAGAATTTAAAACATGTTTAATTCAGTTTAAAATGTTTAATCTAATTACAAAAATTTAAAGTAATATTGATACTCCTTCCATTCTTGCTTGACTTGCTGCAGATCCTTGAAAATTAAGGTCACCTGTAACTTCCTTCGCAACTTGTCTATGGTAGGCAATTCATTTTCAGTGACATGGAAATTGTGGATGATTCTTTTTATAACACCCTGGTCAAAGTTGTCAATGTCTGTTATTGGTTTTTGTTTGATTCTTTTATTTTTGCCGGGAGTTCCGAAGACAGTAAGGAATTCTGAATCTTTTGAACCTTTTACAATTCGTCTCACTGTAGACTCAGAACATTTTGTTGCCACTGTCGTCCGTTTCATACATTGTGATAATTATCAACTGCATTATTATCAGCCTCTCTCTTTATAAAACAATATACGTCATAAATCATTTTTCTCACTTTTCTGTGTAAAACCATTTCGTAAATAAAAACTTTTGTGCGCGATGGTATTTTGAGAACGAATATGACGTGGACACAGCACCGAAGCCAAAGGTTGACTGATGAAACAATAGCGCACCGGCAAGCATGCGGCGCGTGACCCGCCTGCCCCGCGCCGCAGCTCATACCACCAAACAGTCCGAAAAATCGCCTAATGCGCAGCTTGACCGCCAGCGTTCTTTTTACATGACGCGACCTATACACGTCTGTTTCCATCAGAATATTAGCGTTTTAGGGCTTATTTATTTATTTATTTACACAACTGTTTAATGCACTCACAGTTTCCCAACACGTGCAATAAACTAATTCAAATAGAAGACTTTATACTACTTACAAGTACTTAAGAAAGAGATACATGATTTTAGTAATTGTTCATATTTGGAGTAAAATATATCAATATCTGGATACTGAGCAATAAGGGCGTTGATCAGAGTCAAAGCCTGATTTGTTGGAGCAAATTGGGCAGTACACGTTCGTACAGCTGGCGTTGTTAGAAGGCGACGCGAGCGCAGCCTTGAAAGCATATATGGCTGAGATGGAGTCCATTTCGGGTAAAAATAACCTACTTTTTATTTTGACATATTATATATTTATTTATTGATTGTTACCCTGTACAGGTAAGGAATGCCGTGGCAGATGTGTACCTCGATCTGCGCCGTGTGAGTACGGTAGTACTGCAGCGCGTCGGCGTTGTTGCCGCGCGGCGACGCCCGCACCAGCGCCGCCAGCTCCTTGTTATGCGCTGCCAGCTGGTGGCACAGGATGTAGATGTTGTGGCCCACCTACAACAATACAACATCCTTTTTAAAATCACCCTGTTTCAATTTATTTACAGTTAAATTACTGTCAACACGGTCTTTTGTGTCAAAACTGACCCATTGTCGGTTACACGGTTTTATTAATTAAGGGGTCAAGTGGAGTTGCGCCTTGCAATATTGAACACCACTATAAAAGAATAAGAGAAAACCCGGCCAAGTGCGTGTCGGGCCACGTGCCATAGAGTTCCGTAGTCAGCCGTTACGAAAGCATAACAATCGTCAATCTTCACAATACGATACAATTAATGTTTTCAACCACTTTAAATACTAACCTCCTTTGGAGACACGCCTTGCGCGATGCTGTCGTCCTCCGAATCGGAGTCAGCGTCCATGGCATGCTCCTGATGGTACGCGGAACACGCAACATCAACCTGAAACACAAAGGCTATTTAGTTTTCAAAAAAACAGTGAGCATTTATCTTTGATTTGGAAAGGCATGAGAAAAACAGGTATAATCGGTTTAATGTGCAGAAAGGGTTCTCTCACGCATTGCACTGTCTCTTGCGGTCTGAGGTCTACTTTCCTGTTACGCTGACGTCGGTCGCCGACGTCGGTTTATATTACTACTTTATGAAATGATCTGCCACTGACGTCAGCGTTGTAGTGCGGTGCTTCATACAGCTAGTGTATATTCGTACATGCGACTGACAGCGTAACAGGAAGGCAGTCCTAAATATGACAGACAAAATTGTCATAACATGTTAGTAAACCTGGTTATTGCTTTTAATGTAGATCAATAACAACGATTTGTTTCATTCTTCAAGCATTTTCATGGATGATATTATAAAATGCAGTTGCAGTTCATGAAATAAATATGCATATAAAATAAAATAAAATTAAATAAATAATAATTCTATTCATTTTCATTCAAAAATGTTTAAAATAAATGGTTTGATAAGTTAATATTGAAGGTTTGATTTTGCATGCATAAATGAATATAGCGATTTATAAATTATTAAAATAAAAAAATGTTTATAATTTTTATTTTCATAAATTGAGGATAAAAAGCAGCAATTTCTAAAAATAAGAAGGCATGGATGGATTATTCGAGCTCTTATAAGATAAAACTTTGTTTACATTCATCGTTACCATCTGCTGGCATAATAAGATGATATTTATCTGGAATAGAATACCACATGGGACAGTGTTAGTTAAAATAAGTTAGATCTCTGTTTTACGTACAAATCAATAAAATTTTGACTCTTTAACCACTAGGGGGTTACGCATTACGTCCGATTTCAATCCGCTCCTTATCCGTAAAAGAGTTGTCAAATGCGTGTCAAATGTACTCGCATGTTCAGGGTTTTATACCAAACTAGCTTTTGCCCGCGGCTTTGCTCGCGATTGTAAGTTTCGTAAGTTGAGTTATCATTATAAATAAGTACCCAATTAAAGTATTTCTTTGTAAATAATATTCGAAGTCTTCTCTTCAAGTGCCAACAAAACCAGATCTCGAGGCGAACTTACTCTTGAGCAGGCGACATAAAACTGGCCGTGTGAGAAGCAGTTCCCCCTCAGATCGATACCTGCTGTTTTCAGTGACCGACCCTGAGCTTTATTTATAGTCATTGCAAAAGACACCTTAAGGAGGAACTGCAATCTTTTGAACTCGAAGGGATAATCAGACGGTATAAGTGGTATCCGTGGTATATACCTACACTGATTCCCCTCGTGCACAGCCTGTAAATATAATGACCTCTACCACCGTTTTATGTAGCGCTTTCACTTGCAGTCTGGTCCCATTGCATAGTTTGGGAGGATTGAGGTTTCGCAATAACATTACCGGAGCACCCACTTTTAGGTTTAGTATGTGAGGAGGAAGACCGGGTGGATTAAGAGTGTTCAGGAACTCTACAGGATAGCTGGTAGCATCATCTGAATGTACTACAGTATCAACAGATTTGTATTCGTATTATCGTATAGACCCTTCGAATGACATTAGCAGAATATCATTAATGACGGAAGCCTGATCGTTTTTTGGTGTCAAAATCGCACGCTCATTTAGCCACTCCATTGGTTTTTTGGTAGGTTCTGGATATCATTATATATATATTATGGGCTATTAATTCGTCAACCGTTAAAACCACTATACCAAGATCCGATGGATTTTGATTCTACCTGTTTACTTAAATAAACGCACGTGTCGGGCTTTACTGTAGATTATATTTAATATTAATTAGACCATCCGTCAAAAGTGTAGGTTGTATAATTTGCGCAGTTGATGCCCTAACTTACCATCAGCTAAACCTTGGGCATGTTTGCCACCTGACTATAGCACATCAAAATGATAGTTTTAACCCTATTTAAATATTTTTTTATAATTTACATCACACATCTTCCATTACATTAAAGTTGGTTTCTACTAAACAAAACAATTACTTCTTAGATATCTAAAGAGGCCGAAATGACAATTAAAAAGTTTACACTGACATAAAATCCTCTTTTTATGAAACTTCATGTCAACATCTCATTGTCACATGATTGCTCAACAAAGTTCCATTTTTGAAATCGATCGAGCCTCATAATTACTACAAACGCTTTTCCATACAAACTTTCGTCCCACTTTTCACCCTGTTAGAGGCCGAATTTTCAAAAATCCTTTCTTATTGCACGATAAAATCTTGTAAAGTTTTCCAAAGTTGTCCAAATTTCAAGTCGCTACGACCTATGGTTTAGGCTGTGCGTTGATACTAAGTCAGTCAGGACAAAGCCTTTTATATATATAGATGTTCGTACCAAGTTTCGTACTTGAACTTCAAAATTGACTGGATGGCGGAGTGGGTAGTGCACTTGGCTGCAACGCCGAGGTCGCGGTTTCGATTCCCACTCAAGACAAATCTTTCTGTGCATGAACATGGAGGTTTGTCTTGGTCTTGGTGTTTTTATGTATAATAAGTATTTATTTATAAAAGAAAAGTATATAATGTATTAGTATCAGTTATTTTAGTACCTATAATACAAGCTCTGCTTAGTTTGGGACTACATGGCGTTGTGTGTATGTAGTGTGATTTTTAGCAATTCGACATAAATGAAAAGAAGGATTGTTTGCAACGAACTTGGTTTATTACAAACTTAAATAATTACGTACAATGCTGTTTTCGTGAGCTCGACCTTTCAAGATGAAAGTGGTTATTAAAAGGAAGAGAAAAAGAGGGGTTTGATTGAAGATCGCAAGCTTTATATAATGAAAATTTGACAAAGCATCTGTCAAAGTGACTTAGGAACTGGCCATTTGGCCTATTACGTTTAGGGGAGCGTTGACACAGGCAATCTGAATATCTGAATGGCGTGATTGGCGCCAACAGTGATATTTATTTATCTATATTTTATTTATTTAAAATTAAATAGCTTTTGAATGAATTTGAATGTGTACACTTAGAAACTTGAGATACTTATAGCTTAAAGGAATTGATCTACGTATTTTTTGTTGTTTTTTCAGATTTTGTTTGTGTTTCAGAGTAAAAGGGTTGTGACAGACGGACAAAAGAATAATGTTTTAAGAGTTTCGTGTTTTCCTTATGATGTACGAAACCTTAAAAATGCGATTTAAAGTAGTTGTAGAACTATTTGTATGGTAGTTACGCACTAGATCCAACTGCCGCTATCCAATATTTTTTCATCAACCGTGAAAATAGTAAAAATGTACCTATAGTTGTACATACCAGCTGTTTAGGATTCATGTTGTACAATATCCTCTCAGCATTATTCTCGGAGTCGTTCCTCGACTCCATGATGGCCAGCAGGAGTTTGGAGGCGTTATTTTTGAGTTCCAACACGAGGTCCATGCGTGTCTTGCCTAGTGGATTGATGTCGTTTAAGATGAGGGCTGTTATGATGTCCAGCCCGTTGCTTTCATGGGTTGCTATGCAGTTCTGGTTGTCGTGGCAGGGTCCTGGAATTATATAAGGCGATGAAAGGTGGCTTGATAAACAGAAGATCAGTATTCCCTCTCGCCCGTTGACCTGCTAAAGAGTGGACGTGTGTCAGTTTGTGCTCCTAATTAACTAAAATCAATTAATACTGTTTACGGAACTTTAACCTCTACGCTAATAACGAAAGTGCATAGTGTCGCGGTAACCATCCTAGCAAGTGTTTCGTAGCGGTCGCCCCTCTGGGCCAACACCCTCACCTCCGCGAAAACGAAAATCACACCAATAATTGCTATCCCGCTCTCACGCATCGCACCGCGCGCTGACCCCACCAACAGTGACGTGTGCGCAGCCACCTTGTATCGCCGATTGCTGCCTTATCTACTAGCGCTACAGTCCACATTTCCATAGCGGCCCCGACGTCACTACTCACTATGTCTCGCATACATCGGACGCCACCAACTTCTGTGCCTCCAAGCAGCGAGGTGACGCATGCCGTTTCTGACTCGGACATCCCGCAAACACTGTATGACGCTGATAACAAAAATGTAAATACAACTTTGCGTTACAAACGTCCTCGCGAAGCTTTCTCGCCGAATAGCGCATTTCTTCTTGAATTCAAGGAAGAAATCAAAAACATGCTATGGAATTGGAAAGCGGAACAAGAGGAGTACATTAGCAAAATGTGTAATCAGCAAACCTCCACCGCAACCAAGTTAGCAGCCGACATTGCAGAAATCAAGCTACAAATTGGATCAGTTCAAAAATCAAACATTGATATAGAAAAATCTATTGACTTTGTCAATACGCAGTTTGAGGATCTAAAACAGCAAATTGAACTTCTGAAAAAAGAGAAAAAAGCTTATAACTACACTATCGGCATAATTGAAGACAAAATTCAAGACTTGCAACAACTATCACGCTCATCCTGCGTCGAATTACGCAACATACCTAAACCTGAGAACGAAACTTTTTCGGATTTGACCTCGATTATCTCGAAAGTTGGGGAGGTAGTCAAATTACCTCTCACAGAGACACAAATACGCGACGTCTATCGTCTCCCTGGCAAGCCAGGAGTGGCTAGGCCTATTGTTGCCGAATTTAACTCTGTGCAAACGAAAATACAACTGATTACTTCCACCCGAAATTACAACAACAGTCGCAGCAAGGAAGACGGCCTTAACACCAACAACCTTGGCTTGGCTGGTGACAAGAAGGCCATTTATATAGCGGAACATCTGCCCTCAAGCGCCAGAAAGCTGTTCTTCAAGGCTAGAGAATTCTCAAAATTGAACAACTACATGTATTGCTGGACGAAAAATGGGAATATCTACATACGGAAGGAAACAGGTGCCCGCCAAATTCTCATTAAAACCGAGCAAACTCTCGTGGATCTTGAAATTAATCCGTGACTATCAATTGCAACCGTGAGCCTTTTTGCATTACTTGTTTCTGTTTCTCACTATTTTTTAGAAAAACTTTATTGCAACTACAACCATTATTGTAAAATTACATTGTCCACTACACACTATACATTACCTACACATATTATATTGATTTCTCTACAGTTTTCAATTATACACTTAAAATATAATAAAACTACTGCATTAACTACAGACTACCATACATACTACATTAACATATACACACCTATGCCGCATAAACAACAACATAATTTTTCTAACAGCAAATACATTTACGTGTTGAAAAACCATACTGCGTTAGCTTTATTACTCTCACACAAAAACCAGCAAATCTACATAAGTATAATAATATGCCAAAGTTATTTATCCGAACGCAATGACTCATATCACTATGACTATTCTCTCGCTCGCTCTGATCGTATTGTTACCGTTCAACATAGACGTGGTAATTTGATATTACAAGTTCATTTTACAATCCGTGGCACCTTAATGATGTTTTTAACTTTAATTAAAATTCGATTGTTCTAATATGTTTATTACTGACGATCTAGACAATGACGAACAGCAAACAAAGTGTACCTTGCTCAGCGAGACAAAAAAGTGCGCACAATGTATTAAGTATGATAAAAATTATAAAGATTCTTTGTCGCTCGTCACTCTTAACATAAGAAGCATTAACAGTAATTTTGACCAATTTCTTGCATTTGTTTCGACCCTAAATTTTCCAGTAGACGTATTTGTGTTGACAGAATCTTGGACTAGTGTTAATAACCCCCCACCATTTATCGATAATTATCACACATTTTGGACAAAAAATAGCATTAATCAAAACGACGGTGTAGTCGTTTATGTGCGCGATGAATTGAAGGTAAAGTCATTTGAACCTGATTTTTCTGAAGGCAATTGTATTATAATAAATATTGATCCCGATTATTCCATTGTTTGCTCTTACCGACCACCGTGTTTTAGAAATACCTCGAACTACCTGAATTCGCTTGACCAAGTTCTATGTAGACTTAACTCTAGAAATATAATATTTACTGGTGACATCAACATAAACACCCTTGCCGACACCACTGGGCCGACAGAAGACTACCTTAATCTTTTAGCTATGCATGGTCTTAAACAAGGTATTACAAAACCCACTAGACTACTAACCTGTCTAGACCATTTTATGATTAAATCACGCAATTCATGGCAAACAGTGGTGTTTGAACAGCAGCTTACTGACCATTCTCCCATTTTGTTATATATAAAAGGAATGATAAATAGAGTACCCTATAAGTGTAAAAAAACAGTTATAAACTACGAGAATATTTCCACTGCACTGGCAAATGAATCGTGGCATGATATGTATAAAACCGGTGATGCTAACATAGCCGCTGAAATACTAACGACTAAACTATTGTCTATTATTAATGAAAACACTACAATCAGATCGGTACCGAACCGGTACAAACCTTTAAAGCCCTGGATAACTAAAGGTGTCATTAAATGCATCAGAAAGCGCGATAGATTACACACAAAGCTAAAAAAAACACCAAATGATATTAGTCTTATACAGAACTACTTAAACTATAGAAATACTTGCAATAATTTAATTAAACATCTTAAAAAACAATATTATCAGGACCAACTGTTAAAAAATAGTAAAAATTTAAAAGAGACTTGGAAAATCATTAAAGAAGTATGTAATTTCAATAATAAAAACCCAGTACCACATGAACTGCTTAGTATTAACAACTCACCTTCAACCTCCCTCAATACGGTTAATGACTACTTTACATCGATTGGCGGCACACTAGCGGGTAACATGCTAAAAAAAATGAATCTTAATGAGAATGATTTAGCCTCCTTGTCCAGAGCAAAAAATCCGCCTCGTGACTCAATGTCCTTTAGCCCCACAGATCCGCAAGAAGTAGCAAGACTTATAGCTGGCCTGAGGTCCCACAGTGCGCCTGGTTGGGACAAAATAACTGCTGACATTCTGAAGCTTAACATTGATAAATTGGCTGTACCGCTTACCTTTTTGTGTAACCTAAGCATGGAGTCCAGTATTTTTCCATCTATATTTAAAAGAGCTGTAGTTTGTCCTGTATATAAAACTGGAGACAAAAATGAACCTACCAACTACAGGCCTATCTCGCTTCTCTCAACCCTGTCAAAGGTTATAGAAAAAATAGTTAACAAACGGGTAATTTGCTACTTAGAAAAAAACAAACTCTTGCACAAGAATCAATTTGGCTTTAGGGAGGGTAGGTCGACCGAGGATGCGGTTCTGGAGCTGACGAATATTATAACCTCGTACATAGAGAAAGGCGAAAGATGTGTCGGAGTCTTTCTGGACCTCCAGAAAGCTTTCGACACGGTTTCTATTAAAATATTACTAACGAGGTTGGAAAACATTGGTATTCGTGGAGTTGTTCTGGAATGGTTTAAAGATTACCTCAAAAACCGATCTCAAAGTGTACGGGTGGACAACTATGAGAGCGCTAGTGGAGCCTGTGGTTTCGGTGTACCGCAGGGAAGTACGATTGGACCTACCCTATTTCTAATATATATCGACAGCTTAAATAATGTTCCACTACCTCAGGCTGAGCTCATAATGTTCGCCGATGACACTGTTTTGCTTTTCCACGACACTGATTGGAAAAAAGCCATCAAAGTGGCTGAGAGTGGCCTGGCCAAAGTAACCGAGTGGCTTGAAGACAGTCTACTTACACTTAATGCTTCCAAAACTAAATATATATGTTTCAGCAAATCCCATGTAACCAGCCCAAAGCAGCACTTAGAGCTCAAAACTCACGTGTTTCCATGCAACCGTTTAACCAGCCGCGTTGACTGTACTTGTACCTCGCTATCTCGAGTTCCATCTCTCAAATACTTAGGTGTAACTGTGGACGAAAAGCTTGACTGGCGACTTCACGTACAGACACTCTCTGCAAGAGTTAGGAAAATTATTTATGTCTTCAAAAACTTACGTGATGTAGCAAATACCAAATTGCTTATACAAACCTACCGCGCCCTGTGCGAGTGTTTAATTCGCTACTGCATCTGTGCTTGGGGCAACGTTGGTAAAACACTTCTCATAGCTGTTGAACGAGCCCAGCGCGCAGTACTGAAGGTATTAATGCGGCTACCTTATCGATATCCTACAAGTAATCTATACGATAGGACAGAAGTACTGTCGGTCCGGAAGCTATTCGTCCACCAGATATTGCTACGATATCATCTTAGGATTGTACCTACTCTACCCACTGCATCCAAACGTGTTGACCGCTGTCCTGTACCACCTGTTAAAACTACATTTGCCCAGCGTCACTTTAATGTATTAGCACCTACACTATACAACAAAATTTTAAAAACCCAAATGAACTGTAAAAATCTGACCAAATATAAATTTCGAACAACTGTACTACAATGGCTTAGCGCGAAAAGTTATGATGATGTTGAGAACATTTTAATGAAAAAAGATAATTATGTATGAATATGTATGTAATTTATGTCACATGCACGCACTAACACACACACACAAACCCGCACGCACGTACACTCACACACACACACACACACACACACACGCACTCATGCAAACCCACACTTTTGAATTTTTGTTACATTATTAATAATATTATGATACTGTATTACATGACATATTTAAGTACCCAATCATAAGGCGAAGACACTAGCTCCTGAAATACAGTTTTTACTAGTTCAGGGGCTAGGGAATTCAAACCACCTGTAAAAAGTTTATGTCAATAAATCATATTTTTTTTATTTTTATTACTGTTATTGACGACGGTGGTCCGCTAAAATAGGCTGAAGATAATTATTCTATTGATGATGTTAACTGAAAGCTCGGACACCAGATGTCGCCAAGATGTTGAGCCGAAATTAACAGCTCTTATTGGTTGAGAAGACTACAAATGTCAAACTCAACCACCAGTATATAAAAAAAAAATAAGGATCTTAGCACCATTTACTAGTAATCTTTTGTTATCGCGGACCGTTATTGGTTGCCGCCATGGAGCACTTAATCATTATGGAGAGGAAATTAAAGCAAATAAGTATGTCAAAACTTGCAAAGAGAGGTGGTGTAGATTGTTCCGTCATCTACGATTTAACAACTAGTTTTATATGATGTGCAAGAGCGGCGCTCTGCCTCATTTGGCAGCAAAAGATCCCTGACAATGTCTAAGGTTGCAGCACGTTGCAAAGAACTTTTGTAGATGCCTATATCCAATAGCCTGTTAGATTAGCTGTCAGTTCAGTACTGATAATAAATTGTTACAAGATTAAGAACAGCTTTTTTTTAAAAGGGTGTTCTAAGATATTTATCTGTATTACAAGCATGAATACGCTAAAAGATGTGCTTACCTTGGCAATACTCAGTGAGAGTCTCCAAGGTCTGGTTGATGAGGGTCACGTTACCCTCGTTGATATACAAGCCTAGTAGCCCGAGCCCGCCCGTGGTGGACCCGCAGATGCAGTCCAGGAACATCAGCGTCTCGGAGACTAGGTTGTAGTTCGATTTGTTGTTTTGGTTGCGGAGGAGATTCTGCAAAATTACGTCGTATTAGCCTTATGTTATGGCTCCATGAAAGTTGGATGTTATTAATTTACGTGGCTGAGACCAGGTAAGTTAACCGACGCACCTATAACATTGCAACCCAAACTCTTATGCTATTGCTACATTCGACAGCTGTTATTTATTCCTGTTTTGCTGTGTTCTGTATTTAGCCCATGTAGCCATAGTGTCAAATACCACAATACAATGAACATGACACCATACCATGAGGAATTATTGCCACTTAATGAGGAATGCTTGTGTAGCATGACGTCTCCGAAATCTCTATAGAGGCACAGTTTATTAGAGCTATCTGAAGACAAACTTTTGCCGGTCGTCAGAGAACGCACTTGTGCAAGACAGTCAGGAGTTTTAATATCCCCACTTGAAATTGGAACAATAAGTCCGTGCTACTTAATATTTTTTGTTACACGTTTGTCTTCGAAGCGCTCTAAAGATCTGTGCCTCTATAAAGACGTATAAACAAAATACGTTGATTGGGTACATCAATGTCTGGCAACAAACTTTGATAGACCTTACTCGACAGTGGCGCCATCTGGTAAGACATAAAATGTTTATGAGCGTTTTGACATTTTACTGTATATGAAACAATGAACCGATCCACTTTTGAACCGCAAAATATTGATTTATAGGTACAGCCCATGTATACTACGTTACCCATGTCAGAGTACCAGCTTTTATAACGGCATCGGACTTACGATCGAAAGGGTGTGCGTTCGAATGTACTCACGAACGGGAGCTTCCACCTAACACAAGCGAATTAAGCTTAGCTGGAGGATATGTTAAAGAACTAGTATTCTTTTGAATTGTATCTGTAAATTACAAGTAGGCTTTATAAAATAATGAAAAGAGCTCACCTGTAGGTCAGGGTTGTGGTTCTCACAGAGCAGCTGCAGGAATCTGAGTATGGGTTTCATGATCGCCACCTTGGGCGGTAGCACGTCAGAGTTACCAGCTTCTTTCTTCTCTGCCATTATTTCTTCCAGAGCTGTTGTTCCTGTAACACCAAAAATAAATTGAACATAATTTAATATTTTTAAGTAAGGTTAACTCGAAATTAACAAATATGAAGACAAAACAAACGGCACGGATCTTTAGGGTGCCGGTTACTCTAAACTAAATTAAATATTATTTAAGTAATTGACGACCGGATGGCGGAGTGGGTAGTGTACCTGCCTGCGACGCCGAGGTCGTGGGTTCGATTCCTACATAAGAGAAATCTTTGTGTACATAAACATGGGAGTTTGTCTTAGTCTGGGTGTTTCTATGTATAATAAGTATGTATTTACAAAAGAAAGGTATATATGTATTAGTATCAGTTATTCTAGTACCCATAGTACAAGCTCTGCTTAGTTTGGGACTAGATGGCGTTGTGTGTGAGTTGTGGAATATTTATTTATTATTATTTTAATTATTACCTTTTAGTGCATTTTTTGTAATTGAAGTGAGGTTTTTTTTTATAAAATAAATTGTGTTATAAAAATCTTTATCAATAAGTTAGAATCTAAATACAGGTATTATTACCATGCGACATCGTGTGTATATCCGAGTATGCGTGCACAGCGGAGCCGCAAGCGCTCGTCACTTCGTCATCCATTTCTTCTCCCACCACCAAAGGACCTTGTGTTGACTTGTTGGCACCTATAAATTGACATAACAAATACCACAGTAGGTTTTTAAAAGTGATACGTTAAGGCTAATTCAATCTAATCATACTTCAAGGTTTTATAGTCTTTCTTTATATGTAGGCGTTGGCAGCAGGGAAGTGTTTGCGAGTGTTCACGCAAAAAATGTTCAGAGGTAGGTAGAGAGTAGGTGTAGTTTATAAATAATTAAAATAATTTACATGTTAAGTGAAAAACAGGAAAACATTAAAAATGACTTTGTCAAAGAAGTCAAACAAGAAAAATATAAGATTTTCAAATATAATAAAAGGTCTGAAACAAAAAAGGGTTGTGTAGCTAACAACTTGTTTTGTAAGTCAATAAAATAAATATAAGTTTCCTACCTTCAATAGCCGGAGTTTTCGTTTTCTCCGAGTAGCTGGATCGTTGTTTGTCAGAGCTGGCAGCGGAGGTACTGCTGGCTGCCAGTGAGCGGATCTCCTGCTGTGCTTCACGCATCTTGTCGTAGAATACCTGTTCAGGAAAGAAGCTTATTAAAAACTAGATGACTTGCCCCGTCAAACGTTATTCTGGCCGGTGCCCGCAAGTTAAAAAATATACACACACGCCATCTATTGTTTTTTGCATAAACTAACTTCTAACTGAAAACCCCTAAGTTCACCCTCTTGGGAATATAATTTAGAAAAACTCTGGTACAGAAATTAATTTATTTTATTCAAGTATAACTATACGAAATTTCGTGCTTCTGACTTCAAAAATGACGGACTTCCATACAACAATTCCAACTTAGCGGTTTAGGCACTGCGTTGATGAATCAGCAGTCAGTTGGTCCAGAAATATAAGTTTATATAAACGATTTTAATTCGTTACAAATTATACTGTAAAACCGTATGATTAAATCACGTACAGATGGTAAGCTTCTGAAGAGCAAGCAATATTTACCTATTCTAATAGGGTTGGCATATAAGAATAAATTATAATTACGTAATAATACAATCTTTGGGATAGACAAAAAACTATAATAATATCACTTGTCAACTTAGAACATGATTTTATTATATTCTCTTGTAAAACAAAACATAAACGGCGCATGCTGCGAGCCCTACGCTGGAGCACTAGCCGAGCCGGTATAAACCGGTTTCGCTCCGTACGTGACAGAGCGCTAGTGGACAAGCACACAGACGCGACAAACTTGGTGTGCTTAGTGTAAATCAGAGAGCAGTTGTATCAAGCTTAGGCTCTGTATACTGTAGGATGAAAAGTATGTTATTTTGATTATCGACACACTACCAAATGCCAAAGTACCAGATTGCACTTTTTAATCATAACAGAATTCTTACCTTTAAGAATGCTTGCGATATTTCGCCATTTTGTAATTTAGTAAATATGCTGTGTTGAATGATTGGATTGCCACCTTCCAGGAGTGCGATGCCTGCAGAACAGATAGACGGGGTTTGAATAAATATAGAGATAGCGCAAGAAGCTTCGATTTTATGGTGTTCTACTAGTATAAAATAATTATTAGGGCCCATTTACACGGTGAAAGTTTTGCAAGGCAAGTCTCTTGTCATCTCTGTATTTTTCTACGCAATAAACAAAGCGAGCAATGGAATTGACGTAAGTTAAATGCTTGCATTGAATTGCGGCAAGTTTATTGCTTGCTTTGTTTATCTCGATTCAAAAGATAGAGATAGCATAGCAAAACTTACTATCATGTTTTTGCAAAATATTAAAAAAAATTGTAATAACGAAAGTTTTAAAATGAATTCCTATTAAAAATCCAGTGTAATAATAAAGGTGTGGTGGGCTAATATCTCATAGTTTTCCTTACCTAGTTGTATTGCTTCTAAGAAGATAGCCTGGCGGTTAGTGCTCTTGATGACCAAGTCAACCACCAGATCCGAAGCGCCTTCCTTGTCCAGGTGAGCCTGAACTTGCGCCAGCGTTTGTCCAGTACGGAGTAGCACTTTTGCTGAATATAAACTGTATATTAGTGGGTGAAGTAAGCGAGGTACAGGTTAGCATAGAAGTTAAAAAGCTTGTGTTGAAGGAATATAAAGTGAAGGGGTATTGGGTAAAGCAGGTACATCATAGTTAAAGAAAACGAAGAATTTATTGGTGGAAGCGTCAATAAGAAAAATTAATGTGTATATCGGTTTTAAAAGACGTAATTTAGTTATTGCTTTAATATTGATAGTAACCGGCCATTGGAGATCTCATAATTCTTCCACCCTAGTGTTATTATTTTCGGATAGATTACATATTCAAAGTAAGGCCCGCTTCGAAAGATGATGTTCTAATCCTCATAATTCCAATAAAATCTATATATATAAAAATGAAACCCGTTTTCCGTTGTCACGACATAGCATGAAAACGGCTTGACCGATTTGGCTGATTTTTTTTTTGTAGTTTTATAATACTCTGTACAAGGTTCTTATCTATCTATATATATAAAAATGAAACCCGTTTTCCGTTGTCACGACATAGCATGAAAACGGCTTGACCGATTTGGCTGATTATTTTTTGTAGTTTTCTAATACTCTGCACAAGGTTCTTAGGGAAAAAAAAACAAAATAAATTAAACATATATTAATAAATTTTCTGTAAAAATATAAGTGAAATTATTGAACCCTACGGAATAAACACTATTATGAAAATATATATTTTGTTTTTTATTTAATAAAATTAGTAAAGTCCTTCTCAGTTATGACGAGACCAGGGAAATAGGTATTCATTTTATAATGGAGGATATTATAGATTCCAGTTCAAATTGAATAGGTACGCATACATAAGATAGGTCAGCTATACAAAATAAAGTAGTGCATCAAATTTATGCTAAGACGGTACGAAATTCGCCAGGTCAGCTAGTATAAAATATTTATTAAAGCTTTTTTCATACAGGGTGCAAATGAAATCGTGACGAAGCCGCTTTCCAGTGACTTGGTTAATGATTCAAAGGCCCCGGGTGCAAAAAAATCCACTGGAAATTTCTGCACATCGGAAAATCGGTCTTGAAAAACTACCACGATGGTCTAGTGGTTAGCGTATTCGCCTCTCACCGCGAGATCTCGGGTTCGGTTCGCGGGTCGGGCAAAGTCAATAGCAGCACGGAGTTGGAATTGTGCCCGGTGGATGGCTATAGGCTCATGGGACCTAAATATAACAGGTAAAGTGTGGGCGTTGTTCACCTCTGCCACACCCTTCTGGGTAATATAGGCGTGATATACATATGTACAATTTATGTTAGGTCTATTGGTTCTACTTTTTTTAACACGCTTATATTAGCTTCACTTGTATGTATGTATGTAACCGACTCCTTTAGACTCGATTTTGACTCACTTTAAACGGACAGATTTCATTAAAATTTTGCACACCTGTCAAAGATCGATGAAAAAAAAAAAAAAAAAACGCTCTTATAAATAAACCAAACTAAACCGTAGAATAGTTTAAAAAAACTAAAAAACAAAAAAAGCGTGAGGCGCTCTGTGCCATATTTTTCGTCCATCGAGCAACCCACGCTTTTTCACAATAATACTAGTATTTTTTGTTCATTACCATTTTCACCTTATATTAGGAATTATTTTTCACTTTTTAGTTAGAAGTACTTTAAAAGCGTGTTTTTTAGTTTTTGTAAACTATTATTTATTTCTAGTCTAGAGTCTACATATGTAATGAGTGTGACAATATTGCGCAAAAATGTGGGGTATAGTGATAGATATGGAATAGCCAAAAAGCCGACTGCGTGGAAGGTGATTAGGTGGGTCGAAGTAGTGGCCAGAGCTAGATTTAAAATCAAGTCAAATTCTATCAAAAACACCCGTTGAAAAAACCGTGCAACTTAAAATCAGTCGTGTAAGTTGTAAAGATATCAAAGTACCAAACCGTTTTGGTACTACGTATGCTACCAAAACCGTGTAGCTCTAAATGGTACAGTAAATAATCCACCAAAGAACAAACAGTTTTTTTTATGATGACAGTAAAATTATGCCGAACTTTGACTACACATACAGGCGGGCCGGCACAATTTTTCCATTGCAGCGTTCTTCTGCCTCAACTGTCACTTGACAGAGATGGACGCGGCAATTGTACAGTGGGGCAAGCAATTAGGTATACAGGGAAAAAACTTCTACGCCATAGTTAAAACTGACTGCAATCGATATGAATGTGTGAATTACATACATAAGTGTAATATACCCAGTTTTTAGATATGTAACTCACTTATCCATAACTGGTGTAGTAAGGCCCAAAGTACAAAAGCCATCTTAAAAAAAAAAAAATCTTAATGCGTTGCTAAAAACCCACAGAGGTTTGCCTGCAGCGCAATTTTATCAGCAAACTAGTACAGCAGTCGCAAACGCTACTAACAAATTATTATTACATTTCTAGTAAGAAACATTATATTATGAACTTAGGTATAACAATTTTTTATCTTCTTAAATATTTCAGTTACGAGAGCTAGGTGAATGCATTTACTCTATAAGTTATTCTTTAATTTATTGATTGTATGTGTGTGTGTTATATAGTTTTATTATTAGTCATTATTTATATTTAGTTAGATATTTTTTCTGTAAATACCTTTAATTTATTAAATAAGACTTAATCTTGGATTTTATATTTGTTGCATTAATTTTATATTTTATGGTGAAGGGTAGTTCATTTATAAAATGTGGCGGCCAGCCTATATGTCCGACGACCCTTACTGCCACACTAAAGACATTCAGATAAGGTATTTCTCTAAATAAATATATTACAATTTTAAATCGCGTTTAGTGGCAAAGACGGACTCATGAACAGTTTTTTTTCTGGTGGAATATTAGTGTTGTGCAATAACCACGGTACCATTAGTGGCATGAACCCACCTGTCTTCAGCTGTGGCGGATGACATTCTGCTCGCATGCGGTGAGACAAATAAAGAAAACACTTCTACACTAAACTATACGTGTTTTTATCAAGATGCCTTTGTTTTATACAGTCTTTACAGGGTGGGTCCGATATAGTAGCTGTAAGTTTTCCTAAAATTGTAAAAAAATGCTCACTCTGCATGAATATTGAAAATTATGATTGTATGTCTTTTGTACAAGTATTTTGAAGTTTATAATACATATTAGTAGAATTGACTTTATCGGTAAAATTACAGTTTATTTATAATTTATTTAAAACAAAGGCATCTTTGTATCTATGAAATCGTCTAAATCTAAATCAATTCAGTAGGATCTTCATTTAGTTTCAGAGATAATTCAAAAGGGAAAGAACCAATATAAATAATCGTATCGCGTTCGATTCCCGGATCGGGCGAAGTGTTATTTGTGAACTTTTCGTCAGGAAATTCACAATAGCAGTACAAAGATGAAATTGTGCCTGGTGGATGACGATGAGCTCACCGCTTATCCCATGGGACTTAAACATAACAGGTGAAGTGTGGGTGTTGTACCTTTCCACACCATTTTGCGTAATATAGGCGTGATGTGATGTTAACATAAAAAAAACATCTAAATTGGTTCTTTCCTTTTTAATATACAGTTTAATATTATTTACGACCGAATGTCGTTTCTTTCTGTGCTAACGACTACCGCTAGTTTAGTGCAAGCTATTTTGAACTGTTACAAGTTGACGTTTCATTTATTAATCAGGTCTGTTTTACCAAAGAAGAACATCATAGCGATGTGTAATATATCATTATGTAGAGCAGCGGTCGGCAACCTTTTGCAGGCAAGGATCGCATAGGGGCAAAATAAATTAGCACTACCATAGAAGCTCAAGAGTATCACGAAGACGTCGGGCGGAGAGGGGCAATAATTTCGGAGAGCAAGGTACAAGCTTTTCTGTTAAACTTTCAGCAAGGTCGGAAATTATATGAACAAGGTGTCATTCGATTAGAATGTCGAATGCACTGAAATCTTTGACTTTTTCACGCATTTTCATTAAAAAACAATGAAGTCGCACGGAACTGGCAGTTTTAAGCATTAAAAAAACAAAGGAAGTGGCACTGAAAGGTCTATGTCACCCAGAGTAAGGAAGCGCCGAATGCGCAAACGTTTTACGCATTATGTTTAAAAAATGGAAGCAGCACCAATGATCGATGATGCCTAAATTTTAGAACAATCAAGGCTACAAGAATAATACTAGAGGGCCGCAGGTTGCCGACCGCTAATGTAGAGAGTCAGAGCGCCTTGGAGATTTGCATATATACTCTATATATAACGAACGTGACCTCTCAAAGTCAGAAAACATGCTATTGCCCCGCTTTGAACTTGTTCGCAAATCTCCAGCGGAATAAGGCCCTTATTAAAAAGATTTCTATTAAGATTATTTACTTTTGTGACCATGGTAACACTGACCTTACAAAAATGCTCGGTTATAGAAAGTAGAGGAGCTGTGCTTGAAAGTTACCTGGTCTCTATTTCTTTCTTATTAAATTTGAAGTACTAAACGGGTACTAGGTTATTTAAGGGCATATAATAATGTTGCCACTTTAAAGGACTTTATTTAGAAAACAGATAACATTCACTATAACCCCAATATAGTTCACTAGTTTAGGTTCCACATTAGAATTGAGTCCTTTTGATTAAATATCCTTATAAAAATGTATAGTTAATTTTCCCAAAACTAGACAGAATATTTTAATAGTTTAGAAGTTGAATATGAAGTTCAAGTAATAAACTATATTTCTCCATAAGTATTTTTTAAATTCAGTTATTCCTTTGTACTGCGGACTGGCAACATCTGATTTGGATTATGTACCCCTCGATAATTTAGCTTTACTACCGAAGGAAACAACAGGATGATTTTTACTGACAGCGAACCAACAAACAAAACATCTGCTTAATGTGTTAACCTGCTATCTTCCATTTTAAAAAAAAATACGTCCCTTGATCTCAAATAAAATTTGATAAGGTCAAAATGGACAAAAAAACATTCTCAAAATCGTGACGAAAAATCAAACAGTTTAAATCAACATCATTAATGAAACCAAATCGTGATGTTGCCAGCCCACAGTCCTCCTCACTCAGTAACCAATATACCATGACCCTTAACCCCTATACACTACATATGAAACGCGACTCACCGCCAGGTCCATGCGTGACGGTCACCGATGACTGCGGCAGCTGAATCTTTGGTTCTGACTTTCTGTTTATGAAGTACTGGGAGAGAAGCTTGCTGCGGAGTTGGTTACCCTGGAAACGTGAAATTTGTAACTGAAATGTAGCATGTTACTGTATGAATTAAAGCGGTAGCGATAACCGAATGGGAGACCGTAGGACTGCGAAGTCAAGGGGTACAAACGTTTATCAATTAATCGTTAAGATTCGTCTTTTCGAAGATATGTGTGTATTTTTAGTGTAAATTGTCGCTCGCTAACGGTAAAGGAAAACTCGTAAGGAAACCTGCATGCCTGAGAGTACCTAAAAAGTGCTTAAGGTCGTGTGAAGTCTACCATCCGCACTTGGGCAGCGTGGTGGACTATGGCCTAGCCCATCTCCATTATCATCATAAGAAGAGGCCCGAGCCCAGCAGTGGGTCAAGTATTAGAAACAGGGCTGCTATTATTATTATTAAACTGTATAAATGAGGAACTGAATCACTAGTAAAAACATGGAAACGAAACTGTCAAGACAAGGGGAACTCCTAGCAAATATCATCTATAAACTAATGTTATAGCAACGATATCATTCGACTTCGATCAATGTCTCTTTAATCGTCAAATACATCGATTGTCGTCGATCGATACCGGTTTAATAACACCTTTACATACAGGGATGATCGTATCCCTTTCATTTCTAAACTCAATGTGAGAGTAATTAAATATTTCATTAAGGAAATCACAATAATAGTTTTGTCTAACATTTACATCGACAAGAGATTTAAGGATCTACATTCGCATTATATTTAAGGACTTTAAATTTATACAATAGGGACTGATTAGTTACCTTTTCCCCGTACTCTGGGTCCACAGCCATCATCTCTCTCAGCGTACGTAGCACCTTCACGCACAGCTTCTCTTCCTTCTCCTCCAGAAGCTTTTCCGTGTGACGAATCAATCTGATAAGAAGAAAATAACAAAACATATCATATAATACAACAATACCCAGTAAACTAAATTGAGCTGAGCTTCACCAGTCGGCTCATGATGTAAGTCATTTCGAAACGCCGAGCGATAGGTATTTATTTACCTTTATAATAATGCCGCGATTTAGACACCCAGTATTTTGTTGTATTAAACGATATTATAGAATTTAAGTACGTTAAAAATAAGTAAGATGAACATAACAATAGACATCTCTGAAAGTACTGATGGATGACGCTAAACTGTAGCTGCTCTCCCAATAATGCTACTATTTATTGTATCTAAAACACATAGCAAAACAATAATTTGCTTTAAAATATTACCTGATTAAAATAACTAACCTGGATATAAAAATCCCGCTGGTATCCGGCTGCGTCATATCCCCAGGGCTAGTAAACAGTAGATGAGGCTTGTACAGTATATCCACTAGCAATGACTGTTCAGCTTGCAATAGCGGTCGAAGTTGCTCTTCCAATAAAGCTACTATCTCTTGAAGACCTTCCATGACTGATCTGTCGTTTTGAAGGTTAGCCTGGCAAGTACATTGTGAATTAGATTTTTGGATATGGATATAGACAGAGACAATATTGGTGAGCTGTGTTGGATAGACTCAAACATGTAAAGCGCACTGTAAGAAATAACGATTTTCGACAATGTGAGCAAATTTTAACCGCCATGATGGTATTATAAAGATTTATGTCTTATGTTGTGAAGAACTAATAAACTGTGTAGAATTAAATTATCATTCAAATTATAAAATACGGGTGTTACTCACGTAATGTTGGTCTATTTAGTCGACCGCGGTTTCACCTGTACAAGTGCAACTCAGTGCAAGCAAGTCTGGCTGCGACTCAGGCACGACGTGTCACACTCTCTTGAAAATGCCTAAAAGTATAGGCGGAAACCGCGGTCGACTAAATAGACCAACATTACGTGAGTAACGCCCGTATTTCATAATTTGAATAATGTTACAAACTCACGTCAGTTTTAATAAAAATTAAATAATATTATTAAATTTTCCCCACACTGTCTCACATTTAAACACTGAATTATATACCTACACACTGTTCAGATGTCAAACAAACATAGATCTTCAATTAAATCACTTAATACATTTTGACAAAACATTAAGCACATGTAGACTGTAAAATACATCAATAATATTTTGAGTACACTTGAAATGGTAGCATATCAATATAAAATATTTAATAAATATGAATATCAAATAAAAACAAGTTGGTGGGATATCTTATTTGATTTACTCAAATACGGGAATGTCTATAGGGTCTAATCTATAAATTTAAGTAATTTCTTCATCAGCCAAAAGCTAGGGAATAAAGCTATTCGTTGCTCACTCTGGAGTTTTAATATTGATATGAAGAAAGAGAGAGATAGAAAGTGAGATGCGGGATTCCAGGGACAATCATCAGGCATTTAAACCTTATTTAAATTTACTGTCAAACAAAGCATACTCCAAGCATTTAGGGTTCATTCTGCGCCTCAATTGATACAGTGAAGTTTCAGTGTTAGAATATGTAGCTCCTAGACTCGAATGTAAATTTGAGACCTTTACGAGATGAGCAGATCTTGAGCGACCCATAATTTTAAACTGAGATATTATCGTATCAATTTTAACCGTAATATTCAAAGTAATTGTTAAAATTATGTGTTTTCTTGTGACTACCTAAAGTAAAGGCAAAGCTTGGGGTTTGATTTACTTAAAATATTAATAAATAAATAAAACAATAAATAAAATATGTGACTCGAAGCGTGAGATGCATCGATACACACATTGCTTATACAGGCCATACATTTTCTCCGAGAAATAGTGAGTATTCTACACTTATTACGCTTTCTTTAGTCTACATAAAGATTTTTTGACACCTGACCAAACTGACCATAACCTACCCACGGTTCACCCACGACCGATTTCATGTAGGCGAAAAGTGGAACGTTCAAACATTTTTGCACTAACGCACACGTCCTTCAAAAAATCGGTCAGTAATAGTAAGAAAATGACAACGGAGACCGATTATTGGTCCTACAAAAACTCGGTCGTGGGCTCTTAATGCAACAAACAAAATAACTGATCCAGAGAAAGATCAATGTAAGGGTTAATTCCTATTTAAAGAGCGGTTGCCGTCTTATTTCTTTGCCTTCAAATGACTATAAACTTTTTAATATGTCAATACAATTCAAAATGCCTCAAAAAGTCGCTACCGGCCGCTCGCTGCTCTTTTAGTGGGAATATAACACTTATATGACAAAGTGACGCCTTCAACGGTTCAGACAACATTATCACACACCACTTTAGTGAGTTTGTACCAAGTGTCAAAGCATATTCATGGGCAGTCTAAAGAATGAGCGCCACAGAATGAATTTGTCACCATTTCTCGACGAAAATATACAGCCCCCATTCGTGATTGTATGTGAGCAATACATTTGAAACAATGCTTCAAACATAGCATATAGATGCAAAATTAAATTGAACAATACATACACCGTCGTCGAGAACTTCATCGAGTTCTTCCTCGATAAAGTCCTCCTCCTTTTCCAAGTCGGTTAAGAGTAAAATAAAAGTTATTTGTTAAAAAATAAAGTAGTAAAATATCATGATAACAATGGTCTAATTCAGCCTATTTCAAATTACAGTCAATTGTCTGTAATTTAAAATAGGCTAGGTTATGAGATTTGGGCCACGGAGCAGCATATATTTAAATAAAATGGTGGCTAAAGCTAAAACTGTAGTATTAGGTGGGCTTGTAATATGCCAAATACAAGCGACAGTTGTGGGTCCTGCCAATAATTCTTTGGAAGAAGTCTCTCATCTGCAGAATGTGGCATAATCACACATAGCATGATGAAGCTACGACTTCATCATGCTATACTGATTAACGAACCATTATAAAAAAAACTAAATATATGGATAAAAAATTAAATCAAATCATCATTTACTGCAATCATGTGTGGTACAAAGGTCTTAAGGCGCGGCAATGTATACATTTTGGCATTTAAAACTTTATATTTACCAAAAATGATGATGAATGATCGCGTTAATTCCTGTTAGATTTTACTTATGGTTTAGTTTAGCTGGATTTAATAAATTTAAACAGTCTTTTTTTGTAATATTATAATTTTGGTTCAACTTAGTTAAGTATAATCTTACTGTAACATGCATAATGAAATTAAATTCTTATATGTATATCCATTACAGACGTACACGTCTATATTTTTAGGACGGATAGTTAGTGACTTAACTCTCCGTCCTTTAAAATATAGACAACGATGTATACGTCTGTAATGGATATACGTATAAGAATTTAATTTCATTATGTATGTTACAGTAAGATTTCCATATGTATTGTCGATGTACCAATAAATAAATAATAAAAAAATTGAGTACTAAATCATAGTGTAAATTACCTGCGACGGCATTTTCTCAAGCTTGGAAGCCTTGGACGCCAGCAGCCACTTGCTGGTCTGACGGGAGAGAGCGGCTGCCTTGTCGAACACCGTCTGGATCTTAGCTTCTAGCTCTAGTGGAATGGCTATGGTTCGAGATTTCGCTGAAAATTACAGTTTTATTTTAATAGCAGCCCTGTATCTAATACATATCCCACTGCTGGGCTCGGGCCTCTTCGCATGATGAGAAGGGATAGGCCATAGTCCGCCACGCTGGCCAAGTGCGGACTGGTAGACTTCACACACCCTCGAGCGCTTTTTAGGCACTCTCAGGCATGTAGGTTTTCTCACAATGTTTTCCTTCACCGTTAGCAAGCTATATTTTATATGATACTAGCGACCCGCCCCGGCTTCGCACGGGTACAATGCTGATACTAAATACACTACAGAAAAACTGTGAACGTTGTATATAAAAACACAGCGGCCCGCTCCGGATTCGCACGGGTATATAATATAAAGCCTATGTCACTCACTGAAAAAATGATTAAAATCGATCCAGTAGTTTGATTTATTCATTACTGCCCGTGGCCCGCACGCGTTAAATTTGGAGTAAAACAATTCCCCCTTTCTATGCATGTATTATACATAAAAACCTTCCTCTTGAATCACTCTATCTATTGGAAAAAACCGCATCAAAATCCGTTGCGTAGTTTTAAAGATTTAAGCGCACATAGGGACAGAAAAGGCGACTTTGTTTTATACTATGTAGTGAAATACACACTTATCTTCGAAAAGATGAATCTTAACGATTTATTAACAGATGTGTGTGCCGTGGGTTCGAACCCGAGACCTTTGACTTCGCAGTCCTACGGTCTCCCACTCGGTTACGTGTGCGACCCTTACTATCGTATACAACAAAATACCTACACTTACCAACTTCGCTAAGGGTCCGTATGCACTTCTCCACGTTGAGTTTCTGCGGCGGAGTCAGCCATGGACATTGGTAGATGCTGAACGTTGTCTGCAGTAACTTCACGAAGATGGACTGGCGAGTCTGAGGATGTGTAGTGATTATAAAATTATGTAATTAGATTACACTATGGGAAATCTAAGTCTCTTAAGTAGTCAAGGATTTTTATTCTAATACAAGCTGACCCGACAGACGTTGTCCTGTCCTAACTATGCATACATTATCTGTGACGATATTTGCAGCACGCCTTCTGTCAATGTTATGTCAAACCCCATAAAGTACATTCAAAAAGTTCATACTGTCAAAAGCGCTAAGGTTACGTTAGAAAATCATTATAAAAATTTTATATAGTGGTTAAGTATTCTTAAATTTTATAATTTTCCACGCAAGTTGCCTAGTCTTTTATTTCATAAGAACCATCTCCTGACTATAACAAACACAACATAAAAAGAATCAGCGAAATCGGTTCAGCCGATCCCACGTGATGCCGTGACAACGGAAAACGGGTTTCATTTATATATATATATAGATTCATCCATCAAAAAAAATTAACTGATCTCGGACCGAACTCTGATTTTAGAGAATTAACAGTATTACGGAGATCGGATGTAGTGAGTAAGCTACCACAGCTTACTCACTACATCCGATCTCCGTAATACGATTCCTCATGTGTTTTGGCGGATAAGAATCGAATGTAGTGCAGAAACGCTCTATTACTTTACTTATTTTCAGCACTAATTTATTTATTTATTATATTTCTAACTGATGTCCTAGGTTAACATTTCGCCAAACCCTAATTTGCCACTAAATCTGAGAAAGAGTTTATTTTGCATGTTTATTTCTTAGATAGAAGGTTTTTAACAACTTACATTAAATGTCCACGTACGATCCAAGCAGCAATGAATTATTCAAAACATTATTTCAAATGAGTGCATTAAAAACACAAAAAAAATAAAATTGAAAATGTCCGTCGTTTGAATTAGCACAACGAGCGCGAGATAGATTTTGTCGCATTTTTGTCATATTTTCCAACATAAAATAGGACAGAATCTATCTCGCACTCTCGTCTCTTATCTCACCTGCACAGTGGTGCTCTGGTCACTGAATGGAGAATTGAAGAACGTGCATATCGTGTGCATCAGCACGTCGGTCACGTAATTCACCCACGCCTTTTGAGTGCCCAGTGCTGCTGCACGGCGGGGCGACACCACTGCTAGCGACGACTCGGCAGATGGACCTGGGGGACAATAAGTAAGATATATACACATACGAGATTGAAATTTCACTTGATATACGTAGAGAATTAGAGAGCACGATTGACGTAGTGGTTCAAGTGCTCGCCTCGCCGCTTTCAACTACGCTGGTGATATGGATTCGATCCCCACATGGGACAAATTGATTCACAAAGAAGTTCTGACTCTAGGTTCGTTTTGTGTGTGTGAAATGTATGTTTGTGTGTGAGCAGGAGTTGATAAAAAAAAGCCGAGATTTTAACCCCGAGTAATGGGCCGGGCATAATCAAGTTTTGATTTTTTTTTTTTTATACTACGCCCACAGCGAACGAACGTGTAGTCCACCTGATGATATAATGTGGAGTACAGCCCATGGACATCAACAATCCACAAAAGCAGATTATAGGTGCGTCGCTGCAGCTGAGGACTACGGTGTTATGCCTCATGTGCCAGTAATTTCAGGGCCTGATCTCACCACCAAACCGGAACACAGTAATGGAAGCACTACTATTTGGCGGCAGGTTAAAGGTGAGACGGTGGTGCTGCCACCCTCGAGCTCATTCACAAGAGCTCTACCACCATGCAGTAAAGATTAAAGTTAATAGATAATGACGACTTAGAAGTCATGTTAAATGATACATTTTTCTTAGTTACCTGGAGAGGGTTGGGGCACATCGCTGTGCAGTATGGCTTGCATGTCATGTAGGAATGACCTCTCGAACAGGTCCCACATGTAGTTGCTAGAGTATATCTCCTTCATCTCCACTTCTGTATCGATGTAGCAGTGGTTTAGGAAGCCCACGTATGATTCTTTTACCTGAAAATAATGAATAATTGTTTTACACTGGAGATTAAGCAAACAGTTTTTATAGATTGACCCACAAATCTTGTAGTCTTCTTCGTCGTGTCGATGGCTGAGTCAAATTTTATTTTAACTTGCCATCGTGGTGAAAGGATTAGCCAATTCGCTTTGGAGAATTCGCGAATTGCCCAGGATGCGCCGGACGTAGGGCGATCATTGTGTACGACACTCGGGGAGGCTCCTTTCATGCACCCTAATCTACCCTAATCTTGTAGTGTCACGAATTTAAGATAGTTAATTCTATTTTATTTATTTAAACGACGCCCACCTTAGGAAAGAATCCTGTGTCGCGGAGTTGTTCACCAATATACATTTCACACACACAAAGCACACCCAAAATGATTAATGATTGCTAGTTTTATGTTTGATGATTATCTTATGATATCTGACTTAAATTAAACGATCTTTAATAAATAAAATGTGAGTTTCTATTCAAACTTATATTGTTCTATAACCCTATCAACACTGACGGTCTTTTCAAGTCTCTTACAATATCAGCAGTACAAATAAACAGAGGACATAACCATATATAGTCCGCCTCTGTACTAAATTGTAAATAAAGTTTAAATGAATAAACAAACATAACATCACGCCTATATTACCCAGAAGGGTGTGGCAGAGATGTACAACACCCACATTTCACCTGTTATGTTTTTAGGTCTCATGCCGGCCACAATTCAAACTCCGTGCTGCAAACAACACTTTGCTTGACCCGGGAATCGAACCCGGGACCTCGCAGTGAGAGGCGCATACGCTAACTACTTGATCAACGAGGCAGATAAATAAAAAAAATATATATACCGACTCACCTCAGGTATACAATCAGGATGAGTTATCATCGACACGATGTCGTCCAATGGTAGTAGTGAGTGGCATTTGATCTCTGTGTACACGTTCTTGCCCATCGTACAGCAGGTTAGCAGTTTTACTAGCTGGATGTGGTACCTGAAATGTACAAGGTGTAATAAATAATTAATGTCAGTTAGCTCAGACGTCTGTAGAACGTAAAAATAATAATAATAATAGCAGGCCTGTATCTCATACATGTCCCACTGCTGGGTTCGAGCCTCTTCGCTGGCTGTTTGTGGCGTCTCTTTTGCTCCTGTAACACAGGTTAAGTCCTCGCATAGAAGCGAAGGATTCGTTTTGAACACCACAAGCGACCGAACGTACCAACACTACATTTTATGTAATTTAGTTAAGTGGCTTTGTATCTGGCATTTATTACTAAATAAAGATTATTATTATTATTATTATTTATTTATTTATTTTATTTATTAAAACTTTTGCACATTTATAAGTACAGAGGCGGACTTAATGCCTAGTGGCATTCTCTAACAGTCAACCTTGGGTGGTGCAGAGAAAAGCAAGGGTAGGTGCAATATGAGCAAAGAACTGAAGTGTTTATAGTATTGATGTGAATATATATATATTTGGGCGAAACGAGTACAAATCAACACATAAAATACATACAAGGTACATAGATATACAAAATGTTATAAAATATATAATGAAATATACTTATTACATACGTGAATAAATACAATAGTATAATACATAAACAAGAAATATATATAGAAGATGATAAAAGCTGAATTTAACACATTACGATGATTCTGCCAATTGGTCGGTTAGTAGTTTGCGCACTTTAACTTTAAAAGTGAACCGTGTTTCCGCCATCCTGATTTCCTGAGGTAGCGCATTCCAAAGAAGAACGGATTGGACAAAGAAAGAAGAATGAACAAAGCCAGTCGAGTGTGAAGGACACAAGAGAAGTCTGTTATTTGATGACCGTAGATCCCTATCATGGTTGGAGCTCAAATACTGGAGGTAAGGTGTTAAGTAGTAGGGAGGAGTTGGAGAGTTAAGGAAGGAAAAAAGGGTAGTGAGAGCACGCAAGCTACGGCGTGGACGAATAGGTAACCATTTGAGCTCGGAGCGATAAGATATTATCTTCTAAGAATTAAGCCATAGTCCACCACGCTGTCCCGATTGATAGATTTCACCCACCCTCGAGTACTTTTTAGGCACTCTCAGGCATGAAGGTTTCCTCACAATGTTTTCTTTCACCATAAGCGAGCGATAATTTATATGACAAATATACACATAATATCTTCAAAAAGACGAATCTTAACGATTTAATGAGAGAGATTTGTGCCGTAGGTACGAACTCGAGACCTTTGAATTCGCAGCCCTACGGGGAGACCGTAGGACTGCGAATATCGGCTATCACAACTTAAGCAGTAGAACGTGCTTTGATTTATTTTCTTGTCACTTAATTTCAAAACACAGAATAAATAAAAATAACACACAACGTCATCTAGTCCCAAATAACTGATACTAATACAAAATCTAATCTCAGAATGGATTTTGAGGTGGTTTTATTTCGCACCTTACGGCTGATTACCTGTTACGCTGACGTCGGTCGAGCGTACGATAATACGCTATTTTTATAAAGTGACCTGGCACTATTTTTTTTTTTTTTCAACACTAGGAATAACTCCTGTTCACAAACTTACATTTCACACACACAAAGCACACCCAGAGTCGAAACAAATATTTGCGGATCACACAAAGATTTGTCCCGTGTGGGGATCGAACCCACAACCAGCGCAGTTAAAAGCGGCGAGGCGACCGCTTTAACCATTACGCTAACCATGCACTAATCTCGGCGTTGTGAGTTGTATGCGCGACCGTTGCAGCGCTTAGTGTTCATTCCTTGGGGATTAATTGTAGTGGAACTAAGAATGATTTAAGTGATATACCTTAAGGCTTCAGGCATATCGCTGGTTTGTCGGAAGAGTTTCATCATTTGAATGAAGTAGTTGAAAGACACTTTGTCGTTGTAGAATATTAACACGTCCTCGCCTGCATTCACCATCTAAAAATAATTATAATAATTTAGTTGGTACAATATGAATTCTAATAAAATTGTACATAATTCTGATTCAAATTATGCGGCGAATTAATATATTACCCAGAAGGGTGTGGCAACACCCACATTTCACCTATCGCCATTCACAGGACACAATTTCAACTCCGTGCTGCTGTTGTAAATTTCCTGACGAAAAGTTTGCATATAACACTTTGCCCGTCCCGGGATTCAAAACCGAGACCTCGCATTAGCCAACCACTAGACCATCGGGGCAGTTTTTCAAGACCGATTTTCCGTTATATATATTCTGCTTTAGAAGCACCTGGAACACAGTCATGCTGACTGCGTTCCAGGTAGTTGTGTTGCTAGCACACGATATTTTACTGAGCTAGTAGCTAGAAGTAGCTTCTAGATCTAATTCCAGAAGTGACTAGCTCGACATAGTATTGTATCATCCTGAGAAGTTGCTATACATCTGCAAGCTCCTGTGAATTTTTATGGCATTAATGTCAGTAAATCAGAAGATCTCACCTCCTGCATGACTAGGTCCTGACTCCTCCTAATATACTGCGTGTCAGCGTGCACGATGGTTTGCAAGAAGTGCAGGTATTCAGGCCTTCGCCCCCGAGACTCGATGCAATGCACGAAGTGAGCCACGACCTTCTCGTTCCCCTCGTGACTGCACAGGGCTGCGTTGTCACGGAATATCGCGCATACTGTTTGCGCTTCGCGGATCTGGAATAAAATAGAACATATAACTCTTCCAGATGGAAATTTCCCTAAAAAACTCATAATATTGTCAATTATTTTTATTTTTTTACATTAGATAGAACGCCAGATGCAATAACACTATCCAATGGTCCCAATGACAAGGCCAAATACACAGATTAACTCACTCAAGCACACCCAGTATCAGAACAAATATTTGCGAATTATACAAAGATTTGTCCCATGTGGGGATCGAACCCACAACACCAGTGCAGTGGAGAGCGGCGCGGCGACCGCTTAAACCACTACACCACACGTGCAGTCAAATTGCATCATCATCTTCCGAGCTTTTTCAATAATTTTTTATACGATTAGGAATCCTTTGTCGCGGGCGTTTTTACAAACATACGTTTCATTCACAAAGCACACCCAGTCATAACAAATCTTTGCAGATGCCACAAAGGTTTGTCCCAAGTTGGAATCGAATCCAAAACAACAGCGTAGTTGAAAGCGGCGAGGACTTTAATGACATTGCGGTCGGCTTCTTGTCTAACGAATTGATGAAATATCAATATTTGACAAGCTTGATGAAAATTGGTTTGTTATTTTTGGGGATTGAATAACATAGGCTACGTTTAATCGACGTACTATTTTATATTTATATATTTATTGAAATTATTGCACATAAAAATAGTACATAGGCGGACTTAATGCCTTATGGCATTCTCTAACAGTCAACCTAGGGTGGTGCAGAGATAAGCATAGGTAGAGAGAGAGGAGTGCAGATTAGACAGAGGAATAATTATTGATAATTATGTAATTAGAAGAAGTACATATTATATAAAATACGTAATAGAAGATACATAATATTGAAAATAAAAATATATAATAATTTATAACATAATAAATACATACATTTATAAATAAAATATTAATAATATATACATAATTCGGTATGTTAAGTTTTTTTTTGTGATTTTTTTTTTATTTTTATTTTGTACATACAGTTATTTTAAACAACTAATTTGAATATTTTTTTTTTTATGCATTGGTTATTTTTTTATGATTTTTTAAAGTTTTTGTCCTGATGACGTCACAGAGTAGCCTGAATAATTTGGATCCTTGACACATTTCAAGTATATTTAAAAAAAATAAGAAACTGCACCGGGACTTCAAATTTGACAGTGACACTTGACATATGACACGGATTATGCTCCATAAAATTGCTCACTACTTTTTCTTCATACTTGCTTTGACTTTGGATAATAACTTGTTTTGCCGTGATTTTCGCTGCTAAAAGTGATATAGAAAGATTATAACCATTTATAATGAATCGAGCAAAGACTCTTAGTGCAAAATGCTTCATCCCGTCATGTAAAAACACTACCACCAATAGCCCAAACAAAGTGTTTGTGTTCGTAAAAGAAACGCTGAAAAAAAAGTGGTGTGAAGAAGTGAATGTGAAATACGTGCCTGGGCGGCGTTTGTATTGTTGTGAAGATCATGTAAACGTAAGTTTGGTGTTTGACAACTCTGTATAATAATATTATAAAGATGTAAAGTTTCGAGTTTGTGACTTTGTAGGGAAATAGAAATATCATTGGTAGGGGGTGATCTCTGGATCTACTCAATCGATTTTTAAATTCTCTCACCATTACAAAGCAACGTCTTTCCTGAATTACATAGGTTATGTTTTATCGAGGTAGCACGCGGGCGATGCCACGCGAAAATACTAAATTATCGTTGTGACTATTATTTTGAATTTGAATAGCCAACCAACATATTAATCAGAACTTTTTTGCAGTTGGAAGAAGATTTGGAAAATTATCAATATTTTAAATTGATGAAAGGTAATCCTATATTAAAAGGAACTGCCAAACTTCGCAGAATACAAAATTTTCCATCATGCCGTAAAATAGTAAGTATCCTAAGCATATCAAAAAGTTTGTTTTATCTACTTGATTTTAATTAAATTCAAATAACTAAATTGTATTATTGTTTTAGTACACAAACACTATTGCTGAAACATCAACCACTCTAAAATCATTATTACTGAAGCCTATTGAGAATGTGCAGATGCTACATACAAGTAACTTAACTAGGCATACTGAATATAAGCCTACTATTACATCTACATCTACGCAACCTATGATCGTAAGTCATATTGAAATAACAATCACATTACAGATCATTGTTTCTATGAATCACAGAAGAACCTTTGCCATTGATTGCATGTGATTAATATTTTATTCTTTTTAACTTTTAGGTTGATGCTGCTATACAGTGTTACCCTAAAATGATGGATCAGAGTACATCAACTCAAAGAATAGTAGAAACAAAAAAAGTGTTGTGTTTGCCTGCATGCTCAACATCATCAAGTGATACTACACCAGTGCCTTCACAATATGGCTGCACATCGGACACAGAATCTACTACTACATCTGAGAAGATTCTATCAGATTATAATATCAGAAAACAAATGCTTAAGTTTATTGCATCTGATCCCAAGGCATATATAGGCTTACCAAAAAAATACTTATGGTTAATTAAATACATTGCCACCCAAAGTTCAACAAAAGTAACTGAATGTGATTTGTTTATTGTTTTAGTAAAAATTTAATTAAATGATTCAGTAAATAGAATATGTGATCAATTTGAGGTATCAAGGACCACATATACACATAAAATGCATGTTGGGATTGAAGTTTTAGCCAATTTTTTTCAAAATTTAGTTTACATGCCTACTCTAAAAGATATTAAAAAAAATCAACCATTAGCTTTTAAAATTAGATATTCTAATGTATGTCTTTTACTAGATGCATTTGAAATTGAGATACAAAAACCTCATAATGCAGTATGTCAAGCACAAACTTGGTCTCAGTATAAAAATGCCAACACTGTTAAATATTTAATTGGTAGTACCCCTAATGGTTTTGTGTCATTTATCTCAAGAGGTTATGGAGGCAGGATATCGGATAAAGCTTTAGTTGAGAAGAGCAGTTTGATTGAAGTTTTACCACACAATGCTGTGATAATGGCCGACAGGGGTTTTAAAGAAATTGAACCTCTTTTATTGGTAAAAGGCATTAAGCTTTTACGCCCTCCAAGTGTTTATGTCTCTAATAAGCCAACAAAAACTGAAGTCATGCAAACCAAAATCGTGGCAAGTTTAAGGGTGCATATAGAAAGGGTTATTAGGAGGATTAGAGAGTTCAGATTTTTAAAACCCCATTCAGTTGTTAGCCACAAACATGTAGGATATCTTGATTATATTGTACTGATTGCATGTGGTTTAATAAATTTACAAAATGAAATAATAAAAAGTGATTAGGTAAAACTACAACAAATAGTTCCTTATAATTACTGACTTTGTTTATCAATCAGTAATTTTTGAGTGGTGATATGTGCTCAAACATACAGTCCATCAAATGTTTTTCCATTTGTTATTGTTGGACTAATAGTTTTTGCAAACAAAGTAGCCGAAACCAGAATACCTTTTTATGCAATCACACTTTTCCGACCACTCGACCAACGAGGCAGCAAATGTATAAATGTAAATAAATAAACAAGTGGTTTATATATTTTTAATATTTTACGTTTTTGCACTATCAATAATTTTTCTGTAAATATAAGTTTTCCAAAAAAATTTAGCTTGTTTTATTAAATCCCTGGTGTATTGAGCATCATAATTTAACCAATGTAAGGTTATCTGTTTATTTTGTTCAAATTTAGGATCAGCAATGCAAAATACAGCTTTACTTTTATTTGCAGCATGCATTTGAGTTTGCATTTGAGCAACATATTTGTCTTGCACAATACCATTATTAATATAGCTACATAATGTTTTATTTGAAGCTGGGCATTTAACTTCTATAATGAAATCTTCTGCAACTCCATCAGGTGAAGCACCCATTATTCCATTAATGAGGATAAAGCCTGATTTTCTTATTTGTTTTTTAAGCATCTTTTCTGCTTCTACTATAACACTTTGTTCTAATTTTTTTCCTCTCTTTATAAATTCAGTTTCTGGCACTTTGTATCCTCCTAAAATTTGTTGCACTAATGTACCATCTGTCTTGCACCTTGAGGCGTCAAAAATCTTTGAAGCTGTTATCCTCCCTTGCCTTAAATTATGCCACAGCTTTGAATGCACTTGCATACTAGTTTTGCTGCTGAGGTTTGTTATGACCTCTGGTGTAATTTTATTATTTAGGAAAGCCATGTATTTGTCATAATCATCATTTTCACTCTCTAAATAGTCTATTGTCAAGTCAAATATATTAAAACTTTGCTTCTTATTAGTAAAGCATGTTGCTAGTGACTCGGTGACATTTTCTTTCTTGCATTCTGTAAGAAATTTACTTAAAACACTAGGATCTTTTGGAGCCAATATAACTTTTTTTGAATTTGGAAATATATCCTCGCACTTTATTGGGTCTGATCGAATACCAGATAGTTTTGGCTTTTTCCAATAACATTGTATGGAAGTTGATGCAGGTTCATTGCTTCTTTTATCGAGCCAAAATAAAAACACAAGTGAATGTTTGCAACCACCAGCAGAAGCAGCACAGCTATCACAAGTTGTATGTAGTATTATATCGTCTTTTTCATTGATAGTTGCAGTTACTACATACTGTTTAGCCAACACTCGATGCTCTGGTACAACTTTAGCTCTTACAATGCATTCGACTTGGTTTCTTTTAACCTCCACATACCCGACAGCGGTGTCAACGTAAGATTCACGAGATGACCTGAAACAATAATTATAAGAAGTCGGTTATTATCGCTTTAATGGTGATATAAGCAATTTGAAACTTGATTACGATAATTTGTGTATCAATATTATAACTTACATCAAAGCCTTGGCCCCGCGGATTTCAGCAATGTTATGGTTATCATTATTGTTCATGAACTCCAGAATCATAACATTGTCCAATTTGGGCAAGTTGGTAGAGTTGGCGCGTACAAACTGGTCCATATTTTAAACAAAATCCAAACGGTGGGCAAGCAGTTCCTTCAATCGAGCAGTGGTCAATGTATTAGGCGATATCAAAGTCCAAAAGAGAGCAGGGGTGTTCGAGAGAAAAGCACAAGGAACAAGCACGATGAAAGCGACGAAAAACAAACCAGAAAAGCTACGAAAGTAACAATCATTGACATTTAACAGTTCACTGACATATGCACTGACAATTCGTCAATTCAGCCTACTCTGTGACGTCATTTAGAGGTCAAATGAAAGTCATCTGATTTTACATATTTTTGTTAAAATAAACGCAATCTTATAATTTTAGGAGCTAAAATTACGAAAATATGACTCGGGAACCTGAAATCTCGAAATGGTTTTGGAATTGGCATAGGTTGATTTTTATTTAACATACCGAATTATACAGGTTAGCCTTACAGGAGGACTTGATAATTATATAAGATAAATAAGATATATTATGATGATTCTGCCAATTGCTCAGTCAACAGTTTACGCACATTAATCTTAAAACTGTAACGTGTTGTTGCCATCCTGATTTCCAGAGGTAGCGCATTCCACAGAAGAACGAAATATATGTCCCATGTTACTAACTACTGTCATTTTAAAAACATTATATCAACTTATAAGTATATGATTTCACGATTTTAAATAATTTTTCAATTATTTGACAATTGACTAAATCGCGTAATTATTAGAAAGGTAAATACAGTATCACGGAGAAGACGCTGAGCTTCACAATGATGCAAGTCATTTCGAAACGTCGAGCATAGGTATTTATTTACCTTTATAATAATGACGCGATTTAGACCCGTTGTCTAGTTAAAAAAAAGTTATAAGTAGTAAAAACTTACGCCAGCATTGAGGAATAGATCGAGATGTTTGTGAAGAATGGCCTGGTTCTGTTGGTTGCCGTGACAGAAATGCTGTAGGAACTCGTGGGCTAGAGCTAAGAGTTCATCCATTGCAGCGTCGTCTTCATCGTGCGGAACCTATTCGAAGGAGAAAGCATATATTTAAATTATATTAGAACTAATAGACAAGGTAGTTAAGCTCTTTTAAGCAAAATCTTTGGCCTATTGATGCTTGCAATATTATTGGATTGGGTCGGAAGATTCTCATATCACAAGTAGAAATGTATTTTTAATATAGCCACGCATTAAAAACATTGTGTGGGATGTATTCAATACCTATTTTGTATACACAATAGGGTTGCCTACCATCACGTATTAATCCATAATCTGATTGACTTTGCACTAATAGCAGTGCGCCGTGGTCATTCATGGTTGTGCCGCGGTAAAAGTGAGATTTCAAAGAGCCTGCAGCGTTCCCTGAAATTTAAATCACTGGCTCCTTGACTGTAAAGGTAAGGTGCCACTTCTTAGTTTTATAAGACCCTAAATCCCAGCTCCCCGCTTCACCATTATTATGATTTTCATGCTGGATAATAACATGAAATATGTATAATGATACATCTCACAATTTACAAACAACGCCATCTAGTTAGTCCCAAACTAAGCAGAGCTTGTACTATGGGTATTAGAATAACTGATACTAATACATATTTACTTTTCTTTTTTGTAAATACATACCTACTTATTATACATAGAAAAACCCAGACTAAGACAAACCGCCATGTTCATGAACACAAATAATTGTCTTAAGCGAGAATCGAACCCGCGACCTTTGCGTCGCAGGCAGGTACACTACCCACCTCGCCACCAGGTCTATGTTTTATCGATATACCAAGTGGTCTAGAAATGAGAACGGTCAATTCTACTTACTTGTAGCAAATCTAGTACAATATTATGTACTCCAATGTTCCTAAGCAATCGTTGCTCGTGTCTCCTAGGCCGCCCACTCTCGCCCGAGCCGCTGTTGCCGTGGGTACAGTACCGTATCATTCGTTGTAGAATCTGTAATTATATTTCCGTTAGGTTCCAAATACATGCTTCATCTTACTTGCACAAACAATTTGTGCAAATAGCAAATGTATTAAATTTCAATTTGCACAAGAAAGATTGGGCGTGTAGTAGTTTTACTACACGCTCAATCTGTTGTCTGTTGACCTGTTTGTGCAAGTAAGATGGAGCGTGTAGCTGGTACCTTAATACAAATACGTATAGCATTTTATTACATTACATTTGTGTACTTTAATTAATATATACCGTACTCGTGCTTTGTTACCAAAATTTACCATGACATTCTTCTATAGTGATAATCTCATTTCAGTAGCCTTTAAATTCGCAAGCATTTTTCAAATAGTCAGTGAATTAAAAATACAAACAGAAAAAAAAACAAAATCGAATGCATGCTAAAATTAACAAAGTAAATTAATATTTAATTATAAATAAATACATAATCAAACAAAATGCATGGTGAAAAACAAAAATAACTAAATAACTTTAATTACACGATGGTCTTCTGTCATCTAAAGAAAAACAAAGCTCATGTATTTCACGAAATAACGAATTATTAACATTGTTATTTACAAAAGGTATTATACAGTGAATGAATATTTAACTGATAAATAGCTATCTATTATACATTTAAGTTTTAATATTGTTATACTACCTACTACTACTACTATGTTCTTACTATATATTATGTTATATTTGTACGCCAATGATGGCAAAACATAGCGATCAATATGTTATAATTATTTAAGAGATCTATATATCTACAAATAGATTTTGAATTTAGAATTTTATGATTGATTGCTTGACAGCTTCTTTTTAAAAGGTAACACATCATCGCCAATGGTGACATTTTGATTTGCAATGAAAATGAAGCATAAAAACTGTCCTTACCTCTTTTATCTTCTTATACTCGTTGTGGTCGTGCTTGGCAGTTCTGGAAGTATCGAGGACATTATCCATGGACGCGTTACGTTCCAAGATAGCGCCGCCCGGTCCCATCGTACCACCCGTCAGAACTAAGATCAAAATAACCATCTTATTGATTTAGCTATTCTTAGCAAATTATACTAAGAAAAAGTTGAAAGATTATGGGACTGGCAGGATCCTACTTAAGATAGGAATAAATGGATGAAGGTGACGTCACGAAGTGACGAGAAAGTTAGTTAGGACAGCTAAGAGGCGACCGCAGCTGGTTGCTTAAAGCGGCTGCCTGGTGAGCGAAGGTCGAAGGTTCAAATCCTATCGGACCATTATTTTTAATTTAAAACCTGAACAACAGCGCAAGCACCACGCTTGCGCTATTGTGTTTATTTTGGTAGTTGTTTAGGTCCTAAAATTAATAACATACTAGGGTGTTTTATTAATACTTAGAAGTCCTAAGGTGTTGGTGGTCACGAACTATAGTTATCTTACCATCAGGTCAGACTACAAGTTCTTTCGGTACGTGTATATAAATACAGTGGAGCGTCGATTATCCGAACGTCGATCAACCGAACGACCGTTTATCCGAACAGTAGTAACGCCTCCCGCGCTTCAGTTGTCGCGCACTTGTCGCTTGTCGCGCTCTTGTTATTGTACTCGTATGCAACTTCGCAACCAGTATAAAATATCTGTTCTCAAAAAAGTACGTGATCTAGCCGCTCGTAAGCGGGTAGGCTTGCTTAGGCAGAAGAAGATTCAAGATTTTTTTAATAGTAACTAGTAAAGACAAGTTTTACTACAAGATTGTCTGCACTTTTTTTTGTTTATTTTCTATTTGTCATTAAAGATATAAATGCAAATAATATGGTTTTCATTTACTTGTACGTAAATATATATGGCTGAATCAATACATGTTTACTTCGATTATAGTTCTACATTATATTCGATTATAGTATCTATACTTCGAAATATGTAGTTCGATTATCCGAAAATACCGGTTTTCCGAACAACCACGTCCCCCAATTAGTTCGGATAATCGACGCTCTACTGTAGTTAATTTCAATATAAAAAATTTAAACGACTTCGAAATTCATTTACTTAATAACTTAAAAGAAATATTTCTCAAAAAAAAAAAATAAAAACTTAAATATGTCTTCTATTTCTTTCACTTAATCAATGTTTTATTCAATACACTTACCAAAATGTCTCTTGATTAAACAATCCAAATAATATCAATTATATTTTTAAATTTTAAGTCAGCGCCAATTCAAATCTTTTTTTTTATGACTAAAAAACAAAGGCAAGTATTCAAGTTCTATATAATATTAAAGTTGAAAAATTAAGAATCCAGCAGGACTCGAACCTGCACCCCCTGGGTATACGCCCCAAGTGCTTTGTCAATTCAGCTATGGATTCGTATGCTGCCGGACTCGAAATTTCTCAACTCTTTTTGTGCCAGCCGAAGCTAGACGAACCATTACTTGGTTTTAGCGCCATCTATGCGATGTAATAAGTTACTTATTTACATAATCGCATACAGTACGTTTGAATTAAGATCAACACATTACTGTCGAGAGATGACGCATTTTTATCAATACTTGTAATATTTAAAGCAAATTTTAGCTTTGCTATGCATTTATTTTATATAATATTAAAGTTGAAAAATTAAGAATCCAGCAGGACTCGAACCTGCACCCCCTGGGTATACGCCCCAAGTGCTTTGCCAATTCAGCTATGGATTCGTATGCTGCCGGACTCGAAATTTCTCAACTCTTTTTGTGCCAGCCGAAGCTAGACGAACCATTACTTGGTTTTAGCGCCATCTATGCGATGTAATAAGTTACTTATTTACATAATCGCATACAGTACGTTTGAATTAAGATCAACACATTACTGTCGAGAGATGACGCATTTTTATCAATACTTGTAATATTTAAAGCAAATTTTAGCTTTGCTATGCATTTATTTTATATAATATTAAAGTTGAAAAATTAAGAATCCAGCAGGACTCGAACCTGCACCCCCTGGGTATACGCCCCAAGTGCTTTGCCAATTCAGCTATGGATTCGTATGCTGCCGGACTCAAAATTTCTCAACTCTTTTTGTGCCAGCCGAAGCTAGACGAACCATTACTTGGTTGTGAAATTTCGAGTCCGGCAGCATACGAATCCATAGCTGAATTGGCAAAGCACTTGGGGCGTATACCCAGGTTCGAGTCCTGCTGGATTCTTAATTTTTCAACTTTAATATTATATAAAATAAATGCATAGCAAAGCTAAAATTTGCTTTAAATATTACAAGTATTCAAGTTCTGTTTACATTTTATTTGATACATAGTCGTTAATAAAAAGATAAATATGCTACATCAATGGACGGTCATTAGTTATCCTTACCTAGATGTTCGTCCAGCATGACGGCTCGTCCTTTGTTGAACACCCACAGCTCGGACTTTTCAACGCTCTGTCTCAATAAGTCGAGGTCCGCCTTGATTTGCTTGTATGACTCCACGTCTGCATCTGATACTAGCAGTTGTACCTGTTGGGCAAAGAATAGTTACATCAAATTTTAGAGATCAAAGAGAGTATTAACTATTGATTTATTTATGACATAAATCCCAGAAAATGTTAAAAAGAGGTTCGTCACTTTTAAAAATAAATATCGTGAAATTCGTCTTAAATTTTTAGATTTTCTGTTGTCTATGGTCGTTCGACAATGGAGGAGATGCGGGTACGGGTCAGTGATCAGGACTGCCCGAAGAAATACATACAGTGAATTTTTCCACACCTATATTTTTTGCCGAAAGTACTGAATTATACGAGCTCTTAAACAAGTTTGGTCAGACTGCAGTCACCTCGTTATTTTCTTTGTCATTCGTCTTAAAAATATCTGTCAAAGTCTAACTGTCCAGCTCCGCCAACCAGTGTCAGTCAGTTCAAAAAGGCCATAACAGACACTTACTTGTTTAAAAGCAGCCAGCACCTCCTGCCTCTGACTGAAGTGCCTGAACAGCAGCGCCAGTGCTCCTGACACCAGCGCCGCCGAAGCTCCTTGCGAGCACAGCTGCAGCAGCACTCGAAGGACCATGCGGCCTCCGCACTCGTCCAGGTCTAAGCCATCCCTGGGACATGACTTCATTACGTGAGGAAAGAACTCAATGAGGGTTTTTGCGAAACTTTCTGCCACCAGTTGGCGCCACATTGGCATCCGGTCTAATTGCGCGACCTGCGCCAATTGTTTGTGAAAGTGCACTGCATGCATACGTCTACCTTATCTATGGTATGAACATATATATAAGCTGTGACAATTTTGACAGTTTTATGGACCTGACGTCTCAGTGCTGCCACCTAGTGGGCGTAATTTCAGAAAACCCTCATTAATAGGGTGTTAGACAACCATAAATCGATCCATTCATTATAATGAACCGACCGATGGATGCTGCACGGATATGGTAACTTATGCATCTTGGATGATCTTAGCTCACAACAACCATTGGTATAAAAAAGCAGGTCTCTCCAACGCACTGGTATTGAACAATATGGTTCTTAAAACATCAAGGAAGATAAGTATGATGAAATAATTATATAACAGATCACACAGCCTTCAGGGATTATTAATATAGAACATCTTCAGGAACTATCAATAGGCAAAAATAGATAACAGCATAATTATTGTACATTTATTAATACGGGGTAAAGAATTGCACTAAGACGTGCTATTGCATTGAGGGAATTAAAGAATCTGATAGGAAAAACAAAATTGTATTCTACTGTTAAAGATTAAATTAAAGATCTTGGCGGTTTTGAAGTTGGTGGCAGTTGGCTGTTCGACCAATGGTGACAGTTTATTTGCGGCCATGACGTAACTGCCAACATCTTTGATTGTATCCATACCAAAGTAAATATATACCGAGTACTACTGCTAGGTGGGCAGCTCTATCGTGTACCGCGTGATTGTCTTTTGTTATTTCAAGGTGAGGGTCGCGTTAGAATACTAGGTATATTTTTATACTGTGTCTATAACCACTCTGTTTATGGTTGTGATGTACAAAATGAGCATACTATATTAATATGTTATCGATAACTAAACATTTATGGCACACTCTAGGTAACAGAACCATAACCATAAAGAAACGATAAAAACCAAATCACCTCTAAGCACATAACGCTAATCGTAACCACGTCTATAATAGATAGCACTTTGAAGAAGTCTATACCAATATACCCATAAGCTATTTTTTAACGGCTAAGAGTCGCGACACCTAAAGGCCGACCGAATCATTTTATATTCCATTGCAGCGTCCATCTGAGTCAACTGTCACTTGACTCAGATGCACTTTGCAATGGAACATAAAATGAGCCGGCCCGCCTTTGTGTGTAGCGACCCAAACTCACATACTATGCAATTATGAATGCAGGATCATTTCTAAGCCATTTGACAAATTAATGATTTGATTTAGTGAGTACATTGTATATTTAACCTGTATGTATATTTTCACCCAAATAGCTGATAGTTTTTAGTAATGGTTATTCATTTCATGCAAACATTAGTATGTTACATTCTCAGAAAGACACACATCTTTAGTTCTATACTTTGAACAACAAAACATTGTAAAATAAATATGTCGCTCGATTAAATGACGGTGGGAAGGAGGTAGATGAATTGTGATAAAGAGTAGAGGAGTCATAATTTTCCATGGAAAAAAGAACTAGAGGAACTGGTATATGACACAATTAGTATGATAACTGCTGTGGCCAAACTCACACGAATAAAGCGATAATGATACATCGCACCACACACTAACAATTCGTTTGATTAAGCGTTTTGATTTAAGTATTAACTTACATAAAAAATATATCATAAACTTAATAATTTCCCAAAAAAAAACAATAATAATAATATTAAAATAAAATGTAAAAATACATGACTAAATTATTCAAACGTAATTTATCGATAGCCGGTTACTATGATGAAATTGCCGTAATATAAATTTATATTATGACTTTAAAAAGAAATTGCTGACTAAGTTGCTAAACTTAGGAATTTTCGCAATATATGTTTCGGAGATGTAATATACCTCTTTTTCCCTCTCGTTTTACAGGTTTAGTTTTATATTTCTGATGTTCAAAGTATGAAAACGTTCATTCCAATAAGCATTCAGTTAGTAATAATCCCATGCCGTTATCATTCCATGCAATAATCTATGTCTTACTAACAAATCTACATTTTTTGGGAGACACCCGTCGGGCACTGTTTGAATCGCTCTGAAAAACATATTCAATTAGTAGTTGCATCCCATCCTAGAAGGTATTACATTGAAATAGACAATATTAGAGTAATGTTTGGTTTGTTCATTACACATACATTTTATTCACATCATTTTATCCTAGTTTAAACTCAAAAAACCTTCGTTTTCTGTGGGATATGATTAACATTGCTGCATCAAGTGATATATATGTGGCGAAGAAAAAAAATCAATGTTCTTACTTACTTCGTAAATATAAATTACTAGTATTCTTGTTAACCCCCTCCAGCTAAGCGTAATTCGCTTGTGTTCAGAGGAGGAAGTTCACGTCCGTGGTGTAATGGCCAGGATTCGAACCCACGACCTGTTGATCGCTAGGCCAATGCTGTACCATTGCGCCCCCGTCGCTTTAATGGTGTGATTCTGATGATATTTATTAGGCATAGGGTATTTAATGGTAATGAACATTGAACACTCATATAGGTTAACGAAACTAAAATGTAAACTTGTTTTTTCTTAATAATAGTATTAAAAATCATGTCTATCAAATCTATCTTTACATACATCTAAATAATATAATTTCACGTTGTGACAGAATTTGACACATATTTAACAAGACAATAATACAAGACGGATAAGATCCATAAGGATATCATTTACTTAATAAATAAAAATCCCTTAATAGACTCCGGACTCAAGTCGGGCGAAGCAAGGAGAACCTTGTTAAATGAGAAATCTGGTGGACACTTACATAAATTGCGAATGTGGAGCAATACAATCTCCATACTGACTGTCCAAAATGCCCTACCACCTGCACAAGAGAGGCGCTCATGAACGCCGATGAGAGCGCCATAACAGTGGCCACTTATTGGGCCAATAAAATTTGACTCAGCCATCGACACGACGAAAACGTACTTAGTAGATAAAACAATTATATGTTATATGTAAATACAAATGTATGTGTAATGAATGTAATTTAGTGACCCGTCACCAGTGCATGCGTTAGTCACTGAATATGATCTTTATTAAACTGATATTTTATAGTTCTACAGTACAGATAGTTTTCTATAAGAATACGTGTAATTAATCTGATAGTTTATTGATATATTAATGATAGCTAGGAATAAAGAGTGAATTTACACAAAAAAAATACAAAAATACAAAATATTTGTTGTAAATAAAAATCTAAACGATTAAAATTAATAATTATATAAAATTTTTACTACTTAAATTGACGAAATGAACGAATATTACACTTTACGACATGATTTACGTATGATTATATTACAATATGTAATTAAAGTAAAGTTAGAAATACAAAAATGTACAACAATCTACAATTTTATTTAATAATGTTTTTTTATTAATTCAAGGTTGCCCAAGTTTGGACGTAATACTGCTGCAATGGAGAAGATTTCTGTCAAATAGCTCCATAAACAAACACGACCCATAATAAATATTTGAGTTTGACATTAGGGTGGGTCGATTTTGGGCGTTTTTAATGGCCGTCTCGAAAGTTGCGTAAAAATATAAGCTTTTTTTTACATGATATACTTTTAAGCCCTCTACAGGAGTTCAAAGATTACATAAATTAGTAAAACTAATCACTCACTTATGGAAGAAAAACATTATTAAATAAATACATAACAACAAGTAAAAAAAACATTTTAAAATGATTTGAAGTGATGAAATATTAGATTATTTGGGCTCCGGATAGAGGGCTAAAAGATATATCGAATATTATTTTAAATATTTTTGCCATAATAGTACGATAATAACGCAAATTTTAAGAAACACCCATGATATACATTTAAAAAAAAATGAGCCCACCCTTTTTGACAAGTCGTAGTCATCTAAACCAATCAAAGCCACCCATTGCGTCCATAAGAAAGAGCGACATCTAGTGGCTGATCTTTTAGTAATCTTCCCCATTATTCGTTTTCTTCTTCTATTCAGATGTTAGCACTTACCGACAGCTGAAGATTCCCTCAGCCTGCAGTCCGATAGCTTCCACATCAGCTCGTCCGATGGTGTCAGTGGAGCGGTCGCCTGCCTGCTCAAACTCCTTTTTGAAGATTGACAGCAGGCAGGAGATGCGGTAGTCTAATCGCACGTCTAAGATGAACTGGAATTTATGTTTTGTTTATGAACAATCATAGACAACTGTCCATGGGAGTAGGCAGAGATGATGAAACGGCACATACTAAGATTTATACACTCGCAGTGAACGCACTAGTTTAGCTTTAGTCAGTACATGGAGACCGAGCTTCAATTACTTTCTTTTTCGCGAAACCAAAAGCTCAAATATTTTTTTAACGGTAGGTACCTAAACTTTGGCTTGAACATCACATGAGGATAGAGAAAAAATAATGTTACGAGGAAAAACTTCATGGGTCGATCTGAACCGCAGCGAAGAGGCTCTGGGTACTATTCAGCAGCCAACCATATGCCTTGACCATTACTTCGCTCAGCAAGTGCTCAGTGAGACCAATGTAATGAGTCTACACAGGATGAGTCGAGAGAGTAAACTTGGATCACTGAGAAATCAAGTCCTAATGAATGTAGATTTTCCAGTTATTGCTTACCTGTAGAATCTCAATAATCTTGAGCTTGGTGTCCATAACTAGCGGGTGTTCTCTGGCCAGCATGAGCGCGGACGCACTTCTCTGTAAGCCGGTGCCGGCGCCACTCGTGGTCGACGAACTCGTGCCTCCGCCTGACTGCAAACAAACCGTCGTTATTATAGCCGGTAAACTTCTATAATACATAGCATCGGTGCTATTTATGTTTTTGTCCAACTATGGAATTAACAAATGAATGTGTCCACTTACATTTCTGGTAACAGTTCCTAATGTGATTGAGGTCATCACAGCACCCATGTCTCCTATACTCCGCAGCACACCACCTTCAGCTTAAATGACAAAACATAAATAATCTCATAATTAAATCCAACAAAACATTATAATTCACGGACTGATAAATAAAGCTGTGTCGTCTGCGACCAAAACACATGACATGTCGAAGAATATTTGAACTATATCACTCAATTCTGAACGAAGTTCACAGAAATCAAGTGATTTGATTGGCTGTCAGAAATAGTTTTGTCAGGTGTTTGGTAGTCAGAAGACATTGTTTAGCACTATTTGAGACAAATTGTTTTAAATAGATATCAATTGGTTCGTTGTTTAGCACTATTTAACACAAATTGTTTTATATAGACATCAATTGGTTCGTGCCCTTTAAAAACATTTACTTACGTTGTTTCGTACATTCCTGTTTCTCCTGTGCTGCTTGCAACAATATTCGGACATTTCAGTATGAGCAGGCGAGTTCATTAATATGTTGGCAGCTTTGAACCTTGTTGTCATTGGAATAAGGTTCTAACTAAACCATCAACATATTAATGAATATAAGCATACACATTAAAATATCAAATACTTGAATATAATAGAATCTTACATTCAACTTCCCCCGATAAGGCATTGGTTTCATTGAGCAGGTCCATAGCAGTCACACAGTCCAAAATGCTTAGTAATGTCTTTGTTAGTCGCAGAAGGTCACTAAAACTGTGAACAAACGACTAATTTATTTATTAGGAATCCCACAGCATGATTTTATGTACTATAAATCTAGCAGACGAAAGAGGCATATAAAATTTGTATATAAATTATAAATAATATCTACAAAATTATAAACTATGTTGAAGAGAAACCCTATTATTTATCAGCAGTATTCAGTATTAGCCAAAATTTGCTGAAACAAAAATCCCAAATAACACTCACTCCGCCCGGAATTCGAACCTAAGTCATAACGATGAGTGGTCTCATATTGCCTCCGTAAATTGGTAAAAGGATTAAACACTCTTTTGTTGTTTGACAGAGAACTGCGGCAAGGTTCCTTCGCACGGTTTCATGCGATCCTATTGGCCCTTTAAACGCCAAATCCGTCCTTTCCATTTGATGGGGTAATACACTTAACTATTATAGTAATTGCAAGTCAATAAAATTATACTTTATTTTCTTACCTATAAAATCCAAAATAGATGAGCTCCCTTGCCAGTTTGACCACTTCAAACGTCAGTTTATTCTGATCGTGGTCACTAAAATACCACGTTTTAGTAACTACATTGCAGAGGTAGTTCTCCACGAAGAGAATGGTGGACGCGAACTGCTCTTTTACTTTCTCACGGTTGGCGTCGGGACCGCCCTTTACACATTGGTAACTGAAATAAAAACAGCATATTAAGACCCAATTTAACATAATAAACGCCACGAGAGTAGAGCAGTACAATTTAACGCGGATTAAGGCGAATTTCACGCAGACGAAGTCGTGGGCAAAAGCTATTAATCAATAAAAATACTGCAAGGAAACAGTGGTGGTTGCTCAGCTTGGATGCTCTGGAGTCTTACATTGCTGCAAGGGCTCCACAGAGCTGGTTTTCAGCAACCACCACGGTTGACGGCAAGAACAGAAAGAAATATATATTTAAAAAAAATATAAGGAAAAACGGACACATGAAAAATTTAATGATGTTAAAAGATTTAAGATACATTTCCTTACACTACTTACTCATGTATATGTATCCTGTCGCACACCTCGGTCCAGAGGCGGGCGTACTTGACAGGAGTGACGGGCTCCTGAGGGTCTCTGTCTGCGTGCAAGTGGAGCATCAGGCGGCAGAACGATGCTCGCACCTCGTACGATAGCGATGCGTTTGACATACACCTGCGCAATAAAATGTGACTATAATTTAAACTAAATAAATAATAAAAAAAAACCGAAACTGAACTGGACCAAATTGAAACGGGAACACCAGCTTTCAAATATAAAGTTTCTTTTTTTTATACTACGCCCACAGCGAACGAACGTATAGTACACCTGATGGTAAGTGGAGTACAGCCTATGGACATCAACAATCCACAAAAGCAGATTATAGATGCGTCGCTGCAGCTGAGGACTACGGTGTTATGCTTCATGTGCCAGTAATTTCAGGACCTAATCTCACCACCAAACCGGAACACAGTAATGGAAGCACTACTATTTGGCGGCAGGTTAAAGGTGAATTATTGAAATCGCTTCGCCCAGACGAAAGTTATGAGGTAACAAACATAAAAAAAATAAGAGACGAATAGAGAACCTCCTCCTTTTTTGAAGTCGGTTAAATATTGATGAGCTCATGGATAGGTTAACGATTGTGGTACTTGATCGATAGGGTAGCTGACTTAAATTAGAAATAAACTCTGTCTATCTGTTATGCACAGCTGAACTTCTGAACCGATCTTGATGCAAATTGGAATGGAGATAGTTCAAGAGATGAGTAAGGACATAGGCTACTTTTTATCGACATACCTACTAGTAGCTAGTAAGTAATAAAAAACATTGAATCGCCTCGCAAAGGGTCGTGTAGTTCCAAAGACACAATCTAGTGCGCCGATAAAGCTTCGGTTTCCTAGCATAGCGGTGTGGAATAATGCGGTCGTAAAGATAACGGTACAATGACGTCACTAGAACGTTGCCTATGTAAAACAAATGTAGTGGTTTCCTAGAGAGCGGTGATCGACCTAACGTATTACATATAAATCGTGTCACGGTAATAGTATTACGGCCGCATTATTCCACACCGCTTTCCTAGGAAATCGAAGCTTTACCTAGCATAGCGGTGTGGAATATTGCGGTCGTAAAGATAACGGTACAATGACGTCACTAGAACGTTGCCTATGTAAAACAAATGTAGTGGTTTCCTAGAGAGCGGTGATCGACCTAACGTATTACATATTAATCGTGTCACTGTAATAATATTACGGCCGCATTATTCCACACCGCTTTCCTAGGAAATCGAAGCTTTACGGACTCGAGAAAAATGTTGAATCAACAATCTCATAACGTTAGATTCGTACAATCAGAATTGTCAGCAAAAATCGTATATTAACAGCTATAATACTCACTTCAATATCAAATGTATATGCAGTTGCGGAGACAAACTATTGAGCGCTAGATATTGTCTGTTGAGGCACATGTTGGAGAACAAGTCGAGCTGGTGGCGGTAGTAGTCCAGGATGTTGGCTGACTCGCAGGACGGGTCCACGCGCGCTTCGGCGGCTAACTCCGAGAGGAGACGGGAACACTGCACGAGGAAATTGGAAATTTCAAAATATAATATCGTTTTCAAAAAATGAAAATTTATCGACTTAAAGCTAGTTACAGACATATAGATTCCATGTGAATGAGGGCTATTGATTTTGGCCTCAGCAGGTGGCGCCACTTTAGAGTAAGGTTTCTTAAAGTTTGTTATTGCTTGACAGACATTTGATTCATCCAAACCATTGAGTTTATATGTTTTTATAGAAGCACAATTCTTAAGGGCGTTTTGAAGACAAACATTTTGTAACAATTTTTTTTATTATCTTCCAATTTCAAGTGGGGACAGTAGTACGTCCGTCTCTCATACGTGCATTATGTACAAGTGCGTTCGATATCGCTCGTTGAAAGTTCATCTTCAGTACGCCATAAAGATCTATGCCTCTATAAACATGTATTTAAACTCAATGACGGCATAGCCAACCCGCAAATAGTGACGTGACGTTTCGGAGACCTCACGCTACACAAGCACGCCTAACGAGGAATTCATATCGGAGATGCTCGCAAGTCTTTATGAAAATTTTGCGCACAATCTCTATACCCACAATATTATGCTAACTCTCATACATATTTCAATGAGAGAAAACAACACTGAAATACCTTTTTATTATTCCATAACAGCATAACTTCCTCTTCTACTGTATATATGTTGTCGACGGGATCCAAAGCTTTGCTATTTTCGTATTTTATGGAAACCAATCTGAAAAAAAAAATATTATTACAAAAAAGCAGCAGTTGCCAAAGTTACCGACGAATGTAGTTTAGCACGAAGTGTAAATAATATTCCACATACATCACCAATATCTATTAAAAACTGGATGACCCCGCGATTATAGCCACGTCCAACGTGATTCTACTCTGCACATCGCCATCTATTGATTTTTTTGGGTAAACTTACCATACCCCTAATTTTCACCCTATTGGGCATACATTTTCATACAGAAGTTCATTTATTTTATTCAAATGAAACTATACAAAATTTCGTGCTAATTTAAAAAAACTTAAAAAATTACGGACTACCTAAACTGTTCAACCTATTTACCACATAAGGAATGGAATTTCCAAAAATCACCTATTGTGTCCCTACCCCATGTAAGTAACCTTCATGGACAATTTAAAGTTTCTAATACCAGTGGTTTAGGCTCTGCGTTGATGAATCAGTCAGTAGGGCCAACAATTATATAAAAATAGATGACGTGAAAAGAAAAGAAAAATTTTATTGGCACCAAACAAAAAAGAAACAATGTAGGAAATACAGTCAAATACAGTCTGTATCAATAGGCCAGCAGCTCAGCATAAAGCTAAGTGACTGCAATGAAATACAGTCAACTAACGCTGATTTTCAGCTGCAGCCCACGAGTACGCTCAAAAGTACTAAAAATAAATTTAATTATAATAATTTGTGCTATAGTGTTCGATGTAGACTATATTATGATGGCAGTTATTGAGCAATTTAATTTATCGTGTGGGTGTGATTCTATGTCTTAAGGAAGTCGATGGCTTCAAAATGTCTTCATTTACGGTTTAAGGTTGATGTTATGATGTACCTGGTCTCAATGAGTATATCGGAGTTGTTGGCGCACAGCACACTCTTGCAGATGAGCTCCTGCGTCACAGCAATAGCCTTCTTGTTGGAGATGCATAGGTCGCTCAGGTAGTCCAGGAACCGGGACTGCCACGTCTTCATGTTCTTGCGGACCAGACCTGGAGGGAATAGAGAGCTTGTATTAGTAAGCGCCAGAAGAGTTGTGAGTTTGTGTTCATTTAAAAATAAAATATGATTATAGTGTTCCACTCACCATGTCGTGATCGAAATTTTTTACCACATTCCTGTTCGATTCTAACTTTTCGTCGACATCACAGCAAATGGACTATACTTATCGTGGCAGAAAAATCTATTCTTATTTATTGTCGTTTAAATATTGAAGGAGTATACAGTATACTCCTTCAATATTTAATCGACAAGCTTTATTTTTTATAAAAAATATCATATATTATAGCACTCATCACTTCACTATGCCTTAATAATGTATACTGTATACATTATACATACCGACGAAAGTCTCGATCTCTGATGCAGTGATGTGCTTCTCCAAAAGCTTCCTGTTGTTGTGCAGCAGCGCCGTGATGGTGTCTTCCGCCAGGATATCATAGCCGATCTGCTTTTGCATGAAGCCGAAGTGCTTCGCTATGTATTCCTGGAACGGAGACGATGAAATTCTGTTAATCATATTTACAATACCGCCGAACTTGATAGATGTCCTGCCGGGTTCAAGCCACTTAGCACGGCAGTTCAAATGAGAATGTAGCACAAAAAAATTTACATCAATATGCATCGTCTATCGGGACTAATAGAAAGATTAATAATGCAATAGTGGGTGTTCTGTGTGTGAAAAGTAAAAAAAAATGTCTGTTAGCGATCATGCTCGATGCAGACCGAATATCTATTTCAATAGTATCTGATCTGATTTTTTAATTTCAGCAGGAACCTGAGATACGTGGACCAACGAAGATAGGAATATAGTTGGTGACGTGCATTATCGTAACAGACATGTAACATTTTTTTTTTATTGTATACTTTTTGCAATTACACTGCAAAAGCGAACTTAATACCCTTGGCATTATCTACTAGTCAACCTTTGGGTGATGCAGGGGAAAACTATGGTATATACTATAACTATATCAACTCTCATTTTCCATAATGTGTACAAACCTGGTTCTTCCTATAGTCCTGTTGGCTGAGTCGGAGTATCCTGTAGCACAGTCTGAAGATATATTTATAAGCGGCGTAGCGCGGGTCGTACAACTCCTCAATTTTAAGGAAAGGCTCGCCTTCTGATGTTTCTTGGAATGGGCCCTGTAAACATACACCGTAGCTTAATTTTAAAGTAAATATACTCAGTCATACGACAAACGTTCAAGCGACACAGAAAAAATATTCAGAAAATTTAACGCCAAGTACTTAAATTTTTGTAAGATTATTAGATTAACACACGTTTGGCGTACGAAACCGGTAAAAATATAAGGCTTGAAATGTTTATGTTAGTAAAAAATATTTTATTCACTTTAGCAGCTGAAAAAGGCGTTCTGAAAATGTATAAGTTGTTGTGTAAGAGGAATATTAACCTACACAATTTATGACACATGCATTTACCTAATAGCTTGCAAGAAGACCTTGAAAGTTCCCTTTGGACTTTCGATCAAGAAATTGTACCTGTAATATCTTGAAGAGCTGCCTCAATATGTACTGTTCTCGGAGCAGTTTCTGGCGGTCTCTGTTAGGGTTCTCCACCACGAGGTCTAAAGCTTCAGACTTGTTGGGTTCGTTCTCGAAGCCGGCTATGAAGTATACTATGTCTTGGAGCAGGCAGGTTAGTGCTCTGGAAGTAGAAAATGAAAGATTTTAAGCTTTATGTACGTCATTTAAAAAAGAGGTTACATTTAAATATCTAGAATTTAAAAAAAACTATTTATTTTTGAAAATTTACGCCACTAGATGTTGTAACTTTGGCAAAAAGTCTTACTGGCAATACTGTCCAATAATTAGCGCTGTATCATGCTGCACGCTTTAATCATATACTCGCTGCATGCAAAAAATACCGACACTCTGACACTTTTGACAGTTATCTAGACCTGACGTCTCAGTGCTGCCGCGTGGACAAAATTTTTCATTCGTTTTAGAATGACTTAATCATCACAATTTTGAGTTATAATCAACATTAATAACATACTAAGAAACAGTTGAAAAAGATATAATACCAGCAGGAATTGAACCTGCGACCTTCTTCACCGCGCAGTCGCTTTATCCAACCAGCTACGGTCGCCTCTTGCCAGGATCCTAAATTTCTCAACTGTATTGTCATTTAGTGACGTCACGTTCATCCATTTGTTCCTATCTTAAGTAGGAAACCAACCAACATGGCGAAGTTGTATTTAGCACAAATGTTGTAAAGAATGAACGCGTACTATATTTAATCTTCTTACTGATTATTTTCATAACATTAATCACTTAATTCAATTGAAATTGAACCTTACTTCCTCTCATTGTGCTCTATATTCCCGAGTTGCAGCTTAGTTGACAATGCTAGGAGTACTTTACAGGCATCGTTGGCGAAATCCAAGTCCCTCACTTCACTCGGTGACACGGATATCAAGGCGAACGCTTCTTTGTCTTCTTTTACTAGGGAACAGCCCACCTGGAAGTAACAAACGTTAGGGATTAATATAAGAAGGAGGGAATACAGAAAACTGGACTATACTGGTTTTGCAGCAACAAATCATGAAGGCAATATTCAATGGGTTTAATTAAGCGCGGGCCAGTAGCTCACTACAATGGGGATAATATCTGGCAATTCAACTACTTGATGTCGTTTATTCTTACGGGTTTCCTAGGCTTGGCGTTAAGTAAAGGTGAAGTTCTTCTACAAAATTAAATGCCAGACTCAGAACTATACTATGGATGTTGTGGATTGTTATGCATAGTCTATGGAAGTAAATAACAGTAATCTTCTCCATTGTCCAATAGCGCCGTCGCTTCAGCTTGATTTTAGACAGTCAGCATTTGTCTATTGTCCTTATGCCGCCGGTCTTGAGTGATGGCGCGGACTATGCTAAATAGCGTCTATAACTTCTTACCTTGGACATGACGGGCTTCTCTTCATCTTTGTCAATAGGAATGGATGTAGAGTGTACCCACGTGTGTGTGCAGAGGTGCTGCAACCTGAAACACGATTTAGGATTTACCACTATATGCTAGCTGGTCTCTGCTAATATTATATCAACGTTGTCCACTGGTATATATATTAAGTTTTATCGGAGAAGTTACAAATTAAAAATGTATTGCGTCTTGCGCCAATAGTTTTAGGGGTGTATAAGAACCCGTAATCTAAACGCCACCCGTCACTATTTAAGTCGGAAACACATATACGTGTCGTGGCGTGTCGTGACCACCAGAACGTATATTTTGTATGAAACGACACGATACTAAAGTGTGTTTCTACCTATACAATATGTATGCTACCGAATGCGCCAAGACGTGTTAGTGTATTTCGGACATTATAGTGACGGCAGGTTATATGTGAGATGGTCGTATCTTCTCCTCCTACCGTCTCAAAAATTCAAATTTATATTTACTAACGGCGTAGGTTTAATCATGATCATAGATAGTTTGGACACCTACTGACCTGACATAACTACTTTGGGGAACTGGAGTATCAGAATGTGTCATAGTGGTGGGGTCCAGTTCGAACAGCGTGGCTATTTCTGACGAATGAGGCACTGACACCAGCTGGTATGCTGGCTCACCAGGATCCACAGGTTGGTCACTGAAAACAAATAGTGATAGAATCAAATATAAAATAAATTTACAGTTATGGCAACAAAGTACACCCATTCATTTCTATGTTTCAAACTAAAAACATAACTTCGCCTAACTCGTCTCATCATCAGAAGAGGCCCGTGCCCGTATGTATTAATAACAGGGCTGCTATTATAAAATGGGTAGGTTATTTTACAACTTTTTCGTTACAAATATAAATGAATTCTACTTACGGCGGTCTATTACATGCTTCGGCAGCTAGATAGTGTCCAGTGGCCAAATGCTTGAACCTGAATATGGAGTTCCAGTGGCCAGCGCCGCCCCGACAGGGATCGTGTTGGACCACCTAGAAAAACAAAAACAGTGACAACCAGTAGCATATTAGACCATCTTATCAGTCGCCTTCAGCGCATAAATGTTCTACAAAACGCGCGGTGGCAATGGGCTCTTTGACAGGTTTTTAAAATATATTTTATATTATTTAGTAGCGGTTGAGGAACCCAGTAAAAGTGTATTTTTTAATTCTGGTACCTACATATTTGCTGAAAAATATCAAATTCAAAATTCAATAAAAAAACAGCGCACCAAAGCGGAACTTTGACAATATGGCGGTGCAATGGGCTCGGTGACGTCACATGCCTGTAAATATTGTGATCTCGTCAGTCTACGGTAGTATAAATCATCTTTGATGTTTACAGGCAGATGACGTCGTCATAAACCCGACCAATCAGCAGCGTTTTGTGTCACGTGACAATCGTTCATAAATATGCATTTTTATTTACGGAATTTAAAATATAATAAAATAATATTTTCAACTTACGTTAATAAATAACCATTTTTAAACACAAAATCTATACGGATTACAGTAATTGATAATTAGAATAAGATCTAAATGTAAAGAATGTGTTAATCTAAATGGTACTGAATAAGTATTTTATTTTTATTTATTTTTTTATTTTTATTTTATTATTCAAATTCAAATTCAAATTCAAATCATTTATTTTCATAGGCCCCAGGAGGCGCTTGAACACGTCAAAACATTACAAAAAATGATATAAAAGTAAATAATAAATAATACTAAATTATACTAATTACAATGATTTGAATAACCGGGGCTCAGATTAATTTTAATCAAACTGTTTAGAATCGAATTAAAATCAATCTAAGTACCAGCTCCGATGGGTATTGCATTATGAGAAGAGCTGGTGAGAAACTCATGTGCACCATCTTTTAAAATGAAAAATATAACAATATAAAAGTACATAAAAAAATCACATAAGAAGAGCAATTCATTTCCAAATACTATTATCATTTATGTAATACTATAGTAAGCTTTTTGACATAATTTAATTTTAACATATTTTTTAAATTTACCTATCGATAATTCTATTGCTTCTAAAGGAAGTTTATTGTAAAAGCGTATACATTGACCTGGAAACGAGTTAGAGATTTTATGGAGCCTAGTAGTGGGCACAGCGAGTTTGTTTTTGTTCCTTAGATTTAATTTATGGAGATCACTATTTTTCTTAAATTTCGTTTGGTTTTTGTGAACGTACATTAAATTTTCGTAAATGTATTGAGAATGTAACGTCATAATATGTATCTCTTTAAATTTATTTCTTAGTGTCTCCTTGGGACTCATCATATAGATAGCTCGAATAGCTCGTTTCTGGAGCACAAATATTGAATCTATATCCGCGGCACTACCCCAAAGCAATAAACCATATGACATTATACTGTGAAAATAGCTAAAATAAACTAAACGCGCAGTGTCAACATCGGTCAGTTGACGAATTGTTTTTACGGCGTAAGCTGCTGAGCTGAGTCTACCAGACAACGTTTCTATATGTGGGCCCCATTGTAATTTAGAGTCTAATGTTTTATTTAAAATTAATATTATTATTTAACTCTCACTCACCTCAATCTCCCACAGCGCTTTACTGCTAGTAGCAGCAGTAGCACTGGACCTTCCCGTAGTCCTCAAGAACACGTGCTGCCGTTTCTGGAACTCGTCCATAGTCAAGAACTTCTCCTGTTCGGCGTGGAATAACCGCACCACGTCACCGCCCTTGAGGATCTCTTCTTGGTTCTCCTTGTGCTCCAGGAAGAGGGTCACCTTCCAGGATGTTGAGGAGTTTACTACATTCACCTGTAAAATGAACGTTAAGAGTCAGTAATTTTAGTAATTTTTTAACTTTATTATTATATAAAACACAAAAAGGCATAGCAAAGCTAAAATTTTGCTTTAAAATATTACAAGTATTTGATAAAAAATGCGTCATCTCTCGACATTATTGTGTTGATCTAAATTCAAACGTACTGTATGTGACTAAGTGACTTATCACTCATCGCATACGTGGCGTTAAAACTAAGTAAGGTTCGTCTAGCTAAGGTATATATGTATATATACATGTATATACATATGACGCTGGCACAAAAAGAGTTAAGAAATGAACGATATCAGTTAATTCTGACGCAAGTTAGCAGTAATGCAGTAATCAAGCTATTTCATTGGTTTTCGAAAATATTTTGTGAGATGTAATATGTACTAACCTCCATGCATCCAACATTGTCAGGCAGTTCGTGGTTAGAGGATACGTGGAGGACTTGCTGCCCCGCGTTCACGGGGTTCATTATCACTTTGTCACCCACCACTACATTGTCACCTGAAAACAAAATCATAATAATAACAGACTGCTTTTATGTCCTTCACACACTACTGGCTTTGTCCATTCTTCTTTCTTCGTTCAATCCGTTCTTCTGTGGAATGCGCTACCTCTGGAAATCAGGATGGCAACAACTCGTTACAGTTTTAAGGTTAATGTGCGTAAACTCTTGACTGAGCAATTGGCAGAATCATCATAATATTTCTTATTTATCTTATATAATTATCAACTTCTCCTGTAAGGCTAACCTGTATAATTATGTATATATTATTATTATTTTATTTATAAATGTATGTATTTAATATATTATAAATTATTATATATTTTTTATTTTTTTTCAGTACAATGTATATTTATTACGTATTTTATATAATATGTACTTCGTCTATTTACATATCAATAATTATTCATTTGTCTTATCTGCACCTACCTATGCTTATCTCTGCACCACCCTAGGTTGACTGTAAGAGAATGCCATAAGGCATTAAGTCCGCCTATGTACTATTTATTTGTGCAAAAGTTAAATAAATAAAATAAAATAAATAATATTTGAAGCAAGGTTCAGAATTATAAACATGCATACTACAAAAATATAGTGGCAAATCGCACAAAGAGTCAGACAAAACACTACTATTAAAACAATAAACGGGTGTTCAAGATTATAGTCGAAAAATTGGAGATTTTCGAGTTTATTTAAAGTGCCTTATAATAAACTCTAGTCATTAACTCACAGTAAATCCCGTCTAAAGCTACACTTTAGAAACATATTTTATGGAAGTTTCCTTTTCATACGAGCTAACGGAGTGGTAGCTGATATTAAGTAGTAATCATCGCTTACGAGTTGCTATCCATTCTAGTCATATCGGTTAGAGAATAACTGGGATATTAGGGCCACGTAGTTGAACGTGACGCTAGATATAGACTCGTTTGCTTATGACCACGATCAGTGAGATTCGATCAAAACTGTCGAGCAAAAAAGGTATTTATGCCATTAAAACATTTACGCGATTAAGACCCGTGTTTACAATATATAATTAAGATATAGACAGTTCTAGTTTTATAAACTTAGGGGGCGTCCATAAATTACGTGAAGTGTTCATGTTAAGGGGGGGAGTTGGTCGAGTCAAATCTCATCTAATCTTACGTTGGAGGGAGGGTCTCGGCAAACATCACGCTTTTTTTTTCTGATTGAAACAAAAAAAAACTCTGAGCAATATTAATTACTAGTCTTAACTAGTCGTAAATAAAAGCACGAAACAAATTTATTTTTTTCTTTTTACAATAACAATCCAACGCGTTTACGTAAGAAACTCACATTTTGAAAATGTCACGTGAGATTGGGGGATGGGGGAGAGGGTTGATTAAAATCTCACGACATCTCACTAGGGGGGGAGGGACGGGCAGAAAATTTAAAAAAACACCTCACGTAATTTATGGACGCCCCTTATCCTTTGTAACAGTTTGTTTTTAATGTTGCGTCATCATTAAAATGTGTGCTTACCAGTAGACCTTAGCTTGTAGAACGGCATGACATAGAACCAGGAGCCTTCGTTGCCATTCGCGTCCAGATGTACACGCATAGCATTCTTCTCTAGCAGAGCGGGCAGTCTTTTGTTTACCTAAATCAAATTTAAAAAGTAAGTAAAAGCATGTTAGAGACCACATATACAAGCGGTTATTGGTCGACGGGAGCCACCGACCGTGTGTTTAAACTTTAAACAGGAGGTAAGGTACTACTCGGGCAATAGTAAACCGTATAAGTATTGCCACATAACAAAACTCAAAGTTTTTATTATTAACTAGATTTTGTTTCTTTTTTTAAAATTTATTCTAAATATTCCAGCACAGATACTCTATATGTCCTGGAATATTTGTTTTGCTTAAAAAATCGTAATAAGCAATACAGTAGACAAAAGTCGCTAAACCTTGTCAGTTTTAGTTAGAATTCGCAGTCCCTACGGACCGTACTGCTAACACGGTACACAAAGCTTTTGTGTAATCAAAATGTGCGAGCACGTATACCGTTTGTGCACTGCACGTTCGTTGATGTGTCGCGTCGTCATGATAGTTTGTGCTAACATACTAGTGAAAAGCACGTTTCTCAACGCTTCTTTTTTAATTAGGATGCTAACTACACGATCGGACTGGCCTGGCCATTAAGGGTGGTAATCGCCCGTGGTGATGTCGAAACACGGCTTTGCGAAGTGGAATAAACCTCTCCCTAACCTATTAGCACTGAGTCCCAGGCTCTTTGTGGGAATCAACCCTCCCGGTATTGAGACCAGAGCGAGCCCATCAAGACCAGTTTAACCCTGGCTAATTTTACTGTTAAATCACACCCACCGGTTTCGGTCTTACCCCATAAGATAATCATCAGAGCTTGTGCCGGCGGTAGCTTGTTGTATTGTCCTGATGGTATACATTTTTTGCTGTCTTTACGAGTCCTAAGTTATAATGAGATATAAATACTCACAGTGAGGTATTTGTTAGACTTGACGTGCAGCAGTTGAATGACGCTGCCGTACTGCACGACCGTCCCCAAGCCCAGTAATTTCTTGTTCTCCATATCATTTTGTTTCTTCTCGATCTCAGCGGCATGCTATGGAAAATATACAGTAGTTTTATTAAAATAAAAAAAAATAGTATATTAAATGTAACCCGGCTATGTAAAATGGAGGAAACATGAAAATATTTCAGATGAAAATCCAGAAATGCTTTGGTATAAAAATAGCCAAGATAGAGCCGTGCTCGCACCCACTCACTGTATACCGACCATGATTATGTGGGAACCAAGAACATCTCCGTTAAACGGACATGGTAGGGTAACAGTGGTTGCGACCACGGCCCCACCTTGATAGAGTTGCAATCTCGAGTTTATCAAAAGCGTTATTATCATCTAGCAGCCCAGATTAATGAATTTAAAGAGTAATAGAATCGCAGTTTCTTTATATCAAACTAGCTTCCGTCAAGCCAGGTGGTACGTCGATAAAAAGTGGTCTACATTATCTTCTGGCGAACTAACTATCTCCATGCCAATTTTCATTAAGATCAGTTCAGTAGTTTCGATGCCTATTCAGTACAAACACATAAACAAAAACATATTTCCTCTTTAAAATATGTTAATTGAGTAAAGACAAATGCAGCCGAAAATGAAACCCGTTTAAAATCAGCAATCCCTTCATAAATCCCTTCATAACACTTTATTTTCGCAACGAACAACTCATATTTCCCCCGGTTCAACATCGTCCCCTTTTAGTGTCAAGTGCGATCGTTGAATAACAGAGCACGGTGACATTGCGATGGATAGATTGAGTGACAGCATTCACTATTGATGTAGGTTATTGTTTATGTTCGCGAATACTTGTGCAAAATTGTGAATAGGCATATACAGCTGCACATCAACTTATACATTTTCAGTGAAAGATAAAGATAAAAAAACACACATTACACACATTCCAAATACACACATTCACTCACTCAAGCACACCCAGTCTCAGGAAAAATCTTGGCAAATCACACAAAGATTTGTCCCATGTGGGGATCGAACCAGTGCTGTGGAGAGCGGCGAGGCGACCGCTTAAACCACTACACCACACGTGCAGACAAAGATGGTCTCGCATTGTGCCTTGTGAGATCAGCTTATACTGCAAATGTATAGGTTGACCGGTAGCCATGCACAAGCATGTTATGTATTTGCGACATTCAGGCACTAAAGATAGATATTTGTTTCGCCTTCGGTGCCGGTTGCCATTTAAAGATCTCTAGCAATCGTTACGGGTAGTCAGGGGACAAGTTAGACAACTAGTCTTACGAAAAGTAACGTTTCACCTCGTAAAGGCTTGTAGAGGTTTCATGATTGTCGCTTAACGTAACATACTGATATTCTGCTAAAATCCATTCTTATGGAAGTCGATCAAAATTTATTGGGAAAAAAAGAATCAGAAATGATCGTTTTGAGAACATTAAATTGATATAAATGTTACCAAATGACCTGAAGCATAACTTCAAACTACGATTTTCAAATATGTCTATAAAATGACCAAGCCAGTATCCACTAATTCCTCAATATCAAGAATATCACAATTTCGTGTTGTGATTTTAATTTAATTAGGTTACACAAGCCCTTCATTTCGGCAATAGAATGGGGACAGGACCAAAAGTGGGTCAGATGACAGAATTAATACACGAACCGTGTCTTGTGGGAATCTATAAACTTATCAACGCGGTTTCCGACACTTGACATTTCACGTGGAAATATTCTACGAGATAAAATCGATATATTTTTTGACTAGTTTGTATTATGTATGAGTGAGACTAACTCCAGCTAGAAGACTCAAGCTCAAGTTTTATTCGATTTCACATGGTAGAATCGAAGGTATTATACAGTTTGGATACATAAGGTCATTAACACAGATTCTAGACGTGATCTAAAAAAGTATATATGTATTAGTATCAGTTATTATAATACGCATAGTACAAGCTCTGCTTAGTTTGGGACTAGATGACGTTGTGTGATATTTATTTATTAATTTTATTTATTTCCTGGTTACAAAAATAACTAAAAATAACAATATTTCACATTTAATGATCTTAATTGATTTTTAATGTCAAAATCCACCCCAAAGTGGTAAAAGATAGTTATTTCTTTCATCAATAAATGTACAGAAACAAATCTGATTAGGTATTAATAAGATTTCTGTAAACGAATACCGTAGTTTTAAGTAGGTATTTACAGTCGAATGACCGCTGGTAGTATTTGAGAGGAGCAAAGCTACTTTGAAACAAACAACGTTGTTTGCAGACGTTTCCGTTCGAGAGCACTTGTTGAACGGTCAGGAGCCACGAGCTGTTCAACAGATCTGATATAATGATGTTAAAAAAGTTAAAAGAACCTATCTTTAGATCCGAATGCACTATTTTATGACCGCAAGGTATGCTAGTAAATAATAGCCTAATTAAGGCTATAAGCTACATTTGTGACCCGATAGTTTTTTTTTTCTTTAAAAAGTCGACCTAGGAATAACTCCTGTGTCACGGGGGTGTTCAAAACAAATCTTTGCGAATCACACAAAGATTGGTCCCGAAGATTGGTTGGTGGTTGGTGTGGGGATCGAACCCACAACTCCAGCGTAGTTGAAAGCGGCGAGGCGACCGGTTTAACCACTACGCCAACCGTGCACTTCATATAGTTATCATAGTTTTTTAAAAGAGTAACAAACATCTACACATCTACACAACTACTACTAAGTTTGTGAATGTTCTTAAAAACTTAGTAAAATGTTTTAAGATGCAAATTATGATAGGTAAGATATCCTAAAGTTAAGGACGACACCGAGGCGAGGAAATTAAGCGAAGAAAACCAAGTCTGTACATAGTAGAAAACAGTTTCAATCTAAATTAGCAAACTACTAAAAGTAAAAGCTTGCTTGCTTTAATATTCACTTCAGGTTTGCGAAATGAGTACTGGAACAGAGGCAAACATCATTTGCAATTATTTAATTAAAACCTCCATTTAGTTTGCGTAGAGGACTCTTGTTATTGCATGTAAGTGTACAATCATATTGTTATTTTAAAATTTGATGTAGTATGCGGTTTTTGCAGTTTTGTTGGATATAGGCAAGAGTTTACCTACCCGAATACGGGTACCACATAATAATACCTTTCTCTAACAACAAGGATGTTAAATTTCATTTTTTGTTTTTTTTTTATACTACGCCCACAGCGAACGAACGCGTAGTCCACTTGATGGTAAGTGGAGTACATCAACAATCCACAAAAGCAGATTATAGATGGGTCGCTGCAGCTAAGGACTACTGTGTTATGCCTCATGTGCCAGTAATTTCAGGGCCAGATCTCACCACCAAACTGGAACCCAGTAATGGAAGCACTACTATTCGGCGGCAGATTAAAGGTGAGACGGTGGTGCTGCCGCCCTCGAGCTCATTTACAAGAGCTCTATCACCAGTAAAAATTTGTTCGGGAATGGAGATTTAATTTTAGTCAAAAAAAGTTGCCCGTCGAAATTAATACTGACCATGTACGGAATCTGTGGTTTCTAAACATGTCGCTAAATAATCGAATAAATTAAACATTTAAGGAAATGGGCTCCCATACAACAAACGAGATTTTTTGCTCGTATCAGCTCGATGTTGATAACGGTATCGGATAGACGCTTGAAATATTCACAAAATATTTAGTAATATATTTACTTTAATAAAAATTAAAAAAAAACATACACATATATCCGTAACGCATGAAAATAATGTTAAATAGCACACAAAGTTAGCAGTTGTCCGTGAGTAAAAAAGCCGCAAAACAGTACCCAACGGAACAACGAGTTAATCCGTTTAGTTAGTCAGTGCGGCAGTAGCGATATTAGACATATTTTTTGCCGTTTATATAGATAAAGGTACGGTACCCTTCGTACGCAAGTCCGACTCGCACTTGGCTGGTTATAAATGCACAATCTAAAACTGTTCGGGATAAATAAGAGTAAAATGTTCACAGGAATCTCTTAAGACAGTATTTTACGGTACTGTCGCAATTTTATAATAACACTTAATCATTCTGATTCTGTCATGTTCAACAAATTAATGACACAAAGTCCCTAAATTACTTCCATACACGTTGTCTAATACTGCTACACAATTTTAGCTCTTGTGACAAAGTCATTAGGATGCTTTATTATGTTGTTTTAATAAAGTGGAAGTCAGTTAACAGAAATTAAAAAGTTTCAATGGCTAAGAGTGAATTATTACAAGAGGTGTCCTTATTCCAAGAAAACTGGCAATAAGGTGAGTTTTTTACGTGATTTAGTAGGCAGGATTTCCATAAAGGGACCCATGTAGATGTAAGCTATGGGTCTGTTTATGGAAATCCTGAATTACAATAGATGTAAGAGCTCCGTGGATCAGCGTGATTTGAATTTCAAAACAAGGAATGCAAAGATCTTACGTAGGCAACGGATTCAGCTGCTTAATCGACTTACCTATAACATAATATAAATATCTCACAATTTACACACAACGCCATCTAGTCCCAAACTAAGCAGAGCTTGTACTATGGCTACTAGAATAACTAATACTAATACATATATACTTTTCTTTTGTAAATACATACTTAATAAACATAGAAACACCCAGACTAAGACAAACCCTCATGTTCATGCACTCAAAGATTTGTTTTAGCCCGAATCGAACCCGCGACCACGGCGTCGAAAGCAGGTACACTACCCACTCCGCCATCCGGTCGTCGATATGGAGCATATACATAGCTATGTTTGACATATTTTTATTAATTTTAGAATACAAAATAGAGTTTGGATCTAGGTCAAAAGATTCTGCAATGTTTTATAAGAAGGAAAGAACTTTACAATTTATCCAACAGGAAAAAGCATTGCTAAATTTGGAAAATGAAGACATTTTGAGACTCGGAAATAATCGTGGAAAACAATGTATTTTTTTCAGCGAACTTCTGAACAAACATTACCCAGTCAAGTCGGATAGAAGACTTTTATTTGTTGAGAACTAATTAAAGCGATAAAATAAGATCGGTGGAAGTTCTTGCGAACGTTTAATGAGATCAAATAAACCTATTAGCGCAAACATTTACCTGTTTATATTGATTTAGATAAGTGTTTGGTTATTTACTTATTTATTAAAAAAAGTTTTGAAAATAAATTGTTCTCTAAGCCCGCGTATAAACTGGCCTCAATTAAATTTCACGTTCCTGAGGTGAAGTTGATAGTAGACTATAATAATATGCTAATAAATATGTCCATTAGCTACATGTGTGCAAAATAAAGTTTCACCGACCTGACAGTCGACGTGAAAGAATAAACAGACATATAGCTCCCTTAGCACGGCTTGTCACTCTTGACATTTCAATTTGATTATGACGTAGTTATCAACATAGACTGAACAACCAATATGGACACGTAATGATCGCAAATATCGATGCAAAAAAGTCTACCAAAAGTCACGGCGGAGCGGAAGGGGTAGATTGTTCCGCGCTAGTGTCAAATTCTAGGATTTTACAACTAGTTATTTATATGATTTAACACATATAAACGTACAGTGGGCCAAGCAATTAGGTATACTATGACGTAGAAGTTTTTGCTCTGCAAACCTCATTGCATGGCCCACTGTACATCTCTTTCGTCTATTGAAGTTTCTTTGTTGATAACTGCGTCATTTACGAATCTAAATTTCAAGATAGGCAAGCCGTGCTAAGGAGCGAGAATCCTTACAAACTTTCGCATTACAATATTAGTAGAGCAGTCATATTAAACGGCTTCAATCAGATATATTAGGGTCATAATGGATAATATCCCAGGATATTACTTTTTAGATATCGTAAAAGCCCGAATACGGAGTATTATCGCATTATCTGTCTTGAATATCAAATAACATATTAAAGGTTTCATCCGAAGATTTGGGGCGCATAAATCTTTTATTAGATTCACGAAACAGGTAAGCGTTACGTTCATGGGAACAATCATCTTATTTATGAAAGGGCCAATATCTAACGTTTGTGAGGAAGTGGAATAGATGTGTTTGAATATCTATCAAAAACTACACCACGTTGTTATTTGATAAAATTTTGCACACATAAAGCTTGGAGAAATTTAAGTGAGGCCTATGTCCAATAGCGGACGTCGTTAGGCTAACATGATGATGGCGATGATGTTGATGAATAAGTTATGATATAGAAGGTACGATACAAAGGGCTGCTTCAAATTAAAACCACCCGCTAAAACTTCAGCTGTTGTATAGTTATACCAGTGGACGGAATACGAACTACGTTCTCAATATCTCTTGTACTAAAGAGGTCCTACATTTAGTCAATATAGCTCACGTTGCGTTCTTAAACCATGAGAATTCTCTTGAAGAACACTTCTTTGCTACGAATTTACGATACCAATTTCCCCTAAGCGACACATCCTTATATTTCACGAAATATTCCAATTCTTTTGGAGAATACTTCACAAGACAATTTAACAGTGAGTTTTCTCTAGCAGCGCTGAAGTCAGCTTTTTTTAGCCTTTGTTTTATGAAGTATTGGAATAAAGTGCGAACGAGTGGCTGCTTATAATATTTAGAAGTAGCTTTTGTTATTGACTCACTTAACGGTACCTTCAGGAATCTGAACATAAGGTAGATGCGTTCTTATAGCACATGTTTGTTCCTTGATGTAGCGATATGTAATCTCTTGAGGATTACGGATATTCGCGGATTTAGATAGAGAATTCGGAGACGCCACTTCGCTGTATAACCAGAGGAAAACAATCAATGACGTGCAATCAGTAATTAAGTTCTGAAGTGCCAATTTTCGATTTATTAATTACTAATTTCCGTTCGCGACTCTGCCCGCGTGGTATGTTGATAAAAAGTAGCCTATATTATATCTGGGGCCTTGAACTATCCCAACACCAATTTTCATTACGATCTGTCCAGTCGATAATTTTTGGGTAGAAACAAACAAACAATTATTCCTTCTTTATAATTAGTAGATTGAGGTGAATGCTCTCTTGATCTATCTTTCAGAGTTTTATTAAGCTTTTGTTTTGTGAAACTGGAATAGATGCGAACGAACGGGAGCTTGAAATTTCCCGCTCCGTTGTAAATGTACAAAGTTAAATGAGATCCTGTGTTATGCTAATGTGTGAGTTACGTTTACGCCCCTTTGCTTACGGGAAATGTGAAACTTTATAAGCAATTTAAATTGCACTGAGTCTGAATTGACATCTACTTTTATCAAAATATTTTTTTCGAGCCAAGCTATGCTTACTACTAGACTAGGTAACCAGTTTAAGAGACCTCTCGTATTCATTCCAGTCCTACTGCTGAGTAGGAGCCTTTTCTCGTGATGAGAAGGTTTGAGCCATAGTCCAGCAGGTACTTATACTTTTGAGCAAATTTTGTATGCGCTTTATGGTATGGCATTTTCTGAAGAAGTTTTTCTTCACCGTTAGCAAGCAATAGTAAATGTATGGTGGTTGTATACTCACGTGTAACCTCTTGAGCAGTCCTGTGTCAGTGTTGGAGTTGGCGGATTGTTTGGCAGTGTTCCAGAACTGCTTCTGGGCGGAGTAGCGGTTCATAGGACATATTTTGAACAGGCAATCTAGAAACAAAAGGTATTCGTGAGAATGCAGATCAAATGAGTCGTAATGGGTGCCCCTGATAGGTCGGGAAGCAAACGCAGCCACCCAATGTCCATGGATCCAGCAGGAGGGCAAGTCGAACATATTTTGTTAACTTTTGTTTGTTGTATGTGTAAATACGTAAGTACTTACATATACGACTTTCAGGGAAGGGGCAGCTGTCTTCACCTGCCCTCTTCCTTAAGAACGCCCATGCAGATGTCGCTCAGGTAATGAGCCAAAATTAATGGAAATTAGCATTTTTGTCAATCGAACCATTTTAAAGTAAACTTCTCCATTAGAACATGTTATACTACTCACGTAAATAAAGTGTAGGGAGAGCCACGAATAAATTCTCAGTATAAACAAGACATACAAACATTTATTGTGTTCGATAATTCATTTAGCATAAAAACCATAAAAAAAATTATTTATTATGATTGATAGAACGCCAGAAGCAATCACACTATCTAATGGTCCCAATGACAAGGCCAAATACACACATTCACTCACACAAGCATACCCAGTCTCAGAACAAATCTTTACGAATCACACAAACATCTGTCTCATGTGGGGATCGAACCCACAACACCTGTGCAGTGGAGAGCGGCGAGGCGACCGCTTAAACCATAACACCACATAGTTACACACTATACCATAAGTTCTTGTACTACGAATCGTACCCTGCCAGACCCGTCGATCCTCATTCGCGGTCTCCTATACCAAAAGGAAATGATTTACAATATCAAAGGAAATCACTTCAACATCACATCTTACCTTTCTTCCATTTTAATTTCCGCTGAGAACAAGATGAACAGCCACAATGTGCTATTCATTATAATAACGAGACGCGATATATTTAAGCGACACATTTAACTGGCCCCAAACGTTTCACGTAATTAATTAAATAACTTTGCTTTATGGCTGTGAGAATTGTGGCATTTGTGGCTGCCACGCAACCGTGGTTTTATTTCGTTTTGAATACCTTTGAAACACAGGGGCTAGTTAGTGTTGAACATCGGATTATAACTCACTCAAACAATGTGGAATTCAAGAGAGTGATATGTTATTATTGCATTTGGATACACTAAATAGTTTTATTATAGCGATTTTATGAATAGCAGAGTATAACTTTATTATTACAGTTACTGTACTTTTGATTAGATTTTTTTTTTTGGATTTTCAAAACTTTTTAGCTTATTGGCTGAAATTTTTTTATGAAAACCTCTGATGTATAACCTCAATGTGTGACCCGGTAGATGGCATTAAAATCCTACTATCCCATAGGTTAAAATGGGGGATGCTCAAAAAAAAAAAATAAGCAGAGTTACGTTTTCAATATAATTGTAAATTACATTTCTATAGAATCTTATAACATTTTTGTCATAAATATCTTTTTTACTAACACAACATATTTCAGTCCATATTTCGCCGAGTATCGTGTGACATGAAATTTAATTGCACCATTTTCCCTCAACACGGGTTTGATCCAGCTAATCCGGAGCTCAAGGTAAGCACTAAGCTTAAGTGCCCACATATTGTGACGACACTGACGGATACATTTAACCCTTATGAAAGTTTCGTATAGGGCACAGATATAGATCTACATAGATAACGCAAGTATCACGATTTGTATTGAAACCAAGCGTGCCGACTTTTTAATACCTATTGTGACGTCACAGCCGAAATTTTGTGACAGGAAATCCAAACCGATTCAAAGACACCGATGCCGCCGATGCCCATCCGCCCAGTACGTTCAACTGGAGCCGTCCGCTATGATTTTCTCTGACAAAAGACGCGCGTGGACTGAAGTTAGCGGCGACCAACCTCGACGCTTGGTCGGGGTTGAGACACGCGAAGTACATGCATTTGCGTTATCTATGTAGTATAGGGAATTCAGAGTTTTAGGATAAGACATTTGTGAAAGACAAGTAAATAATACTTATATCTTTATGAATACTGTAGACCTGTTTGTACCTAATAGCTCCATGGATATAAAACTTAGTAGAAATAGAATCTATCACTGCGGTAGCTCTTTTGCTCTTGTCACCTGAGTTTAGACACAGTTTGATACATAGATAACCGCATAGAAATGGGAAGCACAGACAATTCGTCGAATTTAATTATAATTCTACAAAGAATCAAACAACACTTACCTACTTCGTTGGTATTCGATTACATCTCTAATCACAAAGTGTATACAGTTAAGGGTGTTATAACAACTACATCGATCGGGCGTCAATCGATGCTTTTGACGTTTAAAGAGACAATAAGATCGCGCAACGCATGCGCAGCGCTCTGTTTTGCGTCGATCGATGCATCAATCATTGTAGATGTAATAACACCCTACCCTAAGCCTTAACTTAACAAGTCTCGTTAGATGATTTCCTTTCTTAATAGATGTAACGCTGAAGGGTTTCCACGTAGACAAAGTTATAAACATCGAGTCATCTAATATTCAAACCACTTAAAACTTATCTCAAACGAACGTTACGAACACGCTACGCACTAGAGATGTGAAAGAGATGTTTTACTCGATCATATCGATTTACTATACAGATTTATTATACAGATATAATTTAAGAGTATGAATATCACATAAAGGAAAGTAGTGGTAGTAGTTGGCTGTAGCTAATGAAACTTGCTTTTTCGGCAAAGTAGAGCAATTTTCACAAGTTCAATTGTACAACCATAAACATTATACGTTATATTTAACTGGCGACATAACAGTTCGCATAGGGTTTATGATCCGATGGAAACAATTCGTCAAGGATAGTTTAATTGTCACTTAATATTAACGAAATGAGTTAGTTCGGATATTACTCGATTGTTCTATAATTTGGAACGATTACTTGGTATTCCGATAGTCGAAAGATTCAAAGGCGACTACACTACCCATCCCTTATATAATATCAGGTTAGTGACTTTAAAAAAGGTTGTTTAACTTACCTCGGAACTTTTTGGGCGGATCAGTCAGGTCGCCTGCTTCGGGGCACACCACGCACCTGTCATCTACCAACCTGTAAAAGAATACTATATTAGTAAGGTAAAGGGCAAACGTTTTAAAATGAAGAAGTGAAAATGTTCTAGATTTGAATTGGAGAAGGAGGTTTTATAGATACCTATGCTCAGGGATTGAACATATCCCGGCTCACTTAATTTGTTGCCAAATAGTTTTTGCAATAATGCTCCGGTGGTGAGATCACGTCCTAAAAATTACTGGCACATGAGGCGAAATGACTCAAGACGCATCCTTTATGATGATTTCGTTGACCTTGTTGATTATTCCATTGACTATAACTCCGTTTACCAAATAAGTTGCAACAATTAAACAAGGCAATCTAAAAATTCGGCACTCAAAAGAGTTTTAGGTATCTAACGGTATGTTCGTCCTGGCCCCATTAATAATGGTGACCCGAATTCCGTTTGTGCTCACGATTTGCAGGCAATTGGTTCCTACGACTAGAAATTCAATCGCTGGACGAGGGTAGTTCCGATTGTGAGCTCAGAACTCGATAGAGCCACCCATGAATGAAACACGTACGAATACACGCACGTAGAGTTAGACAATAGAGAATATAAGTAATGTCTAATTTGAAAGCGGGAGAGGTTAACAAAAGAAAAATATTGAATTAGTCGATTCAACACGAGGGTTGAGTTAATAGCAGGAATAGTCGACTAGAGACCCCATGTTTAGCTGCGGTATTTCATACATGCGTGATTTGTACACAGGCGTAGGCTTAGGTAAAAAAGAAGCTAAAAAAAAAAAAGCTTAAAAGTTTAAGTTTTGAAAGTTAAGCTAATCATTACGGTTTGATAATTGCGTAATCAAATCAAATTTATTAAGCCCCAATATCACAGGTGTTAGATAAACCTTATTGGCAGGATAAGCATTATTCAAATTATGAAATACGGGTGTTACTCACGTAATGTTGGTCTATTTAGTCGACCGCGGTTTCGCCTATACGTCTAGGCATTATCAAGAGAGACTAAATAGACCAACATTACGTCAGTTTTAATAAAAATAGGATAAGCATATAACACACATAAATTAAAGTGACAGCTGTGTTCTTTTTTTAAGTATAGCTTGTGTCACTTTTAAATTCGGTTAAGATCTATCCGGTACCTTAGAAACTGGTCCTTGATATTAAATTTTAAATCATGCGTATTGGGACCATTTTCAATGCTTCTTATTTTCATCTTGTAACACCAAGATAGCGCTTGAAGGCAGCTTTGTTGCAACCTTTCACTACATTCTCGCTACGAAAAACTAACGTAGCGTTAAAAGAGCTACAAGTAAGGTCTTTGTAGCGTTTATGCCTTTTCGCAATGTGCTACCGCGGTGCTACGAAAGTGCTACGTACTCAACATTGTTTCGTCTCTATCATGTTTCACGCAATAACTACTAAACTAATGTTGATGACATTTCGCAAACAAATAGTTTATGACCTAGATTATCATACCGATCTACCACGCAAGCCGAGCTGCGAGTGGAAGCTAGTTAATAACGAAGTAGAATATAAAAGAGTAATGTAAGCAAAGACCATCGTCATCATTACGTGCCAACATTTCTTTACTGTATAGATGAATGGCTAAAAGAAATCGTATAAGAAAACATTGGTAACAGATCCGACCATCTATTACATAATTCAGAAGTACAGATGAAAGTGTAGATTAGATTTAGTCCTACTACTGGTTTGTAAGTGTGTTTATTTATTTATTTATTTAACACTTTATTGTACACAAAAGATTACACAGACATATACATAAAACAGTATTAGTATACAAAAAGCGAGCTTAACTCAGTGCTTGAGTTCTCTTCCAGCAAACCTAGAGCAATAGAGGAGACGATGATGCCATAGAGGGCAAGATAAGTGTACAACTTAAGAGAAAAGTACCAAAAATAAATATAACTAAATCCGTATACATATTTACATCCTAGTACATATATATATATATATATAAATAACATAATATATATACAAGTATACATACAATGTGTGGTGTTTGTTAGTTTCTTTTAACGTAATTTTATAGAAGCTGAAAGTTTCCTTGTTTGTGTCTAAATAGATGTTAAAACGATCACCAAATATATAATTTAGATCGTGGTGGCTTTAGGAGGTTCTGAAAAAAAAAATTAACGTCATATTACAGTTATTTTGGATGTGTTGCTCTTGGTAACTTTCAGCTTTTATAAAATGCAAAAGTCGCGCACTCACTGGCTCTTAGGCTATTCCTTTTTTACACCAAATTGATGCACATATCTAAATTAATTTTGAAATGGAGTTACCTGACATTCCGGGATTAGTATCGTTGCCAAAGCTTGTGAGAATGTCTGGATGTTTGTTACTCTTTCGCGCAATAAAATACTAAACAGATTTTAATGAAACTTGTCATAGGTGTCGCTTATGGCCTGGAATGCTGGATTATTTCATAGGCTTCTTTTTATTGCCATACTTGGAAGCCAGAATAGATGACTGCTTTAAACACATATGTATTAGTTTAATTTAATTTAGTGAAAAATATATGATTGTGTATCAGTTATATGTATACCCACAATATAAGCTCTGATTAGTTTGGGACTAGTATGTTGTGTGAAAGTTGTGTGATATTTATTTATTAAATCGTGTAAGTAAACATTGGTACGGATGCAACCATAAAGTCCACCAATTAATTCAGAAGACAGATGAATGTGTGGATTAGATTTAGTACGCGCTGTGATGTATGAAGTCTCGGAGGCAATTATTTACAGCTATTAGGTATTTATTTGTAGGGGTTAGTGTGGATACTGACAATTATATGGCTCTTGTGTTGAAATTATTCAAATAACTATAAAGATAAGATAAATTTGGATTTTTTACATTAGATAGAATGCCAGAAGCAATTACACTATCCAATGGTCCCAATGACAAGGCCAAATACACACATTCAACTCACACAAGCACACCCAGTCTCAGAACAAATCTTTGCGAATCACACAAAGATTTGTCCCATGTGGGGATCGAACCCACAACACCAATGCAGTGGAGAGCGACGAGGCGACCGCTTAAACCACTACACCACACGTGCAGACAACTATGTATAATGTTAAGATTTCCGCTCTCCTCCATATAAACTAAATGAGCCGATTCTCATACTATCATGCCCTCGATAAACGATACAAGACATACAGCCCAGTTTCACCACCAGTTTTGGATAAGTCCCTGGTAGTAATGTTAGTAGTAAAGTAGTAGTAAAGTAATGTTTTTAGATGATATGTCAGGATAGGATCAAGTGAATATGGGTTTAACAATTTTTTTATTAATTGAAATAGGGAATATGTTCTTACTTCGAAAAGCATTTTAAGATTTCCCACGTAGCTTTACTCCCAAATAATAACTATATACCTATATACTGAGTACACACCGAGTTTCAATTTTTTTTGCAATATTCGTGGAGATTCCCCGAATTAACTAAAGCACTTAAAAACGAAATAATGCCAGATGCCACGCTTATCCACTAAATCTTTGAACACTGTCCTTCATTCTTCAATCGATTATGTCTAAAAATAACTAAACCTTACTAAAACATTTCAAATCAAACCGGTACTTTGCTGAAAACGCCGATAAAATTATACAAGTTGTCTATAGCAAAGTTATCAATATCAATTCAAATAAATCAAATTGAAGTGTCTGTTTTTGTCAATATTATGTTAAAATAATATTGATTTTTTAGGTTGTCTGTTGTTTGCCCGAAGAATATATGCCATAATATTCATATGCCCGAATTTCATTTACCCGAATTTCATTTGCCCGAATGTTTTGTTTACCATAAAAGACATGTGACATACTGTTATTTGCCCGAACATTAGATTTCATAATGATTCGAATGCCATACGTATTGTTTTCCATACTTTCAATTGCAATAATATTATTTGCCCGAACATTTGATTACATAATGATTCGAATGCCATACGTATTAATCCATACTTTTAATTGCAATAATATTATGCAACAGAATTTTCAAACGCCATACTAAATTAATTTCCAATCTATCTAAGGTATGTATTTGCTCATGAAATTTTAACAGGCGCTCTAAAATTATTTAAAAACTTAAGTAATTACAAATTAGTGGGTAGGAAAAATATTTGTAGGCGATATTTATTGACAAGAGTATAACTGGATATAAATAAAGTATGATTATAGTATTAAAATTGATTTATTTCTAATACCTACTTATCACTCTATTCAGTCCAAGTCGCTTCCGTACAAATTTAACCTAACGCCTTTGTCCTAATATTTAAGCGATTGTCTTTCATGTTTCTAACCTAACCTAACCTATTATTTTTTATAATTATTTTAATCTATTTTACAAGGAATTTTGGTAGGAAATGATGTTATGGCATTATGATAGTTACGGCTTACAATGATTATACTGGCACTTCGCCGGCCGCTGCCGCGGCACGCTCGCTTCGCTCGCTCGGCTCGTGCGTTGTCTTTCATGTTTCTAACCTAACCTACCTATTAATTTTTATAATTATTTTAAACTTTTTACAAGCAATTTTGGTGGGAAATGATGTTATGGCATATGACAATTACGGCTTACAATGATTATACTGGCACTTCGCCGGCCGCTGCCGCGGCACGCTCGCTTCGCTCGCTCGGCTCGTGCGTTGTCTATCATGTTTCTAACCTAACCTACCTATTATTTTTTCTAATTATTTTAACCTATTTAACAAGCAATTTTGGTGAGAAATGATGTTATGGCATATGATAATTACGGCTTACAATGATTATACTGGCACTTCGCCGGCCGCTGCCGCGGCACGCTCGCTTCGCTCGCTCGGCTCGTGCGTTGTCTTTCATGTTTCTAACCTAACCTACCTATTATTTTTTATAATTATTTTAACCTATTTTACAAGCAATTTTGGTGGGAATATGATAATTACGGCTTACAATGATTATAACAAATGATGTTATGGAAATTGATTTTATGGGAAACAATGATTATAACAAATGATGTTATGGCAATTAACTTTATGGGAAACAAAGTTTCGAGCACGTGACTAATATAGTAAACAATGAATATGACAAATAAAATTATGAGAAACAATAATATGTCAGGTGAGTATTATAGCAAATAAAATTCGGACAAATGAAATTCTGGCAAACGGCGGTACACCGATTTTTTAAGCTGGTACTACCTAACACAACTCAATCCTCTCGGGCGAAGTCGCGGGCAAAGCGAGTGTTCATATATAATTCAACAAGTAGCGAGTATGAAACTACTTTGAAAGCTACTTAGACGTGAATCTTTACAGCACTTTCAAGTACTTTAACTAAATAACTAACTCAATAAACTTTCTCTCGAGCTTAATAAAAAATTGTAGAAATTCGACTACATTTAAGATACATATTATATTCTTTCTAAATAAGTAGCTCATTTCAAAAGATGGGCACCTCACGCAGTTCCATAGATTTCTAGTTTAGCTTGCCGCAATCAAGCAATGAATGATTGTCAATTCATTTATGTGTTCACAGAGCATATGTGGTCAGAAATCCCAACTGCCATATCATGACAAGTAAGTAGTGACAAAATACGCAGTCAGAAGATAGACTTTCACGTCTGGGGAGTACAACGTATAGTGAATACTCTTAATGGATGATGGATGGACCAACGGCATTGCTACTAAAACATTGATATTCAGACTGGAAAACTAAATTCAACAGTGTATCGATGATTTACGATTCGCAGAAAGTGATGGTATTGGATGATAAATACCCTTGACAGCTCCCACAACGAATTGATTGATCTATTTATTGAACTTACGATTGGAATGTTTCCAACACATCGCGAGAAATTTTTATTTTGAAATGTGGAAGTCATCGATTCGAAATGTGATGCGAATTTCACTAAAGTGGGGCAGATTTATTATTTTTTATCTTTCCGGTAAAAATAACTCATCAGCGTGGTATATTAACAAAAATATACGCTTAGTCTCTCGTTAGGCAAGTGATAAAATGTGTTGCGCTATGTGCCCAAAGGACGGTATTTTACATACGCTGAAACCGGCCATCTTTTTCGCTATACTCAGAAGACCAACTACGTCTGTATATCCGAAGATAATAAATTGCTAATGCCTCTAAGCTTTTACACCATGGTTTAACCGCTTCTAAAGTTTTCGGGTTCCAGAATCCAGATAGGCAAATACAGTATGTGCATTTTTAGCGTTTAACCGTTAGCGTAAGAACTTACCCTAAGGTACTGAGGAAACCTGACACGCTGCCCTCCGCGTGTAGGGAGACAATGTCTCCCAGGTGCAAGAAACTGTCTCCCATCTTGACACCTTCTCCTTACCCCCACCATGCAACGACACCTGCGAACAACAAAAACAAAAGTTATAATAACAAATAACATAATATAATAACACTAGCTGACCCGTGCCCACTTCGTTGGGCATAATGTTCAAAAATATATATCTTTCATAGTTAAGGCAGCTTTCGTAAGAAATAAATTAATATCTACACGAAACAAACTTAATACCTACCTATAACCTAAATTAATATCTACATGAAACTAACTTAATACCTACCTATAACCTAAATTAATATCTACACAAAACAAACTTAATACCTACCTATAACCTAAATTAATATCTACATGAAACTAACTTAATACCTATAACCTAATTTAATATCTAGGTACATGAAACAAACTTAATGCCTATCTATAACCTAAATTAAATGAAAACTATATAAACATAAAAGATTTTTTTTTAATGTACCGAAAATAAAATTAATGAATGTCGAAAGTGTGATACGAAAAATTCAATTTTGGGGACATCCGCTGCGTAAAGCCTCCTACCTACCTCTCAGATGTAAAAGGAAGGTCACGCCTCCTTCTTCCGAAGTGAGCACGAACGCGAACCGAAATAAGCCGAAACCATCGCGCGCCGCTGCCGCGCTGCTGTGGCCTTCACGTATAACGATGAGTTTTTCTCCGATTCTCTTTACAAAACGGACTACCACGTAAAAACCTTTTAATTTTTTTTTTATATAGCCTATGACACTCAGCGATAATGTGGCTTTCTATTAGTGAAAGAATTTTTAAAATCGGTGCAGTAGATTCCGAGATTACCCCTGACAATTTAACAAACACACAAACTTTACCTCTTTATAATATTAGTATAGATAACATAACGTCTATATTACGCAGAAGAGTGTAGCAGAAGTGTACAACACTCAAATATCACGTGCTATGTTTAGGGGCCACGGGATAGGGGGTGAGCCTATCGCTATCCACTGGGCACAATTCCAACTCCGTGCTGCTATTGAGAATTTCCTGACACAAAGTTTACAAATAACACTTTACCCGCCCCGGGAATCGAACCCGAGATCGATTACAATTATTTATTTTCAAGTTTGGTGTAAAATATTTCACCAGGATAAGATCGTAGACTTTGAAGGTACGATACATTTTAATAGAGATCTATTAATGTTTGGATTATGCAATTCGAAATAAAGTAAATCTAATCGATTGACTAGTGATAGACAAACCTTATCGCCGAATTCGTTCACAAAAGTCATAATCGAAATAACAAGTGGACTTCCCCGTAAAAGCTTCATGATAACCGATTTGCCCAAAGCAATGTTATCTTACTTATCAGTAGTTTTATATCGCGTATCATGTATCTGATTTATCTTTTATAACATCAGAAACTATTATTAAGAACAGTCGAAAAAATAAAAAGTTAAATCCGACGTTTTCGACTGTTCTTAGTATTAGATTGCTAAGCATGGCTTAATAATAATAATAAGCCTTTTATTTATCCTTGATTTACGAATAAAACAACTAAAATTAAACGATATTTTAAGTCAAAACCACTTTTGGGTATGGGCCTCCTCCAACTGTCGCCACTTGTCTCTATCGTTCGCTGTCTTTATCCAGTCTCTACCAGCTATTTTTTGTACTTCGTTGCTCCATCGTTCATCTTATTCAATATATAAATCAATTAGACATCAGAAACTATTTCTGATAGTAAAACTTTCACTAGATTCGGTATTGCTATCAAATAGGAAAATAGTTATCTTATATTAATAGCAGGTTGGATTTATTAATTTGACTGCACTAAAACTCAAAACAAACCGCAGAGAGTAAATCTAAAGTTATATATAATGCATTGCAGTTACAAATTGCAATTATCCGACTGAATATATGATGATACTGCTGAATCGGAGAAACTTATAACTTATTCGATACTAAATTCTAATAGCGTCTGCATTTTCATTTTACCGTATTCTGTTACTAGGTTTGATTTATTTTGCATTGTAATTGGTTAATGTCAGACCACAGATATAGATCTACATAGATAACGCAAATGCATGTACTTTGCGTGTCTCAACCCCGACCAAGCGTCGAGGTTGGTCGCCGCTAACTTCAGTCCACGCGCGTCTTTTGTCAGAGAAAATCATAGAGGACGGCTCGAGTTGAACGTACTGGGCGGATGGGCATCGGCGGCATCGGTGTCTTTGAATCGGTTTGGATTTCCCGTCACTAAATTTCGGCTGTGACGTCACAATATGTATTAAAAAGTCGGCACGCTTGGTTTCAATACAAATCGTGATACTTGCGTTATCTATGTAGATCTATATCTGTGTGTCAGACCTTGCTAGAATTAGCCCCAATTTCACAGGTGGCAGATATCTGATTGGCAGGTTAAGCATATAAATAAAATAAAATAGCCTTTTATTTCTTGCTAGCATTTAGTTTTACAAATTCACCGCTGCATAATCAATATGAATATACTCGTAATTATAATCTAAATTTATAAAAGTACAAGCTTCCGCCCGCGGCTCCGCCCGCGTGGTATGTCAATTAAAAGTAGCCTATATGTTAATCCAGACTATAAGCTACATGTGTGCAAAGTTTCATCGAAATCGACCCGGTAGTTTTGGCGTGAAAGAGTAACAAACATCCATACATCCATACATCCATACTTACAAACTTTCGCCTTTATAATATTATTAAGGATTCCATAAAAAAGTAATGGTTAAATATAACCAATTATTATCATTTTTAGAAGGTGTGTTTATTACTTATATAAGAATAAATAATTGAGTTTTCGTAAGGAGACAATATTATTTTTAAATATAAAATAGTTTATTTTTTTTCATGAATTGACAATAATAAAATTAACAATTATTTTTAAAATGTTTCTTTTGTGTGCTTAACAAGAGAGACTTAAATAATATACAATACATAAAATTAATAGCAACATTGTGTTATTTTTGCAAGTGTAATTTGTCACTTTTAAATTCGGTAAGGTTATATTTTATGAGTTGGATAATATATATCTGAAGCCTAAGCCTGATAAATTGGTCCTTAGATTAGAACTACTTTCCGGTATCCGATTGATCTGTTGGTTTACAGCACTCAACTTTGATAACAATTCAATATGGTTCCATTTCCTATAAAACGGTGTTACCTTTTTGTATTGAATAAAAACAAACAGTCTTAAAATAGTACAGTTTTTATAATAACATAAAATATTATCTTTGGCATTGGCTTCCTTAGTTTCTAATTTTTCCAGTGACCTCTTAATATATTTTTATATCCAAACCATTCACAGAAACGGTTTCAATATTAAATCAGGAACGACAATTTCCGGCCAAAAAGTTTCGGTCATATCAAACAACTTTTCCCATAAATATTTTTATCAACAAAAGTTTCAGGAAGTTTTGATTCGTATAAAGTAAACGTAAAAATCTTTATTTCTTGTGTGTTCCTTTCATTGTTTTGCAGATAAATTTTCGTATGTAGGTCGCTACGTTTTTAGGATATATATTTTGCTGATTTGTGCTGGGGCAAAGGTAAAATGGCGTAGGTGTAGCAAAGTTCCTAGGCAATATATTATGCGCCAGGCTTTGGGTAATAAATTTGTACATTTACATAACTTGGCATAAAATCCTTGGCTTTATGCCAAATGCCGTGAATTCAGGCAGAACATATGTCCTAACTTTACTGTTGGTTTTCGTTTCCATTACATCCATCCATTCCATTTTATTATATATTATTTTTTATTATTATATATTAATTTTGAATATAAAGTTACTGCGCTAAAAATAAATAAGATGCCGGCATTCAGTGATGGAGAAATTTATGGGTATAGTAGTACAAAGATCTATCTTGGCTATTAAAGGACACAAAACCCATATATTTTTCTGTTAGCTCGCATCGAGAAAACAGAGAAAATGCTCTCAGGCGTTTTTGCGCTGCATACCTAAATCGTTGGTCAGCGTAGCGAAAAAATATTTTTGAATTACTTTAAGCTGCAATTGGACGCAAGTATTTTTTCTGTAAGCTCATTTTGGGGAGAGAATCTGATTTGTTAATTTGGATATATCAATATTATATTCGGCATGTCGAGACATGTTATCCTGTAGTAGAATATGATTTCAAGTATTCACATAAAGATGACATTACTAACGACATCTTCAATCTTCAGGCAGTAGTTACCGCATACAATCAGTGAACAGTCAAATTACAATCTTTATATTAGAAAAAAACCAGGACACTGTATGAATTTCTAAGCTCCTTAATATATCGTGGCCCGACACTTCATCAAGTCGCCATATGAGAGGTTTTACGTGACTTTCCTAGAAAGCTACTTAGTAACATTTTGGTAGACGAATAAAGTTTTCCCGGAGCGGTATTTTACTTTAAGAGTAATATCGGCAAAGTTGTGGAGGTGCTACGCGGACGTGAATGGCTCTATAAGTGTATACGTAGGTACACAGGATGAAGTTGAAGAACGTGAGCTTAATGTAAAAGGTGTTCAATATTGACATACGAATTTCCGGTGCTATTTGAGTGAATAACAGGTGTTAAGGTTTATTTCACGCCTATTGCCTTTATGATATGTATATAATATGTGTACGATATTTTTTTTAAGGAAACGACGCCCGTACTAGGAATAACTCCTGTGTCACGGGGGTGTTCACAAACAAACATTTCACACACACAGAGCACAGCCCGAGTCAGAACAAATCTTTGCGAATCACACAAAGATTTGTCCCATGTGGGGATCGAACCTACAACACCAGCGCATTTTATTTATTTATATTAAAACATTACAAAGCCACAGTCATTATAAAACTACAGCGAATGCAACATAAATCCGACGGATTTTTTCGCACATCCGATTTATCGCTGGACGGCAAGCGTACATGCACAAACATCAAATCATAATAGGTACTACTCTTACAGTTGAAAGCGGCGAGGCGACCGCTTTAACCACTACGCCAACCGTGCACTCATATAGAAGAGCTCAGGCAGAAGCTAGTGATTGAAGAATGTTACTAGGTATGCCAAATCGCTTGAAATTGTATCTCAGTAAAGCCTGTATGTATACAAATACACTAGTTTTTGTTGTAGTCAAAAATACCTAGTAGTTTTAATTTTATAGGCATTCAAAGTTTCGAAAAATATCGAGTCCCGCTAACAGTCACGTGACCGCTTGTGACGTCATATCACTGCAACGCGCCGCGCGGGCCGCGGCCCGCTTATAGTATCAAGTCGCCAGTTTGTTGTGTTTTCGTCAGAGTAATAAGTTTATAGTTTAATAATAGTAAATATTATTCGATTAATAAAATGGATAAAGGATTCGAAAAAGGGCAATCGGATAATCTACCTAATATAGATGGATTAATGGTTTCGCATTATTAGTGATTTCGTTGCCGCCGAAATGCGAGGAATAAAAATGCAAAGGTGTGTTGACCTTTCCGTGCTACTACTTATGCTTAATAGTTTATCTGTTCTAAACATTGAAGTATAGGTATGTTAGGTTTCAATTTATTTGATTTTTATTTGTATTCAATTTAATTTCACGCTGTAAAATCATAAGATAATTATTTGTACTAGCAAGTTTAAATCGATTCATGTCGATATTAAATTAAGAAAGATGTCAATTTAAAAATGCTATTTAGTTTGACTTTATTTATTTAATTTTGTAATGTAAAATGTATTAGTCAATTATTTTAGATCTATCGTGAGAGGAACAGGTGAGCTAACAGGTATAATAGCTCAATGGTTCTAAATTGTTTTATCAAAACAAAATACACAACTAATGTCAAAATCGAAGAATGTAACTCAAATGTGAATTGGTAGCTGTATATATATATTTAGGCACAACACATGATTTCCTAGTATTTGGACTAAACATTTTTAAAAGTATTTAGGTATAATTTTGACGGCACGGGCGCGCGACTGCGAACGGACTGAGTGAGCCAGAATGAGTGTGCAGTGGTATGACGTCACACCATAACCTTCTTATTTACTTCTAAATCGAAAACTAATTGACGTATCGAAGTAATTCTTTCACTAGTATTTTTTATTTTTGACAGAGAATATGGACTACTAATAATCAAAATTAGTTAACATTCTCCATTGAAACGCTGAAATCACTTTCCAAACAATACTTCGGTACGTATGTTTACCGCCAGCAATGTTTGTTTGTACATCCATCAGCTAAATTTCTGCAACACCGAGTTATTTACATGAAAACGAGTAAACAACTGTAACGGGAAATATTCAGGAAAATGCCAAGAGACTTCGTTTAAAAACTTTTTGAATGATGCTTAGCAGTCAACCTAAACTTATATACCCAAGGACTGTGATGTCAAACTTTCTGTGTCAATAATTTCATGGTCTGCCTTTTCTCTAATACGTTACAATAACAGTGTTGTTTTCGTGGTAATTTATAGAATCGAAAATCGTAAACAAAAAAATAATAACATAACATCATGCCCATATTACCCAGAAGGGGTGTGACAGAGGTGTACAACAATCACGTTTCTCCTGTTATGTTTAGGTCCCATAGGATAGTCTATCGCCATCCACCGGGCACAATATCAATTCTGTGCTAATATTGTGAATTTCCTGACAAAAAGTTCACAAATAACACTTTGCCCGACCCAGGAATCGAACCCGAGACCTCGCGGTGAGAGATGACGATTGACGAAAAAATTTTGTAAACAAAATAATGATTGTCTACGTAAAACACCGATACAACCAAATATTACGAAATCGACGTTTCGCGGCAAAACTCCTTTTTTAGGTGTACGATAGAAATATTGCTGGTCAAACTGTATTATGCTTAGAACGAAACTATGCGCCTAGTTCTAAAAATCTGTAATATATTTTAGCTATACTTTCAAGCTTTTCTGAGGTTACGTCCACTCAATTTAAATATTTATAACACTAGTTTATTAAAGCAAATACTTCGCACCCTAAAATTTGAGTCTCGCTTTGATAGACTTATATTTTTAACCGACTTCTAAAAAAGGAGGAGGTTCTCAATTCGATTCGTATATATGTTGCTTTTTTTTTTTTATGTTTGTTCACGGATATCTCCGTCGTTTATGAACTGATTTTGATGATTCTTTTTTTGTTGGACAGGAGATGATTCCAAAGGGGTCCCATTGTCAGCATGTCGTGATCTGATGATGGAATCTCAGAGAAATCGAGGGCAACCCTCGAATTTTATAGGCACATGTAATGTTTTTAGTGTGTTTTTCAAAGCTACATCAGTATTTACGTATTTTTATGTGGATGTCCTGATGATGGAAGGTCAACTCCTCAATGGATAGGTGTGAAAGGATAATTCTTTCACTACTGTACACATATTCAGACTGCTAGTTATGATGTCAAGTGAGCTGTTGGAACGGAGATATTTCAAAGGTGGTCCCATTGTCAGCATGTCATGATCTGATGATGGGATCCCAGAGAAATCGGGGGCAACCCTCATATTTTATTAATCGAGGCCAGGATTTAAGCTTGGTCGCAATAATTTTATGTGGTTGAGCTGATGATGGAAGGTCAACTCCTCAATAGTTAGGAGTCTTCTTCTTCGTCGTGTCGATGGCTGAGTGATAATTCTTTTACTACTGTACGCATATTCCTACTGCTAGTTATTGTGTCAAATGAGCTGGAAGGTCGTGATCAATAGTCAGGAGAAAGGATTTAATTCTTGTTTATTATTAATAAGTTTTCCGTCTCAAGTAACCGTCGTCTCCTCATTCGAGAAACATTCTTGCTCGGTCTACCCATCACTTAAAATCGTAAAATAAAATAATTTTTAACAAAAAAAAAACCGACTTCATAAAGTAGGTAAACTAAAAAGCATAAAATAAATTTACTTCGCACAAAATAATACGTTTTTTCATTTAGTTAAATAGAAAATATTAAAAATATATTTTATAATTCTGAAGTCGGTGCCAAGTAAAAAACCGGCCAAGTGGGTGTCGGGCCACGCGCAGTAGGGTTCCATAGAAAAATATTTTTAATTTTACTTTTTAACTAAATGGCGTCCTTCAGAAAGGAAATGTTTGTAGTACACGAAACCAGCTAGCACGTATGACGAGATGTATGAATGTTGAGGAAGCGAAAGAAGTATGTAAGGAGCGAAGCACATGGCGTTCCATCGTCTCTGCCTACCTCCGTGGGATAAAGGCGTGATTTTATATATGTATTATGTATGTTTATTTATGTTTCAAGAATTTTGAACGAAATATTCTGAGTATCTGCATCTGACATTTCGGACCCCTATTCCTCTTGAACTAATGAAGTGAACTTATCCGCTATAGTTTTCCTTTAAAGTTCATTACATGTACTACCGACACAATTTTTTTCAGATTTTAGGATCCAGTAGTTTAGCTTTTAGAGGGGGCGGGGACTACTCGAACAAAAATTTGCTCTTTAAAGTTAATTATCTCGCAAACGGATCTTTAAATCAAAAAACTGTCTTAGCAACCCCTAAACGTTTTTAAAAGTCCTATCTAACAATACCCCACACTATGGGGTAGGCGACAAAAAAAAAAACATCCCTACTTTACATGTAGGGGAGCTACCTGAAAAAAAAATATTTTTCCAAATTTTACTCTACGACTTTCTTTGTTTAGTTAACATACATGTTTATGCAAAATTTCAGTTTTCTAGCACCAACGGTTTCGTCGCTATGCCGTGGACAGACGGACATGGCGAAACTATAAGGGTTCCTTGTAGGTACTACGGAACCCTAACAACCTTTCTACAATATCAAATTACAGTTCACACAAAAAGGGAGGCGTAGTTGTGCTAGTGCGCGATCGCCCAGTATTGGTACTTACCGCAGAAATATAACTAATATTCAGTCAAAAAAAAGTTGTTAGAACGATTGATATTATCTATACAGAGTTATTAATTGTTTACTTGGCACCGACTTCAGAATTATAAAATATTTTTTTAATATTTTCTATTTAACTAAATGAAAAATAATTTTTAACAAAAAAAAAACCGACTTCAAAAAGTAGGTAAACTAAAAAGCATAAAATAAATTTACTTCGCCCAAATAATACGTTTTTTCATTTAGTTAAATAGAAATTATTAAATAATTATTTTATAATTCTGAAGTCGGTGCCAAGTAACCATCACAAGTATATCCTATCAAACAAAAAAAAAATACAACCGAATTGAGAACCTCCTCCTTTTTTTGAAGTCGGTTAAAAAACGTATTATTTTGTGCGAAGTAAATTTATTGAAGCAACCGCAAGCAAAATATTTGTCTATCAAACACTTAACCAATGATTACCAACATTAGATGTATGAAATAGATTTTTTTATTTTACTGAGGTAGCAAACAAGCATACGGCCCGCCTGATGGTAAGCAGTTACCGTAGCCTATGGACACTTGCAACGCCAGGGGCATCACGCGTGCGTTGCCGACCCTTATTTTATTGATTGAAGGCAAATAGTCCGTAATATAGCTCAATTTATGGATATTAGCGATTTACGGCCTTTATCTTTTGCTATTATTATTTCAGTAGAGGAATATCTTCATCATTTCAAATTGTATGTTCAACTGCAATAAATGCAGTGGCCGTGATCTTGAATCGGAGAGGGAAGTTCGTGATGAAATAATTGCACTGAACCAGTGCACGCTACGCGTTTAACTGAAGTGGGTCGTGGCTGAAATTGATAGTCGAGCACGTCCCAGAGGAGCTCTAGCTATGTAACCGATAACTAATCAAATCTAGTGGGATCTACTTCAGATAGTAATAATAAATAATAATAAATATTTCACAACTTACACACAACGTCATCTAGTTCCAAACTAAGCAGAGCAAGAATAACTGATACTAATACATATATATACTTTTCTTTTGTAAATACATACTTATTATACATAGAAACACCCAGACTAAGACAAACCCTCATGTTCATGCACACAAAGATTTGTCTTAAGCGGGAATCGAACCCGCGACCTCGGCGTCGCAGGCAGGTACACTACCACTCCGCCATCCACCGCCATTATGTTCTATTATCTTTTAACTTTTATACAAAAGACGGACAGACAGGCCACCGATGACTATGCGACTTATCCCATAGTCCCCGGTGGCTCGTCCCCATCAACGGACCAGATAGGGTAGTAGCTAGTAAAACATTATTTTACCTAATCACAGAATATTATATATTATATTAGAATTTTTATTGTGAATGTGTTTTCGATTGTATATTAAAGCGTTCTCGATTATATCATAGTGTGTACTCGATGTTACTTTAAATAATAATTAAGTAATATTTAAAATTAATAATTGAATTTCTTACACTTACTTATAATAAAGCCTTCTCGATTATATCATAGCGTGTACTCGATGTTACTTTAAATAATAATAATTTAATTTAGTAAAATTTAAAAATAATACTATCTTGTTTATAAATTAAATACCGCATTTCCGTGCACTGCCGTGGAACTCTCTAATTGGCTTAAGTCACTTCTTGTAAATGCAACCAGCTGAGGCTGATTGCATCTTAAAAGCATGTAACATGTTATATAGCTGTTGAGTTTCCTGAATAAATAAATAAATAAATAAATATTATATAGCAGTTACTTATAGATTATCATATTCCGTGTACTTTAAATATATAAATACATTTGGATTTTTTACGTAGATAGAATGCCAGAAGCAATTACACTATCTAATAGTCCCAATGACAAGGCCAAATACACACATTCCCTCACACAAGCACACCCAGTCTCAGAACAAATCGTTGCGAATCATACAAAGATTTGTCCCATGGGGATCGAACCAACAACACCAGTGCAGTGGAGAGCGGCGAGGCGACCGCTTAAACCACTACACCACTCGTGCAGATAGACACTTTATTCTAGTTTGTTAAGCAATTATACGCCACGCACAGTTATATACATTAGTCATTAATTAACTTACAACATAGCTAAATTATACTCTATTTGAATTTAACTAATTACACTATCCTTCCTTTCTTAACACTGTCTTAAGTAAAATGATTTCATGAATATTAATTGCCCACGTATACCTTCACAATTAACTGTACTATTCTCAGTAGATACGTTAATGAAAACTGTGCACACTGTTACTCATGAATGAACCGAGTAATAAAGCAATTTATGAATGCAGAGGCTACGTACGAAGGCCTCCGGATAATTAATGACAACATGCAAAACTGATAGCTACTCAGCTGATATTCGTTATTAATTTACGAGTCAATTGTATTCTCTACCTATCTTGTTGACTTAAAATTATATTTCTTAACTTCATCTGTATTTATTCCGAACAGGACTGTCAGTAATATACGTTCGCAAAAGACCACTTAGTAATTAACTTATGCAACGTTTATAAATAGATAATAAATCTTTATTGTTACATGATAAGTTACTCGTACATATTGATTTGGATTCCCTGAGCCCTGCACTATAGTTTTATGTCGCTAACAATAATTATCATGATCTGACATCTTTAGTTAACAATGACGTCGTATTTGTGTGAAAAGAAAATAACGTTCGGAATCAAATTTCGGGCTAAACGAAGCTTCACAGATCAGACCTGTTATTTTTTGTCCTTTACCCAAAAACAAGAAATTTGCAAGTAAAAGTTCTTTATGTATCAGAAAAGACTAATCTATCTTGCCATGGATATCTTATTTTAACCGCAAAATTAGGTATTATATACCAAAAACGGCAAAAATAAAACTACCGCTAGAATACAGCATTAAATTTGACCTTTCCTCAAAGCGTTCACATAATATTCACTTGGCATTATTCTCGACCCGATTTATTTCCCTAATGACCCCTAGAATTTCGCATTATGACAAGTCTTTTACCATTCTCTTTAACTGTAATACCAGTCTAGAGCTATTTCATAGAATTATATTATCTTAAACAACTTTTGCCAAACCGCTTTATGGATCTTCACTGAAAAGAATTGATGCGAAAAGTTGTATGCTTTGAAATGTTTTTTATCATGGAGGTATATTTATCGAGGTGTCAGAAAATAATATATAATGGGTTTTTTGGCTGAGAAAGTCGTAAAATGAGGATTTTGCTTTCACTGGACTCTTTTCTTAAATCTGTCCTATTTTTGGTTTGAAGGCATCTTTAGGCAAATCCTATAACTACTGGCTAAGAAACCATTTTAATCTCATAATAAAGCAATTCAGTAATGAGCAACGTGTCCACAGTCCTTTGATGATTACAGGGTGTTACTGCAAGCTCATTTGCTTGTTGATTACGATAATTCCCGTCTCCTTTGCCATTGGTATTCGATAACACGTATCATTGTCAAATTTGACGTATCCATTAAACCAATACTCTATAATAAATTACGATAGAATTAAAGATTAGATCGTTGATACGTCAAACTTCATTTACGAAATAAATCAACCTTAAATAATAAATTTTACATTGTTCAATAAAATATGTATCAACGTACCTACTTGGTACCGGCGTGCTATACCATAAATTCGGTCTAAGCTTTTGCAATTTCCCATGGGAACAGATAATGGATGGAACCTATCCATTATATATCCCTGTGGGTATGAATAAAATAAAATCTTTGCTGTGATTACTAAGTAATTGAGGTGGCATGCGAAAACATTGTAGAAGTTGAATTATATCTGAACTTCAAAAGATGGTTGGAATTGTTGCAAACCATAAATAAAACCTTTGATATTTTGAAAAAATAATTTGATAGCATAGTCCTAAAGTTAGTTACTTTCTTTTTTTTATATTCTTTGGACCGTATATAAACTAAGCTCAACCAATCGAATTATAAGTTTCGGCTCCGACCCATGAAAATTGAGTGCACGGGACAAATCTTTGTGTCATCTGCAAAGATTTGTTTTGACTCTGGATGTGCATTGTGTGTGAAATGTATGTGAACACCCCTGAAACCTACTAATGCGGACTACGAATATATAAAAAATATTGTTCTTGAAAACCATAACGCTTCTTTTTCAGGCTGTTAAGGAGCTTACGTGTTTTACGAGGCTAATGTAATTTCACGCCGACAGCGCTCGTATAATCTGGTTACTTATTTACCGAAAATTGTTTACCGTCAATATTCAGATCATATTAGGGATCGATTTCTAAATTATGTTATTGGTATTGAAGAATTTTCCTTAGCGGTTATAGCCGATTATATTATTATACGAGACTAAAAATGTGATAGAATTTTACTTAGATGTAAGTTATCCAACGTGTCAAACCTTAAAAGTGTCTAGCTATTATTTACTAGCTGCGTGTTTCGTCAATTATCCTTTGTTATTTTCGAGATCTTGGACTATCTCCATACCAATTTTCATCAAGATTGGTACAATAGATTCGGAGTTTGTTGGGTACAAACAAACAAAGAAAATTTCCCTCTTAATTTCAGTAACTGTGTGCCTAGTGAGCCTACGTTTCTCGTAAACTACAGACAACCTCACAAAATTACGGCTCTAGCTATACAGTACGTACTTTACATTCATTTATATTATTCCCAGTCTGAATAGCAAGAAGGTATATCCATTATATAAAAAATACAAAAAAAGGCATAGCATAGCTAAAATTTGCTTTAAAATATTACAAGGTATATCCATTCTGTTATGTCCATCCTTTTTTTTTTTTTTTTTTTTTTTTTTTTTTTTTTTTTTTTTTTTTTTTTCGCGGGGAAATGCATTTACGCATACCACCCTACCCGTGGGGGGACGGGCAGAGTGGCTATGTGGGACTCCCGTGCCTACGATGTTAAACGGCACAGAATACCCACTAAAACCCCGCGGTGTGCCCTCGTCGCCGAAAGATGGTGGGTCGGCGAGCCCTGGATCGATCTTACATCCACAGGGCTCGCCGCGGCGACCGTGCCCAGTCCGACCACTGACCGGGCACCCGACTCTACTCAGTCCTACTCTCGTAGCGACGCCCCGGGCACACCCAGGGCGTCACTCCGTCGCGGAAGGCATCAGCGGGCGGCGGAAAACCCCCTCCACCGCCCGCGGCCTCGCTTAGGGCGGCATTAGGCTCGCGGCGTACGCGCGCCTTCGCCATATGTCCATCCTAGGGTCAAACGATAAGGCCGCCCTTTGTACGGTATAGTTTAAAGTACCTATTTCTTTGTATGTTTGTTACAAATTTAGTTTTCTCTATCTCTATCTATCTAAGGTATGGAGAAAGGAAGGACGAGGAAAATGTAAATCACTATCTAACAGCATCTGTAAGTCTTCCGACCCTAATTCAATTAATAACATCAAAACTTGAACATCCAACTGGCTTTAACGCAAAGTCAAACTCAACAAGTAAAACGTCGTTGTCAAACCAAAATCTGCTATGTGCACTTTTGTAAGATTTCTACTTTAAACTTGACGAAAAGCTCCCTTAGTTGAATCAAACGTCTTCCATATTATTCAAAAGCTTTTTTCAAAGGAACTCAAGTCCTTTTATTCAGCATCTTCGCAGTTTTCAAACTTTGAATACACTTTACAAAGCTGACCTTAACTTCCAACTTGTCAGTATATTGATAAAAGATTTCTTTGAAGTCGACTCGCAACTAAATTATACTTTGTCCATTCCTTTATTTTCTTTTTGACAGATCACGCCTATGAATTACTGTTTTTTTTTGTCAGATTAATTTACTGCAATAATAATGTACTTTATTGACAAGCGACACTTTTTAGGGCAGTTCACTGTTTGTAACAAACAACCACAGACTATAAATCAAATCGTGAAATGAAATAAATCGAACATTATGAAAAAGAATAATTTGACTTTTTTTTGTGTATTGTCTGTATTTTTTATAAAAAAAGAATATAATAATAGTATCAAGATTCCATGAATAATTATTTGCAAGAAATTAAGTCGAAATCTTGGAATGACATATCAAAATGTAAACAAAGGTAACTAGGAAACCATCGTAGACTAAGTATGTGACATTATTATTATATTATTATTTTGTATATTTATTTCATCTAATAAAAACTACTAATAAACAAATAATTAATAATGTACTAAAACCATTTCGATGTAATTAATCGATTGAAAGTTCTTCTTAGACAACATCGATTATGATTTCAAATCGAATCCGTTACGTGTGAAGGCATCCCTAAATGTAATCTGTCAAAAAGAAAATAAAGGAATGGACAGAGTATAATAAGCAGATATTTTTTCCTATGTACAATCGGTTTTGCGTGATGCTTTAGTTAATACACGATAATTCTAGGCACCATCCTAAAGAGTCGTCTAATTAAATGATCTATGTAATTAGATGACTCTATTTGTATATAGCAGACGTAACATCAGTCAGTTTTCTTATTGTGTACGTACGTACCCAGTCCCCAGTCTATGAACATCACACTGTAAGTATACCTACCAAAAATATATTTATGTAATTTTTTGCGAAGTATGCTGAGTGGCTCACTGGGTCCAATGTTATCAGAGCCAAGCTTCTAACTCTACTTGCCTTTACTTCACAAACTCCATCAGAACTTGATTACAAATCTTCAGGACTTCTGTTGAGTTTTCGGCCTCAAAATCAGTGTGAAGACTGATGTTATGACGCGACAAAACCTTTGAAGGTATACATTGGCGATACTGAAGTCAAGCAGGTGGATAAATTCAAATACCTGGGCAGCACAATCACAACTAAGTGCGACCTTAATGCCAAAATTAGTCATCGCATAGGCGCTGCATCAGCTGGTTAAGGCAAACTACGAGCCTAGGTCCTACATTCACACGATCTGAAGCTTTAATTATGATAATAATCTGATAATTAATCAGTAGCAGTGAAGTGTATATGTACGCTCCTTAAGAGCTACTCCCTATTTGTATACGGTTCTTTATGTATGCTGACTGGGTGATTTACGCGACATGCGCAATTATAATGAATTATGTTATTAACACACAATAAATGAAGGTTGACCGAAGTGGTTGTTTCTTTTTGATCTAACCCCAACATCTCAGCAGTATCTAGTCTGTGCTGATCTTACTTTAAATTTAAGAACATTGTGACCACATTTAAGCAAATAAATGATTTGATTTGATTAGTCACCATAGTCGAAATCAGCTGGGAGGTATATATAATTACCTTAGTTAATTTGTGTGGCTTAATATTGTTGGTGTCAATTTAATTCATCGCTAACCTATAATTACCGCAGTAATCAGGTCCAATTTTACCAAATTGTGTTAGAGTTGGATGGATCGATACTTCCAAAATGTCAAGGTTGAAGATAGCGATAATTAGATAATGAAAGTTTTGCCATTGATAACATTTCAGGCAGTTAGTAAAACTCTACAGCTATTAGAATATTTTTAATTTCCACATTTAAATCGTCTATAAGTATAATTTTGTGTGTTAAGCGACTACTCGGCCAGAACTGCATCAACTTTAATCATCTTTAAAAAGTTCTACGTTTTGTTCTCTGGTATAAAATATGAAACTTTGCCAGTACAACGAAATATTTTCAGCACTTCGCAAAACTTAGCAACAAAAGGTCTATTCAATCTGCCTTCACACAATGGCTGGCGATGTCATGTGACACTTTTAACACGTCTGCAGCAAGTGCAGCAATTTCCTCCAAGGGAAAGTTTTTTAAATATTTTTCACTAAGACAACAATGGACTCTAATTTCAGCCGTTGAATTGCATCGCCCTGAATTGATTTCAAATTGATAGACTGCAAGGCAAGTGTAGGTATATAAGGGAATTCTAAAAGCGGTCATTTCAAACTGCGATGAAAAATTTCAAAAAGGAAACCAAATCCTTTCGTATTTCAAAAATATTAAAGGCTTTGTACGTGCATCGTTTTCATTAAATGAAGGCTCCCAAAGGGGTTTGTCACATATTAAAAACATGCTACAACCTTTCATGTCTGAAAACGTCAGTCCCGAAGCGACGAAACAAATTGACTTTCCGCACGGCCGAACTAACCTAGTCTAGAACTAGAATGACGTAGTTCATTCAAGACGTGTAACTACGTAAACTGCACAGAAATTGGCAAACACACCTGGTTTTAACGTTAAAACACGTATACCAGTAAACATTGGGATATAACTGGAAAACGTCATAACGTCAGCAAGAATGGGGTTGTTTGTTTGAGTTAGACTGCGTTTCCGCTGGATTATTATCGGTTTCATAAACTTTTAACACAGAATAATGTAATAAGAAAGCTAAAGGCCTGCAAGGTGTGTGAAACTGAAACATAATCCTATTAACTGGAACGAAAATAAAACTGCCTTGTTGGTCTAGTGGTTAGTGGGTTCGATTTTCGGGTCGGGCTAAAGGGTTATTGGTGAATTTTCCGTTTCAGGTGTTTCAGGATCTCAATAGCAGTACGAAGTTGGGATTGTGCCTGGTGGATGGAGATAGGTTCACCCCCTATCCCATGGGACCTAAAACATAACAGGTGAAATGTGGGTTTACACCTCTGCCACACCCTTCTCTGTAATATAGGCGTGATGGGCTCAAGCTGCAGAGCGCTCGTTAATCGTAGTCATAGCGCTGGCACGTCACGGGCATCTATTGTATATGCTATTCTTAACAGGTTTGGTAATTTCACATAGAATTACTGTCACTCCAAACTGACTAAAATATTATTTGCAATAGCTATGTCGTGCCAGCGCCATGCCTACCACGACCAATAACTTTTTTGTCGATATACCATGTGAGAAAAGCATCCGTCAGAAACAAATTCGACAAACAGATGCCGCATTCTATTCAATTAACAATACACTACAAAGGAGATAAGATTTCGAGATTTTGCTTTTAAATCCGAGTTGAAAGGAAGACAGAGGCTAGAATAAATTAAGCAATCCTTTGTCGTCGACTCATTAGCCTGGATAGAGATAACAGACACGGCTTTTCGGCCTTTAAGTTTGAATACACAAACTCGGTATTTGATGTCAAGTTGGCCTAGAAATGAAAGGCCCAGATTTTAGGACGATTTAATTAAGGTAGTCTAAAATAATGGGTTCTCATTATGACTTGAAAATCTAGACAAGTTAAACTCGCGCCCTAAAATTGAAATGGTGCCTATTTACATACCTCAGTATCGGTCATTGGTTTAATTAGAAGGTATTTCTTTCAGAACAATGTCCAGTCTTTGAAAAGACAAGCGTAATCTTTATATATACAGGGTGGGCCATAAGGGTGTTGGCGGTTTAATTCTTCAATTTCTCGGTAACGCGCGGCGCGGGGTGGCGGAGGGATATGTTGTTCGCTGCGCCGCTTCCTGGAAATTTAGTCGCCATGGAGCCGTACACGGGAGTGCAGCGTGCATTCTGTGTCCGAGCGTATTACGAAAACAATAAATCAGTGATTACTGCACGACGTTTGTATCGGCATGAACACGGTTTACGCGATTTAAGTGAAGTTCCAAGCGCCAATGTGTTACGAAAATGGATCAGAATGTTTGAAACAACCGGCTCAACAGTACCAATTACGGCTCGTGGTCGCCCAGTTTCTGCAAGATCAGCCGACATTGTGGAGCGTGTTCGTGTTTCAGTTCAGCGAAATCCGCAACAGTCAACACGTAAGAGAAGTCAGTCTTTGGACGTCAAAAGAACAACTTTGGGACGAATTTTGAAACGTGATCTGCATTTGAAGGCTTATAAGATTCAGATAGTCCAAGAATTAAAACCCAATGATGCCAATAACCGACTTAACTTTGTCAATTTGATGCTCGAGCGGTTCAACAATTTCAACAACCTGATTTTTAGTGATGAGGCAAATTTTCACCTTAATGGCCATGTGAACAAGCAAAATTGTCGGTTCTGGTCCAAGACTAATCCCCGACGCTTGCATGAACGTCCACTTCACAGCCCTAAGCTTGTCGTGTGGGCTGGGATAACGTAATCGCGTAAACCGTGTTCATGCCGATACAAACGTCGTGCAGTAATCACTGATTTATTGTTTTCGTAATACGCTCGGACACAGAATGCACGCTGCACTCCCGTGTACGGCTCCATGGCGACTAAATTTCCAGGCAGCGGCGCAGCGAACAACATATCCCCCCGCCACCCCGCGCCTCACGTATCCGAGAAATTGAAGAATTAAACCGCCAACACCCTTATGGCCCACCCTGTATAAAAGAAAGTCGTGTTAGTTACACCATTTATAACTCAAGAACAGCTGAACCGATTTGGCTGAAAATTGGTGGAGAGGTAGCTTAGAACCGGGAGAAGGACATAGGATACTTTGAAAATATTTTCGAGGGCAACATTTTATCGAGGGCGAAGCCGCGCGGGGCAGCTAGTAAATAATAAAATTAAATTATGTAACACATTCGATGGCCATAGGCTCACTGCCTATCACATGGAACCTCCAAAACAAGTGAAATGTAGGTGTTAAAGATTTCTACCTGACCCTTCTGGTTAATAGGCGTGATTAAATACGAGGTAAGATATTAATATACTAAAACCGTGTGCATGAAAGGAGCCTCCCCGAGTGACGAGCATAACGATTCCCTACGTCCGGCGCACCCTGGGCAATTCGCGATTTCTCCAAAGCGAATTGGCTAATTCTTTCACCACGATGGCAAGTCAAAATTAAAATTTGACTCAGCCATCGACACGATTTTGATTGATTGATTTTTCAGTCTTTATTTGGCATAAAATATTACAATAATAAATACAAACGATCTTAGTCCTAATGTAGGTATATCCTGATGTTGATGTTTTTAGAGGCTGTGCCTTTACAAAAAGTTTCACATAATAACAAAAGAAAAATAATTAACATACTTGCATTTTTTTTTATCCATCCATCAAATAATGAGTCGATCTTACGCAGAGACCAAAGCTATATTGCACTGATAATGGAGTACACAAAATGTACACTTTGTTCACATGGAGAATGATATTTCTGAATACAATTATAAAACGACGACACGACGAAGAAGAAGACTAAAACCATTTTTATCTAAGACTTTATTATTTACTGAGAGCCACGCATTAAGGTTCAGCTGAACGAGCAAATAGCGCACGTGCCTCGCTGCCTTAACGATCATAAGGGTTTCCACTTTTACACAAGAGTGTATTTTGTGGGACGTTATGCCACCCACATTCCCACGGCCCTTTGAAGATATGCACCAGTATCCACAAGGTCTACGAAAATAATTATCATGACAAACGGTTAGCTTAGTAAAAATTTAAAATTTGTTTAAGAAAGCATTATTTTTCAAAGTTTTAGAATAAACGTAATATAAAATTGGGAGATAAAGAAAACTCGTTAACTATACAACCACGGAAAGAAAAGATTTGGGTTATAAGCGTGCCAAAAACTCATAACATTTTACTGGCAATGATATTTATTCGGGCGAATTGCTATTCAGGTGCGCTGAATAAGCATTATAGGGTCGCAGTTGACAGGAAGTGGAGCGTACAGGAGAGTAGCTTAATGGCATATTTTAATACAAAATAGATGTATGCGCAACCACCTTGTCAGCGCGGGGATCTTTTTTGTATGATAATATGTTAACATTCGTCGGGTGTTGACGCTAACGCTTGCTTTCAACCGCAAGTTTGGTGTGAATAGTACTAAGTTATGAATGAAAACAGTTTGGAATCTTAAAGAAAACTGTTAACGTAATAAGTTATCTCAGAAACAGGTAAACGACACAAGGTTCCAGCAACTTACCCATAAACATACAACTCATCTCATCTTCAGTACAGTTCAACCAATTTCATGAGCAGCTTCAGCAAATCGCACACTATGTAAAACGTGTGCAATATCAGTTTATACCACATTCGTTTCAAGTCTATAAAGTAGTAACTGATCACCAAGGCGAACAGACAAGCCGCACTGTAGCATAGTACCTTACGATTTTCACTAATGACCATCTGAAAACGGATCACCACCCTTAAATGCTTAGCCACGCGATTCTCAACCTCGTGGCTTGGATTTCCACCCCATTAAGATACTTATTCGATTACTCGTAGCCCAAGGCTTTGCGGGATTTTATGAGAAAAACTTAATCATGACATGAAACATTTTTGAGGAGTCTGAAATTTGCGCGAAAATCATCGGGAAGTTTCCACATTCCAGGTATGCAAAGCTTCGGTTTAATTAAGAAAAGAGATGAAGTAAAACAACGAATGTTCTTTTGAGATTCGGTTTTTATTAGTTGAAGCAAATTAGAATGTTAAACAACGTTACTTTGAAGTGCTCTGTTCGTACAAGGTTACGGGCCACCTGTTGCAAACGAACAAATGTAACCAGTTTTAAAGGCACTTGTAGCTTCTTATTGCCGAAATCCCTGGGATATTTTTATTTGCACAATGTAAATCGGATCTTAGTGTATCCAAAATCTATTAAGCCGGAATGGCTGAGGATTTTGTTCAGTTAAATGATCGGCGAATTTTAAAACATACCCAAAATAGATAAGAATACAATACAAATATGATGGCAATGGCTGTCTGAAGGTAACATTTCACAACACTAGATGAGTCCACATCCACAAATGAACATGTAAGGGGACTTGAAACCCAACCACTCGGTTTTCAGGCTTTTTTCGGAAAGGTAAACGTGTAGCCGGCCATCGGTTAGAGAATATTATCATGAACTAACGGTTTCCACCGTCGCCTGGCAGAGATAATGCCAATCAATATGTGGGCATGAGTGCGTGCGTATATGGTTAATCACCCGTCACGTAGGGGACAGAAGGTTATAAATAGGGAATTGAAGCCTTTGGTGATATTTCTGCGTTTAGCAGACCACCCAGTGACCTGGATATGCGGATTTCTCTCAGCGTGTAATTCTTTTTTCAGGGTTGTTGGTTCGTCCTTATTCACGCCATCCATCTACTTCATGTTGATTTATAAGGAGCTCATAGATTATTTTCAGAAACACGAGCGGGGGATTAATGTAACTGATTCTAGATCAACCCGAAGCTTCTCTTTTTTTACACAATTTTCTTTGGGTAACTGAGAAACTCATATTGAATTTTGCGGAGTATTTTTTAGAGTGATAAATAGTTAAAACCGCACTTCTTCACCGATTACAGTAAGCACTGGAAGCCAAACTAGACAAATATCGACTGAAGCCCCTCAAAGGATTCGTTGGTCAGTTTGTTTGTGGACTGGACCAAACTACGAAATGATTGATAGGTAGAAAGACCTTGGTCTAAAGTGTTTATTACGCTTGCTCTGTACATTTTCATTAGAAAACGTTTCCAGTTTTAATAGACCGATGTAAATCATATTCTGGCCTAATTTTAATGGATACCGCGGAGCGTTTAATTTTTAACGTAGGATGTTTATAGAGTTTTAGATACAGACGGAATTCGTGATGAATTCATTTTTAACACATGTTAATCTGTTAACATTCATATGAATATTTTCTCGTATTATAATAGACTTGTTAAATGTAACATGCTAATTAGGTCAATGCATCTTAGCAGAGAAGTGGGTCATATCACTCATGTCAAGTCTTGTCATGTGTAATGGAGCAGAATACCTAACTTGCAGAAGATCTATGAATGCGAAAATATTATGTTGAATGGAAAATGATCCAGCCGCTAAAATTAAAGAGAAATAAACCGCCATATAATAGGCATTAGGATAAAATTTAAGTCCAAGATACAAAGAAAGATTTAGCAATTGCCAAATCTTCCAACGAAGATCTGTTAGCCTTTTGGCACAGGAAGCATATTGTACTGGAGCCGTGGAGCCGTGATAGATTAGGCATACCTATCTACTAACGTAGATAAAGATAAGTTTGAGATAATGTTCTAGTTTGACTGGTTTGAATTGTATCTGTAAAAAGCGGTTTTCCTATACAAATGAACCAATGAAAGTTTAACACCCTACGGCTATTGTCTCTTTGGAAATGGGAATTTCCCTCGGAAGGTCACAATAGCTGCCGGATGAAAGAAGCTTCCGATCAAAAGCTCTCGGCACAGAGTACTCTCGGCTCCAACGCCTCCAACTATAGGTCTGTAGTTTTTTACGTTGAGACTCTTTTAATAACAAATTTAATGCAGGAATTTAAGAATTTTGAGCAAGAAACAGAAAAGTTTCTGCTGGGAGTGTTACATGTCATATAATACTCATAATATTTAAGATTTGACCGTTTTAACAAATTTAATGGAGCATTAACTGTTCTGTTCTGCCTTAAGCGTATCATGGAGTATTTCGGACACATTGCTAGGAAATATGGAGACAACATAGAAAAACTAATGCTTACTGCCGAAAGTGAAAGGAAAAAGAGCGTGGGGCCGTAGCCCGATGCGTTGGTCGGACCAAATACGCACCACTCTCGACTCCACTTTTTACGATGCTGAGTGGTTGAAGATAGATAAAGATGGCGTAATATCGTGAGATCAAGTCTTATGGATGTAGGAGATAACGACCCTCAGACATGAGGCATACGACTGACGCTGAAGGAAACTGTTTACCTTCGTATAAATGTATGGTTGCCTATTCACAAAACCTTAATATTTGAAGTTTAAAAGTCCTTAACAAATTTATTTTGATACAAGCATAGCAGTAGGTTTATATTTGCTGCAGTGCGCCAGGCATTATACTGCAGTCAAGTTAACAAAAGGATTGCCTTAACTTATGCGGATTCGTTGTCACCTACCTACTATAGACCTTCTTTCTGAACACATATTTCGTCTGCATATAGTTTTATAGATAGAAATGATTGATTTTATTAATCGAAGGAAACTACCTGACAAAAAAGTTTTGTTGTGGATATTCCCAGGATGATCCCTCAATTTGCCTTGTACAGCGTCCCGTCCCGGGTTGCGAATAGAATGTATATTTTCTGAATATTACATGGGGAAACACCCAATAGAATGCCAAGTAGGCAATTCTTGCGTACATTGTCGATTTAGTGGCGCGGTTCATAGCTTTAACGACGTGATATTTTTGGGAGCCTTTTGTAAGGCTGAATTGATTTGATTTTATTACGTTCGTTATAATTGTCAATTTGAACGATGGTTCAGCAGATAACGTTTATTTTATATTTATGCGAGCGCATAATCACTATGGGTGAGCTTGTGTGAGTTAATGTGTGTATTTGGCCTTGTCATTGGGACCATTATTTATCATTTATTTGTTATAATCCAAAGGTCTTTAGGCAACATGGTTTTAAACCAAAAACTGAACTAATAGACTTGTGATGTGCTGAATGAACCGTCTAAATCTAAAAAATCAAATTGTTTAGTTAGTGGATTGTTTGCGGTCATGGGCATATAAAATTAGATAATTAATATACTAAAACAGAGGCATACAAAGTGGTAATGCCGCAAATTTTCAGGACGTATCCAGTAGTTTGTTTGATAACATTTTGTTGAATCAAGACAAACTTCTTCTTTACTCTGAATAAAGTTTTACGTTGTAACATTAAAATGAAATTATCTTCACCAAGAATTAATTTCTGAATCGCATAAAAATTAACACCCACATTATCTCAGTCATAAGTATCCTTGTTTCACCTTCATTGCACTTAAACACCGCTATATAAAATAATCGGCCCGTTATATTATACGTTATAGCTCCAGGTCTATGAAGGGCAGTCGAAAGCACTTAACGTCGGCTCCCGGCCTATTGTTCGCGGCATTTATGACAGTAACTTTTGAGTTGTACTGTGATAGTGATAATAAATCTAGTCGTTATTTTCGAAGTAGTATCAAGCGAGTAACCTCTTTTTTTAACACGCTTATATTAGCTTTACAGGTCGCGCGATGGTTTAAGATCGCTCGCCGTCGGCGCACACCCGCCCCCCTCACTCCGCACGCCTTCAAATAGACCTTAAAATTGAACCATAGTAAAATTAATAAGTACGCCAACTCCCGGCGTTTAGGAGCGCACGATACCTAAACTTGCTCGAGGCGTAGGGTTGTCACTTGTCAGATTGATATTTTAAATTACCTGTACAGAAATCATTTTTTTAATTATAAAAAAGACGTTTTTTTTACAAAACAAAGCATTTATTTATGTCAAGTCAAAGCCAAATCATTTATTTCCATGGGCCCTAAAAGGTGCTTGAACACGTCAAAACAAACATCAACGTTCAAATAAATGAAATTAAAATAAAACTTAAGCTAATTAAATTATAATATTAATTGCAACAAAATGATTTGAATCACTGGAGCTTAGATTGATTTCAATTCAACTTTGAGGTTTGAATTAAAATCAATCCAAGTACCAGCTCCGATGGGTGTTGGGGCTATCTCGTCGTTGACTGTAACCCCGCTATCTCGATTGTATGTAAGTTATTGTTGTGAAAAGGTAGCTTGTAGTAACACCAAAATCACTTCAGGTTAAATAGTTTATTGTAAATAGTAAAGTTATAGTTAATTTCTAATGTTAATTGTTGTTACGTTTAGTAGTTGTGAGTCACGTTTATAAACAATATATGTTCACCAAACACACGTTTATGCGTTCCACTTATTTGGTAGCGACTAACGTAAACGACTGTTTTTTGTTTACAGTGTAATTCGCTGTACGAGCAGTATTGGCTCGTACAGCGAATTACAGCTCGTATTGCATCATGAGAAGAGCTGGTGAGAAACTCATGATCACCATCTTTTCAAATAATTCATACAATTTTGTTTGTTTATTGACAATAATTGTTATGTGTAAGTTATACCAACCAAAATACAATGACTAGAAATGGTTATGGAGAGAATAATACTATGAAATTAAATTCTTTGTTAAATAGACCAATATTATATTAATAAAACTATCCGTAGTATATAAGGTTGCAATCTCTTACACTTAAAGCAGAAAGGAAAAGGAGTAAAAACAATGTGTGCATACATACTGGTACTAGAACAGACATAGAAAAATGAAAAAAAAATCTAAACTGTAAAATTAAATGCTAATTATTTATGCTCCTCCTATCTCCTAACTCCTGCTAACTAAAATGAGAACCTCCTTTTTTTGAAGTCGGTTAAAATACCTAAAACCTCGAGAATTTTCTCAACATTTTTTTATTTTTTTATTTTTATTTATTTATTTACATAAATACAGAGCCATCATTACAGGTAAACATAACCTAATGGAATTGATGTATAACTACAATATACTTAATCATCTAGTTTACTAATCTAAAATTTACCTTAAGATTAACACAGTACAAACGTTTGAACAACCATAAACTTCACAATAATATCTATTGACTCGCGAAGACATTTTGCAGTGCAGCGCGTAACCGTACCTATTTTTAAACAAACAGCGACCGCTCACAGTAATGGCACGGCCCGCACTACCACTGACCGAGAAACTTGCCGAGCGGCATAGTGTGCGTGCGTACGTACATGAACCCGGGGCGTGGCAAGCGCTACGCGTACATACAAACGGCGCGATGTACCTTTGTTCGAAGATAACTTACTGTCTGTACTGTGATTGAACACTGCGCATCCCCTTCCACTTTTGCCGAGCGATCATAAACCACCGCGCGACCTGTACCTGTATGTATGTATGTATGTAACCGACTCCTTTGGACTCGATTTTGACCCACTTTAGACGGACAGATTTCATTAAAATTTTGCACACCTGTTAAAGATCGATGACAAGGCAATAATAAAACGCTCTTGTAAATAAACCAAACTAAAAAGTAGAAAATAAATAATAGTTTAAAAAAAAAAAAAAACACGCACAGAGCGCCCCACGCTTTTTTTCACAATAATACTAGTATTTTTTGTTCATTACCATTTTCAGCTTATATTAGGAATTATTTTTCACTTTTTAGTTAGAAGTACTTTAAAAGCATGTTTTTTAGTTTTTTAAACTATATTTTTTTAATATTTAATTTTCACTTTGAAATACTAAACATCATTCTTCTAGCACAAAAGAGTGATCTTGATGGCGTAGATTCCGAAAGCTACAAATATAGTATTGCGTGATCGAATTAATTACGATAAATCATTATTTAATTATGTATTAAATCAAAACATAACATCGGTATTTCTCACCACTTTCATTCCAAAACTAATTTACCGTATAATTGTAACAGTAAAACCCTAAAACAATTTAATTTATAACATCAAACATAATTGCCTTGGTCCTTAACACGCAGATTTAATTAGTGCCACTCTCATAACAATTATTTAAATTAAGGTTATTACAACGACAAATCCTAATTCACGGGATAATAAACAGTTTGTACTTACATGCCGTTTAATGAGAATTAACATTTCAACATGAGTTTCATTCAATGTTTTAATGATGTCAGAAAAACATATAGCATTGTTATATTGAAGTTATATTGGATGAGGTCGTTCTCGGAAGACATACAGGGACCAGACTAGTGGCGTCGTTCGGAGAGGCTTAGATTAAACCGGCGAGCATGTTTGAATGTTGAGAAAGTGAAAGATGTATGTTAAACCGGCCAAGTGCGAGTCGATCCTCGCGCAATAAGGTTTCGTAGTTAGTTGGTCCAACGCATTTTGGACTAAAAAGGTATTAACTATCTATAATAAACAAGTAACAACTTAATACAAGTCATTATTATTGAAGATTTTTGAATAATTTTGGAACTATTCCAAGTAACTGCATTTTACAATTTGGACCCTTATTACTCTTGAACTAAGTTAACGTAGCCGCTACAGTATTATTTTTAGCCGCTATAGCTAGCAGCATGAGAGAGAGGGGAGGGGGAGATGGGGTACGGCCTAGGCCTAGGCGGGATACTCGAATATAATTTTGTCTCCACAATTAATTTACTAGAACAGTTTCGACGCTATGCCTTGGATAGACAGACAGACGGACATGGCGAAACTTTAAGGGTTTCTTGTAGGTACTACGGAACCCTAATAAAGGAGCACATGGCGATCCTCCGTCCCTGCGTACCTCCATGGTAGGCATGATTTTAATTTAAGTATAAATGTATGTTAACTTGGTTATTTTTTAGAGCTCTACGAGTTGTTATGAGAAGATAAAAAAAAAGTAGAAAATGGAAAATAGACCTTTTGATTTATTTATTTTTTACCATTTAATGTGGTTATGACAAATTCACCAATCTAACTTGGTGTCAAAATTATTATGGTACTGCAATGAAAATGGATTTACGTTCATAATAACGTGGCTTTATTACAAAATGTTCCGATCACAATCTTGAAAGGGCACAAAATACTAAAGGAAATAAGGCTGTAATCCCGTAAGTAAATAATAATAAGCCCTTTGTAATCCATTTCCGTTCGACCTTCTGCCCTTCCGCTCCAAAATAAAGAAAACCTCACGATATTTAGGTCGATACTAGTACAAAATAATTTGACAAAAGTAACACTTTTATGCATTTAAATACTTCTAAAACTACTGCCTAAATTTCAAATCATGGGTTAACTAATTTGACATCAAAATAATCGTATTTAAACGCCGATATTACCATAGATTAAAACAATTATGTTATGCCGATCACAAAAGCAATTGCATTGAAAGTTTTACTGGCAAATACAAGACAATAAATTTAAAGAACTGAAGAATTATTAAAGCAATTTTTGGTCGGGGCGCTACGTACAAACGTAAGTATTTTCTTCAAGAAAATAGATAAAAATGATCGACCATCTCGTGGGTTGAAAACTTTTCTCCAACAATAAGATTCGGTCTTTATGCAGCATTACAACAGCGAAATCTGTTCATAAATTACTGATATTTTTGAAATATTTGATAACTTTGTTTGTAAAGCTTTTACGATCTTATAACAAAACATAAATAATGCAAACCACGTTCGAAACATAGAGTAGTAAACGCAGCCAATGTCATTCGAAGGTTTCGTTTAGACAATTAATTTTTGTTTATTACTTTTTGTCCATTCTAACAGCATCGTAAGTCATTCAACATTACAAAATTGCCTTTCGGTCCGGCAGGCATTCGACAGTAATGTAACGACCATTACTGGCGAATGCTCTCGTTCTAGGAGCGCCTTTACGAATCAAGTCTACCCAAACGTTTATCAGATGAACGCACTGAGCGTCTAAATCTAAATCCATCTCTCACCGGTACCATTTCACCCAATTTGAAATCTACGGTCCGTCACTAACAAGGAGTATAAATCTTGTTACGTGACTGGAATAAACGAGGGCCAATTAAATGAAATAATGAAGACATGACGACGTGCACTGTCGCGCGGATCTGTCTGGAATAAGGCCTGTCGAGCAATTCAACATAAATGAAAAAAAAAACCGACTTCAAAAAGTAGGTAAACTAAAAAGCAAAAAATAAATTTACTTCGCACAAAATAATACGTTTTTTCATTTAGTTAAATAGAAATTATTAAATAATTATTTTATAATTCTGAAGTCGGTGCCAAGTAAAAACAACCTTTCTACAATATCAAATTACAGTTCACACAAAAATGGAGGCGTAGTTGTGCTAGTGCGCGGTCGCCCAGTATTTGTACTTACCACAGAAATATAACTAATATTCAGTTAGAAAAATGTTGTTAGAACGATTGATATTATCTATACAGTTATTAATTGTTTACTTGGCACCGACTTCAGAATTATAAAATAATTATTTAATAATTTCTATTTAACTAAATGAAAAAAAGTATTATTTTGTGCGAAGTAAATTTATTTTTTGCTTTTTAGTTTACCTACTTTTTGAAGTCGGTTTTTTTTTTGTTAAAAATTATTTTATTTTGCGATTTTAAGTGATGGGTAGACCGAGCAAGAATGTTTCTCGAATGAGGAGACGATGGTTACTTGAGATGGAAAACTTATTTATAATAAACAAAAATTTAATCCTTTCTCCTGACTATTGAGGGTCACGACCTTCCATCATCAGCTCATTTTACACAATAACTAGCAGTAGGAATATGCGTACAGTAGTGAAAGAATTATCCTTTAACTCCTAACTATTGAGGAGTTGACCTTCCATCATCAGCTCAACCACATAAAATTATTGCGACCAAGCGTAAATCCTGGCCTCGATTTATAAAATATGAGGGTTGCCCCCGATTTCTCTGGGGTCCCATCATCAGATCATGACATGCTGACAATGGGACCACCTTTGAAATATCTCCGTTCCAACAGCTTACTTGACATCATAACTAGCAGTCTGAATATGTGTACAGTAGTGAAAGAATTATCCTTTAACTCCTAACCATTGAGGAGTTGACCTTCCATCATCAGCTCATCCACATAAAAATACGTAAATACTGGTGTAGCTTTGAAAAACACACTAAAAACATTACATGTGCCAATAAAATTCGAGGGTTGCTCTCGATTTCTCTGAGATCCCATCATCAGATCACGACATGCTGACAATGGTACCCCTTTGGAATTATCTCCTGTCCAACAAAAAAAGAATCATCAAAATCAGTTCATAAACGACGGAGATATCCGTGAACAAACATAAAAAAAAGCAACATATATACGAATCGAATTGAGAACCTCCTCCTTTTTTAGAAGTCGGTTAAAAAGAAGGATGTTTGCAACTAACTCGGTTTATTACAAACTTAATTTAATTTACGTACAATGATAGTTTTCGTGAGCTCGACCTTTCTAGATGAAAGTGGTATTGAAAAGGAAAAGAAAAAAAGAAGGTTTGATTGAAGATCGCAAGCTTTATATAATGAAAAATTGACAACTGTTTGACAGTTATCAAGCATCTGTCAAAGTGACTTAGGAACTGGCCTTTTGGCCTATTACGTTTAGGGGAGCGTTGACACAGGCAATCTGAATGGCGGGATTGGCGCCAACAAGGCCCAATTATTTTGTTGTCTATCAACTTGGTTGGTAACTACAGGAACTATTAAACTAGTCTTTGAATTGATCAACATAACTGTTATTTGCAGTATTATAACTCCTGTATGTATTACTTTTACGTAATCTATACCAATATATAAAGAGGAAAGATTTTTTTTTGTTTGATTGTTCGTCAGCTAATTAGTTTGTTTGTTGTTTGTTACCAAAAATCTTCTAATCTACTGGACTGTTATTGAAATGTGTGTGAAGATATTTCAAGACCCCAGGAATAATATAAGCTACTTATTATCGACGTACCACGTGAGCGGAGCCGTGCGTAGAAGCAAATGTCTGGTAATGTGAAAGTAGGTATAATCCTTAAGGTTACTTAAATTATTGTTTTGTTTACAACATAACAAATTGCTTATTGTTATTGTATAGAAATACACAGGAATTTATTTCAGCTAACATAGAAGCAGCTGAAATATTGCCATCATTTACATGAGTAATAGGTTTTGTAACATATTTAATACAACTTATTTTGTTAGTAAATAACACTATAGATCACATGGTATTATGTTCCTATGTATAACAAAGGTCGATTTTCATGATGGTGAATTCCTAGGATTGGCTGAAAATTTCGGCAACAGGTCAAAGTCAAATCATTTATTTTCATAACTCCAAGAGGTATGGCATTATGCAATAAGATTTTCGTAGAGTTAACAAAATATCAAAAGTCGTGATTGTATAAAGAGACATCCTCCCTAGAGGCTGGAGTAAAACAAACTTAAGTAAGTTAGGTATGGACATACTGTCCACTGACAATTCAAGTACTGTGTGCCTTTGGTACAAACGACTGAATGAGATCGCCTTTCACAAAGGACAATTTGATAAAGTGCATTCTTACATTTCAACAATATGCAACTGAATTGAGAAATAGATTTTTAACTTGAATTGAGTAAACAGATTCAGACAATACTTTTCGGTCGCTATAGGAGAGTTGAGGCAGAGGCGTGACGAAGAAGAGTGCGCCTTTGTATATAATTGGTAACAATAACGTCATCAACGCTAACAACACCATAGAAAAGCGCGTCTTCTCGGCACCACGTCGCCGCCACGTCTCTACTGTTACCGACGCGCCTAAGGCATAGTTTCACATAGCTGTCAAAACAAATTAAGAGATTGTAAATTATAGGTATAATCAAAGATCTTGGCGAGTCGTAATAGGCAATGTCTCAGTCATTAGTGTACGGTTCACACTTTACGTATATCTCGCTGTCGCTCCCGCGAGCCGCCAAGAAGTTAGACGTTTGGTATAACAGATACGTGAATTTTAATTAGTACAATGTTTTTGAAGGGTCAAAATATTCATAGCCACTTAACAAAGGTCGGTCTAAGCCTCATATTAACCCATACATTTCAATCAAGCCGGTTCTGTTTATTCAAATAACACCAATTTCAACTCTGTGAACAAAGCCAGGCTAACAAGAGAAAATATTAATTAAGAGACCAAAACACTGACCGTAAATTGTTGGATGTTGGGATAAAATCGGCCGATTGTTTTATATATATTTCCCTTTATGGAAAAAGATTTTTTGGGACCACTCAGAGCTATCAATCAATTGTGATTAAGTGGTAAATACAGAAACCGGCCCATAAGCTCTAATAGGTTATCAGTTTTGCTACTAAACTGAATTGCTTTGTTGTATTGGTCTGGCGAAATGTCAAAACGATTCAGAGTAATAAATTACAAATATTACAACTGTATGGCGAAGTACGGCCCAAATTACTTTTGTACAGAAATTGTGGGGAGTTCAACATTATATTTATGACTACGCGTATAATTATAGTTGCAACAGTAACTATGTAAATTAACGAAGTTCATCCACTTTAGTACCCAAGTACATAGGTATGTTCAATTAGAAATATTTTCATATGCAAATGTAACCATTTCAGTATTTCCTACACGAGTAAAATCTAAATCTAAAGACATGCTTGTTACCGTAACTTATGTTGGCAAATGGTATTAGGGACTGAAATAAAACTAGCTGAGTCTTTCTTGCAAATTGCTTCACAAGAAAGTTTTGACAGAATTGTAACTTTTTTTACCACAATCAAAACTTGGATCGTCGTAAATTACAACCAAAACAGCTCCGTAAATACTTTCGAAGTTAGACAGCGGAATCTGGGTAAAATGTTTGGAAAAATGTTACTTCAAAATATCTTGGCTAACCACGCTTGTATTTTCTTACCTACCTACCTTTTAATACCTACTTCCTGAGGATATATAAAGGAAATAGATTACAAAAGCAATTTTTTTTCTTCTTATACTCGTTCATCTTGTATTTGCATACTAATTAAAATAAACTTGTAGAATTTAATCACAAGTCCGTGTAGCTAATTTACTACATTGTTGCGAAGACTTACCCCTGGAATGGTGGGTATTCTACACGTGAAACGTCAGTTTTAAACCCGAAAAATATTTGAGGTGTCTTTAAATTAGGGTGGGCTTAGTGGTTACAATGAAGAGACAGACAAGGACGTTTGACACCAATGGCAATTTGACGTTAATTTTGTACGTAAATTTTAGGTCTTCTTTAAAATTCGGAAGAATTTCTGGGAAGGAAAACATATCTGGTAAAACGTGGGTGTTATACACCTCTTACACATACTTCAGAGTAATATAGACGTAATTTTATTACCTGTTATGTTATCTGCACACTGCTTATTTGTAGAACAAAAGGAAGTAACAATTATAGCTAGGTCTTCTAAACTTAACTCTAGGTTAGGTAAGCATAGCACCGCTGCATAAATCTTGCCTTACCTAAATCGTCTACTCACAGTTTATTCCGAAGAGATCCATGGAACCGAGAACCGTTCTTCTCGAAGCTTAAATAATAATCTCGTTTCACGAAAACGAAGATCCAGTTCAAGTAGATAAACATCTAAGCAGCCACTATTCAATGAGTTTCACATTGGCGATTGTCGAGCTCGTCATTTGAGACGGCACTTGTACTAACTACTACGTTTGCCAGACTATTGTTGAACACAATACGGAGATGTTACAGACATGAAATGTATATGTCGTCTGTTTGATGGAGTATTTCAGCGGCGTGATTGAGAATTATCCCCAAGGCAGTTCTCGTAGTGATTTAGTGCAATTCTATGATTCAACAAGCTTCATCATAATTGCTAAATATTTTTTATTTATAATAAACAAAACGAGTTAGGCGACCCTAATGTGATTGGAAAATTCTAAGGTAATAATGATGATACTCTCGATTTACATTGCAAAATAGTTGGTTTATGGGTTGCCCGAAAAAGAGGTATAAATTTAAGTGCATAAAAACCTTCTTAGAAAAGCTGTATTCGAGAACAGCAATTTAAAGTTCCGAAGTCGTTACTTCAAGACGGAACCTTTCTATCCAAGTGCACTGAAAGTATTCAGCAAACTTCACCACAAAGACGTTCGATTGACCTGGTTCAGTGGTATTGGATTTAGTGCCACATTCTACGATACTGTAGCTGAACGTTGTACGAATCAAATATGGCGGATGTCGACTAAAAGCATTTGTGGCAGTCTATTGGATTGTGTATACCCAGGACTTTAAGTTATCTTGGCTACCAATAACTGCAATGGCTTTTGTAGCATAGCAATAAATGTGATTTATGTTCCTATGACGCGTCATCCATTGATTCAAAAGGGTTTTTTTTCCATCCGAATTTTTATTTTGATTTTATATCGATGCACCTTTTTAGTTATCGCGATATCTACTCAGGACTCCTCTCCATTCACTTCCAATTATGTCGATGCCATTTTATTACTTTATGGTGAAGATCTACTACTTACAGGTATCCAATCACCCGCGTTATAAGACCAAACGTTCGCAATTACAAGTCTCGACCCATAAGAGTGGCACACGACCCTTACTGTGATTGATCACCGACAGGTCAATTGCATGACCCTTGAGGAAGGTACGATGGCAATCGTCTGAGAAGGGCCTATTTTCTGACTAAACTTCGAATGACGTTGACAGCAATTTCTTAAGGATACATCGGCACTATTGTCGACGCTTCGCTACAAAATGGTAATTAATGTTTGGTATAGTTTAGTTATTGATATAAATAGCAGCGATAGCCGAGTAGGAGACTGTAGGACTGCAAAGTCAAAGATCTCGGGATCGAACCCACGGCACGCACCTCTGTCAATAAATCGTTAAGATTCGTCTTTTCGAAGATATGTGTGTATTTATCATATAAATTCTCGCTCGCTAACGGTGAAGGAAAATCGAGAGGAAACCTGCATGCCTGACAGTGTCTAAAAAGTACTCGAGGTCGTGTGAAGTCTACCAATCCGCAATTGGCCAACGTGGCAGACTATGGCCTAAACCTTCTCTTCATTAGAAGAGGCCCGAGCCCAGAAGTGGGACATGTATTAGATCCAGGGCTGCTATTATATGGTTTCAATTAAGCTATCCTGTCACTGCTAGTGAACTATACCACTTAAACAAGGTAGGTTACCCACATATAAAAGTCCACAAATCTATTTCAACAGGAATAGTAAGCCAGTTAATCTTACGAGCTGAAGTACCCGATTATGTAGATACTTATTGCGGCTGTTACAATTAACTTTTCATCTGATGGACTGTTAAATTTTCAATAAGATATAAAATACGCGCTTTTAAACGAGCTCTTGGCACATAAACTGTTATGTCTATAGGCTGATTGTAAACTGTCTGGAAGTTATAAAATTCGGCATATCACTACGCACGCGATCTTCCATGGCCTCGCTGTATTTACAATGATACAAAAATAAATATCACAATGGAAACGTAAACGATATTTCGCTTGGAATGTAGTTTATTAAATCTCAGCGGCTAATCCGGACAACACGTCTACATTTGTCAAGTTGTTGGCAAATAACAGAAGAGTAGGAAGACATTGGGGTGCATGAAAGGAGCCTCCCCGAGTGACGTACACAACAATTCCCTACGTCCGGCGCACCCTGGGCAATTCGCGAGTTCTTAAAAGCGAATTGGCTAATCCTTTCACCACGATGGCAAGTCAAAACCTTGACCACCTTACTGACTGTCCAAAATGCCCTACCTCCTGCACAAGAGAGGCGCTCATGAACGCCGACGAGAACGCCATAACAGTGGCCACTTATTGTACCAATAAAATTTGACTCAGCCATCGACACGACGAAGAAGAAGTTAATGTAAAAAAATATTCGACGGTCGTTCATCTACTTATATTTTACAGTACGTCAATCAAATATAGATTATGCAATATTGCACAGATACCTATAATGTACAAAAAACAGTTGAAAAAAATGAGACCGGCTGGATTTGAACCTGCGACCTTCTGCACACCGGGCAGCTACGGTCGCCTCTTACCATGGCCCTACATTTCTCAACTGTATGTTACGTCATTTCGCGACGTCACGTGTTGTTCCTATATATGATAGAAACAATCCAATTTGTTTATAACTGTTTCTTGGTATATTTGGCTAAGCATAGCTAAATGCTATAAAAATAATTAATAAGATAATTATAATGTAATCGCCTTTTGACTGCGATTTTCAGACCTTAAGATAAATGAATATTCGATTCTTACACGTCTCTATTCACCTGAATAAACCGCATAACAAATTGAAAATACGCTTATTTCGGGGGAACAAAATTGTGAGTAAACCAAAACAAAGAATTATTCGTGCCGAAGTAACGCATCAATTATTTAAAGTTTTAGAGAAAGAAAACATTATTTTTTCGATTTTTATTATTATTGAATTGCTAAGCAAAATATAAAACAATTAGAAATTGAAAAAACCGATCGTGTTTATCGATACAGCATTTGTATTGATTGTAACATCAGTCATGTTGGTTACTACCTACTAATATGTAGGTACAATAGATGATGCGGCGTCAAGAAAGACAATGCATACAGTCAAAAGATTAGCCTATCGCTTCAAATTCCGCTTCAAAACCATTTTTTAAAAATAATGAGTAATATATTTACTTTAAAAATAAATAATTAATTTAAATTAAATACATATTTAAGGGAGGCTTCACATACAACAGACATAAATAGCTTATATTCATAAATACTATAATTTATTGCCTTATAAAAACATGACAAAATTGATGGATTGCGAAGTATGAACTTGTATTCCACCAAAACGTTATATTTTTATTAATATAACAAACGGTGCAATCCAAGATAATATTTCATTTGATGCTATGTGCCGGAGCACAACAGTGTGAGGAAATTATTTAAGATGCTGCTCAAAGCTCTCTGTTGTCTGTTTAGGAATGTCTACCTTTCTTACAAAGGGTCAATGCATTCTGGTAATGGAATAAATTAGTGTAAGCTTTTAACTAATCAGTGTATTGATAAAGCTCATTCAGCATCACGCAGAGATTTACACATGAATAGTTCTTAGTACTGCCTTAGTAATTCACAATAGCAGCACGGAGTTCGAATTGTGCCCCGTAGATAGCGATAGGGTATCCCTATCACGCAGGTGACCATGGAACCTAAACATAACAGGTGAAATGTGGGTGTTGTACACCTCTGCCATATCCTTCTGGGTAGTATAAGCGTGATGTTATGTATGAATGTTATGTAACTCACTGTTTTCTAAAGCTATTTTTACTAAAATCTATCATCTTAGGTAGCAAAAATCAAGATTCCCATTGCCAACGTTTTCCACGGGTGAATTTAGTATAGGGTTTTTATCTCTTCGTACCCCTAATCACCACCTTTCTTCCTTGGCCACAAGACGAAAGGCGGAGGCTGTCTCGGAATGCATTATGATTCTGTAAGGAGGCTTTATCTCTGAAACCGTAATCATCGCTCGTGTTTCCGTCGCGCCCTGTTTAGGCAGTTGTCCCACCAACGACGAGAAAACGACTAACTATCGGCTATTTTCTCGCTCAAGAAACGTACAATAGATATACTTTCCGTGTGAACAAAAGAGATGCATTTACAAACAGTTGATCGCTGACTGTTCACACTGCCGGCGAGCACTCGCTTATAGCCGAGCTACACAAATATCGGAACTACGCACTCGCTCCCCGTGTCTCGCTAACTCGTTTCTAGTTCTAGCTCTACTCGTTACTCGTTAATCGTTGCCGGTGAGACAAGTGCCTTAATGTTTGAATGCTTTTAAAATGTAAGCCACAAGGTACGAGATTATTATTACGATCTTAAAATTTTTACAAGACAAAAAATAAGGTTTTAATAATTGGTGGAGTGTGGGTTAAAACGATTCTGTCATATCTTTCTGGGTAATAGAGACACGATGTTATTTTGTTTTTTTTTAGAATACGCCCACAGCGAACGAACGTGTAGTCCACCAGATGGTAAGTGGAGTACAGCCCATGGTCATCAACAATCCACAAAAGCAGATTAAAGATGCGTCGCTGCAGCTGAGGACTACGGTGTTATGCCTCATGTGCCAGTAATTTCAGGGCCTGATCTCACCACCAAACCGGAACACAGTAATGGAAGCACTACTATTTGGCGGCAGGTTAAAGGTGAGTGGTGGTGCTGCCGCCCTCGAGCTCATTCACAAGAGCTCTACCACCAGTAAAACTGTCAAGTTTTACTGGTGGTAGAGCTCTTGTGAACTAACTAAAACCTCATTTAAGTTATTAAATGAGGTTTTAGTCCACCTGATAGACATCCATAACTAGAGATTCCTACAACAATATTACGCCTTATCGGCCAATAATTTCAGGATTTTTAACCTCACAATCCAACCGGAATACTGTGCCATCACTAGCTTTTTGCGGAAGCGGTATTACTTCGTCGCCTCAGCGCGTTCACAAAATCTTTTCTATTTCGGAGTCTGATGCAATTCTTATTCATCAGTAACTTTTAAATACTGATAAATTATATTACTGTAGATTTTATTTTTATAGCATATAGCATTAAGTTATGCTCTGCAAATTATACTAAGGAGCAGTTAAAAACTATGGGACAGGCGGTACTGAACCTGCGATCCCAGAATACCGTTTCGCTGCTTTACCAATTAAGCTACAGTCCCAACCTACCTGGAACCCTTATTTGCTCACCTGTAACGTCAATACTTGTAAATAATATAATCTAACTAGATTTTAAGTGAAAAAAAAATATTTATATATAATGTGGTAACGTGTTCAACTTTGATTTGTTTGTATTTTATTTGTAATTTAGTTGTGTAAAATTTCAAAATCAATTTTATTAATATGATTTAATGCCAATGTTGTGTATTTTTGTGTAACCTAAATATTTAGATAGATAGATAGATAGATAGAATAAGCTTTATTGCACACCAAAAAATAAGACACAAAATAGAACATAATTAAACATTAAGACATGTACAATGGGCGGCCTTATCGCTAAAAAGCAATATCTTACAGGCAACCTTTGGATGGACAAATAGATAGATAGATTACACGATTAATATGGCAGAATATGCTGTAAACACCTGTAAACCACCATATTCTGAAAAATAAAGCTTATTCTATTCTATTATATTCTATTCTATACTTAAGCTAGTTGGTAAAGCGGCGCACAGTAATTCGTCTAGTACAAGCTAGCGAGACAAAATTCATGACGTAATATCCAGGAATCCGCGATAACAACTTGTAAACAACCCTTCCCAGGTAAGGAATTCTAAGAAATAATTTGTTTGTCACCTCATTACGCAATTTTGTGGAGGGAGGAATGTTAATTAAAAAGGGAATGCAATTGCATTTGCAAATTAGTTGTATTTATTGTACAATTGTAACAACATCTTTTAAAATTTATAGTAAAGTGAAACAGTTATTTTGTGATGGATTCTACTGTTGAAGGTATGTACTTACTTTTTGGACTTGATTTTATAAAAATACATGTACATTTTTTCTGAAATTTGAGTTTAAAGTATGTTGAAATAAATCCACATAATTTTCTTTAACTTTAAACTTTAATGGACTGCAACTTTTTGTATCCCAATGTATCCAGCTTAATTTTTCTATATGTTATAATTACAATATTGAGCCATAGATTAACATTTATTGTAGCTCCCGAAATTGCCCGCAATTAATAAATTTTACTTTTTTTCAGAACGAGTCGTGACTATGAGAAAATTGGAGTTTTTCGAAGAATGGTTAAAACATGACAAAACTGAAAGGACAAGTCGCATTTTTGATTATATATGTGTACAATACAATATATCGGATGCTTCTGAAGATTCCCTGAGAAGACTCAAGATGAAAATTTCGAGTCTTTCATCCAAAATGAACGAAAAGTGGACATCCTCTAAGTGCAATAAGGATACTTTTGTTGCCAAACATAAAGTTTGGTTAGAAGGAACTGGAATTGACATGTTTTTGTGTGTGAATCAGCCGTGCCCTTCAACATCATCGGGTGTTCATTCTGTAGGGCGACCTCAGAAAACCTTTGATGAGTCATCAACAAAAACAAAAAAACGGAAAGTAGACGATCTTTTAGCAACGCGAAGTGCTAACGAACTAATTACTGCAGCAGAATTAGCGACACGGAAAGAAAGGCACCGAAGTGTTGCAAATCAAATTCGGAGTGTCGCAGCCGGCGAAAGTTTAAAAAAAAATAAGTGTTCTGAAGAGAGTAGGCGATTGACTCCAGATGAAGCTTTAGCTTATTATGTAGACTCTAAATCTACTTCTCATGCGTATAAAGAAACTAGAAAGTGGTCAATGAAAGCGGAACATCAAGTGTATCCATCCCTCTATAGCCTAGGTAAGTCCAAAGCTTCTTGCTGTCCTTCTAATGAACATATTTCTGTGACTGAATCTCGAGCTCGAGCGAATTGGAGAGTTTGAGGAATTGGAGAGGATTGATGAGGAATCTTCTGATGATGATATCTTCTGATCTAGATTCGATTTACCTATTTTATTATGTATTAATTTGTCATCATGTTTTAGTTTTATTTTTATGTATTGTATTGTATTAGTATTGTAGTTAAAGAATGTTTCTTTTTATTTTGTATGATGTTATTTTAAGTGTTTTTTTATATGTATGGTTGTTGTTTTTGGATTATTGGTGTATGTTATTTGATAAAGTGTACAAATAAATACCTATTTTATACATATTTATGGTTTCAATTTTATAAATACTTAGTATAATAATATATTGTGACTTACAGGCATAAAAGGTAGGTAAATGTAGTTAATTAGAGTTAACCAGAATGTAGAACAGCATAGGACACTTTACATATGCATAAACAATTGAAATAAGTAATAAAATAATTTTGTCTCGCTAGCTTGTACTAGACGAATCACTGTGCGGCGGAAGGGTATTCCGAGGTAGTAGATTCAAGTGCAGCCTGTTTCATAGTTTTCAACTGTTTGTAAGTGATGATAAATAAAACTCGAGAACGGTTGGACCGATTTGGCTAATTTTGGTCTTGAATTATTTGTATAAGTCCAGAGAAGGTTTAAAAGTTGAATGAATATGAAAGTTGTTAACTATTGGTGAGGTTATTTTTATGAAGATTGATTGAGGCAGTACGAAGTCTGCTGGGCAGCTAGTTATTCGATAAATTGGAATAAAGAAACTATCAAAATAAGCAAAACATTATGTTAAACAATACATTATGTTCCCACACCATTGCTCTGACACGAGTTCAATAGGACTTAATCTTTGTCTCCTCATCTGGCCTAATTTCACACCATACATCGTTATAACTGCTGGTCTTATGTGTTCACTCCGTTCATAGCACACATGTTTACTCCGCGTCGAGTTAAACAAACACACACGACACTACTTTGCTATTAAGAATAACATTATACACTATATTTTTTTGTTTTATATCGAAACATCGAGTAATCTTTATTATCATGACAGTTATTTTTTTGGACTTTATGCGATTTTTTGTTAGATAGAGTGATTTGTCATGATCAAATCGAAAACTACTTAGTTACGGTCACTATAACATATTATTATCACCATTTCCAAATATGTGAAATGTCCCTGAACAATCCGTGACAAAAAAAAATTCAAGAAAAAAATATGGGAATGTTAAAATAATCTAGCAATTAAAAAGAGCACCAAGAGCTATTATCCAATAAAATAAATTTTCCTCTTACACGAAAACAATTAGTAATACAAAAGAGACAGTTGTGTCCGTGTAACAAATAAGAATTAAAGAAGAAAAGAAGAAGAAGAACGTTCACAATAAGTCCCCAAACTGTCTATCAAGTATTTACTTTTAATTGCTTATCTTCGAATTGTTGATACTTCCATTCCATTCCACCTTTCGCCTCTATAGAATTAAAAGGGGTGTGACCAATTAACTATGGAATTGTTTATTACTGCTGTGCTGTCTTTTATGTGGCTATGTCAAGATAAATCTGCTGTATTATATAAAGAATAATAGAAAAGTTTAATTTTAAGCCGGATATTTTAATAGTAAGCCGGGTTATATGAAAAACTTTATTGGACAAAAGTAAAAGCACGTGAATATTCTATGAAAAATGATCAGCTATCAGTGTATCCTTTATGTTTAAATAAAAAATCACTTTTGTTTATTAAATCTAACTTAAGTTTCGCCTTTTATTACTAGATAATTGTCATACACTAAACTAGAAATTATTTACTGTCTTATATTTGTGACACCAGGGTTATGGCGATACAGTTTTTGGGCATTGCCTTATACCTTCATTACAAATTATCACCACCACTGTTTTACTAGCAATCCGCCACTAAGTATTTACAATTAAACGGTGTTAATATTAATGTTAAGGTAAGACCCTGAGATTACTCAAGATGGTAATATGTCAAAGTGCTTGAGTTCAGAAATGTTTCTCTACTAGTCCATTGCAGATACTCGTTTGTTAACCGACTTCAAAAAAAGGAGGAGGTTCTCAATTCGGTTGTATTTTTTTTTTTTACAGTCATGATTAAAATATAGTGTTGACTTTTATCATTCAGCATATTCAACCGTGTTTTGTATTAATCTGGGCCAAACGTATAATAATTAAAAAAAAAACCTACTTCATTTACAAAAAAATGCACCTAAAAGTTAGAAATACTTAGGTAATATTCGACGTCTCGCCTCATCTGGGTGTCAAGTGCCAAGTGCAAGGTGCCTATAATTAAAGAATTATCCCTGTACTCCTAAACGTTGAGGAGTTGTACCTGCCAGCATCAGCTCAGCAACATCAAATGTTGACTCCTGGATGCAAATATCCGAGTAGCTTTAGGTAATATACGAAAAACAATATAGGAGCCTTTAAGGATCCCATCGTCAGATCGTGACCTGATGAAAATAGGACCACATCTCAAGTATACTCTCATAGACAAAAAAGTATTACGTAATTCGGTCCAGGCGTCTTCAAGCGATCGGGATTTTTTGGAGTCAGTTCAAAATAGACAATAACAGTTAACTATCAACAATTCACATGAATGGAGCGATTCAATCTACAAAACATGATGATTCGTTCGCTTATTAACCGACTTCAAAAAAAAAATACGAGGTTCTCAATTCGACTGTGTTATGTTTGTTCGCCTATACTTTAATGCCGTTTTCTATATTCTTTCTAGTTAAACACAGATGAGGCGAGACGATTAATAATATTAAAGTATATCTTACTTTTTTTAGTGCATCTTTTGTAATTTAAGTCGCTTTCTTTTGGCAAATTATCCCTTTCGTCTGCGGTCGTGTAAAGATTTAATCAGGTAGATCGGTAATATTAACTATAGTTATATATCTTTTTAAATGCTTCAACGTTATTTAAATTATGATCCAACGAATAGATTTGACCCCTTAATACATTTGGGCTATAAACATTAATTGGTACTAAGCGACAGAATTGATCTGTTCAGTCCTAAGTAGCCTATTGAAGAACATTTAGCCAGATTGGACATCAAACGCAAAGGAATTACTTGAGTGAAGAAAAAACAATGGTATAAAAAATAACTTCAGCTATTATACACTCTACTACGGACCGGCGGACCCACCAAATTAATGTTTATTTTGGCCATTTGCAAGTCAATACAGTACCGGTCCATTTTGGAAGATAGACGAAGGTAGCCGTTAAGAAATAAAGACGCATTTTTATAATCTTTGGGCCGAGAGTCCGAGCAAATAAAACACGAAGAATTTTATTATTCTCTAGTGTACACAGTCAACATACAGAACGTAAATGTTTTGGTATGGGCTTGCTCGCTGAGTTTAAGTTAGACAAAGTTTGGTTGAAGAGGTATTACGTATACCTGTTACGGCTTCGGATAGAAGTTACGAAGCTGGCTTATTACTTCACGAATTTCGGTAATGAAAACATACCCGTACTGTGTTCAGAGAACAGATGAAATATATACATAAATGAATGACGTTTCGGCTTTTTGTTGTGAATATAACGACTGCCTCGTTGGTCTAGTGGTTAGCGTATTCGCCTCTCATCGCGGTGGTCTCGGGTTCGATTCCCGGGTCGGGTTAAGTGTTTTCTGTAAACTTTCTGTCAGGAAATTATCAAGCAGCATGGATGTAATGGTGCCCGGTGGGTGGCGATAGGCTCACTCCCTATCCTATGGGACCTAAACATAACAGGTGAAATATGGGTGTTGTACACCTCTGCCACACCCTTCTGGGTAATATAGGCGTGATATTATGTTATAGCGATTATCTTTTGCCCAGAAGTGAAACGATAAGTACTGCAGTATGAACCTATAAACCTAAATAGAAAATAAAAATAGCAACTCGCAATACAAACTCGCGTAATGTTGGTCTATTTAGTCGACCGCGGTTTCGCCTATAGTTTTAGGCATTTTCAAGAGAGTGCGACACGTGGCGCCTGAGTCGCAGGCAGTCTTGCACTGAGACAAGACTGGCTGCGACTCAGGCGCGACGTGTACCCACCCGTATATTATAATTTGAATAATGTTACAAACTCACGTCAGTTTTAATAAAAAGAGCAAAATATTTGAACCCAACGTCCTCAATTTTCAATACAGCGTAAAAAGGAGACTGCCTTTCGCTTCGTTGACTTTTTTGTCAAAAAGCTATTCCTTGACAGGCTCAGTACTTCATCCAATTTTCGGCTTCATTAAACTGAATTGGCTTTTTCCCTCACAAAATATCTCATTTAGCCCCAGGGGTCTATGTGTAAAAAATACTGAGACAATTCTACGTCCTACCAATATTCAATAATATTGTACTTTGATAACAATGTCGCTGTTAGCTAGATCGAGAATGACCCATTTATGTCTATCGAGACGGCAGACGTTGTTGAAAGACAGTTATTTTGCCATTTCAAGATAACTACAATAATCGATGTGTTTATTTATAGTAGCAATAACAAGCTTACTTATTAATATGGGATTGTGATAAAATGACTCATTGGTTTAATTAATAGGTGCGTTTCAGAATCATTGGTAGATACTTCATGAAGTATCAGATCACGAATGTAGGATGTGAAATAAGATTGAAACAATATAAACGAATCTTTAGGGTACACTGGTTATACAGACTATTACAGACAAATAAATTTGTAAAATAAACTTTCGGAAGTGGAAAATTGCAGACTACAGAAATAACAAAATAATCCTGAATGAATGAAAGATCAAACGAGACCTTTTGAGATATAGGTCAATAAAAACGCAATAAATTCATCGTAAACTGTTGATAAAACGTTTTAATTTTCGTTTGTGAATGGAAACGAAACGCAGTAATAAAGTTATGGAACCGCATAAATATTTATGATCATCTGTCTGGCAACAGTATTGGCAAACTGTCCAAAACATTTATTTTTAAAAATCGTGGTAAATTTATGGAACAGGACGACGCTTTCTTTGAAAACATTACGTCAGACGGCAGAACTTCCTTTCACCCTACCTTTGTCAGGGGGAGAAAACCACCCTACCTGACGCTTTGTGATTAATGATTGACGCTAAACAAAACCTTTTCAACCATGATAAAGGCGTGAATACGCTATTGAAACAATTGACACGGTGTTGTACATGAAATCAGGTCATATGTTTTTATGATAATGACCGTAAGGGTTCATTTTGGTGTGGAGTTCGCAGCAGGCGGTGTGGAAATGCGACATAAAATGTTTATAAAATCGTATTCCGTGTTTACATTTTTTTAACACGCTTATACCTATTAGCTTCACCTGTATGTATGTAACCGACTCCTTTGGACTCGATTTTGATCCACTTTAAACGGACAGATTTCATTAAAATTTTGCACACCTGTCAAAGATCGATGACAATGCAATAATTCGATAAAAAAATTCAAAAAATTAAAAAAAAAACCTGTAAAATTGTGTTTTAAAAAGCAGATTCATCTTTTCTGGCTTAATAGACAAAACGTGGCCAAAGGCATGGGAAATGATGACATTTATACTTTATACAAGGATGTATATATTATATACTAGCTGACCCGGCGAACTTCGTACCGCCTTAGCGTAAATTTGATGCACTACTTTATTTTGTATAGCTGACCTATCTTATGTATGCGTACCTATTCAATTTGAACTGAAATCTATAATATCCCCCATATAAAAATGAATACTTTTTTTTTTTTTTTTTTTTTTTTTAATTTTTTTTTTCCGTAACAACCTTGTACAGAGTATTAGAAAACTACAAAAAAATATATCAGCCGAATCGGTCAAGCCGTTTTCATGCCAAGTCGTGACAACGGAAATTTCATTATATGGGAAAATGGAATTGTCGTCTTACTCTATCTTACTCGCAATTTTTCCTTATTTGCTCACCGTTTAGACCTACCCTGGACTACGACAAACATTTTAAAACCAAAATCAGCTCAATCGGCCCAGCCGTTCTCGAGTTTTAATCAGACTAACGAACAACAATTCATTTTTTTTTATTTATATAGATTTTATGACAACTACTTCTTTCTCACATTATGAACAACATGCGTTAAAGTAGTGCCCTAACATGTACTCTTTAAAGTTACATTCCTCGCCAACGGGTCTCTAAATAAAAAAAATGCCTTTGCAACCCCTATTTAAGTGTTTTAAAAAGCTCTATAAATCTAACGATACACCACACTATAGGGTACGCGACTAAGAAAAATATAATTTACCACCGAATTATATAGGTAACAAAAAAATGTTTTATTCAATATTTTATTCTACCACTTATTTGACATAGTTAACATACATATCCATGCAAAATTTTAGTTCAAGCACTAACGGTTTCGACGCTACGCCTCGGACAGACATACAGACAGACGGACATAGCGAAATTGTAAGGATTCCTTGTAGGTATTACATAACCCTAAAAATGTACAAAGGAAACAAAAACGTCGGTAGCCGTGATTTTTAGTTTCACGGAGAGTGAAGCGAGCGATATATCTATACTAATATTATAAAGAGGTAAAGTTTGTGTGTTTGTTAAATTGTCAGGGGTAATCTCGGAATCTACTGCACCGATTTTAAAAATTCTTTCACTAATAGAAAGCCACATTATCGCTGAGTGTCATAGGCTATATAAAAAACCGAAAAATTAAAAGGTTTTTACGTGGTAGTCCGTTTTGTAAAGAGAATCGGAGAAAAACTCATCGTTATACGTGAAGGCCACAGCAGCGCGGCAGCGGCGCGCGATGGTTTCGGCTTATTTCGGTTCGCGTTCGTGCTCACTTCGGAAGAAGGAGGCGTGACCTTCCTTTTACATCTGAGAGGTAGGTACCCGCGCGGCTCTTTACGCAGTGGACGTCCCCAAAATTGAATTTTTCGTAACACACTTTCGACATTCATTAATTTTATTTTCGGTACATTAAAAAAAAAATCTTTTATGTTTATATAGTTTTCATTTAATTTAGGTTATAGATAGGCATTAAGTTTGTTTCATGTACCTAGATATTAATTTAGGTTATAGGTAGGTATTAAGTTTGTTTTGTGTAGATATTAATTTAGGTTATAGGTAGGTATTAAGTTAGTTTCATGTAGATATTAATTTAGGTTATAGGTAGGTATTAAGTTTGTTTCGTGTAGATATTAATTTATTTCTTACGAACGCTGCCTTAACTATGAAAGATAAATATTTTTGAACATTATGCCCAACGAAGTGGACACGGGTCAGCTAGTTTCATATATAAGCGCTGACGGGACACATTTGTGGAACAAGAGCAAGTGGGATTGAGAAGGGTATTCAGAAGGAGCACGTAGCAAACATTAATTACATTGTGGGTTGAGTGAGAGTGGTATACCTATTATAGTATAGGTTTGGATCATAGATACACAAATACATACATAAAATCAGATCTTTATTCCATGGGGGTAAGCAGAGATGGCACGCCATGTGCTTCGTTCCTACATCTCGTCTGAATGCTCGCCGGTTCCCGGATTGTTGATTCGGATCATCTAAGTTTGCAAGAACGATGTAGTGTAAACGTCAGGAGGTTTGTTACTATTTGACCCAAAATCTACAGGGTCCATTTTGATGTAGTTAGGCATACATGTAGCATTTAGCCAGGATTTACATATAGTTTACTTTTTGACGGCTTACCACGCGGGCGGAGACGTGGGTGGAAGTGGGTATGAACATAAAATACAGTAAACAGTAAACTTGCAACCGAGATTGAGTGAAACAACATGACATAACTACTCAATCTGCCAGTAATTGTTCTAAATGGACGGCGGGCGCTCTAATTAATTGCTAGGTAGCGTTCGTTGGTAGTATTGGTACGAGAATTACTTGCTAGCGGCTACGGCCATGTTTTCATTTTGTTAGGATTTAAAATGTAATATTTATTTGTTTCCTTTTCTAGAATTTCTTATCTTTTAAAGTAGTTTCAATGCAACGCGTAATCCCGAATACTCGGTGCAGTAACATTTCCAAATACCAGTCCTAACGACAAGCTTCATAACTGCAAACATATCAAAGAACTAGAATGTTCTACATGATATAATGTTTCGATAGGAACTTTCCATAATACAGTGCTTCAGTTACAAAAACTCTGTTTTGGTAAATACAAAGAAGAGCCATTTCAGGCAATCGTCCTAAATTCATTGAATAGTTATGTCCGTTTATTATAATAACTGTAGTGACCTTGCCCGTATCGCTTGCAGGATAGATAACATATACTAATGTATTCATTTATTCGGTTTACTTGAACTAAGCTGTTTAAAAAACATTTATTTTGGTGATAGACAAACCTCCGTTTTGTGCAAAAAAAGCCTGTAAACTATACTACTGGTGTGGGTACAAACTGAAGAGATTTTTGTAACTATTGTCCCTTCATAGTTTTGATACCTTCCTAACACGATTACATGTGTATAAAAAAAATTCCAGGTATTTCTGTAAAAAAACGCGTGTATTTTTTAAACCGACTTCAATAAAATGGAGGAGGTTCTCAATTCGATTGTATCACCGGTTACCCAATAACGCCAGGACCGATTTGAAAAATTCTGCTTTTGTCTCAAAGAATATTACTTGTCATGTGGTCCCATTCTCATCGGGCCACGATCTGATAATAGGATCCTAGAGAAATCTAAGGCAACCCTCAAATTTTAAAGGCTTCTTAATATGATTATTTTTATAGCATTTAGCTATGCTTAGCAAATTATACTAAAAAACAGTTGAAAAATATATGGGACCGGCAGGATTTGAACCTGCGACCTTACTGCACACCGGGCAGCCGCTCTTAGCCATCCAGCTACGGTCGCCTCTTACCGGCACCCTAAATTTCTTAATAGTTTTATTACCTAAAATTGTTCTGATTTTTGCATCTAGAAGTCGGCTTTTTATGTTGCTGAGCTGATGCATGATTGATGCAACGGTTATGAGTACGGGGATAATTCTTTAAATATTGGCACAAAATAGAGCAAGACGTTGAATATTAGTTACATAAGTATTTCTTACTTTTTAGTGCATTTTTTGTGATTGAAGTTGCTTTTTTTTGTAAAATTCTTTTATATCCATTTGTTTGTAGAAAATGCAAAACATATTATTCCAGCTCCCACTTTTAAACATTTCCGTATTCAAACCGCGTCAATCATTCAACAAAGTGCCAAAATACCTATCCGATATAGATTTATTCAACCGTTTTCCTGTTATATCGTCAAGGAACCATATACAAAATGTGCTATGAAATAACGCACGACACGAACGCCTGCCTACAAACATCATTCATCTACTTTATGTACAACAATTCTTTCGTATGTTCGTGTTCGCAAAACTGGAAAACTAGTCGACGGATTTAATTTATTATTTTTAACAAAACATAGATTTTAAATAGAAGAATGTTTTTATATAATTTTTATGCCGAAGTTTCATTCCAAACGAGTAATTCATTATATCAGACGAGCAGCGACGAACCGAGGCCAGGTTTAGCGGGTTTTCTTATAAATATAATGGTGTGGAACTCTTGAATTGCAAGGAACTTCCTTGTTATTTCTAGTATCTGAATGAACGATGTTCTTGTATTTTAATTATTTATTTCAATGCATGAATTATGATAAAAGGTGACCAAGGTCGAGACTTGTAAAATGTCTAAATGGCTAACAAAAAAAACAAATTGAAATGCACCTAACTAGTTAGTTTATAAACGATTCTGTCTGAGATGTTATGTGATGCGTACACGTCTGATCGATCCGTCTAAATCTGAGACGTTGAATTCGATGCAAGCATCGGGAAAGCCACTTAGAGTCTACAAAAGAAGACTGACTTGCCAGGGTAAGGTTTTCGTACGTCAGGATTTGTCCTGACACGTCAGGATTTTTGGTACCTGTCAGAATTGCAGCCGGACTTGGATAGTGTCAGGATTTTTGGTGTAATCCAAGAATTCTAACATTATTCAAGTCCAGCCGTTTAACAACAAAGTTAAAAGAACGAAAATACATTTTTCTACTTATGATTTAACGCATGGCGAACATTAAACAAAAAATAGGTAATTATTATTTTTACATATTAAACTGCCGCCGTAGTCGACGGGCGTTTTGGCATAATGTCAGTCTTTTTACTAAAAATCTGACTTTTTGTCAGGGTTTTATTATTATATTTATTATAAGATATATCCGACAGCCAAATCCAATCACTGAATCTGTAGCCGTATATTCGGTTGGTCGCAAGAGTATCGCTACGGAGATAGTCAACATCAATGACAAATCTGCTACTGAAACACTGTGTGACACACGATACACAGCATCAAAAGAATTCCGACGGAACTTAGGTCACGACTAAAAGGATTACTGGATTACCCAGGCTTGAAAGCTTTGTCGAGACACTAAACCGCGAAACCACAAAGCGCATTCACCACCTCACAAACAGCTCATGGCGGTTAGAAACGGTCTGTCTAATCCATTTGTACTACTCTCTAAATATCGGCATAAAAACCTTTTACTGCTGATTCATCACAATTGAGGTCTCGCCTTTGCCCTGACGCGAAATAGTATTGCTTAAACTAGTCTGTTCCAGTTTGCAGCAGATTAGCCCTGAAATTAGTAGCATATCAAGTTTACACCAAATTGGTGTGAACTTGTTGTAGAAAAATAAACAATTTGAATATCACATATCATTATCATATATCATATTGTCTGCACGTGTGGTGTAGTGGTTAGAGCGGTCGCTTCGCCGCTCTCCACTGCACTGGTGCATCACAACTGAATCGCATGTGCTTAGAAGAAATGTGTGAAGTAAAAGAAACGCCTGCTATACGAAAATATCACTTAGTGGTTTCTCGTTTGAGAACGCGATAGTAGAGTGCAAGCAGGCGCCCGGGCACTATACTTTGCGACACAAAGGAAGAGAAAACTACTGCTAGTACCTACAACAGTAACTGCTTCGTATGACGCACCACTTTTTTATGAGAGACAGGTCAGCAGTTTATTTTCTTTTTTTTTAGCCTGAATACAATGTAAGTAAGTACTACCTACATACTACTTAACTCTTTTTGAAGCACTAGAAATGTTATAATCGAAAAGCTTAAAGTATTTTTGTGATATGTCTACAAGGTAAATTTTGTAAAAAATGCCAAACTTGTACACAATATAATTAAGTATTTTAGTAGTTTTACATCTAAATGTGTTAATGCTTGCTGACAACAAGACAAAAAATTAATAGTCTTGGCTTGGAATTTAGTATTTACTTTACTTATTTATAGGTATTCACTCACTATTCAGTTTGTTGCATAACTAAGTAAAATTTACATCCTTACTAATATTATAAAGGCGAAAGTTTGTATGTATGGATGTATGGATGGATGTTTGTTACTCTTTCACGCCAAAACTACCAGGTCGATTTCGATGAAATTTTGCACACATGTAGCTTATAGTCTGGATTAACATATAGGCTACTTTTAATTGACATACCACGCGGGCGGAGCCGCGGGCGGAAGCTTGTATTAAATATTATAAACCAGTTCTTTAAAAATCTTGAATATACTATTACTTAATAGATGACCACAGTGACTATAAAAAAAATTAATACTTGTATCTCTTAAATGGAAAAAAGCAGTGTTTTTCATAAAAAATATTAGTTTTTTTTAGCTTCTCAATCAAGAGGTGCCCATACATTTAGCTGAGTCTGTTGTGAAACAGGCATTATATTGTGACATTATAGGGACCTCAAAACTTAAGTTCCAAAACTTTTTTTTAAAGTTTGGGTAGCCCTCGCTAGTATGTTATTTTGTACCAACATAACATACCAGCATTTACAAACAAACAAATATACAAAACACTGTTCTAATTGCAAACATTGTAATTGTTTTACTAGCATTCAATTTTGTTTCAATGAGAGCCAATTATATGGTGTGAGTAATTCTCTTGTAAATTGGTTGAGAACTGATTGCCGATACAATCTCAGTACTGCTCTATTTATATGTACTCATACCTATTCATAATAGGATTTATAGATAGATAGATAGACAGAGGTAATTTTGAATCAATTGCACTTAAAAATTATGTTGCACAATGGGCGGCCTTATCGCTAAATGCAATTTCTTACAGGCAACCTTAGGATGGACAAGTAATTAAATGAGCTAAGTTATTTATGTTAAACCCTAAAAACTAAATGCCTTTCACCAATATGTTTTTCTCAAGTTTAATGCTAAACCACAGCTTTTGATCACTCGTACAAAATTGAATGAAACAGAGAAATCCAGATATAGGTTTAATAAAATTGTAGATAAGGCAGTTGGGTAAAATTGTGGCTACAAATAATAAGTTTTCATATTGTTTAAAATATTATTCCAAAACAAAATAAATAATACCTTTTGCTTCCCATAGCCATATTTAGGACTGATATTATAAAAAATACGTAGTTAAGTTAGGTTTAATCACCGCATAGACACACAACGCTTATAAGAGCTGTAGTATTGTGTAGAATTTTCAGTAGAAAACAGTCTTGCAATTCTATTCATCTGAATACTACATACAGACACTCACGCAAGCAATTTTTCATTTTAAGCCAATGTAATGAGAGCTCAAATTTAATTGATAATGTGGTTATATATTAGTTTACAAGTTAAATATGGACTGAGAACCGTAAATGGTCTACCATGGCCGTTGTCATTACTATGCATGTCCTCCCTCTGATTACTCTTCTACATTGAAGATACATCATTTACTATATTTGTCTATATAATTATTACAGTAATTTAATTACCTTAAGATGGCATAGTTTTTTTCGGATCGGATAACTATCCATTATAATTTCCACTCAATCTCCTTATTTTCCTACTTTTCGGCCATAAACAGCTGATTTTCGTTTTTATGCACAGAAATTCGCCCCAAATAGACATTATCTTTATTTCTAAACATTTATTAATTTATACAGAAGGTACACAACACAATGTCGACAAACAGACACAGTAATCAAATTAGGCTTCTTTTTGGGCATTTTATAATTATCAAGGTATATTTATCAAGAAAATTATCATATTAATTATCACATCGAAACCCTGATCATTTGGAAGGTAGAAAAGTAGACATTACCAAAGTAGGAGAGATTTAAATATCCTGATTCCCTTCACAACCATGGCCTTGAGATAAGTTATGTGATAAAAATAATATTAATACAAATATATTATTGCAATCACTTATCTAGCTGAACAACACTCATTATGATTGTAATATAGACTTATATTAAGTCATTTGCAATTAAAATCTTTAATGATCTAATGTCAAAGGTCAACATAGAAAAACAATTATTCATCATTTAGATGAAGCTAATTAGCATAATTGCCAAGTTTTTAGCTTTGTTTCATTAGCAAAAAAGTATGAATTGCACTAATTGCTAATTACCAAAAAGGTTATAAACCTAAAATAATAAATTTAAAGTTTTTAGCACCTAAACCTAAGCAATGTTTTCACTTTAAAAAAGTTTGAATAAGTTTTGAAACTTATTTATGATAGCTTTTATGAAAAAAAAATGCTTTTAAGGCAGGCTGTAAGTTGACTATGTAATTTGTTAATTACTTAACCTATAAATGTTATTAAGTTTTTGAAGGTAGTTGAGTTACAACTTTGTAAGGCCATGTGTAACTTTAGAATAACATTGAGTATTCATAGTTCATATTTAATTTCGATTAAAGTAAAAGTTTATTATGCAATGCAGATGGAATTATCTTAGGTAAAGATATATTATCGTTTATATACATAGTTTACAAGATGACTTTTCAAACTAAGTTGTAGGCAGTCTGATTGGATTCTAATAGGAATCTAAGAGGTTTTTATTATATTCATAGAGTTCGAAAGATGTTTCTTCTTATACTACAAAATAATGCATACCTTTGCATTTTTAAACAAAAACATAATTATTATTTTTTTCGAAAAACTCCGCTATAAATTAATATCTTTAACCGGTAACGCCAAAAATAGTCGAGATGAAAGAAATTATAATTATTTCTTAATTGTTCTAATAATAATCTGATATGAATGATATATATTAGACAGTTTTACGAACCACCCGCCTGATACGGGCAAACATTACTATTTACAATATTATCTTACCTTTATCGTAGGCCTCCGGCACTCATAAGATAACGGCACATAATCATAACAACGTCACAAGTGGATTAAAATCAGATTTAAAGCGATAATTCGAGAAAAACCACAAAAACTTTAATTTTCAATGACACACGACGGAGCGAAGTCACCTCGCATGAAGGCGCGCCACTACGCGATGTTGCCATCCTAGAAATGCTGAATATTACCAAGTAGCAAAACGTCTTATTAAAAATATTGTCAAGAAATGTCAATAGATGAGCGTATTCAAAATAAAGTGTACCCTGACCAAATTTATTGTCAGATTTTAAATGTGATATTTTTGATGTTTTTTTTATTAGAATATAACTAAGATGTAATGTAATTTGTGAAATTATGTTTATTTTCTTTATTATTTAGCTATTTTACGAGAAATCATAAAATTAATCTGACTCTGTGGAAAAAAATGTCAGTTTTGCGACTATCTTAGAAGCTAAATATCTTATAACTTTAAAAAACACCAATATTTATTGAATTTTTAACATAACAATATATAATTTTTAAACTACGACATAATGGTGAAAAACTTAAGAACATGTGAATTTCTAGCAAATTTTAGTTCGGTTTTGCCACAACTGATGTAAGTAACTGTTATTTTTTCGATATTGTAATAGTTGTAGTTTTAGCAGGACATTACATTATTGCTTTCGAAATATACATTGCTATTTTAAATATTGAAATTAAATAATTTGTACCCTTTCATATTAAAAATTAACAAAATCTAAGAAATCCCTCGTCGTAAAACACAGGACAATCGCAAAACCGACAGTCCATTTTTTGTAAGGCTGGGCTCACATGAATAATTGAGATAAATTTAATGGAATACAATAAAAAATCATTGAAATATATTTTAAATGTTTTATATTATACTTATTTCACAAATCTAATCAAATTTCAAGTATAAAAATAATCAAAAATTTAAAATTGGTTTTTACTTTTATAACTTAAGTAATACCTAGAGTATTTTTACAGCCATTGTTTATTTTTTAATTCCTATAAAATTAACAAACCGAAGCAGTACAAATTGTGTTATTCTATAATCAGTTCTTTTTTTATTACACATTATATTTATTATTAGAAATCAACAATTATTAAAGAATAGAGTCAAAAATCATTCAAAAAAGTAGCTGATCGGTATGAACCTTCCGATGATGAATAAACGTAGCACTGTTTGACGTAACTCCATACATAATAAATAATAAATCTAAACAAATAAACGATACTACTTGTTTTAAAAAATACCTACTATTAAAACAGTCCGACAGACATAATATAAAACAGGAAATAAAAAAGAACTGTAAATTATCGTAGTGTGTATGTAAACCTTGCTTTATAGTGTCGGTTTTGCGGCTTTGCTGGTCAGCCTGGTAGGTCACGGGATAAAATGTCGCAAACCTGACGTGACGCTTTCTTCCCTTCCTTTTCAGAATAGCTTTTAACTTCGAGAAATTTGAATGGGGGACACGTCAAAAACTGACTACTCGCTAATTAAAATTGGTTATTATTTTAATTGCTCTGATTTTTTTCATATTTGTGTCACTTCATTTACTAATTTAATGTGTTTATTGCTTTCAGTCATTCAAACATTCACCAGATCATATCATATTTTGTTAATAATACTTCAAACACAAGGGACAACCGAAAAGTGGGGGGTACACTTTTTTGTGAAAACGCTCAGATCATGATTTCTTTAACTGTTATTTTAATCCAGCTTACACACGTGAAGTGATATTTATATAAAATCAAGGATATATACCCTGGACCCTGTTGTTCTTTAGTTCAGTTTTTTTTCAGCGATCTGTGATTGTAAACAAATATTTTATATTCAAGCAACATTCCATTGTAGGATTTTATCATAGTACAAAAAGACAAGTATGCTCATGACGGTGTTTCTGGCACAAGTCTGTGCCAGTCTCGCGAAACTTCCCTTGTAAAAAAAATTGTACGGAATTTAGCATAGACAAAGCATCACTCGCTCCGCTCGTTGACTAGACGTGACATAAACTTTTTAGTCCTGCCAATTCCTACTGCGCGTAAAAAGCTGCGCGTGCCAGATAATTTGACGTCTTAAACGTCAAAGAACCGGCCCGGTTCTTATTTCGCTTGGTGTTTTATAAAATTAAACCAACAAAATCTGTTCAAAAAAGTAAAAAACCCTGTAGGATACAATGGAATGGTGTACAGTACCCGGCTGCGAAAGCAAAACGGGGGATATGACGCCGAATAACGTTAAGCTGGGTACAGATTGGTGCAATGCAACATGTAATGCAACATGCAATGCAAGAATTTGACGTCCATATTGCTGCAATGTACCATGTAATGTAACAGAATTCCCATAATGTAGACGCCTCGCGCGCACGAACTGCGCCTGGGTCGCGCACGCTCCGAGCGTTACAACATAGTAAAATAGATAAGTAAGTTATCTTCGAACAAAGGTACATCGCGCCGTTTGTATGTACGCGTAGCGCTTGCCACGCCCCGGGTTCATGTACGTACGCACGCACACTACGCCGCACGGCCACTCACTCGGTCACCGGTAGTGCGGGCCGTGTCATTACTGTGAGCGGTCGGTGTTTGTTCAAAAAATTAGGTACGGTTACGCGCTGCTATATTTTTCTGTCACAAATTTGTAATTTTTTTTATGCTTGTTTTTCATTAGGAGCATAAATAATTAGCATTTAATTTTACAGTTTAGATTTTATTTCATTTTTCTATGTCTGTTCTAGTACCAGTATGTATGCACACATTGTTTTTACTCCTTTTCCTTTCTGCTTTAAGTGTAAGAGATTGCAACCTTATATACTACGGATAATTTTATTAATATAATATCGGTCTATTTGACAAAGAATTTAATTTCATAGTATTATTCTCTCCATAACCATTTCTAGTCATTGTATTTTGGTTGCTATAACTTACACATAACAAATTATGGTCAAAACAAAACTGTATGAATTATTTGAAAAGATGGTGAACATGAGTTTCTCACCAGCTCTTCTCATGAGGCAATACCCATCATAAAATAGAGTCGGAGCATAGTGTGTTGGATTGATTTTAATTCAAACCTCAAAGTTGAATTGAAATCAATTCCGGTGATTCAAATAATTTTGTTGCAATTAATATTATAATTAATTTAATTAGCTTAAGTTTTATTTTAATTTTATTTATTTGAACGTTGATGTTTGTTTTGACGTGTTCAAGCGCCCTTTGGGGCCCATGGAATAAATGATTTGACTTTGACTTGACATAAATAAATGCTTTGTTTTGTAAAAAAAAAACGTTTTTTATAATTAAAAAAATAATTTCAGTACAGGTAATTTAAAATATCAATCTGACAAGTGACAACCCTACGCCTCGAGCAAGTTTAAGTATCGTGCGCTCCTAAACGCCGGGAGTTGGCTTACTTATCTATTTTACTATGGTTACAACATAGTAGTTACAACTCGTGCGCGGCTCGATCCGAGATTTGTCGGTTTTTGGTACGAACACAAAGGGGCGCGCAGTGTGCGCTGTGCGCAGGACGCAGCCGTGGACGGTCGATCGTTTCGTTCGCATGCGCAACGATCATGGCGGTGAAAGAGGGTGCGTGGAGTGATGACGAGTCACTTTTATTGATAGAGGAATACAGAACAACAACAAGTCTTCAGACTCCATGATTCGTAAGTATATCGCCTTGATGCAGGCAAAGAAAAGAACACGTGTGACGAGGGCTAGTGTTTGTAACGAAATGCGGGAACAGATGTTCTCGAATGATTCGTAGTCAATGCGCGTACCGCGCGCGCCACACGTCCAAGGCAGCAGGGAACATGCAATGTAACGCAGAATATTACATTACATGTTGCATTGCACCAATCTGTACCCAGCTTTAGAGTTTCTTACCATCGGTAAGTCGATTTTAATATTATTCAGTTTCCATCCGTGAATTACAAAACTCTACTAATAATACAATTCTATGACGATTATTGGATGTTTAGCCAAGTCTACATAGGGTCTAACACCTCGCTTAATGTAGTTATATGCTAAAAACTAAAAATATTCAGTTTACCTGAACTAAGTAGTGTTGTGAAAGTATCGATAAACTGTTCAATGCATAAATGTGATAAACCTATAAAAATAAAACCTTATTCTGAAAGCCTCATGTCACAATGTTAGATCGATTTTAATAAAATTTTATGTGTTCGTTTTAGTAGGTCTGTAAATATTTTTACACTGCAAATGTTTAGGTTCATACCACGCGGATCGCACCTAGTTATCAAAAATATTGCAGGTTTCCCTTGGATATTAAAATAAAAAATGTTTGGACTAAAAATGTTCGAAAAAACGAAGACTGGATTCCTATGGAACACACCAGAATTTGTTCCAAACATTTTGAAGAAAACTGTTTTTGTCAAATTCCTGAGCGAAGAACTTTACATTCGCAAGCAGTACCAACGATATTTCCGCACCTACCAGTATCAAGTCAGCCTGTAAGTTCCTATCAAACATAATGTAATATTAGTCTACAAACAAACTTTGTACCCATGGATAAATAATGTTATGCTCAAGATGTAACTTAAAGAAAACTTGATGGTTATTCTTTTGCAACAATTGAACCGTCAAAAGTTTTTTATATGGTTTATGGGCACGCGTTTCACCACGATCTCACCCGATGGTAAATATAATGATGCGGTCTATGGTGGAACACGCTTACTACTTTCATTTTTCAAAACGATCGGCTTCGATTCCCGAGCTCAGTACATGTTTTTTAAAAAATATGAGTGCTTATGCAGTTTTTGTTTTTACTAAAATCGATGTCATGGTCCCTAAGAACAGATCTTTGCATCTCTTATAATAACAGACTTCCCCATACTGACCGTTATAAATGAGCCACCCTGTATAGCAGTTTAAATAACTGTCACTAATAAGTTCAAATTTTATGATAATACTTCATGTTCCATTTAGTTTGCACCAAATTGGATGACTTTTAGCGCTTTGGGTTACGTTTTCTTGCGCTGATCCAAGGCCCATTTGATTTTACGTTAATGCATAAGTGATCATATTTGTATTATTGTATTTTCTAATTTCTTGTGTAATAAATAAATGTATTTCATGTTATCTATTTCTTGTTTTTTTTTAATGCAACAGCGTCTTCACAATCTTCTTTAGGAAGACGAATTCCCTGAATATTAAAATATCTTATATTATATTGACATAGTATGCAATGCAATCTTTCGATATCGATGGGCACATCGACAATGAAGGCCATCACTATAGCAGTGACAATAAAATTTTTGCAAATGTGTAACTGTCAAATTGCCTCTAATATTTCTTCTTTGACATCTATGTTCTCTGGATTATATTGACATAGTATGCAATGCAATCTTTCGATATCGATGGGCACATCAACAATGAAGGCCATCAATAGAGCAGTGACAAACAATTTTTTGCAAATGTGTAACTGTCAAATTGCCTTTATATTTTTTCTTTGACATCTATGTTCTCTGGTTCTTAGTTCCGCATCTTCTACGTAGTATTACATTATCTTTGGTCTGTGCCAGCAGTGGCATACTCTCGAACATTTTTGTACAAAATTTACCCACATAATAAGTGACTCTTATGGATAATCATAATCAGTGTAATCACATAAATTAAATCTTCTATATAAAAACTTCCTGACGCTATTACTCCAGAACGCACTAACCGATTTCCACGGTTTTGCATTCGTTAGAAAGGTCTCGGGCTCCGTGAGGTTTATAGCAAAAAAAATTCAGGAAAAAATTCATAGCAAAGAAAATTCAGGAAAAATTTCACCAAATTTTTTAACTACAGTTTTCTTAAACCCGTATTTCGATATTTTCGTTTTGTTTTCTCTCTGTCTCATTCTATGGTTGAACGAGACAGAGCGATCGAAGCTAAAACGCAAGCGTTTTAAGTCTGTTCTACACGTTTGATCAAATCGTCTGTAAGAGCCGATTTCACCAATGTTCCTAATCTACAGTTTTATTTAATCCTTTACTTTTTTACATCTCTTTCTCTTTTTTGTATGGGAAAGATCGAAATCTGTAGCTAAGCGTCAAACTTGAGTTTAACACGTTCACGTCGCGTCGTTGAAATTGGCACCGTTATAGATACTCTGTACCAAAATCAGACAGACAAGAATCGAGCTCCAAAATGTATTTCACAACGTCGTGGTCTGCTGTAAGAATTTCTGAAAAAAGACTAGTCGTAACGTAAAAAACATAACCAGGCAGACAAAACAGATATTTATCACAGTACTTACCACTAACATTGCAATAGTACTTAAAGCGGAATCTTATCTAAAGCGCTCCTTGCAACGTCAGCGATGCTCCTGGCGGAGATCGCTACAAGCTTTGTAGAAGGAACGTAGGCCTTAGGGAATTAAAAAATACGGGCGTACGTAAATTTAGTGTAGTAATTGCAAATAGTGAGTAGGGCGGGGAGAGCCCTCTTCAACTCACTATTTAAAACATATTCCATGATGAGCAAAAATTATCTTTAAACAAGATTTATTATTACGTCGTTATCAATGATTTAACTGGGTTAGATAACGCGTACGTGCTAGATTGTCAGGGCATTTTATTAATAATTTTATACAGAGTGCCCTAATTATTAGAAAATATTTCGGGAACGATCTAAACATGTAGATTTATGCGAATTCAATTTAGGCCAACACTATGATTTTAGGATAGTGTGTAGTAAAGCACATAAAGCTCGCTAGGCTATAACCGTCTTTTTCATACAAATTTTTTCATAAAAAAATCGTAAAATGTGTTAATTATAGCTCGAATCGAACACGAAAAAATAGCAAATGTGTTGTTACATCGGCGACCAGATTGGTATAAAGGGTAACCTCTTAACGACGCGACGGTCGTTCCCGCTTAGAAGCTTACAAACTAAAAATTTAATTAGTGCACTAAATGCATTTAATTTGCCATGAACTTATGAAAACTACTTTACTGGTGGTAGAGCTCTTGTAAATGAGCTCGAGGGCGGCAGCACCACCGTCTCACCATTAACCTGCCGCCAAATAGTAGTGCTTCCATTACTGTGTTCCGGTTTGGTGGTGAGATCAGACCCTGAAATTACTGGCACATGAGGCATAACACCGTAGTCCTCAGCTCTGCAGCTGCTCTGCCGACGCATCTATAATCTGCTTTTGTGGATTGTTGATGTCCATGGGCTGTACTCCACTAACCATCAGGTGGACTACACGTTCCTTATTTGTGGACGTAGTATAAAAAAAAAATTAAAACTAAGTAAAGTATTTCGTTATAGAAGCATATAGTGTATAATATAAAGTGTAGTTTTTGTCCGCGATTTCGTCCGCGTTGAATTCGTTGTATTACGTAGTAGCTGCTACCGCGCTTTGACCCGCGTTCAACTTTACTGCTCCGCTCCTGTAGAATTTAGCGTTATGTTAAATATCTAAAGACCTATATTGAGAGTTAGACTATCAAACACAACAAAAAGTAGGTTAACTAAAAAGCAAAAAATAAATTTACTTCGCACAAAATAATACGTTTTTTCATATAATTAAATAGAAATTATTAAATAATTATTTTATAATTCTGAAGTCGGTGCCAAGTAAAAACAACCTTTCTACGATATCAAATTACAGTTCACACAAAAAGGGAGGCGTAGTTGTTCTAGTGCGCGGTCGCCCAGTATTGGTACTTACCACAGAAATATAACTAATATTCAGTTAGAAAAATGTTGTTAGAACGATTGATATTATCTATACAGAGTTATTAATTGTTTACTTGGCACCGACTTCAGAATTATAAAATAATTATTTAATAATTTCTATTTAATTATATGAAAAAACGTATTATTTTGTGCGAAGTAAATTTATTTTTTGCTTTTTAGTTAACCTACTTTTTGAAGTCGGTTTTTTTTTTGTTAAAAATTATTTTATTTTACGATTTTAAGTGATGGGTACACCGAGCAAGAATGTTTCTCGAATGAGGAGACGATGGTTACTTGAGACGGAAAACTTATTTATAATAAACAAGAATTAAATCCTTTCTCCTGACTATTGAGGGTCACGACCTTCCATCATCAGCTCATTTTACACAATAACTAGCAGCAGGAATATGCGTACAGTAGTGAAAGAATTATCCTTTAACTCCTAACTATTGAGGAGTTGACCTTCCATCATCAGCTCAACCACATAAAATTGTTGCGACCAAGCGTAAATCTTGGCCTCGATTAATAAAATATGAGGGTTGCCCCCGATTTCTCTGGGGTCCCATCATCAGATCATGACATGCTGACAATGGGACCACCTTTGAAATATCTCCGTTCCAACAGCTCACTTGAAATCATAACTAGCAGTCTGAATATGTGTACAGTAGTGAAAGAATTATCCTTTAACTCCTAACCATTGAGGAGTTGACCTTCCATCATCAGCTCATCCACATAAAAATACGTAAATACTAGTGTAGCTTTGAAAAACACACTAAAAACATTACATGTGCCTATAAAATTCGAGGGTTGCCCTCGATTTCTTTGAGATTCCATCATCAGATCACGACATGCTGACTATGGTACCCCTTTGGAATCATCTCCTGTCCAACAAAAAAAGAATCATCAAAATCAGTTCATAAACGACGGAGATATCCGTGAACAAACATAAAAAAAAAAAGAAAAAAAAGTAACATATATACGAATCGAATTGAGAACCTCCTCCTTTTTTAGAAGTCGGTTAAAAATAGTTTTCTTACGATTTCTTCTGCGTAGGTAAGGTAATCAGTAAATGTAGCCTATGTTGCGCGCCTTGTGAGTTACCTGCATCTCAAACTTTATTAAAATCGGTTGAGCCGTTTAGAAGTTTAGCCCATACAAACAGACAGACAATTTTTTTTAAAAACTGTATTTTAGAGAAAGGTGCAAACAACTATGCCAGCTTGAAATACATTTTTTTTTAAATTAAAAAGCAGTAAATAAAGCAATAAGTATAATAAAATTTTATTGGGGTGCATGAAAGGAGCCTCCCCGAGTGACGTACACAACAATTCCCTACGTTCGGCGCACCCTGGGCAATTTGCGAGTTCTTAAAAGCGAGTTGGCTAATCCTTTCACCACGATGGCAAGTCAAAACCTTGACCACCTTACTGACTGTCCAAAATGCCCTACCACCTGCACAAGGGAGGCGCTCATGAACGCCGACGAGAGCGCCATAACAGTGGCCACTTATTGGACCAATAAAATTTGACTCAGCCATCGACACGACGAAGAAGAAGAAGTAAATTTTATTTATTTGTATTGATAATATCTGCCTGTGCCTAAGAGTCCTGTGTGTACCACCAGGCTAGCATGTTATAATGCCAGAAATTGTGGCACTACCGACTAATTATTACTTAGTCTCAATACTGCTATGGCACTGCATAGCAGTGTTGAGACAAAGAAAGTTATACCAAAGCGCAGCGGAAGTACGGTCTCGCTACCGTACATCTTTGCTGCCACAGCAAATTCATTTGTAGGTCGCGGCCAGCAATTATATAAATAACATGACTCCACAAATAACTTTGAGTACATTGACTACCGTGGTACGAACCTATTGTCAAGAGTAAGAGACACTAACTTGATCTTTGTAACATATAACTTAACTAAACTTAATAAACATTGATTATAGTGATCTTATCTCGTTTGTACTTCACCAACTTAACATAACTACAACTAAATAGTGTAAGAGCTAACTGGCCCTTACAGCGGTTATAAACGAAAAACAAACATCCTGTATGAGTAATTTTCCTTTTCACTGATTGAGATTAGCAAGGAGAGCCAGAAAGTATAAATTAAACCAAATTTTGGCAATGTTTACCCAATCAGTTAGGTCAGTCAATCAGTCAGTCAGTCAGTCAGTATCATGGCTTTTAAAGTCTGCCTGTTGCTTACTTTGGTGGCTGCTGGTAAGTTCACAGATATTAACGTTTTAATCAGAAGATCAGAGCAAAATTATTCCTAAAAAAAGAAACAAGAAATCCCGTTCAAAATTATACTTTATTAAAAGGTCTCGCTCATAAATGTTATAATATATCCCGAGCTACTGAGCAGGATAGAATTCCGTGTGCCTTCTGCATTTACTAGAAGAACCGATCTTCTTAACATATTATGCCGTTAGCCAAAACTACTTATCGACAGAATTCATTCTTGAAAGAGATTGTTGAACGTTTAATGCCGAAAGTCGTGTGTTTAAACTTGATCTATTTAATACTAATATCGCTAAGTTAATAAAAGCAATGAGTAACATGTTTTTCGAATTACTTAATGTGTCATTTCTTGTAGATATCTATTGCCTTGTTTATGTATGTTTAGAATAATTGATGTCCAGTTGCGTGTGTGTGAGCATACTTGTCGATCACCCATATGAACCTTTATCATATTTAATGTTATACATTTACTAACAGTGGAAACTTGGAATTGGCCATCTTTTAATATTTAACATCACAATATTACTACATTTGTACTAGCTGTAACTTTTCCTAAAAGATTAAATAAAAAAAGTTACATGTCTTTTTGGCTTCATTAAAGCAGTATTAGAAATGATGCTTCATAAATTTGCTACCAAACTAACAGCTGCATATTCATTCGTACCTCGAGCCTTTTCCAAACTTCTAATCTGATCAAATTAGTTTCAACTAAATATTTAATGCCGGGCATCAGGCAAAAGTTACAGCAGGCTGCATGAATATTTTTTTTTTTTTTTTTTTTTTTTTTTTAAAACGACGCCCGCACTAGGAATAACTCCAGTGTCGCGGGGGTGTTCACAAACATACATTTCACACACACAAAGCACACCCAGAGTCAGAACAAATCACACAAAGATTTGTCCCACGTGGGGATCGAACCCACAACACCAGCGTAGTTGAAAGCGGCGAGGCGACCGCTTTAACCGCTACGCCAACCGTGCACTCAATATTTGATTTTATAATTTGATTTGGCATATCATCAACTACCTTAGACTCAAGGATCCTTAGTAATGAGACTACTATGGTGGTTCGTCTTCCCATAGTGCATTCCGACAGTGTGTTAGTATGTTAAGATTCAATTCGTATGGTGGTGCAGCTGCTCGCTTCCTGGCAGCCATGCAGGCTACAGTATGTGAGATTCTGAGCTCGGTTCATAGACAGGTCGGTTTTTCAGTTAATACTGAATCAGTTAAACTGAATAGCTTTGAAAGCGATGAGTGCCTGGCGTATTCTCACTATAATTTTAGTTGGAGTAGTAAAAAGAAAGTATATTTTATGTCCACAGCATCAGCAGCCCCCGAGAGCCGCGTAGTCGGAGGCACTCCCACCACGATCGAGGAGTTCCCGTACGCGGTATCTATCGTATACAGCTACCCTGTGGCTGGTATTACGGTGCAAAGATGCGTTGGCTCACTTATCTCTTCCTGGCATGTGCTGACGTCTGGATTCTGTTTTACGTAAGTTCCTTTTCTGTTTATAAAACATTGAAATATAATTGCCTACTATATCCTGCATTTCCTAAATGCCGCAGTCGCGAAAGTAAAATATCGGGACGCAACATTGCCCTATTTATTCACATCTTGTTTTTATACTGCTCTCTAGTGTCTAATATGGGGAAATTGATACTATACTATTACTACAGATTCATGTTTTACTTACTCCATGGATTCAAAAAGGTGAGCCCGAAAGGTCCGTATGACAATAAACGGGTTATGGCAGAAGTTTGGACAACTCTGTAGTTATCGGTTGATAAATATAATTCAATATTTCGTTTTTCCACAGTGGTGCAAACCTAAATAACATGCAAGTCCGCGCCGGATCCACGTACAGCCTCTCTGGCGGTATTCTTGTCAACGTCCGCACCTTCGAGAAGCATCCAGACTACGTCGAAACTCCTCGCTCAGGAGACTTAGCCGTCACATTCTTGGAGAATCCTTTGGGCATTAGCAGCACTATCGGTGTGCTGTACCTGCCTCCTTCTTTCATGAACATCCCTGATGGCACCTCTGTGAAGATGGTCAGCTGGGGATTCGAAACTGTAAATCAATTTCCTTTTTGGTTTTGCCCGTTCCTACATGAACGGTGCATTTTTTATTCACAATCGATTGCATATACATGGTACGAACGTGGTACTACAGCTAGTACAGTAGCGGTAGTACCTTTTACCTCCCTTGATATTGCTTACAAAAATCAAACTACTTAGCGCTATAAAAACGTCAGAAATGTAACTTCATATTTCTGTATATAACAGGAGACAGGCCCTCAATTGGAGTTCTTGAAGAGAGTATACTTCGACAAGCTGAGTGTAGAGGTGTGCCAGCAAAAATTCGCTGAAAATACCGACGATGTCACTATTGATGACAGTAAGTTTTGTGCTATATCTTTTCTATTTAGTACTGAATAATATTTAACTAGCTTTCAGCACCCGCGCAGTACCTACTTTGATAAAAGATGCCTATGTTAACCTTGAATCTAGGTTATCAGCCACCTGACACTGATGCCATAGTTGCGGTGGCCCGTCCAAAAAGCAAGAGTAAAGGCACACGGTAATGTTTTAGTCGGCGAGGACTGCCCATAAACACAGTCTACCCAAACGGTGAATTTAGGGAACCATTTCTCAGGGTTGAAATCATAAGGTACAATTATGGGCAAACTTCTTGAGCGTTAGGTGACGTGGTAGGGGAAAGTTTGTGCATCATACACTTACGAGCAAAATATTGCTATAAATATGATTAGTTACGTCGAGTTTTTAGAATTACCTATTTTATTTATTACAATTACTGTTTATTTCGGGATATTGTATTATGTATTGACAATTGTATTTGTGTGAGTGCAGTGGCAGGCAATAGCCAAAATATAAACAATAGCCGACATGTGCAACATTTTGTATGTCGTCATTATGTCGTGCATTGTTTTGTCAAATTTCTCACAACTTAAACAATAGTTAAATCGAAAACAATGCTTGTCGGCATGTTTTGTTGAACTTCTTACGATTTAAAACAATAGTTAACTCGGTTTTTAATATTGGCAAAATCGCCGACAATATTCAGTGATAAAATCCGCTTTTAACTCAACAAATAACAACAACAACTAACGATTTATAACAGAGCACAAAAGTGAGCACTTCACTGCACGCACGTGTATTCGGGAGAGAGCGGAACGAAGACGCGGTGCGCGGGCAAGGTTCGACTGATCAACCAATCACGCGCAGGTACGCCCCCTGCGCCTCAGCCTCGTAACCAAAGAGACCCAAAATTCGTTTCTGCGCATTCAAGGTCGTTTGCTCAAGATGTTTGCCCCGATTTATAACACACCACTTAAAAAAGTTTATAACCTGTGTACCACATGCCATCAAAATTCGTTATGCAGTTTCTCCGAAAAATAGTAACAAACATGCTTATAAACTGCATTTATTTTATTAGTAGACACTCATCACTCACTCTTTACAGAGGTACTTTGCGGTCAAGCGTCCGGCGTGGCCGCCTGCCGCGGCGACTCCGGCGCGCCCATGGTCATCAACAACGTTATAGTGGGCACTTCGTCCTACTTCAACAGTTGTACGGATGAGTACCCAGCGGTATTCACCAGGGTGGACCGGTACACTAACTGGATATTGGAGGTGGCTTCAGCGGGCGGAAGCATGGCTAGAACAAGCGTGGAAGGCATCGTATCTGGGCCGATAGTGTCTGCACACTAGTCTATTAGTTAAATTTGTAAATAATTTTGGAAGATGCGAAAACGAATTATTTGTTATATAAGTTAGGTACTTGTGAGATACTCTGTATAATGTAAGTTGTATTGGTTAAGATACAATTTTCAAGACCTGTCGAGATTTCTTTATGGATTTGAAGCGAAATTGCTGAAATGTTTTGGTTCAAAATAAAAATGCGAAAGATTAAATAAAAAATATTTATTGAGTAAATCTCTCTTATTAATATCGTTATACAATAGGGTCTACAGATCTGATTTGATTCGGAATGGAGCACTCTTTGGATACAGTATCATACAAATAGGTTCATTTTATTTTTTTTACAATCTTGGGTAAGGCAAGACAATGTTTCAAGGCACGTTGATTATTGCGACGCTTACGACTAACTACACTACTCAGGGACAACTTTTTGTGATATCATGTAAAATAAACAATTATATATATATATAATCTAGATACTTAAAATCGTTAATAAATCGATTAATCCCAATTTTATGTAAATAAAAACATAGCTGGTTAAAACGATTATAAATAAGGATGACAAATTGATACTACATAATACATTATTGCATTACTGAAATAAGAGATGTTTTTTTTACTCCAAATTGTCTCTTATTTTCAGCTTAAAGCTAGTCAAATCAAAAGTGATTGATTCCCGGCTACAAAATGTTGTCAATTCTATGCATTCTATAATTTAAATTTGCTTTAAGGTTGAACCTTATAAAAATGTTATTATAATATATCTATTGCCCATTATATTAATAAAACCATTTAAATTATGCATTTACAAACATCAATATAAAAAATGGGCGAAAAATCTAAATGATATATTGGCAAAGTTATTTAATTAAATACCAAATCATGGTCGCTTATGTCTAGGTTATAATTAAATCAAATATTTTTTAAATCTCGGTGGTCCAAATTCAATACAACCGTTATAATTACGTGACTTTTTATATTAGCCAACTAATATTAATATTCCAAATATTGTAACAGTCAATGATGTAACTAAATATTTTTAAACAGATCTTACTACACAAATATTATATCTAGAGAAATAATTATAGCTACACTTTACTTAGTACATTAACACAAATATATCGTCGTTGTCAAACCAAAATCTGCTAAGTGCACTTTTGTAAGATTTCTACTTTAAACCTCTGCATATAGTTCGCTGCTATATCCTACCATATAAAAAACTGTCATGTGCTTATGACCATTATATGACGATCTACGACCTCTTATTGACGACCTCTTACCTACAATCCCTTGAATGCAGGAGACCTTTTTTTGTCAATTTCTCAAAACTATGAATTCTGCACATAGCAGATTTTGGTTTGACAACGACGATATTCAAAAACTATAACATCAATTCATTTTGTGAAATCAGATTTTTAAGTGCAATTGCTATTTAAATAATCTTTGATACACCAAACACAACTAACATACTATTAGACACATATTAAATAAATGATTACGACGATAATAATAAAATTACATTATCAATATTAATGTTTTGGCTTGTGCCTGAAGCACGACTTCAAATCCAACTGGCAACATACAGCTGTTTGCGATAATCTTCTGAGCTGCCGAATTAAACGTAATCAAGTGAAATTCAATTAAATATGCTTAAAATAATCTATAATTAGTTATACTTTTAGTTGCATATTTACCATGTTAGCTATTACACAAGTAAATATCTTATAAAAATGCGATACTATACATATTTCTCAAGTCTTTCATATTTAACAAGTTTTTGAACCATAGAGACCTCATCCTAGTCACTATCAAGCTATACATTTCAAATTCAAATCATTTATTGTCATAGGCCCCAGGAGGCGCTTGAACACGTCAAAATATTACAAACAAATGATATAAAATAAATTATAAGTAAAACTAAATTATACTAATTACGATGATTTGAATAACCAGGGCTTAGATTAATTTTAATTAAGAATCAGATTAAAATCAAACTAAGTACCAGCTCCGATGGGTATTGCATTATGAGAAGAGCTGGTGAGAAACTCATGTGCACAATTTTTTCAAAGAAATGAATAAAATATAACAATTATCATACATATTGAAAGTCACATAAAAAGAGCAGTTCATTTCCAAATACTATTATCATTTATGTAGTCTAAAATACTGTACTAAGCTTTTTAGGGTTCCGTAGTACCTACAAGGAACCCTTATAGTTTCGCCATGTCCGTCTGTCTGTCCACGGCATAGCGACGAAACCGTTGGTGCTAGAAAACTGAAATTTTGCATAAACATGTATGTTAACTAAGCAAAGAAAGTCGTAGAGTAAAATTTGGAAAAATATTTTTTTTTCAGGTAGCTCCCCTACGTGTAAAGTAGGGATGTTTTTTTTTTTTGTCGCCTACCCCATAGTGTGGGGTATTGTTAGATAGGACTTTTAAAAACGTTTAGGGGTTGCTAAGACAGTTTTTTGATTTAGAGATCCGTTTGCGAGATAATTAACTTTAAAGAGCAAATTTTTGTTCGAGTAGGGCGTCCCCCCCCCTCTAAAAGCTAAACTACTGGATCCTAAAATCTGAAAAAAATTGTGTCGGTAGTACATGTAATGAACTTTAAAGGAAAACTATAGCGGATAAGTTCACTTCATTAGTTCAAGAGTAATTGGGGTCCAAAGTGTAAAATGCAGTTACTTAGAATAATTCGTGCAAATTACAAAAACCTTTGAAAGTAATGACTTGTATGAAGATGTTACTTGTTTAATACAGATAGTAAATCCCTTTTAAGTCGAAATATGTTGTTACGACTAGCTACGGAAGCCTACTGCGCGTGGCCCGACACGCACTTGGCCGGTTTTTTCGAATATAAGATGGTCTTGCATTGTTCAGCCTTTCCGTGCAATGGAAGATGCGATTTTCAGTGCAATCCATCTAATAATGGCAATGTACAGCTTGATCTGCGGCCGTGTGTATAGTACAATAATATATTATAAGAAATTGAGAGTAAACTTTAGCTGCTTTGTAAGGCGCTGTCTCCACGAGCGAGAGAATCTCGACGAGTCCGCCCTTATATCGTCGGAGAATCTCCACGAACGAGCGATAATTCCGCCGCGTATCGTCGCGAGTCGTAACGGAATCGCAGCGTTTCCGCGGCGACTCGTAACGGCATCGCCGCGATTCCTTGACGACGCGTTGTAAAAGAAAGAATTCAGTTACGTTTGACAGCGCGCCCGCTGCGAGTAGCGACGGGCTAGCGACGATGTAATGACGTTTCGCACACTCGTTGCCTCTCGTCGGATCGCGGCGATAATATCGCCGTGTAGAGATGGCTCCATAGAGAGTGTATAGAAATACGTGGCACGACGATAATATCGCCGCGATTCACTCGCTCGTGGAGACAGCGCCTAACTTCTATACTGTAAAACTGCGAACTCATACTGAAACGATACGTAGCAATACCGTTATCTGGCCAAAGTTGAGACACCAATATACACACAACATTTAACAAATACATTAAAAATACTTGAGATAGACTATAAAATTAATATTCATTCATATTTTATACAAAATGTATTGTTTAAACGACCTACCGTCACACTATATAAAACAACATCATTTAACTACACAATACTTTAAGAGATTCTTAACGAAAATGTTTTTCTTAAAAAAGTATCTTAACATGGAAAAGATTAAATACACATTGAGCAACTAGTTATAACTATTTAAAAGTGGCTGCTTCGCCTCAAACTCAAAAACTGTAATATAGCATAGAAATATACTAACCTTTTGATCGTGAGTTTGAAGGGATATAATCTATATCGATATCAGCGCCACCTGCCGGATTCTGAATATTTCAAATATAACAATGTAATAACATGTTTTCAGTCCATTATTTCTAAAATCTGCAAATCCTCCAACATCACTCTTAATAACTAGTTTAGATAATTATTCTTTATTAAAGCTTTCCTTTCTACCTTCACAAGTTGGCACAAATAGTTATTTACTATTTGGCACAATAAGAATTCTTGTTATCACTAGGCGGGTGCACTAAATGGACCAATCGACGGGCACCGCGATTGAGCGTGGCCAATCAGAGCATTCATTTACACAACGTTTCACCCGCCTAGATATTTGATTTTATCTATACATCCAAAATTTTGGGTTGCGTAAGCGCCGATATAGTATGTGACCAATTATTATTACTATATATTTTTATTATCACCTATAGTAAAAAGGTGAAGCTATGACAAATCTTACTATATGCCGTACGCAGAATATTCTTAAAATAAGGGTACCACATTTTAAGTAAAAATTATAGTTACCTGCAAAGTATTTTATTATTATTGTGAGCTATGTTATAGCAAGAAGTTAACTGTAAAATTGTATACAGCAGATCCATATTTTTTATGGATATTACTATTTGTGTCCCATAATAGCGATAACGATTAAAATTATCGTAGGAAACATGGTATTACCATAATCAACTTTTGCAATAAAGTTTCACAACATACATACAAGTAGATTGCTTAGTAATCAGGGACCTAGTTTGGAAGACAGGGGGGAAGATTTAGTACACATAATCCTCCTTTTTGGAGTTGGGTACAAATGGGACGGAATGTTGTACATAGTGACCCTTATTGGTTTCATGTTTTCTAGTATTCTTTTTACAAATAGATAAATTAACAAACCTCACTGGGCCAGCGGGATACATTATGGCCGATAACCATGGCATTCTTATTCGTATATAATAATCATTTAAATACATATTTCTCGTTAAATAGCCAATGCTAAATACAATCCTTTACTCTTAATAAATCTATGGATTATATTAACACCAATATTTTAACATTTCTATCGAATATTTCACAATATTGACAATATTCATTTACACAATGACTTCCGCTTGCGAAAAAATCTTATTCGATCAAAATCCGTTGCGTTTCAAAGATCCGAGCACATAGTCAATGTAACTATATTCTGTTTAGAAATAATTATTAGCATATCCAAAATTTTGTTGTAATAGTCCTTGTATTTTTCACAATAATAATATTAGTCCTTGTTATTTTAAAAATGCAACGTTTCATGAAACCGCTTGGCGGTGAAGGCGCTGAGCAGGCGCGCCGCAGACGGGCGTCAGTGCGCGTCGGCGGGCAGCACGCTGAGCGTCACGGCCGTGCCCGAGTGCTTGATGAGCGCCACCACCTCGGGGTGCGGCACGTTGCGGATGCCCACGCCGTTGATGGCCACGATCGTGTCGCCCACGTGCAGGTAGCCGCAGCGGGCCGCTGGGGAGTTGGGGATCAGTTGTCCTGGGGAAAGAAAACAGGGATGTAGTCCACCTGACTACTTAATCCACATAAAATTGCCTATGCGTCGCTACATCTAACGGCTACGATACTATAATAATATCGATCTGACCCATATGACACTCGCTCTAGTGTGAGTCAAGGGACGCAATTTCTTATCATGGTTGCCTGTCGAATCAGGGCAGCCCGGTGTCAAATGTTTGCTGATGACCTGAAGCTATTTTTCGACATTGGATGTACGTACGTTTGCTGATGACCTGAAGCTATTTTTGGGCAATAGAGTGCCGAGCAATAGTGAGGCGCTCCAGCAGTATTGACAATGTGACTGCTTGGGTACGCACAACCACTTGCAGTTTAATACTTCGAAGTGTAAAATTATTACCTTCACACGATCTCGTACACCGAGCAACTATGACTATAAAAGCGCATCACGCAAATACGAGATATAGGTGTAATCTTAGACAAAGAATTGACAAGCAAAGGTTTCAAGTCGGATTCGACATGAGGCAGTCCGCTCGTTTTCAGGATAGAAGTCAGACCTGTGTGGTAGGAGTGCTATACTTGTTTTCAATATCAAGGTGTTTAGTATTATTTGAGCAATTGATTTGTATAAGGCTCTGTAATGATTTGTTGTAGTACATTCGTAGTTCGTTTATAATATATTGTTACTTATTCGTGAGGACCTGTAATTGGCTGAATGTTGCATAATATTTTTATTAATATTAATTGTTGTGGCGGTATCCGCACATAATCACGTGACATAATGACAACGAGTGCTGAATCGCGATAACGAAATGTTCACAGCAAGTGAATATATATACCACTTCCAATACGCTACCGTTGGACAGCTGTCCGCCAGGCAATACCATCGAGCCTAGTCGGAGGATCCTCCCATCGTGCTCGGGCGTCGGCGGTCGTTCCAACGGGACTCAAGGTTACAACAGTAACAACCAACCTGACCCAGGGGGCCGCACATAAGTCGCGTCCCGATGCGTGTCACCCGGAGCTGACCCTCAGCCGGTTCGCCGGAGGTCTCAGTCGGCTCGGGTAGACTGCCGGGGCAGCGCGAAGATTTCACGGCCCTCACTACAAACTCAGCAGCCATAGGACCTGGAGTCCACCCTGAAGACCTGCCCATATTTATGGGCAGCGAAAGACACCACCAGCAAGGGGCATAGCCCCGGCCTAGTATCCACCCTCCTCCTTGCGGGGGAGGTGTGACGACCACCACTCAGGATCCTCCCTTTGTGGTGGAGGAACATCACACCCTGTTCCTCTACAATTGTCACTGCTGTCGGTCTTCCAATAATAAATAAATAATTGTTACCAATAGTGCTGGTAGCTTTGTTCGCGGAGGATATGACGACGAAGCCGAACCCTTCGCCTTCGTTCCTCGTCACCGTGACGTCATACGGCACCGACGCCCAGCCGCCCGTCGCGGTGTCGTATTGCACTCCGTACCTGGTAAAGTATTCAACTTGATCAATATGGAAGTAATCAAAAAGTATATAACTGCTTCGATGGTCTAGTGGTTAGCGTGAGGTATCCGGTTCGATTTCCGGGTCAAGCAGTATGAACTTTCCGTCAGGAAATTAACAGTAAATAAATCAATATTTCACAACTCACACACAACGCCATCTAGTCCCAAACTAAGCAGAGCGTGTACTATGGTTACTAGAATAACTGATACTTAACATATATATACTTTTCTTTAGTAAATACATACTTATTATACATAGAAACACCCAGACTAAGACAAACCCCCATGTTCATGCACACAAAGATTTGTCTTAAGTGAGAATCGAACCCACGACCTCGGCGTCGCAGGCAGGTACACTACCCACTCAGCGCGTGTCGTCGCCGTCACGTAAAATTGATGTCAATGTTTATTACTAACCTACATGGTGGCTGCTTTGTTTTTTTTCAGCGCCTATTCATTGGAAGGATTGTGTTTCGAAATTTCAATCACTTTGCCTCACTAGTGAGTAAAAACCGTTTTTACTCACTGAATTCTAGCAAGCAAACGATCATTTCCGTGCTGGTGTGGTGAAAAGTTTATTTTTAAATTCATTTATAGTCTTACTTACCTTTATTTGGTCGGGCAACTTTCTCGAGTAGGATACATAAAAATAATCATTAAGAAAATGGTGTATGGTATGTAATGAATGTTACTTACATAGGTACATGCGCGGCGGGTGGGTACATGGGGGCTGGATGGAGGATGTTGAACTGAACTGGTGGCATGTGGTGGATTGATGGATCGGCGCTGCAATAGCATGGTGGTTATTAATGTGATGGTAATATGTGATAACGTGAATTAGACATGCGTTTCAGTTTAAGCTTCGATTTCCTAGGAAAGCGGTGTGGAATAATGCGGCCGTAATATTATTACCGTGACACGATTAATATGTAATACGTTAGGTCGATCACCGCTCTCTAGGAAACCACTAAATTTGTTTTACATAGGCAACGTTCTAGTGACGTCATTGTACCGTTATCTTTAAGACCGCATTATTCCACACCGCTATGCTAGGAAACCGAAGCTTTAGAGGGCCTAGATAAGCGGAAGTGCAGTGCTACGTTTTCTATTCGAACTTAACCGCTGTGGTTTGTTTAGAAGAACAGATCTAGATAATTTATGGACTTTTGAATTTGAATGATTTTATTTAAAAGGTCATAGATAAAATAAGGGATCTTCACAAATGTCACGGATCGGTATTGGCCATGCTTGAGTACTGTGCTCTCTGATTGGTCAAGCAGCTATCTGCAGCTACCTTCAAAATTGTGAAGATCTCTGATTTTATCTATACTCGGTATTTAAAACGAATACTATGAACTTTTTGTGCTTTAAATACAAGAATAATTCTCACAAACAGATATTCTATAAAAACATACTTATTATACATAGTTGATGATATAGTAGTATAAGATATAGGTGGTTTGTGATGTATATATGTTTAACTTTTTTTTAAGTAATATTCAATGTCTCGTCTTACTTGTTTATATCTTGAAAGAATACAGTAAATAAATGGACTTAAGGTATATTAATTAAAGCGTTCTATCTTCCAACATCAGCTCAGCAACATGAAATGCAAACTGCTAGATTTAAATATACGTGTAGCTTTAAGTAATATATAAAAGACAAAATACAGAAACATTTATTAAATTTCAGACACATGGATTTAAATTTTCTAGGATCCCATTATCGGATAGTGATTTGATGAGAATGAGACCACATGACAAGTATACTCCTTCAGACAGTTGAAAAAACCTCCGCCTTTTTTTCAAGTCGATTAAAAAAAGAGGTTCAAGTTCAATTCGTTTGGATTTTTATTTTATGTAAAATGTGTAGAGCATGTATTGTAGTAAGCACAGCAGATAACTCACGTGAGCAGCGGCTGGTGTGGATGGTTGGCGTGCGCGGCGGGCTGCACGTCGGCGCGGTTGTGGCGCACGCCCAGCGTGACGTGTCCGCGCGCCGCCGCCTGGCACACGTGCGCCACGGCGCGCGAGTGCGACGCGCCGCCCAGCGCCACGCCGTCCACCGACGTCAGCAGGTCGCCGGGCCGCAGGAAGCCGTCCGCCGGCCCGCCTGGGGGCAACGCTCAATGTACTAACGAACTGATGACCCACGCGGTTTTACCCGCGTCAAACGTTATTCTGGCCGGTGGTGCCCAGATAAAAAAAATACAACGCCATCTATTGATTTTTTGCGTAAACTCACTTCTAACTAAAAACCCCTGTGAATTAACCGTCATGGCAATTACCTACATTTAGAAAAACCCCGATTCAAAAATCCATTTATTTTTATTCAAGTTTAACTAAACGAAATTTCATACATCTTACAGCAAAAATGACGGACTTTCATACAACCGTTCAACCCTCATTTTACCCTCTTCAGAGTGGAATTGCCAAAAATCCCTTCTTAGTGCGCTCTTACGCCATGTAAGGAACATTCATGCAAAATTTCAAATTTCTTAACCTCTGCATTAGTGTATCAGTCAATCGGGGGAACAATTTGTAAGTATAGCCAATTCACAGATATTATCTTCACTAAAGGCGTCTTCTGATATTTTTAGCACATAGAAACAGTCATTAACATCAAAAATACCAGTCGAAAAAAGAAAGACTCGCAAGCTATCTCATACCTTAAGTAGAATAAGTAAAGAAGCCAAGCTATAGAAACCCTAACAAAAGTAGCAATGTCTTACCCGGTACAACATATCCAACAGCGACTCTGCTGCCATCTTCAGTGCCTCCAACGATACGGAATCCAAAACCTGCTGCGCCTCTCGCCAGCCGGACCACTACATCCGCTGATGGGTCTTTGGCACCACCGCTCGATACCTGCAATATCAAGATACTGTTATTGTAGATTCTTTATGATTAATAAAACAAACAATCTTGAAGACCCCTCATGTATATTATGTAATAGCTATAGTGAATACCCGGCTGAACACTTTACGAGCACAATCACAATATTTATAAAGCGAATTGGCTAATCCTTTCACCACGATGGCAAGTCAAAACCTTGACCAAGACGCTCATGAACGCTGACGAGAGCGCCATAACAGTGACCACCGATTGGGCTAGTAAAATTTGACTCAGCCATCGACACGACGAAGAAGAAGATCACAATATTCATGAAATAACGCCATTGAACTTAATAAGTATATTAAACGAAAAAATCGTCAAAGCAACTACAAAAAGTTACTTAGCGTAACTTGCTTTTATTTGAATCCCACTTACTCTTCTAATCCAAAACAGTGAGACCTAAAATTAAATAAACTTTCTAATTAACATGCAATCTATATAAAAAAGCAATCTACTTAAAAAAACCAGAAAAACACAAAAAAGTGAAATCGCAACAAAGAATAAAAATTTAATCAAAATAAATCTACTATCAGTAAACTAATATGTAAAATAATAGCAACCCTGTATCTAATAAATATCTCACTGCTGAGATATTATTATTTGCTGAGCGGGCCTCTTCTCATGATGAGAAGGTTGAGGCCATAGTCCACCACGCTGGCCAAGTATGGATTGGTAGACATCACACACCCTCGGGCACTCTCAGACATGCAAGTTTCCTCACGTTGTTTTCCTTCACCGATAGCGAGCGATAAAAGACGAATCATAACGTTTATAGACACAGGTGGGTGCCATGGGTTCGACCCCGCGACTTCGCAGTCGACTCGGCTATCGGTAAAATTGCTAATAATAATATTGCAAAAATTACTGACCTGTGGGTAGTTAGCGACGTATAGTTGATTGGGTTGAGCGAGAGAATCGTTCTCAAGACAAGATGGCGATTGAAGAGATGGAGATGTTTCTCGTAACCTGGCAATGTAAGATAATAATATGTGACAGTCCGCGGCTAAAGGTACCTTGTGGTCGGTATGGAGTTATGCATACCCTAGTAATCTGCGATTAATACGCTATCGATATCAATAAAGATCAACCTCCTACGACGTTTTGTTCCGGAGATATAAATATTTTTAAAATATATTCGAAATTGTGCAATTTCGAGAAACAAACATTTTAAGTTCAGTCACCTCGAACACTAGGTTGCCGTTGTAAGTTACATAGTGGCCAACGAAAAATCATTCCTTGGACTCTTGTCTTTTAAATAATGTTGCGACAACTTCTGTAATACTAATCAGAACCTTGTTATGGACCAATCAATGTGCCTATTGACCAATATCTAAAAAATAACGTTTTGTTTAATTTTACCAATTTCGTGCGATGAAACCTAGAGATTATTAACTGATCTATTAGAACACAATCTCGAAAGAAAATCTTGACAAAATAAAAGTAAGAATTAGGGGTAAAAATCACTTTTAATAATTTTTATGCAAAATCACAAAACTTAACAAATTTCAGTCTTAATTTAACAAGCAATATAATTTCTTACACATAAATCAACGAAAATCTTTCATTAACATGAAATAAAACTGGCAATATCGCCATTACAGGCTAATCTTAGCTTTTTAAGTCACTTAAACTTACATCACAATAGCAGTCTTTGTTCCATACATTTAAGAAAAGGTACCTTATGGAAATAATGTTACAAATTATAATCTGTCACTACAATAAAAATTAAGATTATACATTGATGACAATGGTTTTTTTAATGAGTGGTTTTATTTCTATCATTTTAGTAATAAATCGTTACAAATATAATCAGTTCTTTCTTACAGTCTCTTTAAAAATTATAATTTTTCTTTATGTAAAGAAAAGGGTCCTTATGGCTGAGTTACACGATATTACGGATTTGCTTGCTCTGAACGCCTTTTTTTACAAAAAGAGACACCACCGCGAACTTGGTTTCTGTGACCAACCTCACCACAATAGGTGCATGTAGGCTTTTTACGTTTTGTGTTTGGCAAAGACTGAACACCACTACAACTTGGCTGTGACTGAGTAGGAAGCACTTCGGGAGGATTTTTCAAAGGATCTTGAGATGCGCGTAGATCGGGCTTGGGGCAAAGTATATCTTGGGCTTCAGGTGGTACAAATTGTCTAACTTTTTCAAATAGATATTTTTGTCTGTCGTAGGAGAGTCCTTGTGATTGGATAACTTCCGGCATCTCGTCGATACGAAATGTATTATTAAATATAACGTGCTGGACGCAGGATTCTCCAGTGGCAGACTTTTTGCAAGCAATTTGACCAGTTAAAGATAACTCTGTTTTAAAATGACTGTACGAGAGTAAATTTGGAACAGTGGCCGGTTTCTTGGCTTTGAAAAAATTTACCCAATCATACGTTTTAACATTTACAGTATTACCAAGCTCGTTACCGACCATTACTGACATAATTGAATTTGTCTTTCGGCATGCTGTTACAGCTGCTTCGCAAACGTCTTTTACAGTACTGACTTGTGATTTTCGGAATTTCTTCTTAAACAAACCAAAATATTGGTCGGGTGCAAATTTGGTGTGGCCTACAGGTAGAAACGATAGTTGAAAACTTTTGTGTCTCCCTGTCATTACCCGCCATAATGCGTATTGTATAACGTAATTGTTTTTATTTTGCCCAGCGCAATTATCGGCGTGGCAAATGACTTCAGCCTCTCCTAGAGCGAAGTTTTCGAAAAAATGGTGGAGAAAAGAAATAACAACGTTCGCTCCTTTACCTATCACACATGATTCAGGAATTATATAAAGTACAAATTTGTGCATTGGCTCTATAGCAATCCCGAAAAGACCGATCTTATAACCTGTCAAAAAATATAAAGGCCCAACTTGTTGTGCATCGTGTGGTAAATGAACCTGTTGAGCAAAATCAAACGAATAATGCATCAAACCATCAAACTCACAAGCTACATGAGGGCCAAGAACCATATTGATTACAGTTGGAGCTATTTCAGCTATTGTGTTGGAGTAATAATGTCTTTCGGTCTGAACATTACTTAGATGATTGAGTGATTCTTGAAGAATCTTAGCCTTAGATTCTTCATTCATTGAAGTCATCTTGTTTAATGTTGTTACATTTTTATGACAGACATAACACAAGTCGGTACGTGGATTCTGTATTACAATATTTGGGCAGAAATCTTGCCAGATTTGATACCATGAGGTACGACCAACGGCATTTGTTTTATTTTTCGTACATGCTTCTGCGTATTTCTCATATACGTAGGTTTTGCTCATACTACTGGGTAAGATATGTAAATCAACGTCACGATAACGAGGCATTCGACCAGGCAATACGAGTGAGTTTTGTAACGAGAAGTTTTTAATGAACGTAACAGCATGCACACGCTGTTGTAATGTAAGCGTCTTGATATTAGTTTTGCTTGACTTATGTGCAGTGATTTCAATTCCGTTCTTTTTAATTTGCTCCAAAATGTTTCGAAATTTCTTCATGCCTACTCCATTTACAAAAAGAAAAAATGGTTTACATACCGACAAACCGCGAAATTTATAGTCTACATTGGCTCTCTCTCTTGTCATTGACTTGTGATTTTTCTTCACTGTTTCAGGAGTTGTATTTGCCAAGCAGTTTAAGGCCCCCATTAATAAAATGTTTTGATGATTTATATGTTGATCACAGTAACCATTTAAGTTTTGGGAATCTAGTCTAGAAGCAAGTATTTCGTCACGAGGAAATAGTTTTATACATTGTCGTTCACAACCGCAACCTTCCTTAAAAAATATATCTTCATTTATTGTCACATCTGCATTGTCTTCTTCGAAAAAATCATCCTCAAATATATTTCTTTCCGTAATTATATTATGTTCAAATAAATCCAAATCATTTGAATCAGAATCAATGTCTTTTGCCTTGTAATTATATTCTCGGAGAAATAACTCAAATTCAACGGCATATTCGTCTTTTGTATGCACTCCTGAAAGAAGTTACATTTGTGACTGATTATATTTTTTTAGGGCATTTAACATTTCTTGCATACACGACAATTGCTCTATTTTTGGCAGATTACTTAATTCAACTGATATCATTAATCCAAAATATTTGGCTCCGTTATTAAATTCAATTATTTGTGAATCATTAACTTCATTTAAATTACATTGTGTATATTTATCTGCAAAAATTTTTAATACTTATTACTGGTATGACATTGTTATAATTTTTTCCTGAATAAAACCTTATAAATCGTAAAACATACCTGATACTGTCAGAGATGGGGACCGATGGTAATTTGATATTTGACTTCGTTCACCCAGAGCCTCGTCCGCTGTATCTTGATCTTTCTGTGTGTCACATTGTGTATCATCATCGCAACAGTAATGTGGGTTTACTTGGGAGAGATCATTTTGCGTTTCACCATCATCATTGACGTTTTTCAACATACCTATAATAATAATAATACCTATAATAATATAGATATGACGCATTACATCTCACCTTCAAAACAAACAAACAATTTTGTAATTTATTCTTGACAAATATGCCCCTGGTCTTACGATGTATGTACCTACCTTAATAAACGTATTCAATTTTCAAAGTGTTATGTACCTGTAACTATGCTCATAATTATACTGATTTAGAAGCCCTTAGAGTAATACGAATATAGTATAATACATTTGACTTACTCAAAAATGATTGTGACTCAGTGCCCAATAGCTCCTCTTCCATGAAAATATCTTGTGAATCCGTTTCGGGTATGTAACGCCCTATGAAATGGAATGAAAGATAAAAATTAATTGAACAATATTTACACAAAACTGTTAATCACTCTATTTCATTAAGTATCATACTTATAAATATTGGTAAGTGGAATTTTATAAGACGTTTAAGTAATAGGTAGATACTTACCCTCCTTATAAGGATAATTATTTTTATCTTCCATTATTTATCACGATGCAAACAAATGTATACTGCACTTTAATCAAATTGTGTAGAAAATTATTAATAAATACATTAAAATCGCAGAGGAACGCTTTTAACTCAACCGCACGAACGAATAAACGAACAAGCAATGACTAATGCCGTTGCCGTATTCCCTTAGTCCTTGGCCATGAGCGAGACAGAAAACGATGCTTAGCGTAAGTAAGAGTAGTGCAGATGCCTGGCGGCGAAGTCAAAGTATTGCTACTATGCAGCGGCATGAACGACAAAAGCGGAGCATGTCGCGACGTGTTTGCATCTAGCGTTTCATGTTTCATAACACGCGGCCATAAGGTACCTTTTCTACTAAACTTTGAGACCACATTATGGACTTATAATTTACGCAAAATAAAAATTAAATATAGGAAAATAAATTTCAGACCTTATGCTTTACGACACAGGAATAAAAAAAAAAAAGATATTTCTGGCAAACTTTACAAAACATTTAATATCTTCGAAACTAGAAACGCCCATAAGGTACCTTTTCCCGCGAACTGTCACATATATGTATGTAATGTAAAAAAGGTATGTCGCTAAAACGAGATCTACTTTCGTCAGTAGTAGAACACATCTTTGAATAAACCGTGTCAGAAGTGGCTCTCAATCATTCTTGGATATTATTTTATGTTTTGGCAAATGATGGCTAAAAAGTTTGAGAACCACTTCTGGCACATGACGTAGCGAGGTGGACCATACAATGGTGTATACCATCCAAATGTCACTCTTGTGTACAGCCAAGCCTTTGGCCTACTATAGACCCCTACTACTATTATAGAGGTGTATACCATAGTAGAAGAAAACATGGTAAGCCACCTTGTATACCATAGTAGAAGATAAAGTACTTCTAACTAAAAAGTGAAAAATAATTCCTAATATAAGCTGAAAAAAGCGTGGGTTGCTCCATAGACGAAAAATATGGCACAGAGCGCCCCACGCTTTTTTTAGCTTATATTAGGAATTATTTTTCACTTTTTAGTTAGAAGTACTTTAAAAGCGAGTTTTTTATTTTTTTAAACTATTATTTATTTTCTACATTTTAGTTTGGTTTAGTTATAATTTTTTTTTTAATATTTTTTTTTATCGCATTGTTGCATTGTCATCGATCTTTGACAGGTGTGCAAAATTTTAATGAAATCTGTCCGTTTAAAGTGGGTCAAAATCGAGTCCAAAGGAGTCGGTTACATATATGTATACATACATACAGGTGAAGCTAATATAAGCGTGTTAAAAACAAGGTGGCTTACAGGTCGCGCGATGGTTTAAGATCGCTCGCCGTCGGCGCACACCCGCCCCCCTCACTCCGCACGCCTTCAAATAGACCTTAAAATTGAACACTGCGCATCCCTTTCCACTTTTGCCGAGCGATCATAAACCACCGCGCGACCTGTACCATGTTTTCTTCTACTATGGTATACACCTCTATATAACCCTTCTGGGTACTAAATATCATAAGAAGATCGGTGAGATGTACAATATGTGTTACCTGAGAGGTGATGATTTAATTCTGCTATTTGAAGAGTTGTTGGACGGCGATTGACTTTGGCGCGTCGATGGTGAATTTGAGAGGAGACGGTCCGTGGCACTGTTATTTGATGGCGAGTGACTTCTTAAACGATCTGTAAGGATACATATAATTTAAGGCAATTATATACATACTTAATAAATAATTGTTTAAAAAAACTAAAAAACACGCTTTTAAAGTACTTCTAACTAAAGAGTGAAAAATAATTCCTAATATAAGCTGAAAATGGTTATGAAATTTAAAAGCGTGTTTAGTTTTTTTAACTATTATTTATTTTCTACTGTTTAGTTTGGTTTATTTATGAGAGCGTTTTTTTTTTTAATTATTTTTTTTTTATTTTTTTTATCGAATTATTGCATTGTCATCGATCTTTGACAGGTGTGAAAAATTTTAATGAAACCTGTCCGTTTAAAGTGGGTCAAAATCGAGTCCAAAGGAGTCGGTTACATACATACATACATACAGGTGAAGCTAATATAAGCGTGTTAAAAATGCATATTTTTTCAATGTTCAATGACAATAAGCCCCATTTTTAGAGGTGTTATATAACCAAATATACCCTCCAACTCAAACAGAACAAACATTACAAATAGGTGAAATTGCAAAAACAAGAAAAGGTGGAAAGATTTGGAGGAGGCCTTTACCCGAAAAGGGACTATACAAAAAAAGAAGAAACTAGTAAACTAACTTATTAATAAGGATAGATACTAATAAAACTAACAAATAAGTTTATAAGATATGAAATATTATGTATAGGGATATGCACGCCATATTTGTGTGCACGGTGGGCGTAATGGTTACAGCGATCGCCTCGCCGCTTTCAACTGCGCTGGTGTTGTGGGTTCGTCCACATGGGACAAATCTTTGTGTGATCCGCAAAGATTTGTTCTGACTCTGGGTGTGAGAAATATATGTTTGTGAACACCCCCGCAACACAGGAGTTAGTCCTAGTGCGGTAGTCGTTTAAAAAAACCCAAGACTTTTTACTGGTGGTAGAGCTCTTGTGAATGAGCTCGAGGGCGGCAGCACCACCGTCTCACCTTTAACCTGCCGCCAAATAGTAGTGCTTCCATTACTGTGTTCCGGTTTGGTGGTGAGATCAGGCCCTGAAATTACTGGCACATGAAGCATAACACCGTAGTCCTCAGCTGCAGCGACGTATCTATAATCTGCTTTCGTGGATTGTTGATGTCCATGGGCTGTACTCCACTTACCATCAGGTGGACTACACGTTCGTTCGCTGTACGCGTAGTATAAAAGAAAAAAAAAAAAGAACAAAACATGCAACAAGAACCTTTAAAACATAAAAAAACAATACTCTTCCTTTTGGCTTAGCCGTATTTGGATTATAAACAAATACATATCAGCGTGGGCTCTGAAAACGGTTGAAAATAATATGTCCCTATCATCCATATACAAACGGTGCTATAGATGAGAGGTGACGATGGATCCCTCGGAACCTTTCATCGAACTTACCAGTGGAATTAGATGGCGAGTGTGCTCGTATTCGACTAGAAGATGGCGATTGCCTGTGCGTTGCAAGACCAATGGCCGCCGTCGTGGGAGAATGGAGCATTCCGTCTTCTGGAAAACCTGGAAAAAGACAATTTAAGACTTATTTTTGATTGTTTTAAAGTTCATACTTAGCTTTATAATATGATTATGTAGCCTGAAGGATTTTCCTGCATGTTATAGAAATAAACTGTAGCCAATTTATAATATTCTGCCTGCTATTCATTTTACGACCAGTAGATTTTCTCAGTATAAAAAGAATTTCTTACCTCCATTATCACTGCTATCCGCCACACTAGCATTGCCCCTCCAGTACGCTGCGTTCATATCAACATGTACAGTAGGAGTAGGTACCTCCCCCCAATTGCCATTCCCCCACCTCTCATTATTCCCCCATCTATTGCCATTCGTCCCGTCGTCATACCGCTGCCCATTATCAATCCATTTCTGACTACTCTCATCCCACTTTTGACCATTTTCCGCCCATTTCTGTCCATTTTGATCCCACTTTTGGCCATTCTCTTCCCATTTTTGTCCGTTTTGTATCCATTTTTGACTGTTTTCGTCCCACTTCTGTCCGTTTTCTTCCCACTTTTGGCCGTTTTCATCCCATTTCTGCGCGTTCTCGGCCCAGTTTCTTATGTTGGAGTTGTCGACCCACGTTTCTCGTTCTTGCCACTGGTTGTCAGGCTGTGGTTCCGTCCAGGGCGTGACCACCGGTAAGGTAAGGCGACCGCCTGGAGTACTACTTCGTCGTCGGCGATCGATGAGACTTTCGCGCTCCCGGTTTTTGTGCTCTGGGACGGCGTATGTTGCTTCAACTGAAAGTTAAAGAGTTTGTATTAACTTCTAGATAAAACTAGAATTATAAATGAAGGAAGTTACTGTTTATGTAAGCATCAGCAAAAGAATGAGTACTACTGACTACGGACAGCTAGTTTTATGAATAATTACGCTTACTGACGCTTTACTGTTATGGGTTTTATAATTGCTTTTATGTACGACTTTGTTAAATAAGACCTACCAATATATGGTCGGATGTTTGAGTCAGCGGATGGAAAATGCCTATATTTTGAATAAGATTGTCATTTAATTTTCTTACTGTTTGCCTATTGAATTACAAGTTAATATTTTATGCTTTAATCGTAGATAAACTATTCGCTGTTGCTCGCGACTTCGCCAGCATGGGCTATATTGGTCTTCACGCTTTTGACCGTGGCCAACGTTTTGTCCTGTTTCCATGGCGCCACCTATGGCGCATTGATGAAAACTTCCTACTAACTTTAACACCCTAAATAAATTGTACTCTTGAGAATATTTTTTAGTAAAACCTTGTTTTAGACGTTCATTTATCATTATTGAAGATCAAGTTTACAATATTTCGTGTGTCAAACTTAAAAAAACAACGGTTTAGGCTCTGCGTTAATGAATCAGTCAGTCGGACGAACAATTATACAAATATTGAAGATAATTAAATAAATATCACACACAATGTCATCTAGTCCCAAACTAAGCAGAGCTTGTACTATGGGTACTAGAATAACTGATACTAATACATATTATATACTTTTTTTTTGTAAATACATACTTATTATACATAGAAACACCCAGACCAAGACAAACCCTTATGTTCATGCGCACAGAGATTTGTCTTGAGCGGAAATCGAACCCGCGACCTCAGCGTAGCAGGCCATCCGGTCGTCGATAACCCAGATAGATGATTAGTATAATTTTAGGACTCACCAGAGTTCATGCCATTCAGTCTGTCTCTCAATGAGTCTTGTGTGTGTAGATTTGGTGACCTCAGCTGTTCAGCGGTCGGTGTTTTACTTCTGATCAAGTTATTGTTTGAGATGGCTGAAAGGAATTATAACAATAAGGTTAAGTTTTGTATGAAACATATGTTAGAGTGGATTGTAATTTATATTAATGTGTCCAGGTAGATGGCCGTCCACCCAATTTAACGATTGGCCAATGACATTAATAAGGACTTCATATAAAACATCCACTACATTTTATCTATTCAATTTTTAAGTGTTGTTTATGGTGGTCAAATTACACCAAATATGGATAACTGTATGGAAGTTTTATGATTGAATTTTTAAACGTACTACGCGATCACTTCGTTTTGGCTGATTATTTCGTCCCACTTCTTATTAACTCCTTATGAATGTACTAAGAAACAGTTGAAAATATTATGGGACCGAAACGATGCGAACCTAAGACCTCTGCATACCGGACAGCCGCTTCAAACCACTAAGCTATGGTCACCTCTTGCCAGGATCTTTTTGACATATTAGGAGCTTACTTATAGGTGAGGTATGGTATGCTAAGGTATTGGTATCTTGAGAGAAAATAATGTTGTATAGAATTATAGTTCTTACTGGGTGTTGGTTGAACTCGAGTAGCAGATCGGCTCCGAGGCGCTCTGGCGTTGGAGTTATTTCTTCTCCACACCCGTAACGTTGTTTCATGCATTGCGGGACAGTCTTTTAGCACCTGGGAATCAACATGAAAAATATTGTAATCGCTTTGCATAATTTTTTTTCATTGAATTTAATTAATTATAATTAATTAAATAGAATTAAGTGAATTCCTTTGTTTGCCTTCATAACACTTGTTGCTATGAAAGAGCTTGGTTCCTAATAGAGGTATAACCTACCCAGAAAGAAACTCCAATTGTAATTGTATCATTAAACGTGTAATTGTAACATTAATAAGCTATTTTAAGAACGGTTTTTAGGTATTTTTTACTCAACGAAAGTGATGCATATCTCACTTTTGTTGAGTAAAAAATACCTAAAAACTGTTCTTAAAATAGCTTATTTAACGTAACGTAGCTAACACCACTGAGGCAGCTATTAGTTAATAGTAAGCACGTGGAAAATCTCGCGGGCAACTGGTAATATTTATATTATATTAGCTTTCTAGATCCATCCATTCCATGTTTAGTTACCTTTTTGTTTGACAATACATTCTCCAGACATCAGCAACAATTCTTGCAAATGCTAATACCCTAAAATGTGCGAATATTCGTTACATCACTATTCTAGACACTACAATATAGATTTTTATTCTCGTATGTCGCGGGAGGAGCCACGCACGGAAGCTTGTAAACAATATTTTTATTTTTTTTATTTCTGCACTCGGTGTTTACAAACATACATTTCACACACACAAAGCACACCCAGAGTCAGAACAAATCTTTGCGAATCACATAAAGATTTGTCACGTGTGGGGATCGAACCCACAACACCAGCGTAGTTGAATGCGGCGAGGCGACCGCTTTAACCACTACGCCAACCGTGCATTTAAATAACATAAAACTTACTTGTACAACATGTTGATGTGGTGCATGGCGGACATCATGCTCTCCGATTTGAAGTAACAGGTCACCTTCCCGAAGACCTGCGCATCGACTGCGGTCTAATACCTGAAAAATAATGGCACTGTTAATAAAAGTTATTATATCGTTTTGATTAAAAGAGTTTTAAATAATAAAAAAAAGACAAACATATTTATTGGGATATTACATAGATATACGAAGATAGCCGCTAAAGTTAGAAACTGTGGAGCAGCTGTCATCGCCCATCTCCATAATTTTCAAATCCTTACTTAGTTATATAAGTAGCTAAAAAAAGTTTTAATCTCTAAAACATTATACATAGTCCAATACACACACAATATTATTAACAATATTTTATTGTATTGACTGATTTAAATGAAGTATTGATTTTAGTTAATACTGATAATATTGTCAGTTTTATTGCATGTGTACGGTTAACCATTTTTTATTGGTGCTTCGACAAACACGTTAAATCATCAGTCTCCATCGTCAGAAAGTAAAGACCATTGGTCTAACCAGGACTGAAATATAACCCTGTGCTGAATAATATAGTAAACTCTCAGGCAACTGTCGTGTTAGAACCCTACTGAAATACAATTATGATTCGATTATGAAACTACATGAAACGACCGATAGCCGTTGGAGCAAACGAGTCCTGGAATGGAGACCGCGACTCGGCAACCGTAAGGTAGGACGCCCCCCTGCCAGGTGGACTGACGACCTGAAGAAGGTCGCTGGAGGGGACTGGATGCGAAAGGCGCAGGACCGGGTGTTGTGGCGCAAATTGAGAGAGGCCTATGTCCAGCAGTGGACTACGAGAGGCTAAATGATTATGACACTAATGAACTATGTTTACCTTCTTAACTCTCTGTCCATGTACGCTGTCAGCAATAGTGAATCCAAAGCCGGCGTTCCCTCGCCTCAGTGTTAGAGAGAACTCCCTGCCTGCCCCACCCATAGCTGCACTGTCGGCTCGTGATGTGTGTTCTGTAAATAACAATTAATTAAATTTAAAAACTATAACCTGACTATGTTATAATATTATCGTACTTAATTTTGGTTTGCTACGCAGAGAGGACCGCGGGAACTGTACGACCGCATGTAAAATATAGATTTTTACTAAGTAATTTGATAAGTATAATTATATTTTTTTTTTATTCTAAGCCCACAGCGAACGGACGTGTAGTCCACCTGATGGTAAGTGGAGTACAGCCCATGGACATTAACAATCCACAAAAGCAGATTATAGATGCGTCACTGCAGCTGAGGACTACGGTGTTATGCCTCATGTGCCAGTAATTTCAGAGCCTGATCTCACCACCAAACCGGAACACAGTAATGGAAGCACTACTATTTGGCGGCAGGTTAAAGGTGAGACGGTGGTGCTGCCGCCCTCGAGCTCATTCACAAGAGCTCTACCACCAGTAAAATACATACTTGTAATGTAGACATATTTGTAATGTGCTCGCCAAGACCTTTCATTTGATACCAAACACGTCATAATTATGTTTTTTTTTTGTTTTTTTGTAAATTCTGTTAGATATAATTTATAGAGCTAATGTCACTCGCCCTGTTCTTAGGAATATAATGACACCTAGGACACCTCATTTATTAAAATCAATTCAGTAGCTTAGGCGCTACGGTCGAATATACAAACATACATACATAGACTGGCAAAATCATTACCATTTCTTTTGGCTTTGCCGTAGTCGAGTAAAAACGAGAATTTGTAGTATCAGATGTCGCAAAGGATTAATTACATGCACGAAATAATGCCGTGGTGATTAGCCTCTCGAAACTATTATTGACTCAATACCACATTTTAAATTCAATAAAGTATAGGCAAAATCCAACATCTAGCTTAGTGAAGTTGGCTGCAGATCTGAACAGCCGAACGTTTGACCGACGAGGTCGAACGACCAATCGACGGAGACCGCAAATTTAATTTGCGACCAACTTCACTCCTCCATGTGAAATTTCATCTATATTCCTATTAATACTATATCTCTTGCCAATTAATAATTCATTTTAGTGTTACGATGAATTCTGAAACTGTTGAAACATGGCTACATATTTGCAGATTGTCAAAATTAAGATAATCCAATATTCTGGCAGCTCTAATATCTGAATAGCTAGCGACAGTACGTGATCCAAAGATGGACATCTGGGCAGTTCCTGGTTGCTGTCATGAATGGTAAACTTGTCAAGGTCGAAAGACCTCGACGTCATGCGACGTTGCCCAGGACTTTGAGGAGGTAATGATACTCCGTCTGTCTTGGTACACCCTAGTTATTAATGAAAACCTTTCTAATCTACTAATTTATACGTACCATTGGCCAAAGATAGTACGTGGTCCAAAGATGGACACCTAGGCAGTTCCTGGTTGCTGTCATCAATGGTGAGCTCGTCAAGGTCGAAGGACCTGGACATCATGCGACGCTGTCCAGGACTTTGAGGGGGTATTGATACTCCGTCTGTTTTGTCACGACCTTGGTTTATGTCATGGTTTGGGGAGTCTAGATTGAACCTGAAAGATAGAAATTTTCACGTTGATTTGAATTTGCACGTGTGGTGTAGTGGTTTAAGCGGTCGCCTCGCCGCTCTCCACAGCACTGGTGTTGTGGGTTCGATCCCCACATGGGACAAATATTTGTGTGATTCGCAAAGATTTGTTCTGAGACTGGGTGTGCTTGTGTGAGTGAATGTGTGTTTGGCCTTGTCATTGGGACCATTGGATAGTGTAATTGCTTCTGGCGTTCTGTCTAATGTAAAAAAAAAAAAAAAACAAATAATCAAAGTGTGCAATCAATTAAAAAGATCAAACCCAGATCAGAAAATAGATTAGAACTTTTGAATGGCAGACCTTCTTGTTTAGACATAGAACAAATGTTGATCTGTTGAATCTTTAAAGTTAATAGAGGAATAGAGACAAATTAAAATCATATTTTTGAGACCGTTTTTTCGGTTATAGTATCCAAATAACTACCCTACCTGGTCCGTAAAGCTCGGGTAAGTTGTTGCATAGCTACAGCGTCTGACGTAGCGGGCGTTGTGGCATCCACTGCTAATGTGCTCAGAACCCTTGTGTTAGGATCTTCCGAGTCAAAAGATAGGGGGTATCCTGAAATGTAAAATGAGAAAGTTATTTTATGTTCGATAAGACTATACTTTCAAAAAAAGGAGCAAGTTCTCAATTTGATTGTATTTTGTTACCCAATTACTCGTAGACACCTGCACCGATATGAGATATTCTTTTTTTGTTTGAAATAATATACTTCTTATGTGGTCCCATTTTCACCAGGTCATGGTTTCCTTATCCTAGAGAAATCAAGGCAACCCTCAAATTTGAAAGGTTTCTATATTGTTTTTCATATATTACCTAAAGCTACTCAGATATTTATATCTAGCAGTCAGCATTTAATGTTGCTGAGCTGATGCTGGAAGGTACAACTCCTCAACATATAAGAGTATGGCAATAATTCTTTAAATATAGACATTACTTTACCTTAAGGCCATTTACTGTGTTCTTTCAAGTTATACAAAGAAGAGGCGAGACGTATATTCCGATACTTCCTAACTGTCTAACTTGAACTGACTAACTAAAAACCAAACAACTATTTTGTTCCTAAATCACCAACTATATTGGTTGTTTCGTGGGGAAGAAATCGGAATAACTATTATGTTCCTAATTTTACAACTATTTCGTTTCCTTAAGTATTTCTTACTCCTTAGTGTATTTATTGTCATGGAAGTTGGTTAATGTTTTGGAAAATTATTTAAACATTCACTGTATTGTTTAACTTACCTCTAACAAGATGCAAGGTGACCTCAGTGCCGGCAGTGATGGACTGAAAGACCTGAGCCACGTGCGCGTGTGATAGACCTCGGACCCCTCGATTGCCGACTCCTACTACCACATCACCTGGTCGGAGGGCACCTGAAGTCGAACACAATTTATATTATTTAAATACTATATAAGAAACAGTTGAAAAAGATATGACACCGGCAGGATTTGAACCAGCTACCTTCTGCGCACCGAGCAGTCGCTTTAACCAACCAGCTTCGGTCGCTTCTTGCCAGGACCCTAAATTTCTTGACTGTATCCTACGCCATTTCGTGACGTCACGTTCATCTATTTGAACGTGACATATCATAAGAAGGATACAGACCAACATGGCGAAGTTGCATTCAGCACAAATGTTGTAAAGAATAATCAGTAGCGGCTTCACAGTTATCGTAACAGTTGGTAGGTCAGCTGTCACGGTATTAAGTTTTTAAGAAATCATCAGGGAATAAGAATAAAATATATGAATAAATAAAAATAAATGATGTCTATACTAACCATCAATCCACGCAGGACTATGTGGCACAATGCTTCGTATTTGAAGATAGCCTTCCGTTTCTGGTGAACCTTCGGCACCTATCAGTGTGAAACCCAAACCCTGGAACAGAACATCAAATAACATTATCGATAAAAACAAATGATCAATTGGTATCGATCTTCTTCGAAATTGTCTTCCTAGTATAGTAACAAACAATTCAAATACATAATTCGGCTGCAAGAGTTGAAGTTGCCTAATAAATAATTAATAGGTATATAATATTATATATAGCCTCAAGACATTGTGAGGCCTATAGCAAGATAAAGAGCTCTAATAACAACAAAAACCGGCCAAGTGTGTTTTGCAGTTCCAAAGTCAGCAGTTACAATATAACCGTGGACTCAAAACAGGATTAATATATTGAATATTAACTACTTCATACAAGTCATTATTTTAAAGTTTTTTGTAATTGACGCCTATTATTTTTAAATTCATTAAGTTAAGCGTGCCGCCCATAGAAATCTTAATAACTAGTCAATAGAAATGCTATCGCTATTTTAACACTGGGACGCATGTCGCCGTTTTTCAAATACCACTTACACATACATTTTGTATTCCTGCAAACAAAATTATTCTTTTTGCGATGTCATTAAGACGACAATTTGACTAGACACATGCGCGGCGACAAGGTCACGCGTCTTTGACATTTCTATTGCCTTGTTATTAAGATTTCTATGGTGCCGCCATACATACTCATGCAAAATTTCAGCTATTTAGCACTAACGCCTCAGACAGACGGACATGGTGAAACTAAAAGGGTTCTTTGTAGGTACTATGGTACCCTAAAAATAGACATCTTACCTGAGTTCCCTTAGTTAGAGTGAGAGTAAATCGTTCTCCACGCAGTTCCCCCGTCGGAGTCGTTCCGTTGGACTGGCCATTGCCACCGTTTTCTAAAGACATCTTCTCGGCTGAAACAATATGTCGAAAATTATATGAGGGCGTGTACCTTATTATTGATTTTTAGTTGACTTTATACTTGAATATTATGAACATTATTTGAATGCTGTTTACATCTGTCATAGGTACGCACGCATATTAGAAATAATTAGAATTGTAGTTTGATTGTTAATGTTTTACTTCATAAAGCGTATACCTACAAATGTTTACTGTTGATGTAATAAAGTAAATAAAATTATCATTATAATGGCTATTAGTTAATCATGAAAGGTACTGCTCGAGAAATAGTTAGTACAAGAGAGGAAAGTACGTATTTGCTTCGAGTGCTTATTTTGAGTCCCGAATAAGCGAAAGGTTCTATAGAAGCATCACGAGCTTAGCGAGTGATTCATGTCAAGAATCTTAAGGCGAAAATAGTAAGCCAAACCTGATTTTGCTTTGATCGTGAGAAAAGTTATTCAATATCGAGATTTGCTCACTATATTTATACAGCAAATAATGCCTTTTCGAACTGCTGAGGAAAAAAAGTAATTTATTTTACTATTTTATGATCTTCCTACACTAACGTCAGGTAGTTTTATAATGCAATACTACAATAGACAATACCACGGTTACATGCAGAATCAAAACCCTATTATTTTTGCGGATGCTGTTATCTAAATAAGAATCTTGTTCACTGGTCAATGACATCACTGTCGCTGTGAAAATAAACTAACTGTCGCTAAACTGTAGCAGTGGGATTGAAACCTTTTTGTTATTATGCTGTATGAGTGTGCTATTGCTGAACAATGGCATGGCAATTATTTTTGAATCCTTACAAATTATTTGCAGTTACAAATGGCTAGTATTCTTGTCAACCCCCTCCAGCTAAGCTTAATTCGCTTCTGTTAGGAGGAAGTTCACGTCCGTGGTGTAGTGGCCAGGATTTTAACCTACGACCTCTCGATTGTAAGAACGATGACTTACGCATTAAGCCACGGGTGCTATTAAAAAAAATATATGAACAAACAAGATTTATAATAGCTATCCGCAACAAGACGGCTGACCGAATTCGGCTTAAATATACAAATTTATATAGATATGATCCAAAATAGCACCACTATTTTCTTTTATAGCTATAAACAAACGCACATGGACCTACGTAAATTAGAAACTCAACATGAACACATTAATGGAGTTACATAAACATTATTCAATCTATTGAGGTTGTTTAGAAGAGCCTGTCTCAATCATTCCACTATATGTTAAGGAAATAAGAATAGATTTTATCCATTTAAATTTGTGTTTCATTCGCCATCTTGTTGTGAACGAAATTTTCGATCGCATGCCTGTTCTCATTCACATTGGGGTCGGTTTTTTAATCCAGTGGATTTGGCTGAATATCAGTATTTTACTAAGAGAGACTGCCTATACGTTTAGCCATAAAGACTGTCATAAAACTTCATTGGCAACCGAGACTGATGGCTCAACTCCGAGACAAAAATTCGTTATGTTTAGTTGGTCAAATTGGCCACCCATCCAATTTCTAACCGAGGTTAGCATTGCCTAACCAGAAGATTGAACAATTTGCACGGCTTTGACTTAGCCACAAGGTAGATATTCCACTAATACGCACTAAGCGTTTCGCCTCTACATTTCTTATGCGAACTGCCAAAGAATGGAACGCCTTGCCCGAGTCTGTGTTTCCGCATGAGTACAACCTAGATCTCTTCAAAGCAAGAGTTAATAGGTATCTCATAGGTAAGCGTGCTCCACCGTAGACCGCATCGTCACTTACCATCAGGTGAGATCGTGGTCAAGCGCGTGCCTATCCACCATAAAAAAGCTCCTCCTCAGAATGGCTATACATCAGAACCAAAGCTCACAAAATCAAAACGAATGCTGCAGAACTACCTAGTGACCGAGTACTTATTCCCTATGGAATCTCTCACTAGCAATAGTACCTACTTCTATAGGTAGAATATCACAATAGACCCACAGAGGTCGACGTGAACACCCAAAGTCTCGTCCCAACAATCATTACATTTAGAGTAAAGTGTTTATCGGGCCTCTGTGCTGTTGGCTTCGGCCCCACACATGCCTACCAAAGTTTCGGGACTCTGTAGTCCCGAGATATGGTAACATAAACCACAATAATACTAATAATAATAATATTCTATAAGCAGCGATAGCCGAGTGGGAGACCGTAGGACTGCGAAGTTAAAGGTTTCGGGTTCGAACCCACGGCACACACCTCTCGTCTTTTCGAAGATATGTGTATTTATTGTGAAAACATCGTGAAGAAACCTACATGCCTGAGAGTGCCTAATAAGTGCTCGAGGGTGTGTGAAGTCTACCAATCCGCACTTGGCCAGCGTGGTGGACTATGGCCTAACCCTTCTCATCATGAAAAGAGGCCCGAGCCCAGCAGTGGGACATGTATTAGATACAGGGCTGCTATAATAAATAAGAAAGTAGGTACAGTGGGCCAACAAGTTAGGTATGCAGGGTAAAATCTTCAGTCATCGTAAATACTTACTACACCAGTTATGGATAAGTGAGTTACATATCTAAACAGTGGGTATATTACACTTATTAAATAAGTAATTCACACATGCATATCTTTTGCAGTCAGTTTTCACAAAGGCGTAGAAGTTTTTGCCCTGCATAGCTAATTGCTTGGCCCATTGTACTATCGCTAACTATTCTTACTATTACATAAAAGACACTACATTAATGTTCAGTGAATGCGATTAATTAAAAATCGATACAATATTACGCCGCGGTAAGGTAATTATAGCATGAACTAGGAGAGCTAAACGAGATATCCACGATATAACAGCTGCTATACTAAGAAACAGTTGAAAAAGATATGGGACCGGCAGGATTTGAACCTGCGACCTTACTGCACACCGGGCAGCCGCTTTAGTCATCCAGCTACGGTCGCCTCTTACCGGAGCCCTAAATTACAATTTACATCCTACTTAAGATAGGAACAAATGGATGAACGTGACGTCACGAGATGACGTATCATACAGTTGAGAAATTTAGGGCCGGAGCCCTAAATTTCTCAACTGTATGATAAGAGGCGACCGAAGTTGGATGGCTAAAGCGGCTGCTCGGTGTGCAGTAAGGTCGCAGGTTCAAATCCTGCCGGTCCCATATCTTTTCCAACTGTTTCTTAGTATAATTTGCTAAGCATAGCTAAATGCTATAAAAATAATCAATTAGAAGTTGAAATAACAGCTGCTCTTTAAGAATTTAAATGAGGTATTCATGAATCTCTACTGGTTTGCGAATGTCAGTGTATCCTAAGTAGATAACGTGGTATTGCATAAAATAAACAGTAGTGCTAATAAGATTAGTTTTCAACCTTGGCCATAAATAATGTTTCTAGAATTTCTTTGAAACTGCCTTGTTGATCTTGTGCTCTATTGGTTAAAGTATCGTCACTGGTTTGGTTCATGGGTCATTAAAGTTTTTTTTGGGATTTTTCAGTCAAAAAATTCTCAACAGCAACATGGAGTTGGATTTTTGCCCAGTGGATGGCGATGGGCTCACCCCCTATAGCATGGGACCTAAACATAACAGGAAATGTGTGTGTTATACACCTCTGCCACACTCTTCTTGCTAACATGGCTGCTCAGGAGACTAACACCCAGTTTCCATCAAAACAGAGCGGAGAAGAGCTGTCTTGAATAACCAATCAGATTTCGTTATTGCCACATCTCTGTTCTGTGTATTCTGTTCAGCTGGGGTCCGCCCAGCAACATAGCGGAGCGGGGAGGACAGGAAATACGTAGTGGCGTGCAGCCCGTCGGCTCTACACATCTCCACACCTCTCACCGCTACGCATCTCCTCTCCTTTCCGCTTTAGTGTAAATTACCTGTCAGCTTCGGCAAACTTCTCCGCTCCGCTTTGATGGAAACTGGGCCTTATATTGAAATCAAAGAGTGTTAATTTCCCAAATAGTAATAAAGTAAGTTTTTATTTTTTTACTGCCTAAGTATTCGGTGGAGTGCAGCTGGCTCGTGGAATACAACATAAAAATATTGTCCCAATAGAATCTTGTGAGAACCTAACCTTCTGTGTTTAGTCTATATGCCTGTCTGTTATGTTGTATGCAAATTTGCATGAATAATCTCGCAAATTGTTCGATACGCTTAATTGGACACTTAATCACAGCTTTTACTTTGCTAACACATGGTGAACACTTGAGTTATTTAGACCTTCTGTTCACGCGTTGTCTGAAGTGTCATGAAGCTGTCTTTTTTTTTTTTATTCCACTGAGGTGGCAAAAGCATACGGCACGCCTGATGGTAAGCAGTTACCGTAGCCTATGGACACTTGCAACGCCAGGGGCATCACGCGTGCGTTGCCGACCCTTTAAAAACCTATTTGCACTCTTTTTAAAGAACCCCATGCTGTATTCTCTAGGAAATACCTTGGCAGGGAGCTAATTTCATGTCTAGAATGATACTTAACATAACATCATATATTACCCAGTGGCAGTGTATGACACCCACATTTCACCTGTTATGTTTAGATCCAAAGTGGGAGCGGAGAGTGAGGCTTTCGCCATTCACCAGGCACAATTCCAACTCCATGCTGCTATTGACAAAATTCTCAAATCAACACATTTTTCCAACCCAACTTCGAAATGGATCTCAGGAATTTACAAGTAAGTGTTGATGGTAAGTGGACCTTGAAATACTGGTTGATAAAGAAAATTACATCCAACTCAAATCTAACCATTAATAAGACAGACTTTAAATTTTTTTTATTTTAATTGTAACATAAAATAATTAATTAAACAGAGTATCTAGTACGAACAATAGAGAAGTTCTTAAGTTATACAATATCAAAGTTACACAATTATTATGCGGGTACGAAATTATACACACATCTATTATTAAAAAACGAAAGTAAACATATTTCACTTTCTCGCCCACTTAGTACAACTAGATACATGTGTAAATTTGTAATTCATTGAAGACAGAAATACCATATCAATGTATCTATGACTTGGTCTGCCTTAAGAGCGTGTATTCCTTTTCAAAATGTAACTGTCAATTTTTGTAGTTTTTTGGGAATATTTCGTAAAAACTGAATAAAAGTATGATTTTATTCAACTAACTTTTTAGAATGTGGGCTTTAAAAGGTAAATATGACAATTACATTTAATAACTAAAGCATACTTTTCTATTTTATCAGTTGAAAGAGTATTAACTGTTAAGTTGATAAATTACAAAATTATGCTGTATTTACGAATGAAATTTGTTATATTTACCTTTCAAAACTTGCATTCTAAAAAGTTAGTTGAATAAAATCATACTTTCATTCAGTTTTTACGAAATATTCCCAAAACACTACAAAAATTGACAGTTACATTTTGAAAAGGAATACACGCTCATAAGACAATGCTGAATGTATCATGCTGTCCATATTTTACAGTCTAATTAAATTGTAGGTTGAAACAAGATCTGAAGCTAATAAGACAAAGTTGACTGAGAGCTATGACCAACACGCCTGGTCAAAGTTCAGTCATAGTAATCAACTTATTGACCCATTTAGAGAGATAAGATGGACCAGGACCAACAGCTTCCCGTGACTTCCGAGTCACGAGGGTGTCAGCACTGCCAACTTTTTACTATGAGACTGCCGCTCGAAGGCTTCCTTTTTTTTTTCTATATCCTGCTTATTATGGCTTCTAGGAAGACAGTCAACGCTCAACCTGAATAACAAACTAACGGTGTATTCAGCAATCCTAAAACCTATCTGATTGTACGGTGTTGAATTGTGGTCTACAGCAAGTTATTCGCATATCCAATGCATACAACGTGTGCAAAACAACATTCTAAGAACTATAGCTAAAGCTCCCTGGTACGCCCGCAACAGCGAATTACATGAGTACCTCGAAATGCCCATGGTGAAAGAGGAAATCAGCAAGTACAAAACCAAATACAAGGCTCGACTAGAAAGTCATCCAAACATCCTAGCTCAACAGCTGCTAGCTCCAAATGCAGCAAAACGCCTTAAAAGAGACGACGTGCTTGCTCCTATAAGGGACTGAAGAGGAACTGAAATCTCTTTCAGATTCCAACCGCCAATGACCACACAACAAATTTACTCATAGTTATGCGACTGATCGTAAATAAAACAAAGAAAAAAAAAAAAAAACAAAATATCCTGCTTAGCACAGCAATCTGTTTTTCCACATTTAGCTGCTAATCTATCAGATCAATGTCCGGTCGTGTCATGTAGCTGTGAGGAGAGTTCACTGATGTCTCTCACTGTTTGATATTAAATCGATTCTTGAGCGTTGGAACACTGTTCCTTCTCAGTCTTAAGTGAACAACACTTCCGGTGCCTGTGAGGGTTGCGAAAGGCTTCTTGAGGTGCCCTTTTTGCCCGACCTACACTAGCCGCTAGACAACGGAGGCAAACGTTGTGGCCCATATTAGATCAGCCGGTCAATGACCTACCGAATGTGATGACAAGCCTACTCAGAGTCATCACATCTAAGAAAATATCTAATATCACTGCAATGAAACAGTTCTTAATGCATTTAATTGATGTAAGTCTTAATAAAACCGTTTCACTGAAATTCAGGAAGTGTCATAATTCAAATAAATTGCCCCGTAATGGTCCACTTGGCTCGTAATAATTCAGCTAGAATTTGTTTCATAACTGTGATTGAAAGATTATGTGTTATATCACATTTTTATTAGCATTTTGCTGGTGTAATCTAAATGGATGTGATGTCAAAATGGATTAAATCTGAATCTCCGTGAACAAAAATACTAAAGAAGTTAATTGCCAAATAATCACTAATTCCAGTCTACATATAAGATTATTGATGTTTTGACATAGAAGTACCTAATTGACCTAATGAACAGTGACCCATTATACAAAAGTTATTTGGAAAAATCTCAATATTCTGGCAGTGTATTCAAGATTCAAATCATTTATTTTCATAGGCTCCAGGCGGGGCTTGAACAGCAAATAGTATAAAGATAAATCTTTCTGAAGACCACATTCCACATAGGATTTAAACTTACGTACACTAGCAGGCTTATTATGATTGACTGTGATTCCTATTCAGTTTAATTCAGGTGTAAATTTAATAGGTTCAAATTGAATCATGAATCAAATTAAATTGGAATTGCATTTAATAGTAATAAGGCTGCATTTATATTAGATAACAATTGGAGTCCTTAGTTCCTTACCTCTTAACCTCCTGGCCTGCAGTACTGGGTTCTCATACTGTGTCCGTCTATTAATATGGTCAACATAATAAGAGCCATATCTTTCATCAGAGACCCTTTCCCATCCAAAAGGCAGTTCATCCTCTCCACACTCTCCGAGGGAGTGCTTTCGGACCCTGGCCAGTCGAGGATCTAGCCAGTGTGATGTGCCACTGTTATGGCTGAAACAAAGTGTAAAATATTATAGTTTACTTTTATTTTAATAGCAGGTGTAAGTAAGGTAAAAGGTGAAGGCTTCGCTAATAAGCAAATTTAATTTAATGTCATGGCAGTTGTAAAACACCCACATTTTAGCTGTGAGTAATAAATAATTATGACACAGCACAAGCATTTACTTCATTGGTTTAGTTTCAGGTCCCCATTTAGCAACCAAATATATTTTAGTGACACTTTAGTAAATTAGTACTGTATTAAGAGAAAGTTGAAAAATTATGGGACCAACAGGATTTGAACCTGCAACCTCTGCATACCGTGCAGCCGCTTTATTCACTAAGCTACGGTCGTAATTACATACATGACATCAAAAAAACATAAATTTCAACTGTTTTTAGTATAATTTGCTGAGCATAGCTAAATGATATAATTAATCAATGAGAAATTTAGTACTGGTTAAATATTATCATCTTCTTTATGAATAAACAGTCTAATGAACATTTTGTACTGAAAACAGCAGGACATTACACACTTCTATGTAATTTGACACGCAATTTCACTGGAGCTGTGGAGTTATTTTAAAATAAAGGGCATACACAAAAGAATAATGAAACAATGAGAACTTGTTTGTGATGTAGATTTAGAAAATTTACTGTTATTTTGTTGGAAAAAAGGTTAGTAGAGATGATTAGTGAACAAATATTCACACATTTTTGGATATTTGCATTTGCAAGAATTGATGCTAATGTTTTTGACAAACAAAAAGGAAACTAAAGACTGAGTGGATGGGTCTGGAAAGATAATATAATATAACTGCTGCCTGTTGCTCACAAGTTAGTTCACATGGAATTAATTTTATTAACTAATAGCTGCCTCAGTGATTTTACTTGCGTAAAACCTTTTTGCTCCGCTTTGGTTGAGTTAAGCGTAGAAAAATATATAATGGCCTTTCTTAAGAATCTATATTATTATTTTGTATTTCAAAGTTGTACAGGTTATGTCGTACTTTTTAGACCAAATTATAGGCATTTTTAGTAAAGCTGCCTAGTGAGCATAATTTACGATAAGTTTAATAGGTTCCTTTGAATATCAATATCTTATTATAGGTAGGCGATGATGGGCGATTGTGGTAAACACTGCTTAACCTAAATATCAATCCATGCAGCTAGTCTTGTTTACAATAAATGAATTTGGAGCTAGATAAAATGCATCAATTTAATTGAACAATTCTTAAATATTCAATATACTCATCACTTAGAAGCCAATTATGTGCATGAGAAACATAATAGCAAGCAAGTCTCACCCAGATTCTTTTTTTTTTTTTATACTACGCCCACAGCGAACGAACGTGTAGTCCACCTGATGGTAAGTAGAGTACAGCCCAAGGACATCAACAATCCACAAAAGCAGATTACAGATGCGTCGCTGCAACTGAGGACTACGGTATTATGCATAATGTGTCAGTAATTTTAGGGCCTGATCTCACCACCAAACCGGAACACAGTAATGGAAGCACTACTATTTGGCGGCAGGTTAAAGGTGAGATGGTGGTGGTGCCGCCCTCAAGCTCATTCACAAGAGCTCTACCACCAGTAAATTAGTATTTAAATTTAAAGAAGTCCAGCACAAGTACTTGATCCAGTCAGTTTTAGGTAGGAGAATGCTAAACTTATTCCGAGTTAGTCTTCAGAAAATATAGTGAGTTCTAGTTGATTGCCTTGACTTAAAATGTTAACATCACATTGCAATAAAATATCTGAATAACTTTTAGTTGACATACAAACATTTTAATTACCAAATAAAAATACTTATTGAGTAAGCATAAAGAATTATTTTATCATTGCTACCTGTCCCCCAGGCAACAAAATAGGTGAAAACATAACTCCTCTTTGGTATTCAGGTAAAAAAGGTTAAAATTCAAGCTTACCTAGCAAAATAATATTGTTTGAAGCCACAGAACCACAACAACACTTGTTTGCTATAAAGACACATTTGTGGATATTTTAACATTTTAATATCATGAAATATCTCACTGGCAAGTATTAAATTAGGTCATAGTTATATGAACTATTGTTTAACACTGTCGGTAAGAACATAACAGTATTCATAACCACTGTAAATAGTGGAAATTAGCAATAGACCTGAACAGAAACAATCATTCAAGTTAATCATGGATTGAGTAAAAAATGCTTTGATGATACCCATTTATCTTGAGAAACTTTTATGTACCAAGTATCAGTAATGCATTCAAACATTACGAAATACACAAATCAGGTGACTGTTAATGTCAATGATTAGAATAACAGTGAAATTAAGTTGAAATTTTGAAACTTCTATTACATTTTATACATAGAACAGTTATGTCACTGTAGCCTCTTATCTAAGACATTCATTATTTCACTATAGACTTCATGTTTCTTATATTTTGTTAATTTTGGATGCTTGGATTAACAGTAGCATAATAAATACCCATATTTTTGACCTAAAAGTGTATAAATTGTGAAGCAAAATGTAGTACTTACTCAATGAAATAGACTTCTCCAGATGGTGTAAATGCCTTCTCCCACATTGGAGGTAGTGGTCCTAAGTTGTACTCATCCTCATCTTCTCTTTTTAGCCCTGCATCTCCAGGTCTTACTCCAACCACTGAACCTCCAACAGTCCCTGCTGTTCCTGAGCTATGGGTGGATATACCCGCTGATGACAGCCTGTCTGAGTCTACAGAACTCTGAGCCATTGCAATATCAATTAAAAAACACCACTGTTAACATAATTTGTTACTAAAAACTTAACTAAACACCACAAAATTGTTCCCGCCAAGTAAGACACTAATAAAACTTTTGCGATTTTTAAATATCGAGCACTATTATCTTCATGAATAGACTGTGATTTTATCTTTTTAAGCGATATTTACTCATCGCTATGGCATTCCACAAAAACAAAACAATACAGGAATGTCAGTAACCACGTATGAGTCACTTAGGGACTGATTCCTCACCAACTTGTCGAGTCGTGTATTTTATTACCTGCGCCATAGTTGCGTGTAACAAGTAACTGGATTTTGATTACTTTCCGTAAGACCTTGTTACCGATGCACTCGAATCAATGCAATGCAATGAGAACCGCAGGTGCATCGTGATCGTAACGTTCATCTATGATAACAATATCAAAGTGTTTCCCACGTTCGCTAGACTACTGTAACGGTACTCTATTACTAATGAATTGTTTTGTACGTAAATATATGTTCACTTTCTAACAATCAGGTAAACTAAAACTATGATTTTGAAAGTGAGGCAACAAGTGTAAGGAGGGTCACACATCTACAGATGTTTGTTTATAGCCACACTGAGCACTTAATTAGGTTGGTCCACTCTTTATTGAATTAACGACTACTGTAACAAACTCATATTTAAAACATAGTCACTTTATAATCCAACCGATTTATGCATTTGTAATTTTTGTCTCATGTAAATAAAGAAAACACTTAACTTAGCAAAATAAAAACGAATTTCACTCGCACTGGTCGAATTCTTTACATGAAACATAGACAATTTTTTTTTTCTTAAGTACCCAAAACTTGACAATAGAGTGGCGAACTGATATCGATATTTTCTGTTGCTATCGTTGTCTATGGTCTGTTGTATGGGACCACCTTAAATATTTTATTTTTGATTTTAGAATTTATAAATTTCAAATAAATAGTTATCATGGTTCTAGAGAATAAGAAAAAACGAGCACAAAAATCTCGTTTATTGTATGGAAGCCCCTAAAACATGAACAAAATTTAGTATACATTTCGTGCATGTTCACATGCCTGTTGAAAAATTTCGTTCACAATAGGTCATAAGAAACACCATTCAATATGGCCGAAAAATCTGATTCGCATCGCATAAGCATAATCATGAAGTATTTAAATATTTCCCCATACCCTGCAGGCGTTATGATTCCCAAACAATAGACAGAAATAAAAAATAGTTCCCTCTTGAGGCCGTAATGTGAATTAATATCTGAAATCAATTAAAGGGTCCCAGAGGGTGTAAACAAAAATATTAAAATGTTTTTATATAAGAACTTACTGTATAAGGGCCACACATTTTTTGATCTCTCTCTACGGTCGGTCCCTCATGGCTGAGGATCGTGGTCATCATCGGATGTGGATGGCCTGCACCTGGCCTTAATAATCTGCCTCCACCGGCGTCTGTTTGTCGCGTCTCTGACAACCGAGCTAAATTTAGCAGCTGATGGGCCTCGCACTTGATCGCTCCATCTGGTTGGGGATCGTCCACGGGCTCGTTTACCCTCCGTATTCCCCACCACGATCAGCTTTTCTAGGCTCTCATCACCCCTCCTAATTATGTGGCCGAAGAAGGACAGTATGCGCTGCTGACAGACCGTGGAAAGACGTGTCTGGACTCGAAGCTGCGAAAGGATTGATGCATTGGTGCGCATAGCAGTCCAGGGTATTCTCAAAATACGCCTCCAGCACCACATTTCGAACGCATAAATCCTTTGCCTTTCTCTGGCTCGTAACGTCCATGTTTCCACACCGTACAAAAAAATAGGAAAAACAAGAGCGCGTACTAGCCGGACCTTGGTGTTGTTTGTGATACCTCTTTTCTTCCATATCACGTGAAGTCGAGTCATGGCGTCCTTGGCCATAGCAATACGCCTCTTTACTTCCGGTACGCAGCTCCCGTTGTTATGGATTAATGCGCCCAAGTAAACGTAATGATCCACGATGTCAACCCCTGTGATTGTATTCGTGGAGCGGGGCAGCTTTTCGGCACGGTCAACTACCATTAATTTTGTTTTTGATAAGTTGCTACAAAGAAAGTACGAATATACTGATAAAGTTTAAATTATTTCCTTTAACTTCAACTATTCGCCAATAGATGTCATTGTTGATGAGTCGTGTGATCATTTTATTTTACTTACAATAAATCTGCCATAATTTAAAAACCATTTTACTAACGTTTGGTCATTCTGTTATTTAAAATTTATGTTTTTTTATGGTTGAACCTATAATTTCGTATTATTATGATATCAGTCAACTTTTTCGTAAAATTTCAATTGTTTCCATCTTACGATGCATGTTACAGTCCTGTGCGGTAACAGACGGACAAACATGTTAACGACCAGCGCGGATGCTTAGTATATTAGCATAATGTAAGAAAGAATAACTATGTATTTGGCCTGTGGTAGTATTGAGGTCAGGGTCCTGTTGGGATCTTTTGGATAGGACGGAAGACTAAAAGGAAGCGTTATATTTTAGGTCACCCATCAGATAATTTAAGATAATTACAGCTAAGCTACAGCTAAGCTTTACAGCTAAGGATGTTCGAGGGGTTATTAAATTAATGTCGCGTGGAAAATCGCCAGGCCATGACAGTTTGAGTAATGAGCATCTAAAATATGCTGGCGTTCACCTGCCCAGAGCTCTTGCCATGTTTTATACATTTTGTATGGGACATTCTTACTTACCAGCTGAGATGATGCGGACCGTGGTGGTACCAATTGTTAAAAATAAAACCGGTGACTTAAGCGACACGGGCAACTACAGGCCCATCTCACTAGCCACAGTATTGGCTAAGGTTCTTGACAGTTTGCTTAATACACAGCTTGACCGGTATTTGAGCACTCATGACAACCAATTTGGTTTTAAACCGGGACTGTCAGCTGAGTCGGCTATCCTGTGTTTGAAGCAGACTGTCAAGTACTACACCAATAGGAGTACACCGGTTTATGCATGCTTTCTCGACCTTTCGAGGGCGTTCGACCTGGTTAGTTATGACATACTATGGCTAAAATTAACTAATATATCCATACCGCCCGAATTGTTAGAAATATTCAAATACTGGTATCTTAACCAGGTGAACGTCGTTCGGTGGTCGAGTGCTCACAGCCAGCCTGTGGGTGTCATATACCCAGAAGCAGTACGATGCTCTCCGAGTCCAGTATAATAATGCGTTCAGGGTGTTGTTGGGGTTGCCCCGGCGCTGTAGCGCTTCAGGGATGTTTGCCGACGCCCGTGTCGACTGTTTCTACACGACGATGCGTAAGCGGTGCGCATCTCTGGGGCGCAGGCTCCGGTCCACCTCCAACTCCATCCTGAGCGTATTTGCAAACAGATTTGATTGCCAGTACATTAATCATTGTTATATGGTTAATGTACTGACAAACAAACAGATGACTCAGAGGCAGGCTTGTTATTGATTTATTATTTTTATTATTTTAAGTTAATCAGATATTATGATGTTATTAAAAATTGTATTTGTAATTTTATATTCTAAATTTTATATTAACTATAAATTTTATATATTCAAATTTTGTAAATTGATTTTATAATTTTAATTTTGTTTTTATTATTTGATGTGATGACTCTAATTTTATTACCTTTTACACAATTTCAATTTAATTTTATCAATTCTATTTATATTATTTTAATTTAATTCATATAACTATTTAACCTAATGTAATAATGCCTGTATTATAATGTTTTATCTTATTTTCTTGTATGATCTTAAATGTGATTGAAATAAATGATTTTATTATTATTATTATTATTATTATGCATTTCTCATCGGATATTTTTAAAAACATTTGCGTCATAAAATTTTAATGATTGAGTGTGTTTTGCTCTCTCGTTCCGAGTTTGACATCTCAATTTGTTACCAAATGTTAGCGGTGGCGTGTTCATTTTCTCTCACTCAATAATGTCAAAAATTAATTTCGACATTATTAAGTGAGATTTCGCATAAAATTCATGAGTAATTAGTAACGAGCATACAGCGAGTTTTTGCGTCGAAGTACCAAAACATTTCAACACCCAAGCCGCGACGAAATTAATGTTAGCGTTTGTTATGTTAACGCATTCGTGAAATGCTCGTTTAGTTCGAACGCCAGAAATATCAGCAGCCGGCCCGCGAAGTAATAAATGTCAAATTTTCACACACAAAATCGTTCTTCAGAGATTAAACGCGGGTTGTATTAACTTTTTGGGATCTATTAGGCAGTCAAGAATAACACGCCGCAGTACTTAGATACATTTAAAAATAAAACAATTCAAAATTTAATAGCTCAGTAACCACAGTCAATAAATTGGCTAGCGCGGGACATTTATCTTTAGATTAATTCGTCATTTTACTGTGTATTTATTTTAGTATCTTTGAAATACAATGAGATACGAGATAGCAACTGGACGTTTGTACTGTTTGATTAACTAGCTCTAATCTTAACTTTTTACAAAGAGGTATATAAATTAATTCGAGATAGTTGAAAACCCTACGGTCCCAATCGCTTATTTATTTGAGCCGCTTACGAGCGTAAACTAGCCAGCCTAGTGCGAGCGCACTAAAAGTGCTAATACTACTATCAGCGCGCGAAAGATTCCGGACCAGCTTTCAGAATGTCAACTGTCATCTCAAGTCACTATTATTATTTGACCTAGCTCCTTTGATACTCTCTGATTAGTACTGTTACGGACAGCTTTGGGATAACTTGTTGTTCTAAAGAAATCTTAACCCTCAGAAACAACAAATTAGAATAGAATAGAATAGAAAGTTGTTTATTTCCCTGGTTCATTTGTTACAATATTATCCATAGGCCGGTGGTGTGCCCGGCCTTTGGGTGTATCAGCTACTTACAGTCTACTTATGTTTGTCTGAGAGAGATCTATATAAGTGTCGTGTGTGCTGTGAGTTTGTTAGTGTGTATGTACAGGATAGATTTATATAAATTTATCATGTTTTATAATATTATCCTAACCTATTTACAGCTAATTATAATCTATGGGGACGTGGAGCGGTTGTTCGCTTACTGAGCAATCTACTCCTGTCTTTTTTTGGTACATAATCTATTTCACCTAGTCTAGTGTTAGTTAGGAGAGGGTTGTGCTTTCTATATCCGAGGTAGGTGTCACCAGGAGTGTCTAGATCCTCAATGTGCATTTCACGGAGTCGGCGTAGCATATCTTCGTTTAGATCTTGAGCTCGCAGGTGCCATGGATCCCAATCTAGTATACCCCAGAGCTGTGAGGTTTCTAGGCGTCTTGGGAATTTTCCGCTTGTCTTGAGAGCCATTCGATATTGGCGTTAAATTTTTAGTAAATTGCTTTTACTATATCGTGGGAGTAGTTGTACTACGCCATAATCTAAAATAGGAAGTATGCAGGCCTGAACGACAGCAAGCTTCACAGTTATATCTGTTTTGGCGTGCCAGCCTATGATAGGGGCTAACGCGCCACGTGCTCGTCGCGCTTTTTGCACCACATAGTCTGTGTGTTTGCCCATGGTCATGGTTTTGTCTAAGTGTACACCCAGATATTTAATACTTTTTTTATATTCTATTATCTCGTTTTTAATGTGAATGGTTCTGCGGTATTTCCTTTTGTTAGAAAACATAGCACATTCAGTTTTGCCTACGTTACATTTTAGTCCCCAGCGGTGGTAGTAATCGATAATAGTATCAGTGGCCCAGCCCACAGTTTGGATCGGGAGATCTGTTAAGGATGCACAGGTCGTCGGCGTATTGGGAAAGCTTGAGTCCGCGGATATGGTCCCGTTGGTCCCAAACATCATGTACAGTAAACGCTCAGAAGTCCATAGGCACGCTAAGGATTACATTGCTATGAACGGTACGAGCCCGATACAGCCAGTACACACACTAACGAAGTCGCTTGCGTGTTTAGCAGTTTATAAGATAAGATAACACACACTAATGAAATGTTGTCGCATTCGTACTAAACGCGTCACAGTGGCGACCGGTTCTTTGAATTCGCATCTATCTATCATGAGCAGGTAGCTATATCGGGTAAACATTAGGATCACTATCAACTAAATCTGAGTTTGAAGCTTAGTTGATTTGTGGTTGTATTTTGTTTTTACGAAATCATAATAATATTTGTAATATTTTAAGCACAAACTTGTTAGGTATTCATGCTTAAATTGCGATACAATACATGTATACAATACACAAATAATTACATATTGATATAATAACTAATAAGTTAAATATGTTATTATTATTTAACTATTTACGTAATTTTTTATTTTTATTTTCATTTTTGTAAGGTAGAAATAAAAAAAGTCACGCTGAATGATGATAACAATGTTTATTCGTTTTATTTATTTATACAACTAATAAACTTTTAAGAGCATTGTGACGTCACATTCCTACCTAAATTAAAAAAAGTGCCCTTGTAACCGTTTATAAGATTTTTGATTAATATAATAAAATAACTAATAAATTAAATATGATATTATTATTAAACTACTTACGTTTTTTTATTGTCATTGTTGTAAGGTAGAAATAAAAAAGTTATGTTGAATGATGGTAAAAATGTTTATTCGTTTTATTTATTTATACAATTAATACATTTTAAAGAGAATTGTGACGACATTCCTACCTAAATAAAAAAGTTCCCTTGTAACTGTTTATAAGATTTTTTATTGTAACCCACTTAGTCAATTCATAACATTGATATCTAATACAAATATTACTAAATTGATTCACAATGACAACAAGGACAGGATGTTCTAATAACAAAAATATAATTGTTGATACCCACTTATAATAGGTATTGGTATACAGCAGCGTTTATTGAAGACTAATATTATGATTTACACTTTATGATGATGTTTTTTTTTAATGTAACGTCACAATAAATGTATTGAAGTTACAGCTTGTCTTGACGAAAAGAAGAAGGAAACTAAACCTCCATTGAAGATCATTAAATATTTACAGAAGTGCTAATATTCAGTTACAGCGTCTTATTAGTAAAACCAAAACATCTTAAATTAATCTTAAATAATTATAACATTATTCATATTTCGTATAACCCCCATTATTTTCAATGCAGTCAAGTAGACGTTTGCGCATGGACCCTAAAATATTAGCACATATACTGGTTCCTCTTAAGTTTTCCCACACTTCCATGCAATGGGTTTTTAACTATTGTATACACCTTTCATCCCGTGACTCCCACCTTCGCACCATCGAACCCCATACATTTTCTATATATTTACAAATGTGTGAACAAAGTGAACAAGATAAAGAATACTATATCCCATTCCTTCTAATCGAGTAAAAACCTCAAAAAGTATAAAAGTAACCAAGTGAGATTCATGCCTTAACCGCTCGGCCATCTTGTCACTTACATTGTGGATGAAATTATGAAATACAATTATTTGTTAACAACATGTGTCTATTTCTTGGAAATAGAAGGTCGTTAGTCAAACTACACTTCAAACTATTGCCTTTTGAGATTGCTTATGGACTTTTGGTCGCGACTGTACGTATAGAACAAATTAGATATACTTTTAAACCAAAAATAACCTTTGAAAAAGCTATTTCAAAATTTAGTTCGTAACAAACGTCAGCATTTTGAGCGAAATGTCAAACTGACATTTCACACTAACAGTGCAAGATCTTCGTGAGCTCAACATAACGTCGATGATGACGTAATGAATGACGTCACATCACATATCGTTTCGAACCGATTTTGAGCGCGCTAAATTCGCTCACACTGCTATGTGAGCGATTCGGAAGAGGAGGAAATGTCAAGTAAAATGGCATTCAGAAATGAAGTCCAATGGGTGCAATGGTTCCTTAAAATCCTCAATTTCTGCAGTTATTATCTAGCGTACCCATAAACTGTTAGGTACGTCAGTATTTTCAACACCAATAGCTAAAAAATACATTTTTTTAGATTATAACATTACAATTTCGTATTGAAATCTTAGTAGCACAATACAAAAAAAAAAGATATTTATTATTCTTTCGGAGAACTAGACAATGTTACATTAGAGAAAAGAGTTATTACGTCTAGTATAAATACGATTATTGTATAATAGTCTATTTCCTGCGTTTGATGGTTGGCAGCTATAGTTATATCTAGGCAGATATTATTCTATTGGCAACGAGGTTTGAATGGTTCAAAAATTAAACCTACCACGTTGAATAATAATTTTAGACTTAAGACAAACGTGGTATAAGTCCCGGTTACCGCCAAAGGGAAAAGGAGAGGAGATGTGTTTACATTAATAATACAGGTTTCGATATTTCCACTTCTCCTCTCTGCTTAGCTTTGACAATGAAACCTGATTGGTTACTCAAATACTAATTCGTAGTCCCCGTTATGTTATATTTCGTAGCGGGTCACTCTACGCCGTAGCGGGGTCCGTCGAGCGATTAAATATGTGCGTTAAAAAGTGTAGATAGGACAAAGTAATTTGGTATACTATACGAATCAAATAAGTTCCGAAATTTCTGCCATATTGAATGTGTTCCCTTCGACCGTATTGTGAACGAAATTTTCCAAAAAGGAACAGTCATGTGTTCGAAAATTTCGATCATTTTCAGACCTAGAACACATTCAATATGGTCGAAAAATCTGTTTTTATTAGATTCGCATAGTACATATTGACCAGCGAAGGTAATGTTTATGTTTAATGGTTATAAAAGCGTAAAACTGAAATAAGTATTATAATATAACAAATATGCGTGAAAACGACTGCTATTTAAATAATAAAACCAGTACTTTATTACTTGCGTTAGTTAAAACATGTCATGGAGTTATCTCTGAAATGCTGTAAAACAGCCGTAAAACCAGGTTTTAAACTTTTTATGTCTGCGGAAATCTCTAAAATTACATTCACCCAAACACCAAATTATTTTGACAGTTCCGCATAACTAAGAATTTGAGGTGTGCGTAAGTAGATGCTGTAGTCGTCTATGTTTTTCTTCCTATAGTTAAGGATTTCAACAGTTCCTGAGTTCAGAGTTTCTTGTTATTTCTATTAATTGCTCTACAAAATTAACTTTTCATTTGAATAGGCTACAAGAAAACCAATTCCAAAAACTATCAATACTTACAATACTGTTTTAAACAGATAAAACAGTGTGTTAAAATTATGGGTGTAAACTCAGATTCCATATGCGTTTATTCTGTAATCTGAGGGTGTAAGTGTAATGATAAATTTCACCAAATTACGGCATAATTAGCGCTCTCCAGCACCATTCTATATTCGAGCAAACATATAACAAGAGCTCTTTCTTCCTCTCTCCTACTTTGGCCGTGCCCGTCAGGGTCCATAATTGACACTGTACCTATTTATAAGACGATTTTGACTCTGTGTGTGTGAAATGTATGTTTGTGAACACCCCCGCGACACAGGAGTTATTCCTAGTGCGAGCGTCGTTTTTCTAAACCTAAACCTAAAACCTAATATTGTATAAATAACTCAGTCGTTTTATTTTAATAAGCTTTTGACTTACGACAGTGACTGCGATTCCCGGACGAGTGACGGACGGAGGATTAATCAATGACGTTTATTTTGGACTCGCAGGCAAATTACGAGAAAATTTCAAGGAAATCTTTAGCTATTCTAATTAGGGGATGCTTTCAACACCTCCCACAGTAACGTGTCCGATGCTTAGCTCATGTACAGTTATTATTTCCATGCAAGCGGCTTCTTGAGTTCATGATGCGATCCAAAATACATCGTTAGCCGTCCAGCATTCACCCGTCCACCTAAATTTTATATTAAAGCCACGTGAAATCGTCTTAGTCACGTATGTTCGCTGGCCGGGCGCAGTCAACGCGATAAAAATTCCAACTCAGAACTCATAAACTCGTTAATAATTATATAACAAGACATTTTGTGATAGTAGAAGCTATCACTTGACAACCGCAACAGTTTTCCCGCGCTTTAAGGCCGACGCCATCTTGCGCTTTCGAGTTTTCCCGGAAGTAAGTGTCATGGAATTTGTTTAAACAGCCTATTCTTTTTTTTAAGTTTTTTAAATATTACGGAGTGTTTTGTGAGTGATTTTTTTTTCTGTAATTATTTACGACTGTAAGGTAAGGTAGTTTTAAGATTACAACGATTCAATATTTGAATATAATTGTTAAACGTAATAAAATGATTTGAATGCCGGCTAAACGTTGTTCTTGTTTGCCAAATGATCCGAGTGCATCGAGTAGACTAATTATTACGCAGAAAGACATTAAATTGGGCTTGGCATAAACGCTGGTTTTCTGCAAATTACCAGTAATATTAAACGGGTTGGGTCGAGAATGTCACATCGTGATGTAATCGGTTAGCAAAACCTGCTATTTTAGGATTTGCTTGTATACCGTTATTTTGAATGGATCACTCGCAATTTTTTGTGTAGGAAGTTCTATTAATATTATTGTTAAGTGCTATCAAAGCATACATGGAATCGTCTAAAGTTACCTATCAGATTTCAATTGTACATTAATTCGCCAAAGCGAACTCGAACTTAAAACCAAAGATTTGTTAATTTTCTGCAACTGCGTTAAAGTACCAAGACATGTTTTAACTTCAATTTTCTTTTAAAACATGTAGTGTGTTGATTTTTCATTCGAAGTCGAGAGAAATTTGTTCAAAAGCTGACGAACGTTTGTGAGCTCTTTTGCGTTAAAATCGATCTTCCATAACATACATTTTTCAATGAGTTAACAAACTACTGATGTACTGAGTGCTGATTAAGATATAAAATTTGCCACCCAACACAGATATAAGACTTTTTCTTTGCTCATACCGTTTGTACTTTCTAATTTTCTTTTTGTCCAAGACAAAGTTTTCACGTGACCAGTATGTTACAAAACTAAATCATACGACAGAATAAAATAGTAAAATACATGATACGATATGCATTGCAACACCTTGACCGAAACACAAAATTGTAATAAATATCCAACAGTAAAATAAAACAAGTCAAATCTTGCCACAATCATTCTAATTGCAAGAAAGACAAATTTTCCCTAGCGACTAAACAAATTAAATCATAGTATTCATAATATTCTAGAGTTATTTACGTCTTGTCTGGTTCCTTAATTAATTAGTTAGAAAGTAGGACAAGGATGAGTTTTAGTAGCCATTTTGCAGAAGCACTGGTTGGGAAAATAACTGAGATCGTAATTAATGACGCTTGTAAAAATGAAGGGATGATATGCGGCCTCGGTCACATGTTTTGAGTTATGCCTCTATTATTGTTACGTTATGTTCTAATTAGTTCTGAATTCTGTAGAAGACTTTCCAAGATTTTGGACTGGACTGTATAGTGTCTAATTTATTTTTTACACAAGGCGAGATAATTAATCTTCTATGATTTTTTTATTGGGACGTTTGATTTTACGCCGCGCAAGGCTCTCTCGGCTCTAAATGGCACTTTAAGGAATACACTTAAATAGAGCTTTTACAAGCGTTACATTTAATGTAATGCTTTGTATCGTATTACCCCGTGGGTTATGGATGTCTAATGGCAGGCAGTCGCTCTACGTAAAATACTGATATTCAGATTAATCTGTCAACTAGAAGCCAACCCTATTGTAATTGAGAACAGGTTTGGAGAATTATGAAATGTAATGTTTTAATTGTAGCTGTTACATCTGCAAAATTTGAAGCTTAATGTTTTAGTTTTAGCATAACTAAAACACAGCAGCTCATATATTTAAAATAACAATTGAATCTATGTAAATATTAATACTATCGTTTTCATTGGCAGATCCAGTAATCTGACTTTAATATTGTTTACTTAACATTATTTGTGATAATTATAAATGTAAGACTCAACCTTACTTTTGTGACATTGAATATGATTTTGGCAAGTATTTATAATGGTGAGCACTCTTTGAATGGTATGGGCACGGCACTGCTGTGCTCTGCTGGACTCGGACCTCTTCTCATGATAAGAAGAGTTAAGCTTTAGCCCATCACGCTGGCTAAGTGCAGATTGTAGACTTTACACACCTTCGACTACTTTATCGGCCCTCTCAGACATGCAGGTTTCCTCACGATGTTTCCCTTCACCGTTAGCGAGCGATAATTTATATGGTAAATACACACATATCTTCGAAAAGGCGCTTCTTAACGATTTATTGACAGAAGTGCCGTGGGTTTGAACCCGTGTCCTTTGACTTCGCAGTCCTATGTCTCCCACTCGGTTATCGCTGCTATCGGGCACACCAGTAACACAAAGTTATTCTTACACTGTGGTATGGATGAGGACTAAGGATATTTTCTTCAACTTATTTTGATAATGATAGCCATCGTTCTGAGTAAGTGGCAACCTATAAACATCTAAAATCAATATTAGGAGGACACACACACATACACACTTAACTAGAAAATTATAGCACGAGACTTTGAAGGCTAAGAACTTCGGTATGTACTTTTTAGTTCGTAGGTTCCCTACAGGTTACGCTTCCACCCTTAATTCTTCTCAAAAAGGCTTAAGTACATTGAAATTGCGCATTTTTATCATAAAATATTTACAAATACATAGGTACACGAGTTTTCCCAAGAGATAGAAAATCAGCTATTTCGTTCGAGCCTCCTTCTAGCTTCTTCTTCTTCTTCTTCTTCTTCTTGTCGATGGCTGAGTCAAATTTTATTTTGACTTGCCATCGTGGTGAAAGGATTAGCCAATTGCTTTTAAGAACTCGCGAATTGCCCAGGGTGCGCCGGACGTAGGGAATTGTTGTGTACGTCACTCGGGGGGGGCTCCTATCATGCACCCCATTAAATAACATGTTTAGTTTAAAAGCTTGATTTTAGCAGATATTTTGTAAACTGGAGAATTTTAAACGTAACCAGTTGACAACAAATTAAACATATCAAAATATTACCTATTTTTCCTAAAAGATAAGAATGTCGGTGTTGTACACCTCTGCCACACGCATCTAGGTATTAAAAGCGTGATATTATGTTATGTTTGTTTAAAAAAAAAAAAAAAAATGAATAGACACATAATTGTCTTAAAAGTGTTGAAATTTGTCTTTCTTTCGTTTATACTATTTCTGATGGTTTGTTGTATTATCTCAATTGCATCAAAAAATATTAAAATCATTCTGGCGATGCACCAAATTCAAGCTTGTTGAAAGGATTAATTATTAAATTTATGTTACGTTACGTACATTACAATCTATATCCAGTATTCATTTCAATTATATTTTAACGTTTGACCGCGACTTCGTCCGCGTGGATTTCGTTGTATTAACTAATGGCTGCTCCCGCAGTTTAACCCGCGTTAAACGTTACTGTTCCACTCTCATGTAGTAAAGCCTAATTTTAGATATTTTAAAACCTTACTCAAGGTTTAAGCTATCAAACACAAAAAGAATTATAAAAATCCAACGAGTAGTTCCTGAGATTAGCACATACAAACATACAAACTGACTTTTGACCGCGGTTTCGTCTGCGTGGTACGTAAATCAATAAAAAGTAGCAAACTTACGCGCCTTGTAGTCAGTTACCTACATTTAATTTTATATTACAATCGGTCCAGCCGTTTAGCAGATTAGCCGATACATACAGACAGACAGACAAGTATAAAAAAAACTGTGTTTTAGGCATAGGTATCGTGCAAATAATTGTACCAGCTTAAAAAGACATTGTTATGGTTTATCATTAGTTTTTTTTTTTTTATTGATCAAGCATTGTTTGCATAGCGTTGACAGCTGAAAGTTTGTTCGTTCGTTTGTGGCGGTATAGTTACACAATTTAATTAAATCTTAATATCAATGGTGTGAGAGATTGCGTAATTTTAAACTAATATTGTGTTTTTAAATGGTTGTGTAGACTCATTTCTGGTTGAATATTTTTGATTATTTTTCGAGTACCGAAATCATACGACATGTAGAGCAATTTTTGAAGTATGAAACGTACATATTTCACGGATTTCTCTCAATTTTCAACTGTTACTGACAAAATCTGATAACAATAACTTGTATGAAAATCTTGACATCAATTTTGTAATGAAATTCTAGGAAATAGGCAATAAAGTTTCACGAGCGGATGTGGTTTGCAGAGCATTATCATTTTCTTTCATTATTCTAGTTGATTACGCGTTAATTAACAAGCAGGAATACCTACATCAAATTCTTATTTTTAAAATCTCACAGATTTCTTAGATACTATTAATAAAAAGTGATAAGTATCAACATTAATTTTCTCTTCTTAGTTTCCGCGAATTAAAAAGCGAAGACAGAGTTTTATTATTTTTTTACTTCGTGATCATTACTGTCGCGGACAAAAAAACATGAATGAAATATTCCCTTTTGATAAAAAGTGTTCTATTTCGATCGGTTTGAATTTTAGCTAGAGTTAATTAATGTTGGTTGGTTATTTATAAATGTTTTATAATGGGATTGTCGGGATCAGGCGCGGGTGTCTTGTGAGGTGTTTGTAGTGCTTTCCGTAATCTTGCTAGAGATTTTAATCGCGTTATCTTGGATTTAGAAAGTTTAGACACTCAACACACATTACGTTTAGTTTCCGAATTGATTTGTTTGGTGAAATCACGCCGGCTCCACTCCATGATGGAGGTGTAATAACACCTACATTTTTTTCATTTATGGGTAGGCTACATTTCATATATATAGGTTGCCAACTCACCAACCCTAATAGCCGGACAGACCAGCCAGATCGGCCGGACATTTGGTTAAAAAGGGCAAACGTCATATATTACAGAGGATTTTGTAGTTGTCTCAATACTAATATTACGACAAAAGAGAAGTATTAATAAGCTTGTATTAAATTCTAATTAAATGTAAATTGAATCAAATGTGGAACGCGAGTGACCGACAGTCGACTCGCCTGCGTTCGGCCACGCTCGTTTATGAAATGTAAAAATCCTAACTAAAGCTGGACACACAATTAAAAAGCCTGACTAAGTTCGGCTTTATGCGGATAGATAGAGGTGAGCCCTGTCCTACTTCTACGCACAGACCTTTTCTCTCGATAAAAAGGATTAAGCTTATTCTTTACGTACAAAACGTAGCTAGTTTAAATTTGTACATTACCATTTCATTTATTCTGACACAATTTTGCTATTACTTAACTTCGTCTTTTCACAAGCACTAAATCTATCAGGAGTCACAATATATGCGTGACATTTTGTGGTAAGACAAATAGACTTGCGATAAATCTATCTAATTAAACCTGAATTTATTTCACTTAGCGATTCGATTCTGTGAGTTATGGGTGAAAAAAACTTTTCTTTTCTTTTAGCCAATTGATGTAAGTTATGCTTAAACCTACTTGTTCTAAATTGTATGTCAAGTCTATAAACTACAAATCCTCACGTACCTATTGTGGTGGACTGTAGCCTCTCTCTTCTCCTTATAGCAAGGAGGCCCTACAGATAGTGTTTATATCTAACACTGGCTTTTCTCCTTAAGCCCAATTTCACCAGTGCCTAATAAGGTTTAGGTTTTTAAATGTTAATTAATTCTATAAACTTCAATACAAAACTGCCATTTTATTTTTCCAAAAGTCTGATATTAGGCTACCAGGGAATTAAAAAGGTTGTTGGTTAATTATCTTTATAACAATAACATTTCTTAACGTTATGATTAAGATATCGTACTATGTTTAAATAGAACAAAATTAAAACTCAATGATTTACCAGCAAGAGCAACTTCACAGTAATAATATTAGGATTAGTGACATCTGTCCCCACTTTATATCACACGAGGAAGTCATCACAGATGTCTTGGAGCCGTCCCCACGACAGATATGATTTATTCACGTCAGATTTATAACCGCCGGCTGAACTAAGGGAATAAATAAACGAAGGAGAACCTGAAGAAATCTCGCGTATAACGCGCAGCGTCGTCGTCGTGGCGGTTTGTAGCACCACGACTTTTCGGTATTTTTTCGGTAATTTACTTCAACTATTATAAATAATAACAATGGCAGTAAAAATCCTCCATGTATTATTGTTTTTAGACTGAATTAATGAATCAAAATTAAAATAAACAATCGTTTGTAAGAAAACAATCTTTTTAAAATCAACATATTTTTTATTGATAATAATTTTTAGTTCTTCTTAGCGATTAGGTCTTGTTACTTCGTAGCTCGTAACAGATGCATTACTTACTCAACTTCACCAAACAACTTTGAGCTTTATGTATGTAGAAATTAGTACAGTCGGCCAATGAGTTAGGTGTGCAGGGCAAAAACTTCTAAGTCATAGTAAAGATTTACGACACCAGTTTTGGATAAGTGAGTTATATATCTAAATAGTGGGTATATTACACTTATTAAATCTGAAATACAAACTTGCATATCTATTGCAATCAGTTTTTACTATGGCCTAGAAGTTTTTGACCTGTATATCTAATTGTTTGGCCCACTGTATGCAGTCAGTTTTTACTATGGCCTAGAAGTTTTTGACCTGTATACCTAATTGTTTGGCCCACTGTACCTAACGCTCTGCTTCCTCAAAGATACCTGCGCCCGCAAACCTGCTTGCAAGCACACATTGACTGATTGCCATTTAAACATATAAGTAGAAATAAAGATTGAAAACATAAAAAAACCGTCTTATACTACTCTACGCGCATTTATTCGTTCATATTAAGGTCGGTTAATGCTATGTGAAATCATGAAAAGAAAACGTAGACTGCCGCCTATCAATTTTACAATTATAAAATAAAATAGGTTGATTGTTATTTTCTCTAAAGCCGCCTTATGGGTTTTATTCATGAATTTAATTATTTTATTTATAATACCGAAAAACCGGTATTAGCAATTTCAATACCGGTTTTTAGAATTGCCTTAAATAGTCCGGTATTACCGGTTTTCCGGTAATACCGAATACCGGTATCCATGCCCTACTTGCTTCCAACTGCAAGCCTGATAATGGATGTATAATCCGATGCGCAAGTGGTAGAAGCTCCCACAAGTTCAACATTGAAATCGAAGATCAGTAGGGTTGGTGATGTGGTACTTCCATCTTTATATTTCTTCTCCCGTTTTTTGCCTCAAGTATTTAATCACTTGTTAGTGCCTAGCATACCAATTTAAATTGTGTAAGCGATCTGAAGCTAAATCATACAGCAAAAACCATCCTTTACAGTACAAAGTAGGCTCGACTCACAAATAAAACGATTAGCCAGCCGTTTCTAACTAACACATCGCTTAATCTCATCCAGGACAATTTGCGTGTATTATTGGAGCAATATAAAAGTCATTAGTACTAGCGTCGCTGGTGTACCGCCAAATATCCAGGTATATGATAGCCGTCATTAGGATTTGGGTTATTTTAGGATCGTCTGAGGTGAAATGTCGTTTGAAATGTGATGCAGACGGATACTTTAGCTTGATGGAAATGTGATGTAGATATGTAATATATTCGAGGATGACATATAATGTACTACAACTATCTCATCGATTATCACTTGAGTAATTTAAGTTAGGTTACCCTATTGTAGGATTCAACTGAAAACTGTATTTTAAAGACAAATAAACGTATTCTTATTCTTATTCTTAGATATAGATAACGCAAATGCATGTACTTCGCGTGTCCGAACCCCGACCAAGCGTCAAGGTTGGTCGCCGCTAACTTCAGTCCACGCGCGTCTTTTGTTAGAGAAAATCATAGCGGACGGCTCCAGTTGAATCGTTTGAATCGTACTGGGCGGATGGGCATCGGCGGCATCGGTGTCTTTGAATCGGTTTGGATTTCCCGTCACTAAATTTCAGCTGTGACGTCACAATAGGCGGCACGCTTGGTTTCAATACAAATCGTGATTCTTGCGTTATCTATGTAGATCTATATCTGTGCAGGATGCAGTAAAGCATCAAAAGTAATAGAAGAAATAGAGAATAGAAATAGAAATATTTAGACCATTTTAGTCATATGTTATATGAGGGGAACAAAAAAACGCGACATTATCTATCTCGCGCTTGTATGCTTGCCCGGCTGGATTTTAACCTGACTAGATAAGTAGATATATGTAGTTGACAGAAATGTCCATAACCACGCCTAAACGAATGTCCCACTGTTATTCATGCTTGTTCTAGGCATCGAAACTAGAAACCCGAAAGTATTGGCCAAAGCTACCCTATATCTTATGAAACAACTGGAGCCTGACGTGACTTACGTTATAATTGAGTATATTAAACAGTTACCTTTAAAAAAATTAAGTAATTAAAGTATTGTGTCCGTTCAGTAGATATTTGCTCCAAAATCGTACCTTTACCGAATTTTATGAGACAAAATCCCTTTAATTCCAAATTAACTGACTTAATTTCTATATAATTTCTAAGCATCTTGGTAAAACTCCATGTATGATCAAGCCACGTATAAATAATGCTAGCCGTACTGTACCACAATGTGCGATTAATCTGTCAAGTTGGTGGCATGAAGGGATACGCGATGTGGTCTGCCGGTATGTCACTGGGCTCACGTGATTGTCGATTGTTATGATATAAAACAGTAGCCCAATACTATAGGTGACGTATCCATGCTCAGATACGACTGGTCTTTTGTCACTCAGCGTTCTTTTTACGTGGCTCGAACTATGTATATTAAGTGGCATAAAATTTGTACTCCCGTCACACGCCGCCATTTTTCAGTGAAGATTAAACGAATAGGAAGTTGTGTCATGACAGTAAATTAACCACTTTTTAGGTCAAAATAATTCAGTATTAAGAACGAATCAGTATCACGACGGTTTGATATTAATTCCCGACAAGTGTCCCCATACAATGTAAGATAAATAAATCTGAAAGGTTGGCAAACTCTGTTTGCATTCCGACATATTTTCCGCGTGATGAATTTCAGAGAAAATCCTTGCTATTTGTGAGTTAATGCTGAATTGCTGAACTCAAAAACTCTAATGACTTAAACATTGCGTAACATTCGCCTTGATAGCTTATTGTAAGATATGTTTTTTATCTGGGTTAGAATTCAGCTGTTGGAATGGTAATTGATAGAGCAAGGGTTTATTTCTGGCCCGTGGTATATCGGTAAAAAGTTTATTAATCCAGGCGTGTGTTAAATTTAATCAAAATCCCCACTGTAGTTATTCCATGAAAGAGTAAAGTAGTAACCAAATTTTCTCAGCGATTCTGGAGTAGGCTGTGAAAATGCTCTGTCTCAGTCACTCGTTCAGATTTTATGATTTACGTACGTTTCGCACTCGCTCTCGCGGACTGACTGAGCCGCCTAGAAAGTTGGCGTCAAATATTATACATGTCGTAGCCATATCGTGGATTTACTCATTTCGGGAAGTGAGAAAATCTCCGATATGGCCATAGCAACACATATAATATCCTTAATTGCAAACTTTATTTGAAAGTCGGATGGCTAATGAGCTCCGACTGCTTTTAATATCATTATCTTGTTAGGTGTTTCTAATAGCTAGTTGGAGCTATTATGACTGTGATACTAATTATTCTTTAAACATTTCATTACGAAATAATCTTAAGTATTTCTTAACACAAGTTTCTATCCCCGTGGTCCACACGGCTACCGATCAATCTATAGTTTTCCAGTATAAGATGATCTCGCGTTGCTTAAGTTTTCCGTCCAATGCGAGACCTGCCTTTACTGAAAATGTCTATTAAGTCCATCAAAAGCAGCTTATATCTTTATCAAGGCAATATTTCAGCCTTTTAAATAAATCTAGCTGTTAATTATGGTAGAATACCATAGCTCTTTGAAATTCCACTACTTCTTCAATATAATATTTTCATCAAGCTAATGTAAATAGTTCGTAACCTAATTCCGCGGGTCGTTCCTACGACTTGCGACACGATTAAGTTTTATTTTTAGAAAACAGGAAGCTGGGACTATGTTTATCATAATTTTAATACTGCTTACTAGGTTATTATTGCAACATCATTCTTTTTTCTTTGCGAAAAGAATGTTTTGATTTTATATTTAGAAGACCACACTAGTTGTGTGATAGGAATGTTTTACAAACTAGATGTGTAAAAAATATAGCAACTGGTGTTCCGTTGCCTTAAAAGTAAGCTTGTTTAAGCTTTACTCCACGCATTACAAACATAAATTTATTTTTATCGGACCCTTCACTCGCACTAATGTCATCCCTTTCAGTTAGCACGCTCGTAGTGCGCGAAGTATGAAGAACTCAACTAAGTTCTAGATATATCGAGATGCTTTCTGTGCGCTCTATTATCGCATAGGATTTATAATTACCATTTATAATGTAGGTCATATCGTGCCCCAGTTATTGCATTAGGTGGTGCTATGATATACTTACAACCTTACTTTTTATATTATGCACACGTTAATCTGTACCTACCGACAGGAAACTTTTTGCATTTTGGACGTTTCCTAATAAAACAAATGTTCAAGTGGCCATCTAATGTGACCAAATTGAAAGTAAACCCAAAAAGGTTTGTATTTTCGAACTGCATCAATAAAATTAAATGAATTTAAACCAAATTAACCAAATATATCTTGGAAGTCACCTCAAAGTCGCAACAATTTGGCAAAAAGTTAAATAAATTAGTAAAAATACCTAAAGAAAAGGCATTTAATTACTGCAAACATTTTATTGACACGACAAAGAAAAAGTACTTTCTGTACACTACAACTATGCGCCAAATAAAATTTATTGGACACTGAGAACTGGTTTAACTAAATTAATTGTGATTCTCGTGTGTGTGTAAAATTTATGCATAAATGTTTGTGAATCGTTATAAATTATATGTTTTTAAACCATCATTTTTGTAGCTTTAAAACACAATTCTTACTTTTTCTGATTAAATTGAAAGAAAAATGGATATAATAGTTTTTTTTTGGCCTAGTTGAGTATATATCGAGCAAATTTTATTGGAAACTTCAAATTATATCAATTGTGATGTTAACTGTTAAATGGTTCCATAAACAAACCTACTCATTTTCATATATTTTGACTCTAGTTTTCTGATGATGGTCAGAGCGACATCTAATGGTGTTATTTTTAACCGACTTCAAAGAAAAAGGAAGAGGTTCTCAATTCGATTGTAGATTTTTTTATGTTTGTTCGTTGATTATTCGAAGATTCGATTTGAGAAATTCTTTTGTTGTAAAAAAAAAATAGTTGTCTGTGACCATGCTTATCAGGTCACGATCTGATGATGGGAACTCTCAAATTTTAAAGGCTTCTATATTGCTATTTGTATATTACTATATTGCTTTTTGTATATTACTATATTGCTATTTGTATATTACTATATTGCTATTCGTATATTACCTAAAGCTACTTGGATATTTGCATCTTGCAGTCAGCATTTTTGGTGCTGAGCTGATGTTGGAAAGTACAACGCCTCAACGGTTAGGAGTACGGGGATAATTCTTTAAATATAAGGCACCTTAAAGCCGTTTACTGTATTCTTCTAAGTTTTACACAGATGAGGCGTGACTTTAAATATTACTTAAGTAGATATATCTTACTTTTTAGTGCATTTTTGTAAATAAATAAATAAATATTTCACAACTCACACACACAACGACTTCTAGTCCCAAACTAAGCAGAGCTTGTACTATGGGTATTAGAATAACTGAAACTAATACATATATAGTTTTCTTTTGTAAATACATACTTATTATACATAGAAACACCCAGACTAAGACAAACCCTCATGTTCATGCACACAAAGATTTGTCTTAAGTGGGAATCAAACCCACGACCTCGGCGTCGCAGGCAGGTACACTACCCACTCCGCCATCCGGTCGTCAATTGAAGAGGGTTTTTTTTATAAAATGATTATATTGTTACATTTTAAAATTTCAGACAGTGATTCAGATAAATAATACAGCTCATCGCTCTGCCACACTAAATCCTCGTTGCACCAATAATTCTACACAAACAGTTAACACTTTTGCCAGCTAATATCTAACTATTAAACCTGGATGATGTCCATTTCGCATGACATTAATGACATGTTACCACGTAATATTCGAAGTCTGGTATCTAAAATCTTTTGTAATCCTATTATGTAATTACGTGAACCTTCCCTTAACACTCACCAGATGATTTTACTAAGTTATTTTCGTTTCGTCTTTTTATTTCGCATTGAAGGGAGCGGTAGAGGCAGAAGGAGCGGTTGAGGTAGAGGGAGCGGTAGAGACAGAGGAAGTGGTAGAGACATAGGGAGCGGTAGAGGTAGAGGGAACGGTAGCGGTAAAGGGAGCGGTAGCGGTAGAGGTAGAGGGAGCAGTAGGGGTAGAAGGGGTGGTAGCGGTAGAGGTTAGAGGGAGCGATAGAGGTAGAGGGAGCGGTAGCGGTAACGGATTCGTTAATAATATCATTTTTGTTAAGATAATAATTAACCACTCACTATTAAAATCCAATGCGATAAATAGCAATTGCTAAACTATATTAATTAAAAAATAATCGGCAGATAATAATGTAAAGAAGTCTTCACTTGTCACAGAATGAATCACAAAATCATCATCAACGAAATTGAATGGACGTTCAACTTATAAATGAAATTGACGAAATGTTGATAAAAGCTCAATATAGATAGAAGAATGATTCACTATGCTTACATTATTTAAACATTCGAAACGTCTGGAGGGGTATTGATATTGAAACTCCATTTTTAACGTGTTATAAGATTTATTTTATTACATGATATCACGATCTCATTACTTTTTTATTATAGACAGGTCATAATAATATAAATAATTTATATAATTTGCAACATGCCTTCATCTACAGCCTCACCTGCATGCTACGTCCGCTTCGGTAAAAAACGCATGTCATAGAATAAGTTTTATTTTCTATCAGGAAAAAAATATTACAATTGTACAGGTGAATCCAAGGTACAAACAAAGATCCTTGTCGAAAGTTTACTTCCACATGGCGTTCATTAAATTAAATATTGCATAAGACTGATGGAAAAGCTGCAAAGAAAACATATCTTTAAATTAAGTGCTTTCCTTTGATCATTTACAGAATTAATTTTATGATCGTTTCGCGACGTTTTTTATAAGCAAATCGGCACTATCATTAGCAAAATATTGGTCGTTAAATTACTTTTGATCTGGCCTCTTTCTTCTTTTTTGGCATAATGATAAAATCGTTAAACGCGTTTAGAATATGACTAATTCAGACGTTCAGGAACGTATTATAAAGCAAATAATTACGGCAAATAAAGACGAGAAGAAGTAAGAAGTAGCAGGTTCAAGACTTGCCTAAATCCTAACAATTTTCAACTGTTATTTAGTACTTAATACTAGTAAATGTATTACTTATCACTCACATCACATAGTGCATCAAGACACACAGTTCTGAACATGGTACGTATAGCCACGGGTCTACTGGCACACTGCAGCATAAGTGCTAAGGTACTGCGCGTGCGTCGATCGAAGGTACGCTCCCAACCGCAGGAGTATACAGCCAGACGGAACTTTTCACCCTGTGGGATTCACTAAATTATGATAAACAGAAGTTGATCTCTTCACTCGGCTACACGTTCAGTTTTAACTGCTCAGTTCGCCAGGTTTGCGCAGCACGTGCGTATGGACAGAAAACCGTAGCTCGCGCAGGTCTGGAATGTTCCACCGAAAGCACAGCCCTACCTGGATTGAGCCATTAAAACTGAGCGGGCAACCAAGCTATTAAAGTCAACTGACTGACTAGTTGAAGCAAACCGATCGAACGACCAAGTTTCACAGCAATGTCCGTGTACCACGCTTACCACCATGTTTTATATAAAGACTTCTGATATCTCGTCTACCCAGTAAAAGGCTTGGAGCCTTTTACTGGGTAGACGAGACGAGTTTAATATTTAAACCCATAATTTACATCACAACAGTAAACTCGAATTATTTTTTTGCGTAGGTATGGATAACACGTATAGATATATACCAAACAGTATTTCATCCACATGTCATCACTCAACCTTAAAGCTGAAGTCTGGCATGTCACGGCACGCATAAAATTGGCTAGCGTCGCCAGCTATAAAATTGTCTAATGACTGATAGTCTTGTTAATGGATATGCTAGACGCACTGACGAATAAAATACGTAACCTGTGAACATTAAAAAACGTTGAGTAATGAAGAGAATAATAAAGAATGCTGTCTATGGGATTTACGAGGTAATGTAGGGCCAGAAGACATTAAAATAGGGAATTGGCACAGGTTACTAAGTCTTCAGAAAATTTTTTGCTCGATATATATATTGATTTACATTGGGTAGTGTTGATAGACTAATGCTATCTAGCATTATTTTAATTTGTACGTCTCACTCCATTGACATCTTGAATCTTTCAAGTCTACCAAGCGTCTTTTCGTGATTTAAATGTATAGCATAAGTACTAAAAGTTTTTGCAAGTACAGACGCCTTCTATTTCTGACATTAAAGCCATGCCTCGGTCCCATAGTATGATTAGATTAAATCCGCTATCTGATTCCATCTATACGCTGAGTTTTCAACCCAAATTTTCCCACTTCCCATTCGCAAGCTTGCTACTAGACGTCTTGCAGTCAAAACTCAATAATAGCCTGTATCTAACAGTAGACCAATTCAAAAATATCTCTCATAAATGTGTCACAGTCTTTTATCTGTTGCTGAATCAACGCGACTACTTTAATAACAGAGCAATAAACTCGGCTTTACTGGAAACAATTCTGGTCAAACACTTCTTGGAAATATGCCAAGCGCCGTAGCCCTTACGCTAAGAAAATAACGCGAGATTTTCTTTGTCATTTTCATAACATTTGTTGTGAATAAATATGCTGATAGATTGCAGTAATAAGTTTAGTGAAAGACAGGCATTCCTGGCTGTCGTTACTTCGAAGATATCAAATAACATTGTGGTTTTAGAAGTTCGACACTTGACTTTACTATGAGTGAGACGTTTTTACTAAGTCAAGTTATTCGAACAGCTGTTTAATGCTAGAACGCCTTTAGGCGTTCTAGCATTAAACAGCTTTTGTATAGTGTAATTGTATAAAAAGGCCAAATACACACATAAACGGCACACAAGCATACCCAGTTTCAGAAAAAATCTTTGCTGATCACACAAATATTTTTCATGTGACAATCGAACCCACAACACCAGCGCGCTCATACTTTAACAGTACCTTTTCCATAAGCATCTCGCTATAATAACAAGGAGAGCTGCTTATTAGAACACCTCCAACAATTAATGTTATAAACTCCAAGCTTATTTCACCCTCACCAAAAGCCTGAAACATAAACCAAAGTTAACAAAATACCTGAAAGATAAACCAAGATTACCGATAAACATAAACTAGAATTGACCAAAGATTTGAATATAAAGAAACATTTATATTTTGAACATTAACAGGTGTTAAACACATCCTTGAACATAAAGAGAGCAAATGCTATTAAATGATGCGTATACTACATGTCAATCTCGTAAAATTGTTTGGTTATTGCTTCCGATTGAGGCAATGTAGATCAAAGCATTTTGTATATTTTTATTTTGTAAAGCACAGTGCAGACTCAAAAGTAGCAGGAAAGAGGATCCATAGGGTTGCACATTATTGTAATCCGTATTCCGGTCGACACTGAACCTGGAGCTGAGATCTATGGAGCATATTTCAACTAAGCTAAGACTCTGCCTTTGTGACAGAAAGAAAAAAAAGCAGTTCAAGGTCAGTCTGAGCCTATTCTAAGTAAGCTCTGATGATCTCAGATTTACTTCAGATTTCGGTCAATCGTCCTTCTTCTCAAAGTCTCATGTGTGTTTTAAGTCCGATATTCTTTTCACTATGGTAGAAAATGTAGTGTTATTATGAACGTACCGCAATAACTTCGTAAACTGTTACTGGCAAGATAATAGTAGTAGATTTTAATGTCAACTCGTATGCCACTCTGAAAGTTTCTTTGATATCATCCACGAAGCTGCAAAAATAAATACATAGTATACCATCATGCCTGTATCACCACTACAGAAATAGTACTTCTACATTATACCGTTAATATCCCAAATAAGTTATCTTACATATTATTATAAAGGATGAAGATATTTGGGAGAGAAATGATACGAACGACTGCTCAAATAATACTCTCTTTAATTTGATATTACACCAGACTATATAGTGGGTTACATTCATACATACTTACTATGTTATATACCTTACACCTCCCATGGCGAGGTGAAAATAAAATAAAATTACAATTTTATTTTATTTTGTTTATACTAACAAACAAAAAAAATACTTACATACTAGTACATGAATTATTATAAAGATACTTTAGTTTATATTAACATATGAAAAATAAAAGATATTGATCTTACCAGTGTATCCGCTGCAACTCCAAAATAATACTCTTCATTTCCACCATGACTTCTCGCTGCTCATAAAGTTTGTTAACTCGTTCAGTCAAAATTTCAAACTGGCCACATGCATGCAGCATAAAAGTAGGTCCCAAAGGAATAAAAGAAACATACATGAATGCTGCATACACACCATAGTACAAAGTTAACATGTACATTGTCAAATAGACTGCCAATTCATCTCTTCTCTCTTCAAAATACGCTGGGTACACCAACTCATACATGGGCAACAACTTAAAGTCTCCAGAAATGTAGTTGATGATATACAAACATATATTCTTTATGGGAAAAATAGAGGTACCAATTGCAGCAACTGCGAGCCACTGTTTAGCCACCCAAACTCCTTTTTTGGCGAAGTTTAAAACCACTTTTGTGTCTTCTGTATTTCGTATAGCTGTTTTGTAATCTTTTTTCATGATGTTCATTAGTCTGTAGAGAGTTTCTTTTTTCCAAAACATAATAGTGAATTGAAATGATACTATACAATAAACTACACTGAGGGAACCATTTTTGCAAGTTTTGGAAAAGTCCTTAGCCTTCAAATCATAAGTTATAATGTTGTAGCTGAACATCGCGAACATCAAAGTAAATACGCTATGCATTATAAGAATAGAGAGAAACCATCTTTTGTTTTTTGGAATGCTTGGGTGCGATTGATTGATTTTCATTGCTGTGTTTATTATTTTGAAGATCTTTTCGAAGTTTAGTTCCATTTTGTAAACTCTAGATGCCCAAGTGTAGCTTATAGAAGTCGGTTTGTATGAATTATGAAGGGTGAAGTAGTTTTTATACTGAGTTTTAAGAGCAAGCATATTCGGTAATTCAGTCAATTTAATAATAATATTTTCGGCCTCAATGACAACCATCGTAAATTATATGTTTTAAAAATTAATTTTGAAAAAGCTCTGTCACCAAAAACATTTAGAATCGAGTGCACTTAAGCGAAAAGCACAAATTTTTGGATTTACAAGTATTGTTTTGGATTCGTGGTTCTTTGAGCCGGATTTTTCTGGTTCAAGAAATAATTTTATGTCAAATATTGAAGTGTAAGAATTCAATGTAGTTGGATCTTGGCGAGTAAGTTTATTTATTGATTTATTTAACTTATTGCACATAAAAATAGTACATAGGCGGTCTTAATGCCTTATGGCATTCTCTAACAGTCAACCTAGGGTGGTGCAGAGATAAGCATAGATAGGTGTAGATTAGACAGAGGAATAATTATTGATATGTAAATAGAAAAAGTACATATTATATAAAATACGTAATAGAGATATATAATATTGAAAATAATAAATCCTTACTAATATTATAAATGCGAAAGTTTGTAAGTATGGATGTATGTATGGATGTTTGTTACTCTTTCACGCCAAAACTACCGGGTCGATTTCGATGAAGTTTTGCACACATGTAGCTTATAGTCTGGATTAACATATAGGCTACTTTTAATTGACATACCACGCGGGCGGAGCCGCGGGCGGAAGCTAGTATATAATAAGTTTAGTTATTAAATACCTAAATTTATTTCCGATAAGGTAAAAAAAGGAGTTTTAAGGTCATAGTCCTTTTGAAATTTGTCATTCTTACCATGTTCCATATTCTGCAATTTCATCATGTTTTATAAGAAAATACTTTTTGAAATCGAACCTTTTAAAACTGCTTCGCATTAACAATCAAATTAAAAGTTCTTTTATGATCACAAATTACAGCGCTGTCTATTTAACTGATAGGAGACTTGTAATTTTTGTTTCAAGAACTAAGTAGCTGTCAACAACCTTATTACAGCTTAAGCTTTGATGAAAACTGGATCAAACGATTAACCTTTATAATTGAAAGGTACAGTTGACGTCTTCTGGATGTGAAAATTAGCATCCTGTAATATTTTACTTGTAAAATGCTTTTTAACCCCCCTTTTTGACGCAAACAGAGGGTGTTATAAGTTTGACTGTCTGTCTATCTATCTGTGTGTCTGTCTGTGGCATCTTAACTTTGATATGGATGGACCCATAATGATGCGGTTTTTTTTGCAAAGCCTGTTTCCTTGCGGTGGAATTAAGCTATGTATGGTTCAAATCAGTTCAGCCATTTACAAGAAATGGGTAAAAGTGGGAATGAAGAAACGGCTGTTTTCAAATATACCTAAGTGGGGTATCAATTGAAATGTAAAAATGTGTACATAACAAAAAAAAATATATTATAAAAATCAGTTCAACCATTTACAAGAAATTAGGATTTAAAGTGGGGAGATTGAATATTTTTAAATATTAAACCCAAATGGGGTGTCAAATTAAAGAACAAAAAGTGTCCATTACAAGTTTGCTATCGAACCAATTCGCAATTAAATGTGTGTATCTATTATTTATTACTTTTTAAATATTCGCTTTTGAAAACATATGTTTTGCGAGTGAATTAATTAATTTACTACAATTTGATAAGTTAAGTCAAGGTAAACCAACTTGCTTGTCTATATTTTAAAGAATTTGAAACTAAATCTTCAGTCAAGTACAGCATTCATGACACTGAAGATCCTGTAAGCTTGTTCGAACATCTGAAATTGAGATAAAATTTGAGTATGAATAATAAACGATAAACAAAGCCTTTAAATTTTGAGGGTCTCTAGGAAGAGAAATCGAGGGCAACCCTCAAGATCCTTCTGAGATGAGGATGAAAATGGGACCACATGACAAGTATTTTCTTTCAGACATTTCAAGAATTCAAATTGCCCAAGCGTCTTCGAGTAACCGGCGAACAAAGATAAAAAAAATGCAATCAATTAATAACCTCCTCTTTTTTTCAAGTTGGTTACCAGCCTTTTTTTACAAATTAATCATCCCGCGTTAACTGTAAGTGATTCTTATCCCGATGGTAAACTTAAACTCTGACAAATTGTGTCATTTCACAGAGGATACAAAGTAGCATAAGCATAGAAATCTTAATAACTAGTCAATAGAAATGCTATCGACTATCTTTTAACACTGGGACGCATGTCGCCGGTTTTCAAATACCACTTTTTGTATTCCTGCAAACAAAATTATTATTTTTGGCGATGACATTAAGACGACAATTCCTCAACTCGCACTGTTGTTCGATTAGACAAATGCGCTTGTATTCCTGCAAACAAAATTATTCTTTTTGCGATGACATTAAGACGACAATTCCTCAACTCGCATTTGTGTTTGACTTGACAGATGCGCGGCGACAAGGTCACGCGTCTTTGACATTTCTATTGCCTTAATATTAAGATTTCTATGAGCATAAGTCTACAGGTGAAATTCATAGGTACAAAATCACCGTCACTCGTCGGAGGCATGAATAAAATGCTTTTTTAAGTTACACTAAGTATCGATTGGATTTCAAGCTCAAATAATACATACATCAGTAAGAGAAACCAAGCACAACGAACTGAACATGGTCTTCAAGGCAATGGGACGGGAACACCTCATGAGCAGAATCAGCATAGTGGATCGCACACGCCGATCATAGTGATGCTCCCAGCCACACGTATAGAGGGCTAGACTTACTTCCTTACCCTAAAAGTAAAGATAAATAAAGTAAATTAGACCTAGGCATTCATTAAAGGATAAGACTAGAGAAAAGGCTGATGGAGGAAATCTTTCAACCGCTCAAATATGTAATGGACACATTTAGAACAATTATGTGAATGTGATGTAGATTTTTAGGGTTCTCTTTGCCCTGAGGCACAGTAGTTAGCTTTCATAAGGCCTTTACAGATGTCGCGAAGTATAGAGATATGATATCAAATCAGATCATTTCTACTGGTTGTACGAACTTCTTGTGAACGATCTCAAGGGCGGTAGCACCACTGCCACCAAATGGTAGTGCTTGCATTATTGTGTTTCGGTTTGGTGGTGAGATCAGGCTCTGAAATTACTGGCATATGAGGCACAACACCGTAGTTTCCTCAGCTGCAGTAAGAAAGAAAGAAAGAAAGAAAGAAACATTTATTTGCCTAAAACATGGTGACAAAAAGATGGTACAATTTAATAATAAGTACACATGTTTCACCGGATAATCGGTATGCAAAATATACAATGTTATACCTAAGTACTTATATTATATTAAAGTTATATAATAGTAAACACTAACTTAATTGAATAATAAAAATAAAAAAAATAAATGTATATGTTAAAATATAAAGTAGTAACAAATAGTTTCACTCTTTACATTATTCATTAGAATCGAATGTCATAAATTCGGCTATTGTGTAAAAGCAATGTTCGATTAACCATTTTTTTAACTGTGCTATTAACAGTAGTAGTAGTAAAAAAAAACAAGTCTTGGATTTCGTTCAAACTGTTAAAGATATTTATCCGAATCTTTCTAAAACATCCAGACGGGGTTATGTAGAATAAAAAAAAGTTACCAACCTTTTCCAAGAGCATCTCACTGAAATAACATTGCGTGCTGCTCACCAGCAATCCTGATATCAAGAATGATGAGAACTCCAGGTTGAACTCACCACGACCGAAAGACTAAAACAAAAGAAAATTGCGTTTGGTAAGCTCGTAGGAATCCTTCTTTAGGATAATTAGGTTATATAAAGCATTATGGTGTTGGTAGCTGGATTTTCCACACAACATATTCAGATTTCAAAACTTTTTTCCGGTCTTCGACAAAGTACCACAATACAACGCGGTAATGCTGCCAGCATTTTGAGTACAAGACCTTCTGACAGTGACTTAATTATTAAGTTTAGATTAAGTTATTAGAATTGTTTAATTTAAAATCTATTTGTTTTCTGTAAATAGAAATATAAGTTAAAGTTTGAATAAAAAAATCAGATTACCCTACAATGTTTTAAGAACAAAACGGTATCAGTAGAAACAAACGTCATTAAACAAAAAACTCTGAGTGGAACATCTGTGACGTAAAAAAATTGCAAAATGCAACAGAATTATTTTTTTTTACGAAAGAGTAAAACATAATTCAGCCAGCAATTTCGCATTACAACAAAAACACTAAACAGATGTCTACGACAATAAAATAAAAATAACAAAAAAATGCCATCAATATCAACATTGTACAATCGTTTAATTTTGTCATCCGTTCCAGTAGAAATATTTTTTCGTTGAATCATTGGATATGCAACATCGTGTAGGATTTGGCTCTGAGCCAAGAACAAGAAGTTTCTCATCCGATACTGACGTTTAGTGAATGAATTCTCTGAAACTATCGATGTCTGAAATACGATCTGCGACGACGATTTACTAACATACTCCATAGAAATGGCTTGTCTCATTAGGGTTCCGTAGCCGAATGGCAAAAAACGGAACCCTTATGGATTCGTCATGTCTGTCCCTCCGTCTGTCCGTCCGTATGTCACAGTCACTTTTTCCGTAACTATTAGAGCTATAATGTGGAAACTTGGTAAGTAGATGTATTCGGTGAACTGCATTAAGATTTTTATACAAAAATAGAAAAAAAACAATAAATTTTTGAGGTTCCCCATACTTAGAACTGAAACTTAATTTATTTTTCATCAAACCCATACGTGTGGGGTGGGGTATCTATGGATAGGTCTTCAAAAATGATATCCAGGTTTTTAATATATTTTTTTCTAAACTGAATAGTTTGCGCGGGGGACGCTTCCAAGAAGTGGAAAAATGTGTGTAACGTTACTTTTAAAATAAGCGAATGATAAATGTAAAAGTAATATATGACGTACATTACCATGCAAACTGCCACCGAAAATTGTTTTGAACGAGATCTAATAATTATTTTTTTTAAAACGTTATAAATCGTAAACCGCATTTTCATTAAATCTACTGAAATATAATAAAGAATTAAGAAAAACATTTATTTAGATGTATAGTGATACGATGCAGGTAACTGACTACAAGGCGCGTAACATGGATACTTTTATTGATGTACCTACCACGCAGACGAAACCGCGGGCGATAGTTAGATTGTTTGTTTGATTGCGCTAATCGAAATCTTGATAATTCTTTTCGTGCTTGATAGTCTAACTCTCAATAAATGTCTTTAGATATTTAACATTACACTAAACTCTACCGGAGCGGAGCAGTTAGGTTGAGTGCGGGTCAAAGCGCTGTAGCAGCTACTACTAAATACAACGTATTCTCGCGGACGAAGTCGTGAACAAAAGCTAGTATACAATATAATATTTATTTAATATATTTTAATGATTACTACTTACTTCTAAAAGTTCATAAAACGTGACGGGCAGCATCAACGCAGACAACGTCAGCACTGCTTCGTAGAAACTCTTAAAACGATCCTTTACTATTTCCACAAAACTATAACAAATGATGTTCAACATACAGTAAAACAAACATTTTAATTTTATGCTCTTCATAATAACTTCATAATTTAATCACTTTGTCGACAAGAATGGTGTCTCGTAAAGGCCGCCTGTGTATGCATCTGTCAGCAATGCAACGTATTCCAAGAATACTGGAATACATTTCAGACTGTGTATTCGACACATTAGTAGTAGTAGTAGCATCCCTGTATCTAATACATGTCCCACTGCTGGGCTCGGGTCTATTCTCATTATGAGAAAGGTTAGGCCATAGTCCACCACGCTCGCCATGTGCGGATTGGTAGACTTCAAACACCCTCGAGCACTTTGTAGGCACTCTCAGGCATGTAGGTTTCCTCACGATGTTTCCCTTCACCGTTAGCGAGCGATAATTTATACGACAAAAATGTGTACTCGACACATTGCAACACAATAAATAGATACTTACTTATACACATACTCCATTCGTCTAACAATTTCATTTAATTTCTCATTGACATCCTTCACGTCTCCATCAAACAGCGTATCTATATGCGTCTGTATAACTTCGAGGTGTCCACAAGCATGTAGCATCAGAATTGGTCCAAAAGGTATAAAACTCAGGTATGTCAAACAAGCATAAGTCCCATACAAGAATAATACTGCATAAATGGCACTGAACATCAAAATGTTATTCTTTCTATCCTCAATAATATCAGGGTATATCATTTCGTACAAATTTACCAGCTTTGGTTCACCAGTTAAGTAATTATAAAGAGTTAATACTATCGCTTTTGCGTTAAACAAACCCAAAGAAAGAACGCACGTTATAAACCACTTCTTACAGAGATCATTTTGCATATCCACGTACTTGTGTAAAATCTTTTGCTCACCTAAAGGCAATTTCTGCGCTAAAAGGTAATCATTTCGCATCAAGTCCAGAATATGTTTGATCGGTTTTCGGTGGTATATCATCATGAAGTTGTTCAAACTCGCTCCAAAGTACGTAATGCAGAGTATTCCGTTCTGGCAGGCTTCGGAAAAGTCGTTTTTACACACATTACTGTAAGCGTTTTGTATCATTATAAGGGCCATGAGAGTAAACGATCCATAACTCATGCCGTACTGAAGAAACCATTTGGAGTCTAAGGGGATGTCAGGATGAGTTCGAATTATCCGCATGGCTGTCAGACAAAGTCTCAATGATTTATCAAAATCGAACTCCATTTTTCTTCGATGCTGATTGAACATTGAGCTTAACAGTTTTAATTACTGACGTTTTTACATGGTAAAAGCTTGATGCTTAAGAGGAAGCATATTGACTTCCATGGGCAAGTAATGGGATTCAAAATTAACTCTATAAGAGTTTAGACTTACAAAATTTTCTGTGGTCAAACAAAGTAATTGCTATGCGTAGACCAAGATCTGAAGTGTAATAGAAGAGCCAATAGCCATTACTCTGCAGTATGTGTTGGCAGTCAGTTTAAAAGTTATCGCCCAGGATGATTTTTTTGATAATTAGCGGCAATTCGTTGATAGAAAATAGCTGCAAGTAGTTAGGAGTGTAGTAGTACATACTTCTGATTAAATTCGTTGCGGGTTCCAAGACAATTGTAACTCTCCCTGGGATTGCACGTGTGTCATGCACGGTGCCTTTCAGTTGTTTACCGTTGTAGATCCTGGCGTCACAGGAGTCACAGTGGTGGGCGTGTGGGTGGGATTATAGGCCGTAAAAAAAAAGGAGTGTAGTATATGTGTATTTGTTATTTCTGCCTCGATGGTTTAGTGGTTAGTGTATGCGCCGCTCACCACGAGGTCTCGGTTTCGATTCCTGGGTCGGGCAAAGTGTTATTTGTGAACTTTCCGTCAGGAAATTCACAATAGCAGCACGGAGTTGGAATTGTGCCCGGTGGATGACGATAGGCTCACTCGCAATCCTATGGGACCTGAACATAACAGGTGAAATGTGGGTGTTGTACACCTCAACCTTCTGGGTAATATAGGTGATCTTATGTTTTGTTATTCTACTGTCTAGAAAAGCAGTCTTCGTCTTAACTAATTATACCAGTAGCAAATGGTTTAATAACTTATCCACGAATTCATAAAATATGCACAACAAATTGACTTTTTGCTGTAACTAAATGAATCGCTGCCGATTTAATAATTACAGGTTAATTAATAAAAGGCAATTATTCTTTTCAGTTTTAGTTTTATTTTTTTTCATTTAAGTGAAGAGGAGCTCGTGGCTTCGATCGATCTTGTAAGTTAAGCAATGTTACCCGCGGTCAACCGTGGATGGGTAACTATCTTTATTATAACGAGGTTTCCTCCGTGTCTCGGAGAGTAGGTTAAGTTTCAGTCACCATTTGAACATCTATGGCAGTCGTTACAGATAGTCAGAGGCAGAGAACATAGATGTGCGGAGCGAGTGATGCTTTGTCTATGGTCAGAGGTCAGATAGTCTGACAACTAGTCTAACACAGCGTATTGTATTACCCGTACTGGGTTGTGAAGACGTTCCACGTAAAATACTGATTCAGCTAAATCCTTCTAGTATAGAAGCCGACCTTTTTGGGACTTGATTTCGATAAAGGCTCCGAAGATTGATATTGAATGTAGGAAAACCATATTACTACGCAAGTCTACATCAAGGTAGTCGTGAATTACTGCCAATAACTGCTAGTAATAATATTGCCTGTGAGCGCCTAGCTTGAGACTAGGTGACAGTTTACATGATGTTCTTTGCATAGGGAGAAGATTTTAGTAGATTAATTAAAACACAAAAGCATTTCTGTTCATTGCGTTTAATATAATGTAAAAGAATCATTGTGCAGGATGTAAAAGGTATGGTCGAATATCCGCGCCGCAAACCGACAAGAAGCTAAAATTTGGTGAAAATAAGATTCAAATGACGGTTCATTTAAGGTTTTTTTATTCCAACATAGCATTCATTAAGTTGAAAATGGTGTAGGCTTGCTGAAAAATCTGAAAGACAGGAATAACATACATAGTTAGGTATGATTTTGTTTTTTAACACGCTTATATTAGCTTCACCTGTATGTATGTATGTATGTAACCGACTCCTTTGGACTCGATTTTGACCCACTTTAAACGGACAGATTTCATTAAAAAGTGTGGGGCACTCTGTGCCATATTTTTCGTCTATCGAGCAACCCACGCTTTTTTCAGCTTACTATATTAGAAATTATTTTTCACTTTTTAGTTAGAAGTACTTTAAAAGCGTGTTTTTTAGTTTTTTAAACTATTATTTATTTGATTAAGTTATTAGACTATTATAATTTAAGATCCAATATGTATATTTATCAGTAAAATCAAATTATGGAAAATGGTATAAGCAGAGAAGTAACATCTCATGAAAAATTTGTTAAATTTACTAGCTTTTAGTCGCGACTTCGTCTGCGTGGAGTTCGTTATATTAAGTAGTAGCTGCTCCCGCGCTTTGACCCGTGTTAAACGTTACTGCCCCGCTTCCATGAAGCTCAGCGTAATGTTAAATATCAAAATTAATGGACAGTTAAACTATCAAACACAAAAAGAATGATTAAATCCCAATCATCAGTTGCCGAGATTAGCGCTAACAAACAAACTAACTTTCACCCGCGGTTTCGTCTGCGTGGTAGGTACATCAATTAAAAGTAGCCTATGTTACGCGCCTTGTATCCAATTAAATGTATATAAAATTTTATTCTAATCGGTTGGCTGTTTAGAAGATTAGCCGATACGAATTGACCCACAGACAGACAGACAAAAAAATAAAACTGTATTTTAGGCATAGGTATCGTGCAAATAACTACCTATAGCAACTGCATAAAACATTGTTATTTTGACATTAAAAAGAAACACTGCAATTTTATTTATTGGTATTGAAATCGGTTCCACCAAGATCCTAGTTCTCTATTAAAATAATTAAACAAAAAAAAACCGACTTGAATTACAAAAAATGCTCTAATAATTGAACAAACTGTATGATATTGTCTGAAACGTTACAGTTATATGCTTATAAATTGAGTGTTCATCTCGATTTCCTTGGGATCCCATCATCATATTATGCTGACTAGATGACCAGGGTACCAATTTGAATATGTAGAATTACGCAAATCGGATTAGAAATGTTAAAGTTATCGACATACCAATATACAAAGTATCGTCAAAATGACATCGTTCAAATAACAATAATGCTTATAAAATAAAAACTGTAGAAATTTGTATGGGACCACCTGGCAGCTATTTCGCGTCGAACAAAAAAAGAATCACGCGAATCTGTATATTAACCGTGACGTAATCGATGTACATACATAGAAAAAAAACATACCGACCGAATTGACAACCGCCTCCTTTTTGGGAAGTTGGTTAAAATATCAATACCAACTTACATCAGCTAGTGTCTCCAAGCACAAAGTTTTGAATATTGTCTGTATAGCGATTGGTTGCAGAGCATAAGTCAGCATTATTATCAAAGAAGAGCGGGTACTCCGGTCATAGTATGACTCCCAGCCACACAGGTACAAAGCTTGACGGACTTCTTCACCCTTCAAAATAAAAATTATGAACTTACTACGTACTTGAAAAAAGATTCTGCACTGATAGTGCTCGTTTGAACTATAGAATACACTTTTATACAATAATAATAGCAGCCCTGTATCTAATACATGTCCCACTGCTGGCCTCGGGCCTTTTCTCATGATGAGAAGGGTTAGGCCATACTCCACCGCGCTGGCCAAGTGCGGATTGGTAGACTTCACACACCCTCGAATACTTTTAGGCACTCTCAGGCATGCAGGTTTGATGATGATTTCCTTCACCGTTAGCGAGTGATAATTTACATGATATATGATAAATACACATATATCTTCGAAAAGACGAATCTTAACGATTTATTGATAGAGGTATGTGTCGTGTGTTCGAACCCGAGACCTTCGACTTAGCAGTCCTACGGTCTCCCACTCGGCTATCGCTACTCTTTTATACAATAACTCCTCAAAAACAAACAGTTTAATTAGTTCTTATTGGATTAAAAGCATAGCACATCAATCCAATCTCGGTCGGTTTACTAGCAGGCAGTAAGGAGTTCTACTAAGGTCTCTTAGTTCCATCATCAGATCGAATTTGTAAAAACAGAGCTCAATATGAATAAAAAAAGGCTAAAATATAGAATAACTATTAACTATGATTTTTATCAACCCATAGCGAAAAGGTTGAAAAACTTACTTTTGTCATTAGAAGCTCGCTGTAGTAGCACGGTGAACTACTAATGAGAGTACCTCCCACAATGAACACCATTAGCTCTGTGCTGATTTCTTTACGTTTCGTGGCCTGCAGAAATATTAATTATGTATCGAGTAATAGTGAGTCTTAGAATTAAATTATTTCGTGGATTTTTTAGTACACACGGGCGCTGTCACAAAGCCCTGTCTATAAATTGCCAAAGAATGGAACGCCTTGCCCGAGTCTGTGTATCCGCATGAGTATAACTTGGATCTCTTCAAAGCAAGAGTTGAAGGTATCTCATAGGTAAGAGTGCTCCACCGTAGATCGCATCATCACTTACCATCAGGTGAGATCGTGGTCAAAAGCGTGCTTATCCATCATAAAAAAATAAAAATAAAAGGTGAGCTAGTATGTTACACACCTAAGCCTCGCCCTACTAGGAATAACAGGTTTGATATTGAAAAATGTCCTATTTCAGAATTATATTGTTTAGCTACAAACCTCAATAATTGCGTAGAAAGCAATCGGCAAAAATATTGTTGTTCCTTTGATAGTTATCTCGTACACCATACAGAACACATCGTTGATTATTCCAACAAAACTTAAAAGTAAATAAATAGAATATAAAGAACAAAATTCGTTTGGAATTTGGAAAGTAGAATTGGTTAATATTTTTCGGTAAGCTGTACTTATTATTACTTCTATTATAAATGAAAAGAAATCTACATTTGTATAACTAAATTGTAATTACAAGTTCACATGCTGTATCCGCTTTGCAATGGCAGTTATCTTTTTCTTTATTATGTCATTATCATGGTGTTCAAAGAGTTTTTCAATCTGAGATTTCGCAATATCTAACTGTCCAACTGCATGTAACATCAAAAGTGGAGGCACTGGAACATAAGCTGTGTACATCACAGACGCATATAAAGAATAAGATAGCAAACACGCGTACGTCAATATAAAAATGGATACACTATCTTTGTTATCTTCAATAAACGCTGCTGGATAAGTCAAATCGTACAGTGGTATTAATCTGGGTTCGCCAATGTGATAATAATACCAATGTGTTAATATATTCTTAACAACGTAAGAGCCGGTTCCTCCGATCGACAATGCTAGCCACTGCTGACATACGAATACCGATTGCTTAGCTTGTTTTTCAACAAAAATCCGTTCTTCTGGAAGTAAATCCTTCGCATCTTTGTAGTCATCTTGCATCATGGTAATCATTTGTACAATAGAGTCGTCGTAGTGCACCAACACATATAACTGGGCTAAAAACATGACGGAGACGACAGCCAAGACTGCGTTTTTACAAGTTTGTTCGAAGTCATCGCCTTGTAAATCTATACAGAATATGTTCCATAAAACCATGATGAAAACTAACACATAATATCCATAGATTATTGAGACTTTCAGGAACCATTTTTTATCCTTTTTCATAAAGGGATGTAATAGACCGAATTTCAAAGCTCCATTTGGGAGCTTGTACAACTTATGAAAATCTAAATCTATTTTAGGTTTGTTTTGTTCCATGTCGGTTTTTGAAATTGAAAAATATTAGTTACAGAATGTATGACAATTTCCACGAGTGCCACGAGGCAGGTCGGTTTTTGAAATTGAAAAATATTAGTTACAGACTGTATGACAATTTCCACGAGTGCCACGAAGCAGCCTTAATTGAGGTACTTAAGCCTCAAGTATCATATTATAACAATAAGTACATTATAAAGAACCGTTAAGTGCCAGACATATCAAAATAAAAGAATACATTGATTGACGTTTTATTATAGAGGTAGATAATGCCTGTATAAAACTGCATATCTCTTTTGAAACTAAAACAAAAAATATTTATTTGATGTTTTTTGTATCTTTTTTTAAGCGGTTGCAAGTTATGTTAGCTATGTGAACCTTGCACAATAAAGGGCCTGTATTGTCCTGCTTTTTGGTGTTTTTACGGCTCACCAGCACCACAACACGCACACGATCGTAACACACAACCGCTCCGCTCGGCTACCGGAACTCGACTGCCGCGTGTCGTAGGCGCATGAGACAACCAACATTATAGTCAATACACTACATCCCTTCCTTTTTAACAACTTTTTATTTCAGCGTATTTTTAATAAATTTATAACACTTGATGAACTATGTTACTTTTGATTTACATCTTAATGTAATTATTTATAATTATATTAATCAATATAGTTTTACGAATTATATTTAATTCATTATTTTTATTGTTTGATCTTCAGTTGATAGGTTCTCATCTTCTATCGCTTTCCATTCTCCTTCCACACGCTTTAAATGTATTACATTCTTTCTTAGTCTTTGTCCCGTTTCTTCATTTTGTATTGTGATGTTTCCTTCAATAGATTTTTCTACTAAAATTCTAGGTTATCCGCTTTTCGGTCTCCATATTCCTTTTTTTTTTTTGTTTTTTTTTTTTTTGTTAATTTATTTATTTAACATATTCATACAACGTATCTCTCATGTCTGTTTTCTCACTGGAACTAATTTTGAGCTTTTTTACGATGATTCTGTTTTGCCGCTCCACTTCCCCATTCATTTACATCCACGACAAAACTCACTAAACTCCTTACTAACGAATTGCCGACCATTATCGGCAGTGATAGATTGTGGATATCCCAATTGACTATAAGTTCTTTTAAGATTTTTATAATTTGTGAGCTGGTTATGGTTTTGGTAATTTTGACCTCTTTGTAACGACTGTAGTAGTCAATGATCACTAGAATATAGTCATTATTTGGTAATGGTCCCAAGAGGTCCATCGCAATATCCACCCAGGGTTCTGATGGAAGCTCCCGACGTTTCATTGGTGCTGGGGGATTCGGTTAGCTGACCAATGTGCAACCTTAGCAGATTTTTCCATCCGCTCAACATCCTTATCGATTCGGGGCCACCAAACTTTGGAACGAAGGCGACTCTCCAAAATACGATTCCTGGGTGGCCGTCATATGATACCTGCTCCCTGAGATTACGTGGAATTATTATCCTATTTCCTCTCAAAAGGTGGTTTTCATAAAAGCATATTCAGTCTGCAAATATGCTATAAGTTTTTAGAGATTCTTCCCACTAATGAGTATTAATGCCTTTTTTAACATTGAGGATTTCGGGATCTGTCTCAGATTCATTGATAAATTTGCTGCATCGAGATTGCACAAGGTCTCGCCATTTCCACTATTAGATGAACGTAACCATTTTTTTTTTTTTTTTTTTTTTATATTTTAAAGTATAACATATACACGAGCACATGGTTTTGATTTTTAGCAAAATAAAATTTCAATGGTTTGTGATCCATTATCAAATTAAACTGTAAGATTTTAAAAGACCAAAATGAAAGATATTAAAATGTTCAATAGCCCACACCAGCGCAAGAGCCTCTTTCTCTGTTTGGCTATATTTTCTCTCACATTGACTGAGAGTATGATTCCCATAGACAATGATTTTTTGGTCCCTTATTATAAATCTGCACTAAGACTGCTTCCAACTGGGCTTGCATCTGCTATGACTTGTGTCTTATATTTTACATCATAATATCCTAATGTTTCTATATTTGTTAGTGTCTCTTTCAGGTCTCAAATGCTTTGTTTTGATCGTCTTTCCAATATTCTTCAATGTTAGGTTTTGTTCCTAGTTTCTGTCTTAGTATTTGCTTAATAGGTTCTGTCATAGTAGGCATATTAGAGATCCACTTATTATTTTATGTAATTCACCAATCCTAGAAAGCTTTGCAATTCTACTATAGTTTTTTGGTACTCTAAGCTCTAATATACTTTTCATATATTTAGGAAATGGTTTCACTCCTTCTGATTTCAATTCATGTCCTAAAAAGTTTATCTTTCGCACTTTGAAATATACATTTTTCTTTATTTAGCAAAACAATGTTTTCTTTCAACTCTTGAAGCACATTGGAAAGTCGTAATTCGTGTGCTTCTTCATCGCTTCCCAACATTGTTTATATCTTCACCTAATTTAAAACCCCTAACCTTAGTACCGTATCTTTGTCAAGTAAATGCCGTGATCCATCTCCGATAACATAAAGAGTACTAAGTTCCTTTCGACCATTTGCTTTTATAACTGTCCCAAAAGAACCTTTGACTTCTAAAGACGTTTTACTTCCATATGCCAATATTTTTTTTATTTGGTTCTTTTACTTGTTTGTAGCAAAATAACTTGTTCCTCTTTAGGTACTGCCATGTTTTATCAGATATTAAATTTAGCTTGCAACCCAAATCAATTAACATATCAAAATGTACTCCTCCAATCTCACATTTAATATTTGCGTCATCATTTAAATTAAATATGTATTGAACGTCATCATCTTCTAGAGAATTAATGGTAGTTTCCTTTTGTGTTCGTTTATAAATATAGTTTTTATCTCCTTCCTGCTTTGTTCCAATTTGCGTTTTTTTTTTTTTTTTTATAGGTTTTAGTTTTACAACATCGCTAATTACCCAATTTGCCGCAGGTATTACATTTCTTGTATTTTGCCTTGCAGGGAAAACACACCTAGTACCTTATTCGTCTTATATTCTTCATTAGGCTCTCTTTCTTGTCTTTTCCATCTTTAGTTTTAATTGTTAGTGCATTAATTTCATTAATCTTAGTTTTCTCTCTTTATAGTTCTCTTACTCTTTCTTAGTTTATTTTTTCTTTATAGTTTGTAGTTAACAATTTCAAGAGTATTAGCCACAGTAATCACCCTGTCCAATGTAATTTCATCACCCATGGTTTACATTTTCTTTTTTAATTCGATTATATGTTCATCCGGTATATTAAATCTACATTCCGCTGCTTGATCTCTAAGTTTAATCAGAAATTTTTCAAAACTTTCACCTTCATCCTGCGTTATAAGACGAAAAATGTGTCTTTAATAGGTTTTGTTTTGTTTTAGAAGAAAATATAATATCTTGAAAACGTCAACATTTTCTTCTGTTTTCACACTTGCCCCTACCAGGCAAATTATAAAATATATCTTAAAGAGCACGAGGAATGTGGCTCTTTTCTTGGTGAAACTCGTGATATCAGCAGCTCCTAGGTACATGCTTAGAGACCTCTTCCATTTTTACCACCTCAATCCGACCGATGTGCTATCACCCTCGAGATCTATTTTTCTGGCGGCGAAAGCTTCTTTGCCATGACTGGTCTTATTGGGGCGACATGAAAATACATCCAATTTAATGGAAGTCCAAATACTTTCAATTTAATGAAAATCAGTCATATTTGAGAAATACCTCTTATTTAAAAGAAGTCTAATTACTGTAAACTCAATTGAATGAATTTCCTATTAATAACATACTCCAATCGAATGGAAAACCAAATATTTTCAATTTAATGAAAATCAGTCATGTTTAAGAAATACCTCTTATTTAAAAGAAGTCTAATTACTGTAAACTCAATTGAATGAATTTCCTATTAATAACATACTCCAATCGAATGGAAATCCAAATATTTTCAATTTAATGAAAATCAGTCATGTTTGAGAAATACCTCTTATTTAAAAGAAGTCTAATTACTGTAAACTCAATTGAATGCATTTCCTATTAATAACATACTCCAATCGAATGGAAATCCAAATATTTTCAATTTAATGAAAATCAGTCATGTTTGAGAAATACCTCTTATTTAAAAGAAGTCTAATTTCTGTAAACTCAATTGAATGAATTTCCTATTAATAATATCCTCCAATCGAATGGAAATCCAAATATTTTCAATTTAATGAAAATCGCGTCCTCCAGGTTCTTGTTTAAGAAGCCTAAATGTATGTCGCTCGTAGACTTTGCTCTGTTTCGGTGCAAAGTAGGAGTCTAGTTTAGATATTGCTACTTCGAACACGTCCACGCCTTCACTTGGTTCGATATTAGCTTCAGGAATGTTGTAGAACACTTCCTGCAAATCTAAGCCGCCGAAATGTAGAAGGGAGGCCCTTTTCTTTACGTCTTTATCAATATTGGACGCTTCCAAATATATAAACAATGCTCGCTTCCATCGCTCCCATCGTATGCCCACCGAGGTTGATTCACCATTGCAATCGAATTTTTCCAATGAAAGGAGTGACATCTTTGGGGCGACCTGTAATAATCAATTTAATGATTCAGATAAATATTATCTGCTATTTTGTGTTATAATGTACTCAACAAATTTCTGTCCCATATCAATTTAATGAATCAGATAAATATTATCTGCTATTTTGTGTTATAACTTATAATGTACTCAACAGATTTCTGTCCCATATCAATTTAATGAATCAGATAAATATTATCTGCTATTTTGTGTTATAATGTAACACTTTTTTGTTACATATCAATTGAATGATTGGCACCTTTATTGCTATTGATGCTCATTGTGATTAATTTGTATTCGTGAACCCAATTAATTAACTTTAAACTGTCAATATTTACGAATCTAGTTGAATTGAAAGGATATAGGACGTTTTCCTTTTGCTACGCCACCGTGAGTAATTATCCTAATACAAATTTCAAGCTGAAATTAATTCAATTGGGTTCAGGAATCGTAATGAGGCCGCGGATTACTTTTATCCGCTATATTTAATACTTAGTTGTTTATTTCAACAAATGTATCAATTTAATGTAACATACACTCGTAATATCAAAACATTTGTACTTAAAGCTGGTCAATTTTATTACTAAATTCAAGATATCAATTTAATGATCAGATTTTAATCTGCTTTGTATACCACAACCATATTAGTTAAGTTGTAACTCTGCTTTAAGTAGATAAACACATATCATTAGTCACACACACAGTTTTGCATTGATTTAATGAATTAGATAAGTTTTAATCTGTGTAAGTTGTTTTTTTTTATTTACTTCAGTAAACGGCTGTACTAATTACACCAATTAAAGACAATAGAAATTTATACTTTTAACTTATTATAATCCTTGTTAACCTTACTAGAAAAACGCTTAACTGTATATTCTATACTAAGCGGTAAAATATAATGTTAAATTAAGAAAAAGTCAAAATTTATTATTTACATAATCTCCAAAAGGTTTATTTTTTATTTAAACCAAAAGAAAGATTTGTAATATACACTTGAAATAATAAAAGTTATTGTTATAGTCCATATTATTTTCATTACTAGTAAAATATTGGTAACATATTACATATTGTAATATTTGCAACTGTTGTATATGTATACAATATTCTATTTTATTTTTGATACGCAGGAATGCCACTGTATTAATGTTAATAACTAACGTTTGAAACAACCGGCTTATGAACTGATAAAAGATTTCTTAAAAATGACGTAACTTGTTTACATCATTTTATCTCCATACTTCCCTTTGTTTTTTTTTTAAATATTATTGTGTACTCACTTTTGTCCTCGTCGCCACATGTATTGTCCTGCTTTTTGGTGTTTTTACGGCTCACCAGCACCACAACACGCACACGATCGTAACACACAACCGCTCCGCTCGGCTACCGGAACTCGACTGCCGCGTGTCGTAGGCGCATGAGACAACCAACATTATAGTCAATACACTACAGGGCCCAAGACATATCGCTAAGGCACATTAGTTTTGATATCATACAATTTTAAATTAACTATTAATTTTAATTCAAAATTCTTCCTATTCTTGTAACTAGATTTGGATAGAACAAAAAAATTCAGAAATCTCGGATGAAAAAAAAAGCCACTAATTTTCTACCATACACACATTCATGACTATGTCGAAAAAAACGTTTTTAGAGATTTGTAGAATAGTAACGTTATCCTAGACTATCCCAAAATAATTTGAAATTTGCCGGTCAATTTGATTTTTCCCATCAAAAATGTTTGCACCTACCACTTCAAAATTATGTTTTTAATCACTGGAAAGCGAATGAAAATATCGCAAATCTATTACGTATATATACGTCTGCTACTTTTTCATAACGTCTAGAATTTTTCCCAGACCGTTTTCCGCTAAGAATTGTTTGTACCCAGAATCAAGTACTGAATTGCAATTCAGTACTGTCTTAAACAGAATGGTATCCCAGGGACGGAAAAAGAAGCAGAGGAAGGCAGATAAAAAGGTGGGAAGACGATTTGCCCAAGGGCTGGAGAAGGACAGCAAGGGATCGACAAATGTGGAGGGCACTTGAAGAGGCCTATGTCGCAGGACAGCCTGACCTGGTAGCTGATACAAAGAAATAAATTCTAAGCAAATAAAATGTTTAGAAAGATTTCGCTGCAATAAAAGTATGTTTAGATAAGTTTAGGTAATAAGTTTTTTAAATATAGTTATATCTCATTTTAATTGTATATTCAGTGTATGGTCAGAGGAAATAAAGGCTATTTTTATTTATTTATTTTATTTTATTTACACTGTCTAATATTAAATAGGACATTAAACTCATGAACCTGTCTCTCTTTTCCTGGCCATTATTAATCCCGTCTGGTGGTGTGGTCAGCCTTCCTCGTTAGTATTACATGAAAAACATTGCAACGTAATACTATCTGCTTAACCTTACTGGAGTATGCTGGTTGATATAACGATATTATAGTAGTATTCCTATTAAATATATAAACGATTTTGCCTTGCACTTACGCAATTATGAGAACTCTACCTAAATATTATGACATTTCAAAGACACTTCACAGGTACTTAGCGAGTACTCTGTCATTATGTTATTTCTTTGCAATTTTATGATCGTTATTTTATTATGAAGGCGTATTTATGGATGTATTTTTATCATTTGATATGAAAGGAAAATGGGAATACATACAAATTATAACAAAACAAATGGTATATTTTACACTTACTGATTCATTTAATAGATTGCAACATGATTAATAGTTCTTATTAATTATTTTTAGAGCATTTAGCTGTGCCTAGCAAATTATACTAATATCTTGTAATATTTTAAAGCAACTTTTAGCTTTGCTATGCATTTTTGTATTTTATATAATATTAAAGTTGAAAAATTAAGAATCCAGCAGGACTCGAACCTGCATCCCCTGGGTATACGCCCCAAATGCTTTGCCAATTCAGCTATGGATTCGTATGCTGCTAGACTCAAAATTTCTCAACTGTTTTGTGCCAGCGTCATAGGTATATATATATACCTTAGCTAGACGAGAGACTGCCTTTTTGTATTTAGGCATAGCAAAGCTAAAATTTGCTTTAAAATATTTAATATATAATATACTAATATCCTACTTAAGATAGGAACAAATAGATGAACGTGAACGTCACGAAACGACGTAACATACAGTTGAGAAAATTTAGAGTCCTGGCAAGAAGTGACCGTAGCTCGTTGGTTAAAGCGACTGCCAATGTGCAGAAGGTCGCAGGTTCAATTCCTGGCAGTCCCATATACTTTCAACTGTTTCTTAGTAAGATTAATAGTAACATATTAATTAGAAATGGTCTTCTAGTCCGCTGCTGTTATTCCCAAACAGCGTTCATCAGATTGAAGATGGTGTAAGATTGCTGAAAAAGCTGTAAAAATAAACAATTTTAATTATTAAATCACAAGGAAAGTTTAATAATGTACCAAATTGTATCTAAACATAGTGTTAATTATTAAAGTACGTTTGACTTGAGAATATAAAAAAAAAATATCGATGACTTTTCTCACATACATCATACTCAAATATTACTTGTATTTCTAACTTTTTAGTGCATTTTTAGGGTTCCGTAGTACCTACAAGGAACCCTTATAGTTTCGCCATGTCCGTCTGTCCGTCCGTCTGTCCGAGGCATAGCGACGAAACCGTTGGTGCTAGAAAACTGAAATTTTGCATAAACATGTATGTTAACTATACAAAGAAAGTCGTAGAATAAAATTTGGAAAAATATTTTTTTTTCGGGTAGTTCCCCTACATGTAAAGTAGGGATGTTTTTTTTTGTCGCCTACCCCATAGTGTGGGGTATTGTTAGATAGGACTTTTAAAAACGTTTAGGGGTTGCTAAAACAGTTTTTTGATTTAGGGATCCGTTTGCGAGATAATTAACTTTAAAGAGCAAATTTTTGTTCGAGTAGAGCGTCCCCCCCCCTCTAAAAGCTAAACTACTTTATCCCAAAATCTGAAAAAAATTGTGTCGGTAGTACATGTAATGAACTTTAAAGGAAAACTATAGCGGATAAGTTCATTTCATTAGTTCAAGAGGAATAGGGGTCCGAAATGTCAGATGCAGTTACTCAGAATATTTCGTTCAAAATTCTTGAAACATAAATAATACAGATAGTAAATCCCTTTTAAGTCGAAATATGTTGTTACGACTAGCTACGGAACCCTACTGCGCGTGGCCCGACACGCACTTGGCCGGTTTTTGTAATTGAAGTGGGGTTTTATTTGTAAAATTATTTAACTTTCAACAGGAAAGAGGAAACCACCAAATAAACCTGGTTAACTTATGTACGAACGGCAATTCCATGATCAGAAAGGCGAAATAATAATAATAATATACACAACGCCATCTAGAGTAACTGATACTAATACATATATGCTTTTATTTATTTGTAAATACATACTTATTTATTTATTTATTGGAATACCAACAGCAGTAACAACAATTATTATATATAGAAACACTCAGACCAAGACAAACCTCCATGTTCATACACACAAAAATATGTCTTCAGCGGGAATCGAACCCGCGACCTTAGCGTCGCAGGCAGCCACTCCGCCATTCGGTCATCTAAATGTGCGAGTGCGAAAATTACTTAAAATTTACAAAAGCATTTCTTTGTATGCTCACACACACACTCACTGTCGGCACGAATCCATTCCAAATACAGATGCACACTAAAACAAATCTTCTTCTTCTTCTTCTTCTTCTTCTTCTTCTTCTTCTTCATTCGAGTCGACGGCAAAGTCAAATTTTATTAGCCCAGTATGTGGCTACCTGAACAGCGCTTTCATCTACGTTCATTAGCGCGTCCTTCGTGCAGGTAGTGGGGCACGCAGGACAAGTTAGAATATGGGCCATGGTTTGTATGGCCCCACATTCACAATTAGTGTCGGTTTCATCTGCAAAACCCCACCGTATCATGTTGTCTTTGCTTCGGCCGACTTGAGCTCGAAGCCTGTTGAGGGACTTCCACTAAAACAAATAATTCGTATTTACCTCCGTAAGAGCTTCCAAACACAAGGTTCTAAACACGGTGCGGATAGCAATCGGTCTCAGCGCGTACAGCAACATGATCTGTATGGTGGTGCGAGCGCCTCGATTGTAGTGGAGCTCCCATCCACAGCAGTATAGGGCTAGGCGGACTTCTTCACCCTAAAAATAAAAAAAAATATAAAAATGGATTGAACTACTGTATTACAGAAGGGCCAGTTGACATATTTGACTCAGGTGTAGAGAGCTTGTGAATTTGGGGCTTGTAAAGTCCACCATAAAATATAAAATTAATGCAACAAATATAAAATCCAAGCTTAATTCTTATTCAATAAACAAACTAATAGAGTAAATGCATTCACCTAGCCCTTGTATCTTAAATATTTAAGAAGATAAAATATTGTTATATCTAAGTTAATAATGTAATGTTTTTTACTTGAAATGTAATGATAATTTGTTAGTAGCGTTTGCGACTGCTGTACTAGTTTGCAGATAAAATTGCGCTGCAGGCAAACCTATGTGGTTTTTTAGCAACGCATTAAGATGTTAATTTTTTTAAGATGGCTTTTTGCGTATGCGCATGCTCACTGCGATCTAAGGTTCGATCCGGGTTAATCAAAGTGTTATTTGTGAATTTTTCGTGAGGAAATTCACAATAGCAGCACTGAGTTGGAACTGTTCCCGGTGGATGGTGCTAGGCTCACCCTTGTCCCATGGGGCCAAAATATAGCAGGTGAAATGTAGGTTTTGTACACCTCTGGCATACTCTTGTGGGTAATATAGGAGTGCTGTTATGTTATCTTCTAATGCTAGTAAGAAATCAATTAATGTTGGCGAACTACTGGGTCATCATAAATTTAAGGGCTCAGCTCTTGTCGGTGAAGCAACTGCCATTCTTCTCTCCTCTACGCCTTTTCCTTGACTTTCTGATAAGACACCACAACCTATTTCTTCATTTCTTGCTATATGTAGCTTATTCTTGAGCATCCCTTATCTGTCAAATGGCCAGTTATCTTTCGTCTTCTATATGTTATCGTTCTTAATAACTGTCTTGTTTGTTCAAACTACTGAGTAGTTTGCCTTGAAACTCTAGGATAGCACCTAAAGTTTTTTTAAAAAAGCTCTTCATACCACCTATGAGAAAACAAACATATCTTACTTTGTCCATGAGTAAGTCGCTATAGTAACATGGTGAGCTACTGATGAGTAATCCTCCAACGATGAATGTGAGAAATTCCAAGCTTAATTCACCTCGGTTTGTTGCCTGCACACAAAGAAAAGGTTTATTTTTATTTTTATTTTATTTTATTTATTGAGGGATAATAAACAGCTACAATATATATATTTATAACAATGTTTAGTTGTATAGGATGTTGACAATATTGCAGCCCACTGCATTATCCTCAGATTGACAACAAAAATAAGCAAATAATTAATTGACAAGTAAAAAGCTACTTATAAATAAAATAAAAATAATTCAAATTGAGTACATTAATCATAATTAATCACAAAACAATGATAACATTAAAATAATAAAATATAAAAAAGAATAATAATATATAAAATGCAAAAGGAATAATAAGTTAAATTAAAATTAAATCATATTTAATATTTAATACCAATATAATTATAATTGTAGACAATACCAACTAATTAGATTATAAATCTTCATATTGCCTTATGTTCAGCCTTTAAAATGTTACAGACATTGGACTTGAATTGCGACGGAGAGTCAGCAAAAATATCAATATCCATAAAGTTTTTATTATACCTAGGAAAAATAATGTCATGTTATTGAATATTATTTGTTATACTTTAATGCATTATAGCTTTGCTATGCCTTTTCGTATTTAATAAATATTAAGGTTGAAAAATTTGACACTTGGGGTGTTTACGGGGGTGCAGCTTCATATCCTGCAGGATTATTAATTTTAAAACGCTAATATTTTATAAAACAATCAATATATTACCTCTATAAGTTCATAGAATGTTATAGGCAGGACTATTGTTGTAGCTTTCATAGTCAACTCGTACGCAATTTGAAACACATAGTTGATTAAATCCACGAAACTGCAACAATAATTTTTATTTTTTTTATTTTTCCCGCATTATGAATAACTCTTGGGTCGCGGGGGTGTTCACAAACATACTACACTACGTCAACTGAGCACTCTTTTGTTATAGAATTTTACAAAAAAAAATTGTTTGTCATGAGTTTATGAGATGCTTCTCCCTCCTGTTAATCAATTTAAATATTCTGGTGTTTGCGAGTTGATTTTGATACCTGTAAATATACTGCAACCGCTTAATAACGTCCTTCAACTTTGTCCTTATCACCTCATCATCAAGCTCAACAAACAAATCATTAATTTGTAGTTTCACTATCTCCAGCTGACCACAGGCATGTAACATCATGATAGGCCCTATAGGCACATAAGCGGAATACATTACAGACGTATATGTCGAATAAGACAACAAATACGCATACATCAAAATAAACACGAAGATATTCTCTTTATATTCTTCAATAGTACCTGGATATACTAGCTCATAAAAGTGTACCAATCTGAATTCATCTATGCAGTAATAATATAACATAAGAGTTATATTTTTCAATAGAAATAAGCTCGTTCCCATTATGGATACTACAAGCCATTGCTTGCAAACAAATACTCCTTGTTTTGCGTACTTTTCGACAACCGATTGCTCAGAAAATTTTAATGTTTTGGTCAGCAAATAATCTTTTTTGACGTAATTTATAAGCTGCCGTAAAGATTTGTCATGTCGAATCAGAACCCAGTATTGAAAAGCGACTACAAGATACACAATGCACAAAACTGCGTTCTGGCAAGTTTGGTAAAAGTTGTTCATTTTCAAATCATAGCAAACAATATTATAGACAAAAAGGCAAAATACTGAAGAATATATCCCAAAGACGATTAAAGTTTTAAAGAACCATTTTTCATCTTTTTTTATAAACGGATGTATGCCCACTATCTTTAATGCTTTGGTTGGAATTTTGAATAGTTTGTCAAAATCAAGCTCCATGGTGAAATCACTGTTCACGATGAAATGAGTCGTGACATTGGAAAATCAGTGTTTTGTATTTTCTTTAAGTAGTTTAAGTGGTCAGAGGCAGTCTCTAATTTAGTAAATTGAAATTACAGACACAGTTCATAAGTTAAAGAGGAACTAAACTAACCATAAACACTGCTTGAGTGTCTTACATTGTAACGTTTCTTATATTAAAGGCATTAACTACCAAATAATCACTCGGTAGTGCTTAGGATATATCTTTTTAATCGACGAAAGAATAAGGAGAAGGTTCTCAAGTCAACGTGCATGTATATTTTTTGGAACGAAGTTCCTTATCCGGCGGTTGCTAGACGGAAAAATTGGTACGAAAAGTTGTAACGACACATTTCGTAGCAATTCTCGTAGCAGCGTAGTAATTACATGCTACGTTACAGCTACGGTGCTACATCACCAGACACACAGAGTTAGACACACGCTTATAGAAAAAAAAAGATCAAATAAACTAAAAAAAAAACTAAAAAAAAAAAAAATGACTAGAATTGAGTTTCTAAAAATATAGGGGGCACTGGCGCGCTGCGAAAGGTCCGCGCAGGCGTACACGATCGCTGTTCTAGTCAGATAACAGTGAATGAATGGCCCGGTATCGTGCACATTAATCTACAATAGGATCTGCAGAACTTACTTAAACTATAAATCGGTGGACCTTAATCTATAGGACTTTGTAACGAAACCATAGCGCGATCTAACTCGATCCTAACGCCATATATCGAGCGGCTTCGAAATTGATTGGTGTTACAGTACTAGAGGAAGAATTTGATTTAAGATTAAACAATAATCCAGCAGAATCAACAACAAAATATAATACTACCATTGATGCAGTTTTTTCAAGACATTTAAATAAAATAGAGTCCTAAACATATCTTTCCTACTTCAGTTACCACAAGCCAATTATTACTAAAATTGAGCCTACTGATTAAGTTTATATTACATTAATAATTGTTAATAATAAAAAATATATTATTATAACTTTAAAAAGATTTTTTTGATAACTTAGAAAATAAAAATTTCTTTACTAATTAATCGAAAGGAACTTCGTTCCATCCGGGTGTCCCTTGACACCTCAGTAGTTTTTTTTTTATACAAGGTATACAGCGAATGACCGTGTAGTTAGCATGAGCCAGCCAGTCTTCACTTTCCTTAAAAGTACATCTGAGGAATACGATATTGAGACATAAAAAGCACATGACTCACCAACTCAGGCTTAAACGTTACACACACACAATTAGAAAAAAAAGCACCGCATTTATCAAAACAGAAATCTCAATGATTTACAAACTGTTTTCGCGATACTTGGCCGTTTTTCAGACGGTAATATGTAGACAAAACACTCGTTATTCACAATTATGTGCGACGTTGAAAAAAGCTTGTTTTATGAACAATTTATCGGTTGAAAGAGCGAATCTCTTTTGATTTGTTTTCCTCAGTTATGTGCGGAATTTGAAGGTTATTTTGGGTGAATTTATTGAAAAGTTATTAGTAGCTATTATGATTACTAAAATATATTTAGCCTTAGTCTGAAGAAGAAACCGGAACCAAGCTTAGTCTCAATCTAAGCCATCTGAGTATCACGATCTGTTATTTTGAGTGGTTAATTTTGTAATGTTTTTATGTAATTTCATGGAGGAGTCACGAAATGTAGAGAAATTCATCAATAGATCGAGAACAATCATGACAAACTAATCCTACCACAAACATTTCCATGTAAAATGTTGCCTCGACGAGGCCATAATATGGCCTACAGAGTCAAAAGGTATCTAATGTATATCTGATCTCATGTAGAGCCAAGCTTCTAACTCTACATGCCCTAACTTCACAAACTCTACTCTAGTCGAAATATGTAAGTAATTGATTTAAAAATCGACGAAACACTTCGAGAAAAGGTCGCTTTGCTGGCTCGTCTTGGCAGGAATTCATCCAAAAGTTATGATTATGTTCATTCTTTACTAATATTTATACACAAACCATCTTCTTATCCATCTAAAGGCCTGTAAGAAGTTTCTCTTTACCGATAAGGTCACCCATTGTGGATTTGAGAATATTTAAGTTTGTTTTTGTACAAATTGCCAAACTGTAAATTTGGTGTACATATTTTCTATCATTATTAATGAAAAATTTACACGGTCTGTCTTTCTGTCTTACAGAGTATACTAGTCAAATGATCCCATTTTCATCAGCTCTGATGATGGGATCCTAGAGATATCGAAAGCAACCCTCACTTTTGGCTGAGCTGATGCTGGAAGGTACAACTCGTTAACGTTTAGGAGTACGGAGATAATTCTTTGAATATAGACACCGTTTTTGTAATTTGCAGTCGGTTTTTTTTTTAAATTAGTATTGAAATATTACTACTTACTATGCGGGCGGCGACGCGCGCATAAGCTTAAGGTTTAGCACTAATATTTATAAACCTGCTCAGTTCATAAAGTCCAGAGCTTTACATAATATTGCAACCAAATAACGGCGAAGACAGAATGTTTATCATAAAACTATAGTTGTTATAATCAAGATTATTATGTTTAGAAAAACGGCATTAGTTAACTTTTTATGGATTAAATCATATGAGCCAAAACCTAATAAATGTCTTAATCAAATGTAATAATAATAATATCATGTTAAAACAAAAGTTACTGTCATTTTGAACATCCTAAGAGACTCGCGTTTGGCGGCTGGATCAAGGGTCTGATGCAGAAGGCGGTGCTACTCTACACGGCACGCATTGTGAGGAGGTTTATCTCTCTGGAGTCCTAACCACCGGTAGCCTGATGCTAGTTGGGTGCTTTTTTATATTAAAAAATGTAGAATTTTAAAGATATAACTATAAAATTCAACATTTTTTAATATAAAAATGTACTTAACTTTTATAATTTATATTTAAACATAAAAAATGCGAAAATATCATGTTGTAGAACAAAACAGCATTTGCTCTGCATAGAATACTAAAGTCTACATTGTTTAGGTTATCCCCTTCCAGCGCCGCAGATGTCCTATATCTGTGACAGAATATCGGCAGACAATTTTGTCATTATTGTTTAGCTGTAAGCCATGTAAGCTAAAACTTCTAATTATTTCTCGTTTGTTTGTACCCTGTTTGGTAAAAATAAACTTACAAAAAATCCTCTTTGTAATATTAATATAGAAATATAGATAAGTCTACTTCTTCTTTTCGATTCAATTGTACAAAAAAATGTATAAGGATATATTAACTGCACTTTCTGAAGCATTGTTTAAATAGCCCATGGAACAGCTGTGCGGGAGTCATAATTTTTGAACCATTGAATCGCAAATATAAAGAAGTAACTTGTAGACTTATCTACTGAAATGATTTCCTTGAAAACCGATATTCTACTCAACACACCATAATTCTGGACGGTAACAATTTTCATCGTTCGGTAGTTATTTTTAGTAGCGAGTTTTCGAGATGTATTGTAGCCGACAGGACGCGTAAAGCTTTTCACAGTGCAAAACGGGAATCCACCAAACTTTATAGTGCGAAATATTCAAATAGAACATTACCAGAGGCAGTTGGGTAAAAAAGTGTTGTGATTTATAGCGAGATAGTGATTTTTGTAAGTATAGATTTCATATTTAGTAAGTTATTTCAATTTTGACCGTTGTTTGAACGTAGATAACTTTTTGTAGAGGTTTTAGGAAAGTTAAAAATCATTGTACTGTCTTTATAAGTTTTGTTTATGGTTTGCTTCTAAATAAATATAGTTTCTCATTCGATTTTTTTATGAGATTGTTGTGCAAAACTCTTTAAATATTCTTAAGTTAAATAAACGCTTTTAACAAAATCTTAAATACAATTAATCCGATTGCATATTGATCTTTCTTATGGTTCTGGAGATGGTGCTGAAAAGATGTTGATCTCAGTAGGCTGTATGTTTAGTTATTAGCTTCCACTTGGGGCGCCGTCTGCGTGGAAAGCCAACCAAAATGTAATTATTATGCTAATAGCTATATGTAATTATTAGTATTCCGTATAGATTCCTATACCCCACAAATTTCTCTTGGGTATGCTGGGTTTCAATTCACTTGAAGAAAGACGAAATTTCTGCCTTCTGACAGCTTGTTGCCAGACTTTGAGGGGCGACTCCGACTGTCCGGAACTAGTAGGCCAGCTTGTTAGGTTTAATGTACAGTGGGCCAACGAGTTAGCTATGCGGGGCAAAATTTCTATGTCATAGTAAAGACTTCCTACACCAGTTAGTGAGTTATTTATCTAAATAGTGGGTATATTACACTTATTAAATATGTAATTCACACATGCATATATATTGCAGACAGTTTTCACTATGGCGTAGAAGTTTTTGCCCTGCATACCTAATTGCTTGGCCCACTGTACCTGTTCTCCCAGCTTACGAATTTCGTGCACGTAAACATCCACTTTTTGCCATACCACGCACCGTGGCTCATGCCAACTCTCCGCTCATACGTTCCTTGTCACTGTTTAATAACCTTATGACATCAAAATCGGAGTGTGATCTATTTGCTTCGTCTTGGATAGATGTACGTAGTGAAATATTGTCATTTTGTGAAAACTTGGATAAAGTTTAACCATTGTTGTTATTAATTGTATAGTTTGTGTCGTGTGTAATTGTTTTTATTGTTTGTATTTTTTCTTTTTGATTATTGTCAAATATTATTTTATGTGTGTGTTTTTTTTTCTCTTCTATGTCTAAAACTGTAATGTTGTACATATGTTTAAGTAAGTAAATAAATAAAATAGATATTCTGCCATCTGGTAAAGAACTGCAATGGCCGATCTAGAAGTCCCTTAACAGACTTCGGACTCAGGTCGGCCGATGCAGAGACAATCTGGCCAAATGGGGATTTATCAACCCATCCAACACTAGGTAGTTGCGAATGTGGATCCATTACCCAGAGTATGGCCAACGTGTCTTCTTGTCCCTTACTTCCGTCCACTTGTACCCGCGATGACCTTATGCGGGCCAACAAAATAAATAATAGTTTAAAAAAACTAAAAAACACGCTTTTAAAGTACTTCTAACTAAAATTTCACAATAATACTAGTATTTTTTGTTCATTACCATTTTCAGCTTATATTAGGAATTATTTTTCACTTTTAGTTAGAAGTACTTTAAAAGCGTGTTTTTTTAGTTTTTTTAAACTATTATTTATTTTCTACTTTTTAGTTTGGTTTATTTATAACAGCGTTTTTTTTAAATTTAATTTTTTTTTATTTTTTTATCGAATTATTGCATTGTCATCGATCTTTGATAGGTGTGCAAAATTTTAATAAAATCTGTCCGTTTAAAGTGGGTCAAAATCGAGTCCAAAGGAGTCGGTTACATACATACATACATACAGGTGAAGCTAATATAAGCGTGTTAAAAAGGGGTTGAAGTCGCCACCTACTGGTCTAGCACAGTATAATTTGAACGAGCCATTGACCCTATAAGCAGATTGGTATTCCAGACAATAAGCGCAAATTTTCCTGAAATCGATCCAGTAGTTTTTGCGTGTTTGTTTTTGATACACAATCCTCACAAACTTTTGCTTTCAATACAAATAAATAAAATTGAAGTGTCTGTTTTAATGTTTATATTGAAATGAAAATATTTTGTTTGTTGGTTAGCTCTAATCTCGGGAACTCCTGATTGGATTTTAATAATTATTGTTGTACTTAATAGAACAACTCTTTAAAAAAGTTTTAAAATACTTTGCATTACTCTAAAGTCCAAGAGTACGGAGCAGTAAGGTTTAAGGTCGCGAGTCAAAGGGCGGGAGCAGCCACTGCTTAAATCAACAAATTAAATGCGGGCGAAGTCGCAGGCAAAAGCTAGTTAAAAATATTAGTAGGAATTAAAAAGAAGAAAAATAAATAACTGAACTTCCGTTTTTGTTTAATAAAAATGGCGAAATATTGTCATTTCATTTTTATCTGTCTAAAAAGTCGTGTTTCTTATGAATTTAGACACTCAAGACAAACAGCTTAAACATCTGTCAAACAAAATAACAGTTGAACAAAACAATTAAAAAGTAAAGTAAAAAAATAAAAGAAACACGGAACAATACGGCGGCCGTCAACACCTTTCAAACTAACTAGCGCAATGAGCACCTGTCAGTCGCTGAAAAAAGCTGCAGTATTGTATCTCTGAAATATAAAATGTGTCTGAAAAGTATAGTGAAATGTAAGGTGAAAAACTGAAGCATTCCACATTCGGCACCAAATTTTTTGGCAACTATGGCTTTGGCACCTATACTATTCCTGTTTCGGCACCTATAGGTATTTTACGTAGGTGCCGAATGTGGATTAGAAAAATAAATTCACTTTTATGCCACATTCGGCACCTACGGTATATTAGCTTCTAGTTTAGTTATGTACATGGGCACGATACTGTTGATATAATTATTTTCAGATTGTGCAATGTCAAGATGTGCGGTGCTATGTAAATATACCTTTTTAGGGCTCCGTAGTACCTATCAGAAATCTTTATAGTTTTGTCATATCCGTTTGTCTGTCTGTTCGAGGCATAGCGTCGACACTGTTAGTGCTAGAAAGCTGAAATTGATGCTGAATGGCATGCTAATGTATGTTAACTATGTCAAAAAGTAGTAGAATAAAATATTAACTAATATTTTTTTTCGGGTACCTACTACTACGTGGTCAGAACGTTTTCTTTTTCAGTCGCATACCCCATTGTGTGGGATATCGTTAAGATAGGTCATTTAATAACATTAAGGTGTTGAAAAGACATTTTTTTGATATAGAGATCCGTTAGCGAGAATTTAACTTCAGAGCAAAGCTTTAAGTTGTAACGGCTGACTACGGAACCCTATTGCGCTTGGCCGGACGTTTTTTTAATTTTCCTGCAAGCATAAACTCTTTCCTGGTCTTCTTGGCGGCGCCCAGCCATCATGATGACATCGCATATAGTGTATGTATATTAATAAGTATGTAGATCTCGATATACCACACGGGCGGCAACGCAGGTGGAAGTTAGCTTAGTTATGATCACCCTTATAAGGTTTGGAATAAAGATAACTTAAAATACAAGCATAAAACTGATACGAAATATTTGTAATTATTAAGATAAAAATTCAAATATTAAAATGTTTCAACCCTTAATATCTTTCTATCATAAATAGCCTATAAAAACATACCAAAATATTTTATTACCTGAACAGCCTCCAATCCCAAGAAACCTGCCCTTGACCTCAAGGCCGCGTTCGCGTCCTTCCACAAGGACATCCCGGAACGAGCACAAGCCTTGAATTCCATGGCCGCGGCCTCCATCCGAGGCCTTCTCGAGGCCTTCCAGAAAACCTTGATTTAAGGTCGCTGTAAGGCCTTCATGAAGGGCAGAATTCAGATCAATAGTACGTAGATACGTCATCATGAACTTCGGATGGAGGCCGTTTTGTTTAGACCTTGACATTGAAGGGCATGTGACGTTTTCCCGAGGTTTCAGTGAAGGTTTTATGACGTTTATATTTTTTTATTCGGTCGTTGTAGAATAGTTTTTTCTTACATTTTTTTTGAGTAAAGCTAATTTGATATTTAAATGATTCTGAGGTAACAAAAACACTGAGCTCCACACTTGGGTACCTTGTGTTGTGGAGTTGTCTCTTTCATCAGATATAAGACAATAATATATTTATTATGGCTCTGACAATAAATATTTTGTGGTAAATACGTGAAGTAGATTATACCATTTTTTGTGTTCAAATATTTTTTATTAATGCTATTTTAAAAATGAAAGATTAGATTTAGATGCTATTAGCGGTTTACCTGTCATTAAATAGTTCCAGGAATGAGTCATGACAAGCCTAATTTATATTTCCTTTTGAAATAAATTTCACAATAAATATTTAAAAGCTTTTCAAGTATTTTTTTTTATTTTATCACAGGAAGATTTAAATCACCATGATAAACGGAAGTATTTAAATGTACTAACTGTTTTAATAAAGAGGGTTGTGATAAATAGTGCTATTAGTCGTTACGTAAAATACCAAGGAAATTAGAGAGAAATAATTGTAATTACTGCGTTTGAATAGGCGAGTGTAATGAAATGGCGTTTATTTCTATTGTAAGCGTTAGAACGATGGCAGTTTGTGATAGAAATGTCTTAGATTCAATACCCATTAATCTTTTTCAACGTAGACCACGTGGGCCACCGGTCATGCTTTTATTAGTCCTTTTTATATGGGGACCCACATGCGTCGATTACTTTATCGTAGCTCCCGTACAACCCCTCTCCCCCTACTGCATAATTTCTGACCTCCCCCTGGGCCAAATTATGCGCACGCCCATGAACATTCAACAACAACTTACTGGTGGTAGAGCTCTTGTGAATGAGCTCGAGGGCAGCAACACCACCGTCTCACCGTTAACCTACCACCAAATAGTAGTGCTTGCATCATTATTGTGTTCCGGTTGGTTGCGAGCCCTGAGATTGCTGGCATATGAGACATAACACCGTAGTCTTCAGCTGCAGCGGCGCGTCTACAATCTGCTTTTATGGGTTGTTAATATCCATGGGCTGTACTCCACTTACCATCAGGTGAGGTCAAGGAACCGGTACTCGATGTAAATACGGTCGAGTGTTGATTGACAGATGTTAAAACTTCGTGTAATTCCATAAGTCGGCTTAATCCTAATCCAGTTTATAACTTTTTGTTCTCTTTAAGTTCATTTAAAAAACCTCTGAACGTGAAATAATTGAACGATCTGTTAGATCTATAGTATATTTTAAACTTTTTTCCCGTTACCACAAGAAGTAAATTACTTCTTTTTTATCGCATATGACTCAACAAGAAGACCGGTGATAAACAGTGCTATAAATTGTCTGACGAAATAGCAAACAAATTACATTGAAATAATGTAATTACGACAGCGTAGGTAGGACAAGCTAACGTAATTAGAAATTAGATTGTATTCTTAGATTAGCCTAAGCATTACGATGTGTGTTTTGCGATAGTAAAATCTTGGATTTGATATCCACCATCTAAGCTAAGGCCGCATAGGCAGGCTCCTTGCTTTGCGCCTCGAGCCATGTGAGTCACTTAGCGGAATCAAACACTTTAAATTTACGCGACCGGTAGCACTGCGTGGTTGGCGTCTAGCTAAAACTGCAAGCCACCGGTATCCCGCCTTACCCATAGTGCCACTACACGCATTGTTTTCAGTCCTGAAGTGAACGATAATAAAGAATAGACTCTGAGTAATCTCCTGTTGAGTAATGTTAATTATATTTTAGATACGAGAAACACCTGCTAACCTATCTCCTCCTCACTCCATCCACCTAAACATCTAACAGATAATGCCTTTCAAATTGATAAATAGCTTGTGTATTATTACTAAGCAATGTTATAATAAAGTTACCATTAATTTATTAGAATACTGTTTAGTTATTAAACTAAACATATTTTTTAAAACTGTTGTGCTGATTAGTAGATTTAAAAATAAAATAGTAATAAACACCCTTACATTTTTTAAATCGATATTATCGTTGCACCGATTACGATTTATATTGTGGCAGTACTATTTTAAATGTCATGTTGTAAAGTGATTTTTTATTTTTTATTGATTGAAGGGCTTTGCGACCATACCGCCCAAGTAAAGTAATTAATTAGAGGCATTATATTCTGACATCTTGAATCGAATGGTTGTTTTATTCGTTTAAATCTATCAACATCTTGGTAATCTACGCTTATTTCCTGGAGTTAAGAACGGATCCCACACTTGGTATAATGTCAATAGTGCTTTTAGTGATTTTGTTTCTCTGGGACTTGGCTGAATAATAATTATGGTAGCATCTGATATCATAAGACTAAAACATTCTTTAACTTCCTACACTGAATATAGAAATGTTATCATTCTTTTCTCATTGTATACGATAATGATCAACAAGATTTATTTCAAATCAACGCATTGACGGGCAATCGAAATTCTTTTCGGTATTTTATCGCTAAAATATACATCGTTATTGTGAAAATATTGCGTATAGAGTTAATTATTACGACATCTTATCGATTTTACAAAAGAATTCACATTCATTAACTCAATTTAAAACAAGAAAAGTCAAGCTTACAGATTAAGAACTCAAAAACAAGATTGCGGTCGTTAAACGGTTTTACAAACGCTTGAAAATTTACCGCTGACATTTTAATATGTTGTTAAAAGAGTAAGCTAAAAATGTACCAAAATGTTTTCGAAAAATACCAGTGTGTTATTTTTGTACTTGGTTTAGGGTTCCGCAGTAGAAACAAGGAACCGTTATAGTTTTGAGATGTTCTTCTGTCCGTCTGTCCCAGGCATAGCGTCGAAACTATATTTAGCATAAATATGAACGTTATTTATGTAAAAAAAGTGGTAGAAGAGAATAGAAAAAAAATCTTTAATAATTATTTTAGTGAACCTCACCTACCTGTAATGTATGAAAGTTTTTTTTTCTGTCGCGTACTCCATGGTATGAGTTATTGTTAGTAAGGTATTTTAAAAACATTAAGGGGTTGCAAAGACAGTTTTTATATGAACAGATCCCGCCCCCCGAAAAAATCATGGTGGTAGTATATGTAATGAACTTTCAAGGAAAACTATAGTGGCTACGTTAACTTAATTATATGCAACTGCATTTTATACTATTTCATACAAAATAAAAAACCTTTGAAAATAATGACTTGCATGAAATTGGTAATGTTCAATATAGGTATAAAACCTGTTTTGAGTCCATAATTATGTCGGCTGACTACGGAACCCTATTGCGCGTGGCCCGACACGCATTTGGCTGCTTTTTAAGTGAAGATAGCGTGATATATGTTTTGTTTACTTTGATGAAAGCTATACGTTTTTTTCTCAACTACACGATAAAAATAAATAAATCAAGCATTTCTAGGACTAGCTAGCATTCTTTGTTAATAATTCAATTCAATACTTTTACTTATTAAATCTAATATTAGATTTTCTTTACGAGTTTTATCTCCTTCGCTCTAAGTTCATATGAGTTTTCCATCATGCCTCGCAGAGCACGTTAAGCCGTCGTTCCGGGTAGGGCAACTTTCTATGATAGTCGTTATGGGTAGTGACAGCCCAGATAGTCTGACAACTAGTCTAACACAAAGAGTATCGTACTGATACGTACTGCCCAGTACAGATTTGTGAAGGTCTGGTGGCAGTAGCCAACGTAAAATATAGTTAAATCCATTAGACTAGAATCCAACCTTAGTTAGAAAAGGCTCAGAGAATGATGAGAACGACGATATATTTATTACGTGTAATATTTTATAAACAAATATAATGTCCAGCGGAAACCACACCGCCCAAACAAGATGACGTCATTCCATTCATAGTATACATTACATACAGCAATAGTTAGTTGTGTGGGTATTGCTGAAAATAGAATCATTCCTTATTACTGTGTGGGTGACATACAAGCTGAGCATCTGATTTGCATTTTTTATAGATACTGGTGGTAGAGCTCTTGTGAATGAGCTCGACGGTGGTAGTACCACCGTCTCACCTTTAACCTGCCGCCAAATAGTAGTGCTTCCATTACTGTGTTTCGGTTTGGTGGTGAGATCAGGCCCTGAAATGACTGGCACATGAGGCATAACACCGTAGCCCTCAGCTGCAGCGACGCATCTTTTATCTGCTTTTGTGGATTGTTGATGTCCAAGGGCTGTACTCCACTTACCATCAGGTGGACTACACGTTCGTTCGCTGAAGGCGTAGTATAAAAACAAAAAATAGAATCGAGTAGTCAATCATGATAGCCGTGCCAAAGAAAAACTTCGATAAGGAAGTGTAGTAAATGAGGTCATAAAGTCTACACCCTTGCACTACAATAAAACTTACAACCTACAACAAGGTTCTGAAAGTCAAAAGGCCAAAGATTGAAATTCTAATAAAGATTTAGACAATTTAGATGAGTAGTTATCCAGCTAGTAAGAAGCTGACCTGACCACCGATAGAAACATTTCAGCACCTAACTTACAGAATCATTTACAGATGGCTATCTATCTGTCTATACATTTCCAGTATAAGATTTTTTCGGTTGATGACCTCAGTCACTCGAGGTTCACACTTTTTATATCTCGTTCTCACCTTGCGAGCCGCCAAGAAGTTTGACTATTGGTATAAGCAAGTATAAGTTAGCATGACCCAAACAATGACCATTTTTAAGTGCCTGCTGTCAAAAATTTTTGCGCGCGCGCGTCTTTTTATCTACTTTGCATTAGAAATATTAGAGATAGATAAATAGAGTAATCTTTATTGTAAATACACCAATATTAACAAAGATTATTTTGTAAACAAATGCACTTAAAAATTATGTTGTACAATGGGCGGCCTTATAGCTATAAGCAATTTCTTACAGGCAACCTTAGGATGGACAAGTTAGTAATGAGCAAAGTTATGGGCAGTTTTTGTTGCGTTAATTAAAGAAAAATTAAATGAAGTAAAATGAAACGTCATGATAATGACAATGGAAATTAAAAAACATAATTAATACAGAAATAATACGACTCTGCCACTGTTTGGTGCCTGGTACCTGGGGTGGGCTGCCTCCTTCACGCCTCCCTTACCCCGCACTATTGGGGATTGTAAAACAGGCCTAGAAATAAAAATAAAGAACTAATTAGTAGAGTATCACGCTCAATTGGCTCTTGAATAGTGTAGTGTATTGTCTATTACAATATCTCCGGGCGTGTTGCCAGCGGCTGTCGACGACTATCTGCTTTGATTTGAACGTGAAGTAGCTTTATTATGTTACACACAGAAAACTATACGTAGAGTAGAAGAGTACACAACATCTGCCATATTTAAAAAAATAAAAATAACTCACGTTTTATTTATCCACTCGAGCCCTAACTGTGACTTCATTCGTTTTCTTTTGAGTGTTCTTTGTTCCTTCATTTGACGACTATGGTTATATGTCTCATGTGGCAGTAATTTCAAAACCCGATCTCACCACCAAAAACACAGCAGTGCAAGCACTAATTTGGCAACAGGTTAAAGATGAGATGGATGATTCCGTCTCCGGAGCTCGTTCGCAAGAGCTCTATCATCTTTGCTATATATTACCATTGAGTTGCATTATAAATACTTGCCTGAAAATAATCTCATGATGAAATCTCGATGTTATTTTTAATTTCGGGCAGCGTGATAAAGAAGCACTTAATGTGATTGATTTTGTCTTTCAAGGATGATTTAGAGATGTTTTGACGTGTAACTAAGAGCAAACAAGCAGTTCAAATCCTGCCGGTCCCATATCTTTTTCAACTGTTTCTTAGTATAATTTGCTAAGCATAGCTAAATGCTATAAAAATAATCAATTTGAAGTTAAAATAACGTACGCGTTCATTCTTTACAACATTTGTGCTGAATGTAACTTCGCCATGTTAGTTTGTATCCTTCTTAAGATAGGAACAAATGGATGAACGTGACGTCACGAAATGACGTATCATACAATTGAGAAATTTTGGGTTCTGGTAAGAGGCGACCGTAGCTGGATGGCTAAAGCGGCTGCCCGGTGTGCAGTAAGGTCGCAGGTTCAAATCCTGCCGGTCCCATATCATTTTCAACTGTTTCTTAGTATAATTTGCTAAGCATAGCTAAATGCTATAAAAATAATAAATTAGACGTTAAAACAAGCAGTGTTACAGAGAGATAGACATCCCATCGCTTACGCCTTACGTCCTAACGACATGGAGTAGAATGTGCACAAAGAAAATAATCTGTTCCTTAGTTTCTCACTCTCTTTACTATACTCAATCTGTATGATATAATAATATATTCTAATAAATTTAAGTATTATACTAACGTTGAAGTGCACGTTTGACGTAGTGGCGAACGCGGTCGGTGCTTTCAAACTGTGCTGGTGTTGAGGGCTCGCACGGGACAAATCTTTGTGTTATCCGCAAAGATATATGTTCTGCCTCTGGGTGTGATTTGTGTGTGTGAAATGTATGTTTGTGAACACCCCCGTAACATTTGATAAATAATACAACAAGATAAGCGGTCGCAGTACTAAAAACGTCCGGGCAAATATACGCTCACTCCAGATGCGGGTGGATATTTTATTTAGTTCGGGCCAATAACAGCCAACGCAAAGACGTCTCACGATGCCGCAATGCGTGCTTAGATATTGTGAAAATAATGAACGAAAGAAGAAGTTTTTGGACGGAGTATCCTATTTTTGGTAAGTAAATGTAGAATTAGTTACATTTAAACCTGAAAACTAATAAATAATAAAGATTTTAACGATCACGACCATGACTGTTGTAATGTTTGGCCAATACTAGCACGCACAAAGATATGTGTAACAGAACAGTAGAGATGCATGGAGTAGACTTTGAACTTGATATTAGTTATGTTTATTTAATATTTTCGGCAGTTGCCCGCGACTTCGTTCGCGTGGATTTCGTTTATATTTTATATTATATATTATTTTTATTCCTCTTTATTTATCACTTAACTTATTTAATATATTTCTAAATATGATTTATAAAAAATACAAAAAACATTTAAAAATATAAAAAACAGTGTCCCACCGACATCAGGTGCAGGGACCAAGCTGCCGATGGTTAGGGCTTATTTTTATTATTACATATTATATTTTATTTGATATGTTTTCATTTTGTTTATATTGTGTAATTTTGTCAATTTTAAACGTTAACTATGTTAATTCAATGAGAATAATAAAGTTTTTGAGTTTTAAAACTTCATCGTTTTGTTTTTGTCTACATAACCCTCACTGTGCAGTCGTGTTATCATCATAAAGAACGCGTGATATTTTTATTTATATCAATATGTAACGACGACCACCTGGCCAACACAAACATTAATGCAACACGTAAAAACTGAAAATAATAAATAGTTAAATATGTAAATAAAATATAAGTAAATACCTAAACAATAACCACTAAAACTTATCTTAACCAAGAAAGTAAAGTTCTAAAATGGTACCTAAATTCTAACATTTAAAATTAAATGCGACTCCATTCCTCCTGAAGCCAAATGCAAATAAGTTCCCAGAAACGATACAATTCGAAATTCGAATTATGATTTTCCGTGTTTTGTTTCTTTGCTAGTTTTTTATTACGAAAGATCGTAAGTGCAAGTTATTGTTACAGGGATTGTGATTTTATTTGTAAGTTGCTACAGTAGTAAATACTTTGTTCTTTAAACGGCTTAAAAACATTTTTCTCCGTTTATTAACATGCAAGTGTACGGACAGAATTTTGTTTGAATTTGTAGGCGACAATGAATCTTTTTCTATTATTCATCAAAGCCCGTAACACAGGAATTATTCCTAGTGCGAGCATCGTTTTTTTTATAAAGAAGATAGAAAATTGAGCTACACTTTCAATCTATCTGTTATATTTCTGATTGGAAAAATAAAGATTACATCCATCCTAAAATTATCTACAAATGAATGTGTCAATGATAATAATTTAAAGTCTTTCCATTCTCTTTGGCAATCCTCAACAAGGAGTTCCATCCATCTTCATCCATCACCTTCTCCGTTCATCCTCCATAATGATCTCAGGTCAATTGCACACAAGCAGTAAATAAGGCAGACGCCCACTACATCATTTCAGCGCCGTCAATTCCGGCCGCCATTGCGAATGCACCGTGAGATGATTTATTGGCGACATTTCGTTGTTTTGTGTCCATTTTTATGTGAAACAATGTTGTATCTTGGTAGTATCTTAGTACCATCGCTTAACCATTCAAATGTGATGGATGGTATATTTATTTCGACCGGATGGCGGAGTGCGGGTTCGATTCCCGCTCAAGACAAATCTTTGTGTGCATGAACATGGAGTTTTGTCTTGGTCTGGGTGTTTTTATGCATAATATGTATGTATTTACAAAAGAGAAGTGTATATGTATTAGTATTAGTTATTCTAGTACCCATAGTACAAGCTCTGCTTAGTTTGGGACTAGACGGCATTGTGTGTATGTTGTGTGATACACTTATATTTATTCGTTTTATATATAGTGAGATATTAAATCTGACATAACTATGAGCCATACATGAGCAGCGATAGCAATCACGTCATGGTACGGTACTTGTGTTGCTTTGACGGCATAACATATCATTTATTTATTTATTTAAGAAATATGGAAGACTTACAGCTAAATTTACAGTATTGTATGTAGTAGTACAGGAATCTGGCAGCCAATTACAAGTATTCACTTATATAAAACAGAATAAAAACAAACGTAAACAGTAAAAAAAAATCAGAACAAAATAAATCTAAAGCTAAATTTGTAAGTACCTATATAAACACTTACCACACACTAATGTTACCATTACATAACAATAATACATTATCATCACGCCTATATTACCCGAAAGGGTGTGGCAGAGGTGTTACACTCACACTTCACTCCTCATCCACATTTCAACAGTGATTAGGTTTAAATCATTTATTCTCATTAAAGACACAAAAGCCACTTACATGAGAATATAAAATATCATTTTGTAAACTTATAAATATAACCGCCACCAAAGAAAAAAATAATAATTATTATATTATCATATTATATGTGTATCAGTAGCGCCCATTCGACAGTTAAATTCCCAACTATTTTGATGATTTTGAAAAATTTACTCAATGTAGTTTTCAGTTAAGTGTTTAGATAGTCGAGACTTAAAACTGCCGAGTGAGCTAACATGCTTTATATCAGCAGGTAAATTGTTAAAAAGTTGTGCTCCTTCATAGGTGATACTCTTTTTAGCGTAATTAGTGCGTATTTTTGGCAAAACAAGTAAGCTTGGTCGACGAAGACTACGTTTAGAAATTTGAGACATTTTTGTAAATTTTAAATTAGTATGGATGGACTTATCTATAATTTTCCTAATAAGAACACGACTGTTAAATGTATAAAGTTGTTTTATTGGCATTTCAATCTGAAACAGACATAAAGATAACATACGGCTGTACTCTGTGTGTGTGAAATGTATGTTTGTGAACTCCCCCGCGACACAGGAGATATTCCTAGTGCGGGCGTCGTTTAAAAAAAAAATATATCAAATCATAACGCTCATTACACAGAAGGGTGTGGCAGAGGTGTACAAGAGCCACATTTCACCTGTTATGTTTAGGTGCCATGGGATAAGGGATGAGCCTATAATCCATTCATCATGTCTATTGTGAAATCCTGTCAATTAAAAAAAAAAAAAACATCCTGTCAACATTTTGCCCAACTCGGGAATCGAACCCGAGACCTCGCGGTGAGAGGCGCATACACTTACCACTAGACCATCGTGCAGTTAAAAGAAAAAGATAAATATTTTTTTATTAAATCCCAACTTTCTAAAGTAGAGACTGAAATAAAACTGAATTTCAGCTTGAAAACATATTTTATACCAGGCGTTATGAAAACAAAACTGACAAATTATTCAGTTACGTATTCTAAATAATTTTAAATGTAATAAATACATTAATCTGTAAAAATCTGTAACACTTTGATATAAACATCGTATAAAGTATTGCCATGTGCAAAAAAATAAACCCTGACGTATCAAGAGCACTTTGTAAAAACATACTTTTCAAATGTAAACTATTTAAAAGATGTCTCGTTATATTAACAACATTCATTGATCTTTTGAACTGAAATATTTGTCTGAATAAAATACATGTTGTACAGCTAGGTTTTATCAAATCAAAATTAAAAATCAAAAATCAAAATCAAATATATTTTATTTTAGGCATCAGGGCCCATACATAAATACCTTATAACTAACATACATATTTGTATTTTATTATTATGAAATTATTTAACACTTAATCGGCGAAGTGTTGCGCAATTGCGAGGTGTCGTGTAACCTTCCACGAAAGCGGCGATGCACGACTCCCTCCGACCAGAAATCCTCTTGCAGAAACCTCTCCAGATGGTGTGTGGGGACGCGCATCACAAACGATTTCAAATTTGTGTTGTGGCGCGGTTCTTGCAGAACGACCCTCAATGTCCACTTCGTCTTGCCCCGGATGTACTCCACGAGGTCTTCATCTTTCGTAGTGTGATGAAACCGGGACACGTACAGCTGCGTCGAGGGCACGTTATGTCGTACTAGATTCCAGCTGCGGACTTTACCTGAGTATCTCGATATAAAATGGCCTGTACATTTCCTAAACTTACAACTATCCATAAAAACATAAAATAACTTAGTTCAGAATAAGGAACGAATTTTAAAATATGCCGCAATTGGTAATTTTAACCTTAATGGTATCGCCATGAAGTTTTGTTATAGTTATATATTATGATGTTAAATCAATTGGAGACATGTTTATAAGAAACGAAAACAAACACTTAAGACGCCATCCTTTACGAGTTTGTCAGACACTAACGAAGCTAAATCCTTTGAAACACTTTCTACCAAATAAAGTTGCCATGAAATGGAACAGACCCCCAGAAAACGTTGTTATGGCACCCACAGTGAATACATTCATTAATAGACTGGACAAATTCTCCAAATCACAAGACTCACATGCATCAGCTCAATAGCTACTAGTATTATTCTTATACCATAAAGTTTTCTTAGCGACTACTAGTATTATATTGTCTATGATGCGACATATAGCGACATAAATTGAAACTACAGCTGCCATACACGGTCGGTATTCATTTCCAACAGTATTTTTTTTTACAAATAAACAAAACACATTTTACGAAATAAATGAGCATTGGGATCATCCAATTTGGAATGGTAAACATTTTTTTTTTGTCAAAAGAGTTCGATTCTTTCCACAGTTTTTCAAAGGAGATTAATTGATGGATCAATATGTTTGGCCGTTGCAAAAGATTGCCAGGTCAAAAAAAACATTTGACCTCGATTAGCTTCGTAATTAATTTCACGTTTTATTACAAAAGCCGGCGGTACGGCTTCATAAATTATTATTTATGGCTTAAAATTCGATTTTATTAACGTTTTACAGCAGATATTAAATGTATTGGGTGGGTAAAGCTAGTGGTTTTATGTGAAATATTATTTCTTTGAACATCGTTACAAGATATCGATAAAAAATACAAGCAATTCTAATTTTTCATGTCAAATACAAATAACTTCTTGAAAAAGATTTATTGAAATGTGTCACAGTTTGTTATTTTACTTATTTTTTATGTTTGTTCGCATATTACTCGAAGACGTCTGGACCGATTTGAAATAATATTTTTTGTCTGAAGGAATATTCACCAGGACACGATCTGATGATGAGATCGAAAATCGAAAATCGAATAAATCTAAATCGTGTGCAACCCTCAAATTGTAGACTTCTATATATTTTTTCAAATATTACCTAAAAGTACTGAGATATTTGCATCTAGCAGTCAGCATTTCATGTTGCTGAGCTGATGCTGGAAGGTACAACTCCTCTACGGTTAGGAGTAGGTACGGGGATAATTATTAACAAAGTTATTACACACATTAATTGTTAATCATTAAAACAGACACTTTAATTATCTTTTTTGTATGGATATGTTCTATTCGCCTAAATATGATCAATATTTTCGATCACATACGTGATTCTTTTGAAAAATTGCGTTAACAATAACTTCAAAATGACCAAGAAATCTGTTGTTATTTGTTTCGCGTAGTAAACTCTTCTATTATGATTAACAATGAACACTACTAAATATTCATTCACAATCATTAGACAGTTAGAGATTAGCAGGTGTCGTACTAATACTACGACGATTAGCAAGTGTCGTAGTTGTCGTACTCGGTGAGTGTCGTATTAGTCTTGTCAGGCGATATTTGCGTTCGATGGACTATTGGGATGGTGTTATGTGAGAGTGGAGAATATTTGTTAAGTGGATTTTTTTATTATCGGTTTGCTATTTGCAATTTATAACGCATTTACTGATGCATCGCAATATTGTAAGCATAAAATTAGAGAAATGAATATAAAGAAGGGATTGCAGATGCGTTTAAAATTGTTAGAATAAAAAGAAAATAAAGACAGGCAAGCACTGTTTGGTGACAAGCTAAACTTATGTATATATTATGTATATTTTCTGTGTCTAGTTTGTAAAAGCTCTTACATGATTAAATTTATAAGATGTAAACAAAAAGGAATGAGTTTCATGCGGTCATGCAATTTACAAAAAAAAAACGTATAAAGGATCCTGTTTCATATCTGTAATTATTTAAAGATATAATAAAATGCAATAAAACTAGAGATGGGCCGCCTAGCAAGCACTCACACGGCCGAATAGTCGGCGAGGCCGATCATCAGTTTCCATTAAATTTATACGCATTTAAAGACCGCTTTATTTTGTAGTTCGGCTCACCACCACATTCAGTATATTTCAACACGGCACCAGTCATGTAAAACTTATTATAGAGATATAAATTGTTATTTCCGACTATTCGATGTAATTGGCCGACTGTTCGGCAAATGATTTAAGATTAAAATTACCTAAAAATAACAATCGACTGTCTCTTTCTTGCATAACATCGATTTGTCATCACTCGTCTTGTTGGTTTGTGTTCATTGATGTCGAGGCATAAACGTTGGCACCGCCATCACTCACGTTCTGCCCGTATAATTGTTTGTTTGATTACTGGTTTTAGTTATTGTTTGTGACCACCTGAAATAAGGGTAAAATTGGGATCAATGGACCTATTAATATAATCAATACAAATAAACAAAATTGAAGTGTTTGTTTTCAAAAAAAACATTAACAATGATTTTTAAACTGGTATAGTTATTTGCGAATGCCTAAAATACAGAAAACATTATATGGTCTGTCTGTTTCTATAAGCTTATCTTTGAAACGTGTGGACGGATTGAGATAAAATAAAAGTGGGCAAGCCGAATATTATACATGGCACGTAACATAGACAATATTTTATTGATGTTATACTTACCACGCAGACAAAACAGCGGGTGAAAGTTAGTGTGTTTGTTTGATAAGGCTAATCTCAAAAACTACGTATCGGAATCATGTATTTGATTGTCTAATTATCAAGGTAGGTTCTAAAATATAAGACATTATGCTAACCGCCACGGGAGCGTTAAAGCGCGGGAGCAGCTATTACCTATTTAAAAAGCTACTTATTAATATTAGTGCATGAAAGGAGTGCAGGGGTGCATGAAAGGAGCCTCCCACAACGATTCTCTACGTCCGGCGCACCCTGGGCAATTCAAGAGTTCTCCAAAGCGAATTGACTAATCCTTTCACCACGATGGCAAGTCAAAATAAATTTTGGCTCAGCCATCGACACGACGAAGAAGAAGAAGAAGAAAAATATTAGTGACTTCAGCCGCGTGCTACGTTGATAAAAAGTATCTACCGAAAGATATAAGGCAAATGCGTCCTTGAACTATTTCCCCACCAATTCTCATCGTGATAGATTTAACATTCAATCAATTCAATCACACATTGTAATCTATAGATATAATATATTAGAATTTAATGTGTGATTCATTTCTTAGAGCTTAGTCAAAGAAAATCTATCTATCTATCTCTATCTATAGTTAAAAGTACGTATCTATAAGTCAGATACGTACTATTAACTATTATAATTCACTAATTTGAACGGTCGTTGTCAATAATATAATACACTATTGTAATTAGTAATTAGTGATCATGCGTCTAGTAATCGTATTGATAATAATAATTTTTTGTTGATATGCGTGGTTAATAATGATCCGTACGGTTCATATTAACCACGCAACAACTCAAAATTATTACACAGTATTACTCGATGCTGGAGTGAAACCATCCAGATCATTCCCGCGTTCAGTGTGAAGGCATTTTCATTTGTTTTCCATCGAGCCTCGCGGTCCAATCGTTGTTTTACTCGTCTTGGAGTTAAAGTATCGGCTATAAAATCCTCAAATATGTACTAAAATTGGACGAAATCTATTTAAATTTGAGACACAATATTTACTTATTCAAGACAGTTTGATCAATTCGTAGACACGAAATAAATAAAGCCAGATTCCGCCGGGAACATTGTTTTCACAGCTGCTCAACATTCACACTTGCCAGAAACATTGTAATGGAAAAAATCGTTCACACCTAGTTTTTATTGGAAAATGTAATCATTAATGGTAGCATTAGGTATTTGTATGTATTAACGATTTATGAGGTTAAGCGCCTTTGGTGTGGTTATTTAACCAAACTATTAGACTCAGGGCATAATTTTGTTTATTTTCCTGTTTTACTACATAGGAGTTGAGTTTGAAATGGTAAAAATAACACTCAAATTAGATTAAAAATCATGAATTCAACATCTTCTTGGCATTTCTCAAAAGAGTTAGTAGTACGCCATCTCACGTCGAATAGCTAAACTAACGCACGATCGATACACAACGCCATCTAGTATCTTCATTATGAATCAACGTCTAATCTGCTCAGACTCAAACCATGCTGAAACTGAAAATCACCGCAAGAGCGACGTTGGTGGCGAACCGCGGCGTTATTTGCGTCAATCCAACCTGAACTTGGGGATGTACGAAAATAGTTTCGGGTTTGACATACGGTGGAATCATGTAGTTTTTATTTTGAATATCGTGTCGCAAATTTTATTTTATATAATTTTGAGCCTGTGGTGCTTTAAATGACGGTAGAAATGAATCCAGGGTAAATATTCACACCGGTTTTGGCTGCATGTTTGCTATTACTTTTGCTATAGGCTTTGTTTGCAATGTTTTGATGCATTATAACCTCACATTGTGTGTTTTTGCGTTTTTTTATTCTTTGATTTATTAGTCTACTGCTTTATATTTAGCAGATTCAAGTCTATATCGAACTTTGTGGTTCATGTGCGAATTTTGTCACCGTTTTGTGAATGAACCAGAATGTCATTGATAAACTTTGTTAGAGAAAACATACGCTTTGAGAGAATGTAGTAGGCAAAAGCTAATTTTCTATTGCGTTTTCTTACGATTAGTTTTTATAGAAATTTTGCTTTGGTCCATTGGTTCTATTGGGACAAGGCCATAGGTATACGAGACAGATAATAAACATAGTTTTATTTTAAACCCGTCAGAAATAACTGCATGTTTTGCGTCTACTCGCATAGTTATCAGTATATTTATTAAATACTTCATAAGAGTTTTGCCAGCTTTCGCTAGTTATGAATGGGAACACCTGGTAATCATTAAGCTGTCATATTTAGGTATTAGTTAGTGTTTGACTGAACGACTACTAGATGGCTCAGATGTGATATCACGACATTTTGGGTTATTTAATGTACATTAAATAAAACGTAGGTACGTGTATTGTACGTTTTATTTAATGTACCTATATTAATATTGCATATATCTGTATCTGCATATAAATAAATTGTATAAAACTGTTCGTCCGTGCCGGAGATGCCTTCCCCGTCATATACAATACACATTAATTAAATATTATTAATATGCATAACAAAGTTATTATTTGCTTCAAACGTTCGATAGACGTTGATCGATTGCTGCTTCGGCTAATCGACGGTTGCCTAGCAATAAACAATGTAATCGACCGCCGATAGCTGCTATTGATCGAATGGTATAATAAAAACTGTCGTTCGCCGTCGACTTCTTCGAAGATCAATTTCTTCTACTACCTAAAAAAAATTGTTTAAGCGGCCAATCAGGCATTTATTTACTTTCTTCTGCGACATTCAAAATTATTTCTCCAGCTAAAAAAGGGAGCGAAGTCGTCGAAAGATCTGCTTCTGAAAATGAACTATATGTAATTTTTTAACTTAGCCCTCTCAGGTGTTAATTTTTTTTCGCTAACTATAAAACTGTTATAATAGCTTCACAATAATTTACAATATTTTTTCATGAGAGTGCCTGCAAGATTCGCTTGCGTAAAATGTATGAAATAAATTGCCAGGAGCCGCACCATGACGTTTTAACCACTGTAATGCCATTTAAAAAACACAAGATGTGCTACTATTGGTAAAAGCACTGTTAATACTTAATTTGATAGAATTTTTGTAATATTTAAAGCTAATTTTAGCTTTGCTATGCATTTATTTAATATAATATTAAAGTTGAAAAAAACAAGTAATGGTTCGTCTAGCTAAGGTATATACCTACGACGCTGGCACAAAGAGTTGAGAAATTTCGAGTCCAGCAGCATACGAATCCATAGCTGAATTGGCAAAGCACTTGGGGCGTATACCCAGGGGGTGCAGGTTCGAGTCTTGCTTGATAGAATTTGTTGGTCATATATTAATTTTTCTGTTTCTGTAATTCCAGAGGCAGTTCCAGTAGGCTGGGCGAGCGGCACGACCCGCAGTGGTACATCGACTCTGCGTACGCGTCTTCCCTCAAAGTATCACTACGGTTACCCACCAGACAGTTCTTAGAAGGTATGTAAAAAAAAAATACATAATTATATATAATATATATTTTTTATTTTGTCACAAATATTATATTATATTTTTTTATATCTTGAATAAAAACCATCTTCTTTCTCTCATATGATTGGTCACTATGACAGCGCTCTATATTGGGTACAAAAACAATTTTTGAGTTAAAATAGCGTGCTTCAAAATTTTCAATCGATGAGTTAAAATTCACTCAAAAAATGGGTTTTTGAAAAACTTGGCCGTGTCTTTAAATATTGCAATACAACATGATATAAATGTTTAAATCATAATTTCTTTAGTAACAAAAGTGTTCGTAGACATTCATAAATATCCGTTTTATCTATAATTATGCAATTTCAGACTTCTACAAACCATCGTTCCGTCTAGGAGATATCAGGCGATACATAATGGGTATGATTGTTTGTCCCACCCACAGTTTACGGACAACGAAATGTCTGACTGTGTTTTGTATCAATTTCTTTTTTTATTCTATGTAATTACAATCTTTCACTCTATGTCGGTATATTACGTCCCACGTTTTTGCGCCCCATTGTAAATAAATTATTTGTCATGTGATCGTGTTATGTTTGGTTTTACATTTGATATTGGAGAACATAATATTCATTATACCACGAACCCTATTTACTCATTTGAAGACAGCGCCATCTATTGATCAGGCACCGAACTAAATGGTATCATGACGTTGTTGGTGCGTAATTTGAAAGTTGTTTAGCATTTTGTCACGAGATGTCGCTACTGAGAAATTGTACGTTTTCATTCGATCATATTTTAAGTAAGGAATTTAATTATGAGATAACGATAACATAAATATTTAAAAATATATTACATTTCTACTCAATTAAATTAAAAAGAATTATCGGTCTAATATTAAATATGTCTTGCGTCTGAACGTGAAATCACAAAGAGGTTATCTGGAGCACCCAGCAAAGCTGCACGCACAGCTTTGCTGGGTGCTCCAGGTGAATTCTGTCAAGATAAATGTAGAAATAATTATTAGGATTAGCAGCCTGGGCATCAAAACCCGAAAAGACAACTCATGCCAGTAGTAGATCTTAAATATATAATACAAACGCAGCGCTTGCCTCAACCGCGTTCAAAAAAGCTCTTAACTGTCGATGTTTCAGTGAACGGTATAAAGGCGCACAAAAATGTCGGTTCATATTAAAAGTATTAGTAATATTATTAGGTATAACACACACCTGTTCTCATAAACTAACGTGTCGACGTCAAACTTTTAATTTCGTGTTACCAACATAAATTTCTTTTGATATTATTTTTAACAATATATTAGTTGTATTTTAGCAAGTATTTTTGTCGTGTGGTCGTCGTAGTTAACGTAGTTCGGTTCATCAGATCAGCTGAAGACTTTTATAAAGTTTCAGTCATGAATTTTAATTTGATAAACGTTTCATAAAGCAGCGATAGCCGAGTGGGACACCGTAGGACTGCGAAGTCAAAGGTCTCGGTTCAAACCCACGGCACACACCTCTGTCAATAAATCGTTAAGATTCGTCCTATTGAAGATATGTGTGTATTATCATATGAATCGTCGCTTGCTGACGGTGAAGGAAATCATCGTGAGGAAACCTGCATGCCTGAGTGTGCAAGTGATCCGCACTTAGCCAGGGTTGTGGACTATGGCCTAACCCTTCTCATCATACGAAGGACATGTACTACTAGTTCAGGGGCCAGAGGACTCATACCTAATTGTGTAATTTTTTATGTCAATAAAATTTATTATTCCTCTTTATTTATCTTTAAACTTATCTTATATATTTTTAAATATGATTTATAAAAAATACAAAAAAAACATTTAAAAATATAAAAAACAGTGTCCCACCGACATCAGGTGCAGTCAAATTTATTATTATTATTATTATTATTAGAAACAGGGCTGATATTATTATTCATAAACTAAAGTTTAAAGCTAAGCGACAGACTACAATCTAAAACAATATTTAGGTTGAAAAATTAGGAATCTAGTAAGACTCGATCCTGCACCCCCCGCTTATACGCTCCAGGTGCTTTGCCAGCTAAGCCATGGCTTCGTATGCCGCTAGATTTGAAATTTCTCAACCCTTTTAGTGCTAACGTACTAGGTAAATATAAAGACAAACCTTACATGGTTACAGCGCCATATTGTATATATTACAAAAAGGCATAGCATAACTATAATTTGCAATAAAATATTACAAGCTTTTAATCTCTCTGTCCCGCTCAAATATTTAATGAAAGAGAGAAATGAAAATACGGTTTTAACCGTAGATTAAAAAATTCAGTCAAATGAGACCTTTAGGAGAAAAGATCGTGAAATGTTTAAGTTTGAATATATCGTCACCTCCACGGTCATTAAATGCTAAACAAAATCCTTCGCTGGCACATCCGATGGCAAATTGGTAAGTTTACTATGATGCAGATTTGAAAATTATAATAAAATGTTTTTCCTTTTGTCACAATGCTACTTACGCACTCACTGGGCGCATCAGAATTATCAGCGCTGCGGTGCTTTTAGCGCTGCAGTATTGTTCTGAGATGCGTACCTTTTCTGGCATTATGAATAATATTTAAGAATTATTTAGTTTTAGACGCTTTGTAATGTTATTTTTCTTATGCCAGAATAAAATGATTAATTTCTTTTATTTCTTTATTCAGACAATCTCAATGCTATAAACTTCAGAATAAGAAATAGGTAGATAAATTTGCCACAATGTATGGTTATCACATTATGTACAGTTTTTCTTCACAACTTCGATTCCTCAAAAACTGCAGATTCGTAAGTTTACCATAGAGGAGATGAGAGTAGAGGAGAGGAGGCCGTAGCCATTTTTTATCAATGTGTTGGATATACCTGTCTACACAACGTTTAGTAGGTATGAAGTGCCATTAATAGATGACAATATTTTTACGAGCACTTAAACTATTTGCTACAATAAATGCTCAGATGATTTAATAGTATTATCAGTGTGTAAATCCATGCCATTAAAAACGGAATTATGACGTTTTATATTGAATCATTGCTGCATAAAAATATATGGTTATTATATACAGTTACAAAAAGCCTGCCTCGATGGTTAAGTGGTTAGTGAATGCCCCGTAGATCTTAATTCGAGGTCTCGGGTTCGATTCCCGAGTCGGACAAAGTGTTATTTGTGAACTTTCCGCCAGGAAATTCACTATAGCAGCATGGCGATAGGCTCAATCCCTATATCATGGGACCTAAAATAAAACAGGTGAAGTGTGGGTGTTGTATACCTCGGCCACACCCTTCTGCGTAATATAGGCGTGATGTTAAGTTATGAAAAAAAATAAAAAATACGAATCATTTCGAGAAATTAAGTTACTCAAAATTGTCAAATAAAATGCTTTCATGAAATCATAATTATTGATTTTGTTCGCTAATTAGGTGATAAATATGTTTGATATTCAAATAACTCTAATTTATCACATAATATACGTGATATACGTCATTATTATATAAAGAAATAAAAACTAATTGATAGTTATTGGCAATCAAAGCTCGCGGAATGTTCTTCAATAAATATGACGCTCACTTCGATGGCTCAAAAACATCTTGTTTCTATAATTATATATTATAGACACGGGTCTTAATCGCGTAAATATTTTTAAGGTATAAATACCTCCTTGCTCGACTGTTTCGATCGAGTCACACCGATCGTGGTCACGAGCTAACTGGTGAAGGCTCAGCGTCGTCTCCGTGAAGCGAGGGTTTTGTTCACTACCCTCACTTGGTCGTCACAATTTTTATTTTTGTCCACATTGTCGGTATTTCTGCACACAACACTGACGACGTCTTTAGACTGATGCGTATCATTACGGCAACGATTGCATTTGGCGATGACAGGGTTCCAGGCTGTGGAGAGTCGGTATCCATCTTCGCGGTTGAAATTTTTGTATTTTTTGATTTCAACCGCTTCACGTACTATTCTGGAGTAATAGTGACGCTCAGTAGATAGAACCTGTGGTTTATGTAGTTCGATCCAGTGGTTGGTCCCTGACTCCAACAAATGTTCCGCAATAGCCGACTTGTGGATCTGACGGTTTTTAACAGCCGTGATATGCTCCTTGACCCGTTCTGCGATTGTTCTTTTGGTCTGTCCGATATAGGAGCTACCACAACTGCAATCCACTTTAAACACACCGGGTGTCTGTAGAGGAATGACATCTTTCGGGGTTCGCAGGTGATTCGCTACTTTGGAGAGCGGACTATATACAGTCTTGATGGAGTACCTGTTAAGTACTGTTCCAATTTTGTCCGTCACTCCTTTTAGGTATGGCATGAAAGCTGGCGCTCTGTTTACCCCGGGCTGACGTTCTTTTCTCTTTGGACGTTTTACGACGCTCCTGAATCCGTTGCGCTCGAGTACCTCCTGAACATGTGTGAGCTCACATTCCAAATGTTCAGGGTCACAAAGGTCATAGGCTCTGTTAGGTAGTGACGCAACAACGGATTGTAGCTGACGCGGGTGGTGGTGCGACTGGGCGTTTAGATACCTGTCCGTGTGCGTGGGTTTTCGATACACAGTGTGGCCCAAGGTACCATCTTCTCTCACCATAATTTTCACGTCAAGAAAGGCCAACGACCTGCCAGATTCCATTTCATAGGTAAATCTAATGTTCGGGTGAATGGCATTCAGGTGGTTAGATAGATGTTCTACTTCCTGTTTGTTTCCCTTCATAATGCAGTACACGTCGTCGACATACCTCTTCTGTCAATAATCGAAATGCGGGAGCTGCATTAGTGTGGTACCGCAATAAGTATCCGTTGCGGCATGTGCCAACAAGAAAGGTTATTACAAATCTTTTGAAAAACCTGGAATTGCAGGGTTCTTTCAAAATACGCTTCTAATAAGTCAATTTTTTCACGATTAGAAGACATTTTAGCGAAAATCCTTAATTAATAACTCATACGAAGTTTCTCAGCTGAAACTAAGTATAACACACAGATTTTCGAATCAAATTCGAAATTTGAGGGTAAAAATTCTTTTTATTTACTTTACAGTCAATTCTACCCACTTCCAGGCCATAACAAAAAGTTAGACCATCGTAGAAATTCGTTTCTGTTGCCGAAATGTATGGGAAACGTTTTTGGCGATTTCTGTCTTTTCTAGTACTGAAAGCTAAAATGGTCCCATAGAGTTTTTTGATCTCCACATGAAATAGAATCGATTGGCATAAAAAAAAAAATTGAACTTTTTGCATTTTTTTTGCTAACTGTAAGTTTTTTACAAAATCTGTGAATGCAGTTCAAAATGTCCCAAAAAGTTAGGGAAGGTCTTTTAAGAACGTTTTGCTGTAACTGCAACGGTTAAGGTACTTGCCCTTACTGCCCCGTTTCAAAAATACACCCTGTATATCGAACATGGCGGCAACCCTAACATTCTTCTGGGTGTCATTTTTAGACGTTTCGGGTAATTAAGAAGATACTTCCTGTGTTCAACATCGCGAAAAAATGGTGGACGTCTCAGTGTAGCTATTTTGTAGTCTAGATGTCCATGGGTTCGTGGGTGTAAGGGAAGAGTCAGATTTTTATTGTTTTCTTGTGTAAAATAAATTACTGCAGAGTCAGTTGCAAGTAGAAGTGAAGTTTACGTATCGTTAGATTAGATATATACATACCATATCTACACACTGACTAATATATCGATAAACTCATTCCTGTCCATCCAAAGGTTGCCTAGAAAAGATCACTTAATAGGGCCGCCCTTCTATAAATTGTATTTAATCTGTGTGTACAATAAAAAAAAAATCTATCTATCAATCTATATATAATTTAGGTTTAGGCTTCATATATACCTATAAACTTCTTGGTAATTTATAAGAATAAAACCTAGGATAAAAAAAAATGGTACAAAAGAATAAATAAAAACGGTATTTTTTCAATGGGTTCTATTTCTTATATAATTGCTAGAATAATATTTTACATAGCCTAAAAAAGGAATGTTTCGTTTCTGGGCCAGCTAGGTCAGTAATACTATGGATAAATAAATAGGCCAGTGTCACAACTTTCTTTGCAAAAGCAACTATTAAATCCACTGGATTTTTTTTTATAACTTGTCAAATTGCCCACTGGTAATGAAGGGAAACAGACAAACCGTGGGATTTCCGGAGCTGTCCTACTTCCAGATATAAAATTATATATTAAATAGACTTTTTTATAACTAAAAATTCGTCTACGTAGACTTGTTATTTTTTAGGAAACTACCATTTCATTTTTGTTAAATAGTAAAGTAATAGAAGAAAAAGTAATTATAGTTCATCACGGACCGACTTTGTTGCAACATCCCAATGCGTAAGGGAATTCTGCCTATGGACTGCTTTAATATGTGCTTTATGTTAAACTACAACTCCTTTGCGGTTTCCTCTGTTTTACCGTGAGTCACCAAGCTACTTAACCCCATCGCGATAGCCGGTCAGTTTAAGTGGACGTTGCCGTAAAAACTTTATCAACAATTTTAAGAACCCCATACTGTAGACTCGGCAAAATCAGGACAGTACAAAAGGTAATCTTGCTTTATTGGCATACAATTGAAAATGAAAATGAAAAAATGTTTATTCCTTACCAATTTCACATCAATCAATCAATTGAAATCATATCGTATTCTGACATTGTATTTGTGAGGTGGTTTTAATGTTTATCTATTGTATTTTAATACAAAAACCATTGAACAGATTCAAATACAGAGACCAATTTACAAAGGCACTCAGAGGTTTGCTTACTAAGATTAACACAAAGCATATTTTTATCGACATTATCCGCCAAAAAAGCCGCGGAAAAAAGCTAGTGTGAGTATAAAACTAAACTCACAAGATGATGAAACAGATGGTCCTTTCAGTAGGTTCCTTCCCCCTCCCACCTCACCCCCTTGGGCCATTTACCTGCTAACACAACAACCTAGGAACTAGCAGCAAAAATACATTAAAAATTGTAACAAGTCGAATACAGTTATAATAAATTGTATCAATATCTAAATATATCGTAAGTGACGCTCCTAGGCGCCTTGTGACTCAGTAACGAGACATATTGAATGCTTTTACACTTTTTTTCTACATTCTGAAACATTGCCAAAGCTTGTATGACGTTTTATTATATTAAATATTATAATTATATAGGCGTGGTCTGCATGAAAGCGGTGAGTATAGCGAATAGGTGAAACGCTACCGCACCGCACTTAGAGCGCTTCCTGCATAGAACTAACGTATGATTTTTTTTAATTTGTTTATATTATTATTTATTTTATTAATTATTATTACTTAAAATTTATGTTCTGACTCTGGGTTTGATCTGTGTGTGTGAAATGTATTTTTGTGAACACCTCCGCGACGCGGGAGTAATACATAGTGCGGACGTCGTTAAGAAAAAAGTTTTTTTAAATGTATATTAGGCTGTTTGGCTTACTTGTTATACTGTATTTATCTTCTCAAAAGAGCATGCTTAGATATGATAGCTCAAAATAAACAATTCCGCACTCGCTCTCAGTGCGACCACGCCTGATTCCCCGATCGCCTAGATTCCGTATATTCTAAGCTCGCAAGACATTTTATATATTAATAATTTGGCATCGTCTGCAACTTTGCTATATACTATTAAACTGCAGTTCTATCAAGTAATTTATGCGTTTCTTGAGAATAACTGTATGTTCGGGATTATCATTGCATGTTACGAGGAAAGTGATTTTGTGACTGTTCAGTTTTGTGGTATTTTAATTAGATTTGTGACGATCTTGTTACATTGCTGTGTTATATAATTGGAATGAGATCAAGTAGTACAGTCGTAATTCAATGTTACAAATTAATTCTGATTCTCGTTTGAATTCTGACTCTATATCTTCGATTACAAAAGGCAATCAACCTTTCTATTTTGTATACTTTACAGATTATTTTTCAATTGTTTTACGGCTAAATCAAAAAATTATTATGCTTCACTAAAGCCGATAATACCTTAGTAGAAGGCATAATGGTCTAGTACTTTGAAATAACAACAACACATACTCAATGGGAAAGATTACCTGTTACATAGTTAAAAATGCAGTCATCCAAAACCACTACCAAAAAAACCTACAAAAAGAATTTCTCAGATCGGTCCAGGCGTCTTCGAGTAATCAGGGAAAACCAATAAAATAAAAATAAAAACTAATTATAAACCTTTTCCTTTTTTTTATTTGTTTAATAATAAAGTTTTAAAGTTAAATTGTTTCCCAAACTGTGTAACTCTATAAATATGCTTTGTGTTAACTTTATGCGCTCGACAACTTATCAAAAGAATAAACGACATCTGATGGCTGGGCCTTCATTAATCTAGCTAATCTTTTGTGTATGCTTATGGTCTCTTGGTCGCTCCACGTAAAATACTGATATCTAATTGAATTCGTTTGTCAAGCAGCAAGTTTGGTAGATTATGAGCTTTAGAGCAGCTAACACTTACAATTAGTTGGAGAACCAGTGAATGCATTTGTTTTACATGTCATAAGAATAATACCCTTTACTGTTAATTCCTCCCTCATAATCATGATAGTCGAGATACCATCATAATGATATGATATTCGTATTCGTTCATCTTGGCACGTCCCCCGGTGACTCACCACATCAAAATATCTATGTCTGCGTGTCACAGCTTCCAGAATATTGGACTAACACTAGCAAATAGTTTTGAATTAAAAACTGAGGTATGCTATATATTTACTTAAAAACATGTGGATAGACGGTAGCTTCATTGACTATGCAAGGTTTATCGCTGACCCATGGTAAAAGGGTCGTAATAGTTACGAAGAAAAAAAACGTAATCAAAAATGTTTTATAAATTCTGGTATCATTATTATGTGATTTCAATAACAATTTATACCTAATACATTAGACTCGGCAACTTTACATTAGATTTAAAAAATAATAGAAGAAGGAGAAAGAAAGAAAGAAAATTATTTTAATTCGAGCACAGATCTTCAAACTAAATACACAGAAAAAAAAAAACAAAATAAATTAAAAGCAGAATAAAAATAAAAAAATAAAATAGAAGTAACATCCGTCACGAGTATCCGAGCAGGAATTGGAATATCGCTCATCGTTATGCTTTACAGCGCTTGCATTGTTGCAAGACACCGCAAAGCGCTGGCATTCTGCGTTAACCCACGCGGTGACGCCAGACGTTCATCGCAATAATAAATAAAATATAATATATAAAATACATCATTTTTAGTCAATCTGCATGACATAATTAACTGAAGATACAACGAATAATCCTCGGCTTACATATTAATTGACTGACGTACTTAAGAGCGGTTAAAGACTATTCGTTAAAAGCACAATGCGAGACCAGCTTTTACTGGGAATGTATTACGATATGTAGCCGTGTGTACTACCTACATTATTTGTGGTGAAAACTTAATAAATCACCTATTCATAAATCCGTAAACACACCAATTCTTCACTGAAAGTCGTGTTGTAAGTAATATGTATTGGGTATTTGGATTTTTCTGATGGTTTAAGTGTTGCAGAGTAATTTTTTGATTTTACACGTATTTTATGTTGGACTTCTGATGTAAATTAGCTGAAAGTTAAAAATACGAGTGGAGTTTTATGTGAATGAATTTCTTTTATATCGTGTAGAAGTCATTGAGTAGGTATTAGACGGTAGAAATGGATCGACGGTAGAATGAAGTGTTTTTCAAGATTCATATATTGTAAGTATAAAAAGGTTATTTAATTTTATAGGAGAATAGTAGGAAATATGGAATAATGGAAGATCACCTGTCAGTATCAAGAGAAGTTTCCTGAAAATACATGATAGAGTAGAAGACCAGAATTTGAGAATAAAACCTTACTAACCATATTTTGACGAAAGTCTACAACCAGTGCGTTCTACCTGTTATGACCTACGGTGCCGAGACATGGACATTAACGGTTGCACTAGTCCACAAATTTAAAGTCGCGCAGCGGGCTATGGAGCGAGCTATGCTCGGAGTTTCTTTGAAGGATAAAATTCGTAATGAGGTCATCCGACAAAGAACCAAAGTAACCGACATAGCTCGCAAAATAAGCTCGCTGAAGTGGCAGTGGACTGGTCACGTTTGCCGACGGACCGACAGCCGTTGGAGCAAACGAGTCCTGGAATGGAGACCGCGACTCGGCAAACGTAAGGTGGGTCGCCCCCCTGCCAGGTGGACTGACGACCTGTAGAAGGTCGCTGATGGGGAAGGGAGTGGATGCGGAAGGCGCAGGATCGGGTGTGGTGGCGCACATTGAGTGAGGCCTATGTCCAGCAGTGGACTACGAGAGGCTAAATGATGAACCATATTTTTACTCACCGAAAAAATTCTACTTCGACTACTGCCTTTCTGGGATCTTCAAATACCTCAGTACAATATTTCACGATGATCGGTTCTGTAGCTTCGTAGCTTAATTAGTACAAACAAACAAACAAAAATTAATACTCCTTTAAAATATTAGTGTACGGCCGAACTGCCTGAGCAGAAGCAGGCCCGGGAAAGTGGCACAACGTGTTCCTCGCGCGCCTTACATAAGGATCCCTCCTTATAGGGCACACTACGTCGAGACCGCTAGTAAGCACTATGGTGGAGATTCTACTCGTTTACGTCGACGAATCGACGGAACACATTGGGTTTTAGTCTGTACAACTCGGACATAACGAGCGACTCTGCCCAGGTCGGTGGTATACGTTAGGAATTTCCTAGTATAAAAGAAAGGAAATTTAAAAAACCTCATTCACATTCATTCTCTGTTATAAGATTTAATATCTATCTCTAAAATTAAAACATTTCTCGAAGAGCTTAATCTATTTTATTAACTTTTTATTTAAAAGTTGCCTGTGACGAATGTATATTTGTTATTTGCATGTGCCATTAGAAATGACACTCATAAAACTACATTATAAATACCACAGTTTTTATAATAAAAATAACAAGCAGTCTCTCTATCTATCTGGTTGTAACTGCAAAGATTTACAAATAATTGAAGCTGCATCTTGTACTTGAATTAAAGAGATTCGGTTCAGAGATATTTATTTTCTCAAAAGAACTACAGAGAAAAACAAACAATTTTTGAGTAATAGGTACTCTTAAAAATATTTTAAAACATGACTGTGGCTTAAAACTGTTTCTTAATATGTTCCTCCAGACGTTTTTTAAATAAATTTATTGTTTTACTGGTGGTTATCTCTTCAGGTAATCTATTATATAGCTGCGCCCCTTCGTATAGAATATTCTTCTTCCCGTATTTGGTTCTGGGTTTCTGGAGTTCTAGTTTGTTATGTCGTCTGGTGTTATATTTGTGGGTTTTTTTTTAATTGTAGTTGTGAATGGGTATCTTCTGTCAAAATTTTTCTTACTAATATACAAGTTTTATATCTGTGAAGTTGGTTGAGATTTGCATTAACTAACAGAAAAATACATTAAAAATACATTAAAATCATAAAAAATACTGTTAAAGTTAGGAATTTGGAGCAATGGTTTTCGATCTGTTTGTCCAGAGCGATCAAAAGCTGGGTATAACAAAGTCTGATGAAAATGGGGCTTAAAATTGAGTGATTAAATTCGAGCTTGAAATTATAGTAACCTCGTTGCCGTAGCCCTTTGATGCAATAACGCAATCTTTTATGTTTATTCATGGACCATAATTATTACACCTTGTGGTAAGCTAGTCTTCTCATTTTCAATAAAAATATATATCTCATAACGAAGGATAAGTTATATGCATAGATATCAGCCTCAGATACAAGACTTTAATTACGTCCCATTTTCTCAATCTTAAAGCTGATTTCACCAACGTGTTAAACTTAGTTTATCGCTAAGACACAGTTTTCAAACTACTGCCCCTAAATTAAGTTTGATAAAAATGGGGTTTAATCCGAGGTTTACACTGAGCTACGGCTTTCTTTAACTCCGTCCCTTTCAAACATTGCATAAGAGAGAGAGCGAATCGATCAAATCAAATCAAATCAAAATCTTTTATTCGTTAAAATGTGGTTTTCACAGGTGTTAGGTTAACATTAAATTTAGCACTGCTCATTTGCTATCTTACTTGTATAGCATACAAATATAAAATATAAAATAAATTTATAAACTAAGAATAATAATTAAAAATTTAAACTAACACACCATAACAGACCAAAAAAGAAAAAATATAATTCTTAAATCATTTGCTATTAATTATTTCCACAAAACAACACAACATTATATTTTGCAGCTTAAATATTAATTTACAGTATAAAAACATTTTTCATTTAAAAATCTGAATAATTCTTTTCTAAATTTATGTGTTGGTAAATTACGGACATCTTGAGGAAGGTGATTATAGATACGGATCGGTTTAGTTAAACGTCGGTTAAACACGGTGGTGAAATCAGGGTTTAAGGGACAGTAATATTCATAATGTGAAGGCCAGACAGTAGCGTTTATACCACGAATTCACGGCTACCGATCAACCTATATTGCCAGCATAAGATGGTCTCCCGTTGTATAGACTTTCTATACAACACAAGACCAGCTTATATTGGCAATGTATAGGTTGACCAGTAACCGTGTGTACAAGCCGCGTATTATTTTATTTTTATATTAATGTTACGCCAAATTACGCGTTTTTATTAGGTAGGATATTTCAGTCTTCAGGCATGTGTTGCTAAGTATAATTTGGGAAAATTACTGGATAGACGTGGGTTCGAACCTGAGTGGGGTAAACAGGTGGTGTAGGTCATTAAAGTAAATGCAGTTTGCAAATTGTAACTATGGTGATGGAGCTAATAATGTAGCTAATAGTGTAATACAAATGTCTGTTCACCTACGAAAGAGAAATGGCCATTGCATATTTGACTGAGCTTATGTAGAGTTAGTGAATTAAAGGTAAATCCAAATCGCCGTGTTTTCTAATTAATGTAATGAAATTAACTTTAATATCATTGAGTTTTGACCTATTTTTAAAGATAAATCATATCTTAAACACTTAAATGTATTAATACTAATATATTAATTATTAAAATCATTAATTGAGTTATATAAAAACTGAAAAATAAAAAAAAAAATTGAAAAAGTGTGCGACACCAAACATGCATTTTAGTGAATTAGATATGATTTGTCTATAATAATAGATAAAAACTTAATGATATTGAAGATTAACCCATATTACTTTTGTATGGAACACAGGTAAGCAATTGTATGCCCTTAAGGGCGTGTAGAGTTAAAAACTTTCTTTAAATTATATCCGATAAATTTTGACACTGCCATTCATATGTAATTGAAAAAATTTACATAAAAATGTTTTCGTGGGATTAAATTACAAAATATTACACATACTTAAACATAACATCACGCCTATATTACCCAGAAGGGTGTGGCAGAGGTTTGCAACCCACATTTCAATCGCCTCGCCGCTTTCCACTGCACTGGTGTTGTTGGTTCGATCCCCACATGGGACAAATCTTTGTGTAATTCGCAAATATTTGTTCTGAGACTGGGTGTGCTTGTGTGAGTAAATGTGTGTATTTGGCCTTGTCATTGGGACCATTGGATAGTGTAATTGCTTCTAGCGTTCTATCTAATGTAAAAATCCAAATTTATCTTTATCTTTATTTCACCTATTATATTCAGTTTCCATAGGATAGGGGATGAACCCTATACCGGGCACAATTTAAACTCCGTGGTGCTATAGTGAATTTTTTGACGGAAAATTCACAAATAGCTTTGCCCGACCTGGTAATCGAACCCGAGACCTCGCGGTGAGAGGTGCATACACTAACCACTAGACCATCGAGGCCGTTACACTTATTTTTCAAAAATGTACACATAACTAGAGCTGGAAGTAAAGATACATACTTTCCAACTCCAACTACCTATATACTTCTGATTAAATTCGTTGCGGGTTCCAAGACAATTTTAACTCTCCCCGGGATTGCCCGTGTGTCATGCACGGTGCCTTTCAGTTGGTTACCGCTGTAGATCCTGTCGTCACAGGAGTCACAGTGGTGGGGGTGTGGGTGGGATTATATCCCGTAAAAAAAATAACTAGAGCTGCCGCAATCGTAACCCAATCTCTAGCTACCGGGATACAACACAATTAGCTAACAACGATCTTCTCAAAACATCTTTTTCTAACCACATAAACAATCATGAAACGTTTGTAGTACCACAAAAGTAGCTTTTAACATTCTTACACTACCAATTGCTCGTATAAACGTCACAGCTTCAAAGAGTCACTCAGCGCAATCATAACACGCAAACCCATCCAATTTATGACCGGCATGGAGGCGCCTGCGTGTTATATGTGTCCGTCATGTTTTGCAACATACTGTCCTTCCAAATAGTAAAGAAGAAATTAAACAAGAAAATATAACTGTTTTAGTTTATTAGAATCATGTTAACTTAATAATATAATAATAAACCGCCTGCCTATTTTGCCGAGTAATTTACATGTGCTATTAGGGCAGGCGACATAGTGCATCCATAGTACTAGATTTCATTTAATTAGCCATTCACCACAATAGATCCGATTATTTAGTTTCCATTTTTCTGCAATAGTTCTACACGAACCGGGGACTGTCCTTGGGTGCATTTATATAGTGTGAACAGGGATAGTCGTCGGTTTGTGTCCCATTTCACATTTAGATTAAAATGTTTATCAGGCCTCTGCGCTGTTGGCTTTGGCCCCACGCATGCCTTCCAAAGTACCGGGACTCCAACGTCCCGTGTTATGGGAACATAAACAACATAATAATAATAAATTGTTTATTCTCTCTTTACAAAAGGTCTAATAATTAGATTAGTTTGTAGTCATCAGTTTATTTTACCTTATGTGAGAGACTGGTGCCTGATGTAGGTTTTGAGTAAAAACCTGTGTTATACAGGTCACCAGTGCCCACCCTCGGTTATATATTAATCAGTTTTCTGATGAGAAGAAAAAAAAAAAAAAAAACTATAACTAAAAATCTGATATTATCTGATACGAGAGCAAAACGATACAGTAGGTACAGATTTAAGGGTACCTTAGGTAGGTACCTAAAAACAAAACAATGAAAAACAAATAATAATTTTAAAAAGAAAGAAATCTGCTAACATTTCTATATAATAATATTATTAATTATTATAATTATAGGTATAAAATATTTTACAGGCATTAAAAATAAATAATAAAAAGAACAAAAGCATACCTAACTATTTACACCTGGAAGATATAAAACTAAGAAAAATTAAAAATTTAAAAAGTTATGCGTCAAAAATACTTCACATCAATGTCAAATGCAGGTGACGTGCCCAGAAGGCTGGCGGCATTGCCGCGTTGAATTGCAATGATCAACCTTTGAGCAAAGTAAAAACCAGCCTTCTGACCACGTGAAGTGTCGATCAGTCTTTTTGATATCTCTTTAAAAAGAGAATGGGTGCTCGGGCCCCATGACCCTAGCGTCTCGACCCCAAACGGCTCAAATATGAAATATATAATGTAAGTAAGTAAAGTAAAGTAAAGTAAGTAAGTAAAGTAGTAGCCATATAGCAATAGTAGCAAATGCTACGGGCCCCGCGATTTGGAGGGCCCCGCGCTTCAACGCTTGTCTGACCGTAAAAATAATTAAATTTAAATAGTAGCGTAAATATATTGGATGCCTAAAAGGGATATGAAAGCATATCATACAAGTGGTTTTGGAGTATTTTGGCAGCTAAAAATACTTCCAACAAAATATATTCTGAAAAAATCCTCAGTAATGGTAAGTGCTTACAAAGACGATTTGGAGAACAACCTAGGCAATGAGTTAGTAACTTAATTTAAAAATCACGCAAACAACGGCAATCTACGCACTTACTTGATCTACAACCTGTTAATTCTACCTTTATGTCACTACAGGTAGAACCAATCGCCTTGACCACTATTTATGAGTAAAACGAGCCAGATATCAAAGGAATGACTCATAAACCGCTTAGACACTTCCCTTAACGATGCGATGACATGTTTAAGCTCCACCCGATGACAAAAGGAGACAACGATTCAACAGCTCATAATTTACGGCGATCAGTTTACGTCGAACGATGAATATTCATATTTTGTTTACAATATTATAAAATTGTAGACCGTAGGACTGCGAAGTCAAAGGTCTCGGGTTCGAACCCACGACACACACCTCCGTCAGTAAATCGTTAAGATTCGTCGTTCGAAGATACGTGTGAATTTATCATATAAATTATTGCTTGCTAACGGTGAAGGAAAACATCGTGAGGAAACCTGCATGCCTGAGAGTGCCTAAAAAGTATTTGAGGTCGTGTGAAGTCTACCAATCCGCACTTGACCAGCGAGGTGGACTATGGCCTAACCCTTCTCTTGATGAGTATCTAGTCAGTTATTTGCACATAAAAATTTATCGTAATCGGTTCAGCCGTTTTGAAGATTAGACATTTAAAAGCTGTATTTTAGGCATAAGTATCGTGCAAATAACTATATCTACTAAAACATTGTTATTTTGAAATTAAAAACAGACACTTCAATTTTATTTATTTGTATTGATAACTAAAGCATAATTTTCTCTCTTAATTAAAATTAATTAGTCCAGCGCTGCACTCAAATATGTCAAGGCATATTCCATTCTGGATATGTACCAAATTCTGTACTCGGTAAACATCGATTAATAACGCCGAACTGCGGTATTTCTGTCCTTTACATTAATGTACTGCGTAACGTAAGGGATTTAAGAGTTTTTAGCGTATTATTGCGGTCGTTACCCTAAGGGGTATAAGGAGACTAAATGTTACACACGTCTTTGGGAAGTTGAATTTTTACTCAACTACGGCGAAGTCAAAAGGAAGGGTATTGATTTTGGCAGTCTATGTATGTATCCACCGTACCGCCTAAACTACGGAACAGATTTTAATTAATGAGGTGTCAATAGATTTGTAAGAATACAATACAATACGTCTATATTATGTCAGTTTTTTACATTTTCTTAATAGGTCGGGTGACATAGGCTATATAAATTTTATTAAAATTATATATATAACGGCATTATAACGTCAGATTCTATCATAAAAAAAAAACATAATCATGAGTTTGGTATTAAATGAAAGGTCTTGGCGAGCACATCACAAATATGTATACTAATCATTTTGCTTAAGTTAAAATCTATAGTTCAAATGCGGTCCTACAGTTCTCGCGGTCCTCTCTGCGTAGCAAATCAACATTAAGTACAAAATTATATTATTACGTAGTAGTTTTGAAACTAAATTTTATATTAGTAATACATTCCTATTACTTTTGTAAACCATAATATATTAGCAGCCCTGTATTTAATACATGTCCCACTGCTGGGCTCGGGCCTCTTCCATAGTCCACCACGCTGGCCAAGTGCGGATTGGTAGACTTCACACGACCTCAAATACTTTTTAGGCACTCTCAGGCATGCAGGTTTCCTCACGATGTTTTCCTTCACCGTTAGCGAGCGATAATTTATATGATAAATATACACATATCTTCGAAAAGACGAATCTTAACGATTTACTGACAGAGGTGTGTGCCATGGGTTCGAACCCGAGATCTTTGACTTCGCAGTCCTACGGTTTCCCACGCGGCTATCGCTGCTCTTAAAAACTATAATATCAACATTTTATCTATTCAGGTCCTTAGGTTTAGTCGGGATTTTTTTAAGTCAGAGTCAGACCTTTATTTTACTTAAAAATACAAATAATTAAAGCTTAAGGGAAAATTGCTTTGATTTGAAAGATGAAAGTGCTATCAACGGATCGTCCAGTTGTTTGAAATACCAATGTACTGAGTGACATCCTGCCGAGTTCTATTAGAAATCTTTGAACTAATTACACGACGTAAAGCTTAAAATTGTTAGGACAATCTGATTGATGCACTTTAGTGAGGTTTGATCGTACTGTGATGGAAACCAATTAACCAGAGTACAGTATTGTAGAGAGATAAAATTAGGAATTGGTAAGTTGTATAGTTGTTGGGATAAAGCTAAAGTTAAATGATTTGTAATGTTTTTAAAATGAATTGATGAGTTGAAATCGAATCAACTCGGAAGCTGAATATTAAGGTACGATTGCACCTTTTTAATTCAAGGTACCAGAAGGCTGGTTTCTACTTTGGACAAAGGATCAGCATTGCCATACAACGTGGCAATGCCGCCAGCCTTCTGGGCACGTTACCTGCGGTCGACATCGATGCGGATGTATTTTTGACACCTGAACTTTTTATTAAATGTATTTTATTTAATAAGTTTGTATTATAATTTTTTGTTGCATGTATATATAAGTATAGTTAGGTATTCACTTTCTTAAATGTATAGTTGTAAATATTAAAGTATAGATTTTACAGTTTTATTCAAGGTTGAATAAATATACATTTATTTTAAGAAAAATATACATGTTATACTAAGAAACAGTGAAAAAAACCTACTAATATGTAGGTACGATAGATGACACGAAACTTCCAGAAAGACCTGCATCATGCAGACAAAAGATTCGTGGATTTAAAAGGTGGCTTAGATAGCTCAGATGGGAGAGCGATAGAACGGAATCCTAAGGTCGAAGATTCAAGCCCCGCTGCAGGTCCAAAAAAAATCGACTGTTTCTTTTTCTTAGATTGCTAAGCATGGCTAAATGCTTTATAAAATCAATTAGAAAATACACATGTTGAATCTAAAATAAAATTAAACTATTCTAATAATTGAATCTAAACTTAAAAAAACACTGTCAGAATTCAATCTCTCTTTCTCTCTCTTTCTCATTCAATAATAATAAAAAATAATGATAATCATTTATTTGCCTTAAAGTTGGTACAATGTAGATCTTACATACTACAGATAGTTCATGCAACTTCAGTCAAATGTATTGACATGCAAATATAATTTACTAAACTAAATGCGAACATCATTGAATAATTTAAGCAATATTTGCATGGAGTTGGAATTGTGCCCGGTGGACGGCGCTAGGCTCAGGTGAAATGTGGGTGTCGTACACCTCTGACACGCCCTTCTGGGTAATATAAACTGAGCAAATTTTACTAATTTAAGATCTTAAATTAGAATGCACGTGCACTTTCCTCGTGTTTTTTTCCCCTTTCTAGTTAATGGCGTGATTATTATGTTAACCGTGTCATAATAAAAGGTGTTTAGCCTTTCGTCCTTTCGTCATTGTTATATTTACGAGAATAAAATTAACACCTAACATACGGCGATTATCTTTTAAAATATTGGCTCCGGTATTTAAATATTTTCAGAGCTTATTATGGACAGTTGTTTTTAGGGTTCCGTACCTGAATGGTGCCAAAGATAGGACTCGTAATTTTAAGAGAATTTGTATTAAACGCTCTAACAATACATGCTTAAAATAAAATTACATTATATTTTTTTATAGGATAGTTTCAGTTTATTCGAAGATCTGAATAAGGACTTTAAACTATATTATTATTAAAAGCGACGTGAGGTGAAGACATTATTATTGAGAAAACTTATAATATGTTACTTTAGCCGGGATATGCCGACTAGTTTCGAATCTAGTACGTAGATTCATCAACTGGGCTATTAATCGAGTGTCGTCGCCTCCGCGCGACGTCTCGCACTGTAGTTGATGAATCTACGCACTAGATTCGAAACTAGTCGGCATATCCCCGCTAAAGTAACGTGAGTAACCCGTATTCTCAATAATAATGACTTTATACTATCTATTCAGCTCCACAGTAATTGAATATGAAGAGAAATAATTAAGACTTATTTACAAAAATATAAACAACTAATTTAAACATAACATCACGTCTCGTCTACCCAGAAGGATATGGCAGAGGTGTACAAGATCCCATTTCACCTGTTATGTTTAGGTCCCATGGGATAGAGGGTGAGCCTATCGCCATCCACGGGGCACAATTCTAAATCCGTGCGGCTGTTGTGAATTTCCTGACTTAAAAAGCTTTATGTGCGATGAAAAATTGTTATTTATTGTTAAATTTAACACGACAATTTATAGAATTTAGATACTAAAATAATGTTTTTCTACAGAACCCAGCATGTAATCTCAACACGCACGTGGTCGCTTTTATGTATGATGTTTTGTTAATAATGTGTAATCGTATGGAATTCTTCCAGAATTGTGTTCTTAATGGTTTTTGCTTTGGTTGGAATAACGTGCATCTGTTCTTAAGATAATGTCTTGTTATTGCTTTTTAGAATGAAAGTGAGAACATTCCTGAGATGTCATTTCAAACATTAAACATATTTGATAAAGCAATATCAGTACGAAAAGTCGGCATTAATCTTTATTCATAAAAATGTAGCTCTGAATTATATACTGTTTGTTTTAAAATATTTGATCATACTAAGAAAAAATATGGGACCCGCAGGATTTGAACCTGCTACCTTACTGCACACCGGGCAGCCGCTTTAGCCATCCAGCTACGGTCGCCTATTACCAGAACCCTAAATTTCTCAACTGTATGATACGTCATTTCGTGACATTTCAAATCCTGCCGGCCGATAATTTTCAACTGTTTCTTAGTATAATTTACTAAGCATAGCTAAATGCTACAAAAATTTTGAATAAGAAGTTGAAATATTTTATCAGCTAGCATAATTATGAGTTCAAATATTCTGGAGTTAACATTTCTTATCAAAATTCTGCGCATTTCTAAATTAAGTATCTAAAATGCTAATGATGGAAAACATAAAATTCGTTATCAATAAAATTTTAAAATATTCATTTTCTTTTGTCTGATTTCCACTTCATGATTAATAAGCTGTAGACATTAATTCCTTAGTCACAAAAAAACAATAAAAAATATAATAACCATAGACTAACAAGATCCATCTTGTACATCGTTTAGATTACAGCGCTAATAAAGTGTTCAAAATTATCACTTTTTGGCACCATACCCTTGTTATAGTGATAAAAAGTGCAAAAATAAAGTGTCACATTGGTTTATTTAATAAAATAATTGACTTTTGGCGTGCGATAAGGTGAATATAACGTACGGTTATGAACTGGAATTTTTATTGATTTTTGTAGTCTGAGTCATGAGATAGAGATTTTTAAATCTCGTAGAAGTTATTGCATTGACTGAGTGTAGTCTGAAATATCTAGTAAAAAGTAGTCCGTTTAAAAATAGAGCTATTACTAAGGATTAAATTTGATGGATACGAATTATTTAATAGCATGGTAGGTAGATTTACAGATTTGAATGTAGCGATCGATCTTCGGATTAAACTCTGCATGCCATGGTCGTCGGTCCTAATGGTGATCGGCTAAAATGTATCAGACTGCATAACTGGAGTCCAAATGGAGTAACGTCTTTTTTTCAAGTTTTCTTACAAAGTTTATACTAGCCTTACAACAAAGGGTTGTAACTGGTTAGTGTCGCACGTATGGTGTTGCGCATTCTGATTAATTAAGCCAACGGTATTTTGGTTTTATTTGCCTTTTTTATTAAAAGAAAGCCGATATTTATATGGAAGGGAATGTGAGAAGGGAGATTCTTAACTATGTTTTAACATTATATATTCTATTTTTATTAAAAACTGACGTGAGTTTGTAACATTATTCAAATTATGAAATCTACAAGACTGGCTGCGACTCAGGCGCAACGTTTCGCACTCTCTTGAAGATGCCTAAAAGTATAGTATAGGCGAAACCGCGGTCGACTAAATAGACCAACATTACGTGAGTAACACCCGTATTTCATCATTTGAATAATATATATTCTAAAATATAGTACTGTATTTTTTAGCATTCCATATAACACCACAAATCTCATCAAAACAAATAAAACACACAAGAACAGTTACTATTAATAAAACGTTGCTATTTTTCTAACAATTAACTTCAGAATCTCATTAAAATCAAGCGTCGGTTTTATCGGAATCTACGTTAAGTACACGATTAAAAATATTATTTACGGTTTTCGGAAACCGGTGGTCGGGACAAAACATAAAGTGACGTGATATGAAAAGCATTCGCAATAAAATTGTAGGATATAAACTTTTATTTGTTGAAAAGCTTAGATCTCCCGCTGACATTGCTAGTTATATTATATTATGGAGGCTATAAAATGTCTGTTAAATATATGGGATTAACAATTTTTGCTATTGAGCATGTTGAGACATAAACCATAATGCAACACCAAAAACCTACACATATTGGAACAAAATAAATAATCTTTTAATCTTTAATCTTTTAATAGGTGTCGATGCTAAATTTTAATCGTTAATTGAAGGAGTACCAGACAAACGGCACTCTGTCCTATTGGTAGATATTCCACAATGACGCCTAAAGCGCTTCGCTTCAACATGCCTTATGCTTACTGCCAAAGAGTGGAACGCTTCGTCCGAATCTGTACTTCCACATGAGTGAAATCTGGATCTCTTCGAAACAAGGAGCACAGCTTAATAATATACTACCTTCAACGATAAAAAGGGTAAACTCATGTAACTTATTCAAACGCAAACTCGCTGAATACTTGATAGCTGATTACTCTCACAGACAAATAAGCTGGGTAAGCACAGTAATATATATAAACCAGCCAAATAAAGAAAGCAAAAACTACCCTAAACCTTTCTTAATTTATCAGTATTTAGCATTTGTGCACAATGCAGCTGGAAGACATATCTGACACAGTTTAGATGTGATAGTTATTTCTATTAGTTTAAATGAGGCTACAGAGATCGCTGATTGATCGACAGCCTGGTTAACCATTAGCAGATGGTTGATCATTCATAATTCACATTGTCTTTAAATTCACCATAGCTTCTACAATTGCATCTACTACCCCTCTCTCAGAATCACCCTAAGGTTGACTGGAAGAGAATGCTTAAGGCCATTTGTTAAAATTTAAAGAAATAATGTCGTATATACACACATCATAAATCTTGCCATAGTCTCTTATACATATAAAGTTAGACAATGCCTTTGGCATTAAATCCGCCTTGTACATTTTGTTGTGCTAACCTTAAATAAAAATTTTGTTCATGAAGGTTAATAATTAATACAATAAATAAATAGTTTTGCTCATGTAGTTATCCACCGAACCACGAAGTGTTAGCACATTGGTCTCGGGTGACATTTAAAGATCTATGCCAGTCGTTACGGATGGTTAAAAGCTGACAGTCTGACAACTGATAACTGTGAAAATAGTATTGCTTTGAACTAGGTTGTAAAGGGCTGATGGCAGTTGCTCTATTTAAAAACTCATATTTAATCCGACCCTAGTATAATTGGAAAAAACTCGGCAGATAATTCCCTAGATAAGTTGATTTTTACTGATGTTTAATTTTGTTAAGTTTTACTCAGTGAACAGCATTTCAAAGATCTACATAAATTATCTAAATCTGATCTCTTTTTTGTAGTTCGATTTAAAAAAAACAGTTAATTTCGTGCTCCCTTTTAATTGAACTATTTGTGACAGTCGTATTTAGTTTTTAAATAACAAAAACCATAAAGCTTTTGGCAACTCCTGCGCACATCACGCTGATTCTTATCGTACTAAACGTTGACCGCAATCTCTTGCCGTTTGTTCCACATCTCCAGTTTTCCAGCTAGACAGCCATTACGACCAGGAACTCCCAAAGTCCATGACTCTCCAGCTATTTCTGTACAATAATACAAAATAATATCCCAGAGACGACATAAATTACAAAATTCATTGTACAAAAGCCCGACTTCTAATCCCGACGTGCGAAAAAACAATCATATCTTTTCCCACCTTTATAATAATAAAACCTCGTCGAAGTACACGTCACGGACTGGAATTTTTATTCGATTAAAAAAAATCGCACTTTAAAATTATGACTCGAAAGAGAACAAAGGACAAAGCTCCCAGTAAACCAAAACACGATGATTACACATCGATTTATCGTCACAAAAATATCTTCGAAAATGTACATAATTAGTAAGTTTAATATAAATACGTAATTTTCTACTCGGAAAGCGCTGGCGGCCTAGTCTACGGGCGCGCGTTCTGCCGAGCGGTCATTTTGGAGAAATAAGTGTAAAGTGAAGTGTTTCAGTGCTGGTATTTTTTTAACAGTTCGTGTTAGAATGACGCCAGTACGATGATTTAAAGTTCTATTACACTACACAGTTTAAAATAATTATAATTATTCAAAAATAATTATTTTTTGTGAACGCGGTGTTGGTGCGAGCGTGCTACGAAAGTGCTACGCTTTTCGGTGCTACGAAACCGAATGGATGATGTCGAGTCGATGAATTAATTATTTCTTTTATGTTTATTAATAATGCGTAATAATTATGTTAAAACTCAATTTCGGCAAATAAAATATTTCACGTGTTACGTCATCATAAATGTAAAATTATAAAACAACGTAATTCCAATCTTAGTTGATGTGCAAAATCAATTAAAAAGTGTAAAAACTAAATGTTATTCGGGAAAACCACTATAAAAAATTACATAAAAAAATAAAAAATAATAAAATAACGTCACAATAACGTCTCAAATACAATAAAGACGCGGCACAATTTACACGGCATTCAAAACCAAACTGTCAAAAACCAAGATATAAATTAAATAAATTCCAAAAAGTCTAAATATTAATTCCTAGATTAAAAAAGTCCGCACTCGCATTCTCCCAGATACGTGAACGAAAGTGTTGCTCCGTAAAAAAAGCCGGAGCACTCAACATTATACCCGTTCCACATTTATTTCCAGCAGTTGTGGTCATTTTATAGTACATAATTTAGAATTTATTATGTTTTTTCATATTAGATAGTTGAGCCAAATTTCTGTGGATATATTTTTAGTTGGCGTTAGGTAACCCTAGTAGCTTCGCGATTCAATTTGTCTCAGAATTCGGTTCTTTACGCTTCGTCCTTTCGGAGCAAGGTTGCAATCATGCTCGACAGTTTCGGTACGTTTAATTACTTTATTAATTTTTATTGCTTTTTAATTTTAATTATTTAATTTAAAACTTTTTTCAATTCATTATTCGAAACTTGAATTTTAGGATTCTTTCTTCGATTGACTTTCATTTTATTACTTTCATGTTTATCTTTTTTTCTGTCTTTTTGCTTAAATTGCCATTGTAGCTTCATTTGATGCATAAGCGCAACTTTAATTAGCTCTACTATTTTATTAACATCATCACTTATTTCATAAATATTTTCAGTGACCAATTCATCATAACCTTCATTTCAATTTGATTTATTGGATACTTCATCAACCATTTAGCCTATTTCTTTAACTGCAACTAAAGCTGCCAAGTTACAAACCTCACTGCCGGCATCTATATTTCCAGAATATACCAACCTTGTCAAAATCGTCAAGGTAAATGTGTACGGATATGTTCTGGACAAGTGCGTTTCATCTTAGGCCAAAACCTCGAAAACGGGTGGACCAAATTCAATGATTTTGTTTTCAACTATTCTCTATAGTCTCATTCAAGTTACTATCGAATACATTACGAGTAGCATTTCGGCCAATATTACATGCACTTTGGTATTTAGACTAAACATAAAAAATCAACAGGTGATATTAAACTAGCAAACGGGCAAGAGTTTAAGGAGAGTTTTGTCCTAAGATGTAGCCACACATCTGCATTATGCATTTTTGGACTACCAATATTCATGGGCTGTAGTTGCAATTCACCACCAAAAAGACTATTCGCGCGTTTGCTTAAAACGTCTTATAAAATATGACAACCTTGTCAAATTGATCATCAAGGTAAATATAAACGGAAATATTCTGGTTAAGTGCGTTTCATCTGAGGCCAAACTTCCCTTGCTGTTAAGGGAGAAGCTGCTTTAATATTAATTTGTTCTGAATTTAAGAAATTATCTTCCGATTTAAACTAATGCACTACGGCTAGCTGTCAGCTTAAATGAAGTCTATCATTAATACTTAGATTAATTTTATTATTTGGTTTATTCACAGTAGCTTATTCGTATTTATTTAGTTTAGGATTTAATATTTGCTAATATTCTTGTGTTCTTTGTCCATCTATTATAAACCATTTTAAATTTTGGAACTCTTCACTAAGTTCGTTTCTGCGATGATTCTTTTATGTTTCCGTATTTGCCTATTTCATTTAAAATTAATTTATTATTCACATTCACAATCAGCTCTGGATCTTATGTATGTTTCACAAGGGCTTCTTCCATAAACTTATGACTTAGGCTGTCTGTTGAGAATGTCTTATTTATTAGATCTTTTTTGGAAACACTTCTTATATAATTAACTCTCTTGTTCTTCCGCCTTCAATTTTTATAATTCAATCTTACATCTCTTGATAAAATATAAATAATATGACATATTTCAGGGATTTAATAGCACTTTAGGTCGGCCTTGAATTCAGTAATTACAGATATTAACGCATCTGTAAATAGGCTGGGAAGGTCGACCCTGTTTTATACCTTCCGGACTAAACAGGTGAACTAGATTATGCTTCAAAGTCAAAACAGTGTTTATAAATTTTACTGCAATATTTTTTATGATTTGTCATGTCTTTCAAATTTATAACAGTTTTCGAAGTTTGATACGCTGAATGTCCTACCTTAGGGTCAATAACTATAACTGATATTTACAAGTATTTCAAAAGAGGTCCAATGTTTTATACTGCATCCTTTATCTTTTACATTTGCATCTATATTGAAAACTTTTTTTCACTTGCCTTTGTTATAATAAACAATTTTATCAATACAACTTTAATAAATAAGACTGATGCAATTTACAGTGATTTCAATTTTAACATCTTTAACTGATTGGATATAATTTTACATTTGTGGTATCATAGGGTTGATATAGACATGTTATGTCGTTGGATTGTTGAGTAGTGTTTGGATTTCTGACATATGAATTCATTTGGTCGTTCTCACTTGATTTTCGATTTGTTATATTTATCTCTTCATCTATTTGACTATTTGCATCTTCACATTCCTGAGCTCGCAAAAGTTCTAAGTCTATCTACATTACCGCATTTTCTAGATTATGTCAAGCTGTACATTAGTCGTCACAGATTTATGCTGTGACGTCACAAGTTGTTCCACGTAATTTATTATAATATATAACATATTGAGCGGATGTGTAATTTTGAGGCGAAATTCTTGGCTTGCTGTTGACGCATGCCTACGATCTATGTCCCTGATTATTTCTGCCCGACGCTGCTAATATATCGCCATTGCAACATTATGTTGGGCTTTTTATATAAATTATTTCTGTATTTTATATAATATGAATTTTAGACACGTGGATTGGTGTAAAGGTTGTTGAAGACACAGAGTTTTTAGCAGATCTTTCTCATGAAATTCTTCAACCTTTGATCAGAATACGTGTATTGCTTTGGTCAAACATTTTATTTTATATCAAAATAAACCTATGTGAAATCAACTTGGCATTAAGGTTGTTTTAAGTTGTCAAATATTTTGACGATGGTGACTGCAGACTCAAAGGTTGTAGTCGTCGTCGTTTATTATCTTGTTGAACTAATTAAACAAATATTTTGTATGACCAATGATCAGAGACCAAGTGCAGGTTATTGTGCTGTTTAGGCAGCCGATATTTAAACCACAAGTAATTTTTTTTATTATTAATTTGATACAGATATTTAGCTTTTATTAGATATTTGAGTAGTAGTAGTAGTATAGTATGGAGGTTGTGAAACGTACTAATTTAAAATTTAATCAATAATTAATGATGATCTTACTAACAATGCTGCTGATTTGAAAGACATTGAAAAAATTCTAAACAACTCAAAAGAGTTTGACTTAAAAACTTCTACGCGAACGGAGGGTTTAGTAAACGTGTGAGTGATACAATTTCAAATCTAACGTCTATGTGTATGTGTGTATGTAAGAAATCTGCTCCAGTTTCCAGAATTAAAATCGCCAGGGCAAAGCTCTTACGCAAAATTACAGCAAATGTAATATTTGTATACGGGATGGTACTTACTTTGATTTTAATTTTATGGTAGTGAAAAGAACATTTTTATGAGTCCGTTAAAAGGTTTATTTGTTTGAGTCAGACTGTTGTCGAGGGCACTGAACTGATCATGTAACCTTTTTGTATTACTTGAAGTAGACAGTAGACTTTTTCGTTTGTATATTTGTTAGTGGTTATTACTTCAGAATTGCTGATTGACAAAGCTAACGACGATGTTTTAGATAATGGAATAAAGGCAGATAAACCGCTAGTGATCCTAGGACCACATAATGAATTTTAATTCAATAGTTTTCTATTCCATAAATACTCTGCTTATATTTTTATTAGACAGATTCCATTAGTGGCATAAAAATATACTTTGGTGGAAATATTGAATTCCCTGCCAGTTATATTTGAATGTATGTTGATATATGTATTGTTTTATATGTAAGTAGGTAATGTAAGAAAATGATGAATGCTTGTTCACCGAGTTGCGATTATTTTAGACTGCTTGATATATCAAATCAATTCAAATTGGATATAGGATTTGTAAGCATAACATGACATCCACATGCAAAAGCTACTTAAACACAAAGATATGCGATATTATACAGGGTGTAAATGACATCGTTCAGTACATGATGCAAAAAATTTACATCGTCATTTCATTTCCACAAAGCGGCAAATCAGACTACAAAAAAATTTACACGTCAAATGAATATCGCAAATGTATGAAAATAAGCTTATGAAAACATTTTAGCGATAAGGAATATGATTTTGAAGTATGAACATTTTTGATCGGCATATTCTCGGAACGGGCAGTTGCAAATTTATTGGGCTAGTCTCGAGTTACGTTACAAAATCAGTCCGAAACATTGCGAAAAACAAAAATTTTCCTTGGAAAAGTCAATAATACCAAAAATTTGTATTTTTTTTTGCATCTAGGGTCTCAGAATTTTGTCTTGAGTCACTGGTAAGTGGCTTCGACATAATGTCACTTGCACCCTGTATATAGCGAAGTAAAATTGCTTAGTAATACTAAACAGTTGTCTACTTATACTTTTGATATAAAACACACAAACACATTTTAACAAAATCTTGAAATTCTTACTCAACAATTAATTAAACAGTAAGCCATTTGTTTTGAAGCAATTACAAATTATAGATAATTATACGGTAATTTGGTGGTCATGATCTATGAAACGTAATTTGAAATGGTTTTGAACCGATTAATAAGAGTTTCAAATTGATGTCATTTAAATATTATCGTCAAATATTTTTACTGTAGTAGTGTACATAACATAACATCACGCCTAATATTATCCAGAAGGGTGCAGCAGAGGTAGATAGATAGATAAAACTTCATAGATTTAACTTTATTTGCATACCATTTCATTACAAACTAAAGACAACTTATTCTTCTTCTTCTTCTTCGTCGTGTCGATGGCTGAGTCAAATTTTATTTTGACTTGCCATCGTGGTGAAAGGATTAGCCAATTCGCTTTGAAGAACTCGCGAATTGCCCAGGGTGCGCCGGACGTAGGGAATCGTTGTGTACGTCACTCGGGGAGGCTCGCTAAGACAACTATTAAAAGACAATAACAATATGCAAAGGGCCTTATTGCTTGACGCAATTTCCGGAAACCTTTGGATGGACAGATTTAAAAAGAGAAAGCGTGGAAATTTCAAGACGTGTGGCACTTTCAAACATTTTAAATAGGTCTGTTATGTTTAGGTCCTATGGGATAGGGCGTGAGCCTATCGCCAGCCGCCGGTCACAATTCAAACTTCGTGTGTCTTTTGTGAATTTCCTGACGGAGAGTACGCAAATGAGACCTCGCAGTGACAGGCGCATACGCTAACCACTAGCCCATCAAGGCAGTCATGTTTTTATCTCATTCTTTAAAGTTTTTAAAGGCTCCCAGCAATTGAAATGATGATAAAACTATTATTATAACAATACATATATCAACATACATTCCAAATTAACTGGCAGGGAATTCAATATTGCCACCAAAGTATATTTTTATGCCACTAATGGAATCTGTCTAATAAAAATATAAACAGAGTATTTATGGAATAGAAAACTATTGAATTAAAATGAATTATGTGATCCTAGGATCACTAGCGGTTATTTTTATGTTTAGTTAAACACAGAAATCTCTCAAATATCAGATGTTTGTACAAAAATCTTATCGTTGACACAAATAAATATCTTATGTTGTATTCATAATCCGACGACCTCGAAATTTTTATGTTTTTGAAGATATAATTATAAATACTTGTCCAGTATTATTTATGACTAAATTCCTAGGCTGGAATGGAAGTTTTTCCGCCCACAATGTAATGAATGACAAATGTAATTATCGCGCTTTCAGTCAACCTGATGGTAATTGAAAATTACATAGTTGAAGTATTATATCTAAAAATGTAATATGCTAATCATTTCAAGGTCAAACCTAACCATAAGACTAGAAATTTTCATATGCAAATTTCATTGCTAATGTTGCTTATTCGGATAATGAAAATATTTGGCAAATATTATGTTTTGTTAGCAATTGCCTCGCCGTTTTCAACAGTTTGAGCCTTCGCCGGTTTGCCCCGTGTGGGGATCGAACCCCACACGGGACAAACCAGCGCAGTTCTTTGTGTTGAGTTCACAAATCTTTGCGTGATCCGCAAAGATTTGTTCTGACTCTGGGTATGCTATGTGTGTGTAAAATGTATGTTTGTGAACACCCTCGTGACACAGGAGTTATTCCAATCAATTGCGGGCGTCGAATCAAGAAAAAAAAAGACTGGAAATTGTTATAATGAAAATTCTAGTTTACTATATTTTATTGATCATGCATACATTGAAAACCTTAGATAATATATTGTGCTACTAGCTTAGCGTGGTAGGTTAATACAAAATATAGTGAAGTACGTCCTTTTTGATTTAATAACTTTCCTACATAAATTTTTGCCCTAATCGCGTCTGTGGTTCATAAAAACTAAAATTTTACTTTGATGAAAACTTTGCTGCTTGTTGATTATTCACGGTTATAGTGCTCTTAGACAATTAAACCAAAAGGATAAGTCATAGTCAGGCGTTTCCTACTGCCAAATGTGGAAAAGCGCCGTCTTGCACCTTATATAAAACTAGTTGTCAAATCATAGATGCGCGGCACAATCTACCAGCAGGCTCAGCCACGAGTTTCATTTCCTCTCCATATCGATTAAGTGCTCCTTGATTTTTATATCTGTTACAATGTTCAACGTACTTTGTATGTGAATACGAACATTCGAAAGCGTGTTATGTTTAATTTGTGACAGTAATATATGCAAAAGTGACATCTAATTATGAGACCGTCGTGTCGACTTAATGATGATATTATTTTAATGGTCACGCGCGCTAATTTATTTAGTGGGTTTCTGATGAAATATAATTCAAAGTTTAATGTGCAGAGATTTGAGGATTGGTGCTGTTGTATGGTGCGGCTGTTGAAATTAAAGATTCTGTTTAACTTTTTTGTCTGTAGAATTTGAATGAAAGTTCCAGTATCTATTGCAAGAAAAATCATAATTATAAAATAGAAAAGCTATAAATAACTCATTATTTGCACATATTAAACTACTTTCATAGCGCATTTTATGTTATGGTACTTATAACTATAATATTAAATGGAATAAAGGCAGCCTTATCGCATAGCGCGATCTCTTCCAGGCCTTAGGGTGCAACGAGGTGAAAAAGAGATTGATGTCGTAGTTATTACGGAAGAATTTTTCGTAAATAAGCAATTTTTTACTAAGAATTGCTTACTTATCTATATAAATAAAAATGAATTGTTGTTCGTTAGTCTGATTAAAACTCGAGAACGGCTGGGCCGATTGAGCTGATTTTGGTTTTAAAATGTTTGTCGTAGTCCAGGGTAGGTCTAAACGGTGAGCAAATAAGGAAAAATTGCGAGTAAGATAGAGTAAGACGACAATTCCATTTTCCCATATAAAAGTTGACCACTTACTTTCTGTCAAACATTTGACGGTATTTGTACCCTCAGTTCCACTCGAATTGAAGAACGCATTAAAACAAGACTTTTGAATCGACAACATAATATCAACTTTGCTCATAACATCGTGTATTTAAATTTCAAAATATAAAAATAATTAATGTGTTGACATGTTTGATGGGTGCCAACCTTACAGTGTTACCAACTCTCAAAAATATTTTTATTATAATAATAAGTGTGTGTAAAAAAAACCCGTGTATCCGAACGTTCCATTGTTTTGTCCATAGATTTATAGACTTTTTGCTGCGCTCCTACTTTAACATCCTTGGTTTTGTCATCTCATGTTAAAAAAAAGAAACATTTAATTGGAGAAATACTGAAATTAATTAATAATTTAATACAACCTGCACAGTTATTATTTTTGTTCTGCCGTTCCATTCACTTTTTACAAAAGGGACAATGCATTTTAAGGAGTTGAGAGATATATAGCTTCACTATAACTTCTGGAAAATAGTTTTAAAATATCAAAAATTTAAATATTATAGTTGTTTGAATTCTTTATTTTCTCGATTACAGATGTAGTTCTTCTTCTTTTCTTAACCATGGCCACCGTCACAAAAAAAGGACAGATGTAGTTTGATAGTTAAAGTGTAAATATTTGTCAGTATTCACTCAAAAAAAAATTGTCTATGGTAAAATGTCACTTGAAAAGTAAACGTCTCTTTGCTGTGCATCTATTAGATACTATAATTCTTTAATATTGCTAAAAATCTGAAAGCAACAAATTTCAATAAAATTAAAAAAGTATTGTGTCGTGTGTTTGTGACTTACTAAATATGCCTCCAATAATTAGGCGGTACAAGTTCGCCGGGTCAGCTAGTCTTATATATAAAATTCTCGTGTCACAATGTTAGTTACCTTACTCCTACGAAACGCCTTCACTGATTATTACCGAATTTTACATGCATATTCTGTAGGTCTGAGGATCGGCTACTATCTATTTTTCATACCCTTAAGTGATAAGGGTTGTTCACCCTTAACATTTTTTTTTTAGTTTTTGGATAATATTTTTTGGTTTTATTTTTCTATAATGTGGCATTAAAAAAATAATATAATCCTAAATTTTTACCCCTTTATCACCAACCCCTATTTTTTAATAGCCATTTTAGTAATTTAATCATTTTTCATCCCGCTCATAACTGATCAATTATTGTCTTTTCTGTAAATGTTTTTCACTCTTTTTCAATTAAAATTGCCCTGAGCTTATGGCAATTTTATTCTTTTTTATAAAAAATAGTAATTTATATGGCATAATAACGTATGCCGGGTCAGCTAGTATTGTATATAAGGATTATAGCGAAATCAATGACTAAAATATTCTACAGCTGCCGTGAAAATTCATAGCAAAAGTAAATCAAACAATAATATTCCTACGTGTTAATAAAAACTAAACCTTCATCGAGAAGAAATAATGTGTTCTACCTAGCAACATGATGTTGCTAGGTAGAACATATAACATATAACAGCAACAAAATTCGTGATCATTAAAAATAGTGTTATACATTACCACAAAACGTCGTCAACTCAACATTTAATTTCTCTTTTGTTTTTACATCTTATACCCACTTTATTACTGACAGTAACTACTCGAGAAAATCCAAACAATTCTTGATATACATATAAAAATAATACGACATGTCACAAAGTATGTTTATAACGAGAAACAATTATGTGACATGTGTTAGTGACATTTTCTGCGACAATACAACTCGACACATTAATAGTGATCTTTTCTAGGCTATTTTTCATTTTTATTGGTCGTTGGAAATCGTAAATATTCTTCATTGTTTGGTTAGTATGGATTTTGTGTAGAATTCTTTTGTCATATCTTAATTTTTCTTTAGTTTCTTTGATAGATGTGCCAACTCGTTAAAATGATAAATTTCGGATCTTTATAAGCCTTGTTCTTTTTAAATGTTGTAGCGTTTTAAAATGCTGGGCAGATAGTGTATTCCATAACCATACGTATCTGAGCAAAGAGATTGCTGAAAATGAACCATACCTATCTTTGATTGTTTAAAAGTGTTATGAAGCCTTTGTAGGGTATTTGTGAGCGAGCAAATCTGCTATAAAATCAAAAGTTTAATAAAGGATTCCTACATTAAGTCAAAGTCAGAATAAATATGTTTTAAAGTCGGGTAGACTGAAGCGGGTGTTTTAGTTGCAGTCAGTTCATTTGTTGTAAATACACGTAAAACAATACTTCCAGAATCTTAAAAACATGTTTCATTAAAAAAAAATACCAATGAAACCCTAGATGTAAGTGATAAGGTAGTTTATTTTCAAGCTTTTCTGTTGTTTCTTTTTTTTAATATCTGGTATTGATAGAAAAGTAGATTTACGAATTCTATAAAATTAAAACTTCATTCCAAACGACCAAGAAAAATGTATCAATTTTATGTTGAAGACGAATTTTAAATTCTTGCACCACATATTACCCATTTGGAATAATTTAAGCGACATGTATCGTTGCATTTTGTAAACACCAAGTGGAGTGTTTACGCTTCGCAACAATTTATCAACGATAAATCGTTGGATTGTGTTAGATTTGCGATGACAGCACTTTCATGTTTTAATGTTGGTATTACGTGAACGTTATGTGCTCGAGATGTTTGAATAAAGAATGGTTTTTATGACCGTTATGGCTCTATGAGTAACTCTTTGGGAATTTATTTTCATAGCTGAAGAAGATATCTCTGTGGTATTCAGTTTCTTTTTTATTATTTTAATGTATTCATCACCTAATATAAATATTTTAGTTAATATTGGTAGAAAAAAGGATCAATTTGCTCCTGATAAAATCCCTGACTATTCGAGTTTTCTGACAAATGAAATGTTGAATTTGTGTAGTGTTAACTGACAGTTAACCATCTAAAACATTATCAAGAACTGGTTAAACTAGACTATCAATAAATGATATGTGAACTTTGCCCTATGTGAAACATATTTGCCCTTTTCTTGAAAATGTATCTGAAGTGTCTATTATTAGCTATAGAATAAAAATAAGATCGTAATCACCTCTAATTCTAGCAGAAAATTTTCCACTAGACCGTTAATATCTGCAGCTTGACAAACTTTTCCGTGCGAGAGGCTAAATTGGGAAGTGTGGTACGAAACGGGATAGACTAACAAGTCCTATAACCAGAAATACTAAAACAACTATTATTTAATAAAAATGAATTAATCAAATAATTAAAAAAATAATTGAAGCTAAATAGTACGTACGCTATATTATGTTTTTAAACTTTCGCGATTTGAGAACATTTTTTAAAAATTAGACAACGGGTCTAAAGCTTCACCAGTCGGCTCGTGACCACGAATGATGCAAGTCATTCGAAACGTCGAGCATAGGTATTTATTTACCTTTATAATAATTACGCGATTTAGACCCGTTGTCTAATTTTTGAAAAATACGTACGCTATTATAATGCTTTATCTATAGGGTATATATAATAATCTATAAGGCTATGTATTTGTCTAATGTCTCACCCTATTGGTCATAATTGTCATGAACTTATAAACGTCAGCACGGCGTATTTTTGCGTCCGTACTATAACAGCCCATCGATCTTTGGGTTAAGGAATGCAAACCGTGGAGTACGGGATGGATGACCATTTTAATACAATGAGTTTTCCTCTGTGCCTTAGAGAGCATGTTAAGCCAGTATTGGACCCAATTGTTATTTGAAAAACAATGCTATCGGGCACTTAGAGGCCAAAATGTTAGACAATTAGTATAACAAAGCGTATAATATCGCCCCGTGTGGGGTTGTAGAAGTTTTTTGACAGTTGTTCTACATAGAATACCTACCTATAAGCCAACCATAGCAATCGGAAAAAACTTCATAGAATGTACTAGCTTTTAACCGCGACTTCGTCCGCGTGGAGTTAGTTATATTAAGTAGTAGCTCCCATGCTTTGACCCACGTTAAACATTACTGCCCCGCTTCCATAAATTTCAGCGTAATATTAAATATCAAAAAACTTTAATGGGTAGTTAAACTATTAAACACAAAAATAATTATTTGAATCCTATCATTAGTTCCTGAGATTAGCGCTAACAAACAAACAAACTAACTTTCACCCGCGGTTTCGTCATGGTAGGTACATCAATAAAAAGTAGCCTATGTTACGCGCCTTGTAGTCAGTAACTTGCATATACATTTTTTTATCAAAATCGTACTAGCCGTTTAGAAGATTAGCCGATACAAACAGACAGACAGACAGATAAAAACTTTAAAACTGTAGTTTAGGCATAGGTATATAAACATTGTAGCAGCGATAGTCGGAGACCGTAGGATTGCGAAGTCAAAGGTCTCGGATTCGAGCCCGCGGCACACACCTCTGTCAATAAATCGTTAAGATTCGTCTTTTCGAAGATATGTGTGTATTTATCATATCAATTATCGCTCGCTAACGGTGAAGGAAAACATCGTGAGGTAACCTGCATGCCTGAGAGTGCCTAAAAAGTACTCGAGGTCGTGTGAAGTCTACAAATTCGCACTTGGCCAGCGAGGTGCACTATGGCCTAAACCTTCTCTTCATGAGAAGAGGCCCGATACCAGCAGAGGGACATGTATTAGAACAAGGCTGCTATTATTATTATATAGGTATATAAACATTGTTATTTCGACATTAAATACAGACACTTCAATTTCATTTATTTGTATTGATATGCCTCTGCCAAACGCAAATATGACTTTGTAGCATTCCAGTTTTGGCCTACGTCACTTAGCACTACAATAAATCAGATTGCAGGAATGTAGCACTCCCGAGGTGTCAACGCCCAAGATATGTAGCTAAAATGTCTAACGTATGAAAATAGCGAGCTTAAAGTACTAATTATATGAAATGTTTGCGAATAGAAGTGAGGATGACTTGTTTTGTAAATATTATGTTGATTGTGCAATGGAGTTTACAAATTCTTCTTCTTTCGTGTAGATGGCTGCAGTCATATTCTATCAGCCCAGTGCGTGGCCACGCGGATGGCACTTGCATCCGCATTCATGAGCTCTTACTTTGTGCAGACGTGGTGGAGCAAGTAGTACAGGTCATGAGATGGGACATCGTCTGTACAACACCACACTCGCAATGTAGGTCCGATTCGTCAACAAAACCCCACCTTACCAGGTTCTGTTTGCTTCGACCGACTTGAGTTCGGAGCCTATTTAGTGACTTCCAAATCAACCTTGGCAATTCGTGCCGAAGTGGAAGGCTCTCCTTTACAAATACTTTGCTAAGTAAGAGCTCTGTGGATTGACCATTGGGTACTTGGTACTTAAATTTCTATCCAGCTTATCTTTAGGATATATAATATACCCCGTTTTTTTTATAATATAGATACAGAGTGTAAATGACATCGTGACGAAGCCACTTACCAGTGACTAGTACATGATTCTGAGACCACGGGTCATAAATTCATAAATTTACGACGTTCATACATTTTTGACCACGGTCATAAATTTTCGGATGATTTTTTTTGCAAAAAAATCATCCGAAAATTTAAAAATTTATTTGAAAATTTATTTATTTAGAAAATTGATGATTTAGCTTGGTTGAATAACTCATGAACAAAACATACGAATTATTTTTGATGTTCTTTTAATAAATAAATCTTGATGGTCTTGTGGTAAGCGTATCACCGCGAGATCTTCCCATGGGACCTAAACATAACAGGTAATATGTGGATGATGTCAATCTCTGCCACAATCTGCTGGGTAATATAGACGGAGAGAAATTTTAATCAGCAATTAAATTTTTTGGAATATTTATAAATTATAAAATCTGTAATATACAGTGCTAGAATATTCCAATTTACATTAATCAGTAATCACCATAAAAACCGGTAAATCATAAAACTAACTGACACTCCTCATTTAAATTTAAATAAATCGTTGTCAAACTAATCATAACTTTTCGCACTAGGTGACATGGAATCCAGGTTAAAAACAAACTGCGACAGTAGAACTGAAAATGTTCATTGACAGGCATAATTAATAATTTCTTGTGCCCAAATTTTTTTTCAATATGAAAATAGGTCGGATGATAAAAAGTAAAATATTACGGATCTCGTTTGAATTTTGTTTAGAATGCGATCTCTTTGATATTATTTCGAATGTAATTGTCATAGTTTCTTTTATATTATATTTATTAGTGTATATAAATGAGACTTGGCCTTTTCTGACAAGATTTGATCTTTTGAGCCGTCGCAGTAATGATAGATTATAGTAAGGGAATGCCTCTTAAATAAGTTGCTGTGATTTCTTTTGAATATTGACAAGAACACGGTTAATAAATTTTAGTAAGCCATAAATAATAAACGTTGATTCAAATTAGTTCACAATGTGTTTTGTTCTTATTATGAATGGTTAATTAATTATGACAAAAAAGCCAAATTATGTATGTATTCATATGGTTTTGTTAGAAAGATGCCATTTAGAAATACCGCATTATTAAAAATGTACTCACACCATAAATGGAAGTTTTTTTTCCATATTACACCAAGTGCACCTTCTGGTGTTAAAAAACATTAAAGTATGCAAGTGTACATAATAAATCTCATGTGTATTCTTTTTACAAAATACCAAAGATAATAGGTTTGTAAAAATAGTACTCTCAATATAGTTTCAGTAGCCATTTTCACAGTATAGCTGTCCAAGCAGCAGAAGCAGCTAATCTAGAGTGTATTTTTGTAAAATATAATAATATCTCATAGTTGTGCCTCACACTGACATGCTCGATTACTTTCTTATGCGTACATCACTCTCCCGAGGTTTTTTCTATGATTAATTGGCCATTTGACACCAAAAACATTCTTCATGAAAATAATTCTAAAATGTGTGCACTAGAAAAAACACGACAAAGAATTTGCGATTTTTCTTATCTTAAAGTAATTTAAAAAACAATATTGTTGTATTAAGTTAGGTCTGTTCGTCTACAGTTTTGTTTCATAGGTCATTGACGAATATTGATTCATTGTATACGTTTTTAATCTTGAGGCATGTGGCTAGAGGCGTGGACATTTTTTATGTTAATTTCTTTTGGTAAATCTTTACTATATGATTTTAAAGAGTCGAAAATATTTATAGGGTAATTTATGGACGCACTGATCGGTGGCGTAATTCTGTAAGGGAATCTGTCGGTATCGAAATTGTGTACATCCTTATCTCCGTATAAATACGGGTCGACATTTGATTGACAGATATTAAAATTTCATGTGATTCCATTTAAGGAATACGCATGGCGATCATATAAATTCTAGACTCTTTAGGAGCGACATAGACTTTTACTGAAATACCACTTGGCCGAAATGGTGTCCGTCATTTTTATCAAGTTACCTAATTCGGTATATTCAAATGCTCATAATACCTTTTGTCAGTTTTATTAACACATCCACATAAACATTAGTTAAATATGACTAAACTTATTTTAACCTCAAATTAATATAATTGAAGCCAGTGGTCAACAACATTTGGTAGCGTGACTGACAGGCGATAATATTAATATCCCAATTTATTGGAAGCTTGCCTAATCAATGTATATTTAATACAACTTTGTTTATAGGGAAAGCAGTAAAACGTAGAAGACATAGTTATCGGTAATGCTGATATTGGGTTAACGTCAAAGATGTTTATTTACTTATTTTTCGGATGGCGAAGTTTATTCAGGTGTCCTCATGTTTGTGACCGAGAAAATATAGCTATTTTTAATTAATACGCAGTGTGTTGACAGATAAATGAGAATCTTGTCAATGTTTTTATCGTAACCAATTTGTTTATTATGTGTAAACTTGATTGGTTTGTCAAAACTAAAAGGAAATTTTGAGTGATATAATACAAGCCTGTCAAATCTGGATATTGAACTTCAAGATGTACATGTATGTATTATTCACAGGATATTTTCATATTATATCTAGTGTAAAATACGGCCAAGAATATACTTAAAAGTAATCGGATGTTTTTTTACAATTATAAAACAATCAACGATGTATTTTTTTCGACACGCAAATTTCTTAGTTTTGCGCAGAAACCCCAATTTATTACGCATATTTTTACACAAATCGTAAAAGTCAACGAAGGGAAAACGACCTTTGCTTATTAATGCGCTCAAATGACGAAATCTCATAAATTTACTCGTTAAATAGTTTATTTTCAACCTTATGTATGACAAATTTGAATTTAAATAAATTGCTTCTGCCTTCCCGATCTTCCAACGCATCACAAAATAAAATATAATTTTATAACTCATATTGCCTTGTAGAAAAATTAAGCTCCGACTTATTTGTCAAGGAAAACTATTTCCATGACGGTTATTTAATATGTTCTGCCATAATAATGATAAAAATATGACACAATATGACTATAAAATATGCGCCAACATTTATATTCGATACCTATTAATAACAGCCCTTATATTTGAAACTGATGTTGAAGCTATTAAATAAATAATTTTAGTACCAATTTATAAAAAATAATAGAGTTAAACGGTTGACGACAACTGACTGACGATGAAATTGTCAACGGGCAGAGGTCATAAACATTTCGTAGTGACGCAAAACGCTAGTGATTTTTTTAATAAAATATGTCTGGGGTTGCCAACTATTTTTATGACGCCTTACGATGTCAAAATTATAGAATGCTGTGTTTATAATTCCTGTAGTTATCAACTTCGTAAATCTGGGCAATGCAACGTACAAATTGATATTTTGTACAAGGTGACAAAATTTGCAAAAATTGAGTTACGCGTTAGTCAAGTGTGTAAATAAATTAGGCAAACTATAAATGAGGCGGCGCGAAGCCAGCTTCTGACACATCAAAGAGTTTTGAAAGACCGGCGACAAATTATTATATATTAAAATCGCAATACAAGAAAGTAGGTTAGGCGAACATTATAAAAACTGTCCAACGATGAATGAATCTTATTATTTTTGTCACTCGTAGGGTTCTAGCAAAACCTAGGAGTATCAAAATAGTTGCCGGAATGACGTAAAGTATCACCTGATTGTAATAATCATAGTATTCATAAATTTTGTCATAACAGCGATGAAATTGAAAAACATGAAACATTTTTCTAAGCAGACAATTGCAATAACTTTTCATTTTTATATTTGAATGAAATTCTGTTGTATAATTTAAATTTTAAAAGCGCACTTACTCATCTTTTTTTATAAATACACCTAGCCCAGTGTTTTGACGTTTCAAATTTTTATGTCAGCTTGAATATGAGTTAAAATATTCCTGCCTACGTTTCCGCACTGAATCAGGGTACAGTTTATTTAATACTACGTCTAATAATACAATCAAATCTTTTGCGAAGCTATTTCAATGTTACTGGAAAGCGACTATAATGGTCGAACTAACATTGCGAAGCAATTAACTTTTTGAATATTGTACAATATACTTATTTTTTTAAAATGACCGTGCGTACATAGTTACATGCCGTGTTTGCAAAAAAAGTTTCGTTTAAATTAACTTGGATATAAGAAGAAAACATCGAAGTATTACTTAACTCTGAAGGATTATTACAACGAAGGTTTATAACAGTAAATAAACATTAACGTAAAACATAAACATAGTGAAAAATAGACCATCCAGCACCAACAGCGCAAACACAACCCAGTGACAAAAACACACAAAACAGAAATGCCACACACAGGACACTAACACACACGAACTTAATTTCCTTTTGTTAGAAGCACCGACTCATTCTCACCGACTTATAAATGGCGTTCGTCAGCGGGCTGTGGAACTCAATCGTTGGATGCAACGATAAAGAAGTCATCTGGCAGGAACTGTCTACATTTTATTGCGACGCCACGCAAAAGTACTTTTCAGTGTCAGAAATAGATAAAGAAGAAGTGCCTATAGTTTTTGCAGAAGCTCACAAGATCGGTTTTAATAAGAGTGCGTTCGGATACACGTTTACGCCGCTGAATTTCGTCACTGTCTACCATATAGATACTAGAAAAGGTTTGTATAAAATAGTGTCTGAATTGTATGACCTTTATAGCAATTACACAAATATATAAAATATCTGTTAAAACTGAAATGTATTGCAAAGTGTAAAATTAATCTGTGCATCCGCGTTCATGTAGAAAAAAAACTAAAGCTCTTGTCAACATAACTTTAGGTTAATTTATAGACAACACTATTTACAAGAAATTCATTATATATACATAAATATTGTGGTTACATTAGCGAAGTAAGAAGTTACATAAAATATCGATTTCAAAGTACAATATAATGATTTTTTTGTTTCGAATGTGTCTGTTATCACGTGATTTCTATTCAGTGTGCAATTTTCATCATAAATCATCGTTATAATCAAATATTTTAGATATTTCCAGATTGTAAGTGGGTACGAGTATACGGATAGACGGCAGTCACTTCACCAGAAACTTTAAAAAGCGACAAATTATGAATCATAAACACGGTTAATTGTGCATATTTTTTTAATGTGATGTATATACCTATCAGCTGGCGCTCTAGCCTTGCGTTGAGATCTGATCTATACCCTTGTTTATACAGCGATATTTTCTTATATCCGTTGGTTGACGATGCATACGTCAACGCGACATTAATGTGATGAATTCTTGAGAAGTTCTAACGTAGTGATGAAATTAGTGACATTTAATTATCACAGTATATTCGGGCCTATTTATTTGATCACTAGGCAGATTTTTTTTACAATTTAAATAGCGTGCTTGTATAAAAATAAAATTAAGAATTAATCCCAAGAAACATAGAGCTGTAAAACTATAGACAATATCTGAAACTGCAGCATTAGAACCAATCTAAAGAACTTCCAAAGGTGCTGACGGAAATAGGTCAATACCAAAGGTACTCAAAAGCCAGAAAATCTGAATACAAATATAACAAAGAGTATCGTACCATCCTCGCACTGGGGTGTGGAGGTCTGATTTCAGTCGACCCACATAAAATACTGATATTCAGCAAAAATCGATCGATTAAAAGCTGAACTCAATGTGATTGGGGAAAAGGCCCGGCAGAACAAATATTTTTATACCTCTATTTGACATGTCAGAAATCTTTTACCTAAAATACTCTTTCTATTCCAGCTGAAGTAAAAATGCCGAGCGGCCACGTAGATACTCCCGTCATCGAAGACAACAGGGATGGTACAGTCAGCATCAAGTACGAGCCCAGAGAAGAAGGTGTTCACGAGCTGTACGTCAAATACAACGGTGAACATGTTCAAGGTATGTTCAATATTTACAATTCTTAGCTACATAAATAATTTTCTCTCCTTCATAGACGCCGCCGGCCCCACGAAACCTCATATTGACGAGTGTTGTTGATTTATGTTTAAAGATTTTAGAAATATGTTATCCATGTGTTTTATAGCGTATAACTAGGTTTTTAATAAGAATATATTTTATGTATTTAAACTTTCGCGAATTGAGAACATTTTTCAAAAATTAGACAGCGAGTCTAAATTGCGTAATTATTATTAAAGGATAAAGGTAAAACACCTATGCTCGACGTTTCGTAATCACTTGCATCATTCGTGGTCACGTGGCTAGTGATCAGATAATTATGCGATTTCGACCAGTTGTCTAATTTTTGAAGAATGTATTTTACTAGGTTCCCAAATAAAGTGCTTTCTTGGATTATCTCTACCATAACGTCTCTTAAATTTTATTGGTCAACAATGTTTTCTCTCGACTTCATCAATACTTTGCATACCCTTTAGAACCTATTTAAATATAAATTAAGCTTCCCTATTTCTTAGATGTAAGATGAATTATTTGTATAAAAAGTCATCTTCCAATTATTTTGTTTTACATTAAAATTTAACTAATTTATGTCTTTTTGATTTCAGGCTCGCCCTACAAGTTCCATGTAGACTCAATCTCCTCTGGGTATGTGACAGCATACGGCCCTGGTCTTCTCAGTGGAGTCAGTGGAGAACCCAGCGAGTTCACCATTAGCACCAAGGGTGCTGGTTCTGGTGGACTTTCCATGGCTGTAGAAGGTCCCAGCAAAGCTGAGGTAAGAACTAGATAATACAAAAACATTTATCATAAAAAGATAATAATATCAGAGAATTCAATTGACATGATCCAAGTGAACACTGACCACATTATTTGACTACGTTACGTCATCTTCGAGAAGACGTTAACATCTTCAATATGGAAATCTTGACTATAAAATTTAAAAAAAATGGCTGATTAACTGCATCGTATTTTTTATAAGATCTCATGTAGAGCCAAACTTCTAACTATACATGCCCTTTACAAGCCTTACCTTCACAAACTATACTTGTTCAAATATATGGCCTGGCCATTATGTTTCTACAGAAACTAACTAACTAAACTTATCGAAGTAAGGTTAGTAGAAAACTTCGAAAAGTTCTAATATTTTAGATCAATCCACTCCAAAAATCTTTCCTTATCTGTTCTTCTCTCACTATACCCGTAATTTTTTTTTTGACACTGATACATTTTTAAACACAACTAATGAGATCCCGTTTTCGTATTGTATTCAAAATTAGAACGAGTTCAAGTTGACTCAAATATCTGGCAACGTGAAATTTTGATTTTTGATTTAATGTATACATACTGATTTTTGTTATAACTTTACAGATCACATGCCACGACAACAAAGACGGTACAGTATCAGTGTCGTACCTGCCCACCGCCCCTGGAGAGTACAAGATCTCCGTCAGGTTTGGGGACAAACACATCAAAGGATCACCTTTTACGGCAAAGGTACGATTTATTTGACTTTATATAAATTATGAATTTTCCATTTCACCCTTGTCCGATACATGAGAAATATTACTTCACCTTATTGAATCCCATAGATTTCTACAACATCACTATATAATAAAGCTTTGTATAGCATCTTATTACCTCGTGTATGAATAACCATCGGAGTAATATAGCCACTTCATCCTAACAATTTTTTTAAATCGAACTTTTCTTATCTATCAGCATATTTTCTTTCCAGGTGACTGGTGAAGGTCGCAAGAGGAACCAGATCTCCGTTGGCAGCTGTAGTGAGGTCACCCTCCCTGGCAAGGTCAACGACAATGACATCCGCACCCTCAACGCTTCCATCCAGGTAATAAACTGAACATTTTTATCACCAAGGTTTCAAGTCTATTGATAGCCAAGACTTCTACATAGATAATGTTGCAACTATTGAATAATGTTCATTATAATTTCTTATGGTTTACTACTTGCTTGCTCTCATGGTCTAGGCTAAAATGCAGCAAAAATTATACATCCACGAATTTCTTTTGCTTCCAGGCTCCATCGGGTCTCGAAGAGCCCTGCTTCCTCAAGCGCCTGCCATCTGGCAACATCGGCATCAGCTTCACTCCCCGCGAGGCCGGCCAGCACGTCGTGTCTGTCAAGAAGCTGGGTGTGCACATCCAGAACTCACCCTTCAACATCACTGTATTGGCGCAAGAAGTTGGTGACGCAAAGAAAGTCAAGGTTGGTGAACTCAACTATTTTTGGTGAAAACCACTCCCTGTTCTTTTGATAGCCATGCAGTGCACAGATTTTGCATATGACAACCAAGAACCAAGTACCAACCAGTATCCATTTCTTAGCCTCTTTCTTTTGGTTAGATATACTCAATTCTTATAAAATAAGTATCTTCTATGGTGAATTGCGTAAATATTTTTCCAAATACCTATATATATATATATATATATTCAATTGCTCAAAATGCAATTTTTCTGATCAGAAGAAATATTGTTTAATGGTTGTGTTTTAACACTTTTATACCAAACCCAAGAAACTTTACTATTAAATTAAATTTTTTATCCAGGTTGGCGGTACTGCCCTGAAGGAGGGCAAGACCCACGGCGAGAACACATTTACCGTTGACACCAGGAACGCTGGTTATGGTGGTCTCTCACTCTCCATTGAAGGTAATTTCTTTCTCCAGTCCAAACCACCATTGATAGCTTGAATTTCTTTAGTGATTGTAGTTAAATCAGAAGCAGTCTTCGATCAAGCGCCTACTCCTAAACAAGAGACGCTCTAGTGGATCTAATAGTTTAACGTGATTTTGTGAGCATCCATCCTATTTGTTGTACGATTTTTTCATAAGTATTGTACTTTAGGTCCCAGCAAAGCTGAGATCCAGTGCGCTGACGGCAAGGACGGCGTCCTGGCCATCAGCTACAAGCCAACGGAACCTGGTTACTACATCGTCAACCTGAAGTTCGCTGACCACCATGTGGAAGGATCACCCTTCACCGTGAAGGTAAGTCATTATAATCCTCTCCAGTTATATGTTTGCTACTATTTTGGGTCACCTATCCAATATTACAAACAAGCATTAAACCTACAGTTTGCCTGTACGGGAAATGGGTAAACGGATTTGATTGAGATTAAGTTGAGCTTGGGAAAACAAATCCAATGCATACTCAACCCAATCAAGTCACAAAGAGACTCGATTATTTTTGAGTATCTAATTTTCTTCAAGGTCACCGGTGAGGGCAGCAATAGACAAAGAGAGAAGATCCAAAGGCAGAGGGACCCCGCTCCTCTTACTGAGGTCGGAACCAACTGCAAACTTACCTTCAAAATGCCAGGTAAATAACATCTATAATAATAATTGCATACCGTACGTATCTAATACATGTCCCACTGCTGGGCTCGGGCCTCTTCTCAAGATGAGATGGCCATAGTCTACCACAGTGGCCAAGTACGGATTGGTAGACTTCACACTCCCTCAAGCACTTTCAGGCTCTCTAAGGCATGCAGGTTGCCTCACTATGTTTTCCTTCACCGTTAGCAAGCGACAATTTGTATGATAAGTAACAGCTATAAAATTATAGTATAATTTTGTGTCTGAATGATTTAATTTGTGGATTAAATTTCATGTTATTATTCTAATTTCAGTTTTAAAATCTACCAAATTGATTACTATTTATCACCGGGACGCTGTTATGAAACAGGTTGTAAAAAAAGTCCAGAAAAAAATATTATTATTTCTACCAGCACGTTTACAAGGTTTACAACCACATTTAAAAATACCATATCACATGTCATGTACGGACCTTTAACGCGATATTGTTACACCATTTCATTTCCCCCCAGGTATCACTTCCTTTGATCTGGCCGCTACTGTCACAAGCCCTGGAGGCGTCTCCGAAGACGCTGAAATCCAGGAAGTAGAAGATGGACTCTACTCCGTCCACTTCGTACCCAAGGAGCTGGGTGTGCACACCGTGTCGGTCAAGTACAGGGAGATCCATATTCCTGGTGAGTAAATAAATAATTAGAAACGTTCTTAAACTTATAATAATATAAGACAATTTTCGAGTGTTTGATCAAATCCTTTAAAACAAGTATTGGAAGTATTGACAAATAGGTATGCTGCATATTTTTATTTTCGGCGGGATTCTGTCGTGATGAACATAATAGAAATCATTTTATATATAAATAGAAAGAAAGAAAGAAAGAAATGTTTTATTGCCACAAAACATAAAATAAACAATACAGGAATTACGATCAAATACAGTTATACAGTCTGTACCAAAAGGCCAGCAGCTCAGCATAATGCTAAGTGACTGAATCTTAACTTTACGGTTAAAAATGTAATAAAAATACTGTTTACATTTCTTACACCAACTTATAATTAACCAATATACTAAATTGTATACACGATGATATAGATGATAGTTTAACTATAATATCTTTCTTGTCACACATTATTCTAACCCCAATTATCTTCTTCCAGGATCTCCTTTCCAGTTCACAGTCGGTCCTCTAAAGGACTCAGGGTCCCATTTAGTGAAGGCGGGAGGCCCAGGCTTGGAGCGTGGTGAGGCCGGTCGCTTCAATGAGTTCAACGTGTGGACACGCGAGGCTGGCGCCGGACAGCTGGCCATTTCATTGGAAGGACCCAGCAAGGCTGAGATTGACTTCAAGGACAGGAGAGACGGTTCCTGTGATGTTTCGTACAAGGTTGAAGAGCCTGGTAAGTCAATATTGGGTTAGCTTTTATCTATTGACGTGAATAATAATTTTCTAAGCGCAGAAACTTTTTTGTTTAAAACTAGCTTCCGTGCGTGGCACCGCCCGTGTTGTATGTATGTTAATAATAGCTTAAATCTGGGATTTAGAACTTACCTTCACAACAATTTTTATCAAGATCCGTCCAGTAGATTTGGAGATTATTGATAACAAACAAACAAAATTAATTTTCCTTTTTATAATACAAAAAATGTTAGGAACCGGAGCGGAACCGCTGAAACTAGAAGGAAGGTGCTACTTGCCTTTCAATGTAGACAAGTTCCTCAAATTCATCACAAAATTTTTCTTACATGGTGTATTGACATTTAACACAACACTTTACAGAACTGTTTACAAACAGTTTTGAGCTCTTTGTTAATGAATTTCAACTAGTATTTTGTCTCCCCTCCACAAAAACATTGACCACCATAAATAAACTGTAGTATTTCAATAAACCACGCCTCCTCACGGTCAGCCAATCGCACCACTCCGCGGTAAAATTTATTGTAAGACCATTTTGACAGTTCGATTTTTAGAGTTCCGTGGCCGGGTGGTAAAAACGCTTGCCTTCCGTGCGGTGTCACAGGTCAGTTTTTGTCGACAATTTGTGGGCTATCTTTTGAATGAATGAATGTTTAAATGAGGACTTGTGGGCAAATTTGTACGTTAGTTGTGTCTTAAATTGCCTTGTTTAAATATAAATGGATATACAAGCCCGGGAAGCTTGGATAACAAATTAAAAAAAGGCTTAATATTAAGCTGTAACAAAATATTCGTTTTTAATTTTACTATACAATAATTTACAATAGTTAAATTCTAAATTTAACTGAAAGGAATATACAAATCTCATTATGCATTATATTGAATACTTATCATTATACAAACCTTCTGTAAGATAAATAAAAAAATAATTAGTGAACTTAAATTTTACTCAGAATACGCATCTCCCTTTACGGAACCCTTTTTAAAAAAAAGCATGTAAGAAAAAATGTGACTTGGAGGTTTTTGAAATTACTGATTAAATTTTATCTCGAGTTAAAATTCTGCAGAACTCAAACCTCTTTTCACGCTCGAACTTCTCCAATACATTTTTATATTGTTTTTTTTTTTTCACTGACCTCAGAGAGCGCGATCGTTTTTTGAAGCTCAATGCTTGTCGCGTTTTCGGCGCATTATCCTACCGATTTACGACGAATGTTTTTGCTAATGAAACTCGTAATTCTTGTGACATTCCGACTTTTTTTGGGTAGTTTGTTTGTATTTGGTGATGTTTTGTGACTGATTGGATAGTAAGTGCAGAGATTGTTTTAGTATCGATAAGATTTGGAATATAAAACGTTAACATTACAGAATTTTTATATTTTGGTTGAACAACAGGCTGTAAAGTTGCTACAGTTAAATGCACCAAATTACTTAATACTGAAGAAAAATAGATAGCAAAAAACTGTATCAGACTCCAATTTAAATAAATGCATGAATCATAAATAATTTAAGTTCTTCTCTTTCGCATTTGTAAATATAGAAAACCTCTAAAGTATCCTAAGATTTTCCATAAAGGTTTCATTAACATGTGGATATTTTTGTAAAACTTTAATGCATTCGCATACATTGGCAGCGGCGGCTTTGGTGCCTTTGCAAGGAATTTAAAAAGTTGCAGTTTTTGAAATTCGAACTCGCTATTTTTATTCGTATCCCGCGTAGAAACCAATATGGCGATTGTTTTAATTCTGTATTTTCTAGAAATTCATTTGTAAATAAATGTAACAGCGGGAGGGAAGTTAATAAGGTAATAATTAATACAGACATTTGTCTTGACTTTTATTACAGTGTTATTAATGATGAAATAAAATGGTTTTGTTTCTTTTACCGTGAATGAGTTAATATTTATTTAAAAAAATATATTAAACATAATATGACTCAATAAATCATTTTGTTTTATTCATATTAAATTATTGTTTTATAAACAGCCAGTGAGGCTTAAGTTGCGATTATAACTCTTAACCATAGAGATTTTGAGATACTAAAAATAAGGAAGACAAGGGTATAAAAAATATAACCATAGCGGTGCTTGATGTAGTGATTGAAAGTCGCAAATGAAAAGTCTAAGATTAGTACTTAAAATCGTTAGTCGGATTAAGGCCTCGTAGAATTATATTATTCTTTGACTACATTGACAGTATTTGCTGTGTTTGAGAAAGAAAACAACTACAAGATCATCAAAGCTTGTATGCAAACATTTTTTGGTTACTACTTCAAGAATATTAAAGACTGACTGCGGTTTCTGATCAGTATTTATGTTCCTTTCATCCGGTCTATTAAATTTTCTTCTAAAACCTTCGTTAGTCCCGTATCTCAATCTCAATCCTTCCAATGTTTGTGTATATTAAAGAATACAATGGAAAAATTAAACGGCTCATTCCATAAATCTCTAACAAAAACCAATTTCAACACTCATGGCGAATAATTTTCAATAACCGAAAGCCGCCAAAAAATAACCAATCAGAGAGCAACTATCGCCGAAAACTGAGGGAGCAAAAGGAAAAATTCCTAATACACTTATGAGACATTTCAAGACAAAAAGGCACCGCTTCTTTGTCGGGGATCCGCGAGATTTTTTTGTCGTGGAGAACACAATAGAATAAATAAGGGGACAAATTCAGAAGTCGACATTCCAGGTCTTTGGTGTGTAGGAGCCATTTTAATTGACCACAGAGGATATAATCGGTGGCGAAAAAGTTTAAACGCTGGAGTCGCGCTATGATGGAATGTCAGAACTGATTCTTGTGGACAGGTTTTTGGAGCCAGTAGAAAGATTGTTTGTGTATGTCGTGTATGAAGTGTTTTAATATCTTTATTGCAGCTTTTGGCTGTTATAAACGGTGCATTCCATAACAAGGCTTTTTGGGTGGTTAAAAGACCACGGTCACTACTTTGTGGTCATTATTTTGGACACAAAATGCACTACAGTAAAAACTTCATTAAATTAGTTCGAACGACTATCTAAGCGTTTATTAAATTCCATCAGACAAATAGCATGATATAATGTTATTACTGACTCGATCACAGGACTCGATGGTCTAGTGGCTTGGTTAGTCTCGGGTTCAGTATTGGGTCATGCAAAGTGTTATTTGTGAATTTCACAATAGCAGCACGGAGTTGGAATTGTGTCTAGTGGATGCCGATAGGCTCACCCCTATCCCGTGGGACCTAAACATAACAAGTAAAATATGGGTGTTATACACCTCTGCCCACACCCTAAGGTTGACTGGTAAGGTTAAGGTTTTGTACATGAAGATGAAATAAAAAAATAAAAAAATATATCTACACAATCTTTTAGATGTTTTAAATAATTTCAGCCATGAGGAAACTTATATTTAAGACATTTTTAAGCTTCTGTCGGTCTCGTACCTAATTATTGTAACTATAAATGAATGGGTTTTTATCTTTTGTATTGTATATTAACTAGATAGAACTAAAGAAATAGACCACCATAATAAGATAATCTTAAAACGATTACTCCATGACGGTTATTAATACAATATGCAAATTCACTATTAGCAATACAAATATGTCCGCTAAACCGCCATTTAAACTAAGATTAGGTGCAGCTGACGTACTTGTGTTTAACTGTTTCTTAATTACGCATTTTAAGTGTGAATGAGGGTCCGTGGCTACCATTTGCGTAATAAACTGTTATTATGCTAAAGATAAGTACCGTGTGCATCAGCGATGGCCGAGTGGAAGACTGTAGGACTGCAAAGTCAAAGGTCTCGGGTTCGAACACTGTCAGTATTATGATTCTTATTAATTTAATTTTGAATTCATGACATTTATTTAAATTTGACAATATTACTATTATTTCAATTTCAATAATCGAATTTTGTTATTTAATAAGCTTGATTATTGCATGAATTCACATTATTATTATTATATAATTAAAACTATTTGCATGCTACATGGCTGAATGTGGATGAATCAAACAACCTCTGTACCATCTTTATGTACCCATATTCGCAAATGAATGAATAAATAAATAAATAAATATTTTGTTAAGATTCGTCTTTTTAAAGATATTATGTGTGTATTTATCATATAAATTATCGCTCGCTAACGGTGAAGGATAACATCGTGAGGAAACCTGCATGTCTGAGAGTGCCTGAAAACCTGCTCAAGGGTGTGTGAAGTCTGCCGATCCGCACTTGGCCTGCGCGGTGGTCTACGGCCTAAGCCTTCTTATCATGAGAAGAGGCCCGAGCCCAGCAGTGGGACATGTATTAGATACAGGGCTGCTATGATTATGCCAAAAATAAATCTTGAGTATAGTATCAACTAACAACAAGCAGTTTGGTTCTGTTTTTAGATAAAATCAAAGATCTTGGCGGTTTTGAAGCAAAATGAAATGTCACGGGTTGGTTTTGGCCACACGTCGGTGCTCCCAATTTCACCACCGCCTAGATCTTTGTTATACCTATCTGTAGCGATTCTTATTGGATAAATCTATAACACAAACAAATTGAAGTGACGATCATTTCATGTTTGAATCGTGTTACTTATATATTCGAAACGTATAAAATATTTCATAAAAATCAACGATCAAACTTCAAAACTACCGGTATCTTTAATCACAGGATCTCACCGTATCAGCTACCGATTATGCGTCACCATGTAATAAAACTGTACACAAAAAAAAGCTTACTTGTAATTTGCAAATACATATTACCTCCTCCAGCTAAGCTTAATTCACTTGTGTTAGGACGAAGTTCACGACCGTAGTGTAATGGCCAGGTTTCGAACTCACGATTCTCGCAACCGATACTTCATCCATTGAGCCACGGCCGCTTTACAAAAGATGTATCACAACTACCACTAAACAACAATACTTTTCTTTTCGAATAACATCTTGACGTAACACCAGAGCCACCTGCGTTTGCTACAAAAAGCTAAAATTCAGTTTTTGTTTACAAAAACTTCTTAATAAGAAACAAGAGGAAACGGGCCGGGCATCGAACTCTTAACATGTCAATACCACTATTTTGCATAGCATACGTCATTATTTGAACCACTGGGGACGGGTTGTACCAAATATTGGGATTGCTTTAACTGTAGTTAAATTTGAGTGACGTTTCAAATACGATTATGATTAGAAATACGTTTGTTCAGTTATGCTTGAAGCACCCTATTGTTTCGGTATTCTTTTATTTTACATAATTTCATGAGCCTCTGTCTATTGGGACATAATCATGAAGACCTGTTGGGCTAGCATACGAGCGCAAGATAGATTTTGTCAGGTTTTTGTCATGTTTCCCCTAAAAAAATAAGACAAAAGCGTGACTAAATCTATCGCGCTTGAATGCTTGCCCCCATATTATAATACCGCAACTTTTTAGTGACAGATTAATAACACTATTAATTGCTATAATTCTTATTTATGCTACACATAAAGGATATGAAAAGGAGTAAGTAAATTTTGATTAACCTTTGGAAAATCTGCTTTTATAATTTTTTGGTCATATTTTATTGAAACCGCCTACTTTAGGAAGTTATAGTAGACATGATAAAATTGCCTCATTCTTATTTTTTTTTTATGCCCATATTTTTTCTTATTTTACGGTTGATGTTGACTCTATTCGCCAAGTATGTCCAGTATCTACGGTTAGTAAGATCATTTTGAACTATAGTTAAAGTAGCCTCAACAAGGGGTTTAAACTACGGTTAAAGTTACAACAGTTACGAGCAGTGCCACCCACTACAACTAATTTCGAAACAAAAGGACCGTTTCCGAAAATGTCTACGAATATTTTTTCTACCAATCAGTAAAAACCTCATCGAAAAAAGGCCGTTTCGGATGTAAATAAATCTGGAGCAACTATATGGCCACCGTGGTAGCCTCGCTCATATTGAAAAAGATGGGCAAGTGAGCAATTTCAGTAGTGGAATGGTTCTGCATATATTCATGTGCCAAAATATATAAAACTAGCTTTTGCCTGAAATTTCGTCCGCGTGGATTTCGTTGTTTTAAGTAATAGCTGCTCTTCTTATTGCTTCGCTCCCGTGGAGTTAAGCGTAATGTTAAATATTATAAAACCTTTTTCGAGAATTAGACTATCAAACACAAAAATAATGATTAAAATCCGACAAGTAGTTACTGGTATTGGGGCTATCAAACATACAAACTAACTTTATTTTTTGTAGGTACGAGAGCCCACGACCAAAACCATGTCTCATAGCAATACGGCAAAAACCCTATAAAATCGTTAGATTGTATGATTCTGTACCCGACTAGGTGTGTAGTAACGGTCGAAAGTGTAGCAACTGCGTGGGAGGCCATTTCTGCTGTGTCAAAAAAAAAAGACAGTCGGTATTATAGCAATACGTCTGATAGTGAAAATGTACACAGATTTTATAATTGTATTACGAAAAAGTTTGTTTTCAGACATTTTGCGCGTAGCATATAGCCTGAGCGCATTTTTGAAAATGTCAACAAATTTAGCCGACCTGTATCATAGCAATACGGATAATTTTTTTTTTCAACTTTTCGTATTGCTGCCATGATTACCAAAAACCTGTTTTCAGACACTTTAAGTGTAGCATATACTCCCAAAAACGAAAATAACGTTTTGGAGTCGCCTGGCCGACGCCTCTGTTAAATGTTTTTTTAAATTTACAGCCTTCATAGATATTCAAGAATCTCCCTTGTCTATTATATGTACTTTGACAGATGACAGATGTCATTACTTATTTCTTTTGTAAAAGTTACTCAAGTGTGCTTTAAATAAAACCAAAACTATCAAATCAATCAGTATTTAATTTCAACAGCCTCAGCGCTTGTTACGCTCCTGCCCCTTTCTTACTATACAGCTCACTCGCCAGCTTCCTTTTGTGCAATTTATTTCAGTCCTTCAACTTCAATGTTACGGTTTCGGGTAAATTCTTTGTTAATTATCATCTAATAAATTCAGGGTCGCAACGTATTCATTGGTTTGTAACAGAAAATTCAAGATGCCTCAATACGATTTTTAAATGATATCTGAGTATCGAAAAGTTGTCTGATAGAGAAGGTGCTACACTTAATTTGTCTGATATAAATTTTTTGCACATGTGGACAACTTATTTTATCATGTCCAACAATTTTCAGACATATTGCTATGATACCGATCGGTAAAATTTGTTAACATTTTCAAAACGGTCTCAAAATTTAATGCGTTCACATTTCCGTCTGAAAATTGTTTAGTTCGCATCAAATAACCAAAATTTACTAATAAAAAAGATTTTCAGACGTATTGCTATGAGACATTTTTTTTGTCTCATTTTTAATTTTTTTAAGTGATTTTACGGGTTTGCGCTACACCACTAACGTCTGAAAAATATGTTTCCGGTATCTCAGAACTATCATTCAACTACAGTCTGCAAATCAGACATATTGCTATGATGCAGTTCGGTAAAATTCTTTGACAATTTTGAAAATTCGGTCAGATCAAACGCTACGCGGAAAATGTCTGATATTGGTATTTTCGAGTTCAGGATAATCGTATCTATCGATTTGATGCGGTTTTGGCCGTATTGCTATGAGACAAAAATTTTGGTCGTGGGCTCTCGTACTATAAGCAGGCGTTTGAACACGATCTCAAAAAAAAATCAATCTTGTAGTTACCTGCCTGCACCTTTGTAGTGTCGATCTAGCTTTTAAGTATATTACTTAATTTTTTTTCGTATTAGAATTAATATTAATAAATAAAATTCTTCATGGAATAAATCCTCTATAAGATCTTGTAAGACATTGGAAAAAAATTGGCGTACTTTTTTACAATTAATAGCTTTTTTCGTAATTTAAGTACATTTGTTAACAATTCAGATGTTAAAATAATACAGAAAACAGACGGGACAGTCTAGAAAATTTACGCTTATTTAAAAAAAAACTAAAATTATAAATAAAGATTAGTTAGTTTACCCAGTTGGGTCGGTCTTAATCAGAGCGATACTTCTTTACTTTTAAGAAAGTTCCTTATAACCATTTCCCACGGAACCCTAAAATGTTCGTAGAAAATTTAAATATCTTTCGTTGGAAGAATTATTGGTTGCATCGTTAGTCTGTTACACTGAGTGACGTCAGATCTCCATATTGTTTTTATTTTTTGTAAAATTTAAAATGTGTTTTTGTCCATTTCGTCGGGTTTTTTGGCCGTTTGCAAATTTATTAGTACCGTCGGCCCTTTTGGGTGGTAGTTAGAAACGATTTGGACTGTAATTGGTGCTTCCGAGTTTTTGTGATCGTTTGATCGGGTGTTTCCGGTAAAGCTTCGGTTGAATGTTGGAAGCATAGAAATATAGGAATTTTATTAACCAAATATTTTTTTCGGAAACAATGTAAAGTTTTTATGTTCTCAGTGAATATATTGAATAAGACAAAATAATATATGATAACGTTTAAGTGTTATCTTTTTATGTGTGTGGTATTTCATACCAATTTTCTAATAATAAGTAGGGTTTCTCATAAGAATATAAATAGGACTTATCTACTGACGGCACCAGAAATATTAAGTAATCTAATAAGATTCAAATTGGCTACTAGTTGAAATTTTGTAATTTTCGCAAGTTTCGATTATTCTGGCTTTATCGTAGTTACAACAATAAGCTTTTTTTTCGTCGTGTCGATGGCTGAGTCAAATTTTATTTTGACTTGCCCTCTTGGTGAAAGGATTAGCCAATTCGCTTTGAAGTACTCGCGAATTGCCCAGGGTGCGCCGGACGTAGGGAATCGACTGTGTACATCACTCAGGGAGGCTCTTTTCATGCACCATGATATTATAATTTAAATGATATTATTATTATAAATTATGCCAAACATTGGCAATACAAGATTTTCATAATTTTGAAAATGCTGAACCTATAAAAACTGTTATTAATTCCTTATGTCTAAGCCAAGCTAATTTTCCTCCCATTTTTCCTCCAGGTGAATACCGTATCGGTCTCAAGTTCAACGAGCAGCACATCCCCGACTCCCCCTTCAAGGTGTACATCTCCCCCCAGGTGGGAGACGCGTACCTCCTCGAGGTAGCCCAGTTCCCTGACACCGCGCAGGTAGACAAGCCTACCCAGTTCTACATCAGGTTGAATGGTGCTAAGGGTAGCTTGGATGGCAGGGTAAGTTGCAACACTTGCTGTTTATATAAAGTTATACTTACCCCGAATATACGCGATAGGTGGGACTTCGCCATTACTGTGTACAGCTTTGCAAAAAGTCTAGAAATGGAGCCCAATGTATATCAAAATAATTACGTTTTATGAAAACAAAGGTTTACGATTTTTAAATAGGGTTCAGCCATAGAAATCTTAATAATAAGGCAATAGAAATGTCAAAGACGCGTGACCTTGTCGCCGCGCATCTGTCTAGTCAAACACAAGTGCGAGTTGAGGAATTGTCGTCTTAATGTCATCGCAAAGAGAATAATTTTGTTTGCAGGAATACAAGCGCATGAGTCTAATCGAACACAAGTGCGATTTGAGGAATTGTCGTCTTAATGTCATCGCCAAAAAGAATAATTTTGTTTGCAGGAATACAAAAAGTGGTATTTGAAAACCGGCGACATGCGTCCCAGTGTTAAAAGATAGTCGATAGCATTTCTATTGACTAGTTATTAAGATTTCTATGGTTGAAACACTTATTACATATTCCGTATTTACGCGATAGGTAGGTCTCCGACATTACTGTGTACAGCTTTGCAAAAAGTCTAGAAATGGAGCCTAATTTATATCAAAGTAATGACGTATCATTAAAAAGAAGTTTAGAAATAGGGTTGGGCTAATTGGTTGATTTGTAATTGAGCGGCCATACGAAGAACAGTGTCACCCTTATTATTTTTACTCTTTTTTGTCAAGTTGTAAGTCAAATTTGCGTAAATTGGTGTATCACAAGAATAACAAATTAGGCAAGACATGGTATGAGGTTGGAAAAACACATAACACTGGGTTCGTAAAAGAGGTATTACTGTGTTTAGATAGAAAAATAAATGTTCTCGGTAAAGTAAGTGGTACCGGCGTAGTATTGTAGTGTGAAGTGAGTTGATGAAAACCAATGTGACATGAAAAATAGCTGATGCTAGCACCAAGGGAGTTTCCAATAACCAACTTTTTATTATTTGAGCTTATAATTTAGGCAAAGCCTTAATTAGATTTGCTGTAGTACGCCCGTTACTGTAGTTTATGGAGAGCCCGATAGATGGCGACTGTTTCCCATTAGAGGGTGATGAATGGTTAAAATTGTTTTAATAAAATTGTAGTCATGGATTTGATTCCACATATTGGACTGACTTACACTTAAAATAAACAATACATGCCTGGGGATTACTTACAGTATATTAAATTATTTTTATCAAAAATTAAACCGAAGAAAAGGAAAGTAAAGATTAAATGAACATTTTAAGTCTTGGGTTAAACCTAGTTACGTTAACTATTAAATATTATTTTTTAACCGACTTCAAAAAAAGGAGGAGGTTCTCAATTCGGTTGTATTTTTTTTTTTTTTATTATGTTTGTTCACCGATTACTCGAAGACGCCTAGACTGATTTGAGAAATTCTTTTTTTGTTTGATAGGATATATTTGTCATGTGGTCTCATTTTTTTCCAGTCACGTTCTGATGATGGGATCCTAGAGAAATCGAGGGCAACCCTCAAATTTAAAAGGCTTCTATATTGTTTTTTGTATATTATCTAAAGCTACTTGGATATTTGCATCTAGTAGCCAGCATTTTATGTTGCTGAGCTGATGCTGGAAGGTACAACTCCTCAACGGTTAGGAGTACGGGGATAATTCTTTAAATATAGGCCTTGAGGCCGTTTACTGTATTCTTTCAAGTTATACACAGACGAGGCGAGACGTTGAATATTACTTATGTATATTCATAATATGAGGTCATGATTTAATGATGGGATCCTAGAGAAATCATGGGTCAATCAAGCTTCTATATTGTTTTTCGTATATTACCTAAAACTACTTGGATATTTGCATTTTAAGTTGCAGAGCTGATGCTGGAAGGTACAACTCCTCAACGGTTAGGAGTACGGGGATTATTATTAATAAGTTTTCCGTCTCAAGTAACCGTCGTCTCCTCATTCGAGAAACATTCTTGCTCGGTCTACCCATCACTTAAAATCGTAAAATAAAATAATTTTTAACAAAAAAAAAACCGACTTCAAAAAGTAGGTAAACTAAAAAGCATAAAATAAATTTACTTCGCACAAATAATACGTTTTTTCATTTAGTTAAATAGAAATTATTAAATAATTATTTTATAATTCTGAAGTCGGTGCCAAGTAACCAATAACTAGATAATAAGTATAAATCTTTCTAACAACTATTTTCTGACTGAATATTAGTTCTTAATTATCCGATTTACTTGGCACCGACTTCAGAATTATAAAATAATTATTTAATTATTTCTATTTAACTAAATGAAAAAACGTATTATTTGTGCGAAGTAAATTTATTTTATGCTTTTTAGTTTACCTACTTTTTGAAGTCGGTTTTTATTTTTGTTAAAAATTATTTTCTATATTTGAGTCGGCGCCAATCATTAAACTGTTTTATATAATATTAAAGTTGAAAAATTAAGAATCCAGCAGGACTCGAACCTGCACCCCCTGGGTATACCTACGCCCCATGTGCTTTGCCAATTCAGCTATGGATTCGTATGCTGCTAAACTCGAAATTTCTCAACTCTTTTGTGCCTGCGTCATAGGTATATATAATATTATATACCTTAGCTAGACGAACCTTACTTGGTTTTGTCTGAGTCCTGCTGGATTCTTAATTTTTCAACTTTAATATTATTTAAAAACACAAAGGCATAGCAAAGCTAAAATTTGCTATATAAATATTACAAATAAACTGTTTATTTGTTGTTGCAACTACGTAGAAATGAACCAGACTTAACGCGGTATTTATTATTTAACTAAGTGAGCGGAATATAATACAGATCATAATTCAGACAGTTTACAGTCGATCATCCCCGAACACAAAATCAGTCTTCATATTGTTCTCATAACAGCCATACATTTCTTTTAACATCCTCAAAAATCAGACAATATACATAATAAGGCACTGCACAGTGGGCCGAATGACCACTGGGGCTGATGATTTATCGTGAGAACATGCTATGTCCGGCATACGAGATTTATGATCGATGAGCTGTATCAAACGTGCGTTTATATCACGCTTAGGGTGAGATTTTTTGTCCAGAAAAATGTTTTCAGGGGTGCACTGTGCGGTGTGATTTTGACTTATGATTTATACGAGATGTAGGTTGATAAAATGAGGGTCACTCACTATCTTGTGGTAAGACACCAGGCCATCAGTAGGCACTTTGATTAAATTTAGCACTAAATAAATAAAAAAATGTCTAAACATTAAAACTTATTTTGAATTTACAGCTTTATCCAGCAGCTATTTTTGTACACAATACTCTTAAATTATATTTGAAGTTTATGGAATACTCTGACCGAGTTATAATAGGAGCTATGTTTCACCACATTTAGTATCATAGGTCATGGACATAGCTAATGGCAAGAAGAAGAAAGAATGGCAAAGCTAATGTAAATATGCATTATTGCGGTCTTTCGGAGTGGAACTGCATCCTTTGGTAGACTTTCAGCACTTTTATATGCTCGGTTTATGCAAACGAAGTAATAAATTGAACTAAATTTTTTTAAAGAAAATTTCATAATTCAGGATTTAAAACAACAAATCAAAACAAAATAGTATTCGAGTAACGCCCACCGTGAAATAAGCTAAAACAATATATTTGCACAGTGTGTCCATCCAACCCCGGTGTGGCCAAAAAAATGTAATAAAACGGACTGACCACGCGTGACCGTTGCTCGCATAAATCTTAGCGCGTTAATATTTTACACCAGTGTGCCAACACACGAAGACGATGAATATCGTGAAAGTTGCGTCATAAAAATTAATATGGGGTAACTTTGCCCTTTGATTCTAAGGGTGTGAAAGAATTTTGATGTATTTCTTGCAAAAAATACGTACGTGTTGTTTATTAAGTACAATCGGCCTAAAACATCAAAAACATCATTGTACAGACTCAAAAGTTCAAACTCTTGCTATCCTTACCATTCATTTTATTTTTTGACGTGGATAAAGGGGTATGACCAACTCACAATGGGTTTGATAATTGCTGCTGTGCTATCTATTTTGTGGCTATGCAAGGATATAAATAGCTGTGTAATATGAAGAATTATATAAAAATTTAATTGTAAACTGAATATTTTAATAGTAAGCCGGGTTTTATGATAAAAGTTGGTACACAAATGTAAAACACGTGATTAGTCCATAATAAAAAAATCAGCGCCCCGTTCATCCTTCATATTTTAATAGATAAATACTTTTGTTTATTTATTTCCGTGTAAGTTGTGTGTCTTATTACTAGATAATCGTCATACTCTAAACTATAAATTAACTACTATTTTATATTCATGACTAGGTTGGTGGCGTTCCATTTTTTGTTCAATGCCCTTTGTGGTGTAAAAACACCCCGCTTTTCTTAAGGTTAAGGCATAATTTTTTAGCCTATATATTTAAAAGAACATAATCTTGTATACGTATCAATTATAAAAGAAAAATAAGTATTTTGAATGTTTAATTTTACCTTTGACTAGCAAAATGACTTTTAAACGGATTTTTTCCTCAGATAATTTCACCATCAGGAAAGACCGACGACTGCTTCATCCAGAACATCGATGGAGACCAGTACAGCATCAGGTTTATGCCAAGAGAGAACGGTGTCCACAACATCAATGTTAAGTTCAACGGTATCCACATTCCTGCCTCACCTTTGAGGATTAAGGTAAGAGAAAATTACAATTAGAGTTTAGAGGTAAAGTCATAAATGAACCAATCTTCTTCTTTTTTTAACTACCGGATGGGGGAGTGGGTAGTGTACCTGCCTGCGACGCCGAGGTCGCGGGTTTGATTCCCGCTTAAGACAACTCTTTGTGTGCATGAACATGGGGGTTTGTCTTGGTCTGGGTGTTTCTATGTATAATATTAATAAGTATGTATTTAGAAAAGTATATAATAATATGTTGTATATTAGTATCAGTTATTCTAGTACTCATAGTACAAGCTCTGCTTAGTTTGGGACTAGATTGGGTGTGAGATATTTATTTATTTTCTCCTAGTAAATAAATATTGCCTCCTTCATGCTTCATGCAATATTTGTGAGTTTATGGTATATCATTATGTTTTATTTGTATTAAACAGGTTGGAAAGGATGACGCCGATCCTGCGGCTGTTCACGCTCATGGACCTGGTCTGGGATCAGTAAAGACTGGTAAGTTAGCTTATTTGCAAAATATAATCTTGACTACTCCATAACCTTAACCTTCTCATACCTCTTCTTTAGTTCATTCTTCATTCAATCCGTTCTTCTTTAGAATGCGCTCCCTCTTGAGATCAGGATGTGCACCACCCGGGAGAATTTTAAAACTAGAGTACGTCATCTTCTCCAAAGTGAAACGACAACAGAGTCATTAAAAACTTAATATCTACTGAATAAATATTTTAATATATATTATTTTAATGTATGTATTAGTATATTTGTTACCATATTTATGTATTCGAACACATTCACATTTTCAGCACATTATTTTAATTTATTTAATGCACCTATCTTTGTTCTCTCTGCATCACCTTAAGGTTGACTGGTTATCAACAAATGCCTATAGTACCTATTAAGTCCGCCGTTGTCTACGAATAATAAGACTTTTATTATTCGTAGGCCGTTGTACTATTTTTTAAGTGCAAAAAGTTGTAAAATAAATAAAATAAAATAAATAACCTTCTGCTATGGAAGATCAGACGTGATATTACATTCTTCAACATTAAATTATTATAACTTATTCATGCCTCGATGGTCTAGTGATTAGCGTATGCGCCTCTCACCGCGAGGTCTCGGGTTCGATTCCCGGGTCGGGCAAAGTGTTATTTGTGACCGGAAAGTTCACAATAGCAGCACGGAGTTGGAATTGTGCCCGGTGGATGGCAAAAGGCTAGAACCCCCTATCCCATGGGACCTAAAAACATAACAGGTAAAATGTGGGTCCTGTACATCTCTGCCAATACCTTCTGGGTAATATAGGCGTGATGTTATGTTATAACTTATTCATTTCTTGTAGGTGTGAAGACGGACCTGATCATTGACACCTGCAACGCTGGTGTCGGTCTTCTGGCCGTCACTATGGACGGACCTTCCAGAGTCGCTATGGATTGCACGGACATTGAAGAGGGATACAAGGTACGTTTAAAAATTGTACATACTAGTAAATTTGTAATTGTCATTTATTTGAGTGACCACGGCAAGCGTGTTGAACCCATGGATGGAATGCAGTCTACTAAAATATGAACATATTCTCATAAAATATAACTTTAAACAACCGTTTGATTTATATATTTGTGAAATAGAAATAGAAATAGAAATATTTAGAAATAGAAATAGAAATATTTATTTGCTTAAAACATGGTATATACAGGGTGTTAAGTTAGTCTAGAGTACAGCATGTCTCACCGTAAGGACGGTATGCAAAAATATTTTAAAATATACTTAACCTATAGACATTATTTTTTAAGTTATGTAATGTTTATAGGTCCGTTACACGCCTCTTTCTCCCGGCTTCTACTACATGAGCATCAAATACAACGGTGCTCACATCGTAGGATCACCCTTCAAAATTGAAGCCACTGGTGAGTATTATATTAAACCGACTTCAAAAAGAAGAGCAGGTTGTATTTTGTAATGTTTGTTTGCCGATTTCTTGAAGACGCCTGGACCGATTTGAGAAATTAGTTTTAAAGAGTATCTTGTCATGTAGACCAATGCTCATCAGATCACGATCCGACGCACGGTAGGATTCCAGAAAAATCGAGGGCAACCTTTAAAACTTTATAGGCTTCTTTATTGATTTTCGTATATTACCTAAAGCTACTCAGATATTTGCATCTAGCAGTCAGCATTTCATGTTGCTGAGCTGATCCTGTAAGGTACAACTCCTTAACTCTTCAACAGTTAGAAGTACGGGGATAATTCTTTTAATATAGGCACCTCAAGGCCGTTTACTACTTATAAATGTTATCAATCATTAATTTTAAATTTATATAATTTTGAAGTTAGCTCGTTGTTATACATTGTGTTAACTCAGTCTGTAAAAGTGTTACAGTTTCATGTAATGTATATTGGAAAGAGTCAGTAAAAAATTGAGATAGCCAAAATCATCTATTTTGCTTAACATAGTTACTTTGAGATGGCCAAAATCATCTATGTTGCTAAGCAAAGATCCTTTCCTTTTTTCAGGTACGAACCTAGCCGAAATCGGTGCTCAAGAAACATCATCTGTAACAGTCGAAACAGTCCAAAAGGTCGCCAAATCAGCACAGAAACTTGGACCAGTACTACCGAACTTTAAGTCTGACGCCACCAAAGTTACGAGCAAAGGAATGGGTCTTAAGAAGGCGTACCTGAACAAACACAACCAGTTCACAGTACACTGTGGTGACGCTGGTAAGCTTAGGATTAAACTAGATTTTATATTTTCGTATATGTGTTTTTAATTGTGGTATTCTACTGTTTTTTACTCACTTTAAATTTTATCAGTTTTTTTACAAAACGTTTTCTAAACCTACATTTTATAAGTTCAATTCTATTGTAGTGATTTAATTTATTAAAAGCGATTTAAATTCGATACGTTATTTTCAGACAAACTTATCAATAGATTTACTGCAAGTTGTTATTATCTTAAACATTCCTAATGATTTGTCGGTCGTCTTGTCACATTATACTTACTTACAGTTCATTTATTACTTACTTGAGCAGCAATACCAATCAGCTCATGACCCTTCTTCTTCTAGGCACGAACATCCTGTACGTCGGCATCTACGGCCCCAAGGGTCCCTGTGACGAGGTTCAGCTCAAACACAAAGGCAAGAACAACTATGAATGCTGGTACGTCGTCAGGGATAGGGGAGACTACATTGTCATCGTCAAGTGGGGAGACGAACACATCCCCGGATCTCCTTACAAGGTTGAGGTCTAAATTTACAGGACGAAATCACGCATGCAGAATTTTAGTTCTATTAGAGCATATAGAACAGTGCTCTCTATTTTTCTTTAAAGGTCATAGGTTGGTCTTCAGCTAAAATTCTAGTCATTTTTTCAAAAAACAATTGAATAAATTCTGCATGCGCTACTTTAAATTATTTATGTTTAAAACATATTTAGATGATAACTGTGATTAAGCTTCTACATAGCCAAGAATAATCATTCTCCTTCTAGATTTCACTTATGCACTATATTTATAAGTGAAGCAAGGTTGTTAAAAAAATAAGCCACAAAGACAGTTATACAATAAACGAAATATCAATTTTTGTTGCTGTTTCTTAGTTATATCTAAATATGTTTTAAATATAAGTAATTTTTCTTCGACGGCCTTATTTATTTAAAATTATGCATAGGATATCGAAAAGGTTTTCGTCTCCATCTTGTAATTTTATTGATCTCTAAGATACAGCCTGCTATATGTTTGTACAAACCTTTTCTTTATCCGTCCAGTGTTTTTCTTGTTCCTTCATAAATATTTCTTCAAGTATCATTTTGTCATCGCAATTTCCTATTATATTTTAAGATTTTTTTTCAGAATTTCTAACAATAATATTAGATATACGTAAAAAACAGAAATCTTTGTGCTCCGATATCCGACACTATCGATCTCTAGTAAAATGTCGAAAAATTATGAATTCGTTCGTTTTTATTTTTAGTGTTCTGTCAATGGAGTTATCGTTTTAATTTTAAATTTTATTTCTAGAAGCTTAGCTAGGCTGGTAGGCATATTTTATAACTCCGATAATGATCTTTTAGTGAAATTGTTGTCTACTTGTTTTTTAGATTTTATTTTAGTGTTTGTTTATTTCTTGTCAGACTGATTTCTTAAATGTTTTGTAATGATTCTGTCGACATTTTATTACGAGTGTCGATAGTGTGAATAAGTTCTGTCTTTATCGAAATAATTGGTTTTTTGTTTCGATTAATGCATTATGTATTCTTTTTGTCTGTGCTGTCTTCAGGCTAATTTTTATATGATTCTCGTTTAGTATTTAGGGCGACTAAATGACAATACATATAAAGTATTAACTCAAAAATATTCCCTTTAATTTATAAGTCCAGCGTAGGCACAATTTGCTGTCCAAGAATTTTAGCGAATTTTCTTTATATATTTTTTTAACTTTTTCTACGGATTTCTCTACTTCTTTTTTTATTAAAAGTGTGTAATGTCAGAGGAATTTTCTCAAAAATTCGTTTATTTTTGGAATCTAATTTAAGGTAGATTATTCTGTTAGAATTTTCTATTTAAGATTTGAATTGTATATTGTGCCTTAGCCTTCTCATATAAGTATTATGTATCTGCTTTCTAATTTTTGTATGGTTTGTGTATGGATTTTACCTACGTAGGTAGAATGATCCCGTATTTGTAAATACCTATTTTAAGAGTTTAATTATTATAATGTATTTTGCGACTGTTAACTAAATAAAAAGAGGAAAGTTCCAATAGTTATTTTATTTCTTTATGTAGATGACATTTTCAAGTTCTGCAGTCGACTCTTTAAATCTGTTACTATGTTTTGGCTCAGTTTGCCGATGAAACAAGATATTTCGTAGACATGATATAACTGAACTGAGGGTATAAAGACAGACATGTGTGGCTAAGAATTGAGTATCTCTTTTCTGGGCCGAATGAAGACTCATTCGGCTCAGTCGTTGACTGACGTCAGAGTTTTCAGTGTTATTACCCTGTGACCCAGAAACTATAAGTTTGGTGCATGATAGCCTTGTGGTCGTGTCAGATTTTCATCGATTTATTACGTTTTGTAGTCTTCTTTACTATTCTTTCCTTCACACTTATGTTGATGGTGTAATTAAAAGGATTAAATAAAAATAAAAGACAATGATATAATTCTTGGCATAGTTGTAATTAATTTTTAATCAATTTTAAGTAACAAAAAATGATTTTCGGTCATTTTCATCTATAAATCTTAAAACGAGGACGCTAGACAAAGCGAGAACTAATGTAAAACGAAAAAAAAATTACTTACAAAAATATCGTATTCATAATAATAAGTTTACACTTAACTTAAAAAAATCAAATTACAATATCACATTTCTACTTACAATAGAGAGATATTGGCGATTTTTATTTCCTTAAATCCAAAGAAAAAGAAAGATAATAATATCTCGGTTTCATTGTCATGACAAAGGTAATATACAATAGTGCTTACTTAATAACAAATGATCGGAAGAAATACTTATTGCCGTTCTTTAACATTAAAGAAAACATATTTGTACAAGAAAATAAAGATTTGGCTAATTTGTGACAGAAAGACGGCCATCCTCCCCCTCCAACCCTAACGATTTACCACAACCTAACATTTTAAAACTAAAAGATCAATAGCAAAGTAATTTAGAAGGAAAAAAGACATTCCTCCAAAAATAGTCACTCTTTCCCATTCCATCTCCTATCACATTTTTTATTAATTTTAACTACTAACGCTGATTCGTTCAAAAATTAAAACAAATCAACAATTTTCTGTTCGTATACTTTAAACTAGTCTAAAAAATCGATGTACCAAGGATCTATTAAGTACGGAAAATAGGAATACTATACAATTCCAAATACGCCTTCTATTCCCTGAGTTCTTAAAGGCTAATATAGTTGAGCATAAGCACTTTTAGATCATAAAATAACCAAAAACTGTCTCCAATAATTTTAAAAAATTGTATTATTATTTACAAAATATTTACAAAAGTGCACCTTTTTTTAAATCTGTGACGTAAAAAAGCAATTTGGCCACTCATAAATGTACAATACAATAAATGGGCTTCCGTTAGAAAATATATTCGACCGGCAACAACTTAATATTAATTAACTTAACTTTTTTGTTCGTTACAACATTTAAAATCAGGAGGAATACATTTTCTAATCTCATTGAAAATAAAACTACTAAAAATGATAGTTGTACGATAGATAAAGCTAAAACAAATACATAATAATATGATCTAAGTAGGAACTGAGTGCAAAAATGTGATGACAAAAGAGATCTATTTATTCTTAATGAATATAATAAAATGCAACTGAAGTGTGAAGAAGTACTTGTGATTTCATTACAAGTATATCAAGTGTGTTCAAGTCCAAGTCAAGTGTACAAAAAATACTTGCGTACCTCAGGAACTTTTGATTCAATAAATTATATCAATTATGCAAATTCCAATGCATTCTCACTCTAAAATATTTTAAATTTAACATGTTTAAAAAAGATTAGGTACTAAAAATACAAATAATTGAGATGCTTTTTAATCTAAAAAGAAAATCAGAAAAAAGTAAAATCACTTGGTTTTAATTATGCGTTGTTTATAATTATGCTTGGTTTGTAGACATCAAAAGAAAATATAAAAGTATTCAAGAATGTACTCAGTGATTTCTCTAAAGAAGCTCGTATTAGAAATTAGTTTTTTTCTATGTAGTGCAAATATCAAGTTTCGAGTTGTTACGAATGTTTGATCGCTAATCGTAAAGTGCTGAAATAATTTGAAAATAAAGACAAAAACAACATCAAAAGCACAAAATATTTCAACATATAGTTTCCATAAAATATCTAATATATCTATACCCATATCACATATAAAAAAATTCAATACGAATCGTGTTTCCTTCTTCAAGTCTTTTATCTCCAAACCTATTCAGCATCCTATAATAGAACAATTGCCTTCGACCATAATTGACGACCAAACCCCCGGATCAACTAGGTAAAAAGTAAAACAACATAAAAATAAACTAATCAACAATCCGTGAATTTAAAAACAATTTCGAAATCACTTTAATACTCATCATTTTGTTATCTACTCACAAAATTCAGAATATCCATACAATTGTATTACTAAAAACATGAATTTGTTTCTCTAACGTTAAAACCGTAATACCACTGTCTTCGAGAGCGAGATTCTAAATATTTTTTTAATATTTCGTTAATTATATAACTAGTAATACCATCATAAGTACATACTATAGCGAGTGTACCTACGGTAAGTTACTGCTTATCCTTGTGCGATAACGCGTGAGGGAGGATGTGTTCCGCGGGCAACAGTGCCGACGGCTGGTGAGCGTAATTCCTGATCTGATGCAGCGATATCAGCTGATTGGGGAAGGAGTTAGGTTGCTGCTTGCCTTGCTGGAAATGCAGTGGGTCGTAGAGGTACGGCCGCGTGGGGAGAGCACTGTGGTGCGACAACCCGTTGAGATGGGGAGCCATAGAGTTGATGGGCGTAAACGCCGAGTTGGCTGCTGAAGATACAGGGGGTTGGATTCTATCGTCCTGGCTCTCATGTTGAGCAAACAGAACCCGCTGTTGGTGCAAGTGCTGCTCATGATGCTCATCGCTTTCCCTCTGCTGGTGGTAGCCACCTTCATCAGACATGTGCGCCGCGGAATCAGGGCTGACCTTTGGCCAATAAGGATGCTCAGCGAATGGTACAGCCGTCGGCGCAGCTGCTGCCAAAGACCTATTCAAACCACTCAAGCCGAGCGCGGAAATTGGCGGCCGCTTATCAGCTCGTTCAGCATGCTTATTCATATGCTTACTAAGATACGTCTCCTGCGTATAGCTCTTGCCACAATATTGGCATATGTGCGTTTTCAAATGCTTCGATTCTTTGTGCTTAGGGATGTGCTCCAGTAAGTCCTTCTCGTGGGTGAAGCACTTGTAGCAGGAATTGCATTTGAAGGGTTTGTCGGTCTGGTGGCAGCGACTGTGGCTTTGGAGATTCGAGAGCTGGGAGAAGGCTTTGGTACATCCGATTTGGGTGCAGCGGTAAGGTTTGTCTCCGGTGTGGGTGCGAATGTGCTGCTGGAGATGAGAGAGCTGAGTGAACTTCCTCTGGCATATCTCACAGCGGTAAGGCTTGATGCCCAGGTGAATACGGGAGTGCTGCGCCAGGTACGACGAGTTGGCGAAAGCCTTCGGACACTGCGTGCAGCGGTAAGGCTTTGCTTCACGTAGATGAATCTGGGTGTGGAGCTGCAGATCCGCTTTTGAGCCGAACACCTGAAATAGACAGAAAAAAATACGTTAATATTGCCGAAATATCGCTTAAAAGAACACTAAAATTCGTAACCAATTAATTTGTGCCATAAAATTACAATTATCTAATTTGAATAAAACTTTTTAACCTGTTATCGACGCACGATTAATTTTGGGAATTAGAATCAGTAGGTAAAGCAGAGGCATTTTAAATAAGCTGAATAGTACTAGAATAAGTAGTTTTCACAGGGTTTAATGTGATTTAACTAAATATAAACGATGAAGTGTTAAACAACAATCTTGTCAAACCAAATGATTTCAACATAAACCGTTGTAAACATCGTTGAAATCATCAAAAAGTGAATTTCGCCCTTGAACGACATCCGCGGGCAGCCGGAACAAATGATTCTCGTCTTTTTTATTTGCCCAACTCTTAATTAAGGCAGGATGTTGGCTTCACGGCGTTTTCCACGCATCGCAGTCGCTTTGACTTCCTCATAGACGTCTAGCTAATCACAGCCTTTAATTAAACTACTTTAAATAGTATTTTTTATCTTCAAATAATTATTAAATCATGCAATTTTGACAAATTTTGTCTAGACATTGTCAAACACCGCCAATAAAACAACATCAAGAGGTACACCAGTGACACATCAAATGCAATTTAGGAAACAATATATAAATAGCATGAAATTAAGTGGTAAATGGTAGGTGTCTTTGGAAACTCAATTTCGAATCGGCTATCGCATACTGAATTTTAAATAACTATTTGTATACACGTGCCAACAAAGCCGGTACTCTCGGCGGCACTTCTCGCACACTAAAGTGTTTCGGTACTCCATTGATTCACTCTTTGTGATATCCCAAATTAGTTTCTAACTTAAAACTGACACGTCATCTCTTAGAATCGTTTTCATCTAACAATGAGGCTGCTAGCCACGTTCCTCCGGGCACTGAATATCCTCAGCAAATAACACCAATCCCAAAGCCAACGCGGATAGAGTTGAAATTATATTGTCATTAGCTGATGCTGTTGGTTGTTCAGTTTAACAATGAACGTTAGGGAATGTATTTGATAAAAGAGATGTTGCGAACGATTTTAGATTTAAATAAGGTTTGGATAGAGTTGGTTTTTGTTGTGAGATTGTAGATTTTGAATCTACTGGCCGGATTTGTTCGGTAGCACGTTGCATGACTGGCGAGAAGCGCGAGACACGAACGCAATTGGTCACAGATGGAACATAATTAAAGTTTGGAGCACTACTTAATGTTGTGAGGCAGTAGATTCGAGGTGGTGGATGACTTTTAATGGGTCTTCGTGAAGGATCGTTGCTAAGGAATCTGTGTTAAATTGGAGTGCCGAGGAATTTGTGGTCCGGGAAATCAGTAGATACTGTTGAAGGACCCTGATGCGTAGCTTTTTACTAAGGATTTTAGCTACGCTAGGACCAGAGATACATTTTTAAAAGCGATGCCACAAAATAATCAAAAGATCATTCATTAAAGAGTAAAAAATTACTGCTTATTTTGAGTAGTCAACAAATATAATACAGAAAATGATGTTAAAATTGACATGTTTATCTCCAAAGCAATCATTTTGCCACTCAAAAAATAATTTCCTAAAGCTTAGGTCTTAAGTAATTGACAAAAACTGAATTGACAATTCAATCGCTGGAAAACTGACAAAGACGGTCATTCTATACAAAGTAATTGAATAAAGAGAAAAAATCGAACATCACAGCAAACAAAGAGATACTGACAACAATATCTAGCTGCAGACTGTAATATATTTGCTTCAGATTTTTGAATTCTTATTCTTTTTTGTTGAGTAAGGTTAAGCTGAATGACTATAAAATTGAGTCAACTTTTTGATCTATTGTTAATTTTTCAATGTTATTTTAATACCTACTAATAATGTTATATGTTGGTTTTGACCATGTCATATGACGATTACTTATGTGATATATATATTCTTTTCCACTTCTTTACTTAAAATACGTCTTACTTCTATTCTTAACAAAATCAAAGTTTATTACTCCAACACAACCAGAGTTCTCAAGTACAGCAATAGTTTTGCCTTTAACTAATCAAAATTCAACAAAATATGCTTTATTACCTAGAATATTTGGCTTCCAAAGTAGTTATGTTAAAAATAAACCGGTATCATTACGTGTGACCTTGGCAACTGGTTCTTCAAGACATAATGTTACTATATGCATTATTTTTTCACTAAATTTTATTCCTTACTATGTTCGGTGAGTTTTCTAGACGTGGTTCTAATTTAGTTTTTGTTATGTAGAGAATATGTTGTTGTTTAAATAAAAGTATTTCACAAGTTTGGTATTCTTGTTCTATAAGAAAGGATTATGAAAAATAGAGATATTATCCTCGCTTTGAGACAAAAGATCGTTGTAAATGATAAAAACATTGTAGGTATTACATACTTAACTTAGACCTAGAATTAAATACACGAGAGGATTAAAAATGTTAAGACTTAAATAAGAAAAGGGCTCTCACTGGTCTAGAAAAACGAAACAAGACGGAAGCGGAAAAAAAAGCAGCTAATTGATATAGAACCCTGTATTTAAAAATAAGTTTTAATTTGCATGTCATTGTAGATTTGTTGAGTTTTATCAATAATCACCGCTAATTACACGAAGAGGCGTACTTTATAGAGGAAACAATGAAATCGCCGAACCGTGACGATAGATTTATTATCATAATTAGTAGTACTAATGTTAGACTTAAAGGTTACTCGAAATTTTAAATGGACGAATACACTTATGCTGGTTCCTGGTGGGAATCTTACTGTAGCAAGAATGGTTCAAACTCTTGCTTCTGCTAAACTTAGCAATAGTGTAGAAAATAAAATCAATATTTGAACAGTAAATTTAGACTCAGATGCATTTTTAAACAAGCTAAAAAATTGCTGTCTGCCCAGAGGAAGTGAAATACTTGATCTCATGTAACAAGAGGCGAGTACACAAGACAAATAGCTCTACTAACAATGTCTTTACAGAAAACAATATAATGCTCAAACATGCTCCGGAATCCAAGTTCAAAACTAAACCAGCAGCAGCTGTAAAAGCTATACCCTGCAACGGGAAGGCCGCTGGACATATTCTAATCGTTTAATCATATTTCAAAGATGGCAGATAAGTGGTACTTCCATCTGGTATCTACTAATTCCGTACAAGGATATCATCTGCCCGGCTACCTGCTATAAGTGACATATGTCATATTACCCTATTAAAATCAAGACAAGATTACGCAGGGTTGGGTTAAAGGGATATTATTAAGGGTCAGTCATCGGTCAAGGGTGACAGGAAAAATTTAAAGGGTGGTCGTTTTAGAGTAAAAGGTTTTGTGGTTAGATGGATAGGAGGCAGTTTTTCAATGTATAAAAAGAACATGGATCTTGGTGTCACAGTAAAATGTTTTACCTGGGGTTAAAATCGGAGAAGTAAATTTCTGTGGATTCTCAAGTTTTCAATTATCTATTGGTACCATCTGGACTAAAACGAACAATATATTGATGAATACGAAATGACGTATCATACAGTTGAGAAATTTAGGGTGCCGGTAAGAGGCGACCGTAGCTGGATGCCTAAGAGCGGCTGCCCGGTGTGCAGTAAGGTCGCAGGTTCAAATCCTGCCGGTCCCATATCTTTTTCAACTGTTTCTTAGTATAATTTGCTAAATGCTATAAAAATAATCAAAGTTAAAAAATATATTTTTTTGTATCTATTTTTATACATGTAGAAGAAGTAAACATGGAAAATTTGCAGTCTGAATATAATTATATCTAACGTTATTTAAATCAAGAACTGGCTTAATCTACTGCATGGAATGCGGAATTTATTCAAAATAAGCCTTATTGGATTCATCTCATCATTATAAGATCACGCTAATATTTAGTGTTGCCACCCACAATCACCTTTTATGACTACGTTCCATATAGTTTAGTCATCGTAGTAGAATATAATAATTAATGTCTTTATTTAGAACTTAAAAAAATAATCGATCAATTAAGTATTCACATAAATTGCAGAGTTTTATGAGTTTCTAAGAGTTTTTGCTTTGTTTTCCATTACTATTTTGTCACGTAACAATATTGTTAATTATCTAAATGATATATGAGAAATTCGTCTCCTAAAAACATGTCCAGAATTTATGGAAAAAGGTAATCGTAAAAAATGAAAACTAATTTTCTTAAAACCTTCGCCCAACAAAAACGGTAGGGCGACAGCACTGCAGAGGCGGTGGACCACAACTTTTTGCTGCCCCAAAATTATTATTAATTGTAAGGCATACATTTTACTGTTTATCTGAAGGCATTAGACCGAGGGCGGCATTAGGGGCGGCTCTAATAAGGTGTAGTTTTTGCCGCCCAAGATTAATTTTCGCGAAAGCTTAGGGTTTCAAAATGGCGGGTCACGTTTTTTGGCTGAAAAATTATGTAAGAGATTTGTTGTGTTTGTGCTTTTTAGGGAAAAAGCTTTGGTCATGAATTGTTGTTTATGATTTATGTAACGTCATCTAATTTGACTCATCGATTAAAATCGTATGTACCTAATTATAAATAAATTTAAATTGTTTATCGTGGATTTTATAGTTACAATTTTATTCGATTCGTTGCTAGATGATACCATAATGTAAGAACGTGATACGATGCCTAGATTTTTTAAGCAAAACACTAGCTTAATTTAAAATAAGCATATTTTCCCAAACCCTTATCAAAAAGCCCGTGAAAATCCCACCATCCACTACGTTCCTGAATAACGTCATAACTGCAAATCCGGTACAAACAAAACGACATATGAGTGACATGTCAAATTTATTCTAAGACCGAGCTCACGAAGATTATAAACAACTAATTCATTTAAATCTTTTAATGCTAAACAGGTTTATTTATGTAAATAATGTGAAAATTGTTACGTAATTTTATGTTTTTTTAGTAAATTAGTAAAAGTGATATTTCTGGTTTGGTGACGAATATAGGTAATAGTTTTTTGGTATCATGTAAAAGTATTGTTGCCTATAGTTGGGCACGAGGTCAAATAACCTTATAAAGATTCGCAGACAAACATGCTTTTAAGAACTGTTTGTGGTTTGATTTACATCTAAATAGGATATGGACAAGGAAACTTTTAAATCTTATTAAATATATTATTTAGGTAAATATTATAACGTCACTTAAATCTGTTTTGACTCAGTAGAAGAAACTTGTTTCACATATTTTATCTTCTTAGAGGAAAATTGTAGGAAGTAGCGAGCCACACACTATCCAATCAAAGGACGTAGACGGCAGGTATGTAATTAATGGAGCAGTAGGGTTCCCTTTCTCTAACAAATTCAAAAAAGTTCTCGCGTCAGTCAAAACCAGTAAACCAAAATTCATTACCAACAAAGAAGAGTGTTAAAAAAACTAACTATCAGTCCAGGAAGTAATAAAAAGTTAAATGAGGAAAAGATTCACAATGCCAGTTTCCGAATTGATTACACTTGCAATGGTAATTGTAATGAAGTTAACTACTTATCCAACCAAATCCAATTATAATTATTCAATTAAATTTTCGGTTATTCCTTTAATTCGGCTGTCAATTGCTTTATTGAATGCGTAATAATTAATTCCGCGATTGAGCTGATGGATTAGTAGCGATCAATGGAAATTAAAAACTAGTTGATGCGTGCATAAAAAAGATCTCATTACTTGCGTTTGGTTTTAAAGATTCATTTATCAAATTGATTTTGTTTCTACTGTAAGAATTTTAAATCTTCTCCTCGTACTAATTTTAAAAAGCTGCCTATTTTATTTATAAATATGTTGCATTCTCTTATTCTTTCGTTTCAATGGCTAAAGTCAAACAGTGTGTGGCCACTTAAAACTATAGTAAGGTAACATGAGGCTTGGGTTATGACACACAAAAAATACCTATAATTTATAATCAAACATCTATGCGGAAAATATTCGATAAAAATACTTGAGAAAATAAATTTGATTGTAAAAATTACTGTATTTATTTGCTTTTATAATACATATTGTTTTGAAATGTCAATCATGTCATGTTTTACAATGTTAGGTAAATAGATCGATTTAAGTGTAGATTTTATATACAGAAGTATATAATTTATTTTTAAGCAATATTTCCTAATAACGAATCGAAATGGAAGCCTTTTATTTTGAAACTCTATTCAAGTCAAGCTTTAAAGAATATCTATCTAGTTTCGATAGATTTTGATTAAACTCAAGTTTGTTATTTCAAAATTACAAAGATTTCTCCATTGAATTGTATTCTTCATAACATTTAATGCGCCAGTTTTTGCCAAAAGCCACGGAAACCTAATTTTAGGCGACTAATCGTGCAACGACAATTTTTAATAAAACTATTTTTACAAAAAAAACTTTAAAAACATGAATAGATTTTATAACAGTACATTTTATTTTATTTTTCAATTATTATGTCATCTTCTTCTTCGTCGTGTCGATGGCTTAGTAAAATTTTATTGGTCCACTATGTGGCCCTGTTATGGCGCTCTCGTCGGCGTTCATGAGCGTTTCTCTTCTCTTTTACAGGTGGTAGGGCAGGTGCTACTTGCCAGACGTAGGGAATTGTTATGTATTATGTCATGAAAATTATTGATATTGAAAGCGCCCGCTTTTCATTGACGGCCCTGACGCTCGTGATTTTGGCGGCAAAAACTTGATTCTAAGCCAATGTCAGTAGCGGCCATGCGTTAAATATTGGCGCAACCGTAGAAAAAACCGAGTAATCTAGGTAAATAGCGAGAAATCAAGCAATGTTACTAAACGATCGATCTCAGTAGATTGATATTGTAACTTGTGTAGAAAAATATCGAAGCATCGAAATTGTCGCTTACGCGCTTATTTTGCAAGGGTGTTGAAAGTTCGAATGTAGACAGACCGTTTAAATTACATTTGGAAATGGTCACCCTGTGGACATTTTGTTATTAGCTAGGTGATAAAAAATTCGACTAACTTAAAAAGAGTACATTTAATATCAACTTGAGATAACTAGTAGTTTATTGCCTCGATGGGCTAGTGATAAAAGCGTATCACCGCGAGGTCCCGGGTTTGATTCCCGAGTCGGGTAAAGTGTTATTTGAGAACTTTCCATCAGGCAATTCACACAATGGCTCACCCCCTATCCCATGGGACCTAAACATGTGAAATGTGGGAGTTGTTCACATTTGCCACACACTTTTGGGTAATATAGGCGTGATGTTATGTTATGTTATTTAAGTGTTTGTGTTTAATACGTAGAAAATATTGCAGTCAGTTTGAGACATAATTCAAGCTGGTAATAAGATATAGAAGAAAGTTTCATGATTTTCTAAAGACATGACTTAAACCAAGAAAAAACAACCACCTGACCCACTGTTCCTTTCATCCTAAACCATGTCAGCCAAAAAGGCATAGAACACGATTAAAATGTTCAAACTAAGAAATATTCAAATCAAGCACTCGGCGGGTGGCAAGCGCGTGCCACGAAAAACAGCGAAACCTCTCAGAAAACCGTTTTTCCAAACTTCTATAGAAGCCAGTGGCCAAGACCCAGATAAGAACCCTTCGGAACACCCCAATAAACAAGCGAAAATCAACTCTACTGCGCGGAAATATAGCACAACGAAACTGCAAGACTTTTTATGGCTCGACTTTTTTGTATCTTTTGTCACCCAATCGAATAAAAAAGTTGGAAATCGTGAAATAAAAAAACAGTTTAATATTGGCATTGAACGGTGCGCGGATTTAAGCGTGGAAATTTTTAAAATGTATAATTTTGATCGCGTCGTGCTTGCTCCCTAAAATAAATGTCACGATTATCCCCATTGTCAGTTTTGAAGCAGGAAATTGATATTTTCTATCACCAAGTAATAAAACCATTTTGATAGTTCAGTCCCATTAAAAAAGGCAAAATAATATTCGACTGCATTTTTCTTACGGCTGTCAGAATGAATTTGCTGATCATGAGCATTGCTTTTGTTTACCGCAAACACGTCTGTTTAAGAAGATCCAATTTATGAAAAGTATTTATTGTTTTATAAGATAGCAGCCTTAAATTTTGAAAAAAAAACACATGACAAGTTGGTTACAAAATTGAGATATAATTTATAGATTCAGAGATTGTCATGATTTGTTGTGCCATAGATAAAGATGAAGTTATCCAAACGTTTATTGCTATTAAGGCTTGTTGCCTTAGGCTGGTAGTTGCCATAAGCTCAAGTGTATAAAGACGGTAAAGGTAAGGAAAAAATAATACATCAGCAAACTCAATATTCCTATCAATATTCAAATGTTCAAAATTCATCATACTAACCCGACACACACTGATCCTATAATTTAAGGTTCTCAATTTAAAATATCATCACATCTTGATCTAAAGTATCAAAATTAGTTCCAGCTCCTGATGGAAAGGTTTATAATGTGCATCGTGCGAATTCGCTGATGTTCGTGTACGTTCGGCGCCTGCGCACCCTGTGCAAATATGGACGTAATGACGTGTAGAACTAACGATAAATAGATATGTGCACTAGCATTCTTATAAAGATAGTTTACACAGAAAAAATAGAGAACAGGATACTGGTATCAAATTTAAAAGATGACATTGAAGCTATTTGAAATGTATAATTAGAACTAGATAATTAGAATTAAATAAAAAGAACGAATAACATTTGAGCAGAAGCGTAATAAGCCGAAGTAGTATGAAAAGGAAATAAGTTTAAACAAAGACGAATATGGAAAAAGAAAAGCATGGAAATAACATAACCTTGAAGACGCCAAATATAAATATTAACTCGGTGACAATATTTTCAAACAAACCTTGTACACTTAAAAACACCTAATCATTTAAAAAAACCCATAAAATTATGCAAATGACATCGTTCATTGCGTTATTAATTAAGTTTTTTACTTCAAAAACGGTTAATTTAACTGTAATTATTATGTTTGACATGTTTTACAAGTCCTCAGATTTGTTTTATGTATCTGAGTCATTCGTTTATATTGTTTCAAAAGTTTTTTTATTTTTATTTGTGTATCAGTGCTTTTATGTAATGTATTGTTTATCGCTTGTCATCGTTTTTTTTATACTTCTTCAAATTTTGTTACCACCTACGTGACTGCTGATTTTCTTTTCTAAATTTATTATACCTTTCTTTTTAGGATTAGATTCACTTGAGTTTTTATTATAAGGCTAGATTTTTAACACTTCCTTATTCGAAAACATTTTGTTACTTATAAGCCGAATCTAAAAAATATTGAGGTCTGTGAGCCCAGATCGATGGATCCCATCGTTAGTTCGGGTTCCAGGACCCATTAAGATTTCCGCCCGCCGTGAGATGCGCGGGAGCAAGTAATACGTTGGCTTTTTAAACGACTTAAGTGTTCGAGATTTGAATTAAAAGATTTTGAACCCAATGACACAATTATATTAAACGGTTACAAATTCATTGAAGATTAAAATTTTAAAGAAAGAATGTTTATTTTTAAAAAGGATATGAAAGAATTAGGGTTCAATTTTCTTTGATATTCCAAAGTATTGCATATTGAAAAGAAATTAAGGCTTGTCTTAAGTAAATTCAATCTTATCTACTACGCTTTTGAGATGAAATTAGTTTGTTGAAGTATTTTTCTCAGAAAGGTGGCTGTTGTTTAGTATCACTCATTTTTATAGTCGTTTTAAGATAATGGTATTGATTTACCACTATATATGGTTATCTGTATAATCTATAATAACTTTTATGTTATGGGGGATACAATCGCGAGCTTACGCTTTGTGGCAATTTCTCTACAGCAACGTTTTTGAACTTAACCGAGAGTATGTATTCAATTATTGATTGATTATTTACTATCAATACGTTAAAATAATTCTTAGTTTGTATTAGGCATACTGTAACATTTTAATCAAAATTTTCCTTAAGGACCTTAAAGTATTCTGGATTTTCCAATCACATTATTTCATTGTCATGTCATTTCGTGCCAATTTCAAGTCAACAAGATCGTAATGGATCCACGACCTATATCCATTTCTAAGAAACCAGCATCCGATATCCATCCTTTCGCTCGAGCACCATCAAAATCGGTTCCGCACGTCCGCGTAAACAAACCGGACAGAACTATAAATATGCAATATTATCTCCAATACATAGAATTGCAATACACAAAAAATACTCTGCGTGCGCGCAGGAAATCGGACCTCTTGCTTGCACTTATGGGTTTGTATATTGCTGTCCTGCTTTTGCGTAATACCAGTTTTGGCGCGTTGAAGTTATTGTCAGTAAATGTAGACGGTATGCACGGTGGCCATAGAATGATGAAAATGTTGAAGAGAATTTCGGTTTTTATGGTGTCCCCTTATGGGGTGAAGTAGATTTCAATCTATACTAGTTTTAATATATAAGGGATGGCCTGTAAGGTGGTTTAAAATTGTTGCCCTTGTTTTCTGTTCAAAAATGTATTTGGTTAATAGTAGGTTTTACTTATATAAGGAATAAATGCAAGCTGTTGAAATAACGAAATGTATACTATTACAAGTTGAATATTTGGAATTTAAAATATTTTTCTGTATTTTTAATTGAATGACATGGGATTTTTCAAGTAAGCTCTTAAATTGTAGCCTTACTTGATTCTTTTGCCTCAAACAGATATTAAAATTAATTTGATCAGTCAATTCTAATCATTGTCTATATCTATATCAAACCATGAATGGTATAAAACATGATGTAACCCAGCAGGTGACCACAATTTCTCTTTACCCCTTCAACCCAAAATAACCTTTAAACTTTAAACATAAGACTGACATCCCTTTGTCTGATATTTCAATATGACAGGTGAATGACAAAATTTATTTGAAAATGATCTTTAACGCGTCGTTTCGAGAGTAATTTTTTGCATAACACATCAAATGTCAATCATAATCGGTACAGTTGATGACAACGGTTAATTACGAGGTAATAAGTAAGAATTATGTTATTGACTGTACTTTTTTTTTTTACAGCGATTGTATTTAATATGCATGTAATGCTCAGTAGCGTAAAGTTTGAATTTTTTTTTAATATTGAGACGTTACCTATTTTTTTTTAAGTTTAACGATTCAGCTGCCAGTTAAGTCGTTTGATTGATAGAAAGTCATTATGATAAGGACGGCAGAATTGACGAGCATTATAGTGGCTATTACCATCCTGTGCCATCTTTTGTTATTTATATTTACAGAATCGTTTTATCGGTGTTGTTGTCTATATTGTTTTATGGAACTAGAAAAATACCGTTTTTTTTTTTTTATTCCACTGAGGTGGCAAACAAGCATACGGCCCGCCTGATGGTAAGCAGTTACCGTAGCCTATGGACACTTGCAACGCCAGGGGCATCACTCGTGCGTTGCCGACCCTTTAGAAACCGTAATTCATAAATGATTATAAACGTCAAGATTACATACATGTCATGGAAGTATAAGCTAGTAAGTTCGAGTCCCATCCATGGAAAACTAGCCTATTCAAACACAAGACTAATTAAACTAATCTGGAAGAATTTAAAAGCATCCTAATAAAGGCCTATTTATACGATGCAAATTATTTTCCATTTTATTTTGCTTTTTTTCGCGCATAAAAAGACAGAGATAGCAAAGAATTGTTGCAAAACTGGCCCAACTAAATGGGACTTAAATTTTTACTCATATAGCTAGTATTTTTTATTTATTTTCAAATATCTTTCTTTCTAAATAATACAAGGAAATATTTAACACTTTATATTAGGCTAACAAGTCGCCTTTCAAAACTTATAAATAAATCTCCTATTAATTATTCATGATGTAAACAGATAAATTACACATCGCAATATTTATCATATAAATTATCGCTCGCTAATGGTGATGGAAAACATCGTGAGGAAACCTACATGCCTGAGAGTGCCTAAAAAGTGCTCGAGGGTGTGTAAAGTCTACCAATCCGCACTTGGTCAGCGTGTTGGACTATGGCCTTACCCTTCTCATCATGAGAAGAGGGCCGAGCCCAGCAGTGGGACATGTATTAGATACAGGGCTGCTATTATTATATTAAGATAATTATTGCAAATTCATTAGTCATGAAATTTTCTTATTAATTTGAGAAATTAGGTGATTTTTAACTATTCGCACGGTAGATAGCAAAATTATGTCATACAGCTAGTGACCGTTTTAAAAACCAAAATATTTTCTCTTATATCTTTCACCTCTCCCTAAACGTTCGGATTACCATAAAAACTGGGTTACCGTGTCATTATTCCATTAATTCATGTGATACATCCCATGGCATGTAGGGTGCATGGGGTGCCGTATTAGGGGAGAGGACATTGTCCTAAAGGATGACCGTTATAGGGATTGTGCAGGACACTATACACTGTCTATATATGCAGTTGTTGCATTTGTGCAAATTATTTAAAAGAAATGCATTCAAAATGGTATTATTACAGATTTTTATGGAAATTACTTGGCGTATAAAGAACTGAAGGTATATTTTAAGTAGGCACATACAGGCAATATTTGTTTTAAAATAGCTATTTAATCGTTTTCTGTGTTTTTGTTTGTATTGGAAAAGCTTAATGTAACAATCGAGAATATCCGGAACTTTATTTCATTCTTATATTTGAGCCTTAGCTCACTTGATGATGAGAATAAAACCCATACACATCTGCACAGGATTGTACAGATTGTACAATTTAGTAGCTTAGGTCAAAATTAAATTACTCATTAGTCTCTAATGTTATATCTAGACTAGATTGTAATCGTTATGACGTATCTAATTGATTAGAAACATCATAAATAAAAAAAAAAAAATCTGCATAGGATTGTACAGTTGTCGTTACATTGTAGAACTTCATAATATTATCCAGTAATTAAAGGATCTAACTTAGCCATTCAACAGAAAAATAAGTAGATATCCATGTTACTAAACCTACACGTGACTTTAACTTTAAATGTATGAAAAAAATGTTTTATGTATTCATACAAAAGACAAACGAGGGTAATAGACAGTGATGAAGTATTTCCATTCTTCATCCAACAATAAAATCTAATCTCAACTAAATGCAAAAATCTCCAAAATTCCCACACTTCGGACCAATAAATTAATACATTCTAAAGATATTCAAACTCCAAATGCATCACATTGCGTAAACTATTGACGGATATTGAAAAAAAAAACTAAATTCCCTTAGTTGCGTAAAATTTTGTTCCCATGGGATCTCAAAAGAAAACGTCTTGACATTTAAATATCGACCTTACACCTTACACATAAAGTTGAAATTCCAACCATCTAAAAATAGAAAAACCATCCGTCCAAAAATGTGTTGTTGAATTTTATAGCGTATATAATAAGGGTGGTTTTCGCATGTTTTATGGGGGTGGTATAACACCACCTGTCGGGTCGTGGGACAGGTCATATACATCCCTCTTATGGTACCGAATTGCACATCCTGTATCGGATTTTATCAGAAGTTGGCTTAGACATAAAACTTTGTGAACACAGCTGGTCTATTGGGACTCATATCCTGGTAAAGATTTTAGTGTAGTTCCTTTTCATTTAGTAGTCGTTTCATTTTGATTGAACTGAGTAATCTATCTGTCCCTTATCTACATATTAATTCAAGAGTATTAATTATAGTTTTTTTTTTTAAATAGTAATAACGGACTGTTCTGAACTTTTCAGATACCTACCTATGATGCTTTATTTTTCTCTTACAAATTAAAAATAATAGGATGAAAAGTAAATGTTAATTATTTAGTCTATAATGGGTAGCCAAGAGTCCAAAATATGAACCAAAATAGATGCAATTGCAAGCCTAGATGCAATTTGTAGATGGGTTATGGAGTTCAGATGACAGATGCTTTGTATAAATCACAACCACAAATGGTTAAACTGGTAGCTGGTCCTATACTGATAATAATATCTCGAAAGGTCAGACAGGAAGAAAGTTTGCTGTATTATAATAATAGCAGCCGTGTATCTAATACATGTCCTACTGCAAAAAGTTTTACTCCAATTTTTCGCGAGAACAGCCAAGGTGACACGATTTATTAGCGGCCAGTATTTTTAGTGTTCCAAATTTAAACGCAGTTCTAATTCCGAGCGTTATTTTTGTTTGATACAATTATTTTTATGATATAATATGCGGAAGAGTTTTACAAGGTACCAATAATATTAAATGTAGTTAATTAGATCAATTACTTATTTAAAGGTATCTTAAAATATGTGGTACTTATATAAAAAAAAAAAAATTGTTTCTTAAAAATAAAAGAATATTTTGTTATCATTCGAGCACTTCTTTCTTCTCTTTTTTCTTTAACATTATGTTTCTTTTTTGTCAAAACAATTGCGTAATAAGATCCTACATTTATCTTTAAGATAAATAATAATGGTAGATGATTGTTTTCAAAATATTAGTTAGTAAATATACGTATCATAAAATAATTTACAGACATCCCCTAAATAAAACGTTCAACAAAGACACCGCATGTTTTGGTAATGTGGGTATTTACGTTCAATTAAAATCAAACCTTATTGTGCTGTCGTCAAAGTAAAGTTTCAATTGAATACGTCATTATTTGAGGAAATGTATTTTGTTGAAAACAAAAACAATGGTTGTACAGTGCAGTGCCAAAAGTACTTGAATTCCAATAGTTTTTTTACCAGTTTTATTTACCTGGTAAAATTTTACGAGTTTGTTAAAGATTAATTGAAAATCGCACTTTCAATATTGAAGTATAAAAAATATTAATAACTACAATACGTAAAAAACCTTAATCATACTATTGCGATTTTCACCTTAAAATCCCACAGCAACCAAATAATATTTATGAAACTAATTTGGTCTAAAAATACACTGTACCGTCTGTATAACTAATTCTGGTCTAACTTGTATCAAAATGGTTCTACAAAGCAATTTAAACTTTATATCTTATAGCTAAAGTCTTATTCACCATAACGTTTTTACGCTTAGGGTTCCTATCGATCGTATTTCGACAGTTATGGCGTGACCAGACTAGAAGTGCTGACGTCATCGAAGCATAATCAATGGCTGAAGATTAGTCATGTAGGAATGGCGAATGGTGTTGGAAAATACCCTGGAATTACTGGGACGATATTGTAGGGCGCAGAGCCTCTGTGATTGAGCTATGAGAAAGGATATTCCATGGACTTAGTTCAGATAATAATGTATTTTTGATTTAAGTTAATTTCATTGATGAATTTGAAGTTATTGAATAAATAAATTAAACTGAAAATTTTATATTTTTTCCGTTCTTATTAGATGATGTAGTTGGATTAAAAAATTAAACACGGGAGGCAAGTTAATAGTGTATAACATATTTTTGTGGATATTATGGACTATAGTTAACACGAATTTATTTGGGATTCTTCCGTCAAAAAATTTTTCAATAGCAGTACAGAGTTGGAATTGTGCACGGTAGCTGACGATAGGCTCACCTCCTTTCGTATGGGACCTAAACATAACAGGTGAAATGTGGGTGTTATTTATTTTTACCACAATTTTTAGAGTAATATTATAGGCGTGATATTATGTAAAATATTAAATAAAACTTTAACCTAATATATACAAAAATAATATGATAACATATAATTTCTCATGCTACTAGCATTTTGGGTACGAGGCCTTCTGACAGTGACTTATTAAGTTTAGATTAAGTTAAAAGGCTAGTTTAATTTAAAATCCATTAAGTATATTTTTCTGTAAATACAGTTTGAAAAGTTACAAATCTTAATATATCTTAATAGAAAATATTAAGCTCTAAAGTGCACTCTTTTGCTTAAGATAACTTCCTTACAACAACCATCACAGATTGTCCACTTATAAGACTTCAGGCAGGTGCTCGCGAAAAAATGGGGCGAAACGGTCACTTGGACCACCCCGGGAGCAGGGTGAACAATTATATGGGAGAGTGGACAATGTTCATATAGATAGTTAACAATTAACTAAGCACATGGTTGATCAGACTGGCCAGATGATGTTGGTATAACCCGATTAAGCATAAAGACGAGCATTGTTGTGAAAACAGTTTAAAAATGATTTAGGTGTGATAAAAAATAAAAATGATTTTTTACATTAGATGGTTCCAATGACAAGGCCAAATACACACATTCACTCACACAAGCACACCCAGTCTCAGAACAAATCTTTCAAACATTTGTCACATGTGGGGATCGAACCCACAACACCAGTGCTGTGGAGAACGTCTAGGCGACTGCTTAATCCACTACACCACACGTGCAGACAATAAAAATGTAGATGAGTCGTTAGAGAACGAAACGTTTACTAAAAGTTACTAAGACGGTAGTATCTACACTATACAATAGTTATATAATGTACTTCGATAACCTAAGAATATAATTAATTATGCACAAAAAACTACAATGTTATGTCTGATTAATCAACATCATTCAACAAAAATGACTGAAATTAATGTATAGCAATCTATTACCCACTCTTGACCACTCTATTAGAATTTGTAAAAGCTCTTCCAGTGACCAAAGTATGACCATCTTCAAGACGGCCACGGACAGTGATAAATCCTCTGCCACTCGAGGTCAAATAAACGGATAAATTATAGACCCTTAACTAATTAGCATAGATAGTAGACCCTTAGATTAGGCGGGTAGTAGTGTTCTGCTTATCTCCTTTTGCGATAGATTTATTATAACTACTAGTGACCTTTGGGGCCTATAATGACCAAAGGAGTATGTACCATCGGATGTTTAAAGCATTCTATGCAAAATTGGTCAAAAAATATCAAGATTTCACATTTGTATAAAATTTGTTATAAAAAAAGTATGTCAAATTCATGTTAAGCCAGACAGCAATCGAATTACAGATATTAGTAACATCAGGTTTTTACATTTTAACAAAATGATTTTATTTCATTTGCAAATTTTGTGCGAGTGTAGTACCCTTTGACCCACAGTTTCACAATGGTAAAACATGTAAATATAATCAAAAAAACATTTCCATTAGTTTACTACCGCCTTGCCATCGTTTCTGCTTGTATCACAATTTATAACAACAATATCATACGTACGATATGAGACTAAACATGATCATTTTCTAACGAAATATTAGATATCAAGAGATATTATCATGTATTTTTTTTTGCAGTGAGTTAAAAAATATCGGAAATCTCACTACAACTAAATATCCTGGGATATCTAATATTTTGTAACAACATCATTATTTACTTCTTTTAGTTAAAACTATTTTTGTCAGTTCTTTTGAATTTCGAACGCAAACTCATTTGAAAGAGAAAACATTTTTTTACTAAAACAGGTTCTATCTATTTTTTTTTTATAAATAGAAGGGTGATGATTATTTTCCAAACACGGTCAAAATGACTAATTTCTAACTTTTCCGAAGTTGGGTTCAACTCGGCCCTGAATGATGACTGGCGAATTAAGGGCCTTTCCAAATTTTGCCTGCACTTGCTATTTAAGGGTCCAAATTAATCATTTTAGGGTTAACCAAAACTATTTTGATTTATTAATCTGTTCTTCAGTTAAAATAGATTAATTAAAATAATTTTATAAGAGTATGGTCACTACTAATTATGTTTTACAATCAGGATTATATAATATTTATATTAAAACAAGTTATTTAAATATTTAAGATGCCTGAACTAACCAGTGTTTGTGAACTAAATGCACTTACATCTGTTCCGGGCGTTTCAAAATAATGCCAAGCTTGAAGACACTGTAAGCACATTTTGCAAAGTACAGATACACTCAACAGTTAAAAATAAAATGCTATAAAATGCGAAGTTTCCACAATCATTTAGGCATTTTGATCTACATTCAATTGATATGTTAAGTAATTTGATTTAATTACCGAAGAATAAAGTCAATAAAATACGATTGGGCTCCGAAATTGCTAGCATAGGTAGCACAACAGTGGGTATTAGTGTGTGTTCTATTTTAATGTCGTGGTAGCATAGAACTTTGAGAACATGCTCAAGGGTGAAAAGCACTACTGTCGTACCTTACACCTGTCACCAAATAGTCTAACTGCACTAGTTCAGTCGTAAGAGTCAGAGCTGACACTACAACCACAAGAAATATAACACCGTAGTCCTCATATGTAGGCTGTAACTACTAGTCTAAGAGGTAGCAACGTTTTTGAGAGAGAACTTCAGGTAGGCCAATTTTTAGATATTCTATCTCTCTCACTCTCCCGCACGTCATATGGACTATCTGGCTGGTGGAAGTGGTTGCGTTCATCAGTGCGCATCCTACCTGCACAAGTAAAATATCGATTTTCTAAATCATTTTAAGAAGTTTTTTTTTTGTTCATTATTCTTATTGAACTTTCCACAACGTAAATCTAATATTGCCAGACATTTTTATTGCTGTTTAAACTAACTAAATTAAATAAAACTAAACTATAACTAAACTATATTAAATTATCTTATGTTATATTGACATAGTATGCAGTGCAATCTTTCGATATCGATAGGCACATCGACAATGAAGGCCATCACTATAGCAGTGACAATAAAAATTTTGCAAATGTGTTACTGTCAAATTGCCTTTATATTTCTTCTTGACATACATATGTTCTCTGCCGTACTCTTCCAACATGCCCAATAACTTTTCAATTTTAAATCGGTCTGGCTGAAGGTTAACAACCGAATAATTGTATGGCAAATTAATTTTAAGTTTTTAGATACTTAAATAATATTATAAAAAAATTTCAGCCATACTGAATTACTTTGAAAAAAAAAAATTTTTTCATTCGAAATTAGCGTCTGGCACAGTTTAAACAGCAATAAAAATGTCTGGCAATATTAGATTTACGTTGTGGAAAGTTCAATAAGAATAATGAAAAAAAAAAGAAACTTCTTAAAATGATTTAAAAAATCGATATTTTACCTGTGCAGGTAGGATGCGCACTGATGAACGCAACCACTACCACCAGCCAGATAGTCCATATGACGTGCGGGAGAGTGAGAGAGATAGCATATCTAAAAATTGGCCTACCTGAAATGCTTGTTTTTCTGACGTTGCTAGCTCTCGTACTATACGTAGATAGGAACGTGCATTATCGCGGGCTTTCGAAATTTATTTTGGCTACCGTGTTAGTTTATTTATTGTACTATCAACAAAGTATATCACTTTAATAGCATTTGGCTTAGCAAATTATACTAAGAAACACTTCAAAGACATTTGTGCTGATTGTAACTTCGCCATGTTGGTTTGTATCCTGCTTAAGATTGGTGCAAATGTATGAACGTGATGTCTGATGTCACGTAATGACGTAATATGCTGTTAAGAAATTAGGGACCTGGCAAGAGGCGACCGTAGCTTAGCGGCTGCCCGGTATGCGGAGGTCGCAGATTCAAATCCTCCTAGTCCCATAATTTTTTAACTGTTTCTTAGTAAAGTAGATCCATGAGCCACCTTAATACTATTGGTACCTATAAAACCTTTTTCTGGTGATTGAAAAATATTGGTTCCAGTAGATAGTTGAAGCAAGAATTGGGTAACGTTTTTACAACGCGGCAGCAACCAAAGAAGGTCGTCCTGCACCAGTGGTTAAGGTTACGGTATTTAGCCAATATCTGTCAGTTCCTGCATACCACGCCACAAGAATATTGACAACAGTTTTCATAGTCAATTTTATGTTAAGAATGGGTCTTCAGGAAAGGTTTAATATAATGCAGTGTCGTTGACGCGACGCCATTTCTATAAATTTTCTTACAAAATGTAAAGAAGCGTCGCGACACAAAATTAAAAGAAAAGACAGGGTGCGGAGGAGACATGGATACGACGTTTCTCATTTCAATTCCAGTTTTGTAAACACTAATTTAAAAAAAATATACCGGCCGAATTGAGCACCTCCTCCTTTTTGGGCAGTCGGTTAAAAAAAGTGTTAAATAAATAATTAGATCTTAAAAAATCGTATGTAAAAACTAGTAATCTCGATTTTTTAAGACGAAACTACTCATAAACGCAGTATTAAACGTATTACTTACAAAATAACTAAAACAACAAAAAATAATCGGCGATATCGGTCTAGCCGATCACGCGTGATGCCGTGACCAGGAGAAATACAATAAATATAGATAACATACATGTATTTATTTTTTAAATACAGTTTTTAACTTGAAAAAACGCTTTTAAATAGTCATTAAATCACATGTTATTAACACATATCATTTCAATCGATGATTACTTATTAATATTGGTTTTATTCATTTCCATGCCGATTGGAAATGAATAATAATGAAAATTCAATTACGTGGAATTTAAAATCGAAGAGCCCAAATTCATTAAATGCCTATTTGTTCCATTTATTTGCTAGTGTAGTGTCATGTGTTAAAATGAAGGCAAAGTTCAAGATTAATAGACAAATAAAGAATTAAAATTCATTAACACGTGAATAAAACAGGTAACAATGGTATATACGCATTAATTGAAGAGTTCTTGACGAAATTATTTCATCAAAATTTATTCGAAAGAACTAATCATTTGCAATAATGTTTTACTGTCTATTGTATAAATTACTTTAATGTATACAGCTATTTGCATCAGGTAATTTCTTTTGTTATAGAAGTAATTTTTGGTTCGAACAATTCAAATAGATAATTATTTCACTAATTAGGGACCTTTTTAAGAATGACATATGCCTTTTTGCTGACATTTCACGCTGGTAAAGTTCTAGCCTTACTGGATATAAAATAAAGTGGTATCTACAGCCTGTAAACATAAAAAGTAGATTGGATATTGACGTTCGCTATAAAAGGATCAAAATTCACTCCCCTTGGGGGAACTATGTTTGTATTTAATTCCACGCTGACGAAATCGTGGGCAACAGTTAGTATTATAATAATGTCATTTATTTTTTCAGCAAATTTGGTGACTGAAAGTGGGAAACCGTAGGACTGCAAAGTTAAAGGTTCGAACCCGCGGCACACACCTCTCGTTTTTTCGAAGATATGTTTGTATTTATCATATAAATTATCGCTCGCTAACGGTGAAGGAAAACATCGAGAGGAAATCTGCATGCCTGAGAGTGCCTAATAAGTGCTCAAGGGTGTGTGAAGTCTACCAATCTGCACTTGGCCACCGTGGTGGACTATGGCCTAACCCTTCTCATCATGAGAAGAGGCCCAGCAGTAGGACATGTATTAAATACAGGGCTTGATATCTTGAAGTTCGAGGTCGTTCAAAAAAAGCTCTTCAACGTCAAAGTATTCTTTTTTTAAAAAAAATTGCGTAATATTCTGGGTCAACGAGGAATTAAAGCACTGACGCAAAACGTTGTTTAAAAGAGTTGCCAGCATTGAATTATTGCCAAGTTCATGGATAAACTTTTACGTCATAGAACAAATGTTTTTTGCAATTTTTAATTTGAATACCTCGTCACTTAATATTATTTTGTATTTTTTTTGTTTATCCAAATTGATGGTCTCGTCGTTAATAGTTTAACGTAATATCAGAATAAAATATTTCTGACCCATTTCACAAATATATATTTCCTTTAAAATTGTAATGCGGATTATCCATAAAAAAAATAAAAATCTTTATAATAAATTAATTGTAGTAACCACCAAAAAGATAATACACATGGCAACACCACACAAGAATAGCATGGATGCGCCACCTGCGCGCCTAATTCTGCTGGCATTGAGCGACGACAAGGTCATATGACGTCACACCACGCTTTCGGCAACTTGTGGATATGACAAGACGCATATCCGTGTTTTAATGTGCGAGCATTGTTGTTGTTATCGAATGGTATAATATACTGGTTTTAGATGTGAGAAAAATGTCCAGGAATCAAGATAGACAGGCTTTTTAAGCGATATTATGTTGAGTTATTTGAATTTGATCTGTTGGTAATGGAAAACGACCGATCATAAGGATCCTTTAAAAATTGCAGATTACTAATTATCACTATTCTAGGATATCAGAGGACTAAGCCTGGTTAAGGTCGAACTTCACCACTTGTACTGACCGCGTTTCGTATTATTTAGCGTCAATTTCAAGTTAAAGGAAAACAATCGCTTGGCTGTTTGCTGTACAAAAGTAATATGGGATTATCTTTAATGTTCTTAAGTTTGCATCTATTATTATAGACAAATCATATCTAAAACACTTAAATGCATGTTTGCTGGCGTCGACTTTTTCAGAACTATAGTTTTAATTACTTCAACTATTATTGTATGTAACTCAATTAAAACAACAGGTTGACTAAAACAACTTCGACAAAATGGCCACGAACAAACATGTTTTTTAGTGTTTAAGATTTGATTTGTCTATAAAAATACATAAAACATATTAATATTAAAGTTAAACCCATAATTATTACGTCAGTATGAAAACACGACGCTTGGAAATGTACCCCTAGGTTAGTTTTTCTTTACGTAATATTACTTTTAGTAATAGTTTGTGCTATCTCAAAGCGTCTCATTGAATTTTTAACTAAGAAAAATTCAGTTTTGCTTGTCAGTTATTCATCTCGCAAACATGTTTAGTTTCGTCCTTCCAAATTAAAAATCGTGTTGAAATTTTACCGACAGAAAACTCGAGCACTCAATTTCAACGGTAGCAGTTCGACCAATTCGACCATAATAAATTATTTACAACTGGCAATTTTATCAATTGGTAGTATTTCAATGCACCACTAACCCGTCACTTTAGTACATATTTAGAATATTAAAACGCGACGAGACATTTATATTCCGATCGAAAACTAGATTTGGGAACTGAATTTTGTTGGTATATTATAATATTTATTGGCGTATCCTTCCTTTTCGAATATACATTATTTTTTTGCAAAGGTATAAAATGTAGTTATTATCATTTTATTTTCTGGTTTTAAGTATTTGCTTAGTTATAGAACAGTTTACTTGTACACGGGCGGTATTATTTCACATAGATGTTGCCAAGTTTTTACAATTGGACTTGGTTTTTTTTTAATTAAATGCGTATGTATAAAGTAACCGGATTGAAGGAATTAAATTATAAACAATATCCTCACTCGAGTGAATTTAGAGGCTTGTAGAAAAAAAAACAAGTGATGCCAATTAGTATTAGCGCTGATGGAAACACACGGGTGAGCAACCAGAGCGGGCACGCGGTCAAACGCGTCAAGCTTTGACGTCAATGAAAAGTGTGTTTTGAGATTGGGATAGATACTGGGTTACGTACGTGATTAGTTAGTTAGACGTAGACGAGATATTGCTAAATATTTGGTGTTTTCACATCCTGGTTCATATTTGCATTCTGCGGGCTTCATGACGTTATCGTCACGCTACGTGCCCGCACATAACAACCTTCCGTATATTTCTTGATTCCCTAGATTCAACGCTGGTGTTATTTACGTTAGATTTTGCACACTAAAAATATAATTCACTATTACTCTTATACAATAAATTAAACTGATTGACAGGCCGTGCGTAAGATGATGAATTATTGTAACCTTTTGAAAATATTATGACTAGATATTTTTTTACTTTTGTTATAATGGATAAATAGTTTTTATGTCTAGTGAGTGCTGATTTTGCGAGCACTAATCTTTCAGCACTTTCGATCCGCAAAAAATGAATTTTTCATCAGGTTTTTTGTTGATATTTGATGGTATACTGACCTCCTAGCTTATCAATGGATATATCAGACATATACGTACTTCAAATTTTGATTAAAAAAATCTTTTGTAAAAAAATGCAGAAGAGTCTCAAAATATAGGTGAATATTGCCAATCGGCACTTGGCCAACAAATATATATTTTCTCTAATTGATTATTAATCTTTGATCACTATTGACGTAAATTGGGTGAACAAATGAGGTATTTCTGTAGTGATTCAGAGATCCACAACGTAACGGTGACATGTCCAAAAAAAATTTTTTTTTTATCATAACATGAAGTAAAAATACTTCAAATCTATGGAAAATGGTTGATATGGCAACAACAAAAGACGAGAAATGTTTAAGAAGTGTTAATATTTTAAAGGCAAATGGCAATCACCAAAAACATAGCAAGCATCATTGAAACATACTTGTAATATTTTAAAGCAAATTATAGCTTTGCTTTTTGTATTTTATATAATATTGAAGTTTAAAAATCAAGTAAGGTTCGTCTAGCTAAAGTGGTAGGCACAGAAAGACTTAAGAAATTTCGAGTCTAGCAGCATACGAATCCATGGCTGAGTTGGCAAAGCACCTGGGGCATTTACCCAGGGTGTAAAGGTTCGTATCCTCCTGGATTCTTAATTTTTCAACTTAAATATTATATAAAATTATGGCAACACTTAAAAGTTACCTATATTTAAGTTAACACAAGTTACCTATACTTAAGTTAGCATGTATCATTCGAGCAAAGACCTCCACATACATAATATTTGGTTACTTGGCAACCACTTTAATTATGCTGTCTTCAACATAGATAAATATCTTACACACGAATCCCTTAAACCGCAGCTGACAGTTGGACGTTTGTTGGACCGAGAATTTGACTGTATATTTACGAGTGTATGAATATTATGTGTATCTAAATTATATTATGTTACTGTCCGGATAGTGTGATTGCGGTTGTAAATTTTAATGAAGGAAATTAACTGTCACCTAATTAATTAATAATTTGTGATATTAGATCTAATAAAATATTTGGATTCATAATTTTTTTTACTATAGGTGCTAGATTTAGTTTTTATTATGTGCTGAGTTATTTTTTGGCAGCAATTTTTATGACACAAACGTTTTAATTTCGCCGTAGTCGGATAAAAAGAAGCTTAGAAGGAATAATAATAAATAGTAATTAATAATAATTTGGATTTTTTACATTAGATAGAACGCCAGAAATAATAACATTATCCAATGGTCCCAATAACAAGGCCAAATACACACATTCACTCACACAAGCACACCCAGTCTCAGGACAAATATATAGGGAGATACATTATGGCTATTTTTCATTCTAGGATATGAATTTCAACATCAAAAGTCAAAACGTTAGTCATAATTCGGCAAATCCAACAAATTACAGTGCTCATTTGATTCGTCGAACAAATCATACAGCTTAATCGTCTGTGTGTCAGTCTATCTAATGACGAACTTCTGGCAGTTCAAAACCAACCTTAGAAATAAGGAAAATAAATCTTATTTCTGTAGGAATAAAGTAGATTTTTGAGTGATTATCGGTGCTTAGAAGGAAGTAATGTATTTAAGCATGTGCTTATTATAAGTAACTTAACGAGTGAACTCAAGAACGTGTAGGGAGACCATTATTTAAGGATTTTTGAGGATTATATTTTAGCTAATATTAATTAAAATAGGCATTCTAGCGAACCAGGAAGTCACTGCTAAAATAATATGTTGTTTTGGTAAAGTGGCAGAAAATTAAATATTTTATTAACAAATGTATTTTTGTAAAAAAATGCGCTTTGGTGTGAATGTGATTTATAAATTATTGTATTTTAATTAATGTGTTATTGTAATGCACGTAATAATGAAAATTTTATATAAATTTAAGTCTTTTTGTACTATTAAAAATGTAACATTTTAAAGATAGTTTTGAAATGCTTTTACTTTAACAATTTGTATTTCAAAATGAAAAATAAAAGAAAATTAATGAATATTTAAACATTTGTTGTTTGCTTCATTAATTAGGTTTTAAATAAGAAGTATAGAAGGTTTTACATTAAGACCCAATTTCACCAGTGGTACCTGATAAGGTTTTGGATAGTTAAGTGCTGGTTAATTCTATAAATGACATTTCATCTGTAAAAAAAAATCCGAAAATCTATCTTTAATTTAAAGAAGAAACAAATACGCGTCGTATATAACCTCCTACTTTTCAAAGTCGGTTTCAAAAGAACATATATTTTGACATCGTTACGTTTTTCTTGTAGACATCATCAAAAAATATCCTTCAAAATTAGAAATAGTGAACACAGAGCTACAAAGAATGTTGAGCACTGCCTCCGGGCCAAATTATATCGCGAGATAAAGATAGACATATCGCGTGACTCTACCAAAACTCCGATTAGTGTAATTTGGTTACACTACGAATATTTGAACGTCATTCACATTAAACCATGGCAACACCGGCTTAGGACCAATGTTACCATGCTTCTTCAACCATGGTAACATTACTTCCTACCCGTTGTACCCTAAAAGACCTTATGCAGGCCAAGTTAAAAGGCATCCTAGTCGCATCCTATTGGTCTAGAACTGTATAAATAGAAAAAATAAACAGAATTACTAATCATTGACTCGACAAGAAGAAAAAGAAGCATGGTAACACCGGTTTAGGAACAATTTTTCCAATACTTTTTAAAGCGCGGTTTACGCTTTCGACACTCAATCTCTCTCTCTCTCGCATTCAATGAGTAAACGGGATAGAGAGATCTAAAACGATTGTTAGGCGATAAAACGTAGGTTTGTCGTTGATAAAATTGGGACTTACAGGGTAAATTCGTAGATGAAAAGTGGTTTAGTGTGGTCTAAAGAGGCTTATAGTATTTTTAAAACAACCCTCATAAAATTCTAGCATTCAGACATTTTAATGTGATATAAAACATTTTTGATTTTTTTTTTCTTTTATTTGAGAGCTGTGGTTGAGTTGGTTTTTAATTAAATAAAATAGAACCTTTATCGGTAAATGTATCATTAAATCAGAGGTGATAATAATTATAATTCTTAGATAAATAAAATATATGTATGCAGATTTAAGCAAATACATATTTTATATACAAATGCTAAATAAAATAAAAAAAATAAAATAAAAATGCTAAATAATTTAAATAAGCATTGTCAATTGTTTGAAAATAAGTTACAAATGCTAATTTCTAAGAAAGTAAAGACTTTTCCGTCAAAACCTTACGTTCAAATTCATTTTTAAATAAATAGTTTCGTCAAAATAATAATATCATCCGCAAGCTAATATACACTTTAATATTAAAGATATAAAGTCCTGAATGGAGTGGTACAAATGAGTTTTATCTCATACGTCGTTATGTATGACGCAATACCTACTCAACCATAATGGCTAGTGTCAATCAAAATTACAAACCACCAAATTTATTTGTTCACTCATGAAAATAATTGCTGAACCAATGTCGGCTCTAATACCCTTGAAATTAGGGTTCAAGGGTTTAAAAATAAGACTCATTAGACGAAATAATTTTGGTAAAACGTTCTGAGAATTTGTCTTGGATCAAGACGATCGGGTTAGACTATAGTTATACGAGTTGAGCTATTTTAGGAATTGTTACATTGTTGAATTTATTTATTAACATTCTGAATTTTATACTTACGATACGATATTTTTAATTAATTTATATTTAACAATAGCAGCCCTGTACCTAATACATGTCCCACTGCTGGGCTCGGACCTCTTCTCATGATGAGAAGGGTTAGGCCATAGTCCACCACGCTAGCCAAGTGCGAATTGGTAGACTTCACACTACCCTCGAGCACTTTTTAGGCACTCAGGTATGCAGGTTTCCTCACGATGTTTCCATCACCGATAACGAGCGATAATTTCTATGATAAATATACACATATCTTTGAGAGGACGACTTAGGTATTGCCAGAGAGGTGTGCCGTGGGTTCAAACTCGAGACCTTTGACTTAGCAGTCCTACGGCCTCCCACTTGGCTATCGCTTATTTGCATTTACTTCACAATAAACTATTACATTATACAATTCTCATACGTGAATAATTATAATAATATTCATTGATCACTAATCACTACATTACTAAAATACCTACACTTTTGATTTGACTATAAATAAATAAGTTGGTTACTTATTCATGGCTTAAGGTTAAGTTAAGCTTAAAGTATTTTTTTAATAATAATATGTATACTATTATTGACCCCTATATAGCAGGAAATTGATTAATTGCTTCTGCTGGTAACGTAATTATTATAATTTAATTTTCAAAATCATCATAATATTTATCTGCGAATATTATTGAGAGTCAAATATGTTGTTAAAATATTAAGCTTATAACTAATTAATCATTTTTCATGTTGAGGGTCACGTGGCATAACAACGTGATCTAAAGTTGACTTCAAGATTAATCTTCAAAAGCATGATAAGGTTAATCCCTAACATGAAAAAAATGATTTAAAAAAAAAATTGCCGTATTTTGCATTATATTTTTAGGAATAATAATGTAATTAAAGTAGTGACCTAATAGTATATCACTTTTCCATTATTTTATTGAGTTCGGATGTAGTTATAATAGTGGAATCATTTTGAATCGTTTTGATTTAACGCATATTATTCTATGTCAAAATGTATCTAGGATATTTTTGTACCCGCATCAAGTTTGACAAAGATATATTGGATTGTTGTTATTAAAGTCGTTAGGTCGCCTCAAGTACGTTAGGGATATTAATTTCTTAGTGAGGTCTTGTCTGAGTTGAAACATGTTTTATTTGAACAATTACTAACAATTATAACTGTCTCGATGGTCTAGTGGTTAGCGTATACGCCTCTCACTGCGAGGTCTCGAGGTCGGGCAAAATGTGATTTGTGTACTTTCCGTCAGGAAATTCGCAATAGCAGCACAAATTGTGCCTGGTGGATAGCAATAGGCTCACCCCCTATCCCATGAGACTTAAACATAACAGGTGAAATGTGGGTGTTGTGCACCTCTGCCACACCCTTCTGAGTAATATAGGCGTGATGTTATGTTATGTCATGTTATTATCTTACTTTCTTGAAATTTACCAATATAGCTATGTATAGATGGAGGAAAAAAAACACTGAAAAGGAAAATCCATTCATATACATATATTTTTTTAAAGGAAAGTGTCTAAGCACATGATTAGTCATACATAAATAAAATGGGATATTTATTTTAAACAAAAATAATTTTGAAGACTTGTCTAAGTAATTTGTTCAATCAAACTTATTATTTGGTTAATTATTGAGTTTATTTATTTTAATTCGTGCATAAAAAATATATCAAAACTAATGACAGGTGAATTAATTATATTCCTTCTCAAGTCAACGACCACATATAAAAAGTTGTTTGTACTTCATTACCATGTATACTAACTGGCAAATATATTTCATTGAACACTGTATTGATAAAAATATCCAGTTTAACTAGATCCACTGCTGCTAAAAAACTTAACTCTAAGATAGGTCTTAGTAAATTGGAAAGTATAGTTTTTTGACTTTGACCCTGGTAGAGGAGAAATCTATTTCTATAGCGAGATCGAGATATACAGAACTTCCTGTATATTTTATGGCCGTCAATATTAGCGTACTTATTAGAGAATCTCATTAGCATGAAACGGTTTTTTTTTGGCAAAACGTAATAATATTTAAAAATAGAATTCGTTTAAAAGCTTTTTTTTTTAATGTAAATAAACTTCAACTTTAAAGTGACGTTATTAGCTGGACCTAAAGATGCTTCCCGGCAATTAAGTTACGATATACGGCATCCTGTGCTAAAAAAATGTTGCACCAAATAATGAAAAAAAAAATTTAAAAGTAGAATGACGTGTTCGAAAAATATGAAATTTGTAATAGAACGACGAAGAACGTTAAAATTCGAATTTCTAACGTTCTTCAAGCACATCCGTCATTCGCGCTCGCGGGCGACATTGACAATGGAGTACGGACGGTTTAGACTTGGTATGCGGCCTTGGAGCGATTCGGCGCTCGAACGGCGGGAAACGAGATCGGGTTTTTTATAATCGATATTAGACGTGCAGAATAGATTATTCGATTCGACGTGCAAAATATGTTGAGTTCGATTAGAGAAGTTGAAGTAGCTATCGATTTATCGGTGATCTAAAAAATGATTTAAAGTTCTGGGTATGGTGACATTATAACAAAAAGTAACATCTTGATATTCAAGGTAAAATTTGTGGCATAATTCTTGATGCTAAATAAGTAGAACACTCAAGGGTGACAGAATAATTCGTTTTATTTAATTTACAGTCAAGTCAGGTTACTTTGAAAATTTTTGACAGTATTTTTATTTTACAATCTTATTATATCTATAACCCCTTTATTTATTAGTGCTCTTTTTAATTGGTATTATTTATCTAACACAATTAATTAACGGAAAAAAACAGCAGAAGAAGAATTCAAAGTTACATGAGTTGATCGTATATACATTTTATTATTCACGTGAATCAGATAAATGTTGCATAACAATGAAAATAAACAAATATTAATGAGTGAATAATTAATGTGGTCAGTATTTTTTGTTTTTCGTATAATAAAAGAGTCACGGTCAGTTATTGGCATTTATGATAACCTTATTGTTATATTATGTATAATTTTCACAATGACAGTTTTTTCTAGAATATTTGTGCTAATCAACAACAGAGCATGGAGTCGCTATTTTTATTCCAAAAAAATAAATCAATTCAACAAGTAGGTACGTACTTCGTAAGAAGCAAATTAACAGACTATATCAACAGCTAGAGGTTAAACTGAAAGCGTCCAAAGCATCCAGCCTACTTGGTAATTTAAATTTAAATAAAAAAGGCCAGGGTAGTATTTCTACATTACGCCGAAAACATTTGCAATATTGTGATAGAGAGAAAAAAACAGCAAAATCGTTTGTTTTTCTTTATCTCAAGTCAAACAAATCTTGCACGTCATATTAAACTAGTTGTCAAGTTATTGATAGCCATTGTGGTGATAGGATTAGTCAGTCAGACACTGCGTTACCGTCATCTGACTGTCCAGGGCGCGCCGCGGGGAGGCTCCTATCATGCACCCCTAATGCAGGCCACAAGCAAGGGAGTGGAAGTTGCTACCTACTGGGCAAAAACAATATAAATAAAAAATGAGAAACCATAATGCCATTGATACGTAAGAAGAAGAAGAAGAAGAAGAAGAAGAAGAAGTTGTCAAGTCAAATCATATTATGATTAGACACGAGCGCGGCAAAATCTACCCTCCGCTCCCACCGCGAGTTTTAGCAGACTTTTTGCTTTGATATTTGCGTTCATTTCGTGTCCATATTGGTTTTTAAGTCTGAGTTAAATTCATCTGATAATTTCCTATGAAGGTTAAAAAAATTGTAAGTCAAATTATCACAAAAATCAGTTTCGGGGTCAGACATGTGGAGTAAACATATACCTGAAGAATTTATAAATATAAATGATCCAAATTCTTTACGACCTTGAGTATAAATTTGCAAAAATATTACCTAGTGACTTCAGATGACGATATTATTACTAGTATTGAAACAGTGGTAACCATGTGAGAGTGGAATATATTTGAAAGAATTTGTGTTGTTACATAAAATATTACGCACAAAATGTGCTCTAGGATACGTAAATCTTTGCGAAGGCAGTTTTTATAACAAAACTAAAGCCATAAGGAAAATTTTCAAAAATATGTTTTAGTGAAAGCATAAGAAATACAGCCATAATATATTTACGGATAAAATTCTATTTTATTATACTGAACTTAAACCTTGAAATATTTGATTTCTGGGAATCACTATCTTTCGATAGCATGAGCAAACTTGACAGGAGTACATGTTAATATGCGTTATTCAAACATTCATAATAATATTATATGCATATCGTGTTATGTAAATCTAATTGAATGGTAAATTATCATTACATTACCAAAAACTGTTTTTGGATATAACAATATAATTATGCTTTTTTTAGACAATATAATGTTGAAAGCCAGACGGAAAATTCTTGGAAAAAATACGTGCCTCGAAACAATAATATAATTACCTGAGCTAGAATAGGCAATTTTATCTATGTGAATTAATTTGATAGTATGAATTCAAGATTTTGATTGAAAGATCGTGATTTTGTGCCTCATAAAAGTAACAAAGCACGTTTAGATTTACGTTTTCTTGGAAATAAGTATTATGATATTCTAGATGATTCCGGGTAGTAACTACTAAATGATGTGAGACTTATTGGTTGCTGGAGGGTCTTTTATCAACGGCCTTGTTCAGTATCTACCGGGTCAATTCCTATCAGTGTACACAAGCTTAAAGCGAGTGCGGAATTCAATTCAAATCATATTTATTAAAGATAAGCTTGCCAATATTTACAAAACAGAGTATATCAATTCTATAATATGTTTTTTTTTATAGAAATAAATAGAAATAACAGAAAAATATAATACAAGTTGATCATACTCATCATAAGACCTAGTAAGAAAACTTAACTAAACACCAACAAAAATTCTAACAATAAGAATTAATCCAACAAAAACTAAATCAAAGATCGCTATCGTCCCGGAAAACGTAATACTCCATTCATTAACTCGCAGTTAATAAGTAATTGCATTATTAAATAATATACACATAAAGCGGTGTGTAATAACCTTTACATTGACCTTGACTATGAATACGGCACATCCGCGCTAATGATGAGCGGCTTTCATAAAGCCGAAATTTTAATAAACAAAAAAGTTAATTCGACTCAAGAATAGATTTTAAGGATGTTTGTAAATAATAAAATAACAAATAATGATGATTCACAATATGTACATCAAAAATAAAGATAATCATTAATAAACAAAACAATCAAAAAATAAACACAAATTTTATGCTATTTAAAAAAAATTGTTGATGGAAATATACCTACAACTTACTAAAAAGAAAAATGTAACTCCGATGTAAAAAACAAAGATACTAATGATATGTTAAACGTGAACTTAAATGGCATTGTTTCATTTAAAATTAGCATTAATTTTGTCCGAGTTATACACAAATACGAGCAACCTTCAAGTTTTTCAATATACGAATTACTTTACGATTTATGATTCATTATTCATACCAATGATTTTTTTATTAATTACATTTATTTACATTTGATAAAAATACTCTAAAATTTTGTTACATAAAAAAAGTTTACATTTTTTAATCTAGCTATTTTTAATAGTGACATTTTTTTACAAATCTTCAAAATACAATTCCTCGATTATTTTTTATCCAAAGTCAGAGGTCAGTTGTCATAAAATTATGATTAAGTATTGACGAAACAAGGAAACGATATGAGTAGCTAAATAGACATCATTTTTGGTAATAAGTGTTTATATTATTGCTACCGTATTTGATCAGTGTTTAAGTGTACTTATATTTCGCATTGATTTAAGTATGTTTAAGTACAATATAAAGTAGGCAGTTTATACTTTTGTAATGTATTTTTGCTTTAATAAACTAAACTCAAGTTAAGGAAAATGGGTATCAATCTCTCACATAGTGGTTGAGTCGACTCGGGTCTTTTGTTACCACTTTGCTCAATCTTCAGCATCGTCAATAAAATGATGACAATAGATAAAAAAAACAAACGATAAAAAAAATTAAAAACATTAATTTCGGTGTTATTAGACTAATATTTTTGGAATTTTTAGAGTTTCGATATGCTTTGTCAGACTATATATTTTTGATAAAATTACTACAGTGGTCTTCATATATGTACCAAGTCACGCGTGGATTGAACGATGGCCAATAGTTTAACTTGTATTAAAATTACTGACCTGTTAATTGATATTACTACTACTTAGTTTATAAAAAGTATATTAGCATAATTTGCATTCTCATAAGACTTTTATTACGATAAACCTACAAGATAAAAATCTTACAAGTTTAAATTCAATTTCACACATTTTCAACTTAAAATCTTACATAATTTTTATAGCTGCTATCAAGAATAATAAAATAATTGCGCAATATAATATAACAACCGTCGAATCACGAATTTAAGAACTTAATAGTCTATATACATTAACAAAAGGATTATAATGGGTATCATCTTAGGATTAATGGCTTCGGACGCGGAAATATTGCATCGTGATGAAGTAATGAACGAACAATGCTTGGATCAACTGACGTCAAACAGTTGAAGACTTCCGAAATATTCAAGGTGCCCGTCATTATCGTGGTTAAAATTGCAGTTTAAGTTCAAGTAGCTAAAACTTTATTTATCACCTCACTCATCTTAGAATTTGAAATTAGAATACAAAATTATTTTATTTCATGTTTAAAAAAAAAGATGAATCTAACCTTTTCCTCCTGGATGCTTTGTCCACCATTCTCGGAAAGCGGCGTAGACGGCGCACTGTATCCTTTGGGTCCATCGTCGTGAGGAGTCATCTGTCTATGAGCTTCGTTCTCTTGATCGTTATGAATTCTCATATCTTGCAGACCATTCTTAAATTCAGATAATCTTAGCACGGACGGTTTAATCTCCGGCATTTCATCCGGGTGTTCGTATCTTCTCAAATCAGCTAGATTTGTAGCTAAATGTCTGTGATGATCTATGGGAGGCACTCCTATTGATCTTAAGTGTTCTATACTTCTATGAATATGAGAATAATTATCTATTGGTATCTCTGCCATCAATGGCGAATTGTGGTAATCTAAGCCTCCACCATCTGGCCTGTAATCGATAGTCCTACCTTCCATCATCTTTGCTATATTAATTATATGCTATCTAATTTGTATAAACTGTCTCGTGTTTTTGGCACTTAAAAATACGTGTCTTATATTTCCTTTGATAATGTCATGGAATTTTTTCGAGATCCTCCGTTTTCATCAGGCTGCAAAGATAATATCTTCTTTAATATTGTAAATTAGATTGAAGTCCAAAATGTTGCTATTGGAAAAAAAGTACTGTACCATTTTTAATCGAGTCTTGTAACAAAGTCGTTTGTCTGTTTATTATAGATTTGACGGGTAAAAAAAGATGGTAGTTTTTTTGCTAGCAGGTGACGAGTTGGCGCGTAGGTTGTGTCAATGATCTAGCCCCTAGCCCACATGCCGCAACGAATAAGGCTTCGATAATCACATTGTACAGACGTGCCTGCAACATGTGCGCGCACTTAATGATGATTTTTATCTCGGACAAGTAATTTTAGCTCGGATGGTGATGAAAATTCGTGAAAATATATAGTTCTATTGTTTTTGTATATTCATCTCTTACATTTGAATGTTGTTAACATAATTTTGGCATTTCATTATCATGATCTATTTCTTGAAATGTGTAAGAAAATAGTTTTGTTTTAAGTTTACTTTTAGTGAGTTTTGAGTAAAGCTAATACTATTATTATATTATGTCATCGTCTGTACCCACAGAGCTCAACATACACGGCTGTCAAAGCTGTAATTGCGGGTATAGAAAATAAAACAACGCAAAGTTTGCGGTTACGTATAACTGCTGTCATTCTAAAACCATCCTTATGGTGTTAACTGAAGGTCCGTTTTAGAATTGTAGTAGGTGAACACTCTACAGTCTGGGGCACTTGGTGATGTGTATAGAAGGCCTCACGCTTGATCGGGTCCAAGATTTGTATTACTAGTTCGGACCAGGGAAGTGGTTCGAAGCGAGTAATTAGGTTTTTGTTAACATCCATTTCGTTATGTAGTTAGTATGCTATTTCAAGTAGCCTTTAAGTTCTGACTATTTCTTAGTTACCCCTACAGGTAATCTTCAAGACTATTTATCTTTGTGTAGACATCGATTACAATATATTTGTAAACTTTTATATTCTTGTCAAGTCTTATACATCGATAAGTAGCGGTTTTTACAGGACATGATTATTGACATAAACGTAGAATTTTTTTTTTAACTAGCATGTTTTCTTTGGTAACAAAAAATACTACACCAGTCTTTTTTATAATTTGCTCTTAAATTGTGCCTTCACAGGGCCGTTTAGAGATTTCGTAGTTACTGAAGCGTGAGATACAAGGTTATTCGACAAAAAATACTTATCTTAGGTAAAACCTTTTCTAATATTAAATTGTGTAAAATGTTTCAAGTTAAACAATTAGGCAAGTGGCAGCAAATGTAATTTATATTTCGACAATTTACAAAACTCGAGGAAAGAAAAATAATTTAATTATTGATTAGGTAAAAACATTGAACTTAGAATTTACCGAACACATTGTTTATTATACGAACTAACTGAAATAAACATTTATATTTTTTTTTAAATATTAACTATTTTAGTATAAGAGATTAAATACATTTGGTTTTTTTGTACCTACGTACTTTTTTTTTATTACATTTTTATCGTAAATATTTTTTTTGGTTTCCATAGCATAGCAACATTTTGAACTTTTTGTTCGTAAAGAATAAAATATAAATAAACATTGGAAGGAGGTTGGCTATTTATTAACAAAATAATCTGTGGCCATTGACAAACCGTGTGTTTTCAAACAAAGAAACAGCAACAAGCAATAGATCGCAAATAAAGTTAATTTGAAAATAACGTCACGGTACACTGTCCAAAAATATTTCCGTATTTATAGTCCGAACATTATTCAAGGTCGCCTTTGACAGACGGCGACCGCCCGACTCACAATTACAATTACAACATACACCTCAGCCGGGAGCGATCTTACGTAAAAACCTCTCCCCTCGCCCAGATTCCCTCCCTCACCCCACAAGAGGAAAAACAGCCAACCTTCTCCCTAAATTAATTAACAAAAATATTACCTGTCACTATCCAAAAATCTTCACAGTCACCAACTATATCACCATAATAAATCACAGTTTGTTCCTATCTAAATTGTCACTAAATATATATCACATAATAAAGGTAACACTAATGTCACAACACGTCCAAAAGGCAACAGTCCAAGGCTTTATCGCCAAAATTACTCAAAAAATCCACGTGCTCCTTGCAAATAAACATTTAAAAAATGCCGGCGATCGAAAAAAAATGCCGAGCCGTGCTCTTGACCCTGTGGTAAAATTATGAATGCCGGGCGTCGTTACTAGGATCCAAATTACCAGATTTTTTTGTGCTCAATATTTTAGTGTGCTATATAAATTATTATAGTTATGGCTTATCCACACGTGATGGGCTCTCTGTCCCTCTCGCACTAGGCAATTCGCGCGTGCACCGGCTTGCAGTAGCGAGTGTGAGGACTCCTCAAGACGACATGTGTTCGTACAAAAAGCCGGCCTCTCCAGACGCAATGTTGCTCAGATAAAGTACTACGAGCCACCACCGGCCACTCGCATCACAAAAATGCAATACAAAACGCCCGCTCGTCCGCCTTTAGACCGACGCGGCAAAAACGAGACTGAAATTCAGATCTATAGTAGAAAAAAGTGAACTACACCGCGCGAGGGGTACACTAACACATAAAAATGAAAAAAATCACATGGACGCTAACATCGACAGCAGAGCTTAAAAAATCGGAGTGGGGATTAGGCAGCGCTCTTTTGTTGCCTAGCGCTGTCTTGCTCTAGCGGCGTGAGGCCGAACGCACACATCCAAGCGGTGGTTAAGCGAAAAAAATGTGTACACATTTTTTTATTATTCACGATTTTTATGTGTGTAAGTGGGCTCAGTGGGAAGGGGATGGCATGCGGCGGGCGCCATACAGCCTCCGTGGCGGGAATGAGATAGCGCGCGTCGCCACGTGCTCGTCCCTTGGTATTAAATAATAATTAAAATGGCTACAAGACCGGGCGGCGATACGAGATACTGTTCGGTAGACGATTTTTTGGATGAGCTTTGGCCTTTTTTGCTGAGCTTTTTGCGGAATTGAAGAAAACGAGGTAAGGAGTATTAGACGCGTGGTTCATAGAGAAAAAACCGCGGCCCGATTGACACATAACAAACGAAATACGCGCAGAAAAAGTCGCGCCGGGGAAAAAAACCAAGGACGCCGCGCGCGAAAAAGAAGTTATTGATTAAAACAGGGCTGTCATTGACCAGACGTAAATGAGGGTGGTTAATTGTATGCAGCACTGGATCCGGCAGGAATCGATTACTCAACGAAAGAAAGAAAGAATTTAAAATTGAAAACAGTGACTGAGTAAACACTGTCACAAAGCTGGTACATAATGAATTTGAAGATCTTCGTTTTAATGAGAATCTCAAAGCAGCTTTACTTAAGAATTCTCAAAACTTGCACTTGGTACCAAATATATGTGTAGTCAAGTCAAAAATGGTAAGGTGTGAACATAATCAAAATAGGCAAACGACCTGTTGCAGTGTATTTTTTATCGCTGTATTTTTGGGCGATATTTTTTGTACCGTGTTTATTTTCAATCGAGATTTTATTTGTTGTTTAAAAATTGAATGACCAGCTGGACAATGTTGTCCATCCACAGGGGTTGGTAGGGCTGAATCCTGTCCATTCTAATGGTAATGATATGCAACTTATAATTACTCATGCACGATTCCAGTATCAGTGGTACAAAAGAAGGAGCAGATGTGTCGAATTAAATCGAGATAACTTTAAATATTGTGAATAAAACTTGAATAAAAAATCTAGAACTGAAAACCGAGATTTTGATTTCGTAGCAGCCAAAATATTTTATTTTATTATAAACCTTATTTATTTCTATAATTGAAAATAAATCTAAAAGAAGATAATTATAACTCAGAGTTGATAAATATGAATATGTCAAGTTTGCTTGCAATTTGTTTTATTTCCTAAACGATTTATAAAATAGCTGCAATAAAAACATAAAATTAGGACTGACTCACGCGTAATCAATTATTTAGTAACATTTAAATGTCATATTTCCTTATATTGATAAGACATCTTTAATTTAATAAAGACAAAATAATACAATGAATCAGTTTGCACAATATAATATTACAAATGTACGACGAGAAAGTCTTATTATTAAAAATCAAATTCCACGTGATAAATAATAAAAAAATCACTTTACTGATATCAAATTTTGACACTAAAGATAGGAGTGCAATAAAGACTTCATCGCTTCTAAATAACGATACTCTTAAAATTCCAGGCATTGTAAACCAGCAGTTTATCCACTAACCGGATTAAATATATATTCCACATTCAAAAATAAAAGTTTCAATGGATTCCAAAAACAAAAGCAAACTTTTGAAATAAAAAATCATAAAAATATTAAATGCAGTCGGCATGAAAGCGATTGGACAGCGCTTTAAACTTTTTCACGACTATGAAGTGACAAAAGGGGCAAAGTTTGATCACTTTATGGCAGTGCCTGCCTGTTACTTAATTGCTGGCTCGTAAAATGCCACTTTTGTACCAAAACTTTCGATTTTTACTTGTTTAAATATCGTGACGTCGGCATTTAGTGACGTTTTAGCACAACACATTTTCTGAAATAAAAAAATCATTTTGTTTTCACAGAGCTTTTTTGTCGGTGCATAGTTTTAGAAACAAAAAGTGTTAAAAGTATACTAATTTAAGTTTATTATTGCCAACAAATATGATATATCTATAAAATTAGCACAATGTAGTTTAAATAACTCAATGTTCTGGTTTTATCCCAAATAAAATTGTTTTGCATAAAATAAAGTGTGATTAATCTTTTTTTTTATTTTATTTTATGCTGGCTAACTTTTCGGCCAGCCACTTAGTATCGCAATACAACTGCCAGCAATTTGGGTACGAAGTCTTCTTTATTATTGAGAATACGGGTTACTCACGTTACTTTAGCCGGGATATGCCGAATAGTTTCGAATCTAGTACGTAGATTCGAAACTAGTCGGCATATCCCCGCTAAAGTAACGTGAGTAACCCGTATTCTCAATAATAATGTCCTCTCCTCACGTCGGTTTTAATAATATTACGAAGTCTTCTGATAGTGACTTATTAAGTTTAGCTTTAGTTATAAGACTAGTTTAATTTAAGATACAACATGTATATTTTTCTGTAAATAAAGATATTAAATTAGATAACGTAAATAAAGACAAAAAAAAAAAAAAAAAAAATATCTCTTTGATTTTTATCACATTTTTTAGCTCTTCCTATCTTTAAAAACACTTTTGCTTTCAACCCAAAGGAACTTTTTACAATTTCTATTACATTTGTCCTTGGTCTTTTAGGATTGCCTTATTCATATGCATAACATTTTTTCGTTAAAGCAAGGGTTTCAATTGTGATTGTGAATAGAATTTTTTTTCTTAAATCACCTGTTCTAGGGCAGGAAGGAAGTTGATTGAATCTTTTTGATTTTTTTTATTGATACGAACTTTTTCAGGTGGTTTGTCGACAAGTGTTTTTTTCTTTATTATATATTTTATTTTTTTTATATTTCCAAGTTTAAATTTGAATAAAGATCATTATTGATATTCGATATCTGAATGTTTTTCCTGTGAATGTAATAGTAGTAATAGTAGTAGTAGTTAAGTAGAATGTATGATTGTTAGACTATGTAATGACTTATTAGAATTCTGAATTGCTAACCTCCTCATTATATAATATACGACTAGACTTAAATAACAACGAATATAATAATAACAGTTTGATTAATGAATTTAATTATTTCTTATCAGATTGTTTTTTCTGGTTAGTCTTGTCTTGTCTAATATCCATAATATTACTCACACGGACTTAGGGTATACAATTTCGTGTCCTTGAAAATTTAGATTTGCCAAGATCTTTGACTGTACAGCTTAAAACTACACTGCTAACATAAATCAAGAAACACGGACTTCAAATTGTATGCAGGTAATTTCTTACACGTACCTACATCACGGAACCTGTATTTTTGGGGAACCGCCATTTTGATCTACTCAATCTATAGCTCATCACTATAATGATCACATTACTCAAACTACACCAGACTTTAAACTTCATACTTTAACCATAACCAAGAATGTACTGAATAAAGAATTTAATCTTCAAACAAAAGCGGCAATGGATTTTGTGTAGTTAAAAGTTCTCGAGGAAGTACAACATCTATCAGATACCTTAGTAGACAGAGTCGTTCGTGCAACTGCCCTGTCATTCATCACGCAAATGTTTGGAACCGGATTTGAGACGGGTTCTGAGACTAATATCGAATTTTTTTAATGTATCTTCATTACTTCGTAGGAATGAAGTCAGTACTATTAATAAAATTGTTTGAAAATTTAATGAAAGGAACGGTAATGAGGTGTACGGAGTAAAAAAAAGTGTATAGGTATGTATCTAACTTGACCATGATGCTATGAATGTCAGAGCATTAATAAAGCATCAATTTGCAGCCAGACATGAATATTTATAGACAAATTACTTCCTAGAAAGAAATCAGTCCTGAAATTATCGGTACGTAATGCATAAAACAGAGTCCTTTGTTGTAGGCACCTATCAAATTTGCAATCTTTAATGGATGGTGGATGTTTATATTGTAAACTTGTAATTAACACTTATACCATTATTTAAAATGGATATACGTCCGTTTTGCTACATGCGAAGAAGAACAATATGTCCAATGCTGCTACTAATACATCTTTTCTTTTAGATAAGCTTACGATTAAATCAGATTTAAGACAAAAATATAAAATCCAGACTTAAAGCTAAAAAGACTTGTGTGGAAAAGATAACCGTTTACTTAAACTTGAATAGATAAAAGACTGGGATTATCAACTTATCACCGTTCAGATAAGAAAGATTGTTAGTTTAGTTTACACCTCAATACACACTTTAACTTAACTTTGAAATGGTAAATAAGCTCTTATCAATAGCATTGTCTTCACATCAATAGTTTTTTGGACTTAATTCTTCGCTGTTTTATATTACACATTTTAAAAAGGTTAATGATACCTATAATAAAACAGATGCCGAAGGATTCCGACAAAGAATTCAAAAGAAAATATTAAATAAACAAATGCTAGTTGCTACTACTGGCTGGACTAAGGCGGTCGTAAAAAGTAATAAAATAATACTCCAAAAAGGAAGCCGATTTTTATTTAAACTTTTTTGATCTTAAAAAGTGAAACTTTCACTTTCTGATTTTACTTTTTTTAAGACAATAAAAGGTCTTTTTGGCTACTGAAAAAATAAACAAAAAACTAAGCGAAAGGGTGGCAACCGATGTTAGAAAACAAACAATAGACCTAGGTTAGTTTAGTAAAAAACAATATTTTCGATGTGCACCTGGTTCCAATTTTTTATTTGGATTCTAATGTTTATTATAATCAAATAAGTTCCTCTTCCTGTCGGAAGATGGGCGCCGTGTTTTTTCGTTTTCACCACAAAAAAATAAAGGTTATCTTCGCTCTTATTGTCTTTGCAATAAAGCCTACGATCTTGATTTAGTAGTTTTTTTCTCAAGATTGAGGTTTTATTGTGGCAATGTGTTCGTATAGACATTTTTTCTTATGTTTATTCAAAATAGATTGTTTTATGCAGATGTCGTTTATTAATATTGATATAAAAGATTTTTTTGGAAGCAAAGGATCTATGGCAAGGATTTCTTTACAAACATTAAGTAAAGTTCGTAAAGAAGGCAATAAAAAGATGATATTGATTAGCATAGAAATATGAAGATGATTGTCATACCTCATTTATAAAAAACAAAGATTTAAAATAAAATCTATATGATTGAATTAAATTAAAATATAATTACGTGGATTTTTTTGTTAACCTATAATTTTTCAAACTGCAGGTTTACCATGAAATAATGAATCATTAATACGTAACCAATTTAATTATTAAATTATTTTCTACGCCATAATGTAATACAATTTAAGTGCGTTAAGAAGTATAAATTACGACAAAGTTAGCTGTAAATGCTACAGCTAAATTTGTAGTCTAATTTATTCATAAAAGATAGATTCTATAGATCGCTGTCAGTCTGAAAATTCGTAAGACCATATTTTATCCAAGTTATTGCTGTCTTAGAATGTAAATCTAGCTGTTTACTGCCCTTATCAAGGATCTCATATTCAATTAACTGTATCTATATATTCGAAATCTTGGCGTAAATCTAAAACAGCATCCGCAGACCATCCATTGCGCCGCTTGACGCCAACACCATCCTTTGTATCTTAAATACGACCCTTATTTTTTCTATCATCCCTCAGAATGTTTAAATTTCTTTACCTGCTACTTACATTTGCATAGACCCCAACTTATATCTCCTTTCTCTGCTGTTGTAGTTTGAGCTTTAACAACATATGTTACAGCTTATTTTCTGTTGTTGCTTTACCGAGTTACACCTTTTGTGTTCGGATTGTCATCTGCAACATCTTGAATAGCATCCCCTAAGACTTAATGACTTACTGCATTATAATTAGATATGCTATTCTCATTGTTATCAGTTAAGCTTAAGGTTGCATTTGCTTTGAGTTTTCCAAAGTTTTAATCATTAGTTTGGTGGAATTTCGCTACGGCATAGAATTGTGCGTTTCCCTTATTTCGGAATTTATTGGTATTACAGCGTCCCGCCGTGAGGCATAGTTTTAAGGATTTTAAAATTTTACAAAGGGATGGACAACAGATGTCTAAAGATTAAAATTTATGCATATTCACTTGGTTGACTAGTTTCGGTTTTAAGTGGACTTTACTCAGTTGCTTCTGTAGTATTATTTAATTTTAAGAATTCATAATTCATGAGCGCTTAAGCGATAATATTGTCTTCCACCGTGATTGACGTTCAGTAAAATGACAGCCAAACGACATTTGACATTGGATGATGATGGAACAACGTGATAATCAACGTGATAACAACGTGATATCGAATGTAATAAAAAATTACACACGCCTATCTTAAACATTTTCCAGGAGCAGCGTTCCTATAATGCCATTTTTTAACAAAAAAATATAAAGTGTGCCAAATCTATATTTTGAAGGACAACAATGCCCAATCCAAAGCAATAAAATCGCAGAAAGACGCATGTCAATATAAAAAACTGCAATACGCATCGTGGGACCGAATTTTGTGAAAAAAGCTCTTTTCAACAACAAAAGAAGCAGTTCTTTGTCAAAATTCAGGTGGCATGCATTCAATAGATGTATTTTGGTGTAAAATCGCTTGATATATTCTGGGGTCTGCGTTTAGTACATAAATTATATTTAACTAGTAAAGCTAATTATTAACTTTATTTTTTTCCTTTTTGATGGATATATCAAGAGATTTTAATTTTTAATGAATTTCTTTAAAAAATATGCATTATTTTTATTGTGTATTTTTTTTTAAATTATTCAGATATTAGTATTTTTAGCAGCTTTTTTTTAAGTGTAGTAACGAATATTCTATAGATATGCAAGGATATCCTGGAAATAGAGAAATAGATAAAACGGCTTAGTTATCTATTTTATATGAAACGTCAGCGTGTCTCCACCCACACATATAAATTCAGGACATAATGTATGCATTTTTGACTTTCAAAGGTACATTTTAGATATTAATAGATGAATTTAAACTCAATTAATAAATTTTTCCTAATATTTATACCTCTCTAGTTGTAAAATAGTTATTAACAAGCTCTTTGGATACAACAATTCTTTCTAAATTCAAGTTTGCTATAAGTTTTATCGAAGTATTTAAAATAAATATATTGATACTTTTTGTTCATCTTCAACCAATAGTATTTTTATTTTAACCTGCCAATACGTATCAGACATGTCCGTGTTTATCATCGACAGCTTTAACACCTCGCAAATATCACGTCCGAATGCATTCTTCATTAACCGCTTCATTATGCAATTTACATTAACCAAATAAATTGCTATATACTTAAAATGTAATGAACATAAAAATCATTAGGTACTTGCGTATGTAACAAAAAAAAAGGACGGTGATTCAATATGCGGTGAGACATTTCAAGGTCAACGAGGTTTGGTAGCTTGTAATTTGTTGTAGAGCCACTGGAGTGAAGCTAGGGAGGTACAAATAACTAGTGATGCAAAGAATACCTCTTTGAAGAATACGAATACTAATACGAATAATAGAATGCCAAGTTTTAAATATTAAAACGTCGTTTTTCGATATAAGTCATTTGAGGCCAAAGTATGTACCCTTCGAAGACAGCAATATCGAACTCAAGTTCGACTGTGGAAATTAGGCCATGTCCAAAAGCTGTTTCTTTGTTTATAAAGATTCTAATGCAACATTTAAAATAAACATTATTTGAAACCACAATTCCCGGTTCATCGATTTTAAAATACAGTCTACCAATTGCACTGAAATATTTATTGTAGCCTCTACTAAACAAATATTCGTTAATCCACTGATATTCATAGAAAACGAATATTGTTTATGTATTGGATACATCACTATTGTAAAGCCACCAGAGTGAAGCTTAGGTACAAATAACATAATGTAAGCTGTAAATCAATTGAACGGGCCTCTTGAGGAGATGATCAAGTACGAGATGACATAAATGATAATCATGAAGTAATCAGTGAAGCATATGATTATGCAGCGGAAGTGGCTACCTTAGAGTAAGTAGTTTTTTTTTTTTTTTTTTTTTTTTTTTTTAGTTTTAAAAGGTCTTTATTTCACTTTGAAAAACAAATTTGATACAATTAGATCTTATTCTAATAGTATAAGTACCGTATAATCATATTAAATAACTGTTTACTTAGGTTGTTAGCACCTCTTTGAACACTAAACATCACATTATAAAACTATTTAAATCATATTTTATACATAAATTAGATGAATATACAATTATTACGCAGCTTTTTGACAAAAACTCACGTACACAACTTATTGGTTAGTGGAAATTTACGTCGTCAATTTTATTTATGATATTGACGCGTGAATATTATTTTCATAGGAAGGTCAATAGCATTATGTTATGACTTACCTAGTAACATTGATAATCACAAAAACATTGAGATTTAATTAATAATTGAAATAAATATGAATAAATTAGGTACATTGATAAATTACTATTCATTATTTGTAAAAGTGGGTAACTTAGAATAAAGTAATAACAGTCACAGAGCGCAGTACTGTTGTCAGCCGGTTAGCGCGCCATTGTTATTCGCCGAGGAAATAGTGATGTGGTAAGCGGTACCTGTTGTATGAGTATCGATATCTTAAATTTACTAGTCGACTGTTACCTATGTTACAGACCAGAGTATTGTGATGTGATGGATTTTTAAAAAGGTAGAAATTACGTGATATTTTCAAGATGTGTTCCCTTAAAAGTGGGTACCCAATATCACGATGTAGATTTGTAAGATTTGTTTTGAATGGGGTATTAAATGCAATTTTTATTGCTTTGTTTTGGACACGCTGTAGTATGTTATAGTTTGTTGTAGTTATGCTACTCCAAGCTGGAGCAGCATAGGTTAGGCAGGGTCGAACAAGTGTAGAATATATTCGCAGTTTAGTGCTTGGACTTAGGTTAGATTTTCTGTTAAAAATCGGTTGTAAGGCATTTAGTGCTTTTATGCTTTTAGTACGGGTAGCTTCGGTGTTTTTGTTCCAATTTATTTTATTGTCAAGCACTACACCTAAATACTTCACATTAAAGCTCCAAGGTATGTGGTATCCATCGACTCTGACTGTTCTGCTGGGTAGTGATCTCTTACGAGTAAACATAATGCTTTCTGTTTTATTCGTGTTCAGTTTGAGCTTCCAATTAGTGAAATATGTGGTGAGTAGCTGAAGTGAGAATTGAAGACGTGATATTATAATGTCAATATCATCAGATGATGTGTACGTTGCTGTGTCATCAGCATAAATGGCCAGATGGGTGTGGGGTTGTTTGGGTATGTCATTGAGGTACAAGATGAACAAATATGGCCCAAGTATCGAACCCTGAGGTACGCCGGCAGGGATAGGCTTTGGATCTGAAGACAGTTCACCAATGTGCACAGAGAATGTTCGATTCATTAGATAGTTCTGAATGAGTTTTACGAGACCAATGGGCACATTTTGTGTAATTAGCTTATGCAAAAGTCCATCGTGCCAGACGGTATCAAAAGCTTTCTCAACATCAAGAAGGACCATGCCTGTGCTTCTATTTTGGTTAAGTTCATGGGCGACATGTTCAACTACCCTCGTTAGTTGTTGAGTCGTTGAATGCATTTTGCGGAAACCAAATTGTTCCTTTAATAGTGTGGATTCCGTGACCCTGGAGAGACGTCGTAGAATTATTGTTTCGAGGAGTTTACCAAGACAAGGCAACAGGCTAATGGGTCTGTAAGTTGAAGCAATGGATTCATCTTTGCCTGGTTTTTTGATAGCTATTACTTTACCCTGTTTCCAATGCGATGGGAAGTGATATGTCAGAAGACAACCATTAAAGATTTTCGTTAGGTAAACAAGACATTTTTGAGATATGTTTTTTAATAAAATATTTTGTACTTCGTCAGCACCTGGAGCCTTCCTCGACTTTAGCTTGTTAAGCAAAAGACGGACTTCCCTTGGTTTTACTAATCTGATGTGGTCCAGGTCTTTAGTATTGTTAAGCATGTTTAGTGATTGTTTCACTGCGGTGTTGATTGAACAATCGCCTAACCAGTCCTTCGTAAGATGCATGTTATCTGAGAAGGCACTAGCCAGGGTTTCACACTGTTCTTGTATACTTTGAGTAAACGAGCCTTCAGAAGTTTTGAGTGGAGGAGTGTGGTGTGTTTTATATTTGATTGAGTTGACAATACGCCAAAGATCTGAGCTAGGATTATCTACTTTAGCTAGTTTTTTATTCCATGAAAGATCATTGATTTCGGCTATCTTATTTTTAATAGATTTTTGTAAATAGTTAACTTGCGCAAACCTTATACGACGTATGTGTGGATTCTGTTCCTGTAATGCAAGGCGACGGATACTATTTTTTGTTTTAATATCTGATTTGATACGTCTTGGTAGTTTATGTGTTTCTGTAGTTTAGGTACACTGATGTTTCGAGCTGATATAATGGTATCTGTAAGATGTTCAACCGCAAATTCAATGTCTTCCGTATCGTTGTATGTATTTGAGGACAAAGAGATATGTGCGTCTAAGTGAGATCTGAATTTTTTCAGCATGCCTTTGTATAGTTGTAGACAACGCGCGGCTGTCTTTGATGTGCACCAATAACAGTGAACAGAACCGGTAGGTGGTTTGAAGACAACCGAGTCAGCGTCTGTGGGTCAGTCAAGGATGAAACATTTCTAGCAATAATTATGTCTGGGGTCGACGGGGTGTGGTCACTGTGATAGTGCGTCAACGTTGGAGTAATTGGAGCCAGGATATCAAAATCATGTTCAAACATAAGATCGAAAAGAGTTTCACCATGTTTGTTGGAGCCTGTGCAATGCCAGTATCTGTGCTTGGCATTTATGTCACCCATTATGATATGGGCTGGGTAAGAATTTAAAATTGTCGTCAGATCATTCTGTAATAGAGGCAGATTTGGCGATTGGTAAGCTGAAATTATTGTTATGTTTTTGTTGGCAAGAACCAATTGTATGCCAGTACATTCGAGATTTTTCGTGATAGGTAGGTTAACTGGAGTATGAACAATTTCTGATTTTACTAGAATCGCAACACCCTGACCTTTACCGTCCGACTTTTTATCCTGTCTGTAACAAGTGTAACCAGGCGTAACTAGTTTAGACGTAGGTGACAGTCTTGTCTCGGACAAAGCAATGATATCGATATTTAGCTCACTCACCAGCTGGAACAGTTCAGCACTCTTGGTTCGGATACCATCCGCGTTCCAGTAAAGCACTCGTAAATGATTGGCATTAGACATATTGACCCAAATGTGTTAATATTAAAATAATTTTGTCCATCATGTTGTTACAGGCGACGAATTTAGTTCTAATGCTTCTAATAGTTGTTAGGATGGCAAGCATATCTGCTGTGGCCTGGTCTGGCTCCTCATTGGGCTTGGGAAGTTCAACATGGACGTTTGTTGTCATCTTGTTGTCTTGGGCAGCGACAGTGTTCCACGCTCTGCCATCTACTATTTTACTTCTACTCAGGATGGTAGCTTTAGAGATTTTAATCTGCTCTTGCCTTTCTCGCATCATCTTCAGGTAATTTTGCCTTTCTTTGCACTGACGATAGTTGGCCGGATGGTTGCCATTACAGTTGCAACATTGTGCTGGTTGTTCTTTGTTTTTCTTAAGACACTCAGTAGTAGAATGAAGTTCCGTGCATTTGACGCAGCGAGGCATTCGATTGCAATTGTTGGACGAGTGACCAAAGCCTTGGCATCTAAAAAAAGTAATCTTATCTAATCTTAGAGTAAGTGGTAACGGTAATGCATGGAAATGAGTACATTACCACTCAGGATGACAATAAAGCTAAAACTATTATACTTATAGAAGGTAGTTTTCTAGGGAGAGAGAGGTGTGAAGAAGATAACAATATCAAAAACTCGAATGATAACGAAATACTCTGAATGAAATCAGAAAGACAATGAGAATTTTCAAGGAGCAACTATGACTGTAAAGATTCAAAGTTGCTGTAGAGAACGTACAACAGAAAATACTACAGAATTTGTGGAAGAGCAAACTTAAACAAGTCTGTTATAATTTTACAAATAAAAACCGACTTTAATTACAAAAAATGCAAATTAGAAATACATAAGTAATATTCAACGTCTCGCCTAATCTGTGTATAACTTGAAAGAATACAGCAAACGGCCTTAAGGTACCTGTCAATATTTATAGAATTAACCCCGTACTCCTAACCATTGAGGAGTTATACCTTCCAGCATCAGATCAGAAACACGAAATGCTGACTGATAGATGCAAATATCCAACTAGCTTTAGGTAATATACGAAAATCAATATGAAAGCTTTTAAAATTTGAGGGTTGCCCTCGATTTCTCTAGAGTCGGATTCTATCTTCTCTCAGATCATGACATGATGAAAATGGGACCATATGACAAGTATAATTATATACTTTCAGAAAACGAAATATGCTAGATTAATCTTTGAAGATAGATTCATAAATAGACTTCATAATATTAAGTTTGACTGAAAACAAAAAGAGTATCATATTATAATTAAGCAGTCCTTGTCGGTCTAATGGTCCGTTGACTGACGACGGCCGTGAATTCGATTCTCGGGTCAATCAAGTCAAGGATGTAGCTGAACCATTGGTACTTATCTTCAATATTTCTTTTAATATTATTGTTGGATCATTTGCTTTTGTAATGAGTAAGATGTTAAATGTCATTGGTTTTTTGTAGCTTGAATTTTCGATTTTTTTTAGTTGTAAAATATTATTTAAATTTATAACCTAACTACAATATAATCTTTTAAAATAATTAAAAAAATACCTTATTATATAAACATCAAATAAAAGAATAATATAAAATTATTACATAAACCAAAACTCGTTAAAATTCAGGTGTTAAAAAATACGTCCGCATCGATGTCGACCGCAGGTAACGTGCCCAGAAGGCTGGCGGCATTGCCACGTTGTATGGCAATGCCCAAAGTAGAAGCCAGCCTTTTGGTCACGTGAAGAGTCAACTAATCTTTTGGTAATCTCTTTTAAAAGAGAACGAGCGCGAGGACCCCGAAAATTTAGCCGTTTGGGGTCGAGACGCTGGTACAGTACCAGCGTCTCGACCCCAAACGGCTAAATTTTCGATTAGGTTTTCGTATCGGATTTAGCGCTTACTTACTATCCGTTTGCTTCAAGTTGGGTACTTGCTCCACTCACCTCATGTCCCTCAAAATCATTTTATTAGCTTCAGCCTTTCGACGTATTCTATAACAACAATCTTAGAGAAATCGAGGGCAACCCTCAAGTTTTAAAGGCTTTTATATTGTTTTTCGTATATTAATATTATGTTGCTGAGCTTATGCTGGAAGGTACAACTCCTCAAGCGTTAGGAGTACGACAATAATTCTTTAAATAAAGGCACATTAAGGTCGTTTACTGTGTTATTTCAAGTCATACACAGATAATGGCAAGATATTGTATATTACTATAGTTTTTTCTTTTGTAAAATTTAATGTTATACACCGGTTTGTTCACCAGCTCCTCATATTAATATTATTTTATAATTTATTAGTTTCGCGCATCATTTATTAAATAAACACCAACGTGTGGTAAGCTGTTCGCCCGTACTTACTACCCAACCAACTCAACTAGACCCCCGGCTACCCACATTTACTTCCCGACGACGAGTCTAGTTACCTTGGTGGAGTGGTATCTACTAACATTGGCCGTGACTTTCGTATGAACCACCAAAACTAATTTGTTGTGTGCAGGCGTCTTGATTGGTACTGCAAGGCTCACGAATTTGAGAACAAATGTGAGCGAATTGTGGAAATAAGAGGTACTTCTTAAAGTACCTATATGACGATTTTGGTCTAAGAATAAGGAATTAGGAAGAGATTATGTTGAATGTGAATTTTAAGTTATATTTCGGCAAATATTTTTACACTACGATTAAGAAAGGTACTTGTTTTCTAAGTCGTACCATGGAGTAGATAGGAAATCGTGAGTACTAATGAAATATAGAGACGTAATTACATAAAACATGTAAGTAAGTACTTGAAAGTTTGAGAAATTATTTTTTAATAAAAGTACTATATTACACATATAAAAAGATGGATGTAAATATTGCTTTCACCTATTTAATTATGCGTCTAGCCCACACAAATTCATGATGTTCAACATTTTTCTCTTAAAGCCTGAAATACTCTAGTTTTTGTCATTATCAAACCTAAATCTTCTAGTATACATAAAACACATTTTGATAAATTCAATCTCAACTTCGTTCAACACAGCGTGCGGGTTCCTCACACCGTGAACCGCGTCACACATTAACAAGTGTGTGTGCGTAGCACTTGACAATGAAATCGAGTACTATATTATACAACAGAATGTTATTTATACAATCGTTATACAATCACAATAACATAAGCTTGGTTTTGTATACCTACTATACAATAATCACTACATAGTATAAAACAAAGTCGCCTTTTCTGTCCCTATGTGCGCTTAAATCTTTAAAACTACGCAACGGATTTTGATGCGGTTTTTTTCCAATAGACAGAGTGATTCAAGAGGAAGGTTTTTATGTATAATACATGCATAGAAAGGGGGAATTGTTTTACTCCAAATTTAACGCGTGCGGGCCACGGGCAGTAATGAATAAATCAAACTACTGGATCGATTTTAATCATTTTTTCAGTGAGTGACAACAGTTTTTCTGTAGTGTATTTAGTATCAGCATTGTACCCGTGCGAAGCCGGGGCGGGTCGCTAGTAGGTATAATATAACGAAATCAACCGGCTAAACATCGACCTATACATTTCCAGTTTAAGCTGGTATCGCATTGCACTGGAAATCTATACAACGCGAGATCATCTTATACTGGCAATGCATAGGTTGATGTGTACCGTCTGTACATAGGCAGAAACATCCTTTTTGAGTTTGAAAACTTTTTAATTTTATAACAAAAATAGCTTCGCTGTTATGCCAGTTGATATGTCTAAAAATAGCCTGTATCAGAACCTACAATACATACAGAAATATAAATAACGTGACCTATCCTTCGTTCCCTAACCGTGCAACCGTTCATAATTATTCGGAGGAAAATAATTTAATTCATTAGTACATTCTAGTTTTGTTCATCTTATCACTAATCTCGATCAGTTTCTGCTGATTATTAGGAGATTTTATTTATTGCATGGAACACGAATGTTTATTTCAATTACTTAACTAGGCATGCTTCATCCATGGTTAAATAGAATTTAATGCGAAATATAAATAAGAGAGCGAAGTTCAAGTGCTCATTTTGAATTTCAAATAAGCGAAAGGTTGTATAATACCACGAGCGTAGCGAGTGATTTTAGTTTAAAATCTTGAGCGTATTGAGGGACTCAAAAGCACGAGATGTAAATTATTTTGATCTCATGTCGCACAAACAACTTTTTACCACGAAAAGCCGACAACAGTGAGCCGAACTAAATTTTGCTGCAAGCGTAAGGAAATTTGACTCGAAACAAAACCGAGTTACTGTCACTGTTTTCACGCAACAAAGAACGCCTTTTCGAGCTGCTCAAGTGAAAAATAAGTTTAACAATTTGCTCTAAACACAAAGCAAAGACTTTTTCTTTGATAATCTAAACTAGCCTGTTTAGCGCGTTTGTAGTGTAGTAACTCGTTTATCAGCATGAGACATTCCTCCAATTTCCTCTCTTTTTTTACAAATCTTACATATTCGCAAAAAATCCTTCTATCTCTTTCGACGAATAGAGAAGAAGAGTATTTTAATCGTAGTATTCTTTCCATAGGCATAATTATAGTAACATGATTATATCCATACAATCTTCTCACGATTGTCACAAGACATTAAAAGAATCCACATCAACCTACATAGTGGGTGATAACATCTTTTTGTGACCGAGAGCCGCTAAACCTTCAAAATAAGCCTGGAATAGTTTTTCAAGTATCATTATCCTTTTGAGAACCTTTTTTTTATATTTTCCAAAAATCTTAATGCTATTTATTTATTTATAGAATAGAATAGAATATTACACATATACAATAATCCATCAAATTTACAGTTTGACAATATATACAAAAACAAAATTAAATTATTTTTATCGCTAAAGAGAAATTTCTCACAGGCAACCTTTGGATGGATAAGAAGATGGTTTCTGTTGCAGGCAATATAGGGCAATTGGTGTTTTACACAAAAAATGTCGTATAGCTAATATTTACAAAAAATTATATTCCTATTTATTATTTACAATTATATTTTTTGTCTTCTATTCGCAAAATATCGTATCCTGTTTTGAAACGCGTCAGCCATCTTAAGATACTCATGGGTTTCACGTCTTTTTATCAAATTTGACTGTAATTAATGTTTCGTGGTAGAGCAGCATCTAATTTTAGCATAATCAATTTTAAATTTGAAATAAAATTATACGTTAAATTTATGCACAAAAATAATTGCGGTTACATTTGATCACTAGGCAACCATTGCTTATCTTGTTTAAATAAATATTTTAAAGCAACGAATAAAAAGCAAAAACACTAATTTTAATAGTGATATAAATTAAGCAGTTCATATTACAAGAAATACCGTGATAATACATTTATAGCTTCTTAAACTTTTTATTAAAAACAAGCAAAAAATTAATGTATGTATTTGTTTTTTAGCCACATGTTTTTTCTAAATAGTGATATTAAAAAACCGTTTATCATTTAGACGCCGAACGTGAGAAAAATACGAGAAAAAATATAAACATTATAAAAACAGTCACCTTACGCAGTAAGCAAGTGAAATGTGGTAAAAAATATAGCAAAAACCCCCCCTTCACGAGTGTAATACGAATTTTTTCGTTTAAGTCCAAGAACGCTTCGAATTCTGCGTTGACGCATAGCAGGTAGAGGCCCGCAGTTTGCAGGTAGAAAAAAGATTTAGATGGTGGAAAAAAAAAGGTTGCATTATGCGACCCACCCTCTAGCTATCCGCCTACGATTCTCATCCCTGTAGCAGGAGGTAGCAGGTTTGATCTTTGTTTTGTCTCATTTAAAAACTTCGACAGTGGTATCTTACCTAGCCGGGCCGAATATTAGTTGTTGCCGATTCTACAGTTATATATTTTAATCGATCGATCTGTTTTTACTTTGGTCTGCTTAGAAGAAAGATTTAATTTGTATTGATTTGATGCTAATACTGGCAAAAGAAGTATACGTCTTAATAGAACTCAACGTTCTGAAAACAGGTTAAAATAGTACATTTCAGCTAGTTTTCAGAACTTACAAAAAATTTCTAAATCATTCATCTAGAATTTACAATTAACTGGAAAATGAGTCACTTTTTATAAATTTACGTTAAAAATAATGGTGATTTAGAAGCAAAAAGTATCAAGACCCCTAACTCCTGCGGGGGTGGGAACAGGCGTGCAACAATGCAACATCGCTGCGTGTGCGCATTAACACACACAGGAACACAAGTATCACGTTACACGCACACAGCCACACAAAGGGACAGATTTATCGCTGTAACACAATGACTAGTTTTAGTTAAAGCAAATTTTTTGAAACTTTTGACACACATGTTGTTCGAAATTGTGTGAAGGTTTGCTTCGAAAGATTTATTTTGAAATATCTAACCAAGGATTTGGACAAATGGCAAAATAGAAGCTTTTCAAATAATCAACTATTGCCATTGGTTTTGTTAATTTTATTTGGTATGTTTTGGAATGAATGTTCGAACATAGTAATAGGTTTTCTTGAAGAAATTCTTCAGGTAACATGCTATTTCAACATGTATTATCTTTGAGTTAAACTTAGAACTTTTGCATGAGGAATATTGAGTTAGAAATCACTCTGAATGAATCAAATAATTAATTAGTTGTGTGCCTTTGGAAATAAAAACAAGTTCAATGAAGCTACCACTAATTTAACCTGGTCACTCATGTAAGTACTACATACCTATTTAAACTACTATTTTGGTCTATACATCGACGCATCTATAATTTGCTTTAGTGGATTGTTGATGTCAACGGGCTGTAGGTACTCCTCTTACCATAAGGTGGACTACACGTTCGTTCGCTGTGGGCGTAGAATAAAAAAAAAGCTACATGGCCACAATATTTTTGTATATTATTATTATGTCCAAGAGCCGTAGTTGTCTTACCACTTACCATCAAGAGGGCTACAGTCTCGTGAATGGCATGCGTATATAAAAACGTATTAGCATAATTAACATATTATAATTAAATAAGTATGTACGTAACTATTTATTTAAATATATTTGCGGAAAAATGCAAAATACACTGCACGTTGTACTACAATGTATCACAAAATCTTTTTTACAACAACAAAATACGTATACATAACATAGTAAACTAATTTCCATATACATTTCTGGATACGTACTTATTTATAAGCGAATGAGTACTCAAGGCTACAGTTCAACCTTTACATTTCCAGTACCTATAAGCTGATCTTGCATTGCACGGGGAACATATAAAACGTGATCATCTTATACTGGTTTGTGTGTACTGTACAATATTAAGTCGTCTAGACTTTTGTTTTGTCTAATATGTAACAAATTATTTAGTTGTCCATCTGAAGATAAGTGGTAACTACCACCTCAGAAAGTCTAGTGTGCTTAGTATATTCGGGATGTGACGTTATCATCAAACAGGACCCAAAACGGCTAGTCTTGGTTTTCGGATGCAGATTAATGATAAAGACTAAGGACCACCCATTAATATAACCTTTAACATTTTCTTCATACTATCAAACCAGAAGACAAATAAGCAATTATTTGCTCCCACATATATTTGGCTACAAGATAAGGGACTCAGATCATCTCAAAAACGTACTCAATGTTAAGTCATAACCTCTCGAACCTTCAAACAAGCCTTCCTACCCAAACACAATAGCAGAAACCCTTTCTGACGTCACAAAACCACCGTACCGTACGCATGCGTAAAAAACATACACTGACCCCACGTTATGCAATCGAACCTGCACTATAAAAAGAAAACTAACAAAAACCCATAACGGGTTCCACGGGGTATCCGAAAAGCGTTTTTTTCCGAAACAGGAGCAAAAAGACTTGGAAAAAAAGTAACACAATGAATAAATGTTCTTGCAAATACTAAGCTGGACTTTTTCTTGGCACGCTTTTGAATTTTAAAGCCTTTTTTGTCTTTGTTTTTGCTTATTGTTGGCTGAGGTTAGTTCTGATGATTAAATGCTAAATGTGGGTTAGGCACGTGGATCGGACTTGGTTTAGGATTTGAATTTGGATCCGTGGTTTAATTTGTTTTTTACGAGACCATGTTGACTGTCCATTTTATGATAAGTTTGCGTATGATCATCTTAATTGCAGATTATGGCTTAAAGAATAGTTACGTGTGAATTCTTATTTGACCTTTCGATATTTAACATTACAGTTTACCCACAGATTGATAGATATCATGATATTATTAGAAATCTTGATATTCTAAGTGGCGTCCTTCAGAAAAGACAAGTACAAGCTTGTATGACGAGATGTATGAATGTTGAGGATGCGAAAGGAGTATGTAAGAAGCGTGTCACATAACGATTCATCGTCTTTACCTTCCATCATGGGATAAAGGCGTGTTTTAATGTATTTAAAATCTAACATAATTTCAAGAGTTCATACAGAAATGCATGATTAAACAAAACTTAAAATTTGCGAAGCTGTAAAAGTATCTGCAAGCTGCAAGGTTACTTATATCACAGACATCCACCGATTTGCTGCTGGCCATCAGGTGAATTAGGTCATATGCAACAGTAGGGCAAGGAAGCCTGAGAAAAGACACATCTGGGTGTAGCATCTGGGCAATAGACTACAGGTATTTGTTTTCGTCAAAAAGTTGTCGCAAACTTTTTATGTACGATACCGTAGCAACCAGGAATGGTGCGACCGTGGGAATTTGGTGGTAAGTGGTAAATAAAGATCGTGATATCTAAATATCTTCTAAATTCCCAATATATCAATAAATCTGAATATTTAATTTTTGTGGGAATTATTTCAGTGTCTAACGATATTGTTGGATCATTTATTTGTATAGGTATTGCTATCAAACCGTAACTTACATTTGGCGACAATTCACAAGTCTGTAGGGCTTTCTCTTTTGAACTTATTGACAGTAAATCTACCATTTAATTATACTTTGTTACTACTACTTGTTATTGGTTCTTAATCGAGGTATTTACTGAAATTGACAAAGTGGAACTTTTATTTTTGCGAAATAAATAGACCTGGCCAACCGCCGCTCAATTATTTATTTCAGTTTTGGAAGGGGAAGAACAATAAATAATTCTTCATTCTGCATAATAACACTTGTTAATGACAACAATATTACCTTTAATTAAAGCGAAATGTAAATTTTGACAGATGGCAGGCAGCCATTTTCAATATGGCGCTGTCGTAGCAACGGATGCGTAGGCGCAACTCGCAACAGGTGTTGCGGGATTTTTTCTTAATGTTTTTTTTATGCGAGGGGAGACCGCGGCGATACGGCTTTTGAGATCCGGTGAGAAAATGTTTTTGAACGATTTTTTCTAGAGATTTCTTTTTTTTTTTTTTTTGAAATTGGGATGCTTTTATGCAGGTTGATCAGGTTGAATTTATATGACACCTACAAGTTAAATATCAATCATTCACGATGAGATTTATGGCTTTTATTTGAATTGAACCATAAATATACAAAAATCTAGCAATCTGTTAAGACGCAGTTAGATACTAAAAGAAGCACGTGGTGAATAATGGAATCGCTGTCTGATAACTAGTCTAACAAAGAGCATCGTATTACCTCGTACTGGGTTGTGGAAGTTTGAAGGCATTCGCTCCACGTGAATATACTGATTTTCAGCTAAATCCGTTAGGCTAAAAGCCAACCCCAATTTAATTAGAAACAGACTCGAAAGATTGATATTATAGCTATGGACGGGTAGTTCAGTTCAACTCAGAATCGCGGGACAATAATCCAAGGTCATGGGTTCAGATTCATAAAAAAAATTTTTCTCTATAGAAACACGATTACTAGTGGCCCATAGTCTTCTGATACCCTGAAGATGTCAGCTAACTGTATAATAACATCAATAACCTCATGTTAAATTTTGAATTGGAATTCGGTCAAAATTTTGACCAGTCATCAGAAAAATTAGAAAAAAAAACTATTTCTTATAGTAACATTCATTTAAGAGAGTAAGGCCCTACTTTCCCTACATATAATATAATTGTAAATTGCCCATGCTTGTATTTTGAAGGGATTTAAGACGATCTGTCTGTCTACCCGTGCATCACGCAAAAACGACTGCATTAAATTGAACGGACTTTTTACAGTTGTATACATATGTAATACAGGTCTAACATAAGTGCTGGTATATAGTATTTATTTGACAATAATAGCTGCAAGACTCAGCTACCATCACATTAATCGCAATAAAGCATATAAAGTTAAATATTCTGACATTCACAAATATGTTTCATCTTTGTACTTCGCTCAAAAGTTGAGTTATTTTAATAACACTCCTCTTTTTGCGTCCCGGGTTAAAAATCTAAAGTTATTACCAACTATGAGAGTGGATTCGCGGGCAAAAGCTAGCTCAGAACGGATCGAAGTTCAATCAAATCGCAGAGTACATCGATCAAATGTACGAGTATGACCTTTTAAGTAGTTCTACTGCCGGAACACATCAACGTTCAACACTATACGTGAATTTAAATACTTATCTAAGAATGTAATTACTTACTTAAAGTACAGACGTGTGAATGGTAACAAGTTCGTTCTATGATTTATTGAGCAGATTGCTCGAAATTTTCCCTTCTTTCTGCTGATAATTTTGATATGCAATATTTCTTTTGGTGGATTTGAATGAGCCTGCACACCACAGATATAGATCTACATAGATAACGCAAGTATCACGATTTGTATTGAAACCAAGCGTGACGACTTTTTAATACCTTTTGTGACGTCACAGCCGTAATTTAGTGACGGGCAATCCAAACCGATTCAAAGACACCGATGCCGCCGATGCCCATCCGCCCAGTACGATTCAAACGGCCGTCCACTATGATTTTCTATAACAAAAGACGCGCGTGGACTGAAGTTAGCGGCGACCAACCTTGACGCTTGGTCGGGGTTCGGACACGCGAAGTACATGAATATGCGTTATCTATGTAGATCTATATCTGTGCTGCACACTGTACAAAGAACAAAACTTTTTAGTCATAGTAAAGACTTACTACACCAGCTATGGATAAAAAGGTTACATTTCTAAATAGTGGGTACACTTCTTAAATATGAAATTCACACTTGCATATCTATTGCAGTCAGTCTTCAGTATGGCGTAGAAGTTTTAGTCCTGCAAATTCATTGCTTGGCTTTTCATATTGCAATTTATAAATCACACTTCCACCACTGTAAGTGCCCAATACCAATTAAATCAGAATCAGTATTAAAGCTCACCACACCATACACCTGATAAGAGACCCGCAACAACAGTCAGTCGGGAATATAAGGAGATAAGACAATTTGGCATAGATACATTAAAAACCCCGAAGATGTGGCAGCAATTTAAATACCCCAATACACTTTAATAATAGCAATCTTGGTGTTACAGCATTTATTATAACTTGGCGACAGGTGCAGCTAACAAACATCTCTAAAAAAGCTAACCTTTAAATGATAAAGTTGCGGAGGAATAAAAATAATCTTGAAACCTTGATCGCAATAACTACTTCTTCTGTCTAATTAATCCACGGAAAATAACGGCCGTATTAATTACCAACATAGCCATACCCCAAAGATCAGTGGGCGGCATAAACTACGCAGTGACATCTTGTACATTCGACAACACAATGATTAAACACATTATCGTTGTCGATCGCCACATGTGCGCAACACTTGTCTAGTCGAATGTCACTTATATTTCATTTATCGAAGTTTAGGATGGCATAATGTGGATATGCCAGAGTTGTGAGACAAAAAAAATGTCAAATTGTCGCTACTATCCTCGTCAGAGCTTTCATAACTTAACACAACGCCAATATTACCCAGAAGGGTGTGGCAGAGGTGTACAAACCCTCATTTCACCTGTTATGTTTAGGTCCCATGGGATAGGGGTTGAGCCTATCGCCATCGACCGGATATCTAACTCCCTGCTGCTATTATAATAGTCTTAACGCTATATTTTAAGGTCCGCATAAAGTATCCTAACTACCCTGCCATCGTTGCATTCTGACCCGAATCCTAAAGAAGGGAAATCTTTCTTTAGGATTCCATGGAAATCAAATGCTGAAGCTGAAAAGTTAGGTCTTGCCGGATATCTCAGCAGCGTCTTGAGGCCACTTTTGGCTTGTTTGTACACCCTAAAATTTGAGGGAATGCAAACATTTTTATTTTTTTATTTTTCTTTTTTTGTTCAATTTGCATTTGATGAGTAGAGCAAAATAGTATGTACCTATGAAACAGTAGCACATCTCTGCTTGCCTCAGGGGAAAATCATTTATTTGATGTATATATTTAAAACGTCAAACTAATCGGAACATGTTAGTATGTCAAAAATCTAATTCGAAATGCCAGCTGCAAAGATTATGAGCTAATGATAAAGCATCGCTAACATGACTCCAAAAACTTTTGAATTTGATTCCTCTTCAAAAAAAGTAAGTAATTCAAAACTAATAACTAGCACAAATCGCGTAATTAGATGCGTATCTACCATCCATTCAAAATAAATTAGAAGTGCGAAAGCATTTTCTTGAACCAGTGATGCTTCAAAAATCAAGTAATACGAATACGAATAGTTGATTTTAATATTGTTATTTAAGTGTTTGAAACAACAAAATACTGTAACAGATAGATTGCGTAAAAGAAGTCATGGAAGAGAAGAGAGTGACTGCTAGGGAGACATTTAGATAATTTTACCCGAAAAATGTGACCTATTTTAGATATTGCAAACATTTTTCTACACGTGAATATTATTTTGCTATCCGACGAATACTTAGTTCGGTTTGGAATACAAATCTTCGTATTCGTTACATCACTACTTTTAATACATCAGTTTTTGAGCCGTGAGTCCAAATCTGTTGGTTTTTTAATCGATTTGTGATGGACGAAAAAGCTGGCGTGATTTTGATTTTTTGCTTCTTAATGTAGGTTCTTCACACACATGTAATCTGTCTTTAGGATTTGGATTACCGAGAATGATCTTTGAACCAAATTCATTAACTGCATGTAAAAAGCAGATGAGTGCTTAACGGGACACGTTTTCAAAATTAAATCTTAGCAGTTTACTTTGGTTTAGGCTAATCATCTTAAGATCATTAATACTAGCCGTTGAAAAACTGACAATTATAAGTTGTTGCGATCAATCATATAAATTAAAATACGTTTGTAATGGGTCATCTTACACGTGAAATGATATAAGTAGTTTCAATGCATTTATAACTTGATGATTTAATAAAAGTTGATTTTGATATAATTATATCAATCTCTGGAACGTTAAGTAAAAAAATCTAAAACTAAAGCTTTCATTTCTTAGGTACAACCGAACGCAGGACAAATTAGCAAAATTTTGACTAAAATGAATTTAATTCGAGATGTCTTCCGATCAGAATAAGTGCTAGTGCTTAGATTTATCAAAAGAAATGGACTTGCATAGCAAGCCATTTACATGATTAGAAAATCTCTAGTTTATTTACTTCAGAAACAGGTTACCCAGATCACAAAAAGACCAACCAAATTACTGCCTAAATGTAGGTACACGAATAATTGTAGATTATACTTATTTTTAAAAGATACTTATTTTGGTTACTTCACCTAATTTCTTACTTTCAACCAAATGAGATGAACCAAAGGTCAAATGAAAACAAGATTATAGGAAAAGAACAATTGCCTTGACAGTTGTCCTAGATATTGGACACGACGATCCATGACCAAGGTTGGCCATTATCTGAACCATTTGAGGGTGGCCACAAAAACTGACCACTTTTTTGATCAGTTGCACAATGAGGAATTGGAATTGAGTTGCAGAAACTGATTTGATTGTTGCTGTAATCTTTTCATAAAATAGATTTGATTGATGACGGAAATAATTTTGCGGACTGCGACTGATGCTTTTTTTCAATGATAGTATTTGCGAGAATTTACGACACTAGTTGTCGTCGTTTCAAGAGGTTCTACCACCAATACTGACGAATAATTTGCGCCCCACCAAACCCCTTATTGCTAAAACCAGCAACAAGTACTAGCCCTGTTGTTGATAAGTGTTTTGGTATCTTATATCAAAAAACTTGCGAGAAATCTATAAACAAACTGCATGTAAAAACGATAAAAATATAAAACTTTTTCTTTCGAGCCTTTTTCCCAATTACATTGAGGTCGGCTTCTAGTCTAACGGATATAGCTGAATATCAGTATTTTCAGAACTCCACAACCCACTACGAGGTAATACGACACTCTAGACTGGTTGTCTGACTTTCTGACCTCTGACTACCCGTAACGACTGCCATAGATGTTCAAATGGCAACCGGGATTGGTCACCCATCCACGGCCGACCGCGATTAGTATTGCTAAACCTGCAATATTGATCGGTCTGTGCGGTTTCGACGTAGCCACGAGCCCCTGATTAAAATATAAAACAGCTCGCTTCAAATTCAAACATAATTTTTTTTGACTTCTAGAGAATGCATGTTTTTGTTTGTTTCTGAATGAGCATTTTATTAACATTTTATACACACTAATACAATATATTTAACGGGGTGCATGAAAGGAGCCTCCCCGAGTGACGTACACAACGATTCCCTACGTCCGGCGCACCCTGGGCAATTCGCGAGTCCGCCAAAGCGAATTGGCTAATACTTTCACCACGATGGCAAATCAAAATAAAATTTGACTCAGCCATCGACACGACGAAGAAGAAGAAGAAGCACATTTAATTATATTATGTTATATATTGCATTCCTATCTCCTGTCAATACTCGACGTTTTACCCAAATATCCTGTCATATCCACATTAAAACAACCGTTCCAAAAATGTGGGAGCTGTAACTCGACACATAGATGCACGTGCTTTTTGTTTGAAACAACGCCGAAACAGAAAGTTATAGTTTTTGGAAATTGAAGCAAAAAATGCTGTTTTTAATTACTAAAATCTGGTAGTGCTTAACTGATTGGGTTATTTCAAATGGTGCTTGAAATTAATCCCATGAGATGTGTGATATTATAAATATTCCACAACTTACACACAACGCCATCTAGCCCCAAACTAAGCAGAGCTACTAGAATAACTGATACAAATACATATATATTTTTCTTTTGTAAATACATACTTATTATACATAGAAACACCCAGACTAAGACAAACCCCCATGTTCATGCACACAAAGATTTGTCTTAAGTGGGAATCGAACCCACGACCTCGGCGTCGCAGGCAGGTATACTACCCACTCCGCCATCCGGTCGTCAAAATTAGAAACAAGTGTCGCTGAAAAAAACAGTCCTGCAGTCAAACACTTTTCATACAACGCGACGTTACGTGGACAAACGGGTAGGTAGTCCTTCTGATGGTAACTCAATCTGCCGAACCTTTTTCCAATTACATAGGGGTCGACTTCTAGTCTAACTGATTCAACTAAATATCAGTATTTCAGTATTTGTATTTTACGTGGAACGACTGCCATTTGACCTTCACAACCCAGTACGAGGTAATACGATATGCTCTGTTATTCATATTCATATTCATTTAATTTCTTAAAGTCAATTTACACGTAATTTTTTCCCATATCCACATATATAATTGTATTATTGCATAGTATATGTCAATTTTAATTACATACATCCAAATTAATTTTAAAATAACAAGTCCGTGAATTTAGTCAAGTAAATACAATGTCAATAAATATAGTCAAAAATAAATAATAAAGTTAAAACTAAATCAATGTCAATACTAATTAAATGGCAAATTGTTACAAATAATAATAATTATGTCAAATATTAGTTCTGTATTTTACAATTAAAAAAATTATCATAGTCATAAAAAGTTTGTTCGACAAGCCAGCGTTTTAGTCGGGACTTGAAACAGGCCAGAGTAGGTGCTGCAGTAACAAAAAACCGGCCAAGTGCGTGTCGGGCCACGCGCAGTAGGGTTCCATAGAAAAATATTTTTAATTTTACTTTTTAACTAAATGGCGTCCTTCAGAAAGGAAATGTTTGTAGTACACGAAACCAGCTAGCACGTATGACGAGATGTATGAATGTTGAGGAAGCGAAAGAAGTATGTAAGGAGCGAAGCACATGGCGTTCCATCGTCTCTGCCTACCTCCGTGGGATAAAGGCGTGATTTTATATATGTATTATGTATGTTTATTTATGTTTCAAGAATTTTGAACGAAATATTCTGAGTAACTGCATCTGACATTTCGGACCCCTATTCCTCTTGAACTAATGAAGTGAACTTATCCGCTATAGTTTTCCTTTAAAGTTCATTACATGTACTAGCGACACAATTTTTTTCAGATTTTAGGATCCAGTAGTTTAGCTTTTAGAGGGGGGGGGGGGACGCCCTACTCGAACAAAAATTTGCTCTTTAAAGTTAATTATCTCGCAAACGAATCCCTAAATCAAAAAACTGTTTTAGCAACCCCTAAACGTTTTTAAAAGTCCTATCTAACAATACCCCACACTATGGAGTAGGCGACAAAAAAAAAAACATCCCTACTTTACATGTAGGGGAGCTACCTGAAAAAAAAATATTTTTCCAAATTTTACTCTACGACTTTCTTTGTTTAGTTAGCATACATGTTTATGCAAAATTTCAGTTTTCTAGCACCAACGGTTTCGTCGCTATGCCGTGGACAGACGGACAGACGGACATGGCGAAACTATAAGGGTTCCTTGTAGGTACTACGGAACCCTAAAAATGATAGCGAGCGGGTGGACTGTATGACGGGCGAATTATGAAACTGAGGCAATGGTAGATTTGTATAATATATTATATTTTCAATTAAATAAATACAGGAATAAACATAAAAACGAACCGTACTTACAAAGCACCAAATGTCAAGAAGAAATTATAATGACAGTTTTTGAACTAAAGAATAAACTATTAACAAACAAGGTTTTATATAACAAGAATAATAATAAGACCTATTTACAAATCAGTCGCCAACATTATCGTATCTGGCAATTTATTGTATACACTCGGACCCATCACATGAGTAAACTTCGAGTATTTTGTCAGAGTTCGTTTGACACCAGTGAGTGTTACTACCAGTTGTCAAACTTTCTTGCTGCTGACTATCCGTAACGACTGCCATATCTTCGAATGGCAACCGGAATCAACGGCTTAACGTGCTGTCCGAGTCACGGAGGAAAACTCGATATGCTAAGATAGTCACCCACCCACGGACGACCGCGGTAAGCGTTGCTTAACCTGCAAGATCGATCGGTCCACGTAACTTTGACTAGCTCCCCACCTGACGGTAAGTACAGTTCATAAAATCCATAAATGTCAAATCCACCACAGGCACTGCTAAATTTAAATTCGTATTCCTAAACGTCAATACAGCAGCTACATAATTATGAGAGTGCCTGAGGACTACAATGTCCTGCAAATACTATTTATAAATGTAAAAGTACGTGAGGACGTTTGATACGCCATCACCCAAAAACTACAGATAGATTAGCACACATGTAGCTTATATTAGGGATTAACATTATATTTATTTATTTTATTTAAGAAGGTCCATCAACACAATACAATATTAATAGCTAATTACAGGACTTCGCTCGTTTAGTTATCTATACTGTTGTAATTCTTCTTCGTCGTGTCGATGGCTGAGTCAAATTTTATTGGTCCAATAAGTGGCCACTGTTATGGCGCTCTCGTCGGCGTTGTAATAATATGCTACTTTATATTGAATTGCCACGGTGAGCCGCGGGAGGAAGGTGTCTCATTTACCAGTATTTCAGGGCTGGTATAATGTCACCACCAAATCCGCATAATTATGGTAGTGGATACACAACTATCTTCTTCTTCGTCGTGTCGATGGCTGAGTCAAATTTTATTTTGTCTTTCCATCGTGGTGAAAGAATTAGCCAATTCGTTTTAGAGAACTCGCGAATTGCCCAGGGTGCGCCGGACGTAGGGAATCGTTGTGTACATCACTCGGGGAGGCTCCTTTCATGCACTATTAAGCGGCAGGTTAAAGAAGAGACGGTGGTATTATATATTATATATTATATAAAGCTCTTTTATAAAAGATCTACCACTAATGACTGAGTGACATTAAGGTTTATTTTTCATGTTCAAGTTCACCAAAGTGTGCGAAGTTAGAGCAAATGGTAAATTAATTATAGTTAATTAAATGCTCCAATGTGTTTAGACCGGTTGTTCGCTCAAATATAATTTATGAGGTGGACTTGGGTTCCTTGCAATTAAAATGTTGGTTTTAATATGTACGTAATGAATGTACGTTTAATATTTATAGTAACAAAATTTGATATTTTATGATTGATTCATTTATTTCTTGGGTTTGTTAGTGGCATCACATAGGTGAGTAAAAATGTTGAAAATAATAGTTAGCAGCTCTTGATATTTTCATACCTTCATTGACTTACTAGATCCATGTGTAAAAAAATATCAACATCCACCCGGTTGTTTTTGCGTACAGACAGACACTATAGATTAGTGTAGATATATACTTATTATTATATTATTAGTTAGGCCAGCAATTCTTTGCACAACAATTATATAAAAAAATCTTACGTACTAGGAGTCTAAGAGACCACAGCCAGTGGGCAACGTTCCCAAAATGCTGGCAGCATTGTCACGTTGGATGGCAAAGCTTATCCGCTGTCCAAAATAAAGGCCTCAAAAATGCGAGAAGTAAAGATAGTGTAGATATTTAAAGATCGTATGCAACATTCTTAGTGATGGTTTTTCGTTCCAAGTCATATTTTTGCTATAAGATTGATTTAATTACTAAGCGGAACCAAATCTATTACATTACGCTCAAGCCTGCCATCTTGGTCCCTAATAACAGCGTAAGATAAAATCAATTTATAATAATTCCAATGTATAAAGATTCTGACACAGTAATTTAAAACTCGGTGTAAATCATAAAAAATCAAGGTTAAAGTTAATACCAGTCGAAAAGTAATAAATTCGTTGCTAAGTGATAATTCGTCAATTATATTGTTATTTTTGAAGCTACTATAATAAATACGCGGTTTGTGTGATGTTTGGATGTTTATTATTCTTTCATGGGAAAATTGCTGAACAGATTTTGATGGAAATCGGCTCATGGATTGTCACTTAATGTACGCTACGTTTTTACTACGTATAACGCAAAAAGAGCCACAGGCGGCCGAAAGTTTTAAGAAATTTATAATGTCTTCTTGGAGCCCGATGTCTCGAGGTCGATTCTCGGGTTGAGCAAAAGTGTTTTGTGTCTTTGCCGTCAGGAGATTCACAATAGCAGCGAGGAGGAGGAATCGTGTCCGGCGGATGGCTATAGGCTGACCTCCTATAACATGGGGCCTATACATAACAGTTCAAGTTGAAGGGTAATATAGACGTATTTTAATTAATGAATGATGACACTTTGGCTTAGCGGCTAGCTTATACGGCAGCAGGATCAGATAGTTCTAGGTTAATTCACCGGTCGGGCAAATTCACATAATTTAATTAAAACAATTATACTGTAGGCAGTGTAGACTACTAGTTAAACAAAGCAATTTGCGAACCGATCAACAAAATTAGCATTGTGTTTTGTTTTGTATTTATTAAAAACATTAGTATAATGACGTGAAAAGAAATCCCTCACCTATAACCTGCCGCCAAACAATAAGCTTGCTCTTGTTTTTCAGTTTGCCAAGGAAACTACTGACTTAGGAAGTATAGTATTATTTCTAAGTAACGACACATTTACAACCATTTTGTGGTAAGTATTGCATCAACATTTCTTATGCAAACTACCAAAGAGTGGATCGCTCTGCTCAAGTCTCGTATTAGCATAGGTACAATCTGAATCTCTTCAAAGCAAGAGTTAATAGGTAAAGATCTTGGCGGGTCGTAAAATGCACCGTCTCAGTCACTCGTGTAGAGTTCACGCTTTACGTATATCTCGCTTTTGCCCTCGCAAGCTGTCAAGAAGTTTGACGTTTAGTATATAACATAGGTAAGCGTGCTTCACCGTCGACCGCATTAACACTTACCATCAGGTGAGATCGTGGTCAAACCCGTGCGTATTGGCCATAAAAAGCGTATTACCACATATCATGAGGTGTGGATAAAAATCTCGCTTGCCACGTGAAAAACGAAGTCTTCGTGATAACAACTTGCACTTTGTCGTTTTTCTCGAAGTCGGAACGGCAAATCATAGCATGATAGAAACACGTGATGTCTATTAATAAATGGAAGTGGTTAAGCAGCGAAGCAACTGCCAAAATAAAGATAAGATCTGTTTGTCTGAATAAGTGTTCAATTCTGTTATTACGAGTATAACTGATGATAACTACTAAAGATACTGGTGGTAGAGCTCTTGTGAATGAGCTCGAGGGCGGCAGCACCACCGTTCACCTTCAACCTGCCGCCAAATAGTAGTGCTTCCATTACTGTGTTCCGATTTGGTGGTGAGATAAGGCCTGAAATGACTGGCACATGAGGCATACCATCGTAGTCCTCAGCTGCAGCGACGTATCTATAATCTGCTTTTGTGGATTGTTGATATCCATGGACTGTACACCATCAGGTGGACTACACGTTCGTTTGCTGTGGGCGTAGCATAAAAATAATAATAATAATAATTACACATCACGCCTATTATTACCCAGAAGGGTGCGGCAGAAGTGTACAACACCCACACTTCACCTTGCATGTCATGGTCCCTGGTCCATCTTCCGGGCACAATACTAACTCCGAGCAGCTATATCTGATGTCTTGCCCTTTACTACCCGCCACTTGCACCCGCGATGATCTAATGCAGGCAAACAAAGAAGGGGTTAAAGTCGCCACCTACTGGTCTTAAACAGTATAATTGAACAAGCCATTGACACGATAAGAAGAAGAAGAAGAAGCAGCTATTTAGCATTTCCTGACGGCAAAAAGCTGAAATATTCCTTTGTTTGACCCGGGAATCGAACTTCAACTTCGCGGTACACACACAAATTACATCGCTAGACCAGCGTAGCAGACACTATCCATGAAACGAATAACTTAAATTTTGTCATATTTTCCCTGGGCATTTTTCTAACGGCATTTATTATTTAGTCTAAAAATGATTTAGACATAGTAGTCAGTATTTTATGTGAAATGTCTTGAAAATCTGATCTTTACATTCTAACACAGAATTTTTGACCAGTTGTCAAATCACTTGTTTTTATTTCTTCCACAGAATACTTAATAGAATTATTACCAGCCTTAATGATTTCTATAACTAAAACTAAGTCGATAATTTAGGGCACTATCCTATACATGTATAGGATAGTTAGGAGTTTCGATCCCCAAAACATGGTCACCTATTCTAGGGTAGACCGTAGCAAGCATAGCTTGACCCACCCTTAATCAATTTATACTGGTGCAGTTAGCCAAGTACGTTTATACTAAGAAACAGTTGAAAATAAATTAAGACTGGCAGGATTCGAACCTGCGACCTTCTGCACACCGGGCAGTCGCTTTAACCAACCAAGGTTTGTATCTTAAAGGAACAAATGGATGAACGTGACGTCACAAAATGACGTAACATACAGTTGAGATTTTTTATTATTTTTATACTACGCCCACAGCGAACGAACGTGTAGTCCACCTGATGGTAAGTGGAGTACAGCCCATGGACATCAACAATCCACAAAAGCAGATTATAGATGCGTCGCTGCAGCTGAGGACTACGGTGTTATGCCTCATGTGCCAGTAATTTTAGGGCCTGATCTCACCACCAAACCGGAACACAGTAATGGAAGCACTACTATTTGGCGGCAGGTTAAAGGTGACACGGTGGTGCTGCCGCCCTCGTTCTCATTCACAAGAGCTCTACCACCAGTAAAAAAGGTTCCTGGCAAGAGGTGACCGTAGCTGGTTGGTGTGCAAAAGGTCGCAGGTTCTTAGTCAATTAAGTATGTTTATTATTCTGTATCCAAACTTCAAGTCTCACAGAGAATCAGTCGACGAAATTAACATTTTGACTGCTAGTCTAAACCACTCATCATACTAGTTTCGCTAAACAAAACACCAAACGTATAGTATAATAATATATGTTATATAACTAATGTATTTTTTATGCGATGATGTCATACTAGAATCCTGAATTATGACTCCTATGATTTAAATGCTACGGGCTTTAATTCTATGGCGGCGTATCGTAGGTATATTTGTAGGTTGGGTTGCTATCACACCGTATTGTAATACTAGACTAAAGCTAGATGAAGCTTTTGGTTATGAGATTAAAGGAGACAGATTTTTATTTAATCGGTTACTAAATACTTATAGGGTGTGAGTCCGAGGGTGGCTGACACTGACGCCATTCAAAAAGCTGAAAGTTTACCTAAAACATATATAATAAAGATCAAAATATCGAATTTGAATCGCAGTAGCAAATATAAAAATCGAAAAAAATTCCATGAAATCACCCCAACCATTAACTGACACTATAAGCATGGTTCCAACCTTTTGATACACCCGTATTTATGAACGTTTAGTTTGGTAATCGTTATACCTACTATTACCTACCTATATTACAAGTACTCACAGGTAAACAGGTAGATTTTATAAAATATCTCAACCCTATTTCCTAGTTTACAGCAGTAAAAGGATATTTTAACTGTAATATTTATTATTTATCTGTGCGATTAATTAAGCCGTCGAGTGTAATTTTATTATTAGAAACTTTGTTGGTGACAGTGTTAATTATATATGTTTTGGTAATTGTTCTTAATTACAATACTGTTTGTTTCTTGTACCACAATAAATAAATAAATTTTAGTAATAGACAATGACATAGCTAAACCATTCATAATGTTTCACATCAAATATTACATTTCTAAACCGCAAATATATTAGTTGCCCGCGAATACAACGGTGTGGTACCTTGATGAAAATAACCTATGTCCTTTCTGGAGTCTTGAAACTATTTACTTACAGACGGAAAAAATATACTTTGGAATTTATAATACTAGTTATAGTAAGAATTTGTTACATGACGGTGTAAAAGAGGCCATAGCGATGACTGACACTTGATGTTCAAGAGTATGATTTAGAATTATTTTTCGACGATCCAGAGGTCAATTTCGACCCTGTTTTAGCCAAAAACGTGTTTACAGGGTGACCAAGTAATTGAACTAATCGGATTAATAGATTCGCTACTTAATTGCGCTATTACTATTGGTGGAAGCACTTCAATCTATACATTAAATAATTGTTTGCTAGACCGACAGACTGGTTTATCAACACAAAACCATAACAATACAAATAAATAAAATTGTAGTGTCTGTTTTTAATGTGAAAATAACAATGTTTTTTCCAGTTGATATAGTTATTTGCACAATACCTATGCCTAAAATACAGATGCACTTACTACGCAGACGAAACCGCGGGGGAAAGTAAGTTTGTCTGTTTGATAGCGCTAAACATTTGGTCAAATTTTGTTAATTATTATTGTGTTCGATAGTCTTACTTAATAAAGATATAGAATATTTAACATTACGCTAAACTCCACGGGAGCGGAGCTGTAAGATTGTTGAACGTTGTCAAAGCCTCCAGCGCTTTGACAACGTTCAACAATCTTACAGCTACTACTCAATACAACAAAATTCACGCGGAAAAGATAAGCAAGTTTATACATAAAATAGTTTACGTGACTAACTAACGACTGACTGAGATTTCTTACGAGGCGAGGGAAACACTAAAAATGGATTTTTGAAGATTTCTCCGCGAAGGTTCTATTAATTATAATTAAGGGTTGAACGGTCCGTAATTTTTTAAGTAAAAAGCACGTATATTTGATTTTGAATACAAATAAAAGAATTGCTTTATCGATATTTTCTAAATTTAAACCCCAAGAGCGTGAACTTAGAAGTTTAAGTTAGTAGTAAGTTTCGGCTAAAAAATCGATAGATGGCGTTGTAAATATTTCTTAACTCGCGCTCTATTTATTTATTTATTTAATACTTTATTGTACACAAAAGATTACAAATAAATAGACATGTTAGGTACAGTAATAGTTAAAATATACATATTACAAAAGGCGAGCTTAACTCAGTGCTTGAGTTGTCTTCCAGCAAACCTAGAGCAATGGAGGAGACGATGATGCCATAGAGGGCAAGATAAGTGTTCAACTTTAGAGGAAAATCCTACGCAGACGGGCAGTAACGTTTGCAACAGGTAAGAAATCCACGAATCCCACATGTACGAAGTCGCGGGCAATATTTAGTAATCACATAAAATATTGTTATCCCACTATAACTTCAAGCATGCGCACACGTATGTTATATTACGCCTAATGTCTACACGTCAACCACTTTGATTGGGCCGACAAAAACATTGATTCATTCGGTGTTACGTCTTGTACTAATGTAACGTGATGATATGGTAGTAGGTAGAGAGATAAGTATCCTATGAATAGTATTCTGTTTTACATATGAAATATGGCTTTATGAAATAATTAATAATTTTAAACCTTCGCGATTAATAAACACAAATATTTTTATATATATATATTCGCTGAATAACAAAAACATATTCATACAGAATGGCTCAAATAAACCGCATTTTTAACAGTAAAATAGTAACGGGTATGTTGTATTAGTAATAGTTTTCCACAAAAAATATTTTTTCAAATGTTGGAACGCATATATCTTCTTTATTTTTTTAATGCAAAACCATACTCAAATATGAAATTTTTATTTTTCTGTGATAATGGAAACCCGTACCGAATCAGTCACAAAGTTTTTGAAATATTAGATTTTTACTTGATTTTCACTACCCCTGCAAAATCTTTTTAATGAAGTTAATTAAGTAGCTAAGTAACCGAGTAACTAAGTTTATGGTGTCGCGATTACACAATTTTTTTTTGCGTAAATAACATAAAAATAAGTCAATTATTTTTGGGTTTACTTGCTTTACATTCTCCATTTAAAAACTAATTTTCATTTTGATGAAAATATGCATCCAATTATTTCTATAAATATTCGGTTTACCTAAATATTCGTAAAAGTCACTACAAAACACTTAATTCGGTAATTGCTTCATTAATTCTACAGCAGAAAAAAAAAAATATTTGTCAATGTATGTTAAACAGTATGTAATTAAAATTAATATTAATTGGTCGACCTGTTGCCTGATTAGAAACAAGGTTGTTTCTAATCAGGCAAAAAAATATAGATATTCGTTTTAAAAGGTTACAGGGAAACAGTACTAGAGAACTCTTGGGTACCTTACGGAATGCACGATCAGATTCAGAAAATCACTTGTAATGAAATTGCTTATTGAAACAATTCTAATGAGACCAAACACGATAGGTCTATGTGAACCAGTATTGGAGTACTCCTGGGTACCTTCCGGCATCCATTATCAGTTTCGTTTATTTTTTGAGAACTTATAATTAGAGTTTGGATTATACCAGACAAACGCAATTCTCAGGATATGTTACCATGGGACTTATTGAACATACAAAGATTAAATTGAATAGTTCTTATGGTTCAGATTTTATTGATATCAAAAAATCCCCGAGTTCGTCAATGACTCACTGATGATCATTAAAACTCATTGGGTACTTCCCGAAGTCCTAGAAAGCTAAAATTTGGTAAATAAGCTAGTATTGATACACAAATTACATTAAAGTAAACGTAATCCCCCTCACTACCCCCTAATGATCATCAAAATTCTTAAAATAAAATTTTGTTACTCTTACGCAAATTTTTATGTCTGAAAATTAATAGAGGGACTCCGTGTTATAAACAAGAAAATCTGGGGCCACATAGATAGATCCACAACTTACAAAATGAAGTGAAAAACCACCAAAAAAATTTCATAAAAATTATGCCTAGACGAGGCCGTTACATTGCCTACATTGGCAAAAAGTTATCAGATCTCATGCAGAGCCAAGCTTCTAACTTTTTTTGCTTAACTTCACTTTTATTTATTTATTTATTTATTTAAAACTTTATGCACAATTTGTACAGAGGCGGACTTAATGCCAAAGGCATTCTCTACCAGTCAACCTAGGGTGGTGCAGAGCTTTAACATGGTAGGTGCACTTGTAAATGTGGTGTGTTTTACACCTTAGTCAAAATAAGTATGTGGCTATTAGTTTTGATACCGTTACATAGGTGTAAATATGGTGAACAAATTGATAACTCATCTGTTATACAGTAGATTTTGTAGTACAAAGTAAGTGAGTTAATGCAGTAAGTGCATGTAGAGTTTGAAGCTTGACTCTACATGAGATCTGTAACTTTTTGACATTGTAGGCCATATTATGGCATCGTCTTGGCAAAATTGGATATATATTACACACATACATCTTAATTTATGAAAAACAATATCAAAATAGTCATCATATTGTGGCGACCACTGTACAATACTCAGTACTTTTAATTATAAAAATGTTTTAGATCTAGAACTGTGGTTTGATGCAAATTTATTGACTTCATAACAGTGTGTGATTGCCAAAGTAGATTGGCTAGAAGATAGTATTCTTAGCTATAGTTAAAGCACTAAAGCACCCCTATCTCTCCAGTATTTTGAAAAATCTCAATAATTAATATAAAAGCAATGGTAAAGTGAAGAGTGAGTAAAGATTGATTGATTAAAACTATATCTAAGGATACTAAACATTAGCCCATTTAATTAAGCAAACGATGTACCAAACATGTGTGTATGTGTAGGCCCTAAAATTCACGAGTCGTAACATAACATTAAACATCTTATCACTCAGATGAAGAGAAGAATACAATAATACTTTTGTTTCTGGATATTTACAAGCTGTAGTTATCATATACCATCAGATGAACAACACGCCCAGTAGCGAAAAACATCGTAATAAATCGTACTCCAGTAGCTTATACGAAATTTAACCGTCAAATTTTGACCCGCAACAGAAAGGCCACGAAGTTGATTTATCTGATCAAAAATAAGACTACTCGATCAGATCAAGATAAACTTCAGTCATCGAGACAAACTTATAAATATATAAATTATAGATTTTGCACTAATGTATGAAGATTAGAGCGTTACTAAATGGTTCCGAGCAAAAACTTGAAGGTGTTAGCGAATTAAATATAATAGACATTGCACGTTTTTGCCAAGCTTATTTACCGGTTGTATAAAAGACAATCACGAGTAATCATCATCAACCTTTGAATTTGCTAAATTTGAAGATCTCCTCCTCTGAATTTTACAAGCATGTCAGTTATCGCAAAGGAAACATTGGTATCAAATATCGACGACGGAAAATGCTTCAAGACTGCTTTAAGTCTTAAAAATCAAAAATAAGTTTTAACATCATTTTTAGGGTTCCGTAGTACCTATAAGAAACCCTTATAGTTTCGCCATGTCCGTCTGTCCGTCCGTCTGTCCAAGGCATAGCGACGAAACCGTTGGTGCTAGAAAACTGAAATTTTGCATGAACATGTATGTTAACTAAACAAAGAAAGTCGTAGAATAAAATTTGGAAAAATATTGTTTTTTTTTGTCGCCTACCCCATAGTGTGGGGTATTGTTAGATAGGCCTTTTAAAAATGTTCAGGGGTTGCTAAGACAGTTTTTTGATTTAGAGATCCGTTTGCGAGATAATTAACTTTAAAGAGCAAATTTTTGTTCGAGTAGGGCGTCCCCTCTAAAAGCTAAACCACTGGATCCCAAAATCTGAAAAAAATTGTGTCGGTAGTACATGTAATGAACTTTAAAGGAAAACTATAGCGGATAAGTTCACTTCATTAGTTCAAGAGGAATAGGGGTCCGAAATGTCAGATGCAGTTACTCAGAATATTTCGTTCAAAATTCTTGAAACATAAATAAACATACATAATACATATATAAAATTACGCCTTTATCCCACGGGGGTAGGCAGAGATGATGGGACGCCATGTGCTTCGCTCCTTACATACTTCTTTCGCTTCCTCAACATCTTCACAACTTCTTTCGCTTTCATACATCTCGTCATACGTGCTAGCTGGTTTCGTGTACTACAAACATTTCCTTTCTGAAGGACGCCATTTAGTTAAAAAGTAAAATTAAAAATATTTCTCTACGGAACCCTACTGCGCGTGGCCCGACACGCACTTGGCCGGTTTTATTTTTAAAAAATACTGCGTCGATTGGTCTGGGTTTTATATAATAATATATGATCTACGATACGTATTTTGAAAAAATATTTGCCAAAAACGCGTGCTTCCCTTCTTTATTTATCGAGAGAAAATACTTAATTATCATTATTCATAATCATTCGAATATAATTCCTGTTTATTTTTGATCTAAATGTATTTATCTACACCCATGCTATAAATCCTCTATAAACGTTCTTGAAACAGTTAGCTAATTGCCAACATTAAAACAGCCAGTGTCATAATAACCATTATAACACCCAAACGGGTGTTATAATGTTGTACTGAAATTCATTATGCAACTCCTTTTTTACTCATCGAACAGCCACATTCTCATGGCATCTTTATGAATTTCAAAAAAAGAACATGTCATGCACGCGCGTTTCACTACCACAGCGCCGTAATTTAAATAAAAACTTATTCGAATTTTTGAATTGACGTCTTATCCCGCTATTTTTGTTCAATAATAGTATTGAAAAAATACTTTTTAATAATTGTACGATCCAAAATGTAAATAATTATTACAATAAATAATTATATTATTACCTATACATAGTTTTTTTGTATTAGATACTCACTAATTAAACTTTCCATGAATTTACATAGAGTTCTTACAACACTGTACCCTAATACCCTATGGTTTCAGAACATTTATAGAGGATTCATATCATGGGTGTAGATAAAGTCTTGTATGCAACTGTTATAATTAGGTATTAAAACACTCATGTGATACTATTATCACACTCGGCTTCGCCTCGTGTGATAAACCCACACTCGTGTATTAATACCCCTCATTATACAACAGTTGCATAAATAACTATTATTTATTCTTGAAGACCATGTCCACAATCAATGCCGAATTTTGAAAGATTTATTAAACTGGTTAATTTCAGTTTTCATTTATATTTACTATACGAATACCAATCCTATTTCTTCTTCCTATTCCTTTCTTCATTTATGGTCGGTGCAAAACGTCTTCTTTCTCCATTCTCCTTTATTAGCCCTATCTCTATGACGCACTTTTTTCTCTTTCATATGCTCTTTCTCGCAATCCACTCATATTTGCTGAAGTCAAATAAATTCAAAATCTTGTTATTTTTCTACCATATTCATTTATATTGCTTACATAAGTATATAGTATGTAGTAGACGAACAATCAAACAAAAAAGAAGTTTTTACAATCAAATGTAAGCTGGAGAATTGAAAAAAATATGTTTATTAGACATTTACTACATAACAACTCAATAAATTTTGCAGTTAACAGTTAAAATGAGTCAGATACCTAATTTAAATAAGTATTTAGTCACAAGACATGTTAAGGACGCAGAAATAACAGTGACCTAGTATTTTTGACAAAAAAAGCAATAAAAAATATTATCTAACACACTTTTTTGTTTAAAAACGTTTGTTCGCAGGTTTCTTAAGAAAAAAACAATATGGCCGCACGAGACGTACAGATACTAACAATGAATGAGTTTTTATTTAGTTTAATGCTTTTTATAGTTCGGCTCATATGTAATAATGAAAGTTATACTTTTTTGTTAATGTTTAGCAAAAAGTTTGGATTCGCGTAGTGCGGTGGCATTTTTTTATCATATTAAGTCGTAAATATGAAATCGAATGGTATTTAGTTTTTTTTATGTCATGTAGTGTGTTTTATGACGATGGCCGATGTAATAAATATTTGGAACAAAGTTTTTGTTGTTTTTGATAAAAACTTAGGCATGTTTTGTATGGTAGCGCTTATTTTTTTTGGAACAGGTGAATTAAAAGTTAAGGATTGATACTTTGTCATGATTGTCTTATTGATTATTTTTATTCTTTGGATTGTCATGAATGTTTATTAAAAGGGCAGTATTTTTTTAAGTAGTAAGTAGTAAGTATTTTATTTTAATTTAAAGCAGTTTTTTTTAAATGTGGTGCCTAATATTTTTAAAAGTGTAATATTTTATGACAATGATGAAATAATATATTGAAAGATAGCCAATTATAATATTTAATTGTTACTAAATGGCTAGTATTTTTTTTTATTTAAAATAGGACGCCCCGAATTAGTAATAACTTCTGTGTTCACAAACATACATTTCACACATACAAAGAATACAAAGATTCGACTTGGGGATTCAACCCACAACACCAGTGCAGTTGAAACCGGCGAGGCGACCGCTTTCACGACTACGCCAACCGTATAGTATATTTAAACAGAAGAAAATGTACCTACGTCTAATGATAGTGAGTACTGTAATACCGATATCCCTAACCAACTAAACTAAAAAATGTTACAAAGTCCACATAACAGGATATAAAAAGAAAAAGATAATCTCAATAGTTTTTTAATACGTAAACAAAACACAATAGTCATGTCCGAAGCGTGATTCTTCATTTTACTAACTAATTTATTATGAATATTCATAGACACAACAAAATAAGTCTTAGAATTTAATTATATGTATAGTTATGAATTTTATTAACGTACATTAATTGCATTAAAACCGTCAATTTGCATAAGAAATCAACGAAACTTGTTTTGACCAATTATTTTTGTTTGTAAATGTTTGGCACGTTGTTCTTAGTGGTTAGAATGTTTATGAACTATTCCGCAGACACTTCCTTGGTGCAAATGTCGAGCAATGACACTTTATCATTCAAGGCCAACCCGATTCTAGCCTTTTTATTTGTCTAGAACGACTTTCGCTGATATTTCATCTATTTAGTGAGGATATATTCGTTGTAGAGGTAGTTGAGTAACGTTTACATTATAACATATTTTTCCAACCTTTTTTGAACTACTGTCCCTTTGCAAGATACAACGAATCCAACGACCCCTGTCTATAAAGGTTAAATATTTAAATTGGTCTGTCTATTTGTCGACGCCTGCAGCGCTATTCCTTCTTGATCTTCTCCTTTAAATTAAAATTAAAATTACAAATATTCTATTTTAAATTTGAAAGATCGCGACTAAAGCGTCTTTGAACCGAGGCCACAGGCGCCGACTTTTTAAAATATTCTCTTTAAAACTTAGGATGTAGAGAGCGCTGTAGTCACCGAATTTTCTAATATTTACGCTAACAAATAAGAAGCGACACTGTATTACCTTTAAGGATTGATGGAAACCCTATGCCTTAGACTATTCGAATACCTTTGCAATTTTCCGATCAACATTGGGATATTCCGATGTATTTTTTTCCCATTTGTGGCTTTTTCCGACCAAAACTTTTCGCCCAAATCATGTTTTTTATCACTGTAAAGTGTTTACAAAAGCTTATTCTCCATACAGTAGCGATTTTTCTAAACCAATTTTCCGAAATTATCGGTAAAATTAGAATCATGTACTGAATACTGGTATGCAGCTTTGTCATGATGCCTAGATAAATAGAGCAATCATAGTGAATAGAAGTAGAAAAGTCAGATAAAAAACTCTTTATTAATATGATCTGTAAGTTATTTATAATAATCATTATATTTCAAAAGTGTCTAGCCAGAAGACCCATTAAAGATTAACTGGTGACTTAGCAACAAAAACTACTTAAAATGATAGGTATAATAAGTAGCCGAATCATTAAAATATCTTCCCAAATTACAGTGAGCTAAATCAAAAAGTCTGACCAATATTGATGACTGACATGCAGACAAATGTGCAAAAAATAGGTGCAGATATAATTGTGCATATTACTTAGTATGATGAACTCTTTTCATACAATTTAGATGCAAATAAAAGGTATGTAATAAATTATACATTGGTAGATCTATGTTGCTCATTAAAAAGACCAACATTCTCTTGTCAAAAGTCTGATTAGTGTAAGTGGCATCTGCCAATACCCATCAGTTCCCATTTTCAAGATGTAATTTGGTGTCAGTAGGTGAAACAGTCTGCGAGATCTTCAACTTCCTCTAACTTAAGCACTTTTTGGTACACACTAATCAAGAATCTTTTTAAAAATTTTAGGTCAATTTACATTTGCTATAATAATATTTGCTGTATATCTAATAAACTAGCCAATTTTAAAAGAATAAGAAGTGTTAAAACCGTTTTGTTTTATCTTCGTTAATTAACGAATCAATAGTGTCAGTTTTTGACTTATCTGCATATCTTAAGATAAATGAATTTTTTGTTTAGTCACTCTCTGTTATAATTTTTTAAACTTAAGCTTATGCATTTGGTTATAGGTACATTAATTTAAATGATCTTATTAATTTGATTCTTTTCTCTTACTCTGCTCGCCCACTTGATCATTTGAAAATCTGCTTCAAGCGAACAAATGGGATGAGTTATCATGTCAGATTTATGTGATTTACTAAAAGTGCCAAAAGAATGAAGCTTTTTTCCTTTAAGTCCTAAAAGAAGTCTACTTTAAAAATAATTTGTGTCACCACTGCCGAGCATTTTAGTGTTTCGGCGAGATGTTTAGTATCTTGAAGGACATAGCCAGTAGGATTTACTTGCTTTAAACTTTCGTCAAATTGACAAACATTTTGAGGAAACATGCAAACCCGAGCGTGCTTCAAAATATTACTCATGGTCGTGTGAAGTCTATCAATCTGCGCTTGGCCAGCGAGGTGGATTATGGCCTATCTCTTCTCATTATGTGGCTGCTATTATTAATATTTCTGGAGTCTTATACTTTTTTGAAGTAAAATCTATTAAAAACGGGATTAAGCAAATAAAAATCTCTAAAAAATGCCATCAAATTGTTTTTCTATGCACCATTTTGTAGGAAGGATAAGGACTAAAATTTTTGGCACAATAGAAATATATTGTTTTATAGACTTGTAGTTTAACATTGTCTGGACGTCTGTAATGCTTTGTAGATAGGATCATCAATATCAATCAAATGGACATTCATTCATTTCGTACATTAAATAAAAACTTGTGTAATGATAACACTAAAAATGCATTCCCAAAATCAAATCCAGTAGTTGAACTCTTAACCCAATAGATACAAATCTTTGTTGTTATCATAAATAAAAGTAACAATAATGTGTTAAATAAAACACGGAAAGCTGTATGCGGAAAAACCTGACGTGTAGGTAGCAATCTCAAACGAGTACTTATGCGTTAGAGCGTTAAAAAAATCACGAAACATCCTAACTACCAACCAAATATTTTTTTCTAAATTCGACTGTATCTTAGATAATTAAGGTTGAAAATTATTTGAGAGAGAATAAAAATAAGGCATTATAAATATTATGATGTAATACGCGTCTGTACAAGGTCAGTTTAGACCGAAAATCAGGTTTTGGTTCTTCGCCCCGCGCCCGCGCACCGCTTCGGCGCGCGCATGAGCAGCGTCATGGAGGCGCCGGAATACGACAGTGCGGCGAGACCACTTGATGGATTACTCGACTTGGCAAAAAGAGAGTTGTGTGTTTTGATTACGTAATGCTTGATTGGTATTAAAAACAATAATTGGTATTAATAACATATCCAAATAAATACATGATTTTTAAACTATCTTGTGCGATAAATTATTACGTTTATCGTTGTACATCATTTTTGCGTGTAAATATTTACATAACATAATCTTATCATAACATACACCGTATACTTTGTGATCAATGTACTTATAAATTTCAATAAATTGTTATTATATTTATATTAAATTACTATTATTATCACGCCTATATTACCCAGAAGGGTGTGGCAGAGGTGTAACACCCACTTTTCACCTGTTATGTTTAGGTCACATGGGATAGGGGTTGAGCCTATAGCCTTTAATATTTACACCAAATAATACTAAATATCGATTTAATAATATCGCAGAGAGAAACAAGATCAAAAATTGAGACATAGCATGGTTATTTTCTTACTAAAAATAATGGGATATTAACCATGTATATTTGTTGTAGCAAGTTATTTAGATTTTTCAGAAATGTTGCAATCTCTTTGTGCACGATAAAACTAAAACTTAAACACTATACCTAATCATTGCGGGTAATGTGCAAACAGTTTTATAGGCAGACGAACCGATCTACCCTCTTTCGCACTCCCACGCACTATTATTGTCAGCACTTACAAAATATCGAAATAACTCACTACAACAAATATACATGCTAAACATCCTGTTATATTTAGTATTTTTAGTAAGATCAAATATGTAATAATCGGGATATTAATAATCATAATTAATTTTGTTTTGGCCGTTTAATAAATTAAAAGTATTAAGCGGTAGGTAGTTGTCCCCTTAAGTAGATATGCCCGGCTAGCTCAGTCGGTAGAGCATGAGACTCTTAATCTCAGGGTCGTGGGTTCGAGCCCCACGTTGGGCGCATTTACTTTTTGCCAATTTTAAGATTTCTAATCGTAGTATTAAGAAAGATTTTATTTCTTTGTCTAGTCTGTACGAAAATCAGATAGACACAGTTTCTAGACATGGTCAATGTTCATTTCCAACAGCTATTTTTTTTGATAGAACTCTTCCAAATTTCAATTGGCTTCAAAATATCTTTTAAAAATCAAACCAAATTTTAAATTCCAAGTGGTCTCTCCATGCCAACGCACACCGTCTATTCGGAATTCGTCAAAATACTCGACAACGACTACCACATGGCTCGCGAGTCATTTTTCATCGGCGTTTGCATGTGTGTGTAGTATACGTGAACTGTTTGTCAATGTGTGTGTGCATGCGCCGGCGGCGATTCTATCCTAGTCACCTTTTTATGTCTTATAGAGATAGTAAGTAATGTTAAATTTGGCACTTTATTGTGACAATAAATGCGTTTAATGTATGTTGGGATTGTTACAAAAATAATCAGGAATTCCGAGTTTTGTAGTAGAAATTAGATTATGTTGACTCAAGTAACGTCGCAGTTGCAACAAAGAAATCTCTTTTAATTGAGCCCATAGCATTTTTGCTGATTAAAGATGCGTTGGAAATCCATAAAATCCATATTGGGCAATTCGCGAGTTCTCCCAAGCGAATTGGCTAATCCTTTCACCTCGATGGCAAGTCAAAATAAATTTTGTCTCAGCCATCGACACGACGAAAAAAAAAAATCCATAATTTAAGTTCTCTAAGGTATCTTGTGTCTATAATCACACCGTATAACCTTACCATCAAGCCGGAACACAGTAATGATCAACCTTCTATTTAGTGTCAAATTATAGGTAAAGGTGATGCGGGTAAGTCATTTCTCGAGCTGTCCATCAAGTTCTTACTTACCCAGAGCACATTATTTATGTATCATTTATATTTTCATATATTGTAAATTTGGTTATTTGTGTAATTATATCTTTATTCTATGTATGTTTTAAGTATCTATTTGTACTCATAATTATTCTATTATTCTGCACTTCTCTTAATTAAAACTTCCACTTTTGCACCTACTACCCCACTCTCAGCATCACCCAAAGGTTGACTGGAAAAGAATCCCTATGGCATTAAGTCCGCTTATGTGCGTTATAGTACGTGAAGTTTTAAAATCAACATAAATATTTTATACGAACAAGCAGATTTTAAATAAGACAATGATATGAGCATAATCGTCTTATTCAATATCTGTTTGTCAAAAAAAAGGACAGAGTGAGCTCAGTCCTTCTTTCACCTTATAACCTCGAATCACCTTTAATTTCGCGAAATTCTATCTGAGGTTTCGTATCACACATTTTTCATTATTAAATAGGTATAAATCATCAATCATCAATAAGGAAACTCCATTAATAATCACTGGCGTTTCTACAAGTCAATAGCAAGATGACGAGAGAATATTGGTAAAATTTTGAGTACTATTCATTATTTGCGTTAGTTTTTGACATTTAAATTGGACATCTTGATGAAAGCGATGGCTATTTTGAAAGAAGATAAACGAAATATTGTAGAAAAATGTTTAGACTCTTAATAGTCGATCTTAATTATCTATTTTTTTATAAATATGCGTTAGTGACTGAATCTCAAAATTAGGACATAGCATCGATGGCCTAAAGAAAGTAACATAAGTAGTTTTTTCTGTTTGAAATAATGAAACATTAACAAATATATATACTTAATAATTTTACGTGACAATAAGAAAATGAAATCTGAAAAGAGTTCTTTGAGTTGTTTCAATTCTTCTCTCGAAGTGATGAACTGGATGTGGCATTAAATTGTTTTAACATTTAAGAATTTTAATGCCAAAGTAGGAATAATAATAATTTAGGTTAGTAATGTATTTTGATTCCAGCTTTGATGATATTAATACAAAGTTTTGCCGGCAATAACACATTTTATTTAGGTTCAAAAGATTTTCTGTGTCTATCTTGTTTTTGCATAGATTCTTAAACCTTTGAATAAATTCATAGAAGCTTTTATTTATGTTAAATTAATATTAACGTTTGTGTATAGTAATAAATCAACCCGGAAATTCTTTAATTGACGTTTGATTGACTGCTCTGTACAACCATAGCTTTAGGTTCGAGGTCATGTTAACTAAAATTATAATCATTACAGAAAAACAAGTTCTTCGAATTATTTTTACGATTCGATAATTTGAAGGAATGATAAATTGATTTAATTAATTAAATTAATATCTATAAATAGCCTTGAATTATTAGGAAAGGTTCCTTTCGCATAAAATTAAGCAAGTACTTATTTAGAGCCCTTTTTCAGTACTTTTAAATTTTAACCTTATTAAATATTATTCTTAGATTTCCATCCATACTTATATCTATATTTTACAGAGCTAGCAGTCTAACTCTAATATTATTTTCATCGATTTGTCAACTCGATCGATATGGTCTTATCAAACTGCCACTAACGCCATCTAGTAGTAATCAAACGAACAAATATTTTATTCCACGTGTACTCAATAGATGGCGTTGCAAGTCTATTGGAAGATCACTTAGGGAGGGTGCATAAATTAATTTATTATTTGTTGTGTCCTGTTTTTCTTAAGAATAAATTGGCTTCGGAATAAATAAAGTACTTACGGCTTACTTTTATCGTTGATTGTGCGATTGTACGTACCTGAAAAGATATAAAGGCATATTAATATTGAATGGATAATTTTATTATGATAATGCATAATTACTAAGCGGAATTGATAATGTTTTTTGTACGACTTTTGCATATTTTCAGTCCTCGAGTCTTGATGAAATTTGATGTTTATTATAGGTTTATTATAATTATGTGAAAGCTTGACTGTTAATATCCACAGAACATTGTTAGGTTATAATATCGCAAAAATTCAAGTGCTAAAATCGGATCAGCGAAATGGAGACTTACTTAATATTCTGAAAAATTGCAGTCTTTTACTAGATAAAATAATGTAGGTACCTATAATAAAAAAAACAATACGCATGGAATGACACAATCATGTTATACTGGCATAACAATTATCATCAAATTAATTAGTATAAATAAATTACGTTTTTTTTAATCTAACTTTTTTTTGCAATTGTTATTTAACAATTAATTATGTTTATTTCCATTGAATGAGATGGTTAGCTATGACGTTTTTTTTTCTTAAATTAACAGCCATTGAATTATAATAAAACAAATTTCACTTGAAATAATTATAAAATCAAGAAATTCCATGTAAATGTATCGCATAATTTTATTTAGTATCATGTAAAAAAGAATTCCGTTTTTATTATCACCAAAAAAAAAATCCGTTACCAAATAAAGCAATCAAGTTTCCTTATAAAACAGACAATAGCCAGGAGTCGTTACAATTAATGCAAGTTCTTTATCATTTTTTGTTTCGTCGCACAAAAAAATCTCACCCCGAAACTAAAAAACTAGATAACATTCCCACAGTCTCAGTCTTAGACATTGCTTTTGATTTGCATACACATCATGATTAATAATTCCTCACTACCATTTTTTCAAAACACTCACCCCACAAAGTTGAAAAAGATTTAATACAATAAGATGCTATTAAAATAAAAGATCGAGCACCATTCATTTGCATACGGAAGTATGAGAACGCACTGCGCACGGTGTACCTCAAGGGACGATCCTAGGTCCGGGTTAAAATATGCAAAATTTGTCAGTCTCCCATACAAGCGGTTTTTTTCTTTATTTGTTTTTATCTTCGCACGACGATTTGCATTTCTAGTTCGACTATTTTGCATATTAAAGTCCGTGAGTGTTTACTCACGGCATTATTTTAATTCTTTTTTGCTTTTGAGGGTCAGGTTTTTTTCTTTAGTAATTTTGCTCGTATTGTTAAGAAGGTGAATAATTAAAGATAGGAACAAGAAGTTATGTCCCCACTTTCTTTTGTATGTCTAATTGAAATCCGGTTTTGATGCACAGTCATCTTCGTTTTTTTATTCTTTTTTCCATAGTTTAATTTTGGGTTTGTGTACCATCTGCTTTTTGCAATTAAAATTCGTGAGAAAACACTACGAATTAATTATAAATATTGTTCCTTGAGAATAGCGGTTACTGTTCTCGTTGTTTGTTTGTTACTGGTTATTTGTGAGAATGTAAGTTGAAAAAAAAGCAATTTTATTCATTTTTGTAGTATTTTATTTTTTGAAAAATGGCCTTTTGAGAAATATCGCATTTCTCTACCACCTATAAAAAAGCTTTTGACAAAAATAATAATTATACTTTTAGGTCAACCTGTCCTTTGTACCTGTACTTTTAGGTGATCAATAAGCCGACTGTAATGTTCTGTTAGAGATGCTCTGGAAATCATGTCGTCAATTAAAATCTAAAATTAATGCAACAAATATAAAATCCAAGCTCAAGTCTTATTTAATATATAAACTAATAGAGTAAATGCATTCACCTAGCTCTTGTAACTTAAATATTTAAAACTATAAAATATTGTTGTACCTAAGTTAATAATGTAATGTTTTCTACTTGAATTGTAATAATTTGTTAATAGCGTTTACGACTGCTGTACTAGGTTGCAGATAAAATTGCGCTGCAGGCAAACCTCTGTGGTTTTTAGCAGCGCATTAAGATGTAATTTTTTTTTAAGATGGCTTTTGTAAATGTTAATAAATAAAAAAAAAATAAAAAAATGTATCCGTAATACAAAAGTTTAATTAATTAAATCAACGTTTTGAAATGTCTAATCAAGCTTTTTACATAATTTAATTTCTACCCTTTCTTGATTTGACAATAAATATTTCCAATCAAATTGAACCTTTGTGATGCCAACAATCGAACAAGTAAGCTTTCTTCTTCATTATACTCTTTCTACATTATTCAAAAGTGTGACCACTGCGATTGCTATACATTTTACTATTCAATTCTTTTCATTTTCAATCGGAATATCACCTATCAAATTAGATTTTTGTGCACAACAACAATAACACAATCACTTTATTGAGAGCTTGCGCAGGCGCAACCCTAAAAAATATTATATTTCATCAATGCCTTATCGAGGGTTGATACAAAATCATAAAATGCATTTTTATTGATCACAATGGTTGACATTGACGCGTGCCTGATAATGATCTATAGATCTATGTAGATCAATGATTTGGTAAGAAATACGATAGTTTTTTTGTGGTGACCGCAGACACGATGGTCGTTCTGCTTATTTCTGTTTATTTGCCAGTGAATTATATTGCTGTTTGTATTTGCAATAGTTATCTGTATGCACCTAAGTATTTTATTTTTCGTGTTCTTCACTATTTAGTTACGCTGTTTATTTTTGTTCCTTATAAACTTAAGTTTTGGCAGTCATCTTATCTCTCTCGATGGTCTAGTGATTAGCGTATGCGCCTCAGTCTGTCAGTATAGGTCTCAGATTTGAGTCCCGGGCCAGGCAAAGTGTTATTTGTGAACTTTCCGTCAGAAAATTTACGATAGCAGCACGGACTTGGAATTTTACCCGGCGAAGGCGATAGACTCACCCTCTATCCCATGGCACCTAAACATAACAGGTGAAGTCTTCTTCTTCTTCGTCGTGTCAATGGTCAAAAGTCTGAGTCAAAATTTATTGGTCCAATAAGTGGCCACTGTTATGGCGCTCTCGTCGGCGTTCATGAGCGCCTCTCTTGTGCAGGTGGTAGGGCATTTTGTACAGTCAGTAAGGTGGTCAAGGTTTTGACTTGCCATCGTGGTGAAAGGATTAGCCAATTCGCTTTGGAGAACTCTCGAATTGCCCAGGGTGCGCCGGACGTAGGGAATTGATGTGTACGTCACTCGGGGAGACTCCTTTCATGCACAGGTGAAGTGTGGGTTCTATACACCTCCACCTCACATGTCTGCGTAACATAGGCTTGATGTTACGTTTAAAATATTTCACCCATTATTACTTTTAACAAGTCTTTCATCTAACTTATAGGGTCATCTTCTAGCTAAGGGTTCCAAGTTAACGACAGCTACTTAACCCTTCGCGCCCTCAATAATGCATCAATACTCAATAATCTTATAATAGATTATTTGAAAGGGTTACCTTTTAACAATACCTTTTATTGGTAAGCCGATTTTGCATGACTGACGAGTAATAAAACAATGTTTTGTAAAAAGCTTTGTGTGGAAGAAATGCTTGGGGAGTGTTTTGGGTGCTATTGGTTAGTTGGGTGGTAGATTGGTTTGTATCTTATTGGGTGCTATTAGTAAATATAGACTAAACGAAAACGTCAATCTCTTGCCAGTATTTCTCCACTATACAGGTGATGAAATGATGACCCATGATGACCCAATGACCCATGAGAGGTCTGATACTTTGTCTGCACGTGTGGCGTAGTGGTTTAAGCGGTCGCCTCGCCGCTCTCCACTGCACTGGTGTTGTGGGTTCGATCCCCACATGGGACAAATCTTTGTGTGATTTGCAAAGATTTGTTCTGAGACTGGGTGTGCTTGTGTGAGTGAATGTGTGTATTTGGCCTTGTCATTGGAACCATTGGATAGTGTAATTGCTTCTGGCGTTATTTATGATGTAAAAAATCCAAATTATTATTATAATTATTCATTCATTTAATCCATTTTCTCATTTTTTATATGTTTAAATATAAATTATAAAAGTAAAGTACATTTAAAAATATAAAAGTATAAAATTCTACATTTTTAAATATAAGTACTAAAAAATATTTAAAAATATAAAAAATAGTACCCCACCGGTATCGGATACAGGGACCAAACTACCGATGGTTAGGGCTCCAGAGAGAGGAACCTCCTCACAATGCGTGCCGTGTCCAGTAGTACCGCCTTCTGCATCAATTATTTATTATTATTATGAATTACAAAGATCTGTTTTTGGGATATATAGATTTTCATGCCACTAAATTCGATGAAATTAATCCTAAGAACAGATCTTTATTTCTTATAGTTACAGTCTTGTCCATGCTTACCGATCTGCCTCATGTGTCACTTAACATTAGAATTCTATCAAATCATCGCCACGATATTGAATCTTCTGTTTACAATAAAATTGGCATATTTGAATGACAATTTTTTTTTTTTTGGCGGCAATCATGTCGTTGATTCGCTTATGCCTGTTCCCAAATAATCTAACGCTTTGACTTTATAATCTTCCGTACCTATATTATTTCCTGATGGTGTCTCCAGACAAAGAATATGTCGCTCTACTTATAATATTCCATATTCCGACAGCTGATCTTAATGACGCATCATTAATAAACCGAATTCCCACAACAGACAAACGTATTATGCATTCCATTCCTAATCCATCCAAAATTTCCATAAAATTCCATCTTAGAATTTGGCAATGACAAATTACGAAAGTTTAAGCAGTTTCCGAGATACGTTCTCACATACAAATGAACAAGCCATCTGTCCTATTAGTGCATTATGTTTTATTCAATGATTGTGAAGCATTTTGGTTATTATGCAAAATACCCATATTGTGATGGTGCATGTTGACATAATACCATCAATCTGCTATTTGATTTACTATTAGGGGTGGAGTGTGGCTTACCTGCAGGTATATCGATGAACGATAGTCGATAAAATTAAAGTTACTTGCTAGACAAACATCCATGCAATGGCTTTTTAAGTATAACTATGTATTATACATCACACGAAATAAGAATATTAATTTTAAACTATTTTCAAATTTTTGTATAGAATTGGTTGTTTAATGGGCATAACTTTAAGGTAATAGATTAAATAAAAGTAACTATAAACATTATAAAACAGATGCGTTCCTTAAATAATAGTTTTTGATCATCATATTAAATTATTTAATCCTACGATTGTATGAACCTATATATAAAACTTACCAGCAAATAAATTTAGAAGCCAGTTGTTTAGGTTTCTACGTAAAAAAATTTTTCTTTTCTGTGGATGAGTTCTTAAAATATAAGATGTAATTAGAATGTAAGTAATGTTAATATATTATAAAGTAAATATTTCTAGTTTGTAAGTTTATGTTTGTATGCCATAATATTACATGGCAATTGTGAAGAACTAAATTATTGTACCATAACACCTGTAAAAACCACATTTTGACTAATAAAGTATTTGTATTTGTACAGTAGCCGACACTTGTCCTAATAATGTACCGGTAAATTGAACAAAAATGTATTTCACGAGAACCGCAGTTGATAATTCCTGTATAAATTATACAGGAATTATCAGCACTTGCCATGCGGTAGTTTAGATAACATATTGTTAAATATTTTATTTGGAAAGCAAGAACCTTATCGATAACATCTATTGATGTGCCCATCTCTTCACCCCAGATATTCTTAAGGCGCCTGCACAATGCGTTCTCGCACCGCAACGCCTATTAGCACACACTGGTTTTGTCATTCAAATATTGTGTTTAACCTGAACACCCTTTTATATGGTGCATGATCGGAATAGAACCCGTGATCTTAGCAGGATTAGTGGTGTATTTATTGCAGTAACTTCCCGGATGTGTAACTTAAACATGGCAACGATTGCGAAGAAATATTGTTAAAGATATACATTTTTTAACACGTTCGTAGGAAGATAGAATAACTACCAAATTAGGAGTATATTTCGTACTAGCTTCTGTGCGGCTCCCGCGTAGTATGTCAATAAATGTAGCTTATATCCTTGCTAATGCCTTGAACTATCTCCGTACAATATTTCATTACAGTCGGTTCATTAGTTATGCTGTTTGCACAAACTGTTTTTACAAGTTCATGATCTTAAGTTGATTCTGTTTAGGCTTTATCTACTAGCTTATATATCATCTTTGCAATGACAACGTGAATTTGTAAAAAAACACTTTTCAAGAAGTCAATTATTGACTTGAAAATATTTAAAAAATCTTAAATTTACTATAAATTTGAAGCGTTAGCTAATAAGTTTTAAAATTAGGCTAAAACGCATAGTTTTAGTTGTTATCGTCATATTGAACTTTAGATTAAATATACGTTTTTAGATATCACTTTCTCATTGCAAAAGGGCGATATAATTATACTAGTAGAGAAATTAATATATAAATAAATTAATAAAATATTTTTATTTAAACTAAGAGATTATAGGAATTTACAGGAAAATTATCTAACTAAAAATAAATAATGACTAATAATAAAACTATATAACACACACATACAATCAATAAATTAATAAAATGAAATTAAATAATAAATTACATTATGCGTCATAAAATTCCTCCGCATCGCTGTCCACAGCGGATACCGTGGCCAGAAGACTGGCAGCATTGCCACGTTGAACGGCAATGCTTATTCGCTGGGCGAAGTAAAAACCAGCCCTCTGGTCGCGAGAAGCGTCGATTAGGCGTTTTGCTATGTCTTCAAGTTTCAACCCCAAAACATTAATTAATTGATTTTAATTATGCTTATAAAATAAATAAGTTAACAGACTTAAGTCCTAAGGGCTCCCGAGCGCCGCGTTTATATACTGACGTAATATGAAAATACATGTCTTTAATAGTAGATAAAATCTTCATAATATTTAAGATAAATCCCATTTGTTTTATTATGGAAAACAGCCAAGCAATTGTTACCTCTTAAATAAGGTAGCAAAACAGACTTATTATCTACTCCACATAAAACAAAATACAATGTAAATACACAGTAAAATCCGAGGTGATCAGGGTACTTACGACCACAAGCGTCTTGCGGTTGCGACCGCAGTTAGAAAGTACAAGATACAATCCCGGCTGTGGCCATAAGTGATGCTGAAATGTCTTGGGAAGATGGAAGTTAAGATGTTTGACATGGGGATATATTAAATACATGTCTATATTTTTATGACAGTAACTGTGAGCTACTTAGAACTTGGTGGTATACAAGCCGACGGCAGACGTTATAAATGATACGAATAACTAAAACTGTCACTGACTCGGTGGTCTTGGGTTCAATTCTCGGATTGGCTATAGCGGTAATTGGTATATTTTCGGTCGGAAATTCTTGATAGCACGGAGATGGAGTTGTTCAAAGTGGATGACGAAAGGCTCGGGCCAGACTTAAAACTATTATATAACTACCTCGATGGTCTAGTGGTTAGCGTATGCCCCTCTCACCACGAGGTCACGGTTCGATTCTCGGGTCGGGCAAAATGTTATTTGTGAACTTTCCGTCAGGATTTGGAATTGTGTCCGGTGGATGGCGATAGGATCTAAACATAACAGCTGAAATGTGGGTGTTATACACCTCGGCCAAGCCCTTCTGGGTAATACAGGCGTGATGTTATGTTATATTAACTATTATATATTATATCAGCTATAACTTAAACCCTAATCTATACCTGTGTTAAGATTAAATGATATTTTACGCAAAATCGATTGTAGTATCGAAGTTACGTGAATTTACCCTCACTTCATCGACGTTGAACACTAAATGAACGCTTTTAATCTCTCTATCCCGCTTAAACATTCAGCGACACAGAGACAGGGTGAGATAAAAGCCGGGCTTAGACTTATAAATAGCAGCCCTGTATCTAATACATATCCCACTGCTGGGCTCGGGCCTCTTCTCATGATGAGAAGGGTTAGGCCATAGTCCACCAGGCTGGCCAAGTGCGGATTGGTAGACTTCACAGGCACTCTCTGACATGTAGGTTTCCTCACGATGTTTTCCTTCACCGTTAGCGAGCGATAATTTATATGATAAATACACACATATCTTCGAAAAGACGAGAGGTGTGTGCCGTGGGTTCGAACCCAAGACCTTTAACTTCGCAGTCCTACGGTCTCGGCTATCGCTGCTTAGACTTAACCATTGATAAATTTTCTGAGATTGAAGCTTATTTTAACCCAAAGATCGAGCGAAATGCGCTCCTTCGAAAGGCTAGTATAGCCAAACAAATCCTTACTAATATTATAAATGTGAAAGTTTGTAAGAATGGATGTATGGATGTTTGTTACTCTTTCACGCAAAAACTACCGGATCGATTTTGATTAAATATTGCACACATGTAGCTTATAGCTTGGATTAACATATAGGCTACTTTTTATACAAAATAAAGTAGTGCATCAAATTTACGCTAAGGCGGTACGAAGTTCGCCGGGTCAGCTAGTAAGAAATAAACATTCTATGACATGCTTTAATCTGTGTTTCTGAGACGTGCTGCGGTTTGCGGTAGCTTTGGATGTGCCGACCCCCGTCAGTGTGCAGTTTAATAATATAAGGAGATTATATGTACGTAGCTGTTTAAATGATTCCGAAAGAGGTATTTAATCGTAAGAGGAAAACTCACTTCGGATGTGAAAATGTTAGGTTTGTTAAGAATTTATGCTAGCTTATATTTCGGCCAGCGACTTAGTATCGCAATACAACGCGGTAATGCTGCCAGCATTTTGGGAACGAAGCCTTCTGACAGTGACTTATTAAGTTTAGATTAAGTTATTAAACTATTTTAATTTAAGATCCAACATGTATATTTTTCTGTTAAGCATGTAAGTAAATCAGAACTTTGAGTGATGTGTTTTATATGTTTTATTTCGATAATATTGTTTTATTTAATTTTTTTTTTTGGTCGTGGGTTCGATTCCCACTTAAGACAAATCTTTGTGTGCATGAACATGGGGGTTTGTCTTAGTCTGGGTGTTTTTATGTATAATAAGTATGTATTTACAAAAGAAAAGTATTTATGTATTAGTATCAGTTATTCTAGTACCCATAGTACAAGCTCTGCTTAGTGTGGGACTAGATGGCGTTGTGTGTGAGTTGTGGAATATATTTATTTATTTATTTTAATTTATTTATTTATTAAATATTCTTATAATAATAAAAATACAAGTATTTATGAAATATTGTGTGTTTTGAAGTTTGATGAAAGTTCACTGCTGACAATAATCCAATAAAACAGTGTTTAATAATTATTTAATGCCTCGATGGTCTATTGTATAATATATACGTGTATGTTATAATACGCCACTCACCGCGAGGTGTTGGGTTCGATTCCCGGGTCGGTTGGTATTTGTGGACTTTACGTCAAGAAATTCACAAAAGCAGCACGGAGTTGGAATTGTGCCCGGTGTATGGCGACAGGCTAATCCCCTATACCATAGGACCTAAGCATAACGGGTGAAGTGTGGTTGTTGTACACCACTGCCATACCTTACTGGGTAATATAGGCGTGGTGTTATGTTATGTTATGTAATCTTTATTTATCTTACTACGACAACATAAATAGTTAAAGCTAGACTACTATAAAATCACCTAACAGTACAATTAAGTGTCTATAATATCGATATCATAATAAACGACCGCATGGCGGAGTGGGTAGTGTACCTGCCTGCGACGCCGAGGTCGCGGGTTCGATGCCCGTTTAAGACAAATCTTTCGAAACATCTACTATATCATTTACTGACTTATTAGATGCTGCCGAGTTCTAGTATCCTGCATCGTTTTAGTCTCTTGATGCAATCTGGGATGGTGAGCTGAACAGCTAGCTGGTTAGGGTGGTTTTCCAGTCTTATTTTGTATTTACTTGCACATTTTGTTATTTCCTCTCTTATTGTTGGCATGTTCAGGTGTTCGTGTACTTCTGAGTTTCTTTTAAACCAGGGTGCGTTGCTGAGTTGTTTAAGGATGTAGTTTTGGGTTCTTTGGATTTTATTTATGTTTGTGTGTTTCTATGTATAATAAGTATGTATGTATATATGTATTAGTATCAGTTATTCTAGTACCCATAGTACAAACTCTGCTTAGTTTGGGACGAGATGGCGTTGTGTGTGAGTTGTAAAATATTTATTTATTTATTAATATAAAATCACCTAACAGTACAATTACGTGTCCATAATATCAACCTGAATAATGTATAAATACTAACGACACGGCTCTAAGCAACAAAAAATCCATAATAGAAAAGTTTTCCAACCGCCTTGCTAACCTTTAAGCTATGCTATTAAAATATCATAATTCCACAATGTCCATTTAAAATAATTCAATGCATTAAATAGACGTGAAATTGCACGCTTCCGGCGTCTGCGCACGATTTAGCGAAGAAATATGTTTGTCTTTAGATAGGGCTGGCAAAAAGAAAACTAGAAAAAAACTGCTAATTCTTTTTGACGCTGTTAAAAAAATGTATAATCTCTTAGCAGAAGATTAAATATGTACGGATACCCGTCATGAATTCAGGAGCTGGTGTGATGCTGATAGTTTAAAAATTACGTTTGTTTTAACCTATAATAATGAATAAAATAAAAGAATAGGTACTTGAAGAACCCTACAATCAAGTGAAAAAACAAAGAAAAGCTAAAATTACCAACACTGAGATCGAAATTATTGTATTGACATGATTTAAAAGGGAATTAACGCGATAAATTTTTATTTACCTTTCGGTGCTTGACGGGGCACATTTATATTTCTTTAGTGTTTTTAAAATAATAAATAAATAAAAAGTTAAAAAAATAAATTAATAAATATGCAACTCGAAATTATTGTACGAAATTATACGAAATTATTGTAATAAAATGCGTGAAAAATAAAAAAAAACCAAGTGTCATTTGTAAAAATATGTAAAAATTAAAATTCACTAGAAATTACATCCACATCATCCTTGATACATTTCCTAAATTTTCGGATGTTCAAATTTGATTAAATTTTACATACCTTTGTGTATTTGTTTCGTTAAGTACTTCTTTAGTAGGTTCATACTTTTGCCAACCCTAGGAAAATAAGCAGTCAACATAATAACACCTTGTAAATTAACAAGTTGGTTGATAAGCGTCACCCGAGCATCGCAAAATGGTTGCTCATTACAAGCAAGTATAAAAATGTTCAATTGCATGTTCTAACAGAGCAGGTCATTAAAATTGTAAACATTGGTTGATTTTATCTTTTTACTTCGTTGGGTTTATGTTTACTTTTAATTATAACTAGCTTTCGCCTGCTACTTCGTGCGCGTGGAGTTAAATTAAGTAGAAGCTGCTACCGCGCTTTGACCCACGTAAAACGTTACTGTCCCGCTTTAATGAAGATTAGCGTAATGTTAAGTATCAAAAAACTTTATTGGATAGGTTTTTATTAACCACAAAAATAATGATTAAAATCCAATTATTAGTTTCAGAGATTAGCGCAAACAAACAAACAAATTAACTTTCGCTCGCGGTTTCGTCTGTGTGGTAGGTACATCAATAAAAAGTAGACTATATTACGCACTTTGTAGTCAGTTACCTGCATATAACATTTTCAGTCTAGCCGTTTAGAAGATTAGCCGATACAAACAGACAGACAGGCTCAAGTTAAATGCATGCCTTGTGATTTCTTGTATCTTGTAGTCAAATTTTGACACAAGAATCTAATTGAATCTCAATCAGCATCGATCGTAATAAGGGGGTTGGATTGTTTATAAGAGGCCCTGAAGTTTACTGGCATGTTGATAATGTCAGGTAAAGAAATTTCGAAGATCAATCGATTGATCGAAGATACACCGATAGGCGAGTGAGAGACCGTAGGACTGCAAAGTCAAAGGTCTCGGGGATACCTAAGCTCACGGCACACACCTCTGTCAAAAAATCGTTAGGATTCGTCAATCCGCACTTGGCCAGGGTGGTGGACTATGGCCTAACCCTTCTTATCATTAGAAGAGGCCCGAGCCCAGCAGTATTTAGATATATTATAAGATAATCACTACATAGTATAAAACAAAGTCGCCTTTTCTGTCCCTATGTGCGCTTAAATCTTTAAAACTACGCAACGGATTTTGATGCGGTTTTTTCCAATAGATAGAGTGATTCAAGAGGAAGGTTTTTATGTATAATACATGCATAGAAAGAGGGAATTGTTTTACTCCAAATTTAACGCGTGCGGGCCACGGGCAATAATGAATAAATCAAACTACTGGATCGATTTTAATCATTTTTTCAGTGAGTGACATAGGCTATATATTATATACCCGTGCGAATCCGGAGCGGGCCGCTGTGTTTTTATATACAACGTTCACAGTTTTTCTGTAGTGTATTTAGTATCAGCATTGTACCCGTGCGAAGCCGGGGCGGGTCGCTAGTAATATATATTTATTAGATTAAATACTGGTGGTAGAGCTCTTGTGAATGAGCTCGAAGGCGGCAGCACCATCGTCTCGCCTTTAACCTGCCGCCAAATAGTAGTGCTTCCATCTGGTTTGGTGGTGAGATCAGGCGCTGAAATTACTGGCACATGAGGCATAACACCATAGTCCACAGCTGCAGCAACGCATCTATAATCTGCTTTTGTGGATTGTTGATGGCCATGGGCTGTACTCCACTTACCATCAGGTGGACTACATGTTCGTTCGCTGTGGGCGTAGTATAAAAAAAAATCAGGGTTGCTAATATAAATATATAAAAGAAATTCAATGATTACAAGAATAAGCTTACTTTTCTATCCTTCATCGGCCAACGGTACTAAAACGACACGTTTTAATTGCGCACGCGCACCTATGCGCCTGCACCTGCCGTGCGCGCGCGCTTTGACATTCTATTGATTAATGCCTCTAATGAATGGTTACTTCTAACGGTTGGTATAAATGTTTATATTTTAAATTTATTTTTTCATAGAAAAATACAGTTTACTATGTAACACTGACATTATAGCAATCGCTGTGTTTAGAAATTAACTGTTCTATTCTAACAATTAACGATATTAAGGGGCTTGCGGTTTAAGGGCGTAATCAAGAAGGTGGTCCATTTAGACTCGGCACGGCTTAGGTTTAGTGAGGAAGTTCCTCTCTCTGGAGGCCTACCGGCACCTTATGGACCAAGGGCAAAGATACCCGATGACGGTGGTGTGTATATATACTTGAAAATTGAGAATTAAACCAACAATATTGATACCACTACTTTTCATTCAAGATGGCCGAACTTTTCCCTGCCACTTCTCCATCCTGTAAGCTCCTAACAAGTCAAAAGGAGCTCACAAGAAGCGAGTTAGGCCTAGTTTTCAGAGGTGCTGTGTCTTAAATAATCAATCAGATATCGTTATTTTCTCGTCTCCACTCAGCTTCACATTGGTGGAAAAGGGATCAAGCGGACAGGAGCAGTCTTTATTTGTACAGAATTTTGTGCAACGCGCGGGCCACCCGGCAACAAAGTAGAGCGGGCTGGAGCTTAGAGAAAAGGAGAAGAGCTGCGTAGAGGCGCGGCCGGCTGCACATATTATGTTGGCGGCGGCGCTACGCATCTCCACTCATCACCGCTCCTGTCCACTCCGTTCCTCTCCTCTCCGTTCCGCTACTCTCCTCTCTGCCTTGTTGAAAAGGAAGCGCGCGCTAAGCAAGACATTTCATAATAATAAAAACTTTTAAACCCCTCGTAATAATCACGCTTATGTCATTAAATTTTTTAATGTATTTTTGGTTATTGAGGAAAAAATTGTATGAAGAGAGATATTTAATTATATATATAGCTTCTAGACTTATCTCTTGCGAAGAGACCAGACCCTTGCCGTTACAATGTAGAATGATAATAGGAATTGCTAATAAGGCTTTTAGCAATATGACATAATATTTCATCGCATACCTAATTACCCAGTACGAAGATTAACACCTTACTTCATGAAATATGTATTCGATAAAAAGATAATAACCGGATGCTTTTTACCAATTAGTGGCCATTTTAAAATACAATAACTATGTCGAAGTTACACTTTCCATATCATCACGATGGTCTCTTAGAAGGTAGATAGACATGTAAATTATACTCACATTTCACCTGTTATCTTAAAGTAGTAATGTAATAAATTGTGAAAACACCCAAATCGATGATTGACGTATTTTTTACACCAAATAGGTTTTGAAACTATATAATTAAATAAAATTAACTAAATGAAAATTAGTTTGAGACCCCAGAAAAATATAAGCCACTTTTTAATCAAGTACCACGCAGGCGGAGCCACGTACGGAACTTGTGGTAAACTTATAAGCTACTAGTAAAGTGGAATATACTAAAGTCCCTCCGTTGACTCTTTAAGGATTTTGTTGCATAATAAAGCTTACCAATATGTTATAACCAACCTGTGTAACCCCATGTGGTAACCAACTATTACTTTGGAAACGAACTCAAAACTCAGCTACATAATACAATTTCTTCGGTTTCAAAAAGGCCTACGCAATAATACCATTGTGAAATCCACCCAAAACTGTTCTCAATTTACCCCAGTCCGATTGCAACATCTTGGAAGCCCTCGGCCCTCTTAGGGAAGACCCTTAATGACGTCATTAGGTTTCGCAAAAACTAAGGGACACGAGATCATGTTTGGGCACCACTGTATAGATATAGATGTGCATTGAGATGTATATACATGTATTGTATTGTATCATTGGCGTGCTAGTAACATAACAACAAGCCTATTACCCAAAAGGGTGTAGCAGAGTGATTTTAACGAAAATTTCACCAGGTTCCATGTGATAGGGGTCCATTTTTTTTTTTTTATGCTACGCCTACAGCGAACGAACTTGTAGTCCACCTGATGGTAAGTGGAGTACAGCCCATGGACATCAACAATCCACAAAAGCAGATTATAAATGCGGCGCTGCAGCTGAGGACTACGGTGTTATGCCTCATGTGCCAGTAATTTCAGGGCCTGATCTCACCACCAAACCGGAACACAGTAATGGAAGCACTACTATTTGGCGGCAGGTTAAAGGTGAGACGGTGGTGCTGCCGCCCTCGAGCTCATTCACAAGAGCTCTACCACTCACCGGGCACGCGAATGCTGCTTTATAAGAACTGCCTGACGGAAAATCTCAAATGACACGTTCGCCCAACCCAGGAATTGAAACCAAGTACTCACGGTGAGAGGCGCGTGCGATAACCACTAGATTGATGAGGCAATACTCAATACTCAATACTCAATATAATTTATTACATTCCACAGTGTTAAAAGGTCTTACAAAATAGTGAATACAGATCATCGTGTCGGGCATAGCAACTTAGGAGAGATCTTTTATAAACAAACTTTGATTTTATATTATATGTTTTATTTAATTTAGATAGTACTATTATATTAGAGTTTTATCATTCACAGGCAGATAGTATGTTGGAAATAAAAACAAATGTTAGCAACCTGTACGGGAAAGGTACATTAAAAGTCATAAGATAAAAGTTAAAAGAAATGTATTTTAAGTCAGATAGAAACAACTTAAAACTAATGCTAATTGACCGACACGCGGCGAAAGGAACGTTTGCTGTTGCCCGAACCGATTTATTGCAACTACTGATTATTGTGTCGAATGTATGTATTTTGTTCACTTCGCTGCGTGTTGATGTCAGCATAAAACTAAAACTATTGCGTTGTACGGGTTTGCTCGTACACAAGCTTTATTCAGAATATTCTGGATTGTTTTTACTTATACATTATTTAAAGTAATGGTGTACAGATGGCTACAGATCAACCAATACAATGCCAGTATAAGCTGGACTCGAATAGCACGTAAAGCCTTTACAACATGAGGCCTTACCTATATGATGGTAGCCGTGTGTACCCATCCACCCATCGCATCCCGTGTGAAGTTATAGTGCACTTAGGTACATTTCACAATATATCAGAAACTGTTTTACGTGTTATGTGTGAATACATGGCCATATAAAAAGCCTTGATCATGTACAGTGATGAAAAGTAACAACAAATCCAATAAACTACCGCAAATATCCATTCTATTAAGTCCATCCTAAGGTTGCCTGGAAGAGATCGCGTCAAGCGATAAAGCCGCCCTTTGTACATTATAGTTTTAAGTACCTATTTCTTTGTATGTTTGTTACAAATTTGATGTGCAAATAAAGTTTTCTCTATCTCTATCTAGGTATCTAGTGGGCCAATAAGTTAGGTTTGCAGGGCACGTTTTCTAAGTCACAGTGAAGACTGGCTACACTAGTTATATAGTGTATTATACCTATTATTCAGATATGTAACTCACTTATCCATATCTGGTGTAGTAAGTCTTTACTTTGATTTAGAAGTTTTTGCCATGGACACCTAATTCGTTTGCCCACTGTACTTTATTAAACCACTCATTTATAAGTTACCACAGAATCACATCTGACGCCAGAACATTACCACTTCCCACCACAAATGACCACAAAAAAAATAACGTCCACTGAAACAATCGAAAACCGGAAATGACGTCCTATGAAAAATAGGCGCCTATCAGCTACGAAGTCTATTTCCAAAAACCAAATCATACAAAGGAAAAGCAACTTTATGCCTTATATATACGGTATGCAATTCATTGACAGATATTTGAAATATTTGACAAATTTTCGGACGTACTTAACACAATAGAATTTGTGTCGTATGTGGAATAGATAAGGTTGAATTTTGGTTTGTACGTTTGGTTTTTAGTATGAAAAGATTAGACCCTTGACCAAATGTCTCTTTGTAAGATCGTTTTAGGCTTTGTAGAATGGTATCGTAAGGAACCTGTCTGTTATTGAAATGAGGGTAGTTTGGCAAAATACTCGTATTACTTTTGTAATATTGTGATCGGTGACGGCTTTTTGGACATTTGTAGGTTTATATTGGACATTTTTTTGCAATATGCGTTACTTAGATATGTGGTTTTATTGTTATGAATAATATCAGCGATATAAAAAGACAAATTTTCTAGCCAATGATCTACGTATAGATGCTTATCTTAGCACTTTACTTCTTACTTTCCCTAATAATTTTTTAGCAGTTAATAAGTGGGACACACGTGAAATAGATTTTCTACGGCTTAAGAACCTTACTCATCTCCTTTTTAATTTAATTTTTTGTGTCGAACTAATTTATCGGTAATTTCTAAGGTTATCGAGGTAATAAGGTGTATAGTACGATATTCATGATACACATAAACACAAAATTAATTACCACCAAGAATCCACAACCACTATCATACCAAAGTCCAGTTACGGCCCCTAATTATCTCCTAAACGGCTCAAAAACGAAAAAAGCCCCACCAAAAGAACCGACCTATCCATATTCATTTCACCAAAAAATCCAAAAGTCAAGATGGCGAAATTTATAAAAAAAACTCTTCAAAGTCGGTCGTTCTAATCAAATCGGGGGCGCAAGAATGTCATCGAAAAATGCCGGACGGACGGACGGACAGACAAAAAGCGGAATGGGTTGATACTTTAGTTTGTGTAAATTTTTGGATTCCACAGAAGGCATGCGGTTTGGTGCGCCTTTGAGGCTTTTTATGCGATATGGTAGGTTCATCTTTACGCCGTTTTTACTGCATTATAGTGTAGAAAAGTTTCTGATTATTGTTGGTCACGGGCATGTTAATGCTTGTATTATTCATCTGTCAAAACATTACGTGCTCTCCGGTCAAAGAAGAATCCTTAAAAGTATTATAAATGCGAAAATTATAAGTTTGAGTGCACGGTTGGCGTAGTGGTATAAGCGGTTGCCTCGCTATTTAACTACGCTGGTGTTGTGGGTTCGATCCCCACACGGGACAAATCTTTGTGTGATCCGCAAAGATTTGTTCTGACTCTGGGTGTGCTTTGTGTGTGTGAAATGTATGTCTGTGAACACCCCCGCGACACAGGAGTAATTAATAGTGCGGAAATCGCTTCAAAAAACAAAAAATTGCTAATAAGGATGTAGTGTATGTTATCTCACACAAACTACTCAACGGATTTACACGAAATTTGGTGTACAGAGACTTTATTGCATTGACTATCACATAGGTTTTTTTTATCGACAAACGTATATAAACGGATTTGAAAAACTTTTGTAATGAAATCAGTATTTCCAGCATTTTTTAAAAAACATAACATCACGCCTATATTACACAGAAAGTTGTGGAATAGATGTACAACACACATTTTATCAGTTATGTTTAGGTCCCATAGGATAGGGGGTGAGCCTATCGTAATCCACCGGGCACAATTTCAACTCCGTGCTGCTATTGTGAATTTCAAGATGGAGAGTTCACAAATAACACTTTGTCCGACTCGGTAATCGAACCCTAGTCCTTGTGGTGAGAGGCACATACGCTAATCACTAGACTATCGAGGCAGTCAATGTTTTAATCTTGATGAAAAAGGCGACTAATTCACAACATTAAATAATTCTAACACCTTCAAAGTAACTTAATTAAAGTTAGAATCGTATTAAAAGTCGATTACTCCGCAATAGGTTCGAAATATCAAAGATGAGGCTAAGCACAGTGCGCAAAAAACTAAAATAGAGAATTAATTGCGATTTATACAGGACACTGCTACTGGTAGCGATAGCAGAACAGGTGGAATACCAGTTTGTGATAATACGTTAGATTTTTTTATGACTGGTGAGTGTTATGGTAGATTTTACAGGCAACCTAACAATTCAAGATTCAATTTAAAAAAATCGGCAGACAAATCTTACTAACTCGGAGCTTAAAACTGTTAAAGGCCGAAAGCTAGCCTAGCTATTCATATAAATGTTATGCTCAGATTTGTTATGATGTACTCGGGCAAATAGTTTAATTAATTACATTTTTGAAATGCTCGTCCTTCTGAGAATTTTCATAGTTTGTCTCGCAGGTAGAAAAAAGCTACATATACCTTTTGAACATTTTAGTAAATGACCTACGGGTGGTAAACGCTAATGCTGTTTATGGATATAAAAAAAAGTTTGTAGATACGATGATACACTAAAACTTGAAAGTACAAAAAATATTTTTATTATTATTTTCTGGTGTTAAAGTGAATCATAAAGCAAACTCTACAAGTGATCACAAAAAAGCTCTTGTTTTTCTTCTAAGACGCACAACCTGTCGCAGAATCGTTTTTATTTAAGCGACTTTGTTTTATTTTTACCACAGTATCGACTCGGGACAAAAAAAAACTCCAAAACAAAAATCAATAAGTACCTTTTTAATTACCGCACAAAAACTCACATCATGGCAATTAAAAAAAACAAATTAAAATAATAATGGCAACAATTACGTGACATATTTGCTGACGGTGGCCGCTGGATTGAATTTTGATGAGTTACAGCCGGCGTCCAACACTCATTATCATTTCACCATAGCAGTGATGCGGTATGAGAGAAAAATGCAGAAGGATAACTTTGAACAAAACTGGCTTATAAATACTTAGTGTTAGTCACCATAACTACATTCACAATGCTTTGAAGCAGCCGTGATGGAATGAATAATTAAGGCATCTTACGATCTTACGTCTTACGATCGTGGGTTCGAATCCTGGCCATTACACCACGGACGTGAACTTCCTCATAGCACAAGCGAATTAAGCTTAGCTGGAGGGGGTTAACAAGAATACTAAGTATTGTAATTTGTATTTTCAAATTAAGTTCAAGTTTTTTTTTAATCTTTAGCAAGGGCACAGTATTGAGACCGTGCTAAAGCATCCTTAAAAGGCTTAATAACTTTCTATTTACAATGTATCTGATACTTTACCCAAAGCTTAAGGCTAGGGCTTTTTTGAACAAGATTGAGGAAGCTGTGTTCTGGTTTAGTGGTGAGAATAGATCGTGAATTTACATGCATAGGAGGCACAAAGTTGTAGGCTTCTTTTATACAATTTACCATAATTTGAAATACATACCGATTTCCTATATATTACTAATATTATGAATGAATTGCGAGAATGTCTGAATCTTTGTTACCTACACAAAAATTACTGGCTGCATGTTGTACAAGTGTAAGAGGGAAAAGATTGTATTTGTATTATTATATACGTGCTTATTTTACTGACTTTCCTGCACAGTGGTAAACCAAACACGTTTGGTTTGAGCGCTCGATATATGAATTGAAACCGCTTCATATCGCTACAATCTGCTGACACTATCTGAGCATTGAGCTTGAGACTTGAAAAATTGTGGCGACCATTTTGAGAGGCTTTCTTTTAAAGTTTTGCGCGATTTGATGGCAAGAGTACAGTATCTGATACATTGTATCTTAGAACTTATATTTTAGCCGACTGCAAGACAAAGGATATGTTTTTACACGTATGTGTCTCAGACTAGTTTTTAGACTTCACAATTTTACATACGGACAGTGAATTAGGGGTTTAGCGTTAGGTGTCAAGTGTTGTAGCCCACGAGAGCAGATTAGTTGACATTTAATACGAGTGAAACTGCGGGGATCAGTTAGTTATTTCGTTTTGAATAGATAAAAAAAATCTGATCTCAACATACCTGAGGACACATCTTGCAGTGGTACTTTCTGGCATGAGCATGTAGAGGCTGCAACTTCGTAGGGCCCTTGCCCAGTGGCTGTGGCACCACGAGGAGCCCGCTACCGGTGTTGGTGCCCCCCACTGGGGATGACGATGAGGAACCTGAAATAAGGAAGGAGATTTGAATTTAAGTTGATGTTGGACTTCTATAAGGATGACAGAAAACGGCACTTGAACGTGCAATTTATTTTTTACCTTAGCAGCTCGAAAATAAGTTCGTTTGTTGTAGTAGTTGTATGAAAACAGCAAAGTTGTGTTTTGCTCACTGCTCGCCTTTTTGAGCTGCTGAGGTGAAAAGTTGTATGTGCGATACGAGACTAAAGTTATTTATATCTCGTGCTTTTGAGTCCCTCAATATGATCAATATTCTTAAAAGAATCACTCGCCTCGCTCGGGGTTTCACAAAAAAATCTTTCGCTAATTCGGGGCTCAAAATTAGCACTCGAAGACAAAACGAACTTTGCTCGCTTGTTGCACAAATAACTATTTGTGGGTATACAATTTGTACGTTTTAAAAGAATACTCAACTTGTCAAGATTTTAAATTTATGGATACCATGCTTAATTACGTTTACTTAGTAATACATAGCAAAACGCTGAATAAGGCTATAGAAAAAACAAATTTTAACACGTACTTTTACTCTGTACCTTAACTAACAGACTGATTTCTCTCTGGTGGACACTTTTCAATGTAATACTGCCTGTCTTGTTGTGTGTATCTTCGATATCAAGATAACTTTTTTAGTATTTATTATTAGCTTCATACAATTTACCTACCAGCTGTTGGCTGTCCACTATATTAGCAGTATTGTGAACCCCTATTTAATCGTTTTAAGGTTTAAATTTGAATAACACCTTGTTAGTGCTCACCGAGACCGTTCAGGGAAACTTTGGGTAACATTTTGATACTTCACCTGCGCGTTGATATATTGGTCAGTGAACCATATTCTTATATGAACGTCATGATACGTACGTCATTAGGTGTTCAAGTAAGCCCAATAATAACTAAATATTATCATAGGTACTTATTTTTTCTAAGAATTTGCTCATAGACTTTTTACTTTAGATAAAACGCCAGTAGCAATTACACTATCCAATGGTCCCAATGACAAGGCCAAATACACACATTCACTCACACCCAGTCTCAGAACAAAATATTTGTGGATCACACAAAGATTTGTCCCATGCGGGGATCGAACCCACAACACCAGTGCAGTGGAGAGTGATATATGATCAAGCCAGTCGTCTGATGACCCCTATCCTATCATCTCTATTAATAAGATACCGACCTGACCGTCCTGGTCCGAGTCCTGCTCCATACAGCATCTGGCTCATGGATTGGTGGTGACCAAGCCTGTCGTCAGTCTTTTGGTGACCTCCTAGGGTGCCATCGCCGGTGCTCATCTTGGCCTGAAACATAATGAAAATAAATTATTGACTAGTTGTATCCAAAAGCACTATTAGTGTACATTAGGGTGGCCCAAAAATATTTTTCTGCACAATGTATTTGATAACTTTATCGTATGAAACAATGTTCTATGCATTGCATAACAATCGGGTAATCGACTTTTTTTTTATTTTATTTTTTTATTCTACGCCCACAGCGAACGAACGTGTAGTCCACCTGATGGTAAGTGGAGTACAGCCCATGGACATCAAAAATCCACAAAATCAGATTATAGATGCGTCGCTGCAGCTGAGGACTACGGTGTTATGCCTCATGTGCCAGTAATTTCATGGCCTGATCTCACCACCAAACCGGAACACAGTAATAGAAGCACTACTATTCGGCGGCAGGTTAAAGGTGAGACGGTGGTGCTGCCGCCCTCGAGCTCATTCACAAGAGCTCTACCACCAGTAAAACTTCCAGGACCTTGTTAGCTTCTACGCATTCAATAATCAATCTAACGAGCCTATTTCCAATTACATTGTAGTTGGCGTCTAGTCCAACGGATTTAGTTGAATATCAGTATTATACGTAGAGCGACTGCCATCCGACCTAAACAGTCCAGTAAATGATACGATACTTTTTGTAGGTGTCAGATTTTTTGGCCTTTGACCACCCGTAACGAATGCCATAGATCTTCAAATGACAACCGGGACAGACGGTTTAACATGCTCTTCAGTTCACATATCCACTGCTGACCGTAGCATACTTACCTGTAGAAACGATCGGTCCAAGCAGCTTCGACTTTTATGTAATTTTCATCATAAGTTTCTATTATCACTAGAAATTCTAGTTGACCACCCGAAGATAAACAACAAAGGGACCAAAAAACAATATAACATGTAATAAATCAACCAACTAACTGTAATACATAATTTAGGACCCTCAAATCAGTACTGTGCTTTAATAAATAAGAGGCGGCGGTCAGTCCGAGACGACAGTGAGTCAGACTTGTGGCTAAATAAATCATTTGTGCGGTGACACACAGACGGAGAGGGCGGCGAACTTTTGTGAAGTTGTATGACCAAATACGAATATCGATTTGTCTTAAACGGGGAGAAATAAAGGTAGTGTGGCACACGCATTTTTACAGGACACGTTCGTAGAGATACACAATTAATCACATAAAATTTAAGTTAAAGAAATTTGCTTCTTTTACAGAAATTGAGTGCATGGTTGGCGTAGTGGTTAAAACGGCCGCCTTGTTGCCTTAAACTGAGCTGGATTGTGGGTTTGATCACCACGCGGGACAAATCTTTGTGTGATCCACAAAGATTAAAAATCTTTGTGTAATCCACAAAGATTTGTACAGACTCTGGGTGGGCTTTGTGTGAACACCACCGCGACACAGGAGTTATTTTTCGTGCGGGCGTAATTTTTTAGTAAAAAACAATGCTTTTCGTAAAGTTTTTACGTCATGAGAATGTTACCATAAAAAATAAAAAGTATTATAAATTAAGCTAAAGTAAATTAAGTATGTGCACTTTGTTCGACACCCTTCAAATTCATGTGTCTTACCTAACTCTAATTTAGGACTTGAGCAGTTGACTCGCTCGGACAGGGGTGAAAACTACCCATAATGATACTTAACGGGTTATGTATTTGTATAGAGTTGTACACTTTTTATTTGACCATGCAAAATTATTTTGTTAGTTTATTCTGAGCTCCATTTTCAGATGTATTAAATAAACCTCATTGGCAGGATAAACATACAGGGTGTATTTTTGAAACGGGGCAGTAAGGGCAAGTACCTTAACCGTTGCAGTTACAGCAAAACGTTCTTAAAAGACCTTCCCTAACTTTTTGGGACATTTTGAACTGCATTCACAGATTTTGTAAAAAACTTACAGTTAGCAAAAAAAATGCAAAAAGTTCAAAATTTCAAGTTATGTTATTATTTACAGCGGAAACTTTGTTGGATTAGGTTAAACCCATATTTTGTATTTTTAGTTTTTTATAGTTCTGTTTGTTTCCCGAATAAATAAAAATAAAATAAAAAATAAAATAAAATATTTTTTTTTTATGCCAATCGATTCTATTTCATGTGGGGATCAAAAAACTCTATGGGACCATTTTAGCTTTCAGTACTAGAAAAGACAGAAATCGCCAAAAACGTTTCCCATACACTTCGGCAACAGAAACGAATTTCTACGATGGTCTAACTTTTTGTTATGGCCTGGAAGTGGGTAGAATTGACTGTAAAGTAAATAAAAAGAATTTTTACCCTCAAATTTCGAATTTGATTCAAAAATCTGTGTGTTATACTTAGTTTCAGCTGAGAAACTTCGTATGAGTTATTAATTAAGGATTTTCGCTAAAATGTCTTCTAATCGTGAAAAAATTGACTTATTAGAAGCGTATTTTGTCAATAATCGAAATGCGGGAGCTGCATTAGTGTGGTACCGCAATAAGTATCCGTTGCGGCATGTGCCAACAAGAAAGGTTATTACAAATCTTTTGAAAAACCTGGAATTGCAGGGTTCTTTCAAAATACGCTTCTAATAAGTCAATTTTTTCACGATTAGAAGACATTTTAGCGAAAATCATTAATTAATTACTCATACGAGGTTTCTCAGCTGAAACTAAGTATAACACACAGATTTTCGAATCAAATTCGAAATTTGAGGGTAAAAATTCTTTTTATTTACTTTAAAGTCAATTCTACCCACTTCCAGGCCATAACAAAAAGTTAGACCATCGTAGAAATTCGTTTCTGTTGCCGAAATGTATGGGAAACGTTTTTGGCGATTTCTGTCTTTTCTAGTACTGAAAGCTAAAATGGTCCCATAGAGTTTTTTGATCCCCACATGAAATAGAATCGATTGGCATAAAAAAAAATTTTTTGAACTTTTTGCATTTTTTTTGCTAACTGTAAGTTTTTTACAAAATCTGTGAATGCAGTTCAAAATGTCCCAAAAAGTTAGGGAAGGTCTTTTAAGAACGTTTTGCTGTAACTGCAACGGTTAAGGTACTTGCCCTTACTGCCCCGTTTCAAAAATACACCCTGTATAACCCACACAAATAAACAAATAACAATATTTTAAAATAATAAATACAACATTTAACACAAGTAAAATTTAACCATATAGAACAGAAAGAAATAAAGAACAGGATGTTTAGGAAAATTAAAAAAATAACAATCACCGAAATAACAAATACAACACTTTATTTAAACCATATAGAGCAGACAGAAACAAATAAAAATATTTTAAAATAATAAATACAACATTTAATACAAGTAAAATTAAACCAATTAAAAAATAATACAAAGAAATAAAGAACAGGATGTTTAGGCAAATTAAAAAAATAACTTTACTGAAAACAATAAATAAATAAAGATATACAAGGTCTGTGATCAAACCGTGAAACCGTGACAAACATTAAAAAAAAAAAGTCTGTGTTCTTTTTTCAAGTGTAACTTGTGTCACATCAGATACTAGCACTTAGTGTTTTAGTTTGAAAAATATAATGCTATTAAGGTCTAATGACATAAAATTAGTTGGTCTGCTACCAAGAAACCAAAATACATGATAATCTGCTCTACTCAATATTACCGCACTTGGGGTAGTGCAGTTGGATAAAAATAGGTGACTACGTATAATAAAGGCAATGCAAGCACTATACCCTTTTAAAATAAATAACAGTGTGTACAATCATACATTTTATAACCTTAGTGCTCAGTGGTTCGATGCCCAGGTCACGGAAAAATATTGTAATTTATGAACATTCCGTTATAAGCAGCACGGAGTTAGAATTGTGCTCGGTAATTGGCTAACCCCTATCCCATGGGACCTAAACATAACGGGTGAAGTGTGGGTGTTGTACACCTCTGCCACACCCTTCTGGGTAATATAGGCGTGATGTTGTTATGTACTGTTATTTTATTACAGGTTTTATCATCTCTATAACTATTCATAAATTAACTCTGCAAATGTCATGGGTCTAAAACTAATATTTTACTAACTCGGGGTCGATCGGTCATAACTCGAGGCGCTGGTGGGACAATAGTAAAGGTTTGCTCACAAATCATGTGGAACTAACGAATGGGTAACAGTGTTATAACTACTTGTTTATTTTGAGAAAGCTTTACAAGAGATATTTTTAATAGGTGATAATTCTGGTTGTAACTTTTTTAATAGTTTCTTATCTTTCATCATATTTAAAACACTAATTGAATCTAGCAGAAATACAACTAGGCAGGACGGTTTGATGCCCCCTGGCTGATCCGCTCCGCCGCCGGCGAGCTGGGCGGCGAAGGCGCGCGTACGCCGCGAGCCTAATGCCGCCCTAAGCGAGGCCGCGGGCGGTGGAGGGGGTTTTCCGCCGCCCGCTGATGCCTTCCGCGACGGAGTGACGTCCTGGGTGTGCCCGGGGCGTCGCTACGAGAGTAGGACTGAGTAGAGTCGGGTGCCCGGTCAGTGGTCGGACTGGGCACGGTCGCCGCGGCGAGCCCTGTGGATTTAAGATCGATCCAGGGCTCGCCGACCCACCATCTTTCGGCGACGAGGGCACACCGCGGGGTTTTAGTGGGTATTCTGTGCCGTTTAACATCGTAGGCACGGGAGTCCCACATAGCCACTCTGCCCGTCCCCCTACGGGTAGGGTGGTATGCGTAAATGCATTTTCCCGCGAAAAAAAAAAAAAAAAAAGGACGGTTTGATGCAAGAATAAAAATAACTAATGATTCGATATAGTACAGTTTTTTCATAAAGGTACCAAATATTGATATAGTAAAAAGAAAAAATGTGCAAATAGCGCTTACACTAATAGAATTACAGGCACAGACGCAAAAAAAAATACTTCACGAAATAAATATCATCTTATTATATTTTCACAATATGCATGTTGATTAAAATTTTAACAAAAATTTTAAATACAATTAATTAGAAAGACGAAATATTTGTTCGTTTGTTTGTTTAGGCTAGGCTCCAAAACTACAGGATTGATCTCGACGAAAATTGGTGTAGAAATAGTTCAAAACCTCAAAGAAAACATAGACTACTTTTTATTAAAATACTATACTTCAGACAACGAAACGAGATAATTTTCATGATTTACAATTAAAATCCAATTCACAGGCCATAAAGTTTAATTTCTATTGCAATTGAGATTGTTTAGGACATTTTAACAGTTTTTATTATACGAAAATCAACTTGAAAAACAAAACAATAGAATTTATATTCGTGTGATTTGTAATAACATAAATTTATCTTGTTTCGTAGGCTTTAGTATAGACAGGCAGAGCCGCGTACGGAAGTTATTAATAAACAAAACAGTGACTTTTAAAATAGCATAGTAATAAACTGCTATTTTAAAAATGCACTGTCAATCTTTGTCTATTTTTACCCAACAAGTAAAAATCAATGAGAGTTCATACGAGTTCTTTTATAAATTGGTAATAGTCTAACAACCTTATTACCGACCATTACCCGGTAAACCGCTTATTTTTAGATTCTGCTATTTGTGTCAAAGGTAATTTACCTTTTACTTTACTGAAGCAAAAATTGTACGAAGATTTTCCTAGACTGTTTATTGATTGGTTTCCTTCTTGTTTATTATCGACTTTTGAGTTTATATATTGACTTAGAAACAGTCGAAAGAATACCAAGAAACAGTTGAAAAAGGTATGGGAACGGCAGGATTTGAACTTGCGACCTTACTGCACACCGGGCAGCCGTTTTAGCCATCCAGCTACGGTCGCCTCTTACCAGATCCCTCTTTCAAATCCTGCCGGTCCCATATCTTTTTCAACTGTTTCTTTGTATAATTTGCTAAGCATAGCTAAATGCTATAAATATAATCAATTAGAAGTCGAAAGAATTTCGGAATTGAAGCGGTGTGAACCCGCGACTATGGGATTCTGTCGTATCACTCTCTCAAACTTAGCTATCATAGGCACACTCCAAATCTACGAATCTTTTAATCGTATGATGCACGTCTTTCTGGCTATCGACTGTTTCTTAGTATTAGATTGCTAAGCATGGCTAAGACATCTACGATAACACCTCTGTCTATAGCCAGGTCTCAAGCGAACAAAATAAATAAATAAAAATCTCAAAACTTACACACAACGCCATCTAGTCCCAAACAAAGCAGAGCTTGTGCTGTGGGTACTAGAATAACTGATACTTATACATATATACTTTTCTTTTTCTAAATACATACTTATTACATATAGAAACACCCAGACTAAGACAAACCTAAATTATTCTGTTGGAGATTCAAAAAAATCAAGCGATTTGTCTGCAGATGTTAGATGATGCACGTTTTTGAGTTGCAGAGAACAGGCCTAAACTTGCAAACCTGACGTTAAATTGTCATATCACTGTTTTTAGCTGGTTGGTCAGTACTTCCTATATATTTATTTCTATCCAAAACTAAACGTCCAAAACTAACAAACATAAATCAACAAGTATCCAGAGGTCCCGCGAATTAATTTACTTGAGATAACGCCTTTACCGACGGGATGTGAAATTTAATTTCGGTATTAAGAACAATTTCACCAGCCAAGTTCAAAGCTGAGTTGCGGGTCGGTCTTTCTGTCCCGTTCAAATATTGAATGGGAAAAAGAGAGAGTATAAATAGGGTTCAGCTTTAACCTCGGTTTCATATGTTGGTGTATTTGGGCCTTAATCGCAGGATAGAGGGTTGAATTGTTGCACTATAACTATGTGGGGATGAAATTAATATTTGTGTCCGATAGCCCCTTCGGTGGTAAAGGGGTAAGTTATCGGAAAAGTAATTTGGTTTTAACGTTGTAATTATATCCTGTATAAGTTATCTACTATTAAATAATTTCATCACGCGCTTTTTGATTTGGTACGTGATCGTTATTGAAGACGTTTCTGGACTCGAAATTTGATTTATTTGTAAATGCTGAAGTGTATTATGACATATGGTACATTTATACGTATATGTTTGTTCTTTCCGTTTTTGAACTGAAACAACTGAGGCAATCTTAATCAGAAATGACACTGATTTAGTTGCCTGCCTCGGGTAAGATATAGGATGGAATTAATAACAAATATTTTAGATATCATGATATGTGTTGTGTGGTATGATCACCTTATACAAAGTAAGATAATTTTCCAAACAAAAAACCGACTTCAACTACAAAAATGCACTAAAAAGTAAGAAATACTTAAGTAATATTCAACGTCTCGGCCTTAAAGTGCCTATATTTAAATAATTATCCCCGTACTCCTTACCGTTGAGGAGGGGTGCATGAAAGGAGCCTCCCCGAGTGACGTACACAACAATTCCCTACGTCCGGCGCACCCTGGGCAATTCGCGAGTTCTCCAAAGCGAATTGGCTAATCCTTTCACCACGATGGCAAGTCAAATTAAAATCTGACTTAGCCATCGACACGACGAAGAAGAAGACCGTTGAGGAGTTATACCCTCCAACATCAGCTCAGCAACATGAAATGCTGACTGCTTGAAGCAAATATCCGAGTAGCTTTAGATTATAAACGAAAAACCATATAGAAGCCCTTAAAATTTGAGGGTTACCCTCAATTTCTCTAGGATCCAATGATCAGATCGTGACCTGATGAGCATAGAACCACATGACAAGTAAACTCATTTAGATAAAATATATTTTTTCAAATCGGTCCAGGCATCTTCAAGTATTTGGCGAAAAAATACAATCGAAATGCTTTTTTATTGAAGTTGGTTAATAAGACGATAAAATACTAATGTCAGAATCTGTCTCGTACGGTGTCAGTATAATTGAAACCTAATTAAAGTCTGCGTGATGAAATTATACGCTCAAAAAGTTTGCTTAGCGAATTAAACAAGCAAATATTCATTCTTGTATTGCATGATAGTATTGAGTTCGAGGCGTTCGAAAACTAACTAATGTTAATATTAACGATTCACACAAACTTAACCGTTACGGTTGAGATAGAGGTTTTAAATTAAAATTTATAGTTATTATTTCTCTTTTAAAGTATTCTCTGTAAGTACAATACTTTACTTCGCAAATAATAATCTGTTGCACAAAATACACAGCCAATGAAGATTTATGCACTTATAAATCACCGATAGCTGCATAAAAGCTACAAAGTATATAGGTCAAAATATTCTTCGAAAGTTTTATGTTCCGCCGTAAAAACCGGGCGATATAACCCAAAGTCATGTTGAGACGAAATTCTTTAGTGCACCGCCATCTATCGGCAGCTAATGGCGACTTTTGACACAAACTGCTTCGGGTAACAAACAACTAGTGTGTTTTTTGACCCACTTCGCCATTTTAGGGTTAGAGGAAGTAGCTAATGCCTTTTTATTTAAAACTTGAACTTTATTTAAGTACAATGGATGTAATATTTTAAAATTCTGTACATTTTCTTGTGATACGTATAATTTATAAAAGTGGCTATATTTCTCATGAAACTTTATACACTATAAAAATAATGTGTATTGCTTTTACTGAACTTAGTAGCCAAAGATATTTGAAAGAAATGGTTCTCAATTTTATTTTTATGTATTAAGAAGTTTAAAAGTGTGATATTGGGCTGCTGTTAATTTTTTATGAGACCCATTATTAAAAAAGACAGAGATAACAATCTTTGTCTTTTTTAATTGTGATAAATAAAACAAGTATCAACATTTCTCTCCAAAACTTGGAAGTGTTTTTTTGGTTGTATAAAATTATCACTAGAGAAAACATCTCCTACAGCTAAAAAGTGGTTTTCTACTATGTCTCTCAGTACGGTGACTATGGCCTGAAATTACCAGTTAGAAAATAGGGCTTAGGGCTAGTTTCTTTCATCAGTTCTGAAATAGTCATCGATAGTCTATTCGGAACTTTTTTGACAGATAAAACGTCAGATGTGTATGAAAATTTATAGAACTAACCAACAGTGAACTATTCGAATATTTATCAGAATCTAGTGAATTGGGCCTTACGGTGTTTTTTTTTTGAAAAATCTTTTTTTTTTACAGATAAACCAGACACTATCAGATGAATTGGTACAGATGACGTAAAAATCTGAAATAATGGCCAGTCACCACAATACTTCAAGTACTGTTTTAAACAAAAGTTTTAAGAACTCATCCAACGTATTTCTATCCAAAATTGTCTGAAACATTTGACGCAGTCCTACAAGAGCGTCACAATTAAGATCGCCAAAACGCGAGATCAAAATAACGAATGTGGGCGTTTCGCTGCGGGCGACAGTTGCAAATGAACGTCTTTTGTCATAGCTGAGATGTGTTCCTGTCCCAGTGTGGGGACTCGCCCCCTCATAAGTATGGTGCTTTTCGAAATCTGTGTCGGCATTAAGGGGATGACCACGGCTGATTTTTGACATTTAAATAATGCTGTGAGTGACCACAGTTGGATTTAGTAAATCAGATGAGTTCCACGTATGGGGTCACCTGTGTTAGTTTTTAGAGCATGACCACGGCTGATTTTTGTCATTTAAATAATAACTGACCACTGATGGCTCTAGTACAGTATTTTTATTTTGTGTGAAAATTAACATTCCTATATCCAATTGAAGCAATTTGACTTCAGAGATGACTTCATAAATCTTGCAATTTAACATCTTTTGTCAAAGCTGATAAATATTCTATTGTGGAAACAAGCCCTTGCATAAGTTTGGTGCTTTTTGGAATCTGAATCAGCATTGAGGTGTCTCGCCCACGACTGATAAATTGGTGACCGATTTCGTGTTAAAGAAAAATAGAACGTTCGGCACGTATGCAGTAACGCTCACGTCCTATAATAAAATCGGTCAAAAATAGTATGAAATGAAAGGGTGGTCCGATTTTATTGGTTTTACAAAGATTCGGTAGTGGGCTTTTTATTATATATTCATTTTAATAACGGCATAAATGACCGTAGTTGAATTCCATATAGAATCCATATTATTTTATGTGAAGACAGTCACACACATGTTACAACATGAAATTAACTTGACGAGTAATTACATGCATACTTACTTATTAGTTATAAAATTGATTATAATCAATTTTATAACTATACAAAGTAGTATTATGGCATTTAGTATGCCGACAATTGAAGATGACTGTAGCTCAATCTACACAAAACCACACTTTAACCCCCTTTAACTTATTTCTACTTCTACGTACAAACAAGTGACCACAGTTAAACATAATTTTCTACAAAGACCAAAACAACTACTTAAAATGTCTACGAAACTAACTACTAATATTAAATGAGCATCTTTTAGACATCTACTACTACTTTAAAATAAAAAGGAAACAGTTTTAATAAATCTTTCGCTACACGGACCACAACTGAAACTAAAATACACTTCTAAATCTACAAGACCACATCTTCTACAAGATAGACCACATCTTCTACTACATAGACCACAGGTGAATACTACGACCACACTACGATCTCACCTCATAGCCTTGTTTGATGGCCATGGCACCTCGTGGTCGAGACCACGCGGCGTATTCCAGGCCATCTTTCTGTTGGCAGTGCTGTTGGACAAATAATTTAAGGATTATTTAGGAGATAAGGTTCTGAAGTAAGATTAAAGTCGTTGTCGACTCTCTCTAGCCAGTTGTAACGTCCTGACAGATCAAATTTGCTAGGTTCTTTTGTAAGTTTATAAGTACACAAGTAGTAAGTATCTTTACTCGACTTTGAAGTGTTTAATCTCTTAATGCATCATGCTTGGAAGTTGTTTTAGTTAAGTTTTACAATGGACGAGTCTTCATAATATGGAATATGAGAATGAGTCTGAGTCCAAAAAAAATTAATATGCTTGTTCTACATGGGTCTAAAACATACTTTTATCGGTTAAGTTGGATTTATATATTTTATCAACACTTTTAGAAATAATAAGCTTGATGTTATAGTTTAAAAATGTCGGCTCTAAGGCTTCATCGCTTAGGAAACTCAAGAAAATGGATCAATGATATTTCACTTAGCCAAATGGTACCTGTTTCCGACTCACATTCTAGCAATCTCTTCTACCCTATTCAAGATATAAACTACATATATCTACAGCTTTAACTACAATTTTCTCACGAATTTCCAGCATTACAACGTAATAAAAGACAATAATCTTTAAAATAACAGTACAATAGCCATATTTTCCCGTTATAGTGGGTACCTAATGCTCCTAGCGACGCACTAACATATATGTTTCTATATGTATGTCTAGAAAACGATTTTTATATCCCTGACCCAGCCAACATATAAAATGTTAGTCCTAAACTGGTTTTGCGTCTTTTTCTTGCTAGGTAAGTGAGAAAGAGAGGGGGAACGCACGTGTGACGTCGGTGAAGACTTATATGTATGTACGTTCAGGGAAATGTCTGAAGGCGTGGAGAGGGCTTAGGGTGATATTTTTTGGGATTAACTGCTTGGGTAAATGTTTGGAAACTTAATGCAAAGTTGGACGTGCGATGCGGAGCTGGATGGACTGAAATATAAGTATATTTAGCATTTAGCTAAATCTGTTAGATATTTCGTTATCTAGACAAATTTCACTCTGAAGAGTTAACATAAATTTTAAAAAAATTTAATGTAAGTTAGCCAATCTTAGATCAAATATGCAAAAGGCTGAACTTTAATTTATGGTATCTTATAGTATTTTAAAGTTATTTTAAATACGTGAATATTATGGGTTATATCCTGACTGCCTCTAACTTGAATTTATTTTTTATAACGCGTGACTCTTTTTCAGGAAGAGTCAAGCATAATAAATACCTTTACTTGACAATTTGAAAGTTTTACGGTTATAGAATTAAATGTATGAAAATTATACAAAAATAATAAAAACTTACAATAAATACATTGAACGACTGATAATGAAAATTTAAACTAAATGATTTATCTTTCAGTGTAATTAAAAAAAAATGTAATGATTTTAGTGCTTTAAAAATGTACTATTACTTAAAACCAGACAGATTTTAACGAAGTTGAAATAATTTCCAAGCCTTTAAATTGACCTTGGGTAAATTCGATACGAAAAACAATCCCTTCAAAAAAAACTTTAGCAACCTAAACCACTCTCCATACCACTTGTGTTCCCGAGAAAAGCCCGCGACACGAGTATTTTTCTTAACACCCACATGTGTGCAGCACACATACGTAATACATGTGTGTGTCTGTGAATGTGTATATGTGTGTGAGCGCCTTGGGTAGTAAAATATTATGCTGTCGGGCTTGAAATAACATTGTATAGATAATCAATAACAGCAGAGTTTTATGTTAGATCCTGAATTTCAGGGCGTTATGTCTGGGATAGTAGCCTTGATCTTTTTTAGGATTTAGGCTATCCTTCATTCAGAAAGTTTGGCCACTGTTTACCTTTCATTGTAAAGGGACAAAATAGCCAAATTTTAATTATACTATAACATAACATTACGCTTATATTACCAAGAATTGTATAGCAATGCTGTATGACACTGACATTTCACTTGTTACGATGAGTTTATAATAAATGGTTCATTTATTCTAGATTCCTTTCTGCTATTACCATGGTAAATGAATCTAAATCTAGTTGGTGGTAAGTTGTACATTGGTTCAAATTGACACACGAATCAAATTGAAAATTGTATTTGCGTCAATTGCAGTTGCAGCTCCCTGATTGAACAATAATGTTTGAGAAGTTAAGTGTATGTTTACTAACAATTAAAAATATAGTTTTTTACTATCTCGTTGGTATAGTGGATAGCGTAAGCTGAGCAAAAGTGATCTAAACCAACGACCTCTCGAACGCTAGTCCGATGCCTTATTCAATACATCAGGGTAGCTTATCGCAAGGGGCTAGCATAACCAGCCCGAGATAGATTTTGTCATATTTTTGTATAGGGAAACATGACAAAAACGTGGCAAATTATATTTTGCGCTCGTTATAATAACCTGGCTGAAATATCTTAAAAAAATAATAATTTAAAAAAAACTAAAAACAAAAAAAGCGTGGGTTGCTCGATAGACGAAAAATATGGCACAGAGCGGCCCACGCTTTTTTCAGCTTATACCTATTAGGAATTATTTTTCACTTTTTAGTTAGAAGTACTTTAAAAGCGTGTTTTTTAGTTTTTTTAACCTATTATTTATTTTCTACTTTTTAGTTTGGTTTATTTATAAGAGCGTTTTTTCTTTTTTTTTTTCGAATTATTGCATTGTCATCGATCTTTGACAGGTGTGCAAGATTTTAATGAAACCTGTCCGTTTAAAGTGGGTCAAAATCAAGTCCAAAGGAGTCGGTTACATACATACATACAGGGTGAAGCTTATATAAGCGTGTTAAAAATACAACATTTTTTAAGCTTAATCCTAAAACGTTATATCGCGGGGTGCGCGTAGCTTGAGTAACTATAAAACTATAATTTTAAGTGTGACTTTCTTCAGAGCGCTCTTTTGATTTATATTTATACTGCAAAAGGCTTATAACATCTGCTTTAAGAAAATTGGATACATGGTTACCTAGGTGATATCAAAGACAGACTAAAGAAAGAACTAAAGAAGCCCTTTGTACTTTCTTGCAAACGCTAATAATAGAAAATATTTGAGATTTTTACCAAAGCAACAGATTTTATATTATGTCACAGTTCGAAGTGATCCTATAAGTAATCAATATCTTCATTCATACGGAGTTGGAATCGTGCCCGGTGGATAGCGATAGGCTCACCCTCTATCCCATGGGACCGTGGACCCTAACGTGTGAAATGAGGGTGTTGTACACCTCTGCCACACCCTTCTAGGTAATATAGGCGTGATGTTATGTTATGTTATATCAACATTTCTTGGAAGGTGTAATTTATGTTTTCTTTTATTGTATAATATTCAAAATCTATATAATTTAATATGCTGATTAAAAGTAGCCTTTAAATTATTTCTGAAGTCTGTTACTTTCTTCAGACCAATTTTTTTAAGATTGGTAAGTTACTAAGTTTTTTGGGTACAAAAACCAAAAAACTTTCATGATTATAATATTAGTAAAGATTTATTTATGAGACTTTATATTAGACTACATTATACATAATATATATTGATTTATTATTAGACTACAGATGATTTTTTTTTTATACTACGCCCGCAGCGAACGAACGTATAGTCCACCTGATGGTAAGTGGAGTACAGCTCATGCTCATGGACATCAACAATCCACAAAAGCAGATTATAGATGCGTCGCTGCAGCTGAGGATTACGGTGATATGCCTCTTGTGCCAGTAATTTCAGGGCCTGATCTCACCACCAAACCGGAACACAGTAATAGAAGCATTACTATTTGGCGGCAGGTTAAAGGTGAGACGGTGGTGCTGCTGATTAAAATTATGAGAAATTTAAGCTTTGTTTCATTAGTTAATGATCAATTTTAAATTTTCCAAAGTTTTACCGAAACCAAAAAAAGTCGTTTAAATCTCATGAATTTTCTTTTGTGGCAAATAAGGATAATAGAATAACGTCTGAATTGTGGAATGATAAAACGTTTTAACGTGTGAAGCATCCAAACTCTATTTGTGTGCGTCCATTTGTCACTCCCGTCTCGGGAACAGACGGAAGAAGACGATTTTCTCTATGATTGTACGTTATGCGACAAAATGTTTTTTTTTAATTCTTTTAAAAAGAACCGAGAGGCAGAGATGGTTTTAAAATAATTGCATTATTAATACAGCCATTTTTCTTGGTTGTGCAAAAAGGTAATAAAATGATTTAAGTATAATATTCTGTTAATCATAGCAACTTGTTTAAACTAATATAACAAAGCGGAAAGATTGGAATCTGTGTTTATTACAACTTAACTCAAAAATTGTTGGACCGATTTCAATATTTTTTTTCTAGATTATTCCCGAGTAACATTAGCTGTTTTTTATTATCGAGATTAATTGGCCATTCAAAATGATAAAAAGCAATATTTTGTCGCGGGCGAGTTTTTGTTATTTAGACTCAAAAAGATAATTTTCCAGTGTGATAAATAAACATAATAATAATATTATAGTACCTTTAATAATATAATATTAGCGTTAAGATACGGTTTAATTTAGTTTTCTTGAGTTTCTCATAACGATTTAATAAAACCGTACATAGAATTTCAGTTTATATGCGCACTGCGACAGAAATATGATCATTTTTTATGAAACTATAAATTCAACGTAGTTGACGTAGTAGTTAGTTGTCATAAAAAATATAAAACAATATTTTTATATTTTACGGCATCCTATCCAAGGAATAAAATTATGTTTCCAATAACTATAAAATACATAAACATTTTTTTTATTTTCTTTAAGCATAAATGTGATCCACATTTAAGAAAACTGCCTTTGTTTTTTACTTTTTAAAAGCTGCCTATTCTTTTTTTTTAAATACATAACCAATTGTTTTTCTGATATTGCCAAGTTAGTTTGAACATAAAGGTTAACATTTTTTCAAAAACCAAAAAGAGTTACAACAATTTTTTTCAGCAATTTTCTTAAACAATTTTGCACATGTCTGTACACACAGTGGGTGTGTATGTGATTGATCGCGCCAATCGTGACGTCATCGTTGCCTGTCTCTGCCCACCCCGCCACCGCTATTTATCTTCAAGCCACTAGATTATCACAGATTAGACGTTTGAGACACGCTGTCACTATCGGATTTTGGTTAAGATTTTCTGGAAGAACGGTGGTACCCAGGCAAAATGTTTTAAAATTAGAGGCATAGAAATAAGTGATAAATTAGTTGTCTTAAAAATAAAGGTAAATTTGAATTTTTTACATTAGATAGAACGCCAGAAGCAATTACACTATCCAATGGTCCCAATAACAAGGCCAAATACACACATTTATTCACACAAGCACACCCAGTCTCAGAACAAATCTTTGAGAAACACAAAGATTTGTCCCATGTGCGGATCGAACCCACAACACCAGTGCAGTGGAGAGCAGCGAGGCGACCGCTTAAACCACTACACCACACGTGCAGACAAAGTAAGTACGTAGTATTAGAACGTCTTATAAGTAATAAGTGTCTCTTAAGTAATAAGTGTCTCTTAAGTTTATTTAGTACTTCTAAGATTCCATTGGAAGGGGTGATAGTGATCCTAAGACTGAGATCAAGTGAACAATTACTAACAACACATATCATAATATAACATCGCGCTTAAATTACCCAGAAGGGTGTTTAGAGGTGTATATCACCCACACTTCATCTGTTATGTTTCATGTGATAGAAGGTGAACCCATCGCCACCCAGCGAGCACAATTCCAACTCCGTGCTGCTATTGAGAATTTTCTGATGAAAAAATCCACTTTAACAATTTTGCCCGACCCCGGAATCGACCTACCCGTGAGAAGCGCATACGCTAACCACTATACTAAATCAACGAGGTAGCAAAAAGTTGTTAGTTTTAACGTCAGAATCATTAAAACAGATGCAGATACAAAACAGATTACGCCAGAAAAGTTCATTTCGAAAACACATACTTATAGTTTCTTAATGCCTAGAAAAGTTTTCCCAAAGTATTCTCTATAAGTTAGCAATATGTTAATGCTCCCCTAAGACAGCATCTATCAAACACAGTGCACCACATCACTGGCGGCACATCCGTCTACGTCAGTCGCAGGGTGACGCCTTCTATCGACCAGGGCAAATGAATAAGTTGGTTGAAGGCATGCAAGGTCTACTTTGTAAATTTCTGGCCCAAACATGATCTCTAAGTTGAAGAAATCTTTAACCAACTAGCTGTTGGCCGCGAATTCGTTATAATAACCATTTACACGCGTTATTTTATATCTTAGTACTCTGCTCCCATAGCGGGTTCTTTTGTAGTCGTAGCGTGATGATAGATAGACTATAGCCTCCCTCAATAAATTCAGACCAGTCCATGAGGTATTGAACCAAACAAACAAACAATGTCTTCAGTTTCATATCATTAGTCTGATGTCTAACCTAAATCAAAGACAATAGCTAGCTCTTTTTTAACTTTTTAAACTTACGCGTTGCATGATTAAGTAAAATCTTACGGAATTATCGCGATCATGCATTATTTACCTTTTAGGCTTGACGTTTCGGCAGACAGATTACACTGGCCATTAGGTTTTATACTACCTCTTTTTTTTTGGAGCTAGATTATACAGCCCAGGTACAAAATCTTCTAAATATATTGGTGTCAAACATGGAGGTAACAGAACAAGAAAAAGTCTTACTCAGAAAATTCAGCTTCGAATATTCAAACGCTACATGTTCTAACAACAAACAATATCTACATCATCCAAATTTCGTATAATAAGATAAGACTAAGATATTCTCATAGAACTTGCAATTCGCATACACTTGTGATGCACGATGATCTGGCGCTTTGCCACTATTAAAACTTTGCGGAGGCACTTTGAAACTCACTTTCCTCTAAGATTTCCTGTGTCATGGTTAATTTTAAGACATTGGTTTAGGAGATAGCGCCTACTTGTGAAGTTTTGGCATACTCTGTACAAAATGTAATTCACAAATTATTATTTATGGATTTGACATTTTGGAGTTCTATTTGTTTCTCTGATTTTGGTACAGAGTATAGACCAATCTATTCATATTCGATTCGACAAAAAAAAATCATTTACATTTTGTTTTAATTTACCTAGTTTGTTTAAACTGATACCAATTGATACTCGCTACAATTTTTAATGAAATTCGAAATTTGTTGTTTTGCAAAATTATACTTTAACGTTTTGCAATGTCTGCCCGAAATTAGTACAAAGGTGAATCATTTATTAATTGATCTGATAGTACATAGAATAATACGAATTTATGCAGTGATTGTAGATTTTAACCTCTCATATTGACACGACTACAAAGAGTCACATATACGGATTCGTCGCATTCCACGGGTCCGGTAACTCTTTATAGAGTAGAGTATTCTTTATTGTACACCAAAAATATACAGTTTGACAATACAAATACAACTTAAAAATATTTTCAAATGCACAATGGGCGGCCTTATCGCTAAAAAGCATTTTCTTACAGGCAACCTTTGGATGGATAAAAAGATAGTTTGTGTTGCAGGCAATATATAGGGCAGTTGGTGTATAAAAATAAAAATCGAAATAAGTCTTATAGCTAATATTTACAAAAACAGAGATATCCTAATTTCAATATTTACACATATCTTACAATAGTTATACACATTATAAACAACATATAGTTAGATATAATAACATATACACAAATACTTAATAAATATATAATAATATATAAATAAATATATAATTACATATATATATAAATACTATAAAAGATAGGAGAAATACAGTTTTACTCAAATCTGCTAATATAATTAATACCTTCACATAGCGTTATAAATAGTAGCTTACAACCTATTCTTAGACCTATAAAATAAACACGAAAAATAGGTCAAACAGTTTCAGAGGCGTTCGATAGCTTACACTGTTACACGAGATTCTAAAAAACAAACAAAGATAGTCAATCATATAAACTGACCGCTCATCTTCTAAACTTCCATCACTGTATCACATAACTAGCACGTCACATCACAGTCTGATAGCATCGTGTGTGACATTGAGTGATACGAGATTACCCGGCTCCGGGTAACCACGGATTACCCGGTCAAAGCGGGGAAGTTCTTTACCTAATTGATGTTTTGTTCAAACGGGGAAAGTTAAAAATGGTTGGCATATTTATTTTTTATTTTGTTGTGTTACGAAGTATGGCATGATTTATAGCTTGACATTTTCATGGATCTTTTTGTGTATATTTGATAGTTCTGAGAGTATAAGGTAAGCTAGTTTTATAGACGAAAAAATTAGAGGAAGTTCTCATTTTGAAGATAAATGCCACATCTCTATGTGCCACGCGTGAAACAGCTAGTATTTTAATACAACATGACATAACATCACGCCTATATTACCCAGAAGGCTGTGGCAGAGGTGTACAATACCCACATTTCACCTGTTAGGTTAAGATCCCACGGGATATTGAATTAAATAATGATAACAAATTTAGTTTTGAGTATTTTAGTTAGCTACAACAATTTAAATACTGCAATGTAATGTTTGCATCAACCATTGTAAAGTCAAAAACTACTACGCACTAATAATTATTAAAATATCTATGAACTGCGAGTGGCTCCCTTAAACATTACGAAGTGCAATAGGAGGGACAATCGGTAACGTAATCTCATACAAAATGACGATGGCTGTATCTTCTACATTTTGCATCACAATGTTAAAGTTATTGCACAGCCAATTTAAAACATCATTATCTATGTCCCTTCGATCTCATATGTTATCAGTAGTATGCCTTTTTTTAGAAATTATAGGTATCTAAATATCCGTAGTTTTGAACGGCCATATGCCGAGTATAATTAGATTACTTTTTTTAAGTCTACAACCATTTAAGACCAAGCGAACTTTAATATTCATTCATTTAGAAATTGTTTCACAAAAACAAAATAAAAGTAAACAGTTTTCACCATTAGCTACTCGTATATTTATAAATTCACATTTAATCATCATCCCTCCTAACCTATAAGGATAAACAGAAACAGGCGCAAAGTAAACGGGCAAGGAAAAGTCTAAGGGTTTGTACACACTGAAACAAATTAACGAGATGAGCCGTGTCTGTCGCCGACCTAAGATGGATGGCGTAATGTGACGGCTCGCTACGACGAATTTGCGAAAAGAATTTTTGTATTGTATTTGTGTGCTGAAAACGAATGCTGTTAAATAGCAATGCTGTTTTCAATACAGTGTTGTAGTGTTGTTTTTAATGGGTCATTGGTAAAGGTTTGTATCAGCTTATTTGCAAAGAGTACTTAATGAATATGGAGAGGAAACTAAAAGAAATATCTATGCAAATTAGTCTGCCCAAACTCTCTGGAGGGGTGGGGAGGGGGGGTATGATATGCAAGAGCAGCGCTCTTCCACATTTGGCAGCGGGAGACGTCTAACAATGACTAGTCCTTTTGGTTTAATTGTCCAAAAGTATTTGTGATCTAGCTCGACATTGGTAACACCGTATGTATAATTTGAAGCCAAAAATTAAGAATCCTGAAATCACTATAATTAAATGACTTTAGATATTACCCTATTTTCCTAACGGAAAATCTCAAATAACACTTTTTTAGACCAAGAACTCTAACATCAAATCGGTGATCTGGTACCTACAGCTTCCTTAGCATGGTTTGCCGCTCATGACATTTAGATTTGACTATGACGTAGTTATCAACATAGAGACGTCTATTTCTTTTGTCCTTTGACGTTTCTTATTACGTTGTCACGTTAATAACTACGTCAAACCCTGGTCCGAAACGCTTATTTTTAAACTTCATAAGCATTATCTTTTAAACTTACGCGTTGCATGTTTAAGTAAAATCTAACGGGAATTAACGTGATTGCATTATTTACCTTTGAGGCTTGACGTTTTGGCAGACATATTACACTGGCCGTGGTCGCAAGCAGGCCCAAGCTTCATAAGCATTTTTTTTTTGCCAAAGTCAGAGCCGGCCCGAATGACATTTAGCGCGCTTCCATCGACATTTTCACGTTAGCGATTAGGACCTTAGCAGTAGACGCGCCTTCATCTCGAGATTGGCCGTGCTAAGCGGGCTGTTGGTCGTGCTTACTCCTTACAAAAGAGTTTTCTCCTCACAGTGTAGTGTACACACTGTCCGGCTCCTTCAATCATTCGTAGTACATAGCCGTGTAATAGTGTTAATAAGGTAGCGTTTCTAAACGATTGATTACTCATTGTCTCGTCACAACGGATGGACGTAGATCCTTATATGGAAGTCATTGTATTGCTAGCTCGTAATTATATTTCTCTTCATGTAATAATTGTTGATTTGTGCGTTTGTAATTAGTGATTGTTAATTATTTTAAAAAAAGCTAGAAATAAAACTGAACATAAACAACTATTATGTCATTTATGTCATTTAATTTAACTTGATTCAGATACTGAAAAATATTTTAATTAAAACGACTTGTTACCTGTACAACAAAATTATAATAACTGCCGAGTTCAATTATGAATAAGACATGTTTCACCTCTCTCTACCAAAATTCATTGCATGTATTTGAGACACCCCAATTAACAAATCTAATTAAAGTGTTTGCGATGCTGTTATATATTTCTAAATGTGGACGTATCTGAGGAAACTGTTTTTGTATAATGAATGAGATGTACTCTTACATAAGTAAGAATTATTTGTGCAATGTATCTGTTTGTTTCCCAAACAAACTAAATTACTTCACTCAAAATGTCTACCCACTGTTGAGTAAAGGTTTCCCCTTGTTTTAGTTTAGTTTATAAAGTCAAAAGCCTTTAATTATTGTCATTTTAATTTTTTAGGATTCAGGAAAGGTGGGATCTAGGATAGCAAAAATTCGGCTTCCAGTCACTTAGGTACAAATGAAGGTTATAAAATGAATTCAAGATTCCGATTGTGTAACGGTCTATGACCGCTCCTTTGTGTGAATGCGATATAATTGAGCAGATCGTATGATCATGATGACATGGTACTTAATTGTGTACTGATTGATATGCACAAGTATTGTTGGCCATTGTAATCAGAATCCGTACCTACTGTGACATCAGATATGAGGAAAAAATCGTACGATACTAACAAGAACGATGAGAAAACCTACCTTAATTTTGCATCACTATCTTTTCACAGAATGAATAAAACTAAATTTTATAATTGTCACGCTGCTTAACAAAAAAATTGTATGATAAGATATTAGTGTATTTATAACACCGTTGTCCTCCATCTATAAACATCACTAATAGATTATACATTGCATTTTGTTAGCCAGCCATTGAATGCCTAATTTACTAGATGAAAATTGAAGGTTGAAAAAAAAAGAAACTTTGGAGGCCAGTATAACATTAAATATATCATGTAAGATCAAAATTTATGATTTTCTCGTACGTGGGAGAATCATAAACTTTAAATATATTTTGGACTAATTTATTAAGTATAACCAAGATGCTACTTATTTTATTTATTTTTTTATACTACGCCCACAGCGAACGAACGTGTAGTCCACCTGATGCACTTACCATCAGGTGGACTACACGTTCGTTCGCTGTGGAGTACAGCCCATGGACATCAACAATCCACAAAAGCAGATTATAGATGCGTCGCTGCAGCTGAGGACAACGGTTATGCCTCATGCGCCAGTAATTTCAGGGCCTGATCTCACCACCAAACCGGAACACAGTAATGGAAGCACTACTATTCGGCGGCAGGTTAAAGGTGAGACGGTGGTGCTGCCGCCCACGAGCTCATTCACAAGAGCTCTACCACCAGTAATTCTTATCTATTTAATAAAACAACCAGCACAGTAAAGCTCTCTTTATGTAGATTCTCATACATCAAAAGACATTACTTCTCAACCCCAAACATCTTAAACAGACTAACCTATAATCCCTGCATAAATCCTTTTGACTGTTCGAGCACCGTAATTATCTTTTATCCAAAAAAAACGTAACAAAGCATCAAAACTGTTAAATCTTCTTAATAAAAAGATGGTGACAAATACTGTTAGACGAAAAAAAATTGCAGAAAAAGTTTGCAAAAAAAAGTTTGGCAAAAAAATGTAGCGGTTGCACCCTTTCTTATTAAATACTGTTTTTGTATGAGAAACGAATGACGGGACAGGTAATTTATGCTCGAGTTGGTGGATTGAAATAATTTGATACTTTAGCTAACTATACTAAAAAATAGTTGAAAAATTATGGGACCGGCAGGATTTGAACCTGCGACCTTCTGCAGACCGGGCAGCTTAAACAGGCAGGCAAAACAAAACACAAAATTTCTCAACTGTATGTTACGTCATTTCGTGGTGTGTAGCAGGTTCAATCCTACCGGTCCTATAATTTTTTTCAACTGTTTCTTAGTGTAATTGGCCAAGCATAGCTAAATGCTATAAAATATTCAAAAAAAACTTTAGATAACTACTTTTTACTTAAACTTAGTTTGGTTAACAATAGCTACAGTTATATTTCACCACTATTTATTTAAATACAGTTTTTTGCTGATCAGGTTGTCTTTGTTAGGCTTAATATAAAAACTTATTATGATCTACAAGTTTTGGATATTTGGTTAGCGAATCGATATTGGCTGAATCGACAAATTCATGCATTTTTTTCGTTGTAACTTTCAGTTTTTTTTTTCTTAATATTTACAATAGCCATATTAAAAAAAATAACATCTTAATCCGTTGCTCTAAACCACAGAGGTTTGTCTGCAGCGCAATTTTATCTGCAATCTAGTACAGCAGTCGCCAACGCTACTAAACAAATTATTATTACATTTCAAGTAAAAGACCTTATATTATTATCTTAGGTATAACAATATTGTATCTTCTTAAATATTTAAGTTACAAGATCTATATTACAATCTCAGGCATCTAAAATATATAAAATATAAATTATTTTTTTACCGGTGAATAACATTTCATGCTCAATAAGCTTTTTCTGTGATTTAGTCACAACTTACCATCGATGAATCAATTGATATATTTGTTCCTACATGTCTTTAATAAACTTGTAAATATCAAAACGACTTCATCCTTCACTATTCCACTGAGACATCCCGCAAGATAAAACAGTCACCCCTTACAAATAGCAGTAAAGATGTGCACAATTTATGTGCCCAAAATATACAGTGATATGAACTGTCTATTGTATGAAACATCATAATATTGTATTGTCACTATATTTATTGGCATTATTGGCTGTCAATAAATATTTTTTATTCTTAATTCATTTTTATGTTTTATAAAAAAGACTAGATTACGCGCGCAATCACTCAGAACGTCAAAAATAAGTAGAATATTTGAAATCAGGTCACAACTATCTATTTTAATGTCATCTTAGTTCCAGCGAAGCATTAAAGACATAGGTACTAATAAACACACACTCCAAATTTTCGCTTTTATAATATAGAGGTTCCACCGCAACCCTTACCGCGTTGTTAAGAAGTAACCTAAAAATTGAGCAACGTCTGTGCAAATGTCATCAATATCGATCCAGTAGTTTTTGCGTGAAAATTAAAACATCCGGTCTAATAAACTAACAAAAAAACTGTATTACATAACTCGCAATATTATTGAAACATCCCATAAGCCTGTACAGTGCATTCACCCTTTACAATTTATGTGCCCAAAATATACAGTGATATGAACGGTCTATTGTGTGTTATTTGTTGAGTATCTTATTAGGAAGGATGAGTTGTAGTATGAGTTATTTGCTTCTCAGCCACCCTAAGGTGCCTCAGACAACAGACGACCGAAAGTCGCTAGAAGAGACTTGATGTAGTATGCGGAGGATTGGGTGTGTGTAAATTGGGAGAGGCCTTCGTCCAGCAGTGGATTATGATTGTGTAAATGATTGATTGTATTACAGAAAACATACACATACAGGTGATACTTATAATATTTCCATGTTTTATAACTGAAATTAAGATAAAACCTGTTGAAAGTGTTGGATAATCAGAGTCTCTTATTTTTTATTAATAGAATTTCGGTTACTATTGCCTCGATGGTCTAGTGGTTAGCGTCTGTCCCGCGAGGTCTCAGGTTCGATTCCCGGGTCGGGCAAAATTTTATTCGAGAACTTTCCGACAGGAATTTCACAATAGCAGGGTTCATCGCCTATCCCATGGGACCTTAACAAACCAGGTGAATGTGGGTGTGTTATGTTATATTATTTCGGTTCTGGAAAATAGCTAACTGTATTTTTCTTGTAAGTAATATCTGACAGTAAATAAAGCCTACAAATGTATACCTATAAAAGATAGTAACTCGAAGGGTGTTAATATTTTCCCAAACTGGTACATAGAATAGTAATATCCGCTCACGACTATAAAACATTGATGACAATATCCTGGACCTGGATAACAAAAACTCTTTTACTAATAAAAATGGCTTCACAAAAGCATCTATAAAAATATCTTCCAAACTTATCGCCCATGTTTTACAATAGCGAGACGCTGCAATTCTAACTTTTCTAAAAGTATACTAATAAAAAAGTTTTGTTTGTCCGTTTATGGTACAGCTATATATTGGCCGTTTGCTCATCACCAACTTTGCAACATAATACCCAGGAGTATTTTGTCCACGGAAAATCTGTACTGTTAGCTGTATTCTGTAACTATACTCTGTACCAAAATCTAACTATAAAATGTCATTAACAAATAATTATTTGTGAATTACATTTCGAAGCGCAATTTTTGTCTCACTGGTTTTGTTACAAAGTATAAAAAATATAGTTTAAAAAAACTAAAAAAACACGCTTTTAAAGCACATCAAACTAAAAAGTGAAAAATAATTCTTATTATAACCTGAAAATAATAATAAACGAAAAATACTAGTACTATTGTGAAAAAAAAACTAAAAAAATTTTCAGGTTATAATAAGAATTATTTTTCACTTTTTAGTTTGATGTGCTTTAAAAGCGTGTTTTTTTAGTTTTTTTTAAACTATATTTATTTTTCACTTTTTAGTTTTTTTTTAATCCTGGCGATCCTAATCAGGATAATGAGATAAATTTATGAAATTATTATATTGTCGCTGATTCTTTACAAGTGTAGAAAGTTTGAATTAAATCTGTCCGTTTAAAGTGGGTCAAAATCGAGTCCAAAGGAGTCGGTTACATACAAACAAACAAACAAACAAACAAACATACAGGTGAAGCTAATATAAGCGTGTTAAAAAGGTGTGAAAGATACATTCTTGAAAAACTGAAATGGCTTTGTTCTTAAGACTTTTATGTGTAAGTTTCCAAAAATATACAAATAACTCTATAGCTTGTGCTATAGAACGCTTCCCATTACCTAGAGACTTTTATAATGTACCATGAAGTTTTAATTACTCAAATCCAGAATTGCAAATATACAAATACAGTTGACGAACTGAAGTATTCCTGTGTTTGTCTATTTTAGCCTTAAATACATTGAAATTACTGTAAGGGTAAGGTATTGTAAAGATTAAGGATAGTGGAGATTGCTTCTGCAAACTGTCATTATTATTAGATACGATTTCATTTTTACAAAATAGAAATAAAGATAATCCGATCTTTGAAAGAAATTAATAAACAATAACAGAAGAAAACAATCCAACAATTATCATTAACAATAAACAAGGAAATTAGCCACACAAGGGTGTCCACGATTAATTCGCCGAATTAGACGCGTCCCGACTAAAATCGATTAGCGGACGAATTTCGGAGGGTGATTCGCAAGCGACGGTCGAAGATAAACATGCCCGTTTTTTCTACGGTTGAGACATTAACCAAGGATGGTTGGATGGTGACCACGTGAAGGATGTTGGTTGGACGGTCCGGGTTTTAAAACTAGTTTGGTGAGGGTAGATTAGTAGTGTCTTGGTGAGGTGTCGGTGGATTTTTGTGATAAATACGTTTGTTATCGAGTAGATTTGACGATGGAACAATTTTTGCCACGTTTTGTTGTTAATTGATAGCTGATTTTCTAAAATTAAGTATGGAATACTTTACGTATTACAATATTTTTTTTTTTTTTTTTACTTTATTTTACATTACAATAATTGATTTTATCAATGGCGTTCTAAATAAACATATAGATTGGCTTATGACATAGGCTTTGATAAAATCAAATTCTAGTAAAAGTACTGAATTAAATGTTCATTCAAATTACGTAAAGAAACTAGTTGTTTTTTACTTAAACGCTATATTTGTTTATTTGCAGTTGTATCAATAAGAAAGGTATTTTTTTAACAATCATGCATACATGATTTTTTTATTAACGCTATATTGATTGAGATAAAATCTACAATAAAGAAAAACGTCTTAAAACAACGAGGATAACTCAAATCCCGCCACCAGCACATTCACGCACGCCCTACACTGTATGTCATTAGACGAAGCGGCGGGGGCATCATTACGGCGATGAGTAGACCGATCATTAATCTTCCAGGACCGGTCCTTTCGCTGTCAAAATTGTGGCCACCGTTCTCTGCCAGCTCACTTAGTACCGTCTTTGTCTTTGCCTGCTCTAGTACAAATGATACTATTGTTTGGAGGTTATTAGTACGGAAGGAAGATATAGGACTGTTCAGTTTTGGTAGAGGTGAAACTGTGATTTAATGAATGTGAAATTATATATCTTTCGCTTATGTTGACCAATTTTAGTTTCAACTATTCAACAATGATAATAATTATTATCTAATTGATGAATTACGCTAGTTTTACTAAATTGGCTACTCTGTCCTGTGGTTTTATTCATTTTTATCGAGGAAGTCTTATAAAAATCTTGGGTTTGGTTTCATCTTTAGTATCTCGTAGAAGGAAAAAGGTATATCGAGCGATGAACGATGCCTGAAGATATTTCGTTTAATGTTGTATCGACCTATATAGTTAAAATGCTTTACCAACATTTATGAGAACTTAGTAAATGTAGGAAAGCGGAAAAGGAAAGCGTTTAACTCAATAACTTGGTTTCCACGAAAATGATTTTCATGTTGTTAATATTATTCCTTTTAACAACAAAAACTTCAAGACTATCCGTTTCTATACGTATTTGGCTTCAGGAATTTTCGAACAACACTTAAAACATACAATTATATTTCACTTAGTATACTTTTAAACGCCTCGTGTAACTAGTATTGCAGCATTTCGGCAGTTGTACTATGTAGTGCAGTCGTCGCTTGAGAATAATAATTCATTGAATCGAAACAGTAGCTGCCAATTTATTGGTGTTACGAATCTAAGCATCGGAATACATTTGGCGTAAGTGAACCGGTAAATCGAGGAACTTGCGTTTTTCGCGGCTATTTTTAACTCATAATCACTTGTGATACAATGTAAACTGTCTCGTTGGTCTAGTGGTAAGCGTATGTGACCTTTCACCGGTCTCGGGTTCGATTTCCGAGTCGAGATTTTTCCGACAAGTGAATTTAATTAGCAGCCCGGAGTTGGAAGTGCCCGGTGAATGGCGATATTTTAAGTCGCTAACCGTTTGGAAAACTAAAAAAAAAATATTCTTCGGGCTACCAATCTGACGTAACTTTTCAGATAACTCTAAAAAAACAAAAAAAATAGATACATATTTAACTCGATAAAACTTAACAACGTTTAATTTAAATCCGTTCAGAACAATGGTTGAACATATCGCCTCTAGCTATCCAGCAAATAAATTACAATAAAAAAATTACTTCCATCGCACCTGGTATAAAACAATAATTAATATCCTACGATAAAAGGTACAAATTCGTGCAAAATCAAGCATAAAATCTAAGGGACGAGAACTGTTACCCCATAGGGTAAAAATGCGAATCATTGCCGATAGTAAACGGTGTAAGGGTACCGGGATCCGTATTCATGTCAAATGATAATCAGTTTTTTTTGGAATTGTATTGATGTTGCGGTGTTTTACTGAATTAATAAGTATTATTATTAAAAATCAATAGTTTGTTCGAATTGATTGTAAAGCTTTTGATTTGCTGTATAGACAGTAAAGTTTTTGAATTTAGCCAGTCCAGTCAGTATTAAGTACAATACAGAACAGGGACTTTTAAATTTAAAAGATATGAATAATGTGTCGCTTACTCAATATTTCTAATGCCAAACGATGTTAAAAAATGATGACTTAATTAAGACGGCCCACCAAATATAGATTATATTTGTTGGATACATTCTAGCATCTAAGCTGACAACTAAAATCTCTATAATGTTTTATATAGTTACTACCTTCTGAATATGAATCCAACCCTTTCTCCACCGAACCTTAAAAATCGACTCAATTAATCGTTTCAAACGAAACAAAGAATGGTAAACTTCCCGATTGTCGTACCCTAAGGCGATTTGATAAACGATCATCGAATACATCTTATTCAAAATAGATTTTTGTGCATAATCGATTTTGACAGCCCGTAATTAAGACATCCCATTTTGACAGTTGGCTAATGTTCTGTTGTCAAATAATAATCTAATTTTGACGGGTGACTGATTTTGTATTATTCCTATGAGAAATTCAATTGTGATTTTTAATTTTCGATGTTTAGGATTGAAGAAGACAAATTAATATAATTAGGTATGCTTAATCGCGTTGTTTAAATTGTTTTTCTATTGTTTGAGGGTTTGGAATTTAATGGCTCGGTTACGTGAGAAAGAATTAAATGAATTAGCTCAGTGGTCTTTGATTTATTCGATTTGTTCATGAAAAAAATAATTTAATCTGTATAAAGTTTAGTTAGTTATATTAAACCTGAATGAAAAGCTTATTAAAACACAATATTGAAATTACTTATACATATAGACGTCTGATATAAACGGTTCAAGACAAATATAGAACCGAAACAGTTGCAATGAAGGGGGAATATGCAATTAATATCAAAATATGAATCAGTTATTCCAGTAATAATGCCATTATGACAAATACTCTGTAGACTTCATAAAGAACAATCAAATACCGCCTCACACAAAAACCAAATCAATCTAAACCTAAAAACAAAACCTTTTGATCTCAAATTTAATCCCGTCTTTAATTAAAATCCTAACAAAAAAACTATTCCCAAGAAGTTTTTTAGCATTAGCGCCATATTATACGCGAGGCAATTTTTTTGTCCACAAACGCCGGATTGCCCCACTGGGCGCACAGTAGTCGCATAACATTTCTTATTTTTTGTCTTTTTATTATTTTATTACAATAAGCTTGCTGCACTCATCAAAATATCGTTAGGAAGGCCGAATACAATGTAGATATTGCCAATTTTTTTCTCGTAACTCAAAAATTGACTCCCTGTTCGTTTTTATTTTGTTATGATGAATCAAGCGTGTTTTTTGGCTAGCTTTTGACGGTGTGAAACAGTGTGTGCTTTTGTTAGATAACAATTAAAATGGTTTAAGATTTTTTAATGTCCTTGTCGGGGACAAGTGGGGTTAGAAAGAAAAATCTCGTAAATTTTTTGTGATGTCATAATCACATTGTAAATTTAACTTCTGTGGAATAAGTTGACAGGTATTCTTGGAGAGCATGATATTTTAATAAGGATAGAATGTAAGGTGAAAAAAACAATGAAGACAATTGTGAATGTACGCTTGCTTATTTGTTTGTAGAATCTAGAATCAACTTCTTATGTAAAGCCACATTGAATGGCTTATTTGAAAAAAAATATACAATTTAATTCACAAACTGGCTGTAGACCGTAGCTCTGCTCGTGTAGTACGTTAATAAAAAATAGCTTAAGACCTTTTCTAACACCTATAAAATGAACACAAAAAAAATCTGGTCAAGCAGTTTTTCCATCTGTTGGTGATTTTTAAGTATCTATTTAATAAAAAAACCTAGAAGCAAAGCCTCTTTACCTGTGCCAGTGTGTGTAAAATTATGATTAAGTATTATTAAACTACATCTTGTCATAAAATGTAGCTTCATGAAATTTTGTAGGCACAAGATATATTTTAACTACATTCCAAGCCATAGTTAGTATAGACATAGTTAAGTCAATTGAGGGAAGCCAGAGAGATGTGAAGACAAACGGAGGGAAACGGCCACCCTTGCTTAGATGTCCGAGACAGCCGTGAGCGATTTATGTATTCTGATATTTAGGTCCTGTTGAATATCATGATACTTAATTTAATTAATATCATGTTGTGAGGTTTCTATTTTTGATATTTAATTGAATATCTATAAAGCTGTTGATTTTGTATTACGATATTTAATTCGTATTGAATATATTATATTAAATTTTAATACGGGTAAACTTTTATAATCCTGTGAAGTTTAAAATTCGATGACGTCATTTTTATACGACATAATCAAATCCACAAAAGCAGATTGTAGATGTGTCGCTCCAACTATGTATTATGGTGTTATGCCTAAAATGCGTGTAATTTCAGGGCCTAAACTCACCACCAAACCGGTATTTTTGACTAATAACCATAGCGAATTGACTTCTACTCCTCATTGCAATGCACACCACAAGGAAATGCTCGGAAATGAATCCGGCAATGTAGCGTAAAAACAAACAAACATAACCCTCTGTTAAGTTGAGTAAAAACCCTCCTTTTTACCGACGATTATAATTAAAACACAAATTAATAATTATATAGTTGCACTTTCGTGCGCGTGCGCGTTCGCGCGTGGCGATGCGAAAATTCGCGTGATTTGGTATTTAACGACGCGACGGCGCAAAGAAATCGGAAAGTTTGATCTGAGCTGATAAAGTGACGTTGATGTTTGATGCGCAGGAGTGTACAAGCTTGGTTTTATTTGTTGTGTTTTTCCGTTAGGTTTGTTTTAACTTCCTGCAAGTACATTGCACACAGTGTGCTGAATGCTGGCATTATCTATCTTACCGTTAGGTGATGCAGAGATGTTATGTCTGTGGTTGGTGTAAAAAGGAAAAAAAATCAAAAAGGAAAATACAAGTTATTATAATAACTTATAATATTAATTAAATACTTGTAATATTTTGACGCTGGCACAAAAAAGAGTTGAGAAGTTTTGTGTCCAGCAGTATACGAATCCATGGCTGAATTGGCAAAGCACTTGGGGCGTATACCCAGGGGGTGCAGGTTCGAATCCTGCTGGATACATAATTTTCAACTTTAATATTATAAAAATAAAGTAAACTACAATCTAAAATTACTACTTATCTATATACATACTACTTATCATACCTTCTATATATACTATTAAATATCAATTCTAAAATAAATAAATATGTTTAGAGTACAGTGGGCCAAACAATAAGGTATACAGGACAAGAACTTCTACGCCATAGTGAAAACTGACTGTAATAGATATGCATGTGTAAATTACATATTAAATAAGTGTAATATACCCGCTATTTAGATATGTAACTCGCTTATCCATAACTGGTGCAGTAAGTCTTTAATATGACTTGGAAGTTTTTGCCCTGCATACCTAACTCTTTGGCCCACTGGTGTTTCACTGGTTGTGAAGTAGAATGACCTAAAATACTGCTGGCTGCTGGTCTCTGCTAGAAGAAAGGTGTTTTAAGACCAAAGTATCCTAGAGACCAACAATGCAATCTCCTGGTATTGTTTGTTCACAGAAAAACAGACTGTACACTACACTAATGCATTCGACCGGGTCGTTACACTTTACCCTCAAGTATTAAGGATAAATTGTAGAAAAAGGTTTTATGCAATGAGGTCTTACGTCCGTCAGTTTGGTGGCTTTATAAATTTACACTAATCAACTGCTTTATTTTATTTATTGCAATTTTTCGTTAGTTTTAGACACCACTACACTGGTTGTGAAGTTGAATTACCTCAAAATACTGCTGGCTACTGGTCTCTGTTAGACGAAAAGACGAAAGTATCCTAGACACTAGCAATGCCCTCTCCAGATATTATAGTAGCAGCCCTGTATCTAATATTGTCCCACTGCTGGGCTCGGGCCTCTTCTCATGATGAGAAGGGTTAGGCCATAGTCCACTACGCTGGCCAAGTGCGGATTGGTAGACTTTACACACCCTCGAGCACTTTTTGGACACTCACAGGCATGCAGGTTTCCTCACGATATTTTCCTTCACCGTTAGGGAGCGATAATTTATATGATAAATACACATATATTTTCGATTTTAACGATTTATTGACAGAGGTGTGTGCCGTGGGTTCAAACCCGAGACTATTGACTTCGCAGGAAATATCTGTTCACTGATAAAAGGACTGTACTGCCTTGATGCCTTCGACCGGGTCGTTACACTTTACTCTCTAGGATAAAGGATAAATTGTAGAAAAAGGTTTCATGCAATGAGGTCTTACGTCCGTCAGTTTGGTGGCTTTATAAATTTACATTAATCAATAGTTTTATTTTATTATTGCGTTTTCCGTTAGTTTTAGACACCACTACACTGGTTGTGAAGTAGAATGGCCTTAAAATACTGCTGGCTGCTGGTCTCTGTTAGACAAAAAGACGAAAGTATCCTAGACACTAGCAATGCCCTCTCCAGATATTATAATAGCAGCCCTGTATCTAATATTGCCCCACTGCTGGGCTCGGGCCTCTTCTCATGATGAGAAGGGTTAGGCCATAGTCCACCACGCTGGCCAAGTGCGGATTGGTAGACTTTACACACCCTCGAGCACTTTTTGGACACTCACAGGCATGCAGGTTTCCTCACGATATTTTCCTTCACCGTTAGGGAGCGATAATTTATATGATAATTACACACATATTTTCGAAAAGACGAATCTTAACGATTTATTGACAGAGGTGTGTGCCGTGGGTTCGAACCAGAGACCTTTGACTTCGCAGGAAATATCTTTTCACTGATAAACAGACTGTACTGCCTTGATGCCTTCGACCGGGTCGTTACACTTTACCCTCTAGGATAAAGGATAAATTGTAGAAAAAGGTTTCATGCAATGAGGTCTTACGTCCGTCAGTGTGGGGCTTTATAAATTTAAACTTCATTTGTTTTTTTTTTCGCACGCATGCCGACAAAGAGCTTACTGATATAACTTCTTTGATATTTATCTAACACATATATTAAGGGTCACGCAATGGTATAAGTTATAAGAAAAAATATTACTTCATGTGTTCATAAGTCATTGACCGGAGTGCGGGCAGGGTGATTTTTTTAGACCTTTTTTCTTTTAAGTGCAAGTGCAATTTATGATAATAAATATCTAAAAGAAAACAATAATTAGAGTTTAATATGGAAATATTGTAGAAAATCCCATTAATGTAACATTGGTACAGATCTCTTTGACATGGCATTTCTTTTGGATTGTTAAATGCCAGATATTTTTATGAATTACCATACATATTTACTTATAATCACTTAAAAAACCTACCAGGGACTTATCTAGAGCTGGTGAAACTCGTCCTGAAAATTTTAAATTCATTTGTAGATGACGCCTCTGACCGCGTGGTCTCGGGTTCGATTCCAGTGAAAGTGTTATTTGTAAACTTTCCGTCAGGAAATTCACAATAGCAGCACGGAGTTAGAATTGTACCCGGTGGATGGCGGTAGGCTCACCCTCTATCCTATGGGACCTAAACATAATAGGTGAAATGTGGGTGCTGTACACCTCTACCACACCTTTTTGGGTAACATAGGCGTGATGATATGTTATGTTATAAAACAGGTGTTATCTATAGTGAGGAAAAAGGTATTTTTTTTATTCAAGAACGATGTTTTCCTATGAATACTAAACACCTACTGTGCTTGCAAATTACAATGAATTTGCACTTAAACTGCCATCTATTTCCGTAATAATACCTGTATATACAATTTATTAGATCTTTGACTACCTACCCTTAGTACTATAAAATATCAGTGACCCGTAAAAAATCGACTACAAGACTCCTCGCTCCTAGGAATACTATAATGTGGCCAAAAAAAAAAATATCTCACATAACGCAATCTAGTCCCAAACTAAGCAGAATTGTATACTGTAAGTACTAGAATAACGGATACTAATATATATATACTAACTACCGGTCTAATTCGTTCTTCCACCGTGTCGTTAAAAAAACAAACGAATATGTTAGGAAGGATGATTTGGATATATTTAATGACCACACTCAGTTTCGCAGTTTAATAACAAAGCAATTTTTCGATCCGTAGTAATGTTAATTTATCTTCACTCTAATTTAATTATTATTACCGTATCATATGTGAATTATTTAGATCTGTTATTTATTATTATTATTATTTGTTTAAATTTTTTTTTAATTTGTAAGTTTCGAACTTAGCCATACATATAAGTGGAAACTGTCAATTGGCTTACGTTGTTAATTCAATAAGTTATTTTATCGATTGTTCTTAAAAGCTGTTTGTTTCCCTAAAATAAATAAATAAATAAATAAAATAAATATACTTTTCTTTTGTAAATACATACTTATTATACATAGAAACACCCAGACTAAGACAAACCCCCATGTTCATGCTCACAAAGATTTGTCTTAAGCGGCAATCGAACCCGCGACCTCGGCGTCGCCGGCAGGTACACTACGCACTCTGCCATTCATTTGTCAAATTTGTTTACTTTATTACACCTTTAGTTAATTAATGAGTGTAAATTGCTTTAAAATGTACCTAAATGTAACCTACATCATTATGTACTATCGCTTTATTTTTAACCGACAAAAAAATGGAGGAGAATCAAAATTTGTAAAATATAATATTTTACAAATTTTTCAATTTTATAATACCCAAGACTTAAAATGTTTACTCATTTTTACGTTAGTTAGTTTTTTAGTTCTTTTTCATCGGTTATTTTTTTTGTTAAAAATAATTTTATCTAACTACAGCTCTATTTTCTTTTTTCAAAATGTCCATCCTAAGGTTGCCTGGCAGAAATCGCTTGAAACGATAAAGCCGCCCTTGGTAAATATTTTGCATATTTTATTGTTTACTCTTAAGTTTTTCATGTTATAGAAATGATGTACAAATAAAGTATTTAGGATCTTCTATCTATCAATCTGTGTTTATTTATTTTATTCAATTTAAACTCTATTAATTAATCTATTAATAGATTTGAATATCTGAAGAATAAAATATCCAAGGAAAAAATATTGATACAAATCTTTGCGTAATCGGTTAAGACAAAAGCGACATTATTGTCACTGAGCCAAAATGGCGCGAAATAAAAATCCCAAGTATTTCTATTTAATATACATAATTACCTTTTCTTATAACGTTCGAAGAATATTCCCAGGGTGTTTATGCAAAAATATCACGTATGAGAACAATATCTTGAACCCATTTTAACCTCAAGACATATAGGAAATAATTAATCACGAATATCATTCAAAAACTTCGAGTATCCTGATATTTACCTAATCCGTCATACTTATCATAATTACTATCTATTTTTAAATATCACTTTATTTTAACTGAGCTTTCTATCATTGAAAATAGAATTCAAAATTGCAAAATGATATTTAATATCATGATACACGAATAAAAAATATCAAATCACTAAACTAAATTCTAATCCGTTGCAATAAAATTTAAAATTGCAAAATGTGAATCAAAATTCTCAAGAACTATGTTCCTAATTTAAATAATAGTCAGGGCTGTGCTTGATCTTAACAAAGACAGGGTTGTCCTAAAATTTGCATACTCCACACCGCGGGCTACTTTTCTACAGAAAATACTTCGGGAAAAGGGGTGACAACACAAGTGCGTTCAAAAAAACATAATTTGACACTTAAGTGAAATGGGTAAGAATCAATTTTCATTTATATAAGTGAATTATAATTTTGTTTTTTTATTTGCTAATGATGCGTCCTGAATCGCTAAACAGGTTTTGTCTATTTAGTATACGATGCGCGATTTCTGTTTCTTTATTTTGTCTAATAATAAATGATGTACCTTTGTATAGGGTAGGTATGCAAATTATTAATTTCGTGAGAAAAAGTGTTGGTAACGTTTTTTTTATCGTGAGTGTAGTTTTTAACCTAACGATGGCTCCAATTTTGAGGCGAGTCCAAAAAAAAATATTATAAAATTAATAATAAACAATTTTGAATTCAAAAAATGAAATCCATTTTGCATATTTGATTAAAAATGTTATTCTCTTGGCTATCCTTGTATTACAACTGTACTACTGTAAACCTAATAATATTTTCTAAGATATATTGAAGAATTTCAGAACCTTAACTATTCAAGCATGACGCAATTAACATACGATTCCCATGACAAAATAGCGTGATCATGATTGTAACTCGGATTCACAGTTGGTTTCCAAATCGGAACTGTCACAGCAATTACGAGAGCGACTGCGGCTAATTACTCGATTACTATACAATTGTATTTGCATAAAGGATTGTTGGTTGATGTTTCAGTTGTTTAGTGAGTCAATTATTACATGTGTAATAATAATAGCAGCCCTGTATGTAATACATGTCCCACTGCTGGGCGCGGGCCTCTTCTCATGATGAGAATGGTTAGGCCATGGTCCACCAGCGCTGGCCAAGTGCGGATTGGTAGACTTCACACACCCTCGAGCACTTTTAGGGACTCTCATGCAGGTTTCCTCACGATGATTTCCTTCACCGTTAGCGAGCGATAATTTATTTGATAAAGATGAGATGTGTATTGGAAACTAATTATATTTTACTTATATATTCTACTGCAATTTGCCCATGATTATGTTAACACCTGTCTAATGTTTTGTCTGCACGTGTGGTGTAGTGGTTTAAGCGGTCGCCTCGCCGCTCTCCACTGCACTGGTGTTGTGGGTTCGATCCCCATATGGGACAAATCTTTGTGTGATTCACAAAGATTTGTTCTGAGACTGGGTGTGCTTGTGTGAGTGAATGTGTGTATTTGGCATTGTCATTGGGACCATTGGATAGTGTAATTGCTTCTGGCGTTCTACGTAATGTAAAAAATCCAAATTTATTTTATTAAAAAAAATAAAATAAATGTCAAGTGGGTAAATTGACAAATAATTCGAAGATACAATTTTTAAAAATCAACACTTCATATAAGATGACATTCCACACACACAAAGCATACCCGCTTTGTGTGTGTAGAATGTATGTTTGAGAACACCCAAGCAAGGTCTTACTCCTAAGACAAGCGTAGATTAAAAAAATATTTTATAGTTTTTAATTAATTTGTAATATTTGAATTTGGTAAAAGTGTAACAGACAACATAATTGAAATATTTTTGACAGAGAAAAAAAGTATGTCAAAATTGACAGGTGTGTTCAAATACCCAACTAATTAACTCAGTTCTATTTATAAAGATAGCATGATCAAACTTAATGATGATGTTGAATCAAGCAATTTATACTTAATTATTTAACTTTAATGTCATCTAAAAAATCTTTATCACATCATTTAAATAAATAACAACATAATGATTATTGATCAAGAATCTCTGTTTGTGAACTCGGAACTGTCATAGCAATTACTAGAGCGATTGCGATTAATCGATTACAATGCGATTCTATTTGCATAATGGTAGTGGCGGTCGTCGCTTAAAAAAATAAATAAAAAAAAATGGTTTCAGTAAGTAGTTTAGTCAGCCAGTTATAACAGATGAGCATAATTAAAACTGTAATGTATGTAGTATCATTTATGTATAAATGCGTAAAGAAACCGTCGAACCCGTTGTTGAATATTGCGAGTAGTTATTTTTTTATAAAAGGAAAAAATCATTTTACAAAATAATACAAATACCGACTACATTTACAAAAAGTAAGAAATATTTAAGTATTATTCAACGTTTCACGCTTCATCTTTGTATAACTTGTAAGAATTCAGTAAACGGCCCGAAAGTGATATTTAAAGAATTATCACCGTTGAGGAGCTGTACCTTCCAGAATCATCTAAGCATCATCAAATGCTAACTGCTAGATGCAAATATCCGAATAACAACGTAGAAGCCTTTAAAATTCGGGGGCTGCCCTGATTTCTTTAATATCCCATCGTCAGATCGTTACTAGATGAAAATAGGACCACGTGACAACTCTTTTTCAGACAACAAAAGAATTTCTTATATCGGTCCAGGGATCTTCGAGTAATCGGCGAACAAACATAAAAAAAAACAAAATATACAATCGGATTGAGAAACCCCTCATGTTTTTTGTAAGTCAGTTAAAATAGGTACTACACATTAATCAGCTACACAAATACATAGTTGTAATAATGAAAATAAAAATTACTAATACCGTATTGTATCTTTGGATTTAGGCCCATTTACACAAAGCAAATTTTGCAAGGTAAATTACCTTACCATCATTGTCTATTCAAGTGACGAAAAAAACGAAATTCTTAAGTCAACATGTATATAGTAAATATATATCTATTTATGTTTTAATTACAAAAAACAAAGCAAGCATTACCACCAAAAACAACATTAGTGTCGTAAGAACACTTTAATCGCGTAAAAAATTTAAATTCAATTAGTTTTTAAAAGCTTTTTTTTTTTTTTAATTACTAGTGTTCTTGTTAACCCCCTCCAGCTAAGCTTAATTCGCTTGTGTTAGGAGGAAGTTCACGTCCGTGGTGTAATGGCCAGGATTCGAACCCACGACCTCTCGATCGTAAGACCGATGCCTTATCCATTGCGCCACGGCCGCTTTGCTGCTTCGCTTTGCGGCCGATTTAGCTTATGTATATAGATTATAAATGCTGCGACTACTTTAAGTTTCCTGATCGAGTTCAAAATTGGCGTACCTGTGTCATTCCGGTGACAATACAATAATATGACATGAATGTTGTAATGATACAGCCAAGGTATAACACAACAACACGCTTATGTTACTTAGAAGGGTGTGGCAGAGGTGTACAACACCTACACTTCACCAGTTATGATTAGGTCTCATGACATAGGGGGTGAGCCTATCGCCATCCACCGGGCATAATTCCAAAGTTTACAAATATCACTTCTACCGACCCGGTAATCGAGGCCTCGTGGCGAGAAACGCACACGCTAATCACAAGATCATCGAGGCAACAAAAAATATTTATATTTTACTAAATCTCCAAAACCCTTAATGTCCTAATCCTACTACTAATTTCTCTAAACATTAATCTTCTTCTACAAAAAACATAATTATGTCAACGTTATTTGTGCAGTTAACCGTAGAAGTGGTAAATTTTATCTATTGCTTCAAAAATAAGTGATAAACCCAATAAATGCATGTAAACAACCACTACGGTTCTTGTTGCCAAATAAGTCAATGCTTTAAGGGTAGACTCCTAAGCGCCGTGTTTTCATACCAACGTAATAATTATGGGTTTTACTTTTATATTATTAAGTTTTTATATATTTTCATAGACAAATCATATCTAAAACACAAAAATGCATGTTTGTTCGTGGCCATTTTGTCAATATTAAATCATTAATTGTGTTACATGCGAACTGAACTAAACAAAATAATTAGGAAAAGTGGTCGCCAACAATCATGAATTTTAATGTTTCGATATGATTTGTCTAAAATAATAGATAAGAACTTAATAATATTAAAGTTAAACCCATATTACTTTTGTATGGAAAACAGCCAAGCAATTTTTCCCCCTTTGTAAATCAATACAACAGTACGGTCACGCGAGGTTGTAGACTGATATACACACTCTATGCACGCATATGTGAAATATCGCACCTTTAGTATAATAAAGACCTAATACAAAACGTGAAGATTTCGGCAACTAGCGATCAAAGCTATCGTGATACAAATCTCTTTTCTAAAACATTACTTTTTGTAATAGGTCTCTATAATACGTATGGAGTGGTCTTCTTCTTCTTCGTCGTGTCGATGGCTGAGTCAAATTTAATTTTGACTTGCCATCGTGGTGAGAGGATTAGCCAATTCGCTTTGGAGAACTCGCGAATTGCTCAGGGTGCGCCGGACGTAGGGAATCGTTGTGTACGTCACTCGGGGAGGCTCAAAGGAGTGATTAAGTATAGAATAAGCCTCAATTACAGGTGTTAGATAAATCTTATTGGCAAGTTAAGCATATAACACACATAAATTAAAGTGACAATTTAGTTTTTCGTTCAAGTGTAACTTGAGTCCCATTTAAATTCGGTCAGGTTATATTTTCATGGGTCGGATAAGAACTATCTGGCATTTCAGAAACTGGCCCTAAATGTAATAAACTTGTGACCTCAGGGTACCGTGATTTCAATTGGTCACCATGATTTTCTTATGGATTTGTCTTATTGTAACTATCGTTTAATCAGGGCAAAATGTGAAAGATAAATAATAACTGTGCTTGTACATTGTGCACCAAGGGATGAACGTAGTATATTTCACTAAGGGGATAGTTTGAGCCTTAATACGCCTGAAAAAAAGCGAACTTTCACCCGACACCTTTGCTTTGTACTACACCTACTTACAAAGAAATAAAAGCTACCAAAAAACAAGAAAATCCAACAAATATCTATATCAAATTACAGAAACTATCAAATTTTACAAACTATTCCAAAAAAGAACCATAATTTACCAAAAACAACAAATGTACAAAAACAAATTATAAAATGAGAGAAGAAGACTTTTCTGCAGCGGTCGGAAAAGTAGAAAAAGTCCCTCTGTTTAGGACTCGCCCCAAAAACACTAACTTTCTTTGAGATACAAGTACTTTTTACGTAGGTGTAGGATAAAATAATATATTGTTCTAATGCTAACCCTATTTTTTATATCCTATATTTACCTAACGATGACTAATTATTATAATATAATTTTGAGAGCATAATTAAAATAAAGATACAAAAAGATTCTTAAATAATCAAATGGGATATATTAACTACTGTCAAATTATAGATAAAATCATGCAACAATACAAAGTTTTGAGTTTGACATTTCTAAAAGAACTTCATTCTTCACGCTAAACTAATGCTGTCTACAAGAAAGTGCTACAACTAGAGGTTGAACTTTCAGTAATCTTTCCCATTGTTAAGAATATAATAATAGCAGCTCTGTATCTAATACATGTCCTACTGCTGGGCTCGGGCCTCTTCTCATAATGAGAAGGGTAAGTCCACCACGCTGGCAAAGTGCGAGTTTTTGTCTTCGAGTCCTACGGTCTCCCCCTCGGCTGCTAAGAATGAAGTGTTACAAATCTAAGACTCACATCAACACCCCCATTGTTCCACGGGGGCAGCGCGTAGTGGGAGGGGTCGTGGTGTCCCCCTCCCATGTGCTCCGCCATCACCGACATCCAGTGCACGAGACCCTGGGCCCCGCCGCCGCCAGACGTGCCTGAAACAATGTCCATCATAAAAACTTGTCATAGTGTCTGTAATAGCTGGTTATGGGGGTCTGATAGCATGGCAGTTATTCTATGTTAAAATACAGATATTTTTAGAAACCCATCGAAATTTAAATAACTGGCAGTATGTTTTCTGATAGGATAGACTTAAAAGCACAGGAATAAAGTTCGTCGTTCATCAACTTTTTTATTGAAGTTAGGGGTAGACAGCTCATCCAAAGTTTTTCTTTATTTAACCGTCAAATTATATTTCGGTGTTCGTGTCTAGTGATGGGAAGAAATCCTATAAAAGCTAAAATTAATTAAATTAAATTATGGATGTATCTACCCACAAGCTGTCATTTCATTTAGATTTTGTACTTTGCCATATTATTATAGGTGTTCACTATCGTTAATGGTTAGTTTTGCAGGGCGCCAAATTTGTTGCACGATTCCAGCAAGAGGTCATTCAAACATATTCTTAATTAAAATGTATGAAAAATAAATTCGTCACCTGTCGGCACGGCGGCGGGCTGCGCGGCTGCCTGGTCCTGCCCCCCTCCGCCAGTGACCCCCCCGCCGCTCCAAACGAACGCTGACGATGCCCCGGCCTTCTGAAACAAACACACAATTGAAGCACCTGTTGATGACAATCAAACTAACTAGCTTTCCACGGCTCGTGTGTGGGCTCTCTGCGGAACTTAACAAGATAATATACTTGCAACAAAATAGTCACAAAGTTGTTCTGGCTGTTGCCATCTTGGCGTGATTTTGTTGTATGAAAATAGGACTGTCTCTATGTCTCAGAAGTATGGCACTTAACAACTATACTCATTTAATAATACGCTGACACAGACACGCTGTTTTACCTAATATTGGGATATTTAACGATAATATTAAATAGAGTTGCTATATTTCTTGCCAGTATCTAGAAAAACCTATTCTTTGTCAGTAAAAGATTAGAATGTAACGTAAGGTATTATCATAAATTAACGGGAATTCTAATAAATACTACGATTACCTCATCAGGAGAATCAGTAACTCTATCAGCATTATTCTCATCATCCGACGCTTCCAGCCCAAATCCATTCGAAAACAGCATATTCCTTGGATAAAGCGAGTAACAATCAGCCACATTCCTCCTCCTCTTGCCAAGACTTGCAAGAAAACTCTTGTACAACTGCGTTGGAAGTAAAAACGGCGAATTCTGGAATCCATCTTTGAATCCCAGATTCTGATTTCTAAAAGGATTCCCAAAATTGAACTCTGGTAGAAATTCTTTCTTTATAAAATCAGCTACAGGATGCATTGATAGTGCATTCTCTGTATAATCCAAAGCAGCAGTAGCATCTTCATTTGGACCATTATTTTCTAGATCACTAGTCTCTGAATTAACATCACTAGAATTATTGCTATCGATCTGATCCATTTTGTTGTCGTCAGTGGTAAAATCGTCGAATTCCCGTTTCATTTGTAGATTCATAGGGCTCTTCATAAATAAGTTAGGATTTGTCAACTTCACTGACATAATTGGCACTATTATACTTATAAATATATCACTATATAACACTAGTGTCTATTATATATTTTTTCGAAATAAAAATAAATATATCTTCGTAATTATGTAGGTATTTATAGGAACTATCGTTGGGTAGGAGGTGCCTGGACCGAAACTAGAAGATTAAAATGATTGTGATGGAGATGTTGTTTTTCTTTTTTGTTTCTTCACCCGTTTCGTATTAATTGGTTTTCGGTTTTTATCTATGTTTGATCTTATTAGTATTTAAAAGTGATTAGTGACTTTTCTTCCGGTTCTAATTCGCGTCAAGATTTTAATTTCTCGAACAAGTTCTTATTGGAGACTGATTATTAACGCAATGATTTATTAACCGCATTTAGGTCATGTAATTAAGATACAATTTTATTGATAACGACTTATGTTTCTTATTTTATTTTCTGCGCAAAATATTTATTCCTGTCAATTAAACTAGTATTATACATCTTGCTCACTCACTTTCACACAATTAAGGCTTTATACTAGAAACGAGGATACTAATAGACAGAGATATTAAGTGGTTTAACTAAGTTAGGCTATAAACTTTGTTAGCTTTTGCTCACTTTGTCCAAACATTTCTATAAAATAGTAACGACTTATAGAAGCAACTCTTGGCGCAGCATTAACAAACTTAAAAGATACCTTAAAACAATACTAATTGGAACTTTTTTCTGAAATTATTGCTGTTTTTTTCTGTCATAGATAGAGAAAAATCTTCTACGTCATAATAAAGTCTGACTAAGTCTGTTATGGATATGTAACTCAGACAAGCTTAAGTAGTGTAGTCAGTATTCACTGCAACGTAGAAATTTTGGTCCTGCATAACTAATTGCTTTGCCCTCTATACCTTATTGTTTTAAAGAGATTATCTGACCTATAATAATACTTCACAAAAATAGCAAACAGATAATTGAAATCAATAACTCGACTCTTATTTCGCATCTAGGTCATTGAGATAAAAATATTTTTAGTGAGATTTTATATTAGGGGTGGCTAGCTGAATGCTTTTATTTTATTTTAAAATAGACTTGGAATCAGGTTAGTTTTGGTTGAAATATGAAAATTTAGGCCAGAGGGTGAAGAGGTTAGTGATATTTTAGTTTTAACATCATCTTGTTTTAATGATTTTTTATTTTTAGGTTTTTGTTTCAACATGACCTTTATAACAAACGGCGTACGAGTTAAGTATACAAACTTAGTATAGTTGGCAAATGGCAACTATAGTGGGATAGTAAACCATTGGCAAGTGTGCCACGGATGGCACGCAGCATAACTAATATGGCACGCAAAATTTAGAAATGCCTCAAAATAGGCAGGCCTTCGCTGCCTCATTATTCTTTGTTTTCAAATATAATGGCACGTGCACCAATAAAGGTTCGCCATCCCCTGAAGACTACAATATTATGCCTCATATGCCAGCAATTAGAGTCTTGTCACATCATAGAATCGGAACATATTGGCGATAGGTCAAAAATAAAGCGGTGTTCCACCGCTTCAGTCCAGGAGTTGTTTCAAATCAAATCAAATCATATTATTTATTTCCATGGGCCCCAAGGGGCGCTTGAGCACGTCAAAACAAACATCAAAATACAAAAAATATAAAATTAAAATAAAACTTAGCTAATTAAATTATAATACTTATTGCAATAAAATGATTTGACACCGGAACTTAGATTAACTTTTATTCAACTTACTCTACCACCATTAAACCTAAGTTTTAAAATAGGTGCCTGATTATATGAATAAGTAAGATTGACGGTTACAAGCCTTGGCACTAATGCCTGTAGTGTTATGAAACGGTGGTTACTAGCTGGTAGTAAATAGGTGATATGATTGATCTCCACGGGTGTGGGGAGTGACAAGTATTGCTCAGGAAATAGGTTTTATTTACTTGAGGTAACTACTGTTAAATACATGGAGCTTAATGACTGCATTTATAAATGTATTTTTTTCAATAATATAAGATGGTTGCGGCAACCGTAAATCTCATACGTTTTGGACCTTTTGTTTGCTAAAACGACTTGTGTATTAAAGTACTATTACTGATATTAAGTAGAAATAAAGTAATATGTTTGTATCTTATTGGAATTCAACTGTTTTAATTATGTTTATTGGAATTGAATTACCAGACTTATTAGACAGACTCGAAATATTATTATTTATAATAGTGGCAGAGCTCTTGTTGATGAGCTAGAGGGTGGAAGAAATGTCTCTCACCTTTAACCTGCCACTTAATGTAAGTGTTTGTACTACTGTGTTCCGGTTTGGTAGTTAGATAAGGCTAGAATTACTGGCACATGAGGTGTACATCATAGTTTTTAGATGCAGCAACGCAACTACAATCTACTTTGTGGATTTTTGATGACCATAAGCTGCAGTTACCAGTTACCATCAGATGGAATACACGTCTGTTCGCGAAATACATCGTATAAAAGGGAAACATGTACAAAATTGTTAATTTTTAAGAAAAAGTTATTTATTCAAACAAATTATTAGTGCAACATCTAGATATAACACATCTTTAACTTTACAATACATAAAAATAAACAAATATCTCACAACTTACACAACGCCATCTAGTCCCAAACTAAGCAGAGCTTGTACTGTGGGTACTAGAGTAACTGATACTAATACATTTATATACTTTTCTTTTGTAAATACATACTTATTATACATAAAAACACCCAGACTAAGACAAACCCCCATGTTCATGCACACAAAGATTTGTCTTAAGCGGGAATCAAACCCGTGACCTCGGCGTCGCAGGCAGGTACAGTGGGCCAACGAGTTAGCTATGCAGGGCAAAAACTTCTAAGTCATAGAAAGACTTACTACACCAGTTAAAGATAAGTGAATAGTGGGTATATTACACTTATTACATATGTAATTCACACATACATATCTATTGCAGTCAGTTTGCACTATGGCATAGAAGTTTTTGACCTGCATACCTAATTGCTTGGCCCACTGTACACTAAGGTACACTACCCACTCCGCCATCCGGTCGTCACTCTTTTTCGCTATCATTCATTCTCAACTTAGACATTTCGTTCAGAGTAAAGCTAGTAACAAAATACCGCAAAGTTTATTTATATAATACCTTTGACACTGTCTAGGGCTAACCCTAGGTCAGGTAGTGCAACCTAAAAACCTAGATTTCTTGCCGGTCAAGATTTGTGCTCCAAAAGTTTAAAATAAAGAATCTTGCTAAGTGTAAGTTGAAATATTTTTGATATTATAATAATAATAATCATTATTGTACACCACTAGAACAATCAAATTGGAAATATACTTGGATATAATATAAAATATAATTGGATAATTACTTATGAGTTTAAGTTAAGTGGTGAATTATAATAATTATATTAATCAAACAGGGCGTTAGAAAGTTGAGAATACGAGAATCAGTTTAGTGGAAATTTTGTTTTAGTGTTTTGGCGTTATTTTGAATAAGTGAAGTCTTGGAATTGGATAGAGTATAGTAATTAACATATTTTAAAACGTATTAAGTAGTATGTATGGAAGAGTAGTTTCAACTGCCTTATAGGTGTAGCGGTTAGCGTATGCAATCTCTCACTGCGAGGTCTTATTTTCGAATTCCCACTCCAAATTTTTTCGTCAGTAAATAAATTCGGCATGGAATTGGGATGGTGGACCTAAACATAACAGGTGAAATGTGGGTGTTATACTCCTCTGCCACACCTTTTTAGGGAATATAGGCGTGATGTTATGCAGAGCCTAGAACGAGTAAAGCAAATTCAATCTACTCATAACTTTTTCGTTTCTTTGTATACTACGCCCACAGCGAACGAACGTGTAGTCCACCTGATGGTAAGTGGAGTACAGCCCATGGACATCAACAATCCACAAAAGCAGATTATAGATGCGTCGCTGCAGCTGAGGACTACGATGTTATGCTTCATGTGCCAGTAATTTCAGGGCCTGATCTCACCACCGAACCAAATTTCCACTAAATATATCAAGATTTAATAACCCTTTAAGACCACGATTTAATATTCGGTATAATTTATTTCTCTACTACCTATTCTATTATTTTCTGTCTGCATCAAACGGTAGTGATTTTATCAATTCGTCTAGACTTTCTAAGAAAATATTGTTATTACGTGTGCACTTGGCTCACATAATATATTGCTGTTGAGATAGCAGACATTTTTTTTACCATAGACAAACAGTCTTATAGGATTACTCTTACCTATGGTATTGAATTTGTTGACATAAAATATTCAGACGGTGTCCCCTCTTTTACAAGAAACATTGAAGTAAAAATAAAAAAACCTGAGAACAGTTATCTTTTAAGTAAGTGTTATAAAAATAATCTGGTAATAATGTTTTACTTATTAGAACAGTATCACACACACATACTAATAAGATTAATAAACAGCATCCTATCATATAAGAACATCTCTAATAAGCTTGGCTCTAAACTTAAAAAACAAAATCCAAAGACCTTGACACACTAAAATTTGCAAACAAACAGAACTATATTCTAATTAGATGTGTATCTTCCTATTGTAATAAAATGCAAAGTAAATTACGCCTTAATGTTTGTGTAATAGTTAACAAAGTCGCTTGCACTTAGACACGGGATTGTAATGAAGAGTTTTGTCCGTGAAAATGGAAATTATTTTGTTAGGAAAATATGTGTGCATTTCTTTTTCATTGTTGTGTCAAATAATTATATTAGACCTGAACCTTTTTTGTTATTTTCAAATAGACAAGGTATTTTTTTTTAATTATCTTTAAGCATTGATTGATGATAAAAATGAATATTATAGAACGTGCACTTTATAAAATAAAATGGTCAGTTTGTTCGTGAGTAGAAGCCATTAAGCTGCAAGCATATCGTCAGTGCATCAATCTTTATTTCTCTTTGTTCTTGTAAAAAAGCATGAAATTATAACATAACCGTTTAGCGTTATACGAAACGGTTATTAACATAAACGCCAACGTCATAATTATCGGGGCTACAAACATCAAAATTATGAATCGTAACGACACTTAATGCCGCGAATTTTTTACAACACGCAAGCCGCCATCTTTACACACCAACAGTCCTTACGCACACATACACACACTCATTAACGAACACATTTACATCACTAATGTAAGTCCCACGTGTCTCTGGTCATTAAAAGTTAACAGCTGCAATCAAAGTTTCAATTAACAATTTAATCTGTTATTACCGAATCATGGACACTAAACGCTTCGCGCGAACGCCTACCGAAGGTTTTTTTTTTTTCGCGCGCTCTTTTTGTCACATTTTTCGAATTTCGAACGAGTTTTTTACAAAGCGAAACGGGTGAAGAATTCTTTTAAAACTCCCGGCATGGCCGATCGATTGGTTTTAAAAATAAAAATCTTGGCCTGTGTCATTATTGTATAGAATTAGATTTTTTACACATTTTAGTTTTAAAATTTGAAATTTTAGAGAACGAGTAGTCTTTACCGCGAGGTATTCGCTATGGAACTCTTCCCGTGAGGTTGCTGCAAGGAAAAGCATTTTCCCAACACATGCAAGGTTTTCTTCAGTTTAAGTCGTGTGTGGCTATACGTACAGGAATGTGAGAATGTGTGTGTTCAACTTGAGTCGGCGTGGGCGTGTGTGCAACAGATCGCGCGTTAGTGTGAGTATTTTATGACTCTGAGTGCATCCCTTTCGAGCTGCATGCAATTTATATGTGTGCATTTTATTTTTTTTCTAAACGGCGCGATTCCATGTGTATATGAGAGAACTATTCATGTATGGGTGCTCTGTTTTTTCGTGTTCGTAGACGGGAATGTAGGCTTTATTTTTTGGGTGGTAAGCGTGATATTGGCATGTTTATAAGAAATGTATTTTTCAGTTTTATATCGCCGATATGAGAATCGCGGATAGCAAAGAAAATGTAAAAGGAATAAAAAACCTGTGCTCGTACGTTTTCAGGTAGACACATTTTTCTTTAACCCATTTATAGGAAGTTGTGTGGATGTGTGCGAGCTTGCATCTGGGGGGTAGGGGGTGTATAAAGGGTTGAGAGGGGGTGAACATATAAAAATGATAACGCATCGCAAGACGGCTGCTTTTATGGTTTTTCTTTATTTTTTAATGTTTTTTTTTATTGAAGCGACGAGTAGACGGGATATTTTTCATGTTGGCTATCTAAAATTTATGTTTTATTTAAGTTTAATAATGTGCCTGAGCTACGGTTTTCTATCTATTTTTATGGCATTTTCGAGTGGTACTAAAGTAGACTAAAGTAACTTTACTTATATTGAAGACTCAATATAAGTAAAAGAAGTGATAGTAACTTCATAATGATAATAATAGCATATTTGGATTCATTTTCGTCTTAATTATAATTCTCGTAATTCTACTAATATTCTTAATGCAAAAGTTTATGGAATGTCTGTCTGGATATTGGTTGCTTTCTCAAGCCAAAACTTCTCGGCCGTTTTTGATGATTTTTTGCAGACATGTAGCATATAGCTTGGATTAAAATAAAGGCTTTATATTATCGACGTGCCACGCGGGGGCAGCAACGGTTGGAACTTAGTATTTATATAGATAGAATCTAAGATTTTATACATTTGAGCTACATTAAATAGTTTTCCTAGACAATTTTCGCTTGATATTGACCCAGTTATTACGTGAGAATCTAAAGTAATAACTAGGTATCTAATCTAACGGTCAGATGATAGGTTAGCAAGCATCCAAACGTAACGGGTGAAAAGTGGCTAATACTAAAAACTTATTTAGTTTTAGGCACTTTTCATCCACTAACATACATTTAAATATTTGAGAATCTTTTTGTACTAACTCGATACTATTACAATCTTAATAACTACCTTAAACCATCAGGTTTTTCCGGAAAACTTAAAGCTAGAAATGTATGAAATTTCCAAAAAGCTTTGCCCCAGGTGAGGATCGAACTCACGACCTTAAGATTATGAGACTTACGCGCTGCCTACTGCGCCACTGAGGCGGGTAGTTTGTAGCGTGAAATAAGCTTTTGGTATAGAATATTAAAAAAGATTCGTCAAGGAAAATTGGATGATATTAATTTAGTTTAGTGAAGTTAAGAAACTGTTTACGCAAAAAGTGAAATTGATAATGAAACATTATGAATAATAGAGGAATGTAGATTTTTGTAAGAAGTTTAGTGGAAGAGCTTTCCTTAACAAGTTTGAGGGATGAAGCTCCACCGTCTCACCTTTGATTTGTCACCAAATTGTTATGTCTCTACTACTGTGTGCCGATTCGATAGGAAGGTAAGGCCCTGAAATTTCTAAGACATGAGGTAAGATATCGTATTTGTCAGACTTCGGGATGAATCTTCAATCTTATGTAGATTGTGGACTTCCATGGACTGTAGTGTACCTCCTAATATATTTCAGGAGTTTTATAGAATTCTAGCTGTTGCCCACGGCTCTGCCCATGTGGTATATCAACCTTCACCTAGCAATAAAAAAAAGTTTAACTCTGACTCCGAGCCACCAAATATACAAACAAAATTTCATTAGATTCGGTCAAGCCATTTCGGAGGCGTTTGATAACTAACTCTGTGATATAAGATTATTATTCATACATATATATATTGGATTAATACAGAAAAATATAAGTAAATATTTGCATGTAAAGCAGCGAAAGCCAAGTGGTTTACCATAGGACTGCGAAGTCAAAGGTCTCGTGTTCGAACCCACGGCACACACCTATGTCAATAAATCGTTAAGATTCGTCTGTTCGAAGATATGTGTGTATTTATAATAAACTATCGCTCGCTAACGGTGAAGGAAAACACCGTGAGGAAACCTGCATGCCTGAGAGTGCCTAAAAAGTGCTTGAGTGTGTGTGAAGTATACCAATCTGCACTTGGCCAGCGTGGTAGACTATGGTCAAACCCTTCTTATCATGAGAAGAGACCCGTGCCCAGCAGTGAGACATGTATTAGATACAGGGCTGCTATTATTATTATTATTGTATTAGAATTTTTTTTTATACTACGCCCACAGCGAACGAACGTATAGTCCACCTGATGGTAAGTGAAATACAGCCCATGGACATCAACAATCCACAAAAGCAGATTTTAGATGCGTCGCTGCAGCTGAGGACTACGGTGTTATGCCTCATGTGCCAGTAATTTCAGGGCCTGATCTCACCACCAAACCGGAACACAGTAATGGAAGCACTACTATTTGGCGGCAGGTTAAAGGTGAGACGGTGGTGCTGCCGCCCTCGAGCTCATTCACAAGAGCTCTAACACCAGTAAGATAGCATGTAACTATTTCTTAGATATAGGATCAGTTAAATAAGTATTAGACTCTCCTGCTATTACATCGCTACCTAATTTAAAATTATTTTATGTTGTACATTCACGCCATAATTGTATTTATGTTTTATCATTGTTTTCTTTTATTTTTTGTTTGTTTAATTTATTTATTATTTAGGTAACGGATTGTCATCCGTGTAGTCACTGGGGGATTGGTTGAAAACCAGCGCCAAGCTTCAGTTTGGCATAATATGCTGAACCAATTCCCATTTAGGGCAATTTTTGCTTTGGGGCATACAGCCTTTCAAATTACTGTATTTATTTGTTTCTCTTTCTATACTGAATGCATGTGTCTCATTGTTTTCTTTGCACCTAATAAATATTTTCATTTTCATTTTCATTCATTTTTCATTTTCCTTTCATTTTCATTTTCATTTTCATTCATTTCTAATGAGCTGGACATGCTAGGTGAAGTGTGGGTATTACGACTCTACCTAGCTCTTCTAATGAAGTGAGACAAAATGTTAGTAACATTTAAATCGCAGACGATTAGTTTATATGGCGTCCGGATGGCGGAGTGGGTAGTGTACCTGCCTGCGACGCCGAGGTCGCGGGTTCGATTCCCGCTTAGGACAAATCTTTGTGTGCATGAACGTGGAGGTTTGTCTTAGTCTCGGTGTTTCTATATATAATAAGTATGTATTTACAAAAAAAAAAGTATATACTTATGTATAAGTATCAGTTATTCTAGTGCCCATAGTAGGTACAAGCTCTTCTTAGTTTGGGACTAGATGGCGCTGTGTGTAAGTTGTGTGATATTTTATTTATTTATACCCACTCAAATTTCCTGGCAATCTTTATACTAGTAAAAGTTTCATTCTTTTAAGAAATAGGCTACGCTCCTGATATGCAATAGTAAAAATCCCGAGTCATTGCATTTGCTGCATAGTGCTTGCTACAAGACAGGGATTTAAAATTGGAAATAGGTGAGATTCAAATCTTTAGTCAGAAATATCTTTGAGATAGTTTATACAGCTGAAAATATAAGTAGGGGTTGCAAAACACATATTAAAGACGGCAAGCGGTTTTTTTTTATAACGACGCCCGCCTTAGGAATAACTCCTGTGTCGCGGGGTGTTCACAAACATACATTTCACACACACAAAGCACACCCAGAGTCAGAAAATATCTTTGTGGATCACACAAATTGAGTGCACAGTTTGTGTAGCGGGTAAAGCAGTCGCCTCGCCGCTTTCAACTACACTACGTGTTGTGGGTTCGATCCCCACATGGGACAAATCTTTATGTGATTCGCAAAGATTTGTTCTGACTCTGGGTGTGCTTTGTGTGTGTGAAATGTATGTTTTCGAACACACAGGAGTTATTCAGTTAATTAGTTAAGATTTGTTGATTTGACACAAAGCTTACATTCCTTTTCAACATACATCTGAGTCAAGTAACTAGCTAGCCGATGAAGCTTTGAATTATTGTGAAGAAACCTTAACTTTTCCTTAGACTCTGAGGATCCTAGCTTTTTAAATTATAGGAAGATGAGTTGTTAAAGGAGTTAAATGGTATTACTTCCGCCATTGCCAATTACCACACACATTTTTTTGTTTATACGATAAGTGCAGCAAACGAGCGTGAAGTCCACCTGATGGTATTATTGTTGAATGGCTTTGGGTGTTCACGTCGACCTTCGTGGGACTTTTGTGTTTTTAGCCTCATTATAGACTGGCCAATAGCCTCCATAATTTGGATAAGTCGGCTGATAGGGAGTGACTTGACATCATCCGGATCCAAGATATGGCGTCCCAGAATGATGCTTCCACCTGATGGTTAGCGGTCAATACAAACCATGAACTTCTGATCCACAAAGAAGATTGTAGATGTGTCAAGAGACGCATCTAAAATCTATGACCAAGTATGAGAATTATGGTGTGACATCCCATCTTCTCTCGGAACACAATATTGTAAGCTCTAATATTTGTTGGCAGGTTATAGGTGAGACGTTAGAATTTCCGCTTGGCTCGTTTAGAAGAGTTCTTCTACCAGTAAAATAAATTCCAACTATAAGTAGAAAACAATAGCTTAGTGTCAGTGACTTAATTTTGGTCAAATTTATTTACTGACACAGTCTTTAGATGTAGAAGCGCAAATACAATTTTGTTAGATGTTCGTGAAATGAATCAAATTCAAATCAAATCAATTTATTTTCAAATTAGGTGCATACAAAATTTCTTTTACATAACAAGACAAACAATGACTTAATATCTAGGATAGTATACACATTACAATTGTGTGTCGTTAAGTGGATGCCTACACTAGGAAAACCTGTGTCGTATGTCACCCAACATTTTATTTGACAAGATGGATGTGGAATAAAATGTTGGGTGACCTACGACACAAGGTTTTTATGAATGAGGTATAACTAGTTATTTTAAACAGACTGGTATTTTATTTATTAGCATACCATTAATTATAATAATAAATAATTAACTTTCATAAAGGTATAGTGGTTTACGAATGCGCCTCTAACCACGAGGTCTCGGGTTCGATTCTCGAGTCGTGCAAAGTGTTGAGCTTTCACTCAGGAAATTCACAATAGCAGTTGTAATTGTGCCCGGTGGATGGCGATAGGCTCACCCCTATCCAATGGGTAATAAGATGAAATGTGGGTGTTGTACACCACTGCCGCACCCTTCTGGGTAATATAGGCGTGATGTTATGGTATGTAAAATTAATTATATTATTTTTAATAAGTACTTTGCACAGCAATCCAACAACAAAAGTTGTTAATATAAGGAGATTCTAAACAGTTGGATTAAAAGTAACATAAGCCCCGGTTATTCAAATCATTGTAATTAGTATAATTTAGTTTCACTTATAATTTATTTTTATATCATTTGTTTGTAATATTTTAACGTGTTCAAGCGCTCCTGGGGCCTATGAAAATAAATGATTTGAATTTGAATTTGAATTTGAGAAGGTCGTTATAGGGATTTTGGCAAAATCTTTCTTTGTCAGATATAATGGCTTCTTCTATTTCTTTTCTAAGTAAGCTATTCTTATACAAAGACAGCATGGCATGTACTTACTGACAAAGAACACAGGCCCTCTCAATTTTGTACCGAAGAAATAAAAAACTGCACCGACCATACTTCCTTGCATACATACATACGTATATTATAATATATATAGGTGAAATATAAAATACTGCTACTAAAAATATATAAAAGCTACAAAAATATGTTATTCTCAACACACAGGTGTTTTTCTTTGTGTGAGTAGAATTTTGGTGTGTGTTTCGTGATATAGAACGTTGTGGAGTCGAATTTTAGAAAAAAAATATATTTTAAAAATCCACCTAGTTGCTGCCCGTGGCTCCGTCTGCGTGGTACGTCAATTAGCAGTAGTCTTTATGTATATATGTTCAGGCTATAAGCTATATGAGTGCAAAATTTTATCAAAATAGAACTGGCTTTTATTGCGTGAAATTTCATTTCACATAGTTTCGCATTTGTGGGATAATTGCCATCTGTAGTTTTTGTTGGCTTCATGAACAGAAGTCCAGAATTTGTGTATGAACAATTGCAAAAAAATCATACATTTTATAATTACCTTCAAATTCTACCCAACCTTCTTTCTATTTTTGAGTACAACATATTTTTTTTCTTAAATAATAGATTTATGTCTAAATTACCCACTATAATACAATAAAATACATACCTACAATAACTTATAATACAAATATTATATCTGTTTCTTTCTTTACTTAAAAATATCCTTAAACGCACTTAAATAAACAAAACAAAATTTCTCAAAAATTTCTAACCATAAACACCATAAGAGCAACTCCATGTTTTTCTCTATCAGTTATTCCTAGACCAAATAGGTGATGTTTCTATGTGTGCGTATATTCACCTTTACGTATGAGCACTAACGTTGATGTAGGAAAGCACTAAAACTAGATGTGACCTAAAACTAAGTGAGGAAATAGTTATTCCTAAAAAATAATGCTGCCCACAAAATTGCAAGCAAGCAAATAATATTTCTTCTCATTAATTATAATATTAATAGCAGCCTTGTATCAAATATATACATGTCCCACTGCTGGACTCGGGCCTCTTCTCATGATAAGAAGGGTTATGCCATAGTCTGAAACGCTGGCCAAGTGCGGATTAGTAGACTTCACACACGATCGAGCACTTTAAGGCACTCTTAGGTTTATAGGTTTACACATGATATTTTCCTTTACAGTTAGCAAGCGATATCATATGACAAATACACACATATCTTTGAAAATACGAATCTTAACGATTTATTGACAGAGGTGTGTGCCGTGGTTTCGAACCCGAGACCTTCAAATTAGCAGTCCTACGGTCTTCCACTCGGCTATCGCAGCATTAATAAAAAAAATCGCAATAATTAAAAAAAAGTTTTTAGAGTGATTTTTTTTCGATACATTACTAATGCTGGTGTGGTCTCGAGTTGGATTCCAAATTGGTCCGGCAGAAAAGCAGTATGGAGTATATCAGTTCTATCACATGGGACCTAAATATGCAGCAGCAAGCACGCAGGTGAAATGTGGGTAGTTACACACCTCTACAACACACTTCTGGGCAATACAGGCGTTATTTTTAGTAAACAGTATAATTTAAAACTTTTCCGTGGAAAGCCATTTAACAAACTGTCACAGAGATTCTTCAAAATCAATACTTTGAACTACCACATCCAGATAAAGCCATAAAGTGCTGCCTAAATCTGTGTGCACACACACATACACACATGTGTATCACAGAGAACCGAACTCATATCGTACTTACGCCCTTATACTGCGCAAGCTTGAGGATACAGTGCCGGGCAAAATAAAATGGTCACCTAATCTCATTTTTAAAGTCCCATATTAAGCGCTCAATTAAGGAGTATGATTAAAATAGCCATAAGTATCAGAACAATACTGATAAATGTTTATACACGACGACCGAATGGTAGAGTGGGTGGTGTACCTGCCTGCGACGCCAGGTCACGGGTTTGAAATCTTCGTGTGCATGAACGTGGGAGTTTGTCTTAGTCTGGGTGTTTCTATGTATAATAAGTATATATTAACAAAATAAAAGTTTTTATATTAGTATCAGATATTCTAGTATCCATAGTACAAGCTCTGCTTAGTTTGGGACTAGATGGCGTGGATTACCTTCCGAGCTTCGAGTCGCACGTTAACACTATGTTAGGCTGTGGTCTCCTTTAATTGAGGGAATACACTAAATAGCCCTTGTTGGAGACCCATAATTAAATAAATAAACACGAACTTCATCACTTAAAGTTTTATTAAACACGAATTTGCATCTCTTTTCCTCAATCAATGGTTGTACGGGACAGAGAGATCGAACGCTGTAGCTTAACGTAACTTGAGTTTTACTAGTTGGTGAAATCGGCACAAAGTATTGGCATCAATCTAAGTTACATAGTTGCTGTGTCAATCAAGTTTCAAATACTGTGATTTCTTTGAATTCCTTCAAAAGTGAAAATTATCGATTACAATAGCCAGAATGCAACGATAGCATGCTAGCTAAGTGATAACCACTTTTCTCGTCACATTAAAATGTATGTTATCGCGATTTCCATCACTAAACACTGATAACAAGTACGAACGAGTGGTGCGAAAATCTATTTTACTTAACGTTTTTACCGATCTTTTTATCGATTCATGAATTGTAATCGTAAATTTGTTCACGATAACGATACGACGTAAAAAGGGGTAAGCGATGCGTATTGTTCTGATATCGAATTAAGTATTATCCGATTCGAGTAAATACCAGGTAGAGGAATCGGATGAATATTGATGTATCAACAAGAAACGTAGATGTAATTCGTTTAATGGTTGAAGAATGTGGAATCGGACTCGATATGGTTGGTAGCATGTCACGTCATTCACATGTCAGTTGGAAATGTTTAAAATTTCATGTAATTATAAAATGCCTTTCTATTACACTGTTAATACAGACACTCGATTAATAAATATTTTTTTGAAAAGTATGTAGTTAATCTTATTATATGACATTTTCATGATGCACCTTGCTTTGGCACTATAATGTTTTTTATTTTGTGTAAACGTTATCTGTACGTATATTGATTGGGAAAACGCTGACTGACTGATTAATCGACCTGCTCACACTATGAATCCCAAAATTCCTCCTTTCTATGCAATTTTCTTCAAAATTGACTTACTTCTCGTATAAACTTACATCCCTTAATTTACCCTCTTAGGTACAAAATACAAAGATAAAACATAATAACAGTTCTTCAGATAGATCTCCAGCTACACAACTGTGAGAACCGCATCCAATTCCATGCAGTAGTTTTTGAGTCTTGTCTGTACGTACAGTACGACAGGCAGTACTGTACGTACAGACAAACAGATAGACGTACAAGCAGAAGCAGAGAAAATATAAAATTTATGTTTTAGCTTTACTGCTAAAAAAACCCGTTCGTATTAATTATTCTTAAATATTTTCAACAGACACGGCAAATTCACAATTTAAAAAAAATAAATAAGAGTAGGTCTAACAAATTGTCCCGAAGTGTAAATGGAAAGCCTCGTACGGTCAGAAAACACATAAAATATTCTATGAATTTATTTCAGAAGGTTTTCAGTGAAATTGCAAAACTGAATAAACTCCATTTTTTTTTGCTTACAGTATTTTTTATATATCGCAGGTTGTTAGGAAAAGCACGTTTTTCTTATACACATATGAGATTTACAATATTTGTACCATTTAAGTCTGCTAGTATGACTTTATAATATTAAAGTTAAAAATTATACTTTCTCTGGCCTCTGTTTATACAATTTATGAAGCTAACGGTCGAGTAGTGTTCCTGATGGTAAGTGGCGACTACAACCCATGAAGATACACAATTTTCTTACTACTTGAGGACTCCGGAATAATACCTCATGGGATATTCACTTCTACATTTTCCAGAAGGCTTAAAACAGTTAACAGCAGCGATAGCCGAGACCGTAGGACTGCGAAGTCAAAGGTCACGGGTTCGAACCCACTGCACACGCCTCTGTCAATAAATCGTTAAGATTCGTCTTTTCATATAAATTATCGCTCGCTAACGATGAGAGAAAACATCGTGGCGAAAATCTGCATGCCTGAGTGCCTGCGTGCCTTAAATGTACTCGAGGGTGTGTGAAGTCTACCAATCCGCTCTTGGCCAGCTTGGTGGACTATGGCCTAACCTTTCTCATCGTGGAAAGAGGCCCGAGTCCAGCAGTGGGACATGTATTAGATACAGGGCTGCTATTATTATTATTATAAAATAATTTCATCTGTTTTACTTGCATCAAAAAAAATCTATTTACTAAAATAACCTACTGACCAGCATCCAAAAATAAATCTCTTATATGTACTTATATATAGTTTTATATATTTTTTATCTTATTCAATTATTTTGCGAACGCTACCGCCTATCTCGCTCGCTATAACTTATAGTTTTGGATAATGCATTAGAGAACTTCTTTATGGGGCAGAATATTCCCGTATACGTGATATATATTATATACACCATATTTATAGCTGCTATATAATATATAATAGTGAAGAAGAAAGAACTGTTAGTACCCAAATGTAGGCAAAGACGTTACTGATAAGTAAAAGTTTTTTTAGTATAGACAATAAATAAACTTATAGATCACTAGCTTCAGCCCACAACTTCGTCCGCGTGGAATTCGTTTTAATAATAGTAGTAACTGCTCCCACGCCTTGTCCCGCGTTCAACGTTACTGCCCCGCTTCCATGGAGTTTAGCGTAATGTTAAACATAGAGTACATAAAAAAGGCAGGAGAGAATGTCACTTATAAAATGATGGAAGCACCAAAATGGCGGCGGTCTGTTTATGTGTGCGTGTGTTAGGGGCTACCAGCCATGAGAAATATTACCCACATTTTTACAATAATTTAAATAAATATTTTAGAGGTTTAGTTCTTATATTTTTTTATTTGCTGCTTTTTACCATCAAACATGATATAGGTAGTTTTATACTACCGTGGCCAAAAACCAAACAATATAAAACAACTTTATGTTTGAGTTTCGAAACAAAGTTGATTTTATATTTCTAGCAGTCGATGCGGGCCTGCAGCTGGAAGTTGTTTGTTTTTATTAAGGGAATATGTACAAAATTCGTTGCTCTGGGCACTCCTGACGCAAGGCAGCGAAGATGCACTGAGCAGCTACCCAGTTTTTGGAAAATATTTTAAAATTACGACTCCTACGGCGCTTCCTGATTCTTAGATGGTGAAGATGCTTTAGTGATATACAGGGTGTCCCAGTTTAGGACCTGGAGCCGAAATCGGATAGTAGGATAAGTTATGGCAGTTATCAAAAAAATAAAAAACAAAAATTCTTCATTACATAACCTATCAGAAAGTGCTTGAAAACGTCAACAAAATGTACAAACCAAATATAATATCTAAGTTAAACTAAACCAACAATCACGAAGCTTAGATTCACTTACATGCGATTTTTCAATATTTCAAATAAATATTGGCAAATAAAAAAAAATAATAATAAACTGAACAAAGAAATAAAAAGTTTTAGATTAAAGTACTGTTATTTATTAATTTAATACTTTATTTAAAACAATATACTATTGTTTACCTTTTTTGGTACGGCAAAGCTGACAATGCGGATAAGTCCACCTTTTGTTTTATATAAATCAATTTCCTCGAAGTGTATACTGCAGACTACACTACATTTGATGGATACCAACTGTTATCATTTCTGCAGTTTCTAATTATTTTTATCCAATAACTTTTTCATGCGTTGTTTGCAGCAGGAAATCTATAAAACATAGAATAATAATTTATACTAAATGTATATTAATACTTTACTAAAAAACTATACTACTAAAAATATTTACCCAAATTCAGGGTAAATGAAAATATTTATTGACTGTCAACACTGACAGTTTTGGTATATTTTTTTACGAAAACGATATAATTTCGGCAATAAGCTGAATATATTACTTGCTTACCTATGAAATGTGATCTCCTGGTTTTTTTTTGTCGAGGCGCTATGGTTTCGGCAGCTTTTCACAACACAAGACGGCATTTTTAATTATTTTACTTGAACATCCGAGCAACAGCACAGTCCAAAGCGTAATGGCGGGCGATTGACTTACTATTGTGTCAATGTGTGTGTTCTGTGTGTACGTGTGACTTACTATGGGTGCTACGGTAAGTGTTTCAAGAGACTCAGTCCTGCCTTTTTTTATGTAGTCAATGATGTTAAATATCAAAATACTTTTTTTGGCGCCACTCACGCCCTTCAGATTGCCTGTGTCAACGCTCCCCTAAACGTAATAGGCCAAAAGTCTTGGATGAAGAAAAGTCCAGTTCCTTAAGTCACTTTGACAGATGCTTGACAACTGTCAATTCTTATTATATAAAGCTTGCAATCTTCAACCAAAACCCTTTTTTTATACCTCTTTCTTCTAAAAAGGTCGCGAGCTCACTAAAATATATCAATCCGTTGTACGTAATTTAAATATGTGTAATAAACCGTGTTAATTGCACCATCTATATTTAATTTATGTCGAATTGCTCGACACTTTAATGGATGGTTATCTTAATAAACACAAAAAGATTAATAAAATCCAATCATCAGTGGCTGAGATAAGCGCTAACAAACAAAAAAATCTAGCTTTTTCCCGCGGTTTCGTCTGCGTGGTAGGTACATCAATGAAAAGTAGCATAAGTTACGTGCCTTGTAGTCAGTTACCTGCATATACAATTTTATCAAAATCAGTCAAGCCATTTTGAAGATTTCGAAGAAGAAGAAAAAAGATTGTTATTTTGACTTTAAAACCAGACACTTCAATTTTATTTATTTTTATTAATTACAGCTTTTTTAATAAGAGGAAATAGCAAACTCTATCGTTGTGATAAGCTCCTACAAAATAATTTCAGGAGACTAGGGAGATACTAAAATAACTGATACAAAGTACTTTTGGACTGGTGGTAGAGCTCTTGTGAACATACTCGAGGGCGGCAGCACTATCGACTCACCTATAACCTGCCGCCAAATAGTAGTGCTTGCATTATTGGTGGTGAGATCAGGCCCTGAAATTACTGGCATATGCGGCATAACACCGTAGTCCTCAACTACAGCGATGTATCTACAATTTGCTTTTGTGTATTGTTGATGTCCATGGACTGTACTCCACTCATCATCAGGTGGACTGCACGTTCGTTCGCTGCAGGCGTAGTATAAAAAAAAACTACCAGACCAATGGAGACTTATTTGCATAGCTATTTGCTTATATTCCCACTACGCATTGATTAAGTACTCATTGTGATAGCTTACAAAACTTATTTTTTTGTAAACCAATCGACCAAATATCGCACATCAGATGATCCATATACAACACTATTCGTGTATGTAATATAACATCACGCCCATATTACCCAGAAGGGTGCGATAGGGGTATACTGACACTTCACCTGTTATGGTTAAGTCCCGCGTGACCTCATCGCCATCCACCGCACAAATCCAGCTACGTGCTGCTATTGCTATTAAGAATTTCCTGATGGAAATTCCCAAATAACACTATTCAACCCGAGAATCGAACCCGAGCCCAATCACTAGGCTAAAGAGTTAAGTCATTTCCTTTAAAAAAACATTAGTCATATCCTAAACCCATTAAACCTCTTCTTACACCAAAATATTGCGGCAAATTGTTCAGAAGCCCACCATCACTTTAATCTGGTCTGAACAGAGAACCGGTGTAATATGCACTTAATTTTCAATAATACCGACACAAAGTAATATCGATCGGTATTAAGGAATATGATGAGGAAAAAAAGCGATATTTATACCTTTTTGTAAGTAGTTTATTTAGGATGGGGTTATGTTGAATGTTAGAATTGTTTAAATGTTTTATTGTTGTTATAATTCGTTACGTTTGTCGTGTCGGCATTACAGAGTAAGCTATTTTTCAATCAGATATAAAAAATGCAGTTCATAAAACACACTATCTCCTACTTCTAAGCTTATCTGTTCTCTTTCTCTCTCTCTTTGATTTCGCTAAACAACTGTGATATTTTGAATAGCAATATAACACCTACATTGTCAGCATTTTTTCACACTATAATTTAATATCATGTGCCTGCGGTGCCGAAACGTGGACATTAATGTTTGGGCAAGTCCACAAATTTAATGTCCAGCGACCTATGCTTGGCGTTTCTTTGAAGTACCGACAGTCCTTGGAGGGCAGTAAGCTTTGCAACTATGAGGTAATGTTGCATAACACCATCCTCATTCAATTTCAATCCAGTACAACATACAATTTATCTAAATACATATATCGTGAAACAAGTTTGATTTAAAATAATTACAAAACTATATCATTTAGGACTGAAATGTAATAGGTCTAGCTAGTGGTAACTCCTCTCACCGCAAGGTCTGGGGTTCGATTTACGGGTCGGGCAAAATGTTATTTGTGAACTTTCCGTCAATAAATTCACAATAGCAGCATGGAATTGGAATTGTGCCCGATGCCATTCCAAGATACCAAAATATATAAGAGAATTGCTTTCATAAATATATAGCACAGTTAAAAAAATGGTTAATCGAACATTGCTTTTACACAATAGCCGAATTTATGACATTCGATTCTAATGAATAATGTAAAGAGTGAGACTATTTGTTAGTACTTTATATTTTAACATATACATATCTTTTTTTTATTTTTATTATTAAGTTAGTGTTTACTATAACTTTAATATAATATAAGTACTTAGGTATAACATTGTATATTTTGCATACCGATTATCCGGTGAAACATGTGTATTATTATTAAATTGTACCATCTTTTTGTCACCATGTTTAAGGCAAATAAACGTTTCTTTCTTTCTTTCTTAGGACCACCTCTGTCACACCCTAATGAGTAATATAGGCGTGATGATTTGTTAAGATATGCTTTATCATTTAGGAGCTATACAGCGGGATCAGTTGCAAAGTAGATGTCGTTAGCTGGACATAGAGAGAGTACACGTAAAGAATATTGAAGTGATCCTACCACTTTACCTTATCTAGCAAAATTAATAAGCAAATAGTGTAACCAGAAACCGGATAGAAATACATTCCTGGTAAAGTAAAAATGGTCTAGAATCAACCAACAACCATGAGATCAACCACAGCTTAACCCCTTACCCACTTCAATCCCGAGCCACTACAGAAATGGTATAAAAATAGACATTAACAACGAAACTATTTTACTCCACCATTACTATAAAAACCTCCATTGAGTTCAGTCTCATTGCAATAACCAATATAGTTAGGTGACCGCAGCTCCACCGCAGTGATGGGTATACGAAATAAGTAGGTAACGGTTAACTCAGACTAAGACCTAAGGGTAAGCGATTCTTCAAATTATGAAAAACGGATGTTACTCACATAATGTTTTTAGAATTATTATTTTTACTGAATATTGTCTACTATTTTATTGTGTTAATATTGTAATTGCACGGTATAAACGGTTGTTGGTTAACCATAAATAAATAAATAAATAAATGTTGGTCTATTTAGTCGACCGCGGTTTCGCATATACTATACTTTTAGGCATTTTCAAGTGAGTAAGTAAGCGATTCGTTAAAATATCAGCGAAGAACCAAACTGGAAGACAATGAGTGCTCTATTATGGCGACAGAATAAAGGTAAGATTATGGTACTGCCTTCCTTGAGTCCATTGACAATCGTTAAAGTTTGGTATAACTATAAAAAACTTCATTGAGTTCAGTTTCATTGCAATAACCAATATAGTTAGGTGACCACAGTTTCACTGCAGTAATGGGCATACGAAGTAAGCTTGTAAAGGTTCATTCAGACTTGATACAGGCGGTGAATAGATTACAAGGTATCGAGGCTGATTTACATTATGCCAGTACACTGAGTCTAGTAGCAAGGAATTCCATAGCTGGATTAGCATTTATAACGAATTGTGCCATATTTAAGAAACCAGCTACTGGATTAGCATAAATTTGCTTTTAACGCTGCATACCCGAAGATTAACTACGCTTTCTTGAGCTACATAAAATGCACCTCAAATTTAGCTATATGTTCATGAAAATGCTTATGCACAAAACTAAATATTGTATGATTATTTATTGCGAGCCTATAGTGTCCCACTGCAGGGCAAAGGCCTCCCCTCAAAATAATAATAAGTCTCTTATTACCTCTTATTTTGCACAAAACTATATAATACTAAAAATATCAAGCGCTACTCGCTTTAAAGTATTACAAACTGTACGTGGTATTAGGTGAAAATCACCAATTTTCACAGATTGTCTAAGCTAATGCTAATCTATTGATTAATTAACGCAATATAGTGTGAAACTAGATGTAGTTTGGACTTTGATTATATTAACTTTGAACAATACACTGAGTTTGTATATTTGTATTATTTTTTGTCGCAAAGGCATCTCTCAGTATGAGTTGAACCTTATAAAACCGTACAACAATATAACCGATGATGAACGCAATCTGTTATAATGGTGAACCTTTCGGCTACTGTTGGTAAGTACTGGTAATGAGGTTATTATAATATTTACTGAGATCGATTCGCTTCCGTTTGGTGGTAGTGATCAGCGACCACACGTGGTTTAAAAGAGCTTATGTTGTGGTCAGATTGTTTGATAGTAAAGAAGCAATAATAGTTTTTATAGAATCTTACTAATGAGACTTATTATTTTTTTTTACCGTTTTTAGATAAGCCTTCTTCCTGTTTCTGGACCGGATGGCGGAGTGGATAGTGTACCTGCCTGCTACGCTAAACTCGCGGGTTCGATTCACGCTTAAGACAAATCTTTGTGTACAGTGGGCCAACGAGTTAGCTATGCAGGGCAAAAACTTCTAAATCATAGTAAAAACTTACTGCACCAGTTATGGATAAGTGAGTTACATATCTAAATAGTTGGTATATTACACTTTTATATGTAATTCACACATACATATCTATTGCAATCAGTTTGCAATAGGGCATAGAAGTTTTTGCCCTGCATACCTAATTGCTTGGCCCACTGTACATTAACGTGGAGGTTTATCTTGGTCTGAATGTTTCTATGTATAATAAGTAAGTATTTACAAAAGAAAAGTATATTATGTATTAGTATCAGTTATTCTAGTACCCATAGTAAAAACTCTTCTTAGTTTGGAACTAGATGGCATTGTGTGAATGTTGTGTGATATTTATTTAGTTGAGGCTGATTTCACTATACTTAAACAGAAAATTTCTCAAACCCGTATATCGAGTTCTCTCTCTCATTTTATGTTTGTACGGGACAGAAAGATCTTAACTGTCGCTAAGCGATAAACGTCAGTTTAACACGTTGGTAAAATTAGCCCTATTATTAATCTTAAGGTAGTAAATTACGTTTTCAGCTGTTATTGAAATATTTTTAGAAGTTATTGCCAACACTGAAATTGGTAGGTAATAATAAAAATAAAAGCATTTAAGTCTTCTTCAAAACGCGCTACTTCTGTAGAAGTTTCCTGTACTTCTAAAAACCTGTATAAATAAAATCGAAAATGCATTAAAACATAATGCATAATGTCTGTACGTGTGGTGTGGTGGTTTAAGCGGTCGCCTCGCCGCTCTCCACTGCACTGGTGTTGTGCGTTCGATCCCCACATGGGACAAATCTTTGTGTAATTCGCAAAGATTTGTTCTGAGACTGGGTGAGCTTGTGTGAGTGAATGTGTGTATTTGGCCTTGTCATTGGGACCATTTGATAGTGTAATTTTTTTATTTTTTATTTATTAAACTTATTGCACATAAAAATAGTGGCATTCTCTAACAGTCAACCTAGGGTGGTGCAGATTATACAGAGGAATAAATTATTGATATGTAAATAGAAGAAGTTAATATTATAGAAAATACGTAATAGAGATACATAATATTGAAAATAATAAATATATAGTAATTTATAACATAATAAATACATACTTTTATAAATAAAATATAATAATAATATATACATAATTATACAGCCTTACAGGAGGAGTTGATAATTATATAAGATAAATAAGATATATTATGATGATTTTGCCAATTGCTCAGTCAACAGTTTACGCACGTTAAACTTAAAACTGTAACGTGTTGTTGCCATCCTGATTTCCAGAGGTAGCGCATTCCACAGAAGAACAGATTGAACGAAGAAAGAAGAATGGACAAAGCCAGTAGTGTGTGAAGGACATAAAAGCAGTCTGTTATTAGATGACCGTAAATCTCTAGCATGATTAGAGATTAGAGTAATTGCTTCTGGCGTTCAAAAAATCCAAATTTATCTTTATCTTTATAATATCTAATTTATCTGTGTAGTCTTAAATGACCTTCACGCTACTTAGGACTAATTTTAAATCTGCCGAGCCTTTTGCAACTACATTGGGGGTCGGCTTCTAGTCTAACGGATTCAGCTGAATATCAGTATTTTACGTGGAGCGACTGGCATCAGAACTCTACAACCCAGTACGAGGTGATACGATACTCTTTGTTAGACTAGTTGTCAGACTGTCTGGCCTTTGACTACCCGTAACGACTGCCATAGATAAATAAATAAATAAATAAATGTTCCACAACTCACACACAACGCCATCTAGTCCCAAACTAAGCAGAGCTTGTACGATGGGTACTAGAATAACTGATACTAATACATATATACTTTTTTTTTGTAAATACATACCTATTATACATAGAAACACCCAGACTAAGACAAACCCACATGTTCACGCACACAAAGATTTGTCTTAAGAGGGAATCGAACCCACGACCTCGGCGTCGCAGGCTGGTACACTACCCACGCCGCCATCCGGTCGTCAGATGTTGCCGAGACGGCTTAACGTGCTCTCTGAGGCTTTTTTTTTCATTAGATAGAACGCCAGAAGCAATTACACTATCCAATGGTCCCAATGACAAGACCAAATACACACATTCACTCACACAAGCACACCCAGTCTCAGAATAAATCATTGCAAATCACGCAAAGATTTGTGCCATATGGGGATCGAACCCACAACACCAGTGCAGTGGAGAGCGGCGAGGTGACCGCTTAAACCAATGCACCACACGTGTAGACATGTTAAAGATGGTCAACCATCCATGGCCGACCGCAGTTAGCATTGCTTTACCCGCAATATCGATTCGTCCGCGCGGCTTCGAAAGCAACAAGCACCAATCTAATATAATCCAAACTCAACTTCATGCTAATCTCATCAAAAGCATGAAGTTCTTTAATCAAATATACGAAACAAAAAGCTAGTCCCACCAAATTGTTTCGCAAATTCATTAAAGCTACCGGAATTCACCATAATCATCATTATACATCACAGGAACCGAAAACAATATTAACTTATAAAAGGTAAAAAAAGATAAAAAAAAGATTACCGTAAAGAAAACACGGGAAAAAAGGTTTAAAAATGATCGATACCACGGAAAAGAAAATAAAGTAAAAATGTGCACGTGCTTCATTGTTTGGGCAATGGTTCCGCAGGTCTTATTTCATTTTTGTACAACTATGAAATTAAAATAAATATAAACGATAAATATCACACAACTTTTACACAACATCATCTAGTCCCAAACTAAGCAGAGCTTGTACTATGGGTACCAGAATAACTGTTACTAATTAATATTTACTTTTTCTTTGGTAAATACATACTTATGGTACATAGAAACACCCAGACCAAGACAAACCTCCATATACATGCACACAAAGATTTGTCTTGAGCGAGAATCGAACCCGCGACCTCTGGGTAGCAGGCAGTTGCACTACCGACTCCGTTATCCAGTAGTGGTGTTTTGCTTAGTCTTACTTTTTACTAGATTTGGCAACTGATGTATCTTTGGCGATAAAGCCTAGTTCTGTCAGTGAATTTAGAAGAATAATATAATTGATTACTTGCTTTAGCATTAAGCTAGGCATAGCAAATTACACTAAGGAACATATTCTGCGATCGCCAGTTTAAGTTACATATTTTTTTAACTGTTTCTTAGTTTCGAATAATATAGTCTTGAATAATTTTCTTATACTAATGATTATTGCCCGAAATCGCAAATTTACTGAAGTACAAAATGTTTTTAATAAAATTAACTTTGTAATGTATCTTCTCTGCAACTTGAGACCTAATTTCGATAATTTCGTTTACTTAACTCAAACAATAGTTTTCTTCATCTACTTAAGGAACTCTAAAAAAGTGATTTAGAAAAAAGATCAGTTCTAAATTTGAATTTGTGAGCGGAAGCTGTTGGGTAGCGGCGCGCGGAACGAATTTCGGGTATCATTAAGTTTCTTATTTATTTATATCTCTCATTTGATGATAGGGTTGCCAGTAAAGAGTTTGTGATTAAGTTATTAATATAAACTAACTTTTGAAGCTAGTTTAATATCCAACTTCAATATCAAGTTAAATTATTGTTCTTGTTACTGACAAATTTTGTGATCCGGATGACATTTTGATGTCGTCAAAATATTTATTTATTTATTTATTTTGGGAAACAAACAGCTTTTAAAACAATCAATTAAATAACTTATATAAATAACAAACGTAAGCCAATTGACAGCTTCCGCTTATGTGTATGGCTAAGTTCGAAACTTACATATTAAAATAAATAACATGATCTAAAATCTAAATAATTCACAATGTAATAATAATTAATATGTCGATAGGATATAATAAATTAGAATAATAGTAAATAAAAATAAATTATCATTATTATTATTATGGATGGAAAAATTGTTTCGTTATTACATTGCGAAACTGAGTGTGGTCGTTAAATATGTCTAAATCTTCCCTCCTAACATATTCGTTTGTTTTTTTAACCACACGGCGGAAAAACGAATTAGTATATTCGAATACAACCCAGACATACATATTTTAATAAAAATTAAAAGAAAAAATGTTCTATTTACCTTATTTAGCTTTATAAATAATATAACATTGTAGATACCTAATAAATATGACTCTTGTACGTGTGGTGTAGTGGTTTAAGCGGTCGCCTTGCCGCTCTCCACTACCCTGGTGTTGTGGGTTCGATCCCCACATGGAACAAATCTTTGTGTGATTCGCCAAGATTTGTTCTGAGACTGGGTGTGCTTGTGTGAGTGAGAATGTACTTGGCCTTGTCATTGAGCCCATGGGATAGTGTAATTGCTTCAGGCGTTGTTACTAATGTAAAAAATCCTAATTATTATTTATTATTATTTACCTCGAGCTAGATCACAAAAACTCTACAACGAATATAAATAATTAGTATCATGTTTTTGTGATAACCCTACCTCTATAGCTTCTGATACCATCAAAACCGATCCTTATTTTGTTTATTTATAATCAAAGATTACACTTGTTTATTTGTTTGTGTAATAATGTGATTTTGTTCTAATAAAACAATTTGTTTTAATGTTCTATCATTTGTTTTAGTGGCTACTGTTATTGTGATTGTGATAGCTCGTAGTTATTGTTATTTGTCTTCATTTGTTTTGTTAGTATAGTGATTTTGAGGTTTTTTTCTTTATCCGACGTATGTAGCGAACGGACGTGTAGTCCACCTGATAGTAAGCAACAATTACAGTCATGGACATCAACATAATGAATTCAAATAGTAATAATTAAGATACAACTATGTAAATTTGATTTTGTAGAACTATAATTTTAAATTCACGATAAAGTTTATTGCAATTGAATAATGTATTACTAAATGTTAATACATCATATTATTATTAGAATCATAAGCTTCCAAATGTAATAGGATGAAAGATACTGAACAACAACACAGGGTATCTCTATATCGTATACTCTTTTGTATCAAGAAAGAAAATAAAAAAGATATAAACAAAAGCAGATTGTACATGCATCGATGTTACTTGCCTTGTGTTATACCTCGTGTGCCAGTAATTTCAAGCCTGATCTCATCAAATCAAATCATTTATTTCCATGGGCCCCAAGGGGCGCTTGAACACGTCAAAACAAACATCAAAAAACAAAAATATAAAATTAAAATAAAACTTAGCTAACTAAATCATATTACTTATTGTAATAAAATGATTTGAAACCCGAACATAATAATGTAAGCACTACTATTTAGTATTTAGCGTCAGGTTGGAGGTGAGACGGTAGTACTTCCGCCCTCGAGCTCGTTCACAAACGCTACCTCCATTGAATTGCAGGGTTGGCGTAGTGGTTAAAACGCTTGCCGCTTTCAACTGCGCGGGCGTTGTGGGTTCGATCCCCACATAAGACATATGTTTCTGCAATTCGCAAAGATTTGTTCTGACTCTGGGTGTGCTTTGTGTGTTTGAAATGTATCTTTGTACCCCCGAGACACAGGAGTTATTTGTAGAGCGGGCGTCGTTTGAAAAAAAATTAAAAAAATTACCAGTTCTATGTAACAAATATATTTAATATAGCCATTCGCGGTATCGCCTTAATACGGCTTGCACTGAGACATGCATGGCTTAATCTTTGAGACAAGCATATAACTACTGGCAGGATCAACCAGGGAGCTTCTTCGACAGAAAGCGGCCGATCGTCGCTCGTGTGCACGTGTGTGTACGTGCACGCACCTCGATTCAAGTAAGTAAGTAAGTAATCTTTATTTGTATGAATAGGGTACATAATAGGTGACTTAAATTAATTTCACAGTATCATCATATTTTGCCAATCAAGGCGTGCAAATATTTGTAAGTATATAAAATTTAAATAATTATGATCAGCTGTTTATCTAAATGTCAGCGTCTTCCTTTAATTAATTTCATTAAAGAATAACAAGTCAATTAATAATATCAATGTCAAAATTTAAAATTATTATAATCATAATTTCAATGTACAAATTCTTTAAACCCTGACCTCAGGTCAGATTCTCCATTGGACTTAAAACCTGACTCATTCGAAAGCCATAAAAATACTGTATTTGTTTAAATTGTAAAAGAAGTAAAACGTTGTAGGCACCTCCCATGCTTGTTGGCGTGATGATGCGTTTACGATGTACGGACGGACAGATAGATGGACAGTAACAAGATATAGATATGAACTCTAAATATTAATTGAATGAATGCCCTCCTTTTCTTACCTCAAAGTTTTTGAATCAATAATGCTAAATTAAATTGTACAATAGCATGTAACTAAAAAATCTTGCATTTGGTTTATGTTCATCTATATTTTAATGAGATATATGTCTATGGATCAGTCCAGAAACTATAATATAAGAACTATACTATACTAAGTCTTCAACAATCTTCAGGTACCGATGGCACTTATAACACCAGAGCGCTACCCATAAGCCACAGGGTATAATATAAATTGTACCCTCTTGTTTAAAGGACTAAAAGTATAAAGATCTTATCTACTAGATGACAGAGTGGAAAGTGTACCAGCTTGCGACGCTGAGGTCGTGGGTTCGATTCCCTCTTAAGACAAATCTTTGTGTGCATGAACATGGACATTTGTCTTGGTCTGGGTGTTTCTATGTATAATAAGTATGTATTTTGAAAAGAAAAGTATATATGTATTAATATTAGTTATTCAGGTACCCATGGTACAAGGTTTGCCTGGTTTGGAATTAAATGGCGTTGTGTGTTTGTTGTGTGATATTTATATATATATAATAATGGCCATATCTAACCCTTCGCCAGCCTTCAGGTACCTCAGGCATTCACAACACCTGGGCGGTACCCATAAACCACACGGGTATAAATTGTACCGTTTATAGCACTGTAAACCTTAGTTCATTATATTTGCCAATAAAATATTTTTTACGTGGGATATTTAAATGTTTGAACAAAAATTTCCGTTTCTTTGTTTTTACATTTTAGGTTTTGTTTTTATCTTGTAATCACATTTTATAATTTATTGTCAAAGTTTGTTTAATATATTGAGTTAATAAATGACTCAATCTGATTATTTCTGTTAGCCTAATCATGTAGCAAAAAACATATTTTAAACTTAAGTTATCCTCGATGGTCTTCCTTTGAGTTTGATTCCCGGGTTGAGCAAAGTGTTTTTTTGTGAACTTTCCGTAAGAAAATTCACAGTAGAAGCACGGAGTTGGAATTGTGTTCGATGGATGGCGATAAGCTCACCCCCTATCCTATGGGACCGAAACATAGCAGGTGAAATGTGGGTGTTGTACACCTCTGCCACACCCTTCTAGGTAATATAGATAGGCAGAATTGTATGTTATGTATATTAAAGAAATATAATATTTTGATATGATAACTCTATAAGTTGTTAAGAAATTAAAGCATTTTACTGTCCAAAACAGTAACGAACTTCAAATATTAAAGAGCACAAACATGAATTTATTTAACTTACATACTTTTCAGACATCTAGACTATTTTTAAAGCAGCGCCATCTCTTCACAGCCTTATGAAATCAATTTCAGTCTACCTGCCTTAGTTCCGTAACATTCCTGAATAGTTCTAGCAAAACTCGCTGGAAATTTTCACATTGTTATTCTATTTTCTATCTGTAATAATTATTATATTCACTTAGCTGTATTCTAAAGAAAACAATAAAATATTTCTGCGAAATATCCTTCAGACTCAAATTTAGTATCCAAATATCACTCACACTATCAGATATCAATCATGTATAGAATCGTATCAATATTTAGATCAAGTTATGATATTAATGTCAACAGGTGGTTATCATGTGTCATAGTCATGTATGTCAAATATCAAAACATATACCATATTAGGATGAAACTAAATATTAAATTAAATAATTAGTGATAAGATATAAGCTTTCAAAAAGTTAATTAGGAAACTAATTAGCAATTAAAATTAACAAATTAAGTAATTAACATTTAATACTTTACAAAGACTTACCGGGACTACATTTTATGTCCGTCGGGAACAATGATAACTGCCCCAATTTCAGAATCTTATTCCACACACCCACATGCTAAGTTTTCCCCCCAAAATCTCGCATTTGTCTCAAGAAACACAATCAAAACATAACCTAGCCACTTCTAGACACCAAAATGGCACTAAACATACACAAAAGTGTTTAAATCCTTAATATTTTCACACGAAAGCTGTCAAAAGTACCACAAACACTGAGAGTCGCAGGGAAATTAAGTCGATACGTAATTAAAGCCCGAGAACGCACACATACAAAGCATCGACATAAAAATGTCCGAGAGAAAAAAAAAGTATAGGTTTAAAATTTACCCGGTATAAATTTGTGTTTTTTTCCTTCCACCTACTTATGTATGAGGGCATGCGCAGTAAAGGGTTAAAACTCGGCAACCCAACCAAGTCTGGAAGCAACCTAACTTCAAAGATTTTCTCGGAAAATGTGCAAATTTAATTTGGACGGATTGCAATTTGCAATTAGTTCACAATTCCGCCGCTTTCATTTGAGCGCTGATGCTGCTATGGCAGTATTCTTGTATCATTCGATAAAAAGAGTATTTAATTAGTTAAAACTCGATTGTTTGTTTCTCGAATGTTATTATGAATTGACAGTGAATTTTATTTGACGTTGTATCACTTCTCATTGATATTATTATTAATTTCTCATTTCAAATTATTATTTTTTTTAATTACCCATAAATTATTTTTGTAGTCTATTTATTATTAATTATTATATTATATTATTTATTATTTATATTATTTATTAATTATTACATTTTTTTTTATAACTCTTAAATTATTTTTGTAGTCAAGGTAGTTACGGTAACTAGCCTAAAAGATACTCACAAAAGATAGTAATTAGATCGTCGCATTTTTATACTGCAAGACTAAGGTTTCCTTCTAATATAAGTATACTCTAATCACCACAAAACTCCATAAATATAATAAATTTGACGGCAGATTGAAGGCGAAATGGCGGTATTTCCTCCATAGACATTACGTAAAAGCGTTCTAAAACTAGTGAATAATCTCTATTATCATCAAGTTTATAATAAACTTCAAGAAAATTGCTAATTCAAAAGGAGAGTAAAAATATCGAGTGCTTCAACAATCGTTCACTGACTCATCCTAACCTTAAAGTCTGTGCCAATTGATCGACGTTTTCAGATAGAGAATTTCAATTGTTTCGTGTTTATAAGTGTTTCAACAATTGAAAAACAAGTATACAATACTATTTTTGTTAAGTGGGTTATTTGGCAACTCAATATTGCAAGAATACAGTCCTTTACATTCTTTTGGAGCTCGAGTGGAGTGAATTAGTACATGTTTTTAATGATTATTAATGGTTTTATCAATCTGGAGGTTCTAGGTTCTGGAGGAGAGGAAAATAAATAATAGCAGCATATAATACATGTCCCACTGCTGGGCGTGGGCCTCTTCTCATGATGAGAGGGGTATCCACCACGCCAAGTGCGGATTTTTAATTCAATAATATTGTAAGGTAAAATCATAGAAACTGTTTTACAATTTCATAGTCAAGCATCTATTGAACATTGTTACTGCTATGGCAAAATATAATACCATCAAAAACATTTTCATGTAAAATGTTGCCCAGACGAGGCTATTGTATTATTATGGCCTACAATGTCAAAAAGTTATCAGATTTTATACAGAGCCAAGCTTCTAACTCTTCATGCCCACAACCACTTCACAAACTCTACTAAAATTTGTGACCTGCTCATCCTAATACTACAGAAACTGCTGTATTACAGAAGAGTAATTAATTTTCACCTTAATGACAGTACTACTATGTAATGGTATCGAAATTGTAAATTTTTGTTATTTGTGTAATAATACTAACTTACATACCAAATTTCAGCTTTCTAGGACTTCAGGACCTGACTTCACGAAGTTCCCTTTCAACTAGGGTGGTCATTAGGTAAGGGTAATAAAACATCCAAGTTTGGTATTTTTATTTTTGTTTTTGCGCTAATACTATAGACCGACCGTTTAACACGCGTATCGCCTGCGACGTAAGAAGTGAGCGGGGGTAGGTAACGGACTACTACGGCTACACACGGAGTCATTGATCCAAAGATTTATCTCGAGATAGACATTGTAGGCAAAGTAAAAAATATAATTGTAGTATCTGTATTTTTAAAGAAAAATGAACATTTTAGGAAAAAAATAACTTATTAAAGAAAAAATAACATTTTCAAAATTTTACTATTATTATTATTATTTTCTTTATATATTTCTTAACTTATTTTACATATTTTTAAATATGATTTATTTAAAATACAAAAAAAAACATATAAAATATAAAAACAGTGTCCCACCGACATCAGGTGCAGGGACCAAGCTGCCGATGGTTAGGGCTCCAGAGAGAGGAACCTCCTCACGATGCGTGCCGTGTCCAAAAGTCCGTGTTGTTGATTTTTTTTGCAAAACAGGAAGAGCGATTCATCTTGGGATTAATCTTGGTAAACCGTTTACCTTGTGCGTTAATGTCCAAGCGTCCGTAACAAAAATACCAACCGTGCGCTGCGAGCACTGCCAGCGCACTGCCGCGCTTGACGTGAGCTCTTTGCACCGCGCACCCCTCTCACCCACCCGGTAACATCTCGCCCCACCCCCTTCTCACCGCGCGGGCGATACGCGAGTTAAACGGTCAGCCTATAGCTTACATACCAAGCCTCAGCTCTCTAGGACTTCAGTACCCTATGAGTTTCGATTATCAAAACCCATAGGTTACGTCGTTTCGTGACTGACTCACTGTAAGTCATGAAACGACGGAGGTTTTTGTATATTTAATAAATTCATCGGCAACAGTCATATTCTGTAAATTTAGTTAATCTGGTATAATCCAAACATAAATTATAAGCGCTTAAAAAATTAACGAAATACTTCGAGAAAAGGTAGATAGTGGCCTTCGCTTCGCAGGCTCGTCTTGGCGCGGCCACTGGCGTGGCCCCAGATGCACTGTACATGAATTAAAAATATTTTTTTAATAATTTTGTCAGTCTCGATCGTATTTTTCTAGAAAACTTGTTACGAAATATAAAATCTTACTTATTACTAGTATACCAGAGAGTTAATATATTAAACCAAAGGTGGTAATGCTTTTGTGACCGAGGCAGAGAGAAAGGTGTACACACGGCTACCGTATCCTATACATTTCCAGTATAAGCTCGTCTCGCATAGCAGGGGAAGCCAATAAAACGCAAGGCCATCGTATACTGGAAATTAGTCTGGTCGCGCGGAGGCGGATACGCGATTAATAGCCCAGTTGATAAATCTACGTACTAGATTCGAAACTAGTCGGCATATCCCGACTAAAGTAACGTGAGTTACCCGTATTCTCAATCCGTATTAAATAAATTAAAATAAAGTAAATTAAAATACACTATGGAAATTAAAATACCGGATGGCGGAGTGAGTAGTGTATCTGCCTGCGACGCCGAGGTCGTGGGTTCGATTCCCACTTAAGACAAATCTTTGTGTGCATGAACATGGGGGTTTGTCTTAGTCTGGGTGTTTCTATGTATAATAAGTATGTATTTACAAAATAAAAGTATAATATGTATTAGTATGAGTTATTCTAGTACCCATAGTACAAGCTCTGCTTAGTTTGGGACTAGATGGCGTTGTGTGTGAGTCGTGAAATATTTATTTATTTTAAATATTTACTATTTTATACTCATATCAACCTAGTACGCTGTTGTTGTGTGTCTGTACACAATAGCGCCAGCAGTTCAGTGACAAAAACTGGAAAATGTAAATTCATAGTTTTAAACTTTTCACTAGATTGGTTTTAATAAAAAGTTCGGGTGTTTCATTAACCATAGTGAACACAATACAGGAGTTGACAAACATTAAAATAATTTGGTAGTTAATTGTAAAAATATAATAACCCCATAGTTGCCTAGTATATAAAACGCTACATAAACTTTTAATAATTGCAGGATACAATACAATAAATCGATGAATAAACTTTAGTACTGTATACTCTTTTATTCTGCACCGATTATAACCTCTTTAACTGACTTCCAGTCACGTATACAGAGTATAAAAACCTCCATTCATTAACAACGCCATCTAGTTACGGTAAATGACAACTGTTTTTTTCAGCGCGTTTTTTCAGTGTAAGAATGACGCAAGCTTTGTTGTAACGAAGAGAGGGCGCCTTTTTGTTGACGGTGAAAAAATAACCATTGGTATGCGGAAAAGTGTTGAATAGACGATTTTAGGACTTATTTAGTTTAGTTACTTAAGTTGGCAGTAAATTTGAGCAGTTAGAGGTAATATTGTTAGTAACGGAAAGCTGAAGCAATTTTTTTTGTATAAAGCATGCATGTTATATGATAAATGAGTGATAACTACTACCCGTTCTTTTCAAATTGACAAAGGTTCCATCCCGCTTCCCCATAATGGCCCACACCCCAACACCGTAAAGGTTGATATGAGCCACATAAATCTGGCTGAGTGTTTTGACAGTGACATTTTAATTTAATGCTTAAACTCAGAGAAATGAACCAACTGGAGGCGTCGTTATCGGGCGTTCCCCGCTGCCAAATGTGAATGACCGCCGATCAGACACTTCATATAAAACTAGTTCCTATCCTATAATTTGACACTAGCGTGGCACAATCTACCCCTCCGCTCCCCCGCTTGTTTTGGCAGACTTTTTTGCATGTGCGTTCATTTCGTGTCCATATTGCTTTTTAACACGCTTATATTAGCTTCACCTGTATGTTTGTTTGTTTGTTTGTTTGTTTGTTTGTTTGTATGTAACCGACTCCTTTGGACTCGATTTTGACCCACTTTAAACGGACAGATTTAATTCAAACTTTCTACACTTGTAAAGAATCAGCGACAATATAATAATTTCATAAATTTATCTCATTATCCTGATTAGGATCGCCAGGATTAAAAAAAAACTAAAAAACACGCTTTTAAATAACATCAAACTAAAAAGTGAAAAATAAATATAGTTTAAAAAAACTAAAAAAACACGCTTTTAAAGCACATCAAACTAAAAAGTGAAAAATAATTCTTATTATAACCTGAAAATAATAATAAACGAAAAATACTAGTACTATTGTGAAAAAAAGCGTGGGGCGCTCTGTGCCATATTTTTCGTCTATCGAGCGACCCACGCTTTTTTTCACAATAGTACTAGTATTTTTCGTTTATTATTATTTTCAGGTTATAATAAGAATTATTTTTCACTTTTTAGTTTTTAAGTCTGAGCTTTAAAATTGGTTCCACCAAAAGATCTAATAATAATTTTCTTATAATTTATTATCCATAAAAAATGCTGACTGCCTAACCTTTTGACGTATCCTACAACATATTGTGACAATGTGTCACAGAAAACGTATATATTATATTATATATTATTTATATTATGTAATAGTAATATTTAGTATATTTACATTATATATTATCCTGTTTAAAATATAATTATTAGAATAAACATTAAATTAGGATTGTAAATTTATAGATTGTACTTTCTTTTTTTTTTTAAATTCTAAAGCATCTACCATTATTGTCTCTGCACCTCCTCATGGTTGACTGGTAGAGAATGCCTTAGGCATTAAGTCCGCCATTGTACTTATTGATGTGCATAAAGTTTAAAATAAATAAATAAATAAATAAAACGTCAAAACGCATGAGCTAACAAATACCAATTATAAGCGGCCGAGACGAACGTTTTGTACAGTTTTATTTTATTGTACAGCATCTGCTCTAAAATATAATACCGTAGAAAGAAAGGAAAGATTTGGAGAAGGAAAGAAAAAACTTGTCGTGGGCTGTTACTATTAAATGTGCCAATTGGTATGTGTGGATGTCTGTTTAACACTTTGTTTTTTTTTTGTGTTTAACACAATGGGTTTTCCCACCTAAACGAATTGATTGATATTGAGGAATGGGAGAGAGGGGGGACACGTGCAGTCTAGACATAGCTGCAGGCAAGCCAGGCAGGCTAGTCAACGTTGGTTAAAATCCCACAAATTAGATTTTTTTTTATTATTATGCTTTACTAAAAATCAAAGTTTTGATGAATAAGACCAAGTTAACAGTTTAGAAAAAAATGTGAACTATGTAGGAAGTATGTTAAGAGTGAAACACAACTCGTTCCATCGTCTCTGCTTACCCCCGTGGGATAAAGGCGTGATTTTATGTAAGACTGTGTACTATGTGTTGGAAAAAAAACCTTCATTACTTAATTTTTTCGTAGTTTGTTAGCTCGTCTTTTGCTTGATCAGTGGCAAAATGAGTAGCAAAAAATTTGAAAATTGTTCATGACTGATTCGATGGTTTAGTGGTTAGCGAATACACCTCTCACCCTAAGGTTTTGGGTTCGATTGCTGTGCCGGCAAAAGTTTTATTTGTGAGATCTCCGTCAGAAAATTCACAATAGCACAATTCACAACGGATTGGGAATTGTGCCCGGTGGCTGACGACTGACTCACCCCTATCCCATGGGACCTACACATTACAGGTGAAGTGTGGGTCTTGTATACTTTTGCCAATCCTTTCTGGGTAATATAGGCGTGATGTGATTTTATGTTAAATGACATAAAGACTATAAAGAGAATCAACACCCAAAGCATATTAAATCTAAAGTTCATAAAGACGTGATTTTATGTATCTCTCTGTACTATGTATGTCGTTTTAAAATGAGCTATAACTGTTACTGTATAAAATATTATCAATATTAGATAGACATAAATTTAAATTTAAGTCTACCTATCTGTATTTATGTAAATTTCGCGTGATTCCATTTATAGAATACGCATATAGTTATCTATGTTTGCTCCACGTATCCATTTACAAACTTGTTTACAAATATTTCACATCCAATTGACCGTTCTTACTTACCTCTAACTTACTTACCCGTAAGAATTAGTTCCGCAAAGGGACCGCATCACGACGCGTGTTTCCCCTCCGTTAGTTTTTATAACCGGCTCTGGGGACAGTCGGGATACCACTAGTATTGTGCGTATACTTCCCTGTACAGGGAAAAAATGAAAACTAGATCAAGATACTTGTAATATTTTAAGGCAAATTTTAGCTTTGCTATGCCTTTTTGTATTTTATAATATATAATATTGGGTTGAGAAATTTCGAGTCTAGCAGCATACAAATCCATAGCTGAATTGGCGAAGCACTTGGGGCGTATACCCATGGGGTGCAGGTTCGAGTCCTGCTGGATTCTTAATTTTTCAACTTTAATATTATATAAAAAGATGGTAGATCTTTTGTAAACTAGAGTATCCCGGTTAGAAGTCCTCGAAATTATTTAGCGAGGTTTTATACAAGTGATATTGTGATGTACAAGCAGCGATAGTCTAGTAGGGACCGTAGGACTGCGAAGTAAGGTCTCGGGTTCGAACCCACTTTCGAAGATAAGTGTTATTATCATATACATTATCGCTCGCTAATGGTGAAAGACAACATCGTGAGGAATCCTGCATGCCCGAGAGTGCCAAAAAAGTACTCAAGAAAATGTGAAGTATACCTATCCGCGCTTAGCCAGCGTGGTAGACTAAGGCCTAACCTTCCTCATCATGAGAAGAGGCCCGTCCTCAGCTGTAGGACATATATATGAGACAGCACTACTTCTACTATCCTCATTTTTTCAGTGCTGCTTAGTTTGTTATGACTAGAAGCATACGTAGTAGATATAGGCATGGATAGATACATCGATGTGTCAAGGTTATCTTCAGTCTCCAAAAAATCACCCCAATTGCATTTCAACCACATCCAAAACAAAACTTCACTGATGATATAAATAAATCGTCAGTGACGAGCTGACGTCGCCAAGGCGTGTCGTACAAAAAACGGAAAAAAACGATTTTTCACGATCATCCCCGAACACACCCCTGCGGGGGATGCTGTCATAGTTTGATCTGTCCTTCATGGATAATATTCGGAGGTTTGAGGTTGAAGCGGTCAACGCATGTGTTGAAAAAACAAACCTTTATTACTTAAATTTTTCGTAGTTTGTTAGCTCGTCTTGCCATCTCGTTAAATGCCATGACTGCCTCGATGGTCTAGTGCTTAGCGTATTCGCCTCTCATCGTGGTGGTCTCGGGTTCGATTCCCGGGCCGGGCAAAGTGTTATTTGTGAAATTTCTGTCAGTAAAATCACAATAGAACGGAGTTGAAATTATGACCGGTGGCTGACGACAAACTCACCCCCTATCCCATGGGACCTACACATAACAGGTGAAATGTGGGTGTTGTACACCTCTGTTAATCCCTTCTGGGTAATATAGGCGTGATGTTATATTATGTTAAATGATATAAAGAAAATCAACACCAAAAACATATTAAATCTAAAGTTCATAATCTCCAAAATATTCCTCCCGTATCTTACAAAGTAACAAAGTTTGTACGTTAAGGCTCGTACACACTAATGATGGAGCGTGCGCTTGAACAACGTTTGTCTTTTAAATTAATTGTCCGCAGTGTGCAGGGGGCTTACAAGTTGAGACTTGCGGCTGTCGTGGCCTGAATGATGGTTCTATGCGATGGGTTTATGCCTTTATGGGGTAATTTAATTTTTTAATGTTTATTCTATTTGATATGAGGAGAAATAAGTTTGCATATAGTAAATGGAGAGCGCATATTCAAGTCGATTTCTAATTTCACAAATTATTTGTTATATTGAAGTTTTAGAACAAAGTTCCTTATCGCGCATTGCGGAAGGGCTAGACGGAAAATATTAAGACCAAAAGTTGTAACGAGATATTAAGACCAACAGTTGTAACGACAGTTGTAAGCCGGCTTACAACTATAGCAACTATAGCGATTTTTGTTGAGTCTATACAGGTTTGTTGTACATAATAAATATTAAAAAATAATAAAAATAGTATTGATATGGATATTGCTGATGGAGTTAGGTAAGTAGAGATTTTATACAGACAATAATAAATGTGCAAAAAAAAAAAAATAGTAAATAGCTAGTGCTAAAAATACATTAGCATTTATTATTGTTGACGCATTATAACCTCTCTTTACTATTGTGCTAACCAAGTCATACGCGTTATAATCTCTCCATTATTCACCTTTTAATTTTTTTTTATAATAATTTAAATAATAGTCATAAATGAATGTAAACAAAATGCATGAAACTTCATTTTGTTTGTACAGTTTGAATTTGCCGCACAATAACTTCAAGGTATAATTATTTATCTGTGAACTTGTCAGATTCTATGAAGCGGTCGGCCATATTACAAATGTTGTTTCTCTTTTCAAAGACAATATAAAAACCAGCCAAGTGCGTGTCGGGCCACGCGCAGTAGGCTTCCGTAGCTAGTCGTAACAACATATTTCGACTTAAAAGGGATTTACTATCTGTATTAAACAAGTAACATCTTCATACAAGTCATTACTTTCAAAGGTTTTTGTAATTTGCACGAATTATTCTAAGTAACTGCATTTTACACTTTGGACCCCAATTACTCTAGAACTAATTAAGTTAAAGTAACCAGATAAATAGCGTCCTTCAGATAGGAAATGTTTGTAGTACACGAAACCAGCTAGCACGTATGACGAGATGTATGAATGTTAAGGAAGCGAAAGAAGTATGTAAGGAGCGAAGCACATGGCGTTCCATCGTCTCTGCCTACCCCCGTGGGATAAAGGCGTGATTTTATATATGTATTATGTATGTTTATTTATGTTTCAAGAATTTTGAACGAAATATTCTGAGTACCTGCATCTGACATTTCGGACCCCTATTCCTCTTGAACTAATGAAGTGAACTTATCCGCTATAGTTTTCCTTTAAAGTTCATTACATGTACTACCGACAAATTTTTTTCAGATTTTAGGATCCAGTAGTTTAGCTTTTAGAGGGAGGGGGACGCCCTACTCGAACAAAAATTTGCTCTTTAAAGTTAATTATCTCGCAACCGGATCCCTAAATCAAAAAACTGTCTCAGCAACCCCTAAACGTTTTTAAAAGTCCTATCTAACAATACCCCACACTATGGGGTAGGCGACAAAAAAAAACATCCCTACTTTACATGTAGGGGAGCTACCTGAAAAAACATAATATTATATGAATTAAATCAATTCATTATCATAAGTCAGATTTAACATAGTTATTTTGCAATTAATTACCACTTGTCGCTCGTAAATTTCGTGTGGAAAATTGCAAACCATACCCGTATCAAAGTTAATAAACATTTGCAACGGTAATAAAGTTCATAAAAGTCGCAGAAAGAACTTTATTTGTTCTACTAGCTATAAAATGGTGATCGATCTGCTTGGATGAACATCGTACATGAAGGCTAGCGAGCTGGTGAAATAATAATGATCTTAGAGAAATAAGTCAAAAGGACGTGTCATTGTCAAGCTTCTCCTGCTGTCAAATGTAAATGACCGCCGATCATACATTATAAAACTAGTTGTTATATTCCAAGACTTGACACTGCCGCGGGTAACCCCCCGCTACTAATTTGGGTAGCATAATTTGCATATACCTATATATATATTTGTGTTAATTGCGTGTGCATATTAGTTTTTTAGTCTGAGAATTATGACACTAGAGAAATATTTCGCGATAATAATATATTAATTTGTAATATTATAGTAAAACTAACAAACCCTATAGAATAAATTGACAGTTCCATCCAAAAAATTGCACATATAAAGTAAAAAAAAAATAATTAAAATCTTGTTGTAAGAATTTCCAATCCTGTTGATGTTTAGTCGATTTGCTGGAACGAGCATGGCTTACGTGAGCCTAGACTAATGCAGTTTTATTGACTATGATGCTCTGAGTTACTTTTCTGCTAAATCATCAATTGTTGCTTGGTGTAACATTGTTGCTCGAACGAGCATGGCTAGGACTAGAACTGGCATAGTATTCAACTACTAATAGAGTTTTAATGACTATGGTTCTCTTAATTACTTGCCTAGTTTACCAAAGTTCATAAACTAGCGTTTGAAAGGTGACCGATCGATTTGCTCGAACGAGCATGGCTCACGTGATGCTAGAATGATCAGTACAGTGGTTTGCTACTTGCCTGCTAAACCCTCCATGGTTGCCTGGGGGTCAAGCATACCCGCGTGAGATAAAATTTAGTCAGGTATATATTTTTATATGGGGAAACATGAACGACATAATCTATCAAATTGAAAATCAAATTTAAATCATTTATTTTCCTAGTCCCAGAAGGCGCTTGGACACGTCAAAACATTACAATCTCTTATCTTACGCTCGTATGCTTGCCCGGCTGGTGCACCTAACGAATATAAACTATACTTTAAAAAAATAACGATCATTCTGTCTCACTTGTTGAATATAGAAATAATTGTATTTGATACAACCTGTTTGTATATTTATGATATAAGTTTCTATATTATATTGTCAATGGTATTGACAATGTTCGGTTCTTGGTTGTCATCTATGTGATCGAGAAAATATAGAAGTTTGTTTTGTGCACAGAAAATCTCTTTTATTCACAATTAAATCCCTCGTAAATCCTAAAACCTCAACATCACTCATGAGATACTAACGTGATAAATAAAGAATAACTGATGCAATTATACTGACGATGGTTCTGCTGATTAGTTGCTAAACCCTCCATAGTTGCCCAGTATAACAAAGTCCATAAAACAATCTTTGAAAGAACACTGATCGATTTGCTCGAACGAGCATGGCTTACGTGAGACTAAAATGATTTCATAAGCAGTTTTACTGACTATAATTCTTGAATCGAACAAGCATGGTTCACGTGAGATAGCCGTGATTAGTATAGAACTACTTCAACTTCATATTATGCAGTGCTACTGGAGATGGCTCCCTTACTTACATGCCTGCTAAATTGCTAAATTTGCCTGGTGAAACTAAGTTTATAAACCAGTCTTTGAAGGAACATTGATCATTGGGGTCGAGACGTTGAGTCCGTGGGGTCCACGCGCCCGTTCTCTGAGTTAAAAGATAGGTTTACTCTTCACGTGACCAAAAGGCTGTCTTCTACTTTGGGCAAAGGATCAGCATTGCCATACATCGTGGCAATGCCGCCAGCCTTCTGCAGTACGTTACCCTCGGTCGACATAGATGCGGACTATTTTTTGACACCAGAACTATTTATTAGATCTATTTTATTTAATAAGTTTGTATTATTATTTTATTCGATGTATAGTTAGATATTTATTTAGTTTACACAAATTGATAGGTTAATTAGGATGTATATGTATAATTAATTGATCGATTTGCTCGAATGAGCATGGTTCACGTGAGACTAAAATTAATACTAATGCAGTTTTACTCAAGATGGTTCTTGTAATTACTTACCTGCTAAACTCTCCATGGTTGCTTTATATAACAAAGTTCATAAACAAGCGTTTAAAATAATATCAATCGATTTGCTCGAACAAGCATGGCTCATGTGAGACTAAAATGTACTTCATAAGCAGTTTTAATTTATTTATTTCAATAAGCCTTTGATATTGATTGATTTCCTGGCATGAGCAAGGCTTCAAGAGACTAAAATTAATAATAATAAGGTTTTACTGACGATGGTTCTCGTAGTTGGTTGCCAGCTAAAACCTTCATGGTAGCTGATACAAAGTTCATGAACAAGCGTTTAAAAGAGCATCAATCGATTTGCTCGAACGAGCATGACTCACATGAGACTAAAATGACTACTAATGTAGTTTTACTCACGATGGCTCTTGTTGCAGGTTGAATTTGTGATGAAGTTTATTGATACGAATAATCCATTTAATTAGTCTCTATAATTAAAAATAGATTATTATAAACCTATCTTTATCTATACATATAATACAATTTTAATTTTGCCCTGTCCGTATAATGAAGATATTTAAGAAAAAAAAAACGAGGTCTTTATAACATTATCTCTCTCTCTCTCTACCATTTATATATAGCTCTATTGCAATATAATATATATTTATTAAAAAAATAAGATGATTAAAGACACAAGCACTGAAAAACCACATCACACGATACGTTTGTCTTATTCTACTTGTTATAGATAACTACTGGTATGTGGTAACTGCAATTTTTTATTATTTCATTTTTTATATAATTAAATTTTAACTGTTTCCACTACGATTGTTCACTTGTACATTAATTATTTTTTATTGCAAGTACAAATTATATTTCTTTAAAAGTGTATACATATTTGAATACATATATTTTTTTGTCATATTAGGTATGTTAATATTATTATTAAAAAGATAGGATTATATTCTGCCTTCTATCAATGTCTACTGGCAATATCCTTATTATCAGATGTGCCGACATTTCTGCAATATTTTTTATTGGATGCTCTTCACGTGCGATAAGACGGAAAACAAGCTCATTTGCTACACTTTGCATCTTAATACAAAAAATATAAGCTAGTTTTAGTAGCGTTCAGTAAATATTAATTTACTTTGACCTCTTAACAGCAAAATTATATACCTTATCTAACCCTTCAGAAATGACCAGGTGAAATAATGCTATGAATTTGTATTTAGCATCGCCATCATATCGATTAAATACGAACAAAACTCACTTAATTAACATTAGCAATATTTTCGATATCAGTTAATTTTATGCAAATTAATATAATATGCACCTGTTTCCTTTACAGCATGGTTATAACTTTATAATTACTTATTTATACTTAGCTTTACACTGTAAATAAGTTGTTAAATACTTTAAATATCAATGGACTTGTAATTTTATACTTACTTGTCAATTTTAAGAAGTATAAGCGAGCTATGTTTAATTCTATGTTTAGTTACTATCGCTTACCACCTTTTAGAGGTAATTTACTACGTGTATTGTATTAAAATTAAGCAAAAGTAAAATTAAGGACTAGTACGTGCATCGATCAACGAGGGAAAGGTAAAAACTAATGACGGTGGAAGAGCTCCCATAAATCTTACGCCCTATGGTAGTGGTTTGATTAGTTGGATGGTGAATGGATTCTGAAATTGTGCATACAATCTGAAAACATCTGCAACTATTTGTAGATAACAACCAGGTGGACTACAGGTCCGTTCGTGACATACAAACGACATACTCAAAACATTTAACATTTTTTGACGACCGGATGGCGGAGTGGGTAGTGTACCTGCATGCGACGCCAAGGTCGTGAGTTCGATTCTTACTTAAGCCAAATCATTGTGAGCATGAACATGGGGTTTTTTGTCTTAGTCTGGGTGTTTCTAGGTATAATAAGTATGTATTTACAAAAGAAAAGTATAATATATGTATTGGTATCAGTGGTTCTAGTACCCATAGTACAAACTCTGCTTAGTTAGGGACTAGATGGCGTTGTGTGTGAGTTGTGAAATATTTATTTATTTATTTAAATTATTTACATATTTCAAAACTTTTAAATGTCAGATTTAAAGATTCACGTTTGGCATAAAATATATATCCAGAAACGCTTCCGAAAGATTTAATCAGCATATTGTGTTACGAACCGCTTTTCCATAACGATGCAATCTCAAACATAACCAGCCATACATATCAAGTGTACAATCTTAAGTAAAAGGACAAAAAATGTTTAACACTCTAAGATTCCTCAGTCGACAGGAAATGACAGCACACATACTCACTTAGGCCGATTACAAACTCGCGACTTTTAACTGCGAGACAAACGGGAAATGCGACCAGTCGCATGCCTGGCAGCTGCTTCTAATGCTGTAGTATTTCTAATAGGCTCGTTATAGACTTTTGTTGATGCTTAAATTGCTTTAGATGCTTTTGAAATGTGTCATAGTCTTCAAGAAGACATTGATATTTTTTAAAAATACGATTTTGGTTTTACCCATTTTTCTTGATCTGTGGACAAGTTTGGCATTCGTGCTGCATCTACCTAAAAGCAACCTCAACCAGTAGACATTGTTAATCTAGTCGCAGCTGCAGTTAACCATTAGCAACCACCACAACCACGTGAGAAGAAATTATCTGGCCATCCAGCACACATACAAACATTATTGGAAGATCCGTGATTTAAATAGTTGCAGTTGCAGTTGTTTTATAACATCAGCTGAGTGAACAATGAGCATCATCATATTTTCGCGTACCCTAAAGTATAAATGCTGACCAGTTTTACTATACAAATCCAGTTTATCTTTGAATCTCATTTAAATGACTAAAATTTAGGATTGTACGGCTTCTGATCAATATGTTAGACTTATCGGTGCACCATTGTATCTAAGAGAATATTCCGTACCTTGGTTACAGCAGTTTTACCAGCGTTTAATAATAACCGAAGCACGCAGACAATGTGCAGTCATGCGGCCAAGTCCAACCGTTTGATCGCATTCATAATGACTCGGCATTATATTAACTATTATTATGCTTTACTTCAGCCGCTTGCATTTGCAGGAAAATTGGATTAGATAATTATGAATACCATTCATGCTTAACATTATCATGTAATAAAATTCAAGAATTTATAACGATTGTGAAACATGCCCAGCAAAAATGCTTTTTTATAAGCACGTGTCAGGGAACCACTAATGACAGTTATGAATTACAAACTGTGACAAACAGAAATATAGCACATAATTAATTAATTTAATATATAAGCCAATACAAATCAAATAAGAAACCCAAGGTAGGTACGCCAAAACCAAGTGAATTGTTATGGTGAAGTCTTTTCACGCACTAGACTACAAAAACATAATCATCATCAGTAAGTAAAATAAAAATAAAATCAAGTGATTACCAAATAATTCAAAGAACGGTCTAAGATGGGATGGGGAACTACAGTTCTGTCACTACGTCAAGAACCAAGATATTATCTCTCTTGTAGTAACATGTTTACTATAATATTATTATGTAGAAGCTTGTAATTGGCGTTAGCTGACCTATCTTATTAATCTATTTGTTTGTTGCTGTTAGTTCCCCAAATAAACAAATAAAACAACAGTCATATAGCATTTAATGGCAGCACCTAGTCGATTATAGTAACAGAGGCACCTATTAGCGACAGGTAAGAGTTCAGATGCTCGTTCCTTGTGTTCTCGTTCACAAAAACCTTACCAACTTGAGCACGGTTGCCGTAGTGGTTAAAGTTGTCGCCTTCGCCGCTTTCAACTGCGCTGGTGTTGTGGGTTCGATCTCCACGTTGGGCAAATTTTTGTGTGATCTGCAAAGATTTGTTCTGACTCTGGGTGTGCTTTGTGTGTGTGAAATGTATGTTTGTGAACACCCCGCGACATAGGAGTTTAATACTAGTGCAGAAGTCGTTTAATAAAAAACTGCTTAGATTTAAATACATACATGATTAAAACGCCGGCACTCTGCAGCCAGCCTTAAGATTACTTTGTCCCTTTATAGGTAAGCTCTGTTACAGCATTCATTTTACTTTTACCGTGGGTATGCAAAAAATTCACTTTTGTAATTTCCATGTTGGTTTGTTTGGTATGTTCATCCGTTATTGAGAAGCAATTCTTGGCAGAATGCGATCGTGTACGTAAAAGGATTGACAGTTTTTTTGTAGTTTCCAGAATAAGTGATGTTTATGTTTTTTCTGTGTAATTAAGAATTTGCTTCCTTGATTTGTTAGTGTGTAATGTTAATGTGATTGTGGACTGAGAGATCTTCGGCTTAGTGACAGTTTTGAAAATTATTTTGTGAGTTTCAAATTAATAAATACAAATTTATTAATTATAGTGCCAAATGCAACAGCTTTCCGGTCAAAAAACAGTTTGCATTAAATCATTATGCAAATATATCGTAGTGATTTCAAAACATATCGCTTTCAAGAATTAATGTTATAGATATATCCTTAAAGTTTGACTCAAATAAAATCTACAAAAAATATACCTAACTCAAAAATCATCTTGGAAAATTTATATCAAAAATGGCAGCTACAGTTTCCTGTGGCACAGCCACTGCATCCCCAGCGAGTCCCGTTGATTAATGACGTCACAACGATGTCACCGGGACTTTGCCATCATTCCGGGACGGATGGATGGATGGCTTTACTGCTGATATAACGATTAGACGATATATCGGGCATGACGGGTCATTTCGGTTATTTGACTTATTATTGTAAGTAGAGGATTAGTGGAAGGTTTTCCTTTTTTATTTTCTTTAAATAAGTTTGAGTTTTAAAAATGCTTTATTGAAATAAAAAGTATACAATTAAGAATAACATGGTTATGCTAATTACACATAAACTAATAAAGTAAACTCTCTAAATAAACTAATAAAGTATAGGTTTTCGTTATGACAATGGATATTAATGGTTGGATTTTTCGGCTAGCAAATGTTTTACAGACTCTTTGAAACATCTTACATTGTTGAATTTTGGAGACGATAAGTACATTATGTAAGTAATAAATAAATGAAGAGTTTAACATATGGGTGAAGTCTTCTTTCTTATTCCTTTACTTAAGAACGTAATAACCTACTTTTGTAAGCAAATATAAGAGGCAAGGCATTAGTATTACCACCACCTTATTGCCAAAATCTCTGCCATAACTGCGACTCTGAACTTCCTAACAAGACTGACAGCCTAGACCGCAACAATCAGTATCGATTCGTACCAATCGTCATTACAGCACCTATAACCACAGCGCTTGTTTGCCCAACCATTCTGAACAACCGGAGGTCCCTGACACCGCCCGTGCCATTCCACCACAAAAACAACCAAGAAAAAGGTTGCTTATGTTATTCTAAAACGGTTCCGCACGAACAGCCACGATTCTCCTTGGTCCATCGAGCGTTTTTCCAACTTCCTACCGGGAGATAGACGCTGGACCAAAAAAAGGTGGTCACGTATCAACGCGACAGGTAATCGGTACTTAGATGTTTGGATTTGAGCACCTGCTGCCATTCATAAGGGCATCAATGGCTGCTTTTTGTGGAGGAAATACTTGGAATCGTTTATTAGATCAGCTTTAATTAACTGTTGTTACTTGTTGCCTGTAATGTAAACTACAAGGAAAAGTCTTTGAAATACACGTACTATGCACGTCTTTCAATTTAGTGATAAGGTTATCGAAAATAACTGGCACATAAGTCTCTCACCTTCGGCCGCATCGACCGATCGATCTTGCAGGTTAAGCAATGCTAACTGCGGTCGGCCGTGGATGGATGATCTTTAACAAAACGAGTTTTTCTTCGTGCCTCGGACAGCACGTTATACCGATCTCGGTTGCCGTTTGAACAAAGACTGACATAGAGTTCCTTACAAAATTCTGACAATGGATAACAAAGGGTATTTCATTACCTCGTACTGGGTTGTAGAGTTCTGATAACAGTCGCTACTCTTAAAATACTGATATTCAGCTACATCCGTTAGACTGGAAGCTGATCCCAATGTAATTGGGAAAAAGCTCGCCAGATGTCTCCAACACAAACAAGGATGTTATAACTTCTAATTGATTATTTTTTATAGCATTTAGCTATGCTTAGCAAATTATACTAAGAAACAGTTGAAAAAGATATGAGACCGGCAGGATTTGAACCTGTGACCTTAATGCACACCGGGCAGCGCTTTAGCCATCCAGCTACGGTCGCCTCTTACCAGAACCCTAAATTTCTCAACTGTATGATACGTCATTTCATGACGTCACGTTTATCCATTTGGACCGATGTTAAGTAGGATACAAACCGACGACATGGCGAAGTTACATTCAGCACAAATGATGTAAAGAATGAATGCGTACGTTATTTCAACTTCTAATTGATTATTTTTATAGCATTTAGCTATGCTTAGCAAATTATACTAAGAAACAGTTGAAAAAGATATAGGACCGGCATTTGAAGGTTTAAATCCTGCCGGTCCCATATCTTTTCAACTGTTTCTTAGTAAGGATGTTATAAGTTCATCTTTTATATGCCAGCATCTATATAACTCTGCCTATACAGCTTAGACAATAACATTAAAAGTTGTCATAGCGCCCAAACGCATAAACTGATTTGGATGAGTTTATTTTAACAAGAACGGCTTCAACTCTCCAATATCAAGACTCAGCAGACTATAATAATATAGTAAGTTTGACACTCAAATTGATATGCTTAATACCATAGAAATCTTAATAACTAGTCAATAGAAATGCTATCGACTATCTTTTAACACTGGGACGCATGTCGCCGTTTTTCATATACCACTTTTTGTATTCCTGCAAACAAAATTATTCTTTTTGGCGATGACATTAAGACGACATTTCCTCAACTCGCACTTGTGTTCGATTAGACTCATGCACTTGTATTCCTGCAAACAAAATTATTCTTTTTGCGATGACATTAAGACGACAATTCCTCAACTCGCACTTGTGTTTGACTAGACAGATGCGCGGCGACAAGGTCACGCGTCTTTGACATTTCTATTGCCTTATTATTAAGATTTCTATGCTTAATACCAACCTTGGTAAATTTAAGAATCATGTTCACAACAGAACTAATTTCTTTTAACAACTTTTATAATCAAACTGTGCCATTTAAATTAAATTAAATTAAATTGATATGTTAGTTTTAAGTTTATTTACTAATGCATGCTTCACGAAAATTTTGTAACGTTAATATCTACCTAACTTCTAACCTATGTTATTTTTGTTTTTACTAATCCATATGTTTATTGTGAATGCTGTGTTTGCCGATTGATATTGTGCACCCAAACTTTGTTGATCATGCTTGTATAACTTCCATGTGTAACAATTGAAGGCGAACCTATAAATAAATAAATAATAAATAAATATCTCTCTCAATATAAAAAAAAAAGAATTTATTTTATTGTGATAAAAAGCTCCAAAACAGAATACTCTTAGCTGCTATCGGTTTTATCGTTAAGGTCATAGAAAAGAAGATGTAAAGTCTCAAGTGTGTCCTGGGTACATCTTGAATGTGATGTTTGTGGACAAATGAAAGGTAATTTTACAAGTATGTGTAATATTAAGTAGTATATTATATTGCAAAATTAGGTAGTATACCTATACCTATTTAAATTATTATAGTATGTAAGCATTCTTGTAGCATTATTTTAATATTTTTACTTTGTAGTTGTACACTGAATTTTACTCTTGCCTAGTCTTCTATTTCTTCTTTTCCTCTACGGCTCAAAGGTTTGCTGGTAGATATTACAATATTGAATTAAGCTCGCCTTTGTACCTAGTATTTTAACTGTTTCTTTTCTATTATGTTATTGTAAATTCTGTGTATGTACAATAAAGTATTTGAAGTATGTCAGGTGTTTTGTGAGAGTATGTATTGGAGGCAAATTACGGATTTGATTTTAATTATGACGTTTAATAAATGTTCTTTGTTTAATTTGTTGCCATAATTTGTTAATTTTATATGGTATTTGTATTTTTAGATAATATATCCTATCTGTACCTATCTAAGTTGATTATTGTAATTGGTTCTAAGCCATAATAAATAAATAAATCTCCCTAAGGCTTTTATATCATATAAATACATACTACCAACAATTTTAAAACCTTTAGGTGCAGCAATTCATATGCAGTGTTTTGATGATGTTTCATTTACCACCAATTGAGTTACCAGCTTCCTCCAGGGAGATAGAGTGTGGACCAAAAAAAGGTGGTCACGTATCAACGCGACAGGTAATCGGTACTTAGATGTTTGGATTTGAGCACCTGCTGCTATTCATAAGGGCATCAATGGATGCTTTTTGTGGAGGAAATACTTGGAATCGTTTATTAGATCAGCTTTAATTAACTGTTACTTGTTACTATAAACTTGTACAATTTGGTGGTGTGATTGTAGCCCAAAATTACTGACATATTAGGCATTCTCTATCTCAGACGGAGGCATATTACAACTACGTTTAAGTTTTGTATCAAAATACACAGCAGTTATTTGACTCTTGACGTGACCAGAAGGCTGGCTACCTTGGTCAAAGGATCAGCATTGCCATCCAACGTGGCAATGCCGCCAGCCTTCTGGACACGTTACTCGCAGCTGACATAGATGCGCAGGTATTTTTTGACACCTAAATTATAATTATTATTTTTTTACATTTTTCTTTTTTTTTGTACAGTAAACGCTCAGAAGTTCATAGGCACGCTAAGGATTACATTGCTATGAACGGTACGAGCCTGATACAGCCAGTACACACACTAACGAAGTCGCTTCCGTGTTTAGCAGTTTATAAGATAACACACACTAATTAAATGTTGTCGCATTCGTACTAAACGCGTCACAGTGGCGACCGGTTCTTTGAATTCGCATCTATCTATCATGAGCAGGTAGCTATATCGGGTAAACATTGGGATCACTATCAACTAAATCTGAGTTTGAAGCTTAGTTGATTTGTGGTTGTATTTTGTTTTTACGATATCATAATAATATTTGTAACATTTTAAGCACAAACTTGTTAGGTATTCATGCTTAAATTGCAATACAATACATGTATACAATACATAAATAACTATATATTGATATAATAACTAATAAATTAAATATGTTATTATTATTTAACTATTTACGTAATTTTTTATTTTTATTTTCATTTTTGTAAGGTAGAAATAAAAAAAGTCACGCTGAATGATGATAACAATGTTTATTCGTTTTATTTATTTATACAATTAATAAACTTTTAAGAGCATTGTGACGTCACATTCATACCTAAATTAAAAAAAGTGCCCTTGTAACCGTTTATAAGATTTTTGATTAATATAATAACTAATAAATTAAATATGTTATTATTATTAAACTACTTACGTTTTTTTTTATTGTCATTGTTGTAAGGTAGAAATAAAAAAGTTATGTTGAATGATGGTAAAAATGTTTATTCGTTTTATTTATTTATACAATTAATATATTTTAAAGAGAATTGTGACGTCACATTCCTACCTAAATAAAAAAGTTCCCTTGTAACCGTTTATAAGATTTTTTATTGTAACCCACTTAGTCAATTCATAAAATTAATAATACCTACAAATATTACTAAATTGATTCACAATGACAACAAGGACAGGATGTTCTAATAACAAAAATATAATTGTTGATACCCACTTATAATAGGTATTGGTATACAGCAGCGTTTATTGAAGACTAATATTATGATTTACACTTTATGACGATGTTTTTTTTAATGTAACGTCACAATAAATGTATTGAAGTTACAGCTTGTCTTGACGAAAAGAAGAAGGAAACTAAACCTCCATTGAAGATCATTAAATATTTACAGAAGTGCTAATATTCAGTTACAGCGTCTTATTAGTAAAACCAAAACATCTTAAATTAATCTTAAATAATTATAACATTAATCATATTTCGTTTGCGCATGGACCCTAAAATATTAGCACATATACTGGTTCCTCTTAAGTTTTCCCACACTTCCATGCAATGGGTTTTTAACTGTTGTATACACCTATCATCCCGTGACTCCCACCTTTGCACCATCAAACCCCATACATTTTCTATATATTTACAAATGTGTGAAAAAAGTGAACAAGATAAAGAATACTATATCCCATTCCTTCTAATCGAGTAAAAACTTCAAAAAGTATAAAAGTAACCAAGTGAGATTTGAACCTGCGGTGAATTGATGATCGCATCTATTTTAACTGCATGCCTTAACCGCTCGGCCATCTTGTCACTTACATTGTGGATGAAATTATGAAATACAATTATTTGTTAACAACATGTGTCTATTTCTTGGAAATAGAAGGTCGTAAGTCAAACTACACTTCAAACTATTGCCTTTTGAGATTGCTTATGGACTTTTGGTTGCGACTGTACATAGTTAGGTATTTCTCTAATTTAGTTTAAGAAGTTTTAATTGTAAAAAGTTCAATAAATATTTAAAAACACAGTACTTAAATGAATCAACCTTTTCTTACTTTTACAAATACAAAGACTTTCTTTTACATACAGAGTTTACACACTCAGAATTTACTTTTGCTTAAATCATGGAGTCATATTTTCAACATCAATCAGCTATGTCAGATAATCAGATATGATAATAATTTTATTTATTATGTATCAATGTATTTAATGACAGGTATAATATGATAACACAAATAAGATTAATAGCAATAGTAATTTGTAAGAATGTTAATTAGGAATTAAGTAACCTAATTAAATTTATTATATTCATTCTAAATAAAGATAATAAATTTAATTAAGTTTTCTTTTCTATCGTATTTGGTTAAAGTTCCTTTAAAGATAGATTTAAGTGTGGTCAATAAATAATATCTAATAAATATAAAAGCTTTTTCAAAATAATTATTTTATAATTTTATTTTAAAAAAGGCGCGTATCTCTAAGGTGCGTAGCTGAAAACTGTCAAGCTGTCAGGGACTTTTCAAGTCATTGAAAATATGCTGAACTACTGTCCTATTTGTCATTATGGCTAGTTTATTATATTTGTATCACTGTCACTTTTTCTATTTCTGTTCATTATTTTATTTTTTTATTCTACGCCCACAGCGAACGAACGTGTAGTCCACCTGATGGTAAGTGGAGTACAGTCCATGGACATCAACAATCCACAAAAACAGATTATAGATACGTCGCTGCAGCTAAGAACTACGGTGTTATGCCTCATGTGCCAGTAATTTCGGGGCCGGATCTCACCACCAAACCGGAACACAGTAATGGAAGCACTACTTAGACGGTGGTGCTGCCGCCATCGAGCTCATTCACAAGAGCTCTACCACCAGTAAAGTTTAAGTGTTTATATTATGTTATGTTATTTTGTTAGTCGTAATGCAAATATATTTTAATTTTTATTTATTTCATTTTTTCTTTCTAAATAAATTAATCAATCAAGATCGTAATGATGTTAGAAGGTTTCAAATATGTAAGTGCTTTCACAAGAAAACCTAAAATTGATGCCCAAATCATAGGTAAAATGCATATTTATTTGTGCCCAATGTAATACTATTAAAGTAACAACCCGAATACGCAATTGATTGTGCCCTCATCCTTGTTTTTCGCTTAGCGTTAGCAGAGCTATCTTGGAAGCTAATTTACTACCCATCTACTTTTTTTAAAAAATCCAGCAAAAACTTCAGCAATCTTATAAAACCCCATGGCATCTGATACTGTTACTAATTATACTATTAATTAGCAATAATTACTGTAATTAACGTTAGTAGATAGGTAATCGCTCATCATTCTGGGAGTCAGGAACAAGATTCTTGGATAGAAGCTCGGTGTTCGGAATCTGGTGAGGTAATTGTAATTATTTATTTTAATTCGAGTCGAAGAACTGATGTAACATGAGGTAATAGATTACAGTGCATATTTAAGAGTAATGGGAGACACGGTATTGACAAACAGTGGCCTGCTAAGCTACTTTAGGCTGTCCTAAGGTCCCATCTGCCTCCATATTGAATTTTATCAAAATTGGTCTAGCCGCTAAGACGTAAAAGTTTAACAGACAGTTTCTTTCGGATTAATAATATTGTGAATAGTAAGGATGAGGTATTATTTTAGATCGTGATAGAATATTTTGAAACTTAGACATGTAAACATTCACATATTTGACAGGAATCTTATTGAGTTATTTATAAAACACGGATAACTCTTACTTTACTCCACCCCCTCTCTGAAAAGGGCATCTTTTAATGACGAACTTGAATCTCAACAGGGAAATCTTTCTTAATACTTACTTAGGTAAGTACATAATAACCTGTAGGTATAGACCCACACGGTTATCTGTCACTGTCAAATTATCTATGGAAAATTTAATAGTTAAATAAAAATTTTACAACTTCACCGGGTCCGATAACCGTGTGTAAAAAGCTATAAAAGATACCCATATGGTAAGATTTTGGTGCCCGTCTGTGATGTAAAAGAAAGAATGACAGTGACAGTACTGTCATTCTTTCTTTACTTCAGAAGATGTTCATTGACTAAAGTCAGGGCTGATTTCCTCGTACGCTGACGGTCGGTCGTCGATGTCAGCGTGCGTATGAATATACACTTGGTGTATAAACCACCGCACTGCAACGTTAATCGGCAGATCATTTCGTATTAAGAGTATAAATTCGTACGCACGCCAACGTCGGCGTCTGACCGTCAACGTAAGAATGGAACAATCTAAATTATCAAGTGAAACTTAAGATAACACGTGCGTTTAATCACAAACCTTATAAAAAGCAATACTTCTACTGACGTCATCAGTACACAACGGTTGACCCTGATGACGTGACACAATCAATTCATCGTAAGTACTTACTGCCTATTGGAATGACATCAGTAAGGCATGTATCACAGGTCGAAGATAATTATAATTTTAACTTTTTGTCTGTCTGTTTGTCTGAGCTAAATTTATAAACTACTGAAGTGATTCAGAGAAATATAGAGTCATGTAGGCAGTAAACAAGGTCTAATTTTTGGAATGATTTATTTTCGCGTAATAGTGATTGGAATAATTGTGTCTTGACTACAACTTCCTGGTGAGCCTATCGCCATCTACAATCGTGAGAGGTTCACACCAAGGAGGCAGTCCAGCTTACCTATTTACCTTTAAACAAACCTTTAGAATACCAACTAATCATAAAATTCACAATAAATTTGCCGGCATATTTGAACCATCGACTAATCACAGCTATTTCCGATTAGCTGTTCAATTTTAATGCATTACTGAGAAGATTTAATATTTATCGCAGCTGATGATTTATATTCAATGGAGCAGGTGGCTGTAATTTTCCGACGTAATATCATTGAATTCATTATATGCAGTTATAATAGATTTATGCTGAGGAAATGCAATTATTCTGGAATCTAAAGATGTCTACATACATGCCGCCGACAGTACAACGATTTGTTTGTGAGGCTGAAATTGACTAAAATTTACAATAATTATATCACAATATATACCTACTACTGCATTCTCATAAAAATATATGCCTTAGCGTATTGGAACGTCAAGAGTAAATATATATTACCGAGTATACAATCTTTATTAAAAAAAATCATTTCAATTCGCGAGTTCTTCAAAGCGAATTGGCTGATCCTTTCACCACAATGGCAAGTCAAAATAAAATTTGACTCAGCCATCGACACGACGAAGAAGACATTTAAAAACAAAATTCATTTGAAAAAAAAGCGTGTTACATTTGACAGAAGAAGATATTAGGTGAATGTAACACGCTTTTATCTCGGTAACGGATTGAATTGATTGGTTATAAATAGTTATTTTTAGTTACTTTTTATCAAAAAAAGCTTGGTTTTATAAATGTTTTTTGTTTCCCAATTTTATGGAGAGGTTAGAATATATAGATTTATTCCTATAATTTTTTTTTTCTATTAAAGATTTTATGTCATAGATATTAATCAAAAATATATTATGCCGTCTAATAGAACTGACAAGCCTTAGGGCACCTTCGCACTTTGTCCGATCTAAGTTGGAGTTCGGTTCGGGATAGTCATATAACAGTAATTAGCTTACGCACTAAAGTTTAATTTCCAACGATCCGACAATTCCTGACGTAGTGTGAAAGTGCCTTGACGTTTCTTTTAACCTATATAGTAAATAATACACTGTTACTTAATAGGTAAGTAAAACGTTGAATGAATAAATACTTATTACACCTGCAAATACACACATGGTTACGACTTTGTAATTTGTATTTAGTCACTATTAATAACTTTATATTAATAGTTTTTTACAGAGTGTTAGCAAATGTTATCACCGGCCTTATAATTTGCATTTTGACTACTTAGAAACCGTTTTATATAATATTAATCTATGTAGACAAATATTACCAGCCAATTATTTTTCTTGGTGTACTTGTCTTCAAATAACTGTCTCTCTGAAGTGAACCGTTCAAAGTAATAATGCTGGTTGTCAATAAATAATAATCTGTTTTTTTTTCATGTATGTTTACCGATTACTCAAGGACCTTGTCCGATTTGAGAAATTATTTGTCTGAAAGTGTAAATTGCCCATGGTCACGATCTGATGATAGAAGCCTAGAGAAATCGAGGTCAACCCTCGAATTTTAAACGCTTCTATATTGTTTTTCGTATATTACCTAAAGCTCCTTGCATATTTGCATCTAGCAGTCAGCTTTTTATGTTGCTGATCTGATGCTGGAAGGAACAACTCTTTAAATAAAGGCACCTTAGGCCGTTTACTGTAGGTATTATTTCAAGTTATACACAGATGAGGCGAGACGTTGAATTTTACTTAAGTATTTCTTACTTTAGGTGCATTTTTTGTAATTGAAGTTGTTTTTTTTTTGTATTTTTTTTTTGTAATTAAAGTTTTTTTTTTAATAATTTAAAACGTAATAGTTGTATTAAAGATCTTACCTTAATCGGGGGCGCGTAGTCCACCGCCATCATACAATCATTATTCACTCCAGCCTCAGTCTTGATCATGGGGGGCCCATGGTGGTACAGCTGCCCCATCTGATGGTGGTGCATCCCACTGTCCCCCCTACTGTACCACGTAGTGTACATCCCACAATTCTGCTCTCTGTACTCGCTCATGTACTCATGCTCACCTATCGTGTTCAACATAAAGTCAGTTATGTGTTCACGTTCCAATTTTGAATATATTTATTCTTTGATTTTGGACGACTGTTCATTATTTAAATTTTTGTTTATGGTTCAACTGTCACTTTTTGTTTTTGTTCCAAACTTTGTCTTTTACACATTGTTTTGGTCAATACACTTCACTTCACTATTCACTATTGTTTTGTTTTTTTTTATAATTTGTTTTTATTTTAGAGAAATAACGTGATTGGAACTGAACAAAACTATGCCAAGAATGTAACTTTAAAATTTAACAATTTAAACAAATTCTATTTCTTTTTTAAATAATTAAAAGCACCTTTATCCTATTAAATTGGAAACGTTTTATAATAAGTAATATGATTTTAAATCAATTGTTTAGTTATATTATTATTGCACTAAGTACATTTTGCCGAATAAATATATTTGACTATGTTTTTGTTCTTTTCTGTTGATTTATCTTGTGGGCAGCATCTGGAAAAAAGAAATTCAGTTGAAATTTTGTTTACATTATACATATATATATATAAATCGGACAAAAAACCTAACGTCGCATTTTTATACATAGCTTGGTAATTAATTTTTCTTGAATAATCTTATCTTTAAGCTGCGATAGCCGAGTGGGAGACCGTAGGACTGCGAAGTCAAATGTCTCGGGTTCGAACCCACGGCACACACCTCTGTCAATAAATCGTTAAGAATCGTCTTTACGAAGATATGTGTGCATTTATCATACACATTATCGCTCGCTAACGGTGAAGGACAACACTGTGAGGAAACCTGCATGCCTGAGAGTGCATAAAAATGCACTGCAATGAAGGATGTGTGAAGTCTACTAATCCGCACTTGGCCAGCGTGGTGGACTATGTCCTAACCCTTCTCATGATAAGAGGTCCGAGCCCAGCAGTGGGACATGTAGATACAGGGCTTTTTTTAATCGACTTCAAAAAAAGGAGGAGGTTCTCAATTCGGTTGTATTTTTTTTATATACTACCGCGCCCACAGCGAACGAACGTATAGTCCATCAGATGGTAAGTCGGGTACTACAGCCCATGGACATCAACAATCCACAAAAGCAGATTATAGATGCGTCGCTGCAGCTGAGGACTACGGTGTTATGCCTCATGTGCCAGTAATTTCAGGGCCCGATCTCACCACCAAACCGGAACACAGTAATGGAAGCACTACTATTTGGCGGCAGGTTAAAGGTGAGACGGTGGTGCTGCCGCCCTCGAGCTCATTCACAAGAGCTCTACCACCAGTGTTGCTGGCAGGCTGCTATAATTAAAGCGCCTATGCGATGACAGAAGTACGAGACAGAGTCGCGCAGCCGCAATGCATAGAAAAAAAAATATATATATATAAAATTATAAAAAAGCAATTTGATCCTATAAATATACAATCTCACCGCGAGATCTCGGGTTCGATTCCTAGGTCAGAGAAAGTGTTATTTGTGAACTTTCCGTCGGCAATATCACTAGCAGCACGGAGTTGGAATTGTTCCCGTTGGATGACGACAGGCTCACACCCACCTAAATACAGGTGAAGAGTGGGTGTTTACACCTCTGCCACACGCCTCTGTGTAATATAGACGTTATGTTATAGATAGATAGAGAAAACTCTATTTGCACATCAAATTTGTAACAAACATACAAAGATAAGGTACTTAAAACTATAGCGTACAAAGGGCGGCCTTATCTCTTGACGCGATCTCTTCCAGGCAACCTTAGGATGGACATAATAGAATGGATATTTGCGGTAGTTTTTTGCATATTGTTATGTTAAATATACAACTGGTAAGCCCGCTCAAGTACTACCTACCTACTGATCAACCTTTACATTGCCAGTATAAGCTGGTCTCGCATTGTACAGTGGGCCAAGCAATTAGGTATGCAGGGCAAAATCTTTTACGCCATAGTGTAAATATTGACTGCAATAGATTTGCATGTTTAAATAACATATTTTATGAAGTGTAATATACTCACTTTTTATATAATTATGTTACTCACTTATCCATAACTGGTATAGTAAGTCTACAAGCGGCCGTGGCGCAATGGATAAGGCATCGGTCTTACGATCGAAAGGTCGTGGGTTCGAATCCTGGCCATTACACCACGGACGTGAATTTCTTCCTAACACAAGCGAATTAAGCTTAGCTGGAGGGGGTTAACAAGAATACAAGTAATTTGTATTTGCAAATTACTAGTAAGCTTTAAAAAAAAGGAATAATAATAAATACATTAAAAAGTCTTTACTATGACTACGAAATGTTTGCCCTACATAGCTAACTCGTTGGCCCACTGTACATTTAACGAAGCCTACAACGCGAGACCATCTTACTGGTGGTAGAGCTCTTGTGAATGAGCTCGAGGGCGGCAGCACCACCGTCTCACCTTTAACCTGCCGCCAAATAGTAGTGCTTCCATTACTGTGTTCCGGTTTGGTGAGATCAGCCCCTGAAATTACTGGCACATGAGGCATAACACCGTAGTCCTCAGCTGCAGCGACGTATCTATAATCTGCTTTTGTGGATTGTTGATGTCCATGGGCTGTACTCCACTTACCATCAGGTGGCTACACGTTCGTTCACTGTGGGCGTAGTATAAAAAAAATATATATACTGGCAATGTATAGGTTGAACAACAGCCATGTGTAGGTACGTACTTAGTTGATGCTATTTATATTGTTGCTACCCACTGATAACAAATCAAAATTCCAATAAAATTCTTCAGAAATGCCTAAGCCCATCTTATAATCATTACTGACTTAACAAGTCTTGTCATAGAATTGCAAATAAACAGACATACAATACACCGTATAAGTTTATACTTATAAGTAGAGGTCGGTGACCGGGAGACCACGCCTTTCGGGCACGCCTACTACAAGCTCCGCCCTCTTGAAATTTTGGTGTAGATAAATGGGGGTAGGTATGGTGTATGGTGGACAAATTGTAGGTTCACGCTGTTGTTCAAAGAGGTAGGCAGATATAGTGCGGATGTCATGAAAAAGCGGTTAAAGTTGGACTATCTATTGCAAGAGTTAGGAGTAAATAATAATGGTATAAACCACCGCTAATTAATCAGTGCTACGTGCCAGTTTTTGGCACATTTTAGACACGGCTATTTTTTACCTATTCAACCTAGGTAATGCATCGTAGGTCTTGTGGTTTCTGCGGCCTTACACTGCGTGTTTTTGGGTCCGATCCCGGGTCGAACAAAAGTGTTCTTAAATCAAATCAAATCAAATCATTTATTTTGCAGAAAACACTGTTACAATAGTGTTATTTAATATACATGTCTCAAGTGATCCTGCCGTAAGGCATGCAAAAAATATATTATTGCTACAATCATTTGAATATAAAAAAATGTTTTTAGGGAATTTTGCAGAAAACATTTAAAAACACAATACCTATAGAGTTGGTTGGATGTCAACTGCACGCTTTTGTCACTGCGTGCCATTGATACATAAAGATCATTCTTGGACGCCATATCTTGGATCCGGATGAAATCAAGTCACTCTCGATCGGCCGATTGCTCCAATTTATGGAGGTTATTGGCCTATAGAAGAGTCTATAATGAGGCTAAATAGACCCACGTACATCAACGTTAACACCCAAAACCTTGTCCCAACAATAAAAATAATACTGAGTTGGTATTGTGCCCGGTCGATGGCGATAGGCTCACCCCCTTTCACATGGGACCTATACATAGCAGGTGAAATGTCGGTGTTTTACACCTCTGCCAACATCTTCTGGGTAATATGGGCGTGATAGTTATCGAGCACATGACTTACTCGGTGACCAGTCATGCCCTGAGAACTCTTGCAGTACTAGCGGCATCAACAGTTGGCGATTTCCTCAACGATAATCCGGCAATCGAAGAAGTCAGTAATGAAACGCTCATGATAATTAAAAAAAATCTTTATGCCGCAATTTATCATCACAACCATTATAGTGAAAATTGTAAAATATAACTCTTTTTTTTTATAATACCACGCCCACAGCGAACGAGCGTGTAGTCCACTATGGACATCAACAATCCACAAAAGCAGATTATATATGCGTCGCTGCAGCTGAGGACTACGGTGTTATGCCTCATGTGCCAGTAATTTCACGGCCTGATTTCACCACCATACCGGAACACAGTAATGGAAGCACTACTATTTGGCGGCAGGTTAAAGGTGAGACGGTGGTGCTGCCGCCCTCGAGCTCATTCACAAGAGCTCTACCACCAGTAAAACCTGACCTGACCTGAGTTAGAATTCTCGGCACTGTGACTAAAATGTTCGTGTTTTATCGATTCCTCTATTGTTTCGGCATTACAAAAGATTAAGTTATTTATTTACAAAAAGCATAAGTGAATGATTGATAGTTTTATTAAAAAATATTGCAAATATCGAAAAAAGTTTGCCACCTAACTTTGACTCCTCCTACTAAAAATAAGTACTAACTTGAACTGGCATTTTTTTTTCAAAAGTTGCATTTTATAAAATTTTCAAATGTATATTATGCATAAGCTTATTTGGAAAATTCGTACATTTCATCCAATTAAATTTTTCAATTAGATGTATCTGTTAATGTGAAAAATAATATAGGTATATTTCCCATGCGTGGTAACGTATCTAGAACTTCGTTAATACAAAATATCAAGCAAATTAAGTAATCACTGGATACTATACTAATACTTTGCCTTTTCCTTCAAATATTAAAAACCAAAATTAATACTACTTTTTCATCAGATTAAGCAACGCTTACCTGTTTGGCCCTGGGATGGGTTACCGTTCCTAACATACCGAATTATATTTAAAAAGTGGCCATTTTTTTTTATTTTTTTATTTTAAGAAATAATTTTTTAAAATTATGATATCTTAAGCCATAAAACTAAGAGTATACGCGTGATGTGATTCTAAGTATAGTCTCAGATTCTGTATTAAGTATAATAATCTACCTGGGAGCTTCACAGGCTTCGTGGAGGCAACTGCCTCACACTTCAGAATAACCTGGGTAACCGTCCTTCGGTGCTAGTCACAGATATAGATCTACATAAATGCATGTACTTCGCGTGTCCGAACCCCGACCAAGCGTCAAGGTTGGTCGCCGCTAACTTCAGTCCACGCGCGTCTTTTGTTAGAGAAAATCATACGGCTCCAGTTGAATCGTTTGAATCGTACTGGGCGGATGGGCATCGGCGGCATCGGTGTCTTTGAATCGGTTTGGATTTCCCGTCACTAAATTTCGGCTGTGACGTCACAATAGGTATTAAAAAGTCGGCACGCTTGGTTTCAATACAAATCGTGATACTTGCGTTATCTATGTAGATCTATATCTGTGGTGCTAGTGCATCGACAAAGTGAACTTTCAGCTGCACCTATGATGCAATATGGTGCAATCGCACAATCTATTTATTAACCTTTAATTAAAATGTAGCATTATTTTTTTTACTCGCGTATGGGTGTATCCCACTGCTGGGCAAAGGCCCCATGACTTCTAAGTCTTTCTGTTATTTGCTACCTCTGGCCAATCGTTCTGAAATGCGTCCACGTCCCGCTAACGCCGTTTGGGCCTTCCTCGTCGTCACGTGGTACCCAGTTGGTCACTTTTTGGGCCCACCTCTCTGGACTCATATGGAAATCGAAAGCCTAGTTCCACTTCAGCCTGGTAGACTTTTGCCCTACATCCATGTCTCCGCGTCACCTAAGTCACAAAAATCTATAGTCATTATAGACTCAAATCAATGAAAAATGGACGCAAAACCTTTACCTTAACCTCCAAATTTGATTATAACTGAATGATTCCAACACTAAAAGGTGTAAATCATTTGCATGTACATTCTTGAAGTGTTACACCTCACGCACATTTTTTTTAAAACGACTTACGCACTTCGTAATGAGGTAACTGTGAAAAAAGTACCAATGCCAATGCTAGAACATCGACATTGAAGATTATAATGTAAATTCATAGTTCAGCCGCTGAAAATTGTAGTTTTTGCGACGTTTAGCAAATGAGCTTGTATTTGGTGGTAAGTGGTAATTACCGTTCGTAAACATCTACAAATTACACCTTTGTCATGCTAAGTAGTTGAATGTAGCGTTGATAAGTCGAAAGAGAACGTTGTTATGCCTGTGGCAATGTCTAATCTGTAGACGAACCCAAACGAGGTCATAATATGATCCGCATTGTTAAAGAGTTATCTTACTCTACATGTCTTAATTCTACAATCACTAACTTCATAAACGCCACACCTTAGCCAAAATAAAGAGTCATTCTCAAATGATGAGTGCTAAAAGAACTACGTAACACTTCGAGAAAAGGTTGGTTGTGCCTTTGCGCTTCGCTCGCTCGTCTTGGCGGGCCCCTACCGTGGCTTCAGATACCACAAGACAGTAACGCAGCAAATACGAATATAATACGCCATAATATATATATAACTATAATACGGCTTCTTCTTGGCGATGACATTAAGACGACAATTCCTCAACTCGCACTTGTGTTTGACTAGACAGATGCCCGGCGACAAGGTCACGCGTCTTTGACATTTCTATTGCCTTATTATTAAGATTACTATGTAGAACCCTCATGAACGAGCAAGGGAGAAACCACCCTCTCTCTTTTAACCTGCCGCCAAATAGTAGTGATAGTGACCGTGTTCCACTTTAGAGTTATGGGTAGATTCTAAAATAATTACTGTCACTATAAGATTATTATTTAGAGCTAAATATGCCTGGATTATCTAGTTTGATGAGCGTATGCACCTCTCACTGCGAGGTCGGGCAAACTGTTATTAGTGAACTTTCTTGGCATTGTGGCTGGTGGATGGCGATAGGCTCACCCCCTATCCCATGGGACCTAACCCTCTGGGGTCCCTCTGGGGGCAGAGGTCAGGTCCCATGGGACCTGACCTCTGCCAAGCCCTTCTGGGTAATGCAGGCGTGATGTTATATTATGTTGTACGAGTTAAGTTTCACCTATCTAGGACCTGTAGATGAGGACCACTGATCGAAGAATGAGTCTTTCATCTCTTCAAAAACACATGTATGGCAGTCACTCCGCATAAAATACTCATAGTCAGTTTATCTCAAGTCCTTTACGAAAAAAGCTCGGAGGAAAACAATAAAATAAAGAAATACGCAAGTTTATGAACACTAATTACACAATAATTAATGCTGTTTATTATAAAGCGCTCATTATGTTTATAATACTGTAATTAAAAATACTAAAGTAACCAATTTCCTGTCAAAATAAGTAGCGTGGTTTAAGTTATAAGCTGAGAGCGATTTTATTTCTTCTCTTTGTCACGACTTTTTTCATACCAGTTTTCATGAAGATTGATTAAGTAGTTTAGCAATATAAACGTAAATATAGGTCGATAAAAAGTAGCCTAAATTATTTTTGGCGTCTTGAACTATCCCCAAACCAATTTGCATTAAGATCAGTTCAGTAAATTTGAAGATTTTGGCTACAAACAAACAAACAAAAATCTTTCCTCTTCATAACTCGCAGAGAAAATCTGTTAAAAGTTGTACCCTCCCATATAAAGAATGCTAAGCCATTCGGCAGTTTTCCTTCTCAGTTATTTAACTATATAGTAGAATCTTAGTGTAATTAAAACGTATTTGAGATGGAAACTCCTATAAAGGTATATGTATGTATATAATTATGTATATAAGTATAGATATAATTTTGTTTTCGGTGCCGGTACATAATAATGAATCTACTAAATGCTATATTATATTCTCATGTAAGTGGCTTTGTCTTTTTAAGAATAAATGATTTAAACCTAAACCTATTGTTAGTTTGTCTGTTAATCAATTTTGGTCGAGCATGGAAAATTTTGTTACTATTCTGACATTAATCTTCCAGCGGTTGGTATTGCAATAATTGGAAATGTCAATACAAATAGAATGCTCATGATTCATGGTTCATTTACAGATGTAAAACCTTATCTACTAATTGCAATCTATTTACAAAGGACAGTTGACATTAATCAAAAATGTAAACCAGGATAGGAAAATAAATGAGTTTGTAGTTTATCTGACATAATTTGATAAATGTAGGACTGTATGGCCTACAATCATAATTTCAAAATAAAATTAACCCATAAACGTCAGCTTCCATAGATGGCCTAGATCTTAATGCAAAACACTTTTCTCCTTTTACCACTTTAGTATCGAAAGCACGAAGAAATTATTTTTGCATGGGCATAGATTTTATTGGTTGCTTTTGGCATTTCTTTTTACGTATGAACAATATGAATATAACCAAATAATTTCAAAGAGTTGTCGCTATTTGCAGCAACTTAGCAGCAATTAATGCAGCTGTCCAAAATATAATAAATAATTTGGTTTATCGTGCTTTTCAAATTTTTGTTGTGATTTCACAGAATAACATTCAGAGGTCCTGGTTTAAATCAAGGGATTCCTAGAACTATTCATCAGTTCGTTTGTGTAATAGGCAAAATCTTCTGTATAAAAATACTATTTAGTTAATAAAATCTGCACATAATTCACAAATAGGTGAATTTGAAAGGGGCAAAGTCATAGTCAGAGTCTACAAGAATAAAATAAAATAATATTTATACAAATTGTCACTATTTATGGTGAATACGTTTCAAAAACAGTTGCATAAGAACCCCTATGAGCAAATAGTGGATTGTGAAAAGCACTGTAATAGTTATTCATCAAACAATATTCACAAATCGCTTCAGCTTATGCCTTGTACAACACAAAACATAAATGGCGTTAAACGCTAGTTAAAATTAATCGTAGCTCAAGCACGAATTAGCGTGAACTTTACTATTGTCCAAAATTAATCGCAGATTCAACTGTGAATCTTTTTCTTTTATTTAATTGGGGAATACGTTTTGAAATCAGTAAAAAGTGTATCAGTTTTTGAGTGATATTTCTGCAATTTCTTAAATTAGATTTGTTGGAAAACATCTTTAGATGTCGAAATTTTTTTTTAATATCTTCTTTTGCACTATTCTCATAAAAAGTAGTTAAATACGCCTTAATACAATAAATTCAATTAATGAAATAATCAACATTCTACTTACACCTATTAGAAATGTGAAAGTTTGTGAACGTGAAGATTTGTAAACATTATTTACTCTTTCCACACAAAAACTACTGTAATGTTGTTTCTCGTATATTACCTAAAGTTACTCGGATATTTGCATCTAGCAGTCAGCATTTCATGTTGCTGAGCTGATGCTGGCTGGTACAACTCCTCAACGTTTAAGAGTACGGGAATCATTCATTAAATAAAGGCACCATAAGACTGTTTACTGTTTTCTTTCAAGTTATACACAGATAAGGCGAGACGTTGAATATTACTTAAGTATTTTTTTTTACTACGATACTTTAGAGTATTTTTGGATCTTTTTGTAAAATTATTTTATGAAATTTGTTATACATGTCCAAATTAACATATTATGGGCTACTATTTACTAATTGTATCCTTCCATACGTCTGCATGTATGGAATGGTAGCTATAAATACCATAAATGTGTATTTAATCTTAATTTATTTATTTTTCGTTCCACTTGATATAATGGTAATATTAAAAAATAACTTCTGTACTTGTAGTTATTTAAAAAACGTAAACAATCAATTAGGCCCCTATTGGAATCACTGTGTTTGTGTTAACCTTATATCGATTGGATAAAAAATAATACTAGTGAAAAAACAGTTCTTTTTATTATTTAAATTTTATTGAATTACCACCCTATTAAACAACCATTAAAATTGTATTGTTTTATAATGTGTTATCTAGGCACTCAGTTAAACTTAATTGTATGCCAAGATAACTTTTTGCCTAATTTACTGAAACTTAATTTGCTTTTAATAAAATAAGAGGTACTTTTACAACTAGTACGAAGTACTTATTAAATTAGGTGTCGGCGACGGAAAATCACCCGTCGCTTTGGCATATTTTTATACTATTTTTTTTTAAGAAAAGAAGGATAAAGATAGGAACCTTAGAAAAAAACGCTTTCTACTTTTTGTAGGACTGAATATCGGACCTACACAAATTCGGACTGTTTTAATACAATTTTTGATCGGCTCTTTGTAAGACGTGTGTGTTTGCGCATTCATTTCTGAACGTTCTATTTTTGTTCTAGAAAGAATCGGACGTTAAAAAGGAGGGGCCCACGTCCCCGTCCTACTTTTTGTAGGACCGATAAAATATGGTCTACAAAAAATCGGTTACCTATGTAAAGTGGGTATGTTTTTTTCTTTCTTGTCTACCCAATAGTATGATAGATCATTAGAAAGGTCTTTTAAATTCATTAAGAGGTTGCTAAGACAACATATTTTTAAGGAGATCTGTTTTCGAGATACTTAACTTTAAAGAGCAAATTTTTGTTAGAGTCGGCTCCCTCTTCTCTTCTCCTCTAAAAACTAAAGTTTCGGCTTAAAAAAATTAAAAACCTCATCAACTCATAATTATGTAATGAACTCTCAAGAAAAACTATAGTGAATGCGCTAACTTTATTAGTTCAAGTGTAATAAGGGCCCAAATTGTATAATTCAGTTACTTGGAATAGTTGTACTTTTAGCGAAACTCTTGAAAATAATGTCAGGCAAAAGTTGTTATTGTTTTAAAAACGTAGTAAACGCTTTTTAAGTCCATAAATGTTATAACGGCTGACTACGGAACCATATAGCGCGTGGTCCGACACGCACTTTGCCGGTTTTTTAATCGTTTAAACTACACTTACATCTCGGTGCATCAATGGGTTACCCATTCATTACAAGATTTCTTCATGACCCAGCATTAAACCCGTTCGCTTCGGTTTTGGTTGTTTTATAAATCAGTTGCATGGTTGTATTTGTTACGGATCAGGAGTCAAACAGTCTGGTATCTGGTCTTACCAATTTGTTTAACAGCATAGCAATTTTATGACGGTATTTAGGCTTTTCAGTAGAATAGATTTAAACTTAAATTTGTTCTGAAAACGTGAATTTCTGCATATTTTTTCGTAAAAATTTGTGCAGTGGATTTTTTTTCTGATTCTGTACCAACTGCAGAAGCAAACCACTAAAATTTCAATTAGTATATTTGCACTTCTGTATATCGGTTTGGTGGTGAGATAAAGTTCTGGAAAACCTGACACACAAGACGTAATCCTTAGATGCTCTACTATCGGATTATGGAGGACCATAGGCTGTGATTGCCACCGTTTACCGTCAACAGAGCTAGCCCTTCTGCACATAAGGATAAAAACATCGCCATACCCTCACACCCTATTACGTAAATTATTTATATTCAGTTATTATTTATATTTGGTTAAAAAAGGCTCAAATCATAGTGAATTATCTAATCCTCAAAACATCAAGAGGCAACCTACATGCCTGAGAGTGCCTAAAATGTGCTCAAGGGAGTGTGAAGTCCACCAATCTGCACTTGGCCAGCGTTGTGGACTATGGCCTAACCCTTCTCATCATGAGAAGAGGCCCGAGCCCAGCAAAGGGGCATGTATTAGATATAGAGCTGCTATTATCTAGGCCTCATTTATTTGCTTAAACAGCAATTCATAAAAACAATTATATAATAACGATTATAGTATGAATTTACCCGTTTAGTCACTTTTTATTTGATTACATGCAATGGCTAGTTTAGCGGTGTACCGGCCAATTGCTTCATTAGATTTTATTTTGTTTGAGCAGTTAATTTAAGTGCTTTAAACACACCCATAGAACAATAATACATGTTACATAACAACGTGTGACAAAAGTGTAGGTATATCACCCACATTGTGCCTGTCATGATTAAGTCCTATAAGATAGATGCCTTTAGATATCTATTTTTGGTCATATAATTTCAGAATTCGTGCTATTAACGAGAATTTTCTGAAGGAAAAAGGTCAAAAAGAAACACTTTTACCAACAAAACAAGCAGAGTTTGTCACCATTTAAAAAGATTGCAGACTATCGGTACATCTGAGTAATTTTAAAGCCTTTTTTTAACAGTAACCGAAGGATAAGGAGCAATTTCAGACCATAAAAAATCACAATTCACAATATCTAATTATAGATGAGTCACTAAGATCTGAGGTACAAGGAGTTTTGTTTAATGTGCAGTTAATCTTCAACTCCTAATCGCTACACCAACTAGCCCTTATGGCATGCCTCATCACCCTTGACGTTAAGATACGACTATGACGTCGTATCAAAACGTCAAAAGTCAAGTTGTCATTTGTATCTTGATTCCTCCTTTCCTCCACTCCTCCTTTTTTTGTTGATATTCAACTTTGCTTTATTTTATCACACATTTTGTCATAACCACGAGTCATCGATTATTTTTGTGGAACTAAATGCGTTCTTAGATTAATGTAACTTTTAAAGGAGCTATTGTCATGTGTCATACTTTGACTCTGTCATTGAATCAATAATAAATAGACGGGGCTATGTAACGTTTAATTTAGAAACGTATATTCCCGGAGCTGGACATTAACTTAATCTCATGCTGAGAAGGCCTAGGCTATAGTCCAGAGAACTGGCGAGGCCAAATTGTCTTTACTGTGCCAAAACTACCAATATGTGGATGATACAGTAGGCTTTAAGTTAAAAGGTTTTACTTAGTCAAGTTTTGGCATATGAAGCTTTACCGCCAAAATAAGGTGCTTTTCAGGTTTAAAAAGATAGGGATCGAAAAAAACTGCTTATCAAAATTAAGCTTTTTTTTCAAATGGGTTTTAATGACTAATATGATTTTCCTAATACATTTGAAGTCAGTGTAGCCATACATTGAAAATTATCCCTGTTAAATATCCCGCCAAGCGGCGCGGCGTCCGTAACACATTTCTGACAAAAAAGTCAATTGTTTTTTATAACTCTAATTCAGTAACCTCTTTTCATATCACAATACCCATTCAACCCATTTCACTATCAAAAGCTGAAAATCGAACACACTTTTCAAAAAAAATGTGAATGACAAAAGCCGGTAACGAAAAAAATCTTATTACCTTCATCAATAAAACACATCACAACACAAAAATGCACAGTCAGACACCAATATCACACACTGATAACGTTATCACTAAAAAAAGCCTCCTTAAAAAAAACACTTTTTTTTCAACCGCACCTCGAAGGCAGTGAACGCGTACGCTGTCTTAAACCAACTAAAAACTTGTCTCGGAAAATGTGTAGGCGGTGTGCAGTAGAACGAGAGGGAAATATAATTTTCTTTATGGTAGAAAGAGAGGTTGGAAGGCTTTGGAGGCGTGTATAAGTGGGAGGGGCCAAAGTTTGCATAAATGACAGGCGAATACGAACGGCTCGCAGTGGTAGTGTTAAACTAAGTTCGCGTAATATATTTTGCGATACTGCGTTTTTTGTGAAGAGCGCATTGTCTTGGCATTTTTTTTAAGGGTAGATGTGTGGTGTTTACTTTTTAATTCGGTATGCTTGCGGTAGGTTCAGGTATAGGTATTTTGATCTATTTGTGGGGTTCTATTTTTATTTCAGGGTTTTTGAGTAGGGGTTTTTTACTGTTACTGTTACGGGTTCATGTAAATGTCAAAGTTGTATGCTCGATATGGTTATTGTGAAGATGGGCAGAGAGCATGGATAATTTCAGTTTTAATTATTCTTTTTTTGCCATTTACTGATTTGGTTTCCCTGTAGTATTCTTACACTTTTGAATGGATATAAAACGGTTATTGCTAGATAATAAACAGTCGTGTTTCTGATGAATTAAAATTTGCGACTTGCCGCTTTTTTCAGTAAGTTTTCGTGATTTATTTTTAGTTACGAGCTATTTAATAAAAATATTTGTTAATTGTGTAATTATATTGTTTTTGTATAGTATTTTTCGAAGGTAGGGCTTTTAGCAACATCTTTCGTTGAGGAGGTACTAGACTTAATTCACAAAAGCAAATACAATGGTACCATCCAAAGATGTTGTAAATAATTCTTTTACAACTAGAGAGGCATAAATACCAAGAAAACGAAAAAAAATATCGGGTTGTAAGAACTAAAAAGACCTGGTGATCATTGGACTTTAATTTGCATTTGTATGATTTGTTACAATAAGTAAGTACTCATGCGTTATGGTAAGTACCATAACACCTGAATCTCATAACGAGGGTCTAAAGATAGACATTTTGCCTAAGGTGTCGTTGGGTTTTCTTCATTGAAATTTTAAAAAACATTTTGCTGGAGTTATACTGAAGCCACAGATGCTTGATTAACTTCCAGTCCAATAAACTTAGTGATGTGGATCTGAATGGAAAGTTAAATGAAGAACACTTAAACTAACTGATGTATGTGACTTTATTTAAAAAACATTATTTCAATTATTTTAGTTCACTTTGCAACTGGATCAGATCTAGTATTTAAAAACAAGTACGATTTTTATTTTTCTATTCAAAATAAAATCAAATCAAATCATTTACTTCCATGGGCCCCAAGGGGCGCTTGAACACGTCAAAACAAACATCAAAATACAAAAAATATAAAATAAAAATAAAACCTAGCAAACTAAATTATAATACTTATTGTAATAAAATGATTTGACACCGGAGCTTAGATTGACTTTAATTTAACTTAGATATTTGATTTAAAATCAATCCAAGTACCAGCTCCGATGGGTATTGCATCATGAGAAGAGCTGGTGAGAAACTCATGTGCATCATCTTTTTAAATATTTTATTTTATTTTACACTCACTTATTTCACTGCTCACTGTGTTTACAGATTCCTAATGCGCACAGTTAGCCACACAAGTAGATGAAAAATACACACAGATTAGGTACCTAAGCTATAAGTAATCGCCTAAAAATAACAAACAAAAACATAAAAATAGGCTAAATTCGTGAAGTTCCTGATTCAGGAGCAGAATTGCCTGATTGGTGCAAATTGGTCTTCTAACCTTTTTTCTTAATAGAAAAGGAAAATTTCTTGAGGAACTCCTGCATGCGTAAGCGTAATTCACAAAGTTTTTGATGGTTTATGAAGTATATAAACTGTTGTGGTAGACCTAGCCCCATAATATAGGATAGTGGCAGTCCGCATTGGTCCTTAGCATAGCATTGCCATTCTTAAAATAAAGATTGGACTATGACGTAGTTATTAACCATAGAAACGTCACGTTTTTGGCTTTCATTTTTTTTATTTAGGTCAGACAACCATTGCTTACACTAATTATACCTATTAGAAACTTTTACTTTTACTGGTGGTAGAGCTCTTGTGAATGAGCTCGAGGGCGGCAGCACCACCGTCTCACCTTTAACCTGCCGCCAAATAGTAGTGCTTCCATTATTGTGTTCCGGTTTGGTGGTGCGATCAGGCCCTGAGATTACTGGCACATGAAGCATAACACCAAAGTCCTCAGCTGCAGCGACGCATCTATAATCTGCTTTTGTGGATTGTTGATGTTCATGGGCTGTACTCCACTTACCATCAGGTGGATTACGTGTTCGTTCGCTGTGGACGTAGTATAAAAAAAAAGAACAAATTTACACAATTGTATTATACTTAGTGTAACAACTGTTTAAAGACTAACACCAAATTGGACAGTTAAGTTAAACTTAATAAAAATAGCAACCCTGTATTTAATAGATACATGTCCCACTGCTAGGCTCGGGCCTCTTCTCATGGTGAGAAGGGTGAAGCCATAGTCCACCACGCTGGCCAAGTGCGGATTGGTAGACTTCACACTCCCTCGAGTACTTTTTTGGCACTCTCAGGCATGCAGTTTTCCTTACGATGTTTCCCTTCAACGTAAGCGAGCGATCATTTGTATGATAAATACACACATATCTTCGAAAAGACGAATCTTAACGATTTAATGACAGAGGTGTGTGCCGTGGGTTCGAACCCGAGACCTTTAACTTCGCAGCCATAGTCTCCCACTCGGCTATCGCTGCTTCTTGAGATTGGATTATGATGTAGTTATCAACCTAGAAACGTAACGTTTTGGCATTTATTAAATTAATTTATATTAGAGACAAATTCACACATTTGTATCATGCTTAGTCTAATTACCACTTAAAGGACCACTTGGACAGTTTAGTTAAATTTTTTTAAAAAAATCTATAAAACATTATGGCAATCAAAATTATTTTGACGTTTTTATGTCAAGAACTACGTATTACTTGAATCTAAATGACAAGAATGGCAGCCGTGCCTTTGTACAGCAATCTATTAAAAACTCACAGAGACCCCAATGTCCCCTTAGTTTTTAATATATCTAAAATTTTCGTCGTGGTTGAAAGATATTCTTAACAAAACACGGTACCAATAAATCAGGTATTAATTGACAGATCACAAGCAATCTATACCGCAAATTAATGAGGCATTCTAAATACGTTCTCAGGCTATTGAAAAGCGTGAGTTTTCAATGAAAATAATAAGAATATATAAAAAAATTAAAGGGTAATTTAAAAAAATATTCTTACACGGCTTTATTAATTCAATCATCTTTTGTTTTATGAAAGTTAAAATACGTAGTAGAACACAAACATAACATCTTCTGTTCACGTACAAATATAAATATTACGGCAGTTTGATAATATTGAGCGTCTCTTAGTCCACTGCTGGATCTCGGCTTCTCCCAATTTGCGCCACAAAACTTGGCTCTCCACCTGCCGCATCCAGTCCCCTCCTGTGACCTTCTTCAGCTCGTCAGTCCACCTGGTGGAAATAACTAGATTTTATTATCATAATTCAACAAATAAGTTTCAACAGAAGTCGCGTGATTTACAAAACGAATAATTACAAGCTAATAAAAATATTAGGTATTATTAATGCGTTGGGGGTTTTTTTTAAAGTGGAGGAAATTCGGAAGAGCTCCTAGACCGCGAGGCAATTATTCGCGTCTAATGCAACGTTATAGATAAGAATATTACATTGCCACGGGAGGTGGAGCATTAGGATAGTGCGCAACTTGTAAATTATAAAAAACAAAATTTAATTCGATAAAATGTAATAATACAGGCACAATAAATATTACAATTCAGGATAAAATTGTTCAATAATGGAACCATAAATATTACAATACAAGATAAAATTGTACAATACTGGAACGAGTCGTCAGTTTGTAACGTATTGCTAAAAATTGACGATACATTACAGACGGATTAATGCTCACCGGTCTGGGGGCACCTGGGTTATAAGTATTTTTAAAATTACCCTTTATATGATTGTACTCATAAATTATGGTAGTCGATGTTGATTTAGTAAATTACAGGCTTATTATGTTTTTAATGTTATGCGATTTGAATAGATCATTCAAAAAGTAATTAGTGTTGTGTTAGTATGAAACTTATGAAGATGTATGAGGTATATAACATAACATAACATCACGCCTATATCTAAACGGGTGTGGCAAATGTGAACAACACCCACACTTCACCTGTTATGTTTAGGTGCCGAGGGATAGGGTGTGAGCCTATTATTATTATTTATTCATCTTATTCTATAGACAAACATATCTGAAACATTAAAATGCATGTTTGTTGGAACCCATTTATTCAAAAATATTATTTAAATTTTTAGTTTGAATATAACTCAACTGATGATTAAAACAATTCTGATATAATAGACACGAACTAACATGCATTTAAGTGTTTAAGATATGATTTGTCTCTCAAAGTAGATAAAAACTTAATCATATTAAAGATAAACCCATTTAACGTCTGTATGAAAACACGACGCTCGGGATTAAAACCTTAACGCATTACTATTTGCCTTAGTTGTGTAAGCACTTCTAAGCCAAAAAGTAATGCTGGCCCAACTGTGTATTCGCCTCCACCTCGTTTTTAATTGTGTCTCTATCATGTGTCTTTTAAATAGAAATAATGATACGAAGTGTAGAGGAACGGTCAGTGATGTTCCTCCGCCACAATGGGAGGATCCTCCGACCAGGCTCGGTGGCATTGCCTGGCGGACAATTGTCTAACAGTAGCGTCTTGGACGTAGTAATTATATACACTTTTTTTTTATACTGGGAAATGCCTGACGCATACCACTGATTCGGGCAGAGTCAGTGGTTATGTCCGAGTTGCACGGACTAAAACCCAGTGTATTCCGTCAACAAGACTTTGCTGGGGTGCCAGGTATCGCTCGCGCATAGACGCTGACAAATTATATACACTTACTGTGAATATTTCGTTATCGCGATTCAGCGCTCTTTTGACATTAGTGACGTGTGACGTTGTCAATGCCATCCGTCATTACCGCCACACGAAGTAAGTTAAGAAAAGGGATTGTTTTCGTAGATCCTGGTATTTAACATAAAGTGATACCATTGACATAATTATATCGGCTAGAGTGCCAATATAATTTCCAGACCAGTAACATACCGGATGACGACCGGATGGCGGAGTGGGTAGTGTACCAGTGTGCCTGCGACGCCGAGGTCGCGGGTTCGATTCCCGCTTTAGACAAAACTTTGTGTGCATGAACATGGGGGTTTGTCTTAGTCTGGGTGTTTCTATGTATAATAAGTATGTATTTACAAAAGAAAAGTATATACAGGGTGTATTTTTGAAACGGGGCAGTAAGGGCAAGTACCTTAACCGTTGCAGTTACAGCAAAACGTTCTTAAAAGACTTTCCCTAACTTTTTGGGACATTTTGAACTGCATTCACAGATTTTGTAAAAAACTTACAGTTAGCAAAAAAAATGCAAAAAGTTCAAAATTTTTTTTCTATTTCATGTGGGGATCAAAAAACTCTATGGGACCATTTTAGCTTTCAGTACTAGAAAAGACAGAAATCGCCAAAAACGTTTCCCATACATTTCGGCAACAGAAACGAATTTCTACGATGGTCTAACTTTTTGTTATGGCCTGGAAGTGGGTAGAATTGACTGTAAAGTAAATAAAAAGAATTTTTACCCTCAAATTTCGAATTTGATTCGAAAATCTGTGTGTTATACTTAGTTTCAGCTGAGAAACTTCGTATGAGTTATTAATTAAGGATTTTCGCTAAAATGTCTTCTAATCGTGAAAAAATTGACTTATTAGAAGCGTATTTTGTCAATAATCGAAATGCGGGAGCTGCATTAGTGTGGTACCGCAATAAGTATCCGTTGCGGCATGTGCTAACAAGAAAGGTTATTACAAATCTTTTGAAAAACCTGGAATTGCAGGGTTCTTTCAAAATACGCTTCTAATAAGTCAATTTTTTCATCGAGCATCGAGCATCTACAATATTGTATATTTTTAATATTGCAATTATTACGACTCATTGAAGAAATACGTACTTTTGTGTATTAATACAAGAAATAGGAAATACTAAAATAACATGTGTATAAATAGAAGAAATAGGAAAAAGTAAAATAACATTGACCTGACTTGGGCACTGAACTCGGCACCTGTCGGTATATTAGCTCTTGAAACCAGAAAAACTTTACAATGTTTTAATTTAAATGGTTCGATGACTACTATAATTACAATGAAATAACATTAGCCATAGTGATAGGAATTATATTTCACCTAAGCCGCTTGAAAATACGTACTTTGTTTTGTAAGAACAGTAAGCAAAACTCGAATTTCTTTCAAGTTTACGTCACTCTAGGCGAAAAATCGAGGTTTTGCGAACATGAAAAGTTGTATGAGTAGCAAGAATGCTATTAAATAGTAGAAAGAAGAAAGCTATTAATATCTCGTGCTTTTTAGTACCTCACTACCCTCAAGATTCTTAACAAGAAGAAAACTTAATAAGTTTTCTTCTAGGGCTGCTATTATTACAATATAATAATAGCAGCCCTGTATCGAATACATGTCCCATTTCACACACCATCGAGCACTTTGAGGCACTCTCGGCATGCAGGTTTCCTCACAATATTTTCCTTCACCGTTAGCGAGCGATAATTTATAATAATATGATAAATACACACATATCTTCGAAAAGACGAATTTTAACGATTTATTGACAGAGGTGGGCCAGGTTCGAACCCGAGACCTTCGACTTAGTAGTCCTACGGTTTTCCAGAAGAACTTACTTACTACTATATCTTCTGCTTATACGGGTCTCAAATTATCACTCGAAGAAAATACAAACTTTGCTCGCTAGTTGCACAAATAACTATTTTTCTTAAGAAATTATTTTATCTTATATTTAGAATATCTTATATTAAATTATATTTGGAACTTTTTTGACAACATTAAAATAATATGATATGGAAATATGTATCTATTTATTAGGCAGATACATATTTAAAACTTAATCAGGAACTGGTGAAATCGCTTATAAGCCGAAAGCCTGTTTAAAATAATATAAAGGTGAATAATAAGTACCTAAGAGAAATAAAAGGTTACACAAATTGAAAATCTATAAATATGAATTAACACCCAACATACAATACTAGTCGATGTTTTTAAACTGTTTTCCAAATACGAAACGTGGTTTTTTTCAATAGCATCTTTACTATTTTAATTATCGTCTTTCAAGCACTCATAATATAGGTAAGTGTATAAGTGCCTGTAATTACAAAGAAATTATTTTTTCCAAAGTTAATTTTCTTTTTCAGTTGAACATTGGCAGTTATTTTCTTTCAACTGGTTTAAAAAAGGTTAAATAAATTGAATTCCAAAATCGAAAGCGTCGGTCATTTTATGCTAAATTTTAAATTTCAAATATCGAACGTTTGAGTTCCAATTTTCAAATTTGAACTTGGAACGTCCAGTTCGGATGACGCGCAAAAACTGAGCGCGCGATGCCGGCCGTCATCTGCAACAGACATAGAGATACACGGAGATGACTTATTATTAAGAATTGTTATCGTAATAATGTTGGTAATGGACGTCATTGTACAATTATTGTTATAATATTATTTAAGTAAGGTGGATTATAATATCTTGAGTGGTAAAGGCTACGATAGATTGTTTCGTTAGGTATCGGTTACACGCCCCATCTCACTTGTACAAGAAGTTTTAGCAAACATTTTGAGTAAAATTTGTAAATAATTCAATTTACACATCACTCACAACTAATTGAGCGTGTCAAACGACCTATTTGCACAAACTGTTCGTGCAAATAGGTCGTCACATGGAGTGTGTAGTCGGTACGCGCTAGAAACCACACGTCGTGCCCTTTGACTGCTGGTGTAACAACGACTGTTGAAAGAACAGTGCACCCTGGGCCGGGAGATGGTGTTCTCCCGAGATTATCGTTGCGGGGGGCAAGCCTTATCCCGTGGCGAATTGTGGCATCACGGCCCACCGCGTGTCCCTCTAATCAGTAAAGGGCACAATGGTGAGGCAGGGGTAAGCTTGATGGGACTGTGGGCTACTGGTGGCCCTCCACCGCACCGGCCAGGTAAATGGAGATCATCTTTCCACCAAAGTAAGAGTACCTATGACTAACTAAGGACTCTTAGGTGTGGTGCAGGGAATCGTCTTTCCAGAGAAGGGCTGAACAATACATTGTCAATACACGATGTCATGAAAAAAATAATGCTAAGACGAGTAGCCAAGATGAAAGTACGAGCCATCATTATGGCAACGTTTTAGCAATTAAAATATTTTTGATAAAGCACAATTTTACGACTTTGAAAAAGATACTTCACATAACGCGTCTCCACTCCAATCTATGTGCTTCAGAGATATGCCGCGTAGTCGTGCAGACTATGCGCAAAAAGGCCGTCCTTATACTCATCACATACGTTCCACGCGAGAAAGAGATAGCTATACACCACCCAACGTTACCTGACCTCTCTTGACCACGAAGATTACCTCGTTATAGGAAAAATGAGTATAAATTCATGGGTCTGGTTATAGTGGTCTTTAAAGAAGGTACCAGAAAGCTTTTTGTCTTTGTTTATTGTCTTAGCGTGAGAAAGAGATAGCGGCTTTAATGACAATAAGTTTGCGAGGTGTGGAATTATGATTTTGGATTTTAGCTTTGTTTAATGCAATGAGGTGCTTATAACGATTATTTCGATATTTACTTTCTATCAGTTCAGTGGCTTTTGATAAATTTTGCAATCACAGACATAGAAAAAAACAGAAAAGCAGATCAGTGGTAGAATTCACATTATTTTTGCAACTGCTACTCTACAATCCGGGACTGTGCAATGGCGCTGAAATTAAACTTGTAACTTTGCCATTAATAAAACTTTATGCATTTGTATAAAATTAATAATTTAAAAAAAACGACTTTAATTACAAAAAATGCACTAAAAGAAAGAAATACTTAAGTAATATTCAACATCTCGCCTCATCTGTGTATAACTTTAAAGAATATAGAAAACGACCTTAAGGTGCCTATATTTCAAAAATTATCTCCGTACTCCTAACCGTTGAGGAGTTGTATTGCCAGCATCAGCTCAGCCACATTAAATACCTGCTAGATGCAAATATCCAAGTAGCTTTAGGACGAAACGAAAAACAATAATGAAGCCTTTAAAATTTGAGGGTTGCCCACGTTTTCTCAAGGATCCCATCATCAGATCGTGACCTGATGAAATGGGACTACATGACAAGTATATTAAATTCAATCGAATTGAGAACCTCCTCCTTTTTTCAGACGGTTAAAATTAAGTAAATAAGTAGAGTACTAAAAGGCTTCTGAAGAAACGCAAATAGGTATATAGATCGCGTCACCTAACATAATCAGTGAGAAAAATGTCTGCGTGTAGATTAAATAATTACCTGATGTACAGTCAGGCCGAAAAATATGTATATGAAACACTAGATGACTAGACATTGTAATGTGTAACGCAATGAAAGCTATCGATAGCTAGTCATTTAGCTGTCAAATTAATACAAATGTTTAATCCTGAAATTTGGTTTTTAAGCTCAAATAGCATCGAGATGAACAAACTACAATATACAAGACGACGATAACATGTTTATATAGGTGAAAAATAGTCGGTTCAAATATTTATTTTAATTTGTTTGTTATTGATAGTGCTTATCTCGAGAACTACTGGTCGGATTATAATAATTTATTTTGTGTTTGATAGTTATATTCTTCATAGAGATATTAGGACATTACGCTAAACTTCACGGGAGAGGAGCAGTAATATTTAACGTGGGTGAGTTATTATTTAACACAACAAATTCCAGGTGGACGAATTCGCAGGCTAGATTATAATATTTCTGGACAATAAGTCTACTTGTCATGAAATGATTTGTCGAACTGTACCATCTGAAATAATGCACTGCACAAAAAGTGAGACAAGCTTGCACATGCAGTAACCCAATTGATAGTATCGAGCGAAAGTCTACCATGAGAACCGATGGTTTTTGCCACCATGAGCATGGGAAATCTTACAGTGGAGCTCACTGCTGGTAAGAGCGTGATAATTTAATGGAGAATTGTCGAGGGTTATTTATTTATTTATTATTTGGCTCTTCAACAATGAGTACACTGTTACATTAAATAAGGGTTATCATTGTGAACTTAATTCTAAGTGTCTCACTACTTATAGAGGAGCACAACATGCACTATAATAAAAGAAATTAGATAAAAATATAACTTAGACAACACATTGCACTACCTAATTTAAAAAAGGAATGCTTGTCTGATAAAAAAAAATATATAGGTACAATTTCATTAAAAAAAAATTAAATTATATAAATAAATATAAATTAAATTAAATTATGACATAAAAATTATTAAAACTAAATTAAATTATTAAATAAATTAGATTAAAACTAAATTTAATTAATTAGATTAAAACTAAATTACATGACAATATAAACAAGATTAAAATAATAATTTAAATTAGATTAATATTAAATTGGAGGATGAAATTAAAGAATATAATTAAGATTAGGATGATTTAGATGAGTGGTTATCAGATTTTGTATCGCTAAATTGAGATACGTACGCAGTTTTTCGCGGTTTGATTTTATTATATTATACATAATAAATGACGGTTGACATTAACAACGTCAACGTCATAACTTCCAAAGAGTGCTGAATCGCGATAGCAAAATTTTCACAGCAAGTGTACATAAATACAACTCCCAATACACTACCGTTGGACAGCTGCCCGCCAGGCAATACCACTTAGCCTGGTCGGAGGTTCCTCCCTTTGTGGTGGAGGAACATCACACCCTGTTCCTCTACAGTCAGTGTTCATTTCCAGCGATTAAAGAAAGCTAACAAAAAAAAAACCCGTTTTCTGCACAAATTGAACGTTGAGATCATTAACATAACTTAACATCACGCCTATATAACCCATAAGGATGTTGCAGAGGTGTACAGTTCCCACATTTCACCATCTAGGTCCCATGTGGGTAGGTGAGCCTATCGCATCGTTGTGTACAATGCCAATTCCTTGCTGAAAAGTTCACAAATAAAACTTTGCTCGACCCGGGAATTGAACCCAAGAACTCGCGGTGAGTAGCGCATACGCTAACCACTAGACCATCAAGGCAGTTAATTATCTTTGTAATTTATCTTCTAGGTGGTAAATTTAGGGTTAATAGTGTATGTGGATGAAGTCGCGGGCACACAAAGCAACAAGCGGCACTCAGGCATCGCTTCACGGTAGATACGCACTAAGCGTTTCGCCTCTCCATTTCTTATGCGAACTGCCAAAGAGTGGAATGCCTTGCCCGAGTCTGTGTTTCCGCATAAGTACAACTTAGATCTCTTTAAAGCAAGAGTCAATAGGTATCTCATAGGTAAGCGTGCCGAAACCGGGGCGAAAACTTTGTTTATTTGTTAGATAAAGCTAATCTCAAGATCTACTAATTGAATCTTAATAATTATTTTTGTGTTTGATAGTTTAACTTTCAATAAAAGTTTTTAGATATTTAGCATTACGCTAAATTTCACGGGAGCTAAGCAGTAAGGTTGTACGGGGATCAAAGCGCGGTAGCAGCTACTACTTAATACAACCAGTGCCGGTTTTAGCACTACCAGCGCAGCGCCCTGGGCGAGATTTATACGGCGCCCCCTAACTGCAATTCAAACCCATATGAAATAAGGAAAAAGATATAATGAAATTACCATTTATTAAAAGAAATAACCATTTATTTAAAAAAAACTTTGACTTTGACTTTTTTAGCCTTTCTGTCGACGAACTCTTTAATTATTTTATCAAAATCTGTTAAATTAATTAATTAAAAAAAGTTTGTTAAACGGGATTGCGATGTTGTCGATCACAGATAGGTTTTTATCAGCTTAAGGTTAGAAAAACGACTCTCCCCACTAGCAACCGTTACAGGTATAGTTAGTTAGTTTAGTCAGGTATAGTTATTATTATGCGTATTGCTATCCATACATTTCGATACAGTTCTTGTAATTTGCGATCTTTAATAAAAAAAATTTCATGCGAAGTCGCGCGAAAAAGCTTTTTATAATATAAGTAGGACAGGATAGACTGTTCTAGACAAAGCAGCTACCGACAAGTAATTCCAATTAATAAATAGACTAGAATATTAAAAAAAAATGATAGGAGGGTAAACAGGAATGCTAACAGCATACAACATTAGTTCCTTTTATAATTTTATCGTTTAGTCACCTGACTTACCACAGTGACATAATACGAAACATCCGGTGTATATTCATTACTATTTAATACTTTATAAAACCCACATTATTATTATCGTTAATTTACCTTATAATGTACACACGGCGCTGATCAACCTGTACATTGCCAGTATAAGATGGTTTCACGTTGTATAGTCTTTCATACAATGCAAGACCAGCTTATACGGGCAATGTATAGGTTGATCAGTAGTCGTCTGTTCTTATAATTTTATTTTCTGTCTGATAACTGGTCTAGCAAAGAGTATGGTATTGCCATGTACTGGGTTGTGGAAGTCTGAAGGCTGTCGCTCCACCAAAATTCTGATATTCAGCTGAAACCGTTAGAAAGAAAAAAAGTTTTTTTTTTTTTTATTAGCCTACTGATATGTCCCACTGTTGGGCAATCCTCTCTCCATGACTTCTAAGTCTTTCTGTTATTTGCTATCTCTGGCCAATCGTTCTGAAATGCGTCTAAGCCATCCCGCCATCTCCGTTTGAGCCATCCTCGTCGCCGTTGACCCAGTTGGTCGCTTTTCGGGGCCTCCTCTCTGGACTCATAATTAAAAAAGTAAAAAAAGAAAAGTGTTTGGAGACAGATGTACTTATAATTGTGTCTTTGGTTAAGTGGTTAACGAATGTGACCAATCACCACGAGGACTTAGGTTCGATCGGGCAAAAGTGTAACATGGGATTTTTTTATAAGGATTTTTAATGGCATGGAAACTATGCCCAGTAGATGACAATAGGCCCAGTCACATGGGACCTAAATTATAACTATAGCAAATTAATAAGCGTGTTTACACCTCTACCAACCCTTTTTAGGTAATATTTGGCTTGATGTTACTTTTTTGTTTATCGAGACACATAATGTTTATCACAAAAAAGGAAAAAACTATTGGTGAGAATAAAAATGTTGTCTTTATATTTATACATCGATAAGAACTGTTTATGAATAAGCTCAATATTGTTGTTATAAGTCATTAATTAGCCTCTCGCAGTCCACTGCTGGACATAGGCCTCTCTTAATGTGCACCACAACACCCGGTCCTGTGCCTTCCGCATCCAGTCCCCTCCAGCGACCTTCTTCAGGCCGTCAGTCCACCTGGCAGGGGGGCGTCCCACCTTACGGTTGCCGAGTCGCGGTCTCCATTCCAGGACTCGTTTGCTCCAACGGCTGTCGGTCCGTCGGCAAACGTGACCAGCCCACTGCCACTTCAGCGAGCTTATTTTGCGAGCTATGTCGGTCACTTTGGTTCTTTGTCGGATGACCTCATTACGAATTTTATCCTTCAAAGAAACTCCGAGCATAGCTCGCTCCATAGCCCGCTGCGCGACTTTAAATTTGTGGACTAGTGCAACCGTTAATGTCCATGTCTCGGCACCGTAGGTCATAACAGGCAGGACGCACTGGTTGTAGACTTTCGTCTTCAGGCACTGCGGTAAAGGCAAAGAGAAGACTTGACGAAGTTTGCTAAATGCTGCCCAACCCAACTGGATCCTTCTATCGACTTCTCGCTCGAAGTTGTTTCTACCAAGCTTAATGACCTGCCCTAGGTAGATGTATTCTTGAACAACTTCGAGCATCAATCCATCGACAAATATTGGTCTCGGCATGACATGCTCATTGAGCATAATTTTGGTTTTATCCAAATTCATGCCGAGACCAACACGTCGTGAAGCTTCATTTAGGCTGTGCAGCATTTCGCTCAGCTGTTCCAGCGACTCCGCCACGATGACGATATCATCGGCAAATCGAAGGTGCGAGATGTACTCACCGTTCACGTTTATAGTCCAGTCCAGTCCAAGGTCTTGAAGACATCCTCGAGAGCGTTGGTGAACAGTTTTGGGGATATGACATCCCCCTGTCTCACCCCCCGACGCAGCTCGATTTGGCTTGTCTTTTGGTCCTGGATCTGGACGGTCATGGTGGCGGTCTCATACAAGCATCTCAGCACCTCGATGTATCGCCAGTCGATACGGCATCGCTGCAGAGCATCCAGAACCACCCAAGTTTCGATGGAGTCGAAGGCTTTCTCGTAGTCTACAAAAGCCAGACACAGCGGCTGATTGTACTCTTCAGTTTTCTGTACAATCTGCCGAACAGTATGGATGTGGTCCACGATACTAAAGCCTTTTCGAAACCCGGCTTGTTCTGGTGGCTGGAACTCGTCAAGTCTCCTGGCGAGGCGGTTCGTGACTACTCTCGAGAAGTTGTTATAAGTATATTTATAAATTCTTACCTATTTAAGCGTAGACTCCCAACCGCCCCGTTTTCATACATTTCTAATCTGGTTGTAATTTTAATATTGTTATGTCTTTATCTATTTTTATAGACATATCATATCTAAAACACAATTCACCCATGAAACTTCGAGCATAGGTATTTTTTTTAACTTTATAATAATTACGCGATTTAGACCCGTTTGTCTAATTTTGGAAAAATTCTCTCAAATCATGAAGTTTAAAACTATTCGCCCACTTTGTCAAAATTGTTTTAATCATCAATTGATTTAGGCACGCACCAACATGCATTTTAGGGTTAAGTATATATCTTAATATGTCTACAAAATAGATACAAAACTTAATAATAATAAAGTAACAACCCGAGTACAGAAGTACAGGAAATACACTATCGATTGTACCCAGCATTCATTTAGTTAAAATAATTAAGCGGCCGCTTCACTGATCACTGATCAATACATTGTAGCCGCTTTGCGATTATTTCTCATTTATGTATCGTATACGTATCTTCAACGGACCATATCGATATATCCATACTAAAATACATGATGAATTTCGTCTCTGTATTATCTTTTTCTGGCTGAATGACTGCACTGAGATTTATAATTTGGGCAAAAAATTGGTTCAAATAATTGCATTTAATATATAAGATACAAAGAGTTGGAATATATTGCAATTAGTTTCCACCTGCGTGATACACGGCTACTGATCAACCTATACATTTCCAGTATAAGATTTTTTTTTTTGTCTATTTTTTGTCATTTTTTGGAACGAAGTTCCTTATTGCGCGTTGCGAAAGGGGGCTAGGCGGAAAAAAAAGGAACGAAAAGTTGTAACGACACTTTTCATAGCAATTCTCGTAGCAGCGTAGTAATTACATGCTACGTTACAGCTACGGTGCTACATCATAAGACAAAACAGAAAAATGCGCACGCCACACGCCGTGCGCATTTTTCTGTTTTGTCCGTCTCTCTTTCTCGCTTATAGAAAAAAAGAGATAAATTAAATTTAAAAAAAAAAACTATAAAGAAAAAAATACTAGAATTGAGTAACTAAAAAAAAAATGCGCGTTTTTCTGTGTCCGCCGCTCCATCTCGCTTATAGAAAAAAAAAAAAAAAAAAAAAAATATTAAGAAAATAAAATTACTAGAGTTGAGTTTCTGCAAAAATAGGGGCGCTGGCGCGCTCAGAAAGGTCTGCGAAGGCGTACACGATCGTTGTTCTAGTCAGATACCAGGGCATAAATAGCTCGATATCGTGAACATTACTCCTCACTTGGATCTGCAGAACATACTAAAACTATAAATCGGTGGACCTTATATACAGGACCTTGTAACGAAACCATAGCGCGATCTAATTCGATCCCAACGCCATCTATCGCGCGACTTCGGAACTAATTGGTGCTACAGAAATATGCTGCGCATAGAGAAAGCAAGCGAAATATTTTCATTTTGTCTCTCTATGAATAATAAAGTAACTAAAAAAAAATATTATCATAACTTAAAAAAAAAATACAATTCCCGCCTTTTGTTGAGTGTATACAGGTGTTTTGTACATAATAAATTATTAAAAATAGTTACAATAATGAATCCTGACAGTGTTTCTGCACAAGTTCTGGATATTGCTGATGGATTTAGGTAAGTAGAGATTTTATACACATGATAATAAATGCTTTTGTATTTTAGCAAGTACACATTTATAACCTTTCTTTACTATTGTGCTAACCAAGTCATACGCGTTATAATCTCTTCATTATTGTGTGTTTAGCAAGTGTACGCGTCATAACTATATTAAATTCAAAAGCAAATTATTTTTTAATATTACCACAGAATGTTTACTAATTTTGTTATGTACATTTCATGGAATATACGATTAGAACACATCTAATTATGTCATTGGGATTGGTGATGAGATTATTGATAATGAGATCTGATATTATTATATCGCGAGTAAACTTGCGAATACAATTTAAAAGAAAGCAAGGTAATCGCAGAAAAATAATGTTAAAGATAAGGTTTGTTATGTGTGGTCATAGAACTATTACTCCTAGAAACCGAGTACACGCATGAAATGTAAAGCCACTTTAATTGTGCCGTTTCAGTTCAGTGTAACTCTCTGGTATTTATCAGATTTTCGTTTAGTTTGTCTGTCCGCCAAGCGGTGCATTATAATTTTCAATCAATCTGTTTTTAGCCTTACTTTATACTTAAATTCATACAAGCAGTTTATTTATCTAGGCATTATAAGTCTATGCGTGTGTTTGAATGAACTTCGCTTTTGATATTTTGAAATTCGAATAGCGCGAAAGTTTGAAGATAAGAATTATTTTAAAATTAAGTGTGTAAGGCACAGGAAATATTGTTATGTAGCCATTCAGCCTATAGGAGTATTGTGATAATATCTCCACAATGATTTTAAAAGTATCATTCGATTATTTTAAGAGAATGATTAAAGTGATTCTGAATGATCGTGTGTACGCTTGCTACGCTTGATAATTTAATTGTCTTAATGTTTGTTTTTATTTTAATTTGGTTTAAATTTTTGTTACCGTATTTAGTTTTTAAATAGACTGTTTTATTTGTTTAGTGGTTAAGGTCGCATACCTTTTACTGCAATCTCGGATGCGAATCCTGATTTGTTGTTATTTGGAATTACCGAACTTCGTTCCATCCGGGTGTCCCTTGACACCTCAGTAGTTTTTTTATTTATTTTTTTATTTTTTTATTTATTTTATTTATTTACTTAAAATTATACATGTACACAATGAAGTTAAATACATACTTGCAGACTTATTCTATTCTAAAGAATTGAATGGACAATTACGTTACAACATCAGCATAAACATCTCAACTTAAATTACTTTTGTCCATAATGTAAATAAAACATAAGTCTAATCAACCTATACATTGCCAGGTTGATTGGTAGCCAGTACAGCTTTGTATAGTCTTCCTGTGCAATGCGAGACCAGCTTATACTAGACATGTATAGGTCGATATGTAGTCTTGTGTACGTTGGTAAAAAGTAGTCCATAATATAATGTTAATCCAGATTATAAGTTACTTAGTTTTGGCTTGAAAAAGTTACAAACATCAAGCCGTCGAGAGATTTTAACTAATTTTCATTTCAATAATATATTGCTAACTAACTTTCACATTTATAATACACCTATCTGCTCAATCAAGCATTCCAACCAGTTTTCACCAAAGCAAAGCTGAGAGGAGATAACTTATAAGATTTAGTTATTTTCTCATTCCCTTTACGCTCGGCTTTCGTGAAAATGGATCAAGCGGAGATAGAAGAGCGGAGAAGTCTCAATTTGTATAAAATTCTGTGCAACCGGCGAGCCACCCGGCAATAAAATGTAGCGGAGAGAAGATGAGAGGAACTACATAAGGCGTGCGCCGCGGTGGGCTAAGGGTCGTCAGATATGGGGGTATCTGATGACTATTGCACGTGGTCCTCGCGGTGGTCACGGCTCATTGTATGTCTTAGTGAACCGTAAACTGGGAAATGTCAGTAAAAAAGGGGGATCCAGCACACATCTCTGCGCCGCTCGCTGCTACGTGTCTTCGTTCCTTTCCGCTCAGCTCCTCACCTTTTCTCTCCACTTTAGTGAAAATTACCTGTCAGCCACGGCGCACCTCTCCGTTTCGCTATTTTTAGCAAATTAGGCATTAGTTATACTAATAAATAGTATATATATATAGACAGGTGACTAGCTTGTAGATAAAATAGTACCGATAAGTTATTATTTTATTTAATTATACAATCATATTTGTTTGCTATGACCACTAGTGAGGTTTTTGAAACAGTTTAAAATATAGATATAAATTCAAAATTATAATCTACATTACATAACATCTCGCCTATATTACCTAGAAGGCAAATATATACTTTTCTTTCGTAAAACATACTTATTATTCATAGAAACACCCAGACTAAGAAAAACCCCTATGTTTATGCACACAAAGATTTGTCTTCAGCGGGAATCGGACCCGCGACCTCGGCGTCGCAGGCAGGCACACTACCCACTCCGCCATCCAATCGTCGTAAATTGACAACAATAGCTATGTATACAGTATTTTCGCATAGGTATGTTAGCATGTTTGTGTTCTTTGTTGAAATTGCTTTCATATAACTAATAACTATCACATTTTTTTATGAAAACGACGTCCGCACTAGGAATAACTCCTGTGTCGCGGGGGTGTTCACAAACATACATTTCACACACACAAAGCACCCAGAGTCAGAACAAATCTTTGCGGACCACACAAAGATTTGTCCCGAGTGGGTATCGAATCCACAACACCATTGTAGATGAAAGCAGCGAGGCGACCGCTTTAACCACTAAGCCAACGTGTACAATTAATGATAATAAGGATAATATTATTTTTCCATGTCAATAAAAACACTCTAAAAACGAACGTTTAATCATAAAACTAAAGGATTCTCACAATAATTGATTAGATAACTCAAAGTCCGTTAAGAACGAACTTATTGACCTTTGAAAAGCACCTGTTTTTTGCGATCAACGGCATTACAGCGCATAACTTTTATATATAGAAATGTCAACGTTTCCGCTTTTGTGCTTGTGTGATAGCGCCTTTATAACAAAAGTGGAGTGGAGTAGTGTTATAAATAAATAAATAAATATTACTACATTCACACAACGCCATCTAGTCCCAAACTAAGAAGAGGTTGTACTATGGGTACTAGAATAACTGATAATAATACATTTTATTTTCTTTTGTAAAAAAATACATTTTATACGTAAAAACACATGCTTATAAAATTTCAAAAAATAAGAAAAAGTTGGGCACTAGCGTATTTTTTTTAATTGTCACCTAAAATTGGTAACTATAGCTATTTTAACATAACCAAACTAAACTTTGGTTATTTAACTATTTATTTACAGTTATTCATGCAATTTATGCAGTATACATGCAGGAATTGATTGCATATCATGATTACACTTAATAGACTAATTAGCACTTATTAGGCACTAGCATTTCAATTAAAATCTTTATTTATGAGCTATATATAACTCGTTAGTTCCATTCTCTAAGGTAGTGTTTTTTTGTTCTGTATAAAATATAATAATACCGAAAAGTTTGTTTGATTCAACGCAATAATTCCTCATTTTTTTTAGGATTCCGTAGTTCCTACAAGGAACCCTTAAAGTTTCGCCATGCCCGTCTGTCCGAGGCATAACAAAACAGCTGAAATTTTGCAGGGATATATACCTAAACTGACTATGCTAAGAAAATGTAAGTATTATTTTTTAAAAAAAGCTAAATTTTGTTCGAATAGGGTGTCACCTCCTCTCTAAAAGTTAGTGCTAGCTCAAAAAATCAGAAAAAAACATGGTGAGAGTATAATTATGAACTTTCAAGGAAACATATATTATAGTGGCTACAACAACTTAATAATTCAAGAGTAATGGGGCACAAAAAGGAAAATAACAGTTACAGTTAAATCTTGTAAATTAAGGATTTCTTGAAGTTGTGTAATCAGAAAAAAACATGGTGATAGTATATATAATGAACTTTCAAGGAAATATATAGTGGCTACGATAACTTAATAATTTCAAGAGTAATGGGGCACCAAAATGAAAATAACAGTTACAGTTAAATCTTGTAAATTAAAGATTTCTTGAAGTTGTTTAATTAGATAGTAAACCGTTTTTAAGTCCAATAATATATTGTAACGAAACACTACGAAACCATACTACGCAAGGGCCAACACGTACTCGGCCGGTTTTTTTTTATGCATGTCTAGCTTAGAAAAGCTAACAACTTACCATAACACTATAATTGTCCACGGGAGAGGGGTCATACTAACTACTCTAGTACTAACTAGGAAATACTCTCAAAGGAGATTATTAGCTTGTATTACATAATTATGAATTTTTCAAACAATGTTGACTCCACAGTCTTTCCCGTAACACCACGGATCATAACCCTTGAACGTTACGACATCCAGTCTGCACGCCACCTAAGAATTACTAACAGTTACTTACTACCATGCACTCTTACCACACTACTATTTAGTTTATATTGTCTTTTAACTACCGTTTAGTTGGATAATTCCTGGAAAGAGCCAGTTTGAAAGAGCCAATACATTTTTTTTAGCACTAAGCGAAATTTTATCAAAGTAATATCTCTATTTAAGGAGTTACTAGAAAGGTGTCATCCACAAACATTATAGTTTTACGAAAATGAATCAAGTCGTAGGACTGTTTTAAAATTTTGAGGTCCAAAAAGTTTTTTCGTGTCTCTTATTTCTTTTTTAAAAGAGGCCGTTTCTAACTTTGCAGTAAGAGGTTGCATACGCTAGCGAACCTATCATAATATAATAATATACTAAATCCCACAAAACAAGATAAATTTATGTTATTACAAATCACACGAATATAAATTCTATTGCTTGATTATTTAAGGTGATTTTCGTATAATAAAAACTTTCAAAAATGTCCTAAACAATCTCAATTACAATAGAAATTAAACTTTATGGCCTGTAAATTGGGTTTATAATTGTAAATCATGAAAATTATCTCGTTTCGTTGTCTGAAGTACCAGTCTTCAAAATTAGGTATTTTTTGCATTTATTAGTCCAGAAGAGTCTGGCAGCGGTGTATAACACCCATACTTCCCCGGCCATGCGATATGTAGGTGAACTTATCGCCATCTATCGGGCACAATTCCAACTCAGTGCTCTTATTCAGAATTTCTTTATTCGACCCGAGACTTAAACTAGAGACTTCAAGACCTCGCGATAAAAGATTGCATACGCTGGCCAACTGGGGTAACCTCTCATAATTTAGACCCAGTCTATAAATTTAGGTATTTTTTGCAAAAAACTTAGTGTGTTAACTACGGGCTAACATGCAATGGTATCCATACGTATATATCATACGATTGATAACGACAATTGTAAATAAATCATGATTAAGTAGCGAGTTTCGTAGTTAAACATTAATCATTCAATACGCCGATACGTTGATAATCTATGTCGGCTAATGTGACCAAGATTTTATAGGGGTCGGCTTCTAGACTACTGGATTTTGGACTACTGAATATCAGTATTTTATGTAAAGCGACTGACATTTGACCACCACAACCCAGTACGAAGTAATCTTTAGACTTTTTGTCCTCTGATTATCGACTTTGCTTCGCGTAATTTCAGAGAGAAAACTCGATTTTGCTTCGAGTATTGCTCTAGCTCGAAAAAGGTGAGTTTTTATAACTTTTAGCTTTTTTTTAATGTCACACCAGATCTAGTTCTAAACTAAGCAGAACTTGTACTATGTCAAGCTGCTGAGGTGAAAAGTTGTATGTGTGACACGCGATCAAAGTTATTTACTTCTCGTGCTTTTGAGTCCCAGTACGCCTAAAATTCTGACCTAGAATTACTCGCTAAAACCGTGGCTCTAGTACAAAATCTTTCGCTTATTCGGGATTCAACATTTGCACTTGGAAAAATACGAACATAGTTTGTACCCAAAAAATTTCGGATCTACAAGATCGATCTTAATAAAAATTATCCCAGCAATAATTGAGGCTACTTTTTATCAACGTTCCACGCAGGTGGAGCCGCGCACGGAATCATCTTTGGTATAATAATATTTCTATTAGACCTAAGAAAATAAAGCTCATGTTTTTAATCTAACGAACTACCGCCGCGCCGCTTTTATCAGTGCTAAATAATTCATAACAAATTTTTAAACCACCTAAAAAGGGAACTGAAATTACTATCTTACTGGTGGTAGAGCCCTTGTGAATGAGCTCGACGACGGCAGCACCACCGTCTTACCTTTAACCTGCCGCCAAATAGTAGTGCTTCCATTACTGTGTTTCGGTTTGGTGGTGAGATCAGGCCCTGAAATTACTGGCACATGAGGCATAACACCGTAGTCCTCAGCTGCAGCGACGCATCTATAATCTGCTTTTGTAGATTGTTGATGTCCATGAGCTGTACTCCACTTACCATCAGGTGGACTACACGTTCGATCGCTGTTTGCGTAGTATAAAAAAATCAAAACTATCTATGTTCATAGTCACCCTACTCAGTCATAGACTAAAGAACAATAGTCTAACTACTAGAAAACTTGTATGAGAAAATGAAATTTCTAAGAAACCCAGTAATTGCATTATCTGTATTCACGTATAATCGATAGCTCGGAGATTCCCATAGTAACTTACGAGATACGATAATTTAAAATTAATTTGATCATTATTGGCCCGCACCTTTTAATTTTTTTTTTTTTAAAAGTAAACAATTGGTTGGCTGTTTTCTATAGAAATGTAATTGGGTTGTAATTTTATTTTCTTATAAACTCAATTAATGATTAAAACAATTTTGTGGAAATGGCCAAGAACTAATATGCATTGTAATTTTTTAGATATAGTAAAAATATAAAAATTGATAAAAACCTAAGACTAAATATCAAAGTTTCAACCAGATTACGTTTCTATTCAAAACAGCTAACCAATCATTCCCTTGTAAAAGGCATTACCCGTTTTACTGATCTAATATCTATATTTAAAATTTGCTTAACTTTTATTTTGGCCACTTTTGGACGTGTTACGACTAGCTTGCAGAAATTTCCTAAAGGAAAAATCCAAAATTTTCTCCTTCTTCAAAAATCCTTTTGTGCGACCCGGGAATTAAACTCGAGACTTCGCGGTAAGAGGCTATCCACTTGACCAACAATGCAGGATCACATAACCTTTCAAAGCAGCTGACCACTGAAAATTCCAATAGTAGTAGTAATAGCTGCTAACCATCATTTCACCTACAATACGTTTTTAAAAGTAAAACAACTAAGAAACATTAATTTCGATGCAGATAACAAAATTGCATGGTCAACTCGCGAATGTGAATTTGAATAAGTAATTGTCTGTTTAATTCATTTTTTATATTCACACGCAAGCAAAGTGAACAATTTGAATATTTCGGATGCTAAGTAACAAGCGTTGCTAAGTTACAATTAAGTAGAAGAATGTGTATTATTAGTTAGTGTGAATTTTATAAGTAGATATTTAAGCGCAAGGTATTATTATCATTACGTTCTTAATATTTCAATTATCCGTATTACATTTACCCACCTACTCAGTTTAATGTACATTTTTGAATGTCAAGTTAAGACCAGCTTGACGCACCTTGTATTCTTTAAGTAAGTATTATCAAAATTGGTATAGCCGTTAAGAAGATAAGCCGATATAAACAGACAGACAGACAAAAGTTTAAATATTATATCTTAGGCATAGGCATTCTACAAATAACTATATCAACTGAAAAAAGGGATGTATGGAAGGAGCCTCCCCGAGTGACGTACACAACGATTCCCTACGTCCGGCGCACCCTGGGCAATTCGCGAGTTCTTCAAAGCGAATTGGCTAATCCTTTCACCACGATGGCAAGTCAAAACCTTGACCACCTTACTGACTGTCCAAAATGCCCTACCACCTGCACAAGGGAGGCGCTCATGAACGCCGACGAGAGCGCCATAACAGTGACCACTTATTGGCCCAATAAAATTTGACTCTGCCATCGACACGACGAAGAAGAATAACTTAAAAAAACATTGCTATTTTGTAACTTATTTTATTTATTTTTGTATTTGATGTTGGAATAGATAAACAAAGTCGGAGATAAAAGAGCTTTTCTGACGCATTTCTTAATAAAAGGCAGCACCGTCACACATATAAACTGTCGCCAAATATAAATAAAAGCTTACCCGGGAGTTGCAGTGATAAAATTATTTTGATTCTAACTCTATCCACGGCTACGTCTGCGTTGTACAACGATAAAAAATAGTCTATGACCTTTAAATTTTTGAATACAATTTTTATCAAGATTGATTCAGTGGTTAGCCATAATTGAGAAATAGTGAATGACACATTGCTACATTTTGTAGATATTTAAGGAATTCGTTTCTTATAACTATCAGATAGACTACAGGCCTATTCAAATATTTTTTTTAACCGCTGCCATGTTCATGCACACAAAGATTTGTCTTAAGCGGGAATCGAACCCGCGACCTGGGCGTCGCAGGCAGGTACACTACCCACTCCGCCATACAGTCGTCAATGTTGCAAACCGCTGCCCGCGTTACTAATTACTCTGGTGTCGCGAGGGTGTTCACAAACATGCATTTCACACACGCAAGTCAGAACAAATCTTTGCGGATCACACAAAGATTCGTCTCGTGTGGATCAAACCCAGAACACCAGCGGAGTTGAAAGTGGCGATGCGACCACTTTAACCACTGCGCCAACCGTGCACTCACACTGTCGTATACTTAACAGTCAGTCTGGGTGTTTCTATGTATAATAAGTATGTATTTACAAAAAAAAAAGTATATATATGTATTAGTATCAGTTATTCTAGTACCCATATTACAAGCTCTGCTTAGTTTGGAACTAGATGGCGTTGTGTGTGAGTAGTGAAATATTATTTATTATTTATAAAGATGTAGTTCTCAATGTTCTCATACAATCATCAGATACGAGCTGTCAGATCGCTGATTGCAATTAAATAATCATAACACTCATTGTTTTTATGTTCTCAACTTTTTCCTAAAGGAAGTAAGAAATGTTTCCTTGTATTACTACCGTTATTTTCTTGTTGAACTTTAGTTGTTGTAGTTTTTGTATTCCTGTTGTGAATTTCATGTCTATATGTACTTGAATAATATATTATTATTTTTAACACAAACATTATTGTTATAAAATAACTTTTAAAAATTTGACAGCCAATTGACAGTTTTCGTTTATATATTATGCATGCATGGCTAAGTTCGAAACTTGTTAAAATAAATAACAAGTTTTAAATAATTTAAATATAAGATAATAATAATTAACATGTCGACAGGATACAAATAAATAAAATAATAGTAAGCACAAATATATTTATTACGAATTATTATTTATTATTACACCTCGTACCCTGGATGCGGAAGGCGCAGGACCGGGTGTTGTAACGCAAATTGGGAGAGGCCTATGTCCAGCAGTGAACTACAAGCGGCTGAATGATTACACCTCGTGCAATTGTGGATTCCCCATTCAAAACATCGTCTGCTTTCGTGTCCGTTGTCTCCCTCTACGTGTGCTCGTGAAGACCTAATGCAAGCAAGTAACTGCTACCTGGGCAAAAACAATATGAAGAATAAATAGAAAACATACACGTGACATATACCATTGACACGTGAGAAGAAGATTTCGAAATGAAAAATCGCTGGGTTATTGTAGTGCGAAACTGGCAGGTCGTTGAGAATGTCCAAATCTATTTTCCGCTTGTTTTTTTAAACTACACAGTGAATGTATGTATATATATTATGATGAGTATATAATAATAATAATAATAATATCTGGCACACGAGATTGTCGACATGTGGGATGTGGATTCGGCCGTCATTGTACCGATAGTCATATCAGTCAATGGACTGATAGCAAAGAGCCTCGACCAACATCTTAAGAGGCTCGCGTTAGGCGGTTGGACCAAGAGCCAGATGCAAAAGGCGGTCCTTTTGGACACGGCACGCATCGTGAGGAGGTTCCTCTCTCTGGAGCCCTAACCACCGGCAGCTTGGTCCCTGCACCTGATGTCGGTGGGACACTGTTTTTTATATTTTTAAATGTTTTTTTTGTATTTTTTATAAATCATATTTAAAAATATATAAGATAAGTTTAAAGATAAATAAAGAGGAATAATAATATAATAGTTTATTTCTCTCAAAAAGGTATAAGTACATACATTGGTAACATACATCAATAAACAGGTACAGTATTAGTTACACCTTAGTGAGAGCTGGAGTTTGTAGTAGGTTCGAAACCTGTGTGACAAATCTCCAGGCTCCCTCCTTAGTGCTACACTACATATATTATATAATTTAGTTGTATCGTAAGTATGGTTTATGTATGTTGAGTAAATAATTTAGGTTACATTAGGTATATTATTTTTATGTGGAATATGTAAGAATGTAGATATACATAGCCTAGTTGAGTTATTTAAGTATCTTATAATTTTTTTCATCTCTCTCTTTTTTCTTTTTGTACACTTTACTCTCACATTTTACAAGTCTCTTTTTCCTCTGGCAAGGTTTTTTGGCAGAAAACTAATTTTTGAGTTAAGTTCACCTTTTGTAATCACCACATTTTTGTAATTCTATTAATGTAATTTATGTGTACAATAAACTATTAAACTAAACTAAAGAATCTTTTAAAGGTTCTGTTTCCATATCCCGACTTCACCAACGTGTTCAATGACGTTTAATGATGATCAACGCTTTCTATCTTATTTTTTTTCTCCCTGATTAGTTTATTCATATTGAAACCACGCGGGCAGCAGCGAGTTCTAAACACTCGGCGCTAACGTTACCTAAACGTAAGTCTTGCCAGACCCCTTAGCACGGTTTTCCACTCTTGTTATTTCGATTATACTATAACGTAGTTATCAACTTAACATAAATACGGTCGAATCTTTCGTCTTTCTTCTTTCAATGTTGATAGCCACGTCATAATCAAATCGAAATGTAAATAATTTTCCAAAAAAAAACCGTCTTCATTAACAATAATTTTAGACTTTTGATTTTCTCGGGGGTGCCATTGTCAAAACTAAACCAAATTAAAATGGAACCACACAAAAAGCACAAGTTTTCAAATAAAAAAATCATGATTAAAATCGCTTCGTCCAGTCGAAAGTTATGAGGTTACATAAAAAAAAAACTAAAAAAACTCCTCTTTTTTGAAGTCGGTTAAAAATGGCAAGCCTCGCAGCGCGGTACTTTGTAGATGATTATACGAGGTTCTGCTTATTTAACACTTTTAACCAAGCTTTCTCAAAAACATAAGTGAACAACCAGACAACAAACGAGCGAAGGAGTCCCCTCGGCCGCATGATAAACAGTTATGTCCTATCTGATATACACACGCGAGCATTATTTATTACAATTTTACATATTAATGCTGATAAGCGCTTAAGATTGGACAAGTAGATGGTGAGAATTGCACTAAGGTTCTGTATGTATGTGCAACTTACTACCGAAACTGCTTGACCGGTTTTGATAAAGGAAATAGTCGGGCAGCTAGGTCGTATTCTTAACTACCTATACAAAGTATTTAGGATAATGACTTCTTCTCTGTATTAATAATTTTAATCTTTTTTTTATTTTTCTAGTGGCGCCTCAAATAATGGCTACGTAAAATTCACAAACTGCAATCATCAAGTTTAGTATATAATTTGTTTTCACCTACAGCTTTTGAGTGTCTGCTACTTATGTGATATATACTGCCGAAACCAGAAATTAGAAATGATTAATACCTATCTTTGCCTTCTAGCTTGACAGTTTTCGTAATTGAGGCTGTAGAAACTGTTTTTTTATTTCAAAGTTTAGCAGGGCAAGAATACAGATCATTTTATTTTCCAATAGAAACTTTTCTACTAGATTGGTTAAAAACGGTAGTCTTAAATCCTACAGAACCCTTATTTAGTCTTAAAAGCTAGTACAAAACACCTTGAACTCTCATTTACATTAATCTAGGAATGGCATGTAGATATATGGTATAAAAACTAATGCCATGGTAAGTCAGACGTGGTGTGCAGTGACGCGCGACGCGGCAGGAAAACTGATGGGTTACCGGGAACTGGGGATTGTTATTAGAAAAATTAATGGTAAATGGAAAAACGTGGATAAGTTTTGTAAACAAGCCGTTGCTATTTGAAGAATTAATGGCTAATTTATTTCACGATTTATGACAACTATCATAAGACCTGATTAATTTTATAGCATTTAGCTATGCTTAGCAAATTATACTAAGAAACAGTTAAAAAGTTGACGTCACGAAATGACGTATCATACAGTTGAGAAATTTAGGGTACACTGGTAAGAGGCGACCGTAGTTGGATGGCTAAAGCGGCTGCCCGGTGTGCAGTAAGGTCGAAGGTTCAAATCCTGCCGGTCCCATAGCTTTTCAATTATTTCTTAGTATATCTTAGGACCAGACAATTAGTTTAACCAAGAGTGTCGTGTTGTTTCAAGCTTAGTTGTAGTAGTAGACAGCAGTCTCTTTGCATAAACTACTTTTTTTTTTTTTTATTCTGGGAAAAATCCAACCTTATGAATACCACCGGTCCGGGGGGAGCGGTGGTTATGTGGGGCTCTCCGCCGAGGGGCGGCCTACCCACTAAAAACCCAGAGTGTTCCTCATCACCAACTAAAGACGGGGGGCACGGGACCACTTGCGCATACTCCGCAGCCCCCATCGGTGTCCTTCATGCCATGTGAGGCCTTCACATGGCCTCCCTACCACGTGTGATGCCCCGGAACACAGAAAGGGCATCTTCACCTCTCGAGGACCCATTTTGCATAAACTACTAACTCAACTGCAACTAACAAACTCAAAGTCTTGGGATGGCTTCTCTACAAGCATGATTGGGTAAAAAACGAATTAAAATAATGTATGGTGCACGACGATTCTGCAGCATTTTTCTGGAGGTTATGTTTTGCTGTTTTCGTTTTAATGGGCTTTATGACATTCAATTAAACTTTCAACGTCTCCATCTATGTTAATCTTTAAATCATACGTCGTTTTGATAATTATAATAAGTACGTTCTTGGGTTAGATATTTTCTCTTTGTCTCCTGGACAATTTCGCAATCTTGCTTTACAAACAACAAGGGAGTTAGTTGTTCCCTCCTAGACTTGAAATATATAATATATTTGGACTTTTGTATGTTCACTGTACAAAATTGTTCCTAATAATAATAATAATTTTTAGTGTTAATAATATAGTCGTGTTACGACTATTTTCATATATGTTTCAATGTATTTTGTGAATAACCTTGTTGATTACACAATTGTCATTCTTTTAAGTACTCTAAATGTTATGTATCATTTATTGTGTAATTGTTTGTTGTTCCAAATAAAAAAAATAATAAAAAAAAAAACTTTTGTATTTAAGACTTCAGGTCGAATCTTTATGATGTTTTTGTGTTTGATAGTCTAATTCTTATTAAAAGTCCTTAGATATTTAACATAACGCTTAAACCACGGGAGCAAAGCAGTAAGGTTGCACGCGAATCAAAGCATGGGGGCAGTTACTACTTTATACAATAAATTCTACGCGGGCGAAGTCGCAGGAAAAGGTTAGTAATTCACATTGTTGATCTCATTCATATTCTATTATATTTACTTTTGAGCACTAAAGCTTTTATTACAAACGTAAAAAAAAAGATTCTGACTTTATATTTCAAACGTTTTCCGAAATGTACCAAGTATCCCTAAAAAATAAACAAGGTTTTTTTAATTAGTACGATAATATGATAATAATATTGTTCGTTTTAATGAAAAAACCGTCTGCGTTGGTCTTCACCGTTTTTTATCGATTTTTAGATAAAGACCGGTCTTGGGTTAGGTCAAACGCGTAAACTCGAATCTTCGCGATACTGTCCATTTCCGTGGTAATCTTAATTATATCGATGCCTCGTTAGTTTTATACCTGTTATACTAATTAAATGTTTCTTAGTATAATTTGCTAATATGAGTAGCGATAGCCGAGTGGGAGACCGTAGGACTGCGAAGTCAATGGTCTCGGAATTAAATGCACGGCACACACCTAGGGCATGCAATTATCCGTCAAATTTTACTATTCGGATAATCCGAATTCTGCCTCAGAACTATCCGGATAATCCGGATTATCCGAATAATTGGGGAAACCGTTATAAAATGTAAATACAACAAACATAACGTATTGAATCAACATTTTTATAAGAAAATCAGGTAAACAAACTGTTAACATCAGTTATTTAAAATAATAAAAAACTAGTCCGCATAAAAAAAATATGTAGTGTAATACAAAAAAATATGTAAATATAATGAGATCAATATTTTTTTTTTATTAGCCTGTACTGTCCCACTGCTGGGCAAAGACCTCCCCCAAACGTTTCCACTCCTCCCTATCTCCTGCAGTTTCCCACCAGTTGTAGTTGTAGGCATCTAGGTCGTCCCGCCAGCGCCTTCTAGGTCTACCCCGACGACGGTGTCCTTCTTGAGGCAACGAGATCAATATAACATTGTTAAATTTTTAGGACATGAATCTCAATTAACCCTTTTACTACTTTTATTTTTGAAAATCACTAAAACTAAATAATAAAATAAATCTTCTTTTAACATCACAAAAGTAAATATCTTCTTGCTTATAAATAATCAACACGATTTTACTAACTTGTCAAAAATCAACAAGGTTTTTAATTATTTTTGTGAATATCTCAATTAAAATCTAAGTTACTAAATATTTCTTTACAAAATCAATATATTTAACTTCTTTAAATATTTGTTAAAACATTCTAACTGGTTGTGAGACACAGTCTTTTGAGCTATATTATTTACAGTTATTATTCGGTGCAATTAAAATTATCTATAGACTTATACATGATTATGGAAGTTAAGAGATATTAATTTCACTTTCGTTAAAAGTTGTATATAATTTTCCAATATAATACAACTTTTAACAAATGAGAAATAAATTCATTAATTATAAAATAAATAAATAGTTAATAAGAAGATAATAATTATATAGTTTTGGCAGTAGTTACGTTTAGTTTTTATTAAAATACTGTTCTTTTTGTAAATACAATAACGATAGCGCAATTATTCGGATTATCCGAATAGTGACCTAATGAAATCCGGATTTTAAAATTGACGGATATCCGGATTTTTCGGATATTCGGATATCCGGATTTCATGCCCTACACACACGTCCTCTGCCAATAAATCGTTAAGATTCGTCTTTTCGAAGATATGCGTGTATCTATATAGTATATATAAAAATGAAACCCGTTTTCCGCCTTGACAGATCTGGCTGATTTTTTTTTTGTAGTTTTCTAATACTCTGTACAAGGTTGTTACGGAAAAATATATAAAGAAAATGAAACCCGTATTCCGTTGTCACGACATAGCATAAAAACGGCTTGACAGATCTGGCTGATTTTTTTTTTGTAGTTTTCTAATACCCTGTACAAGGTTCTTACGAAAAAAAATATTAAGAAAATCTCTCAGAAAGATTGTAAAATATACATTTAATTTTGCATCAGGGAAATAGGTATTCATTTTTATATTGAGGATGTTATAGATTCCAGTTCAAATTGAATAGGTACGCATGCATAAGATAGGTCAGCTATACAAAATAAAGTAGTGCATCAAATTTACGCTAAGGCGGTACGAAGTTCGCCGGGTCAGCTAGTTTATCATAAAAATAATCGCTCGCTAACGGTGAAGGAAAACATCGTGAGGAAACCTGCATGCTTCAGAGTGCCAAAAAAGTACTTGAGGTCGTGTGAAGTCTACCAATCCGCACTTGGCCAGTGTGGTCTAAAGCCTATCCCTTCTCTATCAAGCGTGCTATTGATTGATGTCTGCTGGTGGTTGCCGAAGGAGTGCGTTTCTTACCACTGGTCTTCAACATCATTATCTTTATTCTTACCTATCTAGTGTTTGGTATATTAGAATTACATCTCTATATTACCTAGAAGGGGGTGGCAGAGGTGTACAACACCCACACTTCACCTGCTATGTTTTAGGTTCCACGAGATTAGGGATGAGCCTATCGCCATTCACCAGGCACAATTCGAACTCCGTGATCTATTAAGAATTTCCTAAAGCAAAGTTCACAAATAACACTTTGTCCGACCCAGGCATCAAACTCGGGAGCCTGCGATGAAGGCACATACTCTAACCACTAGACGAACGAGGCAGTTGATTTATCGGTACATTAGTTGTAATTTAAACTGTTATAATAGTTTAAAAACCTAAAAAACACGCTTTTAAAGTACTTCTAACTAAAAAGTGAAAAATAATGCCTACTATAAGCTGAAAATGGTAATAAACAAAAAATACTAGTATTATTGTGAAAAAGCGTGGGGCGCTCTTTGCCATATTTTTCGTCTATAGAGCAATCGAGTTTTTTAAACTATAATTTATTTTCTACTTTTTAGTTTGGTTTATTTAATTTTAAGAAAAGAACGTTTTTCTAATATATTTTTTTTTTATTTTATTTTTTTTTATATTTTATATCGAATTATTGCATTGTCATCGATCTTTGACAGGTGTGCAAAATGAAATCTGTCCGTTTAAAGTGGGTCAAAATCGAGTCCAAAGGAGTCGGTTACATACATACACACATACAGGTGAAGCTAATATAAGCGTGTTAAAGACCATTTCCATAAATATAATACTTTTGCCGTTCTGAATTCCATCGTTGGGAATGCATACTTATATTATTTTCATACCAAAATGAAGTAGCGTGTCTTGCAATCATCCTAATAGACACAAATACTACAATTATAAAAGAAAAAGGGTAAAAGACCGTACCAAATGTCATTAGCCTTAGAAATTCCCATTAACGTGCCAGAACCAGAACACCGTAACTGCCAATTACAAAAAATAGCTTTGTATTTTTTTTTCAAAGGACTAAGGTTTAAAATTGTATGTTTTCTGCTAAAGGGGATGTTTTTTTCTAGTTAATTAAGGCGAAGATTTTTATAGCCGATGGCAATATACTTATTTGTTAGAAAGGCATAGACCGTGGTTGTCTGGGCGTAGAAGAAGGCAGGGATTGAAAACCTTTGAGCAAAAAAAACTACACAGTTTTTCGAATCTTTTTTTGCACGAATTGTGAATTTATTTTGACAAATTTCAAAGGTCGTAGTTTTTTGGCAAATTGGTTATTCTACTTCAAAAACATTGCAAAAACAATGGCAAATACTAGTGGTAAACTACTGTGACGCTTATTAATGTATCTTTCATTAATAAAAAAAAGTGTAGCAATCCATTAAATGTAATGGTTATTGCAGGTCATTGATATTGACAAGATAACTGTATGTTTTTAATTCAAAGAAATATTTTTATAATAATTGTTGTGTTTCTAAAGCTATACTTATTATTGTTGGGACGAGGCTTTGGGTGTTCACGTCGACCTCCGTAAGTTTATTGTGATAGATAGATTGTACTTCTACGTTATACCTATCTCGATGACTATTTCGACTTTTACTATTGTATCAATCATTCTATTTGGTGATATATTATGAAGGTACGACATGTAAGAACGCCATCAAACAAAGATAGACTAGACTGAAGACATACACTGCCACACAAGGCAATTCCAAATGTTAACACATGAAATATCTTCACTCACAAGTGAATACAGGTATGTTATAGAAAGCAGTGTTTTGGTCTATTTCTTCAAGTTTAACCGTTGATCATAAATTCAAGTAAACAGTAATAAATAATGTGTTGACTTGTTCACGTCAATATTTTTGTGAAACTGCAATGTTTTGTGATAAATCGTTAATCAACAAAAATTTACACGCGAAAAACGTTTAACTTTCACCAAACAATTACAGTCTCGATCAAAACCGAATTGCTAATTTGTGTTTATAACATTACATTCCAAACATAGTCATTCTAACACGATTCTATGTTTAACAGCAAAAAACTGTCTTTATATGGCCAATTCCATCGCCAACTTAACTACACCAATCAAATATGTGTCATTTACAAATTGCCGCACACCACAAATGACAAAATAATCATTTGTCACGACACACTAAATCATTCGGAGTAAAAACTAAACGTTATTCACGGAAAAAATGTAAACACATAATGTGACGTAGACCATTCAACAGAGTAAAAACAAAACGTAGCTGTGTCAAAATAAAAAAAGTGTTTAACTAAAAACTATCGAGTTAGGCGCCCCTGCAATGAAAAAGCGGCATCGCGGAATGAAAATTACATATCGGCGATGTGAAAAAGTAGCAGTAGAAAAAGTGCAGTTAACGTATTCTTAGTGATAAGCGAGACACGCGAACATTGCGTCTTGATGGATTTGTATGGATACGTCAGCTTGTAAGAAATATCCTAGCTCATTCTTTTAAAGTAAGACTAAACCGTTAACTTTTTATTAATATTAATCAAACCGGTACAAAACTTATTAGTTTGATTAAATTCATGCATCAACAGAAATAATTTACAATTAAATAACAACAAAAGAAAAAATCATAACAGAAAAGAAACAAAACAATTAAAACAAATTATCCGCAGGAGCAGCTTTGAGAAACAATCATTTAAATTACTTCTCAGTCATCTCGCTAAACCTCAAGCCACCAACAATATTTCCGTCCAGGCATCCACAAACAAATCACAGGCTAAGTTCGATGTCAGAAGAGAGTTTATACGGGCGTATGTAGCGAACGGAGACGTATAGTCCACCAGATGGTAAGAAGTGGCCACATGTGCCAGTAATTTCAGGGCCTAATCCCACCGCCTAAATGGAACACAGTAGTGGAAGCGCTACTATTTGGCGGCAGGTTAAAGGTAAGACGGTGGAGCTGCCGTCCTCGAACTCGTCAAAGCAAAAGCTCTACCACCAACTGAAATAAACTGGAAAAAAAAACAAAAGGTTTCGGCATTCCTGGCCGATAAATAGACAGTTTATAAAAATGACTATCTAGAAATATACCAAACAAATTTTCTTCATAAGCAGAAGTCGCTTATTTATAAATAAATTAAAAAACGGCATTAAAATTTTGCGTTGTTCAATGTTTTTAAAAGTATTTTGAAGTCTGTTTTTATTTTATTTTTTTGAGTAATTCTCATTTAAAACTTCTTGTTTAGCAGTTAGAAGGACAGGTACATAAAACCACATATCCTGTTACTCATAACTTCTTATATGAATGTACTTAGTAATATTCGACGTCTCGCCTCTTCTGTGTATAACTTGGAGGAGAGTGGAGGAGTTGTACCTTCCAGCATCAGCTCAGCACTGATGATGCTGACTGCCAGATGCAAATATTTAAATAACTTCAGGAAATATACAAAAAACATTGTAAGAACCTATAAAATTCCTCTCTCCCCTCCCTCGGTTCCCTCAATTTCATCGCGATCCCATCGTCAAATCCTGACTTAGCGGTCTTGGAACCATTTCTCAAATAATAATGCCATGTCTCAAATAAAAATGAGTTTTCAAATCGGTTTACAATACAGAGATATCGATGGACAAACATAAAATAACAATATGTATCGAATAAAGAACTTCTTTCTTTATCGAAGTTGTTTAAAACCTAGAAAATAAATTAATGTACAGTTTTTCTTTGTGACTAAAATTTAAAAATATTTCTATACCTAATCACCATCCATACAAATCCAACGTCGTCACACGACTCAGTCTACGCGCAATGTATGTATCAGTGATTTTTTCACAAAAGCGAATTATTTAATATTATAATAATTAACACGGTCGGCTGGTATCGCTCGCACGGTGCTCATACACCGCTATTCTAACATCACGACTGTTCTGTGAGAGTTGGCAGAGGTGTACTGCACTCTTATATGTTTTATGAAGTACAGCAAAAATATTAAAGAATATACTGGGTTATATGTATATATATGGCAGTTTTGGGTATGTTTGATCCCCAGGGGGGTGATAGGGACGCATATTTGGAGTTTTATTATTGTTCAGTATTTTTATACCTGTTTAGACCAACATCGCTTCCGGAAGCCTGCAGCAGTCTTCGAATGCTGCTTTCCTTCTGGACCGATTTAGGCTGGCTGGAGTAAACGGGAAACCTCTCACGTACAACGGTCCCATAGGAGGACTAAGTGCGGATACCGCCCAGGAAAACTAAACTAATCCAAAGCAAACCTGCTTCGACCTACGTGCCAAAAACTAAAGTTTGTAGTGCACATTTTTGATTTTATTTTCGGGGGCGTATTAAAGGTGAACATATTTTATTGAGACAGCAAGAAAGGGTGATTTGTTATGTTGAAAAAGTACAGCTTTTTTCAACGACTAGCTTCCTGCCTCGATGGTCTAGTGGTTAGTGTATGCGCCTCTCACCACGAGGTCTCAAATTCGATTAGAGCGAAGTTTTATTTGTTAAGTTTCTGTCAGGGCAATTCACAATAGCAGTACGGAGTTGGAATTGTGCCCGGTGTATGGCGTTGGCTGATCTCCTATCCCATGGGACCTAAACATAACAGGTGGAGTGTGGGTGTTGTACACGTCTGCTACACCCTTCTGGATAATATAGGCGTGATGTTATGTTATGTTATGTAGGTAACTCGGTTTTTCTTTTTTGTCGTATCGATGATTTTTTAATCGTGTTTTTCTATTATTACCTACTTTTTAAATCTTTTTCCCTGCCTAGTAGGTGGTTACCTCTAATCCTTTCTTTGTAGGCTGCATTAGGTCTTCTGTGTTGCAGGTTTTGGGAGACAGTGGGCATTAGAGGAGATGTTCCATTGTTTTCATAGACTGGCAACCGTGTGGCACTCGACTTCGGCGGATAGAATTTGCAATATTAACCACAGTTTTTGCCCAACATTATTTCACTACTGCGCCGCTCCTATTGGTCGTAGCTCCTATTGTATATAGCCTTTCTTAATGAATGGGCTATACAAACAAAAAAACAATTATTCAATTAAGTGGTTCCTGCGATTAATGCCTTCATTCAAACAACCAAAGAAACTTATCAGTTCTATATTATTTACTGTTTGTCCTTAGGTGGACTACACTCCCGTAGGCATAAAATATTCCTAACGGAAAGGAAAATATTACCTTTTGACGAATTTTTTTATGTAAATAAGGCTATGTCACTATTTATACATGTTTTCTCAATTATATCTAATCACAGAACAATAATAACTAAGTTTCGAGAAATCAAAGCCTAAGCTTCCGAAATCGTGAAAATGTGAAGTGTTTTAAACATTTCATCGTCCATAAATTCCTTTATAATACATCTGATAAATAGGTGGTATACTGACTGACAAGACTGGCTGCGACACAGGCGCGACGTATCGCACTCTCTTGATAATGCCTATACATATAGGCGAAACCGCGGTCGACTAAATAGACCAACATTTATACGTGAGTAACACCCGTATTTTCATAATTTTAATAAAAAATAGGTGGTATACTAGTATCTACAAAAACAAAATAGATCCTTTATTAAACAATTTATTTTAATTTAGACCTTCTCTCGATCACCGTTTACAAAAAATCATTCATTATTAAAATTTACTAAACATATACTATACTATTTGCAGATATTTTTTAATACACAATATTATAATTTTATGGACTGGAGTCTGGCACCGTTGTTAATATAGAATAACAAATAATAATTAAATAAATTACCAATACGCCACCTATGTATCAGTTACGTGTAATTTGCTAAAATGAAAAGTTTCACAATGCATCGCGTGGTTAGGGATGTGAGTAGTTCTACTCAAATCTCATAGATGGCGTTGAAAAACCCCTAATGGTAACAGCGCCATCTATTATTTTATAGCGATACTACTACCAATTGTAGTTGCAAGACAACCATCGTTCTTGCTGCTATTTTATTAAATCGCTAGATGGCAATACTATTACTTTATTGTGACAGTCCGTTGCTGCTTTGCTTCTATGTTAGTTCTGAACCATATTTATAGATGGCAGCATATATATGAATAATTAATTACCGATTTAAATTAAATTAATACTTCTGCCAATAGTTTTGAAGTTCGCTCTTAATTTTTTATATTTATATTATTTATATTTTTATATATCGTGTTTGCTTGTTTTGCGTACCTATTGAAAACGCCCAGGTCGTAAACAATAAGTGCTAATTTCACGTGTTAAACTCAAGTTTAACGCTGTTATAGCTTTCAATCCCTCTGTACCGTACAAATGTTTAATGAGAGAAAGAGATGTAAGTACTTATTTAATAAAAGGTTAGATAATATTGGCCCTTAAGCTGTCCTTTCGCCACTAGTGTTGTCTGGCTTCTGAATAACGCCGGACATAGTTAGACTTTTTGATTGCTTTTCCGGCTTTTGATAGCCTTTTTAAATTGCGCAAATAAAAGTCATTTGTGCAATTGCCGTTCATTAAGAAGAATTCAATGATTGTTTAATGTTTCTTAATGATTATTTTAATAACTTAGCAAATTATACATAGAAACTGTTGAAAAAATTATGGGACCGGCAGAATATGACCTCTGCGTACTGGGCAGGCGCTTTAACCACTACACTACGGTCGCCTCTTGCTAGGACACTAAGTTTCTCAACTTTATGTTACGTCATTACCGTCCCATTCTTCTTCATTCGAGTCGACGGCAAAGTCAAATTTTGTTAGCCCAGTATGTGGCTACCTGAACAGCTACCGTCCCATAATTTTTCAACTGTTTCTTAGTGTATTGTTGATAAATGTTTGTCTAGAATTTTATTTTGACTGATGGTTTTAAGAAGGTTTTTAGTACATTTTTTTGTCGAACCTATTAATACTACTAAGAAATAAAATCTTCAATAATGTTGGGTGTCTGGTGTCGGGTGGTCTTTGTACCTAAATGTACGGCCAAACCAGCTGGTTTGTTCGGTTATTTAATTTGGCGATCTATCAACCCTATTCGTCACGATAGGAGAAGCATCTCTTGAGTTCTACCCTCAACATTTTCAATGTACCTAATAGATGAGTGCTGGCATTAGAAAGCATCTTGAGCTAACAACATTTACCAGAAACGGCGTACGAGCAAACCCGTACATCGCAATAGTTTTAGTTTTATGCTGATCAACGCGCAGCGAAGTGAACAAAATACGTACATTCAACACAATAATCAGTAGTTGCAATCAATCGATTCGGGCAACAGCAAACGTTCCTTTCGCCGCGTGTCGGTCATTAAGCATTAGTTTTAAGTTTTTTCTATCTGACTTAATACATTTCTTTTAACTTTTATCTTATGACTTATCATTTTGATAAGTCATAAGATAAAAGAGATTTGACCTTCCCCGTACAAACGGCAAACTCCTGGAAACTTTATGACAAACATCCTGAGCATTCTTTATTGTCATCAAAGATGTCAATAAGTGCTGATTTCAGTAACGTGTTAAACTCAACATACCATAACATTACGTCTTTATTACCCACAAGGGTGTTGCAGAGGTACCAAAAAATACAAAAAATATTTATTTCTAACAAAATACTCGTTACATACAAGTGTTACGTAGATATATTAGTAGGCAGTAGTAATATAATAAATTACCTTTACATTATTCATTGGAGTTGGAATTGTGCCCGAAGGATACCGATAGGCGCTCCTATCCTAAGTTTCGATAAGTTCTTTCAAATACTTTTGTACAAAAAAAATAAAACGTTCAGCTTTAGAATAAAACGTAACTTTGGCATTGTAATTCAAAAAGCTGTTTTTAAGCTGTACTAACATCTAAAAGGATTGGAATATGCTGTCTAACAACTTTACTAATGTCTGTCTTCAATAACATTATAAGCGCTGGTTAGCAGCACTAATAATATTTAATAATGCTCAAAGCCGTATTATTTGGGGCCCATTTTGAGCTTATAAGACACTTATAAACTTTTTTACGGCTGATATAGTGCTACATATGCTGCTCATATACTGCTTTGCACGTAAGTCGATGCTGTTGTACGCTTCTTATAATGTTGTTTTGTGTTACTTGGGATGGGGCCAAAACATAGCAGGCAAAGTGTGGGTTACACCTCTGCCACTCCCTTCTGGATAATATAGGCGTGATGTTATGTTGTCATTATATTAATTCCGTAATGTATTATACCAATAAAATTTTCAACCAGTTCAAATCACAAATAATCTTTAAACCAACACGATTTGACTCAAATGTAGTACTGCAACAGTAGTATTGTAATGTGAAAAAATATTTAAGTAATAAGTGGAAGAATTACCTCTCTTTTGACAACCAAAAAGAATATTTCTTCAATAGTTTTAAAAAAGTTGAAGATGCGTTGGTAAGTGCCTACTCATTGGCGTATACCATAGAAATCTTAATAATAAGGCAATAGAAATGTCAAAAACGCGTGACCTTGTCGCCGCGCATCTGTCTAGTCAAACACAAGTGCGAGTTGAGGAATTGTCGTCTTAATGTCATCGCAAAAAGAATAATTTTGTTTGCAGGAATACAAGCGCATGAGTCTAATCGAACATAAGTGTGAGTTGAGGAATTGTCGTCTTAATGTCATCGCCAAAAAGAATAATTTTGTTTGCAGGAATACAAAAAGTGGTATTTGAAAAACGGCGACATGCGTCCCAGTGTTAAAAGATAGTCGATAGCATTTCTATTGACTAGTTATTAAGATTTCTATGGCGTATACATACAAACTTTCAAAATCTGCTCATTTTATATTCGGAAATAATAACAGTCATTTGATTTGTGAAAATAATCCGATCAAACTATTTTATGGTGGATAGGCACGCGTCTGACCACGATCTCTCCGATGGTAAGTGACGATGCGGTCTACGGTGGAGCACGCTTACCTATGAGATACCTATTAACTCTTGCTTTAAAGACACCTAGATTGTATGCATGCGGCAACGCAGACTCGGGCAGGGCATTCTATTCTTTGCAAGTTCGCTTAAGGAATGTTGAAGCGAAACGCTTGGTGAGTAGTTGAGAAATATCTACCATGAAGCGATGACGGAGTACCGTTTATCTGGTGGTACGATGGTGAAATGGGGACGGAGGGATAAGGTTGTGTAGTTTCTCGGTACATTCTCAGAAATGTATCCTATAAAAGACCGATTGACAACTGGCAACTTTAAAGTCGAGCGTTTGTCAGATCCTCGTCGTTGATTATTCTCTTGGCCCTCCTCTCGACTAACTTGCTCTTACAAAGGACTTATCAAGAACCTATGTCAATACATATATATGGAGGTTTGGGTCTGGGTGCTTCTATGTATGTATAAGTATGTATTTAGAACAAAAAAAATATTTTAGTACCCATTATACAAGTTCTGCTTAGTACGGGACTAGATGATGTTGTGTGAAAGTTGTGTGATATTTTTTATTTTATTTATACATTTTGAAAGATTTTTTTTTTCTGCCAAACTGCAGACTCAAAAAATATTTCATATTTTATTTGTCATATGAGTCTCCTATCCGAATAGGCTATCAGATACTTTATTAGAATCTACCGAAATTGGCCTCATCTTATTAGAACAAATTTATTATTTTTTCTACTTGACAACAGATGGCAGCACATGTATTCTATAATCAACTTTAATGTATTTTATAAAACCTTTAATCCTTAGCTTTAAGACTACTGTATATATTACGTTTAATATTACGTGAATAAATAATTCAGCATTATTATTAAAAACAATACCTACAATAATTATCTTTTCTGAGCGGTGATTTTTGTGTGAAATTCAAATGTATGTCTGAGAAAAAAAAAATAACCCTGCTGTAAAATAACTGTGAATTAAAAATAATAACATCAAATTTATCTCAAGTTTAAAAAATACTGATTATAATAAATCCCCCTACTTCCAAATAAATACTTCCAAGATTTGTGCTACATAATTTTTTCACAATAATCCTAAATTGTTGATTGTTGTCTAAAAGGTAAGAAAGGCAGTTAAAGAAAAACGCACATATGAATCATCCTTTTTATTTTTTAAAATAATTATAGCTAACCGTTTCGGCAATAATAGTCACTAGGTATCTCAAATTAATGACACAGTAAGCATTTTCCGTTGTTAAAAATAATATTTTTCAATAAAATTAATGGGTTAATTAATTTGTTCAATAAAATGTAATAACTAAAAAAATATTGCTTAACGTAACAACACTAAAGTATACATTACATAGCAGTTCTTATTTTGACTAAATATCGAGTACAAAAAAATAATAACTTTTATAAAAAATATAATATTTAATAAACACATCGATTAAATCTAAAATAATTACTTAAAAACATGGCATCGTTTTATATTAATAAATTTTATAATAATTCAACTTAAAATTACAGGGTACAACTCTATACATGAGAAATAAAGAAAAATAAAGATTAACAAAAAAAATATAAACATAATGTTTGTCGTGAACACTTGTATTTTAAGAGATTTAATAGGAATTTCCAACATGTATGTTTTATTCGCCTAAACATCGATTAGGTACAGTAATATCGTCACGTCACATTCCTAAAATTTATGTACAATTTTGTTTAATTTTTACTTTTTTTTTGTTTAAATACAGCATGCCAAACACGAATTTTGACTTCTACCTAATCCGTAAATTTTTAATCTAACGTCTAAATATTTGAATTTTACAATTTTTACGCCAAAAGGTACAATAATTTGATTTACACATTTCAATATTTTTATAATACAAATGCCAAACGTTTTCATTTCCAAAAATGTAACATTGATCGACCACGACATTGGGTGTAGGATAAAAAATAGTTAAAGACTAGAATTACACCAATTGGGTTGTTTTTTTAATAAACAGAGTAATGTTAACGATTTAACAAAACATAGTAACAACGCAAATGCCCTATGTGACATTATAGAGGCTAGGCAATATGATAAAGTAGACAAAAATTAACACGCTGTCAGCAAGTCGGTACAGGCCAAATGTACCGAACTATTCTCCAAAATCCGTTCACATTTTGTAATTGTAATCATTTTACATTTCATTTTGAATTTGTAATAAATTTTGTAATCTGTAAAAGTAGGAATTTCATTTTGTAATCAGTTTAAAAATATTTTATTATTCAAATTTGTTTTGAAATGGATACGACGAGCAAACGGGATAATAGTTCCCGTAAACACCAATATTAATTCCATTATCTATGACATTTAAGTACGTTTAAGTACACGGATACGTTTTTTTGTATTTATTTGTTTTTTTTTATTCGTTGTTTTCTACGACACAACACAAGCTAACCGTGTTTCAGGCGATTAATTTATGTTGTTTATGTTCCATTTATAAATGAAGTTGAATATTTCATTTGTAAATGGTGATCGGTATTACATTACATTAATTATGCTAACTTACAATACATTAAGATATACGACTATTATGTGAGTTAAATTGAAAACCTGGCTATCTTGACTACTACTTAAGTTATACGATAAATGTTGTATATTTAGCTAAATATATCTTAAAACAAGCTGACATACAAACACGTAAGGGAACAAGCGACAAAATTAAAACTTGAACAGTCAATAAGGATGTTTAATTCAAAAACAACAGCAATTCATTGATTAAAAACTTAACAATTTAAAAAATATTACCAACTGCATTTACAATCGAAATTTTTTATGGGTAATTTTTTTTCCGTTATATTCAAACAGGGTGCAGTTGGTAATATTCCTTTCTTAACTTTGAAATAATAAATGTAATGTAATCGCTGGATTGATTTTGCGATTTCGAAGTCATAAGTTTAGAACAGTAAGTACTCATTAATTCGCTTTTTTATTGTCCGATAAAATTGATTGCAAAATATTTTTTCGAACAATAAAAAAACGACGATAAAAATTGTTCATCAACAAATTTGTCTAGTAACAAAACACTCGAATAACATAATTATGTAACTTTAATATTAATAATAGCCAATAAAACTACACTTGCAAGCGTCGTATCCATCCATTTCACTGACAGCGCGTTTTAATATTGAGATTCACGCGGACTAATCTCCGCATATGAAATGACATCAACTGAATCCAGTACTATTGATACTAAAAAAACCAAAATATATTACAACTGAGAGAAGTCATAATATACTCTGGCTCCACGTAGACGATCCAATACATCGCCTTTACTGTTAATTAGGCTTTATATTAAATGTACACAGCTTAACTACGGAATTTTTCGTCATAAAATAAATGTAGAAAAACATTTTTTCATTTTCCGTTTAACATTAAAAATTTCTCCTTCGGAAACTTAAAAATAACCTCTGACAACTCGCAGACACGATCTGTTATAACTATTCCATTTTCGATGATCACAGATTCCACGCGACTTGCGCATTCTTGCGCGGCGCATCGACTAACGACTATTTTTCATTTTATTTTGTATCTTAATCAAAAATTCTTATAATTAAATTTCATCATCTCGAAAATACAAGTTGTTTTTTTTTTTACAAATATTTTTACAATAATGCGTCGTGCAAGAACGCGTGCCGCGATGCGTCATGAACACTTTCTTGGAAACGTAACTTTTGATCTAAAAATCTAATGTTAGGATTCACGATCCGTGCTTTTTTTATTTTTTGTACAACCCGACACTCCCGGGTTCAGTTCCCTAACATGATGGTTCATTAATTATAACTTTAAAAATACCAAACGTTCATAAATTTTCCTTCTACTAAGACCTAAATTTAAAACAATACCATTTATACAATATTCATAGGAACTTCTTTTGTTGTTATATTAATTTATTTATATATTAATTTTATGAGGACATTTTTACATAAATAGCGATCCGTTCACTTGGAATTTTATTGCGATTATCATATTTTTGGTTTATATCAGTCAAAATAGTTTTCTCGTCCAATAGGTCAATTTTTGCTCACGTTTCCTAGAAAACATATACGGTATCGAGTAACCTACGCGTCTCGGTGTTTCTTGCCTGTCCGCACCAACTAAATCGATAAACATTCGCCGAAAAGTTTTGTATTTGAGAATTAAAAAGAACTATAAAAATTAACGTCAATTATAACTCTTCCTTCATCAAACAAATATCATGACATGGAAATAAAAAATGATTTTTTGGGCTATTGCATTGAATTTTTTTATTCTATGTACATTGATATAACGCGAGCACTCACGCTTTGATGAGGCGTGAAGCACTGCACGAATATACCAATATTAATTCAAGAATGAAATTATTACGTACATTAAAATCAGCTTATTTTACCTTACCTATGTTACGATTATACGTATAATACAACTTATATGAACGAAATAAATAAAATTCATTCTGTTCACATAAATTGCCACTTATTATAATACATGTTGATAATATTAAAAAGAATTAATATTCGGCAACACTTGACATTCCCTTAATTTGTGATTGCAAAAATCCCCCTCAGATTTCAATAATAAGTTGGAGATATTTTGCAATTTGTGAACTATAAATCTATTGCGGCAACTGTATGCGTTATTATGTTATAATGATTTTGTAATTGTAATACAATTACTGAATCATTGTGAAAATATTATTTCTGGGCTATTGCTGTTAAGTTATGCTTGTTTGAAAATAAAATTAAATGTAAGTATTTGGGCTGTTTGAACATCCATGGTGGAAAGAATGTCTCGTGCTTTGTTTGTCTACTCAAGGTATTATAATTATTATCGTCAAGTTCTGATGGTTTTATTTCCTCGACGTTGTCCAATTATTATTAAACTGTCTTGTTGACTGTAAGTTCAGTGAAAAATCGCTATTTTTATTATCAATTCGTAATTTATGTACATTCAAAAAGATAAGTAACGGCAGTCTTCTGAAAAATAATGAATAATTTCTTTTTTAAATATATATACAACTATACAAATAATTTTGTAAATAAGTAATTATTTTTCCAGTTAAAATAATCGTGTTATGTTAAAATAAAATGTATTTTCAGTTATAGAACAAAAGCTTCAACATTTACGTAAAGTGCTACGGTATTTACATATTTATTATCTAATATGGCATTTAAAAATAAAGTACGCCAAGAAAAAATAAAGTAATTTCGAAATGAAAATAAAAAGTAAAAATAATATTCAAATTTTCTTTTAAATAGAATTATTTGTGCGTTCAAAACGTGACTAGCATAAGACGTGTTATTGCGTGAAAAGATTAATAAAATAATTATTAAAAATTGAAAAATTAATTAATAATATCCTATGGAAACATAATGCAACTAACATATTGCAATAAACCGTCGCTAAATGCGATTAAAACGTGCTTAAACCTGTTTGGCACATCCAAAAGTTTGTACTAAGCTAAGAAATTCAATTCACTGCTCTGTGGTAAAGCTAATAAAAATAAATATATTTGTAATAATAATAAACACTCAATAATAACCAAACAAATAATAGAAGATTGCACTGTAATATTATTTGTCGTATCTCTACATCTACTTACTTGTTCGGGCGAGTTTTTGTTCCATTTTGTTCATCATTCAACTATTTTAGGTACGTTTTATTTATTTACAGTAAAATTTGTTTCCACTAAAAGTTTCCCTATTTACAACAGTTAGTTCTATCTAAATTAATGTTATTTTTATTTTTATCATTGTATACTTTTGCCGGCTAAAATTAAACGTAAAAACATTTTAGCGTCCAAAACGAACTCGGTAAAATAACATTAAAACAAATTACCAATCGGAGGCGATTTCACGTCCGGCCAAAAGACATTTTTTTTTCATCCAAAAAATACAAAAAGTTACCTTTTTATCATTTTTACTATATTACGAGCTAAGTTAAAACTACTGCGTCGAAATCGCATCAGATTAGTAATAGCTGAATTTTCATGGCTGAGGGTTTTGCTGTAGATGGACAGCTTGTTGGGCCGCTTGCTGGGCAGCTTGTGCGGCTTGTGCGGCTTGGGCCGCTTGGGCCGCCTGAGCGGCGTGCTGCATGTGTTGTTGCTGGACGGCCTGATGTGCTGCTTGCGCGGCGTGTTGAGCGACCTGCTGAGCAGCCTGCTGTGCCGCTTGTTGAGCAGCGGCCTGTTGAGCAGCCTGTTGAGCGGCCACTGCATGCTGTGCCGCTTGCTGAGCCGCTTGCTGAGCCGCTTGTTGGGCAGCGGCTTGTTGAGCAGCAACTGCTTGTTGCGCTGCTTGCTGAGCCGCTTGCTGCGCTGCCTGTTGCACTGGCGATGGTAGATTAAAGCCCAGCATTCTAGGATCGTGCAACCTCAAAGCTTGTTCCAGCCTTTGTTCTTGAGCGATTCTGAAAGCCTCAACCAATTCTGGAGATATTTGTCCGCTTGCATCGTTTGGTGGTTGTGGAGGGAAGCCTCCGTTGTGTCTGAGAGGACTCGCGGCATCATTGCCGTGGGCAGCAGCAGCCTGAGATACAGCCAGTCGTAGAGCTTCAGCCTGACTTCGTAGAAGCGCTTCAGCCTGTTGAATTCTTAGTGCAGCTTCAGATGGCGCTGGTGGTGTTTCCGCTGGGGGCTGAGGTTGTGGGGGCTCCCGTGCGAGTTGCTGTCTCATTGCAGATACGAGGTTAGCGGCTGCTACTTGGACAGCATTTGCTCCTTCTCCGGGTTGGGCCATCATGTTCGCCGCAGCGGCCGCTATCGCTGCGACTCTCTCATCTCCGTACGCCTGGTGACCGTTGTTGGCTGATCTTAGAAGGTCTGATAATTTGTTGACTGCTGCTCCTGCTTCGGAACCAGCGGATGAGGAAAGGCGTCCGTTTGACGAGGAGTCAGAATGTGCAGGTGAAGGTGGTGCGAGGTTTAGCAGCCCGGAGCCTCCAGCTGAGGCTGATACGGCGGCAATAAGGTCACGCTCTCGTCTTTCGGCTGCTGCTCTAGATAGTACGTATTGGGCAGCGAACTGATGCTTCGGTTCCATTCTCATGTGCTCCATGTGAGAGAGAAGGCCTGGAAATTTAGGGATGTAATTTATAATAGGCTAAGAAGACTACTGGGTTGTAGTCTCGAAAATATTTTTTCGACTTGTATAGTAAAGGGAATGGGTATGATTATGACTAGTTAGCACCTCAAAAACAAATCTTTCTATAATGGTTTTTATTTTAACTGAGTTTCTGCAATACGTACCACTTTCATGCGTAAACACAGCCTGGCAAACGGAACACGGCCACATTCTTAGTCCGCTGGTGAGTTGGGTTTCTGGATGGCAGGCCAAGTGCTTCCTCAAGGAGCCTTCGTTGACGTAGTGCTTGCCACAGACCGGGCACGGGTGGTTGGCCGTCCTCCGCTTGGCTATATAAGGATCAACAGGTTTAGCTTGCGCTGGGTACGGTGACGTAGCTGGAGGGCCTAGTCACCAGGAGTGGATAGGTTAGTGGGTTAGAGGGAAAAAGAAAAAAAAATACGTTAGTTTCGTTGTTAGACCAGAATTTTCTGATGATGGTGTTTTGTTGGGAATGCTTTGAATTGACATTAAACTTTGGGGACTTATGAATTATATAATGAATTATTGTGATTCAAATACAGTTTATTTTTAAAAGAGATCATCAACTCCCCAATAAAACACCGTCATCCCTTAAAATTACTCGAACTCAAAATAATGACAACATGCCAAGATCAATATGTTTGAAAACCAAAACAGATATCAATTAGCAAACTGAATGCCAACAAAACGACAATAGAAAACGGGAAAATGTTGCCATTAGATACATAAACAAAACATGTTATCATAATACAGGAGGAACGCCATCCGAAGAATTCATAGTTCCAGCAAGAATTGTTTGCAAAACAGACTACCCTCAGAATGAGACTAAAACAATAACATTTAGTCCCCGGACCGCATTCACTCCTTATTTATTAAGTTAACGTTACAATTTATGGATACGATACGTTTTTGTAGATGTTATACCGTTGATTTTGAAACCAACACCCCTTATGGCTTTGTGCCAGTTGGAAGCTTTTATAACGTTATATTACGTTAGTAAATTTCTTGTCATTGATATTGACGTCTACTAACTACAAACTTCCACTGACACAGCTTACTTGCTAATAAATCTCTTCTATTCAAACGTATTAAATTATCATGATTTTAAATATTAATTATTTGTGCAAAATTATTTGGTAAAATAACATTGCGTATAATCAATTATTCAAATATACGTTGCAAATAAAAGAGATTGCTTACTCTAATTATAAACTAAACCCAACAAAGTTTGAAAAAAGAATGTCAAAGACGTTCCATTTCCAAATGCAAGATAGAGCGCCGTGTATCGACATTCTATTTTCGAAATGAAATTCGAAAAAATAACTTCGGTCTCTAAATTCGAACCATGAAGTTGTTTTTTTCAAATCGACCTATCGACCAAAGAGAAAAATCCGATCGTCTTCGGGAAACTTACTCGCAACACCGGATGCGTTTGGGTCCTTGTGTGTGTTCTTCATGTGCTCTACGAGGGCTTCGCCCCCGAACACAACTTTGTGGCATATTGGGCAAGGGGTGGCGGTGGCGCCCCCTATCATAAGAGCCGCGTGTTGCTGCAAAACACCAAGGTGCAGCTGAAGCTCCTGTTCCACCGGGCGGTGGCGATGCGGGCATAGCAGTTGAAAGATTAGGACACATTCAAAATAACACACATAATAAAATAAATCAAACAGTCAAGAGGGAATTTTGAAAATAATATCAGCCAAAATGTCAATTTTGATTTTCATTTGCAAATAAATATAAATTTCCAAACAGGGTAATTCGATTTGAAACTAATAATAAAATGCTGAAACTATACATAAAAAACAATAGTAATTTTTGAATGTAAAAATTAAAAATATTTCAACAGTTATCAATTTTCGGAACAGGGTTTCGTAATATAGGGGCCAGATATTCTGGACGGACATTTTTTAAATATTAGCTATTTATCAAACAAGCAATCTGTACATACAGATTTAAATAAGAGATAATATCATTGAATTCTTAAATTATTTATCTTAACAATTAATAATTAATTTCACAAAAGAGTTTAAAAGCTAGAGGTTTCTCTATTTTATAAAAAAACATTTTGTTTTTGAACGAAGTAATAGTTTATTTAAATAGAGAACGTTCTATCTTTTAAATATAGATGGAAGGAATTCAGGGTTCATTATAGCGCAGTTTAGATACCAACCTTTGCGGTATGCGTTCGTAGGCTGCTCTCAGTCGCGAACCCTTTGCCACAGATGTTACAATGGAAGGGCCTATTTTTGGCCCTCTCGACCTGGGCATCGTGGTTCCGTAGGTGTTGTTGGAGGTTTGAAAGCTGAATAAAGGCTCTTCCGCAATCTGGTAGATGGCATTTGTAGGGGCGTTCGCCTGCAAAGAACGAGAAGGTTAAATATTTTGAAGTTTGTAATGTTTTTTTAATATTGCGGATGTTTTTGGTTTTTCGTTTGGCATATTCGGTGGTCACGTGTTTTATTTTGAATTGAGAATCACTCTGCTCGGGCAAAAATATGAGATTTTGTCACGAGTGATGGATTGTAGTTTTATCGGGATCAAACCGCTGTAGATAGTTTTTTTGGTCTCCATTTTATAACAGAATGAATTTGTTCCAAAATTGCGGCGATACGTTTTATGGTGGTCAACCGACCGTTTCAGCGCTGTTGTTGAAACTATACTATGTAGGCGTTGATAAAACTGACGGAAAACGGATTTGATATAATTATATTATCTATTGTTATTATTCAGATCATAATTACTTCGTAACAGACGAGTAAAAGAATATGACGGGCAGTGTAGTTAAGGCATTTACTTAGTGATTTAAGACTCGGTCGGAGTTAATTATACTTTCATAGTTAATCACTGTAATCAGAGAATGCAGTCGCAATACAATACATTTGACCCTATTAAACAACAGCGTTTTAAGATCAAATTCAAAAGACATACATACACTATAAAATCTAAACAAAACATCAAAATTAGAACAATCTAACGTTTGAAAATTGAACACTAACGGTAATCTTACACAACGGAACCGCAAACCAGTTCGATATTCGAAACATCTCGGATTTCGCAGCCGAAAAATCACGACCGCGACCTAACCCAACGCGAAAGAAACCGAATGTGGCGTTCCATTTTTAAAATAAGACCATAATAAAACGAACGCATACTTTTAGCCTGTACTGCAAGCAAATGCATAGGTCGTTGAACGCACACACACAGACGCAGGCCTTACACACAGACGCGTATCTTCGTAGTCCTGGCTTTGTTTGTGTTGGTGAATTTTGCATGTCTGGGAAGAATGCGTGCATATTATACGCACAAGGTACTAAGATTATTGTAGAATTATTTCCTAGATGCGTCTAGATACGTATGTGTATCTATGTAAGGTAACGGTCCGATCGCCATATTTATTGCTAGTAAATTTTATAAGTACGCATGGTTTATTAGTTTGCTGATAAAAGTGGTTAAATATCGAGTTGGGTTTTATGGCGAATTTTACTAGCGATTGTACTGTCCTTGTTGTGTAATGATTTTGTATAATTCCGTTTATTATGCAGACCTTATATTGTGTTTAAATAAGTTAAATGTAATAATATTTTTATGTCTCTACATTATTTTAAATTATTTAAAATAATTTTTATAATCAATGTATCAATATTTTATTACTCGTCACTTATATGGGTCGTATTTTTCAATATATATTTTTTTTAATTTTGACAGTATCCTAAAATGAAGATAAATCTGACTTCTGGTAACGGACGTGGTAACCAACATACCTCTACATGAATAATTCTTACGCGATTATTCTCCTAATATCAAGTCCAATCACGCAAAATAACTCGTTAAAAAAAACAATTTGAAAACAGAATATTTTATGTCCTTCGATTTACGTTGTCTATGTCAGCAATAGACCATAAAGAAGCGTAATTCAAAGAGAGATAGAAGTGATGGGAACAAACGAGACATAAAGTTCCAGGAACTGTTACATATGCTCAATAATCACCGATTATGATGAGTCACGGTTAAGTGTTACGTGATTAGACTTCGATACCGAGGTGTGTCCTAGGATATACCATGATTACCACGGCAATAAGTATCTCAGCGCATTGTTAAGTTTAGTCTATGAATAGAAATCTATGCAGATTTAAATCAATCATGTAAAATGTCATAAGAACTGGTTGGTTATAAAGTCTAATGTAATAATTTTGAATAAGGAATATAAAAATAGTATTCACATCGAAATTAGTCAAGATTTGAATTCGTTTTTAAAAAGTAAGTTAGCGTTTTAGGGAAGTTCCTAAATTAAATTGTATGTGACTCGAAAGAAGCACAGATAATAATAATACTAGCCAAGAAGTCAAAAAAGATACCGTCTATCTTTTGTTTTTTTAATCAAGTTTAAATTTAGAAGGACTTATTTTTAATAACGCTAAGGGTTTGAAGCTGAGACCTTTAGACCTAATGCCCAATAAAGATAATAATAAGCAAGGCTACGTAATTTCTTTGCCTATACTAATATACTTTATTAGTTTAATCCATTAACCTTAAAAACGATGAAACACGAGATTGTTTTATAGTTTCTCGTTCGTTTAATGACATCCATTTACTTTTATTGGCATTTTTAAATAGATTGGCTTTGACATGAAACTAGATCGAACGACGCTAATGCTTTTTACTTTCATCGTTTATAATTGAAACTGGAAAATAAGGGTTTTAATTTTTACTGAGCGAATACTTTTTATGCTTCAGGTAAGATAGATAGATAGATAGAAGATAGAAAATAGAAAATACTTTATTTGTATATAATTTCATATGGAAGAACTTAAGAGGTAACACAAAAGGAAAGTAACAGAAAAAATGTACAAAGCGCGGCCTTATCGCTTAAAGCGATTTCTTCCAGGCAACCTTAGGATGGACATTTCGGTAAGAGAAAATAAAAGCTATTTTCATTTCTAAAATTTGACATAAAAACACTTTCAAAATAGGGCGTGTTGACTTTAAAATAGATCCTGTACAGAGAACTGAGGGCTCTAATTCTTGCAAACATTTAAAGTTATTTAAATAAAACAATCTCATAACACAGTCATAACATTTTCATAACCACCAATAAAACATTCCCTACGGATAGATAAAAAAACAAACGTACCACAGATTAATCTTGTCTATGGTCAATATGTCTTCCGGGTTCGCCGTTCCCTATACTATTGTGGCAGAGCCGCCATTTTTCAACATATAGTACTTGCACAACCTACGCGCGAAGTCTCCATCCAAACCAGACCTGAGCTGTGACTAATATTTTCTGCATGTAACAGGTCAAGATATATTGGTAGTCAACAGTATAGCTATTTTTGCTATTTCACTATGAATAAGAAGGGAAAGGCGCTTGCCTTAGCACAGTTTGGCCGATGTACGATGGCTAAAAGGATGATATCTTTTAGATCGCGAACGGATTTATAGTTTTAAGTGGAATTATAATCTGAACGCAAAATTGAGACGTTTTGAATTTGGTAATTCGAAATTCAAATATGGAGCATTACCACAATTTTGTAAAACAAAAACAAAACAAAATTTAGAATTCGATCTCAATAGAATTAACTTAACAATAATCCATTTTTCAAACTACAAATGAAGTAAAAAGTCTGAATAATTGTATTCAGACTTTTTACTTCATTTGTAGTTTGAAAAATTCGAATGGAATATAATATTCCTGATTCCCATACAACTGTTGTTTCAGCATTCGTTAAAATTACACAATTAAGTCGAAACCGCAGTAAACCGTAAAATATCGACAAAATACATCACCAGCATTATAACCATAGCTACAAATCCTAATTAGCCACCTAAAAACATTTGAAAGCTAGGAATCCAGGTCTCTAACAAAGACCTAGGTAGTCTAAGTACTATCTGAAGCCTACGCGTTCGATTTACATACAAAAGTACCTCCAGCCACCTTTGACTCGAATGCGTAGGCATAAAACATTCTTATGTAGACAGTTGCCAGTGGGTTTTGTTCCTGGGTCGCAGGTTTTTGAGATATGAAAATATTGTTACGGCGCTGTTGATTTAGAGAGCTGTTTTTACATAAACTATGAAAACAATTCGTTTTCACACTTATCCGCTTACATCTTGAATGTTTCATAGAATGAAATAAAATAGCGGTTATTCTCAAAATGCAAAATCATAGACAGTAAAATTCTCATTGTCACTCAAAGTAGGCAAAGGAATCCAGTTGCACAGCCAAGTTATGCAACTAAAGAATTATGGATCTGTTAAAAACTTTGCAGACATTACAAAAATAGTATAAAAACTTTATTCCTTTTTAAGTAAAAATGTAATTTCAAATATAACGATTACGATCTACGCGTGTCTCTCAGACGTGACTTAAGTGAATTAAATTTAATTTGACTTGAAAAATAACTTCGTATTTTAAAAGATTACGCTGCGACTGATTAAAAAGTTTCGAAACGCTTTGTTCTAATTTTTTTTGTCAGCCGGTCCTTTAAAGTGCAGAATGCAGTTTGATATTGGAATCTACTATTTGCTAATTTTAGTCAAAGTTATTCAAGATATATTTCACGTCGTTTTAGTATTTAGTATCTAACAACGTGTGAATCTGGTTGTAAATAAACTAAACGTGAGAACGAATTTAGGTACCAGACCAGATGCACACTAAAATTGCAAAAGTAAGTAGATATAAGTTTTAATAAGTTGTAATAGGACGTCACGTGAATATAATTTAACTAAGTTCACAATTATTATTATGACATCACACGTATCTGTCAACTATGCAACGCACACATGATTATTTTAATTAATACACACACATACATAATTGCATTCATAGATACGCTCACGTAGGTGTTATATTCATAAAGCACACATGTACGCATGTAACCATTGCTGTAGATTCGAAAATTAAAATTAAACATATCTCGTTGCGCGTCGATTTTAAAACGACGGCCGGAGCGCGTGCGCTACACAATTTATTTTTGAATTTGGAACGCAGACTTCGCGCCGTTTTATACACCATCATGGCGGATTATTCGAGTGTTTTTGATTATTCATCGGTACTTTTTTTCATTCAGTTTTTTTTTCTTGGATTACCTAAGTAAGCGTTCAAAGTGACATTAACCTTTCAAACGAACGTAAAAAATATCTACGCTAACTGCTTAGCTACTTCATTTATTTCAATTATTTTTAAACATGAAAGTTCAATCCTATAGTGTCGTCTACTAGTCAAAAGACATAACACACTTCATACTAAGGTAAAATAAAATTAAACCATGTCAGATTAGGTACTCTATATAGAGCCATAGAGCTACCTTGATTGACGCAGCAGTAATAAAAGTCTCATTCACACCTGAACAAGATGAACATGTAGTTATGAAATAATTTAAATATCGAATAGATTTACGGAGTTATTTCAAACGAACGGTTTTACTGAACGCCCACGACTTGTCTGGACAACCGTTGCAGCAGCGTCTGTGTTTTTGAAATAGCCCGACAATTTCAAATGAATAAACTGATAGTTTCTCTTTTCGAAATATCTGTATTAATGTAACTGGTTGCTTTTCTTTTTTATTGTCAAGTTTTGAATTCTAGAATTCAATACTTTGTTTAAATTGAATTTAGAATTGCTGCATGAAAGACTAGACAAATTATGAGAAGCACCTAATTTGAATATAGAGAACTACTGTTAGTATCATTGCATAAGAGTTCATTAACTTGAATTAAGAATGAAAAATCATTATCTCTGGTAAAATAAAACCTTCTTCTTTAATTTGAATTTAAAATGATTGCATCAAAATTAATTTATTTTTTAAAGTTTTGAATACAGAACTATTCTGCAACGCATAATACACATTATTTTGGATTTAGAATGCTCAAAATATTTCAAAATAAAACATATTTCAATAATTTGCTAATCGAATGCATTGGCAAACGAACCAAATTAATAATGTATCACCGCATAGTGCAACATTGTCACACTAGATTTAACCCGTCAATGTTAGACGTGCTTTTAGTGTAGCTTTGCACCATTTTAGCTCACTAGCTCATTCAAAGCTTAGCACAGAGGGTTATACAACGAAATGACTGTACAAATTGTTAAAATATTTAAGGTCGATAAGTGTCGAGACTTGATTGTAAATCGTATATTTGAATTTATGAGATAATAAATTAAGAATTTGATTTCGTCTTAGGGCTTTTTGCGGTAACATTTTGTCATTCTGTAGGTTAATACTTAAATTATATCACTAAATGTCAATATTAATATTTGTCCCGATAGTAAAGTGGTTGTCTTGTACTGCAGTGGTCTGTGAGAAACCGAATTGGGCAAAAGCGTTTTGTTTTTCTTTTTTTGTTATATGGATAACAGTTAAAATGTGTTACATTTCCGTTCAACCTTTCTGTAGGACACAGGTGTGATAATACGCAATTATTGTAATATCATTTATTATGCAATTGACAATACTCATTCGCTAGTCGGACACCTAATTATAAATTCTGTTAGAAACACAATTCATAATTATTGAAACTAGTCATCCCTAAAATGCCGCATTATACAAATCAATAATACAAACGAATAAGGAGATAAAATCAAATATTATATAAAGCCTCAATATACTGTTTGTATTTGTATTGAATATTGAATGCGTTCAAAATATTATACATCCGCAGTACCGTCGGCAACACACTATACTGCGCTATTTGTATATTTGTAAATTTATACAACATTAATCATTGCTATTCGAAATTTAAATTATTGGGCCTCGAATTTGCGTGCACACATGGTGGTGCAGCCCTCCCTCTCCCCGCCCAACGGGGGGTGGGGTCACGCACCCACCCAACTATCGCCACCCGCTCACGGTTTTACCCCACTCGCCCCCAACTATTTGGGGTGGGCAGCGGGCATAAAAAAATATAATAGTATTCCACCTGCGTTCGGCCGGAATTCGTATTGACGTACCGTTAAATATGGATATCGGCGGCCATTTTGTTTTATGCTGATAATTTTGGCAACGGATTTTACATTTAAACTAGCCGAGCTGGAATTTATGTTTTAACGTTGTAAATTTTGTAATGGTGGACCAATAAGGTAATAAAGGGAGATTTAAAGACAATATATGGTGCTGTACGCCTATGTGCACTGTGGTCTGCATGCTGCAATATCAAAGACAGTTTAAAGTGATAGATGAGGAATCTAAATGAAGGATTGGGTATCAAATCACTTGATGTGAAATTGACATTCCAATTCGGGGGTATATTACCGTGAAATTACTTATGCGGTTTGAGAATGTAGCAGTAAGGGATTGTGCTGTTGAAATAAACTATGGCTGATTGTCTCTATGGTCTAACTGTTTTTCATCATTGATTTAAAAAAAGCTTTATGTTCCAATGTTCCACAAAACGATTTACCTACGGACGATTCTAAAAAAAACAACAAAAAAAGAATAAGCAATTGTATACGCCAAAGTTCAGTAATATATATTTAAATAACGAACGTCAAAAATCTATTATTCATAAACATTTAAAATCGTTCCAAAGGTGCGCTCAAAAACCTCAAAACGAATTCAACCGAATTGTTATTCATTTATAACTTTTTAATTGTAATCGATTCAGAAAAAACAGAACACAGTTAAAAGTATTTCTTAAGTTAAGCAAAGTAATAAAAACTGCCTCAAGAGAGTTTTCTCTCCCAGGTTGGAAAACTTCGGAGAAGATTCTTTTCTTTTTATCTCGTTTTTTTTAATTTTCACCACGGCGCTATCTCGCGGATGCTTCAGTGGTCAAATAAAAACTTAAGGAGTTTTCAAGGAATAACGAGTGCTGTGGAGACTTCAATGGGAAATTTTGATATATATATTTTTTATTAAATATGGCGTTTGTGCAACCAAAAAAAAAATTAAAGTCTTTTACCGTCTTTGTCTGTTTTTAGAGGCATACTAACAATGGTTGTTTCATCAAACTAGAAGCTTTGTATGAGTTAAACCTATAATGTTTGTTTGATTTTACGAATAAAAAATACATATTTTCCTGCTTTATGTTTTTATGCACTATAAATACATACTACATAGCTCACACGTTAATTAGTAGATATCTAAAAATAAGTATTAAATAAATAAATTCAAGGAAAACCATTTATTTGTTGAATATGTGTAAAGTATCTATAACCCGACCAACCAAAATTAAAATCGAATTTGTTCAAACGATTATTTGGATAGTACCGTATTAGGATGCATACAAATATGTTGATGAGTCTTAATTATAAAACATCAGCAGATAAATTAACAATTTATGTTGTTTGTGTCGTATTTAACAACGTAATATTATAATATTTCAATTCCTACAGCACATCTGCTGAGGTACACTACATTTTCTAAGGCCACTGTTTCAAGACGCACAGTAAAACAAACTGTATTTACCAATAAAATGCCAAAACAAATCTTATTTTCAAAGTTAAAAATAAACGTGCTTCAATAGTTAAGATCGCAAATAATAAAGCAATTCCTCTCCACTCATCCCTTAACCTCTAACAGTCAACTTAAGAAAGATAGTCAAGCAACTCCTGAAAAGGGTACACGTTTCAGCGACGAGTAAAAAGATTCAAGCCCGAGCTGAAGTAGAGGGTTAAGCGAAAAAAAAAAGATAAAAAAACAAACGTTTTGCTCGGGAAAAATACAAAAGGAGCAAAAAGTTGTAGCTGGCAAGTTTTCCTCGCTCGCCGTAGGGCTGCTAACGACATCCTGTGTTCTATCTTAATGTTTTCGCTTAATGTACGTTTTTTATCCGTTCTTGTTTTCTTGACCAAGAATATTGCATATTATTATACTAAATACTCGTTACTTTGTACTAAATGTACTGTTTTCGAGCTACCAATTTACTACATTTGTTGTTACTGAATGTGTTAGTTAGATGCATAATATGCATCTAAGAGATATTAGAGATCTGAAAGATATTATCTTTTCTTGTAATTTATTAATCAGAATAGAATCAATAATGTTTCTCAAATTAGTTCGGATTGAACGTATTGCACATACTATTTAATGAAAAATTCAATTACATTTTCGAGAGACTCAAGCAGTATTAACGGTGAAGAAGTATCCTAAATTAATATGTATTTAATTTTAATTTATTATAATTTATTTAAATTATATGTTATTATGTATTTTTAGGTTAAGATAGGTTAAGATTATATTTTGGCCTATGCAGCCTGAAATAAATGATTTATTATTATAATATTATTAAATCTGCAGGTTGAATCAGTCACAAATATATCAAAATCACAAACAATTTCAATAATAATGTAATTTAGTCAATAATCAAACATCTTCCCGTCTTTTCTAAAGACTACGGGCGGTAATCCAAATATCAAGTATTTTCAAGGAGCAAGGGGCAACCCTGTCACTAACTAAGATCGTGTGAATAGTAAGAGGTTGGCGGGCCATCAGTCCCGAGCGGCAATTATTTTTATTCACCCCCTCCCCATAAGATCTCGTACATAAAAAAAAGAAAAATTCATCCGCAGTCGGACTTGGATCAGTTTTTAATGGGTTAAAGTTACGTTGCGTTCTTTTTGAAGATTTATATTTAGTGGCGAGTTGAAGACTAAAATAAATTTTGGAATTGGAAGTTCGTTGTCGAAGTAAATAATGGCTTCGCAAAAAATTGTTAGTGGTACCGTGTGACTGCTAATTCTGGGCTCTCAGTTTTTATCCCTGAATTAAAAAGATATAAATAAATAGGTGTCAGAAAAATCTTTTCCAAACAAACATAATAATTTTGAGTACCCCTAATTTTAGCGACTATGGTATCAGTTGGAAATTAAAACATTAACTTTATGACTATCTGAGTACACAAAAAACAAAATTCGTAAATATGTATTACACAATTTTATGCGACAAACATAAATTTCAAAAACAAACATCCCAAGTTATTACACACAACAATTTCAAAAACATATTCCATCAATAACTTGACCGTTACCAACCCAAAAACAAAACATATTCTACAATTCTTCCGGTTACCATTAACCCCTTCCGTTTATTTTTTGTCTTTTAATGTTCGTCCCTAAACTTAACCCCTTACCTGTTGTGTTCGGACAAAAGGACCGTGTGTCAATCTGTATTATTTTTTACTTTTAATTATTATTTCAACGAATGCACTTTTATTAATGCAGTCGTTAGTGCCCGTGTTGCTTGGTACAGGGAAATGGAGTTAGCAGTAGCGGAATTTAAGTTTAATGTTTTTTAATAGTTATGCAAATTATGACTGGTGTTGACAGGCAATTTAATGACATGATAAATACATATTTGTTTGTGATTTCTTAAGTTTTTGACACACGATTTTTTTTTCGAATATTTTATAATAAAAGCGAATTATGTTAGTGCATTGAATATCGAAATTTAGATTCTGGATGCTGACTGTCTTAGATGATGCGTTATTAGACCAATAAAGTGTAAAATTTGCTACCTGCATTTTATAGGGTTGCCAGCATCCTAAACACAAAAATCCACTAAACATTTATTCAATCAACAAACAATACCGAAACTTAAAACTAAAAAAATATCAAACCATTGTTAATTATTAAAAATAATACTTCATTATTATTATTATCAAAAGGGTTGTGACCTCTCAATTGTTCACGCGCATCCGAATACCAATGGACAATGACCTTAAAAAAATGGCCTGCAGCTGCCCAAGCCAGAATGGCCGTTTGTTAGCCAATATCGCCAAAATAATAGTACCACCTCTATTATTATGCTAATATCGACCATTATTTCGTCCACAGGTACGGAAAGGATATCTTCCGGGACAATTGGACCCTATTGTAGTCCGAATGTTTGTCGTTGCAGTTGCACGGTTACTTTTTTACTTTTTATTATTGACCGCCGCGGCCGTGACTAATTTTGATGAATTATACCCATATGCCGAACGGGTTATGGTTGATGATACACTTTCCATTTTTTAGATCGGGGTTTGATATTTTTAATATCCGTAATATTATTATACAACTGTAAAATAATTCAGTACGCAATAATAAAGTAAGTCTACAAAAACCTTCTTCCGTAAACGATAAAAGCATAGAAAATATCATTCCTAATTCAAATATTGAAATAGAATGGAACCCTTCGAATTCGAATCTTAAAACAAATTTCAAAACGAACAATTAATCATGGAATCAAAAATCGTTCTCCAATTAAAATGCACCGCATCATTCTTAACACATTCGTTCGATTGTTCCAAAATTGAATTCTAATCGCCGTCCTACAAAGGCGCGGCACGCCCCCGCTTTGCCAAAAAATAGGGAAAATGGCAAAATTTTCCTTTCTCTTATAAAATCAGTTCGATTCTTGAAAGGCGGCGAGCAATTAAGTCGAGTATCTTTTGAGTTTAAATTAAGTGAAAAAAAATTGGGGATGAACGATTACTCCAATGTCTGGGATATTTTTGGCGCTATTGATCTTTGGTAGATCGGTTTTTATTATTTAAATTACTTTCGTTATACTTGCTTTTTGCATTACATTTCGGTATTTATTCACTCATGAATGTCATTCTGTGTTTCACTTTGTATACTACTAAATTGCAATGTGTGTCAATATTTTTATGCCATACTTTAAAGTTTTAACTTAAATATGATGCTTTGTTTTGATAAAGTTTTAACTTGATTTCTTTATAATACAAAACAAAAACCATTTAATTGCCCGCCTTTACGCTTATAAATTATAACAATTTTTAAGATAAACATCAATAAAACGTAGAAACAGGCTAACCCTCCGCAGTAAAGGTCGCGAATGCCCGCACGCAACAAAATCCTACCACGTTATATATCTACATATTTTTGCTAAACAAAACCAGTTTTCGCCGGTGCGGTATTGCACAGCGGGTACCGTTACTTCGCATCTGGTGATGCAACTTTTGATGCCTATAATAACATAATAGTGCACTTATCTTTGGGTACATATCCATACATCAGGTAAACCAGGAAGAATTGCAGGCATAGATGGAGAATTTAAAAAATATAACTTCGGAGTTTAAATTTAAATAATTATAATAAACAATGGTCCAGTTCCAAATTTAAACAAGCAAAGTCATCAAAGAAAGCCGTGAGTAAAAATTACTTCTTTACAATACAACCTTTTATTCCGTCGTTAAATAATTTTATAAACAAAAGACTACAAAAATTTGCATGTCCCAACAATTAATTGCGAAACGCATTATCCATTGTCTACTAAAGTAAGTAATTAAATTAAAAAAATTAAGAGCAACACGCAATCCTATTCTGTTGCTAATTAAAGAAGGAAGAATGAAAGAAACGGCTAAGTAGCAAGTTGGGAGCGAAAAAAACAAAAGGCCGCCATAGGGATTTGAATTTCGAACGAGAGAGTTTGCGTGTTCGCGTCAGTTCGCATCGTTCCATTTTTAATTTTTATTTTTTCGCTAATTGTGTCACGATTCTGCTTTGTTTTTATTCTTTATGTTTATGCTGTCGCTTTTTAGGGTTGAGATATGATTTAGATTAGCAAACTCGGTTGTGTCTCGTAAGACATTTCTAAAAAAATCGTTTGATATTCATAATAATGCATATTACGGCGCAAAACTTTAAATAAATTGTCGTTTCTAAAGACACGGAAATGAACCCTATTATAAGGCCATCCTCGCCATAAAACCCAAAAAACAGACTGTGTCATAAATGACCCAACTAACATCGAAACATCTAATAATCGATTTCCGATCACACACTTTTTTACCGGTTCGATATCGAGACCCATAAACATCGATAAAACTATTATAAATCGATTTTCAGCTCCGTTGCCCAGCTGTTGTCCGAGTCATAAAGATCGGTAGACGGAACAAACCCATTAGTAGTCTCAGTGATTTAAAAAAGGAGTTTTTTAAGAAATTTCGGTAACATGTGTGGGCCAGATGTTGGGCGCTTCTTAATCTCGGTAAACGGATCACGATTTTGATATTGAAGAAAGTTACATTTAATTTGAATTTGATGCGCATCTCATACATTTTACATGTAAGGAGATTGCATGTTACTTTTTATTTTATTTTAAAGAGTTTTGAAAAACGAATTTATTAAGGTATTCCAATTATAGATATTGAAAACAAATGTTTGGGTTAATAACCACATGCGAGAATGAAAGATAATAAATATACAAATTTTGTAAAAGACGCATTCGAATTCCAAAAATCTTATACTTTTAAACGTTCAAATATTTTATTGAGCGCATCTTTATTGTTTTAATTAACACTCTATGATCTGAATACACGCGTTTTTAGTTGCATAAGTCGTGTAAATATAACAATAATATTTTATACATATTTAAACAAGTAGAGCACACAATAGAATATATTTTTGCAAAACAATTCCTGAGTATTTCTGTTTTCAAGTCAAGAAAACTGTTTTTCTTGGCTGTATTGTTTACTTGGTCTATTCATTTATGACGTTAATTGTCATGGCGGACGCCATCTTTGTTTTACAAATGACGACCTCGATACGGTACAAGAAAAATGTTTTAAACACGACTGTGTGGAAATAGATGGTTGTATTTTGCTTTTAAGAAAGTTACAAGAATATTAGCTGTTGTATGCGACTATACTCATATTTGCTGGCCTTAAAAATGAAAATAATTCCTATTTTTTAAATTAAGCGCATTGAAATATATCCCTAAATGACATTTAATGACAGTTGGAGTCTAGAGTTTGACTATGGTTCATTTTTTAAGACTAAACAAGTAGTTGTATCGAAAAAGTAGTCTTGAAATTCACGCTTCTACACATTTTGTATCAAAGAGTGCATTGTAAAAAAAAATCCATCTCATAACACGTACAATTTTGATTACCCTTCACAAATTCGACCATAATTTGTACCCCTAAAATAACAAACGATTTTCAACCCCGCCATATGTCGACAATAGTCAAAAGAAAAGAACAAGAAAGATTACGAAACAAAAAAAGGTTATAATTAATATCAGTAATTACTTCTTTGAGAAATGTAGAGCTATTTGTTTTATGCCAAAGAGCATTGTTTTTTTCTTTTTACGGTTACATTCGTTCTTTTGTGATTTGAAGGTTGGCTAACATTTTGTTTTGTAATTAATAGTTGAATTATGTGTTCCAATTTTAAAAGTGCGTATTTGCTTTTGATACCTTTATTTAAAATAAATAAATAATTAGGTATTTTAATCGAACTTTGTATCAATCGTCGTAACGTTAATACAGTTTTAAATCCGTCATCATTTATGGCAATTATGTCAATTAATGAATGAACATTATCAATTTTTTATTAACATTACAACTGTCAAACATCGTCGCCCAGTGGTCCAAATTAAATAAGTCCGGACAAAAATTTGCAAGACAATTAAAAGAAGGGCGCTACTAAGTCCAATTTAATAACCAATCGGGGCCGACACCTTAAGAAAAAAATTGTAAGAAGAAATTTCTCCCCAATATAATTTCGTGATCACCGGGCCGTGCGTCCGGTTCCGGCAAAAAACTGAGATACGACCTTCGTCCGTCTTGTCAGAATTCGGGTAGTGTGGATAAGATACTGGCGATTGAAAGGTAAAAATAAAAAGGCTTCGGCTAAAGTACCGCGAAAACAGCAGGATGTGTTATTTAAATTATGGAATGCTTTTCAATTGTTCTTTTTTTAATGATTGACACATTAATGTAATATTAAAGTTGAAAAATTAAGAATCCAGCAGGACTCGAACCTGCACCTCTTGGGTATACGCCCCAAGTGCTTTGCCAATTCAGCTATGGATTCGTATGCTGCCGGACTCGAAATCTCTCAACTCTTTTGTGCCAGCCGAAGCTAGACGAACCATTACTTGGTTTTAGCGCCATCTAAGCACTTGGGGCGTATACCCAAGAGGTGCAGGTTCGAGTCCTGCTGGATTCTTAATTTTTCAACTTTAATATTACATTAAAATAAATGCATAGCAAAGCTAAAATTTGCTTTAAATATTACAAGGATTGACACATTGTTTTATTGGCCATACTTATGATAATATAATTTTTAGAGAATAAATTATTCTCCAAGGAAAAGTTTGATCATCATCTAGCGGAATACTAATAACCGTAATGGTGTTTTGATAACTAAATACTATAATATAGAGCATTTTTAATTTAATGAATAGAAGAAAAATAATCTATATCAAATACTGTCTTATCCACCCAATTCGTTCACAAGACGTCAATATTTACTCTAGTAAAAGAAGGCGGTAAAAATAAATTAGGCAAAAGCTCATTTTGGGCCAAAAATCTTAGGGACGACATCTGTGGCCCGAGGGGCGAACTACCCTATTGGGGGTGACGTGATTTCTTTTCCATTACCATTCGGGTACTTGAGTGATGAAGTACTATAGAGTGTCTATGTAATTATATATATATGTATATACGCTCTAAGTTGGTAAAATTGTGTATGTGAGCGTAAAGTGAATTTTGTTTGACAAGTAAGGTAATTAGAATCAGTGTGCAGTTGAAAAGATGCATTGTGCGTTTAAATTTGAATTGTTGTAATTAGCTATCGGTAACAATGGCGCAGAAAAGCTATTATGTCACATTATATCCAATCTGTAAAAAATTATTTTAATATTATCTAAATTAAAGAAAAATGTAAGATTTATGGTTATGTAATGTTACAATTCAATTTCTAATTTTTAATATGTCTTAAATATTAATGCAACATTAAAAAAAACCTGTTTTAGTTTCTCAGCATAATTATGACTGTGATTGAGATTTCATGTAATAATTATACATTTAAAGTCAGTAAATACATTTTTTTTACGGCATTTAAACGGAAGGCCTTTAAAATCACTCAAATAACAGCTCAGACAAAGTAAAAGTCCACCCGTCATCCAACCACATAATTCATCCCTATCCATCAAAAATCTTGTTACCAAGCTCTTCAAATTAATCGAAAGATAACCTTACAGTTTCTTTTATTTCGTAAAAAAGCAAGGGTTGTCTTTGGTTTACTTTATATTATGGAGTTTAAAATGAACTTTGACCCTTTGGCCAACATTTTTAGATTCTTGGCTCAAGATAATTTGCAACCAACCTTTATAATTCCCAGATTTTTTTATCCGTTGGATGAATCGATACATAAATATGAACTTATACAATACGAAGTACTTGTTTTCTTTTTTTTTGTCTGAGTTAGTGTCTAACTACATTTTTATATAAACCAACAAGATACTATGATTTTTTTTCACTCTTGTTTTCTTTTTTTTTTAATAAATTAAGGTCTTATGAAACTGTTATTTACGATAAGAAAATAATTATACGGAAGTCGAACAGACAGTTTTTTTAGTAGTTAACTAAGTAGCAAACGAGCTTATAATATGCATAATGAAGAAGTATTACTACAGACTTGAAAATGTAACAAAAAAAGAACTATATAGAAAAAAGCGTCGGGAGACCTTCTTATGCTTACATCACATGAAATAAAATGACTTGTCAAAACAAAATTTTGCTCACAAAAACCCGTTTGAAACCAAACAAAAAACATCTGTTTTCAAAAATGATCTTTACAAGAAGAAAACATCTAAAAACAAACAGAGAACCTTATAGGTAGCGAAGCGCTAATTTGTACGCAAACATTGAGAAAATCAAATAAAAGCCGATCACGCGAAACAACCTTTTTTCCATCTCGGCTTCTGCAAATAGGCTGCCGTTTTTTATACTTTAAGAAACGGTCTTGATACTTTGTTAAATGATATTCTTATTATATTTTTACGGGTTTGGCTACATTTCAAAGATCACAAATTTGGTCAGTCGTCTAGAATTTAAAATGAATATTCAATCTAATAAAACTATACCTTCAAAGACATTGCAAAACCTAATCGACGCTTCTCGCGACCAGAAGACTGGTTTTTAGCATTGACATTCAACGTAGCAATGCTGCCAGCCTTCTGGCCACAGTTTCTGCTGTAGACAGCGATGCGGAGGAATTTAATGACACATAATTTAATTATTTTATTTTATTTATTAATTGTGTATGTTATAATATATTGTTATTATTAGTCATTAGTTATTTTAGTTATATTATTGATCGGAAAATTCTTAGTAACCATTAAACTATATTTAATTAGTAACAGATAAAATTATTAGAGTTGGAACATACATTCCTGTCAAATAAAAAAATGTTTATATATATTATGCAATTTAAGTGATAATACTTGATTAAAAGATGAAAGAAGAAAAATATTACGCAGGTACTCTTAATATAATTCAAATATAATAGCAATATTAGCAACCTACGTAACACATACAGACACATTTTTGTCATATACACGCTAAATTCCACAAAGAAGCTAAAATTTCCTAAAACAAAATACAAAATACTGTTACGGTAAGCTTCTGTCAGTACACAAAACTTTTGTCTTTTATTTGAAAGTTAAGATTTTCATAAACAAATGTATGAGTTGTATGACAAAGTTGCATGAGTATTCACTGGGTGGTAGGCCATTCAATCTTGTCTGAGGCACGGACGCTTCTATGGAATTTTACGACTTACAAGTAGCTGTTCATTGATAGCTCCTAGTTTTTCTTTCACTTTTATTTTTACGAACGTTATGTTTGTGTTTACATTGATTTGTACAATGTTCTGCATTTTTGTATGTTTTTTTTAAAGGGTAAAATTCTGAAAATGCTTACTATTTTAGTAACAACATAACATTTGTAAGATTTTTATGTAATGTTTTGATTTGTATGGGTGTAAGTTTATGTCATTGTATTATATTTTTTTAAATTAAAAACAGTTTTATTCTTCATAAATTCGTTTACCAATACAGGAGACAAAAAGTATTTGTTGTTCAAGTACCAAGACTACCGCGCCGCTACACACTTCGCCCTCTTTTCTGAAGGGTGGCACAAAGAAGCGGTAGAAAATGAAAAAAAAAAACAAAAATGATAACTGGATCCCTCGTTGGACCAATCATTGAAATTACGGCACCATTGGACGCCTCTGTCTTTATTTACCGTAAATTTTTGCTTTTTCATAGATTTTAAAGGTGTTTTCTAAGAAATTGTTCTTTTGTGTGAGTTTGAATACAAGGAAAAAATTGAAAAGTAAATTGGAATGATATTGAGTCGTTAAATAAGTGTAACATATAAATAATATCTTACAAATTACACTCCGCTTAGTCTCAAACTAAGCGGAGCTTGTATTATGGTTACTTGAATAACTGATACTATAATAATATACTTGGATGGACATAGACATGGACATTAACAGTTGCACTAGTCCACAAATTAAAAGTCACTGAATAAGGTCACTGGAGGGGACTGGATGCGGAAGGCGCAGGAATGGATGTTGTGGCGTAAATTGGGAGAGGCCTATGTCCAGCAGTGGACTAGGAGGGGCTTAATGATGATGATGATGAATAATATACTTTACAAGAATAAAAACTAGAGCGTTTACTCTTGGGCTTTTGGCAAAAGCTCTTTCACTACATTTCTATATAATTACTAGTTTTGTCATTCTCTCACACTTTCGTCTGCGTGGTACATCAACAAGCAGTTATATCTTTATGATAATATCCTTTCTGAGCTATCTCCTAACCAATTTTCTGCCAAATCATATTACATATTATAATAATAAATAAATAGTATAACTATAGTAGGGTGCATGAAAGGAGCCTCCCCGAGTGACGTAAACAACAATTCCCTACGTCCGGCGCACCCTGGGCAATTCGCGAGTTCTTCAAAGCGAATTGGCTAATCCTTTCAACACGATGGCAAGTCGAAACAAAATTTGACTCAGCCATCGACACGATGAAGAAGACTAGCACAAATTTCTTTTATAAATATATAATCTTCTCTCATATTATACTACTACTTAAGATTTAACCTCGTATAATTTATGTAACTATTTAAAACCAGTTACTCAGATCCGAGCCTTATCGGCCATACATTATGGCAGTCAGCCAAAATACCCCATATTAATAATACATTATTTAACGAAAATACCACATAATATCTACACTATAATGTAAGTTATAAGCCACCCGGTCCCCAGTGTGCCGGATTTCTTTCTACGCGGACAAAATTCTCCATTAAAAATTTTACGAAAAATGATAAGATGGATTACGTGGTTGAATTAACGGTTATTCCCAGAGGTATGAGGTTTATTCCCCTTTCTTGAATTTTTGGGGTTACAATGAGACGTTTGGGTTCGAAAAAATGGCGGTCTGTCATGTTGATTGGTGGTTTTGTTTTAGGGCGATGATTCAGTTCAATTTTGAAAATTGCCTTGTTTTTCTAATATTTTTTTCGTTTTAAGTGTAATTTTGCTAATATAGAAGGTAGATAAGTATAAGGCAACATTCTTTTTCATTAAGTGATGTTTTAATAACATTAAAAGCGCATACAGATTTGAAAACATTTGAGTTATGTATATCCCATTCGAATTATTGTTATTAGATTAAAACAGGATTTTCATAAGCCGAAATCGCATATTAATTTGAATTCCAAATCATGAACCACATTAGCAAGACAAATTCATTTATTAGTTCCAATATAGCATTAGTTTAATTTAAAGGAAATACGTTTGAGTGCGGTGGCCGCAACGCTGCGGTTTCACTATAGAGATTATTTCACCAAAACGTATTCCTGCTTTCATTTTAATATTTACGTTCTAAAATAGTTTAGTTGCAATATGTGCAGGAATAAAATTTTGTCCGGGTTAAATGTGTTGATCACCACAGTGTGTCTTAAAGTATAGAAGTAGATTATTATATACCCTCTTTCATATATTTAAATGGCTGACCTAACCTCTGAAACGGCTGCGTTCGATTCAGTTCAGATTTCGATCGCAAAAGCACTATATCTACCCTCATGTCCATTATAAAGTTCCTTTTATACACGAAAAGACTTTTCTACGCACCACGACTGAAACATTGATTTAAAAAGGCTGAATAAATTGATGATAGTTTTAAACAAAACACCATAGACGTCCTTCAACGACAAGCACTAATTTTAACCTATACCTACTGCCTCCATCTTATACCTTTGTATACAAAGCTAGTCATATACCTAGCTACCTACGTAGCTAGACGTAGCAACTAGCGACCTCAGCTAAGCCGCAAGCATCGTCATAGTTATTGGTAAATTCTAAAGCTATATAGCGACCGTTTGATAGATACGCCGTAGACTACGTATATAGATTTTAAGTGGTATGGGTTTTGTGATTGAGTACTAGTTATTTTTGAAGTAACTAAGAAATAATTCTTCTATATGGTCAAAGTTATATCTCGGACTTTGATAAAGTAGTTGAGTTGTTATTTTTATCATTAAATTGGTCTTAAAATCCAAGTCTCCCTCTAGAATAAAATTGATTTGTATGTATATTTATGACTATAACTAAACAATAGTTAAAGACGTTTCCAAAAAACTACAGTCGCGGACCAATAAGCCTTTTTATTAAACATAAGTTTCCAATTATAATTTTGCTTCAGACTTTATCAAAATATTCGTATAATAGCCGTCATTCCACTTTAAAACAGAATAAAGAGCATTGCAATCACGCGTATCCTTATAATCAATACCGAATATATTGCATTCGTATTTTTACCCCCCATTCCGGGCCGTGCAATGATGTCTGTGTACTATGGCGCAATGATTCTATTGATTCCACTACCCCTACTTCCCCACCCCACACATGAGATGGGCCGACACCCCCGCTATATACTTATATGTGGGAATAATTCGTGCGCTGAAATTGTAAAAGGTCTGGTTGGCGTAGGTCAGTGACCGGGATTTTGGATGATGTTTTTGGGAAAATGCGTGTTTTATGGCGTATATAACTGTATATCAATGTGTTTTATAGTTAATGTTTGTGGAAATTGATAATAGTTTTCTCAAAAGTTAATATAATTGAATAATGTTTGTTTTTCTTATTACCGAAAGATTTGACTTTAGGCATAGTTATCAGATTTTTTTACGAAATGCGTTTTAATTAGTAATTGTTTTGATATCAAATGAAGTTTAAAATAACTCTTATAATTCTGCATTATCAACAAAAAAACAAGAATATAATATATTATTTTTGTATAAAAATATAGTTTCACAATTTTCCTTAGTTACGCTTTTGCATGTACACTCTCAAAAACAAAATAATTTAGAGGAAAAAACAAGTCTAATTAGTATTTTGGTATTAAGTAGGTATACATGTTATTTCAGGACATCCAAATGGGACTAAAGCCGTAGTCATAAGTTATTTATAGGAATAGCTTAATTAAAATTAAGATTCATCTTTATAATGTTATGTATTTAATTTCGGTGATAATTTATTGCTTTAAATACTATAAGAAAATGTAAAAAACTGACTCAGAAACTGAGTTATCAATAAATAATTGTATTGGATTACCACGTCACTGAATAAATTCAATTTTAACATGAATTACTACACACTTTTACCCAAAATAATGTGTGATATATGTGTGCAATCATGTCTAACATATTACCCATTAAAATCCCGTAAAACCACAAGTTATAAATGGAATGATCTATGAAAATCCCGTATACATTTTATACGCTCTCATTACTAATTTAAAGTCATTTTTAAAATTATATTTTGTTATCCTTAATATACCGTTTTCATATAAAGGAGAAACATTAATATTCAAACAAAAATTCAACACCGTTTTTCTCATAACCTTTCTACAGCGAAAGAAAACTTTCGCAAAGTAAAAAAACGTCAAAGACCAAGTGAAAAAAGTTTCCAAAAAGTTGGACATTTTAAAGGTGAAAGGTGGAATGGCTGAAATATTTCCTCCCTTGTTTCTCGGAGCTAGCTTTGTTCTTTAAGATTTTTCGTTAATTTCGAGTTTCAGTTTAATATTGAGTTTTGGAAGAAGGAACTAGGAGCAAGTTGAACACCTGTGATTTTTTTATTAATTACGCTGAAAAAGGTGACTTATATATTAATTTTGTCTGATTTTATCTCTCCGTCGGTATAGATTTTTGTTTATAATAACGACAGGATAATTGTTATAAGAAAGAGGCCGTAGTCCAGTTGTTAAAGTTAGATTTCGAATCAAAAGATTCTGAGTTCGAATCCTATGTATTACAGTTTGACTATACTTTCACAATAGGCTAGTTACGTCGCTTAGCTATTTCGCTAAGCTAAAAAAGCTTATGACTCATAAAATCAACAAAAAACACAAACTATGGCACTTATTAAAAAGGGAAATGCGATTTAACGTTGCATGATAATGACTATACTGGTTTTAAAAGAATTCGATATTTTTAGATATTTTTAGACTTTATGTTTATATAATAAAAATAGCAGCCTTGTATCTAATACATGTCCCACTGCTTGGCTCGGGCCTCTTCTCATGATGAGAAGGGTTAGGTCATAGTCTACCACGCTGGCCAAGTGCGGATTGGTAGACTTCACACAACCATGAGCACTTTTTAGGCACTCTCACGCTTGCAGGTTTTCTCGCAATGTTTTCCTTCACCGATAATTTATATGATCCTATATACACATATCTTGGAAAAGACGAATCTTAACGATTTAATGACAGAGGTGTGGGCAGTCGGTTCGAGCTTTATGTTTTATTTTGCAGTTATTAAGGACGTACGATTTATCTTGGTAAGTAAACGATAGTATATAAAAACCTATTTATCAGGCAGGTGATTCTAGCATCTCTACTCACTTCATAACCTTCCTTAAAGAACCCTAGTATCTATAAAATCGTTCTGAAGATTTCCTTAATTCAGTAAAACAAGAAAAAGTAGGTTACAGCCTGTATAAGTTTTGAAAACTCAGCCTTAACGTTCTTAAAACATTGTTTTTGTTTTCTGAAACATACAAACAAAACTTTTTACATTGAGAACGTCTTAAACAAATGAGTTTTTGAATTCAAGTTACGTGTTTTTTGTTCCATTGTTATGTTAAATCTGCGAAATTAATGGTGGTGATTGGGAGTTTTTATAGCATATATTATTGAGAATTGAGGAGTTTATTTGCAAATGTTTCTTTACGACGGTCAAATGACTTTGAATTGAGAACTGGTCGTTTTTGAGATAACGCTTAAAAACTGTTTTCTGATGTATTATCCCGTCTAAGCCTAGGTAAATCAACCATCTATAAGCTATAGTTAACACTTGCTATCAGAATGTACTAACATTGCAATTCTATTCGCTATATTTGTAATCAGTTACAATTACCTTATATCTTCATTTAAGGTTAAGTTGAAATGTACATGGAAAATGAGCTAAAAAGTTCATATAAATAATAATAAATAAATATCTCACAACTTACACACAACGCCATCTAGTCCCAAACTAAGCAGAGCTTGTACTATAAGTACTAGAATAACTGATACTAATACATATATATTTTTCTTTTGTAAATACATACTTATTATACAAAGAAATACCCAGACTAAGACAAACTCCCATGTTTATGCACACAAAGATTTGTCTTAAGTAGGAATCGAACCCGCGACCTCGGTGTCGTAGACAGGTACACTACCCACTCCGCCATCCGGTCGATCATGATAGGGTTTTGACTTTTTAATAGATAAGTTCTGGGTAATTCTTTAAATATCACTGTCAAAAAAAAAGCTAAATAGGTTAAAAGGGTCTTATTTTCCAATACCAGTGAACTTAGGCCCTTTAATTTTCATAAATTAGTGTCAAATTTTAATGTCTCCTATATAACAATCATACCACGTGACAATTGAAACCTTAATAGTTACTTGTAACTCCCGCTACCTGCCAGTTATTCAATAAAATTATTTCACCACCAATACTTTCTAAATACCTATTCAACGAAGGGGGGAATCCCCCATAATTAAAGACATAACCCCATGGGTAATAGTTAAGTACTACAAAATTGTATCATGTCACTTTGATGGAAGAATACCTTGCATTATGTTTTTGTCGCGTTATTGGAGCTAAGGCATGATATAGAAGACACCCTGTTTTATTTTCCCTTAGTTTCTAGTTAGTAATTTTAATAAAGTTACAAAGGAATTTCTCTTTATAACTATCTTTAGCCATAATGTTGTTTTGGTTGCTATAATTTACACATAGAATTATTGTCAAAAAAATTAACAAAATATTGTATGAATTATTTGAAAAGATATAAGTGCACATGAGTTTCTCACCAGCTCTTCTCATGATACAATACCCATCGGAGTTGGTACTTGGATTGATTTTAATTAAAATCTCTAAGTTGAATTAAAGTCAATCTAAGCTCCGGTACAATAAGTATTATAATTTAGTTAGCTAAGTTTTTATTTAATTTTATATTTTTGTATTTTGATGTTTGTTTTGACGTGTTCAAGCGCCCCTTGGGGCCCATGGAAATAAATGATTTGATTTGATTTGATTTGATTTGAATATTAAGGAACTGCCTCGATAGTCTAGTGGCTAGTAGTTAATTCTATGTATAATATGTATGAATTTACAAAAGAAAAGTATGTATGTATTAGTATCAGTTATTCTTGTACCCATAGTACAAGCTCTGCTTAGTTTGAGACTAGATGATGTTGTCTGAAAGTTGTTTAATATTTATTTATTTAACTGTTTTTTTAATATTCATTTATTTTTATTAACATTTAAAATTACACTATAATTATTGGTTGTGGTGTGTGGTGTGGTGGTGCTAACTAAATATATGCCTAACTATAGGCATATTTAGTTTTCACTTCACACTACATGAAAAAAAATTTTAATACAAACTTAACTTACTTTTACTTACTTACTTACTTACTTTTTATTTAATTAACTTTTTGCACACAAAATGGTACACAGGTGGACATAATGACTAGTGGCGTTCTCTAACAGTCAACCAACCAACAAGGGTGGTGCAGAGAAACAAAGGTAGGTGCGTTCCGATAATACTAATAGTAAATGTACACTGATTTGAAAATCGATTAAATACCTATTAATACATATATGGTATATACATAATTCTTTTTTTTATTTTTTTTTATTAAATGTTTATGTGTCGTAGTTGGCACTAACCAATACGTGCATTTTAACATGTATTGTTGTATTAAGGCCTTGAAAATATATTCAGGATGATAATATTATTGTTTCTGCGGTTATTTTTACAGGAATATATTTTATTGTGGTTTTATTAGGTTCAGGTAGGTATCATAGCAGTTATAAATGATTTTAACCAATTCTTTTATTGCCTTTAGCTTTGACGTTTAAATATAGTATGGGAAAATTTATAATTAATATCTATTATTAGTTGTTATTCCATGTTTAGGCTTATGATATAAATATAAGACGACCGGATGGCGGAGTGGGTAGTGTACATGCCTGCGACGCCGAGGAAGACAAATCTTTGTGTTCATGAACATGGGGATTTGTCTTAGTCTGGGTGTTTCTATGTATAATAAGTATTTATTTACAAAAGAATAAGTATATATTTATTAATATCAGGTATAGTACCCATAGTACAAGCTCTGCTTAGTTTGGGACTAGATGACGTAGTGTAAAAGTTGTGTGATATTTATGTATTTATTTATTTAAGCTCGATATATATAAGTAACTTGACCTATTTAAGTTCCTATTAATTTAACAATCACATAAACAGTACCCAACACTTTAGTTAAAAAACAAATAAACAAAACACATTGTAGAACATGAACGGTCATTAATTGCATATACCATAAAAATTCAAAATAAGAACACGATCGAATGATAATGAAAAGGCGAACGAACGACTCTCATTGGCCGCTCGCAACGTGGAAAAACACGTAATTTTTTTTCGTCTAAGCCACGTAGAACGTACTTGATATGCGGAGCCGGCTTCCCATTGGCCGCCGCGTCCGACCGGCGCTAGCCATTGGATATTTTTTTTCCCCGCTTTTCACGTATACGGTTAGACTATTTTTTTCTTAGAAAACACCGGCCAATAGTGGGGGATCTATTTTAATTATAACGTTCCATTTTTTCGTGACGCGATAGTTGATGTTTTAAATTTGGAATGGTATGTTGTTTTTTGTGGCGTGTTCTTTATTTGAATTCATTGATCGAGTAGTCGTGCGGTGGATGGACGTATTGATCTATCATTCTATTTTGAATACTTGTATGCTATTAGAATGTTTTTTTTTGTTTATGGGCGTGATTTAAAATGGCATTAAGCAGGCGATGGGCTAGTTTAGAGCCGCTAATGCCACTTAGTGTAATCTCAACAGCCTAGACTTTCTAATGGAGTAGATTATTTAGTTTTATTTGCTTTGATAAAAAACACATTTGATACTTTCCTTTGAGACTAAGGTCTTGGAAATTAAATATACAATTTCAATGTACTGCGCGAAACTAGTGTTTCATTACTTAGAGAAACAGAATTAGGTAAGTTATGTCTTTAAATAGTTAGAATGATTGGTATTGCTAATTAACTGTAGTTTTTTATAAAAGATACATAAAAAGGTATTTTTGTAGATTACAAAATATTAATAAGGTTTTGTAAACTAGTTTGCAAGAAGAATTAAATTCAGTTCACTTATTACTTGTCGTCAAAAAGCTTATACGCGGACTTGATTACATATTCAGTAAAATAACAGGCAAATGAGGCACTATCCTTTATTTTGGCAACGCATCAGCAATTTTTTTCAATTTATTGATGTTTTGGAGAATTTTTACTAACAATTAAAAAGGTTTTACATAAGCTATTTTTCAATAAAGCCTTATATAACTCAACCTCATTGGTCTAAGACAGTTTTAATATGTTTCCCATGCCGATAGGCTCGCCCCTTTCCCATAAAAACTTCATAGGTAAAAGCAACCAACCATGGTGTAGCGATAACATCTAGCTGCCCCCTACGAAACTATAGGCGTGAAGTATTATTTAGCTGTTGAATACCTGCCTAGTTTTTTTTCTAGAGACTTTTCGCACCGCTGAATATGCACTACGCACATAATGACTGACTGACTGACGACCGGATGGCGGAGTGGGTAGTGTACCTGCCTGCGATGCCAAGGTCGCGGGTTCGATTCGCGCTTAAGACAAATCTTAGTGTGCATGAATATGGTTTGTCTTAGTCTGGGTGTTTCTATGTATAATAAGTACGTATTTACAATAAGAAAAGTATATAGGTATGTATTAGTATCAGTTATTCTAGTACCCATAGTACAAGCTCTGCTTAGTTTGGGACTAGATGGCGTTGTGTGTAAGTTGTGAGATACTTATTTATTTTATGTATTTTTTGGTTTACGGATGAGGCATTAATTTAAGCATTATATATGTTTTTTTGTGACGCAAATGCAAAAAACACTTGTAAGAATTTTGGCATCTGTTTAGCATTAAAGTCAACTATATATACTAAGGAAACAGTTGAAAAATATATAGGTCTCTTCAAGGCGAAAGTTAATAACTTATCTTAATAAATAAGTGTGTTCAACTGCTAAGCAAGATTCTGGTACCTACCCACTATTAAAAAACTCTATTTGGCGGCAGTTGAAAGATGTAACAGTGGCAGTTACTTCCTCAATAGTATTCACATAACCTCAACCTTAAATCACTAATTTTCACTAACCTGTATGCAACCTCGTATGCTGCTGCACATGACTAAGTTGCTTGAACCTTCGATCACAATAGGAGCACTTATACGGCTTCTCCCCAGTATGCACTCGGATATGCTGCACCAGCTGATGGTTGGAACTGAAGGACTTCAAGCATTGCTGGCATTGGTGTGGCTTGACCTCTCCTCCAAGACCTCTTTGGAGCTCCCGTGCGTGCATCTGCATTGCGTTTTTGTGCATGAATATCTGGAACAAGTCAGGTTGATTAGTTAAGAAGATAGACAAGAATATTGTTGGGGAAAGTGTAGTCCACCTGATGGTAAGTGGAGTACAGCCCATTGACATCAACAATCCACAAAAGCAGATTATAGATGCGTCGCTGCAGCTGAGGACTACGGTGTTATGCCTCATGTGCCAGTAATTTCAGGGCCTGATCTCACCACCAAACCGGAACACAGTAATGGAAGCACTACTATTTGGCGGCAGGTTAAAGGTGAGACGGTGGTGCTGCCGCCTTCGAGCTCATTCACAAGAGCTCTACCACCAGTAAAATCTTCTTAAAGTCTTTAGATAAGAAGCCGGCCCAATGTCATTGGGCAAAGGCTCTAATAATGATAAGGAAGGCTATTGAAAGCGGTCACTAGAGGCCCAATGTAATTGGAAAAAGGCTCGAATAATGATGAGGAAGGCTACTAAAAGCCACTAGATCTACAGATAGAGAAACAGAAGACCTAGTGACTCTTTCTTATGGGCGTGAAGAATGAAGTTGTTAATAAAAACCTCTCATAAAAAAAGATAAAACTTTATTATGGTATGAGCCGTGTTTATGAAACTGTGTCAGTAATTTTATCCACTGTTGGGACCTTTTAAGTAGGGAGTGTAATAATGAAGATTTTACTGCTATTTTTGTAAGAAAACTAGGTATTTTATGGACAAGAATTCCTTAGTTGGTGATAGATTATGATTATAAAGATTTATTTTTTCATCGTAATAGACTGATGTTGGTATATTTAACAGGAACAACATAAAAAAATATATGTTTGGTACATTGATAAGAAAAATATTGTCATAAAGTATGCCAATTAGAAATATATTTATTTTCCTCCGTTTTTGTAAATATTTAATACTAGCGACCCGCCCCGGCTTCGCACGGGTACAATGCTGATACTAAAATACACTACAGAAAAACTGTTGTCACTCACTGAAAAAATGATTAAAATCGATCCAGTAGTTTGATTTATTCATTACTGCCCGTGGCCCGCACGCGTTAAATTTGGAGTAAACAATTCCCCCTTTCTATGCATGTATTATACATAAAAACCTTCCTCTTGAATCACTCTATCTATTGGAAAAAACCGCATCAAAATCCGTTGCGTAGTTTTAAAGATTTAAGCGCACATAGGGACAGAAAAGGCGACTTTGTTTTATACTATGTAGTGATGCCTATTACTATTATTATGTATGGCCTATTTCATTATGAGATAAGCTGTCTAAGGATATTTTTATGGTTCATAGCGCACTGATAGTAAATTTTTGTACGGTGTATTTCCCCATAAATTAACTTCTTCAAAAACAGGAAGACGGTAACCGTGTTTTTGTAATTAATTATTTTTTATTTTGTTGATTGATTTTTGTTCGGACTTCCTTAAATTTGTAGAGCTTTTGAAAACACGTGTAGAGATAATTGGAAGCTATATTGTTTTGATTTGCTTTGAGAGAAAGATTTAACAATGTGTATTTGGTCTTGTCATTGGGACCATTGGATAGTGTAATTGCTTCTGGCGTTCTATCTAATGTAAGAACCCAAATTATTATTATTATTTACTCTTCCAATTTGACTAAAAGAAACAATTCTAAAAGCATAGTAGTGACGGATTATAATAGATACGGCTGTTGTTTGTAAGTTTCTTTAATAAAACCTCCATCATTAAACCTTCTTTACTTTCAAAATTTAATGCGAAATTGTATTTAATATTCTACCAACTTAAGCCTACCACATTACACATACATTAGAAACATTACCCAACCAATAACATCGAAATAAGGCATTCTAACCCTATACAAATCTAAGTTAACACCTACTAAGTTATGCACACTTGTGCACAGTATGCATGTACACTACCCCTGCATATGCACTAGCATGCAACTCCAATGCTGGTGTTAGGTTTCATGCAAGGTGTTCTATAATTTTGCCGCGGCAAAGAAATTGCTTCGCCTCAGCTAGATAAGTCGAAATTATAGAGACTTAATATTATTTATTACTTTCAGTGCATTTGATTGCATGAGCGATATTTTTACTCATTTTATGGGGAATATATTAGGAATTTACCGGAAAAAATTAAGTATTTTATGCCTTGAAATGATTGCAAACGGTAGTTTATCCACTTCAGCTGTGTTTGTAGAATTTTGCGGTGAAAAAAAGCAGTTTTTTTGTAAACACATAGGACCATCGCTTTACCTACAGCCATAGTTATAAGTAGTTTTTATACTACTGAATTAATTTTGTGATGGTATTTATATGGTATTTATTATTAAGATCATTTTAATATTAATCACATTAATGTCATGATATTTTCAGTATAGCAATTTCAACTTGGAATCTGGTAGACACAATGACTGTTTGCAACATGGTATTATTATTTCTTGCTTACTGAATACAACAGGGTATTGCCTGTAGATGCGTATAAGCTGTTACCTAATGAAATGACTCATTTTACTCCTTCTTACACTTCTACTTCTGTCTTCAACAACTACAACTAACAGTCATTGTGGCTTTCCGGTGTATTGCTAAATACTATATGTATTTAATGTAAGAAGTATCACGCATAAAACCTTTTTAATATACCTAGTTAGGGGCTTTTTCAGTTAACTTCCTTTTAGTGTCAAGCAAGAATGTAATGATGGCGCTTTTGTCCGAAAGCTCATTTAAGTATCATTTACATTACGATGGCGATAGGTTTACCCCGTATGCCATGGGACCTAAGCAAATCTGGTGAAGTGTTGATTTTGTACACCTATGGCACATGCTGATGTTATGATAACAATATATGATACATTATGAAACAAGTTGCATGAAATTAGTGCATGCATACATGTACACATAGCACTTATAGTCTGTTCAAAGAGTTGTCAGCGCGTCTAACTGAGGCAACTCGTTCTCGAAATGCTGGCTTATATTTTGGCCAGCGACTTGGATATAAGATGATTTTGGATACGAGGCCTTCTGACAGTAACTTATTTAGTTTGGACTAGTTTAATTTAAGATCCAACTTGTATATTTTTCAGTCTTCTTCTTCGTCGTGTCGATGGCTTGAGTCAAATTTTATTGGTCCAATAAGTGGAAACTGTTATGGCGCTCTCGTCGGTGTTCATGAACGCCTTTCTTGTGCAGGTGGTAGGGCATTTTGGACAGTCAGCAAGGTGGTCAAGGTTTTGACTTGCCATCGTGGTGAAAGGATTAGCCAATTCGCTTTTAAGAACTTGCGAATTGCCCAGGGTGCGCCGGACGTAGGGAATTGTTGTGTACGTCACTCGGGGAGGCTCATTTTTCAGTAAAAAGAGATATTTAGACATTGTGCACATTAATTTTGACCTACACTTGAAATTTTCGCAACACAAATTTTACCAGCAAGTTTACCGAGCTAACATTAATTTAACGTAATATTACTTATTTTCTTCCACTTACACAATTTTTTTTACAAAATTGTTGCATTTCGTTCCTTTTAGCATGTCTTCAGCCATCAAAACTTTGGCCGTCAAAAATTTGCGTGTTACTGATTCAACTTGATGAATTCCGCATCAAAACCAAAAGTTTTATCAATACGAGTTGTCAAGCTTGAATTGTCTAATCTCGAACTAATCTCGCTACTATATACAACCATTACTATACATTTGTTTGTGTATTTATTGAAAACCCTTAGTCTCTGAGATTGTAAAGAAACGACTTTGGACACGCAAAGGTACACTGCCGGCCCTGAAATCAATACCAGCACAATATTGTAATAAAATCTTTGTTACGCGAGTCGCTTTGGAAAAATATACGGGCTTTATGTAATGATAAATATAATAATACATGCGACGTAATTATTAAGTAAAATTAAGAAAAAAAGAAGAAAAATTGTCGAAAAAATGTTTACCCGAAATTATAACAAAGTACATGTTTGTGTAATGACATATAAAAATTAGAATAACAATTTATGTTTTTTCTGTACCTATAGTAATAAAGTTAAATAGGCATATATTGTTGTATTGTTCTGAATATTATGTCATTACTTAATTATATCATGTGTGTTTTGTCAACCGCCTCTGCACGCTCCGAGCAAAGATTTGTTTTTTATTAAAATTAAACGACTTATTAAGAATTATTCAATAAATGAGAAACCATAATCTTTGTTTGAAAAATTTTACATATTTTATTATAGTTTTTTTTTATAAAATAAAATAAAGGGGAAGACCGACCGCATTAGGTAAGTTCACATGAATAGACACAAAAAATACATAAATAAAAAATCCTACCTCAAACAACATTTCGGGACTCCTACAATTCCACAACATTTTGTTTTTTTTTCACAACAACTAAACAACAGATGTACTCCTGTCCATGTACGGCTGTGATACTGAAGTACATTAGTACTTAATTTAGATTTTGTCCTGCTCCAGAGGAAAAATATTACAGAATCAATTAACCATAATGTTTGTTTAAAAATGTAATATTTAATAATATAATTTAATCATCTTCCTTGTTATTTATTGAGCAGGAAATCCTTAGTGCTGGAAAACATTTTTGTACCAAATCTTAGTAGTTAAGCGCATATTTAATAATTCGTTTGCTCAAGATTTTTTACTAAACTTGAAAACAAAAATCATATATATTTTGTCAAAACTATTTAAACAAACTAAAAATCACTAAAACATGTTTGCTTTATAAATCTGGCGCTTTATTTAAAAAAATATTTAAGTTGTGACAAAAATCAAGGAGATAGGTGAATTGCTACATTGGTAAACTACAATAAATAAATGTCACAACTAGTCCCAAACTAAGCAAAGCTAAGACAATATGTTTCTTATGTCAATATCTTCAGTGCCTAACATTGGTAATAAATCAATATGGTTCAGAAATCGCTGATGTGGCAAAGCAAATTTTTATTATAGATTGTGGGTATATTTTTTTATACAATATAAAGGTTCTTCCCCTATTATCTAGGACCTTTACTATACACTTATGTCCCACTGTCTGAGTATAAGAAGGATGTTTTGTTTTAAGTTAGATATTTTTCACTGTCCAAATATTCGTGCACTACAGTGTAGCCCTTTCACGCGTGCTAGAAAGTGGGGCCCGCAGTATCACGCAACGAAGAAATAGCAAAGAATTTATGCTTTTGAAACGATATGACGAGGTCTTAGGTTCGTACCCGGAAGAAACATTTTACTTATTGGGTGCCCACCTACAATATTGTCAATATTTACTATGTCCATAAAAAGCATTACAAAAACCAGTCAATGTGTGCAATATTGACAATAATATTGTAGATTAGTCTAGCGGTATAATTTGTGTATCACTCAGCTTCTTTTTTTTTTATTCTACCCCACAGCGAACGAACGTGTAGTCCACCTGATCGTAAGTGGAGTACAGCCCATGGACATCAACAATCCTCAAAAGCAGATTATAGATGCGTCGCTGCAGCTGAGGACTACGGTGTTATGCCTCATGTGCCAGTAATTTCAGAGCCTGATCTCACCACCAAACCGGAACACAGTAATGGAAGCACTACTATTTGGCGGCAGGTTAAGGTGAGACGGTGGTGCTGCCGCCCTCTAGCTCATTCACAAGAGCTCTACCACCAGTAAAATCACATCGCGGTGAGAGGCGCATATGCTAAGAATACAATCGAATTGAGAACCTCTTTTTTATTTTAATCGGTTAAAAATAGTAACGCAAAGACAACAATTAAATACTTTATTAGAACAAGGATAATGATGATTTTAACTTTACCAATTGTAAATAAAATTGTTTATTGTAATTTTAAATAGGATTATGAGACGGCGGCTTTATAATAATATTATGAGTATAGCAACAATGAGATAAATTTAATTAGCATTTTATAAAGAACAGGTAGAGTATATAAATAAACCAATGATATACCAAGGAAGCAGCGATAGCCGAGTGGGAGACCGTAGGACTGCGAAGTTAAAGGTCTCGGGTTCATACCCACGGCACACATCTCTGTCAATAAATCGTAAAGATTCGTCTTTTCGAAGATATGTGTGTATTTATCATATAAATTATCTCTCGCTAACGGTGAAGGAAAATATCGTGAGGAAACCTGTGAAGTCTACCAATCCGCACTTGGCCTGCGTGGAAGACTATGGCTTAACCCCTCTCATCTTAAGAAGAGCCCCAAGCCCAGCAGTGGGACATGTATTACATACCGGGCTGCTAATAATATTATACACAGATTATTAGTACAAGCAGTTTTGCTTCATAATAACCCTGCTCAAATGAGTTCTATCACTTAAGAAGCTATACGGTTATTGGTTAGTTTTAATTAATTTTATCATTCTAAGAGTCTTTTTATTGCCATTTGATACTTTACCTATACAATACACCTATTCCTAATCCAACTATAATTAAAAGGAGGTGTAATAATGAGCCCTAACTACATACACGCAGTAAAAAAAAAATCATAACACATCGCATCACGTAAACAGAATCAACTTCCAGACATGTAAATAAAACAATCCCCAGATAATTTCCACGAAAAACGTCGCAAAAAAAACGTGTGGCCATCGTAAAAAAATATTGAGGACACGTTATTGTGCAACGAGAATATCGGTCAGCGATGCACTGGGATTGCCGCGTCTTTTTATTTTTTTAAAACAGCGACCTAAAAAAAGATTCGAGTCAAGTTCAGCGTGCGTCAGCCGATTACGTTGATCCGACATTTTGTTTTTATTTTTATTCGTGGGTGTCTTTGTGTATTTCATTGATATGAGATTTAAAATGTGGTTTTTGTGACGTATGAGTTTATTGTATTTTTCGTATCTTTTGAGACCATCGATGATGACGTATTTAAACAACATTGGCAAATTGTTTTATGGAGTTCGAATATTGTTAAATGTAGATTCTGTATGTATTTTAATTCAAAAGTAAGGATGCATACTTAGTCAAACCTCTTAAACTGATGATTGTCGCTGAACGAACGTTTTCGATCTCTGTCCCGTTCAATAATTGAATGACGAATTGAATTGAAGATTCAATTCTTCATTCAATAATCAGATAGACCCGGATTAAGAATTGTGACAGAGAGAACAGAAACATTGAAATTTGTGTTTATGAATACTGGCACTAAATTCCGCTTTTGCTAAAAGGTTATTGCACGTTAGAACAAACAATTAATCTATTATTTTACTTATACACTAGCAAATTAGAAATTGTCGTTTTACAAACATTTAGCAACATCAAACAAAACCGGGACATTTTTGCAGCAATTAACCCAACAAATGACTGTTTAATTAAAACACACGTGTTAAAACAATACTTCAAATCAAGTGTCATTAAAAATATCTCGTGACAGGTGTCAAAGTACAAATTATCAAGTTATCGCTTCCCGTGGCCACTATAATTTGTACCACGGTAGGGGAAAAGGTAACAATTAAAAAAAAATTAAAGCTATTAGAAATGACAAATGTCAATACCGGTAAAGAGGTGAATTTTTAGACGGTTGATTAGTGTCGCGGAAGTTGGGTGACAAAAGGTATTGTGGTAACTACGAGTATGTGGTTTGGTGATACTATATTTTTTCACATAACGGTACCAAGATAAAATAGGCCGTGAAAGTTGTGGCAACGTGGACTATTTGCAAATTACCTCTTATAAATTATGTTAGATTGTTTTTTGATCAAAGTGTATTGTTGAAAGAGCTCGTGGGAACAAAACCAAAGAAGGAAGTGATAAAATGTTACCACACAAGTTTTAACTTTCCGTCGATAAGTAATAGTTATCCAACTTTAATCACATTTGGCGGTGCAATATTTTGACCCTATAATTACAGGTTACCATAATAAATTAAAGACAGTTTTGCTCGCGAAAAAGTTAAAATATTTAAATAGTTTTATTGAAACAAAAATAAATCAGTACAATCAAAACATCAGTCAGTTTTATAAGAAATATGAATTTTTAAAGCGCATTTATCGATTCAAGGCGACAATTACTCATCAGTATCAACGTACGTCTTTCTTTAAATAAAACGGACCTTGGGCAAGAAAGCCGTAAACAATGAATAAAAAATATAAATACAACAACGGATTTGTTTGTATTTTAACAAGAAAGATTTCTCTTTCTTTATATTGTGACTTCATAGAGACGGTACTTTACATTCATAGATTCAAGGGAAAATTAAAGAATCGCTTTTAACTTTTTATTCAATAAATAAAAATCGTTATGAATTAACTATGGTGTAACCAGTCATATAAAAGAGAGAGCCCATGTTTTTTTCGAATTGGACATTCATTAATAAAGGACTATTATAAATCTAGCGAAAACATTTCAACGAATCCTAGTTTATCAATGTCTTAAATTTTTAAGCTTCTTGTTTGATGTGAAAAAGAAATTGGGATTTAAAAAGCAAACGACAGCGTATCGCGATCTTTCTGAGTTTGTGATGTTTCTTTACAAATCTAAATTTGAACAACCTTCAACCTTGTTCAAGCAAAAGTTCATCCTAAAGAATTTCGACTGTAGTGATGTACAAACGAATACACATCAACCTATACATTCCCGGTATGAGATGGTCCCGCATTTGCCCGGCTTCCTGTGCAATACAAGACTAGCTTATACTGGATACGTATAGTTTGATATGTAGCCGTACTCACTTCGCCAGTTCTTTAATCCAGAACAGTCTCATTAATACATGCCAAATCCTTGCAATAAGCTTCTACAATTTTGTTAAGTCTACAATGATCCAAATTCTAGTACAACTGACTGTTTATCCTACTAATATTGTAAATGTGAAAGTTTGGTTCATATTATTATGTAGCTAGGGGTCTGGTTTAAAATAAAGACAATTTGAATGATGTATAACGTGGGTTGAGCCGCTGGTGCCAGCTAACATAAATAGCTACTTTTTTTATTTTTGCCCGGATTTTTATCAACACGAAGCAGTTAAAGCTTACAGGTATAGTCAAAAATTTTCTTCTGGTAACCGACTCATCTATATTTTTAATACATCCTTAATTTCAATATACCTCATTAATTAGTAGAGGTAATTAGGAAAATGTAGACATATTTTAAGTGTAAACGGCATTTATTGGAGTTTCCTGGATAAGGAAATTATTGATTGTTTCCTGTATTTAAGTCATTGGGAATAATTCAAAAATGTAACCAGGGGTTTTCCAAAGTTGTCAAAAGTTTATTTTTGGCTTTTTACTATCTGAAACTACACTGTGACTAATCATTAAGTACTATAAAACAAAATTTGGGACAGTAAATATTTTTAAGACTAAGATATAGGTGCGTTACCTTCAAATTATTATAATATTTAAAATATCTTTAAAAGACGAACTGATATGTATATTACCCCAAATAATAACTATTATAGAACAGCTATTTTAAGTGTTAAAAACATAATAAATAGCAGAGCTGATAATTATATCGTTCAGGTAAAAATACTCTTTTATATAAATAATAAATCAATAAATGTGCAGGACAATGATTGATTAGGTAATCTATCCTCGACTATTTTTGTTCAAGTTCGTTTGTATATTTATTCTACAACCAGTATAACTAATATTTTTTATACATTTGTTTGTGTTTACATTTTTAGGGGAAACAAGTAATAATTAGTATTTTATAGTATTTGTTCGTTTAATTAAATAGACGCGTTTTACCTGAAATAAAACGCATATTAAACTACTTACCTTATTAGAAGCTTAAAATAATGAGATAGGCACGTCCGTTTTCCGTTGTATTTTACCTCTCTTTCTACCATATATATCCATCTCTTTCGCACCCTCTCCTGTCACCTGGCGTGGTGGGGTTGGTTACTTGCTGGTATCTGAGCCCGCCATTCTTCATTGCGTCGAAATTAAACCAGGCAGAGATTAAAATTAAGCTTCTAATAAGGTAAGTAGTTTAATATGCGTTTTATTTCAGGTAAAACGCGTCTATTAAACAACTTGACCGTTATTAGAAGCTTAAAATAATGAGACCTGTTTGTTATCGCCTGGTGAAAGGGCCAATGTGACTTAGGGAAATATAAAATATAAACAATATGTGCGAAAGAAATTATTTGTATTTATAACAAAAAGCAATACACATCTTGCTAAAATAACAAATCAATAACATTCATATTAATATCAAATCAATATCCAAAACAAGATGTAAGTCTACAAAAAATATTATCACTGTACAGGATCGAACAAAGTAGTAATGGATGAATTATTATTACTAGAAATAATTTCACGGTTATAAAATTTTTGGAAAGTTTTCACAGATTTCCAATTGCCTCTAGCTAGGATTTCATCAAGAGAAAAATTGTCAATCCAATTCCTAGATGCTACTGCGGAACGAACACTACCTGGAGCTGCTGTTATACCAGCATCTCTCATAAGTGTTTTGATCCACCCCGCCACCACAGTGCGAGATGCAGGCTTTGGCGGTCCGCGTAAAGTAATGAATAAATTTGATGAACCTGACTCACTACGTCTTTTATTTAGTAAAGTGATGGTTTTATTTATCCAGTAGACAGGATTTAGATTTTGTCGCTCCGAATTAAACGAAAGCTTCCAACCTGACTGTCTATAATCACTACGATCTGTTTTTGACCCGAATAGAGGCCAAAAAATTATAGAATCATCTTTAACTACACAATGTTTATTACTAACATCCAACAAAGTCAGGTCGTGAATTCTGCGACCTGAACATAATATTAGTAATGTTGCCGTATGACGAACGGTCTGAAAAATATTATTACCATCTAAAGAATAATCAGAAAGGTAGTCTGCAAGAATATTAATATCCCAGATAGAAGCTTTTGACGCAGGTTTAGGATTTTTTAGAGATATCGATTTTAAAATATGCTTAACTAAAATATCTTCACTTAATTTACCAGATAATTCTGTATTGCACAATGTAGACACTACCGATTTGTGAAGAAGAATAGTATTGTACGAAAGGTTAAATTTAAGGTACAAATCTGCCAGGAACTGAGCCAATTGGGAACCATCGGGGCTCACTGAACTAATGTTATGTTGCTTAGACCATAGCAACCAACGATTCCAGGCAACTTTATATGTCTTCCAGGTAGATGCTCGCCAGGACGTTTTAAGCAAGGATATTTGATTAGGGTTCCACAACTTTACTCTCTCTGACCACCCCCACACTTCCAGACTTCCAGAACCATGTCTTGGACTTTTGGAGGCGGTAAGCCTGTTTTCGTGTCGACTAGAAATCGCTTCAGATTCGTCAGTGTGAAAGGTGGTGCTATGGCTCGAGACTTGCGGTCGGGCCTCCAGAACACTTTCTCCCAGCGTGGTGCTATGATTAGATAAACTCCTGCGGCGTGGTTCAGGTGTCTTAAGACTTGAGGCATCATGAAAGGCGGCGGAAACACCCACGCTATTGGAAAATTCCAAGGGATGCTGAACGCATCGTGAATCATCGCTTCCTGATCGTGGAGGTCTAATGTTGCGTAGTTGGCTACTACTCGAGCAGTTTTGGACGCAAAAAGATCGATTACGGGGCTCCCCATCTTTCTGAAGATCATTTCCGTGCAATTCGGCAGCAGGTGCCACTCTGGCGGCTGACGGTGTCTGGATAAGCAATCCGCGTCGTTGTTGAATCTCCCCGGGATGTGATAAATCCGAAATTGAATCTGATGATCGTCTAGGATATGGAGGATTTGATGAGCTAAGTCCGTCATCGGTTGAGATTTTGTCCCTCCTTCTCTGCGAAGATAGGCTACTGCAGTATGGTTGTCTGATTGGATCAGGAGAGAGCCGTAGGCTAGACTCGGCGCGTAAATTTTCAGAACCTTCTCTATGGTTAACAACTCCTTCATGTTGGAGTGAAAGAGCTGTTCTTCCGAGTTCCAAGTCCCTGATATCGCAAGACTGTCCAGTTGAGCCCCCCATGCTATATCTGACGCATCTGTAGTCAGAAAATTTGTTGGGGCTGGAACATGGATTTGCATCGGCAGATCGCGATTCCGTAGCCACCAAAACAATTCCTTTACAACAACGAGCGGCAGATTGTGTTTGGTTGAGGCTGCCGACTCTAATATGGTGTTGAGGAAACTGAGAGTCGCTCGGTGGTGTAACCTGCCCCGAGGAACGGCAAAGCTGGCAAAATTTAACAGGCCCACTAGGCTCTGTAGTTCCTTCAATGTGGCGTTGCCGGAGCTTATGAACTGAATCACCTTCTTTTCTACAGCAGCAGACTTTTCTGCTGGTAGGTACTTGTGATTGATCCAGGGGTCCCAAACAATGCCTAGAAAGGTTATGTTTTGTTGTGGTACAAGAACTGACTTGTCGTAATTGATTTGGAAGCCTAGAAACTGAAGAGTGTTCAATAATTGATTGACATGATCGATTAGAACCTTCTGGTTTTGATGTGCTAGCAGAAAGTCGTCTAAGTATACGATGATCCTTAAGCCTTTTTCTCGAAGAATTTGTGCTACCCAATTCGTAAGGCACGCAAAAACTTTCGGGGCTGTACTTAGGCCAAATGGTAGGCAAGTCATTTCCAATAATTCTTTGTCGTAAATCAAACGCAGAAACCGCCTGTGGGATTCGGCAATCGGCAAATTGAAATAGGCTTGCGACAAATCCGCTTTGCACAGCCAATCCTGGGGTTGCAGAAAATCCGGCACACGGTGCATGTTTATTAAACGGAAACGATCCGTTAGAACATACTGATTTAATAATCTTAGGTTGAAAATTGGGCGCTGACTCCCATCGTTTTTCGGTACCAGAAAAAGGGTCGAGACAAAGCTTGGCGAGGGAGCGACCACTTTCAGTACACCTTGCTGTTTCATTTGACGGATGATTGTTGACATTGCCGCCGATTCTTGTGTGCAATGTCGATCGCTTTTTAAATTTGGTGTTCTCATCGGTGGCTTTTGTCGAAAAGGTATGCGATACCCTGTTATTATTTTTAAAAACAATTTTGGAGCTCCCAATACTCGCCAGGCACCGATGTAATGTGCTAATCGCCCCGCGAGAAACTGCGGACAGTCATTGTCTTTGTCTTTTGTTGCCCTTATTGTAAGAGGGCGAAAAAGAACGCTTTGTACCTCTTTGGGTGTGATGTCGCGATCTCGAACCGCGGGCTCGAAAGGAACCACCTCTATTACTATGATTGTAATGAGTATGTTCCATATTATTGTGATTATGTCCCGTCGGAGGACAGTGATGACCACCCTGCGAGGGTTGGTTTTGGTGGCCATGCATGTATGCCGCTGGAGCGGGCTCACAACAGTTGTAGGCGGAGGTACCACGCGATGGTACATTGTGAGAGGCTTGTCCCTGCGAGGGATGCCGTGCAGTACTTGTAGGCTTTGCTCGCGAAGCAATACCGTTATTAGACTGCTTTACAGGCCAGAATGCTCTTTTAACACCACCTGATTTTTCTAAGGCATTGGTAAATGCTTCAGAAGAAAAAATATGATTTTTGGATGGGGGTATTTTCTTTAATACAGCTTTAAATAATGGGTCTCGAGCATACTTGAGAACTCCATCCCTCCTCATTTCTATGGCTTCAGCCCTGTGACCACAAGCCATTTGAAGCAGATCCGTAGACACTTTATGAAATTCACCCTTTACAAAAAGTTCATCAATTTTGCTATTGATATTAACTAATGATGCCTCAGGTGTCTGAGACCATATTATTAAATTTTTAAGGCTGCTGAGGACAACCTCTTTTTGTTTCAAAATACAGAAGGTAATTGCCGCATATGATTTATCAGAGTAGGCTAGGTGGCGTAAGTTATCATACGCCTTGACCTCTTCGTTTGTTTCCAGCTCTGTAAATCCAGGCGAATAAGTATATAACTTTTGAGTGTCGGCATATCTTACATCCGACCATGTACTACTACCAAACCGTTGAACCTCATCCAACATTTTTAAATATTCCTGAGGCGTTTTTGGTACCGCAGGATCTTTAAGTTTAGTCTCGAAATCAAACCTCAGATTTGGTAATACATTATCTGTTATATTACAAGATGGCGACGCCTGCGAGGCGTCGACACAATAGTTATCGTAAAGATCACGACTGACATCGGATATACACGAAATATTATCATTACTTTCCAAATAGTTCCTACTATCGTAACTAGCAAAGTTTTTCCTTAATTCACCCACTTCTTTAGATAATTTTTCCAAAAGACGACGATCATTCTTATGTTTTTTGGATCGACGACGACTCGTTTTTCTTTTCTTATTCTTAGAATCTCGCGAAGATTGTGAAGAACAAGATGAACTAGATGAACTTGAACTACTACTACTGCTTGAACGGCGACGGTTAACTTTACGTTTAACGCCCGATGTAGTAGCCGTTTCCAGTTCGTTAGGGTGAATATTGTGGTTGTTATCCATTATAGAAACACTTATTCTAAATGGAAAAGAAAAATAACAATTCACAAAAAATAAAAAATTGAAGGTAGTAAAATAATTATGCGAACGGTAAAACCGTTAAGGTAAAAAGTACTTGTGCAACTTACGTGTGATATTTATTTCACTTTTTTAACACTGAAGCTGAATATTATAATTAAGATTTATTATATTGATAATTCAGGAAATAAATTTTAACACTAGCCGTGCACAAGTTAACACAACGGAAATTTTCAAGCCAATGAAGAATGGCGGGCTCAGATACCAGCAAGTAACCAACCCCACCACGCCAGGTGACAGGAGAGGGTGCGAAAGAGATGGATATATATGGTAGAAAGAGAGGTAAAATACAACGGAAAACGGACGTGCCTATCTCATTATTTTAAACTTCTAATAACGGTCAAGTTGTTTAATGATAAATAGCCTAAACCACATCTCTTCTCGTACCAAAATTTATTCATATTTTCTTTTTCTCTACCTCTCTCACTTGATGTACTAACTATGATATTTAATATTATTTTCATTTGACAAACATTATTTATTCCTTTGCAATATGTTATATTATTTTTATTTTCTTTATATATAAAAATTTGTTGTTGCAATAACTGAGCACTGATATTATTCCATTCGTTTGGAAATCCTTTTTTTATTAGATTTTTTACTAAAATCAGTGTTATAAATGCTTCTAACCATCTCGTGTAGCTTTCCGATCTAATTAATATCGTTGTTACATTGACTCTGTTTCTCCGGGGACTACCATTTATTTTTTTTATCTAGAAGAACCCACCATGAATATTGACATGTCCCTTATCACATAACAACCTTGCGATGAAGGAGTGTGTACAACCGTTTATCGTGTGTTGTTTGATGTAATGATTAGTTATTAAGATGGCCGCCTATCATATGCAAACGATTGTGCGAAATTACAGTTTTTTGTTGATTGCAGTTTTGATCTTTGGACTTTGGGAAAATTGAATGGTAATATTTTTGCAGTATCATCCTAGCAGCTAAGTTTCCTATCAGAAAAGTACGTAATTTGCAATTTCTAATTTCCAGTTCGCTTTCTCCTCTCAATTAGCTTGTGTTAGGAGGAAGTGTCGCGTCTGTAGTAAAATGGCCAGGATTTGGACCCACGCTACGCCATCTCAATCGCAAGTCCGACGTATTGACCATTGCGGTACTATACCCCAGGTATACCCCAGGTATGGGGTATACCTGGGGTATAGATGGTCAATTGGAACAAAAGGAACACAAGTGAAGTGGAAATATAATTATGTATTTTTAGGTTAAGGTACTTTTATCTTTGGGGCTATGCAGCCTGAAACAAATGATTTATTATATATAATTATTATGGGGTGCATGAAAGGAGCCTCTCCGAGTGACGTACACAACGATTCCCTACGTCCGGCGCACCCTGGGCAATTCGCGAGTTCTCCAAAGCGAATTGGCTAATCCTTTCACCACGATGGCAAGTCAAATAAAAATTTGGCTCAGCCATCGACACGACTAAGAAAAAGAAGAGAAGATTATTATTATTGTGCCACGGCCGTTTTCATGATTATATTACCGATGAATGTTGTCAATTTATTTAAACTGTTGATGCTGAAATGTTGTCTGTTAAACTTATCCTGTATAACATTTTGGATGTCGTGTTTATAGACTATTTTAGCTGTAACCATTTTGTTTGTGACCACAATATTTTAGAATATATAATAAAGATATTCATCAAACAGATATAAGACCTAATACATGACTTCTGACAAAATTACAGTGCAATTATAAAAAAATATTAAATGAAACTTCACCCTTATTTCTAACCTTACTACCATTATATTTCTTTAACCATTTCAACCACGGCTTAACTATCTAAGCCACGCATCTCATCTATCACAAAAACATTCGATTCACACATCTCTCCATACACAAATCACTTGCATCCCTTTCCCTCGTACGCGAGCGAGCGAGACAACGCCACCTAGTTTAGATAGTTGTTAAGATATCGCTATCGGCCACCGCCCACGAGGAATGTCCGCGAAGTCCCGCCGGCATGGACTTCCTACTTTATCGAACACATTTTTGTTTCGAATAATAATATATTATTATAGTTAAAGAAACAGAATAAGCACGCTAAAGTACAAAAATAAAAATCTCGTTCATATAAGTTTTAAGCCATAAGAACAAATCTTGTAATATTTTAAAGCAAATGATAGCTTTGCTATGCCTTTTTATATTTTATATAATATTAAAGTTGAAAACTAAGAGAATCCAGCTGGATTCGAACCTGCACCCCCTGGGTAAACGCCTCAAGTGCTTTTGCCATTTCAGCCATGGATTTGTATGCTGCTAGACTCGAAATTTCTTAACTCTTTTTGTGCCAGCGTCATAGGTATATATATACATATATACCTTAGCTAGACCTTACTTGGTTTTAACACCAGCTACCCAGGGGGTGCAGGTTCGAATTCTGCTGGATTCTTAACTTTTCAATTTCAATATTATATAAAATACAAAAAGGCATAGCAAAGCTATAATATGCTTTAAAATATTACAATATTTGTTCTTATGGCGTAACTTATATGAACGAGATGTGCAATATTTATCGCCGGGTACAGCTAATCCGTAAACAGCTATTTCTAAAGATACGAATAAGTAATTTTGTATGATTCATATTTTTATTTCATCACTTACAATAAAGATTTGATGACAAATCAGATAACACGCCGCGACATGGTGACATAACGACGAGATGATAAATAAGTACGTTATGTCCACCTTAAGATAGAATATAATTGTTAAAATTACTTTGTTACATCAGTTTTAAAACTGTATTTCAATGGTATATATTGATAGAATTGGTATAGCCCATTAGCAACAATAAAAAATACTAGATGAATCCCACAAATTATTTAAATGGTGATGAGGTTGGCCATCATTGCATCAAAACTTAACTAGTTGTAGACCAACTCAAACTATTTGGCGGCACTTTTAATTTTGCTAAAATGGACTCTATTTATGACTCTATCTGAAATATCTTAATTAAATAAAATAACGTATTATCCAATCATCACATTATTCAATTAATTTAATAAACCATTTATTACTCCAGCCATCAACAAGTTACAACATTTTTTCTTAATTGACACTACCTTCAAGCATTGTCGATGTCAATAAAAAAGTAGAATAAAAAAAGTAATAAAGTCTCGCTGGCCAGCACTGACCTATGTCAACAAACGGAGCGGTGTCCGTGTGTGCGTGTTTGTGTTTGTGTTTGAAGACCGTAGAAATGTATAGAATGTGCTAAAGGTATTTATTTTTTTGCAGAGCGAAGCTGGAATGCGCGGAGGTGTTTGTCAAAATAGGTGTTAGGTTTTCTACATAGAATTTCATAATATAGTGTCGTTGGGTATGGTGGTGGGTGAAAATTATGATTTGTCGATTTTCAGATGCAGTTGAGGAACGTGATTAATTTGATTAGTATAATAATTTGTGATTTTGTTACCAAATGAATTAGATCGAAATTAGAATGCATTGGCAGAACCGAAACGGCAGAATATTTTGTTATTGGCCTCGCAATTCTTAATTACTGTACTATTTTGGCGTAGATTATTGTAGTAAGTAATTAAGGAGGTGTTTATTTTTCAAATCTCATTTTCATAAATTATCTTCTTCTATTGCGGGTCATTAAAAAAAATGTTTTAACTACAGTTTGTGAATTTTAAGTTTCGCTTTGTGCAAGCTACTTACTATATACTTAAGTTACTTTTGTCTAGCGCATTTCCTGACTAAGGCGCATCTGTGGCAACTTCACTCTATGATTGGAGTGCTAACAACGAGACAATGACAGCGCATTCAGATAACCTCATTTCTTTCTGCGATAGCACACATACAGACACAAATTGACGCACACTGCGATATAGAGAGTCTAAAGTATCGGGATGAAATCTGAGAGCGGGAAAAATGTTGTTCGAAATACAAAAAAAATATTTTTTGCTTCGGCGTTTTGTTTTTTTCTTTATAGTTGTCAGTCAGGTTAAAGAACTTTAGTAAATGTTAGAATATTTCTATGATGTGTGTGTAAAATAGTTACATGATACATGCCTAGCGTAGCACGCTTGTTTGTACAACAATGTTAACACATTGCAAATAGATACATGAAATTGGAGACGATTGTAAAATACTATACCTATTCCTATGAATTGTTGTCTTTTAGCAATTATTGAAAAATAAGTAATAAAATTGTTTTTTATTGGAATGTATTTTTTTTTTACTTGACCACCCACCTGCCTAAATTATTTTACCAAAGTTTATTTTAATCTTTTGGTTGTAATATCGAAATACACTACTTTTTTTGGTTTTCAAAATGTATTACTACTTTTGTGTCTAACTAACGCGATAGGGCCTTAGCTTTATCTTTACATTAAACGTATTTTTGTTGAAAAAAACTGCATTTTTATTTCAAACGTTCAACTGCCACATCCTTATTTGTTAAATTAATTAATTTTGAAAAAGATACCTTCAATTTTTAAATATCAATTAAATTCAATTACAAACTAAATTAAACTAATAGCAATTTTATAAAATCACAATAAATTATAATTTTACACGCTACTAAAAATTATATTCTTCGCGCGTACAGGTCGATGTGTGTGTGATGATGTGTGTATCATGAATAGTGTGTGTATGTGTGTGCGTGTATGAACGATGATGCAATACCTAATCGTGTTTTATCGGAGAAATGGCGACGCGTAGTGCATTTTTTATTATATTATGTAATGATGTATGATGTGTGTATGAGCTTTTTTATTAGCGTTTTATGCATTATCTGCGTGGATAGAGGTTTATTAGATGAATATTAATATTGAATAATTGTATTTTAAGTTGCATAGAGTTTTATAGAATGGAGAGAGCACGAGATATATTTTAGGATAAGGCTTATTGTTGTCTCTGCCTACCTCAATATGAAAGTAACGCAGGCCTGAGCTTGAAAATGATTAACAAATTATGACTCTATGGTAGTTCAACCAACACATTAATGTTTTCTACTGCAAATAAATCCTACCTAAATTTTATCTATCACAAATTCGTTGTTATTATATTTTAACAATGTCAGATCATTCAAGTAATTTGATATGATTCAACTATAATACAATAACGTTCAAAATTAATAAATCACCACTATACGACTCATAAATAAATATACCCGTAAAAGTACCTACAATAAAATGACTTGCGATACGACAACGTCTTTAAAAAAAACAGGGCTATTGCACTTTCAAGGTAGCGATAAGAACTACAAAGAGTGCTATCAGGGTAAAGAAATTACTGAGTAATAACCTTGATTTTTATATACCTACTCCAGGATAATAAATAAAAGTAAAGGATCTCTATGGTTTTATCGAGTTATTATGAAATTATTGTGTCATTAAAACCTCTTTGTTATAAAAAGGTTTTAGTAATTTTGTGGAAAAGCTTGTGAAATTAGGAATCTTTAACTTAACAATTTTTATCCAAATGCCTAGAATAGGCTATGTTTTATAATCTCTGGTAAAAGGTTATCTCAATAATCTCCATGGTGACTAAAAATCTGCTGTTAATTTATCAAATGACTACTATCGTTTCTAAATATTATATAGGTTACAGTTATTATACCTCTATAATTATTAACCAAGGAACAAGTGAAGGCTTTAAACAATAAAATATCAAATGATAATAATTACCTAAATATAGGCTATAATCAAATTAAAAAAAAACTAACGCCATAGATAGACTCAACCTATTTTTAAATGCCCGCTCTAAAAAATATTAAAAAGAAAGTACCCACACTATTGTAATTTAAAAGGCACAGAGTAATGTTCATACAGTATTCATGTGCGTGCACAGGTCATGATCACGGACATCGAACCTGAATTTTTAAATCGATTACACCACAATGGACGTCGGAATCGATTCCTTTTTATATTTATTTCCTTTTCCGATTGTATTCATAATTAGTCGAATTGTGTGATAATTTTTCGATACTGTTATTTAATTATGTAATGTTAAATGTATTTTATTTTATTTGAATAGTATGTTGTAACAGTAATATATTTTTAGGTTAAAAGAAATCATATTTAAAAATGTTCCTTTTTGTTTCAGAATTAAATGATGTCTATTTTTATTTTCAAATATATGACTGATAAATGTTAAAGGTATAAGTGTATACATTCATAATACAAAACTGAGCCTCAACTGAAATAAGTCCAAAGAGGAAGATAACGCAATAAAATGGGAGTATACGTCCATTGCAGTCCACGTGTTAGCCCATAATAAAAATAAATGGTCTCTGCAAAACCAGAGAGTTCGCTCACCTCCCTAACCTAAGACAAGAGTTTGCGCTTACGCATCACACACACATGCGCGTTTGTAGGTCGCCACACGTACACGTACACACCACTCACACACACACACCACGCCCACATACGAAAGCAGCGCGTGCGCCGAACAAGTTTAGACAACGGAAGAAATATTATTCTCTTTTTAGGTACGGCATTTGCTCATTCTATTCTTGAAATATGTGTTTTTATGGTACTTTTAGTTTTGCGCGGCAATTTCTGTTCGGATTTGCGTTGGGAATAAATTTTCTGGCTCTAAGCGTTTGATTGTTTAAGTCAAGCCTTAGATACTTCGTTAAAAAAGAAAACTACTTTTATTGTCTTTGTCGGCATGTTTTATTTGAATTTATTTCGAAGGTTTGTAATATTGAAAAAGATTAATGTATATATTTTTGTGATATTATTTGACTAGGTTATAAAATTGTTGTACCTAGATAAAAAACTTAAAGGCAATAGAGGTTGCCATTATTTATCAATTATTTTTGCAATTCCCGTAACGCTGACTAACAAAACCGGTGGCAGACCGTCTTAAATTACGGTTGATCTAGTAAATACCGATAGATTGTTTATTTAACAAAAACCGATACCATAACTTTTGCGTACGTTGTTCTTTACGTTTTTAAAGTTCGCGTGTGTGCGTAGAGTCTTGACCTACCACAACAATGTGAATGTGTGAGTGAGTGTGGGTTGCGTAATTTTTTTTCAGTGAGTTATTACAATAAAATGGTATTACAGTGTCATTGTAATTTTATATGTTTATTTTGTACGGCTCCGGTTGCGTGTTTGTTCAATGAATGTATGGCGACTGATTTTAATGTTAATTGGCTGATAAGGCAGATAAAATTGTTGTTTAAGTATTAATTAGATTTGTAGAAAGTCTATAAAGAAAATGGCCGACAGCTTTTAGTAGCAATTTGAAATAATTTTAGCGTAATAATTTTTAAATCTTAAAAATTTAGCTCTCTTGAATATTTCAAAAAATGTTTACAAAGAATATTGTTTAGTAGTTTTAATAGAAATATAATTATCTTTATAACAAAGTCAGAGTCATGCCAGCGAGTTGTACAAAAGGAGTTTATTTTTAAAGATCTGCGCACAAAGTGGCTCTCGTTGAGACTTGAAAATAATTAAATTTTTACTCACTACAAACTGTATTGAAGTTTTACAAGAGCTACTGCGTTGTTGATAAAAAAATTAAGCAGTTTTTAACAAAATATGAAAATGGTAAATAGATAATTTGACAAAATATCAATATTTTGTGGATCAATATTTTATGATTGTTGAATGCGCTATAAATTGTAGTTCAATCACGCAATTAAAATATTTTATCTACTCAAAAAAAATGTGTAGTATATTTGGTACTATAATAATTAATAATGTGTCATGAAAAACATTATTTTCCATATTTATATAAGCGAAGACTTGTTATTGGCTGCCAGATTTCTTTACTACTATATATAATTCTGGTAATTTAGCTGTAAGTCTTCCATATATCTTAAATAAATAAATAAATAAATATTCCATAAAGCTATATTTCTAACCTAAAACATTCATTTGATTCTGCTAATTTACTATAGATAAAACAACACGAATATATCCAATAATTTCCATAAAATACAAACACACCTCCGTATCATACAAATAATTATAAACTGTTAAATCTTGTACAACTAGTTGTACAGTAATAAATAATTATCTATTATATAATTATAAAATAGCTTCTATTAGTACTATTAGCATACTGGCTCACGGTAATGTGTTATTCGCACTAAGTAACAAAGTGACGATAATAACAAAATACTGATATTTTTCTTAATTAAAACACTATACGTACAGGAAAAAAATATCTAGATTTATCCCCGATTCCATCAAACGTCTAAATCCACAGTTAACGCGGAGCTACGGTTTACGGTTCTCTGTCTTTCTCAAACATTGAACGAGAGAGATTGAATCTGTCAGTTTAACAAAACGTCAGTTTAGCATCTTGGTAAAATTGGGGCTGAGTTATTAAGGTACTAATGAAGGAAAAAAAACTAGACGATAACAGTTAGCGCTCAACGTGATGCCTAATATTGAAGCATAATTAACCGCAAAGTTATCACAAAAAAGGAAAAATAGTTAAAAAATAGATTAAATTTGTTTTTATTTTTTAAATAATTGGGTTGATTTTTTTGACATCAACAGCCCATAATGATTTTGCCGGTATTTGACAATTTAATCATTTAAGATGTCAATTTTTATTGTTTTTGTCATTGTTTATAGGTACATAAAAATAGTATTTTTGTTTGTTGTTTTGGTAAAAAATGGATATTAATTAATTAAACTTATTGTTATATTAACAATCTGTGTCGATTGTCATATTTGGAGATATTTTTGTTTGATCCACAAAGATTAATTCTTAGCCTGATTCATAAAAAAATGTGTTTAATTTCATGTTAGTATTTATGCTCCTTTATGAAAGGATTAAAAAGAGCCAAAATATATCGAAACCTAATCAACCAAATTGGCAAATTTATCGTAGGTGACTATAACTAGAATACTTACTTCGTACTCTTCGACTTTTCAATTAATAAAACAGAAATCAATGCCCAAATATGGCTTTTCTTCCGCCAGAATAAAAAGTCATAAATCTAACGGTAAACAGGTTTTAATAACATTATTCGAAAGAAAAACTTTACCACAAAGTATACACAATCCATCAAAACATTTAAAAATAAAAAGGGTTGAGCTAAGTTTCTAAAAAAGCAAAATGTCACACTGACTTTTACCGCTTTGCACTTTGGTTTAGGTCACTTTCTCCAAGGCTAAGTTAAACTAAGTAAACAGGTATAAACTTAAACTTTTACTTGTCTAATTAACTTAAAAGTGGCGGAGATAAAAAAGGAAGAGTTTTTGTTTATGTTGTCGTTTGACACAAATTGAAAGGGGCATAAATTCCCTCCAATATATAAATATAAAAAGATGTATTGAAGAAGAAAAGACGTTTACGTTGCTTCTAGGCAAATAAACTTATATAAAAAAGCTCATAACTACAGGTTTTTAATTAGTGTTACGTACGGAATCTACAGATAAATAATAACCCTTCAGCGACACAGGAATGTTACTGGAATCTATTGTGTATCTCGCCTAGCGTAATAAATTGGAAACTAGTTCGCAGAATTACGCAAGCCGGCTGCTTGTATAATAAAAAATAATACCTGCATTGATAAATTATCGATTTAAATCCACACCAACTCATCACAACTGTCAGGCACAACACTGATCAACATAGACAAAAAAGTTGAATCGTCACTTTCTTACTTCACATTAACTTTTTAAGGCAAAGGTAAAAAGTTCAATCAGCCAATTTTTTCAACGCGAAATATGTGTGTTTACGTCAACATGTATTTTTCAAATGTAAGAGTGCGGGAAAAAAATGGTTGTGCTCGGCTCGAGCCGTGGGCGTTGTATAAGCACTATAGTTATAGTAGGCACGGCTTCGTAATGCACTTATGTGTACTTACTAACTTTTTTATTATAGTCAGTTATATCCGCGCGGTTCCTTACTTTGAGTCGATGCGAGTTAAATTGTTCTTGATGCTTTTTTGTCTTACGTAATAAGTTCTTTTTTTAAATATGACGTCAGTTGTGATTGATGGTTTGCTCGACTATCCTTGTTTTATCGAACACAATTTGTATGAAGTTATGCTATGAATAGTGTTTCGTATGTTTAATTGAATTTTAACTTTTAGACATTACATGAGAAAAACAACAACTAAATTCGAGTTTTATTGAGCCCAAACTTTTTCAATGTTATTAAAAACCTATCACTGCAAATAAAATATGACTACCTGAATATGTAAAATATATTTTTTTATACTTTAGTTGACGGAAAAGAAAATTATGGCACATACAATTCTGATTAATGTAAGCATGAATGTATTTTTTATTCATGTTGAGTTCAAGGTAATCTTTTGTTAACGGTTTTTTTTTCACAATCAGTATTACAAGCAGCCTTGACGTAAATACTGCTGCCCAAGGATATGATCTAAATAAATAAATTTCATTATGTTTAACTGCACTAAGACTGCAATCGATAATTGTTAATCGTTACTGACATCTTGGTATTTGGCGGCAAATTATAATGCAAGTTCGTTTTTATAATTTCATCTGCTTTGTTTTTTTTGCGAAAGTATCAAAACGACTACGTCACAGTAAACGATAGTGCAAGAGCGGGACAGCGCACACAGTTTTTCACCGCGCCCGTACGACGTACTTTTTTTGCTAGATTGGTTTTTATATCTGCCGTATTCGATGCTTTCTTGTAGAAAATATTTTACTTTTTGTACTACTAAGGTGGTCTGGATTACAACCTCCTTTTTTGCAGCTAAGCAATAGTTTTTGTAATTGTAATTATTGGTCCTGGGATCTCTTTGGTCTAAAAATAGCGATGTTGTTCTTCGGCTTTAAGTGATTATAGGAATGTCCTTAAAAAGAAACGCAAGGTTTGTTTGTGTGTGTTCACGTGACTAACCGAACAGTTGTTTTTAAAGTTTTACAGTTAGGTTAAGTTATTAAGTTTGATTTGTCGTCAAACAATTGGCATTAACTTTTTTTGCTATACACATAATTACGTTTCGTTGTCTCTTAAGCTATGTTGATCTCTATAGGTTTTTTTATTTTTCTAAATTGCCGTGAATAGGTATGACAACATGTTTTTGTAGTAACTCAAAGTGTTTTAAATAAAAAAATATAATTATATTGAAAATAAATTAGAACTTAAATGACCAATAAATTTGTAATGAGTGTTATTACTATCCAATAAATAACAATGCCAGTGCAGAAGTGCAGAATTTTTAAACCATTTTTTTTTGTAAAAAATACTGACATAATATACCCTTGCCCGATGCGATGGCCCGTACATTGTCAACACGGATAATGTAATTAGTACCAAAACAGCATGAAATGGGATAATAACAAGGTAACATATCCTTTGCTTTAGGATATTTAAAAAAATACTGGCAGAAATAACGCTGGGTTCCTTACATTGTAAAACTGCAGTCACGAAGAATGTATATCGTGGATCTTGTACTTAATTAAGTTATCAAGTTTTTTTTAAGTTAAATGAGGCCCGATCGTTTTTTAACTTGAAGTAACTATTATGGGTCACAAATCAAATGTATAAATTACCTATAAGATAACTTAGAATGTTAGAATAAAAAGAAACTTTAGAATGTAACTGTTAAATTCACGTTTTATAATTTTTATTTTCATGTTTAATTTTATGAAATTTACTTTCTAGTATTCTTTTTTATTGTACCGTGTTTATGTGATAAAAATGTGTCAGTTTATGACTTGTTATTGCAAGTTACAAAAATGACTGATACTAAAGATTAACTCGACAATGCAAAACAAAACTGACAAAAAGACTGAAGTATCTCCAAAATTTAGGTTTTACTAACACCTCAACAGACCCCTAAAAAGGTGTCCCTAGTACTTAACTTTACTTAGAAGTCACCGAAGCGACGAATGTCACAAATACGGGGTTGCTAATCAATGGTTATGCATCATGGACGATTATTGTCGATTCCTGTCGACAACGACTTGTCGCTTGTTACGCATTGCCAGTTGCGATGTACTATCGATTTTATTTGTTTGATTTGTTGCTGAAAGACCAGTTATTGTAGAGAAAGACTTAGTTTTTAGGGTAATTTATTTCGCTTGGGCTTGCTACAAAAAATCTAATTTTTTTGCTTACTGCGTTATTGTTTTAATTTTTTTTTTAAATCTGAATTTATAAGAAAATTTTAGCAATGAATATTAGGAAAAGGTACTTTCTGCATCTTGGAAGTGACACAAAATTGTGTGATGTAGTAAAACTTCTTTTTTCTTTTGTTACAATGGTCCCTTTACGAATATTGTTAAATAATAACTGTAAAAAATAAAATTGACACTAATTTAATGATGAGAAACAGACTAAAGACGAATTTCTGAGGTGCCAGACAGATTATAACCAAAACATATTTAAAATTGACACAAGTCACACTTGAAAAAAAAAAAAACGGTCACTGTCATTTATGTGTGTTATATGCTTATCCTGCCCATAAGGTTTATCTAACACCTGTGAAATTGTGACTTAGTATATTTATATTGCTAATAGCGTTTACATTTCATATAAGAAAGAAAGAAAGAAACGTTTATTTTGGCAAATCTTAAGCTTACTAACACTTCTAAAACTACTTATAATAAAAATTAAATTGATGTGCCAAAAAAGGTACACATCTCAGTATAGTACTGCAGCACATCAGCACTACAGCGCTGGTATTCTGGTGCGCCCTGATTGCGAGTAAGGTAGTGCGACATTCGTCCTAATGATGACAAATGCCACAGAAAATACAATATAATTATAAGTTATAGAAAAAATAATAACAAAAATACTCGACAGTAAAAACAAATGACACCACAAAACTTCAAAAATCAAAAATATGGAATATCAGCCTGTTTACTACAAAAAATTACAGAAGTTTATTTAAAAATAACCTTCAACGTTCAACCTTTTGTCATTCAAATAGAGAGCTTTTAAAATAGCAAAAAAACATCTAAAAGCGAATAAGCCAAGAAACATTGAGAGCAGAGAATACTCTTCGTTAGCATCTTTTAATTTCAGCTAATTTTTATCTTCGAGAGACGACGCCTTTTTTACCGTCGCACAAGCCATTAGCTTTTGTAGATGTGGACTGAACCATTTTGATACTTTGGGATGAGAAATAGAGACAGAAATAAGTGATAGAGAAGGTACGAGTATAGTTGCTAAGGATTTTTTGAATTGTTTTATTCTTAACTGTTATCTTTACTCGAGTTTTAAGCATATTTATCTAAAGTTGCTTTGTTCGTCTAAGTGGTTAGCGTATGCAGGCTAGGCAAAGTGTTATTTGTGATTTACAATAGCAGCATGGAGTTGGAATTGTGCCCGGTTGATGGCGATAGGCTCACCCCGTATCCCATTGAACCTTAACATAATAGGTGAAATGTGGGTGTTGTACGTCTGTTGGGTAATATAGGCGTGATATTATGTTATTTATCTAAAAAATCAATACTAATGATTATACGAATTGTATTATTATGTAAGATAGTTAAAATAAGTTAACCGTTAGTAGGTAGTTAAAAATAATTATTTATTTTGATCCAATTAGCGTTATTTGAATTATATCCCTATTACATAAATAAAACTCCGAGTGGGCTAAACCTCGGGAAAAACGCGCTTCTTAAATCAGTAACTTAGTTACAGTTATTTAATTATTTATTTATTATAGAAATAGCGCCACAGTTCCTTATTTAGAAATACCCAAGTTATTTTGAATCTATACTAATCGGTTTGCCGTATAATTTTATTCGGTTCCACAGATTAAATAACCATGTTGTTGATTTGTAGAGTTTATTCATTTAAATTTACTTTACTAATGAGATTGATTATGTCGTGAAATCATACAAAGTGCATCTAATTGATTGAATTTACACACGGCTACAGATTAACCTTTACTTCCAATACTTCCTTATACTTCCAGTATAAGATGGTCTCGCGTTGTATAGCCTTCCCGTGCAATGCAAGACCAGCTTATAGTAGACGTGTACACTTAAATAAAAAAAATGCTGCATTTTTCTTTTTTACTGTTGTAACATTTAGTAAAATATTTTAAGTCCCCGCTGCATAGATGTCGGTATGACGATTAAAAAAAATATAACATTCTATATTTCAAATTATCCATTAAATTAGCTCGAAATTTAAAAATTTGTCATATTCGTATTTTGTCGCTCAATCTTACCAAGTATCAAAACCGCTCAGCCCAATACAGTACTGAAGAAATCTAATTTTTGCCGAGTTTTTCTCTTATTTCGTCGGCCCCAGAGGGCGCTGTTTTCCCGCCAATTTGTGTGTGCTTGTGAAAATTTAACCGTTGTCATGTCGCACCGTTTCACTTAATGTTAATGAAGTGTTATTTGTGCTATCTCCGTGTACGTTTGTTCGCATTTTTTACTTTTTTTTCTACACGATTATGTCATAGGATGACATAATCGTGTAGAAATCGTGTGAAACTGGAAGAATTAAAAAAGATAGAATAGGCCACTAACAAATTAAGTTTTTATTTTTCAAAATTAGAACAGGTTCGTTACATTATTATAAGCTTTTAAAAATAGAACGTTTCTTTATGACTGCGTTACCCATTATTTCTTACTTTCGAACATAAAAGGCAACTTACTCAAAATTACTGGCAGACGATATTAAAAAATGATCAGCCATTAAAAATTCAACCCTAAAATGCTCAGGTGTTGCGAAAAAACACCGTTTTTACGAGCACTAAGAAACTTTTCTAATAATGTCTCGAGTTTAAGAGTGTCCCCACTAATTGCGAAATAAATTTTCAAGTTTTAACCAAAAAACTCGCGGCCGTGAGTTACGGCGAAGGAAAAAAAGATTACGCGAGTGTTGTAAGAAAAATGACCGAGAACATTGCGATGCTTATTCATAGTGGTGCTCTTGTGTTCCAAATTTGAATTGCTAGGTTGTCTAGTTTGTTGAGTGACTATAAAAACGTGTTTTTTGTTTTTGTAAATTTTACGTTTCAGAATATTATCAGCAATATTAAAAAAAAATACTTGTCTTTAAGTTTTATTTGTATTTGTTGGTATCATCTCATTCAATTATAAATTTGAAAAAAAAAACAAGTATTTATTGTATAGTGTATATGATTTAAATGTATGAAAATTTCGTGAAATAAATCTAATAATAATTATTATGTTCTCATTTATATCTGAAACGTAACACCGTAGCGGAAGTAGTTCAATAAATTGACAAATAAAACAGGGAGTAGTAACTAGTACATATATATTATAGAATAACATGAGGAAGTAATACATAACTCGTTAGAGAATGATTAATTTGTAATTTATTAGATTGAACTGATAACAGAAAAACATGGCTCTATTTTATTTATACCATTTAAGTAGATTGATTGTCAGTTCAACAATATTATTTCTAGGTTAAGTTTATTATAATACAACTCTCTGACAGGTTAATAACAAAAAATTGCCTTTAATTTTAATGACATTCTTTAAAAATACCAGTTATTAATACGAGAATTAATTAATTAATTGTAACTACTATCAATTTAACCTGGTTAAGATGTCAATTACCATAATTTTAATAAAAAAATTGCCAATTATAAAATACATTTTGTATTTTTAGGTTAAAATATTTATCTTTGGGCTTATGCAGTCTGAAATTTTAAACGATCTATTATATTTATTTTATTTTTATACGTTTTTGTATCTCAGCTGATGCCGGGTTTTTTTGGCAAACACGGGCCAAAGCCAAGTGTAAATCAAAATTTCGAATGTATATTAATGTGGAGTATTTAAGTGTGGTGTTTTAAGTGTGATAGTTATTATTATAGCTTTATTACATTGTTTTTTTGTAAGAATCTGTACTTATACATAATTCTTATACCACGAATTTTGTTTTAGTAAATTCAACCTTATATCTATCTAATTTTGTTACCAAAAAGTTTGAAAGTAACAAAATATAAAACGAAAGTCTTCCTTATGAATACGGCATAAAAAGGGGTGGGAGGAAAATTATGAAAGATAGAAGAAAAGTGGTAAAAATTACCGAGAGGGTGGATACCGGCCACTTGATGATATTTAAACGTTATTGTTTGTATCGTCACGTTTCCTAAATGGGGTAAGCAGTAGACCGAGTGCTTTTTCTTTTGAATTTAGAGAAAAAATAATGGGATGATTTGATTAAAATCGTTAAAAGGAACTTTATTCGATTTTTTTTTTAGTGGACAGTTCTACTATCGCGATTATATTACACAGGGTGTAGGCAGAGGTGAATAACCACATTTCACCTGTTATGTTTCAGGTCCCATGTGATAGGTGATGAGGTTTTTAATAGTTTTACCAGAAAATAAATAATAAATAAATAAATAATATTCCACAACTCACACACAACGCCATCTAGTCCCAAACTAAGCAGAGCTTGTACTATGGGTACTAGAATAACTGATACTAATACATATATACTTTTCTTTTGTAAATACATACTTATTATACATAGAAACACCCAGACTAAGACAAACCCCCATGTTCATGCTCACAAAGATTTGTCTTAAGCGGGAATCGAACCCACGACCTCGGCGTCGCAGTCGGGTACACTACCCACTCCGCCATCCGGTCGTCGAGAGAGAAAACTATTATAACTATGTTTTAATCATTATTAATCTTAATAACAGCGATAGCCTAGTGGAAGACCGTAGGACTGCTTAGTCAAAGTCTCAGGTTAGAACCCACGGCACATACCTATGTAATTTGTCATGAAAATTATCGCTTGCTTACGGTAAAGGAAAAGATCGTGGGGAAACCTATATACCTAAAGGTGCCTTAAAGTACTCGAGGGATTGTGAAGTCTTCCAATCCGTACTTGGCCAGCGTGGAGGACTTTTTTACGGGATATAATCCCACCCACAAGCCCACCACTGTGACTCCTGTGACGCCAGGATCTACAGCGGTAACCAACTGAAAGGCACCGTGCATGACACACGGGCAATCCCAGGGAGAGTTAAAATTGTCTTGGAACCCGCAACGAATTTAATCAGAAGTATATAGTTGGAGTTGGAAAGTATGTATCTTTACTTCTTTCCAAAGCAAAGCGGGTGGACTATGGCCTAACCCTTCTCATCATGAGAAGAGGCCCGTGCCCAGTAGTGGGATATATGTATGTATACTATTTATTCAGTATATTCGTTTCTGGTTCATCAAACACAGAGTTCCATTTAAAATAAATACTTTTAGCGCATCAGACGTCTAGTTTAAAATTAACAAAACTTAGGTCATATTTAAAATAGGCGACACAAAGTGTACTGCGGAGGAAAATCGATAGGCCAACTAAAGTATTCAAGTAGTTGCAATTAGGGAGATATTGAAATATCTTATTTAAAATGTGATATAAATAAATAAATAAATATTTCACAACTTACACACAACGTCATCTAGTTCCAAACTAAGCAGAGCTTGTAATATGGGTACTAGAATAACTGATACTAATACATATATATACTTTTCTTTGTAAATACATACTTATTATACATAGAAACACCCAGACTAAGACAAACCCCCATGTTCATGCACACAAAGATTTGTCTTAAGCGGGAATCGAACCCGCGACCTCGGCGTCGCAGGCAGGTACACTACCCACTCCGCCATCCAGTCGTCATATTAGAGATATAAATGTAGACGATACTTTTAAAACATTAGCTTTATAACAAGGTATAATAATTATTAGACTTTAAGTATTAGGTAATATGGCATCTGCCTTGATGGGCTAGTGGTGGTCTCAGGTTCGATTCCCGGGTCCGGCAAAGTGTCATTTGTATACTTTCCGTCAGGAAATTCACTATAGCAGCACGGAGTTGCACGGTGGATGGCGATAGGCTCACCCTCTATCCTATGGAGCCTAAAGATAACAGGTGAAATGTAGGTGTTGTAAACCTCTGCCACGCCCTTATGGGTAATAAAGGCGTGATGTTTATGTTAACGGAGATGGTGGTTTATTATATAAAATTAAGATATTATCCACGTAAATCTTGCTTAAAAAAATAACTGATAGTTCAAATTCAGTCTAAATTACTAACAACAAGTGTATAGGAAAGGTTCTTTTAATATTTATAACCCTCCAAGAACTACGTACTTCATTATAAATAATCTTTTACAAAGAAAAACTGCTCGACTAAATTGTTCTTTTTCATTGATTAACCTACTTTACACGTTTTTAAACGATACAAAAAATAACATTTCCAAGTCACATAACCAGCATATTTCATACCCCTTCAAAAGATACAGAAGTTAACACAATTTATCGATTCTCTCCATAAAAACCGGCGACTATCAAATCTTTTCCAAACCTATTAACTTTAAAAGCCGGTCGGTCATTAGACATCGTTTTTTTTAAACGTCGTCCTCTGGACAATTTTTCCTCCCCCGTTGAACACTTTTCATAATTAGAACCCCCACCCTTGTAACAAGATGTTACAGTTATGAAACGTTTAAAAAATACAATTTTGTTGTCTCTGCTTCTGTGATTTTTGAATTTAGAAGTTTGTTTCGATCTCTTTACGGGATTTTCGCAAGTATGTGTATTTAATTTTATTCGTAGAAAATGTTGTTGAATGATGTTTTAGTGTTAGGTTAGAATTTTATTAAGCATGATATAATTCAAAATAAATATAAATTAAAGCGATAACCGATGCGAAACCGTAGGACTTCGAAGTCAAATGTCTCGGGTTCGAACCTCTGTCAATAATTCGTTAAGAATCGTTTTTATTTAAGTTATGTGTGTTTTTATCATTTTAACATCGTGAGAGTGCCTAAAAAGTGCTCAAGGGTGTGTGAAGTCTACCAATCCGAACTTGGCCAGCGTGGTGGACTATGGCCTAACCCATTATGAGAAGAAGCCCAAGTCCAGCAGTGGGACATGTATTAGATACAGGGCTGCTATGATTACATAAATTCAAGTGAAACTATAAAGATAGTATCATTACTTAGTTCTAAATTCAAAGTAGCGCGTTTGTTCAATCCCGAGAAGCTTTAATTTAGTTACTCACTTAAGATCTCGCGGACATCTTGAAAAAGCGAAACCGTTCTTCACTCCACGAATAGCTTACAAAGACTCAAAGATATCGCCAAACAAACATTACTTACATAAAAAAAAAAGAAATACAGACATCAAAAAGTCCCCAGTTAGAACACTTAACGTACATCATTAAAAACATTTTTAAAACAATATTTATACTTAAAAGGGCCGCCGAACAAAAACTGAGACAACTTAACCGAATTGATTTATACAGAACCCGGTATAAAAGAAAAAGTACAGTCGGAACAAAAAAAGTTTAACACATGTCGCGATCGGACGGCCGACGTCAAAATTGTCTCAATTTTGAACCAAAAAACAATTGGTATCTGAATTTTAAATTCGCTCGGTCATTTTCGGTGGATTTTTTCGAAAAGCGGCTTTGTAATAAATCTAGAAGCAATAACTATAAATTCATTGCGGATCGACATGCAAATGTAGAAGGATTTTTTTCGACAATGTGTATCGTACTTTTGTTTTGTGAGTCAAATGCGGTGGAGTCGCCTTGGATTTTTGGTGATTCAGTTTTATTGATTATGTTTTATGGAAATGTGAATGTGGTTTTTTTTTAGTGCATTGTTACGAACACGATATCTTTTTCAACATTTATAGGTATAAATGTAATGATATAAATTAAAATAATAAACTAGATCTTAATCTCATAAGTTAGTTTTAATAACGTAAGAAATCCTTAAATATTTGTATCTTCTGGCTTATAGCAAATAATAATGTAAGTACAAATACAACAAAATTACCTCAGTTAATAGATAACCACAGCTCGTAACTAGTTTACTTAAACATATACGGTTCTAACCAACCAAAAGCCGTAGAATAAGCAATTCCAAAAAAATCGGCTAAGTCGACTCCACGCCACTTGCCCACCCACAAAAGATCAAGTACCGACCGCGCACAAAGAGTGCAGTTTTTATTTTGCTCGAGTGTACTTTTCCGTTTCGGCCGACGTTGCCCACTTTATTTTTTTCGAAGCACCTGTACTTTTTGTTATTTACATGAACGCAGTTTTTTAAAATGCATGTTGCTGTTTTTTGTGATCTTATTACGAAAAAAAAAAGGATTTTTAACGGTGAATTTTGTAACAATGTAAACTGAGCAGCGATAGCCGAGTGGGAGACCGTAGGACTGCGAAGTTAAAGGTCTCGGGTTCGAACCCATGGCACGCACCTATGTCAATAAATCGTTAAGATTCGTCTTTTCGAAGATATGTGTTTTCTTTTTTTTTTTTTAATATTTTTATCGAATTATTGCATTATCATCGATCTTTGACAGGTATGCAAAATTTTAATGAAATCAGTCCGTTTAAAGTGGGTCAAAATCGAGTCCTATCATATTAATTGTCGCTTGCCAACAGTGAAGGAAAACATCGTGAGGACAATCTAAACATAACAGTTGAAGTGTGTTGGTGTTGTACACCTCTGCAACACCCTTCTGGGTAATATAGGCGTGACGTTATGTTATGTAATGTTATGTTATATTTCCCTTATGAAAAATTGAATGATTATTGTATAAAGGTTCAGGAAAGTAACCAAATAACTAAACGTAATTTAGCTTATTCCAATAATAATAATAATAAAATAATATTTTGTGAGTTACAATGATTGTTTAATCAGACAGCCATACCATAATTTGTTACTTTTATATCTTCTGTTTAAGTAATTTAAAATATTATTTTTGTTTTCACCAACTTTAACTAACTTTTCAGTAAAAATTAAAATGTTGAATATTTTATTCATCAAGCATAATATTTATGTGTAGTTAAATAAAAAAATATATATATAGCAAGTACAATTTTTATCAAAAAATCTAGCACCCGCAATAAAATATCTCAATTGCTAAATTGCAACAACAAAACGCAGATGTGCAGTACAAGTACTTCCTGACTTATCATACGCCACCTTGTACGCAGATGCTTTTAAAAAATAAAAAACAAAATGGCGGATCTCGATTAAATAAATTGTTAACACGCCCCAGGCGTTTTATCGCAAGATTTTTAATCTTGACCAATTCTATGTGAATTTGTACCTTAATATATGCACGTAGATCGCGAATAGATACTTTATAGTTCCTGTTTTAAAAAAAACAACGTTCTCTACGCCACCCACTGCTTAGATGCACGATAAAACACTTTAGTGCTAGATAAAAGTATATTTATTGGCCTTATGCTAAAGGGAAGTTTATTGAATTGAAACTCACCTTAAAATTAGTATTAAAATAAGAGTTATTGGTTAGAACCAATACCCCGTATGGAGATGCGATTTAGCGGCTGTGTATATGTTTCCTATTTCGAACATTGAAATACTTTAATGTTTAATGATAAATAAAAAAAAACAAAAAAAAACTATGTACTTATTCAAAATCTTGAATGGAATGTGTTTGGAAATTTGACTCATTTTACTTCACTATTTCAAATTTTAAGATTAGAATTAAAAAAAGGACGCATACACAGTCGCTGCCACGCGTCCCCTACCCATGGAAGATAACAATACACATTGAAACAGATGCCAACTCACTCGCTGCAGTGTCGACCAGCACTCCTCAAGCGTTCGCTCGCTGATGCTCTGCCCTGACCGCGCTTGTTGCTGCGTGAAAAAAAATAAACTAATCAGATTCGAGTTTGCGAATTCCGATGAAGTGTCTAAAACCCTTAGTAAGAAGTTCTGTTCCATTTTTGAATCGCTGATCCTTATGTTTTTTATTGTGATCAGTCAGTCGTATCTATGGCCAGTGTAACCAATAAAATCTATTGAAAAGTATGGAAAAGCGCCATTCCAATTTGTGCTTAGCAATTTACATTTACTTACTAAGAATTCTAGACAATACATATTATGTGAATTTAATCAGTCAAAAAATAATAAAAGCATAGTTAATTCAACTGTGAATAGCATATTTTAATAGTGAGAGAAAACTAAGCAAGAAAAGAAAAAAGATTGTTAATTTGATATTTATTCGGGTTATGAATAATAGTGAGCTTCATATATGAAATAACTGTAAAATAATCATAAAGAGCTAGTGAAATAATAGAAAATGAAAGTAGAAACTAAATGTAAAAATAAAGCTTCTATTCTAAAATTGTAGCACTATGAAAACTCTTTCAGTTGAATTAGATTTTATATTTAAATAAAATACTCGGGGGTTCAATCAAAATTGTCAATTATATCTTTAAAAAGGCATTAACAGAGATCTTATTTCAATCATGAAATTCACGTTTCAATTCCAAATTCAAAAGCCTGAGAGTTTCTTATGAAGTTCTGAGTTTTCACAGCAAAAAGGTTGTAAAGAAGGTGAAAAGAAAGAAAACAATAATTACATCAATATTGAGGCTATTCAGGAAATTTACCAGAGCGAAGGGCAACATGGTGTTACGATCACCGATCGGAGCGTCCCCTGTTGGCGACTGCTGCTGCGGCTGCGTGCGCAAATAATACAACATTAGTATCTAAAATCATACATTTGAAAATAGAATAAATTTTTTTAAGAATTCCAAATTTAAAATTCATTGTCACTCATTTTAATTTTGACTCAACATCTTTTTTTTTTCGTAATGAAGAAAAAGGTTTACTTACCTAAACGAGTTTTAAATTTGGAATTCGAGGTTCAAGCTTAATCTTTATGATGTGTTAGATATTTTTTGTTATAACCGAAGCAATTTTATTGATATCAAATACAAGCAATATTAAAGTTAGAAAACCCTGTAATTAGTAAAACATAAACAACACTTACCCACTACGGGACCAAAAACTACACAACACTTCGTGCACATGCTGTTAACCAATGGTTAAAAAAACGAATATAAAATCACTACGTCCGTTACAATTAAGCCCAATGTCCACTATAAGTATAAAACCCTTTTTTATATTTTTTTAATGGAATATAGTTTGATAAACGTCACTTGTATTTGATTTTAGAATAAGTGTCTCAAACATAACCCGGAAGAATAAAGAAGAAACAAGACCTTATTTCCTAATCGAGGATTCTTTATCCGTTTTCTTTTTTCAAATCACGCAAATAATTAAATATTGTTTAAAAAAACCTTAGACTGAAGTTAAGCGAAATCTTTCATTAGAAATATGTATTAGATTTCAATTTCAAAGTCCTGTAGACATTCTACTTTTAAATCTTCAAATGATAACAAGTGGACAAAGTCTTAGCAACCAAAAAACATTAAGCGGACCTTAAAAAAAATAACGGTTTAGTAAAAAAAAGACATCACGACATAGAGAGTTAAAAAAATTATTTACATCGATATTATTGAGTGATGATAGTAAATTTACCAGCGCAAATGGTACGAGTGATCGCTCGCTCATCGTCGAGTCGGCTGAAGGTGATTGTTGTTGCTGCTGATCCCCAGAAAGCGTGAAAAAGAGACACATTTCGATATAAAATAATATAATTTTGACGTAAAAATGCGCATACATTTTGATCACCTAGAAATTTTATGAACGCATTATCGAGGGATACGGTGTCCGTATGCGGAACTCTCACCTATAACTTACCTATGTTACATGGGCTATACTTGATATAGTCCTTCGTTATATTATTTTGCTCTATTTTATTTATTGTAAAAACTTGCGTCAATAACTAGGTATTATGATTCATAATTCTGCTGAAGAAGTATTTTTGTATAATAACATACACGCAACCATGACATGTTTTTGCAATGTCAAAGAGAACATAGTAACGCCTATCTGTCATTTTAACAAGTAGAAAAAGTGACTATTATTTTGATAGTAAACCCTTGACTCAACAATAAAATTAATAAATCAAATTTTAATTAACAATCCTTCAAAAAACTAAACCACAAAAGCGCAGTTATGAACCGTTAAATCTCGATTTTAGAAAAAAATCTATGAATACCGAATCAAAACCGGTTCGTTATTCAAACAGAAAAGTTCTAAAAACAAAAAAAAAGATTCGCAACAAATAACTGTCAACACCCCTTCAGTGAAACAAAGCGGTAGAAAAAAAAGAATTAAAAATAAAATGATCGCGGCCCTAATCCGGTGCGCCGTGGGAAACGCAAGGTGAACGTATCCAAAACTAATTTAAAATGTAATATTCTTTCGTCTGTTGTTTAAATTTTGAATTAAGAAAGTTATTACTATTCCTCTTTTTTATTACAACTGCCTGAAATGCATTTTCCGTTTTTAAACTTAGTACAAAATTGACTGTACTTTTGTTTAGGCATAGAAATAAGACATTAGTTTTTAGTGCATTTTTAGTGTATGAAATGAAAATTAGCTTTAATGTAAACTATTGTTATTATTTAATTTGTACTAATAAGAAATTAGGTTAGATTTTTATAAGATATAGATAAATACAATTTAGAAATATTTTTGAACGTTAGAATTTAAGTTCAAATAAATAATAGAACAACATTTTCTTGCGCCAAAAGCACTTATATTTTTGATGAGTTTTGCCGTTGAGACAATTACATAATCATCATACCATAAAGCTATTCAGTCAGTTCTCAATAAATATGTTTTTGATACAAAAAACCACCGGACCGGCCGTCAAAAATAAAATAATCATAAGCCATATGCTCAAAACAAACAGTCGTTGAAAAATAAAAAAGTAATCGACATCGCCGACAAGTTGATCACAGGTAATACAGAAATAATAGAATTATCACAGATTATTGTAATTTACATATCCTTTATAATACCGGATGCAACATAAGGACACAAAAAAACGATTTAATAATAAGTTTGACGCAAGGACCTTAACCCTTTCTTGTGTTAACAAAAGCTTTACAATATGTTGCCTTGGCTCGTCTTTTTTTAAATTATAAGGAAGGGATCATTCAAATTTAGAACGGGTTTTACCTCAAGTAATCTGAGGTCAGTTGATCAAGAATGTTTGGACAAGATAGACGTGATTTCCAAACATTTTTGTATTTATTTGAACGCGTGAGTTTACAAGTTGTTGTTTATAGTGATGAGTGAAATTGTTCTACTCATAGTGTCAGGACTCGGTATGAACATTTCAGTGTCTAACTTCAGGTAAGTTTTCACGGCGGTCTTGCCGACGGAGCGGCAAGTAATTTGGGGAATGTTAAACGATTTGACTATGTCTTTTAATAGTGAGACTAAATTTTTCTTTAAGAATTAGAAATTAGAATTTGTCACACCTATTTAGTAATTTAATGATGAATTTAAATTATGTTAATGTTCTGTTGTTATCATTTAAAATTTGGAAAACTTTGCTGTAGTATTCACAACCCTTAGAAAACCTGTTTCACTAACCTAAGAAATCGGAAAAGCCACTCACCTGAATTTCATTAACCAGTTTCTCAGTCATCATCTTGTGGTCTGGTGTCGCGGGCGGCTGCGGCGTTGGAGGCGCGGGGCCTGGTTGGTTGTGGGGCTCCGCCAGCTGATCCTGGCCGGGAGAGCCAGGCCGGCTTCTGTTCCAGAAGTCCTGCATCTTGAAGTGCCTCTGCGCCTCAGCCGCTTGCTGCAATGTTGGTATGTGGAGAGATAAGGGAGCAGCGCGAAGGTCTAGCGCGCTGCCTCCTGCGGAAGCTTCATTGTTGCCGTCGGCTGCTGTCATCTTGAAGGAGTTCTGCAACCAGCTGGCCACAAAGTTATCCTCCTCCTTAGGAGGATCGAGGAGCCTCGGGAACGGCGGCGCGGCGCTCGGCTCGAAGGCGCCCTCGCCGCCGACTTGCTCGCCTTCCTCCGCTATTTTTGGAACTTTGGCCTCCCTCGGTGATCCCTCCTCTATCGCTTCCGTCTTCCGATACTCATGGAGGTCCCTGTACCTCTCCTGCAGCGCTAGGGATATGTTCTCATTGAAGTATTTCAACATTAATTCCAGTTTCGGACGAATCGTCACAACGAGGACATGCGATCGCTCGCGGCTCTTTTAATCACACTCTTTTCGTACTCCGGTCCGATGTCTTCGGCGGTACCGCGGATCTGCAAGACAACAATCTCTTTAGAGAAAGAGCGCGACGCGACGAAACCGAAAAAAAAAATTCGCCAAAAGTTATCGCGACGTTTCTATTTTATTTTTTTTCGCGGCCGAGACACCCCCGGAAAAGCGAAGTCGAGTCGTGGAAAGCGGAAACGAGACCTTCTTGAGACGCGGGCGGGCGACGACTAACTTCTTGGTGGAAAACTTGAGCGTCGCGACGCTTTCTTGCGGGGTGGGGCGGACGCGCGCGCCAGCCGAAGACGCCGGTCCAACTAGCAAGACGCGGCGCCGCCCCCGCCGCCTTAGACGTAGCCAAGAACATCCCCACCGACGCCGGGCGCACGCGCCCCGCGTTTTTTCCGCGGAAAAATGCGTCCGGTCAAGGAAAAGACGCGCGGCCGGCAGCAGGCGGCCGGCGTGTGAGCGCCGTGGCCCCGCGCGCCCCGCACGCCCCTGCTGCCCGCTCGGACACGATTTCCCAAAAACGCATGACGGACCACTCGGACTACGGCCGAAATAAGAACTATTAAAAAGGGCGCTAAGGCCGCCGCGGGGTGGTCGCCCCTCTCGCTCGCCCGACCCCGTTTCTATCCCACCCTTGCATGCGAGAACGGGACGAGTAGAGCTCCCCATTTTTTTCTAAGCCGCTATTAGTGAGGGAGGAAATGAAAAAGAATCGGTTTCTTTGTGATTTTTTCTTAATGACGTCGGTCTCGCTCGCACTTACTGGTTTAGTATAACGCTGTTTCAGGTGGAGTTTTTAAGCATTTCTTTTCAACGCCTCTTTTACTATTGTGTTTTTTTTAATGTTCAGGCGGGGCTTAGCTTATGGGGTATTAGCCAACGGTGTTATGGAGATTTTGTTTTTTCCCGTTTTTTACCTAAAGTTGGGGAAATAAGTTCCGTAAGTTTTTTTCGCTTTCTTTGTAAACTCTTTTCTTACTTTTATACCTAAAGTTGTTTGACCCGCCCAAGGACATTTTTGTGATACGTTTTCTTTTCAGTTGCTACGTAGCGATTTAAACTGGCAAATCTTTTAGAATGTTTTTGTTTTTGTCATAGAAATAAGTGTTTATACAAAAGTCTAAGGTCGCGTTCGCACCCTCGCGCTGTCGTAGAGTTTTCTCGGCAAACTTTCTAATCGCTACCCCACGGTAGATGGCGTACCGTGCTACGAAAACCGTCGTAGCCACGAGTTTTTCATTGTTTTCTTTAATTTAGTGTCTATTTTTTTTATTAAAAATGCGTAATTTTAGTTCTAACATTATTTATTTATGTAATTTTTCAAAAGTACGCCAGTAATCAATTATATAAAAATCATGAAATTCTTTCTAGACATAAAAAGCTAATGAAGAAAGTGTGTTGTAATAATATCTGAACTTATTACGATTTAATGCTAATAATAAGTCTGTTTAGATTGTAATTTATAACGTTATATCTAATTTCAGTAATTCAGGAACTGGTGTAGTATTATTTTATCACTGCATGAAGAGCAACCATTATTATGCTTTACGTTACATGTATTTTCTTATCTGTAGAAGGATACATTTTTTTTATGTTTAATACTTTTTTTAATAAAAACTGTTTAGTATATTTTTAAGGTTTCAACGTATTCTGGCGATTGTAGCGCCGTTCTATTTAATGTTTAGTACCTAACCTACTAGCCAAAATCTTTTTATTCTAGAGATATTTTTTAATTCCTTGTTTTCTTAATTGAATTATTTTGTTGGTAGGTAACGTAAAAATAAAACGTCTCATTTTGAGAGTAAGTAAAATCAAAAGAGTTTAAATATGTAGGTAAGAGTTATGACCAACAGTTCATGTATCAAAATCAGACCAAAAAAGGTAATACAAAAATTTTTTTTACAAAATTGTATTTGGTTGAACAAAGTACTATATTATTTTTAAACCTAATGTAATGTGATGTCAATCTTGCTAGTAAATTCAATGCATTAATGTAAAATGATAGGGTGTTTTTTAAAAATAAATTATTCAAATTTTACACTTGTTTTATTTTCCATTATCCAAAAAAAAATCTCAAATTTTGACATGATAGTAAACAAATCTGTTACGAGTAATTTTCACACAATATTTTAGTTCGGGAAAATTACCGCAAGAGGCGCTTCCACGCTGACCTGAAATTTGAGAAGGATTTTAAAGCTCGCACTAGACCAAGAACTGTCCAATAGACACTTTTTTTTATCATAAGTGATCAGTAAACTGTTCCTATTCTTTAACAAGTCTGCCTAACCTTCGTAGAACACGCGTGATGGTACATAACAAATGCCTTTTTCATAGTATTTAATTACAGTACAAAGCCCGCCCACGGCACATAAAGATTATCAACATCTCATTAGCGAGTAAGACAATGTATAATGACATAACTAGGAGGGGCAGAGGAGTGACGACCAGGGGAGTGACGTACCAGGGGAGTGACGGACCATGGGAGTGACTTTTCACGGTAAGTGGCCACGGAGGTGGTTAGAAAAATTACCGGCTCTGTTGATGTATGATGTCTTTATTTTGAATGATTTGATGTGATTGTGTGTTGTATTGTATGATTGTATGGCGTTGGTAATTTTAGGTTATGTTTAATTTATACGTCGATGTTATTATCATATGATAATTAATTCTTAGTGACATATTTTGTAATATTTATCATTAATTACCAACGTGGCAATGCTGTCAGCCTTCTGAACACGGTCCCCACAACCGAGATCAATGCGGAGGAATACTATGACGCCTAACTTAATGTAAATATTTGACTTTTTATTTTACCTTTGTATATATTTTCAATTTATTTTCCATTGTAAAATTATAATATTTCTTTAGTGTTTTTAAAATAAATAAATAAACTTTATCATTAATGCATTGAAATAATCATCTATTTAAATATAATCTTTTGAAAACATAAAATTGTTTCACTGTGGCACTAAAATTAGGTTCTTGAATTTAAAGTTAAAATGGAAAAACAACAGGAAAAATCTGACTTTAAAAAAAATTACCACATAATTTAAGTGTTAAATATTTTTATCAAGTATAGAAATGACTTCGATAAGAACCAGAATCTATGGTTCATGAAAATGTCGAAAGGTTCTTACAGAGATCCGCACGGCTCCCCATTTAAAAGAGTAGAAGGGTGCGTTTCTATGTTGGGTTCTTATCGAAACATGGTTCGTATAGAAGTTGGGGTACTTGTGTTAAATTGAATTATTTGCTACGTTGCGTTGGTGAAGAAAAAACGAATGAAAATTGAACAGAAATATTGAGTAAACATTTATGTTAATGAATTTTAATTCCTCCTTTGGGACAGTCAAAGGGTTTGTTTAAGTAAGATTTTATGTTATCATGGTTCGTATAGAAGTCGGGGTTCTCACTTTAGTGTTCAAAACTTAAACTTGAACCCTAATATCTTTAGTAAAATATTAAGACTGGAATTTTTCTTCTGAATTTTCCAAAATATTGCTAAATTCAAATTTCTTTTAATACAAAAAAATATGCAAATATTGAATGTCTATAGTAAAATTGTCTATCCAAGCAATTCTTAAATACATATTGAATTATCTAAGCATACTTGAAAGCTCTACACTACTACTCTTCAAGTGTATGTTCCAATTTCACTAACATGTTAAACTCAAGGTTATCCCTAAGCAACTGCTTTCAATCTCTCCATCCCGATCAAACATTGAATGAGGTAGAGAGATGCAAATACGGGTTTAACAGTAGATTAAGAGGTCTGGTGAAATCGGGGCTTAATCTCCAGTACCACGTGTTCCGTTATTTCTCCACCCACGTCTTGGCTCAAACAGTGTTTGCTCTTTGCGGGATCAATCTTGTGACCTTAAATAAAGGATTTTACTATTGTTGTCCAGGTCAATGTATAAGCTTTTACAATAAACTTCCTTTAGACGCAATAGAATTATCGATAGGTAAATTTAAAAAATATGTTAAAATTAGATTATGTCAAAAAGCTTACTACAGTATTTCAGTCTACATGAATGTATTTGGAAATGAATTGCTCTTCTTATGTGACTTTTATATGCACTTTTATATTGTTATATTTTTCATTTTAAAAAGATGGTGCACGTGAGTTTCTCACCAGCTCTTCTCATAATGCAATACCCATCGGAGCTGGTACTTGGATTGATTTTAATTCGATTCTAAACAGTTTGATTGAAATTAATCTGAGCCCCGGTTATTCAAATCATTGTAATTAGTTTAATTGAGTATTATTTATGATTTATTTTTATATCATTTTTTGTAATGTTTTGACGTGTTCAAGCGCCTCCTGGGGCCTATGAAAATAAATGATTTGAATTTTGATCGGAATTGCCGGCATTGTCCAGGAATTTTGCGTCTTGTCCCCGTGTCATTTTTTAAATTGATTTGGCTGTCTATTAATGGCACGCGACGACTGGCTTGCCTGCTGCGTGTCAGCGAGATATCGCCAATGGGTCAAATCTATACATACGTATCATTGTTTACCCAAGTGACTGAATGGCTGACTAATACATCTACTCAGAGCCTAAGCCGCTGGGGCTAGAAATTGGGCATAAAGGCTTACTTGGCATAGGGGAGCACTAAGAAAGGCTTTTTGGAAATGACGGGTTTAGCGGTTATATGAAAGTCCGTCGTTTTTCAAGCTAGAAGCACCGACCTACTAATTACAAAAAAAGAATAAATGTATTTTTTTTATATACAGCGAACGAACATGTTGTCCACCTGATGGTAAGTGGAGTATGGACATCAACAATCCACCAAAGCAGATTATAAATGCGTCGCTGCAGCTGAGGACTACGGTGTTATGCCTCATGTGCCAGTAATTTCATGGCCTGATCTCACCACCAAACCGGAACACAGTAATGGAAGCACTTTAACACACAAGCAGGTTAAAGGTGAGACGGTGGTGCTGCCGCCCTCGAGCTCATTCACAAGAGCTTTACCACCAGTAAATGTATTTCTATATCGGGGTTTTCTAAATTTTATTTCTAAACTTTAAGTGAGTAGTAAGTTTACCCAAAATAATTAATAGATGGCGCTGTGCATATTTTGGTAACGGGTAGTGCCCTGTAGGGAAAATATGGTTCTAAGTTTAAGTAACTCATTATAATAGACCACATTTGCAGAAAAATACTAGTGTTACGTACATGAAAACAAGTGAATGAGTAACTAACTTAATATTCTAAGACTTGAAGAGTATCGGGTCGTCAATTGAACATCAACAGACGCACAAACAAATAATAATATGAATTAAACAATGAATCGACCGCATACTGACCCTACGTTTAAGGGAACTCGCTACAATGGACGCAAGTTACGGGCAATTGAATGACAGATGCAAAATGAGAGTTGTAAGTGTTTAGAATAATTTGTATACTACCAGTACTACTACTAAGCAGCGATAGCCGTGTGGGAGACCGTAGGACTGCTAAGGCAAAGGTCTCGAGTTCGACCACGGCACACACCTCTGTCAATAAATCTTTAAGATTCGTCTGTATTTGTCATATAAATTATCTCTCGCTAACGGTGAATCAAAACATCATGAGGAAACTTGCATGCCTCAGAGGGCCTAAAAAGTGCTGAATGTTAGTGTGAAGTCTACCAAACCGCTCTTGGCCAGCGTGGTAGACTAGCCTAACCGTTTTCATCATAAGAAGAGGCCCGAGCCCAGCAGTGAGAAGTGTATTAGATACAGGACTGCTATAATGTATACTGCTAATACTTTTATAATACTAACTTGAACGGTAAAATTTAATGTGAATAGTTAATACCTGTAGCATTTTTAGTTTTAAATTATTTATCACAGAAATAAGTGGTAATACAATACTTGAGCTAGATACCAGTAAAATAGTAAGAGAAACTAAAAGAACACGAATTTGAATTTGATAAAAAATAGAGTCTAACGATTTGCTATAGATTAAGTATTTGCAGTGTGACATTAAGATCTGTAAACTTAAATTAGATAATATGTTAGTAAAATAAGTTAGGAAAGAAAAAAAAGAAGAAAGACTAATTGACTCTTCACGTGACCAGAAGGCGGGTTTCTACTTTGGACAAAGGATCAGCATTGCCATACAACGTGGCAATGCCGCCAGCCTTCTGGGCACGTTACCTGCGGTCGACATTATGACATTTGTATTATTATTTTATTTGATGTACCTATATATTATATTTGATTGACGACCGGATGGCGGAGTGAGTAGTGTACTTGCCTGCGACGCCGAGGTCATGGGTTCGATTCCCACTTAAGATAAATCTTTGTGTGTATGAACATGGGGGTTTGACTTAGTCTGGGTGTTTCTATGTATAATAAGTATGTATTTACAAAAGAAAAGTATATAATAATATGTATTAGTATCAGTTATTCCAGTACCCATAGTACTACAAGCTCTGCTTAGTTTGGGACTAGATGGCGTTGTGTGTGAGTTGTGAAATATTTATTTATTATTATTATTATTATTATATTATTAGGAAAATATTTAGTTTTCACGTATAGTAAAATAATAAAATATTTCCTTAGTATTTCTTTATATTACCCCATTTTCCTAGCCTAATCAACTAATATATCAATCCAGTCACTCTTCAGATATCCTTAAAACGTATCTCAAAAACAAATATACTAAAAGTGGGACTAATTAGTGAAACATAGAAAGTAATAAAACGAAGGTGTAATAGATCTATCGAAGATACAGGCAGACCGATTTATATGGGCTATCCTAGGGTTGGCATGAAGCAAAATACATTTTACTATAGGTACAGATACTATGTGAGTGTTAGACACCTATGCCTTACCCTTCTTGAGAAAAAAAGAGTGATGTTATGGTAGAAACTGATGTATTATTTGTCTTGAACGATAAGAACTGCTGAGAAAAACTCAAAAACAAATAAGTAACGGAATAAATAGGCAGGTCCACCTGTATTCCTACAATAAAACTGGGGAAACCGCAAGAGATAGAGATTACCAGAAACAGGGTATTGGATGCTAAAAACTCTAAATCAGGTCGTGTAAAACCTTGGTTAGTGAAACTGGCTGAGCTAGGACATCTTTTGGTTGATGGACATATGGATTTGATCACTTGTTTTGTATGGCGTGCAAGAGCGGCGCTCTTCGAAATTTGGCAGTGGTGAACGGCCGACGATGACACCTACGGTTGGCTGATTGCTCTGAGCCGTAAGTGTACAAAATAAATCATCAGCAAGTACTAGGAATCCGAGTATTACCTTTTAAAAACCTCTTTTGTAAAGCGTGGCAGCCCTTTTAGCTTGGCTGTTTTAAACGAACGTTATCTTCTAGCCTCTGGTAAAATATTTCACTCGAGTGAATAGTATTTTTAATGGAGATTTTATAAATTAGTTAACTGTATTTTAGTACAGCATTTTAAGATACAACATGTAATTAATAGTTACTAAACAACTTTTTTCAAAAGTGTAATAAGTACCTATAACACTTATTTAAGTATGATCTGTATTGCATGTCATATAATAAAATTTGGTGGACTTCACAAATTTGTAACAACAATGTAAATATATAAAAAAAAATAATCACTAAATCATTCGTCTATATGTATATTTAGATGAAATCATGAGATTATTTTGGTAAAATAATACATACATAATCAATAAATTATAAGTTTCAATTATATTAATGAAATTAGTACAGTGAAATATGGTTTCATGAAGCAATTGACAGTGAATTATGAAAAAAATATTTACGGTATTATAATACGGAATTTTTAGAGATTTCTCAAATTTTGACAAAAATTCGATTCGGTAGATCCTATTATTTTCAAATTAAAGAATAATCACTGAAATTATGATGAAAGTAGAAACAAAAAACTAACACTTGAATACACAGGATAATTCCAGATAAATCTTAACAACTGTTAATAAAATAAAACGGTCTTAAAATGATGAGAACATTGTGGATCGCTCGCTACGACAGCTGTTCGACGGCCATTGTTACTTTTATATTAACTTGCATAATATCCGGCGTATCGCACATACATACATATATGTAATGTTATGTATATCATTGAGATTGATCGACGATGATACATGAGTGCACGGTTGGCGTAGTGGTAAGAGCAGTCGCCTCGGCGCTTTCGACTGCGCTGGTGTTGTGGGTTCAATTCCCACTCGGGACAAATCTTTGTGTGATCCACAAAGATTTATTTTGACTCTAGGTATGCTTTGTGTGTGCGAAATATAATTATGTTTAAAAACACCCCCGTGACACAGGAGTATTCTTAGTGCGGGCGTCGTTTTTAAAAAAAAAAACATCGATGTCAAGCTAATAGACTAGCTTATTAAATACTTTTTAAGGTTCTGTACTAAGAACAGGTTCTGTACGAAGAAGATAGAAGGAGTCAATGGGACTTGTGTGTTTCATGACAAACTTGGCCGAGTTGAACTACATAAATCATAGTATAACATCAGTACTATAGTACCTAGAAAGGTGTTGTAGTGGTGTATAATACCCACTTTTCACCTTCAAGTTTAGGTTCCATGTAGGTAGACTAGTGGTAGAGCTATGTTATTCTCTTCTCTTTATAACCATCTTTAGCTACATAATGTTGTTTTAGTTACCAAAACTTACACATAGAATTATTGTCAAAAAACAAACAAATATTGTATGAATTATTTGAAAAGATGGCGCACATGAGTTTCTCACCAGCTCTTCTCATGATGCAATACCCATCGGAGCTGGTACTTGGATTGATTTTAATTCAAATCTATAAGTTGAATTAATGTCATTCTAAGCGCCGGTGTCAAATCATTTTATTACAATAAGTATTATAATTTAGTTAGCTAAGTTTTATTTTAATTTTATATTTTTTGTATTTTGATGTTTGTTTTGACGTTTCAAGCGCCCCTTGGGGCCCATGGAATTAATTGATTTGATTTGATTTGTAAACGAGTTTGAGGGCGGCAGCACCACCGTCTCACCTTTAACCTACCGCCAAATGGTAGTGCTTTCATTACTGTCCGGTTTGGTGGTTAGATCCGGCCCTAAAATTACTAGCATATGAGGCATTATACCGTAGTCTTTAGCTGCAGCGACGCATCTACAATCTGCTTTTGTGGGTTTGTTGATTGATGTTCAAGGTCTGTACTCCACGTACCATCAGGTGGGCTACACGTTCGTTTGCTGCAGGAGTAGATTTATTCATAAAAGCGCTACACACTCCTAATAAATTATATCAAATCAAATATTTTTAAAGGCGAATATTTGTTAGTACCAACCTAATATTCATTACAGTTATAAATATTTAATTTCTATTGTATCAAAAAATGATAAAACGATACGTCAGCTGGTTCGTTTCCCGCGCAAGTAATATAGGGGTGTGTTATTGTTTAAAAGTAAGAAATAATCTGACTCAATCAAAATTGAAAAATGAGTTATTTATATTTGCCGCGGGTTCGATTCTCGGTCAAGTAAAGTCTACTATAGTCTATGCATAAACATTCCCAATGATAAAACATATTATACATCTAAGGACTACAGTATTATACCTTTTCGACCGACTTCAAATAAAGGAGGAGGTTCTTAATTTGATAGTATTTTTTTTATGTTTGTTTGCCGATTGCTCGAAGACGCCTAGACCGATTTAAGAAATTCTTTTTTTGTCTGCAAGAGTATACTTGTCATGTGGTCCCATTTTCGTCAGGTTACGATCTGATGATGAGATCCTAGAGAAATCTAGGGCAACCTTTAAATTTTAATTAAGGCTTCTATATTACCTAAAGTTACTCAGATATTTGCAGGCAGCATTTCATGTGCTGCGCTGATGCTGGAAGGTACAACTCCTCAACGTTTAGGATTACGGGTATAATTCTTTAAATATAGGCGTCTAAAGGCCATTTACTGTATTCTAACTAGTTATACACAGATGAGGCGAGACGTTCAATATTATTTAAGTATTGCCTACGCTTTAGTGCATTATTTGTTATTGAAGTCGTTTTTTTTTTTTTGGAAATTGATTGACAATAATATCAGAGCGTAATGTCATCACCAAATCGAAACATAATTATCTAAGCACCAGGATTAAGCGGCAGGTTAAAGGTGAGACAGCGCTGCTTCCCAGAGCATTCACAAGAGCCAGATTGAACCAGGTTCTTGAATTTAAAGTTAAAATCTGAAGTTGGAAAAACAACAGGAAAAATCTGACTTTAAAAAAAATTACCACATAATTTTTAAACTGCCAAATTTTAAGTGATAAATATTTTTATCAAGTATAGAACTGACTTCGATAAGAACCAGAATCTATGGTTCATGAAAATGTCGAAAGGTGCTTACAGAGATCCGCACGGCTCCCCGAGTAGACGGGTGCGTTTTTAAGTCGGGTTCTTATCGAAACATGGTTCGTATAGAAGTTGGGGTACTTGAGTTGTGTTAAATTGAGTTATTTGCAACCTTGGTAAAGAATAAACGAAATTGAACAGAAATATTGAGTAAACATTTATGTTAGTGAATTTTAATTCCTCCTTTGAGACAGTAAAGGGTGCGTTTAAGTAAGATTTTATGTTATCATGGTTCGTATAGAAGTCGAGGTTCTCACTTAAGTGTTCAAAACTTAAACTTGAACCCTAATTTCTTTAGTAAAATATTAAGACTGGAATTTTTCATCTGAATTTTCCAAAATATTGCTAAATTCAAATTTCTTTTAATACAAAAAAATATGCAAATATTCAATGTCTATAGTAAAATTGTCTATCCAAGCAATTCTTAAATACATATTGAATTATCTAAGCATACTTGAAAGCTCTACACTACTACTCTTCAAGTGTATGTTCCAATTTCACTAACATGTTCAACTCAAGGTTATCCCTAAGCAACTGCTTTCAATCTCTCCATCCCGATCAAACATTGAATGAGGGAGAGAGATGCAAATACGGGTTGAACAGTAGATTAAGAGGTCTGGTGACATCGGGGCTAAATCTCTAGTACCACGGGTGCCGTTATTTCTCCACCCACGTCTTGGCTCAACCAGTGTTTGCTCTTTGCGGGATCAATCCTATGACCTTAAATAAAGGATTTTACTATTGTTGTCCAGGTAAATGTATACGCTTTTACAATAAACTTCCTTTAGACGCAATAGAATTATCGATAGGTAAATTTAAAAATATGTTAAAATTAGATTATGTCAAAAAGCTTACTACAGTATTTCAGACTACATGAATGATAATAGTATTTGGAAATGAATTGCTCTTCTTATCTGACTTTTATATGTACTTTTATATTGTTATATTTTTCATTTAAAAAGATGGTGCACATGAGTTTCTCACCAGCTCTTCTCATAATGCAATACCCATCGGAGCTGGTACTTGGATTGATTTTAATTCGATTCTAAACAGTTTGATTGAAATTAATCTGAGCCCCGGTTATTCAAATCATTTTAATTAGTATTATTTATGATTTATTTATATAATTTTTTGTAATGTTTTGACGTGTTCAAGCGCCTCCTGGGGCCTATGAAAATAAATGATTAGATTTTTTTTTTTTGTTCTTAGCTTTGCCAGATAGCCGGAATTTCCGGGATTGTCCAGGAATAAAGCGTCTTGTCCCCGTGTCATTTTTTAAATAGATTTGGCTGTCTATTAATGAGCGGCACGCGACGACTGGCTGGCCTGCTTCGTGTCAGTGAGATATCGCCAATGGGTCAAATCTATACATACGTATCATTGTTTACCCAAATGATTGAATGACTGACTAATACATCAACTCAGAGCCTAAGCCGCCGGGGCTAGAAATATGGCATGAAGGCTTACTTAGCATAGGGGAGCACTAAGAAAGGCTTTTTGGAAATGACGGGTTTAGCGGTAATATGAAAGTCCGTCGTTTTTCAAGCTAGAAGCACGGAACTAATAATTACAAAAAAATAATAAATGTTTTTTTTTTATACTACACCCATAGCGAACGAACATGTTGTCCACCTGATGGTAAGAGGAGTACAGCCCATGGACATCAACAATCCACAAAAGCAGATTATAAATGCGTCGCTGCAGCTGAGGACTACGGTGTTATGCCTCATGTGCCAGTAATTTCAGGGCCTAATCTCACCACCAAACCGGAACACAGTAATGGAAGCACTACTATTTGGCGGCAGGTTAAAGGTGAGACGGTGGTGCTGCCGCCCTCGTTCTCATTCACAAGAGCTCTACCACCAGTGAATGTATTTCTATATCGGGGTTTTCTAAATTTTATTTCTCAACTTTAAGTGAGTAGTAAGTTCACGCAAAATGATTAATAGATGGCGCTGTGCTTATTTTGGTAACGGGTAGTGCCCTGTAGGGAAAATATGGTTCATAGTTCAAGTAACTCATTATAATAGACCACATTTGAAGAAAAATACTAGTGTTACGTACATGAAAACAAGTGAATGAGTAACTAACTTAATATTCTAAGACTTGAAGAGCCGGGTCGTCAATTGAACATCAACAGACGGACAAACAAATAATAATATGTATTATACAATGAATCGACCGCATACTGACCCTACGTTTAAGGGAACTCGCTACAATGGGCGCAAGTTACGGGCGATTGAATGACAGATGCAAAATGAGAGTTGTAAGTGTTTAGAATAATTTGTATATTACCAGTACTACTACTAAGCAGCGATAGCCGTGTGGGAGACCGTAGGACTGCTAAGGCAATGGTCTCGAGTTCGACCACGGCACACACCTCTGTCAATAAATCGTTAAGATTCGTCTTTTCGAATGTATGTATTTGTCATATAATTTATCTCTCACTAACGGTGAAGGAAGAACCGTGAGGAAACCTGCATGCCTGGGAGTGCCTAAAAACTACTCGCGGGTAGTGTTAAGTCTACCAATCGTGGTGGACTCTGGCGTCACCCTTCTCATCATGAGAAGAACCCGAGCCAAGCAGTGGGACATGTATTAGATACAGGGCTGCTATTATGTATACTGCTAATACTTTTATTATACTAACCTAAACAGTAAAATTTTGATCAAAAGTTAGTAACTGTACCAAATAAAGTTCTAAATTATTTATTTTAGAAATAAGTAGTAATCCAATACTTGAGCTAGATACCAGTTAAATAGTAAAGAGAAACTAAAATAACACGAATTTTAATTTGATCAAAAATAAAGCATGCATTAATTTATTTTTATCCACACCAAGTCCTATTTAATAAAGATGACAATACAACAACTTAGTCAAATTTTGAATCAAGAATATGAACTTCCAACTCTCTGAGTTCCAACAGCTTGACATAAGTCTAACTATTTGCTATAGATTAAGGTATGTGCACTGTGACATTTAGATCTATAAACTTAAATTAGACAAAATGTAAGTAAAATAATAAAATATTGCTTAAATATTTCTTTTTATTACCTTTTTCCTAGCCTCATCAACTCAATATCTCAATCCAGTCACTCTTCAGATATCCTTAAGACGTATCTCAAAAACAAATATACTAAAAGTGGGACTAATTAGTGAACCATAGAAAGTAATAAAACGAAGGTGTAATAGATCTATCGAAGATACAGGCAGACCGATTTATATGGGCTATTCTAGGGATGGCATGAAGCAAAATACATTTTACTATAGGTACAGATACTATGTGAGTGTTAGACACCTATGCCTTACCCTTCTGGAGAAAAAAAGAGTGATGTTATGGTAGAAACTGATGTATTATTTGTCTTGAACGATAAGAACTGCTGAGAAAAACTCAAAAACAAATAAGTAACGGAATAAATAGGCAGGTCCACCTGTATTCCTACAATAAAACTGGGGAAACCGCAAGAGATAGAGATTACCAGAAACAGGGTATTGGATGCTAAGAACTCAAAATCAGGTCAGTTAAACCTTGGTTAGTGAAACTGGCTGAGCTAGGACATCTTTTGATTGGTGGACATATGGATTCGACCACTTGTTTTGTATGGCGTGCAAGAGCGGCGCTCTTCGAAATTTGGCAGTGGTGAACGGCCGACGATGACACCTACGGTTGGCTGATTGCTCTGAGCCGTAAGTGTACAAAATAAATCATCAGCAAGTACTAGGAATCCGAGTATTACCTTTTAAAAACCTCTTTTGTAAAGCGTGGCAGCCCTTTTAGCTTGGCTGTTTTAAACGAACGTTATCTTCTAGCCTCTGGTAAAATATTTCACTCGAGTGAATAGTATTTTTAATGGAGATTTTATAAATTAGTTAACTGTATTTTAGTACAGCATTTTAAGATACAACATGTAATTAATAGTTACTAAACAACTTTTTTCAAAAGTGTAATAAGTACCTATAACACTTATTTAAGTATGATCTGTATTGCATGTCATATAATAAAATTTGGTGGACTTCACAAATTTGTAACAACAATGTAAATATATAAAAAAAAATAATCACTAAATCATTCGTCTATATGTATATTTAGATGAAATCATGAGATTATTTTGGTAAAATAATACATACATAATCAATAAATTATAAGTTTCAATTATATTAATGAAATTAGTACAGTGAAATATGGTTTCATGAAGCAATTGACAGTGAATAATGAAAAAAATATTTACGGTATTATAATACGGAATTTTTAGAGATTTCTCAAATTTTGACAAAAATTCGATTCGGTAGATCCTATTATTTTCAAATTAAAGAATAATCACTGAAATTATGATGAAAGTAGAAACAAAAAACTAACACTTGAATACACAGGATAATTCCAGATAAATCTTAACAACTGTTAATAAAATAAAACGGTCTTAAAATGATGAGAACATTGTGGATCGCTCGCTACGACAGCTGTTCGACGGCCATTGTTACTTTTATATTAACTTGCATAATATCCGGCGTATCGCACATACATACATATATGTAATGTTATGTATATCATTGAGATTGATCGACGATGATACATGAGTGCACGGTTGGCGTAGTGGTAAGAGCAGTCGCCTCGGCGCTTTCGACTGCGCTGGTGTTGTGGGTTCAATTCCCACTCGGGACAAATCTTTGTGTGATCCACAAAGATTTATTTTGACTCTAGGTATGCTTTGTGTGTGCGAAATATAATTATGTTTAAAAACACCCCCGTGACACAGGAGTATTCTTAGTGCGGGCGTCGTTTTTAAAAAAAAAAACATCGATGTCAAGCTAATAGACTAGCTTATTAAATACTTTTTAAGGTTCTGTACTAAGAACAGGTTCTGTACGAAGAAGATAGAAGGAGTCAATGGGACTTGTGTGTTTCATGACAAACTTGGCCGAGTTGAACTACATAAATCATAGCATAACATCAGTACTATAGTACCTAGAAAGGTGTTGTAGTGGTGTATAATACCCACTTTTCACCTTCAAGTTTAGGTTCCATGTAGGTAGACTAGTGGTAGAGCTATGTTATTCTCTTCTCTTTATAACCATCTTTAGCTACATAATGTTGTTTTAGTTACCAAAACTTACACATAGAATTATTGTCAAAAAACAAACAAATATTGTATGAATTATTTGAAAAGATGGTGCACATGAGTTTCTCACCAGCTCTTCTCATGATGCAATACCCATCGGAGCTGGTACTTGGATTGATTTTAATTCAAATCTATAAGTTGAATTAATGTCATTCTAAGCGCCGGTGTCAAATCATTTTATTACAATAAGTATTATAATTTAGTTAGCTAAGTTTTATTTTAATTTTATATTTTTTGTATTTTGATGTTTGTTTTGACGTTTCAAGCGCCCCTTGGGGCCCATGGAATTAATTGATTTGATTTGATTTGTAAACGAGTTTGAGGGCGGCAGCACCACCGTCTCACCTTTAACCTACCGCCAAATGGTAGTGCTTTCATTACTGTCCGGTTTGGTGGTTAGATCCGGCCCTAAAATTACTAGCATATGAGGCATTATACCGTAGTCTTTAGCTGCAGCGACGCATCTACAATCTGCTTTTGTGGGTTTGTTGATTGATGTTCAAGGTCTGTACTCCACGTACCATCAGGTGGGCTACACGTTCGTTTGCTGCAGGAGTAGATTTATTCATAAAAGCGCTACACACTCCTAATAAATTATATCAAATCAAATATTTTTAAAGGCGAATATTTGTTAGTACCAACCTAATATTCATTACAGTTATAAATATTTAATTTCTATTGTATCAAAAAATGATAAAACGATACGTCAGCTGGTTCGTTTCCCGCGCAAGTAATATAGGGGTGTGTTATTGTTTAAAAGTAAGAAATAATCTGACTCAATCAAAATTGAAAAATGAGTTATTTATATTTGCCGCGGGTTCGATTCTCGGTCAAGTAAAGTCTACTATAGTCTATGCATAAACATTCCCAATGATAAAACATATTATACATCTAAGGACTACAGTATTATACCTTTTCGACCGACTTCAAATAAAGGAGGAGGTTCTTAATTTGATAGTATTTTTTTTATGTTTGTTTGCCGATTGCTCGAAGACGCCTAGACCGATTTAAGAAATTCTTTTTTTGTCTGCAAGAGTATACTTGTCATGTGGTCCCATTTTCGTCAGGTTACGATCTGATGATGAGATCCTAGAGAAATCTAGGGCAACCTTTAAATTTTAATTAAGGCTTCTATATTACCTAAAGTTACTCAGATATTTGCAGGCAGCATTTCATGTGCTGCGCTGATGCTGGAAGGTACAACTCCTCAACGTTTAGGATTACGGGTATAATTCTTTAAATATAGGCGTCTAAAGGCCATTTACTGTATTCTAACTAGTTATACACAGATGAGGCGAGACGTTCAATATTATTTAAGTATTGCCTACGCTTTAGTGCATTATTTGTTATTGAAGTCGTTTTTTTTTTTTTGGAAATTGATTGACAATAATATCAGAGCGTAATGTCATCACCAAATCGAAACATAATTATCTAAGCACCAGGATTAAGCGGCAGGTTAAAGGTGAGACAGCGCTGCTTCCCAGAGCATTCACAAGAGCCAGATTGACAAGAAGAGACCCAATTGTACCCAACACAAACAACTCCCAAACGGGTTAAAACAAAAAAAAATTGTCATTGAAATATCATAACCCTTTCAAAACGAGATGTAACACAACACTAGATAATTCTTTTACCAATTCGCTTTACACTTAACCCAGCAAAAAACGGACCTATTTGACCCGTAAATTTATGCAAATTCGCATCGAATTTCAAAAGGTGTACACCGGTACTAATAACGACAATAATGTCGCCATTTTTTGTTTCTAAATTCAAAAAACAAAAAGCGAAACCGGTTCTTTTAGCCCTTTTGTTGGTTATGGGAACGGGTCATAGACAAGATGGCAAGATAATAGAGTTTTGTTCTTAGACTAGTTTTGTCGTGAGAAAATAATGAAGGGAATGATAGAATGATAGAATAATTATTTAAATCAGACATGATATGTGGGGTGGGCAGGAAGCTTGGTGATGCTTGTTTCGAGATACTAGGCGTACATTTATACTATTTATCTATAACCTGTAAGCGCTTTGAAATTAACCTTAAACTAGGTATGCTAGAGCAAGGTTTGTTTTTTAATTCTTCTAGACTAGACTAATGTAAAAAAAATTGTTTTGTAATAAGAACCGCAATTATTAAAACGCAAAAAAAATGAAACAACTAAAGTTTTATTAACTCAACAAAATAAACTTCTAACATTATGGAAAAATTGCAAATGTATGAAGAATTGCAAAATTCCAAAGTTGACTGGAAAGTTACAAGCGTATTGTATAATAAAGTAGCATTATTATTCCATAATCTATTAGGAACATCGCAAAAATCTAAAAATAGTTTTCCTCGAAAATATCTTGAATTTTCCGGTACAACATTTTTACTCTGAATCTCTGAGAAGCGGCTTTGTGACGATGTCGTTTACACCATAGACAAAGCATCACTCGCTCTTTACACCCAGAATAAGGTCGTCTCCTATCCAAAGAATACTAATAACTTTTTTAGAAACAAAATTAAATTATTCAAAAAGGTTTAAACACAAATTCAACCGTAAAAGAACGATATTAAAAATCAATTAGAAAATCTAACGACATACGTCAGGAATAAAATCTAAATACACACGTCAAATAGACTGGGTTGAAAAAGTCGGGGGCGAAACGACCGGCCTCACGCACCGCGACCTATTTTTAATCATTTTTGGAAGAAGTTGTGAAGGGTTAAGTGGGGCAAATATGGAGACGGCTATTATTAATATGTATGAAACACTCTAGCAGCTATTGAGCTGATGCGTCTAGTGATTTGGAGAATTAGTCCTGTATCTTTTCGAATTAGTATAAGTAATTAAATATTTTTATAGCATTTAGCTTTGCTTAGCAAATTATACTAAGAAACAGTTGAAAAAGATATGGGACCGGCAGGATTTGAACCTACGACCTGCGACGTCACGAAATGATGTATCATACAGTTGAGTAAGAAGCGACCGTAGCTGGATGGCTAAAGCGGCTGCCCGGTGTGCAGTAAGGTCGCAGGTTCAAATCCTGCGGGTCCCATAGATAATATTTTTTAACTGTTTCTTAGTATAAGTATTCGCTGTGGGTGCCATAACAACGTTTGCTAGGAGTCTGTTCCATTTCATGGCAACTCTATTTGGAAGAAAGTGTATTAAAGCTATTTAAACCGACGTGAGGTGACGACATTGTTATTGAGAATACGGGTTACTCACGTTATTTTAGCCAGGATATGCCGACTAGTTTCGAATCTAGTACGTAGATTCATTAACGTAATAGGCATATGCCGGCTAAAATATCGTGAATTCAAATTTAAATTTAAATTCAAATCATTTATTTTCATAGGCCCCAGGAGGCGCTCGAACACGTCGAAACATTACAAAAAATGATATAAAAATAAATCATAAATAATACTAAATTATACTAATTACAATGATTTGAGTAACCGGGGCTTAGATTAATTACAATCAAACTGTTTAGAATCAAATTAAATTCAATCCAAGTACCAGCTCCGATGGGTGAGTAACCCGTATTCTCAACAATAATGCATTAAAGCTTCGATAGCGTCTAACAATTTTTTAAAGAATGGCCTTTTTTATGTTGGTTTACGTTTCTTACATAAATGATTTCAACCGTATTAATATCATAATATCATAACATAATTGTTTGTTAATATTTTATATGTCTCGATCAAACTTCGTCTCTGTCTGCGGTTTGGTGTTTATATTTGTACAAGATGGTATCTATTAGAGTGATAGTATCTATGGTTAACATAACATAACATCACGCCTATATTACCCAGAAGGGTGTAGCAGAGGTGTACAACACCCACACTTCACCTGTTATGTTAAGTCTTAGGATAGGGACTGAGCCTATCGCCACAACTCCGTGCTGCTATTGAGAATTTCCTGACGGATAGTTCACAAATAACACTTTGCCGACCCGGGAATCGAACCCGAGACCGAGAGTGAGCGCATACGCTAACTACTAGACCATCGAAGCAGTATGTTTAATTATATTATATTTAACTACGGTCTCATCTAAATCTTACTGTAATTTACAAGGTTATTGATAAAAAAAATAATAAGTTCAACATTATTACAGGCAAATTATTATTTTTTTTATTGACTGTGGTGGTAACTAATATTAATAAAAAAAAGTAATAATATACTATGTTCTATATTATTATGTTGGTTTGCTACAAAGAGAGAACCGCGAGAACTGTGCGACCGCATTTCAACTATGAATTATAACTTAAGCAATATGATAAGAATACATATTTGTACCTAATGTAAAGTATACATGCTTGCCAAGACCTTTCATTTGATACTAAACACGTCAATATAGTAATATTTTTATTTTTTCATGTTAGAATCTGAATCTGTTAAAGACAATTTTAATAAAATTTATATAGCTTATGTAACCCGGCATATTCTTACAAATATAAAAACACCTCATTCATTGAAATCCGTTCATAAGTTTAGGCGCTACGGTGAAACATATAAACATACATACATAGACTGCAAAAATCATTCTTTCCTTTTGGCTTCGGCGTAGTTGTGTAAAAAGTACACACACACACACAAAATATAGCAGAGCTGAAAAAGCTGCTGTAGTGTGTGCCGTGCTGAGTGAGATAACTCTGACTAAGACAGAAAAGTACGAAAGCATTAAAAGCTATTTGTGGCTATGTCATATACTTAATTATAAAAAAGTAAAGATATAATTTAATTTTATAGTTAGACGCATACTGAATACTTTAAAAAGTACAAAATAAATAAAGCCGTCTCCACACAATACGAAGAACGTTATTGATGTTCGGATTCCGTGCGTGCGGAACACAAACCGTGTTGTGTGTCTGTTTGTGTGATCGATAACTAACGAACAATTGCTTGTTTCAAACAAAAGTATTGTATTTTGTATACGACGTATCTAGCGAACGGGCTTGTAGTCCACCTGATGGTAAGTGGCAATTACAGCTCATAAACGTCCATCCTCAAAAAAAGAGGATTTAAATTTGAGGATTACGATGTTATGCCTTACATGCCTGTAATTTTAAGGCCCTAACTTTACTACCAAACCGCGGAACACTTGTACTATTTGGTGGCAAGGTAAGGTGAGATGGTGAATATGGAGATTGTTCATAAGAGCTTTAGTGGCAGATTATAATCATAAAGAAAATAGAGGTTACTTTTTATGCAATCTTTTGATGGTAAGTGGTAACAAACAGTAAGCCTAACTTTGTAGACTTCGCGACGGTGTCATATGCTTACCGTACTTACATACAATAATGTGTTGACTCGGTAGGCATTTAAATACATCCCAGAAACTTTGGAATAAATCAGTAATATTTTTGTATTATTTCGCGTTTTAATAAATTAAATTGCAGTTTCTATTTTAGACTCATTTTAGAGGCACTTATATTTTAAAATTGTGACTTTCATGTATATATTATTTTCAGCCTATACGTTCTTTCTGTACACTTATGTAAGTCTGTACTTAAAATATGTCTACAATGCTAGGTCACCGTGGTAACGAAATAAATTTAATGGGCATAAAAGATTTTTCCTTATTTTGACCACAAGTCAAACTAATTACAAATTTTATTATTTCCTGTTGTTACTAACATTAATTATATTATTTTAACATTTATATAACACTTAATTATTCAGGTCGGGCACCACCTTGCTGTTATATGAATAACAAAGACTTAGCCTTATTTATAAGATTTATTTTTAAAGCCAACTAATTTTATGACCTTTGAAAAAATACTAAAAGTCCTTACTCCTAAATGTATAAGCACCAGCATTGATTTGACAAAAACATAAAAAAAACGAAACTAAAGACCAGTTCCCGATTCAAATATATTCATAACATAATTCAGTACAATACAACTCTTAAAACAAAATATTAAACCCTTTCAAAATATAATTTACACAAAAAATTTAACTCTACAAAGAAACCAAAAAAAAAACAGTAAAACAAAAAACCACATCAAATCGACCGTTAAACAATTAAAAAAGTATCAATCTACATTAAAAACGAGTGGAAAAAAAGGGAAAAAAACTCCCCTGTCCAAACATCGCGTGTCAAATCCCACAGTTTACAAAACGGTATTTGAAAAAAAGTCCACGTGTTAATCTTAACACATTAAAAAAATATAAAAAGTTAGAAAAAACGCCCCTTCTATCGGTCAACCAATAAAAAGGCGAAAAAAATATGTTCAAACGGCTACCGAAAAAAAATGAGTGAATTGGTTCGTGCCTGCCCTATTGACGTTTTTTTCGCCGTGGGGTGCATTTTTTGTTCCAATTACTAAATAGGGCAGCGTTTGTATTAATGTTATAATTTCTATGCGTTTAACACTGCATAATTTAACTCACAAAAGTTTTTATGTATTAGCTACAGGCAGCAAGAAAGATTATTTTTTTAATTGTTTAAAAAAAAAGAATGTTATTCTTCAATAGCAATTTATAGAACTACTTTCACTTCATCAATTCACAGCATACTTTTAACGTAAAGTATAAAAATGAAAGACAAATTGACATCACGAAAATGTATTATTAACCAAACGCCATTTTTTTTTCGACAAAAGGGAAGCCTGCACATAAAAATATCTTCAAAAATATATTATTATTATGAGAATTAGAAATTATCAAAAAATCTTAACATATTTATTTCGCAATACAATAAAATATAGACAATTCGCAATACAATAAAGTAAGAGTATGAAGTAAATCAGAATATAGAATAAACTATTTCTCTAGGGAAAAAGTACTTATTACTCACACCGCTCAAGTCTGAAATGACCTTTATTGTCTTATAAGCTAAATGATTAAGGATAATAATAATTTAAATCAGCGCCACCTAACGGCGAATAGAATGAAAAATATTGTCATTAGATTAATTTTCTGATAAGTCCACTTACTTTAATTATTTCCAATAAGAAAATATACAATTTTGAAAAAGAAATAAATTTAAAGTGCAAAGTCCACTTGGAAATATTATCATATCTATTTGAAGTAGAACACTCATAGATTAATTTTAAAACAAGTCTCTATGTGAATAAGATACCTACACAAGTCAAAAACAGATAAGCGTTATCATTCTATATTTTTTTACATAAAACATAATATAAAAAAAGAAAAAAAAGTAAAAAAATGTTTTTAAAACTCAAATTTACATAAAAATTACTAAAATAGGACACTTTTACTGCTGGTCAAGAATTAAGATTAAGCAAGACTTGAAAAATGTCATCTTGAACTCACAAAACACAAAAATAGACAAAAAAACTAACTATTACGTAAGAGTGGAAAATTTTTACCTCGTTTGTGCGAAAAAACAACCGCCCCGGACCGCGTCGACTTATAAAATTTCCATTTAAAACATCCAGCATTATTATCTTTTTTCTAACGAAAAAATGCAATTTTTACCATAAAGTTATGTCAGAATTACCATCTATCCTTACTGTAAAGTCAACCCAACTGCAAATGCTATACGGTATATTTTTCTCTAAAGTTGTTTTTGCGTTAGGTCGTTTTGGATTGTATTAACAGTTCCTTGGTCTACTTTATTGAATAGTGATGGGACTTGCAAGTTTAAGATTGTAGTCAAGAAATAGTCAAGATGCAACGAAGTCATATGACTCATTATATAACACTGCAACGTAGAAGACGCTTCATTGGATCGATTCCAATCAAAATGGCTAACCAAAAATCAGCCAAATCGTTTAGTTTTTCCAGTGAGGCGATTGACAAATAAAAAATTCTTGATTGTTTAGAAAATAATTCAAGAAGAGGATATCATCAAATATATTTTTAATACGTGTTTTGAGACCATCTATTCTACGAAAATGTAATAATATCTTATTTTTTTTTTAATGGTACAAAGACAGTAATGAACTAAAAATGAATTCTTTTAATAAACAAAGGCATTTAAAAGAATTTATAATCCGCTAAGTTGTCCATAAAATAACAGATTATGTACTTAAATACCTGAATTTCCAACTACACAACATTCACACAACGTCGTCCAGTCCCAAACTAAGCAGAGATTGTACTGAGATTGCCGTTACATCAGAAATATTTTGTGGTCTTAACTTTAGTACTGAAGAATTAAATACTATGGACCGTGGTGGTGCTTATTCTCTGTGTCGAACTTTTAATAGCTAAACTGCCTATCCTAGACTTAAGCCAAGTTTTCACCAAAGCTGAGAGGAGAGGAGATGTGAAAGGTACAGAACCTTCGTCATTTAATTTCATTCAATAGGTAAATTTAAGAAATATTTAATTAGATTAAGTATGTCAAAAGCCTTACCACAGTATTTTAGACATTCAGTCTAAAATAATTATAGTATTTGGAAATGAATTACTCTTCTAATGTGACTTTTAATATGCATAATACTAATTGTTATATTTTCCATTTGAAAAGATGGTGCACATGAATTTCTTACCAGCTCTTCTCATGATGCAACACACGAAGCTGGTACTTAGATTGTTTTCTTAATCTGATACTAAACAATTGGATTAAAATTAATCTAAGCACCGGTTATTTAAATCATTGTAATTGGCATAATTTAGTTTTACTTATAATTATTTTTTATATTGTTGTTTGTAATGTTTTGATTTGTTTAAGTCACCCCTTGGCCTATTCAAATAAATGATTTGATTCAAATTATTGGGGCGCTTGAACACGTCAAAATAAACATCAAAATACAAAAAAAAAACTAAAATAAAACTTAACTAATTAAATTATAATAGGTACTTATTGTAATAAAATGATTTGACACCAGAGCTTAGCTTGACTTTAATTCAACTTAAAAATTTGAATTAAAATCAATCCAAGTACCAGCTCCGATGGTTGCATCATGAGAAGAGCATGTGAGAAACTCATGTGCACCATCTTTTCAAATAATTCATACAATATTTGTTTGTTTTTTTGACAATAATTCTATGTATAAGTTATAGCAACCAAAATAACATTATGGCTAAAGATGGATAGAAGAATCAAACTCATATTCTCTTCTCTCTGCTATGGTGGAAACTAAGCCTTAATTTAGACGCTACACACTATAGTTGATTCTATCCATAAACTAGAACAGCAAGTGAAACAAAGTGCATTTTTTGTAGTGACCCGTATATCAATCAATTAGAGTTCTTTCATCACATAATTGGTCTGATACGATCTCTGTAACAGGCTATTATGTTTATTTTTATTTTATTATGGTGGTTGGAAGGATTGTACTTTTTATTTAACGAATCGAGTTTACAGGTAATATGATTGGTTTTTATATTATACTAGCGACCCGCCCCGGCTTCGCACGGGTACAATGCTGAAACTAAATACACTACAGAAAAACTGTGAACGTTGTATATAAAAACACAGCATATAGCCTATGTCACTCACTGAAAAAATGATTAAAATCGATCCAGTAGTTTGATTTATTCATTACTGCCCGTGGCCCGCACGCGTTAAATTTGGAGTAAAACAATTCCCCCTTTCTATGCATGTATTATACATAAAAACCTTCCTCTTGAATCACTCTATCTATTGGAAAAAACCGCATCAAAATCCGTTGCGTAGTTTTAAAGATTTAAGCGCACATAGGGACAGAAAAAGCGACTTTGTTTTATACTATGTAGTGACAAGGTATTCCACGGACATGACATGTGGAGGGGATGTATCTTAAAATATGTGGTCTTGACTTGACTTAAGGTCCTATGTCCCCTAGATGGGGCAGAGGGCATCCACAGTGCGCCGCCATGCCGCTCGGTCTTGAGCTCGGTCTTGAGCTCAAGCAAGCAAGCTAAATGTGGTAGACAGTAGATTTTACTAAGAGAAGGCGTTATTTTATTTAAAACAATTATTTAACCTGCTTTCAAAGTTTTTTTTTTAATTTTGTTTGTATCGACGGAGAATTGAAACTGTTTTGATGAAAAAAAATACGTGCTGTACGTTTGTATTATCAATTGATAGCATCAATCTTAAAAATAAATACCATAGCTTATTATAAGACATGGTAATTTAAAGGGTGACCATGTTTTTTTTTTAATAAATGACTCACCACGTATAACTAACCCAACTATTGGATTACCTAAATTTATTATTTAAAGACAATAATTTCAAGTTAATTTCAATAATAAGCTGTGATAAATATGAAAAATTGTATTATAGCTTATTTTTTAACTAATTTACTGATTGTATAGGAATTTTAAATGGTTTATTTATTTTATTTTCATGGCTTAACTTGCATTAAACCTACCACGTTTTTAAAGAGATTTGTTCTAATAATTGACGCTACCAATTGCTGCAATAGAGCAATAAGCTAGTTCGATTTCCGGTTAAACTAGCAAATTTTCAAAAATACAATTTCTTTAGTCGATCGACTCATCCCTAGTGTTAATCTAGCTCGACTAAGTGCACAAGGCGCATCACTACTTGCACTAGTGCGCACGTTATCTCGACGTGCAGTTGATAAAATTTTGAAAAATCCACAACTTTTCCAGCGATAACCCCGCCCCGTTGCAGAAAAAAAAGCTCTAGGGAGGTATTCATAGTCGTGTCATTATTTTATAGAAGTGCTAAATATGACATAATATTATCCTGATAATATTTGTAATTATGTTATGTAGATATTTAATTTCTCACTATGTATTGGAATTTTTGTGATGATTGTAGGACAAAATAAAATAATTCATTAAACATACTAAGAATGAGAGAGATAATTCTTCTCTTCAGATTTCAGTTACCTTTGCGTAGACAAATTTTATGGTTGTAGATTAAAAATTGGTTTTAAGGGTGTAACATGTATATTTTGTGGATAACGTTGTGAGTGCACATTTAATCACTGTTTAATTTGTTAAATTTTTGAATTTACTCTTAATGTTGTAACTGTTTGTTTATCCCTAATAAATAAAATAAAAAATAAAACATAATTTCATTTTATGGTTAAGAATTAAAATTTTCTACCTCTTTTCTTAAAACTTCATTTTTAGCCTACGATTTGCTTATGTTTCATTTTTAATACCGGAATAATAACGTTTTATAAATAAAATAATATGACATATGCAGTCCATCATCATAATAGTTACTCTTTAAAAAAATCAATTCAGATTTCGTTATTAAACAGAAAACTAATTAATTCATCGAACAGTATCTGAAGGAAATCTAAACTAATCTAGAGTCTTATTAAGTTTGGATTAAGTTATTAGACTAGTTTAATTTGAAATACAACATGTATATTTTTCTGTGAACAAAGATATAAGTTTTATTATTAAAAAAAAAACTAGAAACTTAAAGTACAAATTTTATTGTGCATTTAGAACTTCTCAGTTGCCCACCATTATTTATCAGAAATTTTACTATTTAAACTTTTCCTTAATACTCAAGTGCACCACTTCTAGAAGCCTTTTTCTCCCGTAAGGATACAGCGAATTATATCAATAGTGCATTACCCTTACACCGAGTAGAACTCCATGAAATTTTCCTTCACCATTTAAACTCCAACTCTTTCAAAAAACCTCTACCATCCATAACTCTATGTAGGTACCCCACTATAAATACTTCACATCTTATAAATAGTGCGTTATCATGGCACCGCGTATAACTCGCTATTGCATAGACTTGTCTTTGTGCACGAGATAAAGGAACACTTCTATGCTGCGCAATACCACTTGTCAGTAAGTAAAATACTATTTAAATGCAGTATTTTTTACTATAGGTATAATAATAATAATACACTTTATTGCACACCAAGGCAAAATAATACAAAAATATATGTAAATATATCTCAGACATTAAAAGTATGTTTACATTTTAGAAAATATTTTTGGCTAAAATATTTGTTAAAATGCTACTATTTTGATAATATGCAGATATATTCAACTAATTTTGATAGGATATTTATGATTTTTTTGAGTTACTATTTTAAAGAAGCGAAAAAATGTCCAGCAATTGATTTTAAGTGCCCTGGAATAAGGTAGTATAATAAATTCAGTTAAACTCACAAGGGGCAAACCAGCATTATATTCCATCAAATAAATTTGCCTACCTTATGGTAAAAATGCGTCGCCAAATTGTGAAGTTTGTGGGGTAGTTGACAACGTACAGCATCTTTTGATGAAATGTGTTCGGTTTCAGAAGGATAGGGATGAGTTTTTTAAACTATTTAATGTAAATACATCTCAAATAGGCGCTATAAATAATATTATTTTCAATCCTAGCAGTGAAGAAGTAGTTATGTTGTTCAGTATTTTTGTTTAAGTCTTGTAATGTTACTATTATTATAGTTAGATTTATTCGGACTGACATGTACATAAATGAATAAAAGTCCTTAAAAATAAAGATAAAAAAAACCAGCATTATGAAAGAATATAACATACTTATTAAACCTCCTTTAAAACCTTTTAATCTTGTTTTATTGTTTTTACATTTTAACTTTATAGGTAAATATTGACTTATGACGTCATTTAAGCTATCAAAAGGGAAAAACGAATGACGCTACGATAATAACTGTTGCATCCGGATCACAACCTATTGCTTCGTAAAATAAAAACTAGTGATATTAAACATATATAGATTAGTTCTAATACTTATGTTTTTCAAATAGTGCTTGCATTACTGTGTTACGGTTTGATGATGAGATCAGGCCCTGAAATTACTGGCATATGAGGCATAACACCGTAGTCCTCAGCTGCAGTGACGCATCTACAATCTGCTTTTGTGGATTGTTGAAGTCCATGGGCTGTACTCCACTTACCATCAGGTGGACTACACGTTCGTTAGCTGAAGGCAAAGTATATAAAAAAAACTCCACTTCCACACAATACTTATCCATAAATGCAGGTCCTTAAAATCAGAATAAGGTTTTTGGACTAAGTAAATAGATAATAATAGATAAATTAAATACAGATAATATTGATTAATGGTACTCTAGGTATATATTGATTTTCATTATGGTATTTTAGTATAGTATAGTCTATCTTTTAGTACTTCTTTTGTCAATTGAGTTGACTTTTGATTTGAGTGCACGGTTGGCGTAGTGGTTGAAGCGGTCCCCTCGCCGTTTTCAACTACGCTGGTGTAGTGGGTTCGATCCCCACACGGGACAAATCTTTGTGTGATCCGCAAAGATTTGTTATGATTCTGGGTGTGCTTTGTGTGTGTGAAATGTATGTTTGTGAAAATCCCCGCGACACAGCAGTTATTTATAGCGCGGATGTCGTTTTATTTTAAATAAAAAATTGGACACCGAACCTGGACAGTTTTTGTACCTACATAATCATGGTGATCCCAACGAACCTTTCAATTTAATCTCTATAAGTCCTATCAATAAGTAACCATTTATGTTACATACAAATGACTTCCAAGAAATAGTTTAGCGATTTTTTAAAAGCTATTAAAGTACCGACAAATCAGTGGTTTGTGGTCTATAGTGGTCCTGGTATCTGTGGTCACGGTAGAATATTGTGTTCAAGACGTGATGAGCTAAGAGTTCTATCAGTTCAGTATTGTCCAAATGTGATAGGTATATTCGTTTATTAAAAATTTGTCATTGCCGAAATTTCATATTAATTAAATTTTTACCTTTTTTATACGTTCATAATTTCCACGAAAGCCATTGAATGGGTAACTATTTCTCAAATTGACGTTTGACTTTTGAAACCGATTGTTTTTTTTTGTTTTTTTTAAGCATAGGTTCTAGTAATTTTTCAAATACAAATTATTATCATCAAGTTTCAGTTAAAAACACCAATAGCCGAGTGGGACTGCGAAGTCAAAGGTCTCGGGTTCGAGCCCACGGCGCACACCTATGTCAATAAATCATTAAGATTCGTCTTTTCGATATGTGTGTATTTATTTTATAAATTATCGCTTGCTAATGGTGAAGGAAAACATCGTGAGGAAACCTACATGCCTGAGAGTGCCTAAAAAGTGCTTGAGGGTTTGTGAAGTTTACCAATCCATACTTGGCCAGCGTGGTGGACTAAGACCTAACCCTACTCATCATAAAGAGAGGGCCAAGCTCAGCAGTGGGGCATGTATTAGATACATGGCTACTATTATTTTTATTCCAGGTAACCTTATCCAGTTTAGATGAATTCTCTTGTGCTAGGATTCAGCCCGCCGTGCAATGGTCAGGTTTGGAACTCACAATCGCAAATCCGATTGCATATCCATTGTGCAATATCCGCTTACATCAATTGGACAGATCAGAAACACTCCCAGTTTAATCGATATGGTTTTTATTTATAAATATAGGTACAGTGGGCCAACGAGTTAGCTATGCAGGGCAAAAACTTCTAAGTCATAGTAAAGACTTACTACACCACGTATGGAAAAGTGAGTTACATATCTAAATAGTGGGTATATTACACTTATTAAATATGGAATTCACCCATGCATATCTATTGCAGTCAGTTTTCACTATGGCATAGAAGTTTTCACCCTGCATACCTAATTTCTTGGCTCACAGTACATCATACTAGAATAAGAACTTTACTGTTAACATGAGATATCCATACCAAAATTTGATAAGCACAGTTGCATATCGAACTACACTCCTGAAAAAAGTGTCTTCTGCATGGCACCTACTGTGTACAATAGAATACTAATTAGCATTTAAAAAACCACCACTGAATCAATTTAAACTTACTAGCTTATTAATTGAGAAATGTTTTTACTCAGTAACAGATTATCTAGACGACCAGTCATTGTAACAAAACATAATCATAACTGTTATAAAGGTACCTAATAATAAGTGCAAATTGTGATTCGTTTAACCCAGTTATTTTTCTTATAATAAAATGTAACTTTGAGACGTAATTCGTAACGAGTGGGAGACCATAAGACTGCGAAGTCAAAGGTCTCGGGTTCGAACCCACGGCACACACCTCTTGTCTTTTCGAAGATATGTGTGTATTTATCATAATTATAAATTATCGCTTGCTAACGGTGAAGGAAAAACATCGTGAGGAAACCTACATGCCTGAGAGTGCTCGAGGGTGTGTGAAGTCTACCAATCCGCACTTGGCTAGCGTGGTGGGCTATGGCCTAACCCTTCTCATCATGAGAAGAAGCCCGAGCCCAGCAGTGGGACATGTATTAGATACAGGGCTGCTATTATAAAATGTAACTTTTGCATGCTTTACTGGCAGAATGTACATGGCTTCCTGAGAAACATGTAACATCTTAATTGTGATACCCACATTCAATGCAATAAAATATATATTCTATTCAATTCTGATCAATTTCTGATTCAAAAACCAAAAAATATTTATGCTGAATCTATGTTGGTATATATCAATAAACATTTTGTTTTTAAACGAAGCCCGCACTTGGAATAACTCCTGTGTCGCTAGGGTGTTAACAAACATAGATTTTACACACACAGATCACATCCAGAGTCAGAACAAATCTTTGCGATTACACAAAGATTTGTCCCATGTGGGGATCGAAACCACAACACCAGCGTGGTTGAAAGCGGCGATGCGACTGCTTTAACCGCTACGCCAACCGTGCATTCTTATTATATATCTTATATATATCAATTATATTTCAGGGCGCAAGCAGAAAGTGAATCACATCCTTGATGACTAATAAGAAAATGTACTTCCACTGGTGAGTAACTTGAATATTTTTTTATTTGCAATTTAATTGCATCAAATGTCTAGTGGTAAGCGTATGCGCTGCTCACCATGAGGCTTCAGGTTCGATTCCCGGTGACGGAAAGTTCACAAAAGCAGCACGGAGTTGGAATTGTGCCGGTGGATGCAATAGGCTCACTCCCTATCCCATGGGACTTAAACATAACAGGTACAACAGACATGATTATTTTATAGATAATAATGCGGAACCCGTTCGCGTGTCCGACTCACACTTGGCCGGTTTTTTAAATGAGTCTTATAAGAAATACTTCACTTTTAAGCTTTTTAATTTTTTTCCCACCAAAAACATAATAATAATATGGATTGCCATTAAGCTAAATAAAAAAGCTAGAAGTCAAGCATTTTTTAAGCCTAGAATATTTTATTATCATTTTCCTATCTTACAATGTACTATGGACGGTCGAGTTATATTTCTTATTTTAACTTACGAGATTATAGTGGGGGTACATCTCGTATTTTTATCGATAAAAATTAAAGTTATTATTCTCTGATCCTTTTTTCATAACTTTAGGATCGTTACTTAGTCTGAAAAGGTATATTAATATTTTAGACAGAGCGAATAAGTTAAATAGATCAAAAGCTGAGTTAAACCTAAATCGAGATAATAAAATAAATAAATAATAATAAATAAATATTTCACAACTCACACACAACGCCTTCTAGACGCAAACTAAGCAGAGCTTGTACTATGGGTACTAGATTAACTGATACTAATACAATATATACTTTTCTTTTGTAAATACATACTTATTATACATAGAAACACCCAGACTAAGACAAACCCCCATGTTCATTATTATATGCACACAAAGATTTGTCTTAAGTGGAAAAAATTATTTATTTATTTTTTTAAATTAGACTTATATTTTTAGAATTTAAAAAATATATAATATTAGTCTATTTTTTTACAAGCTATGAATATTTTTCATTATTTCAGAACAATAACAAAGAGGAAAAATCTTGAGATTTTTATCCAATATATCTCAAATCTGCAGCTTAAAACTTAGTAAGTATTTAATTGTAATACATAATATACCTAATTTAGCAGCCTATATACTATACATAGACTTAAATGTCGGTATCAAAGATATTTAAGTCTATGTATAGAAGATAATAATATATACGTTTCAATCTTTGTAATACCTATAGAAGATCACATAAAACTAACAGGAAAAATTAAACATCTTGTTTTTAGTGTCAATTAATTTACAACTTGTGAGACGTGTTAAATAATAATAACAATAGAATGAAGCAAAAAACAAAAACAGCATAATATATGCGACCTATTTTTAGGTTTCATGGTAAGTGTCAACTACATCCAATTTACATCTACCGTCTACAAACATATTATGTCGATAATACGTTGCTATCTGAGAACTATGATTTCTTTGCGCCAAAAGTAGTAATATTTAATTTTAGGATCTAAACCGTATGTAGGAAGATGCGTTGCTGTATCTGAAGGCTATGTTTTTTTAGCGCCACAAGTATCAATATTTAACCAAGACTCCTTAGTGCTGAACTATTTTTTAGGTAAAGGTGAGATAGTGAAACAAAATAACTCAACTGGTGTACTTCACATTCCAGGGCCAGCTCATCAAGCTTCAAGTCCAAGAACTACCAGGAATTCTAATCGTCAAAAAATCTAAGCAGCAACAGCAATCCAATTAGACAAAATCTTGTCGATAAATTTATCGATATCGATATTCCAATTACCCTCACTAGAGGTCGCTAACGGCGCGCGCGCACTGTTGCGCAAGCGCAGGCTCTCTGAAGATAAATCTTTTTACGGCGAACATTGATTAGAAAATTCCTTTATTAATTGACTAGCTTAATTAAAGCGATTTCCTTGTGCAAAATTATGCTTAGAATGAAATTAAAATATTAGGATTAAAATTCTAACGCGGGAATTACTTTTTAAGTAAATAACGAGGTTCGAAGATATTCGTTCCGTCGTAATTTTGTAATTCGTTAGAATGATGTATTTTACGGACTTTGTGATCATTATCTTAGAATGTGTGGCGGCTATTTGTCTTATTATTTTTGTGTAGTTTGAACAGAAAGCATGGACTTTTTTGATTTGACAAAAATTCTATCGGCTGCAATTAAATTAATTATAACTATGTATCCGAAATGATGAAAAGTGGGCAAAAACCATTCAGACATTTCGTAAAAGTACATTTTTATTAGTTTTTGGCAAAATACGAGTAAATTCAAACTTTGTTCATAAAGGCTTTATTTCATTCTAATTGCCTAAAAGTTGACTACATATTTGGTTTGAATACGTCATAATATCAACAATTGAAAACATTTTATAAAAAATTTAAGTACCTATTTTATTTTCAACTTATGTTATAATATGAAGCAATAAATAATTATGTATTATGTTACTAATTGAAACGATACCAACTCCTCCCATAAAATCGCCGTAAATTGGAAAAATAAATTTTAATTAATAAACGCCAAGTTTTATGATTAGTCGTCATCCAAGAAAATATTTTTCTAGACTCCAGCTTCCAAGAATCGCAAACGGGCACTTTATAACCACTAATAAAAACACGCTCGCGAAGAATAAAAAATAAATAACTTGGCAACCCTACATTAGATCGAAAAAGTGCCCATAAACTGAATAGAATTAGAAATCCAAAGATAAACTGAGAAAAATAAATCAGCGTCCTACGCGACCTAGCACAAGGGACACACACGGCGGGAAAAGGATCTAAAAAAACAGGACAAAAAAATGGCAAAAGCGACGCGAATATATCCGAGGCGAACGACCTGCGAAAAATAAGACGAAAACACACTCCCGCGCACATGTGCGTTCGTCCATTTTTTTCTTTCCATCCTGCTCTTACGCCAAAAAAGGTAGGCGTGGGCCTGAGTGGGAGTGAGAGGGGGGATAAAAGAAAGCGCGCGGAAAGAGTTGGCGGTCGTTCGCGCTCTGGTTAGATTCCGAGCACTGCCGCTAGGGGCGCTGGCGCAGCGGGAAAATTTCTTCCTGTTTGGAGTTCGCGCGCTCCTTTTTTGAGGAACTTTTGTTGCGCATGAGTTGTTGCGCTGATATTTTATGTTTATGCGTTATTTTTATGTGTGTTATTAAACGCGTTCCTATTTTATGAAATTGCTAGTTGCTATTACTTAAATTGGTGGTGTTTTTATGGGAGATTATATTTTTGCGTTTCTAGGATGTAATGTTTACGTACGTTTCTGTTAGGAGATCTGATGAGAGCATCCTGTTTCCTATCCAAGAAAATAACTACAGGTGGAGATAACTTACAGTGTATTTAATTGCCAGACTACAAATATTTTTTTATTTGTTTCCAATCCGACTTATACTTACTGAGATATACGTGAACAAACATTCAAACATACATACACTTATTAAATTTGGCACACACGTTATGAAGCTTATATTTGAAGTTGTCAATAAAAATGCTTTTTGAATTCTTTTGCGGGTCGGCATTTTCAGTTCAATATTTTCCTGCCCTATTGGACCATCTGCATGATGTAGACGTCACTAGACAAAGAAACAGATAGCCATGATAGAAAAAAATATTACCAAATTGATAGCTGTATTACACTATGAAGACTCAAATATCATGTTTTCACGGTTTTTAGGAGAAGGTTATCAATTCGATTGTATGTTTTTTACGTTTGTTCGGCGATTACTCAAAGATGCCTAGACCAATTGAGAAATTATTTTTTTGTTTGAAAAGGTATACTTGTCATGGGGTCCCGTGGTCATTTGGGCACGAACTAATGAAAGGATTCCAGAGGAATCAAGTGTAACCCTCAAATTTTATAGGCTTTTGTATTGTTTCTCGTATATTACCTAAAGTTATTCGGATATTTACATCCATAGAACAGCATCTTATATTGTTGAGCTGATGCTGAAAGGTACAACTCCTCAACGGTTAGGAGTACGAGAATAATTATTTAAATATAAGTACCTTAAGACTGTTTCCTGTATTCTTAAAAGTCAGACCGACAATGAGGCGAGACGTTAAATATTACTTAAGTTGGTATATCCATATAAGAAGTTAAGAGTAACAAAATTATCTACATAGGATAAGTCATTTTTCGTACCCATCCTTCTAACTGCTGGCCAAGCCGTCTCAAACGAGAATGACTTATGGTTAAGATATCACTAAAAAGAGAAAAATGAAACATTAAAATAAAAATCTAAAAAAAAAATGCCTATTATTACCAGCTGATAAATACGACTTTGCAGTAGTTAATAACTGACTTTAAAAAAGGAGGAGGTTATTGAACCTTTGTAGGTATAAGAAAAACAAAAATTTAAATAAAGAAATAATATTTTTAGCACTTTTATATTTGGACAACATAAATTAATGTCTGTTTTTTTTAATCTTTAAAAAAAGATTGGCTAAATATATTTATTATGACTAGAAACATCTACTCTTGTTGTTCAAAGATAAACTATGACATCTAAACACTTTCCATTTACCTATATTGATATGATATGGAAATATTCAGCTTTTATATAATGTAATATCCTATGTAAAAAACAAGTAATCAAAGAATAAAGATAATATAATAAAAACAAACTTGTTTTAATCGCTATTTAGATAATAAATAACTACTTAACTGTATGCAAAGATAACTGTAGGTTGGCGAGTCAGAGGTCCCAGGTTCGAGAATTTTCGTAATGCTAAGGAAATTAGAAATTAATGGGTAAATATTTCTTCACCTCAGCAGCTAGAAAAGACGTTCTTTATTGTATGAAAATAGTAAGCAAAAAATCGATTTTGCTTCGAGTTTTGTTCTCGCTCGTAGTTTAGCAAATCCTTGGCTAATTATTAATAATCACCGGTAATTAAATAAATAAATATCACACAACGTACACAGAACGCCATCTAGTCCCAAACTAAGCAGAACTTTTACTGTGGGTACTAGAATAACTAATACTAATACATGTATACTTTTCTTTTGTAAATACATACTTATTATACATATAAACACCCAAACCAAGAATTATTAATTAATTTTCAATTTATCATATATATCGTATAGCCTATTCTATGAATTAAAAGCAAACGGTTGTCTACACCTTAGGCAACACTATATTGAAACGACTTCGACACAGATTAAAAAGGAAAACCATTAAAAAATCTGCATTTTATATAACTTATTACTTAGTTAAGATTCAAATCAGGTAACTCATTATATTGCTCTAGTTAAGACACTAGACACTCTATTATAGGCTCACTTTTATGGAGGTAGAACTATTATGTACGCGTGGTGTAGTGGTTTGAGCGGTCGCCTCGCCGTTCTCCACTGCACTGGTGTTGTGAATTCGATCCCCCACATGGGACAAATCTTTGTGTAATCCGCAAAGATTTGTCCTGAGACTGGGTGTGCTTGTGTGAGTGAATGGGTGTATTTGGCCTTGTCATTGGGACCATTAGATAAGTGTAATTGCTTCTGGCGTTCTGTCTAATGTAAAAATCTAAATTATCATTTATCATGGCTACCGATCAACCTATACATTTTCAGTGTAAGATGGTCTCGCGTTTTATAGTTCTTCCGTGCAATGCGATACCAGCTTATACTGGAAATGTATAGGTTGATAAGTAGCCATTTACAAGCTCGAGGGAGAAAGAACCAGTAACCTGTTGCCAAATAGTATTACTTTCTGCTTTAGGTTTGATAGAGGGATTCGGTCCTGAAAATTACTAAGTTATGAAGGTTTACACCTCGTACTGGGTAAATACACCTGACAGTGTGAGCAACAAGTGAAGGATGTCGGAAAACTAAGAATGCTGTTCTAGCTCTTAATAAAAAACTTGCCCGCGACCTTACCAAACTGACTAGAGACAGGCTCTGCAAGGTTATTGGAATCTTGACCGATCACTGTCTACTTAACAAACACTTACACACGATAGTAATAACAGACAGCGCTCTATGAATAGAATGCATGAAGGCAGAAGAAACGCCACAGCATGTCATCATGGAATGTAGCAGCGTGGCCGACCAACGGGCACAAATTCTCCAGTCACCAACATCGCTTCCGGAAGCCTGCAGCAGTCCTCGGAGGCTGCTTTCCTTCTGGACCGACATAGGCTGACTGGAGTAAACGGGAAACCTCTCACGTACAACGGTCCCAAAGGAGGACTAAGTGCGGATACCGCCCAGGAAAACTAAACTAAACCTCGTACTGGGTTATGAAGGTCTGATAGTAATCATTTCACGTAAAATTCTGATGATATTAGAAGACTAGAAGCTGACCCTAATATAATAGGACAAGGGATGGAAGATTGTGGTCTTCTTGGGGTGCAGTTGCCACATACCATCAGGTTCACTACACCCTCGTTCATTATCTACCTCCTATGCTGTTGTTGAAGCAGCGATAGCCGAGTGAGAGACCCTTGGACTGCTAAGTCAAAGATCTAGAGTTCGAGCTCACGGCACACACTTCAGTCAATAAATCGTTAAGATTCGTCTTTTCGAAGATATGTGTGTATTTGTCATATAAATTATCACTTGTTGACGGTGAAGGAAATATTGTGAGGCAACCTGCATGCCTGTGAGTACCTAAAAGGTGTTTGAGGGTAGTGTGAAGTCTACCAATCCGCACTTGGGCAGTGTGGTGGACTATGGCTAAACTCTTCTCATCATGAGAGCCGAGACCCGCAGTGGGAAATTGATTAGATGCAAATTCCGATAGACAGGGCTGCTTTTATTATGCTGTCGTACAAACAAAACATTTAATTTAACTTTTAATGTCGCTACACGTTCTTCAATCATTTTCCTTCATTTAGCTTTAGCCTGAAGATATTTTACATGTTATAAATCATAGTACAGTTGTAAAACCTATTTCTTACCACTCTAGTACTACCTATTTTTCATCCTAGGCCCATAAACAGTATTAAAACAGCACCCATAATATCTTCCTTATAACCCTTGCTGCCATTTAAACATGAACCTTATTTCAAGGTACTAAGGTTGATTTAAGGTTTTTTTATTCTAATGAATCTGTCTAACGATTGATTTAGATGCTTGGGGCAGAGTTTTTAATTGCAGCTTTTTCTTATAGACATATTTATTGGTACTTATTAAGGCATGCAATATAATCGACTTAAGATCGAGGTGTTATGGCATAATAAAAGTGATTTTAAAAGGGTTTTTGTGAATGAGTTCCAGTGGTTTTAGAGAGGAGTCGCTTCTATTAGACCTTTAAACCAAAATGCCATAGTTGAGCTTGCAATTCTGTGTTTTCTTAGGTCAAAGGTATCAAAATAATATTTGAATACATATTTTTTTACTTTAATTCTTCTCAAATTTGAGGACCATTAGATATTTTTTCCGGCGATTCCAAATTGAGTTATACAACAATTACTTTTTGACTCTACTGGCCCGTTTGGTGTGGAGAACAGTGTTTCTATCGTGATGTTATACGCATCAAAGGCTTTAATATTATGTTCATAAAACAAAACTGCTACTTTTACCTGTAACCCTGTTAGTTTGTCTGGTAGAGAAGAGATGAAACTGTTACCGCCTAGCTGTCAACTTTTAAGTCATACTTATTTTATAAAGAAATGTTTTTTTTATGACATTAAAGATTTTAAGGCTTGTCAAAGGTCAAATACCGAACAAGCAATAAATAAACCATGGCACCCTCAAACCCACGCACATACCAGTCTAGGGCATTCCAGTCGTTAAATACTAATCGAATTCTTAACATACCTAGTTAAGATTGAAACCTAGTCTTCCTGGACAAGTCATAGTTTGACCAGAACGCAGTAAGGTGAGCTAACTTATTATCTATATATCTAGGCTAACATCTGCGGTAATTTTAATACAATTTTCCACAAAAGCAATTAGTACTGTCATAACGCTACAGCAGTATAACAGTTAATCTTTAAAAAAATAAAAAGCATTTATTGACTCAAATTAATCACAACAATGTTTGCGTAAGGTATGACACTAGAACATGTTGGAAACAAAAACTACTTACTGTTACCGATTCCCAAACTAAGCTATTGCTAAAACTAAGACAGCGTTCAGTCGTGGAATATGACTCTGTGTTACATTAATGTATATAATTATGTTGAAACATTGTTACATTTATACATCAGGATAAAAAATTATAAATCTTTAGGACAAATCTTTGCGTGATCCGCAAAGATTTGTTCTGACTCTGGGTGTGCTCTGTGTCTGTGAAATGTATGTTCGTGGACATCCCCGCGACACAAGAGTTATTCCTAGTGCGGGGATCGTTTGTTAAAAAAGTTTTCTTTTAAACCGTTGTATCTTACATTTTTGTAAATAATCCAAGTTAGGAGTTTATCTAAAGGATGTTCTAGAGGACATTATAGAAATATAAATCTTAAAAATTACGGTGTCCGAAATCGTGTCCGGAAAAATGACGATGTGCTGGGACAATCTGGGTATTTCACGCCTCTGGTAAACTCTTCTGAGTAAAATATATACCTGCAAATGCAATTATCTAAATGAAAATCATAGCGTAAAACATCGAACCCAATACCCTAGCAAATTACAAAACATATCCTAAGCCTCACCACAACCTTAGCTAGCTAACACTTGCATAATAAGCGGCAAGCGTACGTTCAAAAGAAATATAATAACATTGTGCGGGCCGGCTAGGCAGGCCCAACCAGTTTTTAAAACATATCACATGACTTCAACTATCCTGTTTAGCCTCTAACGTTGTTAGATTCAATTTAATGCGGTGTTTTTATGTTACAGTTTTATCGTAGGAGGAATTGAGGAAAGTAGAATCAATCAAAGAAGTTGTAAATTACTCTTTTACAACTAGAGAGGCATACATATCGAGAAAGCGTAGTGCACATATGAATGTCAAAAATGCATATGTACTTTTTGTATTTATATACATGGGTGGAGACACGCTGACGTTTCATATAAAATCTTCTGTTTATGTTTTTACGTTTATGAAAATGGTTTAATTATATAAGTGCCTAAAAATTGTGTGGGTAATTTTATGATAAAATTTTAAATATTTTTTTATAATTTCGTACTTTAAAAATGGTTTCATTTTAACCTATGAAACTTTGAATGTTGTAAAAATAAGTTAGATTTATAGTATGTAAGTAAAAATTCTTGTATTTGGTTTATGTTTACCTAACTTTTGATAAGGTGTTATGTGTTTTACTATCTATGGATCGGCCACCATGCCTTTTGTTCTTACCTAAAATATAGACTCGCAAAGAAAATATGGAAACAGGCGCTTGGATCAGGCGTATGGTAAATCCGTCAAGATCATTTGATTTTGGAACACGAGACTCGATGAAAAACAAATGAAAATTCCTTGCCACTGAATGAGTGCGTGGGCGATATAGACAGATTTCTTGAACGAGTAAAATCGTATGTGAATGTGAGTTAAACCATAAAGAGTGCGAGACGGGTTTTGTCGCGATTTTGTCATGTTTCTCCATAAAAAAATATGTCAAAAACGTATTTTCAACCTTTTTCGATTAAGTATAAATAACGTTATCATTTATTAAATCAGTAAATTATAATCTATCTTTCAAGAGCTTGAACTTTAGCGCTAGCGATGTTATAGGTTAGAGCAGCCATGAGACAAAAATCAATTTCGTTCTTGACATCTTAATGTGAGGTGTAACTAGTTTGTAATAATGTAGTACGGTTAGTAAAAGCAATCTTAAGTGTTAATTAAACCTACTAAGCTGATTTTTATGTTGAAGAAAAATCTTAATTAAGCATACCCTGAAATTTTCGAAATCAGCAAAAGTGGTGAAAAATCTCGTTTTCTCGCTTTATCGGACCCCTGTTATTTTACAATAAAGATGTGTATGGACATTATGTAGCCTTTTTTCCGTTCGGTGGATATTTTTTGTATTGTATCATAGAATGATTAAAATGTAAAATATAGCAAACGTTTTGTTAAATATCGGAAAGACAAGATAAATTGGACATAACCGCAATTGTAACTTCTTTTCCCGAGATGTCAGCAAAAGCTCAAGGACTCGAAGTCGAAAATTTCAGGGTATACGTTCTTAAGCTTTGTTTACAACATATCCAAAAATCAGCTATCTAGGTTCATTTAAATCATCCAGGCAATTTTTCTACATTTAGATTGTACTATCAGTATAAGTTATTAAACTCCTAGAACATAGTCATTAAGAAACTAACATAACTTTCGAATACTTAGATAATAAGGCCTAATATTTTATTTATAGAAACAAACGGACATGTATTCCTTCTGATGATTAATAATAACTACAGCCCATGGACATCAATAATCCAATAGTAAATTGTAAATTCGTCGCTTCGTCTAAGGTTTTTGGTTTTTGTGCCAGGAATTTCAGAGCCTGATCTTTTCAACCAGAACACAGTAATTCAAACTCTACTATTTAGCGGCAGATTAAATGTGAGACGGTGATGCTTCCGTCGTTTAGCTCGTTCACATGAGCTCTACCACCATCGAAAATATTATCCCAATAAGTTATCCCAACAATCACTTGTCCAGCAATGAAAATTAAATTTTTAAATAACATCTCTCATATTCTTTTGTAGATTGGAATGTATATAATATTATTCTCTTATTTCAAGGATGTCACTAAAGAATATAAAAATTATGTTGATTCATAAGTAGTGAATTCATATAAGGCGTAATTAAAAATACAAGTTTAGAGTCATAAAAACATAGCTCCTTTAAAATTCTCCAATCGTACTCAAGAGACTAATTAGCCCGCGATCCATCCACCATATTGGATCCACAATGACGCAATTTTTTCCACCTCCGCCATTCACTGCTCTATAAATATTGTCTATGCTAGAGGTATGCGCCCCCCTCCCCGAATGAGTCAGAACTGCGCGCGCGCAAGTTTTGCAACCAAAATTCTACCGGTTCGAGACAATGGCATTATTAGGCGTAAGGCGCCATGTTGGATTTCAGACCGACTTGTTTTGTCTATGTTAGGCAAAATTGGTTGGAGGATTTATTTTTTGTTTGGTTTTAGAGTACATTTTGCAATGTGTTAATGTTTATTATTGAAATAAAAATCGAACAAAATCGTTATTGGTTTCTTGTTGCCAGCGCATCCTTAGTTATACAATTGTTTAATTAAAAATACACAATAAACTACCGATTTAGTCAGTTTTACGATTTTTTATACGACGTCTGTAGCACAGTGGCTTAAGTTTCATTTTGTTTTATGACTTGCTAATAAATCATTAATACATTGATCTTTAATGAGAAAATACAAGATTTGTCTTTTTCACGTGAAAAATTGATTTTTTTTATAATTGTTGAAAACGTGTTTTATTAAAAAGTAATTCCAAAATAGATAGAAGGCAATAACCACATAATAAATGATACAGTAGTCGATCAATCAAACTCTACAATCAATCAGTATTGCATTGCCCACGCATCTTAGATCGTGACCGGATTGAAGTGAAAAGGACCTAGATCTAAGTTGAAACGATACCGTTTTGTTTGAAATTTAAAATATTTTAAGAAGAGATTCTTTGGAGAAAGTTTTGAGGCATCAAACGAACGTGTGGGTCACATGATGGCATTAATAATCGATAAATATGATACCCTTACTAATATTTTATCTTTATAATGCGAAACTTTGTGAGTATGGATGATTGTTACAATTGCCCGCATAAACTACCGAGTTGATTTTGATAAAATTTTGCATACATTTAGCTAACAGCCTGTAGTAGCCCATATATTATATGGGCTAATTTTTATAGACGCACCACACAGGCGAAGCCGTAGTATAATAAAAGTTTTATTGAAAGTTTTATTGTCACAGAAAATAGATCTTCTAGACTTTCAAGATTCAAGAGTAAAGATTCAAATCATTTATTTTCATATACCTCAGGGGGCGCTAGAACACTTCAAAACACTTACAACTTTATATTTTCTACAGCAGCAAACACATTCAAATTCATTAGAAAATCTAGAAGACCTATCTTACAGCACTACCTACGCGCAATTCGTGACTATGGTTCAGAAAAGTTAGAGATTTAGGACTGTATCATAAGCATTTAATACTTCACTCTTCCCACAAACCTTGCCAGTATTTTCTTCAATACCAAATAAACACATTTGAATTCTTTGAAAAATCTCGTATCTATGACCAATCGTATAAGACAGAGTGTCTCAAAGTGTGGTTTGGGAGTCCCTCAGTGGTTTCAATAAAATTGTAGGGGTCGTGATAAAATATATTTGATTATAAGCTATTATTATTATTTTATTATTAGCTTTTTTGCCAACAACAAATTTAACCTGATGGGCAGCGACAAATACAACTCGTGAGTCCCTAAAGATTACAAAAAATGATGGGTATGATACACAATGTATAGAATCTGGTACTGACTTTCATGTGAATGAAAGACCATTCAAAAGATATTTTCGTGTAGCTTAAGAACAACTATGGCGTTAGTCCCAATCCATAGTCCGATCGGAGTTATCGTTATTGAAAGTTACTCATTATCGTTGAATCCTAGAAAGCTTGATGTATCAGTAATCTCAGGGCCTGCCATTGAATGCCCTATATGCTGTATATTTCTGGGGTGCTCCTCCCTCGAGCTATTTCTTATTTTTTTCCTTTTTCAATTTAAATTTGGTTACTTGGTAATTTTTATGTGCATTATCTATGTTTTTGCGTACTTGCAACCTAAAGCGTATATTCCGACATTGTTCAATAAGTGAAACGGGGATCGTGAAGCTAAAAGTTTGAGAAACCCTGGTATACCGACGCCTACGCACCTCGTGACTCCACAAGAACAGTTAGGTATTTAGAACTTGAAGTATTCGCTACTGCGATTCATCTCTCACGCTTCTAGGGGTGCGACCACAAATGAAAGTGATTCCAGGGTCATCGCTAGTGTCATAATCAATAGTAATAAATATCATTGAAGTGTCTGTGTGTCATGTCATAATCTACGTTCGTTTATGGCGACTACTCTTTATTTTCAAACTGGCTGGTTGGCTGGTTGACTGGCTGGACTAATTTTAATTTTATGATGTTACCTGGCAGTCGACTATATTATACTCGTATTAAGGCATAACTGAGGTAAAGTAAAATTAAGCTTGTAAATAGTGAAGTAGTGAATAAGGAGTATTTTATTTTATTTATATAACGCTAATTTAATATGAAAAGATAATTTAAAGGAAAAAAATTGATTAAGAGCAATTTTTATTATACATTCCATACGCTAGTACGGGCAAATTTTGGTGGACCAATACTTTTAAGTGACATCTTGTAACTACCCATAATTTTTTGAATAAATGAAACTTATAGAATTACCTAGCCAAAATAAGCCATATTATTTTACTTTACAAGAACGAAAAATAAATAAGAAAAAAATCATATTCAATACCAATAAAGCATTTACAGCAGTCAGTTTTAAAAACTTGTTTTTTTAATCTTTTTTAATCTAATTCTATAAATGATTCAGAACAAACAACTTTCAGGTTATTTTAAGGAATTACACTTAAGTGGTTTTATTTATGAATAAAGAGGCTTTTCAACATTAGTGTAACCAAGATTTGACGCAGATGAAACCGTGGAGTAACTAAAAAATTGTAGAAGACCGATAGATAGAGTCTATGCTACTATATTTGCCCTATTTCCACTATAGTCAATCTATCATCCTCGGTTAGAACTGTCAGCTTTTGGAGCTTCTGATTACTCGTAATGACTGAAACAGATCTTAATGCAAACTGATGATACGCTACTAAAAAAGGCAATGTTGGTCTGGATATGTAATTAGTCTTGTATTGGACATAGGTAAGCGTATTTTTTTGTGACCTTATATTGTTGGTTCCGTAGGGCTAGTACTTCTTGCGTCCGGACGGTTTCCTGACTGCTGGAAGGCGGGGAAGCTGGTTCTCCTCCCGAAACCGGGACGGCCGCCCGACACCGTGGCGGCCTACAGGCCTATCGTGTTGCTGGATGAGGCGGGAAAGCTGCTCGAAAGAGTGATTGCTACCCGTATCGTCCGGCATCTTGATGAGGTAGGCCCTGGTCTGTCGGATGCCCAGTACGGTTTCCGTGCTGGACGTTCGACGATTGGGGCCATCCTGCGCCTGAGGGCTGCTGCGGAGGCGGCCGTCGCCGGCAGAGGGGTGTTGTTGGCGGTATCGTTGGATATCGCCAACGCCTTCGGGACTCTGCCATTCAGCTGCGTCAGCGAGGCACTCCGGTACCATGGAGTGCCGGTTTACCTGATGCGGCTGGTGGCCGACTATCTCGAAGGCAGGGGGGTTCTGTACGAGGACCGAGACGGAGCTTTGCTCCGCAGACCCGTGTCGTGCGGTGTCCCGCAGGGTTCGGTCCTAGGACCGCTCCTGTGGAACATCGGTTACGACTGGGTGCTGCGTGGAGCTTTCCCCCCGGGCCTAGATGTCATCTGCTATGCAGATGACACACTCGTCACGGCCCGGGGGTGAGACTTCGAGGAGGCGGCGCGCCTGGCCACAGTGGGTGTATCCCAAGTGGTCGGGCGCATCGAGGCGCTGGGGCTTAGGGTGGCCCCTGCCAAGACTGAGGCCGTGATGTTTCACGGGCCTCGTCGTGGGCCACCTGCTGGCGCCTCGATTACCGTCGGCTCGGTCCTCGTACGGATCGGGGCCCAGATCAAGTATCTGGGCCTAGTGATAGACAGGCGGTGGAGCTTCGACGAGCACTTCCGCATTTTGGTGCCCAAGCTGGAAGGCGTGGCTGCCGCTCTCGGTCGGCTTTTGCCGAACGTGGGCGGCGCCAGCGTCGCCAGCCGACGGCTTTACGCGGGGGTGGTACGGTCAATGGCACTGTACGGCGCACCCGTGTGGGCGGAGGCCTTGTCCGCCAGGAACAGGGCGCGGCTGTGGAGACCGCAGCGAATCCTGGCGGTCAGGGCCATTCGCGGATACCGCACGGTGTCGACCGACGCGGCGTGTGCGTTGGCCGGAACACCCCCGTGGGATTTGGATGCGGAAGTGCTCGCCGAAGTGTACAAGCGCGGCGCGGCTGCTCGGGCCGAGGGTTCTGTCCCCATGCCCGAGCAGCTGCGAGCTTGGCGCGAGGAGGCCCACCGGACGCTGATGGTCCGGTGGGGGAATCGGCTGGGGGCTCCACGGGCTGGTTTTCGGACCGTGGAGGCGCTCCGGCCGATTCTCGAGGAGTGGGCAGGGCGGCAGCATGGGACTCTCTCCTTCAGGCTAGTGCAGGTATTGACCGGGCATGGTTGCTTCGGGAAGTACCTGCACAGGCTGAAGAGGGAGGCGAGCCCCATGTGCCACCACTGCGACTGCGGTGAGGACTCGGCGCAGCACACTCTCGAGCAGTGTCCTGCTTGGGAGGTGCAGCGCCGGGAACTCACCGCGGTCATAGGGAACGACCTCTCGCTGCCGGCCGTGGTTGCGGCCATGGGCGGCGCGAGGTCGTGGGATGCGGTCGCATCCTTCTGTGAGGACGTCATCTTGCAGAAGGAGGCGGCGGAGCGGATCAGGGAGGACGCACCCCTGGCTGATCCGCTCCGCCGCCGGCGAGCTGGGCGGCGAAGGCGCGCGTACGCCGCGAGCCTAATGCCGCCCTAAGCGAGGCCGCGGGCGGTGGAGGGGGTTTTCCGCCGCCCGCTGATGCCTTCCGCGACGGAGTGACGCCCTGGGTGTGCCCGGGGCGTCGCTACGAGAGTAGGACTGAGTAGAGTCGGGTGCCCGGTCAGTGGTCGGACTGGGCACGGTCGCCGCGGCGAGCCCTGTGGATGTAAGATCGATCCAGGGCTCGCCGACCCACCATCTTTCGGCGACGAGGGCACACCGCGGGGTTTTAGTGGGTATTCTGTGCCGTTTAACATCGTAGGCACGGGAGTCCCACATAGCCACTCTGCCCGTCCCCCCACGGGTAAGGTGGTATGCGTAAATGCATTTCCCCGCAAAAAAAAAAAAAAAAAAAAAAAAAAAAAAAAAAAAAAAAAAAAAAAAAAAGGGCTAGTACTTCTTTACAATAATTTGCAAAAACTGTTGGTTTCTGGAGTTTCACGATTTTTACATGTCAAAAATTGTAGTAGGAGATAATTTTTAACATTAAAATATATCGTTGGTCTAGATGAACAGGGTATTAACTCAAAAATGTATACTTTTCAGTAGAGCGATTTGAAGTTTGCAAATCTATATATTTCAATTTCTGTAAATAATTGGATAACCTCACCTATATATTTTTAAAACTAACTTTATTGAGTAGGGTTTTATTCATTTTATAACCCTAATAAGATTGCAATTCTTAAGAAAAACAGTTATTTCAAGAAACATTAACCAAAATAATACCTTTTCACACAAAAAATGTTTATAAAATTAAGTTGTAACTTGAAAATTATGTTTTTTTTAGATGCAATTTTTATGGTTTATATGCTACTTTACGATTGTTTTTTAAAGTATTTCTTTTATGTAATGTTTACTTTGTTAGTCCATTCTATTTTTTTCATATTTTTTACAATAATTTAGTTATTAACAAGGAATATTTATAATGCTACCATGTTCCACAAATACATTAGATAAGTTTTCGAAATAATACCAAATAAAAGGATAATTATCATCAATAGCTTCTTTATTTATTTGGTAATCACATAAATAAATATGTTTACATAATATTTAAACTTATACTAAACGTACTTTATACTTTAATGAGTGCTAGAATCATTACAGAAGTTTTACCTCTTATTCACTACACAGACTTAGTTTGATTCAACTAGAATCTAAACAACAAGAATAAAAACTATTATCTTATATGGTACCTTCCCAACATCACAAAATAATTAAAATAGAACAAATCAGGCTTATAAAAACATAAAGAATACTTCTAAATAATATAAAAAAATTGGTCAACAATAATATTAATTCGACTACGGTTCAACTAGGAACCTAAATAAAAATAGTCATCTTAGGCATTTCATCATCACAAATTTAAGGCTGTAACATAAAACCATTCAATCCATTCTTCTTTGGAATGCACTCCCCCTTGAGATCAGGATGTGCACCACCCGGGACACTTTCAAAATTAAAGTACGTCATCTTCTTCAAGGTGAAACGACAGCAGAGTCATTAAAAGTTTAATATCTTCTGTGTAAATATTATAATATATATTATTTTAATGTATGTATTAGTATATTTGTTACCATATTTATGTATTTGAATTGTTGATATAACATTATTGTATGTATGTATTCACATTTTCAGCACATTATTTTAATTTATTTATGCACCTACCTTTGTTCTCTCTGCATCACCTTAAGGTTGACTGGTAGAAAATGCCTATGGCATTATTAAGTCCGCCGTTGTACTAAGTTTGTTTGTTTTAAGTGCAAAAAGTTGTAAAATAAAAATAAATAACTAAATAAAAATACTTCTAAAAAATGGGTATTAGTAGATAAACATAGTATCAAACAACTAGGAACACAGTCACAGCCCAGAATTTCTCAATCACTTTGCCTGAATGCGTAACCAGTTATGCTGGTGTCTTTGTCTTTTTCTAGTTAGTTTCTTTGTAGATTCTGTGATTGTAATATCAACTAATGATACTGGAGTTGGATGCAAAGGAGTCGTAGTTGAAGATTTGCGGTCAGAGTCAAGAATCATAAGGACGCTTAAGTATTTATCTACATAGTAAATTATAAAGATTAGTACCTAAGTACTTATCTAGAAGCTTTTACCAGGGTTTTCGGGTCTATTTACTATTTTAGGCGGGTCCTCGTCGTCCGATGATAACGAATCAGAGTGATTTCTGGGTTTTACAATTTCCCCTTGATCATTGGTAAATTCATTTGCTTTTGAAAACCAAACAGTAATGTAAAATTAAATAAATAATAATAATAAATAAATAATACACATACAAATCTAGGTATATCGTCGAATAATACCTTCAGTAGATAATAATACAACTAATGTATCAGCATTAGAAACTTCATCAGGTTGTTCCTCTTCTCGATCAGGTGGTTTTACAAAATTTCTGATCATTTTAAGTCTCTGCGACATCATTCTGTAAAAATCTTAACTTGGTAAAAAGCTGTATCTACATAATTTTATTCAAAAAAACATCACAAACTATGTAGAATATTACACTTTTTAGTTTTAATACTATCATTTTTATTTAATTTTTAAACAATAAAGACTCATAAACTAAACAAACCCTGACAATCATGATTATGTTTAATATTATCTACGATTAATACTTTTTCGCCGCAAAAATATTGCACTATACAAAAACAATCTTTTGTAAACATGGTAGCATCTTGAATAAATTCTCTACACTAGAAACATGTATAACAATCCAAATGCAACCATTTATCGTAAAGAAAGTATTAACTTGAAATTATTACTGTATTTTACAAATAATATAATTCAAATAGAACTTACTTTTCAATGAACACAGTGTTTCTTAAGGTTAAAACTGTATATCACAAACGAACCACGTGCTTTCACACAAACTCCGCAAACAAGATTGAATACGATAGTGTTGTTTAAACAGACTCACATTAAAGTGCAAAAAGGACGCAGATACTACCCCGCCATTCGCCAATATGACGTCGTATCGTTATGGACCCATGTTCATTAGAAAGATCGCATTTTTTTAAGTAGTACCTTATACTTAAGTCAAAAATCGTGATTTTTGAGTTGATACCCTGTTCATCCAAACAAGCGATATATCTCTGTAAATTATTTGCGTATTATTATTAAATGACAATAATATAACTACAAAACCTATAAACTTTATTTGACTGCGGCCGCGAGATGCCAAAAATACCCATTGTCGTTTAATAGCTAAGTTATGTGCGAAACTATTTTATAAATATATAATACAGAGCGTAAAGAATTCTTATTTTTAAAATGATAACATGTTCCTGAACGCAAGACAAGTAACCTACAAAATAATTAAAAAAATTTCAAACCGAATATTTTCAGAACCATTTTCACTTAAAATGCATTTCCTGTTTCAAATAAAATAACCTTGCTAGAGAAGAGCTTGCCCAATCTAATCAATTCTATTTTGGAAGCCCCGCCCACATACAAAACTAACCTTACAAACCAAATCAAATGCATGTTTTTCATTGCTCACACACTCATACAAACTATCTACTAACGAACATCAAACGTTGCCACACATACATTACCCGTCTTGTATACATACATTAAAACTGTTAACATACCTAGCCGGCAATGTATATGCAATGTAAAGAGCTGTGAAATATCGCGATGTTTATTTTAACTGACTGAAAGAAGGCAATCTGGTGTTTGTAAAACCTAGTGCACATTGACGTGCTACATTTGTGAGTTAAATGTTTGTTTGCGGAGTAGTGTTGAACGTGTTAGGAACTACTAAATTTGAATTGTATTTCGTGAGGCAAACAAATAGAATACTATTTTTGGGAACCGTTAAAACATATTGCAAAATAAACTCTAAATTATAAATATAAGTAATATGCTATTAGAGCAAGGAAACATTTCAAGGAACGCCTGATGTAACTGTCATTGCAAAGAGAATTAACTACTAATACTAAGAAAACTAAAAACTCTTAGATGTTTAATGAGAATTGATCAGAGACATAGAAATCTGAAATAATTAACTCTTTGGTTTTTTTAAATAATACAATCATATTCAGATCAATTAAACGAACCCTTGCATTTTCTTTTCGATTTTATTCAAAGATCACATTTTTTAGATATGTAAGTTATTTGATCTTACTTAAACTCTTCACATTTACCTCATTACTCCGCCAGCCTATCCTAAGCCTAAAGATTCTATTTTTAATGTTTAGATCGGTAACGCGGGATGCAATTTTATGCACAAAATTCGCGCGCTCGCGCAGCCCGCCATTTTTAAATATTTAATTTTAGAACGATTCGCAGGAAGCTTGTGGATCTATTTTTGCATTTTATTTATTCCTAGGCGTACACTGGCCACTCCTATGATTAAATAGTTTTTGAATATTTGATTTTAGAATAAAAATTGTGTTTCTGTTTGCGTTTTATTTCTACTAGGCGTGCTGGCCAGTCATACGAGTGAATGGTTTTTAAATACTTAATTTTAGAATCGATTCGCAGGAAGCTAGTGGATCTATTTTTGCGTTTTATTTATTGCTAGGCGTATGACTGGCCACTCCTATGAGTGAATGGTTAGATCGAACATTCACACTCATACATATGTATGAGATATAATGTGTATGTATTGGATGCTCATTTTTAGTTTTTTCGTGGGTGGGTGGAGCGGAGACTATAGTTGTAGATATGTGTTGTAAATATGTATATGAGATTATATTATTACGTTATATTTTTATGTAGGTTTTTTCCTCAGCATGTTGACATGAGATGGAAAAACTATTTTGATCTAGAATCTAGATCTGAAGTAGAAAACGGGGAATAAAAACTATTAGGTAGCCTCAAATTACTTTATAAATATCAAAAGTTTTTGTGCTTCAAAAAAAGTTGTATCTCCTTACACAGGCTCATAAATTCCGATCTTCGTATTGGTGAGGAATGAATCAAAAGTTACGATTATTGAAAAGTAACAGTGTTCGATACTCGATATGTTTGCGAAAATAAACGGCTTGACTAAAATCGTCGTCAATAATATTTGCAATAAATTTTTCATTAGACGATGAAAATGTTTTTCACTATTTTTACAAACTTTTATATCTGTAATTTTTCCTTGCGCATAAGCTAGCACCAGTAATATATAATTCCATCTTTCTTTCTTAGTCATAATAACAAACCTAATATGTACTGTTTCATTTTTGGATACGACTTTGACGAATCTACCTACAGTATTTTTACGAAACAAAAAAAGAAACCTTTTCGACCTTCTGCGCTTTAAAAAAGTCTTTCAATCCCTTCTTTTCCTTACCTACCTCACTGAAAAATTTCCGTCGACAGTCCACACAGATATTATAAGAAATGTGAGGCGCATCGAGAATGCACTTGCGTTATTTTTATCAGATCTTAGCCTTGAATTTTAGAGTATTTTTGTATGCACTTACTGCTGTTGGCTCGACTCGCCTTGTTTCATTGTAAAAAAATGAAATGTGGATGAAAAGTCTTTGTTACAAATTTTTATTTTTTAAATTAAATAGCTAATACATGAATAAAAAAAATCCTTTTAACACTTGCTAGTGGAAAAAAAATGATATTGCTGGGTTACTTTTTTTCTTAAAGTATTTCTTAGTGCATACCTTTTGTTGATGTACTTAAAGATTATCCCCTAATCAAATGAACATATATTTTTTAATAAAATTGAAATTTTGTCACGGTTTTTAGGTAAGAGGGTTTAATAGATATGGAAAAACCTCCTTATTTTTATAAAAAGCGGTGAAATGGGGTTTTTTTTAGAGAAATAATAAGTGAAGCTTCAAAATTTATACTTTATCGTCAAAATTACTAACTCAGCCACGGGTTAGGTTAGGTTAGGTTGCTGACTTAGTAATTTAGAAGGCAACATACATTTTTGGGGGCGAATAATGGTATTAAAAAGAAGCCTGTTTAAATAGCACCCTTTTTTTTATAGAGATTGCAATGGTACTGATTAGAGTTGTCAATAAAGAAATAATAAAAAAATATGAGAGTAGTGTCAAGTGGGAAATAATTTCTGAATATTTGAATAAGGGTTATTATATTACGTAAAGCATAGAATTGTTTTAGCAAATTACTTCACTATTCATAATGTCGACAACAACTTGCGATATTGACTTGACATTTTTGCAGCAAGACTTTATTTAGAAACGGTTTCATGTAAAATTATGCCATAAAAAGTGTCTTAAACATGGAACATAAAGTACAAGTGTGAATACAGAAGCATGTTCTATTTAAACACTTACATAAAAATCACTTTATGCTCTCGCTATAGTAAAAGTTTTTATATTTGTTTCTAACTATAGTTCAACATAGAAAACTTATCGACTTGGTTTAATAAATTTCTATTTTTAGTTTCGTTATTTTACGCTATTTTTGTACGAAATTACGACAAAATAATGTAGAGTTAAATTTTAAATTTTTTTATGCAACAGAAGCATATTAACTAAACGTACATAGAACACATACAAAAAAATAATTAACACTACACGCGTTAGACACACACAGATGTAAAAAATGTTCTGAATAGACGCACACTTGTAAACAAATGCTCTGATTGGCAGCCGCGTGCGCCGCGCAGATTTCAAAATATACGTTAATGTTCATTTTTCGACGTTCTATTTTTGAATTCGCAAGTTTTTATCCCTATTGATGCGCGCGCGAACATTCTTGGTACTTTCTAGGTCACTGTTTATTGATTGTATTTTCAAAAGATTAATTAAAACAATGTTATGATTTAATTCAATTATGAGACTGATGCAATATTGTGTTGGGTGTGGCTTAAGTGCAGCAATAGAGTTTAATTGGTCAATTCAATTGAGTTATATACCTACATAGATATCAATAATTGTTATTTTTTCTTTGAAACGACCACAAAGGCAACGCTATTAAGTAATGACTAAGTTATTCTCATAAAATGTATTGTTGTAAGTACATAAGTAACGAAGTACTTGGTAATTATTTTTTACTGAGGTCGTGATAATAATGGGAACCGGATAACTTTCTTGTAAACATTTTTATTACAAGAACATACCAGTCATTCTTTATAATGACTAGTAAATCAGTTAACGCCGATGTAACATAAAACCTACTTCCTTTCCTCGGCTATAAACTAGCAACTAAGTAGTACTAGTGTTAATTTTTAATATTTAAAGAGGACAGAGAAACTGGTTTACTGATTTCTATTAATAAACGAGATTTCCTAGAAGCTCAGTAATGCTGCTGTATAAATATATTATAATAAGACAATATTTATATTTTAGAAGTAAATCTGAATTGATATAAATTGTGATATAAAAGGGTGGCAATATGGTGGCTCAGTTGGCTGGTAGATTTCTATCATTAATAGGCGTTGTCCGCACATTAACCTATATTGTGTTGGTCTTATGCTTGTTGTAAGTTATAAAAGTGCACTAAAGATTGCTTACGTAATAGGTTTCTATCTACGTAATTCACCTATTACTATTCAAATGGCATGCTTAGGTATATTGATCAAATCTTTTCAAATCCAGAATAATTGGTCCTACTAAGATGAAATCATACTATAGTGATATACGTATAATTATTTATCAGATTTTTTATAACTAAAGTAGCTACGGTTTTAAAAATTCTTTGGTCTTTTAATAGTATGCAATGTTACGTCAGCTGCAGATAAAATTTTGTCGTTATTTTATCATTGAAACAAGCTAAAGGAAGTATGTAATCGTGTCTGATACATGATAATATACTTCCTTTAGACTTACCTTATTTACAAATCAAATATATTTTTATCGTATGTATAATATTTTTATTCACGGGCCCCAGTCATTCAAGCAGAGGTAAAAGGTAATAATTTTATTACAAGATACAGTCATCAAAATATTTCTGAATATAAAATAACAATTTCGTCGCTTATCTCTCTTTTTCTTCGTTCACCAGTCATAGACAGTAATGATGTTATTTACAATTAGATTTAAAAAAAACGTAATAAAAATAATAATGTATATTATTTTTAAACAGTTTTTAAAGTCCAAGCATCAAGAACATTTTTCCGCGTCAGCTCCTTTGTGTTTTTTGGCACGGCAGCCAAACATTGGTTTATGTGATGCATCTATCAATGTGTGCGTATCTGCACTCACACAAAACAAACGTGCTTTTACTAAAACGTTTACGTTTGCGTAAGGTTTAGGATAATAGATTTGTTTGTGATTTTATAAGTGCTTTGGACATATTGGATCGGAGGACGATTGCAAAAAGACTTGAGAGGTTTGCGTAAGCGTTTCGCTGGAGAAATTATGTTTGTATGAAAATTAAATTCGAAGTAAAATTTCTAAGTTTCTAAAAGAATTTATAATTATGTATTTTAACGAAGATTGCCACTTCAGCAATATACGAGTAATTTCTGCAAAAAGCTGTTAAAACTACTGTTTTTGTCTGCCGTAGGACCGAAAACAGTCGAAGCAAGTCCTGGCGACCGTGACCCGACAGCCCTAAGGCTGGAGGTCTCCCTGCCAGGTGGACTGCCGACCTGAAGAAGGTCGCTGGAGTGGACTGGATCCGGGAGGCGGAGGAAACGCACAAAATTTGGGGTAAGAGAAAAGGGAGCCTATGTGTAGAGGCTAAACGATGATAATGATGATAGAAAAGTAGTAAGCATCTCGTTCCAAAAAGATCTACCATGTACTATTCAACGTCATTCTTTAATATTTATAAACGTAGACGGTGGCACGTCGTATTGTGTCCTTTTTCCACTAATCGTCGTATTACTAGTTATCATAACATGCCATTGTTCTAGCGATGTTATGGCGTAAACGTGGTAGATAATTGGTTACCATTGGAGAGTGAAAGATGGGTAAAGTTTTTGTCTTCAAAGCTTAGGATTATTGTTTGGAGTTAATTGAAGTGCTAGTATTTTTTTTAATGCTGGGTCAAAATTATGACTTTTACATCTGAGTTGGTATTCTGGACACTTTATTTTACCTAAATATAACTGTAAAATATTGATAGAAGACTGCAAATATTTTTTTCGTAAGTCAAATCAAATCAAATCAATTTATTTCAAATTAGGTGCATACAAAATTTCTTTTACATAGCAAGATAACCAATGACTTAATATCTAGAATAGTATACATATTACAATTGTGTGTTGTTAAGTGGATGCCTACACTAGGAAAACCTGTGTCGTAGGTCACCCAACATTTTATTTGACAAGATAGATGAGGACGTGTACATTCCAGAGAAAACAAGAATCATGCTCCATGCTCAAAAAAAGTATGCTCTCGGGAGGCTACTCTTAAGGGATATTTAATCCTGGGCTTTGCTTTAGCTGCGGTTTAATAAGTTTAGTGAAATTAGGACTAAGCGTCAATGTAGCAAAAAAAAACATAGTGAAGAAATCTAATCGCTACAAATTAATTTATAAGCTATTGTAAGTTCCTATAAGTTTAGCAGCTCGTGGCTAAATTGACGCCACGTGGACTGATTGATCTTGCAGGTTAAGCAATGCTAACCGCGGTCGGCCGTGAATGGGTGACCATCACTACATAGTATAAAACAAAGTCGCCTTTTCTGTCCCTATGTGCGCTTAAATCTTTAAAACTACGCAACGGATTTTGATGCGGTTTTTTCCAATAGATAGAGTGATTCAAGAGGAAGGTTTTTATGTATAATGCATGCATAGAAAGGGGGAATTGTTTTACTCCAAATTTAACGCGTGCGGGCCACGGGCAGTAATGAATAAATCAAACTACTGGATCGATTTTAATCATTTTTTCAGTGAGTGACATAGGCTATATATTATATACCCGTGCGAAGCCGGGGCGGGTCGCTAGTCTTTAATATAACAAAGATTTCCTCCGTGCCTAGTTGCACGTTAAGTCCCAGTTGCCATTTGAACATCTATGGCAGTCGTTACGGGTAGTCAGAGGTCAGAAAGTCAGACAACTAGTCTAACAAAGAGTATCGTATCACCTCGTACTGGGTTGTAGAGGTTTGATGGCAGTCGTTCTACGTAAAATACTGATATTCAGTTACATCCATTAGACTAAAATCCGACCCCAAATGTAATTACGAAAAGGCTTGGCAGATATATGAGTTCCTATAGACTACTAAACAAGCTCAAACATTTAATTACTCCACCTTAAACCCTACACGTTATTTATAAAACGAGTCCTTCTCTGCGCAAACGCACATTTTTTTAATCTAACTGTAGTACTTGATTTGATATGTATCGGCTAACTGTGGAAGTTACGGTCAAGTTGTAGATAGATTTTGAATAGCTAAAAAGTATCGTAAGCTTGTTACACACGGCAAAGATAATATAATTTATAGTATTAGAAAGGCTAATAATTATATAAAGTTTTAGACAGGTAAAATTATTCAGTAGTTTCAGTTTTAAATCTCATTGGATTACGTATAAACATTCAGTACATTATTTTAATTTGAGATAATATCTGGTATTTTTATCAGTATTACTTATTTTGATGTATTTTTGAGGGTAGGTTAGTATAGTAACTGCTACCCAAAAATATTAAAATCCCTAAAAACATCGCTGCATCAGAGGATAACGGTGTTATGCCTTATATGCTAGTTATTTTATGACCTGATCTCATCACCAAATTGAAATACAGTAGTAGGAAGCATTAGATAGATAGTTACAACTTTATTTGTGCATACAACATAGGATATACATTTCGTATAACGTTCACAAGAACAATATATGCACAAAGGGCGGCCTTATCGCTTAACGCGATTTCTTCCAGGCAATCTTTGGATGGACATTAGTGTAAAAGATTTACAGAATGGTTGTTTTAGACAAAAATCAAGAAGGATTTACTTTCCACCGCATTACTATGTGGTGGCAAGTTAAAGGTGTTTTTTTTTTTGCTTTTAATGTTGATCTCTGTTTGCATCAGAGATCTTATTCCTTGAATATTTTGACTACAGTTCTTTACTGCCTGCAAAATCCTTAATATAAAAAGCAATACATCCATATATCGCATAGCTATCACTGGACGAAAATAATCTTCGTATATTGGAGTGAATCCAAGAAAATGTGGTTGAAACGTAAAACATCGGCATGGTACGATTTACAAGAAGCTGTACCTAGTCTGACTGGCTTTGAGAGTGGGTGATATAACCCAGCTGTGGTATACTTTAGGAATTGCAGGTGAAGACGGAACGGTTAGGATTACTGGTTTAGTTTGTGAGTTAATTTCGATTTTAGTACTAGTTGCGTAGATCCAGGCAATGTAGGATTTATTATCTATATATATAAAAATGAAACCCGTTTTCCGTTGTCACGACATAGCATGAAAACGGCTTGACCGATTTGGCTGATTTTCTTTTTGAAGTTTTCTAATACTCTGTTCAAGGTTCTTAGGGGAAAAAAAAAAATTAAATATAATATATTTTAATAAATTTTCTGTAAAAATATAAGTGAAATTATTGAACCCTACGGAATAAACACTATTATGAAAATATATATTTTGTTTTTTATTTACTAAAATTAGTAAAGTTCTTCTCAGGTATGACGAGACCAAGGAAATAGGTATTCATTTTTATATGGAGGTATTATAGATTCCAGTTCAAATTGAATAGGTACGCATACATAAGTTAGGTCAGCTATACAAAATAAAGTAGTGCATCAAATTTGCGCTAAGGCGGTACGAAGTTCGCCGGGTCAGCTAGATATATTTTCAATGGATCTTAAATCACTTTATCCAGAATGACCTATGAGTTTAAGAGTATTTATTTTCTTTACATAACATAACATATAATCACGCCTATATTACCCAGAAGGGTGTGTAACACCCACATTTCACCGGTTATGTTTCGGTCCCATGGGATAGAGAGTGAGCCTATAGTCTATAGCCTAGCCTAGCCTAATCCACCGGGTACAATTCCAATTCCGTGCTGCCATTTTGAAATATTTCTGATGGAAAGTTCACAAATAACACTTTGCCCGACCCGGGAATCGAACCCGAGACCTCACGGTGAGAGGCGTATACGCTAACCACTAGACAAGACGCAGTTTATTTTCTTCGTTGGACAAATATACCAACCGAGGCGTCTAGTCCATCTTATCTGGTAAAAGATGTGCGCTTTTTGGACAAAAACTTGCGATTTTTGTCCAAAAAGTCAATTATTTCGGGACCTAATCACTCAGCATCATATTAAGTATTTTACAAAAACAAAAGTATATAATATGTATTAGCATCAGTTATTCTTGTACCCATAGTAAAAGGGTGCATGAAAGGAGCCTCCTCGAGCGACGTACACCCCCGTATCAACCCCTACGTCCGGCGCACCCTGGGAAGTCTGCAAATTTCCACCAAGCAGACTGGCTAATCCTTTCACCACGATGGCAAGTCAACACCATGAGAAATTGACTGCAGCCATCGACACGATAGAAGAAGAAGAAGTAAAAGCTCTACTTAGTTTGGGACTAGATGGCATTGTATGTATGTTGTGTGATATTTATTTATTTAAGTTTATTAGTATTTTAATATTATTTTAAAGATTTTATAAATTCATTTAAAAATAGATATCATTATGATGTTTTTTTTATGATAACACTGTTTACACTTTATTTAACAATTATTTACAATAAAATATAATTTCTAATTAATATTAAATTAATTAATTATATCTAAGTTAACAAAAATAAAAAAATAAGTTATTATTATTACTACTATTTTATGTATTAGAACATAAAAGTGCAGTGAATCTTTGATGGTTTAAAAGTGAGTTTTCGTATCATCCCTTCCTCATCGAGGCCAGTAAAAAAGCTATTCCAGCCATTAATTATTTTGTATCAAATATTGCATGTTACGTTTCTCTCCCAGAATAATCCCCGTATACACTCATCAATCAGACATGCATTCACAAATTGATTATTAAATTAACCGCCAAAGCCGAATGAAGCAAAACTTCGTGACAGTGCGCACGTTTATTCATCAATGCGACGTTTTGTGAACGATAGGTGGCGCCACCTGTCGGGGAAGGACACGACCGAATATTGATTTGTTGAAAGTTGACAATTTTAGATTTAGCAAACTTTTTAAAGTCTACAACCAGTGCGTCCTACACGGTTGGCGTGGTGGTTAAAGCGGTCGCCTCGCCGCTTTCAACTACGCTGGTGTTGTGGGTTCGATCCCCTCATGGGACAAATCTTTGTGTGATTCGCAAAGATTTGTTCTAACTCTGAGTGTGCTCTGTGTGTGTGAAATGTATGTTTGTGAATACCCCCGCGACACAATTCCTAGTGCTGGCGTCATTTTATAAAAATAAAAATGTTTTACCTTTAGATTACCGGTCAATAATAGTATTTTTATGATTGTGCTCTAGTTTTCGCGACGAGATAAGGCCTTAAAATCACCTAATTAGCAGTATCGTATTTTAATCATTTAAATCAGGTTACGCATCTAAAATCATTTGGAGTTTTAAGATGTTCACAGCCTGTAGATAGCACCTACCATCAGGTGGATAGTATGACCGTTTGCTTAATGTATTGTCTTAATTCTGTCAAGTCGGTTAAAATATAGGAAGTAAGTCCGACTAACAGTCTGGGCGAACCAGCTTTAGCGCATTGAAATTAGCAATTTGAATAGTACTTAGTACTGTTTTAGAAGCAACTGTGGGTGGTCCATTTGCATCTAAGAAAGTATGAGCTGATTAGTAAAGGATTGAGAAAAGTGAAAAGGAAAAGCGTGGTTTTACTTTAGAAGAAAAGCAAGAAGAAAAGTACCCATGAGACCTAGAACCACAGGTTTGAAGAGTTATAAGTATTTTAGCCTCATAGCCAAAGGTGACAATATCGAGAAGCGCATAGTAATATAATGACATATCATCACGCTTATATCACCCAGAAGGGTGTGGCAGAGGTGTACAGCACCCACACTTCACCTGTTATGTTTAGGTCCCAGAATAGGGGTCGAGCCAATCGCCATCCTACGGGCACAATTTACACTCCGTCTTGCTATTGTGAATTACCCGGCGGATAGTTCATAAATAACACTTTGCCCGACCCGGGAATCGAACCCGAGACTTGGTGAGAGGCGCATACGCTAACCACTAGACTATCGAGGCATCGAGTATAACTGCAAGGGTGGCCGGCAAAAATGGTCGAGAGGCAGAAGCCCTAAGCGTTAGACAGATCAGATCCACTCTGCCCAAAACACAATCGGTCTGCGATGCTAGCCACGCTGTCGAAGATAGGGCATGGCAGCAAGATAGTCCTCGCAATTTTTTTTTAAAGAGGTCATGGACCTCAGTATAGAGACGGCCCAGGGAGGAGAAGAGAAGGAAATTAAAATCCTGTAATTAAGGGCCCATGTTTACTCCTTGTAAGTGAGATGGATGGATATTTGAATTATGCTGTGTACCTACAGCAAATGGGTTAGCAATTTATTTTATACTAGCTTTTGCCCGCGGCTTTGCTCGCGATTGTAAGTTGTCGTAAGTTGAGTTATCATTATAAATAAATACCCAATTAAAGTATTTCTTTGTAAACAATATTCGAAGTCTTCCCTTCAGGTGCCAACAAAACCAGATCTCGGGGTGAACTTACTCTTGAACAGGCGACATAAAACTGGCCGTGTGAGAAGCAGGTCCCCCTCAGATCGATACCTGCTGTTTTCAGTGATGACCCTGAGCTTTATTTATAGTCATTGCAACCTTAAGGGGGAACTGCAATCTCTTGAACTCGAAGGGATAATCAGACGGGATAAGTGGTATCCGTGGTATATACACTGATTCCCCTCGTGCACAGCCTGTAAATATAATGGCCTCTACCACCGTTTTATGTAGCGCTTTCACTTGCAGTCTGCAGTCTTGCATAGTTTGGGAGGATTGAGGTTTCGCAATAACATTACCGGAGCACCCACTTTTAGGTTTAGTATGTGAGGAGGAAGACCGGGTGGATTAAGAGTGTTCAGGAACTCTACAGGATAGCTGGTAGCATCATCTGAATGTACTACAGTATCAACAGATCTGTATTGGTATTGTCGTATAGACCCTTCGAATGATATTAGCAGAATATCATTAATGACGGAAGCCTGATCGTTTTTTGGTGTCAAAATCGCACGCTCACTTAGCCACTCCATTGGTTTTTTTGGTAGGTTATGGATATCATTATATATAATAATATGGGCTATTAATTCGTCAACCGTTGAAACCACTATACCAAGATCCGATGGATTTTGATTCTATCGCCTGTTTACTTAAATAAACGCACGTGTCGGGCTTTATTGTAGATTATATTTAATATTAATTAGTCCATCCGTCAAAAGTGTATGTTGTATAATTTGCGCAGTTGATGCCCTAACTTACCATCAGCTAAACCTTGGGCATGTTTGCCACCTGACTATAGCACATCAAAATGATAGTTTTAACCCTATTATATTATTTTATAATTTACATCACACATCTTCCATTACATTAAAGTTGGTTTCTACAAAACAAAACAAATACTTCTTAGATATCTAAAGAGGCCGAAATGACAATTAAAAAGTTTACACTGACATAAAATTCTTTTTTTATGAAACTTCATGGCCACATCTCATTGTCACACGATTGCTCAACAAAGTTCCATTTTTGAAATTGATCGAGCCTCATTATTACTACAAACGCTTTTCCATACAAACTTTCGTCCCACTTTTCACCCTGTTAGAGGCCGAATTTTCAAAAAACCTTTCTTATTGCACGATAAAATCTTGTAAAGAATACAACCTCCAAATTTCAAGTCGCTACGACCTATGGTTTAGGCTGTGCGTTGATACTAAGTCAGTCAGGACAAAGCCTTTTATATATATAGACTAGCTTTTGCCCGCGGCTTTGCTCGCGATTAAAAGTTGTCGTAAGTTGAGTTATCATTATAAATAAATACCCAATTAAAGTATTTTTTTGTAAACAATATTTGAAGTCTTCCCTTCAGGTGCCAACAAAACCAGATCTTGAGGCGAACTTACTCTCTACTAAAACTTTGGTCGAGCAGAAAAATGCGCCGGTCAATTCCAAAACAATCAGGCATCCTTAGGGTCGGACCACACGGCACATTATAAATATTATGAAAATCTTCAAAAAATACATGAAAACGTGAAATTGAATTTAACAATAAATTTAAAAAAAGTACTGTATAAAATCAAAAACATGTTTAACATAATAAAACACATGCATAAAGAAACAAAAATGTCCAACTAAAAAAAATCGTAAAAAATTAAGAACGTAAATAATATCAGAAAAAGATCAAATAATGCAAAACGTAAAGCATTAATATCATAAAAGTACATAAATAATAAGAAAATAAATAAAAAAAACCTTTTGCTAAAAATTAAAGCGAACATTAAAAAAGTAATAAATACAATAATATCTATCACTGAACGAATAAATTCTAAGTAAAAATATCACGACGGTTCATCCATTCGCGAGTTACGATGCCACAGACAGACTCACACACACATACAGACACGTCTAACTAATAACACCTAGTCGTTTTTATGTAGGGGGTTAAACATTTTAATGTCGGTAAGAATGTCTAAATGTTTTGGAATTGACCGTGGCAAAAAGTCACTTGTGTAGAAAGGCCCTTACACCACGGTTTTGAATTTATTCTATTTTTTTTTATATATGACTTTTTTTTAAAAAATAAATAAAAAAAAACTTTTGCTATAAATTAAAGCGAACATTAAAAAAAGTAATAAATACAATAATATCTATCACTGAACGAATAAATTCTAAGTAAAAATATCACGACGGTTCATCCATTCGCGAGTTACGATGCCACAGACAGACTCACACACACATACAGACACGTCTAACTAATAACACCTAGTCGTTTTTATGTAGGGGGTAAAACATTTAATGTCGGTAAGAATGTCTAAATGTTTTGGAATTGACCGTGGCAAAAAGACACTTGTGTAGAAAGGCCCTTACACCACGGTTTTGAATTTATTCTATTTTTTTATATATATGACTTTTTTTTCATAAATTGGAACGTAGTATCAATTTTTTAAATATCTTACATCGAACACTCAAGGAGATCGAATGATTACCAAAAAGTTTATACTCACACAATAAATAACATGACATGACTGTGACGTTCTACTTTTTAGAATGATTATAATTGAAGTATTTAATAATTTAATAATAATTGAAGCAATTCACATGAGATTTTGACAGAGTACGGTCGAAGATGTCATTGAATTCTGTCCGAATGTGATGGGGTCTCCATCTTTTACTAATGAATAGTATGGTTTTAGCCGCCGCCGGACTCCCTGCCTCTGCGATCTCATTGACTGACCATTTTGGTATGTGAGTGAACGCACGTTCTGTCGGAGTCATATAATGTGAACGCTGACCGCCACACCGCCGCCGGCAGTGAGTCTGGGGCGGCGCAGTGCCTTTTTTGTTTCCCAAAAAACGCATCTTATTATGTTAACACTGCACTATTTTAATGGAGAATATCGATGATTCAGGCCTAGTAAGACCTTCAACATCGTCAAACTTAAATAAACGCACGTGTCGGGCTTTATTGTAGTTTATATTTAATATTAATTAGTCCATCCGTCAAAAGTGTATATTGTATAATTTGCGCAGTTGATGCCCTAACTTACCATCAGCTAAACCTTGGGCATGTTTGCCACCTGACTATAGCACATCAAAATGATAGTTTTAACCCTATTTAAATATTTTTTTATAATTTACATCACACATCTTCTATTACATTAAAGTTGGTTTCTACAAAACAAAACAATTACTTCTTAGATATCTAAAGAGGCCGAAATGACAATTAAAAAGTTTACACTGACATAAAATCCTTTTTTTATGAAACTTCATGTCAACATCTCATTGTCACACGTGAGGTCACACGATTGCTCAACAAAGTTCCATTTTTGAAATTGATCGAGCCTCATTATTACTACAAACGCTTTTCCATACAAACTTTCGTCCCACTTTTCACCCTGTTAGAGGCCGAATTTTCAAAAATCCTTTCTTATTGCACGATAAAATCTTGTAAAGAATACACCCTCCAAATTTCAAGCCGCTACGATCTGTGGTTTAGGCTGTGCGTTGATACTAAGTCAGTCAGGACAAAGCCTTTTATATATATAGATAAGTGGTAGCAATACCCATCGGAGCTGGCACTCAATTAATTTTAATTTGATTCTAAACAGTTTTTTTTTTTACTTAAAGAAGACTTTATTTTATTTTTACAAACAATTTTATTTGATAGATATTTATTTAATTCAAATAGAAAAAATGAAAACAAAATTCCTATTAACCTAAAAATAAATGACTACATCTAAAACTACGTACAAACCTAGTCTAAAAGACCGCTAAAAAGTTGGATTTAAATTAATCAAAGATTTAGTTTTACTTATAATTTATATTTATATTATTGTTTGTAATATTATGACGTGTTCAAACACCCCCTGGGTCAATGAAATTAAATGATTTTATTTTGAATCTTGAACTAAAGTCTAAGTAAACACACAAGACATTGCATGGCCTTTAGTGCCAGTAATTCGGACTGTCCGTGTAAAGGTAAAACTTATTGGAAAACTCATCAGAGTCAAGACATTATTAATTTGTAATCGCTAGAAAAAAATGCAAAGTCGATACATAACATCCTTTAAAAGTTACTCTACTTAATTAACATAATCCCGAAGCACCGTTGGCTCAGCGATTAAGACCAGCTATTTTTATCAGGAAATCTCTGTTCGGTTCCCGGTAACATTAAGTGCAACATTTTTCCGACGCTGACGGCCTTATTGAAATGTATGTAAATTTGTATATAAATTGAACTGCCTGATACTTTGAGTGCGTTTCCACTGTTGAAGGAATTACGATAAAGGAGGGAAAGTAAAAATATAGAGGGTGAATGTGACATAGTGACATTTATTGAAGCCCCAATTTCTACACAAATGGTCAGTGTTCATTTCCAGCGGTAATGTATTTTTGCGAAAAAAACACGTATGCCGAACAAATTGAACACAATGAGATCCATTCAATTTGTTTGGCAAACGTAAAAACCTAACTTAACTTTAACTGGCAAATAAATAAACACTAACCACCTCTCGTTTATTTTTTCAAAAAATGTCGCTTTGTTGCTTTCTCTTTGTACCTTGATATTCAAAATATTGTAAGCGTGGCATCTTAGAAATTTATGCCAATATTGTTTTAAGTGAATTTCTCATACAAAAAGTAACAAATATAACTTTTTTTTTCATCAAATTTGGTTTAGCCTTAAAAGGGTAACATATACCTAGTCCAAATGACTTTAGTAAGACAATGGAAATGTGGTTTAAATTAACCAGTAGATCACGTATTTACTCAATGTTCACACAACAACATTAAAAATGGACACAGGACAGTCCAACAGCCTTTTAAACTTTGTTACGTAACACTTGCGCATGTGTGTGTGACTGCGCATATGTGTGTATACATGCATGCGATTGATAGCGTTATTTTTTTTTATGAAGCTTAAACTATAGCAGCAAGTTTAATATTTTAAATCCTTTCTCTCCGTGAGACAATGGAAACAATTCCAAACTGACCACGTATTCATACGACGTACTCAAAACAACATATTGCCTTTAAAACGATGTTACGTAATGTCTGCGCATGTGTGCGTGCGCGTGCGCATGTGTGTGAGTGCATGCGATTTTCATTGCGTTAGAATTTTTCCATTTATTTTATATTTTAATGTGAAGATGAGGAAAATAGTCGTTTAATGTTGATTGGTTTTTTGTTTTATTATTTTTTTGTGATGTAATCTCCTTGATAATCTATGTTCTTTGGATTCAAATAGATAACATTATAATTAAAATTAGTTTTTGCAATATTATTAACTGTTTTGTTTAAAACCCTTTATTATAATTTTCTGTATTCTAAATTTAGAAAAAAAAGTATAAGGTATTATTTTTAAATTTTTAAGCTCAATTTTAATATTTTTTCGTTCACAAAATCTTTAAATAAGCCATAACCAGGGTACAATAGTAACTATAGAAAGCTACAAAGTCATAAAATCTCTACCACTCCTTTTAATAGAGAATACAGTTTTCACACCTGTTATTATGAGCAATAATTCTAAAGCGAGACAACACTAATTTTAATAACGTTACTACCAGTGTATGGGAATAAAAAGGTCCATCTAACTAATAATTATAAAGCTGAAGAATATATTTGTTTGAACGCGCTAATCTCAGTAACTGCTAAACCAAATAATAAAAAAAAATAAGTGTTTAATAGTCTTATTATCAAATAAGGCTATATGCTATATAAAATTACACTTAATACCACGGAAGTGGAGTAGAAAAGTTAAACGCGAATATAATTGTGGGCAACAGCAATATGAGAATAAAAAGGTCTATAGTATATAACGTTACTCGTTACTAGTAAGAAAATTATGCATTAGGAAGTAAATTGCTAATAGTTTTTTCTGATAGTTATCATCATTACTATCTGGCAAGTAAATTATAACTGCCGAATAACTGTGGTTGTGCCACTGTTCTATCATTTGGTGGTAAATTCAAGCCTATTTGAGGGTAGTTTGGTTTTGCAGTCTTATGAGAAGCAATAATTTATCATTTTCCGACCGGATGGCGGAGTGGGTAGTGTACCTGCCTGCGACGCCTAGGTCGTGGATTCGATTCCCACTTAAGACAAATCTTTGTGTGCTTGAACATGGGGTTTGTCTTAGTCTGGGTGTTTCTATGTATAAAAAGTATATATTTACAAAAGAAAAGTATATATGTATTAGTATCAGTTATTCTAGTACTCATAGTACAAGCTATGCTTAGTTTGGGACTAGATGACGTTGTGTGTGAGTTGTGATATATTTATTTATTTTATATTTATTTTAAATATTTATATTTTATTCTTTGCAGATTTATATTCAGCTAAATATCAGTATTTTACGTGGAATGACTGCCATCAGAATGCCACAATCCAATACAAAGCGATATGATACCCTTTGTTAGACTATCTGGTTTCTGGCTAACTATCGGTAGCGACTGCCTTAGAAAAACGCTAAATTCATACATAATTATATTCTAGCTCAGTCACTGCAACATGGCAGTATGTGAAGTGAATTATTTCAGGTTCCAAACTTATCAACTATTTAAACATACCTAGTTAAAATAGGTTTTACTGATTTTTGGTAAAATCGATGACTCTTCACTTCGTTCTTACCATTTTTAAAAGATTATTTAAATTGTTCAGTTTGTATGGAACTCAATTAATGGTTAAAACAATTTTGACAAATGGGTGCCAACGAACATGCATTTTTGTGTATTAGATAATTATGATTTGTCAAAAAAGAGATAAAAATTTACGTTAGTATGAAAACATGGCGCTTAAGAGTTTTCCCTTAAGAGCATAGACCAGGTGCTTTAACATCTACCATTACTTCCGTGCCGCGGGTACGATTTTCTTTTTGGAGCTATAAATGAAGCAAAATGTGGATTGGGCAATACATTATATTTTTCATAGAAAATAGTATCATTAATTTTATATCCAAGTTTTGAATGAAGACATGAAATTTATCCCAAGTGCATAAAAGTATTACTTTTAGAGATAGACTAATTACATCCTTTAATTTTTTTTCTTTAAACTAAATATTTTTTTACAGAGAATGAAAAGTGGAGTATTGCTGTAAAAATGTTAAAAATAGCCTGCTTTTTGTGAAAGTTACATAATTGCAATAAATTTTGAAGATTTGTTTTCTTAATTTAAAACATCTTAGTAAGAAATTTTAGAGCGTATTCTCACCCAGAAATCACCGTTCAGTTCAATCTTTGGTCGCAAGTTAAATTTGATGCGGTACTGCTCATTCCCTTTTTGCTTTAAAAGCTCTACTGTAAAAACTTTGTTCGGTATTAATAAAAAAGTTTCTATAAAATCAAAACTTAGTTATTCTTATTTATAAAGATTTTGTGAATTTTTATAGTTTTTAACATCATTTATTATTAACCTTTTTATTATGATTACAAAAATACATCGTGCGTAAAAGTAAAAGTATAAAAAAAGCTCGTCTGCCTTTATAAAAGAAGTTGTTATATTTTATTTCTTATTTAAATTTTAGAATATAAGTTTTGAGACTAAACATGGTTATTTTCTTTGAAATTAGATATTACAGGATATTTACCATGTACATTTGTTCTTGCGAGTTTTATCGTGAACAAAGAGATTAAATCTCTGAAATATCGAAATAACTTTAGAATTGTTCGCAACGAATGTTACTAGAGTCCACTTTTTTTTTGTCAGTATGAAATTTGGCCAGTTCCATTTAAGGCGTATACCATAATATTAAAATTACATTTACTGCTAAAAGTAGCAAGCCTACCGCATATTGGGCAAGCTTCCAATGCCGCTGTAAAGATAGCCAAGATTTTTAGCAGGAAAGAATTTATTTATAATTGAAGCTTTTAACTTCATTTTTTTTTTAATAATGAAAAATGATTTTATTCGGATTAAACACAAATTTGGAACCTTTTACGAAAAGTCATGTCACTTATTTGAACTTTAAAACCAGAAGAAAAATTAATATCATAATTTATTAATTTTTCTTTGTCTGTTAGAGGAAAGAGATAACGAATATACTCTATTTAAATTTTAATACGACTTTTTTGAGATACTTTAATAAGATTGTTTTATCTAGTTTTCTCCTGGTCAGACTTATATAACATTTTATTCAATTTCGAAATCAAAAAATTGTTAATCATTGTCTAATGTTATTTTATTAAGGTTTTCGGTAGTAGAAGTTTATGGTTAGTTTTTAAAATTGCGCCTGATTCGTAACACAAAGTTAATTAATTATTTAAACATATCAATACCTACTTGTAAGTACTAAAGAAATAAAACTATTTAACGCAGAACAAGAAACAAATAAATGTATTCTATACGATTGTATAATTAATTAAATCTTAGATCAAGAGGAAAATTATACTCATTGTAAAGCTACGATCGTAAAAAGTATATAGTTATTGAGATAATCAATTTATTAACTTATCAAGTTCTTTTAACTGGTCCGTGAGAAACTACGATATTTTTAAATACACTTTTTTTAAAATTCACACGTCGCATTCAGAATACTAAAATATCGAATAAATCGCTCCAAATTGTATCGATGTCGTAGGGTGTCTCGTAAAAACGTCACATAACTTTAAAATACATAATTTTTATATAATTATAATCTAAGGATACGTTCTTGTTAGAAAATATAAAATAACTGACCTTACAACTTGTCCCACACAACACAAAAAGTCCGAATCTTCACACACATTTTACGTAAAAAAGTAACAATATTTTTAAAAAGTCTTTTGAAAATGCCTCCTAAAATCTTTTCGAGATTACGCGCCAAAAACTCTCCCGTAGTGACGTACAATTTTTATTTTCTAGTTACGCAATTTAATTTTTCAATTTCACGGGCCGGTGAGCGTAGATATTAAAAAAATGTATTAAAAAATATTGATCCAAGTCATTTCACATGCAAAATACACAGTTCCAAAAATAACTGTTTGACAGTCGCATTTTTGAAAATCGAACGCGGGCGCAGCGACGCGGCGCGGCGCTCGAAAAAATAAAACCAAAACGGCGCGAACACATCGAAAGGATAAAATGGCGTGTATTATTTTGAATTTTTCATAAAATATCGGTGAATTTTCATTGTATAAGGAGGTGGAGAGTCGCGCGCGTGTGCTCTTTCAACACATTATGATCTAACACTGGCTGACTCTCGATTGCAGAACATACTTATTCTAAGTCAACTTACATTCGTTCATATTTGCCTGCGGGGCGTAGGGCTGTGCTAGGATGTTAGAACCTAGTTTAATGCCTTTTCCGTATTTTCTGAACTGGTCATTGTATTGTGAATGTATATTGCTATATTAATTTTAATAGGGTTGAGCCTCTGTAATGGTTACGTGTTTAGAATATTATCCAATCCTTAAATCTTTGAATAAGGCATCTAGTGATGATAATTTTAAATATAAAATTAGAATCGATTCTAAAGTCCCAGAACTAAATAATACCAAAATCCTATCCATCTCAATGTAAAACTTAAGTTAAAAAATAATAAGAAACTAATTTAATTAGTTATACCTCTAGTTTTATAATTGTAACATACGGTATTACAACTAATAACGTATAATTTTAATAGATATTTGCAATATTAATAGCAGTATAACATTGTAGCCTACAGCCCTACAGTCGCGTAGTACAAGAAACTTCTTGCATATAATAATATGTTTTAGCCTATATTGAGCGCTTACAAGCACCGACCGTTGCGCGTGCGACTGCTATTTGAATAACTGCTATTTTTAACTTAAGCGTTATTCATGTGAGGCGTTATTTTGTTTTTCTTTGATGCTGGGATCGGAAGCATCAAACACATTTATTAAACTTTTTTATCAAGTGAAATTAAATCTTAATTATTATTAAGTTTTTTTGAATAATTTGTCATGTAAAACGAACTAGACTGTTGTAAATTCAGCTAAATTCTCCTCAGTTGCAGTAGGAAATCTACAAAAGTAACAATAAATAATTCGATTTGGTCTTCCTATTAACAATTCTACAATACTACTTATATTATATATGCAAAAGGCGAAAGGTCATAAGGTAGAAGTCTGGATATAAGGAACATCCTCATATCCAGACATCCAGGGTAGCAGCAAAGCCTAAAGGTTCCTTTACTGACGTACCTCATGAGTGAAGCCGTGAGCAGAAGCTAGTATCGGATATATTACTAATATTAAGTTTAATGGTATTGAAACGTATTTTTCTAATCTAACCACAAGTCCGTTATCCTAAACATACTTCTTTCTCTTCTCATCTTTTTGAATTATTGAATTCGTATTTATTTTGAGACTATATTTTAATCTCAATCACAAACCAAAAGCTTACCCAACATTTAATAATTAATCTCAATAACGTCTAATAATAACATGCTTTAAAAAACCGTTATAGCACGTCACTAAACAATCGTTATTCGACGCAACTACATCACTACTTAGTTGTATGCATCGTGCATTGGCCTGCACTGCCGCGTTCAACCCTATGCTTAGAACATCTTAAAAACCGAGTCTTTGCAATGAAAAATGGAGCTTATTTTAAAGGAATCAAGATTGGTTTTAGTGTAATTTTGTACGGTGAGTTCCAGGGTTACCGAAAAAGGTTTTTTAGAAGCTAGCCTCTTACACTTATTTTGCTATGAATTTTAGATAGGTATAGTATTAGATATAGAAAGAAATGCTTGTGGGCGTATGTTCGTTTCTAGGACACGGCGAATGTTAGAAATCTTCGCGGCGATGTGCTGGAGTTTGATCATTGAGAGCTATTGGGAATTGAATTTTCTTTGCAGTTTGATATTTTTTTTGGACAGTTAATTAGTAAATTTGTATTTTTCAGCAATTTTGAAGTTTAAATTTAATCTTCGGGAAGTTAAGACGACAATATTAGTCATTAACACCAACTTTTTTTTTTTGGTTTGTGTCTGATTTCGAATCCTGCGTTTGCGCATACAACATTGTAGTCATGCAGAGTTGTGTCGTTCAGAAGCTGAGGTGGGTGGACTACTTTACTATTAGTATTTTTGTGATGCCAGTCGCTTCTAAAAAAGGAATATTTTTTGTAAAAGAAAAATAAAGATTTTTTTTTAAATAAAGATGTTAGTCAACAGCTAAAATATGAACTCCAATAAATGAATTACATCCATTGCGTTTCTAAAACCTTTCTAACATGCAATTTTATTAGCACTCTATCAAGTATGTAGTCATTCCTTACGACCCAGGAAATGACGTATTGGTCTATTTTTAGAGCAAGCCTCTCTCCGATCCAACGAATGAACAATATGAAATAATAACGGGATTGCACTTTTGAATAGAGTTTTTTATAGGAAAAATGTTATGTTGATAATGTGTTATGGTGATTCATTTTCTTCCCTGTACAATAACGCATTACAATTTTACGACAGTATAATTTTAACACTCTTTTTTCGAAAAATGATCTAATTTTAATAAAATCGTTACAACAGAATAAAAAAATGGACCCAGCCAAATATTTGAGAAACACGCAAAATAGTGTCGGGAAATTTTCATTCTTGTGTGCTTTTTTCAAAATGTTCTAATTTTGTTAATAATTAAGCATAGTGAATGTCATAAACCAGCCTGATATAAGTACTTTTCTCGATAGCGTAAGTTCTTATGATTTGGTATTCTGGATATAATCATTGATTCGCAAGCAGTTATAGGTTAAGTAAATATCAAAGAGATAGGACTTGTTTTAATGTTTCTACTATAACAATCGTCCACAAAAGCTCTATTATTTAACTGAGGTGTCAGTTTTTCCCTAATTATTAGCCCTAGTAATTAATATTTCAACACAAGTTAAATAAATACTAAATAAATTCATCTATATGCCTAACTTAACCTTATTTCACGCCAATCATAAACCGCCAGTCTTAAAATACGAAAGTCAAACTTTTCATCGAACAACTACCGCCATCTATTGGCCACACAAGACTTCAGGGGTTAGATCTAGCCACGAGCTCAGACGCAGTGCCCTTAAGCGTGCGCCTACGCACTCTGAGTCATCATTCAGGCTATCCTTTCACCAGTTTTGTGGGATTTGGGTTATTTATTCTAAAGCCTAACTATATTTTATTTGGCCGCCATGTTGCATTGTTTAGTAACCTTATTTTGGTGCCTTAAGTTTGATTTTATCTATTCAAAGATCTCACTATCTATCTTTAACTATTTATATATTATTATTATTAATGCGAAAGTGTGTGAACGTATTTTTTACTCCTTCGTGGAAAAAATGCTGGCTTTTGTTTAAAAAAACGACGCCCGCAATAGTAATTACTCCTGTGTCGCGGGGGTGTTCACAAACATACATTTCAGACACACAGGGCACACCCAGATTCAAAATTAATTGCGGATTACTCAAATATTTGTCCCGCCTGGGGATCGAACCCACAACACCAACGCAGTTAAAAGCGGCGAGGCGATCGCTTAACCACTACGCCAATCGTACACTTTGGCTTAACATGATAATTATTATGTAGGATATTTTTTTGCGGTGGCTAGTAAGCTATAAGAAAAAACCTTTGGAAAGTTTGTTGGCCACAAAAGTACTGTGGCTACCGACCACACAAAGGACGATAAGTCATAAGTTCATAACATAAATAATAATAGCATGTATTTAATACATGTCCCACTGCTGGGCTCGGGCCTCTTCTCATGATGAGAAGGGTTAGGCCATAGTCCACCACGCTGGCCAAGTGCGGATTGGTAGACTTCAGACACCCTCGAGCACTTATTAGGCACTCTCAGGCATGCAGGTTTCCTCACGATGTTTTCCTTTACCGTTAGCGAGCGATAATTTATATTATGATAAATACACACATATCTTCGAAAAGACGAGAGGTGTGTGCCGTGGGTTCGAACCCGAGACCTTTTACTTCGCAGTCCTACGGTCTCCCACTCGGCTATCGCTGCTTAAGTTCATAACATAGCATCACGATTTTATTGCATGAGGATGACAGAAATGTATTACACCTGTTATGTTTCGGTCCCATGTGAAAAGGAGTGAACCTATTGCCAACTCTCGGCTACAATTCCAAACTCCATGCTACTACTAAAAATTCCTTGACAGGAAACCCCAAATAATTTTTTTGCGCCACCTCAAACTTCACGATCATCAGTATCATTCGCTAACTAATAGACCATAGAGACGTATTGTATTTTTTTTATAAACAGCTAGGATAGTATTAGCGTATGCAGTTCATGGCACGTTGTACCGGAATGCGCCAACAATGTAACTAGAAAAACCTCATGTCAAAGCGAGGGCAAGACGAGGAAGAGGCTCTACTTGCATTTTTATTTAAATAAATAAAATATTCCTATTTTTTTAACACGCTTATATTATCTTCACCTGTATGTATGTATGCAACCGACTCCTTTGGACTCGATTTTGACCAACTTTAAACGGACAGATTTCATTAAAATTTTGCACACCTGTCAAAGATCGATGACTATGCAATAATAATTAAAAAAAAAAAAAAAAAAAAAAGTTCTTATAAATAAACCAAACTAAAAAGTAGAAAATACTACTAGTATTCTGCCGTCATAAGATAAAGGGGCACAACTAACATTTTTTTCGAAATTAAGTTATATATATATTTGGAATCAGGAGAAAAAGGCCTATCAGCTAAATATTTTTATGTATTTTTACATACACCATAAATAAAAGTACCATAACTTGAAAGGGCACAACTGAGTTATTTTTTTTGTGATATTACGTGAAAGAGGCATGTCTTACTTAGATTACGTGAAAAGGTCACAAGTAAATAGATATGGTTATTTATTTAATTTATCGTATAATACTTTTTTAATTGGAAAGGCGTAATTGACTTAATTCAAATAGTAAAGGCATATGTGTCAAATGTGGCCATTCATTTAAAATTTTACCGGCACTTCACCAAACATTTAATTTAAAAGAAAAGGCACAAATGTCAGTTGTGCCTTTACTACGAAACATAATTGAATAGAGGTGAGGTGAGGGGGTTGAGGTATCAAAGTCTCTCGCGTTAGTTGTGCCTCACGAGTTACGACGAGTCCACGCTTGTCTAAGCTGCGCTGGTAAGATATAATTTTGTTGATTATATTAATTCATTTCTATATGTCTATTATTTGGTGGCTTGTACTTTTTTTGAAATATTTCATGGTTTACTTGTTGTTTGTATGTACTTAATTTTGATTTCCTTAATAACAAATCAACATTTTTGTATTCCGTTAGTATAAGTTAAATTTATTATGTTTCAATATAAATTATGACTCAGTACCTACCTACATATTTAGATATGAGGAACTCAATAATTATATTTTTACTTGTTATTTAATTTTTATTTGAATGCCGCAGTGGTCGAGTGGTTGTAGTATGCAATTGCTAAGTAAGAGATAGTGGGTTCTGTTCCCATACAGTGTTCAACAAATTCTTAGTGTATTTCTTAAGTAGGTAAAATAGTAATTAACAACTTGTTTCTACCCGCAGCCTCACTCGCATGTCATCAAATACATATTATTACATTACAGTACATTTAAATTATTTTTTTGATGATATGCAATATCAGTATGGATTGTTATATTTTTTGATAGTTCATAATACCTTTAACTTAAGACATAAACATAGCGATACTTAAGTGGTCAAGTCAATAAATTCACTTTTATTTTTTAGCAAAATGCAGTCACGAAGCGCAAGGATAGTAGGTGCGGCATTACGCAACAATCAGGTCGAAAAGTGGTCATCTACGCCGTCAACAAGTGGTGCTCAAAACTCGGTGCAAGTATCAAGCATACAGCAATCTGAAGTGGTTCAGGCCGTGTCAGATATATGGTCTGATTTTGATTCCGATGACTCGGTACTTGATAAAGATTATGAGTTACCAAAAGGACGGGAACAAAACGTTCACTGTGAGGATTCTGATTCCGAAACAGATTTTATTCCATGTTCACAGCCAACTTTAAGAAAAACAACTGTTTTAGAATCAGCAGAAGAATCAGATGAAGACATAAACCAAACTGAAGTGACTAAGAGAGGTACTATAAGAAAACGAAAAACATATAACGTTAGCGTCAAGGAACGTAAAAAATTAAAAAAAGAAGAAAAAGTTTTAACCAAATATTTTGTAAAGCCTGGATGCCAAGAAGACATCTGCAAGAAAAAGTGCGCAGCTCGTTTTTCAGAAGAGTACCGTAAAACAGTAAATCGTAATTTTCATAAAATGTCATGGGTGGACCAGAAATTCTTCTTTTTGTGTAATACTAGTCAAACAAAACCGTTAAGACCTAAGAACCGGGAAAATGATGCCAATGAAAGTAAACATTAGGTACGTGCGAACTAAAACTGTATCATACTTTTTGACAAATGAGAATGGTGATAAAATGCCTGTATGTAAAACGTTTTTCCTCACTACCCTAGGCTACAACCGAAACAACTGTAAAGCAGTTAGAAATATTCTCGACATAGACTATGATTCTACATTATATCCACAATCTCTCATAGATAATCGTGGTCATAACCCGAATCCGAGAAAATTCGATGACTCTAAAATAAAAGAACATATAATGTCATTTAGTCCCGCTGTATCCCATTACAGACGTGAACACGCACCCAATAAAAAGTATTTGCCTTCTGATCTCAGTATTCGTATTATGTTTGACCATTATTGTGAATCTAATCCTGAAGTGCCTGTATCGTATAGTTATTACAGAAAAGCTGTAAAGGAACTAAATATATCATTTACAAAGTTAGGCCATGAAGAGTGTGAGCTTTGTGAAAAATTTATCATTCACAACCCTAACCAAGAAACAAGACACAGACGTTGCATAGAATGTAAAAATTACGAAGAACATCATAAAAAATATATTTTAGCTCGAAAAAAGTATGATGAAGACGTTGATAACCAGACTCAGAAGAAGAATGGCACCGACACTGTTATTTTTGCTGTAGATCTCGAAAAAGTTATTATGTTACCTCGTATGGAAGAATTTAAAACTGTCATGTTTTGCCCGCGACTTATTGTCTTTAACCAGAGTTTCGTGCCGGTTGGCGACAAAAAATTGCATGAGGTGGGTAAAATTTTAGCCGTTTTATGGCATGAAGGCATGTCTGGCCGAAAAAAAGAAGATATTATAAGTTGCTTCAGGGCTTTCTTTATAGAAAACCGAGACTTTAAACACATAATTTTATGGCTCGATAACTGTGCTGGTCAAAATAAAAATTGGGCACTTTATTCTTATTTAACGTATTTGGTAAACACTGCTGAAGTTAACTTCAAAAGCATTACCTTACGCTACTTAGAAGTCGGTCACACGTTCATGGCCGCAGATGAGTTCCACCATAGAGTGGAACGATCACTTAAAACTAAAAAACGCATATACGACTTCGAAGACTTCTGCCAAGCTGTATCTGATACTGGCCATAGCACTACTGTTAAAAAGATGACCGTTCAAGATTTTTATAGTTTTGAGGACTGCTCTTCAACATCCAAACTTAAAAATTCCAAACCTCGAGCTTACATGAATGGAATTTGTGAAGCAAGTTTTAGAAGGGGTTCCTATTCCATTTTCTACAAGAATAGCCATGATAATGAAGAGTACTTCGAATTAGATTTTCTTAAGTAAAAAAATATTAAAATAGGTATTCCACCGCCATGCCAAAAACTTGCTGCGAGGGGCATTACGTTTGACAGAAAAGCTGCTATAATCACTAAGCTTGCTCCGCTTATGCCTACAAATAGAAGAGTTTTTTGGGAAACATTACCCGTGAATGATAGCTCAGCTGATCTCACTGAAACCTATGAAGACTAAAAACAAGACTGATTTTTATATTAATACTGATTTTGATTGAAATGATATACTAAGAGTGCCTTAATGATTGTGATAACTATGTATAATGGAAGTTGATTTGATACCAAAGGTATAATTTTTAATGTTTAAATAGTTTAATTTGGTGTTTTTTTTTTCTTTTAATTTCTCGTTAATTCTGATTACTTTGAAACTTAAGAGAGTGCCATTTAATTATCAATAGTTTTTAGTTCCTATTAGAATACAATTTATTGTTAGTTACTACAAATACTTTTAATAAAAGATTTATTATTTCCTGGTTGTATTTGTTATTTAAATATTTGTTTGACTTTGACTTATTTAAGCTATAATGGAAAGGCATAATTACAGAAGTGTGCCTTTTCATTATAATATTAAACTTTTTTTCACAAAATGTTAGAATGGAAAGTCACATTTGGTTAATTATGCCTTTTATACGTAATATTAATGTTTTTATTATTTTTTAAAGTTACGTTGAAATGGAAAATGTTGATTATTTCATAAATGCAGTAAAAAATTCTAAAAATAAGTTATTCGTCTTATAGGATTCACGTAGACGCTATTATTTCCATTCATACATTTTCGATAACTAAAATACTGTAATTTTTTTTCGCCAAAATCCATGAAATATTTTGAACTTGATTTTCTCCGGATTTGTAAAATGTTAGTTGTGCCCTTTAAAGTTATGACGGCAGTATTATATTTACTAGTATTTTTTGTTCATCACCATTTTTAGCTTATATAAGGAATTATTTTTCACTTTTTAGTAAGAAGTACTTTAAAAGCGTGTTTTTTTGTTTTTTTTTTTTTGTTATTCTACTTATCCGGTACAATGACTGAATAACGTACGATAATATTGAGTGTTACTAACCGAACGAGGGCGGACTATCCTATGGAACATAAAACATAATAGGTGAAATGTGGGTGTTGTACACCTCAGCCTCACTTTCTGGGTAATATAGGTGTGATGTTATGTTATATATGTGTTCCTAAGTCTAATTCAAAATTATTTTGAGTGAGTGTAAATAACATACTTAGTTTTTTCGAATCTAAAGAACACTCGCAGTACGATATAATTATTATTTTAACAAAACTAAGAGGGAAGTATTAAAGGACAGGATAAGTCACATATTATTATACCCATAACATTTACAAGTACCTACTCGGTTGAAAACAATACCGTCTCCAAGTAGAGCATCAAACCCACCTCTATTCGATTGAACTCGCATCAATTTTCTAACACCATTACCGCTTTTTGTCAAAGAAAAATGCGTCTTATTACATTACGAGTCGTGTCGTGCCGCCTTGTGTTTTGTGCGCATTTGTCCAAGATATCGTGAGCAGGCTTTACACGGGATCTAATAGATGTTTTGTCTCTTTTCAGAACCGTTAGGAAATGCAGAATCGAATTATGAATTTCTTGACTCATAATGTGGTCAAAATCACCTTTATCTTCTCAATTTTTCTCTACGCGTCTGACACGTGGACGTGGAAGTTGCACGTAAAAGCTGAAATAGATACATTCGGAATGTGGTTCTGGCGAAGGATGTTAGGCATTTCATGGACAGAAGGCCGCACTAATGCATCTGTTCTCGAGAGCTCCAGATCAAAACCCGGCTTTTAACTACATGTTTCCAGTGATTACTGACTTTCTTTGGACACACAGCCCACCAGAAGGTGGTTGGCAGCGCTGAAGTAGAGGGAAGTAGAGGTAGAGCCCCTTCACAATGGACAGATGCCATACAAGACACCACCTTACATACGATGCCATACAGAGTTTGACTATCTTAAACTTGTGATATTTCTCTACCTAGTGCATGGCTGGTTTAGTGGTAAAAGCGGTCGCCTCACCACTTTTAACTGCGCTGGTGATGTGAGTTCGATCCCCACATCGAGCAAAGATTTGTTATATCTCTGGGTGTTATTTGTGAGTGTAAACACCCCTGCGACAAAGCTATTTCTAGTGCGGGCGCTGCTTTTAAAAACAAAACAGTGATAGGTAGAAAACCTAAACCCAAATTCCATCGGCAAACTTTAACGCTGAACTGCTGTTTTTGATCTCCCTCTTGGAACATTGAATGACAAAAAAAGATCAAACGCAGGGATAAAGGGTAACCTAGGTCTAAAACATTATAAAATTGAGGCTAAGAACTAATCAAAACGAAGCTTAAACCACGGCCAAACAAGCCTCTCATTTTAAACCAAAAACATCCAATAATCTAAGTATTTCTTAATAAAACAGCAATCTAACTTTTTCTCCCGAAGCGGCTCGGATTTAATACAAAATCACATTAAGGACAAGCTTAATGATTCAACTAACAGCCGGACAAAAAAATATTACTAGTTATATAGTTAATATTTATTTTTTTACTGCGTCTTGAAGGCTATTAAATTATGAGTTTCTTGTTAGAAACCTCGTGTTCTTGGAACCGACAGAGAAAAATAATTGATTTTTATGTTTATTACGGTATTTTAGTTGTTTATAACTAAGCGGACTTTGTTGCATGCGTAGTTTATAAAACTCATTACTCCTTCCTGGTTTGAGTCCTATTGAGATTTGGTATTGTATGATTTTGAGTTTGAGTTTTATATTAGACAGTTTCGAAGAATCAGCTCTGCTAATCAGTTTAAACTCAAAATATTTTTATTTCTCCTTTAAGTCTCCTTAGATTTGTAAATATTATTAGTTCACTTACATTCAAATATATATTTTTTTTTTTTTTTTTTTATTTATTTATTTAATGGTAAGTTACATTTACACAATTTGATGGTTTTTCTCGCCAAACACAGTTGTTTAATGAAAGACACTAATTTAAAAAAAACCATGAATTTGTTTATGGATCTCATCATCATTCATTATCTGAAACCTTGATCTCGGCAAAATATTATTAGTTCCTCAAACATTTACAGTAACACTAACACTTCCTTTTCGAGCATTTTACTATTCTTTTCGTTATCTGTTTAGCTTTGTCATATTTTGCCTATTTTTCTATCCTACTTTGGTCTTTTTATACCATTGTCTTACGTCTTCCCTGCTCTGCCTTCTCTTTGTAATTCTATATATAATATTATAACTTATATAACTTTTCTTAATTTCAATTTTTAATGGTTGCCACCATTCTCAACTTATAACTAAGAAAAAAATTATGATATCAGCCTCTAGATGGGACTTGAGCCCGCAAGGCACGCTTTCTGTATGTCATTCTTTCGCTCTACCAATTGGTCTATCGTGCCGATTCGACGGTGTAAAACTTATGTTATCAATTTACCAAAATTGCATGATGCGTCTGGCGGCGAACGGCTCCTGAAATCCACTGAGCCTATGATTTTGATAACAGATACACAGCTAACACTACTGAAGATCTTGGTTTTGGTTGAACTATAAAGTTACCTTCGAAAATAGTAGGAGCATTCTGGTTGTCCTTTGATTTCCTAACGCAATTGAATAGACTTCATGTGATAACAATATTTTGTTTCAATGTTGTTTTCAGTGATGACCAGTTAAAATGTTTGACTATATACACAATTTCTGTCTCCGGTTCCCATTAAGTAGACTATAATTCTCGCCTGCTCCAGTAAAAAAATGTTCAGCATCTCTGGATACAGACTAGGGCTAAGCCGACAAGGTGCAATGTTCCACCCTCCATTGTATGGACCTAAACATAGCCGGTAATATTTGAATGCGTCTGCCAACCCTTCAGCCTAGTAGTCTATAGGTCTAGGGTGCAAGTGTAGCCGGAAAGTTATAAAGGATTTATGCAAAAACTATCAAGTAATTCGAGAGTTAAAAATTATTTTTATTTTATTGCAAAGTTTGGACTCTTTTTCTCGTTTTGGGTACCTTAACTATAACAATAAACAATGTTAATTAACCGACTTCATTTAATGTTAATATTTAATAATGATTTCGTTGTGTGATACTGTTCTTCTAACTTTATTTTTAACCGACTTCAAAAAAAAAAAGAGGTTCTGTATTCGATCCGTATGTATGTATGTATGTATGTATGTATCACCTTTCTATGTTCGCGATTTTCTCGGAAACTACTGATCCGATTTGAATGCAGTTTTCGGTATTTTAATCCTTGTGTTTCAAGGAAGGTTTTAGTATATAATTTATCAGAATCTGATGAAGATCTTTGGAGACAGGCAACGGAACTCTTCAAAAACGAATAGCTAATGAACCACGTTTTGTGCAATCGTGTATCTATGTATTGTTTTCACCACTACATAAGATAACATCATGCCTGTGTATGCTTCGAAGGGTAAGCAGAGACAGCCTACTTACCTACCCTTAAAGTACCGAAAGCTCTGCTTAGGTTTGGACGGGGCTTACGTTTCAGCACATTTGTTATTATCGTAGTGATAACTTATGATCATGAAGATCTCAGAAATATTTTTTTGATTATTTTGATTGTTTCTATTGTGTTTCATGCGTAATGATGCCTTAGTATTTCTTCCTAACCCCATCGTTAAATCTAAAAAACTAAGACACTAAAAAGCTTCAAATAAAAAAATAAAATAAAAAAAACAAATAAAAAAAAATAAAATAAAAAAAACTAATAAAAAAAAAGAATATTCTTAACTCGAGCGTATTCTAAATATTATAATTATGTACTAATTTTTTTCAAAGAAAAAGGAACCGCCTTCAAAAACTCAAAAGTAAAAAATAAAATATTCGCTAAACTTTGCTTACCTTTATATTAATTTGTTTAGAACAATAAACCCAAATAATTATGTAATACCAATTAATTATATTTTTTTGAAGTCGGCGCCAAATTACAAAATCAAATACCAATTCAATTGGTATTTGATTTTGAGATTTTTTCAACAATTATTTCGGTAAATACGGTTTTAATTGGTATTTGATTTTGTGATTTTTTCAACAATTAATTCGGTAAATTTTATACGGTTTTAATTGGTATTTGATTTTGTAATTTGGCGCCGACTTCAAAAAAATATAATTAATTGGTATTACGTAATTATTTGGGTTTATTGTTTTAAACAAATTAATATAAAGGTTAGCAAAGTTTAGCAAATATTTTATTTTTTACTTTTGAGTTTTTTTGAAATTGCAGCATTTGCAATTATCAATTTGAAGTAGCACCTCGTAGAAGTGTTCTGATGAAACGAAGAATCTATAAATTTTTGGAGTGGTTCTTGGAGGTTCTTGAAGTAACTTGGCCGTTAACTAAGTCTTGTTTATCAGGTAAAGTGGGATCTTGTTTGTACAAGGCACAGCAGTGAATCGTTCAACTTGGTTGTTTTAGCCAGCAAGAACCCTTAATAATCTGGAACGGTAGGAAAAGTTATCGAAGTCCCTTTTCCTTTCAAATGGCTCAACTGGTGAAGATTGTTGATGTACTCCTTTATTTGAAGCTTCAGTAAAATACATACGTGATGCTATGGTTCAGTTTTAAACGACGATAACTGTCCATATATGAACGAAAAATGTTGGAAAACCATGGAAATGTCGAGCAATATCCCGAACTTCTTAAAGTTTAGAAGATGAATCTTGATGAACTTCATAATATTCTTACAATTTCCAGATTTCATATAAATAAAATAGGTGATGTAACATTGCTTTGATCTTATAATTCTAATCCAAAAGACGCTATTAGAAATGTTTAGGATTTGGTGTCTGAAGTTATAACGCCTCAGCAATGATCTTAGCTGGAAATTGGAAACGGCATTGTAATATATACGGGAAACATCCATTCAGTTACCGTCAAGCTTAACAACAAAAACCTCTAACTCCATTGAAACCAATGAACTAATAAGTCTAAAAGCTTAATTAATAATAATGAAAAGGATGATAATTAAATAAGCCATCGACAAGCCCGGCCATAAATTCTCGCGCGAGGGGCGTGACCGATAGATTTTAATACAAAATCCGCCATATTGATGTACATACATTTTTTCGAACCCCCCTACCCACCCTACTTAATTGAGCGTTGTGAAAACTATCACGTTAGTAAATGACGCTCCCCCTCTCCCCCACAGTTTTCAACATGGCCGAGATCAATAATTTGGCTGGGCAATGACTGTGATGACTCGGACATGCGCAGAAGCTACGCACGCCAGAATCATCGACAAAACCTGAACTTGACTTGGCGAAAACGAAAGTTAGGGCGAATGTTTCTACACAGTTCTTGGCATCTGATACTAACACACTACCGGTAGTAAGTCACAGATGATCTTTATTTTCTAAACAAGAAACTTTTTGATGATTTTTTTTATTCTTCTCAAGAAATAATTTTTTTGATAAATCATTTTAATAGATATAGTAATTTTTTTAATAACGAAATCATCAAAAATAAAATCAGTGAAGAAAGTAAAAGGGTAGATGAAAAAGAAACCAACGATGTGAACGATTTTGGGTGAGGCCGCGAAAAAGATGAAACAAACGTTGCGTATCCAGTAAGTGCGAGCGAGATAATACATGACAATTTTATACTAATAGGTACTGAAGCTATGCGTACTGTAGACACACGTATATCCGTCTCTTTCGAAAATTATGTGGATAAGTACATCAAGTACATGAATATACCTAAAAATTGCAGATTATAGATTTTATAACGTAAAATTTCTGAAACGTTGAAATCTGTTGCAAAGGCTAAATTTAACATTTCTGCAGCCTACGAGCAAATTTTAACGTGAAATCAAGTACGGCTAAAATACATCAAATTTTCATCGTTTCATCAATTTTTGATTTCTTACCTGTGTGATGTCCCCGGGAAGAAGAATCAGGTATATTTTGAGTTATAGGTGTAGAGTCCTGTAAATCTTCTTCTAAGTCTTAAATACGAGTTCCTGTCTTCTAAAAGTCTCTGTTTTCTTCTTCTTCTTCGTCTTCTGTATTGTCTTGTTATTGTATTTCTAGCCCTTGTTTAAGCCCATTACTTATACATACTCATATAAAACGTTATAGGTATAGAAATAACGCAAAGATTTAACTAAGTCTTAACGTTAATTTATTTTTAATTTTGTACTATTTAAACAAATCTAGAAGTCGTTTCAACAGGTAGGTAAACTCGGTAAAATTTAGATATTTTTGTAACTTTTTTGGAGTAATTTTATCTTACCTTTTTACTTATAATTTAAGGCCAATTTAAGGCACAAGAATTTGTCTTTTTGTTTATTTAGTTTGTTTTCATCACCCATACAGTCTGGAGCGGTTGATGAAACTTGGTCGAAACTTCTTCCAAAATCTTATTTGCCAAATTTTTCAAATATCACTTAGCCTTAACTTGTAGGTCCGGAGTCTTTCACTAAATTACTTTCACTAATATATATAGAGAGTTTGCATATAAAAATCAATGTAAATTAATCATAAAAGTTCCAAAATTAACCAGTGTTGTTTAAATGTACTCAAAAAACGTAAGATTTAAATTCTCTTTTCTATTGTTTTCTTGTAATAACGGTTGATATAAACTTAAAACTTGTTCTATTGCGAAAAAACGTGTTTCTTTATCGTCAAATGGCGCTGGTTGTTATTTGTTTTGCTAGATTCCCCTTAGCTATGAAATCTTAGCTTTTTTAATTTTCTTGCGCATTTAACTTATTTTAGTCCGCTTCTATAGTGCCATGGTCTTCGGCGCGGACTTGCCATGTGGTTTTTTCTTCTTCTTCTTTATTTTCTTGCTTGTTGTTTTCGGCTGCTTCTCCCGGATGGTCGTTGATGTTGAGTAGCCCTTTACGACGAATCCGAGCCAAACTGCCAACAGTTGCCTTAACACTAGTTTTACAGTAGAAATGAAACCGGTTCTTCGAAAAGTTTATAGAGTTCAAGTGTTGCTGAATACTATTGATTACAAATTCACTTAAAACCTAGTTTATGATTATGGTGTGGTGTGGAAAAAATTAAATAGCGTCTATTGCATAAAACTATTTCTTGAATGTGACGGCGGGCGGCGAAGGTGCGTAGTACGCATGCGCGCAAAATTTCGAATTACGGATACCAAAAATTGGTTTTTGTTGTTATTCGATTTTTTGAATTTAGGCCGTTTAGTTTTTGTTTTAATTTGTTGTTTTTAATTGTGATATTTTTATTTAGTTGGTGCGCGGTTGGTAATATCGCGCCGTTGCGTAGGTGGTATGCACGCGGCGTCGTCACCAGCCTCGCCGGCCACACTGATGCCGGTCGGGTTGCATTGCTGCTGCATCGCTACCCCACGGGCCGCAGCAGTGGGATGAGGCACAGCCTCCACCACCCTCTCACCCCAATGATCGCGCACCTCGAAATCATCAAATAATGATTTTACGTGTTTATTATAAAACCTGTACGCGCTTTGCTAGTGTGCGTGCTATCTACGAAATTCTAAGCGTTACTATCAATGTGTGAGGTCATATTTGTTTGTTATTTGGACGTTAGAATAAACTATTTACTGAACATTATATTCATAAAGAGCTTTATGGAAAATTGGATCAATACATTTATATGCTCGCGGCCCGGTTATGTAACGAGGGACTTATATATTGCCAATACTTGTATTGGTAATATATTCTTAAAGTGTGTATGTGAGGGTGTGTACTTAACATATTTTACTACTGTAATTAACTGGGTAGGCAGAAAGAGTCGAATTCGTGTATCTCATTATAAATAGTAAAATAATGATTCAATCTTTTGATGTGCGGGTAGTCTGAGATGTAAGTGAGCGCGCTCGTTGACTTAGCGAAGCTTAGGTGATTTGGAAACTGAACTTAGTGTACCACCTTCTAAGGTTGAATTTCCTATTCTCAATACATTATTACGTGTTAATATTCAGGCACTTAAACATAGTATTTGGAAAAAACTTTTGATTTATCATCAAGCCAAGCAATTATATTAAATGAGTATGGAAGTCTTTAAAAAAAGATAAGCTAAAATGACTAATGACTGACTTTCCTTAGTACGATGTTTTTCATAATGACCTTTTTATTAATGACTGATTAAAATCATTACGTTGATAGTCATGAAACACAAAAATTAAAGCTTAAAGCGCTGTACAGTTTTAAAATATCAAGCTATAAAAGGCAGACGAGCATTTACACAAGTTATACATGGAACACCATCATATTTCACTCGTGTATTCCCATAGTTTGTCGAAAAAGCTACAGGGATTAAAAGACTCGATTAATTTCAGCGCAAAAATATTTTCCCCGGGAATTGAACCCGCGACCCCTACCCACGCGTCGCGATTGCCCCCTCTCTGCGCCATTCAAATCATTCCTGCCCTCATCCCATCGCAGCGTCATCATATAGCTAGTCTATAGGTCGCCCTATAGTACTGACTGCGACATAACCTAGAGTTTACATCACTGTTCAATGCAACTTCGATATTGTTTCGTACTTTCGTATGTCTGTTTTTATACGAGCTTACGTAGTTATGTAAAAAAGAGTATAAAAAAAACTATACAACGTAAGATATAGTGGTAGTTAAGTCGTTTCAAAAGTATGTAGTGAGCAGTTTATAGATAAAATCAGTGATTTTGGCGGTTTTCAAGTTAAGCTTGCAGTTGGAAGCAAGCGTCAGTGTCAACGCCACAAAAGATGCGTGCACTGGTTTAAACGTTTACAATTTGTTGGTGGCAGGGTCAAAAGTGTGACGATGTTGATTTCTTAAAAGCTCTAGCAATGTTAATATAAATTCCTATGCTCTATTAATTTGTGATTAGTAGGTTTTTTTACTTTTAGTACATGTACACACAGCTACCGATCAACCTATAATTGCCAGTTTAAGCTGATCTCGTATTGCACGGCACGAATATTCAACGCGGGACTATCTTATACTGCATAATAATATGTATATAATATAAGTAAATGTGTAGCCATCTGTTCATTTTTTTTTCTTTTATTCTACACTCACAGCGAACGGACGTGTAGTCCACCTGATTTTTAGTGGAGTACAGCCCATGGACATCAACAATCCACAAAAGAAGATTATAGATGCGTCGCTGCAGCTGAGGACTACGGTGGTATGCCTCATGTGCCAGTAATTTCAGGGCCTGATCTCTCCACCATACCGGAACACAGTAATGGAAGCACTACTATTTGGCGGCAGGTTAAAGGTGAGACGGTGGTGCTGCCGCCCTCGAGCTCATTCACAAGAGCTCTACCACGAGTAATTGTTCATGACTCAATTTTCATGTTTCTGTTTGCAGACTGCCTAGTGGTTAGCGTTTGCGACTGCTAATCGTTCGGCTTCAGGATCGTTCCCTGGATTGAGTTAAAATGTTATTAGGACTTTTGTTCTCAGAAAATTCTCAGTGACAGCATAGAGTCTGGCTCTGTGCACCGTAGATGGCGATTGGCTCACTCCCTGTCAGATGATACCTAACCTAAACAGGTGAAATGTAGATGTTGCAACAGTGATGTTATATTATGTTTTATGGTAACACTAAGCGACAAAAAGGGACCAGGAACACATACCAAGGCAAGCCGTAGACTAGAATCCCCAAGGAAAGCAAAAGCGTGGTCGCCCTTAGCAGACCTGGCCACGGACAATCATGGCGGAGGCGAAGAATACCGGCAAAACCTGGAGTGAAATAAAGCGCGAAGCTCAAGACCGAGCGGGATGGCGGTGCACTGTGGATGCCCTCTGCCCCATCTAGGGGCATAGGACCTTAAGTCAAGTAAGTCCTGCGACAAAAGCTTTACTAGTATGGACTAACCCTAAGTCCCTTTGACATTTGAAGAGCATTTTTCTGTCATGTTTTTGTGATCGTTAGATCCTAGTTAAATATGTAGGTATTGGTGTGTAGGTTGTCATGTTTTGTGTAATCTTAGGTTTTCTAGTAATTTGGTGTCTTTGCTGTAAGTTCAAAGGATAAGTGGTATGCGTCATAATTGTGTATAGGTATGATGTTTATTGTGATGATTGCTGTCCATCTTGACTGTTCAGATGGCTTAGCCCCGAGCTCACCAACTTGTTAAATTCAAGTTTAACACTAAGCAACTGCTTATAGCTTTCTTTCCAAGTGTAAAATCAGTCCTTAGAATTTTAAGAAGTTGCTGTTAACCGCGTTAGTGTGGTAATTTTAAATCCATTCATTCTAACTTTCTATAGTTTTGCGAACAAAAGCATATTATATAGCACTGCCTCGGTGGGCTAGTGTTTAGCTTATGCGCCTTCCACCACGTCGTCTTGGGTTTAATGCCCGGGTCGGTCAAATTGTTATTTGTGAACGTTTCGTCAGAAAATTCACAAAAGCTGCACGGAGTTCGAAGTGTGCTCAATAAAATTGGAAAAAAAAGATAAAATTAAAACTAAACATGTAGAAGGATAAACTAAGGAAAGAAGGAAAAGGGTGGCATTATCAGTCCATATTGAGTCTTTAGTACAAAAGCAAAATTTAAGGTTCATATAAATGTTAATGAACGCTGATGATGATGATGGCGCAGAGTGTTGTCGCGTCACAGAGTAATCCAACAGATTAAGGGGAGTGTTCGCAAAATTCTATATATCATTATTAACTGCACGCGCTGCTGCAGCGTGGAGCGTTGGCAAAAAAGTCACCAGTTCTTTTATGGTGTTTTATCAAGTTGTGACTGTGGGAAAAAATATCCCGGTTTCGGTTATTTTTCGGTTATGAATTTGATGATTTGGGATTCAGGGAAAAGATGGTGACTATTAAAATTTGTACCTACTAAAGCTTTGTTCAGGTAAACAATTTTAATAATTAAATATGACCTAACCTGACTCAAAATAAAACTTTAGTATTAGTTCCTCTGATTAACTGAGGCAACTCGTTCTCAGAATTCTGGCTGATATTTCGGTTAGTGTCTTAGCAGCTTGATAGCATTTTGGGTACGACGACCACTAACACTGATTAGCTAGGTCACGACTGCACGTGTGGCGTAGTGGTTTAAGCGGTCACCTCGCCGCTCTCCACTGCACTGGTGTTGTGGGTTCGATCCCCACAAGGCACAAATCTTTGTGTGATTCGCAAAGATTTGTTCTTAGCTGTGCTTGTGTGAGTGAATGTGTGTATTTAGCCTTGTCATTGGAACCATTAGATAGTGTAATTGCTTCTGACGTTCTATCTAATGTAAAAAATCCAAATTATTATTATTTATTATTATTACGACTGGCAAGAAGCACATCCCGTTGAGCCAAACATACCTCAAAAGAACAAGACCGACGCCAGGATAACCTAGAGAGATGGGGCTACGCCGAACATGTCTGCGGATGCGGTGCCAGTCCCCAAACAACGGCTCACCTTTTTTCATGCCCCCTATGTCCCACCTGCACCATAGACGATCTGTGGATCGTCTATGGTGCAGGTGGGATATATAGAAGATCTTTTTGTAACACTAACATCCTTGTAACCTATGCTTTACGAAATAAATGAATTGAATTGAATTGAACGCCTCTGATGGCTCAGTTCTTGTGGCTTAGTTCTGGGCAGACAAAATTTAAAACAAGTTGTTTTTCCATCGACACGCAAGAAAGAAGAAAATGTATAAATAGTACCAATTTCATAATTTTCTTACTTACCTTAATTTTATTATTATGTAAGAGAAGAGGAAGCACGCATACAAATATATTAATTGTGTCCTTACATGGTCTAGCTTATAAACAAACTAAAACTTATAATTACGATATATTAATGTGTGTTAAAGTAATCCAAAAAGTATTTAAGAGTTATTTGCTGACGCTTCCTCGTTTCCTGTCGCCCGAAAGCCTCGTGAAAATGGCGATGCATGTAAAAATTATCAGAAATTAATAAATATATATTTTATGTCCGGTTTTAAAGCCAGGGCGCAAAGTGTTTCATGTTTATTTAAAACCTGTTTTCATGTAATACATAACTTTATATACGTCGTTTGAGAGATATTTATCTCCTTTTGTAGATGATGTAGGTGAGTATTTGAACCTGCGATCTTCTGCACACCGAGCAGTCACTTTAACCAACCAGCTACGGTCGCCTCTTGCCAGGACCCTAAATTTCTCAACTGTATGTTACGTCAATTCGCAACGTCACAGGTCGGTATCAAATCCTGCCTGTCCCAATTTTTAACTGTTTCATAGTACATTTTGCTAAGCATAGCTAAATGCTATGTGAGGCCAGTGTGAGTCTGTATGCCCTAAGTCATAATGCACAAATAGAAGAAGATAACTCGTGAAAACAATTGGCAAGTGTCGATAGCAATAACTTGAAAAGGGTTAGTCGAGAAAGATGAAGGTATTATTATCTGGCTTTCTAGTAAACGCAATGACTACTGGTTACAAGTTATAATCATTAGGCGAGGTTCCGCATACGAAATTAATTTAAAGTTGAAAAGATAACATTATTTTATTTATCTATTCTTCTAAGAGTTTTTGAGATCATCATTCAGCCGCTCGCAGTCCGCTGCTAGACATAGGCCTCTTCTAATTTGCGCCACAACACCCGGTCCTGCGCCTTCCGCATCCAGTCCAGCGACCTTATAATAATTAAAAATTGTCATGAAAACAAGAAAATGTAAATTATACACCACATTTTGTACAGCCCAGAAAAGATTTACAAATCAACAAATTGAAGATGGCGAAAGAAATAATTATTAAAAAAATGCATTTTACATACAGCCACTCAGAATCATGTAGTGAACCACTGGTAAGCGTGATACGTGATAAAAATTCGCAATACAATGTTGTAAAAAATACATTTTGTGATGAAATAAAAAACTATACAAGAAAATAGTCTGCTCTTCTGTCTGTTAATACATAATAATAGGCTAACTCTAAATGCTTCCAAAATGTCGGCATCTATGTCAACAAGTACCAATGTGAGCTACTTCACGGGTGATACACATCGCTCTATCTAACGGTTTTCGATTTCAGTAACGTATATCTATGTAGTTTTCCTAGCTTGGGAAGATTTTCACCGTAAAATTTCAATAATATTCGTTATGGTAAGAATATCTTGGATGTTACAGATAAAAAGGATATATTCTTCTTCTTCTTCTTCTTCTTCGTGTCGATGGCTGAGTCAAATTTTATTGGCCCAATAAGTGGCCACTGTTATGGCGCTCTCGTCGGCGTTCATGACCGCCTCCCTTGTGCAGGTGTTAGGGCATTTTGGACAGTCAGTAAGGTGGTCAAGGTTTTGACTTGCCATCGTGGTGAAAGGATTAGCCAATTCGCTTTTAAGAACTCGCGAATTGCCCAGGGTGCGCCGGACGTAGGGAATTGTTGTGTACGTCACTCGGGGAGGCTCCTTTCATGCACCCCAAGATATATAAAAAGATATATTTGTAAGTACTTTTGTTCGCATAATAATCAAAACTCATTTGCAATTTTATCACAAACTATACCTCAAATTTATAATAAGTAAGTATATATGTATTAGTATCAGTTATTCTAGTACCAATAGTACAAACTCTGCTAGATTTGGGACTAGATGATGTTGTGTGAAAGATGTCTGATATTTATTTATTATTATTTACTAATACAACTAATAAATTCAGTCGTTTCAATTTTAATGTCTGTTTAAATGCCAAAACAATAGTTAGTATTGCTGCAATAAAAAGAAATTAAATTAATATTATTTTTATATTATTATTTGTAAGATGTCCATATACCTCTTCTTTATATTGGCTGTACTGTAAACACATAACACAATGTATTATTACCGAGTTACCACAGTTAAGTTTTCAAATATCCTGACCATATTATCCACCCATAAAAACATAAAATTTTACTACCCCATAAATAATCACTTACAAGCTATAGTTTCTCTACCTTACGGAACTCTAAAAATACAGGAAATTATGACCGGGGAGTTGAACCTATTACCCATAAATTGGCAATCTGATCCTACCAGGATGTAGTAGTGTTATCTATTGTGCTATTAGCGACGTTGGTCAAAGGCCTCAGGTTCGAATTCCGAGTAATGCAAACATATTACTGTTTGTCTTAAGAAACTAGTTAATTGTTAATGGAATTTCTATTTGCTTCTTACATTTTGTAATGTGATTATAATTGTAATTATTTTCTTGGGTGGACAAATTTTTGTGTGGTGAATTCGTGAGAATTATTTCTAGAATATAAAAAACTGTTGAAAAAAAATATGGGACCAGTAGGTTTTGAACGTGCGATCTTCTGCACACCGGGCAGCCGCTTTAATCACTCAGGTTTGGTTTCTTAGTATAATTTGCTAGACATAGATTAATGGTATAAAAATAATTAATAAAATGATTTCTAGATTCAGATAGCAAAATATATTATTATTATTATTGAGAATACGGGTTACTCACGTTACTTTAGCCGGGATATGCCGACTAGTTTCGAATCTAGTACGTAGATTCATCAACTGGGCTGTTATTCGCGTGTCGGTCGGTTTTAATAATATTATATTATTATTACTGTCAAGAACCTTTAGTGCCGTTATCTGATAAACATTTTGTGATGATTATAACCATTATTAGTATTGAACTAAAATTTATGTATTTTTTTACTAAAACTTTATTTAAAACGCTTACCCTTAATCTGACACAGACGTTGTATTGTGTACGAGCTACACAATACAACGTCTGTGTAGTATAACAGTGGCGATATTACTCGAGATATCTCGCATGTCTTTTCGGAATTTCGAACGCCTGGAGTTTTTATAAAAGCTAAAACTCCTTTCTGTAAGTTTGCTTTTACATTCCAGTTTTTAAAATATGTTCTAAGTAACAATATCTGTTTTGTGAGAAATTTTATCACAACATAGTATAAAACAAAGTCGTTTACCGTCTGTCTGTCTGTCTCTATGTATGTTTCAATCTTTAAAAATACGCAACGTATTTTGATGCGGTCTTTTGAATATATAGAATGATTTATAACAAAAGTTTTTTTATATAATAGTACTCAATTGTACCCGGAACAAAGCCAGGGCGGATCACTAGTATCGGAATATAGCCTAGATTCGGAACAAATCGTAAACTAAACGTAAGAATCTGCAACTATCTAATAAATAGTGTTGACTGCCATATTGGTCTCGCGTTCGATGCGCGGTTCAGACAATGTGTTTTTGTGAACTTACCATCAAGAAATTCACAATAGCAGCACGGAGTTGGAACTGCGCCTGGTGGATGGCGATAGGCTGAACCTTCATCGTATGGGACCCAAACATAACAAGTGAATTATGGATTCTGTAGGCGTCTGTATTTGTTATGTAATACATAATGTTTTTATCAGCAGCCCTTTCTCTGACTCGGTTATCGATCCTAACATCATGTACAGTGGGCCAAGCAATTAGGTATGCAGGGCAAAAGATTCTACGCCATCGTGAAAACTGACCGCAATAGTTTTGCATGTGTGAACTATATATTTAAAAAACCGGTCAAGTGCGTGTCGGGCCACGCGCAGTAGGGTTCCGTAGCTAGTCGTAACAACATATTTCGACTTGAAAGGGATTTACTATCTGTATTAAACAAGTAACATCTTCATACAAGTCATTACTTTCAAAGGTATTTGTAATAACTGCATTTGACATTTCGGACCCCTATTCCTCTTGAACTAATGAAGTGAACTTATCCGCTATAGTTTTCCTTTAAAGTTCATTACATGTACTACCGACACAATTTTTTTCAGATTTTGGGATCCAGTAGTTTAGCTTTTAGAGGGGGGGGGACGCTCTACTCGAACAAAAATTTGCTCTTTAAAGTTAATTATCTCGCAAACGGATCTCTAAATCAAAAAACTGTCTTAGCAACCCCTAAACGTTTTTAAAAGTCCTATCTAACAATACCCCACACTATGGGGTAGGCGACAAAAAAAAAACATCCCTACTTTACATGTAGGGGAGCTACCCGAAAAAAAAATATTTTCCAAATTTTATTCTATGACTTTCTTTGTATAGTTAACATATATGTTTATGCAAAATTTCAGTTTTCTAGCACCAACGGTTTCGTCGCTATGCCTCGGACAGACGGACATGGCGAAACTATAAGGGTTCCTTGTAGGTACTACGGAACCCTAAAAGTGTAGTATACCTACTATTTAGATATGTAACTCACTTATCCATGACAGGTGTAGTAAGTCTTTACTGTGACTTTGAAGTTTTTGCCCTGCATACCTAACTCATTGGCCCACTGTACCATGAAAATCATTCAATTATTCCTCATACGTTAGTTGTGTTCCCCTGACTATGGCTAGTTATGGAACTGTCAGCATGCCCTGGAGGTGTTTGAAAATTGAAAATTCTGACTATGATTAGGTGGATATTTGAATAGGTCTAGGATTAGGCCGGTGGTTTAGCGGCAGTGTATGCGACAGCTCACCATGAGGTTTTGGGTACCATTCCCGGGTTAGTGTGACTTGAGATTATGTCGTTAGTAAATAATTCAGGAGCGATAGCCGAGTGGGAGACCGTAGCATTGCGCAGTCAAAGGTCTCGGGTTCGAACCCACGGCACACGCCTCTCTCAATAAATCGTTAAGATTTGTCTTTTCGAAGATATGTGTTATTTATCATATAAATTATGGCTCGCTAATGTTGAAGGAAAACATCGTGAGGAAACCTGCATGCCTGAGAGTGCCTAAAAAGTGCTCGAGGTCATGTGAAGTCTACCAATCCACACTTGGCCAAGTTGGAAAGTATATCTTGGCAAGCCTTGAGCAAAATTAAAAAGAAAAAAAAAGAAACAACAAATCCAATGCAATAAACTACCGCAAATACCTATCCATTTTATTATGTCCATCCTAAGGTTGACTGTGAGAAATCGCGTCAAACGATAAGGCCGCCCTTTGTAGGTACGTTATAGTTTTAAGTACCTATTTCTTTGTATGTTTGTTACAAATTTGATGTGCAAATAAAGTTTTCTCTATCTATCTATGTATAAGTATCAGTTATTCTAGTGCCCATAGTACAAGCTCTGCTTAGTTTGGGACTAAATGGTGTTGTGTGTAAGTTGTGAGATATTTATTTATTTAACTCTTTTACAACTAGAGAGGCATAAATATCCAGAAAGCGTAGTCAAATTGCACCTATTAATGTTAAAAATTCTTATATTTACGGTTAAGTGGATTACAAACAATTAATAACGATCACACAACAGGTTTTGTCTATACAGGCATCGAAACGACCTCACTACGCAGTAATCAGCTGCGAGCTGACCAATTCAACCACTGCGCCATAATGCCCACAGTATGCGTTCTGCAAACAATTGCGTCGTTAGCCTAGTGGCTAGTTATAGCGATGCGGACTGTCAGGACTCGGGTTCAGTGCCTTAGTTAAAAGCATGATTATACATCTCAGCTATGTCTAAATACATTATGTAGTAAAATAGTTAAAGAAGATTAAAAGATTATTTATTTTGTTCTAACATGTGTGGGTTTTTGGTGTTACATTGTGGTTTATGTCTCAACATGCTCTGTCCTTAATAAAGGACATACAAAATTATAAATTCATAAAAAAAAAAAAAATATCATGCCTTAAATATAATATTCATTAGGATTCATAATAATAATCATTAGTTAGTTGGATTGCCATAGTTCAGTTAAATTGCCATGTTTGTACTATCATCTAAGCTGATTCATAACCAGAGTGCGGCAGAGGTGTACAACACCCACACTTCACCTGTTCTGTTTAGGTCCCATGGGATAGGGAATGAGCCTATCGCCATTCACCAGACACTTTTCCAACTCCACTCCGTGCTACTATTGTGAATTTTCTGTCGGCAAGTTTTGCCCGACTCGAGAATCGAACCTTGTGGTGAGAGGTGCTAACGCTATCATCTCTACGCTATCCCATGGGACCTAAACATAACAGGTGAAATGTGGGAGTTGTACACCTCTGCCACACCCTTCTGGGTAATATTGGCGTAATGTTATGTTATAACTCAAGTATTCAAGTCTTTATTGCACTCCACAATGTTAAAAAGGTCTTATAAATAGGTACAGTGTCAATTATGGACCCTGACGGGCACGGCAAAAGTAGGAGAGAGGAAGAAAGAGCTCTTTGTGTTTAATAACAAAAAAAAAAAAAAAAGTTTACATTTTAATAGTATCTTAAAATTTATTTGCACAATTCGACACCTTTAGTTCTTATAAACCAGAAATTAATACAATAGGTTAAAATATTTACACAACTAAAATAATAAAAATATAATAATAATAATTTCAACAGATAATAAAAATAATAATAAGATTAGGCATCGAAATACTCGTCCGCATCACTGTCAACGGCAAACGTGCCCCGAAGGCTGGCGGCATTGCCACGTTGAATGGCAATGCTAATTCTTTGTGATTAATAGTTATTTATTAATTAACAACACATAAATCAACTTAATTAGTACAGTAGGTTAAAATATTTACACAACTAAAATAATAAAAATATAATAATAATAATTTCAATAGATAATAAAAATAATAATAAGATCAGGCATCGAAATACTCGTCCGCATCACTGTCAACGGCAAACGTGCCCCGAAGGCTGGCGGCATTGCCACGTTGAATGGCAATGCTAATTCTTTGTGCAAGATAAAAGCCAGCCTTCGGGTCACGTGAAGCGTCAACCAATCTTTTGGATATTTCATGAAATAATGCGCGTGCACGTGGACCCCACGGCCCAAGCGTTTCGACCCCAAACGGCTCAAACACGTAACTACCAAGAAGGTTGTCGTATTTGCGCCGCTTGAGAGTCTCCGCGGATGCAGCAGCAGCGCCAGCACAAGCGGTTGTGCTTGGCAGATGTGATGGCGCAAGGGTGTCGACGCAAGTTGCGTCCCACACCAAAGGCCTACCTAACTTCCAAGGCAATAACGACATACCGTCTGGTCTCTTCCCATCGTCACGCGCCAAGCCATTGGGTTCAAGTACGGCTGGCACTCCGGCGGTGACAAGAGCACGACGAATTATGTCGTTGAGGTGGGCATGACGTGGAATACGGCCGGCACTTCTGCTGCAAGACAGGCCATGGTGTCCAAGGCTATTGACCGCTTCACCGCATTGACAGCGATGCGGCGAAACACACGGAACACCTAATCGAAGGGAGGTCGCAATACGGAATGTTTCATCGTCCAACATAGTCCCTATGTTAGACGACGGGAGTGCGTACAGCCAAGCGCCAGACTCCCACTCCCCCACAGCCAGCAAACGCGCGCGCTCCGCAACACCGGTGCTCGTGTTTATAAGTTTTTTACGAACGATGTCGCAGAGAGGCGCGTCCCACTGTCCTTGGGAGAAAGGGTTGGTCGGCAAGTCAGTCCCGGGACAAGCCATTTGCCACGCGTTCACAGCGTCGGTCATGCACAGCACTTCCGAATTAACCAGTGTAGGAGACAGAATTTTCCTGGTTAATTCTTCCGTGCTGTGGACCGAAGACAAGAAGGCTGGTAAACTTACATCGGTAATTTTGCGAATGCCGAGGCCACCCAAGCGAACTGGTAAAGTTGCCTGTAGCCACGCTCGGTCATTCAAGTCCAAATTAAAAATTTTGCTGAATGAATTTTGAATTTTAAGGTCCAATCTGCTTAAAAGTGGTAAATATTTCCAAAATTGAGAACATCTCAGAGCATGGGTAAATTTAGGAACAAAAAGACAATGCCGAATTATTGTGTAAGCAGAATGCATACTGATTTTGAGAAGTCTATCCGAAACTTCACTGAAATTTTGTATTTTTTCGTCTATAAAGCCATTGTATGCTTCTTCCAAGACTGGGGACCCAAGGAGGCGGAGATCATGTTTTTCCATCACTTTTATATTGGGGGTTAAAGTGTTAAATTTTGAAAGGGCCGAAATCTTGTTAATGTTTTTATTAAAAAATATTTCGCATTTAGAAGGATTTAAATCTAATCCAATCTGTTGAAATTTAGTTTTCAGAAGTGTCAAATCTTGTAAAACTGTATCAACATCGCCTCCCAAGGTTCCATCATCTAAATACCAAACGTTAAATTTAGAATTTAATTGCCGAATTATGGGGTGTATGGCTAAGCTGAAAATGACTGGTCCCAGCGGGTCACCTTGTTGACAGCCTACTGCAGATTCCAAAACATTATGTTTATACAGTAATTTTGATGGGTGCCTGTAGCATTGCCAAAGGAATTTGTAAATCATAGGTATTTCAATTTTTGCCTGTGTCAACAAGGTATCCCTATTAACTGAATTGAAGGCGTTCTTCACATCAACCTTAAGGATGACCTCTCCCTCGCCGCAGCCAAGGTACGTTGACAGGGCATGTACGGCAGCCTCACAGCCCCCCTTGGAACCAAAACCAAGCTGGAGGGGCTGAAATTTTGATGTTAGTTCGGCTCTGTAGTACCTGCAACATATTTTGGCTACCATACGCCTGTATGTGCACCCTACGGCAATGGGACGAATGCCACCATCTTTTTTACTAAGAGCACACAAGTTTGCTCCGTAAAGTATGTCAATAATGGCATTATTCACACCGCCGGAGAGCATTAGGTTCGCTAGAGCCGTCAGCTCCCTCAAGAGGGCATCACCGGCTTCTCCGGCACCTGAGCATATAAGGTCTTTTAGGTGTTGAGGCGTTAGGCCGTCAAGACCGCCAGCGGATCCATTCCGGAAGGAGCTAACGGCTGCGAACACGTCCTTGGCTGCAACGGTAAGATAATCGGAGGAGCTATCTAGTGGATCAGGGAAAGAGAGGCCATCAGCTGGCGCGGGATGCTTGCTCTGCAAACACGTGAGGGTATCTGCAGAGCAAGGCGCTACCGAATCACTGCTAAAAAGTAGCCGTGAGGCACCCCTTATGTCACCCTCCCTTAATTTGGATTCCACATGTTGAAATAATGAAAAGGGTTTATTGAAATTATGAAAGTTTTGATTTAAATTTTGATCCGAAATGGTGCAGTTTTCCTTAATTTTGGCCGTTAGAGATTTTTGAATATTTTGATCTTTTACAACATGTAGAATCCTATAAGGGAAGGTAAGTAATTGTTCCCAGGCTATTGTGGAGTTCTCCCGGACAACAAGACCTATACAACGGCATAAGTTTTGCGCCACTGCAGGTCTCGCACCCCGGGGAACTCGTTTGATGATTGAAACTGAATTTTTTAATTTCGATAAATGTTGCCAAAATGGTACTTGTAAACTATTGTTGTTTGTATTATTAGGTATGGAAGCGGGGCTCAGATGTACATCCTGGGATTTGTGCACTTTGCCATAATGAATTTTTAAACCCCGCTCACCTCTAAATGAACGACCTGTTACCTGAGAACACAAGGGGCACTCCACCCATCCATCCCGCGATGTAGAAGGTTGATGTGCACTTGAAACATCCACATTGCCATCTCCTGAAGGGTCCAACGACATTAAACATACACTTACTTACTTCCTAATAAGTAAAAATATTTACATTTTTATATACACAATAAAAATCCTACAAAACTATTTACAAAAATATTGACAGCTTGACAGAAGTCGCCTGGCAACGGGGCGTCGTCGTTGCCTTGGAGTCGCCGCTGCTGCGTCCCGACAAAAGGCACCAAAACAACAAAGATAAATAATAGCAACTTAGAGAATATCGGGCAGCCACCAGGTGATCTTGATATTTGCAATAGTAGGGTGAGCAGCATGCGTGGTAGGCCCGAAATTGCAGTACCTCACGTTGAAATATGATAGAGGAACCAGGCCTCCCCAAAATACCAGGTAGAGGTATTTATTCCATTATAATTATATTCGTACTAGTACATATAAGAAGAATTCATTGAAATTATAGTATAATTATAATTTACATATAATTTTATGATTTTTTTGTATGTCGGCGGTGACAGCCGCGTTCCGTTAATTAATTAATTATTTAATTTAATTCTAATTCTAATCTTAAAATTGTATATTATTTTATTTATTTTTTGGCTTTAAATACATAAATATCATACTTATTGAATATATATATGAAATAAGAAATCATTTCAGTAATTTATCTAGCTACTAATTGTTGAGGAAGGATAATTAAAATATGGTGTATATGTATTATGTATTATTATGTTTAATGTTCATGTAGTCTCATTTAAATATTCATTTATGTGGTAGTAGCATTTTTTTAATAAATGTTCCTTTAATTTATTTATGAATGTGCTGTCTTTTTCTTCCTTTTTTATATATTCTGGTAGTTTATTATATATTTTTATAGACATAACATAGGGACCGGTTGAATGTAATTTTAATCGGGAAGTTGGTAAATTTAATCTGTTTCTGTGTCTCAAGTTGTACGGTATGTTTTTGTCTCCTCTTTTTGCGTAAAAATCTTTATATTTCCTGACGAACTTACAAGTTTCTAGAATATAAATGGCAGGTAGGGTAAGAATATTTAATTCTTTAAAGAAAGGTTTGCAGCTTTCTGTATCGTCTATATTTTTTAATATACGTATCAGCTTTACTTAACTATCACATTGTTACACATCTGTAATATAAAAAATCTCCTTAGTGCGGCAACGCAGACAAAAGATCGTGGGTTTGAGTCCGACCTGTTTGAGTACAAACATAAAAACCTACTTCTAATACAGTACAGCTTAGCTGATTAAAAGGATTATTAGTTATTTCTAAAGTGAATTGTCGATTTTTATCGTAATAAAAAAACATAAAGTCATACGTATACGTATAGAGTTTTGGAAAAATAGTTGTCAGTACAGTCTTTAATAGCAATTACCGTACTTAATAATTATCGCTTGATTTTAAACCAAATTTGTGTAGACCCGCCGATTTACAGTTTAAATTTTTGTCGGACCACAACGATTATTTACATTAAAAGCACATTTCCAGTAAATGCAGCGCGACTTGATCATACATCAATACAACATAATAATAGCCGATCCAGGGTAAATCACTAGTATTAATCATGAGTACGTATGTACATACCATAGTGCGGAACGGGTACATTTTTGTCTCCCCATCTCTTTCTCGCAAGTACGCAGACTAGAGTCATCGTCATCACCCCCAAAAGGGGTGGGCGACCCCTCTTCACCCCCCTACGTCAATATACAGCAAACAGTGTTGGATAAAATAAACCCACACAAACAAACGCTGCATACAGTTCACACATTTACATACTAAAACACACACGCGTGAATTTTATACAAAATTGAGCAGATAATTACATTAACGCGTGTATGTGTGTATATATATATCAAAGGGGGAAAGAAGGGGGGTTGACGAAAAATTGAAAATGTTTTCCAGCAATTTTTTTCGACAGTTTGGAAATATCGTGAATTCGTTTTGATGCAAGTTGCATTCACGGTTCGATTGCATTTGGCTTTTAGGGGAATTAAAATACAGTTTTTGTCGCAGTTTGGTATTAATGTGTTATTGAATGTGTCAAGCTGTCTGCAGTTTATTTGAGCCTTTAATCATGGAGGCAAATGACGATAACGAGGGGATTAACTGACAGTATGGATCTTTGGACAGGCTAAAAGTTGACAGAGCAGTCAAGAATCAATATTTAACTAAAAAAAAAAAAACTCGTATCGAATATGAGGATTTCTTGTTTGAACTTAAAAATTTTATAATGTTCAAAGCATTATGATCAAGCGCGAGCAATCGCTTGCCATATTATCATCTTCTACTTAGCTTTTTCTCAATTACATTGGGGTCGGATTTAGTTAATTATCACTATTCTCTCAGCAGTCTCTTCACATTATAATGCTGTATATTAGTAATAGTAATATTTCAGGAACTGTAATAGTCTTTTAATGGCACTTGTCCTGCAACCTTCATCGTCATCATCGAACAATTACCATCTAGTAGACTAGAAATATGAATTATATAAGGCGTAGGATGATTTTATAAACCAACTTGTCGAACATAAATTATATTAATAAATTTTATACTATATACATTATATTTTCACATATTATTATATTATAACACAACTCATATTTTGTTAAAAACCCTATATTTTTTAGTAAAATGGAGAAATGTCATAGTAATTATCTAATTATACTTGTTTTCGCGTAATTCGGATTATCAAATCATTCTACGACAAATACAAAAATTAGAATTACGTGACGTGATTTGAATATTGGGAACCTGTAATTATGAATACATTACTGTAGCACTCAAATCTATCCACGCAAAATGCACTACACTGTTCTTTGGGAACCCCTCGGTTGCTATACGGTCGATTGCGAAATTCATTTACAAACTATGATTTTCTTACATATTTATATCTATAAATTCAGAATTCTTGATGAAAGCATCATCATTTCTTATAAATGACAATGAAATGAACTTCCTTCACATTTAGAATAGTCACTACTTCAATCAGGTTCGCGAGATGAGAGGGCAGCTAATGGCAGCTTCTGTACCTAGGTAAAATACCGATTGTAGCCGATTCTGTGGGCTACAAGCCAAAACAAAGTTATAATTATTGCAAATATTACTCTAATGGAGAATCTCAATGAAGATGATGAAAACGATGATGAAGCAATGACTTTTAATTACGAATTTACGCAACTATCAAATTGGTACAAAATACTTAAAAGGACACGTACTTGGCTAGTAAATGAGCAGTGGTTCTCTGCTAATCTAGTGAAGGCTCGCAAACAAAGCAACGTTATTTATTTTACTTATAATTGCCAAAATTATAATGGCCATAACTTTTTCGCCTTGCTAAGAAATAAAAAATAAACATTATGGATTTGATTTTTATGTACGTTGTTGTGTAGTTTATCCATCGATACAATCACCAAACTCTAGGCGATAGTGGTTGAAACACAAATAATTCTAACCAAAAATTATGACCAAGATGATGTTTCTCGTGAATCTGTCAGCAAAAGCATTTCCAACCACTTGCAGTCCAATGTAAAGCTATGAAATGTCTACTATATGCCACTCCATTACAGTAACGGTTCTAAACCCTCTATCTAAACAAATCATGTATACATACAAACATACTATGTAGGTACGCATCATCAATTGAGATAGGTCATTGACCTCAGCTCTGAACGGTCAACGCTTTCGACCGATTTAGGCGATAGCTAGCCATCTATAGAATAGTTTTTAACCGATTCGAAAAAGGATGATTTTGAGTGTTGATTTATTTGACCCTGTCTGTAAATGGATAGACGGATTTTTAACCGACTTTAATAAAAGGAGGAGGTTCTCAATTCAATTGTATTTCTTTTTATATTTATTCCCCTTTTTTATTCCCCTTTTAATCAAAGGTGCCTGGACCAAAATTAGAGTCTTTTTTTTGTCTGAAAGAATATACTTCATCAGGTCACGATCTGATGATGGGGTCCTAGAGAAATCGAGGGCAACCCTCAATTTTTAAAAGCTACTCAGATATTTGCATCTACCTACCAGTCAGCATTTCACGTTGCTTTGCTGATGCTGGACGGTACAACTCTTCAACGGTTAGGAGTACGGAGATAATTCTTTAAACAATCATCTTAGGGCCATTTACTGTATTCTTTCAAGTTATACACATATGAGGGGAGACGTTGAATATTACTTATGTATTTTTTACTTTTTAGTGCATTTTTTGTAATTGAAAGTTTTTTTTCGTAAAATAATGATAAACTATTATAAGCTAAAGAGTTATTTTTAATTTCAGACTCTGAATTTTTGCAAGGAATATAATTATTTATGGATAGCGGAACCGGTGGTGCCTGTAATGTTATGCTTAGGTCGTAGGTTTGATGTCCGCTCTAGAAAAATACATTGTGTGCATACATGGAGGTTTGTCTTGATCTGGTGTTTCAGTGTAACATTGTGTGTATTTACAAAAGAAAATTATTTTTTTATTAGTTTCAGTAATTCTAGTACTTGTAGTACAAACCTCTGCTTAGTTAGGGACTAGATCATTTTTTATTACGTCTGAGTTATCAAATCCAAAATTAAATTCATCCGGCAATTTTTGTATATATGCGACACAATCAATAACCAAAATTAAAATTGCATAGTTTGCTCGCATAGGTATTGTAATAGGTAGGTAGAAACCTTCATATATTTCACGCCCCAATATTTTTTTTTATTAAAATAAACTGCCAGTTTCATCGTTAGAGCAAATAGTCAAAATTCATGCATCCGATCGCTGCTACCATCAAATAAAAAAAAGTCAAGTGAAATAGGATTGCTGTAAAAAAATAACGAGCCGAATAACGTGCGTCTGGTTTGTTATGTACGACTTGTGTGTGTGTGTGCTCACTATATGCACGTACATTCATGTGCGTGTACTCTGTATGGCTTATGGATATTTTTTTAATTGCTTTTTTATCTGAAATATACGCCATATTGGTCTTCTTCTTCGTCGTGTCGATGGCTGAGTCAAATTTTATTTTGCCTTACCATCGTGGTGAAAGGATTAGCCAATTCGTTTTGGAGAACTCGCGAATTGCCCAGGGTGCGTCGGACGTAGGGAATTGTTGTGTACCTACGTCACTCGGGGAGGCTCCTTTCAAACATCCCATATTGGTGAAGAGAAAATTTTGACGCCTTAAATTTTCTTGGATTCCGACTATTTCATAATAAGGATGTGGTATGGAAACTGTGTAGCTTTTGTGTTCTTTAATTTAATACCAAAAATGTTTACCTATCAAAGTCTCAGGATCGATACCCAGGTTGAGAAAAAGTGTAATTTCACAATAGCAGCTTAGAGTTGAAATTGTTGGTGGATGGCGATAGGCTCACCCCCTATCCCATGGGGATATCCAAACATAACAGGTGAAATGTGGGTGTTGTACACATCTGCCACACCCTTCTGGGTAATATTGGCGTGATGTTATGCTGGTATGTATGTATGTTCACCTACCATCATTCGTAATGGAGATGTATGGATGTCTAGGGTTGAATCCATGTTAATATCAGCCAGCATCACATCCCAAAAATTACATTTCATTCTATGATGCGTCATAGAAAAATATATTGCTTAATACCAACAGGATTTTAATTTAATATTTGATGGTCGTTCTTACCTATGAATTTAAAAGTTTAGTAAATAAAATAAATAAATAAATATTTCACAACTCACACACAACGCCATCTAGTCCCAAACCAAGCAGAGCTTGTACTATGGGTACTAGAATAACTGATACTAATACATATATACTTTTATTTTGTAAATACATACTTATTATACATAGAAATACCTAGTTGCCTTTAAGGCTCACTTACAACAACTTTTAGCTTTTTAAAATGACGTCAGTCAGCTGAATATTATTGGTTTTATTTACCTTGCATGCATACATTGAAATGCCAAAACCAAAACTGGAATTATTTAGACAGAGTTGTGTATACATGGCTCCTCTTATATTTAACTCATTACCTCAGTGGATTATAGAACTGCCTTTTAGTAAATTCTGTAACCAGCTTCATAAGTGGTTAGTGGCAGAATGTTTCTATTCAGTGCAAGACTTTCTAAGAAAAGGTACTTGTAGATCATATCATTTTAGAAATGTTTTGTAAAAAGCCTTAATTTACTATGATAAAAGTATTAGGATATTTTATTTTTTAAGATGGTACATGTTTATGTTGAGTAATTTGTAAGATTTCTGATATGTGTAATTCAAATTTTAATTATTTTTATGTTTGTATTAAACTAATAATTAAATATTAAATTTTTGCATGCTGTTGTTAGATGGCGAAATGTGTCCTGCTCTAAATATATTATTGACATCCTGTAATTACCACATTTTATGCAAATAAATAAATGATTTGATTTGATTTGATGATTTGATTTACCTAAACAGTATACAAACTAATACGGACATTCAAAGATTTACGTAACACGGGGCGTCCTGTCCTCCCCGCAAACAGTCATTCGGTGTGTTTGGATGTAAGTATGTATGTATGTATGTATGGAATGCAGTGTTCCTTCAGCGTTAGGGATGATTTCCTGACGTACACAGAGCAATGCCCTGTGGACCGCAGCCATTGAATGATATTCAGCGATATAGATAGGTAAAAGGCTGTTAGTAGCGAATGCTGTGAGATAATATTTGGGATTTGGGAAAGTCAAATGAATTTTTAGGGTTCCATAGCCGAATGGCAAAAACGGAATCCTTATAAATTTGTCATGTCTGTCTGTCCGTCCGTCCGTATGTCACAGCCACTTTATTCCGAAACTATTAAGACTACACAATCGAAACTAAGTAGGTAGATGTATTCTGTTAACCGCTTTACGATTTTACACAAAAAAAAAAAAATTAATATTAGAGGGGGGCTCCCCCCCATACATTGAACTGAAACAATTTAATTTTTTTTTCATTCTACCTATACGTGTGGGGTGTCTATAGATAGGTCTTTAAAAATTACATTGAGGTTTCTAGAACCATTTTTTTTCAATGTCAATCGTTCCAAAGATAGACACTTTCAAATTGCTAAAATGAGTGTCGTCCCCCCCCCCCCCCCTCTTACTTTTAAACCACAGGAGTGAAAAATCTAAAAAAAATATATATTATAGATCTTAATGAAAATTTTCAACCAAAATTGTTTTGAATGTTGAGATATAGCACTTTTTCAGCAACCGCTAATTATAACTTAGTTATTGATATAAATTCCATAAAACACTATGAAAAACAAAGTTATTATTGCTGGCGAAAAAATTTTGGTATTTTGCCTATTTGTTAAATCACTTTTAAGTCCAAATATGTTGTTACGACTAGCTACGGAACCCTACTGCGCGTGGCCCGACACGCACTTGGCCGATTTTTTTTGATTCAATTATTGTAGTACTGCAAGTTGGTAATTTTTTAGGTGCCTCGTTGGACTAGTGGTTAGCGTATCCGCCTCTAACTGCGAGGTCTCGAGTTCGATTACCGAGTCGGGCGAAGTGTTATTGATGAACTTGCTGTCAGGAAATTCTCAATAGTTGCACGGAGTTGGTATTGTGCCCAGTGGATGTCGATAGTCTCACCCCCTATCCCATGAGAGCTAAACATTATAGGCAAACCTAAACCTAAACACTATTGTGAAGTTCCTGACGGCAATTCACAATAGCAGTACCGAGTAATGTCTATCTTTAGCCATAATGTTATTTTGGTAGCTATAACTTACACATAGAATTATTGTCAAAAAACAAACAAATATTGTATGAATTATTTGAAAAGATGGTGCACATGAGTTTCTCACCAGCTCTTCTCATGATGCAATACCCATCGGAGCTGGTACTTGGATTGATTTTAATTCAAATCTCTAAATTGAATTAAAGTCAATCTAAGCTCCGGTGTCAAATCATTTTATTACAATAAGTATTATAATTTAGTTAGCTAAGTTTTATTTTAATTTTATATTTTTTGTGTTTTGATGTTTGTTTTGACGTGTTCTAGCGCCCCTTGGGGCCCATGGAAATAAATGATTTGATTTTAATTTGAGTTGAAATTGCAATAGGCTCACCCCCTATCCTATGGAACATAAAACATAACAGGTGAAGTGTGGGTGTTGTACACCTCAGCCTCACCCTTCTGGGTAATATAGGCGTGATGTTATGTTATATTAAGTTATTTTCTTTACTAATACTATAAAGTTTTCCACTTTATCGTATTAGTAACAAAAAAAAGGTAATAAAAAAAGGTTTAGTTTGTTGGTTGTATGATTGATTGTTTGTTGTCTCGGGAACTTAAAATAAAAAATACCAAGATGGAATTTTCATACGAAATCCGATTCCTAATAAGGGGTACATCTTTCATAAGGTTTTTTGATTGAAACCACAGATTTTAAACGTGATCAGTTTTCATATCCTATATTTAAAATAAATTGGAAAAAAGAATTGTTTTTTGAACATATTGAATAATTTCAGTGTTTAATTAGTTAAGAAAATTATTTTTCTCTTTCCAATGAGCTATTTTGATCAAAAACTGTAACACGAAACAGTCAACTTAATCTATCAAAACGAATAGATTTAACACCAGATTTCCGTAGTCTAAGAACAATCGAGAATTGACCGTGAAAACCCGACACAGCTCAACTGGAGCTTAGACGAGGTTCCAAAGCAAAACACTGACGTACATTCCATGCATCGATTTGTTTAGAAGGTTCACTGCCCGATATGTCAACGTAAAATATGAGGAATAGGTTATATACATATAAAGAATGATTATGAATGATATATCGCACACCGGGTGCAATAACGTCATAAGTGCTAAAATTGCAAAAATGAGATTTTGATCACAAATGCTGTTAAACATGCGTCTACATCCGGTGCAAAAATATCATAAATGTAACTCCAAAAATGACCCTCTGAGGGCCTAACTGTCGTTGTGGTTTTGGCGGATTTTTGAGAACTCTAGTGCGAGAACGTCCTAATTGGACGATTGCGCGCGGCCTCTCGCAGAAAATGTTTGTGAGTAGGAGCAACAACGTCATAAAGGGAATTATGACAAATTTTCATACAATTTTGGGGTATGAATGTCATAAGTTCACACTTCTGACTTTGTAGTCCTATTTATTTTAAAAGCAGTAAGTAGTTCTGTCATTTATTACAATTAACAATTTAATTTAATTACAATTAAAACGCTCTACGGAAGGCTCGATTTGACCATATTCGCCGCATTGGGAACAAACTCGCGAAATCAGTCGAATCGAACTTCTGCCGCCCCTTACTACCTTCACTGCTAAAACCTGATGGGTCACTTGCCCACACTGCCTAGGAGAAAGCGAACTTATTCGCTTCTATCTTCGCAGAATCTTCGCGGCTAGATACGACTGGCACTATACCCCCCCTCGTCCACTAGTTTGCGTGACTTCTATGTCAGACATGCGCATACGTCAGACAGAGGTTCGTAGGATATTGCGGAATCGAGACGTGAACAAAGCAAGTGGTCCCGACGGTATTCCAGCCATGGTTCTAAAAACCTGCGCACCTGAACTGTCTTCCATATTGACGCGGCTCTTTTGCCTCTCCATGGCTTCTGGACAAGTCCCAAAATCCTGGCAGCTTGCTAATGTGCAACCAGTGCCGAAAAAGGGTAGCCGTGCCGACCCTGCCAACTATAGACCGATTTCGGTCACTTTTAAGTACTCTTACAGAGTATGGAACGTGTACAGACTCCTGGCATACCTAGAAGCGAACGACCTCCTCAGTGACCAGCAATACGGGTTACGCCGAGGCCGCTCTACTGGAGACCTTCTAACGTATGCCACGCACATCTGAAGTGAAGCCATCGAGAAGAATGGAGAGGCTTTGGCAGTCTCGCTCGATATCTCGAAGGCTTTTGACAGAGTTTGGCACGAGGTCCTTATTAGCAGGCTACCGTCCTTCGGTCTACCCACTATAGTCTCTGTGATTGGGTATAAGACTTCTTGAGGGACCGATCGATTCGGGTTGTCGTTAATGGCAGCTCGTCCGATCAAATGGCAATCAATGCTGGAGTCCCTCAGGGATCCGTGCTCGCAGCAACGCTTTTCCTGCTTTACATAAACGACCTACTGATAACAGGTACGTTTGGATACGCAGACAACACAACGGTTGTTGAAAGCTATATACTCAACTCACGAGCTAGTCGTGTACAAATACAGTAGCTCAGAGAGGCAATGGTCGAACGTATGAACGTGTCTCTGAAGGCAGTCTCCAATTGGGGTGAAGACAACTTAGTCACTAGTCACTTCAATACTAGTAAGACGGCGTGTCTTATCTCCACAAAACGGAGTCTATTTATCCTGACTCCTACCTTCTGAGATGTATCCCTTCCAATAACCGATCGTCTTGAGCTACTAGTATCTCGCTGACTTCGAAATTTAATTTCGGCTTTCACATTGAGTCGAAAGCTCAACTAGCCACCAAAAAGCTGGGCATCCTCAACAAGGTGTATTTTACACCGGGGCAGTTACTTGACCTCTATCAAGCGCAAGTCCGGTCCAGGTGTGGAGTACTGTTCTCATCTGTGGGACGGTTCAGCCAAATAGCAGCTTGAGGCGCTCGAGTCAGTCGAGAGAATCATCTGCGATATCGATCTGACGGATACTCGACAACAAAGTCTGGAGCACCGTCGCAAGGTTGCCAGCCTATCGGTTTTTTATAGGATACATTTCGGAGAATGTGCCGAGGATCTACACAACCTTATCCCTCCGTCCCCGTTTCACCATCGGACTACCAGACAAACGGCACTGAGGCACCGCTTCACGGTAGACATTCCTCTAATACGCACTGACTACGACTGAATAAGAAAAAACATATTGGGCAGATGCCGCCAAAACAAAATGGCCGCCGCAGATTATTAACATCGACCCGCTCTATTTGAAAGTCCCTTTATAAGACATTTAGAGTTTAGATTTTTTGTTTAGTTCTGCCTTTATGACGTTATTGCACAGAAAATTTTACGTTTAATTTAATTTTCTGCACAATAATGTCATAAATGTAGGTATGGTTTTAAAAAATATTAAAGATGTACCACTTATATACATTTTTTTTTCTGAAACAACCTTAATTTTAAAATATGGAGAACAAACAATATTTTGGTAATCGATATATAAAAGTATTGTAAATGCATTTCATTTTATCAAAACAACAACTTTTAAATCGATCTCCTGAAAAAAACGTAATTTGTTACTTAAGACGTTGTTGCACCGGGTGTGCGATATATACAAAGAGGTTGTAAATAACTCTTTTACAACTAGAGAGGCATAAATATCAAGAAATCGTAGTAGTTTGCATTGAAAATTTACTGGTGGTAGAGCTCTTGTGAATGAGCTCGAGGGCGGCAGCACCACCGTCTCACCTTTAACCTGCCGCCAAATAGTAGTGCTTCCATTACTGTGTTCCGGTTTGGTGGTGAGATCAAGCCCTGAAATTACTGGCACATGAGGCATAACACCGTAGGCCTCAGCTGCAGCGACGCATCTATAATCTGCTTTTGTGGATTGTTGATGTCCATGGGCTGTACTCCACTTACCATCAGGTGGACTACACGTTCTTTCGCTGTGGGCATAGTATAAAAAAAAAACTTAAAAAGTCAAAATTCACCTCTACGTGTCTAAAATACACCTATGAAATTTAAAAATTTAGAGGGCTGGCTTTACTTGGCTCAAAGAATCAGTATTGCTATTCAACGTGACAATGCTGTCAGCCTTCTGAACACGTTCCCTGCAGTCGAGGCTGATGCGGACGAATTCTATGACACCTTACCTGTAAATTTGTAAATAGTTATTTGCTATTTTTATAGTTAAATAGTAATTTATTTACACCCATTGAAATTAAAACACAATAAATCTAAATAAACTAACCTAAAATAAACTACTTAAAAACTAGCGTTAAAAGACTACCTAACCTTTTTTTTTTTTTTTTTTTTTTTTTTTTACGTGGGGAAATGCATTTACGCATACCACCATACCATAACCCACCCCGGGGAAGGGCAGAGTGGTTATGTGGGACTCGCCCGTGCCAAAGATGGTAAACGGCACGGGAATACCCACTAAAACCCCACGGTGCTCCCGCACTCGCCTTGATGGGAGGGTCATGGGAATGTGGCGCAGCCTTTACGTCCACGACCCTCCCGGCGATGCCCGCCGAAGCGGGCCCCTCATGGCCCCCAAAGAGGGGGCTGGCGCAAGCCACCGACCAGCGCGAGGACAGCGTGCAAAGCCATCGGACATTCCCCATGTCCGACGGCCTGGTCCTCTCGCGGCGAGACAGGTGGTCGGTCCCGCCGCCCACCACGCCGCAGTTCAACGGCTGCGGCCCCGCCGGGACCGCGGAAGGCAGGGAATGCGGGGCATCGAAAACGACGCGCGCACCGACACTCCTACCCGCCGCGGCCCCGTAAACCACCGGGCCACAGTGCCAGCTTGCGCCAACACCGCAGCCCGGCCTTGGCCGCCGAGGCAGGCCCCTCATGGCCCCCAAAATGTGGGGGGACCGGCACCGAGGGCCGCGTGCAAAGCCGTCAGACACTTTCGTATCTGACGGCCTGGCCCTCCGCGGTGAGACAGATGTTCGTCCCACCGCCCACCACGCCGCAGTACTGACGGCTGCGGCCCCGCCGGGACCGCGGAAGGCAGGGAAAGCGGCAACGGAACACCGACAGTCCTCTCCCGCCGCGGCCCCGCAACTCCTCGGCCGCAGTGCCGACTCACGCCGACACCGCAGGCCCTCCTGTTGCAGAGCCCCCCCATAAGGGCCCTGCAACATGGGCTGCTCCCACATGGACTTCCAGCCAAAGCCCGAAGAGCAGCCCCCCTCTGGGGTCCACTTGGCTTCGCCGTGGCTCGGGGGCGCCACGGGTACTAAGCCCCACCGCGACGACAACGCGGGACCCGTTGGTGGGGAAGACTACCTAACCTAATCTAACAAATCGCAGCCAGTGGGCAACGTTCCCGAAAAGCTGGCAGCGTTGCCACGCTGGATGGCAATGCTAATTCGCTGTCCATAATAAAAACAGCATTTCATTAGGTATATTAATTACAATGATATAAAAAATATATGAAATTCTAAAATGAATACATAATCTCTGTATTTATTTGTATAGGTATGCGTGAGTGAGACACGCTGAAGTTTTATGTAAAATAGACAACTAAGCGGTTCTATTTACTACTACTTTTATCTGATTCAATGAATACCTATTATATGAGAGTATATTTGGTCATTTGTGTAATATATTTTAATTAACATGATATAATATAATATATCTATTTTATATATAATTTGTATGAGAGTATGTTGAAATTTAATGTTAAGAAAAAAAAATACAGAGTGGCCCATTTATACCGGTAAGTATGGGGAAATTTGTAAATTGTAAGACTTACAAAAATCTGTTTAAAACCATATCATCAATTTAGGTGAAATAAAAACTGCATCTAAAACTGTAGTACCAATTTTTTTTTAATTTATTCTTTTTAAATACAAAATAGTACTTAGCTTGGTAATCGAACCCGAATGCACTTTATTTTATTTTAAATATCATGTCTTATAATAATTTAAATAAATTAATTTAGTAGCTTAGGCCAAAATTAAATTACTCATTAGTCTGTAATTTTATATCTAGACTAGATTGTAATCTTAATGAAGTATCTAATTGTTTAGTAACATAACAAAAAAAAAGTATTATCGTTAGTTGTACAGCATGCAACATGACCTACAAAATACATAATAATAGATATCTAAATAGAAATAATGCAAGTTTCATTCTTCAATTGGACCGTGCAATCGAGCTCGGTCGAATTGAATAAAAATTGAAGAAAGAATGAAATTATGTATTTTGTAGGTCATGCTGTATTGCTCAAGCTGATTTTTAAAAATATCTATGTATACAGTTTTCTTTTAATTAACATTAATAGCATAGTTCCTGGTAGATTTTTATAATAATTACAAATTTACCCATACTGACCGATCAAAACGGGCTGTATATTTTTTCAAACAAATTATTCTCATAAGAATTTCAAACACTGCAATTTCTCAAGTAATACTGGTAAAGATTGCTATCTTCCAAAAATACATACGTAACATTGTCATAGCCTAGATTTCTATTCAGGAAATAGTCGAGAATTGACCGTGAAAACCCGACAGTTCGACTTGAGCTAAAACTAGGTGTTTCAGAGCAAAACACTGACGTACATTCAATGCATCGATTTATCTAAAAGGTTCACTGGCCGAGTGATGAATGGCTTTCATTTACGATCGTTTGGTGTCAAGTTATGTATTTTGTAAACCGACTTAAAAAAATAGAGGATATTCTATTTTTATTTTTTATTCGATTACTCGAGGACGCTTGTGAAATTATGATCCTAGAGAAATCGAGGGCAAACGTCAAATTTCAAAGGTCTATCTATATTGATTTTTGTACATTACCTAAAGCTACTCGGATATTTGCATCTAGCAGTCAGCATTTTATGAAGTACCTAAGGTCATTTATTGTATTCTTTCAAGTTATAAACAATAAAAGTTAAATATTACTTAAGTATTTTTTCGTTTTAGTGCAATTTTGTAATTGAAGGCGGTTTTTTTTTTGGAAAATTTTCTATGAAGCGAACGGGCTTGTAGTTCGCCTAATGGTAAGTGATTGCTGGTGCCCATAAACATCATAAAATCTGATGTTTGCACTGAATATTTGTCAATAATTTTCTAGCTTTCGGTAAAAAGCTGTAAAAGTAATACTTGGAAGGAGTTAAGGAGGAGTTTTAGAACAGTTCTGCCAACACCGTGTGTGTATAATACACAAAAAATACATAGCATCACGCCTATATTACCCATAAGGGTGTAATGTGGGTGTGGCAGCACAACACCCACATTACACCTGTAATGTTTAGGTCCCATGGGAGGTGATGTGCCTATCGCCATCCACCGGGCACAATTTCAACTCTACTGCTACTATGAATTTCCTGACGGAAAGTTCACTAATAACACTTTGCTCGACCCGGGAATCGGAATCGAGACCTCGCGGTGAGAGGCTCATACGCTAACCACTTGACCATCGAAGCAGTTTGTGTACGATATATATAATTATATAAAAAAAGAAAAAAGTGTAATATAAAGAAAATATGATTTATTTCTTGGCATCTAATTCTTGAGTGAAATTTATTCAATGCAATTATGTGGTTTTTTATTTACGTTTTATAATTCGGTATAACTTTCTATCCACATTTTAATTTTCTTATGAGATAACTTAGTATAAACTCCAGGCACTTTTCTACCGCAGCCGTACCCAAATGACGATAGACCGACCAGCTTTCCACTTGAAGATACTGCCCCTCCCCCACTGTCTCCCTGAAAACATTTTAATATCAATTAATCTTATATAGATTAACTTACACAGCCGTTATTATTTTGTTTTCGAGCGCTTCGTACTTACGTTTCAACTTATGTGGCGAACAGACAAACAAGTATGTATTTAGTTTAATAATAATTTACCTATAATAATAATAATTTCTTTATTTCAATAAAATACATGGAGCAATACATGTATTTAATTTTTTTTCGGACTTATGTGACGAACAGACAAACAAGTATGTATTTAGTTTACTAATAATTTAATAATAACAATAATTTATTTAAATAAAATACATGAAGCAATACATGTATTTTATTAAAATAAATAAATTACTAAATATCAATACTGAATACAAATAATTAAAATTGCAAAAGTCATTGATATATCAAATACTTGAACGTTAACAAAAGGTAACATGTTAGTTAGTTCCTATAATAAACTACTAACTACTAGTAATAGCCTTTGCCGCAATATTCGGCTTTTTAACCGTCTTAAAAAAAAGGAAGAGGTTCTCAATTCGATTTTTTTTATTTTGGACCAATTTGAGAAATTATAGAGTATCTGAAAGATCAAGTAAGTGATCCCATGCTCATCAGTTCACGATCTGATGATGGAATCCTAGAGAAACAGAGACAACCCTCAACTTTAACAGGTTTCTATATTGTTTTTCGTACATTACCAAAAGCTACTTGGATATTTGCATCTAGCAGTCAGCATTACATGTTGCTGAACTGATGCTGGAAGGTACAACTCCTCAACGATGGACGAGGAGAACGGGGATAATATTTTTTTTTACTTTATAGTGCAATTTTTGTAATCAAAGTTTTTGTTGTAGTATTGTACTCACCTAAATTCAATTATAAATTTGAAACTTAACTTTAGTTATGTTCATGTTATAACTATTATCTTTCAAATTGACCACTGGGTCATATAATTACCTACTTATTAATAATATTAAATACTCATCGTTTAAAACAAATGTTATATATTAAATTTTACTTACTTGACATGCATCTTGTTCCCAGCCTCCAGCACAGAACATCCTATCTGTAAGTGTATGGTTAAACCAAGATTGGTCTACTCTTTGGCACTTCTCAAATGGCACGATACGGACCGTTGCTTGGTGTAAAATATCCTGGTATTCACCCTAGAAGTTATCATCAGATATGGCTTTATTTGATTCAGCAATAGCCTGTGATATTCTTTCGAATTCATTATAATCTGCAATGTTTTCCTTGTCAAATGTCTTAAGAGACACAACGTGCAAAATCCAGGAAAAATTGACGACACAATACATGTAATTTTGATATTCCCAACTTGAAAACAACATACGCATGAACAAATAAAAATAAAATTTAATTTTATTTTATTTAATTATAATTTAGTTGTTAAATTCCTTTTGTTCTATGTGTAACGTACCACCTTTCTTGTTGAAGCTATCTAATTGAAGTGCTGTGTACGGATATAATTGGGCGGCAGATTTGTATTTGTTTTTCATGTAAAACATAATAATGTATGAAGTTTTTAATCTGTCATCTGTTTCTGTACCTTCTAATTAAATAAAATAAAATAAGGCTTTGGAAGCATACAAAAGTTTCATAATTAAGTAGGTACCATGATAGCTCTGAAGACCATCCCCATTCTTACATTTTTATATTGATTCTCTTTTTGAATTTGCCTCGATGGCCTAGTGGTTAGCGTATGCGCCTCTCACCGCGAGGTCTCTGTTTCGATTGCCAGGTCGGGCAAAGTGTTATTTGTGAACTTTCCATCAGGAAATTCACAATAGCAGCACGTAGTTGGAATTGTACTTGGTGGATGGCTCACACTTCCCATGGGACCTAAACATAGCAGGTTAAGTGTGGGTGTTGTACACCTCTGCTACACCCTTCTGGGTAATATAGGCGTGACGTTATATTTATGTATTTTCATGTTTTAAATTTGGACCTCCTCAACATCACGCCAAAACATGCAATTTTTTTTTTATACTACGCTTGCAGCGAACGAACGTTTAGTCCACCTGATGGTTAGTGGAGTACAGCCCATGGACATCAACAATCCACAAAAGCAGATTATAGATGCGTCGCTGCAGCTGAGGACTACTTTGTTATGCCTCATGTGCCAGTCATTTCAGGGCCTGATCTCACCACCAAACCGGAACACAGTAATCGAAGCACTACTATTTGGCGGCAGGTTAAAGGCGGTGGTGCTCATTCACAAGAGCTCTACCACCAGTAAACTAGCAGGCTAAACTATTAAATACGAAAGATTACCTTCTCTGCCGAATATCCCCATCCCGACACCATCACACTATCCCCCTTATTCCTCCCGACTCGTATAGGTTTCACCACATCACTGAGCTTCAGCCATCCTTCCAATCTAAGAAGCTGTACATCATAGTCGAACTCATGACTGCTCTGGTACTGCGGGTGAACGATATGTTGTAGTATCTCATCCTTTTTACCTTCCAGACGGAATGTACTGCCGCTTCTGATATATGTGTAGTTTGTGCTAGAAATAAATAAAAACTTTTAACTTAGCAAAACATACAACAATGCATTCCGGGTGTTGATGGGACTGCCTTGCTACTGCAGTGCGTCAGCGATGTTTGCAGATGCACGCGTAGATGGTTATCACGCCATCATCAGCAAAAGAGCTGCATCGTTGATGCGCAGGGTTAGAGACAGTTCCAACAGCTACCTGAGGATTATTGTCTGCACGTGTGGTGTAGTGGTTTAAGCGGTCGCCTCGCTGCTCTCCACTCCACTGGTGTTGTGGGTTCGATCCCCACATGGGACAAATCTTTGTGTGATTCGCAAAGATTTGTTCTGAGACTGGGTGTGCTTGAGTGAGTGAATGGATAGTGTAAATGCTTCTGGCGTTCTATCTAATGTAAAAAATCCAAATTATATTTTTTTTTATTTTATTGCTGTGCACATTGAAAGTCCTATCCGGAGGCATTGGATAAAGCTTCATATTGAGACCAGCTTCATATTTTCATTGTATTACTAACACTCTATGGACCTAGTCTGAAATAAAGATATATTATTATTATTATTATAACATAACATCATGTCTGTGGCCAGAAGAGTTACCTACAAGGATGTTGCAGTAGTGTTTTAAAGCATTTGACCTGTTATGATCATTTATCGAACATTTTTTTTAAATATATAAAATCTCGGGTCACAGTGCTATCGAACTGCTCCGAAACGGCTTGACGTTTCATGATGGTTTTTAGTTTATTTAGTAGGTCTAAGAATAAGGTGGTGGGTTATTTTTTTATCGACGTGGGTAGCGGTCGCCTCGTCGCTTTCAACAGCGCTGGTTTTGTGGGATCGATCCCCACACGGGACAAATCTTTGTGTGATCCGCAAAGAGTTATTCATAGTGCCCGCACTATGAATAACTCCTGTGTCGCGGGGATGTTTACAGACATACATTACACACGTCGTTTTAAAATACGGAAAAACTGTAGAAATTTGATGAGGGGCTAAGTACACTTACCCACAATGAGCTGTAGTCAATGCCCATTGCTTGTAAATTAGGGCCGCACCACACACATCCCCGTAACTTAGTTGATACGGCGCATCATTTATTTTTATTGGATGTCCACCAAGTATACTGAAACAAAAAAATCTATGTGTAATGCTCTTGTTAAAAAACCTCAAAAATATTCAACTACTTAAAATATACTTGCCTATTCACATTGTGAATGTAAGTAAGAAACTCAATCAAAAATAACATTTCAGCGATGACTAGCAAGCATTTTAATTTCATTTATAATCACTATTTCAATTAACTGTGAATCATGAAATCTTAAGATTAAGTTAAAAAGGCAATACTTACCAAGATGTCTTCCTGAAGGATGGTCACCTAAGGGTAGACTGCCAAGTGCTCGTTTTCAGACTAAGGTAATATTAAGTTTTAAAGATATCTATCAAAAGGTTGGAACCATGCTATGTTGCTAAGTGTCTACCAAAAAGGGGGGAGTGATTTTTAGTATAGCATAATAATATTCAAAAACTACGCTTAGAATATGACTTTGACGTTACCTTTTTCTTCCCAAAGTTGCCGCGATCCAAATTCGGTATTTGGTGATCGTTGTAACCTATATGACCAAAGAAACTTTCAGCTTTTATCAAATGACGTATGTCATTCTCGCAATATTATTTTCCTATTTCCTATACTTTTTATTGTGTGCGTTACCCCAGCAAAATAATGTTGAAAATTGTAATTTTTATCTTACAGATTTTTAGTTGTCCATCTTCTGTAATTGTTGCGCACATTTTTAAATTTGTTGCACTTATAGTTTTTTAGTTATTTAAAAAAAACTAATCCTGCTGGGGTAACGTTACTGCAGCCAGACATTTTCCTTTTTAATGGGAATATTGAAATAAATATTAGCTATATAATTAGTTGTCTAAACGAGGTAAATGTTGCAAATAATTTTGTAATTTTTCTTTCTTCGGCTGCGAAGTTATTCGAGATCCTGCTGGAGTAACGTTTGTGGTTTTGCTGGATCTCTGAAACGGTCAAGCGGATTCTTATCATCTTTTGTACATGATCTTTTAAGAATTAGTTTTAATTTGTTGGGCAATAAAAAAATGAAATTAATGAACCGTTCAAAAGTTATTTAATGAAATATAAAAACACTTAAATAGGTTCTAACACCTTAAATAAGAACTTTAAAGACTTACTTTAAACGTTATTTTGTAGCTTATAACTGTTTTTAAATGTATGTGAAGTTTCATTAGTATCCTGTGTGTAATAAATAAGTTATGACCAATTCAGTTTACCGTCTCAATGCGCGTGGAGTTATTTGGCCACAGATAACCCTGTATGTGGATATATCAACTGAATGATACGTCAATAATTAGTTGCTTAGTTCAGTTATATACCTGCAACCTCCTAAACATGGCCGGGTTACCACGGTCATGTACTTCCTTATGACTTTTTATTTAATATCTCGTAAATTATTGTATGTACTGCGCTGAAATTTTGCAAGTATATAACTGAACTAAGCAACTAATTATTGACGTATCATTCAGTTGATATATCCACATACAGGGTTATCTGTGGCCAAATAACTCCACGCGCATTGAGACGGTAAACTGAATTGATCATAACTTGTTTATTACACACAGGATACTAATGAAACTTCACATACATTTAAAGACAGTTATAAGCTACAAAATAACGTTTAAAGTAAGTCTTTAAAGTTCTTATTTAAGGTGTTAGGACCTATTTAAGTGTTTTTATATTTCATTAAATAACTTTTGAACGGTTCATTAATTTCATTTTTTTATTGCCCAACAAATTAAAACTAATTCTTAAAAGATCATGTACAAAAGATGATAAGAATCCGCTTGACCGTTTCAGAGATCCAGCAAAACCACAAACGTTACTCCAGCAGGATCTCGAATAACTTTGCAGCCGAAGAAAGAAAAATTACAAAATTATTTGCAACATTTACCTCGTTTAGACAACTAATTATATAGCTAATATTTATTTCAATATTCCCATTAAAAAGGAAAATGTCTGGCTGCAGTAACGTTACCCCAGCAGGATTAGTTTTTTTTAAATAACTAAAAAACTATAAGTGCAACAAATTTAAAAATGTGCGCAACAATTACAGAAGATGGACAACTAAAAATCCGTAAGATAAAAATTACAATTTTCAACATTATTTTGCTGGGGTAACGCACACTTTTTATTTTGCGATTGACGGCAGGCCTATGCTGCCATCTAGCGGATACAAAATAAAACAATGGTTTTAACGCCATCTATGTAACGATCAAGGCACTAAAATTTCACGCAGATTTTATTTTATTTATACATTAATTATTATTATTTATAACGCAACAGTTGTGAAAAATATATATATAAATACTGAATAATTTTAAAATAATTTTATAAAGGCGAAATTTTCTAAATAATTGTATATTGTTGTCAAAAACGCCATCTATGATCGAGTAGAATAAACTAAACAAAATTTTCACATTATAATCAAATACAAATAATTCCAATAACTATATGTATAATACTAGTCGAAGCTAAGACCAGTAGTCTGTTCAATCCAGCCGCGGATTTTGGCCACTTTGCTGTACACCCCGTAGGACCCTGGCGTCGCGCAGCCATAGCCGAATGACACCATGCCTAGGAGACGGTCGTTTGCTGCTGCCGGACCTCCGGAATCACCCTGACACAGAGAAATGTTGGGATAAACTACTATTAAAAAAAAATCTGTGATAGAGTTTTATATCAAATATTTTAACATCACTATTTCACATTTATTCTACTGCCAAAGAGTAGTACAACTGTTTTCAGGTTTTATAGTAAGGTTAGGTCCTGAAATAAGTTTTCCTCTCGTATGCACTAGATTTTTTTCTGTAGAGAGCAGGCTATAGTACAGTCAGCATCAGAATAAAATTAGCTTTCAAGGTAGTCCAAATGATCGAAAATAAATCAATTCATTGTATGTAAGCTTTCAGAGTGCTGTGGCCAAAACATCTATCAGCAATCAGTTGTCATTATTATTATATGTTAGCTGTCGGAGTTTTTTTTAATATTGTAGTCAAATAGCGAATGTAATACGCTGCCTTGTTGGGCTAGTGGTTAGCGTATGCGTGTCAAAATTATTATAAGCTAAAATCTTTCTGTTGCTGACTGTACCACTTACCATTTGGTAGACTACTAAACGCCTCTAAAGTAAGCAACCTATTTATAAGACGGATTACGTAATCCTACGGATGTCTATAACCACCTCATAGACGAATGGCAGCAACGCTGGGACACATCACCTAAGGGCCGTCACCTCTATCATTTCTTTCCATCCATTCGCGACAGACTTGCGAAACCATGGCTAGAGGTTAATCACTGTGTGGCTCAATTCCTGACGGGTCATGGCAATTTTAAGAGCAAACTATTTTCGTTTAAGCTAATCGATTCTCCATTCTGTACATGTTCTACATCTGAGCACGAACAAACCGCCCACCATATCATCTGGGAGTGTAGTCTTTGGCACAACGAACGTAATGTTATGTTAAATAGCTTACAATTGACATCTGGAGTGGTATACTATGAGGATCTTGTATCGAACAGAATAAATTTCCGTGCATTTAGCCGTTTCTGCCATACCTATTACAGCAATCAAATTTAGGCCCCATAATTTTGTCACTATCCGTGGTGTCTACACTCTTTCCATATAGACACTTTGTCTATATTTGGCATTGCTCAGTCTCCCGCTTTGCTCTGGAGGGAAGTAAAGATACATACTTTCCAACTCCAACTATATACTTCTGATTAAATTCGTTGCGGGTTCCAAGACAATTTTAACTCTCCCTGGGATTGCCCGTGTGTCATGCACGGTGCCTTTCAGTTGGTTACCGCTGTAGATCCTGGCGTCACAGGAGTCACAGTGGTGGGCGTGTGGGTGGGATTATATCACGTAAAAAAAAAAAAAAAAAAGACGGATTACGACGAGTGAATTATATTTAGTTACCTGGCAAGCATCCTTCTTTCCCTCAGCATAACCGGCGCAAAACATCCTAGGGGTCAAGCTTCCCCGAAAGTATGGGAACGGTACATTCTGACACATCTCCTTAGATATTATTGGCACCCTGACTGCTCGCAGCACGTTTGAGAATGGACCCTACAATATTTTAAAAAAATTACACATTTTTATTCAACTTAAACCTACTGCCAAACAGTAATACTATAAAAATATATATTTGAATATGTATATAATCTCTATTTACAGAAAAATATACATAAATAAAAATATATACTTAAAACTTAAATATATACATAAATATAAACTTAATATAAGTCACTGTCAGAAGGCCTCGTACCCAAAATGCTGGCAGCATTACTACGTTACTAAGGCAGCAGAATAAAAAATGTATATATTTATATAATTTAAAAAATAATATGCGTACTTTTTTATAATAAATAGAGATCAATTAATATTAATTATTATTCTGGGGACGAGATATTCTGACTGTGACTTATTAAGTTTAGAATAAATGACTAGTTTAATTTAAGATCCAACATGTATATTTTTCGTTAAATAAAGATAAAAATGCATATTCAAAAATAAGGCTTATGCAGTGGTCCAGGCAAGTACTCATGGCTGAGCAATGTATCAAATTGCAATTCTACGCACCAAAGTTTTTACACGGCATGTGAAATTATTTAGCTATTGATTAATATCTGACGTGTTGTTGATCGTGACTAATGTTACTTTTATTGGCTGTTGATAGTATGTCACAATCAATCCGTTGTTATCTTTTACTTGACTTAAAATTTACAGTGGGAGACCTTTTTTGAACGAATTTTATAGAGAAAATATCACCCCGTATTTATTCTGATTTGCTAGAAAAAGTTTAACTGATATTATAACCTTTAGCTGAGATATATATGTACTGTGACAGGGAACCAGCCTGTTACCACTTGTTAGGAATACATTTTTTTTAAAAAAAAATTTAAATATATACCCACTCTTAGATTTACTCCTGTATCGCGGGGGTGTTCACAAACATACATTTCACATACACAAAGCACACCCAGAGAACCTACAACACCAGGACAGTTGAAAGCGGCGAGGCGACCGCTTTAACCACTACGCCAGCCGTGCACTCGACATACGTATATCTAGATCTAGGCTCAGTACTGATAACATTTTTTTTTGACGTGAATATTCTTAATAATACTTACGTTTTCTTCAGTATTGCCCCATCCAGTAACAGTGATCACTTTACCAATGACCATATCCTGAATCCTTGCCAGTTTGATTGACTGGACATTCTCTTCGAACTTTAGGGGTTCGTTCAGCTCCAGGAGTTGGAAGTCGAAGTCAAATGGATGTTCTTTCTTCTTAGCAGCCCAATTCGGATGGATGTAACTCTTTTTGACCAGGATTTGCCTGCCTTGGTTGTTGTATTTTGAACCAGCACGGATATAAGGCTTCTTACTACAAAATAAACCATCATACATGTCATCTATCATACAATATTACTGTCTGAACTTCGACTAATTTTTAATTCAATGTCCCTACTTCAAAGGATGAGAATGCCTACGGAATGGAGGCCGTCTAAATACGGTTATGTTACATACAGTGTTAATAAATAAATAATAGCGTTTCAATTACTGACTGGGGTGCATGAAAGGAGCCTCCCCGAGTGACGTACACAACGATTCCCTACGTCCGGCGTACCCTGGGCAATTCGTGAGTTCTCCAAAGCGAACTGGCTAATCCTTTCACCACGATGGCAAGTCAAAATTAAATTTGACTCAGCCATCGACACGACGAATAAGAAGAAGAATTACTGACAAAAGTGTTAAAGTAAAAATTGAACCTTACAATGATTAACAACAACAACTGTTAGAAATAAAAATAATACACCTTATAGTCGAGTGTCTTCAAGCTGGGGTTTTGAAGAACTCTGATTATTTGAATGTAAAATAGCCATATTGAACAAGCTGATCATCTGAAGTACTGCAATCTCCATCGAAAGATTTACCCTAATTTTCATAAACGGGTTCAGATCATCAAATCCGGGTTAAGCCTAAGTAATAAGAACAGTGATATCCGAGTGGGAGACCGTAGCACTGCGAAGTCAAAGGTTTCGAGTTCGAACCCACGGCACACACCTCTGTCAATTAATCGTTAAGAATCGTCTTTTCGAAGCTAAGTGTGTATTTATCATATAAATGATCGTTTGATAACAGTAAACGAAAACATCGTAAGGAAACCTGCATGCCTGAGAGTAACTTAAAAAGTACTCGAGGTCGTGTGAAGTCTACCATTCAGCACTTAGCCAGCGTGGTGGACTATAGCCCAGCCCATCTTATCATGAGAAGAGGCCCCAGCCCGAGCTACTATTATCATTATTATAATAAGAACAGTGACTTACCCACAATGTCCAGCAGTCAAAACCCACTTCCTGTCAATGATCGCACCACCGCAATTGGTTCCATATGCAGCATGATACGGATACAAATTTATATCCACTTCGATTCCTCCAACTATCTTATCATCACCAAATTCAGGTTCCAACTCTTCTATCCCTCTTGAATCCTCAGCTCGCTCAAACATATCTCTATCGCTTTCTTTGTCATAATCAAAGATGTCTAAATTTGGTATTTCTGTTAAATCTTCGTACGACTTCACATCTAGTTTCGTTTGGCCTTTGTTCTCGTATCTGAATGATCGTAACCTTGTCTTGTGTGGATGGCCATTTTTTTTTATTGGAATGACCAGAAAATCATATTCTGAAAGTGTACATAAAAATACATAAAATCCGGAAGACTTCGGTTCAGAAGGTCCAAAACTACGCATTGTAGAATTGAATTCGTGAGGCCTATGTTCCGCATTGGACGTCTCTAGGCTGATGATGATGCTGATGTGAGATAAAAACTGTTTAACTGATAGCCAAAGGAATCCTATATAGCCACCTCGATATGGGTAAAAAGTTGTTGTATTATCATACCAACAATTGTATTGTATTAATTGTATTACATAATCCCAAATGATCATGACCATTTCAAAGTTCACTTTATTAACTCAGCATTTTACAACAAATATCAAGATTCCATTATATCCATCCATATAAAAATTGTTATTAACAAACGTATGAATAATCACAGTATCGAGACTGGGACAATTTCAAAGAAAACGTCTGTAAAATGAGTTATGAATCAGATGGTCTGATAATACATTTTTTATAAATATTTAGATTTAACTGAGAATATTGGTACCTATTGCAGAAATACTTTAAAATACTTGACTACTAAGAAAAATAGTAGCTATACATACATACTTTCAAAACTTGCCGGCAGTAAATTGTGTATTAAGATAACACAAACAATAAAAAAATTATCCATGATTCAATAAGACGCTCGGCATTACGAGATGCCTCTTTTACACTTCGTCTTAACAAAAGAAATTTAAAATCACTGATTTGTCCCTCGAGAGTTAATTCACCATGAAATTAATAATTTCGCCTCATGTTTTGATTGTTTCGCTTGGCTATACCAACTAGAAATCATTACACATGCCTTGTAGTTATTTTCAGCCATGTCATGGTGTTTAAATTAATCGGCAGAAAATTAAACAGTGAAAAAATATTTTAATTTTTGTGTAATGCTTGTGCTGCCATCTCTTGCTCACAATAAGTACTAATTTAAGTGTAGCGCTCTCTGGTGAAACGTAGCAATATTAAAGAATAACGTAAATTAAATAATGAAAATATTTTTTAGTCCATTGTATGTTGTCCGTGTAATGGACTGAAGATTTTTATACATATTCGAAAAATATTTGAAAAATTTAGTGAAATTTAATGATCCAAAAACAAAATATTACGGTCTTGCTAGCGCCATCTAGTATCTAATAGCTGAACAATCTGTATTAAAAAAAATTGTACTTACTGTAATGATTGCTTGTAATAAATATCTTAAATTTTTTTGAGATAAATTTGAATTTCAGTAATTTTATAGTGTTTTTCTACAAGAAAAAACATAGATTGGTAAGTACGTGCCGATTACACCACCACAGTGTTAAATTCAAGCTTAACGTTGAGCTACAGCTTTCGATCTCTGTGAGAGAGAGTGATCTTTATTATTTTTTATTTTTTAGCTTTACGCACAGAAATCATTCGTAGATTAAGATGTTTGGTAAAAACGGGACTAGGTCATACTCCAGTAAAGAATAAAGTGGAATCGCTCTTATACTCTTAGAAAGGTAAACCTCTAACAATGATGGTTAACAAGAATACTAGTAATTTGTATTTGCCAATCACTAGATATATTAAAAAAAAAGTAAAATGGTGTGTATGTATTCGTATTTGGTATGTAAATACAATGTAGTTATAAGAAATACCTTATTGAAGTTACGCTTGTGGAAAAGCTTTTATGAGGGAGCTACACATTACATGTCGTAGACTTCACTGGTATATGAGGCTTAATTTATTATCGCAGTACTTGGCTGTAGCCACGCATAAGCGGCCGTGGCGTAGTGGGTAAGGCATTGGTCTTATCATCGAAAGGTCGTGGTTTGAATCCTGGACATTACATCACGGACGTTAACTTTCTTCTAAAACCAGCGAATTAAGCTTAGCTGGAAGGGTTAGCAAGAATACTAGTATTTAGATAACATAACATCACGCCAATATTACCCAGAAGGGTGTGGCAGAGGTGTACAACACCTACATTTCACCGGTTTTGTTTAGTTCCCATGGGATAGGGGGTGAGCCTATCGCCTTACCGGGGCACAATTCTAACTCCGTGCTGCTGTTGTGAGTTTTGTAACGGATAGTTCACAAATAACACTTTGCTCGACCCGAGAATCGAACCCGAGACCTGGCGGTGACAGGCGCATACGCTAACCACTAGACCATCAAGGCAGTTAATTTTTATTTGCAAATTAAAAGTTAGTTTTGGAAAAAGCATACCTGCTGATTTTATGGAGTTTTGTTGTTCATGGACTGTAGATGCCACTTACCATAAGATGCTCTCACTAACAAGGTAAGTAGCGCAGCAGCTGTCGTATATTCCAATTGCCGAATTTCTCTCTCCTTATTTTATTGCATTCTCTGTCAGTCTTATTGGATTCTTGTATAGATTGTAGTGTTCTTGTTGAACATTGAATTTCTCAATTGCAATGTGCACCTTATTTTAAAGGCATTCATTTGTATGGCAACCTTGCATCAAGAAGCCGCAACAAATTTGATCCAGTAAAATGTACGTTGTGGGCATCCATTAAAAGAAACTCACTCTTTATTCATCATCAAACCTTTTCCCTATCAAATAGGGGTCGGCTAGTAGTCTAAAAGATTTGACTGAATGTCAGTGTTTTACGTGAAGCAATTGGTTCAACCCGCTACATGGCGATATGGTTTTATTTTTATACGACATACTAGCGACCCGCCCCGGCTTCGCACGGGTACAATGCTGATACTAAATACACTACAGAAAAACTGTGAACGTTGTATATAAAAACACAGCGGCCCGCTCCGGATTCGCACGGGTATATAATATATAGCCTATGTCACTCACTGAAAAAATGATTAAAATCGATCCAGTAGTTTGATTTATTCATTACTGCCCGTGGCCCGCACGCGTTAAATTTGGAGTAAAACAATTCCCCCTTTCTATGCATGTATTATACATAAAAACCTTCCTCTTGAATCACTCTATCTATTGGAAAAAACCGCATCAAAATCCGTTGCGTAGTTTTAAAGATGTAAGCGCACATAGGGACAGAAAAGGCGACTTTGTTTTATACTATGTAGTGATGTAGCGAACGGACGTATACCCTGATGGTAAATGGTATTTATGGCATCAACATTCTACAAAAGATTGAAGATTCGTCGCTTCATCAAAGGACTATGATGGTATGTCTCATGTGCCAGTAGTTTTAGGGCCTGATCTTACCTCTAAACCGGACAACAGTAATGCAAGCACTACTATTAGGCGGCAGGTTAAAGGTGAGACGGTGGTGCTGCTGGCCTCGAACTCATTCACTAGAGCTCTTCCACCATCAAACGATACTCTATTTGTTAGAGTTGTCCTGATCTCTCTCCAGTCGTGACGGTCGATCCGTCCCATCAGGCTGAGAGAGTGATGGAATAGAGAGTGCTTTTGTGTTACGCTCAGAAGTTTGAGCACTATAATAAGTATGTCCCGTGCATATAGCTAATCTGTTAAGATTGGCAGCCGCTGCCGAAATTCGACTAAGAGGACTTCTTTCAGCACATTATTTTTATTAATTTATGCTACCTTTGTTCTCTGCATCACCTTTATGTTGACTGGTAGAAAATGTTGTTGTACTATTTTTTAAGTGCAAAAAGTTGTAAAATAAATAAATAAATAATTTAGTACTATGCAAAGGAGATGAAATCCCTTCAAAATATTCGTAAAAGCCACTTTGTTAGTTGCCTTATATTAAACCACTGACGCTAGGATTGACCTCGAACTCGCCTCACCCCGACTTTGATGACTAAAATTCACTTTAGGATAGTGATATTTTGAGTGACGCGATTTAAGGATAGATGTGGCAGCATCACGCTTATTTCTACTCACAGGTATTGGCTAGAAAAATTTAGGTAGGAATGTGTTATTATTTAATCTTAACTTAATAAGTTACTGTCAATAGGTCTGTATTCAAACAAAATTCCTAAATACTAGCACCATTACCTGTTGTATTGAAAGAAAAGAAGAAAGAGAAAAAGAAAATAATTTTATTTCAGCCCAGATCTTAAAACTGAACGTATACAAAAAAAAAACGAAATTAAATAAAGAATAAAAAATGAACAATAATAATAAACAACAAAGTCAAAATTACATCCGTCACGGATATCAGAAATAATAGTTCAGAAATAAATATCTCTCAACTTACACACAACGCCATCTAATCCCAAACCAAACAGAGCTTGTACTATGGGTACTAGAATAACTGATACTAATTATTATTATACATAGAAACACCCAGACTAAGACACATGTTCATGCACACAAAGATTTGTCTTAAGCGGGAATCGAACTCGCGACCTCGGCGTCGCAGGCAGGTACACTACCACTCCGCCATCCGGTTGTCATCATGTCGCTCAGCGTTATGCTCTACAGCGCGTCTTTTATTGCCTTTCTAAGTCGTAGGCTGAGTTATAGGTAAGCCAGCATGACTAATTACTACATATTAATTTACCCATCGTGTAAATATAAATCCTAATGATAAAAAAACATTAAATTCTGTCGAGCATGCCTATAGTTTCAGGGTGATTTAAATTTCGATCATAACCCGTTTCTTGTGCAGCTTTTGTGAATAAACTCGACAGCGCAAGGACCACCGTCTCACCTTTAACCTGTCGCCATACTGTGGACTGTAGTTACCCTTACCACCAGGTGGTCTACACGTTGGTTAGTTACATACGTTGTTTAAAATTACAATACTTTTTAGTTTACTTTTAACCTGCCGCCAACTAACAGTGCTTGTGGTACTGTGTTCCGGCTTAGGAATGAAATTAAACCCTTAAGAAAGAATTTTAAAAAATTGCCTGTTGAGCCAAATAACTTCGCGATCTAACTTCTCCATAAAACTAAAAACACTGAAGGATTTTTGGCAGAATGTAAGTGAGAAATTCGCGCCATGAAATTCGACCAAATTTATACCCACTAGCTATTAAATGCCTTGAATAAACAATCGTCACCACGTTTCAGTTATTATTCTCGCCTCATATCACCATTACAAAAATGCCTTCACAACACAAATTCTATGGCCAAACCGAGACACCCAAAAACTTTTATAATAACATTATTAACCGCACAATAAATGGGGGGTAAGCTCCAAGGGGATGAATTCATAATGAAATTTCGCCCCTGCCGTCCGTTAATCAAAAACTGGTGCAGAGGAGAAATGCTGAAGAAAATGGAAATTTTCCATCCCTCCTTTTTCCTGTTAGTCTGACTCCCCCCAAGGCGAGAGGTGGACAGTCTCCCTTTAGGGGTAACAAAGGAGGAGACGGCTTTTGTTTACGTTGTGTGCTGAGATTTCGCGCGTGAGTATTTTGAAAGTGGCGCCTGACAGAAAACTCATCTCGACTCGCATTTTTGTGAATTTTTGCCAGGACTGAGAATAGTTTGTAAGCATTTTTTTAGGCTGGTTGAAAGTTGATATACCATAGGGCCGGGCCTTTGTGGTATATCAACTTTCAACCAGTTTAGGTGGGCAACAGCTAGTATGTTATCGTCTAATAATTTATCGACTGTGGACGAAATCTACCTAGTTCGACAAATTAGAATTATATCGAGATATTTAAATCGAAAACACACTAGTGTTGCAGCGCAGTCGATAGCATAGGTACATTTAGTACAGGCAGAAATACACTATTGTAACAAAATGCTCGTTCTGCCACGTGCCACGCCACAATAGTGTGTTTTCGACTAAACTCTGTTGTTATTGACTGAAATTATCAAGCTTTTAGTTGTTTTCGCTGACAAGATTGACGAGCGACCTAATCTGATACTGCTAGATTTGATTGATTATCGTTATCTGACGAAAATATATATTTTTTTATATTGTAACTGGTGTTCGTCGTAGTGTACTTACTTACAGATACTTACTTTCTTCTCTGGACTTTCTCGTGGTTAAAGTTCGATTTCCGAGTCGGCCAAAGTGATATTTGGGATTTTCCTGTCAGGAAATGCTCAATAGCAACACGTAGTTGCAGTTGCGGTGGACGGCGATATGTATATCTGCTATAAAATAGGACCTAAGACATAAGTGAAGTGTAGGTGTTGTGCACCTCTGCCACGAGTAATATACCTAGGCGAATTAACTTTTTTTTTTTTTATTTGTAAAGCCGCTTCCACACTTCCTCGCCTCCCCTTCTGCATCACCCGCCAGCCGAATGCAAATTTTATAACGCAGCCCGTTTTCTTATAGGCATTGTCGTAAACTCGCTCCGTACTCACTTAGCGCGGGTCATTTGTTCTGATTCGTGAATATTTATGGACTGCTTTATTTTCATTGTTGTCAGTAAATAATATAGTTTAGATAAATTTTAACTTTTTTTTTAAATTTTGGTGTATTAAAATTAGGCTCCAAAGGCCTTATATTGACGATGGACCTTCAAATGTTTACTTATTAACTACTTGGTGATTCGATCTTCATGAAAGCAGCCATTGAGAAAGTCAAAGGCGGTTGTGTAAATAATACCTACTAGTAATGAAAAATACAGCAACCCTGTATCTAATACATGTCCCATTGCTAGGCTTCGGCCTCTTCTCATGATGAGAAGGGTTAGGCCATAGTCCACCACGCTAGCTAAGTGCGGATTGGTAGACTTCACACAACCTCGAGTACTTTTTAGGCACTCTCAGGCATGCTTCCTCACGATGTTTTCCTTCACCGTTAGCGAGCGAAAATTATATGATAAATACACACATATCTTTGAGAAGACAAATCTTAACTGTTTATTGACAGTGGTGTGTGCCGTTCGAACCCGAGACCTTTGACTTCGTAGTCCTACGGTCACACATAAATACCTCCCCGGCCTCTTCATACCATAGTAAGGTAATTCTTGCAGTCAATATAAGTAACAAGATGTTTCTTTAAATTATTTAAAGAAAAAATAATGTTTTGGTTTCATTCCGTAACACGTTTTATATCGTATCTAAAATGTAAGAAAGAAATAAAACAACTTATTTAAATAAATTATTATTAAACTCTTTAATTCTAACAAATTGTATTCAATAAAATGTAAACAAAAATAGTATAACAATAATAAATAAATAAAATAAATAAATATCTCACAACTTACACACAACGCCATCTAGTCCCAAACTAAGCAGAGCTTGTATTTTGGGTAGGTACTAGAATAACTGATATTAATAGATACATATTATATACTTTTATTTGGTAAATAAATACTTATTATACATATAAACACCCAGACTAAGACAAACCCCCATGTTCATGCACACAAAAATTTGTCTTAAATAAATATAATATCCAACTAACACAATACCTATTAACAAAAGCACAGTAACATTTAAAAACCAAAAATAAAAATACGTTGGGTACATTATAAAAAAAATCACAAGCTAAGTCTTTTAAATTCGTCGTTGACAATTCTAATAAGAAACAAAATTGATTCGTTTTTCAAAATCAGCATAAACCGTCACGAAAGAACACAACTCAAATTTTAAATTGCGTTCTGTATTCGTTCGAAACACGAATCGAATGCGGAACATATATTTTAAATAGCGAATTGGGCGTTCGGAAATTCAAATAGGCTTTTATAAGCATGGACTGTTATGTTGAAGAAATATTGCAGAATTTGTTTTCAATTCATTCCTTTATTTCTGCCATAGGATTCATAAACGATAGTCAAAGAGCTGTCATTTGCAGCCGTTGGAGATATTTACATTTTGATAAAAATATAATAAGCTTTCAGTATTTTATGTTTTTAATCCTCAGATAAATATTCTTATACACAAACGAATTTAAGGTGACGTTTTGAATTATATTTTAATATCGCACTTATGATAATATATTCTTATGACAGCTTTACAGAGTACCTAACAATATATTGGATAATTTTTATTTAGTGATTTAATTTTGTTTAATTGGTCCTGAATGTAAATGGCTGAACTTAAATAATGCTAAATCGTCTGATTCTACCTCTACAGGCCTTCAAGCTGAAGACACTTAAACTTAATCCATTTTCCAGCCTCAAAATGCCTTGATATAAATTCCAATATCAGAAAAATATCTTCACAAAACAAACCGATCTGTAAGTAGGTACATTTTTGCGTTAGTACCTGCCTTACAAAGATAAGTGTAATAAAAGTTTGGCTAATGTGGAAACTTCGTAATGTTATCGGCATACGTGATCTCGCCGGCTTTTCGGCTTTGCTCGGCTGTTTTCGGCTACGTTCGCCAACTAACGTTTTTCGAATTTGAAATTGGAATTGGCAAAAACTATAATTGTCTGCAGATTGTTCTAGATAGGACGGTCTACTATCGATTTTCGATTCGAGTGCAGTTGGGTTTCAAAGTTTTAAAAGAGAAATGGATAGAACGTTTACATTAATTTAATGGAAGTAGGTAGTGTGAAGTAACTTTATTTTATAATCAATTTAATTAGCGATGTCGCATTCTATCAATTAATTTTGTTAATTGGTAACCCAGAAGATTATACGTGACCTTTAAAAGGACTATGTGGCCGAAGAGGTATGATATCCTAAACATTTATTTTTAATTAATGCATTCATCATTTTTTTGACACTAAACAGAAAATAACTTGTAGAGTGGCGCCAAACACCTAAAATTACAGGCGAAGAATACAATAGATTTTAGTATTCTAATCAATTTTTATAGGTGCATGAGACATATAAGTTAAAAAAGTATTTTATGAAATACTATTATGGAATAAAATACTCCTTAGCTTCTGATGACAATAGCTTCAAACAAAACCAGACTTAAAACGAATCTTATCGAAATCTTCCTTTTCGAGATGATTTCGAGAACGTTAAGTAAGGCGTTGGTAAAAGCAACCGCGTTGGATTCTTTCAGCCATTATTCCGTGGAGTTATAATCGACTTTCGCGATATCCAGCGTTATACCTTCCTACGATGTAGGTATAAACCGCATATTTTGTGAAGTAACGAGTGGATCGTTTTTATCGTGCGGTTATAACTTACTCTTTGGTCTTTTGATGTTCGTTTTATGAAATAGGTATAAGTAGTTTATTAGATAGGTACTTGTTTGAAGTACTTGGCCCGTTATATTATTATAGGGTACGTAATATTAGGTAGGTTTATTTAGTATCTATTGTAATGAAAATTATCATACATTCTTCGCTTAGTGTTCAAATTTTAGTGTTAGAAATTGTTCAAGCCTAATAACGAGCGGCGCGTTTTTGTCATGTTTTCCCTTAGGTATAAAAATATGACAGAACCGCGAAACAACTTTCTTGCTCTTCATAGAGAGCGTGAGTCTAGAGCTTCCTTTACGTGATAATAAGCAAATGAAAAAAGAAGTAAGTACTAATATGGAAAATATCCGTACACCCACCATCAGTGCCGGATTACCCATATAGCAATAGTAGCAAATGCTACGGGCCCCGCGACTTGGAGGGCCCCGCGCCTCAACGCTTGTCTGACTGTAAAAATAATTAAATTTAAATAGGAGCGTAAATATCTTGGATGAGAGGCATATGAAAGCATATCATACAAATGGTGGTTTTGGAGTATTTTGCCAGCTAAAATTACTTACAACAAAATATATTCTGAAAGATCCTCAGTAATGGTCAGTGCTTACAAAGACGATTTGAAGAACAACCTAGGCAATGAATTTGGGCAGTTCGCTGCGCTGCTGAAAACAGATGCTGAAAACCTAAAGCAACCTAAGGGCTCCGTTAAAGATTTTGCTACAGGCCCCGCGCTGGCTTAATCCGGTACTGCCCACCATTGGTGATAATCGCGTATCACCTCTCTCGTAGAGCAGTGTTTAATGCTCTAAGACATACATACATAAAATCACGCCGTTATCCCACAGGGGTAGGCAGAGACGATGGAGCTTCGCTTCCTCAACATTCATACGTCATACATGTACCTACCTACTACGAACTTGTCCGTTCTGAAGGACGCCATTTATTTATTCATATATTTATTTATTAAATGAGATACTCATTGCGCTAACAGTAACCCAATACGCACAATAAGCTAGGTATACAATATAACGACATCAATAAATTACATAATATTAACATAAAAAAATAGAGACATATTTTTTGAGACCTAACTGCACTTGAATTATTATTTATTATTTGGTTCCTATATGTTTTTCGAGGACGACCTCTTCCAGTATAGCTCTTTCACTAATCTAGTTTCATCAACTATGTACAGAAACGCTTCACGGGAATATTAAAAATATTGAACATACTGAAACTTCTAATGATTATTTGGATAGCATTAAGCTATGCTTAGCAAATTATACTAAGAAACAGTTGAAAAAGATATGGGACCGGCAGAATTTGAAGCTGGTCGCCATGTTGGTTTGAATTCTACTTAAGTTAGAAACAAATGGATGAACGTGACGTCACGAAATGACGTATCATACAGTTGAGAAATTTAGGTTTCTGGTAAGAGGCGACCGTAGCTGGATGGCGAAAGCGGCTGCCCGGTGTGCAGTAAGGTCGCAGGTTCAAATCCTGCCGGTCCCATATCTTTTTCAACTGTTTCTTAGTATACTGAAACTTTTAGCATGATACAATAAATCATAGTATCCTTTTCTGGAAAAGAACGTCACGAAGAATATCAGTTTAGTATGTTAATATTGTGTTTTATCTATAATATAAAAAAAAATGATTTTATGTTTTTTATAATGTTTGTAAGTTTATAGTTCATACAATCATCACAAGTGACTACCATGTAAAACCTCTACACCCTAGGTTGATTGGTAGAGAATGCCTTTGGCATTAAGTCCGGCTCTGCACAAATGGTGCAAAAAGTTTTTATTAGATAAATATAATACCTTAATATTTTAAAGATTCTAGTCCGTATCACTGTTTATTAATCTTAGTAATGAGTCGGTACCCCACACTACCGTATTGTATCTCCTTTTAATGAAAAACCTTCAATCTTCCTTTTACAGCTAATTAATCAAAATCTTGCATAACAAAGGCTGACAATGGCCGATTCTTTACTGTTTCTTGATCAGTATTTTCATTAAGTTTCCTCCCGATTTGATACGTTCACAAAGCTCGTAGATTAAAGCCCCAAAAGCTTTCATTTGCATAGAAATTAAAATTTACCTGGACGGTGCCGCACTAGTGGACGAAAGTGGAATTCCTTTCTCAACTATGGCGTGGAATTTCAAAGCGCGTCGAATTCGAATTTGGAATTCTGTATAAAATGGCGGCAATTAACGGTTTTTATGGTTTGTTTTTGGAAGGTTTTAGTTTTTTCTTTTATAATTATAATAATTAGCTTTAAAATATTTTTTCTTTTATTTTTTTAGCCTGAAAATCTGAAATGATAGTGTTTATAGAAAATAATATTATGCTCATTAAGTTTCTAATTAGATTCCTTTTACCTATAAATAAGTATGTATAGACAAACACGCGTTAAATTATAAACCAACCAAAATGACTTAAATTCCTGAAAAACGTAGCCGCAAAATTGGCGAAATCTAATTACCTCGCTCCTATTATTAGAACGAGTTTCACGCGAACAGAACTCGCGGCGTTTACACCTAAAACGTATAAATATTACTCGAACAAAATTATATCAGAAGTTCCACTGAGGTATTCACGAAAAGATATTTGGTAGAATTAAAACAACACTTCTCCGAGAAAAGTGGTTCTCCCTTCGCCCGCCGCCCCTGGAGGGGGGCCGCTCCCCTCGTACCCAATCCCAAGATGGCTTCTTTTAAATGGGGTGGACGGTCGGCCCCTTCAAGAATAAAAGTGTGCCGTACCTTTCATAGATAGATAAGGTGGGGGAATAAGAAACGGCGCTGTCGGCGTTCGATTACGTTCTAAATTGCTTTTGAAATTCGAACATTGTTTATGTCTTTGTTTTTTTTTTTTGGAACGGCTATAAACACAATTTATTTGTACACAAATTATCATTCTAATTTTGAAAATGAGTTTTTTATGAGCAATAAAATCAATAGTAGTTTTAATCGATTTGTAGTTGCAAAGAGCGCTAGAATAAGTTAAAACATTCAACTCATTAGTTTTAAACGAATACCGTTAGGAACTTCCCTTTAACTTTGAAATAATCAAAACTTTAATTGATACGTGAATAGTACTTGAGCTCACATGTGATATGAAGCAACGTAAAATGAATTTTAATGCTCAACAATAAGGATTACATTTGTTTGATTGTGCGTAAAAGGTCTTTAACCTTTACATACGTTACTAGGTCAATGTGTGACGAGTATGTTTTGATTTTAAAGGCCTCTCTATATTTGGGTCAGGACGCCGGCTTACAAACATTGCAGATTTTTAGGAACAGTGAACCTCTTTTCTTCATAACTGTTTGACAATCGAACGAGTTCATTTTTTAAATGACTTCGGGTAGTTTTTTTTTTTAAGTTGACCGATCATAAAATAAGGAAAAAGGCTCGCTACATGGTCGTGAAAAAAAATACAGAAATTATTTTCTTAACAAAGGAACCTGAGTATGATGTGATTTCCTTTAAGGTGCTCTACACCGTATGGTTTCTGCCACACTTATGATATTCTGGTCTTAGAAGCATGATTGCATTAATCTACTGCTAATCAGTGCCCATTTCCAAGGGATAAAAATAAAAATACAACTAGGTAAACACGTTTTCCTTACAAATTAAATAAATAAATATTTCACAACTCACACACAACGCCATCTAGTCCCAAACTAAGCAGAGCTTGTACTATGGGTACTGAATTAACTAATACTAATACATATATACTTTTTTTTTTGTAAATACATACATATTATACATAGAAACACCCAGACTAAGACAAACCCCCATGTTCATGCACACAAAGATTTGTCTTAAGTGGGAATCAAACCCACGACCTTGGCGTTGCAGGCAGGTACACTAACACTAAACGTTTTTAACTTTTTTAAATTGAAAGATCTCAATGTTCAATATGTGTTTTTTTTTCATAATTCTATTTTTAACCGTTGAAAATGTGCACTGACCACCTTTAGAATCTGTATTTTTTTAAATAAATAGCCCTAACTCACATGTACCCAGCATTACTATAAAATCACTTGGACGACGGCACCCCTCGTCATATTATTTTATCTACGTATTTTTTTTCAATAATTAGACAACGGGTCTAAATCGTGACCAAGAATGATGCAAGTCATTCGAAACGTCGAGCATAGGTATTTATTTACCTTTATAATAATTACGTGATTTAGACCCGCTGTCTAATTTTTGAAAAATGTTCTCAAATCGCGAAAGTTTAATTTTTTTTCCGATATTTTAGTATCTAATCAATTCCAACAATTTGAACAATTTGAACAATTTACACAGTATTTCTTATACTTAAACAATTTTTATGTGCAAAAGTTAGATTTTATCACTATAAATCTTACTTTAGGATAGATCTTCCTAGTTTTACAATAACAAGTAATCATTATTCAACCTGTGATTTGAACAATGTATCTATGCATTCAATTTAATATAGCTGTAATTGTATCTTGTCATTATAACATCTTTTTTCTAATATTCAACTTAGTTTCTATTTACAGAACAATAAAAATGTACTAGCAGTACGAATTAGTACGTTGAGTGAAAATCGGTCAGAAATTTGCCTAATGACGTCATCATTACGTATAATAATATTTAAGTTCTCGCGGAAACGACTATTTTCGTAGGAAATCATTTAATTTTAGTACCTATACATTTTTACTTTATGTTAATAAATAATAATTTAAATATGTACCTAGTTATTTATTTAGGTGTAAATATGTATTTTTAATTTAATATAATAATATGTACGGTCTTATCTTGACATTACATCAAAAACATTCAACGATTAAAAAATAAAAAAGCTAAAAAAAAAAGAATTAAAAATGTCATCCCCAGCCGTGCTTGTGCAACTTTTTTCTTAAATAATTTGAAAGCATATTTAATCGCGCGGCGCCGCGCTTTAATTGAATCTTTTACCTCCCCCTCGAGGTCCCCCCGAAGTCCCCCAGGAAAAACAGCCCTTTCTTATTTTTCCACTCTTTCCCCCTACAAGACGATAAATCCTTGAGCAAGACAGTGGGGAGATAACTTGCTGACGTAACTGTGCCTTTAGAAAACGAAAATGCAAACCAAAATCACCACTAAGTCAATCGAATAAGAACTATTTTGTGGCGTACAGTTACCCGGTTGAAGCAAATTGAGGCTGGCAGTTTGCAACAAGAAAAAGCCTCTGCGAGTCGTCATTGAAATTCCGCGGGCGAGTTTACGCTTCCATTTTCAAATTGTGTTTTAGATTTCGAATCGATATTTTTATGGTCGCGGTGTTATTTTTAAATGTTAGAATTATTATTTGTGGTTTACGTTTCCGTATCTATGGAGTCCCGAACCTTTAGAAGGCATGCGTGGGGCCGAACTATATTATTATTGTTATTTTGTCTTGTATAATTAGATTCCTTTTTTTGTATGTTTGACAATGTTGGCAACAAATCTGCATACAAGGATGTTAAATAATATGATGACATGTGTAACACATTAATAAACGTTTATAAAGTATTTTTTTATTTTTTGTTTTATAAAAAAAATATCGATTGACTGTCCAATATCAAACTGAACCTAGACTTGAAACTAAATGTAATTATAGAAACATGTAATTTTTCGAATGATCGATGAATGTATTAAACGAACTTAGAGGCGGGTTCGACCTGAGGGCAAGACATATGAAAATACAGCCAATGAATTTACACAAAAGATTGCAGTTGTAGCAATAGAATTTTACACCAAAAATAGAAAACTTTCTTACGTAGTTTTTCAATTCAATATCATAATAATCATTGGCAGTGTGATTAAGAAGATATTATTATGAAGCAATTTTAAATAACAAAGCTTTGCTTTAAAAAAAATGGGTACGCAATACTATCGTAGTATTTTTTTTTTTAAATAAGTAGGTACGTCCAAAAACTAAAATATTTTCTCAATATTTACAAAATGACCCAATTGTCATCAAGAATCAATGGCTTGATTCAATTACGTTATCAAGCACGTTTACAAATTAAGCATAATTTCAGTAATTTAAAATTATAGTGTTGTTAGATTTTTTTTTTATATACTACGCCCACAGCGAACGAACGTGTAGTCCACCTGCTGGTAAGTGGAGTATAGCCCATGGACATCAACATCCACAAAAACAGATTATAGATGCGTCGCTGCAGCTGAGGACTACGGTGTTATGCCTCATGTGCCAGTAATTTCAGGGCCTGATCTCACCACCAAACCGGAACACAATAATGGAAGGACTACTATTTGGCGGCAGGTTAAAGGTGAGACGGTGGTTTTATAAGAAGAAAGAATTTTTAAATTTTGTGTGTAAATAGGCTCAAAAACTATAAAACTGAATTTAAAATGTCTTACTTTATAAAAAGCTACAATATCAGTGAGGAGCTTATCAAATTTGACGCGCATTGAATCATAATAATTATTAATAGTGTTGTTATTTTATGACAGACAAGAGATACGATTCAATATCTTCTTATTGATTATTTTTATAGCATTTAGCTATACTTAGCAAATTATACTAAGAAACCGGGCTGCCCGGTGTGCAGTAGGTCGCAGGTTCAAATCCTGCCGGTCCCATGTCTTTTTCAACTGTTTCTTAGTATGATTTATTATCCGTCCATATCCGTATCCAAATGGATTTGGTTGATTCTTTAAATGTTATTTTTATCTTTAATGTTTAGAGCTCAAGGTAGTTTGTTAAATCTCGAGTATATATTTCAAATTATACTCAATAAATCAACTAGAAATGATTCAACCACGCCTGAAATAAATTGCCAAGCCTTAGTAGGTACCAAAGTAATAATAAAACAATTTGACGTCATTTCACCCCTCGAAATAAGAAGGGTAAGTATATTTTTTAGGGAACAGAAACACTCCCCCTAAGGGTCGGTAACCAGCCAAGAAAGACCTGTAAAGTCTTAAGCTTTTACGAAATTACTTTGGAGTTCTCGTCTGAAGAGAGGGGGGTGGGAGGTCAAGCTATGGTGGTTGTTTAAGGGGGTTCGGGGGTGGTTACGGTAAAAGAAGAAGGAATAAATGAGACCCCTGTTTTAAATTGCTAAGATGCGAGGGCGACTCGCTGTCTGTTGTTCTTTCATTTTGTTTTGAGAATTTTTAAGTATATTGGATGCTTTGTTTATTTACTTTCTTGAGAGGAGCGAATTATATTCTTGACTAGCTTTAACCTGCAACTACGTCCGCGTGGAATTCGTTATAATAAGTACCTAGTATCTGCTCCCGCACTTTGACCCGCGTTGAACCTAACTGCTTCGCTCACGTGGATATTAGCGTAATGTTAAACATCATAATAATAATTGATAGTTAAAATATAAAGCACAATTTTTTTTTTTTTTTTGTACTACGCCCACAGCGAACGAACTTGTAGTCCACCTGATGGTAAGTGGAGTATAGCCCATGGACATCAACAACCCACAAAAGCGGATTATAGATGCGTCGCTGCAGCTGAGGACTACGGTGTTATGCCTCATGTGCCAGTAATCTCAGGGCCTGATCTCACCACCAAACCGGAACACAGTAATGGAAGCACTACTATTTGGCGGCAGGTTAAAGGTGAGACGGTGGTGCTGCCACCCTCGAGCTCATTCACAAGAACACTACCACCAGTAGAAATTCACAAGAGCTCTTCCACCAGTAAATCAGTAGTGACTGAGATTAGCGCAAAAAAACAAACAAACTAACTTTCATCCGTGGTTCCGTCTGCGTGGTAGGTACATCAATATAAAGTAACCTGTATTACGCGCCTTATAGTCAGTTACTTGCACCTAAAATTTTATCAAAATTAGTCTAGCCGTTTAGAAGATTAGCCGATACAAACATACTTCTACTATCTTTAATGAGGATATCAGTGTTAAACGGTCAACAATCATGCACTAGTCAGCAGCGGTTACTTTATAACCAAAATATTAAAAAAAAAACAAAATATCTTATTACGCCTCAGGTAAAAAAAAATACCTTAATTACAATGGCCAATAAAAAAAAGATATTATATTATTAAATGAGGTGAAAATTGTATTAGTGTTAATAAATTATGTTAACATAATTTTCACCAATGGCCATGACACTTATGCTGGCACTGATGTACTTTCATGTTATAATAAAATAAGTATTATTAATTCTAATTATTACCCTTTTAAATCATACAAAATAACATTTTTTTTTCCGAAAAACGTTATATATTTACGTCTGTTCGAAAAGAATTAGCAAAAGCTATAGAGAGAAATAATTTAGTTCCGCAGTCCCCCACCAAGATCTTGGATATGATATTTTTATAAAATTTTAGCATGTATTGATCTGATTTTTTTTTATACACTTTTTTTTCAGTATTGGTTGCTGTTCTCCACATGTTTATTATAAAACTAATGGTTTAATATTATATTGTGACAACATTTGTGTCACGAACCTTTGTTTTACTATAAAATATTTAAAACACATATCTTAGACGAAGCCCCCCTTACAAAAATCTACGAGCCCCTTAAAAATTACCGTTAACTCCCCTCGTACACATTATGTACCGGAGGGGGATGTAAAAATGCACTCAGACATTACATTAAAAGATATAATTAAGGGGGTGGCGCCCTAAGGGAAATTCGTTCCTTCTTTTGACATTTTAAAGACCCTCTTTCTTAAACCCTTCGAACATGGATTTGATTTCTCTAAAAGTGTCATAAAAAAAATATAAAAATTTAATATCACATGATCAATTTTGATTGCATATTTTTTTCATTTGCTCATAATAAAGGCCACTGCTTAAAAATCTTTATAAAAATACTAACAATACCTATTGAAAAATAGGTGCGATTTAAAAACGCTGCAATGCAAGTTCTACTGGTTTAGCTCTATTAATCACAAAAAAATATAGTTGCAATTTATTACAATATCCATTCGTTATTGTTGTATGAATAATTCTAATCAGTAGTGTGTCAGTTCTATCCACTCTACATTCATGTGATCTCACCCCAAGAATGTTTAAAACGAATAACCCTTATAATTACTACTTTGAAGAAGTTTTATTGCAATTTAAAAGTTAAAACCTTTATGATCATATACCTAACCCATAGCCACCAATCCATAAAAAAGATAAATATTTAAAAAGAAGAGCTAATCCAACATTCAAACATAGAACAGGAACAAATAAAAAAGTCGATTAAAAAAAGGGAAACAAAAACGTTTGTCTTTCAAAATTAGGCGAATTTCTCGCGTCACCGCCGAAGAGGGACGTCAGAAAAAACCGTTTAAAAGTATAAAAATAAGGAAAAAAGGAAAGAGGAGTATTATCCCTGTTAATTCCCTGGCTAATTTAATTCACGCCTAATTCTATTTGCCGAGCAAAACGGGGAGGCGATAATTGTACGACACTTTTTTGTGATGAAGGAAAAACCCGTTTTTTGTTCTAAATGACGTTTTTAACCTTTTTACCGCGTGGGAAAACAGTAGGACGTGTTGTACAAGCTTGTTTGAAAACGATGTAGACTTTTTCATGAATATGTTATTTTTTACTCGAATAAAATTTTTACAATCTTGTAGATTTTGAGTGATTAATACTTTTTGTTGATTTGCAACTTTGCAAGCTTTAATTCTACTATGACAACAAGTTTGTACTTTTTGTCACAATATTCTAAATTTATTTAAACGTGGACTTTTATACACAGTTCCGAAACATAAAACAATCACTTATCAAAGTAGAAACTTAAATTAACATCTCAATTAACTTGCTATGTACACAATACGATAATAACGCTACATGATTAGAATAAAAATCACTTAAGCTTTCAGCAACTTAGACCACCTTTAGCACCGTCACTCAACAACGCAAAATACAAACTGACCATCTATTACTGGACACGTCACAAAATAGCAATAATAATTCATAAAAAACCCTTTACTCACCTAACCGGTTTGGTCAAAACACAATACTGACCGGTGTCCCCCAAGGGTCAATTTTAGGCCCATTGTCTATTCGAAAGGTAAAAATCTGGTTTTGCTGACCCTTCCTTTAAGTATTCAGTAAGTATTATGCAGCTGTTTTGCTACCGGTTTGGTGACAAATAGTATTGTTTGCATATTCAGGAATTTGAATTAATATGGAATTTTCTGGTCGTTAATCTTTCGAAATTTATTAGGTTGAGGACAAAGTTTTTTGAATTCTTGAATTAATTATGTAATCACTAAATGTGTTATGGTGTTATTATTTACAAATTAAGGCGTTTTAGGGGTTGCCATCACTTCTGGAATATAAATTATTATTTATAGTTTAAATGTCAGAATGTAAACAATGACGTTACCCAACAAGATCGAGATGAGACGCGATCTCAAAGTTCTTGTTAATGTAACAATAACAATTACATTTTCCAAGCAGCAACTGTTTTCCCACCTCTTTTCCAACTATTCAATATACGCGGTAAAAATAAACTCCGTATTACATCGTATCGGAAATCAATTTCGCGAAAAATAACGCCAAATATTACCATAAATTTTACATACATGCCAGGCTTACCCAAATGATTTCGAATACAAGGTTGAATAAATAAACATTTCGCCAGTTTACATTTGGTGCCTATTTATAAAAGTAGGCAATATTGAAAATGCGCAGTGCCGGCAGTACCAAACAATTTATATGGATACTACATCGTAACTTATGCCTTTGCGTATTTACAAAACTAGCGCAGAGACGAATTTTGGTTTGCCGAATTTGCTTTGAAAATTTTACAATCTTTAGGCGGACTTGCATACTGGGGCGCGTACGAGCCTCAATGGTACCCATAGGTGTTATGGTGCTTTGAAGGAAAAGGATACCCTAGTGACCTAGGACTGGGAAACCCTGAAGCCTCATGAGGATTCTCTTGCTCTCCAGGAAACACAAAAATTACTTTTTATTCGTTTTTTTGTTTGCTAATAAGGCAAGAAAGCTAATTTATGGGACATAGGCGATCTATTCGTGAATTTTATTGCTGGCTGGCAGGTCCTAATTAGATCTTGTACATACCACTGATTAACTTGAGTTCTATTCCTGGGTAGTAACCGTTAGAAAATTTAAAATAGCAGCACGGAGTTGGAATTGTGCCCGGTAAATGCAATAAGCTCACCCTCTACACTCCTCTATTTCATAGGACCTAAATATAACAGTTCAAGCGTGGGTGTTGTATACCTCTGACACACGCTTTTGGGAAATAAAAGCGTGATGCTATGTTATGTAGTGTTACTGATGGTAGAGCTCTTGTGAACGAGCTCGAAGGCGGCAGAACCACCGTCTCACCTTTAACCTGCCGACAAATAGTAGTGCTTCCATTACTGTGTTCCGGTTTGGTGGTGAGATCAGGCCCTGAAATTACTGGCACATGAGACATAACACCGTAGTCCTCAGCTGCAGCGACGCATCTATAATCTGCTTTTGTGGATTGTTGATGTCCATGGGCTGTACTCCACTTACCATCAGGTGGACTACACGTTCGTTCGCTGTGGCCGTAGTATAAAAAAAATGTAAAGTCTCTTTTGGAATATTTTAATCCGTCTCTGCATTCCGCCACACGGCACCGCGCCATCACGCGAACGCTCTATAAAATTTCAATCACCGAAAGATGTCGCTTTTTCATCGATTCTCCCGTTGCCAAGCTATTTTATTTCACGACACGATACTTAAGTATATTCTTTATTCCATCCGCCATCTTCCTTGAAAATTCGAAGAAAATATTAGAGTGTAAGATTGCGTGTTTTAGTAGAAGAAATAAATTAACAAATTATGTTTGTTTAGTTCCTTTTGATTGTATGGATTTCAGCGACCGTGACCCAAATAGCACGAGTAGTTGATACAATACAGTAATGTGGAAATATTTTTATCTAAATTTAACATACTATAACATCACGCCTATATTACCCAGAAGGCTGTGGCAGAGGTGTACAACACCCACACTTCACCTGTTATGTTTAGGTCCCATTAGATAGGGAGTGAACCTATCGCCATCCATCGAGCACAATTTCAGCTCCCTTCTGCCGTAATTTACTGTTGGAAAGGGCACAAATAACACTTTGCCCAACCCGGGAATTGAACCCGAGATCTCGTGGTGACAAACGCTTACGCTAAGCACTAGACCATCGCGGCATATCAATTATCATAAAAAAATTTTATTTAATTTTTGTTTGCTTTTGCCTAATGCATATTGATTATATTATGAGCGATAAAATTGTTGTGTTTCATGTCTTAACTTAACAGTCGTGTAGTTTAAAGCGGTTCAACAAAAGGCTGGTACGGCAGGACTGAAATAACATGGTTTCAACCTTCATTTTATGTACTTTTTGACTGCCAAATATCTCATAGTCATATTTCATACAGCTAGGTACTGATTTTATCTGAAAAACTAACCTAGATTTGCAATAAAATACTTCAATAATTACGAGTACAAGGACTTTATTTAAATGCTTTTGTAGAGGAACGGGGTGTGATGTTCCTCCACCACAAAGGTAGGATCCTCCGACCAGGCTCGGTGGTATTGCCTAGCGGACAGCTGTCCAACAGTAATTTGTTTGAAGTAGTATTTATAAATACTTGCTGTGAACATATCGCTATCGCGATTCAGCACTCTTTGACATATTATGTGACGTGTGTGTTCACTACTTGACGTTGTCAATGAAATCTGTCATTTATATGAAATGAAGGAAATGTAAATATCTTCATTCCTTAAACCATAGAGTACATAAAAAAAGCAGGAGAGAATGTCACTTATAAAATGATGGAAGCACCAAAATGGCGGCGGTCTGTTTATGTGTGCGTGTGTTAGGGGTTACCAGCCATGAGAAATATTACCCACATTTTTACAATAATTTTAATAAATATTTTAGAGGTTTAGTTCTTATATTTTTTTATTTGCTGCTTTTTACCATCAAACATGATATAGGTAGTTTTATACTACAGCTGGAAGTTGTTTGTTTTTATTAAGGGAATATGTACAAAATTCGTTGCTCTGGGCACTCCTGACGCAAGGCAGCGAAGATGCTTTAGTGCAGCTACCCAGTTTTTGGAAAATATTTTAAAATTACGATTCCTACGGCGCTTCCTGATTCTTAGATGGTGAAGATGCTTTAGTGATATACAGGGTGTCCCAGTTTAGGACCTGGAGCCGAAATTGGATAGTAGGGTAAGTTATGGCAGTCATCAAAAAAATAAAAAACAAAAATTCTCCATTACATAAACTATCAGAAAGTGCTTGAAAACGTCAACAAAATGTACAAACCAAATAAAATATCTAAGTTAAACTAAACCAACAATCACGAAGCTTAGATTCACTTACATGCGATTTTTCAATATTTTAAATAAATATTGGCAAATAAAAAATAAAGAAAAAAATAATAATAATAAACTAAACTAAGAAATAAAAAGTTTTAGATTAAAGTACTGGTATTTATTAATTTAATACTTTATTTAAAACAATATACTATTGTTTTACCTTTTTTGGTACGGCAAAGCTGACAATGCGAATAAGTCCACCTTTTGTTTTATATACATAAATCAATTTCCTCGAAGTGTATACTGCAGACTACACTATATTTTGATGGATACCAACTGTTATCATTTCTGCAGTTTCTAATTATTTTTATCCAATAATTTTTCCATGCGTCGTTTGCAGCAGGAAATCTATAAAACATAGAATAATAATTTATACTAAATGTATTATACTACTAAAAAATATTTACCCAAATTCAGGGTAAATGAAAATATTTATTGACTGTCAACACTGATAGTTTTGGTATATTTTTTTACGAAAACAATATAATTTCGGCAATAAGCTGAATATATTACTTGCTTACCTATGAAAAGTGATCCCCTGGTTTTTTTTTTATCGAGGCGCTATGGTTTCGGCAGCTTTTCACAACACAAGACGGCATTTTTAATTATTTTACTTGAACATCCGAGCAACAGCACAGTCCAAAGCGTAATGGCGGGCGATTGACTTACTATTGTGTCAATGTGTGTGTTCTGTGTGTACGTGTGACTTACTATGGGTGCTTCAGTAAGTGTTTCAAGAGACTCAGTCCTGCCTTTTTTCATGTAGTCAATGCCTTAAACTTCACAAAGCACTTAGAATCGTCACACAAATATAATTCTACTCTAAATTTGCGAAGCTATAACTCTTATCAATCATCACACTATCTTCAATCTGAAAGTAAATTTAAGTGCCAGTTCCTTAGACAGGGTCTTCTTGAGAAGAACTGGCAAGAAACTCAAGGCCTATACAATCCAAATTTATCAATACACAATTTAAAAACAGTTAGAAGACTAAATGACAAGACCACACACTATTATTTGTTATTTAAACCACAAACTACTAATAGCTATCAAACCTTCTTAGTCCAAAAAAATCTTAACCCTTCATCGCTTATTGATCACACATCTGTTTATGGTAATTTTTTATTGCATCGAACCTTTTTGTGACCATAACTGGCCAACCCTTCAATAGCCAATAGATAAGGCGTGACCAGAAATGTTCGACAGCATATGGTCATTTTTACTTCGTTGTGTATTTTATTGAACGTGACTTTTTAAATATGGAAGGTCTTTTAGACCGTTGTCCATGTGTCCTGTCCTTTGTTGTTTTTTTTATTGTTGTTAATCAGTAGTTGGTTTTGTTAAGGATCATTAGTAGGGTTGCCAGGCTTTTAAATAAGAGACAGTATCTTTGGCAAAAGTGTGAATATCTTCGTATGGCAAAAAATCGATTTGAGTACTATGTAAGCCAAGATTAAAATCAAAGACATAGTATTTTATTTGTAAAAATTTGTATAAAATTGTTACAGAAATTATATATTGTTTAGCTTTGTTTTGCCTAAGGCATACAAATACAGATATTTAGATTTTAATAATATTAATAAAACGTAAATTTGATAATTAGAAATAATAATACAATCTCATGCATTTGAATATCCCTCAGTAAATTAACTATGTCTTAATATTTTTGCCAAAAAGGTAATATCCTTTCTTAATTAACATGTCTTAAAGTGATTTTTTTTTAAATGACAAATCTATTTATCCCTAGTAAGGTCGTCGGTGAGTGATGGTATATTCTAATTAATCATGTTTTTAAATTTCAACTAGGAGTATAGCGAAGTTACTAGTATATAATAATATATATCTTAAAACGAGTGTTCTTTAAATCACACGGTCCGACATCACAAAGTTGGTAATTTATTACATTGTGTTTGATTTGAACTATTCACTTAAATATAAATTACTAGCGACCCGCCCCGGCTTCGCACGGGTACAATGCTGATACTAAATACACTACAGAAAAACTGTGAACGTTGTATATAAAAACACAGCGGCCCGCTCCGGATTCGCACGGGTATATAATATATAGCCTATGTCACTCACTGAAAAAATGATTAAAATCAATCCAGTAGTTTGATTTATTCATTACTGCCCGTGGCCCGCACGCGTTAAATTTGGAGTAAAACAATTCCCCTTTCTATGCATGTATTATACATAAAAACCTTCCTCTTGAATCACTCTATCTATTGGAAAAAACCGCATCAAAATCCGTTGCGTAGTTTTAAAGATTTAAGCGCACATAGGGACCGAAAAGGCGACTTTGTTTTATACTATGTAGTGATTTATTAAAAACTATCATGTCCACCAAAAAATGGTCTTCAATAATTTTAATCACTCCCAAAAATTGTTAAAAATCATCACAATAACATTATAAAATGCGCTGAATGCCATTTAAATAAAAACATGGACACAATCTTTTTTACCATATTGCACTATCCGGTATCCCGAACAATATGCAGTCACTTCGCGCAAAAACCGGTTCGAAGCGGAAACACACTGCCCAATTCCGGTTTGACCACCGAGTGACCCCTTCTTACGGAACCACGGGACCTATTGTACTGTAGGGGTCTGTCACTATTGTGTCTATGAGGTGCAAAGGTCAGGCAGATGTTAAAAATCGCATAGTCTTATTGTCTGGACACGTCCCGTAAAAAGCTTTTAAAAGATTGAACACAGTAAGGATTGATTATAATATCAGTCTGCATCAAAGTATTTTTGGTAGTGTTTAGAGTTTAATTAAATTTTTTGATGTTGACAAGATCCCTTTAAGTATATATTACGTAAATTTCGATTAAATTTGAGTCGAGCCAATGACATCATAATATTAAAAAGAAAAATAAAATTTAAACTTACGTGTTGCAGGATTAAGTAAAATCTAACGGGAATTAACGCGATCATGCATTATTTACCTTTCAGGCTTGACGTTTCGCAGGCAGATTACACTGGCCGTGGTCGCAACCAGACTCAAGTAGTAATAGACGTAATATTGCATGATTGCGTTAATTCCTGTAAGATTTTAATTATCACAATGTTAATAAATACTATACAAATACTCTCTTCGTGTATATTTACCCATGTAGTGCCGAATCTCCAAAATAACTACTTAAGAGCGTTTTACCTTAGTTAGCTACATAATAAATTTATAGTACTAAGGGCACCGAAAATTCTAGATGAAATACTTGATAATTTTATGATATTTTAAATACCGGTTTTTAGTACCGGTTTCAATTTATTTACCGCCCTTTAAACAAAGCATAAAAAGTGTAGTATTGACTAGGTTATCACTCGTTCGTCTAAACTTTTCACTGAGAGTTCCGACTTTGAAAATATATTTTTTTTATTAGAAAGAGTATACATTAAGAGTAGCCTCTAACAAAATTAGTATAATATAATATTTTATGGTTTATGTAGCTAAGTTCAATACCCAATACCTTAAATGTGATTAATTGTCATAATTTTTTTCACTGGTGGTAGAGCTCTTGTGAATGAGCTCGAGGGCGTCAGCACCACCGTCTCACCTTTAACCTGCCGCCAAATAGTAGTGCTTCCATTACTGTGTTCCGGTTTGGTGGTGAGATTAGGCCCTGGAATTACTGGCACATGAGGCATAACACCGTAGTCCTAAGCTGCAGCGACGCATCTATAATCTGCTTTTGTGGATTGTTGATGTCCATGGGCTGTACTCCACTTACCATCAGGTGGACTACACGTTCGTTCGCTGTAAGCGTAGTATAAAAAAAAAATAGCTTTTCGCTCTCCCGAACAATTTGCATTGTTGTCGCATAATTATTGACGACGACTTTAATAGACGTTTCTGCAACTGACCGCTTCCCTAAAGCGGAACCGGTTTTTTGACAACAATAGTACAAAAATTGCTTCACACAATAGTATGTCCAGTTGTTTTTTTTTATAAAGGGTAATTCTAGATCCGGTTTGACCAGTCAGTGACCCTTTCTTTGGTCTATTGTGTGATGGCAGATGTTTCTAGTTCCTTGTATTGAAGGGTTTATAGTTTGAATTGGCTATCGGGTACTAAAAAATTTGGCAGCAGTATTTTGTCTATTTTTATTTGACAGATAGAGAGAGATAAATGGGCATCTCTGGAGGGCGCCTTCACCCTCTACTGAGAAGGGTTCACAACAAAAATTAAAAAAAAAAAAAAAAAACTTAATCAGACAAAGAACAGTATCATTATAATGCAAACCAGCTTATATCCGCTACTTCATCCACGTCCGCGTAGTAGCTGCTCCCGCTTTGACCCGTTAAACTTTACTGCCCCGTTTCCATGGAGTTCAGCGTAATGTTAAATATCAAAAACCTTAATGGATAGTTAAACTATATCACAAAAAGAATGATTAAAATCCATCGTAAACTGCATCATCACTTACCATCAGGTGAGATCGTGGTCAAACGCGAACCTATCCACCATAAAAAAAAAAGATTATTAGTTCCAGAGATTAGCGCTAATAAACAAACAAATAAACTTTCTCCCGCGGTTTCGTCTGTGTGGTAGGTACATCAAAAAAAAGTAGCTTATATTACGCGCCTTGCAGTAAATTACCTGTGTATAAAATTGTATCAAAATCGATCTAGCCGTTTAGATGATTAGCCGATACAAACAGACACACTAAATTTTTATTTACTTGTTATGATTTTTCTATAAAATAGTTAAACCTGAATCATGTTAAAGTACAACCTTTCTCACATTTGGAATGAAATGGAAAACAGCCAAGCAATTTTTTCCTTTTTATAGGAAAATATCTACATTTAAGTCCTTTTCCTTTGCCATCTTGGATAGGCTGCTAAAATACCTTGCAAAATGGTGTCACTTACCTACACCTACACAATCCTACCTGCCTATCTACGTAAAACTGCATAACTACCAAAACTACATAAACGAGCAGTTCCAAAACACATAACCCAAAGAAGTTAGGCATCAGATAAACAGTAGATAAACGGCGGCAGTACGAACCGGAAACACTATGGAGCGCCGGTACACCGCAGCGAAGAATTCGCGAAAACACCCGCGAATTATTGCCGTCTTCCGGCGTACTGGAGTACACCTACACGGAAAGTGGATTATAGACTATTTTATAGCAAAAAAAAATACTAAAGATAACAATAACAGTAATATAAGTTTTGAGTTAAACATGATTATTTTCTTACTATATATTGGATATAACGGGATATTTACCATGTACTTATCCATCTAACTTGAGGCCTACAGCTAATGCACGTCAACTATCTACAAAAACAGACTGCAGATGCGTCGTCTATCTGATATTAGGGTATTAAGCCTCATGTGCCAGTAATTTCAGGGCCTGATCTCACCACCAAACCGCAACATAGTAATGGAAGCACTACTATTTGGCGGCAGGTTAAATGTGTATATTTGTTGTAACGAGTTATTTTATATTTCAGAGATGTTGCAATCTCTTTGTTTACGATAACGTTAAACTTAAACACTTAGTAATTGCGGGTAATGAGAAAACAGTTTTATTAGCAGTCGAACCGATCCACCCTCTTCCGCACTCTTTTACTACGCTACGGTTTTAGTTTTATGGTAAACAAAGAGTTTGCAACATTTCTGAAATATCGAAATAACTCGCTACAACAAATATACATAGTAAATATCCAGTTATCCTTACTAATATTATAAATGCGAAAGTTTGTAAGTATGGATGTATGGATGTATGGATGTTTGTTACTCTTTCACGCCAAAACTACCGGGTCGATTTCGATGAAATTTTGCACACATGTAGCTTATAGTCTGGATTAACATATAGGCTACTTTTAATTGACATACCACGCGGGCGGAGCCGCGGGCGGAAGCTAGTATCTAATAATTAGAAAAAATATAACCAATAATGTTTAACTTGACGCTAAAACGCATTATAACAAACTACTAACTATACCTAGTTACTTAGCATTAATAGCAGCCCTGTATCTAATACATGTCCCACTGCTGGGCTCGGGCCTCTTTTCATGATGAGAAGGGTTAGGCCATAGTCCACCACGCTGGCCAAGTGCGGATTGGTAAACTTCACACACCCTTAAGTACTTTTTAGGCTGTATCAGGCAAGCAGGTTTTCTCACGATGTTTTCCTTCACCGCTAGCGAGCGATAATTTAAATGATTTCTGCACACATATCTTGAAAAGACGTATCTTAACGATTTATTGACAGCACACACCTCTGTCCCGTCCGTGGGTTCGAACCGAAGCAGCGATAGACGAGTTGGAGACCGTAGGACTGCGAAGTCATAGACTATTTGTGTATAATACGTCCTATTTTTATTTTGATTAAGTGTCTTGTTAGATAAAAAAATAAAATATGTAATACAAACATAAAAATTAGGTTTAACAGTTGCAGTAAGACGGTGACAACGCTGGTATACGAGCGGTAAAAAAATGGCGAATATACACCAAAATTATTACCACCTTAACGTTTAATTACTTTGCTAGTTTCACTAAAAATGGTTGGGAATAATTTTACGTCAAGCTTATTATTGTTTTATTTCATTCTATGTATATGTAACAAACGAGCCCCAGTTGTCAAGTATGCGGTTGTTATTTTTATAATACCCTTCACATGAATATACCATTTAGTTTCTCTTAGCCGGGGCCGTAGCCCGATGCGTTGGTTGGACCAAATACGCACCACTCTCGACTCCACTGTCTACGATGCTCTCCGAATGGCTGAATGATAAAAAAAAATGGATTTTTACATAAGATAGAACGCCAAAAGCAATAACACTATCCAATGGTCCCAATGACAAGGCCAAATACACACATTCACTCACACAAGCACACCCAGTCTCAGAACAAATCTTTGCGAATCACACAATGATTTGTCCCATGTGGGGATTGAACCCACAACACCAGTGCAGTGGAGAGCGGCGAGGCGACCGCTTAAACCGCTACACCACACGTGCAGACAAGATAGAAGATAGATTAAGATGGCGAAAGATCGTGAAATCAAGTCTTATGGATGGAGGAGGTCACGACCCTCAGAAATTAGGAATGCCACTGATGGAGAAGGCGAATTTCCCGTTAAATCAAAGTATTCGATATCATTCAGTATCGAAGGCCCTTAAAACACCTGACTCTTTAAAATATCTTCTAAAAGTTCGATCCTTTGTCCCATCAAAACTTCGTACTTAAAACAAAAACTTGTATACACAAAGACTTTGTATAGAATACGATATTTCAAATACTAAGAATGTTTCGAGCAAAAAGTAAATTGATATCTTTGGAACTTCGGAACGTACTGTGAAATAAATCCATGTTTATCATCAAAGAATAACTAAAAACTTTCAAAATTTAAACTTTCGAGTGTTCGCTTAATTTTACTGGTGACTGTGGAATAAATAAATAAATATCACACTACTTACAAACAATGCTATCTAGTCCGAAACTAAGCTGAGCTTGTAATAAAGGTACTAGAATAACTGATAGTAACACATATATAGGGATTGGATAGACAGAGCAAAAGCAGAAAATTGTGGTCGTGTACCTTTGCTCAGCAGTGGGACATCATGGTTAAAAAAATGGTTGTCTGTTGTTTGCCCGAAGAATATATGCCATAATATTCATATGCCCGAATTTCATTTACCCGAATTTCATTTGCCCGAATGTTTTGTTTACCATAAAAGACATGTGACATACTGTTATTTGCCCGAACATTAGATTTCATAATGATTCGAATGCCATACGTATTGTTTTCCATACTTTCAATTGCAATAATATTTTCTGCCCGAACATTTGATTACATAATGATTCGAATGCCATACGTATTATTGTTATCCATACTTTTAATTGCAATAATAGTATGCAACAGAATTTTCAAACGCCATACTAAATTAATTTCCAATCTATCTAAGGTATTTATTTGCTCATGAAATTTTAACAGGCGCTCTAAAATTATTTAAAAACTTAAGTAATTACAAATTAGTGTGTAGGAAAAATATTTGTAGGCGATATTTATTGACAAGAGTATAACTGGATATAAATAAAGTATGATTATAGTATTAAAATTGATTTATTTTTAATACCTACTTATCACTATAATCAGTCTAAGTCGCTTCCGTACAAATTTAACCTAACGCCTTTGTCCTAAAAAGCGATTGTCTTTCATGTTTCTTACCTAACCTACCTATTAATTTTAATAATTATTTTAAACTTTTTTACAAGCAATTTTGGTGGGAAATGATGTTATGGTATATGATAATTACGTCTTACAATGATTATACTGGCACTTCGCCGGCCGCTGCCGCGGCACGCTCGCTTCGCTCGCTCGGCTCGTGCGTTGTCTTTCATGTTTCTAACCTAACCTACCTATTAATTTTAATAATTATTTTAAACTTTTTTACAAGCAATTTTGGTGGGTAATGATGTTATGGTATATGATAATTACGTCTTACAATGATTATACTGGCACTTCGCCGCCCGCTGCCGCGGCACGCTCGCTTCGCTCGCTCGGCTCGTGCGTTGTCTTTCATGTTTCTAACCTAACCTACCTATTATTTTTTATAATTATTTTAACCTATTTTACAAGCAATTTTGGTAGGAAATGATGTTATGGCATATGATAATTACGGCTTACAATGATTATAACAAATGATGTTATGGAAATTGATTTTATGGGAAACAATGATTATAACAAATGATGTTATGGCAATTAACTTTATGGGAAACAAAGTTTCTAGCACGTGACTAATATAGTAAACAATGAATATGACAAATAAAATTATGAGAAACAATAATATGTCAGGTGAGTATTATAGCAAATAAAATTCGGGCAAATGAAATTCTGGCAAACGGCGGTACACCTAAAAAAATACATATATATACTTTACTTTTGTAAAGACATACTTATTATACATAGAAACACCTAGACCAAGACAACCCCTATGTTCATGCACACAAATATTTGCCTTGAGCGAGAATCGAACCTGCGGCCGCAATATTTCAGAACATAGTCTTCGATTAGGAGCAACTCAAGAGCAAACTAACATACCTTCAACGTTCAGCTGTGTCTCTAGCGACCTAACCACAACCAAATTTAAAACATCAAGCATCTAAATAATATTTAGCTGTCAATTATTATTAATCACATCGTTTCTCCCTTAAGAAACGACTGACACCGTTTACGTCAAGTTAGGTCATATTTAGTCAGTTTCGAACACGTTTTTAAACATGCACTTCTATAATAACTTTTCAACTTTTGCGTTTCATATTTATTGAAATGTTTTTGACGGCAATTAACGCGATTTATTTTATTTACGTTTCGGTGCTTGACTTTTCTCAGGGTTGTTTTGTCATGGTCGCAAGGAGACTGATTCAGCAGCGCCGTAAACCGGACTCGATTTTTGTAGAGTGTGGTCTGCACTCGAAAAATTAAAAACCATCAAAAGTGAGGGTGGTTTTCAAAAAATCACCAACCTCACGAACGGAGCCGGGGCACTGCTGAATCAGTCTGCTTGCGATCATGACAAAGTGAAATTTTGTCGAAACGTCAAGCACCGAAAGGTAAATAAAATTAATCGCGTTAATTGCCGTCAACATCATATCATCCATTATTCCTCTCTAGTAATGACTTTAAGATTGATAAGGTATGATGGTGGGTAAGATTGAACGCGGGGCGGGTATTGACCTGCGTTCGCTTGGCTCCCGTGGAGTTTAGCGCAATATTAAATAACTTAGAACCTTGCTTGAGAGTTAGACTATCGAACACAAAAATAATTATAAAAATCCAGTCATTATTTCGCAAAATTAGCGCTATCAAACAAACAAGTTAGTTTGTTTGATACGATTTTCACTCGCAGTTTCGTCTGCATTGTAGATACGTCAATAAAAAGTACCCTTTGTTACGCGTCTTGAAGTCAGTTGCTCCAATCGTTTTATCATAATCAGTCCAGCCGTTTGGAGAATATCCGATACAAACAGACCGAAAATTTTAAAACTGGATTCAAGGCATAGCTACAAGAACTATCTACGTCTGCTACGTCTATTTACATATCATTAATTATTCCTCTGTCTAATCTGCACCTACCTATGCTTATCTCTGCACCACCCTAGGTTGACTGTAAGAGAATGCCATAAGGCATTAAGTCCGCCTTTGTACTATTTGTTTGTGCAAAAAGTTAAATAAATAAATAAAATAAAACTATATCAAATTTCAAAAAAATATTGCTATTTTGACATAAAAAACAGACGCTTTAATTTTATTTGTTGGTTTTGGTTGATAGATATCATTTTTCTTTCTAAGATGTCTGACACACTACATGGCTCTAAAATCGACTGTCGCCTGCAGCAGTACACAGATCTAATGTTATATTTACACCGGGTATCCGGAGAGGAATAGCTACTCGCACGGATATCCGCGTCGTCACACTAAAAATTTGCCTCACAAATACTTGGGCGAAGGCGGGATGGCAATGGCGGATTTGTAACATAAATCTTTGCTTTTAGATTTTGTTTGCTTGAATAAGGATGCGGAATTTCGGTCGGGGTATGGGCTACAGGCTGATGATGATGTATAGGTAAATAGGTTTCTATTTATAATAAGGCTTTATTTTATATAAATAATAAATAAATATCTATCTATAGACGACCGGATGGCGCAGTGGGTAGTGTACCTGCCTGCGACGCCGAGGTCGTGGGTTCGATTCCCACTTAAGACAAATCTTTGCGTGCATGAACATGGGGGTTTGTCTTAGTCTGGGTGTTTCTATGTATAATATGTATGTATTTACAAAAGAAAAGTATATAACATTACTAAGCATAAAGACATGTACAAAGGCGGTATTTCGCTAAAAAGCAATGTCTTACAGGCAAAGGTCTTGTCTTATGGGGTGCATGAAAGGAGCCTCCCCGAGTGACGTACACAATGATACCCTACGTCCGGTGCACCCTGGGCAGTTCGCGAATTCTTCAAAGCGAATTGGCTAATCCTTTCACCACGATGGCAAGTCAAAACCTTGACCAAGGCGTTCATGAACGCCAATGAGAGCGCCATAACAGTGACCACTTATTGGGCCAATTAAATTTGACTCAGCCATCGACACGACGAAGAAGATGAAAAGGCAACCTTTTATTTATTAGGTTAGAAGTGCGTGCCTGTGCCTTAAAAGTGCTCGAGAATATGCAGAGTCTACCAATCCGTACTTGGTCAGCGTGGTGGACTAAGCCTGAGAAAAGGCTCCTTCCCAGCAGTGGGACATGTGTTAATTACGGGGCTGCTATTTAGTAATTATTGTAGATCAAGTGAATATTACGATCTTAGTCCTATTTCGGGACCTTATCTCACTTTACATGCAACATTTTTTCCAAATCTGTATTTTGATTCCTATTTAATTCTTATTAAAATTATAGCTTACAATTTGATGAATATATATCAGATATATTTTATTCCACCACTGTTTTTCAAAGCCAGTATTTCATCAAATTTTAATGTAAAAATATTCAAATGAGTTGGGGTTAGATACCTAATAATATTATGGATTATGAATAATAATACATAATATTAGTCCCGTGTTATGTATAACAATTTACAAATTTAACTTACTTTTATGATGGTATTATGGATATTACTGGTCGTAGAGCTCTTGTGAATGAGTTCGAGGGCGGCAGCACCACCGTCTCACCTTTAACCTGCCGCCAAATAGTAGTGCTTACATTACTGTGTTCCGGTTTGGTGGTGAGATCAGGCCCTGAAATTACTGGCACATGAGGCATAACACCGTAGTCCTCAGCTGCAGCGACGCATTTATAATCTGCTTTTGTGGATTGTTGATGTCCATGGGCTGTACTACACTTACCATCAGGTGGACTACACGTTCGTTCGCTGTGGGCGTAGTATAAAAAAAAATGATTAAAATGGTTGATTAAACCTTGTCCATTTGTTTCTTTTCTTTTTTACAGCTCTCGTCTATGAATTGTCGGTTTTTTCATGTAGAATAATATTCTCCAGTTATGCCGTACTTGCCGCACTTTTTAGTGATGACCGTGTGTCATAAGTTCATAACGAAAACCACAGACTATAAGTTAGGTCTTGGAATAAAATAAATCGATCGTATTAATTGGATTAAAAAATAAATTGACTTTAATTAGGTATGATACAATAGTAAATTTAATTAAAACAAGAAAATTAAAATAGCATCATGATTTCATTATTAATTGTTTTCGAGAAATGAAGTCGAAATCTGGCATCTATATATATAAAAGAAAGTCGTGTTAGTTGCACCATTTATAACTCAAGAACGGCTGAACCGATTTGGCTGAAAATTGGTGGGGAGGTAGCTTAGAACCGGGAGAAGGACATAGGATGCTTTTAAAATATTTTCGAGGACAAAATTTTATCAAGGGCGAAGCCGCGCGGGGCAGCTAGTTTCAAATAAAACAAGTAAAAGTTATGATTAAATATAATTTAGTATAATGATTTATCAGACTATTCTTTAAAAAAATGCTTTAAAAAGAATGTAAACTACAAATATACCTGAGCATTTTAATCGATATTGAGTTAAATGAAATCAATTATAATTTCAAATCAAATCGGTAACGTGATAAGGCATTACTAATGTTGAAATGTCAAAAATAAAATTAAGGATTAGACAAAGTATAATAATGATTTATCCAAGTAGACAATGTTTGGTCAACTTTCAGCAAAAAATATATTTTAAGAATAAACTGATTCTTTATGACTTTTAAATTATTAAAAAAAAAACTAACTACCTATGTAGATTTTCAACATAGCTGACGATTCAACTTAACCAAATTTCTTCAATCTCCTTTTAATAGGCGAAACAAATCTTTCCATTAAATAAAACACTTCCTGATAATATCTTCATAAATTCAACTATCGTCACCAAAATCTAAACACCATAATAAAACGAAACTCAACAGGACATTAATTTCATGACGCCATAAAAAGCTATAAAAACATGCGTTCTCATAAACCTATCAAAACATTTGGACAGATAATAAAGTTTAAAAAAAAGTTTGACAACAGGTGGGCAAAGGCAGTTAACATACAGCCAACGTGTCGACACATCCGTGACGTCATCGTTCGACAGACGACTTGAGATGACTTGAGTGACGCTCGAAGGACATAGAGTAATATTATTATGGTAAAGAAATTGTAGAATAAACATAGGCAGAAAACATAGTAGAAAAACTAAAATGTTTTCACCTTAATAGTGAATTGATGAAAAAAATCTCTGATCTCTCTCTCTATTAATGAGATCGAATAAAAGTAAGCAGTCTAGATATTTTTCTTAAAAAGCTAGGGGCTTGATGAGTTTATGAAGAATGGGTATAATGTTATAAGAGCGATGGCTCTTAGGGCTCGGCTTATGACGCGAAATTGATCTGCAGTAATGACTTACTTGCCGTAGCAGGTGTTAAAAATATTTTTATTAAATAAATGTTCTAGCCCTAAATTCGCAACATGAAGCCCTAAATAAAACTATAATATTTGTCGATGGTGTAGGTGTAGGTAATGACATTTCTTATTTCTCTAGTCTATGACTGAGCATAACAAGCCCCGCGGTCCGAATCGCTAATAAATTTGAGCCGCTCACGATCATAATCTAGCCGGTCCGAAATCGTAAGCGCGCTTAAAGTGATTAGATGGCTGTAAGCGCGCTAATAGTTTCGGACCGGCTTTTAGAGTGCTAACTGTCAAACGCAATGTCATAAACTTGCCTCCTCGCTTTGCTGAACTTGTTTGTTGGTATTTCATTTTATTACAACTTCACTTTTGCAAGGGACATCGACGTATCTTCTGACTCTTACGACCTCGGCCTGGACATGGATTCTGTAGAATCTCGAAATTTATTGCTTCTTGTGAACAATGCAATGGATGACTCGGACTCCGATGACGAAGAACTCATTGATATGATAATGAGTAGTGATGATGAGGATATTGGTGAAGCTTTCGCTTTGTATTCTTTGATGCAGAGAGGACTACTAAGATGTCTCCCGCGCATTGAAAATTACGTAGAAAAAAATGTAGGTATTGTTCAACTAATTGAATTTTGTTTGTTTTTAGAATGTATCCTGAAACAATGGAATTTATATTGCACTTGATAACTCCTAAAATAAGTGCTAATAGTACTGGTAGAAAACCCACAGCAGCGAAAAAACAGCTTTTATTGACATTGTGGGTAATGGCAACTCCTGACTCATACAGGTATTTATTACTTTTAAACTACATAATAATATGCTGTAAAAACTATTAGTAGACATGATTGAAATGCCTAAGTTTATCATGATAGAATTAATTGAAAAATCTTTTACAGATCTGTGTGTGAAAAATTTAATGTGGGTAAAGCAACTGCTATCCGCACAGTGAGGAGGGTGTCCCGAGCATTATATAGCCTAGCTCCTTTTTTTATAACGTGGCCCACAGCTCAAAGAGCCCAAGAAGTGACTCGCCAATATGAACAATACAGTGCATTCCCAGGTGTAATTGGCGCTATCGATGGGACACACATAGATATAAATGCCCCAACAAATGATCCAGACTCATACATTAATAGAAAGGGGACCCATTCCATACAAGTTCAGGTATGTACTTTTGTGATATCAATTACATCAAATTATTATTAAACTCTTCCAAATAATATTCATTATTTTCAAAAGCTTTTATTAAGTATGATGACGTAAGCTCTACCACCAATAAAATCAAAATTATCTATCTAATTATTTTTTACATACTGCATATTATTTATACTACTGCTAAACTTGGATTTGATTCCATCATGAAATCTATTCATCTTCCATTATGAAAATGTGAAATGGGAGAGGAAGATGAAATGTGGGTGTCATACTGCTACAAAGTGTGGTAATAAGGACATGATGATGTATTATTAAGTTATAGTTGGATGGCCGGAATGCAGTCACTCTGCATAAAGTCTTTCTCGTGTTACTTACTTGAAGGTTATCCTAATTTTATTAGGAATAGATAAGATGGTGATATCCAAATACCTCATAATCATGTTATTTTGTTACAGGCAGTTTGCACATGGGACCTGTGTTTTACCAGCATATTCGCTGGAAATGTTGGGTCAGTACATGATGCTAGAGTATTCAGACTATCTCCAATTACCAACCATATCCAGGATGCAGATAGATATTTCCCGAACCAGTCACATTTAGTGGGGGACGCTGCATATGGCATCCATCCATGTTTAATGGTACCATTTAAAGATAATGGCCATTTGACAGTGCGGCAAAAAAATTTCAATTTTTGCCTTTCATCTGCACGGATGGCTATTGAAAGGGCATTTGGGGTGTGGAAAACCCGATGGAGGAGCATCCTACACTGTTTGCCAATGGTGACAACTGAAAAAATTCCTGAATATTTACTAGCCACTGCAGTACTGCATAACATATGCATCACCAGGGGTGACATTGTACCAGAAGTAGAGCCAGAAATAAGACCAATCAGAAGGGGTCACCTTATTGACGGTGATAGAGATAGAGGTTTATTAAAAAGAAATGAAATTATGAATAATTTAATTATAAGAAATATTTAAATAAATTTGTAATTTTAAATTATTTCACTAGTTTAATTTATAAGGCCCTAAATAATATTATTGTTGTAACAAAAATTTCTATTGTTGTGGTGGGAAATAGTTTTTAATGAAACAAATTATAATTCAGCCATATTTTTATTTTAAATCTCATATAAAAATAGGTTAAAAAAAAAAAAATTAAGACCAGTGTAAACACTGGTCTTAATTTTTTTTTTTATGATGAATATTATGATTATGACCATTAAAAAATTATCCTAAATATATATTTTTCTCAAAAGCAAAACAACTACTTCAATTTAAGAATATTATCAAGTTGATAATTACCCACAATTGCCCAACATTTACAATTACTAATGAGATCAATTTATACTTAACACTAATTTAGTTTAATAAAATTTAAAAAGCTCCAGTGTTGAGCTTTTTAAATTTTATAATCAAGATCATAATAAAATCAAATATAAACTTTTAAATAAGTAAGTTTTTATTATTAGAATTAGTCTAATAATAAAATATCAAGACGCAATTTCACCAAACATATTGAACTGAGTTCAGAATGTTCAGATGCTTTTTTTGCTATTCTCATTTGTACGAGGCAACTGGCGATGTTTGGTAGTTTCGAAAGTCATTAAGAAAGTTAAGACATAGCCACTAATATGCGTAGTGCAAACCCAAATTATAACTTAACTTGATATAGATATACATAATTTGACATAACTTAATAAAAATATAACTTAATTTATCTTATCATTGTTTCTGCTTACCCCTGTGGGATAAAGGCATGATTTTATGTATCAATTAAGCATGTTTTTATTCTTTGTTACATCACATTGTCATTTTTATCTAATTTTATGTTTGAACGATATAGAGAAAGCGATAACTGAATTTTGCACTAAACTCAGGTTAGTACGTTTGGTAAAAGTGAGCTTTAATCGACACAGTATGTAATGTATGAAAAAAAACAATAACATAGCAAAATCGCAAGATTGCCTAAAATCAACAACAACATAAATGAGATTATTAATTACTAGAATTATTATTAACATATAACATAGGAACATAAAAATCTAATAAAAATTTGACTTTAAAAAAAGCAACAACATGAGAAAACGAATATTAATAAAACGTATTGCCAAAATCCTCTAATAATAAAAATCAATGTGTAATAATAAAAATATTGTTATTTATTTTTATTAGAGAGATTCTGGTATAATTCTTTTAAAATATTTATTTTTTCTTCATGTTGTTGTTTTTTCATCTCCAAGAATTTGCTGAAAAATTCTTTTCTCTCATCTTGCCTTTCTTTTCTTGATTGAGTTAATTCTTCAATTATATTTTCAATCTTTTGTTTTTTTTTTCTTGGCTCTGATACTCTTGTAGCTTCTTCGCGGCTGGGCCCTGCCTCTGATGCTACAGCGGGGGGTCTGACCCAGGCCTTATTGCCAAACATTTGGTTCATCCGCTGAAACAACATAAATCAACATTAAGGTAACCAACCAATAATTTCCTCATGGTAACAACAATACCAACATCACGTTAAAGTATGTCCGATAAATCAAAAATATGCTCTAAAATATTGGTACATTAAAAAAACTAGACTATTCTGAAGAAAATATAGAAAAATTATCTATTACAATTGGCTTTACTATTATAATTGTATGCATGCCTAAGAATATTAGCAATATGTTAATCATTTTTTTTTTATATGAGTAACATTTACATGCCATTTCACTGGCAAAACATGTTGGACTAAACATTTTGTTATGTAAAATCTTTTAACCATGTTATAGCTAATAAATGATCTATCTAAAGATTCTCTCAACAAAAAATTGTTACAGTGAAAAAGCACCCCTAAAGAATGTCCATTTAATACAAAATAAAAAATATATTACTTCTCAGTTGATTATGACTGTAATATTATACCTACTTACCTACTATGACGAAGATTATGAAACAAAAGGAAATAAAAAGTACTCACTTCAAAATAAGGCCATGTCATACGATTGTTACCAGATCGCCCATTGTGGTCTTTTATTTTTTTATATTGCTTTTTTAAGCTTGTGATCTTGCTTTGGCACTGGCTTCCATTAACTATATAATTTGGGTTTGTGCTACGCATATTAGCTGCAATGTCTTCGTAAATTTTCTTATGGCGTTTAATCTTCCAATCCTCGCCAGTTTCCTCATACAAGGATAATAATAAATGAACACAATCGTCACTCCAAATAAATATTGATTTATTCTGATCTAGAAATAGAAAAAGTATGTAGTGATAATGTGAATCAGAGACATGATTCAAAATACTTTCATTATTGATATGATATAATAAATGATACCTTCATTGCTTTCAGTTTTTTCTGGTAATATATCTCCTTCATTTGGGTGCTCGTTGGTGTTTGAGGCGTTGGTGGTGGTGTTGGCGTAATGTATGCGCAACATTTCGGCCAAATATGTTTGATCTGTGAGAAAAAGACCAAAAAAAAAAAGATCCATAATAAGGTGCTTAAATTTATTATATATAAAAACATAAAAGACGGAATGGAAATGCTCAGCTTCTTCTTTTCGAGTTATATGATACGAAGACTGTTATAGTATAGGTATGTTTCATATAACGAGTAATATATTCATTGAATGTATTACAGGTTAAGACCGGGTTGATAATAGATTTAATGTAAATACTAATTAGTAAAGACTAATCATCGTCGTCATAGTTGTGGGGAAAAGGGAAAAGTGAAAAACTTAGTTCTAAACGTTATACATAAACGTATTTATTCACTTTATTATAAAATAAAACTTCTTACCGGTTCTAATTCTCTCATATTCCTCTGGAGGCAAGTTAAAAGTGATATAATTATCTCGCTCTTCATCATAGACGGCTACATCCATTATAAATGAGTATTTTTCGATAAAATCCAAAAAAACTTTAAAATAGTTTGATTTTAACATCAACAATTCACCGAAAAAACAAACGTCTGAAACGTCATTTTGACATTTAGCTCACAGCGCTCACGCGATGGAGCAAGATCGCCGTAAGCCCAACATGGCGCCGATGATGACGTAATTCATGACGTCACATCGAATATCGTGAGCGACCTTTTAGCGATTCGAACCGACTGTTAGCGCGCTAACAGCTCTCACAGCGCTGAAATGAGCGATTCGGACCGGGGGGAAGGTGTCGATCGTTTATTTATTGAAAGCGAAGTTATTGAATTTTAAAATGCATCCTTCCGTCTTGGTTCAGGTAGCAAACCTATTTTGATTGTAAATACTGACTAGTATCCTGCAATATAAACCTTAATCAAATGCAATAAGAGCTATGAAACATTTTTGAATCTGAAGTAAATTTAAAAACCGGCCAAGTGCGTGTCGGGCCACGCGCAGTAGGCTTCCGTAGCTAGTCGTAACAACATATTTCGACTTAAAAGGGATTTACTATCTGTATTAAACAAGTAACATCTACATACAAGTCATTACTTTCAAAGGTTTTTGTAATTTGCACGAATTATTCTAAGTAACTGCATTTTACACTTTGGACCCCAATTACTCTAGAACTAATTAAGTTAAAGTAACCAGATAAATAGCGTCCTTCAGATAGGAAATGTTTGTAGTACACGAAACCAGCTAGCACGTATGACGAGATGTATGAATGTTGAGGAAGCGAAAGAAGTATGTAAGGAGCGAAGCACATGGCGTTCCATCGTCTCTGCCTACCCCCGTGGGATAAAGACGTGATTTTATATATGTATTATGTATGTTTATTTATGTTTCAAGAATTTTGAACGAAATATTCTGAGTAACTGCATCTGACATTTCGGACCCCTATTCCTCTTGAACTAATGAAGTGAACTTATCCGCTATAGTTTTCCTTTAAAGTTCATTACATGTACTACCGACACAATTTTTTTCAGATTTTAGGATCCAGTAGTTTAGCTTTTAGAGGGGGGGGACGCCCTACTCGAAAAAAAATTTGCTCTTTAAAGTTAATTATCTCGCAAACGGATCCCTAAATCAAAAAACTGTCTTAGCAACCCCTAAACGTTTTTTAAAGTCCTATCTAACAATACCCCACACTATGGGGTAGGCGACAAAAAAATAAACATCCCTACTTTACATGTAGGGGAGCTACCTGAAAAAAAAATATTTTTCCAAATTTTACTCTACGACTTTCTTTGTTTAGTTAACATACATCTTTATGCAAAATTTCAGTTTTCTAGCACCAACGGTTTCGTCGCTATGCCGTGGACAGACAGACGGACATGGCGAAACTATAAGGGTTCCTTGTAGGTACTACGGAACCCTAAAAAGGAATAAACATTTTATTGACCATGGCACGTACTTCTATCTATATCGATATTCAATTATGAACCTTATTCCTTTTACTTTAGAATGATAATAATATTTTTGGTTTATTTGTATAAAGAAAAATTGGAACGCTAATTTTACAGAATACTTTTGGAGCGTTCGAAATTTAAAATTATTTAAAATGGCGCTTTCCGGCAATGGAATAAGGACTTTTTATATTTAGTGGCGCGTAATTTTAATAATGGAAGGAATGTGACGACACATGTCATGTCATGTAGAAAACGAAAGTAAAGGGTCACACACACGTGGTCGAAATCGATACAAAATCATTTATCGATCGAAAGGACTTGAACAGGTGGTCAGAGAAAGTGTAAGTTTTTTGAATAAATTTAGATTTTTCTTTTTTAAGTTTATGGTGTTATTTTTTGTCAAGGAGTTTTTATACTCAGTGATTTATTTAAAGAATAAGTTATGCTACAGATGTTTTGTCAAATTTTGATCTATGGAAAGATTAATAACCAACATTTTAATGATGATATAGGCTGTACACTCTCCGATTGAGATTTTTCAAACTTAGTTTAAACAAATGCCCTGATGGCTTGGATGAAGGATAGTACTGGATAAGGGAATGGCGTGGTCAACAGCGAGACAGAGAATTTCGGCACAGTGTGGCGACAGTGCAAATTAAATTACCCTAGTTTTTGGATAAATTTGCCAAAATATTAAGATATATTATTTACTAATTCCAAAATGAAAAATGTATTTATTTTATGAAAATAAAACAGATATAAAGAACAATTGTTCGGTTTATTGAACATATTGCGTGATGTACTGTTATGTTAATACTGCATAGGTAATGACTGAATTTAAGTCGATCAACCAATGTTGGAAGTTTCACATCTGGCGTTTCAGCTGCGTGTTTTTGAACAGTCACTGCTGGCATCATAGTATTGAGTTTAGTAGACACATACTCTTGGCTACTCGTTGACGGCATTACTATGCTAGCTCATCCACTGCTTCTTTTGCCTGAAACTGTAAAATTTTTAATAGATACTTTACGCAAAAGTTTAAATGGATGGCGTTTAACATACTTTCTAACTCACGCACGGGGACGGGCAGTTACGGCTGCCACAGGTAAAAACGTGAGGATCAACGAATCCCACAGAGCAAAAGTCACGGACCATAGCTAGTTTTATTAAAACGAAATCAAATATTCAAGTCTATATTGCACGTAAAATCCTTAGGACCGTAAAAAACGTAGATTTCCTTTCAGTGTTGCGCATCAATTCAAAGTATCTCAACTTGACTATACCCAAATATTGTAATATATATAAATAAATAGCCCCCTATAATACTCAACTGAAAATACTCAAATAATAATTAATATTATATATACACGCTGTATATAATGTATCCTACAGGTTAAATATTAATTTACCTGTGTGGCACAGCATTCATTAACAAAAGAGTTACTCTCTTTTTTTAATAATTCATGTCGTCCAAAATGTCTGCTACAAACTTAAGAGAATTTACTCGGAGCCCAATTTGTTCGTCCTGTAGCTTCAATCCACTTCGGATTTAAATCAATATTTTCCGGGAAACTGTTATGCAATTAAGATATTGAAACTGACTAAAATACTACATGATATATTTATCATAAGAAATGCAACATAAAATTTTACCCACAATTTTGGGGAAAAAAATATGGAAGTCTTGACAACATCTAACAATATTTTATAGTAGGTTATGAATACTAAAATTTAATATTTTAGATGATTTTGTCGATCAAATTTTAAACAAACATAGTTCACACAAGATAAAATCATTGAAAATACAACCTGGCATATGATTCAAAGGCCAAAATGTGTTATACTTACGAGTGGAACGATAATTCAGGCAGCTTTCTTCTACTATCACTTTTACATCCTAAAACACTACACCGCACCATATTTCCTACAATAATGCTTAATAAAGACACTATTGTTAAAAAATTGCTAATATTTATCAGGTTTCACGTAACTTTTATAGCTTTAAACTAACTAAAATATAAAAATACCAAATTATTTTGCCAGCGTTGTCAAATATGTCAAGTTTGATTGATAAAGATTTGAGCAAACCTCAAGGTTTGCTCAAAAACCCGACACGCATGGCGAAACAAAAAATCTTATCACCTGTCTTGTTTTTTTACACAAAATTGGCGTAAGTTTATCTTTGTCTTGTGTGAGGGAGATCGAAGCTATCAGTCGTCTATACTATTCTCTGTCTACGCCTGATGGTCTGGTGGTTAGCGCCTCTTACCGCAAGGTCTCGGTTTCGATACCGGGCAGTGTCTTATTTGTGAACTTTCCGTCAGGAAGTTCACAATAGCAGCACGGAGTTGTATTTATTCCCGGTAGATAATAATTTTATTTGGCACACAAAAAAAATACAGTAGGTACATAGTAGGACACTTAACTTAGGTAAAAAAGAAATCAGAATATAATGTTCAGCTGGTACTTAAAATAGGAAATCCTGTGCTATAAGTACCAGCAAGATGGACAGATACCAGCATTCCCGGTAGATGGCGATAGGCTCACCCCTATTACATAGGACCTAAACAGGTGAAATATGGATATTTGAACCACCTCTGCCACACCCTTCTGGGTAATATAGGCGTGACCCTATATTATAATTTATGTATATATGTATGTTTGTTTAAACAATAATTTAAACAACAAAAAAAAACTCTAAAACTAGATATGCAAGTCTAAAGCTTATTAGTGTTTAATGAACTATCCTGCATTAAAGTATAATAATAAAATAATAATTATATTATATTATTATTATGCAGAATTTAAAAACGCCTGATCAAACTATCATTCAAATTCCCTAACATTATCTCTGAGCAAAATTGCAGTAATTCAAATAACCGCCATATTCAATTTACCGGCAAATAAATTATACCAAAGGCGGAGTTTTTAACAGTATACATTACAAAGCAGACCATTTTTGCTCCTTTCGATTCGTAGTCAGTTGCCGTGACGGTCGCCATGTTGTAAATTGAATATTTAATACATCACTTATTGTTAGTTATTGCCATTAAAATGATGAGAGAGTACAATAATGGCCATTTTACATATTTATGATGTTGGCAATTGAAACGGATATGTGGAACTGGTCCTTAAGGCGATGGTTATGTAAATACAATTGACTGTATTCTAGCTAGTTGAGGCCTGCCGTTGTACCGCATAATAAAAAAAATCTGTAGCATCGTACATTAAAATTAGTCTGCTTGTTCGGGAAACGTGAAAATATTTGTCGGTTTTTTTTTTAAATTGTGGATAGACACGCGTTTGATTTAACCTGATGGTAAGTGATGATGCGGTCTACGGTGGAGCATGCTTACCTATGAGATACCTATTGACTCTTGCTTTGAAGATATCCAAGTTGTACTCATGCGGAAACACAGACTCGGGCGAGGCGTTTCACTCTTTGGCAGTTCGCATAAGAAATGAGTTGAAAACAAAGCCAAAGAAAATATGGTAGAAAATGATACCTATAAAATAAATTTACAAACATTTCCCTATGTCTTTTGTCCACAAATCAATCATTTCACAGCCAGCAGTAACGTTTTTATTGTCTCTGGTCTAGCTTGTAATTGACACTTGCTTTTCTACGAACGCCTGAGAAAAAATCTTAGCAAATGGTTCTTACAAACATTGCATAAAAACATTTTCTTAAGCATAAGGAACGGGTAGTGTTGTTCCTCCACCATGGGAGAATCCTCCGACCAGGCTCGGTGGTATTGCCTGGCGACCAGCCATCTAACCGTAGCGTCTTGAAAGTGGTATATATGTACATTTACTGTGAACACTTCGCTATCGCGATTCAGCGCTCTTTGACATTTGTGACGCGTGTGTCACTTCTTGACGTTGTCAATGACATCCATCATTTAGCATGTGCGGATACTGTACGCCTTTCGTCCTATTCAATCGATACCCAACCAGCATTTACGTCTAGACTGTATTTGTCGGTCGCCACTTTGGAGACCTTTAAATAAAACAAAGAACCATTTCTTAAGCCCATCGTCCACTGTTTAATCGACACACAACTAGCAATCAAATAATATATTCATACAAAAACATGTATAAATATTAAAAATACAAATACCGATTTCTAGTATATAATTATATACTTGTAGTATTTTAAAGCAAATTATAGCTTTGCTGTGCCTTTTTTGTATTTTATACAATATTAAGGTTGAAAAGTTTTCAGCACCTGGGCGGCAGGCTAGACTCTTAATATTTAACCGACTTCAAAAAGGAGGAGGTTTTCAATTCGTCTGTTTTTTTTCTTTTTTTATGTTTGTTACCTCATAACTTTGAACTGGGCGAAGCGATTTTAATGATTATTTATTTGAACACAGGGAAAGCACTAGCTAGCTTTCCCTGTGGTTCCATTTCAAATTAGTCTAGTTCTAACAATGGCACGCATGAGAAAACCATATAAGTCTAAAATTATTGTAATTGAAGTCAGTTTTTTAGGGTTCCGTAGTACCTACAAGGAACCCTTATAGTTTCGTCAAGTCCGTCTGTCCGTCTGTCCAAGGCATAGCGACGAAACCGTTGGTGCTAGAAAACTGAAATTTTGCATGAACATGTATGTTAACTAAACAAAGAAAGTCGTAGAATAAAATTTGGAAAAATATTTTTTTTTCAGGTAGCTCCCCTACATGTAAAGTAGGGATGTTTTTTTTTTTTTGTCGCCTACCCCATAGTGTGGGGTATTGTTAGATAGGACTTTTAAAAACGTTTAGGGGTTGCTAAGACAGTTTTTTGATTTAGAGATTTGTTTTCGAGATAATTAACTTTAAAGAGCAAATTTTTGTTCGAGTAGGGCCCTTCTAAAAGCTAAACTACTGGATCCCAAAATCTGAAAAAAATTGTGTCGGTAGTACATGTAATGAACTTTAAAGGAAAACTATAGCGGATAAGTTCACTTCATTAGTTCAAGAGGAATAGGGGTCCGAAATGTCAGATGCAGTTACTCAGAATATTTCGTTCAAAATTCTTGAAACATAAATAAACATACATAATACATATATAAAATCACGTCTTTATCCCACGGGGGTAGGCAGAGACGATGGAACGCCATGTGCTTCGCTCCTTACATACTTCTTTCGCTTCCTCAACATTCATACATCTCGTCATACGTGCAAGCTGGTTTCGTGTACTACAAACATTTCCTTTCTGAAGGACGCCATTTAGTTAAAAAGTAAAATTAAAAATATTTTTCTACGGAACCCTACTGCGCGTGGCCCGACACGCACTTGGCCGGTTTTTTTTTGACAAATTGTTCAAACATAATATGAGTGCATGGTTGGCGTGGTGGTTAAAGCGGTCGCCTCACCGCTTTCAACTACGCCGGTGTTGTGGGTTCGATCCCCACACAGGACCAATCTTTGTGTGATTCGAAAATATTTGTTCTGACTCTGAGTGTGCTTTGTGTGTGTGAAATGTATGTTTCTGAACAACCCCGCGACACAGAAGTTATTCCTAGTGCGGGCATCGTTTTTTTTAAAAAAAAAATGTATAACTTTTCTAGTATAGCGTGTAATAATTGTCGCTCGCCTGTTAAAAGCTAAATATTTTATTCCATGAAATATTGTAAAAAAATAAAAATACTTAAGACGTTCACAGATCAATTAGGTACACAGCCACCAAAAAATACATCTCTACTGTTCTAGTCTAGTATTTCTCACCCGCCTATTGCAGACAGAAGAAAATATCGTTGAAAATGGTTTCTACAAATAAATATAGTTACAGTTAGAAACAAACAACCATTTTCTTAAGCCCTTCGTACACTAATCAATCGATACGCAACCAGCAATTACGTCTGGCCTGTAATTGTCACTCGCCCGAAGGCCGAAGAAAATAGCAAAGAGAATTGTTCCTACAAATATTGGTAAAGGAAATTGTGCCTTTTAATAAAATATTGTTCCTAGTAATGAACTGTACAGTCTACACTTAGCGTTTATGGCTTGAAATCTAAATGTACAACATAACATTCACACTCACACTTCACCTGTTATGTTTTAGGTCCTATGGGATAAGGGGTGAGCCTATCACCATCCACCGGGCACAATTCCAACTCCGTGCCGCTATCGTGAGTTTCCTGACGGAAAGTTAATAATACTTTGTTCGACCCGCACATATGCTAACCACTTGGCCATCGAGGCTGTCCTACCAATACTGCTAAATGAAATTATGCCTTTTTAATAAAATATTAAATAAATAAATATTTCACAACTTACACACAACGCCATCTAGTCCCAAACTAAGCAGAGCTTGTACTATGGGTACTAGAATAACTGATACTAATACATATATACTTTTCTTCATACCTACTTATTACTTATTATACATAGAAACACCCAGACTAAGACAAACCCCCATGTTCATGCACACAAAGATTTGTCTTAAGTGGGAATCGAACCCACGACCTCGGCGTTGCAGGCAGGCCCACTACCCATTCCGCCATCCGGCCGTCATAAATAAAATATTATTCCTAGTAATGTACTGTTCAGTCTACAATTTCACTCCTAGGAGTATGACTTGAAATCTATATGTATAACATAACATAACAGTAGGGTGTCGCAGAGGTGTACAACACCCACATTTCACCTGTTATGATTTAGGTCATTGTGTAATTGCCATGATTCGTCTATATCTATATATATAAAAATGAAACCCGTTTTCCGTTGTCACGACTTGGCATGAAAACGGCTTGACCGATTTGGCTGATTTTTTTTTGTAGTTTTCTAATACTCCGTACAAGGTTGTTACGGCAAAAAAAAATTAAAAAAAAAAGTATTCATTTTTATATGGGGGATATTATAGATTCTAGTTCAAATTGAATAGGTACGCATACATAATAGTTAATAGTTCAGCAGCAGGTATACAAAATAAAGTAGTGCATCAAATTTACGCTAAGGCGGTACGAAGTTCGCCGGGTCAGCTAGTTATAAATAAATTTGGATTTTTACGTTAGATATAACGCTAGAAGCAATTACACTATCCAATGTTCCCAATGACAAGACCAAATACACACATTCACTCACACAATCACACCCATAATTACAGTGTCGTGCGTTTACTTCCTAACCCCACCGAATGTTATAATAACCACTAACGTATGGCTTCAATGCCTCTATATTCTAATTACATATTCTTCGTTTTTGCAACTGAAAACACAATTTTAACTTACTCTCCATTAATTTAAAATTGCCGTTGTAAAAACTTTGCATCCAAGTCTCCACAGAACAATAAGTATATACAGGTTGCTCCCCCGTTATACAGGCCGCTACAAAACAGGGCAACTCGCCGCTTAGCTATGTAAGTGCAATTTAAAATGTAAATTAACACAGCAAAGAAGTGGGGGGAAGCACCAACACTTGGGGAATTTCCACCAACACTGTCTTGGCCACCCTGTATAATGTCCATTTGAAGTCAAAACTTATGTCAATATTTTCCTTTAAGCTAATTTCAACTTTAAGTTATTGCAACAAAGTCTATATTGTAAGTGACGTTTTTTGAGTTACGACGTTATGCGTCGGACATTTTTGAAGAAGTAAAAACTGTTTGGTACAAAATGATTTGTGTTTTATTTTGTAAACGATAAGGTTGAAATTGTAATGTATTTCTTTTGCTGTTTATAGGCTTTTCTTGGTATAATTTTTATATTTTCTTCCCGACAGTAAAGATTTGTTACGAGCAAGTTGTAGCGGACTCTCGGTCGCTCGGGAATAAATTATTACGCGGCAACCCTGATTGCTTTTTAATTTTATTTTTTAATGGAAGATGTTTTGGCAAAGGAAAATGGGGGAAGCCATAATCTAAATTGAGTTGTTTACTTCCGAACCAAGAGAGAAAATAAATGTCACTAGGATAGTAAATACGAAGAAAATATATTATATTATATTGACGACCGGATGGCGGAGTGGGTAGTGTACCTGCCTGCGATGCCGAGGTCGTGGGTTCGATTCCCACTTAGGACAAATCTTTGTGTGCATGAACATGGGGGTTTGTCTTAGTCTGGGTGTTTCTATGTATAATAAGTATGTATTTACAAAAGAAAAGTATATATATGTATTAGTATCAGTTATTCTAGTACCCATATTACAAGCTCCCCTTAGTTTGGGACTAGATGGTGTTGTGTGTGAGTTGTGAAATATTTATTTATTTATATTTATTATTTTCCCGATTTTATTTTAAATCGTTTATATATCATTTTTCTCTGTAGCTAGTCATCAATACAAATAATTAAAATGAAGTGTCTGTTTTTAATGTATAAGCTGACATAGCTATTTGTACGACACCTATGCCTAAAAACCAGTTATTTTTTTATTGTTTGTCTGTCTGTCTGTTTGTAATCTTATAAACAGTTGGACTTTAGTAGGAGGTAACTACTACAAGGCGCGTAACATAGGCTATTTTTATTAATGTACCTACCATGCCGACGTAACCGCGGGAGGTTGTTAAGTAGTTTGTTTGATACCGCTAATCTCGGGAACTTCTGTTTGGATTTTAATAATACTTTTTGTGTTTGATAGTCTAACTCTCAAGAAAGGTTCTATGATATCTAAGATAACGCTAAACTCCACGGGAGCGGAGCATGAAGGTTTAATGCGGGACTAGCTTTTACTTAATACGAAATCCATGCGGACGAATTCGCGGTCAAAAGCTAGTAGGTAACAAATTAGGCAAATAATTATGATAATTAACTTCCTTACATTGCCAATGGTTTGTTTACTGAAAATTTAAAGGCGATAAAGAGACAAGAGAAAGAAATTATAATCCCTTACGTAACTTTTCTGCCCAGCTGATATTTTTTCATAATGTTGAAAGTGCCACCTAGTGACATGACAATGACAATGGATCCCTTATTATAGCAAAAAAACCTCTTCTCAAAGGCTGGTAGTAAGTCATATTAAGTATATAGTAAATGACTTTATAATTACTTACCAACTCAAAAACTGTATAGAGCTATAAACAACTGCCTTATAGTGATTTACTTTCAAGAAAACACAAGCTAATCTGAAAAATCTTCCACGACGCCGCCATAGCTATTCAAAAACACACAAAAAACCTTCCAAGGCGTCTCCCGGTGGAGAGGCCACTTCTTTTTTAACCCCCTTTACCCCCCCACCCCTCGAGGAGAGGGGGGTCGGGAGGGGAGGGTCGCCGAGAAATGGAAAACTCGGGAAAATTGTAGCATTCTTGAGGCGACGCTCCGCTCACACCTTCTTGCGGCGGGGGTTGACAACATTTTGTTGCGGTTCGTTATTTATTGTAAGGTTATCTAAGTCAAACAAAGACTGCTTTGTAGGTGTAGTGGTTAGGCAAGATATATAAATATAAATTTGGATTTTAACGTTAGATATAACGCCAGAAGCAATTACACTATCCAATGTTATGAATGGCTTACCTAGTAATTGTCCACACATATGCTTATAGTTATTTCCATAATAGCATGAATGCGGTTGCTTCACTTAGTAGCTCACTTTTCTACTATAAAAGGTTTGATACCTTATTCTATGAAAACTTTAAAGTAACTATTTCACACAGAACACACACTTACTGCGAAAATCACATAAACTATATACATTTTTCAAGCTTTTCTATATATAATACAAATGAACTTAGTGATAATTGTGTTGATTTTGTGTATGTTGTTACGAGAAAAAATTATGTTTGGCTTGGTTTTCATTGTTTTGAAAGGTCGATAGGGACAAATGGGAACCCCGAGTTAAACCTGAGTTTTCGCGACATTATGTCAAACCACTCGAACGCTATGGGTGCGTTCCATATTTTTCGGTTTTTGAGGTTTTGTGGTGTCATTTGTTTTTATTGTCGAGTATTTTTATTATTATTTTTTTTTTATTTTTGGAACGAAGTTCCTTATTGCGCGTTGCGAAAGGGGGCTAGGCGGAAAAAAAAGGAACGAAAAGTTGTAACGACACTTTTCGTAGCAATTCTCGTAGCAGCGTAGTAATTACATGCTACGTTACAGCTACGGTGCTACATGGCGTGCGCATTTTTCTGTGTCATTTAATTTATCTCTTTTTTCTATAAGCGAGAAAGAGAGACTCTTTCTCGCTTATAGAAAAAAGAGATAAATTAAATTAAAAAAAAAACTATAAAGAAAAAAATTACTAGAATTGAGTTACTAAAAAAAAAGTGCGCACGCCGCACGGCGTGCGCGTTTTTCTGTGACCGTCGCTGCGACCGTCGCTTCTAGTAAAAATAAATGAAATTAAAAAAATAATAAGAAAAAAAATTTACTAGAGTTGAGTTTCTGCAAAAATAGGGGCGCTGGCGCGCTCAGAAAGGTCTGCGAAGGCGTACACGATCGCTGTCCTAGTCAGATACCAGAGAATAAATAGCTGGATATCGTGAACATTATTCTTCACTTGGATCTGCAGAACATACTTAAACTCTAAATCGGTGGACTTTATATACAGGACCTTGTAACGAAACCATAGCGCGATCTAATTCGATCCCAACGCCATCTATCGCGCGACTTCGGAACTAATTGGTGCTACAGAAATATGCTGCGCATAGAGAAAGCAAGCGAAATATTTTCATTTTGTCTCTCTATGAATAATAAAGTAACTAAAAAAAAATATTATCATAACTTAAAAAAAAATACAATTCCCGCCTTTTGTTGAGTGTTTTGTAGTAGTTTTGTACATAATAAATTATTAAAAATAGTTACAATAATGAATCCTGACAGTGTTTCTGCACAAGTTCTGGATATTGCTGATGGATTTAGGTAAGTAGAGATTTTATACACACGATAATAAATGCTTTTGTATTTTAGCAAGTACACATTATAACCTTTCTTTACTATTGTGCTAACCATATCACCACCAACCAGTCATACGCGTTATAATCTCTTCATTAATGTGTGTTTAGCAAGTGTACGCGTCATAACTATATTAAATTCAAAAGCAAATTATTTTTTAATATTACCACAGAATGTTTACTAATTTTGTTATGTACATTTCATGGAATATACGATTAGAACACATCTAATTATGTCATTGGGATTGGTGATGAGCATAGAAATCTTAATAATAAGGCAATAGAAATGTCAAAGACGCGTGACCTTGTCGCCGCGCATCTGTCAAGTCAAACACAAGTGCGAGTTGAGGAATTGTCGTCTTAATGTCATCGCAAAAAGAATAATTTTGTTTGCAGGAATACAAGCGCATTTGTCTAATCGAACACAAGTGCGAGTTGAGGAATTGTCGTCTTAATGTCATCGCCAAAAAGAATAATTTTGTTTGCAGGAATACAAAAAGTGGTATTTGAAAACCGGCGACATGCGTCCCAGTGCTAAAAGATAGTCGATAGCATTTCTATTGACTAGTTATTAAGATTTCTATGGTGATGAGATTATTGATAATGAGATCTGATATTATTATATCGCGAGTAAACTTGCGAATACAATTTAAAAGAAAGCAAGATAATCGCAGAAAAATAGTGTTAAAGATAAGGTTTGTTATGTGTGGTCATAGAACTATTACTCCTAGAAACCGAGTACACGCATGAAATGTAAAGCCACTTTAATTGTGCCGTTTCAGTTCAGTGTAACTCTCTGGTATTTATCAGATTTTCGTTTAGTTTGTCTGTCCGCCAAGCGGTGCATTATAATTTTCAATCAATCTGTTTTTAGCCTTACTTTATACTTAAATTCATACAAGCAGTTTATTTATCTAGGCATTATAAGTCTATGCGTGTGTTTGAATGAACCTCGCTTTTGATATTTTGAAATTCGAATAGCGCGAAAGTTTGAAGATAAGAATTATTTTAAAATTAAGTGTGTAAGGCACAGGAAATATTGTTATGTAGCCATTCAGCCTATAGGAGTATTGTGATAATATCTCCACAATGATTTTAAAAGTATCATTCGATTATTTTAAGAGAATGATTAAAGTGATTCTGAATGATCTTGTGTACGCTTGCTACGCTTGATAATTTAATTGTCTTAATGTTTGTTTTTATTTTAATTTGGTTTAAATTTTTGTTACCGTATTTAGTTTATAAAATATACTGTTTTATTTGTTTAGTGGTTAAGGTCGCATACCTTTTACTGCAATCTCGGATGCGAATCCTGATTTGTTGTTATTTGGAATTACCGAACTTCGTTCCATCCGGGTGTCCCTTGACACCTCAGTAGTTTTTTTTATTTTTTATTTGTTTTATTTTTTCTATAACTTGTAATTATAATTAAATTTGTATATTCTGTAAAATTTGTCATCATTAGGACGAATGTTGCGCTACCTTTACTCGCAATCAGGGCGCACCAGAATACCAGCGCTGTAGTGCTGATGTCCTGCAGTAGTATGCTGAGGTGTGTACCTTTTTTGGCACATCAATTAAATTTGTATTACAGGTAGTTTTCTATGTTATATTAAGATTATGATTTGCCAAAATAAATGTTTCTTTCGTTCTTTCTTTTCTTTCTTTCTTTCAATGGTCCCAATGACCAAATACACACATTCACTCACACAAGCACACCCAATCTCAGAGCCAATCTTTGCGAATTTCACAAAGATTTGTCCCATGTGGATATCGAACCCACAACACCAGTACAGTGGAGAGGGGCGGGGCAACAGCTTAAACCACTACACCACACGTGCAGACCGCCAAGACTCAGCAATAGTAGGGGCTGATGAGTGTGTGGATGCTATACATGCTACTGCCTTACCTTTTTTGGCCCTAATGTTACAAAATGGCGCAACAAATAAATTTTTGAATTACGCGGCATATTAAACACGACGTATTTGTCGCCCAATTTTTAAAAAAAAAAAAATTGTTGTTATTAGATGTATTTAGTACCTTCTTAGAAACTTTCATCATGCAGTTACATCAAAAATTCATTTATTACAGTTCAATACTCCTAAACAACATGTTATTTAAATTTATTTATTTATTTATATATGTAACATATTTAATTGATGCAATGCTATGTTCTGTAAGAAATTTTTCTGCTTTAGTTGAACAAAAAACAAAATAACAAAAGAAAAGTTAGACTCCAAGAAAATGTTTGTCTCCAATGTACGGCGCGCACGTAAAAAGGAGCGCTGTGTCGGACGCCCCCCTCCCACCGCCCGCGCGCACCCCCTCGGCCACGGACAGCGTCTCAGGGCCCGAACTTAGGGATATTTACTTTTCATTATATTTTTTTTGTCGGTTAAAATTGATGTATTAAGATTTTTTAAGAAATATAGAGTCTTTATGTAGCGTTGTGTGATGACAATAATCTTATCCTTTCATACATAACACAACATAACATCACGCCTATATAACCCAGTAGAGTGTGGCATAGGTGTACAACACCCACACTTCACCGGGCTATCGCCATCCATCGGGCACAAATCCACCTCAGTGCTGCTATTGTGAATTTCCTGACGGAACTTTTAACTTTTGTGGAATACAATTAACACTTTGTCCGACCCAGAAATCGAACCCAAAACCTTGCAGTGAGCGTTGCATACGCTAACCACTAGACCATCGAGGCAGTCTTATTCTATCAACATCTTATATAAGAATTTAAATTGTTATTTTCGCCACAAAAGAGCAAAGTTCGTATTTTCTTCGAGTGCTTATTTTGAGGTCCGAATACGCAAAAGATTCTATAGAATATAAAAAAAAAATAATAATAATAAAATAAATCTTGTTTAGAGCGTCTTGAGCGCAATGAAGGACTCAAAAGAAGCAGATGTAAATAATTTTGATCCCGCGTCACACATACATTTTTCCACCTCAGCAGTTCGAAAAGGTGATGAGCAGTGAGCAAAATTCAACTATGCTTCGAGCTTGAGAAAAACTTTAATCAAAAACGAGTTTTGCTCACTGAAAGGCTCACTAAACTTGTGTAAAAATCGGTTTAGCGATTTACATGATATACGGGTTTTTAAATATACCCGAGTAGGGTATCAAATGAAAAATCACAATGTATAGGTACATTACAAAACTGTCAGTTATATGAAAATCTGTATATCAGTCAAAAAGCTTTGGCAGGTGGAAGATTATACTACTAACTACTTATACCGTTCTTATACATATTAAAATTTTATATTTATTGGAATCCCAGTATATTTTATTTCAACTTGTCTTTTAATTTGTGATTTGAATTTCGTTTGTATTTTAGTTTGTAAATTAATTTTATTAAATAAATTTTTCGTGTTATTGTTTATGTCAAAAAATAAGTAAGTGTATGTGAGTGTTAACCTGAAATAAACTATTCATTAATATAATTATATTTAATTTAGCAAAATACATAATATCATAAATTTTATTTTAACAAATCTTGCTTATTAATAATGTTCGGCGTCCCAAGTCCGTCCCCTCGTCCGTCGCGGGTTCCGCAGCGGCGTTTTACATAATATTTCTTCAGTTCACCCCCATTGTGAGTATTGAATCAACTGTAGGTATTGTGCTCGTATATACCATTTCTTTGTTTCTTAGATAATGCGAATTTACGACAACAGCGGAAAAATTGCCAGGGAAAATTTTGGTGGTAATTTTTTTGGGAGAATTTTAGGCAGTTTTTTATTTAAATGTTTTTATTATATTTATTATTTACTTATGAAGCTTAAGTTACATTTTTGTGTGGTTTGCAAAGATTTGTTCTGAGACTGGGTGTGCTTGCGTGAGTGAATGTGTGTATTTGGCCTAGTCATTGGGGTCATTGGATAGTGTAATTGCTTCTGGCGTTCTATCTAATGTGAAAATCCAAATTATTTAATTATTTCTGATTATTTTGTCATGGTGATTTAAATTTTATGTAAATTGCATTAAATGTATTTTTCATCGTATATTTGCGAGATTTCAATTTTCTGCTCTTAGCTGCCTCGATAGTCTAGTGGTTAGCATATGACTCCCGGGTCGGGCAGAGTGTTATTTGGAAACTTTTCGTGAGGAAATTCACAATCGCAGCACGAAGTTGAAATTATGCCCGGTGGATGGCGCTAGGCTTATTACCTATTGCGTAGGTCCTAAACATAACAGGTGAAATGTGGGTATTATACACATTTGCCACACCCTTTTTGATGTAATGGGGGTGATGTTATGTTATTCCAATTTTCCACCGAACGGAGTAAAAATAATGCCCATTGTTCCCTCCTTCCCCAGTTTTACTCCCAATAAATAATAGTACTTCCATCCATTCATCCATCTCATCCCTTTACCAGGCATTATAATTTTCTTAAGGCTTTTTGCATCATTTACGCTGAGCCAAACAAAACATTCATTTCTTACCCAGTCCCCTTTGAACCCTCACTTTCTCAACTTAACCCTAAAATGTTAACAAAGGTTCGAACACCAAGGATTTGGAGGGGTCAATATAAATTGGTGAGATATTTGCTGACACACTGGCAAACGGTGACGTCATCCAGGGGTGAGGTACCCCCTTTATCTTAGACTTGAAAAATAATCATTATTTTTGGTTAGGTGTTGTTTTTCTTACAATTTGTGAGGTACTAAAATTATGAAGGCAGAAACATGAAATGACATAATTAAAGAAGATTGTATGGACATCGAAGCTACGGTTTTGTTTATAAATAAATAAATAAATATCACACTACATACACATAAAGCAATCTAGTCCCAAACTAAGCAGAACTTATGCTATGGGTACTAGAATAACTGATACTAATATATATACCCAGGGCAAGACAAACCTCCATGTTCATCAAGTTCAATTCAGCGGGAATCGAACCCGCGTCATCTGGTCGTCAAATACTTAGTGTAATCTAATACTTATTACTACTTAAAAAAAAAGCATAGGTACCTCGTTCCTCTGAAAAAAGGAAAATAGGTATGTTACAATGATTGTAGTACGTTGAATTTTATTTTTCTTTTAAGTCTTAAATCTAACATGATTTGTAGCAGTCGATATAAACAATGTGTAAGTAGGCATCACACTGAATAAGGGACACAAGTCAGTCTAGGGCATGCAACTCCAGAATTCCGGAATCTAGTCCATAAAACGAAAAAGTTATCAATTCCGGAACCAGTTCCGGAATGCCGGCAATGCAGTCCAGTACGGGATCTTAGTTCTAGATTTGAGAACCTTCCGATATTGCATGCCCTTCACACTATCTTCTGATGACACATTTCTAATTATTAGTTTTAGTTCTTACGATCCATAACTCCAAAACGTATCAAGTATCAAAATCTTTAAGGACCTTTGAGTCCACTACTAATTGGATTTAATTGCCAAATGTATGTTTTTGTTGCAAGATTTTATTTCTTAATGCTAGTTTAAACAACCACAAAGTATCAAGAATCTTAAATCTCCATTACCAGTTTCCGTACTTTCTAGCGTCGCCAGTCGTTGCCAGGCTGATATGTTGCCAAATTTATGTTTTTTGCCAACTACCCGTTTTATCTCGTTTTAATGCTAAATGCGGGTGTTTACGTCTTTTTATTGCATTTGGCTTTTGTTATAATGAAGCATTTAGTGGACTTGGCTGCTAGTTTTAAGATAGTAACGGTTTTAATGTTCTGTTTTGGCAGTTTGAAAAATTACGTAACTTTGTTATTGAAGTGAAATTGCGGTGTCTGTTAATTATTGTGATTTATCAGTCTTTATCATTTACTCAACAAATAATTACCCTAGGTTGTATAAAGTCGTAAAGTCCGCCTATGTACTAATTTTATGTACTAATAGTTAAATAAATAATCTTAGCTAGGGCTTCAAATGATTATAATTACTGCTAATTAATTAAGTCTGCTGCCCATAATAATATAATATTGAAAAGAGTAGGATGGGCTCTAAATGACAACTATGAAGTGGACTGTAACCGCTTTTATTACCTCCTCCTAAAATATAAAATCCTATGTACCAAAACACCAAAGAAAATTCTTCACTTGTTATTTGTTACACCTAGTAACGAAAAGAGACCCGAGATTTCATAAACTTCTCATTTAAAACTTACTAACATAACTTCCAACCCTAAACGAACTAACTGCAAAAATCCTTTCAAAAACGTCCCTAGCGAACAATCATAAAAAATCTTGTGGTTACGCACACAATCACACTTACACACTGCTGCACGTATAAAAACACGCAATTGCATCTGTGTGGGTACTAGCCGTAGCCTCTATTGGGCACAGAGCAATTTCTTTATTGATCCATATTTCTTCTTCTTTAGACTGCCCCGCGAGGGGCCGAGGGGAGAATGGGGCTAACCGGCAACCCCCTCCCACCCCGGAGGTGTTTTTCTACAGTTTTAATGAACGAAGGACTCGAAAATGGCGCGCAAGGAGTTTTGGGGGGACGTTATTAATGCTTTTTAAGCTGAGTAATTTCCACCCTTAACGTTTTTAGGCTGCTTAGTTTTGTTTTTCAACTTTTTTGTTTGCGGTTCGTAATTAGTAATTAGTTTTGTTTAATGTAATTTCGTCTCAAGTTTGTTGGCAATTTTTTTACTTAATGTTAAGTATTAAAAACTATATGTTTTGTTAGTAATTTTGTCAACATCTGACACGTATACATTTTGATATTAATAATCTTTCTACATTTTATTTCTTAAGAAAGTTGGTTTCAATTACAAGAAGCTTTATTATGTTAAGTTATTCAGATTAACATAACCTTGTGTGTTAAATCTTGGTTGAAACTTCCAGCCAAAGAAAATATTGACTTTAAAAGTTACGAGAAAAATACTTTGTATTATCATATTTTATTTAAAGACTGTACTGAAAGTGACTCATTGGTCTAGTGGTTAGCTTATGTTGCCTCTAACAGCATTTTTGATTCGATTCGTGGGCCGAGCAAAAGTTCTATTTTTGCCATCAGGAAATTCAAACATAACAGATGAAATATGGGTGTTATAGGTGTAAATAATACCTCTGCCACACCCCTCTGGGTAATAATAGCGTGACGTTAGATTATGTAATTATCGTTTATTTTATGTCTTAAGTGAAATAGTAAACCTACGTAGGTTTACTATTTATTAATTGCAACTACGTAGTCGCAGTATTAAAACGTAAGATGCCAAAAAATCAGTTACGACGGTTTTCATTAAATCAGGTGTAATTTCTTCTGTATCTGAAACTCATAATAACTTTTCCATCAAGACAACACACAATACAATTTACAACTAAAATAGATTTTTGAAATATGTAGCAAGTGTGTTTGTGTAATGTTTCTAATTCACTTGATGGTAAATAAATAGCTCAGGACCATCCACTTTTAACAAAATATTAGCTACATGTCAAACATCTAAAAACTATGATAATAATTAGATATACCTCATACTAATTTTGTATAAACAATTCAAAACACTTAAGTCTAAATTAGCTTGTTTAATCAACAAATGTCAACCTTTGGACTTTGAAAATTTCCAAGAAAATATTAGCCAAATGTGTCATGAATCAATTTAGCTGTTCACAAAAGCTCTACTACCATATTTGAAGATAGTTTTTTTCTACTTTTTACCACGTTTGTAGTGAACGGATATGTAGTCCACCTAATGGTCAGCCATAATTATATCTCATAAACATCAACAATCCACAAGGCAGATCATAAATGCGTCGCTTCAACGACGGTGTTTTATCTCATTTGCCTGTAATTTAGCTATAATTATAATTTAAACTGGATCAATAATAGTACAAGCACCACTACTTAGTAACTCTAAAACTCTGCCACCATTAAAAGATAGTAGGTAACGACGTATTTACTCTCACATATTTAAAAACAAAGCTATCAAAACATTCATCTTGAAATCTTAAAACAAAAAGTATCAACAAATCACACAAAAACCCAACAAATAAAAAAAGTCTGAATAAAAACTCAATCCAGAAATGTAACACGACACTTTATCTCATTCATACACTCCCAAAAAAAAATCTCATCCCTTATAAATTTGAAAAAACATCCCTATAATTTGGCTCATTACCGAAACGGAGGAAAAACATATTCTACCCTTATAGTCGTCGTAAATAAAAGCGGAGGGAAAAATTTTATTATCCTTCCCACCCCGTTCTACCCCTAAGGAGAAATATGAAATAAAATGAAAATGTACCTAATGGGGAAAAAATACGGAGAGCGGCAAGACAAAGGGATGGAACGGGGTCAAATGGGATGGAGACGGATTCGCTGATTGAACTAGATTTCCTTTATGCAATCAAGCGACTGTGGCGCAATGGATAAGGCATCGGTCTTACGATCGAGAGGTCGTGAATTTGAATCCTGACCTGACCACAACGGATATGAAATTCCTCCTGACAAAAGCGAATTAAGTGTAGATAGAGGGGGTTAACAAGAATACTAATAATTTGAATGTCTCAGTTTGTAATGTAAGTCTTTTTTTTTCATTTGTGTGTAGTTTATCACATCACAACATTATTTACAGATGTAATGTGATTACCTGTGAATCACGGTTATTCTTCGGTCGATAACTTTTACCGTTGAATCACCAGTCTTACTCCGGGCCTACGTCCGGCGCACCCTGGGCAATTCGCAAGTTCTCCAAAGCGAATTGGCTAATCCTTTCACCATGATGGCAAGTTAAGGATTACTTTAATAAATTACTTTATCTCGTTCTCGAAATGCTAGCTTATATTTTAGCCAGCGACTTTGCAATACAACGCGGTAATGCTGCCAGCATTTTGGGTACGAACTAGTACGAAGCCTTCTGACAGTGACTTATTAAGTTAAGATTAAGTTAATAGTTACTACTACTACGTACTAGTTTAATTTAATATCCAACATGTATTTTCTTTTGTTAATCATAAAGTAAACTTTTTATTTAAAAGTCCATTAATCAATTATATTTGTGGCGGTATCCTCACATAAGAAATGACAGCTGACAATGACAACGTCAAGTAGTGACACAAACGTGACATAATAATATGTCAAAGATCGCCGAATCGCGATAACGAAGTGTTCACAAAGAGTGTACATATATACCACTTCCAATACGCTACCGTTGGACAGCTGTCCGCCAGGCAATACCACTGAGCCTGGTCGGAGGATCCTCCCTTTGTGGTGGAGGAACATCACACACTGTTCCTCTACATATTAAGTCATAAAAGTGTTTAATAAAAATATCCATCTAATTTGATAAAGTCCGTCTCCACACAATACCGCGGCAGTTAGGGCGGGGGTAGACACCACAGGCCTCCGGCGGCGAAGACTCATTCCTATAAATCTGCCTTATCATAAAAATATACGCGTCTACCCACGGCTTTACGATTGCGGTTATACGTACTTTTATTCAACGGTATCTTATGTTTTATAACTGTTTATGTACTTCCTATGTACTTTCGAAAGTAAATTCTGTAACAGCGTATTGGTATTCGAAGAATCATATTTATTATAAAAGAAGAGGTCGTGGGTTCGATCCGGGCCATTACATCAAGGACGTGAACTTCCTCCTAACACAAGCAAATTAGCTTAGCATAAGGGGGTTAATAATAATACTCGTAATTTGTGTTTGCAAATTAAAAGTAAGTTTATTTAAAAAAAAACGTTTGAGTGAAGGAACGAATCTATAACTTATTTGCCAGCCTATTTCTAAAACTATAGTTCGTAATGACTTGGCAAGCAGGCTTGACTATCTTCACTGATAAAATAAGTGGTAATTAAGGTATCTTATATATATTTTTTTGTAAATATTAGCTTCTTCTTCTTTGCGTGTCAATGGAAAAACAACGAGTTTAAATTGTTTCCATTGTGGTGGAAGGATTGGCCAGTCGCGTTGATGTGACTGCCCAGGGTGTGACGGACTTCAGGGGTTTGGGACTAATATTAGCTACAAGACTTATTTAATTGTTTTGGTAAATGTACCAACTACCTACCTCATATTGCCTGCAATACCATTTTCTTATTCATCCAGAGGTTGCCCGTAAGAAATAGTTTTTAAGCGATAAGCTCATTGTATATACATTTAAAAATGTATGGTTTGTTCGAAATGTAAGACTGTAAAATTGGTGTACAATAAAAAATTGGTGTACAATAAAAAATTGGTGTACAATAAAAAATTGGTGAACAATAGTAAGTCTGTAAGTTTCTACGCCTTAATGGCTAAGCCACAGACTCTACAAGGAACCTAGGAGGCTACCTTTTATGAAAGTACCACGTGGGGTTAAAGGTATTAAAAAGTATTCCTTGACTTGCTGTTAGCGCCTTCTAAAATCCTTACATCCGCGAATCGCTTCGCAGCGTCATCCTGATGTGATTACAAAATCGATTACCCGCTCAGCTAAGAATACCGCCCGGGTTTAATAAAAAGTAAATTATAATAACAGTTATGTATATTGTGTTTTTGTTGGAGGTAAGTATTGCTTGAAGTTGTAAACACTGCCACGTTGTTACGTGGTACTGAGTTCTAATTAAATTACTATCGGCTTCCGGGCAAAAAAAAGATACCGATATTAATTTAATATCGGTATCTTTTTCTTTCAAAATCTCACAAACTTGATAGTTTGTCACTCACAGACAATCTTCACTAACTTTGAAATAAATAGAATAGGATTCATGCAATTCATATATACTTTTTAGGGTGTTACGTTTGTTGACCGAAATATAATATTGTCATTGTGTTTTCACCATTTTTTTATACTGAATAAATACTATAATAAACGTGTAGCGAATTTATCGTCAACTCGAACTAAGTTTCTTGTAAACTAGATTATACTCTGTACCAAAATCAGAGACTAAAATCGAGCTCTAAAATGTCAAATTCACACAACATTATTTGTTTATTTGGGAACTCAATTATTTGTGAATTATATTTTGGTGGATAGATAGTAAGATATGCTTGCTTCAATGTCCTAATAGACAGATTTCACAATGCGATAACGCATCAACTGATAAAATGTGAAAATATGATCAAAAATCCTTTAATAACACAAATTAATACAAGTACAAAAATCCCAATATGTTTCATACCCATTCAAGTGAAAAATCCCTCCTTTATATCTTCAAACGGCCCCACTGCGCAGGTAAAAGAAAATAAGGCCCTTGCAAAAATTAGCTCCCGAAAGGGGTGAAATGAGGGTGGGGTAAGAGCATTTTTCAACATAATGGGGTGGCTTATTGTTCGCGAGTTTTTGTCCAAAGTTTCGGTAAGTGAATTTTGGAGATAGGTACTTTTTGCTGGGCGGTAATGCAGTGTTTGGAGTTCATGGTAGCTTTTTGTCTGTGTTTTGGAGAGGCGATTAGGTATCTAAGTAGGTTTTATCGTGTATTCCTTTTAAAGAGTTTGTTGATAAGTTTAATTGCGCTACTCGCTTTGCAGTCAAGGTACCTACAGTGTCTTTTGCATATAAAGATTAATACGGGTAGCAGGAATACCTAACTGTAGCCCATAAATATCACACCACAATATACACACAACGCCACCTAGTCCCAAACTAAGCAGAGTTTGTACTACGGGTACCTGATACTAATACATATAATATAAGTTTCTTATTATACATAGAAACACCCAGACCAAGACAAACCTCCATATTCATGCACACAAAGATTTGTCACGAGCGGGAATCGAACCCGCGACCTCAGCGTCGCAGGCAGGTTCACTACCCACTTTGCCATCCGGTCGTCAAAATTACATGATTGTCACACCAAACTGTAATGGTAATAAAAAACTGTAAAATCTTGTTAACTAAGAAACAGTTAAAAAAATATGGAAAAAAAATGCCTACTTAGGGTAGATACAAATGGATGAACGTGACGTCACGAAATGACGTAACATACAGTTGAGAAATTTAAGGTTCTGATAAGTGGCGACCGCAGGTGGTTGGTTAAAGCACTTGCCCGGTGTGCAAAAGGTCGCAGGTTCTAATCCTGGCGGTCCCATAATTTTACAACTGTTTCTTAGTACATCTATATTTAACTTGTATTTGTATTGAGTCATACAAATAAACCATCAATCTTTAAAACAGCAAATCCAACTTGTCATAAAATCGAAACCCCATCTTTAAAAATGCCTTTTTCTAAAGGGAAAATAGGGCCCGCCTTGCGAGGGACGAATCCCTCCCAGCTTATAATTGGGAGTGGATAGAAGGTACCCTCAGATTAAAATATTTATTTTTGCGTTGGGAAGAAAAAGTACGGTAAGGTAATGTCGGCGAGAAAAATGTGTGGACGCTTTTTGAGATATTTTTATTTTTGTACTAACAAAATTATTTGATGAGGTGAATATAACATGTGGTATATATAATAACCAGATACCAGACATATAGAAAACCAGTACGTAACTCGGGGAGCCTCCCCGAGTGACATACACAACGATTCCCTACGTCCGGCGCACCCTGGGCAATTCGCGAGTTGTCCAAAGCGAATTGGCTAATCCTTTCACCACGATGGCAAGTCAAAATAAAATTTGACTCAGCCATCGACACGACGAAGAAGAAGAAGAAGAAGAAGAATAACCAGATTAGTAAATTTAGTAAATAGATGATATAAACGCTGCTCATATTGTTCTGCCTCGTTGGTCTAGTGGTTAGCATATGCGGTTACGGCGAGGACTCAGGTTCGATTCCCGGGTCGGGCAAAGTGTTATTTGTGAACTTTCTGTCAGGAAATTCACAATAGCTGAAGGATATGTAAAATTTCGCTTATTGGATGGCGATTGACCCACCCCTGTGGGACCTAAACATAACAGGTGTAATGTGGGTGTTGTACACCTCTGCCACACCCTTCTGGGTAATATAGGCGTGATGTTATGTTACTATCATGTAGCTATAGATAGAGCTTAAGCTATACATACAATAAAACCCATTCACTAAATAAATGTTGTTAAACTAGAATAGAATAGAATAGAAAAATTTATTCATCAAAGCTAAAGAAAAAAAGTATATTAATGGTGTACTGTAACACCACAGACATAGATCTACATAGATAACGCAAGTATCACGATTTGTATTGAAACCAAGCGTGCAGACTTTTTAATACCTATTGTGACGTCACAGCCGAAATTTAGTGACGGGAAATCCAAACCGATTCAAAGACACCGATGCCGCCGATGCCCATCCGACCAGTACGATTCAAACGACCGTCCGCTATGATTTTCTCTAACAAAAGACGCGCGTGGACTGAAGTTAGCGGCGACCAACCTTGACGCTTGGTCGGGGTTCGGACACGCGAAGTACATGCATTTGCGTTATCAATGTAACACCAATAATATACTTTTTTTTCTATAGCTTCATCTTGCAATCGGTTTTATAACCATTAGCAAATTAGTTGTAGGTAGTTATTGGCTGATTAGGTTCATTATTCCAGCTAAGAATCTGCCTCCTATTGTTTGAAGTGAAAATAATAATATAGTATAGGTGAATAATATACTTAATAGGTTAATAGGTATAATATATATACGTAAACTAAACCGACTGACAGTTCACCAAAATGTCGTAACACACTTATTAATCATTCATTGTAATTATTACTTTAATCTAATCAATACGCAATAATAATAACGAAGCCGACTGTACAAACACGACGATACGCCATCCTTAAAAGGGTTTGTACCGGAATATAATTTCGAAGTTGACTGTACTTAGTTTTCACAAAGAAAAAAATGGAGCTGATTTGTAGTACAAAATTTAAATGCTTTCTTAAACTTCGTGGTCAAAAAAATAAAGTAATTAAAAAAAAAAAAAAGATTTAGTTTCTTGTATTATTGTTGGAGATATTACAATAATTAAAGAAATGAAATCTAACTGGAAACGGTTTGGTTGTGTGAGAATAAAATCTAGTTAGAAATAGTCTAGCTGGGTGAGATAAATTAAATTCAACTTAGCTACAGAAACATAAAAACATAGAGTGTAAGAATAAATTATCAACTGGTTTTTAGTATTTATTTTCGATAAAATAAATATAAATGAAATATAATGAGAATCCTGGCCTGTATCTGATACATGTCCCACTGCTGGGCCTTTTCTCATGATGAGAAGGGTTAGGCCATAGTCCAACACGCTGACCAAGTGCGTATTGGTAGGATTCACACAAACTTGAGTACTTTTTAGGCACTCTCAGGCATGCAGGTTTACCTAACGATGTTTTCCTTTAGCAAGTGATTATTAATATATTATTAATATTATTCGGGTTCGAACCCAAGACCGATAAATGAAAATTATATAAAATAAATCTCAACGAAATGAAGTTATACTATTAAAAACACAATATTATATTTCTGGAATACCTACTCCAATCTTATTTTTGTATTATTTATATTTTATAATCTCCATTTTCATTATCATGACGTTTCATTTTACTATTTTTTTTCTTTAATTAACGCACCAACAACTGCCCATAACTTTGCTCATTACTTACTTGAGGTGCCTGTAAGAAATTGCTTATAGCGATAAGGCCGCCCATTGTGCAACATAATTTTTAAGTGCATTTGTTTACATAAACTTCTTTGTTAATATTGGTGTACAATAAAGATTACTCTATCTCTATCTATCTATCTATCATAACAGTACCCAAGAATCCCATAAGAGTACCCAAACAAAAAAATATGAGCGCAATACCACTCCACCGCCCCTATGTCCTCGAGAACCCATCTAATGGAAAAAAGGATAAAATTTTAGGGTACCTTTTAATATTTTTTTCATTAAAGTTTTTAATATTAATGCGTATCAGAGTTAAGGCTCGTTGTAATTATTTCCCGGATTTTACGTTTTCCGGACGAATCAACGGTCGGAAAATGTTGGGGTAGGAGGGGAGCGGGGTGTTACTTGGAAGTTAGAATTTATCTGCTGGCTGTATCGACTGTTTTGTGGCTTAAGAGATGCTTGCATTTTGCTGTGGTTGAGCTTCTGTGTACAGAAGGTAAAGCAAGCTTTCGTTAATTACAGACAACAAATTTTGTATGATATTGGTATATGTTTTTATATATTTCATACGAAAACTCGTAACCTTCAGAATTGAGACACTGGATAAACACGAAGAATTTTATTTTTTATCAACACACAATTTTTAACGGAAAAAGTATCGTTTTTAAAGCATATCAGCAGAATAGTGTGGAAGCGGCTACACCAACATTTCACCTCTTATTATTTTACAATAATGAGCTGTAATCTTTTTTCAACGTGACATAATTTTGTTATTAACCGACTTCAAAAAGAAGGAGCAGGTTCTTAATTCAACACAGATGAGGTGAGACAGTGAATATTACGTTGTTAAGTATTTCTTACTTTTAAGTGCATTTTTTTTAATTGAAGTCAATTTCTTTTAGATTACGCCAGAAACAATTGCATAATCCAGTGGTCTATACAAGGCTAAAAACACACATATATATAAGTACATACTCCACACCTAGACTCAAAACAAATCTTTGCAAACCAAAAAATATTTGTCCCATGCCTAAATCCAAACATAACATTCTAACTGGAAATCCCGCTGTTTTCCTAGCTTCAAATGTTTAGTATAAGTATAAAAAAACACAGGTGTATTAAATTAATTTGTTTTCGTCTGCGCGTTACTTCCGTCTGGCCGATCGCGACTCACTAAGCTTTTTAGATACATTTCAAAAGGTAAATTAACTCAGTGGGTATTTTTTTTGTTTAAATGATATGCGGGGAACTTTTTCTGTATTCAAGAAAGTGTGGAATTTACTTAGCACTGAATTGGAGATAGAATATAACGATACAAGCTTCCGTCTGCAGCTGCTGCTCCGTTTGTGTAGTATGTCGATAAGAAAATGCCTACTTTCTTCCTTCCTATAATAGTAAAGTACCCATCTAAAAAAAAAAAAAATATCGATCTATCATCACTGACAGGACTATTATCGCCAATAGACCTGATATAGTGTTGATAGATCGATTGGAGCGCCGTGCAGTGATTGTCGACATCACCATCCCCCATGACGGGAATCTCGTGAAAGCCAAAAAGATAAACAAATTAAATATCTTGATCTGGCACACGAGATTGTCGACATGTGGGATGTGGATTCGGCCATCTTTGTACCGATAGTCATATCAGTCACTGGACTGATAGCAAAGAGTCTCGACCAACAACTTGAGAGGCTCGCGTTAGGCAGCTGGACGCGTTAGGCACGCATCGTGAGGAGGTTCCTCTCTCTGGAGCCCTAACCATCGGCAGCTTGGTCCCTGCACCTGATGTCAGTGGGACACTGTTTTTTATATTTTAATTCCGTCTGGCCGATCGCGACTCACTAAGCTTTTTAGATACATTTCAAAAGGTAAATTAACTCAGTGGGTATTTTTTTTGTCTAAATGATATGCGGGGACTTTTTCTGTATTCAAGAAAGTGTGGAATTTACTTAACACTGAGTACGAGATATAATATTACGATACAAACTGGATTCGGCCATCATTGTACCGATAGTCATATCAGTCAATGGACTGATATGACTATTCTATCATAAAGAGCCTCGACTAACACCTTAAGAGGCTCGCGTTAGGCTTTTGGACACGGCACGCATCGTGAGGAGGTTCCTCTCTCTGGAGCCCTAACCATCGGCAACTTGGTCCCTGCACCTGATGTCGGTGGGACACTGTTTTTTATATTTTTAAATGTATTTTTTTGATTTTTTTATAAATCATATTTAAAAATATATAAAATAAGTTAAGAAATAAATAAAGATAAATAATAATATAAAGTTTATTAGTAGGTAATTAATGTTTTTGTAAAGGCATACGTGGGGCCGAAGCAACGCAGAGCCCTGATAAACATTTTAATCTTGTTATTATTAATTAATTATATTATAATTATTTCTGAAATCTTGTTATATCCTCACAGCAATTTTATCAAAATGTGGCCGATAGTTTCGAGTCATATTTGGTACAAACAAACAACCAAAAGTCTTATCCGTATAATATAATTATATATAGGTTCGTATCGTTGGATATTTCGCGTAGGTACCAATAGCAAGATATAATTGTTGCAATTAATATTATATACTAAAGGTGTAAAAAATGTTAAATATAACTATAAGCGTCATTACCTAAAATGTACATCTTAAATACTTAAACATAGATTTTTTTAAATTGTTATGTTTAATGTTTAATTTAAACATTAATTTTAATTTTAAAGTTTAATTTGTGTAAGTTTAAAGTGTAAATGCGACTCGCCTACGGTTAGATAAGCCCTTAGTGGTTTTTGACCGAGGCAAATGATGTCAAAAAATAGTTTTAAGTACTTTGGTTATAATAAATAAATAACTTAAAAAAAATAACTTAACTTAATTATCCTGCCGGTCTCATCATTTTTCAGCTGTTTCTTAGTAGGATATAAAAGCAAGATATTTATAATGAATAAATTGAAACTTTGTTTAGGTACTGCCTTGTTGGCTTGTAGCTTATGCGCCTCACATCTCGGGTTCGATCCCTGGATCGGGCAAAGTGTAATTTGTAATCTTTCCGTCAGAAAATTCACAATAGCAGCACGGAGATGGAATTGTGCCCGGTGAATGGCGATGGGTTCACCCCCTATCCCATGGGACCTAAACATAGCAGGTGAAATGTGGGTGTTGTACACCTCTGCCTTACCTTTCTGGGTAATATAGACGTGATGTTATTTGTTTTATTTTTTTATTCATTTCATCTTACAAGCTAACAGATGTTGCATCCAAAACGCTCACAAGATTAATGTTATGTCAATAATAAACATAAAAAAGTATATATAAAATTAAATTATTTACAAGCTTTTCGTCATCATCATTTTACAAAAGATTTTTATAACATAGCATACACATAGTTATGTAATCTCTTGAAGACGTCTAGGGTACTTTGCCATTTGTTTTACAATTTTCTTGTAAAAACGGTTCCTACATTTATTTGCAAAGAGGTTATTACATTGGGACTTTCAGGCGTATGAAATACTATCTAGATATAAAATTGTTGCAAATTAATGGGGTAGCACTACCCCTACTATATTATGAGACCTGAAATTGCAGGTACCTACAGGAGTTTCAAGGTATTACTAGGTTTATGAAAGGAGCCTCCCCGAGTGACGTAGACAACGATCCCCTACGTCCGGCGCACCCTGGGCAATTCATGAGTTCTTTAAAGCGAATTGGCTAATCCTTTCACCACAATGGCAAGTCAAAATAAAATTTGACTTAGCCATCGACACGACGAAGTAGAACTAGGTTTACCAATTTATTGTGTATGTTCTGTTCATGGGTTATATTTAATATAGTAGACTACTAATAATTTCATTACATGTACAGCTTATTTAAAAAAAATACAATTCTTAACGTTAACTATAAAATCTTTCTTAAAGTTTCGTCTTTCTACTACACCGATTGCTACGCCATCTAGTAGCGAGTAGCTAAGTAATAAAACAAAATTACAGAATTAGAGTTTTGGTTATCATTGTTAAGTAAGAAATTATTTAAAATGTATAAGTAAATTATAAATAAATTTAATCACTATAGTTTAAAAATTATTATATTGCTTGTAACGCCATCTAGTGTTGACTAGACTATACAGCGCAGTCTTCTAAGAATTTACTTATGGCCCACTACCACCGAACTAAGTTTACCACTTAACCCGGCTTCCAATATCTTTCACTCGATTACTAGGTTCAGTGAACTTGGGTCTTAGAGATAAAATTTAGTAAGGTCATAAGGTGTTTGTCCCACGATCGTTTTTTAAAGAGAATTGCAAAGTTTTAACAAGAGCCTTGTGAATAATGAAATCATGTATGTCTGTGATGTAGACCCTTAAATATAACACAGTCTCACAATTCCTCCACAATAATTTTAACCAATCTTTTTTTTAAATCCTTAAAATCCTCTGTTGTCAACCGCTGCCAGTATCAATACAATAAAAAGCTGTAAGTCCCTGTGAATGGATGTAATCCCTCAATCGACGCGCCGTCCATCGTCGATCGGACTATATACATATGAATTGAATAACGTTTTCATTTTCCCAGTTTTTTTCAGCTAGAGATCCGTGTGAAACAAAAGTGTGAGAATTAAAAGGCGGGAATTTCAGAGGTTTAAAAATTTCTGGTAGATGAGACTTCACTATATTGATGTATATTTTTCAGTATTTAAGTAATTTAGGGCCTGTCAAGAAAAAGTTATTGCCCAGATAAATTATAACGCTACATTAAATTTTAACACAATTTAAACGTAAAATCGGATGCAGCTGTCACTTTAATTTATTTGGGTTTGACGATTACTTACGGTTTACTTGAAAATTGTAAAAACATGCCTATGAAGAAAAAATATCTGGTTCAGTTGTGTATTGATACCTCCATATATTCTTAGTTATGCACGTTTGATGAAATCAGTACTACATACAAAGCTTTATATTAATCTTTTCAATACATTTGTCTTCAAAGTAGCTTACTTTTAATATCATCCGATACCAAGACAATTTCCACCCTAACCAAATTGATACCCACAGTAAAAAATAAGTCCAAAAATACTACAGAATCCTTCCCCTTTCGCGTGGAATCAGGCGGCATTTTTTCCGACCTTTTGCAATTACGGCTCACACGACTGAACATCAGTGAGAGTGACGTATATTTTGCAATTTTTCCTTTTTTGTAACCTTTTTTACCCTTTTTTCAATATCTTTTTTTCCACAGCGGAGCGGATTTTTCGCTTATTTACTCGCTTCATTGGCTGTAAGTGAGATGAAGGGGTGTTTTTAACTCTTTTGTTTTTTTAAAAGGCTTTTGACAACGATTATTGGATTTGGGTCAAAGCGCTTTTGGTGCGGTCTTATTGGAAGGGTGGCGCTCTGACGGTGGTTTGTGGAACTAATGTAGTGGTTAAGTAGTAGTGACATCTAGTGTTGAGTAGTTTTGTAGGTTCAGAGCTAGAATCTGTTCCAATTAGATTCTGAAACAATTAAATAATTTTATAGCCTATCAGAATAATCTACTTTAATAATATTTGATTATTTCTCGACTCTTATTTTTTTTATTTTACTCTATGAAGACGAAAATAGTTTCACTCTACTAGCGCCATCTTCTAGCGAATAGTTGTTATAGTTCTAAAATGTACTTAGTGACAAAGAAAATGTTTTGTAACGCAAGGTCCACTCCCAGATATCGACGCCTTTTAATTATGTTTTAGTTAGGGAACAAAATTTATAATTATAATGTATTTAGATTTTGATTGATAGGAGACCAATTTATATCTTCACTAATATTATTAATATATATTTTTTTTATACTACACCCACAGCGAACGAACGTGTAGTCCACCTGATGGTAAGTGGAGTACAGCCCATGGACATCAACAATCCATAAAAGCAGATTATAGATGCGTCGCTGCAGCTGAGGACTAAGGTGTTATGCCTCATGTGCCAGTAATTTCAGGGCCTGATCTCACCACCAAACCGGAACACAGTAATGCAAGCACTACTATTTGGCGGCAGGTTAAAGGTGAGACGGTGGTGCAGCTGCCCTCGAGCTCGTTCACAAGAGCTCTACCACCAGTAAAATAAATATTTGTTTTTTGTATGTTTGTAATACAAATCTAAAAAACTACCGAGCCAATCTCTTAAAGATGGAAGGTTCGGAACTGGTATGAAACAAAAATGACACAACAATATTTTTCTATACAAGTCTTTTTCTTTATTCTGTTTTCTTTAAAGAAGCCTTTCATCTTTTGTCGGTTTTTCTGTCACCTTAGTAGCAGCAAAGAGTTGACTTGTGAAAGGTGGAAGCAGTCCCTCATACAAAATCAAGATAAAACTTAACTAATTAAATTATAATACTAACTGATTAAATGTTTTAAATTACCGGAGCTTTACTGGTGGTAGAGCTCTTGTGAATGAGCTCGAGGGCGGCAGCACCACCGTCTCACCTTTAACCTGCCGCCAAATAGTAGTGCTTACATTACTGTGTTCCGGTTTGGTGGTTAGATCAGGCCCTGAAATTACTGGCACATGAGGTATAACACCGTAGTCCTCACGTATCTATAAGCTGCTTTTGAATTGTTGATGACCATGGGCTGTACTCCACTTACCATCAGGTGGACTACACGTTCGTTCGCTGTGGGCGTAGCATAAAAAAAAAAGCTTAGATTGATTTTAATTCACCCAAGAAGAGCTAGGTGAGAAAGTCATGTGCAACATCTTTTCGATTAATTCATATTTTTTTCGTTTGGTTTTGTCAATAATTCTATGTGTTAGTTATGACAATCAAAACACAATGGCTTAATTAAACCATTGTGTTATGCTATTGAGAAATAATAAGTTCTAATAATGCTAAAAAATATTATTTTTTGGATGGTTTTTTTTTTAATGCATTTTATTTATTATACAATTAAACATTTAAAATTACACTATATAACCGAACTTTATAATATACATGAAATAAAAAAACAAGTTTATTTAATAAAATAGATATAATAAAAAAGTTCAGGTGTCAAAAAATACGTCCGCATCGATGTCGACCGCGGGTAACGTGCCCAGAAGGTTGGCGGCATTGCCACGTTGTATGGCAATGCTGATTCTTTGTCCAAAGTAGAAACCAGCCTTCTGGTCGCATGAAGAGTCAACTAGTTTTTTACATATATCGTTTACTTTATATTATTTAGTAATATATTATATTTTAGGCAGACAAAAAATAGGGAGACTACAGCGCTAGACAGTACTATTACAGTAATGTTGGGCTGTCACTACCTATTTCTCTGTAGACTTAGTAATAGGTATAAATATAAATAAATAAATATCTCACAACTTACACACCACGCCATCTAGTCCCAAAATAAGCAGAGCTTGTATTATGGGTACTAGAATAACTGATACTAATACTAATATACTTTTCTTTTGTAAATACATATCTACTTATTTGACGACCGGATGGCGGAGTGGGTAGTGTACCTGCCTGCGACGCTGAGGTCGTGGGTTCGATTCCCACATAAGACAAATCTTTGTGTGCATGAACATGGGGGTTTGTCTTAGTCTGGGTGTTTCTATGTATAATATGTATGTATTTACAAAAGGAAAGTATATATGTATTAGTATCAGTTATTCCAGTACCCATATTACAAGCTCTACTTAGTTTGGGACTAGATGGCGTTCGATGTTCATGCACACAGATTTGTCTTAAGCGGGAATCGAACCCGCGATCACGGAGTCGTAGGCAGGTTCACTACCCACTCCGCCATCCGGTCGTCATATTTTATTAACATTAACATTTGATTCAGTTGTATAGCCAGAACTCATACCATAATATCAATAAATAAACTTTAACAGTCTGTTTTGCTACTTATATTTACTTCTAGTCAAAACGCAACCTATTGATATCATCATTCAGCCGCTCGTAGTCCACTGCTGAACATAGGCCTCTCCCAATTTGCGCCACAACACCCGGATCTGCGCCTTCCGCATCCTATTAATATACCTAATTTAAAACAAAAAACCTTTATTACCTTAAAAAGCTAGATTAACTTCCTCCAAAAACCTCCCCTCGTACAAAATTGAGTCTCAATTACTCGTGTCAAGTAAAAAATATTCAGTAAACTGTTTCACCCCTTTTCTGTAGGGGATGAACGGAAAATGGATTTTTAAGTGGCGCCTCTGTCCAACCAGTGATTTATTGTAAGAAAGCACCTTAATGCTGCACTAGGGTGGACAAGGATTGTTTTAATGTTTTTGGCATTTTATAAAAGTAAGATTATTTTTCTCGGATTTTAGAGGAGCTCGTAGCTAAGTTGAAGCCTAATCTTCTTCTTCGTCGTGTCGATGGCTGAGTCAAATTTTATTGGCCCAATAAGTGGCCACTGTTATGGCGCTCTCGTCGGCGTTCATGAGCGCCTCTCTTGTGCAGGTGGTAGGGCATTTTGGACAGTCAGTAAAGTGGTCAAGGTTTTGACTTGCCATCGTGGTGAAAGGATAAGCCAATTCGCTTTTAAGAACTCGCGAATTGTCCAATGCCTAATGCTAACTGCGGTCGGCCGTGGTTTGGTGACCATCTTTAACATAACAACTTCAACTCTCCAATACCAAGACTCAGTAGACTGTATAATAAGTTTGACACTCAAATTGATATGCTTAATACCAACCTTGTTAGATTTAAGAGTCAGGTTCACAACAAAACTAATTTCTTTTAGCAACTTTTATAATTAAACTTAACTTAATTAAAGTTAGCTTTAAGTTAATTTACTAATGCATGCTTCACTTCTAACCTATGTTATTTTTTGCTTTTACTAATCCATATGTTTGTGTGTCTATAAATAAATAAATAACGAGTTTTCCTTCGTGCCTCAGAAAGCACGTTAAGCTGTCGGTCCCGGTTGCACATCTATGGCAGTCGTTAAGGGTAGTCAGAGGGCAGAAAGTCAGATATCTAGTCTAACAAAGGGTATCGTATTATCTCGTACTGGGTTGTGAAATTCTGATGGCAGTCATTCCACGTGAAATACTGATATTTTTGATTATTTTATTTAATACTGAATCATCATAATGTTTAATTCTTCATCACCCTTCTCTTCATCCGTTATTTGTATATTTATGTATATATTAATAAAAATTTGTGTATATTATTGACGTATTTAAAGTATTATGTATGCACCAAATATGTATTGATATATGTATTTAATCGATTTTCAAATCATTGTCTATTTACTATTATTAGTATTATTTCTCTTTAAATATTTCTTAACTTATTTTATATATTTTTAAATATGATTTACAAAAAAAAAACCTTCAAAAATATAAAAAACAGTGTCCCACCGACATCAGGTGCAGGGACCAAGCTGCCGATGGTTAGGGCTCCAGAGAGAGGAACCTCCTCACGATGCGTGCCGTGTCCAAAAGGATCGCCTTTTGCATCTGGCTCTTGGTCCAACCGCCTAACGCGAGCCTCTTAAGGTGTTGGTCGAGGCTCTTTGCTATCAGTCCATTGACTGATATGACTATCTGTATAATGATTGTCGAATCCACATCCCACATGTCGACAATCTCGTGTGCCAGATCAAGATATTTAATTTTTTTATCTTTCTTGGCTTTCACGAGATTTCCATCATAGGGGATGGTGATTAGTATTATTTCTATTAGTATTTGTTTCTCAGGACCACCCCAGATTGACTGTTAGAGAATGCCACTAGGCATTAAGTCCACCATTTTGTGTGCAAAAAGTTAAATAAATAAATAAATATTTGGAAACTAAAAATAAGTGACCATTTACAGTACAGGAACATCATACTAAGCACCGAATTCAACACTGAGCTCCGGTATTCGGCTTCTCCGTCCCGTTCAAACATCGAATGAAAGAAAGAGAGAGATATATATCGAAATACGGGTTTAGCGTTAACCACAGTTTACGAAGTTTGTTGAAATTGGTGCTCACATAAAATATACAGTTACACATCCGAAGACAACGATGATAATTCCTTCTGTGCAAATAATACTTCTCATCTCCACATCTAAATAGCAAGTAATGGTTCTAGTACTATATATATTTAAGTTTAAGGAAAACATCGCTACTTCCTCACTGACTAACTTTAACTGACTAACTAAAAACCAAACAACTATTTTGTTCCTAAATCACCAACTATATTGGTAGTTTCGTGGGGAAGAAATCGGAATAACTTTTATGTTCCTACATGACATTCCATTCAAGTTAACGCAACTAGAAAATGAAATATGAATTATCGAAACAATGGTGTCTATGGAACTGATTGTAACAAAATAAAATCTGAAGTATTTAGCAATTTATAATCCCACCCACACGCCCACCACTGTGACTCCTGTGACGCCAGGATCTACAGCGGTAACGAACTGAAAGGCACCGAGCATGACACACGGGCAATCCCAGGGAGAGTTAAAGTCTTACAGGCTGACTAATCAAGAATTTTCGAGTTAAATCCTCATTACATTGAAAGTCTTATTAGATTTTTGTGGGCATGACGACAGCGATCTTTTGATATAACTGAAATGTGCCCAGTAATCTCTTGCTCTCCTATTTGAGATTCAAAAGTTACTAATAAAATATAAATATATTAATATTTTTAATTTTTACTGGTGGTAGAGCTCTTGTGAATGAGCTCGAGGGCTGCACCACCTTTAACCTGTCGAAAAATAGTAGTGCTTCCATTACTGTGTTCCGGTTTGGTGGTGAGATCAGGCCCTAAAATTACTAGCACTTGAGGCATAACACCGTAGCCCTCAGCTGCAGCGACGCATATATAATCTGCTTTAGTGGATTGTTGATGTCCATGGGCTGTACTCCTTGTCCGTTCGTCCTCTGACTCAGCTGTCGAACGCGAGCTTCTTAAGACAGTTGTCGAGGCTCTTGGGTATACATTTTTTTTGTGTTTTTTTGTAGTATAAATAGTTTTTGTTATTGGCATATATATAATTATTTTCTTTGACTGTTTTAGAACCCTTATGTATACAGTAGTATACACACATTGCTATTACTCCTTTATTTTCTGCTTGAAGTGTAAGATATTGCAACCTATACTATGGATTTATTTATAAGTATTAATTTAATTCCATTGCTATATTTAAGTTTATTTTCTCTTTATAACCATCTTTAGCCATAATGTTGTTTTGGTTGCTATAACTTACACATAGAATTATTGTCAAAAAACAAACAAATATTGTATGAATTATTTGAAAAGATGGTGCACATGAGTTTCTCAACAGCTCTTCTCATGATGCAATACCCATCGGAGCTGGTACTTGGATTGATTTTAATTCAAATCTCTAAGCTCCGTCGTCAAATCATTTTATTACAATAAGTATTGTTATTATTATTAGTTAGCTAAGTTTTATTTTAATTTTATATTTTTTGTATTTTGATGTTTGTTTTGACGTATTCAAGCGGTCCTTGGGGACCATGGAAATAAATGATTTGATTTGATTTGATTTGATATAAATCCATTAACCGTTACGACCATAGAAATCTTAATAACAAGGCAATAGAAATGTCAAAGACGCGTGACCTTGTCGCCGCGCATGTGTCTAGTCGAACATAAGTGCGAGTTGAGGAGTTGTCGTGGTTACCAGTGTTGTTTGGGACGCCTAAAGATTTATTCGTTTTTAGAAAATATTGCTTAATGTCATCGCAAAAAGAATAATTTTGTTTGCAGGCGAAATTGTGCTTTTATTGTTTGGTTATGTAGTGGTATTTGAAAACCGGCGACATGCGTCCCAGTGTTAAAAGATAGTCGATAGCATTTTCTATTGACTAGTTATTAGGATTTCTATGGTTACGACCATCGGTGTGCAATAAACGCGTAATGATGCCATGTCGACCCAAAAACAAAAATGAAGTCCCTCTCCACACTTACCAGCCATGTCGTCTTTTTTCCGTTTACGCTCAGGGCGCACTGATCACAACAAGCCCGTTAATCGCTTACCCGCTTTTTTACCAGCCTTACCACGACCAAGCCTTACCATTACCACACATGTTAATTTTACGCTTGTTTGCGGTTAAAGGGGCAGGTTTTGGTACATTTTTTGGGATTAGAAAAACAGATTTGTACCTATATTTTAGACGCAGTGTCGACCATTTTAGCAGGGATCCGAGTGGGCGCCTGTGGGGCCCAAAATTGAAGTTATTTGGTTCGACATCTATGGATTAATGTTCGTCTTTTGAAAGATGAGTGTGTATTCATCTTAAATGTCACCACTCGATAACAATGAAGGAAAGCATAGTCAGGTAATTTGCATATCTGTCTTGACACACAATGTGTGTGAAGTCTACGAACCTGCACGTGGCAAGTAAGGGGCAGTTCATCTTCTTCGTCGTGTCGATGGCTGAGTCAAATTTTATTGGTCCAATTAGTAGCCACAGTTATGGCGCTCTCATCAGCGTTCATGAGCGCCTCTCTTGTGCAGGTGGTAGGGCATTTTGGACAGTCAGAAAGGTGGTCAAGGTTTTGACTTGCCATCGTGGTGAAAGGATTAGCCCATTCGCTTTTAAGAACTCGCGAATATAGAATATAGGGCAGTAATATATTTAAATATTGCTAAAGGTCTGCAGAAAGACATCGCTTACAAACTTCCTACTTTTAATAGACCTTATCCGCTAGTGAATCAAAAAAAGTTAAGATCTATTTATAGGCAGTTGCAGCCGATTAAAAAGTTATAAAAGGTTCCTCAAACGAAGTCTATCGCGAGTGACTTCGAGTATCTATCCACAAAACATGACTCCTATATGTTGTATAGATGTACAATTATATACACCTATACAACAAATCTAACCGCCTCGATGGTATAGTGGTTAGCGTATGCGCCACTCACCGCGAGGTCTCGGGTTTGATTCCCGGGTCGGGCAAAGTGTTATTTGTGAACATTCCGTCAGAAAATTCAAAAAAGCAGCACGGAGTTTCTATTGTGCCTGTGTTCGCTTGTGGGCGTTACATCGTATTTTTCTATTATAAATAACTCTCAGTATCATCACGAAATCTAGCATTGTGCCCGGTGGATGACGAAAGGCTCATCCCCTATCCCATGGCACCTAAACATAAATAAATAAATAAATAAATATTTCACAACTCACACACAACGTCATCTAGTCCCAAACTAAGCAGAGCTTGTACTATGGGTACTAGAATAACTTATACTAATACATATATACTTTTCTTTTGTAAATACATACTTATTATACATAGAAACACCCAGACTAAGACAAACCCCCATGTTCATGCACACAAAGATTTGTTTTAAGTGGGAATCGAACCCACGACCTCGGCGTCGCAGGCAGGCACTACCCACTCCGCCAACCGGTCGTCAAACATAGCAGGTGAAGTGTGGGTGTTGTACACATCTGCCACACCCTTTGGGCAATATAGGCGTGATGTTATGTAGTATACAACTAATCACATAACTAAAACAACAAACCAAAAAATACAGGTGAAAGTAGGAATGTAGAATGTAGGAGGCTACATTTTGTAAGGTATATATTTTCGAGACATACGGGGTGGATGCGACATAGCGACATTTATTGAAACCACAGCTTCTATACATGGTAAGTATCAATTTCCACCGGATAAAAGTTCTCTGGCGAAAAAAAAAATCACGTTCTCCGAATAATTTGAACATTGTGATCGTGCAATTTGTTCGGAAGACGTGGATTTTTTTTTTCGCCAGAGAATTTTTTATCCGGTGGAAATGCATACTGGCCATGTATAGAAGCTGTGGTTTCAATAAATGTCGCTATGTCGCATCCACCCCGTATGTCTCGAAAATATATACCTTACAAAATGTAGCCTCCTACATTCTACATTCCTACTTTCACCTGTGACAAAGAAAATACCAAAACGTCTTACAGCCATGTTAGTTGGAGATTTAATTAAAACAGGGGCGCCACCCTCACGTGATGAAGAAATATCGCAGGGTGGCCAACTTCCAGGGTAAAACAAACAGTATTAACATACTATTTAAATATACTGTTCTGTGGAGGTTTTAATAAAGGTTTAAAGATCTAAGTTTTCATGTAAAAGTAGGATTTAAGTTTATATTTGAAGGTTTTGTGCAAAATTTGGGTACGCGTAAGATTTTACAATCAATCTTTCCAGCCTTCTAACTATTACATTTTGGTCGGCTAACGGATTTAGTTAAATTCTTCTTCTCGCTCGTCGATGGCTGAGTTAAATTTTATTTTGACTTGCCATCATGGTGAAAGGATTAGCCAATTCGCTTTGGAGAACTCGTGAATTGCCCAGGGTGCGCCGGACGTAGGGAATTGTTGTGTACGTCACTCGGGGAGGCTCCTTTCATGCACCCCAACATTATTTTCATACATGAGTTTACTAACATACCTACAATTTCACAGATTATTGTGGAGATACTGGTGCTCAAACTAGATAAAATCTGTATTTCAGGTCACCAGGGACCGATGGATTAACTTGCTCTTCTTCTTAAACTTAAACATGGTCACCCATCCACGGCCGACCGCGGTTAGCATTGCTTAACCTGTAAGTTCGATAGGTCCGCGCGACTAAGACTTAGCCACGAGCTCCAAGGTATTTATAGCTAAATAATAAACACATATTTTTATTAAAACTGACGTGAGTTTGTTACATTATTAAAATTATGAAATACGGGTGTTACTCACGTAATGTTGGTCTATTTAGTCGACCGCGGTTTCGCCTATACGTCTAGGCATTATCAAGAGAGTGCGATACGTCGCGCCTGAGTCGCAGCCAGTCTTGCACTAGGCAAGGCGTGACGTATCGCACTGACTCTCTTGATAATGCCTAGACGTATAGGCGAAACCGCGGTCGACTAAATAGACCAACATTACGTGAGTAACATCCGTATTTCATAATTTTAATAATAAACACATGCCGACAAAATCAAACCCTTTACAACATTTCGGCATCTTACAAATAAATAATAAATCGCGTATGATAGAATAACTGAGTGCTCCCTAGTGACCGATAAACCTTAGTTTAAGTACAAGAGAAGGCTTTTCCTCATTCCTTCACAAAAGGCATGGTTACTGATCCATCGACAGTAAAATATAGGATACTTTATCAAAAAAATAAGTTAACATAAAGCAAATGTATTTTTTTTACATACATAAATCTAACTCATCTTATGATCATTCAAAGTTTCATGAGCGAGACAATTTTAAAATCCGAATTAATTAAAATAAATATATATTATTAAATTTCCAACACAATTTAAAGCAACTTTTGTAATTAAACCATTGTCATAAACGCTGTATTTCGTATAGAGCAGCGATCAACAAAATTCATAACTTAATTTTTAATCGGAGGTAAAGTAAATCCATTTAATATATATTATAGAAAGTTCATCTAAAATAAGGTTATTATTTATTATTGTTTAAATAAACGAATAATAATTAACGTTTAAACTATTTCTCGTCTTTACAGCGCGGGTGGAATTGTCACTGTGTTTGCGATTGCCCCAATTTCTCAACTAGTTAAACCAACGTTTAACGCCAAACGAACGTTGTCGAACTCTCTGTCTAGTTATCGTAAGGTTTAGTTAAGTTACTGCACAATTTATTACCATAAACTGATATGAATTAAAAATATAAGAAAAACAAATTAAAAATATAAGTGAATCTCAATGCTCAATTAACATTAATTGCAAAATACAATCGTTGGTGTTAGGACGAAGTTCACGTCCGTGATGTAATAGCCAGGATTCGAACCTACGACCTGTCGATCGTAAGACCGATGCCTTATCCACGGCCGCTTGCATACCTTCTTTCGAAGTTATCTTCAGAGACATAATGTTAACACCCTCACATAAAAACTCCAAGTCAACTGTCAAACTCTGTTCCACACAAACACAATGTACTACACATAGCTCCCCAAAACAAAATTTCCCCCATAAATTCCGTAATTAAATCTTACAACTTGAGTTTAATAAATTTATAAATTTTCCCTGCGAGAGTGCTTTTCTTACAAAGAGAGTAATTTGGCGCACACATACACGTGTGTATGTGTACACACACATACAGAGGTGTGCAATTTAAGATGAATAATTATGTGGCAGCGCCGCCTTGCTACGTTGAGGAAATGCGATGGGAATACAGAGGATATGACTGGCTATTTTAGCTCGCAGTCTTTTTTTTTTCTTAGCCTGCGTTATCCCACTGCTGGGCAAAGGCCTCCCCCAAACGTTTCCAGTCCTCTCTATTTTCTGCAGTTCCCACCAATTGTGGTTGTAGGCGTCTAGGTCGTCCCGCCAGCGCTTTCTAGGTCTACCCCGACGACGGTGTCCTACTTGGGGCAACGATTGTGTGGCAATCCGTGCCCACCTCACAGTCTTAGTATACCTATTTGTATTTTATTCTTTGTAAGACGTGTGTAGCAAATAAATATCTCACAGCTTACGCACAACACCATTTAGTCTTTAACTAAGCAGAGCTTGTTCTATGGGTACTACTCGTAGAATAACTGATACTTATTATACTACATACATATATGTACTTTTTTTGTAAATACATAATTATTACACTTAGAAAATGGATGTATAGTCCACGTGATGGTACTATCAGAAAAGTTCACACATGCCCACCTTAATGATCTTTCTCTCTGGAGTCGGTCCCTCATGTCTGAGGATCGTGGTCAGCATTAGGGTTGCATTTGGAGCGGAGGCTCTGCCAAAAAAGTATGCAAAAAAGATTATGCCAAATGAATACTATACATAATTGGCCCATTAGGCTCTGCGTAAAGTTAAAAATTTGGCTCTAAATGAAATATAATCATTTTTAGCCCTGCGAACCACACAGCCGTCCTCGCAACATCAATACAAATATAATAAAATATATATTATTATTTATAATATCAATACAAGTTTATATACAATAAAATTAAAGTAGCTGTTTTTAATGTCAAAATAACAATGGCATTTAAGGCTGGTATAGTTGTTATAAAAATCAGTTTAAATTTTTTTATCTGTCTGTGTCATATCTGTTGGCTAATTTGTATCGGCTGGACTGATTAAAATGAAATTTTAGATGCAAGTTACTGACTACAAGGCGTGTAACATAATATGCTACTTTTTGTTGATACCTACCTCGCAGACGTAACTGCAGCAAAATCTTATTTTGTTTGTTTGATAGCGCTAATCTCACGAACTACTGCTAGAATTTTGATAATTATTTTTGTGTTTGATAGTCTAACTCTCAATAAAGGTTTTTAGATATTTAACATTACGCTAAACTTTACGGGATCGGAGCAGTAACGCGGGAGCAGCTACTACTTTGACGAATTCCACACGGACCTAGTCGCGGGCAGCTGATATTTTAAATAAAAAAGTGTTTTTGGTTTTATACAATTACCTTCAAGAAACCTTTCGACATACTCGCCATACCGGCCTATCCACACGTTTCTTTCCTTCCTGAACCGGTATACCCTAAGAAAACACATAGTACACTTATTTATCTACGGAACCCCCACTTCTTATGAAAGGAATGATTAATGTCTGCCAGCATTAGGGCTCGCTAACGAACCCCCCAAGGGGGCTAAGGGGGTCTAATTATTATTCGCACTTATAAGAGTTTTGAGATCACCCCCCAAGATAATGGGGTGAAAACTTGTAATTTTATTGTCGATTTTAAGTGTGTGTGCGAAAGTTGTTTTGTTGGAATAAGTTGTTCTGTAGGGTGGGTCGTGGGTGTACTGAAATTTGTTTTCAAGTTAATCTTGCTATATAAAGACGTATGTATGAAAAGTTATGAAACATAAATATACATGCTCGTAAGAAATAGGATTATAAACATACTCTTATTTGCATAACTGACGTCATACAAGAAGAAAACCTATCAAAATATGAAATGTCCTCAGACAATTAAACCAAAAGGATAAGTTATTGTCAGGCGTCCCCCGCTGCCAAAAAAGTAAATTGGAATCAATCACTAATCAATTCTAACACAAATGACAAGTAAGCTACTATAATAAATAATAAAAGAGAGGAAATACTAGCTTTGTTATTCCTTTGTTTGTCAGAATAAACTTAAAATATACTCGACCAATTAAAAACCTTTAACCGTAAGAAAATTACATACTTATCGAGTAACAAAGTCTATATTGTATCTACCACAGCTAGTAACCAATAAATCAGTCTGATCTGCATCAAGTGGAAAGATCATAATGGTCCTCAAACACGTCATAAACGAAGCCAACAGCTTACTAGTCGTAGTTTGTCTTAATAAGGCTCTCCCACACAGGTGCGATATTGCAGTCGCGATTTTATTCCTTGTAGACAGCGGCATATTTATAGGCCGATAATTAAAAAAATGTGAACATTCATAAGTGCCAAATTTCGTCCTTGAAGTGCTAATAGTACTAGAGTCGCTGCCATCACTCATCATTACCGATCAGCGCCGAGTTCAATTTGACAGCTGACCAATAGGTCTAGGAATATTTTGTCTTTTCCTTTTCCAATTGGTTATTAAAATTACACTCCAGTTATTGCCGTCGATGATGAGTGACGGCGCGGTGTTAAACGCAACCTTGCAACCTTGCAAATGTGTACAGGATCGCAAGCGTTCCAATACATTTTTTTTTATTATTTATTAATGATGTTTCTGAATAATTAGATACGTCATAAAGATTACAATCTAGATATAACATTAGAGACTAATGAGTAATTTAATTTTGACCTAAGCTACTAAATTAATTTATGCTAAGAATATCGTATCAATACATAATGTTAAAAAAACTTATATCGGAATATCACGGAGTGAAGGTACGCAGCGTTCTGCTTCTCTTACATCGATAATAACGCAGACTTGTTTGAAATAGCATGCGTCCTAACACAAGCATAAGATAACATCACGTCTTATATTATCCAGAAAGATGTCGCAGAGGTGTACAACACCCACACATCACCTGTTATGTTTAGGTCCCATGTGATAGGGGTTAGCCAATCGCCATCCACCGAGCAGAATTACAACTCCGTGCTGTTCATAATAGCAGCCCTGTATTTAATACATGTCCCACTGCTGGGCTCGGGCCTCTTCTCATGATGAGAAGGTTTAGGCCATAGTCCACCACGCTGGCCAAGTGCGGATTGGTAGACTTCACACACCGTCGAGCACTTATAAGGCACTCTCAGGCATGCAGGTTTCCTCACGATGTTTTCCTTCACAGTTAGCGAGCAATAATTAATATGATAAATACACACATATCTTCGAAAAGACGAGAGGTGTGTGCCGTGGGTTCGAACCCGAGACCTTTGACTTCGCAGTCCTACGGTCTCCCACTCGGCTATCCGTGCTGGTATTGAGAACAAATTATACCGATGGATCAACGAGGCACTCCAATACAAAATGTTCTAAAACTTATATTGCGTAAACGCATCCGATATTATCAACCTACAAAAAGGCTACAGTGTGGGAGAGCCTTTAGTCATATTGCTCGTAGTCGAGCACACTTTACGTTGGATTGTACTCAAGGGACACGTATGGATGCTACTTGATTTTGTGAATACATTTTGTGTGTAATTTGAAAAAGGTTGTATGTCAATGTGAAATAAGAAGATATTTACTTATATGAATATGCAAAAAAGATGAATAAAATAATAATGTGGTTCAGTTTACGATTTATACGATATTACAGTTTTTTTTTTACTTTAATATTTAGTTAAGCGAATTTGTGAGCGCGCGCCATACATTCTGAATTGGGTTGTACTTTTAATACTATAAAGTCTTTACGCATTACCAATTTACTACGTTTTCAAAACAATAAATCTCATATTTTGTGTTTACTCATACTAAAGACAAACATTCTAAATAAAATATTTAAAAAAAAAAACAGCACAACAAGGTATTTTCATTAGGTTTTTTAATCATTAGTTTTATTGACATCTTTCCCAACGTATTGATACTGAAACAACCGTACAGGTAACGCTGCCAGCATTTTGGGTACGATTCTGAAAGTTAAGATTAAGATAAAAGACTATTTTAACTTAAGGTCCAATATGTATATTTTCTGTAAATAACGATATATATTTTTACCGTACAGGTTATATCTATACTGTGGTACATACAATCTTTATTTCACCCACCTCGAAAATTCAAGCCATAAATAGCTTATACGTCCAAGAATTATGCGCTCTCCCTCGCATTAAAGCCTTCGTCACGTAATTTGGCGGTATGAATTCAATATCTTCATTCACCTTCCTACCCTCAGGATTGCGTGGTTTCTGACCCTTGGAAAGAAGGGAATTGATTCTTGAGAGATATATTTTATATATTTACTTTTATTAAAGTATTTTGTTATGTGGGTATTATGCATAATATATATATATATAATAATATAACCAGAAGACTGGTTTCTATTCTTTTTTATACTACGCCCACAGCGAACGAACGTGTAGTCCACCTGATGGTAAGTGGAGTACAGCCCATGGACATCAACAATCCACAAAAGCAGATTATAGATGCGTCGCTGCAGCTGAGGACTACGGTGTTATGCCTCATGTGCCAGTAATTTCAGGGGCCTGATCTCACCACCAAACCGGAACACAGTAATGGAAGCACTACTATTTGGCGGCAGGTTAAAGGTGAGACGGTGGTGCTGCCGCCCTCGAGCTCTTTCACAAAAGAGCTCTACCACCAGTAAATTTGGCTCAAACAATAAGCATTGCCATACAACGTGGCAATGCTGCCAGCCTTTTGGGCACGCTGTCGCCCTTTGACATCGATGCGGAGGAGTTTTTTGATGCTTTTTAAAGTTTTGTAAATATCATATTATAAGTTATTGTAGGTATGTATATTATTGTATTATAGTTGGTAATTTAGTCATAAATCTATTATTAAAAAAACAAATATGATGCGTATAAGTTAAATAAATAAAAATATGGTATTGATTTTTATTACCTTTCATTTCAAAACGCTATAATTATTTTATAACTTCACCTGCCTTGTTAATCTCTGCATCACCCAAAAGTAGACTGGCAGAGAATGCCTACGGTATTAAGTCCGCCTTATATACCAATTTTGAATATGAAGTTTTGAAATAAATAAATGAATATTTTGACCTCGTATATTTCTTACATGATATTTTAAATTTTCTGTTCTGTTATTGTTTAACAATTTCATTATTTTATGTTTGATTTAAATATAGTATTAAGCCATGCTTAGCACTAAGAACAGTCAATTTTTTTTTTTGTTTTTGAAGCGGGTTGTGAACCCGCGGCTTTAGGATTCCAGCCTATCGCTTTACCACTACTAATATGTAGGTACAATAGATGACGCGAGGCATCCGGAAAGACGATGCATACAGTCAAAAGATTCGTAGGTTTGGAGCAGAACTTGGATGGTTAAGCGGTAGGCTGGCATCCTATAGCTTCCAGTTCAATTTACATAATAATTTTACTAATTAACAATTATACAATAATAAAGGTACAACTTGCCATTGCGCTGCCAACATATTCTTTCATTTATCTCCGCCGCCATTTTGAAATCATGTAACTTCACACCTTAATTATTAACCTTCTTATTATGAAATTAGTGCCACTAGTGTTTCTTCTGAAATGTAGCCTTAAAATAGTAGAAGCCATTTTTATTTTATGTTTGTCGTCAAATTAAATGAAGACTGAAACTAGGTATAGTTTAAAATACATATAACTTATATACTTCCCATACAGGCGGCTATAATAGCCCGCTCCAGAACAGAAATGCTCATGACATGCAAAACCATTGAGTCGGACTTTCCTTTCTTAATCCACGCTTGTGTGTGAGAGAGTTTTTGTGAGAAACCCGCGCTGTCGTTAATTACACGTCTCACGAAACTGTCCACAGGGTGTTGCTTTGATGAGTTTTAGCTGAAAGTTAATTTCGTTCATCGTTTCTGTAGATACATAATATAACAACACGCCGTCGCAAAGAAGGGTGTAATAGAGGTGTATAACACCCATACTTCACCTGTTAAATCTAGGTCCCATGTCGACAATAGGGACAGACAACTAACTGAGAAAATCTTTATGAAAAAACTCCATAAAACACTTGTACCCACAATCAAACTCTGTGAACGGTGAATTGTCGTAAATCATATCACTAGACCATGAGACAGTTAGTTATTGTAGATAATCGTTAATTAAACAAATCAAAAGTCGGTTGTAAGGTTCCCGATGGTATATTTTAACAAAATGAACTCACGTAATCGATTCAACGCGTTGAATTTTAAAACGAATTTTAGTTTGCAACTAAATCTCAACTATGCACTCGATTCATTCCAACGTTTTTATCAGTTTTAAATACCGGCATAGTTGATAACTTTTAAATTTTATTAATATTCCTGCAAATATTTTCTACGTGGCACATACTTCATCCAGTTTTAAACAAAGTCAAGAATTTATCAGCATTTTTGCATTCACCATGTAGTCTAAACCTTATGCTGCTGAATATCTTTGCAAGATGAGTTGTTAGAATTTTGGCTTATTAAAATCTCGTGAATATCGTGGTGATGTAATATACAGTCTCCCATCCCGAAACCGGCCTAGACATCCGTCACTAACCTTACCAAGATCTTTCATCCCACTTTTCTCCCAAACAATTCGAAACTAAAACGTAGATACAAGCGAAACAACACGCTGTATACGGCCACAAAATTCGTCTAAGAAAACGTAGGCCGGGCCCGAGCAATTTATCACGACTCAAGTTATATTAATGTGGATAAATGGGGCGTAGGGGGGCTGTGGGGGAAGGTAAGGGGTTCGGTGGTAAGGAGGGGAACGTCTTGGCGATTGGTTTTTTGGGTACGTGTGAGCGAGGTTTTAAAGATGGATGGTTTTGCTGAGTGTTGAGTTCTTGTGAGGACTTCGGGTTGAGTTGTAATTGGCTGTTAGATTCAAATTCACTTATTTGGTTATGAGAATTGGCAAGGTCTATATGATTGAAAAGAATATGGACTTAGAATCTTTTTCTGTATAGGACTTGTTGAAAGGTGAATGTAGTTTTCTGTGTTTTAAAATCGTAATTATTATAATGTGAATGAAGTTCCTCCCAACACAAGCGAATTAAGCTTACCTGGTGGGGGTTCACAAGAATACTAGTAAATTTTATTTGCTAATAATTAGTAAGCTTTTTTTAATATTATGTTTACTACGTTAGTATTAGTTTAGTGGAAAGCGTTTGCAATCTTCCACTGCGAAGTCATGAGGTCGATTGCCGAGTCGGGTAAAATTTTTATTTTTATTTTTTTCTATTAGGAAATTGTCGATAGCAGCACGGAGTTTGAATTTTGCCAGGTGGATGGCAATTTGCTCACTTCCCTCACATAATGGGACCTAAATATGAAAGGTGAAATTTGGATTGGGAATATACGTCTCAGCCACGACCTTCTGGATAATAATATAAGCGTGACGTATATGTTATCTTTTTGGTAAGGAATAAACTCTACGATTTGTAGTAAATTTTTAAATAATATTTTATAGAGCGTTAGTAAAGGTAATATTTTGCATTTTATAACTAAAATCTTAGTTGTATAACACTGAGAACAGCAGACGAATCACAAGATTTAGTTCAAAGAGTGGGGTGTTTAATTGTGCTTGAAAACGCTTAACGACGCTCTTATCTTTGCTCATACTTAGTGTGTATGTGCTTTATATTATGTCATGTCTTATGTGTCATCGCTTGACTATTATCCCTATAATACAAAGTCTTTCACCATATTCTTTGAGTAACGTTAATTGTGATTGAAAATGGGCGATAAGCCTTATAAATATTCCAACTATAAAATAGCCTTTTCAATATTCATATCAGACGAAGCTTAGGAGCAAAATCTGTCAAAATAGGAGAAATCTGCAAAAAATCGTCGCTTAGTCAACAAAACTCAGGCTGAAAAATAGTCATATAGAGTTTCATACCTCATTTATTAAATGAAATGCCACATAGCTATTTTCAACTTACGTGGTATTGACGTATAAGCAATCGGAATTACAAGATTTAGTCCAGAGAGTGGGTGGGTGGGTGTTTAATTGTGCTTGAAAACGCTTAACGACGCTCTTATCTTTGCTTATACTTAGTGTGTATGTACTTTATGTTATGTCATGTCTTATGTGTCATCGCTTGACCTACTTTATTATCCGTATAAAACAAATTGCTCCGCCATATTCTAAGAGTAACGTTTATAAAATAAGAATGAAATTGTCAAATGTCGTCAAATGGGCGATAAGTTTATAAAACTTCGATCTAGGAGGAGCCATATGGAGTTTCATATCTCATTTATTAAATGAAGTGCCACGTCTAATTCGTTCTTCCACCGTATAGTTAAAAAAACAAACGAATATGTTAGAAAGGAAGATTTGGACATATTTAATGACCACACTCAGTTTCGCAATTTAATAACGAAACAATTTTTCGATCCGTAGTAAAGATAATTTATTTTAATTTTAATTTATTGTATCCTATCAACATATTAATTATTAATATATGTGTGAATTATTTAGATCATGTTATTTATTTTTAATATGTAAGTTTCGAACTTAGCCATACATATAATCGGAAACTATCAATTGGCTTACGTTGTTATCTCTATAAGTTATTTTAATGTTTGTCCTAAAAGCTGTGTGTTTCCCAAAAAATAAATAAATAAATAGCTATTTTTAACTTACGTGGTATTGTTGTATAAGCGACGAAATGTTACATTACAAGCGAACATTGATGTCGATGATTAAATTGTGCCTGAAAACACTTAACGACGCGTTTATCTTTGATTATACCAAGTTCTTCTTCTTCTCTTCTTCGTCGTGTCGATGGCTGAGTCAAATTTTATTTTGACTTGCCATCGTGGTGAAAGGATTAGTCAATTCGCTTTGGAGAGCTCGCGAATTGCCCAGGGTGCGCCGGACGTAGGGAATCGTTGTGTACGTCACTCGGGGAGGCTCCCTACATGCACCCTTACCTAGTGTATGTACTTTATATTATGTCATGTCTTATGTGCTCTAACTTGACCTTCTATATTATCCTTATAAAACAAATCCTCCGCCAAATCCTTTTCGAAACGTTTGATTGACGTTTTGTTAGAGAAAATGGCATTAACCCAATTACACCACTGTAACTATAGTTCAGCCAACGAAACGAGATAATTTTCATGATTTACAATTAAAAACCCAATTCACAGGCCATAAAGTTTAATTTCTATTGCAATTGAGATTGTTTAGGACATTTTTAACAGTTTTTATTATTCGAAAATCAACTTACATAACAAAGCAATATAATTTATATTCGTGTGATTTGTAATAACATAAATTTATCTTGTTTCGTTGGCTTTAGTATACATACATACATCCATATATAACATCACGCCTATATTACCCAGAAGGGTGTGGCAGAGGTGTACAACACCCACATTTCACCTTTTATGATTAGGTCTCATAGGATAGGGAGTGAGCCTATCGCCATCCACCAGGCACAATTTCCTGACAGAAAGTTTACAAATCATTTTTACTTTGCCCGACCCGGGAATCGAAATCGAGACCTCGCGTTGAGAGGCGCTAACCACTAGACAGAAAAATTGTACGAAAACATCCTTTAATTGTGACCTGATTTAAATAATCTTTTAGTTCAATAATACCTACATAGAATTTCCTTGTTGAAACATGATATTTTTCCTATAACGAACCTATTACACTGTTGATCTAAGTTATTCCTACTTAGATAACAATAGCGTAATAAATATTAAACCTGTCAATACGCGTATATAGAGGGTAGTTATCTGTTAGATATTATATAAACGCCTCAGGGTGGCGAGGCGAGGAATTTTATGGAGCTTTCTCACTGGGTGGGAAATGTCGCTGCGAGTTTTAGAGGTACTTATCAATGAAAGGGCATGACACATTAACAAAATAATCTTTGTGTAAACAAGTCCAATGATAGCGAGCGGGTGGACTGTATGACGGGCGAATTATAAAATGAGGCAATGGTAGTTTTGTATACTTTTTTTATTTGCAAATCTTAAAATACTAGAACAGACCAAAAACAGAGCGCAGTGACACAGTACCAATTGTCAAGTAAAGAAAATAATATTTATTGAGGCAAAAATTACTAATTAGATAAAATAATATAGTTTGTCAAGTATTTCCCATATAATTTACGAATTTGAAAACAAAGTGTAAAACGTACCTTGCAACAATACCTATGCATAAACATTAAATTCGTTTCTTCTTTTTTTAAACAGAATTCTTCGTAACAATTTGACGCACATGACGAGTTTGAATTTATGTAGTTAGGTACAGTTATTAGCTATCTTTTAAGTACATACGTACTTAAAAGATAGCTAATAAAATCTAACATCTAAATTGTTAATTACTTTTAAATACTTTTTTATTTTAGAGATAACTTAGACTCTTTATTGTCAGTAGATGAAGAAATTCTAAGAACTTCGCATCAAAATAGTTGAAGTTCTGACTAGAATAACAGCTGCGACTCCTGAGATAGTGTATATACCCTCTAAGATTCGCCGTAATGAGCCCCGGCACAACTTTCTGCAGAGCCGCGAAAGTAGCACGGAAAACTTTAACAGCGTCTTCGGAATATACAGCGGCCGAACGCTCTTGATGCTTGCCGGTAATTTATTGCTTCTTTAGCTATATTATTATATGCATAAAAGGAGCCTCCCCGAGTGACGTAAAAAAAGAAGTAAAATCAAAAATAAATAAAAATATATTTATTCTCCCAAACAATTAAAATACAAATATAAATAATAGCAACAATAAAACTTATTTCTAGTGTATCTTAGGGGCTATACAAAAAACTGTAATTGTGAGACTGGTGCCTAAACTAGATACAACAGTTTGTATCTGTATTTATAGGTCACCAGGAAACCCACGCAACCAGTAAACACGAGTAAGAACGAGTACATTATATTACTATTTGTTATATAAACAAAAAGAAACAAACTACAAACTACACTATGGATTAACTACAATTTTATTGATTAGGACGTAGGAGTTAAATTAGAACCTCGAGCAAATACTCTGTTTCATCGTAATTCAGATGCTGCAACCAATTTGTAAGCATTTTTTTGCATTCATCTAGATTTAGTGTACAGGCTTATGCTTCTATTAGCTCTATTGTGAAGTCTTGGACCCAGAACGTAACACTGGCGAGCCGCGAACGAAGTTCTATGCGTAACCGGCTCGCATATCGCGTGCTTTCTACGGGCTAAGGTGTAGGCGATAGGATCATACTCAAGACTTGTATGAGTATGGTAAATTGCTTTAAGCATAAAAAGTTGACGAACTGTCAGGACTTTGTAATTACGATATAGTTGGTCGGTCGGGTATCTAAAGGGCTTCCTATTTATCACCTTAATTACAGCCCTTTGTGCTCTTTCCAGTGGTAGCAGAGTCGTTTTCCGTCCGGCGCACCCTGGACACCTAGATTTCGCTAACGCAGGGTCTAGATGACCAATTCTTTCACCACAATGGTACAAAGTAGTCCTCCCAGGACAATAAAGCTTTGACCATTGAAACGAATAGAAGAAGAAGCTATGTATTAATAACTTAGAAATAATTATTGTGAATATGAATAAACATTATATCATTTAGCGTGTTAAAGAAAGATAAGACATTAAAGTGATGGGAATGGTATTAGACAATCGACTACAAAAAAAATCGGCAGCAATTCATGATAATTGCCTTAATGGTTTAGTGGTTATCGTGTGCACCTCTCACTGTAAGGTCTCGGGTTCGATTCCCGGCAAAGTGTTATTTGTAAAAGTTTCCGTCAGAAATACACAATAGCAGCTGGAAGTTTGAATTGTGGCTGGTAGATGGCGATAGGCTCACCTCCTATCCCTTGGGACTTAAATATAACAGGTGAAGTGTGGGTGTTGTACACCTCTGCCACATTCTTCTGGTTAATATAGTATATATATGATATTCAATTTGAGGGTAGTTAGCTTATGCAAGGTGTGTTAATTTTAAGGGACACCTACACTTAAGATGAATTTTTGAAATTCAAATTTTGAAAATTCATCTCCCCAGGGGGGAAATTAAGGGAAGTTTTTCAATTTTGTAGGCAATACAAGTAAATATTGAATTCTATTCTATAGTTACTATAAAAGACGTATTTTTTTAAGTGTTCCATCCACAAACTAAAGTGACATGATAGTACTTCAACAAAGAGTTTTTTTTAACAATACCTATCTCTCCCTGTGACCTTAACACGATAGTCTTACAAAAGTAGCACAATGGCTCCCCTTGCAACTACTCGCAAGTCGCACAACCCTTTCTCACGCGCTGACCACTGTCCAGAGCCGCCTCATCAAAACTACCTCGCTATTGTTAGGGTAAAACTGTTCTAAGATATAAACGATATTTTTCAGTTTGTAAATTAAAAACTAATATACAATAGCCGAGTGGGAGACCGCAGGACTGCAAAGATAAAGGTCTCGGGTTCGAACCCACGGCACACACCTCTCGTCTTTTTGAAGATATGTGTGTATTTATCATATAAATTATCGCTCGCTAACGGTGAAGGAAAACATCGTGAGGAAACCCACATGCCTGAGGGTGCCTAATAAGTGCTCGAGGATGTGTGAAGTCCATCAATCCGCACTTGGCCAGCGTGGTGGACTATGGCCTAACCCATCTCATCATGAGAAGAGGCCCGAGCCCAGCAGTGGGACATGTATTACATACAGGGCAGCTATTATATTATATTATTATAAATTAATGACTACCATCTCATTGTTATAGATTGGACTCTCAACTGGCTAATGATTACATTTACAACAATACATTTTGCAATAAAATAGTTCAATCATTATCATCATCATAATCATCCAAAGCTGAATAAAGGCCTCACTGAACATGACAAAAAAAAGACTGTATCAATATACTGTCTTTTTTTTAGCTTGCATTGTTTTACTGCTGGGCATGGCCTTCAGCTAACGTTTTCAGTCCTCTCCATCTCCTGCAGTTTCCCACCAGTTGTGGTTGTAGGCATCTACATCGTCCCAAGGTCTACCCCGACGACGGTGTCCTTCTTGGGGCATCGATTGTGTGCCCAACTCTCTGAATGCATACGTGAAACATGTCCCGCCCAGTCCCACTTAAGCTTAGCACACTTACTGCCCAAGTCAAAACATTCAAAAATGTAATACACAAAAAACAATGTCGTGACAATGAATCTTACAAAATTAGCACACTGCGCTAGCTTCCTCATATAGTCAATCCGTACCCACGTACTGACCACTGATGTCGATTACTCTCTTGTGCCAAATATACCCTTTTTTATACTGGGAAATGCCTGACGCATACCACTGATCCGGGCAGAGTCAGTGGTTATGTCCGAGTTGCACGGACTAAAACCCAGTGTGTTCCGTCAACAAGACTTTGCCGGGGTGCCAGGTATCGGTGGCGCATAGACGCTGACACCCACGAGACTCAGCCGCTGTGCAACATGGCAACCCGTCATTTTGGAAAGCCTAACCCTCCTCCTTCGTGAAAGGCGCGCGCGGAACACATCACGCCACCTTCTCGGGCCTGTTTCTGTTCAGGCGACAGACTGGTGTCAAATATATATTGAAATATTTCTTAAAACTGCCTATTTCCCCTATACGTGCCACCAAATAGCAACAGTGTAGATTTCTGACTATGTTTCCAGCGGAAAAGTTAGGCCCGAAATTACTGGCACGAGAAGCATAATAGTGTGATATTTTTAAAATTTCTAATTTTACAAGCATCATGCCTGACAAGATCCAAAATAAATACAATAATTGAAAAAATTAAGATCGCTATCTATTAAAATGTCCATCCTAAGGTTGCCTGGAAGAAATCGCTTTATGCGATTAAATAAAATTACATTTGTACATTTTTCTGTTACTTTCCTTTTTTGTTACTTCTTAAGATTTTTATGTGAAATTATGTACAAATAAAGTATTTTCTATCTATTTATCTAATTATAGTAAAAAAAGTAAAGTAATTAATAAAGTATAAATTATTAAAGTACTCTATCTGAAACTATGCATGACCTTACCATAAACTTTCAAATTAGCTCACTGGCTTCCCCTTATAGCCAACCCTTTCCCACGCGGTGACCACTGTCCGGTACCGTCTTGGGTCAACACCATTGTTATGTTAAACCTGTTAAGAAATAAGTGATATTTCTAGAAAAACCTGTTTTCATTCCCACAATGTTGTGTTTTGTCTCTTATGGTAATAAGGGTTGACCTGAATGACCAGTGGGTTTAAATTCTTTGTTATTACATTTTCAAGACGTTATTATTCTACCTCGAATCACTTTTGCTAGCTTTTTCTTTCAATTTAAAAACTATGACTCTCTTATGCAACGAATGTCGCAATATATTCAAACTTGAAACCATATACTGCCTTGCGTATCCGTTGTCCTAGGTGAGTGATGTAACGCAACGGCATGATAAGCGACGTGATTCATACAAAACACTTATCGCGTTACGTCAGTCTTGGTTAGTCTTTTTATTGGGTACATGTATTTATTTGTAAGAGGAGCTCGAGGCTATGTTGAAGCCGCGCGAACCGATCGATCTTGTAGATTAAGCAATGATTACCGCGCTCGGCCGTGACCATCTTTAACGTAACAAGTTTTCCTCCGTGCCTCTGAGCTAACGTGTTCTCCGAAGCAGGCAAACACGTTATGTCGTCAGCGTGCAGTCGCCGTTCCTGGTTGCCATTTAAACATCTATGTCAGTCGTTACCGGTAGTCAGAAGCCAGAAATCACCTCGTAATGGGTTGTGGTGGTCAGATGGCAGTCGATATTAAATGAAATCCAATGTAATTGGGAAAACAATGTAATTCGCTCATATTGTTCACTTTCTTTTTTTTTATTTATAGATAGATAGATAGAGAAAACTTTATTTGCACATCAAATTCGTAAAAAACATATAAAGAAATAGGTACTTAAAACTATAATGTACAAAGGGCGGCCTTATCGCTTGACGCGATCTCTTCCAGGCAACCTTAGGATGGACATAATAGAATGGATATTTAAGGTAGTTTATTGCATTGGATTTGTTGTTACTTTTTCTTTTTAATTTTGCTCAAGGCTTGTCAAGATTAAAGACTAAAATAAAAATAAATAAATAATTAAAATACTAAATAGTACATTCTTATGTTTTCATTTTATATTTTTTTATTCTAATGTATAAATGTAACAATGTTTCAACATAATTATATACATTAATGTAACACAGAGTACCTACTACTCCACGACTGAACGCTGTCTCCCAAAATACAAGTAATAGCTTAGTTTGGGAATCAGTAGCAGTACTTTTTGCTTCAAACATGTTCTAGTGTCATACCTTACGCAAACATTGTTGTGATTAATTTGAGTCAATAAATGCTTTTTTTTTTAAGACTCGGCAGTTGATGATGTAATTTCTTTTTTGATATTGTTTTCCTTTCTCGGCACGCTACGTTGCTTGCGACAATACTTGCTTTCGCTAACATGTTTTTCGAAGCACATATTCAACGAAGTATAATCTAGGATTGTTATTATTCTTTAATCTTTCAATTCTAAACAAATGCCCCAAATTACGTAACCTCAAGTATCAATTCCGCGTCACCTGACTACACCCCGCTCGAGATAAATTTTGGAGCGTCAGTGAAATTTTAATAACTAATTTTCTTGTAGGACTTGTGAAGCGCTGCTCTGCAACCGAAAATATACAGAGAATAACATATGTATATGATGTATACATAAAATTAACATTTTGAGCATTATTATGGCAAAGGGTAAGGAAGATTTTTGTTTGCTTGTCTTAAGTGAGGGGTGAGAGGATCGATGATCTTTACGTCTTTGATATAGCTCGTTATTTATAGATTACCAGCTTTTGCCCGCGAGGAGTTAGTTATATTAAGAAGTAGCTGCTCCCGCGTTAAACGTTACTGCCCCGCTTTCATTGAGTTCAGCGTAATGTTAAATATCAAAAATTCTTCATGGATAATTGAACTATCAAACACAAAAAGAAATATTAAAATCCGATCATTATTTTCTGAGATTAGCGCTAACAAACAAACAAACTTACTTTCACGCACGGTTTCGTCTGCGTTGTAGGTACATCAAATATAAAGTGAACCTGCATATAAATTTGTATTAAAATCGGCTTAGCCGTTTAGAAGATAAGCCAATACAAACAGACAGACAGTCAAACAAAAAAATTAAAACTGTTTTTTAGGCATAGGTATCGTGCAAATAACTATATAAACTAAAAAAAACATTGTTATTTCGACATTAAAAGCAGACACTTCTGAAGTCTACCAATCCGCACTTGGCCAGCGTAGTGGACTATGGTCTAACCCTTTTCATCATGAGAAGAGGCCCGAGCCCAGCAGTGGGACACGTATTAGATACAGGGCTGCTAATATTATTATTCTCTCCTTAAAAAAAGATTGCCTGCCCCATCGAGGTGAAGTTAACTTCTTTATTAATCGTATTAATGTTCTCACCTGATATCAATTTATACATAAAGGTTTTAACTGTAGAGACTACTCATCAACAATAAAATTTTAGATCCACAGATAACTAAATGCTTAAAAATATAATATATCAATAATAAGTTTACAATCATAGAAATTACTTTATACGTCAATGTTTACAATACATATTTTTACTCTCAATTTACTGGTGGTAGAGCTCTTGTGAATGAGTTTGAGGGCGGCAGCATCATCGTCTCACCTTTAACCTGCCGCCAAATAGTAGTGCTTCCATTAATGTGTTCCGGTTAGGTGGTGAGATCAGGCCCTGAAATGACTGGCACATGAGGCGTAACACCGTAGTCCTCAGCTGCAGCGACGCATCTATAATCTGCTTTTGTGGATTGTTGATGTCCATGGGCTGTACTCCACTTACCATCAGGTAGACTACAGGTTCGTTCGCTGTGGGCGTAGTATAAAAAAAAAATTACATTATTTGTTAAGCCTGCTGTTTTGTCAATCTTGACATATTTTAATCACCTTCGAAAAACACACAACTAAAATAATTACCTTAATACTAATTATAAATCAATTAAAAACTTACACTCTCATGGATACGAATTTAAAGCCAGCAGATATACAAAACCAGAAAACGTTGACACTTCTCAACCCTTACAGCTTATAGAAAATAAGTACTTTTATTGTGTGTCGGAGTTTAGAGAGGGGTCAAGGTGGGTTGGTCGGTTCGCAAATTGCCTTAAAGCGGGTAGGAGGGGGCGGGGGGAGGAAAAGCGTGAAAATTACACAAGAAAATTTCGCCATTCAGCATCTTTGTGTTTTCCTTCAAGATGGCGGTCGTTCGGGACGCTGGATGGAGATAAAGGCGTATGTATTAGGTATGTGGATAATATTTTTGTTAGGTAGTTTATGTTAAAGCAGAAGTTTTTTTTTTTATATATATATTTGAAAGGTCGCTTTTGAAGTCTGTATTCTCTGTGTGGGTAATCTTAGAGATATTTCTTTTTGTCATTTTGGTTGTTATCATTTATTTTAAAATTAGGTTAAAACATACATATATATATATATATATATATATATATATATCAACACCCACATTTTTTCACCTGTTAGGTCCAATGGGATAGGGGGTGAGCCCATAACAATTCCAACTCCGTGCTGCTATTATGAATTTCCTGACGGAAAGTTCACAAATAACACTTTGCCCAACCCGGGAGTTGAACCTGATACCTGGCGGTGAGAGGTACATACGCTAACCTAGTACCGCTAAACTAGACCATCGAGGCAGCCATTATTAGGTTTAAATGTTAATTTAACCTACATCTAAATTGCTAACTCTACAAGAAGACATTTTAAGTACAATTCTGTCAAAACGTTGCCAGGTGCAATGTTTGCAAACTTCCTAAAACCGTACAGCAAGTACTTGCAGGCCAATAAATTATAATATTGCTTTATTTTTAGTAATTATTTTGTTTTAGATTCTTTATTTACTAATAGATAATATTATTTATATTTATATATTTTTATATTAATAAAACCCACTGAAGAACCTGATCTTGAGAGAAAGGTCTTAGTAAACCATAGCGATATCCATTTGTGTGTGCCTCGTAAAAACTAGAAACACACACAAAATTCACAAATCTTAGCAATTTGTATCGCTATAACAAGAGATTCTTGCTGAACGTCTGTAATACAAGAAACTACACAATTACGTCAGCTATACGACAATCCGCACACACGCCATTCTGCACGACCGCCGCAGCAGGAAGTCGGCACAATGGCTGTGCTCAGCTTCTTTGATCATCATTTTAATTAACGCCAGCTCTACTACTTATATATTGTATTCCTTCATTAAACTATTGTTTTACAGTCTGCTAGATATACCCTCGGGTTTGTTCCAATTCTGTCAGGATAATGTATTTGTTACATCGACACACGCCGAAAAACAGTCCAGAAATGTCTTGTTATTGCCGCGATGGTCTAGTGGTTAGGGTATGCGCCTGTCTCCGCTAGGTCTCGGGTTCGATTCCCGGGTCGGTTTGTGAACTTTCTGTCAGGCAATTCACAATAGCGGCGCGTTCAGTTGGAATTGTGCCCGGTGAATGGCTATAGGCTCACCCCCCATTCCATAGGACCTAAACATAATAGGTGAAATGTGGGTGTTGGACATCTCTGCCACACCCTTCTGGGTAGTACAGGCGTGATATTATGTTAAGTTGTGTATGTGTAATTGTTATACTTTTTAACTAGTTTCTACTCATTCCGCCCGCTTGGTTTGTCGATAAAATAGTAGCTTATGCACTTTGATTCAGTGTTTAAGTTGTGTAGGTATAACAGACAGAATTTAATTCAAATAAAAGTACACGTGTTCCAATCTGTTCATTTTTAAAAAGAAGCCGAACACCTGCGTGCTCTGAAAAGCCGAAAAATAAAAACTAGAAAATCTAGTTCGAATTTCAAAAGCCGAATAGAATCCCTTTTTAAATTTTCGAATAAAGAACAAAATAACACGAAAATCAAGTTCCTAATTTGTATCTATTTGAAAAACCGGTTCTCTTTTCAAAAATACGCGTTTTATCAGTTGGTACTATACTCAACCCTTCGAAATTCAAACCAAATGGTAAACTAGTAGAGATGGGTCGTACTCGTTAAAACACGTACTGAGTCTTACGAGTACGAGTACGTGTAAATACTTGTTCCAAAGACTAGCTCCACGAGTATTTAGAAGTACGCGTTCGTTGTCACCAAATAAAAACTTATTACACTGGTTACTACCGAGTTTTCATTAGAATTATCACTATTTAGGTATTGATTTAATCGAAATGGTTAAGATTAAAGTAGGTATTTTATATTTTTTGAAAACTTCCCTACATACTTTTACAGGCTTAGGACTGTCAGCTTTTAAATCAGAGAATATTATGATATTAGTATTTACCGATATTTTAGCAAAGAAAAAACGTGTTATTAAATTAAATATAATATTAAATATTGTAATACAAAAACAAAAAACTAAGCTAAACTGTTCACAAATATTTCCACCACCTTCAGTACAAAGTTATTATTCTTGAAATTTAACACACAACTATAGTTAATAGAAATCAGCTATTATTTTTATTATAGTAGTAAGATAGACACAAATTATCATAACAATTCGCGCGCTTGTCAAACTTGGTCAAACAATTTGAATCAGAAAGAAATTCATATCCAAGCCGTAAATTGAACTTATTTTGGCATGAAAGTTAATCCATCCCGTTTTAATCAATAGAATTTATGACTGTCTATCCCTTTCTAACCGATAATGTCTTAAATTCCATTAATTCCCAGTTGCGATAAAAAGTAAACAAATCTTTGAGTATTTTATTATCGAAAACTTAAAATAAAAATATTAATTGCTGTCATATTAACGTGTTTCATAAATATAATTAGAACGTAAATATGTTTTTTAGATATTATCTATCCTAACATTTTTTTAAGACGAATAAAGTTTTAAAAGTCAATAAAAGTTTTTTCCATCTTGTACCTAACGACAGAGAAAGAAAAATGGAACGTAATTGCTTAAGATAAGGCTTATTATCATTTGGCATTGAATATACGCGTTCGGCATTCATTTGTATGAGTGAAATGATTTCACTCACACAAATGCACGACGAGCGCGTCTCGGAACGCGTCTTGAACGGTTGCGAGTATTTCGAATAAAAAGTGTCTTATTACGTACAGCATAAAGCTGATTTTCATTTGGCATTTGTAAGCATGTCACTCACACACGCGAACGGCGAACGCGTACTCGTCTACTCGATGTACTTCTCTTTGGTGCCTACGTTTGGTACTTCTAAATACTCGAAACGCGTTCGTACGTTGAAGACATACTAGGTCCTCATACTTCTTTGATAAAACCTGGTTTTAAAACCTATTCCAGTATTTACGCCTCACCTCTATAAACTAGTTGAGCGGCCATTTGGTCAATTTTACCAGTTTTTTAACAATGAAAAATAAAGAGTAAAGAAACAGGTTTTTTGATCGGTATTATTGATTTTAATGGAACGCATTTGATATTAAATTGGTAACCAGTTCTCGTTTATTGGATTTATAAGTACTTATAAGGCGTGTTGTATTCTTTGTAGTATTACGGTCTTTGTGTGTTGTGTAATGAATTATACAAATATTTTCTAAAAAAAACTGACTTCAACTACAATAATTTTAGACTTATATGGTTTTCTCATGGGTTCCATTGTCAGAACTGGACCAAATTAAAATAACACCACACGGAAAGCACCAGCTTTCAAATAAAAAATCATTAAAATCGCTTTGCCCAGTCGAAAGTTATGTCTCGCTATAATCGCTTTGTTTTTAACCGACTTTAAAAAAAGGAAAAAGGGAGGTTCTCAATTCGTTTGTCTTGTTTTTAGGGTTCCGTACCTCAAAAGGTAAAAACGGAACCCTTATAGGATCACTTTGTTGTCCGTCTGTCTGTCTGTCTGTCTGTCTGTCTGTCTGTCTGTCAAGACCTTTTTTCTCAGGAACGCGTGGAGGTATCAAGCTGAAATTCATATCAAATACTCAAGTCTATGGTCTCTTGGAGCTGTGAAAAAATCAAACTTCTAAGTCAACGCGATCAAAAGATACTCCCGTTTATGCCGCAAATTTTCGACACTCGCAAGGGAATCAAAACCTACAGGGTACTTCCCGTGAACTCAGAATCTTGAAATTTGGTACGAAGCAACGTCTTATAACACAGATAAAGGAAAAATTGCGAAAAGCATAAATTTTTATTTACATCATATAATAAAAATATTTTTAATAATTTTAAACTTATTACCCCTTTACTCATGAACGCGTAGTGGTATTATATTGAAATTCTTAACAAATACTCAAGTCTATAATATCTTTAAGCTGTAACAAAATCAAACTTCTACGTCAACGCAATCAAAAGATACAGCAATTAAAGCCGCATATTTTGAAACTCGCAACTACTCGCAAGGGAATCAAAACCTAAAGGATACTTCCAGACGACCTGGAATCTTGAAATTTGGCATGAAGCAACGTCATAAAGTACACATATAGGAAAAATTCCGAAAATCTTAAATTTTTAGTTACATCGCATAGTATATTTTTTTTAATAATCATAAACTTACTAGCTGACCCAGCAAACGTTGTTCAGCGATTAAAAAAAAAAACAGATGTTGGCCGATTCTCAGACCTACCCGATATGCACACAAAATTTCATGCAAATCGGTTCAGCCGTTTCGGAGGAGTTTGGAAACAAACACCGCAACACGAGAATTTTATATATTAGACTTGCTGACCCAGCAAACGTTGTTATGCGATTAACAATTTCCACATTGTTATGTTATGGATTTCATTTAGCAATAAAAATACCATAACTTTTACTTATATACCTACAGGTTTGTACGGAACCCTCGGTGCGCGAGTCTGACTCGCACTTGGCCGGTTTTTTTATGTTTGTTACCTCATAGCTTTCGACTGGGTGAAGCGATTTTAATGATTATGGCGTGTGGTCCTATTTCAATTTGGTCCAGTTCTGACAATGGCACCTATGAGAAAACCATATAAAAGTCTAAAATTATTGTAATTGATATCGGTTATTTTTTGGAAATTATGTACTACTACGTATGTTAGTAGAATCTCATCAAAAACCGGCTCAACCCTAAAAAACAACTATCGAACGCTATCCGAACAAAATCAGTGATACAAAAGGCGGGAGGCAACTTACCCCTACAAAGGCTGGGCAAATAAGCCATTAAAAGCGTAGTGACGGCACTCGGCTATAAAATCTGTGCTTCTTGCCCCCTCCCGACCCCCCAAGGGGGCCCCCCACGCGATAAACTGCTTTTATGCCGTTCCGTAGTATAATTAAAATGGTATGACATTTTCTGAAGCAAGATAAAATATCTTAGACGGTGAGGGTGAATGTTTTAGTTCTGTTTGTGACTTTGTTAAGGTAATTTTTTTATATACGATATGTACGAGAAAAACGATTGTTGTTATTTTTATTGTAAGTAGAAACTATAGCCTATTTGACGACCGGATGGTGGAGTGGGTAGTGTACCTGCCTGTGACGCCGAGGTCACTGGTTCGATTCACGCTTAAGACAAATCTTTGTGTGCATGAACATGGGGGTTTGTCTTCGTCTGGGTGTTTCGATGTATAATAAGTATGTATTCTTCTTCTTCTTCTTCGTCGTGTCAATGGCTGAGTCAAATTTTATTTTGACTTGCCATCGTGGTGAAAGGATTAGCCAATTCGCTTTGGAGAACTCGCGAATTGCCCAAGGTGCGCCGGACGTAGGCAATCGTTGTGTACGTCACTCGGGGAGGCTCAGTCAGTATGTATTTACAATTATATATATATATATATATATATATATATATAAATATGTATTCTGTAGCAGTGATTCTAGTACCCATAGTAAAAGCTCTGCTTAGTTTGTGACTAGATGGCGATGTGTGTAAGTTGTGAGATATTATTGTATTATTATATTCTTCTGCGTGCGGTTCCACCCACGTGTAATGTCGATAAAAAATGGCCTAAGTCCTTCCTCAAGTCGTGAACTATTTCCTTGCTGATATAAATATTAAGAACAGTTCAGTAAGTCAACAACCCCGCGACACAGGAGCTATTCCTAGTGCGGGCGTGGTTTAAAAATAATAAAAAACATGATTTTTATATATTAGATTAGACTAGCATAGATTCAACCACGAAATAATATCCTAGAAACCAACGTCTCTCTTACGTTCACTTGGCCAGCAAGTTACGCCTGTCTTTGGACCATTATAATAACTTGCAGGTGATAATGTGGTACCCTTTCCATTGGCACTGGAGGGTTACCGCAATGACACGTCGTAATGGTTATGCTTTTTGAACGTCAATGCTGGTTTCTGTTGGTATTTATGGATAGGGTAGCATTTAGATGGTCAAATTCATAGACAATAGACAAGAGTTCCTCTCGAAATATCTGTTAAAGAGACGGGCACCTCTTTGGCAGGTATTTTATGTTTTTATGTATATCTGATTTAGTTACAGGTATAGCAGTAACTAAATAGGTTGACAGGTCGCAAAATGCACTGTCTCAGTCACTCGTGTCAGATTCACGTTTTAAGTATATCTTGGTCTCACTTACGCGAGCCGCCTAGAAGTTTGAAGTTTGGTATAACTTTGACTAATGATTGATTGTACATTACTTACCGGTCATTAAGGTTGAAACGATGGACAACTATGATCGGTGAAATTGCAGGTTGTAATCGTTTTTTAACTCGATTTAATTTTTTTCGAGATCAAAATCGAGTTAAAAATCGATCCCTCACATAATGATCGAATGTAGTAGAGAAATATGTTACCCCCAATTTATAAATGGCAATTTATGACTTTGACACTAGTTTCGCATGGCACCAAAAACAAAAAACTACTTTTTTAATGTCTCAAAGCAAACACTAGCATATTCAAAAAAGAACTACATTCGAATTAATTCCGTTTCCCACGCCGAATGAACACAAAATAAAAAAGTTACATGATAAATTCGTAGCGCTACGAAATCCGTAGCAGTTTCGTAGCCACGTATTTACGTAGCCGAAAATAAAATTATACTTTTAAAACTTTATTACTGTGCATTTTTAGAAGCGTGCATTTGGGAACCGTGCATGCATTTTTAGTTGAATGTATATTTTCAACTTTGTTATGTAAAATTTTTGAAGCTGTACTGCAGTGTTGGACTAAAAACTGGAATGTAATGTACATAATTTTGTGAGCTGTGCATGTGCATGTTAGGAAAGTGTTGGGTTAGATAAAAAAGAAACAAATTTTGAGTTTATCAATAAGAGTTATATTTTTCAAATAAAATCTCGTCAAATTTTAGTTTTTAATACTTTTGATTTATTTTGGTTGTTTTATTATTTCTTCCATCTTTGAGCGATTGCGTGTGTGTGTCTTGGGCCGATCCATTTTCTCTTCTTGAAGTCGTAATTTCTGTAAGCAAATTAAATGAAACTTAAATTCAAACAAAGGATAACTTTCGTTAAAAATAAATAATTTTGAATTTGTTTCTTTTAAAAACAAAAAAAAACATAGTATAAATCAATTTACCTCATAAAATTATATGTCGAATAAATATCGTTTGCGGCAAATACTGTCGAGGTTAATCTTTGATCTGCTCCATCGAATGAACCTGAAAAAAAGGACAAACATTTGCATTTTTAAATAATTATGGTTTTCCTTATTTATTTTGTTATATAATTTTGAAAAAAGTGCAGTAAAATGCAGTTATGAAATTAGGTCCAATTTCAGAACGGCATTTTGTCTTATTTTTTAGTTTATCTGCAAGGTCGAAAACTTTTATTAAACTGTTATTTATACATTTACATCAATACAATTCAAAACTACGGATCTTAAAAAAAAAAGTTTCTGCATCAAAGGACTACGATACATTATCCATTGTGCAAGATTTTTTTCTTATGATCACGCTCCTTTTACACACACATACATTTGATCGACTATCTACATCCACATACACTATCGTCACACACATTCACACATTGTCACTAACTTTCACATTTAGAACACAAAGTTGCATTCCAAAAATGCTAAACTAATTCCATAACCTTTATTCATCATCTATCTCAAACATCTTCTAAGACGTGAAATTCCAGAACGACGACAAAGAACACATTCCGAACCTCCACAAAAAGCAGACCGCATAACTATTTCCTTTGCCTAAACTTCATCTCAAATCTATGGTATTAAAACAAAACAGCGAACCGCGAAATAACGCCACAATAGACTCGCCTAATCTTCTAAAATCAATACCTTTTTACCTCTAACCCCCAAAATTTTCAAACTACCCCCCACCCCGTTCAAATTAAACGACAAAGTATTATTTAATTTTCGACGTCTTTTCTCCATTGTAAGGTACGGAGAGAGAAGGCATGAATACCCCGCGTTCTTTGCTAAGACATCTTCTACCCTTTTCTTACTAGACGTAATGTGTGGGAGTGAGCGAGATAGATATACGCAAGACGATCGCGCTCCGTTTTCTTAATGACGTCATATAGATTTATAGATGTGTTGGGGTGGTGTTTCTCCGCCTCGAGGGGTGAAAAGTTTTTACCCCTTTATGAATGCTTCAGCAGGACTTTTTCTATTTGTTTTTATATTCGTGTTTTATTTTCTTTTTAATAAAATAATATTTTAGTTATTTATTTAGCTAGAACAGATTGAACGTTTTATTTCTCTTATTTTTTTGTTGAAAAGATTAATATGCGTAAAATTTATCAGTTAAAAATTTCGACTGAGAAATAAGATAGGTATCAACGTTCTGAATATAGTTTTAGAAAGTTTTATTTTTTAAATTTTCTTTTAGTGCACCTATACTTCACACTCACAGTTTTTGAACTATTATAAAAAAAACCACTATGATCTAAAATTTTATTTACAAAATTAAAAGAGGCACTTAAAAATTCAAGCAAGAACAAATTAATGTGGGTCCGCAACAAAACCGCACCATACATACACATCATAAAACACATCACATAACATCCAAAAAACTAATTACCCATCTCTAATTAAAAAGAAATCGCCACGTTCCAAATTCAAATTACAAGCAGATTCAAATCCATTTATATTCGAGGCCGCAAGCATAAAACGTTTGAGAGCATCGTGCGTTCCAAATTCGAAAAAGCCAATGTAAATCGCCTAATCTTGAGACCGCGCTCATGACGTATGTAAGGCACGTCGCCTCTAACCGAAGTTCAAATTAGGAACGCCCGCCATCTTGGACACACCACAGTGTAAGCAAATCCTATCTCGTTTTCTGTTGTTTTGTGCAGTAGGTAAACAAACCAAAGATCGTTTTTGTATACTGTGTATTGCGAAGGTATGGTAGTTTGTACTAGAATCGAGAGGAATCTTGGCCCCACTAATCCAGCAATTACGCATTTTGATGGCGTTCGTTGGTGCCGCTTTTAATATTCTGTTCCTTGTTTTACGGCTTGGCTTAGCTTACTACTTAGGTAGGCATTAATGTATTTAGTTATTTTAATTGTGATCTTGGAGGTCTTGATATCGCAAGTTGGAAGGTTTATGAATAAAGTAGGGAAACGCGTGGGGAAATAAACGATTGTAAAAGATTTTGAATGGATTTTTTAAAAGGTGGTACTATTACCGTCTTATTTATAGGTAACCTGCTAGTCTCGCCACGTAATTGTAATAATTTTGTTGTGGTTTGACCTTTGAAATGACTGATACTTGAAGTCGTAACGAATTTTGCAATCTTATGTGAGTATTAGTAGGAATTAACTCGTTTTTAATTTGACCTTATTTGATACAGAAAGAAAAAGTCATAACCCTTTTAAAAAAAGAACGCATGACGTCACGACGGGGTGCATGAAAGAAGCCTCCCCGAGTGACGTACACAACGATTCCCTACGTCCGGCGCATCCTGGGTAATTCGCGAGATCTTAAAAGCGAATTGGCTAATCCTTTCACCACGATGGCAAGTCAAAACCTTGACCACCTTACTGACTGTCCAAAATGCCCTACCACCTGCACAAGAGAGGCGCTCATTAACGCCGACGAGAGCGCTATAACAGTGACCCCTTATTGGACCAATCAAATTTGACTCAGCCATCGACACGACGAAGAAGAAGAAGACGTCACTACGGTATTGTAATTTTGATCATCGGCATTTTTTAAAACCTTTCATTTCTCTTCAGAGCTTACAACAGCCACTAAATTGCCATTCACTATATTCTATGCAATCCAAAACACACAAACACTGCAAAACAACTTCAGAAACATCATTAAAATTTTCATATTTTTAACCCTCGTGCCGTAAAACTAATTTATACACAATAAAAGTTGCTGTCTCCAGCGTGGCATTAAAATGGAATACCCATTTGAAACGCCAAAAGGTTCGTAGCGAAGCATAAAATTCTGAGCTCGAAAGACGGCCAACGTTTATTAAAACGCGGGTTTTGCAAAGTTAAAATTAAACATGAAAAACGACGCCACCCTCTCCCTGACTACCTGGGGGGCGACCCGACAACTATGCTCTAGTAATAGGGCTGACGAAAAGGTTTTCGTTTTTTGAGCTTTGAATTTGGAATTATTCGATTTTAAAATGAGATTTTTTTTTTATTTCTTTAGTTATTTGGCGGAGGCCTGGTTATAACTATATCTTAGAATTTCGAATTTTAAAGAGAACATTTTAGTTTAAACGAGTGGTTTTTTTTTTTATTATTAAGTTCACGAACTTTAAGCAATAACTGGTTTAAACGCCCGTAGCGAAGCCGCTAGTAAATAATAGGTATCTATTAGTATCTACTGCATGAAAGGAGTCTCCCCGAGTGACGTACACAACGATTCCCTACGTCCGGCGCACCCTGGGCAATTCGCGAGTTCTCCAAAGCGAATTGGCTAATCCTTTCACCACGATGGCTAGTCAAAATAAAATTTGACTCAGCCATCGAAACGACGAAGAAGAAGAAGTATCTACTTATGTAGTTAACTTATTGTTAATATAAAGATTAACTTATACAGTTATTCTTTACCTCTTTAGTGCTTCTTTACAATGTGTTTTAGTTTTATTTAAGTAATTACAGTTTATATAATAATCTTGCATGTCCTTAGGCAATTCTAAAAATATTTGGTACGATAAATATTACAAAAAATTGGTAGGCTATAAGTTTTCAGACAGGTAAAATTTTTTTGATGGTATGGTCTCGTATTTTTATTGAGGTTTAAAAATGTGTTAGAACATTGGAATACCCATTTGAAACGCCGAAAATTTGCAACGAGGTTTTTGTTTTTTTTTAAATTTCATTTTATGAGACTGAATTTTTAGTTTTTTGGATGATGTAATCATATTTAGTGATTTTTTTAGTAGTTGCTGATGGATACTTGATTAAAATTGTTTTTTTTTTATTTTAGAATTTCGATCATGAAAAGAGTAAGTTTCTATAAATTTGGAATTTCAATAGTAAAAAAATATATATTTCTTTTCGAGCATTAATCAAGTCATTATACTACTCGTTATTCTGTGATAGAAGTAAGTATAAGCTCTTTCAGAAATGTTTTACAGAAAAAATGGTAATATATAAAAAATCATAAATTAATGATTTAAGATTATTTTTATAAGGTTTTCTAAAAATGCTTTGCACCCATTAGGCTGTAGCCTATACACACGGGGTGCAAAACATTTTAAGAACTTCTATTAGTTTATTTGGATATTGTATTTTTACGTCTAGTCTAGATTGTCAACTAAATTGACAACCCAAACTAAAAGTGTATGCCAAAAATTATTATTGTCTATTTTATTGAAATGCACTATTTATATCTATGGTAAAACAATGCATTCAGCTACGTATTACTGTAAATTATTATTACCAAACATGCATAAGCAATCTTACATTGTGTAAAGTGCCAAGATCATGCCATGACAACCAACAAAAAAAAACAAAACCATAAATCACCATCCACCAAAAACCGCGAGGCAGCCCTACAAAATTTTATTTCGCGGCGAAATTTGTAAATTTATGTAAATATTCCGCGTCTTGGGGAGGGGGTGTGGGGGGGTAAGGCGAATCGTTACAAGTTACGTACTATCGCAGTTGTGTTCGTGCCGGCGCGTTTTATGCGCGCTATTTATTTTATAAATATATGGCCCTGTTTATGGGCTGTTATTGTTGGTTTGTATCTTGAGAAATTTTAGTAGATAATGAGACAGGCTTTTGGGATAGTTCGTGAGGGAATACTGTAGTTCGATTTTTGAATGTTTTAGTTAGGTTCTAAATAAAACTTGGCGCAGAAAACACATAAAGTTAGCAGATTCCAATACAACGTGTCATTGGACAGTCTGTTATTTTCATAATGACCAAATAAAAAGACTAAAGAGAATAACCAATACGTTAATTATTAATCTAATATATGGTTTTCTGGCTGTTGGTGTTTGAAAATGCTTAATTCAAATAAAATATCTGTACATAATAGATCGTAAAAACATCCTTATTTGTCATACATTTACGGACACGAGTTTAAATAGAGTGCAAAATATTTTGATGTCTCTTAAGATGGAAAGGCTTGTGAAATAGTTATATAATAAATAAATAATATAACATAACATCACGCCTATATTACCCAGAAGGGTGTGGCAGAGGTGTACAACACCCACCTGTTATGTTTAGGTCGTTAGGAAAGAGGGTGAGCCTGTCGCCATTCACCGAGCACAATTCCAACTCCGTGCTACTATAGTGAATTTTCTGACGGAAAGTTGACAAGTAACACTTTGCCTGACTCGGAAATCCAACCCAAGACCTCACAGTGAGAGGCGCATACATTAACCGCAAGACCATTGAGGCAATCACTATATATATAATTATATATCCTATACTAAAGCCAACGAAACAAGATAAATTTATGTTATTACAAATCACACGAATATAAATTCTATTGATTTGTTATTTAAGTTGATTTTCGTATAATAAAAACTGTTAAAAATGTCCTAAACAATCTCGATTGCAATAGAAATTAAACTTTATAGCCTGTGAATTGGGTTTATAATTGTAAATCCTGAAAATTATCTCGTTTCGCTGTCTGAACTATAGATAATCTTTACATACATACCCTCAAACATCTCAAGCGAAATAAGTTTTTGTCATCCAAATTGATTGAGAATTTAATTCTAAATTGAATTGAAAACTTCAAACGATCGTCTAAGGTTCTCGATCTAACTTCAAATAAGTTTTAATTACTTTTCTTTGATCAAATACATAAACACTCGAAAAGTCCCAAGTTCTTAAGTAAATGAAAATACTTGACGTTTTATAGTTATTTCTAGTAAATAAGTTGAGAATTTCATAAATTTATTCATGTTGAGTTTGTTTGTATTTTGTTTAAAAACTTACAGCTATTTTTGGGATTTAGAATATAGTAAAGATGGTGGCGACTTGGACGCATTTCAGAACGTTTGGCCAGAGATGGCAAATAACAGAAAGACTTGGAAGATGGAGAGGACTTTGTCCAGCAGTGGGACACGCCCAAAGGCCAGTAAAAAAAATGTTACTCCTTGATCTGGGCTTTATTTGTATAGGTATATTTTACCAATACTATTTAGCTTGACTGCACCTCAGCATAATCTTACTTAGGTAGAGCTTAATTAGGTTATTCAGTTTTTTTTATATTTTTTCTTTTATTTTACCACTGAATTATTTGAAATTTTCTAAATAAACCATTTTTTAACTATAGTATCGGCATTGAGAAACACCGGATTTGAGTAAATTATACTACCAGATTTATTTTTTTTAACTATTTCTTAGTATAATTTGCTAAGCATAGCTAAATGCTATTAAAATAATCAAACTCGTTTGTTAAATAGTATTTAATTTTGTATTTTTATTTCAAACACCTTTTGTTATTTTGAAAAAAAGTAACGAATTTTAACCATATAACGTTCCAAATATTTTTTTAATGAATGCGGCATTTTCTATAAAATGCGGCTAATACCAATTATAAGCGCTAGCGAAAACAAATTTGGGCAGTCTTCCAACTAGAGACGATAGCTAAGCAATTTTCTGGCTGGAAAACTTAGCAGAGTACAGAAATTTTATTCTGTAATTATCTCATTAAGATTTATCTAATTAAAGGGTAGAATTTTGCACTGTACTTTAATCGACTCAGGCTGGCATTAACCTAATTTGCTAGCAAATTATAAAAAGGCTGATTTCTACGTTCTTAAATAATGCTGCTTGGTACAAACAAGATGGATTGTCACGATTTTTTTATCAAAATATTATAATAACATAACATAAAATCACGTCTACATTACCCAGAAGCGTATGTTAAAGTCCCATGGGATAGAGGGTGAGCCTATCGCCATCCACCGGACACTATTCTAAGTCCGTGCTGCTATTGACTTTGCCTGACCCGAGAATTGAACCCGAGACTTGGCGGTGAGCGCATACGCTTACCAATAGACTATCGAGGCAGTAATAAGATGATAGAAAACCATATTCTTATTTATAGGAAAAGAGTGTGAGCCAGTGTGTGTAAGCGTGTTTTCTTGTATGTGCCTATAAAATACGTAAGAACCATCACCAAACATCCAATTTGGATCGTGGGCTTTGGAACTTCACTCCATACTTATACATACTTTATTCATAGTATAAACGGGAAAAAAAGAACAAAGAAAAAAGAAACGGCTAGAAACATCCACAAAAGTGAACTTCTGGCCGAGAGGTGTCGTGTTCCGGCGTTTCAGAGGAACGCTACATGACACGGCGCCGCGCGTCGCCGAATCAACGTGTAAAACATTAAAATAATAATAACTAAATGTTATGTATGTTAGTCTAAGGTATTGTATGCCTTTGATGCCTGCAATAAAAAATGATTCGATTTGATAAAGCGTAATTTTGGGTGTTTTATCATGGTGATAGTAAAAAACACCTCCACGATTGGCACACACTAAGCATAGTTCAAATTCTTTGAAAGACAACCTTAAACTTAAAAAAAATAAAAAATAGGAATACTTTGTTTACCATTAACTGATTTAAAACGAAACGCAACTACATTCCAAAATCAACCCTAACGTATCAACTTAAAGCGGCTTTCCGAATAGTAAAAATAAGCGTGCAGTAGTTGCAAGGCTGAATTTGTGTGCATTTACATTTTTGATTTTTATTCAATTTAAAGCTGTGCGGTGAGATTAAACAACACATGGAGTAAAATTATTTAATATTCTTTCTAAAGCCAACTGGCATTATGGTAGTGAAGAGGAACAGGCTGTGATGTTCCTCCACCACAAAGGGAGGATCCTCCGACCAGGCTCGGTGGTATTGCCTGGCCAACGGTAGCGTCTTGGAAGTGGTATATATTATTATGTAGTGGTATCTCTGTGAACACTTCGTTATCGCGATTGAGCGCTCTTTGACACTTTTTTTTTTTTTTTTTTTAATTTAATTTAATGTAATTTGCAAATTGAATTAATGTAATTTGCAAATACAAATTACTAGTATTCTTGTTAACTCCCTACAGCTAAGCTTAATTCGCTTGTGTTAGGAGGAAGTTCACGTCCGTGGTGTAATGGCCAGGATTCGAACCCACGACCTCTCGATCGTAAGACCGATGCCTTATCCATTGCGCCACGGCCGCTTCAGTTCACTTGTGACGTGTGTGTCACTGCTTGACGACATCCGTCATTTATAATACATGTGCGGATACACATGTAGTAATTTTAAAGGAAGTTACTAAGAACTAACTACTTTTTCATGAATAGTCCGTATTTGTCCTTCTTTGAGGGTTTAACTATTGCGTTACCAAATTATATTTAAATGTGTTCATGGTTTAATTCGATTTTGAACCAATACAGATGAACGCATAGATTTTTTTAGTTTTTAATATTTACGAAAATATCAGAGACGTGTTTATAAAATTATAAAAAAAGCAACAATTTTTTTTGAAACCTTTCGTTTTTTTCGACTGTGGTACATAGTAATTTGGCATTATAATATAAAATTTGTTCATGACAGTCATTTTTTTATTAGAAATGTCTATCCTACAGTGTTCGTTCAACAAAAGAGCATATTGTATTATATAATTATAGGAATTTATTGCTTTCAAAAATATTTACGCGATTAAGACCCGTGTCTACAATATATAATTATACAAAAGAGCATAATTAGATAAGATAATTTTTTTAAGGATGTCAATTATATTATTATTATTTGATTGCCATAGTAGCTAAGTAACAAATGTTTTTTTTTCTAAACACAATATTTTTTTTTAAAGGATGCTAAATTTATGATTGCTATTAATAGTAGTTCGGTGCCAAATGTTTTTTTTAACACGAGAATTTTTTTACGTCTTTTAAATTTTTTTTTCGCGATTAAGCCCCGTGTCTACAATATAATTATAATTATGCAAAAGAGCATAATACTTCTCCATTGAGTGTCCTTCTAAAATGAAAATATCAAGTAGGAAAATGTAACTAACACTAGCATGTAAGATTTGTTAACTAACCCAATGAATTTTTGTTGTCCGAAATAAAGAATTTATTTATTATTTATTATTATAATCAGGTAAGACTTTTTTTAAAAATAAGGATTTCAATTATATGATTGCTATAGTAGATAGGTAGCAAATGTTTTTTTAACACAAAAAATGTAATAGATAGCACTGACTTATCATTTCCATAACTTCTTCTAAATATAAATAATCTAAGTATAGGATAACAAGGGGTTGATTGTGTACATAAAACATTGTGATTGCCTTTGACAGTGCGCTGCACGACTGCCAAGTTTTAATAGAAATTTAAATTAGCTTTAGCTCGTTTCTAACGGTCGTGCGCACACAAACACATTATTATACTGCTTATTATATATTTAATATGTTATGCGAGTGTGTGAGGCTGATTAAAGATTGTTCTAGAAGTTAGCATAAGTTAAAATGAGGTATTAGTTGTCGTCTCAAAGATTGACTTTAAAGATTTTAGCTGATACTATAAATAATTTATATGTTACTATTGGCATATGAAAAGTGAATCAGTGATGCCTTTATCATTGGACTCGGGTTCAAAAAACCTTCACCCATTTGGTTATCAACGATAATAACTGCAACCCATGGATTGATTTTTAAACCTGAAAGTATTGAGACTTAACTTTTAGTTGCAATTAAGTACTAGTACAATAGATTTTTGACCTATGACTATAACGAAACAGTAGGCATTATTTCTATTCACGCGTGTCTCTAACCTATTTTCGTTACTTCAGTACCCCACAATAGTAACATTTTAAAAGTGTATCATTCGAAAATCATCTTACATAAAAAATAAAATTTGCATTCAAACGCATTCTATTTTTGAACATTTAAATAATTCAAAATCTAAATTGAATTAACGTAATTGAACAGAATTTGAATTTGGAATGAGACGTTGGTGAAATAATGGCGTCAACTTTTGATTGTCAAACACGAGGCAAGACGGAACTTAAGTTTAGAACGAAATGTTAGGAACAGTGATGTGACTGACGTTTTAGATTTAATTTGGACCGGTGACTTTGTAGTTGTACCTGTGAATAGGTATTTTAGATATGTTTTGAAATATAATATTGTATGTTTTATTGGTTCGAATCGAAGAGGAAGTAAAGCATTATTTTATCAGCGGTTAGCATATATGCGCCTCTCACCGTGAGGTCTCGGGTTCGATGCCCGGGTCGGGCAAAGTGTTATTTGTGAACTTTCCGTAAGGAAATTCATAATAGCAGCACAGAGTTGGAATTGTGCCCGTTGGATGGCGATAAGCTCAGCAATAAATGCCTTTACTATTAAACTATAGATTTACTATTGTTGATGAGATGCTATTTTTAAACAAGTCCGTTTTTCAGAATGCATTATGTTTTGAAATACCTTCTCGTAAGGCTAATCTCATGATTTAAATAATTTATATAGGAGAAAAACTTTTTTGACCAACGAATGAAGATTTTTTTTCTTTTTTACATAGTTTTTTTTCTGCCGTTATTAGTTTCTGTAGTTATTAATTTAATTAAATAATATACACTATCAACAAAAAACCGTGCATAATAATGTTTAACATACTCGAAAAAATAAAAAGACAATGACAAAGAAATTTTTAACCAAAAATAACAATGTGTGTGTCGCATCACTATCACAACTCCAACTAGCTTCGTTGGCTTCGTTCGTGGCAAGTTTTGATAGAATTTTCAATTACCTTGCTTTGTTTCAAGAGTTTCCTGAGCGCCTCTCTAGTGTCGCTACTTCGCAACTTAATGTTTGTCTTTGTACGCGTACCTACGCGGGCGGGGCAAAAATATCACTGGTATTTTTTTTCTACAAGTATTTTTTCCAACAAGTATTTTTTAGATTTAAAATTTTGTTCGTATTCATGTGAAATGAGTTCATTAGAATGCCACTAATTAATTGAAGGGTTACTAAGATAGGCAAAATAAGACACTAAATCAATTTGATATTACTATTAACTTTTGTAGCAGGTTTAAAAAAGGAAGCTGTTATCAATTCGTTTTTTTATATTTTTTGGCACTATTATAATTTAAGATTTTTTTTTTTAACGGTCGAAACATTAAGGACCTTGAGGTCGTACCACTTATAGTCTGTACACTCGTTCACGAAATGCTGGCTTATATTTCGGCCAGCGACTTAGTATCGCAATACAACGCGGTAATGCTGCCAGCATTTTGGGTACGAGGAATTCTGACAGTCCCTTATTAAGTTTAAGGTAAGTTATTAGACTAGTTTAATTAAAGATCTAATGTGTATTTTTTTTTGTATATAAAGTAATTACTTAGCATCTAGACTCTTTTCAATTTAAAATTAGCAAGCATTTTTGTCATTGGCATTGATAAAACGACAGCATAGTGACTATGTTTAGAATCTTTTTTCGAAGTACACACTCGGTAGAATTTTAACAAAATATCTAATAAATATCTATCAAAATATTACAGACCTTTTTACTAAAGGACCCTCCTAGTTGTAGTGTTTTTTTAACAATTTTGAAGTACTAGTTGTGTCTATCCAAAGAGCACTTTTCAGTAATAACTCCTTACTCCTTGTAAGATTTTTGTGGAGTGACATCAAAGTAATATGTTCGTCATACGCCCGAGGCTTGTTATGACAATATTATGCAGACAGCTCATTTGAATTCGGTATGGCGGCAAGATGTCGGATCACACTGTATCTCACGCTTAATTGAATCCTGTAGAACTTGCCTTATTGCTTCTTTTATTGAAGATTTTGCAAAACAATATTGGAAATAAGGCCAGCTTTATTGTTAATGGCAACACTTAAGCGCATGAAGTAAAATAAAAGCGCAAACTGTCAAAATAGATGACAAAAAATATTCAAAATAAGAAAAAGTTTATGCATCAATTACAAATAAAATCAAGTAACGAAGCTGATTGAAATGCGAAAATGCACTGTATTAATCGCTCTCTTTCTTCACGTACTACGAGTTACTGCGACAGATCATTTTTCACATTTTTTAGACAAAATTCCATTATTTTATCGCTATACAAAACATTGCAACAGAAAAACTGCTGTCAGAGTTTCAACTGAATAGTATTTTTTATTTAATATTCCTTATTAATTATTTCAAAACTATGTTAAACTTGTTAAAAATACCACTACTAACGCGTTATAAAATTATAGCATCGAAAAACAAAGTTCCAGAAAAAAAAAAAAAAATGTTAAAGAAAATTTATATCATTTTAACAATTTGTAAAACTCTATGACTAGTTAGTTTTTAATTTAAAATTAAATATTATACGAATCAAACTACCGTCCCCCGAGTGCAGTAACTGAGCGCTGCACTAGTGATATTAGATTGTAAAAGTAAAAACACTAAAAAGGCATTAATAAATGCAATTTGCTACAAAACTTTTACTATTGTAGCAAGCATACGATATGTATATGTACTAAAATACGTCTCGAAGGAACGTGAGTTAAAATATGCTGCCCGGCCAACGTAGCTTTAAACTTCTTTTGGTGTTAAAAAAAAGTTTTGTTCTTTGTTGATTTTTTTTAAGAACGTGAAAATCGTTCTTTTTTTCTAAAAAACAAAAATGATCTGGAAAAGTATCTACTACTACTACTACTACATACTAAAAGAAAAGCATAAATAGTATTTACTTCGTAGTTAATCCTTTAATTACAATATAGATATTTATTTATTTAAACTTCTTACATACACTTGGTATGCGGGAGAGGCGGACCTAATGCCTGAGGCATTTCTACCAGACTTCCATAGGTTGATGCAACAAGATCTGAAGTAGGTTTATGGTAGTAGTTTTTTTTTAATTTAGAATTTGATTATATAAACCGCAATAGATACAAACTACTGTGGCAGCATTTTTTCACTATTTTTTTCATGTTTAATTAAAAATGTTTTTTTTTGTTGACAGGTTTCATACAAAACGTTGCTATTCTTTGTGATTTTTTAGTTCTACTAGGCATGTAACCTTTATAATCAAAACAAAGGCTCTATAATCCGCCCACTAAAAAGTAAGATTACAACGAAAATTAATTAACCATGCCACGAAATGAAGTTGAAAAATTGATTAAACCGACGGCAACCGCACGTTGGCTGGGGGGGCCATAGTTGTACCTCCACGGAAACGTCAAAGTTTCAGGGGTGGGGTGTGAAAAGGGGGTAAAAATTAACCACCACCAAGACGGATCGCGCAAGTTTAAATTTAGAACGGGGCTTCTTTCTGTTGGCTATGGTATACGTGATTCTGTTTAAGTTTTTATGTTATTTGAGTTAGTTATGGTAGATGACATTATAATGTCTGCAATGGTTATATAAAATACTGTATTCAGAAAATAATAATAATTATGTAATGGAAGAAGATTTCCTAGTGAATATTCTTTGTTAAAAATTGTTTTAACTAGAATGTTTAAACTCAAAAACAACTAAAACTAGACGCAATTTTACTTTCAGGCAGCTACGCAATAATGATATTTAATTTCAAGTAGCTAAAGGTTTAAAAAAAAAATATACGGTCGAATTCAGAACCCCCACCATTTTTTCACGTAATTTTTTTTTTTTAATAACAATAAAATTTAAGCAATCTACAAACCGAATATTCCGCAATTTTCAAAACTAATAAAGGTTCGAAAAACGCTGCCCCTTTAACTTCGGAACGTAATTTGTACAATTTTACAGCGGACCAAACTAAAACTATCTGGGGGTTGCAAAGGCTAAAAAAGGTCGGCCTATCCAAACAACCCTTATAAAACACCCTCGCGGCCACTATGAGCGCGCAAACCCGATTATTTTAAGATACATTGCTGGCTGCGATAATGTGAATTCAATATAAAAAAGTAGGTGTTTATTTTTATCTTATTAAACGTTACGAGGACCGATAAATTTTTTATTCAATTCCAATGAAAAGTTCTTTTAAAAATCTATTTTACAATATTGCGGACTAATTTTAAATATAAAAATCGAATGTTTGATGCTTGTTTAAAAAAACAATTATTTAACATCTTAAAACGTTTTAAAAATATTAAATACAACGAATTGTTTTTTTAATAGTGCTTATTTATTTTAGTTTATAAAGGCACACAGACTGTGTTAAAATTGTAATCAAAAAAATATTTAAACACCTTAATTTTTCAGTCATTTCAATAAATTGATGATTTTTTTTACCGATAGGCAATAGGCAGTAAATTAGAAGATCGGTGACTTTGGTTATCATAATATGGCAAAATATTCACGCTATACAAATATTATACCCAACTCGCAGGTGATAAAAAAAAAACAATTTATTTTGCAAATGAGGTTGTCTTATGCCATTTTGAACAGTTTTATTATTCGAAAATCAATTTTAAATAGCCATAGAGTTTATAGTTGTGTGATTTGTAATTATATAAATTTTCGTCATGTTTCGTTGGCTTAAGCAGAATTTTAATAAGTTTATCATAATAATTATACTTCAAAGTTACAAGTTATATAGTGACAAAATAAAATTATATTTAGTATTATATTTAGTAAAAAAAATAAAAAAATATTTAGTATTTAATTTTATTAATAATTTTATGACTAAATTATCAAAAAAAACGTCTTTGTTCCCCGCGCAATGGACACCAAAGTGAGAAGGCAGAATCCATCGTATTTTCATAGTAACACCGGGTCCAAAAACCGTCCAAAAAGGTTGTAAAACTAAAGGAATTAAGGGCAAATGCGAACTACTTTTCAAAACACTTTTGTTCCCTTCTGAAATATATGAAGGCCAATTTATATTTTGCGGGTCCGTGGACTCGGGTGGGATATCGATTTTAGTGCGATTTTACTGTTCTAGTTTTAATTTTGGGTGATGCGGCAGTTGGGGCAGTATAAAGTGGTTTTAATTTAAATTTGGAATTAGATTTTATGAAAAAGTTCTATTATTGCATGCCTAGTTTGTAAATGTATGAGTACGTAAGTTCAATTACGTTACATAGACCTATTAAAAACTTTCTTTATTTATTTATTCAATGATTTTAATTATAATAATTTTGAAGATGTCGTAAACGTTTCGGCATTCGAAATTAAAGAAGTCAATAGGATAAATATGTACGTGTTTGCTTTTTATGACATGCGTAGTATTTTTATTAATACGGGTATGTTTGGTGCACAATTTAGTGCAAAGACTGAAAAGCTGACTTCGCTGTATTTCCTTTTACAACATACAGGCTTTAAATTCTTTATCAGTTCTTTTTTAGGGTTCCGTAGTACCTACAAGGAACCCTTATAGTTTCGCCATGTCCGTCTGTCCGTCTGTCCACGGCATAGCGACGAAACCGTTGGTGCTAGAAAACTGAAATTTTGCATAAACATGTATGTTAACTAAACAAAGAAAGTCGTAGAGTAAAATTTGTAAAAATATTTTTTTTCCAGGTAAGGTACATGTAAAGTAGGGATGTTTTTTTTTTTGTCGCCTACCCCATAGTGTGGGGTATTATTAGATAGGACTTTTAAAAACGTTTAGGGGTTGCTAAGACAGTTTTTTGATTTAGGGATCCGTTTGCGAGATAATTAACTTTAAAGAGCAAATTTTTGTTCGAGTAGGGCGTCCCCCCCCCCTCTAAAAGCTAAACTACTGGATCCTAAAATCTGAAAAAAATTGTGTCGGTAGTACATGTAATGAACTTTAAAGGAAAACTATAGCGGATAAGTTCACTTCATTAGTTCAAGAGGAATAGGGGTCCGAAATGTCAGATGCAGTTACTCAGAATATTTCGTTCAAAATTCTTGAAACATAAATAAACATACATAATACATATTATTATATAAAATCACGCCTTTATCCCACGGAGGTAGGCAGAGACGATGGAACGCCATGTGCTTCGCTCCTTACATACTTCTTTCGCTTCCTCAACATTCATACATCTCGTCATACGTGCTAGCTGGTTTCGTGTACTACAAACATTTCCTTTCTGAAGGACGCCATTTAGTTAAAAAGTAAAATTAAAAATATTTTTCTATGGAACCCTACTGCGCGTGGCCCGGCACGCACTGGGCCGGTTTTATTATTTTAAAAGAGAAAGAAACCTTGTATAAAAATCATGTCTATTTATATGGAACCCGGTTTCACCAAATCTCTGTTAGTGATTCAAGAAATCATTGTCTCAAAGAAGAAATTTCTAAGAAAATGCCCAATTAAATTTCCTCACAATATGATTTGTAACCTTACCCTCCTCTTTAAAATTCTCCCCCATCCAATTAATTCGAACATAATTAAACAATACAACAGTAAATAGAAAATTCAAAGGCGGAGCAATTACGGCCGTATCGCGGAATTTATAGCCTCCCTCAAGAAAGCACTCTTATCGTTAAACTGAACTATCGTACCTATAGAATACGTTGTTCGAATGTACAACTGTCTTTGTCTGTATCAAGCAGCCATGTTAGATGTTCTATTTTTTTGAAATTGTGTTTATTTTTCTTTACAGTGCCATTAAGGTCAAGAAAAAATTATAAAGCTTTATAGAATTTGTTGTTTTTCATTCAAATTGTTTTTTTCTTGTTTTTATCGTGCCAAAATGTTTTTATTGTTCCACTTTTCATTGTATCTTTTACATTTTCAAAGACAATCGTTTAAAAAGTAAAAAGCTGCAATGTTGGCAGTTCTGCTTTTGACATTTGTTTTTTGTTTTATAATAGTCTGCTTATCATTGTCGCACAACACTCTTTATGTGTCTATAGTACCTATGTTTGGTATTTTATGTTTGAAATAAAAAAAGTATAAAAATATAGTTTCTTCTCTCTTAAGAAAAATGGTTAAATCAAACTATCGTATGTGGATATCAAGCTGGGTAATGTTTATTTTTACTTTATAGCAAATAGTATTAAATTTTGTGAGTTTGTTAAAGAAATAATTGTTCTTTTTTTGTTGTTCTCGTGTCTTGATATTATTGTTTTTTTTTTATCTATTTAGCTTCCCTTTATGAGTCGTGTTATTTGACTTTCATCTTTGAATTACGTACAAAAGTTATTAGGACGCTATTAACTAATATTCTGAGCTAATATTGAAATTGACACTTTTATAAAATAAACATAATAATATATTATTTATATCTGTAATACCAACATTACATAACATAACAAAAACATCATGTCTATTATATCATATTTCGCAGAAGGGTACAATATTCACACTTCACCTGTTATGTGTAGGTCCCATCGTATAGATAGGTGAGCCTATCGCCATCCACCGGGCACAATTTTAACTCCGTGCTGCTAATAAGAATTCCTGGCACTAAAATCCTAAATAGCACTTTTGCCTGACCTGGGACTCAAACCCATGTTATCGAGGTACACAAATTATACCGCTAGACCAACGAAGCGAGTAATACCTTCATTTTAACCCTATTCTTGGCGGGACTTTTTTTTTTATAAATTTTATATAAAAATGTTTTTATTGTGTTCTTAGGTGCTGACTGGAAGGGGGAAAAATATAAAAAAAAATCTGAGTAGCTTAATTAAGGTTTAATTATATGTATCATATTAGGCACACAGCCAGTTACATAAAAATTCGCAATAAAAATCATATGTATCATATTTGACACACTGCCAAATCAAATAGTATAGAATAAAACAAAATTAAAAACGACTTTTACAATAATCCTTACAAAAAATAACATTATAATCTTCTACTACTATCAAATAAAGAATTTAAAAAAAATTAACGATCACTTTCGTGAAAAACTTTATAAAAATCAACAATACTTTCTTCTTCTTATTGTTTTTGAGTGTTACCTCAGTTCCAAGTCTTATTAGATAAATAATAAACTATTGAGCGTATCAGTCTTAAGAGGTTCTTTGTATTATTATTTATTATTTTGTAGTGACCTCAACCTACTATCTGATGACGATACTGAGGTAAATATAGTTGCTGCTTCAACATCATTGGTACTACAGCAACAGTCATCGCCGATACCCAGCCCTTGTTCACCATCAATTTTATCATCCAATTTATCTGCAATTAGACATTTCCATTGTCCTGAGACCACTCAATTGTCTCCGGTACCGTCTTCATCAGATTTACCTGATCTGATGAACTTATCCTCTCTATTGGCAACATTCTCACATGTCCCATCGCCACGATAATATTAACCATTTAGGTGGTATTACTCTTTGCCGTACCGTGAAAACTCTAGTTCTACTGGAACGAGTAGCAAGCAATGGAGACAGTGGCACCGCCTGGTTACGACGCATCTAGTTACTACCTCGTGGCGATGGGACTTGTGAGGATGTTGCCAATGGAGAGGGTAAGTTCATTAGATCAGGTAAATCTGATGAAGACGGTACCGAAGACAATTGAGTGGTCTCAGGACAATGGAAATGTCTAATTGCAGATAATTTGGATGATAAAATTGATGGTGAACAAGGGCTGGGTATCGGCGATGACTGTTGCTGTAGTACCAATGATGTTGAAGCAGCAACTATATTTACCTCAGTATCGTCATCAGATAGTAGGTTGAGGTTTTCAATCGAAGATGGCAGTGATGGAGGAGCCGAACTGCTGTCGGTGCACGTTGGATGCACGTAATTTTGGAGTTCATCTTCAGATGATTCACCCTCGTCTAAATCCGATTTTGCCCCTCGCTTAGGAACAAGAGCTACCAGTTGTCGAGCTCTGCTTTGTTGCTGCATGGATAGTTGACGAACGACCTGTAATTGCATAATACAACTTAAAACAAAGCAATCTGATTATCGCCTTTCCTTTTAAGTCAATTAATAATAAACTATAAAGCATGAAAACAGATTTTTACAATATAAGAGCCATCTGTACACGCCTGGCAATGTCACATATTAGATACATACCAAAAAAGACGTAATTATCTAGTTACCTGGCAGTGTATCATATTTGACACATGCGAAAATAAAAGCGAATAAAAGACAAATACTATCTATTTCAATGAACCTTAATAGATTACCAGAGAGTAAATCTTCTAATGTATTCAAATTAAAGCACTTACGTATAGAATTCTTCTAAAATACAATAAAAAATGATTATTTTTACCTTGCGGTGCGCAGACGCCTTCACTCGGTTCGCTATCTTGCGTACTACTGTTTTTTCAATGTTGACAACAGTCAAACAATATTTTTTGTAGAATTATAATAATATTTTGTATATCATAAAATAAAAAAGTTAAAAAAATACGTCTCATATTGTGTCTAGATTTTTTTAAAATACTAAGTATCAAATTGTACACTTTGCCAAGAATAGGGTTAACCATTATAATCTAAGTAGAATAAAATTCCTAATTCCTCTAAGTCCAAAGCAACCTTAATTTAAATCAAGAAAGTCTTATTGAACCATCTAACGAACTGAATTAGAGACATTCAAATCACGAGCACCTGACAAAAGTACTGCATTCGAGTCCCGACTGCGAACAAATTCAATAAAGTTTAGCCGAACTGCGCTAAGGGGAATACATAATTTCTTAGTGTCTCTTTGTATGGAGATGAGGGAGGGGAAACAAGACGTTTAGCGAGAGATATCGATAGAGTAAGTAATTTAATTATGACGTAAACATCGATAATGCCTAGTCTTTAAGCTTTCTGCAGCACGTACTAAATGCATATTGCGCCAATGCCGTTTTCATTAAAGCACCGGCTTTGTCCTGAACTATATTATACCTTATTTAAATTATGAAATACGGGTGCTACCACAGATATAGATCTACATAGATAACGCAAGTATCACGATTTGTATTGAAACCAAGCGTGCCGACTTTTTAATACTTATTGTGACGTCACAGCCGAAATTTAGTAACGGGAAATCCAAACCGATTCAAAGACACCGATGCCGTCGATGCCCATCCGCCCAGTACGTTCAACTGGAGCCGTCCGCTATGATTTTCTATGACAAAAGACGCGCGTGGACTGAAGTTAGCGGCGACCAACCTTGACGTTTGGTCGGGGTTCATACACGCGAAGTACATGCATTTGCGTTATCTATGTAGATCTATATCTGTGGGTGCTACTCACGCAATGTTGGTCGGTTTATTCGACCACGGTTTCACCTATACTTTAGGCATTTTTAAGAGAGTGCGACACGTATAGGTGAAACAGCAGTCGACTAAATAGACCAATATTACGTGAGTTACACCCGTATTTCATAATTTCAATAATGTTACAAACTGTCATCAGTTTTAATTAAAATACTTTATACCTGTTATTCTGTAAAGAAAATATGAAATGAAGACGATACAATAAAGCTTAAACGTTAAAAGTTTCACTGTAATATACCCACTCTAGTAAAAATCTGAAAAAAACGACTTAAGTTCATAAACTATTTGTATTATTATGGTATGTGTCACGATCGGATTGTTCTTTAGTAACAGTTGCCAAATAACGTTCTAAAATACAACAAAATTTGCCTTCTTTTTAAAATCATGGAAATTATATATTTGGAAACGAATCAACTTTAATAGGAGTCATAACAACAAGGCGAGAGTTTGTCTTTGATCATTATTTTTTTACCGAAAAATCAAAATTCAAGAACAATTTGATCACGATACTTTTTGATATATAATTATGTTTGAATTGTACATCCCTTTATGAGAGAAATAAATAAATATACCCATTAAAAGAGTCGATATTGACGACAAAATCGAGTCTCCAAATGAGTTAACTATTGAATAAACTGGCAAAATAATACTTATGAAAATGCTTTGAATCCAAATCACGTTTTCATAGACGTAATACAATTAGTTGGATAATTTATTGTTTAGACTTGATTAGCCGATAAAAAAGACTTTAATTTATGTATTATTAATCAAATAAACTGTAAAATACTGATACTTTTAAATTTAAATTGATTAGTCACTTTTATAAAGACACTTATCAATACTGGATTTATTATTTAAACTTGATTAGCCAGAACTATCATCAAAAGAGGCAATCATTTTTTTCAAGAATTAATTTTCGATGAAATCCTTATTTACAATTAACTTTTTTATATTATTTCGAAACATTTTATCAACAACCTATCCCCTCACTAGCACGCCAGTCTGTAGCGTTACTATTTAAATCTAGTTACAAGTTCTGAATGTATTTTGTTAATTACAAGCAAGTTTGTACATGAAAATTTTGTGCCAGGTGCGCCCTACCGTCCTTAAGAAATATTGTAACTTTATTGTGCTTAATGAAGGAGGTAAATGCGTTGTTTAGTTCCAATATTAAAGCGGAATTGTTTATTAAGTTTGTAACGAGATCCCGGTTTTTGGGGCAACTTTGTACTCAGTTTGAACGTGGAATGGTGTATTTTGTTTAAAAAGTTATAATACCTCTGTGATGGGAAACTTTTTGGAAGACGATTTACCTAAAATGTTTTTAATAAACATTCGATTGTTTTTTCTTAAAGACCACATTAAGAATGTGTAGAAGCTACATTCGAAATTTAAACGCGTTGTATAAAAGGAGTGGAATGGAAACATTTTTAACATTTTCAACTTATCTACAGTCAAACTAACAACGTTTTTCAACTACCACATTACACTTTTTAGTAAAACCGACTATTAAATTTCACCCTTTTCCTGCTAAAAAGCTTATCCGAAAAACCGGTGTACACATTGAAAAGTACACACACATGGATAAAAAAATACGCTAGTGTCGTACACATATACAAAAAAGCGTAACTATTCGTGTTCGCGTCGTCGCGCCTCCCGCTGGCCCGCGCGGGTGTGCCTCACCCCCTTGGCCGCCTCCCCTCATATCCTTGCAGGAATTTTGTTTACTTCTCCCTCTTAGGAAGGAACCGACGCGGCGTTCCGGGAAACGTCTGCGTTCGAAATTAGAACGCTATTGGTTTGTCGTTCTTATTTTTAATTTATATTTTTCTAGTTATTTTTTTTCGACTTCTGCGAAATAGTAATAAGGGAAACTGGACACATGTTTTGGAATAATACTACAAATCAATTAAGTATATAAGTGTGGCATTTCTTACCGAATAACTATGTGAATAGCTAAGAGATTATTCTTAATTTTAGCTTTGTGATAATTTTATTAGAAAAGAGAATAACATTAAAAACATTAACTTACTATGTTTTTTTTTAAATAACTTAAATATTATGCAATGTTTATTTGTTTTGAGATACATGAGCTGTCCCAGCAATAGTAATTACATTTTAATACAAATGTTGGTCTGAAAATTTTATACACCAATTACACTATGGAGAACGCTTAGGTATACATACAATGACTGTATCCTAGTATGAATACAAATATAACTGGTTCTATTTCTTAGACTCTTAAGATATTGCTCCTTTTTACCCGACTGCGTCAGAAGGAGGGTTATGTTTTTCGAGCGTATGTATGTATGTATGTATGTATGTATGTATGTATGTATGTATGTATGTATGTATGTATGTATGTATGTATGTCTATTTCTTTGGCACGCCCTACAGCCCAAACGGCTAGACGGATTTTGACAAATGAGGTGTCGTTGAATTCGTCGAAACAGTGATAGTGACATAGGCTATATAAATTTTCAAAATGGCGCCGGCAAATGAAAAAAAAAAGGGGGGGAGGTATGGATTTTCTTTTCATCATAGTAATATGGATATCAAATAAAAGGCCATGAAAAGACCATTTCAAAAATATATACTTCTTATCACATTTATATTACTGATTAAACACAATTTACCAATTTATATATCGGCACGCTCGCGCGTCCGAAGTGGGTGGAAGTTAGTTTGTATGTTCGCTCACGCTAATCTTGGAAACTGCCGGTCGAATTTGAATAAATGTTTTTGAATTTGATAGTTTAACTCACGATTAAGGCTCATTGATCTCAAAGAGATTTGATTTCTACAAATTAATAGATATAAAAAAAACATGTCGGTTAAAAGAACTAAAAAGAGTGAAATAAAAAATAATTATTAAAAAAACAAAAAACCCGACTGCTTAAAAAAAAGAACTAAAAAGATAAAAACAAGTATAGCATTATCTACATTAAATTCATTAACAACAAATGAAATATGTCAAACTAAATTCTTTATGATGTTGCAGGCGGGGACAAACAATACTTTGTTACTACTTTATAACTTCGTTTGTCACCGCCTGCAACATCATAAAGAATTTAGTTTGACATATTTCATTTGTTGTTAATGAATTTAATGTAGATAATGCTATACTTGTTTTTATCTTTTTAGTTCTTTTTTTTAAGCAGTCGGGTTTTTTGTTTTTTTAATAATTATTTTTTTTTAACAACATTATAGACAATATTATTATTACACATCGTCACAGAGTTTCAAAATATTATAATAGTTGATATCACAATAGGTACTTAGGTATTCCAGTTCTTTGTTTGATCTCAAGATTACGTGTACAGGATTAGAACAAAGCCTAATATTTTTCTAAACTAACCTCACAAGTCAATTTAACGTTCGCAAGCGATCGAGGGGGCAGGGAGATGAAAGAGGCGAGGAGGGAGTGATATGAAAACTCGTGCCTCGAATACGGAACGCGCTCAATTCAAACTTGAATTTAAACGTGGAACGGCGCGTTCCAAGTTTCCAAATTTGGAAATTAAAGCGACTTGGCGGGAATTAAATACAATATGGCGGGCTTGAGTTTGACGTTCGAAAAATAAGATTAAGTATTCAAATATTCCGCCTCCCTCTTCTTTCAAAACAAGGGGAGGATTGTACCCACACGTTAGCATTAGGGGTGAAGGAAAAGGTTTTCTTAGCGAGACTTTTGAATTTATAGCGATAACGTGTGTCTATTGCATTATTAATTACCAAAAAGATAAATACAATTAACGCAAGGAAGTTTTTGTTATCTATATTAATTTTGTCATGGTTGCCATGAATGATAAAAAAAAAAACATAAACATGTAAGCTATACTTTACCAAGTTAGTATGGGCCGCAAGATCTTACACTACAAGCGAGAGAGAGGAAAAACAAAGAGTAGAGGCAATATGTGAATAGATTTTGCTACGAGAAGAGATGTTTATATGAGATGTTTTTTTTGTATTAAGGCTTTTTATCATAATGCAAAGAACAAATATTATAAAATACTAATTAGTACTTGTTACTCCAAAAAATATAAACTCAAAATACATGAAGTTTGAAGTATTTTGAGTTCATATTTTTTGGAGTAATGTATCATAAATATTAATAATACAACTGCATAAGAAATAAAGAAATTTCAAAGACTCAATATTCTATTGTGTGTTTTATGTACTTATTCATTTTCAAAATATATCTAGTTTATATTTAATCACCTCATATCGCAAACAGAAAAAAACTATAAAGAAAATTTAAAAAAATATTTGCAACCATAAATAAAAGGACAGAGCCAAATATTTATTTAATAAATAATTTGAATTTGAATAAAAATATACTTTTTGTTCTTAAACAGATGAAGTAACATTTAAAAGCGCGTAATTTAAAAAAAAATACTTACACAAAAAAGAAAAAAGGTAATAATCATAAGAAAATATTCGTACAAAAAAGTCACCGCTTCAAATAACACACGTTCCAAACTCAAACTAGCGTCGTTCGAAAACCGGCAACAAAAATCAATCCCCGTGCATAGTTGGTTGCTTAGTATCCACCCCTTTTTTAACCCAAGAATTGGTTAAGGCGGGCTATGGGGTGGGGAAGGGGTAGTTTTTTCACCCTTTGAAGAATTGCCCCAAGGCGCGGGGTGTTTTTGCGCGAGCGGGGCGGGCCAACGCGAATGTGTGTGTTGTAAGTATTATTAAACGAATTTAGAAAGGGACATAGTTTTTGAACGGAGCGGTCGATACGCGCCGTTTGAATTTCGAATGAGCTTATGTTTTTAATTGTTTATTTTTAGGTGTCTGGAGTTATTTGATTATTCCTGTATTGTATTAAGCATTGTTGAGTTATAATTATAGTTTTATTGATAGTTTAAAATTGTATTTTAATAACGTTGATTGTACCATAATCTGGAATTGCCATTTTAAGTTTAATTAATGTGTAGATATCAATTAAAAAAATCTAATGCTTCTAAAATTATCGTTACAGAATAAACCATACCATAGATAAAAGAGCTATTTCAAAAAGTACCAATGAATTTATCCCACTTTTATTTAAATCAAGCAAGGGTGTGATAGATCAATTCAAAACTATTAGATATCCGAAACAGTTTCAATTTGAGTTGCGGATATTCAATAGTTTCAATTGCAGGTGCGGGTCGACCACAGTTCGTATAAGGCACAGTTCATCAAAATGGAACAAATTCGTTTGGATACACGGAGGCAGAAGTCGATTAGAATATTAGGTAATTAAAAAATACTAATCACATTATTTATATATAGCGTAAATAATTGCGTGTAAATTTGCAAAAAAATCTACTTTAAAAAAGAAAGTTTCTTTTTTTTAATTGCCAAAAAAAGTTTTATTACCTTTTAGGAACAGCCTAAATACGCTATTTAAAAAAACAATTGTTCTACGACTTCTCAAACACCATGGAATTCTAACATTAAGCATAAAATAGAAATTTTTTAGTAGTTTTTTTTTAACAACGTATAATATGAATTTCTTAAAAAAAATTGTGCTGTGTTTTGTTTGAGATTATTATTGGCCCATCTGGATATTTGATGCCTAACTGAAACCAAATTTAAAGGCCTTAATCTTTCTCGCACACTTTCATCTCCCCTCCTTACAAGTAGGTACATAAGCAGAAGAAACTCTCCCCTTGTTTAAATACTGCATGTTATAAAAGTATAAACGAAGGGGTTACGTCTCAAAGAGTATAGATAAGTAAGAGTTGTTGATTTGATACACAGCGTGTTGTTTTTTTAATATTACTTGTTTTTTTTTAGTATATTTTTTTATAGAACTATTAGCTTTAAAACGGCCAAGAGTTTGATTAAAATTTAATAAAGATACGCTTATAATAGATTTTACCTGATAAAAGTCTCCCGCGACAATTTAGGACACCAAAACATGCCAATCTTTTGTCTGGGAAATAAGCTGAATAACTTTGAAGTCTTCAAAGAGTTATTAAAATATGATTTATAATATTATAGGTCTGCAATAATTACTTTTTCTTAATGCCCTTACATTTTAGATTTATCATTTTGCATGTAAGTGAATCTAAGGTTCACGTTTTAATTTAGAATAATTGAGACATATTACTGGTACAAGCAACGATAGCCGAGTGGGAGACCGTAGGACTACGAAGTCAAAGGTCTCGGGTTCGAACCCACGGCACACACCTCTCGTCTTCTCGAAGATATGTGTGTATTTATCATATAAATTATCACTCGCTAACGGTGAAGGAAAACATCGTGAGGAAACCTACATGACTGAGAGTGCCTAATAAGTGTTTGAGGGTGTGTGAAGTCTACCAATCCGCACTTGGCCAGCGTGGTGGACTATGGCCTAACCTTCTCATCATGAGAAGAGATCCGAGCCCAGCAGTGGGACATGTATTAGATACAGGGCTGCTATTTATTACTTGTACATGTTGACGATTTCAAATACTATGTAGTAGTAATTAACAAGCTTAATATTTGATATTATCTCTGTCTTCCTTGTCATCTTGATATTTCTGTTTTCAGGCTCCATAACCACAAGTACCCAATACAAAAAGAAATACCCACATAAGAAAATTCAGTTAGAATCCAAGACAACCTACATCTTAACTCCACAACCACATCCACAACTATTTTTAACCACAACATAAATTCGCACCCTATATAAACATTTGCACCCCTGAAAATCTTCGCGACTCATTACTCGCGGGGTGGGATTGTGGGGGGTGCAGAGGGGTTGAATCTTCGTTCAAATCTGTGACATTTTATCTAAATGGGCCTCCAAATGGGTGTCGTTCCTACTAATGACCCCCAAGAAATAGTAAGACGTTTGCACTGACAGTGAAATAAGGCCTGGTTTAAGTTGTGTTTATGTTTCGTTCGTGAATTGTGAGCCAAAACATTGATGAAGTAAACAATAATTATTTATTTTTTATTTTTATTTTACAACTTTTTGCACTTAAAAATTAGTACAACGGCGGACTTAATGCCATAGACATTTTCTACCAGTCAACCTTAAGGTGATGCAGAGAGAACAAAATTTTGCATTTAAATTTTCAAATTGATGCTATAAAGAGGTTTTTTTTATAAGTTTGTATAATAAACTAAAAACAATTCCACACGTTTTTTTTCGGTGAATAAGCACGCCTTTGACAATGATTTCACTTGATGCTAAGTTATGAATGAAATTTTAAATTTCTTGAAACTATTAAAAAATATGTTATCGATTGATAATTTTTTGGTTTTTTTTTTTACTCTCAAGAAATAGTCAGATGTAAAGGAGAAATATTTTAGATATACGCATTTAAGTAAACATAGATTTTTGTTTAAAAACCAGCATTACAATAAAGAAATCAAAGTTGTTGTAGATTTGAAGAAAAACTTTAGAAAAAGCAAAGTGAAAACATGATGTCGAAACGATAATTTAGAAATTGTCGTGTTTTCCTTTTAAAACAAAATACTAGGCTTATATTTTAACTAATGAATTTTTAATTTTTCTGTCAGTTGCGTTTTGTTGTACCGCTTTTAATGACACGTCCCATCAAATCCCACGAAAACGGAATAAAAAACATTCTATGTTCTACCTCCCCACCAGTTTTCAGCCAAATTTGATCAGCCGTTCTTGAGTTATAAATAGTGTAACTAACACGACCTTTTTTATATATATAGATTTACCATACAATCTATACATCTCATCATTAATATTCAACCCCATAATTAAAGAAAAGTACAATACAAAACCTAATAAGTTGTCATAAAACCTCTACTTGCCTTCAATATCGCTAACACTTTCATTAACTCACGCCCGTTGCGTTTCAACGAAAAATAATTTATTAATTTGGAATTCGCGTTAATCAAAGGAAATGAACGAAGATTCGAGAAATTTCGGTCTTTATGGAACTTTGGGAAGCCTTTGACTCCGTGGAAATTTCCTGTTTAACCTTTAGAGAGAGGTATATCGAAAAATATACTTTGGAAGTGGTGAATATTTACTTTTTACATCTAAATATTTTCTTTTGTTTAAATGATATCTGAATTGATTGATTGGGGTGCATGAAATGAGCCTCCCCGAGTGACGTACACAACGATTCCCTACGTCTGGCGCAACCTGGGCAATTCGCGAGTTCTTCAAAGCGAATTGGCTAATCCTTTCACCACGATGGCAAGTAAAATAATATTTGACTCAGCCATCGATACGAAGAAGAAGAAGAATTGAAAAAAACGGTTATTTAGGACCAGTGTCGGGGGATCCGGATAGTTTTAATGCGACCCTTAAAATATAACCTGACCAAATTTAAAAGAGTAACTTATTACATTTTTATGTGAGTTATATGCTAATACTGGCAATAAGGTTTACCTAATACTTGTGGGATTGGGGCTTAGTGTATTTTACACTTATTAGTATATTATTTTAATATAATTTTAATATCACAAATTCATTACAGAAGTCTTGGAACTCTTGAACTCTTTACTGGTAATATGAATCATAAAATTAATCACCAATGCTATTATATAGATTCTTGAACTATACTCTTTACTACTGTTTAGTAATTTGGCTAACTTAGAAGGATACAAAGAGAAAAATATAACGGCAAACAATTATTTTATGTATAACTATTGTATGGCTAGAGATTTTTATATTTGTATTTTTTTTATTCATTTCATTTGAAAAGATGGTGCACATGAGTTTCTCACCAGCTCTTCTCATAATGCAATACCCATCGGAGCTGGTACTTAGTTTGATTTTAATCTGATTCTAAACAGTTGGATTAAAATTAATCTAAGCCCCGGTTATTCAAATCTGAGTTCAAATCATTGTAATTAGTATAATTTAGTTTTACTTATATTTTATTTGTATATCATTTGTTTGTAATATTTTGACGTGCTCAAGCGCCTCCTGGGGCCTATGAAAATAAATAATTTGAATTTGAATTTTGAATTTAATTTTCTCATTCTGCAATAAAAAATCATTTGCAATATTACGGCATCAATGTTTAAGCTCAATATGAACTATATAATTAAACTCATTAAGAGAGATGGGACAAGCAAATTAAATATCGTGATATAAATATTTTTAGTTCTGATATTTCCCGTGACACTAATTGCTGACATTAACAGATACAACAACGGGTCGGGAATCGATTTTCTCAGAATGTAAGGATAGGTAGAAACAACAATAAGTAGAACGGATATTTTGCAGGCTGTGGCGGCTTGGCAATTTGCTTCTAACTGACTCATTTGCTGCGTCTTTATGGGGGAATGATTCGTAATTTGTTTTCTATAGCTCTTGGCTTACGGGCACGGAAATGGAGGTGGAAAAAAAGTATATTAGTTAATTTTGTTGGAATATTATTAAATTTAATTTTTGTTTCCTTAATTTCTATCTAGCGGGTAGATGCTATGGCTACTTACTCACGAAATCTTTATATAAAAAAATATTATGAATTATGAATTTTAATCAATAAATAACAATTTAGTTTTGTATGACTACATATACACCTTCATGACTAAGAGTGCCTAAAAATGGTCGAGGGTGTGTGAAGACTACCAATCCCCACTTGGCTAGCGTGGTGGACTATGGCCTAACCCTTCTCATCATGAGAAGAGGCTTGAGCCCAGCAGTGCGACATGTATTAGGTACAGGGCTGCTATTATCATTTAGACATTAAAGTAAATTTTACACTTCATTATTTAAAAAGACCTTTTTTACATAAAAATAAATAATAATGACAAATATTGCTTGTTCTGATATTTCTCGCAAAACCATTGGTCAATATTTAAATATTGAAAAAAAAAAGATATAAAACAGATCATAAACGTCTATTATCTATTGTTTTTGTCTGAATATAAAGACAGGTACTGTTTTCAATCTCTTTGGATAGAACATCAATAAGCAGAACGGATATTTTGCAGGTTGCGGCGGCTTGGCAATTTACTTCTAACTGACTCATTTGCTGCGAGGGCGTCTTGAGGGGGGATGATTCGTAATTTGTTTTCTGTAGCTCTGGGCTTACGGGTACGGAAATGGAGGTGGGAGGAAAATAAGGAATATTTTTTGAATTTAGATTCGAATTTTATTCGACGTTTGAATTAAATCTTGCGAATACAGGTGTCTTATATATTTTTTTAAAGATGGCGTTTAGGACGTTTTGTTTTATGCATTTCTTTCCAGTAGTTAGATATTGTGACTACTACTTACTCACGAAATATTTATGTAACAAAATATGTAATCATCAACATCTTCATCAAAACCCAAAAATCAAAAATGGAAAATACAAATTATATTAATAAATATTTTTCTTATAATCAGAACACCAAGTGTGAATTTATCTGCAAAACGCAGTAAATTAATCACCTGGCGTAGTATTTTTCTTAATTAAATCTAACTTTGTAGCAAGCCAGACATAAATTGTGCTGCAAGTCGCAAGTTATAAATACATCGCGTTTTCTGCTACACATTTTAGTTACGCCTACAAACGCTGACGGCTAAACTAAACGTAATGTGCATTTTATGCAATCAAAAATATATACAAAAAAAATAAAGTCCAATTAATAAGATACATCGATTGGAAATTATGAGCAATTTAGGAAAATTATATCGATAAGGTTTTAGGTTTTTCTAGGAGGCGCTGGCGAGACGACCTAGATGCCTACAGCCACAACTGGTGGGAAATTGCAGGAGACAGAGAGGACTGAAAGCGTTTGCCCAGCAGTGGGGCAGTACAGGCTAACAAAAAAAAAAGGGTTTTGGGTCCTGTGATTTTATTGTTTACTTAATATTGAATTTTGACGTTATAATTTTGTAAAACTATACATCGATTATGCATTTTTTTGTAAGTGTTGAGTTATTCTAGTAATATTATGTAGGTATATAAAAAGAATTGTCAAAATAAAATGCTTGTTAAAACTAAATTACTTTTTTAATTTTTTTGCTGTCCTATGACACTACTAATATGTAAGTATAAATAATGCATTTTCCAAATAAAATCCTTCATTTTAGTGAGGCCATAAAAAAATATTTTTCTTTTTATTTAATCTCACTCTGTAGCAAGCTTGACATAAATTGTGTAGCAAGTCGCAAGTAATGAACACTGCGCGTTTACAGCACATATTACTCACGCGTACGTTGACGGCTGACCTGGATGGAACGTGTATTGTGCAGTTTAAACAAAGAAAAAAAAACAGTTGTACACTTATCTTGCCCTCTATGGCATCATCGTCTCCTCTATTCAGATTGAAATTATTCTAAGCCCCGGTGGTTATTCAAATCATTGTAATTAGTATAATTTAGTTTTACTTATAATTTATTTTTTTGTTTGTAATATTTTGACGTGTTCAAGTGCCTCCTGGGGCCTATGGAAATAAATGATTTGAATTTGAATTTGAATTTTTATTGCTCTAGGTTTGTTGGAAGAGAACTCAAGCACTGAGTTAAGCTCGCCTTTTGTATACTCTTACTGTAATATGTTTATTTATGTGTAATCTTTTGTGTACAATAAAATGTTAAATAAATAAATTGAAGAATTGTTTCTGTTTTTTTATGAAAAGTTAAATTTTGGGCAAGGTAAATTTAGTTTTGAAATTTAAAAGTTAACCGCTTTTAAATACAAAAGATATAAATTATATTCTAAGCGGCCGTGGTGCAATGGATAAGGTATCGGTCTTACGATCGAGAGGTCGGGTTCGAATCCTGGGCAATACACCTCGGTCGTGAACTTCCTTCTAACACAAGTGAATTAAGCTTAGCTGGAGGGGTTTAACAAGACTGTATTTGTATTAGTACCAGTTTGTAAACCTCACATGCTCGTGTAAGTTTTTTTTATTATTATTTTTTTATACCACGCCCACGGCGAACGAACGTGTAGTCCACCTGATGGTAAGTGGAGTACAGCCCATGGACATCAACAATTCACAAAAGCAGATTATAGATGCGTCGCTGCAGCTGAGGACTACGGTGTTATGCCTCATGTGCCAGTCATTTTAGGGCCTGATCTCACCACCAAACCGGAACACAGTAATGGAAGCTCTACTATTTAAGTAATGCAACATCTCGCGTTTTCTACTGCAGACATCTTGCCTGTTTTACTTGACGTCTGACAAAACATTTCAAGATGGTGTACACTTTATTTACATTATCTTTAAAGCTGATTTTGTTTATTATTTTCTTGCACTGTTGATGGTTGGCAAGTTATTAACCTGTATTAATTAGATTAGATTTCGTTTAAAGTTTTTATACCAACAAGAATAATTTTTAAACTTTGGATTATGCATTTTAATAACCAAATTTTTTTACAAAAATAAATAAATAATACAATAAGTTGCGTTTTAGATCAATTGCTATTTTGCAGATACATAAGATTTTAGCAGCTAAAGGCCTGATATTTAAAATTTGTATCTTAGTAGGTATACAATTTTTTTCAGATTAATCTTGTCCATCTTACATTCCACATCTCAAATTTGGAAGGCCCCGTGTTGAGTGATATGTTTTTGCATTTTCCCATGATTGATACCAATATCAAAATGCTAAACTTTTAAAATTTTTTTTCTTTACCAAAAAAGGTTTCTTAAATATCTATATGTTCAAAATTTCATTTATTTGTCATATTACACAAACACATTTTTAATGCTCACTTCACTTCAACTTAGCATCTTTTTAAAATTACACCAAATTGTTCATCACTAATTTAGCCCACTCAAGATTTAGGTCCAACTGACCAAGCACTAGAAAGACCTAACGCACTCGAGAACTTAGGTCCGAATGACCTCCTAGCTCCTTAACTCTACAATAACTACTAACTGTTCAAAATACGATGGTCAGTCCAGTGTGGGAAAGATAACAGGTTTTATTAAAGATATTCGTATGTCTTAAGGAACTGTTTTGTTAAGGGGTGGAAAAGACCGGACGATGGGCAGTGTGGGAATATTGAAGGGGTTTTGTCATCTAAATATAGTTATCTACCACCTTAAACACGGATTAGACAAATTTGAAAAAAAGTCCTGATTTTTTTTGTCACGTTGTGAAAGAAGAATTTTCTTCATCATCCCACTTAAAGAGGTTGATTTACTGATTTTAGTATTTTTACGTTAAATATAAGCTTTGAACAATGATATTAACTTAATTTTGTTTTTTTTTTCATCTTCATCTCATCTTGTATTTAAAACCTTTTATTGAAACACTTTTTTTAACTTTTTACAGTGCCATCTAGATATAATATTGTCAGTACATAAAACACGGATTGGTTAAATTAAAAAAAACTCTCAAATTTTATTTTGATGGCCTAAACTTAAATTCTAAAATCTTTTATCTTTTTTACCCAAATCTGAATTTTAAAGCATAATAATGATTATACTTAGCTTATGTTTTTAATATCACATTGTTGTACTCAAATGCTTTGAATTTTTTGGTCACGTGGTATCATATATCACGTGACCAAAAATTTCAAAGTTTTTTTTTCGTCATCCTAATGTCAGGTATATCAAAGCGTGATCAACCTGACATTGGGTCAATTTCACTGATGTTGGTTTTTTGTACACTGAATCTAGGCCTTGAAGAATGGTATCAACTCAATTTTGTTTTTCTTCCATTTTGTATTTAAACCTTTTATCTAAATACTTTTTTTACTTCACTTCACTTCGACTGAACATTCTTAAATTACACCAAATTTTTCATTACCACTTAAGAAGTACCCACTCAAGATTTAGGTCCAACTGAGCAAGCACTAGAGAGACCTAACCCACTCGAGAACTTAGGTCCGAATGACCTCTTAGCTCTTTAAATCTACAATAACTACTAACTGTTCAAAGGCCGATGGTCAGTTTAGTGTGGGAAAGATAACAGGTTTTATAAAAGATATTCGTACGTCTTAAGGAACTGGTTTGTCAAGGGGTCGAAAAGACCGGACGATGGGCAGTGTGGGAATATCGAAAGGGTAAACGGTGTGGATTTTAAATTAATGGAATATATTAATGTTGTAAATTGATAGTATATGAATGGTTTTGTTGTAGTTTTGGTGATTCTTGTTTAATTAATGATGTTTAGGTATTTGGTCGGCCAGTCATTTAAAAGTTTGTAGTCTTATATATCATTATATATTGATTAAATGTGATTCAATGCCTGTGACGTACGATTGTTATTCTTAAAATCTATTTTATACTTATTGTTATCGCCACCATCCAAAAACATCTTAAGATCATCTGGAGATTTTTTTTGGATGTTGCTTTATTTATAAAAAATAAACATGTTTAAATCTTAACTTAAACTAGTTTAATAACTTAATCTAAACTCAATAAGTCACTGTCTAATTTTACATTTCATCCACACATTAATTTTACATTCCAATTTTCGTGCGCTAGTTTGTTTTCTCTGGCATTTTTTTTCACTTTTCTTGTTTTCTTTTTCATTTAATACTTATCTCTATATTACAGTTGTACATCATAATCATCGGCCCCCTGCAGTCGACAGCTTTCCTAAAAATAGACATTTTCATGGTCCCGACATTTTGTCTAAAAACTAAAGATTTGATAATAACTGGAAAGCGAAAAGTTACACATAACATAACCATCACGCCTATATTCACCAGAAGGTCCATAAAGGGTGAGCATATCGCCATCCACCGGGCACAATGCCAACTCCGCGCCGCTATTGTGAATTTTCTGACCAAAACACACAAATAACTTTTTGTCCGATCCGGGCATCTAACTTAAGACCTCGCGGTAAGAGGCATACGCTAACCACAATACCCGAGGTGAAAAGTTCTCATGCTTAAAATAGCCCCATGAATAATACTGTATTTTTATATGAATTGGTCACTATCAGACAAGACCAACTAAAGTTCTAAAATTACAATTAAAATTCATGAGAACTAAAACCTGTTTTATTTTATTTTCTTGAAAAAACTTGTTATCATTTAAATTCTTGAAGGGTTATATTTAACCAAAGATGGACAAGATTGTTAAAGTGGACAATGACCAGTGTAGGGTTGAATACATTCATTGAATTGGGGTCACTCCTAGTATACAAATTTAATGTTATGAATACAAACTGAAGTCAAGAATTTTCTGTCCAAAAGATTCGATTGCATCGTTTTTTATCCTGTAGAAACTTTCAATCTGGGAATTGATTACTATTAATAAACAGTTGAAATGGGACCGGCAGGATTTGAACCTGCGACCTTCTGCACACCAGGCAGTCGCTTTAACCAACCAGTTACGGTCGCCTCTTGCCAGGAACCTAAATTTCTTAACTGTACGTTACGTCATTTCGTAACGTCACGTTCATCCATTTGTTTCCATCTTAAGTAGGATACAAGCTAGCATGGCGAAGTTACATTCAGCATAAATGTTGTAAGGGAAAAGTGTTATCTGTGAACATTCCGTCAGGAAATTTACAATAGCAGCAAGGAGTTGAAATTGAACTCGGTGGTTGGCGATAGGCTAACCTCCTATCCTATGGGACCTAAATATAACAGGTGAAGTGTGGGTGATGTCACACCTCACACATAATTTACAGTTTTAGTTACAAGTTACTTTCTTCTTACAGTTTTTATATTGTTTCAGATGAGCTTCAAATTGCTATTTAGCTTTCATATTCAAGACAAACTGTGTCATGCCATGCCGTGCTGCACTGCAACGCTGCCGCTACGCTATGCATGCTCCTACTACGCCGTAGCTTAGCCAAGACTACGCAAATTTGTGAGTAATACCTACGTATGCTAAATCATTGATATTAAATGAAATACTACAGTCAACATTAAAGATTAATTAAATAACTATATTATTATTCTTTTGGTGCCAAATTCAGACTTTTCAGACCAATTCAAGATAGATAAAGACACCTTTTTTTCCAAAGTTCACTCGAAATATTTCTAGATTTAAAATAAGTCGTGAGAACAAAAACTTGTTTTATTTTACTACCTTGAAACATGTTATCATCTTATTCTTAAAGGGGTATTTCTTAAGATGGATGTTACAATAGAATGGACAACGGTCATCAAAGGGCCAGTGTTATGGAAATTGGGGTAACTATGAGCTTTTAGATTTAAAACTAATTTACTGGTTGAATAATTTCAATAAAATAAAATTGTTGTGTATTAGTCAAATTATTGCAATCTTGTTGCATGAAAATGTAATAATAACAATATTTATTTTCTTCATACACCTTTAATTTAGTTTAAGATAAACAGAATCGTGTTCAAAAATCACCGCTACGCGCTACACCAAGACTGCGTCATCATGATGGCATCATTCTGTAGCGCTACGGTACCACGCCATCAGCTCATCATAATGCTTTTATCATGTTTTCCTATTTTGTTGTTTGGTTTAAGACTGTAAGCAATAAAATGAAAATTAAATAAATAAATAAATAAAATCAGATTGTTACCAGTACGCCACTACAACATCAACACTACGACGTTGTTTAACGATGTATAAATTTGTTTGTATATCCCTATCCGATAAATAATCCTATTGAAAACCCATTTGAGTACATATTATAATCTCCTTTTACTTCTTCTTATATTCTATATTTGCTTTAAGGTAAATACTATCGTGTTAAAAGTTTACAGCTATGCCAAGACTACGCCATCATGATAGTATCGTTATATAGCGCTACGTCATGAATAAGTTTCGAGTTTGCTACCACTACGCCACTACTACGTCAACACTACGGCGTAGCTACAATACGCTAGGTTATTCATAATCTTGATCAAAAAAGTTTACCCAATTCTTACAAATAGTAATAAAAGTCGTGAGAACAAAAACTTGTTTTATTTTACTATCTTGTTTTATTAATAGTTTCTTAAAGGGTTACTTCTGACCAAAGAAGTCCGGCATAATAGAACGGACAGCGGTCATCAAGGGGTTGACCAAGTTGTTAAAAAATAACATTGGGGTAGGCCGGCCTTGTCCTACAACGACGTGAATTACTGTAAGTACAGATGGTTCAGTTGTGTTGAATTTTATATAAAAACATAACATAGAGTTATTACCTAACCAATACATTAAACATAGTAAATATTTATTTTTTTCATATTAAAAGGTTTCATATTAATTTGCAGATAAAAATTACTAGTATTCTTGTTAACCCCAGTTAAGCTTAGTTTTCACGAAGCGAAGTGAAGTTCACGTCCGTGATATAATGGCCAAGATTCGAACCCACAACCTCTCGATCGTAAGACCGAGGCCTTATCTATTGCGCCACGGCCGCTCCTTACGTAAAGAATCTTCAAAATAATATTTAATTTACCGATTTTTAAGTGAAAAACCTTAATATTTCAACAAAAATGTATGTAATATTCAAAAGAGTTTTATAAAAGTTGAAGCATTGAGAAGCGGATAGAGTACCTAGATATTATCATAACGCCTATGTTGTCGCCCGGTTCAGCAGAGGTGTACATACCATACTTTATCCGCTTGCTACGTTTATTACAGAGAACAATTTCAGAGGTCACACTGCTTCTTTAAATGTCTTATGGAAACCAATGTTTTTTTAATAACCAGGATGCCCTTTGTATTTTACATGATAGTTAATGGTACAGCCCATGAACATCTACAAAAAGCTGTAAAAACACCGTTATATTGTACCAAGAATGAAGATATATTTACCTAGCCACAACATATTCATAAATGTGAGCGACATTTATTGATTCTATACACTATTAGATAGTTATACTGTGGCATGGCCATTTTTATTATTATTTTATCTTTAGTTTTGTTGTAAATAAATTATTGTTATTTTTATGTCATCGTTATACTTATTAAAGAAATTGTGTATGTAATGTATAAATTATAAGTGTACATACATATTATATACCACTTTAACCGTTGGAAACAAATACAGACATATATAAAATCTGTAGTTTCAATAAATGTCGCTGTGGCAACCACCTTGTATAGATCTGATTATCATGACAATCATTGCACTAAAATTGTCTTATTCTCATGCTAAGTTCTTGAGAACGAAAACCAGTTTTACTGTACTTTTTTAAGAAAAGAATAACTTGTTATCATTTAAATTCTTTGGGACGGTTTGAACAAAGACGTATACAATACAATAGAATGGACCCTGGTCAGTGAGGGGATGACCAGTTTGTATGGGAATATTAGGGTTACTGTATTTTGATAATAATGAGACGTAATACAGTTTGAAAAACTAAATCACTAATTATTATTGGCTAATCCTTTCACCATGATGGCAAGTCAAAACCTTGACCACCTTACTGAATGTCCAAAATGCCCTACCACCTGCACAAGAGAGGCGCTAATGAACGCCGAAGAGAGCGCCATAACAATGGCCACTTATTGGACCAATAAAATTTGACTCAGCCATCGACACGACAAAGAAGAAGAAGAATTACAGTAGTATGCTAAGAAACAGTTTAAAAAAATTATGGGAATGGCAGGATTTGAACCTGTGATCTTCTGCACATCAGACAGCCTACAGTACTACAGTAGTACTTTCACTTTATTAGGTCTCATGACATGTGTGGTGACGAAAAAAATCCAAAGGGTGCAATTATTTCAGTTGCTTATAAAGAAATTAATTATAATATTTTCGGCACGTTCCTTAAGCGTCTATAGCAAATATAAGAACCAATTTATAAATCTTTCCTAGATCATACTAGCTTAATGAATGAGATGGTAAGTAACTCTGTTTTGTTGTCTGAAACTCCAAATTACTAAACAGATCTTGATGGAAATTGGTACGTGGATAGTTCAAGAACAGAAAAAGGACATGGGCATACTACGCGGGGTAGAGCCTTGGGCAGAAGCTGGTATATAATATGGAGATAATGTGGCGTCAGCAGTTTTTTTATCAAAATCCGAAATGATTATTTCTGTTTTATAACTTGATAGATTTTAATAATTACATCACCTAAGGGACGTAGCATAAATTAATTTAGTAGCTTAGGTCAAAATTAAATTACTCATTAGTCTCTAATGTTATATCTAGACTAGATTGTAATCTTTATGACGTATCTAACTGCTTAGAAACATCATTAATAAAAAATAAAAAAAAACCTAAGGGACTGTTTTTTTTAAATAAAACCGATCCAGTATCATTGGCCAGCCAATATATAAAGAACTAAAAATAGACCGACTTATAATAATCTCTATAAAAATAAGGATTTCACAAAACGTATACACAAACGTATAACGCCATCTATCGAAAAATAGCGGTATCCCATAAAAATGCCATCTATTGGCGAAAAGACAGTTCACGGCAGCTCTAACTTAGAGCGCCCTCTGCTATCGAATAGCAGTCAACATGGTAAAAATTCTTACAAGATAATATATTTTGTAGTATATTAGAAAATTACCAACTGGATAATGTAAAATATTTTTTAATTATTAGTTAAAATATTTTGTTTAATCAATATAATTAGTTTTGCCATCTAAAAATATATCCATAAGAATGAGAAAGACGCTATTTATAACTCTTTACTCATTAGAAACTTAAATATTGTGAATATTTTTTAATGAAATTTGACAAAACTGTCTCTCTGTTGCACCTTCAAGGCAAATCCCTAAAACTTTTTACTTTCTTTATAATATATGCTAGCCAGCTACGAACACGATAATTTTTTTTCGTTTGCTATTTAGATTTTATTTTCTGTTTTTGTTCTAATGTTGAATGTGAATGTTTCTATTGTGTTGAATAGATTTTCGTTTGACATAGATGCGGAAATATTTTTTGACGCATAACTTTTTATTTTTTTTATATTTTTTTAGTTTTATTTCTCTTCCAGCTGTAAATAGCTGGTATGATTTTGTTCTTTTTATAATTTAATTTTTATTCCTGTAAAAAAAAATATTTCTTAATTAATTAATTATTAAATATTTTGTTGCAACACCCTTAAAATTTAATATCTATGCAGCAATTACAAGACTTGTAGCAATTCCGTCTGAAGTATGCCAAACACGCCAGTGCTATGGAGAAATCTGTCTTGATTAATTTCTAGCTATTTTCTTGGCATAGCGAGATGTTTAGCAAAATATTATATTGTGTTAGGCGTCCGTATAAAATAATACAACATTTTCATCACGCCTGTATTACCCAGAAGGGTGTGGCGGAGGTGTATAACACCCACACTTCACCTGTTATGATTTAGGCACCATCACATAGGGGTGAGCCTATTTAGTCTAGTCGATAAGTTGAAAATGGTACAAAGAATACTGGTCTTAAAATTATGTGCAGTACTTAAATAATACAGTACGTTTATGAAATATTGGCAAAATAAAATGCCATTTTTTGTTCATCTTTAATTGTTTATAACTTTTGCAGTTTTTTATGTGCTAATACATGGTTTTGGCACATTTTTCTAGGCGTCATTCCGGATCCAATGAGCTATCGCACATAATTTTAGGACCAGTATCTCTATTTTGTACCATTTTCAACTTATCAAGTAGACTAATTGTCATACACTGGACATACAATACCTACCGTACTGTTATTGAGAATTACCTGTCGAAAAAAAATACCATTATAATACATTTGACAATGTGAGTATTGGACAACATTTGAATAAACACTCTGAGAACGAACATAATATTGACAACGGACATTTTTTTGTTTTGTTTGATAGGCACGCGTTTGACCACGATCTCACCTGATGGTAAGTGATGATGCGGTCTACGGTGGAGCACGCTTACTTATGAGATACCCTTTAACTCTTGACATCATTTTGAATACCTTGTATGCCAACATAAAATTGAATTAATGTTTCTTGGATCAATTTGACTACCTTGAAGATAAAGATATTTTTAATATTGACTGTATTTGCATGTACCTATTATAATGAGCTTAGTTATTACAGGGCCAACTCGCATCAACCCAAAACCTGAAACATAGTGCCAGCAATGCTCTTGATGTCATGCGGTGGCGTTTAATATCCCTCTACTCCACTGGCAAGCTGTGCTGAGGGGGCAGTAGAGTACCAGAGATAGGGTAGATCCTTATCCTAAGACCCTTACCTTATACCACTTCTACTTCTGAGCTGACGGTGAAGTATGCGGGCATATTTACTACCACAATGGTATATTTTACATTATAATGACAGTGTATCAGTGGAGACTGCCTTTAGAATACATACACGGACCTTATAAGTACGAGTACATGAAACTGACGAGTTTTCGTCTTATGATACGATAAATTATTGTTAAAAAAGATGTCAATATGTGAAGATTTTAACACATTTTATTGTCACTGCCTACTCTCAATTAATCATCATCATCATTATCAGCCGAGGGACGTCCACTGCAGGACATAGGCCTCACCAATTGAATTCCACATCGTGCGGTTCTTAGCCGTCTGATACCAACGACTCCCCGCGATCTTGACAAGATCGTCCGTCCATCTAGCGGGAGGCCGTCCCACGCTGCGTTTGCCAGTTCGTGGCCGCCACTCTAGGACTTTTTTGCCCCAACGGCCATCTGTCCTTCGAGCTATGTGTCCGGCCCATTGCCACTTCAGCTTAGCGACTCGCTGAGCTATGTCGGTAACCTTGGTTCGCCTACGGATCTCGTCATTTCTGATTCGATCGCGTAGTGAAACCCCGAGCATAGCTCGCTCCATCGCTCGCTGAGCGACCTTGAGCCTTTTAATCACACCTATAGTGAGCGGCCACGTCTCCGTTCCGTAAGTCATCACTGGCAACACACATTGGTTAAAGACTTTTGTCTTTAGGCACTGGGGTATACTGGACGAAAAGACATTACGTAGTTTCCCGAACGCTGCCCAGCCGAGTTGGATTAATCTCAATTAATAATGGTATGAATTCATGGATGTATGAAAGCAATTTGAGTCAGTATCTACGGTTATGTATGGTGTGTTATTGGCAAGATGAGACCGTGGCTTTGCCGGTCCCAAAACAAATTTTGGTATGAACTATAATAGAGGTAAATAAAAGGCTGAAAAAAAATGCAGGCAACATATTTTAATTATAATTACATATTAAATAAACAGGCAATATTGTTTTGTTTGTTGGTTTGTATCCAAACATTTTAAAATTTCTGGACTGATCTGAATGAAAATTGGTGTGAAGATAGATTAAAACCCCAGAAAATATGCTTTTTATTGACGTACCACCAAGGTGTGTGCTAAAAGTAGATATTGAAAATATCACAACCAGAAAGGTAAGTGCAGAAATCGATGATAGTACCATGTGGTAGTATATTTTTCGGCATTTATGATGTTTTCACGGCGCGGCCATTGTAGATAGTCTACAGAATGATGACGTATGCAACGTTATTTTCACTATACCAAAAACCTAAATACCGTTTGTACAGAAACTATTCCCCAAGTTTTGACGAAAAATAACGAAAAAAGAAACGGTTTCCATCCATACATTTTCACTATTTATAACGTTCTATTAGTATGGAAAACTCGAATAAATTCAATTACTGATTTTAAATAAACTACCTTATCGGTATTGGAAAAGTAAAAATATAAGTTTTTATTTTTTGCGATTTGAGAACCAACTGAATAAAAATAAAAATTGTGACGATCAAGTGAGGGTATTGGACAATATCCGCGCTTCACGGAGACGACGCTGAGCTTCACCAGTCGGCTCGTGACCACGAATGATGCAAGTCATTTCAAAACATCGAGCATAGGTATTTATTTACCTTTATAATAATTTCGCGATTTAGACACGTTGTTCAATTTTTGCAAAATGTAATAACACCCTTGTATAAACAAACCAAGTCTATCAAAACATTCAATGCAATTTCACAACTCGATAAAATCAATAACAATACTTCCGCTTACTGTATATTTTTCACTTGTGAAGTTTTGACGGCGCGGCCCGCTGTAGTCTATAGGTGACGCGACACGGATGACTGACCGGACGATGACCCCGGACGAAATCTGTGGAGATAGTGTTAGGATAAATAATTTGGATTGAAATTGTCGAATGCTAATGTAAACGAATATTTTAAATTTTTCAAAATTGTTTTGACTTGGGTTGTTCATTTTATTGCAAGTAGAGGATGAGCTTGTATCCTGATACAAACAGTTTTAAACTTCTTCGTTGAATAAAAAAGACATCGTGCTATCTGTAACTATGTCTGTTTTCCAGAAATTATAGATAGAGAAAACTTTATTTGCACATCAAATTTGTGACAAACATACAAAGAAATAGGTACATAAAACTATAATGTACAAAGGGCGGCCTTATCGCTTGACGCGATCTCTTCCAGGCAACCTTAGAATGGACATAATAGAATGGGTATTTGCGGTAGAGTATTGCATTGGATTTGTTGTCACTTTTTCTTTTTAATTTTGCTCAAGGCTTGTTTGTTTTGTAATTTCATCAGTTAAGCGTGACATATTAACAGTAAAATCCAATCCAATTAGCAGTAAATATAACATATAAAATCTAAACATTTCGCACAGAATCATCTTAAAAATCCTATTAACTAGGAGGTAGACAATGGTGCTGCAGCAGCTTTCCAAGACCACATTCTGATAAAAAATACATACGGTAAATTAAGGACCCTTCTTTTTCTTGTCGGTTAAAAACTCATTTTATTTGAAGTAAAGTCTTTTCCCCGGGTAATTAGATTCTATGTTAATACTGCCACAACCGAACTTTTTGTTATGCTGTTTATTTTAACAAAAACATACAAATCTAAACATGTAATCTGACTTAGTTACGACTTCACCTACCGAGTTTAACGCTGAGCCTGGTTTTTGATCTCTCTCTCTCTCATTCTCATTTAATTTTTGAACTGGACATAGATACAGAAAACTCATGTACAGTGATCTCGAGCTAGTACAATTTAGCGCTTAGTCTAAATACCATTTGTTTTTTAAATAACTATGACTCCTTCTCTTATTGGATATTTTCAATCAATTTATCAGTAATCAGCGTGACTGTAACCAGTAAGAATGTATATTGGTAACGAATATAGCTAATAACCAATAAACATTTTGTTTCATTCTTATTGGATGAACTTTCTATTAAAATTTACAAAACTCCAAAGATATGTGATAATTTCGAGAATAACAATTATTTTTTGTATAAACGTACCACGCAGGCCGAGCCCGCATGATTCTAAATAGCTATTATAATAATCAATACATCTTACGCTATAATGTTTTCAGTACGTAGCATCGTTTTCCAAATTATTCTCTAATAAGAAAGAGCTAGTAATACCAATAATAAATGCAAACGTAAAACAAATATAGTGAGTTCAAAATGAAAACGACTCCACACATTTCTATGTCCGGCGGCCGCGGTCAGACCGGACATAAGGTCGCGTTGTTGAGACCAAATCATATCATTCCGGTACTGATAGCTATTTACAAACAGATTGTTTGTAGCTGACCAACATAACAATATACGGTACAGGTAAAGAGCTTTTATGAGTTCTTCTTCTTATCGTTTCAATGTCTTGTTCAATTATACTGTCTTAGACCAATAGATGGCGACTTCAACCCCTTCTTTGTTTGCCTGCTGTGACGTCGCAACCGCGCGCCCACCGCTACCTCAAGATGCGCCCCCCACTGCAGACCCCTGTGGGGTATATAAAGGAGCTGCGCGCGCGACGCGGCTTCTTGCCTGCGGTCACCAGCGCCGAGTTAAATGTCTCCTCAATCTTCGCTTCGCCAGGACTTCACCAAACTAACGTACCACTTACCTACCTACGCCTTGAGTCTACCATGTAAATTTAATCTGCAATAATAATACCTTTGTTAATTTATCTATTGTTTCTCTTTATTCTGCCTACCCAACTGGTCATTAGAAGAACACGTTACACTGCATGAGGTCAAAACGGGTGCAACTGGCGGGTAGTAAAGGGCAAAACATCATATGGCATACTCTGGCTATGGGATCCACATTCGCAACTAGTATTGGATGAGTGGATAAATCCCCACTTGGCCAGATTGTCTCTGCAACGGCCGACCTAAGTCCGAAGTCTATTAAGGGAGTTCCAGATCGGTCTTTGCAGCTTTTATGATTCCGGTTGGTAGAAGTAAAACCTTCATACATTTTTCTTATACGACTATGGTAAAAACAAACTCGGTTTCGAAGTGATTGAAGCCACGTAACGGTACACTCCTCTGTCAATAAATCATTAAGATTCGTCTTTTCAAAGATTATGTGTGTATTTATCATGAAAGTTATCACTTGCCAATGATGAAGAAAAAATTTGTGAGGAAACCTGCATGCCGGAGCGTGCCTTAAAGCACTTGAGAGTGTGTGAAGTCTACCAATCCGCAGGTGGCCAGCGTGGTAGGAATGCTATTATTATAAGTGGTAACTACAACATAAACTAAAGCAGACTGAGGACTACGATGTACCTCATGTGCCAGTAATTTAAGGCCTTGCAACCACTATTTGGTGGCAGATTAAAGCTGAAATGATGGTTTTTTCCTCCTCGAGCTCGTTCAGAAGAGCTCTACCGCCATCATTACCTACATATAACCAGCCGCCTATTATTAGTTTTGCCAATATTTTGTTTTTTTATTAAATGTTCAGATTAGTATTCAATTAAGTCCGCTAAAGAGGTTGTAAATAACTCTTTTACAACTAGAAAGCCATAAATATCAAGAAACCGTAGCCAAATTCTGCACCTATGAATGTCATATTAACCTATGTCAAAAGTGCACCTAGGAAAGTCGAAATGCATGCATAATTTCTGTAATATTAGACAACTAAACCGTTCTATATACAACTTTTTTTGAGAGACGCAATAGTCCGTTTTTCAATTACCCAACAGTTCTTCAGCACATGATTGGAAATCTAGTCTCATATTGAAAAATAAGTTCATCCACATATTGAAAATATTTCGGCAATATCACAAACGTGAAAATGTATTTTGTTATTCAGTAGTTATAGCAAATGTTTGATTGAAAATCTCTTTTTTACTGTAGTTACCTTGGATTCTTTGAAATAAAGAGGTTTACTTCAAACTTTGAGTTGTAAGGCACCAGCCTGGGGACAAAAGATAAAATAAATTCCACGATTAAGATTGTTTATATAAATATGTTACAGAAAGTCGCGATAAAAAATAAAATACTTGTACACTTGTAAGCTCATTAAAACAAATAAATTGACCGTGACAAGAGATCTTGTTAACATAAAAAACACAACACACAGGTGAATTTCAACCCTTTCTAATGGACACAGAAAAAGATAGGGTAATCTTCTTCTCATAAAAAGCTTTTTCTTCACAATTCACCCCTTTACAATCTTATACATACTTTTTATCTTTTAACCTGTTATAACCTGTTTAATTTCATTCGTATCTTTGTAACCTGTTCTATTTCATTTTCAAAATTCTCACAAGAAATAGAATGGACTGCTTAGATCTAGTTCAATCTGGTTTTCACTGCTTTTGATTTGTACGATTACTGGAATTGTGATTGTATAAAGGTTACAAATGTCATGGGAATGGTAAATTTGGGGATGTAATTCAAAAAGTAGTACTGACTGAGATATGTGTTTGATGTAACTGGTTTTTATTTGTAAAGTATTAAAAGTGGTTGCAGATAAAGAACTTTGTCTCAAGTGTGGGTCAGTTAGAAAAAACGAATTCTTTTGAATAATATTATTGGATATGTTTTGTTCTCAGACAGCAAATAAAGCGGATAAATCAATGATTGACTGTGTAAGATATTTATGAAAATGTATAAAACTAGCGTTATTTGAAAAAGTTTTAGATAATTATATTTTAAATTGTGTTTTGACATGCAAGCAGTAACATTGTATAAGCAACAATCATAATTAGCACTTAGATACTACTACTATTAGATACCTTAATCTTGCATTAATCTGATCTCCTATAAACATGCGTTTAGAATAGCCAATCACGTATGCGCGTGTGCAGCCGATGGAATAGACATGACTATAGGCTGACCGTTTAACTGAGTCCTCGCCCGCGCGGTACAGAGGCGCGGGGGGTATGACGACAAAGGGGACTGAAACAGCTGCGGGCGGACGCTCCAAGAACGGTCGGATACGGTCTGAATAATACGGTCGGAATAATACGATCGGAATAATACGGACGGAATAATACGGACGGAATATTACGGTCGGTATAAAACGGTCGCAATAATACGGTCTGAATAATACGGTCGCAATAGTACGGTCGGAATAATACGGTCGGAATAATACGGTCGCAATAGTACGGTCACAATAGTACGGTTGGAATAATACGGTCGGCATAATAGCCAATCTCAACAATGGGGACGTGCCTTCTGCAAATGGTAGAGCCAGAAGGCACGTCGCCATTGTTGTGAATACGGGTATTATTCCGACCGCATTAACCGACCGTGTTATTGCGACCGTATTATTCAGACCGTATTATTGCGACCGTTTTATACCGACCGTATTATTCCGATCGAAATGCCAGCCATTAAAGACGCTTTTTTTTTTAAGTCGTTTGGTTACATTTAATTTGACATTTGCTCCGATAGAAAAGCTCTCTAAAGATTTATCCGCTTGTGTGCTTTGGCATGAGGGTAAAGCGGGTCGAGATGCAAGCAATATTGTGGATGCCATTTACGCATTTTTTGAATCTCTAAAGCTGGGTACAGATTGGTGCAATGCAACATGTAATGTAATATTCTGCGTTACATTGCATGTTCCCTGCTGCCTTGGACGTGTGGCGCGCGCGGTAGGCGCATTGACTACGAATCATTCGAGAACATCTGTTCCCGCATTTCGTTACAAACACTAGCCCTCGTCACACGTGTTCTTTTCTTTGCCTGCATCAAGGCGATATACTTACGTATCATGGAGTCTGAAGACTTGTTGTTGTTCTGTATTCCTCTATCAATAAAAGTGACTCGTCATCACTCCACGCACCCTCTTTCATCGCCATGATCGTTGCGCATGCGAACGAAACGATCGACCGTCCACGGCTGCATCCTGCGCACACTGCGCGCCCCTTTGTGTTCGTACCAAAAACCGACAAATCTCTCTCTGCATTGGGCTGATAATTGTACAGCCCAAAATAAAAATTGGACAATTTATACAGCCTTTACTATGATAGTAAATAACCAATCAAATTGCATTGAGACGATCACGATCAGTTATCTGACAAAGGGGCACACTCATATGTCTGCAGACTCCGTTCACGCAAATATTGAACTGAAGATGAAAAGACAGAGAAATATCTATGATTTCCAAGATTTCAAAGACACAGTAATGCAGTCTAGAAAAAATATCAAAGTTATAGAACTCCAGAACAATTATGAATGGCCAAGAAAGAAAAGAACAGCTCGTCCAAATGACCCTTTGAAAGATTTTATTTTAAATAATGTGGTGGAGGTAAAATTCGTTCGTGGATCAAGAAATCGAAAGACAAGGTTAATTTCTAACATTTTTAAAATTCAGTACTTAGTTGATCTACATGTTTTTGATCTATGAACTGTGTGTGTATGTTTGTCAGTCTTTGATCTAAGATCTGTGTGTAACTGCTTAGTGTATTTTATAAAATTTTGCATGGAAGCGGCTTGAATGTTTGGAAAGAACTTAACTAACCCTTTTTTTATATGCTTCTCAGGAAGTTAATCACATTTATAACTTATTTGTTGCAGATTTGATGATGCATACGTTGAATTGGACTTTCTTATGAAAAGATTTTGTGTTACAAACCTACCAAATATTAATCAAAATCTAAGAGGGATAAAATCAACAAAAAAGGAGGAAATTATAAATAAAATCGTACCACTCATGCCTGAGTCGCGTAGGACATTCTGGTTGAATCTACCAATAAATGATTTGTCAGTTGATTTAATAAGTGGAGGTGAAATGCTGACCGAAGCTTTGTAATAACTAAGTTTTAATCATTCCTTTTTAATTATATTTTTTTGATAATTTCGTTTTAATAATTGATTTAATATATTCATAAGACAGATCTTTGTGTGCATGAACATGGGGGTTTGTCTTAGTCTGGGTGTTTCTATGTATAATAAGTATGTATTTACAAAAGAAAAGTATATATGTATTAGTATCAGTTATTCTAGTACCCATAGTACAAGTTCTGCTTAGTTTGGGACTAGATGGCGTTGTGTGTGAGTTGTGAAATATTTATTTATTTATTATTTTATATCAGCTTGTTAATTCAAGTTTTTTTTAAATAAATTATTCCAATATAATACTTTTTTATTTTCACCTTTTGAATATAATATGAAAGCACATACTAGGAACTACATTGACTAAAACACATGACTCAATATGCAAAATCCCCAAATCAAAACACAGTAAGTGCTCATACTAGGTTTTGAAACAGGTTATGGCACGAACATTAGTTCACATTGTCCATTTTCAAAGTTAGTAAGGGGTATAAAACATGCATTTTACATAATTATCATTACATTTCTCGTAATATGTATTCAGTGATTAGTATTATTTGCATTAAATATAAATTTTTCAGTTTAACTTATATACTTTTAATAAGCTACCCCGATTTATGTTTTTGCGCACTCCTGTAAAATTTGTTAAAAAGCACATACTGGGTTTTGATCTAGGGCAGCCGTTTTACTTGGCACCGACTTCAGAATTATAAAATAATTATTTAATAATTTCTATTTAACTTAATGTATAAACGTATTATTTTGTGCGAAGTAAATTTATTTTTTGCTTTTTAGTTTACCTACTTTTTGAAGTCAGTTTATTTTTTAAATTATTCTATTTACTATCAAGTAAACTTTTTTTAGGATAGCAAAGATTTTTTAATACGTAAAGTTAGAAATATTTAACAGTTTCATGAGTCCTGCAATGTAGACATGTTTGAGTTTGAGAAACCAAACACAACACTTACTTATGACTTATGACTTAGACATGTTTGAGTTTGAGAAACCAAACACTAAAAAACTAGATGTAAGACATTTCTAAATCTAGATTTGCATGTCTGACATCACAACGGAACACGGCGCCGGTATCGCGGGAAAAAGAACTAGTAACCTAAGCTGTTAACACCAAAACGAGCAGCGGGACATATATGTTGCACAACTGTTGGCTTTAACGTAGTATGACGAAGTAGATGCACACATTATACATTCACAATGCGATAGACAAGTGCGCCTCTCTCTCAGGTCAAAAACAGACTGTGTCATCACACAGTATCAGTTTCAGTAGTCATCATCATAACGTCTTTGTCGGTTCGAAACCAATCGCACTCGAGTCTTCAAATTTAAGGTTTTATTACTATATTCGTTGATTTCTACACTAGCCTTTCCTTCTGAAATAAAAATCTTTATTTAAAGACAAATATACATATTAAAATACAGTGCCCAGCCCTGTCGCGTATCGCGTGATTGTCTTTTGTTATTTTAAAGAGTAGGATCGAGTCAGAGTACTGTGTATATGTATATTTATACTGCGGTAGAGCTGAATGAGCTCCAGGAGGGAAAAAAAACTTCCAACTCACCTTTACTTGTCATTTCTCCACCAAAAGAGGTGCTTACACCTTTAAACGTACCAGTAATAAAAGCCCCATAGACATCCCGCATCCTTACATAACTTCTTACGATTGTCAACGTAACATTACTTAGCAGGCCGCATAAGTCTTGCATTAATTTGATCTCCTATAAACATGCGTTTAGAATAGCCAATCACGTACGTGTGCAGCCGATGGAATAGACATGACTAGCAAATTGTCATGTAAGATTGAAGTCATAGGAGATATACGTGAATGGATTATAGAAGTCAGTGATAAACTGTGTGAAATCAATTCAGATAAATGAAAAAAAAATATGAAAAATATATAGCGCTATTATTATTGAGAATACAATACTCACGTTATTTTAGCCGGGATATACCGACTATAGGCTGACCGAAGTGAGTCCTCGTCCATAAAACGGTCGAAATAATACGGTCGGATTAATACGGTCGCAATAGTACTGTAGGAATAATACGGTCGGAATAACACGGTCGGTTAATGCGGTCGGAATAATACCCGTATTCACAACAATGGCGACGTGCCTTCTGGCTCTACCATTTGCAGAAGGCACGTCCCCATTGTTGAGATTGGCTATTATGCCGACCGTATTATTCCAACCGTACTATTGCGACCGTACTATTGCGACCGTATTATTCCGACCGTACTATTGCGACCGTATTATTCAGACCGTATTATTACGACCGTTTTATACCAACCGTATTATTCCGACCGTAAAATTTCCTGCCGTAGTATTCCGACCGTATTATTCCCACAGTACTATTGCGACCGTATTAATCCGACCGTATTATTTCGACCGTTTTATGCCGACCGTATTATTCCGTCCGTATTATTCCGATCGTATTATGCCGACCATTTTTTGCCGACCGTATTATTCCGTCCGTATTATTCCGATCGTATTATTCCGATCGTATTATTCTGACCGTATCCGACCGTTCTTGGAGCGTCCACCCGCAGCTGCTTCAGTCCCCTTTGTCGTCATACCCCCGCGCGGTACCTCTGTACCGCGCGAGGACTCACTTCGGTCAGCCTATAGTCGGTATATCCCGGCTAAACTAACGTGAGTATTGTATTCTCAATAATAATAGCGCTATATATTTTTCATATTTTTTTTTCATTTATCTGAATTGATTTCACACAGTTTATCACTGACTTCTATAATCCATTCACGTATATCTCCTATGACTTCAATCTTACATGACAATTTGCAAGTCATGTCTATTCCATCGGCTGCACACGTACGTGATTGTTTTATTTCAGAAGGAAAGGCTAGTGTAGAAATCAACGAATATAGTAATAAAACCTTAAATTTGAAGACTCGAGTGCGATTGGTTTCGAACCGACAAAGACGTTATGATGATGACTACTGAAACTGATACTGTGTGATGACACAGTCTGTTTTTGACCTGAGAGAGAGGCGCTCTTGTCTATCGCATTGTGAATGTATAATGTGTGCGTCTACTTCGTCATACTACGTTAAAGCCAACAGTTGTGCAACATATATGTCCCGCTGCTCGTTTTGGTGTTAACAGCTTAGGTTACTAGTTCTTTTTCCCGCGATACCGGCGCCGTGTTCCGTTGTGATGTCAGACATGCAAATCTAGATTTAGAAATGTCTTACATCTAGTTTTTTAGTGTTTGGTTTCTCAAACTCAAACATGTCTAAGTCATAAGTCATAAGTAAGTGTTGTGTTTGGTTTCTCAAACTCAAACATGTCTACATTGCAGGACTCATGAAACTGTTAAATATTTCTAACTTTACGTAATAAAAAATCTTTGCTATCCTAAAAAAAGTTTACTTGATAGTAAATAGAATAATTTAAAAAATAAACTGACTTCAAAAAGTAGGTAATCTAAAAAGCAAAAAATAAATTTACTTCGCACAAAATAATACGTTTATACATTAAGTTAAATAGAAATTATTAAATAATTATTTTATAATTCTGAAGTCGGTGCCAAGTAAATAAGCTGTAACAACCTTTCTACAATATCAAATTACAGTACACACAATAAAGAAAGGCGTAGGTGTGCTAGTGCGCGGTCGCCCAGTTTTTTAGTTTACCTACTTTTTGAAGTAGTTTTTTTTTTTAATTAAAAATTATTTTCGTAAAACTAGTGGTATGGTTTCTGAACCAACAGTTTTAAGTTTTCCGGTTTTTGGTTAAAAAATTTTAATTGCGGCCCTGTATCTAATACATGTCCCACTACAGTGCTGGTCTCGGACCTCTTCTCATGATGAGAAGGATTAGGCCATAGTCCACGTTGGCCAAGTGCGGATTGGTAGACTTCACACACCGTCGAGCACTTAGGCACTCCCAGGCATGCCGGTTGCCTCAAGATGTTTTCCTTCACCGTTAGCGAGCGATAATTTATATGATAAATACACACATTATCTTTGAAAAGACGAATCTTAACGATTTATTGACAGAGGTGTGTGCCGTGGGATCGAACCCGAGACCTTTGTCTTCGCAGTCCAACGGTCTACCACTCGGCTATCGCTGCTTCTTTCTTTCTTCGGTTTTTGGTTAATTATAAATGATATTGCAGGTACATTATTATTTTTGTTATTTACACAAAAACTAGGCGATGAAATTTTGTGAAATTGGGGACATAATATTCCTACAGATTATTTTTTATTGACGCAGCAAATAAATTAATTGAAATACAAATAATTTATTTGCTTAAATGTGGTTATATATTAATTCTTAATATAAATGTGATATCAGCACATTTATCAACTAACTTATGGCATGCAAATATTATTATAGTTTCGAAATATAATATCGAAATAGGTACAATTAATTCAACAAGTCAACCAATAAAATTACATACCTTTAAAATTAAATTAAATAAAGACATTTAATGACTACAATTTTCTATGTATAATACATAATTTACAGAAGAAAAGTATATATGTATTAGTAATACTTATTCTTGTACCCATAGTCTGCTTAGTTTGGGATTAGATGGTGTTGTATGTATCAAATCATAGTTTAATTAATTAATCTCGTAGAATTTTGAAGTATTGTAAAATTTTCTGCAAACGCTACTATTTTTAAAACAAAAAAACAGTACGAAAGTAAGTGCTTATAGTTTGAATGAATGCTGCCAAATTCTAGCCTAGATTTTACTAAAACAGTTTTTCTTGTCTCTTTAATCGATGCTAGGTTTCTAAGAACAAATCTGTGTACCTACATCTTTTAGTTACAGATTGATTTTGCAAAATTGATCTGATTCGATAGATTAAAAATTAATATTTCCATCAGTTCTTTAATTTGATGATGAAATGAAATTGAACATCTATAAATATACATGCTGGACTGGTATGTTATCTACCAGTTAATAGTATAGGTATGGGAAAGTTTAAAATGCAATATTTTCACTATTCTTTTTTAAAAAACTTTCTTTTTCATTTGTATGAAAGCACGTCTATTTCTTTTTGAAACCTGCTGAAATTTACTGTTTTGTACCAAGAAAATTTTATTTGTCAATACAAACCGCATCATTTAAAAAATATCTTAAGCGTGAAGGAAAATAATGAAAGAGAAAAAGTAATAATAATAATAATAATATAATAATAAATGGCTCCCGGAAAATAATCGATAAAAAAGAAGTTTTAAGACAATCCCGAATAAAATAAGAAAAAGGCAGGCAGAAAAAAAAAGACTAGATTACCCACAATCATGGATGCTGCAAATCATGAAACGTTAGACAATCAAGATTAGGCAAGTTGCAATAATACCCTTAAAATTAGGAGTTCAATAAAAAAAATCATTATGTTAATAGGTAGATAATTATTATATAAAATTTCAGGTTTATAAAAATGTAATATTTGACCGAATTTTTACCCTAAGGCATGTTTAATTTAAAAAAATTGTCTGATTATATTATCAGTTTAATATGAAAATGACTAATATTCTTTTATGAAGCAAGGCCCAGGGTCTGCTATAATCTGCCAACTAATCAAAAAGACTACCGCCAAGTGAAATAACATCAATTAAAAAATCTAACAAATACAGGGTGTAAATGATATTGTTAGCAGCCGCTTTTCATAAATTTAATTCAGTATGATTCTAAGGTGCAAAAGAAATCTTAGAAAATTTTTGACGACTTGAAAAAATCGCAAACTGATGAACATAAGCTTGCAAAAGCACGTTTCAGTGATTAAGAACATTGAAGAATATAAAATTTTACATAAAAAAATTGCAATTAGGAATTTTTTCCTAAATATATTGCGATAGTGAGTACCGTTACTTTTTCATATAAAGTCGGTAAAATACGATTTTTTTTTTCATCCGGGGTTACAGTATATGTACATGTATTGTGATCACTGGTACGCAGCTTCGTCCCACTGCCACTTACACCCTGTATAATAAGGGACAAATTACAACATCGTTATATAAATTTACACCAAAAATAGAAGTAGTGGTGCAATTTTACTTAGATTAGAGCCATTGATATTCAAATGACGAGAGTATGCCGCGGTCCATTTCTGTATGGAGTAAAATCCAATAAAATGAACCAAAACGAACCCTCTTCTAAACTTCTTCCAAACTTCCACTATCGCTAACTATTCGCCACGCCCCTTAAAACACACCAATAAATATATAGCTATCTCATTCTATCGCGTACGAAACTATTCGCGTGAAACAAGACGGCAACTAGTTTGACTGGTGGCATTATTATAATAGTTTTACACTTTCGGGCTATAACGACACAACTCACACGTAATTCACAGACAAATTTTAACTTTACTGCTTTATATTAAGATTGAATTTAGATGGTAGAATGACGAAGATGGGATTTTCAATGCTTCTAACCCGCGGGTACTAGAGCGATTTTTCCGCGAGCGATTTGCCGACGTAATATGCTGTCATAAGAGCTATAGTGGCGCAAAAATGTCTAACTTAAGACGTTTCAGTGGAAAAAAGTACTTATAGTTATTCTATACGAACGTCTTGTGCAAGATGGCGCGAGCTAGAGGCGGTTATTTCAATTTCTCCGAGGAATAGGGCGGTGTTTCGGGAAACTGCCACGGCGGCGCTGGCGTCGACAAATTATGGCGGGTCGAAACTTGTGCTAGGAAAATTAGGTTACGTTAATGATGTAAGAAACGGTTCTCGGTGGATTTTCTTTGTTATGATTCGTGGCTTTCTTTATGTGTTGTATTGGAATAATAAATGCTTAGTTATTTTACATTTAAGTATCTGTTTAACGAACGAATTATTAAGAATAGAATATTATTATACTATACGTGTAAATAACGCAAAATACGAGATATTTTCATAGAAAATATTTAAACTAATATAATAAAGAGGAATGATTAGATATTTGTTTGTTTGTTACTATTTAACTAAAAACTACACAACAACAAGTGATTTTAAAAATTATTTTATCTTCAGAAGGTAACATCTGCACCTAGTAACATTTGCTATATTTTATAGAGGTACCACGCGAGCGCAGCCGTGCAGGCAGGCTATATCATATTATAAAATGAACGAAATATACTTAAAGCGTTGCCGCGTATTCGAACGAATTACGGCAAAACAATGCTAACATATGATGAAGGAGCGCAACTTTACAACAAACTACCCACGAACCTTAAAAGTATAAGTTCGATTAAAAAACAACTTACTCAATATTAAAATTTGTAATGACGACCGGATGGCGGAGTGGGTTGAGTACCTGCCTGCGACGCCGAGGTCGCGGGTTCGATTCCCGCTTAAGACAAATCTTTGTGTTTATGAACAAGGGAATTTGTCTTAGTCTGGGTGTTTCTATGTATAATAAGTATGTATTTACCAAAGAAAAGTATATATGTATTAATATCAGTTATTGTAGTACCCAAATTACAAGCTCTGCTTAGTTTGGGACTAGATGACGTTGTGTGTAAGTTGTGAGATATTTATATTTATTTATTTATTTATTAGACATATAAACTAGCATCTAGTAAGTACCTAAATACCGCGGGTTAGCTTAGTTCGTAGAATCGTTGGCAAATTTTAATCTACCTAATTTAGTTTTAGTGCACTACCTACATACTTTTGAAATTTCACTTTTGTTTTGTTTAATGACGACGAATGTAAAAATTATATTATGAAATTCAACAATGTTCTCATGTAAATGATGTAATTCGTATTATGAGAATAAAGTATCTTTAAACCTAATACCAAAATAACATGTTTTGTTCAATAGCGACATTTTAATTTGGCTAGTACTATACTGTTTTAAATTTTAAATCTCTTCTTTCCCTCTCTTGCCTAGTGGCATTCTCTTACAGTCAACCTAGGGTGCAATACGAGAAAAGGAAATATCCTTATTCTTTCTACCATGCCAAATATTTGTGCAAGAAAGTCTTATCTATTTACAAGCGCCCTGCCCTCGCTCTCTCTTGTTTTTAATATGCATTACATTACAAATATAAACCTTTCAAATGAAACATTACCTTTTGCTGAAAAATAGATCGAAACCCGTTGCATATCATAGAAGAACCAAACAGCGACAAAATTTAAATAAATAAATAAATAAATAAATATCTCACAACTTACACACAACGCCATCTAGTCCCAAACTAAGCAAAGCTTGTAATATGGGTACTAGAATAACTGATACTAATACATATATACTTTTCTTTTGTAAATACATACATATTATACATAGAATACATAGAAATTAGGTATTTCATTATCTATTCTATGTTAAAAAACCGGCCAAGTGCGTGTCGGGCCACGCGCAGTAGGGTTCCGTAGAAAAATATTTATAATTTTACTTTTTAACTAAATGGCGTCCTTCAGAAAGGAAAATTAAATGTTTGTAGTACACGAAACGCACGTATGACGAGATGTATGAATGTTGAGGAAGCGAAAGAAGTATGTAAGGAGCGAAGCACATGGCGTTCCATCGTCTCTGCCTACCCCCGTGGGATAAAGGCGTGATTTTATATTATGTATTATGTATGTTTATTTATGTTTCAAGAATTTTGAACGAAATATTCTGAGTAACTGCATCTGACATTTCGGACCCCTATTCCTCTTGAACTAATGAAGTGAACTTATCCGCTATAGTTTTCCTTTAAAGTTCATTACATGTACTACCGACACAATTTTTTTCAGATTTTGGGATCCAGTAGTTTAGCTTTTAGAGGGGGGGGGGACGCCCTACTCGAACAAAAATTTGCTCTTTAAAGTTAATTATCTCGCAAACGGATCTCTAAATCAAAAAACTGTCTTAGCAACACCTAAACGTTTTTAAAAGTCCTATCTAACAATACCCCACACTATGGGGTAGGCAACAAAATAAACATCCCTACATTACATGTAGGGGAGCTACCTGAAAAAAAAATATTTTTCCAAATTTTATTCTACGAATTTCTTTGTTTAGTTAACATACATGTTCGTGCAAAATTTCAGTTTTTTAGCACCAACGGTTTCGTCGCTATGCCTTGGACAGACGGACGGACAGACGGACATGGCGAAACAATAAGGGTTCCTTGTAGGTCCTACGGAACCCTAAAAATAGAAAAAAAATTAAAAGGCATTATGAACACACAACTATATTTCTAATTGATTATTTTTATAGCATTTAGTAATGCTATAAAAATAATCAATTAGAAGTTGAAATGAACGCGTACGTTGCGTTCATTCTTTACAACATTTGTGCTGAATGTAACTTCGCCATGTTGATGGTTTGTAAGATAAGAACAAATGGATGAACGTGACGTCACGAAATGATGTATCATACAGTTGAGAAATTTAGGGCTCCGGTAAGAGGCGACCGTAGCTGGATGGCTAAAAGCAGCTGCCCGGTGTGCAGTAAGGTCGCAGGTTCAAATGCTGCCGGTCCCATATCTTTTTCAACTGTTTCTTAACACAACTATATTTTCAATATACATAAAATATATCAAATATATTATACGTTGTTTCTGACAATCATAATTATAAATTTGTAAGTATAATTTGTATGGTGATGTTTGATGTATGTGATGTGGCTGTACTTTATAAATAAATGAATAAATACATACCTACTATATTATTTATTATGTATAGATAAATAAAATACTATTTAAAAAACCACTCCGTTTTTTTTGCCCTAAAACCATTTAAAGCTTTCTTTTTTCAAAAAGACTTTAAAAATGCAGCCTTATTAACAGCCTATGTTAATGCTGAAATCTTGCACTATCTTCAAACCATTTTTATCAAGATCGGTCCAGTAGTTTTCTGCCTATTGGTCAAAAACAAACAAATATAGTATTAATATAATAAAACTTGTACTTGGTAAATCGAAATAATTTTGGAGCTCGATTTTGTGCCTCTGATTTTGGTACAGAGGTATAGATTTAATTTACAGATAGCCAGAAATTAAAACCTATTCAAAATGTATACACTATTAATAAAATTACGTGCTATCAATAATTTCCTTATTTAGGAAACATCCAGAGGTATCCGGTATCGGGTGTCGGAGAGTTCAGACGGCGGCCCGTGGTCACTCAGTGTAAATACCGCCAATCAACACACACATTCAAGGAAAAGGACGTATACTCACATAAGATCTTTCCCTTGCTTTGATTTCAAGTAAAGATAAGCACTTTCTAATTTTTCTTCAGTTTCCAGATTTTAATTTTTAATCTTAAATTGACCCACAGCTTTTCACCTGGTATTTCGTACTTGTAAAAGTATGCCATATATAAATCCAGGCTATAACTTATATGTGAGCAAATTTTCTTCAAAATCAACTCGGTAGTTTTTGCTTAAAAGAGTAACAAACAACCATATTCACAAACTTTTGCATTTAAATAAATAAATATCTCTCAACTTACACAACGCCATCTAGTCCCAAACTAAGCAGAGCTTGTACTATGGGTACTAGAATAACTGATAATAATTCATGTATACTTTTTTTTTGTAAATACATACTTATTATACATAGAAACACCCAGACTAAGACAAACCCCCATGTTCATATGCACACAAAGAATTGACTTAAGTGGCAATCGAACCCGCGATCACGGCGTAGCAGGCAGGTACACTACCCACTCCGCCATCCGGTCGTCGATGTCTTTTATAATATTAATATGGATTAAATTTATTGGTATAATACTTATTAGGTATAACACTAAATAAAATAGTTTGTTACTTGCTATCAATAATTCCCGTATATAGGAAACATCCAGAGGTATCCGGTATCGGGTGTCGGAGAGGTCAAACGGCGGGCCGCGGTCACTCAGTGTAAATACCACCAATCAACACACACATTCAAGGAAAAGGACGTATATACACAGGCCTTTCCTTTGCTTTGATGTCAAATAAAGATAAGCACTTTCATATTATATCCAGTTTTCAGTTTCTTTTTCTTTCATTGTAAACTTTAAGGCACTGGTTTAAAAAATATTTGTAACACTTTTAGATAAAACAGATGAAATAAATATACATATTACTGTATTAAAATATTTTATGTGCCTATCAAAATGTAAGTTTTGATCATTTAATATAACAAACTGAAAACCGTGCGATTTTCTTTTAGTTTTAAGGCTCTTTATAAAAATCATTTAACTCTCTACAAGTACACTCTAAAAGTATTGCTTTGTGTCAAATTGATGTGAATCTTCTAGAATATACCGAACAGTTCACACACCACTAGTATAAAATCAACTAACACAAATCTAATACTGAATAGAAGTCCACGATCCCACAAAATATCACTAACCCCCAAACTTTCCTATTCCCATGACATTTGTAACCTTTATACAATCACAATTCCAGTAATCGTACAAATCAAAAGCGGTGAAAACCAGTTATGTCCAGATCGAACTAGATCTAAGTAGTTTGTTCGCGTTCTTGTGAGAATTTTGATGAAATAGAACAGGTTACCAAGATAAGAATGAAATTGGACAGGTTACAACAGGTTAAGGGATAAAAAGTAGCTAAAATAGAAGAAGATTGTGAAGGGGTGGAAGAAACAAGTTTATTTTATTAGAAAAAGACCCCTTTCTTTGAGTTGAGAAAGACTGGTTAAGAAAGGGGATATTATTCACCTGTTTCTTAAGCATGTTAATTTTTTTTTTGTGGTTTTTAATACTTTATCTCGGATGATGGCAAGTTCTTAAAAAATGAATTAATTAGGGTTGTAAATAAAAAGGTTTTAACTGAAGCGTTACCGAAAGATGCTGGCCCTTGTTCAACACGATATAATAATGGTTATATTGTTATTAGACTAGACTTTATAGCGCACAATCACAACAATATTATCAATGGGACATTCCATATTAACCGAAATAGTCTTAATCGATACACCCTGACACAAATACCTGTTCCTGATACCTCCAATAGGAGTATATAACGGTAACCGTCTGCTTATAATATCAATAGATACGGAGGCGTATTGCGTAAATTGATTCAGCGATCGGTTGCTACAGTGATTGTGATTGCTGTTTGAATGGTGGTCAAAGATATTGTTAAGGATTGTGTGGGATAAACTAAAAAGCGCTTCATTTATAATTTTGATAGTGATAGAATTTTCAAGAAAAAGTTCGAAGGCTCAAGTACCGTTCTTTTAACCTGCAAACAAATGATACTGACTAGGTTCCGTTTGGGTAGTGAAATTAGGACAAAAATCGAATGGCACATGGGACATCATAGATCTCATCTAAAATTTCCTTTGTGGATTGTAGATGTCCATGGGTGTAGATACTAATAAATAAGTCCGTTCGCAACATACGTCGTATAAAGAAGAAAAAAAGTATCGTATATCACCTAGAGGCCTTATAAGTAACAGTTGTGATCAAAGATATTTCGGATAGGTCTATTGTGATGCTATAATGTTGACCTCTACAATTTAAATTACAATCTCAAACCTCAATAATAAGGCTCGTACATCCCTTGGAGTTCGGGTCAAGGGCACTGACCGGTCGGACATATTGGTCATCTGCAAACTTTACGGCATACGAATATAGTGGCGAATGGTGCGTCATAGGTACTGTATCTCTCACATGATACTTGTAGAAAATTCTAAAAATACAATGATTTCTGTGTATAAGTGATAAGTTAGTTTTGTAATTAACCTACTCACACATCAAGTGAGAGCCCAATAATGTATCCGGTGTTTCCATACTTCTTCTTCTTCTTCTTCTTTGCGTGTCAATGGAAAAACAACTAGTTTAAATTGTTTCCATTGTGGTGGAAGGATTGGCCAGTCGTGTTGATGTGACTGCCCAGGGTGCGCCGGACGTCAGGGGTTTGGGATTAACGTCACACGGGGAGGTCACTCCTTCCATGCACCCCATACATACATACTATGTTAGAGGCACAAACAAGGTAACTTTTATACAACAGCTTTTATAAAATCACGCAGATCCATCGCCCTCGGCTTGCGTGAGTGATTATTATAGCAAAATAATAGTATATTATTTTACAGTTTCATTGCAAGTTTAGAACTTGAAATAAATATTTGTTGTTGTCGAACCTTTACTTGCTTTAAAGATGTTGTATTCATTTATTTAGTAAATCTCAAAGATATAAATATAGTTAATAGTCATTCATTCCGGAATTTAGTTAATAATACATTCCCACTGTTACAAAAAGTTAATAAATAGAACTGATTAAATGTATATAAGGTATTTTTTTACTCCTTGTCTAATCTGTGCCTGTTAGAAAATCTGACTACTATCCTAACAAAGACTATCATATTTTTAAAGACACATGCTGGCTCCACGTAAAATGCTTTTTTCAGCTGCATCCATTAGACATCGACTCAGTTTAATTCGGAAATGATTCTTGTTACCTACAGGGTGTAGAAACTTCAATTTTTATTTACGCAAATATAATTGTACCCGTGGAAATGACTGATGTTCGCTGTGGTTTCAATAAATGTCGCTATGTTGCATTCACTCTGTTTAAGTCCACCACATGGATCAAATGAATGAAACTATAGTATACTTCGAGTTTCATCCATCGATTGCTATTACATAATAAGGCGCCTGTCCTGTTGTCGGACATCTCGATAGGTCAAGGACGATCGGACAGACGTTCATTGTATTATATTAATATCGTGCATTATTCTATTGTGGGTAAGGAGACTAAGCAGTTCAATGTGTAATGGTTATATACATATTGTTGGAGATTGGAGTTACGATATGATTGGTGTTTTAGGCTTGATATTGAAGTATTTGATGAAGCAATGCGATATTTTAAAGTATATTGTCATATATTATTGGGCAAAGGTCTGCCCTAAAGACTTATATTCTTCTCTATCCGTAGCTTTTTCTGTCAGCTCTGCAGATAGGTGTCCAAGTCATTGCGTCAGTTATTCCTCGGCTGGCGTCAGCGACGACACCGGTTCTGATTCCGCATTATCTATTGATATTTACGAGCATTAACTGCTTCGTTGGTCTACTAGTGGTTCACTCATGCTCCTCAAACTGCAAGGTCTTGATTTCGATTGCCGGGTTTGGAAAAAGTGTAAATAGTATTTTTTTTTTGGTGGATAAGCACGCGTCTGACCACGATCTCACCTGATGATAAGTGATGATGCGGTCTACGGTGGAGCACGCTTACCTATGAGATACCTATTAACTCTTGCTTTGAAGAGATCCAGATTGTACTCATGCGGCAACACAGATTCGGGCAAGGCGTTCCATTCTTTGGCAGTTAAGAAATGTAGAGGCGAAACGCTTAGTGTGTATATGTGGAATATCTACCGTGAAGCGATGCCTGAGTGCCGTTTGTCTGGTAGTCCGATGGTAAAACGGGGACGGAGGGATAAGGTTGTGATTCTTAATAACAGCATGGAGTTTACCCGGTGGATGGCGATAGGTCTCTATGGAACCTAAACATAATAGACACACACCTCTTATGCGTAATAATGGCATGATGATATATTATGTATTAATAGAAGATCTGTAAAATCTGTACAAACAGATTCACACTTTCTCAGAATGCTGGTATTTATTTTGGCCAGAAGTTGAGCAATGCCATACAACGTGGCAATGCTGCCAGCATTTTGGGAACGTTGCCCACTGGTAGCGGTCTTTAGACTAGGTTTGTAGGAATTTTGTTTTTTATTTTTTTTTTGTGAATAAATAAATAGTGTTTCTCATTTAAATTAATGTTGATATTAAGTATCTTTGTAACTTAACTGTTGGTAGAGCTTATAAATAAATAATTCAATAAATAAAATAACATAGAAGATTACAGTTTGTAACTTTTTTTACTTACCATTATATTTGCATGCTGTTTAATGGCTGAATATGGTAGTCTTTATACTATTGTACTATCTTAATGTATCATATTCTTGGAAAATTAAACATTTCATTTCATATGTAAAAAAATTATATCCAAGGTTAAATACTAAGAAGTTTTCAAAGAAGCAAGTTGTCCGTTCGTCGCGTCAGCTACATTCTGTCCGGGGCCGTCTGGATGTAAACAACGGATATCCTCTGCAACACTTTGGTGAATGGATAGTTGTCCGGCGGCACTGATTTATTTGTAAATAACTACTTACATGGAAGAGCGAAGACGGATAACTAAATAGGATAAAGTAATTTTATTTATAATTAATTTTAAATTTACTGTCTGATTGTTGTGTTGCTGCCTACCTGTATCCACCAGGCCCAATTCCAACTAAGTGCTGCTGTTGAGAAACTCTTGATAGAAAATCCCAAATACTAACTAATTCCATCAATGGATAGTTGTCCGGCGGCACTGATTCATTTGTAAATAACTACTGACATGGAAGAGCGAAGACGGATAACTAAATAGGATAAAGTAATTTTATTTATAATTAATTTTAAATTTACTGTCTGATTGTTGTGTTGCTGCCTACCTGTATCCAACAGGCACAATTCCAACTAAGCTCTGCTGCTGAGAAAATCACAAATAAAAATTTGCCCGACACGGTAATTGAACCGTCTTGATGAGCGGTATGTATTTTTCTGTAGTTTTTTCTCTCGGCCAGAGATATATTATGCCTTTTCTAGAGCTACTATTGCCTTTTAAGAATACTTAAAAATAATAATTCTGTAGAGTAACGTTTAAAATTATCAAATACGTTTTAGGATTTCAGCTCGCACGGAATATCTCCTCAAAAATGGCAACCATTGGGGTTGCCATTTTTAAGTAGGATAAAAGGAAATTATATTATAATTGTAATGATATTCTTCTTCTTCGTCGTGTCGATGGCTGAGTCAAATTTTATTTTGACTTGCCATCGTGGTGAAAGGATTAGCCAATTCACTTTGGAGAACTTTCGATAATTGATAAATTAATTAACTAAATACCACACCAATGTAGCACATTAACCTAATAACTATTGACTGAACATCTGACCCACATGCATAATAATATCTACATTTAACCTTGAAACTGGATATAACCAGTATGTCCTTGACCCAACCGGTTCGATCCGGCTATGCATCAATTGTTTATCCGGTAATATCCCTGATTGACCGGCTCCTTAGGCGGAATTAGTTAGTGCTTCATGTCTGGTCCATAAACTGAGCTTGAATTTCGGTCTGTGACCTAGAATATACATTAATGGAGGTAAATTGGATGTGAACATAATAGGGATGGTGACTGATCCATAGATAGTAAAATATAGGATGCCTTATCAAAATAAAGATAAAGATTAACAAACTGCAAGAATTTTTGTTACATACTATAGATCTAACTCATTCTCTGACCATTTTAAATTTCACGGGCGAGTCCATTTTTAGGGTTCCGTAGTACCTACAAGGAACCCCTATAGTTTCGCCATGTCCGTCTGTCCGAGGCATAGCGAGGAAACCGTTGGTGCTAGAAAACTGAAATTTTGCATAAACATGTATGTTAACTATACAAAGAAAGTCGTAGAATAAAATTTGGAAAAATATTTTTTTTTCGGGTAGCTCCCCTACATGTAAAGTAGGGATGTTTTTTTTTTTGTCGCCTACCCCATAGGGTGGGGTATTGTTAGATAGGACTTTTAAAAACGTTTAACGCTAAGACAGTTTTTTGATTTAGAGATCCGTTTGCGAGATAATTAACCTTAAAGAGCAAATTTTTGTTCGAGTAGAGCGTCCCCCCCCCTCTAAAAGCTAAACTACTGGATTCCAAAATCTGAAAAAAATTGTGTCGGTAGTACATGTAATGAACTTTAAAGGAAAACTATAGCGGATAAGTTCACTTCATTAGTTCAAGAGGAATAGGGGTCCAAAGTGTAAAATGCAGTTACTTAGAATAATTCTTGAAGTGAAACTTGTATGAAGATGTTACTTGTTTAATACAGATAGTAAATCCCTTTTAAGTCAAAATATGTTGTTACGACTAGCTACGGAACCCTACTGCGCGTGGCCCGACACGCACTTGGCCGGTTTTTAAAGTAATAATTATAAACAAATAATTTTCTCATTTAATTTTTAGCAACTTTTGTAAAAAACCATTTTCATAAACGCAATATTTCGTATAATATATACATACCTACAGAATACATAAGTAAGACGTCATGCAGTCGTTTGTTTGGAGCGTCTAACCGAGTCTTTTATTAATGTTAATTTAAAAAGTAATTGTTTTAGTGATGTTTCTTATACCGAAAGGTATTTTGATTATACACAATTTTTTTTTCATATATCTTTTTACTAAGAAACAGATGAAAAAGATATGGGACCGGCAGGATTTGAACCTGCGACCTTACTGCACACCGGGCAGCCGCTTTAGCCATCCAGCTACGGTCGCCTCTTACCAGAACCTAAAAAAGTTTTAAAAAATATTGATTTAGTTAGGGTCCTTCTACATTTATAAATCTTAAATGTTTTAAAAGATTTTTTTTAGAAGTTCATAAGTAATCTCTCATACCTACATTTTTTGTCTGTAAACGACGTATATAGCGAGAACGGACGTGTAGTCTACCTGATGGTAAGTGGTAATAACACCCCATGGACAACAACAATCCACAAAAGGAGATTGAAGATACATCGCGTCATCTGAAGACTACGGTGGCCTGATATTTCAGTGTTAAATTATTCCAAATAACTATTTATATAATAATAATAGCAGCCCTGTATCTGATACATGTCCCACTGCTGGGCTCCAGCCTCTTCATATGACGAGAAGGGATAGACCTTAGTTCACCACGCTGCCGCGCTGGCCAAGTGCGGATTGGTAGACTTCACATGATCTACTTTTTAGGCACGCAGGTTTCCTCGCGGTCTTTTCTTTTACTGATAGCGAACGATTATTAATATGATATGATAAATAGATATATATATATATATTTATGTCTGCACGTGTGGTGTAGTGGTTTAAGCGGTCGCCTCGCCGCTCTCCACTGCACTGGTGTTGTGAGTTCGATCCCCACATGGGACAAATCTTTGTGTTATGCGCAAATATTTGTTCCGAGACTGGGTGTGCTTGAGTGAATGAATGTGTGTATTTGGCCTTGTCATTGGGACCATTGGATAGTGTGATTGCTACTGGCGTTCTATCTAATTTAAAAAATCCAAATTTATTTAAAATTTATTTAATTTATTATTTAAATTTATATCATCGAAAAAATATTGACAAAGGTGTGTTCCGTGCATTCGAACCCGAGACTTTTGACTTCACAGTCCTACAGTCTCCCACTCGGCTATCGCTGCTGTGTAATTATACTTGTATATAGTACGATCTATTACCGTAACAGTAGTACAGATTCGGGCAGACAGGGGTCAAGGGCAGGCTATTAACGGACACACGCGCAGTAGACTTGTAAACACAAGAGATATCACGACCCTATTTAATAAAGATGATGATCGGAAAATTTTGAATTAAGAATTTCCATTTCCAACTGTTTGACGGCCATATTTGTCAAAAAAAAATAAAGTTGTCGGCTTGTCATCTTTATATATTGGGCACACAGGTCATGTGTTCTTGTTTGTACATGAACTGTCTGATACATAGTGGATGTATCATAGAAACGTTTATTGAAACCACAGGATCTAGACGTAGGCAGTGTTTATTTTCACGGCTTAGAAATAAATAAAAACACAAGCAAATGCAAAACTATCAAGTACTTTTATAAGCAGATACGATCAGGACTACGATCATATTATTATATACTTACCAATCGCATCACTCTCTTTGTATCACACAAAGCGTCCTTTAGTCCATCAAGATCTTTCACAAAAGCTCTTCTCCCTCTCCTCCCATTCACGTCTATCCTATATCCATACGCCAAGAAATCTTTACCCCCACAATTACAAATAACAATACTCCGAACATACCAAAACACATGTAGTTGGAGCGTTTAGAAGGCATGTCAATCAAATCTCGGCCAAGAGGTCTGAAATAGCCACGGTCAGTTTGAATCCCGTACCGTAGAACTTTATTGTAGGCTGTGTATTTAAAAGCAAATGCTAAAGTGAGAATTATATGAGATTTTGACGAGCTGTGTTGACGCTAATGTTTTTAACTGCCCCGTTATAACGATTTGTGCTGATTGGGATTGTTTTTTTTTTATACTACGCCGACAGCGAACGAACGTGTAGTCCACCTGATGGTAAGTGGAGTACAGCCCATGAACATCAACAATCCACAAAAGCAGATTATAGATGCGACGCTGCAGCTGAGGACTCCGGTGTTATGCCTTATGTGCTAGTAATTTCAGGGCCTGATCTCACCACCAAACTGGAACACAGCACTGGAAGCACTACTATTTGGCGGCAGGTTAAAGGTGAGACGGTGGTGCTGCCGCCCTCGAGTTCATTCACAAGAGCTCTACCACCAGTAAAATTAAGTAATTAGAATTATGGTGTCAACAATTTAATCCAAAATTGACGAATAAATTCTTCTTCTTCTTCTTTTTTGTTTATGGCAACTCCTTCAGGCGGCTTCTTAAATATATGTGTGAGCAAGTGACACTATTTTGTAGATCATTGGTTTTAAGATAGGCCCATTATTGCCTTCCTACCAATAATAAATAAAACGGTGTAAACAGATTTGCGATAGGCTAGGTATGATTATTACGTTATAAGCGTAAGATATAAGCGTCTTTAATAAACAGCTGAAGTATCTATTCCTTTTTTTAGCACCTGGGTAGCCTGGGCCCTGTTTAAAATATTATTAGATTAATGTTTCTTTAATAAACGGGCCTAGGAGCCCGATTTCAGTATTCTTGATATCTAATTGAACATTATTTATTTATTTATTATCTATACAAACAAATGTGGTACTGCTGCCGCAAAATTTGAAAACACAGTAAAGCACATTTTGACGGTTTCGAGAAGAACAAGATCGAAGTTGTTTTGGTTGTTTCGCAATAAATATTTATTTGCCTTTCTAATAGATAGAAACAAATGAATTTTTGATTTTAATAGGTATTAATGCCAGCATTATAAATATCAAAAAAATAATTATCATAAACGCGGTAAGTGTCCTTGTATTAGAATGGAAGTCAAACAATTATTTAGCTGAAACAGTGAATATTCAGCTCTTCGAGTTGCCATGGTAAGGGTACGCATATTGTTAGGACCATTTAATGGTAGTGGCGAGTGAAATCGGTGCTATTGTAGTGATTTGCCCAGCAGTGGGACTGAGCAAACTGTGACAGTGGCCTTGAAATTATTGTACCGCTCTGGATTGTTTACCAAGACATTTAAGGATATGTTTTGTTTGGAATTGAACACTACGTTTAACAGTTAGGATAACTCATAACGTTTGTAGTAAATGGTTATTTTCATTGAAGGTATATTTATATTTTTTTTTAATTGAGTATTTATGAATCCTCATAAATACTCAAAAAGAAAACCTTCAATGAAAAATATCCAGCTATCGTCGTCGTTCGTCGATTTGTTTCTTATTCATAAATACTAACCGAAAACTTTGATATCATTTAGTAAACCTTATAATTATGAAAGGTAATTATATGTAACAAAAAATAAAATTACTTAAGTATATAACTGTTAATTTAAAGCTATTTATTACCAACAAGAGATGCCTTCACACAAATGCCGACGGGAGACCGCCCGACGGCATCTCAGCGGGAACAATCGACAGATATCTACCATATTAAATAGAAAATACTTCACAGGCAAGTAAATTATAGTTATAGTTAAATTTATATAGGCACATTTAATGACCTACTCATGTTTTATAATTTAAAAAATGCCATTTTTATTAAATGCAAAAAAATCAAGTAAATACAAATAAAACAGTAACTAAATACAATTTTATACGAACACTAGCTGACCCGGCGAACTTCGTACCGCCTTAGCGTAAATTTGATGCACTACTTTATTTTGTATAGCTGACCCATCTTATATGTATGCGTACCTATTCAATTTGAACTGGAATCTATAATATCCTCCATATAAAAATGAAATTTTTTTTTCCGTAGGATCCTTGTACAGAGTATTAGAATACTACAAAAAAAAAACAGCCAAATCGGTCAAGCCGTTTTCATGCTATGTCGTGACAACGAAAAACGGGTTTCATTTTTATATATATAGATTATATTGTTACTTAAAAAAAATACGTAATAATAATATTTTAACCTCATTACGATTGATACTGGTTATGATTAATTAGATTCATGTGTCAAAATCTGCTGATATGTTTTAGCTGACAATAGCAATTTTTGTGTCTTTCTATTAATTTTGTGTCTGAAAATGTAGAACGTTATTAGTGAATATTGTGTAGCGACTCTAAAATTCATAAAAAATGAGAAAACGCCTTTTGCATCTTCCTTTTTACGATTTTCTGCTTTTCGGAAACACAGCTACTACTCCAGTCAAAATAGACATTCCAGCTTGCATTAATTCCCAACAAGCTGGATTTTTGTGCAGGCCTTGAATATGGCCTCATTACAAATGATATGTCAAAAGCCCCCATCGATCCCGCTTGTGCGTTGTTTTTTATTCGAGGTCAAAGATCGTATCGATTCGTATATCTTTGAAACAACGAGAGCTATCGAAAAATTATTCAGACAAAGTTTGTAGATCGTAAAATTGTCTACAAAAAGATCTCAACACTTTTCTTTCTGTTCAAAAATCCAGCTTGTTGGGAATTAATGCAAACTGGAATCATAATTTAGTCTATTTTGACTGGATAATACCTCGAAATATTAAGTTTAATTGATCTTTAGTGTATACAAACACAATTATTACACGAAGATTCAAATAATAAATTAACATCAGTATACATGTAGCGGATATATGTACATATATAGATATAATTATGAACTTATCTAATTATTTATGTTTTTTTTTGCATGATTGATACATGTTACAATAATGGATAACAAAATAATGCTGAATCTGTAAGAATTTGAGAGAAGAATCACCACCGACTCGATGTGTGACCACTTTGACATAACAAGTTTTCCTTCGTGCCCCGGAAAGCACGTTAAGCTGTCGGCTCCGATTGCCATTTGAAGAAAGAAAGAAAGAAACATATTTATTCTGACAAACAATAATAGAAAACACAAATAAAATAAACACGAATTTTATCAGAAAAGGACACCATCTCAGCCATATGCTGAAGACTATGATGGTAGTCGCTCCTCGAAAAATGCTCATATCTAACTATATTCAACCAAGAAGAAAACGTAGCTAGAAGCCGACCAATGTAAAAGTACGAAAGATTTATATATTTGAAGAAAACATTTACCGTCTTAATATATAATCTGCCTGGCTAATTTCCCTAAAAATCAATAGGTTACATAACCCCCCTAAGCCACCTGTGTGATTAATTCATTTTAAGACGACGTCGCATCCCCTTAGAACTACATTTGCATATTACAAAGTATGGAAGTTCGCTAACGAAGTGCGCGGGCCCCGGGGCCCCGGGGGGGCGGGGTGCGGTTGGAGGGAGGGAGTCTAAGGTTGCTAGTGTAAGACGGGGAATTGGATACAGGGACGGGTTGAGGGTTTTGTTTGAGGTGTTATTAATTTGTAAGTGTCTGTAGCAAAATATTTGATGAAGGAGATGAGTTTTTTAAATAGCCATTGACTCAAGAAATAGCAGTAAAAAATAATATTACAGAGTTCCTTACTACTAAATACCGATAGATAGATTAAGCTGTTGGTAAAAACACTTTCCAAGAAAATCGTATGCTTTGTCAACACAGTTGGAAAAAATGTTTTAAAAGATTTAAACCTTCAAAGTACCAGCTCCGAACTTTCACTTAACCATATAGCTATGATATTGTTAGTAAAAAATAATGCACGCAGTATTAACAAAAGCCCAGTGCAATCAGGATAAAATTCTACAGCAAAATTAAATTTGCTATTGATTGTTCTTATTTGACACTCAAAAGAAGGTACTAATATAATAAATCAAGCTTTATTATAAATTTGAAATTTGATCGAATTTGGAACAAATGTTAATCATCGCTTGGATTAAATTATTGACTATTGGGAGGCGCCGTATGAAGATTCTATTAAATTAGAAAAGAAAAATAGTAAAGCAGCACGCACCATATATTATAGGATTATTTTATTTTATTTTACTTTAAAACTCAGTTCAACTGAGAGTGGGATAGTATGTGCAAAAGTGCAAGTTTTATTTAAGAGAAGAGCAGAATAATAAAAATATTAGCATTACTAAGTACGGGATAACAAAAGCATTTTTAGATGTATCAGTATGAACGCTCAATAATAGAATTGAATTGCATGTTACCTATTTAGTTTTCTTAAAAATAATATCACACAGAAATCTGACATCCCAAATTCATCCCTGCCCACCTCGAAAGCGGAGAAAGATGAAGGAAATGAAAATGTACGTCGCAAAAAGGGGGTTCCCCACCCCATCGGAGGAAAGCCCGAAAATTCTATAAAGAGGGGAGTTGGGACTCGATACCTTTTGTACGATAAGCCCTTTCCCACCCTTGAGTAGGGGAGAAACGGAAACATTACTCTACCAGACGTCTACCATCTACTTCTTATCGCGATAATTTCCTCCATTTGGCGTGATGCGGGCTTTTCCTTAGTTTGATGGTAAATAATTTCAGTGGCAGGTATTGTGGCGCCCTCTTGCGTCTTAGGAGGGTAGGATGAAGAATAAGGGTGTGTGAATGTTGGGGTGGATTTTGTCTTGCGTGTATCTAATGGTAATTTTAAATGACATTTAAATAATTTCATTTCTCTATGTGTTTGAGACATAGCTGATTAATTATTTCTTGATGGAATTATGTTATCATATAGCAGTTCTTTTTCTTCGTGTTTCTTGATATGACATCGAAATCAATCTATATATTTATGTGCAAAAACATGGTTACATAACGATCTTACATAGTAAATTGTCCAACATGTTTCACTGTAAATTACCGCATGCAATTTTTTAGGCTTAATATTATTAAAACATATAATTTAAAAAGACTGAGAGAGATTTTTATATAAATAAAATTAAACAGAAATACATCGATCATTAAAATATCTTCTATCATATATATAAAAAAGATATTTATTAAAAAAATCGAGCGTAGATTGATGCATCAATCGACGTCAATAAATATTTTCTAAGAGTGAATTGTGGTAAAGTCGCAGTAGATAAGAACTAGATATAAAAAATTATAGTTTTGTTTGAGAATATACTCATGATATTATCTTTATCACAAAAAATATAGTAATAGTTTAATTTATTATTTAATAGGCAATATCTCTTTCACACACTCAGTCCCATGGTTGTCTGTAAAATATATTTTATTTTGTATTGTATTATCCTGGAATACAAAAAAAATACTATGTTATGTTATGTTAGTTAAATAATTAGCTAAAGGATTTAAAAGTAATAATATTAAGTAATAAAAGTTTACATTTTCACACGATCCCCATAGATTACATCAAATAAACAGAATTGGTTTTAATTCTAAAGTAACACCAGTTTTAAAATCCACTAACAGGTTTTCTTCAAAAAACTTCTCACTCGGGAATCGTACCCATGACCTGCTGGTCAAAAAACTTGACTAAAACAGGTTGAATCCACAATAATACATTTTGATATCAAAAGACATGTTCAAGGGGTCTTTAGATGACAATAAAATATCTTGTCTGATTTCAGAAAGTTAAAAAAAAGAAAACAGGTTTTTTATAAAATTGTTAAAAGATCAGTGGGAATTATTTTTTTAAATGAGCCCGTTTTTATATTATTGCAGAAAGTTACAATATGTTTATATTTAAATGTTTTATTCGATATTTTTGAAGTTCTGAGCGTGTATTTAGTTTTTTTTTTACAAAACAACGTTAAAATATGTAGGTACTAAAGACAATTTTTAAACTGCGCCTACATCTAAACCCAGATGTCGCTTCCTCTCTCTCATTCAATGTTTAAATGAGACAGAGAGATAATAGATAAAACTCGACCGGTGAAAGTGGTGCAAGTAAAATAGTATTTTCTACGATAATTCAAATGCAAAAAAAAAATGCAATAAAAGGGTCAATTTCAACAAGCGATATTTTTTTGTCATTTCGGTGGACTTTTTTGATTTCAATGCTATCTATATATTGTAAGTGAAATATGAAACTTTAGCCTATTTTTAACATTGTGTGTGAGTGGACATCAAATATCATCAAATCTTACATAAATATTTAAGGATGAATTTTTTAGAGTCCACTGAAATGAAAAGTGTCTACCAAAATGAAAAAAAAATAACCACTGAAATGATAAACTGTGCACCATTTCTTACTGTTTGATAAAAAATCTAAAACAATATGAACACTACTCAAGCAAATCAGTACTTACAGCGAAATAAAATACACAATTTTGAAACAAATTAAAGAAATCTAGCTCGAGTTTTAACCGCCACCGAAATGATCCTACTTTTGTCCCCACATCACTGAAATGATAAACTTACTTTTGTGGCGGGAAACCGCAAGACGTTGGGACTGGTGCGATCGTGCCTAGAGCTTGAGCTGGCCTGATCCGAAGTGAGGAAAGGTGAAAAAGGCATAACAACGCAATGTTGACGTGGCTATTCTACTAAAACTTACTGTCCTCTGAAATGATAACTTTTTTCCGGACAAAAGTTGACTGCCTGTCATATCCAGTAGAAAGAAGATAAACAAACAAAAATGGTCTTATTTGATCGAATATATTATAATTTGATGATAAAACAACCGATTTAAACCCATATTATGAATATATTTGCAGGGGAACGTATTTTATGAGCGGAATTGGGTGCGGGACAGGCCACCGTGATGATAAAATGACACTTTGTAATTTTTTTTTTTGGTATATTATTGGGTAGAAATCAGTGATTTTTTTTGCCAAGGTAGAGAAGTACTTACTTTTTAGAGAAAAAATATATTAAATAAAAAATCAGCACATTGCACTACCATTCTCACGTTTGCCGTGTATTTTTTATGCTTGTGCAATTCACCCAAAAACACAACAATAAAAAGCCATAATCACAATGTAGCATTATGGCAGTAAATGTAACCAAATAACGAGATAAAATTCTAAATATTAAAAATACATTACTTTTATCGAATAACAAAATACCCAACATTTTTAGTCGGACAGTCCAATTTATCATAAGAATTAGTTGCCACAACTATCGGACGACTGTAATTAATTGAGAGGGGAGCGGAGGGGGTTGAAAAGGGTATGCCTGTCTGCTCAGCGAAAATATTGTTATTTTACTGAATCATTTATTTAAAAGGAAGTGGCTGTTTAAGATGTATTTTTGAATATATGTCGAAAAACCCGAAATAAAGGGAAAAGTGGGCGTAGTTTATTGAAATTGACCTGCGGTATTATACGGTTTGCAGGTTTTTTTTTGTTCTATAAAAATTAAGTCCTCGACGACCGGATAGCGGAGTGGTTCGATTCCCGCTTCAGACAAATCTCTGTGTGCATGAACATGGGGGTTTGTCTTAGTCTGGGTGTTTCTATGTATATTAAGTATGTATTTATAAAACAAAGTATATTTGTATTAGTATCAGTTATTCTAGTACCCATAGTACAAGCTCTGCTTTGTTTCAGAATAGATGACGTTGTGTGTAAGTTGATAGTTGTGAGAGTTGTGAGATATTTTCTAGCAATTTTAACCTTTACATAGTTTTTAAAAACGTAGAAAGGGACTTAATTTATTTAGCACAAAACAGAGTTGTCCTAGGTGAGTGACAAGTACAACGTGACGTGATGCGACTACGAACAAACGCCTTTGTTTCCATAACAACCTTTACGGGCCGCCGTAAGCAATGTATGGATTCGCGTTAGTCGCTCAAGTAGGACAACGGTATGTCTGCACGTGTGGTGTAGTGGTTTAAGCGGTCGCCTCGCCGCTCTTCACTGCTCTGGTGTTGTGGGTTCGATCCCCACATGGGACAAATCTTTGTTATTCGCAAAGATTTGTTCTGAGACTGGGTGTGCTTGTGTGAGTGAATGTGTGTATTTGGCCTTGTCATTGGGACCATTGGATAGTGTAATTGCTTCTGGCGTTCTATCTAATGTAAAAAATACATATTTATTTATTTTTTACGGGTAAGGTTTCTAAAAAAGCATCCAAATGATCCAATTTCGTTAAAACCTATTATATTTATGAGACTTTTACCATACTCCCTTTTTGTATAACAAAACTGTAAGTACGACACACCCCACGTGTCATACGAGAACACACGTCTACCGATCAACCTTTACATTTCCAGTATACGCTGGTCTTGCATTGCACGAGAAGTCTATAGAACAGGATACCATCTTATACTGGCTATGTGTCGGTTGATGTGTACCGCCTGTACCTACCCTCAAAGAATTCCCTCAGGTGAATCGCAGACATGATATTATTCATACTTCATAAATAAAATTAAATAAACAAATAAATATCTCACAACTTACACACAACGCCATCTAGTCCCAAACTAAGTAAAGCTTGTAATATGGGTACTAGAATAACTGATACTAATACATATATACTTTTCTTTTGTAAATACATACATATTATACATAGAAACACCCAGACTAAGACAAACCCCCATGTTCATGCACACAAAGATTTGTCTTAAGTGGGAATCGAACCCACGACCTCGGCGTCGCAGGCAGGTACACTACCCACTCCGCCATCCGGTCGTCGCTTCATATTTATTTATTTCCCTATTATGTTTTGTCTTGCGATTCTGGACGTATACTTTTAGAGCATTCGTTTGAGTATACTTTAGCACTGTTTGCCGGCAATTTATGGATTTTAGCATGAGTTAATCCTATTTGCAAAATAATAACAGTGTCTTAATGATTATTTTTATAGCATTTAGCTATGCTTAGCAAATTTTTTTTTTTTATGGTTGATAGGCTCGCCTTTGACCACGATCTCACCTGATGGTAAGTGATGATGCGATCTACGGTGGAGCACGCTTACCTATGAGATACCTATTGACTCTTGCTTTGAAGAGATCCAAGTTGTACTCATGCGGAAACACAGACTCGGGCAAGGCGTTCCACTCTTTGGCAGTTCGCATAAGAAATGTAGTGTAAGTAACGCTTAGTGCGTAAACTAAGAATTAGTTGGAAAAATTATGGCACCAGTCAGGACTCTAAATTTCAACACGAAATGACGTAACATAATTATAGTTGAGAAATTTAGGGTCCTAGCAAGATGTGAACCAGCTACGGTTAAAGCGGCTGCCCGGCTTGCTGAAGGTCGCAGGTTCAAATCCTGCCGGTTCCATACTTTTCTCAACAGTCTCTTAGTATAATGACAGTGTGTTTTACGGTTCACCCTTGTTTGGTGTAACAACGTTTAGCCGAAAATCACTTCAACTAATTTTAGTTACAATAAAGACATTTCGCATAATTATTCATTTGACCGAATAATCAAGTGGTAGAATTTCATTTAGCATATTTATTTATTTGAAATAATATCATTTCACCGAAGTTTTAAATGCACTAATTTTGTTTAGACTAATATTTCACTAGACTAACAATGATTTAGTCGAAAGATTGTATCGAATATTCAGTTTTGTAATTATACGTTTTCTTTCATTGTCAATAAACTAACATTGACAAACAAAAGTAGTGCGATAAGTGTCGTTATAAAGAACACATGAACAAAGTGTCTTCCCCTTAATTAAAACTAAGTAAAGTGTTAATGGACGCATGCTTAGACTATATTATTACTTAGCAATTTAGGTTAACATAAAATTACTTATATTAGATTAAATGACTTCTAACGCCATCTAGTAGATGTAAGTGAAACAATATTGATAATTACTATATCGTAAGTATGAAGGTATTCCTAAAAAAAAAGCAACATACAGATTGTAATTGTCGTGCACTAAAACGATTTGTCTATTAACTAAGTGAACATTGTATAGATTTTGTGTTAGATCGTTTAGTCGAGGTAAATAAAACTTTTTAAAAATGTGCAGCATATTTCTAAGCAAAAGAGGTGGAATGAAGTTAAATATAGATGGGTTTTCTTTCAACAAAAATAAGGAAGTGGTGTATAAATACTATTGGTCATGTGAGCAACGAAATAAGGATAAGTGTTTACAAGCAATTTTGGTGGGAAATGATGTTATGGCATATGACAATTACGGCTTACAATGATTATACTGTCACTTCGCCGGCCGCTGCCGCGGCACGCTCGCTTCGCTCGCTCGGCTCGTGCGTTGTCTTTCATGTTTCTAACCTAACCTACCTATTATTTTTTATAATTATTTTAACCTATTTTACAAGCAATTTTGGTGGGAATATGATAATTACGGCTACGTTACGGCTATGAATATTCGATAAATTACATGTTATACCATCTGAACATTACATTAAATGAACATTATACTTTATGATCAATAGCGCAAATGTTGTTATAGCAAATAAATTTTCGATGAAATGAAAATTATGTTAATCAATATTATACAAAGTGATTATTTTCTTAAACGTTGTTCGATTTAGTAACATTACATCAAAAGTTGTTATACCAAACAAGGGTGAACCGTGTTTTACAGAGTGATATCTTAGGGTCGATTTCGCCAAACTACTTCATTACAGTTTTATTAAAAACGTATTTCTCTCTCCCTCATTCAATGTTTGTACGGGATATAGAGATCGGAAGCTATTGCTTAACCTTTTAACGATTGCGTAATTCTTTTCTTTCTTCTTTCCTTATAGATAATGTTGATCTTTATTATGGAATATTATATGCAGCCATATACTTCTACACACACTAGCCCTATACACTACTAATATACAATTATATACAATAAACAATGCTATGAAATTAATATATAATGTAGACGAATTCCCAAGACAAACCTATTAAACTTCGCATAATACTAAACTAAAAGATGGCCGACACTCTCCTTCATCACCGTCTTATAAATATTGAGGGTTTAACAAAACATAACGTGTGTACTTAGTGCGAGATGTAATTAACTAGGGACGTGTCATCTTGATCAAAGTGTGTGTGTGTTTGTGTGTGTGGAGGGAGCGGTAGTTTCCAAAAGATAAAATAATCTCTGAATCAAGAATTGGCTTATTATCTGAATTATCGTTATATATTATACTTAACTTACAACGTAGCATTATTAATAACAAGAATGATGAAATTGATATCACGACATAAATTCCTCATCATTTTCAACGTGTAAACATTTTTTTTTTATAATGAATGCATAACATTGTAAAAAAAAATGTTTCTATAAAAAATATACTTATAATAATTATACGCTACTAGTTCTTAATGTAAATTTGGCTTATGAGTCTGACCATATTTTGCAACATCTACGTAATAAAGTCAACTAACATCATTTGCGCTCTTTTATCTCCAAAAACATCTATACAATTTTCTTAAATGGTACTCGATAAAATAATCTCTGATTCAAGAATTTGCTGATTCATTATTTAACTTAGAACGTAGCACTATTCATACAAATCAATATTTTCACCGTGGTAACATCAGTTTTACAAAACATGCATTAATTACGCCACTAGTAATGTAAATTAGGCTTAAGGGTCAGGCCAATTTTTTCAACATGCGCGTAAACAAGTCAACTGCCATCATTTGCGCTCTTATTTCTCCAAGAACATCTTTACAATTTTCTTAAAAGGTACTTATTTCTATTCCTGCCTTGATGCCATTTTATTTGGGGTTAGCGCATAACTTCCTTATCCTCTATTCTCCTTCGTTAGCCGTCTCGCTATCACTCACTATTTTCTCTCCCATATCTTTTTTGACGCCATCCATCTTTTCTTTAGTCTGCATCTTCCTTCATTCATCGACATTTAAACTGATCACTCTTTTAGTCAGTTATTGGCTATAATATTCAAACTAGCAGTTTAGCAACAAGAATTTTGAAATAACTAGAAAAAACATAACGTATTGTTACCAGAACTTTGACAACCACTACCCACGATTGTCTCCCACTACTGAGTAGCATTATGAAATTCCTCTCACGACGGCACCGTAACGACATACTTGAGTTTCTTATTAGCTATCGTGGGTTCGAACCCATGCTCCGTGGTCCAATTTAATGGAAGTGATATGATTTTGTTATGTAGGTATTATTGTTTGCAGTATGTTTAAGATATTTCAAATGGATAATTTGTTTGATTTTAATATCAGCTACATACCTACAACGAAATTATATAATACTGACGCCGAAAGAACGCGTTTATGTCAGATTGTGTACGCTCTTTACATAGTAATTGTTTTTTTTTAATTGTTGTCTTTGAGAACTCTGTGAAAGAAATAAAAAAAAATCCTTCGAATTTTAAAAAGCATGATAAAGTAAGGCATTCGGGGTGCCACATAGATTTCTCTTTCTTGTACTGTCCCTAAAATGTATGTATAAATAATCTACCGTCCTTGAAATGTTTTTTATACTTACTAAAGCGATTTGAATAAGATTTTGAATATAAACAAAAGCCTTTGTTTCTAAATAACAAACAGACGCTTCAAGTTCATTCATATGCAAATAAATATGTAAATCTCATCATCTTTATATACAATATTTTACTGCAACGTACACCGCAATATCTAAAATGAAATAACCACAAACCAACCGAGACTACATAATATACCAAAAACTAATTCCACAGCGTTCTCCTTTAGAATCGCGAAGACGTTTAATTTAATTAAAATTTAATTAAATTGAAACGTCTTGAGTATAATGTTATAGTTGTGTTTACGTAATTTTATACGCACACCCCTTGGGGGGTGATGGGAGGCTCTCGCGCCCCCCCTTTCTCCCCTAAGGATTAACAGGATTCCATTAAAATTATTATAATGTTGCGTTATATTACTAGAGGCTTCTTCAGTGTATGTGTAACCCCTTAAGTGGTTCCAGAAAGTTCGGGGAATATGAGATTTCGTACTACTGATAGTAATTTTCAAGAGAGTAATGTTTCAAGCGGAATTAATTGCCTATATAGTCTGTCTCGATGGTCTAGTGGTTAGCGTATGCGCCTTTCACTGCGAGGTCTCGGGTTTGATTCCCGGATCGGGCAAAGTGTTATTTGTGCATTTTCCGTTAGGAAATTGATAAATAAAATACTGTAAATACATTCATAATTAGAATTACATTATAATTAAAAATTCTAAATTTAATTATAATATAATTATAATTTAATTTAGGCATTTAAATTAAGAAGGTTTACTATGTGTAACTAATAAATAATATATTTCGGATATCAATACAAATAAATAAAACTGGAGTGTCTGTTTTTAACGCCAAAATAACAATGTTTTTTTAAGCTGGTATAGTAGTTCACACGATACCTTTGCCTACAAATACAGATTTTAAATTCTAGTCTTTCTAAACTAATCCTTCAAATGGCTTGACCAAATTTAATGAAATTTAAGATGCAGGTAACTGACTACTAGGCCCGTAACATGGGCTACTTTTTATCGATGTACAGTGGGCCAACGAGTTAGGTATGCAGGGCAAAAACTTTTAAGTCATAGTAAAGACTGACTTCACCAGTTATGGATAAGTGAATTACATATTTAAATAGTGTGTATATGACACTTATTAAATATGTAATTCACACTCGCATATCTGTTGCAGTCAGTTTTCACAATGGCGTAGAAGTTTTTGCCCTGCATACCTAATTGCTTGGCCCACTGTACTTACAACGCTAACGTTAAAAAAGTTAGTTTATATTTTTGATAGCGCGAATCTCGAGAACTAGGTGTGTTTAATACTCAAACTTTCCATAAAGGTCTTTAAATATTTTGCATTACGCTAAACTCCACGGGAGCGGAGCATTAAGGGTAAACATGGATCAAAGCGCGGGAGCATCCACTACTTAATACAACAAATCACACGTGGACGAAGTCACGGGTAAATGCTCGTTAGTAATAAATATTATAAATTTATCGATTTACAAACATACTTAATCAATTGGTTTTACCGATTGCATAAAAAAAAAAATTATCTTTCCGATAGTGTCCTGTAAACTGTCGGCCAAACACCTATTTCTTAGAAGTTTTATATAAGCCTTTGTCATGATAAATTTTTCAAAGGTATCCATCACATAGCATCAAAATGTTAATTTGAGTATAATTTATATCTCCTTTATTATAAAACACTGCATACATAATATATTATGTAGGTAAACAAAGTAAAAGCGGCTTACAAAATATGCCGAACAAATTCACCCCTCATTCTTAAACCGCCATTTTTCCGTTTCACCCTTACATTCCTAACCGCCCTCACGTGTCTCAACTCTTCAGCACACTAAGAAAATCAATATTTCCATTACAGCATAACTGTACCGTTACTTATTCGCATCTACCCGCGAAAATAGACGCTCGCGTTTCAGCCCCCCTACCCATCCCATTTTGGTGGCATGTGGGAGGAAACCACCTGAGACGTAGCGAAGACGGTGGCACTCAAAATTTTGCCTATATAACGGGCTTCCATAGAATTAATTAGTTTTAGCGCGGAAAGTTTTACAGGCATTTGCATAAGGTGTGTCTTTGATGGTGTTATAGTTGTTTTATGGGGACGGAGATAAGATATAGCTAGTTTGTAAGTTATGGCCATTTGATTGGAATTGTTTCATGGATGTATGGATATGGAGTTTGAATTTAGATTGGCTCTAAGTTTCGACATATAAGCACTTAACATGAGGATTAGGTGAAGCAATACTGACCACGAGAAGTCTTTTATGTCATACTAGCGGCTGCCTGCGACTTCGTCAACGAAGATTTCTTTATAATTCACAAAAACTGTCTCGTTGGTCTAGTGGTTAGCGTATGCACATCTCACCGCAACGTCTCAGGTTCGATTTTTGCATTTTATTCCATATTATTTCTACCCCTAGGGGAGGATATTCCAAAAATCCCTTCTTAGTGCGCGCTTACGTCATGTAAAGAACCTTTGTACAAAATTTCAAAATTCTAGGCCCAGTTATTTAGACCCAGCGTTGATGAATCAGTCATTTGGCGATAAATTATATAAGTATAGATAATGATTCTCGTATGCGTTTAGGGCTAAAAATTTGCCATTCTTCAGTGATCTGCTACTAATAAGTTTGCGAAATCATTTTTACAAATGGTGTTGAATTACAGTCTAAGTAGAAATATCAAACAATATGTGAAGCCAGTTTATTTTTCGTAAATAAATAATATGATGGTTTAAAAACAGATTTTTTTTTTTCAGTATAATAATTATGTTCTATTTTTAAATGCATTCATTCCATACAAATTGCACCACAGCAAGAACTAAAGATGGCGGCACGAATCTTAAGAACAGCGCCAGCGGTTCGTTCGCTCTCAATCTAACTTTGTTCTATTCAAGCCATGTAGGGCTGCCACTGACATTATGTTAATCATATTATTATATTTTTAAATATTGGTAATAAAGTTTGGTGTCCACTTTATAGTAATACTATAAAAAAGGAGGAAGAAGATAATTTATATTGCCTGTTTTTTGGTGAATCTGTCGTGAAAAATGAATAAGAAATCTAAGACTTTTATAGTAACCTGCTATTTCTACACAACGTAGTGCGAAATGTTCCAGAAAAGCAATATTAATATTCAGTCATAAGTTATAGAATTCTTATATTACTTCAATCGTCATAGTTTAGTCATGATAAAAAGATTGTAAGCGACTGGCAATTTGCTACGTCTATTACCTGAAAATATTGAGAATATTTAAAATAATAAGGTTATTAATTCATTAAAGGTACAAAAGGACTCCTTTGTCTAATCAAAAGCGTCTGAAATGTGTCTCGCACATCACAGTCTACTCATACTTTAACACCCTTTTCGCCTCCCTAAAAATAGCGTAACATCTATACTTAGGCTAGCAACCCTACCTATTCGAAATTCAAAACGGAACGCAGGGTGGTGGGTGTTCATAAGTAAGTACGTGTTTCTAAGTTCACGATTATATTGTCGGTCGGCGAGTGCCTGATTTATTTGTGTTGCCACTAATTCCGAATATATTTCCCTGGTTCGAGGGAGGCTCCAACTTGTTCCGGGGTAATTTATCGATTTATAAGCTAAGATGTTTGGTTTAGTTTAAGAATTTTAGGGATTATATTAGGGTACTCTGCGGTCGGTCAGAGTTGTCTGTATTATTGTTTCAATGTATTGTGTATGGGTATTAATGAAGGTGCTTATAATCTCCTTTTGTGCTATGACATTCATTGTTGAAAGACGGTATTTAGGTGAATGACATCACGGTTATATGGGATAGGCAGGGACGACTGAATCCTTATAAATGCAGTATACCTCTTACGTGTATTGCATAGAACTCTCTTTACACTAGTAATTTCACAAAACTTTTCAGTAGAAGAATAAACAATTGTTACCTTATATAATCCTTGAATACAAATAAATTGCTATGAACTTACATACCCATATTATATACCTATATTTTCAGTGTTAATATTAGATATATAGATAAGTTAAAATAAGTCTTTTGTTACCAGCGTTTTTAAAATTTACTAATGCTACTAAAATGCCTCAGCATTAAATACTTTTCGAAAAACATAACCCTTCGTTGGCAATCGGTAAAAAATACCTTCATTGCAAACATGCTCCAATAATTAAACTAATTGGTTTGCCTCGCGATCGAGCGACTATTTTGTAAAGGACTTCTCATTAATTAATTATATTATATCAATTAGTACCATAATTAATATCCATAAAAAAACCGGTCAAGTGCGAGTCGGGTCGCGCGTAATGTAGAGTTCCGTAGCCGTTGCAGCATACGGACTTGAAAGGAGTTTCTCACCAGTGAATACGTAAAAACATTATAAAAGTCATTATTTTCAATGACTTTTGCAATTTGTACGGAATATGAGCGCCCTATCAAAACAAAAATTTGTTTTTTTAATGTTAATTTTCTCACAAATGGATCTCAAAAACAAAAAACTGTCCTCAATCTCAATATTTTTAAAAGAGCTCTAACGACAAACAATAAAAATTACTCTTCACGGTTTTGGTTTTCTTGTCGTATAGGTAACTTACATAATAACATAAACATAAACATCGAAATTTCTGTTTTCGACGGTTTCAACGCTATACGGGGTGGATGCGACATAGCGACATTTATTGAAACCACAGGTTCTATACATGGTAAGTATCAATTTCCACCGGATAAAAATTCTCTGGCGAAAAAAAAAAAAACACGTTCTCCAAACAATTTTAACATTGCGATCGTGCAATTTGTTCGGAAGACGTGGATTTTTTTTTTCGGCAGAGAATTTTTAATCCGGTGGAAATGCATACTGGCCATGTATAGAAGCTGTGGTTTCAATAAATGTCGCTATGTCGCATCCACCCTGTATATATCTCGGACAGGTGAATGGACAGACGGACATGGCGAAACTAAAAGTGTTCCTCTAGGCAGTACGGAATCCTAAAAATTATGGAATATTAAGTTATTGGCCACCATACGCCGCTATAGAGTCAGATTTTCAAGTATTTTGGGTTCTCATTCGAGTAAAATCTGATATTAGTGGTGCAGCAGACATATACATATAAATTATGTAGTTTTTTTGTGAACGAAATCGAGGGAGTAAGCCACCTTCGTCCCACTTTCCACCTGCCGTCAATAAGTACCTATAGTATAACCAAACACTAAGGCAAGCGTTATTATGTTTTATTATTGGTGGTAAAATAAATAAAAAACTCAAAAATGTATTCTTCTTTGAGCCTTTTGCCTATTGGGGTCAGCTTCCAGTCTAATAGATTTAACTGAATGGCCATCAGACCTCCAAAATACGCATACCACCCCACCCCGGGGAAGGGCAAAGTGGTTATGTGGGACTCGCCCGTGCCTAAGATGTTAAACGGCACGGGAATACCCACTAAAACCCCACGGTGCTCCCGCACTCGCCGTGATGGGGGGGCCATGGGAATCCGGCACAGCCTTTACGTCCACGACCCCCCCGGCGATGCCCGCCTAGGCAGGCCCCTCATGGCCCCCAAAATGTGGGGGGACCGACACCGAGGACCGCGTGCAATGGCCGTCAGACACCCCGTATCTGACGGCCCGGTCCTCCGCGGCGGAACAGATGTTCGTCCCGCCGCCCACCGCTTTACGGTCGCAGAGGATAGGGAGAGCGGCAACGTAACACCGACACTCCTCTTCCCCTGCGACCCCACCACGCCGCAGTACTAACGGCTGCGGCCCCGCCGGGGCCGCGGAAGGCAGGGAAAGCGGCAACGAAACACCAACAGTCTCCTCTCCCGCCGCGGCCCCGCAACTCCTCGGCCGCAGTGCCGACTAACCTCACGCCAGCACTGCAGGCCCTCCTGTTGCAGAGCCTCTCCATAAAGGCCCTGCAACATGGGCTGCTCCCACATGGGCTTCACTCCAAAAGCCCGAGGAGCAGCCCCCTCCTCGGGGTCCACTTGGCTTCACCGTGGCTCGGGGGCGCCACGGTTACTGAGCCCCACCGCGACGACAACGCGGGACACCCGTTGGTGGGGATGGCAACCGAGACCTGCTTAACGTTTTCCAAGGCACGGAGAATAACTCGTTGCGTCAAGATGGACCCATCCACGGTGAACCGGTTAGCATTGCTTAACCAGTAAGATCGATCATTCCACGTGGATTCGACTTAGCCATGAGTTCCACCTTTATTTATGTAATACAAAAAGTAGCTCTTCCCATTTATAATCCTTATCTCTCACCCACTCAAACAAATATAAATTATGTACGAACATGCTCTGCTCCACACGTCTTGGAATACATAGCGGGTCGTATAGACAGTATGTACATATTTTAATACATTATCTCGCGGTGTAAGGAGACGTGAACCAAGATGGCTACGCTTCGAAACACTTCTTAGAGCTCGCGTGGCGGCGGCTCGCAAGTGTGGACATGGCTCTTCTTGAAAGCCCCTTCATCTGCTAGGATACTGAAGTCGCAGATACTCAGCGATTTTTAACGTACATTACGTTCGTACACAACACGACATCTATATCCCGTACACTGTTACGACGCAATGTTAGTAAAAGTCGCAGGGTACCGGAGACTGGCCTCGTATAGTGAATAGGGTTAAACCATAGAAATCTTAATAATAAGGCAATAGAAATGTCAAAGACGCGTGACCTTGTCGCCGCGCATCTGTCTAGTCAAACAAAAGTGCGAGTTGAGGAATTGTCGTCTTAATGTCATCGCAAAAAGAATAATTTTGTTTGCAGGGATACAAGCGCATGAGTCTAATCGAACACAAGTGCGAGTTGAGGAATTGTCGTCTTAATGTCATCGCCAAAAAGAATAATTTTGTTTGCAGGAATACAAAAAGTGGTATTTGAAAAACGGCGACATGCGTCCCAGTGTTAAAAGATAGTCGATAGCATTTCTATTGACTAGTTATTAAGATTTCTATGGGTTAAACAAATGTGAGGACGTTTCATGAATGAGAAGAATGAAATACATTACAGTCCATGACATTCGAAAAAATATTGCTTTTAAGTTGCTTACTCAGAAGATGAATAATTTATTATTAAAGAGATATACTACACAATTAATGCTCAATTTATAAACGCAGTAGGGCACATGTGAACGGTTACGAGACAAACGCGATCAAAGTTTAAACTTTGTTCTAGGGTCCCTACAATCCGTTCTGATTTTTTTTTAATGACTGTCTCGAAGGTTAGCGTATTCGCCTTTCACCATGAGTTCTTGGGTTCAATTCCCGAGCCGGGCAAAGTGTTATTTGTAAACTTTTTATCCGAAAATTCACAATAGCAGCACGGAGTTGGAATTGTGCCCGGTGGAAGGCGATAGGCTCACCCCCTATCCCATTGGACCTAATCAAAACAGGTGAAGTGTGTATAAGTGTGTATCATAGCAAAATTATAGATCAAAATCCATCTCCATACTTCAGACCCACTAAGCACACGAAGTTATTATATCTCTGGTAGTTTTCGCGGCCCAAAGAGGGGTGGGGAGGGGGTTCGAGTCCCGCGTGATAACTTGCTACATCACCGCTTACTTATTTACATAATTACATATAATTCTCCAAGCGAACCAGAATTCCTATTGGAATATTGAAACAGCTGGAAATGGAAGGTGTATTTTGTAAAAAATAAGTTTAATACGATTAAGGAAATCATGTTTCGTTTTTTAAAAAAGTAGTCCAACGTAATCTGGCCGTTAATACGATAATTAATACGTAAAGTATATTACTGCTCTCTATAATTATTTAGTTTTCGCTAAGTTTTGGTCCTGTGACGTCATTCACCCGCTATCGTACGGCCACTTTATGACAAAATCGTTTTTTTTTTTTTAATTTAACTATGCTAAGCGTGATAAAAACGATTAAAAAAAAATAATCAAAAAAACTAATAAAAAAAAAAAGAATATTCTTAACTCGAGCGTATTCTAAATATTATAATATTTTATGTACTAATTTTTTTCAAAGAAAAAGGAACCGCCTTCAAAAACTCAAAAGTAAAAAATAAAATATTCGCTAAACTTTGCTTACCTTTATATTAATTTGTTTAAAACAATAAACCCAAATAATTATGTTATACCAATTATTTATATTTTTTTGAAGTCGGCGCCAAATCACATAATTGCTGATACGGTTTTAATTGGTATTATAATAGTACATATTATAATATTTAGAATACGCTCGAGTTAAGAATATTCTTTTTTTTTAATTAGTTTTTTTTATTTATTTTTTTTATTATCAAATCCTTATATATTATCAAAAAAATCTTTCTGAGATCTTCATGATCATAAGTTATCACTACGATAATAACAAATATGCTGAAACGTAAGCTGTTTCCGTTTCAAGCCTAGGTTTAAAGACTATTTTAAGACAAACAGTACATTTACGAAAGACAATTTTTTTTTCATAGTTAATATTTGAATATTTCAAAATCATCTAAATAATAGTATAAATATGTAAATAAAATAAAAAATAATACTATGATATAAGCAAAATTATATCGCTAGTTTCACCCTACACAAAATCTCTTTTAATACGACCTCTAAAAAACAACAAGCTTTCTCCAATGACAACGACAATAATATTTGACATTTGAGCAAACATTGAGCAAGTTAATTTTATATAATTTTACAAGAATATTGTATAATTTTAATAAAATGGGAAGCCTCGATGGATTAAGAGACAAAAGTATTGAAAGGGCTGTGCATAAGCTGCACGAGCGCCCGTCTCCATGTGACTTCGAAGCTTTCTTACCCTGGGCTTGCCAGAATTGTGGAGTAGAGTATGATGTGATCATCTCTAGAGTACAGCAAAGTAAGTTGCTAAGTTCAGTCCGTAGCTTTGCCTCTGTAGAATTTCGGTAAAACGTAGCATACGCAACTACAACTGCTAGCCCAACAAATTGGTCCCTGGTCACGAAAAATGTCTTTGCACAAAAGTTCTTGAGATAAATAAATAAATAAATAAATAAATATTTCACAACTCACACACAACGCCATCTAGTCCCAAACTAAGCAGAGCTTGTACTATGGGTACTAGAATAACTGATACTTATACATATTATACTTTTCTTTTGTAAATACATACTTATTATACATAGAAACACCCAGACTAAGACAAACCCCCATGTTCATGCACACAAAGATTTGTCTTAAGTGGGAATCGAACCCACGACCTCGGCGTCGCAGGCAGGTTCACTATCCACTCCGCCATCCGGTCGTCAATACTCATGGAACCCATGTATGTCTGCCAGTAAAAAAAATATCAAAATCGGTCCAGCTCTTTTGAAGATTAACCGGTACATGGCCGGTACTAACAAAATAGAGATATAATATTAATCGTTACATTGGTTCTTCGCAGTAGTCGTGTAACGATTTTAGTTTTTAGGTATAGGTATCATACAAATTAGGTAGGTACTGTATCAGTTTGAAAGGACATAACAATTTTTTTTAGTACAGTAGTATACACACACTGTTTTTACTCCTTTATTTTCTGCTTGAAGTGTAAGATATTGCAACCTTATATACTATGGATTTATTTATAATAATTAGATTGCATTTCTATATTTAAGTTTATTTTCTCTTTATAACCATATTTAGCTATAATGTTGTTTTGGTTGCTATAACTTACACATAGAATTATTGTCAAAAAACAAACAAATATTGTATGAATTATTTGAAAAGATGGTGCACATGAGTTTTTCACCAGCTCTTCTCATGATGCAATACCCATCGGAGCTGGTACTTGGATTGATTTTAATTCAATTCTCTAATAAAGTGTCAAATCATTTTATTACAATAAGTATTATAATTTAGTTAGCTAAGTTTTATTTTAATTTTATATTTTTTGTGTTTTGATGTTTGTTTTGACGTGTTCATTTACATTATTCCAGGCGGTCTCCAACTGTCATCTAGTGATACGTCGAAACAAAAAACTTCTAGAAAGGAACATCCAGTGGGATCTGATTCTGAAGCTGTAAGAGAAATGAAAAAAATAGCAGAATCAAATATGGCGATTGTTTTCCTTCAGGCAGTATACGACAAACAAAACTTTCTGACTCAAATTGTATTCTTTAAAAACAAAGTTGTACCAAGACAAGTAATAATAATCTTAACTATGATGGTTCCATTCCACCCACGGCTAACAACTATAACTATTACCCATGGTTTGAAACATGATGTGATACATGAACTTCAGAAACTCTTAGGTCTGTCTAACGTAACAGAAGTAATTCTTGATAATACACGACTTAAAGAAGCAAGTTACTATTTATTGTTGGACAAATCTCGATTGAAGTATCTTTCACTAGCAAGATGCACGATCACCGACGTAGGAGTGGAAAATATAGCCTTAAGATTAATACGACCACCAGCATCTGAGAATCTTTCCATACTAAATCTGTCTTCTAACAAAATTACTGATGAAGGTGCCAAATATTTAGGAGACGTGCTCAAACTTAACAGGAAACTCACATACCTCAATTTAGCAGATAATAGTATCACCGATATAGGAGCTGACAGCATTTTAAGCAATCTGATGAATTTTCCATTAACGTCTGATGATATCAGAGGTAAAAAAGAAAGGCACATCTCATTCTTGAAACATAAAAAAGAATTGATACAAAAGGCTTGCATAGACATGAGAGAAAATAGTAAAAAAGAAAAGAATAAGACATTAAAAACAATAGTAACTCCTAGGAAGTCGAGAATTGTAGATGAAAAGAGTGATGCAGCAAGCACAATGAGCTATGAAGCATTCTGGCAAGAAAGAGCCGAAGCATTCGTCGAAGCTACGGTTGGATCGTTCATGGACCCTTATCATGGATATAACATAATTGTAAAAGATGATGCCGTGTTTTGCCTTGGTAATAACACACTTTCCTATTTAAATTTGGCATACAACAACTTGACTTATTTGAGTGTAAGAAAAATGCTTAAAGTTTTATACATACAAGATATCCTGCAAAGGAATCCTAAGGGTTTGATGAAAGTGATCATAGAAGGTAACAAAATTCCTGTGGCATGTCCGGAATTGAAAGAAATCGATAATTTGATAGAGGCTAGTTTAGCAAAGTACTCACCTTTATTTAGTAGAAAAAGGCGAGCAAGTGTGAGTCGATCGGGTCGCTCCTTGAAGATTTAGAAATAGGGGGATAGACATAATCGTTAATTCTGCCAAAAAAACCATTCTGGCAGACATTTTGTATGGCAATCACACACTGACTTTACAGTTTTACTTTTTAATATAGATTAATTTACGTTTTGAACAAAATGTACTTACGTTTCGAGGTAGTTTGTATTCTAGGTAATGTATTAAATATTTATTAAGACTTAGTTTTAATTTTGTTTCTTTTTATTTATGATATTTTGATGCTGTTGAAATAGTATTTTGTTTTAGTATGTTTTTAAAGTTGTGATACTCTCTTAATAATAAAAATATTAGAATAATCACGGATTTAATTTAACTTGTCTTTAACTTGGCGTCAAAATTTGTTTGCTTGCACAAATGTTTTGCGATTAGTGATTTAGGGCCCTGAAAATAAACAAAAATTTTAGCATCTTTAATAGTTTTTGAGACTTCGAGACTTTTTGTCATTTGCCGAGTAAAAATTTTTATAACTTAACTTTTTTTTATAAAACGGTAAAATGAATGATTGCTCATTTTATGTATGAAGAAGACGGAGGAAAGGAAATTACACGTCTCTGCTACGTGACAAGAGACGATGTATAGAAAAGATATGATGAGATAATCTGGAATGACAAGAGGATAACATTAAAAATGAGTATATGCGAGAAAGCTGGTTATTGCCAGCTTTCCTGTTGGAAGTCCGTATGATAGAAAAGCCGATAAACCGAGAAAGAATTAGGTAAGTTGCTCCATTGACAGAAAATCTGAAAGAGAATCGGTATGAGACTCATGTGACGAATAGAGTGATTAGTTTAAATGTCCTCAACATTTAAACTAATTACTCTTCGGACAAGAATAGGCAAAACAAAGAAGAATAGATTGCGTGAAAGAAGATCAGAGAAGAGAAGAGAGTGAACGATAGTGAGACGGCTGATAAAGAAGACTAGAGGAAAGAGACGTTTTGCGGAGACCCGAAATAAATGGGATTACGGCAGGCAGAAAAAAATGTGATTACTTCATAATATCATAACATAAGTATGATAATAAATGGAAAAGAAAAAATGACGAGGTAGGTAAGCACACCACTTATACAAAATATTGCATTTCATCATGAGTGTAGGTTTTCGTACAATTATTATTGAGTAGCTACTCGAGTGATCCCAGATAATATTTTCTAGTCTCATTTAGATTATTATCAGGTAACGAATTTTTGACTAGTTCTAAAATTAATTATAACGTCATAAGTAGTATCTTAACACTAGATTGATCCTATTTAAAATTTAAACGCCATGAATAAGAACCACATTTTGCCAAATCAAAAAAAGAATGCATTTTTAAAAACCGTACCGCCAAGGAGAACAAATCAGTGTGCCAACAAAATAGCGCGGCGTAAGTGCGGGGGTGTGCGGTGCGGGGGCCGGGGCCGCGTCGATATTCGCGCTCGCTCGGAAGCCATCTTAAAATATAAGTGCCCCCTTCCCCTGCGCGCCTCTCGCCTCCTTAGACGCTAGCTTTTTCAAACTCCGCCGGTGTAGCGCTGGGGTTGACAACATTTCAGCACGTTTACTTTTGAATTTGGAATTTGAGTTTTTGTTCGATAAAATATTTTTATACAGTAGATTGTTTCTTTGGTAACGTTAATAACTTTTACAGTCTTATTAAAGAATGTTGATTTTATTTCATAATAAAACATTTGACACCAATATAATTATATTTTTAGAATCTGAAATATATTGTTTTTTTTTATGTAGGTGGTTCAGACCTTCAAACTATTTGGTTACAATTAATAAAATTATTTGCAATGTACAATAAATTTCAATTGCTATACCATTAATATTGGATAGGAACTTCGTTTGGTTCTCCGTAAAGCCATTACGGAGAATCTTGATCTATATTGACTGTTGCTTACCTAGATAAGATGAAACAAGTAACAATCTATACTTAGTATATAGTATAGTATCCCTTGTACCCATATTTCGCAAAATAAACTGTTGAATTGAATTGAATTAAATTAGGATTCAAATCTGTGTCATCAGTGAGATGATGAAAAAAACTTAGAAAGAGTCCTGGAATACTTTTTTAGTACTTTTAATTTTATTCACGTTTTTCAGCAATCATTATCATAAAAGTAAAATAGCATATATTAAATGCCTCTGCTTAGTTTGTTTGAAGTACCTACCTATACTATTACCATAACTATTATTATTACCCAATTTACTTTACACGTTCACTTTACGATATTGCACTATTTTTTACTTGGGACAGAAGCGAATGCAACAAGTCAGTCGATTAAAATTTGTACTCAAAGATAAATGTGGTTATCAAAAAAGGGTAATTAATTACATTCTCTCAAAAACAGTATGCTCCAAAATCTCTATCTCATTTTAAATCAATACTTACAAGCCTTCAGTAGTATTCATACTATCTTATATTTCCCATAAACGTTAAAACTTAAACAACAAGAGACCTGAAACTACAATCCGCCATTTAATTATCTGAATAGTAGACGTTACCGAAATTGTATTTCAGCCATTCAGTTTCGTATTTTAATCTCGTCGGCTAACTGTTCCAAACTACCAACCTTTGATAACAAAAACGATACAAACTTAGCCCCGATACTTATAACCCTCTAACTCGATTCTAAACCGACTCACCGAACTGGAAACTTTTATATCTAAAATACGCGTCTTAAAGATCATAAACTTGCTAACTCCTCTCTACAAGCTGAATCAATACGGCATTAACGCACACATCTTTAACTCACACCCACCGCTGCAATGCAAAAACTATGGAAATGAAAATATAAGCACACACACTCATTTAAACTAACACAGAGACACATCGCAGGTGTGTATACGAGCCGCGGTGTTGTCCCCCAAACCCCTTCTCCTCGCTCCGTGCGCCTTAGACGTTGGCTTTTTACATGAGTATAAGCAGCCGTGCAGGTGTTCTAAACGTTTGGTACGGCGAGTTTTACTGAAAACTGCAATAAATTTTCAGATTTTTATTCATAATTTTACTTTCAATTTGGTAAATTTATTATACTGTTATTGAATTTAATTCACAACGAACTAAAAACTCGGGCAATATTAAGAGCGTAAGTTTATTCAACTAGATAAGAAAACATGGTAAAATTTTCAATTGAAACGAATATTATACAAAAACTAAGCCTTTTTTTACAAAAAAACTTTAATAAAGGAACGTCTGAGCCTCGTCTTCACTTCTTCACCCTTTAAAAAACCAGTATTAACAATGGTATCTTAATTTTTATTTGAGTGTCCGTCCTGCCCGTCCATCCTATTATTTGACAGGTTTTGAAAAAGCAGTGACTTTGAGTAGCCGCGTGGGAATTGGTATCAAAATGTTGTCTTTTTAATTTTTCTTGCCCAACCTGTCTTATTATGGAATCGTTCTATTTTACAACTAACTGGTTTACATCAATGAAAAGTTTATTTTATCATGATTTCAGTTAACGGGGTATTGAATTCCAGTTTGGACGTATTTTAAGGTCATGATAATGATGAAAGATTGTGGGATTTTTATTTTATTCATATTTTTGTTGCTATTTTCAAAGATTATTAACTTATACTATTGGTCCACTTCCGTTTACTTAATGCTATTTATAATTTGAAAAATAAATAGTAGCTATATTAATTGGTACCTTATATTGTATAAGTTTTAATAATTATGTTGGTTTCGTACGACACTAAGACTGTAATTGAAACATGTTGCATAAATGATTGAACACCAAATTGGTATCTGACTATCTATTAAACTAGTCTATCTCAATATAAATTCTTGAACAGTAGTAGTTATTTATTAAGACCACGCAAGGGATTTACCAGAAAATTAATAATGCTTCTAAACTGTTATATATTAGTTCTGAAGAAAATAATGATTTGTTCATATAATGAAGAAAGGATTAGCAAATATATTTTATTTCAGGCATCTGGGCCCATACATAATTTACATTATTTGTATTTTATATCTTTAAAACTTTTTAATACTTTTATTCGGCATTCGGTTTTATTTTCTTAAGAACTCAATATTAGACAATTAAACGATGTAAAAAAACTATGGTATCTAAAGATCTTATTCCACCCTTGGTTTAGTTATTTTTTGATAAAAAAACTGGTTACTTTTTATACAAAAATTCTCACGATGAAGCAATTGAACTAGTTTCTACGATGGCCATCTACGAACCTGTTACATCTTGTATTAAAGAAAGGGGGCCACAGGTGAAATTCGGACCTCAAAAAGGGTTTTTTTATACATTTTGTTCGATTAAAGAATAGTCATAATTATGATATTTGGCTAGTATGAGTTAGTAACCGAAGATGAATACATGTTATTTTTAAAGTGCTATCGAGTGATAATTTGTGACGGTGTGTGTGTGTGTGTGTGTGTATTTTTTGTATATTCTCATTTTACTGTTGTGACCGTGACTAATATTTAAAGAAAATGAGAAAGTTTTAACGTTAATAGTTTATTATGGGTTTTTGTTGAATATTTAAAGAACAATAATATTTTTATTTTAATCATGCATTTATAATTATTAGTCTTGAGTGTTTCTACATAAAATGGAATGAAAAATATTTATTCAAATTACTTCAAATAGTTGCTTTACAAATTTTTAACATCTGCCAAACAATTCTTATATTTATTGTTACAAAAAACTCGAGTCTCTAGTATATTTTTGTATTAGCAAGGACCCATAATCACACTGAAATTCGAAAATGACCTCAAACAATGTCAACCTGTGATTTTAATTTCATGAATCCCAAAAAGTGTCCATCTAACGAGAGTTAAAAACTTTACCAATATCTAATTATAACTCAAACAAAAGTGGCCATTTATTCAACTTCAATATAAAGCCGCAATGCCCTAAGGACCGACTTCAAAGTAAGCAATATAAACTTTATCCAACTAAATTTTTGGCAATGCCATCAAGTGCACACTTTATTTAAATTAATAAAACTCTCACGTACCATCACACCCCATGAAAACAAAAGCCAGATTACCCGACAAGTTAAAATTCATACGCGACTTGTATTATGAAAACAACGCAATACCCTAATTAGGCATTTAATTATAAATCCGCCATGAATTCTTAACCGACTAGACATATTAAAATTTCACTTCCCCATCCTAACTACGCCTATAGCGTATCGCGCAGCCCCATCTCCGCTGTCTTTCTAAGGGGACCGCATAAAATAGTTATAGAGGGTAGGGGGAGCTACTTAACCGTTTTTAGGAGACACCCCGCCCGACGCAGAAACACCCCGCTACTTCAACCCCACTTCCTACCCCCGGCCCCTCTCCTTCAAGCAAGGGGCTGGGCGTACTATAACTATTGCTATATTTTTGCAAAATAGAATTCTTACCGTGGGTTGATGATACCTGCGCTTTTATAGTTGCGTTCCAAATTTAAATGCGCGCCGTTCATTGGTGTTTTTGTTTCTGTAGTTGTGAGCGAGGAAGGGGGTGTTCGAAATTTGAATTCGGGTCGCGCGATTTAGTTTTAATTTTGCGGGATTTTGGGTGCCAGTGTTTTTGTTATTGCGTATGAGGTCCGCATGATAAGTCGCTCATGGGAACCTTTTTGCCGATTTTTAATGGGAGTAGGATATTTCCTGGTACTATCGACCTTCCTGAAAGGACTGTAGTTTAGTTTCATTCATAGCTAAACTTATAAATACCACAGACTCTATTAAATTTCATCAATGAATCCACAGATATGTATAGATAGACATCGATCTGGTAAGTCCGTTATGTATGAAAATCAATTAAACGTCTCGCGATCATTTTGTACTGAGAAAGTTAAGCCACAAGGCTAACCATTGGTACGCGAAGTATACATGTAGGTACACTTACAAGATCTATCTACATATTATTATTTAGGTCTGTAATTCAAACACTACCTACCTACCAGACAACCTTAGTCCCAAAGCCAGCCGATAAATAAATAAATAAATATCTCATAACTTACACAACGCCATCTAGTCCCAAACCAAGTAAAACTTGCACTATGGCATGGGTACTAGAATAACTGATACTAATACATATACATTTTTCTTTTGTAAATACATACTTATTATACATAGAAACACCCAGACAAAGACAAACCCCCATGTTCGTGCACACATATATTTGTCTTCAAATGCATCAACACTCTATGTGTTACTATTTCGGACATAAATTGTCTAGAATATTAAGAAAAAAACTATGAAAATTATAGACTTCATTAAAAGGCAATGCCCAAAAACTGTATCGCCAAAACCTTTGTGTCACGAATATAAGATAGTAAATAATTTCTAGTTTTGTGACGATTATCTAGTAATAAGAGACATAACTTAAGCGGGATTTAATAAACAAAAGAGATTTTCTATTTAAACATGAAAGATGAACTATAATCTTATTTTGTTTTGATAGAATTATCACGTTTTTTGCACTTGTTTACTGACTTTTTTCATGACAATTACATGACATTAAACTTTCATATTATTCTACATACAATACAGCAGTTTTTATCTTGACAAACACAGAATAGATAGCACAGCAGCGATAAACAATCCCATAGTCGATTGGTCATACCCCTTTACTTGTTTAGTAAGCAGTCAATAAAAGTATTTTGATCAAGTATTACCTGTTAGCTCTTGAATAAGTTGTTTTAAGATAAAATAAAATTGTTAAATATACTACCTTGTTGGTCTAGTGGTTAGCGTGTGTGGCTTTTACCACGAGGTCTTGGGTTCGATTCCCAGGTCGAGAAAATAATAATTCTCCACCAGGATAGTCTCAATAGCATTACGGAGTATGGATTTGTGCTCGTGGATAGCAATAGGTTCACATGGGCCCTAAACATAACAGGTGAAATGTCTGGTCTGAAGTTATAGTTACTTCCCAAAACGTATGGCTTTAATGTTTTCTATAATGATCTCTAACACTATTGTTGTACAGTCCATATTCAATTACTTGCCATAAACGGATTTGATACAGAATTACTGAATGGACGGACACTCTAGATGACCTCTTACGTACACACAACATAGCATCGTGCTTATATTATATAAATACCCAAATTTCACCAGGTATATATGAAATAGAGATTTTAGACGAAAAATTTTCGAATAATAGTTGCTTGATATCTAACAAACGAAGTGAAGATAATTTCATAATAATTTAAAAGCACTGTGACTAAGTGACTTATCACTCATCGCATAGGTGGCGCTAAAACCAAGTAAGGTTCATCTAGCTAAGGTATATAATATTATACCTATGACGCTGGCACAAAAGAGTTGAGAAATTTCTAGCAGCATACGAATCCATAGCTGAATTGGCAAAACACTTGGGGCGTATACCCAGGGGGTGCAGGTTCGAGTCCTGCTGGATTCTTAATTATTCAACTTTAATCTATATATATAAAAATGAAACCCATTTTGCGTTGTCACGACATAGCATGAAAACGGCTTTACCGATTTGGCTGATTTTTTTTTTAGTTTTCTAATACTCTATACAAGATACTGCATACATAAGATAGGTCAGCTATACAAAAAAAAGTAGTGCATCAAATTTACGCTAAGGCGGTAAGAAGTTCGCCGGGTCAGCTAGTATTATATAAAATACAAAAAGGCATAGCAAAGCTAAAATTTGCTTTAAAATATTACAAGAATTTAAAAACAGTTTTTTTTTTTTGATTTTATGATCACCAGTATTTTTTGGAATTTTTTGGTATTAAAAATTCTTAGAAAAGGCGAATCTTAACGATTTATTGACAGAGGTGTGTGCCGTAAGTTCGAAAGCGAGACCTTTGACTTCGCAGTCCTACGGTCTCCCACTAGGCTATCGATGCTTATGTATGTGTGTATTTATCGTATAAATTATTGCTCGCTAACGGTAAAGCAAAACATTGTAAGGAAACCTTCATACCTGTGAGTGCCAAAAAAGTACTTGAGGGATTGTGAAGTCTACCAATCCGCACTTGGCCAGCGTGGTAGACTAAGGCCCTAACCTTCTCATCATGAGAAGAGGCCCGAGCCCAGCTGTGAGATGTAGAGGAACAGGGTGTGATGTTCCTACACTACAAAGGGATGAAGATGGGACATGTATAAGATACAGGGCTACTATTATTATTAAAAAAATACACCATCCAACAAATTAATTTATTCTAATTGATTATTATTTTTATAGCATTTAGCTATGCTTAGCAAATTATACTAAGAAACTGTTGAAAAAGATATGGGACCGTCAGGATTTGAACCTGCGACCTACTGTACACCGATCAGCCGCTTTAGCCATCCAGCTACGGTCGCCTCTGACCAAAACTCTAATTTTCTCAACTGTATGATACGTCATTTCGTGACGTCACGTTCATCCATTTGTTCCTATCTTAAGTAGGATACAAATCCAAGTTTTCAAAAATAGGTTTCAAATCCTGCCGGTCCCATATTATTCATTTATTAGTCTTAAATTAATTACGAAATTAGGTCAACGTGAAACCTTACTACAAACTATTTACTGTGTTATGTTTTTGAACCGCGTGGAAGCAATTCTTAGAAATTATTCCTTTGTATAAAATTTCGTGGAACCTTATCAACAGAAATGGTGAAATTAATATACACATAATCTTTATATTGATGTATTTAGTTTAGTAATTGTAATGGTTTTAGTTTCCAACCGACTCTCAGCTCTTGCACCTACCACTTGTTGTCTCTGCATCACCTAAAGGTTGACTGGTAGATAATGCCTACAGCATTAAATCCACCCATGTACCATTTTTGTGCATAAAGTTTTTAAATAAATAAAAATAAATAAATACAGCTTGACAAAATAGTATAGAAACGGTAACTTATTTATGTACGCTGGTATCATGATGCCAAAGTTGTCAATAACGTTTTATTCTCGACTAGCTTGTACTCGCGACTTTGATCGCGTAGAATTTATTGTATTAAGTAGTAGCAGTAGTAGCTGCTCACGCAGTTGGATCCACGTTCAACCTTACTGCTCCGCTCTCGAGGAGTTTAGCGTAATGTCAAGTATTAAAAAACCTGTATTGATAGTTAGACTATTAAACACAAAAATAATTATCAAAATTCATTCAGTAGTCTTGAAGATTAGCCGAATCAAACAGACAGACAGACAAAAATTTTAAAAACTGTATTTTAGGCAAACAACTCTGGTATAGTTATTTGCACGATATTTGCCCAAAAATACAGTTTAGAAAAAACATTGTCATTTTTTGTTTTTTAATTTTGTATTTGGCTTCTATCTTAGTCAGATCGAAAGAGAATCCAAAAAACTATTGAACTGTATATAAAACTCATTTTTCGACCTCAGTGGCGTTTTATGAGTATTTTTGTTGAACTGAATAAAATAAAAGTGGATTTAGAAAAAAATAATTTACAAAAAAACCAAATTAACAAGACAAAATAAAGATAAATTTGGATTTTTTACATTAGAAAGAAGCAAATACACTATACAATGGTCCCAATAACAAGGCAAAATACAAAATATACAGTCTCAGAACAAATATTTGCGAGTCACACAAAAATTTGTCCCATGTAGGGATCGAACCCACTACACTAATGCAATGGAGAACGGCGAGGCGACCGCTTAAACCATTACACCACAAGAATTCATAGATAGATGAAATCAAGTCTTCTTCAGTATTGTGTCATAGACACACGAAAAGGAGGGTTTAAATTTATTATTTCAACAACTCACTCATTATAATAACTAACGTAATCTTTCACAAAGCCTCTACCTCGTCCAGTTCTGTACAAAATACACCGTTGAGTTGCTCTACTAATAAATGATATACTCGGTACGTAACACACATAATTACTGTCTTAGCGCTCTACATAGAGACAGTACATAATAAATACGTGTAGAGCTCGCGAGGCGACGTAAAATTTGTGGGGGGTGACAGGTCTATCGCAAAGGGGGGTAAGTGCAAATTTTGTAAGCGATATCTTGTCTTGGAAGGTTTTAGAGGGTGTTATGGTGAATGATATGGATTTTGATGGAATATGTCATGATCGTAACTGCTTTGCTGGTCTAGCGGTTAGCTTATACTCCATTCACTCGTTTCGGTTTCGATTCTCGGGTCAGGCAAAGTGTTATTTAAAGCAAATTTAGTTTTGTTTTGTTTTAGTTTTAATGTAATTTTGTTATTTTCGCGGTTTTCTCATATTTATATTTCTTTAAAGAAAGTAAATTAGTCTTTATATACTCAAATATATAATTTAAGCAATTTAAACATTGTGGATCCCCTGAAACAGTATTTAATTCAGTAGTATTTGTCATATACATTCATTCACCATGTAGTTATACGTCTCAAATATGCAAAAACGCATAAAAGTGTCGGTTATTTTCGTATTCCAATTGGTGGTTCAATACTCCACTCAGCTGTGTATTAAGCACCACTAGCGCCTTCCAGGCTTTATAAATAGCGACAGGATTGAACACATATTACGTAGATTAACTTTTAAACTTACGCGTTGCATGATTAAATAAAATATAACGGGAATTAACGCGATCATGCAATTATTTACCTTTTAGGCTTTACGTTTCGGCTAACAGGTTACGCTGGCCATTTTCGAAAGCAGACTGGTTCTAGCGGCGCGCCGTCTCCGTTCGTGAGGGCGATGATTCGTGAGGACATATTATGTACACAAGTGTAACCGTCAAACTCCGTGTTTATTTTTAACTTTGGAACGCGCAAAAAAAAAAAAACGTAATATTAAAATGTACTCACATTCACATACACACTTATCCTCGAACACCTTCCACGTCTTGATACAGCATATAAGTCGATCGCGGGGTGGTTTTTACATTCACCCTTCAAGAACACCCATCCTCCCGCGAATCTGCCCCCCTTATCAAACGCACACAACTGCCACCCTTATTGCTGTACCCTAAGGTCGATATTCCCATGTATGTGTTAAAAGATGTTAATATTGATATCATCTTGGGAGACTGCTTCGTGATGAAGTTTTATGTCGTGTGTGAGATTATGTGGTTTATATGTGTGGGTTTATGGTATGTGTTATTGGATAGCTATGGTGTATAAAATCAGTACTCTGTATGTAGGTAAGACTCGATTTACTGTTACAGTATTTCGAGGGAAAAATCTCACATAAATGATCATGGGTAATTTTGGTGTCATAATATATGTTATTTTTTTCTCGCGTTTAGTCCCTATCGCTACAGTGTATCAATGGCACACCTAGTTTAGTTTCATACGATACGAGACAACTGGATGGCGGAGTGGGAAGTGTACTGCCTGCGACGCCTAGGTCGTGGGTTCGATTCCCACTTAAGACAAATCTTTGTGTGCATGAACATGAGGGGCTTGTCTTAGTCTGGGTGTTTCTATATATAATAAGTATGTATTTATAAAAGAAAAGTATTTATGTATTAGTATCAGTTATTCTAGTACCCATAGTACAATCTCTGCTTAGTTTGGGACTAGATGGCGTTGTGTGTGAATTGTGAAACATTTATTTATTTAAAAAAAAATACTTTATTGTACACATCTGTGTACAATAAAGTATCTCTCTCTGTTTTGGGTTCTGTCCAATCCCTCCGAAAAGAGTCCAAATCATCTCTCTCTGATTACAGTTGAGAAATTTGCTAAGTATAGCTAAATGCGATAAAAATAATTAATTAGAAGTTATTATCCGCTTTGTCTAGAAAAAGCATCACAAAAACCAGTCAATGTGCGTATTAGTTAGTGGCAATAATATTGTAGCTATTTATTTCTCTCATTTTATGTATCCCATGAGGTAATTAATTTTCCTTACTAGAAACCTTCTTGCGAATTTCTCGGTAGCATAATGTAACAGCAACGGCGAAGGCTTGCTTCGCCCTCTATATTATAGAGCAAACGGAATAAGTAATGAAGAAAATACGAGGGTAATTTTTATTTTCACGTAAGTGGAAAAGACAGAATAAAGAAAAAACAATCTTCTTAATTCTTAATTCTTTATTGTACACAATAAAATTACAATAGAACTTATAATATAATAAATCATGTACAAAGGCAAGCTTAATTCAAAATGAATTTTCTCCCAGCAAACCTTTAAAGTAGAGAGAAAGAACATCTCTAAAAGAGAATCTTTTGCCAATCAAATATTAGGCAACGTGAGAAATTAAACTACTTAGAAATTAAAATATATATCAACGTCTTGCTTATGCCTGCGACTTCGTCCGCGTGAATTTCGTTGTATGAAGTAATAGCTACTCCCGCGTTAAGCTCCGCTCCCATGAAGTTCTGCGTATTGTTAAATATCATAAAACCTTTATTAAGAGTTGGTCTATCGCACACAAAAATAAGTGTCCGAGATTAGCGCTATCATACAAACAAAGTAACTTTCACCCACGGTTTCGTCTGCGTGGTAGTTACAGTGGGCCAAGCAATTAGGTATGCAGGGCAAAAACTTCTATGCCATAGTGCAAACTGATTGCAATAGATATGTATGTGTGAATTACATAAATAATTAATAAGTGTAATATACCCACTAATTAGATTTTTTTTTTTTTTTTGTGTTAATAAAACGACGCCCGCACTAGGAATAACTCCCGTGTCGCGGGGGTGTTCACAAACATACATTTCACACACACAAAGCACACCCAGAGTCAGAACAAATATTTGCGAATCACACAAAGATTTGTGCCATGTGGGGATCGAACCCACAACACCAACGCTGTTGAAAGCGGCAAGGCGACCGCTTTAACCATTACGCCAACCGTGCACTAACCTAATTCGTTGGCCCACTGTACATCGATAAAAAATTCCTTACGCTCCTTGTCAGTTACACGCTCCTAAAATTTAATCCAAATCAAGTGAGTCGTTTAGAAGATTAGCCGATACAAACAGACAGGCAAAAATTTTTAGAACTGGATTTCAGGCATAGATATCGTGCAACTAACTACCAGCTTAAAAAAATCTTATTTTGACATAAAAATAGACACTTTAATTTTATTTATTTGTGCTTATACGATTTACGTCAGGCAGATATTTGCGTTATATATTTTTCTGTCAAGATATTCTCAAGGGCTGCACGGAGTTGGATTTGTGCCCGGTGGATGGCGATAGGCTCACCCACTATTACATGGTTCCTAAACAAAGCAAGTGAAATTTTTGTGTCACACAACCGTCTTGGTAATATAAGCATGAATTTATGTTCAAATACCATCCTACAGAAATATACCAATCTGTGGCAATCTCAATTTATCGTAAATTGACACAATTTCCTTCTCTTATGACGTTATCGGTAATTGAAAGCGCACGAGCGATCTGCTGTATGACACGTTCGTTAAGACAGCGAGACGTTGTCGTCACAGTACAAAACATAACCCAGTACTCTGTCTTAATATTGTTTCTTGAAATAACAAAAGACAACCACGCGACACACCGTACAACCACTTACTGTAATAAATATTATGTACCGATCAACCTACATTTCCAGTATAAACGGGTCTCGCATTACATTGGAAGTCTATACAATCCGAAACCTACTTATACTGGAAACGTATATATATTGCTGTGTAGCATAAGACTGTACCATGAGTTTCTATCATTCTTTTTTTGAATTCGTTCGTCACAGTGCATGACAAACGTTATTACGTTCTTATGCTGAGGTGTCGGCACGCGTTCTGACCGCTTTAATGAATGAATATAAACTACTCGGTCTTTACTCTGTTTTCTTGCCTTATTTTTTCAATCTTTACTTATATTATAAACAGGCAAAAATTTATATTGTACGTTTGTTTATTGAAAATTAGTCAATATATATTCCAAGACTTTAGAAATAATATAGGATACTTTTTATGGAGTCTCTGGAAGCTAGTCCTTTATCAATTCCTACAAAGTTTTGGTGGACCAATATTTTTAAATGACAACTTCTAACTACCTATAATTTTATGAATAAATGATTTGATTTGATTTGATTTACAATTTTGATAAAATGGGCACGAACAAACATGCATTTTATAAATGTATCTATAATTATAGATAAAGACTTAATTATATTAAAATTACAACTGGAATATGTATGTAGGAAAATATGGCGATTGAAAGTTTAACATTAAATAAGACGAATAATATTTCGAGCAGAGTTTAGTTACGAGAGTTTGACTATACTCTGTACCAAAATCAGAGAGACAGAAAACAAGCTCAAAAATTTAATTCAGAAAAAAAAATTGTGAATTTGACATTTTAGACCTCGATTTTTGTCTCAAAAAAAAAAAACACAAAATAGTAGTGTCGAAAATTATCGTCTCCATAACTAAAACCTCTACCACTTGTAAAAACATAATTACCGCTATTAATAAATAAATAATAAATAAATATGCCACAACTCACACACAACGCCATCTAGTCCCAAACTAAGCAGAGCTTGTACTATGGGTACTAGAATAACTGATACTAATACATATATACTTTTCTTTTGTAAATACATACTTATTATACATAGAAACACCCAGACTAAGACAAACCCCCCTGTTCATGCACACAAAGATTTGTCTTAAGTGGGAATCGAACCCACGACATCGTTTACGTTGTGGTTAATAAACCGATTCGCGTGATCCTTTTTTTGTTCGACGCAAAATAGCTGCCAGGTGGTCCCATAAAAATTTCTTTCAGTTTGGTTTAGTAGTTTTTATTACTCATAAGAATCAAAGCAAACTTTGCCAAAGTCTTACAAAATTCAAGCTTAATACCGCAAGAAACTGATTAGAGTACACACGGCTACCGATCAACCTATACATTTCCAGTATAACCTGGTCTTTCATTGCACAAAAAGCCTATACAACGTAAGACCATCTTATTGGAATCTTGACGGGTCACTGTCTACTTAACAAACGCCTACACACGATAGGAATAACGGACAGCACTCTATGCAGAGGATGCATGAAGGCAGAAGAAACGCCACAGCATGTCATCATGGAATGTAGCAGCGTGCACAACGGGCACAAATTCTTCAATCACCAACATCGCTTCCGGAAGCCTGCAGCAGTCTTCGGAGACTGCTTTCATTCTAGACCGATTTAGGCTGGCTGGAGTAAACGGGAAACCTTTCACGCACAACGGTCCCATTGGAGTACTAAGTGCGGATACCGCCCAGGAAAACTAATCTAAACAAAGACCATCTTATACTGGCTATGTATAGGTTAATGTGGAGCCGTGTATACAACAAAGGCCAAGTTATCGGGCCAGCGCAAGTTGCGCTATGTGGCTACTACATAAATTTTATTGGCACAATCTTACCCGCCGCAAGATTCACTGGGCAGAAATTTTAAGATATACGGATTTGGTAGCGTTGGACTAAGCACATTGTTTATTCTGCCGCGCAATTTGTAAACGCTTTACTGCGTTTATGGTACTGACATTCAGATCTTTAAGAATCAAAAACCCGTTTGTTTTTTTTTATTAGAAAGGCAATTTTTTTGCGAACCAAATTCACCTTTTTCGATACTACTTTTAGTACGTTTACGAATTGCGCGACAAAATTAGTGTGAATATTAAATTAGTATTTATAGAGCAAAGTTTCTGTTGAATATTTAGATAAATAAAAATAAATAAATAAATATTTCACAACTTACACACAACACCATCCAGTCCCAAACTAAGCAGAGCTTGTACTATGGGTAATAGAATAACTGATACTAATACATAATATATACTTTTTTTTGTAAATAAATACTTATTAAGTTTGGTTTGATAAATGAATGAAAAAATAAACAGAGGTAAAACAACCAGACTAGTTGACTTTTCACGCGACCAGAAGCAGCGACGCATCTATAATCTGCTTTTGTGGATTGTTGATGTCCATGGACTGTACTCCACTTACCATCAGGTGGACTACACGTTCGTACGCTGTAGGCGTAGTATAAAAAAAAATAGATTATAAAATGTAGCTAATGAATCATCGACAATATATTTTAATGTTTTTCAACTTTGACTACTTAACTATACTAATGTTTTATAGAAGTGATTTATTTGTTTATTTGTTTGTATCGCATAGATCCAGAAACTAAAGGACCCATCGTGATAAAAATGTGTTTGGAGATAGTTTAAACCATACCAAGCGGGTTGAGCAACGGACAGAGGCTAGTTTTTATACCTTATACAAGCAAAAATAAATTCTTGAAATAAACATAAAGATAAATTCAAAATAAGATATCAAATATCATTTTGCTAACGCTCCCTGTTTTATTAGGTCAACTTCTAACAACGTCTTTGCGTTTAATCAAAGGAAATTTCCAATTAAATTGATTACGATCTCGGGTGGGCCCCATCGCGAGGCGGGGCCCCAAAGATAGTCGCGAGTGTACATATTAAATATGTACTTATGTACACTGAGTATGTACATATAATATAGTCGTAAATATGGCTCGGTTTATACGTACTTAATATGTGTAATAAGCTTTTGAAATTCAAATATGAAAGCCTCGATTGAGGTTAGTGTTGTTGACGTAACAAGGTGGTATAACCTTCGCAAACTGTTAACGGGTTAGAACCTTATCCAAATTCACCATTTTAACGTTCAAAGAACCAATGAGGGCACATGAAACCGTGCTATCTGTCTGTAGTTAACGGTCATACAATACAAGTGACAAGGTTTTACCCCATTACCGACAACTATACCAGAGTAAATATATACTGAGTAGTCTATCTTCATAGAAGCGGTCGGGACGCGAGATATGCGTACGCAACGGAACAAAAACGCTATAAGCACTCCAACAAAATACCGCTAATAAACGAGTTTGAAAGCAGAATGATAGAAACTGAAGTCAGGTACCTATGAAATTAAAATAAAGTAGGAAGGCAGCTCTATCGTGTAGCGCATGATTGGCTTTTGTTATTTCTTGGAAAGGGATCAAGTCGTAATACTGGGTATATTTTGATACTGCGTTCTTTGTAAGCGATGTCTATCAAACACAGTTTTATTTAAGCCAAATATGGGATAAAGAAGAATGAAGATACGTCATATACGAAGGCAATATAATAATATATAGTTGTTCCAATTATTAATGCTACTAAATGGGATATGACTTCTAATAATATTTTCCTTTTAAAATCGGTCCTTCAAAATCTTAGACAATTAAATCAAAAGGTCTAGTCAGGTCAGGGGTCCTCTGCCACCAAACGTCATATAAAACTAGTAGACAAAGATGCTCGGCAAAAATTTCCTTCCCCGCTCTCCGGCGAGTTTACGTATCTCGTCCAAAGTCGAATGGTAGCAAGGCAAGGCATTTATCCCGTATGGGCTATGCGGACGATGACTACTGCAGATTCTGTAAAGAGGAACCGGAAACACTGGTGCACCTCTCTTGCGACTGCGAACCACTGATCATTTAAATCGAGCAGTCGGTCGATCGGGTCTGACTTGACATCATCCGGATCCAAGATATGGCGACCCAGATTCGTCTTGCGCGGCACGCCGCTGGGACCAGTCTGTTTGCGACCACGACCAGTGTAATCTGTCTGTCGAAACGTCAGGACTAAAAGGTAAATATGCATGATCGCGTTATTTCCCGTTAGATTTTATTTTATCATTCATAATAATATTACCACATCAAAATATACAATACACATAACCTGAGTGCCATTGCAATAAAAAAACTCACATAATGTTTCCCCTTTGCATTTTATTCCCATATCACTTGTTGCACAAAAACATTAAAACATTTTTAAACCGTAAACAAAAATTAAATCACAAAAATCCACCAAACAGGCTGAAAATCTCTCCATTAAAAATGATACTACATTAAAAAAGTCCGCATTTTTATTAAAACCTCTCCGGTGGGACTGTATTACCATAAACGAAAACATTTTCCTGCAATGAATATAAAAAAGCACTGGCTGAATGTAAACGTCCCCTGGAGCGTGTAAACGTGTCGGTAATAAAAAAAAACTCGAAAAAAAAGTAAAATAAGCGCCAATGAATGTTAACAAGGTAAAAGGTGGGAACACAATGAGTGAGATGTTACTTTTTGTGATTTATTATTGTGATTTTTTTTTCTAGATGTGTACGGATTTTCCCGCTGGATATGTCCGACAGACACGTCTGACGTATAGATCTGTGCGGTATGGTTAGAACAGACACGGATTTGCCCTCCGCATGTCTGATTAGCTAGTTATAAAACAGCTGTATCGTCGGGGAAAAGGAAAAAACCACATTTAACGCATCTTGATCGAAAATGAGTTTTATACACAGATCGATAGATGCCTCGATTTTCTATCCATCCGTCTAACATAGAAGTAAGCCAATCGGACTACCAAATTAAAAAAAAAGAATCAATAACTTAAGAATTATCATTCTTTATTCCAAAAATAAAACTTGAGACAGTGCTGAACAATTTTGAAATAACATTTTAACTTTTCCATCGTCGATTATGAATGGAATACTCCTTTAATATGTATTATTTATTCCTTTCCTTTCCTATTCCTTTATTTTATCAGACAATTGAGTAGCGCTCGTTGTGTCCCGACCCCGGTCACGCCCGGGCCGGTGATATCGGGCGCGGACGGGCCGGTCAAGTGACTTGTTGTCCGGATATCATGTGTACCTAAGTATTGGGCAACTCTGGTTTGAAAATAATCTTATGTTTAGAACATATTGCAAGGGAAGTGACGAAAAAGGTATGACTGTTTTTTTTCTTTCTTGAACTTGTTTGCAATGTTACTGTTAAAAACATACGGTTTTTTTCACTGCCTCTTTTGTGTAGTGGTTAGCGTATGCGTCTCTCACCGCAAGATTTCGGGTTCGATGCCCGGGTCGCGCAAAAGTGTTATGTGTAGTTTATCTATCAAAAAATTCTTAATAGTGGCACTGAGTTGGTATTGTATTACTGTTACTAACTAGACTTACGCCTAGTTTAGGCACCAGGCTCCCACAATAATCTATGACTTTTTTATCGGGATATAGTCCCACCCACACGCCCACCACTGTGACTCCTGTGACGCCAGGATCTACAGCGGCAACCAACTGAAAGGCACCGTGCATGACACACGGGCAATCCCAGGGAGAGTTAAAATTGTTTTGGAACCCGCAACGAATTTAATCAGAAGTATATAGTTGTAAGTATAACAAGCAACGATAGCCGAGTGGGAGACCGTAGGACTTCGAAGTTAAAGGTCTCGGGTTCGAACCCACGGCACACACCTCTCGTCTTTTCGAAGATATGTGTGTATTTATCATATAAATTATCGCTCGCTAACGGTGAAGGAAAACATCGTAAGGAAACCTACACACCTGAGAGTGCCTAATAAGTGTTCGAGGGTGTGTGAAGTCTACCAATCCGCACTTGGCCAGCGTGGTGGACTATGGCCTAACCCTTCTCGTCATGAGAAGAGGCCCGAGCCCACAGTGGGACATGTATTAAATACAGGGCTGCTATTATTTTATTTAGTTGGAGTTGGAAAGTATGTATCTTTACTTCCATCCAAAGCAAAGCGGGAGACTGAGTAATGCCAAATATAGACAAAGTGTCTATATGGAAAGAGTGTAGACACCACGGACAGTGACAAAACTATGGGGCATAAATTTGATTGCTATAATAGGTATGGCAGAAACGGCTAAATGCACGGAAATTTATTCTGTTCGATGCGAGATCCTATGACTATTGTGTTATTGTCTTATTTATCATAAATGAAAGATTGTCGTAAGAAAAAAATAAATGTTTTTTTAAATGATTGTGCCCGTTGAATAGCGATAGGATTACCCCCTATCACATGGCACTTAAACATATCAGGTGAACTGTGTGTATTATACACATCTGCCACACTCTTCTAGGTAATATAGGCATGATGTTATGTTATGTTTCTCTCGCCAATAAATAGCGCTCGTTGTGTCCCGATCCCGGGTACTGCCGGGCCGGTGAGATGGGGCGCGGACGGGCCAGTCAAGTCACTCGTTGCCAGGTTATCATGACAACGTGTTAGTATTTGCTAACTTAGAAACCAAAAAGAACCTTTTTTTTAAGTTGGTTAATAATATTGTAACTTGAAAAATTCTATTAATAAAAAAAACATTCCAATAAGATTTACAAAGGTGAATACTGATGTGCAGAACGCGATGGAAAACTCGGTACAACTAATAAGAATACAGGTTAACTTTAAAATTTATTATTAAATTTCTAATAAGAAAAATAGGTATCATAAGGTAGTTTAAGTCATGTTAGATTATATCCAATTAAGATCTAACATTTACTTAAACAAGATTTTTTTACGTTTATGTCAAAATCTATCACTAATAGTAACGTTGTTATATTTAAAAAGAGGTCTATTATATATCTCTGCGACATCCTTCTGGGTACTATAGGCGTGATGTTGAGTTATGTTGTGATAATACATCACTAATTCATCAAACACGATCAATCACCCAAATTGACTGCCAAATCACAGATTAACCTCGACTCCTGAACAATAAAAATAAACAGGGTATAAAGCTCTTCGTCAGGACAAATTGCCGACAAATTGCACGTTAAAAAAACCTTTAAAAAGTGTTAAAAAAGCTGTCGACACGTCGAGAGTCAGTAGATTAATGGCCGTAATAATCTTCCGGGCAAAAAATCTGTTAAGCCACAGTTGGCCGGGTAAAAAATGCCTTAAAAGTACTTAAAATGCCATTTATATTCTCGGAGGGTGGAGGAAAAAAGAAAAGTGAAATATGTAGGGGATGCTCGGGTTGATATGGCTATTTTCCGGTTAATTTTGGCTTCCTGTGTGGAGGGTTTCTTCGGTAATTAAGATTATTGTGCGTTTGTATTCCATTAGCGAGTGGGGTGGACATCTTGGTACTGAAATTAGGGTTATACAATTTTTAGGTTGGTTAGACGTCTCATTTACAGAAAAGAATGATCTTAACTTCAGTTTCTTTTAACAAGTAGTTACTATATTTTGTTGTAGTTATGATTATGGAAATAGAAATTGAACATTTACTTTCAAATATAAATCTTTTGTTAGATAATCGGTTTTCATAATTATAAGAGAGAACAATCAGATAATGTTAGGTTTGTAAATTTAAGCCTTATTCTATTTTAATGGACATGACGTAACCATTTTGCCAAAATTATTATTAAAATTTTAAGACTCGGAAGATTGATTTATTATAAAAAAATAGTTTGTATCAATCTACCGAGCCTTTTCCCAATTACATTGATTGTGGGCTTTTAGTCTAACGGAGCTAAATATCAGTATTTGACGGGGAGCGGTTGCCTTCAGAACTCCTCAACTCAGTACGAGGTAATACGATACTCTTTGTTATTCTAGATATCAGTCTTTCTGGCTTCTGACTACGCGTAACGACTGACATGGATGTTTAAATGGCAACCGGGACCGACAGCTTACCGTGCTTTCCGAGGCACGGAGGAAAACTTGTTACGTTAAAGATGGTCAGCCATCCACGGCCGACCGCGTTTAGCATTGCTTAACCTGCAAGATCGACTGCTGGGAAGCTGTTGGATGAGTGACTATCATTAGCATTGCGAGTTATCTGCCGTGCCTCCAAGAGTACGTTAAACCGTCAACCTCAGCTTTTAGTTGAGAATTATGTCAGTCGTTAGACACCAGATAGTCTAATTACTAGTACATATAGCCAGCAATGATAACCCCGTTCTGTGTTCTGATCTGATGGCAGTCATTTTATGTAAATTACTGATATTCAGCTCATTCCGTTAGACAAGAAGCTGACCTCTTTAGGTTCGGAGGAAGATTATGGTAGCAGTATTTCTGGCAGCTGGTGCTGGTGGTAGAGCTCTTGTGAATGAGTTCGAGGGCGGCAGCACCACCGTCTCACCTTTAACCTGCCGCCAAAAAGTAGTGATTCCATTACTGTGTTCTGGTTTGGTGGTGAGATCAGACACTGAAATTACTGGCACATGAGGCATAACACCGTAGTCCTCAGCTGCAGCGACGCATCTATAATCTGCTTTTGTGGATTGTTGATGTCCATGGGCTGTACTCCACTTACTATCAGGTGGACTACACTTTCGTTCGCTGTGGGAGTAGTATAAACAAAAAGCTGGGCTTATTCTTAGTAATATTATAAATGCGAAAGTCTTGTCTGTTTGTCTGTCTGTCTGTTATGCTTTCACGGCTGACCTACTGTACAGTCTTGATGAAAATTGGTATGGAGATAGTTTTAGACCTGAGGAGCGACCCCACGGGAGAAGCCGCGCGCGTAGACTAGTGTAAAATAATTATATTCCCCGCATCGTTATTGTAGCAAATATATTGAGTTTAAAATTTGCTACGTTGTAGTAAAATTTACAACTTTGAAACGTTGTAAAAGCTTGGCTTGCAAAATATTTTTACGAAATTGTTTCTTACTTTAAATATGGCTGAACTAAATTATTATGCAGTTTTATGAATCTACGGGCAAGTGCTAGTTATTTCATCACTATCTATTTATCGAAATCGACACTGAGGGCCAATTTCACCGGTCCCGGTTTGACGGAGAACCTGGTTATTAATCTATGTCTCTCATTCATTGTTTAAATGGGACAGAGAAAACCGCAGCTCTGCGTTACACCTTGGTTTAATATGTTGGTGAAATTGGGCTTAGTCTAATTATGTATTTAACTGCGAAAAAAATCTCTGTATAGAGAAGATGAAGTTGCATCAGAAATTTAATAGTAGGAGAGGTAATAATAATAATAATATTACACCTTTAAATTATTGCTTTTTACCCATATGTAATATGTCATACAACCTTATTAAAAACCAAATTCAATTACCTAATTCTTTTAAATTAAAACCAAACCTCATGTTAATTAAATTGATAGTACAAGAAACAGGAATACCTTACAACCAACTCCTTTTTTAATGGGTGATCGCATTCTATGCCGTTCCAAGTAATATTTGGTGCTTAGATTGACAGACTGCGCCATCTATTAGGCAGTAGCTATTACTAAAATAATGTTAGAAAAAGAAATAAAACTGCACCACTGCCCTTTAAAATATAAAAGTATAATATTTTATTTTCAAAAAAAAATATGATTTACAATTTATGATGGCAATTTAATTAAATATCTGCGACTAAATAAGTAAAGACTACGTTATATTGACTATTCACCGACAGATGTCAGTTTAAAATAAATAGGTCCGTTTTTTTTTAAATAACTCACCAAGAGATGGCGCTATTTATTTTAGTTTACTCCTCTCTACACTAGATGACGGCGTTTTATTTTAGAGTATCTATTCAACACTAGATGGCTTACGTTTTTTAGTTGTTTCTACTTGATACGAGATGTCTCTTTACATTTACTGTTAAAAGAAATTTTATAAAAAAAACCTCCGTAAATTATTTTTGATTCTCTAAATTTAATAATGGTAAACCTTTTGTGAACTAGTTCAATAAAAAGCATCACTGTTTCAAACCACACCTTGCAATGTAATACAACTAAAATCCCACTCACAACAAAGTATTTAAAATTATACCTACTTACCTTTATTTTTTATTCGTGTTTTTATAAGTGTTTGTCAGAATAAATATATTTCTTTCTTCTTTCTTTCTTTCTTTAAAAAAAAGGGAAAATAAAACTTTGCGCTTCACCAGCCCTCTGGTCTCGTGAAGTGTCGATCAGACGTTTGGCAATATCTTTGAAAGTTTGAAGAGTGAATGGGCCCCATGACCCTATACTTTAACTACAAACGGCTCAAATATGTAATCACCAACAAGATGAGCTGAAGAGCTGAATGAGAATGAGCTGGCGTAAGGTTGTCGACGCAGGTTGCGTTCCACACCAAGGGCCTAACCATCCTTCAAGATAGTAATGACGCTTCTAATAAGTCAATTTCTTCACGATTAGAAGACATTTTAGCGAAAATCCTTAATTAATAACTCATACGAAGTTTCTCAGCTGAAACTAAGTATAACACACAGATTTTCGAATCAAATTCGAAATTTGAGGGTAAAAATTCTTTTTATTTACTTTACAGTCAATTCTACCCACTTCCAGGCCATAACAAAAAGTTAGACCATCGTAGAAATTCGTTTCTGTTGCCGAAATGTATGGGAAACGTTTTTGGCGATTTCTGTCTTTTCTAGTACTGAAAGCTAAAATGGTCCCATAGAGTTTTTTGATCCTCACATGAAATAGAATCGATTGGCATTAAAAAAAAAATTGAACTTTTTGCATTTTTTTTGCTAACTGTAAGTTTTTTACAAAATCTGTGAATGCAGTTCAAAATGTCCCAAAAAGTTAGGGAAGGTCTTTTAAGAACGTTTTGCTGTAACTGCAACGGTTAAGATACTTGCCCTTACTGCCCCGTTTCAAAAATACACCCTGTATAAGAATTTGCCAATTCGCATTCGCGTAATGTACAAGGTGTCAAAGACATCGTGACAAAGCTTTAAAAGATTCCGATCCTGGGTGCAAGCATTGTATGTTTGTTGTTATTCAAAATTATTTAAAAAATAAATCATTTTGTATATAGTTTATTTAATGAATAAATTAATTTTGACCAAATGTCCACGTGCGCCGTGAAATAGCGGACATTACTTATTTCCTCAATGTATTAACTGGTAAGATAGATAGTCCTGACCTTCTTTCTAAAATAGCATTTAATGTGCCAATCAAATCAGCGAGGCATTATACCCCAATACATCTACCATTGGCATCTACAAACTATCGCCAGAATGCGTTTCTGTGGAGAGCGAGTAGCTGTTTAAACACACAGGCTAAAAAGTTAGATTTTGATATATTTGTGTCTAAAGGTGAATCAGTGAGACGGGGGCTCAGTCAGGATTTTTTCTCAAAATTTTCTAATGTTGTATCAATTTTAAAACATTAAAGAATGTAATTTTTATTCATGTATAAGTTTATAGCCACACATATTTATTATTGTATTCAATTGTTTATCAGCGAAAACCTATAATTAGCTATATGTTACATATTATTAAGTATCATAAAATGTTATAACCTGCTGTTGGTCTTCCAATAAAATAAAATAAAATAAATAAACAGATATTTTAATGTTTTAATAATGATTTGTATTATAGCTATTATTACAACTATCCCACAGCAAGCAGATGACTCATCTAAAGGTCACCAATGGCCGAAAACAAAGCACTTTTTACTCGCTTGTGAGAGAAGACAAACATTATCTTAACCCTAAGGATTTGCAATAATACGTGGCTATTAATTTGAATAATAATGCACAAAGGAGATTGACCCGGGTTTTTTAAGATAGCGAGCAACTCTAATATTACGTAATTGTGTCTTAAAAGTGATTGTCGAAATCCGTAAAAAAAAATACAATATACTAATTTTTGTTCTAAAATAAGCAATTTTGAAACTAATCGTCATAAATGAAGTAGCTAACGTTGTCTGTCCATCACGTCGACTTAGCTAAATCATAGAACCTTATGCAAAATTGTTATTTTGGTTTTTTCCTTACGAAAATGGAGTTGGAATTGTGCATGGTGGATAACGATAGGCTCATTCCTCACATGGGATCTAAACAAGCAGAAGAAATGTGTGTGTGTTACACGCCTCTGCTACATTCTTCTGGTCATACTTTGTATAAAGTTGATGGCTTTCCACCAATCACTTTGACGTATCAAGCGGGTGAACCTATGGCAAAAAGCGAATGCTTAAAACACTTTAAAATATTGAAATGTCTAATTCAATATTTTGAATAGACATTTCAATATTTTGCAACTGTTTTATTAACCCTATAATGATTGTACGACTATCCCACAAGAAGCAGATGGCACATCTCAAGACCACCAATGGTCGAAAACAAAGCACTTTTTACTCGCTTGTGAGATAAGACAAACATTATCTTAACCCTAAGGATGTGCAATAATATTCAAATTAATAGCCACGTAGGCTATTAATTTGAATAATTATGCACAGGGGCGATTGACCCCCGGTATTTTTATGTATCTAAAATAAAACTAATTTTATTATTTAATTTTACTTATAATTGTTAATTTTAATAATTTATTATTTTCACAAAATATTATATAATCATCTCAGTGTCGAATTTGCTTTTAGTTGGTTTTGTTATCCTACAAATTAATTGAAGATAGCAATTACTAGTGGCTACAAATTCCTTTAAGCTTTACCATTTGAGTAAGATAGTATATTTTATGTAAATACCTATTGACATAATTTATTGTAAATTATTGTACAGGTGATTGAGCGATTTTGAACTAGTAAGAAAGCTACCGTCTCACTTTAGTAAAGTTACCGTTATTTCAATGACCAATATATTTCTGCAACTATCCCACAGCAGGCAATCTCTTATTAGGTATCCTATATTTTACTATCTAAGGATCAGTTGCCATGCCCATTGCTTAAATCAATTGAAAATATCGAAAGGCTACATTTAAATGGCCAAATTATAATTTTGCAACTTTTTATTAACCCTATAATGATTGTACAACTATCCCACAGGAAGCAGATGGCACATTTCAAGATCACCAATGGTCGAAAACAAAACACTTTTTACTCTCTTGTGAGAGAAGACAAACATTATCTTAACCCTAAGGATGTACAATAATATGTGGCTATTAATTTGAATAATAATGCACAAAGGAGATTGACCTTTTGTTTTTTTTTAAATTAGGGTTGATTTTAGGGTTGTGGACATCTTGTGAGATTTTAATGTGTTAACGGTCCATGGAGAATTAATATTATGGATAAGTCATTTTAATTTGACTTACCACCAAATAATGTAACTACTGGATCAAAGGATGATTTGTGAAATTTCCTGACGAAAAGTTCACAACCAACACTTTGCCCGACCCGGTAATCAAACCCGAGACCTGAGAGAAGCGCATACGCTAACCACTAGACAATCGAGGCAGGTAAGAATAATAAATGAATAACTGCAGAAATCGTTGACGCTTACAATCTAAAATGGAGTTATTGTCACAGGACATTAATTACTAACAAAGATATTTTCGCAAAAATATTTCCTCTGTAAAGTACGGTTATATAAGTTACCCCAAAATTTAAAGTTAAAGTAAAATATTAAGCTAATAAGAATGTTCAAAGTTTCAACCTCGTAGAGTCCCGTAGCGACGCTACGCCTACGTAGCAATTATTGAGCGTTTAATGGCGAAATAGGTAATTACTATTTATTACTCTTTATGTTATTTATTGGCAAATTAGGGTGTTTTTTAATCCTTTATATTTAAGTCCCATGTGATACGAGGTGAGCATATCGCCATCCACCAGGTACAAATCCAACTCCATGCTGCTGTTAAGAATTTTCTGAAAAAAAATTACGAAGACCTCTTTTGCCTGATCCGAAAATCGCACCTGAGAACTCGTGGTGACCACTCCTCACCACAAGGCCAGCGAGGAAATATCTTATTCAAAAAAATTAAGTCACGTTGGCTACTTTCTTTCAAGTGGTCGAGGACAGTCAGACAGCGAGGCGACGACGTAATAGCGTGCTTTTAAAATATTTTTAATCGACTTCCCAAAAAGGAGGAGGTTCTCAATTCGGCCGGTATGCTTTTTAATTACTGGTTTTATGCCTCGATGGTGTAATAATTAGCGATTGCGCGTCTTACTGCGAGATCTCGAGTTCGAAAATTAGATTATGTCAAAAAGCTTACTATAGTATTTCAGACTACATAAATGATAATAGTATTTGGAAATGAATTGCTCTTCTTATGTGATTTTTTTATGTAGGTACTTTTATATTGTTATATTTTTCATTTTAAAAGATGGTGCACATGAGTTTCTCACCAGCTCTTCTCATAATGCAATACCCATCGGAGTTGGTACTTGGATTGATTTTAAATCGATTCTAAACAGTTTGATTAAAATTAATCTGAGCCCCGGTTATTCAAATCATTGTAATTAGTATCATTTAGTATTATTTATGATTTATTTTTATATCCTTTTTTTGTAATGTTTTGACGTGTTCAAGCGCCTCCTGGGGTCTATGAAAATAAATGATTTGAATTTGAATTTGAATTTGATTTCCGGGACGGATAAAGTGTTATTTTTGAACTTTCCACTACGAAATTCACAATAGCAGCATGGAGTTGGAATTGTGCGCGATGGATGGCGATAGGCTTACCCCTTATCCCATGGTTATATTTAAGTTACATGTAATAGGGATGAGCCCATCGCCAGGCCGGGCACAATTCCAATTCCGTGGTACTACTGAGAATTTCCTGATAGAAATCCCAAATAACAAGTTTGCTTGACTCGGAAATAGAGCCCGAGACTTTGAGGTGATAGGCCGCATACACTTACCACTAGACCAACGAAGCATTCAACCCACAGCTCCTTTAAAGAAAAGTAATCGAAAAGGCCGCCCATTGTGCATTTCAAATTATTTGTTTGTTTTTGTCAAAATTTTCAAACTGTCAATTTGGTGTACAATAAAAAAGAGTCCTCCTTGTTTGACCGACAGGAATTTGACAAATTTTCACTTCCCAAAATTTTTTTCGCATAATTTAATGTGCGAAATATATAGTAAAAAATCTATTCACAAAAATAATGTACGTTTAAACTATAACTTGTATACCAACTAGTACTTTTAGCATTTTTTTTTAGTTAAATATTTCAGCTGGAATAAGTTTTTTATTAAGTTAATATAATGTAGTCGTTCCTGGGAGGTAGTAGGAGGTCACAGTTTTAACCTAACTAAACCTACCCATTTTTGTTAAGAAGAAATTAACCTAATATAAATAGTTCAGTTCCGGGTAATCTACTAAAAACATTTTTTTTTTTTTGTCATGTCTGGCTGCGTAGGAGGTCACAGTACCTAACCTACTAACTAACTTTTTAAATCGTTTCACCAAACGTTTACTGTTTGAAGATTGTTTGCTGTAATAAATCATTTGATTAAAAACCCAATGCCATAAAAACATTAAACTTGGTGATATTTTGCCAAATAAAAATTTGACCAAAATAGTTCGGAAAAACGGCAGGCACCCAATAAAAAATATTATATTCTAATCCTACATCAAATTCGAATTACCCGTTGTAGTTTGATAGGTGTGAATGAAGACACTTTTGTCCGTTGGCCGGCTGCAACCCAACCCTTCAGCGCCGCTGTCGGCCGACGTCGTGAGAACCGGTCCAGCCGGAATGCAAATCAGTTCTATTGTATCTACCCTGGACAATTGCGAACTTCTTTACCGATTTGTATAAAGGAGGGTATCTATTCGGCCGTATTCATGTTGAGATTGCTTTATTCCGACCGAATTTCGAGATATTACACAGATCTGCCTACCCAGAAGTATATACAGCCTCCTAAACTCTATACTGGAGAGGGTAGACTGTCCAGTTGTGTGTCACTGGACATGTTGGCGGCAAAATAATATTATTTAATATATGATAATTAATAATTAAAAAAATAATTAGTAACATAGATCATAAGATAAATTTTACTAACTGAATATTACAATCACATTTCACCTGCTATGTTTAAGTCCCAAAAGATAAAAAGTGAGCCTATAGCCATTCACCGGACACAATACAACCGTGCTGCTGTCGGTTTATTCTTATAAAACTTGATAGTTTGAAGACGCGGGAATAATAAGGCTGTTTTTATCGACGTATCACGCGAGCTAAGTCAGTCAGTTATTAATTACATCATCACATAGTTGCAAACGTAAGCTAGTCTGATATAATTTGAGGTGCGAATGAAGACATGTTGGCACATTGGCCGGCTGCAGTTCAACCCTTTGGCGTCCGCGTGAGAACCGGTCAGGCCAGAATGCAAATCAGCTCTATTGTAACCTGGACAATTCTTCGCGACCGACCGAAAAAAGGAGGTAATTGATTCAACACAAATATGTGGTTTAAAACTGTAGTATTCAATCAATAACTTTATTATAGATAGTAAATTCACAATTTCAAGGTTTTTTTTGGCTCAAACCAATATCACCCAACTTAATAAAAATAAATCCATAGAATTGAAAACAAATACTTTATGTAAATAATATGTTTGTGTGGGACCGTCATCAAACAATAAATGTGTTGATTTTAATATTTTGTACGCAAAATAGGAGATTCAAAATTACATACTTACTTAATTTCATAATTACCTTTCGCATGACATATGTACAAACGTCTACACATCAAATCAAAATATACATTTCCAGTGTAGGATGGTCCCACTTTATATGAGTTCCCCGTGCAATGCGATACCAGCTTATACTGGAAATGTATAGGTTAATTCGGTAGCCGTGTGTACATAAGTTAGGTGCGAATGAAGACACGTTGGGCTTTGGCCGGCTGCACCCTTCCTCGTGAGAACCGGTCCGGCCGGAATGCAAATCAGTTCTATTGTACCCTGGACTATTGCGAGCTTTTAATTGTTGTTTTTTGTGGACCGTTGGACAGGAGAATGTGCTATGTCGATGGTTGTTGTCGATACTATATTGATGATAGAAAGTATTTTATAAAAATAAAATATAGAATAGAATATTTTATGCTAAGGTTAACTCAGAAATGATAAAAAAAACTGTTCTTGCAAGATATTTATGTCAAAATTAATTTTAACATGAAAGACATTTAAATGAAACAGTGTTCTTTAAAATTCTATTTTATATTTTTTGCTTGTATGTACTTATACTTTGAATTCCATTGTATCTAAACATGTCACCTTGCAGACATCCATCCACTTTACGTACAAAATTAGTAATAGTTGTAAATAATTTATTTATTCAATGTCAATAAAAATATAGTATCTTAAAAGGTTTTATTGACACGACCCAAGTTACATTTATCGACACACCAAAACATCGTCACCCCAACCCTACATTCAACGTCCCAAAAACCGGTCAGGTCAGTTCCGCAAAGAATCACAATAGCCAACCCATTGGATACTTAAATAGGTCCAAATATTATAATGCGCTATTATTAGTCCGCTTTTTTAGCAAAAGGTGAGTCGGTTGGCGTCTATTATGTCCAGTTGGCACCCTTCCACCTTTTGTGAGGCCCCCAGGGCAAGATAACTGGTAAGACAGCTTTTGACCCACACCGGTGGTTTAGGGTTACCTTCAGTTGTATTTTGACCATGTTAGGAGTGCGTACTCAGATATTATTGAAGTGAAAGTGTTTTAAAATGTCTTTTTTTGTAAAACCATCGTGATATTTAAATCGGAACAAAAATGAGTACTAATGATGGAACTCATTTTGGTATGAATTGTGCTTAATTAAAAAAATGCTGAAGTCCACCCTGAACATGAAGGAACACCTTCATAAAACCAAGATTATTTGGTTATCAGAATGACCATAGAAAATAACTGATCCGTCATAATAAGAAGTCATAAGATCATTTAGAGAAAATTAAAAGGTGAGTTCAATTATTAGTCTTTTTATGTCATGAAACGTGATAAAGAAAATTTGTTCTTAAAAAAATATTATTGCCGTCACTAACTATATTAAAATGCGCCATATTTTAATCAAGCTTTAACTGTTCACCAATAAATACATCTAATATAATCTCATCTTAAGCAATAAAAAATAAGACGTAATATTTTTCATCATTTATTTATTTCAAAATAAAAACTTCTTACTACACAATGCGACCAGCTCCAAAAAAAACTAAACTATCATAGACACCCCTTTTACAACTAATACCTCATTTCAATATTCCCTCCCCCGCCATCGATTATATTTTAAAACACCCTCGTTGGGGCCCGGCATTTTTGTATGAATTCAAAAGGTTTTTCTGTCGTGGGCGTCTTTAAAGGAAGGGGGAGGCTTTCAATATGGCGGGTGTCTTAAAAACGTTGAACGGCTTTTTTTTTATTTTTTTAATAGATCTTTTTTAGGTGTTCAAATTTGAAAATGAGTTTTAAACTAATTTTTTTAGAATTATTAATGAACAATTGCAGTCTATTAGATTGGAAAATTACTATTTTGCTTAATTTTTTGCTCGGACATTTATTTACTTCACTAAATAAAACACACTTTATTAAGATAACGAAATGCCTAAGATACTTTTGACCTATCTAAAATAATTAAAAGCAAATATGTATATCATAGGTAACGGTAGACCGCATCATAACTCTTACCTTTCAGGTGAGATCGTGGTCAAACGCGTGCTATGAAAAAAAAAACATAATTTATATTTTTTTTGCAAATGTATTTTTAATTCACATTTCACCTGTTATTTTTAAGTCCCGTGGGGTAGGGGATGAGCCTATCGCCATCCACCGGGCACAATTTCAACTCAAAAGTTTACAAATAACACTTTTGCTCGACCCGGAAATCGAACCCGAGACTCGCGGTAAGAGTCGCATTCGCTAACCACTAGACCATCGAGGCAGATATTATATTCCATACAAGTTTCATTCGTTCAATGTCTACTATTTTATTTCATATCTCGATCACAAATACTCTGCCAAACACATTCAGGTCAACTAATTTCATCAGCAAACAACTATCAATGACGATTAACGTCGAATCGTGGAGTTTCACAAATTTTTCAACTTGTCAAGAGTTCGGTGCCGGGTGGCGAACTTTTCAAAGCCAATTTAGTCCTTAATGGGTCTCATTTGTTTGTTAAAAACATTCTGGAGATATCGCTGAAGACGAGGCCCTTGTTTATCTTTGAATTTAAAAATGGCGGATGTTTTTGATGTTTTGATTGAAGTCCTTTTGAAATGAGTTTGGATATCTGGTTTATGGCTTATGATTTTACGGTGAATTAATTTTCATATTTTCCTTGATATTTTCTCTGTTAGAAGAGAATCTAAATGTACAAAGCTGATCCGTGCAATCCGTGAAAACATAGCTATATTTATTATTGATAGTTTCTGTTTACAAAAAAGTGATTCGCATTTTAAATTAAGTAATATGTATTTGAAGTTAGAAAGTTTATTTTCTATACCTAATCAGTCTTTGCTGCAGATAAATTTAATACTCAATGAGTTTTAAAACACAATCATGATCTCTATGGTAAGCTATAGACTACATAATATAAGACAAACTCACATTAAAATTAATAATTTATTCCAATTTCAAATCCTGGAACAAAGGATAGAATTTTGCATTTAAAAACAAATCCCTCACCTGCATCCCGAATTTAAAATCCATTCGTATTTCGAAAACTCAAGATGGCGGCCATCATTAAAATTTTCTTCTAAAACTCGGGTCCCCTAATTAAAAAATCGTGTCGAGTCTCAAATAAAATCAATTCCGCCCCTCCCCGCGCTTTCGCCCCTTTCCGAGGAGTTTTTCTTACCCCTTCACCTCTGTAATTATATTTATGTAATGATCGCCAACTTTTGATGGACTGCCTTCAACTCGTTATTGTACATTTCTAGGTGAGATTGTGAATAAAAAATTTAAAAACTTAGCGCATAGGATGTTATGGATGATGATAGCATACTGTCCGTGCGCGAGCTTCGAGAAATCGGTGATTTAAAATAAGGTGATGTAATTTTGTCATTTTATTTAACAACTATGAAGATTAAAGAATTATGTTTTTTAATGTTTTAAAAAATAACGTAATTGCATCCATGGCAACGAGGAATTCACCTCATTCCTAAACCAAGTAGTCTTCGAAACTTACGTGGAGACAGCAGATCAGTAGGCATAAGGTAAAAAGATAGGATAGAGCATGTAGTTCGAATAATTATTTTGATTGTTACATTCTATTCAATCAAAGTGTAATGGGTACAACTTTTTTTAATATTAAAGTGAAATAAAACTCTATTATTACGATTATTTTCTATTTCCCGTAAAATATATATTTTAGATTTTGAGCCATAAACAACATCATAAAAGAAAATATCCCTCAATAACTTGTTCAAGAAATTCACAAAAGAATCTCCTTTCTTGCGAAAAGATTAATATCCAAATATCTTCAAAACGGACGCTAAAAATATTAATTTCGAGGGTGGCTACCACCCTTCTAAGTACTTTTTTGACGCCCACTAGCCCTTTTTTAGAAAGGAGGGTGAATTTAGCAATTTAAATTTTATCTCTTCGTAATGACTGAGACGGAAATAAGTGTAAATCTAAAAACAACTGTCAGATGAAAGGAAGAAGATTCACCCGTTAAAAAAAAATACGCGATGAATGCGCGGTAAGTTTTATAAAATAATAGACAAGTACTGTTTCTGTAATATTTCTAAATATTCGGACTATTTTCGTAACCATTACGATGTTTCAAAGATTTTTATTTTATCTTAGATGTTAAAAAGTCTGATACAATGTAGTATTTAATCTCTTTAAGTTGCGTCGGCGTTCTTTGTGGCTGATTAGACAGCATGGCGGCATTATGGCGACTCGCGCTTTTACGCTTAAATTATGACTTTGTGGGATAAAGACTGCTGCTATTTACAAGGTGTAAATGACATCGTTACCAACCATTTACTTGGTACATGATTTTGAGACAGTTTTTGCTTTTTTGCTCCTAGAACTTCAAAATCTTGTTCTTAATCACATACAAGTGTTATCACATGCTTATCCTGATAAATTTGCAGTTGTATTTAATCTGTTAAATTTTTTTTGCACCAGTCGTTAAAATATGAATTCGTTTTAGTGATCTTTATGAAAGACTTTTTCAAATGAGTTTTCTAAAATAAACGTAATTGTTTTAAATAGGGTTAGCAACAATAACTTTCAAAAATAGTTAAATCGTTGAAAAATTACAATTTGTTATAGTGAACGTCATTAAAGAGTTTTTGTATACGAATTTCAGGAAATAAAGGTAATCATTTTTAATAGGATGCTACAAAACAGTACCATGTTCCGGGTTGAAAGAGAATTTCCTAATTTTGATCCTGCAAAGCAATTTTCACAGTAAGAGTTTCCATTAGCCTCACTTGTTTAATAAAAACGAACAATATTGCTAGCAAATAAATAAATCACACGCAATTTGAAAAATGGGGCTCATTAGTTCCAATTCAAAATATTGGGGCATAAAAAGCAAAATAATTTTCTTTGACAATTCCCATGAAAAGGTGAATGAATACGTACATTTATTTCTTGAAAGTATTTGAATTAATATATTTTTGTTCGAAAACATTCGAAAAAATGGCGCAGGATAAAAATAGGTCAAATTGATTTGGCCCTATTTCGTTTTTGTAAGAAATTGAGTTTTTTTGTGTGTGATTAACCTAATTTATTTATAAAATGACTAGATGTAAATAAAAAAAAACTGTTTTATTAATATACAGTTATGTATATTAATTCTCTGCTCCATAAAAAGCAATGTTTTAAAGCTTTTTATTGGAGTTTTCTTTACGTTTTCACTAATCTTTGACATTAATAATTAGGTATTATTGACGCAAATATTTAGAAATGCTATGAAAATTGGTGCTTTGTTTATTTATTTATTTATCTTCAACAAGAAATACACACACATTTATAAACTGTATCTTAAAATTTCATGCCCCATGTTTCCTCAGTTATAGAAGTCAGTCAGCGTTCGAATATAAAACAGCCTAGGGATTATAATATAGAAAATGAAAAAAGATACAAAAAGTTACATTTAAATTACATAATACACATTAGAGCTTTGCTAAGGAATGTGAGTTAGAAAGATTTTCTTCGTTATTTTTTTTAAATTATTCTTATTAGAAAGATAAAACTAAATAGAACTATATACCACTAACCTATTTATTCCCAATTTAAAAAAAAAAAAACATAGCAATTATCAATCATTTCAAGTAAATCAGGCTAAACTCAAATACCTCGGCGCCAAAGAGTGAAAATTAAAAAGTTAAACGTTTTAAACCAAAATGGCGGATGGAATAGTTGAAAGTTTGCGAGCGAAAGTGTTCGCCAACTTTTTAATTTGCGAACGGACTTGAGAATTGTTGTCATTGGTAGCGGTGAGCGAGTTCTTAGAAAAAACTCGAAAATACAACAGTTTATTTCGTTTTTCACTTTGTCAAAACTTTCTTTTTGTTTTTTTTTTTTTATATTTTCTTCGTTGCAAAAAATTATAAATATTAAATAAAATGAGTAAATGTCAAATGAAATCTACTATGAGGGCTGTACCCATCAAACTACTAGACAAAATAATGTGTTATCTCAACTTGGTACTGACTTGTCTAATTTGCTCAAAGTCTTCCGCTTCCATCTTTATTATGTTGTCAAAAAAGGTCCTAGTTGAACCGATTTCACCTCTTCCGGATAAAAAAGTTTTGGATAGTCAACCGCCTGGAAACCCTATACGAATTTGACATTATTTTCGTCAAAAAGAATCCAAAAAGGTTTATCTAGGACTTATGAAGAACATGTGAAGCTAGCCCTTAATCTATTACTGAATGAGTATCATTTAGATTGTAGACACCCGTGTAAAGTGTTCATTCTCTCACTCAACTTCAGGTGAAATCAAATCAGCAGATAGAAAATTTCAATCTCAGTTTTCTTTTGCGCCCGCTCTCAGTCGCACCTGGGTCATAGTCGGTCGCATTTTTCATCGCAACGGACTCAGCTAGTTTGAAGGTGAGACTATTAACAGTCGAACTTTAAACCTGCGGAAGCACAGCTAAAAAAACTTAGCAGATCTGTCTTGGTATTCATTAAAAACTTTTCTTTAGCAGAGAGAAACTTGATGGAACTTACTGGAATAGTAATTGTTATTGATTTTAGAACATTGTTTTAAGTTCTTATCGATTATTTTTATAGCATTTAGGTATGCTTAGCAAATTATACTGGAAAAATATGGGACTGGCAGGAATCGAACCTACAACCTCTGTACACCGGGCAGCCTGTATCCTATTTAAGATAGGTACAAAGAAACGTGATGTCACAAAATGACGTAACATAAAGTTGAGAAATTTAGAGTCCTGGCAAGAGGCGACCGTAGCTTAGTGGTTGAAGCGGCTGCCCCGTGCGCAGAGGTTACAGGATCGATTTCTGTCGGTCCCATCATTTTTCAACCATTTCTTAGTTTTATTGTTTTTCTAAGTGGTAATTTTTGGATATAGAAACACAACAATGACATGGTGCGTCGATAAAAATGTATGTTATATCAGGCTACATGTGTACTAAATTTTATCAAAATCAGCCCTGTACTTTTGCATTAAAGAGTAACACACACTCGGAAATCTTAACTTATATTTGTAAATATAAATAAAAATCGTAGTGTGTGGTGCATTTTACGCTATAATAATTGCAAAGCTACGTAAATAGGTGTCCATAAAGAGCTGAAGTTACCACTTACCATCATATAGGCTACCATTTCTTACTACACATACAAAAGTTCACAATATTGTAGTTTATTTTCTACATCCAATTAAAAAAACATAAATAACAGACTTTTTATCAAAATTAGTTAAAAGTCTATAAAACATATTACTTACTCTATGGGTCATCGAGGTCTAACCTTATTATTGTTTTCTCTAACTATAATATGAGGTTCCGGCGGAAGTCACCACCGAACCGGAAGCCGCCATTACGTCACATCCGCTCGAACGCTTCAACTTTAAACTTTGCAGAATTAGAGCAATTTTTCACGTTCGCTTGAAGAAGTGAATTTAAACTAAGTTTAAGTATAATTTGTTTAAATCATTAGCGGGTTATTAGAAGAATTTGGGCTTCGTTCAGGCTGTTAAGGTGAGGCGAGGTGGTTTAATATTTACTTTTTAATAGCAGCAGCGATAGCCGAGTGGGAGACCGTACGACCGCGAAGTCAAAGGTCTCGGGTTCGAACCCACGGCACACACCTCTGTCAATAAATCGTTAAGATTCGTCTTTTCGAAGATATGTGTGTATTTGTCATATAAATTATCGCTCGCTTACGTTGAAACCTGCATGCCTGAGAGTGCCTAAAAAGTACTCGAGGGTGTGTGAAGTCTACCAATCCGCACTTGGCCAGCATGGAGGACTATGGCCTAACCCTTCTCATCATGAGAAGAGGCCCGAGCCCAGCGGTAGGACGTGTATTAGATACAGGGCTGCTATTATTATATAGGCATTAACTTTACTAAATTTACTGGTGGTAAAGCTCTTGTAAACGAGCTCGAGGGTGGTAATCGTACTTTAACCTGCTGCCAAATAATAGTGCTTGCATTATTGCGTTCCGGTTTGGTGATGAGATCAGGCCCTAAAACTACTGGCATATGAGGTATAACTTTAGACCAATATATTGTTAGTAGTCTCTTTCTGTTCAGTAAAAAAAAAACTTCATTAAAAAGCAAATAAATACTTGCACTATACAGTCCTCAAAATCTGACTTCTTCTTTCGAGTCAATGGTAAATGACTTCCGCCCAATACGTTTAAATTGTGTTAATAGTATTTGGTTCAATTGTCCGTAGAAACAGCCAGTATTAAACGTTCAAGTAACACTAATTACTTCTATACTAAGAAACAGTTGAAAAAGATATGGGACCGGCAGGATTTGAACCTGCGACCTTACTGCACACCGGGCAGCCGCTTTAGCCATCCAGCTACGGTCGCCTCTTACCAGAACCCTAAATTTCTCAATTTTATGATACGTCATTTCAAATCCTGCCGGTCTCATATCTTTTTCAACTGTTTCATAGAATAATTTGCTAAGCATAGCTAAATGCGATAAAAATAATGAATTAGAAGTTGAACTAATTACTTCTTCTTACAATCAAATACTCCTTAAAAAAACTATAATCATTCATACTTAAAAACCTTCAAACAATATTTCTTATACATTCAAAAACCAGCACACAATAATTTTTTTAAACGGTGATAGAGCTACCCTTTTTGCTTGTGATTTTTATATAAATTTCTATGTAAACGGCTGTACGGGGTTGATTACTTACCTAAGGGTGATTCTGCGCTAAGGAGACAGACTTTTTACAAGGGGTTGGACACCCTATTTTATTTTTTATCGCCGCCGAATTATTGTGTGTACGGGAAGTCAAAAGTACGGGATAGAGTGAAATGTTTTGTGAATAAAAGAAGTGGGAAGTATTTCGAGTTAACCGTGTATCATATTTTTTTCAAGTATAAAGAGTGATTTTATCGTAGGCTGTCATTATTATTCCTAAAAAGGAAAATAAGCAATTAAAAAAAATAATTTGTAAGAAATTTTATAAATATCTTTACAACTGCATTTCTTATCAAGTTTTTTTTAATAAGGTCCATCACTGTTATTCATTATAATTAATCAATAATAAAAGAATTACTAAATTCTACAATTATTATTAAAAAGCTGCTACACCATAGACTTTAAAATATAATGATCATTCTAATCATATTAGAATAAACAAAAATACAGTGTCTGAAAAAAACTGATTGCAAAACTCATTTTTTAGAATACTAAAGAATATATTTGATTGCTTTGAATGTAGGTATTACAATTTAGATGTTACACTTTTCTTAGGAAGTCACGTTCTGCTTGTAAAGCATGCAAAAGTTACATTTCATTATAAGTAAAATAACAGTGTTAAACGAATCACAATTTTCAATTAATATTATGTACCTATATAGATTATGTTATACACTGACTACACTAGTAAGTTCTTTTTAACTCTTATTGGGATTATTTCATTCATTCAATACAGACAGTTTTTAAACCCACCTAACTTTACTTCGACACTTTTTATTTCCAGCCAGTCGTACAGCACATAACAACCCTGGTGTAAAAAAGCAACCTTTAGAAGTCATCCACTACTCAGTACTTTCCTCCTCCCGTACTTACCACCCCGCTAGGTGGTAACAAACTTATTCCTCGGACCCCCGAAGGGAGAAAAATAAATCTAAATTGGCCCAATCCTTTGAAATCCCCCACTTTTTCTACTGTGTCGTTTCTAAGAATAATTGTCGCAAAGAAAGTTGAGAAAATTCACTTTAAGTTACGTTTTCAGACTTTAAATTGATGTTGATAGAGCTGAGTTTTCTTTGACAGAAAAGTATGATTAAAAATGTTATATCTGAACGAATTTTCAGTTCATTTTGAAGTAATTTATATTGTTTTTACTTAGGTTTTTGATTTAGATAGTAGATGAATTTCTTATTAGAGCTTTATTAGATTTTGTTTCATAAGTTTTTTTGCGCAAAATTTAACTTTTATAGAGGAAAATTAAGCTTAGTTGACAAAATAATAATAGTAATTCATTTTCATTTAGGTAAATATAAAACTTTTCAAAATATGTATTAGAATTTTACAGTTTTTTTCTTAACTACACCTATAAAGAATGACCGGATGAATTGGCATGCATATTATAAAATAAATTTAATACATACATACATAACATCACGCCTATATTAGAAGAGTGTGACAGAGGTGTACAAAACCCACATTTCACATGTTATGTTTAGGTCTCATGGGATAGGGGGTGTACCCATCGCCATCAAACGGACACAATTTCAATTCCGTGCTGCTATTGAGAATTGCCAGACGGACAGTTCACAAATAACAGATTGCCCGAGTCAGGAATCAAACCCAAGACGTCCTGGTGAGAGGAGCATACACTAACCACAAGACCAACTAGGCAGTCTACAAATCTAAAAGATTTGGCCTTAACTCGATCACAAAACCTCTAGTACATAAATACATAGGAAGTTAACCTTACAGTTAATTTAAACAGTTAAATTAAAGTAAAACTAAAACCTAGTTCTTTTAACTAATGTTCCTTACGACCTGTTACCTAACGAGGATGTTCATTTTTATCTCGTTTTTCTGAACGGTTTCAACTCACGCCTTGTAAGAGTAGATTACGGAGCGCCGTGCTTTCATACTGACGTAATATGGGTTAACTTTATGTATTTATCTATTTTTATAGACAAACCATACCTAAAACAATAAATTGCTTAATGTTTATTGGCGTTCATTTTGTCAAAATTGTTTAAATCAATAATTGAGTTCCATACAAACTAAAAAACTTAAATAATAGTTTAGAAAAGTGTGCGTCAACAGACATGCAAATTAGTGTTTTAAATATGATTTATCAATAAAAATAGATAAAACTTAATAATTTTAAGTTAAACCCAAATTACTTTTGTATGGAAAACAGCCAACCAATTCCCTCTTAACCGATTTAATTTATTTTTATTTAAATGGAAAATTGTAAATTTGAAAATTGTGTGTATGTATTTATTTGCATATTTGTTTTGTCTTCACGCTCAAAATGATAGATTTTGATACAATCAGGTACGTAGTCAGACATCTTGAATAAATATATTACAGGCTACTTTTATCGACGGACCAGCATAACATAGTTGAAAGCTTGGCTGGTTGTTGGTCAACTTATTGCCAATAGATTCAGTGTTATTAAAATTAAATCGATCGACGTCAATCGATGCGTTTGACGTTTAGAGAGCCAGAAAAGAACGCATTATGTCGCTCGATTCGGGTGTATTAACATCCTTATCTATCTGTCAACTTTTTAGTGAAATAATATGGTAGATATAAATACATAAATTTGGATTTTTTACATTAGATAGAACGCCAGAAGCAATAACACTATCCAATGGTCACAATGACTAGGCCAAATACACACATTCATTCACACAAGCACACCCAGTCTCAGAACAAATCATTGCAAATCACACAAAAATTTGTATCATGTGGGAATGGAACCCAAGACACATATATATAAGATATATAGCTACTACAGTCTTTTTACGCACGATTCGTGATGCCGTTTTTATGAACAAACCATAGCAGTTTATTATAGGTAACAGATAGTCTAATAGGCCTGCCTAATTAAAATTTATCCAGAAAATGTACTTACTAATAAAAACGTAAAATAACTCATTAACAAGGAATTTTCTTAAAGCCCAAGTATTCTTCTAAAACAGTACCGAGGCTGTTTAAATTGTCTTAATTTTTCATCTCGCTTCGCCCGCGGCATCCCCTTCATAATTGTTTTTAATTTAAGGCGGAACGAAGCTAAGAACTCGTTACAAGAAAAATAACGTCCATTTAGACAGGTACCATGTTTTATAATTATTAAGGAAGTTCAGGGAATTGTACAAGCTTTTTAATTAGATGAAAAAGTTGCTACGCATGCTATAAGCCATATAAATTGTACTGAATGTATACATTTTAGATTTAACTTTCATTTTTTAAAACTTACAATAATAATAGATTTTAGATTTAGATTAAAATGTTTATCAGGCCTATCGCTATCCACCGGGCACAATTCCAACTCCGTGCTGCTATTGTGAATTGCCTAACAGAAAGTTGCCCGGCCCAGGAATCAAGCCCGAGACCTCACAGTTAGAAGCGCATACGCTAACCTCTAAACCAACGCGACAGTTAAAAAAAATCAAATATGTTTTTTTTAAACTACGCCACAGCGAACGAACGTGTAGTCCACCTGATGGTAAGTGGACTACAGCCCATGGACATCAACAATCCACAAAAGCAGAGTGTAGATGCGTCGCTGCAGCTGAGGACTACGGTGTTATGCCTCATGTGCCAGTAATTTCAGGGCCTGATCTCACCACCAAACCGGAACACAGTAATGGAAGCACTACTATTTGGCGGCATGTTAAAGGTGAGACGGTGGTGCTGCCGCCCTCGAGTTCATTCACAAGAGCTCTACCACCAGTAAATGAATTGATGATTCGTATAGAGTCAGTCAGATTCATGACTATGATATAAAAATACTTGTATGACAATGCGAGAAAAGCATGTATTAAATTTGTATATTTCAATGTAGTTCGCAACCAAAGTCACGGTTATCAGGCAGTTTTCTTCAACATCAATTTCAATGTTATCTATTTTAATATTATATTTAGTTATAGTACTTTATTTATTTACTAGAAATTTATTTGTTTATTCGTGCACCTACTACCGCCACTACTTTGGTCTCCATCTACTTCTTGTCCATCCAGGTTGTCTGGAAGAGATCGCGGATAGCGATAAGACCGCCGATTGTACAGGGTATAGTTTTAGGTATTTGGTTTTTAATGTACAATATCTATATGGTACAATAAAGTTTATTTATTATTATTATTATAATCAATTGCAACTATAAAATTTTCCATTGTATCTCGAGTAAAAAGTACAAAACACCACCGTCTCCTGGCACACTTCCAGAAGACTACGTCTGTCTCCTTCCGCTCTGAACTAACCCCAAAATATGGAGCCGTTCTATTTATTAATGCGTTCTTTGACTCACACAATTTATTGTTTTTCATTTGTTAAGAATAAACGCTAGCGATGAGGGTAGTTAATAAAAACGTATAGTTAATAATTGAAATGTTTGTAGACGTGTTCAAGTGCCCCAGGCCTTATAAAAATAAATGAATTAACTTTAAATAATTGTATTTTTTTTTTTTGTAAGACAAGCATTCTTTTTAAAATTAGCGTAATGTGATGTCTAATTTCTAATTTCATCTAATTTCTCTTATTTTAGTGCATGTTGTGCTCCTCTATAAGTAGTGAGACGCTTAGAATTAAGTTCACAATGTTAACACTTATTAATGTAACAGTGTACTTATTGTTGAAGAGCCCAAATAATAAATAAATAAATAACACAACACACAACTATCACACAACATCATCCTGTCTCAAACTAAGCAAAGCTTGTATTATGGGTACTAGAATAACTGATACTAATACAAATATACTTTTTCTTTTGTAAATACATACTTATTATACATAAAAACACCCAGACCTATACAAACCTCAATGTTAATTCACACAAAGATTTGTATTGAGCGGGCATCGAATCCGCGACCGCCACCACCCACCCTCAGTCAGAACTTTTAAGTTAACTTACCCACTTTGTATAAAAAACAAGCGGTTCCACTCGCGTAGTACGTCGGCCTTCATCTAACGGTTGAAAAAATTGCTTACAACCGCTTGTCAGACCTAAAGAGTAAGCGCATAAAATTTCATAAGAATCAGACAAGCCATTTCGCAAGAGTTCTATAACACACATTGTGACACGAAGAACTGTGTCGAGAAGAAGATAAGATGGAACAAACGTAGCATGTAGACGTCTTATTGGTTTAAAATTAAAAAAAAAAAATATCTGTTACTCACTCATAATATCTCAATTAATTAATAATTAAACATAAAAAAACCGACTTAAATAACAAAAAAATGCTCTAATAATTAAACAAACTGTATGATATTGTCTGAAACGTAATAGTTATATGCTTTTAAATTGAGTGTTCTTCTCGATTTCTTTGGGATCCCATCATCATATGCTGACTAGATGACCAGGATACCAATTTGAATATATTATTTTACCCTAAAGAACAAAAAAAGAATTACGCAAATCGGATTAGAAATGTTAAAGTCATCGACATACTAATATACAAAGTATCGTCAAAATGACATCGTCCAAATAACAATAATGCTTTAATGCTTATAAAATAAAAACTACTACACTAAACTGAAAGAAATTTTTATGGGACTACCTGGCAGCTATCCATTAACCGCAACGTAATCGATATACATACATAGAAAAAAAACATACCGGCCGAATTGACAACCTCCACCTTTTTGGGAAGTCGGTTAAAAATATTACGTATTTACATAATGTATGGCTTATTTACTAAACAGCCAGAAAATTCGATAGTATTCAACCGGCTACAGATCAACCTATACATTTCCAGTATAAACTGGTCTCGCGATGCACGGGAAGCCTGTATACTGAAAATGTATAGGTTGATATGTAGCTGTATGTAAGTACCTTTAAGAACTGTATAAAGTTTATTTCACCATTTCAAGGCTATCTAGCATACATAAAGCATAGCATATGACTAAATCCTTAATGTGTAACAAACTGCAGGTCTACTTTGCTGGTGGTAGAGCTCTTGTGAATGAGCTCGAGGGAAGCACCACCGTCTCACCTTTAACCTGCGGCCAAATAGTGCTTCCATTACTGTGTTTCGGTAATGGTGAGATCAGGCCCCGAAATTACTGGCACATGAGGCATAACACCATAGTCCTCAGCTGCAGCGATGCATTATAATCTGCTTTTGTGGATTGTTGATGTCGATGGGCTGTACTCCACTTAGCATCAGGTGGACTAAACGTTCGTTCGCTGTGGGCGTAGTACAAAAAAAAAGGTCTAATAATCTAATTGCATAGGTACCTACTATTTATTCATACCAATCATATTATTATCGCCATCCGAAATAATACAAGCATTTTCTAGTTAAACAATAAACAAAATACGGTACATAAAACCTTTTCCTTAACAGCTGTTCTAAATACAAATCTTGGTTCAAAGAAAAGTAATAAAAAACAGACCGATTACCTCAACTCTAAGAAACAAATTAACATAACCACCTACAATAAGATAAAACGCCACCCCACACCCCTCGACAACAAAAAAAAAGTAAAACAAGACAGAAATATACAACCCTATAAGTAAGAAAGGGACGAAACATCGCCCCGCAAAAATTAAGATTCAAATAGTAAGAAAATTAAAATTCGCGGAGCGGTCAACAGTGGCTCTCTTCTCTCTTATTGTATTGATGTATTTTCGTCTCTGTCGCGCAAAAAAAGATGGGGCTGATCTGAGTTCCATCAAGAAGGGACGCAATCTTATTGGAATAGGAATGACAGTGTTTTGTGAACTTCTTCATGTAGAATAATTAAAAGTTTAAAACTAGATTTTTGAATCGAAATTATAAGTCTTGAACGAGTTCTAATAGGTTTATTTGCATTCGATGAGTAAAAAAACTTTTGTCTACGGCGTTCGAATTTCAAGAATTGAGTCTTTGTTCTTTTTACCATGATTTATATGCAGTTCGACTGACAGTTGGCTTTACTATTACTTCAAACGTATCAGCAAATTTGGTCCATGACCCATTCGACAACATTTCTTTTGAAATTGTCATAGTCGATAAGATATGTTGATAGAACAAGGGAATTTAGACTATAGTGAATTAAAATGTTTATACAAAAAGTAGCAGCGATAGCCGAGTGGGAGACCGTAGGACTGTGAAATAAAAGGTCTCGGGTTCGAACACATGACACACACCTCTGTCAATAAATAGTAAATCGTTAAGATTCGTCTTTTCGAAGATATGTGTGAATTTATCATATAAATGATCGTTCGCTAACGATGAACGAAGACATCTTGAGGAAACCTGCATGCCTTAGAGTGCTTAAAAAGTACTCGTACTCGTGTGTGAAGTCTACCAATCCGCACTTGGGCAGCGTTGTAGACTAAGGCCTAACTCTTTTCATCATGAGAAGAGGCCTGCCCAGCAGTGGGACATGTATAAGATTCAGGGCTGCAATTATTATTATACAAAAACAGTATAAAGGTAGATTATGAATCTACATTTGTTGATGAACGCTATAATATTCAATTGTTTCAAACTATAAAAAAACATGTTTTTTAAGTATTTTTAATATGCAATATAATAAACAAAACTTCAGAGTTAAGTTTCTTTATATTCCAACGGCAATCAAGACAAAGAGAAACGTTTTCTCATATGACTTACCTATAATAATAAACAGGTAATGTTTTGGCTTCGTCAGATGAGAAACCTTGCCAACTTTTAAACCTTCACAGTTATTTTGTATAGTATTACATTTGTCGAGTTATTAAGTTAGTAAAAACTATTGCTTTGAATTACCGGGTTCGATTTCCGGGCCGAGCAAAGTGTTATTTGTCAGCTTTCTGTCAGGAATTTTACAATAGTTAGCACGGAGTTGGAATTGTGGCCGGTGGATGGCGATAGGTTTACCGTCTTTCCCATGGGACTTGAACATAAAAGGCTACAGCCTTCTGTGTTATATAGGCATGATGTTTTATATTTTGGTATTTTAGTTGAAACCTTGAGTTAAAATCTCGTTTTTGTCTAAATGTACCATGTGGGTGTTGTACACCTCTGCAATAGCCTTCTGTGTAGTATAGGCGTGATATATTTAGGGCAATTTTTGCTTTGGGGCATACAGCCTTTCAAATTACTGTATTTATTTGTTTCTTTTTCTATACTGAATGCATGTTTGTCTCTTTGTATTCTTTGCACCTAATAAATATTTTCATTTTCATTTTCATTTTCATATATAAGACAGCCTCGAAAATATTGAGATTGTAGTCAAAAGAGTTCCGAATAATCCGCAACTTTTTTTTTTGTTTGCATTTGAATTCAACTCATATCACAGTGCATTAGACACCATGAAAAAACCATAAACACACTGTGCCATATATTCAATTAACTGTAAAATTGTGTTACATACTCCCCTTTGTATGTCAAGGTTACCCCCAGGGGTAATACAACACATAAACATGTAGCACCCACCTACGCCGTAGACATCTACGTAGCACCGTAGCAAATAAAAACATTAACAATTTTTCACAAAATAATTAAAACATCGCTCCGTCAAAATGTTGCTTGATCAAAGGGGGTACTTTAAAAATGTCCCCCAACCCCCCTAAGGGGTGGGTTCGTTTCTTTGTCCCGCGTTATCTATACAATTATTTGAAGAAAGTAAAGTCTCGCAAAAAGATAGGAAGGCTGGACCTCGATGCTGTGGGGAGCGTCGCCTCTTTAAAAATAATAGTATTTTGTATTCGGAAATGAAATTTAAAATACATTGTTGCTAAAGAAATATATGAGTAAAGTAATGTGATAACAGACTATATGAAAAATAGGCTTAGAAGACAATATTAAAATATGGCTGTTTTTGACCGTATAATTTGGTTTAGGTATCACAACAAAACCAAACTGATTGACAATTTAGAAAAGTTTATTTGCTTTGTATCGTTTGACTGTATGCAAAATTTGAGTCTAGAAATAGAGAGATATAGAGAAAAGTCTAAAAATCTGTTAAAATCAAGCGACACATTTATTTTTGTAATTTCTAAGTAAAATATCGTTTATATGTTCGTTTGTATGATCTCATGACATGTCATAATCAGCAGCTGCTTCTTGCAGCAAAATATAGTTGTCAGCATTTCTAACAAAAATATTATTCACATTTTCAGAGCCACTAAAGAGCACCACCGCCTTCGCCGGACGCCCTACAAAAACGATCCGCGAAGGGGAGTCGTGGCAAAAATGACGCTCCGGAATAAAATAAATACTTGCCCATCATAACCAGACCTCCCCTGCCCCTTTACTATTAAACAGAACAGTACAAAAGAGGAGAACAGTGCTTAAGAACCAGGGGCCTTGTATACTGGTCGTGTTGTAAGGAGAAGAATCCATTGTATATAGGTAGGTACCGCCGAGAGGTAAAAATTTATTGGTGTATAATTTTTTATAGGAGGAATTTATTTTGTTTCGTTTTAAATAATTTATTTTGTAAAATTTGAAGTAATAGGTTGTGTTTTATTTTTCGTAGACTTTCATAAGATATTTTAAGTACATAATAAGCACATTGACGATAGTGTACCTGCCTGCGACGCCAAGGTCGTGGGTTCGATTCCCACTTAAGACAAATCTTTGTGTGCATGAACATGTAGCTTTGTATTAGTCTGGGTGTTTCTATGTATAATAAGTATGTAATTACAAAAGAAAAGTATATATATATGTATTAGTATCAGTTATTCTAATACCTATAGTACAAGCTCTGGTAAGTTTGGGACTAGATGGCGATGTGTGTGAGTTGTGGAATATTTATAATACATATATTGTAGATCGATTGTTAATGTGCGCGAGAAAAAACTGCCTTATTTTACCTGATACTGCCAAAAAGTATTTCACGCTTAGGAATACGTCACTTCAATAAAATTTATTTATTTATTTTAGATACATGGAAGACTTACAGCTTAATTAACAGAATTGTAAGTAATAAAGGAATCTGGCAGCCAATAACTAGTCTTCGCTTATATAAAACTGAATAAGAACAAACAGTAAAAAAAAATCGTTAAAACTAAAAATATTAGAAAGAAAGAAAGAAAAATCATTTATTCAGGCATAATAAAAAAATAAAATGCATAATAAAGCGTATAAAACTAAATAATATAAAATATCATTATTAATACCAGAAATGGTACGCATCTCAGCACAATACTGCAGTGCTAAAAAGCACCGCAGCGCTGATAATTCTGATTCGCCCAGTATTTAAACGATTAAAAAGTAGTGTGACAACAGAACAATATACAATCACATTACAAGCAAAAGCGTATTCGACTTTCGCGAGGTCTTGGGTTCGATTCCCGGGTCGAGCAAAGTGTTATTTGCTAACGTAAGCTAGTTATTTAGTAAAACAATAGTGACCACTAATTAATTTTGTTGAATCAAGACGTATTTTTTTTAAATTTTTATATATAAAGAAAAAAATCTGACTGACTTCAAAATTATTAAACTTACCGCGATAGTAAAATATACATTCATACATTGAATCACGGTTTTATCCCACGGGAGAAGGCAGAGACGATAGAACTCCATATGCTACGCTCCATAAATACTTCTTTCACTTCCACTACATTCATGAAAGGAGCCCCGAGTGACGTACACAACGATTCCCTACGTCCGGCGCACCCTGGGCAATTCGCGAGTTCTCCAAAGCGAATTGGCTAATCCTTTTACCACGATGACAAGTCAAAATAAAATTTGACTCAGCCATCGACACGACGAAGAAGAACTCCATTCATACATCTCGTCATACAAGCTCGCTGGATCGACAAAACCGTGATAGTAATAAATAAAACAAACTGAATAATATTCTTTATTTCTCAACCTTTCAAATATAAGTAACGACATCAAATTACCATAAATAACAGCTATCTTCAGAAACTCGAAGGTTTTTGATAAAAAGAGCCTCTTATTTCATTGTTAGTCCGTCTTTAAACAAAATATATTGTGGCAATTTCTGAACGAACGCCATCTTGGAATTTTATGTTGGAATCTTTAAATATTTTGGAAAATACTGGCTGTTATTTTAATAGAAATAATATTATTACTGTATCGTTCAAAGAGTATGGCTGAAATGAAATCCACACTTCAACTGTTATGTTTCCCATGTGATAGTCATGTGATATTTAAAAATCGGATAATTCTATTAACCATTAGAATTTTATACGTAGTTTTCAAATGATTAACGTACACTTTGCACCTTTGGTGGTGTTTTGCAGATGAAACCAATATAAATTGTGAATGTGAGGCCACACAAACCATGGCCCATGTTCTAACTTGTCCTACGTGCCCCACTACCTGCACGAAGGACGCGCTAATGAACGCATCTGCGTTCATTAGCGCGTCAAAAGCACTGTTTAGGTAGCGAATACAGGTCTAACAAAATTTGACTTTGCCGTCGACTCGAATGAAAAAACGTACACTTTCGAATTGTCTTTATGGTAAACTAACCTAAAATATAAGTCTACAAACACAAATAGTGTACGATGGAGGAGGCCAGTTAACTGCCATACGTGCAGTTATCATAATATAGACAATAATTCACCTGCTCAAGCAAATTAAAAATTCTGCCCGATCCTAAAAAGTTCTTAATCTCAAAAGTTACTTTATTCGAAAAACTCAAAGAATTTCCTTGAGGATGTCTGCCCACTGTAATAATCGGTGACCTTATTTTGTAAGAGAACAAGATAACGTTCTGAACCGTATGGACTAACGTACATACACATCCTACTAGATCTGAAATAGTATTTATCTTTTATACTATATTAATATCAGTCCTACAAAAACTCGCTCACGGGCTGGCACTTCTAAACGGGCATCAAACCATTTAAACCACAGCATCTAGTGGTCAGCATAAGGTAACTCCTTCCTACATACATTACGCGCTGCCTTTTCGAAAGCATTTTTAAATACACAAAGACTTATTCTTACGTACCACGGCAATCATACCTCACCATCTAGTGATCAGTGACAAAGTGATTACATAAAAGAGCCTACGATATGTGTTTTTTTTTATACTACGCCCACAGCGAATGAACGTGTAGTCCACCTGATGGTAAGTGGAGTACAGCCCATGGACATCAACAATCCACGAAAGCAGATTATAGATGCGTCGCTGCAGCTGAGGACTATGGTGTTATGCCTCATGTGCCAGTAATTTCAGGGCCTGATCTCACCACCAAACCGGAACACAGTAATGGAAGCACTACTATTTGGTGGCAAGTTAAAGGTGAGACGGTGGTGCTGCCGCCCTCGAGCTCATTCACAAGAACCACCAGTATCACAATAAAAAAAATGCTGTATTAATTTGTTAAAAAATCGAGGCACTCGGTACTGTACGTAACAAGATGCTAGCTTGAAGTTTCAAACTAATCACATCGGTGTATAAATATCACGTACTCATAGGTGGTTATCGTACAATATTTGGATGTATATACAATATATCCAAATCTTAACTTATTTTTTACTACCAACTTAAGCCAAATTGAAATCTCTTGAACCTAAAAATATCATATTCATAAAAACAATAGTAATAAGCACAACGATGTTTAGTAGTTATAAAGGCGCCCAGTCACGAGCCAGGGCCGACTCGGGCCAATTTCCTATCTGACTGACAATTTCCTTGGCTCTCCGATTTTAATATAAAACGAGAGAAAAAACATCGCATCGCTCGAGACTTCTGCAGATGCTGAAAGACTTGCGTGGATAAGACTATGTCGGCGATTATTATTTATTATTTTTTAATTCAGTATTAATAAAATCATCAATACTAATAAACAAAATTGTGGTGTCTGTTTTTAATGTCAAAATAACAATGTTTTTTAGTATGGTTGTTTGCACGATACCTATGCCTAAAAAACAGTTTTTTTTATTTGTTGTCGGTATGTCTGTTTGTATTGGCTAATCTTCTAAACAGCTGGACCACTGAATAAAATTTTATATGCAGGTAACTGGCTACAAGGCGCGTAACATAGGCTACTTTTTATCGATGTACAGTGGGCCAAAGAGTTAGCTATGCAGGGCAAAAACTTCTAAGTCATAGTTGTTGGCGACCAACCAACCTTTTTATACAGTTATTTAGTTTGTTATACTTAATATTGTTTTTGTTATTCTTTTGGTCAAATATTACTACACCAGTTATAGATGAGTGAGTTACATATCTAAATAGTGGGTATATTACACTTATTACATATGTTATTCACACATACATATCTATTGTAGTCAGTTTGCACTATGGCATAGAAGTTTTTGCCCTGCATACCTAATTGCTTAGCCCACTGTACCTACCACGCAGACGAAACCGCGGGGGAAAGTAAGTTTATTTGTTTGATAGCGCTAATCTCGAGAACTACTGGTCAAATTTTGATAATTATTTTTGTGTTTGATAGTCTAACTCTCAATAAAGGTTAGATATTTAACATTACACTGAACTCCTAGGGAGCGTAACAGTTAGGTTTGACGAAAGTCAAAGCGCGTTAGCACCTATGCGGACAAAGTTGCGGGCAAAAGATAGTCATATCTAAAACACTAAAATGCTAGTTTGCTCGTGCTTATAATTTTCACAAATAATCTATGTATATAAAAATGAAACCCGTTTTCCGTTGTCACGACATAGCATGAAAACGGCTTGACCGATTTGGCTGATTTTTTTTTGTAGTTTTCTAATACACTGTACAAGGTTCTTACGGGAAAAAATGAAAAAAAAATATATATTAATAAATTTTCTGTAAAAATATAAGTGAAATTATTGAACCCTACGGAATAAACACTATTATGAAAATATATTTTGTTTTTTATTTAATAAAATTAGTGAAGTCCTTCTCAGGTATGACGAGACCAGGGAAATAGGAATTCATTTTTATATGGAGGATATTCTAGATTCCAGTTCATTAGGAAATTGAATAGGTACGCATACATAAGATAGGTCAGCTATACAAAATAAAGTAGTGCAACAAATTTACGCTAAGGCGGTACGAAGTTCGCCGGGTCTGCTTGTAATGTAATAATAATTAACCTTAATAATAATGTATTTTACATGTAAATTGAAAAAAAAAAAAATTGTCACATGGTAATAATATTAAAGTAACTTTACATTTCTAGAAACTCTTCACTCTTAAAACCTTGCGTTTTCTATCTGACTTCAAATAACTGTCCAAAATTGTATTGTTTTCTTTTTATGTAAATAAAATGAAGTATTTTATACAGGGTGTATTTTTGAAACGGGGCAGTAAGGGCAAGTACCTTAACCGTTGCAGTTACAGCAAAACGTTCTAAAAAGACCTTTCCTAACCTTTTGGGACATTTTGAACTGCATTCACAGATTTTGTAAAAAACTTACAGTTAGCAAAAAAAATGCAAAAAGTTCAATTTTTTTTTTTATGCCAATCGATTCTATTTCATGTGGGGATCAAAAAACTCTATGGGACCATTTTAGCTTTCAGTACTAGAAAAGACAGAAATCGCCAAAAACGTTTCCCATACATTTCGGCAACAGAAACGAATTTCTACGATGGTCTAACTTTTTGTTATGGCCTGGAAGTGGGTAGAATTGACTGTAAAGTAAATAAAAAGAATTTTTACCCTCAAATTTCGAATTTGATTCGAAAATCTGTGTGTTATACTTAGTTTCAGCTGAGAAATTCGTATGAGTTATTAATTAAGGATTTTCGCTAAAATGTCTTCTAATCGTGAAAAAATTGACTTATTAGAAGCGTATTTTGAAAGAACCCTGCAATTCCAGGTTTTTCAAAAGATTTGTAATAACCTTTCTTGTTGGCACATGCCGCAACGGATACTTATTGCGGTACCACACTAATGCAGCTCCCGCATTTCGATTATTGACAAAATACGCTTCTAATAAGTCAATTTTTTCACGATTAGAAGACATTTTAGCGAAAATCCTTAATTAATAACTCATACGAAGTTTCTCAGCTGAAACTAAGTATAACACACAGATTTTCGAATCAAATTCGAAATTTGAGGGTAAAAATTCTTTTAATTTACTTTACAGTCAATTCTACCCACTTCCAGGCCATAACAAAAAGTTAGACCATCGTAGAAATTCGTTTCTGTTGCCGAAATGTATGGGAAACGTTTTTGGCGATTTCTGTCTTTTCTAGTACTGAAAGCTAAAATGGTCCGATAGAGTTTTTTGATCCCCACATGAAATAGAATCGATTGGCATAAAAAAAAATTTGAACTTTTTGCATTTTTTTTGCTAACTGTAAGTTTTTTACAAAATCTGTGAATGCAGTTCAAAATGTCCCAAAAAGTAAGGGAAGGTCTTTTAAGAACGTTTTGCTGTAACTGCAACGGTTAAGGTACTTGCCCTTACTGCCCCGTTTCAAAAATACACCCTGTATAATATTAAAGTTGAAAATTAAGAATCCAGCAGGACTCGAACCTGCACCCCCTGGGTATACGCCCCAAGTGCTTTGCCAATTTTCAGCTATGGAAATACAAAAAGGCATAGCAAAGCTAAAATTTGCTTTAAAATATTAGTAATAAAATAAAGTTCTCTATATCCACGCCTCATCCACAAAAAACCATCGTTCCTTTCAAAATGGCTTTGGCGAGAGAAAGAAAAGTGGTTCGCGATGGCCGCCCCCTCCCCCACCTCTCTTCAGCCCCCCATCGCCTCCATCGTGTTATTTTACAAAAGATGCTGTTTTATTCAACTCTCTTTTGTATTTTTGTATAAAATATATAACATAAAAATGTACTCTTGGCAACGAAAATGTAGGGGTAGTCTCTTTTGTTCGTAGATTTTGTTAGTATGTTTAAATAGGTATTATAGTCGGGTCGATATAACTGCCTCGTTGATCTAGATGATAGTGTTGGGTTCGATTTTGGTATCGCGATTTTTTTTATTTGGGACTAGCTGACCCGGCGAACTTCGTACCGCCTTAGCGTAAATTTGATGCACCACTTTGTTTTGTATAGCTGACCTATCTTATGTATGCGTACCTATTCAATTTGAACTGGAATCTATAATATCCTCCATATAAAAATGAATACTTTTTTTTAAAAAAAAAATTTTCCGTAAAAACCTTTTACAGAGTATTAGAAAACTACAAAAAAAAATCAGCCAAATCGGTCAAGCCGTTTTCATGCTATGTCGTGACAACGAAAAACGGGTTTCATTTTTATTTTATTTGGGATTGAAAATACAGATGTCAGAAAAATCTCAATAGCAACACGGAGCTTAATTTGTGAAAAGTGGATAGCTATAGGCTCACCCCCAGTAACATGGGATCTAAACATTATGAAGTGAAGTGTGGTTGCTATACAAGTTTGCCGCACTGTTTGTTTTTTTGGTGGTAGAGCTCTTGTGAATGAGCTCGAGGGCGGCAGCACCACCGTCTCACCTTTAAACTGCCGCCAAATAGTAATGCTTCCATTACTGTGTCCCGGTTTGGTAGTGAGATCAGGCCCTGAAATTACTGGCACATGAGGCATAACACCGTAGTCCTCAGCTAGAGCGACGCATCTATAATCTGCTTTTGTGGATTGTTGATGTCCATGGGCTGTACTCCACTTACCATCAGGTGGACTTCACGTTCGTTCGCTGTGAGCGTAGTATATAAAAAATAAAAAAAAATTAAACTGTTCAGCCATTTGTCAGGAGCGTTTGGACGAGTTTTTTATTAATATGAATTGTAACTAGTACGATCTCAGGCAGTTTATGTGATATCAAAGTTGAATAGAATAGAATAGAATAATTCTTTAAACAAACTTAAACTATTTAAAATGCACAATGGGCTTATTGCTATACTTTGCCTACCTGATCGTTTTTTTTTTGTCAGACTAATGTACTACAATAATAATGTACTTTATTGACAAGCGACACTTTTTAGGGAAGTTCACTGTTTGTAACAAACAACCACAGACTATAAATCAAATCGTGAAATGAAATAAATCGATCATTATGAAAAAGAATAATTTTACTTTTTTTGTGTATTGTCTGTATTTTTTATAAAAAAAAGAATATAATAATAGTATCATGATTCCATGAATAATTATTTGCAAGAAATTAAGTCGAAATCAATTTAATTATATTTCAGAATGACATATCAAAATGTAAACAAAGATAACTAGGAAATCGTCATAGACTAAGTATATTCATCTAATAAAAACTACTAATAAACGAATAATGAATAATGAACTAAAACCATTTCGATGTAATTAATCGATTGAAAGTTCTTCATAAACAACATCGATTATGATTTCAAATCGAATCAGTAACGTGTGAATTCATCTCTAAATGTAATCTGTCAAAAAGAAAATAAAGGAATGGACAGAGTAAAAAAAACAATGTCTTACAGGCAACCTTTGGATGGATAAGAAGATGGTTTGTGTTGCAGGCAATATAGGGCAGTAATTATTTTAATAATGTTTCTAATATCGAGAGGTTTTTCAATTGCATATAAAAAATTGTTATTTTCCTCATGCCTATTGCACTAAAACATATCGTAAGGAAAAAATGAAACGACGGATTTACCTTTTTTTTTCAGGTACTTACTATGTTGGTGAAGAAAATATCAAAATACCAAATTCAACCGATTTATCTAACGAGCTGCAAGAAAAGGATTGCTTTTAAATTTAACACAAAATTAATGAAAATATATTTACCTAAATCAAACTTGTTTTTTTTTATTTGTATATCACCCACGTTAAAACAATGTCTATATACAGTGTGCAAATGACATGGTGACTTTACCAGTCAACTTTGGAATTTTCTGATGAAAGAAAATATGCACTCAGGATCTCAAAATCGTGAACTGAACACGGTAAGCGGCTTCGCAGCCAGCCATGTAATTTACAACCTGTATACTCTGTTATAATATATCTGCATCGGCAAAGATCCACTGCCATTAAGTTCACCAATGTACGCTTATATCGTCGGCTTAGTGCAAGAACTCATTAACTGCAAAAAATCACTAAATACGTTTATATGTACAGTGGACTTCTTATGACACATTCTACAGAATGCAAAAACTCACTAATTTCTATCTACCCCTACCCCATGGCACCTAAACTTACCAGGTGAAATGTGGGTGTAGTACACCTCTGGTACACCCTTCTGGGTAATATAGGCGTGATATACTCATGAAGATTTGTCAATCATACTGACCTTGAAACTTTGTAGGACCGGCTACAGTTGACAATGGACGACGGACAATTATTAGCTGCTGCAATAGTCAATAAGTTATTTCAAGCTTTGCTATCACTTATCTAATATAGGTATTTACGATAGATTCTGTAACTCATAGGAAGCTTATATAAGCGTCCGTTTTAAATACTGCCGGTGATCGGTAGTGTGTACATTCATATGTACACACTACCGATCAACCTATAAATTTTCAGTATACCTACGCTTCTTCTTCGTCGTGTCGATGGCTGAGTCGAATTTTATTGGTCCAATAAGTGGCCACTGTTATGGCGCTTTCGTCGGCGTTCATGAGCGCCTCTCTTGTGCAGGTGGTAGGGCATTTTGGACAGTCAGTAAGGTGGTCAAGGATTTGACTTGCCATCGTGGTGAAAGGATTAGCCAATTCACTTTTAAGAACTCGTGAATTGCCCACGGTGCACCGGACGTTGGGAATTGTTGTGTACGTCACTCGGGGAGGCTCCTTTCATGCAAGTATACGCTGGTCTCATTGCACGGATCCTACAACGCGAGGCGATCTTATACTGGAAATGTAAAGGTTGACGTGTAGCAATAGGTATTACTTTGGTGCGCAATCATCTGAATGAGTAAAGGTGCACTTGCCTTTATAAAGTTGAGTGGTTTCTACCCGCACATGGCGATTGAAGTGCATTGAATGGAGTCACATTGCCGGCAAATTATGGGTACGGTGAACAAAAGCATTCAATTTTAATGGTGCAAAGACTTTTATCTACGTCAGCGTAAATCACGCTTAGATGATCCTGGAGATCTGAGGATCTTTTCTACTGTTAAATTAATTAGTAACATGACCTGCACGCGCTACAAACGCTACAGGACTACGTTTAGAGGCGGCTTTAGAGAGTGGAGAAGGACAACCCAGGCGGTTAGGTGGCATCCATCAAAGGGTGCCTAATAAATTCCTTGCCCAGAGCGCTTAGGTGAGTTATGATGAATACTACGTCGCGGCATCGTTATGATGAACTTTAGGGCAATGTAAATGAACACTGACTACATGTAGAATCTGTTGTTTCAATAATTGTCGCAACTATCCTGTATATAGAGTACCTCAAACTCTTAAGTTTTGTGATTTCAATCGATTTGTATTAGGTACTACAACAGTGCAGTTTTACGAAGCTTTTACGAGTGCTTTCTATACAACAATAAGTGCTGACATCTTACAAAACTCTAGGTACAATTACGTCCCTTCATCTGATATTGCCATCAGTACTCTACCGGCCGTTGATGCATACGTCAAAGATGCCTTTTTAATTAAACATTATTACTACTAGTACTTATACACTTCACCTGTTATATTTAGGTCCCATGTGATAGGCAGTAAGTCTAACGCCATGCACCGGTCACAATGCCAACTCCGTACAGCTACTGATATTATTTGCCTAATCATAGCCGTTTAGTCAAGCAAGCACTAAACTTGGGCGGCAAGTAAATACAAATAAGTCAGTGATGTACATACGCAATATTTTGGAGTTTGACTGGTTTTTATGAAACTTTTCCTTGTCACAGCTGATAATATTGTCAATATTATTGCTTGTGTGTATAAAAATATACCTACATCCGTTTATAACCTTAACACCGGCTAGAACGAGTCTATTGTCTACCTCGCCGTAAGTCATAACTATGCAGTTGAAAGACATCTACAAGAGATAATTATATATTCGTCATTACACCAGAGAATTGCGCCATTACTTTTTGCGCCATCCAAACCTCTTCAACCAAAAGCTAACACACTTTAACCTCAAAAAGCATAATCCAACCTCAATATCCACGTCTCAAGAACAAAATAAATATAATAACGTCTGCCTCGGCTTTCAGCGAAAACCTTTTTCGCTTTCGATTGATTTCTATTCTCAAAGATAAGTAATTAGGAGCCCACTTCGGGCCGAATCCATAAATCCAGGGGTGGGGGAGAAAAAAGGGGGTGTTCTTCTTATATTTAAATATCGAACCCCTTCCGGGTAGGTGCCACGGTTTTTCCAGTAAAAGGGGTAAGTGACAGAAGCAGGGAATAGGAAGTACTATTGAGTCAGTGTAGCTGATGAAAATTTGTTTTAATACTTTTTTTTTGTTATTTTACTGGTATTTGGTATTTTTATGAGCGATGGGTAAGTGATTTAAATTTTAAAAATTAGTTGTTAAATATTAGGTACTCTTCTGTAACTAGAATGTAAGTATGTACCGGTAGATTAAAGATAATAGACTTTCCAATGAGGCCTGTAATCTTTGAAATATGACAATGCCTCTTCAAAACACTGATCCTTCTTCTTCCTGTCCTTATTCCATTTAAATTATGGTTGGGACAAAACGTCCCGTTGCTAGGTATCTGTTTACACAAATTGTTATATATAAAAATCAGTCGATTTTGAGCTAAAAGGTGAGACGAGTCACAATTCTATGTTATGCATCTTACGCACAACGTTCGGTTCCATTATTGTTACTACGTAAATCGACGCAAAAATAAAACATCCTAAGCCTTCTCCATTTCCCTCGCTGTTCTGTCTCAAGATGGACTTAAGAAGCAAAAAGGAAAGAGTGTAAGGGGCGGCCCCTGCCACCCCGAGCCCATCGGAACACAGAATAATAATCACCGAAAGAAACTGGGCGGCAAAAATATAAATAGCCTATCTCCCTTAGATATTAAAATTTGTACAAGAAACGGTTTCAATTTTGTTAAAATAAAATTATTTTCATTTTCACAAACGGCCTCCTTTGGAACGTTATGTTGTTGTTTCGGCCCAAGGTTTTTGTATTTTATTCTCGTGAAATGTTGAGGAAAAATGGATTTTGTTTTGGGACTTAAATCCTCTTTCGAGATAAAGGTTTTTCAGGTGAATTGGAGCACCAACATCGACACAATTTTAGTCTATAGAGTTGGTTAAATTTTATTGTATTAGTTGTACAACTCTTTCTCAAACAATAATTAACTCTTGTAAAATATTTGTAATATTTTAAAGCAAATTTTAGCTTTGCTATGCATTTATTTTATATAATATTAAAGTTGAAAAATTAAGAATCCAGCAGGACTCGAACCTGCACCCCCTGGGTATACGCCCCAAGTGCTTTGCCAATTCAGCTATGGATTCGTATGCTGCTGGACTCGAAATTTCTCTCTTAACGCTGGCACAAAGAGTTGAGAAAGTCCAGCAGCAAAGCACTTGGGGCGTATACCCAGGGGGTGCAGGTTCGAGTCCTGCTGGATTCTTAATTTTTCAACTTTAATATTATATAACTCTTGTAAAATATAGTATCTGTATTTTCTGCAGCGATCCTCCACGCTTGGGTCGACGAGTCGTTTGCCGCCAGGTTTACGACGTCACATAATGACGTAACAGACGATGAGAAATGTAGGCTCCTGGCAAGAGGTGACCGTAGCTTAGTGGTTAAAGAGGCTGCCCGGTATGCAGAGGTCGCAGGTACCATAATTTTTTCAACGGTTTTTTTAGTACATAATTAATCAGTCGGCTTGTGACCACACATGCAAGTCATTTCAAAACGTCGAGCATAGGTATTTATTTACCTTTATAATAATTACGCGATTAAACCTGGCTACTTTTTGACAAAAAAAAGTAGTAGTGAGTGAGAAAAAGTGACAATTTACCTAAAAATTAAACAAAATATAGACTTTTCATGGTCATATTGAAGGGCATACTGCAGTTTTTCTCATTTTAATGGTATAGTTAGTGATAAAAGCTAATTAAAGATGGTTAGTACTTTAACATTAGACATTTACAGTTGAGAGTGAAACTAAAAAAGTTGATTTACGAGCTAAAAACTAAATATCGCGTCTTTCATTTTTAGAGCTCTAATAGTTAGTACTGACGATGATAAATGATTATCTGTGAATCCCTGTGTTAATCTAGCAAAGCTACAGCAATAAATAAAAATAAATAAATATTTTTTTTACATTAGATAGAACGCCAGAAGCAATTACACTATCCAATGGTCCCAATGACAAGGCCAAATACACACATTCTCTCACACAAGTACACCCAGTCTCAGAACAAATATTTGTGAATTACACAAGAATTTGTCCCATGTGGGGATCGAACTCACAACACCAGTGCGTGTACAATAAATAATAAGAAAATCAGCACATTCTCCTACTCTATTAGAACACCTCTACCAGCTTTTCTTCACAGATTAAACACACTGTAAACTACCCGATAAATATAAAAGAGTTATAATGATAGAAGATTGTTTGGGAATGTGAAAGTGAGTCCGAGAGCGTAGAACAACTTCTTACTTCTGAACAACTTAAATCGCGTTAACTTTAGTTTTTGAACGAGTACCGACAGCAGAAAAGGTCTGGATGAATTTTAATTACGAGTGTATTTTTATTTTATTTCTTTCTATCATCTTTAGGGGATCTTATTTCATAACTTATTTATATTTTATACCTGTGCTAAAAACCGACTGCTGTATACTTTTTTTTATACTACGCCCACAGCGAACGAACGTGTAGTCCACCTGATGGTAAGTGGACTACAGCCCATGGACATCAACAATCCACAAAAGCAGATTATAGATGCGTCGCTGCAGCTGAGGACTACGGTGTTATGCCTCATGTGCCAGTAATTCAGTGCCTGATCTCACCACCAAACTGGAACACAGTATTGGAAGCACTACTATTTGGCGGCAGGTTAAAGATGAGACGGTGGAGCTGCCGCCCTTGAGCTCATTCACAAGAGTTCTACCACTAGTAAAAACAACATTCTATAAGTCTATTGTCAATAAATTATATTGTTATCAAATAGAAAAAAGAATAGAAAAGCAGTTAAATAGAGGAACTAGTTACATACATGCGCCTTTCATCCCGAGGTCTCGAGCTCGATTTCCGGGTCGAGCAAAGTGCTATTTGTGAACTTTCAGTCACAAATTCACAATAGCAGCACGGAGTTGGAATTTTGTCCGGTGGATGGCGAGAGGCTCTTCCCCTATCCCATGGTGCCTAAACATATCAGGTGAAGTGTGGGTGTTGTACACCTCTGCCACACCCTTCTTGGTAATATAGGCGTGATGTTATGTTATGTAGTTAACATCATTTTATTCAATGATTTTTTTGCTATCCGTATTCAGATACATATTTAAAACCACCTGTTGACGCGTGTCCGTGTTACAACATATTATCAAGTTTCTATGTTCTTTTCATGGGCTTACGAACATAGCAACATTGACATTATCTTGCTACCACATGCAACATTTTGCTATATTTTAACATGCAATACAACTAGAAATAATATAGTGCTATCGATAAAATCAAAGATCTAGGCGGTAGTGGAATTGGCTGTTGATGGCTGTTTAACCAATCGACGGGCTACTCGACCGTGACCATGTCGTGACACTTGATTTGTGGTTACTTCAAAAATGCCAAGATCTTTGTTTTTAATGTACTATTTTCTTTACTACAAACAAACTGAGCTATACTAAGAAACAGTTGAAAAAGATATGGGATCTATCTTAAGTAGGATACAAACGACATAGGACGACGAACAAATGGATGAACGTGACGTCACGAAATGACGTACCATACAGTTGAGAAATTTATGGTTCCGGTAAGAGGCGACCGTAACTGGTTGGTTAAAGCGGCTGCCCGGTGTGCAGTAAGGTCGCAGGTTCAAATCCTGCCGGTCCCATATCTTTTTCAACTGTTTCTTAGTATTATTTGCTATGCATAGCTAGAGCTATAATCTAGCACATGACAGAAGCCATGGTAAGGCATCCCTCACATTGGTGTAGTGTGTAAGGTTCTTTATAAAGTTGATACTGTTGATACATCATTATAATTATATGTATGTGTATTACTTCTACTTTGTTGGACAATTAAACATAATCTTAACCTGAACGGACGTGTTATAATTTCTCTTCAACTCCCGAACTGTGCCTCGTACCTCGTCACACCACATGGCGACCCTGCCACTCTAGTTTGATATTTGAACTTCGCTGTCTGCTGACTCTGCTGCATTTTTTTGAACAATTCCACGTGGGAACATTTGGACTACTGCTACAAGGAATAATTGGCTATGGGAAAAACACAGAGTAGAGAAGAGGTTGTGATTGCGCAAACTGCCACTGGTGACAACCATGCCCAGGCTACAGCTGAACATCTGAAGACAAACAACGTGCTGCTGTCCATCATCTGCTCATGTATGCTGTTGGCTGCACTACTCGTATTTTGCTACATGTACAAGCGGTGCCACACGGATTGGATGCAGAGACAACTCAGGAACGAGGCTCTGGAGCGCGTGATGTCCCGCGTCAGCTACCGTCGTCGCAGGGAAATTCAAAACCACGAGGATCCCGAAGCTAAGCAGTAAAACGTGAGTGAATTGTGCGTTAATCTACAGTTACGATGCGGTATACTATTATCGTAGTTTAGTTTTATTTTTATAATAATGTTAGTATAATTGGTAATCAAATGGGTTTTCTTTATTTCTTGATATTATTATGAATGTATAATTAGAATTGTCTAGCATTTATGAAAAATTAAATCATCTCAAGGATAGCATATCTAAATTAGGTCCTCAGAGAAGGATTGGAAGTAATTTTAATGTGCATTAAAATTAGAAACAATGTCCAGTGAAAAATTCAATTTTAGAACTGCGCCTTTTAACCATGTGAGCCTTTTACCAAAAATGACGGGTTACGAACGAACCTACTCAAGATTTAATCTTAAGCTTGATAATAATAAATATTGTTATAATAGGGGTCGTGGATTTCGGAATCGTAATTCGCATAATTATTTCCCAAGCAACAGGAATGTGTCGCAACCGCATCATATTTTGGCTGATGCGTCAAGAGGTACTTACCGAAGCGGGCGCGGCGGCGCACGAACACGAGGTTCATCAAGTTACAGGTCAGTCTATATCCGCGGAAATTACCAGCGTGGGAATTGCGCAAATACAAACTTGAATCATTTTACGACTACTGCGAATGCACCGGATAACAATGAGGAGGTAGAGTTTTTTCGTACCTAATCAGGTTTTAATGTGCGATAGTTTAAATTGGGTAAATTTAAGTTTAGATAATAATTTACAGTTAGAATTTTTAGTAGATACGGGGGCCTCCTTATCAGCAATTAAATATGAATTATTAGATTTAGCTAAAGTAGAATTACATAAGTGCGATTTAAATATACATGGTATTGGTGGAAGTTTAAAATCGTTAGGCTTTGTTTGGCTTTGTTTGACAAATAATTGTCTTTACAATACAAACATACAATTTTCACATATAAGTTTTATGTGTTTGAAAATCTACCATGTACAGCAATTGGAATATTAGGTCAGGATTTTATTAAGCGGTACTGTGGCGTCATAGATTATGAAACAGATACTTTGTCTCTAAAATGTGAAGAAAGTAGGGTAACACTACCTTTACATTACAATAACTTTTGTATGAAAATAGGACCGAGATGCGAGGTTATTAAATATATACACACGAGTATTAATTATGATTGTGTCGTTGTTCCCAAAGAGATAAAATCGGGAATTTTTTTAGCTAGTGTTGTAGCTACACCGAAAAATGGTAAGATACCTATACGGATTTTGAATACAACGGAGGAGGAAGTATCATTGAATTTAAAAAAACTTGAGGTAGATAAATTAGAAAACTATGATTTTTGTCATTTCGAGAAACCCAATATCAATGTTGGAAGAGTAAAAACATTATTATCGTTAATTAATTTAGGTTCATATTTAAATAAAGAGGAACAGCTATCCATTGAACAAATTTGTGCTAACTATTCAGATATTTTTCATTTACCGGGTGACACATTAAGCGTTACTAACATTTACGAACAGTCGATTCATTTGAAAGAGAATTCTACGCCGGTTTATAGAAAACAGTACAGAATTCCTTTTGCACAAAAAGAGGAATTGAATAATCAGATTGACGAAATGTTACGAGAGGGAATTATAGAAAAAACTAGCAGCGAGTGGTCTAGTCCTCTGTTGTTGGTACCTAAAAAATTAGATCGTACTGGTAAACGTCAATGGAGAGTAGTAATTGATTACAGGCAGTTAAATGAGATAATTCAAGACGATAAATTTCCTTTGCCGAATATCACTGACATATTAGACTCATTGTCGGGTGCTTTTTACTTCAGTCATTGTGATTTAAGCCGTAGTTATTATCAGTGTAATTTATCTAAGAATTCCAGAAACTATACTGCATTCACTACTGATAAGGGACAATACCAAATGTGTAGGTTACCGATGGGTTTGAAGATTAGCCCATCTACTTTTAGTAGATTAATGACCGTAGCTATGTCTGGTCTCAATTATGACAAATGTATCATATATTTAGACGATTTAATAATTTTTGGTCGAAATATTGCTGACCATAATAAAAACCTAATGTCAATATTTTCTCGATTACGTAAAGTTAATTTAAAATTAAATCCATCGAAATGTGAATTTTTAAAGCGACAAATTCTTTACTTAGGTCATGTTATATCAGCAGAAGGTATTTTGCCTGACCCTGAGAAAATCCAAGTCATTGAAAGTTACCCGATACCGACGTCCGCTGACGACGTGAAGCGTTTTGTTGCATTTAGTAATTATTATAGAAAATTTATTCATTACTTTGCGGGAATTGTTTTGCCATTGAATAAATTATGTAGAAAAAATGTAAAATTTGAATGGACTATGGAATGTCAAAAAGCTTTTGATGACCTTAAAAAATTACTTTCTAGCCCGCCTGTTTTAGACTATCCAAATCTTTCACAAGAAAATGAATTTATATTACAAACAGATAGTTCTGGTTTTGCAATTGGCAGTGTTTTGTCTAATTACAACGGAAAACCCGTAGCATACGCTAGTCGTAGCTTGAATAAGGCCGAGTTGAACTACGCAACAATAGAGAAAGAACTTTTGGCGATAGTTTGGTCAATTAAATATTTTAGGCCGTATTTGTATGGTAAGAAATTCATAATTAGGACCGATCATAGGCCTTTGCTTTACTTATTTAATATGACAAATCCGTCAAGCAGATTAACAAAATTTCGTCTTTCATTGGAGGAATATGATTTTAAGGTTGAGTATGTCAGAGGAAAGGAAAATGTAGTAGCTGATGCGCTATCTAGAATTATATTGACTTCAGATGAGTTAAAGAAGATGTCTAGCAATTCCTTATGCGTAATGACTAGGGCGCAAAAGAGAAAAAATGCTAATAGTCAATTATCGGATGTGACTCAAGTATCAGATACATCTAATAACAATAGGCCTGATCAACCTAAAGTTTTAGAGGTACTCAAAAAATGTGATATGGACGTGGAATTAATATTTTTACCGGAAAGGACTTTACGCAGAAAAATAATACAGAATAACGGTATTTTTTATGTCTCACAGAATAGGAATTTTGTATATGAAAAGAGTGAAAATAATTTGTTTGCATGCTCATCCTCTTTATCAGTAAACTCGCGAGTCGATTTACTGAAAGAAATGGCATTATTTTGCAAGAAATTAAATATTGAAGAAGTAATAATAATGAAAACACAGAAAAATAAAGTGTTTATCGAAAGTATTATAAAAAATATTACGAATAAAAAAAAAAAAAACAAAACTAATTAAAAAAAAGAATATTCTTAACTCGAGCGTATTCTAAATATTTATAATTATGTACTAATTTTTTTCAAAGAAAAAGGAACCGCCTTCAAAAACTCAAAAGTAAAAAATAAAATATTCGCTAAACTTTGCTTACCTTTATATTAACCAATTAATTATATTTTTTTGAAGTCGGCGCCAAATAACAAAATCAAATACCAATTAAAACCGTATTTACCGAATTAATTGTTGAAAAAATCATAAAATCAAATACCAATTAAAACCGTATTTACCGAAATAATTGTTGAAAAATCACAAAATCAAATACCAATTGTTTGATTTTGTAATTTGGCGCCGACTTCAAAAAAATATAATTAATTGGTATTACATAATTATTTGGGTTTATTGTTTTAAACAAATTAATATAAAGGTAAGCAAAGTTTAGCGAATATTTTATTTTTTACTTTTGAGTTTTTAAAGGCGGTTCCTTTTTCTTTGAAAAAAATTAGTACATAATTATAATATTTCGAATACGCTCGAGTTAAGAATATTCTTTTTTTAAATTAGTATTGTTTTTTTTTTTTAAATTAGTTTTTTTTATTTTATTTTTTTATTTCAAGCTTTTTAGTGTCTTAGTTTTTTAGATTTAACGATGGGGTTAGGAAGAAATACTAAGGCATCATTACGCATGAAACACAATAGAAACAATCAAAATAATCAAAAAATTCTTTCTGAGATCTTCATGATCATAAGTAATCACTACGATAATAACAAATGTGCTGAAACGTAAGCCCCGTCCAAACCTAAGCAGAGCTTTCGGTACTTTAAGGGTAGGTAAGTAGGCTGTCTCTGCTTACCCTTCAAAGCATACACAGGCATGATGTTATGTTATGTAGTGGTGAAAACAATACATAGATACACGATTGCACAAAACGTGGTTCATTAGCTATTGGTTTTTGAAGAGTTCCGTTGCCTGTCTCCAAAGATCTTCATCAGATTCTGATAAATTATATACTAAAACTTTCCTTGAAACACAAAGATTAAAATACCGAAAACCGCATTCAAATCGGATCAGTAGTTTCCGAGAAAATCGCGAACATAAAAAGGTGACATACATACATACATACGGATCGAATACAGAACCTCTTTTTTTTTTGAAGTCGGTTAAAAATAAAACGAGTGATTTACCTCGAATAATATATGTATTGTGAGGGATGTTCAAAGAATTAATTTAGATGATGAAAAAAGGATTATAATGAATGATTTTCATTTATTACCCAGTAGTGGACACGTAGGTATTAGGAGAATGGTTAATAATATTAAAAAATATTATTATTGGCCTTCGATAGAGAAAGATGTTAGATGTTATGTTGAAAAGTGCGACAAATGTCAAAAACAAAAATACACCAAAATTCACAAAGAGCCGTTAACTATAACGAGCACGGCATCCTCATCTTTTGATAAAGTTTTCTTAGATATAGTAGGTCCGTTAGATAGAGATGATTTAGGTTACAACTATATTTTAACATTGCAATGCGAACTAAGTAAATATATGTTGAAGCTTATCCCATAAATAACGTCTTGGTTTAGAACTGTAATGTTGTACATATGTTTAAGTAAATAAATAAATAAATAAAGACTAAAACAACAACAGAAGTCGCTAAAGCGTTTGCAGAAAATTTCGTTTTACGTTACGGTATTCCAAAAGAAATTGCGAGTGATAGGGGTACTGAGTTCGTTTCGAATGTAATTTCAGATAATATGTGTAAAATTTTAAATATTACTCAAACTGTTTCTACGGCATATCATCATCAAAGCATTGGTTCATTGGAAAATTCACATAAATCGTTAGGAGCATATTTACGAATACAAACTAACAACCATCCGTCTAGCTGGAGTTCATGGTTACAATTCTGGTGTTTTTCATACAACACCACTGTGCATTCAGAAACTAAATATACTCCTTACGAGTTAGTGTTTGGAAAAGTGTGTAGGTTGCCTAATAATCTATGTAATGACGTAGAACCATTGTATAATTTTAAAAATTATCCATTAGAATTGAAATACAGGCTACAAAAATCTCAAAAAGATGCTAAAAATAATTTGATTATAAGTAAAACCCGTAGAAAATGTAATTATGATAAATCTATTAACCCAATCATGTATAAATCAGGTGATTTTTTATTATTAAAAAATGAGACTGGAAATAAACTCGATACTTTATATTCTGGTCCATATGTTGTAATTGAAGATATTGCACCTAATGTTATGATAAATGTGAATGGAAAAAATGTCCTAGTTCATAAGAATAGAACAAAATTATATAAGAAACCTTAGTTAAGAATAGTTTTAAGTGGGGTAAAAATAAAATAAAAATGTATTGTAATTTTATTTTTTTTGTTCAAGGGGGGTGATGTAGTGTGTAAGGTTCTATAAAAAGTTGATACTGTTGATACATCATTATAATTATATGTATGTGTATTACTTCTACTTTGTTGAACAATTAAACATAATCTTAACCTGAACGGACGTGTTATAATTTCTCTTCAACTCCCGAACTGTGCCTCGTACCTCGTCACACCACATTGGGCGTGCGTGGTCGTTCGGCGTGTGGGCGCGCTGGCTGCACACTCATTACACGGCGGTTGGCGCTGGTAGGATCATAAAGTAATGATAAATTCCTGACGGCATATTATTTAAAAATAATAAATATAAATAAATCTGACAGGTCTTTTCCCAAGGGGGGAGCTGGGGTCAGCTTTTAGTCTAACGGCTTAAGCTGAATATCAGTATTTGACGAGGAGCGACTGCCACCAGACTTCCACAACCCAGTACGAGGTAGTCGTTACGGGTGGTAACGACTACCTACCATATGTACATCTTTTACCAATGCTGCATATTGTTTTATATAGCTAAGAACTACATGAGTTCCTCCCCCGGACACAGCTGCCTGTACCGTGAACGATATAAATGATACAATATAATACTATCTACATTAGGAGTAGGTACATATAACATTAAAGCAAAACAGACAAACAAACAATAAAACCGACGGAAACGTAGACAAGATAAGAAAACGTGATAATATAAAAGTTCAACCCCTTCTTTATAAAACACAGCCCTAAATTTCCTTACATTTCAAAGAGATAAAATTTTCTTTGTGCCGAAACTTTTTACGTAATTTGAAGCTTCATTAAAACACGTAAAAACGGGTAATCATCTTAAACGTTCCCTTTAAAAAATAACCCAATGACAACCTTGGGGGAACGAGACAGAAATAGGAGGGGGTAATTTTTGCCAATACTTAAACGAAGATAGATAGGACCACCCCACAGGGGGTGTTTTAAGAAAATTTTAACTTTTCTTTATTTAAAGCTGTACCCCCCAAGGGGTGGAGGGTGGCTACCCATTTTTCTTACCATTCTCTCTGGCCAGTCTCAAAGAGAAATAACACTGCTCCCACTTAAGCATTTATTAAATCCGCTATTCAAAATGAATTTGTTTCAAGTGTTTTTGTTTTATTTTAGTCGTCGTATTTTGCTTTTTAATTAAAATTTCAGGTTTTATGGACTCCTTTGTGATATTTCTTTTGTGAATAAGTTATTCTTGTTTCGTAAAAAACGGCTGAATTATTTAGTACAATAGCTCTGTTTTAATTCCTTATAGATGGATATTAATTTTATCTGAATTTTATAGAACTCACCCATTGTCTCATGTGAGCTAGATTTCTGTTTAAATAAACTAGTATTTAAACTTAACCTGTTGTCCAATTGTGTTTATAACCAATATCCTTTGTTAGAATAAAATTCTTCTTGTTAACTTTATAGAGATTAATTGGTAAGATTCTCTATACTTGTAATCTGATCTCTCAGACTTCATCAGGTAAAGGTCACTGGTAGTAGGTTATCTACCAGGAGAAATCAACGTTTCAAGTTGGCTCAATTATTCTCTATAAAGTTAACAAGAAGAATTATATTTTAACAAAGGATATTGATATATATAAATACTTTTTGTCGTAAAATGACAAGCACATGAGATTTGACTTTGATGGAAAGTAATCTTGTAAGAAAATTAAAAGACCTAGGTCCTACAGTAGTGTACCATCATCCAACTATCGAACAAAGCAGTCTTCTAGAAATCTGAAAACACACAACACTACTACAGCATTTAGGACATGGTAAAAGAGGTGTGTAAATTTGTTTACGTAGCTCTCGCTATGTGCAATGGCGGTCCATCGTCTTCGCCTGATATAACGACCTCTGAGAGATATAGGCATCATTAAATTGTACTACTGATACGTGTAGACCCGCTACTTTCGTTGTTGATCAATCTTTTCTCATGATGAACCATTACATAGGCCTGCCTAGAAACTGAGTGGGCAATGCTGAAAGGCGTCAAAAATCAGTTATGGACACGACATGAACGCAAATATCTATAGATGCAAAAAAGTCCGCCAAACCGCGGGTGTGCGGGGGGGGGTGGGGTAGATTTTTATTTTTTTAATACTACGCCCACAGCGAACGAACGTGTAGTCCAGAAAAAGGAGTACAGCCCATGGACATCGACAATCCACAAAAGCAAATTATAGATGCGTCGCTGCAACTGAGGACTACGGTATTATGCCTCATGTGCCAGTAATTCCTGATCTCACCACCAAACCGGAACACAGTAATGGAAGCACTACTATTTGGCGGCAGGTTAAAGGTAAGACGGTGGTGCTGCCGCCCTCGAGCTCATTCACAAGAGCTCTACCACCAGTACTAGATTGTTCCACGCATCTATCATTTGACTACTAGTTTTATATGAAAACTTAATGCAAGCGGGGACGCTTGACACTTCCGGTTGGCTTATTGCTCTAAGCGACAAAAGGAAGTACAGACTTCACATCAACCAGCATTTCTTATAGGATTGTCTCGCGTTGTATAGTCTTGTCGTGCAACGTGAGACCAGCTTATAAGAAATTGTAAGTTGATAATTTCAGAAAATCACCGGTTGTTTTAGCTTGGTCGGTGACAGAAGGTAGGTAGTGTACCTAGGTCAAGAGGTATTTATCGATTAGTCGTTTTATCAGAAGGACTGTTGGTATTTCAAACGCTTTTTTTTTTGTTTTTTTGATCGAGGGTACCTACATGTTTTCGGATTTGGGTCCGTTTGAGACTCAGCGTCGGGAGTGTTAGTGCTACTTCGAGGTATGTTTTGATAAATCATACATCACTCGTCTATATTTATTTTATTTTAAAACTTAATGTACAATATCGCACATAGGCGGACTTAATGCCATAGGCATTCTCTACCAGTCAACCTATATGACAGTTTTCAATAGTGGAGAGGCACTGCAAGAAGAAACCTAAGAATAGCAGTCCACTAATCGTCCGATTGTATTTTTTACTGTACTTAATAGCCTGTCTATTCAACGCTAGATATCTACACTTCAAAGGTAGTCAAGCATATTTGAGCTGGAAAAGGATAGCACTACTGATAGCGCGCGAGTTGAATGCAGAGCTTAGGAATGCGGTAGTGCTGTGACCTAATTATAATGATTGATGACCACAATGTCGATAAATTTAAACAATGTTATAAGTTTAATTTTATTTTTTACACTAGGTTAACATGATGAAAAAAAAAAACAATATCATAATTATTACACGTTTTTAATTATCATTTCACAATTTAAAACATTTCAGAAATGGTAGATATGGTTGAATCGGTGTCACTATCCTCGCAGTCGCTGACCTCAATGACGAATAGATCTATGGTATCTTCAATTAATCCATCTCTTTGCCAGTAATTTTCTTCTAAAATTATGACGTGATCATCGAAGCAACGCCAATCTTCCTCTGTAACCTGAGAAACCGCCAGCTCCGTAACTTCTTTTAACCTTTTTAAAAGTTTTTTTGTAACGAACTTGATGGACTCGGATCAGTCATTATTAAAATAAAAAAATAACACGGGTACTTCAGTATTAACACAATAACACGGCAAACGTACGATTGTTGAAAAGGATGGCACATCACTACACTGCAGGCGCGTGAGGTGGGGCGTGCGGATAGCGGGGGGAGATGCTCCCGCTCTTTACCTCAGACCCCGACTGCATTCAACTCGCGCGCTATCTGTACTTCCAAAAACTGTTAACAATCTGGCAGAGGCTGGTAGATTAAGGTTAAGGTGGACGTGCTTTCTAGCTACTGCAAATTTATTGACAAAAGCTCTACCCCTATGGTTTTAATAACTGCCATCTAGTATTACCATGCAACAACATTGTTTCAAACCAGCTATTACCATAACCTTGTAAACCGACATCTAGCGGAAATCTTGTGTACAATCGTACGTAGCTTCAAAAGTTCTAAATAACAAAACTAGATGTCACCACAAACTTACAATGCAGCTTTTGAAAATCTTTTCAGGCGTCTTCCTTTATCCTAAAACAAAAGATAATCCACTGGGGCTGTAGCGTAGCCAAGATTTAATTTCAGGAAAAGAGAAAGTATAATTATTATCAACCTAGGCTATAAAGTCAAAGTCAAAGTTGCTTTATTTGTTGAACATGGTAAAAAACAGATGTATTAATAAAAGATAAGTACCTACAGCATATTCTGTCAATTCTGACGTTCAAATTAAACATAATATCTATATTAATAATTATAGATACAACAAAGAACAATTTAAAATAAGAAAAATAAAATATAAAATTATCAAGCTTACTAAATATTACAAATTACAATCAAATATAACTATAAATAACCATGGAAGAACTACTATTATATTGTATCATTTAAAAATTCTTCAACACTATAGTAACTTTTATTGCACATTATATTTCATCAACTTGCTTCTAAATTCGTATAAACTCAATCTCTTGTAGGAACTTGGAATTTTATTGTATATTTTAGATGAGCTAAGCAAAATAAACTTTTCCCTAATAAAGCTGTTTTTGCTGTGTAAATAAAAAGTTTGATGTTGTCGCGTCTATTAGACGTTGGACAACATCTGACATACGTGGAAATAAATGAGGATTTTATTTTACAAATACAGCTGTTTCTAATATATATACAATGAAGGAAGTGTAAGTCTTTTATATTTTGTGAAATATGGCTTGCAGCAATCAGTTACAATAATTTCATCAAACTTCTTAGGGTCGACACACACCAAAAGCGCGTCGAAGCGCAGCGAATCGAAGTGCACTTTCAGTGTTATATGAATTCCAACTCTATTCTCACAACCATAATACTCATTATCGCATGAGAAACTCTACGCTACTACTACCATGGAATTCGCCGGAATTCCCGCGGCGCCGCGGGCATCCGCGCGACTCGTTTGTTTCTCATGCGATAATGAGTATTATGGCTTTGAGAATAGAGTTGGAATTCATATAACACTGAAACTGCGCTTCGACGCGCTTTTGGTGTGTGTCGACCCTTATTCTGCAGTTAACGCAATATTTAGGGTAAGCAATACTTACCGCAGTCGACCGTGGATGGATGATCATCTTTAACAAAACGAGTTTTAATTCCGTGCCACATAGAGCATGTTAGGGCATCAGTTCCAGTTGCTATTTAAACATCTATGGCAGTCGTTACGGGTAGTTAGAGGCAAGAAAGTCTTACATCTAGTCTTACAAAGAGTATCGTATTACCTCGTACTGGGTTGTGGAGGTCTGTTGGCTGTCGCTCTGCGTAAAATACTGATATTCAGCTAAGTCCGTTAGACTAGAAGCTGGCCCCAATGTAATTAGCCATAGGCAGTGCCGGTTTTAGCACTACCAGCGCCCCGGGCGAGATTTATACGGCGCCCCCTAACTGCAATTCAAACCCTATATGAAAAAAGGAAAAAGATATAATGAAATTACCATTTATTCAAAAGAGAAACTAAAAAAATTTGCCTTTTCTAGCCTTTCTTTTTGCAAACTCTATCATTATTCGATCTCGATCAAAATCGAGGTTTTTACCAATTTCATTCTCTATTGACAAAGTTGCCAAGTTAGTCAATCGGGATTGCGATATTGTCGATCGCAGATAGGTTTTATATCAGCTTAAGCTTAGAAAAACTCCTCTCCCCACTAGCAATAGCAACCGTTACAGGTATAGTTAATAATATGCGCAGGGGCGCCTGCGGTGCCCCTTTATATCCGGCGCCCTACCCTAACGACGCTACTGGCCATAGGTTCGGAAGGAAGGTAAATAAAAGTCACAAATCGTTCGTATGTATTTTTTATTGAAATCCGATTTATGTTATGTTCATTTTTAAATTACATTAGCTCTGACCGCGTAATATCTAGAACTCATGTACTCGTAACGATTTATAGTACAATATCTTAGTTTACAATCATCCGCACTTAAAACTTATCAGTTAGATCGACACTCATTGACAAATCAATACGACAATGCATTTTTAAGTACTTGTACTGTCAGAATCAAAATAGGAATAGATTTTGCCGCCATGATAAGTGTGTTCCATTCCATGTAAACGAGTTTTTTCAAATCTTTTTTTATTATATTTTCTTAGGAGGATATTTTGCTACATAAGTTTTTGGCATACATAAATAATAATATTAATACGTTAATTATGTGTGAACGTGCTTGAATTCCACAAGATGCCTACAAATATTGTAGATCCATTCTAATAGGTAACATTTGACAATTCATTTATGCAAAGCAAAGTGCTACTTATGTACATCAGGAGTAGTCTAATTTTCTAAATAAATAATTGTATTAAAAAACTGATGTTGTTCTCTTGAGTTTCATTCCTTTAGCGTAAAGTATATTTTTCTTTGCATAAATGAACTGTCAAACGGTACCTCTTAGATTTGATGGACAGTAAGTGCTATAATATTGGCTCTTGGCGCCTATGCAACCAATGACACAATGTTAAGGTCGAATCTTACTAAACTGTATTTAGTCTATTATTGTTTTATTTACCCTCAATTTCTTGAATTGGATGTTTGTTTTAATATATTTACAGATTTTAGACATTTGGTAAGCCAATAAGCACATCGGGTTAGAATAATTCAAGATTTTTAAGACATTGAACCATAATTAAAAAGCTACATTTTTCAAAGCGCTGTGTGTGTTTAAGTAAATAAAATTTATCTCATTTTACGTGTAATATAAAATTAATTAATATTACACAACGTTATCTAGTCCCAAACTAAGCAGAGCTTGTACTATGGGTACTAGGTAGTTAAGATATATGAATCTCGAATTAACCTTTAAAATATAACACTATTTCACAAGATGTGTCATAAAATGCATTGTCGCGTTTGCCTGAGCGTAGAACCATACATTTTAGTGGTCATACACACTATCTAGGTATATTAGGATACCGCATCATCATTATCGTGTCGGTATATTGACAATATCAACAAAAAATTAACCCTGGATTATATTAGCTTTTGACTTACCACCCAGTAGACTCCACAAATACGTATTGGAAGCTAATTTTTAGTCGAGAAACATGTTACAGTCTCTCAAAACGTTGGTTCTAACCCAACTTTTAAAATAAATACGGTATCTATTGGGTAGCAAGTCTGTGCCATTTCAGAAGTCAGGCTTCTAAGGGCCAACAGAACATAACTATACTTAGATGGTACATATTTGAGAAAATCTTGTTATTTTTAAATTGTCTACTTTGGCAAAGGTTTGGCATTAGAAATTCTAATTAAATAATTATAATTCTTCGAGTCAGTACGTACTTAGTTTAACAGTACTTTTTTCTTATATTTCGCATTACAGTCATTTAATTTATAAGTACATATCATTAAAACTTACACTAGCTTGACATTTCTAAGATATATACATATTTTCGCAAATAATTTTATTTCCGCATAAATATTTTACATCATTGTTGATTTTTTTTACATAAAATTGGAAAATAAATCGTTCCAAACGACATCAACATTTTTTTTAATTTAGACGAATAAAACCTTGTTTTTTTTCAGTAATACTGTCAATTTTTTAGGTTTATAAACCTATAAATAAATAATTTATGTTAATGACTAAGATAAAATTATCACAGAAAATAAATACGGATGTTTTTTTTTAAAGTTAGGGATATCTAATTTTGACTAGAATTTTTAATTTAAAATAATCTTACTGCAGTCCTTTAAATAGTCTTAAATTATGGAATTTATATACAAGTGATAAAAAAAAAAATTATTTGCACATACATTTAGTGAATTTGTTATATATTTTGTATATAATACTTGTATAGCCAATGATTAAAACACCAAAACATATTAAGGAGTTAACCATTGAAAAGAATTGTTAAAGCTTATAATTAATTCGAAATAATATACCTATTATATTTGAATGTAAAGTTTTTCACGATTTCTCAGTTATTGGTAATTATCACATATTATTACCACGCGCACATCAGTTTAATTTAATAAATTAAACAAAAATATACTATGACAATATTTGGCCACTAAAAAGGGTGTTATCGATAACTTTGACATTAAAAATGACTAGAAAAATTTAACTAAAACTAAGTACAAAATAACAATGACCAAAACATTAAAACATATAAATGGAATCAATCATTGAAGCGTCAACTTATTTGTTACTTAAAATCAATAAGACAAAATGGAAGACCGGCTAAAATATCTTACAAATAAAATAGATATCGAGAATTATATGCGAGATTTTGCTCCATATATATGTGCGTATTTTATAATGAAACATATTTTTACTATTACCAGAACTATAACGTTGTCCTAGCTGAGTAACAAGTCCTACGCGACGCGATGTGATACAATACAAACGCCTGAGTTACCATAGCAACCGTTGCGTGCAATGTATGGATCGCGTCGTGGTTTTTGCTTAGCTAGGACAACAGGTCAGCTGACATTAGGTGTGCGCGATCCTCGGGCGTGTGGGCGTGTTCGCTTAACACACGTCACACGATTCAAAACGAGATGGCGTATGACGTGAATGCAGCGAGCGCGCCCACACTCCAGAGGATCGTACACGCCTTATGTAGGGTCAGCCTTAGTTAGCTTCCAGACTGAAATATAAAATTATAAGCTTGGTAAGAATTACAATACCACTTGGTTATATTTATGTCAACATAACCAAACATTTTGACAAAATTGCCCAGTTACGACAGAAATAAGCTAAAAAATGGATTCTCTGTGCAAATAAAAATACATTATCATAACATCACACTTGCACTAGCCAGAAGGGTGTATAAAAATCCATATTCCACCCTTTAAGTAAAGGTCCTATGTGAATGGAGGTGAGTTAATCATGGTCTATGGAGATATGCAAAGTGTTTGGTTAGATTCCGTCACATGACCCGTTGTTCTACGACGACGTTGTTCGACACGACACGATCCAAACATTACCCGCCATGGCACGCAACGGTTGCTAGGGAAACAGTCATCGCATCGCGTTGCGTCGCACTTCTCGCTCTGCTAGGACAACGTCGCCACGACTTTACATAAACATAAGAACAATATTTAACATAGCAAAAGCTATGCGCAACTTTCTTAATATGTACTTAGCGTACCATTTCTTCGACATACATTAAATTATACAATATTTCTCTCATGTTCTGTAACAATCAGTTTTACTGTAGCTTAGAGCGTTACCATATTTATAAACTATAGTCCGCGCGCGTGCATCGAGGACTATAGTAGCTGCGTTAACGCCAGAGATATAGATAGATAGATAGATAGATAAAACTTCATTTGCATACTATTTCATTACAAACTAAAGACAACTACTGAAAGACAATAACAATATGCGAAGGGCGACCTTATCGCTTGACGCAATTTCTTTCAGATGTTTGTAAAAACCAATGACATTAAACAAATGGACGTCGACACTCGAATAAAATCTACGAAAATGATGTCATACTCATCTATCAACCAGGGTAGGTTCATGTTTAAAAATATAAATAACTGCCACAAACAAATTAAAATCTGATGACAATTCCTCAAATTTTGTTTGCTACAAATTGGATGATCTTTAGGGTTTTGGAGTACTTTCATTGCGGTTTTTGAGTGCAGACCCGAGGTCCATTAGATGTTAAACAATGTTAAAAATAATGGAATCATTTCTGACTTGCTTCGTTAGTGGTAAAAAAAAACACCACAGGAGCTGCGGTAAGTGAGCCTAAGTAAATACCGCAATTCTATTACTTTTTAAACATATCTTTGCACATTTCTGGTGAAAACGCAGTGTAAGCAGAATATATGGTCTCGTCGTATAGGCTTCTGTGCAATGCAAGACCAGCTAATACTGAAAATGTATAGGTTGGTCGGTAGCCAACTATTACTTCATTGCGTCAATAACTCAAAATTCCTCAGAGCATACACGAACTATGCATATTTGAGATTATTTAATATTTTTCATATTTGTATCAATATTAATATTACAATACAAATTCTAACTGGTCAATCCTACTGTCAATGGTTAAACCAATTTTTTTTTAATTAAAAAACAATTTTACTGCTGTAATAGCATTTCTTATTATATAAGTAAATTTTGATTTAATTTGGCAAATCTATAGAAGCACTTGAAAAAAGCAGCTAACCTGCTCAAATAAATTATTATTATTATTCCAAAATTCATGCAGATATTCGACCGATAGCTTCAAATAATTTTCTTAGTCTTAGATCAAATTTAAACACTTTACATAAGACGTGTTGGATCCAATGTACAGAAATAATTTGTATCTCTCCTTTTTAAAACTAAAAAGGAGAGATACAAATTATATATATAGTATGATATTTCTCTGGTTTTCACAAATAAATTCTATTTGAATTTTATTATAAAATAACATAAATATTGAAAAAAAATGTTTTCAAAATGTTTAAAAGCCAGACACCTGAAAACCGTTCGTACAGAATCAGTATTAAAATGCATTTCACTAGTTTTTACGAGAAAATACAAAAAAAACATGTTATCCATAAATTTTGACTATTTAGAATGTTCAATTCTTTTTGTTTTATGTATTTAAACTAATGGTTTCTGATTCCGAGAAATTCTTAATGGATTCTATAACCGATTTTGAACAAACATCTTTCTCAGTTTTGGTAAAGTAAAATAATCTTGTAGAACTGGGAATGCCAGTTTGTTATTTAACAATATCAAGGTTAAAAAATTAAAAACCAGCAGGATTCGACCTGGGTAAACGCCCCAGATGCTTTGGCAATTCAGCTGTGGTTACCTAATTGTTCAACCTTAATATTGTTTAATACAATTTGCTATAAAATATTACAAGTTCTATTATTTAACAAATAGTGATCAACAAAATACTTTAACATAAAACTTAGGATACTCTGTAGATGAACTAACACTTTTCTGTGAATTTTGTTTTAGTTTTTCAAGACAATTGTGATTATCACTTCTGCCTTGTGATGAACGAAATAACTTTGATGGTATTTGCATCGATTATATTGAAATCACATAACAACCATATTATAAAATAAACGTAACATAACGTAAAAAACTTGCTTATTGCACCATTGATGCACATTTTCAAAGCAATATTTGTTTTATTATCTTTAATAAATTAAAAGTAAATGTTTAATATGTTGGTTAGATAAATATTTGCGTTAAAATCATCTAAGGATGACCCCGCATTAGGCTTGCGCGATCGTCGGGCGTGTGGTCGCGCTGGCTGCACACACTTCACCCGGCAGAAAAACGCGACGCCGTGTGACGTGTGTTTAGCCAGCGCGACCACACCACATAAGCCTTGCCTGGTTTTTTTATAAATAAACCCAATACGTATAAGTAACGTAAAAGTTAGAAAATATTTCAATAGCATCGATGCAAAACCATAAGTAACGTAGCTTTACAGGGCTCGCGTTGAACGTGCCAATTCGATCTGTAAGCGATAATAGTAAGCTCGATCATTTTCATATTGTATCCACCGTACACTACTTTCTAATCATTCAATAAAATAAAATTATATCGCTTACACTACGCCGGGGTACATAGGTAATGTTATACAGATAGTCACCTTCTGTCATTCATTAGAATGTCTAAATTTTCTTGGAACTGTCTGATATAGTTTACTTTTCACTGAGACAGTCAATAATAAACTCAATTGCAACATCGTACTATAGAAGAAAAGCTGTCCAATACTGATTTAAACATAAACACGTTCATGACGCAGCAGTGTACACACGGCTACCGACCATACATTTTATACTGAAAATGTATTGGTTGAACGGTAGCTGTCTGTACATAACCATAATTTTAAAACAATGTGAGCAAAATTTGTCAATTATAAAGATATTATTAATATATAAAGCAATTAGAATGTTTCCCATGTTATTAAACTGAACAGTTTTGAGTGTACAGTCGGCCAATGAGTTGGGTATGCAGGGCAAAAACTTCTACGCCATAGTAAAAACTGACTGCAATAGATATGCAAGTTTGTATTTCATATTTAATAAGTGTAATATACTCACTATTTAGATAAATAACTCACTTATCCAAAACTAGTGTCGTAAGTCTTTACTTTGACTTAGAAGTTTTTGCCCTGCATACTCATTGGCCGACTGTACACAATATTTGTATAAGGAACATAACTTTTAAGTATCTAATTTTATTGCCGGACTAATCTGACCATTGCTTTCAGAGTATTAAACTCCAAATAAAAATGAATGGATTTATTGAGTGTATTTTATCTCTTTACCTATAAATCTTGACATTATAACTCTGTGTTAACACTGTTAACACAGTGCATTTTAAAATCAACCTTACAAAAAATTGGTATATTTTTATGACTCCGGCGTAGTGTATCTTACAGCCCCACCGCACGAATCTTAAATCCACTATATTACATATCTACAATGAAGCCAAGCTCAGTTATAAGAATTATAATAAAAAACGCGACAACTATACTATGTGTAAAAGCTAAATAACGTTAAAACGAATATCTATCGCGAAAATTGTAAAATTACTAATTATTTATTTACCGTAGAAGTGGTTCTGTTGTTAGAACTGAACTGAAATTAGTTTGGTACAGTTATATTTATGTATTTGCTTCTATTTGTATAAGAAAAGAGTCATTATTTTTACACTACCGAACTAGATTGAATTATGGCATGATGAAAAACAAAGCTATAAAGGAGTTTTGACTGACAGTTGTGTGAAGTGGACGCTAGCAATCATCCACCAATCAGCGCTGAGAATCAGTTAGCTTAACAGCTGATTAAAAGAATTTTTTTTTTTTTTTTTTTTTTTTCTTCTCCTTTTATCTGCGATCGACAGTGTCATAATCAGATGTTTTGGCTGTTTTCTGTTTCTATTTGCAGGGGAATTTCAGTAAATTCTCTCCCTGGGTTTTCGGAAATGGTGCCCTTTTAGGGTCTTTGATCTAGTTCCAATATTTGCCATCTTTTCAGTCTTGTTGTGTCCTTGTCGGTGTTAGTAAGATCTCTGGCGAGTTTGTTTATGTGATTTTGCAGTCTCTCCTTGTATTTGGTACAATATTTGCTTACCTCCTCCTTAACTGTTGGCATTTCTAAATATTCATGTATTTCTACATTTCTAGCAAACCATGGCGAGTTGGATATTGCCCTCAATGTTTTGTTCTGAAACCTTTGTATGATTTCAAGATTGGAGTTACTAGCAGAGCCCCAGAGCTGGATCCCATATGTCCATATGGGTTTTATTATGCATTTATAGACTAGCATTTTGTTGTTCAGAGAAAGTGGTGACTGTCTCCCAATCAACCAATAGAGTTTCTTAAATATTAGATCTGCCTCTTTCCTTTTTGTTTTTATATGAGTAGCCCATGTCAGCCTTCGGTCTAGATGTAGTCCCAGGTATCTTACACAGTTTTCTGTGGGCAGTTGCTGCCCTCGCAGCTTGACAGATGGACAGTCCCCTTTGCGGAGTGTGAACGTTATTTGTATGGATTTAGAGACATTCGGTTTTATTCTCCACTTTTCCAGCCACTTGTCAATTTCTGTGAGGTGGTCTTGTAGCTTTGCAGACGCAGTAGTTGGGTCTTTATGACTTGCAAGGCATGCAGTGTCATCTGCATATGTTGCTGTTAATACATCCGCATTACATGGGAGGTCAGCTGTATACAGTGAGTACAATACTGGCCCAAGCACTGAGCCCTGTGGTACAGAGGCCTTTATGTCACACAGAGGGGATACTTCTTCACCAACTTTAACCTGGAATTTTCGGTTGTTCAGGTAAGACTTAAGAATCATGTAATATGAATTGGGTAATAGAGATTTCATCTTGTATAAAAGGCCTTTGTGCCAGACCCTATCGAATGCCTGCTGTATATCCAGGAAGACAGCAGCACAGTACTCTTTCAGCTCCAGGGTTTGTCTTATTTTGTTCACTATACGGTGGACCTGTTCTACAGTGCTATGTTGCTCCCGGAACCCAAATTGGTGATTTGGTATAATGGCTTCTTCTTTAAGAATTGGCTGCAGTCTCCGCAAGAAGATCTTTTCAAAAAGCTTGGATAGCAGTGGTAACAAACTAATTGGTCTGTACGAGTTTGGATCTGTAGGTACTTTGCCAGGTTTCAGTATCATGCATATTTGAGAGATACGCCACAATTTGGGAAAGTAGTGTAATCTCATTATGGCATTAAATAGCATAGTCAGAAAGACAACAGATTTCCTGGGAAGATGTTTTAGTACTTCACCAGTGATTAGATCAAAGCCTGGAGCTTTTTTGTTGCTTAGTAGTCTTATTGATTTTTGTAATTCCCTTGGTGTTACAAGTTTAATAGGTGGTGATAGTTGCTGGTCACTATTAAGATAAGCATTTACCTCCTGTTCAAAGTCTCTCATTGTAGACGTATTTGGCAAAAAGACTTGACTAAGGTGTTGAGCAAAGAGATCTGCTTTTTCTTGAGGACTTTTGGCCCATACTCCTGAATGTGCTTTCAGTGGTGGTACTGCTTGTTGAGGTCGCTTGAACTGTTTGGTGACTTTCCATAGGGAGTAATCATCACGCTTATTTGCAGATAGAGATGACAGCTTCTGCTGGAATGTGTAGTTCTCGTTCTCTGCTATCATTTCTTTCAGTTCTCTGGCTGTTTTTTCGTATAGTTTTCTATCATCTGTGTGTCTAGTGCGCTGCCACACTCTCCTAAGTTTTCTTTTTATGCGAAGTTTGTCCCGTATTAGCAGAGGTATGTTTGTGCTAATGTTAGTAACTTTTAAATGTGGTGTGCTTTGCCAAGCAGCTTCCTGTATTAGATTGGTTATATAGAATGTTGCGTCATCTATATCAGTTTCAGTTTTCAGCTTGACTAGCAGTTCTGTTTTCATTTTCAGATATTCAGTAAATAGTACCCAGTCTGTTTTGTGGTTATAAAGAGTGATCTGTGGTTCTTTATAAATTATAGTTCTACTAAGTGTACATATTATGGGCGAATGGTCAGAGGTTGTATCCCAGCAACTTTCGATGTCCAGGTAATTATCAGAGAAACCCTTGATGATGAAAAAGTCCAGCAAATCAGGGATCTTATTTGGGTCCGTTGGCCAGTAAGTAGGTTCACCAGAAGATAGTGAAGCCATTCTTAGACTGTCCATGCACTTTTTGAGCTCTCTGCCTCGGGTGGTTGTGAGTCTTGATCCCCAGTGGGTGTGTTTACTGTTCCAGTCTCCTCCACAGATAAATCTGGTTCCAAGATTCCTAAAAAAGTTCCTGAACATTTCTTCCTTAATGTTAAATCGTGGTGGACAGTATACAGCACTTACATTTATAGAACCCATTTTATCTTCTAATGTAATTGTAGTAGCTTGTAGGTAGTCCTCTTTAAACTGACTATGAATATGATGTTTGATGTTATTTTTAATCAGAATAGCTGTGCCACCATGACAGGTGCCATCTGGATGATTTGTGCAATGCATATTGTAATTTTGAAGTTTGAATATCTTTTTATCATTTAGATGTGTTTCAGAGATAAGCATAATATCAATTTTATTAGTTTCAAGTATTAATTTAAGCTCATTTTTTATTGGGGTTAATCCATTTGCATTCCATGTTCCAATACGTATAGAAGTCATTTTATTTTGCTAATCAGTGTGGTAATGAGGCCTACTAGTGTACCCATTTGTTGTATCAGTAAGTCTATTTTCAATGCTTGCTTATTAATTGTTTCTAGTAATGAGGTTTCAAATTCATTATGGGTTTGGCTGCCAGTTTGTTTTGGTTGGGGTACATAGCTATTTTTATTAAGATTGTTTGATAGGGGTTTGTTGTTATTTTTTAATGCTTCACTATAGGAAAAGGTATGTTTATTTTTAATGCTCGGCATCTGTTTATCTGTATCCTGTGTTAGAGGTATCCCATTCTCTATGTTGTAAGTGTTGGTGACAGCTTCGGTTTGGTTTGATTTAATGATTTCATTTCTATTTTGCTTTGGAAACTTTTTGGCATACATTTCACGGTACACAGAACATCCCTTGTAACTTGCGGGGTGACTACCTTCACACAAGGCACAGGTCGCTGGGGTATTTATGTCCTTTGTACAAGTTTTAGATTAAAAGAATGAGTAATATATGTTTATTCTTCTTCCTATTGATTATTTACATTACCGGCTATTACTGTCGCAGATAAGTGACGGCGCGGAGTCTAGTGTGTGTAATTTGTCATTCTCCCAAGAGCGGTGTTTCGTTTCAATCAATTTTGTTTGTCTATGCACACACACACACCCAGTGTGAAAGCCAACCTTCCATTGTTAAGATGCAAGAACTATTATAATGCATCAGTTTACACAAAATCACTGTATATAATAATTTAATTTTAGCTGCAGTTTCCTGGTAATAATTTAAACAAGGGGAGAAACCCTACCCAACTCTTAGTCCAGTCATACAACAGAACCGCCACCGTTACACTCGTTAGTTAATTAATTGGCCCATTTATTTTGTAGACTAAAACTAACCTACTATTGGCACAAGTCTAGAATTGGCACTAGTCACAACACTTTCACTATATGCTTGCTCTATGCGGTGGCATTTGGAAGGTCAACGTGTCATTCACGAAGTACTGCTCCTGGTCTTCATCGTCCGGGATGTAGTACCCGTAGCTTCCATCCTGAGACACGGCATCAGTGTTCCTGGGCATTTCACAATTATACTCCTCCCAGTTCCTCTCAACAGATTTTCTTCGCTTTGCAAACAGTATTGAGCCGTCGAAAGCGTATTCATCATCGAAGTGTAACACAGCGTCATCGTAGAAGTAGTTTTCCATACGTTTGTTGCTTGTATTTCTGGCTATGTTCTTCATTAGCTTCTTCTTTGCGTAGCTTGATTTCTCTGAGTCATAATCGTCTACCAATGGGTCATTGCTACGGTTTTCAGATTTTAGATTCATGGAGTAGAGCGATGAGCTGTGCGGGCTGGTCTCAAATCTGGTGCTAAGGCTGTGTCTATATGGTTGCAAGTACTGTTCGTTGTTGTTACATCTTAGTTCGTACATCATCATGCCTCGACGGAGCTGTTCTCGTCTCTTGGCGACCATTTCTCTGAAGTCTTCGGGATCTAGTTGGAAGTCATTGGTTTTCGCGTTCATGTATAAGTATCCGGATGCAGAATTCAGTCGTAGGGACTGTGACCGGGTTTTGGATGATGATTTCTCTATGTAGCGGGGTATGCTGCCCAGCTCGCGGTACTGCTTCGATTTGATCTGCCTCATGCTGGTTGGCTGGACCGGCGATAGCGGGTCGCGGTATGGTATTGACCTGTAATTATTTAAAAACTGTGTTAATCAGTGTTAATAAGATTTTTAACATTTGTGGGCACTTAAAAACGCAAAGCAGCTATTTGCCATCGTTCCAGATGTGTGTTGATAACAAGAAACCTATTACACAGCCTGCTCTGCAAATAAAACTCGGTAACTGTATCTAACTTGTCTATCTATCTATATATTACACCGAAGGGAGTGGCAGAGGTGTACAACACCCATACTTCACCTCTTATGTTTATGTCCCATGAGATACGGAGCGAGCGCATCGCCATCCACCGAGCAAAATTCCAACTCCGTGCTATTATTGAGAATTCTCTAACGGATCTGAAACTTTTGGTCGACCCGGGCATCGAACCGGAAACCTCTCGGTAAGCGATACACCACAATTTATACCGCAGGCCTTTACCTCTGGGCGAATTGTTATTAAAGAGCAATGACTAGAAGTTTTATAAAACCAACACTACTGTAAATGTTGTATATTAGTTTTTGGTAGTACAATTTTTTTTAAACGACGGCCGCACGACCATTAACTCCTGTCATTCTTTGTAATATTATGATAATGCTTTGTTTATATCTGGTATTCGAGGAAACACCAAATATATACCTACAGACAGTATGATTGTTAATACGTTAATCTCTTAGCATTCTCTTTAGCAGACATTGAGGAAAAAGTATTAAAAATTAAGTTGTTTTTTTTTTTAACGACACCCGCTTTACTATTAACTCCTGTGTCGCGGAGGTGTTCACAAACATACATTTCACACACACAAAGCACACCCATAGTCCAAACAAATCTTCGCGGATCACAAATCCGAGACACATGAATATAAATCAGACAAAATTGGATGTTTCTCGGTAAGAATACAAAGAATTTTATGTCCAGTACAATCCCTTTGGGGCTCTTGGGACAGTCCCATGAGGGTAGTAAAACGAAAGAAGTAGCCATTGCTATGTCCGTAATAGTTATTTATGCATTGACAGTAGTAAAATGAGGAAGGAAAGGTGTGAATCACAGATATAGATCTACATAGATAACGCAGATGCATGTACTTCGCGTGTCTCAACCCCGACCAAGCGTCGAGGTTGGTCGCCTCTAACTTCAGTCCACGCGCGTCTTTTGTCAGAGAAAATCATAGCGGACGGCTCCAGTTGAACGTACTGGGCGTATTGGCATCGGCGGCATCGGTGTCTTTGAATCGGTTTGGATTTCCCGTCACTAAATTTCGGCTGTGACGTCACAAAAGGTATTAAAAGTCGGCACGCTTGGTTTCAATACAAATCGTGATACTTGCGTTATCTATGTAGATCTATATCTGTGGTGTGAATCTTTAGGGTGAAGGTGTCTTCAATTTACTGTCATTTTAAGGCTATTTTGTATTATTTAAATAGATTTTTGCTATTCATATAAATAAATAGCGAACGTTTATTATGAAGAACAATACATTCAATTCATTCAAAGACAACGTAAAACAAAATTATATAATCAGATTGATTAAATTATTATTAACTAAATTAATAAAAAAACAAAAAACCCGACTGCTTAAAAAAAAGAACTAAAAAGATAAAAACAAGTATAGCATTATCTACATTAAATTCATTAACAACAAATGCAATATGTCAAACTAAATTCTTTATGATGTTGCAGGCGGTGACAAACGAAGTTATATAGTAGTAACAAAGTATTGTTTGTCCCCGCCTGCAACATCATAAAGAATTTAGTTTGACATTATTTCATTTGTTGTTAATGAATTTAATGTAGATAATGCTATACTTGTTTTTATCTTTTTAGTTCTTTTTTTTAAGCAGTCGGGTTTTTTGTTTTTTTAATAATTATTTTTTATTTCACTCTTTTTAGTTCTTTTAACCGACATGTTTTTTTTATATCTATTAATTTGTAGAAATCAAATCTCTTTGAGATCAATGAGCCTTAATCGTGAGTTAAACTATCAAATTCAAAAACAATTATTCAAATTCGACCGGCAGTTTCCAAGATTAGCGTGAGCGAACATACAAACTAACTTCCACCCACTTCGGACGCGCGAGCGTGCCGATATATAAATTGGTAAATTGTGTTTAATCAGTAATATAAATGTGATAAGAAGTATATATTTTTGAAATGGTCTTTTCATGGCCTTTTATTTGATACCCATATTACTATGATGAAAAGAAAATCCATACCTCCCCCCCTTTTTTTTTTCATTTGCCGGCGCCATTTTGAAAATTTATATAGCCTATGTCACTATCACTGTTTCGACGAATTCAACGACACCTCATTTGTCAAAATCCGTCTAGCCGTTTGGGCTGTAGGGCGTGCCAAAGAAATAGACATACATACATACATACATACATACATACATACGCTCGAAAAACATAACCCTCCTTCTGACGCAGTCGGGTAAAAAATATCAATATATCACCATGACTTAGAGGAGTTGGTTTGTATCCTACTTAAGATAGGAACAAATGGAAGAACGTGACGTCACGAAATGACGTAACATACAGTTAAGAAATTTAGGGTTAAAGCAACTGCCCAGTCTGCAGGTCGCAGGTTCAAATCCTGCCGGTCCCATATCTTTTTGAACTGTTTCTTAGTATAATTTGCTAAGCATAGCTAAATGCTACAAAAATAATCAATTAGAATCTTATTATATCTCATTACATTTTATGGTCAATCAGAGAGAACCATGAATGGCTTAATGGATCCAACAAGGTTTAGATGTGGTATGTTTTGTAAGTACCAATAGCACAGTTGTCAACTAAAAGATACCCGAGTTAAATGAACGATTGCATTTCTGTTGGTCTCTGCGTTTATTGCTGCACTTTTTATTTTACACCAAATAATTAACGCTAATATTACAGTACAAAGTGTCCCAAGGTGTGCATTGAATACAGTACCTGAATAACTGAATATTAAAATTTAATAAATGTAATATTACTTACTTGTTAGGTCCAAAACAGTTGCAGGAACAGCTGCAAACGCTGGGAGCGTATTCCTCATCCACATACAACGGTACGAGCGAAGTGTCACCTGAAATATGGCAAACAGATATTTATTGAAAGAACTAATAACGCCAAGTCTTTCGGATATGTACCTGGGTATGTTTGTGTGAGTGAATGTGTGTATTTGACCATTAGATAGTGTAATTGCTTCTGGCGTATTCAGTCTACCATACTCGAGTCCTTACAACTCCTTCACTATCCAAGCTGTCCGACTGTGGAATTCTTTCCCTCACCACATATGTGATAGTCCTTCGCTTGACATTTTCAGGTGGAGTACAAAGGAACATTTTTTTTTTTTTTTTATACTACGCCCCAGCGAACGAACGTGTAGTCCACCTGATGGTAAGTGGAGTACAGCCCATGGACATCATCAATCCACAAAAGCAGATAATAGATGCGTCGCTGCAGCTGAGGTCTACGGTGTTATGCCTCATGTGCCAGTCATTTCAGGGCCTCTCTATCAGTATATATAATTTAAACCAAAAATAGACACATGAATCTAATTCAATGACTTTCAATGGGGTGCATGAAAGGAGCCTCCCCGAGTGACGTACACAACAATTCCCTACGTCCGGCGCACCCTGGGCAATTCGCGAGTTCTTAAAAGCGAATTGGCTAATCCTTTCACCACGATGGCAAGTCAAAACCGTGACCACCTTACTGACTGTCCAAAATGCCCTACCACCTGCACAAGAGAGGCGCTCATGAACGCCGACGAGAGCGCCATAATAGTGACCATTTATTGGACCAATAAAATTTGACTCAGCCATCGACACGACGAAGAAGAAGAAGACTTTCAATATCACCGGTAATAAAGGTGCCGATTCAACATTGCCAAAGTTCTTGTGGAAACCGTCTTGCTCATAGGGTACCGATACCCTACTACTACCCGGTTTCCACAAGAACTTCAAATAAAGAGAAAAAAGATGATTAGGTAGAGTGGCCGCCGTCTCTCATAACCAATCAACGCCAAGCTTTAGTTTGACAGCTGGCAATAGGACGAGGAATATAGTGTCTATTCCTTATCCCAGAGAGCAAGCATTTAACCAAAGATAACTATAAGTTTTAGATGACATTATTTTTTAAATGTGTTTTTTAAAAAAAGTTAGAAATGGTTTTGTCAGCTTTTACCCGGCCCGGGGAAAATTATCTACGAAATTTGACAGTGCAATTGTTGCAAAAGTATAGCCATCAATTTTCTTCATGTTACGTTTTGACATATCTACATATTATCCCAGCCTTATCCCAGCTTTTGCTTTGCGGTGATGAGTGACAGCGCGGAGTCTAAGGTAGAATCCAAATAGCCGTGCATAAAAGGTCATTTACCCGGCCTGTACCAAGAAATGCCCAAACTTTACGACACGTATCGCTCTCGGCCGCTCTCCGTACAAAATAACGACAATACAGACTTTTCACTGATATCATAATACCGGCCGCGCCTGCGGCCTGCCCGCGAATGCGACAACTCAAAAACACCAAAATTTAAGGATTAAAATTGCACTTTTGTCATGTTTTTAATAAAACACAGTTTTAATGATTAAAAACAACTTTCTTTTTTATAATGTATTACAAAAACTCCTAAAGCAGTTTCTTGGTTTTAATTCAAAAACTCAGTTATTGGACTTTTTTTTGGCACAAATATAAACTTAATCATTGGAAATTACATTTGTTCCTTAAAGAATTAAAATTAGTTGACCATTTATTGATATTTATCATTATTTAACTTTCACCCCAAAAAACGATAAATTTGAAGTTATTACAGTTTGCCGTTAGGGGTTTGAGACGTCAGAGGTGTTAAACCCACTCTGCCGTGGTATAACTAAAATGCAGTTATCTGCTAAAACCATATTTTTTGATAATAAATAAAAACCGCGGAAGAAAAATTAAACCGTTACATACTTTTCGATGAAAAAATTTATTTGAGATTCAAAGATAAAATAAGTAATAAGTAAGATAATACCATTCTTTTCTCGAAGCAGTTTAGACCATTTTCGACTACCTATAACTTCATTGCATTGTATAAACACCGTATATTTCAAATCTAATTCAATTTGAACCCTTAGTTTAAGAATTATAACGAGTCAAATTCACTGACCGATCATCAAAAGTCTAAGGCACTTCTAGTAGACATAGAAGCTTTTTTTTAAATTTAGAAAACATTGTATACATACATTGTGTACAGTATATGAATCAAGGAAAAACTAAAACATATTTCAATTTCTAGTCCAGTTTTCAAGATACATCAACTGCATAAATAACTCTGTACTCTTATATAAATATATAGGATTACAAAGTTACATTTGCAGATATCTGCATTGTAGACTGCCTCGGTGGTCTAGTCAGTCTAGTGGTTAGATAATTACGTAACAACTAAAGACAGAAGGTTCCTCAAGCAGGGACTGAATAAATTAATAACCGACTTGGATTACATGGATCTCACATCTTTTACGGTAGAACTGAGTTGCGAGACTTGCTTTTTTGACAAGTATTGTTTTTTATGGGATTTTGTATTTTATTTTACACTGTTTAAAGAGCGTAAGTAAATAATACAAAACCCATTTTTGAAAACCGCATCCAAATCTATGATCATAGCAGTTATGGTTTTGTAAAAAAAATATTTATTACAGCGCCCCCTGGTTCGTAGTCACCGTAAACCTATCCAAGAATATTGTTGCTCCTGCGATAATAATGCACGTTATAGAAAATACTTAATTTAATAAAATAATGATGACAATATTTTTATCTCATTGTAATACAGACGCCAAATGTTTGTAATACATGACAATTTCTCGGACTATGATCCCCTCGTACCAATAAACGTTTGTTTACACCGACTTCTATCGCTACGCCGGCTCGGCGCCTTGCGTTTAGGTTCGCCGCGATCCCGTTTCGGCGTGCAGTGGTACAGGGGCCGGTATGACCTTTTATGCACGGTTATTTGGATTCTACCATAGTCTACTTCATGGTTAGATTTTTTATACCACGCCCACAGCGAACGAACGTGTAGTCCACCTGATGGTAAGTGGAGTACAGCCTATGGACATCAACAATCCACAAAAGCAGATTATAGATGCGTCGCTGCAGCTGAGGACTACGGTGTTATGCCTCATGTGCCAGTAATTTCAGGGCCTGATCTCACCACCAAACCGGAACACAGTGATTGTGGTCAAGCGCGAATCTGTCATGGAAAATTCATCAAAGCCATACCTGTCCCTCCTTGTCTTGGGTCAGCAGGCAGCCTAGTACCTCGCGAGACTCCTCTCAGCACAGCACCATCAGCTGTGATGACGTCACCTTCAAGGCGAACTGCTACTTGCTGAGCCTGAGAACAAAACAGTATGGTTAATAAACAGAATGCCTGATGACCAGACCTGCCACACAACATAACATAACATCACGCCTATATTAGCCAGAAGGGTGTGGCAGAGGTGTACAACATCCACATGTCAACTGTTATGTTTAGATCTCATGGGATAGGGGGTGAGCCTATCACCATCTACTGGGCACAAGTCCAGCTCCGTGTGAAGTGAATTTTCTGACGGAAAGTTCTTAAATCATTATGTAAATGATAACAGCTCTATCCAACATCTAGATAACACTATAAAACGATCTTCAGTCACTTCACTTGTCTGCACGTGTGGTGTAGTGGTTTAAGCGGTCGTCTCGCCGCTCTCCACTGCACTGGTGTTGTGGGTTCGATCCCCACATGGGACAAATCTTTGTATAATTCGCAAATATTTGTTCTGAGACTGGGTGTGCTTGAGTGAGTATTTGGCCTTGTCATTGGGACCATTGGATAGTGTAATTGCTTCTGGAGTTCTATTTAATGTAAAAAATCCAAATTTATCTTTATCTTTATCTTCGTAAGACTCATCATATCCTGGAATAGCAGCAGTATGTCTCCAGTTACCTGTTCAAGCTGGGCCTGATCTCTCTTCTCGTCCTCAGTGTTCATGGTGACGAATCTCAGCACGAGCAGGTTGAGACAGGCCGCCACGATGGCCAGCCCGAACAGGATGAATATCAGCGCGAACATCACGTATGACGGCTTGCGGTTCAATGCGTTGTCTTTTTGAAGGGCTACCATGTCGCCGAAACCTGTGGAAGGCAGATTGGGTCGTGATCAGTTGGAATATCTTGGTTGTAAATTAAGTTAAAAGTCTCGAGGATTTTTCTCAAAGATAGGTTACTGGCAGTGGCGTAGGTCCCAAATAGGACCCCAAATATTTTTTTATACGGGGCTCCCCTGTATAAAAAAGATTTAGGATCCTTATGAAGGGTAAAGTAAAAAGTTTGTATAAAATTAAAATAAATATTTATTCTACTTATCATGATTATTTAACTATTATGTATTTTTTACCTAATTTTAATTTGCAATTATTATTTTAATTTGTTAATTTGTTAAATCTTTTTAATAATCAAAAGTATTTTTTTAAAATTTTATATTTGTGATACTTTATTATTATTTATTACTGCATGAAAATGAAATGTTTTTTTATTGTATTATTTAATGAATTGATAAATTATTATTATTTTTAAAAGCATGATGTGATCCTAATGGTGAAATAAAAGGCTTTTTTATTTTTATTTATTTTATTTTTTATTTTTTACCATAATTTTTACAAACAATTCAAATTAAATATACTCTCTTCTTCCATTTTTTCGGTAAACTGATTTATTAAATCATTAATAGCTGGTAATGACTTTAGTTTTTAAAGTTTCTGCCTTTATGGAAAATACTGAGACGTCTGACAGGCGTTCATGTCCCATCGAAGCTCTTATGTAATATTTTACTTTCTTAATTATGCATCTTGGTGTAGGCCAGGGGTCCCGTATAAGTGATACGACGGTAGCTACGCCCCTGGTCACTGGTAGACACGAGCCAGGAGACTGGAGATCTTCTCTCCATCAATACCAAGTTGGAAGACGCAGGGGGAGTGATAGAGGCTTAACATTAATCTTCTAATGGCATTACCTACTAAGACATGGCGACTCTTTGGTGTGCAAGCAGTCGCCTTCCCAGAGATGGGTTAAACTGTGCCATGCCTCGACCCCACGACATCGGTCTCTCCTTGCCCTGAGGTTGCCTGAGGCTCGACGGTCCAAACCAGTGTTTATAGTGGGTAAGGGGCCCCACATAACCACACCATACCATAAAGATGTGATATAACTACAGTCAGGTATTTACACAACCAAAACATGCTAACTTACCAATAGTGGTGAGCGTAATAAAACAATAATACACGCTGTCGAAGTAGCTCCAGCCTTCAAATTTGGAGAATGCCGCGGCGCCGCCCGCTATAGTCAACGACGATAGCGTGGTCACCACGCATATTAGATCCACTTCAGATGCGCTGGTCTGCTTGCAATTCATCGCGCGTTTTATTGATTTTATTATTACGCTGAAAACAAATACAAATGTTAGAAATCATGTCAATCTATTTATGTTGTAAGGAAAATTATGAAATGCAAATAATTTGTTTTCTTGAGCCTTCTCTCTCAACTTTTTGTGTAGTGGTTTAAGCGGTCGCCTCGCCGCTCTCCACTGCACAGGTGCTGTGGGTTCGATCCCCACATGGGACAAATCTTTGTGTGATTCGCAAAGATTTGTTCTGAGACTGGGTGTGCTTGTGTGAGTGAATGTGTGTATTTGGCCTAGTCATTGGGACCATTGGATAGTGTAATTGCTTCTGGCGTTCTCATGTAAAAAATTCAAATAATTTAATTAATTTAATTTAAATAGGCTCCACAAAACCGAATGATCGGTTTGTCTGTGGAAATACATTGCACTCAGATAAGAACAACATTTCTCTTACACTTTAATAAACATAAAATTAAGACTCTTTCAAACATTTAAGTTTTTTTTTAGATTCAGTACATTTATTAATTAAGAAATAAAATATTTTACAGGCATTAAAAATTAAATTATAAAAAGAACAAAATCATACCTAACTATTTACAGCTGGAACAGAAATAAAACTTAAAAATTAAAAATTTAAAAAGTTATGCGTCAAAAAATACAAAGTAAAAATATAAATATATTAAAGTTATTCAATATTTTATTGTAGGTATTAAGATACATAACTAAAGCACAGAGTAACGAACAGAGTCTAAGCTGCATACAACCGCGCTCAGATAAGTCCACTCACGCAAGTATAAGACGTCTGTGTGCGTGAGCACTTGCGGTATCACGTACGAGGCGAAACCGGTTTCTACCGGCTCGTAAGTGCCTTAGCGAAGGGCTCTCGCACGCTCTCGGCGTGGCTCGCGGACACTACCGCAGCTCACATAAATGTACCCTGTGCAGCCTACAGCAGTCCAGCGCAGCCGCGGTGCGCGCACGCACGTATGTTCACTCGCAAATCTCGTCCTAAAGGGCACGATGCGCGTTATAATTTAATAATACAAAATGTACTGTACTGTGTGTAAGAACAATAATCGTCGAAATAAGAACATATCTTTTTTTTCTATCCCAAGGAATCTACTAGGTGAGTAGTAAATTGATAGTAAAAGAGTAGCTATTTTTATTATTATACCTATTCAATTTATTTTAGTGGGGTAGATAGATACTTCATACATAATTACATAGGTAGGTACCTAGTGTACCTACATCAATATCAAAGCAAATTTAAATCTGTGCCGTGTGAAGGTCAAACACAACACTTATTGACGCAGTACAGCGTACTGCACTGCATGCGAGACCGTTTTACGAGTGTTTAAAACACCACTATGCCGCCAGTGTAGTAATTGTACTAGTCACATGGTTTGTCCTGTTGTGCCAACACTGCCAAGTGCCAACCCATAGAAATCTTAATAATAAGGCAATAGAAATGTCAAAGACGCGTGACCTTGTCGCCGCGCATCTGTCAAGTCAAACACAAGTGCGAGTTGAGGAATTGTCGTCTTAATGTCATCGCAAAAAGAATAATTTTGTTTGCAGGAATACAAGCGCATTTGTCTAATCGAACACAAGTGTGAGTTGAGGAATTGTCGTCTTAATGTCATCGTCAAAAAGAATAATTTTGTTTGTAGGAATACAAAAAGTGGTATTTGAAAACCGGCGACATGCGTCCCAGTGTTAAAAGATAGTCGATAGCATTTCTATTGACTAGTTATTAAGATTTCTATGTGCCAACCCTAGCAAAATAGGTAAATATTTTAGACGTTCTTTAAAAGGTTAGCCTCTGTTCGTTACTCTGTGACTTAAGTAAGTTCTGTGACTCTATGACTATTGAGATTGGTTAAGGCTAGACAAAGAGAGAGAGAGACATTAATTATAGTGAAGATGACAGCTAGGAAATATGGGATAGAAATTCATCAACAATTTTTTTTTTTTTTAACAATAGCTTACTATTAAATTGCATATACAAATTTCAAGTATTCTCGCTAACCCCTCCAGCTAAGCTTAATTCGCTTGTGTTAGGAGGAAGTTCACGTCCGAGGTGTAATGGCCAGGATTCGAACCCACGACCTCTCGACCGTAAGAGAGATGCCTTATCCATTGCGCCACATTTGTATTAAGTAGTAACAAGTACTTCCAGGTTCTTCCACTCACCTACTAAGTCTGTTGACCCGTTCACCAATGCTCTGGAACATGATGAGGCCCAGCGGAATGCCCACTATTGCGTAGAACATCGTGAACAGCTTCCCGCCGATCGTTGCTGGTGTTGAGTGTCCATAGCCTGTATAGAAAATTTTAAATTAGTCAAATATAAAACATAATAATAAACAAATAACTGGTGGTAGAGCTCTTGTGAATGAGCTCGAGGGCGGCAGCACCACCGTCTCACCTTTAACCTGCCGCCAAATAGTAGTGCTTCCATTACTGTGTTTCGGTTTGGTGGTGAGATCAGGCCCTGAAATTACTGGCACATGAGGCATAACACCGTAGTCCTCAGCTGCATCGACGCATCTATAATCTGCTTTTGTGGATTGTTGATGTCCATGGGCTGTACTCCACTTACCATCAGGTGGACTACACGTTCGTTCGCTGTGGGCGTAGTATAAAAAAATAAAAATAACATGTCCGTAACTTGGACCGCGTTTTAAGTGGTAGCTGCTCCCGCGCTTTGACCCACGTTCAACCTTACTAATCCGCTCCCGTGGAGTTTAGCGTAATTTTAAATATCTTAAGACCTTTATTAAAAGTCAGACTATCAAACACAAAAATAATTATTAAAATTCTACCAGTAGTTCTCGAGATTAGATCAAACAAAGAAACTAATTTTCTAACGCGGTTTTGTCTGCGTGGCAGGTACATCGATAAAAAGTAGCCTATGTTACGCGCCTTGTAGTCAGTTACCTGCATCTAAAATTCTATTTAAATTGGTCCAGCTGTTCAGAAGATTAGCCGATACAAAAGGACAGAAGGAAAAAGTTAAAAAATTGTATTTTAGGCAAAGGAGAAAACATTGTTATTTTGACATTAAAAACAGACACTTTAATTTTAATTATTTGTATTAATAATAATATCATCAAGTAACTTGTGAAACTTGCTGGTGAGTAGCAATTTCAGCATACATCATATTTTTTTTTTAAATTTTCTAAGAAGATTACTAGTAATTTGCGAATACAAATTACTAGTATTCTCGCTAACCCCTCCAGCTAAGCTTAATTCGCTTGTGTTAGGAGGAAGTTCACGTCCGTGGTGTAATGGCCAGGATTCGAACCCACGACCTCTCGATCGTAAGACCGATGCCTTATCCATTGCGCCACGGCCGCTTTAACAAATTTTTATTTAAGTTACAATAGAATGGAATGGTGCCTAGTAGAACTTCCTATCCCATGGGATCAAAACATAATAGGTGAAGTGTGGGTGTTTGACACAAACTTCTGGGTAACATAAGTATGATGTTATCACACCTTATAGTATCCAGAAGTTTGTGCGTTATGTTATTTTGAAAAAGAAGTTTTACTTACCAATAGTAGTTAGCACTGTAGTAGCATAGTAGAAAGCGCCAGTAAACTTCCACTGCTGACCAGCCTTGTGTGGCTCCGACTTAAGGACTACAGTCTCCATTACACGGAAGTCTTCTTCTGTTATATTGTATTTTCTAATTATCATGCCCTCGATTGCTGTGGAAGTTGATAAACACCTTTAGAACCAATAAAGCTTCAAAATTTAACAATAGATGAAAATCAAAATTCTTAAACAAAGATTTTTTTTTTATCAAAGCTAACTAGTATTCTTGTTAACCCCCTTCACCTGAGCTTAATTTGCTTGTGTTAGGAGGTATTTACATCCTTGGTGTAATGGCCAGGATTCAAACACCCACCTCTCAATTTATAAGACCATTGATATTCGTACAGATTCTGTTCCTAAATTAAATTCAAGCTTCCCTCTATGCTCAGTAAAAAGCGACAGTATAGTTCGATGGGACAAAAACTGGTTTTTATACTATGTTTAGACGTAAAGCAAAAATCAAGCATTTATAACATGTTTTAGTGAGTTTTATTTCTGTCAAACTATTGGTTATCTGTTCCTTTCTAATGAGGTAAGACCGGGAGAGCTGTATAAATTTAAATTCAATTTAGTTGTGCAAGGAGTTGGCATGATTGTAACTCTATCTTGTCTATCTTTTGCAATGTCTGAATTAAATTATTGAAATCATTACCCATTGTCAACAGTTGTTATCTAGTATTCACAGAAAATAACAAATATTAGCGCTTGACATTTCCAGACACAGTTAGATTTGTAATAAGTACAGCTGACTTAAATGTAACATTTCATTTAAACATTTTGTAAAGGGAGCTAACTACCACTCAATTTAGAATTTAGCTTAAAGAAACAAAACACAAGCACACTAAGGGACAGCTGTACCAGTTCTGGATAAGTCCCTGATATTTGGCTCATTATTGACAGATGAAATGTCTAATTTGTATAGACATTTTAATATAGAACTAACCAAAACTTCATTGAAATTTACCTAGATTTAAATTAGCCTTATTAGGATCTGGTGAAATAGAGCCTTAATATTAACAACATAGAAACAAAAGAATACAAACCTTGCAATACTTCAAATCTGTTCCTTTCAGTAGTTGACTCTAAAGCGTCAAACACAGCTGCACCAACCAGTAAATATGTAAATGTGCACACAATTAATGATAGGGTGCGAACATTTTGTTTCTTCATCACTGCCGAGTGTCACCCCGGCCTTAGGGCATAAGGCCCAGGTGTAAACACCACCCCTTATTGCAACTCAGTCAAATTAAACATCATATTGTCTAGTTTTTTTTTTATTTTAACTCAAGTAACCATAATGCAATGTTGGTGGTCTACTTTTTAAATTTGGAATGCATTTTTTTTTTAGCAACAGGTATACAACATACAACCAGCTACTATGATATGCTCAAAAACTTAATTTTTATTTTCTTTAGGATCAGTGTTATAAGTACATTATGAAATCACAACCAGGAATTTTCTAGTTCTCAAAATATTCTTGTAATTAAGGAGGAATTGGAATAAGTTTATAAATAAAACTATGGTTAAATTGATCCCTCAAAGGAAGTTGTGTCTAAATAGTGAGTTTGCGCCTTCTCCTTCTGTACTCTGTATGTTTTTTTGGGAGTTATAAAACTTCCATCCATATTGTGTTTATTTGAACAACTGTAGTACCTGAAAGAGCAAGTTAATAAACTTTACTGGATTGAAATGCTTTGCCTTTAGTGTAACCTTTACAAAATCTTAATATCTATTTCATATTTAATAATTAATACAAAAACAATTGTGCATTTCTATGAAATAAATTTTAAAGCAATTTAATTTATCACAAATATTGCATTAATGGTCTCCTTTAAAATTTGTCAATATGTTATGAAAAGTCTAAAAAAATAAACCTCTTTTCTTAATTTCCATTAAGAATTTAAAAATAAAACAAATATTCGAATTTCAAATCCTTAAACAAAGAAAACTCACCATTAATCGAAGTGTAAAAGGTCACGGTACTTTCGTCTCCAATTAATCACACAATTGAATACCACCAACAACATTTATAAATATTTAATTATCTGCAAAGCTGTATCCTAAAAATAACATCGTGCTTTAGTCCGCATTCACATCCATAGGTCAACGCACACGGCACTGTAACTGGGTCAAATGTTATGACGATTATTTTCAACATACATCGCGAAGGCGACCCTCAGAAATGCTTCCCTTATTCGATAAAGAGTCATACTGTGTAAATATACGAGCAGATTCAGGCAAATTCAGTAACTTTATAGTGGAAATCCTCTATGCGGTATTCTTTTACTGTCACACCACCTAGTTTTCCTCTGTCCTGTAGCACCCACTCGCACTGTCTCCAACCATTACGGTCCTCGAGCTACATTATTTCACTATCATGTCGTTTAACTAATAGAGAAAAGGTTCACATAATTGCATTTCAGTAAAAATAACAAAAAAATTGGCGACTAGTTTTTTGCTGCACTTCCTTGACCTGGATTGTGTGGCCAGACTAAAAATATACGCCTGCTGCATTTATCCATAGCCAAAAAAAGAAGAGAAAATTATTATTTAAAAAAAATTAACTATTATAATATTTTAATGAAAAACAAAGATTCGTTAAAAAGAAATGAAAGAAGCATAACTCTGTTTTATTCAAATCATTCTTGGTAAATAATAGTCTTTTGTTTTAATAATGTCTCAAAGAGTACTTGTATTTATATGAAGATGGCGTAGCAAATAGCAAACTTGGTTTCCTAGTACTGATCAATTACAAGAGATGGCTCTTTCATCAAAATATTTTTATTTATTTAATTGTATTTTTTTAATATTCTTTTGCAATTAAAATTAAGTTATTTGCACTTGTATGTTTTGAAACGGAAAATAAATATAATTTATAGAATTAAAGAATAGTAGTTTAGTGTTTCAAAAATCTATATTTAATACAGACCAACATATTTTCATTAGATCCCTCTAGCACGGAGCTCTCTGTGCTGTTCTATGAGGACAAAACTTTTTGGCTTATTATAAAGCACTACTTACATCCAATATGCGGTGCTTGGACTTAACAACGAAATACTCATATTCCAACCGAATTTGATGGTGGTTGAGCTCTTATGAGCACCACAATCTCATTCGACTCACTCTATATCAAAATAAACATTTATGTTAATAAAAGTTGTGAATTTTACTAATTTGTCATGGTGATTCTTCTTCTTCTTCTGGGCAGTCTACAAATTTCCACCAAGCAGACTGGCGAATCCTTTCACCACGATGGCAATGGTGATATAAAGCTGCTGATTAGTGAATTTGGCATCAAAACCGTTTAAAAGTATCATCGACTAATGCAGTAGGTAAAAATTACACAATTGTTTTCATAAAATGCAAGACATTTCAAAACAACATAATGGTAAATACCGTAAAATGTTGACATGGCCGATATTTGGCGAGTTATCCCTATTTGCAATCTGCTTTTGCTGATTGTTGATGTCCATGGACTGTAGTTACCATTTACCATTAGGTGGACTACACGAATACACGTCCATTTGCAAGCTACATCGCATATAGAACAAAATACGTGAAGAGTAACATTTTACTTACGTAGTATCACTCCAAATTAGTCAAGTAAAATCGAGTACCTTCTAACTGCATTTAAGGGCCAATATGGCGGCTGCGCACGAGTCTTGCGCGTGCAGCTACCGGCCGTGAAGCGAAAGCTGGCCCTAGATTAGCTTTCACATAGCTGGAGAGCTGGTCTACTGTGATAGGGAAGGTTTTGGTGTGACAGTGCGTTTCTATTACAGAACAATTAAGTTTGCAACTGTTGTATCTTTCAAGTTGTTACGAAGAAAGATTTTCTTTCAACTAGCAAAGGACATGGGACTCCGCGCTGATGAGAGAGTTACATCTCATAAAGGGCTTGTAGCACGGTGCTGGCGAGGTGGTGGGATTTCCACCGTCAAACCCCGCAATCCGTAAGACAGGCCTGAGAGGCTGGGGATCGCCTCACTCTCAATGTACGGCCAGTCACACTCTGCTTAATATAATAATATTGAGTGTTGATTCCAGTGAGCTTAAGCTGAAAAATCTCTTAGGTATTAGGTAAATACAGCTCTGATTACGCCCTGTATGAACTCGAAGCGCAAGAGCGCTGCCTCCATCATAACTCAACTATCATTAATATATATTATATAGACCGGGGTTAAATCTGATGCAGGCAGCAACATTGGCTTTGGAAATAGCATAAATTCTTTTTGTACGCATAATTTTCAGCCCTGATGCAATATATGTTTTTAAACTTGTGCGATTTGAAAACAGAACGGACAGACCAGAAAATCATCAGTACCTATTTATTTACCTGAAACCGCCCAAAAAGCCGCCAAGGAGGTTATAACAGCTTAATACAAACACCAGATCTGTGCGCAGTGTCATAAAATTGAGATGCAAAATGCTTTGTCTGGTGCACCGCAAGGAGGGAAGGTACTGCAGCGGAGGGGGCGGTGTACTAGACCTTTCTCTCAAGTTCTGGGTCACGTAGGTTTATGTAATGTTTGTGAATGGCCGACGTTTGAAGTACGGCTGTGTGGGTTCCAGTTCTTGGTAGAAAGCCTGGGAGTGATCGGTTTTGGTTTAGTTATAGGTAGATTGTTAGAGAATTGATAGATATTGATTAAAATTGTATGTATGTCCCTAGATCGAACTTAGTGCTTGACAGATCGTCGAAGTTTGGTCAAGATGTAAATTGCAACCGAAGAGACGTCTAGACTTAGAATGAGTGGTGCTTTAATGTTTGTAAAAGCACCAGACATGGATTATTTCTATTAGTACAAGCAAATTAGTAATTTTATATTACGGAATAGGAAAAGAATCGTAGATATCTTGTTGATCGTGAAGGAAGTAAAATTGAAATTAAAGATCTTGGCGATTTTGAAGGCGCCAAGTTGCCGAACGTGGCCAATATCGGCTCATGACATTTCAATGGTGACCCAATGGTATTGGGTCGATATTGGCCACGTTCGAGTACGGTGCTTGTGAATTGGTAGAAAAACCATCTGCAGCCAACTTCATAACTGCCAAGATGTTAGATTTTATCGTCCTTGCTTCTTGAGTGCAGAGCTCAGCGAGAAGTAACGACAAAAGTCCAAGGACAATGTTATCTTGCTGAATACTTACAAATTGTTGACAGATGCGGTATTTAAAGGATTAGATTTGCATTAAAAAATTAGGTCAAAGATAAGAGGTGATACTGGTAAGTCTGGTCATGTGGGATTTCACTTCTCCATTATTAAGGGCAGTTAACCACTACTAGATATATCCGTGATAGCCTGCTTGCAACTTATTTGACAGATTAAATGCCGAACTGGCAGACATCCCAAAACATATTAGAATCTGCTAAAACTGGCTCTAAGAGTGGCAAATAAAAAAACAGCTAGTTGAGACCATTCTCGAGCATTCTCGACCAGCCCTTTCACTGTGCAGAAAAGCGTGACAAAGCAAAGCCGCAAGCCCTTCTTGACGCAACAGTACCACCGATTGCATTAGAACTAATTATAGTAATAATCAAATATTATAAAACTGAAGAGTCTGTTTGCTTGTTTGGTTCAATATATTATAATTATTATTGGATAGCCCCTTTATTGGCTATATAACATCACGTTATTACCAATAGCAGCAGAGCAGCAATCAAATATACTAAGAAACAGTTACATAGGTATGGGACCGGCAGGATTTGAACCTGCGACCTTCTCACACCGGGCAGTCGTTTTACCAACCAGCTACAATCCTACTTAAGATAGGAACAAATGAATGAACGTGACGTCACGAAATGACGTAACATACAGTTGAGAAGTTTAGAGACTTGGCAAGAGGCGACCGTAGCTAGTTGGTAAAGCGACTGCCCAGTGTACAGAAGGTCGCAGGTTCAAACCCTGCCGGTCCTATATCTCTTTCAACTATTTCTTAGTATACTTTGCTAAGCATAGCTAAATGGTATAAAAATAATCAGCAATCAAATATGTCGCGAAAGCGGCGATAACAACCCCACGGGCGCAAAGCACTTACTGCTCACTATCACATGAACGTGGGTAGAACCGTGATTAATAAAACAAATTCCACGGAGACAAAGTCGCTAGCAACAGTTTGTACTAAGATAATTATAGTAATAACTTCATTACAATTGGTAATAGCCGTAATAGAATTGTGTTGTCAAGTTTTTTAACTAATCTAGTTTGACTTTATCGTAATACCTTTAGGAGTTACATCATTGTCGTCGGTGCAGTTTAAGGACATCTATTTATAGATAGAAATTGCAAATGGCGGGTTTTTGTGAATGTCGTTGTCCCGCCAATTGATTCATTCAAATTAGCGCGGGACAAATCTTCGTGTGATTTGCTCTGAGTCTAGGATTGTGTGCGTGAATGTGAATGTACAGTCGGCCAATGAGTTGGGTATGCAGGGCAAAATCTTTTAAGTCATAGTAAAGACTTACGACACTAGTTATGGATAAGTGAGTTATATAGCTAAATAGTGGGTATATTACACTTATTAAATATGAAATACAAACTTGCATATCTATTTAATTGCAGTCAGTTTTTACTATGGCGTAGAAGTTTTTGCCCTGCATACCCAACTCATTGGCCGACTATACCTATCATTAACATCATAACATAACATCACGCCTATATTACCCAGAAGGGTGTGGCAGAGGTGTACAACACCCACATTTCTCCTGTTATGTTTAGGTCCCATGGGATAGGAGGTGAGCCTATCGCCATCCACCGGGCATAATTCCTACTCCGTGCTGATATTGTGTAATAGCACATTACCCGATCCGGGAATCGAACTCGAACCGGGAATCGAACGAGACGTTGCGGTGAGAGGCGCATACCACTTAACCACTAGACCATCGTAGGTAGCCTATATTGTACATTTATCATTGCCTTATTTTAGAAGTTACGGGGGAGGGAGGGGACACATTTTTCAATTTTGGAAGCGTCCCTCGCGCAAACCATTCAGTTTAGGAAAAAAATATATTAGAAACCTTAATATTATTTTTGAAGACCTTTTCTATTAGTATGAGGAACCCCAATTTGTTTTTCTATTTTTCTATGAAAATCTTAATGAGGTTCACCGAATACATCTACTTACCAAGTTTCCACAGTATAGCTCTTATAGTTACGTAAAAAAGTGGCTGTGACATACGGACGGACATACGGACAGACATGACGACTCATTAAGGGTTCCGTTTTTTGCCATTCGGCTACGGAACCCTAAAAAAGCGCAAGTGCTCCTGACGGGTGAGGGGTGGACTGTGGAATAGCCCCGGGCGCCATCCCATGTTAAGCCGCCACTGTGTTTAACACCCACATTACACCTCTTATATTGAGGCAAGCTGAACTTATAAAAGACCTATCTGCATTATGCGCCACAACACCCGGTCCTGCACCTTCCGCATCCAGTCTCTTCCAGCGACCTTCTTCAGGTCGTCAGTCCACCTGGTAGGGGGGCGTCCCACCTTACGGTTGCCGAGTCGCGGTCTCCATTCCAGGACTCGTTTGCTTTCGGCGAACGTGACCAGCCCATTGCTACTTCAGCGAGCTTATTTTGTGAGCTATGTCGGTTACTTTCTTTGCCGCTAGACCATAATACAGTCATGATTGTACTTAATTACCATAGATTTTTACTATTGCAAGTTATTATTATCCGTTGCTATTAACCGTTAAAATAGATAACAGTTAAGTTTTTAAATCGCACATTTAACAGAACCGTTATATACGGTACTGTTGTGTAACACACAAATTCACATATTATTTATGGTAACCAGTTTCTTGTTACATGTAACATATATAAATACACCGTATTTAATTATCGGTATGAGATAAAACTTCGGGTTTATTGGCGTGAAGATATATTAGGGTTTACTGGTTATACTTATAACTAAATTGATTTGGACATTTTAATGACAGACGGCTTCATTAGTTCAGGTATTTAAGACACAAGTTCGATTCTCGGGTCAGGCAAGAGTAGTAAGTATTACTACTAAACAGGTAAAACTAAAAGGTGGGTTGTTTAGTTTCAGTTTTTTAAATAATAAATTAACCATAACATCATGCCTATATTATTCAGAGGTGTACAACACCCACACTTCACCTGTTATGTTTTGGTCCCATGGGATAAGGGGTGAGCCTATTGTCATCCACCAGGCACAATTCCAACTCCGAGCAAATGAGAATTTCCTTAAAAAGATCAAAAATAAAACTTTGCCCGACCCGTGAATCAAACCCAAGACTTTGCAGTGAGAGGCGCATTCAGCAACCACTAGACTAACGAGGCAGTAAGATTTTTTAATTAAAAATTGTAACAGGAGAAAGCGTCATCCATCCCCCCTCATCAAATTCATTAATCAAGATCGAGTAAGCCCAAATTCGGACATATGCCGTTGGCTTGGTTAACCGATGCTGTGTTCCAGTACGAAAACAACGTAATAAAATATCTAAGACATGTCCCACTGCTGGGCTCGGGCCTCTTCTCATGATGAGAAGGGTTAGGCCATAGTCCACCACGCTGGCCAAGTGCGGATTGGTAAACTTCACACACCTTCGAGCAATTTGCATGGGTTGCAGGTTTCCTCACGATATTTTCGTTCATTGATATGATAAATACACACATATCTTCGAAAAGACGAATCTTAACGATTTATTCACAGAGGTGTATGCCGCAGGTACGAACCCGAAATTGTTAACTTCGCAGTCCTACGGTCCCACTCGGCTATTGCTGCTAGAAGCCGGCAACAACGGGGTCATACAACTGATATGTAAAATGTTTTTACTGGTGGTAGAGCTCTTGTGAATGAGCTCGAGGGCGGCAGCACCACCGTTTTACCTTTAACCTGCCGCCAAATAGTAGTGCTTCCATTACTGTGTTCCGGTTTGGCGGTGAGATCAGGCCATGAAATTACTGGCACGCATGAGGCATAACACCGTAGTCCTCAGCTGCAGCGACGCATCTATAATCTGCTTTTGTGGATTGTTGATGTCCATGGGCTGTACTCCACTTACCATCAGGTGAACTACACGTTCGTTCGCAGTGGGCGTAGAATAAAAAAAAATATATGTTTTAACACCATATATGACAGTTATTTGCATACTTGTATGATTAATAAACTTCCTCGAAATACGTAGGAATCATGTGTATTGTTGTGGTCAATTTGTGACCAGTTAGCAACCACTTTTGTGGTCGCAATGGCTGTCATATTGTTTTATCAGCCACCTATATGAGTCAATATAATATGGTTCATAAGTTATGTAATGTTCGTTTTATTTTTAAATGTAATTGTACCGATATTTATAAATATTTGTATCGATTGTTAGCACATGTCAACATTTGTCTTTTTTTTTTATTTTTTTAAAAACGATACACTACTAATAACTTCTGTGTCGTGAGGGTGTTCACATACAATTCACACACACAGCACATCAAGAGTCAGAACCAATCTATGCGGATCACACAAAGAATTGTCCCGTGTAGGGATTGAACCCACAACCCCAGCGCGGCGAAAGAGGCGAGGCGACCATTTTAACCACAACGTTAACCGTGCGCTCAAAATGTTCAATTTTCTCTGTGAAACAACTTAACGTCTTGAAAACAAAATTAATAAATTCCATTCCTTCAGAACACTGATCTAGATATAATTTGCCGCCATCTGTGATTCCATTTGGTAATAAATTTAGAGCCTAAAATTAATACCACAAGAGGCTACTGAACTTAACGTTGCATACTGTTTAATCTTTGCTGATGATTTTCTTTTCTAGTATAAGTTATCGTTTACTATCCGAAGTTCTGATCATTATACTACATCCATCGTATAAATAAACAGTACTTGACAACTAAACCAGTCATACCCCCGATGTCACTGCCATAACATTGCCATATGGAAATAAATCAATAAAAACATACCAATCGTGTTGTTAATCGGTGTGTTTAATTACCTGTTCCGTTTTAAAACCGTCAAACATCGAGATGTCGGTAGACTGTGCCCATTTCACCGGCAATACACCTTTCTTTACCCACACATACACAAAACACACACAAACAACTTTGTATATTTACAGTAAATCTTTATAGAGAAACTGTCAAAGTGTGCGTGTATACGGATAGAGATGCAATTCTTTCGTACACGCAATTTCGCAATAGTGTGCGTAAAGACGAGACAATATTAATATTGAATGTATCTGTATAGGTTTTGTGTGTATGTGTGAGTGTTGCGCTTGCGCACGCAATGCCAATGCCAGTTACGCTTACGGAAAGTTGTTTTAAGCATTTACGGTAATATTACATGACCGGAAAAATTCTTTGTAAAATGAAGGAAATTATTTTTTAGGTTTATTTTACTTCGGTAGGAAGTTGGTGCGTGTGTGTTCGTAGGCAAATTATTGACTGGCTAACTGTTGTTTGATATTTGCTGTTGATTGGAACTGTCGTTGATAATATAATTTATGTTAGGAACATAATCTCTAATTCTACTGATCTTAACTAGAGGATATAGGACACAAATGTGACTTAAACAGGGTGTAAATGACATGGTGACTAAGCTACTTGCCAGTGATTTGACACATGGTTCAAGCAAAATTGTTCACCGGAAAATTCATGATTTTTCTCAAGAAAACTCTCGTTTTCGTAATTTACTTATAATGAAGAAGTAACGTCACTGACTCTGTCCCAATGCATTTGCAATGCATCCTATTTGTACAAATTTAAAAAAAAATCGCATCTAGCACTTTAAATTTTGTTCTTAATCACAAAAAAAGCTTTTTGCAAGCTTATCCTCATATTATATTAGCGATTTTCATTAAAAGTGTAAAAAAAATATTATTTACTATATTTATTTATTTTCTATGTACAATAAGTATGTATTTACAAAAGAAAAAGTATATACGTATTAGTAGAACATGATCTGCTTAGTTTGGGACTAGATGTGTGATATTTATTTTACGTTATAATTATTTAAAAAAATATCATAACATTTCTTAAAAAAAAAACGTACAACGATTAATTAGTTACATTTTTCAAGTGACAATTTCCAAAAAAAAATTATCAATTTTTTCGATATTTCGCACTGTTAGCCCTAGAAATATTAGAAAACTCGCTACAACAAAATACATGGTAAATATCCTGTGATAAATAATATTTCGTAAGAAAATTACCATGTTTAGTCCCAAATCTTAAAGTTATAAAATATGTGTATGATAATTTTCGTCTCTTAATACTGGAAACCACTCTCTAACACAGTTATGAACCTGTTTAAATTTTATGACTTATTATACATGTATCTGTTATAAATAGATACTATAATGGGCTTTAGTATAATGAGCTTTAGTATAGGAAATTGCCTTTGGAAAATGTAACTAATTAATCGTAGTAGTATGATCTAATTTTTAGACAAAAAAACAATGTATAGTAGTTTTTGTTAAAGAAATATTACCTTTTTTGGTTAACTCCTTAATTATTTGGTTTGTATTTTCGGTATTCATAAAAATAAAATTCAGGAAAAATAAAACAAAATAAATATCACACAACTACATCTAGTCCCAAACTAAGCAGAGCTTGTACTATGGGTACTAGAATCACTGATACTAATACATATATACTTTTTCTTTTGTAAATACATACTTATTGTACATAGAAAATAAATAAATATTGTTCTTCACGACCTATCGTTTCTCATCAACATCGAAAGATCCCAGCACATTAAAAACTTCAACCCACAATCGACATAAAATACTGATATTCAGCCACGTTTTAAGAGACTACAAAAAAAAATTGCCACTCACAAGTAACGGTTATGGCAATAATGTGCTAAGAGATATAAGTTACTTAACTTATAACTAGATTTGACTCCGCTTTCTTTTGTAAAAGTAGGTCTTTTTGTAACGGGCTTCGGTAGATCGCGCTTGTAGTTATGGTAAGGTATTAAGGTATTATCTACATACAAATCTCGTCATTGTTACCATTGCAACGAAGTTTTGTTGAAAATCGTCCGACTTGTCGAACAACAGATTCGAGTTATTTTTTTTTTTTTTTTTTTAAACGACGCCCGCACTAGGAATAACTCCTGTGTCGCGGGAGTGTTCACAAACATACATTTCACACACACAGAGCACACCCAGAGTCAGAACAAATCTTTGCGAATCACACAAAGATTTGTCCCGTGTGGGGATCGAACCCACAACATCAGCGTAGTTGAAAGCGGCGAGGCGACCGCTTTAACCACCACGCCAACCGTGCACTCGAAGTTAAGTTATTGCCCCGTTCAGTAACAAATGAACCATAGGCCGATAGAGACAACAATACCTTTGTATGTGTGCGATTGTATACCCTTCAGGCTAAAATGTAACGTAGTATCACGCTTGTATCATAAGGGTAAGGCAGAGGTGTACGACACCCACACTTCACCTGTTATGTTTAAGTCCCATGAGACACAGGGTGAGATTTCTGACGTCTATTTTTATTAAGACTTCATTTTGTTACTATCTTAAAAGAAAATCCTAAATAACGCTTTTGTTTGACCTGGGAACCGAACTAGAGACGTCACGGTAAGCGGTGACATATATAATAAATACAATAATAAATACATTTCACACAACGCCATCGAGCCCCAAACTAAGCAGAGCTTGTAAAATGGGTACTACAATAACTGATACCAATACATTATACTTATTCTTTTGTCAATACATAATTATAATATATAGAACACCCAGTTCCATGTTATTGTTGTCCATGTCCATGCACACAAAGATTTAGCTTGAGCGGGAATCCAACCCGCGACCTCAGCGTCGCAAGCAGGTACACTACCCACTCCGCCATCCAGTCGTTAATATATATGACCTCTGATATACATAATTTATCATGGTAAATATAATGATAATACCACCATAATATAATTTGTATAATAACTTTAAGATTAAATTTATTTTAATTATAATTTAATTTTAGATTAACCATGTATATTTTCTGTAAATAAATTCATTGTTTTTATATTAAAGTTAAGTGTTATTTGTAAACTTTCTGTCAGGAAATTCACAATAGCAGCACGGAGTTGGAATTGTGGTCTGTGGATGGCGATAGACTCATCCCTATGGGACCTAAGCATAAAAGGTGAAATGTGGGTGTTGTACACCTCCGCCACACCCTTCTGGGTAATATAGGCGTGATGTTATGTTATATTTAAGGTTAAAATGTAGATACATTCAAATAGTAGACGAGGTTCGTCTTCTTCGAGCTTATTAAATAGCTTTACCATCATAATAAAATTAATAATCTTCACGGGATTGTATTCCTGAAGGATCGTAGTCTCGTAGCTTTCTTCGTAGCACAGGGTGCTACGCCGAAAGGCGCATAACGCTACGAAAAAATGGGTCAAAGTTAATTTCGTTTGTAGTAGTGCCACAGAAAAGAAAATGCCACTATTTAAATAAAAAATACAAAAAATGCAGTTAAAAGTAATAATATATAATACTTAAGTAATATTCAACGATTCGCCTCATCTATGTACAACTTGACAGAATACGGGTAAACGAACTTAACGTGTCTGTATTTAAAGAATTATCCCCGTACTTTTGAGGAGTTTTGCCTTCCAGCATCAGCTCTACAACATAAAATGCTGACTGCTAGATGCAAATATCTGAGTAGCTTTAGGTAATATACGAAAAACAATACAGAAGCATTCAAAGCGTTACCCTTAATTTCTCTAGGATTCCATCGTCAGATCATGACCTGATGAGCATGGGACCACATGACAAGTATACTCTTTCAGACAAATAAGAATTTCCCAAATCGGTGCAGGTTTTTTTGAAGTCAGTTATTTTTTTTTTACAATTATGCAGCAATCGACCTTCTTGTTCACTTCATGGTAAGTCTCTTAACAACACTATGATTATAAGAAGCCTCCTTGGTTAGAATTAGTTTGTTGCCAATATATGTTTTTTTAAATCTGTCTTAGGCAGTATGATTATAAATAAATAAAAAAATATAAAAAAAAAAAATAGTTATTTATGGTACAAGTGAGAAAAAGTTTATATTTCTGTTGTGAGTGCCAATTTTAAATCTTGAGCTTGCGAAGTAGTCTTGAATTAAATCACGAGCGTAGCGAGTGATTCTAATAAAGACTACTTCGCAAGTGAGAGATTTAAGAGGTCACGAACTGGAAATAAAATTTTTCTTACGCGTTACATACAAAACTTTTCACCTCTTCCAGTGAGAAAATATTAAGATTTAAATAAACTCGTACTCGATTGCTTAACTTTGGATAATTCTATGTAATACGACAGTAGAGAATACGGATTCAGAATGCGTTTTAGTGCCTTCTGAAAGTCGCCACTTTTTAAATATGTCGTATGCTTTGAAATACTTTTCACGTGATTTTTCTGGTAAAAAGCAAACTTCTGTGTACTAGCTTCTAACTTGCTTCTACTAGCAAGTTGTTTCAACTATTCTGAAGTTCCACAAAGTTCTTTATCACTTGATTCACACATTCATTTTTTTGTTAAAAAATTGCAGTCAACAATTAAACATAAACTGAAAAGAATTTAAAGTTCCCTGCGATGAATGACACTGACACAGACACACTTTTTTTTTTTAAGAATGCGTTTGGAAATTCGTTCCTTAACATTTATGTATGGAGTCTAATATTAAATACTTATTTTTTTTTTAATGTAATGGCTAATCACGAATATAAAAACATTAAAATACTAAATAAGCGTGTATTAATATTATTTAAAATAATTAAAACGTATCGTTTGTAGTTTTTAAATAAAATTGATGTCAAACAACAAAACAGCCACCATGAAGGTTATAACCTACATGGTGGCTGTTTTGTTTTGATTAGCGCCTATTCATTGGAAGGATTTAGTGTTTCGAAATTTAAATCACTTTGCCTCACTAGTGAGTAATAAGCGATATTACTCACTGAATTCTCGCAAGCAAACGATCTTTTTCGTGCTGGTGTGGTGAAAAAAGCATTTATTGCTGTAGTACAAAATATACCAATATTAAAACAAATATGTAATATTTGTTAATAGGTAATAGGTATAGTTAATAGATATCTATTAACTATACCTATTACCTATTAACAAATACTTCTAAATTAATATCTAGTTTAAAAAATATATATAATTAGTGTGCTTGTGTGAGTGAGTGTGTATTTGGCATTGTCATTGGGACCTTTGGATAGTGTAATTGCTTCTGGCGTTCTATCTAATGTAAAAAATCCAAATCCAAATCCAATCCAATCCTATCGGCAAACGATTGTAGTAATTATACAGCTTGTCTTCCGACAAAGGCCTCCACTAAAGATTTCCATCAAGTCCTGTCTTTTGCTGTACGAGTCCACGTTGGAGCTGCTATTTTCTTGATGTCAATTAATGGTAAGCAGTATGATTAATGCTACCTAAAAAGCAAAAAGATTGCGTCAAAAAAAAAGAGAAGTATAGTTAAGATTAATGGGCTACTGAAGAGCTTGCCGCAAAGCACTGCAGTGAAAGCTGCATTGACCTAGCAATCGTTGCACTTGGTGTACTACGACCAATGCGTCTTCATACTTGTGCTGTAAGCGACCTGCGAGGTCTGCATGTCTGCAGAATCTTTGTGTGCATGAACATGGAGATTTGTCTTGGTCTGGGTTTTTCAATGTGTTATAAGTATTCATTAACAAAAGAAAAGCATATATAATTATGTAATAGTATCAGTTATTCTTGTACCCATAGCACAAACTGTGCTTAAGTTTGGAACTACATGGCGCTGTGTGTATTTTTTTTTTTTACCAAACTGTTTATGTTAAATGATGCCGAAACGGAGTCTCAAAGTTATCAGATCTCATCTAGAGCCAAGATTAACTCTTCACGCCTTAACTTTACAAACTGTCACACATCTGTCAAAATCTGAGGCTTGGCCGTTTTGCTACCGTCACATGAGTGCAAAGTGTTTCTAAACATTTTCATCGTTCACTATTTTTCTGCTAACAACGTTATTCAAGTAACTACGCTGTACTTTGACAGAGGTATACGCTTTGTGAAGTTAGGACATGTTGAGTTAAAAATGGGTTTCAAGAAGATTGCCACAAACTCAGGACTGCAATTAAAGTTGCATTGAACTAGCAATCTTTGTACTTGATAAACTTCGACTGATACGTTTTGATAAATAGATCTTATCTTATACGTTCTGCTAGAACCGCGCCATAACACAAATTTTAAATCGTTTGTGGTGCGCGTCCCCACACACCATCTGGAGACGTTTCTTCAAGAGGATTTCTGGCCGGAGGGAGTCGCGTATCGCCGCTTTCGTGGAAGGTTACACGACACCTCGCAATTGCGCAACACTGCCTCGAATAAAAGTGTTAAAAAGTTTCTAAGTTATAAAATACAGATATGTATGTTAGTTATAAGATATTTATGTATGGGCCCTGATGCCTGAAATAATATATATTTGATTTTAAACAAATATTTTACCTTGAAAGTTGCCGAAACGGAACGGTTTGAACGGCTCGCAGTGTCACAAAGTGGCGGTTGATGGCGATAGTCTCACTCCCTAACACATGGGACCTAAACATAACAAGTGAAGTGTGGGTGTTATTCACGTCTACCGCACCCTTCTGGTAATATAGGCATGATGTTATGCTCAACGATCAAAACTACCAAAGCCCGCTACATCAAAGATCTAAAACCAGGGAAAGTTGGTATAGACTGTAGAGTGGGTGCTTATTGATAGAATACCGTTAACCGAGTCAGTAATCGATGTTTGAATTATCCGAGTTATGATTATGAATGAACCGATACTCTATTTGTCTGTGGTAAGTGTGCGACCTTTTTATAGTTAAGTTGCTTTTAAGCGCGGTATTATCCACAAGGTACCTTGTTAAATATAGCCAATGATACTCAGGAATAATCTACCGTTCCAATGGTGAAGAAACTTTTAAAATCGGTGCAGTAATTTTTGAGTTAAATCGTAACCAACAACAAACTTATCCTCTTTATTATATTAGTTCAGGTTTTGCCTAGTAGTTTTGTTTTTCATTTATTTTGTAATATCTAATAATTTAAATCTTAAATCACATTTAAATTTTTTAAGCTTCTACAACAAACATGGATTTGTATTACTTTTTTTATTTGTTCCATGATTGAAAAAGCGAGCGGTGTTGTTTTTAATTCTATAGTAAAAACAATCCAACTAGACACTAAAGTGCACGGTTGGCGAAGTGGTTAAGCGGTTGTCTCGTCGCTTTCAACTACGCTAGTGTTGTGGGTTCGATCCCCACACGGGACAAATATTTGTGTGATCCGCAAAGATTTGTTCTGACTCTGTGTGTGCTTTGTGAGTGTGAAATGTATGTTTGTGAACACCCCCGCGACACAGAGGTAATCCCTAGAGCGGGCGTCGTTTTTTTTAAAAAAGAGAAAAGAGACCATTGAAATCAGTTAAGGACCTAAACACTAACTGCCTATATCTATAAAATTGAGGAGAAAGCATGGTAATAGATTCTAGATTCTCAGGTCATAAAATGTAACTGCAGTTATGCTGCGGTGTCTAACGGTCCAGGCCAAATTAAAAACAAAATTTCATGCGTTATTTAGGAATATTCAAGTCTGAATAAATTGAAAAATATACAATAATACAGATTCCATTTCGATTTCGTAAAACTATAAGGTATATTTAAAAAAAAATGAATCAATTATTTAGTTTTATTTTTAGAAGCAAATATAATTGATCAAAGATTGATAAGGCCACATAGATAATAAATAATACTATCAATCTCATTTATATATATGTATATATATATATGTTTTACAGTTTAAAATATATTCTAAATTGATAGTAAAATACATTTAAAAATATAAAACAGCTACCATATTTTTCATATTTAAATATAAAAGTAAACTTTTAAAAATGTAAAAAATAGAGTCCCACTGACATCAGATGCAGGGCTGGACTACTTTAAGAGCCTCACAATGCGTGCAACGTGTGTGCAGCTAGCGCGCCCACACGCCCGACGATCGCGCCTAATGTGTACACAGCTACACTCTTCACGGTTTAAGGTTTAAAGAGAGAGAAAAAAAACTAGCATTCCTTAATTCAAAAATTAGCTATATGATTGATTACACAAGTCATTCAATATCCAGTGTGTATTTTTATCACATGTGTTATGGAGACAAAGTAATTTTATTATGAAATCTATGGTAACTGATGATGTGATAATAATGACAAAATTACAGTGCTGCCAATTTAAAATAACGAGTAAATTACACGGTCCAGCTTAAGAAACTGTTATAAATAACGTCAATTATAACGAGTTGGTAATCTTGCTGGTAGCAACAAAGCGTAACTACATGACCGTAACAACGTAATGGTTATCAGCTAGCCAGCAGTTAGGCGAATGGAAACAACATTATTATAAAAAGAATTACTGGTTGTTGAAAAAAAGTTTTTGCTATAGGTTTATACTTTTCATCAACCCGCAAACCATAAATCACTGATATCATCACGAAGCTAAATTAAGTTAAAAATATAATGCCATACAACTAATGCATCTACTTTCTTCTCCCACATTCAAATGATAATACAAATATATACGAGCTCATTATCCTAAACGCGACCCGCCACCTAACGGTGCGATCACCAACTAGACCACAATAAAAAAACTACAAAAGAACAATAGCAACGGCAGCCTGATAAAAGCAAAAAAAAAAGTTGTGTTCCAAATTCAAATAATTTCCCACACGTAACGTTACGCGGGCGGGCATTGAGCACAAGCCGTTATATGCGCGGCAGTGACCTAGTTAGCAACGTTTTCGCCGACATTATGCCAGTGTGTTCGTAACCTTATTGATGTCATCATATACTTCAGTATACATTGCTGTTTATGTCAAAACTTTCTCTTTGATTACCGGTAGTTGAACAGCAATAGGTTGTGCGCAAGAGAAAGATGTGAATGTTTGTAAATGGAACCGGTGGTAATAGTGAAGGGACACAGTCGGTGTAAGTTGCCGCGCTTTCTGATTTTGAATCTCGAAGCGGTTTCAAAGTCACGTCTCTACTTATCTGTTACGTACTATGTGGCAATTTGTATATTATGTCGTTTTATTGGTATTTATTGTCTTCATTTGTTGCGGTTTTGCTGATTTTCGGCGGACAATGACCCGTGACGGATTGGAACAATTCGTTACGCTTTATTTTTAGTTCGTCACTGTGAACAAGAACAATTTAAAAGATTGAAGTCTCTTTCTTATCTTAATTCTGATTGAGCTGAAATTAAATTGCCAATACAGGGTTTATCGAAGGTACTTACTTGAGGAGGATCCTCAAGTAAGTGTGTACACATGTGGGTAATTTGGTTTATAGTTATAACAAAGTAATGGAAAATTAATTTCCCCTGTAAAAAAATGAAATAACTTGTGGTTATTTCATTCTGTGACGTCACAACTTTCCAATAAATAAGTTTCCTGATATGTTTTTTAACCTAATAAAACATATAAGTAACAGTATGCACAAAAACCCAAAAAAATATAAACGATTCTCTAAATATCCGTAAAGTAACGAATAAAATTATAATATTCATTTAATTATATCTGCCAATAAATCTGCAGATACATAAATAATATTGTTAAAATAGTTTATAATTTATATAACCTAATCGAAGCCAAGCGATAGCCTAGTGGCAGACCGTAGGACTGCGAAATCAAAGGTCTCGGGTTCGAACCCACGGCACACACCTCTGTCAATAAATCTTTAAGATTCGTCTTTTCGAAGATATGTGTGTACAAGCTTCCGCCCGCGGCTCCGCCCGCGTGGTATGTCAATTAAAAGTAGCCTATATGTTAATCCAGACTATAAGCTACATGTGTGCAAAATTTCATCGAAATCGACCCGGTAGTTTTGGCGTGAAAGAGTAACAAACATCCATCCATACATCCATACTTACAAACTTTCGCCTTTATAATATTAGTAAAGATTTATCATATAAATTATCGCTCGCTATCGGTGAAGGAAAACATCGCGAGGAAACCTGCATGCCTGAGAGTGCCTAAAAAGTACTCGATTAAATAAAAAAAAAAACCGACTTCAAAAAGTAGGTAAACTAAAAAGCAAAAAATAAACTAACTTCGCACAAAATAATACGTTTTTTCATTTAGTTAAATAGACATTATTAAATAATTATTTTATAATTCTGAAGTCTGTGCCAAGTAAATCGGATAAGAACTAATATTCAGTCAAAAAATAGTTTTTAGAAAGATTGATATTATCTATACAAAGTTATTGTTTACTTGGCACCGACTTCAGAATTATAAAATAATTATTTAATAATTTCTATTTAACTAAATGAAAAAACGTATTATTTTGTGCGAAGTTAGTTTATTTTTTGCTTTTTAGTTTACCTACTTATTGAAGTCGGTTTTTTTTTTGTTAAAAATTATTTTATTTTACTATTTTAAGTGATGGGTAGACCGAGCAAGAATGTTTCTCGAGTGAGGAGACGACGATTACTTGAGACGGAAAACTTATTAATAATAATCCCCGTACTCCTAACCGTTGAGGAGTTGTACCTTCCAGCATCAGCTCAGCAACTTAAAATGCAAATATCCAAGTAGTTTTAGGTAATATACGAAAAACAATATGGAAGCCTTTGAAATTTGAGGGTTACCCATGATTTCTCTAGGATCCCATCATCAAATCATGACCTCATATTATGAATATACATAAGTAATATTCAACCTCTCGCCTCATCTGTGTATAACTTTAAATAATACAGTAAACGGCCTCAAGGAGCCTATATTTAAATAATTATCCCCGTACTCCTAACCGTTGAGGAGTTGTACCTTCCAGCATCAGCTCAGCAACATAAAATGCTGACTACTAGATGCAAATATCCGAGTAACTTTAGATAATATACAAAAAACAATATAGAAGCCTTTTAAATTTGAGGGTTGCCCTCGATTTCTCTAAGATCCCATCATCAGAACGTGACTTGAAAAAAATGGGACCACATGACAAGTATATCCTTTCAAACAAAAATAGAATTTCTCAAATCGGTCCAGGCGTCTTCGAGTAATCGGCGAACAAACATAAAAAAAAAAATACAACCGAATTGAGAACCTCCTCCTTTTTTTGAAGTCGGTTAAAAAGATGAAATGGCAGTAAAGGGTATAAGTGCTCAGAAGACGGTGGAACTTCCTCTCCCAATCTAGTTCACAAAAGCTCTTGTACCTACTTTCCAACTGCGATTATTCAATACTCAAACTGTTAAAAAAGAAAAGACAATATTTTTTTGTGAAAGTTGAGATTGTCCCTTTGTTGGTGGTCTTTGAGGAAATTATAGTTTTTATTAGGTTTATGGGGGATATACTTTTTTTTGTTTTGTGACTTCGATTATAATAATAATATCAGCCCTGTATCTAATACATATGTCCCACTGCAGGGCTCGGGCCTCTTCGCATGATGAGAAGGGTTAGGCTATAGTCCACCTCGCTGACCAAGTGCGGATTGGTAGACTTCAAGCAATTTTTAGCCACCCTCAGGCATGTACGTTTCCCCACAATTTTTTCTTCACCGTTCATTGATATACTCTTATTAATTAAGTCAATAAAGATTATCTTGAATACATTTTGTATAAGGTTGATTTCAGTGCTCTGCCAGTTTATAAATTTGCTTTAATATTACAAGTGCGACCGACGTACGCACCGACGGTCGGTCGAGCTTTGACCGGCTTTACTGACGTCAATATTTACAGTTGTTCATGGACTTTTGTAATCATTAACTATCACTACCAGCAGATGAACCAAAAATTAGCGGTTATATGAATCAAAGCTGTCGAGGGGTTACAGTGACCGAATATTCGGCGCAATTGGGGTATAAAGTGACAGGTTTAGATTGTTTAGTAGATTGTGACGATTTTGTCGACCGGATGGCGGAGTGGGTAGTGTACCTACCTGCCTGCGACGGCGAGGTCGCGGGTTCGATGCCCGCTTAAGACAGGTCTTTCTGTGCATGAACATTCGTTGTATTAAGAAGTAGCTGCTCCCGCGCTTTGACCCGCGTTCAAACTTACTACTTACCCGTGGAGTTTAGCGTTATGTTAAATGTCTTAATACCTTTATTGAGAGTTAGACTATGAAAAACACAAAAAGAATTATCTAAATTCGACCAGATTACCAAACAAACAAACTTACTTTCACACGCGGTTTCATTTGCGTGGTAGGTTAATCGATAGCCTATGTTACGCTTCTACTACTTCTTCTTCTCTCTACTTTCCAACTCCAACTATATACTTCTGATAAAATTCGTTGCAGGTTCCAAGACAATTTTAACTCTCCCTGGGATTGCCCGTGTGTCATGCACGGTGCCTTTCAGTTGGTTACCGCTGTAGATCCTGGCGTCACAGGAGTCACAGTGGTGGGCGTGTGGGTGAGATTATAGCCTATGTTACGCACCTTGTAGTCAGTTTACCTGCATCTAAAATTTTATGAAAAACGGTCCAGCTGTTTAGAAGACTAGGCGATACAAACAGACCGACAGACAGTCAGAAAAGAAAAAAATAAACTGTATTTTAGGCATAGGTATCGTGCAAATAACTATATCAACTGGAAATATCATTGTTATTTTGACATTAAAAACAGACACTTAATTTTATTTATTTATATTGATATGTTAGTTATGTTTTTTGCTATGGCAAATATAAATTAGTCATCATCATCATCATTCAGCCTGGACATAGGCCTCTCCCAATTCGCGCCACAGCACCCGGGCCTGCGCCTTTCGCATCCAGTCCCCTCCAGCGACCTTCTTCAGGTCGTCAGTTCACCTATAAATTAGTATTACACATAAACTCCCTCTAATATTCATAAACCTATAATGAAGTTGTAAATAATAAGCTCATTTGTCATAATCGAAAAAAAAGTAGCGGTAATATGAGTCAACGCGGTCGAGGGGTTACAGTCACCGAATATTCGGGGCAATTGGGGTATAAAGTGACAGGATATGATTGCAATTGTTTGCCACTTCCACTTTGTAACGTTATTATTTAACTGGGTTATGGTAACGAGATCTGATTATGTACTGGTTTTGTTTTTAAATTTTGGCATTTTTATGCTTGCAGGTGCGTTTAAGCGGCTACTCTTCGTTTTCTTTTTTTTTTTTTTAAATGACGACTGATCTAGGCATAACTCTTGTGTCGCGGGGGTATTCACAAACATACACACAAAGCACACCCAGAGTCAAAACAAATATTTGCAGATCACACAAAGATTTGTCCCGTGTGGAACCCACAACACCATAGCATAGCCAACCGTGCACTCCATCACTTCATCTTACTTGCACAAAGATAGTGTGCAAACCGGTTGTTTTGCCGGCTGCATTTTCAATCTTACTTGTGCAAATTGAAATTTACACAAACCGTTTGACTCTGTATAACCGTTACGACAGCAATAGATGTTTAAATGGCGGACGGGACCAACGGCTAAACGTGCTATCCGAAGCACAGAAGAAAACTTGTTATGTTATGGTCAATGAATATGGTTTGATTTGGATCGAACCGCGGTTGGCAGTGCCGGATTTACCTTAGATGGGGCCCCAAGCAACCACCGATTTTCGGGGCCTCCGTTCTAATATCCCCCCCCCTCTAATTTTTTAATAGAAAAACAGCTGTTCAGACGAAGATACTAACACGAGCGATCGAAGCGCCAACTTCGCGCGCGAAATACAGTTTCGAACTAATTTCAAATCATTTGAAAGCAAGGAATAATGAAAAATGTCAATGTCATTTTATTTTTTTCAAAAACAATTAAATTTTTATTATGGTTTAAAAAATTTCAATTTTCGGGGCCCCTGTCTAAGCGGGGCCTCAAGCAATTGCTTCCTATGCTTTCTGGTAAATCTGCCTGGCTTCAACTTCGCCACGACTGCCTACAACTCCGCTCTCAACCAATGCCACTCAGAAATACTGACATTTGTGGACTGAGCTTCCAGCAATCTTCCTCATTGAAAGCTCTATCATTAAGAAGAAGAAAACCCACCACCAATCAACAAAAAAGTTCTAAAAAACAAACCTTCTTCTTCTCAGTTCTTATCTTTATTACTGAAGGTCGTATCTAGCTAAAAGTGTTGATGCACTATGTTTCGCCACGTATTCCTGTCCTCGGCCGTCTTTAAAGCCTTGGTTATTGATAGGCCAGTGAGCGATTTAATTAGGTCTGACCAGCGGGTAGGTGAGCGACCGCGTGATCTTCTGCCGTCGACCTGGCCAACTACCATCAGCTTCTCTAGGCTGTCAGGGTTTCTACGAGCGTTTTGTCCAAAGTATTTGAGGATGCCCACCACCAATCAACAAAAAGGTTCTAAAAAAACAAACCTAATTTGCCTAATAAAGCCTAACAGCCATCGATATAATCGATGCTAACAGCCCACAAACCACAAAATAGGTACTCAGGAAAGCGCAGTTACGCGTCAATAAGTACACACGCCTACTGATCAACTTATACATTTCCAGTTTAAGATGGTATTGCGTTGTACACGCTTCTTGTGCAATGCGAGACCAGCTTAAATTGGAAATGTATAGGTTGATCGGTAGGCGTGTGTACATGCAATACAGTTACATGAAATGAGTCAACTTGTACTGATATTTGGCACATTGTTGTGCCTACGCAGTGTAGGGTTACCATCAGATTTGGTAACGATGGATGTTAGGGTCGGACTGGTGACAAGTTTGCTAAAGAAAACTGACAAAGGTGACTTGTGAATGAACTTCTAGAATTTTATGTCATGTATGAGATGAGTTTGCTTTCAAGCACAATAAATCGAACATTTAGTGCCTTTTGGTGCTTGCAAGTGGGGTTAATTGATCTATCGGTAATAATCGATTAGAGGATCAATCGATGGATGTCATCCGATGCTTATCAATCGGACTATTTCCTTCTTGACTAATGCTAAAGCAGTTGGGTAAAGGCTTCACCAAAGCCAGTAAGTACCTAAATATTTTATAATTTTCTTTGGACTAACTGGTGAATTTATGTGTGTGTTATCGGTCTGAAAAAAAAATAGTTTTTATCCAGCTTATGACGTAATAACAACGTCAAATAGTCTTACTAAAAAACAGTTAGTAGTAAAAGTTAACTTAGTGGTTATAGCGGCTGTCCGGTATGCAGAGGCCGCAGGTTCAAATCCTGCTCCCATAATTTTTTTAACTGTTTCTTAGTATAATTTGCTAAACCATAGCTAATTTCTATAAAAATAATCGAATAATAATAGTTTTACTGTCCAAAGATAATTATAAAATCATGGTTCACCACGCATAGATTACTATCGTGAAGTAATGAGACTGTATTAGTAATCCTACGCGTTTGCATAATTATGGTGAGCTAGCATAGATTTCTTGTTCATACGTATCGTTATACAGAAGTAACTATCTATCATTTAATATGTGAGTAATACGGATGTTCGGCGATTTCAATGGTATCATTTGTCCTGAAAAATATACTACACTAGCTGACCCGACAGACGTTGTCCTGTCTTAACTATAATATTGCTATATATATTGAGTGTAAAATAAATAAATAAACTATGAATACATCCTCTTTGACTATATTTGCAGCACGCATTCTGTCAATGTTATGTTATGGCACGTAGCGGGCGCTCTCAATAGGAAAAAAATCCCCCGATTTTGTAACATTATTTATAGGTGCTCCGCTCCTATTGGTCTTAGCGTAATGATATATAGCCTATAGCCTTCCTCAATAAATGGGCTATCTAATACTGATTTCTTTTTAAATCGGACTAGTAGTGCCTGAGATTAGCGCGTTTAAGCAAACAAACAAACAAACTCTTCAGCTTTATAATATTAGTATAGATATGATTTTTAGTACGTCTAATTTTCCATGGTCTTTGATGAAATTGTTAAATGTCATGTTTATATTATGTTGTTGAAGTAAATGTTAACACATATCATGACATAGAGGTGAGGCAGAGGTGTACAGTGGGCCAAGCAATTAGGTATGCAGGGCAAAAACTTCTACGCCATAGTGCAAACTGACTGCAATAGATATGTATGTGTGAATTACATATGTAATAAGTATAATACACCCACTATTTAGATATGAAACTCACTTATCTATAACTGGTGTAGTAAGTCTTTACTATGACTTAGAAGTTTTTGCCCTGCATAGCTAACTCGTTGGCCCACTGTACATCATATTCATACACATATTCTTACTAATTCTAAGATAATAAGAAGTCTATCCTGTCGAGCCACTGATACCTCAGCAAGAAAAACTACCTTCGGGCAGCGATTTACCCTGGCTACAATGGAAGGTCTTAAACAGGCTCCGTACCCAAGTTGGCCGCTGCCAGGAAAACTCAGCGAGGTGGGGTTATGCAGACTTCACCGATTGTGAATGCGGTGTCAGTCCCCAAACGATGGCTCACCTTACATGCCCTTTATGTCCCACCACCTGTACCATAGACGACTTGTGGGGCGCCACCGATAATGCCGTTCATGTGACAAATTTTTGGTCAAACAAAATTTAAATATTTATGCATTAAAAATTAAATTTAAAAATAATGCAATTTTATCCATGTGTTTTTCCATTGATACGCAAAGAAGAAGATAAGATAATTCAGATTTTTTTGGCAATTTTTCTTAGAACTTGTTATTAGTATGTAGTAGTAATGTTTTCTAAAATGTGTTATGCTATCCGAGCCTCTTTATGTCATCAAAATGTTTCAAAAGGTTTCCATCCATTTTTCCATAACTTGTAGGAAATGTAGGCTGAGCGTTCTCTTTAAACTGTAATTAAAATAATAAAATTGATAGTAAATATTCATGAGTAGCCAATGACCATAACAAATGTCAAAGAACCAATTTAAATCTGACGCTTAATCTACTATACATATTATAACAAACGTCAAACTTTTAGGTGGTTCGCGAGATCAAGATATACCTTAAGCGTGAATCCTACATGAGTGACTGAGACAGTGCATCTTACGACCCACCAACTTATTTAGTTACTGCTATACCAACTTTACGATGAAAACAGGTTAACCAACATCTAACCTTATTATGTCAAAATTCAAATCCCAACCACCGTTGACGACGATTAATCAAGCAAACGCACTTTCTTGCACAGCCGGCGCGCGGCGTTCGAAACTTTCAAGTTTAGAACGCGATATAATAAAACTTATTGCTTATAAAATCATAGTAAACTACTAATTAAAACTAACTCGGGAAATGTGAGAGTTGTGAAAATGAAAGATAAAACAAGACCATAAATTAAAAGTCTAGAGTAATGTTTTTGAATATGGTAAAGCTTTTGTGTAAGACCTTTCAACTGAAATACTATTAACTTGAGTTCATCCTTCTATCAAATTGTAATTTAGAGGAAGTATTTCTATTTGGTGGTGATGCTAGTTGGTTTTAAACATATCTAGCACAGGAGTCAATACAATGGCATGACAGTTATTCAATGCATAGATGCGTCAACATATTTTGTCCAATGTTCATGGGCCGTAGTCATCATTTACCATCAGGCACACTAAAAGATTGCGTGCCACATTCGTTTGAAAAAAAACCTATGACAATAATTTTGGCAAATTTCAGGTCATTAACCTAGGTCGTTGGTCTGATTTATCTTGTTTTTCCTAGAAGCTTTAAGCACTAATGACGCAGATAAAAATCAAGTAGTAATTATGCTAATGAATAATAACTATCTGATCTTTAATTCATGTCATTTTAAGTGGACGTTTATGTCTTCAAAAACAGCGGATAAAGAGTGGTTTTGAAAAGAGCCGTATAATTATATTTGCGAGTGATGGATTAATCTTATTTAATGTTTACTAGACGTTTATTGGAATGACTAAAAGCTTGATAAATCCTGTAAATATAGTAATAAACTTAAGGCAAACTGCTTTCTTTCAATTTATTTGGTCACAAAATGTGATAATCCAATGGTTATAATGTAATTTAAAGCGACCGTGGCGCAATGGATAAGGCGTCGGACTTACGATCGAGAGGTCGTGGGATTTAATCCTGACTATTACATTACGGACGTGAAACAGGCGTACAAGTAATTACAAATTACTTAGTTCATTCTGAAAATTACTAGTAAGGCTTAAATTAAAAAATAAATTGTTTATCACAGATATTAATAATACAGTTAACATAGAGTTTGCATATTATCAAATTGTTGAGTTTAAAGTAGACAGGCACTGATAAATAAAATTTAAAAAGAAAATACCACATCGTCATTGGCAATAGAAGAAAGAAAGTACCAAATCCAATTTTTTTCCTTGCATTTACTAAATGTTACCAATTTTAATAGCAATAAACTCTACTCCTGTGTATATTATCTTCTTCGGTATCCGCATTTTCCTTTATCTAAACCGTAACTTAGCTTAAATACCATTGAACAACTTGTATAGCTCCGCCGGCCGCCATTCGAGATCCGTTGGCAACTGGAGCGCGTTTTTGGGACACAGCATACTTACAGAAGAAAGTTTATGTTTTGAACGCACGGCGCTATGCGTCACCGGTCAAGTTCAGTGTCTATGGTTTGTAGAAAGGAGTTTTGCAAGTTCTATATTAAGTTTGGAAGGTTGGTAGTTTGATTATATGAATTTAGTGGTGTTAAGTAATTTTTGGTGAATACCGTTTGAATATTCGGTAATTTCTTTTTGAAAATTTGGGTTATGCTGTTGTTGAATATTTTTTCTGGCTAGAACTCAGAAAAATTACAGATTATCAGTTGTTTTTATATTTAATACTAAATATTAAGTAGTAAGTAGTCGATATCGAGGTATATCAGTCGATTTTAATTGTTTGGTAACCACTTTGTAAGTTGGTGAAAGTCAGTGAAAATCCTTTAATTGTAAAGATTTATTTTTATAAATAAAAAAGGAACAATATTCCTATTAACCTAAAATAAATGACTACATCTAAAAATATGTACAGACCTAGTCTAAAAGACCGCTTTAATTGTTAAATATAAATACTTTGAATATAATCTATAGAAAGCAGATTGAATCATTAGGTTAGTCTTAATCAAAAGCATTATGATTCATAAAATAATAACAATTTAATCATTTATGTAATTAATTAAGGCATATTAATATTTTCATAATATTATGTTTTTAACAATGATATTATAGAACTATAGATATGTTACGTTCATAGAAATTACGATTTAAATCCGTTCCGAGCTATTCCAAATTGCACACATTGACAAATGTCCGCAGCGCACGCATCCTTATCGCTCTAACGTCAAAACAATATCGCTTTCTCTTTCTTAACTTGAACATGGCGCATGGCGTCTGGCACGTGACTGCGCTCGACGCAGGCCACACGCAAACTAAACACAAGACGTCCCAATTGGGACGTATTTGAGTATTCACAGCGCGAGCGCTTATAACATATCTGCTTTTGTTTTTATATAATATCATTGGTTTTTAAGTTATATTATTTGATAAGTATATTTAAGATTATAATCACATTGATGCAATAAAAATAATCACTACATGATACAGATAATTAATGCTTAAACGGCGTTGAAATTATAAATAGCTTGATAACTCTATTCACTGACAGATTTATCAACATTTTCTTTCAGCTGCCAGCAATCAATCGTTAAGAAAAATTTCGTTGACAAAGCAAATTATACGGGAACAAGACATCGATTCATCATTACTCGTACTTTTAATGACGATTAACGAGCTAATTATCGATGAATCAAAGGAGAAAACTACAGCACGTGTTACCGATCAAACGCAGGGGAAATGCAATTTTCTTATGCAACTATCTCTAATGCGATGCAACCGAAGTATAAAACCAACGTTTCTAATATTACACACATGCATTTTAGCTTGCTTTCTTCGGCATACTCTCGAGTAAAATGGTCGCCGGCAAAAAATCTAGTGCTTTCTTTTTCAATGTCGAGTAAAGAGCAGGATGGAAGAAGGATTGCCGAAGGTTAGAAGCAGACGGATGTATATTATGTATTGCGCGTAAATGTCACTATTGACGTTTGAATTTCAAACCGCACCAAACGTCAAACTTAACGTCAAATGAATTTGACGTTTGCTCGCTTGACATAAGGTTTTATTTTAGTGAGGGAGATAGATTGAAGTGTTGTGCCGTTTTGGAGTCGCGTTTGACGATTCGCGTGCGCCTATATGTGGGACAATCGAAAGCCTTTCTCCGCTCGGCTGTTAGGTATTTTATTCCGTTAGTTTTTTTGTGGCCGCCATTACACCAATATGGCGGGTGGCATCATTTTTTCGCTTTGTCACGTTAGATCATTCTTGTTAGACGTTCGAAAGCTGTGTTCTGTTTCTTTGAAACAGACTCGCATAACTGTACACTCGGAGGAGAAATGACGTAATTGGCAGTCGATGTTTTTTTATTGCGACTCATGTTTGCGTTCCCATTTATAATAATTTGAATTTACGAAACATACAATTTTCCCACTTAAGTAATGCAGAATTTTTATTTTGGCGAGGTTATTATTGTAATTATCATGAGTAGCATCTGCAAGATATTATTAAGACATACAAACAGTTTTTGCAGTTGTATAAGAACACAAACAATACTTTTAAAGTCGGTTCTTACTCTTAGCTATTGAAATTTAAACCGTATTAATAGTATTTATATTTTACTTTGTTATTTTATAAATATTCGAATTAAATCGAATCAATTAAATACTGAATAAAAAATATGATTACTTACTCGAAACAATACACGCCTTATTTAAACTTTAAAAAATAAATTTAAGAATTGTAATTTTTAATCAACCTTCTATTTTCAAAATAATCGCACGGACATTCACCTCATTCAGGCTCACCTGTCAAATCTGTGTCATAGATATCTAGCTTTTATCTTCACATCCGTCGGTTGCACTGGAAACGTTCTATACAGCCAGCATGTAATTGCATAATTTGCATAGGCGGTGCATCGCGTCGCCACTTTCTCCTGCTAACGGGACTTGGAACTGGGACATCCGCCGCATTCATTTGTTGTTCCCACTGCCTTCAAATGTTGAATGTTGTTTGTATTTCGAATTGAGAACATGGCACATGATTTTATTTTGTTATGTTCGTATACATTATTGAAATTAATGTGCTAAAATTAAAAGGGGCAAATTTTATCAGAAAAGTTCAGTTGTATATTTTTGCAAGTTTGTTAAAATAGTATTTCTATAAACAAGTTATATTGACAAGTGTAATAATTTAATTGGTTTTAGCTTCGTAAAACATATAAATATAAAATAATATTATAATATAGTGTCTCAGATATTAAGCTCACCTTTCTTTTATTTGTAAATATTTTTTTTCTTTTTTTAATAAATAAAATAGAAGAAAAATTTGTTGTGTATTTTATTCATTATAAAAGGATTAACTAATAACCTTCTTCGCCTTAACTTTACTTTATATCACACTATAATATTATGCTTATTATTGAATAAATTCAATTAATTAACTTAACTTTAGAATAATATATGGCCTAATAAATATTTATTAACTTACCTTACTACTATATACCTCAAAATAATACTCAAAATAGTATTTTTTGTGAAATAAAAAAAAATATAAATGTTATCGAGTGCGTAATTAAAAACAAACAAGTAAAAGCATTATGACAGTTGACTAATAAAGAAAGTGCCCTAAAATTGCCTAAGTTATAAAATTTTACGGTTACGAACGCGTCCGTAATGTTTGGTAATAGCAAGACTTATTATTAGAAAAGAGGGGCTTTTCTCTTCTCTGTTCAATGTTAAATAGAAAGTTCGAGTTTTCCATGGAACACCTATTTAACCGACTTCAAAAAAAGGAAGTTCTGTATTCAACCCGTACGTATCGTTTTAACTTTGTATGTTTACGATATTTATGCTATTAATAATATATAGATAATTTTTGGTATTTTACATTGGAAGGCTTTTATAATTATATAATTTATCAGTATTTGATGAAGAATTTCAGAGATAGGCAATGAATCTCTTCAAAAACGAACAGCTGATGAACCGTGTTTTTGCAATCGTGTATCTATGTTTTTTTTAAATACCACAAAACATAATATCATGCCTGAGTGCCTTGAAGTGTTAGCAAATGTATCGCGTACATCTTTATACAAAACCTTTGTTGATTTACTATATTTTTTATCAGCAAATCAAATCAATTACTACAGTCGTACACCTGCTAACCACTAAAAAGACATTTTTCTTTATATAAAATTAAACCAACTTCCAAAGCTAAAAAGAATCTAAATAACGCCAAAAATAGATTTTCTCTCTAGGAGCACCGACATCAAAAACTATAAGTTTTTTTTTAACATGTAGAATTTTCTAGTAGCTTTTATTAACAGCATTCAATTAAACTGTAGAAAAAGCCTTGTCAAAACTCATTAGCACATGAGACTGGCAACTTTTGTCTATTCTTTAATTCACTTTTTTTCAGACTCTCATTTCAAATAAAGAATCTGCCAAGTCAAGAAACTAGACCACCAAATTCAAAAGACTTCTTATCAGTTCACGGCCAGACTCACGAGAAGTGTGTCAGACGAGTGGTGAAAGTCAGCGAAAGGTGACCACAATCGGGTCAGTTACTAGCATTACGTGTGTTCGGTGTGACACTTTCTTCGACGCCATTTTGTTTTAACTTTTTTGAATTTAGAACACCGTGATTAATGACTGTCACAGCTATTATGGGTTGTTTAGGTTTTAATGTTTTTTGCAGCTGTTAATTTAGTTTAATTGTGTAGAACTATTAAGGAAAGCATTGATCTTTCAAATCAGTATAATTTCGTTTATATTATTGGTACCGATCACCTGTCGATGTTTTGGATTTAGTGATGATTTATGATAAAAGCGATAAAAAATAACAGAAAACTTTTGACTTTCATCCGCCATCTTCAAAAAAATTGGGTCTGCACTATTCTTATTAAAGTTAAATCCTTTAGTAAAATTATTGGAGATTAACTTTTTTAAAAGACATTAAAAAAGATATTCATTCATATTAAACATATTCCTTTGCCAGGTATTCTCAGTATAATAATAATATGATAAGTCTTCCAACTCCCTATTAATTTTATTATAATCAACAATCATAGTCTTTTACGCTGTTAAGCAAAACACTACTTAACCAGAAACCTAATTATTCACGAATAATTTATGAACATTACGTGTATTGTGCTCACATTATAACACTTTCTTTGAATAAAAAATTGGCGCGAATTACTATGACCGCCATGTTAGTATTTGGCGCCATGACCAAACTTTTGATGATATAAAAACTTTTATTGATGTAATGGGTCAATGATTTTATCAGTTTGCGGTGAATGTGGTAGGAAGAAGACGGTAGGATATTTAATTATTACAAAATCGTTAATCAATACAAAATATAAAATTGATGAGTATGTTTGTAAGGACAAAATTAAATTAAATAAGCTAAAACTGTTGTTACAATTCACGACGACATAATCCATAAAAAACATTCTTTTTCTCTTTTATTTGGACATCAAGTGGATTGCAAGAAACATAATATTTATGTTTAATAAAAAAATAATCATTATCATTAACCGTAAGATGACCAAATAAAAACTACTTTATTGATCAAGCTGAAAAGATCTCACCAGCTCTTTTCAAGTACCTTGTTTTTAAGAAAAATAGAAAGAAAATATTAATTTATTGGAACACGATCCAAATTTGTACATCATTGCAAACTATTGTAATACTTGCGGTATAAAAAATTAAAAATAAACTTTTTTCGAACTTGATACCTACAAAAACTTATTTCTGCTCGTAACTACATATCAAACTCAAGAAATTAACGTCTTATCACACGACTGCCTTGTCTAGCACAAAAAGCTTAATAAGTATTCTGTATTACCTTCGATAAATACTATTTAATAGTTAGATAAGATAAATAGTATAACTTCATTATTAACCTATGTCATAAAATATCGCCCCCATCACTCATACAAACAACAATACGTTGTAAACCATCACAAAGAGATGCCAACATTATAAAACTAAACTGTATCAAAAAGCCGTTAAATAATCTATAAACCCATTTAAAATAGGAACAGTAAGTCACATCACTATGGCGTGATAACCGATCATCATTCAACGAAGAACCGTTATAAAAATCACGCAAATATGCACTTTATTGCAACGGGATAAGGCAGATGAAGCTGTGTGAATTAATAGATTTGCTGATGGTTATGACGTTAGGTTGGTAGTCCAGTCGTGATAAAGCGATAAAGCTATGAACCTTGTTTTGTGTCTTTAAATCTATGATGTATGATAAGTAAATTTTTTTGGGGTTGTAAGACCGAATTAGATTTGCACGATGATCGATGCGATTTATATTCAGGTCTGAGATTTCAATTATTCAATATGCACACTTTTGGATCGACCCCAAAAAAAAAAAATTGAGGTTCTCAATTCGAATTTACCTTTTTTATGATTTGAAATAGGATTCCTTTTATCTTAAAGAGTATGAGTATGAGTGGGAGTACGCGGATAATTAATTAAATATTGTCCGTTTACTTTGTTTTCTTTTAAGTTGCGGCAAGATGTTGAATATAACGTGAGTAATTTTTAATTTTCAGTGCACTTTTTGAAATTGTAGTCGGTTTTTTTTGTAAAATAATATGTTATTGTACTAGATGCTTGGAATCAATATTTTTAAAAACGTGGGTATTTTACAACACAACAAATTTAAGCTTATATTTCTAAAATTATAAGGAATTGTATTGAAGCCAACAAGATAACGAAAAAAGTAAGTAAATACAAATCCCACTAATATAACTTCTATACTTATTAAATTGATCTTTAAATGTCAGATTCAAATCATCTATCAATCAAATAAAAATATCCCGATTATATTAACCATTAAATAGGTTTAGACCCATTTATATTTTCCATCTCGTATCTTTGTGTGCGCACACGCACAATGCGATCGTGAGAAGGCTCGCGCGGGAAGCATTCTATACTTTTCCCACTTTTCTTTCTACCACTTTCTTCGCCATGGCCCACTGGAAACCGATATACATTATGAAAGATGTTCTCATCATTTACACAACTATGTCACTGTTGGCTAATATTGACGCGGTAGAGCTTTTGATGTCCATCACCAAACTACCAGTGATTTATACAGGGTGTATATGACATCGTGATGAAGTCACTAATCAGTGATTCAGTACATGATTCTGAGACACTGGATGCAAAAATAATTTTCCAAAAAAAACCGACTACAATTACAAATTTTAGACTTATATGGTTTTCTCATGGGTGCAATTGTCATAACTGGACCAAATTGAAATTGGACCACATGGGAAGGTCTCAAATTAAAAAGAATCATTAAAATCGCTTCGCCCAGTCGAAAGTAATGAGGTAACAAACATAAAAAAAGGAAAAGAATTGAACTATATAGAACCTACTCCTTTTTTGAAGTCGGTTAAGAAACACCGTTAGCGGCTTTGTCACTATGTCATTTCTTCTTCTTGGTCATCATGCTCCTGGTTGGCCAGCAGACTAGATCCGTCTCACGAGGTCTCGCCATCTCTACCTGATGCTGGTCAATCGAGTGCATTCGTGCACAGGGGCGCCCACCACCTCCTTCACCTGATCCATCCATCGCATTGAGCCCCGTGGCCTTGTGCCTATGACTTCTTCTTGCACTACAAGACGTTCTATAGACTCGTGTTCACGCCGGCTAACATGTCCATAGACAAGAAGAATACGACTGCGAACCAGGGCGGATTGACGACGTCATTTACACCCTGTATTATCTCCTCCTATGATTTCATCTCGCATCAAAGCTCTAGACATAAAGCATCTACTTATTCTTATTGTTATATTTACTATTATCTTATTTCAACCTCCAATTGATTATTTTTATAGCATTTAGCTTTGCTTAGCAAATTATACTAAGAAACAGTTGAAAAAGATATGGGACCGGCAGGATTTGAACCTGCGACCTTACAGCACACCGGGCAGCCGCTTTAGCCATCCAGCTACGGTCGCCTCTTACCAGAACCTTAAATTTTTCAACTGTATGATACGTCATTTCGTGACGATCTTTTTCAACTATTTCTTAGTATATCTTATTGTTAATTTATGTCTGCCTTTGTGCAGATTTTCATGCATTTTCCTTCAAAATTGACTAAGTTCCCATATAAACTTGCATCAAATTACCTGACAATTTAAGCCTCGATCACGACAAATTCTCTTTACATCTAGCATTTTCAGCGAGAAAATTCTGAACATACTTCAACAGATTTAGTTTGAATTATTCATAGTCTAACATATCTTCACGCTTCGCTTCCTAAGAGACAGGGAAACTGTGTGATTATTTCGTTATCGAAATACTATTCATAACATTTTTTTTTTATTTTTTTTTATAATAGTTAATTACAACGGCTTAGAGCCAATTACAATAATTAACTTAATTATATAGGACATGTTATCAATAAATATAAATATTTTATAAAAGTAACAAATAGAAACAAATTAAACAAAAACAATTATTATAATTGAAAATCAAAACAAACATTAATATAGTACCGTACTTTGCCTCTCATACATACTCTCACAAAACACCAGATATACTTGTAAAATTACCTTCCATTCGTCCACAAACACATCACGTTCATCACAACAAGGTAAAAAGTATGTCCAACTGCGTATACTAAAATGTTCCCAAGCCTTTTCTTCAACTCCATTGAATTCTAGTTTTATTCTAGACTAGCTGATCCGGCGAACTTCGTACCGCCTTAGCGTAAATTTGATGCACTACTTTGTTTTGTATAGCTGACCTATCTTATGTATGCGTACCTATTCAATTTGAACTGGTATCTATAATATCCTCCATATAAAAATGAATACCTATTTCCCTGGTCTCGTCATACCTGAGAAGGAATATAATTAAAAACAAAATTTATATTTTCAAAACTCTGTGGTGTCATAGATCACCACAGAGTTTTTTGTTTTTAATTGAATGACGTTGACATTCGTAACGCGCTTTTTTTAAAATATGCAAAATTAAATGTATATTTTTCAATCTTTCTGAGAGATTTTCTAAATATTTTTTTCCGTAAGAACCTTGTACAGAGTATTAGAAAACTACAAAAAAAATCTGCCAAATCGGTCAAGCCGTTTTCATGCTATGTCGTGACAACGGAAAACGGGTTTCATTTTTATATTATATAGATTAGTCTTTCAAACTAGAAATTTGATATATTTGATGTCTTTAAAAAATTAGACAACGGGTCGAAATCGCGTAATTATTATAAAGGTAAAAAAATCCTATGCTCGACGTTTCGAATCCAGGAATGATGCAGGTCATTTCGAAACGTCGAGCATAGGTATTTTTTTAGGTAAATATCACTTACCATGAGGTATACTACATATCCGTTTGCTACATACGTATAACATCCTAACATAACATCACGCCTATATTACTCAGAAGGGTGTGGCAGAGGTGTACAGCACCTACATTTCACCTGTTATGTTTAGGTCCCATGGGATAGGGGGTGGGACGATTGCCATCCACCAGGCAATTCTAACTTCCTGCTGCTTTTGTGAATTTCCTGACGAAAAGTTCACGAATAACACTTTGTCCGACCCGGGCATCGAACCCGAGACCTCGCAAACACTAACCACTAGGCCATCGTGGCAGTGACTATACATACTATAGTATAATAAAGAAAAAAACACAAAAATACCTGTTTCTATAAATAATCTCATTTGAATAGATTAACAATATTATTTGTTTAGGAAGTAAAACTAATAATAATATTAAATACTAATATTTGTTAATTAAATCCGTGTCATTAATAAGTACGTACGATAATAGTGACAGAAGTATCAAGTAATAAATAATGAGTTGGGAGAAATGCGAGTAACACATACGTACATAATATCGTACAACACTCTATACGCAGGGCTGGCACTAAAGGTAAAGCCGGATTTATTATAACATAAACATAACATCACGGTCACTTAAAAGGGTATGGCAGAGGTGTCTAACACCGACTCTTCACATATTAGGTATGTTTAGTTTCATCGCCATCCTCCGGCCACAAATTCAACTTCGTGATGCAATTGAGATTGAATTTGTCATACGGTTGAAAAGCTAATTGCTGACTTTATTATAAACACATCAACAATGTCTAGGGATATTACATGAAAGACTTCTTAACTTAAAAACTATTCACTGTATAAAAAAAGTTTGTACATAAAATATTTTCTACTCCACCGTTTCTAACGAAACACTTTTGCCTGACCCGAGAATCGAATCCGAGACCTCGCGGTGAGAGGCATGCGCCAACCACTAACCTATATCCTGACGATCCAATTTTCTTATAGTACTTACCTTTTCTGATGTTGAAATTTTTAATTATAAAAAATAAATAAAAAAATTACTATACTATTGGGTACTAGAATAACTGATACTAATACATATATACTTTTTTATTGTAAATACATACATATTATACATAGTAACACCCAGACTAAGTCAAACCCCCATATTCATGCACACAAAGATTTGTCTTAAGCGGGAATCGAGCCGCGACATCGGCGTCGCAGGCAGGTACACTACCCATTCCGTCTTCCGATCGTCTATAGGTAATAATAATAATATTTTTTTATTATTATTATTCCTCTTTATTTATTTTTTAACTTATCTTATATATTTTTAAATATGATTTATAAAAAATACAAAAAAACATTTAAAAATATAAAAAACTGTGTTATTATTATTATTACATTTAAATTATACACTTTCATTTACACAAACTTAATTGACACCGGTTTCTTGAAGATCGTCTTGATTGCCAGCATAGGCCTCCCCTAGAGCTTGCCACGTCTATAGGTACTAATTACTAAACTTAATTACTGCATTTTGTTTTTGGCAACCCTAGCCAGTACCGTTACGCCTAGAACATAGACGTGCATAGAGGTCGCTTTCGCGCAATCGCGGTCACCTCGTTTAGCTCGATAATGGCGAGCGTTGACCGGAGATTGGTCAATTTCAATGTCAATATTCGATATTTTATTCGTTTTAATGCCGGTTTTGCTGTAGTGTTGCCGGAAGACGGTAATTACTTTATGTTATTAGTTTTCTTTAAATATGAACATACTGTACTATCGTACGACTGAATTGCATTAAAACCTACTTATGTCTACTCTCAAACTGGCTTTTTCCCGCGATTTCCTCCGCGTGGAATTCGATATTTAATTCTTTTAATACTTTTAGTATTAAGTCCGCCTTTGTACATTTAAGTGCATAAAGTTTAAATAAATAAATAAATATTTTATTTCCTTCAAAATTGAGCACCTATTCTCGTACACTTCTAACCCCAAATTTAACCCCTTGCAGAGTGGAATTTCTAAAATATCTATCTTACAGTTCATTTACGTTATGTAAGGAACCTATGTTTCGAATTTCATGCATTGTACCTTAAAATTTACAAACCTCCCATAAATAAGTAAAAAATAATAAATATATCACAACTCACACATAGCCATCTAGTCCCAAACTAAGCAGAGCTTGTACTGTAGGTACTAGAATAACTGATACCAATACATATATACTTTTCTTTTGTGAAAAACATACTTAATATACATAGAAACGCCTAAACTGAGACAAACCCCCATGTTCATGCACACTAAGATTTGTCTTAAGCGGCAATTGAAACCGCGACCTCGGCGTCGCAGGCAGATACACTACCGACTGTGCCATCTGGTCGTATAATTCCAATATAAACTTGGACCTCAAATTTACTCCTTTAGGGACAATATAATATATATATATATATATATATATATATATATATATTTATTTACAGAAAAATATACATATAGGATCTTAAATTAAATTAGCCTGATAACTTAATCTAAACTAAAAATGAAAAAAATGAAAATTTATTTTACAGGCATTAAAAATTAAATAATAAAAAACAAAATCATACCTAACTATTTACAGCTGGAAGAGAAATAGAACTAAAAAAAATTAAAAAGTTATGCGTATATTATTTAAATATAAATATAACACATATACCAGTTTTAAGTTAAACCTTCAGCTACATAACTGTGAAAACCGCATTCGATTCCATGCAGTAGTTTTTTCGAGATGCGCGTTCGAACATACAGATAGACAGACGGACAAAAATTCAAAAAAACTATTTTGGCTTTTACTGATGTTATAAAGACCCTCGTATAAATTTTTCTGAAATGACGACTATGAACAGACATAGCAGATTTTCAATGTTATTATATGAAAAGGAATAGAATATATTAAAGAATAGAATATTTCCCGAATATTTACAAGCGATTTTTGTAAATGTATCTTGTCTATTTTAATGAAATCAACGTATGTAATTGTGCACGATGATTCAATGGCACGCAAGTCTATCGTGTGTCATAATGGGCGATACTGTAGTCTCATCTTCTTTGCATCAGAAAGATTAGCTTCCTTGGGGTAGCGTTATCGCTTGCTTAAACCTCGAGTCGAACCCTGTACCTGCCAATAAAATACGGTACTATAATAATATTTCTTTAAGGCGAAGGCCCGTAACCGCAAGTTCAATAATTTGCGTAAAAACTTGTGTTTAAAATTATCGTTGATTCATAGGTGTATCGTGATTCGTGATGGACATTATTAAATATAACGAATAGACTTGAAGATTATAACGACAGGATATTGTAGATTCTAGATAGATAGATAGATAGAGTAATCTTTATTGTACACCAATATTAACAAAGAAAATATGTTGTAAACAATTGCACTTAATAAATTATGTTGCACAATAGGCGGCCTTATCGCTATGAGCAATTTCTTACAGGCAACCTTAGGATGGACAAGTAAATAAATGAGCAAAGTTACGGGCAGTTGTTGGTGCGTTAATTAAAGACAAAAAAAAATTATATTATGTAATCTAAGATTTAAAAACGTTTGATGGTGGTAGAGCTCTTGTGAACGAGTTCGAAGGCGGCACCACCGTCTCACCTTTAACCTGCCGCCAAATAGTGTCTGCAGTGTTGTGTTACGCTTAAGAGGCTCTTAAATTACTGGCATATGCCAATTAATTAATTTCAATCTGCTTTTGTTGATTGCAAATGTTCATGGGCTGTACTCCATTTACCATCAGGTGGACTATGCGTCCGTTCACTACATACGTTGTATAAGAAAAAACCGAGGATTTTAACAGAACTTCAAAACAGGTGAATGGTGTTGACTTGCCTGAATTTGATCTGTTTAACACAACCCCTAATCAACTGAGACAATCGATTTCTATAAATTGGTTTGGCTGCGCTATAGAAACATAAAAATTTTTACTTTTAATGTTAATTCAATTATTATCTTTACCTTAATTTTTGCACTGTAACATTATAGATACTCTTAACGCTTGTTATATTACATAATTATAAGATTATCTTTGTACTTTTCAAACTCGCAGATATAGCCATAATATGCGAAAACTGTTACATGGTCTTAAGATAGTATTTTAGTTATTAACTTAGTTTATAGAAAGACTGTTTGTTTTCCTAAGAAAATAAAATAAATAAAATAAAAATACTGAGGTGATGGTACTTTCTTTCTGAAATTCGTCCACAAAAGTTTTACCTTGTGTTATTTCAAATTAGCAAGCATAGATTGTTACTAAGTTACGCCAAATCCCAACAAAAATCTTTAAAAAAACAATTAGAAACCTCACATAACCCAGTTCCAGCACGCAACGGTTCGCATTGACATTCAGTGCGGGCGGTGAATGACCTCGCTTTCACTACATCCGATCCACAACCCGCTGCTTTCCTGTTGCGTAACGTAATAGACGCATGGAAGTTTGCGTGCGCGCATGCATGTGTGGGTGTTGCACTTTTTATTGAATGCTGTTATTGTATATTATTGCACGAATGTTTTTTAGAATTATGTAGTTTGATTGGTGAGTAAGAATTTACGGGTGGAACATGAAAATAATGAAATAAGTATTATACTAGACCCAATTATGTTGGCTTCCTGTTGCGTAATAGATGGAAGTTGGCGTGTTTGCATGTCTTTTTGTCGCATTTTTTTAATAAGCTGAGAATGTAATAGATTTGCACGTAGTTGGGCAGCGCCTATGTACCGTGCCGGCTCGGAATGTTTACAGCGAGAGAACCGCTTACTACTTAGTGCCGCGGTTTTTAAATGAACTACCCTCCACCATCAAATATAAAATTAATGCAACAAGTATAAAATCTAAGCTTAAGTCTTATTTAATAAATAAAATAATAGAGTAAATGCATTCACCTAGCTCTTGTAACTTAAATATTTAAGAAGATAAAATATTGTTATACATAAGTTAATAATAATTATAATGTTTTTTACTTGCAATTTAATAATAATTTGTTAGTAACTGCTGTACTAGATTGCAGATAAAATTGCGCTGTAGGCAAACCTTTTTGGTTTTTTAGCAACGCATTAAGATGTTAATTTATTTAAGATGGCTTTTGTAAATGTAAAAAAAAGGATTAAGTTATAATTCAATATTATTAGTTTAGTTTGATTTTAATAGTATGATAGAAGATGGCTAAAGAAAAGATTGGAAGGCAAACCAATCTACAGCAGATATATGTAGTGGAAATATTTGTTTAGTTAATACATACTGGGTGTGCTTTGTGTGTGTGAAATATATGTTTGTGAACACCCCCGCGACACAGAAGTTATTTCTAGTGCGGGCGATTGCTCTATTTGTATCTAAAGGCCTAGACAGACAAATAGATTTACCATCCAGGCTTAGAGATCACTATACAAAGCTGAAACTTTGTACTGTCTTTCCTTTGCTATGCTCCAATCTACTTATAAAATATAATGAGGATTAATAGCCACTGAATCAAGTTCTTCTTCTTCGTCGTGTCGATGGCTGAGTCAAATTTTATTTTGACTTGCCATCGTGGTGAAAGGATTAGCCAATTCGCTTTGGAGAACTCGCGAATTGCCCAGGGTGCGCCAGACGTAGGGAATCGTTGTGTACGTCACTCGGAAAGGCTCCTTTCATGCACATGAAGCAAGTAATAAGTAAATAAAGTACGTAGTCGTCCTGTTTCTGGCCTATATGTACACCAGGAAGTTTTTGTGATGCAATGTTCAGGATATAAAATTTAAATACCTACTAACAAAAATTGTACAAGAAAAATACGTAATAAAATACTTTGTTCTCTGTACCTTACTAATGCAAACGTTTATAACCGTCTCGAAATGGCATAAATATGCTATAGGGTGCAAACGTGACGTAATGGGAAGAAGGATGACGCAATTAAAAATAAAGTGACGTCAAGGAAGTTTACAAAATCGGTCGCTGTAAGATTAGTCAACATATTGCAAAAGAAGTCACGTTTTACCTGTTTCAAGGTAAATATAGCTCAGTTTGTTTTTTAAAAATGTTTCTTAACATTACAGTTATTACGTTACATGATTCTGTTTTCTGGATGACGTGATCGCAATTCTAAAAGATTACTTGAATTATGTCTGAGGGGCTATATTATGCCCACTGTGTTAGTAATTTCACGATCTAATGCTAATGTTGTGTGTTTGATCCCCACACGGGACAAATCTTAGTGAGATACGCAAAGATTTGTTCTGACTCTGGGTGTGCTTTTCGCGTTAAATGTAAGTTTGTGAACGCCCCGTGACACAGGAGATATTCCTAGTGCGGGCACCGTTTAAAAAAAGATAACTATCTAGAAGAAACTAAATGTTTTTAAACTTTCGCGATTTGAGATCATTTTTCAAAAATTAGACAACGGGTCTGGTTTATTATAGGTAGTGTACAATATCCGCGCTTCACGGAGACGACGCTGAGCTTCACCAGTCGGCTCGTGACCAAGAATGATGCAAGTCATTCGAAACGTCGAGCATAGGTATTTATTTGGAAGAAACTATTTCAAAAATTACTATCTTTTTATGGGATGTTAAAAGAAGGAGATAGTGGTGCTATTCTCAAGCCCGTTCAGAAGAGTTCTACCTTCGTGATACTCGTAGCTCAGAGTAGAAGAGTTCTTACATAACATAACATCATAACTATATTACGCAGAAGGGTGTGGCAGATGTATTTAGCACTCACATTTCACCTGTTATGTTTAGGTCTCATGTAATAGTCCCTTATCTATCACAATCCACCTGGCATAAATCTAACTTCATGCTGCTTTTGAGATCCTTCAACTTGCCCGATCCATATTTCTAACAAGCCAATTCCCAAGCCCAACGCGGCACTTTAATATTAAATAAAATCAATGCATATAGTGGGGTGCATGAAAGGAGCCTCCTCGAGTGACGTACATAACGATTCCCTACGTCCGGCGCACCCTGGGCAATTCGCGACTTCTCAAAAGCGAATTGGCTAATCCTTTCACCACAGTGGCAAGTCAAAATTAAATTTGACTCAGCCATCGACACGACGAAGAAGAAGAATGCATATAGTCCGGCAAGATGACGCATTCAGTCAAAAGATTTGTGGATTAACAGTAGGGCTTGGAAGTGCAAGACTGGCTGTGACTCAGACGCGACGTATCGCACTCTCTTGATAATGCCTAGACGTATAGGCGAAACCGCGGTCGACTAAATAGACCAATATTACGTGAGTAACACCCGTATTTCATCATTTGAATAAGGGCTTTTTATTTTTTTTATTTTTTTATTTTATTTATGAGGGATAAACAAACAATTACAACATTAAGAGTAAATTTAAAAATTTAACAAATTTAACAGTGATTAAATGTGCACTCACAACGTTATCCACAAAATATTAGTGAAAAATTGGTGACATTTTTGCAACTTCAAATTAAATAATAAGAAGAAAAGAAATGCAAACAATAGGCAAAGAATGCGAACACCTCCAGTTATTCCTTAATTTGCTTGATATTTTGTATTAATGTAGTTCTAAATACGTTAGCGCGCATGGCAAATATTTCTAAATCTGTAAAATTATCGTTATAATTTTGACACAAGGGTGCACGAACTCCGGCATTAGTTCTGCAGGGTGGTACAGCAAACAATGGACGTGTGCGCACTTGTCGCCTTATAACAGTTCTAGGAACAATATAGCTTAAACTACTAGTTAACTCAGTGCAGTTATACCTATTACCACAAATATCATAAAGAAGCAGGCTTGGAAGGGTGAGTAGTAATCAGATAGGCTGAAATCCTATAGACGCGGGTTCAAATACCGCTTCAAGTCATAAAATATGTTTGCAAATGTTTTTAGTACTTTGATATTAGTTTAAACCCTCCTATGACTTAAATACACTTCATTTCACAGAACTTTCAGCGCCCTCCATTTTATTATCAAGTGGATAAACCACGAAGGCATTGCGCGTATCTGCCATTGACCTTTGCGGTTCCAATGTTTTCTCTGCAAATGTAAACACTTCACGCGCACGATGGTGAAACTACCACGTAATGGATTGCAAAAGGTTCTTTGTTATCTTTGTGTTAGATTAACTAAGCCAAAACATCTCTTTCTCAGAAACTATTATTGTCTCTCAGAATAATTACAGCAGCTCTGTATTTAATACATGTCCCACTTCTGGGATCAGGCCTCTTCTCATGATGAGAAGGGTTAGGCCATAGTCCACCACGCTGGCCATGTGCGGATTGGTGTCTCAGAATAATAGCTTATACACGAGTATAGTTAAATAATAATATAGCAATAACAGATTTACCACTTACATGTTTAATACAATACAATAATATTTTTTTTAGTACTTAAACTTTTTATATTGAAACTGCGTCGTGAATCAACTCAATAATACAATCAACATAATTTAAAAAAAAAACCGACTTTAATTACAATAATTTTAAACTTATATGGTTTTCTCATGGGTGCCATTGTCAGAACTGGACCAATTAATATGGAACCACACGGGAGGCACCAGCTTTCAAATAAAAGAAGAATCATTAAAATCGCTTCGCCCAGTCGCAAGTTATGAGGTGAGAACTTCCTCCTTTTTTGAAGTAAGTTAAAAATATATTATTAACCCATTTTAAAGGTTTTCTTTTTTACATTTTCTTAGATCTTCATTTCATCTATGTCTGTTTTAGATCCCGAAAGATTCTTTGTACAATCAATGCCACTGAAAATCACAAAATTAATAAGTATCCATAGAATCTAATCTCTAATTAGCCCAAGCAATTCCTGTATTATTATATCATAACACGTTAGGAAGCGAGGAAAGCGCAACGATTACACATACACATATATAAATCGTTGCAATTTCTATTACCGTCACGTGACGCAACGGAGGAAAGCCGAGGAAATGCTCCTTACGTAACGCTCGCGGGCCTTGAACTCTCGGCGGAACTTGGTGGAAGTCGGCGGGTGGTTGCAGGAAGTTTTAATCGTAGGAAAGTAAATTAAATAAATAAAAAATTGAATAACTTTCATTTTCCCTACAGTTATTTATTTATTTATAAGCAGTAAAATTGGAAAATTGCAGATATACTTAATATTAATATTAATTTGCTTAAATTATATGTAATTTTACAAATAATAGGTGTGCATAGCATTCACGTTGTAACTTTAGTTATTGAGAGTACAAAGTTTGACAAACATGCATATTATTATTACTAAACAAAACTAAATTTATAATAAACAAACAAGGCAAGAAAATAAGAAAAAAGGACTAATAAAAATAAAATATTCATAAAACATGCCTTAACCAAATAACAATAATTCCGTCAAACTGCATAGCAGTTTGTTGACAGAAAAAGTTCCATTTTTTTCATCTACATATATATTTTTTACATTTATTAATTATTACTTATTATATATATATATTAACTAATAATTATAAATATTTATTTAGTAATAAATATTTTAACACGTTTTAATAATATCACTCAAAATTCAATAATACTCACTCTAACTATTATTTTTCACATTTTAACAATTTAGTATACATAAATCTATTGTTTCTATTGGTTTATATTAATCCTTATGACTGAAATTATACAAGATAAATACACTTTTAAACAACAACTACGTAGAAAGTTCACAGAAAATCGATCAAAGAAAGTTAGTGTTTCCAGGCGTGTTTTGAACATCGACAGAAAAAGTAGAAACAGCTCCGTCTGTTACAAAGGTGATGTTTTTTTAGAAGAATATTCCAGATGCGTCCCTTAATTAAAGGCTATATTAGCTCTCGTGTAGGAGAGTCCACATTTTCCATGTTTTGTTTAGGTCCCAATTGATAGGGGCTGAATCTATCACTATCCACCGGGCGAAAACCAGCTGATAATTTTCTGTCAGAAATATTTCAAATACCACTTTTGCCCGGTCCCAAAACCTCATAGGCTAACCACTAGACCATTGAGACAGTTAGCAGTAAACAAAAAGTAATATAGTATCTTCTTCTTCGTCGTGTCGATGGCTAGGTCAAATTTTATTGGTCCAATAAGTGGCCACTGTTATGGCGCTCTCGTCGGTGTTCATGAGCGCCTCTCTTGTGCAGGTGGTAGGGCATTTTGGACAGTCAGTAAGGTGGTCAAGGCTTTGACTTGCCATCGTGGTGAAAGGATTAGTCAATTCGCTTTTAAGAACTCGCGAATTGCCCATGGTGCGCCGGACGTAGAGAATTGTTGTGAACGTCACTCGGGGAGGCTCCTTTCATGCACAATATAGTATACAAACTTATTACATATATCCGTGCTGGATTTTATCAATGTTGCAATAACTCATTTACCCAACTCAGGTATCATGCCCAAGACCTCACAAACGTCTATTACTGTCAGTCACGTGACGTAATGGAGAAACGCCGAGGAAATGCAGTAGCTCCTTACGTAACGGAAGAGGGCCTTGAACCCCGCGCGGAACTTGCTGGTACTCGGAATAAACTGATGGAATCAAGGAAGGTTTTCAAGCAGCGATAGCCGAGTTGGAGACCATAGGTACTTGTACTTATTATTCTGTGACCCTATGGCTGCTTAGTCAAAGGTCTCGGGTTCGAACCCACGGCACACTGTCAATAAATCGTTAGGATTCATCTTTTCGGATATATGGTTAGCGTATGCGCTTCTCACCGCAAGGTCCCGGGTTCAGTTCCCAGGTCGGGCAAAGTGTTATTTGTGAAATTGCCGTCTGAAAATTCACAATTGCAGCACGGAGTTGGAATTTTAGCCGGTGGATGGCGATAGACTCACCCCATATCCCATGGTACCTACACTTATAGCTTACTAATACTTGCAGATTACTAGTAAGCTTTTATGTTAAAAAAAAATAATAGTTTAAAAAAACTAAAAAATACGCTTTTAAAGTATATTTTTTGTTCATCACCATTTTCAGCTTATATTAGGAATTATTATTCACTTTTTAGTTAGAAGTACTTTAAAAGCGTGTTTTTTAGTTTTTTTTAAACTATTATTTATTTCTACTTTTTAGTTTGGTTTATTTATAAGAGCTTTTTTTTTTTAATTTAATTTTTTTTTTTTTTATTGAATTATTGCATTGTCATCGATCTTTGACAGGTGTGCAAAATTTTAATGAAATCTGTCCGTTTAAAGTGGGTCAAAATCGAGTCCTAAGGAGTCGGTTACATACATACATACATACATACAGGTGAAGCTAATATAAGCGTGTTAATATTAGGATTTCTAACTGTGTTATCTGAATAGGTAATATCTCGTAGGAGTATAATGAGCTGTACGACTATTACCATTTTATGATACAATAAGGGTCTGACGGTAGTTCTATCAAGCGGTGGCTAATGTGGCCATATAATATGCTACGTAGAAGGCCGAGGAAATGGTCCTTACGTAACGGAAGCGGGCCTTGAACCCGCGCGGAACTCACAACACAAGTATTATAATTTAGTTAGCTAAGTTTTATTTTAATTTTATATTTTTTGTGATTTGATGTTTGTTTTGACGTGTTCAAGCGCCCCCTTGGGGCCCATGGAAATAAATGATTTGATTTGAACAATATACAAAACAAAATAATTAGGTAACCTAAGCTATTGAAAGAACCTTCACACCTGCAGTAGGTACAGTCAGCCAATGAGTTGGGTATGCAGGGCAAAAACTTCTACGCCATAGTAAAAACCACAGATATAGAGATCTATATCTGTGGTAAAAACTGACTGCAATAGATATGCAAGTATGTATTTTATATTTCATAAGTGTAATATACCCACTATTTAGATATATAACTCACTTAGCCATAACTGGGGTCGTAAGTCTTTACTATGACTTAGAAGTTTTTGCCCTGCAAATCCCAACTCATTGTCCGACTGTACATGATAAGTTCTTATCAGCAGGTGTTATGAAAAGTAACAGCTAACCAAAAAGTATTATGTTGCTGATAACATTCAAAAGTGATCATAATGTTATCGAAGAAAGATTGACGAACCATTCGTCAGCTATTTTTTCGTCATCGAATTTGATACTATTTGGTATGTATAGTTTTATAACTTAATAAATATTAAATAGTCTCTCTTAAAGTAGGATAGGTTCGTGAGTGATTTGAAAGATGTAGAAAAAATACTTCAGACAGCTTCTTCTTCTTCTTTCGTATCGATGGCTGTAGTTATATACTATATTTTTTTTTATACTTCAGGCAGCTATAGTCTGCTTATTAAGTACATTTTCGGATTGTTATTTTTCCCACAGCGAACGAACGTGTAGTCCACCTGATGGTAAGTGGAGTATGGACCTATGGACCATGGACATCAACAATCCACAAAAGCAGATTATAGATGCGTCGCTGCAGCTGAGGACTACGGTGTTATGCCTCATGTGCCAGTAATTTCAGGGCCTGATCTAACCACCAAACCGGAACACAGTAATGGAAGCACTACTATTTGGCGGCAGGTTAAAGGTGAGACGGTGGTGCTGCCGCCCTCGAGCTCATTCACAAGAGCTCTACCACCAGTAATTTTCTTGTCGAATTTCATCATTACAATTACATATCATCACGCCTTATTACCCAGAAGGGTGTTGCAAAGGTGTATAGCACTCACATTTCACGTGTTATGTGACCATTCCATTCCAACTCCGTGCTGCTATTCATCATTAACGTTTACTAATATTGTACTGTAGACCAAGGCAATTTAATGGAGATTACTGAACAGAGATTACAGGACCATAATTACAGTGCAGGTGTTTTCTATTTCAGAATCGGACTAAATTATAAAAATAAAACGTTTTTCTTGTAGTTAAAGTCTATGGCATTATTAACTCATTTACTAGGTATAGCCAGAGTAAACACCGAGTAGTTTATTTTCACAGATACGATGAGACCGCAATAAGGGGACCAACAAAAGACGGGGATACGTCGCTGTGACGAACGAATTCAAAAAAAGAATGATCGAAGCTCAAGTCAGGTACATGGAATTAAAATTCAGTAAGTAAGCAGCCCTACCGTGTATCGCGTGATTGCCTTTTGTTATTTTATTAAAGGAGAGGTATCGACCTAGAGTACTGCTTGATAAACGTAGTATACTGTGGTATAGCTCTATCATTGTAAACCGCCAGTTTTCACTATATGCAAAACAAATAGAAAGGCGTATCTTACAAGGTTGGGTTTCCGTTCAAGGTTCGATCACGTAAGATTGCATCATTCTTTTATAATATTATGATAACAATGTTATATTTATATCAAATGCGCATTGAAAGACCAAATATTACGTAAACAGGTATATTTTTGTTAACTAATATTCAATAGTGGAAAGACTTGTTTTTGGTTTGTGCGTTAGGATTTAACTCAAAAACCAAAGAGCCAATTTCAAAAATTTCTTGACCATTATTCCTGAACATCCAAAATTATCTAAAAAAAAAACAAATGCGTTGCTAAATCTGAGAATTACGATTTTATATCTCTTGTGCCAGTAATTTCAGTAAAAAAAAATCAATCAATTTCACAAACAACACGACAACACAATTGGAAAAGAAAAACAAGACATACTAGAAGAATGTAATAAAAAAACAAAAAAATAAAGGACTAAAAAAAAACTTAGATAATTTAGTTATCTCAGTTGTTGTTTTATTTAATATAAAAATTAAAATATTTTAATGGCATGTCACATCAACCAGCTGTCGATCAGCGTCGTGCTATGAAGCGCTTACATTGCTGCCAGATTATTTACAGCGCTGGAGCTTTTGATAGCATATTTTAGGTAAATCAGAGGTGCAGCTGCCTCCTTTGTACCGACTCATTACCACCATTGACTCTAACTAAATGCAAAACAAATAGAAAGCTTACAACTATCTCCACACCACAAATCATTACCACAAGGTTCATTCTCCGTTCAAGGCCCGATCACGTAAGATTGCGTCACGCTTTATAATATTATGATGATGCTTTGTTTATATCTGATATTCGAGGGAACACCAAATATATACCTACAGACAGTATGATTGGTAATACGTTTAACTCTTAAGCAGACATTGAGGAAAAAATATTAACAAGTACGTTGCTTTTTCTTTTATAAGCGATGGTTGCACTGGTAATATCTCCTGTGTCGCGGGGGTGTTCACAAACATACATTTCAGACACACAGCACACCCAGAGTCAGAACAAAATCTTTGCGGATCACACAAAGATTTGTCCCCCACACGGGACAATCGAAATCGAACTCGCTTTAACCACTACGCCAACCGTGCACTCGATAATTAAGAAGAAGGTCTCAAAATTGTTTTTTAGGGAAAATAGATTCAAGAAATATATGCACTCAAGTAGATTGCAGTGGGCGGTAAACGCCATCTTTATACGGATGCTTGACTAAAAGCGAGCTACAGATACAAAAACTTAAAAAAATAAGTCCTCATTCATTTCTTTCGCTAGTAATTCCAGGACCAAACCGAACAGTAGAGCAAGCAATTTTGTTTTCTATAAAGGCTTACTAGTAAATTGCAAACACAAATTACTACTATTTTTGCTAACCCCCTCCAGGTAACCTTAATTCGCTTGTGTTAGGAAGTTCGCGTCTGTGGTGTAAAGGCCAGGATTCGAACCCACGACCTCTCGATCCGATGACCGATGGCTTATCCATCGCGCCACAGCCACTTAATACTAATTGGCTACTATTTGGCTGCAGGTAAAAAAGGAAGACCAAATGTTTAGCTATCATTCCATCCATGTACACTGAATCATACCAGTGGAGTTGATAGTTGGCATTTCCTTCCTAGTACCATCCGACCCCACCAAATCTAATCCTCACCAACCACTCCTTAACCAAGACCATCGACCTCTAAGTACCTCTAGCTTTCTAGTTATCTAAGCTTAAAATAGTAAACAACGGTAGTGAGTTCAAGGCCCTGAGTTACGTAACAATATGACGTCACCGGGTCGACGCTCGCGCAGAACTGCTGCGTGCATATTTTTATTACTGCGCGGGTTTTGGCGGGCATTCGCGTTCGAAATTCGAATTTACTTTTTTAATGAGGTTGATTGTTGATCTTGGATTGCGTCATGATTGCTGTTGTGTATTTTTATCTGTGTTTGGGAAGTAAAGTGACGTAAGCCAAAGACAAAAAGTGAGAAAATCCAAAATATCAAATAATATGCTTGATAAGGTACAACTGGGTTCAACCAACTATTTATGTCATAAAGTTAGTTATGTGATTATTAGTCTATGGTCTTTATTATAGAAATCTCATCCACATCATCTGTGAACTTCACAAGTAGCCGCCCGCCCAAAGGAAGCTTTTGGCGGGCGGTGACTGCCTGCGTACTCAATGAATTAACAAATGCTATGAACTTCGAAATTAACCAAATAAAACAATTGATTTGACATGACGGTATTCCTATTTCAAGATTGTTCACTTAATGTTTATTAAGTAAAAAATCACCACATAATTATTAATTAAAGTTCAAGATGATGCCCCTCTTTCCTACGAATATTGAGTCTAGAGTTAATCAATATAGTCCTTAAACACAGTTCTCTTTTCAAAATACAAAAAAAAAGTTCTATCAGTCTGTCATCCCAATCCTTCCCATCATAATTCAAATTCAAATATCGAGCGTTCTATTTCGCAGTACCGTTTTTCGTCGTAGAAAGTGAGAAAGCAACAATGCCGATTACGTCCAGACATGTCGCGTTACGTCACTCGGGCGATGACCGGCGGCCATGACAGTCAGCCTATGTAAATAAAGCAATGGATGCTTTTCTTTTTAACTATTACACATTTTATTTTCTAATTGATGGCAATGTACAGCGGTGTTTTGTAATTCTTTGTTTTATTTAAGAAATTTATTCTTGGAAGCGGCTGTGGCGCAATGAATAAGATGATTATTGCAATATTACTAGCATTTAGGATTTTGATAGGTTACAAAAAACTAATTTGGTCATCAAAAGCGTAGTTTTTTTAGCTTACACGATTGTTTTACCCAATGAATCATCTTGTAATATAATCAATACTCAATGTGAGCTTTTACATAATTATTATGAAAGGAGCCAGAAAAGTAAAATATTATACTTAACTGAATCTTCTACTTAAAGGCACTGATCAATAAAAAGAAGTAAAAAAACAGAACACAATAATATATATTTTTTGGTACAAGATGGGTTTCCACTTTAAAAGTAGTTAAGAAAATGCTTTAGCTACGCCTGATTATTGTATGGACAGAGTAAAACTATACTACCGAGTATTCTATCTTAATAGAAACGGTTGGATACCGCGACAAGCCTAGGGCTCGGCATAAGGGTATAATAAGAACGCCAACAAAAGACAGGGTTGCGCTGCTGTGACAAACGAATTCAAAAATAGAATATTCGAAACTCATGTCAGGTAGGTACACGAAATTCTAATACAGTATGTGTGTAATTTGTGTGTAGTATAATTTAGTATTATTTATTATTTATTTTTATATCATTTTTTGTAATGTTTTGACGAGCTCAAGCGCCTCCTGGGGCCTATGAAAGTAAATGATTTGAATTTGAATTTGTTTTGCCCTATCGTTTACCACGTACGCATAACATAACATAACATCACGCCTATATTACCCAGAAGGGTGTGGCAGAGGTGTACAGCTCTCACATCTCACCTGTTATGTTTTGTTCCAATGTGATAGGGGGTGAGCCTATCACAATTCCAACTCCGTGTTGCTATTGTGGATTTCCAGACGGAAAGTTTACAAATAACAACTAGCCCGACCCGGGCATAGAACCTGTCGCGGTGAAAGGCGCATTCGCTAACCACTATACCATCGAGGCAGTCAAACTGTCTAATCACAGGTAATAATAATAATAATAATAAATCATTTATTCGCTTAAAATGTAGGTAACAAAGATGGTTAGTTGTTAGTTGTGTCCACAATACATTTTGCCGTTTTTCAGCTTGCAAATATACACTTAATATTAATGATTATTAGTAAATTTCAATTTTAATGATTTAAGATATCAAATGAATTATTAGAATACAATTAAATAAAAAAGGTAGGTTAGCGATATCGTAGTTCTATATCGATAGCCTGCGGAGCGTCTGCAATATTTTATGGCTTTCTTGGGTTACTGTTAAAATATAGGGTGCATGAAAGGAGCCTCCCCGAGTGACGTACACAACGATTCCCTACGTCCGGCGCACCCTGGGCAATTTACGAGTTCCTAAAAGCGAATTGGCTAATCCTTTCACTACGATGGCAAGTCAAAAACTTGAGCACCTTATTGACTGTCCCTACCACCTGCTCAAGAGAGGCGCTCATGAACGCCGACGAGAGCGCCATAACAGTGGCCACTTATTGGACCAATAAATTTTGACTAAGCCATCGACACGACGAAGAAGAAGAAGACTGTTAAATTATATTTGCTACTTACCGTCAAGTGGATTATTCACCAGTTGCTACATACGTTTTTTACACAGTTACAGTTTGACCTAGAAAAAGCAGTTAAAAGCACTCATATTCGACCGACCCACTCTCCAAACCATTGAACTTGCTCCTAAAGTCACTGAACGTAGATGAAATCTAAATTTTCCGATCAGCGTTATGCAAACTATTTACTGTCGAATCGAGCATTAACCCGGCCTAGTTATAGGGTTGCCAAAATTTCTTGGCTGATTAGAGTTTTTCTTAAAATTCTGTTATATGTAGCAATACGTTGCTTTGACGGTGGTACTTGTTTAGTTTTTTCATGGAAGCGTATCAGACACGTAGACAGACTAATAAAATTCCTGTCGCAGATGATTAAAGATGACAAAGACAATTTTACTATTTTCTTTGCGCTGAATATAGTAGTCCTAAATCTAAATACCAATCAATACAAATAAATAAAATTGAAGTGTCTGTTGTCTGTCAAAATAACAATGTTTTCCTCAGTTAATATATATATGTAGATATTTGCACGATACCTATGCCTAAAATACAGTTTTTAAATTTTTTGCTTGTCCGTTTGTCTGTCTGCCTGTTTGTATCGACTAATCTTCTAAACGGCTAGACCGATTTAAATAAAATTACTTTTAATAGATGTACCTACCATTCAGACGGAAACGCGGGCGAAAGTTAGTTTGTTTGTTTGTTAATGCTAATCTCGACAACTTACTAATAAATTGATTTTAATAATTATTTTTGTGTTTGATAGTTTAACTATCCATTAAAGTTTTTTGATATTTAACATTACGCTGAACTCCATGGAAGCGGGGCAGTAACGTTTAACGCGGGTCAAAGCGCGGGAGCAGCTACTACTTAATAAAATATTATGTATGGACAACCCTATTCACTTGTGACGGTCGCTCACCTATGATTATGACGCATTGTAGGTAATACTTGTTGCAAGTCACTTCTGCAAGTCTGGGGCCGCCCCAAAGGTCGCGTGACGTCACTGTGGTCGAAAATGGCTGGTTTTGATATGAGTGTTGAGGTCTTCATTTAAACGGACTTTGGTCTCTATTGTAGAGGAAAATGGATAACCATTGTAAAAATAAAATGACAGAAATAGCGAAAAATGGAAAAGCCATCAATAGCAATATATACATCAATAATTACAACAATAGTCTAAACTAGTAAATTGCCCTTAAATAACAACTTTAAAAGGCTAGAAATTTTTCAACCCAAAATACTTAAAATTATAAAGTTGTCGGAATCGTAAACGGTGTGTCGGAATCAGTAAAAGACATGGACATCTTTAACAATTCACTTAGCAGATATAAAAGCTTATCCACCGCTTATTTAAAGAATGGCACCAATTAGGTAATGGCACTGACAATCATTGTATACTTTAAATTAATACTTAAATTATTAAATTAAATTATTATTATTTTAAATTATTATTTTTAATGTTTAATTTTTATGGAATGCTATCTGTTAATGACTATTTTAATTACCTATTTATTTCAACTATACATTTCAATTTTAATTTCTATTTCTACTTCCAATTATAATGTAACATGTTGTGAAAATTTTAAGTTTGTCTTTTTTTGCATGCATTTTAGTATTTATTAATTTCAAGTTTTATTTCTGTTCTCATAAATGTAGACGCTGTGGTCTCCTCTAATTAAATATTGTGAATGTTATTATTAATAATGTGTTGTGTATTTCTTGTTGGAGATCCTATAAATATTTAAATAAAATTCTTTACAATGTTTCTATATACTATTTACAAGTAAATCAGTGACTCATTAAATTTAAATATTAAGCAACAAAAACAAGATCAATTGTCATTAAACCTTGTCTTTTTATTTACTTAATATTAACTGTATACTTAGGCAACTAAGTTAAATATTGTAACTATAGTTTTAGGATGTACAGTTATCTGCAGAGTAAAATCACCCCTTTGAAGGGCAAAAAAGTACTTAAACGGGGTGAGATTTATCTGCTGCTGACTGTACACTACCGGTTCAATAATTAATTTTCAGGACATACAACATAAAATAAATTCACACGACTTATTACCCAGATGGCTGTTATGAATAAGGATGGGACATTATTGCCATCCAAGGCACAATTACAGACCAAGAGCTCTTACTAGGATATGCCAAAACTAAAAATCTTGCCCTACCCGATATTTGAAGCCGTATGCGGTCGCAAATTACGCCGCTACACCATAAGGCAGTCAATTTTCCTTTTCTACCACCTAGATAACTACAAAATTTCTTCAAATAACCTAGAATGCCTGTCTACCTCCTCGCCCTTACTATTCCGCACGCGTACCGCTTTCGCGTCACTGCGCGCGCGCACGCATACTACTCGCGCCCTCTACGGTGAAACGCAAGCACTTTCCGACCGGATACGGACGCGAAAATTATTTAACTTGGTTAGATAATGCTTGGAAACTAAGGTTGATGAACTTAAGTGAACTTGATTTTTGCAGGAAGAAAATTGTTTCGCCATTTTGTTTAGCGGTCTTAATATTAAGATTATTACTTCTTATTGATCATTTTTATAGCATTTAGCTATGCTTAGCAAATTATAATAAGGAACGGTTGAAAAAAAATAATATCCAATCCTGCCAGTCTCATATTTTTTTCAACTGCTTCTTAAATGAAAGTCTTGTCTGATTAATTTTCATAATAATTAATTTGATGTTAGCAAAGTTTTTGTTAACTAGACCTTGAAATGAAAAACTACGGTCTCACCTTTTGCCTAATCTCTAAGCCCTTACATCAAATAGTAGTAATGTTATTACTGGCACATGAGACATAATGCAGTAATCCTGATAAAACGACGGGTAATGGTTTTCATTGGACAGAAAATTACCACATAATCTGGTGAACTAACTACACGTCCGGTCGCCACATATATTAATACCAGCCCTGTATGCATATACATGTGAAGAAGAAGGGTTAGATCTAAGTCTACCACGCTAGCCAACTGCGGATTGGTAGACTTCACACACCCTTTAGTACTTTAGACACTCTCAGGTATGCAGATTTCCTCACAAGGTTTTTTTCACCGATTTCATATATCTTCGAAAAGACGAATCTTAACGATTTTTTGACAGCGGTGTGTATCGTGGGTCCATCCCCGAGACCTTCGAGTTAGCAGTCCTACAGTCTACCACTCGTCTATCACTGCTTCGCCACATAAATAGTAGTACAAAACCTCCTTTTTATTCAAGTCGGTTAAACACAATCATAACACTAGTTAACACTGTTAATGAATGACACGCACACATACTCACATAATGACATCACACACACACATACAACAAGGAAGCTAGAGTTTACATAACAGCTATTACAGGGCCTTGAACCTCGGAAACGAGTCGGGAAGCGAACCCACGTCCGTGCTGCCACTAATTGATTAGTTAGGAAGCTTGTGTAATGTGTAATGCTGAATGATGGTAGACACGGCTACATATTCAGCTATCGATTGCCAGTGTAAGATGGGCTCGCATTGTATAGCTGTATGGGCTGTGTGGGGTGCATGAAATTAGCCTCCCCGAGTGACGTACACAACGATTCCCTACGTCCGGCGCACCCTGGGCAATTCGCGAGTTCTCCAAAGCGAATTGGCTAATCCTTTCAACACGATGACTGAGTCAAAATAAACTACTGGTGGTAGAGGTCTTGTGAATGAGCTCGAGGGCGGCAGCACCACCGTCTCACCTTTAACCTGCCGCCAAATAGTTGTGCTTCCATTACTGTGTTCCGGTTTGGTGGTGAGATCAGGCCCTGAAATTACTGGCACATGAGGCATAACACCGTAGTCTAATCAACGTACTCAGAATTACACACCGTAGTCCTCAGCTGCAGCGACGCATCTATAATCTGCTTTTGTGGATTGTTGATGTCCATGGGCTGTACTCCACTTACCATCAGGGGACTACACGTTCGTTCGCTGTAGGCGTAGTATAAAAAAAAAAGAAAAAAATTGTCTCGACACGACGAAGAAGAAGAAGATTGTATACCTGCTAAGACCAGCTATACTGGATATGTATAGTTTGATGATTGGCTGAAAATCGTAACAGCGTGAATTATGATGTGATGAGTGCTAACTTGTTGGGTGGAGTCAGGTTAAGCAATGCTTAGCGCTGTCAGATTACGGGTGGTTGACCATTATAAACAATTGGTTTGTACTCTGTACCTTTGAGAATGGTATCGTCAAGTTGCTATTTGACGACACATTTAAGAGCAAATATTTGAGATGTTGACTGCTAGATGCTAATATCTAATAATAATAATAATAAATCTTTTATTTCAGGTAAATAACCCATATTAAATACATTTTCATTTGTGTACAATAGATAAAAGAAATTAAAATAGATATAAAATTGATTACAAAAAAATAAATAAAATAAAAACCACAAAATAAAAACAAAATTCAAATTAATAATTGCTATTTTAGATAGCGATAGACTGACTGACTGATAACAATAAAAAATTAAATAAACTTAAAATTACAATAAAATTAAAATTTATCTAAATAGGTTCAGGAATTTACAAAAAACACTGAAAGAACCTTTATAATTTTAGGGTTGCCCTCAATTTCTTTAGGATTTCATCATCAGGTGCATGAAAGGAGCTTCCCCGAGTGACGTACACAACGAATACCTACGTCCGGCGCACCCTGGGCAATTCGCGAGTTCTCCAAAGCGAATTGGCTAATCCTTTCACCACGATGGCAAGTCAAAACCTTGACCACCTTACTGACTGTCCAAAATGCCCTACCACCTGCACAAGAGAGGCGCTCATGAACGCCGACGAGAGCGCCATAACAGTGGCCACTTATTGGACCAATAAAATTTGACTCAGCCATCGACACGACGAAGAAGAAGAATCAGATGTACAATGCGTCAAGGAACACTGTCTAAAATTAAAGAAAGATATGTTGAATATAAAGTTTCTTCCTTTTTCGAAGTCATTTAAATAAGATTTCCTTAACCATAAAGATTATTACTAATTTGTCGTTAGTTAAATTGTATTTCTTTTAATTATTTTCCGTAATGAGTTATATTCTTAGTATATTTTCCAAAACTATGATTCATACATAAGGGCGTGAGTGTGACGCTAGGGAAATGTAATGACGTCACCGGTGAAGTCAGAGGAAAGTAGTTTGTACCAAGGATATCGTAAAGGATTGTGGGTTATTTTGATGTTTATGGCAATACATTTGTTACGGTTTTTGATGACGAGACTGTTAGAAAGGGGTCAATAATTTTTCAACATAACATATCATCACGCCTACATTACCCAGAAGGGTGTGGCAGAGGTGTGAACCACCCACACTTCACCTTTTATTTAGGTCCCATGGGATATGAGCTTTCGCCATCCACCGGGCACAATTCCAACTCCGTGCGGCATTTGTGAATTTCCTGACGGAAAGTTCACAAATAACAGTTTGCCCGACCCGGCATCGAACTTGAGACCTCCCGATGAGAGGCGCATACGCTAACCACTTGACCATCAAGGCAGTTATATTATTATAATTTGGGATATTTTATATTGCATATCAAATAAATAATCGCCTATCGATACATACTCATCATTTAAATTCTTTTTTGCATCAAATAACTTACTTCACTACAGATAAACTAAATGTTTAACAAAACTCAAACTGCAGATAATTCGAAATTACACATCAATATGACATTCCTTTTTTCCTCATAATGCAATACAGTTAAATTTATTTTTGTACAAAAATACTACATGCATAGCATAAATACTGACTGCACATCAAATTTACCATATTTCATAGCAAAATAACTATCCCAGTCGCATATTAACCAGTAAACTAAGTACAACAAAATCTGTTCATCATAATTATTTGTCTTAATTTTCAAGAAGCCATGCTCGGCAAATTTAATTATTATTATAACAAAAAAATCCTTTTACATTTCATTATTTCTAAAAGCAGAACAACTTAACTGAAAAACTTCGCGCGTTTTTTCGTCACTGGAGTAAATAATATAAAAATAAAAGCTATAGTTATGGAATAGGTCAATTATGGGTAAAGTAGTAGGTTAGGTTAGGTTAGAACTGCGACCATAACATAGCGCGAGCCGAGCGAGCGAAGCGAGCGTGCCGCGGCAGCGGTCGGCGAGTGCTAGAATTAATCTGTGTGATACTCCGACCCCTTTTTGAATCCACCCACAAAATACCGTATACCGTAATATAGTATAACCTACCAATTTCTTATTATCATAGATCGTAACAGACGACAGTACGTGGCGCCACCTGCAGAAGCTAAAAATGTGCCTATTGGGCAAAAAAGGAAGCGTGGACGCCCCGCGAAAGCAAGACCCGCTTTAATAATTCAATAAATTACAATTTTGTATCTAATTTTATATTTTTTTTGCTGATCTCATTATGTGATAATTAATAAATAATAAGATGACTGTGACTAATAAAATGTTGTTTGATCTAGAAAAACTGCTGTAAATATTATAAAAATAGAAGCTATATTTAAAAGAAAAAGAGTTAACATGTATAATGTGCATTAAGATTATTAGTTGTGCATTGATAAAAAAGCTTTTACTTTAGGAAAAATTGCTGTGCGCTGTGAAAATAAATTGTAGTGTGTTTAGTGATATTTTGAGTTGAATATTTTGTTGTGCAATCAGTAATTTTGATGGGAATTCGGTATTTAATTGCATAGAAAAAGGATATTTTATGATTTGCGTTTAAATACTACCCTTATAATTTTGTAATCTAATTTGTTATTGAATTCTTAACTTAAGAAAATAACATACTTATGATTGTAGACTCGTAACGAGACCTTTTTAAACAGATTTTTGTAGTCTGAAGTCATAGCTACATAAGTATCATGTAAACATTAAGATGAAAAAACGTTTCTTCTGTTTCGTGTTGCACTTTTATCTGATACAACACTCAAAAACTCATTAAATATGGCTTTTTAAATTCATATTCAAATTTAAATTCAAATCATTTATTTTCATAGCCCTCAGGAGGCGCTTAAACAAGTCAAAACATTACAAAAAATAGATATAAAAATAAATTATAAATAATACTAAATTATACTAATTAAAAATTGAATTAACCGGGGCTTTGATTAATTTTAATCAAACTGTTTAGAATCAGATTAAAATCAATCCAAGTACCAGCTCCGATGGGTATTGCATTATGAGAAGAGCTGGTGAGAAACTCATGTGCATGCATTATTCTTTGTATAACCAATACCATAAGATTGAACTAGCACCTCCCTAATACGTATGTAACGTTGGTAAGTTAACATTGATCGCAGAGAACGAATGTGTAGTCCACCTGATGGTAAGTGGAGTACAGCCCATGGACATCAACAATCCACAAAAGCATATTGTAGATGCGTCGCTGCAACTGAGGACTACGTTGTTTAGCCTCATATGCCAGTTATTTTAGACGTCGATCTCACCACCAAACCGAAAAACAGTGATGCAAGCACTACTATTTAGCGGCAGGTTAAAGGTGAGACGGTGGTGCGGCCCCCTCGAGCTCGTTCACAAGAGCTCTATCACCAGTAAAACCATTTAACAATTCATATAGATACATAATATCATACATACATCTTTGCCTACCCTTACATAATTCTTTCGCTTCCTCAACATTCATACATCTCGTCATACACGCTCGTCGGTTTCGTGTTCTACGTACTTGTCCTTTCTGAAGGACGCCATTTATCTGGTCCCTATATGTCTTTCGAGGACAATCTCTTCCAACGACTCACGTGGTATATAATGAGCGTCTGTAACAAACTTGGCAATCTAATTTTTATTTTTTTTTATTCTACGCCCACAGCGAACGAACGTGTAGTCCCCTGATGGTAAGTGGAGTACAGCCCATGGACATCAACAATCCACAAAAGCAGATTATAGATGCGTCGCTGCAGCTGAGGACTACGGTGTTATGCCTCATGTGCCAGTAATTTCATGGCCTGATCTCACCACCAAACCGGAACACAGTAATAGAAGCACTACTATTTGGCGGCAGGTTAAAGGTGAGACGGTGGTGCTGCCGCCCTCGAGCTCATTCACAAGAGCTTTACCACCAGTACCAGATGCGTAACATGACGACATAATAGCAAGATTTAAGCACTCAAGGCCGATCAACTCCCTTTATAATAGGTTCGTTGGCCTTAGACTAGATATAGCTACTTTATCCATGAGCTGACCGCAGCAAGCGTAGCTTAACCTACACCTTGGCAACCCCCTTTGCCTCCATGGTTAACCTTTAATCAAATATTGGGAGATTATTTCCCACTTGACACTACTGAAATATATTTTTTCTTTCTTTATTGGCAGCTCTAATCAGTATCAATCTTTATAAAATAAACCCTATCTCCCCCCTTTTTATAAAAATGAGGTTTATTTCGAAATCTATAAAACCCTCTTACCTAAAAACCATGACAAAATTTCAATTTTAATGACGAAAAACGTCCATTTGATGAAGGGTTAAATGAGATAGTCATAACATGACATCAAGCCCATGTCTTCGCAGAAGGGTTAAGCAGAAACTTCTAAATGCTACGGAAATGGATGAATGAAAAAGATTTATGATTTCTACGTCAGGTTTTTTTTGAATGCAGGGTACATTTCGCCATGTATTATTGAAGCTATCTCCATTTACTGGATAATGTATATAGCTCTTGATTCCTTACTGAAAATTATCTAACGCATTTTTCCCGTCCCTGGAATTAAACCTGGATCCTCTCGATGATCAATTATTCATATTACGTAATACTAGATCATAATAGCAAAATTTAAGCACTCAAGGTCGGTCAAGTCCATTCGTGATAGGTTCGTTGGCCTACCGTTATAGTTTGGCAAGGTAGGGTCAAACAACTGTTTATTTGCACACCCATCAATGAACCAGCCGCAGCAAGCGATGCTTCACAATTGAACAATCTCATCTCATTTCGGAATGCAACAAGAAATCCTTATTCTCGATTCCGTTCGGTTTCTAGTCTAACAAATTCAGCAAAATTATCAGTATTTTACACAGAGTGAGTGTCATCAGATTTCCACGACCTTGTACGGGGTATCACGATAATGTTTGGTAGACAAGTAATCTTTCTGATTTCTGACTATCCGTTATAGATCTTCTAGTGTCTTCTAGTGTCATAGATCTTCAGATAACAACCGTGACCGACGTCGACGTTTTTTTGATTCAAGGCACGGAAGAAAGCTGGTTATGTTAACATGGTCAGGCCATGGTCACCCATCCTGCGACTAACCCAAGCCGAGGACTCGACTACTGATCCACGTGACTTATACTAAGCCACGAGCTCACAAATCGTTATTGCGTAATGGTAAATCATAATAGATAGATTTAAGCACTCAAGGCCGTTCAAGTCCATTCGTGATGGGTTTGTTGGCCTTGCCATAATTGATTGGATAGGTAAGGTTAAAGAACTGTTTATTTATTTGTTTGAGGGAGTATTGTACTGTGCTTTGACGCTTATACTTTCGCTGGAAGCAAGGCAGATCTTTATCAGTCACTTGCAAAATACATAGGCATATAAAACTAAACTTCTAAAACGAAATAGATGAAAATTGAAGTGGAAATAAAGTCTGTGGAATTATAGATTGATTTCTATCGATATGTTAAGCTGGCAAAAGTATACTGAGTGTTGTGACGAAGCCGTTTATCAGTGATTCAGTATATGTCACTAAGATCCTGGTCGCAAATATTATGAAGGTTTACGCAAACATTTTTGATCGGAATATTCTAAAAGTAGTAGTTTTAAATTAGTAAAAGTTTTTACTAATTTAAAACGCAGAATATACGCATAAAAAGTGTTCTCAACGATATCAATCTGGATAATACATGTTATTACATGCATTAACATGAATGTATTAGTCATAAGCTCATAAGGGTGTTCACCCCTGCACCCTGTTTCACGCATCATGACTCATGTTCACGAGCGTACTACGTTGCGTAGTGACTCATACGTATTACAGTCACGGCGTACTACGTGGCGTAGTGTGAGTCACCTTCAGGAACTGAATCATAACGTTGATATTATTAAGGCTTTACTTATATATATAGTAGCTTTTGGTTGGAGTATTAGTTATGAAGGAACCGCTGTCGTCTTTTCGTACCCTTAGAGTTTTATGATAGTACAACTAACAACGATGGCACCGAATGAATCCGGAAAAATCCGATTAAGTCCGAATAGGATTGATGACGTATACTGGTCGTCAAATGCTCGGCGTGTTTTGGCTTCAAATTTATAAAATATTGTTAACGTGATAATAATATCTATGAATGTTCGACTGCAGTTGGGTTCGGGCCTTTCTCATGGTGTGAAGGGTTAGGTTTTAGTCCACCATGCTGGTCAAGTGTGGATTGGTAGACTTCACACACCTACGAGCACTTTTTAGGCACTGTCAGGCATGCAGATTTCCTCATGATATTGACTTAATTGTTGCCTTCACCGTTAGTGAGCGATAATTTATATGACAAATACACACTTATCTTTAAAAAGACGAATATCTATATAATTAGAACAAAAATAGAAAAGCTTATAATAGTTTTGTTAGCAAACTTGTATATAACAAAAGAAAACATGTAGGTTATATTATATAATAACCTTACTTGTTTTTTTTCTGTTATTTTCTTTTTGTTGTTACCTCTTAAGTTTCTTTTGTCATGTGAAATTATGTATTAATAAAATATTTTCTATCTTCTATCTATCTATCTATCTTACTTGGTTTTAGCGCCACCTATGCAATATACTTTCCGAGTCTAGCAGCATACTAATCCATAGCTGAATTGGCAAAGCACTTGGAGCGTATACCCAGGGGCTGCAGGTTGGAGTCTTGCTGGATTCTTAATTTTAGCCTAGATTAATGTATTATTTATTTTTATTTTCTATTTCTACACGGGTTGAAACAGAGGCGGCAGCTAGTCTTATTTCTATCGAGAACGTGTAACTACCCAGCAACGGTATTGAGTTAACGACCCCAAACGTTATTAGCATATTACAAAATAGTGAATAATACCTAAATAACAGTCATTCACCTATTCATTCACAATCAATGCGATAATTCATAATTAGTTATTCAAATACACGTTATTTAATCGTAACGAAAATAATGTCGCTTACAATGACCTCTGCTTACATATGTAATCAATTAATCGATTCTTTTTTGATTTTATAAAAACGCCTCTATTATTAGAAGGGTGTAACAGTCACACTTTACATGTTATGTTTAATTCTAATGTGATAGCAGTAGGAGGTGAGTCTGTCACAATCTACCGGACACAATTTCAGCTCCATGCTTCGCTGCTAATTTATTTTTTAAAACTCTCAAATTATACTTTTGCCTGAGGAAATTTCAGGGTTACCCATGATTTCTCTAGGATCCCATCATCAAATCATGACCTCATATTATGAATATACATAAGTAATATTCAACGTCTCGCCTCATCTGTGTATAACTTAAAAGAATACAGTAAACGGCCTTGAGGAGTTGTACCTTCCAGCATCAGCTCAGCAACATAAAATGCTGACTACTAGATGCAAATATCTGAGTAGCTTTAGATAATTTACAAAAAACAATATAGAAGCCTTTTAAATTTGAGGGTTGCCCTTGATTTCTCTAAGATCCCATCATCAGAACGTGATTTGAAAAAAATTGGACTACATGACAAGTATATCCTTCCAAACAAAAAAAGAATTTCTCAAATCGGTCCAGGCGTCTTCAAGTAATCGGCGAACAAACATAAAAAAAAAAAAAAAAAAAAAAAACATACAACCGAATTGAGAACCTCCTCCTTTTTTTGAAGTCGGTTAAAAAGAGTACATAAATAATCCATTGTAGGCGAATTTTTATTCGCTATTGAATATCGCGTGATTTTTTAACTGTAAAATCAGTAAGTTTTTAACCGACGAAAAAAAGGAGGAGTTTCTCAAGTATGTGTATATTTTTTTTGAGATAATAATTATGGAACTGTAATTCTTAAAAGAAAAATAATATGTCGATTATTTAGCTTCGGAAAAAAAATTAAGGTTTGTTTATTGAAAAAAATGGGGGGGAAGATGAACTAGAATCAAATTGGAGAATGTTTTGGTACTTTAATTATAATAATGTGCTACAAAGCCATGTCATACAAACTTTATTTTATGATCCTCATTAACAGAAATGATGGTAAGAATAGATTCCCAAGCGCCGCATTTTCATACTAATACTACATGGGTTTAATTTAAATAATAATAAGTTTTTATTTATTTTTATTCACAAATTATATCTAAAACACTAAAATGCATGCTTGCCATGTTTCAATTAATAATTTAGTCAATCAAACAAATACTGAACGAAAAATTTAAATAATAATTCTGAAAAATGGGCGTCAATTAACATGCATTTTAGTGTTTTAGATATGATTTGTCTATATAAATAGATAATAACTCAAAAATATTAAAGTTAAACCCCTATTACTTTCGTATGAAAAACAGTAAACCAATTGTTCCCCCTTAATTCAAATGTTAATCTGTAAGATTTTCAAAAAACTCAGAGTGATTTGCTTCAATTATGGCATTTCACATACGACAGACTTAGGTCTGTGGTGTGTACATCTCCTTACTAATAGTATAAACCGAGAGTCTCGGTCTGTCTGTTGATAAAAATTGGAGATTGGAGATAGTCGAGACTCGACAGATTCTAGTAAAATTAATTCAGGAAAAAACAAAAAGTTCTTAACTCATCACCGCATGCGTAATACGGACTTTTCAAGAACTTTCCTTTTCCAGTAGAAATACTTTCTATTCCACAAAATGTTTTTGAAACACTTAAAGGTCGTGTACCCTGGCACTACTTAGTGTCATAGAGGCGTGCGTCATTGGTATCTACGGGTGAATGGAGTATTACTGTACAGGAGAAATCGACCTGGTAAAAAAGGACGATTTTTTACATAACAATATATTTATCTTCAAATGAGTGTTAGTCCATATCTAATCTAACGAAGGAAAAGCCGGGTGGAAATTTAACTATTTTTAAAGGTTTTATAATATAACATAACTTAACATCACGCCTATATTACCCAGAAGGGTGTGGCAGAGCTGTACACCACCCACACTTCACACCATCGCCATCCACCGGGCACACTTCCAACTCCGTGCTTTTGACGGAATGTTCACAAATAACATTTTGCTCGACTCGAGAATCGAACCTCGCGGTGAGAGGCGCATACGCTAACCACTAGACAATCGAGGCAGTAATAATAATATATATGAATAAGAAATAGTTGTTACATTAAGTAGTATCACCAATTAGGTAACTTCCCTCTATGATAAAATTAGTGACCAGTCATAGCCCATATGTGCCGTTAATCTGTTGCACGGTGAGTCATGATTACACAACCAGCGGTGTCAGTGACCTTTGCAATTCATGTGATGTAACAATACCTCTGCGTAGTCACTGATAGGGATAAGATATTGATGAGATTGTATCTATAAAATATAATCGCACTTATAGATACTATCCAAAAGACTTTGGCAGAGGTGAATTATACCCACATTTAACCTGTAATGTTTAGGTCCCATGTGTCTCAATCACCCCTATCAGTACATAACAAAGTCCTTTTATACAAACAGGTATTTAATTGATGCCTGTCGGGACTTATGGTATCCAGCTATGGGGCTGTACCAGTCAGAGTAACCGTCAAATTATTCAACGTTTCCAGAACAAGTTACTGAAGGACATTGTCAATGCCCCGTGGTACATAAGACACAGCGATCTTCACCGGGACCTCAATATAGACGTTGTTGTCAGAGTCATACAAAAATATGCAGAAGCTTACGAACGAAAACTACATCATCACGTCAACATCAAGGCAATCCAGCTCCTTGATAACACGGAACTAGTGAAAAGACTAAATCGAACGAAACCTTTCGATTAAGTGTAGTGATAAGTGACAAATAAATTAGTGCGATAAGTGTCGTTATAAAGAACACATGAACAAAGTGACTTCCCCTTAACAAAAACTAAGAAAAGTGTTAATGGACGCATTCTTAGATTATATTATAACGTAGCAATTTATATTACTTATTAGCCTTGATAGGCTAGATTGTAATGTAAATAAGATATCATAATTTTAATAATTGATTTCTTATAAAAAAAAAATGTGATAGCTATCGCTATCCACCAGCACAAATTCTCAATAGCAATTGAGAATTTTCTGCCAGAAAGAGCTCAATAACACTTTTGCCCTACTCGGGAATCTAACCCGATACGCAGTATACGCTAACCACTAGAGGTCAGTTAATGAGGCAGCATTTTTTTCTACGTTTTGTATTATTTGTTTGTTTTAAAGTGTTCAAGCATCCCTTGCGGCCCATGGAAATAAAAAACTTTTTATTTGTACTATTATTTAGCGAAACATTGGGTTCATTCCGTTCACAAGAGCTCATGACCCTTACCCATTGTCCTAGGTGAGCAACAAGTGTGACATGACACGACGCGATTCATACATTTCACGCGATGCTCCGCAACGGTTGCTATGGCAACAGAGACATTTCTATGGTATTTGTCAACTTGTCTCAATGTGGCTAAATTATAACCTTTTAACTTTGAATGCTAATAAGACGAAATATGTTTTTTTCACAAAACGGCTGCAACAGCCCTGGCTATTCCGTAAATGTGACTAATTTCCAGTCGATTTCGAAATCGACTGGAAATTACGTTTGAAACCGGTTCATCTCGGATTTACTGCATCCTTATTTCCATACACATACGGTTGATAACTGCTTGGCAAAAAAATTGACAGCTTGCCAGTTACTATCCTCTAGCAGATTTGACAGCTTTTCAGGCAAGTAACGCAATTTCTTATGTCAAAATCGGAAACTGGTCATGGAGCAGTTTCTTAGTAATTTCTTGTACTTTGGCGAGATAAAATAATGATAATTAAAAGGTTTTTTTACTTCAGATTAACGTAATACAACAAATCAATAACTTTCTAATACTATGTATGTCATAAAATACTAATTAAATACGTAATGCAATAGAATTTAGGTCATATTATTTTCAGTCATAGATCTCGAGATTTTTCATACGAAAACTTATAAATATATGACAAGTAGTAGCACGAATTATGCCAGTCTGGGATATAAAAAGCACTAAATGAAAATAATGTAACTTCAAAATATTGAAACAATAATATTATGTAGCTAGGTTGTAGGGTTCCTCTTTCTCGCCAAACTAAACAAATTTTAATGAATTCTGGCACACGGGTAAGTGCTTTTTATCGACGTAGTTCAAATCTAGTTACATACTTTAATAAAAAATTAAAAACCTGATTCATTCCATTTCGTGGATGGTGGAGACCTTTGCCCAACAATGGGACAATACAGATTATGCACCAGTTAATGTAACTACTTACATTCTGTATTCACGATTATTAATTTATTTGGAGTTTACATTTATAATTTCTTATGTACGTAACGTAGTGTCTATGTCTATGATAATTATATCAGAGAAATAAGAATATATTAAAGAAAAATCAGAAGTTTGAAAATTTTTATTATTTCACAGAATTTCAGGCACATTTCTTCTAATGTTCGGGCTTGCACTGATGAAACTTAAGTCTTAAAAAATGTTTAGCTGAGAAATCACCCGCCGCTATCATCTTTATCATAATACTATTATAATATAGGTGTGCTATATTCGTGTATTGCACCTGAAAGATAAAAAACATTACAACACAAGTGAGAGATATTTATATGTGATTTCATCGTGTCACGGAGGACTAAGTAGAAATTATAACGCATACTTACTGTTTCTAGTACATAGCAATAGCAAAGAGTTAAAATCACATTTATATATCGTTTTTATAGTTGTCTTATAAGATTATCTTCTTCTTCTTCTTCTTTTATTTAATGGCAACTGGGTCTCCTTGCGGTGACCATTTCTGCCAGTGTCAAGTGTGAAATATAATTAAAATTATTGTAAGCGTCCAAATTATCTTGATCTTTGATATTTGTTTTGTATTGAGGATAACTTTTTTTTTCCATCACATCGCGTTCCATTCTTATTTTATTCAATTTTATGCACTCGTTTTACACTAAAGAGAAAATCTCTCCGAAAATACCTCTTAACATAATCACTTATATTGTTTTTTTGTTATAATGTGTACAATTTTCTTTTGATATAATCAGTTAAATAATTTGAATTTTATTGTATGAATTTGTAACTTTCTTAATTCAGTTTAAAGCTATTTATATGCTTTTTGTTGTAATGAAACGTTCCAATTTTCTTCAGTCAAAGACATTAGTTGCCACAGAGTAAAAATGCATTTTAGTAGGTGTCAACAAGAAGGTTTTATCAATACAAATAAATAAAATTGAATTGTCTGTTTTTATTTTATGTCAAAACAACAATATTTTTAGTATATGTTATAGTTATTTGCACGATACTTATTTATAAAATCCAGTTTTAATTTATTTAGCTACCACGCAGACAAATTCGCGCGCGAAAGTCAGTTCGTTAATTTTATTATTTTATTTTCGCGAACTACTGAATATTAAACTGATATTTGAGATTACGCTAAACGTCACGGGAGTGGAGCTATAAGGTTTAATGCGGGTCAAAACGTGGGCGTAGCTATTACTAATATAATGAATTCCACGCAAACAAGGTGGCGGGCAAAGTAGTTATAAAATTAAAAATATGGAGGATGTTCAAGTTAAATATTGAAAGCCCAAAAACTTAATTTATGATTTTGTGTTTATAATACTCGAACATGGCGAAACCTCACAGTAAGCGGCCGCAAATTTTACCTCTGTGGTAATACTAAAAATAATTTTCTTTTTTTTAAGTCAACAATTTAATGGCGTCATTTCACTGCAAATATATTTTTAAAAATGTAGAAGTTATATTTCAATCTTTACATCAATTTCAAATGTAGTTTAAAAAGTATTATTTTATTGTTAAATAGCTTCTGCCCGTGGCTTCGTCCTCGTTAAGTTCGATATTTCTGAGTTATTATATCTTTCAAAATTGAGGAACATTCCTCATACACTTGCAACCCCTAATTTACCCCCTTTGGGAGTTAAATTTCCAAAAAGTCTATCCCAAATTCATCTACAAAATTTATTTTATTTACTTGTAAGGGTCATAATTATGAACATAATATACAGACAGACAAAAATCCAAAAAATATGTTTCGGCTTCTACTGCTGTTCTAGTCTCCTCTTATTAATTTTTCTTAAATGTCTTTAATGAACAGGCATTTATAATTTCAAATTTTATTATAATTATGTATGGATTAGCTAATAATCATAAAACCATTAAACCTCTTATTACGACTCAAGTTATTTCAACCACAGATAAAACATCATTAACTAATACAGTGCGCGCCACAACTTAGTAAAAAACTATAAAACAAAATAATTTTTACTTCCATTAAAACTATAACACAACAATAAAAGTGGATAAATTTGTATATTCCTCGTCCTATTAAATAAGAAATAATTTAATATCAGTTAATAATTTACAAATTGGTAATTTCCATTTAGTTTTGCCTATTGTCGTAAGCCATTAGTAATAACACGCATTCTGATTTTTTGCTATTTTGAAATGAGTTTTTAAGCGTAAGTATTAATATCAGGCAAGTAACCAGGAGAGTAATCCGTGGTTTCGTTATGTCAAAAATGCATGTTTTGAGTGAAAGAATTACTAATTGACAGAAACTATTTGTTAAGAAACCAAAATCTCAATAAGCGAATAACCCCTATTAAATTACATACTTGTAAAGAACAAGCATACTGCAATTGTGGATGCATTACAAAAACAGACAGTATAAAGTATCTCGGTATAATTATTGATCAAAAATTAAACTTCAAACCACATATATCCGCTCTGTCGAAACGTGTACGAAAGACAGTTAACATCATGAGACTGCTTCGCACCTCGTCATCAATTAAAACCCTGAAGTCTGTTTACTTTGCTCTGACTCAGTCGCTTTAAACTTATTTTATAAAATGCTGGGGAAATGCTTCAAAAACAGTTATGATAGATGTGAAACGAGCTCAGCGTTCAGTTTTGAAGACAATGCACAAGAAACGTTTTAGATATCCTACAACACAACTTTACAAGGATGCCAGTGTGTTGAATGTACGACAATTGTTCATTTTGGGGCCTTTTGTTGATTTCCACCAGAGAATAATATCTACACTCAGATGGATATCAACATCTTCTTCAACGTCGCGTGTATAGAGTAACTGTACCCAAAGTAAACACATCCTTTGCCAGACGTTTAAGCCCATATAAGGACCACTTTAGTTATAATCAGGTAGCTTCTTTCTGTGATGTAAAGAAATGTACTGCAAGTGAATCAAAACGTAAAGTCACAAATTATAACTCCACTGAAAAAATTCTTGTATTGTGCAACTAACATCATAATAATATAAATAATTTAATTTAATTACACATAATACAGATAAATTTATAACATTGCCTAAAATTACCAATTATAATTATAATTTAACTTCCTGAAATTCCTTATTATAAATAATGTATACTCTTTTTTTATTTTTATTTTTTCTGTGTATATCATTTTATTGCATGTAATAATATTAATAATTAAACTTTTATAAAATTTAATATTGTCACCAACGATCTCGACTGAGTGCATTATGTAATACAACTGGCAATCGTTATTACGGTACCCACAGGACAGGCTTACCTAGTGTGGGACCAATGGATACTTGTGAATGTTTATGCTTTTTGGTAATAAATCATTTTTATTTTCATTTATTATTATTTGTCGCTCACCTAGGACAACGCTTTAGGAAGAGCTCCACCAGAAGTTACCTGTATGATATTTTTTCCTACTTATAAGGAATTCTAAAACAAGCCACGATTATTGGGCGAGGGCTTTGACTCCTAGTTCAAGTACCTTAGTTTTTTATCCATTGTGCTGGCACCTAACTTAAAATCGTTTTATTAAATATGTAACTGTTATTTTTAATGGAAAACTTAATGTATTGCACTTTTGATATTGGAAATAATGATGGATAAGTTCTTAGAACAAGCTAAAAGGGAAGTTCCACCTTATCACATGTCATGTAGTCTACATGTCATTGTTGATTGCTGCTATTGCGATTGTTCAATTTGCTATGCTCCTCCTAGCTAAATTCGGGCTACGGAGATAAGCTATCTGCATGGGTCATATTATAGTGTCAAATCATTTTATTGCAATAAGTATTATAATTTAATTGACTAAGTTTTATTTTAATTTTATATTTTTTGTATTTTGATGTTTGTTTTGACGTGTTCAAGCGCCCCTTGAGCCCATGGAAATAAATGATTTGATTTGATTAGTACTCAAATGTCTGCGTGTAACACAAGTGCACTCTCTATGCCCTCACTCTCATAATCCAATAGGATAGATAGACAGGATTGAGATCAGGCACAGAGTTAAAAGCTTTACGTGTCTGCCGAACTACGGGAGTGTAAACCTTACCAACATCCCGTACAAGAAAAACCCAGCACCTCTGCAAAGCAGTCGTATACGCTATCAGCAAGACCATAAAGACAGATACTTCACTTCCTCGGATAAAACAGCACATCTGCCATCTTTTATGAATGTTCATAGCCATTTAGCATGTGCCATTTTAGCAATTTATTAGCAAGTAATCTATAAGTTTTCCACCCTCTTATCCATTGGAGTACAGCCAAAACTTAAGTGTCTGCAGATCGAAGATAATCGGTACTAAAATGGCACATTGCCGTGTTAAATATTTTGTTTACGTGGTACTATAAGGTAGGTAGTAGGAACCTTTATGCTTTAACCAGGCGGATTGACGACGTGAAGATCTTGAAAAAGATGGCTGGAGGGGGCTGGATGCGGAAGACAGAGGACCGGACGCAATAAATCGAGTACAAAAGAGCGTGACTTAAATTTAGAGAGGTCTTACATCAATAGTGAACTGATAGAGGTTGGTTAGTAATAGATTTAAAGCTACAGCTGTGAAGAATAATTAATGTAAATGTATAATCAATTTTAATTTTATATATTTAGGACTTCTTCTTCTTTGTCGTGTCGATGGCTGAGTCAAATTTTATTTTGACTTGCCATCGTGGTGAAAGGATTAGCCAATTCGCTTTGGAGAACTCTTGAATTGCCCAGGGTGCGCCGGACGTAGAGAATCGTTGTGTACGTCACTCGGGGAGGCTCAATTTAGGACTGATATAGAGCTTGGCTTAAGGCTAAACGACAATTGCCGTATAACTCATAAACAACAATGTTATTCGAGTATACGGGTGAAATAGTGTTTAAGCGGTCGCCTCGCACTGCGCTTGTGTTGTGAGTTCGATTCCCACATAGGACAAATCTGTGTTGTGTAATCCGTAAGTATTTGTTCTGAATTTGGTTGTGCTTAGTGTGAAATATATGATGGTGAAAATTGTCATAAAACAGGAATAAACAAAAGCGCGGGCAATGTTTTTTTAAACAAAAGGCACAAAAACCAGTTTACCTAACCTCACGAAGTTACATTTCAATGTTATGTTATTATTAAGCTTAGGTAACGTAGGATGATGCCATTATTCCTTGAAACCGCAAACAGGCTAGGTAATGTAGGTTATTACTAAGTTGATTCATCTACACATGGTTCAGATCAACCTATACATACCAGAATAAGCTGGTCTCGCATTGCATGGTAAGCCTACACAACGCGAACCATTTTATAATGGAAATGTATCGGTTGAAGTGAACCCGTCTTGAACTTTTCCTTCACCTAAACAATAAAATTATCCTTTAGTAAAAAGTCTGCGGCTAACAAATTTAAATGCTCTGTAAAATTATTAATATTCATTTGAACTATTTTGTGCAGTAAATAAGGAAAATTACGGGTAAAATGTTACACCTATTCTTTATTAGGCAGTAGGTTTTGTCCCGTGGCTTAACACGTGTTGGGTTAGTCGGTAAAAAGCTTTTAGGCAATTTCCTTATGTAGTGCGAGATCGATAAAATATTAACATAACATAATACGCTCTAACCACTACACTATCGAAGCAGTTAAAAAAAATCTCATAGAATTTTAGTCGCTCGTTTTTTGTTTCGGTACCGGGCGCCTAAAGGAGATGTTGCAAAATCGTCATAGTTCCGACAGGAATGATTCGCATCTCAAACGTTGCTTGAAATTTGTGAGAGTTAGTAAAATGACATACTTTTTGTGATAATACTTACTGGCTATACTTACACGGAAATATTACTCTGAATTGGTTCAGGCGCAGTAGATTTGGTGCTTTTAATCACTTGGGACCTAAAATAGCAGGTGGAATGTAGATGTTTTACACCTGTGTCATAGACATAATAAATATTGAAGAACTTCTTTTTTTGTCAACCCTTTCAACTTAAGAGCCTCATATCTCACATTACAAAGCTTTGATTTTCTTAGACTTTCTCTAATATAATTTGCATGTATCTCTACTAATTGTAAGAAAAAAGATTTATTTGTTTGTTTGTTTTTGTTTTTAAACTTTTTATTGTACCATAAACAATTTATAAAGACAATACATAACACACAATACAATAAAGGCGACACAATACAATATGTTTGGATATAAATCGATCGAATAAATTAGCTGTGCAAGCAAAAAAATAATTATAAGACGAGTTACCTTCGCATTAATAAATAGGACTGAGAAAGTGGCTTGCATGCTCTCCTGACTAGCATTAGGATAGGTGACCAAAATGTGGGACGAGTTCTCTAGGAGTGAAAGTAGAAAGAATTTCCTGTCGACGCTGTGATGTCATTAAATTCCTGCACGTTTATTCAAACAAAATAAATAAAGGTAGAGAGCCATACTGAGGCTAAAATATTTTGATGGTGGTACAGCTCTTATGAACGAACACGACAGTAGCACCACCGTCTCACCTTTAACCTGCCGCCAGTAATAATGCTGGCACTTCTGGTTTAGCAGTGAGATCAGGCTTTGAAATTACTGGCACCTGAGGCAAAACACTGTAGTCCTCAGATAAAGCAACGCATACAAAAATTGATTAAGGATTGTCGATTGGCTATTTATATCATTTGAACGTCAATGACGGTAGTCTTAGGCTAAAATTTCTTTCATTGGTCAGGCAACTAAAGTGGTCTAAAAATGCTTTGCAAGATTTGTAGCCTGCATACATACATACCCAAGTAACACACAAGCAAAATAACAGTACACATTTAGAAAACTTTACAGCTTAAAGATGAATATCGTTTGTATAAGAGCCTTAGAAAAAGCTAAATGCTGAATTATGTTGAGTTAGGGCTCTTAAAATTCTTAATGCTTAATAAGTTCTGTATTTTTGTACTTTATTTCTTTAAACTTAATAAACAATATTTGGTAGACTATTATACCATCTTTATTAAGCATTACGCTTTCAAGATATCTTAAAGCTGAAAAAAAGTCCCTATGGAAGCATTTATCTGAATAATCATAATTGGTATTGCTATTATTCAATAATTACTAAGCTAGTAGCATTTGAATCAGCTTATTGCTTAATAACGTATAACAATCTGAATAAAGCTATTACATAATGTTGTTATTCCGCTTGACACTGAATAAATGTAAACTGAGCAAATTATTTTATGCTTTACTTGGATAAGATGCCATGATTAACCAGCTATTCAGCTGCTGAATAAAGAAGATTATTTGGGCTTTTATTAAGTTTTTATCTGCATAACAGTATGTTTTAAACTAACTTATTCAAATTAAAGACCACAGGTACGTTCTATTAGCGCAAATAGCTTAATATCAGCTTTGTTATAATCTATTCAAGCTATTATTCAAATTATAGACCACATGTACGTGCTATGGTCAATACTGGTCAACTATTCATTTGTTATTCAGAAGTAAGCGTAATGAAATTACACTATTCATGTTAAATCTTAGTAACTAGACTCTTGTGCACTTTTATTAAACAATGAAAGCAAAACAAGCGATCGCCATTATTTTTTTTGTGAATGATTATAATTCGAAGGAATTCACCAAGATTACTTGAATGCCTAATCCTACAACTACAACATTTTCAATTAAATTTATCGTATGTTGCATTGGAATTGCTAGAATTAGAAATTTCGCCAAAAGTATTTTAGTCATACCGAGCATGCAATGTATTAAAATAATATTTACAATCACTTATCTTGATTATTCACGCGGCGCGTCAAAAATAAGCGAAAAAATCGTAAACTATTTACGACAAAATAATTTGCGCACTAAGAATTAACATGTAGACAACCTATAACTTAATTGATGAAACTTTTGCTGTTTTATTATATTCTCCATTACTTGTCAATAACTCACCGACATTAAAAATGTCTAACTGATTGTCATCTAATTTCACGTTTGTGTGAAAAAAGTCTGTATTATTGTTAACAAGAAATTAATGCTGAGTAAATTCTGAATTCAATAACCAATTTGACATAACTGAATATTTGATGTGTAACAGCTTAATAAAAGGAATATCAGCTGTTATTCAGAAGTTATTACTATAATTGTACCATTACTTAGCTCCTGATCAGATGTAATTCAGACGTTATTAAGCATTAAGCATTTTAATTTGGGGCCTATTTTGTTTGAATAAAATCTGAATAGATGGATCTCAGACGTTAGTCAGCTTAGTATTTAGCTTATATTCTTAATGATTGCTCATACTCAACTTTTATTTAGCGTTTGTGTTACTTGGGTACATACCCACATTGCAAGCTAAATGGAAGATTTTAAAAACAATACATGTATTAATAAAGATTTGTTCAGAGACTGGTTGTACTTGTGTGTAAAAATGTTTATATTTAGTCATAATACATAAAACTCGCAAAAAGGTAGCCTTTTGCAAATTATGAGTATTAATTTTCCACTCAGTATTTTCACTATTATGTTAATTGCAGGAAAGGTTATGTAGACCTTTCCTGCAATGAAAAATAGTAATTCTAAGTGACGAATACAGTTTTCTTAGTAATGTGTGGTAAAAGTTAATACAATAATTTTTCGCGAAGGGTTAAACTGTTAGCTAATTCCAAAATTGCGATGTCATGGAAATTGTTCATTTCATAATTTACTGTTATTATTATGTACTGTGGTTTTGTGGCTTGCTTTATGAATGAAATATACTGTCTCATGGTAGGCATACAATATTATGTTTACTATGAAAAGGACTGGGGAAATTAAAACAGGTTTACAAGCGACAATATTTTTTGAACAGTCGATTCTTGTCAATTTGTAAATTATAGGTCATGCCTGTATAGCACCCACTTGAGTGCACGTTTGGTGTAGTGGTTACAGTGGCCGCCTCACCACTTTCAATTACGCTGGTGTTGAGGGTTCGATCCCCACACGCGACAAATCTTTGTGTGATCCACATCTAGGTGTGCTCTGTGTGTTTGAAATGTATGTTTGTGAATACCCCCGCGACACAATAGTTGTACCTAGTGCGGGCGCCGTTTTAAAACAAAAAAAATACACGAATAACACTTGTTATGTTTAGGTACCATGTCATAGAGGGTGAGCCTATCTGGGCATAATCAAATGCAAGATTTCATGTTGTTACTGAGAATTTCCTAACGGAAATATCTCACAAAGCACTTTTAGCCGACCAGCCTGCCGGTTGTCTAGGGCTCTAGGGCATCGACTTTACGATCAGCAGTCACATATAGGCTAACCACTAGACCAACAAAACAGTCTTTCACGATTTATCAGAACAGCGATAGCGGTCATCCATCTACATTCCAACCTTATCAAAGATTGCCCTCATTTATCGATCATCGCCGAGCATAAACATCTGTCCATGCTCGTCTCGCGGATTGCTTTCAAAACTACAATCCTATTCTCATCCAATTGCGATGATGAAATATATTAAAACATAGCACATAGATGTTTTATTTGCGAGGTCATTGGCCTGATGAGCTATGGGTGGAGGTGAATGACTTTCAAAGTGACACATATATGGCATACCTCGTGTGACGTAATTATTCGATAAGTATGTTTGACGTTGCCTCGTTGGTCTAACGTTGGCGTCTCTCATGGCGAGGTCTCTAGTTCGATTGCCGGGTCAGTCAAAAGTATTATTTGAGGTTTCCCATTAGGAAATTCTCAATAATAGATGATGGCGATAAGCTTACCTCTATCACGTGGCACCTAAACATAACAGGTGAAATGTGAGTGTTGAACACCTCTGCCGCACCCTTCTGGGTAATATAGGCGTGATGTTATGTTACATATATTATATGGCACACCTGTGACGTAATTATTCGGTAAGTATATATAGTTTACTGGTGGTAGAGCTCTTGTGAATGAGCTCGAGGGCGGCAGCACCACCGTCTCACCTTTAACCTGCCGCCAAATAGTAGTGCTTCCATTACTGTGTACCGGTTTGGTGGCGAGATCAGGCCCTGAAATTACTGGCACATGAGGCATAACACCGTAGTCCTCAGCTGCAGCGACGCATCTATAATCTGCTTTTGTGGATTGTTGATGTCCATGGGCTGTAGTCCACTTACCATCAGGTGGACTACACGTTCGTTCGCTGTGGGCGTGGTATAAAAAAAAAAGTATGATTATATGTACGGATGAATGTTAGTACTCGGAGTGTGATATTCCCAACTCTACTATCAATTTTCTAGTTCTTACGTGAGATGATATTAAGGCTATCTTACTCGTGAACAGGAGATTGGACAGCACAATTTAAGAGATGGTTGAAGAGAGATTTTGTGAACGAATTCGATTTGTGAGCATAGTTAGTATTGAACTCCTTACATAACTATGTACAAGGTCCCACGGACAAACCACATTGAGGGGAAGTATCTGAAATATTGTACATACATTACTGAAAAATAACTTGATTTTATTGTTAAGGTTTTTCATATTATACCAAGGCAGTAATGTAAAAATCTTAATTATTGTTTAGCTATTTACTTTAGCTTTTAAGTCATTTATTTTTAGGTTACTAGAAATTTTGTTTTTCTTTTAATTTTGTTGTATCAATAAATAAATTGATAGTTTTTTTTACATTCATAAATATGAATATATATGAGAAGAAGAAGAAATATGATGCTAATGTTTTCAATTTAAATCGATTCGTTAGATGTATAGACTTAGTTTTGGGTCAAAAGGGCAATGACCGACTTGTTTTATATTTGTATGATTTAAATTGAGCGTAGTTGCCGGATCTTAAATAGGAGATATGTTGTGTTTATATGAAATCTAACTAAAATACATTCAGTATAAACACTACATTCAATGAATAACATGTACAGATAGATATCAGGTATCCATTGTATAAGTATGTCATTCACTCATTAATCATAGTACTTAAGCCAATTTTACATTGGCAAAGTAGTAGCAAAAGAAATAATAAATTTCTTTATGTCGAAACGATGTATGTATATGAATGTGTACTCTATAGATAGATGGGGTAAGTTCGTCTAACTAAGTGAGAGCACGATTGGCGCAGTGGCTAAAGCGGTCGCGGTAACTGCGCTAGAGTTGTGGGTTCGATTGCCCACACGGGACAAATCTTTTTATTTATTTATTTATAACTTTATGCACAATTTTTACAGAGGCGGACTTCGGCCAAAAGCATCCTCTATCAATCAACCTAGGGTGGTGCAGATTTTATATGGTAGGTTTTTGTGTTCCGCAAAGATTTGTTCTGACTCTGGGTGTGCTTTGTGAGTGTGAAATGTTTGTAAACGATCCCGCGACACAGGAATTATACCTAGTGCGGGCGTCATATAAACAAAAAATAACACGCTTGGTTTCCATACAGTTCTTATGGAAACCAAGCGTGTCAATATTTACAACCTAACCGTATCTCTGTATGATTACTATCATTGATGTCTATGATTACTCAGCAGTGCAATGGTCAGTATTCGACCCCACGACCTTTATGACGTAAAATCCATCATCTAAACTCTAATCCATTGGGCCTCTTTGAAACGACGCACGTGCCAATTTTTCCAATCCTATATCAGCACAGAACAGGTGGGATCATTGGACAGGGGTCATTAACTCGCAAATTGAGACAGGGAGACGACCTCAACAACGTATATCGTGATGGGTTTGACTCTAGTGACATAAGCACTGATTTTACTGAACTATGACGTCATAATACACCATTTCTGTGCCGGAATCGTTGGTTCATATAAATGTAGCAGCGTCCGAGTAGGAGACCGTAGGACTGCGAAGTCGAAGGTCTCGGGTTCGAACACACGGCACACACTTCTGTCAATAAATCGTTATGGTTCGTCTTTTCGAAGATATGTGTGTATTTATCATATAAATTATCGCTCGCTAACGGTGAAGGAAAACATCGTGAGGTAACCTGCATACTTCACTACTACATACTACACTGCATACTGCATACTACACACTACTTAGTGCCAAAAAAGTACTCGAGATCGTGTTAAGTCTACCAATCCGCACTTGGCCAGCTTGGTAGACTAAGGTTTTACTCTCTTATCATGAGTTGAGGCCTTAGCCCAGCAGTGGGACACGTATTAGATACAGGTCTGTATCGATACCTTGATTGCTATGGGAAGTGTGCTGCTATATATGTAGCAAACAAGCGTGTAGTCCGAGTGATGGTGTGTGGCAACTAATGAACATTAACAATCCGCATATACTGCAGATGAGTTGCGTCATCTGAGGACTAGGATATGAGCTCCATGTGTAGGAAGCGAACGAGCGAGTAGTCGACGTGATGGTGTTACATCAACAATCCGCATAAACTGCAGATGCGTCGCAACATAATGAGGACTTGGGTATGAGCTTCATGTATCACTTATTTTCTCACCAACTAACTGGCACTGCAGAGAAAGCTCTACTATTTGCGATAAATTAAAGGTGGGACTCCGTGGGGCGGTGGGTCTTCCTTTCTCAAGCTCGTTTATAAGAGCTCTACCACCAGCACTACGATAGTTTGTGAGATTTCAGTATAGATAGCCAATCCCATGTCATCACTGAACAGGTGTTAGGGATCATTGGACGAGGGTCATTAACTCACGAATTGACACAGGGAGCGCGACGCCACGATGATCTTAACAAAGTATCATCTCGTTATGAATTTGACTTTAGTGACATAACCGTTTGTACTATGACGTCATTATAGTTTATTTTGGTGATCAATAGCACCATATTTGTGTCGGGATTGTTGAGTCATATAAATGTATTGATACCTTGATTGCTATGTGAAGTGTGCTGACATGTAGGAAGCGAACGAGCGAGTAGTCCACGTGATGATGTTACATCAACAATCCGCATAAACTGCAGATGCGTCGCAACATAATGAGGACTTGGGTATGATCTTCATGTATCACTTATTTTCTCACCAACTAACTGGCACAGCGGAGGTAGCCCTATTTATTTGCGACAGATTAAAGGTGGAACTCCGTGAGCCGGTGGGTCGTCCTTTCTCGAGCTCATCAATAAGAGCTCTACCGCCAGTATTACGATAGTTTGTAAGATTTCAGGATAGATAGCCAATCCCATGTCATCACAGAGCATGTGGTAGATATCAGTAGACGAGGGTCATTAACTCACGAATTGACACAGGAAGACGACGACGCGACGACCTTAACAAAGTATCATCTCGTTATGGATTTGACTTTAGTGACACAACCGTTTGTACTATGCATCACTTTTCTATTTATATACCAGTATTTTTGTATAGGGCTTTGATAGATCACTTTTTAAATAATTATGTATCAATGCTTTGATATAAAGTTTATTATATAGTAAGGAACTATACACCTGGTTTATTTAAATAGAAAATTTAAATTTGGATTTTTTACATTAGATAGAACGCCAGAAACAATTACACTATCCAATGGTCCCAATGACAAGACCAAATACACACTCACACAAGCACACCCAGTGGAAAAACAAAACTTTGCAAATCACACAAAGATTTGTCACATGTAGGGACTGAACCCACAATACCAGTGCAGTGGAGAGAGGCGAGGCGTCCGCTTAAACCAGTACACCACACGTGCAGTCAATTACGTTACATTATTATATAAACATTATAATAATATGATTTTTATCTTACCGAGAATTAATTTAATTTAGTAGTACACTTTTCTCACACATTATTTCACTTTTTTTGCTATCTTCTTCCATCATTTTCTCCTCTATAACTCTAAGGTTTGCTGGAAGAGAACTCAAATTTGAGTTAAGCTCGCCTTTATTGTATTGTGTGTTATGCATTGTTTTTATAAATTGTCTCGTGGACTGACGACCTGAAGAAGGTCGCTGGAGGGGACTGGATGCGGAAGGCGCAGGACCGGGTGTTGTGGCGCAAATTGGGAGAGTCCTATGTCCAGCATTGGACTACGAGCGGCTGAATGATGTTTCAAGGTGCAATAAAAGTTTAAAATCAAACAAACAAGCTAAAGACTTATTTGCACAAAAGCATAAATACACGGCAAACAAATATAAAATCACTATCAGAATGTTTTTTTTTTGACGCATAGTAACCAAAATTTTACTAGTATTTCATCACAAAATGTTATCTAATTGAAAACACACGTATACCTCTTCTCGCTTGATTACGAGGGCCTACGTCATGATACCTATGTACACATGGCTGTATATCAAGCTCTATATATAAGTATACTACCAGTAAAAGTTGGTCTTGCATTGTAGAGGCTTGCGTGCAATACGAGATCACCTTATACTGGTAATGTATTACTTGTTATGTAGCCGAGTGTACGTTCGTTTGCACTAGTCCATGATATCATAACGTAATCATCATGAGTTCATACGAACGAAGATATATCCGAAACTTTGGGAGGATGATGACCCTGTTCATACTAGAATAGCGGATGCCAAAAGATGATCGAATAATTATTGTTTTTTATCTCAGTACCTTGAAAAATCGGTCTTTGTGGTATGAAAACAAAGAACAAAACTCGATTTGCTTCGTGTCTTTTAAGTGAGCAAATCTCGATTTTGCTACGAGTTTTGTTCTCGCTTGAAGCAAATTTGAGTTTTTCTCACTGCTCGCTTTTATTTTTCTTTGTCACCCATCTTTCACCACCATGCGTACGTAGTCCCAAACTAAGCAGAACTCGTACTATGGGTACTATTTCGTGGTGCTAAGATGAAAAGTTTTATGTATCGAAGTTATTTACATCTCGTGCTTTTGAGTCCCTCACCAAAGGACCCTCACCGTACCACACTCGCTACGCTCGTGATTTCAGTTTAGAATCTAGACTTCTTGAGCGTATTATAGAATCTTTCACTTATATGGGACTTGAAATTAGCACTCAAAGGAATATTTTGCAATCTTGTTACACAAATAACTATTATACTCTGTCCATTCCTTTATTTTCTTTTTGACAGATTACATTTAGAGATGCCTTCACACGTTACTGATTCGATCTGAAATCATAATCGATGTTGTCTAAAAAGAACTTTCAATCGATTAATTACATCGAAATGGTTTTATTTCATTATTAATTTATTCGTTTATTAGTAGTTTTTATTAGATGAAATAAATATACAAAATAATAATATAATAATAATGTCACATACTTAGTCTATGACGGTTTCCTTTGTTTTCATTTTGATATATCATTCTGAAATATAATTATTCAATAAAAGATGTGTAATACTGATTAGTATTTCAATATTTAATAAATAATATAATATTATATTATAATATAGACAAAATGTGTGTCATTCTATTGTTCAATACGATTGATATTGATCAATGTTTATTGCAAAGCTGAAGTGGCAATGGGCAGGGCAATTATTTTTTTTCATAATGATCGATTTATTTCATTTCACGATTTGATTTATAGTCTGTGGTTGTTTGTTACAAACAGTGAACTGCCCTAAAAAGTGTCGCTTGATCTGTCAAAAAGAAAATAAAAGAATGGTCAAAGTATAACACGTAAAAAGCGATGCATTTTTGATTCGTTCATAACATTACTAGTTTTTCAATACCCAACAACTTTTGGGAGGTTATAAATAACAAAACATAACAGCACGCCTATATTCTCCAGAAGGGTTTGTCAGGTGTTACAACAGCCACATTTCACCAATTGGTAAACATATTTGATCATAAATATACCCCTCAATTATTGAGAGGTATATTTATAATCAAATGTTACGAGAGTAAGTACTGTGTACTTCTGTGGGTCCATCGGGCCATTTGACATTGGTCTCCGGAACCGCGAATATCACCGTTAAGTGTCAAAGTACCCTGACCTATCCAGCGCTTATGTCAGAGTCGAATCAATCATGATTCTCATGATTCACGAGTACACGACGTGACATGTCACTACCTTGTTGAGGTCGTCTCCCTGTCTCAAATGGGGGTTAATGACTTCGCGTCCATGATCTGTAGAATCTGCACCCACGTCTCATATTGTATGAAAGATTTAGCCATTTCAAAAATACTGCTATCAATATTAATTTGTTATCTCTAGACTCTAATAGGACCTAAACAGGTACCTAATGAAACCCAAGACCCCTCAATCAACTACTGTATTTATCTTAAAATAACTTCTAATACTATAAAATTGCGAGTATTCAATATTTAGTCATTAAAGTTAGAACTCAATCAAAAAATTTTATACATAATCTAACGCTTAGTTCATAATAATATTATTATTTGACTATAGTACGAGAGCCCACGACCAAAATTTTTGTCTCACAGCAATACGGCCAAAACCGCATCAAATCGATAGATACGATTATCCTGAACTCGAAAATACCAATATCAGACATTTTCCGCGTAGCGTTTGATCTGACCGAATTTTCAAAATTGTCAAAGAATTTTACCGAACTGCATCATAGCAATATGTCTGATTTGCAGACTGTAGTTGAATGATAGTTCTGAGATACCGGAAACATATTTTTCAGACGTTAGTGGTGTAGCGCAGACCCGTAAAATCACTTAAAAAAATTAAAAATGAGACAAAAAAAATGTCTCATAGCAATACGTCTGAAAATCTTTTTTATTAGTAAATTTTGGTTATTTGATGCGAACAAAACAATTTTCAGACGGAAATGTGAACGCATTAAATTTTGAGACCGTTTTGAAAATGTTAACAAATTTTACCGATCGGTATCATAGCAATATGTCTGAAAATTGTTGGACATGATAAAATAAGTTGTCCACATGTGCAAAAAATTTATATCAGACAAATTAAGTGTAGCACCTTCTCTATCAGACAACTTTTCGATACTCAGATATAATTTAAAAATCGTATTGAGGCATCTTGAATTTTCTGTTACAAACCAATGAATACGTTGCGACCCTGAATTTATTAGATGATAATTAACAAAGAATTTACCCGAAACCGTAACATTGAAGTTGAAGGACTGAAATAAATAGCACAAAAGGGATGAAGTTGAAAAAAAACTACTAACTACTACTACAACTAAGTGAGCGTCGTTCCAACGTTTGGAGCAGCTGGCGAGTGAGCGGTATAATAGTAAGAAAGGGGCAGGAGCGTAACAAGCGCTGAGGCTGTTGAAATTAAATACTGATTGATTTGATAGTTTTGGTTTTATTTAAAGCACACTTGAGTAACTTTTACAAAAGAAATAAGTAATGACATCTGTCATCTGTCAAAGTACATATTATAATAGACAAGGGAGATTCTTGAATATCTATGAAGGCTGTAAATTTAAAAAAACATTTAACAGAGGCGTCGGCCAGGCGACTCCAAAACGTTATTTTCGTTTTTGGGAGTATATGCTACACTTAAAGTGTCTGAAAACAGGTTTTTGGTAATCATGGCAGCAATACGAAAAGTTGAAAAAAATATTTATCCGTATTGCTATGATACAGGTCGGCTAAATTTGTTGACATTTTCAAAAATGCGCTCAGGCTATATGCTACGCGCAAAATGTCTGAAAACAAACTTTTTCTTAATACAATTATAAAATCTATGTACATTTTCACTATCAGACGTATTGCTATAATACCGACTGTCTTTTTTTTGACACAGCAGAAATGGCCTCCCACGCAGTTGCTACACTTTCGACCGTTACTACACACCTAGTCGGGTACAGAACCATACAATCTAACGATTTTATAGGGTTTTTGCCGTATTGCTATGAGACATGGGTTTGGTCGTGGGCTCTCGTACTACTAGTATAGTAACTCAAAACTAAGAAATCACCACAAAGGATAATAATTAGGATTTTTTATATTAGATAGAACACCAGAAGCAATTACGCTATCTAATGGTCCCAATAACAAGACCAAATACACACATTCACTCACACAAGCACACCCAGTCTCAGAACAAATCTTTGCGAATCACACAAAGATTTGTCCCATGTGGAGATCGAACCTACAACACCAGTGCAGTGAAGAGCGGTGTAGCGACCGCTTAAACCACTACACCACATATGCAGACAATATAGATAAAGGATAGATCAAAAAGGTGTAATGACGTCATAGTTTAGTTTAGTTTAATACTTTATTGTACACATAAATTACAAAAATACAGTTACATAAAAGTGCTGATGACAAAAGGTGAACTTAACTCAAAAATGAGTTTTCTGCCAGCAAACCTTTGAGGGCTAGAGGAAAAAGACACTCGTAATATGTGAGAGTGAAGTGTACAAACAAAGAGAGATGAAAAAAATATAAAAGATACTTAAATAAAAGAACTAGGCTATGTATATCTACATACTTACATATTCTACATAATAATAATATACCTAATGTAACCTAAATTATTTACACAACAATCATAAAAAATACTTACGATAAAACTAATTTATATAATATATGTTTAACATAAAATATATACATACATAATACATACATACATAATACATACATACATACATAATACATATATAAATATATATCCAATTAATTAGAGTTGAGAGAGAAAATGCTCTTTTGTTCTCCTCCTGAAAACGTCCAATGAAGGACTCTCGCGAATGGAATGAGGAAGACGATTCCATAGACGCACTGCGTAAATAGTAAATGAGCCGTCGTAACGACTAGAAGTGTGGAGAGGAGTTCGAAGAAGTAGAGAGGAGTAGGTTCGGCTAGGTTTGTCACGAGGAACGAGATACTGAAAGCGCTCACGAAGATATGAAGGGGAGTTTGGATTATGTAGGACATTGAAGAGAAGGCATAGTATGTGGGTATCACGACGCTGCCGGATTGGTAGCCACTTCAATTGGCGACGGAATTCTGACACATGGTCAAACTTGCGCAGGCCGAAAATGAAGCGGATTCCCAAATTCTGCAAGCGTTCGAGCTTGTTAAGGTGTTCTTCCTTTGCGTCAAGAAAACAGACATCACCATAGTCTAGAAGTGGAAGTAGAAGGGTTTGTGCAAGAGTAACTTTAGTCTGAAAAGGTAGAAAGTTTTGAAGACGTTTGAGTGATTGAAACGAACAGAACATTCTTCTACTCACCTCAGCGATATGAGCATCCCAGGAAAAATTTGAATCCATAATGACACCTAAATTCTTTGCAGTTTTCTGATATTCTATGGGCACAGAATCATATATCACTGGAGGTAGGGTCCCATGATCAAATGTGTTTAGCATGTATCTGCCACCAACAACCAGAGCTTGTGACTTCGAAGGGTTTACTAGTAAACCAAACGATTTAGCCCATTTACATATGTTATCAAGATCGGTATTGATGGCAGTGACAGTTTCAGCAAACTCACCTACTTTAAAGTGACGATAAAGCTGCAGATCGTCTGCATAGAGATGGAAGTGAGAAGTTAGCACTTTCGTGATTGCATTAATAAAAATGGAGAACAGTAGAGGAGAGAGGACGCCACCTTGAGGAACGCCCGCAGTAAGCTCGCACCATTGAGAGTTTTTCTCATCAGCGCGAACACACTGCGAGCGACCTTGAAGATATGAGTTAAACCACGCAATTGCAGAAACAGAAACATTAAGTGAGGAGAGGATTCCTAGGATGATGTCAAAATCAACGGAATTGAAGGCACTGCTGAAGTCTATTAATACCAGAATAGTTAGCAGCTTGTTCTCCATGGCCAATCTGATATCATCACTAATTTTGACTAAAGCTGTAACAGTGCTATGGCCACGTCGAAATCCGGATTGGTATGGACTTAGCAGGCCGTTAGAGGAGAGGTAGGAAGACAGTTGTTTTTGAACCACACTTTCTAGGACTTTGGACAAGACTGGAAGGATGGAAATAGGACGGAAGTGCGAGAGCAAGGAAGGGTTTTTGGTCTTGGCAAGTGGTAGGACATACGCATTTTTCCAAGATTTAGGAAAGGTGCCGTTGTAAAGGGAGTAGTTGATCAGATGCGTAAGGATTGGTAGGATTTCATCAAGAATAGGAAGGAGCATTTGGGTTTGGATACCATCGTTACCGACAGCTTTGGTGGAAATGGATTGAATGGATTTCTTAATATCTTGTTCCGCAATTGGGGTAAACGAGAATGAAGTATTTACTGGCATGGGAAGAGTTGCGAGATAGTTTAATGTAGAAGATTTAATATTTGGATCCATTGTGATTGGAGGTTTCGAAAAATGAACATTGAGTGAATCAAGATCCATGTCAATGCTATTATTTTCCGAAACCTTACCAATACCTAGTGTTTTTAGAAATTGCCATACTTGTGGAGTGTTGAGGTTTAGAATAGAATTGTGGATGTGGCGCCTTTTTGCATCTCTACACATACGACTGCAGCGATTCCGGAGCTTTTTGTACACATCCCAGTTCTCCTCCGTGGGGTATTTTTTATATTTCCGCTTGGCTTTATCCCTTTTCGACATGAATGCTTTTATAGTGCTAGAAAGCCAAGGTGCAGGAGGATGTTTTACTCTTACTTTCTTCAGAGGCGCATGTGTGTCATATAGCCCTAAGAGACGTTTTGAAAAAATGGATACCTTGCCGTCAAGATCCCCACATTCGAAGAGAGAAGCCCAGTCAATACTGCTCGCGTCCACCCTCAAACGCTCCAAATTCATATTTTTAAAACTGCGAAGAAAAAGAAATTTACTCTTGCGTTTAGGAGGACGAACTTTATAGGAGAGATAAATAAGATCATGGTAGGAGAAAGAGGCAGGAATTTGACCATAGGATGCCACTTTTTTAGAGTCAGATACTATAATCAAATCTAGAAGGGAAGGTGTGGAGTGAGGAGCATTGTGGGTAGGATTTAGAGGAAGGATATGCATGTTGACAGAAGAGACAAGTGCGTGAAGTTTTCGGCTACGTGAGTCATCTTTGAGGAGACAAGTATTGAAGTCGCCGAGGATAATGGTCTGATTATACAGAGGAGAAAAATTTTCTAATTTGGCTTCAAATGACGCAAAGTAGTCAATTTGGCAAGAGGGACTGTAGTACACCCCTAGAAGAAGTTTGGTGTGTTTAAAAATAATTTCAAGGAAAAGGTGCTCAGCAGATTTAGAATAATCACTCGGAGACTTATCAATAATCTTATAGGAGATATCACCCCTAAGAAAAATTCCAACCCCTCCGCCGCCTTTGCCTATTCTATCGTTGCGCACTAACTTATAACCTGTTAAAGGATATTGTGTAGATGGGAGAGCAGGTTTAAGGAAGGTTTCGGAAATAAGGACGGCGAGGACAGTATCTGCATCGAAGGATGAAACAAGGTCAGGATAGTGGGCGTGAACACTTTGAGCGTTAATGTGAACTATGTTGAAAAAATTTGAACAAGAAGAAAAAGTAGAAAAAAGTTGGTCGCGGAGATGTATAGAGTCGTTTCCATCAAACGCACTCGCAAAACTCACATCAGACGCATAGGAGGACGAACAAGAAGCAAAATCATCATCAGAATCATCATCATCTATCATATTGATATATATATACTGCTATAAAATAAATAAATATGAATATATACAATATAATAATAAAACTAAACGTAACGTAACCTATAAAAAACTAAGGTAAGCAATAAAGTACTTAGCTTGATCCTCTATGCACTCGCCAATTTTATAGCATGCACTATAATAAATTATACATAATAATGTTAACTAAAAAGACTCAGTACCAAGCATCGATATTTAACAGTTTCAGAACGCAAGCTATTGTGAGTGACATTACAATGACAGATACTATGTCAATGACAAGTGTCATTGAGTCGTGTCAAAACTGGGAACTTAATTTACTTGCGACCTACAAAATAACATAAAAAATAATAATTAAAAAGTGACTAATATACCCATTATTTGGCCGGTTTACGTGATTTCTTATCTAACGCCGCCGGGGTGGTTGATTTGCTATTTGCTGAAGCAGTGTTGTCAAGGGTCGACTCACTCGGATACTTCAATATTAGTTGACGAAGTTCAGCCTCCGTTTCTATCTTGACCCTGCTCTTTTCTGTAACTTGGATGACTATTCTGCCGTCCGACGTCCACGAGCGCCTTATTCCAAAATGCTTCCTAGCTGACAAGAAGACATTGCGACGTGGAGCGGTTAAAAATTCAGACAAAGTTATGCCCGAGCCCTTAAGTTGCGCCTTGCTACGCCACACCTCATCACGTTTCGCGCGGCTTGCAAATCTCACCAATACTGGCCGAGGTTTGTTGGGGTTGCTGCCTAATCGATGACACGATGTGATATCGTTTGCGGTCAGATCTGCGATTTTCATTTCCTGGGATACAATGTTAATAACGCCCGATTGAAGGTCACTGTCCTTACCATCTGCCAGGCCATGTATGAGAAGTACTTTGCCACGGGCCGCCATCTCATGCCGGTCCAGTCCAGAAGCCAGTAGCTCCATCTGAGACTTCAAAACACCCATGGTTTTCCAAATGAAGGCCTTAAACTCTGTGAACTCACGCGAGAGACTTGCAATTGTCTTATGAGCTGCTGTTTCACTGCCAACATTTTTGAGGTCCTCGTCATACTGCTCCATGCGCGATGAAAATGTGTTTGAAAGCAGCTCCACACTTGAGAATAGCTTGGTGTAGAGATCCATGTTGTATGTTGGATGTGATTTTGTGCAAAATAAAGTGTTGATTGGAGAATTAATAATGGCTTAAGTGCAATTGAGGTAAACTAAAACTATTGAATGATTAACTGCATTAAATTAAAGGTTTAAATTATTTATAATAATTAAAATATAATAAGAGCTCTTTTTTGTGTGTTGTCACTTCAACTACCCACACCCAAAAAAAAAAAAAATAGTTCAATACTATCGCTTATGTCACTAAAGACGAATCACGATATTCAATCACATATCTCACGTCAAGTCAGTGCCTTGTAAAGGTCCTTTACGTTTCAAATTGAGAGGAAATGACCTGAAGTCCATACAACTGTGTCGCAGTATAAATATGTAACAGTATGGAAACTAAGCCTATTTCATAAAATAATTACCTACGCTCTATTGAAGCTATAGGGTTGACACTTTCAAACTTTTTGATATTGACTTTTTATGAAAAAAAAAAAGTGTTTTGAATCGTCGGTGTGCATGTTTATGTGTGCGTGCCGTTTCGAACGTTTGTAGACAGTTTCCGTACTGTTTGTACATATTTATACTGTGACTGTGTTATCATAGCATGGGATTGGCTATCTACTGAACCTGAAATTACACTGATGGTAGAGCTCTTAGGTAGGGAACAAGCTTGAGCTTGCCAAAAATTTCTGTGTTCCAGTAGGTGGTCTTACCGGATTCGACACTAAATACTGACAGATGAAACATATATCGTAATCCTCAGATGTAGCAACGCACCTGTAATCTTTTGCGAATTGTTAATATGCATGGGTTTTTAGTTACTACTGCCCGCCAGAAGGTCAATATGAGCGTGAGATAGATTTTACTGTGTTTTGTCATGTTTTGGAACGGCTAAAGATGACCAAAAGGTGACAAAATCCCACGGTTGTATGCTTCACATGCTACAGGTGGAATATAATGAAGCTACATCGTTTAAAATTGAAACTTAAGCATACACTACAGTATTACCACAGCATAGATACGAACATAGTTATTCTAACATTGTAGTATTACTATTACCATTTGTACCTACGATAACCGCAGTGTCCTATATAATAAATAGATGACATTCGTAGCAATCCGACAATGTCATACAGTCTGAAATTTAAATTTTTAATTCAAAATTTGACTATAGGCTGACCGTTTAACTGAGTCCTCGCCTGCGAGGTACAGAGGCGCGGGTGTATGACGACAAAGGGGACTGAAACAGCTGCGGGCGGTGGGGGCACTTAATGAAACATACAGGAGATGAAATGCACCAAGATATTTCCTAAGATATGTGACATCATAGGAAAAAAGAAATAGTGATTTATCAGGGCCCTAAGCTAAGTATTTATTTGCTTTCTGTATTAGTAGCGACATCTTCTCATCTATCCGATCTTTAACTAGAACGCTGCTAACACTAGCTCACATATCGGTCTTCGAAATCCTAGCAGTATACGATACAATGTTTTTGGTTAGACCAGTCAGAATTACTGCAGTATAAACTCCTCTAGATCCACAAGTTAGTACAGATAGCTCAACCGCAGCACGTTCACTATGTAAACAATGATCACCCATCCACAACCGAAACACGGCAAGTATTTCTGTACCCACGCAGTCACACCATAGTCACGTGTTCACCCGAAGATATTATAGGTGCCTAAAACAAAATTGAGGTTAATAATCTGAAAGAAGAAAGGCGATAAAGCGCTTAGCTACAAAAAAGTAGGTATACTATCTAATGAGAACTTCAGACTACTCGATGACGTTATGTATTATGTCAAAAAATATGCGATAAAATTACCGCAATTGTGCAAATAACATTCAATCTAATCGCCTTTTTTTATCTGTGAATTAAAAAGTTAAAGACATCCTATTTGTCCCCATTAGAGTACACCACGCACACACGCCTATTTTTCAGCCTGTAGCTACGCATCTGCTTATGTGTGAGTACGTGTACGTATACACAATAGGAGTTGCCGTGACGTCGCGACGCTTACGATGTGTGCGTGAATACCGGAGGTCGATGACCGCGAATTTTCGGCGGTACAATTTATTGCACAATTATATCGGGTACGTAATGACCAGCGTAAGTTGAAACCTGAAAACCTCTTATCAATGAGGTGATAAGAGGTCTGGTAGATTGGTTATTGTATTGTTTGATTGTTAAACAGTTTATACGCAGAACGTTTTCGCTAATGATTGTAGGTGGTTGGGCGATTTTCGTGAAAAGCATATTAATTTGACCTCGGCACTTGACTTTTATTTTGATCCGTTGAACTCGAGAATTATCTGCTATACGTTTCTTTTTGTTTGTCGCGGTATCCGCCAGAGATAAATACCTAAAAGTATTGAGTAATCTGTCTGGCCTCTTTTTTTGTCGCCTTTTCTTTGAACAAAGATTATAGCATGTTTGTTGCAAATACCTTTCCCGGAAAAAAAATTAAACATAATGTAAGTAACAAATAAGTTTATAGAATATTTTCAGGATTATTATTTAAATAGTAAATATAATGTACTTATAGGAGCGAAAAAACCGTCACAGGGTGATAATTAACAATCTCTTGTTTTTTATAATGTTTTTCTGATGGGTGCGGTCTATTTGGTAGAAACTTGATACTCCGAAACCTATTTGGGATAACTGACTTCGCAGAAACTTCTTTAGTCGATCATTTATTAGGCATAAAAAATATTTGACATAAATATTTTTAGGCATAATGTGCTTATGACCGAATTTAGAATGGCATACATTTAAGATAGTAGAATTTTTATTGGCATATTTACCTTTGGCATAGGTAAAATTTTGTATAATTTCATTTAGCATAACGTTCATTTAGAGTACAGATTATTTGGCATAATTTGACTAAGCATACTATGAAGATCATAGAATTTCAATTAGAATAATATAGATTGGGTTACTTTCTTCTTTAAAAATGCGTAGGTTAGGTTAGGTTAGAACTGTGACCTCTTATGACCCTACCAGAAATGAACATGCTCTCATGGGCAAGGATATAAAAACCAAATAATTATCATTAAATCAACTTTTATTTATTACAATTACTAAAAAAAAAAAACAATTAAATTAATCAGAAAACAAAATTAAACTTGAACTTAAGAAAAGTGTTGCAATAATCATAAAAGATGATTCTTGCTGTAAGCATTATGCGAAATGATGGTTCTACTTTTAAATAGTTATGGATAAGAAATATATGCCAAAAGATGAATCTGGTTTTGAACTTTCTGCGATGTGATGATTATTTATTGTGATTATTATGGATATCAAAATTATGCGTACAGATGATTCTGACTTACAGAATTATGGGTTCCAATGTATGCTAAATGAGTTTATGACAAACGATATTCTGCGAAAAGAGGTTTATGCTATTAGTTGTAATGCAATATAAAATTATTACTTAAAAAGTTCTACTATAATAGGTGTACCCTTTTCTGATAACTGTCATATCAAGTAACAATTAACATATTCGAGCAACACATATTGAGCAAAATAACTCAATTTATTGGTTTTTCGGAATATAACACAAATGTTCGTTGCTAAAAAAATTAATTGATTACCTTGAAAAAGAAAAACCCGTAGTTTTGACGCAGATGTTTTTTTTAAAACCGCACTATTTGACGGACTTTGTTCGATTTTCAAAAATTAGACAACGGGTCTAAATCGCGTAATTATTATAAAGGTTAATAAATACCTATGCTCGACGTTTCGAATGACTTGCATCATTCTTGGTCACAAGCCGACTGGTGAAGCTTAGCGTCATCTCCGTGAAGCGTGGATATTGTCCACTACTCTCACTTGGTCGTCACAATTTTTATTTTTATTTAGTAACTTTGTTCGATTTGCACTCCGAACTGAGCCGCGCTCTGAACTGAGTCAGCGTAGTGCATAGCTCAATGTTAGGAGTAGATAGAATTATTCAAATTCTGGTAATCGTTCTTGATACCATATTGTTCAAAAGTCCGTGGTGGATGTGACATAGCAACATTTTTGTATGTTAAAGATTTTTTAACCGGTAGAAATGAACACTGACCACGTCTTGAACTTGCGGATTCCAAAAAAGTCGCAATGTTGCATCCATCCTGTATATTATAGTACTTTTTTTCTTATTGTTTTTATTTTAAGTTGACTAGTAATTTACAATACAAAGTACTAGTATTTTATTTATTTTTTTTATTTAAACACTTCATTATACAAAATTTGTATACAAGGCGGACTTAATGCCATGGGCATTCTCTACCAGTCTACCTTTGAGTGATGCAGAGATTAACAAGGCAGGTGAAGTTATAAAATATAGCGTTTGATTTGAAATAAAAGGTCATAAAAATCAATACAATTAATGAATACATAATAAAAATATGTGCGTATATTATATGCATAATATCTACATAAAAAAAATACTTAAATATAAGTAAATATACAATAAATAAAATATATATAAATATATTAACTAATAATAAATATTATGGTGGCGATTCATTTTTGTTGAGGAGAAGATTCCGAACCTTGATTTTGAAGGCGTATCGACTGGTATTCTTGTTTTTTAATTTGCGACTTCCAAAAATGTTTCCATATCGTATCCACTCTGTATACCAAAATGTTTTTTTTTCAAGTCTTTATTGCACTCAGATACAATGCACCACAATGATAAAATGGTCTTATAAATAGGTACAGTGTCAATTATGGACCCTGACAGGCACGGCAAAAGTAGGAGAGAGGAAGAAAGAGCTCTTTGTGTTTATATCAAAAAAAGTTTACATTTTAAAATAGTATCTTAAAATTTATATTATTTTATTTATTTTTTTGGCTTTAATTACATAAATATTATACTTATTGAATACATATATATATAAAATAAGAAATCATTACAGTAATATATCTAATCTATAATTAAAATACTTTTAAAAAAAGCTTACTAGTAATTTACAAATACAAATGACTAGTATTCGTGTAAACCCTCTCCAGCTAAGCTTAATTCGCTGGTGTCAGAAGCAAGTTCACGTCCGTGGTGTAATGGCCAGGATTTAAACCAAAGACGTCCCGATCGTGAGACCGATACCTTATCCATTCACCACGGCCGCTTTATAATATTTATAAGATTATAAATGCAGTGTGTATTGCACTGCGGTGAAAATGCCTAAAAGTAGAGGCGAAACCGCGGTCGACTAAATATACCAACATTACGTGAGGAACAATCGTATTTCGTATATCGGATTAGTGTAAACAAATGTTGGTAAACCAAAATAAATAAATAAAATAAATAAATTTCATAATTTTTATAATGTTACAAACTAACGTCAGTTTTAATAATAAAAAAAAAAACTTTATAAGACCGAGATTTTGACAACAAACCCTATTTACATCGGTCTAGATCGGGTAGGTTGTTATTAAACTTTCTGCCATTATAACTATCACCCTTATACAGCCCTGTAGATGGCAATGAACTCACCCCCACGATATTGAACTTAGTATAGTGTGGGTAGTATTTTTAAAAGTTACGCCTAACGATTTGTATTACGTACTAGCTTTTCCATTTGACTTCGCTCCTGTGGTACTTCGATAAAATATAGTTTACGTTATTTGGTGAAAGGTGTTGGTTCGTTTTGGTATAAGAAGTTTTAAAATCAGTCAAGTAATTTTTGAGTTGTTAAAAAACAAACAAAAATAAATATAAAAGTACAATGGTATAGAAAACCTCCTTTATCTTTTTGAAGTCGGTTAAAAGGCTAATCTTTTATTAATTATGTTTGTTAAGTTTAATATAGGTATCATCCCTTGAAAAACAGAACCTATGTTTCGAGTCTGATCTTAGTACCAAAGCAAAACAAATTAATGTTATCCTTGAAAAAAATAAAAAGGAAGTATCTAAAAGAACTGGCACATGAGGCATTCATTTGATATTGACATAATTATTGTCTCAGCAGACTTACTGCCTCGATGGTCTCGGGTTCGATGCCCGGGTCGGCAAAGTGTTATTTGTGAACTTTCCGCCCTGAAATTCACAATTGCAGCACGGAGTTGGAATTGTGCCCGGTGAATGGCTATAGGCTCACCCCCTATCTCATGGGACCTAAACATAACAGGTGAAGTGTGGGTGTCGTACTACTTCCAAATTCTTCTGAATTGATATTTTCTCAGCTATATGGGTGAAATTTGATGCTATCTAGTTTCCCCCATATATCTGATGTCTCACAGCTTTCTTTCAAGCTCAAACGATTTAAATAATCTTATTAGATAAATAACGTAATGATTTAAACCACTTTCCCTTCAGTGAAATGTGGTTCAAGACTGCACGCTATATTTAACGACAAACAGTAAATGATACACCAGAGGCTTCCAAACTTTTTTGTTCGCGGTGGGGGGCACTACCCTGCACCCCTACAATCAGTCTATCTTATGTCAATCAAGGCTACATTTACAGAGTTTAGGGTATAGTGTGTACAATTACACTTAAAATAACACTGTAATTTTTACGTTAAAATAAAACGTCACTTGAGTGCACCGTTGGTGTAGTGGTAAAAGCGGTCGCATCGCCGCTTTCAATTGCTCTGGTGTTTCGATTGCCATAAGGGACAAAGCTTTGTGTGATCCGCAAAGATTGGTTCTGACTCTGGGTGCTCTGTTGTGTGTGAAATGTATGTTTGTGAACAACACAGGAAATTACTAATGCGGGCGGAAATTCCCAATAATCATGATAAAAATTAAAAAAAAAAAATGCATTCAAAATATAAGTACATATAAGCAATCAGGAAGAAATACACTTGGTACATAAAGACAGAAATTAAAATATATATATATATATATATATATTAGCATAGTTTTAGAGGAAGTGATGTAATTGTAATCAGCCTTTTTGCATTTTGGATCTTCATAGGCGTCATGTCAATGCCCAGCTACGATCTGGGGGCCTCGACACACAGTTTGGGAACCATAGCGATAGACTACTAATGGTAGTCATTTAGACTAATGCTTAATGCTTATAGTGGAAAATGAGCCTTGAAAACCAGTAGTATACTACCATGATACAACACTATAGCCCACGGCTGCTAGATAATTGTCGTGAGTATGTGAGAAATGTGGTAATATAACTCGAGATGAATGATATAATGAGGTGTAATGTCCTTATCCTTACTAATATTATAACTGAGAAAGTCACTCTGTCTGTCTGTCTGTCCGTCTGTTATACAATCACGGCTTAACTGCTGAAGCGATCGTGATGAAAAATGCTATGGATATAGCTCAAGACTTTAGGAAGGACATAAGCTACTTTTTATCGACATACCTACTACGCAGGCAAAGCTGCGAGCTGAAGCAAGTTAATATCATTAATGTTAAAGTTTGTGAAGTTGTGAAGATATGACTTTATATGATTGTTTCTCTTTCACGCAAAACTCCGGATCATTTTTGGTACATTTGTGCACTCATGTCACTCATAGTCCGGATTGACATATTAGCTATTTATTTATTAACGGGCCATTCGAGGGAGCCGTGGTTGGAAGTAAGTATAAACAAAATACCAAACGGGTGGATGATAATATTTCATATGTCTGTTAACCGTTTCACCATCGGACTAGCAGACAAACGACAATCAGGCATCGCTTCACGGTAGATATTCCACCAATACGCACTAAGCCTTAGTACAACTAGGATCTCTTCAAATCAAGAGTTAATAGGTATCTCATAGGTAAGAGTGCTCCACCGTAGACCGCATCATCACTTACCATCAGATGAGATCGTGGTCAAACGCGTGTCTATCCACCATAAAAAAAATAAAAAAATAATAGACCCAAATGGATGGATGGCGATAGTTTGTGTGAGCCTATCATAACAGGTAAAGTTCGGGTGTTATACACCAGGGCTATATATAGCCGCGATGTTATGTTAATTAATAATGATTAAAAGCAATCTAAGGGCTGGTCAAGCTCTGACGATAGTTTTTGATGTACTAAATTGGCTGCCGAAACATCTTGTAATTATTACAATGAGTATTTCTTACTTAATATGGCATGTTTTTAATTGTTAAGTTACACCGTTGCCGCGTAACTATGGAGCTGTATTTTGTTGCAAGGTGTTGCCAGACTTTTGCGACACTCGTTGCTAAACGCAGCCTTGATTCAACTTGGGTAAGTGCTGCTAAGTGACATTGTTGGGAAACTTAATAGTTGCTACTGTCACGTTGCAAATGACTGAATTAATAAGTCATTATAAACACCATCGTATTTCTTTAGACTGGTAACGCCATCTAAAGTTTCGTTAGTCCAGTTACATCGATTGACCTAATGGTTCGATGTCACGTAGTAGTTCTAACATATGACAACAGATGTCGCTAGGCGCTCGTTTCGCTTTTATTCAAGATTTAAATATTTAGCGATTATAAATTTAAATTAGTTATAATTTTAATAGTCACATTTATTGTGAGTATTTGAGATTTTCTTTCAGTCTCAATATTTGTTCCAAATTCGAAAACCAAATGATAGAATCGATTGTTCTGGAATCATATCGTTTTGTCTATGGTATTGCGCTGTCAAAGACAAGAGAGGTGACGTAGGCTTTTCTGAGAAAAATGGTGTCCAGTAAAGATGTCCTTTTAATATTCTCGTAAAAGAATATTGTGTAGGCCTCTGAGTATGATGATGAATATATTATCATAACTCTTATGAGGTTATAATATGTACACAATTGGTAAGTCTTTTCGTCTACCATTCGGTGACGATACCATTATTGACATCTTTTTGTATTTCGTTTCTTTTCAACATAGTGTCGAATTTGTTTCAGCCAGAAGATATTATATGCTTATCTAATGTGATTTAAGACTAAAATCGTCAGGGTGGATTGGGAATGTCACTCGATTAACCAGGATTCCTGTGGTGAGTAAATTAGTGATTGACACGTGGCGCCTAGCCTTTGCCCTCGGAAATGTTGAATAAAATCAATCATATTGTTCTTTTTCTGTTTGTTACAGATTTGGGTTGATAGTTATCATAGTTGATAGTTATCATGATTGATAGTTATTATATTTCATAGTTTATGATTTAAAGTTTATACTTAAAACGACTTCGTCTACGTTTATGTTAATAGTGCAGATTTCGTATCTCACTTCTACCGATTATGACCGAGGTGTATAGAACCGGTCGACCACGTGCCTAACCTCGTGTCCGTCGCGGGTCGCTGAGCCACGTGAGAAACTAACCTCGCTCTAGAGTTGGGTCCGGAGAGTCTTCATTCCATGTGAAGTTTGTAGAACTCAACATTGATGACCTGCCCTTAGAGTAAGGTCCGGCTTCAGGTATTTGTCATTATTCAGTATAACATACGGACGAGCACTTGATCTATCCATATTAGAATCATAGTAACTAAGGATAATGTAATTTTTCACTTTAAATAGAACCGTTCACAACCGCTCTGGGAAAAACATTGTTAGTCTCTTGCTCTCCCAACAGAGGGGTCTGTTGTTAATTATTTTATTTCTGAGTCCCGGATACATAACTTAATTTATGTAATTTTAAATACTGGTGGAAGGGAAATTAAATATAATATAATATATGATATCCTGTCATGTTTTATTTTTTTGTTACACCAACCAAAAGTGTTTCAATGGCGCCCATACTAAATTTTATTTAAAGAAAATTAGGGGATCAGTGCTCGCTCTGTGTACTAGGGTAATTTAAGCTCGCTTTATTATACCTAGTATATAATAATATCTTCTGGTAATTGTGTTATTTTGTATTTTTTTTTGTGTGTATTTTGTGTACAAAATTTTAATTTTCATTGTATTCTAGCTCGCTAGATACATATATGTTGTGTAAACACCTATGATAATGCTTGCATTATATTTTTAATGATTATTGTGTATTGGTAGTACCTAATAGCTTAGGCCAGGTACTTGTTGTAATAGGTTCATAGTAAAACTTATGTTTTTGGTCAAACAGTATTTCATCTCCGCAGTGAGTGAAACTGATTAATTGCTAAAGTCATAGTTTGGTTACCTACAACTTTATAGTTATTTTGTTATGCTAGCATACATTTAACTGGTTGTCCATGCACATAGCAAGCCTATAGCTTAGGCTGGTTTGTTGATAGACATTAAAAATATAGGGTTGTTTTTTTTGTACATTAAAGTTTAAGATTAGAAGAAATTCTGTTGTATAAACCTTTTTAGATACACGCATATTGTTATTTAGATTGTTAGCCTGGTACTCTAACAAAAATTTAACAAGAATTTAAGGAATTGTTGTGTTAGTACACAAAATTTTTTTTTTTTTTGAAAACTCATTAAGAAAGTGAGGTTAAGTTTTGTTGTTTGGTGCATAATAACAATCACACTTCTCTTTCCATATCTTTGATCTAATAGATAACTGTTCAATAAACATTTATAGTAAATATTGTAAAGGTCAACAAACTTTTGATATTAAGTTGGGTGATTTCTCAAAAATTAGAAATTTGGGGTCATTCTAAAAAAAAATTTTTTTTTTTTGTTTTTGTTGGAAGAGTTATTGTAAGTGTGATTGTTTATTACCTTTTGGTGTTGTGTGCATAGACTATCTCAGGTATTATTTAGGTAATATCACAGGTATACAAGACATAGTAATTAAAATTAAGTTTTGTAAAGATCAATTGCTCGGACGGTTTTTTTTATTTTAAATTTTTCTTAATTTCAACAACATGGATTTAGATACGGTTTATTTTCATACTCTTCTTAGAGATGAGCTGATATATGAGGTAAATATTAGGGCTGAAGTTCCTGAGAGTACGGTACCTAAACTGAAGAAGCAGTTAAAGCATTTGTGCTTAGGTTTTAGTCCTGCTGACTTCGTCGACGATGAGTTGGACCTTGAGGCAGAGCTGTTAGCGGTGAAGGAGAAGATCTCAGAGCTGAAGACAAAGCTTGATTTGGTTGAGAAGACTCGTGAGCCTTATGTTTTGTCTAGGGTTAAAGCTTTGTTTTGCCACCTGCATCATAGAGTTCAGCGCTTGTTGTATAGAGGTCCAGCGGATAGCTCTTCCTTTCAGGATTTCAGGACGGATTTCAGTACCATTAGTACAAGAGTACATAGATGCTTCGGGAAAGGCTCAGAAGAGGTGAAACCGAACGAGGCGGACCTGAACATGGAGATGCAGGTCTCAGGCAACAAACATTTTAACTTCGCTAAGTGGAACATTGTGTTTGATGGCCAGAGCTCTCCTCATTCTTTTCTGGATTCAGTCAATGAACGGGTTTCTGCTTATAAAGTCCCTGACAAAGTCATCTTTGATTCAGCATTTGTGTTATTTAAGGATCAAGCATTGTTATGGTACAGAGGCGTTAAGGGACAGGTGTCTAGTTGGTCCGAGCTAAGTAAACTTCTTTTGGAAGAGTTTGCACCTGTTGATTTTGATTACCGTTTACTGGGTGAGATTCGTGCACGTACCCAAGGTCAAAGTGAGCCCATTCACATATACTTTGCAGTTATGAACTGCATGTTTTCACGTCTACAACGTTCATTATCTGACGAGGATAAGCTAGAAATCCTCATGCATAATATTAGGCCGGTTTATACAGAACAGCTTGCGTTAGTCAATGTTACTTCAATAGCAGAATTGAAGGAGTATTGTAGGAAGATAGAGGCTGCACGTCTAAAATCTAGTTTGTTTGCTGAGCCTAAGGACAAGTGTTCGGTGGGTTTGGAATTTGTGCCTAAAAGTGTGAAACCACAAAAATCCCAAGCTGCAGCTGTACAACAGTCGCCTGTTGAGCAGAATAAGCGGAAATTTTACAAAAAGGGAAATTCTCATAAGAAGGACTCGCACAAACTTTCTGACTCTGGTCAAGGTGGCAATAAGCCAGTTAAGGGTTCTAAAAAGGCATTAAAATGCTATAAATGCGGTAAAGCTGATTTTACGGTTAAGACGTGCCCTGACTGCAATAAGAACGTTCCAAAAAACGCGTAGCGCAAAACCGAAGTAAACCATCTGCACAGGTCGATGCAGATGAAAAGAAATCTTGGTTAGATTCTGTTTCAAAATTTTTTAAGAATAATAACTTTGTTTCGGTTTTGTTTAAGCCTGATGATAATGACGTTCGACCATATTTAGATGTGAATATTTTTGACTTAACTGTCAGTGGTTTATTAGATTCTGGCGCTTGTGTTTCTATTGTAGGAAATGGAGCTCATGAGAAGCTATGTGATTTAGGTTACAATATGGATACTAACTCTGATAAAGTATATGTAGCTGATGGTTCAGAATGTGACTCCTTAGGTGTTTTAACATTGCCTATCACTTTTAATGATGTGACTAAGGTCATAAAGTTTTATGTAATACCAGCTATAACTTCAAATATTATCTTTGGTGTAGATTTCTGGAAAGAATTTAATTTAATGCCTGAAATTTTTGATAAAATTACTTATAGGCAAAAGCCAACAACTTTTGTAACTGGTTCATCGTGTTTAAATAAATCACTTAATTTTGTAGAATCTTTTGAAAATATGCGTTCCGAAGATAGGGAATTAGCTGAATTAATAGTTAAACAATTTCATGATATTTCTTTTGAAAATAAAGGTTTAGGTAGGACTCATTTGACTGAACATGTAATAGATACAGGTGATTCGCCACCAATTAAGTGCAGACCTTATCCTTTGTCACCTGAAAAGTTGAAAGAACTACATAGGGAATTAGATAAGATGTTGGATCTTGATGTAGTAGAACCAAGCGAAGGCCCTTGGAATAATCCAGTTCTTATGGTTCCAAAGTCTGACGGTACATTAAGATTTTGCCTTGACTGTCGTAAGCTGAACGCGGTGTCAAAAGGAGATGCTTATGCAATACCATACCTACCTCAAATTTTAGATAGTCTCAAAAATGCAAAATATATTAGTTCTGTAGATTTTAAATCTAGTTTTTGGCAAATAGGTTTAGAGAAGTCCTCTCAGGAGAAAACCAGCTTCACTGTGCCTGGAAGAGGTTTATTTCAATTTAAAGTTATGCCTTTTGGACTTTGTGGTGCACCAGCCCGTCAACAAAGGTTGATGGATGAACTTTTCGGTTATCCATTTTGTAGTGACATCACCAAAGGTGTAGTTTTCTGTTATGTTGATGACATTTGTGTTGTTAGTGAAGATTTAAGTACACATTTAATTTTATTAAAACGAGTTCATGAAAAAATTAAAAATGCAAATTTAACGGTAAATTTTGAAAAATGTAATTTTTTTAGAAAATCTTTAAAGTATTTAGGTTATGTAGTTGACGAGTGTGGGTTAAGAACTGATCCAGATAAAGTTCGCGCTATTTTAGAATTTCCAACACCAAAAACAGCGAAAGAAGTAAAAATGTTTTTAGGAACATGTTCATGGTATAGGAGGTTTATTCGGAATTTTGCAACTATAGCAGCACCGTTAAATGCTCTTACAAGCACCAAGGTTAAATTCAAATGGAATCCAGAAGCAGAAGTCGCTTTTAATGCTTTGAAGAGAATATTAGTATCTGCTCCAGTTTTAGCTTGCCCGAATTTTAATTTACCATTTTCTGTTCACTGCGATGCAAGTAGTTATGGTCTTGGTGGCATGTTAACCCAGAATATTGATGGGCATGACCATCCAATTGCTTTTGTTAGTAGATCCCTTAATAAGAACGAACGCAATTATAGTGCTACCGAACGTGAAGCGTTGGCGGTAATTTACGCGTTAGAGAAATTTGAACCATATTTGGGTACTCGACATTTTACCGTTATCACTGATCATGCCTCGCTTAAGTGGTTCGAAAACTTGAAAAATCCGACTGGGAGATTAGCTCGTTGGGGATGTCGTCTCTCTCAATTTAATTTAACTATTGAACACCGTAAAGGTAAAGATAATGTTGTGCCTGATACTTTGTCTAGGTTGCTTAAGTTAGATGCAGTAGATAAACCTAATGAAATAGCACCGGAAGATGATACGTGGTATAATAGGATAGTTGAGGGTTGTAAATCGCATTCGGCGAATTTTCCAAATTTTAAGGTCGAAAATGATATACTCTACAGATATTGTAAAGGCAAATACTCGTTGATTCAGGAATTTGACTGGAAGGTAGTTGTCCCGAAGTCAAAGCGTACCCAGATTATCTCGGATAATCATGAACCTCCAACTGCAGGTCACCTAGGTGTCTTCAAGACGCATAGAAGGTTGGCTTTAAGATATTTTTGGCCGGGAATGTATCGTGACGTTGTTACTTTTGTTAAAGAGTGTAACGTATGTTCAGCGTATAAACATAAAACTACTTTAACACCAGGGCAAATGGGTCAACCAAAACAGTGTTATAGACCGTTTCAAGTTTTATCAGTAGATTTAGTAGGACCTTTACCTAAATCACGTTCGGGTTTTGTGCATTTATTAGTAGTAACTTGTTGTTTCTCAAAGTATACTTTACTATTTCCTTTACGTCGTGCTACAAGTGCAGCGGTAGCGAAATGTTTCGAAAATTATGTTCTTCTCAGCCATGGAATTCCGGAAACCGTAATTACCGATAATGGGGTTCAATTCACGGGATCTGAATTTCGTAGCTTATTAGGCAAATATAACATTCCACGTGTACACTACGGTCCTCGGTACACACCGCAAATAAACACTGTAGAGAGGTATAATAAAACTGTTATGACAGCAGTAGCAGCGTACGTTAAAGAAGATCATAGATCTTGGGATCAGAATTTGTTCAAAATTCAATTTGCAATAAACAGTGCAGTGAACGAAACTACTGGATTTTCTCCATTTTTTCTTGTCCACGGTAGGGAACCGATTATTAATGGCAATTTTTATAAAGACTCCAAAGAGTTGGACTATGATATAGCCATACCTAGAGAGGAATATGCGGGAGACTTTGGGATATTGAAGGACGTGTTTGCCAAAGTTCGCGAGAAAATTGTAAAATCTCACGAGGCAAATGCCAAACATTATAATTTGCGTAGGCGTAAAGTTACCTTACGAGAAGGTCAGGAAGTTTGGCGTAAAACTTATATCCAAAGCGATGCGGATAAGTTTAGGACTTCAAAGTTAGCACCTAAATATCAGAAATGCATAGTAAAGAAGGTGCGTTCTCCTTTAGTGTATGAGCTCATAGGGTTAAATGGGAAAGACCTTGGGACGTGGCACATTAAGGATATTAAAATATAATCCTGTGCCCGAATTTCTGTTGTCTTCATTTTGTTTTTAACCATGTCTTTGCCAGGTTCGCTACCGTAGCCCGTTTAAAACGTGTTGTGTGAACGCTTGTTCGTCACCAACGATGGCAAGGTAATTTTATACTCGTTTAACGAGTTATTCTTTTGCCGTAGTCCACTTTTGTGTGTTGTGTGTGTGGCTAGCCACCACCAACGATGACGAGGTACACTGTATTTTCATTTCGTGTATTTTCTCGTGTTTTTTATTGTGGATTTAACTGTGTATGCATGTTAGTTTTAAGTTCATGCTTGAACTTGTTTTCTTTTGTTCTTCTAGGAGACAAATTGTTTAGTTGTGTTACAATATTTTTATATTGTTCCGCTTAGGCGAGACACTAACGTTGTTGTGTTGTTCCTTTAATTAGGACTCACATATACATTTTTTTTTTGCTTTAGCAGTGTTAACAATGCTCGCATTGTTTCTATTAATATTTATTAATAGACACATTCTGCTAATAGGAGCGGTTTGTGACTCCTTTATCAATAAGCCTTCACAGTTTGTTAACATCTCGCTTGTGCTAGCACAGTGGTTGTTTTGTGTGCGATTTGGATGAGACCGTTTAAGGCCTTCCATTTTGTTTTTACGCGGGTTCGAAATATAACCTTGCGCTTTATGCAATATCTGATTTCATGGCTATTGTAGTCTGTCAGTATTGTTTTGTTTAGTTGTCTTCTGTGGATTCAGAGACGCTTAGTATTCTATAACATTGTTAAATATGTTCACCTGAGGGGTAACTTTAGGGTGAAGTAGGATAATGTTATAATTTAAGTTGATTGTTTCTAATTTAGTTCAACGTTTTTTTTACCTAGCTAACTCGGTGTTGTTTTAGCTTTTAGCTTAACACCGGGGCGGTGTTTTTCCGAGAGGGGGGGGTATTGTCACGTTGCAAATGACTGAATTAATAAGTCATTATAAACACCATCGTATTTCTTTAGACTGGTAACGCCATCTAAAGTTTCGTTAGTCCAGTTACATCGATTGACCTAATGGTTCGATGTCACGTAGTAGTTCTAACATATGACAACAGATGTCGCTAGGCGCTCGTTTCGCTTTTATTCAAGATTTAAATATTTAGCGATTATAAATTTAAATTAGTTATAATTTTAATAGTCACATTTATTGTGAGTATTTGAGATTTTCTTTCAGTCTCAATATTTGTTCCAAATTCGAAAACCAAATGATAGAATCGATTGTTCTGGAATCATATCGTTTTGTCTATGGTATTGCGCTGTCAAAGACAAGAGAGGTGACGTAGGCTTTTCTGAGAAAAATGGTGTCCAGTAAAGATGTCCTTTTAATATTCTCGTAAAAGAATATTGTGTAGGCCTCTGAGTATGATGATGAATATATTATCATAACTCTTATGAGGTTATAATATGTACACAATTGGTAAGTCTTTTCGTCTACCATTCGGTGACGATACCATTATTGACATCTTTTTGTATTTCGTTTCTTTTCAACATAGTGTCGAATTTGTTTCAGCCAGAAGATATTATATGCTTATCTAATGTGATTTAAGACTAAAATCGTCAGGGTGGATTGGGAATGTCACTCGATTAACCAGGATTCCTGTGGTGAGTAAATTAGTGATTGACACGTGGCGCCTAGCCTTTGCCCTCGGAAATGTTGAATAAAATCAATCATATTGTTCTTTTTCTGTTTGTTACAGATTTGGGTTGATAGTTATCATAGTTGATAGTTATCATGATTGATAGTTATTATATTTCATAGTTTATGATTTAAAGTTTATACTTAAAACGACTTCGTCTACGTTTATGTTAATAGTGCAGATTTCGTATCTCACTTCTACCGATTATGACCGAGGTGTATAGAACCGGTCGACCACGTGCCTAACCTCGTGTCCGTCGCGGGTCGCTGAGCCACGTGAGAAACTAACCTCGCTCTAGAGTTGGGTCCGGAGAGTCTTCATTCCATGTGAAGTTTGTAGAACTCAACATTGATGACCTGCCCTTAGAGTAAGGTCCGGCTTCAGGTATTTGTCATTATTCAGTATAACATACGGACGAGCACTCGATCTATCCATATTAGAATCATAGTAACTAAGGATAATGTAATTTTTCACTTTAAATAGAACCGTTCACAACCGCTCTGGGAAAAACATTGTTAGTCTCTTGCTCTCCCAACAGAGGGGTCTGTTGTTAATTATTTTATTTCTGAGTCCCGGATACATAACTTAATTTATGTAATTTTAAATACTGGTGGAAGGGAAATTAAATATAATATAATATATGATATCCTGTCATGTTTTATTTTTTTGTTACACCAACCAAAAGTGTTTCACTACTGTGGCAATGTTTGGTTGGATGAAAATGCTTGTAGATATTTTTGGCTTCAAGATTGATGTCACCAATTCGAGATTTGCCTGTAGGTATTCAAAATGAGTATCAAATATTTAATAGGCTTTTTTGAACTAGATGTTGGTAAGGGGTAGCTACAGTTTATAAATATAATAGTCATATGAACAAAATGTGAAAATGCAAATTTTCTTTGTTTTGCTACGTCAAAGAATATTCACATTCCCAGTTGCCATAAATAAACACACATAGATCTAATTTTAAATAAAATAAAATTGCACTCGTTTTCGACCAAATGAAAATATTACAAAACTTTTAACGAAACCAAAACACATGTTGGCCTCTTAGAATCACAATGAAACAAAGTGCGCATTCTACAATTAAATTCGATAATACAATGAACTACGTCATCATTCCAGTACATTCTAGAAGGCATCTGAAGAACGTCTGCTTAAGTGTGGGTAGCTAAAATCATTGCCCTCTCTGACCAGAAAGAATGACCCATCCAAATGTTACACACACCCTTGAGCAATAGAAAAGTGTTAGAGTATAGAGAGGGGTGGGAGCTCTATTAGGCTGGTAAAAAGGGCGTTTTCCTTAAAGAAAAACGCCCGAAAATATACGTAGTGTCATTGACCCTGGGGCAAGGTCGCCGCGCAAGGTCGGCGGCCTCGCTGCGGTCGACGCTCTCCAACCAAAACATTAGAACATTAGGCGATCACGCTAAAAAATAATGGGCGAATTGACGCCCGTTGACAATTATATTATGGGTGTGGGTAACTGTTTATGTCATTGGTTCGTTACTTCATTAGTATTTATTGCTGTGTTTTGTAATGCTTTAATTTTAAATATTTGACATATCATAATATATGATGATATTCGAATTTTTAATCAGTTGAAGAATAATTCAGTCCCACCAAAAACTTTTCGTGTAAAATGTTGCCAGGACGGCTGAATGGCAGCATCAAAAATTCATCAGATATCATGTAGATTTGAGCTTCTTACTCTATACACCCTAATTCTAAAAGCCCTACCTTTACAAACTCTATAATTATTTTAGATTTTAATCTGATTCTAAACAGTTGGATTAAAATTAATCTAAGCCCCGGTTATTTAACATTGTAGTTAGTATAATTTAGTTTTACTGATATTTTATTTTTATATCATTTGTTTGTAATATTTTGACGTGTTAAAGCGCCTCTTTGGGCCTATGAAAATAAATGATTTAAATTTGAATTTGAATTTGAGATATCTTAGTCAAAAATAATATTTCATTATGAAATGTGGTTCGGTCGTTTCACAATTCTCTCATAAAAAGGTTTAAAATTTATTCACTTTGCATTAATTTTCTGTCATAAGAGTCCTTGTTATATTAACTAATGTGTTGTCTATCGCATTCAATGTAAAGTGCTAATCTCAGGATATACACGGCAATGGCTGATTCCTTTGAAAAATACTTCTTCTTCTTCTTCTTCGTCGTGTCAATGGCTGAGTCAAATTTTATTTTGACTTTCGTGGTGAAAGGATTAGCCAATTCGCTTTGGAGAACTCGTGAATTGCCCAGGGTGCGCTGGACGTAGGGAATCGTTGTGTACGTCACTCGAAAAATACTGAAACATTTTAATCCTTTCTGGCCTCATTTCCATACGTGAATTGTCAGAACCCCTACCAGAAAATAAAACAAACAAATCAATAAAAACATGAAAGCTTTTTGCTATTTTTTGTGATCGAGTCAAAGATCTGACCTGAAGACGGTTGCTGAACCAATACTAGGCCGCTGACCGCCACTGACGTCAGCAAATATGCTGAAGATATAGATAGATGTATAGCTAGATAGATACACAGGTGGGTTGCCAAATGTTGTGCCCGTGGGAGGAAAAACCTATGGTTGCTGCTTCAATGGTTCAGTGAGCACAAACGGGACCGCCGATCGTAAGTATTTGCATTCGATAACTTGTCCTAACATAACGTCACGCCCATAGATAATAAAAAAGGTAGATGGAGTGTCCGAACACGCAGAGTAAAGCCACTAAGCAAATACAAAATCCATGACACAAGCAAACCTGGCATGTGTGTGTCATGGATTTTGTATTTGCTTTGGTGGCTTCACTTTCCGGATTCGGTATACTCTATCTGCCTTGATTTTATGATCTGAAGTGAGACCTATATTTCCCAGAAGCACATTTGTGACCCATGTGGTAGTCGGTGAGCCTATTGCCATCTATAATAGAGATAGTCCAGATTTCCTAACATACCTAACATAACCTAACCTATACCAAACTCAAATCGTTCCAGGCGTAATCGTGTAATCGGTGCAAAAAATAAATAAAAAAATACAATCGAATTGAGAACCTCTTTCTTTTTTTTAAAACAGTTAAAAACTTGCATCGTGCCTTAAATAATGAGTATGTGGCACTTCTTGCTGTCTACAAAATACCAATCAATAAAATCATCACTGTTCTACTTTGATAATGATACCCTGTCATATTATTTAACGGTCTATTAGCTTTACTTACAATAATTATAGCCTGAGGTTGAATACTGTGTAGGAAGTAGAATACATGATGATAATAATTATGATGAGTAATGAACATTTATCATGAAAGTATTTATTATATTTTTTTTGTCTGCACGTGTGGCGTAGTGGTTTAAGCGGTCGCCTCGCCGCTCTCCACTGCACTGGTGTTGTGGGTTCGATCCCCACATGGAAAAAATCTTTGTGTGATTCGCAAAGATTTGTTCTGAGACGGGGTGTGCTTGTGTGAGTGAATGTGTGTATTTGGCCTTGTCATTGGGACCATTGGATAGTGTAATTGCTTCTGGCGTTCTATCTAATGTAAAAAATCCAAATCATTATTATTATTCACTCATTTAATCCATTTTCTCATTTTTTATATGTTTAAATATAAATTATAAAAGTAAAGTACATTTAAAAATATAAAAGTATAAAATTCTACATTTTTAAATATAAGTACTAAAAAATATTTAAAAATATAAAAAATAGTACCCCACCGGCATCGGATACAGGGACCAAACTACCGATGGTTAGGGCTATTATTTATTATTATGAGCTGTAACATCACACTAATTATTGTGGATTGGGTTAAAACAAAGAAACCAGAAACCTATAAAGAGAATAAATTATATTAGGTAAATAAACTAAAGAAAAACACTGAACTTAAAATGATAAAACCTAAAGACTGACAAGAAACTTAATTGTCAAAAACATAAAAGCAAATTCTTATAAAAAACTAAATATGTACAAAAAATATACAAAAAGGTCCGATTGGGCACACTAATCATGCTATAATTATGAGGTAAGCAGAGCTGTATTACACTTACATTACGGTTCCATGCAATATGTCGTACCAGATGTAGGTTAATTTATGTTTCTAGAATTTCTGGATCTAACCCTACAATTAAACCGTAATAACTAAGCCCCTCGATCAATAAATCGTTAAGATTCGTCTTTTCGAAGATAATATGTGTGTATTTATCATATTAATTATCGCTCGCTAACGGCTCGCTGAAGGAAAACATCGTGAGGAAACCTGCATGCCTGAGAGTGTCTTAAAAGGACTCGAGGTCGTGTAAAGTCTACCAAGCCGCACTTGCCCAGCGAGGTGGACTATGGCCTAACCCTTCTCTTCATGAGAAGAGACCCGAGTCCAGCAGTGAGACATGTATAACTAAGCCCCAAATCTACCAAGTCGAACGCTAAGCTACGGTTATGATCTCTCTGTCCGGTTCAAACATTGAATGAAAGAGAGAGATTGACGGTCTTGGCGTTAACCGCGGATTAAGAAGTTTGGTGAAGTTATATCAAGTATTTATTTTAAAATGAGTTACTCATCTTAGTATATTTTTAAGTACTCTTCCACCTGTGACTATAGTAAGCCAAATAAGCTTTTCTTTAAAAGCTTCACCGCCTTAAATAATACCAGAAATAAATATTACATTAATATTTTTCTATATTGAGATTATTATTTTTGGCGAACCGGTGACAGTTGACATGCCTACAATGATATTCATGTATTTGGAGTTACGCCAAACCTTTGTCATACATTTATGACAACTCTTATGAGTAATACAGTAATAATTGCTTAACTAATTTCGAGTAATTTTCAACGTAATTTTTTTAACATACTTTAAATATTTCTTAGCTTGTTGTTGGGGTGCATGAAAGGAGCCTTCCCGAGTGACGTACACAACGATTTCCTACGTCCGGCGCACCCTGGGCAATTCGCAAGTTCTCCAATGCGAATTGGCTAATCCTTTCACCACGATGGCAAGTCAAAATTAAATTTGACTCAGCCATCGACACGACGAAGAAAAAGAAGAAGCTTGTTGCTTGCTTATTGATTACCTTTGCTAAAGTCAATCATAACTCTTCTACTTTTTGAGATCGCCGTATTCAAATAAAAACAACTGATCCTCTTTACATTAACGCCATTAAAAATCGAAGAACCGCGCTATCGTCGTAAATTTGCAAACTTTTAATACGATACGTGATTTCCATTCGTGAAAAAGCAATCTTGAGAAAATATTGCAAATTTTAAGTAATATTGGTTAGATACACAAAGTTCAAAGAAGAAAAGTATCGTATCGATTTAAGTAATTTTGAACTTGATTTTCATATTGTTATTTTATTTTTTTTGTGTAAGTAAAACTGGCCTAGCTAATATCGATAATCCTAAGAGAGCTATTACACCAAATCGGTCAATTGGTGTAATAAGTTGACAGTATTTCTTCATATGTTTTTAAACTTTCGCGATTTGAGAACATTTTTCAAAAATTAGACAACGGGTCTGAATCGCGTAATTATATAAAGGTAAATAAATATCTATGCTCGACGTTTCGAATTACTTGCATCCCGACGGTGTGTCGAACTATCGACGGTTCCGAACTAAATAAAAATAAAAATTGTGACGACCAAGTGAGGGTAGTGGACAATATCCGCGCTTCACGGAGACGACGCTGAGCTTCACCAGTCGGCTCGTGACCAAGAATGATGCAAGTCACTTCGGAACGTCGAGCATAGGTATTTATTTACCTTTATAATAATTACGTGAATTAGACCCGTTGTCTAATTTAAAAAAAAAGTATTTCTTCACAAAAACAATCGAATGACGCTGGCTTTTCTGCCATTCTGCCATCGCTCGACGAACGATTGGTTGGATAGCATCACATTACGCCTATATTAACCAGCTGGATGTGACAGAAGTGTACAACACTTCACCTGTTATGATTTGGTCCCACGGAATAGAGGGTGAGCATATCGCCATCCACCGGGCACACTTCCAACTTCGTGGTTCTGAAGGAAAATTCACAAATTACACTTTGCTCGACCCAGGAATCGAACCGGAGACCTCGCGGTGAGAGGTGCTTACACTAACCACTAGACCATATAGGCAGCATTGATTGGAGTAATATCACCCTAACAGCTCGCTACGCTGGACATTAAAATAAAATAAAAATAAAAATAAAAATGTTTATTTGACACAAATAAAGTATATACATATTTTAACTTATCTAGTTGTTTGACGCTATTCTTTTACATATTATTATGTACAAAATAAGGGTACTGGCACTGTTTACTAAAATAGGCAGAAGCCTGTATTTTAGCTGACAGTGTTCAGTCGCAGGAAGTGACACTTTAGAAACATTATTTAGGCGTGAAAGTCGTTGCACAGCGAGTTATAAGGCAGGAGTAAGTAAATAATAGTAATCAACTAATCAAATACAGTTTTTACTTTCATGGATTAGTCCCCATCCATTACATACTAAAACTCGGTGTGCTACCGATCTTAGTAGTCACAATGGCAATCACCTCAGAAAATTGGTGTTAAACCCATTGTAGGGTTTTTCAATGAAATGCTTGATAAAAAACATATCAAAGGCATAATTTTGCCCTCTGCAGTATTTAGACATTTAAGAACCGATTGCGATAAGTATAGCACCCTATGGTCACCGAATGTGCGTTATTAAACCCTTACTTCCATTATTATAAGTTACTAAAAAAACTAATAAGCACTACAAAGGTCAGTCATCCCAAAAACAGCAAAAACATTTATTCTACCAACATTTCTAAACAAGAAAGAATTTCCCTAACATTTTCCTGAATGTGTACCAAAGTTCGTTGCGCCCGGAAAAACACCCAGAGGTTTTTCACCCATTCTACGAGCATGTATATAGGCCCTTAGAGTGAACGACCTTTAAGGGCATTGCGTTATTTTTTTCAAGCTTTAATGGTACCATAGATATTAATAGAATGATAGAATTATCGGTTTAATGAAACTATTCAATCATGGTGACCTAGATGTTTTTAATCTATGGTGATCAATGGCTTCGTAGGAAATGTTTCAATTTATCCGTTTTTAATGGAAAATTAAGTTTTATTGATATCTTTATGATATCCTTATTGATATCTTTAACTAATCAAATAGCCCATCGTGAAGTCTTGGGTTCGATTTCCAGGTCGTACAAAGTTATTTGTGAACTTTCCGTCAGAAAATTCACACGTAATTGTACCCGGTGGATAGCGATAGGCTTAGCCCCTATCCCGTGCGACTTAAACATAACAGGTGAAGTATGGGTGTTCTATTCCTCTGCCACGCCCTGGGTAGTATAGGCGTGATATAATGTTATGTTATCTATTTAATGGTAAGTGGTAACTTTTGCTTATTGACGTCTGAAGAAGGTTTCGACGCAAAACTTACCAAAAGAATGGCTGTTATACCTGAAACGACTTTTAATATCTTCATCCTATCGCATGACGTATAGGTAAGGTTCATGTATTACAATGTACCATCTCAAAACAGCTCTTGAAACGCTGTATAACATCTACGGTGGCAGGTGAAAATTATGATATTATTTCTCTCTCTTAACTATAAAAGAAAGATTTTTTTTTTAAGACACTTCGAAATTAGTACTATTGCAAACTATTTAGTTGTGGTAATAAAAAAAACGGTGGCACTAATATATATTCCTCTCACTTTAAAAAAGTTATTTCATAATTAACTTCTTTAAATGATCACCGAAATCATCAATCAATCAATCATCAATCAAAATCACCTTTTTGTTACTGATCTTTAGCAATCCTTAAAAGGAAAGCAAGCATCTCTGCACAACCTCTATTTTTACCAGCAAATGCCGATGAAATCATAAACTGTACCAAATCACCTTTAAAACAACATTTTCATTCTAAATCGAATGTATCAGTATCGATCCCGTCATGTCTAAATCGGTAATCGAGCGGGCAGCGAACGAGCAATGTAACCTCTATACTATGGTGTAAACAACATCCCATCAAAGACATTGTTATGTAAAATGTTGCCAAGATACTATATGGCTCGCAGTGTCAAAAATTTATCACATCCATAACTTACTTAACTTCTAACTCTGCATTTCCCTATTCCACAAACCCTTACTTCACAAACTCCACACTTTGTTTTTTTTTAAGGTGCAGTAATTTAACGTGTAGTCCACCTCAGGGTATGTGGAGTACAGTCCATGGACATCCACAATCCATAAAAGCAGATTGCAGATGCGTCGCTGCCGCTGAGGACTACGGTGTTATGCCTTATATGCCAGTCATTTCAGGGCCTGATCTCACCACCAAGCCGGAACACAGTAATGCAAGCACTACTATTTGGTAAATGTGAGACGATGGTGCCCTCGAGCTTGTTCACAAGAGCTGTACCACCAGTAAAAATATGAAGCTAAATCAAAAACTACAGTACGATGGAAATATTTTTTACCTAACCTCCATGTCGTTGTGAAGGTAGCGAAACGGCCGAGACTCAGTTGTAGAGTTTGTGACATTAGGGCTTGTAGAGTTAGAAGCTTGGCTCTAGATCTGATTTAATTGACACTGCGATCCATGTATTTTGTCTTGGTGACATTTTACATACTAGTGTTCTTGGTATACTATGTTGTAAACAAGAAAGATTAGTTTATTGGCAGTGAAAAAAATGGGTCATTCGGTTGCTATGAAACGATGGGCTGTAAAAATAGTCTATGTATTTTTAGTCAGTAGTTAGGTGTTTTCTTAGAATAAATGTAGCAAATTTTCTATTTTAATATGTGAAACTGTATGTATTTCAAAATGGTCTTTATTCTTTTTTAGCGGATTCTGAACTAGTGGCTCTCCGGTAAGAAACTGGCTAAGAAGTGTTAAATAAAATAAGATTATTTGACACTTCTTCTTTTTTTTTCGTGTTGATGGCTGCAGTCATAATTTATGAGCCCAGTGCGTGACCACGCATATAGCACTTGCATCGGCTTTCATGAGCACCACCCTCGTAATATAGGTCCAATTCGTCAAAAAACTCCACCTTACCAGGTTCTGTTTGCTTCGACCGACTTGTGTTCGCAGTCTATTGAGTGACTTCCAAATCAATCTTTGATTGATTTGACTCTTAAGTGGTATGAATAAATTAAACATAGCACGTCTACAAAAACCTACTTAATACTAAGTGTGTCATTACATCAATCATCGTTCGATGGCCGAATGACAGAAACATCGACGTCACTCGATTGTTTTTCTGAAAAAAAACTATCAACTAATTAATTACACAACTTGATCGATGGCATCGATTGTCGTCAATCGGTTTGGTGTAATAATATTCATATAGATATGGCAAATTATATAGTTTGGACTGTAATTAAACAGACAACTAAAATAACTACAAAGGCTAAAATTACAAATAATTAAATGAAAGTAGATGAAATAGTCTGAGAACTAACATCAATTATTATGGTATTTAAAAATAATAGTCGTACTTCAAAATATACGAGCCTTCTTTTTTATAAACGACACCCTTGCTAGGAATAACTCCTGTGTCGCGGCGGTGTTAACATACATTTCACACACACAGAGCACACACAGAGCACACCCAGAGTCATAACAAATCTTTGCGGATTACACAAAAATTTGTCCCGTGTGGGGATCGAACATCATCAGCACTCATGACTATTTATGCAGTATACCTGAATTAATAGACTTTTTGTAAAAACTAGAAATAATAATACCGACGTTATTACTAATTACTTAAATACATTTACAAATAAACTTTTTAAATAATGTCTCTTATTAACAATACTAGTCGGTCAACGACCAATTTTGTAACGTTTCAGTTTTCAGGGCGGTGGCCTAAGGTTACGTTTACAGGCGAACATTGACCTCCAAAAATAATGCCACGTCCGGGATTGAACCCGGAACACGTCAGTTATTAGCTGTATAATAAACCTAACACCATGTGTACATAATTTTATGTATGTAGGTCTGTGTGTTTAATGTGTTTATCACTGAATAGAATTAGTATGGCTTTTTCTTTTCGGTTGGTGATGTCATTGTTGTATGTGTTTCACTAGGTATTATGGATGCCAATAGCATTGGTCATAATTCTAATTATTGTTACTTTACAAAATTAACATACATAACATAACATCACGCCTATATTATCCAGAGGGGTGTGGCAGAGGTGTAACCCCTTTTTCACCTGTTATATTTAGGCCCCATGGGATAAGTTGTAGTACAAAAATAATTAACATATAAATTAATTTTTCACCGACTTTAATAATCAAGGAAGGAATATTTGGCGCAAAAATGCAAATCGAAATGTTTCCTACTGTTATCTTTCATCCGTCTTCTTTAGAGCCCAGCATTCCGATCCATAAAATAAGACAGATCTGATCATGGATTTGTAGATTATACCCTTTTACTTTACATCACAAATTGTGCTTAGACCTGTCGCCATTACATCCAACCTGAGTTGATATCCTCTGCGTAATATCACGATGCACCAACACATCTCCCTGGACTAATGACCAAAGGTACCGAAAGTTAGAGCGATTTCCTAATGGTCCAGAACGAGTGTAAGGCATTTGACTGGCAAGACCGCCAAAATGGCAGTACAAATTTAATAGTCGGCTGCACGAGTGGTGTAGTCGTTTAAACGGTCGCCTCGCCACTCTCCACTGCACTGATGTTGTGGGTTCAATCCCCACATAGGACAAATCTTTGTGTGATTCGCAAAGATTTGTTCGAGCCTGAGTGTGCTTGTGTGAGTGAATGTGTGTATTTGGCCTTGTCATTGGGACCCTTGGATAGTGTAATTGCTTATGATAAATCTAATGTAAAATGTTTTAGTTCTGCTCAATTTCAGGCCACACAATTTCATTTCTATATTGGTGTCATATTATTATCGGTATTACAAAGAACTCATGACTTAATATTGTTTCAAACAAAGCCGGATTTCAACCTAGTTTGTTCAGTTGTTATGACGTATAACACCTAATTGCCTTATTTGAATCGCGTGCTGGTCCAAAACGACCCACTTTAGACCATATGTCGTTATAACCGTTAGTTATGTTATGTGTACTGTTATATTGTTTTAGTAAAGCCAATGGGTGCGCAATGTATTGTAATGTATACTTGGTGTAACCATGTATAATTTTTAATTCCATCAAGTATACTTTTTTTTGGGTTTCCATCTCAAAATTCAGGATTTGAGATCGAATAATTTATTTTCATATGCTCCAGAGAGCACGTCAAAATATTACAAATAATATAAGTAATACTAAATTATACAAATACATACAGTAGCATAAATATGCAGCTTCTTTGAAAACTAAAATATTTGAAGGGAAAAAGTACAAAAGAAATTAAATAGTACAATATATCCTCGAGCCCGTTCTATTTTTAATGAGTTAAGCAAAATACTATAAATTCTACTTTGGACATAGGATCAGCCATATAACGTGGCAATGCGCCAGCTTTCTGTGCACGTTACCCGTGGTCTACATCTATGCGGACGTATTTTTTGACACGTCTGAACTTTAATTCGATCTATTTAATTTAATAACTTTGTAGTATTCTTTTATTTGATGTATATGTATGGTAAGGTATATATTTAGTTTTCACGTATATTTTTAAGTTAGTAGTAATTTGGTTTTTTTAATTTTTTATCCAAACTTGAATAAAATTATTCAAATTATGAAATACGGGTGTTACTCACGTAATGTTAGTCTATTTAGTCGACCGCGGTTTCGCCTATACGTCTAGGCATTATCACGAGAGTGCGATACGTCCAACATTACGTGAGTAACACCCGTATTTCATAATTAGAACAATGTTACAAACTCACGTCAGTTTTAATAAAAAAATATTGAATAAAACTCTTCTCTGTAAAAGTACAAAGTTCCTGTATTGTATCTATTGGTTTGATAGTACTTATGGCAAGCCTGTCTAGCGAAAACTTTCCTTCCATACTTCACCATGACATCACAACACGAGGGTGGTAACCTACTAACGTTCTATGATCATTGACCGCTCTCAATTCTACGCAGAATTCGTGATCCAACTAATTGATCACATTGATCCCAAGATTTTTTTGCAGTCACAATTGATCCGTGGATTTGACCCGGTTTTTTAACCATTTTGTCATTAGTCATATTGTTCGCAAATGCGTATAGTTTATATAAATAAGTCTGTGAATTTGTTTGAGTAAATAATTTGTTGATTCAGTTGTATTTAGTAAGATTTTCTAAAATATTTTTTTTTTATACTACGTCCACAGCGAACGAACGTGTAGTCCACCTGATGGTAAGTGGAGTACAGCCCATGTACGTCATCAACAATCCACAAAAGCAGATTGTAGATGCGTCGCTGCAGCTGAGGACTTCGGTGTTATGCCTCATGTGCCTGTACTTTCAGGGCCTGATCTCACCACCAAACCGTAACACAGTAATGGAAGCACTACTATTTGGCGGCAGATTAAAGGTGAGACGGTGGTGCTGCCGCCCTCGAGCTCATTCACAAGAGCTCTACCACCAGTAAGAATGAAAGAAATATATTTATATGTTGAATTTGAACGGATGTAAATGCTACAGTCTCTTTGTTCTTCTATAGGGCATAATTAGACTTAGCTTAGGTTTAGCTTAGACTCCAAAATAAAAGCAGTGTTTTCACAAAATATGAGTCTGAGTCATCAAGCAGTAACAGAGGAGAGGTGGCTCAAGCAACTGTGCTCTGTATTTCTCAACTAGGTCTTGACGTCATCTCTACACGTCAGTGTAAGAACTGAAAAAAGAATGAAGAGTTGTGTTTTAAGACTTTTTAAATAGATAGTTTTGATCCCATGGTCGGCAACAAATTTCATTTATAAGTATTTTTCTTTGTAATTTAGACATCTTGTTTGCGATAGTCACTTGTCATCACTGTTCCATGTAAATGAAAAACGAAAGTGGGATCTTAACACTCTTTTGACGACCGGATGGCGGAGTGGGTAGTGTACCTGCCTGCTACGCCGAGGTCGCGGGTTCGATTCCCGCTTAAGACAAATTATTGTGAGCATGAAAATGGGGGTTTGTCTTAGTCTGGGTGTTTCTATGTATAATAGGTATGTATTTACAAAAAAGAAAAGTATATATGTATTAAATATCAGTTATTATAGTACCCATCGTACAAGCTCTGATTAGTTTGGGACTAGATGGCGTTGTGTGTATGTTGGGGGGAGATAATTTACGCAAAATTTCACGCGTTGTTTCATAGGTAAATCTACATAGTTACCGCACCTCTACTCCGTTTCTGCTTTATTGTCTGAGCTAAGTCTAAGTACACTTAAATGATCTCAGCCTTTGACTAAACTAATACTTACTTCTTCGACTTTAAGGCACACACCTGTCAATATGTGTGTATTTAACATGAAAAATATAGCTCGTTAATGGTGAAGGAACACGTCAACCTGTATACCGAAAGGGTATCTCCTGCTAGCTTAACATGTTGTAAAACTACCGTTAAATGAACGATATCATTCAATTTTTTTTATATAAATATAACACAACATTCACACAACGTCATCTAGTCCCAAACTAAGTAGAACTTGTATTATGGATAACTGATACTAATACTACTAATGTATATAAACTTTTCTGTTGTAAATACATACTTAATCTACAGAGAAGCACCTAGACCAAGATAAACATCCATGTTCATGCACACAAAGATTAGTATTGAGAGGGAATCGAACCCGCGACCACGGCGTAGTAGTTGCACTACCACGGAAATCAAGCATTTTGATTGGCTGTTTAAATGTCTTGTTCAGCAAAACACCTTGTAGGAGACACGGCTTAAGACTGCCTAAAAGTGCTGGGGGTATGCGAAGTCTACTCATCCGCCCTTATCATCATAAGAAGAGACCCGTGTCCAGCAGTGGGACAAGTTATAGTAACAGAAACACAATCAGCAATAACAATACAAGATCTGGAATGGAATGGAATGGAAAGTGGACTCATTTTTTCCGCACTTAGACTCTCATTTGGTCCATTGTGCGTGGAGAGTCCTGGCTAACATAGCCAGCCTAACTCCGCCCAGAAGCACAGAAGTTTCCTGGGGACTTCACAGGCTTCGCGGAGTGACCTCATTGTTCCGAGGATTTGTTCCCGTTGAGAAGCAACGGCCCTACATTCCAGGACTACGTGGGAGACCGTTTCTTCGGCGTCAAGACATCCTCGACAGAGAGGACTGTCAGTGATTTTTATGGTGTATAGGTGTTTGTTCAAGGGACAGTGACCCGTTATTGACCCTATCATTATTTTTAGATTTGTTCTGTTTAGTCTTAGGAGGTTTTTAGTGAGTCGATGATTCGCTTGCGGTATTGCAAGTTTGGCTTGCCGACACTCAGCGATCTCTGACCATCGTTGGTTTTGGGTCTCTATCGATCTTTGGCGGATCCAGGTCCGGTATTGCGTGAAGGGGATTGGAAGAAGAGGTTGCGGGCCTTGTACTGTCGTATCTGATCCCCTTCTCGCTAGTTCGTCTGCAATGTCGTTACCAAGAGATCCACTGTGCCCTTTGATCCATTGCAGGGTGACCTGATTCCTGGAGCAAATTTTTTCTAGGGCATCGTGACATTCTATGATTAGTATAGTAGTATTTAATACAAGATCTGATGACTCACTGAATCAATTCAAGAATGATAAAAAATGAGCTAGGCATTTGACCTGATTTAGCTGCACATCATCATGTATCATGAATAATGATTCATATCATTAAAATGCATGAGTTAGATAATGGTTGAGTAATTTTGTCCAAATATATGTAATTGTTGATGATTCGCACTATGTGATATCATCTTAGCTAAGTGTACATAAGGTGGTGTTTATTGTTAAGTCGGCAATATAATTAATAGTAACTACAGATTTTATACGAGCGTAAACAATAGCTAGTTTCCTGATACGCTAGTTAAATATTTTAAGATAATCTAAAAACGAAACGCATATTAATCGAGTGTGATGAGAACAGAGATGGGATATCATGTGTATTCATTAATCTTATCTTTAATTTTTCTGGTTCGTACACCTAAAATTAGTATCTACAATTGTCTTGATTTTAAAATAAAATATCACGTAGTTGTTTTATTATAACCGGCCCAAGTGTACTCCATCATCCAAGCCTTTTCCCAATAAATAAATAAATAAATATAAATGTCTCACAACTCACACACAACGCTATCTAGTCCCAAACTAAGCAGAGCTTGTACTATGGGTACTAGAATAACTGATACTAATACATATAATACTTTTCTTTTGTAAATACATACATATTAACACACAGACTAAGACAAACCCCCATGTTCATGCACACAAAGATTTGTCTTAAGTGGGAATCGAACCCACGACCTCGGCGTCGCAGGCAGGTACACTACCCACTCCGCCATCCTGTCGTCAATGACATCGGCGTCGGCTTCTAGTTTAACGGATTTAGCTGAATATCAGTAGTTTACGTGGAGCGACTTCCAACAGACCAGTACGAGGTAATACGATACTATTTGTTAGACTGGTTGTCAAAATTTCTGGCTTCTGACTACCCGTAACGACTGCCATAGAACAACCTGAACCGACGGCTTAACGTGCTCTCCGAGACACGGAGGAAACCTCGTTATGTTAAGATGGTCCTACAGGGAAAGATTATCCACTTACAGCAATAAACTGGCATCAGTCCTGATTGACCCCCTACCCACACGAAGGCTGAAAAGGCAACACACCTGGGACATGATGACAAAACCAACGTCATAAATGACCTATTTAAAGGCAACCCAACGTTGGAAGGGTGTAGTCTCAAAATAATATACGCAAAGAAAAAATCTGCTTATGGTCGTCAGACCGATTGCACGATGGAAAGGAACAAAAACAAAAAAAACAAAAAAAAAATGTTAAGATGGTTACCCATCCACGGCCGACCGCGGTTAGCATTGCTCAACCTGCAAGATCGATCTCCCCGCACCTTCGACTTAGCCACGAGCGTATTGTATTGTACTAAACATACATAATTATTTTTTTCATTACTCAATGCTTCAAACAAGCGTCGTCCCATTCGCTATATTGAACGCGCACTGTACATTAGCATCGTACGCGCGTTCGCTGCCCTGGGAAAGCGGCCGGAAGCAAGAAAAGCGCGGAACTGACAACGTTACATAACAGACAGGGAACTGTTTAATTACTTATTTCTTTTTATAATCGATCATACAAATAGTTGAAGTTATCACGCTTATTACCGAGAAGGGTGTGGCAACTCCGTGCTGCCATTAAAAATTACCTCTGTCACCCCTGACAAAGGAAGGACACCATTGGCAAGCTACGTGTGGGATCTATGGATAAGTCTTTAAAATTGATATGGAGGTTTCTCATACAATTTTTTTCTAAACTTAATAGTTTGCGCAAGAGACGCTTCAAAAATGGAAAATGTCCCCTCCCCCCCGTAACTTCTATAAAATAAGAAAAAGATAAATGTAAAAGCAATATAATTATGATGTGTTTGTGTGATTACCATGCAAACTTCCACTGAAAATTGGTTTGAACGAGATCTGATAATTAGTCTTTTTTAATACGTTATAAATCGTAAACTGCATTTTACCTTTCATTCAATCAACTCCAAAATAATAAAGAATAGAGAAAAACATTTATTTAGATGTATAGAGGTACGGAACCCTACGTGCGCGAGTCCGGCTCTCACATTGCCGTTTTTTTAAACTATTATAATGTATTATAAAAACTAATAATTTATTTGACTCCAATTTGCGTACATTACGTAGATAAATATGTGCTATTTCCAAAAGGTGTGTTAACTCGTCTCATTGAAAAATACATCTCTTATTCATAAACACATTATTTTTAAATGATTGTAATCTTCCTTCCCACAAGTAATTTACACAGCTAATCTTTAACAAGAAACAATATTTTTTACTAAAACAATATTTGTTTACTGTCCATAAAGTGTGCCGTGTGGCCATTCACTTCGGGAGGATTAAATATAGATTTTTTGAATAAGCAGTCTTGACGTAAGCGGTACCAATTTATGCGGTAAGATTTCCTATAAGACTAACCACTGTGCCTGGATTTGTCTGCATTAATTTACAAAATTTGCTCTGTAGACATCTTAGGGAATATTGCAATAATTGCAATCAAAGTAGCTTAAATTATGGATATAATGAATATGATGCACTGGTGGATACTACAGAATATAACGTAAGAAATATGTACTCTTATGCTGGCTACAGAATGTAACGTAATATATAATGCACACTTATGTTGGCCACAGTATGTAATGTAAGGCGTATTAACACTAATGTTGGCTACAGTATGTAACGTAAGACATATTAACACTTATGCTGGCTACAGTAAATAATGTAAGACATATTTACACTTATGCTGGCTACAGTACGTAACGTAATACGTATTCACACTTATGCTAGCTACAGAATGTAACGTAAGACATATTCACACTTATGCTGGCTACAGAATGTAACGTAAGACATATTCACACTAACACTGGCTACAGTAAATAACGTAAGACATATTCACACTTATTTTGGCTACAGAATGTAACGTAAGACATATTCACACCTATGCTGGCTACAGAATATAACGTAAGACATATTAACACCTATGCTGGCTAAAGAATGTTACGTATATGTTTCCGCATGAATACAACTTGGATCTCTTCAAAGCAAGAGTCAATAGGTATCTCATAGGTAAGCGTGCTCCACCGTAGACCGCATCATCACTTACCATCAGGTGAGATCGTGGTCAAACGCGTGCCTATCCACCATAAAAAAACGTAAGAAATATTCACACTTTCAGTTTATCTATCTTGAAACTGTTAGTTAAAAACTAATTTGAAAAATAGCACAATCAATTTACACGCTATTGATTTAAATGGTCTTAAAAAGCTAGTTTGTTTCGTTTTAGTAGAATCTTTGACGAACAAACACACAAATGTAGTCGGCTCATTCATAACATTGACGTCTTGCCAACTTTAATGTGCTGTTAAACGACTAATAACGATTGAAACTTGAGCTTATTGAAATATATGTCAACCGAAAATAAAGCATTTAATAAAGATCTGCAAATCATTCTCATTTTCCAACATATCTAGGGCGCTGTGAAGGGATCACTTTGATTACGCTACTTTTATAAAATAGGACAGTTCTGTTGGTTTGTATATTTTGACACGAGCACTATGGTGGAATAATTAAGTTGTGGTAATTTTGGTAACGAGGTTTAAGTCGGATTATTTATTACAAATTACAGAGCATGTCCTAAATTACAAAAATATTTTCAAGATTAACCTAATTCTTCATTTCAATTTGCTTACTGTTGCTAACTGGCTGTAGAACTCTTTTGATAACCAATCATTGCTTGATTTATGCTACCGGTGAAGGAAAACATTTTAACAAAACCTGCGTGCCTGAGAGTGCCTAAAAAGTACTCGAGGTCGTGTGAAGTCTACCAATCCGCACTTGGCCAGCGTGGGGACTATAACATAACCCTTCTCATCCGGAGAAGAGGTATTAGATACAGGGCTGCTATTATTAAGTCAGAGGTAGCTGCTTAATGTTAGGGGATTATTGAACGCAGAAGATGTGGTTTTATATTACTTTGACACTAATTGGGACCGGCCTACTAGTGGACTACAAAAGGCTGGTGATAAATGCTCATTTCGGTGACCACCGGGTCTAAATACTGTATATTTTGCTTATCATCATCAGTACAAATAAATAAAATTGAAATGTCTGTTTTTAATGTCAAAATAACAATGTTTTTTACAGTTGATATAGTTATTTGTACGATACCTATGCCCAAAATATATATATATTTTTTTTGTCTGTTTGTCTGTCTGCATGTTTGTATCGGCTAATCTTCTAAACACCTAGACCGAATTTTATAATATTTTAGATGCATGTAACTGACTATAAGGTGCGTAACATAGACTACTTTTTATTACGTACCTGCCACGCAGACAAAACCGCAGGCAAAGTTAGTATGTTTGTTCGATAGCGCTGATCTCGAGAACAACTCGTCGAATTTTAATAATTCTTTTTGTGTTTGATAGTCTAACTTTCAATAAAGTTATTAAGATATTTAACATTACGCTAAACTGCACAGGAGCGGAGCAGTAAGGTAGAACACATCAAAGCGTGGGGGCAGCTGCGACGAATTCCACGCGGACGAAGTCGCGGGCAAAAGCTAGCTAAGTATAATATATAATTATGAAGCCAATCATGATTGTAGAAAAATACTAGCTATGACAGCTAGTATTTTTCTACAATCATGATTGGCTTCATAATTATATATTATACAATCCATCGGTTATACTATGACCCATAAATCTCATATCATTACCGATATTATAACGGTGAATACTCTTCTCTTACAATTAGTCAATCTTTCAACATACAGTTAATGTGATAGGCTATTCATTCGTCATGATATATTTGTAATCTGCCACGCTTATTTTATAGCTGCGTTTCTATTAAAGCGGAGAGGAGCGGCGCAGAGCTGAGTGTTCATATAATTTATTAAAAAAAAAATAACCTACTTAAAGATACATTGAAAAAGCATTGAATAACGCAAAGTGTCGAATAAGTGTCTGTGCTGATAATTTTCTGCCAATTACAATTTATAAGCGCCGACTTAAAGAAAATTATCAGAAATATTGTTATTTTTTTTTTCAAATTCTTTTTTATTTTCCTGAACTTTCCGCCAGGAAATTCACAATAGCAGCATGGAGTTGGAATTGTGCCTGGTGTATGGCGTTAGGCTCACCTCCTATCCCATGGGACCTAAACATAAGAGGTGAAGTGTGGGTGTTGTACACCTCTGCCACACCCTTCTGGGTAATATAGGCGTGATGTTATGTTTGTAACAATAATAAACTAAAAATATTTCTGTGCATTTTTATTTATTTATTGTGGTACAAGAAACAAACAGTATTATAATTAAGAACAATTACCAAAACACTGTCACCAACAAAGTTTTTAATGATAAAATTACATTTTAATCGATATAAAGTTCTTTATAAATAATTCGATTGATATTTCAAATGAATCGGTATTGTATAACGGCAACACCAAGTTGAAATGTCAAAAATAAAGTTAATGCTTAGGTACATAGTTTCAAGTACTGGATTGGTAATTAGGTGCAGTTTCCACCAAAAATATGTTTGAATAACCAATCTGGTCTGGTTTCATTACTTCCGCATTTCCTCTCGGCTTAGCTCTGGTAAGGAAACTTGACTGTTTATTCGAAGTCCTCAAACGAATTTCCTCTCCGCTTTGGTTGAAACCTGGCCATACGGTTGGCTAAGACACCCACTGATTGAATGACATGATTGTTGGTACCAATACTTTTTGCAGACATTTAGTGATTCATTGTAATGGGACTTAAGTGATTGGTACTGATTTATTGATTTGGCAATGGGTAAAAAAATGATAGGTGTAAAAAAAAACCGACTTCAAAAAGTAAGTAAACTAAAAAGCAAAAAATAAATTTACTTCGCACAAAATAATATGTTTTTTTATTTAGTTAAATAGAAATTATTAAATAATTATTTTATAATTCTGAAGTCGGTGCCAAGTAAATCGGGTAATTAAGAACTAATATTCAGTCAGAAAATAGTTGTTACAAAGATTGATTATTATCTATACAGAGTTATTGTTTACTTGGCACCGACTTCAGAATTATAAAATAATTATTTAATAATTTCTATTTAACTAAATAAAAAAACATATTATTTTGTGCGAAGTTAATTTATTTTTTGCTTTTTAGTTTACCTACTTACTTTTTGAAGTCGGTTTTTTTTTTGTTAAAAATTATTTTATTTTACGATTTTAAGTGATGGGTAGACCGAGCAGAAATGTTTCTCGAATTAGGAGACGACGGTTACTTGAGACAGAAAATTTATTAATAATAATCCCCGTACTCCTATCCGTTGAGGAGTTGTACCTTCGGGCATTAGCTCAGCAACTTAAAATGCAAATATCCAAGTCGTTTTAGATAATATACGAAAAACAATAAAGAAGCCTTTGAAATTTGTGGGTTACCCATGATTTCTCTAGGATCCCATCATCCAATCATGACCTCATATTATGAATATACATAAGTAATATTCAACGTCTCGCCTCATCTGTGTATAACTTGAAAGAATACAGTAAACGGCCTCAAAGAGCCTATATTTAAAGAATTATCCCCGTACTCCTAACCGTTGAGGAGTTGTACCTTCCTGCATCAGCTCAGCAACATAAAATGCTGACTACTAGATGCAAATAGATAATATACAAAAAACAATATAGAAGCCTTTTCAATTTGAGGGTTTCCCTCGATTTCTCTAGGATTCCATCATCAGAACGTGACTTAAAAAAAATGGGACCACATGACAAGTATATCCTATCAAACAAAAAAATAATTTCTCAAATCGGTCCAGGCGTCTTCGAGTAATCGGCGAACAAACATAAAAAAAAAAAAAAAAAAACATACAACCGAATTGAGAACCTCCTCCTTTTTTTGAAGTCGGTTAAAAAAGGGCCTTCTTTTTTTGTCATGTGAATGACAATAATAATAATAATAATAATAATGTAATTCTATTTAATCATTTCTATTTATATAGTTCTGTATTCTCATCAACATATTATATCCATAGTACAAGCTCTGCTTAGTTTGGGACTAGATTATGTTGAGTGATAGCTCTGTGACATTTATTTAATTAGAATTATTCAGTTTTCTTCCAAATTCATCTGTCAATACCTCACCCCTCAGCCGATTAAAAACTTTTACTACAAAAATCCCTTCACACATTTCCCTTCCTACTCTTTGACTTCAAAGAAGTTCAACCCTTGAGTTCAACCGTTACCATAGCAACCACCAATAGCTGATAACAACCAGGGTTCACGACCCCGCGGCCCGCTTACCACACATCAAAATGGGGGGTCAATGGCATTATTTAGCACAGTTTTCTACGCGGCTGAAAGTACTGAAGTATATTGACCTTCCTGCTATTAAAAGCTAACGATTGACATAAATAATATTAGGTGTAATTGACCGGCGGTATAGTAAAGGGTTTTATCTACACCCATGCTATAAATCCACTATAAACGTTCTTGAAACAGTTAGCTAATTGCCAACATTAAAACAGCCAGTGTCATAATAACCATTATAACACCCAAACGGGTGTTATAATGTTGTACTGAAATTCATTATGCAACTCCTTTTTTACTCATCGAACAGCCACATTCTCATGGCATCTTTATGAATTTCAAAAAAAGAACATGTCATGCACGCGCGTTTCACTACCACAGCGCCGTAATTTAAATAAAAACTTATTCGAATTTTTGAATTGACGTCGTATCCTGCCATTTTTGTTCAATTCAATAATAGTATTGAAAAAATAATTATTACAATAAATAATTATATTATTACCTATACATAGTTTGTTTGTATTAGATACTCACTAATTAAACTTTCCATGAATTTACATAGAGTTCTTACAACACTGTACAATACCCTATGGTTTCAGAACATTTATAGAGGATTCATATCATGGGTGTAGATAAAGTCTTGTATGCAACTGTTATAATTAGGTACTAAAACACTCATGTGATACTATTATCACACTCGGCTTCGCCTCGTGTGATAAACCCACACTCGTGTTTTAATACCCCTCATTATAGAATAGTTGCATAAATAACTATTATGTACGTTTGGGACCGTTATTACTGTGCAACTAAAACATGACAGGTGTGCAAAATTTTAATGAAATCTGCCCGTTTAAAGTGGGTCAAAATCGAGGCCAATGGAGTCGGTTACATACATACATACGTACAGGTGAAGCTAATATAAGCGTGTTAAAAATTCATACAAAAATAGAAAAATAAACATGCTTGTTTGGATACATAATTAATTACATATTAATTCTGTTTAACATAATGTCAATAAACTTAGGTATCCTTTTAACCTCTATTTGGCGGATTAGTTAATCATTTGTCATTATTATCTAACGTATGTATCAATACAATATACTATGATACATATTGATATTATCAGAAATAAATTCATGACCCACCTTATTACTAATTTAGCCTGGAATTCGATGCAATGCTATTTCCTACAAAATAAAAGAACTTACCTCCTACACTTCTAACCCATTGTATGTCACGTAGGAAACTTATGTGAATAATTAATGCAATTTCCTTTAAAATTGGCAAAAATTCATATAAACTTGCAACCCCTAATTCACCTCCCATATTTAAAAAATATATATCTTACAGTCCATTTACATTTAAAATTCACGTACCTCCCTTATAAACTTACACCCCCTTATTTACCCCCTTTAGGATAAAATACAAAGATAAAACATATACCAGTTTTCTAGTTAGACCTCAAACTACACAACTGTGAAAGCCGCATTTAATTCCTTGCAGTAGTTTTTACGTGATGCCCGTACGAACATACAGAAAGACAGGCGGATAGACAAAATCTAAAAAGATATGTTTTGGCTTCTACTGCTGTTATGAAGACCCTAGTACTATTTTTATTTAAATATCTTCCATTTACAGACACGGCATTTTTACAATTGTATTATAAGCATAGCAATAGCAGCGATAGCCGTGTGGGAGACCGTAGGACTGCGCAGTCTCGGGTTATCCACGGCACACACCTCTGTCAATAAATCGTTGAGATTCGTCTTTTCGAAGATATGTGTGTATTTATCATATCAATTATTGCTCGCTAACAGTGAAGGAAAACATCGTGAGGAAACCTGCATGCCTTAGAGTGCCTAAAAAATGTATTCGAGGGTGTGTGAAGTCCAACAATCCGCACTTGGCCAGCGTGGTGGACTATGGCCTAACCCTTCTCATTATGAGAAGAGGCCCGAGCCCAGCAGTGGGACATGTTTTAGATACAGGGCTGCTATTATTACTATTAAGCATAGATGTTAAGCTATAGAAAGTAAAACTTGCCAAGTTTTATAGAAGCTCACAGATTCTACAAAGAATTTTCCTCATTCGGAGCAATACTAGGAATTTGTGAGCAAGCTCACCGCACAGAGGTCAATAACTCTGGTCAAAGATTAAACGTGTTTGCATACTGTATGGAGCTCCAATTCTATTTCAGTTTCTTCTTTAATGTATTATGAAAGGTTTCTTTTCCTGTTACGGCTAAATATAAATAAATAAAAGTATCTACTCATAATCTAAATAGTATATTAGGAAATGCACAAATTGTAATCAGTCGCCGATTCGCTGAATACCACAATTATATTAGAAAATGATATTAAAAAAACTTTGTTTTTGTTAATTTTCTTAATTTATTCATGTCTTTTGCCAGACTCGTAAGTTAACTTGTGTTTTTTTTTTCCAATATAGCGCAGATTCAATATATTAAAAATATAATACTTTTAAAAAGCAGGTAGGCAATATTTATGAAAACTGCTTATTCCTAGCCCCTTCCAAATTTAAATTTACGCCCATCCATATTAGGCAGTTCTGAAAATGCGCCAGTAGTGCGCACGCGCATGCAATCCTATAACTGTACCAGACGCGACCTGCCGCAACGCGCCCGCGCTCAAGGGCATCACAGGATCTGTAAGGAGTCGCTTTGTTATTATAAAAATAAATAGATGTATCCTTATTTAATTTGCATTTAAATTTAAATTGCAACTAAAACTTACTTTGTCCTTAACAAGACTAATCGTGAAATTGTTTTCAATAGAAAGGGAAAAACAACTCTATTTTTATTGTATGAATTAATATGAAACCAGGTTTTGGATTTATTTTATTAAATTCTGTATACATATATTTTTATATGATACAAGATACAAGCTCATAATAGATATTTAATTGCATTAGCGAAATAATATTTAAATAAAATAAACGAATAATATTAATTTGAAATATTATTCGATGAAAATTGCCTGATATTAATCCAGACTTTAAGCTAGATATGTCCAAAAAATTTCATGAGAATCTTCCCGGCAAATTGTTGCTTGTAAGAATAACAGACATTCACACATCTTCATAAACTTTCGTATCTATAATATTTCTACAATCTTAATTCTTCGATACAGAATGTTAATCATAGATTCATAGATACAATGCGAATGTTACCATTCACGATAAGCAAATTGTAAGCCAATTCGCCACTGCGTATAAAAACCAAAAGTGCAACCAGTAACCGCTACTCCACAGGTTCCTCAGTGCAGTAACAAGAAATGAATAGTAATCGTGGAGTCGCCTCACGAATGCACGTCAAGGCCGGACGTCGTTGTCCGTCTGCGCCAGCACTAATGCTGGTTTAACACATTTTATGTCAAATATAGTATTTTTTATGCAGTAAACGAAAATACATTTCATCTGATAGTATCATCGGACAAGTACACGATTCCAGATGGACCGAATTGTTAATAATAGCTTGGTATAGTTGACGCCAAATTTCTAGGGGACGACTTAGTCCGCGAGAATGAGTGCGAGATATACGTACAGAGTGAGTCCTCAACGAGTAACTGAGACAGCGCATTTTCGCAGCTAACTCCAGAATCACTTAGAAATTTAGTTGCAACTATAAAGTTTTAACACTTACAGTTTGACAGTAGTTATTTCTATACAATATTTAGTTTGCTATAGTTTCCGCCAGTGGTGCAAGTGTGTAAAAATACGGCTACTTGAGGTTAAAAATAATAATAATTTTCTATCTAAACTTGCGTTTAAAACATTTTTAGTCAACGATGTTAATGCAATCCTTTTTAATAACTAAATAAACAACTTTATGCGAACAAATCCCCAAATATCCCAGTTTATTTTAGACCAGATTTATCGAGATCATAAAGTGAGCTTATAAAACATAAACCGCGATTGATATAACTTTGCTCAAAGATAAATACAAAATGGCCGATAAACTGAGCATAAAGTTCGGAATAGATTTACACCCTTTATAGGGATCAGGCTGAAAGCTTGAGCGATTCTGTAGAATTTTGGATTATCGTACTTGTACTTTGCTCATAGTTTTATCGAATAAATATAATATCATATTCATAACATAACATCACGCATTTATTACCCAAAAGAGTGTAGCAGATTAACATCAGCTACACTCTGGTAGCTTGTGACTGGTAACGTGTGGGTATTTTTTTTTTTTAAAAGCTTACTAGTAATTTGCAAATACAAATTTCTAGTATTCTTGTTAACCCCCTCCAGCTAAGCTTAATTCGCTTGTGTTAGGAGGAAGTTCACGTCCGTGGTGTAATGGCCTGGATTCGAACCCTTATCCATTGCGCCACGGCCGCTTAAACTATTGCTGGCTGACTGGTAACGTGTTACCACACGTTACCAGTCATGTTTTGCTCCCATGAGATAGGGGGTGAGCCTATCGCCATGCAACGGGCACAATACCAACTCCGTGCTGCTATTACGAATTTTCTGACGGAAAATCCAAAATAGCACTTTTATTCGACCCGCGAGTCTAACTCGAACCTTCGCGGTAAGATACCTAAGCTGATAAATCAATAATCTTCCGAGTAGATAACGGATTTGGCTCAATATCAGTATTTTACGTAGAGCGACTGCCATCAGACCTTCACAACCCAGTACGAAGTAATACGATACTCTTCGTTAGACTAGTTGTCAGACTTCCCGGTCTCTGACTACCCGTAACGACTGCCATAGATATTCAAATGGCAACCAGGACAGCTGTGCTCGCCGAAGCACGGAGGAAAACTCGTTCTGTTAAAGTTGGTCACCCTACCACGGGCGACTGTGGTAAGCATCGATTAACCTGCATTATGATATGATTTTACACTATGAAATTAAATCAATTAAAATTAATACAAATTAAAATCAAATAAATTGAAACCTAACAATTTAAACATACATACATAGACTTACAAGATCATAACCCTTCCTTTTCGCGCCGTAGTCGGGTACAAATATGCTAGTGACAGCCAGCACTTATTGCCAACGGTAATTGCCAGAACTAAATGTATAGACAAAAATTTTGTCTATTCGTCTCCCTATTGTTCATATACATTTAGTTCCAGCTATTGCCATTGGCAATAACTAAGATAACTTACGCATAGACTCCTTAAAAGTTACTAATTGAGTTCATCATACTTTAAAAAGTTCATAAACTAATTATTGTTTATCTATCCACGCCAATTTATTTCATACCGTAGGCCACCAAGAATGTGAGAAGAATATACTTGTCAGTAAATATATTGATTATGCTGTAGGTAAGATTAAAAGCTGGTTGATTGAATATGCAATAAATAACAATTTAAACTTGCATATAACCTACCTCAATCATTATCATTAATGCCAAAGGTAAATAATTTGCCGAGGTACTTTACTTTAAACCTTCCTCAAAAAAGCCTACATATTTAAGCAAATTATGTAACAAAAAACCAGCCCAAAAAGAATGAAATAAGAATTTATTCAAAAGAGTAATAAACAATCATTTTTGACATTAAACATGTCCTTACCATTTCTGGACGCGCCACAAAAGCCCGCCAAAAATAAACGTCAAAAAATTCAAGATGGCGGCCGTGGCCTCGGCGCATCAGGAAGTGCATGTAATACCAATGAACTTTTCAATGTTACCAAGTTATCTGCAGTGGATCCTGGTTGTGTAAAAATATGTACATTTTATTGTGTACATATGCGTAATTGTTGCCCTTTTAAAGCCAGATCTTCGTTAAACAAGAGTGTACTGACTCCTGTTTGAAAAAAGCAGCCATTTTGAATGTCGTTCCGTTTCGACCTTGGTAGTGGAATATTAATTATGTGTATTAAAATTGTTTGTGCGTTTATATTGTTTTGTAACACGAGTAAATTTTGTATGCTTAATTAAATTACTCACATACCTATTGTTCTTCATGGTAAGTGCTTGTAACAATGCACAGACTGCATTGTCGTTATATTTATAGCAGTTAAATAATCTGTACAACATTATTATGGATACTAAATGATGTGATAAACAAACCCTATCAAAAACATAAATGTGAAATGAAAGCCAAGTTTAATATTACGCCGACAAAAGAATTGATATCTATATGGGTGCCAAATTTTGTATAAATAAATCCAAGCTAAAATTTGACTTGGCTTGAAAGCTTATTTTCATGTTTTAAGTACAATCAAAATAAAACCTTTTTTTATAGATTTTTTACATTTAGAAGTAAAATTAAGTTTTTGACTTTAGTCATGCATGTTGGCGACTTTTTACTTAGATCAACAGCAGCCTAGGTTAGTGTAAATCGATAAAATAAATTATGTGTTCGAAGATTCCATATATTCATTAGAATATTGCATGACTCGGATGGGAAGTAATTTAAAGGCCATGACCGCCAAGCGAACCGGAAATGACGCGTACAGTTTTGTTTATGTTGTCTATTATTACCAGAGATATTTTGCATTTTGGATGATCACGATGATCTTGGAACAGCCAATGCGGAAGTGGGAAAGGTCAGGATGCGCTTTGAAACTGTTTTAGATGAAGTTTTATGTTATAGCGATGGCTTCCTTTTCCTTTTCGCTTAAGAATAGTTTGGGTATATTTAGTTATAAGTGGTCCTGTTCAGGATATAAATTACGAAATTATTCGTCGTATATGAAAGGAGATATAAGCTTCCTTAGTTAAGCTAGCTTAGAGCCTGAATCTACTCTAAAACCAACACTTAAGAAGGAACAATAATTGGCTGTTTTCCATCATCATCAGCTTGTAGCAGTCCACTGCTGGACATAGGCCTCTCCCAAGGTGCGCCATAGTTCCCGCTCTTGTGCCTTACGCATCCAATCGCTACCAGCAATGTAACGCAGATCGTCGCGCCATCTTGCCGGGGGGCGCCCCACACTACGTTCGCCTTGACGCGGTCTAAACTCCTGAACACGCTTACACAAACGGTTTTCGGTTCTGCGACTAATGTGGCCAGCCCATTGCCATTTTAAAAAAAAATCCATACAAAAGTAATATTTGGTTTACGAACATACATGTATTTTAGTGTCTTAGATATGATTTGTCTTAAAAAAAGAGATGAAAACGATATAATATTAAAGTTATACCTATATTACGTTAGTATGAAAACACTGCGCTCGGGAGTCTACCCTTAAAGTTTTGTAGGTTGCATGGAATTGCTTGCATTATTTTCACATCGTGTTCCACACGGGTCGGAAGATGTTTGTAGCTTTAGAAGCATTCAGATCTTTGGACTAGCAGATTTTGTCACTAATTTCGATGCCATTATAATTAGTTTCATAATAAATATTGACTTAACTAAGATCAGGATTACACTATCTACTTAAATAATAATAATAATAAGCATCAAAATAGTGTAATTTCTTGTTAAATTCATTATCATTTATTCCTAAAATTACATCTAAATAAAATTCTCAATAACTCTCTGAGAGCTCAATTATTTTTTAATTAAATATATAACTATCCCACGTTATCTGTATAATTACGATAGCCGTTCAATAAAAAAGCCAATTATTTAATCGGGACAAGTGACATTTTCCGACGTTGCATCTGGCGAATCTGGCTACAATAAAAGCAAGATGGCGACGTCTGAGCGTGTGTCCGTGAACCTGACGGCGCTAAATTTACACGCGACGCGTCATCCGGTGCGTGCAGCGAGATTATTCATGCACAGATACGCCATTCTGAGTATCTATAAAATAAAATATCATAATATTTAAGTAAACATTTACGTGGTGACATCCAGAAAAGCCGCTTTCGTCAAAGCCTCGCGGATCATGTCCTTGTGATTACTACAGCTGCAGTAACCAAGAAGGCCAAAGCTTTAGTGGTTTAGGTGGCTATAATAAAAGCTAGATGGCGACTTGGCGATGGTCTGAGTGCGTGCCCGTGAACCTGACAGCGCTTAATTTACACGCAAAGTGTTATCCGGTGTTTGCAGCGAGATCATTCAAGCGGAGACAGGTTACCCTTTTCTTCTTTCCATATGTTACATTCAATATTATGTACTCATTATGGCTGCAAGGTTTTAAGGTCAGCAATTTAATAAGGTCTACACATAACACACACACAATTCATTACCTGACACCGCTCCCTGAGTCTTGAGGTCGAAGGTACTTCATACTTATACTTCGTTACTTATACTTCGTTACTTACTTATGATTAAGTTATTAGGCTAATTTAATTTAAGATACTATATGTATATTTCTCTGTAAATAAAGATTATTCTTATGAATTGATATTCGTTACATCACGTTAGGTACAAAACTAAGCAGACGTTTCTCTGTATTAAAAGGCCTGTCCTATCTGTACTTACATTCTGAGTGAAAGATGGAACTGCGAAGGTCACGAGGTTGCTTGATTTACATAAACATCGTTATGTACTCACCACATTATATCTGTTATTCTGTACTTATGTATGAGCTTGCATGAAACGTCTTTGTTTGAGATAAGCTGGGAATCTTTAAAATGATAATACCCGTGAAAAAATAAAACTTCACGGCTTTTTTATCACCTCCAAGAAAGTGATAGACATAACTTCTTTATTTTTATATGGTAGGAGTCAGATTTTTTACCAGGTAAATGACATAAATATGGATAATTAGGGTTCAACACATATTTTGATACCAACTTAGTATCCTGAAGAATTTCGGTGTCTACAAGTTTAGTTGTGTCTGTATTACTATACTAAGAAACAGTTGAAAAAGATATGGGACCGGCAGTATTTGAACCTGCGACTTTCTGCACACCGGGCAGTCGCTTTAACCAACCACCTAACTACCTACTCTAAATTTCTGAACTGTATGTTACGTCATATCGTGACGTCACGTTCATCCATTTCTTCTATCTTACACAAAGCGACTGCTGACTGAATCCTGCCGGTCCCATATCTTTTTCAACAGTTTTTTAGTATAATTTGCTAAGCATAGCTAAATGCTATAAAAATAAACAATAAGAAGTCTGTTACTATCCGATGAGCCTTGAAGATAACATAAAATATAATAATTTGCTTACTAAATAAGATTGTATCATTGGAATAAATCATCAGCGTCTTTCTAACGTTTCAGATCCGTCCCTATTTCGCTGTCTATCCTACAAAGACTCAACATGATAAGCTTATGTAAATTCCTGTAAAACAGAAACAATCATACAACAAACGCCTACATATTTATGCATATTCTGAGAAGGCACCGCAACATCCTGCCTTAGATAAGTAGTCCGTATTATATCAAATTATGCAAACTGGTACAGACGAATACACATCAACATGATATATAATTCCAGTATAAGATGGTTCCACGTTGTATAGACTTCCCGTGCGATACGATACCAGCTTATACTGGAAATGTATAGGTTGATCGGTAGCCTACGTTTAAATAACGGATGCACACGGGAGCGCATCCGGAGATTCGTCCTATATCCGATGTGCGTGTGTCATCTTAGGATATTGGCACGCAATGGCTTACGTAAATTAGGTCTCTGTCTTCTTCTTCTTTTGTGTCGATGGCTTAGGCAGGTTAGTCAAATTTGATAAAAACAATACTGGTTACTTAGATAGCACTTTCATCGACGTCTATAAGCGCTTCTATCGTGCAGGTAGGCCCGTTGCACAGGTCATAAGATGACCCATGGTTTGTGTTGCTTTACACTCACAATGCTGGTCTGATTCATCGGCAGGCCAGAGTCTCTTTATTATTGATTTCTTTATAGCAAAATCCAATATTATGTAAACATTTTAAATTAATAACTCTTTCCCTCGAATTAAAAGTGCAAAACAGTTTCAACCGATAAGATAAATACCTAGGTAAGTCTCCTCCTGCACACGGGTGCGCATCCGGAGATCCGTCCTATATCCGATGTGCGTGCTACTTAATCTAAGGCAGTTATAATGATTATAGTTGACACGCAATGTCGTCTGTAACCTGCCTGTTTTATAGTAGGTCATTATAATCGGCTAGTTATTGTTACAAGCTTTGAGAATTTAAAAAGCTTAATATGTAAACTTCCTGACGGTCGTGAATGTCTCGAGGGTCTAGTGGTTACTGTATGCGCCTCTCACCTCGAGTTCTCGTTACGTGAGCTTTCTGTCAGGAAATTCACAACAACACGGGGTTGGAATTGTGCTCGGTGAATGGCGATAGGCTGAACTCCTATCACAGGGGATTTAAACATAACAGATGAAATGTGGGTGCTGTACTCTTCTGGGAAATATATACTGGAACTTGTTATGCTTAGGTCCTAAGGGTTAGGGGGTGAGCCTATCGTCACCCACCGTTCACAAATCCAACTCCGTGCTACTATTGTGAAATTCTTGACGGAATAATCACAAATAACACTTTGCTAGACCCGGGAATCGAACCCGAGAACTTTTTTTATTGAATATTGGTAAAATATTTAATGAGCTATATAAATTATTATTACATTAAGGTCTTGCAAGGAATACGTCGAGTAACCAATAACCCTATAATAAGTAATGCAGGTCTTTTACCGTTATTGAACTAAGATCATAAAACGTCTACAACTTAATTTCAGCAATGTCATATCAAGAATAAGGCTTTACATTTTTATTTTACTACAATATCACTAATATTTATAGTAAAACTCAGTAGTTTGTTTGTTCAAACCCACTAATCTTCGAAACTATGGTTTTGTTTTGAAATATTATTTAACTGATAGGTAGCTTATTTATCAAAAAACGTTATAATTAAAACAAAATTACGCTGCAACCCACGGAAGTGGAGCAGTAATATTTTACGTAGGTCAACCCGTGAGGATCAGCTAGTTTACTTAATACAATTGCAGTGCACATAAATTACATGCTTTATTATTTTTGTATTACTTTATTTTGTTTACTGCCTATAAAGAATCGAATAATGGATAAGGTTAAAGGGATTTGCACTCGTAAACAATGTTTTGTTTGTAATAAGAGGTTTTAATGATATATTTACTTTATTTATAACCTATATTTCAGTGCACTTGACAGGGAATTTGTATTGCCATTTAAAAAAACTTTTGACTTCATAGTGCTAATTGATTATTCCGTGGGTAAGCTTAAGCCGCGGTTCATTATTATTGAGTTGATTTTTAAAATAATGTCTATTAATATGGTAAATAGGTGGAATTCATTGTACAAAGGAGTAGCGGCTCACGGGCTCTGACCCGCGTTCAACCTTACTGCTCGCTCCCGTGGAGTTTGGCGTAATGTTAAATATGATTAAGACTATTAAACACAAAGAAGAATCAATTCTGCGTGGTAGATACAGCAGTAAAACGTAGCCTTTGTCCCGCGTCTTGTAGTCACTGACTACAAGACGCGGGACAAAGGCTACGTTAGTCAGTTACCAGAAGATTAGGCGATATAAATAGACAGATAAACGGACAGACAGACATTTTAAAACTGTATTTAGGCAAAAATACTGTGGAAACAACTATATCAGCTTAGAAAACATTGTTATTTGGACATTCAAAACAGAAACTTTTTATTTGTATCGACAAATTAAAAAAAAAATTGTCTGTATTTCACTCTTTATCAGCAAAACTAATAAACCGATCTTAATGATAATTAATATACGTATGGTTTAATATCTGGAAAGGGATTGTCACTAGAGATAGAGTTTTTAAAGCTAACCTTTATCTGAGATAGCTAAGATAAAGGTAGGAAACCAGAAGGATAACCCAATATATATATAAAATTACTGAATTACAGAAACCTAAACCGTCAAGAGGAGTGGGTGTTTTACACCTCTGCCATACTCTCTGCGGTAATAATAGGCGTGATGTTAATACCACAAAAATACAAAACGGAAGGGCATCTAGTTAAATTCTCATTAAAAGTCCCAGTTCCGTTTATGCAACTGGATACAATAGATTACGATTTCCTCTCTTCTCTTTGGTATTATACCAAAGAGAATATCAATCCTCAGTCGGATGTGACGTTTTAAAATAAAAGGATGCGCGCCGACGAATTTTATTCCATTTTTGAAAAGGGGGCTCGTTTAAATTTAGAACGTGGCGGCAACGGAAATCGCTCGCGGGTGAATCATGCGCATCTTGGTGTGGACTGTTGGCTTTTATGATTTCTTGTTAGCTTAGCAGTGATTATGGAATCTAGTGGTGTAGCCTGAATTGTTGTGAATTGGTAATGTATGTACAACTAAATTTATTTTTTAATTTAATAAATAATTTAATAATTACAAACTGCCTTAATGGTCTAGTGGTTAGCGTATGCGTCTCACTGAGTGGTCTCAGGTTCGATGCCCGGGTCGGGTAAAGTGTTATTTTTGAACTTTCCGTCAGGAAATTTACAAAAGCAGCACGGAGTTGGAATTGTGCCTGGTGGATGACGATATGCTCATTCCCTATCCCATGGGACCTAAACATAACAGATGAAATGTGGATGATGTAAACCTCTGCCACACCCTTCAGGGTAATATAGGCGTGATGTTATGTTACAAGCTGATTTTTTTTTAAATCCTTTAGATACTCAGGAAGGTACTTGGTTAGGTTATCGGTATTTTAAAATCATGTTAGCACGGTCATTCTCTTTTTAATTAAGAAACTATGTTTCTCTCTTTGTCTTTATTGCCACAGAAGAATTAAAAAAAGGGGTATATAACCCACAATTCACCTGCATGTCAAAGCCAAAGAGACATTCAAGGACATACTAACGTCTCAGGCTGAAAATGCAAAAGCTTTATTTTCTTGAAGAACTGGATAAAACCAGTTCTCAAATCGCAATATTTAATAAGATCCAAATATCAGATGATGCCATACCATAAAATAAGACGAGATATTACAACGCAAATAACCGAAATGAACCGATATATCGTTCAGTCCAGTTCAATTCAAGGGTATAGAGTGAAGGACAGTAGAACGGTGACCCTGGGCGATTCAAATCTATGGGCAGACGTGTAAACACGTTTGGACGTGGTAAAAACTCATAACAATCACACGTCATTATAGAAATATTCAAGTGAGAAGGTAATATAAAATAATAGATAATTAATAATATTGTCATAAAATTCCAATTCAACATTAAATTACATATATTAATTCCAAAATCATATAAAATTATAATAAAAATGTCCAAAATAATCATAGTTAAAAAAATTGTCGTATCGTTTATTTGTATTTGCCATGTATTGGGAGGTGAACCTATCGTCATTTATAGAGCATAGTTCCAGAAGCCGTGCAGCTACGACAATTCCCTGGTGGAGAAATTTCAGATAATACATTTGGCCGACTCGAACAGAATCGATGTAGAAAGCACAGCAAGCAAGCATATGCATTTCTGTATTCGCCTCTATAATTACTGAAGTATTCTAAAAAGTAGAAGTTGGCTTCGGAAACCGCTTGATCAAAGTATGCTCCAAGCTGGTACTTAGTACAGCTATTCATCAGCTTAGAAAATTTATAGTACATATCAAGAAACCACTGCTAATGAGATAAAAGTATTGATGTGTGTTGTAATAAAACTCTCCAGATATTAGAATGACTGTATACTGTCCGTTAGCTAGGTTCATCGCAGCTTATAAAACAAAAGGGTACCAAGTTTATAAAAAAACAGTAGCCCATCAAAATCCCTGTAATATTGCATAAAACATGCACAGTAGCGATCCCTATTCATGCATACATAGATCCCCTATCTCACGCACACATAGAGAAATACCTGTGTACACACATGCTTAAATACAGGATGGACTTAGGATTAACAAACTTACTTCACTTGCTTAATTGTGACTAGTGTGTTTATAACAATTAGACGTAAACATAACAATTTAATGCTTTAGACTATAGTTAACATAAGCGTGATGTCTTGAGTTGGATTCCCATTTCTTTCTAAAATTTAATTATAGCTTTTCTTTCACAATCACAAGTACACATAAGCATGAAGGCTGGGACTGCGATTGGTAGATGGTGATACGGTCTAATCCTTAGGTATATATAGGACCTTAAAATTCATGAAATGAAGGTATTGAACACCTATGCCTAATTTTTGTCGTGTGGTCTAATGTTATTGCTTACTGATAAATCTGAGAGATTAGCAAGAGATTCGCGACCAAAAAACATCTAACATTGGACGACGTCAGTCAATTCCAATCATGCGATTTAATTAGTTGTCAGATGTTTTATTGTTTTTCCATGAAGTTCTAACGAAGTCGTAAAACTTGAACAGAAAGTCACTGCAACAGCTAGTTTTAAATAACTTTACCCACTCTGTATATAGTTGGTAGCTATGTGTGCGTGTCTGAGCCAGCGTTATCCTTGAGTTACGTGGTTCCTTGACCTGGCATATTGCGCCTTGGAACGAGCTCACACTCGTAAATTCATATACCTAACATAACATTATTGGGTACGTTTCCAAATACAGATATACGACATTTCTGGAATTTTTCTGGGAGTTGTTGTTATTGGAAAATTTTAATGATTAAGCTTGAAACTAAAAAGGTTTAATTGGTATTCTTTATTTGAAGTTATAAAAAAATAACGACACTGTTATATTTTGGATAAGATCTACGACTTCATGCAAAGCTATCTAAATATGTTTCTTTGTTTATATTTTCTTGTGAGCGTTGATCTACTGTGTTGTTTTTCCTGGCAGGGACTAGCTGAAAATCAGTGCTGTGCATTGCGCGTAGCAAATACTGAGCTAGATCCCTTGCCGCACATTTTCTGTGTACTATTTATATTTTGTGTAAACTGTTTTTATTTTTTTCTAAATGTAAGATAATGTGTGGTGAATAAATGGTTTAAATGGTAAAAAAATATCATAAATATTTTCATCCTGTTTTAGGTATATCAGAAGTCTACCTGATACTATTTTACTACCCCTAAGAGAGACATTTCCACTACTCTTTGGATGTGTTATTTTGACCATGATCTAATGAGAATTTCTCTCAAACTTCTACTTAACTAAAAACATCACATTGGTGTGTTATTGATCTCATAGTTTATTGCCTCCTTTTATTATAATTGTATTCTTAACAAATGTTGGTACGAATATAAGTATCTTATTTTGTTTGAAAATGTTTTTGTTCAGAGTGTATGATGTTTACTGTTGGTGTACCTTAATTAATAATTCAATAAGTAATAGAATGGACAGCTCTTTACGTGTTGACGGCACATCGCCTGTCTCACTCACTAACGAAGAAAAATGCATATATACGCCTAAAGAGCTGACCATTCTAATTAGATCATGATTTAGACCAAGTCATCGTGCCAGCGCCTTTTAGAAATCTTGACGACATTACCTATCTTTACTATATTACCTATACTATTTATAATAATGGAGAAAGATATTAATCATATTTTATCCTTGTTTCCCAACTTAGTTGTACAAAAAATGTATACGAAAAAACCCACCCATTGTGACAATTCAACTACACTACAATACTAAAATTACTTGTAATTATTTACGTTTATGAATAATACATTCCAGGATATATTATTCACTGTAATATATTTACTGAATAATGTATATTACCTATTTTAGTATCATTCAGACTGCAATTCCTGTTGTTATTCATAATTTTAGAATTAAATTGCAATGACTCTATTAAATAATAATATTAAATTACGACCTTCAATATTATATACCTAAATAAGCACATTACTATATTAGGCTTCCACGAATATCCGAATATAACTGATATTGATTATATGGAACCCTATTAGTTAGACTTTGCTGTCCGTTTGTCACCAGGCTGTATCTCATGAACCGTGATAGCTATACAGTTGAAAACTTTACAAACTATGTATAATCATTGCCGGTACTACAATAAATACTAAAAACTGAATAAAATAAGTATTTTAGGGGAGCTCCCATACAACAAACTTGATTTTTGTGCTCGCTTTGCTCGATCTCATTAACCTTGATAGCCAGATAGTTGAAATTTTGACAAATGATGAAAAACTGTTTGTATTAACATTTTAGGTTCTCAAATACAATAAACTTTCATAGTTCGTTGCTCGTTTTGACTCTATATTAAAAACAGCAACAGGAAGACGCTTGAAATATTTACTTCAATAATTTTATATTATTCTTTTATTTGATGTATATATATTTAGGTATTTCATTAATGATCTCATCTCAGCAGATGAATTCAAATTCAAATTCAAATGCAAATCATTTATTTTCATAGGCGCTTGAACACGTCAAAACATTACAAAAAATGATATAAAAGTAAATAATAAATAATACTAAATTATACTAATTACAATGATTTGAATAACCGGGGCTCAGATTAATTTTAATCAAACTGAATTGAATGATGAATAAACATTTTTATTATTATTTATTATTAATGATTTTAAACAATTAAATTGTAGTTAGGTTAGTAATTTACTTAAAGAGGAAATATTTTTTTTTTTAAATAAATATTTAAGAGGGGCTCCCAGCTCATTTAGGTTGTAAAGATTTTGTAAAAAAGCTTATTATATTCGTGAGAAAACCGTTTGAGTCACTAGAAAAAAACAATTTAAAGAGAACAATAAACTATTAAGTACACCATAATTATCATACTATATGTTTCCATATGGTGTATTATATTTCAGTTAGTTTAAATAAAGTAATCGAAGAATAATCTTTAGATGTTAATCTTTAATGGGCGGCAATGCAAGAAAAACCTCACACAGTTAAACCATAAGGACGAGTCATTATAAGCGAGCCACTGCCAAATGTGGAAGAGCACCGCTTTTGTTCGTTATATAAAACTAGTTGTCAAATAATAAATGCAGTGAACAATGAAATCTACCTCCCAGCTGCCGCGCGAGTTTTAACATACTTATTTACATGGATGTTTCCTTTCATTTCCTCTCTATATTTGATTAAATGTTCTTAGAGAAAACTTATTTTGATCTTGCATCCGAGATCTCAAGGGTTTTTCCTAGAGGGAAACCCGCACACTGCACAGCTCTGTACACAAGTAGGTAAAGCCAATGTATCAAGAGCTTAAAGTCAACGCAGTAGAATTTCCAACCCCAACTTTCGCTTTTCCGTCGCTCACAGTTTTCCTTATGTATTTAACGTCTGAACATAATAACTTTCAATTTCTATCTACGTAACGGCAGACATGAAATTCCAGACACTTTTACTAGACGCCGTTGACTAGTCTACAGTCTAGACAACTTTAGACAAACTTGTGTAGTCTGCATTTTGTTGGAGGCAGTCTGTTATGAGCAGCTATGTAATAACGTTATGCGTATATAAATGTTCTTATGTTTCGATGGCATACTCGTATGTGTAATTTTATAGGCCTAATTATTTAACTACTTCAGCTGCTGAGGCAATGCTATAAGTATTCAATAAGGCTCAATTATGTTGATCAGCTTTTTTCGTATATATTTTTTCAAAACAGGATGTATAATATTATTAGAAATCTTTAGAAGAATCTAATGGATGTCTTTGTCACATTCATTAGGTGGACAACAAACACTATTGTTAGTAAACATGAAAATAAATGATAAAATGAATAGTAGATATCACTAAGGGCAGAACTTTAATAGCATATTTTATGCTTAAGACATATAACAAAATATTAGTAACTGTATGGCAGATGCGTCTTCGCAAATAGTTCTTAGAATGAGCAATGATATATGCACACGATCGACAGTAATTGATGGCAATTGACACCATTTAGACTGCACCTAGGAGACTTATGATCACTTATGCTATGCTTAGGCTATAGGGTAATTTCTGTTCACACACACTTTGTTCACTACAACTGAGGTAGCAAGAAAAATGGCCATCTATTATATTGGCGTAGTGGTTAAATCGGTCGCCTCGCCGCTTTCAACTGCGCTGGTGTTGTGAGTTCGATCCCCACACGGGACAAATCTTTGTGTTATCTGCAAAGATTTGTTCTGACGCTGGGTGACGCGGAGAGGCGCATACGCAGACCATCGACCAACAGACCACCAAAAATTGTCTGGCTATTCGTATTGGATTGTCTTCTAAATGGTTTGATCAATTTTGATAAAATTTTAGAAGCAGGTAACTGGCTAGAAGGCGCGTAACAAAGAATACTTGCTACTTTACTTCATAATAAGTTTGACACTCAAATTGATATGCTTAATACCAACCTTGTTAGATTTAAGAGTCAGGTTTACAACAGAACTTATTTCTTTTAACAACTTTTATAATTAAACCGTGCCATTTAAATTAAATTAAATTAAATTAATATGTTAGCTTTAAGTTTATTTATTAATGCATGCCTCACAAAAATTTTGTAATTTATTGTTAATGCTGTGTTTGCCGATTGATATTGTGCACCCATACCTTGTTGATCACGCTTGCATTACTTGTAAGAAATGTGTAACAATTGTAAGCGAACCTATAAATAAATTAACAAATAAATAAATAAATACCGTTTATCGATGTACCTAAAAATTATGGCAAAACCGTAGGAGAAAGTTAGTTTGTTTATTTGATAGCAATAATCTTGCGAACTACTACACGGATTTTGATAATTCTTTTTGTGTTTGATAGTCTAATTTGTTGAGCAATTTTTTTTAAGATAATGAACACTACGCTAAACTCTAGGAGACCGGAGCAGCAAGGTTCAACGCGGTTCAAGACGCGGCAGGAGCTTTTACTCGGATGAAGTCACGGAAAAAAGCAAGTCAAGCATATATTATTATGGACGTCAAGTTCGATGGTCTGTAGTGACTATTAGCATGATTACCGATGCAGTGATAAGCCATAACGTGCACTTACATGTGAGTGTGTCAGTGCACGAGAGTCCTTAGAGGTGGGTGGTGCATTCAACTTACAAACAAACTGGATGTGTTAGGTCTTACAATATCTAAATCGGCCCCGTAGTCTAGCGGGTTCGATGCCCAGGTCAAGCAAAAGGGTTATTTGTCTGCACGTGTGGTGTAGTGGTTTAAGCGGTCGCCTCGACACTCTCCACTGCACTGGTGTTGTGGGTTCGATCCCCACATGAGACAAATATTTGTATGATTCACAAAAAATTGTTCTGAGTCTGGGTGTGCTTGTGTGAGTGAATGTATGTATTTGGCCTTGTCATTGGGACCATTGTATAGTGTAATTGCTTCTGGCGTTCTATCTAATGTAAAAAAAAACATTTTTTTTTTAAGATTTTTTTTATTTGGAAATTCTCAGTAGCAGCACGGATATCGCATGGTACCTAAACATAACAGGTGAAGTATGAGTGTATTATACACTTCTGCCACTATCCTTTTAAGTAATATAGGCGTGATGTTATGTTATGTTATTTAAACTAGTAATTCCAGAGTATAATCTTACCGAGTTTTCATTATGCAGAAACAATCAAATCAAATCATTTATTTCCATGGGCCCCAAGGGGCGCTTGAACAAGTCAAAACAAACATCAAAATACAAAAAATGTAAAATTAAAATAAAACTTATCCAAGCGATTGGTTGATACAACACGTTGCCGAAATGCTGGATTTTATTTTGGACAGCGATTTAGCATTGCCATCCAGCGTGGCAATGCTGCCAGCATTTCGGCAACGTGTTGTATCAACCAATCGCTTGGATAAGTTTTATTTTAATTTTACATTTTTTGTATTTTGATGTTTGTTTTGACTTGTTCAAGCGCCCCTTGGGGCCCATGGAAATAAATGATTTGATTTGATTGTTTCTGCATAATGAAAACTCGGTAAGATTATACTCTGGAATTACTAGTTTAAATAACATAACATAACATCACGCCTATATTACTTAAAAGGATAGTGGCAGAAGTGTATAATACACTCATACTTCACCTGTTATGTTTAGGTACCATGCGATATCCGTGCTGCTACTGAGAATTTCCAAATAAAAAAAATCTTAAAAAAAAAATGTTTTTTTTTACATTAGATAGAACGCCAGAAGCAATTACACTATACAATGGTCCCAATGACAAGGCCAAATACATACATTCACTCACACAAGCACACCCAGACTCAGAACAATTTTTTGTGAATCATACAAATATTTGTCTCATGTGGGGATCGAACCCACAACACCAGTGCAGTGGAGAGTGTCGAGGCGACCGCTTAAACCACTACACCACACGTGCAGACAAATAACCCTTTTGCTTGACCTGGGCATCGAACCCGCTAGACTACGGGGCCGATTTAGATATTGTAAGACCTAACACATCCAGTTTGTTTGTAAGTTGAATGCACCACCCACCTCTAAGGACTCTCGTGCACTGACACACTCACATGTAAGTGCACGTTATGGCTTATCACTGCATCGGTAATCATGCTAATAGTCACTACAGACCATCGAACTTGACGTCCATAATAATATATGCTTGACTTGCTTTTTTCCGTGACTTCATCCGAGTAAAAGCTCCTGCCGCGTCTTGAACCGCGTTGAACCTTGCTGCTCCGGTCTCCTAGAGTTTAGCGTAGTGTTCATTATCTTAAAAAAAATTGCTCAACAAATTAGACTATCAAACACAAAAAGAATTATCAAAATCCGTGTAGTAGTTCGCAAGATTATTGCTATCAAATAAACAAACTAACTTTCTCCTACGGTTTTGCCATAATTTTTAGGTACATCGATAAACGGTATTTATTTATTTATTTGTTAATTTATTTATAGGTTCGCTTACAATTGTTACACATTTCTTACAAGTAATGCAAGCGTGATCAACAAGGTATGGGTGCACAATATCAATCGGCAAACACAGCATTAACAATAAATTACAAAATTTTTGTGAGGCATGCATTAATAAATAAACTTAAAGCTAACATATTAATTTAATTTAATTTAATTTAAATGGCACGGTTTAATTATAAAAGTTGTTAAAAGAAATAAGTTCTGTTGTAAACCTGACTCTTAAATCTAACAAGGTTGGTATTAAGCATATCAATTTGAGTGTCAAACTTATTATGAAGTAAAGTAGCAAGTATTCTTTGTTACGCGCCTTCTAGCCAGTTACCTGCTTCTAAAATTTTATCAAAATTGATCAAACCATTTAGAAGACAATCCAATACGAATAGCCAGACAATTTTTGGTGGTCTGTTGGTCGATGGTCTGCGTATGCGCCTCTCCGCGTCACCCAGCGTCAGAACAAATCTTTGCAGATAACACAAAGATTTGTCCCGTGTGGGGATCGAACTCACAACACCAGCGCAGTTGAAAGCGGCGAGGCGACCGATTTAACCACTACGCCAATATAATAGATGGCCATTTTTCTTGCTACCTCAGTTGTAGTGAACAAAGTGTGTGTGAACAGAAATTACCCTATAGCCTAAGCATAGCATAAGTGATCATAAGTCTCCTAGGTGCAGTCTAAATGGTGTCAATTGCCATCAATTACTGTCGATCGTGTGCATAAATCATTGCTCATTCTAAGAACTATTTGCGAAGACGCATCTGCCATACAGTTACTAATATTTTGTTATATGTCTTAAGCATAAAATATGCTATTAAAGTTCTGCCCTTAGTGATATCTACTATTCATTTTATCATTTATTTTCATGTTTACTAACAATAGTGTTTGTTGTCCACCTAATGAATGTGACAAAGACATCCATTAGATTCTTCTAAAGATTTCTAATAATATTATACATCCTGTTTTGAAAAAATATATACGAAAAAAGCTGATCAACATAATTGAGCCTTATTGAATACTTATAGCATTGCCTCAGCAGCTGAAGTAGTTAAATAATTAGGCCTATAAAATTACACATACGAGTATGCCATTGAAACAGAAGAACAATTGTACGCATAACTTTATTACATAGCTGCCCATAACAGACTGCCTCCAACAAAATGCAGACTACACAAGTTTGTCTAAAGTTGTCTAGACTGTAGACAAGTCAACGGCGTCTAATAAAAGTGTCTGCAGTTTCATGTCTGCCGTTACGTAGATAGATAGAAATTGAAAGTTATTATGTTCAGACGTTAAATACATAAGGAAAACTGTGAGCGACGGAAAAGCGAAAGTTGGGGTTGGAAATTCTACTGCGTTGACTTTAAGCTCTTGATACATTGGCTTTACCTACTTGTGTACAGAGCTGTGCAGTGTGCGGGTTTCCCTCTAGGAAAAACCCTTGAGATCTCGGATGCAAGATCAAAATAAGTTTTCTCTAAGAACATTTAATCAAATATAGAGAGGAAATGAAAGGAAACATCCATGTAAATAAGTATGTTAAAACTCGCGCGGCAGCTGGGAGGTAGATTTCATTGTTCACTGCATTTATTATTTGACAACTAGTTTTATATAACGAACAAAAGCGGTGCTCTTCCACATTTGGCAGTGGCTCGCTTATAATGACTCGTCCTTATGGTTTAACTGTGTGAGGTTTTTCTTGCATTGCCGCCCATTAAAGATTAACATCTAAAGATTATTCTTCGATTACTTTATTTAAACTAACTGAAATATAATACACCATATGGAAACATATAGTATGATAATTATGGTGTACTTAATAGTTTATTGTTCTCTTTAAATTGTTTTTTTCTAGTGACTCAAACGGTTTTCTCACGAATATAATAAGCTTTTTTACAAAATCTTTACAACCTAAATGAGCTGGGAGCCCCTCTTAAATATTTATTTAAAAAAAAAAATATTTCCTCTTTAAGTAAATTACTAACCTAACTACAATTTAATTGTTTAAAATCATTAATAATAAATAATAATAAAAATGTTTATTCATCATTCAATTCAGTTTGATTAAAATTAATCTGAGCCCCGGTTATTCAAATCATTGTAATTAGTATAATTTAGTATTATTTATTATTTACTTTTATATCATTTTTTGTAATGTTTTGACGTGCTTGTGTGAGTGAATGTATGTATTTGGCCTTGTCATTGGGACCATTGTATAGTGTAATTGCTTCTGGCGTTCTATCTAATGTAAAAAAAAACATTTTTTTTTTAAGATTTTTTTTATTTGGAAATTCTCAGTAGCAGCACGGATATCGCATGGTACCTAAACATAACAGGTGAAGTATGAGTGTATTATACACTTCTGCCACTATCCTTTTAAGTAATATAGGCGTGATGTTATGTTATGTTATTTAAACTAGTAATTCCAGAGTATAATCTTACCGAGTTTTCATTATGCAGAAACAATCAAATCAAATCATTTATTTCCATGGGCCCCAAGGGGCGCTTGAACAAGTCAAAACAAACATCAAAATACAAAAAATGTAAAATTAAAATAAAACTTATCCAAGCGATTGGTTGATACAACACGTTGCCGAAATGCTGGATTTTATTTTGGACAGCGATTTAGCATTGCCATCCAGCGTGGCAATGCTGCCAGCATTTCGGGCACATTGCCCACTGACTGCGATTTGTTAGATTAAGTTTAGTTAGGTAGTCTTTTAGCGCTAGTTTTTAAGTAGTTTATTTTAGGTTAGTTTATTTCGTTTTTTTGTGTTTTAATTTCATTGGTTGTAAATAAATTATTTTATTTAAACTTAACTAATTAAATTATAATACTTATTGCAATAAAATGATTTAACACCGGAGCTTAGATTGACTTTAATTCAAGTTAGAAATTTGAATTAAAATCAATCCAAGTACCAGCTCCAATGGGTATTGCATCATGAGAAGAGCTGGTGAGAAACTCATGTGCACCATCTTTTTAAATAATTCATACAATATTTGTTTGTTTTTTTGACAATTCTATGTGTAAGTTATAGCAACCAAAACAACATCGAGTGAATGTATACACTTCTACCGTATCCTTTTGAGTAATATAGGCGGGATGTTATGTTATGTTTAATTGCATTTAAACTAGTAATTCCAGAGTCTAAGAGATTCCATGTTTTAGAAACAATAATCATCATCATCATCAGCCCAGAGACATCCACTGCAGGACATAGGCCTCACCATTAGATTTCCACAGCGCGCGGTTTTGAGCCGACTGAAACCAACGACTCCCCGCGATCTTGACAAGATCGTCCGTGAATCAAGAATCAAGAAACAATAATATAAATAAATAGATAAATAAATATCTCCCAACTTACACACAATGCCATCTAGTCCCAAACTAAGCAGAGCTTGTACTATGGGAACTAGAATAACTGATACTAATACATAATATTATATACCTACTATTTTTTTTTTTATTTTTTTTTAATACGACGCCCGCACCAGGAATAACTCCTGTGTCGCGGGGGTGTTCACAAACATACATTTCACACACACAAAGCACACCCAGAGTCAGAACAAATCTTTGCGAATCACACAAAGATTTGTCCCATGTGGGGATCGAACCCACAACACCAGCGCAGGTGAAAGCGGCGAGGCGACCGCTTTAACCACTACGCCAACCGTGCACACAATATATAAAAGAATATACATACTTATTATACATAGAAACATCCAGACTAAGACAAACCCCCATGTTCATGCACACAAAGATTTGTCTTAAGCGGGAATCGAACCCTAGGCGCCCACCCACTCCACCATCCGGTCGTATATACGTAATATTTTGTGCTTCAGAAGATTACGATGTTATGCCTCCTGTGTCAGTAATTTCAGCTTCGAACCTCACCATTACCGATTCAGTGATAAGTAGAAACGTGTATACATGTGACTGAGTCAGACGTCTGTGCTCGCAAGTCCTTAGTCGGAGAGGTGGCTGGTACATTCAACTTGCCAACAAAGTGGCTATGTTATTCTGAGCCAAATCTATACTAATATTAAAGTTTATTAGTTTGTTGGTTCGGTAAAACGGTCTGATCTCGGGAAATACTAGTCGTATTGAGATAATTCTTTGCTAAATAGGCTATTTATTCAGAAAGGGTAGAATAACACCACCCTAACCAATAGAAGCGAAGCGGCAATGATATGAAAACGGGTAAAAAGATACCACGAGAGCAGAGTAGTAAGGTATATTGAAATAATATTAAAAGGCTGAAGAGGTTGTTTGTTCGGTTAAACGGTCTAATCTCGGGCACTACTAGTTAGATTGAAATAATTATTTGCTGGATAGCCCATTTATTGGTAAGGGTATATGTCATCACTCTATAACTAATAGAAGCGAAGCAGCAATGATAAGAAAAGGGGTAAAAAGATACCACGAAAGTAGAGTATAACGCGGGTAAAGCTGTGGTTAATAGAAATTGTATTGGATGCGACCGATACGGTAAGTTGAATTGTGTTGATAAGAATTCCTGATTAGGATTTTACGTTGAAAAGAAACTCAGGTGTGATCTTCATGATAGTTGTAATGCGACAAAATGGTGAATTTGTACATGATTCGAGGAGAAAACAGGTTGGGGAACATAATAAACATAAAACTATAATTTGAAATTGACCAATGGCGTGCAATCTACGGTTGGACATTGCGAATTATTGCCAGCGCAAATATATTGGCTTCGTTCTTGAACAGAAATAATTCCACGAGGAGTCACCGACAACAGCTAGTATTCAATAAAAAAAATGTTTATAGGATATTGCTCTCGCTAGATTATGAATAACGATTGGATGATAACATTGTCCTGGGTACCCATGTCACATTCAAGGATGCAATTAGTCTGTAGACAGTAGGTATTGTTATGTAAATATTTTGGCATAAGAGCAATGTTCGGGCAGGGTGGTGAGAACTTATAAATGAAGAGAAGAGTTAGCATATCTTATACAATATTAAGGTGGAAAAAACCAGCAGTAAGATTCGCCTGGCTACCTATAATGTCAGCACAAAATGGTTGAGAAATTTCGAGTCTAGCAACATACGAATCCATGGCTGAAATGTTAAAGCACCTGGGCCGTTTACCCGGGGGGTGCAGGATCGAATTCTGCTGGGTTCTTAATTTTTTAACTTGGGTATTACAAAGTGGAATAGCAAAGTCGTAGTTTTCTTTAACATATGACAAGTTAACATATCATACTAATAGGTAACTTAACTACAACAATAAAAAAAAATCAAAATGAAGCCTACTTATAAAGAAAATTAGTTCAAGCAGGAGTACAATTTATGTAGAGTATATCTGTATTAGTATCAGTTATTCTAGTATCCACCGATAATGCCGTTCTTGTGGCAAATTTTTCGTCAAACAAAATTTTGTATCATGCATTTCCATGTGTTTTCTATTACCACGCAAAGAAGAAGAAGAAAAAGAAGAAGCTCTGCTTAGTTTGGGGCTAGATGGCGTTGTCTGTCTGTTGTGTAATATTTAAAAAATGAAAAAAAAGGGGGGCTTCAGTCTCTTCAAAGCATGAGTAAAAGGTAAGCGTCCTCCACCGTAAACCGCATCATCACTTACAACCAGGTGGGGTCAAACGTATACCGATCTACCATAAGATAAAACATGTTCAATGATTTGAAACGAATTTCGTCTGAGCAGACGGATACCTAATCAAGGTATACATTTCTTGTATAAGCTGGTCTCGCATTGCAAGCAATGCCGGATTAACCCAGCGCGGGGCCTGTAGCAATATCTGTTAGGGGGCCCTTCAATAACATTTATATATGGGGCCTTTGGTCTGCTTTAGGTTAGAAAGTGAAGGTATTTAATAAAACAAAACTATTAACAATCAATTACAAATATTTTTTTCTTGATTTAATATGGGCAAATTTAGATAACAATATAACATATTCAAAATCCAATTGAAGCAAATCATGCTCTACAAGCTGGCTCTTTTATATCAGTCAGTATGGGAAAGTCTGTATTTACAACACATACACGAATCTGTTTATACAAGCAAGATATTTAACACTATTTATATTTAACTAGCGACCCGCCCCGGCTTCGCACGGGTACAATGCTGATACTAAATACACTACAGAAAAACTGTGAACGGTGTATATAAAAACACAGCGGCCCGCTCCGGATTCGCACGGGTATATAATATATAGCCTATGTCACTCACTGAAAAAATGATTAAAATCGATCCAGTAGTTTGATTTATTCATTACTGCCCGTGGCCCGCACGCGTTAAATTTGGAGTAAAACAATTCCCCCTTTCTATGCATGTATTATACATAAAAACCTTCCTCTTGAATCACTCTATCTATTGGAAAAAACCGCATCAAAATCCGTTGCGTAGTTTTAAAGATTTAAGCGCACATAGGGACAGAAAAGGCGACTTTGTTTTATACTATGTAGTGATTATTTTTGCGGTCAGACAGGCGTTGGAGCGCGGGGTCCCCAAATTCGCGGGGCCCGTAGCATTTGCTACACTTGATTTAAGGCTAATCCGGCACTGACGGGAAGCCTGTACAACGCGGGACCATCTTATACTGGAAATGTACAGTTTGATATGTAGCTGACTGTACATAACAATAAAAATATGGTGTTATCTACAATCTGCACGTGTTTTGACTGGTATTGAAGAGGAAAATGTAAACAATACACGGTGTTTGAACTTTTTGTTTCTTTTTTCTTTTGCATGATGTCATTGTCTGTTAGTAATGTAAAGGGACTTTGACTTAGTTTTATGATTAGTTGTAATGAAAACAATATTAATTGTTTGTTTTACCTGTGGTATGATAAACAGTAATGAGAAATTTTATCTGGATATGACTAGTAAGAAGCAGAACCTGTACAGTAACCTTATGGTTTCTTTTGATGTTTAGTAAAATCTATTTTGGGATTCTTGAACAAGTAAATTTATGAGAATGACAAATAGACAGTTGATTTTTCGTTTCATGGCCTTATTGATTTTTTTTTACGGTCTGATGATTTTATTCCTTGTCCATGATGTCCCACTGCTGAGCAAAGGTCTCCCCCATATACGACCACAATTTTCTGTCTTGGGTTTTTTTTTTATACTTCGCCCACAGCCAACGAACGTGTAGTCCACCTGATGGTAAGTGGTGTACAGCCCATGGACATCAACAATCCACAAAAGCAGATTATAGATGCGTCGCTGCAGCTGAGGACTACGGTGTTATGCCTCATGTGCCAGTAATTTCAGGGCCTGATCTCTCCACCATACCGGAACACAGATGGAAGCACTACTATTTGGCGGCTGGTTAAAGGTGAGACGGTGGTGCTGCCGCCCTCGAGCTCATTCACAAGAACTCTATCACCATTAATTTTTGTCTCTCCAATCCCTTTGAAACGAGTCCAAATCATCCCTCCAGCGCTTTCTGGCCCTACCGCGACACCGATGACCATGCTGTGGTATCCTAGGACATTTTTGGCGCTACTAACATTTGAAATATTTCTAAAATTCATGTGAGACCAGTCTCTTAGTAAAGAATTATTTTATAAACCACTTATAAAACTAAAATGTCGTCTAATTTAAAGAGGAAAGTCGAAAAATTCAGCCTCATATAGTCACACAATCTCATACAAAAGTTACAAAACAAACAACATCTCAGTTTCATTAATTACATAAAAACGCGGTCGTTCATATTTGATTATGTTTCGACTATCCTTAACACATTGACCCACATACACATAAGTGATAAGAGTTGATAAAAATTCGAGTACTAAAACCTTGGGTGCAATGACACAACTTTGAGATGTATTACTTTTATCTTGAAGTAAATATACGCAATGTAATATTGCCAGTTTTGCGTTGTTTCAGTAATTTTGTGAAGGATTCTTTTACGAAAAAACTAACATCAGACAACCTTGATACACTGTGGGTACTAGACTCAATAAATACAAGGTTTATGAGTGGTAATTTCCATACGTTAGGATAAAATACTATAATAGTTATTTACCAATATCATTATTTTGTTGATAATAAATTCATTTTATGTCATAAACAATGCTTATCATCTATATTTTTTAAATAGCTATATCTCACTTTATATTACATTGTCTTATTTGTAGAAACCTTTTTTTGACAAAATAAAACTTTTGGTACTTCAGTAATTACTGTAAAACTAGCATTAAGATAAATCTGGTAGTAATACTCCTGGTGATCTGAGCCACAGGTCTATTCTAAATCAGACACCAATCTCTGTTTGTACAACATTGCAATGTATTTTTTTACCAATTTGTGAAAGAAAAATATTTTTTTTATTAAACATAACATGCCTTTTTTAACATAAAGTAATGCCGATGTGGTGTGTGTACATGATATTATTTAATATATTTCTGATAACTGTCTGAATTTAACCCGATTCCGGCTTGACGTGATAAACTTGGAAACCGTGTAAATTTCTAAAATATAGACAAAAAACCGGCCAAGTGCGAGTTGGACTCGCGCACGTAGGGTTCCGTACCACTATACATCTAAATAAATGTTTTTCTTAATTCTTTATTATATTGGAGCTGATTGAATGAAAAGTAAAATGCGGTTTACGATTTATTACGTATTAAAAAAAAACTAATTACTATTACTATTAGATCTCATTCAAACCAATTTTAAGTGGAAGTTTGCACATCATATTATTATTTTATATTTATAATTCCCTAATTTTAGAAGTTACGGGGGGGGGAGGGGGAACTTTTTAATTTTGGAAGATTCCCTCGCGTTAGAAACCTCAATTTCATTTTTGAAGACCTATCACATACAAACATATTAAAACAATCAATGTAATCCATTGGGACTCGACAATATTTGCTTACGATTTACCAAGATCATCACGCTGTTAATTTATGTCAACAACCTAAGTTGTTTTGCATAAAACCCTTTGTCTGGATATTATCAGTGTACTGAGTTAGGTCAGTTGTTTGTCCGTACATAAGTGTGACAAAGATGTTGTTGCGTGTGAGGAAATGTAACAGGTGGATTTAAAAAACATAAATGACATTAATATTTTTGTTTTAATATAGAACTGATCTACTGTCTCTAAAATGAAAACAAAGAAATCACAAACTTCAAGCGTTTTACTCGTTATAATTTTACTTTGTGGGTAAAATGGTATGATCACTGGATATTTATGTTAAAATGATTAAAATCGAAATCTGTTTTTCATTTCATAATTCTCCAAGCCTTTTCCAAATTAATAACATTGGTTGGATCTAGTATAACAAATTTGACTGTGTGTCAGTTATTTTATAAAAAGCGACTGTCATCAGATCTCCACAATCTCGTTAAGGGGCGATTCGGTATTCTTTTTCTAAGACTAGTTGTTTGACTTTATGGCCTAGGACATAAGTAAAACTGTATTTTAGTTTCACCTAATTAATTTTCCTTTCTCTGCTGCAAATTTCAAATCTATGCCTAAGTAGGCCGTAAAATATATGTATATTGCGTGCTAAAGCCTTTCTTAGCATTAGAAAAAAACAATTTTTATTTTATTTCCTTCATTAAAGTGTCACTGATAAGCGTCAAGGTAACTATTTGCATAGAAAACAAGGAATTACACAAGGACAATGACTATGTAGGCTATAGATAATATAGAGTTATGTCTGACACTGTCCGATTGCTGCGGTAAAAGTGGAAAAGCAGACAAATATAAATTTTCTAATTTGAACAGAAGTTAAAAAACTTTAAAAATAAGACCAACTTTGTTTCAGTTTTCAGTACTGTGTTAGTAGTATTTTTTTGAACATTAGTTTTAGCAGTAAACTGAAAATATCACATAAGAATAACTAACTTTAATGTGAAGAAAAACATCTGTAAAGAACTACATTCTTATTAAAATATCCTATCGTTTCTGAAGTTCATAGTTTGGCCATTGACCAGCTAAGTATTTTAATTAACAATCTATAAAATCTGAAGAGTGTAGAATTGTAGTGATATATACTTTTGTAAAATACTAACATCTACCTGCGTCTCCGCTTGCGTTGCCAATATTTGTGCAAAATTTCATCAAAATATATTCGGTAGTTTTTGTGTGCAAGCTTACATACACACACAAATATCCACTCATCTTCACAAACATTATATCAGTAGAATTTTTCTCAACTATTTTTCAAAAACGTTAAGATAATAAGCCGTCGCTCCAGTAAAGTTCATTCGAGGTTTTTATCACTCGTCCTAGACAGCGACAGCAGACGACAAAAGATCTTCAATAAAAAAACAATCCTAGGTTCATACAATACTTTTTAATCGTCAGGAGGATTAAAATTATGTCTACATTGTATCGTGAACTCATTAAAGGGATAATGCCTATTGAATAAGGTAAATAAATACATGCTTTTTAATCAGCATATTGTTTGTTCATCTAATATTTATTACTACTACCTTTTTGCGACTGTTTTGCCCACAGTGATCAGAAATAAATGCAGGGAGCAAATCTCTGACTATGTATTCTAATTTCGCGTTTAAAATAAGTTTGGCAGTTTACCCACTACAAAACAAGAGAAAATTATAGTATTTTTTTGTTTAGGTATTGTGTGACAATGAATACCCACCACTTCATTCTGTAGCAAGGCCTTTAGTTCGTGGTCAAAACATATTCTTAAAACAGCTCTAAACACATTTCCTCGTCAAAACTTTTATGATCTATACAGGGTGTAAATGACATAGTGACAAAGCTGCTTAACAGTGATTCAGTATATGATTATGAGACACATTTTGCATCGGAAATTTCCATACATCGGCAAATCGGTCTTCAAACACTCAGGTAAGAAAGAAACAACCTCATTATTTACTATTAATTTACTACAAAATTTATTGAACCGCATTTCGATAAAACGAAGATAATTTTGGCCAATAAACCCATTAATGAGGCTATTAACCCAACAACTATTTTTATATGACGCATATAGTAAATGAGCTGGTGGTTTACCTGAAGATAACTAAAAATAGTTTGTCTCCTTTTCCAGTACAAAGGGTATGCCCAAAAACTGTATCGCCATAACCCTTGTGTCACAAATATAAGACAGTAAATAATTTCTAGTTTGGGGTGCATGAAAGGAGCCTCCCCGAGTGACGTACACAACGATTCCCTACGTCCGGCGCACCCTGGGCAATTCGCGAGTTCTCCAAAGCGAATTGGCTAATCCTTTCACCACGATGGCAAGTCTAAATTAAATTTTGACTCAGCCATCGACACGACAAAGAAGAAGAAGAGTTTAGTGTACGACGATTCTCTAGTAATAAGAGACGTAACTTGAGCGGGATTTAATAAACAAAAGTGATTTTCATAGAATGATCACATGTTTTTACATTTATTTACTAACTTTTGCCATGAAACCTGGCTTACTATTAAAATTGCCGGATTTAAATAAAACTTTAATATTATTCTTTATAACGATTGGCCAGAGATAGCAAATAACAGAAAGGCTTGGCAGTCATGGGGAGAGTGCCCAGCAATGGAACAAACCCGTACGTTAGCACAAAAAATCTTTATATAAAACAGATTTTATCTTGACAGAGCCACAGAATACAGCAGCGATAAACAATCCCATAGTATATCAATTGGTCATACCCCTTGAAGTCTCGATCTCACCTATTTGGAACATTATAGTAATAATAGTTTATTATTATTATTATTTATTTTCTACTTTTTAGTTTGGTTTATTTATTAGAGCGTTTTTAATTTTTTTTTTTATTTAATTTTTTTTTTTATTTTTTTTTTAATTATTGCATTGTCATCGATCTTTGACAGGTGTGCAAAATTTGAAAGAAATCTGCCCGTTTAAAGTGGGTCAAAATCGAGTCCAAAGGAGTCGGTTACATACATACATACAGGTGAAGCTAATATAAGCGTGTTAAAAACTCTTCGAATTAGAAACCGGCATCAGTTGCACTGATTGCCTGTATGTTACCACATAACAACACACCTATAATACCCAGAAATGTGGCAGAGGTATGTAGCACCCACCCTTCACCTATCAGGTCTGGATGCCTCACTATCCCGGACTCTGCTGCTTTAGTTTCATCTCAATTGGGTTTAATATCAGTTATAAGTCGGTTATATAACTTAACAATACAAATATTCATGATGACTTAACGTAGACCTATTAAGATGGTGCCCAGCACTGACAGGTTGAAGCAAAATTTGCTTTATATGAGCTATGCTTGCTTGACCCGACGCTCTTTCTATTGTATATAAACTCGTTGTGCAAGCTATCTTTACCTAGCTACAGTATAGTCACCTATGCGGATGACACTGCATTGGTCGTCCATGGTAGAAAGCATGATTTTTATTTTTATTTTTTATTTTATTTTTATTTATTCGGGAAACAAACAGAACTATAAAAAACTAAAAATACAAAATATGGGTCTAACCTAATCCAACAAAGTTTCCACTGTAAATTATAACATACACGAGCAAGTGAACTAATTTCAAAGACAATATGCGCATGCAAAACAAAATTAAAATTATGAGATACAAATAAAACATAGAAGTTAGAGTTAAATTCAAACACAAACAACTTTTAATCTACATACATTAAAAGAGAGTGTTGGAAATGAGACTAAAAACTAAAATAAAACTAAAACTATGACTAGGTTGGACCAGGAGCTTCACTACATATAGATTGAATTATTGCACTTTTATAATTTTCTAATGAAAGATGGAATATATCTATATCTGTAAAGTTAGAGTTGTACTGACGACAAGATCTAATAATAAAAGAATTAGACCCATAGTTTGTTCGGGCAGTCGGTGGCTGAAAAGTAACTTTTTTTCGTGCGCTAATCCGAGGACACCGAAGAGCAATCCTTTCTAAAAGGTATATAGAATCATTAAAATTATTAAGAATTTTATAAAGAAATAATTGGTCCCTAAGCGTCCTCCGATCAGCTAGTGATGCATTTAACTTAGCTGAACTATCTCTTGGACATGACTGTAATGAAGTGGCTTAATCAAAACTTAACGTTCTCTACTTCAAATATAACAACCTTCTCAAGACGACCACCAACTCATATTTGCGTTTGTACCGATAATTCTTCTTGTGACTGTATGATATCAATAGAGCCAATCAAGTTAAATTTATCTGGGTGTTATTATCTCAAGTCGGTTTCATATTAGTTAAAAGTCGTCTAAAGAGCTTAGTAAGACACTAAGAGCACTTAACGTAGACCTACAAAGATGTACAGTGGGCCAAGCAATTAGCTATGCAGGGCAAAAACTTCTACGCCTTAGTGAAAACTGACTGCAAAAGATATGCATGAGTGAATTACTTATTTAGTAAGTGTAATATACCCACTGTTTAGATATGTAACTCACTTATCCATAACTGATGTAGTAAGTATTTACGATGACTTTGAAGATTTTACCCTGCATACCTAACTCGTTGGCCCACTGTACTAAGTGCCCAGCACTGACTGGTTAAAGCAAAATTTGCTTTACATCACTGAGCTATGGATGTCACTATCTACATTTCTTTTACAATAAAATAATAAAAATACAATAAAATACCACCTTTGACCTCGTAAAACAAACACCTTGTTAAATCAATCTCAGGAAACTCAATAAAAACGTGCATTAAACATGATTTATAATAAAAACAGTCGTAAACAGTAATTATCGGCGTCTCTAGTGAGACAGTTGCATCATTCCACTGATAACAGTATTTATTACTGGTGGGCAAGGTCAGTTAGCTGTTAACTTATCGGGTAACAACTATCCATCATTTGTAGTACGTTCACTGTATGTAAGGGAAGATAACAACATATTATAATCGTTATGTAGTTCGCTCGTAGAAATCCTGACAGCCTAGAGAAACTAATGGTAGTCGACGGAAGAAGATCACGCGGTCGCTGGTCAGACCTAGTATATTCGCTCACTGGACTATCAAAAACCTAGGCTATAAAGACCGCCGAGGACAGGACACTAACAAACACAACAAAAAATAATCAGCGATATCGGTCCAGACGTTTACGTGTGATTCCGTGACCAGGCAAAATAGGGATTATTTTTTATATATTTAGATAGATATAACGTTTCTAAGGCAAAACGTCTTGTGACTGAAATGCTACATATTATGTAATAGCTGTCGCCCGCGTAATAATAAATCATCATCATCATTTGCATCTGAGCAGTATATCATTTAAATCTACAAGATAAATAATGCATGAAAAAGCAACAAATATCCATCCTCGCATCCATACATCTTAAAAAACTATCGTAATAATTTCATACCTAATATAAGTAGGCAAGGATGGAATGGTAGAGTATTAGATTAAAAGGTTACTAGTGATAGAGCTCTTGCGAACGAGCTCGAGGGTGGCAGCACCACCGTCTCACCTTTAAGCCGCTAAAATAGAAGTGCTTGCTTAGTAGTAAGATCAGGACCTGAAATCACTGACATATAAGGCATAAGCCCGTAGTCCTCAACTGTAGCGACGCATCTACAATCTGCTTTTGTGGATTGTTTCTGTTCATGAGCTGTATTCCACCTACCATCAGGTGGACTACATGGAGATTCGTTCGCTTCAGGCGTTGTAGAAAAAAATGGATGTCAACAAGTTGTATAGAAATTGCTACTAATTTCAAGTAATATAATGATAGATTACTCCTTGAGCAGAAAACATGACCTTCATTATACATTCTAAAACTTGAAATTACTGGCACATGAGGCATAACACCGTAGTCCTGAGCTGAAGCGACGCTTCTACAATCTACTTTTGTGGATTGTTGATGTCCATGGGCTGTACTCCACTTACCATCAGGTGGATTACACATTCGTTCGCTGTGGGGGTAGTATATAAAAAAAAAACTTAACTAAAGATACTTATTGCTTAACGAACGAGCAATGCAATCAATGCAGCGTTGCTTAGTTGGTCTAGTGTATGAAACCTGTAACCGAGAGCTATCGGTTTTAATTCCCCGTTCAGCCAAAAGTGTTATTTGGGATTTCGCCGTCAGGATATTCTCAAAAACAGAACGGAGTTAGAACTGTGCCTGGTGGATGGAGATAGGCTCAACAGCTACCACATATGATCTTAACATAACAGGTGTGTGCTGCACTCTTATGGGCAAAAGCGAGATGTTAGTGTTATGTATGCAATGCAATCATTATTGACCAGCAGATTACATTATAATTACAGATATTGCAATCATAAATAACCAATGTGAAAAATGTGTATTTCCATATTACAATCAATTTATAGACAGTGATAAGTGAGGTCGCTTGCACTTGAAGAGAGTTGTTACGTATCTATTTATATCTTTTTACAATATATGTAGCAAGCGGGCCTGTAGCTTACCAGATCGTCAATAGCATAGTACTTGCAACTCACGAAGGCAGTAGAGCTATACTTTTGTCTATTTTAAATCTGCACAAGTGTCATAGTGTATGTGGAAAAAACAACAACAAAGATAATGATGTTGATGAGATAACATGGCATAATAGATACATAGATAGAGAATTATTTAGAGCTTTACTTTTGTCTATTTTAAATCTGCACAAGTGTCATAGTGTTTGTAGAAAAAAAAACAACAAAAGATGATGATGTTGATGAGATAACATGGCATAATAGATACATAGATAGAGAATGATTTAGAGCTTTACTTTTGTCTATTTTAAATCTGCACAAGTGTCATAGTGTTTGTAGAAAAAAAAACAACAAAAGATGATGATGTTGATGAGATAACATGGCATAATAGATACATAGATAGAGAATTATTTAGAGCTTTACTTTTGTCTATTTTAAATCTGCACAAGTGTCATAGTGTTTGTAGAAAAAAAAACAACAAAAGATGATGATGTTGATGAGATAACATGGCATAATAGATACATAGATAGAGAATTCTTCATTGTACAGAAAGAAGAAGTACATATTTGTGATACACAGTCTAATTGAAACATGCACAATGGGCGGCCTTATCACTATAAAGTGATCTCTTCCAGGCAACCTAAATAATATCACGCCAAAAGTATCCAAAAGGGTTAAAAAGAGATGAAGTATTTATAACCACACTTCCATCGTGGTGAAAGGATTAGCCAATTCGCTTTTAAGAATTTGCGAATTGCCCAGGGTGCGCCGGACGTAGAGAACGTGTCGATGGCTAAGTCAAATTTTATTTTGACTTGCCATCGTCGTGAAAGGATTGGCCAATTCGATTTGGAGAACTGGCGAATTGCTCAGGGTATTATCCCTGATAGTTAGTATTTGGAAATGAATTGCTCTTCTTATGTGACTTTTGTATGTTATAATAATTGTTATTATTTTTCATTTTAAAAGATGTTGCACATGAGTTTCTCACCAGCTCTTCTCATAATGCAATACCCGTCGGAGCTGGTACTTAGATTGATTTTAATCTGATTCTAAACAGTTTGATTAAAATTAATTTAAGCCCCGGTTGTTCAAATCATTGTAATTAGTATAATTTAGTATTATCCATTATTTATTTTTATGTCTTTGTTTGTAATGTGTCGACGTGTTCAAGCGCTTCCTGGGGCCTTTTTTGAATTTTTGAATTTTGATAAGCAAGAAATTTTAGGACCTTATTTTCCTATTGGAATATTAGAAGGCTATTATTAATTGTTTATAGGTGGCAGGCGGTGGTGTCACCACTGCCACCTACTCGAAGTGCGTTTACAAAATTTTTATCTTCATGAGAGTCTAAATTATATTTACGTAATAATTATAGTTTTATACTAGTTCGTAAATCGTAATTAAAAAATATAATAAGTATTTTCTTCAGTTGACTGAAATGAAACTTTTACAGTAACATGAGTACTTCGCCTTGCTCCACTTTTTCTTTCGTAACAAAAGATTACGGGGATTGTGGGCAGATGGTAGGTAAGTATTGCAAACAAGAAATTATCTATGTTTGTTAATGTAAGGCCGGTGACAGACGTACAACCTTAAGGAAGGTCTCAATGCAATGAAAAGAAATACAAAAAAATAAATTAAATTGAAATGTCTCTTTTTAATGTCAACATAACGATGTTTTTTTTAGTTTATATAGCTATTTACTTGATACCAATGCCTAAAATACAGTTTTTAAAATGTTTGTCCGTCTGTTTGTATCGGCTAATCATTTTGAAAGGACAAATAACTATAACATAGGCTACTTTTGTATTAATGTACCTAACACGCAGATGAAACTGCAGGAGAAAGTTAGTTTGTTTGTAAACGTTAGTCTCGGTAACTACTGATTTGATTTAAATAATTATTTTTACAAAGATAGTACTTACAAGAAGAAAAAAATATTTACAACCTATGAAATTAAAACACAAAAAAAAACTAAATAAACTAACCTAAAAAAAACTACTTAAAAACTAGCGTTAAAAGACTAAGTTATTATTTTTATGTTTATTTAACTAAGAAAAAGGAAATCTAAGGAATAGCATACGACTATTCACTTTTCCTTATCGAGACGTAGAAGAGATTTTTCCTACAAGAAATGTTCAGTAAAAGCACGGAGTTATTAAGCTCGGTAGATGGCGATAGTTAATAACATTACAGCTGGTGAAATGTAGCTTTATTTATTTTTCATTTATTCATTTGTGGATCTTAGTTAATATTACAGTTCTTAAATTTAATGTTATATAGTACGCTATGTCCTACCAAATGCTGCGGTGTACAAGTTTATTTATTATATTAATTAAATTAAAAAGGTTATATTATAAAATTGATAAATAATTTGTATAATTTACATAGCTACAATTTATTTACATTAAACAATAATAATATTAATTAAAAATTTTATCATTCAAGAAGTCGTCTGCTTCTTCTTCTTCGTCGTGTCGATGGCTGAGTCAAATTTTATTTTGACTTGCCATCGTGGTGAAAGGATTAGCCAATTCGCTTGCGAGGATTCGCGAATTGCCCAGGGTGCGCCGGACGTAGGGAATCGTTGTGTACGTCACTCGGGGAGGCTCCTTTCATGCACTCGTATGCTAATATGCTTTTTGTAACAAAAGTTTATTGAGATTAGCTTTGAAAACATTTGCACAATTTATTGCTCTTTTTAGGGTTCCGTAGTACCTACAAGGAACCCTTATAGTTTCGCCATGTCCGTCTGTCCGTCTGTCCACGGCATAGCGACGAAACCGTTGGTGCTAGAAAATTGAAATTTTGCATAAACATGTATGTTAACTAAACAAAGAAATTCGTAGAGTAAAATTTGGAAAAATATTTTTTTTTCAGGTAGCTCCATGTAAAGTAGGGATGTTTTTTTTTTTTGTCGCCTACCCCATAGTGTGGGGTATTGTTAGATAGGACTTTTAAAAACGTTTAGGGGTTGCTAAGACAGTTTTTTGATTTAGGGATCCGTTTGCGAGATAATTAACTTTAAAGAGCAAATTTTTGTTCGATTAGGGCGTCCCCCCCCTCTAAAATCTAAACTACTGGATCCTAAAATCTAAAAAAAATTGTGTCGGTAGTACATGTAATGAACTTAAAAGGAAAACTATAGCGGATAAGTTCACTTCATTGGTTCAAGAGAAATAGGGGTCCGAAATGTCAGATGCAGTTACTCAGAATATTTCGTTCAAAATTCTTGAAACATAAATAAACATACATAATACATATATAAAATCACGCCTTTATCCCACAGGGGTAGGCAGAGACGATGGAACGCCATGTGCTTCGCTCCTTACATACTTCTTTCGCTTCCTTAACATTCATACATCTCTTCATACGTGCTAGCTGGTTTCGTGTACTACAAACATTTCCTATCTGAAGGACGCTATTTATCTGGTTACTTTAACTTAATTAGTTCTAGAGTAATTGGGGTCCAAAGTGTAAAATGCAGTTACTTAGAATAATTCGTGCAAATTACAAAAACCTTTGAAAGTAATGACTTGTATGAAGATGTTACTTGTTTAATACAGATAGTAAATCCCTTTTAAGTCGAAATATGTTGTTACGACTAGCTACGGAAGCCTACTGCGCGTGGCCCGACATGCACTTGGCCGGTTTTTTCTAGAATTATGTAAATATGAATAGGTGTAAATACTTCATCCCTCATTAACCGTTTTGGATACTTTCATAATTCATATTTCATTTATTGTCATAAGATCATAGGTTTGTACAAGCATGCATTATACAGATGTTCTTAGGACACTAAGTTCAGCTATGTCTTGCCCTTAAGGCATAATGAGAAATACATTTTTATTGACATTAGCTACAAATAGAGAAATAAAAAAAAATAATAATAATAGAAATAAAGATACATAATAGAGCAAAATTGATACATTTAATTATTAATTGATCATGAGGTTGTTGCATCATAAATTGTTTTTATACATTTTTGGTAGTAGGTTACAACTACACTTTTTACAACATGACTAAAGCAGGTGACTTTTTGTGAGTGATTTATCTTCTATAAATTCCCTTACTGAGTAATAGCAGTTATTTACTAATAAGTCGTGGAGGTTCTTTTTAAATGTTTTTAATTCTTTAATATTGCGAATATTATATTATACTTTAGGCGTGACATTATGTCATGTCGGGCAGTAAAGTTATCTTTATTAAACTGTTCGAATGTTCGATCTGTCTGAAACTGCCTTTATTTTTTTCATACGGTAATTATTTATTCCAAGACTTAATGAGTTTATTGTCACAGTGCAATAGTCCTGAGAAAAAATATTTATCACAATGTTTCTTTAGTATGCATGAATTTGCATACTGAGTAAGCCCAAATAACATATTTAATCATAAGTAAGTACACATACGTAGACTTATAATGCATCATACCTACGGAAAAATAAGAGATCATCATTTTACTATGGGTACTAGAATAACAGATACTAATACTTACGTTTATCCTAATATAATATTATATACTTTTTCTTTCGTAAATATATACTTATTATACATAGAGTGCACGGTTGGCGTAGTAGTTAAAACGGTCGCCTCGCCGCTATCAACTGCGCTGATGTTGTGGGTTCGATCCCCACACGGGACAAATCTTTGTGTGATCCGTAAAGATTTGTCCAGACTCTGGGTGTGCTTTGTGTGTGTGAAATGTATGTTTGTGAACATTCCCGCGACACAAGACATATTCCTAGTGCGGGCGTCGTATTTGTAAGAAAAGGAAATAGAAACACCACATGATGTGACTAAAATTTGACTCTGATGGTAGGATAGTGTGATTTTTGTGAAATAAAATGACACATATTAAAACATCATTCAAGTTAAATCTGAAAATATTTACAACATTACTATAAAATGCTCTATCACTGCAAGTTGTACTACATCAACTATTAGATAACAAGCACTGCGACACCAGGTTTTAATATAGGTATTGAATTCAAGGATAAATATACAACACCTCATAAGCTGCAAGGACAACTGCGCATCGATCGTTGCCCAGGGGTGTCAATAACCAAATTATTAATTTGTTTACAATGAACACATGCACCTACCCGCATATACTTATAACTGAATAATCAAATACGCAATAAAACTCAGACATTATGTCCATTGCCGTCAGAATTCGTCAGAAAATGTCCTCTCAAGGTCACGGCGCACACTAATACACTGTTTTATTTTAGGTAGGGCTGCTGCAAATTTAAAAACGCTAATTAATTTACACAATACGAATACTTGTCTATAATAGTTTTAGAAATATGTTGCAATTGTTATGTAGGCAGTCTCTTTTTCTCAGCTTGATCTTTAAATAACATGTTACTTTTTCTTTAGTTAAATGGAAACTGCTACTGTACCAATTGTTGAAAGTGTAATAAACTTTTTTGGTAGTCAGTGATATTTTTATTATGTTTTGTTCTGTCATTCCATAACATCTGTACAGTTGTACCAGTATACTTTTTTTAAGAACTTATTATTTTATTCTAAGCTTTATCGATTTTTTTACCTAGTTTGCCACATAAGTTTGGCCTGTTATAATTCACATTGACAAATAATTCAATACACATCTGCATTCGAAATGTTTGCGACATCCCTAGCTCAAAACCAATGCATGAGCAAGCGCAAGCGCAGCCAAACCGACCGCGAACTCTTGTTTTGACCAATAGCAGTCTGTTTCCGACATTTGGAAAAATTGCTCGCTTTTCTCAGAATATATTAAAAATATTATGACCAAATTATGCGGTTCGTTTCTTTTAAATTAAAATTTATGATCGTAATTTATACTTTCGCGTAGGAGTTTGTATATAAGGATAGTGATAGAAATATTATTTTTGGCAAATGTAGTTTTTTTTTCATTAATGAGATGTCACTTATTTTGGGACGAAATGTATTAATGCAACATACACAGAAAATTATTTGAAAGTGTAATGAATATAGCGACATTTCAAAAGCATTCTTTGTATGGTTTCAAAAATTTATAATAAATTACCCAATGTATATAAGGACCTGAATGTCAATTTGTTTAAGCGTAAATTAAAACGCATGCTATTTTCGAAATGTATAATACTGTAACTGACAGACATTTATAATGTAATTGACATTATTGACAACACAAATATAATTCTTTTTTTTTGTTGCATTAATTGAATATTGTTATAATTTTTATATTGGATGCTAAAAAAATATTAAAATGAAGGCAAGATAAAATATTATTTTATTTTTTTTAATCTATACTTTTGTATATACTTCACTAAGGGCAGAGCATGTTGAAACATCAAATATAATGTAACACCAAAAACTTGTACCTACAATAAGTCATGTAATAACAAAACAAATATTCTTTTTATATTATAATCTTTTAAATCTTTTACAGATTCTAGACGTGGTAAGTGATCATTTCCACCGTTATTTTTTTTTACAAGGAAGAAATATTTTCCGTTCTAGTTAATAGAACCCAAGACCGCGCGATACACGGTCGCATACACTATCAGCAGACCAACTAGGCAAAAATTACTGCTTATTTTCTCTCTGCAATATTTTCCTGGATGTCGCTAGTCATCTAATCGGATAAAACCCATACTTCCTACTTCGGTTTCTTAATTAAAATTGACTTTATTTTCCTTAGTCACTGAGTAGACTAGGGTCTTATGTGAGGAAGTTTGAGTCATTCAAATTTCGCTGAATGGCAACGATTTCTAGATATGATTTCAGAAGCAGACTTTCTTGAGGAATACACGAGATAACTTAATGGTTAAACTGTCTCATGCCAATGTATTATCAATATTGCAATGGTACGAGACAATTAAACCATGAGATTTTTTTAATAACATTGCGTCAAAATTACACTACACTTGCCCGAGGCGTCTAATTAGTAACGAACTTCGAGAAACAAGCCAACCAGAGTCATAATTTGTCTAAACGCGGAAGAGCGGCGCTCTTGCTCGTCTTATAAAACTAGTTGTCAAATCCTATAACTTTACACTAGATTCCCGCTCCCCCGCGAATTTTGACAGACTTTTTGGTTTCCATATTAATTTTCTAGTCTGAGGTAACAAATGAAAATAAACGGTTCGTCAAAGTATTGCGAATCATTTCATTGTAAGTTAAGATCTATAGTCAATTGCAATATCAAGCTCTTGTAAGTTGTTGTCATAAAAAATAACACCTTTTTTTTCTAAATTTACGAATACTTAGATACGGAACGAAATTTTTGAGCTTAAAAAGGCGTGGATATTATTAATATCGCAATCCTTAGCTTAAAGTTGTATCATAAGTAACAAACTTATTATTTTTGAGTATTTTTATTCTGCCTACCCATTTAACGCCTGAGTCGTGATGTTACCAGTGGTATACCCAGCCCAAGGGCGTTTAACCAAAAACGTTAACTTCATACGAACGGAACGGTAAGGGGCCTACCTCAACATGCGCAGGCGCTTGTGTGCGGACGAGCCGGTATTTTCAGACATACATACTGACAGCAGAAAAATCGTTCCTTGAGATTTTTATATTTAGGTACCTATGAAATGCTGGATTATATTTATCGCGGTAATGCTGCCAGCATTTTGGGAACGAGGCGTTTTGACAGTGATTTATTAAGTTTAGATTAAGTTAAACATTACCTGTGGTCAGATCGTTGGTAAATAATTGGTGTAAAAATCTTTGAAAAACAGAAAAAAAAACACTAGTAATTAGTATGTATTACAGACGACAGAACAAGACGGCGAATTATTCCTTCTCAAGTTCCTTTGAAAGAGCTCTACCACCAATTCAAGTTAGGCAGCATAGGTTGAATTAATTCATTAATCTGATCAAATCTGTAACGAAAAATTCCGTTTATAAGAAAGCTTTTAGATCAAAATTGTATTTATTTATTTCTATATAATTTATCCTCAACCGTCTCCAACATGTTTTCAACCAGTTTTATTTCCCAGCGAGGAAGCAAGTTCGTATGCCCGCAAAATGTAACTGCTGGCTGCCGTACAAGTGACAGTCCTTGAAAATGTAACCATTCTTTTGTTCGCTCAATTCTACACATGACATAACATAACAATAATGCACATCTCCAGACGTCCATTTCTGCTGACGGTACAAACAAAGCATCCACGCCATTGACTTTCTGATGCCATTAACCGAATAACCCATTGCACAAAGAACTGGCGCTTTTCAAGGTGAACGCACACATGCAAGCACAGACGTGCATACACTGCATAACCACAACGTGACTCAAAATAAATTCACAAAGATTACCTTACAGCTTTTAAAACAAGCACCAATCAAATTTGAACTGTATACCGCAACAACTAAGGGCTTTCATTCTAATTTTGAATGCATGTGTAAGTTTGTCGAGACGAGAAGGGTGCACCCACACATGTCAACCGAGACGCATAGTACATTCAACTGCAGTCTGCACTCACACATAGAAATCTTTGTGTATATTTCTACTTTCATTACAGTATTAAAAGCTTTTAAAATAGTTGGAATAACTATACCTTAATCTGTTAATAGAATATTTGTATGTATACGCACACTGACGTACGTTTCAGGGAAATATAACTGATGTATGTTAATTACGCACACATGGACACATATCCTGTGTCCTGCGACGAGTACGTATATGGTTGTGCTAGTGTGTTATTTGTGTAGTATATGTTGTAACTACAGCGATTGCGCATGTATTAATAAATAATTTGCATATAAATAATGTTGTATAAAGTGTTGATTTAAGTATCCTCTCCATAAGCACGTGATTTTATGCTGACTTGGATTAATGAAGAACTTTTTCTGTATTACTAAGGGCCATTTTCATGTTCCATGGTTTAAGTTTAACCCCGAGATAGTGTGACCAGTTAACGTGGGATTTATTTTTAAACATGGAACATGGTAGTGGTCCTAGGCGATAATAAATCTTATAAGGTTATTTAAATTAGTCTTCGTTTTTATTATTTTTTAAATTGGTAATTAGTTAGGTAATTATTAATATTGTTGTTAAAAGCTCAAACAATTAGAGTTATAATTCATACTATAAGAAACTAGGTTGGATACAGCATTAGGGCGTTAAATGAAAATACAGATTCTACACGACGACCGATCTTTGACGACCGGATGGCGGAGTGGGTAGTGTACCTGCCTGCGACGCCGAGGTCGTGGGTTCGATTCCCACTTGAGACAAATCTTTGTGTGCATGAACATGGGGGTTTGTCTTAGTCTGGGTGTTTCTATGTATAATAATTATCTATGTATTTACAAAAGAAAAAGTATATATGTATTAGTATCTGTTATTCTAGTACCCATAGTACAAGCTCTGCTTAGTTTGGGGCTAGATGGCGTTGTGTGTGAGTTGTGGAATATTTATTTATATTTTATTATTTATTTATACACGTGGTCAGTAATATATTGTTGTTGTTGTTGTACTGGAAAAAAACACTGTCCTTGTCACTTTACCAATGAGGCTTAGGTCCCATGTGATAGCGGATAAGCCAATCGTAATCTACCCATAACAATTCTAGACTCCGTTCTGCTATTAAGAATTTCCTTAAAATCACAAGTTATACCTTTGCCTTACCCGGGAATCAAAATCGAGACTACCTACAACGAGACCGTAACTATTAAAAAAAAAATCAATTTGAAGATCAATGGATCAAAATGGCCGATAATAATAAATAAAATGTTGATATCAAATAAATCAAGAATTCACTTAATAAATTCATTTCTTAACAATATTATTCGTAAATTTATTGCCAATATTAATTAACCATAAATATTAATATATGTTAATTAATCATATCGCGGTTATGTTTAAATTGTTATGTAATTAAATACGCAAATAAAAGATGCACTTGGTAACAATAATATACCACCAGGTAATTATTTATTTATATTCTATAGTAACCGCAAATGCGTCAATGAATTGGCTATAACATTATCAGTGAGTTATATAACATAATAATAGCCCAGAGGGGAAACATAACTTTGCTCATTACTTACTTGTCCATCCTAAGGTTGCCTGTAAGAAATTGCTTATAGCGATAAGGCCGCCCATTGTGCAACATAATTTTTGAGTACATTTGTTGGGGTGCATGAAAGGAGCCTCCCCGAGTGACGTACACAACGATTCCTAAGTCCGGCGCACCCTGGGCAATTCGCGAGTTCTCCAAAGCGAATTTGCTAATTCTTTCACCACGATGGCAAGTCAAAATAAAATTTGACTCAGCCACCGACACGACGAAGAAGAAGAAGAAGAAGAAGAAGAAGAACATTAAAATTTGTTTACAAAATTAACTTTATTAATCAAGTAAGGTTCGTCTAGCTATGGCTGGCACAAAAGAGTTGAGAAATATCGAGTCTAGCAGCATACGAATCCATAGCTGAATTGGCAAAGCACTTGGGGCGTATACCCAGGGGGTGCAGGTTCGAGTCCTGCTGGATTCTTAATTTTTCAACTTTAATATTATATAAAATTAACTTTGTTAATATTAGTATACAATAAAGAATACTCTATATATCTATCCACATTTTGCCTTGGTAATATTTAGGACCTATGTGTTAGGGGGTGATCCTATCGCCGTGCTCCGGGCACCATTCCAATTCAGTGTTGCTATTGAGAATTTATGATTGCTGATAAAAATCTCCCAAATAGAACTTTTGCCCGAACCGTGATTTGAACACGAAACCTCTCAGGGAGCGGTCGCAAATACTACCGCTAGGCAACGTGGCAGTAAATTTTTTTTACACATAACATAACATCACGCATAACAATATTTTTTAACAGTTTTATAGTTTAATCATTCAAAACTAATTAATTATACTTACTTATTTTGTGTTTTTTTTAAATTTGTAAACAGCTTTTATTTATTTACATAATTATGGTGTATCCTTTCTTTTTCCTTTTTAAATTCATCGGATATAAATTATAGTTAAATTTTATTTTAGTATTTTTGAGCGTACGGCACTCGTGGGCTGCTGCTGAAAATCAGCGTTAGGTGACTGTAGTTCATTGCAGTCACTTAGCATTATGCTGAGCTGCTGGCCTTTTGGTACAGACCGTATTACTGTATTTGATCGTTTTTCCTGTATTGTTTTATACTATGTTTTATGCCAATAAAAATTTTCTTTCTTTCTTTCACGCCTATATTCCACAGAAGGGTGTAGCAGAGGTATACAATATCCACATTTCACCTGTTACGTTTAGGTCCCATGGGATAAGGGGTCAGCCTATTGCCAACTACAGGGCACAATTCACAAATAACACTTTGCCCGACCCGGGAATCGAACCCGAGACCTTCTGGGCGCATACGCTAATCACTAAACCATCGAGGCAGTAATTTTAATTAATAATCTATTTAATTAAAATACGGGTGTAATAAAACTCTATCTAGTCTTACTATCAATATATCATATATGCGTAAAGATTCTAGTAGTTTTCTATATTCGTTTAGGAAAATTCCTGGCAATAAATTCTTATACACAAATTGTCGCAGCATGAAAAATGGCTTCAGGATTATTTGCGTACAACGTAACGTAGATAGATCATTAGTTCTTTGCCCAAAGGTCAATAAACTTGACGTGAACCCTGAGGGTAGACTCCCGAGCGCCGTCTTTCATACAACTTAATATGGGTTTAATTTTAATATTAATAATATATAATAATAGCAGCCCTGTATATAATACATGTCCCACTGCTAGGCTCGGGCCTCTTCTCACGCTCAGAAGGGTAAGACCATAGTCCGCCACGCTGGCCAAGTGCGGATTGGAAGACTTCACACTACCGTAGAGCACTTTTTAGGCACTCTCAGGCATGCAGGTTTCCTCACGATGTTTCCTTCACCGTTAGCGAGCGATAGTTTATATGATAAATACACACATATCTTCGAAAAGACAAATCTTAACGATTTATTGACAGAGGTGTGTGCCGTGGGTTCGAACCTGTAACCTTTGACTTAGCAGTCCGGTCTCCCACTCGGCAATCGCTGCTACCGTTATTTTAATTTTATTAAGACTATATATTAAATTTTATTTTCAACAAATCATATCTGAAAGACTGAAATGCATGTTAGTTTGTGGTCATTTTGTCATAATTATTTTATTTAGTGGTCTAGCTAAGTCTCGATTTAAATTATATGATGAGGATTCACATTTTTTTTTAAATTGAATGTTGTTTTTACGTCTGACTCCACTACTATGTAAGATACATAGCTAGGTAGCAAAAATAACAGATAGCTCGAGGGATGATTCCAAAACTAATAGTTTGTAATGATTTTAAATCCTATGGCACTTATATTCATCATCATTATCATTTCAGCCCAACGACGTCCACTGTTGGACATAGGCCTCACCTAATTTCCGAGACAACAACGCGTGGTTTTGGGCCGCCTGAAGCCAACGGCACTCCGCGATCTTAACCACATCATCCGTCCATCTGGCTGGGGGGCGACCCACGCTGCGCTTGCCGGTTCGTGGCCGCCACTCAAGAACTTATATTGTTAGTCTCAAATTTAAGTTTTAGGCCCATAACTATATAAGATATGTAGTCTAACTTTCTCTGCTGCGCGAACTATCATTTTATGTTCAAATATGAAAGATCTCCTCTCTTGCACTTAGATTCGCGGTACCATTTCCTTCCTGCTCCCCAGCGAGTTTTGGCAGACTAGTTTGCACAGATATTTGCTTTCATTTTCTCTCCATATTGATTAGTACTCTTTGGCCTATATATTAACTCGTATATTTCTCGGCCTCTCATTTGTCATTGTTATAAATACATATTAGCATGTAATAAACAGCTTTTAATCTACAGAACCAATATTTAAAACAGTTGTTATTGTTATTCTCCCCTTATGAACAAAAAAAAGGATGTGAATTGACACGTGATGCCACTCGTGCTAAGCCTGTGTTATATTATTATATATTAAAGAATTACGTTGTGTTTGCGTGCATTGGGAACGAGATAAAATCAATTCCTGAGGAGCCCAGATAAAGGCGAATTAGGACATGTTTTCATTGCTATACGATAACTGCTAAATTCTACGTTTCTAACTCAGTTGGAGGTTTGAAGACAATTTTAAATTACCTTCGGGATACCCCCTTATGTCCTGCATAGCGTCAAAGATTTTTTAAAGTGGGGAATCTCTACCACTGTGGGAAAAAGCGATAAAAAGGCAGGATAGCAAGATCTTCTTCTTCTTCGTCGTGTCGATGGCTGAGTCAAATTTTATTTTGACTTGCCATCGTGGTGAAAGGATTAGCCAATTCGCTTTGGAGAACTCGCGAATTGCCCAGGGTGCGCCGGACGCAGGGAATCGATGGGAGGCTCCTTTCATGCACCATAGCAAGATAACTAACTGCCTCGATTGTCTAGTGGTTAACGTATGCACCACTCACTGCGAGGTCTCGGGTTCGATGCCCGGGTCGCGCAAATAGTTTTTGTGAATTTGCTGTCAGGAAAATCACAATAGTAGCATGGAGTTGGTATTGAGCCCGGTGGATAGCGATAGGCTCCCCCCTTATCCCATAGGACCTAAACATAACAGGTGAAATGTGGGTGTTGTTCACCTCTGTCACTCCATTCTGGGTTATATAGGCGTGATGTTATGTTATGTTATAGCAAGACTTGCATCATGTAAAGGGGTCTTAAAAAGGAATTCAAAGACCTTTATTATAGGCCTAAATAAGAATTTATTTTACAAATAGTGAGATTACAGATAAACATCACACTATTTAATAAAAAACAAAATGTAAAAGAGGAAAGAAATCTTTTTCTTCGTATAACAATGCGCACGCGCACCGTGCATTGCTTTTACATAAGAGTCGGTCAGTGCAAGGGCGGCCGGCCGTTGATCTAAGCCAACATAGATCTATGTAGATGTAGACGTGGCGATGTGATGATTTGTGGTGAGGTGTTAAAAATATGTTCGTGTTAAAAATATGAGGTGATAACGTAAAATTAAACGAATAATGTAACAGATAAATTTTATAAATGATGTTAAGGGACAGAAATGTGGATAGGTTTGTTAAACGTTACGTTATGTTTTACAGATATAATGGGCTAAGAATAATACCAATGTTACATTTTAGTTGCACAAGATTACGATAAGACAATAACACCTACTTCTGTAAATTGTATACTTGTGTAAATTGTATAGTGGTAGATAAGAAATTAATTATAAGGTCATAAATATGTGTAAGCCAGTATATAATAAGAACTTAAATGCATTTATATTTGTTATAAGATATTGTTTTGTATGTCACGTAGCGAACTTAATTTATTTTATGATCTTTTGTAAAATGATACCTACATTTACAAATAAGAATATTTCTATTTCTTTTTCGCGGTTTGAATAGCCGTTTTTTTGCCGAATTCGCCGTATAGTTACTTAAAATACGGCTCCAACCTGAATATTTTAAGTTGATTTATTTCATGTAGCCTAACTTATTATGTAGAATCATTTCTTATGTAATCAAAGAGTTTATCTTTCAATTACTTTATGATATATGACGAGCGGAGGATTAGTCTTCCTTAACATAAATATAAACATAATACTCATACTCAGTCTAGACGTTTTATTGCCTTATCTTTTTATAAACTGCGTGTTTTATTTTTCGTTTTAAACACTAGACTGACTAATTAATTAGTCATATTGTTTACTACCTGATCCACTTACTGATTATATCGAAATATGTAACTTAATCTTTACCTCAGTAGGTTGATGTTGATGTAACTTTGTATGTGTCGACGGGTGCAAAGTAGAAAGTGTTATCTCCAAAAGAAAAACAAATAATAGGTAAAATTTCTTAGCATTTGAACAGTTTCAACCCAAATTCTTTAAAATTTTCGTCACTTCTATATTAATACATGATACACGTGTAATTTTTTTTCCAATTATGGTTATTTTATGAGATAATATATGGCTAGTTGCCTATTGAGTTTTAATTTTGGTAATAGTATTATCTACCACTTAACCGTTTTTACGTTGTATAAAAGAACTGCATTTAATTAGTTGTGATTTATATACCCTTATAAAAGAGCTATAGAAAATCTTCAAACCATAAAATAGTATCTACAATCAATCTATATTACTTAGACATGTTCTACCCTAGTATATTTATAATTAACTCATAGTTTAGCACCAATTAGCCAGGTGGGCACATGAGACATAAGAAATCAGGATTTCCACCAACTGTTATGTGTTTAAAACTAAAGTCCGTGATCACCTCTTTAATTAATTGGTAAAATTAACTGAAACATAGTTACTTCTTTATAATATTATTTAATATAATATATAATTATATTTATAAATGTTTAGGTATATTGTATTTGTATATATTATTTATATATTCTAAATAGTTTATTTTAAGTATTTTGAATTGCAATAATTTTAATTATGATGTATTAGATTGAGTTATTTTAATGGTTTTAGTTTCCAACCAACTCTCAGCTCTTGCACCTACCACTTGTCGTCTCTGCATCACCTAAAGGTTGACTGGTAGATAATGCCTATAGCAAAGTCCGCACCATTTTTTGTGCATAAAGTTTTTAAATAAATAAAAATAAATAAACAAATAAAACAATATTTTTAGATGGAAACACCCGCCCTAAAATATTGTCTTCTCTACCAGTTTCTAGGTCTACATGTGATATATTTACAGCAATAAAAAACAAAACGATTTGGTTACGCGACGACAATCACGGCCAAGGGTTTGTTATGGCAGCTGTTAATGACCTAACATGTGTTGATTATAATATGTGCTGTTTTGATGTCTGCAATGCAGCTAATATCTTGTATTCATGACAAAGGAAGCATATTATTGCACTCGTGAAGTATATTACTCATAATCTATGTAGTATGAAATTTTATTTATTTATTATGATGTTTCAAAATGGTTAGTTTGGCAAAGGATTTTAAACACGCTTTTTTTTCCACCTCATAGACGAATGGCATCAACGCTGGGACACGTCACCTAAGGGCCGCCACCTCTATCATTTCTTTACATCCATTCGCGAAAGATTTGCGAAACCATGGCTAGAGGTGAATCACTGTGTGGCTCAATTCCTGACGGGTCATGGCAATTTTAAGAGTAAACTATTTTCGCTTAAGCTAGCCGATTCTCCATTCTGTACATGTTCTACATCTGAGCACAATCAAACCGCCCACCATATCATCTGGGAGCGTAGTCTTTGGCACAACGAACGTAATGTTATGTTAAATAGCTTACAATTGACATCTGGAGTGGTATACTATGAGGATCTCGTATCGAACAGAATAAATTGCCGTGCATTTAGCCGTTTCTGCCATACCTATTATAGCAATCAAATTTAGGCCCCATAGTTTTGTCACTGTCCGTGGTGTCTATACTCTTTCCATATAGACACTTTGTCTATATTTGGCATTACTCAGTCTCCTTTCTTCCGCTTTGCTTTGGAGGGAAGTAAAGATACAAACTTTCCAACTCCAACTATATACTTCTGATTAAATTCGTTGCGGGTTCCAAGACAATTTTAACTCTCCCTGGGATTGCCCGTGTGTCATGCACGGTGCCTTTCAGTTGGTTACCGCTGTAGACCCTGGCGTCACAGGAGTCACAGTGGTGGGCGTGTGGGTGGGATTATATCAAACACAAAAAGAGTTGACGGACCAGCGCCTTATAGTTAGTTACCTGCATATAAAATTTTATTAAAATTGGTCCAGCCGCTCAGGAAATTAGCCGATACAAACAGATATCAGACAGACAGACAGACATCACATCACGCCTATATTACCCAGAAAGGTGTGGCAGAGGTGTAAAAACACCCACATTTCACCTGTTAAGTTTAGGTCCCATGGGACAGAGGGTGAGCTTATCACCGGGCACAATTATAACTGCGTGCTGCTATTGTGAATTTTCTGACAGAAAGTTCACAAATAACACTTTGCCCGAATCGGGAATTGAACCCGGAACTCACGGTGAGAGGCGCATAGCTAACCACTAGACAGGCAAGACAAGGTTATATACCAGCTTGAATAGTTATTTATGGTACAAGTGAGAAAAAGTTTACATTTCTGTTGTGAGTGCCAATTTTAAATCTTGAGCTTGCGAATTAGTCTTGAATTGAATCACGAGCGTAGCGAGTGATTTTAATTAAGACTACTTCGCAAGCGAGAGCTTTTAAGAGGTCACGAACTGGAAATTAAATTTTTCTCATGCGTTACATACAAAACTTTTCACCTCTTCCAGTGAGAAAATATTAAGATTTAAATAAACTCGTACTCGATTGCTTAGCTTGAGATAATTCCATGAAATACGACAGTAATAGCGATTCAGAATGCGTTTTAGGGCCTTTTGTAAGTCGCCACTAATTAAACATGTCGTACGCTTTAAAATACTTTTAACGTAATTTTTCTGGTAAAAAGCAAACTTCTGTATTAGAAGCAAGTTGTCGCAACTATTTTGGAGTTCCACAAATTTCTTCATCACTGGATTCAATATTTTTTTATTAAAAAGTTCCATTAAACAATTAAACTTAGACTGAAAATAATTTATAGTTTCCCGCGATGACTGACAGACACAAACTTTATTTTTTTAAATGCGTTCGGAAATTCGTTCCGTAACATTTATTTATAGAGTCTAATATTAAGTACCCGATTTTAATTAATTAAATGGTCAATCACGAATATAAAAACATTAAAATACTAAATAAACGTGTATTTATAAAATTTAAAATAGTTAAAACGTATCGTTTGTAGTTATTTAATAAAATTGATATCTATATAATATTAAAGTTGAAAAAATTAAGAATCCAGCAGGACTCGAACCTGCACCCCCTGGGTATACGCCCCAAGTGCTTTGTATATAAATACAAAAAGGCATAGCAAAGCTAAAATTTGCTTTAAATATTACAAGTATTGATAAAAATGCGTCATCTCTCGACAGTAATGTGTTGATCTTAATTCAAACGTACTGTATGCGATTATGTGAATTAGTAACTTATTACATCGCATAGATGGCACTAAAACCAAGTAATGGTTCGTCTAGCTTCGACTGGCACAAAAGAGTTGAGAAATTTCGAGTCCGGCAGCATACGAATCCATAGCTGAATTGGCAAAGCACTTGGGGCGTATACCCAGGGGGTGCAGGTTCGAGTCCTGCTGGATTATTAATTTTTTCAACTTTAATATTATATAAATACAAAAAGGCATAGCAAAGCTAAAATTTGCTTTAAATATTACAAAAATTGATATCAATGTTTATTACTAACCTACATGGTGGCTGCTTTGTTTTTTTTTCAGCGCCTATTCATTGGAAGGATTTTGTGTTTCGAAATTTGAATCACTTTGCCTCACTAGTGAGTAAAAACGGTTTTTACTCACTGAATTCTGGCAAGCAAACGATCTTTTTCATGCTGGTGTGTGGTGAAAATAATATTGTTATTTTGACGTTGAAAACAGACATTTAAATTTTATTTATTTGTATTGATGATAAATAAATAAAATTAATATAAAAAATATAAAGGCTTTTCTACTACCAAACCGATATTTAACCATAAAGGTTCTAGAGGTCAGTCACCAGTAAACCCCTATAAATTAGTAATCGTTCGCAAAATCGATTCCGTAGTCATTTTGAATCCCTCGGGAGAAAACGTACTCGTATTGAATTCTAGCGTTCATTAACATTTCAAACCGACTTTCTTCCTATGTTTAGAAATGTATTGGATAGAATATTAAGCTTACGTGGGTATGTGTTCTAAGAAAGTAGAAGGAGATAATTGTAAGAAGAAAACATCACATAAAATCACACTAGAGGTGAATAACAGCCTTATTTCTTCTTTGCACCGGGCACAAATCTGACTTCCTGAAGGAAAAATCCCAAATAACACTTTTCGTGTGCAACTATAGACCGACCGTTTAACGCGCGTATCGCCTGCGACGTAAGAAGTGAGCGGGGGTAGGTAGCGGACTACTACGGCTACATACGGAGTCATTGATCCAAAGATTTATCTCGAGATAGACATTGTAGGCAAAGTAAAAAATATAATTGTAGTATCTGTATTTTTGAAGACAAAATTAACATTTTAAGAAAAAAATAACTTATTAAAGAAAAAATAATATTATCAAAATTTTACAATTATTATTTTTATTTCTCTTTATTTATTTCTTAACTTATTTTATATATTTTTAAATATGATGTATAAAAATACAAAAAAAAACATTTAAAAATATAAAAAACATTGTCCCAGCGACATCAGGTGCAGGGACCAAGCTGCCGTAAGGGCTCTACGTATCCCTCTGTAAAACCGTCTACTTCATTTTTTTTTCTTTCGGATTTGTTTATTTTTTGTTGGTGATTTAAACTTTACTTGACTTTGTTCATCTCTCAGTTCATTTCCTTCTTTTACTATTTTACTTATGGTAGTCACCGAGTCTTGAAGATACTCCGTAGAACTATGATCTTGTTTTCTGGCTTTAAAACAGGAATACATAATTATATGCTATTTTTTTAGCTTGCTTGTTGATTTTTTTTTTTTTGCAAAACAGGAAGAGCGATTCATCTTGGCAAACCGTTTACCTTGTGCGTTTATGTCCAAGCGTCCGTAACAAAAACACCAACCGTGCGCTGCGAGCACAGCCAGCGCACTGCCGCGTTTGACGTGAGCTCTTTGCACCGCGCACCCCTCTCACCCACCCGGTAATATCTCGCCCCGCCCCCTTCTCACCGCGCGGGCGATACGTGAGTTAAACGGTCAGCCTATACTCGTCATGTGTCGCGTGATTGTCTTTTGTTATTTCAATGAAAGGGATCGAGTCAGAATACTGGTATATCTTTTGTTATATTGTGCCTGCACGACTGTCATACGTGTTCAAATAACAATGAAGAACGATAAGGTCCATGCTGCGGCTGACGGCGGTTCAAACCGAAGACGATAGCATCACGGTTTCAACTTGGCTACGAGTTGTTCTCAAACCTTGAGAATGTATATAAACATCAATAACAATTTGAACGTTCACGGTCAAACATGCAGCTAAAATCCTAGAGATCAAGGACCTTTGTATATAAACAAATAATACACATAAGAAATATATTATTGCTTAGGACAGACATCTTGGGGGTCACCGACCGATCGATTGGATGCTGTTTCGGCCTGGAGCGGACGGATTTGGGTGTCGGAATTGGAACTTTTTGCAATATTTTTATTTAGTGTCGATTTTAAGTAATTCTTCTTCTTCGCCGTGTCGTTGGCTGAGTCAAATTTTATTTTGACTTGCCATTGTGGTAAAAGGAATAGCCAATTCGCTTTGGAGAACTCGCGAATTGCCCAGGGTGCGCCGGACGTAGGGAATTGTTGTGTACGTCACTCGGAGAGGCTCCTTTCATGCACCCCATTTTAATTTTAAGTAATGATGGAGTGAGAGGTAAAGTATTTTTGGTAAAGATAAAATAAAATTAGAATCATTCTCTCGAGGTTCTTCTCGTAGACCTCCTAGAGGGTCTCGTGGTAACCAGTCCAAGTAGTGTCCTTTACGGGATATAATCCCACACACACGCCCACCACTGTGACTCCTGTGACGCCAAGATCTACAGCGGTAACCAACTGAAGTAGTGTCCTGTCGTGGTGGTGTCACCGCCGGCTGCTAAGACAGCCAGGTCACTGGGTTGGGTCCGTAGAATCATTGTTTATCTTAATACGCATGTACAGTATGAGTAAACTCAAAGAAAAAAAAAAATACATCCATACAAAAGACTTCAGTTTACAAGATATTGCCCTAGTTAAGCATGTTAATTTTAAAGATGAATGAATGTATGCATAATAAAACTCATAACAAATGTAAATTTCTGTATCCATTCATCTGTTCTAAGGCAATTTATTTATTTATAATACAATTAAATGGAAATGATCATCTTTCACAAAACTCTGCAGATATAAATAGAATACTAATGTATAGTTAGTTATACAATTTAGTGCGTTTTAGAGTCTGCAATTTAACAGATAAATTATTACTAAGAATAATGTTTTACAACTTTCATCAATTTTTTACGATTTTTCATCAAAACACATAAAGAGACTAGCTTGTTGGTAGAAGCAATTACACTATTCAATGGTCCCAATGACAAGGCAAAATACACACAAGCACACCCAGTATCAGAACAAATATTTGCGAATCACACAAAGTATTGTCCCATGTGGGGATCGAACCCACAACACCAGAGTAGTGGAGAGCGGCGAGGCGACCGCTTAAACCACTACACCACACGTGCAGACAAACGTGATATATCGATATTCACCTAACGATATAAATAATAGCTAACTACCTATATTTAGATCTACTCACAAAGTTTCATAAGATTTGATCAAGCCGTTTCAGAGGCGTTTAATAACTAACACAGTAAATAAAAAAAATCTAAATCAAAAGATAGAGTTAGGTTTGAAATGTATCTTCAGGAATCTCTTTAAACCTAGTTTCCATAACGTCGTTTAGTTTCAGAATTTTCCAATTTTATAATTATGTTTTTAATTAAATATATCATGACAAATGACACAATCAACATCTTTCTCTGTGTTTTATTAAAACAGTTTTCAGTTTCTAATGGGGATTTTTTAAAATGCTGTGCACATAATAATATCACACAATGCTATTTAGACCCAAACTACTGGAATTTGTTCTGGTTTCTGGATCCATAATTATCTAGAATAACTGAAAAATTACATAATATTATGTGTTTAAAACTAAAGTGGGCCTTTTTAATGAGTTGGCAAAATTAAGTCAAAGATAGTTTTCTTTTTTATAATATATTATATATATAATTGTGCCCAATCGGACCTTTTTGTATATTTTTTGTACATACTATTAGTTTTTTATAAGAATTTGCTTTTGTTTTTGACATTTAAGTTTCATGTCAGTCTTTTGGTTATCTTCCTAATAACCTAAAACCTAACCTAAACTTTTCAGTGTTTCTTTAGCTTATTTTCCTATTTTCTTAATATAATTTATTACCTTTATTCCTGGTTTCTTTGTATTAACCCAATCCACAACAATAATATTAATAAATATTTAGGTATTTGTGTATATTAGAATTGTGTATATATAGATCCATATATTATTTATATATTATAAATGATTTATTTTAAGTATTTTATACTGTAATAATTTTATTTATGATGTATGTATGGTATTAGTATTATTAGAATTATGGTATGGTTTTAGTTTCCCACAAACTCTCAGCTCTTGCACCTACCACTTGTCGTGTCTTCATCACCTAAAGGATGACTGGTAAATAATGACTACGGCATCAAGTCTGCCCACGTACCCTTTTTTTGTAAATAAAATTTTAAATAAATAAATAAATAAATATTATGTACGTTTAATATTTTTAAAGCAAATTTTAGCTTTGCTATGCCTTTTTGTATTTTATATAATATTAAAGTTGAAAAAATAAGAATCCAGCAGCACTCGAACCTGCACCCCCTGGGTAATACGCCCCAAGTACTTTGCCAATTCAGCCATGGATTCGTATACTGCCAGACTCGAAATTTCTCAACTCTTTTGTGCTAGCCTTAGCTAGACGAACCTTACTTGGTTTTAGCGCCATCTATGTGATGTGATAAGTCACTTAGTTACAGTAAGTTTTGAATTAAGATCAACACTATTACTGTAGAGAGATGACGCATTTTTATCAAATACTTGTAATATTTTTAAAGCAAATTGTAGATTTGCTATGTGTGTATGATGTACTTTTGTAATGTAAGAGGGTATGAATTAAATCCCTAAGCAAAAATGCACGATTTCCCACCCCCAACGCCGGCCCAGTACAAGTGAAAGTTCATTTACTCCAAAAGTCCGGGTGAAATAAAACTCAACTTTCAAGGTCATTGCCCCGTCGCGTCGTAGGTTTTACACCCTTAGCCCAAAGTGCATCAACCCTTATTTACTAACAGTTAATGTATTGAAATATTCGTCTGGGTTCAATGCAATTTGCAAATTTCGGGTTTATTGAGCGATGATTGGAAATTTAATTTCGTTGTGAAGGTTTTACTCTGAGGGAAGATTGATTGATATTAAATTTGTAGAATGAATATTATAGATGTTTATCGGGATTTTAAGTTTTTATATTAGTTTCTGTGTAAGTTTCTCAGTAATCATTTATAATAAAAACTGCCTTGTATTTTATACATGTCTCACTGCTGGTTCCGGGCTTCTTCTCATAATTAGAAGGGTTAGGCCATAGTCCACCATGCTGACCAAGTGCGGATTGCTAGATTTCACACAACCCCAAGTCCTTTTTAAGGCACTCTCAGGCATGTAGGTTTCACGATATTTTTCCTTCATCGTTAGCGAGCTAAGCGTGGTAACCTTTAGTTACCATGCTACGAACTTGTGTTTTGTGTTGCAATAATTTATTTATTTACCATTTTTCACATATGAAAGTACAGAGGCAGACATTATTAAGCCTAGAAATAAATACCCGTAACATATTTATCAGTAACTAAGCAAAACTTTCTTTATCACATCCACAAATAGTCACGTCACGCACGCGACTTGTCATATTCGGCACAATACACCAATTACGTAAAACAAATATTCGTAGCACGCCTACGCGGGCATTGACCCCCGAACCGTAGCGTCGTAGCCTGATAACAAGGCTTCCTTAGCGATATAGGACGATGACCTCTCGTAGAGGCGTAGCTATTGTGAATAGCCTATTTGGTTCAGTGTTCTTTTTTTGTATTCTTGATAGATTATGTTAGTTAGTTAGTTGTTTTTTATGTCTGTTAGGCTTAGCTTGGAAAGTGAAAAGTATACTCCTCGTGAATTATAAAAAAAGCTTTTAATAAGGAGTAAGAATTTTTCCCACTACGAATAAAAATAAAAAAAAATTTAAAAAGTCTTTATTAACACAAATAATACATATAGGTTCACAAATAAGTTAAATTTAAGACACATGTAAATGTATTTGTACTTTGTTAAATTTAGACTAGCTTTTAAAGCCATCAAAAAATTCAAGTTGAAAATTGTGTTGCTATACTTTGGCAATACAATTTTCAACTTGAATTTTTAAACTAAAATTACTGAGACTTTGATACAAACAAGTCTCTAAATTTATATTAAATATTTTTAGTAAAACATGACTCTTATGTGAAAAATAAAGTAGAAGTATTTTTAGTTATGAATGATTGGTAGGTAATATTCATTATGAATAAAAAATATCAGAGAAAATTGTATAAACATAAACGTAGGCGGTAGGTGAATGAAAGATGGTTGAAATGTCTGTGTATTAGGCATAAAAACATTATAAGATATATCTTTGAATGTAAAGAAAGTTCATACTAAATTGTACAGTAAATAATTTGGATATTGCTGAAGAAACATGAACGCATCGTTTCTAGTATATTAATTTTGAATGGTGCCTGCCTCGATGGTCTAGTGGTTAGCGTATGTGCTTCTCATCATGAGTTCTCGGGTTCGATTGCCGGGTTGGGCAAAGTTTCATTTGTGAAATTGTCGTCAGGAAATTCTCAATAACAACACGTAGTTTGAACTGTGCCCGGTGGATGGTGATAGACGCACCCCCTATCCCATGGGACCTAAATATAACAGGTGAAATGTGGGTGTTGTACCCCTCTGCCACACCCTTCTGGGTAATATAGGCGTCATGCTATGTTATGTATGTTATATATCAGCCACTTAACAATCAGTACATCAACTGTCTTGTGTCCTTCATCGAAAAATTGCTTTACGTGAGATGTGTAATCGACACTAATGTCGACATTTGTGTCGAGTGTCTGTGTCGTGTATCTAATGCATAATAAATTGCGACTGACGTTATCTTAAAGTCGAAAAGGTATGTAAGAACCCTACATAGATTTGCTCTAAGCCATGGAAAAAGGATAAATCTTTGTGTACATGAACATGGGGGTTTGTCTTAGTCTGGGTGTTTCTATGTATAATAAGTATGTATTTACAAAAGAAAAGTCTATATGTATTGGTATCAGTTATTCTAGTACCCATGGTACAAGCTCTGCTTAGTTTGGGACTAGATGGCGTTGTGTGTGAGTTGTGGAATATTTTTTTATTTATCTATTTATTTATAACGTAGCATCTTTTACTGGTGGTAGAGGTCTTGTGAATGAGCTCGAGGGCGGCAGCACCACCATCTCACCTGTAACCTGCCGCCAAATAGTGCTGCTTCCATTACTGTGTTCCGGTTTGGTGGTGAGATCAGGCCCTGAAATGACTGGCACATGAGGCATAACACCGTAGTCCTTAGCTGCAGCGACGCATCTCTAATCTGCTTTTGTGGATTGTTGATGTCCATGGGCTGTACTCCACTTACCATCAGGTGGACTACACGTTCGTTCACTGTGGGCGTAGTGTAAAAAAAAGAAAAATCACGCCTATACTACCCAGAAGGGACTTTTTTTTTTTTTCTTTTTTAGGGTGTAGGCAGAGGTGTATTACTGCCGCACTTCACCTGTTATAGGTGAGCCATCAACATGGTTAAAATAGACACACGCGTTAAAAGAATGTGTAGCAATTTTAAGTGTACACTAAAGTACACTGGAAATTGCTACACATTCTTTTAACGCGTGTTTAATCCCAACCTTTTAAAATTAACCTTAGACCTGTAGTGGAACAGGGTGTGATGATCCTCAACCACAAAGGGAGGATCCTCCGACCAGGCTCAGTGGTATTGCCTAGCGGACAGCTGTTCAACGGTAGCGTATTGGAAATTGTATATATGTACACTCTCTGTGACCACTTCGTAATCGCGATTAAGCGCTGTTTGACATAATGTGGCATTGTTAATGTCATCCCCTCATTTAATATGTGCGAATACCGCCACAGACCTTTCCTTTCATATTATAATAATAAATTCTGCTTAAAAATAAACGCCAATTTCATGATAACATTACCTCACCATTACGTAAACCGCTCTGTAATATAACTAGGCTATCAGCGGGTCAACGCCCGATAAGAAATAATTCACACCATTTTTTTTATATATTTGTTTGTGTGCTGATAATATTTTGCGTATGCGTATGTATTTCTTGTTATTTTTGGTATGATTGCAGTCTGGGTGAAATAGCATAAAAAAATGAAGTTTTATATGTACCAACTTTTATTTTTAGTTCTTTCTTTTACTTAGATTTAGTATAGAGGAGATGTTTGTATTGAAATGTGATTTGTTTTATTTTTACTAAATTATATTATTGGTCTCGGCTTCGATTACCGGGTCGGGCAAAATGTTATTTGTAAGTTTCCGTCAGGAAATACACAATAGCAGCACGGAGTTGGAATGGTGCCCGGTGGATTACGATAGGCTCACTCCCTATCCCTTCTGGTTAATATAGGAGTGGTGTTATGTTTTGCTCGGTTTTGAAGACATTTTTTATACAATGTGACCATTTATTATAGTCGTATGGTAGTTTAGTCTTTTGATTACAATGAATGGGTGCATGCTCACCATATAATAATAAATCAAATCAAATCAAATCATTTATTTCCATGGACCCCAAGGGACGCTTGAACACGTCAAAACAAACATCAAAACACAAAAAATATAAAATTAAAATAAAACTTAGCTAACTAAATTATAATACTTATTGTAATAAAATGATTTGACACCGGAGCTTAGATTGACTTTAATTCAACTTAGAGAATTGAATTAAAATCAATCCAAGTACCAGCTCCGATGGGTATTGCATCATGAGAAGAGCTGGTGAGAAACTCATGTGCACCATCTTTTCAAATAATTCATACAATATTTGTTTGTTTTTTGACAATAATTCTATGTGTAAGTTATAGCAACCAAAACCACATTATAGCTAAATATGGTTATAAAGAGAAAATAAACTTAAATATAGAAATGCAATTAAATTATTATAAATAAATCCATAGTATATAAGGTTGCAATATCTTACACTTCAAGCAGAAAATAAAGGAGTAAAAACAATGTGTGTATACTACTGTATATATAAGGGTTTCAGAACAGAACAAATATTTATATACTAATAACAAAAACTATTTATACTACAAAAATATAAAAATTAATAATTTAAAAAATGTACACACAGATTGCCTTTACTTAACAATATTTGAAACAATATGTCTTGAGATCAGGATGTGCCCAGGACACATTCAAAACTACAGTACGTCATCTTCTCCTAAGTGAAACGACAGCAGAGTCATTAAAAGCTTAATATCTACTGTGTAAATATTATAATATATATATTATTTTTATGTACGTATTAGTATATTTGTTACCATATTTATGTATTCGAATTTTTGATATAACATTATTTAAATTTATTTATGCACCTACCTTTGTTCTCTCTGCATTACCTTTTAAGGTTGACTGGTAGAAAATGCCTATGGCATTAAGTCCGCCGTTGCACTATTTTTAAGTGCAAAAAAATGTAAAATAAATAAAATAAATAAATATATAAAGGAAGGTGCGATCGAAAAACATTTTACCGCCATATTTTACTCCCAGTACTTGAACAAAATACCTAATGATAAATGTCGAATTTCAGTGATAACGCGTGCCGTCTGGCTGAATGATTTACTTTCTTTGTTGTCTGGCTCTAACGCTTGCATTATTAACTGAAACTTTAATACTTCTGCTTGAGTCGTTTGTATTAGTACTGGGAAGTGTACGAAAGGAATAAGAATCAATCATGCGTAGAAGAAATAAGGTATTAAGGCAATTTTATTGTTTCGAATTAAATATCTGTCATGATCAATACAATAATAATGCTTACTCAGATGTTGAGAAGTTATTTTTTCCTATGTTCTTTTCCTTCTTGCAATCGGTCTGACGACCATAAGCAGATTTTTCTTTGCGTATATTATTTTGAGGCTAAACCCTTCCAACGTTGGGTTGCCTTTAAATAGGTCATTTATGACTTTGGTTTTGTCATCATGTCCCAGGTGTGTTGCCTTTTCAGCTTTCGTGTGGGTAGGGGGTCAATCAGGACTGATGCCAGTTTATTGTTGTGATTGTTGAGAAGTTAAAGGCTAGAAAGACTGACAATTAATCTGCCGAGCCTTGTCCCGATTATATTTAGGCTTATAGTCTAACGGATTTAGCTGAATATCAGTATTTTACGTGGAGCGACCGCCTTCAGACCTCCACAATCCAGTACGAGGTAATAATCCTCTTTATAAGACTAGTTGTTAGACTTTTTGGCCTCTGACTACTCGTAACGACTGCCATAGATGTTTAAATAGCAACCGGGAGATGGCTTATCGTGCTCTCTGAGGCACGGAGAAAATAAATAAAAAAAAATAAAATAAATTTGGATTTTTACATTAGATAGAAGACCAGAAGCAATTACACTATCCAATGGTCCCAATGACAAGGCCAAATACACACATTCACTCACACAAGCACACCCAGTCTCAGAACAAATCATTGCGAATCACACAAAGATTTGTCCCATGTTGGGATCGAACCCACAACACCAGTGCAGTGGAGAGCGGCAAGGCGACGTCTTAAACCACTACACCACACGTGCAGACAAAAAAAAACTTGTTATGTTAAAGATGGTCTCCCATCCATGGCCGACAGTTAGCATTGCTTAACCTGCAAGATCGGTCCGTCCGCGCGGCTTCGACTTAACCACGTGCTCCTCAAAAGTCTGACCATTGTTTTAATAATCATACTGCCTCGTACTGGTTTGTGGCAATCTGTTGGCAGACGTTTTGTTATTATAGGGCATTTAATAAATGAGATGTAGAACAAGAATGCAGGGCGCTCGCGATTCGGTGTAATATGCTGGCTCGCAGGTTTGCTAAATGCTCAAAGGCAGTTAAAACAACATTGTTCAGGGCCTTCTGCCAGTCATTCTGTACATGCAGTCTGTGGGCCAAATGCACGCAGCGGGTCGCGAACGCTCTGAGAGTTCAATACAACAATGCATTCCGGGTGTTGATGGGACGTTACTGCCTCACTACTGCAGTGCGTCAGCGATGTTTGCAGATGCACGCGTTGATGGTTACCACGCCATCATCAGAAAAAGTGCGGCATCTTTAATGCGCTGGGTGAGAGACAGTCCCAACAGCTACCTGAGGACTATTGTTATGTATATTGAAAGTCCTATCTGGAGGCATTGGATAAGTTTCATATCGAGGCAAAATAATTTAATTTTTGTTTTTATTATTACTAACATTAGTATTACTAACATAATTTCTAAGCTTTCATTATATATTACTAACACTCTATGGACCTGGTCTGAAATAAAGATATATTATTATTATTATTATTATTTAGCATAATCCGTAAGACGAGGAACCGACGCCAGTAAAATAACTAAAAGGCTTGCAGAATAAAGATGGTAATAATTTAATGATTAAAACCGCTGCATCCATTTTGAAGCAACAATGGCAAAGACTTGGTGTCAAAGTTACAAAAACTCTCGCCTTCACTCTCTTCTCGTCATCAATCATGGCGAATGGCTAGTCATAGAAAACAGCTTAGTGCTACCGTTAATGAATTAACTGAATTAATGAATAATAAGCAGTTATTAGAGCAACAGTTACTAGTTATCATAAGCTTGGTTACGTAAGATAAGGCACCGTAACTGGAGCCGTTAGTTATTATAGCCCGCATACACGAGCAGGTCAGTATCACGGCTATCACGTCATTTGCATGAACGAATGGTTTTTTATGCGATCTTTATAGCAAATGGACTTTGCTAATGGTAAGAGATAATTGTCATTAATGTCAACGAATGTTTGCAAGTTTGCGCTAGGACTTTGATATTTTGCCTTTTTAACCGACTTCTAAAAAAGGAGGAGGTTCTCAATTCGATTCGTATATAATTATGTTACTTTTTTTTTTTTATGTTTGTTCACGGATATCTCCGTCGTTTATGAACTGATTTTGATGATTCTTTTTTTGTTGGACAGGAGATGATTCCAAAGGGGTCCCATTGTCAGCATGTCGTGATCTGATGATGAAATCTTAGAGAAATCGAGGGCAACCCTCGAATTTTATAGGCACATGTAATGTTTTTAGTGTGTTTTTCAAAGCCAAACCAGTATTTACGTATTTTTATGTGGATGAGCTGATGATGGAAGGTCAACTCCTCAATGGTTAGGAGTTAAAGAATAATTCTTTCACTACTGTACACATATTCAGACTGCTAGTTATGATGTCAAGTGAGCTGTTGGAACGGAGATTTTTCAAAGGTGGTCCCATTGTCAGCATGTCATGATCTGATGATGGGATCCCAGAGAAATTGGGGGCAACCCTTATATTTTATTAATCGAGGCTACACAAGGATTTACGCTTGGTCGCAATAATTTTATATGGTTGAGCTGATGATGGAAGGTCAACTCCTCAATAGTTAGGAGTTAAAGGATAATTCTTTCACTACTGTACGCATATTAATTCCTACTGCTAGTTATTGTGTCAAATGAGCTGATGATGGAAGGTCGTGACCCTCAATAGTCAGGAGAAAGGATTAAATTCTTGTTTATTATTAATAAGTTTGCCATTTTAAGTAACCGTCGTCTCCTCATTCGAGAAACATTCTTGCTCGGTCTACCCATCACTTAAAATCGTAAAATAAAATAATTTTTAACAAAAAAAAAACCGACTTCAAAAAGTAGGTAAACTAAAAAGCAAAAAATAAATTTACTTCGCACAAAATAATACGTTTTTTCATTTAGTTAAATAGAAATTATTAAATAATTATTTTATAATTCTGAAGTCGGTGCCAAGTAAACAATTGATAACTCTGTATAGATAATATCAATCGTTCTAACAAAATTTTTCTAACTGAATATTAGTTATATTTCTGTGGTAAGTACCAATACTGGACGACCGCGCACTAGCACAACTACGCCTCCCTTTTTGAACTGTAATTTGATATTGTAGAAAGGTTGTTTTTACTTGGCACCGACTTCAGAATTATAAAATAATTATTTAATAATTTCTATTTAACTAAATGAACGTATTATTTTGTGCGAAGTAAATTTATTTTTTGCTTTTTAGTTTACCTACTTTTTGAAGTCGGTTTTTTTTTTTGGTGAATAATTTTAACGTGTTTACGAATTATTTGACACAAATTATAATTTTTCTTTTGTCACACTGCTACTTACTCGCTGGGCGCATCATACCATTTCTCACATTATGAATAATATTTAAGAATTAAGTAGTTTTTGACGCTTTGTAATGTTGTTTTTCTTATGCCAGAATAAATAATCTTTTTTCTTTTCTTTTCTGTTAATCATACTGTAATCATTCACAATTAACATTTTTATTTACAGATAAGAACAATGAGTTTTTAGAAGTGCTGTCCTATTACACACATGTATTATAAAATTAATCCATAGGGTATTTTATGTTTATGTATGTATGTTTATGTTTATGTATGTTTATGTACATGAAACAAATTGTGAATTGATTTAATTAAGAAAACCGTGCAAAAGTACACAATTATTCTTATACTGTTTTTAGGTACAAACAAAATATATGTAAAATAAGTAGTTACAAAACTAACTTATATCATGAACATACTCACTAAGATCGCCTAGCCTAAATACGACAAGTGCACCACCCACGTTCGACAAATCAAAGCGATACGATCGTGGTGACATTGTTACGAAACATGACCGTGTGCGTGGGCACTATGGTGTCTGTTTGTGATTTATGGTGATTCACCATGCATCATACAAAAATATACATTCTCATTTTGGGCACTAGCTGTTACCCGGGACTTCGTTTACGCTCACGTATTCGAGCATCTCAATGCTCGAATACAAAGTCTAGAGCACCGTCGCAAGGTTGCACATTTTGGAGAGTGTGCCGAGGAACTACACAAACTTATCCCTCCGTCCCCGTTTCACCATCGCACCGCTTCACGGTAGATATTCCACTAATACGCACTAAGCGTTTCGCCTCTACATTTCTTATGCGAACTGCCAAAGAATGGAACGCCTCGCCCGAGTCTGTGTTTCTGAATGAGTACAACCTGGATCTCTTCAAAGCAAACGATAATAGGTATCTCATAGGTAAGCGTGCTCCACCGTAGACCGCATCATCACTTTCCATCAAGTGAGATCGTGGTCAAACGCGAGCCTATCCACCATAAAGAAAAAGGATTCGGTGATCCTCGCAGTTTTACCCGTCGCAAACGCTTTTCTCTACCCCCGCCCCGTGAGCATATCACGCGATTCAAAAAAAGTGCACAGCGCCATCTATAGCGTTTTGATGTAAGCTTCTATGTAACTTTAAACCTTAATAGAGGTTGAAAGTTCAGTTATTTTTTATTCTAGATCAAGGTATACGAAATTTACTACAAACATAAAAAATTATAGTTTAAAAAAACTAAAAAACACGCTTTTAAAGTACTTCTAACTAAAAACTGAAAAATAATCTATAATTATATAAAAATGAAACCCGTTTTCCATTGTCACGACTTGGCATGAAAACGGCTTGACCGATTTGGCTGATACTTTTTTTGTAGTTTTCTAATACTCTGTACAAGGTTGTTACGGCAAAAAAAAATAATAAAAAAAAAAAGTATTCATTTTTATATGGGGGATATTATAGATTCCAGTTCAAATTGAATACGTACGCATACATAAGATAGGTCAGCTATACAAAATAAAGTAGTGCATCAAATTTACGCTAAGGCGGTACGAAGTTCGCCGGGTCAGCTAGTTCCTAATATAAGCTGAAAATGGTAATGAACAAAAAATACTAGTATTATTGTGATTGTAATTATTTTTCACTTTTTAGTTAGAAGTAGGTACTTTAAAAGCGTTTAATTTAGTTTTTTAAACTATTATTTATTTTCTACTTTTTAGTTTGGTTTATTTATAAGAGCGTTTTTTTTTAATTTTTCTTTAATTTTTTTTTTAAATTTTTTAATTGAATTAAAATTGTGTGCAAAATTTTAATGAAATATGTCCGTTTAAAGTGGGTCAAAATCGAGTCCAAAGGAGTCGGTTACATACATACATACATACATAAAGGTGAAGCTAATATAAGCGTGTTAAAAATACGATGTTTCATGTCACAATTTAACTCTTATTTCAGTCCTTTTAAATTTCCAAATCTGTGTAATCCTTTGTAAAATTTCAGATTTTTATTATTTCTTGAGATATAACTAGGTTTTCTTGTCATCGAGGAGGAGCTTTAGGAGAGTGACAGTCGATAGTCCGCATTCTTACCGTTTTGGTCGACCACGGTCTATGGATTTGTATGGAAGCAAGTGAACGCGAACAGTTTTTTTTTAAATTAGTGCAGCACTGATGCATGTCGCCTTACAATAACAGTCCGGTAAGTAAGATGCTCAGGAGAGCACTGAAAAGTACAATCTGACTGTCGGTTATGCTTATAAATGCGTATTGTCAGGACCAACGTGCGCACTGACGATCATTTTCAATCGTGACGCTAGTATTTCTTTTCCAAGTAACAAGGGCTCTTTATACAACAATTCAAAAGAATAAGTGTGCAAATAAATTTCAATCAACTAATTGCGCGACAAACATCTTTACAGAGAAAGTGCGTAAGTCAACCTATTATTAATTTCTAAATATAACTCAGCTCATTACAAAACGAATTACTGAATCCACGTAATGTAGCAAAAGTTTTACTTGTCCGGATTCAGTGGAAACGTGCTGTGTGACGGCCATGGAAGGCTTGTTACGGAACCGTCACGTTTTCCGTTTATGTAAGGAGAGGATGACGCGTGACGTTAGGCGAATAGGAATCGTGACAGAGAGGGTGGGTTGAGTGGTGTTGGAGGTGGAAGAGCTCTGCTTATGTACATGAGTTTTTTTTCTCAATAATGGTTGAAGATATCTTTATTTCTCATAAGAATTAAATTCACTTACATGAGAAGAACAGTAGGTACATGCAAATATTAGTCGAGGCGGCTACAGTCCAACACTTTCAATGAACATTTCACATCAAAACACATAATTACAATATGCTACATTAATTAATTTACAGTTACATTAATCTACAGGATTCAATCGCTAAATAAAATTAAATCACGAGTACAAATAAATAAATATCACAACTTTGTAAAACCACAATTTGCTTATTTTGTTATTGAGAGTAAATCTTATTCGACGCTTCGCGGCAGTCACTAGTCGTTTCTTACAGGCAACCTTTAGATGAATAAGAAGATTGTTTGTGTTATAGGCAAAATGAGGTGTTGGTACATTTACTAAAAAAAGATCTTAATGACAACGTTTTCCATTAGTAAGGATAGTCAAGCTTCTTGCCACCTGAAAGTTATTAGAAACTATAGCTCTATATTTTTTTTTAATTTGACTAGTAATTTGCAAACAAAAATTACTAGTATTCTTGTTAACCCTCGCCAGCTAAGCTTAATTTGCTAGTGTTAGGAGAAGTTATGTCCGTGATGTGATGGCCTGGATTCGAACCCACAACCTCTCGATCGTAAGACCGATGTCTTATCAATTGCAAAACAGCTGCTTAAATATATTTGCAATTTTTTTTAGATTTGTTGGTGAGCTAACACATTACTTAAAATTTAAAATTAAAACTAAAACAAATTGGACGAATCAATGAGAATATAAACATTCAAGATTAAGGGATGTAATATATGGCCAAGTGCGTGTCGGGCCACGCTAACTATAACTACTATGCTATGTCTTTTTGTATGTTATACAATATTAAGGTTGAAAAATTAAGAATCCCTTAGGACTCGAACCTGTACCCCTCGGGAAAACGCCTCAGGTGCTATGGTAATAAAGACATGGATTCGTATGCTGCTAGATTCAAAATCTCTTAACCCTTTAAGTGCATATAAAGCATATATACCTATTAGAAAAACCTTACTTGGTTATATTTATATATATTATATTATACTAGCTTTTTTCCGCGACTTCGTCCGCGTTGAGTTCGTTAAAATAAATAGTAGCTTCTCCCACGCTGTGACCTGTGTTAAACGTTACTGTCCCGCTTCCATAAAGTTTAGCGCAATATTAAATATCAAAAACCTTTACTGGATAGTTAACCTATTATACACAAAAATAATTATTAAAATTCAATCAGTAGTGCCCAAGATTAGCGCTAACAAACAAACAAACTAAGTTTCTCCCGCGGTTTCGTCTGCGTGGTAGGTACATCAATAAAAAGTAGGCCATGTTACGCGCCTTGTAGTCAGTTACCTGCATATACAATTTTATCATAATCGATCAAGCCGCTTAGAAGATTAGTCGATACAAACAGACAGACAGACAGACAAACAAAAAAAAAACTGTATTTTGGGCATAGGTATCGTGCAAATAACTTTATCAACTGGAAAAAACATTGTTTGTATTGATTTCTCCCTATCAGTTGCCAAGCGAAGTAGGTGCTTTATGTAGGTGATACCAGTCCATTCTCTAATGTTGCGAAGCCAGCCTTTTTTTCCGTCTGCCGACGCGTCGCTTGCCATGGCAATTAAAAACAAGTTTTTTTTTTCAAAATAAATGGACTGTAATCGTCATTGCTAATGAAAAATCTCTTTAACGCGTGACTTCTTTCCTCTTGTTCCGTCGAGGGGATAGAAATACTGTGACTCGAGACGGTAAACAAGTCATCAGCATAGAAGTTACAGGTCTCGAGTTCGAACCAGTACACTCTCAGTCGGATTAGGGCTAGGTGGCATCCCGCAAAGAGCCTCAGATTCGGAGCTGGTGGAGGAGGGTTCTTCCACCGACCAACCCTAGCACAGAAGAGGACCCTGACCAGTCCGATCCAGGTTACGTAGAGCGACTGCCATCAACCTTTACAATCCATTACAGTGTGCCCAATAGTCTATGTAAGACTAGACGTAAGACTTTCTTGTTTACCTATAAAATAAATAACTATGATACTTAATTTCTGGTCTATTTTCTCACCAGCTCTTCTCATGATGCAATACCCATCGGAACTGGTACTTGGATTGATTTTAATTCATATCTCTAAGTTGAATTAAAGTCAATCTAAGCTCCGGTGTCAAATCATTTTATTACAATAAGTATTATAATTTAGTTAGCTAAGTTTTATTTTTTAATTTTATATTTTTTGTAATTTGATGTTTGTTTTGACGTGTTCAAGCGCCCCTTGGGGCCCATGGAAATAAATGATTTGATTTGATTTGATATTCAACACGCCTCACTTATATAAACACTTCTTTGCAAAGCACTTTCAAAAGTTGCAAAACCTTTACCCCAGAAATTTTCATCCCGAAATACCCCAGAATGTACACATTTTTAGAACAGACGTCATAACGTTGTGAAATTTGATTTTATGTATTTAGTTACTTTGAATGGTAGGGATTTTTCTATTTTTTTTTTTTTTAGATTTGGATGTGAAATAAAATTAATGTGTACTTATTAAAATACTTGCCATTTTGGCCACCAAATGTCGTAACATAATTTTATTGTTAAAAAAAAAAAAAAAAAAAAACAAACAATCGAATTGAAAACCTCCTCCTTTTTTTAAAAATAGCAAAATTTTCATTTTCATAATTTCAAATACGTTATAAGTAAGATACCACTGCTTTCAAACGTAAGTGCCCAGTTGACTACAGTTACAGGTTTAAGAAAAAGGTAAATAATACCAGCAACAATATAAATTAGAACTATTTATTACTGTTGTACAGATAATAATATGATTGATATCAATAGGAGAGTATTAACGGAACATTTTATAACTTTTCTTATAAATTATTCACTTATGCTAAAACGTGTCATTAATGTAAAAAAATGTAAAAAAAAATAATTACACTGACTTCAAAAAATAACTAAAAATCATTAAATAAAGTAAAATACTCGATAAAAAAATTCCAGAAGTTGGTACTAGATTTTTTTTTCTTCATTAATTTATGATAAGGGTACCGACTTCTAAACTTTTAAACGATTTTTTTCGGTATTTAGTTATATTATTATCCAGTTTTTACCATTAAACTTACTAATTTCAGACTATTTGCCAAGCAGTTTATAAAACAGCACAAGGATATAAGGTGTTTTAACTTTCGTTAAAAGAAATTGCTCATGTGTTTATTTGTTGAGAACATTATTGTTATATTATACTGTATTAACTGTTAAAAATAAAATAAAAAAAAAATCTCAAAACTCGTATCATGTAGGTATTTTCAACGTCTCGTCTCATCTGTGTATAACTTGCAAAAATACATTAAACGGCCTTCATGTGCCTTTAGAATTAATTTATTAGAATTATCACTGTACTCCTAACTAAGCAACATGAGATGCTGTCTGCTAGATGCAAATATCTAAAAAACTTCAGAAAATATACAAAAAACACTATAAGAACCTATAAAATTTTAATTTCTATGGTATTCCATCGATGATTTTATACATAAATTTAGTTTTATGATTAGTTTGAGGCAGTTTAGTCCATCTAGCCTACCTTATGTACCTTATAATGTGTAAATAAGTACCCAAGTACAATAAAATTATTCTACAAGAATTATTTATAAACCCCGAACTGTGCCTTAAGCGATGTCGAAATCTTTTCCATTTCTCTCGAATTGTGTACTTGAAAAGAAGCTCGACTAAAAAGAGAAAAGTTTCAGTCCGTGCGCCGCAACGTGACCGAGCAAGTGCCGCCATTACGTTGTAACACAGTGACACACAGTATTTCAAGATGTACAACATAGAATAAAATAAAATAAAATTTATTTTTCAGAATATGGTGGTTAATAGGTGTTAAAAGTATTTTTACAGCATATTCTGCCATATTAAGCGTGTAAATATTAAGTTTACATAAAAATACACAACATTGTCTATAAATCAAATTATGATACACAATAACAAATTCATACTAAAATTATATTACAACTTAGTAGTCAGAAGCATGATAATTCGACAAATGGTAATATAAGTCGGAGAAAATGACTATGTGAACCATATTGTAGTGTGACTATAATGGATAATTATCGTTTTGGTGATAATTTTGAATGAATCAGATTTATCATTCATCGGATTCATTGTCAGATGAATGAAAATCTGAATAATAATAACTAAAAGAAGACTGCGTAAATCATAAGCGCCTTACATGGTCTTCGATAGCAACAAATATATGGCAAAAAGATAGAAACCTCTTTATACATCATTACACACTCACTAACAGATTTCTTCAAGAGCCTGAAATTAGCTTGACAACCTTACCAACAGTGTGTAGTCTAACACTACATTAATAATACATTCATGAACAGGTAATTGTCCGAATTGACCGGACAATCTTGAATAGTTTATGAGGCGCATAATCCATGCGTATAAGATCTCGTGTCTCACCACGTGTACGCGTGATCTGACAGTGCTTTTTCGTAAATTGTGATGTAACTAACGCCAAAAATAGATGGAATTATTCAACCAATTTTGAAAGGATATTGTTTCTAGAAGACTTATTTGTGGATTGATAATTATGGTGGTGGTTATGTAAAAGTTTATGTCTCTAATAATAATTTCATTTATGTTTTACTGGTGGTAGAGCTCTTGTGAATGAGCTCGAGGGCGGCAGCACCACCATCTCACCTTTAACCTGCCGCCAAATAGTAGTGCTTCCATTACTGTGTTCCGGTTTGGTGGTGAGATCAGGCCCTGAAATTACTGGCACATGAGGCATAACACCGTAGTCCTCAGCTGCAGCGACGCATCTACAATTTGCTTTTGTGCATTGTTGATGTCCATGGGCTGTAACAGTACTCCACTTACCATCAGCAAACGAACGTATAGTCCACACGTTCGTTTGCTGTGGGCGTAATATAAAAAAAATCTTTGCTAAACTATATTTTTTTTTAATTAAGCTTTTATCGCTTCTACAAATAATCGGTTGTCATTTGAAGATCTGTCACAGTTTCATCACTAGTCTAACAAAGAGTATCCTATTACCTTGTGCTGGGTTTTGGTGGTTTGACGGCAGTCGCTCCAGACTAGAAGCCAGCACCATTGTAATTGGAAAAAAGGCCTCGGAAAACGAATCATAATAACATAAAACATAACATAACATCACGACTATATAACCCAGAAGGGTGTGTCGGAGGTGTTATACTTCACCTGTTATGTTAAGGTTCCATGTAGTAGGAGGTGAGCCTATCGCCATTCACCAGACACAAGCCCCACTCCGTGCTCAATGTAAGAATTTCCGGATTGAAAAATCTCAAATATCACTTTTGGTTGACCCGGGTATCGTACCTTAGACGATCCGGTGAGAAGCGCATATAATAATAATAATAATAAAGCCTTTATTTTAGACGGCGCTGGCCGTCAGGTGCAATATGCTGGCCCGCAGATTTTACCGATGTAGCGAACAAGTCAAAATAACTTTATTCAAAGCATACTGTCAAAACCTATACTCGGGGAGTCTGTGGACCAGCTACACGCAGCAGGCGGTGAGTGCCCTGCGCGTTCAGTATAATAACGCCTTTAGGGTGCTGTTGAAACTACCCCGCTATTGTAGCGCCTCGGGCATGTTCGCAGATGCTAACAGCGCGGACTTTTTTGCGGTATTACGTAGGAAGTCCGTGTCGCTAATAAATAGAACGCGTGCTTGTAGCAACAGCATCCTAAAGATGATAAGCGAGGATTATACCTCAGCTATAAACCGCCATCTGGTGAAAAGGGTAATTGGGGCCGTTACCTGAAGTAGCTGGATTTTTAATTTAGATGTTGTGCTGTATTGTACTTGTGTCTTAATGTTATGTGATGTCCAATGGTATTTAATGTTGTGTTATGTGTTTAAATAATGTATAAATATGGATTTTCTAATTATCTGAAATAAATTTATTCATTCATTCATTCATTAAACTATCTTACATTCAAATTATACACTTTTATTTACACAGACTTAATTGACATCAGTTTCTTGAAGCTTGTCTTTCTTGCCAGCATAGGCCTCCCCTAAAGCCAGCCACAATGATCGGTCATGTGTTTTCCTTCTCCACATTGCTTCTGCTATCTTTTTGAGATCATCCTCCCATCTTCGGCGCTGTCACCCGTTCTTCCTTTTATATTGAACTGGACACCCTTCTGTTACATCATTAGACCATTTTTCTAGAGAGAAGCGCATATACTACTAGCCAAACAAAGCAGTTGATACTCTATAGTTTTCTAAACAATAAAACGAAAGTACAATAAAAACTTTTCCTTTCATCTAAATCACTGAAAAACAAATTAAAATCAACATACTAAATGTAAAACAGTGTCGAATAATTCATGGTACAATTTTACCACGTGCCAGTGGATATTATGGTGCTAGTTGTATACCATGAATGCGTAATGTGCCACGATTAATACGAATACAATTTACATTGAAATTTGTAGTTGCATGAAAAACATGTGTGGGGAAATTCACGTGTGTTCCAAATGTAAATGGAAAAAATATTTTATGATATTCCTAGGTTTAGCACGTGACTGATTGTGTTTAAATGTTTGTTTATTTGAAGTAAAGAGGTTTGAACTCTATGTATTTCTATGAAAATCGATTTAGGGAGTTAGATTGCGTCAACTTGTACATTATTTTAATTATTTTATTTAGAAGGTACAGAAACAGATGACAGATTAAACACTTTATACATAATTATGTTTTACATGAAAAAAAATTGGCAATCTAACGCCCAATTATATCTGTACACAGCACTTCAATTAAATAGCTTCAACAAGAAAGGTAGTACGTTAAACAAAGAACAAAAGAATTTTAACAACTAAATTATAAGATAAAATTTAAATTTATTACCTAAAGTAAATTAGTTTTATACTATGAAGATTCTAAATTACACAATGATGATTTAAATTTATAGGGAACGTTCTGAAAAATATCTGTTTGAGAGCATACTAAATTATACTTTTTATACATTCTTATTAGTGGACTATTCTGTGCAACATGTATTGTACTTCTTCTTCTTTTCGTTTCAATGGACAAAGTTTTATATAACCCCAGCCCAGTACGTGGCCACGGTAATAGCGTTCTCTGCAGCCTTGTTTAGGTCATCCAACGTATTGTATGTATTGTACTTACCAATTAATAGTGTAATTACCAATGTACTTACTTACTTTGTGATTAAATTCATTACCAAAAACGATCCTGGGTAAAAAATATAGCTTTTATAATAATCGCATTGTCACCAAAAAACAAGTGTGTCACTTTTCAGCTCAATCGGTGGCGTGATTCTGTAAGGGAAAATGTAAATTGCGCCGATTTAGTGTATCCTTACGTCTATATGAATACGGTCGATATTTAATTGATAGAAACTCGAATCTCGTATGATTCCATTTATGTAATACCCATGCTACTAACTCTTCATACATGCTTTAACTGTGTAGTCCAACTATAAGGGATCAAAAAGTTTACATGATTGGTAAAAATGCACAAAAAATTATATAAGGACAGATAAAGATAAATAAAAGCTTATAAAAAGAAAGCAATCGCAAAAATCTTTTTCTTTTTCGGCTTCTTTGACCGTTACATTTCACCATGAATATTTTTACTTTTAGCTCAAAAAAGCGAAAAAACGGTCAATTTCTCAAACGCACAAACGTGCTCAGTTAGCGTAGTGGTAAAAACGATCGCCTCGCTGCTTTCAACTGCGCTGATGTGTGGGTTCGATTCCCACACGAGACAAAACTTTGTGTGATCCGCAAAGATTTGTTCTGCTTCTAGGTGTGCTTTATGTGTGTGAAATGTATGTTTGTGAACACCTCCACGACACAGGAGTAATTCCCAGTGCGGTACACTTATTTAAAAACACTACATTGAACAGGTTGCACTGGAACAGGATTCATCTCCATCGTACAACTGTCGTACAGTTACTAGTAACGATGTAATCCCACTGACATAAAGTGATAACTTTGAGATGATTATTATATTGACCTGGTTGTATGTAAAACTAATGAAGCTTGTTAGTCTTATCTGTTACGGCTGGATATCAGTATTTGATTCGGCGCAATTCGCACTCAAATTCCTTAAGCCAGCATGTCGGTGTTATAGACTATCCATAAATATTGTATAGTAAAAATGTAATCCCTATACAGATTTACGAAAAAAAAATGGGTTGGCAGAATTTTTACATTAAACTTATTTTGAACTTAGCCAGTTTCTAATATTAAATTCAACAATACATTTTATAAGACCAACTCAGTTTGTAAAGTACAAAAGAGATCATATATTGCAAAAGCCTTTTCTCATGCATGTCCTATCCAGAAGAGTGTGCGAAAGGTATATAATACCTGTATCACCAGTTATATTTAATATCCCATTTGATAGGGCGTGAGTCTATCAGCATCCATTGGGCAAAATAACAACACCTTGCTATTAAGAATTTCCTGACGGAAATATCCTAAATAACAGTTTAACCTGAGACCTTGTCCGACCCGGTCAAATACGCTAACCATTATGTCTTACTTATGAACTTATTCGCGAAGGAACTCAGAAAATACACCTGACAGTGTGGACAACAAGTGAAGGATGTCGGCAAATAAAAGACTTGCCCGCGCCCTCACCAAACTGACTAGAGACGGGCTCCGCAAGGTCATTGGAATCTTAACCGGTCATTGTCTACTTAACAAACACCTACACGCGATAGGAATAACAGACAGCCCTCTATGCAGAGGATGTATGAAGGCAGAATAAACGTCACAGCATGTCATCATGGAATGTAGCATCGTGGCCGACCAACGGGCACAAAGTCTTCAGTCACCAACATCACTGCCGGAAGCCTGCAGCAGTCTTCGAAGGCTGCTTTCCTTCTGGACCAATTTAGGCTGGCTGGAGTAAACGGGAAATCTTTCACGTGCAACGCTCCCATAGGAGGACTAAGTGCGGATACCACCCAGGAAAACTAAACTAAACTACGTCTTACTAATACTATATTTTTCTATATTTAATTTTTGTTCCTGAATTTGTTTTTATTTTTACTTTTTTTTTTTTTTTTATAAAAATTTGTTTTCTTTTTAGTTATATCTGTTCTATTGATAATTTATTGTTATGTATTCACGTCAATCTATCGAGTATTTTCTACTAACAGCTCAAAAAATAGAAACGACACGCTCAATCTAAACCATGTATCCAGAACAGGTTACACTGGAACAGGATTCGCTGTACACCTGTCGTACAGTTACTAGTTACCCTGTAATCCCACTGACATAAAAATGTGCCCACCTGGCTAATTGGTGGTAAACTATGAGATAATTATGTATAGACTAGGGTAGAACATGTCTTAGTAATGTTTATATTGTAGTTGTAGATACTATTTTATTATTCGAAGATTTGCTGTAGCTCTTTTTTAAGGGTATCTAAATCACTATTAATTAAATCCAGTTCTTTTATACAACGTAAAAACGGTTAAGTGGTAGATAATATTATTCACAAAATTCAAACTCTATGTAGATGCAGGCAACTAGCCATATCTCATAGAATAACCATAATATCTAGAAATTAAAATTACACGTTGATTTTTATGTATTAATATAGAAGTGACGAAAATTTAAAAATGACACTATCATTTTTAGGGTTCCGTAGTACCTACAAGGAACCCTTATAGTTTCGCCATGTCCGTCTGTCCGAGGCATAGCGACGAAACCGTTGGTGCTAAAAAACTGAAATTTTGCATAAACATGTATGTTAACTATACAAAGAAAGTCGTAGAATAAAATTTGGAAAAATATATTTTTTTAAACTCCCCTCCATGTAAAGTAGGGATGTTTTTTTTTTTTGTCGCCTACCCCATAGTGTGGGGTATTGTTAGATAGGACTTTTAAAAACGTTTAGGGGTTGCTAAGACAGTTTTTTGATTTAGAGATCCGTTTGCGAGATAATTAACCTTAAAGAGCAATTTTTTTAATACAGATAGTAAATCCCTTTTAAGTCGAAATAATATGTTGTTACGACTAGCTACGGAACCCTACTGCGCGTGGCCCGACACGCACTTGGCCGGTTTTTTTTTATTTGCTTTAGCTATTTTTTAGGGTACCGTATCCAAAGGGTAATAATATTGGAATCCTATTACTAACACTTCGCTGTCCGTCTGTCACTAGACTGTAGCTCATGTATGCCGACAGTTGAAATTGTGTGTTGCTGCTATAACAAAAAATGCTTAAAATTCGATTTAAATAAACTTAGGTGAGTCATACAACAAACGTGGTTTGTGACAAAAGCTTGGGTTCAAATTTCGAAACACAATATCCTTCTAATAAATAGTAATTGTCTCTGAAAAAAAAGGAGTATTTCTATCAAAAGAGGTATTACGAATTCTAAAAAAATAATTTTTATATAAAAAATTACTCTTTTACATTTTTATAACTCTATAGAAGTTATAAAAAGGTCAAATAAATTAATTAATGCATACTTGTTAAAAATTGATTAGGTTAATTTGTTTTTACGAAAATATCTGAACAACAATTTCTGAACAAAACATACGAGTACATTTTAAAAGCAAATACTACCACCAATAAACAGAAAGGATGATGATGGCGTAGAAATATTTGCTTGATAACTTGTTTGTTATAGTGTTTACTATAGTTTTATTTTAATTAATTTGTGGTTCTAGTGATCATCGACATAGACATCTCTGGAACAGCAAAAGTGTGTTTTTATTTTGTATTTTTATTTGACGATCTAGATCCCTACAATTACAACTGGTGGGAAACTGCAGGACTAGAGAGGACAGGAAACATTTGGGAGAGGCCTTTGCCCAGCAGAGGGAGTGTGGTTTCAATTAATCCTTTATCGCATCCACCCGGTATGTTGTATAACGAAGCCTTATTTCAGATTGCAAAAGAAAACGTACAAAAAAAAAGAAATAAGAAAAATTACTCGTGAGCCAGCCTCTAAACAAACTATTGTGTATTTTTTACTGGAAATGTATTGAAATGTTTGTATAACAATTCAAGATTGTTCCCAACTTTGTCAATACAAAAATTTTGTTCTTTAAAAGTTTTTGAATGCGAAATTAATGTCTATAGAAAACGTTTAAATAGGTCAGTGAAATGTTACAATTTTCGAGAAGATTCTATTTTTTCTTCAACATTGTTTATCTAAATTGATTCTTGAACTGATCCCCGCAATTTTATCTGTGTGCAGATAAAATATATCCACCTAATGCCTATGTTAAGCGCTTTTTTTTAATGTCTATTTATTTAGAGGCTTTTATGCCCAGAGAACATGTCAGCCCCATAATAACTTAAACCTACATTAAATCTAGGATATAATTGGAGCCGAAGTAGATCTTAAATACCCAAAATATTTTATACAAATCATGAGCAGCATTTGAGGTTGGTTTGGCTAAGATATTTATAAACATACCCATATCAAATTTATTTAATTTATATGTGTTCGTATAAATAATTCCCTTTGACTCTTAAACTTGATACAATCCAACAATAAGTGTTGCTCGTCGTCCAGTTTGCCACATATCGTACAATTTGGCGATTCCACCTTTTTCATAAGATGTTATGCGCTTATAATGTAGCTTTGTGAAGGTAAGACAATTTTTTAAATCAGTCTTGCAGTCTTTGGCTCTATTTTTCTCGCGAACACGTATGTATACATACATAACTTAAAATGTTGCATATACATTCCATACAAGACATAGGATCTGAATTAGAATTCTTTGATCTTTGATCTGGTATTTCTGTTTTTTTATTTTTTTTATTCACCTATTCATTCCCATTGTTGGGCAAAGGTCTCTCCCAAAGACTTCCATTCTTCTGTATCCGAAGCCTTTTCCTGCCAGTCTTCCAGAAGCCTTTCGCGCCAGCGTTTTCTCGGCCGACTTCAGCGACGACGAAATTTCGACGGAGGGTGAATGTAAGTTAGTTAGTTACAATATTTTTTAACCTGGAGATCTGGTCTCTCCTAAATCAGACACCAGTCTCTGTTTGTACAACTTTCTTATGTATTTTTTACTAATTTGCGAAAGAGAAAATAAATATTTTTATTATTATTAACATTTGACGCGGGTAATATAATTTAACAATAATAAAAGCAGCGATAGCGGAGGTTCTTGGGTTCGAACCCACGTTACACACCTCAGTCAATAAATCATAAAGATTCGTCTTTTCAAAGATATGTGTGTATTCATCGTATAAATTATCGCTCGCTAACGGTGAAGAAAAACATCGTAAAGAAACCTGCATGCCTGAGAGTGCCTAAATAGTGCTCAAAGGTGTGTGTCTACTAATCCACACTTGGCCAGCGTGGTGGACTACGGCCTAACCCTTCTTATCGTGAGAAGAGGCCCGAGCCCAGCAGTGGGACATGTATTAGATACAAGGCTGCTATTATAGGAAACAAAATTATAGTAGGCTTTGCTGCTGGTAAAATAAAGACTTAACTTGCCATTAACAACTCAATTGTGCAAAATATTTAAAAATCAAATAATTTAAAAATTTATTTCATTGAACGATAAAAGAATCCTCCTAGACAAGTAGTCCATATAAAATGGCGCTCATCAACTAGGTCGCTAGGTCCTAAAGAACCTAAGGGTCTGGATAATTACAGGTATTTACTCGCAAAAAGTGGTTGGACCTGCGCAATACCGGGCAGGTGGGCGACTGGCATAACCATCTGGGGATGTTTACGCATTGCGATACGGGAACGACACGATTTTTCCTTCAATACTTTAAGATACATAACGTAACATCAGGCCTATATTACCTAAATGGGTGTGGCAGAGGTGTATAATACCCACACTTCACCTGTTACATTTAGGTCTCGTTTGATAGGGGCTTTCCTTTCTTGCGAGGGGTTATTGCCATCCATCAAGCAAAATACCAACACCGTTTAGCTGTTGAAAATTTACAGATGAAATAATCCCAAATACCACTTTTATCCGATACGGGAATCAAATCAGAGACCGGTTAGAGGTTGCACTACTAAACCAACGAAGAAGTGCCGCATGTACATACAGATAGATATATCAAGATATTTTTTATTTATTTTGTTGTACTCACGCGGAAAAACAGACTCAGGCGGGACGTTTCACTCCTTGACAGTTTGCATGAGACAGGTATTATTTCTACATATTTTATATTTTCTATTTCAATACAGAAATAAAACGACACGCAAACTCTGTAAAAATAAAATTGCAGATTCTAACTTACACTAAGTACTTTTTAAGAAACAAATAATTCCTTGCCCAAAACACTTAAATTTTGCAAAATAAGAATATCATAATAACCGAATATGACGCCACAGTATAACGCAAAACGTAATGCAACCAATCAATTATTGTGCTACATGACCCAACAGTACTACAATGCACGATTTGATACGCCACTCAACTTTGTGTAATATCTATGTTATGAAAATGTTTGTTACTAAGTAATTGTGGTAATAGTTAAGTATTTGTAAGTATCTGTCAAAACATATTACATAATTACATTAACATATACAAGAACGACAAAAAGTATACCTAGGTCATGGTGTTTCGATATATAATCCTGTCCAGTGATAGTTTGGGATGATATGAGGAAATGACGTAACATACAGTTTAGAAATTTAGGGTCCTGGCAAGAAGAGACCGGAGCTGGTCGGCCAAAGCGGCTACCCGGTGTGCAAAAGGTCGCAGGTTCAAATCCTGCCGGTCCCATATTTTTTTAATTGTTTCTTATATGATAAGAGGATGTTTGTTTCGCCCAAAAAAATACATGATTTTAATAAAAATTTACAAACACGAAGCTTATCTTGGATTAACCTAATATGGGCTACTTTACCACGTGAGCGAAGTCGTGGCTGGTACACTATATTTCGGCTTTTTTATCGCAAATTTGTATATTGTTTAATTCGCGTTGTGTTGTATAAAATTTGGATTTTTATTACACAAAAAATACTAAAACATTATTTAAGTACTTAAAAGCTCATTTTCACCAGTTACTTATAAGCCTATTTGGAATTCATACGACATATTAAATGTCAATTTATAAAATTTGTTAATTGGCAGTAAACTATCTAAATCTTTGTCAGAACATGTGAACTTGATCTAATACAAGCTAGGAATGAATTTTGATTGAACATCCTGTCAATCGTAGGCTCTAAAACTCTCCCCACAGATTATGCAGTCTAACGGTACTACATAGAACCAGGTGCCAGGTGTTAAGCGAACAAATTAAAAATAGAGAACGCTATTATGTACAAGTTACGGCTACCAGTACATCTTATACATAACTATGTAATATCCCAGGTGGTACTATGTTCTATTGATTTATAACAATCTGGAAAAAATGGCGTGTATTTTATGCAAATACTTAGGACATCTGTTTAGCAACGGGATACTATGGCTTTTATATAATTCTGTTTTTAACACGCTTATATTAGCTTCACCTGTATGTTTGTTTGTTTGTTTGTTTGTTTGTTTGTTTGTATGTAACCGACTCCTTTGGACTCGATTTTGACCCACTTTAAACGGACAGATTTAATTCAAACTTTCTACACTTGTAAAGAATCAGCGACAATATAATAATTTCATAAATTTATCTCATTATCCTGATTAGGATCGCCAGGATTAAAAAAAAACTAAAAACTAAAAAGTGAAAAATAAATATAGTTTAAAAAAACTAAAAAAACACGCTTTTAAAGCACATCAAACTAAAAAGTGAAAAATAATTCTTATTATAACCTGAAAATAATAATAAACGAAAAATACTAGTACTATTGTGAAAAAAAGCGTGGGGCGTTCTGTGCCATATTTTTCGTCTATCGAGCGACCCACGCTTTTTTTCACAATAGTACTAGTATTTTTCGTTTATTATTATTTTCAGGTTATAATAAGAATTATTTTTCACTTTTTAGTTTGATGTGCTTTAAAAGCGTGTTTTTTTAGTTTTTTTAAACTATACTTATTTTATTCAACAGATGTAGCTAACAAGCTTGCAGTACTCGTACAGCTGATAGACATTAATTTGATTAATAGATGCTACTTTGTTGTGTCATTGTGGCAACTAGTGTAGTATTTTAGCAACTAGCCTTGACATTGCAATGTATTTAAAGAACGCTAATCAATCGATCAAATCAAATTAAATATATTTTATTTCAGGCATATGTGCCCATACCTAAATACCTTATAACTAACATACATATTTGTATTTTATAACTTTATAACACTTTTAATCGGCGAAGTGTTGCGCAATTGCGAGGTGTCGTGTAACCTTCCACGAAAGCGGCGATACGCGACTCCCTCCGGCCAGAAATCCTCTTGAAGAAACGTCTCCAGATGGTGTGTGGGGACGCGCACCATAAACGATTTGAAAGATGTAGACAAGGTGAGAAAATAATACTGCCTTTTCGGAGTTGTGTTTTGTGCGATCGACTTATTGAAATGTTAAGATTAAATTATTATACCAAATAGTAAGTTTTAAGTTCCGTAGTACTTAGTAGTAGACTTTGTCAGCGAGTAAAAGTGAACAAATTTAGAGTACATTTAAGGATGTGATGATGATTAAACATCCGTAATACAGGGTGTCTCACGGACATGCAAAATAAAGGGGTAGTATCTTAAAATGGCAGATTTAAAGAAGACTTTTTTTTATTGACAAAAAAACAATTTCAACTGCATTCAAATATTTTTTTAAAAGGTGCTTGTATTGTTGGAGAATCAACGATACAAGCAAGGCATCTACTATTAAAAAAAACCTTTAATACAATGTTTCTATTAATAAAAGCTTTTAAATGACGCATAAAACCACAAACATTCAATGAGAGGATTTAAGAATTAATTAATGTACCAATTCATTCGATGAGGTAACTTGTTATGTTCACATTTCCTAGTATTTTGCTTAGGTATATCTCAATAATAATTATTGTTATTTTAATTATTTGATTGGTACATGGAACATAGTATTAGTTGCGTAATAACTAATTATAATACTAAATACTCGGAAATGTTGAAATGAAGGTGCCATGTCCTGGATAGACAGAGATAATAAAACGCCTAACGTGCGGTCTAACCAATAAGTGTGAAAAGAGAGAACGCTAAAAGAATAATAATATACTGCTATTTATCTCGTTCTCTCTTATGACATGAACTCTAATAACAGAAAGAGATAAACATACATTTTTGGGTGTAATACAAATGTCTATGTGTCCAAAAGAATCCATAATAATATTATAGTTATCACAATTCAAAGGCATGATGGATGATTGATTGTTTCTATGAAAGAATATGGAATGTTTTGGGACACTGACATTAACTTTACGTTGATTCTATGCCTTTTTATTAATCTATGGAACTTAAACGTCTTTTAACCGTTGGATTCGAAAACTTTGCATTTATGAAGGTACCTTTTAAGTCTAAGTAAGTTTTATCAGACCTCTTTTCCAGAATTTTTAGGCTCAGCGTTGGCATAGTGTAAATCTCTTTAATTATTCTACATCATCTTATTTTATGATACTGCTGAAATCTATACTAATATTACGAAAAGGAATGATATTTTGTTGGCTTTGAAACCGATGTTGTTGGAAATTACATTAGGTAGAGATCAAAACTCAAGAAAGAAAGTCAGCTACTTTTTATCGTCAAACAACACGGGCAGAGCTGAAAGCAAAGCTAGTCGTTTACAAAAGTAGTACGAAGTAAGTAATGGTGAATGCAATAAATAAACAGTGGTTGGGCGCCATTGGTAGCTAGATCTGTTTTTTGGTATAAATAAAAAATCCAAAAAATTATACACATATTATATTTATTTGTTTGTAGGGTCTAATCCCTGGATATGTATCCAATTCAAAAGAAGATTACACTGATAAGAAGCCAATCATTTTTTCCGAGTTATAAAGAGTACTTTCTTTTGTACACCCGGGAGAAGTCGCCGACAGAAGCTAGTCGTTTATAAAGGCGTAGTTCGATATAACGGTGTGGATGCATTACATAAACAGTGGTAGGGCGCCCTTGGTGGCGGGCCAGCGACCCCGTCGTCCAAGGTCGAGCGCGCGACGCACTATCTGAGGATGCGAGTTCTTTTGTGCGAATTCGAGAATGTTTGCGCGAATGTGCGGATTCACCAGCATTGGTATGCTGTTGTAGTTTTAAAAAGGATTAAAAGGAAAATTACAAACGGATCATTGCCAAACAAATGCTATCTAGTTGAGACTTCTAATATTAGTGATAAGCCACCCATTGTGCATACTTAAATAAGACTCTTCTATAAATTGATTATTTAATCTCCATCTATCTATCTATTTTAATCATAAAAATACTTCGTCTAACATATACCATCTAGAATATCTGCTATTATAATGTATGGATTTTATACAAAATGTGTACTATGAATACTTTAAAAACAAAGCCTTCATTTGATAAAAAAATCGGTTAATGGCGTAGCACGTTAGAATCCGTGAAACTATCATCTTCCAAAATATCAAGCGAAAATTAAACAGCGACCAAAATCTCTCTTTTGACGTTTTGATTAAAAAATGACGTAGTCATCGACATAGGTTAACTACATCCAAGATAATGAGACCAAGTCATGATCGAATCAAAATGTCAGCCGTGCTAAGAGGATCAATAGTTTAATTTTTATAAACTACAGACAGATACAGCTTGTATTAGTTAATGATCGCGCAAAACAACCTCACTCTTTACACCCTTCTTGTCAGACATTGCAACCCAAACAGCGACCACTCAACTAAGACCCCTGCATCTCCTTTGAAAAGGCCTCGTCCTTCCAAAATTTCAAAGAGTGAAGAGGTAGGGGGGTTCAGGCTAAACTGGTGGACACACTCACACAAATGCAAGGTGTGCATGTACTTACAAGTGCGAAAAGGAAAATCTTGGGTCTATTTTTGTAATAAAGATGTTGATCATACAAACTGTTCAACAAAAGAGATTTTAACAAAGAAATATCGATTTGCATGTAATACGTGGTATTTGCATGTTACAATGTAATATGAACAGTTGTGATTATTAATATTATCTTGTTTATTGAAAAAGTTTGTATTAAATAATGCAATAAACATTGAAATAAAACATTGTCGACGTTACGACAATCATGTCTATACCAGTCTATGCTGATTTCATTATTTTTACTTACAATTTATTGAAAAAGCATATTATTATAATGTCCCATGTGAACTATTTATAATGCTAATAATCATGGTTGTTACTATTATGATAGCTATATGAAATTTGGACAGCCTAATCTGGTCCTGGGTGTCCATTACGTAGCTAAGTCCTTAGACAATTAAACCAAAAGGACAAGTTATTATTAACTGTCCCGCGTTGCCAAATATGGAAGAGCTGTGTTCTTGCACGTCATAATTATAAAACTTGTGAAATCATCGTCAATTTACCCCTAAGCTCCACACATTTGCAGACTTATTCGCATAGATATCTGCTTTCATGTCCTCTCCATCATGATTAAGTGCTCTTTGCCTAAATCACTGTTTTAAATTGCTAATCGCAGAGCTCTTTCACAAAAGCCTTACTAATTTTGTCAAGCAAGGTCTGCCATGACGTGGCAACTTTCGAGCGCCCCATATGGCAGTGAGCAGACTGCAGACTGTTTACGACCGAATTAAAATCAGCAGTTTAAGGTCATTGCCCTATGCAATAATGTGCTGTCATTTTTATTAAGGTATTTTTTTCGTTTTGTAATCGCCGTTATTAATTAGTTTGTACATGTGATTGGGATCGGGAATTTGGAAAGAAGCTTTCATATTAATTAGTTTGTGTAATACGTATACTGAGCATAATTATTTTACAATCAAATTAATTTTAACAAACGAATGCACCTTTTCGTTGATTATGATTAGCAAATGATACTAAACAATAGTTAAAAAAATTATGGGACCAGCAAGATATGAAACTGCGACCTCTGCAAATCGGGCAGTCGCTTTTAACTACTAAGCTACGGTCGCCTCTTGCCAGGGCCCTAAATTTCGCAACTGTACGTTACATCATTATTCTGGCGGAATACCAGCACGGAATTGGAATTGTGTCCGGTGGACGGCGATGGGCTCACCCCCTATCCTACGGGATCTAAGCATAACATGTGAAGTGTGGGTATTGGGGCCACCCCCCTCTAGGTAATATAGGCGTGATGCTAAGTTAAGGTAAAAGCGTTTTACTGAACTGTAACTCGACTACGGACATTTAAACTGAAACAATTGAATCTCGTAAACTGTTTTACTGTATTTTAAACGAAGAATAATATGTTGACTTAAACCATAATTATATCAAACAGTAAACATATTTGTAATGTGCTTGCGAAGACCTTTCATTTGATACCAAACATGTCAAGATTATGGCAAATTTCTTTTGGAGGTTACAATCTGACCTTTTTATTCCGTCATAAAATATAAAATTTATGTAGTTAATGTCACCCTGGCCATTATAACGAATCTATTGACATCTCATTCATTAAAATTTGTTATGTAGCTTAGGCGCTATGGTGGATCATACACACATACATAGTGGCAAAACGATTACCCTTTCTTTTGGCTTCGCCGTAGTGTACAATGGGCAAAGCAGTTAGGTATGCAGGTCAACAACTTCAATGTGTTAGTGAAGACTGATTACAACAGTAATAGATTATGTGATTTACATACCTAAATAGTAGACATAGTACATTCTTCAATATGTAACTAACACATGCTTATCTGGTGTACGCAGGCGTCATTGTGACGTCTTTGCCCTGCATACCTGATTGCTTGGCCCACTGTACAAAAAATAAGCTTAAAAAAACTAAATCAATAATCACGTTTCCATCAAGACGACTTCCGCATTCAATTGACCGATAACGATTAGATTTACTCTTTTTATGAATGAATGAAACGAATGAAACAATCGTTCTAAACACCATTGTGTGATTACAGTTGTCTTCGTTTTTCGCCGCGTTTATTTGCTGTATCCGGTTGTTGCCACATAACAAGGTAAGATGAGAATGTTGTAAAATATTGCATGGAAAAGTGGATTTGTTTTTAATTGTTAAAGTTTGAAATCTATCTCGATTTCAAAAACCGGCCATGTGCGAGTCGGACTTTTATCTATAAAACCGACAAAAAATCATGTGTGTTATTTATTATTAATTTTTAAGAAAATATATATCTTAATATGTTGTGATTATTTCAACAGGTAGACACCGGTTACCGTTATCAATATCGAGCTGAAAAGAGCTAAAAAATCACGTTTGTTGTATGTGTATTTATTATTTACCCTAAATGTTTATTTTATGCAGTTTTTTGTATTTGTTAGCAATCATCTCTCATCACGATTGAACTTTTTAATCTTCAAATGTAGTCCACTTGATGGTAAGTAATGCCATGAGCATCAACAATCCACAATCTTGTAGTAAGTAGTTTTATCTTAGAGCTACAGAGTTATGCCTCATATGCCAGTAACTCCAGAACCTGACCACCAAACCGGAACACAGTAATGCAAGTACTACTATTTGTTGGCGTGGCAGGTTAAAGGTCAGATGGTGCTTTCGCCCTCGAGCTCATTCACATAAACTCTACTCAAAAACGATTAGATTCTAACTACAATACAGCCTACTTTTGTAACGATCACCATTCCACAGACCGGCCGCACCAAACTTGCTTACCTTTACCAACCCATGTGGGTACAAGCTTTTTGCTGCAACAGACTACAAAACAAGTATTGAAAACCAAAGGGTCTACGGCCTGCACTATGACGTAAATAAAATGGAATGTGTATCATTACTAAGAAGTTCTTTATGGCCTTTTTATTTTTGCTTGCGTCTTTTATACCAGGGATGTATGTTAGGGGTTTCCAATGGGATTGGTACAAGCTTTAAATATATACTAACTGCAATATTATTATAGCTAATCATCCAAATTTCTTTTTTGGTTTTAGGAAACAAACAGATACATCACATTATGTAAAAATACGTTACCTAGATTACAACAGCATTTAGAAATGTATAACAGAAATCGTAAATACTTCAATTCGATTTTTTTTTGGTGTCTTTTATAATTTTTAATACTTGCAATGAATTTTGGAAGAGAGAGAGAAAAACATGTCTGATTCATCATTACACTCGGCAGTCATAATAACAATGTTGTACAGGTAACAAGTTATTTTAATGAAAAGAAAGAAAATTATGTTTTTAAATTTTCGCGATTTGAGAACATTTTTCAAAAATTAGACAACAGGGCGGCAAACTAATGTTAACCAACCGATACCCTTAGTATTGTATGTCAAACTACCAACGGTTCCGGACGGAATAAAAATAAAAATTATGACGATCAAGTGAGGGTAGTGGACAATATCCGCGCTTCTCGACGCTGAGCTTCACCAGTCGGCTCGTGACCAAGAATGATGCAAGTGATTTCGAAACGTCAAGCATAGGTATTTATTTACCTTTATAATAATTACGCGACTTAGAACCGCTGTCTATTTTTTTGTATAATATATTATGTTAGGATACGTAGATGTTATGCTAAGCGTGACTGCTGATTGTGAGGACCCGAATTCGATTCTAGGGATGGTCTAAAGTGCTGTGATATTTTTTTCTGGCAAGTTATTCTCAGTATCATGGACACTATTTATTTTTTAGTTTTAAAGTCATCAGAAAGAAAAACAGGATATTTATATTACTATATTCTTAAAAATAGGAAAATTGCATGTCTGCTACTTGAGACACAATTGCCACTTCATGCTAATAATATCATCCTTAAATGGGAAGGAAAGTCTTAGAACATACTATAAAACATCACAGTAATATTTCCCGAAGGTCTTGACGGTGATATTAATTGAAAGGACATCTCTGTTTCCGCCATAAGGGACGAAGCGTGATTATATCGAACATAAAGCATTGGAGCAGACAAACAAATTACATGCGTAATTTTATACTCAACTGTGATTGGTCCACTTTTTATATCATAGCTAGGGTTGCCATTTGAATAATAAAATTGTATAGTTTTTAATTTATCGTTGTTGTTATAGTCGACATTCAACAAATTTGTTATTACCAAAACTAAAATTCTTCTTCTTCTTGTCGTGTCAATGACTAGTTATTCTGCTAGGTTATTTATATTTAGTTTTTAGTGAGCTCTGAGAAGAACTGTTCATAGTCATTGTGGTGATAGGATTAGTCAGCCAGACACTGCGTTACCGTGTGCTAGCTGTCCAGGGCGCGCCGCGGGGAGGCTCCTATCATGCACCCCAACTAAAATTAAATTTAAAAAAAATATTACTAAAACTAAACTGTTAAATTTTCAATGTTTTATAATTATTATTTTTTCATTTTTAATTTAATTTTACTTCCATTATATGTTAGACTCCACGTTACGTCAGCTTTGGCAGACCCTGAAATCAGCACTTGGTTTCTATCAGCAATGTTGGTACCACAGCATTGTAGCCGAGTACTCACTATTACGTCCACACTGATACTAACATTAAGTTTTGGGAATTTTTTTTATTTATATTAATATTTTTTTTATGGTTGATGATCTGAGTGCGAAATAAAAATAGTTTTCTTTATTTTCTTAACTACTTATTTGGCGGCAGGTTAAATATGAAAAAAAAAGTGGGGCTTTGCTTTCAGAAGTAGTTTTTTTAATGTAATTATTTTATATAATATTATTAAAATATTTTTTAAATGTATATGCGCAAAATTCGAAACACAAATTATTTTACACAAGGCTCGAAAAATGATCAGGTCTCTACTGCCAACCCTAATGGTTCGAATCACATCGTGCATTTCTGCGCAGTGATGCAATGCTTACGCAACCGGTCGTTCCCCCGAAGGTGACCCTCAGACCCCAGGACCCTTCCAAGGTCATCGTCTGGTAGGGGATATTTTTCTTTATTCAGTGTGGAATTTAAGGACTGAAACGATATTAGACAATGGAGAAGTAGTTACATGAAAAAAGAATAAAAAAACTTACTTAAATATTGTGGAAAATCATTAAGTTGTAGGTTTCCGTAGTACCTCGGAACCCTTTAGGTTTGCCATGTCCATCTGTCTGTACGAGGCATAGCGTCGAAACCGTTAGTGCTAGAAAGCTAAAATATTGCATGAGTATACCTAAAGGTTAACCATGGTGATTATTTTTTTCAGATACTTCATCTAAATGTTTAGCGGGGATGTTTTTTTTCTCTCGTTTAACCACAGAGTGAGATTTTGTTAGATAGGTCAAAATATAGAAGAGTTTCTTATATAACTGAATCAAATTACTCAAAAATATAATAATAATAATAAAAGCTTTATTGCACACCAAGGAAAAATAATATACAGAAAAAAAGAAGATTATATAGTACAAATGGCGGTCTTATCGCAACTAAGGCAATCTCTTACAGACAACCATTGGATGGAGAGTAAGAAAGAGACACGAAAGGGAAGTTTAAGGTGTACTAGAGAGGATTGGGAAAGGGAAAGAATATAAATGCATAAAGATATTAATTATAATGAATATACCTACGTATAGGTACAATAATAAAATACTTACATACTAACACATATAAGCAATATTATAACATACATATTATATATAATATATAAATACCTAAAAATATATATTATACTTATATAGTGGACAATAGAAGGTAGATCACAAATGACAGATGTAAGATAGGAAAATATGGTCGCGTCCTGAAGGTGATCCTGGGCTTTTGGAACCTTTGCAGGATCAGGCTGTCGAAGGTAGAAGGTATTTTTTATTCTTGATTTAGAAATGGACTCTCTAGATCTTTACTCAACTGTCATCGTCATCATATTTTCAATGTTTTGTGGATTGTAAATGTTTAAGAGCTGTATTAACCACTTACTATTTAGTGGGCTTCACCCCCTTTTGTTTTATACATCGTATAAAAGGTAATCGGACCATTTTAAGGTCACCTTTGGGACCGGGGACATTTTTTTGTAGAGTTGCATTTTAAGGATTGGAAGTCACTAAGGGCATCGGAACCTTGGGTAGCAAGGTTAATAAAGAGCATTCAGCAATGTTTGTTTTTCCTTGGGTTAATTTTTCACACAACTAAATCACTTGATGAATTGTTGAGACTGAAGCTGATTTTTGAAACGCATATAGTTATTATAAATGATTTTCTAGAGTTCCTCATAGAGGTACGAAATGGGGACCCCGTTTGTCTGGAACGGTTAGGTTCGATATCTAGTTCTAATAAAATAATTCAATTGATTTAAATAAACACAAATTTTCTGAAAGTGATTTTTTTGACTTAGCCATCGACACGACGAAGAAGAAGAAGAAATGATTTTCGGACCTTGAGACCCTTCCTAGGGCAGTGTTAGAAGCAGGGGACTTTAATGTTTATGTAGCAGTCATTCAGTGGAACTTAAGGACTGGAAAGGCCTTGAAATCTTTAAAGTTTTAAAATTATAGATATTTTTTTTCTTTCAAAACGACGCCCGCACTAGGAATAACTCCTGTGTCGCGGGGTTGTTCACAAACATACATTTCACACACACAGTGCACACCCAGAGTCAGAACAAATCTTTGCGAATCACACAAAGATTTGTCCCATTTGGGGATCGAACCCACAACACCAGCGCAGTTGAAAGCGGCGTGGCGACCGCTTTAACCACTACGCCAACCGTGCACTCTTATTTAGTGAGAAAGTTTCCTATCAGTCTATTGCATCAAATCAATCAACCTACTAAGAGTTGTGTCTATAAACAGTTTAATTATGGGCCTTTTATATTACTGATTTGATATGAATCATATAAATAATTATTATTGAGAATACGGGTTACTCACGTTACTTTAGCCGGGATATGCCGACTAGTTTTGAGTGTGAGTGTGAGACGTCGCGCAGAGGCGACGACACGCAAATAATAGCCCAGTTGATGAATCTACGTATTAGATTCGAAACTAGTTGGTATATTCCGGCTAAAGTAACGTGAGTAACCCGTATTCTCAATAATAATGTCCTCAACTCACGTCGGTTTTAATCATATAAATAATACCTGAACTTTTCTAGAAGATACTAAAATATGTACCCGATAAATAACAAGTACAGCTAAGAATAGACCACACAATCGCATCCGGTGTTTGTTGTGCCATGACTAAAGAATTGCATCACTACGATCCATAGTACAATGTATTTGAATGTTGTATGTCTTGGAATGCTCCTAAAACCTTCACCGTTGATTTCATTGTGCAGTAAACGAAAGAAAATAAAAACTTGGTTGTTTTTTCATGAAGAGGCACCATAAAAAAAAGCGTTTGTCTGGAAGTTTTATGTGGCAAACCAGATAATTCCCTTTTTTATATACATATAACATAACATCACGCCTATATTACCCAGAAGGGTGTGGCAGAGGTGTACAACACCCACACTTCACCTGTTATGTCTGGGTCCCATGGGTAAGGGGCTGAGCGTATCGCCATCCACTTGCCAACTCCGTGTTACTATTGTAAATTTTCCGCCGGAAAATTCACAAATAACACTTTGTTCAACCTGGGCATCGAACCCGGGACCTGGTGGTGTAAAGCGCGTACGCTAACTACTAGACCATCGAGACAGTGGTCGTAATAGTCTTGTAAAGCTTAAAAACAAATCATTATTCTTGACAGTTACTGGATTGTAATAATATAAGTCTCATGCAACAATCAAAGCTTCATCACCTTGTTATTTTTAACCTCACAGTTAAATAACATAACCCAACCGTTCTTCGTAACGTAAGCATTGAAACCATGTAACCAAAATAATAGGTATTACAGCACTTACAAAAAGTCTCAAATGCAGATGATTCAATAAAGCAGTTCCCGAGATTGGGCAGCAAAGACGAACAAAAAAACGTTATGCAAGCGAGCAACGACCGACAAGGTGACCTGCTATTGTCTGGCCCTTTAAGACATGGAGTCACATAATAGAAATATGCAGAAGTCCCACATGATCCTAATATTGAAATAACATGATCATAAACAAAGAAATAGCGTGTAAGACATTGGGGTCGGCAACTAGTGGTCCTAGAATCATCTCAGTATATAAATATTACTTGATCAATGGATATTAACATTTTAAGTCTAATCCACCGAAGATCTAGGTCTAATAGCTATAATACATAATTGTAAACGTTGAAACAAACTACAAGAGGCATAATACTATTTTTTTTTTCGGTACATTGTACGATCGAACATACTTACGATTAATTTAAAAAAAAAAAAAAATCTTTAGTTTCTTTTAAACCAATAGAACCCCAAAGTCGCGAATTGATAGAATAGAAAAAACTTTATTTGCATACCAATTTCATAAAATTCAAAGACAACACAATAAAGACAACGACAATATGCAAAGGGCGGCCTTATCGCTTAAAGCGATCTCTTCCAGGCAACCTTTGGATAGCCAGATAGGAAAGAGAAAGTGTGATAAATTGATAATCTAAGAAAAGTCATTTTGTTTCAATTGATCAAATTTTGATAAGCTGTATTTTGTATTTTTTAGTTCGGAAATCTGGTTTAGTTTTAAGTTATCCTACTGTATTTATCTTCGTACTGAGACAGTCTGCAGCTTGTCCTTGCAGCCATAAACGCAATCTATTCCCCTCAAATTAAACGATATGCAGAACGAATGCTGAACATAAATTATGATATTAAACCTCTTTTAGAGCCTTTTTGTGAGCAATTTTATTGTAAACGGTATTGTACCTTTACGTACATTATATTTAGGATTTGAAGAGGTCATTGGTTTTTGTGTGATGATTCAAATGATGGTAGATGTATGGTGATAAAGAAGCAGATATGCATTTACATAATATTAGGTAACAGCATTGGTAACAATCTAGAAGTTGGCTTGATCTTGAAGCGCGATATACCTACAAGGTGGATCTGACGTAACAACTTTTATTGAAACCACAGATTCTGTGACTGAAACCACAGATAATGTAACTATTGTAAGCGACAGGTCGAAATATAAATTTTATCAAACTATTAAGTTATCTTTTAGATACGCGAAATAATAAGATTGAATTAGTAAGTAATATTTTTAATTATAGTAATAATGTATAGTTTATATTAAGGGTAGACTCCCGAGCGCCGTGTTTTCATACTAACGTATTATAGATTTAACTTTAATATTATTATTTTTTTATCAGTTTTTATAGACAAATGAAATCTTATACACTAAAATGCATGTGTGTTCGTGGCCATTTTGCAAGTTAAATCCATTACTATTGTATAGAAAGCCCTCAAGCAATTGTTTTCTCTTAACTTTTCTCTCATTTATATAACAACTTAAATTCTTTGTCGATCCCAAATGCCATCTTAACTTGTCACGTACTATATGGATACAGTTAAATTAAACTGTACATGCATAAACCAAGTTGTATGTTTACAAATACTTTGCAGAACAAAATAACACTAAATAAGACTCGTGTTTTCGAGAATTGATTTAAAATCGAGTAAAATTAATGCCAGCAACGTGCTGTTTTGGTCATCGCATCTAAGTCCAATTAACTTGTTTTTCAAGTACAAATAAGATATAAATAAATTAATATTCGGAATATAACGTGTACATGGTTTGCAAATTAAACGTGTTTTACGAATTTGTTATTTTAACAAAATCACCGTATGCATTTTGATTTTATACTGATTTATATACATTATTTTTAACCGACTTCAAAAAAAGGAGAAGGTTATCAATTCAATATTTTTTTTAATTATGTTATTTTGATGAGGCATGGACTGATTTGAGAAATTCTTTTTGTGTCTGAAAGATTATGCTTGTCATGTGGTCTAATTTTCATAAGGTTACGATCTAATGATAGGATCCTGAAGAAATCGAGGGCAACCCTCAATTTTAAAGGCTTCTATATTGTTTTTCGTTTATACCTAAAGCTACTCGGATATTTGCATCTAGCAGTCAGCATTTTATGTTGCTGAACTGATGGTGGAAGGTACAACTCCTCAACGGCTAGGAGTACGGCGATATTTTTTTGAATATAGGCACTTTAAGGCCGTTTACTGTATCCTTTCAAAAATGAGGCAAAACGTTGAATATTACTTAAGTATTTCTTACGTTACAATGCACTTTTTGTGATTGAAGTCGGTATTTTTTTGGAAATTTTGTATTTAGTTCGGGAAGTTATTTTTATTTTATTCATTTAATTCTTGTACGCATGTGTAGTACAGTCAGCACATTTATAACTATGTATTTAATAAAAAATCTTTTACTATTTTCCTTATAGAAAGCCCATTTATATTTTTTTGTAATAAAACCTCCAAGCATAATACTTACTTTGAGTAAAGAGTGTTGTACATTTACCTGAAAATGAGGATCTATAGCCTGAAAAACCGCAAGGAAACGTATATCATTTAACATACGATGCATCCTTTTTAGGACTTCACCGCAAAACTAAGGACTCCCCATCGCCTTATTGCAGACGTAAATAAGTACGTAATTGCATTAAAAATAACTAGGAATTCTTAGAATTGTATACAAGGTACGATGAATAGTATCGCTATGTCGTAAAAGGTTAGGATACACTTGAGAAGCTTAGAACTATTAAGGTACTTTTTCTTCTTTGCGTGTCAATGGAAAACACATAGATAATATTGCATTATATTTAAATTAAATTAATAGATAAATTAATAATGCATAATATTTAAATTTTGTTTGACCAAAAATTTGCCACAACAACGGCACTATCGGTGGCGCCCCACAGATCGTCTATGGTAGGTGGTGGGAGATAAAGGGCATGTAAGAAGGTGAGCCATCGAACCATTAAGGTACTTACTTGGCTGTTTGTAGCTTTGCGTTTTATTTTTTTATTTGACAGCTATAAAGTACACCCACAAAAGCTGAAACACGTATGGTAAGTACGGAGTGGAAATAATTAATTTGGTTTTTAGTTTGGATAAAATTAGATTCACTTATGCGCAAAAATATGGTGCAGTAGATAGTTTACATATTTTGGGCCGCCGAACATACTCACTTTTTATAGGCACATGAATTATTTGCTTAGAGTAGTAAATATGGATTAGAAAGTAAATAAAGTTTTTTTATTTATTTATTTATTTATATTTACAACATACAGTGTTTTTACAGGTTGCAACCCAATACAACATTGTAGTACAGTAACTTATCATTAATTTTCCTTATAACTAACTTGAAAGAGACACTAGTTACCCTTTCGAATTCCGCCAATGTGCACATAAAAATGTCAATCTTTTGCGAAACGCTATTTATGATATCTCTTGCTCTAACTAATGGGGAATACTTCAACAAGTTTGTGCGTGATACAGGAACGTCAAATGTTCTCCCTCTTGGCGCCTGCCGTAGTCTCGTGTTGGGAACAAGCAGTCCTAATGCTTCTAGGATCTGTGGATTATTTAATTTACCCCGGAAAACTAAAAACACATACTTAGCGAGTTATTCTGTTTGTAGTGTACAAACAGAATAACTTAATTTTTTCAGCAATCAAATTTATTTAGCGTATAAAATCTCTTTTTAAGTTAGCAAGTCTTAAGTTTTCTTTAAAAAAATATATAGGTAATTCTCTCCTTATTCTCTCTTAATAAATAAATAAATTCAGATATTGTCCTTTAAAATCGCGATCCATTTGGAATTTCAGGTTATTATTATCACTTTTCAGATATACAACAAACATTTATATTATATAACTTCAACTGCTCAGGTCATACGTGTGTTCTCATCCTAATTCAAAAACCTTCCAGCACAAGGAAAACACTTAGCCCTCGTGCCTCAGTGACGTTATTCCTACGTGACGGACATCACAACTACAACGGTTCTCGACCTTAGTTACGTCACTACAGTAGTAAACAACTCTGTCGAATGGTTCTCAGAGTTTTCGGAAGGAAAGTTCGAAATGAATTAATAACAATTTATCTAGAGAAAGTACAAACTACAAACTACCTATACATTAACTTAGATTATTTTTATAGCATTTAGCTATGCTTAGCAAATTATACTTAGCGTGCTGGTAAGAGGCGACCGTAGCTGGATGGCTAAGAGCGGCTGCCCGGTGTGCAGTAAGGTCGCAGGTTCAAATCCTGCCGGTCCCATATCTTTTTCAACTGTTTCTTAGTATAATTTGCTAAGCATAGCTAAATGTTATAAAAATAATCAAAGTTAAAATATCGTACACGTTCATTCGTTACAACATTTGTGCTGAATGAAACTTCGCCATGTTGGTTTGTATCCTACTTAAGATAGGAACAAATGGATTAACGTGACGTCACGAAATGACGTATCATACAGTTGAGATATTTAGGGTGCCGGTAAGAGGCGACCGTAGCTGGATGGCTAAGAGCGGCTGCCCGGTGTGCAGTAAGGTCGCAGGTTCAAATCCTGCCGGTCCCATATCTTTTTCAACTGTTTATTAGTATACCTATACATTTTCAGTATAAGCTCGTCTCGCATACTGGAAATGTATAGGTTGATGTTTAGCCTGCCGATGTTTAGTACATTTAGTAGTTGATTGTCTCGTGGTCTAATAATTAATTTGCGACTGCTCACGGACGTCTCGGGTTCGATCCGCAAGACGGGTTAAAGTAATATGATTTGGGCCTTCATCATCAGAAATTCCTTAGATGGTGAAACGGCTCACCCGCTATTACATATAGACAAGAAGATAACAAGTAAAGTGTGTTGTAAATGTTTATTCAAGAAGAGAAAATTTGTGAGTGACACTTATGACAAATACAATTTTAAATATCAAAAACATTATTCTTCATGGCCAGTACAGTTACCGATTAGAAACTACAACATCCTCCCCTTAATCGGAAATGTTGCGCTCAATATTATTAATCAACAAAGTGTACATGAACTTATCGAGCTGACTGTACTTTACAGAGTCATATAAAATGTATCATCAGTGTCATAAAAACAACGTAAAAATACTATTCTAGTTAAAAACAAACAAAAAACACAACATATACCTAAGTTACAACACAAACAAGAAAATAAATAAATACAGGAATGAAAAAACTTAGGATATAATTAAGCCTATTTCAGCCACGCAACGTTGGTGCTTGCATCGATTCAAGCCCTTAGTTAGAATATCTGCTAACATCATATTGCTTGGCAAATATGACAGCTTAATTTTGTTGCTTTCAACTAGCTCTCGTATGAAATGATATCGGACGTCAATGTGCTTTGTCCGATTGTGATGCACGGGGTTTTGTGCTAACTTCTGCGCACTTTGATTATCATTACAAAGACTTACTATTGAAAACTCACCTGTAATTTCAGCAATTAAGCGCTGTAAGTATACTGCTTCCTTTGAAGCACTTGTCAATGCCATGTATTCGGCTTCTGTTGATGACAAGGCGACTGTAGGCTGTTTTTTACACTCCCACGACACAGGTGCATCCGCTAATTTGAAAATAAAACCAGTGTATGATCTCCTATCGTCACCATTGGCCCAGTCGGCATCAACAAAACCACGTAAAGGCTCTCCAGTCTTTTTAAAAGTAAGACAATAGTCTAACGTACCTTTTAAATACTGTAGGACGCGTTTAGCAGCAGTCCAGTGTACTTGCTTAGGATTCCTATTAAATTGGCTCAAAAAACTTATAGTGAACAATATATCAGGCCTAGTATTAATTGCTAAGAACATTAGACAACCAATCAAATTTTGGTAAGGAACATTACCCGCTGATTCCGTCTCTGAGTGCCAGTCAATGCTAACATCCATTGGAGTAGACACTGCTTTACACTCCGACATATTAAATCGGTTTATAGTTTCAACAATGTAGCGTTTTTGATTTACTTTAACGCTGTTATCTCCTACAGAAATATGTTGGCCTAGGCAGTAACTTAATACACCTAAATCTTTTAAGCTAAAATATTTCGCAAGACCGTTTTTTAAGTATGATAACTCGGCATCTTTGTCATAAGCTAATATTACATCATCTACATATATTGCTACTATAGCAATACTATTAGAACTCTTTTTTAAATATATGCAGGGTTCAGACTTCAATCTATTATAGCCCAAATCAGAAAGTACCTCATCAAATCGCTTATTCCATGCTCTGGCAGCTTGCTTGAGACCGTAAAGTGATTTATTTAATCTACACACTTTAGTCTCCTCACCTTCGGCTATAAAACCAGCAGGTTGTGCCATATAAACCTTCTCTTCTAGTTTCCCATACAGAAAAGCTGTATCAATATCTAAATGATCCATTTTTAAATTGTGCTCAGTTGCTATCGCAATTAAAATTCTCAGAGACGAGTAGCGAACAACTGGAGAAAATGTTTCCTCATAATCTATTCCATAACTTTGATGAAAGCCTTTTGCGACTAAACGTGCTTTATATCTATTTATTTTACCTTCAGAATCACGTTTTAACTTGAAGACCCACTTACACCGTATAACTTTTTGACCAGTATTCTCTACTAAAGTCCAAGTACCGTTGGTCATCAAAGATTTGTACTCATCTTCCATCGCAGCTATCCATCTAGCCTTGTCAGGACGTGAGACAGCATCGGAATAAGAAATAGGTTCATCATTTAACTCTCCGGAATGCATCACAGAACAGCAAACAGAACAACGATAATTAGTTGAAGGATTTCTATCTCTTAAATTGTACCTCCGAACTGATTCTGTTTCCGCAGGTAATTCCTGATCCTCGACTGGTAAAATATCAGTAACAGGGAGAGGAGGAGAAACTTCAATCTGTAAATTATTATCAGGATTATTACTAGAAGAAGGTTGAGGACTTTGCACCTGTAAATTGTTATCATTAGAAAAGACAATAATATCGTTCTGATGTGAAGATGATTCAGACGATTCATCATTAACTTCAGGATTCGAAAAAGAATTTTCTAAAAATACTACATCCCGCCCTTTAATACATTTTCTAATATTGGTAGGATCTCGAAATCTATAAGATTTGTTGTCATCGCAATAGCCAACGAATATGTACTGTTTTGCTTTCGGATCTAATTTTTGACGATTACAAGACGATACATGTACGTATGCTCGACAACCAAATATACGTAAATGAGAAATGTTTGGTTTTCTATTGTACCAAAGCTCATAGGGTGTGCGATTTTCTAGAGCTCTATGAGGACATCTATTTTTAAGATAAGTGGCAGTACCTATGGCTTCTTGCCAGAAAGCTTTTGGTAGACCACTGTCCTGTAACATACACCTTGCCTTCTCAACTAGAGACCGATTAGTTCTTTCCGCGACTCCATTGGATTCAGGACAATGCGGTACAGTAGTCTGGTGTTTGATACCTTTTGAAGCCAAATACTCCTTAAACTCGCCATTTACATACTCACCCCCGTTATCGGTACGTAAGTTGCGAATTTTATGCGAGGTTACTCTCTCAACATAAGCTTCAAATTCAATAAACTTTTTCTTAACATCCGCCTTAGAGCGTATAAAATAAGAAAAAATCATTCTAGAAAAATCGTCTACGAAAATAAGTAAATATTTGTTATTTTCTAAAGACATAACATCAAAAGGACCACATACATCTGAATGTATAACTTCTAAAATAGAAGTACCTTTTTTGTACTCAATTGTTTTAAAAGGTTTTCTAATTTGTTTACCTTCTATACAAGAAATACAAGGGTTTTTATCAATAGAAATAAAATCAATACCTGTTGCTTTTCCACGACGTAGATGTTCCAAGGCGACACGGCAGAGATGTCCAAGTCTACGATGCCACAAACTAGATGAAGTTGATGCATCATCGGATTTAGACATCATAACGCATTCCGGGCGAATAGGAACATGATCGAGCCTATACAAGCCTCCAATGTTGCGAGTGGCGTGACCTACAGCTTTACCAACTATCTTAACATTATCATAATTGTACATAGAACAACCATTTCTATCAAAAACAAATGTTATACCCTTATCAACCGCCTTACTAACGGATACTAAGTTCGTACTTAATTCCGGGAAAAATAGGACTTCTTTAATACTGTTGAGCTTCAATTTTTCATCAGTTTTAAGCAAAACATCTCCAATTCCAGCTGAATTGACCTTTCTATTATTTGCCAGAGTTATATCCTTAACTACTAACGTAGTGTCGAAATTACTTAGCCATTCTTTATTGCATATCATATGTGTAGAGGCGCCAGAATCAACGTACCAGTCATTATGACTTAACGTACCTCCTACACCAAGTGCTGAGATAAGTGTAGACTCATTTTTACATTTTTGCTGAGAATCCTTGCCTTTCTTATCCTTGTCTTGTTTTCCTCTTCTCTGAGGACAATTTGGACTCTTGTGACCAGGCTCTCTGCACTTATAGCAAATTATAGGCTTCGTTACAGCTTTATACCACTTGACCATTGCAAGTGCTGACTCCTTCGATTCACGTTTAGTGTTCTCGTTTAATAACTTTCGTTTTACTAATTCTGATGTTACTTCGATATTAGAATTCTCCAAAGCCATTACAAGAGGATCAAAATCTGATGTCAAACCTCCAAGTAAAATTGCACCAATAGATAAATCATCAATCTTTCTCCCAATATCTGCTAAATCCTGTGCAGTACTGGTTACAGCATTAATGTATTCTTCTATAGAAGAAAAATTCTGTAACTCATATCTGTACAGTTTACGTTCTAAAGCCAATCTTCTACATATACCTCTATCTTCGTATGCATTAGATAAAGTATCCCATACCTCTTTGGCTGTTCTGCAGGCACGTACATGGGTTATTGCACCACCTTCTAGGGTTAAACACATTTTTGTCATAGCCTTCAGATCACTGTTTTCTCTTTGGCTGACTGGTGTACTATTGTTTTCGTCATAGCCAACAATAGCCGACCACAAATTCTCATGCATTAAGTACATGCGCATCTTAAACTTCCAATTTGGATATCCATCCTTCCCATGTAGACTTTTAATGGTAAGTAATGAAGCTCCCGAGGAACCCGTACCTGAATTAGACGCATGACCATTATCACCCATCGACATTTTTGTATTTTATCTATTTATACATTTATGCACGACGAATATTTTGTATTTTCATCTATTTATACATGAGTACATAAACATTAACTTTATTTTAGGAATTGCCCATAACCATTTGTTGTAAATGTTTATTCAAGAAGAGAAAATTTGTGAGTGACACTTATGACAAATACAATTTTAAATATCAAAAACATTATTCTTTATGGCCAGTACAGTTACCGATTAGAACCTACAACAAAGTGTAGGTGTTATAGACCCTTGGGCAATACAGGCGTGATGTTATGTGGAGTATACAACTCTGTCAAATGGTTTCCAGAGCGGCAGTTTCCTGAAGAAAGTACGTTGAATGGTAGTAATGGGAAAGTTATTTAACTACTATAAAACAACGCCTCCTTTTAATACCAAAATGACATGTGGCAAACTGGCCTGCCGTCCAGACGGGCTAAAATAACAACAGCGAGAATGAATTTACTGCGTTTGTCGCCCTTATCAGGGTAAGGTATTACAAAAACATCTAGCGAGACTATAGAGAGATATTTGAACGCGGTTATTTTATTTTCTTCTTGTCGGCTCAGCTCCAATTCTATCAAGCTTTTCTAATTGGCCCAACCGTTTAGAAGACTAGCCGATACAAACAGAAAGACAGACAAAATTTTACGTACGTGGTCCGCGCGGCTTCGACTTAGGCACGAGCTCCAGTAGATATTACTACTGTTGAATCTTTTAATTGAATAGAGTGTGTTACGTCACCAATGCATATTGAAAACAACAATGAGAAATGTCCAGAGCTATGGGAAGGATGCGGTTTAAATATTAGTGGTTTTCCTGAAGAAAGCACGTCCATTCAGTTACTGTATTGGGAAAATTATTGAAACATCAATGGCAGACAACGCCCCCTTTCTACCCGACTACGGCGAATCTAAATAAGGAAGGAAAGTTAATTATTTTGGCAGTCTATATATACACTTACACGCACGCACTCAAACACATTAAGTATAATAACACATATGATGTTAATGTATAATGTGAGACATAATCTTCTTCTTCTTCTTTCGTATTGATGGCTGTAGTCAAATTCTCATGATGTTGTCTTGCCATCGTGGTGAAAAGATTCGCCAGTCTGCTTGGTGGAAATTTGCAGACTGCCCAGGGTGCGCCGGAGGTAGGGTTGATTGCGTACGTCGCTCGGGGAGGCTCCTTTCATGCACCCCAAAGAAATAATAATATATATGTACCTAATTATAAGACGAAGACACTGATCCACGAAATACAGTTTACACTAGTTCAGGGGTCAGGGAATTCAAAACCACTGTATCAAAGTTATGTCAATAAATATTATTCTATTCTATTCTCATATAATAATATGTGGGTATGTAACGCCTAACCTACTGAACAATTTTTTATAAATGAGGTGTCAATAGATTCGTAAGAATGGCCCGGGAATGATGTTGCAGGCGGGGACAAACAATACTTTGTTACTACTATATAACTTCGTTTGTCACCGCCTGCAACATCATAAAGAATTTAGTTTGACATATTTATTTTTTGTTAATGAATTTAATGTAGATAATGCTATAAAATGCTATTTAATAAGCTACCAAAGTCCATTAAAAAACTACCAAATTTAATGCTGTTGAGACATCTTAGAAAATGGTTAATGGAAAAAACATTTTATTCTGTTTACGAATTTCTCAACAATGATAATAATAATGATTAATTTATTTGAATTTTCTTATTTTATTTATTATATTTTATTGTCATGGACATTGTTAATAATTTATAAATTGTATTAAGGATTATAATATGACATATAAAGAATGATATTAATAATGATGTAATGATGAATAATTGAATTGAGAATGATATTGATATTATAATAATTATTGTTAAAATTTAAATTAAGAAAGTTGAATTTCTATTGCATGACTCCTTACATTTTTAATTTTTTGCACACCATTGTTATGGTAGAATGTATTGAACCATTGTTTAATCACTGACACCAGACCTGTATTTGTACTACATTCTTGCAAAATAAATAATTTGATTTGATTTATATTATCTTTTCAGTTCTTTTTTTTTTAAGCAGTCGGGGTTTTTGTTTTTTTAATAATTATTTTTTATTTCACTCTTTTTAGTTCTTTTAACCGACATGTTTTTTTATATCTATTAATTTGTAGAAATCAAATCTCTTTGAGATCAATGAGCCTTAATCGTGAGTTAAACTATCAAATGCAAAAACAATTTTTCAAATTCGACCGGCAGTTTTCAAGATTAGCGTGAGCGAACATACAAACTAACTTCCACCCACTTCGGGCGCGCGAGCGTGCCGATATATAAATTGGTAAATTGTGTTTAATAAGTAATATAAATGTGACAAGAAGTATATATTTTTGAAATGGTCTTTTCATGGCCTTTTATTTGATACCCACATTACTATGATGAAAACAAAATCCATACCTCCCCCCCCTCTTTTTTTTATTTGCCGGCGCCATTTTGAAAATTTATATAGCCTACGTCACGTCACTATCACTGTTTCGACGAATTCAACGACACCTCATTTGTCAAAATCCATCTAGCCGTTTGGGCTGTAGGGCGTGCCAAAGAAATAGACATACATACATACATACATACATACATACATACATACATACATACTCGGGTAAAAAGACGATAATTGATCAGTTATCGAGCGGGATGAAAAATGACTAAATTACTAAAATGGCTATTAAAAAGTAGGGGTTGGTGATAAAAGGGTAAAAAATTAGGGTTATATGTATTTTTAGTGCCACACTATCCTTACTAATATTATAAAGGCGAAAGTTTGTAAGTATGGATGTATGGATGTATGGATGTTTGTTACTCTTTCACGCCAAAACTACCGGGTTGATTTTGATGAAATTTTGCACACATGTAGCTTATAGTCTGGATTAACATATAGGCTACTTTTAATTGATATACCACGCGGGCGGAGCCGCGGGCGGAAGCTAGTAGAAAAATAAAAACAAAAGTTTTTGTTCAAAAATTTAAAAAATTTTTTTAGGGTGAACAACCCTTATAACCCTATTAGGGGTATGAAAAATAAATAGCAGCCGATTCTTAGACCTTCTAAATATGCATATAAAATTTGGTAAAAATAAGAAAAGCCGTTTCGGAGAGGACACGAGAATCTATATATATAAAAGAAAGTCGTGTTAGTTACACCATTTATAACTCAAGAACGGCTGAACGATTTGGCTGAAAATTGGTGGGGAGGTAGCTTAGAACCGGGAGAAGGACAGAGGATACTTTTAAAATATTTTCGAGGGCAACATTTTATCGAGGGTGAAGCCGCGCGGGGCAGCTAGTTTTATATATAAGATGTATGGCTACACATCAAGCTATATAATACGTATATAATATAAACGTACGCATGCGGTAAAGCCATGTGTACAACACATTGATTCGTTCTTGTGTTTTTCATTAGGTTTAACATAAAATGACACAGCATTATTATACAATTGCATCATTCATTCATCTTAAGGACAATGTAGTAATAAACACGACAGACAGTACGGCAACTTTCACAAACTTAGAATTTACTACGTCTAGTTATTCCCCGCCTTTTCCCGGACAAAAGTGCTATTTATTCCTTATCTAATGTCACTATGACTAGCACAAACTTCAACAAATTAACCTATACATTTCCAGTACAAGCTGGTCCCGCATTGCACTGGAAGGCTATACAACGCGAGATCATCCTAGACTGGATTGTTAAGATTGACTGGTAGGCGTATGTACAGTGGGCCAAACAATTAGGTATGCAGGTCGAAAACTTCTACGTCATAGTGAAAACTGACTGCAATAGATTGCATGTGTGCATTTCATCTATACTAATATTATAAAGAGGTAAAGTTTGTGTGTTTGTTAAATTGTCAGGGGTAATCTCGGAATCTACTGCACCGATTTTAAAAATTCTTTCACTAATAGAAAGCCACATTATCGCTGAGTGCCATAGGCTATATAAAAAACCGAAAAATTAAAAGGTTTTTACGTGGTAGTCCGTTTTGTAAAGAGAATCGGAGAGAAACTCATCGTTATACGTGAAGGCCACAGCAGCGCGGCAGCGGCGCGCGATGGTTTCGGCTTATTTCGGTTCGCGTTCGTGCTTACTTCGGAAGAAGGAGGCGTGACCTTCCTTTTACATCTGAGAGGTAGGTACCCGCGCGGCTCATTCGCGCGGTCGGCTCTTTACGCAGCGGACGTCCCCAAAATTGAATTTTTCGTAACACACTTTCGACATTCATTAATTTTATTTTCGGTACATTAAAAAAAAATCTTTTATGTTTATATAGTTTTCATTTAATTTAGGTTATAGATAGGCATTAAGTTTGTTTCATGTACCTAGATATTAAATTAGGTTATAGGTATTAAGTTAGTTTCATGTAGATATTAATTTAGGTTATAGGTAGGTATTAAGTTTGTTTTGTGTAGATATTAATGTTAAAAGTTGGCATTCCTATCATGCTATTAAGAAACTTGAGCCCCCCCAACATGTGCAATGGGACAAGACTGCTTACCAAAGAGTTAAGGGACAATATAATCGTGGCGACCATTCTCACAGGGCCAGCAGTGGGACAACTGGCTTATATTCTGCGGATACCTATGATTCCCACTGACTTACCCATACCGTTTAAAAGGCTACAGTTTCCAGTGAAGATCTCTTTTGCCCTCACTATTAATAAGTCCCAAGGTCAAACATTCTCTCTGGTGGGCATTGACCTGAGAAAGCCGTGTTTTTCCCATGGGCAGTTATATGTGGGCTTATCTCGGGTTGGAGCTCCTGATAGACAATATATTTTGAATATAGTGTACAGAGAAGTTTTGAACAATTAAAATTATCCTACGACTTGGTCCTCATGGAATTCGTTAATCGGAAACTCCGAATTCGTTAATCGGAATCTCGGGAATCTTCTTTCACGAATAGAAAAACACATTATTGCTGAGTGTCATAGGTTATACATATAAAAAACCGAAAAATAAAAAGGCTTTTACATGGTAGTCCGTTTTGCAAAGTGAATCGGCGAAAAAACATTCGAATGAAAACGTTTCTTACGAACGCTGCCTTAACTATGAAAGATATATATTTTTGAACATTATGCCCAACGAAGTGGGCACGGGTCAGCTAGTATTTAATAAATGTAATATGACTGGGGTGACATGGGGTGCACGAAAGGAGCCTCCCCGAGTGACGTACACATCGATTCCCTACGTCCGGCGCACCCTGGGCAATTCGCGAGTTCTCCAAAGCGAATTGGCTAGTTAATTTCACCACGATGGCAAGTCAAAATTAAATTTGACTCAGCCATCGACACGACGAAGAAGAAGACTATGACTTAGAAGTTTTTGCCCTGCATACCTAACTCTTTGGCCCACTGTACTTTGTTATTGAGTAAACAAATATTATAATTTATGATGCAGGTGTTAGAGGTATTATTATGAACAATAATACTATGATGTAAGGCTAACTCTTTACTGTTAACCGCAGGAGGTCAATTAAAAATATTAAGCTCATTGTTTTGAATAGTACTACCTAAATGTTACAAACCAAGTATTGACACAATTGTTATGTGAATACCTACTCAATAATAATTGAAAATAATGTAAAGGTATGGGTACAATTATATATATACCTAGAAGCAATATAACTCGTCCATAATTAAAAAAGAACAAAATCTTTAACTTAAGTAATATTCAACGTCTCGCTTCATATATAACTTAAAAGAATACAGTCTTCTTCTTCGTCTTCTTTCGTATCGATGGCTGCAGTTATATTCGCATGGTGTTGATTTGCCATCGTGGTGAAAGGATTCGCCAGTCTGCTTGATGGCAATTTGCAGACTGCCCAGGGTGCGCCGGACGTAGGGGTTGATTGTGTACGTTGCTCGGGGAGGCTCCTTTTATGCACCCCACAGAAGAAGAAGGTTTGAAGAATTATCCCCGTACTCCTAACCGTTGAGGAGTTGTAACTTCCAGCATCAGCTTCGAAACATGAAATGCTGACTGCTAGATGCAAATATCCGAGTAGGTTTAGGGAATATACGAAAATCAATATATAAGCCTTTAAAATTTGAGGGTCGCCCTCGATTTCTCTTGTATCCCATCATCAGACCGTGACCTGATGAGGATGGAACTACGTCACTAGTATATTCTTCCAGATAGATAAACATAATTTCTTAAATCAATATCTTTGTGGGTTTGACATGTGTTTCCACGACCACGATCTCACCTGATGGTAAGTGACGATGCAGTCTACGGTGGAGCACGGTTACCTAAGAGATACCTATTAACTCTTGCTTTGAAAAAACCAGAATTGTACACATGCGGAAACACAGACATGAGCAAGTTGTTCCATCATTCTTTAGCAGTTAAGTGCGTATTTGTGGAATATCTACCATGAAGCGATGCCTGCGTGCCGTTTGTCTAGTAGTCCGATGGTGGAATGGGGACGGAGGAATAAGGTTGTGTAGTTCCTGAGCACACTCTCCGAAATATACCCTACAAAGACCGATAGGCTGACAACCTTGCGACTATGTTATAGAAATCGTAATCGAGTTCTCGACAGATCGTTATCTCGACTGACTCAAGTGCCTCAAGCTAGTATTTAGCTGAAGTATGTAATCTTCTCTTCTTCTTCGTCGTGTCGATGGCTGAGTCAAATTTTATTTTGACTTGCCATCGTGGTGAAAGGATTAGCCAATTCGCTTTGGAGAACTCGCGAATTGCCCAGGGTGCGCTGGACGTAGGGAATCGTTGTGTACGTCACTCGGGGAGGCTCCTTTCATGCACCCCGCGTAGGGAATCGTTGTGTACGTCACTCGGGGAGTATGTAATAATATTAACTATCTCAAGTCAAGCTAGTCACAAAGCCCGAATTTAACAAATATAAGTATACAATATTTCATCAGCCGCTTAAATATAAGTAATTTTTTTTCCACAATACTAGTATAAGACAAGGGCTCTTTACATAGTCTATTTCCCTTTTCGAAGTTAAAACCGAAAATCATCTTCAAAAAAGTCTTTGCGGTGCGTAAGTGAAGTCTTTTTGAGTTCTCAAATGACAACCTCCTTGAAAATTATTTAAATCACCTAGTCTGTCACTGAATGACTCGTCTTAACGCTCAGAGTAAGTATTAGGTAGAGATGACATGAGCATTTAAGTTGCGTACACCCGTAAAGGACGGCAAGAAAGTACAGACATTTCATGGGGTTACCAGTGGTACCCAATTTTCCCCGAAATAATATTGTTATGCTAGACCTTTTCCATTTGTCAATGTACTAGGCAAAGAAGTTATATTTTGCAGTACTAAAGCGGCTAAAATTACTGGCACACAACACAACTATAATCTGCTTTTGTGGATTGTTGATGTTCATGGGCTGTACTCCACTTACTATCAGGTGGACTACACGTTCGTTCGCTGTGTTTTTTTTCGCTTTCTCAACATTCATACATAAATAAAAAAATAGGTACTTGCAAAAGAACAAATATAATAAAAAATATATTAAATAAGACCAATAGACGTTGGAACCAGCGTTTAATTGTGAAGTCAAATGATGAAGAAGTGGGTTAAATAAAACTCAAAATTAAAAAATGATTTGTATTACTATCCCTTAAACAAAATCAACTTAGAATAAAAATTTCTAATTTTTACTTGCTTGTCCTGGATTGTTTTTTTGTCCAATAATGAATGCGTACATTCAGATACTTTTTATAATATCAATGATAAATGATCACTTCGAACTCTGATCTATACATCATTTTCTACTTTAAGTTAAAACATTGAAACTGACAAGATTAATAAGCTTATTAATATGTCCTACTGAGTATATTATATTGACAAGAAATGCGAGTATATCTTGACAATGTAATAATTTTACTAATACTTACATTGAATGATCGGCAACTATTTCCAGCAGAAGGAAGAACAGGTGTAACATTTACTTCAGTATTCAGAACCTAAGATTTTTTTTATGATCAATTAAACAGTAAATATCCACCGTCCCTACTGCAATTCCCGACTTGGGTTAGTAATAGAAGTAGTCAAAGCTTCATCAGCCATTGGACAGATTTGCACAATAGATAAGAAACTAAAACAAATTATACAGTAAAAATACATAAATAATTTGTATGCAATTTGTTTGTATCGACACATACATTATGTGTGATAGTATACCTACTGATGTAGAAGGTATATCTATTGTTGGTGGGTTCTGTAAATTATAATGCGCTACTTAAGTAAATCTAACACGAAAAAAATACGCACGACTAGTAAGAAGCATACTTACATTACATATGTAAAGTGTCGATACTGAAAATTCATAAAGATAGGTCATTCGTTGGGTCTTTCTAAAACATCTATTTTCAAAATGTCTTGAACATATTTTAGAGTGCTTAGTGTTGGTTCTCAATCTTGTCGTCCTGTAGATATTATCCACATAATTATGTCGTACGTGGGCTTCTTTGGGAAATCTAAAAAAAGATTTACAATCAATTATAAAAACTATATAAAAATTAAGTTATTTAATTATTCTAGTCTTTATTGATATCTTGAATATTATTATTTATCACAATGAAAAAAATTATACACGAATTAAACTTTCTACTCATTCCCAAATTCCAGGGAAAGTTTCCACTTTTGGGCTGGTATCCCTAGAGAATATATAACCCAGCCAAACAGAAAAGTAACTATACCAATAGCAAATTCACATGTTTTTATGATAACAATAAGTTTATGGTAAATATTTCACAGTTTTATCGAATTCTTTGGTGTGAAGTTGTATTTTGACAGTAAAAATGGAGCAAATAATACGACATTATTCTAACGATAAAATTTTTTAACTGTCACAACGGCATACTACATTTGGTAGTGTTATACAACAAAACGTGATTTTTTAGAAAACTTATATTACTGAAATTAACTGTTTATTTGTATTGATTTGAGAATTGTCGGGCAACCAGATTCTAAGGGGATGCATTACTAACTGAAAACAAGCTATCCTAAGGTTTGAAGTGATACTTACTTGTGAAAAGTTATATTTTCCTGTTTACGCTCACTGCGGCTTTTGCAGCCAATTATACAACACTGCACCATGTTTATTGTTCACTACAGTCACTACGGTATGTTTAGGGCACGGAATATCGCTATGTAACTAGTTTAAACTAGGAAAAAAACGACTTCTTTCCACTACCGACACGATATAGGTTAGGCAAATTCAAATAGGTCAAACAATAAAAAGCTGTACGGTGACAGAGACAAAAAAATAATATTGCTTTCTTAATTCTTAATTCTTTATTGTACAAATAAAAAACAATACAATAATATAAAATACAATTTTAAATTTATGTACAAAGGCGAGCTTAACCACTAAAATGGGTTTTCTTCCAGCAAACCTTAGAGTGCTAGAGGAAAAAGATACTTTTGAGGGTAAATGGAAATGTACAATAAATTGATAATTATACAGAAGAAAATAAACTACCTATGACTACTTACATATAATATCATGCCTATTCTAAAGTGATTGTATACTAATGTATACAATTATATAGACCTACATAAACGGTACATACTATTAAATATAAAATCATACACAGATATTTAATACAATATACATAAAAATAATATATATATATATATATTTTTATAGATAAATACATAAACATACATATATTATTACAGTTGAGAGTGAAAATGCTCTTTTATTCTTCTTTTGAAGATGTCTAAAGAAGGACTATCTCGAATAGAATGAGGCAAACGATTCCACAATCGAACAGCGTTTATGGTAAAAGAACCATCGTAACAACTGGAAAAGTGAAGAGGAGTGCGAAGTAAGAGAGAGGAAGAAGATCGTCCAGGTTTATCGCGAGGAACCAAGTACTCAAAGCGTTCACGCAGGTATGGAGGGGCTTTGGGGCTATGAAGTATAGAGTAGAGAAGGGAGAGAACATGGCTATCACGACGCAGACGAATAGGTAGCCACTTCAACCGCTGACGAAACTCGGTAACATGATCATACTTGCGGAGACCGAATATGAAACGGATACCTAAGTACCTTTCTCTGTCGTTTCTTCTGATATTGTATATGGCCATCTCTTTTTAAAGTACTATGGTTACCATGGTTACGAGCCATGCCAAATCCAGTACTATCCTTCATCCAAGTCTTAACGTCATACCTAAAGAAGACTCAGCAGTGATTTAATTAAAACCTCTGGCAACACAAAACCTTCACAACAGAACAAGTAATAAAAATTCACGTATTGCACAATCATTCTGTGTAGTTTATAAGTTATACGTTTCATGGTATAACCGCAATCACCTGATGTGTCAGTGACGAGTCCATTAATTAATATTCTAGCTTCATTGTTTAGTATTATTTCATACTTTTGATGTGGTTTAAAACCTTATTTTCCTTTACCTATATAATTGTCAACATAATTATATTATTTATGGTCTTACCAAATGTGTCTTGAAGTCTGAAGGATAAAGATCAATATTTTTGAGGTTCTTTTAATGTTTAGGGAGTTAAAAGGACTTATTACAACATGCTGAATTCCTTTTTTAATATAAGATTTGAGACTAAACATGGTTATCTTCTTACAAAATATTAAATATTACGGGATATTTACCAAAAGAGCTTTTAATCGTGAACAAGCGGATTGTAACAGCTGCGAAATATCAGAAAACTCGCTACAAAAAAATGCATGTACTAAGAAATAGTTGAAAAATTATAGGACCTGGATTTGAACCTGCGACCTTTTGCACACCAGACAGTCGCTTTAATCGGCCAGCTACGGTCGCCTCTGGCAGGATCCTAAATTTCTCAACTGTAGCTAAATGCTTTAAAAATAATAAATAATAAACAAACTACATGGTCAATATCCCGAAAAATTTAATATTTTCTGTTTAGTTTGATGTCTTTTGGACAGTTAACTACAGACATAAACTACAAGTGCTCGAAGCTGAAGACTTCATTTTCAGTTACCTTTCTGCAGACTGACCGCATCAAGTTCGCTTAACCTTGCAGATTCACAAAGAGTCTGCCAAAACTTGTTTATATTGCACCATAATAAAATAACCCCATGGACTTTTATGCACTTTGTTTTAATTTAAAATCTCAACGACTTGCTCCCATGTCGGTTTCTTTGTATTATTATATGGATCGCGGTATAAAGGAGTCCAATCCGAAGATTGAATAAAAACTGGTCTAAATACTAAATAATGTTAATGGTTCCGTAGTAGCCCGTTTGGTAATTAAAAAAATTGGCAACTGAGTAATTATTGTTTTATTGAATCTGCTAATTTCTGGAAGTCTTAGTCCGACAAAAAGCACTTACCCATTTAATGACCAATAGTTTTCATCTGCGGTTCCGGCCACGTGGTACATTAATCGGCCAAATTTCCTTATGTAGTCAGCTGCCTGCTCATAAAATTTAATCGAAAGCGGTTTAGCCGTTTAGGATAGCCGATACAGACAGACAGACAGACAAAAAATTTAAAAACTGTATTTTAGGCATAGGAATCGTGCAAATAACTATATCAATTACAAAAAAAAATATATTTTGACTTTGAAAACAGACACTTCAGTTTTATTTATTTGTATTGAAAAATACGACCTATTGATTAATATTTTGTAAGGAATTAAAAACGATCAACTTGGTTTTGCTTTTAACGTTTTACATACCAAATCATTGCCAAAAACTTCACACAAGATCTATCCCCAAAATACCAGACAGACAGTTATACCAACAAAAAATGACCTTACATAAGAAGTATTGTCAAAACCGGATGGGCTCGAACCCAGACCATAGTTCTAGGAACACTCCCAGACATTGGGGTAGGTCACCGGGACTTTGCGGGCACCTTGCAGGTTATTGAACTAACAAAGACCTTCAGCGACCCCTGTAATAGGAGCTTTTTATTCAACGGGATATTTGGGAGTTTTAGAATTTCTTTGTATACACACATGTGTGTGTAATATCATGTAAGAATATGATGCTTTGTGTGTGTGTGCGTTTTTGCAAGGATTAGTTCAATGTGTGCGATATGTGAGTTGTTTCGGACTGCAATCTTAAAGCTCAAGGTTTAAATTGAATTTGGATCTATTTAGTAAGGTTACATAAATAAAACTATCTTAAGTAAAAAAAAATAAAATAAAAAAACTAATAAAAAAATAAAAAAAACTAATTAAAAAAAAAAGAATACTAATTTTTTTCAAAGAAAAAGGAACCGCCTTCAAAAACTCAAAAGTAAAAAATAAAATATTCGCTTAACTTTGCTTACCTTTATATTAATTTGTTTAAAACAATAAACCCAAATAATTATGTATAATACCAATTAATTATATTTTTTTGAAGTCGGCGCCAAATCACATAATTGCTGATAAGTTTACGAATGCATTCGATAGATGGCGTTGTACATCTTTTCTGAATCGCGATATGGTTTCGTTACGAGCTTAAATATAAATACCGTGCTCTTGCCTCCACTTTTAACGTAATATGCAGCGCCCTCTAGAGCATTACAAATATTCAATAGCATATTATTGTCCTACAAAGCTAGTAATAAAGTTTCTTATTGGACGAGTTGGATGTGCTGACCAGACTAGACGATAGTCATTCATTACTCTTACGTGAAAGTTTACTGAACGCAGATTTGATTGGATGAGTTTTACCTCGTTATTTAATCATCTTTAGATCCTGTCAGGATCTAAAGATCGGTCAGGAACTCAGGATCATCCTGAGTTTCCATTAATTTTTGCAATTAGGTAAAGAAGGTTTGATAAATTACCTTATTGTCAGCATATTTTTTAGTTTTAATTAGTATTTGTTTTGTGAGTTTTTCAATCACTAGTTAAATAAGGCTTTGATAAATTACTTCCAGCATTTATAATTTTAATTGGTATTTGATTTTGTGATTTTTTCAACAATTATTTCGGTAAATACGGTTTTAATTGTTATTTGATTTATGATTTTTTCAACAATTATTTCGGTAAATACGGTTTTAATTGGTATCAAAATGGAAAAAATCACAAAATCAAATATGATTTTGTGATTTTTTCAACAATTATTTCGGTAAATACGGTTTTAATTGGTATTTGATTTTGTAATTTGGCGCCGACTTTAAAAAAAATATAATTAATTGGTATTACATAATTATTTGGGTTTATTGTTTTAAACAAATTAATATAAAGGTAAGCAAAGTTAAGCGAATATTTTATTTTTTACTTTTGAGTTTTTGAAGGCGGTTCCTTTTTCTTTGAAAAAAATTAGTATTCTTTTTTTTTAATTAGCTTTTTTAATTTTTTTTATTAGTTTTTTTATTTTATTTTTTTATTTCAAGCTTTTTAGTGTCTTAGTTTTTTAGATTTAACGATGGGGTTAGAAAGAAATACTAAGGCATCATTACGCATGAAACACAATAGAAACAATCAAAATATAGCCCAAAGAATACGACGGCGCCTCCAATACTTAGGATCTTTTATCAAATCCTTATATATTATCAAAAAATTCTTTCTGAGATCTTCATGATCATAAGCTATCACTACGATAATAACAAATATGCTGAAACGTAAGCCCCGTCCAAACCTAAGCAGAGCTTTCGGTAGGTACTTTAAGGGAAGGTAAGTAGGCTGTCTCTGCTTACCCTTCAAAGCATACACAGGCATGATGTTATGTTATGTAGTGGTGAAAACAATACATAGATACACGATTGCACAAAACGTGGTTCATTAGCTATTCGTTTTTGAAGAGTTCCGTTGCCTGTCTCCAAAGATCTTCATCAGATTCTGATAAATTATATACTAAAACCTTTTTTAAAACACAAGGATTAAAATACCGAAAACTGCATTCAAATCGGATCAGTAGTTTCCGAGAAAATCGCGAACATAAAAAGGTGACATACATACATACATACGGATCGAATACAGAACCTCTTTTTTTTTTTGAAGTCGGTTAAAAATTCAGTTACTTACTCTGTAATACTAATATTTTTACTACTTTATTTTTATTAAATGCTTGTTAAAATTATCAAAATGTATTTTTAGCTGTTAATAAAATTTAATTCGGATAAAATTCTCTCTGGAGCCTTAACCACCGGCAGCTTGGTCCCTGCATTTGATGTCGGTAGGACTCTATTTCTTATATTAATTTGATAAATCTGATTTTTTAATTAAATTTTTTTATCAAACAATTTTAAATTTGAAATCTGCTTTAAATGTTTTTTACTAACAATTTATTATATCAATAAATGTTCAAAGCAAATAGATAAGAAGAGATTATAATTATAATTGCATAACTAATTAACATAAGGAAGGCAAATCAACAAAAAAAGGTTTTACGTGGAAATTATATAACATTATTTTAAAGTCACATCCTGTTAAGAGACGCTTAAACTTATAGTCACTAGATAACGGATAATACTACATACATAGATACGTATACATACTACATATACTCAGGTACTCTAAATACTGAGCTTCCGCCCGCAGCCTCCGCGGTACAGTACGGTGTAGTCAAATGTCAAATTCACAAATAACTATTTGTGAATTACATTTTGTAGCTCGATTTTTGTCCCTCTGATTTGGTACAAAGTATAGTATTTATAATGATGATTTAGGCATTTAGCTATAAATGTGTGCCAATTTCATAAAAATCAATCAAGCAGCTTTTGCGTGAACGCGAAACAGACAACCACACATCCTTACAAACTTCTTTGTGCGAATGTGTTTATTTCGTCAAATAAACTTCTGAAATCTTCGAAATCGGTTTTCGAGATAAATCTTAACAATAAAAAGATGTTAAAATTGTATAAAAGCAAACCTTAAATATACTCTATCATAAGATAAGTCTATCAAACGCGCACGAAACCTCCATGTCCCAAAAACTAATTTTAATTACCTATATCTATTTGATGTTGCGATCTTCTTCTTCGTCGTGTCGATGGCTGAGTCAAATTTGATTGATCCAATAAGGGGTCACTGTTATAGCGCTCTCGTCGGCGTTAATGAGCGCCTCTCTTGTGCAGGTGGTAGGGCATTTTGGACAGTCAGTAAGGTGGTCAAGGTTTTGACTTGCCATCGTGGTGAAAGGATTAGCCAATTCGCTTTTAAGATCCCAGGGTGCGCCGGACGTAGGGAATTGTTGTGTACGTCACTCGGGGAGGCTCCTTTCATGCACCCTGATGTTGCGATAGCCGAACGGGAGACCGTAGAACTGCTAAGTCAAGGTCTCGGGATCGAACCCACAGCAGGCACATCTGTCAATAAATCGTTAAGATTCGTCTTTTCGAAGATATGTGTGTATATTTCATATAAATTTTCGATTGCATGCCTGAGAGTGCCTAAAAAGTGGCCAAGGATGTGTGAAGTCCACCATTCCGCACTTGGCCAGCGTGTTGGACTACGGCCGAAACCTTTCCATCATGAGAAGGGGCCCGAGCCCAGCAGTGGGACATACGAGTATATTAGATACAGGGTTGCTATTATTATATCTATTTGATGAACCTATATCCATTCTGAATCATTAAGCTGGTTTTATAACAGCGTGGCTAGGCGTGGTAGGCATGGAGTGAATTGAAATACGCTGAATATTTTAAATCACGCCGTATTCCAGCTGACGAAGTTAAGCGTCTTATTCGCGCGCATTCTTAGTGCAAAAAAGTTCAGTATCGTACGAAGAAATTTTTAAATTCTCGCCAATCCCAGCCACACTAGTCCTTTTACACCCAAGATTGGCAGGGCGAGGATAACATTTTTGCCATACAAATTACAACTCTACTAAGCAGGAATTGAAATTTAATTAATAAAATAAAATATATAAATAAAATAGAGTACGCTTGCCTTGCACCGGTATAAAACCACCTTTATTCTTGAAACCATGAAACGTTTATCTAACTGTATAATTCAATGTAAAGTGCACCTATATAAACAATTGCATAATTGTTAAGATCTACAACGAGTTATGTTGCTGACCTTATTACACGCGTGAGGAAGAGGACACAGTGGTGGAAGACAGCCGTGCAATTTGTTATCGCAGTAAGCGTTTACTGCGTTTATGAGTTGATTAGATATTTTAGAGGATGAGATAAAATCTATAACAATGAAAAGCGCGTTCAAGTAAAATCTAACGGGTATTAACGCGATCATGCATTATTAACCTTTTAGGCTTGACGTTTCGATGATCTCGTTAGATTTTACTTAATCATGAAACGCTAAGTTTCAAAGTAAAAGAAAAGCGCGTTCGTTTGTATCTCTATTAGAAAGGCAGCAAACTTCTTTTTTAAAAAAATGTAAGGATCCTAAAACAAAATGGCAACTTTGATTGTTGCGTTTAAATAATTAAATATTTTGGATTTTTTACATTAGATAGAACGCCAGAAGCAATTACGCTATCCAATAGTGTAATTGCTTCTGGCGCTTCCAATGACAAGGCCAAATACACACGTTCACTCACTCAAGCACACCGACCAGTCTCAGAACAAATATTTGCGAATGTGGGGATCGAACCCACAACACCAGTGCAGTGGAGAGCGGCGAGGCGACCGCTTAAGCCACTACACCACACGTGCGTTATGAATTGTGTGGCGCCACACTAAAGACATATTTAAAAACAGAGGTTTTGTTCTTTAAAACTGCTAGATAAGAAGTGTGTAGCTCAAGCATTTGTAGGTAATGTATCATTGAGATTCGATTTTGAGTGTAACGGCCTCCAAGACAGCAGGCATTCGTCTCTTATACATTTATTTTTATTTTTTTACTTATTATTATTATACAATTTTTACAAATTTTCATTTTATTACTCACAGTGTAAATTCAAACGCAACAAAATGTAAAATCATTATAAATATAAAACACAATATAGATTAATATTCAATAGGTATGAGTTAATAATAAAATTAACCTCACTAAAATGTATTAATAAGTACGTATAATTATATTTTACAAGAATAATAATTATATGAAGATAGATAATATTATTATAATGACACATAATTCCATTTTGATATAATTATTCTAATAAAGTCAAATATGTTTTAATATTTTTTTTTTATATATATTAAACGGCGCCCGCTTTAAGAATAACTCCTTTGTCGCGGGGGTGTTTACACACACAAAGCACACAACACCAGTGCAGTGGAGAGCGGCGAGGCAAGCGCTTAAACCACTACACCACACGTGCAGACAAAATATCGAGATAGGTCGCTACAACAAATATGCATGGTAAATATCCCGTGCTATCTAATATTTATTATTAGTAAGAAAACAAACATGTTAAGTCTCAAGAACAACAGAACTTATACTAACTTTTACTGGTGGTAGAGCTCTTGTGAATGAGCTCGAGGGTGGCAGCACCACCGTCTCACCTTTAACCTGTCGCCTAATAGTAGTGCTTCCATTACTGTGTTCCGGTTTGGTGGTGAGACCAGGCCCTAAAATTACTGGCACATGAGACATAGCACCGTAGTCCTCAGCTGCAGCGACGCATCTATAATCTGCTTTTGTGGATTGTTGATGTCCATGGGCTGTACTCCACTTACCATCAGGTGAACTACACGTTCGTTCGCTGTAAGCGTAGTATAATAAAAAAAAATAAAAAATTAAACATAGTTAAAATTGAACACAAGCGGAAATTAGCCCGTCTTTACAAGCGAGCGGAAAACTACTCGCTCCACTTGTCACCACATGCCTGCCTTAATCCGTCTAGACTTGTTTCCAGGAAGGGTACGAGCAGTCGGGCGGAGGCAAAATGAATCACAATGGCGTTACGTCACCCTGTTATTGTGCGTTTTGAAGGGCTTTGAGTGCCCTTTGAGTTTGGTTTGAGTCACGTGATGTAGTTAGTAGGAAATTAATTAGTTTGTGGAGAAAGAGTATCGTAACGCCCCGTACTGGGTTCTCTCTGTTCCTGGCCTGTACGAGCCAATACTGCTCGAACAGCGAAACATACTATAAACAATAACAATAAAAGATATTCGAGTTGGCAATGTAACGGAAAATGACTAACAAATGATGACAGTAAAGACAGTAGGTTAACTGCATAGAAATTGGCCGCTGCCGGTTTGAATGTGTGCGTGCGCCCCGTTTGCCTTGTACGCATGCACTCACACGTGTAATCTCAGGGGAATCTAGAGGGTTGGCTGCACGTTACAGGCACGGCATGCTCAATCGCATTAAATTTTGTTTGCATTAGATTGTAAAGTGACAACATGACGCTTCAACGAGAGTAGGTAACTAAAAAAAATAATTATTAAATAGATACAAGATTCAAGATTGGAATCATTTATTTTTATAGGCCCCAGGGGGCTTGAAAACGTCAAAACATTACAAAAATATTATAATAATAAATAAAATAAAAATTAAGTTATACCAATTACAATGAGTTATATATATTAGGTATAACCGAGGCTTAGATTAATTTAAATCAAACTATTTAGAATTAGATTAAAATCAATCGAAGTACCAGCTCGTATGGGTATTACATTATAGGAAGAGCTAGTAAGAAACACATCCTACTATTCTTTACTATGTTCTTACGATACGGGATCATTGTAAATCTGTGTGTTTTTTAAAGAACCTAACAATAGAAATAATCTGTCTCACAAGGGATTTCTCATACAGAAACCACACCTAGAATAAAAAGAAAAATTGTACACCTAGAAAAAAAATATCAGTGCCAGAATGGATCCTGCAAAACCAACCCAATGTTAAATGTAACCGCCTGAAGCGGGTCGAATTAAAGGAGCAACTACGTCATACGGACATCAAACCTGAAACAACACCACAATGCCATGAGACAAGAGATTAACAACATGAAATCATGCCAAACCAATTTTTCCAGGAAGTGAAGTCCAAAACAGTAGTGAGTCATGGATTTTGATATCACAATTCAGCAGTCATATATGACTCATAGCTTTACTGTGTTTACTGGATTCCCATGGGATAAGTAGGTTTTCTTTATTATTTCACCCCTTAGGCTTAAAAGATGACAAGGGTTAGAAATACTATGGTCATAATGCTACATAACTTTGAAAACCGTATGAAAATGTTTTTCGAAAATGTGACAAGCATAGTTGTTAACAAAACCTAGCAATGTTAGGACTATATTACCTAGGAGAGTGGCAGAGATGTATAACTTCCATATCATCTGTTATGTGGAGGTCGCACATAGGTATATATGTGTGTATGTATATAATGTATACATTATACTTCTAACGTATGTACAGTATATTATATGTAACTATCTAACTACCCGTTAAATCCGTTATAAAATTATTTTTAGTGCACCAAAAAAACTACCTATTTATAATTTCATAAGCTCTCTTGTCCATCCAAAGGCTGTCTGTAAGAAATTGCTTTTATAGCGATAAGGTCGCCCATTGTACTATCTAAAACATGTGATTTATGAAACTGACTTTCGAATTTGTGTACAATCTTCTTCTTTGCGTGTCAATGGAAAAACACATGGAAATGCATGGATATTTAAATTTTGTTTGACCAAAACTTTGCCACAAGAACGGCATTATCGGTGGCGCTCCACAGGTCGTCTATGGTACAGGTGGTTGGACATAAGGTGCATGTAAGAAGGTGGGCCATCGTTTGGGTACAATAAAGAGCACTCTTACCTTAACGACATTAATGTCGTGCTGTCGTCGTGCTCTGTCTACCGCCGGCGTGCCTGCCGTGCTCGAACCAAACGGCTTGTCACGGGATGATGGGAAGAGACCGGATGGTATGTCGTTACTGCCTTGGAAGATGGGTAGGCCCTTGGTGTGGGACGCTACCTGCGTCGACACCCTCGCGCCATCACATCTTCCAAATACAGCGGCCTGCGCCGGCACTGCTGCTGCCTCTGCAGAAACCCTCAAGCGGCGCAAGTATAGTAATCTTGTTGGAGATTACATATTTGAGCCGTTTGGGGTCGAGACGCTAGGGTCATGGGGCCCGAGTGCCCATTCTCTTTTTAAAGAGATATCAAAAAGACTGATCGACACCTCACGTGATCAGAAGGCTGGTTTTTACTTTTCTCAAAGGTTGAGCATTGCTATTCAACGCGGCAATGCCGCCAGCCTTCTGGGCACGTCACCCGCATTTGACATAGATGCGGAAGTATTACCTAACCCTTTTCTCTTTCAGCTGTAAATAGTTAGGTATGATTTTGTTCTTTTTATAATTTAATTTTAATGCCTGTAAAATATTTTATTTCTTATTTAATAAATAAATACCATTACTTATTTAATATAAGTATAATAAAGAGTTATATATCTATCTATCTATAGGTGAGCCTATCGACATCCACCGGCACAATTCCAACTCCTTGCTGCTATTGTGTTTTCCTGTCGGCATGTTCCCAAATAACACTTTAACTGACCAGGGAATTGAAACCCAGACCGCGCGGTAAGAGGCTTCTACGCTAATCACTAGACAATTGGGGCAGTGCCTTACCTAACCTTACATAATGTCACGCCTATATTAATTAGAAGAGTGTGGCAGAGATGTTAATCACCTACGTTTATCAGTTATGTGTAGGTCGTCGTCCATAAGTGGTGTCCACAATTCTAAGTCCGTGTTATTAAGAATTTCCAGACAGAAAAAGCCCAAACAACACTTTTGCCCAACACAAACTATCAAATCAAATCATTTATTTCCATAGGCCCCAAGGGGGCGCTTGAGCTCGTCAAAACAAACATCAAAATACAAAAATATTAAATGAAAATATATTATTATACTGTTAGACTAAAGAGTAAGTAACTAATAAATCTAACTTCTAATTGATTATTTTAATAGCATTTAGCTATGCTTATTATACTAAGAAACAGTTGAAAAAGATATGGGACCGGCAGGATTTGAACCTGCGACCTTACTGCACACCGGGCAGCCGCTTTACTCAACTTACTTAAGATAGAAACAAATGGATAAACGTGACGTCACGAAATGACGTATCATACAGTTGAAAAATTTAGGGTTCTGCTGGATGGCTAAAGTGGCTGCCCGGTGTGCAGTAAGGTTGCAGGTTCAAATCCTGCCAGTCCCATATCTTTTTCAACTGTTTCTTAGTATAATTAATCTAAATTAAATTCTCCGTCAGTATCGAAATATTAAACGTACGTAATATTCTTAAAATAGCGATGGCCTAATACAACTAATTGAGCAAAACATACCATTAATTAATGTATAGGTAATTGAAATTAGTTGTTATTTGTTATCAAAACTTTAGGTATATTGTTATGTAACATTATTTTATTACATTAATTGGAACCTGTAGTAAACAGGTATTAACTCTAATTGGAATTTTGATATAAATATACTGAATACATAGTTGTTTGTCATTTAATACGATCAATTTATATTCTGAATCTAAAATTAACCTTTTTTTAAAATCGTTATTACTTTATTGTATTGATAATGCAAGCAAACTATAGTCAATCTGGTGGTAGTAGTAACCGTTGGCGTTGTTAATGAACTAGTGGCGTCGATTTGTTCTTTTTTTCTTTATTTATATTGTAAGGAACCTTTTACCCATGGGCATGGCAACTAAAGTATTTTAGGAATTAATTCTCTGATACAAGAACGATTTCCAATGGAAGATCGCGAACTCTATTTTTTTTTTAAATCGCGATATAAAGTTGATCCTTCATTTACCTTTATACGTTTTCAAAAGTTTGTTCGTAAATTATAAGGAGAGTATGTGTTATATTAAAGAAACACAACCGTAAATATTAAAACTAGTACGAAATTTCGCGGCTACACTAGCTTTTTTTTTAATTTTGATCCAAAAGCTGATTAAGGTATTTTTGAGCAAAAATTTTAATTATAGAAATTTAAATATTTGTTAGGCTATAAGTGACTTAGGGGACTAAAACAATAACTAAAGATAGATACTATACTACCTTTTAGTCAATTCAATTTAGCAAAAGCTGTATAAAAACAGCCAGTATATTAAAAAAAACTGCCTTGTCATCAACATGACATAACATCAAACTTTTATTTATTACTTTGTAGATTGTAGATCATAATTATATTACAAGCGCATTATGTTTTTTAAACCCTACTTTTGTCGTCTCCTAATTTTCAATTACAAAATACAAAAGTATTTTTCCTTTAATAAAATGTTAATGGCTGCAATATTATATACAACAAACAAATACATTTTTAGTTAGAATTCTAGTATGACTTTACTTCAGTGGTTTTAAAACCTAGTTTACCCAAATAAAGGAATATTTTGATGCAAGAGGAAAATTCTTATATTATGTGAATTATGTTCCTTAATTCCAACAAATTGTAACCGCAAATAAGTAGGTTACTGTTATTCTTATTCTTCAATTCGTAAAACATAGGTATTGAATCACTTTTCAGACTTACGTAGACATATTACATGAAAATTAATGAATTTATACATAACTTACAGTCATGAAACATAAAGATGAACATGTAAATTATGTTGTTAAGGAATATATACTACGACTAACTGTTTTATTTATTTATTTAACACTTTATTGTACACAAAAGATTACACATAAATAAACAAATTAAAGTAAGAGTATACAAAAGGCGAGCAAACCTAAAGCAATAGAGGAGACGATGATGCCATAGAGGTCAAGATAAGTGTACAACTTAAGTAGAAAATACAAAAGATAAATATAAATATAACTACATCCGTATTACCATCGTAGCACTTATATATAAATTACATAAACGTAACATATACATACATAATACGATTCATGAACAATTTAAATCATAAATATCTATATATATATACGAATACCTACATATATAATCATTAAAGAATAATAATAATAATACATGAAGAAAAAATAATAAAATTAAAGTATAAATATCATGTCAAATTGGTTTGACTTATCAAAGAATGAAAGTGCTCTTTTACTTTTATCTTAAACACATTTATAGATAGACTATCGCGTTTTCTATGAGGAAGACTATTCCATAACCGCACTGCTTGAATGGAGAAGGATCCGTCATAACAGCTAGAATAGTTTAATGGAGTGCGAAGAAGAAGAGAAGAGGAAGAAAGAAGCTGTTGCTCGCGGCTCCGCCCGCGTTGTATTAAGACCTTCTCCTAGCAGTTTAGAAAAAGCCTACGTCCTATTTGTTTATGTCATCACTATAGACACAAGTTTTTATTTTAGTATTTATTTATCTGCCTTAAGCATAGACAATATAGATTACAAGACTTCCATTGCGCTTACTATCATGGCGGGTATCTAAGAGTAGTAGCCTCTCTGTAACATTTTTTATGTGTAGTGTACCTGATGCTTTACCTGTGTTGTACCATCTTTAATTCTATTCTATCATCATCATCATCATCATTTCAGCCCAACGACGTCCACTGTTGGACACAGGCCTCACCTAATTGCCACCACAACGCGCGGTTTTGGGTCGCCTGAAGCCAACGGCTCCCCACGATCTTAACCAGATCATCCATCCATCTGGCTCGGGGACGACCCACGCTGCGCCTGCCGGTTCGTGGCCGCCACTCCTATCGTCCTATTCTAAGACCTATTGAAAACACAAAAAACATAAGAACCGGTCGAGCCGTTTTGGAGGTGTTCGATAACTAACACTGTGATATGAGATTTTTATATAGGTACTGGGATATAGTTCTCTAACAACAATTGTTGTGACTACGATAAGGTTCATGTTACGCCTAATCATAGTAAAAACCCTTATTATTAAGACTTTTAACACTTAATACATTAAAACTAGTATAAAGTTTCGTGGCTAAATCAACTACTTTTTTAAAATTTATATTTCAGTTCAAACCTACATAGGGTTTCTTTTTCGCAAAAAACTTGAAAATTTAAAAAAAAAAACTGGTGAGGGGAAAGGGAAAATAGCCGTGAATATGTTAGACGCGTTACACATGTTCAAACCAGCCTGTGTTCTTGAGACTTGGCTAAGATTAGAGCGCACTTAGACTTAGATATGGCTTAGCTCAGACGCTACTTGAACTAAGCACTGCTTTGCTCTTTTTGTCACAAAAGTTTAAGTTAAGTGACAGTGCGTTCTATACAGGGTGTGAATTATATCATGACGAAGCTGTTTACTCGTTTTTTCCCAGAAAACAAATATATTTTTGTGATTTCGCCGATTATGGAAGGGTAAACGTTACCTTAGACTCTTCTATATAATTACCCATTTGCAGATTTTTCCAATCAAGAATTTTCACACCTGATCTTCAAAATTATATTTCTTATCACTGAAAAGTGGTTTTGCCAGCTTATTCCCATAGATTTGTGATTTTTCATGACATATTTCTTTTTTTACAAGACCAATTTTATTAATGTTTGGAAATTTTCCGTGATTTTTTTTCACACGACTCAGCATTATGTACTGAATCCGTTACGATGTCATTTATACCTTGTATATCTCAGCCTGAGTTAGAAATGCGGCTCTGTCTCATTAACTTAGCATACTTATGACAAAATAAAAGACCTAACTAAGTCATTGCGTCTCAAACGACTCGCTGAAGACAATAAGATAATTTCGATATGTCTGTGATTCAATACTGACGCATTATACTTTTGTTTGTTTGTTTGCATGTCTGCGTGTGCGCATGTAGGGTATTATTACTTTGTATGCTGTCTGGAGTCTGCGACACTCATAAGATAAACATTTGGTTGTGTCTTGCGTCGCACTCTTAGAATAACACTTGGTATTCCTTTTCTCCTGTCATGAATTAACGGCAGTTTTAAAAGTAAATATTTTCTTTTCTGTCTCACTTGCCGAGTTCGCGGGTTCGATTCCCGCTTAAACCAAATCTTTGTGTGCATAAACATAGGAGTTTGTCTTAGTTTGGGTGTGTCTATGTATATTAAGTACGTATTTAAAAAAGAAAAGTATATATTATGTATTAGTATCGGTTATTCTAGTACCCATAATACAAGCTCTGCTTAGTTTAGGACTAGATGGCGTTGTATGAGATATTTATTCATTTTATGTACCTTTTTATGTGACGTATCTATTTAACCAGACGACGCAACCTTTCGAACATTCTCGAAAAAGCCTAAGTGTAGACATATTCATACATAAAGACCGACGGTACGATTCCTGCGCCAGTAATTTTCAATGTCATTATAATGAATTCATCACTTTTCGGTAGTAAACACAGACATCCTCACTACTTTCCGTAATCATCAATCTAGTAGCTAGCTAGGTGGCGTGCATCGGAAGTTAGCAATGATAACGGTTATCTTTGTTCGAGTCGTCGCGTAAACTTGATCCTTTATAGTCATGGTGTGCTTGTGTGAGTTAATGTGTGTATTTGGCCTTGTCATTGGGATCATTGAATAGTGTAATTGCTTCTGGCGTTCTATCTAATGGTAAAAAATCTAATAGTCGGCATTTAAATTTCTGGGATTGGTTTTCCACCAGATTTTCACGTACATACATAACAACATAAATTGATTTTCCTTAGATTACTAAACTACCACACTTTCTCTTTCCTATCTGTCCATCCAAAGGTTGCATGAAAGGAGTCTCCCCGAGTGACGTACACAACGATTCCCTACGTCCGGCGCACCCTGGGCAATTCGCGAGTTCTCCAAAGCGAATTGGCTAATCCTTTCACCACGATGGCAAGTCTAAATAAAATTTGACTTAGCCATCGACACGACGAAGAAGACGAATCCAAAGGTTGCCTGGAAGAGATCGCTTTAAGCGATAAGGCTGCCCTTTGCATATTGTTGTTGTCTTTAATGCGTTGTCTTTGTATTTTTATGAACACTAACATACAAACCTAGAATCTCGCCTTATCCCACAGGGGTAGGCAGACGATGCAACACCATGAGCCACGCTCTTCTTTCGCTTTCTCAACATTCATACATCTCGTCATACATGCTCGCCGGTTTCGTGTACTACTTGTCCTTTTTGAAGTATGGCACTTGTCTAGTTATTGTGTGTCTTCCGCGGACGTTTTTTTTCGGCTATTTGACAAGATTTTATATACCCTAGCTGCACAGCTGACATAAACTCAATGAGTCAGAGGGTTGGGGCGCCAGACAGCGGGGTGAGGGGCGCAGACTACACCGTATGACTCACTGGATTGCAGGGTGATGTCGCTTACTTGCTAATGCTGACATGTCTTTAATTATGCTTTTTATAGCGGTGCGGGACTGAATTATGGATGTATGCAAAATTTCATGTTATGGCTATGATATTATCAAATTTGTAATAGCGACTGCTTCATTGGTCTAGTTGTTAGCGTATGCGCCACTCATCCAGAGGTCTTGGGTTCGACTCCTGGGTAGGGGAAAATTGTTATTTGATTTTTTTCCGTTAGTAAATTGTTAATAACAGCACGGAGTTGTAATTCGTGCCCGGTGGATGGCAATAGGCTCATCCCAATTTTTTAATTTTTTTTTGGATTGTAAGATATCACAAATATCTTATTTTATTACATAAAGGCTAATGAGTAATTCTATTTTAACCTAAATTAATATGTAAACATAAATCAGAATCTAAGAGCGTCCAATAACACTTTACTTAGTTTTTATTAAGGCGAAGACACTTTGTTCATGTTGTCTTTTGAACTATCACTGTTTTTGTTTGTAATTTTTCACTAAATCACTAACACTAACTAACTCATATGGTTTTGTCCGTTTAAGTCTTTTCACTATGTCCGTATTGCTCATCCCAATTACAAGCGACCTAATTATTACAGACGAATCGTGGTAGATTTTCAGTTATCTAGTACAAGCATTGTTAATCACTCCAAAAAAAAAAAACTTCAATTACAATAATTTTAGACTTATATGGTTTTCTCATAGAAACGCCATTGTCAGAACTGGACCAAATTAAAATGGGACCACACAAGAAGCACCAGCTTTCAAATAAAAAAAGAATAATTAAAATCGCTTTGCACAGTCGAAAGTTATGAGGTAACAAACATAAAAAATAAAAATACACACGAATTGAGAACCTCCTCTTTTTTGAAGTCGGTTAAAAACACATTCCTTTTATGCAAAATAAGATGATAAGATAGATAATTTTATTAGTCACATAATAGATAAACTATATTCGGCGCATATTATATCGATTGACTTATATCCAAAGCGGATATAGTAGCAATATATTTTTATATATTATTACCTAAATATTGGGTGATTCATTATCGTTATCACATACAAATCTACAAGGTGTAAAATAACTTATTATTTTCCATAAGTATTATATTTATGAGTGTTATTTACAGGAGGTCGTAGCTAAGTCAAACTCGCGCGGGCCAAATGATGAAGCAGGTTAAGCTATGCTTACCGCGGTCGGCCCTGGATGGGTTATCTTATTATTACGAGATTTCTTCAGTGCCTCGTAGAGTACATTAAGCCGTCGGTCCCGGTTGCCATTTGATGATCTATGGCAGTCGTTACGGGTAGTCCGAGATCAGAAAGTCTGACAAATAGTCAAAAGAGTATCGTGTTACCTAGTGGCAAAGTCCAGGGTTTGGTCAAAAATGTATTATTTATATTTTCCGGCATTTCTTAGTAGCGGTACGCAATCGAGTTTTATATATCACTCCTCTGTTATAAAATAAAAAAAAAAGTTAAATTTGGATTTTTTTACATTAGATAGAACGCCAGAAGCAATAACACTATCCAATGGTCCCAACGACAAGGCCAAATACACACATTCACTCACACAAGCACACCCAGTCTCAGAACAAATCTTTGCGAAACACAAAGATTTGTCCCATGTGGGGATCGAACCAACAACACCAGTGCAGTGGAGAGCGGCAAGGCGACCGCTTAAACCAGTACACAACACGTGCTATAACCTTTTAGAAAAAAAGAAGGATGACGTTTGCGCGTATCACCGCGAAGTCTCGGGTTCGTTTCCTGGGTCGGGCAGTGAACTTGCCGTCAGGAAATTCACAATAGCACGGAGTTGGAATTGTGCCCGATTGAAGGCGATAGACTCACGCCCTATCCCACGGGATCAAACATAACAGGTGAAATGTAGATGCCACACCTTTATGGGTGAAGTTATGTTATGCTATGATGTTATATTACGTTATATACTGAGGTTCTCAGATGTTCAATTAATTCAATTACCATATACACTGTTAAAAAAACCTATTACTTTAACATTTTTCAAGACAACGGTTCTAAATCGCGTAATTATTATAAAGGTAAATAAATACCTATGTTTGACGTTTCAGTCGGCTCGTGACCACGAATGATGCAAGTCATTCGAAACGTCGAGCTTAGGTATATATTTACCTTTATAATAATTACGCGATTTAGACCCGTTGTCTAATTTTTCAAAAATGTTCTCAAATCGCGAATTTTAAAGACGTCTTCTACTTTAACCTTTACACAAACTAACTCACTAGATATTAATAGGGGTTTGATAGAATCATTCCAAAAGTTTCCACCCGATTTAATGTTCAATGAACCAGTAATACAAACTCTTATTGCTTTTATTGCTCGCGGGTGCATGTTCCCATATATTTTTAGAAATACCTACCTCGCCTGAGCGTTGAACCCGCTGCCCTTGAGCTTCCTTTACTTGGTGATGCGTCAGCGCCGCTTTTTGCGACGGCTACTTTTTTTGCTGGCAATGATTTTTTGTGATTGACGGCCTGTTTGTTTTAGTGAGTACTTCTACGGTAAAATGTTGTTTTTATTGGATTAAAACACAATCTTTTTTGAATTTTCATAATTGAAGGTAAGCTTACAAGTTTGTAATAGTAGATGTATTTTTAAAAGTGGGAACCTTACTACTGTGCTCATGTGGCGTTTTTTTAGGGTTCCGTAGCCGAATGGCAAAAAACGGAACCCTTATAAATTCGTCAAGTCTGTCTGTCTGTCCGTCCGTCCGTATGTCACAGCCACTTTATTCCGAAACTATTAGGACTACATAATTGAAACTAAGTAGGTAGATTTATTCTGATAACCGCTTTACGATTTTTACACAAAAAAAATAAATATTAATATTAGAAGGGGGCTGGGCCATTGAACTGAAACAATTTTATTTTTTTTCATTCTACCTATACGTGTGGGTACCTACCTACCTATACGTCTATAGATAGGTCTTTAAAAATTACATTGAGGTGTCTAGAACCATTTTTTTTTCAATGTCAATCGTTCCAAAGATAGACACTTTCAAAGTGCTAAAATGAGTGTCTAACTTTTAAACCAGAGGAGTGAAAAATCTAAAAAAAATATATATTATATATAGATCTTAATAAAAACTTTCAACCAAAATTGTTTTGAATGAGATACAGTCGGCAGTTTTTGAGATATAGCACTTTTTCAGCAACCGCAAATTATAACTTTGTTATTGATACAAATTCCATAAAACACTATGAAAAACAAAGTTATTTTTGCTGGCTAAAAAAGTTATTTATTCAAGTATTATTTAACATCTTACGAACTGCTAATGATATCTAAAACTAAACAATAATAAATCACTTTTAAGTCCAAATATGTTGTTACGACTAGCTACGGAACCCTATTGCGCGTGGCCCGACACGCACTTGGCCGGTTTTTTATCTGTTTTCTTAACATATTTAATTACTACTAGTAATCGGATATGATTAAAATGGTTTGTTATTTGGGAAATCCAATATTTTTGAATATCGACCACTAATTAAGATAAGCGTGTTCAACTCAACATGATTATTAATACGAAGGGACGATTGGCGTGTTTTCATACTAACGGAAATATGGGTTTAACTTTTACATTAATGAGTTTTTATCACTTTTTGTTAGACAAATCATATCTAAAATACTTAAATGCAATTCTGTTCAGTCAAAATTAAATCATTGATTAAGTTACATAAAAATTAAAAATAATAGTTTTGAAAAATGGGCGCCAAAAACCATGCATTTAAGAGTTTTAGATATGTTTTATCTTTATAAATAGATAAATCCTTGTAATATTAAAGTATATTACTTTTGTATGGAAAACAGCCAACCAATTATTCCCCCTTAAAGTATAGATATTGAGTGCACGGTTGGCGTAGCGGTTAAAGCGGTCGCCTCACCGTTTTTAACTACGCTGGTATTGTGGGTTCGATCTCCACATGGGACAAATCTTTGAGTGATTCGCAAAGATTTGTTCTGACTCTGGGTGTGCTTTGTGTGTGTGAAATTTATGTTTGTGAACACCCCCGCGACACAGGAGTTATTCCTAGTGCGGAGGTGGTCCTTTTAAAAAAACAAAAATAAAACAAGATAACATCGCATTCCAATACTGTATTATTTACCGAATCAGTGATGAATCGATGAATCACAACCTCAAGTATAAGATTTTGATTATTACACCTTTATGAGTTGTATGAGTCAGAAACATTAAGGTCATAAGCCGATTTTTATTCTTCTTATATAATAATACAAAGTGTAATGAACTGGGTGAATGCCGCGATAAGTATACTTGGTATAATGATGAATGTGTCATTAAAACCTCGGCTTTATGGTTCCGCTTCTTTGGGTACAGTGAATGAATAATATACGACGCTCTGGTGGTTATCTGTCCATGTAATTTTGTATTTAATATTGTCATAAAATTAATCTTGTGAGCGTTTTGGATGCAACATCTGTTAGCTTGTAAGATGGAATTAATAAATAAATAAATAAATAAATAAATAAATGTGTCATAGTTGCATTCCTATACATTTAATATGATATTTACATAAATTTACGCTTATATTTCCCAGAAAGGGGTATAACATTCATTTTGCAACTGTTATTTTGGGTGCCATGTGGTTTTAATGCCATTGTACGCTGCTATTTTGAATTTCCTAGCGTACAATTACAAATATGATTCCCCCAACTTAAAAACCTTTTTTTTTATACTACGCTCACAGCGAACGAACGTGTAGTCCACCTGATGGTAAGTGGACTACAGCCCATGGACACCAACAATCCACAAAAGCAGATTGTAGATGCGTCGCTGCAGCTGAGGACTACGGTGTTATGCCTCATGTGCCAGTAATTTCAGGGCCTGATCTCATCACCAAACCGGAACACAGTAATGGAAGCACTACTATTTGGCGGCAGGTTAAAGGTGAGACGGTGGTGCTGTCGCCCTCGAGCTCATTCACAAGAGCTCTACCACCAGATCTAACCTGAGACCATTGAGGAGAACATTAGTACATTGAAACTTTAATCCTTAATCTGTACAAAACGCTTAGTTCATTCACAGAGTATCGAACAGAGGCTAACCTTTTAAAGAACGTCTAAGATATTTACCTATTTTGCTAGGGTTGGCACTTGGCAGTGTTGGCACAACAGGACAAACCATGTGACTAGTACAATTACTACACTGGCGGCATAGTGGTGTTTTAACGACGCGGCGGTTTTTTTTATTGTATTACCTGTACATAATCATAATAAATCAATCGCTAATAATAAGGGTAGATAGGTATTTTTTACATATTTCAACAAGTCAAAAAAGTAATAAAAGTCTTTAAGTATAATCCTCTCAAATTGGTACCTAATGTGATAAGTAGAAACTTTTACAATTTAATTTTAACGTACCTACCTACCTATTAACGTATTAGGTAGAAGAGCGCATGACATTAGAACTGTCATTCTCATACATCTATACAATTATAGGTATAAAAAGATAAGACCCCAGAAATAATATAGGCTACATCGACGTACCACGCGGTTGGAGCCACGCGTAGAAGCTAGTGACTCATACATAAGTAGGAATATATTATTAGCTGTGAATTGTGTCAAGGTTCCATCGCATTACAAACACGGCACAGATTTAAATTTGCTTTGATATTGATGTAGGTACACTAGGTACCTACCTATGTAATTATGTATGAAGTATCTATCTACCCCACTAATATAAATTGAATAGGTACCTATATAATAGAAATAGCTACTCTTTTACTATCAATTTACTACTCACCTAGTAGATTCCTTGGGATAGAAAAAAAAAGATATGTTCTTATTTCGACGATTATTGTTCTTACAAACAGTACCTACAGTACATTTTGTATTAATAAATTATAACGCGCGTCGTGCCCTTTAGGACGAGACTTGCGAGTGAGCATACGGGCGTGCGCGCACCGCGGCTGCGCTGGACTACTGTAGACTGCACTGCACACTGCACACTCACAGGGTACATTTATGTGAGCTGCGGTAGTGTCCGCGAGCCGCGCCGAGAGCGCGCGAGAGCCCTTCGCTAAGGCACTTACGAGCCGGTAGAAACCGGTTTCGCCTCGTACGTGATAGGGCCGCAAGTGGACACGCACACAGACGTCTTATGCTTGTGTGAGTGGACGTATCTGAGCGCGGTTGTATGAAGCTTATAGTCTCTGTTTACTCTGTGGTTCATTGTCGAGACATTGTAATCGAAAAGTGTCCAATTCCTTACAAACTAACATAACGCCAATATTACCCAGAAGGGTGTGTACAACACCCACACTACACCTGTAATGTTTAGGTTCCATGCGATTGAGGGTCACATCGCCATTCATCGGGCACAATTCCAACTCCGTGCTGCTATTGTAAATTTTCCGACGGGATATTGACAAATAACACTTTGCCAGACCCGGGCATCGAATCCGACACCCGAGACATCACAGTGAGAAGCGCTAATCACTAGACCATCAAGGTGTCCCTTACAAAAACCTTGATAATCTCGGTTCAAAAGTTACACGCAATGATCCGCTTTAAACCGAAGATCTGGGTTACGACCCGCACCTGAAGGTTACATGTTTACATGTTACATATCGAGCATATCGTAACGTTACATAACTCGGCCAAGCGACACAGATACGCACGCACGTTGCGTTTTCTGCATCGCTTGTAATGTTACCCATCTGTGTTGTAATGGACAATTGCTTCAGCGTTATAACTACTGAAACTAGTGGTCCTTAAAGACGTTTTGGAGCTAATGGCTAGTTGGAACAAACAGTACTCATTGTGTCACTCCGTGCTTGGATGTGGCGGTCTGATGACTATCGGTTTTCGAAAAATCTATACTTATAATAAAGACTGTTGAGGATCAAATACTGTACAAAGAAGATATTCTGCATTTTTTATAGAAGGACGTTTTACTATCATAATATTAAATAACACTAATATTTATCGTGATTGGGAATAGGCTCTGAGAATGATGGTCCTGGTTACTAACCATCTAAAATCAACAGTTTATGCAAAATCTAAACGGTAAAAAATGTCGTGTGTCTACACACAAAGGGGGAATGCGACAAAACGAAATTTATTGAAACCACAGTTTCCATTGCCACTGGTTAAAGTCTATTTTACTAGAAAAAAACATGTTTTCCACATACATTTTATATTGCGCTCCTAGAATTAGTTCGGCAATGGTAAAAAAAATATTTTTTAGAAATTTTCGAGTCGGCGGAAATGAATTCTTGTCTCAACCACCGTATATTACATGACGAAGCCCTAAAATCCTAGACTCCCTGGTTTTTGTTAATTTTATAACTAATCATCCTAATAACACAGTAAAAATACAATTTTATTCATGTAAGCATAATTTAATACACAAGTTAAGCAAGCTAAGGTAAGCAGAAGTTAGTTACACACCATAGCATAACTGACCGACATAGTTATACATTTTCTGCACGCATATTCTATCTAATGTAATCTGTTGTTACTATACCAACCGTTTTGTAATGGCCGTTTACAAATATTATGGAGTATAGTTTTTATACGTCCAGAGCTATTTTTTAATTACTGAAGTGGTAATAAGATGAAGTCAAACTAGATGTAAACTTTTCAAATAATTGAGCTTACCTGAATTAAACCATAGGATTGAAGAAGTGTAGTAGTTAAGGCCTACAATGTTTTCATGATTAAATTTGCTTTGATCTTGATGATTAGACGACCGGATGGCGGAGTGGGTTCGATTCCCACTTAAGACAAATCTTTGTGTGCATGGACCTGGGGGTGTGTCTTAGTCTGGATGTTTCTATGTATAATAAGTATGTATTTACAAAAGAAAAGTATATTATGTATTGGTATCAGTTATTCTAGTGCCAATCTAAGCAGAGCTTGTACTATGGGAGTACAAGCTCTGCTTAGATTGGGACTAGATGGCGTTGTGTGTGAGTTGTGAAATATTTATTTATTATTAAAAAGAAAAAATCTTTTGTTATTTAATTTTAATTAATGAAAACATTTGTTATTTTTTCTTATTTTAATTTTTGTTATAAGTTTAGTTAGTTTTAAGTATTTTTTTACATAACTTCACATCACATTTGTGTGTTATTGATCTCATGGATTATTGCCTACTTTTATTATAATTGTATTCTGAACAAATGTTGTGTACACCTGTCATAGGTACGCATATCAGAATCTTATTTTGTTTGTAAATGTTTTTGTTCGGAGTGTATAAATATGTTTGTTGGTGTACCCTAATTAATAAATAATAATAATTATGTCACTAAAGTAGGTAAAAGTTAGGCCAAAGAGCAAATTCTATTTTGACGAAAGTAGTCTTTTTCTTCGTCGTGTCGATGGCTGAGTCAAAATTTATTTTGACTTGCCATCGTGGTGAAAGGATTAGCCAATTTCCTTTGGAGAACTCGCAAATTGCCCAGGGTGCGCTGGACGTAGGGAATCGTTGTGTACGTCACTCGGGGAGGCTCCTTTCATGCACGAAAGTAGTTAAAAGTTAAGACAAAAAGCGAGTTCTATTTTGAATCGCACCTATATTCATAGTTAGATAGACATGAGTAAACACTTTCGGTCTCCATCGTCCAATAGGTAAGCATTAATTCATTTTGACATTAATTTATGGGCCCGTTCAGGATTTCAAAAATCAAATAGCTGCCGTTCTACTAAAAGTGCAGATATTCAATTACAAACAGCATCTAGAAAATTAGGATGTCAAAGTGTTAACAGAAATATCTCTATTTACCCAATATTTCATTTCAACAATTAGTTTAATTACGCCATGCTTTTAAAACAATAACATTTTATGTTAAAACACCTATTTGTACAAGTTTTGAAACCGATAGTGCCCGACTCATTTGACCTATTTACATGACTAATTCGTAGAATTCGACGCAATGGAGCCGTACCTTAATTGCCAGTTTTGGGAATAAATAAAGTAATTTGAATTATGCCGAAAATTTGTCATTTAAGGGGGCATGGTTTGTTAGTTGTTTTCCATACAAAAGTCACATAGGTTTTACTTTAATATTATTAAGATTGTATCTATTTTTATAGTGAAATCATAACTTAAACACTAAAAACCATGTATGTTGGCGCTCATCTTTTAAAAAATTTTATTAAAAAAAAAACAGGTTGTATGTAACTTAATTAATGATTGTTGAGTGTACGGGGTGCATGAAAGGAGCCTCCCCGAGTGACGTACACAAGGATTCCCTACGTCCGGCGCACCCTGGGCAATTCGCGAGTTCTCGAAAGCGAATTGGCTAATCCTTTCACCACGATGGCAAGTCAAAAAAAAATTTGACTCACCCATCGATACGACGAACAAGAATAATGATTGTTACAATTTTGACAAAATGGTCTCTAACAAACATGTATTTTATTGTTTTATTCAAATTCAAATTTAAATTCAAATTCAAATCATTTATTTTCATAGGCCCCAGGAGGCGCTTGAACACGTCAAAACATTACAAAAAATGATATAAAAGTAAATAATAAATAATACTAAATTATACTATGATTTGTCTTAGATATATTATGATTTGTCTATAAAAATAGATGAAAACTTAATATCTAATATTAAAGTAAAACCCATATTACGTTTGTATGCAAACACGGCGCTCGGGAGTCTACACTTATACCTATTTGTATTTCCTCATAAGATTTTATCTTCGATCTAGTTTCAGGTATTTCTTTACATTTATTGGTCTAATAGAGATTTCTCTAGTGAGGGGATCGTATATCCACAAGATACAACCGAGGCGTTCACAACTTGAGCAACCCTCATACAAGTAGATACACAGTGATAAAGGGTGGACGCGTCATAGCGACTTTTTTTTTATACTACCCCACAGCGAACGAACGTGTAGTCCACCTGATGGTAAGTGGAGTACAGCCCATGGACATCTACAATCCACAAAAGCAGATTATAGATGCGTGGCTGCAGCTGAGGACTACGGTGTTATGCCTCATGTGCCAGTAATTTCAGGGCCTGATCTCACCACCAAACCGGAACACAGTAATGGAAGCACTACTATTTGGCGGCAGGTTAAAGGTGAGATGGTAGTGCTACCGCCCTCGAGCTGATTCACAAGAGCTTTACCACCAGTAAACATGTATTGAAACCACAGGTTTTATCAGGTCAGAATTAATTACCTCCGGTTAATATTTTTTATTCGAAATAATTAGATGAAAGATGATTACAATATTCAATGGCGGGCGTAACGTTACAGTGTCGATTTTATGACTGCCTTCTTAGTCTAGTGGTAAGCGTATGCGCTTGTCACCGCGAGGTCTCGGGTTCGATTCCCGGGTCAGGCAAAGTGATATTAGTGATTTAAGGGATTTTCTCCGTCGAGAAATTCTCAGAAGCAGGGAGTTAGACTTGTGCCCGGTAGATGGCGATAGACTCCTGTCACATAGGACTTAAGCATAACAGGTGAAGTGTAATATAGGCGAGACGTTATCTTATGGTCGCTTATAGGTCGCTGCAGGGGACTGGATGCGGCATTTTGGTGCCCAAGCTGGAAGGCGTGGCTGCCGCTCTCGGTCGGCTTTTGCCGAACGTGGGCGGCGCCAGCGTCGCCAGCCGACGGCTTTACGCGGGGGTGGTACGGTCAATGGCACTGTACGGCGCACCCGTGTGGGCGGAGGCCTTGTCCGCCAGGAACAGGGCGCGGCTGTGGCGACCGCAGCGCGTCTTGGCGGTCAGGGCAATTCGCGGATACCGCACGGTGTCGACCGACGCGGCGTGTGCGTTGGCCGGAACACCCCCGTGGGATTTGGATGCGGAAGTGCTCGCCGAAGTGTACAAGCGCGGCGCGGCTGCTCGGGCCGAGGGTTCTGTCCCCATGCCCGAGCAGCTGCGAGCTTGGCGCGAGGAGGCCCACCGGACGTTGATGGTCCGGTGGGGGAATCGGCTTGGGGCTCCACGGGCTGGTTTTCGGACCGTGGAGGCGCTCCGGCCGATTCTCGAGGAGTGGGCAGGGCGGCAGCATGGGACTCTCTCCTTCAGGCTAGTGCAGGTATTGACCGGGCATGGTTGCTTCGGGAAGTACCTGCACAGGCTGAAGAGGGAGGCGAGCCCCATGTGCCACCACTGCGACTGCGGTGAGGACTCGGCGCAGCACACTCTCGAGCAGTGTCCTGCTTGGGAGGTGCAGCGCCGGGAACTCACCGCGGTCATAGGGAACGACCTCTCGCTGCCGGCCGTGGTTGCGGCCATGGGCAGCGCGAGGTCGTGGGATGCGGTCGCATCCTTCTGTGAGGACGTCATCTCGCAGAAGGAGGCGGCGGAGCGGATCAGGGAGGACTCACCCCTGGCTGATCCGCTCCGCCGCCGGCGAGCTGGGCGGCGAAGGCGCGCGTACGCCGCGAGCCTAATGCCGCCCTAAGCGAGGCCGCGGGCGGTGGAGGGGGTTTTCCGCCGTCCGCTGATGCCTTCCGCGACGGAGTGACGCCCTGGGTGTGCCCGGGGCGTCGCTACGAGAGGAGGACCTAGAGTCGGGTGCCCGGTCGGAGGTCGGACTGGGCACGGTCGCCGCGGCGAGCCCTGTGGATGTAAGATCGATCCGGGGCTCGCCGACCCACCATCTTTCGGCGACGAGGGCACACCGCGGGGTTTTAGTGGGTATTCTGTGCCGTTTAACATCGTAGGCACGGGAGTCCCACATAGCCACTCTGCCCGTCCCCCCACGGGTACGGTGGTATGCGCAAATGCATTTCCCCGCGAAAAAAAAAAAAAAAAAAAAAAAGGGGACTGGATGCGGAAGGCGCAGGACCGGGTGTTGTGGCGCAAATTGAGAGAGGCCTTTGTCCAGCAGTGGACAACGAGAGGCTAAATGATGAAAAATGATGATATGATGTTATCTTATGTATAAATTTTATTCAAAAATTGTTTTAACAGGCAAATTCTATCTTACCCCCTTAATGTTGTCTTACCCCCTTTTCGACGGGTCCTACATATACTAGTACAAGTGCAAAATCACAACTGTTCAGAAGAGTGGTTTAAAGGTTCTAAAGCTTGTAATTTTGTTATAAATCAATGGAAATATTTGAAATTTTGATATGTTATGTTTGAATATCTAAGGAAAAAGTCTGCATTATTGTTTTTTCTTATTTTTTTTTAATTTGGAAAATAGCACCACTTGCATTAATGTAGCTTGTTTTTTTTACTATAATAGAACCTGTAAACTGATACAAGTGGCCACTTATACCAGTTTAAAGTGTACTTGCTTGTTCTTCAAATAAAGGAAAATTTAAGGATTTTACTCTTTTAACATGTTATTTTAAATCAATTAATTAATATGCAGTTAAAATATTAACAATAACATCTTATTTTATCGACTTTTAAACACTTACCTATAACAGTTTACTCAGTACTGGAAAATTACTTGCAACAGTATTCCGCATTGTTATTAACCTTATATATTTGAATGGCTGTGGCAGGAAATAAAATAAAAACGTGGAAAATACAAAATAAAAGTTTTTTTCAAATAAATGACTTTGCCAGTCCTATGCTTAATAGGTGTGTAATATTTTAATGTTAATGTTGTCGCAATCTTAATGAAAAATAAAATCAATGGCCTTGCCATCTTTAAAAAAATAAAACTAAAAATTGTAATCTTCTTAACTTAAGTAGAAACTTTCTTTAATTATATTAATTGTTTATTTATATTTTCATTAGTACTTCCTAATTAGTCTTACGTACTACTTAATCAGTCTTTCAGACATTGGCAATAAATCACATTTTTATTTATCGTAACAATAATCACAGTAGATAATGGTATAGAAAACCTAATAAAAGACAAAAATTTAGTTACTTTTCGAACAATATACATTAGCTGTGTGGCTTTGCATTAGCTGTCGCCATTATAAAAGCTAGAACCACTTTTCTGAAGTATAAATTAAAATATTTCTGGTTTTTCTTTAAATTACTCAGTGAATGCTGTCACCCTCATTTTGAGTATGACCATCAACAAAAAATCTATAAGTTATGTTCACGTTAAATTTCCAAGCGCAATACATATACATAAGGAATACTATCCTATTTTGATTTTGGCCTCCAATTATCCGACCAGAATATAAAAGTTTTGACGACTTGCTCCACCTTCATACCAATAAAATCGAAAATACAGCTGGTTATTTCATTGGCCCCTTTTTAGCAGTCTGTTCGTCCCAACAATAACAATAACCCTGCAGATCAGCCATCAGCATTCGGAAGTGCTGTACAAATCTGACGCACAGAACGCCTGGCATTTAACTTGTCCGAGCACTGACTTGCCGACCGACCCGTTCTTCAAGAGGCAGTGGGATAGGCCGCTCTGCTGTAGTGTTAGAAACTATCTCCTTGATACTGTTACCAATGCGGCTGAGCGTGTTCGTTTGCTGGCTGTGGGCGAATGGGAGTCAGGAGCGTGGCTTCATGCACTTCCGTCACCTAACATAGGAACCATGTTGGATGACCGTACAATCCGCATCGCACCTGCCTTCGCTTGGGTGTTCCTTGCGTTTCTCCGCATCAATGTCGGTGTGGTGAAGCTGTCGATTGCCTCGGGCACCATGGCCTTTGTGCAACAGGAGTGCAGGCCGCATTCCGTGGCACTGTTACCTTAACGACATTATCCGTCGTGCTCTTTCTACCGCCGGCGTGCCTGCTGTGCTCGAACCAAACGGCTTGTCACGGGACGATGGGCAGAGACCGGATAGTATGTCGCTACTGCCTTGGAAGATGGGTCGGCCCTTGGTGTGGGACGCAACCTGCGTCGACACCCTCGTGCCATCACATCTTCCAAATACAGCGGGCTGCGCCGGCACTGCTGCTGCCTCTGCGGAAACCCTCAAGTGGCGCAAATATAGTAATCTTGTTGGTGATTACATATTTGAGCCGTTTGGAGTCAAGACGCTAGGGTCTGGGGGCCCGAGTGCCCATTCTCTTTTTAAAAAGATTTAAAATCGACACTTCACGTGACCAGAAGGCTGGTTTTTACTTCGCTCAAAGGGTGAGAATTGCAAAACAAGGCTGGCAACATGCCTTCTGGGCACGTCACCCGCATTTGACATTGATGCGTAAATATTTTTTGACGCATAACTTTTTTTATATTTTTCTTCTAGTTTTACAAAGTAAGGTATGATTTTAGTTTTAGTATTATTTAAGATTAAAGTTTGTAAATTAATTTAAGATTGTTTAATAGTAAATATCCTTCCCAAATTTTATTAATAAATAAATATTATTTTTAAAAGGGTAGTATTTAAACGCAAATCATAAAATATCCTTTTTCTATGCAATTAAATACCGAATTCCCATCAAAATTACAGATTGCACAACAAAATATTCAACTCAAAATATCACTAAACACACTACAATTTATTTTCACAGCGCACAGCAATTTTTTCTAAAGTAAAAGCTTTTTTATTAATGCACAACTAATAATCTTAATGCACATTATACATGTTAACTCTTTTTCTTTTAAATATAGCTTCTATTTTTATAATATTTACAGCAGTTTTTCTAAATCAAACAACATTTTATTAGTCACAGTCATCTTATTATTTATTAATTATCACATAATGAGATCAGCAAAAAAAATATAAAATTAGATACAAAATTGTAATTTATTGAATTATTAAAGCGGGTCTAGCTTTCGCGGGGCGTCCACGCTTCCTTTTTTGCCCAATAGGCACATTTTTAGCTTCTGCAGGTGGCGCCACGTACTGTCGTCTGTTACGATCTATGATAATAAGAAATTGGTAGGTAGTATAATATTATTTTATTTAGTAGGTGGATTCAAAAAGGGGTCAGAGTATCACACTGATTGATGATGATGTTATGGTCGCAGTTCTAACCTAACCTAACCTACTACTTTACCCATAATTGACCTATGCCATAACTATAGCTTTTATTTTTATATTATTTACTCCAGTGACGAAAAACGCGCGAAGTTTTTCAGTTAAGTTGTTCTGCTTTTAGAAATAATGCAATGTAAAAGGATTTATTTGTTATAATTATCATTAAATTTGCCGAGCATGGCTTCTTGAAAATTAAGACAAATATGATGAACAGATTTTGTTGTACTTACTGGTTAATATGCGACTGGGATAGTTATTTTGCTATGAAATATGGTAAATTTGATGTGCAGTCAGTATTTATGCTATGCATGTAGTATTTTTGTACAAAAATAAATTTAACTGTATTGCATTATGAGGAAAAAAGGAATGTCATATTGATGTGTAATTTCGAATTATCTGCAGTTTGAGTTTTGTTAAACATTTAGTTTATTTGTAGTGAAGTAAGTTATTTGATGTAAAAAAGAATATAAATGGTGAGTATGTATTGATAGGCAATTATTTATTTGATATGCAATATAAAATATCCCTTTTTAAAATAGTGTAACTTATATCAGTTAACAAGGTAACAAAACAAAAAAAAAGTCAGATGTGACTTTGTAAACTGATATAAGTGCAAAATTTATTGAAAAAAACAACATGAATTATAAAATTATATTTGATTAATTTAGTTTAGTATGTTTACCTGACTTTTCTTTTAGACTTTCATTTGTGAATCTATTTTTTTTATTAAAATCGGTCATTTTCGTGGTCCCGTTTCACACTTTGAAAGATTGGTCTAATTATTCACGTATCTCACGTGATGGTACTGCCGGCGGATCTAAAATAAATTAAAATTAATGTGTTAAATCAATTTTAATTATATTTACAAATAATCGTTAAAATTTACTAAAACCACTATTCAAAGCACGCTAGTGACCACTATGAACCTTGTATACTGGTATAAGTGAAAACAAAAATAAACAACACGTAATGATTACTGTTTTAAATTTAACATTCGATCAGACAATACAAAGTATATCATTATACTATTTAATTAGTCAATTAATACTTACCTTCGTAATTTTCTGGAGTATTTATTTTTCTATTCTTATTTTCTAATAAATCTATCATTAATTGACCTCGTGAGCGCTTGATTGTTGTGACTTCTTACCAGTACTTACTCAAGACAAACAAAATCTGAATAGTTTGTAACAAATTAATACGTAATCTTAAACGCATCGCAGTTATACCAGTGTTTAACGTACTCTCGACTCCGCCGCCGCGCGCATACTGGAGTAAATGACACTTGTACGGCCGTGTCGCTGCGCACGCGACTACCTACACTGGTGCAAGTGTCTTACATCAGTGTAGATGGTCGTGTGGCTAAAAATGATGTCACTTATATCAGTTTACACGTTTGTATCTTTGAAATTACTTGATAATTTAATATAATTTTTTCAGGATATAAAGTTTAAGTAATTTTAAGGCTTTTGGTGGCAAAAAACGTATTTTGCTGTTTTGCTGGTTACACCAGTATACGTAGGACCCGTCGTTTTCATCATTTTTATAGGATATCCAATGCACACAATCCAACGCATACTATACACAAAGTAGTGTTCAATATCAAGCAAGAGTAATCACGTTAGCCATATTACGTAAAAAAACCTCTTCACTTTTATCTTTTTGTCGTAACAAGACCTTCGATCGCCTATCAGAAATACAAATACAAAACAGTTTTTTTTTCATATCGCTGCTCCGATAACCTATAAATACAAATTACGTCGCCATATTGTTAATCTAAGTGGGTCACGGCATGTGTAATTGTTTGCAAATAAATGTAATCAATTACGAAATTAAAAATATATTGTGTACTTCTTTAATTCTTGTTGGCTAATTTGTTTTCAGGGACAGCAAATTAGCCATCATGGACTTAAACGAACAGCTATACTAGATGACTAAAATTGATATAATTTAGGTATGTACACTACAGGCCGGCAAGTTGATTGGGGATTTTATACAATGTGTAATATTATAGTGTGTTTTCGCAATTATTCCGTAACTAACGTATATAACTGATATCAAAAGTATATTGACGACGTACCTTATGAATAAAAACCTAATACTGCAATTGAAATCAATATGTATATAATCACAGTTTAAAATGTTTTGGCAGCTCTAATAGTTACGAAATAATCACCAGCGCAAACTTATCGTTAAAAATGTATGAGAGCGATTATCGATTCTATTCATCGATTTATGTATTAAGTAAGTTTTTAGAGCAGTTTAACTCATAAACTAAATAAATTAAAATAATTAGGTAACGTAGGAATATTTGATATAATTGTAAATTGTTTTAATATCTCTAACTGTTACGGAATAATCGTCTAGACACCCTTGTCGATGCCATTCTGTATAGGCAAACGGTACTATATAATACCTCATCTATAATCCATAAACCTAGATTGTAGCTGCGTCAGTTCACCTGAGGACTATGGTGTTACAACTTATCTGTCAGCAGAAATTTCAAGACCACCAAACCAGTACAAAGTAATGTACGCACTACTATTTGATGACAGATTTAAAGTGAGACGGTGATGCTCTTGTCCTTAAAATCTACCACTATTAGAATGACGATGACAAAGATCCTTGTATTGGTAGCTGTCATTGCAAAATGTCATAATCGTTTAAATCAAAATCACGATTTGATTGATTGATAATTTAATTTAATGACCATGAAGCGTAAATAATAACTATTTAGCTTCAAACAACGTTTATCATATCAATGTTTCACCAGGTTTTACCAACCATTACAGGTTAAGGTACATCTGATTGACCGTCAATGTAGACCAGCTTGACGCAACTGGCTACCCTCAAGTCGACTGACTCCAAAGCACCCCACTATATATCATGCAAAAGTTTATGTAATCACAGTAGAAAATATATTAAAAATGTGCCAATAAAACATTACTCTTATCTCAAATGTAATATTTTTAATACAACACACTTGCTCTGCCCCATTTTCGCGATATCTAAAATCAACATTTTTTATTATCGCTGTTTATATTTCTGGTTACTTAATATCATTGAATTGTGTCATACTATTAATGTTTCGATAAAAAGTCGTGTGTAAACATTGGCTAATCTATTTCATGAAGTTCGACGTATGTAGCCCGCACGTTACAGTTTGTGGCGCTAGAGAACGATTTTATTTATTTATGCTGAGATTAAGATTGTATTAATAGATCATTATCGAAAACGATTAATTAACAACTATTTTAATCACATTATTTTAATAAAATTATTATTTATTGCAAAGTGATAATTTGTTCAACTTTAGAATAAAATAATTTATTACTTGACTTTTATATTTGATATGGTTTTATAATTTGATTTATTTCGCTCAGCATATATTTATTTCCGAATGTTTGTTAGGACTGAATTTTATTTTCAAATCATTTTAATGTTATTTTGAAAAGATGTTTTTATTTTTCAAACAAAACACTTTAAATTTAAATTTAAAATATGACGCAATCTTTAATTACAGTTCTTGATTTATAATTCTACGGTTCGTAAACAAACAGCAAGTTAATATACAAGCTATTGCTGCCAAATGGCAAATTACAATAATTAAATATAAATTATTGAACTCTCTGTAAACCATGCAATGAAGTTATTTATTTATTACTAAATGTGTGCATCAAAGGGTGGGTTTTTTTGTTGCAAATATGTATAATTTTTAGTAACACAACATGTAAACAACGTATCATAGTAAAGTACATATTGACTTTTCAATATGGCACTGAATATAAATCTTCGTACAACAATCATGTTAATCACCAGCAATAAAAAAACAAAAGATATATTAGGTGGTCTCCAAAAATAGATACAATAATTAGTCATTACTAACTTGTTGACAACAACATTTGAAACATGATGACAATTGAACAATAGTATCATAACATAAGTTATTTTCCTACACAGGTAAGAAATAATGATTAATCTATAATTATGTTTTATTTATAAGCAGGTTTTGTCATATTTCATGAGTTTTTTATACATAAAGTTTTGTGACTGTATTTTTTGCGCCGCACTATATTAGCATGCACTACATAGTACAACGTATCACCTTCATACAAGTATCATCTATACTTATATAATTGTTCGCCCGACTGACTGATTCATCAACGCAGGGCCTAAACCACTAGGCCAAAGAACTTGAAATTTTGTACAAAGCTTTTTTGCATGACGTAGGCGCGCACTAAGACGGGATTTTTGGAAATTCGGCCTATAACAGGGTGAAAAGTGGAACAAAAGTTTTCTATGAAAAAGCGTTTGTTGTAATATTGAGGCTCGATCAATTTAAAAAATGGAACAATCCTGAGCCCTCGTTATTTATAAAACACTTCTCAGTTGATCCATAAACAATAAAATATACATAAATGAACTAGACTAACAATCAAAATATATCTAATTTCTCCATGCCACACGTTTTCTTTAGCAATTTAAAAAATATTACATAATATAACTGCACGCCTTTTTTACCCAAAAGGGTGTGGCAGAGGTGTACAACACCCACATTACACCTATTAAGTTGAGGTCCCCCGAGATAGGGGGTGAGCCAAAAAATATTATTAACTTTCATTAGTATTTAACTGGACCATTTTTTATTGAGAATACGGCGGGTTACTCACGTTATTTTAGCCGGGGTAGGGTAATCTAGTACGTAGATTCATCAACTGGGCGATTGAACGAGACGTCGCGCGACAGCGACGACACGCGATTAAGCAGTTGATGTATCTACGTACTAGATTCGAAACTAGTCGGCATATCCCGGCTAAAATAACGTGAATAACCCGTATTCTCAATAATAATGTCTTCACCTCACGTCGGTTTTAATAATATTATGGACCATTTTTAACGAACAAAAAATATTTTATGTATCGTTCGCTTGCAACATGTTCGTCGTTCACAGCCCGCACGTGCCCCAGTTGTAGAATATCCAAGCCGCTTGCGCCACCAATAGATTGCATAACACATGAACTGTTTCGATATACTATTGTTAGCGTTTAGGCAATTGTGAACTATGCGCGCCCTATTGTGGTACATTGCTGACAGATATGGTTCTGACGATTTTTGTGAGGGATTAGGTAAACTATGTGTAAGGTTCACATGGATGAAGTCTATGATATGCTTGAATATGGTGAAGGTTATATATATGTTTGAGCTTCTAATGAAAAGAAAACTTTGACGGATGCTACTACACAAAAAGTAATAAAGAAAAACAATAAATTGAAATATTTTTTTTAGAAATTCTGAAATATGTATATCCTATTACCATCAGAACGAACTTCTATGCTACTTATTTCGTGATTTCAGTGAGAGTTATTTGTTTTTTTACAAAAGGAACCCCTTTTTTCTAGTCCTAAAACATTATCAATAAATTTTTTTTTAAAATTACTTAGTATTCCAAAAATATTACAACCGATTTTGCTCATGAACTGAGGTCGTGAGCGAAAATTAAAGCTATGCAATAATCAACCGTATTAACGAAATAGCAAGCGTTTAAATTCAATAAAGAATAAACTAACTGCATCGTTACATGAAGAGAAAAAAATATTATTGTTCATGAAATTTTTATATTGTCTAGTGTTGAGAAGATTATGGAAAAATATATAATAAACAGTATAAGTTCATTTTTATGAGGATGCATCTATCCGATACGAAAATGTTTATTTAAGATCCGAAAAGAACAAAAGAAAGTTTGCCATCACTACATAGTATAAAACAAAGTCGCTTTCTCTGTCCCTATGTAAGCTTAGATCTTTAAAACTACGCAACGGATTTTAATGCGGCTTTTTTTAATGAATAGAGTGATTCAAGAAGATGGTTTTAATGTATAAAACATGCATATTATAGTAAAGAACAGCCGCGGTATTTAAAGATTTGTAATGTGATGTCGTAACAAACATATTTTTCTGCGCTTACATTGCAAACGCTGGTTAAACCTTACGAGATAGATAAAATGTATGTACTACGGAATTGTATATCTTAAAAAGATTAATAAAAAAGTCCGCAACAGCATATGTTTATCTCCTAAGGATAACCCACAGTAACCATTTTTATCTTTTACATATTACAAAAAAAATATGGATTATTTACCAAGCTATTTTAAACGATACAGTATCATTCCTTATCTTATTCAATACATTAGATACGTTGTGATATTTATGTAGATCAAAATTGCCCTATATAGCTTGTGATTTAAATGAATATTTTCGAAGATATTACAAATTTAAAAATTGTGGGACGTAGCGTTTGCGGCGGTACCGGCCAGTCGGGGCGGCGGGAGCGAGCCTGTTCAGAGGGACAGAGAATAGTCAGTAGAGCGTGAGGCTCGACTCAGTCAGCTTCGGGATAGATATAGAGCTGAGAAATGTAAAAAGTAAATAAGTTAAAATGTTATGTATGAATATTCCAAAGATAGCAGGAAATCTTCATGGTATAGGGAAAGGCGAATTGTTTTACTCCAAATTTAACGCGTGCGGGCCACGGGCAGTAATGAATAAATCAAAACTACTGGATTGATTTTAATCATTTTTTCAGTGAGTGACATGGGCTATATATTTTATACCTATGCGAATCCGGAGCGGGCCGCTGTGTTTTTATATACAATGTTCACAGATTTTCTGTAGCGTATTTAGTATCTGCATTGTACCCGTGCGAAGCCGGGGCGGGTCGCTAGTAGCTTATAAAAAACATTTGTTTGATACATATAACGTCAATGAGTCATAGAACTTACTTAAGTTATGTAAAGGTTATCTTAATACCTACAATAAAATATTGAATAACTTTAATGTTAAAAGCGAATAATACAAAGAGTCTTAGTTATGTTTATTTAAGTGTAAGTGAAATGTTGTTTAATCCGAGTGCAATGTATTTCCACAGACAAACCGATCATTCGGTTTTGTGGAGCCTGTTTAAAAATGTATGTTTTTATTTATGAATAAAGCATTTTATCTATCCATCTAAATACACCAACACACCTTAGTTCTCCACAAAAATGTACAGCCTCCCCGAGTGACGTACACAACGATTCCCTACGTCCGGCGCACCCTGGGCAATTTGCGAGTTCTTCACAGTGAATTGGCTAATCCTTTCACCACGATGGCAAGTCAAAATAAAATTTGACTCAGCCATCGACACGACGAAGAAGAAGAACAAAAATGTGAAAATTCTAAAAAGAGCCATCACTTTTTCCCTTTCCTTAACAAAACAAAGCAGTCACACATCATTTACAATTACATCATTGTACTTGGGAGTACTTCCGATTACCTCATGGCTTCCGGATGGCCTTACAGATCATGCGCATTAGACCTGGTGCACATGACTGCGTAAATTCTAATGTACCTGTTATGCTTGTTAACCAAAATTATATTGATATAGAATTTCAATATCGTAGATAATGAATACTGCAGAATCTGCAGATCAGAGCTCAAGGTCAAAACCAGCTCAAAACCCATATACAAAATTATCGTTACTATTTCAAATGTATGTTATGTTTATTTACTTTTCAGGTGCCTGAAACTTCCTGTGTATTTTGAAGTATTTGGAGCACAAGTTTTTAGGTAACTAAAACTTTTATATCATCTTCACCTTACATAATAATCCTCAAGAAATGATTGAGTTAATACTGCCTGTATAAATAAGACACGTAATTTAGGACCACCTCGTTTCAACAGCTGCATGGTGTCAAATGAGATATGTCAAGGTCAAAGTCAAATCATTTATTTTCATTAATCCCAAGGGCCGCTTGAACATGTCAACAAACATTTTAGTTACAGTAGGTACACATAAATATAATCTAACGAATTAAATAAATTAAAATAAATAAAATATGAAAATATTATCAACCAAAGGGACTGTCATAATGTTCCAGTTCAACTACATATTTTTCTATGTTTAATAGTTAACTGTAACTAATTTCAACATGCTTTTCATAAAGTTCAACGACCACCAAGGTTACACAAAAAATTAACTATCTATATATGCAAATTAATTAAATTAGTATTATTCATGTAATGAATAATTTCCTTATGTGTTAATGATGGCCGTGGCCTTTCGTTGCAGTTAAATTCTTTGCCACTCGGCACTTGGCCAGCAGATCAACCTTAACCCTCTCACTCACCTTATTTATAACTTATATATTACATTTAACGGTTTTATGTGACCCTTATGTAACTAAAAGAGTCGTTGTCACAATACATATTGAATCACATTTTCGTGAATGGATTTCACACTTTATAGCTTCTTCAACGTTCATGCATTTTGTCATACTAGATCGGTATTTACGAGAATTACATCATTGATTTTTCAAGGACTATCTGTTTGGTTTCTCTACGGCTTCCGATAGCATACGTTATTGTATCAGCATGGCATCGGCACATTTAATTTTAAAACCAACGTTACACGAAATATATCAAAGGCTCAAATCATCAAATTGTAACGTCTTACCGTGCTCTATCATTTAAAATACATATCGTCTCAAATGGTATCCGAAGTGTTTTACAAGGAGGTATTTTGGGACCCAAATAATTAAAAATGTAAACACAATTAAAACGAAATATAACTTAAAAATCTCGCACGTAGATACTAAATACAATGTAAACGGAATTCCATTAAAGTGTGAACTAAGCTTTAACTGCGTTTATTTTTAACTAACGCATTCGTTTGCTAAGTGATGATTCACTTGCCATCAGATAATTAATTATAAATAGTATTTACGCTATGAGGAAATTCTTTACTAGGCAATGCTATCAATGTCATTAGTACTATTATTGTATGTTCTTGGGAGGCTTTGTTTGTTGTATGATACCTTACTATTTACATAATCGAGTCTGTCTGAGTTTCATTTGTGATCATAATATTGTTTTTAAGGACTTTGAGAATGTTTTAGAATATTGGTTCTAACTAGTAAGTAGATATAAACATTATACTATTATTTATTTTCTTTTCTTTTATCTAGGGGGGTAAAACTTAACGAGCACCACCATCTTAGTTTTGAACCAAATATTGTAGCGTTTGAACTACTTTCTGTGTTATAAATTTGACTTGACGATCGAATTGAATTTATTCCGTTCTTAAATAACTGACATAAGAAGCGTATGAGAGGACAGCATATTGTTTATCATACATGTTCCTGAAATCAGTGATACATTATAGCTTCAGTGAATGTTTATTGGCTTCACTTACTTCATTGGGTGAAATAAAAGCTTAATTGCTACAAAATAATGTTTCTTTCGTATTGCTAGACTTACAACAGCCAATATTTATATATATTCAAATATTAGTTTTCATTTATTTATTTTTAATTTTATTTGAAAAGCTTCTAAGTAATTTGCAAAAACAAATTACATACTATTATTCTTGTTAACCCCCTCCAGAAAAGCTTAATTCAATTGTGTTAGGAGGAAGTTCACGTCCGTGGTGGAATGGCCAGGATTTGAATCCACAACCTCTCGATCATAATACCGATGCCTTATCCATTGCGCATAAATACATTTTGCAATACCTAATAAAAAATTTAGATTAATGACAAAGCAAAAGCACTAATCGTCGCAATTTTCAGTTGATAGTTTGCATAAGAATTGTTTCAATGTTCTTTCATAATCTTTCATTGTTTGTGTAATTTAAATAAAAGTTAAGAAATTTTCAGGTCACGGTGAAATAAATAAAATTACATTTCAATTTTATTTTGAAATAGTTTTCCAGTTAAATAGATAAAAAGGTAAATATAAATATGTTTAAAACATTATTTAACTTTGATACTGAAAAGATATTCTCTGGGAATAAATTTGTACATGTTTTTGTAATCATATATTATGTATGTCTGTACAAATACTGGCAGACTATATAATTTTGTAACCTTTCTTTCGCGGTAGATAAATGAGTCAAATAAGGATGTTAGTACACAATTGCACAGTGAGATAAATAATATACAATTTCGGGCGGTTGCCGAAAAAAAAATAACATTAGTATAATAATCAACCACTCTTAATATATCCGTATAGCCGATGCATAAAAAGACCTATGACAATAATAAATAGGAAATACAAATCGCAATTTAACTGGTCAACCTAAGCAAATCAGTGGTGACCTCCAATAATTACATTCGTTAAATTATACTAAAGGTTGCTATGGATTAATAATTATACTGATTACAAGTATTATACTATTCTTGGTCGTTCAATGACTTTGGTAGTAATTTGTATAATCATAGGTTACTATGTTGTTACTGACAAATTGATAATTCCTTGGATGCAAAAGGAATTAAGGAAGTACTTTTTGCATCCAAGCAATTATCGAAGGACTGCGAGAGTAGTCTAAAGGTAAGCGTATGCGCATCTCTCCGTGAAGTCTCAGGTTCGATTCCCGGGTCGGGCAAAGTGTTATTTGTGAACTTTTCGTTAGAAAATTCACAATAGCAGTACGGAGTTGGAATTGTGCTCGGTGTATAATATAAAAAAAATCTTTATTCAAGTTAAAAAAACATACAGAGTTTGCTAAGATTAAGAGTAAACATACACAGCTTATGTTTCAGATTCTGTACAAGAGATGATTTCTACCTCTTAAGCTAGGGTATACCTGTATTATAAGAGGTAGTTTATAGTCGAGGATTGCAATTTATTATTGATAACATTTCGTAAGTGGACTGTGTCAGTCTACTGTATTACAAAGAAAACAAAAAGAAAGACCTATTGATTAAAAGAGAGAAAGAAATTGTATGTAAATGAATGCTAAGTATGTGTATGGCGATAGGCTAACTCTCTATCCCATCGGACCTGGTGTTGTACACCTCTGCCACACTCTTTTGGGCAATTTAGACGTGATGTTATTTTATGTTATTTTATTAATTATCAATTCTCAAAAAACTATCACTTTATAAAGACAGAACTACTGCAGCTACTAATAGGGATGACTTTAGGCTCGGACATGAAGAGAAAACTGAAAAAATACGCCAAAAACCATAATTTTCTGTCTGACTATTTTATTTTGAGAGCATTAAATAATAGTCAATTAATAGGGCTATACATAGCAATTAAGTAACAAAAAAAATAGCACTTCACTAGAAAGAAAGAATTTTAACAAATCATATTTTTGTGATATTAGTATAATCTTACTATAATCCTGGCATTTCGTCTAAAACCTTAGTGAAGAAAGCCGATGCTTAGTGCGCCTTTATCTACTGTCATTAACCGACTTCCCAAAAAGGAGGAGGTGTTTGTATGAGTGGAATGTTTTTTTTCTATGTATGTACATCGATTACGTCGCGGTTAATGGACCGATTCGCGTGATTCTTTTTTTTTTCGACGCAAAATAGCTGCCAGGTGGTCCCAAATTTATTTCAGTTTGGTCTAGTAGATTTTATTTTATAAGCATTATTTGCAATTGAAATTATTTTCCAAGTAGACCAAAAGCGTTCCAACTCCAAACTCACAGTGTTCCTAAACAACAATAAATAGTACGAACCCGTGGGTACACGCATTTATCTGTGAATGTGTGAGTACACCCTCACACACACAACACAGATTTTGATAGAGTCATTGTGTAATAGTGATGTAATAGAATAGATAGAGTTATTTGCAGACAAGGTTACTGTGGAGTAGAGTTTAGATAATGTTTTAAACTGATAGGCTGTTGTCATGTAGTAATTTTTTTGCCGTGGGATAGAGTATTATATTTTTAACTTTTTGTTTTTTTTTTAAAACGACGCCCTCACTAGGAAGAACTCCTGTGTCGTGAGTTTGTTCACAAAGCACACCCAGAGTCAGAGCAAATCTCTGCGGATCTCACAAAGATTTGTCCCGTGTGGAGATCGAACCCACAACACCAGCGCACGAGCACAACACCAGCACATGTGAAAGCGAAGAAGCGAGCGTTTTAAACACTACGACAAAGTAAAAAAAACTGTTTGTGAAAAAAATATATTATAATAAATGTCACTATATCCCACTGTATAATGTCAAACTGCAGTAAGCATAAAGATCTCTCCGTTAAATACCCATATATTTTTTTACTTTCAACAGAATTTATATCTAGTCTGGACCTTCAAACACTTAACCTAAAGTACTAAAATACAGATCAAAAGTTCATCGCCCTCCACGATAATATTAGGCAACACGAATGTCCTAGTAAGTCCCTCCGACCCTCTGCAATTCATATGAAGCAATATGTCGACACACCGTTGTGAAATGTAGGGGATCCTTCACTCAACGATCTAATGTAATCTATGTGTAAGCTACGTTATTGAAGCAAATTGTGTGACCTATATGTAATATGTTACGTGTTTTATCTATCTGACTTCCACCTGCGGCTCTGCCCGCGTTGTACGTCGATAAAAAGTAGCATTTACGTTAATTTAGACTGTAAGCTATATGTGTGTAAAATATCACTAAAATAGACTATTTAGATTTTGCGAGCAGGAGTGGCAAACATTCATACATCTGAACAAACTTTCGCTATAATATTATTAAAACCGACGTGAGGTGAAGACATTATTATTGAGAATACGGGTTACTCACGTTACTTTAGCCGGGATATGCCGACTTGTTTCGAATCTAGTACGTAGATTCATCAACTGGGCTGTTATTCGCGTGTCGTCACCTCCGCGCGACGTCTAGCACTGAGTGCTCAGTGAGTGCTAACGTGAGTAACCCGTATTCATAAAACTTTCGCTATTATATATTTATTATTAGAAGCAAAGGAAGCTTTCGGTATTGCAAGCTACATAATAGTAAGAGACACAACCCAAGAACACGAAATAAACGTTGCTGATACGTCGCCACATCCATTGCCTAAGATAGCAATTTTCGTGTTCCAGTAGATTTATCTAAGATCTGCTTACGCCCGCGTCGTCCTTCGATAGAATAAAATATAGCCTATGTGACTTGGGTATAATATAAAATTCTTTTATAAATGTAAAACTCAAAAAAACTGCACCAATTTTAAAAATTCTATTACTTGTAGAGAAGTTTTTAATTTCTTAAATCGGTAAAACAAGAACGAATGAAGCAAAACGATCCGCAATGGCTGATACGTAAAACCTCCTTTTCTGCTTTAATTACCAACCAACACAAAGTGTCCCTGTCTAGGTACCCAGTCTATAATGAATCTCTTTTTGTTTATTACTTTCCGGGATCGTCAGCTTCGATATTCGACACCAAGATCCAAATCATCACATCGCATGCTTCGCGTGCTGCTCCATATTATATCATCGTTGTAGCCCATTCCATCGATATGTTAATAAAAGTAATGGCGGATGTCAATTGAGAGGAGATCATCGTGGGACTCGGATAGTGTCGGATACAGGTTGGTTAAATTGGTGTTATGTAACATTGTCCTCTATTAATGTAATAGTGTCCTCTAGTATCAGTGTGATCACCATTGCCCATACACCCTGGCCGAAATTAGACAACAATTGTCTAATGAAGACATGACCTAAAAATCAAGATCGATCAAAAGATGAATAGAAGTGATAAGTGTGAAAGAACATAATAATATGAAAGTGAAAGTAATTGAAAGTGAGACGGCTGACCTGACGTTTTGCCAAACGCAAATAAAATAGGAAGATGACAGGAAGAAGATACAACTAATATGGATTTCTCATTTAATAAGAATCTAAATAAAATATAAGTCCAGACTCATTGCACTGCAGGTCAAGGGTGAAACGGTGGTGCCTTCCTCGAATTATTAAACCTAGTAAGGTTTGTTTAGCTATATATACCTTAACTAAACGAACCTTACTTGATTTTAGCTATAATTTGCTTTAAAATATTACAATTAAATTATTAAATACATGGCATTGGCACAAAAAGAATTGAAAAATTCCGAGTCTAGCAGCATACGAATCCATGGCTGAATTTCGGATCCTCGGCAGGTACGAATCCTGCTGAATTCTTAATTTCAACTTTAGTATTATATAAAAAACAATAACGTTTATTTACAAAAGGTTACAGATTTTTCTATATTGAATGGCTAAGACAAGTAAGTAAGTAATCTCAATGTTAATTGTTTACAAAAACGCTACTAACATTATCTCTAAACAATTCCGTAAACAAAGGCTCATATTATGCAACATTAATCGCGATATCGCCCATTATCAATAAGGAAATAGCAAGTCCCTTGTTATACTAACTGTTATGACACTGCGCACTTATTACATTACCTTGAATAGTAATAAAGTGAAAAAAATGCTATATAAAGAAAATTAACAGATATGAAATTACTAAGACCGAATGATCCAGCGACCTAATGAGGTGAAAACATTAGTATGATGGCGTTTGAATAGTAACAATTGTCTATTTTTGATATAAGACTTATGTAAAAGATTACAAATGCGTATTGTGTCAGTTTCAGGACCTCATCTTACCACCAACCCGAAATATATAGCCTTTCTCATACCATACCACTATGATCAACCGGAATTTCGATCCTATATCTTTTTAGTTGGGCAAGAATGGTCCAGGCCAACCCAAGAATTTAGAGTTAGCCACCGATTCCAAAACAAATCCTGGCTATGCACGAGCCAGGCCTCTCTCAAAAGCCCTAATCAATGTTTGCGGAAAGAGAGATGACAATCTAATATCACAAAATCCATAAAATTCTTAGCTAAAGACTGCTATATGTAAAACGAAGCTACTCCTAAGATTAATTGATACCAGTTCAAGATTGGTGCCTACAGAAACCGCATTTTAAAGGCTAACTACAACAACAAGATTTTGCAGATAAAAGTGTTAAGTAATGGTGGTAATAAATTAATGACGTCATAATTGCAATGCTGAGCAACTGCCCGTTCAAAGATATAATTGTATCGCTCATGGGAGACAAGGAATTATTATGATACTGATGTTAAGATGGTGCCAGATATGTAACAACGCGATCAATCAAATTTTCTATCGAAATTAATTTTTAGTAGGTATGTTTTAGAATACAATATTTGTAAACTAATTTGTTAAAGATTTCAATAATGACCATTAATAATCACGTTCTAAGTATTTTTTTTTTGTGTCGCGGGGGTATTTACAAACATACATTTGGTACACACAAAATAGATAATAAATCATCAAATTGGTAAAGTTACCACAAAAGACAAAGTAAACATAGGCAATTTGATATACAGGGTGTAATAATATCGTGACGAACCCGCTTTTCAGTAATTCAGTACATGATTCTGAGACACCATAAAAAAAAACCCACCTGAAAATGTACATAGTATGAGTGTTTTCAAAGCAAGAGTCAATAGGTACCTCAAAGGTAAGTGTACTCCACCGTAAACCGCATCATCACTTACCATCAGGTGAGATCGTGGTCAAACGCGTGCCATTAAATTATATGTATCGGGGTAAATAAACGTCCCCGTCGATGTCTCCATAAGTAGAACACAAATCTGTCACCGCCTCAACACTTACCAAGCCAAGTAATTACAACTCAGTAGGCTTGCAGACATATAATTACAAGATCATTGGAGTACCTGAGGACACCCCAAGGCACTACTTCCTGGCGACGTGACAGAATACGTCAGGCATTTTCCATTATACTGAATTTACATAACACTATTTGTAGTTTTCCTGTGAACTTGAGCTTAGGTTTATCGTGTATAGACCTTTTCTATTTCGTGATATAATAAGTAGTTTTGTTGCAATAATTTTACACCTAGCCTTAAGACTAATTGTTACTATAGTTCCTAAACTTATAAATTAATGATTCGAACTATTTTGTATTACAACACTTTATTACTTTTTAGCACAGATATAGATCTACATAGATAACGCAAATGCATGTACTTCGCGTGTCTCAACTCCGACCAAGCGTCGAGGTAGGTCGCCGCTAACTTCAGTCCACGCACGTCTTTTGTCAGAGAAAATCATAGCGGACGGCTCCAGTAGAACGTACTGGGCGGATGGGCATCGGCGGCATCGGTGTCTTTGAATCGGTTTGGATTTCCCGTCACTAAATTTCGGCTGTGACGTCACAATAGGTATTAAAAAGTCGGCACGCTTGGTTTCAATACAAATCGTGATACTTGCGTTATCTATGTAGATCTATATCTGTGCTTTTTAGTATTATATAGCTAATGCCGTGGTTATCTATAATTGGTACAACACGTAGTATTTTAATATTATTAGTGTCTGTAACGTTGCATATTTGTCTTTTCATGTGCTTAAAATTTCATGTGTCAATGAACACATGAAACATTCAAGTACTTCCAAATTCTTAAATACAACTGCGATTCCCGCTGCAAAATGTTTCTGATTTTGACGAATATAAAAAAAAACAAATTTAACATAGTGAGGGGTAGACTCCCTACAAATGGGCGTCGAATCGCAAGCATTTTAGTGTTTTAGGTATGATTTGATTATAAAAATAAATAAACACTCAATAATAATTAAATTTATCCATATTACTTTTGTATCGAAAACAGTCAACCAATTGTTCCCCCTTAATACAAATACTAATGCATGTCTATACATATATTTCTAGCCTCGAAATAAAGTCAAACAGACAGACAGACATGGCAAAACTATAAGATTTTCTTGTACATATAAAGATAGGTTTTTTGCATGATATCCGTTTAAATTTCTTAATTACTTAATTCTATTCTAGCTTAATTACAAAAAGAATTCGAGTAATTCTTATAAATACGTAATAGCTATAAATCACCTCAATGCAAAGGTTATAAAGAAATCAATATCAATACTGCATTTATAAAATTATTAATCAATTTATCATGTATTTTAAATAGCTTGATTTAATAACATTGTGTATTGCATAACTTAAATGTAATGTTAACGACCTGTTGCCTTCGGTGCAGGGTCGCGCGGCCGCGGGTTCATTCCCCGCGTCGAGCAATATTGTAATTGTATTTGTAGCAATCAGAATTGCATTTTAGAGCTCTTCTATTAAGTATTTTTGGATATTTTTTTTAATATGGGTGTTATGGAATAGAGTAGTGCTTGAATCGTTGTAAAATATTAGCTTAGTTAAGATTTTAGAAACTGCCTTACCAAAAATCTAGCCCGCAAATCTCAGAGCTTAACAACTAGATTTGATTCGAAACTAGTCATAATATATCCGGCTAAAATAACGTCAGTCTTCACCTCACGTCGGTTTTATTAATATCAGTCTCTTACGATGCCCCAAGAAGGACACCGTCGTCGGGGTAGACCTAGGAGGCGCTGGCGGGACGACCTAGATGCCAATGATGGGCAACTGCAGGAGATAGAGAGGATTGGAAACGTTTGGGGGACACCGCAGGTTAAAAAAAAAAGTCTCTTACACATCTGGCGTTTGCTTTGAGATTTGCGGTATAATGGAAGACACTCTTGCTCGTCATATAAAACTAGTTATCAAATGATAGATGCGCGGTACAATCTATGCTCCCACTCCACCGGGAGTTCTGGCAGACTAATTTCCAGTCCATATTGGTTTAGTAGTCTGAGCCGCAAATGGTGGAGAGGTTGCCCTGACAAACGAAAAAGGTGTGATAGATAAAGGAAGTATTGATAATAATTATCACGTTTTATAAAACTTTTGGAATGTACGCATATTGTTTGTTTTTCTTTTCGTGTTTATGCAGGTGGCCGATTGATAGGTGATTAAAATGATTAAATACTTATTGTAATTATATCTTCGAAGAAATTGATAGTAAAGATAAGGCTAATCTAATAATTTCCGGCGACTGTTTGAGGCAAAATTCGTATGATATGTTTTCTTTTAATTTGCAAACTCTCATTTTCAAATTGATTTTGTGTTGCTGTATCTATACATCAAATGATGCTAATTACCCTTAAAATACATAATTATATTTATTATACCAACCTACTTTTCAATTCCCTGTCTATTTTCTTGTAAGCTAATGAATACTTCCGTCCGTTTTTTCTCACATCTCATGTCCCTCGATTGCCATTTAGCTCCCATTGCGCAAATGGAAAGGCTTAGTTTCCAGCGCCTTGACACGCCGCTCCTTTCCTAAGCCGACATTTGCTCTTACGCAAGTCTGTACGCTGGCTGGCGCTATCCTTGAGGGTTTGCGTAACTGTTACCTCATGTTGCAGCCGGTAGGTGGCGCGGTTGAAGTTGGGCTCAAATTTGTAAGTAAACCTTAATGTTACTATCACATTTAGGGTTTCTGAGGTTCCAGATAGATCCTAACTGACCCATAAATTATAACCTGACGGAATTTAAAAGTGACAAGTTACACTCGGAAAAAGTTAACGATAAAACAGCTGGTCGATGGCGTATTTTGGTAAGTTTATATACATATATTTTGTAAGGTACAGGAACTAGAATTTAGGGCCACTAAACATAATACATACAAATAAGTATCTGTTTTTAATGTCAAAATAACAATTTTGTTTTCAGTTGATATATTTAGTTATTTATTTATACAATACCTATACCTAAAACTGCGTTTTTTTTGTGTTCTTAATCTGCAATCAGTCGCCAGACTATAATCAGATGAGTTGAGTGGTTTTTAGTGTTTAAAGAGTAGTGGGCCATTGCCTTGCTGTCTTCTTATATAATGTGGTTTCTTTTTAGCCGCTTAACCACATTGGCATTATCCAGCAGTCCTGACGGAAGAGGATTGGTGGAACTCCGTTATTAATTTATTTTTCTTTATGGCTTAAACGATTTTGATAAAATTTTGGAGGCAACTGACTACAAGGCGCGTTCTTCTTTTTACTGATGTACCTACGACGCACACAAAACCGTGGGCGAAAGTTAGGTTGTTTGTTTGCTGGTTAGCGCTAATCTTGGAAACTATTGATTGGCTTTTAATAACTCTTTCTATGTTAGATAGTCTATCTATCAATAAATGTTATTTGATATTTAACATTACGCTAAACTCCATGAGAGCAGAGCAGTGAGGTTTAGTGCGGATTCAAATCAAATCAAATCATTTATTTCCATGGGCCCCAAGGGGCGCTTGAACACGTCAAAAAAAAACATCAAATTACAGAAAATATTAAATTAAATTAAAAGTTAGCTTACTAAATTGTAATACTTATTGTAATAAAATGATTTGACACCGGAGCTTAGATTGAACTTTAATTCAACTTAGAGATTTGAATTAAAACCTAATAGAGATTATAGATTGAAGCGCGGGCGCATTGCTACTTAATATAATTAAACATAAAAAAACCGACTTGAATTACAAAAAAATGCTCTAATATTTTTAAAAAATTGAACTTAAATCGCGAAATATTCCTACGTTCTCAAATCGCGAAAGTTTAAAAACATATAATGCTCTAATAATTGAACAAACTGTATGATATTGTCTGAAACGTAACAGTTATATGCTTATAAATTGAGTGTTCTTCTCGATTTCCTTGGGATCCCATCATCAAATGCTGACAAAATGACCAGGGTACCAACTTAAATATGTACCCTAACGAACAAAAAAAGAATTACGCAAATCGGATTAGAAATGTTAAAGTTATCGACATACTAATATACAAAGTATCGTCAAAATGACATCGTCCAAATAACAATAATGCTTATAAAATAAAAACTACTAGACCAAACTGAAATAAATTTTTATGGGACCACCTGGCAGCTATTTTGCGTCGAACAAAAAAAGCATCACGCGAATCGGTACTTTAACCGCGACGTAATCGATGTACATACATAGAAAAAAAACATACCAGCCGAATTGAGTTCCTCCTCCTTTTTGGGAAGTCGGTTAAAAACGAACGCCACGCGGACGAAGTCGCTAGTAAAAGCTACATACTATAAAAACTACAGAAACCTGTATGCTATCCATTAAGCTATCTTAATACAAATCTAATTAATTGCTTGATAAGAAAAAATAATATCGTCATCCCACAAAGTCACGCGGATAAATCAAAATACCCATTTCGTCATATTTCATTATCGTAGGTATATTAATCTATTATTCTTCGAATGAAAAAGCAATTTCTAGATAACGACATTTAGTATACATGTTTTAAAATGGCGTTCATTCATCAATTAATTTTAATCAATCTAATACTTTATTCTAAAAAAATGAGATAATGTTTTTGAACGGAAATAACTATTAAATTTTAATTTCTAGTAATGTTATCAAATAAATGGAAAAACTAATTCTTGTTTTCCCTCAGATCGTCTGCCGATAAAATACTTACGTTATCATTTATCTTTTTAGGGTTCCGTAGTACCTACAAGGAACCCTTATAGTTTCGCCATGTCTGTCTGTCCGTCCGTCTGTCCAAGGCATAGCGACGAAACCGTTGGTGCTAGAAAACTGAAATTTTGCATAAAACATGTATGTTAACTATACAAAGAAAGTCGTAGAATAAAATTTGGAAAAATATTATTTTTTCGGGTAGCTCCCCTACATGTAAAGTAGGGATGTTTTTTTTTTTTTGTCGCCTAACCTACCCCATAGTGTGGGGTATTGTTAGATAGGACTTTTAAAAACGTTCAGGGGTTGCCAAGACAGTTTTTTGATTTAGAGATCCGTTTGCGAGATAATTAACTTTAAAGAGCAAATTTTTGTTCGAGTAGAGCGTCCCCCCCCCTCTAAAAGCTAAAGTACTGGATCCCAAAATCTGAAAAAAATTGTGTCGGTAGTACATGTAATGAACTTTAAAGGAAAACTATAGCGGATAAGTTCACTTCATTAGTTCAAGAGGAATAGGGGTCCAAAGTGTAAAATGCAGTTACTTAGAATAATTCGTGCAAATTACAAAAACCTTTGAAAGTAATGACTTGTATGAAGATGTTACTTGTTTAATACAGATAGTAAATCCCTTTTAAGTCGAAATATGTTGTTACGACTAGCTACGGCACCCTACTGCGCGTGGCCCGACACGCACTTGGCCGGTTTTTTTTAAATAATGTCGTTATTTTTAGTTTTCTTCAGAAGGGTGTGACAGAGGTCCCTGTGGTCATAACCACACTTCACCTCTTATGTTTAAGACCCTTGAGGCCCTCGTACTATCGTTCTATTAAAATTTGTAAATGTACTCGTAGAATTACATTCCATAACATCACGCCAATATTACCCAGAAGGGTGTGGCAGAGGTCTATAGCACCCACACTTCACCTGTTATGTTTAGGTCCCACGGGATAGGGAGTGAGCCTTTCGCCATCCACCGGACACAGCTCCGTGCTGCTATTGAGAATTTCCTGACGGAAAAATCCCAAATAACACTTTTGCCTGACCGAGAATCGCACTAGAGACCTCGCGTTGAGAGGTCCATATGTTAACCACATGAACATCGAGGCAGTTGCATGAAATTAATATGTATAGGGATATTAATGTCTTTAACAATTACAAGTCAAAACATCAAATTTTAAAATGTATGCATTAATTTCATGCAACTAGTTATTAATGTAAATTAAGTTACTGGGCAGGTTGCTGAACTAAAAGTAAATGGTAATGTAGCATGAACATCCACAACCCACAACATAAAGCAAATGCACGACTACGATGATATGCCTCATGTGACAGTAATTGAGACGGTGAGATGCGCATAGTCTTACCACTAGACCAACAAGGCCGTAGAATTAAAGAATTAGTGCCTGATAATTCCAGACTCCCTTATTGAAGTCTTCTTCTGCAATATTCTGTATAAATAAGTATTTATAGGTACGTGCTATATACCTACTAATCGATACCTTCAAATGTTACTTTAGTTTAGTTACATATACATGGTGTAATATTGCAAAAAAATATTAGCAATCAAACACAAACCAGAAGTATCGTGTCAAAAACACATCCACAAATAATTACAAAATGTACAAATGTAACGTACAAATGTCAAATTACTGGTATTGTAAAACCTTTTAGGTAACATTTACAAATTATTGTAAGAATTGTATTGCGAAAATTAACAAAAACGGCGCCATATTGGTTTGACGCAAGTACGGCTGTTAGGCACAATTCGTATTGACACAGAAGGTCTATGTTATTGGTATTACTTAACTTCTAATTAGGTTCATGAAACTGATCATACCTCGTATATAAATAAAAAGTATTAAAGCCTTTGATCTATACTAAAAATTATCAATGACACAAATTGGCATACACCCTTTAAAAAATCTCTTATATTTTAGTCAAAGGCAAATAAAATACTTGAAACATTTCGGAAAATTGCTAATTTATTTAATTAAGTTATTTAATCAAGTGAAGAATTGATACAATACTTAACTTTATCGACCTAACAAAAACAACAGTTTGTGAATTAAATGCTAAACCAAAAGCTTCAAGCTCTTCAAATGTAAAATATTCCCGCTTTTGTACAAAGCCTTCTGTACTTACCTATAATTATGTTAGGTTTTGCAAATCATTTCGTATAGCAACTCCGGGCCGGCTATAGCAATTTATACGTGTTTCGAAATGTATGCATTTGGTTGCACGATTATAAATTATTATCTATGAATATAATTTCAGGTTCGAAGTGTAATATTGACGACTAAACAGCCAAACAATCTCGTGAAACTTTTGTTAATAATCTTGTAATATATTAATAATCAGAATAATAAAAATTAATAATCAAAAAAAGCAGCGATAGCCGAGTGGGAGACCGTAGGACTGCGAAGTTAAAGGTCTCGGGTTCGAACCCACGGCACACACCTCTCGTCTTTTCGAAGATATGTGTGTATTTATCATAAAAATTATCGCTCGCTAACGGTGAAGGAAAACATCGTGAGGAAACCTGCATGCCTGAGAGTGTCTAAAAAGTGCTCGAGGGTGTGTGAAGTCTACCAATCCGCACTTGGCCAGCGTGGTGGACTATGGCCTAACCCTTCTCATCATGAGAAGAGGCCCCAGCCCAGTAGTGGGACATGTATTAGATACAGGGCTGCTATTATATTATATATATTAATAATTATTTTTTAATTTAAGGTCGATACTAGATACTGACTGCCTGCCTTGTAGGTCCAGTGGTTGGCGCATGCACCTCTCACCGCGAGAATTTGGGTTAGATCCCCGTGTCTCCCCGCTATCTATTCAGCTAATTCTGTTAGACTTGTAGCCGACCCCAATGCTATTGGTAAAAGGCTCGCCAGATATATACCGGATGGCGGAGTGGGTAGTGTACCTGTTTGCGACGCCGAGGTCGTGTGTTCGATTCCCACTTAAGACAAATCTTTGTGTACATGAACATGGGGGTTTGTCTTAGTCTGGGTGTTTCTATGTATAATAAGTATGTATTTACAAAAGAAAAGTATACATGTATTAGTATCAGTTATTCTAGTACCCATAGTACAAGCTCTGCTTAGTTTGGGACTAGATGGCGTTGTGTGTGAGTTGTGAAATATTTATTTATTTATTTTTATTTTTATACGTCAGGATAATTCTCACTAGCAGCACGGAGTTGGATTTTTGTCCGGTGGATGACGATAGGCTCACAGCTGGGACCTATACATAAGAGCTTATAGGTTCATAAGAGCTCTATCACCAAGTAACAAGTTGAGTTGGTAATTGGGGTCAACAAACTTTACTATTGCTTAGAGCATTTGGCCCTGAATTTGTTACTGCTAAGTATAACAATTGCTACGATTTTGAAATAATTTACTGAATTTTTGACAGCTTTGTCTTTTATTTTATGTATTTAATGCAACAGGCAATTATTACAATACGACCTACTGCACACCGGTCAGTCGCTTTTGCCATCCAGCTACGGTCGCCACTTGCTAGAACCTCAAATCCCATATCTTTTTCAACTGTTTCTAAGTATAATTTGCTAATCATTTTTAACACGCTTATATTAGCTTCACCTGTATGTTTGTTTGTTTGTTTGTTTGTTTGTTTGTATGTAACCGACTCCTTTGGACTCGATTTTGACCCACTTTAAACGGACAGATTTAATTCAAACTTTCTACACTTGTAAAGAATCAGCGACAATATAATAATTTCATAAATTTATCTCATTATCCTGATTAGGATCGCCAGGATTAAAAAAAAACTAAAAAACACGCTTTTAAATAACATCAAACTAAAAAGTGAAAAATAAATATAGTTTAAAAAAACTAAAAAAACACGCTTTTAAAGCACATCAAACTAAAAAGTGAAAAATAATTCTTATTATAACCTGAAAATAATAATAAACGAAAAATACTAGTACTATTGTGAAAAAAAGCGTGGGTCGCTCGATAGACGAAAAATATGGCACAGAGCGCCCCACGCTTTTTTTCACAATAGTACTAGTATTTTTCGTTTATTATTATTTTCAGGTTATAATAAGAATTATTTTTCACTTTTTAGTTTGATGTGCTTTAAAAGCGTGTTTTTTTAGTTTTTTTAAACTATATTTATTCTTCAGCTTCTTTTAATCATTTTTCTTTACTTCCACATCAATGCAAAAAAATCCTCCAAATAGTATCTAGTAAACATAACATAACATTTCACATCATCGTTACAATTACAATACTGGTTGCCGCAACCATAACCAATTGGGTAACAACCGTTTTAGGTAAACGGGTAGTAACATTTTCTAGGTGAATTTAGTTCGCTGTACAGTGAGCAGTTCATACACCTAGCATCTTATGAGATAAATGCAGATAACACTAATTTATAAAGTAAACAATTAATATTATTAAAGCCGACGTGAGGTGAAGACATTATTATTGAGAATACGGGTTACTCACGTTATTTTAGCAACTGGGCAATTAATCGCGTGTCGTCGCCGTATGAATCTACGTACTAGATTCGAAACTAGTCGGCATATCCCGGCTAAAATAACGTAAGTAACCCGTATTCTCAATATTAAAGTAAACAATTATTGATCCAGCAAATAGAGCATACTATTAGTAAATTATTGCAGTCATACAAAACAAAACAATCCGCTGAATACGTCATACTTAGGGTGTTTTAAGAAAGAAAACTGTAAGCTAATCTATTATATCAACCGATCAATGTATCGTTCAACATGTCGTCTATTTTGGTGTAAATAATAACACCACTTAATAATAACCAGAATATTGGTACGGATAACTGCTAACACCATACCGATTACAATTACTATTGTTGTCTAACACAGCAACCTTCACTTCATCGTTACAATACTGGTTGCTGCAACAATAACCAGTTGGGTAACAACTGTTTTGGGTGTACGGGTAGCAGTTATGTTTGGTCACACAGGTGCAGTCTGTGTCGCACGGGTGGTAATGACCATAGCTGCCATGTTTACCACTGTTGTCATGGTTACCATGGTGCTCATGGTGGCCGTGGTTGCGGCACTGGTCGCAGCAAGAGTGGACTATTATGGGCCCGTCGTAGTTTTGGATGTGGACCATTGTTTGAGGATCTGGGATGGCTTCGATAGTTGATACCTAAAGAGAAATGTTTTTTATTAAAAACATGAACTGTAAATTAGTGGGAATTGAACGGATTTACTAAGAGCCTGTTCACACCTAGACAAACCGTCTGTTTAGTCTGTCTTAATAACAATGGTGTCAATAAAACAGACCCCATACGCAAGTGTCCCCAAGCACGGCTTCCCACTTGCTATTATGTCAAATTTTGATTAGAATATGACGTATGACGTTAGTATCTACATTGAAACGTCAAATTTGACATTTCTATGTTGATAACCACGTCATAGTCTAATCTATATAATAATTAATTAAGAGTAGTAAACCGTGCTAAAGGGGCTGATAGACAAAATAATGATTTACAATTGTATTTTATATATTATATTCTATTACAAAATTCGAACAAGAACTTACCGCTAAGAATATTAAAATCAAACCGAATCCCAGCATTTTGAAAAAACACAACTGATATCTTAATACTCAAGGAATGATTTTTGATGGTCAAAAAATAACTTTATATAGTTAAAACTAATCAGTTTAAAAAAATTACAAACATAATTCCAAAAATTTGACTTTAATTTTGCAATTTTCACACGTTTTGTCAAAATTTTGCAATTACTTCCAAATTATTACTGTTTAATTTCATTATGTTTATAATTACATGTATTACTATAGTAATTACATTATGGTAGCGAATATTTTATTACTTTAATTTGTATTTATTACGAGGTGGTTAGTTTTTACAAGTTATAGACATGATAAATTAATTATAGAGCAAAATTACTGGTTATAATTTAGGAATTTTAAGTATATTATTTTTAATTGGCAGAGCAATTTTATTTTCTAGTCTAACTTGCTATTTTTATAAAGAGGTGTGTTTATCACTTTTTAATTAACGGAGAAAATTACTGTTAGATGATTCCATAGACAGTGGCTGAGTTTGTTTTCTGTCTGATTCTCCACCAATCAGATGCGCCCATTCCGACTCATCATCTCAGCAACATCTAAAGGATGAGCTTGTCATCTCGTCCATTGAAGGAAAAAAATATCTGGTTGCAAAGCTAGATCCTAGCTAGAAGCTAAACCCACTAAACAAAGCTAGCATTGTTGGCTTAGAGCTCTTGCTCATTGCTAGCCTTTTAAAGCTGCTGAAGTAAAAAATTGTATGTGCGACCCGAGATTAAAAATATTCACATCTCGTGCTTTTGTGTCTCTCATTACGCGCAAGATTCTAAACAAGGATCACTCGCTAGACTCGTGATTCTACTACAAATTATTTAAGTTATTTGGGGCTCAAAATTAGCACTGGTAGAAAATACGTACTTCGCTCTCATGTTGCACAAATAACTATTATAAAGCCTTAAATCGTTGGACATAAATCTCATTGTTCCAATATATCAAATCGAATAGATAAATCCGTGTCATTAACTCGTACAAGTCGATCGTATTGTAAAAAGAGTTATCCGCTGTTTATCAGCGTCGCATATGGAACAGTGGGCCAGCACGCGACACGGCATGCCGAGAAAGAATAGAAGGGATACGCCATAAGCACACAATAAAATATATATTATTAATGAATCATCTATATCTACACTTATAATAAATCTGTAAAAGCAAAAAATCTGTAAATCGAAAATATCAAAAAAATAAATGGCAGGTGTTACTAGACCGACACCAAACACAAAAATGTGATTAAATTTTTTTTTGCGTGTCTGTCTGTCTGTTTTTATGTTTGTTCAGACAAAAACTACCGGTTCGATTACGATGAAACTTGGTATAATTATTTTTTAATATCCTGGGCACCACACTGGGTACTTTTTATTCCGGAAAAGTATATACAATAAAAAATGCGGGAGCGTCTACCACTTAATACAACGAACTCCACGCGGACGAAGTCACGGGCAAAAGCTAGTATTATATATGTATTATAAGAATATATATTATTTAATTTATTTATAAGTACTAGGGTCTAAATATGCATACGGATTTAGTTATATTTATCTTTTGTATTTTCCTCTTAAGTTGTACACTTATCTTGCCCTCTTTTGCATTATCGACTACTCTATTGTTCTAGGTTTGCTGGAAGAGAACTCAAACACTGAGTTAAGCTTGCCTTTTGTATACTATTACTGTAATATGTTTATTTATTTGTAATCTTTAGTGTACAATAAAGTACTATGCGTGAAGAATTATTTTTATTTTTGTGTTTCATCAAAACATCTCGATTTGACGAATTTCCAAATAAACAGTTTCTTTTACAGAATCGCACCACCGATGTATTAAACGATTACATCTTCAAAATATTCGTAAATAAGGAGTTATGTATGTCAAGTAAGAAATGCATATTAATAAGTAATATCCACACTATGCTGTCGGGTCCCGTTACGTAGCAGTAGGTTAGCATCCGCAGAGCACATCCCTGTGATGCTGTGCCTCCAGGGTTGTGCGAAACATATTATCAATAAGTGGTATTATTAAATTAAATTATTAAAAAGACAAAACTCTGCCTTTTTATAAATTTTAATAGAAGATTAAAACAAGTTATCGACTGATTCTCTTGTCTTCATCATCATCATTCAGCCTCGTAGTCTACTACGGGACATATTATTATGCTTCTCTCAATAACACCCAGTTTTTCGCCGTCCGCTTCCAGTCCTATTAAGCGACCTTCTTCAGGTCTTCAGTCCACCTTACGATTGTATAGTCACAGTCTCCATTCTAGGAATCGGTAGCTCTTTTGTGCAATAATACTAATCGTGTAGGCATATCGAAAATAATAGTGTACCAGAATCGAATCCGTAAACACCTACTCTGTCTGTAGCAGTAAAATTACAACATGACATTAATTTTATATTGAGCAGCTTGTTGTGCTAGCAACAAAACAATGACCTCATGAATTCATATTTATAATTTTTTGCAAAAATCTTATTTTTCCATTAGTTTTATTGAAAATCTTTTTGCTTTAGTTCTTTATTTGAGCAAAATTGCTCTTTTAGTCTACTCCATTAACCTGTGTTAAAAAAAAGCTATTGCCAGGAGGCACTTTTGATATCATATGCCCAACCTTAACACTTTCCGTATTATTGAGTAAGACACATTTTTTTTTTGTTAAATCACATATATCTATTAGGGTCAGACTAACTTGTCAGTTGTCACATAGTCCATTCACCTTTTTGTTTACAAACATCATACAAAAAGGTTAAAAACAAGACGTGCAGCCCTAGGCTGTATCCGGCAGTTAGTGGGTAAGCGGATTATGTCACGGCGAAGTGCGGCTAACGCTGTAACAAGCCGCTAACTGTGGGAACTGCTCACTAACACGGTATGGTGGCCATGCAGGTGGAGAAATGTTGCCATTTCTGCCATTTTAGCTTACAACTAGAATGTTTGCAGGGCTTAAACTTTGACGTACAGCATCTCTTCTCACCAAAGTAACTAGAACTTAAAATTTAATCTTTTGAATACAACGTTACAATAATTAGGGCTGTCGTCAGAAAAAACGAGTCAAACCATGTTGATTAAGCGCCAGCTTCACTGCTGGCGGACTGTAGCTAGAGTTCCGAGTTTATTCTGCGTTCACCGTTCATATTTATGTTAAACGTTGAACGCAGCCCGCGGGCGCGGCGACCACGTCTTCAGCGCTTTAGAATTCTACAATCAATATTTAATCTGCCAAGCCTTTTCAAACTACATTGAGGTCTGTTTCGACACTAACGGATTTGGCTAAATATTTTCGAGGAGCGACTGCCCTCAGGCCTATAATTCTACGACTGCACATATATTTATATTGTGAACCTGGAACGCAGAGCCCGGCACTCTGACCGTGGACCGCTGTCAGTGGCAGACGCCTTAGATATTTAACCAGGTTTTTTTATACAGTGCATAAATCTTTATGTAAAAGTATTAAATGTGATAATGTGTAATCCATATAATAAATATAGCAAACCTACTACATATATACATAATTAAACATCCTTCTAAAGGTAACAAACAAACATTAAAACTTAATTAAGTCAACACTAGGAAAAATAATCTTTATAATTTATACAAAACTCACGTGCAAATTACATTTTCGACCGGTTCTACAAATTATGTAATGTATTTAAAATAATATATTATTATAATTATTCAGAAGATTGTTGCGTAACAACACTGTTTTATAAACCGGATTTTCATGTCTGATTTCAAGTTCAAATACATCATTTAACTAATTAATGGCTGTATGGTTAGTTATGGTTAACTTATTAGAATATTACTTTTCCTGTATAATTAATAATAATCACCATTTTTGGATTGGTGATGAGTTTTTTATTTGGCATCTCAAATCGCAATAACTATAGGGTTCTTCCGCATCAAATTATTAATGTAATATACCGATTGGAGATCATTTTCTGGCTTTATTAAGGGCGATTGGCTACTATAAGTATAATATGCTACTCAATTTCCAACTTAAATATCAACATTACATAATAATCTATATTAACTTCATGCCTATATTATGTGGGCAGTTAGAACACTTCCTCAGTTATGTTCAGGTCCCATGGGATAGGAGATGAGCCTATCACCATCCACCCGGCACAATTTCAACTCCGCGCTGCTATTGAGAATTCCCTGACGGACATATCCCAAATAACACATTTTCCCGACCCGGGATGCGAACTAAAGAGGCAGTTAAATATACTAAACCTGAATTCACACCATTGCAAAAATGAAAAACATATCTAGTTAGATAAACGCTGGGATCTATAAGCCTAACTAAAATTAGCCAAAAGGGAGTCGAGTAAAACGTTCATCACAGGTTAAAGGTTTGAACTAGCAAGATGAAAAACAGTTGATAGTAAAAAGCTTGTCTCAAGTAGGTATCCAGGTACCCAGACAACTTGAGGGAGAATGAGAGAACAATGCATGCAAATATCGCCTCGCAAATCGGCGATTGGTCCTCATTTACTTGGTTAAAAATCTGTGCCATCTTTCCAATTACCGCAATAATATCTTAATATTCCAAACATTATTGCCACCATACACCTCCGTTACCAGTTACCACGTCACGGATGGCACTGGGAATCGGTTCAGTAAAGTGTGGCACCGCATTGTAGCCTGCTATTGACCTCTAAGACTCGGGCTTAGCGACTGTTAAACGAACAAAGAAATTAAACACAATTGTGTCTTGTTAATGGAAGAAAAGACGGGCTGGTAAAGAACTGGGCCCCAAGTCTGTGATTTTAATAGAGTTCCAATGATCGATCAATGACACCATAACTGTCAATTTTGACAGTTCAGCTAATCTGCTAAATCACGGCGGAACAAAACTAACAATTATGGTGTCATTAGGAACTCAATGATTGCCCATTGAAACACTATTGAAATAGCTAGCTTGAGGCCTCGTTTTTATGACAAAATAGATGAAATGCATACCGAAATAATGCAAGATTTAAATGCTTATTTAAAGAGGGTAAAAGGCAGTAAAACTTATATTATTATGTTACTTTTAGAGAAGAAAATCGACGTAATAAATCCCACTTTAAAAATATTTTTAATTAAGTAAGTCCGATAATTTTGGAATAACTCAGCTCAGTGAAACAACTATTTACAATTATAGTCAAGTATAGAACTAAGAACATCTTAAAGTATGTATTACAAGCAATGCTAACTTTTTTTAGTAAGCAGTTTTGACTACATCGCGATCGTCTCAAAGACAAAGAGTTCATGCAATATTGACAACAAAATCACAAACCCACGATAAATTTATAACAAAATTAGACCCAATAGTGCCTAACAGCATTTCAAAACTAACATTCTAAAATTAGCTAACACAAATCATCTATATCTCCAATCAACTTGACCTCCCTTGCCCCTCTCAATCCAAACAAATATAGCCAAACTGCTGCTGTTGAGTACATTTCAATAGCTCTTCTAACACTGGTTGTTCTCTGTAAGCTGTTATGCAACCATTTTGACCTTAAAATCTTACGTAACTTCGAACCAAAACTTTACTGCAGCTCATTGAAAATTTAACTCTATCTATTGGAAACTAAAGTTGAATTTAATATGAAGGTGTGAAAGATAGAATGAATTAGGTTGCCTAAATGTGCCATTTGCAACGGTATTACGGTGAACATTATGTATGTAGATTACACAGAGCATTACTACATTTTTTATAAATAAAGACATTAAGGAGAGTCTGAAGGTCCTTTAGTTTATGATGATCTAGAATGGAGTATGGTATGGTTGCTTAAGATTGTGAAAATGTTCAGTTTAGAACGCGTTTTACTAATTCCGTCTAGCTGTCCGGGCAAATTTGAAATAGGTAGTGGCATAAATTATTTAAATTACCATAAATTCAAATTTCTAATCTGTCTCGATGGTCGAGTGGTAAGCGTATGCTCGCTCACCGCGAAGGCTCGGGTTCAATTTTCCGGGTCTTACATAGTGTTATTTGTGAACTTTCGGTCACGAAATTTACAATGTACCCGGTGCATGGTAATAGGCTCACCCCCTATCCCATGGGACTTAAACATCACAGTTGAAATGTGGGTGTTGTAAATTGTTCATATTCTAAGATATTTAGCTTCTTGCAGCGTTTTAGGGTTGAGATCAGTTGATATAATTACGATAGAAGACACCCAGTGGTTGGGAATCCCACTCCTAAACGGCATTCGAGTATAACTATGAAAAATCTTATAATAATTCAAAGGGATCCAAAGATTTTTGCTTAAGAATAAATAATTATCTTTGTCTGTAATTGTATGTTTTACAATAACTTGTACTTAGTTGTTTCATCAAAATATAAACGTGGTATACTCATTCGCAACTTCGTTGAGGATCCGATTCCAAATGGTTTATACTATATGTTTGTCATTTGCTGCATTAAATATCTATTTTATCATCAAATTAGCAATACTCAAGTGCTAATAATAGTTAAATAACGGCGTGCGTATTTCAAAAATGGAATACCACGAAATTTTAATTGCTGTCAATCAAATATTGACCGTATTTATACAAGAATAAGTTTGCACAAAATTTTCCAAACCGAGAGTTTCCCTTACAGAAGCACACCACGGATTTAAAAGGAATAAAATATATAATATAATACAGAGGAAAGAGGAAATAATCGTTTTTTTGTTTGTATACGTTTGTTTGTAACAAATAAACTAAAAAACTACTTGATTGATTTCAAAAATGTCTTTACCATAAAAGTGTTGAAATTTTTGAGTACTTGATGGTTTTTAAAAAAAAAATCTTTTTATAATTTGCTAAGCCTTAAATGCCATAAAAAATAATCAATTAGAAGTTAAAATATAGAACGCGTTCATTCTTCACAACATTTATGCCAAATGAAACTTCACCATGTTGGTGAAGATAAACGTGACGTTACGTAATTATGTAGCATACAATTGAGAAATTTGGTATCCTAGCAAGACCGTAGCTTCGATGGTAAATCGGCTAAACGGTATCCAGAGGATGCAGGTTCAAGTTTTGCCGGTCAAAAAAAATGACAACTGTATCTAAGTATATATCGCTATGTTTTATCAAGGTACTAAAAGGGCGATATTGTTATTTCAAAAATAAATAACTTCGCAGTCTTACCTTTGTTACTATCAATAATCAAAACACAACAATATCGCTCTAAATTTTATAGGCTCATCCATCATAGATCATTGTTTCTATGACAAAACCTTTAACCGTGAACTTTTATTACCAAACTGAACTGCATATGAATCATTACAATCGAATGTGGGTCAAATCTTTTGATCGATCCGAGGAGGAGTGACGCAAGGAGTTGCATCATAATCGGCCCAGTTTTTACGCGTGCATGCCAAGGTTTTCGGATTAGGTCAAAGCGCTTAATAATTACATGTACATTGTGAGATATTCGTACATTGTGTGTGTACATATGCGTGTCCACACGGATACACATAGAGTTATACATGTCCAGTTTGAGCTGGTCTCGCATTGGACGGGAAGCGTGTACAAGGCGAGTTCATCTTACACTGGATATGAATAATTTGATGTGTAGTAGTTACTTTGTATGATTCGGTTGCAACGAGTAGCACTGATATTGACACTGCCGAAATGTATTTTTAAGGGTGAACAATTACTTGGGTGTTTTTTATACAAAAGTAAAATGGGTTTTCTTTATTATTATTACGTTTTTATCTATTATAGACAAATCATATCCTAACCAATATAATGAAAAAATAACTTTATCACCTGTAAACCACCATATTCTGGTCAATAAATCTTATTCTTTTCTATTCACGTTTGTACTTGTACAAAATTATTTTTTTAATTTATCAGTTTATACGTATCTCAATATTCTGCACCCACAGGAACGGATATAACCTTTGACGCGTGTATGACTTCAGGTAAAAGTACGATTTCTATAAAACAAATAAGGTACTTCGTTTACCGTATCTCCTTAATTATTCGTATTAATTTATTCTTCTAGTGTATTTGCAAAACCAGCTCAAATGCAAAATTAAATTATACTTGTTAGGTTTTAACTTTAGGTAATAACAAAGATAAATAAACCAATTATGATAAATTCTTCTCCTCGAAACTACGAAAAACGCTCAATTTACTCGTATATTTATAAGATCTCTGTTCTGCATTTCAAGTAGCTCATATAAAAATAAACTGTAACAAGTAAAACAAAATGTACCGTCATACAAGGTGGATACGACATGAAAACACAAGCTCAGACCTGGAGACTGCTCATTTTCACTGATTAAAAAAAACTATTTCTGAACGAAAATGATCTTAATGTTTAATTTATTCAGAAATTTTAAAACCAATACATAATAGATACAAAAAAAATAAATTGAAGTGTCTGTTTTTTAATGTCAAATAACAATGAATTTTCATGCTGGTATAGTTGATTGCACGATACCTTTGATTAAAAAACAATTATTAAAATTGTTGTCTGTCTGTCTGTCTGCTTGAGTCGGCTAGTCTTCTAAACAGCTGGACCGATTTTAATAAAAAGCAGATTGTTGATGCGTCGCTGCAGCTGAGGACTAAGGTTTTATGCCTCATGTGCCAGTAATTTCAGGGCCTGATTTCACCACCAAACCGGAACACAGTAATGGAAACACTACTATTTGGCGACAGGTTAAAGGTGAGACGGTGGTGCTGCCGCCCTCAAGCTCATTCACAAGTGCTCTACCACCAGTAAAAAAAATAATACTGACTACTTCTAAAAGCCGTATTTTACTTTAAAGGCATCTATATCGTATCCACTCTGTATAAAGATACAGCTGCTAAATGAAGTTAAGTTGAAATCAAGTAGTTTTTCCAGTCAATGTTGTCACTAAGCGATGCAACTTTGTAACATGAAAGCTTGTACAAACGGCTACATCAACCTATACCTACATTTCCATTATAAGATGGTCTTGCATTGTATTGGCTTCCTGTACAATGCTAGATCAGCTTATCCTGGATATGTATAGGTTGATCGGTAGCCGTGTGTACGCTTAGTAAGTAACTAATTATCGCTTGAAAGGAATAGCTGTGAGCCAATTAAAATGATGGAGATATAAAAACGAGTAGTTTTGTAAGTGCTAAGAGCATTTTTGATTAAAGATGGCATGTGTATTTTATTATGTGGCACTTGTCTGCACGTGTGGTGTAGTGGTTTAAGCGGTAACCTCGCCGTTCTCCACTACACTGGTGTTGTGGGTTCGATCCCCACATGGGACAAATCTTTGTGTGATTAGCAAAGATTTGTTCTGAGACTGGGTGTGCTTGAGTGACTGCATGTGTGTATTTGGCCCTGTCATTGGGACCATTGGATAGTGTAATTACTTCTGGCGTTCTATCTAATGTAAAAAAATCCAAATTTATCTTTATCTTTATCTTTAGTATGTAATATAATTTGTAATAATACTGAGGTTCCGGATAGATCTTATTCGACCCATAACATATAATCTGACCGAATTTAAAAGTGATACAAGTTACACTTGATGACAAAACACAGCTGTCACTTTCATTAATGTGTGTTATTTGCTTATCCTGCCAATAAGGGTTTATCTAACACCTGTGAAATTGTGGCTTATTGTTTAAGGGTTTTCCATACCGACTTTTCTTTATGTGTATAAAGCTTGTTTTATTGTAAAGTGTAGATATATATTTTTTTTACGACTCACACACAACGCCATCTAGTCCCAAACTATGCAGAGCTTGTACTATGGGTACTAGAATAACTGATACTAATACATATATACTTTTTCTTTTGAAAATACATACATAAACAAACCCCCATATTCATGCACACAAAGATTTGTCTTAAGTGGGAATCGAACCCACGACCTCGGCGTCGCAGGCAGGTACACTACCAACTCCGCCATCCTGTCGTCGCTGATATAGATGTGAGTCTACAAACATTAGCATAGGAACCTTAATTTCGTAGTATTATAATATTTAAGTTACTGTAGCAACTCGACTATCCTACGTGTTGCAACACTTCATTGAATAATACAATAATCAATTTTTAGGGTTCCGTAGTACCTACAAGGAACCCTTATAGTTTCGCCATGTCCGTCTGTCCGTCCGTCTGTCCACGGCATAGCGACGAAACCGTTGGTGCTAGAAAACTGAAATTTTGCATGAACATGTATGTTAACTATACAAAGAAAGTCGTAGAATAAAATTTGGAAAAATATTTTTTTTAGGTAGCTCCCCTACATGTAAAGTAGGGATGTTTTTTTTTGTCGCCTACCCCATAGTATGGGGTATTTTTAGATAGGACTTTTAAAAACGTTTAGGAGTTGCTAAGACAGTTTTTTGATTTAGAGATCCGTTTGCGAGATAATTAACTTTAAAGAGCAATTTTTTGTTCGAGTAGGGCGTCCGCCCCCCTCTAAAAGCTAACTACTGGATCCCAAAATCTGAAAAAAATTGTGTCGGTAGTACATGTAATGAACTTTAAAGGAAAACTATAGCGGATAAGTTCACTTCATTAGTTCAAGAGGAATAGGGGTCCGAAATGTCAGATGCAGTTACTCAGAATATTTCGTTCAAAATTCTTGAAACATAAATAAACATACATAATACATATATAAAATCACGTCTTTATCCCACGGGGGTAGGCAGAGACGATAGAACGCCATGTGCTTCGCTCCTTACATACTTCTTTCGTTTCCTCAACATTCATACGTGCTAGCTGGTTTCGTGTACTACAAACATTTCCTTTCTGAAAGACGCCATTTAGTTAAAAAGTAAAATTTAAAATATTTTTCTACGGAACCCTACTGCGCGTGGCCCGACACGCACTTGGCCGGTTTTAAAATCTACATTTTAGTCTGTTTTATATGATATTTCTGATTTAAATGTATATGTTACAGTGGATTGTGACCAGAAATACTAGCCAAGGACTAGATTGACGAAATAAATTACCGGCAAAAGTGAAAACTTCAATATTATAATAATATTTAGCAAATCATGTGGTAATTATAAATAATCATCGGTAATTATAAATATTTTTTTAATCCTAAGAAACAGTTGAATAAGATATGGGACCGGCAGGATTTGAACCTGCGACCTTACTGCACACCGGGCAGCCGCTTTAGCCATCCAGCTACGGTCGCCTCTTACCAGAACCCTAAATTTCTCAACTGTATGTTTGTATCCTACTTAAGATAGGAACAAATGGATGAACGTGACGTCACGAAATGACGTATCATACAGTTGAGAAATTTAGGGTTCTAACGCGGCTGCCCGGTGTGCAGTAAGGTCGGCGACCTTACTGCACACCGGGCAGTCCCATATCTTTTTCAACTGTTTCTTAGTATCATTTGCTAAGCATAGCTAAATGCTATAAAAATAATCAATTAGAAGTTTTTATTAATGTATCACCTTTACCATAATATAGACGGTACATATTTAAATATTTACAATATTTTCAAGAATCAATACGTAAAGCAAATTATTTAACACATGCATCGCAGTTATTTGGTAACCTTTGTCAACAAAATAGACATTAAAAACCTTGGAAAATAATGGTAGGAATCCCCAATCGCCAAATTAGGTAATAAAGTATTATGAAACTGAAATATTACTAGATATTTAAGTTAAAACATGTGCATAAGTTATTATTTCATAACTACGAAGGTCAGAATCTGTTTCGTGTAGGAAGTGAATGACAATCACATTTTGTTCACACCTGTTCAATCTTTTTGTATAATGGATACTCTATTTTAAAACACGTGCAGGTTTTCACCAGATATTACTTTACATACATTTAAATATTGTCCTCAAAACAAAGAATTATTGAATACTTTATTTTACTTACAATATCGTTTTCGCTTTTGTGTTTTTTGATATCTTTATGGGCATCAAAGAAGCGTGCCTATATTCTTATACTAAAATTATGACAACAGACTGACTTGTAGGTCCATCAAATGTACTTTTTTTTTTATACTACGCCCATCGCGAACGAACGTGTAGTCCACCTGATGGTAAGTGGAGTACAGCCCATGGACATCAACAATCCACAAAAGCAGATTATAGATGCGTCGCTGCAGCTGAGGACTATGGTGTTATGCCTCATGTGCCATTAATTTCAGGGCCTGATCTCACCACCAAACCGGAAAACAGTAATGCAAGCACTACTATTTGGCGGCAGGTTAAAGGTGAGACGGTGGTGCTGCCGCCCTCGAGCTCATTCACAAGAGCTCTACCACCATTAAACTATACTAAATGGTCTGTCAGCTGTATGCAATAGGTCTCCGTGGGACTTTGGTTCGGGCTAAGATATTATTTTGAATGGTATCCTTAACAATATCTTTAGTAATAGCACGGAGTCTAGAGTACTGCCCGATAGGTGCCGATAGGTTCACCCTCTCTCACATGGAAATAAACTTAATACATAACAGGTGAGCTGTGAGTAATAAAACTTACTGGTGGTAGAGCTCTTGTGAATGAGCTCGAGGGCGGCAGCACCACCGTCTCACCTTTAACCTGCCGCCAAATAGTAGTGCTTTCATTACTGTGTTCCGGTTTGGTGGTTAGATCAGGCCCTGAAATTACAGGCACATGAGGCATAACACCGTAGTCCTTAGCTGCAGCGACGCATCTATAATCTGCTTTTGTGGATTGTTGATGTCCATGGGCTGTACTCCACTTACCATCAGGTGGACTACACGTTCGTTCGCTGTGGGCGTAGTATAAAAAAAAAAACATCTCCGCCATAATCCTTTGGATAATTTTAGGCGTAATATTATGTTATGATTATTACATTTTATTTAAGCTGCCGTACGCTGCGGCTCTATTCGCGTGGTATATAAATAAAAAGATGACTCAAGTTAGCCTAGGCTTTTCCCGAGGACTTAAACTATCTGAACACCAATTTTCGTCGAAATCGGTATTGTAGTTTCAGAGCCTATAGACAAACAAAGACAAAATAACTCTAACTAAGAAACAGTTGAAAAAGATATGGGACCGGCAGGATTTGAACCTGCACACACCGTGCAGTCGCTTTACCAACCAGCTACGGTTGCCTCTTGACCCTAAATTTCGTAACTGTACGTTACGTCATTTCGTGACGTCACGTTCATCCGTTTGTTCCTATTTTAAGTAGGATAATTTTGTGTGTGATTAAAAATACAAAATAACTCTTTATAATATTAGTGAGATAAATCAAACACTTTCAATCACTCCTTATCAAGTAAAAAGTTCCAATCGAAACCCGCGATCAGTCACGATTCTTAGGTAACGAAACAGCCAATTCAGTTCATCCAAAATTAAACTTAGTTCATGATGTAATAGTTAAACATGGCTCATTACATATATGTCAGGGTCCCGCATTGTAATGTTTGGAGTTAGGAAACTCAGATAAGTTTAAGAGTGTTGATGAAATATTTTGAAACTATGATTTTATCTTAGTCGGCGATTGTTGACAGTTTTAGACGAAGCTTGTTATTAATCTGCCTCGGTGTAGGGTCGAGCAACAGTGTTACTTGGGATTTTTGCGTCATGAAATTTTTAATAGCACAATTGCGGGCGTTCGATTGCACATGAGACCTATACTGGTGGTAGAGCTCTTGTGAATGAGCTCGAGGACGGCAGCACCACCGTCTCACCTTTAACCTGCCGCCAAATAGTAGTGCTTTCATTACTGTGTTCCGGTTTGGTGGTGAGATCAGGCCCTGAAATTACTGGCACATGAGGCATAACACCGTAGCCCTCAGCTGCAGCGACGCATCTATAATCTGCTTTGGTAGATTGTTGATGTCCATGGGCTGTACTCCACTTAGCATCAGGTGGACTACACGTTCGTTAGCTGTGGGCGTAGTATAAAAAAAAAATATCAAATGATGTGTGGGTGTTATACACATCTGCCACATCCTACTGGTCAATATTAGTCGTGATGTTATGTTACGCATATTATTTAACTGTCGTTCTCATTAGAATAGAATAGAAAAACAATTTTTCACATTAGATAGAACGCCAGAAGCAATTACACTATCCAATGGTCCCAATGACAAGGCCAAATACACATTCACTCACACAAGCACACTTAGTCTCAGAACAAATCATTGCGAATCACACAAAGATTTGTCCCATGTGGGGATCGAACCCACAACACCAGTGCAGTGGAGAGCGGCGAGGCGACCGCTTAAACCACTACACCACACGTGCAGACAATATATAATACTATATTTGCATACATACCATCATTTTCACAAAAATACAAAGACAACACAATAAAGACAACAACAATATGCAAAGGGCGGCCTTATCGCTTAAAGCGATCTCTTCCAGGCAACCTTTGGATGGACAGATAGGTAAGAGAAAGCGCGGTAGTTTAATAATCAAACGAAAATTATTTTCTTTTAGTTATCTATTATAAAAAAGTACATAAATTAAAAAACTGATAGGTAAAATTATACCCTTATTGACGTTTCTAACGACAATTATTGGAGTTAGCAATTTTGTGAACAAGCTCGTAAGGATCTCCGTCTTCTTCGTCCCCTTTCACCAATCAAGGAATATTAGTTCTAGCACAGCCACGATTTTATAGTGACATTGGTTGTTTCTTTTACGAAACTCCAAAGTTGTACCGCCTGTCTTTAATAGTAATAATAAAAAATACTCTTTATTGTACGCCAAATAATTTTCCAAAAAAAAAGACAATTAATTTTAGACCTATATGGTTTTCTCATGGGTGCCATAGTCAAAACTGGACCAAATTAAACCACACGGGAAGCACCAGCTTTCAAATGAAAAAAGAATCATTAAAATCGTTTCGCCCAGTCGAAAGTTATGAGGCAACAAACTTAACCTAATATAAAAAACAGACGAATTGAGAACCCCTAAACAAAAGAAAGGTACATAAAAACAAACACTTAAAACTAGTTGCACAAACGGCGGTGTTATTGCTAAAAGCAATTTCTTCCACACAACCTATTTCAGTCTCATGAAAGGTCAGGCCCTGAATTCAAGACAAGGCATTATTTCGAAGTCCTCCAATAAAGCAACTCTTTCACAGACAGCTGTCAAGGCGACAGAAAGCTTATTTACATCCTTCGTATTTATTTATTTATTTATTATTTATTTATTTATTAAATTAGATACTTATTGCGCTAACAGTATTACCCAATACGCACAATAAGCTAGGTATACATTTGTATGACATAAAAAGATTACAATATATTACAAATAAATTGGACACATATTTTTAAAAATTCAGCAAACTTCATGTAAAAAATATCAACCTCTGGATGCTGAGCAATCAGTGTGTTGATCAATGCCATGGCGTGGTTGGTTGGCGCAAATTGTGCAGTGCACGTTCGAACGGGTACTATCGCCATGAGCCGGCGCGAGCGCAGCCGCGTTGTACTGGTTAGGAGCTGATAAGCAGTACGCAACGTGATAAAGCAGTATTACACTTTCTCCAAAAACCAGAATACTCAAGTTGAACTTGGCCATCGAAAGCACGGCCGGGCCAGAAGCTATTGGCAACAATGTGCAACTGTATACGGTTGCTTGAATTGAACTTGCAGGCTTAAGTAATCAGACAAGTTTCCCAACGCCCAGTAAGTTTTACATCACCGTAATGGCTGAGTTTATCAGATAATGACGTAAGAATTACACATGGATTATATGTCAAGGTGAAGATTTGTGTATTGTTAAGAAATTATCGTAATTGGTTACAGAAATGCTTGATATGCTGATTGCCTGGTTGCTTTTTGACGAAGGAAATTGTATAGTTTACCAACTGGGGTGTCCAAGAATTTTTTACCTTAGCAACTCGAAAAGTCGTTATTTGTTGTATGAAACAATAATAATCCAATTTTACTTCGAGCCATTTCAGTAAGCAAAACTCGATTTTGCGACGAGTACGGTACTATGGGTGACTATTCGAGCTGCTGAGGTGAAAAGTTGTGTGTGTGACTCGAGATCAAAGATATTTACATCTCGTGCTTTTGAGTCCCTCACGACGCTCAATATTCTATATAATTTTTCCCTATTTGGGGCTCAAAATTAGCACTCGACTGCACTGCACTGCACTGCACTGTATCTGAGGACTACGCTAATATTATGCCTCATGAGCTAGATTTTTCTTGGGCCTAAACTCACCGCCACAACGGAACGCCGTAGAACAAGCACTTTCATTTGATGACAAGTTAAAGTTAAGCCGAGAAAAGTTTCTACCTCAAGCTTGCTCTCATCATCATCATCATCTCAGCCTAACGACGTCCACTGTTGAACATAAGACTCACCTAATGCCGCCACAACGCGCGGTTTTGGACCGCCTGAAGCGGACGGCTCCCCGCGATCCTAACCAGATTATCCATCCATCTGGCTGGGGGCGACCCAGGCGCCTGCCGGTAACAAAAGCTCTACCAATAATCATTTGTTTCAATAAAATCTACATCTAGACGTTTTGTAATGAATCAAATGTCAATCATTCACAATTTACTAATGTATTTCTTACATAACTACAACACGTAATTTTAACCAGGTCAGGATTCAATGCTTTAAGATCGAGTGATTTATCAATCGACCGACAATTCCATTTATTTATTTATTAATTTAAAAACTTCATATACAAATTTTGTATACAAGGCAGTATTGCCATAGGCATTCTCTGTCAGTCTCCCATGGGTGATGCAGAGATTAAAGTTATAAAATATAGCGTTTTGATTTGAAATGAATGGTGATAAAAATCAATACAATTAATGAATACATAATGAAAATATATGTGTTTATATACGCATAATACCTACATAACAAAAGTAAACATTTAGTTTACCTCAATAAAATTTCTATGGCTAATGATTTTTAGTTATTATCATCGTATTCAGTCAATAAAAAAACCATTACACAGATGACCTAACTTTTGGAATTGCAAAATAAGGCCCAGTTTACAACAAAGCAGTGAGGAGAGGAGCTGTCTGGAATAACCAATCAGATTTCGTTATTACCTCATCTCCTCTCTGCTCCGCTTTAGTGGAAATGGAACAAGATGATGATAGATGTCTACACGTGTGGTGTAGTGGTTTAAGCGGTCGCTTACCGCTCTCCACTGGTGTTGTGGGTTCAATCCTTATATGGCACAAATCTTGCGCAAAGATTTTTTCTGAGACTGGGTGTGCTTGTTTGAGTGAATATGTGTATTTAGCCTTGTCATAGGGACCATTGGATCCGCGGGCGGTGGAAGGGGGATTTTCAGCCGCCCGCTGATGCCTTCCGCGACGGAGTGACGCCCTGGGTGTGCCCGGGGCGTCGCTACGGGAGTAGGACCAAGTAGGGTCGGGTGCCCGGTCAATGGTCGGACTGGGCACGGTCGCCGCGGTGAGCCCCGTGGATGTAAGATCGATCCGGGGCTCGCCGACCCACCATCTTTCGGCGACGAGGGCACACCGCGGGGTTTTAGTGGGTATTCTGTGCCGTTTAACATCGTAGGCACGGGAGTCCCACATAGCCACTCTGCCCGTCCTCCCACGGGTGGGGTTGGTATGCGTAAATGCATTTCCCCGCGAAAAAAAAAAAAAAAAAAAAAAAAAAAAAAGGGACCATTGGATAGTGCAATTGCTTTAGGCATGCAATTTAATGTACAAAATAAAAAAAATAAAAATAATAGATGACGATTGCACGGGCTAATTGTAATTCAACCACTGCTACCATTATCATAAATTCGATGCAGTACATAACAAGAGATGTATAGCATCTACACTTCATATGTCATGTAAGGTCCCACACACGGTGAGCTTAGCGCCATCCTCTGGGAGCAATTCCAACTCCATTCTTCTATTAAATTCCTGGTGAAAATCTCAAATAGGCGCAGTATTTTGGGTGGACGAGTGTAAATAAAACTTGCCGGAGAAAATTGCACTAAGGAGATATTCATAAAGTTATCTTCATAAAAAATAAGATCCTTAAATTTTTAAGTATAACATTGGTCTTCGTAAAATAATTCTTAATCATTACACGAACAGTAATGTAACTAAATCTGTCTGTAACTTATGTAATGTTACATAAGAAGGACTTACATTATGTATAGTTAAATAATATTTATTGCAATAGACGCACTCTTGTGCAAAATATGATTGATTATGATTTTTGCACTCGATTATGTATTGGTAATCGGTCTAAAGACATTTTAGCTATGGCCAAATATATTAGAGTGTGATGCTCCTGAAAAATAGAAAACTCAACATTTAGTTAGCCCGTAACTTACATCTTATAATTAGCTTTTCTAGAAATTAAAATAATTAAAATATTTTTGAAAGGTAAACTAAGCAATTAATTTGATAAAACCATTTTATGTAAGTCTAAAAAAATAGATCATACATACTTATAGGTGTTTAAAGTGTTTTGCAATGGAAATCATTCTATCACAAAATCCTGGCCGAAGAGGACACTATTTCTTGCGAAAATCATTACCTTGTTTCAATCCAACGATGGGAAGAACGACTGTTGGACTGATGATTATGATGCTACACCTTACTGACTGTCCAAAATGCCCTACCACCTGCACAAGAGAGGCGCTCATGAACGCTGATGAGAGCGCCATAGCAGTGGCCACTTATTGGGCCAATGAAATTTGACTCGGCCATCAACACGATGAAGAAGAACCAAGGCCCCCGTGACCACGATCGATGCAAGTCAATCAAAACGTGTGGCCAAAAAAAAGCATATTTTCTTGCAATTGCAAAAGACCCATTGTGTAATAAATTATAGTATTTGAAACAGATCTCAACATCCTGACCAAAAAATCCATTACTTCTTACAAATCTCATTACACTATTTCAAGATCTGTTCTTACTGACTTGCAGGGTTGCATCATTGCCCTTGACATGTTACATCACAAGGTGAAGACCGGCAACAGACTGATTATGTAATGTCATTATCAGTGGCGAAATTATGGTAATTTATAAGTGGCAAAAATAAAAGGTTATTTTTATGCAATTTACGTTATGGGTTATCTTATTAATAGATATGAGTTATTAAGATATTATTTTGTTTTCTTTTTTAATAGAAAGTTATTTTTTGGTTTAGCAATTTGACGAAATAGCATTATAGTAAAATTATTGATTAAATTTTGGCATCTTGAACGTGCTGGCAAATAATATTTTGAAGATATGTTTGCACAGTTGTGTTTCGATTAAAACATTTGGCGCAAGAGTCTTCTTCTTCTTCGTCGTGTCGATGGCTGAGTCAAATTTTATTGGTCCAATAAGTGGCCACTGTTATGGCGCTCTCGTCGGCGTTCATGAGCGCCTCTCTTGTGCAGGCGGTAGGGCATTTTGGACAGTCAGTAAGGTGGTCAAGGTTTTGACTTGCCATCGTGGTGAAAGGATCTGCCAATTCGCTTTTAAGAACTCGAGAATTGCCCAGGGTGCGCCGGACGTAGGGAATTGTTGTGTACGTCACTCGGGGAGGCTCCTTTCATGCACCCCGGTGCAAGAGTAATAATGGGTTTATGATCTCTGTGGACTGCAGTTTGATTATTAAAAAAAAATTACTTAATTTATATTGTATTTAAAATTCTTTATCGTCAACGTTAGTTAAATTAAGTTGTTCACATTTTACCAGCGATTTGCGATAGATTTTGTTTCAAAAAATTCGTTATATTTTATGTTATTTTTTATTCGTTTTAATGTTAAATATAAGTTACAAAATATCTGAGAATGTGTGACCAAAACGTATATTCACACGGGCAGTAACCACATTGAGCCAGTGCACACTGCATGTTGTAATTCATTGGGATAGTTTGCGACATGCGACGTAAGGCCGTGACCACACTGACTTATCAAACATGTCACACTATATACAGGTGGATTAAAAATAAATATTTTGTTTTCTACAACTTTACTCTTACACCATAGAGGTCCATAAGCTTGTTCTTTGTTACCTATTCATTAATCTTCCAAAAAAATATATTATTATATTTCTGGAATTTTTTTCCAATTGCATTAAAATCGACTGCTTATCCAACGGATTCAGTTCAATATAACGTTTGTTAGCCTATATGATATTTGTATCGATATGTATCATTTCTTCTTCTTCTTCGTCGTGTCAATGGCCGAGTCAAATTTTATTTTGACTTACCATCGTGGTGAAAGGATTAGCCAATTCGCTTTGAAGAACTCGCATATTGCCCAGGGTGCGCCGGACGTAGGGAATCTTTGTTATCGTTTTGTTTTATGTATCATTAATAAAACGGCAATTCTAAGTAAGACACGTCATATTATTCAAAGCAAGTGTAATTAATATGATACAGTTCATAAAATACTCTGGGAGATGGGTGTGGCAGAAGTGTAAACACCCACACTTCAACTGTTTCGTTTTAGGTCCTATGGGATAGGCGGTAAGCCTTGCCATCCATCGAGCAAATTTCAACTCTCTGCTCCTATTGTAAATTTCCTGACGGAAAGTTCACAAATAATGCTTTTCAAACCCGAGACCTCGCGATGAGAGGCGTATACTCTAACCACTAGACCATCGCGGCAGTAAAAAGGCTCGGGAACAACCAACAAACCAGTCATAAACTATCTCACTGTCAATGCAACACGGAATTCCGTAATATTTAGCATGCACACAATTTTTTACACAAAGCTCTTGCGACAAACCTATTTTGCCATATTTCTGCAACGTTTATCTATAGTAAATGCAATCATTTTATTACAATTGAATTGCAAACTAGGTCTACATTTACATAATACGTTACACATAACTGTGACAATTGTGACAACTTGTCGTGTCTTGTTAAGCGTAGGTTTGACACTTCCCGTGACGTGACACGACAGGGTTCGAGAAATAAATTAATGCAGTTATTATATTAAAGTTTTGGAAACTGTGCATGATAGAGAGTGGCTAAACAGGTTACAGTAATACGATAGCGTAGTATGATTTGGTGGAAAACTCGGTAGAGGTAATACCTAAATAATTCATTGCAAAGGCTGGTTTTGGCATCTTTTTACCCTGCAACTGCGTCAGAAGTAGGGTTATGTTTTTCAAGCGTAAGTATGTATGTGTATTTGTATGTCCATTTGCATGCCCTACAGCCCAAACGGCTGGACGGATTATGACAAATGAGGTGTAGATAAATTTTCAAAATGGCGCCCGAAAGTAAAAAGGAGGGGGGAGGGATGGTTTTTGTTCTTACCTTAGGTATATGGGTATCAAATGAAAGATCATAAAAATAACCTAAATCCTCTCACATTTATATTGCTGATTAAACACAAATTGTAAAAAAGAACTAAGAAGTAAGAAATATTTTTTTTCAAAATTCAACTGCTAAACAACCAACTGTTTTGATGTTTTTATGCTGGATGCTGTTGTTAAAACTCTGACAAGACTGTACATCATAACTGAAAGTTCTCCTTCTGTTAGCAATACAGCAGCTGATGACAGGATTAACCATTTTTAAATCATAATATTGATTGACGGAACAAACACCTATTAAATTAATATTCTAAATGTAAAGTAACTTTATTTAAAAAATCTCAATTCTTTCAGACACCCTGTTAATAAATCACACATTTCATTCGAAGCGTCAATGTCAATCCATTAACACATAATTCATAACTATCTCTCAAAGAATAAGTAAACAATGTCGTAACGAAAAGTGTCAGTGTCTTCATGATCAGTCTTTATATGAAATTATGGACTAACCAAAGGGGTATGACCAATCGACTATGGGATTGTTTATCGCTGCTGTGCTATCTATTCCGTGACTTTGTCAAGATAAAAGCTGCTGTATTGTATGTAGAATAATATGAAAATTTAATTTTAAGCCGGATATTTTCATAGTAAGCTGGGATGTCATGAAAAAAGTTAACCAAGTAAGGTTTGTCTAGCCAAGGTATATATATACCTATGACGCTGGCACAAAAAGAGTTGAGATATTTCGAGTCTAGCAGCAAACGTATCCATGGCTGAATTTGCAAAGCACCTGGGGCGCTTACCCAGGGGGTGCAGGTTCGAGCCCTGCTGTATTCTTTATTTTTCAACCATAATTTCCTTTGGGGAATATGTGTTATGTTTTATATAATATAAAACATAACACATATTCCCCAAAGGAAATTCAGAAACCCTTTACTATCCTAGATTGATTTGACTTCCATCGTAATACGAAAATAAGCAGTAATTCTTAGTAAACGAACTAAAAGCAAACATTTCGTAACATAAATAGTCCACGGCCATACTAGATGCAAGTGTTGCGTTCACAGAACAGGTTGCGTACAACACGGTAACCCATATCCTTAGCCGGTTTGTACTTGCGCAGGAGTCGATAGTGCGACCGCAGCGCGGCGTGTTAGTTAGTTCAAGTTATTTCTATGTCGGTTAAATCGATACTATATACTACTATGTACTATAAAAAAAAATACAATTCTCTTATTATGAGAATTACATGCTTAACTTATAATTACAACTTATTCTATGAGCGTATACAGTAGCGGTACTTATAAAATATTTTTTTATGTTGTGGGTAACTAAATAAGTACATGCACTTATTACATATTGGTTTTGATAGCAATTTGATGGCAATTTACTGTCTTAAATGAAAACCTTTATCAAAAACTTTTACAATTGTTTATTAAAACTATTAACAGGTTTTTACCATGATAAAATTAGATTTAAGGTTTTATGATTAAAATAAAGATAAAAATAAAAAATATATTATATTTTTTACTTTTGTGTTTGTCTGAAAACTGTCCCGCTTTAATTCTTGTCTGAATTCTATATAGTATTAGTATATAGATAAATTTTATAAGTTCAGTTTTGTAACACCAACTTTTTAGGCAATAGCACAGTCTATAAATTTGTAATATCAGCAGCTGATTTGTAATGAACTTGTCGTTTAGACTATTTTAATATAACATAACACAGGTGTGGCAGAGGTGTACAACACTCACATTTTATCTTGTTGTGTTATGTTTACATCCCATGGGATTGGGGGTGAGCCTATCGCCATCCACTACGCACAATTTCATCTCCGTGCTGCTATTGAAAATTTCCTCACGGATTTTTTTTTTTTATTGTGGATAGGCTCGCGTTTGACCACGATCTCACCTAATGGTAAGTGATGATGCGGTCTACGGTGGAGCACGCTTACCTATGAGATTGACTCTTGCTTTGCGGAGATCCAAGTTGTACTCATGCGGAAACATAAGAGATGTAGAAACGAAACGCTTAGTTCGTAATGGTGGAATATCTACCGTGAAGCGATGCCTGAGTGCCGTTTGTCTGGTAGTCCGATGGTGAAACGGGGACGGAGGGATAAGGTTGTGTAGTTCCTCGGTAATAAAAAATTTCATATAAGTGAGACGTATAAGCTAACCAACCATCGAGACAGTTAAAAAAGCTACTCCAATTGAAGACTTCTTTAATAAAAAAACTACAGTCTTTATTTTGCAGATTTTTTTACTAACTAAATTTTCAACAGTCAATTTAAATAAAAACTGCAGAATTACGTGTTGTAACAATCTAACATTAAACGTCTCAATTGCAACATTATGAGAACAATGAGGGTTATTTTGCAAACAGATCGCAGATGAACTATTTTTAAATCTACTGTAATCATTTCAAGAAAAAATGAGTGCAACGACTTGAAGAACGACATTGGGAGTTGACTACGTAAGATAGTAATAAACGGTACACAAATACTTGAAAATACATTTAGGAAGAAGTAGTAGAACTTTAATGAATACATAACATAACATTAGGCCTTTGGTACCCACAAGGGTGTGGCAGAGGTGTACGACACCCACATTTCACCTATCGCCATCCACCGGGCACAACTCCAAATCCGTGCTGCTATTGTGAATTTTCTGACGAAAAGTTCACAAATAACACTGTGCCCGACCCGGGAATCATACCCAAGACATCGTGGTGAGAGGCACAAATGCTAACCACTAGACCATCGAACAGCTAGTGTTTTTAACAAATACACAGTTTTTTTTTTTATACTACGCCCACAGCGAACGAACGTGTAGTCCACCTGATGGTAAGTGGAGTACAGCCCATGGACATCAACAATCCACAAAAGCAGATTATAGATGCGTCGCTGCAGCTAAGGACTACGGTGTTATGCTTCATGTGCCAGTAATTTCAGGGCCTGATCTCACCACCAAACCGGAACACAGTAATGGAAGCACTACTATTTGGCGGCAGGTTAAAGGTGAGACGGTGGTGCTGCCGCCCTCGAGCTCATTCACAAGAGCTCTACCACCAGTAAATCTTCTTATTCTTCTTTTTTGTTTATGGCAACTGAGCCTCCTTGTGGTAGCTAAAACTGCCAGAGTATATATTCAGGTATTGGAATTGTTGTATGCTTTCTTCTTTATATTTATTTTTCATCTTTATTTAAGTTTTAACGAAACTTTGCGATATGTCAGTTACTACAAAGGCAGACACATTGTGGATAAATATAAAACACCGATAACAAGCTCAACTTTTTTGGGTCATATAATATTCGTTATATTATATGGCACCTATAACGCCACCATAGTGGTCTGTAGCGTGATGGTCTTAGTTGTGGCCTATGACATCTGACCTCTAGCCCAAAACTTGCAACATCCATCCCAGCTCATTACCCATTTAATATCAAATCTATCGGCATGCAAAACCCAACAAAACATTATTAGATTAACAACATGTCGAAACAACCCCCCTCCCCCCACTACACCCGTCGAGCATTTCTTGACTGGAAATGCAATGGGTCAACTAACTCTGTGATGAAATAGCGCCGGAAGGTCTGTAGCTCGTTCGACTGAATACAGTGCGATATTTTAGAGTGAGAAAGGTTGCAATTGTGTTTTGTTTCAGTAGAAAAATCTTGGCGTTGAGGCATAGTGTGGGTTGAGTGCTCGGATGGCATCGTGGTTAAAGCGGTTGCCTCGCCGCTTTCTACTGCGCTGGTATTGTGGCTTCAATCCACATACGGGACAAATCTTTGAGTGATCCGCAAAGATTTGTTCTGATTCTGGGTGTTCCTTGGGTGTTTGGTCTTAAAAAAAAAACAAAGTTTCAAGGTCTCCTTGATGTAACGGCGTATTTGAAATCTGTTCTGAATAGTTTCAGGGTCTAACCTCTCCACTTAACCAGAGCAGACGGTAATGTTAGCACTGCTATTGAAAGGTTAAGGGTTAGATGGTTGTGCATCCTTCCAAGACCATGCTCACGAAGGTTCTACCAAAAGACCTTATTCAAGGCCGCATAGCAATATATTTTAACTGTAGCAACCTATTTACAGATCTTATTAAGCGTTCATAAGCTCTAATTATTCTTCAGGACACTTGAGCAAGTGTCCTGAAGACTCATTTACTACGTCTCCATTATGTTTTTTCATTTTCAACATTAAAAATGCAATACCAAATCCCTCCCATCAGATGAGCCAAGATCAAGAAGACAATGACTACCCCACCATTTCATCTCGTTAGCAAAAACATGACGCTGCAACATCTCATTATTTCCCAAGGGTTACAATCAAACCGCTTTTGACAGCAGTTTGACCTTCAACAGTTGTTCAATCGGCTGTTACAGATTTAATGTTAGGTAATATTGTGCAAATAATGATACTTTTGTAAATTATCTTTGTGCTACGAACTTAATTTCGCTTATTTTACAGCGAGCGCTTTTCAACTGAGAATTGGTAAAAAAATGTATGATTTTTTTTCCAAATACATAATTATCACGTACTAGTTTAATAGATACAGCTGTATATAAGTATTAAACGCAAAGTATTTGCCATCTGTTCTTATTGATTAAACATATCTAAAACACTAAAATGCATGTTTGAGAGCACAAAATTATTATTTTTATTTTTTAGTTTGTATAAAACAATTTTGACGAAATGGCTACGAACAAACATGCATTTTAGTGTATCAAATGTGCTTTGCCTATAAAACTATATAAAAACTGAATAATATCAAAGTTAAACCCATATTACGTTAGTTACTTGGCATTACTCAGTCTCCCGCTTTGCTTTGGAGGGAAGTAAAGATACATACTTTCCAACTCCAACTATATACTTCTGATTAAATTCGTTGCGGGCTCCAAGACAATTTTAACTCTCCCTGGGATTGCCCGTGTGTCATGCACGGTGCCTTTCAGTTGGTTACCGCTGTAGATCCTGGCGTCACAGGAGTTACAGTGGTGGGCGTGTGGGTGGGATTATATCCCGTATTACGTTAGTATGAACACACGACGCTCGGGAGTCTACTCTTAAAATGTACCCTGCGTAAACAATATTCTTGGTAAACCAGTAACAATGATATACATTGTAAGTCTCGCATACATTTCAGTCGTATATATCATACCACTTATATGTATATTTAGCAAGGATTAGGTAATAGTATGTATGTATGTGTTGACATATCTACGGAACTACGGTTACGACAGAGTTGCCATTAGCGAAATATTTTGCTAATTTTGTACCTGGCAATTACATCAGGGTTTTGCAATTATTGATGCATACGTTTTCTGTTTATATTAATTTAAGTTTTTGTTGTAATTTGATTAAATTTAGGTATGAATAATTTGATTTTGAAGATGGTAGTGGTTTTATGATGGTTAGCTTAATCAATCAAATCTAAATCAATAACAAAATTTGTTAAGCACAGGTGCACATCGAACAACACTCCTGAAAAAAAGTGACTTCTGTATGGCACCTACTGTGTACAATAAAATACTAATTAGTATTAGAAAACAACCCTTGAACAAATTAAAAAAAGGTCTTACTAGATTATTAATTGAGAAATTTAATTACTCATTAACAGATTATCTACACGGTCAGTCATTGTAATAAAACATAATAATAACTGTTATATAGGTACTTAATAGTAAGTGCAAATTGTGATTCTTTTAAACCCTGTTATTTTACTTATAATTACAGGCGGAATGTACATGGCTTCTTAAGAAAAATGTAACATCTTAATTGTAATACCTACATTGAATGCAATCTAATATATTCTATCTTATTCTAGTCTAATGATTTAAATTATAAGCCCGCGAATTGTGCCTCACTTTTGTGTTTCATTTGGTAGCTCAAAGTAATATATCGTATTATTTAAGTTACAGTAGCGCTGAAACTGTTCGCCAGTATTTTTTTTTCAAAATATTGTCCGTTAATAAAAAACATAAAAATGGAAGTGACAGCTGTGTTAATTTTTTAAGTGTCACTTGTGTCACTTTTAAATTCCGTCAGGTTTATTATTTAATGCGTCGATTAAAAATTAGCCTAACCTCAGAAACTGGCCCTAAGTCTAACAACCTAACAAAAACAAGCTCATCTTTGGCAACAATAGCTCGTCAGAGTGTCTCAACCTTTTGACACGGTACAACCCTCGACGATTGCACCATCGATTGTCAATCGAGACGATCTATTCGAAATTTCGTATTGATTACGTTATCGATTACAACGTTCGGACACCGGAAAGTGATTTCAAGGACAAGTTTAATGGCTTTGACGATAGCGCAATGGTTTATGGTCGAGTTGATAATCCCTTTGTAGAAATTGGAAACTAAAATGTCAAGTATGTTGACACCTTTGATTTGGAAGATAACCATTGGAAGATAAGCTTTTGATGGATCATGGTTAAGATAACAATCAATTAAAGTTAACTGTCAAAAGAAACAAAGACGATTTTTTTTTTGCAATAGCTTACTTATGAAATGGTAATGTATCCCATGGGATATGGGGTAAGCCTATCGCAATTCACCGGGCACAATTCTAACTCCCTGCTGCTATTGCGAATTTCCGACGGAAAGTACACAAATAACACTTTGCCCGACCCGGGAATCGAACCCGAGACCTCGCGGTGAGAGGCGGATACGCTAACCACTAGACCATCGACGCAGTGGAGTGAAAATCATATCACATGAATCATAATTAAGTTTTAATTTAACCAAAATCAAAACCCAAAGTTTTACTAAAACAGGTTACATTTTAGTAATACTATTAAATTGGCAGTAAATATATCTTAACTGTAATCTGTCTCTGTAATCAAACTGCAGGTTATTAACATTTCTACTAAAACTAAACTTTGTAACTTAAAATGTATATATATTAAAGCTTACTAAAGGAATATATACCTTATTGTTTCAGAAATAAGAATTGTGTCAGTGTTTAGGGAACGCAAACTTAGGTTTGTGGTAATCTTGAGGAGCCTGTACAATGGTACTGTATTTCGTCGTTGCGATTTTCAAAAGGTGTCATTTTTTTATTTGACTTGAAGGTTACAGGAAGAGTTAGACAATCTAATGGGTATTAAATTAGTTAAAATTAAACACAAACCTTAGTCCAAATCGATAGACACTGTCCTAAATTTTGTAATAACCAAGATATTTAAAATACAGTTATAAAACGCTGTCAGCCGATAGTTTAAAAAATTTCAGAAAGCGTAATTAGCCAATATATTATAAATCTATCCAAAAGACTTCAATCTTACTGTCAAACAGTACAATACACAAAATTTCAGTGTTGACGGTCGACCTCGAGCCTACTCACAACGTCCCTTTAAACTTTAAGGTTTTCTGCACCCAAAATATCTGTTTTTTTTTTAAAAACTATCCTGTCTCCGTAAGACAAAGGTCAAATGCCAATACGAGAAATCGCAGCGACTAATCTCCCGTATGTGCACGCTCCACAAAATGCATTCATGCGGATGTCGCAAGTGCGCAACCTTGTAGCATTGCAACAGCGTGTTGCGTTGCTTGCCACTCTTGCCAGTAAGTGGAGCTGTACGGGGGAAAAACTTGGTCCATACAGTGTTTTTCGTGGACTTGGTTTAGTTGATACTAACCCTCCCCTCCTCCTCCCGTGCCTCCCGTGGCGCTTCCAGAAGTAATCTCAAATCTTCTGTCTGTAAAACTAGTTGAAAATGTATAATTGTTATTACTAGGATTATAAATGGACACTGGCATGTAGCTACTATTATTACTTATATTAAAAAAGGAAAAAAAAAACCAAACACGAAGTTCTTCTTATCGTGGCAATGATTATAGTAATTATGTTTAATATTTTCTATTTATACAGTTTTAGACCAATAGGAAGAAGTATTTAGTACATTACTTAGGGATTAGATTGAAGTTTTGGGTTTGAAAAATCAATTGCTACACGTTACACTGATGAAGCTCGTGAATAAAGCTCGCTGGTGCAGCGCATCTACGATGTTCGTTGAGGCGCAAACTAGTGACTTTCATGCGGTTATCCGTCAGAAAGTTGCTTCTTTACTACAGCGAGTGCGAGACAGCAGCAAGGCATCCTGAAGATGATAAATGACAGAATGGACTGTCCCATCCAAAATAAATGGATGAAAACGCCGATTGGAGCTAAATTATAATGTATCTACTGATTTTTTGTAATTATTTCTTTCTATGACCTATTTTAGTTGTAATGATAATGATTTTATATTTTTAATTAATTGTGAGGTGGGAATGGGGGTGCATGAAAGGAGCCTCCCCGAGTGACGTACACAACAATTCCCTACGTCCGGCGCACCCTTGGCAATTCGCGAGTTCTTCAAAGCGACTTGGCTAATCCTTTCACTACGATGGCAAGTCAAAATAAAATTTGACTCAGCCATCGACATGACGAAGAAGAAGAATTAATTGTGATATTTATTTATTTGATTTTATAATTTATTGACATGCCGATTTTATATTATTTTTATTTTTGTAATTAATGTGTAATGTAGTGTAATGAAATCTATGGTATTAACTGAAATAAATGAAATGAATATTTAATAAGTCTAAGCCGCGCGGACTGATCGATCTTGCAGGTTAAGCAATGTTAACTGCGATCGGCCGTGGATGGGTGACCATCTTTAGCTTAACGAGTTATCTCGTGCCTCAGAGAGCACGTGAAGCCATCGGTCCCGGTTGCCATTCGAACATCTATGGCAGTCGTTACGGGTAGGCAGAGGCCAGAATGTCTGACAAATAGTCTAACAACGAGTATCGTATTTCTTCGTACTTCTTCTTCGTCGTGTCGATGGCTGAGTCAAATTTTATTGGTCCAATAAGTGGCCACTGTTATGGCGCTCTCATCGGCGTTCATGAGAGCCTCTCTTGTGCAGGTGGTAGGGCATTTTGGGCAGTCAGTAAGGTGGGCCATTGATTGTATTGCTCCACATTCGCAATTTATGTTAGTGTCAACCAGATATCCCCATCTGTCAAGGTTCTCCTTGCTTCGCCCGACTTGCGTCCGGAGTCTATTTTGGGATTTCCAGACCGGTCTTGATTGTTCGTGGCCAGTAGGTAAGACTTCAGAAATTGGGACGAAAGGTTCGGGCAAGACGCTTTCTGCCTGCCACATGTCACATCTGGCTTGGGAAATCGAGTTGGAAATGGGCGCGACACATCGGTTAAAGTTTTTCCTACTAATAAGTCGCTGTGGAACAGCAGAGTAACCGTGCATAGGATGTCTGGAATCCTCGTCCATTCGAGTTTTCTCTGAGATTGTGGAGTTTTGATGACAGCCGCTCCTCGTAAAATACTGATACTCAGCTAATCCGTTAGACTAGAAGCTGACCCCAATGCAATCGGGAAAAGGCACGGAAGATATATACTTTACACAGAAATAATTAATTATCAAACTTGTAAATGTATTACTGCAGTGCATCGTAGTTTTAAAACACGAAATGAAATAAAAAAAAAACAGTAGTAGTATATTATTATTGAGAATACGGGTTACTCACGTTACTTTAGTCGGGATATGCCGACTAGTTTCGAATCTAGGACGTAGATTCATCAACTGGGCTATTATTCGCGTGTCGTCGCCTCCGCGCGACGTTTAGCACGTTAATAATATTAGTAAGTATAGTTTAATATAGTTTAAAAACCGAACAAATATCTGAAATTATTCATATGGCGTGTAATACACTACTGCCCGACACGTTTCTAGGCGCAAGCGCTACAGCATTCCAAAAGTCAAAAACTAAGTCTCAACGCCAAACTTCAGCCATTTCTAAGGACTCCTACTTAAAATAACCCATTTTTCACAACTTTTCTCGCAAAAAACAAAAACAGATTACAAAACCGATACAAACAATATAACACAAATACATAGTAATACAAAAGATGTTTTTGTTCACGTTTCGTCTACACGTGAACGTTTCACTTTTTATAATGGTAAATTATTTTGCGGCTGTCGACAGTGTAATGTGTTTTCTGTTCACTTCCTTTATCTATACTATAATATTATAAAGAGGTAAAGTTTGTGTGTTTGTTAAATTGTCAGGGGTAATCTCGGAATCTACTGCACCGATTTTAAAAATTCTTTCACTAATAGAAAGCCACATTATCGCTGAGTGTCATAGGCTATATAAAAAACCGAAAAATTAAAAGGTTTTTACGTGGTAGTCCGTTTTGTAAAGAGAATCGGAGAAAAACTCATCGTTATACGTGAAGGCCACAGCAGCGCGGCAGCGGCGCGCGATGGTTTCGGCTTATTTCGGTTCGCGTTCGTGCTCACTTCGGAAGAAGGAGGCGTGACCTTCCTTTTACATCTGAGAGGAGGTACCCGCGCGGCTCTTTACGCAGCGGACGTCCCCAAAATTGAATTTTTCGTAACACACTTTCGACATTCATTAATTTTATTTTCGGTACATTAAAAAAAAAATCTTTTATGTTTATATAGTTTTCATTTAATTTAGGTTATAGATAGGCATTAAGTTTGTTTCATGTACCTAGATATTAAATTAGGTTATAGGTATTAAGTTAGTTTCATGTAGATATTAATTTAGGTTATAGGTAGGTATTAAGTTTGTTTCGTGTAGATATTAATTTAGGTTATAGGTATTAAGTTAGTTTCATGTAGATATTAATTTAGGTTATAGGTATTTAGTTTTTTGCAATTAGGTTAGGTTAGCTGAGAAGTTTTGAACAATTAAAATTATCCTGCGACTTGGTCCTCATGGAATTCGTTAATCGGAAACTCCGAATTCGTTAATCGGAATCTCGGGAATCTTCTTTCACGAATAGAAAGACACATTATTGCTGAGTGTCATAGGTTATACATATAAAAAACCGAAAAATAAAAAGGCTTTTACATGGTAGTCCGTTTTGAAAAGTGAATCGGCGAAAAAACATTCGAAAGAAAACGTTTCTTACGAACGCTGCCTTAACTATGAAAGATATATATTTTTGAACATTATGCCCAACGAAGTGGGCACGGGTCAGCTAGTTACATATATAAGTATATAAAATCACGCCTTTATCCAACGGGGGTAGGAAGACATTGGTATGGTTTGGTTTTCCTGGGCGGTATCCGCACTTAGTCTTCCTATGGGACCGTTGTAGTGGGCCAACGAGTTAGCTATGCAGGGCAAAAACTTCTCTGCCATAGTGCAAACTGACTGAAATAGATACATATGTGTGTATTACTATTACTTGGATTGATTTTAATTCAATTCTCTAAGTTGAATTAAAGTCAATCTAAGCTCCGGTGTCAAATCATTTTATTACAATAAGTATTATAATTTAGTTAGCTAAGTTTTATTTTAATTTTTTATTTTTTGTGTTTTGATGTTTGTTTTGACGTGTTCAAGCGCCCCTTAGGGCCCATGGAAATAAATGATTTGATTTGATTTGATTTTAATTTGATTACATATGTAATTAAGTGTAATATACCCACTATTTAGATATATAACTCACTTATCCATAACTAGTGTAGTAAGTTTTTTACTATGACTTAGAAGTTTTTGCCCTGCACAACTAACTCGTTGGCCCACTGTACGTGAAAGGTTTCCCGTTTACTCCAGCCAGCCTAAATCGGTCCAGAAGGAAAGCAGCCTCCGAAGACTGCTGCAGGCTTCCTGAAGCGATGTTGGTGACTGAAGAATTTGTGCCCGTTGATCGGCCACGCTGCTACATTCCATGATGACATGCTGTGGCGTTTCTTCTGCCTTCTTGCATCCTCTGCATAGAGGGCTGTCTGTTATTCCTATCGTGTTTAGGTGTTTTGCAGTGAATATTAGTTTTTTTTTTTAAACGACACCTGCTCTAGGAATAACGCGCTATTCACAAACATACATTTCACACACACAGAACACACCCAGAGTCAGAACAAATCTTTGCGGATCACACCAAGATTTGTCCCGTGTAGGGATCAAACCCACAACACCCATCAATAATAATAGTCTTCATTTATCAGCCAAATTTTGGAATATTTTTTAGCCTCAGCTAAATCCAAAGAGTTATGTCTTCCTAAACACCTACACACGATAGGAACAATATGGAAAGGAAATCAAATATCTATGCAAATAATATTAAGTATTCCGCGCTTTGACCCGCGTTTAATCTTACTGCTCTGCTCCCGAGAAGTTTGGCATAATGTTAACTATTCAATATCATTTCTTGATAGTTAAACTATGAAATAAAAAAATAATTATTAAAATCAGATCAGTAGTTCCTGCAGTTAGCTCTAACAAACAAACAAACTAACTTATGCCCGCGGTTTCGTCTGAGTGGTAGGTACATTTATAAAGGAAAGTAAATTAGCATATGCGCCGCGCCTTATAGTCAATAACCTGCATCTATATTTTTATCGAAATCGGGCCAGCCGCTTAGAAGATTAGCCGATACAAACAGATAAACAAACAGACAAACATTTAAAAAACTGTATTTAGGCATTGGTATCGTGCAAATAACAATATCAACTGAAAAAAAAATGTTATTATGACATTAGAAACAAGCACTTCAATTTATTTATTTGTTTTGATTTGTTTTCGCTAATTGACTCACTAGCATCGAGGCGCGATGCAAACAGCCCACCTATGCGCCCTTATCCGTGGTCCTAGCGAAGCCACAAGTGCAATACGACGTGACGAGATTCATACAGTTTCCACGATGAAAGCCACGGCACGGCATGGTGGCGCATCACGTCACGTCGCCCTTGTCGCTAGGACAACGCCTTAGCCTAAGATGTGCTTCTCTTCCCGAACATTTGCACTTAAACTATTCCACAATTCATACCTCTCAGAACTCGAGCACGTTTATCATATTTCATAATTAGTCACATATATTTTGTAACAGTCAATAAATAGTTCTTCACAAATAGTGTAAAACACTTGTGGCAATACGCTCACGTGGATGGCAGTGACGTAAATAGTAATGGTAACTACCACGTGAATGATCTGTTGACTGAATTATGTCAATATCGACTGTTAGGCAATCAATATGGTTTATATATTTCCGTTTAATTTCAGGTGAGATATAACCGCTATTACTGATGAGCTCATGATACTCAGCAAAAAGAGTGCACGGTTGGCGTAGCGGTTAAAGCGGTCGCCTCGCGGGTTCGATACCCACATGGGATAAATCTTTGTTTGATTCGCAAAGATTTGTTCTGACTCTGGGTGTACTTTGTGTGTGTTAAATGTATGTTTGTGAACACCCCCGCGACACAGGAGTTATTCCTAGTGCGGGCGTCGTTTTTTTTAAAGAAAAAAAAAAAACTCAATTAAAATCACGCTTTTGTGACGCAATAAGGTGTGGCAGAGATGTAGGATACCCACATTTTACCTGTTTAAGTTTCTCAACTCCAAACCCCGTGCGACTGCTAAAAACTTCCTGTCGGAAAAAAACTCAAAGAATACTTTTTCTGACCCGAATCCGAAACCATAGATAAATTATCAACATAGAATCGTCAAAAATAAAAAATAAACGTTTTCATGTTGATAACTACGTCATGGGGGTGCATGAAAGGAGCCTCCCCTAGTGACGTACACAACGATTCCCTACGCCCGGCGCACCCTGGGCAATTCGCGAGTTCTCCAAAGCGAATTGGCTAATCCTTTCACCACGATGGCAAGTCAAAACCTTGACCACCAAACTTTACTGACTGTCCAAAATGCCCTACCACCTGCACAAGAGAGGCGCTCATGAACGCTGACGAGAGCGCCATAACAGTGGCCACTTATTGGACCAATAAATTTTGACTCAGCCATCGAAACGACGAAGAAGAAGAAGACAGGTGAAATGTGGGTGTTGTATACCTCTGCGATACCCTTCTGGATAATATGGGCGTGATGTTATGTAATTATAATAATAAATAATAATAAAATTGTTTATTTATCCCAACACAATATAAAAATCACACATGAAAAACATAAATAGGCTACTTAACACATTGCGACATAATAATTTATATTGTGTGAGAATGGTGCCTAAACTAGACGGGTCTCCACTCCTACTTAATTAATTACATTTCTTGTGTAAGTGAAAAAAACAAACAGTTTTAACAAATTAATCTCATTATAATATATAATAAACTAAATTACTAAATTATGTAATATTGAAATTAAAATGTCAATAGTGTCAAGCCGTGCTAAGCGATCTGAGCCACTTAATATCTAATCAGTACAAAATCTTACACATAGAAGCATAGCCCTTCGAGTCTACAGCTACGAACAGTTAGGTCCATTCTAGTACAACAAGTGTAACCGTTTATCCGACAAACGGTAGTGGGTACTTGTGACGTAACCCGGTTACCACTACCGGTGGTTAGCAGGTCCTGGGATTGAGGGTAGAAGGGATTTAAGGTTACATAGTTACTAGGATAAAGGTTGATGTGGCAAGACAAAATTCTAGCTTACGAATCCATTGATGTTACTTACGCTTTGGATAGCCAGCGAACGCCAATGATCGCTCGATGACTTACCTAAGAAATGTGGGTATCAAATGAAAAGGTCATAAAAAGACCATTTCAAAAATATATATGTCATATCACATTTTAAAAGATATCACAAGAAAAAATTAAAAAACCCAACTACTTAAAGTATTTAGAAATTGTTATACTTGTTTTCATCTTTTCAGTTCATTACGCTCGAAAAAAATTCCTTCTGACGCAGTCGAGTAAAAGTAATGGACATCGTTAAAACGGGTTTTAAGAACACCCTAGATCTTCAGATCTTAGATCATCACCATTATTTTACATCAGTATTACAATTTTGATGTAACAAACGATGAATTTATGAAATATACTAAGCAGGGGAATCCCCTTAAATCTAAAAATGTTTATAAAAAATTATGATGAAATCAGTTATCATTCCGATATGATAACAGTTGGTATTATTATGAACTAGGTATTTACCCGCGACTTCGTCCGTGTGGAATTTCTATTAAATAGTAGCTGCTCTCGCGCTTTGACCCGCATTAAACCTTACCGTTCTGCTCCCGTGGAGTTTAGCTTAATGTTAAACACTTTAAAACATTTATTGACAGTTAGACTATCATACACAAAAAGAGTTATTAAAACCCAATCAGTAGTTCCCGAGATTAGCGCTAACAAACAGACAAACTAACCTTCTCCCGTGGTTTTGCGTGGTAGGTACATTAATATAAAATAGTCTATGTTACGCGCCTTATAGTCGATTACCTGCATCTAAGGGGTGCATGAAAGGAGCCTCCCCGAGTGACGTACAAAACGATAGGGAATCGTTGTGTACGTCACTCGGGGAGGCTGTCGTCCGCCGCACCCTGGGCAATTCGCGAGTTCTCCAAAGCGAATTGGCTAATCCTTTCACCACGACGGCAAGTCAAAATAAAATTTGACTCAGCCATCGACACGACGAAGAAGAACCTGCATCTGTAATTAAGGCTACTGTCAAAGTATTGCCAATGAAATGTGAAAATAACAATGTTTTTTGTCATTAAAAACAGACACTTCAATTTTATTTATTTGTAATTGTATTGATGATGATGCTATTGTTTTTAGATAGGCCGTAACATTGTTAATCCGTTTCATAATTATTAGGTAACAAAACAATAAATCATACTAAGTAATTATTTCTTTATAAATAACTTGCCAAATAAACATGCTGACCGCTTGAGAATAAGTAGATTAAAGAAGACTATTCCATCATATCATAAGATATAAAAATGACTGAATTTAAAAGTGACACAATTTACACTTGAAAAAGAACACACCTTTAATTTTCATGTATGTGTGGTATATGCTTATCCTGACAATAAGGTATATTAACTGACGATAGTTTAAAAAATTAACCGACGTACAGTTTCAGCACTACTGTAACTTAAATAATAGAATACATTGCTCTTGTGCTACCAAATGAAACACAAAAATGCAGCACAATTCGCGGGCTTATAATTTAAATCATTAACCTACCCATCATAAAATCACTACCATCTTCAAAATCAAATTATTCTTACCTAACTTTAATCAAATTACAACAAAAACATAAATTTATTAAGTCACCTCGCTGTTCTCCACTGCACTGGTGTTGTGGGTTCGATCCCCATATGGGACAAATCTTTGTGTGATTCGCAAATATTTGTTCTCAGACTGGGTGTACTTGAGTGAGTGAATGTGTGTATTTGGCCTCGTCATTAGGACCATTGGATAGTGTAATTGCTTCTGGCGTTCTATCTAATGTAAAAAAAATCAAAAAAAAAATGTAAAAAAAATCCAAAAAAAAAAAACCTGTGAAATTGGGGCTAAGTAGTTTCCGTAGCCTTTGGACACTTGCAACACTGTACGTACCCTTTAAAAACCAATCTGTACTCGTTTTGAAGAATCCCATGTATCTTGGGAGCAGGCAGGCAGCTCATTCATTCTATCTAATCTACCTGGTCTTGCTATTATAACTTGACTACCCAAGTAGCAATCAAATGTCCTTAAAAGGTATTGTAGATATCTTGAAGGCAAGTAGACGAATTCCAGCTGTTGCCTTGGGTAAAACCAATATGTCCCTCAAGATATCTTGAAGATACACTCCAAGAATCAGTTAAGTAAAAGTGGGCACAGATTTTAACACAGAGTTAAGAAAGAGTTAATAGTATTCTTTAGATAAACTTTAACCCTACTTAAGAATGTGGTTTTGCAGAACTCTAAACACCGATTTCAAGATATCTTGTAGGTTGACTTCAGATCATAAAATAGACTTAAAGATATCTACAATACTTAATTAAAACTATCAATATTGAATTGCAAATATTCGATCTTAACCTAGTATAGTAAAATTTAAAACTTATTTTACTTTAAAGTGCTTTATGTAACTTTATTTTAGAAAATATGGTGAACTTATAAATTATTACAAAAACTGTTTTAAGATTAACTAGCTGCCCCGCGCGGCTTCGCCCTCGATAAAATTTTGCCCTCGAAAATATTTTAAAAGTATCCTATGTCCTTCTCCCGGTTCTAAGCTACCTCCCCACCAATTTTCAGCCAAATCGGTTCAGCCGTTCTTGAGTTATAAATGGTGTAACTAACACGACTTTCTTTTATATATATAAAGATGAAAATGGCGATTAAACAACAAATTTTTATGTCTAATAAAGGCTATCAAAAGGCGTTGAATGCATTGGAAATTTAAAACGCATGATTATTTCTCGTGTAAAATCTATAGATAGTGGTATAAAACAGACGGGCTTTCAAAATACTAGAAAACAAGCAATACAATTTAGTTAAAAAATATTGCAATTTTTTTTTGTGCTTTTAGTGCATAGTACTATATTTTCTATGAATGTGTAAGATATAAATATAGTTACAATGACTTTAACATAAATACAAGTTCAATCTACTCTAGTTTTTGATTAGGTGTTGTCGGAAAATGTTTTATTATTTTTTCATTTAAGGGAAAAAATGGCGTTAATTCTTAATTTTCCTAAAGAAGCAAGATTTTAGACAAAACTGATTTTGTAAGGCTAGTTCAGACATAGTAAAGACAATTAACATTTGGAGTAGCGCTAGTTAAGAGTTAATATACTTAACTTATATTAAAAACCGTATTGGCGAAGTACTACTTAAGTCTTGGTGGTATAAAGTGATTCTAAAGTTTGATTTAGTTAAGACCAGATTAGGTGCGTACGTTACTTAATATTTTCTTAACTTGTCTTCACTATTCTTGTTTATTTTGTGGTGTAAACAAGTTTATGCAAGATAGACTAGTGAATATTAATATTAAAATAATAAGTGTAGGTAAGTTTAGTACCTAATGTTTAAATTCCAGTAAATATCTTTTCATTATTCCTAAATCTATTAGATGGAGAGAATCGCTAACTGGAAAATCTAAAATCATGTCTATTGGCAGTTCTGTTAAAATAGTATCATCTTTACGATGATCCTCGTATATTTTGTTACGAAAACCTTCGTCTGTTCTTTCAGAAAACTCACGCCTGGGATATACATTACAATGAGACTCATACGAGTATTCTCCAATAGCAGTGCACTTTGGACATCCATTTTGACTATTGAAATTAGCTATGTCTGAAATAATAAAATACAATTGTTCATATTATTGATGAACCATAATATAATTACCTATTTAGGTGTTCGAGCCTAACGCTTGAACCACTTGAGATTACGCTTCAATGAATCTATTGCTATCCCGCTCTAACGAACCGCCCACCCCACTATTTCCCTCTCTATCGGTGCAGCGCGGCTGCGCGGCGCGTGCGTCGCGGTCTTCAGTACGCTTTTGAATCTCACGCTAACAACACTTATCTAACATTCAACGCTTGTTCCTGTGAAGTCTTCGATTTGCATACAATCTACCTGTATTCCGCTCGGCGCCCTAGGCCCAGCGACGACTGGTGCTCTCTCTGACACCCGAAACCTCAGTTGTTTGACTACCAAATCGAGACGACTTGTCGTATCACCTGGCCGAGACGACTATCGTGTTTCTACAATACCACATCGTATGTGGCAGGCGATCACTACATCGCAGCTAGTCGTATTAGGGATGCGACACTACGTCGCGAGACTACACGACGACGTCGCGTCATACACGACGTCGCGTCGTAAGCCAAGGCCACACGCCGTCGCGTCGTAATCCAAGGCCACACGACGTTTGCATCGTATGTTGAGGCTACACGACTTTGCGTTGTATGCCGAGACTACACTACGGCGTTGTCCACAAAAGCTGACAGAGTAGCATTACTGAGACGACATAATGTCACAGCAGTGCTACCGCGTCTCTCACAGGTTGACATCATATGGTTTAATAGCCTTGTCATCCTAACTCAGACCATGTCTACGGTCACAACTATGGATGAACTGGCCTCGCGGCCTTGTCCAGCCGACGATGATACTGCTATTTTCATAAGCATAAAATAATAATAATAGCAGCCCTGTATCTAATACATGTCCCACTGCTGGGCACAGGCCTCTTCTCATGATGAGAAGGGTTAGGCCATAGTCTACCACGCTGGTCAAGTGCAGATCGGTAGACTTGACACACCCACGAGCACTTTTCAGGCATGCAGGTTTCCTCACGCTGTTTTCCTTCACCGTCAGCGAGCGATAATTTATATGATAAATACACATATTATCTTTGAAAAGACGAATCTTAAAGGTGTGTGCTGTGGGTTCGAACCCGAGACCTTCGACTTAGCAGTCCTACAATCTACCACTCGGCTATTGCTGCTGTCATAAGCATAATAGATGAAAGTACTTCGTTGGCCTTAAGGGCAAGGGCGAGTTTTTGTTTCATTTATGCAACACGATTAATAGGTAGAGGCTGCCCCGAAGCCTCTCAACGAAACTCTTTTTTACTCAAAAAAAAAAACCTCCGTGAACATGATTTGGACGCGAAGACTCTCCACATAAGCAGTCACTTAGCTTTTAAAGCCAAAGTAGTAGGCTTTATTCGTTGGTTACAGTTTTAAACCAACAAATGCTTTTGTTTAATCTGCTAATACAAACTCAAAACAGTCAAAATAAGCGTTTTGAGAATATTTTGTCGAATCTCGCCATTCCGCGAGAGACCGTAATACAGCTTTCTGATCTAAATGCCTCTTTCGACTCTTTACCAGATAGCACTCAGCTGGAAAACAAGATCTCCAAAGAGAGACGATGAACTACGGGGGAAGAAATCAGAGGCTCGAAGGGAACGCGACACTTAACAGTCGAGGAGCGTCGCCACTTTTGATTTCACTCCAACTACAACCGAAACCGAACCTGTAATATCCCAAACTGAAACAGGGAATACAATGCCAGCGATTTGGTCAGGAAGGGGGCGGAATTTTAGATATTTAGAAATGCAAAAAGGCATCACCCGCGTTAAGCACCTTAAAGGTCAACACCATATTGGCTAGTGTAAAACCAACATGAGAATCAGCTTTGGTTCTTGATAAGTTTGACTTGACTTTTGTTGCCGTTACACATGAACTTGTTCAACAGAGGAATATATTCCAAGAAGTTTTAGACCCCCTGAAATTAAAAGCAAGATTGGTTCTGAATATCTAAATTCAAAAAGAAGTCGGATGCTCTTTTGCAATACGTTTGTGGCCAAACGGAAGAAATCATATACCTTACAATAAAAGGGGAAGCGTTTAAAGTTCAAAACAAAGCACTAAAGAGATCTTGCACGCGATAGCCCCGTAGGAGACACATCTCTTCTCGGATGATGAATTGTACAAAACCATCAAAGACTGTTCTTCTTCTTCTTTCGTGTCGATGGCTGCAGTCATATTCTCATGGTGTTGACTTGCCATCGTGGTGAAAGGATTCGCCGGTCTGCTTGGTGGATATTTGTAGGCCGCCCAGGGTGCGCCGGACGTAGGGGTTGATTGTGTACGTCGCTCGGGGAGGCTCCTTTCATGCACCCCAAAGACACCCACAAAGACTGTTGACCAGAACAGTGATAGCACTACCACGGGACACCAGCACAACTATAACAGCCCTGTTGGCCCACAACTACGGCCATTTCAGGCTCAACGATCCCAGCCAACTAAGAAATGCTGAGAAACGGAAAAAGGAAGTGACTCATTTAATGCGAGATGCTTGCAGAACTGTGCTGAACAGCGGAAATCTGCTACGATAATATATATAATACAAGGCTACAATAATAATGAAACCGAGAGATCTCTCACAAAAACATATTTCGAGAGTCATTGTCAATTTCCAGCATTGTTCCTACAAAAGAAAACATATGACTCTTCTCGTCTAATCGTCAATCCTAGGAGATTAAACAAATATGTGCTAGCTCCCAAATTTCTTTTAATAAACCACATGTGGTTACGTTCATTTCTGGACAAAAACAGCTACATGATGAAGTTGGACATATCTATATCGCCAACTGCCTATTTCAACTTACCGGTCGCTCCCAGCCACCTCTGATTCCTATTACTCAGCATTAAGGGAAAGTATATCAAATGATGTGCCTACCCTTTAGTTTAGCAAGTGCACCAGCAGCTTTCACCAAAATTACGAACTGGATCGCTCATACATTGAGGGTGCAGGGCATAACGATACTGGTGTACTTTGTCAATTATTTACTAATCCACAAAGTCCAGCTTAATACGTGTGCCAACTACTTGCAGAATTTAAGTTGCCAAGTAAATCAAGAATCAAAGAATGCCTCAAGTAGATTAAAATTCCTCGGAATCCCGTAGGACAAAATAAAGCAGAGAATCTGTATCAGGAGAAAATACAGTCCACATTATATCTAGAAAGATTGATAAAGAGGCAGCGCAGGAGTTGACACAATGCAATAGTCATCTTAGGCAAATTGAACTTTTCAACCTTCGTGGTGTCTCTGGGGCGTCTTCACACCAGAATTCTCGAGATTGAATTGGAACGCTTACCACAAAAACCTCACATACTTTTGCTCTGCAAGAACTAGTCCGGTAAAAAACCAATGTACAACAAGATTCTCCGATGTTTATTACAGAACCTCCATCTCCATCACGACAGGTACTGCCAACATTGGCTGTGGTGCTGTAGTAGATGGCAGAAAAATTATGGGCCACATAAACGATAGACCAGAGAAATTGGGACATCAATCAAAAAGAGCTACATGCGTTATACGCGATCGTCCCGAAAGTTTTTCAATCATTAACAATAGAACATGATGCTACAAACAGACAACCGCACTACAGTAAAAACAAACAAGGGGAACCAAGTCTTTGAGGCTGCTGAATGCTGCGGAAAACATCTATCCCAACTTTGTCAAAAACAGCATTATCAACTCATTGCTCATTATACAATATACCGGGCGTATAAAACGGCCTCGCAGACAGCCTTTGGTGGCTGAAAGGCCTCCCAAAATGGCATTTGAATCCCTTCAGATATTCCAGATATCGGGGCCTCAAAAAGTCGATATATTCGTGTCAAAAAGGTATGCGATGGTATCCCACTAATTCAGCAAATATGCGAGGGACACGCACAGTCTGTTTACAGACGCTTTTAGCAGGACGTGGGAGTACAAGCAGTGTTGGATTTCTCTACCACCATCAGTAATACCGCGAGCCCTAAGCCGTCTGAAACTATCGAACGGAATGAACTTAATAGTGGCCCCGAGCGGGAACAAAGCAGTTTGGAAATCCAAACTGAGGGGGAGGGCACTATGTCAACCGTTGCCTTTACCCAACCTGAAATTGAACTTAATAGTTCTACGGACGAATCTACCACCACAAGCAGTAAACTTATATTACACCGTCTCGAATGTACGGGGTGGGCCAAACACTTTTGGGGCAATTGGTCGACAGCAGACTTAGACCTATTTGAGTCCTCTCGGTAAAAACCTACTGTGAAACCTGGTTTGGTACCGATGACAGATATGGGCACTAAGTAATAAAATAGCGGTAAACGATCCTAACCCAGCAGATTTATTCAGATACATTTGCTATCTATTCAATATTGCAAAGCTTGCAACGCGTATTATAGCGTTGCATAAATCAGTAGCAGCCACTTTAGCCGACCTTTTCCCCCCAGAAGATTTCAGTTCAAGCCATATTGTGCCCTCAAGGCTTTTTGCTCCAAATACCACCAATAAATAACTTATGAAGAAACTTTTGCAGTGGAAAAGAAACTATTTTCTTGATTACCTACAACTTAAGATTTAAAGGAGAAAGCCTCTTTCAAGTTTTTAGACACCAGTATCCTCCTCCTATTAGCTTCTGGACGATGGGTACATGATCTTACCTTGCTAAGTATAAAGAACAACTCTTTCATTGGCAATCATTTTGTGCCAAGAATTTGGCTTAAAGACCGAAGAATCTCGATGCCTTCTTAAATCCAATGATAATCGATGAACGATGATCACCTGAACCTTGTATCATAGATCAGAATAAATCAATATCAGCTAAAACGGCGCTATAACAAAAACTTTGACAGTTTATTCATTACTACAAAAAGTGAACAGAAGACATTGCGCAGCGTAATCGCAGGCTGGATTTGTACTATGTTCCGTGAGACGGGATACAGACGGGATACAGACTGACAAGGAATGTCTTAAAAGACAAATTGAAAACCTGTCATCCTTATCATCTGAATCACAACCTTTGCCAATGCAATTTATACAGGACATGAACCGTAAAAAAGTCGTACTTTATGGACTAGAAGAGCGTTATAACGAGCCAGAGCACGAACTTTACAATAGACTCATCGGAATTTTTTACAAAATTACAAATTTTGATTTATCTGGTTATATAGAGGACATACACAGAGTCGGAAAAAAAGGAACTAAGAATCGACCGGTTGTATTAGAGCTCATCAGTAAAAGACTATCATCATGTATTATAAAAAACGGCCAATACTTCCGTGGGACCGGACTCTACATCTCTGAATTTTTGGATCCAAATACAAGAAAAGAAAGAGCTCAATTAAGAGAAAAGATGCTTCAAGCTAGAAAAAATGGTTTACACGCAGTGATAAGAAATAACCAATTATTCATAAATGGAAAATTATTTAAAATAAAAGAAGATAACCTAGTACAAAATTTAACAAACCAAAGCCACCAAAAAGAAACCACAAGCTCTTATGATACTTATAACAACACTTCAGACGAACAAATAAACCATACATTTCTCTAATACACATAAACCCTTTAAAATAATATTCCAGAATATACAAAGCCTGAATAACAAACTGCATATATTTGAAACTTTTTTTACCAATAACTCTTCATACAAAGCACTGGCAATATCAGAAACCTGGCTAACGAAAGATAAGCTAGAAAGAATTGACCTAAGTGGATACAAAATTGGATCGTCATACTGCCGGCATACTCGCACGGGTGGAGGTGTCTGTATCTTTCTTCAGGAACACTTAAACCACATTCAACGCAGTGATATTACAGATATGTCAATAGAGTATATTGTGGAGTTATGCGCTACTGAGCTTCCAGAAGAAAATCTATTAATTATAACAATGTATTGGAATAGAAGGGAGGAAGAAGTATTCTATCAGCAGCTAGGAAAAATCTTAAATTATATTACTAAAAAATATTCAAAACTAAATGTGATAATTGGAGGTGATCTAAACATTAATATACTCTCAGAAAACTCTAAAACTAATCAAATTCTGAACTTAATGCAAGAATATAATTTCACTCAACACATAAAAACACCAACACGCATAACTCATGCTAGTTCAACATGTATCGACCTGATATTTACAAATTTTAAATATAATAACATGTACACATCTGTAGAAGAACTAGGTTTCTCTGACCATAGCAGTACAATTTTACACCTTAACTTACCTCAAAAATCAACACCAACCACATGGTTTATCAAAAAAAGACTATTTTCTGTCAGTAATATTCAAAAATTTAAATCTTTATTACAAAACATAAAATGGAGTGAAATATTACCTCAAAAAAATAACATCAACGAAAATTATGTAGCCTTTAATGAAACACTTACAAATATTTTAAACTTAACAATACCATTACATAAAATTAAACTAAAACAAACATTTAAAAAGTATTGGATAACTGTTGGCATCAAAAAATCCTGTAAACACAAACGATTACTTAGAATAATAACAAATAAATCAAATAACCCTACCCTCACCCAATATTACAAAAAATATGAAAAAATATTGAAAAAGGCAGTAAACACTTCAAAGAAATTACACTACAGGAATAAAATGTTGAAATCAGATAATAAAGTTAAAACAATGTGGAACATAATTAATGAAAGAACTAATAAGAAACCTAAAAAAGACAAATTTAATATCACTCTATGCACAAACAATGTAGTATCATCAGAGCCTAGAGATGTAGCCAATGTTTTCAATAACTTTTTCGCAGAAATTGGTCAAACAAACATTAACCCACCTACAAACAAATCAAAGAGTTTACCCGCGCTACCACGTAATGAAAACTCTATCTTTTTAGAACCATTAAACCCATATGAGGTCAATAAAATAATAAAAACCTTAAAAAATAAAAACAGCCATGGTGTAGATGAGTTTCCCCCAACTCTAATAAAACAATGTGCAGATGAATTGACGCTACCATTTTATTTATTAATAAATCAGAGTTTTGAAGAGGGTGTTTTTCCAAATCTCCTAAAAAAATCGGTCATTAAACCAATACATAAGAAAAACTCCAAACTCGATCCAAATAACTACAGACCAATTGCCTTATTACCAACAGCGTCTAAAATAATCGAGAAAGCCATGTGCACTAAAGTATATAATTTTTGTGAAAAATATAATATATTCAGCGACTCACAATACGGTTTTCGGAAACACCGTTCTACTATATTAGCGGTTTACAAATTAATACAAGAAGCCATTAATATTATAAATGACAAAAAATATGCATTAGGATTATTGTTGGACATGACGAAAGCATATGATAGAGTGAAATTTGACATTTTATTACAAAAATTATATAATATAGGAATTCGTGGAAAATGTTATGAATGGTTCAAATCCTATCTAGATCATCGAGAGCAACAAGTTGAAATTGAATCATACAACCATAAAACAAATGAAATAGAACACATAAGATCAGACACCAAATTTATTAATGCCTCGATACCACAGGGCAGCGTTTTGGGATGTTTCCTATTTTTAGTTTATATAAATGACCTCCCTAGTAATATCACAGAACCATGCGTCTTATTTGCAGATGACGTATCTATTTTGACTTCATGTGACAGTAATAGCAACCTTGATGACCAACTAAACTCCCTGCTAAATAACATAACTGATTGGATGACAGAACATAATCTAGAGATTAACTACAGCAAAACTAAATTAATATCTTTTCACCCTCGGCAAAAACCACCTCAAAAAATCAATTTTACATATAAAAATAACAAAATAGAACTCGTAAATAAAGCTACATTATTAGGAATTGAAATTGACTCACACATCAATTGGAAACCGCACATAGATAAAGTAAAAGCCAAATTATCCAAATTTTCATACGCCTTACGCGAAATAAAAAAAACAACAGACCTGAAAACAGCAATGGCCACATATTACGCTTACGCTTATGCGTGGCTTAAATATGGAATAATATTATGGGGTAATAGCACCGACGCACCTACGTTACTTATTCTACAAAAGAAATTAATAAGAATATTAACAAATATAAAACAAGAAGAAAGCTGTAAGCCCCACTTTCAGGAACTTAAAATTATGACATTTCCTAGTCTATATATATTAGAAATGTGTAAATTTGTACGCGAACATCCAGAATTATACACAAAGAGGGAAGAAATCCAAACAAAAATAACATTAAGGCATAAAAACAGACTTAACCTACCAACTTCACGACTTACAGTACACTCTTCCAGTACCTTGGTCATGTCAATAAAAATTTACAATAAACTACCAGAGACTCTTAAAAATGAAAACAAACCAAATATATTCTATAATAAATTAAAACAATTATTAATAAACAAATCCTATTACAATATAAACGAATATTTCAATGATAAATTAATATAATATATAATTTTTAACTCAAAATCACATTTAATTATTATTCTGCTATCCTATTAATTCTAGTTTCAAGAGACCAGTATATACACATAAATATTATAATAACACAATTAACATAACACATCACACCTACACAATCAAGTAAGTTTTTGAAAGTATAAAAATGTTGCCACCCATTTTGGTTTGAACAAGTTTATTTTAATTTATTAGATTTGAAAATTAAATGGGCGCCCTTCATCCTCTCTCCTACACTTTTGCTGTGCCCGACAGGGTCCATAATTGATACTATGTAATATGTTTACCACCTAACAAAACATTGTGGAATGCAATAAAGAATTGAGTATTGAGTATTGAGACGGGCATATCCGCCTCAGCGGGTATTTTCAGGACCGCTTTGGCATCTGAAATTGGACCTATAATAGATATTGACGAAATCGTAAAAACGTCCCATATATCGCCTCGCTGGGCATATATATATAAAAAAAAGACACATTCTTAAATCATTATTATATAGAAACAACTACCAATGATCCCTAAAAAAAGGAAAAAAAAAAAAAAAAAAATGGCTTATACAGAATGCCAAGTGATGGTTTTTCATTTTTATAAATCAGAACGACTATTTTCAACGGAAAATAAGTTAAAAAGATAAGCTGAATTGCTTACTGTTTTTCGGCATATTTCATTGTTATTAAGATACTTATTATTCGTTACTAAGCACTAATCCAACTCGGTTATCTTATTTATTTCCAACGTACATAGCTATATATACTAGGAATATAATAATATCCCTGAATATTTAGTCACAGTACGCATGCAGCGCCGGCAGAATATAAACACTTCTCAAGTGGTTCAAGCGTTAGGCTCGAACACCTAAATAGAACCGTTTTCCCCCCGAAGGGTAGAAAACGGATATTTAGGTTTCAGCCGTAGCTTGAACCACAGTTTCAGGTCCCTTGCCGGCCCTTTCAAAGGTACTGAAGACCGCGACGCACGCGCCGCGCAGCCGCGCTGCACCGATAGAGAGGGAAATAGTGGGGTGGGCGGTTCGTTAGAGCGAGATAGCAATAGATTCATTGAAGCGTAATCTCAAGTGGTTCAAGCTACGGCTGAAACCTAAATATCCGTTTTCTACCCTTCGGGGGGAAAACGGTTCTATATACCTGCCAATAAATTACGTCTTTTAAATTTTTGCCCACAAGCCCAGGCATGAAGGCTGAATGGATTGATAAATGCATAGGTATGGTACTAAGTGTACCACACACTACTACACTGAATAAAAAATATAAAGAGCATTTGATAGGTATAAGAAAAATAAAGTTAGTAGCTGTCACTTACTTTTTATAAAAGCTCTTGTTGGCGAATCACATATAATAAATGATCGCAATTTTATTTATTTCAATGCCATTTTGCATAATTTCCTTCATTTCAGTTACGAAAGGTTTTAAAAATTCATTAGACTGAGGTTTTTTAATACCACAGTAAATTCCAATGGTCATTACAGGCACTGTGTTCATCTCATGAATGTTACATAGAATTGGCCAAAATTCTACTTTCGAACTTTTGTACGTGGGTAACCCGTCGATATTTACATTAATACATAAATTTACATTTTTATCCAAATTTTCAAAATTCAAAATACTGCACAATATTTTTGAGAAAACCAATATGCCACAAAGTTTGATATCCACAGATTTTACTGTTTTCAGAAGAGTTCCAGCGTCTTTTGGCACAACACCTGGATCATGCTTGTTAATAACTAACTACATTAAATCATTTATTGCAGTATGCGGTATATTGTGATTAAGAGATTCTTAATTGGTCTCTAAAATCAAAATCACGAAAAATTTTGATGCGTTACTATCAGCTGTCGATTCATTAGAGTCGGAATCACTGTCCAATTGCGCTATTTCTAAATTTCCCGCGGTATCTTTTTCCTCGTAGTCCGTAAACGACTCTCAAGTCCGACTCAAAGATATCGCATTGCTATTATTGGTAACGTATGCAGCACTTATAGACACATCGATGGAGTTTATTTTTTTACATTTTGAAATACGCCGACGAAAGCCACTAGATCTTTTTAATTTTTCCACTTCATCCATGATTCTACTTGGTTCTATTTGTAGAGAACGTCCCGTTAAATGTATTTTTACTCTAAACTTATTAATTTTAGTAAACAGGAATAAAATTATAATCTAGAAAAACAGTTTATAGCACTTGGTATTACTATTAACTTAAATTTATCTACAAAATCATTTTAGTCTTTGTGAGTATTAAAAGATACTTCAATTATTACAGCTTTCAGATAATCTGGTATAGTAAAACAATATTTTAAGTTTTAACTATAGGCATACTTAATAAAAACTAGTTTTGAGAATACTTTACCTGGTTTTTGGTATTCCTAACTTGCTTAAGTAGCGGTAGTTTAAGTATTAAAGAAAGAAAATACTTAACGAAATCCTTTAGGTAAAGTACAGATGTAGAAGTATGTAAGATTTACTTGCTATTCTTGTTTGCTACTTGGGTATAGATGTATTATCATCACAATAATAACTAATTATGACATGTGATCTTTACTCATAATTCAAGAAACTCGAAAAATCAATAACGTATGAACGCTTAGTTAGGTATACTATATCGGAACAGGATTTTTAAACGTACTCGGAATTAAAACTATGACAAACACTACCATATACATGACGTAACCCTTATTCAATTACCTTTTCCATTTACTATATTTTACTACGAATACTTTATTATAACGCCATTAATTCAGATACGCATGCAGTTATTAATTAAATTACTTCTTAGACATTTGTGTTTTGACGGATCTTGGTATTTCTGATCATTTATAATTTTAAATGATTACGGCGAAGCTAACAGGAAGGGTAATGATTTAGGCAGTCTATGTATGTATGTTTGTTTGTATGTTTCACCATAGCGCCTAAACTATTTAATGGATTTAATTAAGGTGGTGTCAATAGATTTGTAAAAATAGCATGTTAGATTCAATGTCAGATTCTAACCTCGAAAAAAATTCAATTGAGATAAAAAAACCTTTAAAAATTCATACGTCACAATGATGACGTATATAAAAAAACAGCTTTACCTTTTCCAATGACTGTATGTATACATATTAATAGACACATAATTAGACTCATATATTATTTTGTTATGCAACTTACCACTGTGAAGCTGCTACGAGATCGTATGACTAACCGGTATTGGATAATTTATTCCATTAGAGGACGTTGTCATGTTTATTAGAATTTTTATACAATTTTTCAATATCGTCAGTAAACGTCATAATCGTGACGTTGACTCGGTTTCTTTCAATTTAATTTTCCCACTTTATTAATGTTATTTTTCTTAGAATTTGGATTAGTAATCTTAATTATAATGTTATGATATTACGTTTATGGGATATTCCGCTCATCTAGGGTACTTATTATTACTATCGTGTGAATAATTTATTAAGTTTTGTGGTCGCTAACCACACCACACAATACGAAAGGAAAATTACCGATGTTATATTTTTAAAAATATTACTTGTATTTTTGTCTTATGTTTTTATCGTGCCGTGTTTAGTTCCATTCCTTCATCATCTTCCGAGTCTTTCATTGCGCTAAACTCCATAGACGCGGAGAAGTAAAGTATTAAATGGGTCTAATAAAATGAAAATACCTTTACTCCTTAAACAAAAGCTCACAAAGCACTAAGCTAAACTTTTAATGTTAATATTGAATTATTAGTTAATATTATTATCTTTACCTTAATTTTTTCACTGTAACATTATACTCTTAACGCTTGATAAATTACATAATTATAAGATTATCTTTGTACTTTTCAAACTCGCAGATATAGATATAATATGCGAAAACTGTTACATGGTCTTAACATAGTATTTTAGTTATTAATTTAGTTTATAAAAAGACTGTTTGTTTTCCTAAAAAAATAAAATAAAAATTAAAAAATAAGAATTGTCATACAAAAATAATTCTACTCTAAATTCGGTCTTAAACTCAGCATTAAAACAAGGCTCTTCAACCATCTGCCTCAAGCGTGTCTTAGAGTTTTTCGGACACATTACCAGGAAGGATGGAGACAACCTCGAAAAACTAGTGGTCACTGGCAAAGTGGAAGGATAAAGAGCGCGGGGCCGTAGCCCGATGCGTTGGTCGGATCAAATACGCACCACTCTCGACTTCACTGTCTACGATGCTCTCGCAGTGGCTGAGGACAGATTGAGATGGCGTAAGATCGTGCAATCAAGTCTTATGGATGGAGGAGATCACTATCCTCGCCTCCCTTCTTCCCTTGAGGAATATGACTGACGGAGGAAATTGGGTCTAAGCGCGGGAGAAGCGTTTACTAGGCACAATTAATTCCACGTGAATGAAGTCGAAGGTAAAAGCTAGTGAGTCATATAAAAATACTGTCACACCTTCATTATGTCATGAAATACACGTATGGCATCACACGACCATGACCATATGATGTAAGGTGATAAAGCCGGTCACTTAGCCAGTAGGATGACATAATATTCACTAGTATAGATATACTGTGACCTAATCAATGACGTGGTAAGGTCATAATTTTGGTGGCTTGCGCAGTGAAGTTAGAAGAATTTGAATACTGGGTATTTTGGTTGTATATTAAGAGCCAATTTTAGAGCCGAATAGCTTTTAACTGCTCCATTAAATTTAACCTGTCCCGATATAAAAGTGACAAAGTAAGATTCGAATAAAGATCACACCTGTCATTTTCATTTATGTGTGTTTATCCTATCAATAAGCTAGGCTAAAATCTTGCGTATTTTTACTGTACCTCGTATATTTTTTATTGATGTGTTTTTAATATTTTGATAGCATAGTCAACCGATATACCGAAGAAAAAAAGTCACTTATCAAAAGTTTTAAAACTGGATATTATATTATCGCTCGAAATACTAATATTATACAGTCGAAGAGTGCCACTACTGACCAACTGTATTACTGAACGTGAATATACAGAGACCCCGGCGACTTGATATTATAGTCCACCTAAGGCAATGCATTTGCAGTATGTTAAATTCTTTCCTAGACTTGGAGGATGACATCAAGAAAACAGCTGGTCCAACGTGGACTCGTACAACAAAGGACAGAACTAGATGGAAATATTTAAAGCAGGCCTTTGTCGGACGACAAGCTGTATAATTACTACAACCGTTTGCCGATAGATACTAATTATATATATTTTTTAAACTAGATATTTATATAGAAGTATTTGTTAATAGTTAATAGGTATAGTTGATAGTTGATTTTTTATTTATTTAATATAATTATATCACTTGTCACTTGAGGTTCCAGCTGAAAATCAACGTTGCCAAATTTTCTGGCAACAATATGTTGAGCTGTGGCCTTTTAGGCACCATCATTGCATAGCAAGTCTGAGACATATGAACTCAGTTGCAACTTGTATAATGTAGTATAAAGGCACTGTATTGTTGTAATTATTCTGTTTATATTTTTATTATCTAGTTCCTAAATTCGATTTATTTTTTTTATTTTGATTTTAATTTTTAATGATTTGGTGTTCTAATAAATAATTTTTACTTTACTACTTTACTTTATATAGACATATTTGTATATCTTGTACTACAGCAATAAAGGCTTTTTATTTATTAATTTTTATTTTTATTTTTAAAGCGATTCCTAGGCTCTGCTCTGTCTGCTTCCATGGTCTCTCACCGCGAGTTCCAGGTTACATTAACAGATCGGGTAAAGTGTTTTTTGTGAACTTTCCGTCAGGAAATTCAGCAGCACGGCGTTGGAATTGTACCCGGTGGATGGCGATAGGTGCACCCTCTATCCCATGGGATCTAAACATAACAGCTGAAGTGTGGGCGTTGAACACTTCTGGATACTAAAGACGTCATGATATGACCTAGACTCTGATCAGATGGACTACAAGCTTGCTCGCTAGATACTTAGAAAGATCAAAAAATAATAAAGAGAGGAGGAGATACTCATGTATACATTAAGTATAATCTTACCTAACGTATTAATGAATCGCACACAATAGCACGTGATTCAACCACCCTTTGCCACGTGCCTGCTCTACAAACGGCCGATGTACACGACTTGTTTATGTAACAAACATCACGCTTATTTGTACTAAGGACTCTCACACACGACCGGTTTTTTGACTTATTATTTTACCGCTTTTCAGGGTTCCGTAGCCGAATGGAAAAAAATGGGAACCCTTATGGATTCGTCATGTCTGTCCGTCCGTATGTCACACTTTTTTCCGTAAATATACGTGGAACTTCGGTGACCCGCATTAAGATTTTAATACAAAAATATAAAAAAAAACAATAAAATTTTGGCGTTCCCTATACTTAGAACTGAAACTCAATTTTTTTTTCATCAAACCCATAGGTCTTCAAAAATGATATTGCGGTTTCTCATATATTTTTTTTCTAAACTGAATAGTTTGCGCGAAAGACGCTTCCAAAGTGGAAAAATGTTTGCCCGCATAAAATCCTCAGTACGGAGTCAGGATATGTGCCTGGTGGGTGTCGATATCTTCCTTTTACGTGAGATCTAAAACATAACAAGTGAAATATTGGTATTGTACATCCCTGCGACCTTTTAGGTAACTTAATAAGCGTGAAGTTATATAATGTTTTGTAATGCAAGTGTTAAAAGTTGGTCATTTAACCCAATTCGTAACAAGCTTAGGGCAAGCCTAAAAATTTAATAAATAAATAAATATATCTCACAACTTACACAAAACGCTATCTAGTCCCAAACTAAGCAGAGCTTGTAATATGCGTATTAGAATAACTGATACTAATACATATTTACTTTTATACATACTTACTATACATAGAAACACCCAGACTAAGACAAACCCCGATGTTCATGCACACAAAGAATCGAACCCACGACCTCGGCGTCGCAGGCAGGTACACTATTCACTCCGCCATCCGGTCGGATAAAGTAGTCTAGGGTGTTATGACAACCCACGAGTACCATACGACGTTTTTCTACACACTTTTAGCAGTACAGACAGCTAAAACAAGTGAAATGTTGGTGCTATACACCCGTATAGTTATATAGTCCGTGATGTTACGTAATTTCACGTTCAGCAGACCTTTAGTCGGCCAATTACGTCGCTACACGTGAACAATACTGCCACGTGACGGTTGTGCAACAATCCAATTCTGTACTTCCGATACTTGACGTCAAAAGCTCTTTTCAAAGGACTGTTCGGGCTTGACATTTAGGATGAATATTCAAAATAAGTATAAAAGAAGGTCACAAAGGTCAAAAAAACGTCGACTTGAGAAACTCCTTTGTGTTTTTTATCAGTTACAAAAGGTTTCATCGGTTTGCGCGTGATAACAGTGTGATGCATGTACTAAGTTGGACATTATACACGAAGCAGTTTTATTCACGTGAGTCGTTGAGACGATAGTAAAAGGAAATTAATGTGTTATATTGACAGGCGAGTGTCATACAACTACTGGTGGTAGAGCTCTTGTGAATGAGCTCGAGGGTGGCAGCACCACCGTCTCACCTTTAACCTACCGCCAAATAGTAGTGCTTCCATTACCGTGTTCCGGTTTGGTGGTGAGATCAGGCCCTGAAATTATTGGCACATGAGGCATAACACCGTAGTTTTCAGCTGCAGCGACGCATCTAAAATCTGCTTATGTGGATTGTTGATGTCCATGGGCTGTACTCCACTTACCATCAGGTGGACTACACGTTCGTTAGCTGTGTGCGTAGTATGAAAAACAAAGTTTTTCAACTTCAACAGAACAGGGACATTCACAGAATCTAAAATTAATCCTGTAGAAGGCAAAAGGCTCACCCATCTCTTATGATTATAAGCAGGTGAAGTTTGAGTGTTATATACCTTAGTATCGCAATTTTGATGTTCAGCAGACCGCTTATTTGCCCGTTACGTGGAGACACGTGAGCAATCCTGACACGTGGCGATTGTGCAACGATCCAATGCTGTACTTGACTTCAAAGGCTTACCAGGCTTGGTACTTGGCTCGATGATTGTAATGGATTTATGTGAACAAGGTGGATGTAACATAGCGGCATTTACAATAAAATACAGGTTTTAGGATTATATAATGAAAATATAACCTACATAGATTTCAGATAACAGACAACGACACATGTCCCTGCGACAACACTACAGTTCATTCATTCAGACACTTTTTAACACAATGCCCTAACTATACCCAAACGCGACACAGACATGAACAATACTGCACACTTAACCAACTCAATCCATACGACTTAACACAACTAACGACAGACATCCGCTCCATCGACACCTTCATGTCACATCTCACCCACATAGTCAACACACTTAAACACTTCAATAACACATAAACATACTTGCAACTATTTAATTTTTGTTTTTTTTTTTTAATTTATTACCTATTTTTATATTTAATTTAATTTACATTTAATTTATATTTTATTTAATTTCAATGACAATTATTTTAATTTTAAATAATTCTTCTGTATCAAATAGCAGAGAAATAAACTCCCTCTTGAGGTGGTTATAACCTCAAGAGGAAATCATAAAAAAAATGAAAATATAATTTCACGTTGACCGAACAGTTAAAATATTAAAATCATTCTATTTGTTTGCAAAAAGTTCCAAATTGTTTTCATTTTTTTTTTGACGATGGAAATGAACCTTGTCTATGTCTAGAAATTGTGGTTTCATTTCACTGTTGCATTCATCCTGGGGTGCATGAAAGGAGCCTTCCCGAGTAACGTACACAACAATCCCCTACGTCCGGCGCACCCTGGGCAATTCACGAGTTCTCCAAAGCGAATTGGCTAATCCTTTCACCACGATGGCAAGTCAAAATAAAATTTGACTCAGCCATCGACTCGACGAAGAAGAAAAAGATTCCGATGTATTCGCTTGGATGAAGGCAACTTTAGCTAGTCGCACGTGTAAGAACTTAAAAGGACGTCTATGCTGAAAAAGAGATGTCTGAGACAGAAACCTTATACGCGCTAGCAAATTGTAAAAAACTTATCTATAATGGCTGAATTGACAAACTAAAATAACAAAGTAATAATAATATTCATGATAATTAATATGGAACAAAACATTACACTTCGAATTAGGTGTACCATCTCCTGAAATACATTATCCTTACACATAACTTATCATTACCGGAAGGCGGAATGGTTAGTATACCTGCTTGCGAAGCCGAGATCGTGGGTTCGTTTCCCACTTAAGACAAATCTTTGTGTGCATGAACATGGAGGTTTGTCTTAGTCTAGGTGTTTCTATGTATAATAAGTATGTATTTACAAAACAAAAAGTATATATATACGCGCAATTCCAAATACGCATTTGGCTAAATCTCTAAAACAAGATACGCAATTAATGAAGTCATCCACGCATACGCATATAATTACCAAAACGGAATAGATACGTTTTATTACTTTATTTATACAACGTAGGGTTAATCAGTAGTAACACCACAATCGATGACAACTGCGTCTTGCATCTGAAGACTACAATATTAATAACAATAGAGATCTTTGCTCTTCTTATAATCTTCTCCTCCTAGTTCCCTCTCATACTCCTGGCTTCTTTTCCTGTTTAATCAGTCCTCTCTGGAATGCCCTCCCTCTTGAGATCAGGACGGCCACGAGCCGTTATGCATTTAAAATAGAAGTTCGCCAATTTTTTATTAAGAATAAGACATAATTATTACCACACACTGTGATATAATTTGTATTTATGTGCAACATGTAACCCAATTAATAAAAAAATCAATTTTAACAAAATCGCCACGAACAAACATGCATTTTAGTGTTTACGATATGATTTGTCTTTAAAAATTGGTATAAACTTAATAATATTATAGATAAACCCATATTACTTTTGTATGGCTGTCAGCTAACCAATGGTTACCCCTTAAAAGGTCCTTACCCGATTAAGAATTGCCCTATGGCCTATGAATATGTTCCAGCTAGGTTCTAGCCATATAACACAGTATGTGCTTGTTACATTAAAAATAATATACCATTATTGTGTTATCCTACAACAGAAACTAGCTTCGACTACAGCGCAAACAGAGAACACAGAAAAAAAAAGATTAAACTACAATAACAACTCAGGAATTCGAAGAATTGCATTTATGAGGAAAACGTGATAACAATATTACGTAACTCGGTATTTTTACGACCAAACAATAAAATTGTTTTCAATTCGTTTGTAATATTTTGCATATAGAGGAAGTAGTCTGTACCTACAATTAAATTTAATGGAAAATGGTTACTACCTAATACACCATCAGGCAACTGATATTTCCACTCAAATATCTAAGACCTGCCTGGTTAGTTTAGTGGATAGCGAATGGGCCTCTCACCGTGAAGTCTCGAGATCGATTCCCGGGTCGGGAAAAGTGTTATTTGTGAACTTTCTGTCAGGAAATTCTCAATAGCAACAATTCCAACTCCGTGGAATTGTGCCCGGTGGATGGCGAATCACATGGGACCTAAACATAACAGGTGAAATGTGGGTATTAGACACCCTTCTGGCTAATATAGACGTGATGTTATTTTATGTTATGTTATGTCTAAGACCGTATCTATATAAAGCGCAAAATACGCTTAATTCACCTGTTAATTCAGCGAATTTACACCTCCAATTCCTTACAAGAAACTATTCTTTCTTTCGGGATTTCCTAAAGGCTAGCTTCTTGACCAACCATGTCGGAAAAACAATTGCTCTCGACGTTTCTCGTTTTATATGTATGTCGATTAAATAAAGCTTGGCCGAACTTAACACATTTTTATTGTAAAGGTTCGGTTGGAACCAACTTGACGAGTGGAAACAACTGTATAGCTTGAAGTACAGTTTATTAGTGATCACTTTCTTATATTTAATACATACATTGTTTATCATAACATAGCCTAAATCTAGGAAAGAGCATGACATCATTATCACATGACATTACGCACATTATGCACAATTTTTTTATCAAAATAATTGCAGTTATTTAGTCGTAAAAGAACTCAATCTTGTTCATATAATTAGACTAAGGCGCTGTCCTAGCTGAGCAACAATGGTGACGCGAGGCCATGTGACCATATACAAACGCCTCTGTTGCCCTAGAAACCGTCACGTGTCATCGTAAAATGTATGTATCGCGTCGTGTCGCCTCGCACTTTTCGAGTAAGAATTAGCTATCTTAAACAGCATTTTTCTCTTCAAGTATTACCTAAACTTTTTGCGGTTGAAACATTAGGGCCTTCGGGCCGTACCACTTATAGTCTGTACAAAGAGTTGTCAGCGCGTCTAACTGAGGTAACACGTTCTCTAAATGCTGGCTTGTATTTCGGCCAGAGACTTAGTATCGCTATACATTATTAAATTTATCTATTTAATTTAATACAACGCGGTAATGCTGCCAGCATTTTGGCAACAGGGCCTACTGACAGTGACTTATTAAGTTTAGATTAAGTTATTAGACTAATTTAATTTAAGATCCTATATGTATATTTTTCTGTCCTAAACTTACATGTGTTTAAATTATTACCAAAAAAAACATCTTTCAGTTGAAAATTCGGTATAATTCATACCAATTAGTATTACAATAAAACAAAAACGCCATTGTCACACAAATCCTGCCAGCCTTGTAGCGACTACTAGTTGACGTAATTTAGTACACGTGAGTGAAACACGAGCGTCGTTATGTAACGTGTATCTCAGTGGCTAATGTATCAGTGTTGTGAGATGGAAGAGCTCTTGTGAAAAAGGTCGAGGGTAAAATTACTAATGCTTTAACTGCACTCAAAATGAAGTACTACGGTATTTGAACGCTTAACCTTACTGCTCCGCTTCTGAGGAGTTTAGCGTTATGTGAAATATCTTGTGACCTTCCTTAAGGGTTGGACTATTAGACTATTACTATATTAGAATATTTTTAGACTGACGGATTTCGCGCGGCTGAAGTCGCCGGTAACAGCTAGTTAAAATTGTAATATGCCTATCTGATGAAAAGGTGTTTATGCTGTTAAATTTAAACAAAAAAGTTATATGATTATGATAATGCCTTAATTAATAAGCGAAAATGGGTATGATTCAAGTTTTGTATTTTACTTTTCTGTGAGTTATATTTGTCCAAGTGTTTGACTATTTAATTCTTAGTTTATACAGGCTTTTTCAAGGCAACGTTATGTAATTTTAAAGAAAAATAGTAAAGGTAAAAATGATTTCATACATAAGTGCTTGCATAATTTCAGTTTCATTTCAGTTATTGATAAAGTTCAATACTGTTACTACATGACAAATCAAACCTACCGGCTAATTAATGCAAAATAAAAAATACCACTTATTATTTATTTTCTTTTTATTTAGCAAACCCATGAATTTTTAATATATTAATACAAATAAATGATATTTAAGTGTCTGTTTTTAATGCAAAAACAGAATTTGTATTCACGGGCCACATGACAAATCCAATACTTCAGACAAAAAAAGCGTTACGGTTATGCGTCTTTGAGTAATTGGCGAACAAATATTAAAAAATTGGTTGTTATATGAATATCCTGCCAATAAGGTTTATCCAACACCTCTGAAGTATTATATAGCTCAGTATTTAGTCTCCAGTTTAACCTTCATAGAGATACCCGAGTGTAATAACACTTTACATAACGTAATAAAGGCCCCTGTACACGTGAACCCATTGGATAAGCACGTGTCTAAAGCAGCACGTTCCAACATTCACGTTCAGACAATGGATTACCCGCTTTATTTTACTTTTATGTGAGTTATTCAGAACGTTTTGTTCGTATTTTTGCCAAATTGTATAGAAATATTGTTGTTTTGTCTAAGAGTGGAAAATTAAATAATGAGTTGTGTAACAACCACATGTTATACGTTACGTTTTTTTTTAAATAAATATCTCACAATTTACACACAACGCCATCTAGTCTCAAACTAAGCAGAGCTTGTACTCTACTAGAATAACTGATACTAATACATATATACTTGTCTTTTGTAAATTCATACTTATTATACATAGAAACACCCAGACTAAGACAAACGCCCATGTTCATGCACACAAAGATTTCTCTTAAGCGGGAATCGAACCCGCGACCTCGTTGCAGGCAGGTACACTACTTACTCCGCCATCCGGTCGTCACTTTAGGTACCAAACCATATAGGTTTAGATACCATATGAACCTCGCCATCCATCATTCATCATCATCATTTAGCCTCTTGTAGTCCACTGCTGGACATAGGCCTCTCTCAATTTGCGCCACAACTTCCTGCACCTTCCGCATCTAGTCACCATCCACCGGGTTCAAATTCGAATTTCCAAAAAAACAATTTTACCCGAATCGGGAATTGAACTCAAGACTTCACAACGAAAAGCCACATACGCTAACCGCTAAACCAACAAGGCAGTTATAAATACATCCTCTTCTATGTCGAAGAATCGATTACAAGCACTTATCTGCAATTACACATTATCGCGAAGGCTAGCATTACTATTCTAGGCAGTACCGCGGAACTGCCATGTCACCTTACACGATCCTTGTGAAAGAGGAAAACTGGAAATAGCCTGGTAATGAATGGATATGGTTAAGGTCGAGAATGTGATATAATGAGCTAGTTTTCCTTTATGTTTTTAAGGTGCATTGAATAAATAAATAAATATCTCACAACTTACACACAACGCCATCTATTCCGAAACTAAGCAGAGCTTGTTATAGTTATTCTAGTATCCATACTAAAATAACTGATTCTAATACATTTATATACTTTTCTTTTGTAAATACATACTTATGATACATAGAAACACTCAGACTAAGACAAACCCCCATGCTCATGCACACAAAGATTTGTCTTAATGAATTCGAAAGGGTTTGTGATTGACCACGAGAGAGTACCTACGTGACATTATTGGGCTCGCTAAATTCTAGTGGTTACCTATATTACCGTTTTCTGATAAGTTGGTAAGGTAAATTATTAAATTGGTTAAAAGGTACTATAAATATACTATCCTTAGCTATAGTTTTAGCACTCTTTACTCAATCTTCACCTCACCAGTTTTTGAATGTGGTATTTTTTTAATAGCCAATTCATTATTATTATAATTCTTCATTATAAGCCTTTTAGGCAATTCAATTTGGCAAACTATGTACCAAAATGTGTATTTAATTACACCTTATAAGAACGAATAGGACTTCATAATTTTGCCAAATTACATAAGGCTAATTCCTATATCCGTTGGTCTAGACGTGGTTGAGGTATTTGACTCATGGACAGCTTTTCATGAGGTCTTAGTTTCGATTGAAAAAATCACGCCTCTATCCCTTGGGGGTAGGCAGAGACGATGGATAACAATCAAACAACATTCATACATCTCATGATACATGCTCTCCGGTTTCGTGTACTTCGCACAAGGACAAGCTTTTTTGAAGGACGTCACTTATCAGGTCCCTGGGTATAGATATATACCAGGGTATACATATATGTCTTTCGTGGACGACCCCTTCCAGTACTTCCAGCTACATCTGCGTGGTATATGTCTTTCACTAATCTAGTTTCAGCTATTCTTTCAACACGAAAGTTGAAAGTGTCCGGTCACCCTACTGAAAAATTACAGAGCTTCATGTAGTTAATATTATCATGAATGTTAATATTATCATGGTGTTAACCTTTAAGTAATTGTTACACTTATGTAAGTATTTTAAGTTTGTTAATATTGTAATCGCACAGTGTAAACAATTGTTGGTTAACCATAAATAAATAAACCCTATCATAGTATAACATGAAGGCAAACATCGTGAGGAAACCTGCATGCCTGAAGTGCTTAAACAGTACTCGAGGTTGTGTGAAGTCTACCAATCCGCACTTGGCCAGCGTGCTGGACTATGGCCTAACCCTTCTCATCACGAGCCCGAGGCCAGCAGTGGGACATTTATTAGATAAAGGACTGCTACTATTAAAGGATAACATGACATAACATTAGTGAGTCAGGTCTCGCAACAAGGTGACACCCGCATGCGATAGCAGCGTGCAGCGGAAGTGCGGAGGTTGACATTCAGTGTGTGACCTACCAAATTCATGGGATTTGGAGATAAAGATTTATGGGTATTTCGGGGACTCGTGATGGTCATGAGATGAATAAATCAGTGGCTGTATAGTTTTCTGCCTAGATGATACACAGTTTTTTTTTTTATCTTTAATGTTCTATTTTTGGGCAAAGGTCTCCCCCAAAGACTTCCTCAAAGATTCACAAATAAAAAGTAAAAAAGTAAAGTAAAATTATTTATAAGAACATCATCAAATTATTGTTAAAATTTAAAATCAAATTAAATATCGAAATATGGAAATAAAAAACCAAAAATTAAAATAATAGAGTGACTTTATTTATTTTCAAGTTGCAACTGATTTCATGTCTCAAACTTGCTATGCTATGATGGAGCCTAAAAGGCCTCAGTTCAAAATATTGTTGCCAGAAAATTTGGCAACGTTGTTTTGCAGCTGGAACCTCAGGTGTCAATTAAAAAATAACAAAAAAAAAAACGGTGTAAACACTTTTTTTTAAGTTTTTATAAATATATCACGTCTTTAGACGTGATATATTTATAAAAACATCATAATAACGTGTGTAAATTAGAGTTCAAACTAACTTTTAACGCAAACCTTGAAGCTCGCAGATTCTTCGAGGTACTGTTAGTAGCTATCTGTCACACAATAATTACGAAATTGTACTCTAAGACAGATATACAGGTAGCATATAACGACTACATAGGGTGCATGAAAGGAGCCTCCCGAGTGACGTACACAACGATTCCCTACGTCCGGCGCACCTTGGGCAATTTGCGAGTTCTCCATAGCGAATTGGCTAATCCTTTCACCACGATGGCAAGTCAAAATAAAATTTGACTCAGCCATCGACACGACGAAAAAGAAGAACGACTTCAGCGCTTGAGGGGTACAAGGTACAACCTAGACGGCTTCGACGCTATCAACAAACTACTCATGCAGATAATAAACAGCTTGGTAAGACATAACAGGATTGTAATTTACGAATTAAAATATAGATTGGTATTAACAAATTTAATTAAATCAACCATGATATTATACAACTTCCGGTGCTACTTCCGGTTTATTAGAAGTGTCACTGTCACTTCTTGTCACTGTCAAGTGCAAGGTTTTTGGCCCGAATGGTGACACGGGGTCAACGTAGTATGATGTAACTGACAAAAGTCTTGCGTCACTGCATGGAGGGAGTGTCATTTGATCATTAGTTCCTTCAGCAGTTTTATTTTAACTCCTGTCGTGTTAGCATAACGAGTGTGCGATAGATTTTGTCACGTTTTTGTCATGTTCCTCCATGCAAAAAATTGCAACCAAATCTATCTTCGATACGTCACTTATTTCCTGGTCTCAAAGCTAAATTCACGTCTGAATTAGACTCAATTATTAAGTTAAACAAAAACATATTTATTGCACTAATTATCATGCACGATAGATATATAAAAGTTCAACAATAATAATTTTACAAACAAAAAACCGACTTCAATTACCAAAAAACCTGCCAAGTGCGTGTCGGGCCACGCGCAATAGGGTTCCGTAGCTAGTCGTAACAACATTAAACGTACCGATTACCGACAAATAGCCAAAATACCAACATTTTTTCGCCAGCAAAAATAACTTTGTTTTTCATAGTGTTTTATGCAATTTGTATCAACATAATTTGCGGTTGCTGAAAAAGTGCTATATCTCAAAAACTGCCGACTGTATCGCATTCAAAACAATTTTGGTTGAAAGTTTTAAGATCTATAATATATATTTTTTTTAGATTTTTCACTCCTGTAGTTTAAAAGTTAGAGGGGGGGGGACACTCATTTTAGCACTTTGAAAGCGTATATCTTTGGATTGATTGACATTGAAAAAAAATGGTTCTAGAAACCTCAATGTAATTTTTAAAGACCTATCTATAGACATCCCACACGTATAGGTAGAATGAAAAAAAAAAAAAAATCAGTTCAATGTATGGGGAGCCCCCCTCTAATATTAATATTATATTTTTTTTGTGTAAAAATCGTAAAGCGGTTAACAGAATACATCTACCTACTTAGTTTCAATTGTGTAGTCCTAATAGTTTCGGAATAAAGTGGCTGTGACATACGGACGGACGGACAGACAGACAGACATGACGAATTTATAAGGGTTCCGTTTTTTGCCATTCGGCTACGGAACCCTAAAAAATACCAAAACGTTACGGCCTTAAGGTGGCTATATTTAAAGAATTATCCCCGTACTCCTAACCTTTGAGGAGTTGTACCTTCTAGCATCAGCTTAATCTAGAAGCCGGCGAACAAACATGAAATAAAAAATACAATCGAATTGAAAACCTCTCCTTTTTTTTGAAGTCGGTTAAAAACTAGTATTATGGACTAATGTACACACAAACAGAACCAGCTTAGAAGGAAAACATGTCACTTATCACCGGCCGCCAGCGTGACCTGCCCGAAGGTCGCGTTCCTTTGCTACTTGCATAACAATATGCAATGGCTTCCTATTTACCTACAACGCATATCTTCCGGTGTAGTGAAGGTAGTATAGTGTTAGGTCATGTAATTATTCTAGATATAACAGATATGAATAGAATAGGGGCTGAAGTTAACAGTTGCAACTGTAAAGTTTAATTCCACCAAAGACATTTTCATATAGACTGTTGCCCAGACGAAGCCATAATATGACCACATTTCAAAAAATTATCAGATCTTATGTAGAGCCAAGCTTCTGACTCTGCACACAAAGATTTATCGAAACCACAACACCAGCGTAGTGGAGAGCGGCGAGGCGACCGCTTAAACCACAACGCCAACCGTTCACTCAATTGATAAGAATATGCGTTTTGTTTTAATTATTCCAACTCTTATGTTTGCTATTCTAACAGTATTTAAGGGTTAAAAGAAATCCGACAGAAGTTGCACTGATTACTTAAATATTAAAAACAAATTTAACTCCGAGTTAGCGCCAAAATTTAAATACTTTGAACGCGGTGACAGATTCAGCTCTTTGGGATTGAACGTCTTTGAACGCATCAGTCGTACTTCCCGTATAACGAGACGTGATATGACCGGGATGCCAGGTATCGCATGGACGCTAGCACTCTCATCTCGTCTCGTTGTAGTGTTGGAGGGCCTAGTACTCCTTCCTTATTTATATTCATTTAATTTCATAAAGTCAATTTACATGTCATGTTTTCCAATATCCACTAATACAATTATATTATTGCATAGTTTATGTCAATTTCAATAAAACAAGTCCGAGAACTTTGTCAAGTATAACACAATGTCAATAAATATAGTCAAAAATAAATATTATATAATAAAGTTCGTGTCAAAATTTTATACACTTACTAACAACAATGTCAATACTAATTAAATGTCAAATTACTAACAAATAATAATAATTATGTCAAATATTAGTTCTGTACTTTAAAATTTAAAAAATCATCATTATCATAAAATGTTTGCTCGACAAGCCAGCGTTTTTTTCGGGAATTGAAACAGGCCAGAGTAGGTGCTGCAGTGGCCATATCAGGCAATTTATCCATCCGGACCCATCATGTGCGTAAACTTCGAGGATTTTGTCAGAGTTCGTTTGACAGCCGTTCGTTTTGTCAGAGTTCATTTTTATAAAAGGCGCGCGAGGAACACGTCGCACAACCTTCTCAGGCAACAGATTGACAATATTTATATTACCCGGATTTCATCTGTTATGATTGGGTCCCATGGGATAGAGGGTGAGCATATCGCCATCCATCTACAATTATACAAGTAGGAACATTATCACAATGTCTTTATAACTCCGGTCACGTAAGTTCACAGGTCACACAGATATGCTATGACATAAGCACTTCTATGGACTCTTTAATTATAATTCTACCTTGAAGTAATATTTACGTAACCACACTGTAATTAAGTTAGGTATTTGTAATGTTATCGCGAACATTGACAAAATATTTGCCAAATCACTTTTTAAACCGTCTCGTTGGGATAGCGTTATAATCGGTATGTAGCTCACCACGAGGTCCCGGGTCGGGCAACAGAGTTATATCAATATGCACGGACTTGAAATTGTGCCCGGTGGGTGGCGATAGGCTCACCCCCCATCCCATAGGACTTAAACATAACAGGTGAGGTACGGGTGTTGTACATCTCTGCCACACTTTTCTGGGTAAATAGGTAGGGTATAGGCTCATCCGCAATCTTTCAGTTTGTTTGCAACTGCTTCATCCAAAAACTACTAAACAGTTTTGATTTATCTTCCATAATAATTTATCCACTGGTGTTAGAGCTCTTGTGAATGAGCTCGAGGGTGGCAGCACCACCGTCTCACCTTTAACCTGCCGCCAAATAGTAGTGCTTCCATTACTGTGTTCCGGTTTGGTGGTGAGATCAGGCCCTGAAATTACTGGCACATGAGGCATAACACCGTAGTCCTCAGCTGCAGCGACGCATCTTTAATCTGCTTTTGCGGATTGTTGATGTCCATGGGCTGTACTCTACTTACCATCAGGTGGACTACACGTTCGTTCGCAGTGGGCGTAGTATAAAAAAAAAATTTGCTTGATGTATTATCTAAAATTTAAGCAAAGTATCATCCAATGCCGTTTAGTAGAATCAAATATATCGATTAATTAATTTTAAGTTTAAATTAGGCCGCGCGGGACTGTTCATACTGTTCTAATTATAGGTATCGGGTGCCTACTACTACTAAATTCGTGCTTATGGCAAAAATACAGAATAACAAAATACTTATTTATATACAAGTCCTCATGCCAGTGTGGACTTATGGTATACAGCTCTGGGGCTGTACCAAACCAAGTAACATCCAAATAATCCAAAGGTTCCAGAATAAAGTATTAAGGGGAATCGTGAATGCACCCTGGTACATCAGAAATGAGGATCTCCATCATGACCTGAAGGTGAACCTTGTCGCCAGTGTAATACAACAGTATGCTGAAGCTCATGAACGACGACTTCTTCAACACGTGAATGTCGAGGCCATCCAGCTCCTTGACACCACAGACATAGTTAGAAGACTTAAAAGGACGAAACCTCTTGAGCTAGTTCAGTGAAATGAGTGATTCAAGTGGTTTAGTGCTACCTTAAAAGAACACACGAACAAAGTGTCATTTTCGATAATAGAGACAATAAGATAGGTGTTAATGTACATATTCTTAGCATAAATAAATTTAGTAGCTTATGTCAAAATTAAATTACTCATTAGTCTCTAATATTATATCTAGACTAGATTGTAATCTTTATGACGTATCTAATTGCTTAGAAACATCATTAATAAAAAAAAAAGGCAAAATCCGTGTACGCGCAAATCTCAATAAAAGTATAAAAAATGTATGGTGCCGATGACAGACGCCCGCGAAAGACGCGCGCGGCTGAAACTGCGATGCACGGATTTCTACCTTTAGTACAAAATAAGTAATAGTTGGCCGATAGCTATAATTAGAACAGCACACTCTCACTTAAACAGTCAACATCAAACTACTCGAGAACACGTGAGCTGGTAAGTACTTCTACTACTTACCCAACACGTGAACTGAACCGTGATCTTAAACGTGACATGTGTATCTGCCAACTAATACACCATTGTGCAATACAAACTCGTGAATACAAGTACTCATTTATGTTTATGACTTATTAATTGTTATCATAATATAATTATTATGTACTGCATCTGTTATATTGTAATATAATTATATATAGCTTTCGCCCTCGGCGTTGCTCATCCTAAAATCATCCAAAGTGGTATAAAATCATAAAAAATAAACCAGTAGTTTTTGTACGGACCTTTGGAGCTATTCGTTATGATTAACAAATTGTTGACTATGTGGCGGCGATAACGAAGTCTTCACAGAGAGTGTACATATATACCACTTCCAATACGCTACCGTTGAACAGCTGTCCGCCAGGCAATACCACCGTGCCTGTCGGAGGATCCTCCCTTTTGTCCCGTTCCTCTAAAGACTACACAAACGACAGTATAAAATTACAATAACGCCTCTATCCCATGAGGAAGTAGGCAGAAGATGGAATGCCATTGCTATCCTTACAAACCTCTTTTGCTACGTCTCACTCGCTCACATTACAATTGCAATGCAAATAGATATTGTAATCTAATATGTGTTACTTGTTACACGAATGTCACGGTATGTTGTAATAGCTAAGCTTATCTTTCATTATTCATTAAACACATATTTGTATGTGTGTATGTGTGGGTGTGTTTGTGTATAGGCCTTTAAATGTGTGAGTTAGTGCATGTGAATCTGTTGACATGAATCGGCATGATTATTTGATATTGTTATGTAAGTATAATGAAAATTAGTCATAGCTACCATAAAATGCCACGTTGGTCTAGTGGTGAGCGTATACATCTCTTACTGCGAGTTGCGAGTTCAATGCCCGGGTCGGAAAAATAAAATTTTCAACAGCAGCACAGAGTAGGACTTGTGCCGCATGGGAACTAAACTTTTACTGGTGGTAGAGCTCTTGTGAATGAGCTCGAGGACGGCAGCACCACCGTCTCACCTTTAACCTACCGCCAAACAGTAGTGCTTCCATTACTGTGTTCCGGTTTGGTGGTGAGATCAGGTCCTGAAATTACTGGCACATGAGGCATAACACCGTAGTCCTCAGGTGCAGCGACGCATCTATAATCTGCTTTTGTGGATTGTTAATGTCCATGAGCTGTACTCCACTTACCATCAGGTGGACTACACGTTCGTTCGCTGTGGGCGTAGAATAAAAAAAAAACTGGTAAGCACAGGACGGGAGAGCCCTCGCAGTAAAACTAATTATATGCATGGTGACCTAAGCAACGGCCAAAGCAAGTCTAAACCAAAGCAAAAGTTACAAACGATAAGAAACTGTTTATTGTTTGGAATTCCTTCTTACTGAATCAGTTAATCAGAGAGCTATGACTCCTAAGCTATGTTAGGCAAGGAGCTGATAGCAATCGTTGCTACACAATCCACGTTGCTGGATCAGCTCTCCGTAAACGTGATATGGCGCCCTCTGATGGGACTTATCAGTGATTCATGTGCCACTATCACGTGGGGAAGTTAATGTATCGTGCATGCTTTTCAGTACGTAAGAAAGCAATTATGGTATCCTAAAGATTTGAAAAAAAACCTATTTGGGTTCAACGCAATACGTTTTGTTTTGTATACTTTCCCATCAGATAATCAGAAGTCACCCCACCATAATTGATCCACCATATACGAGAAATAAATTCATAGTGGGTCTGGGCGGGACATGTTTCACGTTTGCATCCGAAAAGGTGGGCATGGGTTGCCACACAATCGATGCCCCAAGAAGGCCAAGAAGTCTGGGGAAGAGATAGGAAGCGCTGGCGGGATAACCTAGATGCCTCCCCCAAAACGGGTGGGAAATCGCAGGTGATAGAGTAGACTGGAAACGTTCGGTGAGTGGGGGTCTTTGCCCAACTGTGAGACAAGACAGGCTAACCAGAAAAATAACTTCAAAGTAAAATGAGCGCAGTATAACAATCCAATCCATAGTGTACTTTAAAATAATCGTGCTACACTAAAATTACATGTGTATGCTAAAAATAATTGCTTACTTTGTGCCTCAGCGCAGCACGTGCTAAAATAACTGAACGGACAGCTTTGTGCACCAAGAATTAGTTTAATGTACTAGAATTTAGCATTTTTTCACAATATTTTTGGTTTTGGTTAACCTTTATATTGATGGCCGCGCAGCTTCGACGGGCCTTCGAGCAGTTCTGCATCTAAGCAAGCCTTTAAACAAACGGCATTTCCTATCAACTGCACCAGCCCTAGCCTATCTGCGCGTGCGCACAATCGTCCCCACGTGACGTTCCAAACGTGCAGCACCACGTGCGCTATACAGGGTGCTCGTAACGTAAGTGTGTAAATATTTATGGTGTGGAAAAGTGTTTTTTTCGGTAATACATGCTGATTAGGTCGGTACTGTTTTGCTCAATGGGGTTTTGTTATTAATGTAGTGTATTGATTATTTTGAAAACTCTCTGAATTTATGTTTGTTATTACAAACTTACTAACACTAGGGGTGTCAATCGTATAATATAACGGATAAAATATTATAATAATAGCAGCCCTGTATCTAATACTAGTCCCACTGCTGGGCTCGGGCCACTTCTCATGAAGAGAAGGATTAGGCCATAGTCTACCACGCTGGCCAAGTTCTAGATTGGTAGACATCACACACCCTTATGCACTTTTTAGGCACTCTTAGGCATGCAGCTTTCTTCAAGATGGTTCCTTCACCGTAAGCGAGCGATAATTTATATGACAAATACACACATATCTTCGAAAAGACGAATCTTTACGATTTATTGACAGAGGTGTGTGCCGTGGGTTCGAACCCGAGACCTTTGACTTAGCAGTCCTACGGTCTCCCACTCGGCTATCACGATACTGACGGATAAAATAAAGGGTAGAAAATTTATTTGAATCATTTGAATCGAAACGGTTTTAAGTCCATAATCGATCGACAGTCGATTTTGTATTCGTGTAATGCTTGGCTAAACCATAAGGCTTACCTAAAAGTTAAAACGATGTAGAACAATGCAAAGATAAAAACCATATATTCTTACAGGCATAGAAGCAGGTCAGAGCTAGTAACCAAAACAAACCTATTCTATGCACAACACGTGAGCGAGGCACGCTGCATCAAAATAGCAACAAGCAATGATTAGAATTGCGCAATACGTACATGTGCTCTGCGATATAAGCAATAAAATATATGCTGTATAATACTTTGTAACTAAAGAGTGTTATAACAATAATAACGCGCTTATATAATAATATAGTTAGCTAGAAAGAGGTTGTAAATAACTTTCTTACAACTAGAAAGGCATAAATATTAAGAAAGCGTATATTAACTTACACCCATTAATTTACCCCCTTTGGTACAGAATACAAAAATTACGGACAGACGATACAAGGGGTAGGATACCCCTCGTATTATTTTTTTCTTATATTATCTTCAATGTACAGACATGGCAAATTTACAATTGTATCATCACTACATAGTATAAAACAAAGTCGCTTTCTCTGTCCCTATGTCCCTATGTACGCTTAGATCTTTAAGACTACGCAACGGATTTTGATGCGGTTTTTTTTTATTGAATAGAGTGATTCAAGAGGTCGGTTATTATGTATAATACATGCATATTATAGTAGAGAAAAGCAGAGAAATTTATAGATTTGTAGATCAAAATTGCCCTTTACAGCATGTGATTTAAATGAATATTTTCGAAGATATTACAGATTTTAAAATTGCGGGACGTAGGGTTTGCGGCGGTACCGCCCAGTCAGGGCGGCGGGAGTGAGCCTGTTCAGAGGGACAGAGAATCGTCAGTAGAGCGTGAGGCTCGACTCAGTCAGCTTCGGGATGTAAAAATGTTGTGTATGAATATTCCAATGATAGCAGGCAATCTTCATGGTATAGGGAAAGGGGAATTGTTTTACTCCAAATTTAACGCGTGTGGGCCACGGGCAGTAATGAATAAATCAAAACTACTGGATCGATTTTAATCATTTTTTCAGTGAGTGATATAGGCTATATATTTTATACCCGTGCGAAGCCGGGGTGGGTCGCTAGTAGTATATATAAAACAGTATCTGGTGTCATTCCTTTTAGCTACAATTACTTCAATAGATAAAATATTTCATAAACACTCACAAGTATCACCCGTTGTTGCATTTCATTATACAATCATTCTGATTAATCAATTACAATGAATCATTTATGATACCATAATTAACATACTGACTCGAATTCTATTAATACAGTATTTCTAAAATACAATTTATTAGCTTAAGTGCTCTTAAGAAGAACGTGTACTATTAGTCATTTTCATTATCTCCTAGCTTTTGCCCGCCAGTTTGTCCGCGTGGAATTCGTTGTATTAAGTAGTATCTGCTGCCGCGCTTTGACCCGCGTTCAACCTTACTGCTGCTCCCGTGAAGTTTAGCGTAATGTTTAATATAAGAAAATCTTTATTGACAGTTAGACTTCCAAACACAATAAGAATTATTACATTCCAATCAGAAATTCTCGAGATTAGCACTATCAAACAAACAAACTAACTTTCAGCGGCGGTTTCGTCTACGTGGTAGGTACATCAATAAAAAGTTGCTTGTGTTACGCGTCTGGTAGTCAGTTACTTAAATGTAAACTGTAATTAAAATCGGTTCAGCCGTTTAGAAGATTAGCCTATACAAACAGACAGACAGACAGACAAAAATTCTAAAAACTGTATTTTAGGCAAAGATATCCTGCAAACAAATATATCAGTTTGAAAAAACATTGTTATTGCGACATTAAAAACAGACACTTCAATTTTATTTATTTGTATTAATGATGAAACGACAATGGATTAGTACCCCCTTTATAAGAGGGAATATTGTTCAGGCCACGCGTACTTTTGCCGTGCCCATCAGGGTACATAATTGATGCTGTTCCTATATTACTGGTGGTAGAGCTCTTGTGAATAAGCTCGGGGGCGGCAGCACCACCGTCTCACCTTTAACCTGCCGCCAAATAGTAGTGCTTCCATTACTGTGTTCCGGTTTGGTGGTGAGATCAGGCTCTGAAATTACTGGCACATGAGGCATAACGCCGTAGTCCTCAGCTGCAGCGACGCATCTACAATCTGCTTTAGTGGATTGTTGATGTCCATTGGCTGTACTCCACTAACCATCAGATGGAGTACACGTTAGTTCGCAATGGGCGTAGTATAAAAAAAAATAATAAAAAACTAATATGGTCAAATCATGTTCAGCGTAAAGCTTGGTCGGAAAAGTATCAATGTTTTAGTTAAGTTTTGCCGTAGGACAAACAACTTAACATAACATCATGCTTATATTAGCCAGAAGGGTGCGGTCAGTGCGGAGATATTACACCCATATTGCATCTGTTCCTGACACTTTTGCCCAACCGTGGAATCGAACCCAACATCTCGCTGAGAGAGGATACGCTAACCACCAGACAGACAGTGAACAAGGATAAATAGGGTTTAATAAGCTATCAATAATACAATAAATAGTTAATTATACATTTATATTTCAACAAATAGCATACTATAAGTAATTTTGTATTGTATATTACAAGAATAAAATAATATATAAAGTGCGCATTCAGTTTGTGGAACAAAAAAAAAAAAAAAGACAACCTAATCAGAAAATAGACTATGTGACTAAAATGAAATAGGTCAAGTTCTTACTGAGAATGATTTAATCACTAATTATTCTGAAATATGTACCAGCAAGAACTATTTCAATAGGTAATTAGGTTAATAGATAGATAAAATTCTAGTTAACTTCTACAAATTTGTCTGAAATAAAATCATGCATATGACAATAACAGTTATTTATGGTACATGTATAAAACTTTTCACCTCTTCCAGTGAGAAAATATTAATATATAAAAAACTCAAAAGTAAAAAAACTAAGAAACTAAAAAGCTTGAAATAAAAAAATAAAATAAAAAAAACTAATTAAAAAAAAGAATATTCTTAACTCGAGCGTATTCTAAATATTATAATATTTTATGTAATAATTTTTTTCAAAGAAAAAGGAACCGCCTTCAAAAACTCAAAAGTAAAAAATAAAATATTCGCTAAACTTTGCTTACCTTTATATTAATTTGTTTAAACAATAAACCTAAATAATTATGTAATACCAATTAATTATATTTTTTTAAAGTCAATGCATACACAGGCATGATGTTATGTTATGTAGTGGTGAAAACAATACATAGACACGATTGCACAAAAACGTGGTTCATTAGCTATTCGTTTTTGAAGAGTTCCGTTGCCTGTCTCCAAAGATCTTCATTAGATTCTAATAAATTATATACTAAAACCTTCCTTGAAACACAAGGATTAAAATACTGAAATCTGCATTCAAATCGGATCAGTAGTTTCCGAGAAAATCGCGAACATAAAAAGGTGACATACATACATACATACATACATACATACATACATACATACATAGATACATACGGATCAAATACAGAACCTCTTTTTTTTTTTGAAGTCGGTTAAAAATAAACTCGTACTCGATTGCTTAACTTGGGATAATTCCATGAAATACAACAGTAATACCGATTGACAATGCGTTTTAGGGTCTTTTAGTAAATAAAAAAATAAAAAATAAAAAAGCTTTATTAATTTATTTTTTAATCACATAATTGCTGATACGGTTTTAATTGGTATTTGATTTTGTGATTTTTTCAACAATTATTTCGGTAAATGAGGTTTTAATTGGTATTTGATTTTGTAATTTGGCGCCGATTTCAAAAAAATATAAATAATTGGTGTAACATAATTATTTGGGTTTATTGTTTTAAACAAATCAATATAAAGGTAAGCAAAGTTTAGCGAATATTTTATTTTTTACTTTTGAGTTTTTGAAGGCGGTTCCTTTTTCTTTGAAAAAAATTAGTACATAAAATATTATAATATTTAGAATACTCTCGAGTTAAGAATATTCTTTTTTTTTTATTAGTTTTTTTAATTAGTTTTTTATTTATTTTATTTTTTTATTTCAAGCTTTTTAGTGTCTTAGTTTTTTTACTTTTGAGTTATTGAAGGCGGTTCCTTTTTCTTTGAAAAAAAATAGTACATATTATAATATTTAGAATACGCTCGAGTTAAGAATATTCTTTTTTGTAATTAGTTTTTTTTATTTTTTTTTTTTATTATCAAATCCTTATATATTATCAAAAAATTCTTTCTGAGATCTTCATGATCATAAGTTATCACTACGATAATAACAAATATGCTGAAACGTAAGCCCCGTCCAAACCTAAGCAGAGCTTTCGGTACTTTAAGGGTAGGTAAGTAGGCTGTCTCTGCTTACCCTTCAAAGCATACACAGGCATGATGTTATGTTATGTAGTGGTGAAAACAATACATAGATACACGATTGCACAAAAACGTGGTTCATTAGCTATTCGTTTTTGAAGAGTTCCATTGCCTGTCTCCAAAGATCTTCATTAGATTCTAATAAATTATATACTAAAACCTTCCTTGAAACACAAGGATTAAAATACTGAAATCTGCATTCAAATCGAATCAGTAGTTTCCGAGAAAATCGCGAACATAAAAAGGTGACATACATACATACATACATACATACATACATACATACATACATACATACATACATACATACATACGGATCGAATACAGAACCTCTTTTTTTTTTGAAGTCGGTTAAAAATAAAAAAGCTTTATTAATTCCTTACAGTTGAAATGAAAAAAAGAAATATTTTAAAGTAACACAGTATTTTGAGTATGTAGTTAAATGCTAAAATTAGTGTATTAGTAATTATTTAATTAAGTTTAAAATTCTTACATCATATTATATTAGTTGGTTAGTAAGTTCCTGTTCTTCCTCGTAAGGACCGCCTATGGCGGTGAAAGCCTCCTCCAAATGTTTCCATTCCTCTCTCGCCTTTGCAGTTCTGGGCCACAGGTTCCCGGCGGTTTTAACAATATCGTCCTCCCACCTTTTGAAGGGCCGACCTCTTCTCCGCTTCATGTCCAAAGGGCCTTTTAGTAAGTAGCTACTAATTAAATATGTCGTACGCTTTCAAATAGTTTTCACGTGATTTTTCTGGTTAAAAGCAATCTTCTGAGTTAGAAGCAAGTTGTCGTATTTCTTTTGGAAAGTTCTTCATCACTGGATTCACTATTTTTTTGTTTAAAAGGTCCAGTAAACAATTAAACATAAGCTGAAAATAATTTATAGTTGCCCGCGAATCCCGCGATGACTGACACAGACAACTTACGACTTTTTTTTAAGAACGCGTTCGGAAATTCGTTCCGTAACATTTGTTTATATTAAGTATGTACCTGATTTTAATTAATTTAATGGTCCATTACGAATATAAAAACATTAAAATACTAAATAAGCGTATATAATAATTTAAAATAATTAAAACGTATCGTTTTTAGTTATTTAATAAAATAGATGTCAATGTTTATTACTAACCTACATGGTGGCTGCTTTTTTTTTTTTCAGCGCCTATTCATTGGAAGGATTTTGTGTTTCAAAATTTGAATCACTTTGCCTCACTAGTGAGTATAAACGGTTTTTACTTTTACTGAATTCTGGCAAGCAAACGATCTTTTTCGTGCTGGTGTGGTGAAAAAGAGTTTATGTGGCTGCTCGTTGTTAACCTCATAACACAAGAAACACTTATATACACATAGAAACCACTGCCTTAATGGTCTAGAGATAAGGTTTGGTTAGGTTCAAATCCGGGGCAGTTATTTGTGAACTTCTTGGAAAGTTCACAAAGCACGGAGTTGGAATTGTACCCGGTGGATGACGATAGGCTCACCCTCAATCCCATAGGACCTAAACTAGGTGAAATGTGGGTTTTATACACCCTGCCGAGTAATATAGGCGTGATGTTATGTTAAGTTTTAAATGCATGATTTATCCGCTGTATTGTTACGTAGTCCAGTGATGTAACCAGCCCGCTGACCTGAATACAGCCTGGAGGTTGTATGGTCTTGCATAACGTGTGATCGATCGCTCTGGATGTTACGTAACGCTGTCGGGGGATGAGGCGAGAATATTCTACGTATTGGCAATTCTAAAGGTATATACAGCGTATATATCTGTTGTGAGGTAGTGCAAATGCGGATTATGTTTAAAAACTAGCTATATAACTTAAATTTGAACTTTAATTTGGGTTGCATGAAAGGAGCCTTCCCGAGCGACGTACACAATCAACACTTACGTCCGGCGCACCCTGGACAGTCTGCAAATTTCCACCAAGCAGATTGGCGAATCCTTTCACCACGATGGCAAGTCAACACCATGAGAATATGACTGCAGCCATCGACACGAAAGAAGAAGAGACTTAAATTTTATTACAATTCCTTCAATAACTAATCGAAAGGAACTTCCTTCCATCCGGATTTCCCTTGACACCTTTAAATTTTTTTTTCTCCCATCTAGCGGATATGTAAGTGGCAACGTTACGCTACGCCTGAAAAAGGTTTCTTAAACAAAAAGATCTGTATTTTAATAGTTAAGTCTATATGTACACTTAGTCTCAATTTCACAGGCGATAGATAAAACTTATTAGCAGAATAAGCATATATCACACATAAAGTGACAGCTGTGTTCTTTTTTATGGGTCTGAATGTGAAAATATGGGCTTGAATTTCCTGACGGAAAGTTCACAAATAATACTTTGCCCGACCCGGGAATCATACCCGAGACCTGGCGATGAGATGTGCATACCGTAACCTCTAGACCAACGAGGCACTTATACGAAATTACGTCAATAAATAACTTTATCGAACTGAAAACACAACATTCTAAACATTATGTTTACTTCAAAAACAACATACAAAATTAATAACCAATGAAAGCTAAACAATCGGGTGGAAATTTTTGCATCAAACAATTAATTGTTTTCCCCAAAAGTTATTCGTAAATAGAAATATTTGTATGGTGCTTCTAAGGTTTTCAAGGATGTGCTTGGAACAAGGTTTTCTTTGTCCTTAATTGGTTTGGAATTCGCGTGATTTAGTTATGTAATGCGTCGTGTGTTGTTGTGTTTGATGAATTATATTGGCTTTACGCTTTCACGGCTTCTTCTTGTGCTTTTTTCGTGTCGATGGCTACAGTCATATTCTACGAATCAAGTGCGTGGCCACGCGGATAGCGCTTTCATCGGCTTTCATAAGCGCTTGCTTTGTGCAGGTTGTGGAGCTAGTGGGCCTGGTCATGAGATGGGTCATAGTTAACAATTATTAAACCAATCTTGACGAAAATTGTTATAGGGATAGTCCTAAACCTAAAAAAGGACATACGGTACTTTTTATCGACCTACCAAGCAAGAGAAGCCGCGATTAAAAGCCAGTATATCATAATTAACAATCTAGATTTCACAAAAACAAATACAACATACAAAACACCCTCATAATACCAGTCAGGCGCAGGGGTGTCGTAATCACGTGACCATGTACGTCATCGCAGGGTTTGTATTACCGTTCAATGTGTACACGTGATAACCCTAGTTGTTACTCGCGTGTAGGAGTAATCTATGGAGGAACGTGTATTTTTTTTAATTGCGCTACAACCGCCTTTCAAATCGCGAGAAGCAGCTACTCATATGAATAAAAGACTGCTAATCAATAGATCAATTTCTGCAATTAGTATAGTACTACACGTGACTATGATTTACTGTGGGCTACTGGGCGCCTTTTTTTTTTTTTTTCTACGCCCACAGCGAACGAACGTGTAGTCCACCTGATGGTAAGTGGAGTACAGCCCATGGACATCAACAATCCACAAAAGCAGATTATAGATGCGTCGCTGCAGCTGAGGACTATGGTGTTATGCCTCATGTGCCAGTAATTTCATGGCCTGATCTTACCACCAAACCGGAACACAGTAATGGAACACTACTATTTGGCGGCAGGTTTAAGGTGAGACGGTGGTGCTGCCGCCCTCGAGCTCATTCACAAGATCTCTACCACCAGTAAAGCGCCTGCCGTCCTACCAAGTGAGGAGAGTGGAGTTCTTCACCACACCACCACCAAGTAAGGTCGCGGGTTGAGTGATAGGAGTTTAGTCCTCAACCCGCAGTACAAGGAGTTGAATCGGTTGCCCCTCGCCCCGAGGAGAGCATAGCTGCGGTGGTCGCTGATTAAGGTCAGGTATTTTCAGCGCTAAAAAAAAAGTGTAATACACTCCTACCATACGACGACCGGATGGCGGAGTGGGTAGTGTACCTGCCTGCGACGCCGAGGTCGTGGGTTCGATTCCCACTTAAGACAAATCTTTGTGTGCATGAACATGGGGGTTTGTCTTAGTTGGGTGTTTCTATGTTTAATAAGTATGTATTTACAAAAAAAATGTATATATGTATTAGTATCAGTTATTCTAGTACCCATAGTACAAGCTCTGCTTAGTTTGGGACTAGATGGCGTTGTGTGTGAGTTGTGGAATATTTATTTATTTTATTTATTTATACCCTTCTAGGCGTAATATTACGTTACAGTACTAGTACATAAACAAGACACGTGATGTTCTTGTCATGTGTCAGCGTGGTCTCGTTCCGCGCAGTAGTTAGATAGCTCACGTTTAGAGTTCATAGCTAAGCTCGTTAGATTAGGTAACATTTCAATGTCAACCTATTGAGTACAGTGGGTGACCGGTGAACTGATAGCCGGTGTAATGCGTACATCGGTACTAGGAATTTTGTTATGGGTGTTTTTGTGTCTGAAATCTATGTTTGTGAAACTTCCGTTACCCTGGTTTTAATCCTAGAGCATTTAGACAATAAAACTTAAAGGACTGGTCATTGTCAGGTGTCTCCCGCTGCTTAATGTGAAAGACCAGTCATAGACAGAGATAATAGATGTCAAGATTGTTGTAGTATTACATTTAAATAGACTTGGAAAAGTATTAAATAATTTATTTGTAGAGTAAGGATTAGAAAAGATGTTCATTGACACAAGTGTTTATTCTAAGTAACTAGGCAATACAAAAAAGAAAAATAACTATATTAGAATAGTCTACACAACAGAGGTTACACCTACAACAAAGATGAAACATGAAGAAAATTGACGGTTATACTTTCGCAACAATTGGACTGTCAAAATACATTGAAAATTTTCCCCGGGCCGGGTAAATGCTGTCAAAACCTATATATTTTTAAACTTTGACGTAAATTTAATCTAGAACGCGCAGCTTCGCTCGCGAAGTGGGAATAATGTCATTTAAAACTTGTATTTGTCCCTAAATGCATGCTCTTTGGTCATGCACGTTATACCGGTCATAAGTTATCATGATTTGACAAATAAGACTAGTTGTCAAATGAAAGATGCGCGGCACAATCTACCTCCCCGCTTCCCCGCGACTTTAGGCAGACTTATTTGTATATATTATTATATTTACTTTCATTTCCTCTCCATATTGATGAAGTGCTATTTTCTAAAGCAGGTATCATTACTTCTTTTTAAGAAAAATAGTAGCTGACTTTCAGTATGAACTGTTGCTTGTGCTTATACAATGTACTTACGGAGCGAACCGACTTCAATTAGAGATCCACAAGACGGCAAATTCGTCGTTTTTCTGCTATTACTGCCATAAATAGGACTACAATATTATAATATACATTCTGTATCAGTAATTCAAGAGTCTACTGCACCACAAAACTGGAATTCTGTGCACTAGCAATACTGTTATTGGAAAACGATGGTTCTTCCTGCTCCATGTTTGCTTAGAAAAGGTCTGCCACCGATATAATATATAAAGCCACTGATTCAGTTGTGTAAAAAAATTACTCTAGGGCACTAAAATTAATTTGTTAAGTTTTAAAACAATCGATTTCTGATCTCTTTCATAAGTTTTATTTTATTCATTCAGAACAAAAAAAGTCCATAAACAAACAAACTTTGTTATAGGACGAAAAACTACTTTTAAAGCCAAACAGGTATAACATTAGTTGTTTTAATTAGTAAAATCTTTGAACTATTACAATAATTGATTCTTCGTCACAGATTGGTCGAAACCATAAAAATGCTATAATTGTGTTACAACTATTATTAAAGCACACAATAACAACACAACTGCTTTGTTAGAGAAATTCGTAATTACGGCAGTTTCTAAAAACTTTTGTTAAACCTTGAAAGATGTGGCAATTACGGATGAACGATATTTCTAGAAGTTTCTATATTTAGCAGGGCAGACTTAAAAACAGGAGAAGGTTCTCCTACTATAAGCTAGACTAGACTATAAGCATTGAAGATGGATTGGTAAAAAGTAAGGAGACTGTAGATCTCATTTATCTTAAGAAGGCAAATCAAAATTGAATTTTTCACAGAAACTATACCACTCTTAAAATAACCTAACACTAACTTTAATCAAGATCAGTCCAATCGTTTTAGAGTCTATTCGGCACAAAAAAAAACTTTTTCCTTTTAATATTAGTTTTGAAAAGCAAGTCTACAACTTGGTCTAGATCCCAAAGATCTATACATAGATAGACCATGTTCGAATACATAATAATTATATAAGAACGTGATAATCAATAAGTTGAATTATGTCACGATCTCGCTCATATCTTATCTAATTAAGATAAGTTAATTTCTTTGTAGTGATAACGATTTGCATACTTGGAAGTTATGTGAGAAATGTGGGTGTTATACACGTCTGCTCACACCAACCGAATACTACAAGTTATGTTTATAATATTTTTTTTTTCTTTTTTTTTTATTAACTTCATACACACGTGTATATTGGCGGACTTAATGCCTAGGGCATTCTCTACCAGTCTACCTTCAGGTGGTGCAGAGATAACAAGGTAGGCGAAGTCATGACATAAAGAACATTTCGATATTAGATTAACACTAAGAAACAGTTGAAATTTTGGGACGGACAAGACTTGATCCTTTAACCTCTGGTCCCGCCACTTTACCAACTAAGCTACGGTCTCATCTTGTCAGGATCCCAATTTTTTTTATAGAATACAACGCACCTGTTTTCAACTTTTCCTTACAATAATTTACATACTTACATAGCTAAATGCTATAAAAAATCAATAAGAAATTAGATTAATAGGTGAGAAAAATACGAATATAGGTAGTCTCACCTATAATCTGCCGCCAGTAGCAATGACTGCGTTTCAGTCTGGTGTTGGGGTTAGATCCTGAAATTACTGGCACAAGAGGCAATAAAACAATTCTTAAACAATACTGGCATTTAATGAGCTATGCATAATATGGAATATTCGAAGACTAGATATATATAGCAGCCCTGTATACAAATAGATGTCCCTCTACTAAGCACTTATGATAAGAAGGCGTACGCTATAGTCCACCACGCTTGCCAAGTGCGGGTTGGTAGACTTCATACACCCTCGAGTATCTTAAGCACTCTCAGGCACATGTAGTTAGAAAGCGATAATTTTCATGATAACTACACATTATCTTTGAAAATACGAAACCTTAATGATTAATTGACGGAGGTGTGTACCTTGGGTTGAATCCAAAACCTTCGAACAAGTCCTACGGTCTCGCAGGAGCGTAAATATGACACATCGTAATTTTTTGCTTTAATATGGTAAAAATATGTATATATTTAATAATATTTACTGACCGCTAATTAAATTTACAAAGTGCTTACAAAGTAAGATATTACTCAATGACTACTAATTATAATATACTAATTAGTAATAAAATAAACATGGTCACGTGTGGGTCATTACAAAATACTCAGAACATGCAACCAATTCTAGTAAATTTTAAAATTCTACGTAGCATATTTCTACTTAGGGAAACGTGAACTACTGAAATTTTGTGGACGACTTCGAATGGAAAAAAACCTTTACCAATTAAACCAAAATGACTAATCAGGCGCCCCCGCTGCCAAATGTGGAACAGCAACGCTCTTACAAATACATCAATTTCAGTTTTTTAATATATGTTTTTAAACTTTCGCGATTATAGAACATTTTTCAAAAATTAGACAACGGGTCTGAATCGCGTAATTATTATAAAGGTAAATAAATGACTTGCATCATTCTTGGTCACGAGCCGACTGGTGAAGCTCAGCGTCGTCTCCGTGAAGCGCGGATATTGTCCACTACCCTCACTTGATCGTCACAATTTTTATTTTTATTTAGTTCGGAACCGTCGGTAGTTCGACACACAATACTAACGGTATGAGATGGTTTACGCGTAACATTTGTTCGCCGAACACTGCACTTGCTTATTACCGGATTCCAAGATGACGATAAGCGATATCCATCTCCGCGGTTGAAATTAGAATGTTTTTTGATTTCAACCGCCTCCCGTGCTATCCTGGAATAATAGCGCCGTTCCGTGGATAATACTTTTGGCTGATGTAGTTCGATCCAGTGATTGGAGTTTTTTAATGTTTTCATTCGGTTAAAATTTAGGGCATTGGGTTTAAAAACTTAGGTTAGTGTCTACTCATTCAATTTTGTACAACCTTTTTTTAAAACCGGTAATGTACCTCTTAAACCTTTACGAAATGGAAGATGGTGAATTCTACGAGTCCCTGTTATTTTACGGCTATCAACCCCTTTGGAAACGCTGACTCAATCTTCCTGAGTGTTACTCATTTTGCGTATTTTACTGCTTATCCTTTGGCACTTAGTCATAGTGTCTAACCGTAATCATAATATGGAAGGTAAGAATGATGAGTTATATGTCTGGTTTTGCCGAAATAGAGTAAATAAGGAATGAGTAGCACTAACAAGTACTCGTAGAAGTGTGAAAGTGGAGGAATTTTTTAGGAAAGAAGAAAAATAGTAAGTAAAATCTAACGGGAATTAACGCGATAATGCTTTATTTAACTTTTAGGCTTGTAGTTTTAGCAGACAGATTACACTGGCCGTGGTCGCAAGCAGATTGATTCTAGCGGCGCGCCGTCTCCGTTCGTGAGGCCGATGATTCTCCGTCTACCCTCACTTCTTGACTTTTTTCATTATAAATTCCAGTACACATTACACTGACCGTGTCCGGATTTGCGGAGGTTTGTTTTTGTAATTATTTGTCGTTAATGCCCATTAGATTTTACTTAATGATGCAACACGTAAAAGTTAATGTTGAAAATAAAATATTCTTAATGAGAGCGCAAATTACTGCGCTTACAGTAGCTTAAATAGATTCATATTGGCTAGGACAATCCAAATGAAAATGAAAAGCATCCCAAAGATAACATTAAACCAACCAAAAAAAATAGTATAATCAAAGAGATTGATTGATAAGAGGTGTCAATACACCTGCCACACCCTGTGTCAGTGTCAAATCTTATTTCTTTATAAACCACTAGCTTCTGCACGCGACTTCGCCTACGTGGTACGTGCAAAAGGCCTATATTTTGCCTGGGGTCTTGATGTTACTCCACACCAATTTACATCATGATCAGTCCAGTAGATTAGAAGATTTTAGGGTACAAACAAACAAACAAAAAAATACATATATATTTTATGAATCCTTCTCTTCACCCTACCTTTTCCCTGTCTATCACAGGTTTTCTCTAAATAAGCCAGACATTTCTTTTAAATACTGCAATATCTCTTTGCCTAAAGTCTAGTTAATCCGCACGTCACGCCCAACTTATATAACTTCGTCAAGTTACGTGTGAAGCCCAATATTAGCCTAAGTGGTCAGCATTACAGAACCTAGACAGCACGTGTGTGTATTTACGGCTTAGAATAACAATTATGTGACTTTCTGGTAGACAGGTTGGGTCAAAGGACATTTACATTCAGGACTTTTGTAATTAATAGAAAGGGTAAATGAAGAACAATGAATAATTAAAGGTACTTTAATGTATACATTATATTCGTATATTCTTTACTAATTTTATAAATAAGATTTTTTATTTGTTTGTTTGTTTGTACCCAAAATCACGCAAAAACGGTATATAAATATTTTTGGACTTATGACCACTAAAATCACAGATATATACAGGATGACCCACGGATAGTGTTGCCCAGCAAGAGTCTTGCGAGTCTTGCAAGCCACGAACACGAACACACGAACTTCGATTTTCGAACTTCAGAGTACAGGTGTTCCATCCAAAAAAAAAAAAAATTCAAATCATTTATTTTCATAGGCCCCAGGAGGCGCTTGAACACGTCAAAACATTACAAAAAACGATATAAAAATAAATCATAAATAATACTAAATTATACTAATTACAATGATTTGAACAAAGAATAAAATAAGTTTCAGAATGCTTAAAATAGAAACGAATACATTATACTGATTACGTAAATGTTTATTAAGAAACAGTAACTCGGCATATAGCTCAGTTGATAACCATATGGCAGTTGATCTTTAGACATTTATTAATCTGGTTGGTCTTTACTATGACTATGTTAATTCAAGCTCAAAATTTTCCTATTGTAATACATTTTTCTTAGATCTAAAGTAAACTTTAATAAATAGCAATAGCCTTATAGGTAACTGCAAGACTTGCAAGACTCTTGCTGGGCAACACTACCCACGGACATGCCGCATGAATTAAGTATCTTAAATATTAAAGATAGAAGATTATACTGAAATACTTTATTTTTTTAATAAAATTTATTTATAATTAGGATCAAATCTCTAACGAACATGGTGGGTTAATTGCAAGGAAAACCCTAATATCAAAGAATTTTAAAAAAATACTAGTCGAAATTCCTGTACCATCAGAAAAAAGTTATTTATTATTAAAAATTACTACTCATTACCTAAAATAATACAGTTGGGTAATCCAACAGTTGGGTTAGTTACACGTGACCTAATCATTACAAAAAAAACTGCTGGTCGCCCTTAAATTTAAATTATCATGTTTGTTTAGGAGATTTAATTCTTATGATTGACGCTACCGATTAAAACTATAAAATAACAGAATAATATTTCTTCAGATACGAACTGGTTCGATTATCTGGCGATACAAGTTTTTTTTTTAAATTGTTTTAAAAATAAAATAAAGTCTTCTTTCAGTAAAACCTTTTATCTTCCAAATTTAATATCCCTTACCTTCATGTGGCATGTCCGTGGGACACCTGTATAGAGATAGAACCGGTTCGTTAAACTGTATGACAACCAAGCGTGTCAATTTTTACGAATAAAACAAATGTACGTACGACGTCTCGTGATCATTTTATAAGAGACTAGCGACCCGCCCCGGCTTCGCACGGGTACAATGCTGATACTAAATACACTACAGAAAAACTGTGAACGTTGTATATAAAAACACAGCGGCCCGCTCCGGATTCGCACGGGTATATAATATATAGCCTTTGTCACTCACTGAAAAAATGATTAAAATCGATCCAGTAGTTTGATTTATTCATTACTGCCCGTGGCCCGCACGCGTTAAATTTGGAGTAAAACAATTCCCCCTTTATATGCATGTATTATACATAAAAACCTTCCTCTTGAATCACTCTATCTATTGGAAAAAACCGCATCAAAATCCATTGCGTAGTTTTAAAGATTTAAGCGCACATAGGGACAGAAAAGGCGACTTTGTTTTATACTATGTAGTGAAGTAATTCCTAGTACTAGGAATGTTAAGACTATTTGGCTAATTGTTGGCACGCGAATGACGTAAACTCACGGGATCTAGCTTTATATATACATGTCTATAACTGTTACAGTACAGGCTACAATACTTTGGTACTTCTCCTCCAGTTATAAGCTTCTCATATTAGTTGACTACGAACACTACACATTTAAACTTGTAGGGATTTCACTCTGCTTAACAAAGTTTGAAAAAGAGAATATACGTCAGATAAATTATAACTTGACCGAATATAAAAGACGAGAAATCGAGCAGAGTTCTTAATTCAATTTGTTAGTGTTATATTTTTTTCATTTAAGTAACGTCTTGACAATTTTTACACAGGTCCTTAGCGTTTCTAGTATTACTTCTGCATTGTACAACTATATTTCTTTCGCTATTTAGTATCAGGTATCATCTGTACATGTTCCAATCATATTAATCACTCGCTGCTACCCCTGTCTTCATTCGCGTGGAATTTCTTACACACTTTGCCTTAAGCGCTCTGTCATCGCCTTAGGCGCTTTACAGATGTAGCAACTATCAACTTTTTAAACACCTAAATTAAAAAAGTTGATAGTTGCCGCAACTGAGTTGGGAATTTTTTTTAGAAGCTAAATAAAAATAATCGCACGTGTCTTTCTATTGTCATTGCTTGGGAAAATACGTAATTAGATGTATGCAAATAGTATACCAATAAAAAAAAGAAATAATTGCATCCTTGAACATCTCAACTTACTTAATGAAACAATGTAACACGACCGGACTGCGCAATTCTACAAATGTAATAACGAAGAATTACACATAAATGGATTAGCTTGGTCACGTGAAAGCATGGCCACCTGACCTTGGCCGACAGTGTATCACGTTTGCATTCCATCGTTTACAGTGCGGTGCATTTGTTTATACCTTGATTGACACGTAGTAATTAGTTAGGTGATAATTAAGGCTGATTGAGAGGCTTGTCTTACAAAGATTTACGTTGTTTTCGTGAAGGTATTAATAAATATTTATGATTTACGATTTTATACATTCCACCTGCAGGGAAAGTACCTCCTTACTGAACTTGTCAATAAAAAAATTAAAGGTAGTTTAATTTGTATTGAAAAAATTATGAACAATAATTTTCCAAAAAAAAACCGACTTTAATAATTAAAGTCGGTTTTTTTTTGGAAAATTATTGTTCATAATTTTTTCGTAATTATTACAGTAGTTTTAGACTTATATGGTTTTCTCATGGGTGACATTGTCAGAACTGGATCAAATTGAAATGGGACCACACGGGAAGCACCAGGTTTCAAATAAAATAAGAATCATTAAAATCGCTTTACTAAATCGAAAGTTATGAGGTCATAAACATTAAAAAAAAATACAGACTAATTGAGAACCTCCTCCTTTTTTGAAGTCGGCTAAAAAAGGTTGCGCATAATTCGTCAGACAAGAAAATTCGTCTGTCTGAGAATTTCTGTATATTGTGAAAAAAACTACTACACAATTTTTTATAGTTCGTAGACTACTAATGTTTGCTTTTTTGTAAAATTATTAATAAAGAATCCAAAATAAAAAACTATTCCAACTAGCAAGCTATTCAACAAGCCCTAATTACACAGGTGTTAGATAAAGCTTACTGGAAGGAGGACAATGACAGCATTTTTTTTTCAAGTGTAATTTGTCACTTTTTAATTCGGTCGGGTTATTTATTTATTTATTTATTTAATGTGGTATATTTAATGGGTCGGATAAGAACTATCCGGAACCTTCGAAACTAGCCCTAAACCTAATATTAATACTAATTATGAACCAAATGTAATGAAATGACCACACAAATAGTGTTTTTGTTATAAATTATAGACACAATACAATATCGGTGACCTTGTATGTATTTATAACAACTTCATACATTGCTATTGATTTTTTGTTGTGTTACATAATTTGTATTTACTTAGGATTCAAGTAAAGATGTTTACGTTATATAATGGAGAGAATATTACTCAAAGAGGCTGAGGTGTGTTACCCACACTTCACCAGTTATGTTAAGATGCCATGATTGAAGTTGTTTGTTACTCTTGCACGCAAAAACCAACCCGTCGTCTAATGGATTTTGCACATTGAATTATTCCTGAACTTCTAACCGTTGAGGAGTGTTTCCTTCTAGCATCAGTTAAGTAACATGATGTGCTGACTGCTAGATGCAAGTATTCGAGTAGCTTTAGGTAATGTACGGTATATAGCTTTGCCCTCGATTTCTCTAGGATCTCATCATCGTGACCTGTTGAGAATGGCACCACATGACAAGTAAAATCTTTCAGAAAAAAAACTTGAGAGGTGTCAAGGATCACCCGGATGGATCGAAGTTCTGTACGTACACTTGCTAAACACACAATAATGGAGAGATTAGCACAATAGTAAAGAAAGGTTATAACGCGTATTTGCTAAAAATACATAAGCATTTATACTTACCTAACTCCATCAGCAATGTCCATATATCAAGAATATTGTTATTATTTTTTATTATTTATTATGTACAAAAAACCTGTATACACTCAACAAAAATCCCTATAGTTGGTATAGTGCAATAGTTATAAGCCGTGCGGCGCTTACAACTGTCGTTACAACTGTTGGTCTTAATATGTCGTTACAACTTTTGGTCTTAATATTTTCCGTCTAGCCTCCTTTTTCAAACCGTAATAAGGAACTTCGTTCCAAAAAGGAATTTCTCAAATCGGTCAAGGCATCTTCGAGTAATCTGCAAACAAACATAAAAAGAAAATTAATAGAGGACCTTCTCCTTCTTTTAAATTCGGTTAAAAATAGAGCCCTAATATCAATCTATTTTAATCCAACAATCAATTTACTTTAGCAAAGAAACCAACAAACGGCGCGACCGGTCACACAACTCTAAAACAAAACGACAAATCTAAATCTATCTCAAGATTCACTCGTGCTTATTATAAAGGAACACGAGACTAGCTAAACGATTGTATTATAAGCTTCAAACAATATAAAACAATGTTTCACAAGTAAAAGCAACAATACAGACTTTGTGACAAATTGAAAAACAATATCCCAGGCAACGTGATGCCGAATTCACGTGGCCTCAGTTACACGTCAGTACGGCCTCAGTTACAATCCAAACTTCCAAATTGGTCACTGTAGCCCGCTAGTACTGTAGTATACAATTATCAGGAACTAGTATCGCGTCATATATCTATAAAAAGTAGTCGATGTCCTTCCGCCGATTTGAACTATCTGCATACCATTTTTTATGAAGATCGGCTTGGTGGTTGGCCGTGAAAGCGTAAAAGGCCGACAGACAGACCAAGGTACTTTCGCAATCATAATAAATAAGGAAGAATAGTAAGCATATTCGTAAGGATAGATAATGTTAAGAACATTATATTAAAGCTGCAAAATTAATAACTCACCATCAAAATTACTAAGTCAGCCACGTGTTTGGTTATGTTAGGTGCCTGATTTTGTAATTTATAGGACAATGTAATTTTTTTGAGGTCAATTATGCCATTAATATTATTTTTCCAAAAAAACTGACGTGAATTACAAAAATGCACTAAAAAGTAAAAAATACTTATGTAATATTTAACATCTCGCCTCATCTTTGTATAGTTCGAAAGAATACAGTAGTCCTAAAGGTGACCATATTTATAGAACTATCCCTGTACTTCTAACCGTTGAGAATTTATACCTTCCAGCATCAGCTCAGAAACATTAAATGCTGACTGCTCGACGCAAATATCTGAGTAACTTTAGGTAATATACAAAAAACAATATAGAAGTTGCCCTCGATTTCTCTAGGATCTGATCATCAGATCGTGACCTGATGAGAATAGGATTACATGACAACTATACCATTTTAGACAAAAAAAAACCAGCGAACAAACATTAAAAAAATAAAATCGATTTGAAAACCTCCTATTTTTAAAGTCGGTTAAAAAGAGGTCATTTTTATTAGCACCCAATAATAAATACCTACATCGAATCGGGAAACTAACGTCCAATTCCAGTAAATACTAATTGCTCTGCGCTAGAATACTTGCGGTTAGAACAACATATATTATCATTATTATAATAATTATAACGTATATGTTACATTGATATACAATGACGTAGTTCATACTGCTCTTGTCATAACTATGACCTAATTCAGTAGTCTAAGAATTAATTATTTGTTACGTAAAATGAATAGTAATTTTCCGTATGCAGCTGGTAGTATTCCTCTGACCTATTTGATTATGAAGTAGGTATTTATGCGTTTTACATTGTAGCATTACTTATGCAATACTATTATTGTACTTTGGAATTACCGAATACACCGCGAATTAAGCTAGGTATGTAACAACAACATTCTGCCTTTAGTTAGTAGGTTATAAATCTATAACATAACTCAAGAGTCTCTAATTTTACATTTAGACTAGATTGTGTAACCTTTATCAGGTATCTAAATGTTTAGAAACACATAAAAAAAAAAAAAAAAAGCAGTTCTTCACCAGAAGTGTGTGGCAGAGGACACCCATATTTTTCTTGTGATATAAGGTGACTCTATTGCCATCCACAGGCAGAACTCCAACTTCGTGCTGCTATTGAAAATTTCCTGTCGGAATTAACACTGCCAATTTGTTCGGATAACGTTTCGCTTCGCTATGTCGCATCTAACCTGTATATTCTAAACCGTAGCAAGTTAAATAAAACTACATTAGAATTACGTTTGAAATGTACGGTAAAAAAATATAACAATTTTTGGCTTTATTCGTATTACTTAGTTGAATGACCCAACCATGCAACCAATGTCGACTAATTTGCCAATTTCTATTGCGCAGATTGCGCGACAAAAAACAGCCAAACACTAAGTGCGTATTATACTGGCATAAATAGAGTTATTTATATGCAATATTTAAAAATGAACAAATAAAATAAAGCATAATATTTTTCTTCATGGGTGCCATTGTCAGAACTGGACCAAATCAAAATGGGACCGCACGGAAAGCACCAGCTTTCAAATTAAAAAATAATCATTAAAATCGCTTCGCCCAGTCGAAAGTTATGAGGTAACAAACATAAAAAAGGACGAATTGAGAACTGCCTCCTTTTTTGAAGTCGGTTAAAAAACAACCTTAAACAACATCTTGTTTGCAGCACAGCACGTATTCAATAATTTTAAAGGTTTACACCAATATCAAGCGATGTCGATAGAGCCTAGTGGTGCGCTCACAGAATTCTGATATAGATCTACATAGATAACGCAAGTATCACGATTTGTATTGAAACCAAGCGTGCCGACTTTTTAATACCTATTGTGACGTCACAGCCGAAATTTAGTGACGGGAAATCCAAACCGATTCAAAGACACCGATGCCGCCGATGCAGTACGATTCAAACGATTCAACTGGAGCCGTCCGCTATGATTTTCTCTAACAAAAGACGCGCGTGGACTGAAGTTAGCGGCGACTAACCTTGACGCTTGGTCGGGGTTCGGACACGCGAAGTACATGCATTTGCGTTATTTATGTAGATCTATATCTGTGGGTGCGCTCTTATTGGCCCATTAAACGTCAAATGCATCGAGCGACGTCGATCAATATCGGTGTAATAACACCTTTAACCATAATATCATTAAAACTGACATGTGAAGACATTATTAGCCGGAGATATACCGACTAGTTTCGAATCTATATCCTGGCCATTACACCACGGGCGTGAACTTCCTCCTAACACAAGCGAATTAAGCTTAGCTGGAGGGGGTTAACAAGAATACTAGTAATTTGTATTTGCAAATACTAGTAAGCTTTTTAAAAAAGAATTATGTAATTTCATCAACTGGGCGATTAATCGCATATCGTCGCCGTCTACGTAATAGATTTGAAACTAGTCGCCATATCTTCAGCTAAAATAACGTGAGTAACCCGTATTCTAAATAATAACCTTTAAGCATAATATTATGGGGCTCCAAGACCTTATTGAATTTGTTTGTAATGTCAAATAACGTACAGATTTGAATAATTTATTTATTTATTTATTTATTTATTTTTGGGAAACAAACAGCTTTTAAGAACAATCGATAAAATAACTTATTGAAATAACAACATAAGCCAATTGACAGTTTCCACTTATATGACCAGTATGAGCGAAGCAGAGACCATGCATTTAACTAGAGAGAACTATAACTTTTAAATGACATTATGCCCACTGCGCGAGCAGAGCTGCGCGTTTCAGAAAAAAATCACGTCGAAGTTTAGAAAAGTATAGGTTTTGACCGCTTTTACTCGCTTGACATCTATTATCTCTGCAGGGAAAAACAGATCATTACAGTGCGCAACCTGTAATGATATAATTTATAATTAATTTTATTCACGTGATCAAAAGGCTGGCTTTTGCCTGGCTCAAAGAATCAGCATTGCCATTGAGCGTGGCAATGCTGTCAGCCTTCTGAACACGTTCCCTGCAGTCGAGGCTGATGCGGACGAATTCTATGACACCTTACCTGTAAATTTGTAAATAGTTATTTGTTATATTTATTAACTTGTTTATTAATACTTTTCTTTTTCATATATAACATTACTTGACTAACAAAAAAAATAATTATTATAACTTAGTGTTCAAAATCATCGTTCTGCAACGTCAAATTGCAGGCGAACGCTCGCCGGTCTCTTTATAAACCGTTTTTAACGAGCAAATTACACGAAAAATGTCCATAAAATATCCTATTTGGCATTACAGGTGTTACTTAGTTGAACGACCTAATAAAGTCAACGATTTCGCCAACTACTACTGCGCAGATAAGCAAATAAATCGCCAAAATAAATCACAGCCAACTTTTTTATTCCCGCCCGATGCATCGCTATTTATTAATATCTATAGCTATATATAGCCCAATCTTAGTAAACAACGTAACAACACGCCTTTATTATTCAGAATAGAGTTACAAAACCCACATTTCACTAGTTGCTCATGTCCCATGTGATAAAGGGGGAGCCTATCAATGTACAATTTCAACTCCTTATTGCAATAGAGAAATTCCTGACAGCGAAATCCCTAATTATTCTTCATCCTGACCCGGGAATCAAACCCGAGACTCGAGGTTTTAATAAACAAACTAAAACGCTTCATAAAAGCGCATCTTGGCGTTCATGCTGTAAACAATCGTCGCGTGCGCCGCCCACGTGCGCCTGCTACCACGTGAACGTTGCGCAACCAAGGTTAGGTTACGTAATATCGCGTCTATGTTATCTAGCCTAGGTTAGGTACCTAGTGTTTGTTGATTATTCATATTGTAAGTTAATATGTGATTTATTGTGATAGTGTGAGTAATGTATGTAGTTCCTGGTTGACTGTATATATTCGCTTTGTTGATTTGAATTCCTATGTTGGATGATGTCAAAAATGAAATATATATTTAGCGTCAAAATTATGGACACTAATCAGCGCTGCAGGGCTTTGTTGCTCTGCAGCATATGGCTGACATGGTGTCCATTTCTGGCAAAAAGTTTGTTTAGTTGTAAGTTCTATTGTTTTATTCTCCTATTTATTTTTTGAAAAAATTAAGACCAAAAGTTGTAACGACCGTGCCGTGCAGCGTTTTTTTTTATGCTGAATAGGCACGCGTTTGACCATGATCTCACCTAATGGTAAGTGAAGATGCGGTCTACGGTAGAGCACGCTTACCTATGAGATACTTATTAACTCTTGCTTTGAAGAGATCCAAGTTGTACTCATGCGGAAACACAGACTCAGGAGTCGGGCGTGCGCGTGTTTCTCTGTCTGTCTCTCTCTCATAGAAAGCATGATTAAGTTTATATTACATTATATTTGTTAATCATAAAAAACATTTATAATAACTTAAAAAAATTCAATTGTATTACAATTCCTTCACTAACTAATCGAAAGGAACTTCGTTCCATCCGGGTGTCCCTTTCAAGTTTTTTAATACCAACTAAACAACTTGCTTGATTTGTTTATAGAAAATCTTACCTATATGTATGTAATATATGCTTCGTCTGATGAAAAATATAAACAATCAGCCCACCTCTTCGCATGTACTTTCCCTTTAGATCAAAACATGGCCATTAAAATAGATATCCTACTTGGCACTTGCTATAATAATATTAAATAAATCTGGCAAAAGATCAATGAATAGAGCGTGCATAGCATTTGGCATATTATCTCATATAATGCAATAACGTGAGATATTGCGTACTATTACATCTTATAAACGATACCGGAACTATTATTCAAAGTAGCTTGAAATTATTTATATAGGTATGTATCATAGAAATCTTAATAACAAGGCAATAGAAATGTCAAAGACGCGTGACCTTGTCGCCGCGCATGTGTCTAGTCGAACACAAGTGCGAGTTGAGGAGTTGTCGTGGTTACCAGTGTTGTTTGGGACGCCTAAAGATTATTCGTTTTTAGAAAATATTGCTTAATGTCATCGCAAAAAGAATAATTTTGTTTGCAGGAATACAAAATGTATGTGTAGGCGAAATTGTGTTTTTATTGTTTGGTTATGTAGTGGTATTTGAAAACCGGCGACATGCGTCCCAGTGTTAAAAGATAGTCGATAGCATTTCTATTGACTAGTTATTAAGATTTCTATGGTATGTATAGTCAACAAAGCAGATTCATGATCCACCTAAATACTATTTTTGTATAGAAATTTCAAAAGACTAATGTCTAAATTTGATTGTTCTATCAACAAATGACAACCTTATCGCCATTATTTGACAATTTCAAAGGAAATATTTGTCAAAAGGGTCATAATTCAATTTTGCTGATAATACTTTCAAACAAAAACAAATCTAGTGGGGTTTATATTGGACCCCTGCCAGAAACTTTGGTTTTCGATGGTTTTTTCTTCTGTATTATGAAATCACAGAGAGTATGCATTAAACCATTTTCTTGTCTTGAAATCACCACACCTAGGGGCGACCATAGCTAGTTAGTTAAAGCAACTGCCCGGTGTATATTTTTTCAATTGTTTCTTTGTATACAGTCAGACACCAGATCCTCACCTAGACTGTTGTTGGTTGTTAAAAAATCTTTTAACATTAGGTCATCCCTCCTGGATGCCAAGTAACAATTTCCCTGAAAATATGAACCGCGGTTTTTCCAAAAATAATCTAATTGTCATCCCTTGAAAGTCTTGGAACACATACCTCCAAACTAACTAATTTACTTTCTTTCAACCTTTATTCCTCGAAACCCATTACACATCAAATTCGATCATTCAGTTTCGCAGTTGGCGAACATCCAAACTTACCTACAGACATTTTTCCCGGATGACTTTGCTTTGGGCAATTCTCAAAACTAATTGACGGACAATGTAGTCATCTTATTGGCTCATAAATATATTGTGCAATGGGATGCAAGTGCCATTGTGCGTAATCGGGATCGGATAGTTTTATCATGATTATATTGATGTCGATATTACTAGTTAATATTATGATGATACTGTCTCGATGGTCTAGTGGTGAGCGTATGCGCCTCTCACCGCAAGGTTTCGGGTTCGATTCCCGGGTCGGGCAAAGTGTTATTTGTGAAGTTTTCGTCAGAAAATTCTTAATAGCAGTGCGGAGTTTGAATTGTGCCCGGTGGTTGGCGATAGCCTGACCACGTTGCACATGGGACCTAATCATAACAGGTGAAATGTGGGTGTTGCACACCTCTGCCACACCTTTCTAGGTAATATAGGCGTGATGTTATGTTGTGTGTATAAAAGTAAGTGCAGCAATCGTCTTGACACATAAACATAGAGTGAATATTTAAATTATTACTCTCAGAGTTAAATTTAATAATGCTTTCAGGGTGCTGGTGGGGCTGCCTCGCTTTCTGTAGCGCATCAGGGATGTTTGCAGACGCTCATGTCGTTTCGTGTTTTTATTGTACAATGCGTAAAAGATGCGCATCCCTGGTGCGTAGGGTGCGGGGTAGCTCAAACAGCATCATGGAAATGATATCAAGCAGAGAAGACTGTCCGTACGTGGGTCGCTGCGACGCCATTACCCATGGGATGGCGGCGAGGCGATGAACTGTGTGCTCATCTCGCTTTTTTATAATAAGTTTCCAATAATTGGAAACTTAAAACGATACAATTATTGTATCGTTTACTAACATAGTATATAAGCTCTACTAACATTATGAGTCATTAGTCACTTGATTAAATATATTTTATATTATTATACATATATATATAAACCGAAAAATTTGTCATATAAAATTTACATTGAATGCCAAAGGCCTGTTTTTATCTAGGAGCAAGAGCAGTCTAGTTTTTTGTCTAGACAGCTTTAGCGCCAGGTATGCGTGGAAAGTTCCGGGTGTTATTGAATTGACAAAAAATAAAAACTTTTAAAAATACACCAATGTTTCAAGGTTAACAGGCTCAATAATAAAATGATTATAAGGTTGCATAGTTATTCGTAGAAACAAGCCATCGATAATTTTGTTAACATCTAGACTGGTCGAACATTTTTGCACCCAGCGTCTTGTAAACATATTGTACTTCTTCTTCTTCTTCTTCTTCTTCTTCTTCTTCTTCTTCTTCTTCTTTGTCGTGTCGATGGCCGAGTCAAATTTTATTTTGACTTGCCATCATGGTGAAAGGATTAGCCAATTCGCTTTGGAGAACTCGCGAATTGCCCAGGGTGCGCCGGACGTAGGGAATCAATGTGTACGTCACTCGGGGAGGCTCCTTTCATGCACGCCAACATATTGTAATGAATCACTGGTAAGCGGGTTCGCCACGTTGTCATTTACAGCCTGTATTTACAACATTAATGAAATTAATTGTTCTATTAGTTACATTATTTGAATACCATTAAAATTTGCTTACTTTTTTATATTGACAAACATTATTTATGAGTTATGACACTTCAAAAGAAAATTATAATAAATAAAATTAATAGTTATTTTTAGGTGTACAATAAAACTTAGTTGCCGAGATTAAGTAAACTATACATTATAATATATTATGTTGTTTTTATATCTTTATTAAAAATATTCATGTTTGATCTTAAATTCAAAAATAGAAATGTATTAATTATTAATTCTTAAATTATGTATTTAAAATAGCAAACTAAAAAATATATAGGTTATAAATGTGTCTTTGCCACTTTTTTTTTTTTTTTTTTAACGACTCCCTCATTAGGAATAACAGACTCCTGTGTCGCGGGGTGTTCACAAACATACATTTCACACACACAAAGCACAACTTGTTTGTGCTATCCGCAATACCAAAACAATCGGGCATTCCCGTGTATCGTGGAATATTTGTACACATTTTTAAAAATTTAGATCAAAGTCCAACTAAATGGAAAACCGCAATGTCAAGTAGTAGCATTATAATTACTGTATTTTTTTTTTCCGATCTTGTGTTTGGACATTGCAACACAGTGCGAAAACTTATCCGGACTCTTGACTTAAAATTCATAAACCAAAAATACTCAATATATTCTTTAGATAACAAAGAGGTGTTAGTTACACCATCTGTAACTCCTGAACAGATAAATCTATAAATATCTCTCAACTTACACACATCACTATATAGTCCCAAACAGAGCGTGTACTATAGGTACTAGAATAACTGATACTAATACATATATACTTTTCTTTTTTTGTAATTACATACTTATTATACATAGAAACACCCATACTAAGACAAACCCCCCCTGATCATGCACACGAAGAGGGAAGCGGGAATCGAACCCGCGACCGTGACGACGCAGACAGGTACACTACCCATTCCACCACTCAGTCGTCATCAGTCGGATGAAACGATATTAATGATTTTTGCTTTATTCGAATTCTTTCAAACCCAAATATCAAAATAACTTTTGAAATATCGAAAAAATAGACATAAACCGGTCAAAGATCATGCACAGATACTGCGGTTCCAATAAATGTCGCTTTGTCCCATCCAAAACATTGTATACTATAATATAAAATCGAAAAAACAAACGTCGAATTGCTAGAGCAAATATACGAAACCGAATACTGCGAAAACTAATCAACTAAATGACTCACCCAAAAAAAATATAATTTTGACGCGAAACGTAGTTATTTTTTTTATTTTATTTGTGACGACGTTTCAAATGACGTCACTCTTAGAATAAATTCGTCACCAGTCATTAATGTCGTCAGAAATGCCTCCACAGGGGTCTCCCCGTATACTACGCCAATGTAATGATGAAACACTAAGATTTTAGGAAACATTATGGGCAGTTTATTTTTTTACTACATGACTGGCTAATTTTGTTAATAAACATAGAATAGAACAGGAAAATTGTTCTGTAAATCTATTATAATTATGATAGATAATATTTAGAACTTGCTTTTTATTCCTGATACGGTATTAATCCTGTGTCAGTAATTTCAGGGTCCAATCAACAAAGTGTTTAACTCTTTTTGTATAGATCGAATTTATTGGCATTAAAGAATTCAGATAATCATTAAATAATATATAATAATAATAAATTCTTTATTTCGGACAACAAAAATCCATTGGGTTAGTTTACAAATCTTACATGCTAGTGTTAGTTACATTTTCCTATTTGGTATTCTCTTTTTAGAAGGACACTCAATGGAGAAGTCGCAATTGATAGTCCTTCTAACAAGATGTATTAAAATCGGAGAATCAATGGTCTCCGCCACAGTTTTCAGAATGCCGTTGTTGCTGGCTCGTAATCGCAACAAAAGCGAGGCAGTCTTTTTGCGAATGACGGCGTGAAACCCGTATGTGTGATTTTGCGCAAACATGCATGCATGCATGTTTATTATTAAAATTTTGTTTGTGTTCGTATTAACAATAGCTTTTGCCTGCGACTTCGTACGCGTGGCATTCATTATAATAAGTAGTAGCTGCTCCCGTGCTTTGACCCGCGTTAAACGTTACTGCCCCGCTTCCATGGAGTTCAGCGTAATGTCAAATATCAAAAAATCTAAATGTTTAATTAGACTACTAAACACAAAAAGAATTATCAAAATCCGATCAGTAGTGCCCGAGATTAGCGTTAACAAACCAACAAATTAGCTTTCTTCCGCGGTTTCGTCGTCTGCGTGGTAGGTACACCAATAGAAAGTAGCCTATGTTACGCGCCTTGCAGTCAGTTAGCAGCATTTTATTGAAATTGGTTTAGCTGTTTAGAAGATAAGCCGATACAAACAGACAGACAGACAACAATTTCAAAAACTGTATTTTAGGCATAGGTATCGAGCAAATAACTATATCAACTGGAAAAAAACATTGTTACCTTGACATTAAAAATAGACACATCAATTTCATTTATTTGTATTGATGTACACTTTTTGACAAAAATGCCTCGAATGCATAACCTGGACGCCTTCTTTTGATACGGCTAAAACTGTGGTTAAAACCATGCAGGTAAACTATTTCAATATCCTCAAAACTTCACGGTTGAGGATGGATTATTATTTTAGGTCACTTATTAAGAGTTCAAAAGGATAATATAACTGAATAAACTGACAAAATAACAAATTATTTTATGATATTTTTCCTTTTTGGAAGTTATTTTAGTCCAAAGGCAGTTATTATTTTGAATTAGTGTACCTATAAAATGATCTGTTACAGTATATTAGTGCTATTCAGGTATTGTATATAATTTCTAGAAAATGAATACAAGGTTCGTGTTCTTCCTCGTGTCGATGGCTGAGTGAAAATTTATTTTGACTTGCCATAGTGGTGACAGGATTATTATTATTATGGCAATACAAGGAATAAATGACACAATAGAAAAAATCCAAGCCCGATTTTACGATGTGTGTTCTTCATTGAAAAATTTTTGCACCCTGGGACTCAGAAACATGACTGTTCTCAATCACTAGTATAATGGAATACATAATCAGGTATTATGTAATTTAGTAGCTATATATTATACAAGCTGTCACATAATTAATGAATAATCCTTTACCGTCCGGTTGGAGCGTCACTCCTGATTGGAAAATAAAAAAATTGTTGAATTATCAGCGCTGCGGTGCTTTTTAGCGCTGCAGTATTGTGCTGAGATGCGTACCATTTCTGGCATTATGAATGATATTTTAAATTATTTAGTTTTAGACGCTTTATGTATTTTATTTTTATTTTTTTATTATGCCAGAATAAATGATTTTTCTTTCTTTCTTTCTTTCTTTCTTTCTTTCTTTCTTTCTAGTTCTTTCGATATTAAAAAAAACCGTGGCAGTTTTGTTCAACAATTTTTGTATTTTTCGATCAGGCGTGATGCCTCCCCAACCTGCAAGTATTCATGAATTATGTGATACCCCATATATTATGTACCTACTACATTAATACCTGATTATTTATTCCATTATACTCTAGTTTTCAATGCTCCAGTACTATTTTGATTGTGAAATAATCCAGGCCAGCAGCGCACTATATTAGTCAACGACATTGGCCTAGTTAGCATAGTTCGCAGAAAACCAGTGAATCCTACGGGAATACCAATATTATTACTATTGTAGTCGTTTGGTAGTGCTAATTATGCTATAAGCATGTTTTCTTGACATGATGAAACATTTTTAGTTTGTAATTTGTAAATATATCGCACAATCTTTTCACATTTTGATACACACTGGCCTTTTGAGTCATTTATATCAGACAAATGTATAATACATAGTGGTTTGTCTTAGTCTGGTCGTTTCTATGTATAATAAGTATGTATTTACAAAAGAAAATTATTTAAAGAAGAAAATTATTATCAGTTATTCTAGTACCATAGTTCAAGCCCTGCATAGTTTGGGACTGGATGGCGTTGAGTGTAAGTTGTGAGATATTTATATTAAAAAGAAAAATAGAGAATATGGTCTCAGTTTCTCAAGTATTTATTTATATGAGGTTAACAAAATCGTAGAAATAGTTAAGATTTTTTTAAGATGTTCGAGGGAAGATACGTCATCGTCTCACCATTAATCTGCTGCCAAATGCTTGTATTATTAATACAATTTCTGGGTCTACAATAATTCAGTAGTTTATAGATTTATAGGAAAAAGCTACGTGAGCCTCTTTGAAGCTTTATTAACAAAAACAAAAGCTGTAACTATCAAATATTTCAGTGCATATCACGCCACAATGAATCATTTATTACTTAGTATTTTCCACGTCAGCCAAAAGTCATCTACCTACTATGACCTTGAACTGTACTATCCATTGGGTAGGATAGTATCCAAAAAAATGTACTAGCTACTGATGAACCATGACTAGCTATTTTCTAGACTACTATCTGAACCCTTCGGAATCACCCGCAAATAAAAAGTAGCCTATGTCCTGCGCTAAGGTCCCATCTACCTACATACCAAATTTATTTTATTTTAATATTTTAGGAAAACTTACAGCTAGTACAAGATATTGTGATAATACATAATAAAACATGGCCAATTACAAGTTTCCACTGTTAGTAAATGAATAACATTTTTTTTTATGCTCACACACACGCAAATGGATATAAATTATTCTAAACTTAAAGAAAATAATACATACCTACAAGAATTTTTTTAGTTTTATTTAGTTATGAATTAAAAAATATGTTACTAATAGCTTTTTTTAACTTAGCGATATTATTATTAAATAAGTCAAGTTCAACCATACGACACTCACCGTTAAAAGTTCGACAAACTCTTACAATAAACAAATTTTGTCGATACCTAAGTAGTTTTGGCTAACGGTATGTTAAGAAGATCGGTTCTTCTAGTAAATGCAGAAGGCACACGGAATTCTATCTAGCTCAGTAGCTCGGGAACGTCCACCAAATGTCATTTAAATCTGTCCAGCGGTTTAGGCGTGACAGCGTAACAGACAGACTAAGCTAAAAGTCAACAACCTATAGTGATCTTCCGCTTACCGGCCAAAAAAGTGTACTAGCCAGCCAGTACTTGTGTAACATGACTGGCTGTTTGATAGACTATTGCACAATTTACAATACAATGACAATCCAGAGTCAAAATAGTACAGGTGGTCTTGCGAAATTTCCTAGGAATAATATAGGGTTGCACTACGTCAGGAATTGTCCCGACATGTCGAGTCTTTTTGGTCCCTGTCAGGATTGCGTTTTATTTATTGCATTGAATTGAGTTTTATTTATAGTTCTTATCTTTCATAACAATCACCTACGTTATTAAAATGATAAAAAAACACAATTTTTAACTAAAAAACCGGCCAAGTGCGTGTCGGGCCACGCGCAGTAGGGTTCCGTAGCTAGTCGTAACAACATATTTCGACTTAAAAGGGATTTACTATCTGTATTATTTATGTTTCAAGAATTTTGAACGAAATATTCTGAGTAACTGCATCTGACATTTCGGACCCCTATTCCTCTTGAACTAATGAAGTAAACTTATCCGCTATAGTTTTCCTTTAAAGTTCATTACATGTACTACCGATGCAATTTTTTCAGATTTTGGGATCCAGTAGTTTAGCTTTTAGAGGGGGGGGTACGCTATACTCGAACAAAAATTTGCTCTTTAAAGTTAATTATCTCGCAAACGGATCTCTAAATCAAAAAAACTGTCTTAGCAACCCCTAAACGTTTTTAAAAGTCCTATCTAACAATACCCCACACTATGGGATAGGCGACAAAAAAAAAACATCCCTACTTTACATGTAGGGGAGCTACCCGAAAAAAAAAACAATTTCCAAATTTTATTCTACGACTTTCTTTGTATAGTTAACATACATGTTTATGCAAAATTTCAGTTTTCTAGCACCAACGGTTTCGTCGCTATGCCTCGGACAGACGGACGGACAGACGGACATGGCGAAACATGGTTCCTTGTAGGTATTACGAAACCCTAAAAACCGTGTCCGTAGTCAGCCGACTGGTGGAAAATTATGGACTCAAAACAGGTTTAATATCTATATTGAACATTAACAACTACATACGTCATTATTGCCAAAGATTTTTGTATTTTCTACGAAATATTCTAAGTAAGCATTTTACACTTTGGACCCCAATTACTATTGATTTAATTAAGTAATCGTAGCCACTATAGTTTTCTAGAAGCCATTGATTGCCACCATGTTTTTTTTCAGATTTTTCGAGCTAGCAGTTTAGCTTTTAGGTAACTAACGATACTTCACTGTATGAGGAACACGTCAGAAAAATTAATCACCCCCACTTTACTCAAGGGGAGGTACCCGAAAATAATAAAAATACAGTAGTCCAGCAACATAGGAGAATAAGCACTATAGTCTAGAAAAATCTTGATCTCTTGATTCTCGATTCTTCTTAAAACTCTATACTAATTTAGAGAAGCTTGACCTATTGCATAACATTTATAATACTATTTATTCTCAACTACGCAATAAACAAATTCGAACGAACTTTTGTCTAGAATAAACTTGAACCGAGATGAGTCATAGAGCCACGTCGAATAAAAAGCCAAACAATTGTGGTTAAACTATTTTGACAATAAAACATCACGCCTATATTTATCCAGAAGGGTTTGGCAGAGGCATACAACACCTGGTAAGGCGCTGTAACCTGCCCTACCAGGCGATGAAAATAAAATAATGAATAAATAATAATTATAGCGATACAAATATATTATTATTATAGTATGGTGGGTTAAGGACTCTACTCACCAGCAACAGCCCGAAGTTCCTTCCGAGGGCAGGATCCTCCGAAGCTGGTTTCTTGTGGTAATTATTATTCACAAGAAAAGCGTTTTTCAAGAGATATATGTTGTAGCGGTGACTTATGGAAGATGAATAAGAAAATTATGATATGACACAATGTCGCTAAACTTCATTAATTTGAATTTTTATTTTTTATGGCGCTATGGTCTAGCAGCCAGGAAACTGCACCTCTTTCAGCAACATTCAAGCTTTATACCTAAGAGCAGAAATCCAAGCCACCAGACTAAGATAAAATAAATAATATTTTAAATATAATGCCAAGGTTTTTCTGCAGCATGGGGTTCTTTAAAAAGAGTGCAAATAGGTTTTTAAAGGGTCGGCAACGCACGCGTGATGCCTCTGGCGTTGCAAGTGTCCATAGGCTACGGTAACTGCTTACCATCAGGCGGGCCGTATGCTTGTTTGCCACCTCAGTGGAATAAAAAAAAAATAAAAATAATAAAATAATAGATATAATGAAATAATGAGTAGTTGCGTAACCAACATTTACACTTTACATTATGTTATGTTTATATGAGACTAACTTTTGTCCGCGAATACATCCATGTGGCATTCGTTATATGAAGTAGTACCTGTACCTGAGCTTTGACCCACGTTTTACGTCACTGCTCCGCTTCCGAGAAGTTGAGCTTAATATTAAATAACAAGAAACTTTTATTGATAGTAAAAACAGAAAATGTGGTCAGTAGTTCTTGAGATTGGCGCTAACAAACAAACAAACTAACTTTCTCCTGCCTCCCATCTGAAATGGGTACATTTGATGAGAGGCAGTGTATGAGATTTCTATATTTACAACAAGCTGATACCCATGACTTCGTCCGTATAAAACTTGATTAAATTTAACGTATGTTACTGGCTAAAAGTAGATTTTCATAAAAGGTAAAAATAAGCAGTAATTTTTTATTAATGTTTTATGAACGAACCAAAAACGCAGATCACTTATGCCATTTAAATTAGATAAATATTATTTAAATTTCCATCTTTTATATTTTTTCTAATATCGCTATTCCTGCAAAAGTATAACGCTATGCAATTAAAGCACGACGCCCGCACTATGAATAACTTCTGTGCCGCAGGGGGTTCACAAACATACATTTCACACACACAGAGCACACCCAGAGTCAGAACAAATCTTTGCGAATCACACAAAGATTTTTCCCATGTGAGGATCGAACCCACAACACCAGCGCAGTTGAAAGGGGCGAGGCGAACGCTTTAACCAACACGCCAACCGTGCACTCCATCACCGTATCTAATACTTAAAAACCTTCGCCAGTGATAAGTTCCAATTGATATGCACACTGTCATCAAAACGATTATCATTTGCATAAAATAAAGAGCTATTGCGTAATGCAACACATTCGAAACTTAAGTTCGACAGACGCTAAGTGGAACTTTGAACGAGGATAAACTTGAACTTGAATGACTCACGAGACACGTGGACTATTCCAAGTTATTCACTAGCTCACCTGAGACGTTGTTGTGTTCGTATTACGCAAGAATGGAAAACTATGTATAAGGTTCGGGCAAAATCCGATCAAAATGCGGTCTGAACTCTGATTGAATTGGTACAAATGCTTTGATGTTATTTTAAAACTGCGATATCGCCTAATATATTAATTTAAATCGACTGATGTACAGGGCAATTTCGGTTAAAATAAAATAATAGTGATAAATAACGTATTTCTTTGAATTGGAATTTAATATCATGTTTATACAAACACCTTAGCAAATAATGCATTATTTAAGAACAAATTTGGTTAGCATAAAAAAGGTTATGGTGAGCTAACCTTAAAAGATAGACACATGCTGTCGTGGCTTTATTTTTTAACTTTTAAAGGGAAACAATTCTGTCATACATGATTTTTGCGAAACTTTAACCATTTACGCGCACGCAGCGGAAGCTCTCAAAATGAAAAAAATAATCCGATTTTGAAACATTATTCATTGTTGCTCCGCTCCTATGTGTCTTATCGTGATGATATATGTCTATAGCCTTTTTCGATAAATGGTCTATCTAACACGGAAAAATTTTTTCAAATCAGACCAGTATAGTTCCTGTGTTTAGCGCGTTGAAGCAAACAAACGAACAAACTCTTCAGCTTTTTAATATTAGTGTAGATAATTCATTTTTTCAGTTGCAAATACAGGTACATAGGATGTTAAGTTTATTTGAATACATTCCAGGAACACTGTACTTGACCTTGTGCAATCCATTTAATTAAATGCTTAAAACTAAGATACAATAATGCGATTTAAGACTAACGTATAATACAACAGATATTTGGACTAAACTGTGCAACATTTTTACAGTTTATCACACAATACCTTACTCACAATCAGGGCGCACCAGAATACCAGCGCTGTAGTGCTGATGTGCTGCAGTATTATGCTGAGGTGTGTACCTTTTCTGGCACATCAATATAATTATTATTTTAAGTAGTTTTAAAAGTGTACACTAAGCTTAAGATTTGCCAGAGTAAACGTTTCTTTCTTTCTTTCTTTCTTGCTCAACACTTTCCAATTTATATTATTTTAAACAATATTTAACTATTTGTATGTTTTGTTAAATATTCTACATGTGATTTGGATTTATATAATAAATAATCTACATGTGATTCGGAAGGCTTTCCGTCAAAATATGTTCAGAGATTCTGTCTCAATTGACATAAGATAAACTAACTGACTCATCTTTGTAAATTATTGGTAATAAAGTTTTTTTTTTTTTTTTTTTTTTTTTTTTTTTAATCAATTGACATGAGATTGGTTATTTTAATTGAGACGGCATAAAATATGCGTAAAAGCTCTAGAAATCACTTAGAACCTTATTCAAGTTACTACATTACTTCTGATACATAAGTGATAACTTTAGACTAGAAAAAAAAGCAAAGTTTTTTTGTAACATTTTCTACCTCCTAAATCTGTAATTTCAGGACATAATCTCGATATCCAATAATATTAAATACCTAAAAGTTATATCTATAGATACACTGAGCCCGGTCCCAAAATGAGTATTCAAAAATGTTTACTAAAAGCTTAGCAAACCTTCGAACCCTTAGTCAAACATAGGTATAGGTTAAAACAAAGATCTTAGCGGATCAAATGCACTGTCTCAGTCACTCGTGTAGGGTTCACGCTTTAAGTATATCTCGATCTCGCTCTCTCGAGACCCCAAGAAGTTTGTCGTTTGATATACCTACTATTTGATTCAAAGTCCAAGAATTCGTCCCTTATGCAATAACTACCTACATTATGAAAACAATAAACGATTATCCACTCAACGTCACTTACTTTGTATTCTTGTTGATTTCCTTGATGATGGTATCATAAGGACATAATAATTATATCGGTATATAGTAATACCCGCATTTACGTTACTATTACTGTTACGTAAAGGAAATATCAGTAGTAGTAGAAAGAAGGAAGAAAACATATTATGGCTGTGTTTTCCAAAAACGATATCCTCGTCTCTAACTACACCGTCAGTGGTTAGAGTATGCAACGACTCACCTCGAAATCTCGGGTTTGAACCCCGACTCGGGCAAAACTGTTGTTTGGATATTGCCGTTAGGCAATTCTCAGTGATCCTATCTTCAATGTCAGGTGAAGTGTACGTCTTATACACCTCCAACTCACCCTTGTGGGTCATATAGTCGTAATGTTTTGTGTGTAATATTACCCGCATCAATACGTCACTATTACTTATAGGAAATATCAGTAGTAAAGATAGAAGGTCAAATAATATATTGGTTTGTATTTTCCAAAGGGGATAGTACAGGCATAAATTATTAACACGTTTTGTTAATTACGTTTAAGCTTGCAGTTGGAAGCAAGCGTCAGCGTCAACGTTCGACGTATGTTATCATCTCAGAGTACATAGAGGGAGTCTCGTGCAGTGAACATTGCAACAAAGACGTAGAAATTTGACAAGCTAGTGTGCGTGAAACCATTGCTTTACGATTACTTGACATTCATCTGAGAGTTACCACTAATTGAATTTACCCCAATGTAATGGGAGAAAAATAAATGGGGGTAAAAATACACAATACTGCAGTTATAAAATAAACTACTGGCGATTTAATTTATAAAATTATTGTGCTTTTGCAAAAGCAAAATGATAAAAATATATTTTTATTTTGCAAAGTTAAAATATATTAGCAAGCTACTGTTGGGGAATTTGAGTTTTATACTGTAAATAAAATAAAAATCAAATAAATCTTTAAAAAACTTGTTTATTTTAAATAATCAAATGCCACAATTATAATCAAATAAAATACTAATCAATATAATATATATATTAATTTAACATTAATTAAATTTCTTTAATTTTGTCACACCCTGTATTGACTATTGAAACCAGCTGTTAATTTTAAATTATTAACTGAAGAATAAAAAAACAGAAATACAGGTAAATATGGTATCGCAGACTGGCAACACCAAAAAATGGCGTGTGGGTTTTGAGATTAAATGTCAGAATTTGCTAGATTTGTTTTGAAAAAATACTATTGTTTTTGGATTAATTACCGATGGTAGGAGATTGGTGAGGAGATGACAGAAGGAAACGGGAAACCACTGTCATAATATCATTCCCTAGTTGGTCAGCTCTGACCATACCAAAAAACAATGGAAAGTCAAAGTAAAGCCATGGCCCCGAGTCTCCAGCGTCCCTTCAATGGGACAGGGGTGCTAAGAATCCCTGGAGGAAAACACAAAAAACACAAAGCAAATAAATTAAAAATCGCAACATGGAACGTGAGGAGCTTGAAACAACATGGTAAACTTTCTAATGTTATCTTAGAAATGGAACGCCTAAACATTAAGGTCTTAGGCATAAGTGACACAAAATGGGCTGGTAGTAGCCGATACGTAACCAAAGAGGGCAATGTCCTCTATCACTCGGGGCTTGATGGTAGTGATAAGGAATCATACGGAGTCGCAATACTATTATCAGCAGATACAGCTAAAACCGTGCGTAATTTTATACCACAGTCTAACAGATGTATGCTACTTAGTTTAGAAGCTAAACCAAGAAATGTGAATATAATACAAGTATATGCACCGACAGCAGATAAACCTCCAGATCAAATCGAACAACTGTACAAAGAAATAGACACACTTCTACAACACACAAAAAGACACGATTTGAACATTATTATGGGTGATTTCAATGCGAAGGTTGGCGAGGGTGTCGTCACAGGGGTAACAGGAAAATATGGACTTGGCATCAGAAATGATCGAGGACAAATTTTCATAGATTACTGTCAAGAAAAAGAATTTGTAATCACGAATACCTTATTTGAACACCATCCTAGACGGTTATATACCTGGACATCCCCACAGCACACAGCAAATAAAATAGTACGTAATCAAATAGATTACATTGCCGTGAACCGGAGATACAGAAATTGCGTTAAATCTGCACGTACATACCCGGGCGCTGATATAAACTCCGACCATAACCCTGTAGTAATAAGTTTAACATGTCAACTGAAGCGTATTAAAGGGAAACAAGGCAACGACAAACCAGATATACGCAAACTTAAAAATAAAGAGATTACAGCTAAAGTGTCTAATGCTATTAACACCTGGGCTCAAACCAATTTATTACAGACATCTGTTGACGAAACTGTGAAAGGTCTAAACGAAACTATCTGTAACATCAATAAAAGCATTCTAGGCAAAAAAGAACTTGTCAAAAAACAAAATTGGATGACAGACCATATCCTGCAGCAAATGGAAAAACGACGCCTACATAAACAAGACGAAGAAGAGTATTGTAAATTAGACAAACTAATTAAGAAGGAAATCCGTGTAGCGCGATCAGAATATTACAAAACCAAGTGTAGTAGAATGGAAGCCTTACATAAAAAGTTTGATAGTTTCAATTTACACAAAGAAATAAAAGAAATGACAGGATTGTTAAAAAGACCCCATTCGAATGCCTTGATTAATAACAACGGACAACTGGTCACAGACGTTGAAGATAAAAAGAAGGTCTGGCAGACTTACATGAAGGACATGTTTGCAGATGTTGATAGAGGTTCAGCTGTACATCTAAAAGACGATACCGGTCCGCCAATACTCCAATCTGAGGTAATAAAAGCACTAAAAAAAGCCAAAACTGGTAAATCTCCTGGCCCAGATACAGTTCATGTAGAGATACTTCAACTTATAGAAGAACAATGGGTTAATGCTTTGACTACATTATTTAACAACATTTATGATTCTGGCACTCTACCAAATGAATGGCTTAAGTCAACATTCATAACTTTACCTAAGAAACCAACAGCCAAAAAATGCTCTGAATACAGAACCATAAGTTTAATGAGTCAAGTTTTAAAGCTGTTCCTCTCCATAATACATGAGAGGATACGCGTGAAATGCGACGAGCAGCTAAGTGAGAACCAATTTGGTTTTAGATCAGGAGTAGGAACCAGAGAAGCTCTATTCGCAATTAACGTCCTTGTCCAGAAATGCAGAGATATGCAAAAAGATGTCTTTCTATGCTTCATAGATTACGAAAAAGCATTTGACCGTGTTCGCCACGAGGTACTCATAGATCGACTACTTGATATCGGACTAGACGGCAAAGACGTGCGAATCATTCAAAATCTTTACTGGAACCAGACTGGCACGGTTAGAGTTGACGATGATGAAACAGTAGAAACTGCTGTATGTCGAGGAGTCAGACAAGGATGCATATTGTCGCCCTTATTGTTCAACCTGTACTCGGAGGCTATCATGTCAGAGGCGCTTGAGGGGTGTGAATGGGGTGTTGCAATCAACGGCCATGTGATCAATAACCTCAGATACGCCGATGACACCGCACTTATTGCTTCCTCGCCACAAGATCTCCAAAAGATTGTGGACAGTGTTTATGAGTACAGTCGTAAAGCCGGACTTTCTATGAACTTGTCCAAAACAAAATGTATGGTGGTTTCTCATAAACCGGATATAAACTGCACAATCAAGGTGGCAGATACAGTGTTGTCAAGAGTGCAAAAGTACAAATACTTGGGGACGTGGTTACATGAAAAATGGGACTCAGATTTAGAAATTAGAAACCGAATTGAAATTGCCCGAGCATCTTTCATTCGCATGAACAAAGTGCTATGTAACAAACAACTTGACATAATACTTCGAGTCAGAATGCTAGAGTGTTACATCTGGCCAATAGTTTTTTATGGCTGTGAATCTTGGACCATCAAAGAAGACACACATAAAAGACTGGAGGCATTGGAAATGTGGTTTTATCGACGTATGTTACGAGTTAGCTGGATACATAGAGTCACCAATGTCGAGATCCTTCGACGCGTCAATAAAAACCGCAACCTAATGGCGACCATCAAGAGAAGGAAAGTCGAATACCTCGGTCACGTATTGAGACACGAGCGATACCAGCTTCTCCAACTTATAATGATGGGCAAAGTTGAGGGCAAACGACGCGTCGGCAGAAGGAAAAAATCCTGGCTTCGCAATATTAGAGAGTGGACTGGCATCGCCAACGTAGAACACCTATTTCGCTTGGCAAAAGATAGGAAAAAATATGCAGAGCTGACGGCCAACCTCCAGTAGTGGAGAGGCACCGCAAGAAGAAGAAGGTAGGAGATTGTGTTAGTGGCATTTGCACGTCTGCTATAATTCCGGCATATTTTTATGGCACAATACGACATTGTAACTCACAAAATGTTTTTTTGTTATTCACTCAAATGACCTAATTGTTTGAGGTGATAATTGACACTGACAGCGGTTTTTGTCGGATCAGGTAATTTACGGACAAAATTTTTGGACGATTTAGCGTTGATGAGGCAGTATCTATAGAATTATATAATCAAAGGTTATCATATTTTCATAGAAAAAGATGCGCGCGCAAACGTGTCTTGTCGTCACATCTGCGCGCGCATCTTTTTTGTCGAGCGTTGACGCCAACGTTTGTTTCCAACTGCAAGCTTTAGGCACAGTATAAATATGTACAAACAGTACGGAAATTGCCTACAAACGTGCGAAACGGCACGCACACATAAACATGCACACCGACGAGATCCCTAAGCGGCACTCGCTATTGAGAGCACCGCGACAATCGCTTAGGGGTCTCGTCGGTGTGCATGTTTATGTGTGCGTGCCGTTTCGCACTGTTGTAGGCAGTTTCCGTACTGTTTGTACATATTTATACTGTGCTTTAGGTTTCATGTAATATACAATCGCGTGCAACTGAATTGATTCAAAAGCTAAGTGTGCATAGGTATACGGCAATACATCAACCAATACATTGCCAGTATAAGCTGATCTCGAATTGTACGGGCAGCCTACAGAATGCTATGCCATCTTATATTGGGCAATGTATGAAGATTGATTTTATTAAAATATACAAGATACTTAGTAAAATCTCTCATTTAAGTTTATTTTAACCTATTGTACTAATTAAGTTGATTTATAGAATAAACTCAAGTATTACAATTTATTTCAAATGACATTTTTTTTTGTACTGAAATAGTTAGTATCTTTTAGTATAAGTGAGTATATTTTAGTTTGTTTATACACACCGTATTCTTGGCTTGAGTCGATTCAGTTGCTTGGGACTGGGAGTATAGAAACAATAATCAATTAAATAAAAATAAAGAAAAAGAAACGTCGTCTCATCTGTCTCTGTACCAAAAATTAATTATTTCGCACACGAATTATGGTGATACTAATTGTTGTCCGCGACTTCGTCAGCGTAGATTTTTTTATATAATTTACCCGCGTTGTGCCTTTTGCTCGGTTTGCGTTGGGTTTTTTACCCGTTTTCACAACTCATTTCATTGCTGCTATAATTTATAGCCTTCCTTAATAAATGAGCTATCCAACAAAATAAGCATTTCGGGCCAGTAAATAAAGAGATAAGCGCGTTCAACCAAACAAACAAACACACAGCTTTATAATATTAAAATACTTCTTCTTCGTCGTGTCGATGGCTGAGTCGAATTTTATTTTGACTTGCCATCGTCGTGAAAGGATTAGGCAATTCGCTTTGGAGAGCTCGCAAATTACCCAGGGTGCGCCGGATGTAGGGAATCGTTGTGTACGTCACTCGGGGAGGCAAATATACTTGCAATTATACTTGCAATCGCAATTAGTTAATCAATAAATATGCTACAAATCACCTTTAGCGTTATAATAAAGGACAGACAAGAACACTACCGATAGTCAAAATAACAGTATAAGATGTAAAAAAAAACGTAAAATCTAGAAAACAATCTATGCAAGGTATACTGAAAAAAATTGCGCATAGGATAGTGAGCGATTGAACTAACATGACGGAGCTTGTACCTCAGTGATGACTGTGATATATAAATTAGTAAGCTATTATTGCTAAAGTTCCTGAGTTACCCAGGTACCCAATTACCCAAATTAGAAGTTAAACTAAATTCAAAATAAAATACAAAGTCTGTCTTAGCTTAGTTAATCGTAAAACATACATTTTCAAGTTACTTTAAAAAAAATATAGTGATATTTAATTACATCAACTAATTCTAAATAGCATACTTACACTAAAGCGTAGAAAGGAAATAACGGAGATAAGGAAGATGTGAAGGTCGGAAATTGGCAGCGCACCAACCGCTCTGATTCAACCATTTTCATGGAAAACAGAGTCCAAATTCCAGACTATTTTATTATCCGGTGAAATTATTTCCTTACTCATAAAACATATTGTAAACATGAGGCACACGGTTTTAAATGTATAATACAAGCAAAAAACATTGCATCATTTTCGTGACAGTTGTTTAGGTATTTTCAAATTAGTAAACAATATATGGTAGAAAACACAATTTTCGTAAACACTATTGATGCAATTTCTACTAGTGTATTTTTATTTGCCTTTTAGTTCTCAATTATTTAGGAGAGTTGAGTCCTGTGGAGTCGGTCCTGGTTTGACCACGAATATTCAACTACTATATAACCTATAAACACCCTCGCGAAAAGGAGCTATTCCAAATGCAGGGTATGTATTTAAAAAAAAAAGGAAAACAAAATGCAATTGCATTGTCACCAAAATTACATAAATATGCCAATTTTCACCTCAATCGGATACCTAGAAATATTCACTGTTTCTAGTATAGATATTAAAATAAATTATTTCCCGCTCCAAAAAGTTTCTGGTTCTAAAGAGTAAAAAAAAAAAAAATTGGCCATGACTCTGAAAATGCCGAAGTGTTTGAATTTTTTACGTGTTCCAGGCGCGACAATACGTGATTAATGAAATAACGCGGTGTAAAGGGAAAACGGAAGAGGAAAAATTGCGTTTATCTAACACATATTATAGCTACAAGGCTAAATAAAAAACGACCTCTACAAATACTGAAAGACATTCAAATCTAACAAAAACGTAATCCGAATAAAATAGGTTATTATACTAATCCATAATTTTGTCAAAACAATATCAACACGTGGATCGCCGTCCTTGAAAACAATACCTACTAAATAATCATCGAATGGTATGACTAAAGTTTTTCATAGTTAGCTCGCCAAAACAAGTACTCACGGCTATTGATTGAACTATACACTCCAGTATAAGATAGTCTGGCGTTGTGTTGGCTTCCTGTGCAATATGAGACCAGCTTATACTAGAATGAATAGCTTGATGTAGATGTCTGTACACATCAAAACAATTTTCGTTCGATCTGATAAAGACTTAATGGCGCAATCCGTGGCGCAATTGCGCAGCTGGTGCAGTTTTTGCGCCCTGCGATAAGGTTCTATTGTTTTTGTATTAGGATTGAATATCCCTTACACCTTTAGTGCTAAAATATACTGATGCAATGTTTCAATAAGAGCATCGATCGTTTTTCTTTATTTTGTATAGCTGACCTATCTTATGTATGCGTACCTATTCAATTTGAACTGGAATCTATAATATCCTCCATATAAAAATGAATACCTATTTTCCTGGTCTCGTCATACCTGAGAAGAACTTTACTAATTTTATTAAATAAAAAACAAAATATATATTTTCATAATAGTGTTTATTCCGTAGGGTTCAATAATTTCACTTATATTTTTATACAAAAGAAAAATCAGCCAAATCGGTCAAGCCGTTTTCATGCTATGTCGTGACAACGGAAAACGGGTTTCATTTTTATATATATATTTTTTTTTTTTTTTTTTATATAGATTAGTAGAGCATTTGTGACCGATTTTGAGGGCGGTGTCTAGTCTATCTACCGCAGAGTCAAATTATTCACTATTTTTTGATAGCAGTCGCTTCACTTAAAATACTCATATTCAGCTAATTCTTTTAGACTAGAAGTGGACCCCAATGCAATTGGGCAAAGGATCGGAAGGCGTCGACTATGGTTAAAATTACGCAAATAACGGGTGGCGCAAAAGTAAAGACCCTATTTGGTTCAGCTATAACATTTTTTCTAAATTAGAAAACTAGATTTAGATTTTTTTAAATGTATATTTGTGCCATTAAATTTCGTACCATTAGGATTTAAAGATGATGTCTTTTAAATGGTGACCTCCAGAATTGATACACCTTGAAGAGGATGATTTTCCTTCAAAATTGGTTATGAGTGACGAAGCGCATTTCCATCTCTCAGGGCATGTCAATAAGCAGAATACTCGGTTCTGGGGCACTGATAATCCGCGCATTATTCAAGAAACACCTCTACACCCACTAAAAGTTACTGTATGGTGTGGCATCTGTGTTGACAGAGTGATCGGACCCTATTTTTTCGAAGACGCTGGAGGCAATGCGATAACTGTCACTGGAGAACGCTACAGAACCATGTTACGTGAGTTTTTGATACCCAGTTTGGACGAATTGGGACTGGAGCACATCTGGTTTCAACAAGACGGCGCTACGGCACACACAGCGCGCGACACTATGGACTTAGTGAGGGACGCTTTTCCAGACCGAGTTATCTCTCGTTTTGGCGATTTGCCTTGGCCTGCAAGATCACCCGATCTGACCAGTCCAGACTTCTTTCTTTGGGGTTTTTTGAAATCTCGGGTGTATGTGAACAAGCCACAGACTCTCGCAGCTCTAAAAGAAAACATTCGTCAAGAAATAACGAACATATCGCAGGAAGTGTTACGGCAAGTTATGCAAAATGTCATAAATAGGGCTCAAATGTGTATCAACTCTGGAGGTCACCATTTAAAAGACATCATCTTTAAATCCTAATGGTACGAAATTTAATGGCACAAATATACATTTAAAAAAATCTAAATCTAGTTTTCTAATTTAGAAAAAATGTTATAGCTGAACCAAATAGGGTCTTTACTTTTGCGCCACCCGTTATTTCTTTTACTCTCACTATTACCACAGTATAGACACTTTAATATTATGTGCCCGTTAATTAAATAAGGCTCTGAAATTACTAGCGCAGGATGCATAATATTACAATCCTTTGAAATACACATTACATTTCAATAAGAAGGTCTCACGTTGTTAAAGGCGTGTCCCATGCAATCCGAGACCAGCCAATTTGACCACCGTTTTTGGTCAGGATTTCGCCGATCCTGCCTACAGACTATCTTAACATGATCTAAGAAGATTATCTTTACAGATATATAAAGATACCTTAGATATAGCTTTTAAGATTTGACTTGTAATTCTGGAATGAAATTAATTGAACTGCATGTTGCTGCATGCTGATCATAATTATTTAAATTTTATATACCTACTAATATTTGCACGCCTTGATTGGCAGAATATGATGATACTTTGTAATTAGTTTAAGTCACCTATTATGTACCATATTCATACAAATAAAGATTACTTACTTACTTACCGTCAAGAATGATCTAACTTAAAAGTAATTAGTTCACCCTTTTGACCACTTTTGATATTCTTCAAAATTTTGAATCTTAGCTCTATCAATTATCTTTTAATCTACTTACTACAAGCATATTTATCAGTCCACCGCTAATTAAAAGCAGCATTTTTCTCAAACAAGCTTATAACGACCACAACCCTGGAAGGCTGGCTTTATTGGCTAGAACAGCCTTTTGTAAAAAGCATCGCCTTTGTTACCGGACAAAGACAATTAATTACTATCGGAGTTTGAAAAGAAGAGGGAAGCAAAGGCTTTTGTAAAAATAAATTATTTAAAGAACAGGGAACGTTACTGCAACATTTATTTTTGAAATGGTTGTTTTTGCATATTAATGTTTTCTGGGTTTGTAGTGTGATCAGATTCTGAAATTACCTATGTAAGAGACGCTTGAGCCGTTGGGGTTCAGCGTCTGGGCCGCCCGAAGTCACAGTTTATTTTCCAAGCAGCGTCCATCGAAGTCAACTGATACTGCTGATACTTGACTGGGATGGACGCTGCAATGGAACAATAATTTGCTGGCCCGCCTACGTGTGAATCGAATCTTAATCTCAAGTTTAGCGATGCGAGCTGTTATTATTTACGGATTTACCTGGCGAGGAGCAAGTGTGATATCGTCTCAATCTCTGATGACCTTCTGTGTCCAACTTGATGGTAAATGATAATGGCAGATCATCAGATCACCCCAAAGACGTCCACAATGCACACGCAACACGTGCTGTTTGGGCCACCTGAAGCCAACAGATCCCCGCGATCTTAATGAGATCCTCCGCCCATCAGGCTCAGGGACAACCCATGCGGCGCTTGCAGTTCCGTGGCCGCCACTCTATTTTATGCCAATTTCAATAAGATAATATTTATATAAAGTTTTGTTTTGTTTGTTTATTTCTAATTTCATTGACACATGTCAGTATATCCATTCCCTCACCGCCCTTTAAAAACTCCAATGGCCAACCATCCCCGCTTCAGGAACTATGACCTGCCCGTTTATGCTTATTGCTAATTCAGCTCATGAATATCAATGAAAAATTTCAACAGTCACAACTGGTTGAAAGATTACGATCATAGAAGCCATATTTACCTACTGAACCAATAATATCCAAATAACTGTTTCAATATTTATCTACACCATTTTTTGTCCGACGGGTATCGACAATTATTAGAATTATAGACAACAAAGAAGCCCATTATATACCTAAATGCATGTCTAATGTCTCTAACCCGATATAATAGTTCTATTAATTTCCGACCTCAAAATAACCGATGACAAATATTATCGATAACCGTTATCAACTCATAACCGATAACATATTATGTCCTAATAATTCTATTGCGATATAATGTGTTGACTACGGAAATATCTGATTAGATGTCTGAGTTATTTTTGAATGGATATCTTCCTCTCTTTTTAAAGCTTCATAGGACTTAAACTTAACAGGGAAGTTTGGATGTAACACTGCTTTGGGTAATAAAGATTGGTGTGAGTTTATGTTTTTATTTCTTTTTATTTTTACCTGACTGCTGATCCGGTAAAAATGAAACACTGGCGCCGTCTTCACAGGCATTCCTAGTTATGCGTTTGCGTTCACTTCGCCTTAGTTTGAACACTGACTGCATGACACCGGCTATGGTTGCAGAGAGTGCATTAGAGTTCTAAGACATTGCATTCATCACCCGGAACGCAGAACTCGGAACTGGGATCGCAGACCGCCGGCAGTGAGGCCGACGTAATATAGTGTTTTTATTTTTCATTAAAGTACATGTTGGTATATTTAGTGAGTTAGTAAAAATATCTACGACACATACACAGAGTTTATTTATACTACATTATATATACTACTACTACTATATAATAATATCTAGAACTTTATAGGTAAGGGAAAACGCTAACTAGGTACAACGAAAATGTATGATTAATCAATTTACCGTTATGATAAATAAAACAACAATATAAATAATTATGTGTCCTGTGGTTGTAAGCTGCATTTGCCTTTCCTCCTTTTGATAAGTGATACCTTTATTTATTAGTAGTATTATTTACCTATTAGAGAACCTCTTATATCTCGAATACTCATCCGGAATACAAAAGTGCGGCATGATAAAAGAGAGGAGAGACTTTTTTTTTTATATACCATGACCACAGCGAACGAACGTGTAGTCCACCTGATGGTAAGTGGAGTACAGGCCATGGATATCAACAATCCACAAAAGCAGATTATAGATGCGTCGCTGCAGCTCAGGACTACGGTGTTATGCCTCATGTGCCAGTCATTTCAGGGCCTGATCTCACCACCAAACCGGAACACAGTAATGGAAGCACTACTATTTGGCGGCAGGTCAAAGGTGAGACGGTGGTGCTGCCGCCCTCGAGCTCATTCACAAGAGCTCAACCACCAGTTAAACTCTAACTTACTCTAGACTCTTCTATTCTAATTTTACGGATAAACTAACTTTCGTCCTAAACTTCGGCCGCATAAAGGTCCTTGTAAGTATAAGCTGCCGCATTTTATAAACTATATTTTAGGCATAGCTATCGTGCAAGTAACTATACTTGATTAAAATCACATAATTATTTTACACTTAAAACAGACACTTCAATTGTATTCATTTGTGTTGATAAAACAAATATACTGAGTCGTCGTTCATGTGATAGATAGATGGTGAATATGAGGTGTATCTCTACCACACTCTCCGAGAAATATAAGCGTGATGTTATTATTATATAATTATATCTATAAGAATCCTAGCCGATTTCGGCTACGGCGACTTAGCTATTGTGGGATATTTATTTTACTTAGATGACTTATGTACCCTATTTTTGCGGTAAACACACGTAAACACTGCGGACACGTCAGAGCACCATTGATATAATTAAACGTTATATTCGAAGGTGGTCGTGCTTTCAGTTGGTCTCGTTTAGTATCTAGCTTACACCTTCTTCCCTCTTCAAACACATGAACATTATTTTGCACAACACGTCGCCATTCAAGACGATTGGCAGCATCAGTCTCCCAATGAGAAGAATCAATCTGGCATTTCTTCATATGTCTCTTCTGAACATCTTTGAAGCGAAGAAACTGGCCACCGCGTTTCCGCTTACCATGTTCCAGTTCAGAAAAGAACACACGTTTTGCTTTCCTCTCTTCAGGCATTCTGGAGAGATGTCCACACCAACGTAATTGACGGCGCATCAAGTAGGCTTCTATGCCACCGACATTTGCTCGTCGAAGAACCTCGGTGTTCCGAACACGATCTGACCATTTTATGTTCATAATGTCTCGTAGACATTATATAACGATGTATCAAATTGTCCTCTATTTGTCTTGACTTCTTGCACATTTTTTTTGTTCTAAAAGACCTTCATACCGATTATTCACTTATACAGTATTTTCATTCATCGAAAAACAAGACGTCATTTCTCAGTAACATTACATAATAGTAATATATTATGTCGGAAAATAACATTTTGTGTATGTACTGTCTTACTTTGAACATAAAGTATACAATAGATCTATTTAAGGCAACTTTACACTAGCGTTTGGCGCACTATTCTTAGTGCGTATGCACAGCGCTGTTGCGGCGTCTCTGGGTGATCTACTGGATTTTAATTGAATCATGACAACGCCACCTATCAGTGGTTTAGTAAAAGATTCTGGAACTCTTTATTTAAAAAAAAATCATCGTCAAATTACTACACGTAGCAAAATCGTTCTTGAAAAATTATCACACCGCGTCGTATAAAAATCGCAAATTTGCAGTCTCGGATAAGGTTTCCAGTTATAAAAGACTGAAGGGCCCCAGGGCCAAATATAGTCTTTCGAATAATTCGCAACTACCGAAATAAATCGACAACATTCCAAAGTTGTCCGGGAAATCACAAATTAAAAATATGCATACATGATTATAAATTCAATATAGATTTATTAGAAGCCATATTGAATGTCATTCATATCATTTCTTACATTATGATGACATAATCAGGTTTTAGCGATAAATATGAAGTGATAATAATTACATTCATCATTTTTTATTTTAGAATAAATTAAATGGCGCTAAGCTAAGAGCGAGTGTAATTGGGATAGGATACAGATACAGGATTTTGGTAACTTGATGTATTTCTGGCAAGACGGTAGAGTTGGGTCAAATGCTATAATCTCAGGCCTGAACCTGGTAGCGAAGTCCTTCGGTGTTGTGCCTTATTTTGAAAAGAAAATAATGTAAAATGGTCAGCGCTTTTTGCGGTACCTTACACTTGTACTTCTCAGCCTTTTTAAAGAAACTTATTTTAAAGTTGCGCCTTCGGCCTTGGGCAATTGTCAGTAACTCGGCCTTCAGCGCTACCGGACACTTGACACCAATGGTGCATTAGCATTAAACCTTTTCTCAATTTCTGATTTGTTCCTCTTCCATGGGCGAATTTAATAATTGAGAAAATGTAATAATTGGAAAAATGTAAGGAGAGAGAGAATCATGAAATGTGTTGAAAATTGCCACCTTAACTAAAAAAACAGAAAAATCCATCGATGAATCATCAAACTTTTGGTAGTCACTTGACGTCACTAAGAAATTTAATGATTCATTTAAAAGTAGAAGATCGTACCACTAAGACAAAACTGTCAATTTACATAAATAATAAACTTCACGAATTTGATTCATCGGAACTCGATGACTCACTGTTTGGCGCGAAATCTTGATACGCGGCCATCTTGGAATTTTATTTTTTTACGAATGTCAGTGACGCGATCGCGTTCAGCCTTATGTAATACGTTTAGTTCGCGAATTATATAATTTTGTGACGTATTCTTAGTTTTTGTAGATAATATCGTTACATCATTTTATATTGCAGATACTGACATAATATCCGTGACATTGTGAATTCAGTGATATAATTCTGTAGTTGCAAGAGCATTGACTTTGTACAAGATTTGATAGCGTAAGTGAAATAAAGTTTAAAAGCTATCTTACTTAATTGTTCTTATTGACAAAAATAAGCCTCGATGGTATAGTGGTGATTGTATGCGCCTCTCACCGTGAGGGTCGGGCAAAGTGTTAGTTACCGTCTGGAAATTCACAATAGCAGCACGGAGTTGGAATTGTGCCCGGTGGATGGCGATAAGCCCTTTCCCATGGGACCTAAACATACCAAATGCAATGTGTGTGTTGTGCACCTCTTCACAACCTTCTTTGTAATATAGGCGTGAAGCTTGTGTTCTACACAACACTTCACTCTGACTCCAGTGGCAGGGGAATTTTCACCACATAGTCTCCTAGCGTAAATATTTGTGTCAAATTTATCAATATCTGTGCTAACAACTGTTATAAAAGTTACCTATGTAGGGAATGATGTCAATGAGGTAATCTATGTATTCAAACCTATGATAAAACAATTTAAAACAGGTAGGTATATACCTGTTTTTCTATTAATAATTATGATAAGATTATTAAAATTATGAAATACGGGTGTTACTCACGTAATGTTGGTCTATTTAGTCGACCGCGGTTTCGCCTATATGTCTAGGCATTATCAAGAGAGTGCGATACATTAATAAAAATATAATTATGATAAGTATTAGTAATCAACGTTAAAAAGCTGCATTAAAATTATTTATCTATAAACTGGCACTATATAAAAACATTTAAAACGTTTTGGTAAATGTAGGTATACTCAAAAATTTGCGTGAGAGACTTAGCATCGTAGCCCTGCGTTTTTGTTTTTAACGCATTTTTTTTAAATACTTAAATTAACATAACTTTACATACCTGCCTGTATTACCCAGAAGGGAATGGCAGAGGTGTATTACACCCACACTTCACCCGTTTGTAATTCCCATGTAAAACGGGTAAAGCTATTATTACCATCCACCGGGCGCAATTCCAACGCCGTGCTGCTATTAAAATTTATTTACGGAAAATCACATATAACATTTTGCCCTACCCAGGAATCGAACCAGAGACTTTGCAGTTGGAGGCGCATACGTTAACCACTAGACCATCAAGGCAGTTACTAAAAATTAAGTTACAAAATAGAATGATAAAAATTGCAGACTTCTCTTGATCATCTTGCACAAAAAATCATCATATTATTATGACTGTATCATCGATAGCGATACTCGTACACAGAAATTTTGATCGGATGATCTTTGTGGAGTCACCCAGAATCATAACAAAAACAACCTTCACTCTAACCGTTCGGTCAACCGGTCGGGAAAACCACTATCAGTTGGTTAGCATGCATCATAACAACTAGACTCCTCCACGTGTTTCTTCCCGCGTCAAAGATTACTGCTCCACTATGGTGGGTTCTACCTTGATGTCATATAGCGTCAAACCACCCTCTATAAATGGGAATGGGAAAAAAAGAAGTAGTTTCTTAAAACGATTGTATTTCTTTTTAACCGACTTCTAAAAAAGGAGGAGGTTCTCAATTCGATTCGTATATATGTTACTTTTTTTTTTTATGTTTGTTCACGGATATCTCCGTCGTTTATGAACTGATTTTGATGATTCTTTTTTTGTTGGACAGGAGATGATTCCAAGGGGGTCCCATCGTCAGCATGACGTGATCTGATGATGGGATCTCAGAGAAATCGAGGGCAACCCTCGAATTTTATAGGCACATGTAATGTTTTTAGTGTGTTTTTCAAAGCTACATCAGTATTTACGTATTTTTATGTGGATGAGCTGATGATGGAAGGTCAACTCCTCAATGGTTAGGAGTTAAAGGATAATTCTTTCACTAATGTACACATATTCAGACTGCTAGTTATGATGTCAAGTGAGCTGTTGGAACGGAGATATTTCAAAGGTGGTACCATTGTCAGCATGTCATGATCTGATGATGGGACCCCAGAGAAATCGGGGGCAACCCTCATATTTTATTAATCGAGGCCAGGATTTACGCTTGGTCGCAATAATTTTATGTGGTTGAGCTGATGATGGAAGGTCAACTCCTCAATAGTTAGGAGTTAAAGGATATTTCTTTCACTACTGTACGGATATTCATTCTGCTAGTTATTGTGTCAAATGAACTGATGATGGAAGGTCGTGACCCTCAATAGTCAGGAGAAAGGATTTAATTCTTGTTTATTATAATAAGTTTTCCGTCTCAAGTAACCGTCGTCTCCTCATTCGAGAAACATTCTTGCTCGGTCTACCCATCACTTAAAATCGTAAAATAAAATAATTTTTAATAAAAAAAAAACCGACTTCAAAAAGTACGTATACTAAAAAGCAAAAAATAAATGTACTTCGCACAAAATAATACGTTTTTTCATTTAGTTAAATAGAAATTATTAAATAATTATTTTATAATTCTGAAGTCAGAAGTAAACAATTAATAACTCTGTATATAGATAATATCAATCGTTCTAACAACTTTTTTCTGACTGAATATTAGTTATATTTCTGTGGTAAGTACCAATACTGGGCGACCGCGCACTAGCACAACTACGCGTCCCTTTTTGTGTGAACTGTAATTTGATATTGTAGAAAGGTTGTTTTTACTTGGCACCGACTTCAGAATTATAAAATAATTATTTAATAATTTCTATTTAACTAAATGAAAAAACGTATTATTTTGTGCGAAGTACATTTATTTTTTGCTTTTTAGTTTACGTACTTTTTTTGTTCCCCGATTACTCTAAGACGCCTGGACTGATTAGAGAAATTATTTTTGTCCCATTTGTCAACGTCTTATGATGGGATCTCAGAAAAATCGAGGGCAATCCTCAAATTTTAAAGTAAAATATTGTTTTTTGTATATTTTCTAAAGCTACTCGGCTATTTGTATCTAGCAGTCAGCATTTGATATAGCTGAGCTGATGCTGGAAGAACTCCTCAACGGATAGACGTCCTTAAGGTCTTTTACTGTATTCTTTCACAGATGAGGCGAGACGTGGACGTAGTATTTCTTTTGTAATTGTAGTAATTTTTTTGTTTTAGAAGTTTCTGCGATTAGCGCATTCAACCGAATAATCTCTTCCGTATGTATTTCGTAAGCATGTTATATTATATTAATATAATAACAAATCATAAATGTGTATGTGTTACTGCGCAGGTTCACTGGTGTACGTGACTAAATACCTATCGTCATTCTACTGTTATTTTTGGGAGACTTCCTTGATTCAGAGAAGGAAATTTAGCGTTGAATTTTGCACAAAAACATAATAAGGTACGATACCTATTCTAACAATTGTACTTTTGACCAACTTATTGCATTTTGTAGGTATAAAAATACCATTTTAGAGATATTATAAATCTCCCAACCTTTCGACTTTGTGAATCAATATCTTCAGCTATTGAAGTTTGTTTTCAGATTTTTTTTAGATCCATAGAAGTATGGCGTCCTGTATGAACTAATGGATCTAATGCTGCCTTTGTGATCATTATAGTGTCGCTATTAAAGTCTTAGCGACCGCATGATCTTCTTTCGTCGACCTGGCCAACTACCATCAGCTTCTCTAGGCTGTCAGAGTTTAATGGTGCTCACCTACCCGCTGGTCAGACCTAGTATAATTGCTCACTGGCCTATCAATAACCAAGGCTAGAACCGCTGAGGACAGGTATACGTGGAGAAGCATAGTGCATCAAGTGACCAACACTTCTAACTAAACACGACCTTCGGCAACGAAGAAATTAAAGTCTTTGATATGTGAATTTAATGTCATGGGGTACATGAAAGGAGCCTCCCCGAGTGACGTACACAACGATTCCCTACGTCCGGCGCACCCTGGGCAATTCGCGAATCCTCCAAAGTGAATTGGCTAATCCTTTCACCACGATGGCAAGTCAAAATAAAAATTTTACTCAGCCATCGACACGACGAAGAAGAAGAAGATGTCATTATAAGTTATAAGTTCAGCTGCTCCTTTTTCTTCTTTTAAGATTCAAAGCAAAAAATTCGAGGAAAATAAAACAAGTAGAAAAAAAATATATTGTTATACATATTATGCGTACAAGTTAGGCTAGATTGCAGTATCTAAATAATTTGTCACGCACATAAACTGCTAGGGAAAATATATTATCTACACATGAAATTAGTCACCATTACATAAGTATCACTTAATTTGAACGCCTCAGACACGCGGCTATCACGCAAGAGATAAGAGATCATTCTTATTGTACTTACTGCTTCATAAAAAGTTATCATTTCAAACCATTGGTAGGCAGGGAAGGGAATATGTCTTATAACTTTTTTTTTTTTTTTTGTTGTCGAGGGGGGAAATCTTCAAGAAGATACCTCGCCGCATGAAAAGTGCGTGGTATCTTATAACTAGCCTAGCCTAGCCCTAGCCTAACACAAAGAGAATGATTAAAATCCGATCAGTAATTTTCGAGATTAGCCGATGATGAGATGCCGATACAAACAGACAGTAAATACCTAAATCAACTGAAAAAAACATTGATATTTTGATAGTATAACGGATACTTCAATTTGATTTATTTGTATTGATGTAGATGATGTTTCCCCTTTGAATAAATTTTACTTGGCAATTGTCAGTATAATAGTTAGGGAAATAAATGTATTGTTATCTTTTGTTCCCTTTCTAAAATGAATAAAATAAATAGAACGCCAGGGGCAATTACACTATCCAATGACAAGGACAAATACACACATTCACTCACTAAAGCACACCCAGTCTTAGAACAAATCTTTGCGATTCACACAAAGATTTGTCCCATGTGGGGATCGAACCCACAACACCAGTGCAGTGGAGAGCGGCAAGGCGACCGCTTAAACTACTACACCACACGTGCAGACAATTATTTTTTATTAATTATTCTATTAAGACTAAAACAATTAATTGTGTTCTTTGGTATAGCAACTTAAACCATCTTGTGTAGGTACTACTATTATTTGTTCCAAAACATAATACACTTATATTGATCGATGACATGACATGGAGTAGATACGTGTATGTAACAATGAATTATGAATTTATTGATGAATCGAATGAAATATTATTTGTTACATGTTTTTATGTAATATTGTTATCTTGATTCTGTAACCTTCGACTGGTCTACAGTCTCTATGTGAATTTAAAAGTATATGTATTACAACATGTACACACCAGTGTAAGATAATCTCGCATTAAGTAGACTTTCCTTAAATGTAAGACCAGCTTATAATGGGCATGCTTACCTTGACGTGTAGGTGTGTTTTTATATTCAGGATCTTTCTGGAAAATGAAGTCATACTCATTTTTGAAGGTTACAGTTATTTTTTTCTGTTTTTTGACAACCTCATTTGATGACAAAAATTTGGTTTACGGTGGTTCAAACATACCTAAAAAGCAGCCAAGAATTATTTATATAAATGACATAACATCACGCCTATATTATCCAGAAGGGTTTGGCAGAGCTTTATATGTATAACAACCTCATTTCACTTGTTATGCTTAGGTCCCACCAGGCACGAATCAGTACTGCTACAAAGAATTTCCTGGCGGGCAAATCCCAAACAGCACTTTTGGACCCGAAACCTCGAGGTAAGTGATCGCTAACCACTAAACCAACAAGACATACACTTACTACAGTAAAATACAAAGTTAATAACAGCTGATTACTGCCATACCAACACACTACATTATTGCATATCGCAGCCAAAATTAAAGATAACAAGTAGGCATTTATTATATTTACAAAGCGATAAGAACGAGACACAATTATCTATTCAGTCTGCATAAACATCTTTGTTTATGCATTCTTGTCTGATGTAAATTTCCATTTCGCATTTAACGTTACTGCTCAGCTTCCATGTGAGTTGTAGCGTGATGTTAAATATTTAAGAGCCTTTTCTAAAAGTTAAGCTATCAAATATAAAAAATATAAATTAAATCAAAATCTTGGTTTTAAAGATTAGTGCGTTCAAACACACAAATAAAATATTTAGCTTCATTACATTTTGGGTATGCGTAGTGCGTCGTGTGGTAACAGGCTAGTAACATGCGGTAATCTTTGGACAAATAAGTGAGACAAGTAAACAAAATAAGAAGTAATCAATCATGTTGATCGTCTAGACTTTTCTGTGGATGACATAAGTTTGTTTCGTACAACCATAGATATGCGCGAGATCCTAGGTCTATATGCGTACAACAAACTGATTGTACAACGATTTTTTTAATGACATGCTTTGTATGTTGCCAAGTACCTTAATAAAACATTATTTTACCTGATAGACGTTTTTTTGTTTTAATGAATCTTGAATTCGAATTGTTTTTTTTTTATGAACATTTTGTTTTTTTTTTTATTGTAATGCTTTATGTTATACAAAATAACATCCTCTTTAGCAACATTTTTTAATGTCAAACTCCATAAGGTTACATTAAAAAAGTGTATATTGTCAAAAGCGCTAAGAGAATTTAATATGGTGATTTTCATATTTTTTTTAAATTTCTCATTTTTTCTTTCATCACCTTCTGAGAATAACAAACACAAGAATCTGTCAATCAAATATCGACCGTATTTATATAGTGTTAAAGATGCACAAAATTTTCAAAACCGACAGTTTCCCTTACAGAATGACGCCACGGAACACAGTAATACAATCACTATTATTTGGCGGAAGGTTAAGGGTGAGTTCGTTCACAATAACTTACTAAATACCACAATTAATTTGAATGCCTACAAAAAATATTCCGTAAACCCTTGTAGGTAATAGCTTGGTTTCCATAATCAATGGTTACAATGACGACTAACCATTCCTTATTAAACTGGGTTAAAAGATTCAGTTAGCGTTACCAAAGTATAACATGCGTCAAATCACGTACACCTCCTGAGCAGAATCTTCCCTTTGTTTTCAGAAATTGATTGTGAAATAATAATACAATTTGTGTAATATACTATTTTCAGCGTAGGTTTGGGTTGAACAATGGATGTGTCATGTAATATGGTGTGATCGAATTATTTATTACGTATTTATATATTAAATAAATAAATAAAATAAATATCTCACAAATTACACACGTCATCTTTTTTTTTTCTTTTTTTATTTTTTTTTTTTAAAAAAGCTTACTAGTAATTTGCAAATACAAATTACTAGTATTCTTGTTAACCCCCTCCAGCTAAGCTTAATTCGCTTGTGTTAGGAGGAAGTTCACGTCCGTGGTGTAATGGCCAGGATTCGAACCCACGACCTCTCGATCGTAAGACCGATGTCTTATCCATTGCGCCACGGCTGCTTAATGTCTACTCCCAAACTAAGCAGAGCTTGTATTATGGTTACTAGAATAACTGATACATATATACTTTTATTTTGTAAATACATACTTATGATACATATATTTAATTTTCCATTAATTCTCCATCTCCTCCTAGTTACTTAGCTCCTTATTTCCAATTTCTATGCTCCAATCACGAGCGTGATCTTCGCTCGTCAAATAATTTACTCCTTCTATGTCCATCTCACACTTCTGGGTTTCTAAATTCTTCCTTTTTCGTTCAATCTGTTCTTTTGTGGAATGCGCTCGCTCTCGAAATCTGGATGTCCACTAACCGTTTTACATTCAAAATAAAAGTTCGGAATCTCCTCCGTGATAAGTTGTCGGAATCGTCACATCATTAGGTTACCACGCTGTGTATGATTTTATATTTATCATCCAATATTTCTATTATATATTATGTATATATGTTATATGTATTTATATATGTATATATAATAGTTAAGTATGTTTATATAGTATTTGATTTATACTTTAGAAAGTATATTATCATTTTATATTATTTTATTTTATTTGTAAGTTTTGTTAGTTTTGTTTTTTTACTATCTTTACAAGTGCACCTACCATGTTAAAGCTCTGCACCACCCTTGGTTGACTGGTAGAGAATGCTTTTGGCATTAAGTCCGCCGTACAAATTGTGCATAAAGTTTTATATAAATAAATAAATAAATAAACACCCAGACTAAGACAAACTCCCATGTTTACGCACACAAAGATTTGTCTTAAGCGGGCATCGAACCCGCGACCATATTGTATAGTAGTTGCGTGATGATCTTTGGTTTTAAAGGATATCTATAGCAATAGAAAACATTAATGCCAACAAGCCCCATGGCACCAATATAGACAAAGAAGCAGGCTATACAGGAATATAAAACGACAAACAAATAAGTAAGGTATAGCAAAGGTATAGGCTAAAATTTAGGATTCTGCATCTATGCTGGTGCCGGAAAGGTTCTCAATTTAGATTTAGCTGAGGGGTGCAACACTACTGTTGCAATGTTTCCGAACGCATTTGGTTTGACACTTGTGATTAGATTGTCTGTGGTTCGCTCTCTCTGTTTTGGTGCTCAATGGCAAAGGTTTTGTGTGTTAACAATTTGTATGTATTAAGTAATAAATCCATACAATAACCGGTGTTTTAGTCATCACGCTTCCATCTTAACAACTACCACTGATTTGTAGTTGTTAACTTGACTAAGTGGCGCAAGGAGCGCTCCCTGCACTCCTAAATATTTGTAGTTTTTACAAAATCGGGCCTAAATTTATAAACCACAAACATTCAGAGAGGTTCTGATATATTAGGTATGTCTATAATATAAATATATAGGTATAATAATAGCAGCCCTGTATCTAATACCTGTCCCACTGCTGGGCTCGGGCCTCTTCTCATGATGAGAAGGGCTAGGCCATAGTCCACCACGCTGGCCAAGTGCGGATTGGTAGACTTCACACTCTCTCGTGCACTTTTAGGCACTCGCATGCATGCAGGTTTCCTCACGATGTTTTTCATCACCGTTAGTAAGTGATAATTTATATAATAAATACAGTTATGTCTATGCTTTAGCAAAACGAGAAAACCCGCACCAAAGGCAAGAAACTTAACTTCACGAAATTATCACAATATACCTATTGAGAAACAATTGCCAAACGCACTAAATACTAAGCCCTAAGATCAAAGGTATATGCCGAAAAACACTGTTCATGATTAACGGGAAATCTCCGTAAATGTGTTCCAGTCTTAGACTAGCAAAGAACTCCAAAAATTTCTTACAAACAAAAGTTATTATTCAATCTGAGAATATTTTGATGACAAAACTTATTTATAATGTAATAATGTAATAATAATGATAATAATTGTCTGTATATACTATAATTTTAATTGTGAATCTGATTTTATTGTAAGCTTCTGTAATATATATTTATGACCTATGTAATCAAAATTCACACGTCTACTTATGGCAAAATAGGTTGGCCAAAATATTTTTTTTTAAGACCATTATGTATGTACCCTATTTCTGTGGAATAAATGAATATGAATATGAATATGAAAGAAATTATGGGTGCATGAAAGGAGCCTCCCCGAGTGACGTACACAACAATTACCTACGTCCGGCGCACCCCGGGCAATTCGCGAGTTCTTAAAAGCGAATTGACTAATCCTTTCACCACGATGGCAAGTCAAAACCTTGACCTCCTTACTGACTGTCCAAAATGCCCTAACACCTGCACAAGAGAGGCGCTCATGAACGCCGAGGAGATCGCCATAACAGTGGCCACTTATTGGGCCAATAAAATTTGACTCAGCCATCGACACGACGAAGAAGAAGATCAGAATTAAAAAGGGAAGTTTCTGATTGACGTTGGTCTAGTACTGCGAAGTCTCGGCTTCGATGCCTGGGTCAGACTAAAGTGTTACAAATTTGGGATTTACCGTCAGAACTCTCAATAGCTGCATGGAGTTGGCAATAGGCTGCTATGACATAAGACCTAAACATAACAGGCAAAATGTGGGTGTTGTACGTCTCTGCCATGTACGAATAAATTAAACACATACCTAGAAGTGGTTCTACTACTTACGTTTTGGATCTTAATTAAAATTATGTTTTGTTTAAGTTAATTAGCTGTTTTTTTTTCTCCAATAATAAACATGAAATTTTTACCAAAATATTGATCACTAACTAGTAAAATAGGTACACCATAAAAGTAAACAAGAATAATTTACCTACACAAATAGATAGCTCCATAATTATATATTATAATTATGCAGCTATCTATTCTGTAATTATGGAGCTATATATCTATCTGCTACATTAAATAACTAAAATATTATTATGTACCTATCAAAACACAATTAAAATAAAGCAAATTGGCTCAACAGCTTTTGATTCTGAGAAAAGATCGACCATTTTATTATTTATATTATTTACAGGGTAATTTTCAAAATAGTTATACTCTTCATCGGGAAACATACTCGTAGCAATCAGCATACACTATTGAGAAGTATCTTATGTTCTATGATTTTTAAAAAGGCTTATTTATTTCCTGACGAAAAATAACACACATAACATAACATCTCGCCTATATTGTCCAGAAGGGTGTGGCAGAGGAGTACAATACCCACATTTCACCTGTTATGTTTGGGTCCCATGGAATAGCGATGAGCCTATTGCCATTCACCGGGCATAATTCCAGCTCCGTGCTGCTATTGTGAATTTCCTGACTAAAAGTTCATATATAACACTTTGCCCGACACGGGAACCGAACCCGAGATCTCACGGTCGAGAGGCGCGTACGCTTCAAGGGAGTCGAAAATTATTCATTTGGAATGCTCTAAAAATAATTATTACTCATGCGAGCATAATAATATATTTTTTCTGTGTGACAAAAAAATAATAATAAATAAATAATATTAAAAATAAATTTTCTGTTTGAATCTTCACACAATATTTTCTTAAATATTACATGAAATTACCATGAGAAAAGAATTGTCGAGAAAACGGCGATCTAAAATTAGTATTTTTTTTAAAGACTGATATTTAAAAAAAATATATATACAATTTTTTACATCAGTGTTTAAAAATTGGGTGTAACTATTTTCAAAATAACCCTGCATCATACCAAATGCGCAATGATGTAATGTCGCAGATAGCCAACGGAAACGACTGACATATTTTGTACCTGTGTCATTAACCACAAAAACAAAATATACAAGTTTTACCGGCCATTATTATACTTGAGATATGTGTTTTATAATACAATGTATAATATAATATAAGTACTGCTATTGTTAGTGTACATAAGGTACCTACATTTGAGGAAATAATATTATCTTTATATTATACCGAACGGAATACCTAATAATTACTTTGTAATATTATAATTTGAGGATTGTTTGTTTTTTTTTTATTTTACATTATATAGCAATTACACTATCCAATGGTCCCAATGACAAGGCCAAATACACACATTCACTCACTCAAGCACACCCAGTCTCAGAACAAATCTTTGCGAATCACACAAAGTATTGTCCCATGTGGGGATCGAACCCACAACACCAGTGCAGTGGAAAGTAGCGAGGCGACCGCTTAAACCACTACACCACACGTGCAGACAAAAAAAAAAAAAAAAAACTGCCTTGATGGTCAAGTCATTCAATTCGCGGGCTGGACAGTGTTATTAGTGTAGTTTCTGTCAGGAAATTCACAATAGCAGGACGGAGTTGGAATTGTGCCCGTTGGATGCCGATAGGCTCACCCCCTATCCCATATGGGTGTTCTAAACCCTTCTGGTTAATATATAGGCGCTATGTTATATTATGTTATATGTTAGTTACCTATATTAGTTTTACTTGTGTACTAAATATAAATATAATAATTATGACTATAGCGTTTTTTTTTTGTAATACTGAAAAAAACCAGATTATAACTTTGCTAATGAAACTTAGGGCGAGTTTGTAAGGTGCCGGATAGATCTTATACCAGCCATTAAATATAATCTGACCGAATTTAAAAGTAACATAAGTTCGACGACCGGATGGCGGAGTGAGTAGTGTACCTGCCTACGACGCCGAGGTTGTGGGTTCGATTCCCACTTAAGACAAATCTTTGTGTGCATGAACATGGGGGTTTATCTTAGTCTGGGTGTTTCTATGTATAATATGTATGTATTTACAAAAGAAAAGTATAATGTATTAGTATCAGTTATTCCAGTACCCATAGTACAAGCTCTGCTTAGTTTGGGACTAGATGGCGTTGTGTGTGAGTTTATATATTTATTTGTGAAATATTTACATTTGAAAAAGAACACAGCTGTAACTTTCGTGTATGTGTGTTATATACTTATACTGCCAATAAGGTTTATTTAACACCTATAAAATTGGGGCTTAATGTAATTAATCTTAATAGAAAATGCAAAATACAGTTAAAGGTAGAAAAGATAGAAATACACACGTGAAGTTATCAGTCTGCCTATAGTATTTTTTAGTTTATTGAAATATTTAAAATTCATTATTTTAAAATATTTAAACAGCTACTCATTGATATTATTAAAAACCGCAAGAGGCGAAGACATTTTTATTGAGAATACGGGTTACTCGCCCAGTTGATGAATCTACGTACTAGATTCGAAACTAGTCGGCATATCCCGGCTAAAATAATGTGACTAACTCGTATTCTCAATTACAAAGCTACTCATTGATTAAAAAAAATAAAATTTTCAAATTTACCCTGGTTAATCATGACCTAAAATTGTTAGTTGTTTACCTCTAACTATGATCATAGCGTACTGGTCACGTACCAGAGGTTCCTGACGCAAGATTGACGCAGAAACTGATCCATTTTCATTGTACCTGTGACAGACTTATTCATCATTTATTTCACTATTGTTAATTAAACAATTGATGGGTGGGGATTTCTATAATATAGTGGTAATAGTCTTATGCGTAATACTAATATGCGTAGTGTAATAAAATAATATGCGTTATGAAATATTTATGAAACAAATTTATTATTTTTAACAGGATTTTTTTTTTGCGATGAATTGAATATTAAAAAAAGAAAGAAAGAAACAAAATAAATGTATTCAGTTAAAAAAGAATTTGTCAAATCGGTCCAGGCGTCTTCGAGTAATCGGCGAACAAACATAAAAAAGAAAAAAAAATACAACCGAATTGAGAACCTCCTCCTTTTTTTGAAGTCGGTTAGAAACAAGCGGGACACAGATAAATAACAATATACGAAGAAAAAAGTTAACACAAGAATATTTAACATTATGCCCGCTGATAGCATTCATTGATTCAGCATTATGTCAGACTCAAGACTGACGCTGGTTTTCGATCACGCCTTAGTGATAACACGGATATCAACATAGGTACTTAATATAGGGGTGGTACGTACACAACGATTCCCTTCGTCCGGCGCACCCTGGGCAATTCGCGAGTTCTTCAAAGCGAATTGGCTAATCATTTCTCCACGAAGTCAAGTCAAAATAATATTTGACTCAGCCATCGACACGACGAAGAAGAAGAATATTAATATAACAATAAATAAACAAAAATAACACTACTAATTAACCTATCACACATACACACATCCACACACACAAACGTACACACGTAAGTAAATTAAGTAAATAGTGATTTGACTTCTTTTAAAAATGGTTTATGGTTTAAATCATTTATTCTCAAAAAGACAAAGCCACTTACATGAGAATATAATATAACATTAAGTAAATTAATTATTATGTACCGTCACCGAAAATAAAATTAAATCTAAACTTATAATTATACATAAATATACGTTTTAATTACACTTATATGTTTCTACTATATAATTAAACAGCTTAGAACGAAAGCTACCGAATGGCTTTGCATTACAAACAAAATACATACAAAATATACATTGCTTTCTAAATTACTATGACAGCCACCTTGACTTTACCTAATCTTACCCGTGACTATCTTCATTTTGATGGTGATCTATTAATTTTAAAGCTTAAGTTATTATTTATATTTCGTAAATACATTGATTCTTATAATTTTCACATGTGATATTGTATTATTATAAATCCTAAAAAACAGTCATTAATTTATTTTTGACTTTAAGGTTTGAACTTGCGACCTTATGATTCCATCCTATCGCTCTGCCATCTGAGCAATCCAAGCCACACTCCAAAGCCAAGAATCTTATGACTGTATGATACACGTCTTTCCGGATGTAATAAAATTCTCCAACCCAAATATTAATCAATAATTATTTATGCAGAATTTTGTTGATTTAGATTAGATAATAATCCTCGTCCATAAAGATTATTACAAAAAAGTACAATAATTTATCGCTGTTTTATTTTTAGCTTGGTCAAGGGATTGACCTTAAAAACAAAATAGCAAACAAACTTATCTCCAGGGGAATACCGTAATATCCTTTTAAAAAGAAAACAATTTCTCCAAAAAGGCTTTTATCTCTCTTTGTTTTCACAAATCAAAGACTTCAATGTATTTATAAAACGGGTATCGTCTTCATTACTGGCATATTATAGAATTTGTACTATCACAGCGTATTATTCTAAAGGATTAGGTAGAATTGTAATTACACCAATCAAAAATAATCCTAATTAGATTAGTTTCATCAAATAATTTCTTTTTCATTACCAACATGATTAAAAGAAAAAAAGAAACAACAAATCCAACGCAATAAACTACCGCAAATATCTATTTTTTTGTGTCCATCTTAAGGTTGCCTGGAAGAGATCGCGTCAAGCGATAAGGCCGCCCTTTGTACGTTATAGTTTTAAGTTCCTATTTCTTTGTATGTTTGTTACAAATTTGATGTGCAAATAAAGTTTTCTCTATCTCTATCTATCTATCTAACATTTTGTAAAATTAATTTAATCTACAAGATAGATAAATGACATGAAAATACCTTTATTCCTTAGATTTATTTGCTTTATTCCTTTAGCACTTAAATTCGTCATACAAAAATAATTCTACTCTAAATTCGCAGCGTATAAATTCACTTTCATCAATCATAACAATATCTTGAATGTGAAAGTGAATTTAAGTGGCAGTTCCGTAGACAGGGTCTTCTTGAGAATAACTGGCAAGAAACTCATTATGTAATTATTTTGCTGGTAAAATAATAATAATAATATTTTAATACTAATAATAATTTGGATTTTTACATTAGATAAAACGCCAGAAGCAATAACACTATTCATTGGTCCCAATAACAAGGCCAAATACTCACATTCATTCACACAAGCACACCCAGTCTCAGAACAAAAATTTGCGAATCACACAAAGATTTATCCCATGTGGGAATCGAACCCACAACACCAGTGCAATGGAGAGCGACGAAGTGACTGCTTAAACCACTACACCACTCGTGCAAACAATGAATTACACTTGATTTGTTGCTACGCCAGGGAACTCAAATGATAGTAAGAAATACAAATCTAGACCTTATTCACTACTATTCAGTTGGTACTCTCGAAAGATTAATTTTCGTATTGTTTTTCATATTTTTCAATTTAAACTTAAACAATAAAATACAATGCAAACTTTAAATGCAAATTTCTTACCATCTCTGTATTTTTAATCGCGATAAACAAAGCAAGCATTAGCATTGCTTAGCAAAACTTGCATAGCTTAAATCGACTGAAACAAAAAAAAATTGTATCTTACTTAAGATAGGATAGATATAGATGGATGAACGTGACGTCACGAAATGACGTAACATACAGTTGAGAAATTTAGGGTCTTGGCAAGAGGCGACCGTAGCTGGTTGGTGGTCTTTTTCAACTGTTTTTTACTTTAACCATAAGTTTTAAATTCATCATAAAACACCTAAAACATTTATCCGGATCTAACATGATATAACATCACGCCTATACTACCCAGAAGGGTGTGGCAGAGGTGTACAACAACCACACTTCACCTGTTATGTTTAGGTCCCATGGGATAGAGGGTGACACGGGGTACAATTCCAACTCTGCGCTGCTATTGTAAATTTCCTGACGGAGAGTTCACAAATAACACTTTGCCCACAGTTTTTAACACGCTTATATTAATTAGCTTGTATGTATGTATGTATGTATGTAACCGACTCCTTTGGACTCGATTTTGACCGATTTAAACGGACAGATTTCATTCAAATTTTGCACACCTGTCAAAGATCGATGACAATGCAATAATTCGATAAAAAAAATTAAAAATTAAAAGAAAAAAAAAATAATTTAAAAAATTAAAAAAAACGCTCTAATAAATAAACACAATAATACTAGTATTTTTTGTTCATTACCATTTTCAGCTTATATTAGGAATTATTTTTCACTTTTTATTTAGAAGTACTTTAAAAGCGTGTTTTTTAGTTTTTTTTATCCATACCCAAACACGGTAGGTGTTCATCGCCAGTCATGACCGACATTACAGAAATAAGTCATTACGTACCGTCAGCGCTCATCGACCTTTGTTACGACGTCATCAGTTTAGATTTTCGCCTATAGGAGTATATAAATATTTTTTTCCCACTGCGGGGCAAAGGCCTCCGCCAAACGCTTCCAGTCCTCTCTGTCTCCTGCAATTTCCCACCAGTTGTGGCTGTAGGCATCTAGGTCGTCCCACCAGCGCCTAGCCCGACGACGGTGTCCTTCTTGGAGCATCGATTGTGTGACAATCCGTGCCCACCTCACCGGATGCATACGTGAAACATGTCCCGCCCAGTCCCAGTTATATAAATATTACAACCTGCCAAATATTTTTATTGTTTTCAGAATAAGTATGAAATGGACAGAAAAATCTGTGGACAAACATAAAGGATGCATTTACCTTAACATACAAGCTGGATACGACATTGCGACAATTTTTAACAACAACGGAGGTTTATATTTTTTTTCTTTTTTAATGTTAGAGCACGCATAACCATTTACAGAATTGTTAGATTTTGATAGTTTTTTTTAGAGAGAGCATAACTTAAGTGTGAAGTATGGTTCTGATGATGGAATCCCAATGAATTTGAAAGCCATGTTCTCTCGAATACTATAGCGACTTGTGTTTTTCATATAATTTCTGAGTCTATCTAGATTTTTGCGTCCGGCAGCCATCATTTCATATTGCTGAGCTGATGATGGAAGGTACCGGTGGTATTGAATACTGACCATGTATAGATCTGTAGCTTCAATAAATGTCGCTATGTCGCCTCTATCCTATATAGCCTTCTCCTTTAAGAAGTCAGTTAAAAATGACCACGCACATGATCGATTACGTACCGAGGGCGCACATCGACCTGTGTGTAAAATTCAACCATTGTGTATGTGTGTCAATGGCCTTACAAATATGACTCTTGTGATTTCTAGGTAATTCATACATGACATCACGCATATGTTACCCACAAGGGTGTGGCAGAGGTGTGTAACACTCAGATTCTACCTGCTATGTTTAAATCCCGTGTGATAGTGGATATACCTATCGCCATCCATCGATCACAATTCAAATTACGTGCTGTTTTTGAGAATTTCCTTACGGAAAATCCCCAAAATAGCACATTTGGCCAACCCAGGCATCGAACCCGAGACCTCTAATCATTAAAACATTAAACATTAACGTGTGGTGTAGTGGTTTAAGCGGTCGCCTCGCCGCTCTCCACTGCACTGGTGTTGTGGGTTCGATCCCCACATGGGACAAATCTTTGTGTAATTCGCAAATATTTGTTCTGAAACTGGGTGTGCTTGTGTGAGTGAATGTGTGTATTTGGCCTTTTCATTTTGACCATTGAATAGTGTTATTGCTTCTGGCGTACTATCTAATGTAAAAAAAACCAAATCCAAATAAAACCTCCTCTTTGAAGTTAGTACTAAACTTACCACGCTTATGACCGACATTACAGAAATACGCTATTACTGCTACAGGCGCACGTCGACCTATGTGACGTCACTAGTGCGTGGATTCTCCTAAATTCTTGGAGTCAACGGCCTTACAATAATATATGACTCTTCTGATCTCTAGGTATTTAGGACTGACGGTTAGGTAAACAAATTACGGTGTGAAATGGTGAAATTTTCCGGCGTGAGTGTGAAGAGGAAATGTCGTGGGCAGCATTTTTGAGTAGTTCAGTTTTTCAATAGTATGTTTACATTTTTTATGATAATACATGCGATTTTTTAATGCCGTTTTAACAACTGTTTAATTTAGTATCATAATTATATAATACATTAATATACACACCTACAATAACTTATAATACGATATTTACAAAACTTTAAAGAGCATGTCAAAGTGCGACATCGTACATTATTTAATTTTTTGTTTGTTTGTACGCAATTATCTTAGAATCTATACACCGATCTTATTAAAAATTAGCTTGGAGATAGTTCAGGACCAAATAAATAATATAGGCTATTTTTATCGACGTATCGCGCGGGTGGCGCAGCTTACGGAAACTAGTATAAAATAAACAATAAGGGTCTACCCACATTTATCGATGCGGAACCGGCTAACGCCAGTCAAAAAAGTCTTTATGCCGACGGAATAAGGGTGTTACTAATACGTTTCGCATCGGCTCGGCCCGGCCGACGCGATGCGACACCGGACGACGGCGGAACGAGCCGTTTGTCGATTAGCTGATCGCATCCGTACGGCGCTGTCGAGTAGTGTGGTGATACGCACTCGGCTTAAGCCGATTCCGCGTCGATAACTGTGGGTAGACCCTAAGTCATCGTGATAAATTAAATTAACTTACAAAAATAGATTAAAATTGATCTAAGCTTTGGTCAAAAGATATTATTTTTGATTAGTATAATTTTTATTCATCATATTTTTTAGGTTTTTTTATTTGCTCTGTAATTATATTGTTTTTTGAAAGGTATTAGCGTCCCGTGTTTTAAAATAAAATATGTTTTGAATTCTAACTATCTCTCAAAGATCGTATTTTACATAATATTTTTTTGTGAAAAGAGATTGAAAACTAAAGAAACTCGTAATTTACGTTTAAAGCGTAGTGCACTGATTTTTTCGATGAAACTCATGAAGAAACCACTAATAAGAAGAGAGACAACAAGAAAAAAAAATATTTTTATTCATTTTTTCTGGCTTCTTAGCACGGCTTGCCACATGACAGTGACGTAGATATGTATAGAGTCAGAACTCTCTGGGTTATCCTCCCCTAGAGCTGTAGTCGCTCAATGGTTCTATATAATATGCCTCATAATATTTTCATACAATTTTGGAATGATTGTGAGACGGATATATATACCTCGGAAATGCCGTGGGACAACCCTGACTACATAGACTATCAACATAAAAACGTCAATTTCGTTTCTCTTTTGACGTTTCTATGTTGATAACTACGTCAGTCGAATTGAAATGTCCAGAGTGGCAACTCGTGCTACGGAGTCTGGTTCCCAAAAGAAATCGTAGAGGTATCAAGAATTCGTAGCACACCGTAGTGGTCTTCTATGCTACGTGCTACGATGCATGTTTGACCCTATATAGTACCTTAGAGTATTTACTTTAATTTTTTAAGTAGAGAAATTCAGTAAAAAAAAAATTAAAAAATTGTATCAGAGGCATAATAATATGGAAATCCTTGGTTTTGCGACCTTATATATTATTATGACAATAGGAATAATATATAAAATTATACAATCAGATAAAACTGCGTCGAAAATATTGTCTTTCACTTTTATCAACATTACGTAGCTACATATTGTATTTAGGTCGCTGTAGATTACTACTGATAAGCGAATTTCGAATAAAAAATCACGAAACTTTTGCACGCAGTTTGTTTTTATATTTTCTGACAATATTGCTAATTCAAAAGCATTGTCTATTATATTTTTTTTTTATGGTGAAAAGGCACGCGTTTGACCACGATCTCACCTGGTGGTAAGTGATGATGCGGTCTACGGTGGAGCACGCTTACCTATGGTAGACATCGCATTTAAGAATTAGGGGAATACGTTTTTTCTACATAATTGTTATCAATTTTTTTAAGCTTATGTCTAGTCATATAGATATATCACCGTCAATCAACAGGCTGTATTCCATGAACCTAGACTGTTGAAATTTTCACAGAATTATTATATTTTTATATTTTAAAATTAAACAAATATTTAAGAAGGGCTATAATATATAATGATATAAATAAATGGTACGGAACCCTTGGAGCGCGAGTCTAACTCGGTGGCATTCAACTCATAAAGGATCTGTGTATTTTAATAATGTTCAGAAGGTTGCAGGTTCGAAACCTGCCGGTCCCATATTTTCCAGTGTTTGTTAATATATTTTAATAATGTCAATATCACATCCATCCTGTATATATAATAAGATTATAATATAGATCATTAAATCAGATAAAAACCTAAATAAAACTTGGTAGTGAGATCTTCTACATCCTAAAACTATTATACAATGCAAAAAATTGCTGATAAAAGTGACCGAAAATATGTGTTTCGACTGTTATCGGTATTATATAAAATATAAATAAAGACATAATCTGGGTCACGGCAATATATTTGCTGATAAATATTATATACTTATCAAATGAATATTTTTATATAAGAGCAATACTGAAACGTATGATTTAATTATCAGTTATTAATAACGTGATATAATTGTACTTAACATTAAGGTTTTTAAATAATTTTATTGCGTACTTTTGTTTGTTTTCAGGTTCCTATGCAGTCCTAATTTATTTAACTAAATTGTTAATAACTAAAAATAAAAAAAACAATATTTCTACTAACCTAAAAATAAATGACTAAAAGCTAAATCTATGTACAAACCTAATCTAAAAGACCGCCTTTTTATAATAGATTAATAGAGATAGATAATTATTTATTGTATACAAAGAAACAGTACATAGTTAATACATGGTCCTATTTAAATATACACAATGGGCGGCCTTATCACTGTAAAGTAATCTCCCACGCAATCTTTGGATGGACAGGAATAAGTAAATAGACATACTGGTCAGTGGTGTATTGTAATAAATTATAAAAGTACTTACTTAAACTAAAATAAGGTGTACCTATACACACTTGTATACAAAACTTTAAATATTATACAGTTTTAATATGGATACATCAAACATATACATATACTTTAATAAATACATACAGACCGACATAAAATGTATATTAAATATTTTTAAATAAATATAAATATATATATATATATATATTATATGTCAGCCTTCTGAACACGGTCCCCACAACCGAGATCGATGCGGAGGAATACTATGACAACTTAATGTAAATATTTGCCTTTTTATTTTTACCTTTGTATATATTTTCAATTTATTTAATGTAACTTTATATTTCTTTAGTGTATTTTCAATAAATAATAAATAAAAAAAATAAATATAATATATGTAATATTTTAAAGCAAATTTTAGCTTTGCTATGCCTTTTTGTATTTTATATAATATTAAAGTTAAAAAAATAAGAATATTATATAATATATAATAAAGTTCTGCTTTTTATTTATATTCTTGTGTGAAATAATAAAAATATGTAAGCTCATAGACAAATGATTGTAAAAGAAAAAAGAGATGAGTGTAAAAAATCTCTATCAGTAAACCTATCCAACTATGGCCTGTATGTAATACACGAAACCCTCAAAATGAAATAAGAGTTTATTTATTCTCAGAAAACTAATATTCTAGAAATAATGTATTGTGATAACTGATAAATAAACACGGCCTCGATGGTCTAGTGGTTAGCGTATGCGTCTCTCACCGCGAGGTCTTGGGTTCGATTCCCGGGTCAGGCAAGGTGTTACTAAAAATAATAGCAGCCCTGTATCTAATACATGTCCCACTGCTGGGCTCGGTTCTCTTCTCATGATGAGAAGGGTTAGGCCGTAGTCCACCACGCTGGCCAAGTGCGGATTGGTAGACTTCACACGACCTCGAGCACTTTTTAGGCACTCTCAGGCATGCAGGTTTTCTTACGATGTTTTTCTTTACCGTTAGCGAGCGATAATTTGTAATTATGATAAAAACACACAAATCTTCGAAAAGACGAATCTTAACGATTTATTCACAGAGGTGTGTGCCGTGGGTTCAAACCCGAGTCCGTGACTTAGGAGTCCTACGGTCTACTATTCGGCTATCGCTGCTTATGAGGTGTTACTTTCCGCCATAAAATTCACAATAGCAGCACGGAGTTGGAATTATGCACGGCGGATGGCGATTGGCTCAGCCCGTATCCCATGGGACCCTAAACATAACAGGCGAAATGTGGGTGTTGTACATCTCTGCCACACCCTTCTGGATAATATAGGCTTGATGCTATGTTATGATAGATAAACATCTGAAAAATACGATTATACTAACGCACGTGACTGAAAATTTCCTAATGGAAAATCACATTCACAAGTGATGTAAACAACTAATACTCAGTATTTACCTTCTCTTCAAGGCATCGACGGTCGGAATAATACCCCAGATTCAGCAGTACACTAATTAGCAGTGAACCGATTTGCCGATTGCCCAATATAATTATCTAATTGACATTTTATATATATATATGTATATTTTAATTTCAAGCGAATTAAGCTTAGCTGGAGGGGGTTAACAAGAATACTAGTAATTTGTATTTGCAAATTGCTAGTAAGCTTTTTTAAAAAAAAAAAAAAAAAAATTTGAACATTATTTAGTTATTAAATTCTTAAATTCTTTGACATTTTTATTTATGTATGTAAGTATGTATGTAACCGACTCCTTTGGACTCGATTTTGACCCACTTTAAACGGACAGATTTCATTAAAATTTTGCACACCTGTCAAAGATCGATGACAATGCAATAATTCGATAAAAAAAAAAAAAAAAAAAATATTTTTAAATTCTATTATAAATAAACCAAACTAAAAAGTAGAAAATAGAGAAGTACTTTTAAAGCGTGTTTTTTAGTTTTTTTAAACTATTATTTATTTTATTACTTTTGCCTGTTTAACATTCTGTATGTTCAATAAGACTCCAAATAATGGTGTACACCACTGTGGTAGGACATAGCGCACTCCAATGTATTATCTTATAAGACCTTTATGTTACCTTTGATCCACGAATAAATGAATTTGAATTTGAACCGTCCACAGCCTGAGCGCCGTGTTTTCATACTAACGTAATATGGGTGTAACTTTAATATTGTTAGGATTTGATCAACATTTATAGACAAATCATATTTAAAACACTAAAACCCATGTTTGTTTCTGGCCATTTTGATCATTTATTGAGTAGCATACAAACTTTCCTTTTCCTTTCCTTTAAAAAAACGACGCCCGCACTAGGAGTAACTCCTGTGTCGTAGGGGTGTTCACAAACATACATTTCACACACACAAAGCACACCCAGAGTCAGAACAAATCTTTGCGAATCATACAAAGATGTGTACCGTGTGGGGATCGAACCCACAACACCAGCGTAGTTGAAAGAGGCGAGGCGACCGCTTTAACCACTACGCCAACCTTGCACTCAAACTAAAATTTATTTTAAATAATAATTAAAGTTAAACTAATATTTACTTTTGTATAGAAATAGCCAACTAATTGTTCCCACTTTACTACCTATCTACCAAAGTTGAATGGGCTCACCGCTCACCCACGGCCGAGTTGGTGTAGGTCTAATACGGGCGGGGCGATCTGTCAATTAATTATATTTCTGACAGACTTTTTTGTAGGACGTGTGCGTTAGTGCATTATTGCCTAACATCATATTTTTGCTGCTCGATAGTCTAGTGTTAAGCGCCTCTCACCGGTCTCAGGTTCGATTTCTGGGTCGTGCATTTATATCTTTTAGATGAACTTAATAATCCTTTAATTACTTTAAAATCTATTGGACATCAATGATATTGAAGTTATGAATATTCAGACTTTCATAATATTGAATTTGATTCTTATATAATCCCAACTAATGAATTACAACCTAATAATTTTCGGTATTATTTGTAATTTTTCAGGACATACACAATAGCAAACTGAGTTGAAATTGTGTCCACACCATAGGCTTACACCCTATCCTATGGGACCTAAACATAACAGGTGAAGTGTGGGTGTTGTACACCTCTGCCACACCCTTCTGGGTAATATAGGCGTGATGTTATGTTATGTTATTGATCTACAAGAAATCAGTCGCTGATTATCGGTCGTGGCGACGGTCCTTAAACCTTTTTTTAACTATCAAATCGCCGATCATACCCATTAGCACTAAAAAACACGCCCCCCAAGACGTAAAAAACCATCTTTAAAACGAAATCAACAGAATTATCACTTATCTTACAATAACATGACCTAATTTATTAAAAAAGACGCGCAATAATAACTGATAAGTCAATAATTTCTAGTCAAAACAAATTTAACCTATTTACTAGAATCTTCTTTAGACTACCTGGTATGTACTGTATGCGATGACTCACCGTGAAGGCACAAATTCGAGCCAGGTAGGAAATTTATATTATATTGTGATTTTTACGTCAGGATATTTTCAGTTTTAGAACGGTGCCTGGAATTGGGCCTGGTGGCGATAAACTCGCCTACTATCACATGGTAAATATTACAGGTCTTCTTCTTCGTCGTGTCGATGGCTGAGTAAAATTTTAATTTGACTAGCCATCGTGGTGAAAGGATTAGCCAATTCGTTTTGGAGAACTCGCGAATTGCCCAGGGTGCGCCGGACGCAGGGAATCGTTGTGTACGTCACTCGGGGAGGCTCCTTTCATGCACCATATTACAGGTGAAATGTGAGTTTCTCATTGCCACACCTTTCTGGGTAATATTGGTGTGATGTTATGTTGAAAATGCGGAAATCAGCATTCGTGCGCCGGCGCAGGCATACCGTTCGCTTATCATACTCAAGGAAATACGATGGTTTTGCTCTAGTTATCATTTTTGTTTAAAAAATAATGTTAATGAAAAATAGCTGACCTTTTTGAAGACATAATTTTGTTTTGGCGTCGGTGCCAAGTAAACAATAACTCTGTATAGATAATATCAATCTTTCTAACAACTATTTTCTGACTGAATATTAGTTATATTTCTGTGGAAAGTACCAATACTGGGCGACCGCGCACTAGCACAACTACGCCTCCCTTTATTGTGTGTACTGTAATTTGATATTGTAGAAAGGTTGTTATAGCTTTTACTTGGCACCGACTTCAGAATTATAAAATAATTATTTAATAATTTCTATTTAACTAAATCAAAAAACGTATTATTTTGTGCGAAGTAAATTTATTTTTTGCTTTTTAGTTTACCTACTTTTTGAAGTCGGTTTTGTTTCGTTAAAAAATATTTTTTTAGGTAAAAAAACAACTACAGCCTATGAAAAAAAAATTTTTTATGAAGATAATGTTAAATCCGTATGCCTCTCACCTTCTCGGGTCTCGGGTTCGATTCTCGGGTTAGGCAAAGTGTTATTTGTGAACTCTCCGTCAGAATATTCACAATAGCAGTACGGAGTTGAAATGTGGGTGTTGTACACCTCTGCCTCACCCTTCTGAGTAATATAGGCGTGATGTTATGTTATGAATTGAATGTCAATTACATTTTGCCCAATATTAAATCATTGCAGACATTTAAATTGTTATTACATTTGTTTATTTGTGTCCTCGATATGTTGACGGAAAGGATGCCAATAAAAAAAACACGTGTTTTATTTTATTATAAAAAAAATACTACTAGTATTTTTTGTTCTTTACCATTTTCAGCTTATATTAGGAATTATTTTCACTTTTTAGTTAGAAGTACTTTAAAAGCGTGTTTTTTAGTTTTTTTAAACTATTATTTATTTTCTACTTTTTAGTTTGGTTTATTTATAAAAGCGTTTTTTTTAATATTTTTTTATTTTTTTTATCGAATTATTGCATTGTCATCGATCTTTGACAGGTGTGCAAAATTTTAATGAAATCTGTCCGTTTAAAGTGGGTCAAAATCGAGTCCAAAGGAGTCGGCTACATACATACAGGTGAAGCTAATATAAGCGTGTTAAAAACCCAAACATCATAAAGTAAAATTGATTACTAGTTGAAAGCTATATAACTGATTAGTTCTATGTCAAGTAATCTACAGCCCTCTTAGCACAGTTTGCCGGAAATCTTGTCACAAACGTCAAATTCTTTTGTCTTTTGACGTTTCTATGTTGATAACTTCGTCATTGACGAATTATTTGTCAAAAGGAGTGAGCTTTTACCAGCCACGGCACGGTACGCTAATCACTACACAATCGAAGCAGTTGGATTCATATTGTATTATATCGGGTTATTTTTAAATATTTTAACTTCTTTTGGGGTGACACCAATTTAAACAACTTTTAAAATACTCAATACATTATTATTATTATTGGGACGAGGCCTGTATAACCCATACGGGATAGGTGTCTGTTTAGCTTAACGGCTAGAAACACCATACTAAAAATAAATATAACAAATACGACGACCGGATGGCGGAGTGGGTTCGATTCCCACTTTAGACAAATCTTTGTGTGCATGAACATGGGGGTTTGTCTTAGTCTGGGTGTTTCTATGTATAATAAGTGTGTATTTACAAAAAAAAAGTATATATGTATTAGTATCAGTTATTTTAGTACCCATAGTACAAGCTCTGCTTAGTTTGGGACTAGATGGCGTTGTGTGTGAGTTGTGAAATATTTATTATTATTTATTAAAAAAAGTATTTATGCCGACGGAATAAGGGTATTACTAATACGTTTCGCATCGGCTCGGCCCGGCCGACGCGATGCGACACCGGACGACGGCGGAACGAGCCGTTTGTCGATTAGCTGATCGCATCCGTACGGCGCTGTCGAGTAGTGTGGTATACGCACTCGACAGCGCCGTACGGATATTTATTTATATTTATTTATTTAATTAGTAAGCTAAGCTCGTTTCTTTTTTAAACGACGTCCGCACTAGGAATTAGTACTGGGTCGTAGGGGAGTTCACAAACATACATTTCACACATACAGAGTCCGTGCGAACGGCAAGCAATTATTTGGCAAACCGACAGACCTGTATATCGACGGGTCCTACGAAAACTAATGCAAGTGTGTGTGTGTGTTATGTATGTTTTTGAACACCCTCGCGACACAAGCGATATAGCAAAGGCAGGCGTTTTTATAAAAAAAGAAAAGATATTAGTGGCAATTTTACCGGCCAGGGTTTAACGCTGAAGCCGGTTTTTGATCTCATTGTTGCGTTCTTCTTCTTCTTCATCGTGTCGGCTGAGTCAGTTTTATTTTGACTTGCCATCTTGGTGAAAGGATTAGCCAACTCGCTTAGGAGAACTCGCGAATTGCCCAGGGTGCGCCGGACCTAGGGAATCGTTATGTAGGTCACTCGGGGAGGCTTCTTACATGCACCCCATTTATTGTTGCGTTAAAACATATATAAGGGATCATTGGCCCTAAAGCGGTCCTTCTGAAAAGCGTGTTCCTGCACTTTCGGCGTAATTACCGACATACTTGTTTGGGTATAGGAGGGATCATTTGGGATCATTTGCTAAATGTGGTGCATTCAATTAATGAAAACTACCTTACAGATAAAAAAAAAAAAAAAAAAAACGTCGCTGAGATTGTTTCTGTATTTTCTCTAAAATTATAACTCTGGTGTTTATAATTGGATTTGTATGAATTTAATTTTATTTCATACTATGTAATATATCATATATATCAACCTGTGAGCCTGTCCAAAGTTTAGCCCACGACCCAAGAGCTAAACTAACCCGGCACTATACAGAGGATATCCCGGACATCAGCTTATACGAGATTGGAGTGGCCCTGCGGCAGCTTAAGAACAACAAGGCCCCTGGGGATGACGGAATCACGTCGGAGCTTCTGAAAGCGGGTGGTAAACCGATACTCAAGGTCCTTCAGAAGCTCTTTAATTCCGTTATCCTTAATGGAACTACGCCTGAAGCATGGAGCAGAGGCGAGGTGGTACTCTTCTTCAAAAAGGGTGATAAAACCCTGTTGAAGAACTATAGGCCCATCTCGCTTCTGAGCCATGTTTATAAACTGTTCTCAAGGGTCATCACAAATCGTCTCGCCCGTAAGCTTGACGACTTCCAGCCTCCCGAACAAGCTGGTTTCCGCAAAGGCTTTAGCACGATAGACCACATACACACTCTTCGCCAGATTATACAAAAGTCAGAAGAGTATAATCGGCCGCTGTGTATTGGGTACGTGGACTATGAAAAAGCCTTCGATTCAATCGAGACCTGGGCGGTGCTTCGGTCTGTTCAGCGCTGCCGCATAGACTATAGGTACATCGAGGTGATGAAATGTTTGTACAACAAGGCCACCATGTCTGTCCGACTTCATGACCAGTGTTCGAAACCAATCCATCTGCAGCGAGGAGTACGACAGGGAGATGTCATATCTCCGAAACTGTTTACTACTGCGATGGAGGACGTCTTCAAGCTTCTGGAGTGGGGAGGATATGGCATTAACATCAATGGCGAACACATTACTCACCTCCGGTTTGCCGATGATATTGTGGTCATGGCAGAATCGCTGGAAGATCTTGGCGCTATGCTCCGGGACCTCAGTAAAGCTTCCAAACAAGTGGGTCTACAAATGAACATGGACAAGACCAAGGTTATGCATAACCTCCATGTGTCACCAGTACCGGTCACTGTTGGGAACGCGACTCTCGAAGTTGTAGACGAATATGTCTACCTAGGACAAGCGGTTCGGTTGGGTAGGTCCAGTTTCGAGAGAGAGGTCAACCGAAGAATCCAATTGGGATGGGCGGCATTCGGGAAGCTCCGAGACATCTTCTCGTCAAAAATCTCGCAAAAAATGAAGACGAGGGTCTTCAACCAGTGCGTATTGCCAGTGATCACATACGGATCCGAGACGTGGTCGCTCACAGATGGCCTCGTAAAAAAGCTTAAAGTCGCACAGCGAGCTATGGAACGAGCTATGTTAGGTATCTCTCTGCGTGATAGGATTCGGAACGAAGAAATCCGCAGAAGAACCCGGGTCACTGACATAGCTAAGACCATAAGCAAGCGGAAGTGGCAATGGGCAGGCCATATCGCTCGAAGAACCGACAACCGATGGGGAAGAAAGGTTCTCGAGTGGCGACCGCGAACTGGAAGACGCAGTGTGGGCCGGCCTCCTACCAGATGGACCGACGACCTGGTCAAGACAGCAGGGATTAAGTGGATGCGTGTGGCCCAAGACCGTCAGGTGTGGAAAAGTTTGGAGGAGGCCTTTGCTCAACATTGGGCGTCTTTATAGGCTGCGAAAAAAAAAAAAAAAAAAAAAAAAAAAAAAATGTAATATATATAATTATTCCAAAAGGAAACCTAGCATGTTTATAATATCTTAAAATATCGTAATTATAATAAATTACAACTTTTAATCTCTTTAAAAAGGGTACACGATAGCAAATTACCCCCTATCGTTGTGCCACTCACCCTATCTTTATAGATACCTGTGGTAAAACCTCTTCCACCTAATGACACACGCTAATACAATAAACTCACAATTGACTACATTCCACGACAATTACAAATCATCTAACAATATTCTCCGAACATAATACTAGTTGAAACAAAACGTATAATAAACAACAAACAAATGTAGTTGTTTATCCCATTGTCTATTCTCTATGACCTGACATTGTTGCATTTGTTTACAGTCCTCCTGATTGTGTAGTAGGGTCTTATACAAGCCCTATTACAGCTACAATGCGATAGTATTATGTTTTGTAGTACAGGAGTCGTAGTAAGTATTTTTGTAACTCATATCAATACAAATAAATAAAATTGAAGTGTCTGTTTTTAATGTCAAAATAACAATGTTTTTTTTAGTTGATATAGTTATTTAAACGATACCTATGCTAATACAATAATTTTTGTCTGTCTGTCTGTTTGTATCGGCTAATCTCCTTAACGGCTGGACCGATTTTAATATATTAATAATTTACATGCAGATAGCTAGAATATAAGGCGCGTAACATAGGCTACTTTTTATTGATGTGTCTACCACGCAGACGAAACCGTGGGACAGAGTTAGTTTGTTTATTTGATAGCGCTAATCTCGAGAACTACTGGTCAAATTTTGATAATTCTCTTTGTGTTAGATAGTCTAACTCTCAATAAAGGTTTTTAAATATTTGAAATTACGTTTAGCTTCACGGGAGCGGAGCAGTAAGGTTAAACACACAGGCTAAAAAGTTAGATTTTGAATATTTGTGTCTAAAGTTGAATCAGTGAGACGGGTGCTCAGTCTGGATTTTTTCTCAAAATTTTCTAATGTTGTATCAATTTTAAAACATTAAAGAATGTAATTTTATTCATGTATAAGTTTATAGCCACACATATTAATTATTGTATTCAATTGTTTATCAGCGAAGACCTATAATTAGCTATATGTTACATATTATTAAGTATCATAAAATGTTATAACCTGCTGTTGGTCTTCCAATAAAATAAAATAAAAATAAAATAAAATAAAAATAAACGCTGGTTAAAGCGTGGCAGCAACTACTACTTCTTAATGCAAAGAATGGCACGCGGTTGAAGTCGCGGGCAGAAGCTAGTTGTGATTTAAAATTGGAACATTTTATATGATAAACTGTTGACATTTTTGACAAAATCTTCTTCTTCTTTCGTGTCGATGGCTGCAGTCATATTTTATGAGCCCAGTGCGTAGCCACGCGGATAGCGCTTTCATCGGCATTCATGAGCGCCTCCTTTGTGCAGGTGGTGGAGCAAGTGGGACAGGTCATGAGGTGGGCCATAGTCTGTACAGCACCACACTCGCAATACAGGTCAGATTCGTCAAGAAAACCCCACCTTACCAGGTTCTGTCTGCTTCGACCGACTTGAGTTCGGGGTCTATTAAGTGACTTCCAAATCGATCTTGGCAATTCGTGGCCAGGTGGGAGGCTCTCCTTGATTGGAACAAAGGGTTGATATCGCGCTTGTGGGGCATCACAAGTTAGTGGTTCAACGCACCGGATGAAGTTTTTACGGCTTTTTAGCCGTTGAAGCTCTGTGGTGTTACTGTGCATTGGGTGTCTCATCGTTTCTACTAAAACATGACAATCTACTTTTAATACACTGAGTCACAAATAAAACAATTATCGTATTATAATGAAACTAATTAATTACAAACGCAAAAGTTACCACCATGTCCCTATGATTCACAGTTCCAATATCTGCCATTAAACAAAATTACTAGGATAATTATAAATATCCTGTAGTGATAATATTGGCTTTTCCCCGCGGCTCTAGTTGTTTTTTTTTTTTGGTGCTAAATTTCATCCTGAGAATGTAAATTTAAGATAATTTGTACTTATGTTACAAATTCGATTTAATAAATTAAGTTAAAATTATAATTAAAGTTAAGAATTAAATGACAATAGACAATTTTTTTTCATACTAAGAAACAGTTGAAAAAGATATGGGACCGGCGGCAGGATTTGAACCTGCGACCTTACTGTACTGCACACCGGGCAGCCGCTTTGACGTATCATACAGTTGAGAAATTTAAGGATACGGTAAGAGGCGACCGTAGCTGGATGGCTAAAGCGGCTGCCCGGTAAGCAGTAAGGTCGCAGGTTCAAATCCTGCCGGTCCCATATCTTTTTCAACTGTTTCTTAGTATAATTTGCTAAGCATAGCTAAATGCTATAAAAATAATCAATTAGAATTTTTTTAACCAGAGAAATAAAGCAGATATCAAAAGTGATAGGCTCACCCCCTATCCCACGGGACCTAAACATAACAGGTAAAGTGTGAGTGTCGTACACCTCTGCAAAATCCTTTTGGGTAATATAGGCGTGATGTTATGTTATGTGATATCAAAAGTTTCTAGAAGATACCAGAAGTTTTAAATAATGGAGACTTTACCACCATAATTTGAAACTTCTAGAATCTTCAGTACCTAATATTGTGTATGTAAATATTATTTAGTAGGCAATAACAACTACATCCGTTGGAAAATAATTCAACATTATATTTCTCTATTCCTATAAAAATATCGTTCATCTATTAGACCGCACGCCATGACGTCACAATGTCATGGAATCACTTAAAAATGGCGTCAAAACGTGCACATTACATAACCAGATTCAAAAACAGGTTTTTTATTATATAACATTAAGAATAGATGGACAAACACGTGTGTTTAATGGCTTGTCCATTAGATAATTCATTCACTCACGTTTTACCTTTTAGTTTTTAATTATGTCTTTCGAAGCATAAACATGACGCCATATTATCAGTCATAGATAAGATCGGGACTTTTTTTGATTAGGTTCCATTTTTGAAATAATACTGGCAACTGCCAGTCATCAGGAAGAGATGAACTCTTTTAATAGATAGTAAGCATTTATTAACAGGCTCAGTGGGAAATAAACTCGGAGTTTAATATCTAGTCTTTTTTTTTTGTTTTTTTTTAATTCTTCTATGGTGGTTACGGCCCGCCTGATGGCAAGCAATCACAACTTCGAGACCAACCTTTGGAGAGTTGCAACACCAGGGGTATCAGTCGTACGTTGCTGACTCTTCAGACCCCTGTTAGCACTCTTTTAAAAGATGCTTGAGTTTCTTAGACATACCTTATTAGCAGCATGTATTTATTATAAAATAAGTATGACAATGTGCTATTCTTAAAAATAACGTATATAAATTTTATGTCGCATCGTCGTCGGTCAACTGGTAGATTGAGAGGTCTAAAGATTTGTCTAGAAAGCCGATAAAAGTTATTGATATAATATGTGAAACAGTATGAAATACAGAAGATGTACCCAGTAAGTTTCTTTGTCAAGTAAAATTACAGATGGTCATACGATACTTAACTAAATGAACTCTCTCAAAACATTGTAATAGTCATCAATTCAAATAAATAAAATTGAAATGTCTGTTTTTAATATCAAAATAACAATGTTTTTTTCAGTTGATATAGTCATTTGCACGATACCTGTGCTTAAAATTCACTTTTTTTTTATTTTGTCTGTCTGTTTGTAGCGGCTAATCTTCTAAACGACAAAAACGATTTAGCTAAAATTTATTTGCAGGTAAATGTATACAAGGCACGTAACATAGGTTACTTTTATTGATGTACCTACCACGCAGACGAAACCGCGGCAGAAAGTTAATGTGTTTGTTTGTTAGCGCTAATCTTGGCAACCAATGATCGGATTTTAATAATTATTTTTGTGTTTGATAGTTTAATTATCCATTAGGATTTTTTGATATTTGACATTACGCTGAACTCCATGGAAGCGGGGCAGTAACGTTGAACGCTGGTCAAAGCGCTGGAGCAGCTTCTACTTATTATAACGAACGCCACGCGGACGAAGTCGCGGGTAATAGCTAGTTCTGAATATAAAGACTTAGATATTTTGAACAACAGTATACCGGCGCCAGTTAACCAGCGTCGCATTTTTAGTTGCGGTCACTTCTTGGAAAACAATATCCTTGTATAATAAACAACTTTGTTGTAGTGTATATAGGTAAAGCTATGTGATATATAGACTTTTTAGATTTCCGTAGGAGCTAGATGGAACCCCTTTAGCTTTAGCAGTCCGTCTGTCCGTCGGTCCGAGGCATAGCGTCGAAACCGTTAGTGCTAAAAAGCTGAAATTTGGCATGAATATAAGAGCATTTTCATTCTAAATTGTAATAATATATGTATGTTTATGTATTTATCTTTTATGTACCTATATTGTATTAAATATATATGTATGATATTCCATTTAATAGTATGTACCTTCTATGTAGGTCTGTATTATTGTATACATATGAGTATACACTCAGTTTAGAATGGGCATGTATGTAGTCATAGGTAGTTTCTTCTTGTTTAATCACTTCAGCGATAGCCGAGTGGGAGACCGTAGGACTGCAAAGTCAAAGGTCTCGGGTTCGAACCCACGGCACACACCTCTATCAATAAATCGTTAAGATTCGTCTTTTCGAAGATAAGTGTGTATTTATCATATAAAATATCGCTTGCAAACGGTGAGCGAAAACATCGTGAGGAAACCTACAAGCCTGAGAGTGCCTAAAAAGTGCTCGAGGGTGTGTGAAGTCTACCAATCCGCACTTGGCCAGCGTGGTGGACTATGGCCTAACCCTTCTCATCATGAGAAGAGGCCCCAGCCCAGCAGTGGGACATGTATTAGATACAGGGCTGCTATTATTAATTATCACTTTATTGTACATTTCCATTTACCCTCCAAAAGTATCTCTTTCCCCTAGCACTTAAAGGTTTTCAGGAAGAAAACCCATTTAGCGGTTAAGCTCGCCTTTGTAAATAAATTTTAAATTGTACCTAATATTATTGTATTGTATTTCATTGTACAATAAAGAATTAATAAATAGGAAATAAGAATAAATATTTGATTTATTTATACATTTTATTATACACCTTGAGTTTACAATTAGAACTTATATCTAGTGATTACAGTACAATGGGCGGCCTTATCATTAATAGAGATTTCTGCCAGGCAACCATAGGATGGAAATAAATTTAGTAGAATTTGGCGTAGTTGTATGCGTACTAAAAAAAATAAAATATAAAAAAATCGTATATGAAAGAATATAATAGTAGAATAAGTGAAGAACTATGCTTAGAAAGTGGTCAATTAAAATCTTGACTTATTTTTTTCGGGATCCTTCCCGCCCTTTTACAGCTAAAATACTAGCTCCAAAAGGAATTTATCTATCAATCTAGGAAACGAAATGTCAAGAATAGCATGTCGTTCTAAGGGCTGAGTTGAATTCGTAAACCAAAAAGGATTGTAATTATTAAATGATAAACTATTAAATAAGGATAAAATAAACATTTTACCTACAAAAAGATGGTTGTGTTTTCGTTGATATTGCAAAAGACTAAATACTTTCCTACCCAAAAAGACTTATACCACAAGCTCGCTCTCAAAATAATATTTTCAATTAAATTAATTTAGCGTATTAAAACTTTTGGCGTCTAATGTTATACTTATGTAATTTCATAATATTTGATTTTACATAATTAAAAGTTAGCCACTATATATTTTTTTACCCATTTCGCTTGATTTAGTTAACGCTCATGTGAAAGTGAGCGCGCCTAACGCCATCTAGTGGCCACAATGTAAAAACTTGAGCGGCTACTGAGAATTTGCCAACGGAATTTCTCCTTTGCTTGTTCCGAAGTCAAAATCAGCTTTTTAATTTTATTCTTTTGAGATATAAATGCCTCTTTGGTGGCTAGCGTATAGCATATCCCACCTCAAAGTCTCGGGTTCGATGCCCGGGACCGGCAAAAGTGTAATTTGGGATTATTTCGTCGGGAAATTGGAGAAAATCCTCATTAGCAACACAGTTGCGCTCGGTGGAATAAAATATGGCTAATCACCATTATAAGTTACTTAACCAACATTTCAAAGGTAATAGATTATTTTCCCACAGGGTTCAATTGCTAAAAAAATATCTTCTACTCTATGGACTATAAATCATCATCGAATCATATGCAAACAAAATAAAAATACTTTGGGCAAAAAATAACATGAATAATTCAATTATATTGAATAACAGATGGTAAATTTATTCTTACGTCCTTGACATTGATTTTACCAGTTATTCATTTATGCATCTAACTCTGCAACGCAAATTATATATTATTATATTAAAGGTATATATTTTTTTTTAGAATAAAGCATTGAAAATATTATTATTTTTTATTCTTTAAGTCGGCGGTAAGAAATGTTGACCACCTCCTTACAACCTATAAAACCATATTTTAAGTGATTAAAAAAAATAAAACCTGTTTTTCATCTAACTATTTAATTCAGCTTAAAGCAACATTTAAACAATAATTATAATTAACAGAAAAACAATTTGTAAATAAAATATGTTTTCACAATTTTAATTTGATACGATAAAACCCAGCTCAAATTCCGTAAACATGTAACCTATTTTTAGAATTACTGACTTTAATAATGAAATGCGATAAATAGGCTGATATTGCACAGAAATCTTTAAACATAAATAATTGCATATCATTATTTTATACAGTCAAATAACTGCAAACCTTTATACTATTACGACGACCGGATGGCGGAGTGGGTAGTGTACCTGCCTGCGACGTCGAGGTCGTGGTTTCGATTCCAACTTAAGACAAATCTTTGTGTGCATGAACATGGGGGTTTGTCTTAGTCTGGGTGTTACTTATAATAAGTATGTATTTACAAAAGAAAAGTATATATGTATTAGTAACAGTTATTCTAGTACCCATAGTACAAGCTCTGCTTAGTTTGGGACTAGATGGCGTTGTGTGTATGTTGTGAAATATTTATTTATATTTATTTATTTATTAAAACTAGCATTATATCAGTAATTTTTGAACAATACATACAGAAAGAGCAATATTACACACACATTTTACCTGCTATTAGTAGGATTCATGTACCAACTAACAGGCATAATTATGTTTTGAACTCTGTAACTAAGAATTTATAAATTAAACACTGTTATCCAACCTGGCAATCGAATCTTTAACAATGAGGCAATCCAAACAAAAAGTAAAACCCTAAAATAAAAATATGACGTACATACAAACGAATTTTTCGCAATAAAATTTGATCAATGACGTCACAGTTCAACTCTTCCCCGGTTTCCACTTACCAAACTCCGTAATAGCTATGACGTACTAAAAATTACAATAAATTCTTGCAACAATATACATAATTAATTATTTACATTTGTTTTACACATAGATATTAATACTGTAGGTGAATAAGGTAAAATCATAAAACAATTCAGTGTAAAATATAGTGTTTAATTAAAAACCTATGACATAATTAAGCGAGGTCAAGTATCCTTCGATGAGGTCAGAATAGAGATGGGTAACCGTTACTTCTTCGTCTAAACGTTCTCTTTGACCTTTGATCTTCGAACGTAGTATGGATATAACGGCATACAATAGTCAGCGAGCAATATTAAGGTCAAACTCGGCTTGCGGTCAATGTTTGGATGGGTAACCGCTTACAATTAAATTGTACAGTCATTCTGTTCAAACAATTTAAAAACAGTGTAAAAAGGATAAATAAATTATTCAAAAAACTTAAATATCACTTGGCTCAAGTAATGTCGACTTGACAAATGACGTGAAAAATCACAAGTTAATGATCTCGCCGTTTTTTTTTTAACTACTGTCTATGTAATCGATTAGTTAGCTATAGCAAACAAAGAATGAGCTAAAAATAAAACAAAAAGCACGAACGATGTCATTATACGACATGATAAACATATTATCATGTTTACGTGCTCAGAGCATAACGAAAATAATATCGAAAACAACAACAGGTACTTCCACAAAGATATCGAACTATTAAAAACTACACTACACTAAACAATTCAAACTTTTTGCAACAATTCTAATTTCAAAAAAGTTGTCTATGATAAAATTAAAAACAAATATTGTGCATGACAGGTGCATGGTCTAACAATAAACCAAAAGAAAATTACGAAAAACTTGCTGTAAACTAACCCAATTTAAATTTACTCAACTTGTTATACCGTAAAAGTACTTAACTGCCTAGACGAGATTACGCCACATTGTTACCCAAATCTAAACCTAAGCGGTTATAAATCTGTAAAATTATTTCTTGGAAAACGCAAATTCTACAAACACATGACTCAATCGCGAATTAGCTAAAAAATCGGACACTACACTGAGTCAATACCGGCTAAAGTGATTACACGGACACAGTCAGGGTAAGTTACGTAAAATGAGCACACAAACAAGCGTCACGCACACTAGTTAAAACTGACTCACACAGCCATATTGTGTCAGTGTGTGCGCGCCTGCAGGCTGGGAGTCGGACGACCCCACTACAAATTTTAGTCGCACTCTTGGCTTCAGCGAGTAAAGACCTGTCCAAAGCGATCGGAGTAACACAGCGCCATACGCACTGGATATTTCGTCATACCAACATTGTGATAGTGACAAAAATTAAGGACGTGTAAAGTGGGAGTGAAACATTTGTATTTATTAACTGTTTTGGAAACCAATTGTGAACGATTGAACGTTGTGAATTCCTGTTTTGTGTATTATGACATTGTACCCACAATTTGGATAATTCCGGATAAGGAGTACGCAAACACCGCAACAATTTTTGTAAGTATCTTTTATTTATTTTTCAACTGTTATTTGCAGAATAAGGTGTCGCAAATCGTTAAAAAAAGGTCTTGTTTTAAAAAAAATCAGATCATTAAGTTGAACTTGGAAAAAATATGTAAGTTTTCATAAAATACCCTCAACTTCCCAAAAATAAATAAAATTGTAGTTACCGCGTAAACAGTAAAAAAAATACGAAATAAGAATCCAACCTTCACAAATTTTTAATAGAATTAAGAAAATTAATTTAAATTAAATTAAAATGATAATTTAAACGAACACCGTTTGATGGCCTGAAAATATAAGCAACATTAAACTCGTAAATCTATGCGCATTTTATTTCGAGCTATTTTTAAAACATTTTAAAAAAGAAATTTCAAATTTTGAAATTCAAATTCCGAAAAATTTTGCTAATCGATTTGAGTGCATGAAAATTTAAACGTCTGATGTAGAAAGAAATGATTTCCTCGTGCGAGTCAATGACTTCTCGTTGAATTTTGTTTACTCATGTTTGAGAGATCCGTGCCAAAAATCGTGCTATGTTAATCATTTTATTTGTTCAGTTCTTACGTTTCTTGAGTTCTCAATGACGGCGCTTCGCCTTGTTTTCAATCTTTTGTTTGCGTTTCTGCTTCCTCGGTAATGTTTTCGTCACTCTTAGCACGTACACAACTCTTTTACATTTGTTTACTTCACCTATCCTGTGTTATGTATATGTACGATGTATTTTAAATAAATTCGACGTATCTGATAAGTTGACGTAAATTATTGAGTCATCGCTGGCAGCATTTGTGATAAAAATGATGCATTGTATTTAAATTTAGAATTTAATTATTTAGTCATATCCTTTTTTGTTTTCATTCTTAAAAAATAGTCGAAATTAAAAAGAAGAAAATAATATCGAAAAATTTGGGGTTTTGCTTTTATATCCGAAAAAAAGGTAGACATATCTTAAAAATTTGGGCTAGGAAATTTAGCAATATCTGAAATGCAGTAGTGGTTTTAATTGTGGGATTGCGCTGGTAGTTTCGTAAGCTGCTGGCACTGTTGACGTAAGCCATTGTAGTCGCTTACACAACTGGTTCAAGGTTCCGATCCGGCGTGCATTCGCCGCGGATCTACGGAAACTAGACTTCTTGTAACATCGCGGTTGCATATTGGTTGGTAATATATTATTTTTTTGTAGTTTGAAAAAAAATATAAAGATTACCTCTGCGTTATTTTTTGTCTTTTAATATCTGTATTGCCATATTTACTAAGTGATCAAAGCTAAGAATATTATTAAAGGTAAATTATTTGTTTGCATAAATAAAGATATCTCAGATAGAAAAATGATTGTAAAATTTGGAAGCTGAACTTGTAATTTTAAAACACGATTAAGAAATCTTATTTTTTTTCATTTAAATAATTATAAAATAATCTCGTTTATTTGCCAACTAAATTAAAATCTTTATTGAAAACTAATTCAAATGTTTTTATTTTTTTGTCAAAATTAAAACAAAACTCCTTTGTCTTCTTCGGTATTCCAAATTAAAATTTTGGTTCCTTCAATTTTCAACCAAAATCATAATTCGAACGCCAGACTGCGAAACAATTCCAAAATCCAATATTCATAGGCGTGTTGTTGCGGCTTGCGACCACCTGTTCTAGAACATCCAGACATGCAGTAGTCTGAGCGCAATCGATCCGCACAAAGGTCACTCCGAGCCGATGCATGACGCAACGTCCCTGGGGTGGCTATTGCGCAATCAACTGCAATGCAAGATAACAACTCTATTTACTATGTAAAACTTACTACTGTACTAATGAGATCAACGAGACCTTTATTGAGCATGACTATAGATACGAGTCGATACGAAATTTAAAAACTGTTTATTTTCTCATTTTCAATATTGAAGGCCAGTATTTTAAAAGTATCGGAACCAATCCGATTTGTACTGTTAATATTGCAACTGCTTCCGCAAACGTTGTCTGTTGTTAAAATTACTTCCACAACAGCGGCCGTGGTATTAAACACAAAGGCGTAACAAACCAATAAATAGATTTATCACGAAATGCATTGTATATGATGTAATACGGAACTAACGCAAGGTTGCACGGAAAGTAATATCGAAGACTAGAGGCCATCTTAATCACATCACGAAATTCCATTACCGATATCAAAACGCTATTGAGTCATAATGTCTATGTAGACAAAACAAGACGGTCACCTAATTAACCGACACTTTAAATATTAACAAGATAATACTATTTACATTGTTCAGGGTTAAATTCAAACGGCATTGGGACGTAACCCTCGATGTATTTGCCTGGATTATACTCGGCACTCGTGTGTTTCATACGAGTGGGTTACGTAAGCTCATTTTTTCACGCGCAATAACAACTCCGATAATTTCATCGGCGCGAGGACAAGCAAAGATAACTTGACCTATTTTTTTTATCTTACTCGCTACGTAACTGTAACCTACTTTGTGATGCGCGTGAATGTGCCTTTACAGCCAATTGCGGAGAAGTGGACCGGTGACGGAACGAGGACCCGAATTTGATTGATGGCTCTGATCTGACGCAACAGGCCGCGGAAATTGGGATATCTTTTTGACGTTTCCATAACTCATGTAAATGTTCCATTTTCAAATTGAATGTACGGAGCAAGAGTAAATTCTATAATATTGATGTATGGTTCGAATAAATAATTAAATTTGGAATGCCCAAATGTCAGTATTGTGACGCTAACGGTTATTTTACTATACCGAATATTTAATTTTATCTACGCGACGTTAGACCTTAATATTCAGAACAGAATAGCGTGCTCCTTTTGATACTATGCTTCCTCGAAGCGTTACGTAACGCGAGACGCAGATACGGAAAATCTAGCACAAGAAAATAGGTAAAGTGTTTCTTAATAATGTAGTCATTATCAGGTTTAGAGCAAGGCCAGTTAACTAGGCCTGCCTTTAAAACCGATTCACTTAGGACTGTTATCATTCTTATCTTCTTATTTAAAAAGACAATTTCTACCGGAAAAGTCTGGGAGCCTTGGCACGTTTGTATACGCGTTACGAAACGAGGCCTTGACACCAAACCATTATCGCGACTCGACCGATAGAGGCCGCGCCAAAATAGCCCGAATCCCGTTTTTAATTGAGACTTACGCACTGCGAAAAATCGGTCAAGTATACGTCGTAAAAATGTTTGAAAGGCGTCCAGAAGACCTGGCCTTAGTTGGTAAGTCAAAATAATAAGGGTACGATACCTAAGACATAACAAATAACAGGCGTGGGCAGTTTTGAAAACATCTCATCTTGACATTCATTACCACAGACAATAAGCTGTCGGCGCCGTGGACCGTCAATAATAAATTATGTAACCGATTCGTTTAGTTATCCTTACTGCATATCGAAACGGTTCCGCCTAAGGAAATATTTCTTTACATACCCACCTTTCCGTAATGTGTCTTCATCGTCTTTACGATAAGTCAACTAATTGCACATTTTACATGTGCAATTAGTTGATTAATCGTTACCTCAGGGTAATGTATTAATACGAACATAAAAATTGTTTTTCCAGGTCTCTTTTAGAGCAATCGTTAATGGCATATCTGTATAGAAAGAGTCAAGTAAAAGCATTAAGTTCCAGGTTTATACAAACAATATTAGCAACAAGCTATATTTTAGCCGCAACCATACGTTTTTTAACAAGCCATAATAGCTAAGAATTACAAACATTAAAGTATTTCTAACATTTCATTCTAGCCGGCAAACCGTCAAATCAAACATGGCGGCGTCCCACTTTTCCCGCGCAATAAACGGCAGCGCGTGGAAAGTTACCGCTGTACTACTTTCTCTACTTTTTCCAAGATGGCGGCTATTATATATTATTTAAAGTAAGGTCAAGAGCGAGCTAATTTATTGAAACACGTCGTCAATAGTTTGAAGAAGAAGAAGATTAGAACTATGGAGAAGGTGTTACTAATCTTTGTTTAAGAGTTGATGTCATACTGGCATGACATCAATATAAATAAAAAAACAAATACTCATATGACACGTTATATTTAGAACATTTAACCTAAACGTCCTAGTAGATAATTTCAAAGACAAACACATTACTTTTTTTTCGTCTTCGTCACACAAACCGCGTACATTTTCATTAATGAACAATGGTGAGTTGACGGCCAAGGGCGCCGTAACATCCAATAAAGGCAATTAATAATTAAATTTCACGTTCTTGTATCACGTTGCAGTTTATATAACTGTAGAGAAGAGCAAACGTGCGCGGTCGGCTCGTTGCGCAACTACAACGTGAGGTAAGTGAGGTTCAAGAGCACACGTGTCAGAGGCCGCGTGACCGTTGCGCGCCGAGGCACGTGCGCCATGCAGGTACGGCGACAATCACGGTACCGGCGAGCCGTAAGGTCAGCCTACCGACGGGGCTGAACGAACTCTGACATGTCACATAACTCCCAAACTTTCAGCGCCAAAGATAACACACTATCGCTGTTCGGAGCAACCAAAATACGATAGCGCGATAAGCTACGAGTCAGTGACATTAACAACAGATACATAAATTAGTTTACGAATTTTGACACCAACTTTTTTGGGCAATCGAACTTGACACCTGGCGTTCTTATTTTAGAAGAAACGGAAATAAATACCAACCGATAAGAATTAAAAATAACTTGAAACATAGTAACCTTAATGTTGTATTGTGAGCACGATTCTAGTTATAATTGATACAATCGATCTAATGACATAATCATAGAGCCACTCGTGTCGAAGCACGTGTTGTCTCTGAGTGTGTGACGCAAGGGCGTCGCCGTATGCAGCGAAATGCATTATTATGTAAGCAATTCGTGGAATATTGAACAGGAACATAACATTCCAAGCAAATATTAACACTGAGAATTGTGTAATACGCTAAAATATGCTATATATTATGTCATTAAAAGATAAGAAGTCTTTGTGAAATAGGACTTTGAACAATAACTGAGTCACTCCGTCATGACAAAATTGATAAACAACACAGTTTTAGACAGATTCTTAGATTTTTATAAAAATCTAAGCACATGACTTAATTATAGTTAGTTTGTGTATATTAATTGAATTCTAACACATCCGACTTAACTTCCTTTTGTAATAACGAGTTAATTAGCATATTAGAAAAGTGTCTCAGCTCGAAAAAAGTTACAAAGCTGACAACCATAGAGAAAACGTGATGCACGTATTCTCCGTGAAGTGTTTATGGGCACATGTGGGTAAAAAATTCCGGGGCTTTATGAAATATATCTATAAATAGAAAGGGATGCCCACGTGCGGGCTGCACGCGGTCCTCCCTCGCCCTACCGACACGTGGGGTGTTGCGTAGGTCTTGTACACATAATCACGTTGCAGTTGTAAGTTTACAACTGCAACGTGATTATGGATAATAAGTTATTTAATAACACGTTTATTGAAAACTGCAATTGTCGTTATTCCTGAGTTTGTAATGAGAGACGTCTGTCACACTTTTGCACTTATAAATTATATTGTGTGCAATTTACATAGTATTTTTGAAGCGGTAATTAATTATTATAAGAATACAAATGAGTCTTTAGTTTGAAATAATATAAAATTATAAATAGATATCTGTTTTTACTAGACAATGTATCTGCAATTAATTAATGTTTTAAATCGAATTCGTGTCAAAACTGACCTCTCATTGGTAACTGCGAGTACGAAGAAGGTACTTGAGCTGGCATTTCCCATGGCGGTCAATCACCAAATCTATCCAACGGCTAACGGTTGCACAATACTGGCCAACAATCAAGCGGGTTTTGACAATCGACAGTTATCGCTAATCAAGAACTTTCTCGCGGCGAGACCCGTTATCTGAAAATCTGGGACTCCGGTGTACGGTACAACCAAAAACGGTTTTTTTGTGCTCATCGCACGTCTCTAAAACTCGTAATACTGTTATGAAACAGCTATTAACGTTTCGTCATCATTTTAGCGGTTAATTTTATTTCAATGATAGTCAAGGTTGGACTTGTGTAATGTGGGTAACTGTATGCAACATTATGATATTGAAATGTCAAAATTATGTTTAGAATGGATCGATTACTTTGAAGTAGGTATAAATTGATATAATTAGAAACGAGGGTATACATTTATGTATACGTCGATCGATGGCATAAAGTTCAAAAATCTTGTAACAAAATGGAACGTACAAACAGTAGTAAACAAATTTCCTTATTAAAAAGAAGCGATAAATATTTACAATGCTTATTTTTATAGCCGATGCTAAATAGTAGCAAGTAACAGTTCGTTTGGCAACGGTGTTTAACTGTCTGTGCTCCGCCAACCGTCAACAATATAACGGACAAGAGAATTTTTCTGTTAATCTCTTGCAAATGGAGCAAAAAATCATAATTTGCGTAATAAAAATACACTTTTTAAATTGCGAATCGATTTGTAATTCTAATTTAGAAATTCGAAGAAGGTCAACTTCTCAACCATAGACTATAAAAGTAAAGTAGTTTATTTATTTTAACGTTCCCATTAACGGTAGAGTGCCATAGCAAAGCCATAGTACAGTTATGACGAATCTCTGCCTCTGTAACGATCACGAAATACTGTTTTAAATTAACACCTAATAAAAAGTGGGCGGCCCAAACGGTGCGACCGACAAAAAATATTTGAATACCATTATCTAACTGTACAAATAGTAATATCGAGGTAACGGAACGATATATTAAAATAAGTAGTTATGTGCGGTGGAAAGTAGTTAAGTTTTTCTAAATATTCTCTCTGATTTTAAACGAATGTATGCCTTTTTAAATGTCGGTCTGACATTATTAAATAACAATGCATACCAATTAAAGTTGGCGCGATTATTTAAACAGTTAGACGGTGTAACGGGCACCGTGCATCTGGCCTGCCCTACTGACACCAATCATGTCGTGCCGTGAAACGGAACGTATCAATAACAATCATACTCTATAGTGGCAATTGGAAATCTTGTAAAAATCTTCTAATTTAAAATGTTTTGGACTTAAATAATTTGGCTCATTGTTTTTTTTAATATTTGGTAATTCAGTTTTAAAATTAAAATTATCTGCTTAGAATTTCATATGGAAGCTGAATAATGAAGCCACGTGCCTTTCAGATATTCATGTATTATTGAGAAAACCACATAATTTTCTTTAAAAAGTCCTAATAATTTCACGTTGCATTCCACGCGTGTTACTGAACGTGATCGCTTTTTTCTATGTACTACAGAATGCAACTCTTATTGTTTTAGATAATTAAAAAAAAAGAATCCTACTTATGGTGTACAATAGGCACTTACAAAATGATCTTAGCCATTGTTACTGGATAATAAGTACTCGATAAGAATGTGTGCAACATTTTAAACTTCCTGCAGCACACTTGTTTCGATAATTAAACGATTAAAATTAGTGCTGCATGTAAATCGATATTGTACTTATCGATTGCTTACGCAACGGTCAACGGCACCAATAATTTAATCATATAACAGACAATGTCAACATTTTTACATAATAATAAAGTCATCATTTACTCTCAATTATACACGTTTAAATCAACGTGAGCTGTTGCGAAATCTAATGTTAAACAATGTTCAGTAACCCCATTGAATGAAAATCTATTGAATCACGTGTAAAAAGTATGTCGAAAACTTTCAGCGACATTATGTAAGTATTTCGTTAATTTTGAATACGATCAGTTGTATTTAAAATTATCGAAATACATTATGTATTGTATCAACAATCAAACTGAATTTTATTACCGTATAATCGCCACAATAGACTTTCTGAAATTTCCTCCACTTTTATACAAACAACTGTTACCTAATTATAACGCCAATCAACATTCTGCAACAGCGAGGAAGTCAGTTTTGTAACGGAAGAAATCCGGTGTAACCTTAACTTCATTTGTAACACGCTCAAATTAAGAAACCTGACTTATTAATGAGTTTAACTAACATGAAGGGAGTAAAAAGCGTTGAAATGTAGCAACATTATTTCATAAAGGCGATTCCACGTGCAATGTTGCAGCGCGGGATCTTGCGACACTTGTTTTTGCAACCCACCGATTTTGTAATGCCGACGTTATTTAGACAACTGCAACGGTTAGCGATTTTTTTTCTGTTACTAACGTAACCTTTCTTGTTGTTACAGAACTACAGTGAAGACTCGTGCGGTCCAATCGACGTCCGCCGAAACATGGTTGCCGAGTTTATACTGAGCCAGCAGCAGCAGCTGCTCGGAGGCCCGGGTGGAGGCATGGGCCCCGCGCCCTTGCCCCCTCGTGGCGCTCCAATGCCACCGCGGGGACGCCTCTCCGTGTCCCCGCACTTCCCCATGGACCAAGGCCCCGGTTCCCATGGCAGCGAGGAGGACCCAAATGACTACAATTCCTTCGATTACAACAAACGCAAGGAATTCTTCGGCCAGCGCAAGCAAAGGGAATTCATTCCTGACAACAAAAAGGACGATGGCTACTGGGACCGCAGGCGCAGAAACAATGAGGCCGCCAAACGCTCCCGGGAGAAGCGCCGTTTCAACGACATGGTGCTTGAGCAACGCGTCCTGGAACTGTCCAAAGAGAACCACGTCCTCAAGGCGCAGTTAGATGCGATCAAAGAAAAATATGGAATCTGCGGTGAAGCTCTTATAAGTATAGACCAGGTGCTGGCCACCTTGCCTACTTGTGATCAAGTACTTTGTGTCACGAAGAGAAGCAAACTGTCCGGCAACAGCTTGTTTCCCCCGGCTCCCCCGCCACCCCCAGCGCCACCGGCGTCTCCACCATCACCGCCACCGCAGCGCGCCCCAACCCCTTACCAGGAGAGGCTGCCCGCCCCCGAGGCGTACTACCCGCATCCAGCACACTACGAGCCCCCAGGCTCAGTCCTCAACTTGTCCAGATCTCGCCGCGTGCCCTCCCCCTACGAGCTGTCCTCTCTTTCCGGCTCTGGGGATGAGAACACCGAGCAGTACGCGCCCGAGAACAACGGGCTTCCATTGAAACTTCGCCATAAGTCACACCTCGGCGACAAGGACGTTGCCAGCGCCCTGTTGTCCCTCCAGCATATAAAGCAGGAGCCCGGTCCCCGGTCGTCGCCCTCATGGGACGGCGAAGGTTCCAGTGACGAGCGAGATTCTGGTATCTCCATCGGCGCTGAATTCAGGCCCGCGCGGCCCGATGACAGACTGGCAGCGGAGGAGGAAGACGCACACCTGAAGGCCGAGCTCGCGCGGCTCGCCACAGAGGTGGCCACTCTCAAGAACATGATGCACCAGAACAAGGCACGTGCACATGAGCACTGAGCGAGGGGCGGAGCGCCCTGGCGCCCGAGACTCCCCCTGCGCTGCGCCTGGACCGTGCAGCCGCACCAGCCCTGCGTGCCCGCAGCGCTCACGTGTCGAACTCGTTCGTACAAACTGTCTCCTACCCCTCCTTAGTAGATGAAGTTACCACGTTGTAAAGAGATAAACATTATTGAACATATTATATTGTATCATATTGTGCAGCTGTAAGCGGCTAAGCCGCGTCGCCTAATCGTAATCCTTCCTAGTAATTGTATGTCGTGGTCGGTGTATGTACTGTGTAGGGTAGACAGACATGTGGCAGGTCGCACGCCGCCTCTGGACCCGTGTCCTATTAAATGAGACTAATTATGTTCGGTTTACAGACTTTTCGAAAAGATTAAACTTGTCTACTCAGTGATAGGATTAAAACTTGCATTTTTAGTGATGAGCTATGTATGTATATGTAAAATAAGTAATAGAAGTAGATCTGTTTCATCTATTCGAAGACTCGATGGTGAAAATCGATGGCTAAAGACTATGTTCTTATAAGTAGTTTGTAAGTTTGAGCTAAGTAAATTTAAGTCCAACTTAGATGGTTATTTATAAAATTAATGTATATTTCTCATTTCGGAATGCCCGTTAAGTTGCGAACCAAAAAAATGCTGGATCCTCTGTAGCTATCGAGAAATCGCTGATAATGTAAGACATAGATGTAACCTCCTACAGTAACAGACGTATTGAGTAATCAGGATAAGAATACCAGTGCCTTTGACAATACATACCTACCTTTATAAATAGCTACCTAAAGGAATATTTTTGTACACTTATTAGTAAAAGATGTGGCGATTTTCCCCCTCGGATAGCGGCAGGTGCTGCGAGGCGGCGGCACTTTGCTCGATTCGTCCGAACCAGGAATGCATAGCGTGGCTGTTCGGCGAGCGATGAAGTGTCGAAGCCTCACAGCAAATGCTCCAATTGTAGTAATTTGTATCGAGTCCTAAGAAAGCTAGCTGTCAAGTATTCAGTTGTATTGTAAGTCTCTCCTAGTATTGCCCAAAGGGCGCGTGATACGACTCAAGGGAGTATAACTAAGTATTTATTTATTATTCGGACCGTGAAAGAGGATTTTACAATTTATTATCTTTGTATAAGAAACACTATACGATATGAATAAATTGTGTACATTACAATTATTATTGACATTTTATTTTGAAACCAAATACCCCTTTAAACCCTCTGAAACAGCAGACATGGAGCAAAAACGTCATTAAAAAAAATCGCGAGAGCTTCAACAGACATTCAAATTGGACAGTCTAAGTAAGTATAGTAAGTATACTCAAGACAAAACAAAACAGATCATACAAAGAAAATATTCTTGTAACAAGATAGTGAATACAGAATGGCAAGACCTACTTTGAGTCTAACCGCCTCGGGTTCGATACCCGGCGACAATAATACTGCCAAACTTTACTGTCATGATGTTTGCATTCCTGTTCAGAAAGGTACACATGGCTACCGATCAACCTATACAATTCTAGTATAAGCTGGTGAGACCAGCATTGCACTGGAAACCTAAACAACGCGAGATCATCTTATTCTGGAAATGTATACGTTGATGTGTAGCCGTCTGTACCTACAGCTCGATTCTGTCTAGACATCCTATGCTATAATAATCAGGGCTCGGAATTAGGTAGAGTTTTTTATGTACTTGCATCGAAATGTTGATATTAATGTGGACCTTCCCGGGATTTCTAATAGACAATCCCGTGTGGCCAACAATATTACGAATAAATAATAATAAAAACCTCAGAGATAGACAAATAAAACAAAGATAATTAACATATATATTTTTTTTTTTTTTTTTACTAGCCTACGGGTGTGTCACACTGCTGGGCAAAGGCCTCTCCCCATGACTTCCAAGCCTTTCTGTTATTTGCTATCTCTGGCCAATCGTTCTGAAATGCATCCAAGTCATCTCGCCATCTCCGTTTGGGCCTTCCTCGTCGCCGTTGGCCGTCACGTGGTACCCAGTTGGTCGCTTTATGGGCCCACCTCTCTGGACTCATACGGCAAACATGGCCAGCCCAATCCCACTTTAGCCTGGCAGATTTTTGTCCTACATCCGTGACACCGGTTTTAAAGCGCAATTCTGTGTTCCTGATATGGTTCCTGTTCTCCTCACCCCGAGGATGCTGCGCTCCATAGCTCTTTGGCAAATCTTTAGTCGTGACTTCTGAATTTCCGTCAGGGACCAAGTTTGGGCACCATAAGATAGGACAGGCAATATACACATGTCAACGAGCTTACGTTTTAATGAAAGTGGAAGATTGCCTTTCATGTGCTCTTTCATGGACCAGAAGCTCTGGACGGACGGACTTTGAATAAAAATAAATAAATTTCTGTACCGAAGCTTTCTAAATTTAAGTGTCTATAGAGGAACAGTTCTTTAGAGTGTTCTAAAGACGAACTTTTAGCGAGTGACAGAGAACGCACTTGTGCATAAGGCACGTATGAGAGCAAGAGAGATGGACGTAATAATGTCCCCACTTGAAATTGGAATAAAAAAAAACTACTGAGGTGTCAAGGGACACCCGGATGGAACGAAGTTCGGTAATTCCAAATAACAACAAATCAGGATTCGCATCCGAGATTGCAGTAAAAGGTATGCGACCTTAACCACTAAACAAATAAAACAGTCTATTTATAAACTAAATATACGGTAACAAAAATTTAAACCAAATTAAAATAAAAACAAACATTAAGACAATTAAATTATCAAGCGTAGCAAGCGTACACAAGATCATTCAGAATCACTTTAATCATTCTCATAAAATAATCGAATGATACTTTTAAAATCATTGTGGAGATAATATTATCACAATACTCCTATAGGCTAAATGGCTACATAACAATATTTCCTGTGCCTTACACACTTAATTTTAAAATAATTCTTATCTTCAAACTTTCGCGCTATTCGAATTTCAAAATATCAAAAGCGAGGTTCATTCAAACACCCGCATAGACTTATAATGCCTAGATAAATAAACTGCTTGTATGAATTTAAGTATAAAGTAAGGCTAAAAACAGATTGATTGAAAATTATAATGCACCGCTTGGCGGACAGACAAACTAAACGAAAATCTGATAAATACCAGAGAGTTACACTGAACTGAAACGGCACAATTAAAGTGGCTTTACATTTGCGTGTACTCGGTTTCTAGGAGTAATAGTTCTATGACCACACATAACAAACCTATCTTTAACATTATTTTTCTGCGATTATCTTGCTTTCTTTTAAATTGTATTCGCAAGTTTACTCCCGATATGATAATATCAGATCTCATTATCAATAATCTCATCACCAATCCCAATGACATAATTAGATGTGTTCTAATCGTATATTCCATGAAATGTACATAACAAAATTAGTAAACATTCTGTGGTAATATTAAAAAATAATTTGCTTTTGAATTTAATATAGTTATGACGCGTACACTTGCTAAACACACAATAATGAAGAGATTATAACGCGTATGACTTGGTTAGCACAATAGTAAAGAAAGGTTATAATGTGTACTTGCTAAAATACAAAAGCATTTATTATCGTGTGTATAAAATCTCTACTTACCTAAATCCATCAGCAATATCCAGAACTTGTGCAGAAACACTGTCAGGATTCATTATTGTAACTATTTTTAATAATTTATTATGTACAAAACACCTGTAGGTATACACTCAACAAAAGGCGGGAATTGTATTTTTTTTTAAAGTTATGATAATATTTTTTTTTTAATTACTTTATTATTCATAGAGAGACAAAATGAAAATATTTCGCTTGCTTTCTCTATGCGCAGCATATTTCTGTAGCACCAATTAGTTCCGAAGTCGCGCGATAGATGGCGTTGGGATCGAATTAGATCGCGCTATGGTTTCGTTACAAGGTCCTGTATATAAGGTCCACCGATTTAGAGTTTAAGTATGTTCTGCAGATCCAAGTGAGGAGTAATGTTCACGATATCGAGCTATTTATACCCTGGTATCTGACTAGAACAGCGATCTTGTACGCCTTCGCAGACCTTTCTGAGCGCGCCAGCGCCCCTATTTTTGCAGAAACTCAACTCTAGTAATTTTTTTTCTTATTATTTTTTTTTTTTTTTTTTTTTCTATAAGCGAGATGGAGCGACGGACACAGAAAAACGCGCACGCCGTGCGGCGTGCGCATTTTTTTTTTTTAGTGACTCAATTCTAGTAATTTTTTTCTTTATAGTTTTTTTTTTAAATTTAATTTATCTCTTTTTTTCTATAAGCGAGAAAGAGAGACGGACACAGAAAAATGCGCACGCCGTGCGGCGTGCGCATTTTTCTGTTTTGTCTGATGATGTAGCACCGTAGCTGTAACGTAGCATGTAATTACTACGCTGCTACGAGAATTGCTACGAAAAGTGTCGTTACAACTTTTCGTCCCTTTTTTTTCCGCCTAGCCCCCTTTCGCAACGCGCAATAAGGAACTTCGTTCCAAAAATCTGTACTTCTTAATAATGTTTGTCTTCAAAATGTTTCAATAGAACTAGGTCTCTGTAAAAACGTATAAACTCAATGGTTGGGATAAATCAATGTCTGTCAACAGACTGTATGACAGCCTTACTCTACAGAAGCGCCACGCGGTGAGACAAAAAACGATTACCCTCATTGTTAAATTTGTAATCTCCTAAATAAACGGCGGCAAAACTATCAAAACCAACAATTATGGTGTCACTATGATTTTAATAAACACTATTGAAATGAAAGATGAAAAGTCTGCACTTGGGGCTAGGGTTGCCAGGTGAGTCGCGAAAAAATACCGGACAACCCCAAAAGTGGGGGGGGTATGCTAGGTCGCAAAAAATACGTTTTTTTTATACTAAAATTTTGCCCGCGCGGGTGGGGGTGGACGTGGTGAGAGCCCCAAACGCACATATACAGTACAGACAGCGGCGAGCGAGGAACGCGCGCGAGTTTTGCGTTTGAGGGATTTCATATGCCTACTTTAATAGGCGCTTGTGACCAGTTGTACCGACTTTCTTCAAAATACCGGACATTGTTCTGTCCGGTATGACCATTTATTTTTTACCGGACAGCCCTCGAAAATAACGGACTGTACGCTTAAATACCGGACATTTGGCAACCCTACTTGGGGCCCAGGAACCTTGCCAGTAAACAAGAAATGAAAATATAATACCACAAATTTGAATCATTTGCTACATATATGTAGTAGGTACACGGCGACACACCAAGATGTACTTTAAGGCTTTAGATGGTCCCGTAATGTATAGGTTTCCTAGCAACGCGAGGTACCCTACTAGAAAAGTTTTGTTTATTAAATCCCGCTTAAGTTATGTCTCTTATTACTAGATAATCGTCTTACACAACACTAAAAAATATTTACTATCTTATATTCGTGACACAAGGGTTTTGGCGATACAGTTTTTGGGCATTGCCTTTTATGTAGTTAGACAATTTTTAAGGAAATATTTGTCAATTCGGTCATGAATCAACACTGCTGATAGTACAGTGGGCCAAGCAATTAGGTATGCAGGGCAAAAACTTCTACGTCATAGAGTAAACTGGCTGCTATAGATATGCATGTATGAATTAAATATTTAATAAGAAGTACATACAACGCATAAAAATGTGATAGTTATTGGAATACCCTACACGCCCACAAACCGACACTTATATTCATATTAGTGACAAACAATAGATGACTTCATTAAATAATTTACTTTTCTCGGCAAAGACAAATATGTGGTACTTCATCAATGAATACAAATAACTACTTTTAGAAGCTAGGTCTTTAAGGATTTAGTGTGCCTATTCCAAGTGTGGTCTGGCCCCAGTTAGGTCGTAGTTGGCCGCAATGACGTGCACTACGGGAATTTTCGGCTCGCATGCTCCCATACGTATCTTGGAATGAAATGAAATGAAAATGTCTATTCCTTAGACTTCACAAAGCACTAAGAAATTTTATGGAATAGTCTTCCTCGTAGAATACGCGTTAGTCCATCTATAACTGTATTTAAAAAAAAGTTAAAGAGCATTTTCATTCTATGATAACTTTAACCAATTCGACATGATAATGTATAAAATTTTATTTTATATATATAACAAAATCTCTTTTTAATTTTGTGTATTCATTTATTATTATTTAATAAATATATACGTATGAATACGTGTGTATATATACTTATAATATATAATTTTGTTTATGAAATTTATATATATGTACTAAGGTGTAAATATGTTTACGGATTTATTTATATTTATCTTTGGTACTTTCCTCTTAAGTAGTACACTTATCTTGCCCTCTATGGCATCATCGTCTCCTCTATTGCTCTAAGTTTGCTGAAAGAAAACTCAAGCACTGAGTAAAGCTCGCCTTATGTATACTATTACTGTAACATAAATATTTCTTTGTAATCTTTTGTGTACAATAAAGTATTTAATAAATAAATTAAATAAGAATAGCCATACAAAAATAATAATCCAAGCTGAACCGACAGACGTTGTCCTATCTTAACTACGCATTCTCTATGACGATTTTGCAGCACGCATTATGTCAATGTTATGTCAAACCCCATAAAGGTACATTTGAAAAAATCATATTGTCAAAAGCGCTAAGGTTACTAAAATGGCTATTCAAAAGTAGGGGTTGGTGATAAAAGGGTAAAAATTTTTTGTTGTATGTATTTTTTAATGCCACATTATAGAAAAATAAAACAAAATTTTGTTGTCCAAAAAAAAAAAATTAAATGGTAATGGTGAACAACCCTTACCACTTAGGGGTATGAAAAATAAATAGTAGCCGATTCTCAGACCTACTGAATATGCATATAAAATTTGGTTAAAATCAGTAAAGCCGTTTCGGAGGAGTAAGGTAACTAACATTGTCACACGAGAATTTTATATATAAGATCTTCTATTAGAGTAGAATTGAGTTCGCGGCGCCTGAACTCATTTTTATCAATCATCATCAAATATCATCACAATATCTTGAATGTGAAAGTGAATAAGTGCCAGTTCCGTAGACAGGGTCTTCTTCAGAGGACTTTCTTGCACTGTTGGAATGTGCGTTCTCTGTCCACCGAAATTGATGAACGTCGATCGATGCTTTGACGTCTCAAGAACCAATAAGAAAGCATAGCGATGTGCGACGATCGACGTCAATCGACATCGATTGATTTCGGTTTAAAAATAAATAAATAAATATTTCACAACTTACTATCTAGTCCGAAATATATATTCATAACGCTATCACGCCGAAACTAAGCAGAGTTTGTACTATGGGTACTAGGGTACTGGGTATATATACTTTTTTTTGTAAATACTTACTTATTATACATAGAAACAAAAAAAACGTAGGTAGCAGATCGATGTCGATTCAGGTCGATCCTCGTTAATTGATGCTTCAATCGAATCGTGTAATAGTTTAGTTGTCATTTTTTTTATGCTAAAGCAGTCGAATGACGTCGACCCTTCGGCCATCAGGTCAATGGACGATCGATTGAATAATACCCACAATTTGGATTGCAAAAGTTTGCCATTTGAATGTCTGAATTCAGTGGCATCATTACATGATTTGACTCAATCACGCATGCATTGTGACGTCACCACTTGGCAGATAATACTCATCATCTCATTATGGATGACTGTCTCTCCTCCTGTTCTCTGAATACGACCTCCTAACTTGTATTAACAAAATAATCATTTGGGAAATCCCACCTACGTTAATCTTACTGTACCGCTCCTGTGGTATTTTACGTAATGTAAAGTTAATTAACTTAAAATATTCGTGAAACCTTTTTTCCATAAGATAGCATGACAACAGTTTTTAAAAAAAAATGGTTGTCTGTAAGAGATTGCCTTAGTTGCGATAAGACCGCCATTTGTACTATAAATCTTCTTTTTTTCTGTATATTATTTTTCCTTGGTGTGCAATAAAGCTTTTATTATTATTATTATTATGTAAAGTAATGTTATTTACTGAGTTATTCGGATGGCGGAGTGGGTAGTGTACCTGCCTGCGACGCCGAGGTCGTGGGTTCGATTCCCACTTAAGACAAATCTTTGTGTGCATGAACATGGGGGTTTGTTTTAGTCTAAGTGTTTCTATGTATAATATGTATGTATTTACAAAAGAAAAGTATATATGTATTAATATCAGTTATTCTAGTACCCATATTAAAAGCTCTGCTTAGTTTGGGACTAGATGGCGCTGTGTGTGAGTTGTGAAATATTTATTTATTTATTTCTTATTTCTTCTTTATTTCTATTCCCTTACGCCTACTAAAATATCATGGCAAAACGAATCAAAGCGACTGTGTATAAAAAAAATGCTTTAGTCAATGATGAAAAACTCGACATTGTCACCCATTTCTGTTTGTCTCTATGATTATATATCTTGTTGCATTTGAAATAAAAAATTGAATGGCCGCAATGATTTTTCAGTTCATTTAGAAGAATACGCAGTCAAGTCAAGTTGTGATAAAGTTTTCAAATATAATTTTACATAAAATGTACTAAAAAGTAAGACATACTTTAGTAAACTTCAACGTCCCACCTTATCTGTGTTAAGCTTAAAAGAAAAGAATTATTCCCGTACTCCTAACCGTTAGGGAGTTGTACCTTCCAGCATCAGCTCAGCAATATGAAATGCTGACTGCTAGATGCAAATATCCGAGTAGCTTTAGTAAATATACAATAAAGAATATGAAAGCTTTAAAAGTTTGAGGGTTGCCCTCGATTTCTTTGAGATCTTATCATCAGTTCGTGACCTTATGAGAATGGGACTACATGACAAATTGCGGCCTTTTTATTATTTTTAAATGAAAAAAAGAATTTCTCAAATTGGCCCAATACAATCGAAATGAGAACCTCCTTCTAAAGACGGTTAAAAATAGTAAGGATTTGCAATAATGCTCATATTTTTTTTTATGGTACTGTATTAAGGACCTAATTATGTTTTTTCCTTCTTTTTACCCGACTGCGTCAGAAGGAGGGTTATGTTTTTAGTCATATAACATTAGTTTCCTTATGATTCATAGCACAAGAATTTGAGGCAGATAAAGCCAAAAGGGGATTACCCGTGGGGAAATTTTGCTCTTAAAACTGCGTCCAGACAAAAATTAGATCATCCCCTATATACAGGCCTAACGAAATATGGGTGTGTCTACCTATATACTTAATTATGAATAAGAAATGAATCACCACAGTAGGTTATAGTGGTAGCAAGCAGTTATGTATTGTACCTACTACCCATTCATGTAACTATATAAGTATATAGTACTACCAAGCCGTCTTATTTCTACCCATTGATGTTACTAAGGTTTTTCCATAGTAAAACTGTTTTCTTTCGTTTTTTCTTAGTATGTAGTTCTTCTTCCTCGTGTCGATGGCTGCGTCAAATTTTATTTTGACTTGCCATCGTGGTGAAACGAGTCCTGGAATGGAGACCGCGACTCGGCAACCGTAAGGTGGGACGCCCCCCTGCCAGGTGGACTGACGACCTGAAGAAGGTCGCTGGAGGGGACTGGATGCGGAAGGCGCAGGACCGGGTGTTGTGGCGCACATTGAGAGAGGCCTATGCAGCAAGACTACGAGAGGCTAAATGATGATGATGATGATGATGATCGTGGTGAAAGGATTAGCCAATCCGCTTTGGAGAAATCGCGAAATTGCCCAGGGTGCGCCGGACGTAGGGATCGTCGTGTACGTCACTCGGGGAGGCTCCTTTCATGCACATGTATGTAGTGTGAAACTTGTATCTCCTAAATGACTGCCTCGTTGGACTAGTGGTTAGCGTATGCGCCTCTCATCGCGGGGTTTCGGGTTCGATTCTCAGGTCAGGCAAAAGTATACGTTGGGTTTTTCTGTCAGGATATTCTTAATAGCCGCATGGAGCTGGATTTGTGCCCGGTGGAAGGTGACAGGCTCAGCCCCTATTACAAGAGACCTTAACATTACAGGTGAAATGTGGGTGTTGTACTACACTGCCACATCCATCTGCGTGATATAGGCGTGGTCTTCTTCTTCTTTTCGTTTCAATGGACAAAGTTTTATATAACCCCAGCCCAGTACGTGGCCACGGTAATAGCGTTCTCTGCAGCCTTGTTTAGGTCATCCAACGAGCGGCTATCAGGGCAATTGGGGCACTCAAGTAAGTGACTCATTGTTTGGTGAGGTGCACCGCAATCGCACTGCGTTTGTTCTGGTCCAATAATACCCCATTTTTCCAGATTTTGTCTGCAGCGGCCAACCTGGGATCTCATAGGCGTGGTATTGTGTTGTTACTCAATGACTGACCAGCTCAGCATTAGTTTTCGATTTCGTCATTTAGTTTTTGATCAGAAATCAATTTGAGACTGTTCTGTTTCCTTCTTAGAGCTTGTTCACAAAAAGTCTTTGCAAAAGTTATTAATCAAAACAATAAAAATAAAATAAATAATAAACATTTCACAACTCACACACAAAGAATCAGCTATCGCACGCCATCTAGTCCCAAACTAAGCAGAGCTTGTACTATGGGTACTAGAATAACTGATTATCTTACATATATACTTTTCTTTTGTAAATACATACGTATTATACATAGAAACACCCAGTCTAAGACAAACCCCCATGTTTATGCACACAAAGATTTGTCTTAAGTGGGAATCGAACCCATGACCTCGGCGTCGCAGGCAGGTACACTACCCACTCCGCCATCCGGTCGTCAATATTTCTTTTCTCTTTAAAAAATTGGTAAAAAATACTTAAAAATGTTGTACAAATAGAGACTGGTGTCTGATTTAGAATAGACCTGTGGCTCAGATCACCAGGTGTATTACTACAAGATTTGTCATAATGCTAGTTTTACAGTAATGACTGAAGTTTCTTAAACAGTTGGACAATGTAATTCAATGTACTGAAGTTATCACTTATCATGTCGAGTACTCCTGGTTCGGCATCCATTCTTTAAAGTCACCAAATAGTTATTTAATCTTTTTTTACTGCCCTTATCTCATTTTATTTAAGATCGATGCGAAACGTCTTTTTCTCCATTTTCCTCTGTCAACCGTCACGCTGTTGCATGTTGCATATCAGATAGTTATTTTATATGCAATAAAAAATGTAGACTACGAAGCAACTCTGTATTCTGTTACTAGGCAAAAAACCGCGAAAGAAACGCAAATCTCGCGTCCTACAATTTTTAATCAGACATTTATTGAACAAATAAATTTGTTTTCTTATGTGTGTGTCATACACACACGCGCACACACACACAAACACTCGCAAATTCAGTCTCGAAGGCGACTCGTCGTAATTCGACTATTTTTATCATCCGAAGTATTTTAAACATCATGAAATCTATGTAGAGATCTCGGTCAAGGCTGCCTTTCTTCTCTTGTAAGATATTAGCTGCTCCCGCGGTTTTGCCTGCGTAAACTGCTTCGCTCCTATAGGATTTGACGTGATGATACATCTACCTATTCTATAATATAACTTATAATAGCAGCCCTGTATCTAATACATGTCCCATTGCTGGGCTCGAGCCTCTTCTCATGATGAGAAGGGTTAGGCCATAGTCCACCACGCTGGCCAAGTGCGGATTGGTAGACTTAACACACTCTCGAGCACTTATTAGGAATTCTAAGGCATGTAGGTTTCCTCACGATATTTTCCTTCACCGTTAGCAAGTGATAATTTATATGATATACACACATATCTTCGAAAAGACGAGAGGTGTGTCGTGGGATCGAACCCGAGACCTTTAACTTAGCAGTCCTACGGTCTCCCACTCAGCTATCGCTGCTTTATAATATAACTTACTAAGGCCAAAATTCGCAGGTATTAGATAAATCTTATTGGCATGTTAAGCATATAACAGACATAAATACACAGCTGTGATCTTTTTTGAAGTGTAATTTGTGTCTCTTTTAACTTCGGTCAGTTTATATTTTTAAGTCAGATTCGACCCATCCGAAACCTCTAAAACTGACCCTTGTCTCTTTTGTTTAATTAGTAATTAAGTTCTTTACTTGCGAGCTACTAGAGTTTCTCCCAAGTAAAAAACTAAACAAAAATATTTTTGTAGTTCCAGACTACGTGTTCTTTTTACATTGCGTATGGTGTGTTTCGTTTGTGTGAAATGTATGTTTGTGAACATCCCCGCGACACAGGCGTTATTCCTAGTGCGGGCGTCGTTGTTTAAAAAAAGGATCTAAAAGCTGTAAACTTAATTTAATATCACATTACAACCATTCAGGGAGCGCGGCAGTAACGTTTAATGAATTTGGAAATTTTCATCTTTTATTTATTAAACTGTACAATAAATAGGAATAGTCTAAGAGGTAGCAACGTTTTTGAGAGAGAACTTCAGGTAGGCCAATTTTTAGATATTCTATCTCTCTCACTCTCCCGCACGTCATATGGACTATCTGGCTGGTGGAAGTGGTTGCGTTCATCAGTGCGCATCCTACCTGCACAAGTAAAATATCGATTTTTTAAATCATTTTAAGAAGTTTCTTTTTTTTTTCATTATTCTTATTGAACTTTCCACAACGTAAATCTAATATAGCCAGACATTTTTATTGCTGTTTAAACTGTGCCAGACGCTAATTTCGAATGAAAAAAATTTTTTTTTTCAAAGTAATTCAGTATGGCTGAAATTTTTTTATAATATTATTTAAGTATCTAAAAACTTAAAATTAATTTGCCATACAATTATTCGGTTGTTAACCTTCAGCCAGACCGATTTAAAAGTGGAAAGTGATGTGGTATAATTTAGCTTGGTCTAAAAATAGATGTCGAATAAATTACAGAGAAAGAATTAAGAAATAATGAATAAATGTGTGGATTAATGTAGTATCAAAATAATTGTTAAATTGTTTAACAAAATTAAGATAATAATCAATCTCAAGTTTGAAAATAAACAAAAACTATATATTTTAATTGATAATTGTATTACAAAAAACGGAGGCATCTTAATCATAATCATCATCTTCATCACTGCTGTCATTTTCATTGTCATCGTCGTCTTTTGGGTTGTCATCGTCTTTTAATAAGTTATTATCTGTAAAATAATGAAAAATTGAATAATCTTTCGGCAAAGAAATTTATTAGTATTTTATTTTTAATTTTTACCTTTAATAATAATGTCGGCAACTAATGATGGCAATGGGGATTGTTCATTTTTTTTTAATCGTGCTAATTCGAAAACCATTTCGAGATATAAGGTCCCCAATCGAGCTCCTGTAGTTAAAATGAAAAAAGACCCCATAAGTGCATATATTTTTGAAGAAATACGATTGACCTTTATTCGACCTTCCATGACGTCATCATCGGAGGAATATCGCGCAATACGCCTTGGCCTTCCTTTTAAAAAACAAAACTGTCATTTTAGCTGTCTGTCCAGTCTGTCATTAATGTCACTTGTGCTAATTGTAAACATAAACAAGATTGTTTTCGTTCGCGCTCGTTACAAATTTAAAGTTTTTGATAAATTAATCATGGAATATAGAAAATGTTTTGTATCTAACTGTAGTAATGACTCTGCAAACAGCTCGGGCATGATTTTTGTTAAAATTAGAGAAGATTTGAGGAAACAGTGGTGCTCTGAAGCACATGTTGATTATTCATTTTTAAGTCCTCTCGGTATAAAGCTACTTAGGCCTCCAAGTGTATATTCTGGGGTTAAGCAATCGGTAACTGAAGCCATTCAGAGCAAAGTTATTGCAAGTTTGAGGGTTCACATAGAGAGGGTAATCAGACGTGTAAGAGAATTTGCCATACTCAAACCACACTCCATAGTTCATTACAAACATGTACCCTATTTAGATGAAATTGTTATAATAGCATGTTGGACTTATTAATTTGCAAGATGAAATAATAAAGAGTTTGTAGTATTAAAAGGTATATTTTTATTTTGCACTTTCTAATAACTAAGGAAATATAAAATCTTTCAAAAAATGTTCTGCATTGTTGATGATGGCAGAATAGCATTACCCCGCTGATTAGCTTTGGTTTCTGGTACTTTGTATCCTCCCAATATTTGTTCAACCAAAGACCCATCTGTCCGACAATGTGCAGCTTCATACAACTTGGAAGCTGTTAATCTTCCTTGTCTTATGTTATGCCAGTATTTACTATTCGCTTGATTTTCAATCTTCTTATTAATTTCATTTATATCTTCCTGTGTTTAATTTTGTTCTAAATAAAGTTTGAATTGATAGTAATTACTTGCAGTATTTTCTTCTATAAAGGCTACCACCATATCAAATATATTCTTTGAATTAGTGGCATGTGTGTCACTAAACAGCACTATCAAGGATTTTTTTATATATCTTCTTGCACACTCATCTTGAAACTCCTTCAATATTGAAGGATTCTTGGCAGCCAGCCTCGGTTTCTTTTCTTTTGGAAATATGACTTTACTAGACACATGTTGTAGCTAGCACTTGATAAAGATGGCTTATTCCAGTAACATTGAACTTCTGTGGGTGATGGTTCTGAGGTTTTTTTCAAGCCAAAATAGGATTAGTAGAGAATGTTTGCAGACACCTTTAACAATAAGTAGTTCAAATGTTAAATATACATCATTAATATATTTCATAAGGGATATTACAAGAGTGAATGAATGTATTCAAAATATAATTTACCTGCAGAAGCTAGGCAATCTTGACACAATGATTCTATTATGACATCATGCTGTTCATCGATTCGACAAACAACTGTGTACATTTTATCGCCCACTCTATGCTCAGACACAACTCTTGCTTTGACAGTGCAATAAGTTGCAGTCCTGCTGACCTGAATCCCACCAATGTATTCAAATATGAATCACGAGATGACCTGAAATCATACATTAATTTTGAAGTTAGAAATTCAAGAGAACCTAATCTCTAAACCTAAATCTATTATTACTTTTCTCCTTCTGTAGATCTCAATGGCTTTTGTTACTTTGTAAAAGGTTATTGCGTAAATTTTAAATCAATATTTTATTTACATTATGTATGTAATGTAGTAAATTTATTATGAATAAGTTCGGTACTTACATTAACATCTTTGCTCCTCTTATTTCAGCCAAATTATGCATATTGTTTGCAGCTATAATATATTCAATCAACATAATGTTTTAAACTGTAGGCAAGTTTCTCGAATTCGCTTAACAAAGTTGTCAGTACTCATATTTGATGAACCGGCCATCGTTGTTAATAATACTATTTTGTTTTATAATTATGATTAGAAACAAACTTTAGTTTTGTCTAAACAGTCCACTAAAGTTTGGTTTTTGGTTACGTTGAGAGGTTAGAAATTAAAATAATAGTTATAAATGCATTCATTAAATGTCAAACAAACTGACATTAGTGACTTTTTTTTTTTCAACATCTTCGACCATAGTGCGGCGAGTAGTGTATTCCGATGATGACGTCATCAGACGAAAATCTTTAAAACCAAATATAAAATAAACTAGCCATTAAATTACCAAAATATTCAAATTAGTTTCTTAAAATGCTCTATTTTGACGAACAAAAATATAAAACAACCGGGTTAGATTTTGTGAACAATGCCCATTGCTCTCCAACAAACCAGACGAAATGGTAGGATCGATTTTAATGAAATTTTATGTGTTCGTTTTAGTAGGTCTGAAAATATATTTACACTGTAAATGTTTATAAATATATCAATAATTGGCGTTTTTTTTTATGATTTATCTAAACTATTAGATACTTCATCAAGATTACAATCTAGTCTAGATATAAAATTAGAACTAATGCGTAATTTAATTTTGACCTAGGTTACTAAATTAATTTAATTTATGCTATGCTCCATTAACACCTAAACTGTATAGAAATTTAAATAACTGTTACTAACAAGTTACAATTTTATGACAATACTTCATGTTCCATTTAGTTTGCACCAAATTGGATGTCTTTTAGCGCTTTAGGTTACGATTTCTTGCGCTGACCCGAGGCCCATTTGATTTTACGTTAATGCACAAGTGATCATATTTGTATTATTGTATTTTCTAATTTCTTGTGTAATAAATAAACGTATTTCATGTTATATATTTCTTGTTTTTTTTAATGCAACAGCGTCTTCACAATCTTCTTTAGGAAGACGAATTCCCTGAATATTAAAATATCTTATGTTATAAATAAATAAATAAATATTTCACAACTCACACACAACGCCATCTAGTCCCAAACTAAGCAGAGCTTGTAATATGGGTACTAGAATAACTGATACTAATACATATGTATACTTTTCTTTTGTAAATACATACTTATTATACATAGAAACACCCAGACTAAGACAAACCCCCATGTTCATGCACACAAAGATTTGTCTTAAGTGGGAATCGAACCCACGACCTCGGCGTTGCAGGCAGGTACACTACCCACTCCGCCATCCGGTCGTTATATTGACATAGTATGCAGTGCAATCTTTCGATATCGATGGGCACATCGAAAATGAAGGCCATCACTATTATTATAGCAGTGACAATAAAAATTTTGCAAATGTGTTACTGTCAAATTGCCTTTATATTTCTTCTTGACATACATATGTTCTCTGCCGTACTCTTCCAACATGCCCAATAACTTTTCAATTTTAAATCGGTCTGGCTGAAGGTTAACAACCGAATAACTGTATGGCAAATTAATTTTAAGTTTTTAGATACTTAAATAATATTATAAAAAAATTTCAGCCATACTGAATTACTTTGAAAAAAAAAATTTTTTCATTCGAAATTAGCGTCTGGCACAGTTTAAACAGCAATAAAAATGTCTGGCTATATTAGATTTACGTTGTGGAAAGTTCAATAAGAATAATGAAAAAAAAAAGAAACTTCTTAAAATGATTTAAAAAATCGATATTTTACTTGTGCAGGTAGGATGCGCACTGATGAACGCAACCACTTCCACCAGCCAGATAGTCCATATGACGTGCGGGAGAGTGAGAGAGATAGCATATCTAAAAACTGGCCTACCTGAAATGCTTGTTTTCCTGACGTTGCTAGCTCTCGTACTAGAATAAAAACTTAAACTTTTCGATCGCAAGTCTTAAACATTGCGGCAGTTTTTATATCAGGCGGTAATGTCTTGTTGTAAATTTTCTACTAATAGCGGACTCCTTATTCATTCGTCAGTGTTTTCCATTACACCAACGTTTAATATTTTAACCAATTTTACTAAAATAGGTTTAGTAATTTTTGAACATGCAAGAAAATATTGGCTACTAGCTTCTGCGCGTGGATTTGCCTGTGTGGTAGGTATCTCTTATTGACGTCTATGTCCTTTTTCAGGTCTTGACCTATCTTCATTCAAATTATAATAAAAATCGGTTTAGTAGCTTAGCCAAGAGAGAGTTACTTTCTCATTTATATTATTAGTTAGTAAGAATTAATCCACAAAATATTGTCAAAACTGACAGCTTTGTTGGTCTAATCTGGTCATCGCGAGGTCGCGGATTTAAGTACCGGGTCGTGCAGTGGTGTTATTTAAGTCTTCTGGAGACTGCACCTGTGCCCGTTCGATAGCGAAAGGCACATAATGCTCTTAAACATAAGAGGTGTAATGTAGATGCTATACAAACACCTCTGCCACACCCCTCTGGACTTAAAGGCGTGATATAATATAAAGTAACTTTTTTTTTATACTACGCCCACAGCGAACGAACGTGTAGTCCACCTGATGGTAAGTGGAGTACAGCCCATGGACGTCAACAATCCACAAAAGCAGATTATAGATGCGTCGCTGCAGCTGAGGACTACGGTGTTATGCCTCATGTGCCAGTAATTTCAGGGCCTGATCTCACCACCAAACCGGAACACAGTAATGGAAGCACTACTATTTGGCGGCAGGTTAAAGGTGAGACGTTGGTGCTGCCGCCCTCGAGCTCATTCACAAGAGCTCTACCACCAATACTGCATAACATTGTTAGCTTACACGTACTATTTCGCCACGTGGCGAGTAGCATTGGTCCGAGTATTTCTGTATAACCGGGTTACGTTCGTCACAGGTATTCGGTGACGGTACTCTATTATTAGCTAGTGACTTAATGCTTTGTTTACTAGTACCGAAGTATCTGGTAGTTACTTGTTATTACATCACTTTTCTAGGATATTTCTCAGGTTCTCTCTTGTAAACACATAGCTGTATACAGACATAGAGTTTTTATGCAGTCAATGTATACAGAGATAAGAGAGAGATAATTTATGTCAATATGTACCATAAAGAAAATTGGCGGTAATACTTTTTCTACAATTAAGCTGTCAATTTTCCCCGGGCCGGGTTAAAGTTGTCAAATCCAACATTTCTAAACTTTGACGTGAATTTTATCTGGAACGCGCAGTGGTAATAATGTCATTTACAACTTATAGTTGTTTCTATACTAAAGCCTACGAAACAAGATAAATTTATGTTATTACATATCACACGAATATAAATTCTATTGCTTTGTAATTTAAGTTGATTTTTGTATAAATAAAAACTGTTAAAAATGCCCTAAACCATCTCAATTGCAATAGAAATTAAACTTTATAGCCTGTGAATTGGGTTTATAATTGTAAGTCATGAAAATTATCTCGTTTCGTTGTCTGAAGTACAGTTAAATGCATGCTCTCTGGCTGTATAAATTCACACTCTGTAACAATTTTACAAATATCCTGAAATAACTTAATTCGAATACCATAGTGTTCTATGATAAAATAATATCTATACTATAAGGGTGATTCCTGAGAGAAGCGTTCCTGGCGTAAGATCCATGGCATTTTTTTTTTTTCAAGTTTTGTGAAAACAAAAAATATGTAGCAAAAGAGAGCTTAAAAACAAACTTTTCTGTCCATGAGGCACTCACGTAAACATAATAGTTTCGGAAATAAAAATATGTTTGTTTTGGGTCGCCACGGATCTCACGTAAAAAACCATGGATCTTAGGTAGCATATGAAATACGAGGCGGCATAGCTTAAAAGTCGTTTATTTTAAAGAATATAAAACGAAATTGTAAATAAAACATCATTTGTCTAGTAATAATATTTTTATTCACTTAATCAGCAAAAACAAAATCAACAAAAGTTAGAATAATTATAAAAACGTGTTTAATTTTAACAAATAATAAAGGTAAGTCAGGGATGGTGGTAGAGGAGCTCAAAGGGTGGTAAAGCCGCCATCCTACCTTAAACTACCACCAAATACGAATGCTTTCACTACTGTGATCCAGTTCGGTGGTGAAATCAGGTCCTGAAATTACAGGTACATGAAGCAAAGCACCGTAGCCCTCAGATGAAGCGACGCATCTACAATCTGCTTTGTGGATTGTAGATATATTCATGGGCTACAGCTACATATAACATCAGGTGAACTACATGCTCGTTCGCTACATACATCGTATAAAGTAAATATAAAAACTAGACAATTGAGGACTCTAATAATGCTGGACTGCCGTTTTTTTTTCCCAGTGCATGGAAAAGCATAATTATAAACCGGCCAAGTGCTTGTTGGGCCAAATGCAGTGTAGGGTTCCATAATCAACCGTTAGAACATACCTAGTAATACAGATTTAAGAGGGGCTCACTGCTTGACCTACTTGTATTAAATATACTTGTATTAATTAATTTTATTAAATAAGTAACAACTTCAAACAATTCATTATTAACAAAGGTTATGGATTTTGTACGAATTATTTCAAGTAATTGCATTTTTCAATTCGGACTTAGCCGTGACACTTTTCCTTCATTATATAATACTACCACAAAATCGTTGGCTACAGAAAACTAGCTCATGCATATACCTAAGTTGCTATACCTACACTCGGCGGGCACGCGGGGGTCCAGGGGCCGTACGCGTGCGAACGAAAGTAGTCTTAGAAATTGTGTCTGTGAGCGATGCCCGAGCAACGCAAACATAGAGCGCGCAACGTATGTAGCATGTCTTCTGTACCGTATTCAGTAATACCACAGTAACGAATTATTCTGTATTTCTTGAGCCAATTGTTTAGCTTTTAGAGGGGGAGGGCTATTTAAACAAAAAAATACTATCCATGGTTAAAAATATTTTTAGCAGATCTCAGAGTAAAAAAATACCTTTGCATACCCTTAATGCTTTTAAAAGACCTATTTAATGATACTCTACATTAAGAGGTACGTGAAAGAAAAAAAAAAACCCCTTTACTCTTAGCAAAAGTACCTACCCCAATTTTTTTCTTCAAGATTTAATTTTATCACTTTGTAGCCATAGTTATCATACATATGTTTACAAAATTTCAGCTTACCGGCACTAACAGTCTAGATGCTAGGGCCCGGACAGACAAACATAGTAAAACTATATGGCTTTCTAGTAGATAATACGGAACTCTAAAAAACACTTTCATTAATTGACATCATTAGTAAATAGATAAATAGCAAGAACAGTGTCAGTCTACAAGGTAGTACCTTTGGCAGAACTCGCCAGCGTACAGGACAAAGATTCATGGCCGAAAACAAAGATCCGTGGCTTAAAACCCACGGATCTGCGCCCACGGATCTCACGACAATTTACATTTTAGGATATAACAATGAATCTATTAATAATATTATACATATTTTTACTTGAAAGTTTACTCAAGGATATAAGTATTCATGATCTTAAAGCATTAAGGTGAAAGTATTTTCAACTACGTAGTAAAACAAGCTATGGAATGTACCAACCCTGTAGGACCAAAACGAGTAGTAGTCAAAGAACTCACCTAACTTATTTTGCGCGAAACTGAGCGACACCACCTTTACGTCTGAGCACTGCCAGTAAACTGGCGATGTGTAGAACCAATCGCGAGATGCCTACCACGTTCGAACCGAATTTGGTTGCTATTTTACGTCGCACGGTTGAAACGACGCCCGCCGCGTGACATGTTTTTGAATGACTATAGCTACTATAAGTTTTATTTTTTTATAACAGTTTGATTATAATAGGATAGCAGCACTTTCTAGGTATTCAAAAATATATGAATTAATATAAAGCTATAAGCGTAGACAAAATAAATCGTCATTACAAAGTACAGGTTACGCGTGTAACACGTAAAATTCAAGCTAAATCACCCCGTTTTTCAGTTTCAAATGGATTTTAAACCAATTTTCAGTTTTACATTGTTATTTTAATCAATAGGCCTCATTACTATAATAGTCAAGGAATCGTATGAGTGCTAATTAAGTTATGTATGTCTATTATTTTAGATAATATTACGATGTGACCGTCAAAATCAAGCTTCCCAGGAATCACCCATAAATTACTGCGGGACCAATATTTTTTAAATATTATAAAAACAAATAATAATATAATGTAATATAAGTTAATCAGTAGGCTCAATTTTAGTAATATATTATAACTAGTCTACCAATCCGCACTTGGCCAGCGTGGTGGACTATGGCCTAACCCTTCTCAACATGAGAAGAGACCCGAGCCCAGCAGTGGGACATGTATTAGATACAGGATTGCTAAAATTATAACTGGCTTGCTTTCTATGAGAGTGAGATAGAGCGATAGACAGAGAAACACGCGCACGCCGCACGGCACGGTCGTTACAATTTTTGGTCTTAATTTTTTCCGCCTAGCCCCCTTTCGCAACGCGCGATAAGGAACTTCGTACCAAAAAAGGTATTAATAAAAGCCTGTGTAACTCGTTTTAAACTTTATTTGTACTACATAATTAGGTAATGACAATAAGTATAAATTATATACATTTATAGTTGAAGATTTTATTTAGCGTAAGTCGCACATTCAGTATCAACTATCACGTGGCAAGGTGAAGTGTGGGTGTTGTACACCTCTGGCACACCCTCCTGGGTAATATAGGCGTTATGTTTATGAGGTTATGATGATGATTATTGAAGGTAAACAAAATTATTTTTTATATAATATTAAAGTTGAAAATTAAGAATTCAGCAGGACTCAAACCTGCACCCACTGGGTATACGACCTAAGTGCTTTGCCAATTCAGCTATGGATCGCATAGATGGCGCTAAAACCAAGTAAGGTTCGTCTAGCTAAGGTATATATACCTATGACGCTGGCATAAAAGAGTTCAGAAATTTCGAGTCTAGCAGCATACGAATCCATAGCTGAATGGGCAAAGCACTTGGGGCGTATAGCCAGGGGCGCAGGTTCGAGTCCTGCTGGATTCTTAATTTGTCAACTTTAATATTAAACAAAATACAAAAAGACATAGTAAAGCTAAAATTTGCTTTAAAATATTACAAAAATTATTTTTGTTGATGGTTAAAATAAATAACAGTAGTAGCAGGGCTGTCTTTGTACCAAGGCACAGTAAAGACAGTAGTTTAACTTCATACAATGGGGCTGCTGCCGGTTTGAGTAATACATTTTTGTTTGCCTTACGCATCAACGAGAATCGTCCTTAGTTAAACTATTATTTTTTAGTATGATAGGTGTTCACACCAACTCTGAACTCTCTCTCCAATGACTGGACGGTGTGAATACTAGATACCAGCACTTATACTTCTAGTGACCATCATCACTTTAGGATAGATTTTCAGCCTCAAAAACATTAATAATTTTCATTTAGGAAACTACCAACTGTTTTTTTCTTGACACCTGGATTCACGATAAGTGATCGCAAAGTTGATACTCAATGTACCCTCATTTAAATATTAATTAAACCTAGCTTAGCTAGTGGATCACATAGTTTGACTATATCGTTTAGCAGGTAAATATAGAATATAACTTCAAAATAATAGAAGCAAGAATAATACCTCAATAAATACTAACAATCATCACGAAAATCACTGTGAGCAAAGACTATACGGGCTGCATTCTTGTTACGCTGACGTCGGTCGCGGACGGTCGGTCGCGGGTATGAATATACACTAGTTCTTAGATTACAGAATAAAGGCAGATTGAGTATACCGAACAAGCAAAGTGAAGCCACCAAAGCAAATACAAAATCGCGCGATCCGGCTTGTGCCTTCTTTGTGTGCCGTTGTACTGGATGAACTAGTTGTATGAAGCACCGTACTGCAACGCTGACATCAGAGGCCGATCATTTCATAGAAACCGTGTATATTCATACGCTGAGCGACGTCAGCATATGAATATACACGGTATATAGCCACATAATGTAGCCTTTATAGTCTTTGCTGCGAGTTATCCTTGAGAATTTATTCTCATCTGATTCCTAATTCTATACGACGCTGATAAGGCTAGATTATTCTTTTGAATGAACTTAAAAAAAGACAAAAGCTCTATGGATTTAACGCGTCAAACTTCTGTTCATAGTGAATCAGGACACAACTTTGTAGGACATCGATATGCTTTAGTTTATCCTCAGATCTTTTAGTCCTAGACTATCTGAGACCATAAGCTCCATACATCAACATAACTCGACCCAATAACAATAGTACATAATTAAATAATCAATATCACCACACAAAAGTATACTATATTAAAGTATCATGATTTATCATTGGTTTCGATAAAAGAGTAAACATTAAACACAAACACATATTAAACAACATTATCACAATAAAACACTAACAAACACAAAACAACAATCAAACAATTACACGTCATAAGATTCAGAATTTATATTCATGAAACACTTATAAGTACAGATATACTCGTAGTTATGTTATACAGAAGCACCTCTGCTTATCACTCGGATAGCTTGAAATAACGTCCACCTAATCACACCAGATAAAGGACCAATTAGTTCTGCAATCGGCAAGACGAACGGGCCGTCTGCACTGCGCGGCGTCCGCGCTGCAAATGCCTAAATCTTCACTGCCCGTGCGGGCATACCCCATTGCTGTCTCACTCGCGCTTGGAGTGGGGCTGGGCATGCTCGCCTGGCCAGTGAGGGAGGTGGCCTCACTCAGTCGCTGGTATCATTTCTCCGGCCCCTATATTTTGGGGAATTTCTAGAGCTGGCAACGGAGCCGTTGGTGCCCGAAGTCTGGCTGAGCTGAGTTCGTTGCACTGTACCCAGAGTTCCAACTGAAATATTAAGAAAAAATATGTATTATACCTTAGACTGAGTAAATTGACCGAGAGATAATTAAGAAATTTAACATAATATCCTCTAAAGTGCGGATAGATCAAATAAAAAACCAGTCCAAACTCAAACATCACATTGTACATGAAAAAAATCGAATTTGGCGAATTGGCAAGGATAAGTCACAACGACAGATATATTATCTCGTAGTCCATTGCCTCTTACAGCATCCGGTATTCTACCTTCCACTTCCAGTGACTTTTTAGGGTCAGGGAAATTTAGGGTCCTGGCAAGAAGTGACCGTAGCTTAGTGGATAAAACGGCTGTCCGGAATGCAGACGTCCCATATTTTTTTTAACTGTTTCTTAGTATCCTACCTCACGGTTATAATTGCCATCGTTGAAAAGTTTCACCTTGCATAGTATTCTTTGTACGTGCACGATAGGTGTCAACTAAAGAGCATTTTGTTACAGTGCAGTTCTTATTAAACAGATCGGTAATCACAGAACCGAAATACATAAAGCGGTGATCAGCTTATACCTCTGGTGGAATTTCGTAAGTATATAGATGCGCAGTTCCATAGGGCGTTTTGTAGACTAAATTACACATACCGCTTTGCACTAGTGTGAAATTTAAAAAGAAAAAAATAAAGCGCGACAGAGAACTCATGTGTCCCCAGTGAATTAAAACGTACGCGAACAAGAGAGACGGACGAAGAACTAGTGGAGATATGTCCCCACTGAAACCGGAACAAAATGCTCTTAAGGAAAACACTTCTAGGTACAGTCTATTTTCAATGGTTTCAGCTCCATGAACATTGTCCCAACATAATATATTTCTCTGTAGCCTGACGTCATTACCAGAAAGGATAGTGTAAGGTCTCACCTCTGGCGGCATCTTGCCTGGAGGTTGCTTGCAGGTGCCTCCACAATGCAGCTGCAGCAGCAGCTCTGCAATCGCCGACGCAGAGGTGTCAATGACCCGCTGCCGGCACACCGCCACGGCGTGCACAAAACCACCGGGACCCACGAACTCATGCTCCATGAAGAAGGTCTTGTCGTCCCAGTATATCGCCTGGAATTATGAAAATTTCAAGGTTATTTTGTGTCCAGGAATAATCACAGATTTCCTTATTATATACTCACGATCACAAACAATAATGTCGATCAATACCTTTTACGAAGTTTCTAAACCTTGAATTAAAACCTAATTAATTTTGTACGAAAGATAAAATGGTAGTAAGGCACTTGTCTCACCGGCAACGATTAACGAGTAACGAGTAGAGCTAGAACTAGAAACGAGTTAGCGAGACACGGAGAGCGAGTGCGTAGTTCCGATATTTGTGTAGCTCGGCTATAAGCGAGTGTGCGAGTGAGGCGGATTCAGATACGCACTGTAGAGAAATGACCACTGGTTGCTCTCTCGGCGTGAGTTCTAATCGCTTGGCGAGTACCGCCGAGCGCGTGTTATCCCTCATAGCTCTTGTCGCTCAGCGACAAACTAGTGAAGCGAGTGCTCGCCGGCAGTGTGAACAGTCAGCGATCAACTGTTTGTATATGCATCTCTTTTGTTTACACGGAAAGTATATCTATTGTACGTTTCTTGAGCGAGAAAATAGCCGATAGTTAGTCGTTTTCTCGTCGTTGGTGGGACAACTGCCTTAGGGATTTAGCTAAAGAAAAATATATTAACGCGTTGACTTTCCAGGTGTGTTTTTTTTCTTCATAAAAGACGACTTCTGCACTAGGAATAACTCCTGTGTTTCGAGGGTGTTCAAAAACATACATTTTACACACACAAATCACACCCAGAGTCAGAACCAATCTTTGCGGATTACACAAAGATTTGTCCCGTGTGAGGATCGAACCCACAACAATAGCGCAGTAAGGCGAAGGCGAGGCGACCCCTTTAACCACTACGCCAACCGTGTACTCATTTATACGGGTACGTCGCTATAACTAACTAAAATTATGTTTGGACGTTGAACTTTTACGAATGGATTGTACATAAATCTGCCTTCTATTTTTCGAAGATATTTTACACACAATGACTCCGATTGCGGTCGTAAAACGAGTAGGCATTTGGTTAAGTCGATATCTTCGGCAAGCAAACGAAATTCATATTCCTACTTAGTATAAACACAGTTATTCTGTGTCAGTATGCTTTATAATGAATGGCTTCAACCTTAGAAGTTAAAGAAAACTTAGTGAACAGCCTCAAGAACCGCTTTATCTAATAGTGGTAGCCGCTCCTCGCGTGCAACGCGTGAAATTAAGTCCGGGCAAATACCAGTGTCCGAGGCCAGGTAGGTTCAGATAGCATGAGATGGTGTATGTCTACGTCATTTATGAGATTCCACGGTAGAAGATTTACCTTCCTTCCTTTAGTCTTTGTTTAACTAATATTGGAAAATGTATTTGTTAAGGGTCTCGCCGTGTCTCCACATCAGACCCGCGTGTTAATTTCTCTGAAAACAGTATTTTTTTGACTTTTGCAAGCTTTAATCTTACCTTAGAAGTAATGGAGAACTTGGTGAAGGGTTTCAAGAACCGCCTATATCTGATGGTGGCCGCGGCTTGCACCACGGCGCCTCCAGCTGCCTTGATGTTGGCGTACAGACCGGTGCGCTCGTAGAAGTCAGCTCTGGCGAAGTCCAGCTCGCGAAGGTAGCGCGCGTTGTTCATGTGGTAGAGGAGAGTGTCTATGTCGTTTATCAGACACCACGCTGGAAGGTACAAGAGGCAAAGTTAGAAATATGTCGAAGATCCTTTTAAAAAAAGGATCTAGGAGGAGGTATTGCACGTCAAGATAACAGCAGTCAACTAAATTAATTTTGCCATTGTAATGAGGTCACCAAAAGCATTTCTGTTCTGGGTAATTTTCAAACTATTTTCACTTGCACAGGTGGGAGGGAGACTATTGAAAGCAGTTTTTTCTTTATACAACGTTTGCAGCGATATGTAGTCTACCTGACGGTAAATGGTAAATAGAGTCCATAGACTCAACAATGCATAAAAGCAGATTGTAGATGGGTTGCTCCACATGCTCACCAATCACTACCAAGGTAGAACAGAGAAGTGCAGGCACCAATTTTAGACAGCAAGTAAGAGGGTCGAGCACCATAGTCCAGTGATCCTTTCCAACTTCGAGCTCGTTCACAAGACCTCTAGCAATACCCGTCAGGAATAGAAATAGAAACGTTTATTTACCAAAAACATAATAACAAAAAGATGGTACAATTCAATAAGAGGACACAACATGTTTCACCGGATAATCGGTATGCAAAATATAATGTTATCTATGTACTAACATAATATTTAAGTTATAACACTAACTTAATTGAAAAAAAGAAATGTGTATCTATAAATATAAAGTTTTAACACATAGTTTCACTCTATTACATTACTCATTATCTATAAAATCAAATGACATAAATTCGGGTATTGTGTAAAAGCAATGTTCGATTACCCATTTTTTTAACTGTTTTTGTTTATATGTACGAAAGGGCACAACTCTCTTATATATTTAGGTATCTTGTTATAATATATATTTGTACACACATACAGCTACTGTTTCTTTTGTATAGGGTAGTAGACATAGTTAGTATTTAACTTTAATTTAATCAGTCATCAGGGCTGTTACTTAATTATCCACCCGATACTCAGACGATGACGTTTCTTTGCGGCATTATTCAATACCTATTCAAATTAATTGAATATTGAATAACGCACAAATTCATTCACCTTCACTAAGTTGAGGAACCAATCGAAGCCGGAATGCTTTTTGTATAATTTTCGCAACTAACTACCGGGTTTATAGAAACCGGTTTTTATTAGGAAGAATACATCATTAAACTATAATTGTTTTGATCCTATGAAACTAAAATAATAAGAGCACTGCGGACATTGATAATTTGAATAGGTACAGTTTATATTATCACACGAAAATCAAGTTAAATTCGTGATTCAAGATAGTAATTAGGATTTTATGTTCATATACACTACTAAGTACCATTTAAATTATCTATAAATCATCAGTTATAGGGCAAAATGTAGTAAAACTCTCATAATATCTACTTATCTAGCTATTATTATTATTTTTATTTTTTATTATTGTGAGGCTTCAGGCAACTGGGACCGCAATTAACTGGACCCACGGGATCAGTTGCCGGATTACAAAAAAAAATATTATTTTTCTTCCGTCAACTGGGACCACCACACACACACACAAGTAATCTATTGTCCAAGCCACAAGTCGTACAGTCAACAACAAAAATAATGTTCGCTAAAATAGTTAATATAGCGTTACGTGCATGTCGTGTATACCTTTTAGATACAACACTAATCCGTGATGGTAAATCAAAAACTCTTTTGGCTATGGGTAATGGGTTGCCAAACTGCAATATAATGCACCATAGTTTGGCAACTCATTCCATAATAATAATTATTAAATTTTACTGATATTCTTTGAAATGTTAATATAATGCAAAATAAATATTCTAAACGTATGGGCTTATTTCGCATGTTATGTATATATAAAATTAAATCAGTTGCCACTTAAAAAAAATCTCTAGCTATTATTATAATTCTAAAGTTTTCATTTTAAAAATGTGTTAGCGACATTTATTCAAAAATGTGGCCAATGCAGCATTTTTGATCCGTCAATATATATAATAATATTATCTTTAGGTAAATAAATGAAAAAACAATCAAAATATTATCTTTTATTTATAACAAATTATTATAAAGGGGTGTCATTTACCAGTCTTACAACTTTAGATCAATAAAATCAACCAGTAACAGAAGTAGTTATTGATATTACAATCACTAATCAGCCTTAATAATATTAAAATAATATAATAAAAACTCTAAAAACAAAACAATCACATATATAAATATTTATATTATCTATCACAAAATCAGCCTTAAGGGTTAGGATAAAAGTTAAGTTTAATTTACCAGTCTAACAACTTTAGATCAATAAAATCAACCAATATTAATCAAAATTATGTGAAAATAGGCGATTAATAATGGATTAACTACAAATAGGTATCGTACCCATTAGGGGACTAAATAAAAGTTACTTTGATATACTTAATTCAAAGATTATATTTACAAATTGATACTAACTACGAACCAATTAATACTTAATAAAACTAAAACGAAACTATTTAAAAACTGAATTATATGCAAACATAAAACAATATGTAATAAAATTAAATAATTGATGATATCTATAAGATTTCACTTACCTCAATTAATCTGCAGATGTGTGAAGTATCCTAATAAGTAGCTACTAAGTTGTCAGTCCAAGAAAAATACCACGGCAAAAGAACTCCCGTAATGAGCGACATCAAGCAAGTGACTAGACGAATGGCGGTTTTTGTGATTTTTTATATATATGTTGCCAGATCAAAAATATTGAATTTGCCACTTTTTTGGATTTACCTAATTATAAAATAATAATAGAATAATAACATTATTCATATACTTTTAACATAAATTGGCACGGGAAAATATGGCTTACCATAATAATGTCGCTTACACATTTTTAAAATGAAAGCTTTAGAATTATAATAATAGCTAAAGATATTTTTAAAGTGGCAACTGATTTAATTTTATATATACATAACATGCGAAATAAGCCCATACGTTTAGAATATTTATTTTGCATTATATTAACATTTCAAAGAATATCAGTAAAATTTAATAATTATTATTATGGAATGAGTTGCCAAACTATGGTGCATTATATTGCAGTTTGGCAACCCATTACCCATAGCCAAAAGAGGATTTGATTTACCATTACGGATTAGTGTTGTATCTAAAAGGTATACACGACATGCACGTAACGCTATATTAACTATTTTAGCGAACATTATTTTTGTTGTTGACTGTACGACTTGTGGCTTGGACAATAGATTACTTGTGTGTGTGTGTGGTGGTCCCAGTTGACGGAAGAAAAATAATATTTTTTTTGTAATCCGGCAACTGATCCCGTGGGTCCAGTTAATTGCGGTCCCAGTTGCCTGAAGCCTCTTATTGTTTGGTCCACTAACTGGACAATACATAGCAAAAGAAAAAAAACTTAAAATTAACATACAAAAATAAAGAGAGTGGACACAGCATACAATATTTTTGAACAAATTAAAGATATTTTATAAGTCGATGCTTAATTCACAACTTAAAACCAAAGTACTATATAACTGCTTTAGACTATAATACGTATTTTGTGTTAGATTGTTCAGTACCTATCACCATGTCTATTCCAATTATTTTTTCACATAAAATTTTATCGCAAACAAACAAAACTCATCTGATTTGGTTTGTTATAACCCGATTGCGTCAGATGGAGTGTTATGTTTTTGATAGCAAAAATTACAATAGGCATTATGCTAATTTTTATTTTGGTATGTAATTGAAACACCTCTCGATATTCGAGACGTTGATATCACATAAGCTTCCTGAGAGAATACTATTTAAAAGGGGTATGACCAATTGACTGTGGGATTGTTTATCTCTGCTGTGCTATCTTTTCTGTGACCATGTCAAGATAAAAACTGCTGTATTATATGAAGAATAATATAAAAGTTTAATTCTAAGCTGAATATTTTACTAGTTAGTCGGGTTTCATAAAAAAGTAAGTAAAATAATTTAAAAACACATGATTACTCTATGAAAATAATTCAGCGCCCAGTTCATCCTTCACGTTTAAATAGAAAATCACTTTTATTCACAAAATGCCGCTTAAGTTATGTCTCTTATTACTAGATAATCGTCATACACAAAACTAGAAATTATTTATTATCTTACATATCCGTGACACAAAGTTGGTGGCGATACAGTTTTTGGGCATTGCCTTTTACAATAATAATAGACTCATAAAATGAGAAGTTGAAGAATGATGCATTTGGTTTTTGTTTACCTATATTTTGATAAGGTATCCTATATTTTACTATCTATGGATCAGTCATTATCATGGATTACTGGTGGTAGAGCTCTTGTGAACGAGCTCAAGGGCGGCAGCACCACCGTCTCACCTTTAACCTGCCGCCAAATAGTAGAGCTTCCATTACTGTGTTCCGGTTTGGTGGTGAGAACAGGCCCTGAAATTACTGGCACATGATGTATAACACCGTAGTCCTCAGCTGCAGCGACGCATCTATAATCTGCTTTTGAGGATTGTTGATGTCCATGGGCTGTACTTAGGGCGTGCAAAACCGGAAGGTCTTCAAAACCGGTTTTGAAATCCAGTTTTGAGAGCCCAAAACCGAAAACCGGTGTTAGCCCCGGTTTTGGCAACAATTTTCTAATGATTATATAGTAGAATTTTACCAAGAAAACCAATTCCTAGATACTCACAAATTCTAAAAATAAAACGAATTGTACGATATATCTCTTTTTAATCAATTATTTATGCCAACCAATATCAAATATACCACATTAATAGTTTGGATAACATGAACTTAAAATAAGATGAAGATTATCTAATTGAGATCAAATCAACAACAAGTCAGTTTGGGTACATATAGTAGCAACCTAACAATTCTACCATCAAGAATAATATATTTTCAACATACAAATCACATTACACACCATCATCATTATTATGAAACTAAGCACAGCCACAATTACCATACCTACTATTACCTACGTCTCAATTTCTTTAAACTCGCTCTTTAATTACAAACTAACAACATAACAAGTTAACAACAACATTATTATAGGATTCATATTAGACTATAAAACGAGATCAAAAATCAACTGTGTACGTAACTACGTACAGTGTGCAGTGTGTGCACCATATACTAATTAAATTAAATTAATAATAATCATTTTTTGCCTAGATACCGCTGCTCTTGGTAATGTGATCTTAAAAATAGAAGTGCATCTAACATCGTATCTGATAGCGTACTTCTTATTTTATTACAAAAATACCCAGCACTTGAAAAGGCCCTCTCACTTTCAACACTTGTTGGTAGTACACACATCAAGTAGTTGTACGCTTCGGTGAGATGAGATACACACCCCGTTTTCCTCCGTTTTCATACATGGCTTGCTCTACTTTGACAAACCCTGCAAGGTCAAAATCAGACCGTTTCTTGGGGGCTTTCCTGCATTTTTCCAATTCCTTATTAAGCTGCTCTTGAAGAGTTAGCTCATCAGGTACAACTTCAGCATCAGATGATGACAATAAAGATGGCACAGACCGCTCGGAGGGAACTCCGGGGATGGTATCAGAGTCCTTGGGCTGATATTTCAACTGTTGCAGTAAGTTTATTATAGTGTCAGATATGACGATACCATTGGGTTTGGGAAACGTATCATCGTCATCTTGTGTGGAAAAGTCTTCCCAATCGTGCAAATAGTGCAATACACCTGCTAACAGGAGACGTCTTTGCTTGATACGACTTCTCAAGTTCATCGCTAGTTTGAAGCCGCACGAGCACTCCCGGCGAGTGTATTTGGGCAACAAACAACGCGGGTGGGTAGGCGGGACGGGACGCGGGGGACGCGGGTCGCAGCGCAGCGCAGTTGAGCGCAGTAGTCACGTGACGTGAGTCACACCACGTCGCGGGTGCAAGGGTCGCGGACGCAGAGGGAGAAGTGTAAGTGGTAAAGGTTGTGTATGGAAATTTGATGAGTGCGTTCGAAAAAGTTCATTTAAATCAAAATGTAAATATATAATTCAATAACGAAAAAACCGGTGGTAGCCCCGGTTTTGTCTGTCAAAACCGGTTTTGTAAAATTAGTAAATGTCTTCCGGTTTCCGGTTTTTAGCAAAACCGGTTAACCGGTTTTGCACGCCCTAGCTGTACTCCACTTACCATCAGGTAGACTACACGTTCGTTCGCTGTGGACGTAATATTTATAATATTTTTTTCAGAGTGACAGATGTAGACTACATCTGTGATAGTCTGCAAGGTCTGGGAAGACACACCTAATCGTAAGCAAAGGCCGTTTAGATAACAACTTAGTAATCCGTTAATTAATAATACAGATTTCCGATTATATTAAAAATAGATTTTAATATAATCTCCTCCGACACGTGATTGCAAAAAGGTAATAAAAAGTTTGAAATTTATACACATAAATCAACATATTATTATAGGTATCTACTATTTAATATTATGTACAATATTTTGTTTATATGTTGGGCATACAAAGTTTGTAAAAACACCGCGATAGTGTTAGGTTTTTTCTACAAATAATTTTACAAAAAAAACTGACTTTAATTACATAAAAAGGCACTAAAAAGTAAGAAATACTTTAGTAATATAGTAATATTCAACGTACCGTATATTTTAAAGCAAATTTTAGCTTTGCTATGCCTTTTTGTAATTTATAAAATATTAAAGTTGAAAAATTAAGAATCCAGCAGGACTCGAACCTGCACCCCCTGGGTATACGCCCCAAGTGCCCCAATATTACAAGTATTTGATAAAAATGCGTCATCTCTTGACTGTAACAGTGTTGATCTTAATTCAAACTTACAGTATGTGAATAGTGACTTATTACATCACATAGATGGCGCTAAAACCAAATAAGGTTCGTCTAGCTAAAAGCTGGCACAAAAAGAGTTGAGAAATTTCGAGTCCGGCAGCATACGAATCCATAGCTGAATTGGCAAAGCACTTGGGGCGTATACCCAGGGGGTGCAGGTTCGAGTCCTGCTGGATTCTTAATTTTTCAACTTTAATATTTTATAAATTACAAAAAGGCATAGCAAAGCTAAAATTTGCTTTAAAATATTACAAGTATTTGATAAAAATGCGTCATCTCTTGACTGTAACAGTGTTGATCTTAATTCAAACTTACAGTATGTGAATAGTGACTTATTACATCACATAGATGGCGCTAAAACCAAATAAGGTTCGTCTAGCTAAAAGCTGGCACAAAAAGAGTTGAGAAATTTCGAGTCCGGCAGCATACGAATCCATAGCTGAATTGGCAAAGCACTTGGGGCGTATACCCAGGGGGTGCAGGTTCGAGTCCTGCTGGATTCTTAATTTTTCAACTTTAATATTTTATAAATTACAAAAAGGCATAGCAAAGCTAAAATTTGCTTTAAAATATTACAAGTATTTGATAAAAATGCGTCATCTCTTGACTGTAACAGTGTTGATCTTAATTCAAACTTACAGTATGTGAATAGTGACTTATTACATCACATAGATGGCGCTAAAACCAAATAAGGTTCGTCTAGCTAAAAGCTGGCACAAAAAGAGTTGAGAAATTTCGAGTCCGGCAGCATACGAATCCATAGCTGAATTGGCAAAGCACTTGGGGCGTATACCCAGGGGGTGCAGGTTCGAGTCCTGCTGGATTCTTAATTTTTCAACTTTAATATTTTATAAATTACAAAAAGGCATAGCAAAGCTAAAATTTGCTTTAAAATATTACAAGTATTTGATAAAAATGCGTCATCTCTTGACTGTAACAGTGTTGATCTTAATTCAAACTTACAGTATGTGAATAGTGACTTATTACATCACATAGATGGCGCTAAAACCAAATAAGGTTCGTCTAGCTAAAAGCTGGCACAAAAAGAGTTGAGAAATTTCGAGTCCGGCAGCATACGAATCCATAGCTGAATTGGCAAAGCACTTGGGGCGTATACCCAGGGGGTGCAGGTTCGAGTCCTGCTGGATTCTTAATTTTTCAACTTTAATATTTTATAAATATAGAAGCCTTTAAAATTTCAGGGTTGCCCTCGATTTCTCTAGGATCTCAACATCAGATCGTAACCAGATGAAAATGGGACCACATTACAAGTATACTCTGCCAGAAAAAAAAGATTTTCTCAAATCGGTCAAGACATCTTCGATTAATAGGCGAAAAAAAAATACAATCTTACAGAGAACCCCTTCGTGTTTTTGATGTTGGTTAAAAATACGTTACTATAATGTGTGTGTATCGCATACGATGATTGATACTTCTTTTATCGTAGGTAATTATATTATTAATGTCAATGCCGCCGATAATGGATTATTGCGTACGAAATAGAAATCGATCTTATATCCGTACTTCCTACTAAAATTTTAAAAGCAAAAGAATGAGGATGTATGGATGTTTGCTACTATTTCACGCAAAAACTATGTACTATAATATAATAGGTGTTTTTTTTTTTAATTTGGCAGACATGTAGCTTAAACTTACGACTAAGACCTGCGGTATAAGCTAATACGTATCAGATTCAGTAGATAATTAGCAAGATAACCTTATGTAATCCTACGACGCAACATCAATATCAACGTACCATATGGAGGGAGCCGTGGCAAGATCTTATCCTCATCATCATCTTCCTTAGTATCCAAAATACAGCATTTCTTCTGAAGTACGAGTTTCAGCCACGACGTACATTATTCTAGCAAAGTAAACCAAATCCAGCCTACTTCCGTAGCCAGTCACTTGAGTGTGATATGGTCGATATGGAGATAGTTGTCAGCCAGTTTGAGAGGTCCGGACCACTGCGTTGCATTATGTTAGACGTTGTAGAAAAAAAAAACAGGAGCCCTTAAGCCCCTAGGCCTCCAAAAAAGGTCTAGAACCAAAGGCCATGGACCTTTCTGTTCCACGCTCCAGTCGAAGAACCTCATAAACATAATACTAAATGCAATCCTCACCATCAACTTCAGTGGTATCCAATATACAGCATTTCTTCTTGAAGTACCGAGCCTTAGCCACAGTGTACATCATCCTGGCGAAGTATGCTACATCCAGCGAGGTGTACAGGAACAGGGCCCCAGCGACCATAGCCGCCGCCCAGCCTGGGATGCATACTGTCCACATCCTGACCCTGGAAGAGAAAACATGATGCTATGAAATAACTTAAGACCACTGTTTATGTGTATGGCTAGATAAGCAGGCGTGGATCTAGGGGTCCAAATTGGTTCAAGAAAGGCAACCTGAACTCCAACAATGTTACTAGATTTTGGATCTCATGGGCTTTGTTTCAGAAAACCCATTTCATGAGCGAATTGGTTCTCTAAAACAAGGCCCATATTATTTTCTGTTATTCCGTAAAACATTAGCTGCCTGTGAAAATCCCATTAAAATATGTCAATTCATTTTGGAAATGGCTAACTTAAACACAGTTATTTTCTATTTACTTGTTTATTTAGAAGATAATGAAAGAAATAGTGGACCACATTAAGTTATTTTAAGACGTCGATGAGTATAAAACGACTTAAGTACCATAAAATGTAAATTCTTGGATGTTGCAGCTTACTTACCGTACCGTGGGCCCCATGTTGTAACATTACGCATACGATTCCAACTAAAGCAGTTATTCGTAAATGTTTGATAACTTTTTAACCTTGTTAGGAAATATTACGTCAAGGCGCATCAATTCGTCAATATTTTTGTAATCTAGATCAAATATAACACTCTGATATAATCCAAAAGGGTATATTACATCAAGGTGCATCAATTTGTCAATATTTTAGTAATCTACATGAAATTTTTACTGGTGGTAGAGCTCTTGTGAATGAGCTCGAGGGCGGCAGCACCACCGTCTCACCTTTTACCTGCCGCCAAATAGTAGTGCTTCCATTACTGTGTTCCGGTTTGGTGGTGAGATCAGGCCCTGAAATTACTGGCACATGAAGCATAACACCGCAGTCCTCAGCTGCAGCGACGCATCTATAATCTGCTTTTGTGGATTGTTGATGTCCATGGGCTGTACTCAACTTACCATCAGGTGGACTACACGTTTGTTCGCTGTGGGCGTGGAATAAAAAAATAAAAAAAAATATAACACTCTGATATAACCCAATAGGGTGTGACAGAGGTGCACAACCACACTGCTTTCATCTGTTATGCATAGCCCCATGTGATATACATCCACTTTTTGCTACATCCGATGCACGCACCGTGGCTCATGCCAACTCTCCGCTCATACGTTCCTTGACACTGTTCAATAACCTTATGACATCAAAATCGGAGTGTGATCTATTTGCTTTGTCTTGGATAGATATACGTAGCGAAATATTGTCTTTTGTGAAACCTTGGATAAAGTTTAGCTATTGTTATTATTTGTATATTTTGTGTCGTGTGTAATTGTCTTTATTGTTTGTATTTTCTTGTAAAACTTTTTTATGTTTCTATTGTCAAATATTATTTTATGAGTGTTTTTTTTTTCTTCTATGTATAACGTCTTGGTCTAAAACTTTAATGTTGTACATATGTATAAGTCAATAAATAGATAAATAAATAGGGGATGAGCCTATCGCCATCTACCAGGCACAAATCAAACTCCATGCTACTCTCAAACTGCGAACACTATATAGCAGCAATAGCCGAGTGGGAGACCGTAGGACTGTGAAGTCAAAGGTCTCAGGTTCGAACCTACGGCGCATAATGCTGTCAATAAACCGTTAAGATAAGTCTTTTCGAAGATATTTATTTTATTTTACAACTTTTGCACTTAAAAATAGTACAATGGCGGACTTAATGCCATAGGCATTTTCTACCAGTCAACCTTAAGGTGATGCAGAGAGAACAAAGGTAAATAAATTTAAATAATGTGAAAATAATGATATATCAAAAATTCGAATACTTAAATATGGTAACAAATATACTAACATACATTAAAATAAATAAATAAATAAAAAATAATATATAATATATTATTTACACAGTAGATATTAAGCTTTTAATGACTCTGCTGTCGTTTCACTTAGGAGAAGATGACGTACTCTAGTTTTGAATTTGTCCCGGGTGGTGCACATCCTGATCTCAAGAGGAAGTGCATTCTAAATAAGGATGGATTGAATGTAGAATGAAGAATGAACTAAAGAAGAGGTATTAGAAGGACAAAAGAGAAGAAGGTTGTTAGTAGAACGCAGTATTAGTAAATTATCGCTCGCTAACGGTGAAGGAAAAACATCGTGAGGAAACCTACATGCCTGGGAGTGCCTAAAAAAGCACTCTAGGTCGTATGAGGTATACCTATCCGCACTTGGCCAGCGCGGTGGAATATTGCCTAACCCTTTTCATCATGAGAAGAGGTCCGAGCCCAGCAGTGGGACATGTATTAGATACAGGGCTGCTATTATACTGAAACACTACAGCTTAAATGGTTGTTTCTATAAATAAGTAATGTAGCCAAGGGCGGTTTGAATCGATAGTGGCAATTAGTACCGAACTACAAGTGTATATATTATGTATTATACGTAATGGTATTTACTTGCTTTCTTTGGCCTCGGCCATTTAATAGTAATCAATTCTATTAAAGGGTCAAGGTCAAAGAAAGAAAGTGGCTAAGTCGAAGCCATCTATCTATCTATCCATCTATCTATCTATGAAAGTCGAAGCAGCGCGGATCGATCGATTTTGACGGTTAAGCAATGCTGACCGAAATCGGCGATTGATGGGTGATCATCTTAAGATAACGATATTTTTATTAAAACTGACGTGAGTTTGTAACATTATTCAAATTATGAAATACGAGTGTTACTCACGTAATGTTGGTCTATATAGTCGACCGCGGTTTCGCCTATACGTCTAGGCATTATCAAGAGAGTGCGATACGTCGCGCCTGAGTGGCAGCTAGTCTGGCACAGTGCAAGACTTCATAATTTGAATAATTTGAATTAGATAACGAGTTTTCCTCCGTGCCAGAGGCTTCAATCTTAGTACAAAAAACTGGGGATAGCAATGAGTACAATGATACAAAATCACGAAGTATATGTAGTCTCTGTACGAAATAAGTTTCAATATGTTTCTTAATTTTGTTGGATTATAATTGTTCGGATGATAATAACTAAAATTAAGAGATGGCGGCTCTGAAGCTATGTCTCCTTGAATTCGAACAGATGGCGCTAAACCAAATCGCAACTTGTCAAAATATCCTAGCTAATAGCTCATAAAACTACTAAAATAGTATATTTTTAAGAGACTTATGGTTTAATGTATTGGTTAAAAGAGGAAATTTGTCAAGGATTTTGATTACATTTACCACAAGATATAATATTTCATTACTTTTTATCAATTAAAATAAATATTACAATCATTTTCACAAACATTTATTGGGGTGGTGGTAGAAATTCCTTGGTTGTTTCATTAACAATAAACTAGTAACCCCATTACAAATGTCTGCTAATGTCAGTCCGTCGTGTTTTGCGATATTTTGTTTGTTTTGTGATCTTTCTGAGTTATTTTGTGCATTTGTCGTTGAGTTGAGCGAAAAGTCCTCCGATAAATCCATACGTGTGACCAGAAAGGCAATTTTTTTTTTTTTTTTTATGGTGGATAGGCACGCGTTTGACCACGATCTCACCTGATGGTAAGTGAAGATGCGGTCTACGGTGGAGCACGCTTACCTATAAGATACCTATTAACTCTTGCTTTGAAAAGATCCAGATTGTACTCATGCGGAAACACAGACTCGGGCAGGGCGTTCCATTCTTTGGCAGTTCGCATAAGAAATGTAGAAGCGAAACGCTTAGTGCGTATTAGTGGAATGTCTACCGTGAAGCGGTGCCTGAGTGCCGTTTGTCTGGTAGTCCGATGGTGAAACGGGGACGGAGGGATTAGGTTGTGAAGTTCCTCGGCACACTCTCCGAAATGTATCCTATAAAAGACCGATAGTCTGGCAACCTTTCGACGGTGCTCTAGACTTTGTAGTCGAGCCTCCGTCAGATCGTTGTCGCAGATGGTTCTCTTGGCTCTCCTCTCGACTGACTCGAGTGCCTCAAGCTGGTACTTGGCTGAACCATCCCACAGATGAGAACTCAGTACTCCACACACGACCGGACTTGCGCTTTATAGAGGTCGAGCAACTGCCTTGGTGTAAAATATTGCCTCACCTTGTTGAGGATGCCCAGCTTTTTGGCGGCTAGCTGAGCTTTCGACTCAATGTGTGAGCCGAAATTGAGCTTCGAGGTCAGCGAGATACCGAGGAGCTCAAGACGATCAGTTATTGGAAGGGATACATTTCGGAAAGTAGGAGTCAGGATGAATTGACTCCGTTTTGCGGAGATAAGACACGCCTGAGTCTTACTAGCATTGAACGTGACTAAGTTGGCGTCACCCCAATCGGAGACTGCCTTCAGAGACACGTTCATGCGTTCGACCATTGCCTTCCTGTGCGACTGGATTTGTACACCACTAGCTCGTGGGTTGGGTATATAGCTTTCAACAACCGTTGTGTCGTCTGCGTAACCAAACGTACCTGGTATTAGTAGGTCGTTGATGTGAAGCAGGAAAAGCGTTGCTGAGAGCACGGACCCCTGAGGGACTCCGGCATTGATCGCCATTTGATCGGACGAGCTGCCATTAATGACAACCCGAATCGATCGGTCCCTCAGGAAGTCTGATACCCAATCACAGAGACTAGTGGGTAGACCAAAGGACGGTAGCTTGCTAATAAGGGCCTCGTGCCAGACCCTGTCAAAAGCCTTCGAGATATCGAGAGAGACTGCCAAGGCCTCACCATTCTTCTCGACGGCTTCACTCCAGATGTGCGTGGCATACGCTAGAAGGTCACCAGTAGAACGGCCTCGGCGGAACCCATACTGCCGGTCACTGAGGAGGTCGTTCGCTTCTAGGTATGCTAGGAGTCTGCTGTTGAGTACACGTTCCATACTCTTACAGAGTATGGAAGTGACCGAAATCGGTCTATAGTTGGCAGGGTCGGCACGGCTTCCCTTTTTCGGCACTGGTTGCACATTAGCAAGCTTCCAGGATTTCGGCACTTGTCCAGAAGCCAAGGAGAGGCGAAAGAGGCGCGTCAATATGGGAGACAGTTCAGGTGCACAGGTTTTCAGAACTATGGCTGGAATACCGTCGGGACCACTTGCTTTGTTCACGTCTAGATTTCGCAACACCCTACGAACCTCTGTCTGACGTATGCGTATATCCGACATAGAAGTCTCGCAAACTAGTAGACGAGGGGGTATAGCGCCAGTAGCATCTAGACGCGAAGACTCTGCGAAGATGGAAGCAAATAAATTCGCTTTCTCTTCAGCAGTGTGGGCAAGTGACCCATCAGGTTTCAGCAGTGGAGGTAGTGAGGGGCGGCAGAAGTTCGATTCGACCGATTTCGCTAGGGACCAAAACGCTTTACTCCCTGTTGGGTGTGTCGCAAGTTTGTTCCCAATGCTGCGAATACGGTCATAGTCTACCACGCTGGCCAAGTGCAGATTGGTAAACTTCACACGACCTTGAATACTTTTAAGCCAGTCTTATGCATGCAGGTTTCCTCACGATGTTTTCCTTCACCGTTAGCGAGCGATCATTTATTTGAAGAATACACTCATATCTTCGAAAAGACGAATTTTAACGACTTATTGACAGAGTTTGACTTCGCAGTCCCACGGTTTTCCACTCGGCTATCGCTGTTATTTAAATATAGCTAAAATATATTTAGATACATGTACACAAGATTTTAAGCTTACAAAAACTGACATGAGAATGGCTTTTTATGCAAACGTGAGAAATCCGGTCTCAAATCAGAAATTAATCATTATTATTTTATAAAAAACGTGAATGACGTACTCTGCGTGTCATAAACTTCCCCGTGTTTAACTTAACCGGTTTTTGGCTTCGCAGGAAAATAATAGGTGATAATGAATGTAGCTAACGATTTTATAATTCAACCGATGGTTATTATAGACCGCAGCTCTTGGAGTTTATCTCTAAAGGATTAGGGCTTAGACTCCAGCAAAGACGAGGTGCAGAGCGAAGCGGAGATGTGTATCATATTGGTATAGTAAGATGGAAGCGGAAATGTGAGCTGTTTCTAGTCAAATCTCTACCCTACCCAACACTCATCGCTGCGCAATAAATAAAATAAATAAATAAATATTTCACAACTGACACACAACGCCATCTAGTCCCAAACTAAGCAGAGCTTGTACTGTGGGTACTAGAATAACTGATACTAATACATATATACTTTTTTTTTGTAAATACAGACTTATTATACATAGAAACACCCAGACTAAGACAAACCCCCATGTTCATGAACACAAAGATTTGTCTTAAGCGGGAATCGAACCCGCGACCTCGGCGTCGCAGGCAGGTACACTACCCACTCCGCCATCCGGTCGTCGAAAGAATAGTCTAATGACTAGCCAATACGCTTCCCCACACAGCTTCCGAGAATACACATTAGCTGAAAAATATCTCGACTCGTCTCCACTCCGGACATCTCCACACATCTCCGCTGTGATGAAACCCGGGCCTAAACAGTAACTACAGTCTTGAGGGTACAATATTATATTATCGATGTATTAAAATCAAGTTAGATATATATTAAAATATAAGTCTGTTTTATTGCAATGAGTTTAAAAATTATTTACAGTACAGAACGTGAAAATTAATAAGATTTTTTTTTACGTCTGGCAAGAAATTAAGAGTGAAAAGTTAATAAATAACTAGAGCAAATAGAGCCTCATTATTAAACATGCACTGTTGCATGGCCGAGGTCATTGTAAAAGTCCTCGGTTAGGCAAGCACTATGACCATGTATGCGTTGGTGGAACTCCAAGAAATTAGATCGGTGGTGTAGTTTTCCTCATTTCTTTTATTTGACTAGGTATACGGCACCGATGGTATTCCGGATGTTCATATTTATTGCTATTGATTTTAATACCGATAACAGATTAAAATACTACAAATTTTACACACACTACTTTTTTACTATTACTCAAGAGAATAATTGCCGGGCAAATTACGAAAATCAGACTAAATATCTTTGGAAGCCCTGTAATATGTACTATTTGAAGTATATAAGACAACTTACATGTTCCGTATGCTGCTAATCTCATACTAAAGCTAAGCAATTGTATTCGAATTTTGTACTATTAATGCTGTAATAGGGCATAGCGCTAATTACATCACTAATTATATCGTACATAATATAATAATATGTACTAAGGAATGAATGTAAGTAGATATGAATCGGATTAGCTCCATAGCGGATAAATACTACCGCTTTATCGATCAGCTGATGCGAAGTTATTATGTCTGACAACTCCAACACTACCACATCAAAAAGCCTATAAGTATACCAACACGCACACCGCACAATATAGTTGTAAATACTACATGTTATAAAGATATTAATTAATAAAAATAATCAAACATACCTTAGGCCCAGAGCCGGCAAAATTCACAAAAAATACTAAAACACCATGTCCAACGAACTAATAAAAACCATCACAAACACGTCTGTTCCACAAAATTTACCGCTCGGTAATGATCCAAAGGTATTATTACACAAATATTATCATACAAATTGATAAAATAACCTCGAGAAATCGTTGGTGAGAATTTTATCACGTACCGAAAGACTGCTTTATTTTTCTATGACCAAAATCAAATGACAGTTTTGAATGCGCGCGCAACTCGATCAATAAACTCAAAATGGCACCCAAAGCTTTATTGCCGTCGAATGCAGTTACCGCGAAACTGAACGTGATAATTATTAAGTTACTTCATATCCGGGCAGTTAACCATTTAAATTATTTACTTGGAATTGCCAACTTAACTTCGTTTGTAATTACTGTTAAGCAATCTTTGTTTTTAAATGCAATTCCTCGGTTAATGAACACGAAAAATTCTAATTAAAAAAAAGAATATGGTTTGATTACTAATTTATTCAGATGTCTCAAGTCAAGATTATGATGCATAAATAATATTATTAATATAATTAATATAATACCTAGCTTGTATATAATCCAAAGTGTCTTCTAGTTTGTTTTAAGTTAAGATCCGGTTTTGACCACGTGCCCGCTTTTTACCGTGACCCCCATGAGATTTTGTATTATTCCATAGAAGTTGACGCAACCGAAACGTAACTGCTTCACAACTGCACCGGAATCTCAACTGCAGCTATGATTCAAATCTTTTATGGTAAAGCGACCGGATGGCGGAGTGGGTAGTGTACCTGAATAAATGAATTTCGCTCTCTTGTTGCACAAATAACTATTGTGCACAGCTACAGCTACGCAATATTTTAGTTCAATCCAATAAAGATTTAAAAATAATAATATTGAAACTACATTTTAAAGATAAACCAAAAAGATTACTGCTTACTATAAGTTTTGTATTTATAATAACAATTCTAAATCAATGCAACAAACACTGCCAGAAAAAGAACCTTGGGTAATACGAGCAATAACTTATATTTATGACAATAAAATTTTTTTTTCACCTCAGCAGCTCAGTTATCTTCAGAGTTGAGGAGATCCCTCATGATAAGACACTCCTGGCTGCATTGTCAGACTATTATGTCATATTTTCGGCATTGTCACCGGAATAACACAATTATGCCAATTTTCAACTCGATCGCGCTACTAGAAGTGGTCGAAAAATGCTATGCAAGATATACAAACTCACATACATGCATACATACATACATACCCACACTGCAAGATAAAAGTATGAATGGCAAATGAACATGTAATGTTCCTCCTGGGATATTATTTTCTGCACATATTTTAAGCAACCAAATTAAAATCACAGAAATAAAAATACCCATTATCCAAAAACAAACCTGTTTAATTTATTCCTTTTTTGAGGAAATAATACTCCCCTTGTTTTGCCATAAAACCTGCGAAATAATGATTTAGTTATAATAAGTAGATACCTACATTTTTTAAGTGTGCGTGAATATCACAACTTTATCTCTAATCTGCCCTTCTTTATGTAGGATTTGAGCTAGTGATTACACGCTTGATAATAAATCAGTACTACTTAATTTCATTAAGGGCCAGTTTCTGAGGTTTCGGATAGATTTTATCCGACCCATAAAATATAACTTGGCCGAATTTCAAAGCGACACAAGTCACCCTTGAAAAATAACACAGCTGTCACTTTCATTTATGTGTGTTATATGCTTATCCTGCCAATAAGATTTATCCAACACCTGTGAAATTGGGGCTAAGAGTATTAAAACTGTAACTATGATATAATTATTCAGGTAATCCTACACTATCGTTGTTCAAACTGAAATTAATACGATTATTACAGCTATTATTCTATGAAAATTTTATGACTTGTTATGCTCTAACTAATGCCTGAATTTCAGGAGAGCTGCAGTACAATAGGTTCTTTCGCTGAGCTTGTACCGAAAAGCTGAAGGTACCACCTTTAAATATTTTTTTTTTTTTTTTATTAATTTAATGACTCTTTGGTCTTGCTATTTCCATAAACATAAAAAAAACAAAACGCAATATCTCGCAACGTATACAACGTCAGTGACGATTCGTCATTTTTATCGAACAATGAACGCCCAGTCACGAACACGACCATCCATTTAAGCTGAGCTATGAGTCAACGTAAATACGCTCACTATTTATAATAAACGGAAGTTCATCTTACGTTGGCGTCCGGTAAACTTAGCGTTGGCAGTTGCCTGACGCCATGTCGGTGACCTCGCCGCAGTGCTCTACCTCCCTCACTTATACTACGTTAAACAAGGACAGAGCTATGAGCTATACCACACGATTCGAGAAACGGACAAAAGTAGTGACGTGTTAGACAGGGGAGTGTAAACAGTGTTTTCGTTCCGACATTTTGTGAAAATGAGAGAATTCAAATACGATGTTGTTCAGTTAATTCATGGAATTAGAGACCGGCCTTGCTTGTGGGATAAAACTATAGAGAATTATAAAGATCGTGTGGAAAGGAGGGGCGCTTGGGAAGAAATATTTAACATGTTGGAGGAACGTTATGAAGAGATGACGCTGGAGGAGAAACGGCTGACAGGTAATGGAAACAGACATTGTTTTGGTGCGATTTGTGTCCGTTGTTTGATGATACGAGTTTCAGTTTTAGTACTGTATTTAACTACGATAAATAATAAATGTATTAAATGTACTGTCGTGGTTGTCTGTGTGTGTTACAACACTAAATCCTTTAACGCTTAATAACTTCTTTGTTAATTTAAGTTGTTAGTAATGTAGACAATACTTTATAAATAAAAAAAAAAAATTCGGAGTTACCGATTTTATAATTATGAATTATGATACAATATTAACTACAGTCATCAATTTAATATTGTTGGTCGCTATAAAATGTATGTTTTGCATGCGTTTGTTTTTTTTTTATATTGATCAAACGTTCGACGTCCGACTTGGAGGTATTAGGGTCACGTTACTTGTCTATGATTTAACTAAATAAACGATTGTTATCGAATTTTTAATCGCAAAAGATTGATAAAATGCTAACGAGCGGCGCGGTGATGTTCCATACATACAGCCTAAGAGCCAGTGGCCGCCCGACTTACGTAATTTTATATAATTTTCCAATAAAAAAACCGACTTCAGTTACAATAATTTTAGACTTATATGGTTCTTTCATGTGTGCTATTGTCAGAACTGGACCACACTGATATGGCACCCCCCAACGGGAAGCATTAGCTTTCAAATCAAAGAATCATTTAAATGCCTCCGCCCAGTCGAAAGTTATAAGGTAACAAACATAAAAATCAACATCCTTCTTTTTTTAAGTCGGTAAAAAAGCCACGGTAAATTGCCGTTTGTGCTTCTAATAGATATTAGAACGATCACCTAATATGGAATTTGGATCGTGGTGCCTTTGATTAATAAAAAATGATAGAAAAAGTTACGTTATAGAATAAGGCTTAATTTTTGGATATGTTGACTTTGGTTATGGTAGTAATTATTCCCTACAATTGGCAATTGGCACGGCCACTGGCTCTTAGGCTATTTCACAAAATCTTTACAACTGTTGCTTGAATTTGGCTATGAGAATATGAACCTAGTGCAAATCAAAAACATTTTTTTTTAATCTGTTCCATTTGCCTAAAATTGAATGAAAATTCCGATCTCATTCCTGTTCCCTTCGAAAAATTTCGTTTATAATAGAGCGAATGGAACACAATATTCAAAGTGGTCTAGAAATCAGTTCTAATTTGATTCACATAGTACCTACTTTTTATGAACGTTACATACAATACTTTGAACCTGTTTACATGCAACGTAGTCACTACTTACCATCAGTGTTGGCTTATTGCTCTGAGCATTAGTAGGATATGCCTGAGATAGTAGGTGTTATGTCAACAGACGTATTTATTCTGTTAAATAATAATGCTAATACTTCCATTACAGGCGAGAACATCTTAAACAAATGGACAAACATTCGAGACACGTTCGTCAAATCGCTAAAAACAAAACTAGGCCGGCCTAAGAGAAAATACATACTCTACGACCATCTCAAATTCTTGACAAAAATAATGCCTGAAGATTACTCTATTGACCAAAATGAGTATAACAACGATTCTAGCGAAGACGTGCCGTATATGAAGGTAGAAGACCAGATGACGGAACTACCTGAAACAAGCTACCTTCCAAAGAAAAAGTCGAAGCGAAACGACGATTCAAATAGTTACTGCACTATAGAAGGTAGTTATAGTCTGAAAAAGAACTCCAAACGAAGTGACTTCGATGACTTGGCGTCAACAACAGATTACAGCGAGGCAGGTTACAATCAAAAGAAGAAGTCAAAACGGCATTCATTAGAAGGTAATGAGTCGAAGAAGAAATCTAAACGAATAGAAGATGATGGTAATGATAATGACATAGATTTTGTAGAATTAGATGAAGCTGATAATCCTAGAGTTATGAACGAAGATGAAGCATTTTTTGCGTCTTTGTTACCCACTATTGTGAAGTATAATGAAGATGAGAGATTGGAGTTCAGAATTGAAGTGCTTGGTGTTATGAAGAAGATTAAGGATAAAAGAAAATGGTCTGATGATTGATATAGTTTACGTAGATAGAATTTATACAGGGTTTCCCAGCTTAGGACGTCAAGCCGTAATCGGATAATAGAGTCACATTTATTCTTAAATATTCCATGTTATTTTAAATATTATGGACATTTAAAAAAAAACGAGGTGTTTTACACACTCTGGCGGACTTTTCGCTCCTATTATGCAAATTAAGATAATTTATCTAGTAATAAAGTAGACAAAAAGTGACATTTTCATCCAAGTTGTTACAACGAATTTTTTTTTTACCAGTGTTCAAAGGGAAAGTATTCAGGATTACATAAGAATTAAAGTATTATGAAAAGTAAATATATCTAATAATAGGAAAAGTCCGTCATAAATTTATCGAATTTTTTAATTTTTTTATTATTTTTCAAATATGTAGGTATCTTGTATTCTTTCAAATATTTTTCTGATAACTGTCATAACTTAACCAATCTCCTTATTTCGGTTTGACGTCCGAAACAGAGACACCCTGTATAAGGTTCTTCACATTGATATTCATGATTAAATAAAAAGCGTATAGAGTATGGGTTCTATTCCTGATTTATAATTGAAAAAAAAAAATCTTTTCCTAAAGAGCACCTTTTGTTTGATTTAAACTGTCTTTCCCAGACCACCCAGACATACTTACACATTACTTCTAACTTCAGCCCGCATTTGATATCGATATAAAGTAGTCCATGTCCATATTTGCATCAAAATCGGACCAGCCGTTTAGGCTTGCAAGCGTCACAGACAGGCAAACTGCGTTACTTTTGGATTTATAAATTAATAAGGAAGTAAGGATTCGGATTTCCAAACCAATTTTTATCAAGGTAAATTTAGTCTGCTATAAAGGTAAACTTATATTATAATATTAGTTTCTAAGTTATTTATTAATATTATATATATATTGGGGTGCATGAAAGGAGCCTCCCCGAGTGACGTACACAACGATTCCCTACGTCCGGCGCACCCAAAAGCGAATTGGCTATTTTTTTTAACACGATGGCAACTCAAATAAAATTTGATTCAGCCATCGACACGACGAAGAAGAATTAATATTATAGAAGGAATAGTCCCAGATACATCATTATTGACACTTTTTACGTAAGCATAAATTTAATGTAACTCGCATATTATTATGCAACATGATTCTAGTTCATTTTATGGTCATTTTTTTAATTGTATTTTTTTTTTTAAACGACGCCCGCACTAGGAATAACTCCTGTGTCGCGGGGTGTTTACAAACATACAGTTAACACACACAAAGCACACCCAGAGTCAGAACAAATATTTGCGAATTACACAAAGTTTTGTCCCATGTGGGGATCGAACCCACAACACCAACGCAGTTGAAAGCGGCGAGGCGACCGCTTTAACCACTACGCCAACCGTGCACTCAATTCATGAAATAACCGGTGCTATTTACAAACAAAGTGAAACGTATATTTTGACCACCGGATGGTGGAGTGATTAGTGTACCTGCCTGCGATGCCGAGGTCGCGGGTTCGATTCCCGCTTAAGACAAATCTTTGTGTGCATGAATATGAGGGTTTGTCTTAGTCTGGGTGTTTCTATGTATAATAAGTATGTATTTACAAAAGAAAAGTATATATGTATTAGTATCAGTTATTCTAGTACCCTTAGTACAAGCTTTGCTTAGTTTGGGACTAGATGGCGCTGTGTGTAAGTTGTGTATTTATTTTATTATTATTTTATTTATATAATTGAAAATATTATCAGTATTGACTAGTCAAAGCTTCATAAAAACCAGCGAATACGCGAAATATTGTCAATAATTATTATTAACTTGAACTGTTCAGATATCCAAGGCTATCATATAGGTAACTGGGCGACAACATTAAGCCCTAATTTCAACACCTTGTAAGTTAAACCGTCGTTAAAAGCTAGACGAACGTTTTCGTCCCTCTGTCCCGTTCAATCATTAAGATTGAGAAAGAGTACAACGAAAGAAATTAAGTAAAATTGGGGCTTACTGGCCACCAAATCTAAGCATTTTTCATAACTCATGCTATAAAGGTAAAGCAGCCGTGGCGCAATGGAATACGGCATCGATCTCAAGAGGTCGTGGGTTCGAATCCTGGTCATTACACCACGGACGTAAACTGCCTTCTAACACAAGCTAATTAAGCTTAGCTGGAAGGGGTTAATAAGGATATCTGCAAATTACAAGTAAGCTTTAAAAAAAAAGGTTGAATGCGCAGGGTTGAATTGAATACGGTATTATAAAATAAAATATCAGCAATTTAATAGATAAGTTTTAATGATCATTTTCTGTAGCACTTTTAAAAATAATGTTTACAGTAATCACAAAAACACAATCTGTTTAATTAAAAAATAATGATGAAACTCCTAAACGTTAATCATTAGTTTCCCATTTATAGCTAATAAATTTAAACTTCTAAGTGAAAAATATAACAAAACACATCTGCAATACTGTAATTTTATCAGACGGTAATATCGAAGGTATCACCTACAATATTATACGAACAATAACAACATGCTGGAATATATAAAAAATTCGAACCTTACTTTTAGAAATGGCAGATTTTTTTTCTTTCGAACGAAATAATACAGTTTTCAAAAACTTTGATAATATACGTAGTCGTAACATCGATTGGGTAATTAGTGCCTTTAGCGCGAGCGCCGGCGGCGGCCACCGGGACCCGGCGCCCCATTCACTAACACCTTACGACTAAATTAAGTTGAACTATGGGCCGTTCCCCATTGAGTGCACGAATATTATCCCAATTACAATTTTCACTATGCGACCCAAAACAGGCCTAAACCTCCTAAATAGACTAAAATTTTAATACCACATCCTTTCCCTATTTACAAATTCGGAATGGATCTTGCTTCTAGACATGTAGAATTTGCGTTTTCGATAGAAATTGTCATTTAGATATATGCGACAAAGGAAACATTCAATTATCATCGTACTATGATGGCTTTTATATACACAAGCTGGAATACTGCGGGAAATTAATAGTATTGGCTCAGGGCCGGGCCGGGCGGGAGCCTCCGACCTAACGTGACATTCATTCTATATCATATCGGTACAATAGTGACTAGACGTCCCCTAAACAAAAAATGGGGATCAAAACTTTATGTACACCTTTTACACTATAGATATCAAATTCACACTAGCTTAACACATTGCTACTATTAATGTTAATATATTTATTAAATACAGCGATAAATACGCCCTTTGGAAACGTAATATAAAGCACAGGTGAGTACGCGCCAAATAATACTATTGGCACCGAAATATTACGATAAACGAAATCTCAAAAATAATTCAAATCACCAAGTTAAAGCTCGCCTCGTCTTTTTGTCTTCACGTTTGTGCTTGTGTCTGTCACATGGAAGTCGCTTACCAACTAAAGCTATGCGTACAACTACAATATCCAAAATCAAAAATATATCGGCTTCGAACAAATCGACAATGCGCTAATCAAAAACGAACACTTCAGTCTAGCATCGTACGAAGGGCTATTTATAAATCTCTATTCCATTAAAAGACGATTAACTTCACATTTTGAGTATGGCTGTATTCACTAACGGAAACACTTACACTACTAGAGGTAACCCTATAGAAATACATTTTTATACAAATACATACCGATACAAATATGTATATGGATATATTACAAGTAAAACAGTCAACAATACAAAGGAAAATCGTCAGCTCGCACTAAAGATAAAAACGAATTTGAACTTATCGGTGACGCAACTTACAAATAATAACACGTAAAGGAACTCGGACGAATCGATTAAACTTTAACAAAATAATATAAAAAGCGCGACGCGCGTTACGGCTCGCGGTCGGTTACACGTAAAATTATATACAAAACAATGTCAACAACGGTCGAATCGGACAGCTAAGAGGTGCCAGAGTCAGCGGAGATCGCGGGTCAGTCCGCCGGGCGGTCAGGTGGCGGCGTGCAGGCCGGGCGCGGCGCGGCGCACGCGCTTGGCGCGCGGCGCGGCGGGCGCGCAGCACGGGCACGCGCGCCGCACCACGCCGCGCCCCGCGCGCCGCCCGCCCGGGTACGTGCGCAGCGGCGCGTCGGCCGGCGCGCGGATCACGGACTGCAGGCGCGCCGGCCCGCTCGAGTCCGTGGACGCGTCGTCCGAGCTCTTGCAGCACTTGTCGCTGTCCGAGCTGAAGTCCGCGCGCCCCGACGCCGAGTTCGACTCCCAGAACAGCTCGGCGTTGCGCTCGGGCGACGACCCCGTGGTGGACTCCAGCGTCGCCTCGCGGGACGAGTCCTCGCCCGTCATCTTGGCGTCGTCGCCGGCGATGAGTCCGTCCGGCTCGTCGTCCATCAGGAAGCGGCTCTCTCGCTCCCGCTTGTCGGTCGCGTAGCACACGCGCCGTATGACTTGCGTGGCGTGGCCGGCGGAGTGAACGATGGCCGACGCGGCGTTGGCGAGGTGGAGTTCCCGGGAGTCGTTGAGTAGGTTGTCGAATCTGGACGGGCCGTCGTCCTTGACGAGCACCGAGGACAGGTTGACGTTGTGGGAGTGAGCGCTCGGTAGGCAGTCGATCATGTTGTCGATGTCTGCGTATTTGATGGCGTTGCGATGGTTGCCGCTGGTTTCGGCGGTGGCCTGCGATATGACGGTGGTCTGCGGCGCGGCGGTCATGAGCACGGTGCCCTGCGGCCGGTGGGAGTGGAATATCGTGGATGTTACGTGCCGGCTCTTCAGGCCGCTTAAGGTAATTGGTTGTTGCACCTGTAATAAGGAAATTAAATTTTAATATTTAACATTAATATTATATATATACAAACAAGCTGGCCCGACAGACGTTGTCCTGTCTTAACTATGCATACATTCTCTGTGACGATATTTGATTATTTCAATATTATGTCAACATAAAGGTACATTCAAAAAGTTCATAATATTGTCAAAAGCGCTAAGCTAACGTTAGAAAATCATTAGAAAATTTAATATAGTGGTTAAATATTCTTAAATTTCATAATTTACCACGCAAGTAGCCTAGTCTTTTATTTCATAAGAACCATCTCCTGACTATTCTGACTGTTTAATATTCATTTTTGTATTTATTCATTTTTATATATATTTACTACAACACTAGATGCATAAACAATAATGATGGCCGAAAACTGTGTAGGGAGTGAGAGACCAGGAGACCAGCTCCGGTCTCATCCCTACTCCGTGATGTTTACTGAGAAGTGACACTGGTATAGTCTGGCATTTCACCAGTAAACCCGCAGCAAATTTTAAAAATCTAACATTGGTAACACTTAGCATATATCAGGCATAAACTTTAGTAATAAAAATAAATGATTATTTTTATAAAAAAAAAAAGATTAGCTCAGGGAAATTTCAATGGAGATAGAGTGAAAAACATTTACAACAAAGACGATAATTGATCAACTGATCAATTATCGTCAATTCCCGCTTGATAATTATCAAGCGGGATGAAAAATGATTAAATTACTAAAATGGCTATTAAAAAATAGAGGTTAGTGATAAAAGGGTAAAAATTTAAGGTTGTATGTATTTTTAATGCCACATTATAAATAATTTTTAACAAAAAAAAAAACGACTTCAAAACGTAGGTAAACTAAAAAGCAAAAAATAAACTTACTTCGCACAAAATAATACGTTTTTTCATTTATTTAAATAGAAATTCAATAATTATTTTATAATTCTGAAGTCGGTGCCATCGGTGCAATCGGATAATTTAAGAACTAATATTCAGTCAGAAAATAGTTGTTAGAAAGATTGATATTATCTATACAGAGTTATTTGTTTACTTGGCACCGACTTCAGAATTATAAAATAATTATTTAATAATTTCTATTTAAATAAATGAAAAAACGTATTATTTTGTGCGAAGTAAGTTTATTTTTTGCTTTTTAGTTTACCTACTTTTTGAAGTCGGTTTTTTTTTTTGTTAAAAATTATTTAATTTTACGATTTTAAGTGATGGGTAGACCGAGCAAGAATGTTTCTCGAATGAGGAGACGACGGTTACTTGAGACGGAAAACTTATTAATAATAATCCCCGTACTCCTATCCGTTGAGGAGTTGTACCTTCCAGCATCAGCTCAGCAACTTAAAATGCAAATATCCAAGTAGTTTTAGGTAATATACGAAAAACAATATAGAAACCTTTGAAATTTGAGAGTTACCCATGATTTCTCTAGGATCCCATCATCAAATCATGACCTCATATTATGAATATACATAAGTAATATTCAACGTCTGGCCTCATCTGTGTATAACTTGAAAGAATACAGTTAACGGCCTCAAAGAGCCTATATTTAAAGAATTATCCCCGTACTCCTAACCGTTGAGGAGTTGTACCTTCCAGCATCAGCTCAGCAACATAAAATGCTGACTACTAGATGCAAATATCCGAGTAGCTTTAGATAATATACAAAAAACAATATAGAAGCCTTTTAAATTTGAGGGTTGCCCTCGATTTCTCTAAGATCCCATCATCAGAACGTGACTTAAAAAAAATGGGACCACATGACAAGTATATCCTATCAAACAAAAAAAGAATTTCTCAAATCGGTCCAGGGGTCTTCGAGTAATCGGCGAACAAACATAAAAAAAAAAAAAAAAAAAAAACATACAACCGAATTGAGAACCTCCTCCTTTTTTTGAAGTCGGTTAAAAAATAAAAACAAATCCCTGTGAAATTGGAACTGAGTATTATTGTACTAAATCGTTTCGTTATTGACAAGTAGATGGAAAATAGAAGTGGCTTTGAACTCACACCGTTAATGTCACACATTGTCTTATAGGTAAATCTAGTTGCCGCACCTCTAATCTATTTCTGCTCTATGAGTGAAAACCGTATCAAAATCCAATGCATAGTTATAAACTTGGAAGGAAGTTATAAACTTTCTTATAAGATTTGGGGTGCATGAAAGGAGCCTCCCCGTGACGTACACAACGACTCCCTACGTCCGGCGCACCCTGGGCAATTCGTGAGTTCTCTAAAGCGAATTGGCTAATCCTTTCACCACGATGGCAAGTCAAAATAAAATTTGACTCGGCCATCGACACGACAAAGACGAAGAAGAAGAAGAAGAAGTCAAAATAAAATTTGACGTCACGACGAAGAAGAATAGTTATAAAGATCTAAGCATGCTTACGGACAGACAAAGGAAAGCGACTTTATTTTATACTATGTAGTGATAGTGACATTAAACTCTATAAGCCAGCAGTGATTACTTAACTAAGGGCCAGTTTCAGAGGTACCGGTTAGATCTAATCTGACCCATAAAATAGGACCTGACCAAATTTAAAAGTGACACAAGTTGCATTTAAAAAAAGAACAACTGTCCCTGTTTATTTGTGCTATATGCTTAACCCTACTTCCATGGAAACATAAAATGACTAACCACTTCATCATCAGTGGGCTCGCTATGGAATGTAGTATTAGGATGCGAGCGAGCAAACTCCTCCTGGTCCAGCTGTATGGTGGCTTGCATGCCGTCCGCGCTCACAGTCACAATGCCCACGTCCTCGAGCCCCAGGCCCAGCTCTCGGTCATCGTGCATGTGGCAGCGAGGCAGCAGCTGGTCCGTCGCGATCTGATCTTCCATGTCCGGTTGTGAGATGCCGCTTTGACTCAGAAGGGGTTGCGCTGAAATTGAAAAAAAATTGGAGTAAGAAAAATGGTTAGTAAGCTGTGTGTATAGATGTGGCATATAGGCAGACCTAATAATCCTACTGATCCTAAAAGGATAATTTTATTAAATTATAAGACATTTTTTTGTATTTTGATGTTTGTTTTGACGTTTTCCAGCGCCCCTTGGGCCCATGGAAATAAATAAACCAATATTTAGATATGTAACTCACTTATCCATAACTGGTGTATTAAGTATTTACGATGAAGTAGAAGTTTTTGCCCTGCACACCTAAAGCCTAGGCCAAACCAACGCGATCAGCTTGCGTCCGCGGTGGCGTGCACGGTGGCGATCAGATGTTACGTACGAACTTGTAGCGACGTGTTCACATCGGGGCATCCTCCTGTTTGGCGGTGGCGTCCGGTGCAGCGTCTGCACGCAGCGGTGGCGATCAGATCGCGCTTGTTACGTTAGGCCGCTGCACGCAGCTACTATTTCATTTGTTGAAAAACTGTTTTTTTTAAGTGTGGTTGAACCGGAAGAAATTATAAATGAGGTTCATAAATACCTATATGATACGTCTCATTTTGATTATAAAAACAATAGAAAAAGGACTAGGTGTGGGACGAAATCGGAAGGAGACATGGATTATAATACTATGTTTATTTAATAATTTGGGTTAGGTTACCTATGATAAAAAAATACACTTAATCATAAAACGATATTTATTTGTTGCCCACATAAAGTAACAGAATATCCATTATACATTATACGTTTCTATACAAATCCTTATGGATTGAAATATCTCACATATTGTTCACGAATGATAAAAACATAATTAGTACTTCTATGATTTATATTAGGAATTGCTGTAAAGGCATTTAGCTGTTCAGTTACTGGTGTCAAAAAAGTGTTGTCATAGTTTACATTTCGAATGATTGATCTCAAATAATTGTGCAAAATGCACGCAGCTTTTACAATTAGCGTTGATCTTTTTGCCTCCATTGGTCTGTGGAAAATTCGCCATTTTTGAGCTAGTATTACGAAAGCATTATCGACTACTCGTCTTGCTCTGCAAAGTTGTTTATTATAATTAATTAATCTAAGGTATCTCTAATCATATTCAAAAGCTTATCAAAGCATTCAATAGACATTCTATAGTAAATGAAAAATCGTTTTTAATCTTCACGTAATTGCCAGTGTAAGGTATGAAATTTACCTTTCCTTTCTCTCGTTTCATTTATACTGTGTACCCATACCCTAGTTTTTCTGAAAAAATATAACATAATGAAACATTATCTTACAAAAATATTTACTAAACTAGCACAATATCTTCGCAAATAATAATAATTATAAGTAATTGCAACCCGTAACCATCAAAAGCATATTCAGAATATCCCATCATATCGTGACGTTCACTAGACTTAGCTACTGTGATTGGGTTGTACTTACCTTTCTTGTTCCTCTTCATCTTCAATGAGAGCAGACAGAAGTAAAACTTCTTCAATTTCACTATATGTATCAGAGAGCATTGTAGTTAATGGCGTGACTCCAGCCTGGTGAACGCAAGAACAAACGCGACAGTGTGCACAACTTTTGCACGCGTAGTATCGCCACCGTAAACGCCACCGCCGGACGCGAATTGAACGCGTTGGTTTGGCCTAGCCTTAAAGCCTGGGCCAAACCAACGCGATCAGCTTGCGTCCGCGGTGGCGTGCACGGTGGCGATCAGATGTTGCGTACGAACTTGTAGCGACGTGTTCACATCGGGGCGTCCTCCTGTTTGGCGGTGGCGTCCGGTGCAGCGTCTGCACGCAGCGGTGGCGATCAGATCGCGCTTGTTACGTTAGGCCGCTGCACGCAGCTACTATTTCATTTGTTGAAAAACTGTGTTCTTTTTAAGTATGGTAGAACCGGAAGAAATTATAAATGAGGTTCATAAATACCTATATGATACGTCTCATTCTGATTATAAAAACAATAGAAAAAAGGACTAGGTGTGGGACGAAATAGGAAGGAGACATGGATTATAATACTTTGTTTATTTAATAATTAAGGTTAGGTTACCTATGATAAAAAAAAACACTTCATCATAAAACGATATTTATTTGTTGCCCACAAGTAACAGAATATCCATTATACATTAAACGTTTCATAATTAGTACTTCTATGATTTATATTGGGAATTGCTGTAATGGCATTTATTTTGCTGTTCAGTTACTGCTGTCAATAAAGTGTTGTCATAGTTCACATTTCGATTGATTGATCTCAAATAATTGTGCAAAATGCACGCAGCTTTTACAAAGAGAGCATTGTAATAGTTAATGGCGTAACTTCAGCCTGGTGAACGCAAGAACAAACGCGACAGTGTGCACAACTTTTGCACGCGTAGTATCGCCACCGTGCACGCCACCGCCGGACGCGAATTGAACGCGTTGGTTTGGCCTAGCCGTAACTCATTGGCCCACTGTACTTAACATTAATATAACAATCAATAAACAAAATGAGCACTATACTCTGTCCATTCCTTTATTTTCTTTTTGACAGATTACATTTAGGGATGCCTTCACACGTAACTGATTCGATTTGAAATCATAATCGATGTTGTCTAAGAAGAACTTTCAATCGATTAATTACATCGAAATGGTTTTAGTACATTATTAATTATTCGTTTATTAGTAGTTTTTATTAGATGAAATAAATATACAAAATAATAATATAATAATAATGTCACATACTTAGTCTATTACGGTTTCCTAGTTACCTTTGTTTACATTTTGATATGTTATACCAAGGTTTCGACTTAATTTCTTGCAAATAATTATTAATGGAATCTTGATACTATTATTATATTCTTTTTTTATAAAAAATACAGACAATACTCAAAAAAAGTCAAATTATTCTTTTTCATATTGATCGATTTATTTCATTTTACGATTTGATTTATAGTCTGTGGTTGTTTGTTACAAACAGTGAACTGCCCTAAAAAGTGTCGCTTGTCAATAAAGTACATTATTATTGTAGTACATTAATCTGACAAAAAAAACTGTAATTCATAGGCGTGATCTGTCAAAAAGAAAATAAAGGAATGGACAAAGTATAATAATTAACCTAACACACACACACACCCACATACACAAACATACACTCGTAACTGAACTCAGTACTTACTTACCATAACAACTTTAGATAAGCTTTGATTATAAAGATATTTTTACAATTTAAAAAAAGAAAAAAAAAATTGCACATGTTTAGGTATACTAAACGACATTTGATCTGTTACTGAGCAACATAACATGCAATACTCACGAGTATAAGAATGCTGTCCATGGTCCTGCGTGTGATCATGAGCAGGCGACGAGGCGAACAGTAGCTCAGCCTCCGGGAACAGCTCCGACGCTGATGGGGAATCCACGCCAAGGTCCTCGCACTCCTCTGATAACGTCTTCTATAACAAACAATAAGTTTGCAATATTTTTATTCATATTCATAATAATATATTCATTTATTCCACAAAAATAGGGTACATACATAATGGTCTTAAAAAATAATTTTGGCCAACCTATTTTGCCATAAAGACGTGTGAAATTTGATTACATAGGTCATAAATAAATATTAGAAAATTATGATTATTACATTATTACATTTTTTATTACATTATAAATAATTATTGTCATCAAAATATTCTCGAATCGAGTAATAACTTTTGTTTGTAAGAAATTTGTGAAGCTCTCTTTTAAATGTAGTCGTTCATTCATGTATCTAATAGATACTGGCAGTTTTTTATATATTACTACACAGTATACTTCTATGCATCATTTATAACAAATATTAATGTGGACTTCTCATAGATGGCGCTGTAGAGCCGCGAAGACAGACGTATCAGCAAGCAATCACAGTGTAAATGGTCCTTTAAATATAAAAGGATTTTTCTCCCTAGCACGATATAGAGGTTTGCCCAAGAGACAACAGCATGGGGTTCTTAAAAAATTTAAAATAGAGCTTTCACAAATAACACTTTGAGACTCGAGAATCGAACCCGAGACCTGGGTGAGAGCTAACGACTACACCACCGACAAGTTTAAAAAATTAAAATGAATGATATACCTGTATATTCAGCTCTTGTTCCAGTACATTGTATTTACTCCTCAAAGCATGGGCATGGGCGGTCATGCTCGCAAATCGGTGTTGCCTGTGGGCCGATGCGTCCCTCTTATGTACAACCTATATTATAACAAAATGCTTTAGTATTTTTGTTTTGGTTTATATATAGGAAATGATAACTCGAAAAAAGACAATTTTTTTTATTAGTTCAGTGATGTACTTACAAGTTAAGTTAACACAAGAGGATGATAATAATTTAAATAATAATTTTTATTTTTTACATCAGATAGAACGCCAGAAGCAATTACACTATCCAATGGTCCCAATGACAAGGCCAAATACACACATTCACTCATTCAAGCACACCCAGTCTCAGAACAAATCTTTGCGAATTACACAAAGATTTGTCCCATGTGGGGATCGAACCCACAACACCAGTGTAGTGGAGAGCGGCGAGGCGACCGCTTAAACCACTACACCACATGTGCAGACAATAAATAAAATGGGGTACTGGACAAAAAAAGGTTGAAGGCCCTAAAAAATAAGCATGTAGCAAACATGTGTCATGTTTGCTATATGCTTATTTTTTTTCTCATTCGTTGGTAGAAGCGGCGTGGTAACGGTTATCAAAAAACGTTGGCTGACCGTGACCAATGTCCGCATGGTACCTTGACAAAATGCTATGTTTGATTTAATGGTAAAATAATTTTTAAATTCGGTCGAGTAGTTTTCGAGTTAAATCATAACAAACAAACAAAAAGTCTAATCTTTCCAGATAATATTAGTTTAAATCCTTTAGTTATTTGCATCAAAACACTAAGAGTTCTGACCATCATTTCGTATGGCAGATATTATAATATCAATATCTGTATTGTACATTAGGGTGGATAAAAAAACTAAACCTACTGTTTTCTAATAGTGAAATTATATTGTCAAATTGCCTCAAACAAATGCCTCTAAAATATAATTCATTATCTTAAGAGCCTGCGCATCAAATTCGAAAATTTGGATTTTATGTATAATATCAGAACAATAGCTTTATCAGAACAGACTTTGTAGTCAGTTAAAACCGTTGCCTAATTACAAATATTGCATTTTTACTCATTTGTGTGTATTTTAAACTTAATATAAATTTTCATCATATTATGATAAATATGTAGGTAGGCATCGAAACCACAGCGTTTCGTAGCTGAGGTATTATGGTAAAAAATATTTTTTATTTGCGTTAAGTATATTAATTTCTGTTGTTACATGTCTCAGTATTATTTTCTTGTTTTGACGTATTATTTAATACAAATAATCACTTTAAAATTAACTTGTACGTTTTCATGTAACATAAATCTATATAACTTCGAAAAATGTTTGTTCTTCTGAAAAATCTAAACTTTGGTTTCAATGCGCGGGCTGAAGTTACAATATTATTAAAATTATATTGCTTAGTATCACTTCACTTAGGCAATATAATATCACTATTATAAAGTGATCATGTAATCTTTTTTTTTTCATTAAAAGATGACCCACTCTAATGTACACGTAGTGTTAAGCTCGAAGCCGTTACGATAAACACTGTTTGAAGCCTAAATACATGATTCCTGCTCAACATAAAATTATGATTTGATGACGGCAAAGCGTAAGCTCCTCCGTAACCTTATCTTAAACAATTATACACTTTATTTCTATGACATAAAGATTAAAAAATTACCACAACAACTAATGAAGGAGTTTCCAACAATGATCCGAATGAGGGACATGCATAATAAATGCGGGGACAGACTCGACAATGGACAGAACAGTAGAGTTGATAAACTTCATGCAAAAAATTATAAACTATTCGCTAGAGAAACGTTTTGGAAGTAAGCATACGTCCGAGGTCGGAGGACATGAGAAAATAAAATAAAGACTAGTAATGAAGAGGGGAGGCGTAAGAAATATAACACTTAATCGTCCGTCTTCGAATCGTGCGGCGATGCCCACGACACATCATCTAGAAGCGACATTTGGCTAACAGTGACTGCCATACCAGCCTTACATTATACATCAAATATATGCGCAAACTAAACAAATAAGCAAGCCTTGTGCTTTAAAAGTATCTTCAGTTAATTTTAGATGATTCTGCGTGTTGAATATAAGTTCGAGAACAAAATGTCGCGTCTTCATAATGTATTATCATTATCACGGCACATCAACGAACGAAAAATCGGAAAATAAATCGATGCGTGCATTCTACTTAAGAGGCATTACTAATCGTTTAGGGTACAGCTTCGGGTCTACGAACGAAGTACCTGGTGGTAGGCCTTATCGTCGCAATCGGACGCGTCAATATCGTAGCCGCAACGCGGCGAATCATCTACCATATAACTTTTTTTCGAATCAACGTCGAACATCTTAGAATAGATGTGATGTCCCTCCATATCGGGACTGTATCGATCTGGTATCGGGTCCTGAAGTTGGAAACGAGTGTCACTATCCTTTAAAACAGTTTGGAGCTATAAATGTTAAATCGAGAACATAATATATACACATAATTATATACATTTTGTGAGGTATTAGTGGCAAATGTAAAATAATACAAAGTGGCACACTTACCAGCACTGTCCGGTCCATGTTTTCGCTTCGAACAGTTTCTTCATAGCTATAATCGGCAGGCGGCAGGTTCCAAGGCTCAGATCCTTCGGGACTTGAGGTTCTCTCTCTATCTGATTTCTGGCTGTGAGATTCACGATCTGACCTCCAAGGTGAGTTGGTGGTAGCTCTGGTATCAACTAGATCAGGAGTAGGTGCCGGGGCTGGCGACGCAGTACTGTCCGGTGGCTGCACTGTAGTAGCTTGCGCCGCCGCTGCCAGATTAAACGCTTGGAGGTTTTGTAGCGCTGCTGTCGGTAGTCGGACGTGTCGCACTCCTGGACGTGTTAGCACAGGCTTCAATCCAGTCGGGCCGATAAGACGCTGCAATAACAGGGCATTTGTTGTGCCTTCGGCAGCTCCCATCGTTAACAACTTTGGACCACGATTTGTCACTATCGCTATCTGCCGGCCTCCCTTCATCATAGATACAGGTAAAATATAATTCGCAGGCATCAAAACCGTTGTAGTTGGTTTACCCGAGGCCCCTCGAGCCACAGTTATGGTCTGTCCGTCCGCCATGATGACATTGCGGTGCTGCGATCGAGAATGGGTTGGCGATTCATTGTCAAACGTCAACTTGCGAACGACTTTCCGTGGACTGCCCTGCGGTGAATGACAGTCGTGACAGTCAGTGCAGTCTCCCTGAGAATTACCGCAGCTGCTATCTTCGGAGCCCATCGTGCGGCAACTTTCGTCCCCGTGACACGGACTCATGTCCCGTCCTGAGCGGCGCGACCCACTACAACTCTTTTTACGTTTTGATGACCCGGCACTTGCCGGCAAATTAGTTCGTCGTCGCGGCGCTGGTTTGTCTTTGTCCGGTGAGTTTTCTACCTGCTCCTTATATTCAGCTAATATGTAAAGAATTCTCTGTGTAGTTTGTTCGTCTTCAGCTGGTTTTTGCGTTGATGGTTTTGGCGGGGCTGGCGGTAATTTTAGAGTATTTGGCGGATTAGATGGGGCCTTTGGCCTGGGTTTGGGCTTTGGTTTAGTTGGTTTCGACTGTTGCGTAGAGTTGCCACTGTGAGACGCATTAGAAGAACTCGCTGGTGTATCGGATGCAGAGGATTCACTGGTGACGGTGCGAGATCTTCGGTGAGAAGACGATGACGAAGATTCCACGATGCCTGAAGAATCGGGTGACCGCTGGAATGATGATGTCGTAGGAGTTGCAGATGTAACTTTCCTGTTTACATAGGTCACATTTAAGGGTTGACTGTTGCCGATCGAATACAGCACTTGTTGAGTTGTTTGCGCTGGTGTAGAGCTGGCTGAGGAAGCGTTATCAGTTGTGTTTGTTGATAGAGTGTGAAGCTTGAACGTGCTGCTCGCTGAAGTTGCGCTTGGCTGCGCTGTGCTCGTGCCGGTACCCGTGCTTCTTTCTTTGACTTGTTCTAATACTAGGTCAAACTCTCTGAGCTGTTCAAGAGTAGATGAACTCATTTGAGACTCAGATGAAGACTGGTTATCGCTTGCAACCTTGGCTTGTCGGCCGGTCTGCGTCTGTGGCAGTCTAATCGTTTGCTGCCCTAACGGTGGAGCCGCTGTGAGGACGAGTTGTTGGTACACTGGTTGGTTAGCGCCACCTATGACATTGCGCTGTATTTGAAAGAACGAGGGCCTTACGAGCCTCGCACCGCTGACCATTTGAGGACCTTTACTTAGCATAGGTAATTTAATTCTCATTTGTGTCAGCACAGGCTGAGGCTGAGGAGTAGCAGTTTCATTCGATCCACTCGCGTGCGAGTTATTCTCTTCGAGAGTCTCAGAGCTAGATGTAGCAGCTTGGGGCACAATTTTTATTATAGACGGCTCTACCCCGTCTTGATTGACAGTTTGTTTCGATGCCGAATCATCTATGAGGTCTGAGCTGGGTACAGTAATCAAGTTTATGGTTTTTCCACCGCCGATGTTGACGGGGAACTGACGCGTGTAAATAACACCTCCATGCATACTCATATTCATAGGCGAGATGGTCTGCTTCAACTGCTGCACTAAATTTGGCTGAGCTTGCGATGTTTGTGGTGATTTACGTAACAGTAGTGGTGGACTACTTATCTGACTTATGTGCTCCATGTTGATGGCATTATCGTTCGGTTGACAATCAGAAGTTTCGGAGCCCGCGGATAAATGCGAATTACCGTTCGTAGCATCATTTTTCTGAGCGCCTTCTTGAAAAACTTGCTTGCCAAATGCTTGGCCGAATTTCGGCAAACTTGTACCCTTCTCTGTCGCTGGTTTATTCGATGACTGTATGAATTTAGCGTAGTTCTCCTCGTATACAGATCGGGATTTTATTTCTTGTTGAGAAGCAGCATCCTTGTTAGATACGCTATTAAAAGTAACAGATGAAGGATTGGCGTCCGTCGACTCGGCCGGTTTAGACTGAGTCAGTTGAAGGCCCGGCGACTCTACTGGATGTAGTCTGAGTACCATGCTTCGTTGATGTGGTCCGTTTAACTGAATGGATTTACCATCGGCAGACTTGCAAACGAATTGTACCATTTTTTGTTCGTTGGAGCCTTGGACGTTTGCGAGATTAGTCAAAAGATTGACTTTCCGTAGGAGCTGTCCAGCATTCGCATTCTTTTGGTTGCCCGCGTTTACTATATGGACCAGCTGATTACCTTGTTGCAATCCAGCTTCTACTAAGGACAATCCACTAAAAGAATTTGTATGTTGCGGCGGTGTGCCATTCGAGATCGACCCTGATGCATTGCCCTTATTCTGCACTATGTGTAAAACAGGTGTCGCATTTGGAGTACTAATAACAGAAGGTTGACTGTTATCAACGAGCGTAATTTGATTGCCAGAAGCATTGTTTCCTTGTACTATGTGCACAACTTGTGGTTGTGGAGTGGTAGCATTTTGTTGATTATTCTCAGAGTTGTTGTTCGTTGGCTTTAAGGGCGGAGGCAGAATTTGGGCTAACGCTTGCTGCAATGCCAATGCATTTATTTGTCTAGTTTTTGGATAGGCACTGGCAGTAGGGGCTCCAACAGTGCCTTGACGTAGTTTTTGCGACAAGATATTGACAAGAGCGTGTGCTCTAGTATTAGGAGAGGTTTCGGAAGATGTGCTAATACCGGCAGCGTTCATGGCGTGCGCGATCTGATCTGTTTTTTCTGCAGATCTACTTCGTTGTTCTTGACGGTCTTGATGCGAAGGCTGCGCCTGCTGATTCTGTAGCGGCGGTGGCTCTTGTTGATTTCGCACCTGTGTATTTGGTTGCTGCAGTTGTTCTTGCGAATTTTGTTGCTGGAGCTGGGATTGCGAATTTAGTTCCACCTGCGCTTGCTGGTTTTGTTGAGCAATTTGCACTTGCTGAATTTGTGTATGGCTTTCTTGCGTTTGCTGGGTTTGTTGTGGAACTTGGGCCTGCTGGCTTTGTTGAGCAATCTGCGGCTGTTGATTTTGTTGAGCGATTTGTGCTTGGTGATTTTGGTGTACAATATGCGTTTGTTCGTTCTGATACTCAATTTGCGATTGCTGGTTTTGGTGGTCGATCTGCGCTTGTTCATTCTGCGCAATATGTTCTTGCTCACTTTGTTGTGCTAGTTGCATATGCTGAGCTTGTTGCTCATGTGTCTTATCCGTAGAGTTATACATAATATCCAATGTAGTTTCTGAAACTGCTGTCGTCGGAGATAAATGATTTGTTGGAGTAGATTGATAAGTGTAATCCACATTATTATTAAAATTACTATGCCCAATATGCGTCGAATCATAGTCAGACATTCTATCGTTGTCATAATGGTTGCTGATATCTTCACACATTTCAGGTTCGTCGACGATTTCCTCTTTAATTTCTTCCTTTATGTCCTCTATGATGATGTCATGTGATAGTTGCATATTGTGAGAATCGGATGGTACTAAGTGGTGATGATGATGAGGAACATAGTTTTGTAAAGGAAGACTTATGTCGGCAGTAGTTAGTTCTGTATATTCAGTCTTTATAGTTGAGTGGGGGTCGTCGCTGAGGCTGTTATCAGCAGAACATTGGGAGGGACTCGCGTTGGACACTTGAGTGACTCGAGGGTCACAAGTCACGGGGTTTTGTGCCGCCGCGCTTACAGGCAATTGGCCAACCTGTACCACTTGGACGACCACCTCAACTGGCGAAGGCCTTATGAAATCAGGTTGGTTAAGGCCATATGGAAAACATGAGTTATCAGGAAGATATTCATTCAAGTAATTATCATCGTTTTTGTCAAGTTGTTTCGCCCATTCGTTATTCAATTCAGCCATTGAATTCTTAAAAAAGGTTCTCACTTTGTTTTTAAGTTGAATGCATTTATAATTACGTTGCAATCTTTCGATTTCGTGCTTGGTTGAATCGATCATATCACTATCTAGCACACTATTACACTTGTCGTATATTTCGGACGGTAAAAGCGGCTGAGTTTGTTTTACGTCCGACAGAGTCGCAGCCGAAAATTTTAGAACGCCATCATCCTCTGAATTTTGTATGACTCTGCCGGACCCCTCACCAAAACCCATTTGGAAATTGGTTTCTTTAGTGTCGCTGAGGGAATAACTATTTTCACTGTACTCGGCCATTATTTCTTCTGCTAATGTCAGTGTTAGCGGATCATGTATGCTTCTTGTAATTGTATCGATATCATTAAACAAATTTTCGTCTATTTGAGCTTCCACTTCAACGTTACAGTTTCCTTGGATGGGCCAAGACTTTAGCATTTTCTCTACATCTATATTTTCTTTATGGAATGGTCGCGAGTATGAAAATTTTACAGAGCTACAATAATCAAAAAGTTGTTTATATTCCTTAGAATATGCTGTGTCTGCTTTAGCAATCACTGTTAGTTTTGGAGTGTCAATATTTTTACCTTTTCTATACTTCCTCTCAGGGGTCTTTGAATCTGTCATATCACCTCTGCGTTTTAAATTTCGCTTACTTCTCTTATCACCGAACGTAGTATAGTCCTTTTCCAAAGTTTTTCTGGAATACGTTCTCTTTGGTACATTCAATCTTATATCAATTTCTTTAACATTACCAAATTCGTCAATTTCTTGAGTTATTTGAAGTATGTCGTCAGACGTTTGGCTACAATCATCATCATCGCGAATTAAATGACTTGTTTGGACTTCAGAATTTTCGTAATCCATCAAACTTAATTTTGGATTGAAATCCTGGTTGTCTATTCGTATAAGTTTTTGAAGTTCCGTTTGCTGTATGCAACATACTTTGACTTCATTAAATTCTAGATTATCGGCATTTATAATCAAAATTTGGCGATCAGATTTTCCACTTTCAGCTCTTCCAAGAACAATTCTGGCTAGTTCCTGTTCGAGTTCATCATTACTTCCTACTTCGACAATATCTTTAACTAATTCATTTCGTTTCAACTCTACATTATTGTCATCTGGCAAAGATTCATTTGATGAGCATGTCTCATCACTTGTTAGCTGCTTAATGAGATCGTCTTTCGTAGACTGTGTTTGCCAATCTTCACCGAGAATAGAGACTAATTCGTTTTGGGCATTTTTATCCGTATTGTCACTTGTAGCAGAACCTAAAACTATTTGAGCAACTTCTTCATCTGATGTCTTAATAGTGTCTGTAGCAACTGCATTTTCAATAAAATCAACTGTTTTAATCTTTCTTTCTGTCACACATGTAGAATTATTACCATTTCGCGCATTTTCAGATTTTTCGTCGGATATTTCAACAGCTGTATCGGTTTGTTTTTGTTTCAGCAAATTTAAATCGTCATTTATTTCAGTTTTATAATTTTCTTCATCTTCTTTATTTGTAGATTCTAATACACCAATAATCGTATTTGGATCTATTTTACTATTGCTTTTATCAGTGCTTTGAACATCCTTAATTGAATCAGATGATTCCTTGCAGTCATTTACATTTTCTAGGTACTGTATAGAACTTACGAATTTTATTTTATTTTGCGAGTGTTTCTGCTCAATAATGTTAACGATCTTGGTCTTTTCTACGGGTAGTTCAGATATATTACTATTTTTATCTTTGCCAAACATTTTTTGTAATTTTAAAGAAATGTCATCGAACATAACATCACTTGTATGTTTACCTTTGTCTTTTTCTTCTAGTATTCTACTACGTACAATATCTTTACTTAGATTAACGTCACAGTCACTTGTTTTATTTACATTCTCACTATACGTCTGATCTGTTACTTTTATAGTATAATCTACACTGTTTTCATGACTAACGTCCTTCGTGGTCAGTTCTACTTCGATATTTTTGTTGATTTCAACTTTTACGTAATCATTGCTTATCTCTACATGAGAGATGATATTTTGCGTGTCTGGTTCAGGTGCGATAATAAAATCAACAGCATTATTACTTTCTTCTAACATACAGTCGGATATACACGCCACGTCGACATTGCTATCTTCTTGCATAAAAATTGTCTTATTATCTTGACTTTTATTATCTTGAGACCTGCTATCTCCTTCTATTTCTGATTGCAGTTCATCTTGGGTGCTATCATTACTACTATATAACATTACAGATTCATCAGCACTCTCTGTTTCTTGCTTGTCATCAGCGCCTTCGTAATTTTCTTCATTATCTTGTTTTAATAAATCGTCAATACCTGTATTTTTTTCATTACGAGTTTGTTGAGGTTCACGCGTAGCACTTACACTATTTATTGCGTCATTAGAAGCACTCGAATCAATCTTTGTAATATCAGATGTAGTACTTGTTTCTTCTGATTGTGTATTCTCGCTTCTTGTATTTGAACTCAGCATATTCTTATCCACTGCCGTATCATTGTCGCAGTATGCCTCATTCGTCTCCATCTCAGATGTTTTTGTTTCTTCTAATTTTGTAGTTTTATCTTCATTATCACTAGAACTTTGTACATTATCACCCACCAACGTATCATTGTTTGAATTTAATATAATGTCGTCTTGTTCCTCGCTAGCTCCACTTGTAATTTCAGATGATGGAAGAGACAACATTGATTGCGATAATTCAATAGCGTCACTTGAAACAGTATCTTCACAATCACAGGGTGTTTTTAGATCGTTATTAATATCGACATGTCGCCCGCAGTCATCGATGTTGTTATCATGTAATTCGCTAGCATCATTTGTGTTACTTTCAGATATTGTAGTTACCAATAATGTCGATATTTTACTCGATGGGACCACACAAAATGTAAGATTTTCATTTTTTATGGCATCATTGATCACAATTTCGGTATTTTCAGTAATGTTCGGTTCCGGTAGTGCTGGTATCTTATTGAGACAATCATGAGATTCTATATTTTGAAAACCAGACAACTCAGTGTCGATAATTTCGCTGTATTCATTTTGCGATGATAGAGCCTCATTATCAGTTAGGATTTTACTTGGTGGTGCAGCTTTTTCTTTAGTAGATGTCACCTGTTTATTTTCATTTAACAGATGTTCGTTAATAGTTGGCATATTAGAGTCATTGCTATTGTTGCTTTGTGATTCGGCTTCACTAGCATCGTTTTCTGGTGAATATGGAATTAATGATTCCTGCAAGTCAACTGATGAAATCTGTGTATTATCTTCGGATTCCTGTTCTTTTGCCGATATAACATCAGTGCACATGATTTCACTGACTTTATTATATGTACCAGGTTCAGGACCGACGATACTATTCAAATTACGTATTTCACTCTCTATCAATGAGTTTTCATTTTCTAAAATGAAACTCTCTTTATCTTGAATTGTTCGAACCGCATCAAAAGGTGTTATATTTTCATCGCGTGATTTATAGTGGTTTATTAATATACCATCGCTGTCCTTTTGCTCCTTGATCGAATTTTTTAAGTGTTTTGTGTGTTTTTCTTCTTGATGACAATCAGAGCTGATTTCCTCTTCTGTAGTGGTATCATTAATCAAATATGGCTCAGTAGCTACGGAATCGATTGATTCTTGATTGCCTAAAATTATATCATTATAATCAGTACTGTGCTGTTCCTGAACAGTCACCACATCAGTGCTTATGTTTTCAGATACTGAACTTTCATTTAGTTTTGGCACGGGCGTCGAGCATCTATCCATCAATTCAGGCGGATCGCACACAAATACTACTTCGTGATTATCTGATTGTTCACATTCCAGCACTTTGGTGTAAATTCCTTCACAATCATTTGAATACTTTTCTTCAATCGCCACTAAATCAGTATTGTCGTCATTTTGCAGTGGCTCGGCTAGCGGGCTTGATGGAATAGTTGGTAATTCATTCTCAACTAACGTATCCTCCGTGCTTACATCAGTGCTAAGCGTATCATTATTCTGTATCTCCAAATCATCGGAATTTTGATGAATGAAAGCTGTTGCAATATCTTTCATTTGTTCAATATCTTGTAGTGATGTTAGCTGTTCAACGGTTTCATTTTGCATTAAAACAGGCGCAGTAATGTCTACAAAATCACTAGTCTTTGGTAGATCCGCTTGTAAATCAGGAACATCTTCAGTGTTTTCATAACAGATTTGCTCAACAATTGAATTCCTTCTCATCTTAAATAGTTTGCTTACCACTTGCGCATTATCCTGCGACTTTCGCTTGAGCTTGAGTGATTTTTTATCATAATTGCCGATCTTGTACCATACAGAATTAGTTTGAAAGAACTTCGTCAATATTGTGACAAGATTAGGTACCTTGATGTTACAGTCTTCTGTTTCAGTACGTGACATATTGGTAGCATTATAAAACTCAGTTGTATCGTTTAGGTATTCAGTGTTATTCGGATCATTTACTTTGCATTTCATATTTCCAAACAGTAAATGAATTACTGTTTTGGACATAAACCACTCAGTTTCACAAATCCATTTGTGTTTCTGTAATTTGTTTTCAGACTGCCGATTGAACAAATCTGCAATGCTTTCATACACTTCCATGACAGGTGAAGTATTTCGAATTATTTCTTCAGATGGTCCATTTAACAATTCACGTTTAATGAGAATCGAAAACGACCCACTTCGCGATACTGGCGCGGAATCCAAGTCAAAGTCATCTTCAAGTTCAATTTCAGGTAAATCGCTGATGGTCTTATCGTTTGTTGATTCTAAATTGATAGATTCATCGCAGCGAATTAACTTAACGGAACACTGTTTCAGTTTGCCGTATTTTTTTACAAGATCGTCACAATTGGTAAGTGCCACGAAACATTTACGGTCAACTACCGGAAGAGACGCATAACGTGAAGTATGCACTGGCGATGTTTCCAGTGACTTGGTAAGAGCATCGGTAATTATATCGGGTATAATCAGTTCACCAGACATTTCTTTAATTGGTTTGGTGGGTAACTCTAATTTGAAGTTTTCATAGGTTTCTTCAACACCAAGATCTTTCAACAGTAGACTTTTGAGTTCTAAAATTTTATCTTCCATTTTTTCATCTTTTGTCTGGACTTTTCCAGGTAGATCTAGACTTGTATCGTCATTAGATGAGTCATCGATTTCAATCACTTCTGGTTCAAAAGATACGGCATTCGATGTGTCTAATGACAAGATTTCTTTTGGTGATGGTTTAAGAAGCAAATCCGGAATAATTGTATCAGAAATTTTCGGTTTTTCAGAAATAACTTTATAAGGTACAGAATGTCGAAATACTTCCGTTGATTCAGTTGTATATGGAACAATTTTCTTAGTTGGAATTTCTTTCGTTATTGGATCTAGAAGTCGTTTCGTCGACGCCTTAACCGTTATATATTTGGATATTGAATCTAAAAGTTTCATAGACGATTCAGCAATATCAATGTCTTTTTTTGATAACTGCTTCGTTGATTCGGGAATTTCCGCAGTAGCTGTTTCTGAAATGGGATCAGACAACTCATCAGGTACTATCATTTCGAATTCTGGTTGTTTGACATCTTCAGGTCGAGTTAAATTTTCTCTTGTCAACTGCACAACGCATTTATTATTCAGCCTGCCCTGATGTTTTTTATGCACTGCACTTTGCATCGTTGGTACTTTATACTTGCCAAATTCGGTGTCAAAATACAAGAAATCCTCCTCTTCATCATCGCTTAGTAGACTAATAGTTTCGTCTTTTTTGAACCCTTCAGGCGTTTGTATTGAAATTTCTTGTATTCGCGTATCTATCTTTTTATTTATCGTGTTTTGTGTAGAGCACTGTTTTATGTTCAATGTATATTTATCCCGCCGATTAACATCACCTCTCATTAGAACAGATTTTAGGGCTGGATCTGAAAATATTGTATCTATACTAATATGCGCTTGGCCCCGGACGGTGGCTTTAAAAGCTCTCCCGTTTGGTAACTTGATTCGGACGCATCTTCTCAACGGGTCATTGATACCAGGCTGGTTTATTTCTTCAATCGTAACGCCTTCTAAGAAAGCCTTAGACCAGTCACTATCTTTCTCTTTGTGTTTTTCTGTATTAGGATTTTTGGTCTTAAGACTATTATCGACCACTTTAAATATTTGAAGATTGGTTTTATTGGTACTGCTTCTATCATCATCGTTATCAAGACAAATTACTTCCGGTTCGGTATCTTGAACGTGAATGTTGTTCTCAGTAGCCTTTTCTTCAGTGGCTGTAATCTTTTGAGCCCTAGTCTTTACGGTTGATTGTGTTATCTTGGAAGGCGGTTTTGCTACAGTCGGCATTTCATCGATTTTATTTGTACCATATTTGCCAGAATCGTTGCTCGTGAGAACTTTATTTTTGTTTTTAGATTTTTTGCTCTCAGTAACACCTTCAGTTGATTCTTTGATATCAACTGTATCTTTTCGAACAGGAGATGGTTTTTCTTTGGTTTTCGCGTTATTTGCTTTCGATTTTTTGGTCTTATCTGATTCTTTTTGTACCGTACTTGCTTCTTCTGTATGCTTCACCTTATCTTTAGGTTCAGTGATGTCAACCATGTCTTTTTTTAGTAAAGGCAACTCTTCTGTTTTATTTGTATTAGACTGTTTGTTTTGTATATCTGTGACTTCATCGCAAAGATTAACAGCTTCGTTAGAATGTTCGATTACAGATTCAATATTGTCGTCGTTTACTTTTTCAATAGATTCGTTAGCTGTGATGTTGTTTGATTTGATTGGTTCAGATGTTATCACGTCACTTTGTAAGAGACTATCGTCATCTATTATAATTGGAGTAGGTGAATTAATTACCTCATTAGAACCATCATTCACCTCAACCTTTTCTGCATTATTGCCTTTGATAGAAACGGGCTGAGTTTCCACGGTGTCATCATTCTCATCTTCCATCAAAGATGTTTTAAGACATGTTTTCTTTAAAATCTTAGCACTTTCTAATTGATCCTCTATATCCAAAAGATCAAACACGTCGATAACAGGCGGATTGTTATTAGTCGCAACTGATTTTTCTTCCGTATTATCTGGGACAATGAGCACATTGTGCTCCTGATCAGATTGTTTATCATTTTCGCTTTTAGCTAAAGCATTCCTGCTAGACTGCCTAGTGATTCTCTTTTTAATTTCTGCATTTTCCATAGACATGGTCGGCGTCTTTTTGGATGCTCGCTTTTTAATTACTTTTGGTGAACCAGTATCGGGTGTTGGAGCGTCATCAGAAGATTCTGCAGATTTTAAAGGTTCATCAGTATCAGAGGCCACTTTTAGTTTTGCCTTGGTTTGCATTGGTGGTGTCTTTACAGTAGATGATACAACCACTTCAGATTTTAACTTATTCGATGACCGTAATAAGATGCGACGACATGGCGCAGCTTCTGTATTGTTTTCTTTGCAATTCTCATTAGCAACTTCTTTGATTTCTTTGGGTTCTTCTGTATTTGTGACAGCATTGTACGGTGGTAGTGATAAATAAACCATTGCATCATTAGAACTTGCGTCAGTACTTTTCAGATCTATATTTTCTTGCATTACATCTGCTTCTGGTTTCTTGGTTATCAAAGGTGTGTAAGTCAAAGGAATCGGATAAATATTACTACGATGGTTAATATTCCTATTCAAAATTGCCATACGTTTTAACTTCAGTCTTTCGGCATCAGCTGCCTTTTTCACGTCATTTTTAAAAGAAAGCTTCGTATTTAAATCCACTTTTTCTTTATAAATAAGCTCCTGTACTTCCGATAAGACTTTTCTCTCACTATTCTTATTAGAATTATTATCACATTTATCATTGAGGATAACATCATCTTGAAGATAATCAACTCTCGTGTTAGATGAAGGATTTATAAGCTTTTGTGGCTCAAGTGATATTGTTTCTTTAGCCACTTGAGGTTGAGCCATTTGGGGTTGAGTCGTTTGAGGCTGAGTCATTTGTGGTTGAGTCATATGTGGTCGACATGAGTCGACCACAAATGATTGTGGTCCAGTCATTTGAGGCTGAGTCATTTGTAGTTGAGTTATATGTGGTTGACTCATTTGTGGTTGAATCATTTGAGGCTGAGTCATTAGTGGTTGAGTCATAAGTGGCTGACTCATTTGTGTTTGAGGTTGTGTCCATATAAGTTGTGTCCCTTGAGGTTGAACGACTTGAGGCTGAGCTACTTCCGGGGCGGTATGCGGTTTAGGTGACATTATACTCGTCGTAAAAGGTGGCGCTGTCACAGGAACAGAAGAAGTTGTTATAGCATTTCCTATTATCAAGGGGTTGATTATTGGCGGTGGGTAGTGTGTCGTTTGATACACTCCGATATTTGGCCGAGGGTTAAACGATACATACGTATTCTGTGGTAACGCAGTGTGTATCGGAGTTCTAACCGCTGGAATAGCTTGGACACACGGTTGGTACACAAGATCTGAGCCAATAAGAACCACATTTTGTAAACTAGTTGGTTGGGGAACTGCAACAAATGTTTGGTCCACAGTTGCATTTACATACTGTTCGGGCTTCGATGGAGCAATCACAGGGGCTGGCATTTGATTGATGATATTAGTTGTTGGTTGAGTGATAATCTTTTGTGCTTTGGTATATTCTGGGCGCACAAGTACATTGGAGTAACCAGCAGGTTCACCAATAGAGATTGTAGCATCATAATTAGGTTTTGATAAGCCAATAGGTGCTTTTCTGATATTATTTTTCTGTTGTGGTTTGGGGAAAGCGTTTATCACAGGAGGTGGAATGATTCTCTTATCTTCCTGTGTAACTGAAGATATAGTTTTGTTTATACCGACAAATGCTCTAGCATTTTTTACGCCTGGTATTGCTGCATTATAACAGTCATCGTCGGAGAGTAACTCTCCAATCTCTTGCCTTAAATCGTCATCCATTAGTTCTTCTAATAAGTCGTAATCAGAATTAGGTATTCCAGATATAAAAGGATCATCTTCTTTAGGTAATGGACACGTAAACTGTTGTTTTCTCTCAACGCGTCTCTTTGTTGCGTCTTTCAATTTCTTGTCAGTGTTAACTTTCTTTGGTAGCTGAGACTCCAATAATGATCGATTTTCCGGATGCTGCATGCTTACTGAAGAGGACGGGTTCATTTGAACTTCGACTGAAGGATTTGCAGTGCCTTTCTTAGTTTTAGCTTTCGCAGTTTTCTTGATATCAGTATTTGATCGTCGTAGAACACTCACGCTCTGGCTATGCTCAATAACTGATTCAGCTTCTGGTTTGGTTGGACTTACTTTTGCATCACTAGTAGATAGCATTGTCTCACTACTAGAACGTGAGGGTGGCTTCACAATGCCTTGATCTCGAAGGCTATTTTCAAATGCACTCATGAACGTTACGTTTTTCAACGTCATATCTAACGCGTTCGGGCCTCTGCTTGGGGTTTTATGCTTCAAAAGAGCATCCATGACACTCTCCCAGTCAGTCGATTTTCCGTCCTGTTTTCCTTTGTTTCCACTAGCACTGGACTTAACACTTCTACCCTCATTATCTATTACTTCCACTTTCTGTATCTTACTATGTGCTTGATTCAAGTTTTTAGCGTGCGATAGTTCAGTCTTTACAATTATAGGCTTAGGCGCCGGTCTCCTTTCCTTTGCAGGTTTAGCACTCTTACTCGGTTTAGCCTGACTAGGGTTATTTTTAATCACAGATGTACTTAAATCTAACACTCTCTTGTTTACCAAGCTTGGGACTTTATATGTAGGCACTGTACTGCTTGAAGTAGCTTGTGGCGGTGGAGGTGGGACTCTTTCTTTCGAGGTATTGGCTATCGGCCTAGTCAAATTCTGTTTACTCTGCTGCCGAAGTAGAAGAACCAAGTCCTGTTGGTCTTTCTCAGTCAAAGAAGACGACAGCTTGTTCGATAAATCCCGCGGTTTTTCAGCTTGGACGTTATTCCATTGATTCACTGATGTTTTGCTCACGTTTAGATTGTTGTTAAGCATTCCTGAGATCGAGGGGTGTTCGCGAGACATGCTCGGCGATCTTTTATTCATATTCTGAGTATTAGCACTAGGTCTCTGAGGCTTTATCACAGACTCCTTAGCAGTCTGCATGTATTTAATTTTGGCTTGCTTCTGTTCCTCGAGTATTCTGTCCAAGTCTGCGAAACTAGGAGAGTTGGTCAGGCGGTGCTGTTGTTGTTCGACAATCGCATCTACTAAGTTTTTAGCTTTAATTTCGTTTTTCTGTATCTTTTGAGATTGTTGTTCGACAATAGCATCTACTAATAGTTTAGCTTTTATGTCGTTTTTAGTACTCTTGTAATAACTGAGACGCGAAAACGTATTAGGCGCAGAATCTGGTATTTTTACTGGGTGTTTGGCACTTGGAGTCACTTTAGGGTCAGACTTTGGTACAACGGGATTAATCCTGTTAGTTGGTTTTACTTCTTTCTTGGCTTGACCGCCGGTGCCGGCATTGATAGACTCCTGTAATTCCTTTAGAAAAACGTGAAAATCTTTCTGATGAGGTGTTGTTTTAATCGGTTTTGTTTGAGGATGGGTCACAGATTTTGGCCTGCAGGGCATTTCAGGAATCTTAGTACCGATTTTGGCGTTTGTGTAATTTGTAAGTTTCTGCGGTTCTGCATTTACTTTCATTCCAGTAGCGTCAATAAAGTTTGTTTGTTGAATCTGATTGGGACCAAACTGAATGACAGGTTGAGCCACTGATTTTTTTTTATTTAACGTGTAAGCTTCCTGTATTGTATTTTGATGAGAATTGTTCGAGTAAGTTCTCATGTAATCCGGTTTGGTTTGAGAAATATGTGGTTGTAAATGCGGTTGGGGTTGTACATATTTAGCGTTTGGTTGAAGATTTGGCTGCATAAAAATGTTCTGTTGTTGCGCTTCGAATGCCGCTTTGTGCCGTCTAAACTCTATCAATCTTGTAATGCTTTTCTTAACCTCTTCCGTAACTGTAAAATTATCTGGTGTTCTGGTGTCAGACCTATTAAAACAAGGGGTATTGGCCCTATTAGGAGTAGGTGTCCTGGTAGGAGTAGGTGTCCTGACAGGAGTACCTATTCTGTTAGGCGTAGGCACCCTGATAGTCTCCATTCTTCGGTAGTACTCCTGATTAGGAGTAGAAGTATTCATTCTAATGGACCCATTTGCCATATGCATTTCATTGTTTCTGAAACTTTTTTCGGGAGACCTCACCTCGTCCATAGAAAACAGTCCATCAAACAGCACATCAGCTTGACTTCCTTCTGTTGGTATAGAGTAATTTCCTAGGCTGTCGAACTCACTATCCAATGGCTGTTTTTTATTAGCCATATTGGCGATCTTCATGCCAATAAGGCTAGATAAAGGAGCCTTAGATTCCTTGGAGACGGACTTTTCTTTCCGTTTCCGTTCCTTTTTCTCTTTGGGTTCTTTCTTTCTTTCCAGACTTTGAGTCTTTCTTTCAGTGCTAGTATTCTTCTTTCTATCAGCACTTTGTTTTTTCTTTGCAGGTTTCTTGTTGTCAGCGTCAGCTGCGGCGCTGTTTCCAACAGCATCGTTCTGTGTATTATTTTCGCCGATCTCCAGTGGGTCTGTAGGTTCGTTTGGGTCTGTTGGTGGTGGGTGGATATCTTTTGGCTTCGTTTTGGCTCTAGGCTTTCGTTCTTTTCTTTCTTTACTGTGTGGCCGTTCCTTCTTCCTTTCAACACGACTGGCTTCCGCGAGCATGCTGAGTGGATCCTCATCTTCATCAGAGTCAAGGTATATCTTTTTAAATTTTCTCTTAGGTTTGTTTAACTCGGGCTCCATGTCTGAAGGGTAGGCACTATCTGTGCGCTCAGAGTCGTTAGCGTCCTGCCAGATTTCTTCTGCTTCTTGGAATTCGACTAGATGTTCGTAGCCTGAAATTAAAATCTTTGTAATTTTTCAGTTACATTACAATCATAACATAACAGTAAAATATATTTGATGTTAACAGAATTCTTCAGTAAATTATAGTAGAAATGCGTCCTATCAATCCTAGAGCCATTTTTAAGAGTCATAATTTATTTTTTTACTGTGTATTTCTTAGAAATGAAAAAACTAACAAGTAGGTAACAGCTCATTTAAGAACTAAGGGTCTGTTTTAAGAAGTAACCCATCTTTCTTTCTTTGTACAGGCAGAATGCATTGAGACGGGATAGCATACAGATTACTGTACTGTGCTGGGAGTCAGGTGCAGCCAGACTAAGACTATGATACTATATACTATGACTCCCATCACGCCTGTTTTTGATACTAATAAATAAATAAATATCTCTCAACTTCTACACAACGCCATCTAGTCCCAAACTAAGCAGAGCTTGTACTATGAGTAGATGAATGACTGATACTCATACATATATACTTTTTTTTTTTAATACCTTATTATTCATAGAAACACCCAGACTAAGACAAAACCCCATGTTCATGCACACAAAGATTTGTTTTAAGCGGAAATCGAACCCGCGACTACGGCCGCAGGCATGTACACTACACACTAGCTATAATATTCTGAAACGTTATTTTCTTTTGCTTTCCATATGGCTACTATATTGATAGCTCTGTCATATTCATTACCTTTCTCAATGCCGTAGTACATGTCGCTATCGTCCTCCTCCTCCTCGGGCAGATGCTCGTACTCCCGCAAATCCAGGTTCAAGTACTTGAGCTCGGTGGTGAGCGCGCGAGTGCCGAAGTTAGTGCGCTCCATGTATGTGCGGCAATTCTCTAGCAGCAGTGTCCTGGAACGTAGGCAGATTGTTGTTTAAAACACAAGCATAACAGCAATCACATCAAGATGTGAAAAAACCTTGATCAAAATATGTGGCAGCGAATGGTTGAATCCACTGTCCACTGACCTGTTTATATTCTACAAGAATAAAGGATACATAACAATGTGTTCTTTTCATTAGATAAAATTACTTAAAATATTAATATAAGGGTTCTCAATAAATAGATAAAGCTCAAGAGGTTAGTACTGACCTGTCCATATCCCAAGAAAGAGTCTTCAAGCTCGGGCAAGACAGCAACACCACAATATTCTAACACAATTCTGGGCCTGAGTCCTAACGCCTCTTCTTCCATAGGAATGGCGGTCGATATTACACTGACCTGAAGCTACAAGCTTCTCAAAGATAAGTCATAAAGATTTGAAAAGAGATGACTGACCTGTCCATATCCCAAGAAAGAGTCTTCAATCTCGGCCCAGATAGCAATACCACAATATCCTGACACAGTTCCGGGCTGAGTCCTAACGCCTCCCCTTCTGTAAGGATGGCGGTAGACAGCACATTGGCCTGATGCTGCGTGTGCTTCTTAAGGTTGAGGGTTTCCGAAGTCTTCACAAAGTTAGTCTGGGAGCGACTGTCACTCGCCCAGCTGCCGTATTCAGAGTTGGTTTGTTCTGATTTTGGTTCAATATCCTGAAACAAATAGATATTTATTTCGAGAAGCTATTATACTACGTTTCCATTGAAACGGAGTAGAGCAGAGCGCACCATATTGGTCAATCACAGTGCTTGAAACCAGAACACAAGCGGAGCAAAGTGTGGCTCAATAGCCTTATATGACTTTCTGCAAACATAGATAATATGTTGTGTGCACCTCTATAGCAAACTTATATAAATCTGCAGTTTTGAGAAACCAATGCGATGATGAAGAAATGTACATAATGTAAGAACTACATATAAATTGTGGCAAACTAACCTATATAAATTAATAGCTGCAAAGTACAGAGAGCTGTAGACCATTTTTTGTTAGTCTTAAATTGTTAACGCTTCCTTGTATTTAAATTTACGAAGTAGTTTTATTTGTAACTAAGAATATTTCGATGTTCGAGCGCCGCGTATTGGAAGTGGTATATATAGTCACTTGCTGTGAACATTTCGATATCGCGATTCAGCACTCGTCGATATATGTCACGTGACTGGTTTATGTGCGGATACCGCCACACGGGTAAACGAAATAACTATAAAGTGCATAGAAATATATACTATAGAAATGGCTTGTCCGAACACATTGCCCTTCAAATTTGACATTATGAATAGCAGGATCAGTAACGCCATCTGCATTGAACTACCATAAATGACTTTGCATTCACGCGATGTGAACCTTGTAAGGGCGTGATGAAATTTCGTTAGCATTTTTTTTTGCCGAAGGTACAATAAAATTGTGATTCTTTCAATAGTGTAAAATATTTATTATTACAAAATTAAAAGTACTCCTAGTTATATTATTAAAAGAGCAGTACATCACGGGAATTCTAAAAGTAGGTCATATTTTGTTTAAGGAATAAAATAAAATGTTTGTTTCGAGAAATATTTTTTTACTAGCTTCTGGTCGTAGCTCCGCCCACGTGGTATGTTTATAAATGATTTAAGTACAAACTACTAAATGTAATTTGTACTTAAATCATTTGGTGAACATTTTCTATAATCCGTGAAAGGCCAAAAGATCATTGAACTTTTGTTACAAGCTTTTATTTAGTTTTTTCAATTCATCAACTTTAACAAAATTATGACTATTCTTGACTATTAAAATTAGGTACTTACTTAAAAAAAATTAGTGTTTAGCTACTTTTGTTGCTGACTGTACATATATTATCTCAAGCGTTATAACAAGTTTACGCAGTAATTGAATTGTCATATCATTGTAATTCATAACAAATACTTTTTTAAATTACCAAAAATAATCTCTTGAACGCCCGCAGCATAGTTCAACTAAGCGCAGTTGCGCAGTTCCAAAATCATGTCACGCGGATATTCACGATTAAGGAATATGGCGTCGGAACGAAAAAAAAAAAAAAAAAAAAAAAAAAAAAATAAAAAAATGTAAAGAGGTGGATATAATATGATATTTGTGACTTACCGGTGATATGTAATACCATAATCTTTTTTGTTGTGTCTAATTTGGTAGTTCGTACAACTTTTCAGTGCACAATTAGGCATTTTGTCGTGTTTGACCGCTCACGGAGGCAGCCAACCACAGTCAATTTCACTACGCGCTTTTTGTAGTCAGATTGACACCAAAAAAGTTATCGCGCGTTAAGGTCATAGCACACTGTACCGGCACCGCAACAGCACCGCTCCAAACTAGCAATTGACTTGTCATTCAATTTAGAGCATTAAATCGTGTGTAGTAAAATATATTTCATAATGTCAATATGCAATAGCCAACGGCGAGCAGGCAGCGCGCTTACTGCTACCATACAACTCGACTCGCAGCCCGCGTGCTGCAAGCGAGCGGACCATGTGCTTACAGCGCGCCGACCGCATGCTTACAGCGCGCCGACTCCGAATCGCTAGCGAAACAATGCATTGCGCCGTCGCACGTCGCCCGCGCACCACCGTCGCCTCACGCGCCTCGCTGCATCCTTCCTTCATTCTCGAATAAATTTAAGACAGCTTTGCTAACATGAATAAAGAAAAACTAATAGAGGAAGTACGAAGATACCCGTTTCATGGAGAGCAATAGCGATTATTGCTAGTTCGCGCAATGTAAACCGAGACATTATGTAAACGTGCAAGTCCTAAGCGTGTTCAATTTTAAATGCCATAGAAAAATTGTTCGCGGTGATAGCAAGCTTATACCCCGCGGCCAGCGCGTAGACTGCGAGCTTACACCTCGCGGTTGGCGCGTGGACAGCGATCTTGCACTTTGAGTATGACGTGTAGTTAGCGCGCTGGCAGCTAGCCGTAGCCTAAATTCGAGGCGACGCCGTGCTGAAGCTGTGCAGTTGCGGTGCCGTGAAAGTGTGCTATGACCTTTAGCCGTGTCCATACTTTATACGTCAATGATAAAGTGTCTTTTCCAGTGAATAGGACGGCGCAATTCAATAATAGTATTTTTGTATGATACCACGGATTTACAATAATCTGCCATTATATATAATAAAGTGCCCTAACATTAACTTCGGATAGAATTAAAAATATTTCTCACTAATAAGGCATATTATACTCTTCAGGATTACCTAAATGACAAATGTAAATAATAATTAATTAGTAATAAGGACATTTATTTATTTTAGGATTTTGTATAATTAATAATAATTTGTTGTGTTTTGTTAATGTCGAATTTTATAATATGTTTATTAATTTTAATGTAGATTTCTTAGGATTTTTTAATATTGCATGCTGAAGGGCGGAGTATAGCTGTGCTAATTTTGTGTGTGATAACATCTTTGTGACCTATATTCGCAATAAATGATTATGATTTATGCTGCATTTAATATTATTTCACCCATAGTGAACCTACCAAATATACATTGGGTTCCAGCTAAGTTACCCGTGGGGGGGACGCTGTGCCCGAAAGTGGTGAAGCAAGCAACTTACCAGAGCCACGGCCGCCAGCGCCGGCGCGTCCTTGAGGTTGTCGTACATGGCGGGCGACGGGTGCACGGAGAAGGCCGTGAGCGTGCACTCGCCGCGCATGCGCTCGCTGGCCGCCAGCACGCCGCCCAGCTGCAGGAACCACTGCGACAGCATCTGCTCCGCCGCACGGGCTTCCGGCTCCTGGGACAACAAATGTATAAATCAGTTTAATTCGGCAACATTTATAAAGATGTCAATCAGGACTACACAATCTCAAAACATAGGTAACCGTCAACTGTAATTACCTTGCCCTGTAAAATATGCTAGTTACGTCCTTTAGTTATATTAGCGACGAAATATCGATGACGTGACTGATTTTAGGTAGGTAAAGTTATATTCCATTAGATAGTTACCTTTTCAGGGTTAAGTTTAAGTCTCTCCAGTTCATTCATGCCGGCGGTGATGGCGCGCACGTACAATTCACATACGTGGGGTTTCATGTCACTTAGACTCTGCAAATTGATAATTTTAACATAAAAAAAAATAGACAATATTGGATTTGTTAAAGTTAAGTTAATGTTCTATGCTCATAGTCTAGTGTCGAACGAACATCATTATGTCAAAAACTTCAAAATCTTGCTTGTCATTCGTTGAGCTGATATAGCTGTGTTCATATCAAATTATTAATTTTTCATGGTCCCTAAAATCAATCCAAGTACCAATTCCCATGGGTATTGCATTATGAGAAGAGCTAGTGAGAAATTCACGTTACCAACTACTGCTAAAAAGACCTGCATCGTCTTTACTTAAGACTCCATTGTGGCGATACTGCCACAGTCGTAGTTCGTTTTTCCTTTCCGTTGCAGTCGGTCAAATCAATTAAATTTTGAACTAAAAAAACTCCATCGTTTATCGACGATTCGGCCAGCAGTACCTGTGCGTCCACGGCGGCGGCCAGCGTGTGCAGGTGGCGCGCCGTGGCGGCCGGCATGGCCAGCTGCTGCGCGGCGGCGGGCAGGCGCGCGGCCGCCACGAGGCGCACGAGCGAGCGCGTGCAGCAGTACAGCGCCGTGCGCGCCACGCCCAAGCACGAAGGCACCACCATGCAGCGCGCTATCACCACCTGTGGCACAGATAACAGGCAAAGAGTAGATTAACACGCACTCTTTACCACATATTTATTATTTATGGCCAAAAATATACTAAACGATAGATTGGTCAGATATGATCACCGTCTCAGCCTTAAGCTGCAGTTTAACAAAGCCCTGCAGCACTAATTTTCTGACAGAACCAGAGAGAGGACGGACGGTATCAAATTGTATAATGATAGGAGGTAAATTTTAACAACTACGCTAACAATTTCCTGACAGATAATTCTTGAATAATAATTCGCCCGACGCGAGAATCCAACCCGAGACCTTGCGGTCATAGTCGCATACGCTAACCGCTAGACGAACGAGACAATTTTTAAAACTAAATTGATTTAGAAATCAAGTTGATATTCTTACCTGTGCAATGAGCGTAGCCACTTCTTTGGCATTCTTCCATAATTTTTTCTCGCGAGGCGAAGTCCCAAGCCGACTTTGGAGCCTCTCCACTAATTGATACCCGTAGCGGAGGGGTGTTTGTTTGGCCTACAAATATAAAATTAAAATTATTATAAAGTTAAATTGTCAATCAATGACAAAATGTTGTGGCTATGGTGTTGTGAGTCATATTTAAAATAGTCGATAACTTACCAAATCAATACACTGTGCTCGCTTATCTCGTTTGTGCAGCAACACAAACTCGATGTCAGTGAGCATCTCCAGTACATCCACTGTGAACCCTGCCTCTGCCTTCAAAATATTGAGGAATGGAGATCCTAGCTCCAGTCTCTCTTTTTCTGAAACAAATTAATTTATCATTAATGTTTTTTTTTATAATTTTGATTGCAGATAAATATTCTCTCGCTTACGATCATATTGCGAATCAAGATGCGCGAATTTAGAGTAGAATTATTTTTGTATGACGATTTTGAGTGCTTTGTGAAGTTTAAAGAATAAAGATGTTTTTTTTATTTCATTTCATTTATGGAGACAAGATAAAGTTTATGTTGTTCCTATCGTCCTTTCTACCACAGGAGTTATTCCCAAGCAATTACATCATAGTATAAAGTTGTAAGATTTAAAAGAACACCTTTCCCCATCATGTTACAAAAAGCCCGAAATTTTAAATACCTGTAGGATAGTGAGAAAGTTCTTGCAAATCGACGAAAACGAAGTTACAACACTACACCCCCATAACCCGGCACAAACAACTTGCTGCATTTACTTGGTTTCGACCCGTAAATGTGGTAAATATCAGCTAACTGCTGAGGAAAACAAAGTTTCCCAATAATGATCTATATCATTTTAACAAAATTAAAGCTTAATTAAAATGGTTTGGGTACTTCTTCTTCGTCGTGTCGATGGCTGAGTCAAATTTTATTTTGACTTGCCATTGTGGTGAAAGGATTATCCAATTCGCTTTGGCGAACTCGCGAATTGCCCAGGGTGCGCCGTAAGTAGGGAATCGTTGTGTACGTCACTCGGGGAGGCTCTTTTCGTGCAACTTTTGGGTACTAAAAGTGTTTGGTACAAAGATATGATCCAAAATAGGTAAATTATGGTATAACTTCACAATTTATGTGGTACATAAAATTAACAGATTTAAGGCCATTTTCTGAGGTTCCGGTTAGTTCTTACCCGACCCATAAAATATAACCAAACCAAATTAAAAAGTCACACAAGTGAAACTTGGAAAAATAACACGGCTGTCGCTTTCATTTATTATTTAAAACAACTATTAATATACAATTAATATATGCAATTTTGAGTTATTTATTAAAATTTACACTTTAATTACTCGAAAAACGTAAGATTACATGTTACATTGATAAAATATTAATTTTATTAACTTATTTGTTTGTAAATAGCTCAAAATTGTATATATTAATAGTTTTTTTCGATCTTTGTTTTGCATTTTCTGTGAAGATTTACTATAGTAACATAATATGATTATATATATTTTCACCATCGTAAAGAAGAGATTTCAACGAACAGAAAAATAATTTTTAACAAAAAAAAAACCGACTTCAAAAAGTAGGTAAACTAAAAAGCAAAAAATAAATTTACTTCGCACAAAATAATACGTTTTTTCATTTAGTTAAATAGAAATTATTAAATAATTATTTTATAATTCTGAAGTCGGTGCCAAGTAAAAACAACCTTTCCACAATATCAAATTACAGTGCGCGGTCGCCCAGTATTAGTACTTACCACAGAAATATAACTAATATTCAGTCAGAAAAAAGTTGTTAGAACGATTGATATTATCTATACAGAGTTATTAATTGTTTACTTGGCACCGACTTGATAAAAACAACCTTTCCACAATATCAAATTACAGTGCGCGGTCGCCCAGTATTAGTACTTACCACAGAAATATAACTAATATTCAGTCAGAAAAAAGTTGTTAGAACGATTGATATTATCTATACAGAGTTATTAATTGTTTACTTGGCACCGACTTCAGAATTATAAAATAATTATTTAATAATTTCTATTTAACTAAATGAAAAAACGTATTATTTTGTGCGAAGTAAATTTATTTTTTGCTTTTTAGTTTACCTACTTTTTGAAGTCGGTTTTTTTTTGTTAAAAATTATTTTATTTTACGATTTTAAGTGATGGGTAGACCGAGCAAGAATGTTTCTCGAATGAGGAGACGACGGTTACTTAAAACGGAAAACTTATTAATAATAAACAAGAATTTAATCCTTTCTCCTGACTATTGAGGGTCACGACCTTCCATCATCAGCTCATTTGACACAATAACTAGCGGTAAGAATTAATATGCGTACAGTAGTGAAAGAATTATCCTTTAACTCCTAACTATTGAGGAGTTGACCTTCCATCATCAGCTCAACCACATAAAATTATTGCGACCAAGCGTAAATCCTTGTGTAGCCTCGATTAATAAAATATGAGGGTTGCCCCCAATTTCTCTGGGATCCCATCATCAGATCATGACATGCTGACAATGGGACCACCTTTGAAAAATCTCCGTTCCAACAGCTCACTTGACATCATAACTAGCAGTCTGAATATGTGTACAGTAGTGAAAGAATTATCCTTTAACTCCTAACCATTGAGGAGTTGACCTTCCATCATCAGCTCATCCACATAAAAATACGTAAATACTGGTGTAGCTTTGAAAAACACACTAAAAACATTACATGTGCCTATAAAATTTGAGGGTTGCCCTCGATTTCTCTAAGATCCCATCATCAGATCACGACATGCTGACAATGGGACCCCTTTGGAATCATCTCCTGTCCAACAAAAAAAGAATCATCAAAATCAGTTCATAAACGACGGAGATATCCGTGAACAAACATAAAAAAAAAAAAAAAAGTAACATATATACGAATCGAATTGAGAACCTCCTCCTTTTTTAGAAGTCGGTTAAAAAACAAACCAACTTTTTGAAAAAAGCTGATATTTTGACGGGTGAATTTTCGATCGAAAATTATGGTGCTTTTTCGATATTAATTCTAAGTAAGGTGAAAAAAATTAATATTTTTAATCAAATAAATTACAGCGTATTTGAGACATAAAAAGGTAAGTTTTTACCAAATTTCGTGAAAAAAAATTATTGTTTTAAAAAAAATAAGATAAAATTCAAAACCAAAAACTTGGTTGACCCGGATTATACTGTTAGACCAGCGAGGCTAAATTAAGCAAATAGGAATTATTCAAATCTATTCATTTCAACAGTGTTTTGAGGCATAAATATAATTATATGAATACTGAAACGTTGTTACTTGCACAATACAATATTTTAGCATATTATTGTAAGCCAAGTAGGTACTACAAAACCTATAACCTCTTTGTGTCTCTGGTCGCGAGACAAATAAAAAAGCATACAAAAATACTCATTGTCGTTAAGATTATTTCTTCATGCTTCCTTGATTTGCACCCATTGTTAACAACAAAGCTCCCTTTCCGTCCCTACCCTTTTAAACATATTGAATGGCACACAAAGATGGCCGCTGAATCAACCGCCGTCAGTACGTCCGCCCGCCGCAAAACCGCCATGTCGCCCGCGGCGTCACCCGATGTTTCGCCCGCCAGAAAAACTCTACGTCTCCTACTCCTCCTACTTACCTAACGCCCTATTTCCAATATATGTGTGATAACCACGATAGAAACCTTCGCTCCTCCAATAATCTTCTATTACTATGTCCTTCTCATACTACTGGTTTTGTAAATTCTTCCTTCCTTGTCCAATCTATTCTTCTTTGGCATGCCCTCCCTCTCGAAATTAGGACCGCCACCAGTCGATACGCATTAAAAATCAAGGTTCGGAATCTTCTCCTCAACAAAAATGAATCGCCACCATAATATTTATTATTAGTTCATATATTTATATATATTTTATTTATTAAATATTTACTTATATTTAAGTATTTTGTTATGTAGATATTATGTATATATATATACGCACATATTTCCATTATGTATTCATTTATTGTATTGATTTTTATGACCTTTTATTTCAAATCAAACGCTATATTTTATAACTTCACCTGCCTTGTTAATCTCTGCATCACCCAAAGGTAGACTGGCAGAGAATGCCTAATGGCATTAAGTCCGCCTTGTATACAAATTTTGTATATGAAGTTTTAAATAAATAAATAAATAAAAAAAACCAGCTCCTATTTGAACGCTCTACACATTTCTATATGCTTGCTTTTAAGTCAACGCTCATGCCCCGCCTCTACTTGAAATGTCATGAGAAATCATGGGCGATGCGAAGCGCAGCGCGAGATCGTGGCAGTTCTTACTGAACGCCATTATTTTATGTTTTTAAACTTTCGCGATTTGAGAACATTTTTCATTCATCGGTAGTATTGTGCGAACTACCGACGGTTCCGAACTAAATAAAAATAAAATTGTGACGACCAAGTGATTGTAGTGGACAATATCCACGCTTCACGGAGATGACGCTAAGCTTCACCAGTCGGCTCGTGACCACGAAAGATGCAAGTCATTCGAAACGTCGAGCATAGGTATTTATTTACCTTTATAATAATTACGCGATTTAGACCCATTGTCTAATTTTTCGGCGCAACTGTTCTTCAGATATGTAAAATCGTTTGGTATGCTTCTTACCTTTGGGATCATCAACCTGGTCGTCCTTCGGCGGGTCGAGCCCCGCCCTCACGCGGTCCATGATGGCTGAAGCGAGGCGCAGCGCGAGATCGTGGCAGTTTTTGGTGGCCGCCAGCTGCCGAAGTCGCGTCACGAACATCACGCCGCGCTCATCTTTCAGCCATGTCAGTACTGGAAATAACAAAAAATTTGTCATAATACAGATAAATAAAACTGACGTGTCGGTTTTTAATGTCCAAATAACAATGTTGTTTTTAAGCTGGTACAGTTATTTTCACGATTCCTATGCCTAAATTTGACTGTCTGTCTGTCTGTTCGTCCGTCTATCCGTCTTCTTCAATTTAATTTTATGGTAATGTTACATTGAGACTGTAAGATAACAATCTCACCAACTTGATGAAGTTGATCAATTCTATCTAGTTAATTCCAATTCACGTCGGACAGGTTCTCGGTGATGATAACATAACATCAAGCCTATATACAAAGGTGTACAACACCTACATTTCACCAGTTATGTTTAGGTCCCATGGGATAGAGGGTGAGCCTATAGCCACCCACCGTGCACAATTCCAACTCCGTGCTGCTTTTGAGAATTTCATGAATAACACTTTGCGCGACCAGGGAATCGAACCCAAGACCTCGAGGTGAGAGGCGCATACTCTAACCACTAGACCATCAAGGCAGTTTTCGGTCTTTGTGACATTGTCGGTAAATAATTATAAGTCTTCACATGTTTAAGTTTACCTTCTTCATCCGTGGGCGTCTCCTCCCCCTGGGGATCCAGCAGCATCTTGAGCACTGGATGTCCCCAGGGGCTAGCCAGGATCCGCTTGAACCACTCCCCTCGGGCCACCAGCTGAGTCTGCCATGGTGGATCGCCGTCTTTGCTGGATCGACTCTCGGTGATGAAGTCGTCGATAGCCTCTTCGAGGCGACTTTGTTCAGCCTTATTTGTTGGGTCCTGCCATTCTGTCTGTTAGGGCAATAAAAGTAGGTTTGTACTGTCGATAGTAAATCATCAATACTACAGCTAGCAGTAGTATTTTAAAGTTTGAAGATACATAATGAACTTGAACATTTTGTTATAATTTTAACAGTAACAATATGGTTATCATATGAATGGATAGAACTGTGTGGTTATTTCATTCATTCATATCTCTGAAATCTTTAATCTAGGCAAAGCTGAATTGCCTTATATCAGTCTCTATACTCACATAGAACTACAATATGTGACAGGTTGAGATAGCAAAAGTTCATGTAATCACAAGTGTGCACATATGTTTCACATACTCTGTGTGCACTTGGCACCATTTGTGGTTGGGTGAAGTAGAAACAGCTTGCCATGTAATCCTAACCCTTGGCGGCGAAATGGAAGAAACTAAATCCTCGAAACTGAGGTTGGGACACTAAGCCTGTCCCCCAAAAGCTGCCCTGAAATAGCTCGAAGTATATATCAACCTAGAATGATCCAGGTGGAACTCCAGGCATGGAAAGATTAAGGGTATATGACTATTTTTAACATACCTGCAGCACAGTCCTTGCGGTGTGCCTCTGCAGCCAGCTTAGCAGGTGCGGGTGAGTGGACGACGCCGAGTGCGCACAGAGACTGTGCACGCGCCGCCATGCGTTGCACAGGTTCTGTGTGCGCTCGCTAAGCTCGCAGTCCTTACTCAGACCTGCTTCTAAAGACTGATAAACAAAAAATAACAATAAATTCATTACACATATACTTTGCAGTATATTTGTCATTTAACTTAAATATCCGATAAAAGACAGCAATCTATACCATCGACTGCCTCAACCATCTTTTTTTTAATTTGTTATTACAACTGAGATTTGTTTAAACACATATATTTAGTCTGACATAACTTTTGCTCCATTGCAGCGCCCATCTCAGTGAAGTCACAGTTGACTCATATGGACTCTGTAATGGAATCTAAATTGAGCTGGCACAAATATGTCTAACAACCCTCGAATAGCAAACTTAAAGCTACAATATGTGCCATGAATCTCCATTATAGTTACTTTAGTTATATCATAACATAATTTTAAACTGATTATCTATTAGACCAGTATTGTAGATAATCAAACACTATGACTAGTGTGTGTGTCTTTGTTTGTTTTTCAGTTGTATTGTTATTTTTCGTCTGGTTTCAAAGTATTTTTATTGTTTCATAAAAGGACTCCTTTTCAATTTGATTTGATGGTCAGGAGTCTATAATATAGACTCAGTATTATAGAAGTGGAGTGAAGAGGAGAGAGGAATATTTCTTAGATCATAATTCATAACAAACAAAGTATGGATCAGAGATATCTAAGTCTTAAGGGATTCTGAAGCAAATTATCATCTTTGTGTAGTTGTTGTTTACTAGCTAATTTTAAAGCTAAACTTAAGTTATTAGTAACTGCTTGGAGACAAAAATCAGCCTAACAATATGTACCTAAGATCTCATCTACCTACATACAAAATTGGATGAATATAAGTCCAGCTGTTTTGGCATGAAATTGTAACCTAGGCAAATAAGATCTGGAAGTCAGTGTTTACCAATAGTGTTTAAACCTTTTAAAAACAACAAACTCATTTACAAAGCTAGTTATTGGAAAGGATTAAACAGAAATGCAAACTATTTGCATTTAATAATCCAATTGTTATTTGTTGGATAATAACTTGTTGTACCTAATGACTAAGTATTTCAGTAAGCAAATCAAATAAAAGGAGAGGTTAACAACCTGAGGCTTTGACCTAAGTCCCAGGGTAATTCCTCAGTGGGATTTGAACAAAACTTGCAAAATATTGTTCCCTAAGTAAATAAAATATGGCTATTTCCTTTGTATTTATTTGTAGGAACGAAGAGTTTGAGAAAATAAGCCAGATGTAGAAAATGTTATTTATTTTTAAAATTTTACAAATTCCTTCACCAGATAAAAACCAACATGTGTTTGTTAAGTAAATAAATGACTGGTAAAGATTTCTCTCAAATTGATTGGTTATTAAAATGTAGTTGGTCATACTCATTATTGACTGGATTATACTTAATTATTTAGGTATTTCAAGATATTAGACATTGTGTCATAGCTTTAAATAAGAAGTGTACAATTTAGGGCCCAGTCTCTGATTTAGTTTAAAATAGTTAACTACCAGTTAATTGCGACTATGTATGATAAGATAATAAAAACACTCGGTAATTTATATTACCTAAATAGAGAACTTTACATTATCTTGACCTGACTTGACCTCAAGTTCAAGTGTCTAATAATATATTGCACCTCTGGTACGAGACTGTCACAAAATGTTGTGCACAACTGTTTGTGCAAAAATTGCAATTATGTGTCAGATATGTAATAACTGTCATAAAACACCTCTTTACTTTACTTTAAAGTAAGTTTTTGCATCCTCTTTTCCTCAATAACTCTAAGGTTTGCTGGAAGAGAACTCAAATTTGAGTTAAGCTCGCCTTTATTGTATTGTGTGTTATGCACTGTTTTTATAAATTGTTTATGGTACAACAAAAATTTTAAAAACAATAAGTTGATGTTGTAGTGAAAACTATTCATCTTGGCTAAAAATTGACATGTTAAAGTTTTAAATGCTTCTCCTGAAAATTTGCATTTTTGCATAAGTGACAGTAGCAATATGTTCAAGTATACATTTATACATTACTAGCAGTTACATTAATCAAGCTACATACAAATATCATTACTCAGAATGTTGATAAAATATCTGAACCAAGTATGTTGCTGAAATATACTGCCTGTTTATATTTATCACTTGAACTACATAAGCACAATACATTGATACCTGGGCTCCAAGTCTGCTATTTCAATATTGTTAGATTGGTCATTATAATTGTTGATTTTGTCAATTTTGGTAAATGGCTAAATCAATAGTGGAACTAAAACTGTCTTTGTTACTGAAGCTAAGCATAAAGATGTGGCAACAACAAACTCTAAATAGTTATTCAAACACATCTCATCTCCCCTCCGCTTTGGTAGAGACCAGGCCTTAGGTATTTTGGAGCATTTTATTGAAAGTAAGTTATTAACTGCTGGTTGACTAGACAAATGAAAAACATCTTGTCTACACAATTCCATGTTTTTAAGAAAGACAAAGCTTCATCCTTTAAGCGACCCCCATATTCCTACTTTTATTATTTTAATAACTCCCGCACAATGTATAACTCCTATGTCGCGGAAGTGTTCACAAACATAAATTTCACACACATAGAGTACACCCAGAGTCAGATAACAATTTTTCCGGATCACACAAATATTTGTCCTGTGTGGGGATCAAACCCCTAACACCAGCGCACTTGAAAGCGGCGAGGCAACTGCTTCAATCACTATGCCAACCGTGCACTCTTTCACTGCACTTGCATACTTGTTGCTGTGACAAGTAGTCTAATAGGAACTTGCTTATATTATGGTCCCATGACAAGAGACTCATTTTGTTTAAGTATAATTAGTTACCACAAATTATCTTCATTTTATATTGGAGATAAAAAAAAAATGAAAATGTTATTGGATGTTGACAAATAAAATTGTCAACATTGCAAGTTTAAATCTGTGTTTTCCTCCTTTAATACATAGGTACTTACTGTTTAGAATTCATACAAAAATAACATAAAATTTTCATCTCACTTAACAATGCCACAACAATTAGGTAACACATTGTTATCGCATAAGTGATAAGAATTACTCATAAATCATGTATTTTATTATATTAAAAAAACAATCTTATTAGGTGTGATTTAAACTTGTCGAGTTCAAATCAGGGTAGATTTTGGTATGATACTTTTTAGTACCGAATTGTTAGCACATGGAATTTAGCTGATATAACCTAAACTTAGACATACTTAGAATTCCTACACATAAGTATTTATACAGATAATATTAGCATTCACCAATAACAAACAATACTGAGAATGAAATCTGATTCTGGAATATTGTATAACATATAATACTTAGGTGCTTTCTTGATACATATATACATAACTTAGAAATGTATATCACAGTACAAAAGTGTATGGTCTGACTTAAGGTGAAAACCATTTTGAGTTCAACAGCTGGTTAAGATTTAGTGCAATGTCTGCCAGTGAAAGTTTAAGACAAAAATAGAAGTCTCACGGTTTTTGGCAAAAGTAAATATTTCGGCGCTACGTGACTCCCCGATGTTATGATATGGCTGTCTTTTATCATTACATATTGATGATGAAAAAGTACTTCATGACAAAAGAAAGGTGCCCGTAAAGCGGCAATTAAACACTAACGACATCTGATTAAACAGAAAACCGCATTATATCGTACAAATGCACGAGATCTCCGAAAATACTGAAACAAATAATTGATAGCTACCATGATTTTACAGGTGCATTCACTTGCAGCATCTATGGAATTGGGAAATTTAACAAGCGGGTTAAGCCTGTTTAAGTACGCATAATCATTTTATGTCGAAATTGGTACTAGATTTCATCTATATTAGTGTAATAAACGCAGAAATATACGAAAACAAGGGTTTATTGAAGACAAATATGGCGGCCATAGTGAACTTTATGAGAACAACGGCGTCGCTCATTGCACATCAAATTTGATGATTATAAGAATAACACTTACCTTGTAAAGTTCGATGTAATATGTTTTGCCCTTTGGGCCACTTGTTTGGTTACTTTTCACGTCTTTGCCATCATTTGTAGAAGTCATTTCTCAAGAAAATATCGCGGGGAGACATTTATGCGCTTGTGTTATCGTAATGGTACTGTCAAAGTGAGTGTTACGAGCACTAAAATATTTTTTTTTGAAAAAAACAATATAAAAGTGTCTATGGTAAGTTAGCTGATTTGTTAGCTTATTACAATCAATCAAAGTAGACAGGTTAATACCTTTTCTGAACGTGAACCGTTATAGATCCATTGTCTTTGTCATTCCAAATCAAAATTAAATTCAATCCAATTACAACTTAACCAAATAGTCATGAATACTCATGAATAGGAAACATTTTTATATCTGCTGGCAACATAATGACAAGGATGTCAAAGTAATGACGGCACTCCCCTAGCAACACAGAGTACATTACCTAGCAATGTCGACGAAGTCTATGGAGCCCCCTGCTAGCGCTGCTGTAGTCGCTCCATGGTTCTCCTCAGAAATTCCGCGGGTCATTTTGACTGCATTATACTTATAATTATTAGCTAACTCTGTCTACACTTGTGGCCATTTATGCACTACGTTCTTTTGTTATCCAATCCAAGTCTGCCAAAGAATCTAAGACGGTCCGAGGTGGTCGCAGAACAGTTTGTATGGCACTGTATCCGTCATCTGACTTTCTCGAAATCTCTACCTCGAAGAGTATTGTCACTAATATACAAAAAAAAACTCCGTAATTATCTAAATACTATTTTTGATTTATTTCTTATTGGTCTTATTTATCTTTCTACCATGAATTAAGATTAAATTTTGCGTTCCTTCTCTAAGAGAATCTCAGGATTACTTGGACTGAAGCACTGGATTTTATGTGCCGGTCGAGTTTCCGACTTTCCATCCTAAATTTCAAGATTCTTATTTTGACGAACTCGGATCGGACACGTAGAGCGTAAATACAGTGTAGTCACTGCGTTTACGCTTCATTTCTATAAAGTCAAAATAAGTAATCCATATTGTCCCGCGGCAGGTACTAATATATTGAATATATTTAATTTTGTCTCACAATAACTTAAATGTCGTCGTTATTCTAAGACAGATATAGAATCATAGAGCGACTATAGTGCTAGGTAGACAACCTAGAGTGTTTGAGCAGCAAAAATGCTTTGATGCAGGTTCCTAGTGTTCTTACAAGAGCTCTTCCCTCAAGGGCCCTCTCGAGTCCAACGACCGGTGATGAGTTATGGTTTAAAAAAAATCTTCAAATAGGGTTTGCAACGAAGCATTGAAGACCGGATTAAAGTAAGACCCAAATGTATTGCCATATTGAATTACTTTGACTCTGTTATATATGTATTATCTATGTGAGGATAAGTTGTGAACGAGTCAAAATGCACGAGATTGTTTGTGCAAATATTCACACTCCTGGCTAGCCAGGCGTTTTCGTTTTTTTATTTGGCTGTACATACACGCTGTCCCGTAACTTGATTTCCCTAGTTGTGTAAGTTTAATACCTATTTTATTTAAATTGTAATTGAGCGACCGTATGAACTGCACAGAAGCGGTGCTATTATTTTCTGTTCTTTTTAGAATGCCGCCGTACCTAACAAGTAAAACGGAACCCTATTAAACTGTCCGTCTGTCCATGCCACCAGGCTGTATCTCATGCACCGTGATAACTAGACAGTTTAAGTTTTCACAGTAGATGTATAACTGTAGCCGCTATATCATTAAATACTAAAAAACTAATAAAAACAATATGCAAAGGGGGCGCCCTTACAACAGACATTATTTTTTTGTCATTTTTAACCGACTTCCCAAAAAGGAGGAGGTTCTCAATTCGGCCGGTATGTTTTTTTTTTTATTGATAATGATACGGATCACGGATCACTTCGTGCGCGATGACTCGCACTTGGCTGGTTATGAACGGTGTACTTGTGGTGATTTTTTTCTACTTCTTATGTTGCTTTTGAAACATGTTTAGGTTGGAAAGTGCTTAATTATGTTTGATCATGGTACATCGGTTGATGAACTATGTTGCTAGTATTTTTCACAATCTTTCTTTATGGTCATGAGTGTATTTTTCTTGCTAGCAATTCTGCAGTACAAAGCAAAGCGAGTTGTGTCAAGAATACTGCGTTTTTTACGAAAAATAATCTCAAAATGTAATTTAATTATCTATGTAATTCAATGATAACATAAAGCCAATTGAGATCGGTATGATTATAATCAGTTATTGCATACAAGTATCACCAATATCTTTTACGTATTCGTTAATAAAAATTTATGTGTCAAAGTACAGGGCAGTAGAAGGGACGATGAATTTATCATTTTCTAACAATAATTGACAGCGTATTTTATTGTACTTGCGTTATTTTGCCACTGATAGACCTACTGTAGTTTAATCATACGATTGCAATGCTTTACGACGAGTTGGGCGTGTGATCCAACTGGTCACATCTGGCGAGTCTCTAGTAACACTTTCCGTCTTTTCTCACTAATTGGCAAACTATTTAGTGTTGTTCATCGTTCTCTGTCCAATAAAACGCATTATTTTTATGTGAACCATCATACTCATAGAGATTATTTTCTATAAAACGTGTTCTTCTCTCGACAAATCGCTTATTGACCACGAAATTTAATCTTTTCTAGTTTCATTGAATTAACGTTAGATGTACATATTTTCTAGTTGTGTGTTGATAAGCGGACAGTTTGCTTAGTGTTGTGATGTTTGTATCAAGTAATTTTAAGATTCTATCTAATTGTGTACCTTTTGAGTGATAATTTTGTAAAATGGCGAAAAAATCGGATAATAGCGGCGGCAAGTTGGTGACGGTGTCTGTCGTCGGTTTGTCCGGTAAGAATATCAACAATTTCCAAAATAATAATCCTTATAATGTACTGGTTGATTCTTCTGATAAGACTTTTCTAACCTCTCAATTTACATTCTTTGTTAACATTTATAAATACAAAAGTAACTCATTTCTGGCTTCTTTAAATTAAGATCATGTATGAATTAGAATCTTGACCTATCTCACTTAGTTTTCAGTAGAGATCCTTATAAATGTAAGCCTATCAGTGATTAGGAACACTACACATTTTTAGCTGTATAGCTTACATGCTGTGAATAACATGTAATAATATCTACTACAGAAATCCCTTAGGATTTAGAGCTAAATGAAATAATATCTACTACACAAATCCCTTGTGATTTAGAGCTAAATGAAATAATTTCTACTACACAAATCTCTTGTGATTTAGAGCTAAATGAAATAATATCTACTACACAAATCTATTGTGATTTAGGAATTTCAAGGAAGGCAATCTCATTTAGAGATTGCCTTCCTTGAAATTAGAGTTGTATATTATGTGATGTTTCTTTTAAATAAACAACATTCTATTTTTTTTGCTTATTCCTAATATCATTAGTTTGTATTGCCGTAGAGCTAAGTTATTTAACAGATTCTGATGGCATCTTTAAATATAGAGATTGTATGACGCTTAAAAAAGGAAATTTCCATCTTTTTGTGAGTAACATTTTTCACTTCACTTCACTATACTTATGTGGCCATCCACTTGTGCTCTATCCTAGATGACTACTCAAAATAATTTATAGCCACAATTACTACTAAATACTATAGCCTACTGAGGGCTTCAGTAACTATAACATGACTTCTTTTAGAGGTACATAATCATCAACTATTTGTAAATAAGTTAAATCAAATCAAAATCAAATATATTTTATTTCAGGCATCAGGGCCCATACATAAATACCTTATAACTAACATACATATTTGTATTTTATAACTTAGAAACTATTTTACACTTTTAATCGGCGAAGTGTAGCCCAATTGCGAGGTGTCATGTAACCTTCCACGAAAGTGTTATAAAGGAAATAAGCACTGTTGGTAACTTATTGTATTTTGTTACCTTACTGCTGTGCTTCTCATGCTGGGCACAACTTGTTAGACGGTTCCAGTTTGGAGTACTTTGGACGGCTAAGCAATTAAGCATACACCATGGATCATTTGTTGGCCTTCACCAAAACATCCTACAACAATCCATACCATAAAACCATCTAACAAATTTGTTCATTGGCCTTTGTTTGCTAGGTACCATTGCATAACATTGAGATTCAGTTGATTATAAATTTGCTGGTAACTTCACGCACTTAGTATTCATCTGGAACAGGGATGTTAGGGGAGCTCCGTAACCATAACCGAAACTATTGGATATCCGATATAAAAAAATATCCGTAACCGAATCCGAAATATCAGTTTCGGATAATACCGGATAGGGGCAGTGCATAATTCGTACCAAATAGTGACATGTAACAAATTCTCCAAATCACAAGACTCACACGCATCAGCTTAATAGCTGCTAGTGTGCTTCATATATAATAATAATAATAATAATGTAAATAAAACTATTTTATTAGCAATATGTATTTCACTTCTAAATTCCTTAATAATCTAACATCCGTAACCGAAATTATCCGAAACTAACGGATAATAAATAAAATAAAATAAAAAATAAAAAAGCCTTTATTTTCCAAATTGACAGTTACAATTTTGATATCACAGTAATATTGCTATTTGTCGGATATGCTTGCCAACTGGATCCCTGATCGGGTGAAGGCCTCCTCCAGAGAGTGCCACTCTTCTCTGTTTTTTGCCAAGTTCGGCCAACTGCTTGATCCAAAGGTCTCAATCTCGTCCTTCCACCTTGCTTTTGGTCGACCTCTGCGTCTGTATCCGTGGGGTCCAATCCACATAGTAACAGTCTTTGTCCACCTATTGTCAGTGTAACGGGCCACATGACCCGCCCACCTCCATTTCAGACCTCGTGCGAAGACCAGGGCATCTATCACGCCTGTTTTTTTTCTTATTTTCCCGTGGCGGACCCGATCCCTTAGTTTAATTTTTAGTGAGCTACGTTCTAAGGCTCTTTGGCAGGATGTTATCTTTCTTTTGGTTGTTGAATCAAATATCCACGTTTGACAGCCATATGTGAGACAGGGTAATAGGCATGAGTCCATTACTTTCTTTTTTAATTTTAAGTCCATGTCAGATTTCATTACCTCTTTGTATCCCCAGAACTTTTTCCAAGTAATTGCTATACGCCTGTCTATTTCTTCTATGTTGTTATTTTTTCGAAAGGATACTTGTTTGCCCAGGTAGATATAATCGTCGGCATAATCAATTATGTTATTATTTACCAGAATCGCAGTTTTGTGGTGGTTAGTCATGATCTTCGTTTTTGAAATATTCATTTCTAGGCCAATGTTTGTGCTTGCGTTATCAAGTTCTGACATCATAGATTGGAGCTCAACTGGGCTCTCGGAGAGCAGCACTATGTCATCTGCGAAGCATAGATGGTGAAGACATTCCTTGCCTATTTTTAGTCCTCTTTTGTCCCAAGATAGATTTTTCATAGTGTTTTGGAGGACTGCTATGAACAATTTAGGTGACAGTGGGTCGCCCTGTCTTACTCCTCTATTTATTTCTATTTTTTGTCCTGAACTTTCTAACTTGATTTTGCTAGTACTGTTATCGTAGATGTGTTTAATGATTCTGATGTATTTGTTGTTAACATTTTGGTCGTAAAGGGCATTCCAGATGCTTTGATGTGATATAGTATCAAATGCCTTCTTGTAATCGATAAAAGCTAGATACAATGGTCTGCGGAATTCGTAATATTTTTCGATTACTTGCTCTAGTACTTGTATATGGTCGGTGGTGCTGAATGATTTTCTAAACCCTGCTTGTTCTCTCGGTTGATGTTCTTCTATGTCTTTGTTAATTTTTTCCAGAAGACAGTTAGCAAAGAGTTTGTATAAACATGGCATTATACTTATGGGTCTGTAATTCCCTACGTCTGTTGGGTCTCCTTTCTTATACAACAGTACAATTTCTGATTCTGTCCATGTCTTTGGGACTGTTTCTTCATCTAAAACTAACGGATAATCCGAAATAAATTAATATCCGCATCCGAATTCGTATCCGGGATAATAATTAATCTTATATCCGTAACTAATCCATATCCGAAATTTTATATCCGTAACATCCCTGATCTGGAGTTAAGAAATCATGATTCAGTTGGTTTGTTCATCTTTTCTTCTAATATATTTTTAATAAAGCTGAACAGTTTGTTTAAATGCTCTATATGCAACTCTTAAACCACTAGTCTGATTTGAATTGTTTCTTTTCGCATTTGATAGCTTTATTCTTGAGGAAATGATTACTGATAATGTATGCATTACATAGAAGTATAATGTTTCTTCATCAGTTAAAGCTAACCTTAAAGCATCCTTTGCAAGACATAGATATCAATCTAGATCCTAAGACTTAGTGTCCCACATTATTATTACAATCCAATACATAAAGCTTGTCAAACACAGTTTTTATAATGCCTAAAACCTATTGAATTCATTTATTTAAATGTTTATTTTATTTTATTTATTTATTTATTAAATCACTTACAATAAATCTTACAAAAAAAAACAACAACAGAGTGTAACATAAACCAGTTTAGGTTTTTCCAAACACCACTTCGTCAGACAAATAATCAGCTGCCAAGTAGTTGCATGACTATCTTTTCTTTAAGAATAGTTTTGTATGTTAGTTTTTAACCGACTTCAAAAAAAGGAGATGGTTCTATATAGATAATATCAATCTTTCTAACAACTATTTTCTGACTGAATATTAGTTATATTTCTGTGGTAAGTACCAATACTGGGCGACCGCACAATAGCACAACTACGCCTCTCTTTATTGTGTGTACTGTAATTTGATATTGTAGAAAGGTTGTTATTGTTTTTACTTGGCACCAACTTCAGAATTATAAAATAATTATTTAATAATTTCTATTTAACTAAATGTATAAACATATTATTTTGTGTGAAGTAAATTTATTTTTTGCTTCTTAGTTTACCTACTTTTTGAAGTCGATTTTTTTTGTGTTAAAAATATTTTTATGTTTTATGTTTTTAGGAAGTTTCTTGACATTATATACTGCTTTTATCTTAATACTCAGTAAGATAGCACCTATTGTCTAGATTACAGTATGTAAATAAGATTGCATCATCACAATTATTATTCATAATTGTGTCTACATGTGGGACACATGACTATAACAGGTAGTTATAAACATCTGTTATCATTATTACCATATGAGTGTATAACATTAGTTATTTTTGTTATAGTATTATAGGATAACAGCACAGTGAGCAATAGAAGTTGTGTTTTTGAAGTTGATATAATATATTCTCTACTATTTTTTATGGTTCTTGAATGAATGTTTTAGGTTATTTAACGTTACACTGTAACTAGTACTAGAAATATGCAGGCAAACATTAATACTATAAATTCATAGCATAACATCACACCTATGTAACCCAGAAGGGTGTTGCAGAGGGGTTCAACACCTGCATTTCACCTGTTATGTTAAGGTCCCATAGAATAGAGGGTAAGCCTGTTGCCATTTACCAGGCACAATATCAACGTGCTGCTATTGTTAATTTCCTGATGGAAAGTTCACAAATAACACTTTGCATGCACTGGCAGAAATAGTCACCGCAAGGTAGTGATGAAAGAACTCGAGTCTTTTAAGTCCTTTAAGAAAGGACTAGACTAAATTTTCAGGACTCGACTCAAAAAATACGACTCAAGTCTTTTTATTAATCTGAGGTGACTCCAGTTATTATAAATTTACTCTGAAATAAAACGACTTGAGTTCTTTATTAAAAGTCTCACACTTAATCACAAGTCTTTTAATAAAGGACTCGAGTCGTTTAGCATACGATGAGCAGTTTAAAAATAAAATAATTGTAAAGTAAGTAGTTTGCGACTACGACGACATAGAACTGCAATTGCAATCATAAACAGAAACCACTCAGTGTAACTTTATTGAAGTATGTCAATCTATTATCAAAATACCCTCAATCAAATTTTTCTATCCTACCTTACGTTATTATACGTTAATAGGTGGCCTTACATTAGTTTAGCTGTAGCAAACAAAAAATGAACTGAAATAATTAAACACCTATATATTTAATAAATAAAAATAATAATACCTACAGTTAAAAAAAGTACCAAATGAACGTAAATTTATTATGACATGTCAACCTGAGCACGACTTACGACTCTAACGAGTCGAGTCATTTTAAAATGGAGGAGTCTCTTCGTCACGACTGAGTCATATAAAAAACTCGAGTCTTTTTAAAACGACTCGGTTCAAAATAAGACTCGAGTCATAGTCGAAAACTCCTAAAAGACTTAAGACTCAAGACTTGAAAGACTCGTTCAAGTTGTCAAGCATCATAAGTCGTCGTAAACGAGTCGAGTTTCTTTTATAGGACTTAAAGGACTCGAGTTCTTTCAACACTGCCGCAAGGAGACTCAGTTGCCATTAAATAAATAAGAAGAAGAACACTTTGCGTGATGCAGGATTCTAAACCCGAGATCTTGCGGCAGTCTTCTAACTATAATTTTTTTTTTTTTACTTATAATAACAATAGTTGCTGTATGATTATGATAGTGTAATCTTTAATAGGTCCTTGTTTGCATTTTGGTGTACCCAATGATATTATATAAAAACAAAAGCAGATATGTTATAAGCGCTCGCGCTGTGAATACTCAAATACGTCCCAATTGGGACGTCTTGTGTTTAGTTTGCGTGTGGCCTGCGTCGAGCGCAGTCACGTGCCAGACGCCATGCGCCATGTTCAAGTTAAGAAAGAGAAAGCGATATTGTTTTGACGTTAGAGCGATAAGGATGCGTGCGTTGCGGACATTTGTCAATGTGTGCAATTTGGAATAGCTCGGAACGGATTTAAATCGTAATTTCTATGAACGTAACATATCTATAGTTCTATAATATCATTGGGTGTACCACTAACAATTTTAATTAAATTAGGTTGCTAGGGTATTAGAGCAGCTCTTCAATTTATTATACCAGCAAAATGGTGACTAGTCGATTAAGTATCTAAAAAATAATTACTATACTTACTTATTGTATTACTTTTGTCATTAACCTGGCTACTAGCGGCCGTGGCGCATGATAAGGCATCGGTCTTACGATCGGAGGACGTGGGTTCGATTCCTGGCTATTACGCTATGGATGTGAACTTAACACAAGCGAATTAAGCTTAGCTGGAATGGGTTAACAAGAATACTTGTAATTTGTATCTGCAAATTAAGGAGAAGGAGCTTGTGGTGAAGCCGCGATCGATCTTGCAGGTTAAGCAATGCTAACCGCGGTCAGCCGTGGATGGGTTTTGCTCCGTGCCTCAGAAAGCACGTTGAGCCTCAGGTCTCGGTTGCCATACAAATCTATGGCAGTCGTTACGGGTAGTCAGGGGCCAGAAAGTCTGACAACTAGTCTAACAAAGAGTATTACCTCGTACTAGGTTGTGGAGGTCTGATGGCAGTGGACCCATGTAAAATACTGATATTCAGCTAAATCCGTTAGATTAGAAGCTGACTCCAATGTATTTAGCAAACGAGGGAAAATTAATACGGGATATAATCCCACCCACACGCCCTGTGACTCCTGTGACGCCAGGATCTACAGCGGTAACCAACTGAAAGGCACCGTGCATGACACACGGGCAATCCCAGGGAGAGTTTAAATTGTCTTGGAACCCGCAACGAATTTAATCAGAAGTACATATATAGTTGGAGTTGGAAAGTATGTATCTTTACTTCCCTCCAAAGCAAAGCGGGAGACTGAGTAATGCCAAATATAGACAAAGTGTCTATATGGAAAGAGTATAGACACCACGGACAGTGACAAAACTAGTAGTAGGGAAAATTAATAGTAAGATAAAAATGAGTGGGTCAACAGTATAGTCAACAGTATATAGTTCTGAAATCAATAAATATATGAATGCACAAGTATGACATGCTAACAGTAATACATACTTGGTTCTTTTGTATCGTAAAAATTTCGTTAACTTTGATCACAAGTCCATAAAAAACATTACATTTACGATGATTTTTTGTCAAAAAATTACAGTACAGTTTAGTGCCAGAGCTTTTGGGAATGAGCTAGACTGAAACGCACTTTCATGGCCCTTAGATAAAGACGCAATTTTTATAAGATTGGCTACTGTCACTAGTAACCATCGGATAGCTCTGAAAAGCCTGTTGCTTAAGTAGAAAAACAATGTTTATCACAGAAAGCCAGATAACCGTGTTATAAAAGTGGTTATATTGTCCTATATTAGGGCGTTGAATATCTGCCGAGGGTAGGTAATCGCCGCTTTGTCGTCATTTAGCAGGCTCTAAAAATGTAGCCAAATAGGTCGTTCCTGGGGATATCTCTGTCAAATGTTCTTATTTAGTTGTTGGCATGTAAGAAATTAACTTGTTATATTTACGTTACTTACGTTGTGAGTAAGAATTTTATTGCATTTGCAATTCAACATTCGTATTGGGCTGAAAGCTTTTGCAGCTGCGGTAACAACGCGGCGAAAAAAAATGGCAATTGCTGATATTAAATGAATTAGAACCTTCTTGAGAAAAATCCTCGGCATTGTTATTTCGAAAAGAGAAGATGTATCGTTCACATCTCCGCGCGTGTCTTCGCCGGCAAATGGAGATTTGGCAGCAGTTTCCATCAAAACAATCGACTGTTACCATCGAAACCTTAGAGCAATAAGCTAACCCGAAGAGTCATTGTCAGGCGTTTCCCACTGGTAAATGAGAAAGAGCGCCGCTCTTGCACAATGTCACGTTTTCATATAAAGTAGGCGCACTCCCGCGAGTTTTAGCAGACATTTTTGCATAGATATTAACTTGCGACTTAAAGTATCGTGTGTGCTATGCCTCTATATCATGGGCTTGGAATCCAACCCGTTGACTTTGCGGTCGGAAGCTGTCCTTACTAAAACAGGCGCATTTATGTTCTACATCGTATTAGACCTTGCATGTATTCTCTATTGATAGTCTCTTCATCACATCTCCGCGTGGGATATGGAAATCTGATGTCAGTTACTACTACTACCTACTTATATTGAGCTGAACACCTTAGACTAGAAGCCGCCCCCATAGGAAAAGGCTCAACGGCATAACAATGTGTTGACTGTCTGAGCCGTGCCATTATATTGAGTTATTTTGGTCCAAAAATTGACGTTGAATTAACCCGCATGAACGCGTACCGTACAGTAAGTGATTGTGAAAGGCCATTTACATCTATTGTTGTATTGTTATCTGCACTATTTCCTGTTATCAATATTGTGTAGGTGTTGCTTGTTTATTTTGAGGGAGAGAAAGTTGATAAATTCGATTGGCGGTAGCATTGTGATACTTGAATGATAGGATCAAATGATAAAAGCGTGTCGGATTTGGATTATGTTAAGCTCTAATTGCGGTCGCTCTTATGTCATTTGTAAGTAAATAATATTGAGTATTATATCGTTTTACCAAATTAGGTATTATGTACCTTTATAAATAAGTATAGTATGTGTAAATGTACACTTAACTTTACTCTTGCTAAGTCGTCGCTTTCTTCTTTTCCTCTAAGGCACAAAGGTTTGAGAAAGGTACAAAATTCAATATTGAATTAAGCTCGCCTTTGTACTTAAAATGTTAACTGTAATATTATGAAATTGTAATTTCTTTGGGTACAATAAAGAATTTGAAATTTTTATCAGTCATTATTACGAAATTGAAAGTATTATATATGGTCTTCAAATGTCATTATGTTCTGACCGAATGTCGCTGAAGGTGAAGGAAAGGTCTATCGGTTAGTGTCGCAAAAAGGGTATTTATAAAAAGTAGAACGGTGCTTTTTATTGAAGGACTTGTAACATTTTCAATGAAAATCTCCGCCTTTTGTCTTTGTAATTGGTGGTGAAGAGGCTGTTTATGTGTTATAGGGTCTCAAAAAACAACACGACTATGTTTGTAAATAGTACCATTTCTGGCAATATAAATAATAATTTAAAATTATTTCGTTTTAGACGCTTTGTAATGTGTTTTCTTATGCCAGAATAAATGCTTTTTCTTTTCCCCCTTTCTTTTTAAATGTATCCCAAGCTTCTTCTTTCTTTGCTTCTAAGAACGTATTATTTGATTACACAATTGGAGCCAAAACCAATCGGCAGGTTTATAAGCATGCCAAAAGTCAGCGTATAATATTTCAACTCTGATATCCATCAAACAGCCCACTTAACTGCACTCCAGTCCAAAAGGTTCTTAGCAAAAGAGTAGGTTGACATTAAGCTTATGTTGTTGTAGGTTAATTGAGACAAAATGGTGATTGATTGGCCTTTCCTAACACACAATACGTGTCAATAAAAGAGGTTAACGTCGACAGAGACATAAGATGCAATAACGTAGGCGATGGTATAATGAATTCATTCGTTCATATTTCATTCATAGATTGGAGACGGAAAGTTGTCTCCACACGGGTCATTAGACTGTAAACAATAAAGAACTACCCACCTGATTTATTGAGGTGTTGTTTTGTTGACCCAATGTTGTTTACAAGGGCGATCAGTCTTGAAACTTCAATGGTACAATTTCGGTGTTCCGAAATAGTGTTCCCCAAGAAATAAGCTAAAAAATAGAGTCTATTGATTTGAGCAGTTCAGTTTTATGTACTATCGGCGTTATGGCGACTGTTTCCATCGAAACATCAATGAGCAATGACGACTTTTAGTGACTAAAAGTATATTTTGTGCTAAGGTCCTAAAACGTAGACTGCAAGTCGTTTGTCTTAATTGTTGCAACTAATTTTAGATCTCCTTAATTTCAAACTGACTTCACATGACAAATATACTGTTTCAGACAAAATAATAATTTGTCCAGGCGTCTTCGAGTAAACGGTAAACAAACATGCCGGTTGCCTGGCACTTATGTAAAAGGAAAACAAATTAACACGACTTTTCTTTGTCCACCAGGTACGGAGAAAGACAAGGGGCAGCTCGGCGTGGGCAAGTCGTGCCTGTGCAACAGATTCGTCCGCACGCACGCCGACGACTACAATGTGGACCACATCTGCGTGTTGAGTCAGGTAAACTAAAAATTTTAGCTAAATTTGTAGTGGACTCTGTTTAGATAATAGCAGGCCTGTCTCATTCCGTGGGTAGGCATCGATAATATGCCTACGCGCGGTATCCCGGGGTACTCTATTCCGTAAGGGACTCGCTTGCGAGAGAAGACGTACACGTGCTGTTTTAGTCGACTATTTGTATTGTGCCCAGGTTTAAAGTATTTTGAATCGCAATTCAGAAAAATAAGAATGAAATTTGATAATCATGGTATTGTGTAGGTAACTTAAGAAAAAGGTACACTTTGAGGTGAGCCAAATTGCATCATATTTTTAACGATATTAAGTTGATATTTCTTTAAATACTTTTGCTAAGAAATCCTTCTTCTCCTCTTTATACTATGATAGTAGTCAAAAAGTGTAGACAGAAGGACTGCTAAGTTTTTCTAGAATTTTTTAACGCAAGTTGATTTTCTGAGCTCTTAAGTTGGGCGTGTATTCTACTATAATCTTATGAAATTGAAGCAAGCATTATAGCTCCAAAATGACTTGCGAAACACTCGTTTGAAAGTGCAGACTCTGAATTCTATGTTTCCCCATAAATATTTTCCGTAAATTGACGCAGAATTAGTCAAAAAATTTGTGGTATTGAGTGAGTATTAGTTCTCTTCCTCGATTACATCGATCACCATGACATAAGTGCATCCAGATCAGGCGCTGATGCAAGTGAAAATTTGTGGGGATTATTACCTCTCCCTGGGTGAAACATTATATTTTTTAATTAATCGTAAAAAAAAACTCGAATTTGGTCATGTGACCTGGGTCTTAAGCTGGATCCGCCTCTGAACCAGATAAGTAAATTCTCGACACACTACTTCTATATAATTATCTTAATTACCATGATCAACAGCGACGACAGCATAAATTAAATATATTGCTGTAAGAGCTTTCGTCAAAGACGCGGCTTTACTAACAAGCCAGCCACCCATATTGCAATCCAAACCCTTTATTGGCCTCATACGTATAGTCGAGTTGAACCTTATTGCCTTGTCACAAGGTTTAAAACTTGGTACATAGTAATCTCGACTGTACCATCAAACAGTAGTAGGATAAGTAGAAATTATGACATGTGTTGTCATCACAGAAGTATGTTAATATCATGTTTAACTGGTGAATTAAACGGCGCGAAGGGCGGCATGAATTAATCTCAAGTGCTGACTCATATCTTTTCATACTGTAGCCAAAACATTCTAACATTAAGGACGGTCTGTTTATTTGATCGAAGACGCTGTTATGTCATCGTAGTACTTCGTGTACATACGTGAGCAGTTTCCGCTCGCGGCTCCGCTAGCGTGATACATCGATAAGAAGTATGTTAATCCAGGCTATTATCTAAATGTCTCGATGGTCTAGTGGTTAACGTACGCGCCTCTCACCGCGAGGTCTCGGGTTCGAGTACCGAGTCGGGAAAAGTGTTATTTGTAAACTTTCTGTCAGGAAATTCACAAAATCAGCACTGAGTTGGAATTGTGTTCGATGCATGGCGATGGCCTCACCTCCTATCCTATTGGAATTAAATATAACAAGTGAAATGTGGGTGTTGTACAAATCTGACATTCCCTTTTAGGTAATATAGGCGTGATGTTATGTTAATCTTAATGTGTACATGTGTTCTATGTGAATTAAATAAGAACAGATTTCTAGGTCATGTTGAATGTGATCCGCGCTATTGTGAACGAATTTGTTCGAATGGAATTTGCATAATATATGTATAAAGTTTCATCAAAATTGACTTTTAGTTTTTGCGTAAAAGAGAATCAAAAATACGGACGTCCACACATCCTTATACCGGCGCCAGATGCGGACTGTTTGTCGCAAACAGCGAACAGCAATCGCTAAACACAAGCGTGTGAAGATATTGCAAACTGTTTGCCAAGTATACTTTAATTTTTTGAAGAAAACCGAAAAAATCTGGCAAACATCAACAAACACCCGTTCACATGTTGGCGTTTGTTGTTTGGTGTTCGCTATTTGCTATTGTTCGCCAAGCGTCTGGTGCAGGCGTTACATACTTTCGTACTAAGTGGGACTTCTTCTTCTTCTTCTTCGTCGTGTCGATGGCTGAGTCAAATTTTAATTTGAATTGCCATCGTGGTGAGGATTAGCCAATTCGCTTTGGAGAACTCGCGAATTGCCCAGGGTGCGCCGGACGTAGGGAATCATTGTGTACGTCACTCGGGGAGGCTCCTTTCATGTGTGTGGGACTTATAATAGTAGGATTCAGTGTGGTTATAATAAAGTTGGAATGTACTCACGATCTTCCTCTTTATAGATGTGTGGTTAGTGGTTAACGTAGTTGTCAGCGATACTTAATTATCATAATCATAATCATTTAATTTCATAATAAGATGTCAATTAAATTATTTCATAGTTTATGTCAATTTAAATTATATACATCCAATTATGAATTAAAAATAAAAAGTCGGAAAATTTTGTCAATAAATAACACAACGGCAAATTTTGTATACTTACTAATAACAATGTCAATTTACTAACAAATTATAATAATCAGGTAAAATTTTAGTTATCTAACTTCAAGAGTACAATTTTGTAGAACTGTTATTGCGTCCAACACGTCCGTCTTAATGGAGTATGAATGCCAGCTACTCTCACGGAAAATTATGTTATAATTATTATTTGTGTATGTTCGAAGAATTTACCTGGGCAATTTCTAAAAGCACTGCTACAAAAATATAGTGAAATTATTCAGGTCTTTCTCGTCGGCATCATAACTTTTGTTGGCAAGACGAGAACTAAATTATTCTACAATTTTCTTCTAGTTTCAGTAGGTCAAGGCCTTTGCCCCACGTGTTGCTGACTTGCTGTCTTTATACTAATGCGAAAAAGGAGAGTTTTTGGAGATTATGTCTGTGGTTTCATTGCGGCTTAGCATACATAAATACATTTGCGTGTATTTCGCCTAATATAGTTGGGCCGAATAGTCGGCCCAATTCAACCCAATTTTCTATTAAACAGAAAAATCATTACTTTCGCGATACCTATTGTATATTTACCCACAGCCACTGGTTTTGCATGATGTGTGCTTAGACTAACATTAAAAATGTTGTTTCCAGTCGGACTTCAGCGGTCGCGTAGTGAACAACGACCACTTCTTGTACTGGGGCAGCGTTCTGAAAGACAATGATGAACAGGAGTACAGGTTCGAGATCGTTGAGCAGACCGAGTTTGTGGACGACGCGTGTTTTCAGCCGTTTAAAGGTAAGAGTAGCGAGTACTAAGGGTGGAAGCTTTGGAACCTTTTCCCAATCACATTTAGGTCAGTTTCAAAAGTGAAGAGTTCAGTTGGGCCAATGGGCAGTTAACTGACAAATGGTTCCATATACAAACATGCTCATGTCCGTATGGACTGGCTTTGGATTTGGCTGACCATCTGTGCGATATCTGATAGTTGAGTGTTATTCTCGAGCAATAAGAGTCGCCTATTTCGATTTATCATCTGAACGTCATCTGGTCGCTGAGCTGTCAGTAATCTCTAATCTAATCCATACTTTCGGGTTTCCGACTATCCGTATCAACTGGTATATTACTTGAAGTGTTCTTAGGGGGCAAGAAGTCGCGATAATATGTTATAATAGTTATATATCCGCAGCCGATTAGTGGTAGATTTCAGGTAGTCTGAAAATAATATTATGTGGTCTATCTATCTCTTCTAATCTCGATCTGTATCTATACTAATTATAGAGAGGAAAGTTTTTTTTGTTTGTTTGTACCCAAAAATCGTCGAATCTAATGGACCGATCTAATAAAATTAGTGTCAGGATAGTCCAAGGCCCCAAAATATATATGAATAATATAGGCTTCTTTTTATCGATCTACCTCGTGGACGCCGCCGCGCACGGTAGCTGGTTTAGTACAAGGCGGTCGATGTTCTCAAAAAACGCAGGATGTTCTCTAGTCAACTTGCATACATATTTTTTAAATGTTTTTTTATACTTTAAGATAACATAAAGTACATAAGACCACGCACTTTTTACTAAGTGGTCCGATTTTAATCAATCTTTTTTTATTCGAAGGATTATTCCTTTTTCATCGGATAAATTTTATGTTAAAATATTTTTTTGAATTTAAATTATCACGCTATACACATGCGAAATGTTCCTAACAATCAAGTTTAAGAAAGGCTTTTTAATGACACCGGTAAAGCTTCGCACATAACTTTTCTACTTAGCAAAATCGTTATTCTAATTCTATTATAATATCTCATATTAAATTCATAATATTCGTCCATCTATCATGTTTTAGACTTAATCCACGGCCATAAAAGTGATTTATTTCGTATAAAAAGCATATTCTCGTCTGTTATACATTTTAAGTACCTATTGAAGAACTTGTTGCTACTTTACTGCCTCAGTGAGCAGAATTAACTACTATAATATATATATAATATACATATAATGTATATATATATATAATATACATATATATATATATATAATACTTTAGATTCTGCTGATATATTATGGTTAATTTATTCAAGCATCTTACTGCAGAAACATAATTAACAGATAGAGACAGAAATTTAAACCAAACTTTTTACTGATTAGTCTGTTACATTATTAATAGCAGCTCTGTATCTAATACACTCTCGCACTGCTGGGCTCAGGTTTCTGCCCATGATAAGAAGGGTTAGGCCATAGTCCACCACGCCGGCCAAGTTCGGATTGGTAGACTTAACACACCCTCGAGCACTTTTAGGAACTCTTAGGCATGCAGGTTTCCTCACGATGTTATCCTTCACAGTTAGCAAGCAACAATTTATATGATAAATTCACACAAATCTTCGAAAAGACAAGTCAGAAGTGTGAGCCGTGGGCTCGAACCCGAGATCTTTGTCTTCGCAGTCCTACGGCCTTCCAGTCGGCTATCGCTGCTTATCTATATTATGCTTATGGGGTCAGTCGACTGGAGGGTAGCCAGTTTCGTCAAGCTGGTCTACATTGACGGTCAATCAGATGTACCTTAACGTATAATGGTGGGTAAAACCTGGTGAAACATTGAAATGAGAAACGCTGTTACATTATTTTTTATTTTATTTTATTTTACTTTATTAGGAAAACTTACAGCTAAATAGATATAATATACAGAGATGATGAGAAAATGAAGGCCAATTAAAAGTTTTCACAGATAATGTAGTGGATATACATAAAGAAATTAGACATTCACATATAGGTTTAACAAATAATAAACGAAACGAAAGAGCAAGAATAAGACACAAGTAGGATTTTTAAGTTACGATAGAAAGAAAGAATTACACAATGTTTTTTTAAGTTGACCGCTACTATGAGCAAACAAATCTAAATCTAAATCTAAATCTTTATCTTTATCAACACTCCGGCATGCCGCATTGAACGTACGGCTAGCTCGAACCAAGAATGAGTTTTGCCTGTAATTCGTATTCACTGTTGGTGTGTGAAGCAAGTGTGGTCTACGTAAAAATGCAGATGGCACACGCAGCTCTATTTTGCTTACTAGCTCACTCACGTCCACCGACCCCTTCGCCACACTTGACAGTAATGATATATCCGCAATTTTCCTTCTTTCTTCTAACGGTAGAAGATGAAATTTTTTGCATCTGCTATAATAATTGTACAGATAGCAATTAGAGCGATATTGAATGTACCTCAAAAACTTCCTTTGTAAGGACTCTATGCGATTAATATACATATTATAATTAGGATTCCAGACTTGGGAGGCATATTCCAATTGACTGCGAACAAAGGAACAGTAAAGAACTTTTATAGTTTTAATATTATCGATTTAATAGATTTAATATTATGCTCTTATTTAACGTTTAGTGTCTATTAAGTATCCTTTCTCTCATTAAAGGCTTAATTGTTTAATTTTATTTATTTATTTACACCACTGTTTAATGTACTCACAGTTTCCCAACACGTGCAATAAACTAATACAAATAGAAGACTTAATACTACTTAAAAGTACTTAAAAAAGAGACACATGATTTTAGAAATTGTTCAAATTTGGAGTAAAATATATCAGTATCTGGATACTGAGCAATAAGGGCGTTGATCAGAGTCAAAGCCTGATTTGTTGGAGCAAATTGGGCAGTGCACGTTCGAACAGCCGGCGTTGCTCGAAGGCGACGCGAGCGCAGCCGCGTGTACTGATTTGGTGCGGATAACGAACAATGTGATAACGTAATCGGATCATCAATTTTATTATTTAGCAGTAAATATTAATGCATCATAATCGCACATTTGCGACGCAAACTCAATGTGTCTATGCCCACCATCCCCGACACGAATAGGGACGGGTACAAATAAGGATAATAACCGTTGTATGGTATACCTTAGTCATTGACTACGGCATCTCAGAATAAACACTCATTACTGTATCGCGTGTCCCTCACGCATATTCCTCGTATATGTATCAGTTACACAACCCAATTTTACATAAGTTTTTTTTTTAGTGGGCAAAACGGAGGCGTACGTGAAAAGATGCGTGGCCACGAAGTTACAGTCGGCTGAAAAGCTGATGTATGTCTGCAAGAACCAGCTGGGCATAGAGAAGGAGTACGATCAGCGACTCATGCCGGATGGCAAGTTGACGGTGGACGGGTTTGTTTGTATCTACGATGTCAGTCTCGTGCCTGGAAGAACTTGGGAGAAACAGGTGAGTTAGTTATAGGATAGCTAAGATTTTGTCCCAAATTTACAGGTGATAGATAAACCTTATTAACAACAATTACAAACATTACAACAGTTTTTAGTTTTTAAAGACAGCTGTGTTCTTTATTGGAGTGTTACTTGCGTCATTTGTATAAGATAAGATCTATCTGGAACCTTAGAAACTGGCCCTTAATGTTGTAAAAAGTAATAACTCTTGCATTTCAAATCTCTATTGATTTAAAACATCCATTATTAAAAGTGAATCATCCTCTGATCTCCTATCGGTTGACGTTGAATCAGGTTAACAATGAAAATGGAGTAAACAGTAACAGTAAATTAATGTTTTGGATGTAACAATCAACACGATAACTTGGTATAAGCAATTTTTTGGTATTTAGCTTTTTGAATGATTAATATCAACTAATTGTGCAATAAAATATCTAATGTAAACAAACAATGAAATCAAACTAATTCCTTTCTCTTCTCTTCTAGAACGAAATTCTAGCAGCAATCCTCCAAAACATCCTAAAGCTCAAAAAGCCGGTAGTCCTCGTCACATCCAAGAACGACGAATCCTGCGAACAAGGGGTGCGGGAAGCGGAGCGTTTGGTTCAACGAAAGGAGTTCAAGGGGTCAATCCCTATTGTGGAGACTTCCAGTCATGATAATGTCAACGTGGACCAGGCTTTCTTCTTGTTGGCGCAGATGTGTGACAAGTCAAAGGCTAGGATCAAGGTGGGTTGGAGTCATACTCTCTAGTAGTAATCTTGAATGACATCAGGGTCGGACTGGGTTGAAGGTCATCCCACAAAAGGCCCGAGATTCAGTGCCGACGTAGTTGTTTCACCAAGTAATTTTCGCCGCACATTGGGGGTTGGCAAGGCCAGCACTGAACCATCTACAAATTAGTTCAATGAGGTTAAAGGCATCATACCTAGGGACAGAGTTGCCTTTCCCCAGTCACTCAGTCTTTTCTATTTCATACCTATACTCTGTCCATTCCTTTATTTTCTTTTTGACAGATTACATTTAGGGATGCCTTCACTAGAGATGGTCATTATCGCAACAGCAAATTACGCAATGAAATATAAAATCGTAATGGATAATTCATTGTCCAAGATATCATTATTTGACTGTTTCATTATTCATTATTGATAGATTATTCGTTTTTTACCTCCGTGATTTAGTCGCGTAAGCGATTCTCGAGCTCGGTCTTCCCGGCACGGCAGCTGGACTCGCGATGCGTGTGAAGAAGACAGCTTTATACCAACCAATAAGTATAAGAAAGAGATAGAGCGCTGAGCGGTGTGGTCAAGTACGTCAGTAATGTTGATTACGATTTTGGTCTTTAACGAGCGTGAAATAATTTAGTGGAGTTTTATAAAAACAGTACCGATCGACAACAGTTGTTTTGGTTCGAAATTTCGGTAACATTATTTACTATAATTTTTGCATTTCATTGCAGTTTTGGGTTGTTTCCTAGCGGCACGGTCATTATCGCGATCGCGAATGCAATTTTGCGGTGTTTATTTACGTGTAAATAATAGAGTATTTTTGTGTTTTAACTTGTATAGTGTCCTTGTTGTAATAAAACTGTAAAAAATATTGTTGTAAAAATAGTAGTTTAGGTATTTTAACTTTAGACAATATTTTATATTTGTTTTTTTTTACCAGTCAAAGAAAGGTTTTTTTATTAGAATATTCATTCTTATTCTGACAGTCCTAAGCCTGTAACAAAGTATGAAGGGAAGTTTATTGATTATTGCTACATGTTTCCTTAAAAATGTTACACATTATTATAATATTTTTCATTTTTGTCTAGTTCTCATCGTGACATTCATTAGTAAAAACTGTTGTTTTGCAGTCTGCAGATTTCAATAACGGAAAACGAACAGCTGTTTTCAGTAATGAATATTCATTAATAATATTACGCGGCATTGATTACTCGAATTGAGTCGTTATTGCCATCTCTAGCCTTCACACGTTACTGATTCGATTTGAAATCATAATCGATGTTGTTTAAGAAGAAATTTCAATCGATTAATTACATCGAAATGGTTTTAGTTCATTATTAATTATTCGTTTATTAGTAGTTCTTAGATGAAATAAATATACGAAATAATAATATAATAATAATGTCACATACTTAGTCTATGACGGTTTCCTTTGTTTTCATTTTGATATATCATTCTGAAATATAATTATTCAATAAAAGATGTGTAATACTGATTAGTATTTCAATATTTAATAAATAATATAATATTATATTATAATATAGACAAAATGTGTGTCATTCTATTGTTCAATACGATTGATATTGATCAATGTTTATTGCAAAGCTGAAGTGGCAATGGGCAGGGCAATTATTCTTTTTCATAATGATCGATTTATTTCATTTCACGATTTGATTTATAGTCTGGGGTTGTTTGTTACAAACAGTGAACTTCTCTAAAAAGTGTCGCTTGTCAATAAAGTACATTATTATTGTAGTACATTAATTTGACAAGAAAAAAACGGTAATTCATAGGCGTGATCTGTCAAAAAGGAAATAAAGGAATGGTCAAAGTATAAATATCTATCTTTTATCTATACATATATAATAGTTCGCCCGACTAACTGATTCATCAACGCAGGGCCTAAACCACTAGGGCTAGAAACTTGAACTTTTCCACGAAGGTTTCTTACATGGCGTAGGGGCGCACTAAGAAGGGATTTTTATAAATTCCATTTTGGAGGGGGTAAAATTAGGGATGAACGGTTGTATGGAAGTCCGTAATTTTAGAAGTTACAAGCTTCAAATTTCGTTTAGTTAAACTTGAATAAAAATAATTTACTATATATAGGCAGTTTTACAATCATTTTACAACAAATTTTTATTGTTATGTATTTGAAGAGAAAATCAATTTTTGATTTCAGGTTGCAAATTATGCGGAAGCGTTACGGATAAGAAGAGAGACGTTGGATTTTGTGACTGAAGCATTTACACAGCTCATCAGAATGCATGTACAAGATCACAAGTAAGTAAACATTTAGTTTTTGCGAACTTCGAATATAATTTGAATAGTAAAGCAACAACTCCCTCTGCGGTCGGTCCCTCATGGCTAAGGATCAAGGTCATCAGTAGACGTGGATGGCTTGCACCTGGTTTTAATAATCTGCCTCCGCCGACGTTCGTCACATCTCTGACAACCGAGCTAAACTTAGCTGTTGATGGGCCTCGCTCTATCGCTCCATCTAGTTAGGTAGTTAGGGATCGTCCCCAGGCTCGTTTACCCCACTACGATTAGTTTTTAAGGCTCTCATCACCCCTTCTAATTATGTGGCCGAAGTAGGACAGTATGCGCTGCTGACAGATCGTGGAAAGCCGTGTCTGGACACGAAGCTGCAAAAATATTGATGCATTGGTGCACATGGCAGTCCAGGGTATCCTCAGCATGCGCCTCCAGCACCACATTTCGAACGCATCAATCCTTTGCCTTTCTCTGGCTCGTAACGATTAACGAAGCAAAGCAACAACATGTCCCCATAAAAGTGGGCAGAATATCCTGAGAAAATGTGACTACTTTTTGCGGGACGCACGCCAAATGTTGGCGGACATGTTGCGAGATAGATATATAGATAGAGAAAACTTTATTTGCACATCAAATTTGTAAAAAACATACAAAGAAATAGGTACTTGAAACTAAAATGTACTACAATGTGGCTTATCGCTTGACGCGATCTCTTCCAGGCAACCTTAGGATGGACATAATAGAATGGATATTTGCGGTAGTTTATTGCATTGGATTTGTTGTTACTTTTTATTTTTTATTTTGCTCAAGGCTTGTCAAAATTAAAGACTAAAATAAAAATAAATAAATAATTAAAAATACTAAATAGTACATGAAATATTGGTGAGATTCTGTGCAACGTTGAAGCTTTACGTAGATGAGTGTTTTGGGACATTTCGTCTCCTAGTGTAAATTAGATTTTAAAAGTAATATAGATGCTACAATGTATATAACTTTAAATTTGATATATTCATTTTGTTTTATTACAGAGAAATGTGGTCGGCAGCTAGTAAAAGATTATGTAATTATCCGGAATGGATCAAATTCGTACAGCAATTTGGAAACGACGGGACGCAGGTAAATTAGCTTACATTTTTATGACTTGATTTTAACGTGAAGTTTTAATGTACAATTTATCATAGCCAATAGCTCTAACTAGTAGTTAAAAGTTACGTTAATAACGATTAACTTTAAATGTTTGTTTGTAATGGGTAATCTCTAGACTCTAGATCCATAACAAACTTTACTAGAACGAGTAAACGCTAGTGCGGTTCGCTAGATGGCGATAGTATCTTCTTGTCGCTTGATGACCCTATAGCGACACACTTGCAACGCTCACTGAATAGGTTTAAAGTATTTTGAATCGTAATTCAGAGAAATAGGAATGAAATTTGATTTTAATGGAATTGTGTAGGTAACTAAGAGAAAGGTTGTACCTACACTTTGAGGTGAGCTGAATTGCACCATATTGTTTAAGACATTAAGTCGATATTTCTTTAAATAATTTTTCTAAGAAATCCTTCTAAGCTCTTGCTGACTGACATAGGTTTTTTTACATTCGAGTGAGGTCGCTGGCGGAAGGTAGTCATTTGTAGAGGAACAGCGTGTGATGTTCCTCCACCACAAAGGGGGGATCCTCCGACCAGGCTCGGTGGTATTGCCTGGCGGACAGCTGTCCAACGGTAGCGTCTTGGAAGTGGTATATATGTATACTCTCTGTGAACACTTCGTTATCGCGATTCAGAACTATTTGGCATTTAATATCATCGGTCATTTGTCATCTGCGGATACCGCCACACATTCAATAATTTCTTGGTTTATTCAGGTGGTGTTTCGACGGCACATAAGAAGACTGAAAGAAGAACGATCAGCAAAGAAACTTCGCAAGCAGCTCGCCAAACTCCCGCAAATACTGTCCAGGATGCAGCTACCTACTGAAGACTTACAAGAAAGGTACTGTACTAAAAAAAATATATTTTGACAATTGCTCTTCTTCTGGACGTGCCAATCTTGGAAGGTTAAAGGAAGCAAGACATGTGAGTAAGTGGGCCGTATTATGAGGGAGATGAGCACAACAAGAGGCGTCGTCACAGCAGGGGGTGTCGTGTTTGTTTGCGAAACCCTATTTTATAAAATAAATAAGAGTATGTCAATTGACTGGTTGTGTAAAATAACACCACCAGTCATTTGACATACTCTTAAATGCTGTCAAAAAACTATTTTTAGCTTACATTTTGTACGGCGAACTAACTTAGTGACGTCAAAACGTTTCGCGCCTAATTGAAGAAATAATGTTGAGTTTGAAAAGAAAAAGTCTTATATGACCAGTAGATCTAGTGTCTAGGAATTATTTCTTGATGGTGTAAAATACCCTACTTAATTTATATTATTAAAATATGCACAGGCATTTCCCCGCCCTGTAGGGCAAGAAGTATGTATTTACAAAAGAAAAGTATATAGTACCACAGATAATATAATACTAGTACAGATACCCAATCTCATACAAAAAATTGACGCCACCTTAAAAAAATTATTTCTGTGAGCTACTTTAATTCACTTTTTATGCCAATAGATGGCCGTACTTGTGAGTAGTCTCAACCGCGCTACCCTAACGCCATCTAGCTTTTGCAAAAGGTAACATGTCGTCCTTGAGTGCGTAAGAATGTGTCTGTGTGCGTGCCAAAGCTGTCAATGTTAGAATATTATTATCTGCATTTGTGCGTGTCCGTGTCAGTATGTACATTATAGTATTCCTTCATCAGAGGTACATTACCATGACGTTTGACCTTCTACAGCGCTATATCACTGCTTCATTCAAAATATCAAACGATTTTTTAATGTTTTGCGATTTAAAATGTAATGTAATACATATTTAAAATAATGATTACTTTCTATTGCAATTGATTTTGATTTAGACTTATGTTAGTTGTTTCATTTTTAAGGTTATACAATACAATATCATTCACCCAAGAATAAATTCATTTTAATATGATAGAGCTTTTGTTAGCACGCTTGAATGATGCACGTAGCCGTGCTATGCGCTAAACTGGTTCTCAGTTCCTGTCAAACTTGGTAGGTATACCACTAACAAATTGGAGCCTACCTATGCCAAGGATGTTTCAATTCATAGGTTAGGTATAAATAGCCGGGGCTACTCCCGCGAAGCAGTACTGCATTGGGCTGGCGCTTAAGCGGTTACGGCGGAGCGCGGCGAAGGCACGGCGGCGCGGCGCGGCGGAGCGCTGCGGTCTTCCCACCCCTAGCCATAACAGATCGCCGCGCCGCGCTTATAACATTCACAGTTCGCGCGCTGTAATAAGTTTCAATTTTGCGTGCAAGACTAGTATTATATTATCTGTGGTGCAAGTGGGTACCTCAGGCGAGGTGTAGGTATAATTTTTACATAAACTTGACTTTCGTTAGGGAGTGAATCTTCTGTTGTTCCCAAGGACGATATAATATCTATTAACGTTGTTACTTATTTTGCCTATAGGTACCTACTTCAAATAATAATTTCAAGTATTTCAACATTAATTTAAAGACAATTTAAACGTCTTAAGTCAATAAAAGAGTTGCTAAAGAAAGTAATCTTTATTTATTTCTGGTAAAGTTTGATCGAAAAATCTAAAATCTGTTTATAAAAACGTGCAATCATGTTTGCTTAGCATTGTGCCTACAACTGTCTTCGTTCGCAAAAACGTATTTTTGTAGCAATCTTATTATAGAAATTCTTAGCTAGACTGAGATTGCTTTGAAGGAAGAAGACAAGGGAGGTTTTAGTCATATCACTCAGTACAAAAAACATGTATGTAAATACCCACTAGTGTATCTAGGGGTGCGCTTTGTTTTTCATAAAAAAAATTCTTCATAAAATCGCAATTATTTGCCGAATTTGTTATTAAGTAATAACATTTTTCTTTATACTCATTGGCATTCATAATATTGTTTTCACCACACCAGCACGAAAAAGATCGTTTGCTTGCCAGAATGCAGTGAGTAAAAACCGTTTTTACTCACTAGTGAGGCAAAGTGATTCAAATTTCGAAACACAAAATCCTTCCAATGAATAGGCGCTGGAAAAAAACAAACAGCCACCATGTAGGTTAGTAATAAACATTGACATCAATTTTATTAAATAATTACATACGATACGTTTTAATTATTTTAAATTATATAAATACGCGCTTATTTAGTATTTTAATGGTTTTATATTCGTGATTGACCATTAAATTAATTAAAATCAGGTACTTAATATTAGACTCTAAATAAATGTTACGGAACGAATTTCCGAACGCACGATTTAAAAAAAAAAGTCTGTGTCTGTGTCAGTCATCGCGGGCAACTATAAATTCTTATCAGTTTATGTTTAATTGTTTACTGGAACTTTTTAACAAAAAAATAGTGAATCCAGTGATAAAGAACTTTGTGAAACTCCAAAAGTATAGAATAGAATAGAATAGAATAGAAAGCATTTATTCCGATCACAAGCACAGGACAAAAAAAAATAAAAAACAGAGAGAGAAGTACACAATGCTAGAATACTTATTATGCGACGTACAAGATACATACTTAAAGCTAATAAATGTAGCATGCTGCCTCTATGCTGGAATCGGAAAGGTCCCCAAGACAGTTTTAGCGTAGCGACAACTTGTAGCGACAACTTGTTGCTAACACAGAAGTTTGCTTTTTTACCAGAAAAATCACGTGAAAAGTACACGTGAGTAGTTTTTGAAAGCGTACGACATATTTAATTAGTGGCGACTTACAAAAGGCCCTAAAAGGCATTCTGAATTGGTATTACTGTCGTATTTCATGGAATTATTCCAGGTTAAGCAATCGAGTACAAGTTAATTTAAATCTTAATATTTTCTCACTGGAAGAGGTGAAAAGTTTTGTATGGCACGCGTAAAAAAAATTTAATTTCCAGTTCGTGACCTCTTAAAATCTTTCGCTTGCGAAGTAGTCTTTATTAGAATCACTCGCTACGCTCGTGATTCAATTTCAGACTATTTCGCAAGCTCAAGATTTAAAATTGGCACTCACAACAGAAATATAAACTTTTTCTCACTTGTACCATAAATAACTATTTTCATTCACATCTTTATCCTATTATTTTCTTATATTATAGTTTTTCTTAATGATACCGATCATTCTTTTCAACTCCGAATTATTTTTATTCATACATTTGTTTGTTCTTTTTAATTAATTAATTTCTTCATTTTGAGTGTTACGTTATTTACTCTATTGATATCCATAATGTCAATATAAATATATTAATTATTTATTTATTTAATTGTAAAAAGATCTGAAAAGCATCTCACATAAAATATCCACAAGAGCACACAAACAATCCGAAAACTTCTACCGAAGTGAAGGAAACACGCGCGGCCCGTTTATTTGTAAATAAACATTGCAGAAAAACTTTTTGTTTCTGTTCGAAGTACATCACATGACAATTGATATCTATATTATTTTAGATTATAAAAAAATAAAATACATATATATATGATTACTTACATTATTAGAAAAACATGTATTTAATATATAATTTAAAAAGTTCGATGATGATTTTATATCTAACTACTATTGGAAGGCAATCGTAGACTCAGAAACTAAACGCGTCATCGTAAGTGAATGTCCAATAATTTAACATGCTGAGTGACAAAAGCGTCGAACTCCAATTTGTTTAAAACTCAAAATACACACACACACTCATACAATGTTAAAATAAAATTGAAATAAGCGCCATCTATTAGCCACAAATAACCTAACCGCATGAAACTTTTACATTTTGTGCCGTATCCAAGACGGCGACTTAGGAGTTAAAGACATAGATTTCTTTTTTCTCTCAAATCACTTTGAAATAATTGAAGAATGCTTTTAACGTTTTATATAAACGTGCTTTATTTTTTAAAAATCATATTTTGGTCAAAAGTTGAACAATAGCGTTTATAACAATTTATTATTTTTGCATTGCTATACATAACGCCATCTATGGAAATTTTTAAGAAGTAAAAATCTAATGTTCCTAATGATACCCCATGATAGTACCCATAGTACAAGCTCTGCTTAGTTTGGGACTAGATGACGTTGTGTGTAAGTTGTGTGATATTTATTTATTAATGATTGGATGAATTTAAACTAATAGTACTTGATAGTGCATTATTTTACAAAAGGAAATTTTAAATGCGATTTTTTTAATGCTCATCTATTTTTATTGCTGACAGTCAGCAATAAAAGCAAGCATGTATTTACAAAAAAAAATGTATGTATTAGTATAAGTTATTTTAATACCCATAGTACAGGCTCTGCTTAGTTAAGTGTGTATCTTGTGCAATATTTATTTATCATAATTTTAACAGATTTCTTGTTTCCAGTGACTGGCTAATGGTGATCCGTCAGCTTCGTTCGCACCGTGACTTCTCGGTGTACTTCAGCGAAGGTCGAACGCAGGACTCCGGCTCCGAGTCAGGCTCAGAGCTCGACAGTCCACTGGCGATTGACACCACGCTGAGAGTCGGAGAACGGGCTAGATATCAGGTAAGATAGATAACGAAGCTTCCTAGTTATTATTATTTATTTATTATACAATGATCATTATATAGCTCACAGTCTTAAACCAAACGCAACAACGGAAAAACATGAAAAATTAATATAAATTAAATTCAGTAAGAATTAAAAATTAAACTTTCTAAAATTAAATTAAATGAAATAAAAAAATGCAATTATACCTATAAAAGTAACAAATATTATTATAATTAACATATAGATCCAATATTATATAAGTATTCAAATTAAGCATAATTCCAATTAATCCTATACTAGTGGTCAGCTTATGCGATCTCTTATCGCAAGGTCTCAGGTTAGATACCCGGGTCAGGAAAAAGTGTTATTTGGGAATTTTACCTTTAGTACGAGAGCCCACGACCAAAATTTTTGTCTCATAGCAATACGGCCAAAACCGCATCAAATCGATAGATACGATTATCCTGAACTCGAAAATACCAATATCAGACATTTTCCGCGTAGCGTTTGATCTGACCGAATTTTCAAAATTGTCAAAGAATTTTACCGAACTGCATCATAGCAATATGTCTGATTTGCAGACTGTAGTTGAATGATAGTTCTGAGATACCGGAAACATATTTTTCAGACGTTAGTGGTGTAGCGCAAACCCGTAAAATCACTTAAAAAATTTAAAAATGAGACAAAAAAAATGTCTCATAGCAATACGTCTGAAAATCTTTTTTATTAGTAAATTTTGGTTATTTGATGCGAACAAAAAAATTTTCAGACGGAAATGTGAACGCATTAAATTTTGAGACCGTTTTGAAAATGTTAACAAATTTTACCGATCGGTATCATAGCAATATGTCTGAAAATTGTTGGACATGATAAAATAAGTTGTCCACATGTGCAAAAAAATTATATCAGACAAATTAAGTGTAGCACCTTCTCTATCAGACAACTTTTCGATACTCAGATATAATTTAAAAATCGTATTGAGGCATCTTGAATTTTCTGTTACAAACCAATGAATACGTTGCGACCCTGAATTTATTAGATGATAATTAACAAAGAATTTACCCGATACCGTAACATTGAAATTGAAGGACTGAAATAAATCGCACAAAAGGAAACTGGGATGAAGTTGAAAAAAAACTACTAACTACTACTACAACTAAGTGAGCGTCGTTCCAACGTTTGGAGCAGCTGGCGAGTGAGCTGTATAATAGTAAGAAAGGGGCAGGAGCGTAACAAGCGCTGAGGCTGTTGAAATTAAATACTGATTGATTTGATAGTTTTGGTTTTATTTAAAGCACACTTGAGTAACTTTTACAAAAGAAATAAGTAATGACATCTGTCATCTGTCAAAGTACATATAATAGACAAGGGAGATTCTTGAATATCTATGAAGGCTGTAAATTTAAAAAAACATTTAACAGAGGCGTCGGCCAGGCGACTCTGAAACGTTATTTTCGTTTTTGGGAGTATATGCTACACTTAAAGTGTCTGAAAACAGGTTTTTGGTAATCATGGCAGCAATACGAAAAGTTGAAAAAAAATTTTATCCGTATTGCTATGATACAGGTCGGCTAAATTTGTTGACATTTTCAAAAATGCGCTCAGGCTATATGCTACGCGCAAAATGTCTGAAAACAAACTTTTTCTTAATACAATTATAAAATCTATGTACATTTTCACTATCAGACGTATTGCTATAATACCGACTGTCTTTTTTTTTTGACACAGCAGAAATGGCCTCCCACGCAGTTGCTACACTTTCGACCGTTACTACACACCTAGTCGGGTACAGAACCATACAATCTAACGATTTTATAGGGTTTTTGCCGTATTGCTATGAGACATGGGTTTGGTCGTGGGCTCTCGTACTACTTTTGAAAATTCAGTTCCAGTACGGAGTTAGAATTGTGTCCGGTAGATGGCGATAGACCACCTCATTTGGGACCTATAGTATAAGAATCAACTCAAAGAAAACTCACTTACCCACTACTAAGTACCCACCTAATACATAAAAATTTTCTACTCTGTGTATGACTACGACTAAGACAAAAAGAAAGGGTAATTATTTTGGCGGTCTATGTATGTATGTTTGTTTGTTTGTATGTTCCACCATAGCGCCTAAACTACTGGACGGATTTTAATGTCTGAGGTTTCATTAGATTCGTAATAATAGACGTGGCTATATAAGTTTTATCAAACAGAATTTAAACGTCGGAATATTAAATGAAAAATTGAAAAATTAAAAAATAACCTGTAAGGTCTTGGCGAGCACATTACAAATATGTATATTTATATACTGTTTAAGTAATAACCTATAGTTTATATGCGGTTATACAAATGTGGCGGTATCCGCACATAATGAACGACGGATGACACACACGTGACATATGTCGACGAGTGCTGAATCGCGATAACGAAATGTTCACAGCAAGTGACTATATATACCACTTCTAATACGCTACCGATGGACAGCTGTCCGCCAGGCAATACCACCGAGCCTGGTCGGAGGATCCTCCCTTTGTGGTGGAGGAACATCACACCCTGTTCCTCGACACAGTTCTCCTCTCTATGTAGCAAACCAACATTAAGTACAATATTACGTAGTTGGCTATAGTTTTAACTTAACTCTTGTTCAAGCTATTATTACTTTGATTTTTTATGTATTTGGTTTTTTTTTCAGACATTAGGCCAGTCACAGAAGATCCCATACGAAATACTAGAATCCAACGAGGCGGCAGCTGTATTTAAAACCTATCTACATGAAGCGCAAGAGGAACATAGGAACTATGAGTTAGTAGTTGGTTTTATTAATGTTTTTGAATGACGACCGGATGGCGGAGTGGGTAGTGTACCTGCCTGCGACGCCCAGCTCGCGTTCGATTCCTGCTCAAGACAAATCTTTGTGTGCATGAAGATGGAGGTTTGTCTTGGTCTGGATGTTCCTATGTATAATAAGTATGTATTTATTTATATACTGTTATTTAGGATACTTTCAATTTCAATTTTTCAACTTTAATATTATATAAAATACAAAAAGGCATAGCAAAGCTAAAATTTGCTTTAAAATATTACAAATATATTCTCTTGACAGATGGTGCCAACAATTCAAGCGTCTCCTCGAAGAGACAGGCTACGTGACGCCAGGCAAGCAGCTGTCAGAAGTGAGAGTGCTGATGATGGGGCGCGAGTGCTACGAGGCCCTGTCCGAGGAGCAGCAGCAGAGGGTGTACGATCAGCACCAACGGCAGATACAGAGACGTGCCAAAGATAACTTCCAAGTAAATACTTATTATTATTATAACTTAATACTATACTTCTAATTGATTATTTTTATAGCATTTAGCTATGCTTAGCAAATTATACTAAGAAGGTCGCAGGTACAAATCCTGCCGGTCCCATATCTTTTTCAACTGTTTCTTAATATCTTTACTTGTTAAACCTAGAACGGCCTGCGTGAAGAGGCTTCAGTCTATTGGCAACGATGGCGCTTCGCTGCCACTTCATTGATTTCTTTCTCTCTTCCTGGCTATTATTAATCCCATCTGGTGGTGGGGTCGCTTTCCGCAGTCTGTCTTGCGGTTTGATGCGGTTTATTTTTAATTAGATAGAATGATTCATAACAAAGGTTTTATGTATAAACATGCATATTATAGTACTACAAAGTACCGATGGGCGGGTTGCTATTATGTAATATTATGATTGCATTGTTAAATTTTGACTATTAATATTTTTGTTATAAGGAACTGTTACTGGAACACGCAGATCTTTTCTACCACTTCAAGAGTATATCGCCCACGGGGACCATCACTCAAGAAGATATTAAAGAAATAACTGACGTACTACAGGATGACTTTCGGTGAGTTTTCCATAATTATTTTAATTTTAAAAAAAGATAATTAAAAAAAACCGCTTTAATCACAAAAATGCACTAAAAAAGAAGAAATACTTAAGTAGTATTCAACGTCTCGCCTCATCTGTGTATAACTTGAAAGAATACAGTAAACGGCCTTTAGGCCTATATTTAAAGAAACTCCTAACTGTTGAGGTATTGTACCTTCCAGCATCAGCTCAGCAACATGAAATGCTGACTGCTAGATGCTAATATCCGAGTAGCTTTAAGTAATATACAAAAAAAAACAATATAGAACCCTTTAAAATTTGAGGATAGCCCTCGATTTCCCTAGGATCCCATCATCAGATCGTAACCCGATGAAAATTGGACCACACGGGAAGCACCAGCTTTCAAATAAAAATAATCATTAAAATCACTTCGCCGAGTCGAAAGTTATGAAGTAACAAACATAAAAAAATGCTGACGAATTGAGAACCTCCTCCTTTTTTGAACTCGGTTAAAAAAATAAAAAAGAATGTAAAGATACTAAGGATGAGTCGATTTTTTTTTGGATCAGTATTGGGGCGTGAACCCGCAGCCTCTCTGAGCTATCCAAAGCGACGAATCATTTGACTGTATGATGCACGTCTTTCCGGACGTCGTCTAAGCTGAGACTAGACATTAAAATTAAAATGTCAAGTGAAAGATTCCCTGATAATATCATTTTTCTTTCCAGATACAAAATGTTAGACCGAATGGAGCAGGACAGAAAGCTGATGTTATTCCAGCATTTAGGATTCGTGCACTGCCCCATGAGGGAACACTGTCCGGCCGGGGCCAACTGCCTGGATGCTACCCTGCCTGTCATACTTAATACTAGAGTTGGGTACGTATATTAAATGGTTTGAATTTCCTTTAAGCATTTTTTTACCGTTGTACCCATAGAAATCTTAATAACTAGTCAATAGAAATGCTATCGACTATCTTTTAACACTGGGACGCATGTCGCCGGTTTTCAAATACCACTACATAACCAAACAATAAAAACACAATTTCGCCTACACATACATTTTGTATTCCTGCAAACAAAATTATTCTTTTTACGATGACATTAAGACGACAATTCCTCAACTCGCACTTGTGTTCGACTAGACACATGCGCGGCGACAAGGTCACGCGTCTTTGACATTTCTATTGCCTTGTTATTAAGATTTCTATGGTTGTACCTGTCAGAGTTGGGATACATTGACGAAACAGACATTGTGTGTGAGGAGTGAGTGTGGTGCCAGACAAACTATGAGCCATCTCACAATTTGTTCTGCTTCTGAACGCCGATGAGTTTTGTAATAGTGGCCAATCTTCGGGCCTCTAACATTCAACGCATATGCCATCGACACTAAGACTATTAAACCAATACGACTAGCCATTGCCAGGCGTGCCCCGCTCTTGCACGTCGTATAACACTAGTTGTCAAATCATTGATGCGCGAAACAATATAATATATATACCCCTCGCTTCTCCGCGAGTTTGACAGACTAAGTTGCATATGTATTTTTCTTTAAATTCCTCTCCATATTGATTAAGTGCTCTTTGCATCGATGCAAAGAAAACATAGCTTAGTGAAATTTCTTGTTAAATCATATTTTTCTTTTTGCAGGTCATTAACATCGACGGGCGAGTCTCAATGCCACGCGGGTCCTCCCGCCGCGCCGTGGGCTCTTACTACAGACACGAACCTCATCAACGTCATCATTTTAGGCGTAAGTACTAACATCTTTATATCATGGCACACGATATGATTCGTAGCCCTTTGTGCGTTATGGTTGGCGCCAAATTTCTAGGCTCGGCGTCAGACCGCGTGAGCGAAACGTACCGTTACATTTAGGAATCCTGAACGAGCAACTGAAACAGCGCATTATCGTATCAAACTCCAAAAGCGCAGAGAAATTTTGTTACCACCTTAACTGCTAATTTTAGTTGTCGCGTCGTTCGTAAGCAATTACGACATAATGTGATAATGTTAGATTGGGCAGCCACATTGATTTTAACTTATTTTTATAGCAATTTGCTATGCTTAGCAAGTTGTACTAAGAATCAGTTGAATAATTATGGAACCGAATTTTTAACCACTAAACTACGGTATCACTTTGTAACGTGACTAATGATGTAACACACAGTTGAGAAATTTAGGGGTCTGGCAAGAGGAGATCGTAGTTTAGTGGTCAAAAATTGGCTGCCCGGTGTGCAGAGGTCGCAGGTTCGAATCCTGCCGGTGCCATGATTTTTCAACTGTTTCTTAGTACCCATTCATTTAATTGCTTTACTTCTAGTAAATCATATTCATTCAAGATCACCCGATCTTATACAATCGAATATAGATCAGGTGTACTGTATTAATTTATACATGAACATTTTGTTTCCAGGTTGAAGGAATAGCAGGCGAGTTCAGCAAACGTCTGTTAGCGGGCTGTGACTCCGAACGACGAGTCGCTGTTGGCGGGCATACGTGGCGCGTAGAACAACGCGTCAGAACTGATGACTTTAGTGCTGAAACCACTTCTATTGATGACTTCGCTCCTAATGGTAAGTCCTGGCGCTCATCATGAAGACGTGCAGGGTATGTCATAGACGTGACATCGACACGACCGATCGACATAACATTTCTTTGGCCATGCCATTAAATATGAAGGAAGTTTTGTTGCAATTTCAAGTGGGGATATAGTACGTCTGTCTCTCTCGATCTCATACGTACCTAATGCACTGGAGGCAATTGCAAAAATTGTTTTTAGAACGATTTAAAGAACTGTGCCTTTATAAACACGTCTGAATTGGCCATGTCACAGAAAAGGGCGTCGGTGCATTTGATTGTATTAAATATAAATAAATAAATAACACACAATATTTACGCATCTGGCTACTATGGGTACTAGAACCTACTCCAGCTAAGCTCAATTCGCTTGTGTCCGAGCACGAACGTGGTGTAATGGCCAGGATTCGAACCCACGACCTTACGATCTTATAACCGATGCCTTATCCATTGCGCCACGGCTGCTTCAATTATTGATTTATGAATGTTTTCTTCCAGGCTACTTCTGTGTTTATCAAGATCAAGAATCGTTCGAGTACATTCGACAGTGCGCTGAAAAGACTCTACTTTCCAGTCTGGAGCAGGAAGACAAATTACCATTTCAAGTAAGTTGATCCAAAATAATAATTGTAGTATAATATTAATATATAAGTAGTATTAACAACAATAGATGAGAGATAGAAGAAGGATATGAACAATGCACGCATTACGATAACATCGGACCTCTCGCTTGCACTAACGCACGCTTGTATTGCGCGGAGTATAACCAACACTTTTATATTCAATGTTAGTTTTTTTTAACCAACTTAAAAAGAGGATGAGGTTCTCACTTCGATGGTTTTTTAATTTTTTTATTATGGTTGTTCCTCGATTAGTCGAAGACGCCTGATTTAAGAAATAATTTTTTGTCTGAAAAAATATACTTGTATTCTTGAAAGTTATACACAGATGAGGCGAAACGTTGAATATTACTTAAGTATTTCTTACTCTTTAGTGCATTTATTTGTAATTGTAGTCGGTTTTTGATATGGAAAATTATTGTAATATTATTTTGTTTCCTTTTAGGGTCTTCCTCTAGTGGTGATGTTTGTACAAGACGAGGGTATGGATAAAAAAGAACTCACAAGGTTACAAGAGGAAGGACAGAATTTGGCGGACAAGTAAGTATTTAATACATTTAACCTTCATTTCCATGTAATAGTCAAAATTATTACTGTTACTTATAAAATAATAATTATAACAGCCATGTATCTAATACATATCCCACTGCTGTGCTCAGGTTTCTTATTATGATGAGAAGGCTTAGGCCAAAGTTCACCACGCTGGCCAAGTGCGGATTGGTAGACTTCACACACCCTCGAGCACTTATTAGGCACTCTCAGGCATGTAGGTTTCCTCACGATGTTTTCATTCACCGTAAGCGAGCGATAATTTATATGATAAATACACACATATCTTCGAAAAGAGGAATCCTAACGATTTATTGACAGAGCTGTGTGCTGTGGGTTCGAACCCGAGACCTTTGACTTCGCAGTCCTATGGTCTCCCACTATCGCTGCTTGCCACTGTTACTTAATAAAAACGAATTAATGACCCCATTCGAAGCTTTGAGGTGTAATAAATAAAGCTGTAGGCTTCGACGGAAAAGATTTCGACTCTCTAATTTTGCCGAAATTTCTGACACAAGAGGCGTAAATACTTAGTTTATTTTCTAAAATCCTTTGAGCTCAAATGGATTTATCCTACTGATATTATATTATATATTACGGTCCGAGCGCCCGGCTGCTTTTTAAACAAATATCAAAAAGACTTATCGATGCCACTCGTGACCAGAAGGCTGATTTTTATTTGGCTCAAAGAATAAGCATTGCCATACAACCTGGCAATGCTGCCAGCCTTCTGGACACGATGTCGCCCTTTGAGGATGCGGAGGAGTTTTATTGAAGCTGTATAAAGTTTAGTAAATATCATTATATTTATATTTTATTGTAGGTGTATATTATTGTATTATATAAATATTCTCGAGTATAGTACATAAATGCAATTACTGATATTTGTTTCTTTTTTTTAGCTTACACTGTTCATACATGGAGACGGCCGTCAACGAGCTGGGGACGGAAGCATTGACATCGGACGCTGTACAAGAACTGGTGAGAGCGAACAGAGAGAAGGCCAGCTACGCTCATCTGTATAGAGACGTTATTGTGTGCTTCGATTCTGATATAAGGTAAGTTTTTAATAAATAAAATTGAAGTGTCTGTTTTTAATGTCGAAACAACAATGTTTTTTTAAGCTGGTATAAGTTGGTTGCACGAAACCTTTGCCTAAAATACAGATTATAAATTTTTTATCCGACGGCTAATGTTCTAAACGGCTGTACCGATTTAAATAAAATTTTAGATGCAAATTAAAATTAGACAAGGCGCGTAACATAGGCAACTTTTTATCGATATACCTACCACGAAGTCGAAACCGCTGAAGAAAGTTAGTTTGTTTGTTTGATAGCGCTAATCTCTAGAACTACTGGTTGAATTTTGGTAATTCTATTTGTGATTGATAGTCTAATTCTCAACAAAATTACTAGATATTGTACATTACTATAAATATATAGCTACATGCTATAAAAATAATCAATAAGAAATATTGTTTAATATCTTCTGTATCTATTGACACTTGTTTCAGAATAATGGTGTGCATGTTCTGCGACGACCCGTTCTCCCCCGAGCGCGTGCTCAGTCCCTTGCTGCTGCACCGCGCCTGCTTCCTCACCGGCGACCGGTCCATCGTCATTGAAACGTTCCTGGGAGACTCCAAGAGAAAAGTAGAGGTATGATCTATTATTTATACAAAAAAAAATGACATCATTACTAAAGAAATACTCACAGCCCTGATGAACATTTTATTTGATTGAAAATCGACCACCGGTCGGCAAATTATACCGACCATAAGTTAAACGTGAATTACTTTCTCTTTATCTATATCAAATTCAAATTCAATTCAAATAATTTATTTTCACAGGCCCCACGTCAAAACATTATAAACAATAATATAAAAATAAATTATACGTAAAACTATACTAATACTTTATAAAATTATACTAATACTTTAGTAAATAGAGGTATGTTTGTTTATATACTTTATTTTTTTCTAATGTATGTTGCAAACTCTGTCTTAGCGACGAGACAAAAAAAAAAAAAACTTATGAAACGGACACGTCGAAGACGCAGCGCCCTATCAATATTTTTTCGTACATATACAATTATACAAAAAGGCAGGGCACGGACGAGACGCAGACGACGCTTCGACGACTACGTTCCATTATTTTGAGCCTTTGAATGTGTTGAAAATTTGTTAAATTTACTAAATAGTGGATACTTTAACTGGTGGTAGAGCTCTTGTGAACGAGCTCGAGGTCGGCAGCACCACCGTCTCACCTTTAACCTGCCGCCAAATGTACTGGTTTGGTGGTGAGATCAGGACCTGAAATTATTGGCTTATGAGGCATAACACCATAGTCCTCAGCTGCAGCGACGCATCTACAATCTGCTTTTATGGATTGTTGATGTTGTGGCGTGGCAACCGCGCGCCCACCGCTACCTCAAGATGCGTCCCCTACTGCTGTTCTCCAGTCACCATAAGGTGTATTACACGTTTATTTGCTAAAGGAGTAGTATGAAAAATAAAAAACTAAGACTCCTTGCGATAGTAGCGGGTATTACTGTAATAAAATCACATATTTAAATACAAACTTATCTTGTTACTTCTTCACATTGAACTTTTCATTTGTTGCAGGTTATAATATCAAGCTTTCACGGCGCGAGTCAGTTCAGAGAGGAATTGATACACGGATTCATACTTATCTACTCAGCAAAGAGAAAAGCTAGTTTAGCAACTTTAAAGTGAGTATTACATTATATCACGCGTCTATTACCCAAAAGGGTATGGCTGAGGTGTACAACACCCACACTTCACCTGCTATGTTTAGGAGGTGAGTCAACCGCCATCCACCGGGTACAATTCCAACTCCGTGCTTCTATTGTGAATTTTCAGAATGGAAAGTTAACAAATAACACTTTGCTCGACCCGCTATATACGGTCGCTCGAATACGCTAACCATAGAAATCTTAATAATAAGGCAATAGAAATGTCAAAGACGCGTGACCTTGTCGCCGCGCATCTGTCTAGTCAAACACAAGTGCGAGTTGAGGAATTGTCGTCTTAATGTCATCGCAAAAAGAATAATTTTGTTTGCAGGAATACAAGCGCATCTGTCTAATCGAACACAAGTGCGAGTTGAGGAATTGTCGTCTTAATGTCATCGCCAAAAAGAATAATTTTGTTTGCAGGAATACAAAAAAATGGTATTTGAAAACCGGCGACATGCGTCCCAGTGTTAAAAGATAGTCGATAGCATTTCTATTGACTAGTTATTAAGATTTCTATGACGCTAACCAATAGACCAACGAGGCAATCATATTTGATGAGCGATGATGTATCGTCATATTTAGTTTGAAGTAACGGGATATAATCCCACCCACACGCCCACCACTGAGACTCCTGTGACGCCAGGATCTACAGCGGCAACCAACTGAAAGGCACCGTGCATGACACACGGCCAATCCCAGGGAGAGTTAAAATAGTCTTGGAACCCGCAACGAATTTAATCAGAAGTATATAGTTGGAGTTGGAAAGTATGTATCTTTACTTCCCTCCAAAGCAAAGCGGGTAATGCAGTAATGCCAAATATAGACAAGTGTCTATGCAAAGAGTGTAGACACCACGTTTGAAGTAGTGTGTGAAGTTTTATAACATTCGATTTGTCCGATGCTTTTTGCTAGGTTTTTCTACCTAATGTCACATATTGTATACGAGTTTATCTTGTTTAGAGATTACCTGCATAGGCGCGTCTAGTAAAGTCTTAAGATTTTGTGACAATAGCAGTTTTTGTGAACGGACTGTTAGGCTGGCACGACATTATAAGCGTGTGGCGTGTGCAGGGGAGGGGAGGGAACGCGCGCTCGCTGCACACACGTCACATGGCAACAACACGCGACGCTTACGGAGCGCGTTGCTCACACGCTCAAAAATCATGTACCCCTATGTGGAGGACGCCTTAAGGCGCTTTCATATCAATATTTACATACTTCAATGGTCGCATCCATGTGCTTGTTTGACGACCGGATGGCGGAGTGGGTAGTGTCGTCGACGTTGCGGGTTCGATCTCCGCTTATGACAAATCTTTGTCTGCATGAACATGGGGGTTTGTCTTAGTCAGGGTGTTGCTACGTATAGTAAGTGTGTATTTACATGATAAAAGTATATCTGTATTAGTATCAGTTATTCTAGTACCCATAGTACAAGCTCTACTTAGTTTGGGACTAGATGGCGTTGTGTGTAAGTTGTGAGGTATTTATTTATTTATTGCATGGTTTCTATTCCAGTGCCTTCTCAATGAACATCCCGAACCTGCCCATTCAAATGGTAGCGGTGACGGACGGCGGCGGCTCGGCGGCCAGCACGTTCTTCGGCACGGACCTCGGCCACGCGCTCATCACGGACGGCAACGCCACGGCCGACCGCCTCGGCGCGCACTTCACCACCTACACCTCCAGCGCTGAGAGCAAATGTAACTATTCTATACAATATTAATATATAATATAATGGTTCGTCTAGCTAAGGTATATATATACAGGGTTATTGGGTAAGTCGACCTAGATCCGTTAAGAGGTGGTAGTTCCCATCATTTCTGACTGATCTGACTATGAAACACCCCACCCTAAACCTAACCGTTTTCGAGATATTGGACTTAGAAGGTTTTTTTTTAAAATATCCCGATTTCTTAACTATAGCCTATTTTTTTTGTATCCTATGCCTTTTATTTTTTTTTAATTCTGATTTTTGTGTGCCAGATAAGTTTGTTTATAATTCTCAACCCAAAAAGTGCAAGTATCTGAACCAATGGGATCGTAGTAGACGATTGATACCGTAAAAAAGTAATTAATTTGAAAAAAAAAATTGTTTCTTTTAGTAATATTTTAAAAAAAATCTATGGCGTTAGTTCTGCAGATGTTTTAAATAATATCTACGTTCCATTAGCTATCCAACAAGGTATCACAAGCTAGGGTCTTATCACAATTCATAGAAAAAAAATCGATAAAAGGCTCTCAGGTAGCAGTACAAATTTGGGTTCTTTGGTCCTATTGTTCTTCCACGGAGCTGTGGTGCGTGCGAGCGGGACAAACTGACCAGGTGCAAGCGAGATAAAATAATCCCGGCCAATTTGTTGTTATTGTTTCGTTTTAGTCTGCTTCCGTGATTCGTCCGTAGTAGATGCGATATTTAGTGCTCTTCATTTCTTACCCGACTTGGCTTGTATTTCTGGACTGTTTCCTACAAATTGTGACTGTGCTTGTTAACTGGACTTTGAATTGTGCTTCTGAATTGGAACTGTTGAAGATGGCAACCTTCACGAACGAGGAATACGCGGATATTCTACTTTGTTATGGGTACTGCAATGGTGTTTCTGCACGAGCTCGTGACGAATACATTGCACGTTATCCCGGCCGCCGAATACCGGATGTCACTGTCTTTGACGGCGCTTACCGGCGACTCAGAGAGACTGGCTCTGTTTTAAGGCGTCGAGCAGACCTAGGCCGACCACGGATCATTGTTGATGATGAAGATGAAGATAATCAAATAGTTCAACGGTTTAGAGCGGATCCAACTACTTCAACTAATGCTGTTGCCCGAGAACTTGGACTCTCGCAGTGGAAAGTGTGGTTTACGGTGAATACTGCAGGCCTCTACCCCTATCACTACACGCCAGTACATGTTATCGAAGAGGGAGATCCAGTGAGGTTAGACTTTTGTAGATTTATGCTTCATGGAGATTTAGAAGACCCAGCATTTTTAAAACAAATCTTGTGGACAGATGAATCAAAATTTGATAAAGATGGAATTACAAATTACCACAACGCTCATTATTGGGCCCCAAAAGCGCAAAAAAATCCTAACCAGAAGAGGACAAAAGCCGCACAAAGAAGATTTAGTTTAAATGTCTGGATGGGAATCATAGCAAACAAATTAATTGGGCCCTTCTTTCTACCTGATAATTTAAACGGAGAATTTTACGAACATTTTCTAAGAGAAGAGTTACCAAATTTATTAGAGGATTTACCCCTAAATCTGATTAGAAACATGAAGTTCCAACACGACGGTTGCCCTGCACATTACAGAAGAGGGGTCAGGGAATGGCTAGACAACGAGTATACTAATAGGTGGATCGGAAGAGGTGGACCCATACCGTGGCCAGCAAGAAGTCCTGACCTGACTCCCATGGATTTTTATGTGTGGGGACACATGAAGACATTAGTCTACAATGAGAATAATCCAATTGAAACTATTGACATATTAAGACAGAAGATTATTGAGGCTGCTGACGAAATTCGAAGAGACTTAACGACTGTAGTAGTTAAAAGCGGACTAAGACACCGAATGAGAGTGTGTGTGCGAAACGGAGGCGGCCATGTAGAACAAGATTTATAAATTTAAATAAATGTTGTTTAATAATTATTTGTATTGTTTTATTTCGTTTCCTGGCCCAAAAGAGAAGTTTAATCTTAAGTACCATTGTTTTTTTTTACTACCTGGGAGCCTTTTATCGATTTTTTTCTATGAATTGTGATAAGACCCTAGCTTGTGATACCTTGTTGGATAGCTAATGGAACGTAGATATTATTTAAAACATCTGCAGAACTAACGCCATAGATTTTTTTTTAAATATTACTAAAAGAAACAATTTTTTTTTTCAAATTAATTACTTTTTTACGGTATCAATCGTCTACTACGATCCCATTGGTTCAGATACTTGCACTTTTTGGGTTGAGAATTATAAACAAACTTATCTGGCACACAAAAATCAGAATTAAAAAAAAATAAAAGGCATAGGATACAAAAAAAATAGGCTATAGTTAAGAAATCGGGATATTTTTAAAAAAAACCTTCTAAGTCCAATATCTCGAAAACGGTTAGGTTTAGGGTGGGTGTTTCATAGTCAGATCAGTCAGAAATGATGGGAACTACCACCTCTTAACGGATCTAGGTCGACTTACCCAATAACCCTGTATATATACCTATGACGCTGGCACAAAGAGTTGAGAAATTTCGAGTCTAGCAGCATACGAATCCATAGCTGAATCGGCAAAGCACTTGGGCCGTATACCCAGGGGGTGCAGGTTCGAGTCCTGCTGGATTCTTAATTTTTCAACTTTAATATTATATAAAAATACAAAAAGGCATAGCAAAGCTAAAATTTGCTTTAAAATATTACAAGTAACTTTTCTACTCGATTGTCTACCACTACTTGTAAAGTGCCTATGAAACTGCAGGATTGCTATAATATAAGTTAACGCAAAAACTAAGTGCTGCGTTTGTATAGGATTAAATTTGAGTTTTATGTAGAGCTGTAAAACTGTGCTGTGTCAAAGCAATGTTGCTGTATCGTAGACACAAAATTACCCTTTTCTGTTAAAGATGCAGTATCTTATTGAACTTAAAGCTGCGTTTGTATCGAAACGCTATGGAGTGGAGCGATGCGAACCAGAGCTGTGCCGTGTGCTCGTACATATTTTGTTTGAAAATCCGCGCCGCCACGTTCCGTTCTGCCCAGCTCGGGATTTGGTTTGCATTTGTTTTATTCGACAGTTCGCACAGCCCAGGCGGAGTGGAGTGGAGCGCAGCGGACTCGCACAATTTCAAGTATCCGGTCCGCTTCAATGGAAACGTAACTTACGTTAGCACGAGATAACTGAGATAAATTTGTATATAAAATATTCTCATACAAAAGTTTATTAATTAAACTTTTGTTCGCGATTCTTAACAATTCTGTCCGCCTTAGAGTAAGCTAAATTCTTAGCTAGTTTTTAATCGATTTCGTTGTCTCCACAGCTGCGTTCTACACGCCGTTCTTCAAAGAAGTGTGGGAGAGGAAGGGCGAGATCGAGCGCGCGTTCCGCATGGAACAGCCGCACAACCTGCCTGACGTGGCCGCTGCCAGACCGGCGCCGCCGCCGAGGAACCATTCCTATCATCTTAATCATATGTAAGTTAAATCTCACTAGTTTCTCTGAGCCTCATCTCAATTACGAATTCGAATCGTAGGTTAATCAGAACGCCAGAAGCAATGACACTATTAATTGGTCCCAATGACAAGGCCAAATACACACATTCACTCACTCAAGCACACCCAGTCTCAGAACACATCTTTGCGAATCACACAAAGATTTGTCCCATGTGGAGATCGAACACACAACACCAGTGTAGTGGAGAGCGGCGAGGCGACCGCTTAAGCCACTACACCACACGTGCAGACAATAGAATCAGTGACGTGAACTTTTTTCTAACACAAGCGACTTAAGCTTAGCTGGAGGGGGTTAACAAGAATACTAGTAATTTGAATATGCAAATTACTTGTGAGCTTTTTAATAAAAAAAAGATAATGTACATTAAAGTCGGCTTCTACTGTAACTAACGGATTTAGCTGAATATCATTATTTTATGTGGACGTACAACTAAACACGATTTGGCCATAAGAAAAACTTAGCTTTATCATGCGCTGAGTCAATTTAGAATTAACAATAACTAGCAACAAGTACTTACCTTTTTTTCAAACATTTTTTTCTCAGGAGAGAACACAAATTGACAAATTCACTGGACTTGCTAATCGGACCGGACTCGAGAGCGGACATCGACTCCGAATACAGCGATACGTTGAACAACACCAAGAATAGAGGATTTTTGAAAGGTAAATCTTATTATTACTATATGTAAAGAAAAATATTGGGAAATACCATGTCCGGTGGCGTCCTGGGGACATATTAGGTGCGTTTAGATTAAGAGTTTGGCGTGCGTTCCAAACCGTAGTCTGGTGAGCGCTCCTAATGTCAGATTGGCGCACGCTCCGAAACGTTGGCGATGAATGGGCGTTATAAAAGACCGCACGCCGCGTCACTCCTAATTGTGATTTCAACAGTTGCTGTCATTTTAGCTTGAGCACCTGTAGTGAAGGCCCCTGTGACGCGCCTTGTCGGCATACACGGCCTAGTATATTACAGGTACTCTTCAGTGCGTGGTTTGGAGCAGCACGAAGCTTTGCGTGCATACGTCTTAAATGGGTTACTCACTTCCCTGCCGCAGGGGCAATATAAGGATCAAGTTGAGTTGCCCCACGGGATATTAGATATCACATAAATAAATATCCCACAACGTTAACACAACGCCATCTAATCCTAAACTAAGCAAAGCTTGTAATAGTACTAGAATAACTTATAGGAATACATATAATATTTTATACAAGCTTCCGCCCGCGGCTCCGCCCGCGTGGTATGTCAATTAAAAGTAGCCTATATGTTAATCCAGACTATAAGCTACATGTGTGCAAAATTTCATCGAAATCGACCCGGTAGTTTTGGCGTGAAAGAGTAACAAACATCCATCCATACATCCATACATACAAACTTTCGCCTTTATAATATTAGTAAGGATATTGAAAGAAAAGTGTATGTATTAGTATCAGTTATTCTAGTATCCATAGTACAAGCTCTGTTTAGTTTGGGACTAGATAGCGTTGTGTGTATGTAGTGAAATATTTATATTTATATAATACTTTTCTTTTTTTCATGCCAAGACAAACCTAAGCTTCTTGTTCATGCACACAAAGATTTGTCTTATATTGAATGCGACAATTAAGAAATAACAGACAAAACGTCTCGACTTGATCTCTAAATTGCAATTGCGTCAGAGAAGTGCGCCCGTTTTAATCTAAATCTCCTTATTGACTTGTATTTACGTCATTCATCATGCGGTGATCTAAAATTGCCGTCAGGAAATTCTTATTAGCGGGACGGAGATATAAACGCGAGCTGTTGTTTTTTATACTACGCCCACAGCGAACGAACATGTAGCCCACCTGATGGTAACTGGAGTATAGCCCATGGACATCAACAATCCACAAAAGCAGATTATAGATGCGTCGCTGCATCTGAGGACTACGGTGTTATACCTTATGTGCCAGTAATTTCAGATCCTGATCTCACCACCAAACCGGAACACAGTAATGAAAGTACTACTATTTGGCGGAAGGTTAAAGGTGAGACGGTGGTGCTGCCGCCCTCGAGCTCATTCACAAGAGCTCTACCACCAGTAAACCTTCATTCGGTCATTTTATTTGTCGTTGTAGGTTTTAGTGTATACCCTCCGCCCAGTACTCCCCCGGAGCCAGCGCCGCCAGATCACAGAATGCACGCTGACTTATCACGTAAGTTTTACATGATATGATGAGATAGATACATAGATAGAGAAAACTTTATTTGCACATCAAATCTGTAACAAACATACAAAGAAATAGGTACATACTTAAAACTATAACGTACAAAGAAAGGGCGGCCTTATCGCTTGACGCGATCTCTTCCAGGCAACCTTAATGAGATAGATAGAATAATTTTTGTTGCACTCCAAAATAAATACAAAAGAACATTATTATGCATAAATACATGTACAATGAGCGGCCTTATCGCTACAAAGCAATGTCTTACATGCAACCTTTTGAGATCTTGATCATGTAATTAGTAAGAAAATGCTAATAATATTGGAAATTATTAGCATAACGGTTAAACCACAGTCAAACGACGGTGATTTTTTATTTTTGTCTATTATTTTCTCTTAATGAAATATGTAGTGACAGTAGAATATTTGTATTCACAAGTAAATAAACACAATACTATTGTAACGCAGCGGATCTCAACTGTTCGGAGGACTCCCTCAGCACCCACGAGTCAGGTGATTGCATGACAAACGATTACAAACCTTAGCACTTTCACTTACGGTACAATATTGTGTGTAGATCAGACTTTATCACGTTTCTACTCGGTTCCTATAGTTAAAACGACTCGTTCTGGGTACGGATAGTAAATTTTAATACAGTCAAAAGCGGATATAACGACATTGAAGATAAAGATAAATTTGGATTTTTACATTAGATAGAACGCCAGAAGCAATTACACTATACAATGGTACCAATGACAAATACACACATTTACTCACTCAAGCACACCCCAGTCTCAGAACAAATCATTGCGATTTACATAAAGATGTCCTATGTGGGGATCGAACCCACAACACCAATGCAATGGAGAGCGGCGAGGCGACTGCTTAAGCCACTACACCACACGTGCAGACAAGGAAAGGGAACGCAATATATTTCGGACGTTATGTCCGATAGTTGTTATAAGCAAATAACCGCCCACCATATCATCTGGGAGTGTAGTCTTTGGCACAACGAACGTAATGTTATGTTAAATAGCTTACAATTGACATCTGGAGTGGTATACTATGAGGATCTCGTATCGATCAGAATAAATTTCCGTGTATTTAGCCGTTTCTGCCATAGCTGCTATAGCAATCAAATTTAGGCCCCATAGTTTTTGTCACTGTCCGTGGTGTCTACAGTCTTTCCATATAGACACTTTGTCTATATTTGGCATTACTCAGTCGCCCGCTTTGCTTTGGAGGAAAGTAAAGATACATACTTTTCAACTCCAACTATGTACTTCTGATTAAATTCGTTGCGGGCTCCAAGACAGTTGTAACTCTCCCTGGGATTGCCCGTGTGTCATGCACGGTGCCTTTCAGTTGGTTACCGCTGTAGATCCTGTCACCAGTGGTGGGCGTGTGGGTGGGTTTATAAGCATATACACAAGTAATCATATTAATAGTCATATTATTATGCATGTTTGTATAGGTTATGCATAAGAAAATAAGTCGAAAATGCAAGGTCAAGGGCTTTTGCGTGGCAAGAGATTGGGATAAGGTGGGAGAATAATACTACGCAAGTTAAAATATTCCTTCATATATTAATTTAAGGTTAAAAATGTCCACATTCTTTTATTTTGCTGCAACAACTGATCTATTGGTCGTTATAGCCGATAAATATCGATAAAGTTTCGAACATTTTAAGCGATTTGTCGTTGTATACGATGTCGTTATAGGCGGTATGGTTACTTATTAATTTATATAGAGATTCGGCCGGGACCCCTTGCCGTTCGGTTGTTATGACCGATCTGTCGTTATATTCGGTATCGACTGTATTTCTTATATAGAAAATATGTTAAAATTTAACTATTCGTAGTTAAGGATTAGTTTTTAAATATAGGAACTTGGAATATACATGATTTTTGTTCAAGGAATGTTTAATGTTTATTTTTTTTGCATGATGTAGATATCGGTTACTTTTCAGTTGTCGTAGATATTTTTGTTTTAATAGGGAAAAATTGGTAGAATGTTGTGTTTATTGAGTCTTTGTAAAGAGGGTCTTTACGTGTTTTTATTTTATTTTTTACCAGATTTGATATGAGAAAATTGTGGGCTAGATTTTAAGACATTCATTCAATATTTTGTCATGTAGTCATGTTATGACAAGTTTATATTGTTCAAAAAAAACGAAGTGAAAATTTTGAGTTGATTATTTTTATAGCATTTAGCTATGCTTAGCAAATTATACTAAGAAACAGTTGAAAATGGTCGCCTCTTGCCAGGACCCTAAATTTCTCAACTGTATGTCCTGGCACGAGGCGACCGTAACTGGTTGGTTAAAACGACTGCCCGGTACAGAAGGTAGCAGGTTCAAATCCCACCGCACCCATATTTTTTTAAATCTATCCCACTTTGTAACTTTGAATATTTGTTTATGTTTGTGATTGTCTTGGTTTTTTTTCGTGAGGAATGTGGGTCATTTTGAATAGAATACAGGGTTAGTAGATTTATGCATGTTTACACTATCGTTTTCCAAAGATTTTGTTTGTATAGTCGCCATTAGTTATTGTTATTTTTGTTTAGAAATTGTTATATATAGATTAATAGAATACTGCATTACTTTAGGCAGCCCCATTAAAGAACATTAATTAAATGGGTAATGTGGAATACAGATGGTGGTGGACTGTGGCAGCCGGCGAGTTACGGGCACCGAGCGTTCACGACGGGTCGCACGCGCCCGCACCAGCCCCCTCAACGGGTCAGGCATTCGCAGACGTTGAAGGTAAACAAATCTTACTATTACTGATTTATTTATTGACGATTGTCAACGTTACAGACACCAAATTTATATATTTACACAAAATACAGAGCCATCATTACAGGTTAATTATAACAATATAATATTATGGGCTAGATTCAGAGGTGCCGGATATATCTTATCCGACCCATAAAATATAAGCCGACCAAATTTTATAGTGAACCAAGTTACACTTGAAAAAAGAACACAGCTGTTGCTTTCATTTGTGTGTTATATGCTTATCCTGTTTTTAAGGTTAATCTAACACCTGCGCAATTGGAGCTAAATGTTATAGATGTGGTTTCAGTGTTTTTTTTTATCATATAGCATATTTGAAATAAAATGATTTTAGTAAATTAGTAAATTACTCACTAAGGCCAAAGCACACATGCAACATTTGGTCGCTAAAGCGATTCACATAAGTAACGAAATCGTGAAATAGCACTGATAGAAACGCGATCTTATAGATTGCAGTTGGAAGCAAGCGTCAGCGTCAACGCCCGACGTAGTAAACAAAATTTTCATACAAAAACATTTTTGTATGAAAATATGCCGTCACGCTGCGCACGGGTACGCTCCGCTCCCTATTTACTGCGAACATTACACTGCAATTGAATACATAAAGTCGACAGCATTGGGGCCGATGCTAGAATTTGCTTGTGTAATCGTTGCATAAAGCTAAACTTTGTGGCAATTAACGATATTATCAAATAACCTAGAGACCATAACTGTATTATTAGTCTGTAAGCTTTCCTATAATAAATAAAATAAAATAAATAAAAATAAACTGACACAAGCAAACACTGCAACAATCATCAAACGATCAATAGTCTATTTATTTATTTATTTAGAAACTTCATATTCAAAATTTATATATTTCTCTACAAGTTTACCTTTGGGTGATGTAGAGATTAACAAGGCAGGTGAAGTTATAAACTAAAGCGTTTTGATTTGAAATAAAAGGTACTAAAAATCAATACAATTAATGAATACGTAATGAAAATATATTTATATATGCATAAGTCTATGCCAACGACGATGTTGACAATCTACTGAATTTTCCTACATAAACAACATAGCACTCATTATCTTTAATTAAATGGTTATTTATTATGTTTATATTTTGTTTGTAGCAACCTGGTAAACTGGACATGAATAACTACACGATGGTCAGCGACGCATTACAACACATCACGATAGGACCTCCACAACACTCCACTAGAGATAGAAAGGTATATTTTTTTATAAAGAATATTCTAAGGCTGCGTTTCCATTCGATTTGCAGCGGAGTGAAACAGAGTGAGCCGCGTGTTCATATATTTTATTTGACCGGTTTCAAGCACTGTCATTGGCTATACGGTCAATGGAAACGCAGCCTAAATATCGACATAATCATTGATACGGTCAGAATATAATTGGTTATTTTCTTAATGTTACACACGAATTGGAAAATATATACATAAACCAGTGTAGCTACTATTTCTGTTTAAAATATGCGTTATGTGGGTGTAAAAAACCCCTGTATTTAAGGTAAAAACAGATTATTCAGCATATAATGTTAGTCTAAGAAACAGTTGAAGAAAATATGGGACTGGCAGGATTTGAACCTGCGACCTCAACATACCGGGCAGCCGCTATATCCACACAACTATGGTCGTTAATTAAAATTCAGAATCCAGCAGGACTCGAACCTGCACCCCCTGGGTATAAAGCACTTGGGGCGTATACCCAGGGTGTGCAGGTTCGAGTCCTGTTGGATTCTTAATTTTTCAACTTTAATATTATATAAATTACAAAAAGCATAGCAAACCTAAAATTTGCTTTAAAATATTACAATACATATCATGTTATGATAAAAAAGACTTCCTTTACATTTACATATTTTTTTTCAGTCCCAACGCACGGGTTGGACGCATTCCAGCGGTCAGCCCGGCGGCCACCACCACCCGTCAGGAGTCAGCTCTGAAACTGAACTGGACGCGCAATATGCACAGATCAAAGAAACTAACGAGTACATGGAAGCGCCGTCCATGATGAGGCTGAGACGGCATCGGAGACATGACAAGACGCCATTGCATCAACCTTGTAAGTACATTACGTTATTTGAGCATTGTATTTGTATTGATTTTATAACATAACATAATATCAAGCCTATATTGTCCAGAAGGGTGTGGCAGAGGTGTACGACACCCACACTTCACCAATTAGGGATGAGCCTATCACCACTCACCAGGCACAATTTCAACTTCGTGCTGCTATTGTAAATTTCCTGACGATAATTTCACAAATAACACTGCCAAACTCGGGAATCGAGCCCGTGACCTCGGTTAGAGACGCATACGCTAACCGCTAGACCATCGTTATAATGATAACAATGATAAAAAAATATATTATGCGTAAAAAGTCAAATTAATATTATGCGTCACTATCATTATGACAAATGAAGGAATGCGAAGTTAAATTATCCCAAACTAGCTGCCCCGCGCGGCTTCGCCCTCGATAAAATGTTGCCCTCGAAAATATTTTAAAAGTATCCTATGTCCTTCTCCCGGTTCTAAGCTACCTCCCCACCAATTTTCAGCCAAATCGGTTCAGCCGTTCTTGAGTTATAAATGGTGTAACTAACACGACTTTCTTTTATATATATAGATATGTTAAACAATAGAGAACCCAATACGATTCGTAGTGGTTGTTGCATAGTGCAGGGATGGCAAACCATTGTCACGAGTGCCACAGAATTCATCGAAATGGACACGTTTTGACTACATTATTCTTTGTTTTTGCACCATAAAAGCTGCGCATAGTTAGCATTGTCTAATGTGATGTGTTGTTTGCAGCGTTCTCGGAGACGGACAGCTCGGGCTCGAGCGAGGCGTCGGGCGGCTTGGCGGGCCCGGGCGTGCGCCAGCCCGCGCGCCGCCGCCACCACGCGCACCACGCGCCCAGGCACTACAAGAAACGGTCAGGCTTCATCTAACATTCACGTTATACTCTTCATTCCGTGCACTACTACTGGCGGTAGAGCTCAAGGGCACCACCGTCTTACCTTAAACCTACCGCCAAATAGTAGTGCTTCCATTACTGTGTTCCGGTTTGGTGGTGAGATCAGGCACATGAGGCATAACACCGCAGTCCTCAGCTGCAGCGACGCATCTATAATCTGCTTTTGTGGATTGTTCATGTCCATGGGCTGTACTCCACTTACCATCAGGTGGACTACACGTTCGTTCGCTGTGGGCGTAGTAAAAAAAAAAACTAAATCCTATTCTTAATCGATCTATAACTTATACTTAATCGTTAGTAATATTTTCCTAGTACTAAGAACATAAAGTAGCGAGAGCCGAATGGGAGACCGTAGGACTACTAAATTCAGACCCACGGCACACACCTCTACAAATCTAAACGACAATAAGTCGTTAAGATTTGTCTTTCCGAAGATGTGTGTATTTGTTATGCTACTGCTACACCTGCGTTAACGATAACGTGAATGGTAATCACCAACTATGCGTTAATAAAGGCATTCCAAATATTCAAATTGGTGCCTTGGCTACATTTACGTTGCAATGCCAATAAAGCTAATTCTTCAAGAAATAACGTGTTATCCAGTGTGACCATTTGTTTAAATTAAATTAGTTTTGTACACATCATTTAGCCCGGCACCTGATTTTAGAGACTTTGTATTTATTCAAATGGATACGGTAGTAGTATCCCATCAAAGATTCCTTTTTCTTTTTTAACTCATCTATTGTCACAGGAAACGACAAGCTTTGGCTGATACGTCGCCAAGCGTCGCTTACGGCCGAGCGATTCTTGTGCGTCGGATGTTTAGGGTCCCATAAACAGGCTTCAGACTGTAGCTGCTCTAAAAACTCGAGAACTTTTTCGTTCGACCACTCCATTGTTGCCGCCAAAAGTGCCAAAACAAATTTCTAAACACCGATTTTTCACTGTTGCCAACTCCAATTTTTTAAGTTCCTAGATTCAGTACCAAAAGTCACCAGATCCCACCATGCTGCACACGATGACCTTGTTTTATTCAATTTAATCATTTATTTTTATTTTACCAATAAAATAGAAACAAACAGCAGTCTGTCAGGTTTTTTTTTTCTTTTTCAGTACATATTAGCTTTATATCATGCACCTCAAAAGTCGCCAGATCTGGCGACAAAGTCGTCAAATTGGCAACACTGTCATCATACGTCAAGTTGACGTCAAGCGAAATATTATGTCATTAATGTAGCCAACGTCCGTCAGCGCGCTAAAGTGAACGCTAAAACCCTTTGATGTGTCCAAAAAACCGACACCCGACCTATCGCCTAATGTCTAATGAAAATAGCAATGCCGTTAGTCATTAATCACGTTAAACCTTTGGCCACATCTGCGTAAACGTGATTATTTGCGCGTTAAGACGCAGGTGTAGCAGTAGCATTATAAAAATTATCGCTCGTTAACCGTAAAGGAAAACTTCGTGAGGAAACCTACATGACTGAGAGTTCCAATCCGCACTGCCAGCGTGACAGCGTGGTGGACTATGGCCTAACCCTTCTCTAGTTTATTATATTATAAAATTATATTATATTAATCATATTATGCTATTAAATAGTTCATTAATAAGTTTTTATACTTATTATTAAAATAATTTAAATAACATTATAAAATTTAAAAATAATTTTAGTAAAATGACTTCAATTTATTGAATCTTAAGGATATAAAATTTATATTCATAAAAAAAATACAATAATATTCATTTTGTATTGTGTATTCATTGGTATATTCATATTGTATTAGTTATATTGATTTTGAACCAACATTTAAATCATTTGCAGAGATACATTTTTTCACTATGTGCATATATTTACAGGTCTTTAGGTAACTTGGTAGCCGTCCAGAGTCCACGAGTACCGAAGCTAGGCATGTTTGTAGGACCGCCAGAATTGCCCACCGGCTATAGGGGCCGGACGCAGGAAGATAAAGGTACGTATTCATTATAATTATAAAGAGGAAAGATTTTTTTCCTTTGTTTGTGTGTACACAAAAATCTTTGAATCTTTTTGAACCTAACTTAATGAAAATTGGGGTGGGGATTGTTTAAGGCCCCAAAAAAAGCATATGATACTTTTAATCGACCTACCCCGCGGGTGAAACCACGAACGGAAGCTAGTTCATTAAACAGTTGTAAAATAAAACCTTATTTCGAGCTAAACTTAAGTTAAGAACTTAAATTTACTGTTACGTTTAAGATATTGTGATGAAAGTGAGTTAAAGTAGAAATATTTTTTGTATGACGATTCTAAGTGCTTAAATTCAAATTTCAAATTCAAATTCAAATCATTTATTTTCATAGGCCCCAGGAGGCGCTTGAACACGTCAAAACATTACAAAAAATGATATAAAAGTAAATAATAAATAATACTAAATTATACTAATTACAATGATTTGAATAACCGGGGCTCAGATTAATTTTAATCAAACTGTTTAGAATAGAATTAAAATCAATCCAAGTACCAGCTCCGATGGGTATTGCATTATGAGAAGAGCTGGTGAGAAACTCATGTGCACCATCTTTTAAAATGAAAAATATAACAATATAAAAGTACATAAAAAAAAATCACATAAGAAGAGCAATTCATTTCCAAATACTATTATCATTTATGTAGTCTGAAATACTATAGTAAGCTTTTTGACATAATTTAGTTTTAACATATTTTTTAAATTTACCTATTGATAATTCTATTGCGTCTAAAGGAAGTTTATTGTAAAAGCGTATACATTGACCTGGAAACGAGTTAGAGATTTTATGGAGCCTAGTAGTGGGCACAGCGAGTTTGTTTTTGTTCCTTAGATTTAATTTATGGAGATCACTATTTTTCTTAAATTTCGTTTGGTTTTTGTGAACGTACATTAAATTTTCGTAAATGTATTGAGAATGTAACGTCATAATATGTATCTCTTTAAATTTATTTCTTAGTGTCTCCTTGGGACTCATCATATAGATAGCTCGAATAGCTCGTTTCTGGAGCACAAATATTGAATTTATATCCGCGGCACTACCCCAAAGCAATAAACCATATGACATTATACTGTGAAAATAGCTAAAATAAACTAAACGCGCAGTGTCAACATCGGTCAGTTGACGAATTGTTTTTACGGCGTAAGCTGCTGAGCTGAGTCTACCAGACAACGTTTCTATATGTGGGCCCCATTGTAATTTAGAGTCTAATGTTATACCAAGAAAGACAACCTTATTGACCATTTCCAATTCCTCATTGTCCATCACCACACTAGTTTTGACTTGCTTAACATTTTTTGTAAAAAATCTAATATATTTTGTTTTACTACCATTTAAAAGCAAGTTATTAGCACTAAACCAGTTCACTATCTTTGATAAAGCATTGTTTACATCGTCAATTACTGATTGTTGTCTTTTTACCTTAAAAACTAAAGAAGTGTCATCCGCAAACAATACTATCTCATGATTATCCTTAACCAGATGAGGTAAATCATTAATATACAAAAGAAACAGGAAAGGCCCTAAAATAGAGCCTTGTGGCACCCCCATTGCTACAGCTGATCCATGCGAACGCTTTCCATTGACATCTACTCTCTGAATCCTATCGCTTAGATATGAAGTAAAAAGATCCAGAGCGATGCCTCTTATACCGTAGTGGTGTAACTTCTTGACTAGAGTTTCATGCTGCACACAATCAAAAGCCTTAGATAAGTCACAAAACACCCCATAGGCATCCCGCGACTCTTCCCAAGCCTCAAATATGCATTCCAGTAATTTTACCCCAGCATCACATGTTGACCGTCCGCGAGTGAAACCGAATTGTTTAGTGTGCAACAGATTGTTTTCATTAAAATATTTAAGTAACTGCGCGAGAATTAATTTTTCAAAAATTTTACTAAACGTAGGTAGCACCGATATTGGTCTGAAGTTTGTGGGGTCTAATGTACTACCTGATTTAAACAATGGAATGACTTTACTTAATTTCATTAAGTCAGGAAACACACCACAATCAATACATCTATTAAATATCACGATTAAATCAGGTGCAATAATGTCAATCAACGAATTTATAATATGTACAGAAATGCCCCATAGATCAGCCGTTTTTTTAATATTAATTGATTTAAACGCGGCTTTAAAATCAGACAAATTAACATGGTGAAAATCGAAATTATTGTAAAACTCAGGCACATTATCTTTAAGTAACGACTCGGCAACGGAGGAGGAAGAGCCTAAAGCACTAGTTAGAGAGACAGGAAAAGCAGTAAAAAATCCTTCAAAAGCACTGGCAACTTCTAAATCTGACTTGGTTACTTGACCATTGATACTTAACTTAAAGTCTGAATTTTTTGATCTAACCTTCCCAGTCTCTTCATTAATAACCTTCCATGTGGCTTTAATTTTATTACTACTGTTTTTGATTTTAGATTTAATAAATGTAGATTTGGCAATTTTACAAACGCGTTTAAAAATCTTCGAGTATGATTTGACATGTTCTTTAAACTCTTCACTGCTATTAAATTGTCTTTCATAGTATAAAATGTACAATGTTTGCCTACTCTTATGGATACCTGCGGTTGCCCAGTCACCAAAGATAGGACTACTAGTAACAGTAATCTCCTTGGAAGTAAATATTGAGTTAAAATCGCGAAGAAATGAATCAAAAAACGAATTATACATTACATTAGGCTCTATGTCATTATCTAAGAAAGGTAAGTTATTAGCTAGGTTAACTCTCATACGTTCAAAGCGACTAGCTGTTACTGGTACAGAAGTAATTTTTTTCCTAACTACATTTTTACTTTTTATTTTAAAACTTATCATTTGCCCAGAATGATCAGAATCTAGTTTATTAATAATACTTCTGTGAGTTGGACTAATATCTGTATAAATATTGTCTAAGCATGTAGCCGTGGTGGCACTTATTCTAGTAGGCTCCATAAATAAGTTTATTAAATTATGGGATTTAAAAAGACTCAAGATTTGACATGATGCAGTTGTATTAACTAGAATATTAATATTAAAATCTCCACAGACTAAAATTGTTTTACCCAAATTATTTATTCTGCATAGGGCTTCATCCATGATTTCTAAAAATAAATTAAGGTCTGCGGAGGGAGGTTTATATACGCATATAATAATGAACTGCTCTAATTGTACACAGGAGAGTTCTATGGAACATTCTACAGAGAGGGACACAATATCTTTCCGTTCTTTAAATTTAAGTTTCTTATTAAGTAAAATTAGGGACCCCCCATGTATTGTGTTGACCCTGCAGAATGAACTACCAACCTGGTGGTTGCTGAAATTAAACATGAGCTGATGCCCCTTAAGCCAATGCTCAGTAACACACATTATACTAATATTTTCAGATTTCATGAATAATTCCAGTTCTAGTTGCTTACCCAGATTTAAACAACATATATTTTGATGCACCAGGTTTATATTTTCGTTTGTATTGTAATTAGTACATTTTTGTGGGTGTATTGACATATAATTACTATTTGATTCTGCAGCTAAATTGATCAATTGTACATGTAATAAATTAGAGCTAGAGGTTGCTACCTCTGTTGTCTCATGAACTAATTTAAATGATTGCAGATTTCAGAATTAATATGAGAATTAGAAATGTCAATATCATTAATATTAAGAATGTCAGAAGTACCCTCAATAGAGGCTAAGTTATAATTCATGTCATGATTCAAATAATCATTAGATAATTGCATGTCATTAGTCTGCTCAATAGAAGCAGATCTGTTAGTAGCCAAGTTCTTGGCTGTAATGTCAATAAAATAGGATAGCGAAATTGCTATCTGTCGCTTAAAACTAGCAGAAAGGTAATAGTTACCTTTAGTCAAATATAATTTGCTGCTAACAAAACTGTTAGTATCAATCAAATGAATACTATCATTATATGTACTTATAGTGTGTAGTACATTGTTCAACTTATATCTAAGATTATTTTCCGCATCTGACAGGCTCCTACAGTAGGGGAATGTGAACAAAATTATACTACTTAAGCCTAGAGATAATAAATTATCTAAATAATTAACTAAATCCTTTTTGGTAACATTACCCCTATTTTCCACTAAAATAATCAGATTTCTATAATTACTGAAGTTATAACTTAAAATTCTCTTCATAATAAAATCATATGTTGCAGATGGTAAGCAATGGTTAACAACTGATTGTCCCTTAACAAGAGAATTCAGTTTTGAGCCCATATGTTTTCCAATACCATCACTAAACATAATAGTACGTTGTGCATCACTTGGTGTACAACATGTTACATCAATTGATGCACCTAATGACTGCTGAGTCCTAACACTAGTATGAGAGCCATCACACAAGTTCTTACTATTGTCACAGCAAACTAAGGGAGCACTCACCGGCTGTGGTGAACTAGAGCGAGCGCACTGACATGAATGGTTGTTAACAAGTGAATTAAAGCGCTCTGTGTTGACCTTTTAAACCTTCTTAGACCTTTTAAAGGAATGAAAGCTATTTTTATTCCATTTCGAACTCTCACATTTAACCCTCATTTAAGTTTAAAGCAAGTTGTAATAGTGAATAACCTCCACCCTAGCCTTCTTATATCTTCAGGACTTTATCACCAAAAAAGTCAAAAGTCATCAATTTTTATAATTCCTAAGGTGTGCTTGAACACTCCAACAAACATTATAGTTACAGACATTGACGTGTTACAGTGCAAACAAATATAATTTTACGAATTCAATGAATTTAAATTTTACTAATCAAAATAATATGATTTGAATTACCGAAGCTTACATCAATTTTAATCGAACTTTTTAGGTTCAAACTAAAATAAATCTAAGTATCCAATTGGAATCCAATGAGGAAAGTCTACTTTTTGTAATACTGTCACCCTCATAGTAATTAACAAAAGCTTATCTGTTTTTGACTATTTAGCTGCAAGCGAGTCGAGTGAAGGCAGTTCTGACGGAGAAACGAGAAGACCCAGGCCTCTGCCCCCGCCGCCTCACCACGAACCTCCGCATAAGGTAAACATTTAACTATTTTGTGAATATGCATATAAATAAATAAATTTGGATTTTTTACATTAGATAGAACGCCAGAAGCAATAACACTATCCAATGGTCCCAATAACAAGGCCAAATACACTCATTCAATCACACAAGCACACCCAGTCTCAGAACAAATCTTTGTACAACACACAAAGATTTGTCCCACGTGGGGATCGAACCCACAACTCCAGTGCAGTGGAGAGCGGCGAGGCGACCGCTTAAACCACTACACCACACGTGCAGACATATATATGCACGTGTTTTATATGTCTGCACGTGTGGTGTATAGTATATATATGTGGTGCATATGATGGGCTTGTGCAAAAGAACATCACTGTGTAATATTACGCCAGTATTTCCCAACAAGAAAGTATTAACCAGCATTAATTAATGGAATAAAAAGTAGAAGAACCCTTATCGGTTATTTAAAATTCAAAAAATTCAAAATATTTTATTTCATAGAATACAATTGATTACTTAAAAACGTCAAAATAATAATAAATAATATAACATAACATAATAATTTAAATTGGATTCAAATAATACAGAATGTCATAAAGCATAAAATAACAATGAATGAGCAATAAATGTCAATGCCAGGCAGTCTTGTCCTCCATAATAGTTATTTATGCAACTGTTCTATAATGAGGGGTATTAAAACACGAGTGTGGGTTTATCACACGAGGCGAAGCCGAGTGTGATAATAGTATCACATGAGTGTTTTAATACCTAATTATAACAGTTGCATACAAGACTTTATCTACACCCATGATATGAATCCTCTATAAATGTTCTGAAACCATAGGGTATTAGGGTACAGTGTTGTAAGAACTCTATGTAAATTCATGGAAAGTTTAATTAGTGAGTATCTAATACAAAAAAAACTATGTATAGGTAATAATATAATTATTTATTGTAATAATTATTTACATTTTGGATCGTACAAATTATTAAAAAGTATTTTTTCAATACTATTATTGAACAAAAATGGCGGGATACGACGTCAATTCAAAAATTCGAATAAGTTTTTATTTAAATTACGGCGCTGTGGTAGTGAAACGCGCGTGCATGACATGTTCTTTTTTTGAAATTCATAAAGATGCCATGAGAATGTGGCTGTTCGATGAGTAAAAAAGGAGTTGCATAATGAATTTCAGTACAACATTATAACACCCGTTTGGGTGTTATAATGGTTATTATGACACTGGCTGTTTTAATGTTGGCAATTAGCTAACTGTTTCAAGAACGTTTATAGAGGATTTATAGCATGGGTGTAGATAAAGTCTTTTACACTGTAGTAGGCCTCTTACTATACAATTTAGTTTTAATAAATGTTTTAAATTTATGCAATGATAGATCAATTACATTATTTGGCAGTGTATTATAAATTTTTGTACATTGACCTGTAAAAGATTTGCTTACTTTTTGGAGCCTAAATTTGGGCATTTCTAACTTATTTTTATTTCTTAAATTTAAATTGTGACGGTCGCTAGTTTTCCTAAATTTTACAATGTTCTTGTGGGTATACATGAGACTTTCAAAAATGTATTGTGAGTATACAGTCATTATATTATTTAAAGCATGTAGCTCGATGGTCTAGTGGTTAACGTATGCGCCTCTCACCGCGATACATATGCGACTGTTATTTGTGAGGTTTCCATTAGGAAATCCACAATAGCAAGACGAACTTGGAATTGTGCCCGGTGGATTGCGATCCCAACAGGTGAAGTGTGGGTGTTTACACCTCTGCCATACCCTTCTGTGTCGTTATGCGTAATGTTATGTTATGTAAAGATAAATAAAGAAAACGCTACTCGAAAACCGCTTAGTGTAAGCATTCTCTCCTATTATTATCGCATATGCGAACATTTTCTATTCGTTTCGTTTAGTTTCGTTAGTATGATACATGGATTTTGCATATCTTTTTTTTTTTTTTTTTTTTTTTTTTTGGTGGATAGGCACGCGTTTGACCACGATCTCACCTGATGGTAAGTGACGATGCGGTCTACGGTGGAGCACGCTTACCTATGAGATACCTATTAACTCTTGCTTTGAAGAGATCCAGATTGTGGAAACACGGACTCGGGCAAGACGTTCCATTCTTTGGCAGTTCGCATAAGAAATGTAATATTCTCCCCTTTTATTACTCGAGACCGTTTCAAGAAATAGCTTATTCTACTGCGCACATTGTCAGATTCTTGTACTGCCAATTTATTTTTGGATGTAACAGTAATAAGAAGTTAGCTCGAAGTGAGATGAAATTGTTGACAAAAGTAATATGTAAAAAAACCGTTTGGTTTTCAGAATTCATTCGTCCAGAACATGACGTCGATGCTCACTGGCGATTACCCATCGTCTGCCCAGGACAACTCGTCGTCTAGTGCCGCTGACACGAGGCGGCGACACCATCCCTTCAGCAAACACGATCGTAGGCATAAGGTGATTATACACATTTATTGTTCAAATATGTACTATTAAACTAATAGAATCTTGATCTATCATTAAGACATTCCAAAACTAGAAAGTCCAAATTTGCTTGGTAAATTCTAAATTTTATTTAAAACAATGGAAATAGTCAAGTTTAAACAAACATAGCTACCAAATTAAAAGTGACAATTTCAAACGAAAAGTTGTTCAAATTCAAAATCTTTTTTTTTTATACTAGACAACAAACAGACCGACAGACATACAGACAAAAAAAAATAAAACTGTATTTTAGGCATAGGTATTGTGCAAATAACTATATCGACTGAAAAAGTAAAAACAGACACTTCAATTTTATTTATTTGTTTTGATTAGGTGCATACAAAATCTTATATACACAATAGGACTAACTTTTTATTTTTTTTTTCTCTCTTAAAAAAGCTTACTAGCAATTTGCAAATACAAATTACTAGTATTCTTTTTAACCCCCTCCAGCTATGCTTAATTCGCTTGTGTTAGGAGGAAGTTTACGTCCGTGGTGTAATGGCCAGGATTCAAACCCACGACCTCTCGATCGTAAGACCGATGCCTTATCCATTGCGCCACGGCCGCTTAAACGCTTAAACTATGACTTAATGTCTAAGATAGTATACACATTGCAATTGTGTGTTGTTCAGTGGATGCCTATGCAAGGAAAACCTGTCTGTTGTAGGTAACCAACCATTTTATATGGTTTAAATTTAACTATGTATTTCATGTTTCAGGAATTTTTAAAGAGCAAAGATTCGAAGAAGAATTCGTCCCAAGTAAATAACACGCAATCAATACAAAATTGGGGGCCACCGGTATGTTCATTTATTCACATTCTACAGTATAAAAGGAGACGGTTGTTCTTATGACTTATTTTACACAATAAAACGGAGTGGACCGTTTGGCCAATCAGTGCTAGAAACTGTATTTGTCTGCCCCGCTCCTGCTGCGCGTACTTCCGAAGATCTAAAAAAGAAGAGCGTAGTGGAACTTTCATATTAAATATATTATAAACACGCGGCTCGGTTCTTCTCCGCTCCATTCCGCTTCAATGGAAATGTAGCTTAACTTTTATTCACGATAAATAATTCACGAAAAAATTATTATTATTATTAAAAAAAAAATTAAAATATTATTAAAAAATAATTTGTACCTTTTCAGGGATTGCCTCGTTGGTTTAGTGGTTATCGTATGTGACTTCTCACCACGAGATCTCGTCACCCCAATTGTCCTGATAACTGCTCGTTAGATGACTTAAACATCAGATAGCGCTATTAGCGTGGCTACGTATTGGGCGGCAGTTTTGTAAAACTTTGACCATTAAAACGATAATTTTTAACAAAAAAAAAACCGACTTCAAAAAGTAGGTAAACTAAAAAGCAAATAATAAATTTACTTCGCACAAAATAATACGTTTTTTCATTTAGTTAAATAGAAATGATTAAATAATTATTTTATAATTCTGAAGTCGGTGCCAAGTAAAAACAACCTTCCTACAATATCAAATTACAGTTCACACAAAAAGGGAGGTGTAGTTGTGCTAGTGCGCGGTCGCCCAGTATTGGTACTTACCACAGAAATATAACTAATATTCAGTCAGAAAAATGTTGTTAGAACGATTGATATTATCTATACAGAGTTATTAATTGTTTACTTGGCACCGACTTCAGAATTATAAAATAATTTTTTAATCATTTCTATTTAACTAAATGAAAAAACGCATTATTTTGTGCGAAGTAAATTTATTTTTTGCTTTTTAGTTTACCTACTTTTTGAAGTCGGTTTTTTTTTTGTTAAAAATTATTTTATTTTACGATTTTAAGTGATGGGTAGACCAAGCAAGAATGTTTCTCGAATGAGGAGACGATGGTTACTTGAGACGGAAAACTTATTTATAATAAACAAGAATTAAATCCTTTCTCCTGACTATTGAGGGTCACGACCTTCCATCATCAGCTCATTTTACACAAAAACTAGCAGTAGGAATATGCGTACAATAGTGAAAGAATTATCCTTTAACTCCTAACTATTGAGGAGTTGACCTTCCATCATCAGCTCAACCACATAAAATTATTGCGACCAAGCGTAAATCCTGGCCTCGATTAATAAAATATGAGGGTTGCCCCCGATTTCTCCGGGGTCCCATCATCAGATCATGACATGCTGACAATGGGACCACCTTTGAAATATCTCCGTTCCAACAGCTCACTTGACATCATAACTAGTAGTCTGAATATGTGTACAGTAGTGACAGAATTATCCTTTAACTCCTAACCATTGAGGAGTTGACCTTCCATCATCAGCTCATCCACATAAAAATACGTAAATACTGGTGTAACTTTGAAAAACACACTAAAAACATTACATGTGCCTATAAAATTCGAGGGTTGCCCTCGATTTCTCTGAGATTCCATCATCAGATCACGACATGCTGACAATGGGACCCCTTTGGAATCATCTCCTGTCCAACAAAAAAAGAATCATCAAAATCAGTTCATATACGACGGAGATATCCGTGAACAAACATAAAAAAAAAAAAAAAAAAAAAGCAACATATATACGAATCGAATTGAGAACCTCCTCCTTTTTTAGAAGTCGGTTAAAAAGAAGAAGAAGATCGCGAGGTTTCGGGTTCGATTCCCGGGCCGAGAATAAGTGTTATTTTGGATTTTTCCCTTATGAAATTCTCACCATGACCAAAAGCTCACCCTCTATCACATGGGATCTAAACATAACAGGTGAAGTGTTGGTGTTATACACCTCTGCGCACGCTTGTGGGTAATGGAAGTAATGTTATGTTTATAGGGATCTCGCGGCGTGCCGCTATTCGTGGAGAAGTGCGTGGAGTTCATCGAGAGAGAAGGCTTGGCGTCCGAGGGGTTGTACCGAGTGCCCGGCAACCGCGCGCACGTCGATATGCTCTTTACTAAGTTTTATGAAGGTAAGAAACACGACAACTTTGTAGCCATAAGAAAATCAAGATCCCCGTCACCCGTCTGTAGAATCTTTGTGTCTTGGAAGTTTTTTAAAATGTCGAGTGATCCATTTTGAATGATTTATCTATTTATTTATTTAAACTTTATGTACTAAAATGTACAAAGGCGGACTTAATACTAAAAGTATTCACTACCAGTCAACCTTTGGGTGATGCAGAGATTTAGATAATAAGTTAATAGCTATATAAAAAAAAAACTTTTATACATATTATACTAATACTTTCATAATTATTGCTACGAAATGATCTTTAGTAAGATGGTATAGCTGCATCGTAGCTAGCATTAGCATTTAAACTGCTTATAAAGAGTTGGTTGTGGATATGATTAGATCCTGAAATTGCCACAATAGCCATCAGCCTAGCATGCAGACACGCCCGCTTAAATCTGCGATCTCTCATTGGTTGATTGAAATGGAGATATTTACTGTTCAACCGTTCCATAGACAAACAAGCTCATTTTTTTACGTTTTGAGCCCATCTGAGCAACATGTGATGGGTGACTTTAACATCAGTAGTATATAATCAGAAACAGATAACCAAGAAGGCTTTCTAGAGCGGACGTAAGTCTGTGCTATGCTGTGAATCGATTCATGCCTCAATTTGGGTTTTTCCCTGTCCTCCGATCGGAACTCCGATTGGTAGGACGAGCGGGAATATTTTTTCCCATGCCTCCTATTGAATGGATTTTGTTTTTATCACTTACTTTACTGAACCAAAAGTACAGTCAAGGCCATTATTTTTTGACCGATTATCCGCGTCGGTATTAACGATGTCGACTATACAGTCAATAAAATACAAAAATAAAACTTAATTTTTTACTCTTTCTAAATAATGACCTATGCTAATTTCACCAGTGCTAAGTTTTTTAAGGGCCGATTTACACATTCTTTGTATATTTGCGGAAGTGGCTTAACGGGGTTTGACGTACATGCCTGCTCACGCATTTTATGTAGAAAAATTTCTATTTCATTTTTTCCTACATCTTGTGTACATGAATGTGCTCTGTAGATTTTAAAATGGTACTTTTTTCCTGAAATACAAAATTGTTATTTAAGTACGTAATTACATACATAACATTATGATAAGGTTGTAAGAAACCTGATACTCACTTTGATCGTTATAGACCCGAAGCACTTTTTTTGTGTTTTAGTTTTAGCAAGTGCACATTGCCATAACTCCGCTCCGCTTTTATATGTCTTGTTCTTATAAAATTCATATCCATCGAATAAAAGAATCGTTCCTCCTTTTCTAGCAATAAATACAAGACCTTCCATGATTAACAGATACAATATTAAATTTTTTTGTTTAAATATTAACAACGTATTTGACACAATAACTGACAAGCCTTGTCATTGAAATGATTGATTTTGAAAATAGATCACACTTTAAGGAAACTAAAGAGAATTTAATGTGAGGATTTAATTCAGGAAGTATTTAATAGAATAATATTTATTATTAACAGATTTATAAATAGTATGCCGTTAATTATTTAGTTTATTGATTTGTACTAAAATAATTGAATGTAAGTGATTATAGTGAACAGACGAATAAATCAATAGATAATAATTTTACATAATTTATTTTGTACTAGACTGTACAATGTTTATAAGATGCTTAATCGGAGACATGGGAAAAAATATTCCCGCTCGTCCTACCAATCGGAGTTCCGATCGGAGGACAGGGAAAACCCTCAATTTACCGCAATTTTTTTTTCGTAATAAGGTTACGCAATGCTAACTGTGGTGGGGTGTGGATGAGTTTTCCTCAGTGCCTCGGAGAACACGTAATGCCATCGGTCCCGGTTACTATTTGAACATCTATGGCAGTCGTTACGGTTAATCAGAGACTAGAAAGTCTGACAACTAGTCTAACAAAGAGTATAGTATAACCTCGTACTGGGTTGTGGGGGTCTAATGGCAGACGCTCCACGTCAAATACAGATATTCAGCTAAATCCGTTAGGGGGAGTCCATAAATTACGTGAGGTGTTTTTTAAATTTTCTGCCCCTCCCTCCCCCCCTGGTGAGATGTCGTAAGATTTTATTCTACCCCCGCCCCCATCCCCCAATCTCACGTGAGATTTTTCAAAATGTGAGTTTCTTACGTAAACGCGTTGGCTTGTTTTTGTAAAAAGAAAAACAAATTTGCTTCGTGCTTTTATTTACGACTAGTTAAGACTAGTAATCAATATTGCTGAGTTTTTTTTGTTTCAATCAGAAAAAAAATTGCGTGATATTTGCCGAGACCCCTCTCTCCAACGTAAGATTAGATGAGATTTGACTCGACCCCCGCCCCCCCTTAAACACCTCACGTAATTTATGGACGCCCCCTTATCCGTTGAGAAAAGGCTCTAAAGATGATGATATTTTTTTTTTGTGCTTGGTTTCAGATCCCAAGATAGACCTAGACTCGTTAGATATCCCAGTGAATGCCGTCGCGACCGCGCTCAAGGACTTCTTCTCCAAGAAACTGCCGCCGCTGCTCGACGAGGCCAGCATGGCGCAGCTTGAGGATATTGCAAGTTAGTATTTAAACACATTACAACGATTATTAAGTCACGCTAATGAGAAACAGGTTATAATACTATGAGTGAAGATAATAGATACCAAATAAAGTCTGCATTAGAAAACCGCATATCTGACTGCACTAGAAAGACTGCCAACATGGAGAGATGGCGAAAAATCGTGCGGATAGCTGTGTCTACTACTGCCTCCGTTGTGGACGCCTCAACGTGACCACGACCGCTCTGCCAAGAGCTAAACGACAGAGAAGAAGAAGAAGATAATATCTTAATAAAAATAACCTATGAAAGACTGTTCGTTGTGACAGAATTTGGCGACCGTGATGATGTGCAATATACGATATGGCAAAAATTATGCCTATCTTAGGGTCGGACAAAAGTGATATTTGGGTTTTAGAAGTTATGAATTACTTAAGAGCGGCACGGAATTGAAATTGTGCCCGGTGGATGGCGATAAGCTCACCTTCTGTTACATCGCACCTAAACATAACAGGTGAAGTGTGGGTGTATACAGCTGTTCCACACCCTTTTAAGTACTATAGGAGTGTATAGGAATATAATAATACAGAGAAGCAGTGGTGGAATTTAGTGTATTTGTTCAGATAGAAAATCCAGATTGACGGTTGATTGTACATAACAACCATAAAATTAGGTAGCATAGCAACCAATCGACAGAGTGATGTAAGGGTCGTTACACACATATGAAACGTTCCGGCCTGACTGAGTATATAGCTACGCATATAATTATATATTAATTTCTTCTTCTCACCCCTATCAATAATCTTCGACTGCTAATTGACTAATTTTTAGTGCAAAATTTGAGGAATACTTAAATAATAGTAGGTATGTGTGTTCCAGCGATGCGCGGTTGTATGGCGGGCGGCGTGGAGCTGAAGGACCGCAGCTGGAGGCTGCTGGCGCTGCGCTCCCTGCTCAACACCGCGCTCACGCCGCTCGCTAGCGCTACGCTCGACTATCTGCTCGAGCACTTCGCCAGGTACGTAACGCTTATTTACCGAATTAAAGAACAGAAAACAAAAAAAGCTGTTGGAGATGAATCATGATACTAAAATTAGTCGAACCCCTCAGGCGTTGTCCTGGGTGAGCGACAAGTGCAACTCGACGCGTTGATACTCCATAAAAATGTCTCTGTATCCATAGCAATCGACGCATGCTATCGTGTGCTATGTATGGATCATGTTGCGTCGTTGTGGTTGCTCACATAGGACAACGGGTTACCTCCCCTCACGCCTCGTTGACGATAAAGCAGCTGGTCACGCGGATGAACAAATGAATAATACTTACAGATTAGTTGGTTCTTACATATAACTGAAGATAATTTAACCGCCGTTTAGTATATCACCATGTAAAACAGAGTTATTTGTTGCTAATAACTATCGTTTCCTTGTCTGCACGTGTGGTGTAGTGGTTTAAGCGGTCGCCTCGCCGCTCTCCACTGCACTGGTGTTGTGGGTTCGATCCCCACATGGGACAAATCTTTGTGTGATTCGCAAAGATTTGTTTTGAGACTGGGTGTGCTTGTGTGAGTAAATGTGTGTATTTGGCTTTGTCATTGGGACCATTGGATAGTGTAATTGCTTCTGGCGTTCTATCTAATGTAAAAAAAATATTATTTATCTTTATCTTTTTCCACTCAGGGTGGCAGATAACTCCAAACTGAACTCAATGGACAGCAAGAACCTGGCGATCTGCTGGTGGCCGACCCTCCTCCCCGTGCAATTCTCGGACATGGGGCGCTTCGAGATGACGCGTCCGTACCTCGAGGACATCGTGCAGACCATGATCGACCAGCACCCCTTCCTGTTCCGAGGGCAAGAAGCTTTTGTCATGGTGTGAGGACAGTGTGTGAGTACAGCCTCAATTTCAGATCTTTGATTATGTACAGTGGGCCAAGCAATAAGGTATGCAAGGCAAAAATTTCTGCGCCATAGTAAAAACTGACTGCAATAAATATGCATGTGTGAATTACATATTTAATAAGTGTAATATATACACTATTTTGATATATAACTCACTTATCCATAACTGGTGTAGTAAGTCTTTACTATGATAAATATTGAAGTTATTGCCCTGCATACCCAGCTCGTTGGCCCACTGTACACACACAAGAATGGTTAGAAGGACAACCACAATATAGAGAGCAACAAGTACAAAGGCACTGCTTATTTCTCAAAGAAATTTCATTTAGCAGACCCGCGAGAGAAGATCGTAATGACTATGAAAAAAGAAATAATACTATGTGTGCTAGAATTTAACAAAAGAATAGGTTATACACGCGTACATACTAATATATAACAATACATAACAATAAAGTATATGTATACATAAAATAATTATAATAATGATATTGAATCATGTCATACATGATTATTATTTATAAGTGGTCGTTACTAGCAACGACAAAACAGAAGTAAGCTCTTCACGCGGTATAATGTTTTCTTTTCTGTTATCCCCAGGATACCACAATGCAGGTTGCATTCGTGATGGACGACGTTTGAAGTCAGCCACATACGGCGACTTCACTCCGCGTCAAAAACATACGACATAGCGTAAGTTTGTACGCCCGCCCCGTGACGAAAGCATTGCCGTCACGCTATCGGCTCGCTATCGTACTCATGTAGGACAAAACGATCGGTCGGTAGAATGGATAACATTATTTTTACATGCGATTTTTCATATCAATACATATATCGCTTAGTGATCGCGAAGAATTGCTTGCATACAAAAATAATTTGTCATTCGATATTAATTTGAACACAATGGACTAGAACCAGTATTTTAGCTAGGTGTTATTCCAAATTATATCGCATTTGTAATAGATGTAAGGTGAATGCACAAAAATATTTAACAGAAGTTTTAATAAGTAACTGTTAAGATATTTAACATTTATATTTGTAATCAATTAATGGCAACACCATGTAATGAGCACATTCCGTTCAGAAACAAAATGAATTAATGTTAAAAAATATTGGATATTATTACGATTAAATAGCGATTAAACTTAATATTGGATTAATCTATTGAGTGTAAGTGTCGGTATAACGCTTCGAGGAGCTTGCTTTTTTTTTTAAAGCAGTGTATTTTTATTGTGATGGAAGAAGGTTTTATTTAAACGAATGTATTCCTAAACAACACCGTTTTCATTCATACCAAGTGTTAATCGAAATAACCAAAAAGGTTAGCTCGAAAAAGGCAGACTAATGAAATTGATTCCGAAAACCTGATTGTATTGGTTTGGTAGCTAAACATCTGAGGTCAAATTTTAAAGGCTATTTGTATCTCTAAAAATGGCTGCTAACATAACATAACATTCAGCTACGGTTCCTCTAACCAAGACCCTATACTTCTCAACTGTATCATTCAATGACATTGGATTGAAATCCTGCCAGTGCCCATAATTTTTGCAACTGTTTTTTAGTATAATTTGCTAAGCATAGCTAAATGCTATAAAAATAATCAGTAAGAAGCTGAAATAGCATAACATCACGCCTATATTACCCAAAAGGGTGTGATAGAGGTGTACAGCACCTACACTTTACCTGTTATGTTGTTGAAATGGTTGCTATAAAAAAGTAAATTACCAAAGTGGTATAAAGATGTGGAGTTTACCCACCGGAATTCTTTCATATCCACACTTATTGTAGAGAAGTCAAATATATCTCAGAATATCAACATACAATTTTGTAATTATTGTAAGGCAGATAAATTAGAACCGCGCAAAAATCGCTGTGTGAGAAAATTTTACCTAAAAAACATTGACATATTTGCCTCTTCAATGTCTTTTAATTTCGACGTATTTACATTTCTTAATATTATTCCTTTACAATCCTATCAGTCAATGACATGATAATGTATAAGACATCATTTACGATATATTTGATCATGAAATTGCGCTTATATTTGACTTTAAAATCTTGCCATACTGCACCATTATATACCCATAAAAATTAGATGGCATATACATCACAAAAAGTATTATTTAACCTTCCATTTGAATAAGGTAGCTTTTTACTGTTTTTTTCGGAGACTGCAAGTTCCTTTGCCAAATCCAAAACGCACGTATTTATAAAAGTATAATATATTACTTAAAATTACTTGTTTAGCGATTCGTTGGCTGGATATTTCTTACACCATAAGTAGAACATCAAAGTACTATAAGCAGTTATAATTCAATTTAGTTAGCAATGTTGTTCAGTAGTAACTGAAACTTTACGATGTTGATAGAACTTCTTCTTCGTCATGTCGATGGCTGAGTCAAATTTTATTGGTCCAATAAGTGGCCGCTGTTATGGTGCTCTCGTCGGCGATCATTAACGCCTCTTTTGTGGTGGTAGGGCATTTTGGACAGTCAGTAAGGTGGTCAAGGTTATGACTTGCCATCGTGGTGAAAGGATTAGCCAATTCGCTTTAAAGAACTCGCGTATTGTCCAGGGTGCGCTGGACGTAGGGAATTGTTGTACGTCACTCGGCGAGGCTCCTTTAATGCACCCGATAGAACTCTAACTCTAGTATTGTCAAGCAAGTTGTGTACTCACCCTGCTTCTTCATACCTCACCTATTGTAAGCTCATAAGATGTCAAAAATGAAACTGTCAAAACTGTCAAAAGGGATTTAAACGAGGTGGGACGTGGGGTATGGAGTAGTGGGACAGGTAAATTCGGCCAAAACGAAACAAATGAGTAGTATGGTACGGTTTATTTTGATGCTGACTTAACCATCAAAAGATAAGTTTATATTAGACAAAATATTCACTAATAGTGAGAGAATATGGTTCTTTCTGATGTATCTCTTTAACCATTAGTTAGCAAGTTAGTTTTTTTGTGAAGGTAAATGAAGCCGTATGCGTCAAACAGTATCTTTGGGAGTATTTAAAAAAAATACAGTATTCTTATAGTCCGAAAAACTGAATGGTTTATTGAAGTTTTTAAGTGTTTTAGCTTCAATGCTTTGGTGTAAGAAATAACCATCCACATTATGTATAGCGGATGGCCTATTTTATATAAGTGTTAGATAGACTGAGACTAGTACATATATGTATATCTCATTTAACTTATATTCTTTGTATAAATTTCTTTCAAACTTACATGTAACCTTATTTTATTGTAAAACGTATTCGTATTTAATCTCACAAATACTTAGGGTCCCGTATCTCAATGTCTAATAACGATTTTTATATTTTTTACTTAATTATTTAAAACGTTTGATTTTATTAGATCTCTGCTAGGCCCCTAATATACGGAATCTTTCGAGTATAACTCGTCTTAATGTAAATTGTATTATTTTTAATGACTGGGCCACAAGAATCACTTACATAACTTAATATTTGGCGTTGTGAGACTGTTTGTTTGGCATCTAAATAAAAACAATACTAAATTCTTCAAATATCACATTTTCTCTAATCAACTTCCTAATAAGATTGTGATTTCTGAATTCGACGCAACTAATTTACATGTTTTTAAATGTAGTATAAACGATATTGAACAAAAAACCTTGTTGACGCGCAGAACTAAGCTAAATCGTGTCGTTGCATGTCTTAGCGTACGTATTATTAGGTACCCGTACTGTGTCATAGCGTACTAACCCGTACTGTATTTTACTGTATCCGTATACAGTACGTTATGGATACAGTAAAATACAGAGCCTCTCAAGATGGCCTTGGTACCTTAACCAAGGCCATCTTAAAAGGCTCTGTGCCATTCTGAGCACTTTCATCAATGATTTGTATTGAAGTATCTTGTAACTGATTCTTGTTATCCACGTGTACTAAGTCAAAATAAGTTGTTAAAAGTTCTTCTATGCCATTAGATATAAGAATGGATGTGCGTCATTCTAGAATTTTTCTTTCCAAACTTAATTTTATTATGCTATTTCTAAATTATGTAATCGTACGCTATTTTCAATGTTTTGTATTAAAAGTGATTCGCTTAAGTACGTTGATGTATTAACTGTATTTTTTATAAATATTGTGAATGTCTTAGTTATTGTTTATACAAATTTCACATTTGAATGTTTAATTTAAAAAAAAAACTGACTGCTAACGTTGCAATATATTTATTCCTGTGACACAAATTGAGAATACTTAACTCAAAATTAAATATTTAAATGTGAAATATTGTATTTGAACGAGTCTTCTATCTTATTTAACGAATGTTTGTATAACAATACGTCTTCAATCTATTATAGACTCTGTTACGTATGTCGTAAGGTAGATTTTGCTCTATTACATTATTTTGCAAAAGCAATTTCGGATTTGTACTAAGCATCGCAAGTAAAGTATATGTAACTATTTAATAAGTATATTTAATATATTAGGTGTCTTCTTTAAGCATAGTTAAGATGTATGTAAGTTTTTAACGATATAATGTCATTATATCATTCGTCTCTTTCGCACATGCGCGACGCACGTTTGCTTGCGTGTGTGCGAGCGAGATAGTATCATGTCCATTAGGGGAATGATGTGAGGGAATTTTTTATATTTTACTATGAATCGAAAAAGACATAGAGCCTACCTGTGTTTTAAATATTATATTTCTAGAATTTTTCGCTTTTCCTATAGATCTCACTGATGATAAAACTTACGTTTTTATAATTTTTTTAATCATAAAATTTCCCCTAATGTTTTTTCGTAAAACAAAATGCAATTTCTATATTAAATATTCGATGTAAATATTGTACATTCATTCATTTTATTTTGCTTAATTTATTTATTGAGATATGTTTTATCAAAGAGTTTTAAAGCGATTATATTTGTTACTCCTTGCAATATTATGAGTGTTTTTTTAATTTGTATATTTTTTTTATTCTGTTTCGGAGCACATGTTTCAATGAATTTCGTAAACGTGCCATTTTATGTTAGAAGTGCGGTGGTTCCGATGATTCCTAAAAGTTTTTTGTATGTGAAATTTTGGTAGAAACGCTTTTGTTTGAAATTCTTTCCTGTAGGTTCTCGAATGTTCTACAGTAGTATATCAATGTACGCTTGGCTGTGCGCCGCGGCGTCGCCTGCGCTTTGTTTAGGTGTTGGATGTAAGATCGCTTGTGTGCGCTATTTATGAATTGAGATGAGAGCGAATGATGTATTTGCTCTTGTCATTTGTAGGTTTAAAGGGAGGTCTTGTTCGTGAGGTTATACTGTTAGCGGGTAGCGGAAAGCGAGAAATTTTCTATTTGTTTTTGATGCCTCCTCATATAGGAGAAGATTTAGATTAAATTACCCTAGAATCTAGTCTAGGGTATAAGCATTAAAGAATTACGAGCTTGGAACTCGGAAAGAAATCTTACAATGATCTCAAGAACAACGAAAAAATTAAAAAAACATTTTTTTTTCATTCTTCGTTTAGTTTAACTCGCAAAAATTATATCATATTTTCTGTCGAAATAACGCTGAATATTAAGCTGTTGTCCCAAAAGCCATAAGACACTGATCGGCGATCGAACAGTTGGTGTGCCCCGCTCCCGTTACCGCTTTCAGTGGCGCCTCACCCTATAATGTAGTGTGATCAATGTTGTGATATTACGAATCGTGATGGTGTGCGCAGGCGACGCCGGGTCCCACGGCATATAAATTTTGCTATGCGTCTCAATTACTGTAAAACACAACTCAAAGGAATGTGTCATATTTTATAATAAATAATCATCTATGTAATGAATATGTGTTTTATTTATTTTAGTTTATTTTATACCTGATTTTTCTACTCATTCACATTAGTGGCAGTTAGACTACCGCTGTCTTCTAGTCATTTGCGCCAAGTTGGGCGCTCCAACTATATACTTCTGATTAAATTCGTTGCGGGCTCCAAGACTATTTTAACTCTCCCTGGGGTTGCACGGTGCCTTTCAGTTGGTTACCGCTGTAGATCCTGGCGTCACAGGAGTCACAGTGGTGGGCGTGTGGGTGGGATTATATCCCGTAAAAAAGTTAGGCGCTTAAAATCTAATACATGTATCCCTGTATCTAATACATGTCCCACTGCTGGGCTCGGGCCTCTTTCTTCTTACGATGAGAAGGGTTAGGCCACAGTCCACCACGTTGGCCAAGTGCGGATTGGTGGACTTCACACGACCTTGAGCACTTTTTAGGCACTCTCAGGCATTCAGGTTTCCTCACGATGTTTTCCTTCACCGTTAGCGCGCGATATCACACATATCTTCGAAAAGACGAATCTTAACGATAGAAACGTCGAACTGAACATGAGAGTGAAAAATCTTTCATCGGATTAAATAAGTTTGTTTTTATGAAAGATAAGTAATTTAGTGACATACTTCAAAAAAATAATACTATTTAATAATTTGCAAATAATAATTAAAAGAAAAAAAACCGACTTCATTTACAATAATTTTAGACTTATATGGGTTTTCTCATGAGTGCTATTGTCAGAACTGGACGAAATTGGAACATGGAAAGCACTCCAAATAAAAAGGAATAATTAAAATCGCTTTGCCTAGTCAAAATAATGAGATAAAAAACATAAAAAAAGAAAAAAATACCGACGAATTGAGAACATTCTCCTTTTTTGAAGTCGGTTAAAATTACTAGTTCGTTAACTCCCTCCAGCTGAGCATAATTCGCTTGTGTTAGTAGGAGGTGCACCTCTCGATCGTAAGAACGATAAATAATTAAATAATTTGGATTTTTTACATTAGATAGAACGCCAGAAGCAATTACACTATCCAATGGTCCCAATGACAAGGCCAAATACACACATTCACTCACACAAGCACACCCAGTTTCAGAACAGATCTTTGCGAATCACACAAAGATTTGTACCATGTGGGGATCGAACCCACAACACCAGTGCAGTGGAGAGCGGCGAGGCGACCGCTTAAACCACTACGCCACACGTACAGACAAACGTCGAAAACGATGTCTGATCTATTTCGTCACGGCCGCTTCAGTTAAGCTTCAGTTTCCTAGGAAAGCGTTGTGGAAAAATGCGGCCGTAATATTATTACCGTGACACGATTAATATATGTAATACGTTAGGTCGATCACCGCTTTCTAGGAAACCACTACATTTGTTTTACATAGGCAACGTTCTAGTGACGTCATTGTACCGTTATCTTTACGACTCCATTATTCCACACTGCTATGCTAGGAAACCGAAGCTTTACAAATTACAATACTTACCGTTAGCCAAACTCTTGGTCACTCAAACCTACATTTCACTTTAATAAAAATAAAACTAACAAGCCGGTGTAAATGTTTATTCACCATTCAACAGACATTTGAACCTTTGCATACAACAGCAACTGCGCAACATTAAATAATCACAGATTACTTATATTATTTACATAATTTACATACATGTGCCATGTGCCGAAATACTTACCTGTATTCCTACCTCTAAGGCTGCGTTTTCATTACTGTGGGGATGAGCGGCCTTTCAATTAATATTTATGAACACGCAGCTCCGCTTCGCCCTACCACAGTATAAGGATATACCAGTATTCTGACTGTTTCCCTATCCTTGAAATAACAAAAGATAATCACGCGATTCACGAAGGTGCTGCCCGCTTTTAGTAATTTAATTGTATGTACGTAATTTGAGCCTGTTTGTTATGCTTTTTTCGAATTCGTTCGTCACAGTGACGCTTAGCCGTCTTGTTCGTATCCTTATTGCGTTCTTATTCCGTAGGCACGTGACGCTTTCCGACTGTTTCTAAGATAAATTACTTGGTTATATCTTTACTCTGGCCCTACTCAGCTCCACTACACTCCGCCATGGAAACGCAGATGCGTGTCATGAACAGGAAAGATGAGGCGCAGACGCGGCTCTGGCGCGCTACGGAGGACACGCTGTTTTCATCAAGACTCAATTACATACAAAAGTGCGTACAAAGCACCGCGTCCGTGCCTCGCCTTCTGTTAGCGACCTCCCCTGTACAACATGCTATGAATCAATGTTTACAGATTCAGACCCAATACAATTCACCGTACAACTGAAATATACGTAAACGTTTACTGTGAATATGGAAGTTCAATTTTTACAGCAAACTTTTAAGAGGATAGAAAAGGAATCCATAAAGGTGAGTGGCTCTATCTTTGAGCAAAGTTTAGTCCGACTACGCTCTATCTTACTTTTGCAATCAGATCATTTTGCCGACTACTTACACGCTCAATCTTACGCCAATTGATCTTTTATACATTTGAAGTTTGCACAAACCATACAAACTGTTTGTACATGTAAAATGAAACGTGCCAGACTACACAGAGAGAACCTGATTGCACAGAACTTAAGATAGAGCGTATAGCCATAGCTTGGTACTTATAAATTTAAAATCTTAGCACGAATTTACGTGTCGGATCAACTGAACAATTCATAATATACTTGTATGTACTGCCAACTGGTTGTTCTGGTATAGTTTTAGCTACCCGTATATAAGTATGACGTCACCCCTTTTCTCTTGAATGAGAGCTATCGTTTTTTATCTCATCAGATGGCGCCAATGTAGGCTAAGGTCTGTCAAACTTTTTTGACATTGACATTGATTTATCCCAACCATTGAGTTGATACGTTTTTATAGAGGCACAGTTCTTTAGAGCATTTTGAAGACTAAGTTAATAGTTTTATTTGCCATTTTGGAGACCTCACGCTACACAAGCCCCCTAGCAACGAATTCATACGCGCGCGATAGCCCGAATTGAATGGGCTGTTACTATATGATTATACTTTTACTCTTTGGAATCTAAAATAGCCATAATGGCTTGTAATCCACTTGAAATCTCTATTTATACAAACACCTATTCCAGTAGAATAAGTAGGTATAATGTGGAGATTATATGCGAGTGTATCCAAATATCATATTTTACTGCGATTCCAACAGAGGGAGCTGCTTTACTAAACTGATTTTATTGAGGCTACACCACTGAATTTAGACGCGTTCAAGAAGGACAGTTACTATGGACGCTCTGAAGATTAACTTTTGCGACCCGAATTGGCTGTCACACGGCAGAAAACCAACGTTTTCCAAGGGCAGTGCATTACGTATATACGAAAGCAAGAGGGACGAACGTTCCCCTAGTGTACATCAGCGCCGTCAACTACGAACAAATTGTTGTTAGAGCCCACATTAGCACACAAAATCCTAAAGGTCTGTCCTTTTTGTACTTATCTGAATTCAGTGGCTATGCTGCCCGTTCCTAGATAAATAAAGCGGTTCTTTAGGTTTAACAACCACATCCTTCACTTCGCATCCTCTGGTGGCAACGCACGCAGCTTATTTATAACAAATTTTAGCACTGTGATATGTTTTTGATTTCGCTATAGATAAAATTTGTTTAACTTTTAACACTATCGCTTTTAGCTACTCAATATTGTACATACTTCTTAACCATGTGCCTGAGACTTCTAAGATAAGTACATTTTGTGTAGACTGGCAGCTTTCATTAGTTCCAAAAGTTCCAGGGTCGGGCTGGCCATATATTGAGGGTAGCGATTACCAGCCGAGCCCCACTTGGGCCTGGCAGCCGGGGAAAAAAAAACCCGGAGTCACTGAAGTTTAAACCCAGTCCAACTCTGGAAAGTTCCGATAACTATCTAAAAGATTAAACTCCTTCAAACTTTATCTCATACGCATCCGGCTCCCCAGCATCCACACCAGGGTATTGAAGCATCATTAGTAGGCTCTGACAGTTTCCTGGACTTGTGGGTGCAGGCTGACGTCAGGGAATTCACTGATGAACACACGCTGTTCGTCCTCTCGTGCTCCGAGTGGGAAGTGGTCATCTCCTGAAAAATATAGGGATATACAGTAAGAGAAGTGATATTATAGATTAAGTGGTGGTAGAGTCATAAGTATGAAATGGATATAGTTGGAATGTATGTAAGGGTATATCAATTTGCAATTAATGTAGCAGTGACAGAGAAATGCATAAAAGTTCAGCAAGCGTGGAATGAATAAAAAGTTTTAACTATGAGCCAAAATTCTAATTCTTGAAAGAAATAAAAAGCCCAGATGTCGTATAAACAATGAAATGAATACCTAGGTTCTCTATCGAAGTCAAAACCAATTTATTTTCTTCTTCAACAATCGCATTCCTTAACCTACTTGTTCTTTACCTGATAGCTGTCCCGCTTGTACCGCGGGCCTGAGCTCGAAGACGACAAGGTATTCCTCGGTCTGTGCCGAGTGCATTGCTTGGGTTTACCCAGATCCTGCACCTCACCCTCTATCAGCCTCTCATTGTCACTCTCCACCTGAACAGTCAACCCATTCTTTGCTGCTCCATTCTTCATTTCTTTTTTCTTGTCTCTTCTTTTTCTTTCCCTCTTCTTAAAAGTTAAAGAGAATCTTTTTCGCTTCTTAGCTTTCGGAGAATCAGGCCTTTGAGGGGCTGTTGACTTTTCTCTATCAGAACGACTCGTATCATCGTCAGGTGGCGGCACTTGAGACTCTGAGTCAGTTTTCAACGTCAATTCAGTTCGAGTAGAGGAATCTGGTTCACCAGATTTGTACGCCACTTCCTTCTCTAGATTGGCGAGTTCCATTCTCCGTAATCTCTTAGGAAGTTTATTAACAGTGGCGTAAATTGGTTCCTCATTTTCTCCGACGGGAGCTGAACGAGATCTTGAGAAAAAGTCAAACCTTTTTGGTTTAACAGGCATTCTTCTTTCAACAAAGACTACAGTGCTGGCGACTTCAGTGGTCGTCGTTTGAGATTCATCACCGGTTTTAGGACTCGGGCTGCTTGGAATGGGTGTACCTCGAGGATAATCGTAGGTAAGTTCTATGTTCTTTTCTGTGACATACTTTTTTGGTGGTTCTTGTTCTTCAACTTGTGGCATGCAAGCGATAGGTTCCTTTTTTTGGCAGCAGCATTGTTTCTGAGTGATCCGTCGTGTGTTACACATGAACACTGAGTTCTGTTGGATGTAAGTAGTTTGTATTGTCGGTGTCGACTGGACTTCTCCTAGGAGATCCTCGACGTTTCCTCCGGTGTGGAATCGAGGTGGTTGGTAGGGTGCGATGACGAACCCGGGTGGCGGAGGTCCTGCGACGTGGTAGGGGGGAGAGGTTACGGATTGGAAGAACCTTGGTACCTCGGGCGGCGCGTCGTGCACCAGCACATCAACCACTCGCTCGGTGCCATTGTCTGCTATATTTGGCTGCACATTGTTCGCGTTTTGCGTCATTCGTGCCGGTTTCTGACTGTTCGCGATCTTTCGCGTCGACTCCTGTTGACATTCATCGCACGTGCATGGCGTTTCGGCGCTACTCTGCAAAATAAAATAACTATTTTGAGCGTCTGTGTCATTATTGTTGAGAGAACTCAAATAGCGTATCCCTAATTCTGGTATCACTGCATTCTGATGTTTAGCATTTCGCCAAGAACATAATAATTATAACTAAAAATACTGAGTTAACTTCCTTACATTGACGTCATCGTGTAAATGTTTGTCAGGTTTTACCTAAATATCTTAATACCAAATCGGTCGTGGGAGTAATAAAAATTAACGGTATCTCTTAAGGTAGTGTCGTATCCTTACGTCTAATGACTTTTTGACCAAAAATGGTGATAAGACGTATCCAGGACACAAATGTCGGATGTCGTTAACTAAACTAACGTTATGTCGTTAACTATAAGGATAGTAAACAATAGTTTTATGTTTTATAGTCCAACTTTGTGAGTTATTCCATAATCTGTTTTATTAATTACCTACTAATGAATCGCCAGGGTCCAGGACAAGGAACTATCATCATAATCAATGCCGGCTTTAGGTGGGACGGGGATCTTGATTACGTAAGGTTTTTCGAAACCTAAATGTTGAAAGGGCGCACCTTTACAAAAAAGGCCCAAGAAGATCATAATGCTGACAGTCCATCTGAGCACTAGTAGAAACCATAGCCAATTAACAGTTTTCAAAGTCTGTACATACGTTGTTCCTTTTTTGGCCACACTTATAGCTCTGAAAGCCTCAGTCTTCAGCATTCATGGAATACTTATTGACAAGTTTGTAATATCCTTGAATTCCTTCACTGTGAATGTTACTTCAAAATAGATTTACGATTTTGACGGGTGACGTTGATTCATCAAACATTTAATTTCGTGAGCTGACAGATGGCAACCTTGGTGACTTCCATGAGTTTCATGGACCGAGATACAAATATAATGAGTAGTATATACTTCTGACTGAAACGCTTTGAGAGGCAAGGTTATTGATACCATTATATAATGGTTATGTGTGTTTACGATTGGTGTTGTTAGAATTCTTGTGAGCAAGATAATTCAGGCTACGGCAATAGCAATAGCTAAGGGTGGGTCCATTGTATGCAAGCCGTTTTTGAGGATTTTTTGACTCCTTTTTTCTTTCTGAGGGGCAAGCATACGGGCGCGAGATAGCTTTTTTGACCCCCCTTCTTTTTTCTGGAGGAGTAACCTTTTAGTCATATTTCTATATGGCGAAACGTGACAAAATCGCTACAAAATCTTTCTGGCGCTCGTTTGCTCAGCTGAAGTGATGTCGTGCGTGAGATTATTTTAACCCCTTCCATTAAATTACGTTGGATTCGTTTAATAAAATACAATTTGAATTATTACTAAAAATTAAGAGTCGTAAAAGACAAGACAAGTATTTCAGATTGTTTTAATTCGTAATTTAAAATTGCATTTTGATGTATAGATTTTTCTTAAAAAAAAACTTGATCTTTGCCGAACCCACATGAGGTTAGTGACATAGGTAAGTTTTTTTACAATCGTGTTCAGAGTGCAACAACGTTTGTTTTAGTCTATTTTCGACTATTAACTAATATATTATGCTAATGGAAATCATGAGTAAAAACATAAATTACAACTTGCATTTGTGTAGTCTGCTCTACTGATTGCCAAAATAAATATTGCCTGGTGAGGTTATCGACGCGAAACTACACACGTTCTGATATTTCGACTATGTATCGTAAAATTTGATTGCTTTAAAATGGTTTTCGAGGACAGGAAAAGTTTACATGTTGGTCAAACGAAGCAAACAACAAACTTGAGAACAAAAATACACGTGTTTTGGTTCAAAGTAAAGGCGAACTCTATCTGATTGGAAAGAGGTATAGTCAGCAGTCTGAGCAGAGCTAGAAGCCAAAAAGCCAAAATTTTACCAAGCTTCTAAAGTTGCGATTTTCTTTAACCCGTATTTAGATCTTTTTCTCATTGGAGGTTGGCAATATTGTTGTCAATATTATCCACCATCTACCTCGATGGTATAGTGGTTAGCGTATGCGCCTCTCATCGTGAAATCTCTGGTTCGATTCCTGAAATTCACAATAGCAGCACGGAGTTGGATTTGTGCCCGGTGGATGGCGATAGGCCACCTCCTATCCCATGGGATCTAAACATACCACATGAATTGTTGTACACTTTCAACACACCCTGCCTGGTAATAGGCGTAATGTATGTATTATCCATATTAACTAGAAAAAGCACCACAAAATCCATAGGTGGCCATTCAATGTTTGAATGAATGAATTCGGCACTCAACCGCCGGCAAAAACTACATTAAATTCTATGCAAAACAGTCCCCGGATATAAGGACACAATATTTGTTTCCGTAAGCACATGGCATTACTGTTTAGTGTTGGAACGATACTTGAATATATTATGTATTATGATCTTTGCGCTTCGCATATGAATGAATAGATAGCTAAAATGCGATTGAACTGCTAGATATAATTCACTTCATCTAGGTTATTTGAGTGCTTTTATCAATCGGGTTTCTTCTGTTATACAAGTCAAATTTCACAAGTGCCTCTCGATATTACTGGGCTGTATAGGTACCATTGATCTTTAGGTGGGGTCAGTGTAATATACGAATCAGTCTGTAGGTAAAACTAACGTCATTCATCATTCATCGAGTTTTTCTCAATCACATTGGAGTCGACTTTGACGATCTTTGCAAGTGTAAGAACAAAATTTTTAGGTAGACCGCTTTATGGCCAATTTTACCGACCCTATTTAGACTCTCTGGCCTATGCGAACATTGAATGAGAGATTCAGAGTGTATGTAGGAACCGTTTTTCTTGTCTATGTATTCATTTCATTGTTTTACGTACAGCTGAGATCAGCAGAGAGCCATTTAGCTCATCATCTAGCTCCCTATAACGACTGTCATGGACCTTCAAATGACAACCAGGAGCCTGACGGCTTAACGTGTTCTCCGAGACACGGAAGAAAATTATATATGTTTTGAATTTTGCTTCGTGCTATACGATCGATGACTCTGCCTTTGTTACGAGGTTCTTTCAGTTTGTAAACAAACAACTGTTAAAAAATAAATCTTACTAAAATCTTTCATCCCACCATGTAGACTATTCTATGGCATATTTTAGAAGTTTTATGAGACGTAACTACTCCCGCGCTTCACCACTAATGTGAATTCCTTGTGGTTATTATCAACATAGCCCTTATCTCAGAAAAACACTGCACGTTAAGCAAGACCCAGGTAAAGCAAAATTTTGTTTTAAACTAGCAAAGTAGTTACGCCTAGAAAAGGACATTACCTCGTTAGCGGTTTTGCTCTAGCGGTTAGCGAATACGATTCCTAATCGTTATCTTTCAGGTTAGATTCTTTGCATGGTCCAAATTGTTATTTAGTGTAGTTGTTGTTTAGTGCATAAATTCACTAAGGACCTTTATATTATCTTGTGTGTGTGTAAGTATAAGTCCTTGCTAACCCTTCTCGGAATATAGATAGCCGTAATATTACGCTATGGTAATAAGAGATGTTGGAGAAGAAATAAACTGGGACAAAATACAAACTAGATAGAGTTCACTAGCTGTCTGGAAAGTCTAAATTAATCTATCATACCTGTAGAACTCCAGGCAATCCAAACAAAAGTATATAAATATTCGCAAGCGAAAAACACGATATAAAACCTTCACTGATTTAGTTTTCACTGAAAATCACGTTAATTAGGTAAATAAGTGAAGCTACCTTCATCACTATGTCACGAACAAATGGCAAACCGGCGTCGCCAACGACGGCCCAAACTCTACTGGATTTATTTATAATACATTACGCGTACAATATTTTCTTACACATGAATTTCTTGGCCGCCCTTGACTCATTTTCTATCTAAATAAAACAAAGGGCTGTCTAGTCTAGTCAAAATAAAAATCACGGAAGAGATTTTTTTATTGTAGAAATGTGCTTGCTGCCTGTCTGCGGTAATGCTACTGTATTTCAGGGTCACTTTTCAGATATATTGATAATATAGTATAGTATAATATAAAGGTATTATAGGTATCCGTTATTCCAGAAGTCACTGTCTGGAATATAATTATCTATATTATCGACAACAAAATATATTTAGAATTAGAATTTTACACGGATTTCTTCACGCGATGCCAAATTGACAAGTTGGTATTAGGTACAACCCAAAACCAGCTTTCCAGTTAGCAGTCTAAAGCTTACAAACATGAAAATGGTTCAGGATAATCGTCATAACATCCATGAAAGCTATCGTTGCTGTTTGACGTGTACGTCAGTTCCGCGAGCAATAACCGATGGACCGAAATAGATGAATTTGATGACTAGTGCTTTGCTTGTCAGCTGTGCTACGGCTAGCTACGGTATCGGCGACAGACTTGTTTCATATATGTTTTTACGCGGTACGTTAATAAAAAGTAGCCTATGTGTTATTAATACTGAGTATAATCCAAAAACATCCACACACACACACACAAAAATGCTCACAAACTTTGGTATTAATAATTTTAAAAAGAATAGTAAGTATGACAAGGGGTCGATCAAGAATTACGTCAGACGAATTTTTATTATTATGAATTGTCACGGATTTATGATTTTCCGGTCACTTGACACACTTCGTTTACCCTATCTCTCGTCACATGTGAGAATTTATAGATGGTTGCTGCCAAGCATTTCAGGTTCTAGGCTCAAATCTTATTACCAAAGATCCCTACGGAAAATTGCAAGCACTACTATTTAGCTATGGTGTTCAAAGGCGTCGAACCAAAGATAGGTGCATGTATAAATATACATAATATTAAGCCTTGTTATTAGCCGCAACGGTGTCGCAGAGGTGTATAGCATCCACAATGCACCAGTTATATTTAAATCTGAAGTGATAGAGAATGAGCCTATCGACATCTAAAAACATTTCTCTGTCTTAATCCAAAAAAGTAATAATTCCTTACCTTTTCCTGCTCTCCTTCCTCAGGTACCACGCTGAGATCGTGGAAAGCGACGCGCGCCGACCCATCCACGCTCACGCAGTCCGGGCAAGCGCTGCACACTGACACGCTGTCCTGCCAACCGATAATGTGCTTTACTTACCAAATACTGAACAATACTGTGACTACTTCTTACTGTCTATTTTTATAGCATTTAGCTTTACTTATTTAATTTAATTAATATGCAGAGTATACTAAAAAACACGTTGTGTGAAACACGTGTTGAAAACAAATAAAATTGGACCGGCAGGATTCGAACCCGCGACCTCAGTCAGGGGCCTGGCAAGAAGATACCGTTGCTAGGCGGTTAAAGCGGCTGCCCTGTGCAGAGGTTGCGGGTTCGAATCCTGCCGGTCCCATCATTTTTCAATGGTTTCTTAGAGTACAACTGTGGCCGAAACTTTCAAAATCAATATTAAAATTTCTTCGTCATTAATAAAGATTGATCATCAATGAAGAAGAAAGATTCTATTGTAGCTTAAGATTTCAGTGAACGTACGTCCGAGTGTTCTGGCGAGGATCTGCGCTCGCGCAGCATGCTGTCCAGCCGATCATACTCGTACCGAAGAGCCGATATCTCGCGCTTTAACTGATCGTTCTCGCGCTTCAGTTTTTTTACTTCCGATTGACCTATATGAAGTTTTAAAAAATATAATTAAATAGTGTTTCTTTGTTGTTATTGGCTCTGTTTCAAAAGAAAGAGATAGAAATAGAAAGAAATAGAAATCATTTATTAGCCATAAACATATTAAATGTTTTCTTTAACAATGTTAAATTGTTAAAGAAATAAATGAAATGAAATAAAAACTGTTAGGATTTTGGCTTTTGTCTTCACAAGTACATCGAGATTTGAAGCTATCATACTATGCTATTTATGGTATATATCTAATATAGTGTGTATATTTTTCTTGTTCAAATACACATACATTATTGTGCAAATTTAAAAGAAATAATTATTTATATAAAACACACAAATTATATTGCACTTTACTCACGAAATAATATATATGAGTATACTTTAATGGCGATAGCCATATAAAAGTTTTAATTTTCACTAGGCGTTTAAATTACCTCTTTCAACTTCGGCATTGATGTTGATTGTGCGCAGACGCAGCTCTTCGTTCTCGAATAGCATGCCCCGGGACGACTTCCGGTCCAACCTGAGGAAAGCACCATCGAAGCATCTCAAAAATAAAATTAAAATAGAATATATTTGTGTGACAAAATGATCGAAAGTGGAGTCAAATTAGAAATTGCAATTATTTACAAATTACTTATTTAAATTTTTACTTAAAATTCAAAAAATATGTACATAATTATAATAACATAAAATATTAAAACTGATAAAGAATACTGAAGCAATAATATACTCTGTACAAAGTTATTAATTTAAAAATATAAGAATGGTTTTAGTACCTAGCCTAAAATATCCTCGGTTTTTTTTCTACTTTTAATATATATTAGTTAGGAGGGTTCAAAATTTGTTTTTTTCGTTTGACAGCAACTTGGAAATAGTGAAAAATCCTACTAAAGTGAAGTCATTTTTATAGGTAACATTCGACAGTTCATTTATGCAAAGAAAAATATATTATACCTTACGCTAAAGGAATAAAACTCAAGAAAACAACATCAGATTTTTAATACAATTATTTATTTAGAAAATTAGACTCTCTTGATGTACATAAGTAGCACTTTGCTTTGCATAAATGAACTGTCAAATGTTACCTATTAAAATAACTCCACTTTAGTTTTGTAATGAAATGAATGGAATTCGATATGAAAATAAAACGATTTGTAAAACGATAATTATAATTTATGATATTTTGTAGCTATTTTGCTCATTAAATGATTTCCTTATACATATAACAGAAAATAATTATTTGTTGTTATCCGAAGCGCATTATTATTTAGTTTAATAGTGCGTCCAGCCTCAAAAGAGTGTTTTAAACAGTGCTTATACGCCATTTACAGTGCACATACATAGACACGTCAAAACCTTAGCTTTTACCTATCATCATCATCATCTTGTAAATCTTTTGTTTTGCCCAGGGACCGCTTGAGTCGCCACCAGACGCGTTCCTCAGCTACTTTCAACCAGAATGAACCCGCTACCCGGTGGAATTCCCATCGACCCGAGTACGCAGAGCACAGCTTTTGTCTAAGTACGTATGTACATTAAAATGAATGTTGATTGATTTTATCCAAGACAGTCTTACAATTTGACTTCGCTTCATTGCGGGAGGGCAACAGAAAATATTCTGACGTAATTTAAGAACACCCCCTTACCAAATTTTGCCGAAATAATGCCTGCACATTGTGCTTTTGGCATTATCTTTGGTTGTTTGCTATAATGTGCACTATAAACGGGGCATAGAATAGAAGCCATGATATGGAGACAAGTGATCTATATAAAAGCGAGGTGGCAGTGATGGTGTTGATAAAACTTTTAATTGGGAGAAGTCACTGGCATCATAAAAACTTGGTTGATTTAAATATTGAGCCAATTATGACTTCTGGAGCTCTGAAGTATGGATGATGATGTATAGGCATGTGTAATAAGGGCGTATCTATGAAAACCGGAAAGGCAACTTTTGAAAATCTCTCTCCTATTTTTTTATAATTAAATCCGAGCTGCACGCTATAGAACCTACAGTCAGGATTAGCCTTAACCATCCAAGTGCCCTAGACGAGGATTTTATTTGGCACTCCTTTGCTTGATTATTTGGCCTTCATGCTCTAATTAACTCTAGGCTCAAACTAAGCCGGTGCATGCGCATTTCTGATAATAATATGGCGTGTACACCCCTCTCTTCCTCTAAAGCCAGCGCTGCGTATAGTGCAATTTTTACCACCAGCGCCTACATTTTTAATATAGTGTCGTCTAGAATCACATCAACGTAACTTAATTGCTATATGAATGAAGTAGGCAACACCTATTTAGATAGAATAGATGTTGGTTTTCTCTTTTTGATTTTTGTAGGTTGCCAGAAAACCACCTACATTTCTTTTTCGTCTCAGTATAACTGTTCCATTTACTTCATTCTACAGTCCTAATCTTGTTAACTTATATGATGTTGTTAGCTGGATTACTGATTACAAATTATCCTTCAGCTTGCCCGATATTATAACTTGTCTAGTGCTTTAAGGTTGCCTTCTACCATACATCCTAGATACGCCCTTGTTCACCACTTACTTCCGGTTGGGTTTGATGTTGACATCCTTGCGGCGCGTGCGCAGCATGCTCGTCATGCCCGACATCTTGCTGCTGGACAGCCATAGGCTGACTAACACCTGGAAAGAAACAGATCAATGAAAAAATCATCACTATGGCAATGGCTAGGAAAAAATAAAATCTAACGGGAATTAACGCGATCATGCAATTATTTACCTTTGAAATTGAAATTCGGCAACATACAAATTTTAATCGGGAAGAAGGGTATAAATTGTCTACCGCTTGGAATCCAGTGATTATAAAAGCAAAACCTCGCTTTGATTCGCAGTTGGTGAAATCCGCGAATCCAGACACGGTCAGTGTAGTGTGTATTGGCCTTTATAATGAAAAAAGTCAACAAGTGAGGGTAGACAGAAAATCATCGCCCTCACGAACGGAGACGGCGACGGCGGCGCGCCGCTAGAACCAGTTTGCTTGCGAACATGGCCAGTGTAACCTGTTAGCCGAAACGTCAATCCTAAAAAATTGCATGATCGCGTTAATTCCCATTAGATTTTATTTAATCATGCAACGCGTAAGTTTAAAAGTTAATAATGGCTAGGAAACTTTTAAAATGTTGGGATTTCACTATGACGTCATTTTAGCATATAACTACATAGATTTGTGATAACCGAAAGAGGGAAAATTATCCGGTAAATTGTATAGAACATATTATACTTTTTAAGGTTCCGTAGTACCTACAAGAAACCCTCATAGTTTAGTCATGTCCGTCTGTCTGTCCGAGGTCTAGCGTCGAGAATGTTGTCCTAGAAAGCTGAAATTTTGCATAGATTATGTTGATTATACCATGAAGTGGTAAAAAAAATCGAACGATGAACTCGTGGGCAACAGTAATTATTTATTATTATTTTATATATTTTTATTTTGGTCAAATGCGTGTCTATTCACCTTAAAAAAACAGTTAGTGACTGTTGTTGCAACAATAACAATTAGCTAATATTAACAAGAAAACGGGATACACGCTGACCCATATAACTTGTACTTAATAATTATGACGCAATGTTTTGAAATACACCGCTCTTGTTTACTAGGTGAAGCCGTTTAGTGCGAAGCCTATGCGACCTTGTGCTCTGATAAGTGACGTCATAATACTATACTTATAGTAAAGTTGAATAATTAAATAATAATAGAGGATTTTGCTATATTTAAGTGGTGATTGCGATTGTTTGCGTCATGAGCACGCCTCCAACGAGGATAAATTATAAAACTCATGATTTTCCTGCTAATAAAATTGGAGTACACTATGACCTGTATGACACACACATAATTTCAAGGTATTCAATATAATACGACAAAAAAACCTTTTGTCATCAATTGGGCACCCAAAATTATTGATCGCATAATGAACATCATAGAAGGCGACGTTATTTTTGAAGTGCCAGTTATTTCAGTGCCTGATTTCACCATCAAACCGGCACACAGTAGTTCAGGCACTACTATTTTGCAGCAGGTCATATGAGATGATGGAGATTTACAAGAGCTTTACCACCATTACAATTGCAATAATCCTCAAAAGCAGGTTGTTGATGGGACATCTGAGGACTACGGTAACGGTGTAAGGCAGTGCCGGATTAAGCCAGCGCGGGGCCTGTAGCAAAATCTGTCAGGGGGCCCTGTTCAATAATTTTTATATATTATGGGGCCTTTGGACTGCTTAAGGTTTTACAGTTTATGGTATTAAATAAAACATAACTATTAACAATTAATTATAAAACAACTTTTTTGATTTAATGTGGGCAAATTTAGATATAACGTTTTCCATATCTAGTTATTTAAGCAAATCATGCTCTACAAGCTGGCTCATTTATATCGGTCAGTATGGGCAAGTCTGTATTTACAAAACATACACAATTTTTTTCTTAAAAGCAAGATATTTTACGCTACTATTTAAATTTAATTATTTTTACGGTCGGACAGACGTTGGAGCGCGGGGCTCTCCAATTCGCGGGGCCCGTAGCATTTGCTACTCTGTAAGGTATATGGCAGAGGTGTACAACACCAACGATTCACCTGTTATATTAAGGGCTCATTCTCCCATGGTATAATAGGTGAATTATCGGGTGGTATTGCCATCCACTGGGCACAATACCATCCGTGCTGCTATTGAGAATTTCCTGACGAAAATATCCTTAAGTGTTCTGAGAAAATCGCTTTTTTTTTTGAAAAGATCTAGATAATAGGTAATTCCCTGTATATGAGTGCTGCATCACGTAAATATCACGTGATGCGTGAATAAGGCATGCGCCAATGTTCAATCGGCTTATTATCGACAATCGTTGATAGGACGAGGCGACGGAAAGGCGTGTTATTTGTATAGCACGCAATTTATATTATGCTACACTGGATGCAAAAAAAGACTTTTGTTTTACTAACGACTTCAGCACTAGGATTAACTCCTGTGTCGCGAGGGTGTTCACAAACATACATTTCACACACACATGCAGAGCACACCCAGAGTCAGAATAAATCTTTGCGGATTGTAGGTACAGTGTATATTATGTAGTAACTACCACTTTAAATTTTTATACATATATTATAATTATGGATAAGTGAGTGCTCAATATTCGCCAACAAACTGTTATGCAGTTTGGCGAAATAATTGTTATGTTTATATGTGTAAAAGTTATATGAATAAATGATTAATAATAATAATATGTAAACATAAACATAGATTAAAATGTAAACAACTAGCGGCAGCTGCGCCCGTCACTTAAGTCAGTCGTTAATACATTCAGTTTGCGTGAACACGTATCTGATAATTACCTATATATCCCAATATCCTTTCTTCACAAAATATCCAAAGAATACCTAAATTGGTGACCCCGACCATAAAAGATTTGTCCCGTGTGGGGATCGAACTCTCAACACTAGCGCAGTTGAAAGCGGTGATGCGACCACTTTAACCTTTACGCTAACCGTTTTAAGATTATAGCGAATTATGTATTAATTATTATTAGAATTTATACGTCTTATATCTTACTTCGATGTTTACTTTTTCGCGTAGATAACTAATTAAAAGAAGTTGGAAACATTTTGCCAGGATATTTAAATCTGTTATTATGTAATACTGTAATATAAAAAAGTAACGAGTAAAATTCAAATATTATTCTTCTAAATGCACATTTACCTATACTAAAATTTGTCTGTTTGATCTGGGTAATCTCCGTAACAGCTAGACCAATTTTAACAAAACATCTTCTGCCAGTGAAAGTCTCGTTTAACCAGCTTTATGTTATTTGGGGGTAAATTGGGATTTTATTAAAACCAAACAATAAGGGAGCCACAATAAAAAAAACAGTGTTAAAAAAATTTCTTTACGGCTACGTGGATGGATTTCTTTACGGGCGGCACTTAGAATATGATTTTTACACAGTTAGGTAATACTGAACCGAAATATTTTTCTGTACTTATACTAATATTATAGTTGTTGTTTTTCTGTGAAAGCGATGTTGAAATTTGCCTAGAGATAGTACAAGACTCAAGGAAAAATAAATACTTTTTATGGACCGGGCAGGGAGAGCCTTGGGTAGAAATTAGTATATCACCGTTTACCGTCGTACCAACTATGATTTTTTGAAAAGACAATCTTACCATAATATCTAAGCTACTTTTTATCGGCGTACCACACGGGCACAGCCGCAGGTGCTAGTATCATAAATACTGAAGATTGAACCATTTTTTGTAATTCCATCACGTAAAAACAACTAAATATTACACGACATAACACACACAACGCCATCTAGTCTAAAACAAGCAGAGCTTGTACTGTGGGTACTAGAATAACTGATACTTCTTCTTCGTCGTGTCGATAGCTGAAAATTTAATTTTGACTTGCCATCGTGTTGAAAGGATTAGCCAATTCGCTTTGGAGGACCCGCGAATTAACATATATATACTTTTCTTTTGTAAATATATACTTATTAACTGGAAGGGCTTTTGATGAAATTTTGCACACAGACATGTAGCTTATAGCCTGGATTAGTGTACAGGCGCGCACCACGCCAGCAGAGGCTAGTAACACCATGCTTTCATTAATCATATTATAGGAACGATGATGAGATCATTAAAAAGCACGCTGCCACGCCTGCTACAAGACGGTCTAACTACAAAATATACGTAAAAAAACTCACAAAATTTCCTCTAAAACACACTGAAACTGGACACTTCTACTCGCCCTCTAATCCAACCGTCGATTGCTTAAAGCGATAGCTTAGGCTTACTTTTATAACTTAATAAGATTACGTGTTACTTGAGGATACTGAACCCGATCATAAGAGCTCTTCAGTTAGCGCATGCGCACTGGAAATGCTGATGTAGATGCTTCAAAGCCGTCTTGGTGAGGTGAAATTTTGTGTGTGGGCTAGGTATTTATTTAAAACTTTTGAGGTGCTATTTCTAGCTGGAATTTAGGTGAACGAGTTCGATTAACCTCAATTACTTCCTTTATTAATAATTCATTTATAAACAACATTATTCATTTATAAACAAACATATATATAAAAACCTCATTTAGGGTGAATGCCGAGTGACCCAATCCTCATTTTCTCAGAGAATTTTTTCAATCAAATTTGGGTCGGCTGCTAGTTAAAGGAATCAGCTGAATAGAATAGCTGACTGACTTATTGGCCTTTGACTATCCTTAAAGCCCGGCTTCCACCGCAAGCGGAACGGACTCAGTCATAGATCTTTAAATGACAACTAGGACAGATGAGGTAATATGCTCTTCTAGCCATAAAGGAAAATTCGCACATGCTATCATTACTGATAATATAAATTCGAATATACTGTATCTAGCACATGTCCCACTGCTAGACTCGGGACTCTTCTCATGATGAGAAGGGTTACGCCTAAGTCTACCACGCTGGCCAAGTGTGGATTATTTATTTATTTATTTAAAAACTTTATGCACAAAATGGTACATGGGTGGACTTAATGCCGTAGGCATTATCTACCAGTCAACCTTTAGGTGATGCAGAGACGACAAGTGGTAGGTGCAAGAGCTGAGAGCAGGTTAGAAACAAACCAATTACAATTATTTAATTAAATACATCATAAAAATTAGTACACTACAAAAAACTTAAAATAAACTATTTAGAATATATAAATAATATATGGATCTATATATACGATTCTAATATACACAAATATAATCATACATAAATATTTATAAATATTATATAATTATATATTATATATTATAACGAAGTAAACTATGTTTGACTTAATTCTGCCAACTCATTGAAGAGATGATCACGCACTTTAGTTTTAAACACATAACGGTTGGTGGACATCCTGATTTCCAAGGGGAGCGAATTCCACAGGTGGACTGACTGAACGATAAAAGAAGAATTTACGAAACCAGAGGAATGCGACGGGCACAAAAGGAGAAGATTATTAGAGGAACGAAGGTTACGATCATGATTAGAGCAAAGATACTGGAAATAAGGAGTTAAATAAGATGGTGGCGAAGGAGAGTTTAGGATAGAAAAGACAGTAGTTAGTGCACGTGAATTACGGCGCTGGCGAATGGGTAACCATTTTAATTCCTGGCGATAACTAGACACATGGTCATATTTCCGAAGGTTAAAAATAAATCGAATGCAGTTATTAAGAAGACGGTCTAATTTGTTGAGGAGGTCTGCATTCAGGTCAAAACAGCATACGTCACCATAGTCGATTATTGGTAGCACCAGAGTTTGCACAAGCATTGTTTTGGTGTTACTCGGTAGAAAATTTTTTAGACGGTACACAGCACGAAGGATCCCGGTCACTCTTTGGCCAACATTCGTAATTTGTGTTTGCCAGTCTAACTTAGAATCTATGTGAAGTCCTAAATTCTTCACAGATGCGCTCCATTTTATAATATTTCCATTAAAAATAATTTGTGGAATAGTATTATAATCCACTCGACTCATCATACGCGGACTACCAACTATGATGGCTTGGCATTTGGTCGGATTGACTGCTAAACCGAATCTACAAGCCCAACCTTTGATCTCTTCGAGATCCTGATTGATACTGCTAATAGCTATGGACAAATTATCGACGCTTGCTTGAGAATATAGTTGCAAGTCATCGGCATACAGATGGTACGAACATTGAAGATTTTGGGTAATGAGATTAATAAAAAGCGAAAACAACAATGGAGATAAGATACCGCCTTGAGGAACGCCCGAGTCAAGTTCACACCAGTTCGATGTGGCCTCGTTGATACGGACAGACTGTTGACGTTCCTGAAGATAAGTTGAAAACCATTCCAGCGCCTCCGGAGAGATCATAAGATAGGAGAGGATAGACAAAAGGATGTCGTGACTGATGGTGTTAAAGGCGTTCGAAAAGTCAACCAAAGCTAGCACAGTAACTTTCGAATCCTCCATGCCCGCCCTAACATCACCAGTCACTTTGAGGAGTGCGGAAACTGTGCTGTGCCCCGGGCGGAACCCAGACTGTAAGGGACTTAAAAGGTTATGCTGATAAACAAACCGGGACAGCTGCTTGTGCACGCAAGCCTCGAGGACTTTGGATAGGAAAGGAAGAATGGATATGGGTCGAAAATGACTGGGCAAGGTAGGATTGGATATTTTAGGTAGAGGAATAATATAGGCCTTGCGCCAAAGCGAGGGAAAAGTACCGGAGTGTAAAGAAAAATTTATGATATGGGAAATAGTAGGAAGAACGTAGTCAAGGATTGAGGTAATCATACGCCTGCTAATGTTATCGCAACCTACTGCGTTGGATTTGATGGATAGGATTACTTTTTTGACCTCTGCGGGAACGACTGGAGAAAATTCAAAAAAAGGTATGTCAGGACAAGGAAGACCAGCTAAATAGTCCACAGTACGACACTTGGTTTGATGATCCATTTTATTAGAAGAGGAGAAGTGTCGATTAATGTCATCCAAACCAATTGACCCCTGCAATTCTATTTGCCGTTTTTTACCGATACCTAGAGTCCCGAGAAACTTCCAGATACCGGCAGGGGAGCTTGAAGTGATGTTATCATGAATATATCGGCGTTTAGCGTTACGAACCATCTGATTACACCGATTTCTTGCAACTTTGAAGATAATCCATCCTTCATCCGTCCGATCTTTTCTATAATTACGAAAAGCCCTATCTCTCCGCCTCATAGCCATCTTAACGCCTGGTGTTATCCATGGTGCTGGAGGACGCTTTATTTTGACATTTCTGACGGGAGCGTGGATGTCAAACAGCCCTATGACAAGGTCAGTGAAAACTCCTACTTTTTCGTCAACGGTAGCGGCATCAATAGCATTGTCCCAATTTAAGCGTGACGCATCTTTGTGGAGCTTTTCAATTTTCATACGACCAAAACAACGCATGCGCAAAACTTTTGGTGGGGATTTAGGGGGTTTGAGGATGTAAGACAGGAAAATGAGGTCGTGGCGGGAAAAGCCAGGTGCAGGATGCTGGCCATGAGAGGAAATTCGGGAAGGGTCAGAGGTAAGGATTAAATCAAGCCAAGTGTCATCTCCATCAATGTTATGATGGGTTGCCTGTAGTGGAGCGAGGTGAAGACTAGCTGACTTGACAATGTTAAGGAACTTGGATGTACGGGGCGACTGTGGAGCTAAAAGGTCAGTATTAAAATCACCCATAATGACGTGATGCGAATATTCGGACCCTAAAGATTCCAGTACTGCTTCCAGACTGGAGAAGTAATCAACGACGGGTGGACAGTAAACCACACCAACAACGGCTTTCGCTCCTTTGACACAAACCTCAAGGAAGAGATATTCTGCATTTGCAGTATAGGCAGGAGGGGAAGAAGCTAGAATTTTAAAAATTAGATTGCTGCGGATGTACACAGCTACCCCACCAGCTCTTTTGTCAATCCTATCATTCCGGATAAGAACAAACCCGGGTAGGGGATATGAAGTAGAAGGAAGGTGAGGTTTGAGCCAAGTCTCAGAAACCAGGATGGCATGAACGTTAGTGTCTGTGAATGCCTCGGCCAAATCACTGTAATGACTTGGGATGCTCTGAGCGTTTATGTGGCAAACGTTGAAGAGGCCACTGGATAGATTATTAAAATTATTGCGTAAGCTATCACCAAGCGTATCTGTACACGAACTGAAACTGGCATCGTTAGATGAAGACGTAGAATCATTGGCAGAATGGTACGAATCGTCATCATCAGATAACATAAATATAAAATAAAATAAAAAAATATTCAAAATAAATAAATAATAGAAGGCTAAAATATACCTATACTTAAACCGAGTGCAGAGTACACATGCAAATGTTGATTAGCGCTTGCATTTCTCTGCACCACCTGCCAGCAAACATCTAAATTAACACATAGAATAAAACAAAATACAAAGAACTTGACAAAAAAATAAAAAGCAAATGTAAACATTGACCCTAAGAATTAAAACTCTAAAATTAAACCTATTAATTTGGTTACGGATCGCAACTCGTTGAATAACCTTTGTGCATTGATCGTGTGGCAAGACTGAAGATTAAAATGTCAGTGTCATTTGACATGACATAACGTCACTGTCGTATATGTTTTCTGTGCATTCTACGTTACTTAATAAGTATTAGTAGACTTCACACGTTCTCAAGTACTTTTTATACACTCTCAGGCATGCAGGTTTCCTCACGATGTTTTCCTTCAGCAGACGAATCTTAACAATTTATTTACAGAGGTGGGTGCCGTGTGTTTGAACCTGAGACCTATGACGTCTACGATCCCACTCGGGTATCGCTACTCCATAGAGGTCATACTATAAAGAAAGAAGAAAGAAAGAAACGTTTATTTGCCTTAAACATAGTCACAAAAAGATGGTACAATTTAATAATAAGTATACATGTTTCACCGGATAATCGGTATGCAAAATATACAATGTTATACCTAAGTACTTATATTATATTAAAGTTAAAGTAAACACTAACTTAATTGAATAATAAAAATAAAAAAAAAAAGGAAATGTATATGTTAAAATATAAAGTACTAGCAAATAGTTTCACTCTTTACATTATTCATTAGAATCGAATGTCATAAATTCAGCTATTGTGTAAAAGCAATGTTCGATTAACCATTTTTTTAACTGTGCTATATATTTATGAAAGGGCAATTCTCTTATATATTTTGGTATAGGCTGTCAAGAAAGAGTTGAAATTAATAGGGGCGCTAGAGTGCTGTTCTACTGTTCGTATGGCAACCCATATAGTTCACTTCCCAGGACTTGATACTTAGCTGTATATAAAAAAAAAATATTCTATTATTACCCATTATATCGAAAGCTGTAGCTAAGCGTTAAACGTCGGTTTAACACGATGAAATCGGCACTAAGTAATAGTAAAGATAATGTAATTAATTTGTACAGCCAGCAGTCATAAATTAGGTTCCGTTTCCAGACTATTTTGCCAAGCTGATTTGTGGTTTTGCTGTCCTCTGTTTTTATCAATAACCAGAAAATAAAAGAAAAATATATTTGAAAAATATTTTATTTTAAGTATTTGAATAAATCTTTTCTTTCTATACATATTATTATTATTAAACTGCCTCGTTGGTCTAGCTAGTGGTTAGCGTTTAAAAAATTGAACTTGTTGTCTAATAGCACACAAATCAAAGTTATCTAACACTTTCTTCGGACGACCTTTTCGGTTTTTTCCTGGTGTAAGAAATACGCCTCTATTTTGTGCTCCTCCTCGTGCAATTCTTCGAATAGTACTTACTGATTTACCTGAATTAAGTAAAAATCATAGATATAGCAGAAAAGATAAAGCAGTCCGAGCCATTTCGGAGTGAGGGGAGGGGGGAGGGTTGAACCCCTAAACACCTCCCGTGGCTACGCCCATGCGTGATATTATTTTATGTTATTTACTTAAACTATACTCAAGTATCAACATTAACCTAGTCGCGCTATACCGCAACACTGAGTACAACAAACGTCAACTAAACCAATGTGCTAGTTTTAATTATTGAATAATCCGCTTATTTTAGCAACAAATTCAAAACAGCTTTTATTTTATCCATTACCTATACTTGATTTGACTAAAAACAACATGTTAAACTCTCACATACCGGTCATATCAGCGGTTCTTTGATAAACATTGCCGATATCCGAAAGAATTTTTTTTGCCTCATATTCCATTAAACATCTTTTATATACATTGTAAATTCTTTCTCTGCCAGACCTTCGGATAACTTTATTCATTGTTTATTACTTTTTTCCTGTTTTAATTGCCGTTTTATACTCTTATAAATAAAATTTACCAACGCGTAAACTCTGTTTATATTATTTATTGACATCTGTCATTATTTTGACAATGTTGCTAACAGACAAAAAAAATAGTTCCAAATCTACTCTTTCTTGACAGCCTATATCTTGTTATATATTTGTACACACATACAGCTACTGTTTCTTTTATACAGGGTAGTAGACATTGTATTTAACTTTAATTTAGTGCAATCTCTTGATGGAAATTTCTTATTTTTGGATGCTACTTCAAATAGGTATATAGGAGTGTTTCTTGACGAAAATTGCAATTTCAAGTAAATACATTGAAGTAAGAGTTAGCAACTTTATAAATAAAGGCCTACATGAATCTAGCGGGGCGGCACCAGAAATGGCTCTAACGCATTTCTTTTGTGCTATAAATGCTTTATTTATATCATATAACGTTTTATTACTACTCAAAGGCTTCACCGGTCGCTTTTTAAACGTGTTTGTTTGTAAAATGGTCTAGTGTCGTTTCTTAACAGCGGCGTAGCTACCGCTGTATCTGCCATATCAATTATACAGGGCCCCCAGCATACGAGGGCCCCAAATTGCGTAAGTAAGAAAGTAAAAAAATACCTAAGAACTTCGATGGGATATGAACGGCTGTCAGACCTCTCAGTACCTATTGTCCATAGAGGCAGAAATTTAAAAAAAACTAAAATCATTGTCAGGTTTTATAAATCCGTCTGCCGAAAAAAAGGCAAGGAGAAAATATTTAATTTGAATTGTTTGTAAAAAATATGGTAACAGTGACAGATAGAATCATGCATTCAAACATTTTTTTTCTTTTGTGAGAAATTTTTACCTTTCATAAGGACCCCCAAATATTCTTATACGGGGCCCCGCCAAGGCACGCTACGCCACTGTTTCTTAAACCCATTAAATATAACTTTAAGTAGTAGCTGCATTATAAATATTCTAATTACCTACATGACTCGATTTCCGGATCTCATTTCTCATCGGATCATATTAATACTAGTATCGATTCCAGATACTGTATGTATTAATCATACGTCCTAATACTAGGTATAACTATTCGTCATAACCTGGTTTTAAGTCAACGGTGAATGCATTTCGTCATCAATATGACGAGATCGTGTACCCAATGACGACAACAAATGAAATAACAACTCAAAAGAAACATTGAGTCATATCTTAATTTGAATATTGATACAAGTTATTCTCGAGATATGTGCAAAGCTGGAATGTTCTGGCAATATTATGTTTCTGCTATATACTTTTGTTTTAAGTAAAAACATCGGTAAATAATCACGTAGGATAGTATACAGTCGCTTGATGGTAAGTGTTATTTAACTATTTTTTTTTTTTTTATGGTGGATAGGCTCGCGTTTGACCACGATCTCACCTGATGGTAAGTGATGATGCGGTCTACGGTGGAGCACGCTTACCTATGAAATACCTATTGACTCTTGCTTTGAAGAGATCCAAGTTGTACTCATGCGGAAACACAGACTCGGGCAAGGCGTTCCACTCTTTGGCAGTAGATACGCATAAGAAATGAAGAAGCAAAACGCTTAGTAAGTAAGCTAACTATTAATATAAGATACCTTTAGATGAAGTATATTATTATTATAAAATAAGAAATTAGTAGAATTATACGTAGGACTAGCTTTTGCCCGCGACTTCGCCCGCGTGGAATTCGTTGTATTAAGTAGTAGCTGCTCCCGCGCTTTGACTCACGTTTAACCTTACTGCTCCGCCCCCGTGGAGTTTCGCATATTGTTAAATATCTACAGACCTTAATTGAGATATAGACTATTAAATACAAAAGAAATTATCAACATTCGAGAAGTAGTTGTCGAGATTAGCGCTCAAACCAACAAACTAACTTTAGCCCGCGATTTCGTCTGCTTGGTAGGTGTATCAATAAAAAGTAGCCTATGTTATGCGCCTTATAGCCAGTTACCTGCATCTATTTTTTTTTAAAATCAAGCCAGTCGTTTAGATGATTAGCCGATACAAACATACAGACAAAAATATAAATTATACCAGCTATACCAGACCAAACAATTATACCAGCTTGATAAATCATACTTATTTTGACATTAAAAACAGACACTTCAATTTTATTTCTTTGTATTGATTGTTGATGCTGCAAATCGTTCACAAAAACGCTTCGAGAAAAAAGGGGGAGGAACACGTGAGTAGCTAAAATTATGCAAAATGACGCAATCTCTCAGGTAAGTTTTATCTATTACTCAGATAAAAATATCACAAAACTGACAATACCAAAAACTTATCGCAAAAGAATATTGATACGTAAAATATTATATTGCAACAACAAACCGTCGTTTCACAAGCAGAAACATTACGCAATCTAAATGCCTTTCGTGCAATATAACACCAACAACACTGATGTCATTGCACGGGGAGTATATCTATGTGTGCGTCACTAGCCGTCGCGTTGCTCTGCTCTGATTGGTCGTCGCGACAGAAAACTAAAAAGTAGATATTGCGCGCCATTTTGTTGAATCGCATCGATGTTGCGACGCAGTTGCGCACCACGCGTCAACACAAACGGTTGTGAGCACAGTGTGAATGAACAGTTCAGTTTATTGTGACAAAATGGAGGGAAAATACGATTTGTTTACTAAAGTGAGTGACAGAAGAGACATTGTGGATTTTGTGAAGGAAGTTGAGAAGTACCCATGCTTGTACGACAAAACTTTGGCGGAATATGCTAACAAGGTGCATAACAGGAGAGCCTGGTCAACTATTGCCAGGAAAATCAATACCACAGGTAATTATTAGATGTAGATATAATATACGTTTAGAAATAGTGTCATGTCAGCAGTAATTTAGCAACAAGGATAATGATTTTTGCTGGTAACTAAGGAGTTTGGACAGAAAAACAAGATAAAAATGCATTTTACATAAAAAATAATACGGAACTAGAATTTAAATATTTTATTCAGTAACGGGCAAAGATATTTGATTTGGTACTTATTGCTTATAATTTAGGTAGGTGAAGAGGTCTGTCGACGTTGAGGTCTAGGGTTCGATTCTCGATAAGTTATTTTATTTCAATAACCACATTAAAACAGGCAATAGGTATATTAGGTTTTTGTAATAAAAAGGCTCAGCAGATATCAGGTTTTGTATAGCATTGAACTTTTTTCTATTAAATAAGGAAAATGGTAAGGATACCTGTATTACCTTTAAAATATTATTAGGTAAGACAAAAAAAGGATCAACATTTAATCTCATTTGGCTCCTTACCTAAACAAAAAAATACAAAACTGATTTTTGAATGTGACCGAGACCATTATATTGAAGACCCAAATAAAAAAGTGACAAGTCTGATCTGATGGTACCTAGCTAGGTAGTTAATCAAATTTAATGTCATGTCGTTAGGTTCTTACTGAAGGTATACTCCCGAGCGCCGTGTTTTTATAGTAACGTAATATGGGTTCAACTTGAGTATTATTAACATACAAACTAAAAATTAAAAAGATAATTTTGAAAAAGTACGCCAACGATTATGCTTTTTACTGTTTAAGATATGATTTGTATAGATAAATACATAAATATTTAATGACATTATAGTTAAACCTATACTAAGTACTTTTGTATGAACAGCCAATCAATTCTTCTCCTTAATTCATAAGATAAAGATTTAAATAATATTTTTATGGAGTTATTGTAATACCCAAATGCTGATTTTTAGTACCCAGATTTCAGACTTAAAGATTGGTCACTCAGACATCTAAAAACAGAATGAGATGACATTCTAGAATAATATAAAAAAAAACTATTTTAAAATTAAGATTGCGAGAATTACTCATGACCCCTAAACAGGTTATAGGATCGAAGTACCTATACACAATTGCAATAAGTAAAATTATGTAATAGATCAAAATAATCAGATAAATTAGATAACAGGACACGTATAAATGAGTCACATATCACGCTTTCCGTGTGTAAATATGTTTAACTTTGTTTATAAAAGTGAATAAGCGAGCAAGTATAGACTGCTTCCAATCAACCTATACATTACCAGTAGAAGCTGGTCCAGAATTGCACGGGAAGCCAATACAATGCGACACCATCTTATACTGGACATGAATAGGTTGATTGGTAGCCGTCAGTACAAGTACAAGTCTGAACACGTCCGCAATGAAATAAGCATGTTGCAACATGTTACGCAATGGTTACGTTTGCCGAAGCAATTTTATTGTCATTTAAAACTTCGTTCATGGAATTTATTATGGGTATGGTGATGATTATCTGTAATAAGCGTACCTACTGCATTTAATGTTTGACCTACAGCATTATTTATTGTTATTGCATCATTAATACAAAAGTTAGATGTCTAAAAATAGTTTTGTTTACATAAGAACTTTTAGTAATATTATTAAAAGAATGAGGGTTTTTAAATACTAGGTTTGTCAGGAACTGAATTAAAATAAGAACATATTGCTATGCTGCATGCATATGCATCGTTTGTATGTTTCCATTAAATCTCAATTGCATCAATGGGTTTTTCCACCACTATGCCATTATCAATAGAATCATTAGTCATTCATATTTTTCCACTACAATAACCCATATCTGTTTCTCTTTACAGTACCTGATTGCAGAGACAAATGGCGAAAGATAAGGATCTCATTCATGAGGTCTTTGAAACAGCACCAAAGTGACAAGCCACCAATGAGGCCATACTACTTGTCTGAAGAGCTACACTTCTTGCGACCTTTCTTAAAGATTAACCCAAAGTCACCAAGTCAGAAAGTTGATCAGATGGACTATGATATGCCAATACGGATTCATAAGCAAGAAAATTCCGATTCTGAAAGCTCTGATCCATTTGACATCGAAATTGCTGAAGACGAACCAGAAGTTACCAGAGTAAACGTCAAAGAAAACAATATAATCGTCAAAGAAAAACCGAAAGAAGTTTATATCAGAAGTCCTCCTTTAAGCAGTTATGAAGAGAAGAAATACATCAAGAATGAGAACAGTTACAATGATGATATAGAGAGTAATCCAAGGAAGATGTTTCTATTAAGTTTGTTACCCGATGTGGAATGCTTCACAGAACCAGAAATGAGGATATTCCGAAGGGAAATAATAACTGTATGCGATAATATAATAAATAGGCGTCGGATATGAAATTAAACTGGTCTAGATCTGGTTTGATGGATTATCCGATTTAAAGTTGTCTAGTCAAAAGCCTGAAGAAGGCTTTGATTTGAACGCCGTAGATGTAAAGAAGACCCTTGCTTTGGTGTACCACATGTAGCGGTATAAGCGCTTTATTTTATAAAAGTTGATCAAGAAACACGCATGGCAATTTGCAAAAAGGAAAAAATGGAAGAAAAAGATATGTTCTGGAATTATCATGAATTCTGTGTGTGTTATGTTTATTAAGTTCTTATCATCAATGAAAAATAATAAGGAAGATGATTCAGAGGCCAATAAAAGTATTCTGGGAATATTCTCATTAGTTTTGTTGCGGAAGCGTGGGATTAAAGTTGAAAGATCCTGCTGATATGAGTCAGCTTATGCATTATGCTTATGCATGCATTCAACGAGTCATGCAATGATTAAAAAATAGCTCTTAAACCATGAGCATTCTCATTTTTTTGAAAATTGGCATTATTCAATTAAGAAGGTATACATATACCGAAGAGTTTTAAGTTGTGTTAAGAATTTTTCTTTTTCGTTTATGTTGTTATTTACATATTTTTAATCGACTTCAAAAAAAGGAGGAGGTTTTTAATTCGTCTTTGTTTTGTTTTTTATGTTTGTTAACTCATAACTTTCGACTGGGCGAAGCTATTTTAATTATTATTTTTTTTAAAAGCTGGTGCTTACCTTGTGGTATTTCAATATGGTCCAGTTCTGACAATGGCACCCATGAAAAACCATATATTATGTCTTAAATTTTTGGAATTGAAGTCGTTTTTTTTTTTGAAAATTATTTAATATCAGTAAAGATAACAATTACGATAGTTTACAACAGGCAAAGAACATTTAATTAGGCAAGTTGTTATTCTGAAATTGAGCTATAAAGGTTCTTTTTTAAGTGCCATCATTGCATTGTAATAAAAAGTATCTTAAGTTTATACTTAGTGTGTATAAATTATCCTTTTTGTGCTATAAGTGACGTAGTAATTATAAAAAGTATGAGCCAAAATATTAATTGTAAAATACTTAGTTTAGCACTAACTTAACTAATGTAATAAAATTGCAGCTGAATATAGTTAGTCACTTGTTATTTTAATATTATTGATCAATCTTTTGTGTATTTACATAATTATATATAAAACAACAAATCTGTATCGGTTCCCAACTGGTTTAAGTTAGCATGTCGAAGAGAGACGAATTTATCTGCATTCAAGTTATAAAAATGAGATAGACATAATTTTCTCACGTTAAATGTTCCTTCTTTAGTGGATTGACCTAAGTCTACTGTAGTCAGTTTAAATACAACAAAAAAATGTAAAAAATATAAAGTACTACCTAAAAAATATTTTGAAATTAAAAATTGTTACAAACCTTGACATTTTTGTATTATTTGTGTCTTTTAACCCAATAAGAGAAATTTCAGTGTAAAAACTACAAGTAGATTTAACGTGATTTTTCACACTGGAGAGCTACATACGATATTATGTACCTACATGATTCTGTCGCCTATTCAAGTAGACGTTTTTATTGGTGGTAGAGCTCTGGTGAACGAGCTCGAGGACGGCAGCACTAAAGTCTCATCTGCCACCAAATGGTATAGTGCCTGCAATACTGTGTTCCAGTTTGGTGGTGCGATCAGACCCCGAAATTACTGGCATATTATGAGGCTTAACACCGTTGTCCTCAGCTGCAGCGACGCATCTACAATCTACTTTTGAGGATTGTTGATGTTCAAGGGCTGTACCTCCTCCACTTACCATCAGGTGGGTTACACGTTTGTACTGGAGTAGTAAATAAAGTCAATTTGTTTGTTAGTTAGCTGAAGCTTCGTAGTGTAATGTTCGTAGTGTAGAATGGATATAATGGATGTTAATAATATTTAGCACGGCAAGGTTATCGATCTTGGCGTTATAATTTATGATCTATCTACGTTTTATTTAAACCGATACTTAGGTATCTAGGTACATCACATAACTTAACCCCAAGAACAGGTTTTAACACAGCTCCACCTAGTATTATATTATCTGTGGCTCCACACAGCTTCATCTACCGCTACAACGCTAACTCAGCTATACACAGCTTGGTTTAGCACATTGCTTTGGTGCACACCTAAAGTGCGAATTCCGCGGGGTCGTGCTGGACAAACGCACATTTTTTTCTAGAAAAGAAATCATCACAATTAAAAGTTATGACGTTATTTTAGCTACATACGAGCTGTGTTTACGTATAAGTATTTATGTAAGTCCGACGAGAAAGACGAAGTAGGTAGTCCTTAATGCAATAAAGGGTTGTTATTGTAACAACACGATTAATTGTACGGGATAGTCCCGTTTCTATTGATGTACAATGAAATAAAGATAACGTAAAGATAGTGTAGGTAAATATTTATATGTAACAACAGATAGGCACCTAATGTATTATAATATTGTTGGGACGAGGAGGCTTTGGGTATTCACATAGACCTCCATGGGTCTATTGGAATTATAAGCTAAGTAAGGAATGGCGCATTGGTGACACATGATGACACAAACTGTCAATTTTACCATCGCCTCACAGTTGACGGATTCAAAAATCTAATTCCTGCTTTATTTTATTAGAGATACATAAAATTACTGAGTAAGCTTATAGCATACCGATTATATTGATTTCAATGATAAAGTATACCACAAACAAATAACTTATGTTTTATTTTTACCCGACTGCGTCAGAAGGAGGGTTATGTTTTTCGAGCGTATGTATGTATGTATGTATGTCTATTTCTTTGTGCCGCCCTACAGCCCAAACCGCTTGACGGATTTTGACATATGAGGTGTCGTTAAATTCGTCGAAACAGTGATAGTGACATATAGGCTATATAAATATTCAAAATGGCGCCGGCAAATGAAAAAAAGGTGGGGGAGGTATGGATTTTCTTTTCATCATAGTAATATGGGTATCAAATAAAAGGCCATGAAAAGACCATTTCAAAAATATAATTATACTTCTTATCACATTTATATTACTGATTAAAAACAATTTACCAATTTATATATCGGCACGCTCGCGCGCCCGAAGTGGGTGGAAGTTAGTTTGTATGTTCGCTCACGCTAATCTTGGAAACTGCCGGTCGAATTTGAATAATTGTTTTTGCATTTGATAGTTTAACTCACAATTAAGGCTCATTTATCTCAAAAAGATTTGATTTCTACAAATTAATAGATATAAAAAAACATGTCGGTTGAAAGAACTAAAAAGAGTGAAATAAAAAATAATTATTAAAAAAACAAAAAACCCGACTGCTTAAAAAAAAGAACTGAAAAGATATGATCTGAAGATAAAGATCATAAAGAATTTAGTTTGACATATTTCATTTGTTGTTAATGAATTTAATGTAGATAATGCTATACTTGTTTTTATCTTTTCAGTTCTTTTTTTTTAATTAATTTTCGTCCAGCCTAATTGCGTTTAGCGGTGGAACCGCTCATCGCGAGGTCTCGAATTCTATCCCCGGGTCGGTCAAAAGTATAATTTGTAGCAGCGCGAAATCTGTATTGTAAAAGTAGATGGCGATAAGCTTGGGCCCGAAAAGTAGTTATTAACACTCTTGCCACACCTTAACGCGCAAGAGAGATGAGATATACTAAGGAATAGTTAAACAATTATGGGACCAGCAACATTCGAACCTGCGACCTCTGCACACCGGGCAGCAGCTTTAACCACTATGCTACGGTCGCCTCTTGCCAGGATTCTAAATTTCTACTACGTAACATACAGTTGAGTAATTTCCTGCCGTAAATCCCGTCGCGTCGGTCCCATAATTATTCTTAGTATAATTTACCAAGCATAGCTAAATGCTATAAAAATAATCTATTAGAAGTTGAAACAGGTGAAGTTTTATGTAAACATAAAGTAAATTGACGGTAATACTATTGCAACAATTAGACAGGGATATAATCCCACCCACACACAAACGGCACCGTGCATGACACTCGGGCAATTCCAGGGAGAGTTAAAATTGTCTTGGAACCTGCAACGAATTAATTTAATCAGAAGTATATAGTTGGAGTTGGAATGTATGCAACAATTAGACAGTCAAATTACATAGACAATTTTCCCCAGGCCGGGTTAAAGCTGTCAAAATTCATAGTGAAGAATAATGACATTAAAAATGTTATAGTTGTCTCTAGCTAAATGCATGATTTCTGTTTTTTTTTGTATGCTACAGCGAACGAACGTGTAGTCCACCTGATGGTAAGTGAAGTACAGCCCATGGACATCAACAATCCACAAAAGCAGATTATAGATGCGTCGCTGCAGCTGAGGACTACGGTGTTATGCCTCATGTGCCAGTAATTTCAGGGCCTGATCTCACCACCAAACCGGAACACAGTAATGGAAGCACTACTTTGGCGGCAGGTAAAAGGTGAGACGGTGGTGCTGCCGCCCTCGAGCTCATTCACAAGAGCTCTACCACCAGTACTGATGTAAACAAATAATTACCCAAGTAGCTACATATCCGCACTACTAATGACAGGTTGTCACCCTGTAGGCTCGTCAAGTAACCTTCCAGGTTAAAAGAAGTCGCAGTAGTCTTCATTCAGTGCCAGTGTGAGTGGCATCTGTGAATTGATTTGGTGACGTTTAGTGATATTGGTGGTAGGAGTGACAATCAATTTATGTCATTAGTAGAATCTTAGTACAATTATTTGTAGGTTGAACGCTTTTCTCTTCTCTTGAAAAATATTTAGAATCAAGTTAATTTACAAGCGAACACTTTCAGGTACCTTTGGACAAATTAAACTTTTACCTTTTTTAATATGATTTGTGGATTTTTGTGGTCTTTGTGGATCTTATCATTGCCAAGCTTATTTGTTCATCGTTTATTAGTGTTACATTTAATTTCTATTTATTACAATTTTATTGATTATTTCGAGATTTTAACTGATGTTTCTAAGGAACGACATTTATTTTATGATGTTCTCAACATTATTATATGATTATCTAATATAATGTTGTTTGTCAATAACATGAAAACCGGTCAAGCGCGTGTCGGGCCACGCGCAATAGGGTTATAGTGCCAACATATTTAGACTTAAATGGGGTTTTCTTATGTGTATTATACAAGTAATTGAATTTTATAATTTGGGTCCCTATAAATCTTAAACTAATAAAGGTAACGTAGCCGCTATAGTTTTCCTTGTAAGTTCATTACATATACTACTACCATGATTTTATTCAGATTTTTTAAACCAACGCTGCAACGGTGTAGCTTTCGGTGAATCAACGGTGAACCGACATCATGATCACGGTGTCCAATGCTAGGTATTCGAGCGATACTCGCGGAGAATCTCAACACCAACTTTAATTTTGCCCGTAACGCCATCTATCGCGGTAGCAGTGAGTTTAAGCAGCGTCGCGACACACACACAATATAGTGACCTAGTCTCAACATTCTCCAAACATATTAAACAATAAACATAGCACAGAATCTGATATGATAAATACCAAGTTGTTAACAAAAGCTAAATCATTGCTGTAGATATATACCAAACACCAAAATCCTTGACGGTTCGTGAGAGCGAGATCTTGATATACGTAAGACTGAGACAGTGCATTTTAAGACCGGCAATATTTTTGATTTTACCTATAAGCTACGACTGTCAAAAAAACATTACACATTCGAGCCGGTACACCCCTCAATGTTCACCCCTTAGAATAAAATTGTATATGACCATATGCAATTTTGTACTGAGGGGTGAACATTGAGGGGTGTACGGGCTCAAAGCCATTGAACGGATGAGGTAATGGCAGGTTAAAATAAACAAATAAACAAAATCGGGCAAATAACATAGAAATAAAGATACTAGCACAAATAAACTGCTCGTAAAACATCTATGAAATTTATGGTGCATAAGTGTATTGCCTATAAAACTCCACATCAATCTACTAAACATAATTTATCATTAGTAATTGGATGTAAATATTTGGGGCGAATACAATAAAATTATGATCGATTTGTTGAAACAGAGCTTAGCGTATGCGCCTCTAATCGTGAGGTTTTGGGTTCGATTCTCGTGTTGGGCAAAGTGTTGTTTGTTTTCCGTCAGTAAATCCACAATAGCTGCACGGAGTTGAAATCGTGCCCGGTGGATAGCGAAAGACTTACCCCCTATCCCATGGGATCTAAACATAACATGAGAAGTGTAGGTGTTGTAAACCTCTGCCACACCCTCTAGGTAGTATAGGCGTGAAGTTATGTAAAGTACCTACATATCTACATTTCTTATGCGAACTGCCAAAGAATGGAGCGCCTTGCCCGAGTCTGTGTTTCCGCATGAGTACAACTTGGATCTCTTCAAAGCAAGAGTCAATAGGTATCTCATAGGTAAGCGTGCTCCACCGTAGACCGCATCATCACTTACCATCATGTGAGATCGTGGTCAAACGCAAGCCACCATAAAAAAAAACAGTTAAAATTTCAGAACCATGAATAGTCCTTAAAAGAGTTCTTGCTTATACAAAGTTTTTTACTATATTGATTCCTAATAGAGAGATCCGAAAGAATCGAAGTGCTGGTGATAAAGACTAGACAGTATTGGTGATTAAACAGTGAGTGAAGATGATAATAGACTTCAGTTTAATCGGTGCTGGATTTCTAATTAGTCGGTACACCGGGTTCACCAGGAGAAGGGTAAGTTTTTTTCTTTTATTTTAACTCAGCCAAATATGACATTTTATTATTCCTGGATGGCACGGTAGCCGACGGTATCAATGAAATATACTTGTGATATTTAATAATAATAATAGACGTATCTCTGAACATGTTGAATAATCTATATATATATATATAAAAATCGTCACGGCATGGCATCACGCGTGATCGGCTTGACCTTTTGTTGTGTTTGTTATAGTCATGAGATGGTGCTTAGGAAAAAATAACTTTAGAAATTTACGCGGCAAATTAGAATATATTAAGAAAACTTAACCGCCGCTTAGTTTTCTTTTGATTGCCTAATGTAACCTTAAAGCTTTTGACTATATATTTTTTTAATTTTACCATGGGGTTTGACATTACATTGACAGAATGCGTGCTGCCAATATCGTCAAAGAGGATGTAAGTTTTTAAGGTACAAACTTCAATTCAAAACGAACCAAGGCCTTCAGAGGAGATTCTGAGTCATTTCTGAGTTCACGAAACATATTAAACTGGGCCTGGCGGTTCAATTAGTGTAAAAAATACTATGCAGTTACAATAGTTTTGTATATCTACATAGATATACAAACATACATAAAACACATACAAAAAGTACATACCTTCGTATTTTATGTATTGATTTGTACTCGTTTCTTTCAAATAAGTATTCAAATCACCACTATAAATGATTCTGTGCCTTTTCTCGTATTGCACCTTCCCTTGCTTTTCTATGCACCACCCTAGGTTGACTGTAAGAGAATGCCACTAGGCATTAAGTCCGACTCAGTACTTTGAAATGTAAAAAGTCAAATAAAAAAAAGTATAAAACCTGCACCAAAGATTACAGTTTTACTTTTTTTTACGTTTCAATTACTATTGCTTACATTTGTTTACTTATTTGAGTATTTCGATTCTTTAACTTCTTAATTTTTTCCCACTGTAATGGATAAAGTTCTTTATAATGAGTTCAATCTATTTTAGCCGCCAAAATAACCTACGGATGATGCAAAATGAACTTGGACCGCTAATTTATTGCTATCCCAAGTTTATTTCTTATTTTTGACTCCGTGTCATTAGACTATTTATCTATATCTAAATAATACTTTAGATAATTATCTTAACAAATCGTTAACCGTCAGCAAATAAACAATTATTTTGTCGTTTAAAATGATTGTCGACAATGTTTTTCAAAATGAGTCAATAAAGTAGAAGATCGGAAAACGTGGTAATGTTGTGTCTTTTCGATAGATAGAAGAATATTATTATGATAGTGAAAATAAATAAGTACTTAGGTCTGCTTCTTGTCCTGATAACCAGCAATAGCAATTTTATAGCTAATTCTATACTTAAACCTAATTTTCTATTGTGTTTGATGTTAAGCCATACAGCTACATGCCAATAGCATGTTCATCTACAATTTTTATCTCTTTAATTATGAGTAAAATACACACTTACAGAACTAGGAACTTTGTATTTTATATTCACAACAAACCAATAGAATAACGATAAACATCAAGTCGATAGATTGAGTTACAGAACTGTCAACCAAATCGCCGAAATATCTGCGTTTGGTTCGATATTTAGCGGGATGGCGTGGCGTCCGGTTCTATAATATTGAGCGAAAACTAAGCCATCGTGTCTGAGCACGCAGCCAAACGGCACATCGAATCGCTTTTACCACATCTATTGTTACCACCCGACTTTAACAACTAGTCTGCACACATTTTGATCAAAAACATTGTGAACAGCATACTTTGCTTTATCATCACAGAAAACGTCAAAGACTGTTTGAGCGTAGCGCGCAGTGTATGCAAAAATAAACCATACAGTTAGTGTAACGTGTAAAACAGTGCGTTCATAGAAGCGGTTCGGCCGGCCAGCCGTGTCGCAGCAAGAGGGGAGCGAGGCGGTGAGCGAAGAAGACAGCGCGATACTCCGCCTCGGGTTTATGTGAATACACACGCGACGGGGCGCAGCGGTAGCGGTGAGCGGGTCACGGGGAGCGGGGAGCGGGCCGTGTCGTCAGTCCCGCACCGCGCTTCGCTGGCTGCACCCGTCGCCGCTACCGCCTGCGCGTCCGCTCAATCATAATGAAAGTCAAAGGTGCTCGCACCAAGAACATGGATAAGCTGATAGCGGCTGTCCAGGCAAGGGAATGCTTGTGGGACAAAAGCTACAGAGGGCATCGTAATCGGTTCAAGCTGGAGCGGTATTGGAACGAAGTTTCGGCTGAGGTGGGCACGACAAGTAAGTGAACAGCGTTTTGCGTTTCACCGTGTGGAGCCGTGAAGGTTAACGTCCGCCGCGGATAGTGGTCGGGCTCTGCCGTCTGGCGGTTCGAGCCACACACAAATATTGATAACATTCAGTTTGTTTTTCTACGCGCACCGCTTTGCGCAAGAAAGATAAATTGTACAACGTATGCGATGAATTTTAAATTTGGACGGCGGACGTTAATCTTGACGATAGTTTCTTTGCATTGCCGAATGAACCGATACGGATGTTAAACCAAAAACTTTAATACAATAAGGTAAACATATAAATAAATAAATAAATATCACACAACGTAATTTAGTCCCAAACTGAACAATGCTTGTACTATGTATATATATTAAATACATAAAAAATTATACTTTTCTTTTGTTAAAACATACATACTTAATAATAAGAATGTATACACGTAATGTATATACATATAAACACCCAGACCCACAAAGATTTGTATAACTTTTTATCAGTCAAGTTGCTATAAGTAAGCTTCTAAAAGTATTTATAGAATTTCATTGTCCTTATTATTGAAGAACTCATTTATAATTCGAAACTGAAGATTTTTGTAACGAAATAGACAGTTAGTAATTATATACTTATCATACGAACAAAATTTGCAGGTCTGAATTGCCGAAAGAAATGGAAGAATCTCAAAGACCAATGTCGAAAGGAGATGAAGAAGAACCCTACGGAATCAGACTGGCCCCACTTCCCCAAGCTGAAGTTCATTCATCACCAATTCCTAACAGAAGACGAGGAAGGCGATGAAGATACTCAGGATGAGGTTTTCAATTCTCTCGATGATTCGATTAAAAGGCCTAAATTAGGATATACGATGAGGAAGAAGTTGTTAATGAATAAGAGAAGGACTATAGATGTGGATATGAACAAACTTATTGAGTTGGTAAGAGTGAGGGAGTTGATTTGGAATAGACAGCTAAAAGGACACCATAATTGGTATAAGCTGGATGAGAGCTGGAAGGAAATCGCGCAGGAGTTGGATGTTACACGTAAGTATTATAGCCTACAACCTATTCTCAGACCTTTCAATTCGATAACGAACACTGACATGAGTTGTTTATATATTTACGAGTAAATTGGACTAGTGACCCGCATTGTCTTTGTGCCGGGTACTATGTAGTATGTACTATAATATGCATGTTTTATACATAAAAACCTTTGTTATAAATCAATCTATCTGTCAAATCCGTTGCGTATACTTAGGGACATAATTATAGGCAGACAGCGGGAAGTGACTATGTTTTATACTATGTAGTGATAGTGATAGATAAATCAAAATAACATACGTTTAACTAAGAACGAATATAGAATAACAGTTTAAGCCCCAATTTCATAGGTGTTAGATAAACCTCTTCTTCTTCAAACAAATTGTTTTTTACATAAGTCAAGTATTTTTTTGTGGGCGGTGAATGAAGATGTTTTTTTTTCAAACATTATTGGCAGGATAGGCCAAGAACACAATGAAAATTACCGCTGTGTTCTTTATTTGAGTGTTACTTGTGTCACTTTTATTCGGTGAGGTTAAATTTTATGGCGCAGATAACAGCTATCCGGAACTTCTAAAAATTAGCTCTGAAGGTAAAAAAAAACGTATGTGTAAGTTCTCCGACCATCAAAACTTTTTATATTTCTGTCCCATGTATGAACAGCTGCCGCAAAATGGTAATGGGATGGCAATTTGACACAATTTACTTATAGTGTGTGTATGGCAGGACAGTCAACTACGACGATTAACGCGTGGCGTCATGCGCTCTTACGTCAAAAAAGTAAATAGTGACAAGGTTCTATTCACAATTTGTTGAGATTATAATTCAGACCCAAAATATTTATTAAAATTAATGATATATAATAGCAGTTAACAGAAATAAAGATACGTCTTTTATTTTATATTTTATAGCCTCAGGGCCCAAGAATGTTACGAAATATTAAATAGTATTGTATTACATAGGAATTATTTTCATTATAAATCATCAACTGCAACAGCAGTGATGTTTACATTAAATAACAAATACCTGGAGACCGAGCCTCGCTCGGATTTTTGTATAGCAGAAACATAATTCTATATTTTTTTTAAACGGTATCTTGAATTAAGATTGAAAATCAGACGACGATATAGAAAAAATAATAACTCTATTTACTAGGACGAATGTTACGAGCTAATACTTCTTGGCTCCATACTCAGCTCAGGTCTTCTGCCCATTATGTTTGTAATTCAATGTTTTGTTTGTTTTTAAAATTTCTTTATTTAATATAAGTAATAATAGTAGTTACATACCACTGTACATTTATGATCCTAGTAATAACAATCATACAATTCCAACTAGTTTTACAGACACATAATCTTGTTAAACTTTAAAGTGGGACACTTAAAAAAAATAAAAAACTAGGCTTTCTTAGATTAGTTTGCCTTTGATAGCATTGTTTTACGAGTAAAACTATTGAAATAAATAAGTACATTACGCATACTTTTATATTAATTACTAAATCAGGTAGGTATCATTAAATTATTATAATGTAAAACAGGGTGATCATAGAAAAACGCGATGCGCTGTAATTCAATAAATTTATACACACGATCAATATACAATTATTGTTTGTGTAATAGAATAGGATGGAACGAATCTTGTTCCCATGTTACATTTACTAGGTCACGAAATTTTGATTCATCGTCGTGCCAAGAATTAATAGTATGCTTTTAATTTCCAGGCGATGAAGCACGACTGAAATGGAAATACCTGCGGGACCAAGCAAGAAAAGAGGTCCGAAAGCAAGGAGAATCCGAATGGGAGTACCTTCCAAAACTGGAATTCCTGACCAACCAGTTCAATGAATACGAAGGTAATGAACTCCAAGATGATTCGTATGCTGGAGACGAGCCTGATCATCACGATGATCATGATAACGAACCTAGTTATGAAGCTGATCAAAGTAGCAGCTATTACATAGAACAGCCTCATGAAGTAAGCGTTAAGGAAGACGAATTCGACGAATTCGATACTAAACCTATAATAATGGAGACAGATTTCTATGATGATGATGAGGAACCTCCCAAAAGTGCTTTAGCAGACAAAGAACCTACAAAAGACGAAGATATAGGGTTTTTCAATAGTCTACTACCTCACGTCAAGAAACTAGGACCAGCTAAAAAGCTCATGCTGAGAATGAAGATTCAGGAATTAGTTTATAATACTGTTTATAATGAAACATAGTTTTAAGTGAAATTAGAATTAGAGGAGAGAATTTATATTACCTAAGGGCCGCTTGTGCTTTCCAGAGTTAAATAAATATATATACTCAACAGACACACAACGCCATCTAGTCCCAAACTAAGCAGAGCTTGTACTAGAAAGGGTACTAGAATAACTGATACTAATACACATGCTTTTTTGTTTGTAAATAATACTTATTATAACTACATAGAAGCACCCGGACCAAGACACCTCCATGTAATTTTCACACGAATAGTTATCTTGAGCGGAAATCGAACCCGCGACCGTGGCGTCGCAGGTAGGTGCACCCACTCCGCTTTTCGGTCGTCGAAACAACAACTGCTAATACACAGTTATGAGTTGACACGGAGTTATTTATTTTACTCTAAAAGCGCAAGCAGCCTTAAGTATTGAGTACATTTTTTTAAATAAGCTGTTATGAATATACTGACAAGGATGTTAAGATATTTTTCATAATGAACATGATATTCGGCACAATTATGAGGAGCTGCCTCGATGGTGTAGTGGTTAGCGTATGCGTCTCTCATCGCGAGGTCTCTGGTTCGATTCCCGGGTCAGGAAAGTGTTATTTGTGAACTTTCCCTGAGGAAATTCACTATAGCAGCACGGAGTTGGAATTGTGCCCTGTAGATGGCGATATACCCCTTTCCCATGGGACCTAACCATAACAGGTGAAATGAGGGTGTTGTACACCTCTGTCACACCCTTCTGGGTAATATAGGCGTGATGTTATGAACATGACATTTCCGTACGAAAATCGTATAATTATAAAATGTAAAAACATATTTGTTGGTCTATACTCATACCGTACAAGTCATATTTTGAAAATGGAGAGTATAAAATGAAAATGCACTGATGTATATTTTTCTTTATGAATATTTTTGGTTTATATTAACTTAAATAGATATACTTATGAGAATTAGCGTAGTACTAATATAAGCTTTAATGTATTATAGAAATTAGATATCGTATATTCGAGACTTATTTTATTATCGTCATCTGCCGATCCTTTCCCAATTACTTTTGGGGTCGGCTTCTAGTCTAACGGATTTAGCTGAATATCAGTATTTTACGTGGAGCGTGGAGCCATCAGACCTCCATAACCCAGCACGAAGAAATACGACACTCTTTGTTAAACTTACTGGCCGCTGACTACCCGTAACAACTGCCATAGATGTTCAAATCCCAACCGGGACCGACGGCTTTAAGTGCTGTTTGAGGCACGGAGGAAAACTCGTTATGTTATAGATGGTCAGCCATCCACGGCCGACCCCGGTTAGCATTGCTTAACCTGTAAGATCGATCGACTTAGCCACGAGCTTCTAGACTTATGCTATTTCGTTTCAAATAAAGCTAGCTCAGCAAAAAATGCAGGTCAGTCTTGCGCACAAAATAATGGATTTATAATCAATAAACTAATGTTTAATCATTATTTTAGCTAGCTTTTGCCCGCGCTTTGACCTGCGTCCAATTTTACTGCTTCGCTCTCGTGGAGTTTAGCGTAATGTTAAATATCAAAAATCTTTTATTGATAGCTAGACTATCAAACACAAAAATAATTATTAAAATCTAATGAGTAGTTCTCGAAATTAGCGTTTACAAACAAACAAATTAACTGTCTCTTGCGGTTTCGTCTGTGTGGTAGGTACATTAATAAAAAAGCCTATGTTACGCGCCTAGTAGTCAGTTGCCTGCTTATAAAATTTTAGGCATAGATATCGTGCAAATCACTTTATCAATTAAAAAAAACATTGTAATTTTGACATTAAAAACAGACGGTTCAATATTATGAAAAGAATAAAAATATATCCTATGTTCGTCGCCTAGTTTTAAGCTACCTCTTTACCATTTTTTAGCTATATCGGTTCAGCCGTTCTTGAGTATAATTTATTCAATTAATAATTAAAAATTAAAAAAAAGAAACCAAAATTCCTATTAACCTAAAAATAAATGACTACATCTAAAACTATGTATAAACCAAGTCTAAATATAATATAATAGTTTTTGAGTTATAAATATTGTAACTAACACAACTTTCTTTTATATTTATAGCTATGTCATATCAGGTTATTTTAATTATACAGATCTCATTATAAATGGTGTTTCCTTTATAAAGTTTTATTATTTTAATTTTTTTATACATAGTAATCTTATCAGTCAGAAAGATATTGTCAATTTAAATTCAGGACAAAAAGGTGTAATCTGAAATAATAATAATAATATATGTCAATCTGAAATAAATGTGATATTTCTGGAATAATTATTTAGCTTCTTTCTTGTAATTAATTTAATATTGTAGTTTCACTTCTTTAAATATGAAAGTGGGACGTCAATTATCAATAGAAAATTTCACGGCGAATAGTTAAATCTAATTAATCAGTTAACTAGCTGCAATTAAAAAATGAGAAATTTCGAATCTAGCAGCATACGAATCAATAGCTTAATTGGCATATATAAATATGTAACAGTATGGAAACTAAGCCTATTTCAAAAAATAATTACCTACGCTCTATTGAAGCTATAGGGTTGACACTTTCAAACTTTTTGGTATTGACTTTTTATGAAAAAAAAGTGTTTTTTAGTGATCATTCAATCGTATTGGAATAACTAGTTTACAAATAAAATTTAAATAGGTCATCTCAGAGCATCGGTTAATCTTAACAAAATACGATACACAGTTTAATATTGACACATAACAACTTGTAGATCTTTGTTTTTGTTTTGTAGATATTTATCTAGTTATTACAGCACGCGGCGTAACGTTTTACAAGTTTTGGTGAGAGCGTACGTGAGCCGCGGTTGGACGAGGACGTTTCGTGTGCTCTTAAGCGCGTGCGCGCGGGGGCTCATGCATGAGCAGCTGTTTGGCACGCATTTTTGAGTTGATTCGTACCGCGTTACAAACCTAGAAGGGATGTGCCTAGTAATTAAAAAAAAACATTTTACAAAAATAAAAACATTTATTCTTCATACATAAATTACTAAATGCAATTTAACATAATATTACAAATTAAAATAAAAGAAAGGGTTAAAAGGGTAAAAGTTACAAATTATTAACTGAAAAATACTTTTCCCAAGTCCCAAATCGTTTGCCCAAATCGTCTTCACAATTACCTGCTTTTGGAGGTTTAATAATGTTGGAAAAATCATTTTTTGGAAAGAAGATATAAACTGTCTGCTCGTGGGTTCGGTTGCCAGACCATTTTTGGTTCGAATTTGGCCAAACAAATTCAACATTTTATTAAAAAAGTTTTCTGCGATTCCTGTCCAAAAAAAGCTCTTCTGTATTCATAGCTATCGTTAAGATTTGATGCGTTTAATGCATCAAATATATTGTTCATATTATTTCTAATGAGTTCAGCAGTGTCCCTCCCGGATTCTTGAATTTTATTAAAATCTATGTAAGTGGATATACCAGCGGCAACAGAATTACTTAAAAGTTGAGTAGCATAGCGAACTTTCATCTTTTCAAAATTTGTGGGATAGATGTGGCAGTTCGTCAATTTATGTGCAAGTTTGAAGCATTTTTGTTTATCATTTTCATAAAACTTAACGATGTGCTCGTATTTAGCTACACGGTCCTGGAAATGGAAGTCGTAGGTAATTAAATTGTTGCAAACCAGTTTTAAGAGATGGGGTGCATCGAAAATATTGTATATTTTTCTGCCACTAATAAAGAAATAAGGCCGTTCAATGGTAACAGATCTATTTTTTGCAGCTTTTAAAAGATCAGATCCCATGTCAGAGACAAATGTTCCAATATTAAGTCCTATCTCAAATAGTTTTTCCAAAAGTTTGTCAGTCCATTTAGCTATCTCGTCATAGTTTCTACATTCAGAGAGTAATGCAAATCCCACGGGTTGCTTCCAGTTGATAAATATTGCACGAACCATCATAACCAAAGCATTTTTTGCAGGTTCCGGTGACTGTACTCCATTGACCTCATGAAAGCCAATAATTTTATCTTGCTTTAAGTTATAAAATAAATTATCTTTTAAACTCATGGCATCAATGACAACTGAGCAGTTCTTTTCCATTACACTCATGGCATCAACTTTAGTTTTCAGATTTAACATAAGTCTGTCATTTATTTCAGATGTAACAAATATTCCGTGTTTATTTAATGTTCTCGGACTTGGGAGGCATATTATTATATTACTTTGCAGTAACCAGTAAGCTTGCGGACTGTTATAATATAAATTGAAGCAAAACATTTTGTAATTTTGGTTATATCTATTTCCGGTATAATTAAATTTTAAGTGTCTGTGCTTTTACTAACACAGCTAGTTCTTTCGTTAAAAATTTGTCACACAATTCATGGAATGTGTCTCTATGATATTTGCCCTTTCTCTTTGATATGAACCTCGTATAATTTAAATTTTTTTCTACATGTTAAAAGAGTGTCTTTTAATCTTCTTTTTCGTGGCGTGCCTAATAAAAGATATCTGGAATTTTGACTACTGTCACTTGCTGAAAGTGTTACATTTTCTTCTGTCTGTGTACCGATTTCGACGAACTTCAGAGCTTCGGTTGACGTTTCTGCATCTTTTTTTTGTACTTCGGGTAGATGAAGAGATGGTAATGAATTGGTTTTAAGCTTTTTGCGATGGGTTCCCCTTAGAATATCCATAGCATTAAAATGTTCTTCACAAACGGTATAGTTTTGAGGTTGCTTGTTCATCAAATCTTCTCGAGATATCAAGCGAAGCCATTGTGAACGTCTGGAAAAGATAACATAATACTTTCATCAGAAGAAGCAATGGTGTAGCAATCTGAAAATACTGACAATTTTTATTACATTTTGACAGCATTATTCAACACCCTCGAAAACCACGAAAACGATAGGTACCTATGAGGAAAAAAATGATAATTTATTGCAGCCGTCATCTTGGATTTCCATTTTGACCGCACTAACCCTTTCAACACCCTGGAAAACCATGAAAACGATACCCATGACAAAAAAATATATAATTTATTGCAGCCGCCATCTTGGATTTCCACTTTGATAGCACTATCTGCTTCAACACCCTGGAAAACCATGAAAACGATACCCATGACAAAAAAATTGATAATTTATTGCTGCCGCCATCTTGGATTTCCATTTTGAGTTAAGTTTAAAATCGCTTATGTCGGCGCTACAACGCTCGTATAGTTAAAACTTCGTTCGAAACAGTGTCGGTCACACTCACTCTACGCTATTATTTACCACGAAACACACAACGACAGCTGTCGTCGACCAACTGACGTCAACTGCGCGTACGAGTGATAAGGACAGAGATAATAATCCGTCGCTATCGCAATGTAACTCAGTAACGGTCCGCTTGTTTACATTCTTTGGTTGGCCTTACTATACTTATAATTATTCGAGTACAATATCATAACAATAAATCATTCTTACCTTTCAAAATCAGCAGGCAGTTTAAAACAAGATAGCTCTGGTTTTGATAAATTAGAGTTCGAGCAGCCGTAGACTACGCAATACCATCGTGGCATTTTAAAAAGGATCGGCGAAATTTTAACGTGACCACTCGCTTCGACGCGGCACTCGCTACTGACAGCCCCGCACCGCGAAATTCGCTTATGGGTCTCGTCGATGTGCATGTTTATGTGTGCGTGCCGTTTCGAACGTTTGTAGGCAGTTTCCATACCTACTGTTTGTACATATTTATACTGTGCCCGGGGGTGCAGGTTCGAGTGCTCGCGGATACCTAATTTTTCAACCTCAATATTGGATAAAGCTATAATTTGCTTTAAAATATTACAAGTATTTGATAAAAATGCGTCACGGTATCGATTTGGTCTAAGCCCAAACATACAGCATGTAACTAAGTGATTTATCACTGATCTCACAGATGGCGCTGTAACCGAGTAAGGATTGTCTATCAGGTATATTTACATAATAAGTTAGCACTAAAAAAGGTTGAGAATTTTCGAGTCTAGCAGCATACGAATCCATGGCTGAATTGGTATAGCACCTGGGGCGTTTACCCGGGGGTGCAGGTTCGAGTCCTGCTGGATTCTTAATTTTTCAACCTTTATATTGTATGACTTGGATGAAGTTGTTTATCCCTTGTAAGCCCAAAATATGTTGAAACGACTATTTACAGAACCATATCACGGTTTTCCTCGTCCTTACTACGATTTTTAAACCAGTGTGTTTTAAGATAATTTCTCACGTTGTTGAATTAGAACATTTTCAACTGTCTTACTTAATTATGTTAATCTTGTGTCAATCATTCCAAAATATATATGAAAACAAGCTAATGTTAATAAGTTATAAGCTGATGTTTATATAAATAAAAAAACTATTTGGTATTATGTGAATTTCATTTTTGCTAATTACCTACAACGAAGAAAGTTACTAGGAATGCCTAATCACTTGAAATGTGGTCTCAGTAAAGCCTGTATGTATACAAATACACTACTTTTTGCTGTAGTCAATAATAATAATAATAACACTGGAAACCCATTTATGGAGAAGATGTTATTAAGAAGTAAACGTTTAGGGCCGCTGTCCGGGGGCGATCGCCGGAGCACACCTGGAGCTGACGCTGGGTGTTACAGCATACGATCCGTCAGTGGAGAGGAATTGAATAGGCGGGTTCCCTCCGGGTCTCTCGAAAATACTACAGCCAACCATAATGACAGACAGACTGACCTTGACAATATTAGTTTGAGTTCCACACAATCTATTACAATAGTTGAACCATACAGCCCATCAACAGTATCTTACGTACCAACACCAGTATCATCTATAGAAGAAAACTCACGTGGGACACCCACACCAACCTTGACTGTTGCGCAGGGGGTTAATACCTTTTTACCTGCGTCCACCAAGGCTGGCAAACCGAGAGTACGCATGAGATGGAGTGAAGAAGTCAACATGTTTATCATGCGTACCTTCTTATACATTACGAAATTAGAAACAGACATGACTACATACAGACAACAACTACACGAACTTTTCTCTCGACAATATCCTGAAATAAATGTGAGTGAGCAGCGAATCTCAGATCAAAGAAGAACAATCGTGAGAAATAAACTACTGTCACAAGAACTACTGAACCGAATAAAAGAAGAAGTTAGTAAGCAATTAGAAGAAGAAGCGGACAACAGCAATCAGGATGATCATGTTAATCTCTCGAATAGGATTTTAGGGCAGAACCAACTCTCATCACAATCTAACAACCCACCACTCACTCTTCATCAATTAGGAACACAAACACAAGAACAATCATATACACAAGTATCACACTCATCTACACAAACAGAAACTGAAATATTAACTTTAGAGAACGATATTGAAAATCTGACAAATTAAAACCTAGTATCAGATTTATATGTACAAGAAATGCAAGACAAATTTAGAACAGCAATAACACAGTATTCGGGAATGAACCCAGCTTCTCGCCCAAAATTACCTAAATTGAAGTATAGCAGAAAACTCTTACAGCTAACGCAGTTGTTTAATCAAAATATACTGAGCCGGTTTCTTACCAATGATACACCATTAATAGACTTACACACGCTCATATATTGCACAGCATTAGTTATATCAGAAGAACTTGGTTTCAAAATAACTGAACACATACATGCGGCCAGGTCCAGAACCGAGAAGCCTCCATGGCAAATACGACTAGAAAAGGACATTGAGAAAATTAGAGCAGACTGTGGCAGACTTACTCAATATATTAATAACAATAGATCTGCGAAAGTAGTAAAAAGAGTGGAAGCTATATTTAAAACTAGGAACATACATACAAGACATGAAAATGACAATAGGAAACCTGAAGAATTTCTCGATACTCTGAAACAAAAGTTAGCATTAAAGGTACATAGACTTAAAAGATATAAGAAATCACAAAAACGGAAGGATGATAATATATTATTTAAATCTAATGAGAAAATGTTTTATAGAACTCTACTAACACCTCAGTCTAATACACACATACTACAAAACATAGAAATACCCACCAAAACACAACTTGAAACATTTTGGGCAGGAATATGGGAGGAACAAATAGAACATAACGACAAAGCAGAATGGATCACTGTAGAAGAGGAAAAATGGAATACAATAGATGAAATGGAATTTGATGAGATAACAGAAACAGATATTACTAACATTACAACTAGACTACATAACTGGAAATCACCAGGCATTGACAAAATTCATAATTTCTGGTATAAAAAACTAACCTCATCACACAAAGCCTTAGCTAAAAGCTTAACTGACATCATTCTTGGCAAAGACACTATACCAGAGTTTTTAGCAACGGGCATAACGTACATGTTACCAAAAATAGCACATTCACCACAACCATCACAATACAGACCTATTACCTGTTTACCCACCATATACAAAATCCTTACATCGGCACTAACTAGGAAAATTACCATACACATTGAACACAATAATATACTAGCAGAGGAACAAAAAGGTTGTAGAAGGGGCCACATGGGGTGCAAAGAACAACTTGTCATAGATTCTACAATACACAAACAAGCAACAACAAAAAATAGAAACCTGCACTGCACTTACATAGATTATAGAAAAGCATTTGACAGTATTCCTCATTCCTGGTTGTTGAAAACTTTGCAGATATATAAAATAAACCCGAAAATAAGAGATTTTATGCACAATATTATGTCTTACTGGAAAACATCTCTACAATTAAATAGCAACAACAATACAGTCACAACCCGTCAAATAGCGATTAGGAAAGGTATTTACCAGGGTGACTCTTTAAGTCCCCTATGGTTTTGTCTCGCTCTCAATCCATTATCACACATGCTGCATCGCTGCCGAGTCGGATATAGCCTTAAGCACAATTCAGAAGAATCTCTTATTTCTCACTTAATATATATGGATGATATTAAATTGTATGCAAAAGCAGATAAAGATATGAAAAAATTAGTAGACACCACATCTAAATTTAGTACAGATATAAATATGCAATTTGGTTTGGATAAATGTAAGACTTTGCACATAGTAAGAGGCAAGATTCGACCCGGCAACTATGCAGTCGATGAGAATAACGCAATTACAGCCATGGAATCTACAGATCTTTACAAATATTTAGGTTATAAACAGTTAAAAGGTTTAGACCACACAGAAATTAAAAACACATTAACAACTGAATATAAAAGAAGAGTAAACGCCATATGCAAATCTCAACTCTCAGGTAAATCACTAATAAAAGCTATTAACACATTTGCCATTCCGATATTGACGTACTCTTTTGGCGTAATAAAATGGTCTAAAACTGATATTGAGCAATTAGAGAGAACTACACGCACTACACTCACAAAACATAACCATCTACACCCTAAATCTGCTACAGAAAGACTAACCATCAAAAGACCAAATGGAGGTAGAGGTCTTATTGACATACATCATCTCTGGCAAAAACAAATACACAACATTAAAACATTTTTTCACTCAAAATCACAAACAAGCAACATACACAAAGCCATTTGTCAGAACGATTCCAACTTCACTCCACTTAATCTCAACCAACACCAAAATACACAAAATCCAAATAGTACTGATCCACAAACACAAAAAATAGAAACATGGAAAAAGAAAACACTACACGGCAGACACCCTCATGATTTAGAACACGCACATATTGATAAAACAGCATCCAATCAATGGCTCAAAAGTGGAAACCTATTCCCAGAAACAGAAGGATTCATGATTGCCATACAAGACCAAATTATAAATACTAAGAACTATAGGAAATACATAATAAAAGACTCCTCAGTCACAAACGACAAGTGCCGAAAATGTAACACACAACCCGAAACCATCCAACACATAACAGGAGCATGTATTACTCTAACACAAACAGACTATACACACAGACACAATCAAATAGCCAACATTATACATCAAAAATTAGCACACAAATACAACCTTATACACAACACAAACACCCCTTACTATAAATACACTCCACAAACTATCCTAGAAAACGCTTCACATAAACTTTATTTTGATCGTGCCATTCTCACAGATAGAACTATACATTATAATAGACCTGACATAACACTAGTAGACAAATTAAACAAAACTACATACCTAATGTAAAACAATGTTATAACTTTTAACTTAAGAATGGCATTGTATTGTATTAATAAGAAGCATGACTATTTTTTTTAATTTTTATTAGTATTTTTGTTTGTGTGGAATTAAATAAAGCTTTATTATTATTATTATTATACATACCTAATAGATATTGCTGTCCCGAACACTCATAATTTACAGAAAACCATTGTAGAAAAAATAAGTAAATACGCAGAATTAAAAGAAGAAGTCACTAGGATATGGAGACAAGATAAAGTTTATGTTGTACCTATCGTCCTTTCTACCACAGGAGTTATTCCCAAGCATCTACACCATAGTTTAAAGATGTTAGATTTAAAAGAACACATCTACATCATGCTACAAAAAGCTGCAATTTTAAATACCTGTAGGATAGTGAGAAAGTTCTTACAAATTGACGAAAACGAAGTTACAACACAACACATTGTAGGCCCATAACCCCACACAAACACAACATGCTGCATTTACTTGGTTTCGGCCCGTAAATGTGGTAAATACCAGCAAACTGCTGAGAAAAAAGATTCCCAAAGTAAAAATAATAATAATAAATTGTTTATTCTCTCTTCACAAAAGGTCTTATTTTATTTTATTTATTTTATTTATTTAAACTTTTTGCACAAATTAAGGTACATAGGTGGACTTAATGCCTAGTGGCATTCTCTAACAGTCAACCTAGGGTGGTGCAGAGAAAAGCAAGGGTAGGTGCAATAATGTGAGAAAAGAACTGAAAAGTTGATTTGAAAATATATATATTTGGGAGAAGCAAGTATAAATCAATACATAAAATACATACAAGAGGTACATAGATATACAAAATGTTATACAATATATAATGTAATATACTTATTACTATTACATACGTTAATAAATACAATAATATAATACATAAACATGAAATATATATAGAAGATGATAAAAGCTAAATTTAACATATATTATGATGATTCTGCCAATTGGTCGGTTAGAAATTTGCGCACTTTAACTTTGAAAGTGAACCGTGTTGCCGCCATCCTGATCTCCTGAGGTAGGGCATTCCAAAGAAGGACGGATTGGACAAAGAAAGAAGAATGAACAAAGTCAGTCGAGTGTGAGGGACACAAAAGAAGTCTGTTATTTGATGACCGTAGTTCCCTATCATGGTTAGAGCTCAAATACTGGAGGTAAGGTGTTAAGTAGGAGGGAGGAGTTGGAGAGTTAAGAAAGGAAAAAAGGGTAGTGAGAGCACGCAAGCTGCGGCGTTGGCGAATAGGTAACCATTTGAGCTCGGAGCGATAAGCAGACACATGGTCATACTTGCGAAGATTGAACACAAATCCAATGCAGTTATTGAGAAGTCGGTCATATTTATTGAGAAAGTCTGCATTCAGGTCGAAATAGCACACATCACCATAGTCGACTATAGGGAATATCAAACTCTGCACAAGCATCGCTTTGGTCTTGGATGACAGGAAGTTTTTCAGACGGTACAGAGAACGCAGGGATAAGGTTACTCTTCGACTGACACTGGACACGTGAGCTTGCCAATTTAGAGTAGTGTCAATATAGAGTCCGAGATCTTTTACCGCAGGACTTAGCGCTATGGTTAAGCCATTGTATTTTATTGCTGGCAGGGTAGGTGACTGAATTCTAGCCATCATGCGTTGACTACCTATAATGAGTGCCTGACATTTAGAAGGATTGACAGTGATTCCAAATCTGTCAGACCAATTTTTTATTGCAACCAAGTCCTGATTAACCATGTCAATTGCATCAGACACATCATCAACGCCTGCCTGTGCATACAACTGCAAGTCATCGGCGTAAAGATGATACGAGCACTGAAGATTGAGAGTAATGAGATTAATAAAAACAGAGAAGAGTAAAGGAGAGAGTATGCCGCCTTGGGGGACGCCAGAGAAGAGATCACACCAACCTGATGAAGAATCATCACGGCGCACCGACTGCTGACGTCCAAGAAGGTAAGAGGAAAACCAGTCCAGCGTTCCAGAAGAGATCATGGATTGAGATAGGATTGACAGAAGGATCTCATGATTGACGGTATTAAAAGCGTTTGAAAAGTCTACCAAAGCCAACACAGTGACTTTGGTATACTCCATACCCGCCTTAATATCGCCAATCACTTTGAGAAGGGTAGGTAGTGCTGTGACCAGGCCGGAATCCAGATTGGTAGGGGTTGAGGAGATTGTGACCGTATATGAAAGTGGATAGTTGTTTATGGACACAGGCCTCGAGCACTTTGGATAGGAAAGGAAGAATGGATATTGGTCGGAAATGATTTGGTTGAGAAGGATTGGAGATCTTTGGGAGAGGAATGACGAAGGCTTTTCGCCATAGTGAAGGATAAGTACTGGACTCTAAGGAGGAATTTATTATATGGGAAATGGCAGGAAGAAGGCTGTCCAGCACAGTGACGACCATGCGACGACTGATATTGTCACAGCCTACAGCATTGGATTTTATGGATAGGATAGATTTTTTAACCTCTTCTGGCGCGACTGGAGAAAACTGAAATTGGTCAATGTTGGGCCGTGACAGAGCTCCTAGGTAGTTTAGTGTCCGAAGTTTGATGTGATCAGCCAGGGGCTCTGTGGTTGAAAAATGTTGATTTAAGCTGTCTAAGGTCATTGTGTTTGGGAACTCAAGATTTCGTTGTTTCCCAACGCCCAGGGTTCCAAGAAATTTCCAGACGTTTGCGGGGGAAGAATTAGAGATATTGTTAAGAATATGGCGGCGTTTAGCGTTACGTATCATCTGGTTACACCGATTTCTTGCAGTTTTATATAAGGCCCAGTTGTTGTCACAACGGTCCTTTTTAGATTTTCGGAACGCACGATCCCTACGTCTCATAGCCATCCTGATCCCCCTCGTCATCCAAGGAGCAGGGGGGCGCTTAAATTTGACCTTCCTAATAGGCGCATGCTTATCGTAAAGATCGAGGACAATTTTTTTTAAAAAAGCCCACCTTATCGTCGATGTTTGGAGCTGAAACTAAGGGTTCCCAGTCGATAAGCAACGCATCTTCCATTAATTTTTTAACGTCCATGCGTCCAAAGCAACGCAAGTGCAGAAATTTAGGAGGGGGTTTAGGTGGTTTCAGGAGATAAGAAAGGAAAACCAGGTCGTGGTGAGAGAAGCCAGGGGCGATATGCTGACCGTGGGAGGAAACAAGACTGGGAGTTGATGTGAGGATTAGGTCAAGCCATGTATCTTCACCTTGGGGATTATGGTGGGTAGGTTGCAATGGTAGGATGTGAAGGCCGGAGGATTCAATAATTTGGGTAAGTTTATGGGACCGAGGAGACTGGTGAGCAAGGAGGTTGGTGTTGAAATCTCCCATGATGATAGTATGTGCATATTTAGACCCTATAGATTCCAGTACCGGTTCGATACTGGAGAAATAGTCTACGGAAGGGGGACAGTACACGACGCCAAGAGCAACTATGGCTCCCTTAACACACACTTCAATGAAGAGGTGTTCTGCGGAAGCCGAATAGTTAGAAGGAGAAGAGAAGATGACTTTATATGGCAGATCGCTGCGGATAAATAAAGCAACTCCACCACCTCGTTTATCAGCCCTATCATTTCTGATAAGGATAAAGCCAGGGAGAGAGTAGGAAGTAGAAAGAAGATGAGGTTTGAGCCAACTCTCAGAGATCAAGATGGCGTGAACATTTGCGTCGCTGAAGGCTTCCAAAAGGTCACTATGGTGGCTGGGCACACTTTGTGCGTTTAGATGGCAAACATTTAATAGGCGGTTATTGCAAGTGTTGAAAGTGTTCCGCACAAAGTCGCCAAGGGTGTCAGTTACTGAGCTGAAACTATCATTACTCGAAAGCGATGCGGATTGATTGGCAGAATAAAAAGAATCATCATCTGATAACATTAAATATATACTAATAATATATTATGAAATATAATAAATAATAAATAAAATAAAAATGAGTAATAAACGACAATATATATACGTTCTTAGTTGCACGAATAGTGACTCTGCCCCACCCGCCAGCTAACATAAAAGCATATTAATAACAAAACAAATACCAAGAACAAAGCAAAAACAAAAAATAATTATGAACATTGAGATATTCAGATATCATATAAATAAACAATAGAATAGAATAGAACGTGACGCAGTTCGCAACAAGTTTTTATTACAAAGGCAAAAGAATATACAAAAATTAACTACAATTGGAACAAGGCAAAAGAATATACAAAAATTAACTACAATTGGAACAAGGCAAAAGAATATACAAAAATTAACTACGATTGAAACAAGGCAAAAGAATATACAAAAATTAACTACAATTGGAACACATTTGGTTAAACAAAACTTTATTCCATTCAGATTGAACGTGCATTCATATTGACAGTTCCCTTGAAGTTTGACGTTGACATTTATGTTGTTGTGTGTCATAACAATTCAAGTTGTATTTATTAAATATGTTAAGATGTAGGTGAGAATTAATTTTAAAAGTTAGCCATAAGAAGAGAGAATACATAAAATAGAAGAAGTGTGGGTAAACTGTTTTTACTTACTGCGTCACGATCGCTTGAAAGTGTAAACAAAGAAGAAACAAGATTAATTTCTACGAGAAACGTTTTTAACACTCCCGGCACTATTCTTCGCTGTCGTCGTCGAGGAATTCGTGTCTGCCACCTTTGGGTGTTTAGAAATGAGCGCAGTCAACTCACTCATAGATGTGATTCTGTGGCGGGTGCCATCGGGGACTTTGACGAAAATACTCCCGTCTTGAGTCCAACAACTCCGCATAGAGAAGTGCAGCCTCGCCTTCACAAACACCGCTTGTCTGGGCTTTGTAAGCGATTCCCTTACGGATACAGAGGAACCTTTGAAACCGACTTTACCGTTCCAAACTTGCGCCTTTAAGCCAATGCTGGAGAACTTCACAACAATGGGTCAGTGGCGGTCCTTGCTCGCGGCTCCTATGCGGTAACAGGACTTAATAGCAGATTCAGCGAAGTCCTTCAATTGGAGTTTGTTGTGGATGACGTCCAAAACACGGGCAGTGCAGTTCTCTTTTTCTGCTTCAACCACCCCTAAGAAGACCAGATCCTTGCGACGGTGCCTTGCTTCTATTGAATCAACCATCCTTGTGCACACCTCAATTTGGTTTCGAAGAAGACCAAGCATGCTGAACATTAGCTCTCTGAATGTCCGGAATTCTTCTGCAATCTTGGGCGCTGTATCTTTGGCTGGAGCTCCAGTGTGGACCTGAGCTTGCAACTCTGCCATACCTCGGTCGAATTTGTCCTCGAGACTTTTCTGAGCAGTTATAATATCAGTCAATAGTTCTAGAGACATGATTAGTGATACAGTTGTTGTTGTGAAAGTGTTGAAAGCTGGCAGGTGGTGTGAATTAGTGCTAAACTTACATTTAATGTAAAACCCAAGTAAGTACTTGTTAGTTAAGCCAAATTAGCTATGAATTAACACTTAATACTTGTAAAAAGTTGCAAATTTTCAATTAAAAACTTAAATGAATTTTCGAAAACTTCTTATCTTTTTTAACACCTACCTCTTTCTTCTCCCCCGTCTTATTATAATTAGATTAGTTTGTAGACATCAGTTTATTCTAACCTTATGTGAGAGACTGGTGCCTGATGTAGGTTTTGAGTAAAAACCTGTGTTACAGGTCACCAGTGCCCACCCTCGGTTACACAATAATCAGTTTTCTGTTGAGAAGAAAAATAAAAAAATAATAAATAAAAAATAAAAAAAAAATAGTAAATCAAAATAAACTATAACTAAAAATCTGGTATTATCTGATACCAGAGCAAAACGATCAGTAGGTACAGCTTTTAAGGTACCTTAGGTACCTTCAATAATACCTAATATTGATTGTACAAAGTTTCGAAAAATATCGAGTCCTGCTAATAGTCACGTAACCGCTTGTGACATCACACACAACGTGTCGCGCCGCAAAAATTTGAACAATACCAGCCAGCATGGAGTTGGAACTGTGCCCGATGTATGCCGATAGGCTCACGCCCTGTCCACAACAGGTGAAATGTTGGTGCTTAACACCTACATCCTTCTGGGTGGATATAAGCTTGATGGTATATTATGTAAAATACCCTATTGAAGGTTATTTACAACCTCAGTGTAGATTTTTTAGGGTTCCGTAGTACCTACAAGGAACCCTTATAGTTTCGCCATGTCCGTCTGTCCGTCTGTCCACGGCATAGCGACGAAACCGTTGGTGCTAGAAAACTGAAAGTTTGCATAAACATACCCCTCAACTGTCGATCGACCACCTCATGGCTGGTGTCAAAACACGCGCATCTGTCAAACGCCAGCTGCTGGTCGATTTTTCCCGCCGTATTTTAACGGCTCAAATAAGCATTGATAGTATATTTATCCTGCTCTAACTTATACGTACGTACGGGCGATACGACAAGGATGGAATATAACATCACATGGGACACTTGAGCCGCTAATGTAAACAATACTTTTTTGTTTAAGTCGAGACTTTCATAGTGCGTAGTTGGTGAATACGACCCGAGTGTTTTGAGTGTGTTTTTGGCAGTTTTCTTGTGATTTATTGGAAAAAGTTAAGTGTTAATCATGAGCGGGTAAGTAATAAACAGTTTTTAATTCATAACTTGCGTTTTAGACTATGATTGTTGGTTGAAAGTGATATGTTTATAAAACAATGTCTGCATATAAATACTACAATAGGAGCAAAATGTTGTTAGTAACATCATATAGACATCTTACTACATACGTTTACTGTATTTAATCGGTACATTCTCATTTCTATTTTGCGAAATGAATAAAACTAAAATACGCAGCACAAATCGACCGTCTAATGGCACATTGACAGACAGGCATATTTTGACTTGTTTTGCTTATAAATACTAAAATAAGAGCAAAATGTAGTTAGTAACATCATATTAGTCATCTTACTACATACGTATACTGTATTTAATCGATACATTCTCATTTCTATTTTAAAAAATTATAAAATTTTATTACGCAACACAAATCGACCGTCTAATGGCACATTGACAGACTGGGAAACCTCAAGCAAACGTGTAGAAAATTTGTCAAGTTTTAATTTAGATTTATAAAGTAATTTTGTATGGCAGTATGCCCTTTATTATATTTTTCGATTTGTACAGATCATGAAACTGTAGAATTAAAATTCATATTACAAAAACCTTCAATAGAATTTGCATTGTGAGGCTAAATTTGAGAGCAGTTTTTTTAGCGCTTATTTCCAAGTGCTTGGTTTTTTGTTTAATACTTGTAAAGTAAATGTTTATAATAGCTAAAACTTTGTTTATCTTTAGATTACGAACCAAACTGTAAAATAAATGAGTGGTCTTAGCCACTTGACTCATTGTTTACGAAATTGAAGTATCGAAACTCATTTGTTTTTTGTGTTGCGCTCGGGTCGCCGTTTATCGAGTCAAGTGTTTGATAAGCTTGTGGTGTAAAAAAAGTGTATGAAAAGGTGTTCTTTTTAAACGGAATATTGTAAATTGTATATTCTTTTGTAAAGAAAAATAAAATAAATATTAATTAGTCTTTTATTTTTAATTATCATACGCCATATTCGCATGCACTAACGTTCACCTACCGTTCACTAATTTTCACCCAAGGTTTAATACATTATTTTAGAATAAAATAATACTTAATTGTATTATTTCTGTTAGTGTACTTCATACAGATTTAATAACATAAATTTTATACACATCTTTCATACAATTATGAAGTAATCGTCATTTTAATGCGCCGCGGCGATATCGCGAGAGACCACCCTCGACGATTTTGACAGATGTGGGTATATAGGTTTTATAGCGGCTGACAGTTGAGAGGCACAAAGAAAGCCGTAGAGTAAAATTTGGAAAAATATTTTTTTTTCAGGTAGCTCCCCTACATGTAAAGTAGGGATGTTTTTTTTTTTCTCGCCCACCCCATAGTGTGGGGTATTGTTAGATAGGACTTTTAAAAACGTTTAGGGGTTGCTAAGACAGTTTTTTGATTAAGGCATCCGTTTGCGAGTAGGGCGTCCCCCCCCCCTCTAAAAGCTAAACTACTGGATCCTAAAATCTGAAAAAAATTGTGTCGGTAGTACATGTAATGAACTTTAAAGGAAAACTATAGCGGATAAGTTCACTTCATTAGTTCAAGAGGAATAGGGGTCCGAAATGTCAGATGCAGTTACTCAGAATATTTCGTTCAAAATTCTTGAAACATAAATAAACATACATAATACATATATAAAATCACGCCTTTATCCCACGGGGGTAGGCAAAGACGATGGAACGCCATGTGCTTCGCTCCTTACATACTTCTTTCGCTTCCTCAACATTCATACATCTCGTCATACGTGCTAGCTGGTTTCGTGTACTACAAACATTTCCTATCTGAAGGACGCTATTTATCTGGTTACTTTAACTTAATTAGTTCTAGAGTAATTGGGGTCCAAAGTGTAAAATGCAGTTACTTAGAATAATTCGTGCAAATTACAAAAACCTTTGAAAGTAATGACTTGTATGAAGATGTTACTTGTTTAATACAGATAGTAAATCCCTTTTAAGTCGAAATATTATTATGTTGTTACGACTAGCTACGGAAGCCTACTGCGCGTGGCCCGACACGCACTTGGCCGGTTTTATTTATTTATTTTAACTTTTTGCACATTTTTAGGTACAGAGGCGGACTTAATGCCTAGTGGCATTCTCTAACAGTCAACCTAGGGTAGTGCAGAGAAAAGCAAGGGTAGGTGCAATAATATAGTTATTATAGGTCATAGTAATAATATAGTAATATAGTTATTATTCAAATCATTGTAATTAGTATAATTTAGTATTATTTATTATTTACTTTTATATCATTTTTTGTAATGTTTTGACGTGTTCAAGAGCCTCCTGGGGCCTATGAAAATAAATGATTTGAATTTGAATTTGAATTTGATAGGTGTCGTAGATGTATATACTCAAAGCTTAAAACATTCATCTGATTTTTATACTACACCTGAAGCTAACGAACGTGTTGTCTACCTAATAGTAAGTGAAGTACAAGACCATGGACTTCAACAATCCACAAAAGCATATTGTAAATGCGTCGCTGCAGCTGAGGAATACGGTGTTATGCCTCATATACCAGTTATTTCAGTGCCTGATATCAATACCAAACCGGAACACAGTAATACAAGCACGGTCTATTTGGCGGTAGCTTAACGGAGAGACGGTGGTGCTGCCGCCGTCGAGCAGTCTGATTGTCCTCGAAAAGTTGTGATTCTTCTCCTAATTCGTGGTTGATGAAAAAAAATATGAGAATAGATATTTTTAAATCCGTCTGTATACAACAACTAACGTTAATGATAACATGTTGAATTACTGGGCACTTCCATTCAAGAACATTGCGTAAATGAAGAAATTCGGTAAGAGCTTTTTGCCGGTTTATTTAGTCTGAGTGGTAAATCTTTGTAACGTATTTATTGTTTGTCTATCCGTATGTTTTACTTTATATACAAATCTACGTACGTACTACGTACTATGTACGGTCCTGCTTGCCAATCTAGAGAAATGGGGTACCTAAAGGATTTTAAAATTCGGATTTGCTAGTACTATTTATTTTATTAACAACCTTTGAATTATACTAAGAAACAGTTGAAGAATTTACGAGACCGGTAGGATTTGAATTTATATTTTGCTATGCATAATTAAATGCTATACAAATAATCAATAAGAAACCTTTGAATTTTTTTCAAGGAAAATTATAGAAAAATGTTTAAAATTTTCGTCCAAATCTGTCGACCAACCAGTATCGTTTTATCTTGTGCGACACAAACGCAATCAACGGAACGACAAACGACCGGCTATTGCGTAAATACAATCAACGATTGAGTATTTGTGTACATAATCACTGTATTTTATGATTTTTATGAAATCCATAGTAAACATACCTAATGAATCGATCATACGAATGTATCGAGTGACATCTAAGAATCGATTAGGTTATTTTAACCGTTTTGAGTAACAATACAAAATATTAATTTGATCGACAGTTTTCTTAGAAAACTCTGGAAAGAAGAAATCGACTCGCCAAAATAATAATTATTACATAACATCACGCCTATATTACCCAGAAGGGTGTGGCAGAGGTGTGCAGTACCCACACTTCAAATGTTGTGTATCGGTCCCATGGCATAGGAGGTGAGCCTGCTGCCATCCACCGGGCACAATTCCAACTCCGTGCTGCTATTGTTAATTTCTTGTCCCAAAACCTCGCGGTGAGAGGCGCATACGCTAACCACTAGACCATCGGGATAAATTAAATTAAAATTACGATTTTAACTGGTGGTAGACACCTTTAACCTGCCGCCAAATAGTAGTGCTTCCATTACTGTGATCCGGTTTGGTGGTGAGATCAGGCCATGAAATTACTGGCACATGAGGCATAACACCGTAGTATTCAGCTGCAGCGACGCGACGCATCTATAATCTGCTTTTGTGGATTGTTAATGTCCATGGGCTGTACTCCACTTACCATCAGGTGGACTACACGTTTGTTCGCTGTGGGCGTAGTATAAAAAAAAAAACGAGAATCTGACTTATTTTAATTGCAGTTCAATACGACACATTAATGTTTATCATAACTCAAATCATTTCATCTGGTGCGGCCAAAATGAAATCAACGAAACGACAAACGTCCGGCCGAAGCGTAAACACAATCAACGATTCAAGTTTGTGTACGCAATCCCTTCGCAGAACAATTACTCTTTGTTGTACGTTGTATGACAAAATATCCGCACAATAATATCGAAATGACCTAAATACAGACGTATGTGGCACATTCTATGTTTTGACTTGTTAAGTAGCCTTTGTTATTGTTGTGTACAGGAGTTGGACCTGCTGCCAATTGCAAGAAGGGTTTTGTATTTAACTGCAAGCGTACTATGTAACATCTGTAATATGTATGTCTAACTTTATCGGAACTGAAACTGGAACTGGTGGTAAAGCTCTTGTGAATGAGCTCGGGGGCGGCAGCACCACCGTCTCACCTTTAACCTGCCGCCAAATAGTAGTGCTTCCATTACTGTGATCCGGTTTGGTGGTGAGATCAGGCCCTGAAATTACTGGCACATGAGGCATAACACCTGTCCATCTATAATCTGCTTTTGTGGATTCTTGATGTCCATGTACTCCACTTACCATCAGGTGGACGTTCGTTCGCTGTGGGCGTAGTATAAAAAAAAAAAATTAAAAAAATAATACCAGCTTCCTACCGCGGCTTCGCCCGCACAGTTCATCAATATTATCCTTTTTCGAGTCTTGATCTATAATCACTCCCTAAAGCGTTGGCGTAGTGGCTAAAGCGGTCGCCTTGCCGTTTTCAGCTGCGCTGATGTTATGGGTTCGATCCCCATATGGGACAAATCTTTGTGTGAACCCTATAGATTTGTTCTGTCTCTACGTCTGTGTGAAATGTAGATATGTTTGTGAATACCCCCGCGACGGTGTTATTTGTAGTGCGTTTTTTAATAAAGGCTCAAAGATTAATAGCCCTGTATTTAATACATGTCCCACTGCTAGGCTCGGGCCTCTTCTCATGATGAGAAGGGTTAGGCCATAGTCCACCACGATGGCCAAGTGCGGGTTGGTAGACTTCACACACCCTCGAGCACTTATTAGGCACTCTCAGGCATGTAGGTTTCCTCACGATGTTTTCCTTCACCGTTAGCGAGCGATAATTTATATGATAAATACACACATATCTTCGAAAAGACGAGAGGTGTGTGCCGTGGGTTCGAACCCGAGACCTTTAACTTCGCAGTCCTACGGTCTCCCACTCGGATATACATATATATATATATATATATATATATAGAGATACCAACCCGTCAATTGTTGATCATGCGTGCTGTAGGGCGAGCACTTTGTTGATCCGAAAACCTATGTTGATCCGAGTGGTTTTTGTTGATCCAATATAATCTTTTTCATACAAATGTGGATCCGGCCGGATCAACGTTTTACTCCGTTGAAGTTTAGGAAACGCAACCGAAATGTTGATCCGATATACAAATCCACTCCGATAGTTGTTGATCCGATTCAAATGGACCAATCAGAAGGCAGTAGCCTTCTGACTGGTCCTCCTACTGGACTTACCTAATGTATATGAATGGTTTAATTCTTATAATTTATTGCAAGACCACCTAATCATTAACTTTTATTTAATTATTTAGTTTTTATGTTTATGGATATGATATAATTATGTATGGTAAGGATTTGTAAAATTTGTTGACGGCACAAGCTTGTCGCTTACCCGATGTTAAGCTACGTGCCCAGCTGCGTGCATGCCAGCAGCTCAATATCATACAGAGTATGTGACATTACATCGCACTCAGTACCTGAGATATAAGATCTAGAATATCGAAGCCCCGTTATGACTCCGCAATGAATGCCCTTCAACCTGGAATACCGTAGCGTTGATTAGCTACTACTTGGCCGTTAAATAACTGACTAAGGTCTGGTTATTCCTACTATTACCAGATATAGTCGTTTATAAGGACTATTTCTAATTGTAACTATAATGTTTAAGTAGTAGTGATAAGTCCATATTGGCTCTCCTAAAGTTCTTTACCCGAAATTGTTCTTCCTAACGATTTGTAATCCTAATGATTACTCTTCCTTAAATTTTTCATCCTAAAGATTTTATTTATACCATTTGTAGTGCTACCGGCGTTGTTCATAACACTCATGTTTCCGTAAATTGTTATTACTAATATCATTAATGTAAATATTTTTTCACCACACCAGCACGAAAAAGATCGTTTGCTTGCCAGAATTGAGTGAGTAAAAACCATTTTTACTCACTAGTGAGGCAAAGTGATTCATATTTCGAAACACAAAATCCTTCCAATGAATAGGCGCTAAAAAAAAAGCAGCCACCATGTAGGTTAGTAATAAACATTGACATCAATTTTTATTAAGTAACTACATACGATACGTTTGTTTCATTATTTTAAATTATATAAATACGCGCTTATTTAGTATTTTAATGGTTTTATATTCGTGATTGACCATTGAATTAATTAAAATCAGGTACTTAATATTAGACTCTATAAATAAATGTTACGGAACGAATTTCCGAACGCACAATTTAAAAAAAAGAGTCATCACAGGCAACTATAAATTCTTTTCAGTTTATGTTTAATTGTTTACTGGAACTTTTTAACAAAAAAATAGTAAATCCAGTGATGAAGAACTTTGTAGAACTTCAAAAGAGTTAAGACAACTTATTTCAAACACAGAAGTTTGCTATTTACCAGAAAAATCACGTGAAAAGTATTTGAAAGTGTACGACATTCTAAACGCATTCTGAATCGGTATTACTGTCGTATTTTATGGAATTATCCCAAAGTAAGCAATCGAGTTTATTTAAATCTTAATATTTTCTTATATGAGAAAAATTTAAATTCCAGTTCGTGACCTCTTAGAATCTCTCGCTTGCGAAGTAGTCTTTATTAGAATCACTCGCTACGCTCGTGATTCAATTCAAGACTACTTCGCAAGCTCAAGATTTAAAATTGGCACTCACATCAGAAATATAAACTTTTCCTCACTTGTACCATAAATAACTATTAAACTCCTACTTTTTTATCATAACGCTTTTATCCCTAAACATGATTACCATAATATTTTCACTCATACTCAGAAAGAAACATTTACAAACTGACTAAAAAGTATATGTGGTGTAGATGATATTTTATAGTTTTAATTTGAGGGTATGATTATTATTTGGGGGGTAAACTTTGCATAACATACTAAGTTGTGTCTATTGCTAAGTTCAAGTAAGATAATAATGTATAAAAAATCAACTCTTTAGAATGATTAAAGGTCGTTTTACTGATTTTTGTCTTAAATGAATAAAATTCATACAACACGACACATTTACGGTTATGTTTATGGCCTAGAAGTTTATACCGCAGTTTTGACCGTACCGAAACCAATAACTATAGGACCGATTCGGTTCTGGCACTTCGCCGGCCACTGCCGCGGCACGCTCACTTCGCTCGCTCGACTCGTGCGTTGTGGTCACAGTTCTAACCTAACCTAAACCAGAATACACCAATAAAAGTGAATATTTTAAAACTATAGCCGCTACTATAAATAAAAAATAAAAAATATAAATACTAAACTAATTTAATTGAAATGTGTATATGAAAACATATATTTAACTAAGTAAGCTCACGCCAAAGAGGTAGATGTGACACTGAATGTTACCTGCAGGGCCATCACCGGCTGCTTAAAACCCACGCCTATCAATATGTTAAAAGTTTTCTGCACGTCGTGAAGCTTCGTGTCATACTGAGAAGCTAAAACAAATTAGTGACAGACGACATCCTCTGTATGACCACCATCTCCCACCAGCTCGCTTGAAAAGTCGCAGGGGCTTCTTGAGATATGCCAACTCCTCAGACCAAAGTCCAGCTCACGTACGCCTCGAGATGTGGAAGACTAGGCTACCAGCACCTGCCAATTTTCCTGAGCTAGCTAAACACCTGCCACTTGGAAGTAGGCTACAGTGGCCGATCTGGAAGTCTTTAAACCGCCTTCGGACTCAAGTTGGTCGCTGTAGGGAGAATCTGGCCAAATGGGGAATCACAAACTCCAATAATACCTCGTGCGATTGTGGATTCCCCATTCAAAACATGGCTCATCTGCTTTTGTGCCCACTGTCGCCCTCTACGTGTACCCGTGAAGACCTAATGCAAGCCACAAGCAAAGGCGTAGAAGTTGCTTCCTACTGGGCAAAAACAATTTAAATAAAAAATGAGAAAAGAAAATGCCATTGACACGTAAGAAGAAGAAGAAGAAGTACTTGTACCGTGGTACTATTAGTCTTATATGTTATATCTACATGTTATGTGTAAAAGTTACGTAAAATTAATGTATACAATACTGATTATTATTAATTAAAAGAAAATAAATTTTTCTCATGTGTTACATACACAACTTTTCACCTTTTCCAGTGAGAAAATATTAAGATTTAAATAAACTCGATTGCCTAACTTGGGATAATTCCTTAAAATACGGCAACAATACCGATTCAGAATGCGTTTTAGGCCCTTTTGTAAATCGCCACTTATTAAATATGTCGTACGCTTTCAAATACTTTTCACGTGATTTTTCTGGTAAATAGCAAACTTCTGTGTTTTAATTATGTAACATCTTTAATCCGTTAGACATTACTAACATTTAGAAAATAAAAAAGACATTATTATTTTTAACCTAAGTCAAGTAACATTTCGTTTATAGGTACCTAATCGTCAATTCTAACATATATAACAAACATTATAATTAGCCAGAAAATAAGAAAAAATATTTACTTAATATATTTATGAATGTATTATGTAGGTACCATAACTTAAAAAAATCTTCATAACATTTATAATCAGTCAGTCACAGATTATAATTATTAACAGGTAGTAAAAAAAAATATCACATACCAAATATACTACCCATTCAATAAGTAGGAACTATCACTGCCCTCGGATCAACGTTAGTTCGTAAGATTGCGCATGAGCATGAATATAAAAGGATCCACATTTGACTCATTGGTATAATTTTTGCGACCGTTACGGATCAACGAAAACATGTTGTTAATGTATTTTTTGATGGCAAGTATATTGAAAAGAGACCGATGCAGATCCTCGAACAACCCCTCCATTTCAACTTCAGATCAAAGTATATCGGTTATATTTGTAAAGAGCGAATTATACACTGCAAAAAGGTGGATCAACATTTCTTTTAATTTCGTACTGGATCAACCTTTACATAGAACGGATATTTATATATATATATATATATATATATATATATAGAGATACCAACCCGTCAATTGTTGATCATGCGTGCTGTAGGGCGAGCACTTTGTTGATCCGAAAACCTATGTTGATCCGAGTGGTTTTTGTTGATCCAATATAATCTTTTTCATACAAATGTGGATCCGGCCGGATCAACGTTTTACTCCGTTGAAGTTTAGGAAACGCAACCGAAATGTTGATCCGATATACAAATCCACTCCGATAGTTGTTGATCCGATTCAAATGGACCAATCAGAAGGCAGTAGCCTTCTGACTGGTCCTCCTACTGGACTTACCTAATGTATATGAATGGTTTAATTCTTATAATTTATTGCAAGACCACCTAATCATTAACTTTTATTTAATTATTTAGTTTTTATGTTTATGGGTATGATATAATTATGTATGGTAAGGATTTGTAAAATTTGTTGACGGCACAAGCTTGTCGCTTACCCGATGTTAAGCTACGTGCCCAGCTGCGTGCATGCCAGCAGCTCAATATCATACAGAGTATGTGACATTACATCGCACTCAGTACCTGAGATATAAGATCTAGAATATCGAAGCCCCGTTATGACTCCGCAATGAATGCCCTTCAACCTGGAATACCGTAGCGTTGATTAGCTACTACTTGGCCGTTAAATAACTGACTAAGGTCTGGTTATTCCTACTATTACCAGATATAGTCGTTTATAAGGACTATTTCTAATTGTAACTATAATGTTTAAGTAGTAGTGATAAGTCCATATTGGCTCTCCTAAAGTTCTTTACCCGAAATTGTTCTTCCTAACGATTTGTAATCCTAATGATTACTCTTCCTTAAATTTTTCATCCTAAAGATTTTATTTATACCATTTGTAGTGCTACCGGCGTTGTTCATAACACTCATGTTTCCGTAAATTGTTATTACTAATATCATTAATGTAAATATTTTTTCACCACACCAGCACGAAAAAGATCGTTTGCTTGCCAGAATTGAGTGAGTAAAAACCATTTTTACTCACTAGTGAGGCAAAGTGATTCATATTTCGAAACACAAAATCCTTCCAATGAATAGGCGCTAAAAAAAAAGCAGCCACCATGTAGGTTAGTAATAAACATTGACATCAATTTTTATTAAGTAACTACATACGATACGTTTGTTTCATTATTTTAAATTATATAAATACGCGCTTATTTAGTATTTTAATGGTTTTATATTCGTGATTGACCATTGAATTAATTAAAATCAGGTACTTAATATTAGACTCTATAAATAAATGTTACGGAACGAATTTCCGAACGCACAATTTAAAAAAAAGAGTCATCACAGGCAACTATAAATTCTTTTCAGTTTATGTTTAATTGTTTACTGGAACTTTTTAACAAAAAAATAGTAAATCCAGTGATGAAGAACTTTGTAGAACTTCAAAAGAGTTAAGACAACTTATTTCAAACACAGAAGTTTGCTATTTACCAGAAAAATCACGTGAAAAGTATTTGAAAGTGTACGACATTCTAAACGCATTCTGAATCGGTATTACTGTCGTATTTTATGGAATTATCCCAAAGTAAGCAATCGAGTTTATTTAAATCTTAATATTTTCTTATATGAGAAAAATTTAAATTCCAGTTCGTGACCTCTTAGAATCTCTCGCTTGCGAAGTAGTCTTTATTAGAATCACTCGCTACGCTCGTGATTCAATTCAAGACTACTTCGCAAGCTCAAGATTTAAAATTGGCACTCACATCAGAAATATAAACTTTTCCTCACTTGTACCATAAATAACTATTAAACTCCTACTTTTTTATCATAACGCTTTTATCCCTAAACATGATTACCATAATATTTTCACTCATACTCAGAAAGAAACATTTACAAACTGACTAAAAAGTATATGTGGTGTAGATGATATTTTATAGTTTTAATTTGAGGGTATGATTATTATTTGGGGGGTAAACTTTGCATAACATACTAAGTTGTGTCTATTGCTAAGTTCAAGTAAGATAATAATGTATAAAAAATCAACTCTTTAGAATGATTAAAGGTCGTTTTACTGATTTTTGTCTTAAATGAATAAAATTCATACAACACGACACATTTACGGTTATGTTTATGGCCTAGAAGTTTATACCGCAGTTTTGACCGTACCGAAACCAATAACTATAGGACCGATTCGGTTCTGGCACTTCGCCGGCCACTGCCGCGGCACGCTCACTTCGCTCGCTCGACTCGTGCGTTGTGGTCACAGTTCTAACCTAACCTAAACCAGAATACACCAATAAAAGTGAATATTTTAAAACTATAGCCGCTACTATAAATAAAAAATAAAAAATATAAATACTAAACTAATTTAATTGAAATGTGTATATGAAAACATATATTTAACTAAGTAAGCTCACGCCAAAGAGGTAGATGTGACACTGAATGTTACCTGCAGGGCCATCACCGGCTGCTTAAAACCCACGCCTATCAATATGTTAAAAGTTTTCTGCACGTCGTGAAGCTTCGTGTCATACTGAGAAGCTAAAACAAATTAGTGACAGACGACATCCTCTGTATGACCACCATCTCCCACCAGCTCGCTTGAAAAGTCGCAGGGGCTTCTTGAGATATGCCAACTCCTCAGACCAAAGTCCAGCTCACGTACGCCTCGAGATGTGGAAGACTAGGCTACCAGCACCTGCCAATTTTCCTGAGCTAGCTAAACACCTGCCACTTGGAAGTAGGCTACAGTGGCCGATCTGGAAGTCTTTAAACCGCCTTCGGACTCAAGTTGGTCGCTGTAGGGAGAATCTGGCCAAATGGGGAATCACAAACTCCAATAATACCTCGTGCGATTGTGGATTCCCCATTCAAAACATGGCTCATCTGCTTTTGTGCCCACTGTCGCCCTCTACGTGTACCCGTGAAGACCTAATGCAAGCCACAAGCAAAGGCGTAGAAGTTGCTTCCTACTGGGCAAAAACAATTTAAATAAAAAATGAGAAAAGAAAATGCCATTGACACGTAAGAAGAAGAAGAAGAAGTACTTGTACCGTGGTACTATTAGTCTTATATGTTATATCTACATGTTATGTGTAAAAGTTACGTAAAATTAATGTATACAATACTGATTATTATTAATTAAAAGAAAATAAATTTTTCTCATGTGTTACATACACAACTTTTCACCTTTTCCAGTGAGAAAATATTAAGATTTAAATAAACTCGATTGCCTAACTTGGGATAATTCCTTAAAATACGGCAACAATACCGATTCAGAATGCGTTTTAGGCCCTTTTGTAAATCGCCACTTATTAAATATGTCGTACGCTTTCAAATACTTTTCACGTGATTTTTCTGGTAAATAGCAAACTTCTGTGTTTTAATTATGTAACATCTTTAATCCGTTAGACATTACTAACATTTAGAAAATAAAAAAGACATTATTATTTTTAACCTAAGTCAAGTAACATTTCGTTTATAGGTACCTAATCGTCAATTCTAACATATATAACAAACATTATAATTAGCCAGAAAATAAGAAAAAATATTTACTTAATATATTTATGAATGTATTATGTAGGTACCATAACTTAAAAAAATCTTCATAACATTTATAATCAGTCAGTCACAGATTATAATTATTAACAGGTAGTAAAAAAAAATATCACATACCAAATATACTACCCATTCAATAAGTAGGAACTATCACTGCCCTCGGATCAACGTTAGTTCGTAAGATTGCGCATGAGCATGAATATAAAAGGATCCACATTTGACTCATTGGTATAATTTTTGCGACCGTTACGGATCAACGAAAACATGTTGTTAATGTATTTTTTGATGGCAAGTATATTGAAAAGAGACCGATGCAGATCCTCGAACAACCCCTCCATTTCAACTTCAGATCAAAGTATATCGGTTATATTTGTAAAGAGCGAATTATACACTGCAAAAAGGTGGATCAACATTTCTTTTAATTTCGTACTGGATCAACCTTTACATAGAACGGATATTTATATATATATATATATATATATATATATATAGAGATACCAACCCGTCAATTGTTGATCATGCGTGCTGTAGGGCGAGCACTTTGTTGATCCGAAAACCTATGTTGATCCGAGTGGTTTTTGTTGATCCAATATAATCTTTTTCATACAAATGTGGATCCGGCCGGATCAACGTTTTACTCCGTTGAAGTTTAGGAAACGCAACCGAAATGTTGATCCGATATACAAATCCACTCCGATAGTTGTTGATCCGATTCAAATGGACCAATCAGAAGGCAGTAGCCTTCTGACTGGTCCTCCTACTGGACTTACCTAATGTATATGAATGGTTTAATTCTTATAATTTATTGCAAGACCACCTAATCATTAACTTTTATTTAATTATTTAGTTTTTATGTTTATGGGTATGATATAATTATGTATGGTAAGGATTTGTAAAATTTGTTGACGGCACAAGCTTGTCGCTTACCCGATGTTAAGCTACGTGCCCAGCTGCGTGCATGCCAGCAGCTCAATATCATACAGAGTATGTGACATTACATCGCACTCAGTACCTGAGATATAAGATCTAGAATATCGAAGCCCCGTTATGACTCCGCAATGAATGCCCTTCAACCTGGAATACCGTAGCGTTGATTAGCTACTACTTGGCCGTTAAATAACTGACTAAGGTCTGGTTATTCCTACTATTACCAGATATAGTCGTTTATAAGGACTATTTCTAATTGTAACTATAATGTTTAAGTAGTAGTGATAAGTCCATATTGGCTCTCCTAAAGTTCTTTACCCGAAATTGTTCTTCCTAACGATTTGTAATCCTAATGATTACTCTTCCTTAAATTTTTCATCCTAAAGATTTTATTTATACCATTTGTAGTGCTACCGGCGTTGTTCATAACACTCATGTTTCCGTAAATTGTTATTACTAATATCATTAATGTAAATATTTTTTCACCACACCAGCACGAAAAAGATCGTTTGCTTGCCAGAATTGAGTGAGTAAAAACCATTTTTACTCACTAGTGAGGCAAAGTGATTCATATTTCGAAACACAAAATCCTTCCAATGAATAGGCGCTAAAAAAAAAGCAGCCACCATGTAGGTTAGTAATAAACATTGACATCAATTTTTATTAAGTAACTACATACGATACGTTTGTTTCATTATTTTAAATTATATAAATACGCGCTTATTTAGTATTTTAATGGTTTTATATTCGTGATTGACCATTGAATTAATTAAAATCAGGTACTTAATATTAGACTCTATAAATAAATGTTACGGAACGAATTTCCGAACGCACAATTTAAAAAAAAGAGTCATCACAGGCAACTATAAATTCTTTTCAGTTTATGTTTAATTGTTTACTGGAACTTTTTAACAAAAAAATAGTAAATCCAGTGATGAAGAACTTTGTAGAACTTCAAAAGAGTTAAGACAACTTATTTCAAACACAGAAGTTTGCTATTTACCAGAAAAATCACGTGAAAAGTATTTGAAAGTGTACGACATTCTAAACGCATTCTGAATCGGTATTACTGTCGTATTTTATGGAATTATCCCAAAGTAAGCAATCGAGTTTATTTAAATCTTAATATTTTCTTATATGAGAAAAATTTAAATTCCAGTTCGTGACCTCTTAGAATCTCTCGCTTGCGAAGTAGTCTTTATTAGAATCACTCGCTACGCTCGTGATTCAATTCAAGACTACTTCGCAAGCTCAAGATTTAAAATTGGCACTCACATCAGAAATATAAACTTTTCCTCACTTGTACCATAAATAACTATTAAACTCCTACTTTTTTATCATAACGCTTTTATCCCTAAACATGATTACCATAATATTTTCACTCATACTCAGAAAGAAACATTTACAAACTGACTAAAAAGTATATGTGGTGTAGATGATATTTTATAGTTTTAATTTGAGGGTATGATTATTATTTGGGGGGTAAACTTTGCATAACATACTAAGTTGTGTCTATTGCTAAGTTCAAGTAAGATAATAATGTATAAAAAATCAACTCTTTAGAATGATTAAAGGTCGTTTTACTGATTTTTGTCTTAAATGAATAAAATTCATACAACACGACACATTTACGGTTATGTTTATGGCCTAGAAGTTTATACCGCAGTTTTGACCGTACCGAAACCAATAACTATAGGACCGATTCGGTTCTGGCACTTCGCCGGCCACTGCCGCGGCACGCTCACTTCGCTCGCTCGACTCGTGCGTTGTGGTCACAGTTCTAACCTAACCTAAACCAGAATACACCAATAAAAGTGAATATTTTAAAACTATAGCCGCTACTATAAATAAAAAATAAAAAATATAAATACTAAACTAATTTAATTGAAATGTGTATATGAAAACATATATTTAACTAAGTAAGCTCACGCCAAAGAGGTAGATGTGACACTGAATGTTACCTGCAGGGCCATCACCGGCTGCTTAAAACCCACGCCTATCAATATGTTAAAAGTTTTCTGCACGTCGTGAAGCTTCGTGTCATACTGAGAAGCTAAAACAAATTAGTGACAGACGACATCCTCTGTATGACCACCATCTCCCACCAGCTCGCTTGAAAAGTCGCAGGGGCTTCTTGAGATATGCCAACTCCTCAGACCAAAGTCCAGCTCACGTACGCCTCGAGATGTGGAAGACTAGGCTACCAGCACCTGCCAATTTTCCTGAGCTAGCTAAACACCTGCCACTTGGAAGTAGGCTACAGTGGCCGATCTGGAAGTCTTTAAACCGCCTTCGGACTCAAGTTGGTCGCTGTAGGGAGAATCTGGCCAAATGGGGAATCACAAACTCCAATAATACCTCGTGCGATTGTGGATTCCCCATTCAAAACATGGCTCATCTGCTTTTGTGCCCACTGTCGCCCTCTACGTGTACCCGTGAAGACCTAATGCAAGCCACAAGCAAAGGCGTAGAAGTTGCTTCCTACTGGGCAAAAACAATTTAAATAAAAAATGAGAAAAGAAAATGCCATTGACACGTAAGAAGAAGAAGAAGAAGTACTTGTACCGTGGTACTATTAGTCTTATATGTTATATCTACATGTTATGTGTAAAAGTTACGTAAAATTAATGTATACAATACTGATTATTATTAATTAAAAGAAAATAAATTTTTCTCATGTGTTACATACACAACTTTTCACCTTTTCCAGTGAGAAAATATTAAGATTTAAATAAACTCGATTGCCTAACTTGGGATAATTCCTTAAAATACGGCAACAATACCGATTCAGAATGCGTTTTAGGCCCTTTTGTAAATCGCCACTTATTAAATATGTCGTACGCTTTCAAATACTTTTCACGTGATTTTTCTGGTAAATAGCAAACTTCTGTGTTTTAATTATGTAACATCTTTAATCCGTTAGACATTACTAACATTTAGAAAATAAAAAAGACATTATTATTTTTAACCTAAGTCAAGTAACATTTCGTTTATAGGTACCTAATCGTCAATTCTAACATATATAACAAACATTATAATTAGCCAGAAAATAAGAAAAAATATTTACTTAATATATTTATGAATGTATTATGTAGGTACCATAACTTAAAAAAATCTTCATAACATTTATAATCAGTCAGTCACAGATTATAATTATTAACAGGTAGTAAAAAAAAATATCACATACCAAATATACTACCCATTCAATAAGTAGGAACTATCACTGCCCTCGGATCAACGTTAGTTCGTAAGATTGCGCATGAGCATGAATATAAAAGGATCCACATTTGACTCATTGGTATAATTTTTGCGACCGTTACGGATCAACGAAAACATGTTGTTAATGTATTTTTTGATGGCAAGTATATTGAAAAGAGACCGATGCAGATCCTCGAACAACCCCTCCATTTCAACTTCAGATCAAAGTATATCGGTTATATTTGTAAAGAGCGAATTATACACTGCAAAAAGGTGGATCAACATTTCTTTTAATTTCGTACTGGATCAACCTTTACATAGAACGGATATTTATATATATATATATATATATATATATATATAGAGATACCAACCCGTCAATTGTTGATCATGCGTGCTGTAGGGCGAGCACTTTGTTGATCCGAAAACCTATGTTGATCCGAGTGGTTTTTGTTGATCCAATATAATCTTTTTCATACAAATGTGGATCCGGCCGGATCAACGTTTTACTCCGTTGAAGTTTAGGAAACGCAACCGAAATGTTGATCCGATATACAAATCCACTCCGATAGTTGTTGATCCGATTCAAATGGACCAATCAGAAGGCAGTAGCCTTCTGACTGGTCCTCCTACTGGACTTACCTAATGTATATGAATGGTTTAATTCTTATAATTTATTGCAAGACCACCTAATCATTAACTTTTATTTAATTATTTAGTTTTTATGTTTATGGGTATGATATAATTATGTATGGTAAGGATTTGTAAAATTTGTTGACGGCACAAGCTTGTCGCTTACCCGATGTTAAGCTACGTGCCCAGCTGCGTGCATGCCAGCAGCTCAATATCATACAGAGTATGTGACATTACATCGCACTCAGTACCTGAGATATAAGATCTAGAATATCGAAGCCCCGTTATGACTCCGCAATGAATGCCCTTCAACCTGGAATACCGTAGCGTTGATTAGCTACTACTTGGCCGTTAAATAACTGACTAAGGTCTGGTTATTCCTACTATTACCAGATATAGTCGTTTATAAGGACTATTTCTAATTGTAACTATAATGTTTAAGTAGTAGTGATAAGTCCATATTGGCTCTCCTAAAGTTCTTTACCCGAAATTGTTCTTCCTAACGATTTGTAATCCTAATGATTACTCTTCCTTAAATTTTTCATCCTAAAGATTTTATTTATACCATTTGTAGTGCTACCGGCGTTGTTCATAACACTCATGTTTCCGTAAATTGTTATTACTAATATCATTAATGTAAATATTTTTTCACCACACCAGCACGAAAAAGATCGTTTGCTTGCCAGAATTGAGTGAGTAAAAACCATTTTTACTCACTAGTGAGGCAAAGTGATTCATATTTCGAAACACAAAATCCTTCCAATGAATAGGCGCTAAAAAAAAAGCAGCCACCATGTAGGTTAGTAATAAACATTGACATCAATTTTTATTAAGTAACTACATACGATACGTTTGTTTCATTATTTTAAATTATATAAATACGCGCTTATTTAGTATTTTAATGGTTTTATATTCGTGATTGACCATTGAATTAATTAAAATCAGGTACTTAATATTAGACTCTATAAATAAATGTTACGGAACGAATTTCCGAACGCACAATTTAAAAAAAAGAGTCATCACAGGCAACTATAAATTCTTTTCAGTTTATGTTTAATTGTTTACTGGAACTTTTTAACAAAAAAATAGTAAATCCAGTGATGAAGAACTTTGTAGAACTTCAAAAGAGTTAAGACAACTTATTTCAAACACAGAAGTTTGCTATTTACCAGAAAAATCACGTGAAAAGTATTTGAAAGTGTACGACATTCTAAACGCATTCTGAATCGGTATTACTGTCGTATTTTATGGAATTATCCCAAAGTAAGCAATCGAGTTTATTTAAATCTTAATATTTTCTTATATGAGAAAAATTTAAATTCCAGTTCGTGACCTCTTAGAATCTCTCGCTTGCGAAGTAGTCTTTATTAGAATCACTCGCTACGCTCGTGATTCAATTCAAGACTACTTCGCAAGCTCAAGATTTAAAATTGGCACTCACATCAGAAATATAAACTTTTCCTCACTTGTACCATAAATAACTATTAAACTCCTACTTTTTTATCATAACGCTTTTATCCCTAAACATGATTACCATAATATTTTCACTCATACTCAGAAAGAAACATTTACAAACTGACTAAAAAGTATATGTGGTGTAGATGATATTTTATAGTTTTAATTTGAGGGTATGATTATTATTTGGGGGGTAAACTTTGCATAACATACTAAGTTGTGTCTATTGCTAAGTTCAAGTAAGATAATAATGTATAAAAAATCAACTCTTTAGAATGATTAAAGGTCGTTTTACTGATTTTTGTCTTAAATGAATAAAATTCATACAACACGACACATTTACGGTTATGTTTATGGCCTAGAAGTTTATACCGCAGTTTTGACCGTACCGAAACCAATAACTATAGGACCGATTCGGTTCTGGCACTTCGCCGGCCACTGCCGCGGCACGCTCACTTCGCTCGCTCGACTCGTGCGTTGTGGTCACAGTTCTAACCTAACCTAAACCAGAATACACCAATAAAAGTGAATATTTTAAAACTATAGCCGCTACTATAAATAAAAAATAAAAAATATAAATACTAAACTAATTTAATTGAAATGTGTATATGAAAACATATATTTAACTAAGTAAGCTCACGCCAAAGAGGTAGATGTGACACTGAATGTTACCTGCAGGGCCATCACCGGCTGCTTAAAACCCACGCCTATCAATATGTTAAAAGTTTTCTGCACGTCGTGAAGCTTCGTGTCATACTGAGAAGCTAAAACAAATTAGTGACAGACGACATCCTCTGTATGACCACCATCTCCCACCAGCTCGCTTGAAAAGTCGCAGGGGCTTCTTGAGATATGCCAACTCCTCAGACCAAAGTCCAGCTCACGTACGCCTCGAGATGTGGAAGACTAGGCTACCAGCACCTGCCAATTTTCCTGAGCTAGCTAAACACCTGCCACTTGGAAGTAGGCTACAGTGGCCGATCTGGAAGTCTTTAAACCGCCTTCGGACTCAAGTTGGTCGCTGTAGGGAGAATCTGGCCAAATGGGGAATCACAAACTCCAATAATACCTCGTGCGATTGTGGATTCCCCATTCAAAACATGGCTCATCTGCTTTTGTGCCCACTGTCGCCCTCTACGTGTACCCGTGAAGACCTAATGCAAGCCACAAGCAAAGGCGTAGAAGTTGCTTCCTACTGGGCAAAAACAATTTAAATAAAAAATGAGAAAAGAAAATGCCATTGACACGTAAGAAGAAGAAGAAGAAGTACTTGTACCGTGGTACTATTAGTCTTATATGTTATATCTACATGTTATGTGTAAAAGTTACGTAAAATTAATGTATACAATACTGATTATTATTAATTAAAAGAAAATAAATTTTTCTCATGTGTTACATACACAACTTTTCACCTTTTCCAGTGAGAAAATATTAAGATTTAAATAAACTCGATTGCCTAACTTGGGATAATTCCTTAAAATACGGCAACAATACCGATTCAGAATGCGTTTTAGGCCCTTTTGTAAATCGCCACTTATTAAATATGTCGTACGCTTTCAAATACTTTTCACGTGATTTTTCTGGTAAATAGCAAACTTCTGTGTTTTAATTATGTAACATCTTTAATTCGTTAGACATTACTAACATTTAGAAAATAAAAAAGACATTTTTATTTTTAACCTAAGTCAAGTAACATTTCGTTTATAGGTACCTAATCGTCAATTCTAACATATATAACAAACATTATAATTAGCCAGAAAATAAGAAAAAATATTTACTTAATATATTTATGAATGTATTATGTAGGTACCATAACTTAAAAAAATCTTCATAACATTTATAATCAGTCAGTCACAGATTATAATTATTAACAGGTAGTAAAAAAAAATATCACATACCAAATATACTACCCATTCAATAAGTAGGAACTATCACTGCCCTCGGATCAACGTTAGTTCGTAAGATTGCGCATGAGCATGAATATAAAAGGATCCACATTTGACTCATTGGTATAATTTTTGCGACCGTTACGGATCAACGAAAACATGTTGTTAATGTATTTTTTGATGGCAAGTATATTGAAAAGAGACCGATGCAGATCCTCGAACAACCCCTCCATTTCAACTTCAGATCAAAGTATATCGGTTATATTTGTAAAGAGCGAATTATACACTGCAAAAAGGTGGATCAACATTTCTTTTAATTTCGTACTGGATCAACCTTTACATAGAACGGATATTTATATATATATAACATGTAATTATTATACATTCTTCAAAAATAAATAGTTTCTTGCGCCCAATAATTACAATACTGCTTCGAAGGTCTAGTGGTTAGCCTATGCGCATTTCAGCGCAAGGTCTCGGGTTCAATTCCCGGGTCAAGCAAACTGATATTTGCGAACTTTCCGTCAGGAAATACACAATAAATATCTCACATAAATATCTCACAATTAACACACAACGCCATCTAGTCCCAAACTAAGCAGAGCTTGTAATATTACAAGCTCTGCTTAGTTTGGGACTAGATGGCATACTAGAATAACTGATACTAATACATACATACTTTCCTTTTGTAAATACATACTTATTGTACAGTAAACGCTCAGAAGTCCATAGGCACGCTAAGGACTACATTGCTATGATTGGTACGAGCCCGATACAGCCAGTACACACACTAACGAAGTCGCTTGCGTGTTTAGCAGTTTATAAGATAACACACACCAATGAAATGTTGTCGCATTCGTACTAAACGCGTCACAGTGGCGACCGGTTCTTTGAATTCGCATCTATCTATCATGAGCAGGTAGCTAAGTCGGGTAAACATTGGTATCACTATCAACTAAATCTGAATTTGAAGCTTAGTTGATTTGTGGTTGTATTTTGTTTTTACGAAATCATAATAATATTTGTAACATTTTAAGCACAAACTTGTTAGGTATTCATGCTTAAATTGCGAAACAATACATGTATACAATACATAAATAATTACATATTGATAAAATAACTAATAAGTTAAATATGTTATTATTATTTAACTATTTACGTAATTTTTTATTTTTATTTTCATTTTTGTAAGGTAGAAATAAAAAAAATTACGCTGAATGATGATAACAATGTTTATTCGTTTTATTTATTTATACAATTAATAAACTTTTAAGAGCATTGTGACGTCACATTCCTACCTAAATTAAAAAAAGTGCCCTTGTAACCGTTTATAAGATTTTTGATTTATATAATAACTAATAAATTAAATATGTTATTATTATTAAACTACTTACGTTTTTTTTTATTGTCATTGTTGTAAGGTAGAAATAAAAAAGTTATGTTGAATGATGGTAAAAATGTTTATTCGTTTTATTTATTTATACAATTAATACATTTTAAAAAGAATTGTGACGTCACATTCCTACCTAAATAAAAAAGTTCCCTTGTAACCGTTTATAATATTTTTTATTGTAACCCACTTAGTCAATTCATAACATTGATAATACCTACAAATATTACTAAATTGATTCACAATGACAACAAGGACAGGATGTTCTAATAACAAAAATATAATTGTTGATACCCACTTATAATAGGTATTGGTATACAGCAGCGTTTATTGAAGACTAATATTATGATTTACACTTTATGACGATGTTTTTTTTAATGTAACGTCACTATAAATGTATTGAAGTTACAGCTTGTCTTGACGAAAAGAAGAAGGAAACTAAACCTCAATTGAAGATCATTAAATATTTACAGAAGTGCTAATATTCAGTTACAGCGTCTTATTAGTAAAACCAAAACATCTTAAATTAATCTTAAATAATTATAACATTATTCATATTTCGTATAACCCCCATTATTTTCAATGCAGTCAAGTAGACGTTTGCGCATGGACCCTACAATATTAGCACATATACTGGTTCCTCTTAAGTTTTCCCCACTTCCATGCAATGGGTTTTTAACTGTTGTATACACCTTTCATCCCGTGACTCCCACCTTTGCACCATCAAACCCCATACATTTTCTATATATTTACAAATGTGTGAACAAAGTGAACAAGATAAAGAATACTATATCCCATTCCTTCTAATCGAGTAAAAACTTCAAAAAGTATAAAAGTAACCAAGTGAGATTTGAACCTGCGGTGAATTGATAATCGCATCTATTCTAACTGCATGCCTTAACCGCTCGGCCATCTTGTCACTTACATTGTGGATGAAATTATGAAATACAATTATTTGTTAACAACATGTGTCTATTTCTTGGAAATAGAAGGTCGTAAGTCAAACTACACTTCAAACTATTGCCTTTTGAGATTGCTTATGGACTTTTGGTCGCGACTGTACATAGAAACACCCAGACTAAGACAAACCTCCATGTTCATGCACACAAAGATTTGTCTTAAGTGGGAATCGAACCCACGACCTCGGCGTCGCAGGCAGGTGCCTACCCACTCCGCCATGTGGTCGTCATAGATAGACCTAAACATAACAGGTAAAATGTGGGTGTTGTACACCTCTGCCACACCCTTCTGCGTAATTTAGGCGTAATATTATGTTATGTAATAATTATAATCTTGGCGAGTAAAGTTTTCCTTCCCAGAGCTTTCTAAGAAAAACTGCCGATCAAATTAATATTTTGTATTGTTACTCAAAATGGTTAAAAATAACCTAATCGATTCTCGGATGTCATTCGAAACATTCGTATGATCGATTCGTTCTCAGAAGCCCGTGTTATTCCACCAGCAAATGGAAATGTTTAAATCATTCAATATCCGTGGCAAAGCGTGGGTTGTAATCGGTATGTACTTGTTCTACCTATAAGATGTAAGAATTTCTGAAGAAATGATTCCTGTTTTTTTTTTTGGATACGTTTGTAGCAAACTGATATGTAGTATAGTGTAATGTCATGTAATGATGATGTCATGCTCTTCCCTAGATTTAGGCTATGTTATTATAAACAATGTATGTATTAAATATTAGAAAGTGATCACTAATAAACCGTACTTCAAGTTATACTAATTTATTTAAAAAAAGACTTCGAAACTTTCCGACTGATAAAGCTTATTACAGTATAAGTGAATTTATGAATGACAAAGATAGTGCATTTTTGTAGTTTATATTAGTTTTTAGTTAATTGTTTTACATTATTGTTTAAATTTATTTTTATTTGTTCTTTGTTAGTTTTGTAATATTTTATGCTGTTTTTGTTGCTTACATGTATTTTAACGGTTATGTAACCTTTCGCATGCCTATTGGTAAAATTTGGTGGAACTAATATTCTTTATGTAACATCATATTGTACACCCATATTTGCGAAATAAAGTATCTTTATCTTTATCTTTATACAGTTGTTTCCACTCGTCACCTGAACCGAACCTTTATTTGGCGACCCTGCCATGTGCGGTGTGATGTTCCATAAAAAGAGTCGTAATTAAAACATTGAGTGATTTGTGCAGTTGCAAGACTAATCATGATTGCTTTACTTCAAAACGTTTTGTTACTAACGGACTCAACTTTCGTTGATTTGAACTGTTTTTTGCGAGTAGTTAACGTGATTGTAAGTGGTAACTACAGCCCATGGACATCAACAATCCAAAAAAGATTGTAGATGCGTCGCTTCACCTGAAAACCGCATTGTTATATCCATGTGCATGGCAAAGCCGGATCTCACCGCTAAACCGAAACATAGTAGTGCAAGTAATAATAGCCCTGTATCTAATACATATCCCACTGCTAGACTCGGGCCTCTTCTCATGATGAGAAGGGTTAGGCCATAGTCCTATACGCTGGCCAAATGCGGATTGGTATACTTTATACACCCTCGAGTACTTTTAAGGCACTCTCAGGCATGCAGGTTTCCTCACGATGTTTTCCTTACCGTTAGCGAGCAATAATTTATATAATAAATACACACATATCTACGAAATGACGCATCTTAACGATTTATTGACAGAGTGCCGTGGATTTGAACTCGAGACCTTTGACTTCGCAGTCCTACGGTCTCCAACTCGGCTATCGCTGCTGTCTAGTAGTACAAGTATTGTCTACTTATCTAGCGACAGGTTAAAGTGAGACGGTGGTGCTCCGCCACTCAAGCTCGTTCTAAAAGGCTCTACTACTATCTTAGTTCTTCTTCGTCGTGTCGATGGCTGAGTTAAATTTTATTTTGACTTGCCATGGTGGTGAAAGGATTAACCAATTCGCTTTGAAGAACTCGCGAATTGCCCGTCAATTTCTTACTGATGGTGGTAGAGCTTTTGAGACTATATTACCACTGCGGTAGAGTTTTTGTGAACAAACACGACGAAGAAAGTACAAGTACCGATCGACCTATTAACTGGAGTTACCAGTACGGATCTTGAGCTCTGAAATCTATGGATTTATACGTTTTATAATGCGTTTCAGGCGGTATACTACCAGATTTTTATTAAAAAAATTGCTAACGTGAGTTAGGTTGTGGGCTGAGACGAAAGGCTTTTTAAAAAGGAACAAGAGGTGTGTTCCGCTTGAAGAGCAGTGCAAGACTAACTTTATTTAATATCAAATATTATAAGCTAAGTAACCTAAACAAAGGATCATTATAATCTTAATGCTTCCTGTTATCGTAGTACCAGGAAGTTACATGTAATGTTATCTTTATTACCTAATTACAATGGAGGTTATTGTGTTATAACCTTGTTACGCTTATATAACTCCTCCCCCCTTAAGATGGAGGCGCGTCGAAGGCTGCGACTGAAGTTGGAGTGTTTCAGCTTCAGGTTGTTGCAGGACTGAAGTATGCGCCGATCTGGGTATCCACCAAAGTTTGTATACTGCCACTCCGATTGCTGTTGCGAGTATTAGGATGTACAGGACTATTGATGACCAGCTAGGTGTGTTTGAAATGAATACTGGATCCATTATGGAGTCTTTGATTTCTTCAGATTGCTGTAAGGCTTTCTTCAGGTTGTCTAGTTCTATGTTTTCCAGCTTTATTTTAATAGGTAAAGCTTTCGGTGTTTGATGTGCGCGTGGTAACGGTATTGTTTCCTTGATGTTAATGTACCGCTGATGTGTTGTTAGAGTTCGGTCCATAATTTGTACTTTGCAGTTATTGTTTGTTGTTATCAGGAAAACACCTTTGTTACGTTGGTATTGTACATCATTGCCGCAGATGGTTTTGATGACTTCTTCTTGTTTCATGATGACTATCCAGCTGTTATCTTCGATTTGCTGTATTATGTTGTCTTGAAAGGTTGCAGTTACATATGTACAATTGTGTGGCTCTTGATGTTGTATGAGTTGAGCTATACAATCAGTTGAGTGCAGTAAGGGCTGCCATTCCAGGTGCTTGCAGATGACTTCATCTTCTGCTATCTTGTTGCATGACTCGTGGGGATAAGCGAACTCATTATTGCCCAAGATAAGGTAAGGATTTTTAGGTATAAGGATTGTGTTATTATTGTTAGGGATGGAATATAGATGTAGGAGGTTATAAGGTTGTTCTGCAACTAGTGGTATATCCAATATAAAGTAAATTGTTTCATTAGTACTATAAGCTCGTACTGTAATAGCTTTTTCCCAAAGTTGTATCTTGTTTATGTTTGGGGCAAAAGCCAAGTATGCGCTGATTTCATTCTGGATGCTATTTAACTCCTCTATTAAATACGAGGGGTCGATTATGCTAGGGTGCATCTTTTCAAGATGTGCAAATGTTAGTGCGTTTTCTAGCGTGTCTAATCTATCGTAAAGCTGTTGGAGCGAAGTTTCTATGCTATAAAAGATGCTCATAGTTATGTAGTTATTTTCAAATTCTGTTTCTTGAGTTGAATATTCTTCGATAGCTTTAAATATTGTTATCTGGTTATCATTGATGTTCTTTAAATTATTTTCGTACTGTTTCATGAAATCTTGCATGATGCTAATGGTCTTTTTCTGATTGACTCTATCGCTACTGAGCGATGCTTTAATTGATTTTATTTCGTTTTCGAATTTTGTAGCGTCATTTTGATCTAAGTTTCCTGTGATGGCTTTTACTATGGTGCCTAAGCCGTTTATAAGTCCTCGTTTTTCTCTATATCCTAGTCTATAACCTATGGTGTCTAGTCCTAAATAAACTAACTTACTTTCTATCGTATTTATACGGTACTCTATTTGTTTAATAGTGGACTTGGTATCTGTTGAACTGTTTTGTTTTAATTTAAATGTATAATAGTTTCTACAAATTTCTAGGAAGATTTCTCTTAATTTAGTTGTATTGTAAATTACTGCTAGGTGATATGTATCTACTTGGTATTGGGCTTGAGCTTCTGTTAATACTAAGATCCCATTGTGGTTATCTATTGGCTGTATGACTGCTGTGGCAGCGGTGAGGTAGAGCACTGCGCAGCAGGCGATGGCGTTCCTGAAACATTTTCAGGGCGCCTTAGTAAGCGGAAGTGAACTCTTATTGATTTTGCGTTCACATGTTTGCCTACTATTTCCGCTATTTGCTCTGGGTGTATGCGAGTTATTGTATAAGGTCCTAAGTATTTGGGCTCTAGTTTATTGCTCCTGGCTGTCTTTGCTACCTGTTTATAAACTGAATCTCCTACTTTGAATTGTGCAGTTTCTTTATTTTTATTGAATCTTTCTATTATTTGTTGTTTATCGATTGTTATTTTATTATTTATTAGTTTTTGTGCATTTTCCATTATTTGCTTGTGTTTAATTACGTATTCCTGGTAGAATTCTTTAGAACAGTGTAATTCTAGTGGGTTTCTGCTATCAGTGTGTCCGTAAAGTAATTCAAATGGTGTAAAACCTGTTGAGGAGTGTATTGTATTATTGTAAGCTATAATGGCGTATTTCATTAAATTTGTAGTGTCGTCCTTGTCTGTTATTCTTTGTAATCTAATTATTTCTGCTAACGTTGAATGTAGTCTTTCTATTGGAGAATTTGAATTTGGATTGTATGGTGTTGTGAAGTGTATGTTTATGTCATGTAATGCACATATTTCTGTGATTACTTCGTTATCGAATTTTGTATCGGAGTCCGTTGTGATTTTCTTGGGTACTCCTATTACTGAGAATAAACTTAACAAAGCTTCAGCGATGTGTATGCTGTTTGCAGCGTTAAGAGGTATTGCTTGTGCGTATTTTGTGAAGTTGTCAATTATAGTAAGGAAGGTTATACTTCCGGTGCTGTATAAATCCATAAACATGTGCTCCATTGGTCTATGTGGTGTATCTGTTAAGGATAGAGGTAATTTTAATGGATTGCGTTCATATTTGCTTTTGAGGCAGCTGTCGCATTTGTTAATGAATTTTTGTATAGAAGCTAACATATTAGGCCAGTGGTAATTTCTATGTATGTGTTTATATGTTTCTTGTATACCTCTATGTATGGTTTTTCCTTCGTGATATTTCCTTATTAAGTCTGTTTGTTCGGAAATATTTTCTATTAATGTTACCCTATTCATGCATCTAATTAATTTTGGTCCACGATTGCTGAATATTGATTTATATACTTCACAGAATAGTGGATAATATTCTTCGTAGTGGAAAAAACAATGGAAAATTCTATCTGCAATTGTATTTTCTTTAAGGAATTGTATTATTTGTTCTTTTGTATTGTTAATCGGAATCCATACGTCTTTTATTATAGTTTTACCTTTTGATCTATCATCTATCCTGTAAGTGTCTCCGGGTGTTTTTCTAATGTGAAATTGTTTTAATTGTCTGTCTATAGCGTCTTCTATTTCAGGGATTTTTACTATAGTCGTTTCTGTTTGGCTTTCGAGGGTCTGGTTTGTATTTGTTGGTTGACCCTGACTTTCCTGTGGATGGTTTATGATATCAGGAGTAATGGGTAAGTCTAATAGCGTTCGAATGTCTATGTTTGTCAAATCTACGTCATCGTTTGATGTACTAGGTTGATTGTTTTTGCTAACCTCATTATGGTGTATAATTTGAACTCTTGAGAGCGCGTCTGCATTTGTATTGGCTTTTCCTTTTTTATATTGTACATCGTAGTTGTATTCTGCTAATCTTAGGCGCCAGCGTGTTAGCTTTGAGTTTGGGTCTTTTATAGACATTATCCATGTAAGCGGGCGATGGTCTGTATAAATAGTAAATCGTTTACCATAAAGGTAAGGGCGAAAATATTTAATAGCCCATACGATGCTTAACAGTTCTTTTTCAATAGTCGAATATCTTTGTTCTGTTTCTGATAGTGTACGTGAAGCGTATGCTATTGGTTTATCTGAGCCTATTTGTCCCTGGGATAATACTGCGCCTATGGCTACGTCTGATGCGTCTGTAGTAAGAATGAAAGGTTTTTCAAAGTCCGGGTATTGAAGTATTGGTGCATTAATTAGTACTTCTTTGCATTTTTCGAATGCTTGAGTGTATTCTGGTGTAAACAGTATTTTGCTACCCTTTTTTAAACATTTTGTAAGTGGTTTTGTCAATTTTGCGAAGTCCTGAATGAACTTTCTATAATAGCCTACTAAGCCTAAAAAGGACTTAATTTCTTTCTGAGTTTTTGGTAGAGGGAACTTTTTAACTGCTGCGATTTTATCTTCATTTGGCTGAAGGCCTTTGTCTGTCAATGTGTGTCCTAAGAACTTGACTTGTTTCTGTAAAAATTCTGATTTATTTAGTTGAATTTTAAGGTTGTGTGTCCTGAATCTATTGAATACTTGTTTACATTTATCCAGGTGTTCCTGTAAGGATGTGGAATAAATTATTACGTCATCCAAGTATGTTAATACGTTATCTAATCCACGTAATACTGAGTCCATTAATCTCTGAAATGTGCTGGGTGCGTTCTTTAAACCAAAGGGCATTCTGAGAAATTCGTAATGTCCTCGATCTATAGAAAATGCAGTTTTCTCTACGTCATTTGGGTGCATCTCCACTTGATGGTAGCCTGAGGCTAAATCTATTGTAGTAAAATATTGTGCACGTCCTAGTTTATCTAAAATATCATCTATATTAGGTAGAGGGTACTTATCTTCTACGGTCTTATCATTTAGTTTCCTATAGTCTATAACTAACCTATATTTCTGTTCTCCTGAAACATCAGTTTTTTTTGGAACTATATGTACTGGGCACGACCATGGGGAATTACTTTCCTGAATAATATTATTTTCGAGTAGTTGGTTAATTTGTTTTTTAATTTCCTCTTTTTGTTTCGGTGCCTGTCTATAATTACGCACGAAAATAGGTTTATTCTCGGTTAACCTAAGTTGGTGTTTAATCTCGTGTGTGAATGTTAATGGTATTTCCTCGCAATGAAAAATGTCTCTGTAATTATAACAAAGTTTTTTAATTTCTCGGTTTTCTTCCGGGTTCATATGATTGGTACGTAATCTTTCTAGGTTCTGTTTTAGTAAATTATCTATGGTTTTGTATGATTCCTTAGTGTTGTTCACCGGTTCTTGTTGGATTCTTTTATTTTTTATATTTAATCGTTGGAAGTTTAGGAAACAACTTTTTTTTAAGTTTATTGTATTATTTGATGTGTTAATTACCGACATTAATGCATTTCCATTTTTTACCGTCACTAGTGCCGATGGGAAAATCAATCCACTTTTTGTTGTCTTTTTTTCTGAAAAGTATTCTCCTTCTTTATAATTGCATAGTATATTTATAACTTGTTCGCAATTAGGTTTTATTTGGCTATAAGATTTTATGTCGTCTCTAATTGGTATTATAGTTTTCTCAGTGCGAAGTATCATGTTTTTTATATCTATTTTACACTTAAGTGGGACTAATAAATCTAATCCTAGTAATCCCACGAAATCTGAATCGAAGTTAAAGATTAAAAACTTGTGAGTTATGTTTTCCTTAAATAGTTTTTCCGGGAGTTTAATATATGCTACCTGTTTATGTTTGGAGGTTGCATGTGCTGTTTTGATGAAATGTGTTTCGTTCTTTATTTTTATATTCATGTTTTTTGCATTTTGTAATATATTTGGATTAATGAGAGATTGTGAGGCACCTGTGTCTAATAAAAATCTACCGCCTAATTCACTGATGTAAATATATGGAAGGCGATTGTAGTTTTTTATGTTGTTCATGAAAACTATATTACGAGTTGGTTTTCTAAGTCTGTAAGAAAATTTTCATCTTCTACTTCCTCGGAGACGTCCTCCGTTTCTTGTTCTGGGATGTCATTTTCTTCTACACTATCTTCTCCTTCATTTTGGAAATAAATTTTCTTTGTTTGTTCTGAGTTATTCGGAGTTTTATTTGTAAATTTCTTTTGAAAGGAACCCGGTTTGTTCGGTTTGTTGTATGGTACTGATGGTTTGAACGAGTTTGTTTTAGATTGTTCGTTACGCCTAGCTCTTAATTTCACTTCCTCCTGTTTAGCTACCGTAATGGCCTGGTCTAAATTTTGCACATATTTAAGTTTAATTAAAATAGCTGTTATAGGGTTTAATTTATCGAGGAATGTTTCAAGAGCCATTTGTTCATAATAGATACGTTTTTCAGGATTAGCTGAAATAAGTGTACACATTAAGGCTCTAATTTTATCACCAAATGCATCTATTGTACTGTTATCTCTTTTAATTAGCATTAGTTCTTGGACTAATTGAATTTCAGTTCTGAATTCTCCAAATTTTTTTTTAAGAACATCTTTTATATCACTCCAGGTTTTGGTGCCTGGATTTTCTGACAGTGCTTCAACAGCTTTACCTGTCAGTTTATTCCTAATAAGACACGCTATGCAATCGTCATCTTTATTAGTAATAAGTTCTAATGCATTTTCTACACCTTCTATGTAGAATGCTAACGTTCTCTTGTTTCCATCGTAGCATGGTAACAATTTTGAGAACGTTGAATAATCTGCGGGAGTTGTCTTTACTTCCGGGATTGGTTTTTCATCTAGTGCTACCTTGTCATTAGACATGTTAATCTTAGTGAGTCAGATGGCAACCAAGAATTGAAAAACTAGCGACAATTTTTGTATTAATTAAAATACAGATACCTAGCCACTGGAAACACGCAAAAGTTGCTTATAGTTAGTGTGACAGGAATAGAATATAAGGATTCTCGGGAATAATCAGATTCGATGCTTACCCCACGAGCATAGCCGATTAGAGGCTGTTCGATGCTTAGATGAGTCTGCTGTTGTTGAGCTGCTCTGCTTGTTCTGCTGCCTGACGCTCTGCGAGTTGCCCACGGTAGGTTCTTTAATGCACGCCACGGATTCGAGGTTTACGGAAATCTTCCACTAGAACCGATAAACGCGACGTACCGACTGCGCCAGTTAGGTTGTGGGCTGAGACGAAAGGCTTTTTAAAAAGGAACAAGAGGTGTGTTCCGCTTGAAGAGCAGTGCAAGACTAACTTTATTTAATATCAAATATTATAAGCTAAGTAACCTAAACAAAGGATCATTATAATCTTAATGCTTCCTGTTATCGTAGTACCAGGAAGTTACATGTAATGTTATCTTTATTACCTAATTACAATGGAGGTTATTGTGTTATAACCTTGTTACGCTTATATAACTCGTGTTATGTGTAATTAAATTAAGTGAAAAAAGTTGATTCATTTATTTATTTATTTATTTATAGGATCTCCAACAAGAAATACACAACACATTATTAATAATAACATTCACAATATATAAATTATGTGTTTCCTCAATTAGAGGAGACCACAGGCGTCTACATTTATAAGAACAGAAATAAAATTTTGTAATTAATAAATACTAAAATCTACACAACATGTCATATTACATTATAATTGGAAGTAGAAATAGAAATAAAAATTGAGATGTATAGTTGAAATAAATAAGTAATTAAAATAGTCATTAACAGATAGCATTCCATAAATATTAAACATAAAAAATAATAATTAAAATAATAATAATAATTTAAGTAATAATTTAAAGTATAAAATATATATTTTTTTAAATAATTGTCACTGCCATTACCTAATTGGTGCCATTCTTGAAATAAGTGGTGGCTAAGCTTGTATATCTGCCAAGTGCTAAAGATGTCCATGTCTTTTACTGATTCCGACACGCTGTTATAAAGATACGATAATTTAGCAGTTATGGCCTGATTTTAGTGGCACGGAAGACACACATATTATAGTAATAGCTCTATGTAACAACTCCGGCTATGCTGCTGCCAAGTAGTAGTGGTTGCACTGTATGCCATATTTGTATGCTATAGTTAAGTTATGTACAGTTAGAATCTGATGTAGCTGGCACATGAGATACACGTAATAACACTAACACGCTGACGTATACTAGCAATTTTAAATAAAGAATGTCTAAGAACCAGGGATGTTAGGGAGCCCCGTAACCGTAACCGAAACTATCGGATATCCGATATAAAAAAAAATTCCATAACCTTAACCGAATCCGAAATAATAGTTTCGGATAATATCGGACAGGGGCGGATTTACTGATTAAGTATAATAAATACTTTTGTTATTACATTTTCATTTATGGTACTTTAGATAACACACATTACTTATTTATAATATTTTTTATTTTAAATAGCTGTAATAATTACTCAAGGACTGTTATTCGTACTAAATGGTGACATATAAATAAAACCATTTTATTAGCTTTGTGTATTTCACTTTTGAAATACCTTGAAAATCTAACATCCGTAACCGAAATTATCCTAAACTAACGGATAATCCGAAATAATTTAATATCCGAATCCGTATCCGGTATAATAATCAATCTTATATCCATAACCAATCCGTATCCGAAATTTCATATTAAAATGCTAAGAACTGTTAATTATTGTAGTTAACTCACACACCACCACCAAGTAAAAGGTGGTTAGTCCTCTACCCGCATGGCCACAGAGACGGGGCGACTCTTTCGTGTGCGAGGAGTTGCCTTCCCAGAGATGATGGACATCGGTTGCCCCTCACCTTGAGGAGGGTCCGCATAGTTGGTCGTCACTGATGAAGTATTCGCGGTTCCAGCGACCAACGAGCGGTTCGATAACACGAGGCGTTGTTTTTAGTATGTACATAACCACACCGTACCCCCTAACGGTGTGGTATATTGTCTATATTTTTACCACCGAAAAAAATAAATCCGGGCCCGTTATTAGGTACCATCTGATGGTCTGCAAGTGCGTCACAAAAAGCTTATTTTAGAAACTACTGTATTTTTCAACATCAGCTAACGGAAACATTTGAATTATTCAATATCGAAGATATACGTGGGTAGAGTTGATCGCAATGTAGTTATTTAATAAACACTATAAACAGAAACAATTTCTTAAGCAATTTCATATCATAGTTAACTAATAATAGGTATAGGCTGGCTGGAGTAAACGGGAAACCTCTCACGTACAACGGTCCCATAGGAGGACTAAGTGCGGATACCGCCCAGGAAAAACAAAAGAAAAAAAAAACCACAACATCATAGTTAACATCACGCCTACGCCTAACCCAGAATGGTGTGGCAGAGGTGTTAAGCACCTACATTACAGCAGTTATATTTAGATCCCATGTGATAAGAGTGAGCCTATCGTCATACACACAATTACAACGTGCTGCTGTTGTGAATTTCCTGACGGTAAGTTCACAAATGACAGTTCGCTTGAACCGGGCATCGAATCCGAGACTCTCACGCTGAGCATACGCTAAGCTAACACTAGAACATCGAGGCAGTACAACAATAACTACAAAATATTCACACTTTATAAGACGTAACTTTTTTACAACTTCATCTTTCATCATCATTTAGCCGCTCGTAGTCCACAGCTGGACATAGGCCTCTCCCAATTTGCGCCACAACGCCCGGTCCTGCGCCAACCGCATCCAGTCCCCTCCAGTGACCTTCTTCAGGTCATCAGTCCACTTGGCAAGGGGGCGTCCTACCTTACAGTTGCTGAGTCGCGGTATCCATTCTTGGACTCGTTTGCTCCAACAACGGCTTTTACAACTTACTTATCTAATTTTTAAAGATACCGCGTTCCAAATTAGATATTTAGTGATCATTTTTACCTATGTTAAAGGCATATATACACAGTTGATTTTTTTATAAAATGACGTGAGTCAGCTGCCCACGGGCTCCTGCGCCAATATGTTGGTTAATTTCCGTGCATTTAGCCGTTTCTGCCATACCTATTATAGCAATCAAATTTAGGCTCCATAGATTTGTCACTGTCCGTGGTGTCTACACTCTTTCCATATAGACACTTTGTCTATATTTGGCATTACTCAGTCTACCGCTTTGCTTTGGAGAGAAGTAAAGATACATACTTTCCAACTACAACTATATACTTATACTTCTGATTAAATTCGTTGCGGGTTCCAAGACAATTTTAACTCTCCCTGGGATTGCCCGTGTGTCATGCACGGTGCCTTTCAGTTGCTTACCGCTGTAGATCCTGGCGTCACAGGAGTCACAGTGGTGGGCGTGTGGGTGGGATTATATCCCGTATGTTGGTACGGGGCATGCTTTATCGTATTCATGCCTTTGCCGATAAAAGACAATGATGAGCCCAAGATACACAAATCGTTTCCTATCTTATCATCAAGACCTATCAACGAAACAAAAATACTGCTTATTTGCATTTTGCTATATTTATCACACCTTCCCACATCTACGTACACACGATCAACCTATACGTTTCCAGTACAAGCTGGTCTCGCATTGCACGGGAAGACTATACAACGCTGGACCATCCTATACTGGAAATGTATAGGTTTACGTGGAGCCGTCTGTACAAAAGTTTCGTTTGTATGTTCGTCTGTCGTTATGGAACTATTAGTAGATCGTAAATAAGATTTTAACGAAATGTAAACATTGTGCACAAATGTTTGAAATGTTTATATCATTGCAGAGCGGCAAAACGATTTTGTTTGCTTAATTTATCCGCGAGATTTCCTGTTTTTCTAAATGCTTTTAATCTCTTATATATATAAAAGAAAGTCGTGTTAGTTACACCATTTATAACTCAAGAACGGCTGAACCGATTTGGCTGAAAATTGGTGGGGAGGTAGCTTAGAACCGGGAGAAGGACATAGGATACTTTTAAAATATTTTCGAGGGCAAAATTATATCGAGGGCGAAGCCGCGCGGGGCAGCTAGTATTATGATAAAGAAGATATATTTTTAATTTTTCTTCTAATATATGGCCCGGTGTCCACCAAAGCGGAGAGGAGAGTGTGTTTCAATAACAAATCAGCTTTCGTTACCGAAGCTTAGCAGAAAAGAAATGTAGAAATAACAAAGCTTGATTAGTCATTCAAACACACCTCTCCGCTTTGATCGAAAACGGGCCAAAATCTGCAAAAACTTTACCTAAGATTGTCCTATTGTGTGTGTGTGTGTGTTTTGTTTCGGCAATTTCAGCATGTCATCGAAGTAAATAATTATGTCTCTGCATTATTGTAGATAGCTAAAATTTTATAAAGTCAATTGAAGATAACTTGTTTGTGCCGAAACAATTAATTTGTATCACGAGCTGTAGCTAGTACTTCAGAAGGTGTATAATAATGATAATGTCATAAAACATAACAAGAATATTACCCAGAGGTGTGAAACAGCCACATTTCTCAAGATATGTTTAAGTCGCGTGAGTAGGTGAGCTTATCGCTATCCACCAGGCACAATTCTAAATCCGTGCCCCTATATTGTAAATTTCCCGGCAGAAAAATCCCAAATAACACTTTTGTTTGTCCTGGGAATCAAACTCGAGACCTCGCATACGCTAACCACTAGGCCAACGAGGCAATAAGTTAAGTTTAAGTAATGTTTAAAACCTTACATTAGCATACAGTTTGATGCACTCAGTATATTGCGCGTATTTTTTTCATCGTCCGAATAACGCATATCGATTTGCAATTTTGATTTATTGTATCCATCAGTCGATCAGTGCACTGCGATGGTCAGTTCGTTCACCTTGGGCTATTTGTGTATATTTTATGAGGTTTAGGGTTAAAATATGCAAAATACTAGCTTCCGTGCGCAGCTCCGCCCACGTGGTGCGTTAAGTCAACGTATACATATATATAATATATACAAGCTGACCCGACAAACGTTGTCCTGCCACTATGCATACATTCTTTGAGACGATATTTACTTTTTTATTCACTTAAGACAAATCTTTGTGTGTATGAACATGGGGATTTGTCTTAGTCTGGGTGTTTCTATGTATAATAAGTATGTATTTACAAAAGAAAAGTATAATATGTATTAGTATCAGTTATTCTAGTACCCATAGTACAAGCTCTGCTTAGTTTGGGACTAGATGGCGTTGTGTGTGAGTCGTGGAATATTTATTTATTTATTTATTTGCAGCACGCATTATGTCAGTGTTATGTCAAACCCCATAAAGGTACATTAAAAAAGTTCATATTGTCAAAAGCGCGAAGGTTACTAAAATGGTTATTAAAAAAAAGGGGTTGGTGATAAAAGAGTAAAAATTTAGGATTGATTGTATTTTTTTAATGCCACATTATTGAAAAATAAAAACATAAAATTTTGTCCAAAAATTTAAAAACAATTATTAAGAGTGAACCATCCTTATCACTTAGGGGTATTAAAAATAGATAGTAGCCGATTCTCAGACCTACTGAATATGCATATAAAATTTGGTAAAAATCATTAAAGCCATTTCGGAGGAGTAAGGTACCTAACATTGTGACACGATAATTTTATATATAAGATATATATTATTTTCACCACACCAGCATGAAAAAGATCGTTTGCTTGCCAGAATTCAGTGAGTAAAAACCGTTTTTACTCACTAGTGAGGCAAAGTGATTCAAATTTCGAAACACAAAATCCTTCCAATGAATAGGCGCTGGAAAAAAACAAACAGCCACCATGTAGGTTAGTAATAAACATTAACATAAATTTTATTAAATAATTACATACGATACGTTTTAATTATTTTAAATTATATAAATACGCGTTTATTTAGTATTTTAATGGTTTTATATTCGTGATTGACCATTAAATTAATTAAAATCAGGTACTTAATATTAGACTCTAAATAAATGATACGGAACGAATTTCCGAACGCACGATTTAAAAAAAAAGTCCGTGTCTGTGTCAGTCATCGCGGGCAACTATAAATTCATTTCAGTTTATGTTTAATTGTTTACTGGAACTTTTTAACAAAAAAATAGTGAATCTAGTGATAAAGAACTTTTTGGAACTCCAAAAGTGTTGCGACAACTTGCTTCTCACACAGAAGTTTGCTTTTTTACCAGAAAAATCACGTGAAAAGTACACGTGAGTAGTTTTTGTAAGCGTACGACATATTTAATTAGTGGCGACTTACAAAAGGCCCTACAAGGCATTCTGAATTGGTATTACTGTCGTATTTCATGGAATTATTCCAGGTTAAGCAATCGAGTACAAGTTAATTTAAATCTTAATATTTTCTCACTGGAAGAGGTGAAAAGTTTTGTATGCAACGCGTAAGAAAAATTTAATTTCCAGTTCGTGACCTCTTAAAATCTTTCGCTTGCGAAGTAGTCTTTATTAGAATCACTCGCTACGCTCGTGATTCAATTTAAGACTACTTCGCAAGCTCAAGATATAAAATTGGCACTCACAACAGAAATATAAACTTTTTCTCACTTGTACCATAAATAACTATTATGTTAGACCACGCATAACTTTTTACTGAGTTTTGATTTTTATTTTGATAAATTTTCTTTTATTAGGGTATACCATGAGGGTGCGTCCATGGCAAGGAAGTTAGGGTCTGATGATGGAATCCCAGGATGGAAAATTGAGGTTAACCCTCAGCAGTAGCTGCTGCCGCGCTTTGACCTGCGTTCAACCTTACTGCCCGGCTTCCGTAGAGTTTAGCGTAATGTTAACTATATTTAGACTTAACACAAAAAAAAACATTTTAAAACTGTATTTAAGGTAAAGGTATTGTGCAAACAACTATACCAGCCTGGAAAAACATTGTTATTTTGTCATAAAAAACTGACACTTCGATATTATTTTATTTCTTGTATTGCTCTCGCATTGCACGAGTATCCCAACTTATCCTGGAAATGCATAACTTAATGCGTAGTAGTATGTAAATTTATTTAATCGATACGATTAAGTACCAGCTATAAGTCCTGCTAAATTGGATTGGAAGTCGTTTGTATGAGATTTAATGATATTGCCACTCTTTATTGAAGGATGACGAGACTTTAGACTTCTAGACAGACGAACTGCATTTGGCAGTTCTAACGCAGCTTCATTACATTTAGCGCCACTGCAATGAAGCCGCCTACCAACCGTGCAGTTCTAATCACTCGCGCTGAGCAATCCACTTGTAGTTTTATTGCAGTCGCGCTAAATTAAACTTTGCGTTACATCTACACTAAATTTTGCATTATAACTGCCAAATTCAGTTTAATTAGTTGGCTACTAATTAAACAGAATGATTGAAAATGACAACGTTTAATTGGTTACAAAAACTTAGTGTCAGTACTAACATCAAACAATTACAAAATTATGTAACACATAAAAACAAAGTCCTTCACAGCGACTTAGCAATTCCCAACAAAACCTTTTACAAAATAATTCACGTCACAATTTTCCACAAAGAATTTCATATCCTTTTGCATAATTTAAATGCGAAGCGTCGCTTACTAAACTGGGACACATTTGCCTTTTACATGTGACTAATATTTTCTGCTCACTAGAAAATTTGTTATTTAAATTACAGCTGTCTTTTTAATTTAATGTGTGTGAAGAATAGTCACTGGTTAATGTTGGAGTAGTTAGAATCATACGTCTAAGTTGATATTTAGAAAATAGTTATTTATGGTAAAAGTGAGAAATGTTTATATTTCTGTTGTGAGTGCCAATTTTAATTCTTGAGCTTGCGAAGCAGTCTTGAATTGAATAATTTTAATTCTAATAAAGACCACTTCGCAAGTAAAAACGGTTTTTACTCACCGAATTCTGGCAAGCAAACGATCTTTTTCGTGCTTGTGTGGTGAAAATAACATTAAAATTAAATAAAGATTTGCAATACATTTGATAAAACTTTTAAATAGAGCTCTTTTGTGAGAGCTAGTTTTTAAATCTCAAATACTAGGGCTGCTGAAAGAAATGTAACTTAAGTTTTTTTTTAATTACTTTTAGTATCTAGCATAAAACTTCCAGAACCAATAATCATTGTCGCCCAGTATCTATCACATACGACGTGGGCGCGGTCGCTTTTTTTTTTATTTGTTTAAAGCTTTGGAATAATTTACAATATAAAACAAATTACTAGTATTTTTTTTAACCCCCTCAAGCTAAGCTTAATTGTAATGTGTAATGACCAGGATTCGAACCTCATGACCTCTCGATCGTAAGACCGATGCCTTATCCATTGCGCCACGGCCGCTAAAATAAATCATTTGCCAATGTTCAATCATTCTCATTGTATACATCGTTCTAAACAAACAAATAATATTTTAAAAGCAAAGTTGTATTTTACATTTAAAGTCTCCTTTAATATCAACAGAACGCGGCCGGTCCGCCTCTGCATTCATATTTTACAAATATTAATTTACTTAGGCCCGAATTCACCAAACTTACTATCTACGGTTTAAGTAAAGTCATATTTCCATCTCTCTCTCTCTCTCAATTAATGTTTGAACGGGACAGAGATATCGATAGCGTAGCGTGAAATGTCAGTTTGACTAGTTGGTGAAATCGGAACTTCACCATTCAGTAACTTAAAATGTGGTAATAAAAGGGTGCGAGCACTTAGCTTTTTCTTTGTTTGCCTTTTTTCTTTGTTCAGTCCTAAGCTATTCAATTAAACCGACTTCCAAAACAGAAGCCAACGATTTGAACCAAAAAATTGTTTTTTTATGTCGGTGCTCCTAGATTGCTAATTTGGGGAAATGGATTAGCACTAATATCAAAAACAAAATTTGGCGTTATTTAAATTAAGTTTTAGAACTAGGTTAAAATAAAAAATATTTGTTTAATTATAGTTGATTAGTTGATTCGTTTTTAAAAGTTCTATTGTCTGTCTGATCTGTCTCCGAAGATTTTCATCAGATCTTGATAAATTATATACCCTACTTGAAATACAAGGATAAAAGAAACCGCATTAAAATCGGAATAATATTTATCGAAAAATTCGCTATTATACAAAGTTACATACATATCGATCGAATACAAACCCTTATTTTTTTGAAGTCGGTTAAAAAGGTAACACATTGACGAATTTGGGAGATTCTTTTTCTGAAACACAGTATTGTTGAAATAATGTTGAGATGTTTTTTGAGTACGGTAAATGCAGTTTTATTGAAATCTAGGGTTTTCTTTAAACATAAAATATTAATAAAATGGGAAGCGTATTTAAAAACGCACAAAAACGCTTAATATTTAGCGAATAAAGCTTTTTAGAACTTACAGAGTCTTCTTCCATTTTAAAGGCTTATCACGGCATCAACCACACAACAAAATATACAACAAATCACATAAATATATCACTATTTATCACAAAAACACTTTTAGTCCAACACATTTTTGAAAACAAAATATCATTCGGTCATTAGACTTATTTGTCCTGTATCCAGACTTGAGTTACAAACAGACAAGTCCTAACGGCCTAGCATAACAAACGCGAGATAGAGTTCGTCACATTTTTGTATAGAAAACATGACAGAAAATGCGACAAAATCTATCTTGCCCCTGTTTTGCTAGCTTGGCCATGGAACTGTTTAAACAACTTAACAATGATGTTGGCAACTTGAATGAAAAACCGATACTAACTGGTATGACAACAGAATGGTTTCGAACTATGTGTGGTCACAATACGCAAATGGACAATAACCTTGACCACTAATATAATTCTCATACATAGAGCAGATCACCAACTTTGTACACGTTCAAAGTATACCCACTCAACAGCTGTATGGTTATTATTTACGAATTTTAAATCGCAGGTATTTTGCAGTGTGTTCCTTGGAGTGAGAATATTGGTCAGACGTATTGAGCTCTTAAAGTTTTCCGTATTTATCTTCAAATTACGGCAACCTTTTGAAATTGTTGGTCATTTTCACTTATTATATATTATGATAATTTAATTATTTTCAGTCTCCTTTCATTTGCTTTGTCCGGAGAGCTAGTAAGAACCTTAATGATGCAAGCAAATTACATGATGTTGATATATTTAATGCAAACGGAGTCGATGAGACAGGTGCTAAGTCGTGATTTCTTTTTTCAATATCAAGGTGTTTAGTTTTATTTAAGCAATTGATTTGTATAAGGCTCTGTAATGATTTGTTGTAGTACATTCGCAGTTCTTAATTTGATTATAATATATTGTTACTTATTCGTGAGGACCTGTAATTGGCTGAATGATGCATAATATTTTTATTAATATTAATTGTTACTGCTGTTGGTCTTCCAATAATAAATAAATAAATAAATAAACATAACATTGCCTATCATTACGCCTTTATTACCCACAAGGGTGTGGTAGAGGTGTAACAGCCATATTTCACCTGTTAAGGTATGGGATGAGCTTGTCGCCATCCACCCGGCACAATCCATTCCACTATTGAAAATTTCCTGACGGAAAAATCCCAAATAACACATTTTTCAAATTACTCCTTTCATTTACCTAAAGATTAAATATACTAACTAGTTATAAAATGGCTTTCCTCAGTGTAGTGATATGATTTTGTGCATCTTTGCAGTTGGTATACTGCTCTTTTAAATGTACTGTGGCACAGATCTGCTGTACACATCAGCAGTTGCTCTATTTAGGTCATTACATCATTGGTGTTAATGCAATTATATCATTCGTACAGGTTTCCCATAGAGTAAGGTCAGGTTAAGTTAAGAAAGTAATAGAGTTTTTTAACGAGACTTCCAAAAAGGAGGTTCTATGTTCAACTAGTATAATTTTTTATGTTTGTCCAACAATATTTCCTTCATTTGTCAACCGATTTAAAAAAATAGAATATTATATTTCCGAAATGGTCATATCCACCAAGTAAGGATCTAATGAAGGACTCTAAAAGAAACCTCAAATTTTATAGGATTTTATAGTGTATTTTGAATATTTTCTGAAGTTATTTAGATTTGCATCTAGCAGTCAGCATCCCATGCTGCTGAGCTGATGCTAGAAGGTACAACTCCTGAACGGTTAGGAGTACAGGATAATTCTTTAATTAAAGGCACCTTAAGGCCGTATACTGTATTCTTTCAAGTTATACTCAGATGAGGCGAGACGTTGAATGTTTCATAAGTATTTCTTACTTTGTTTGTAGCGCATTGTAATTAAAGTCAGTTTTTTATGTTAAGTTATATGAAACGTCAGCGTTCTCTACTCATAAATTTAAATATAGAAATTATAATGTGCAATATATGTTTTAAGTTTTCGCGATTTGAGAATATTTTTTTTTAAATAGACAACGGGTCTAAATCACGTAATTATTTTAGGTAAATAAATACCTATGCTCGACGTTTCGACATGCATCATTGCTGGAGGCCGGATCCAATCACTGAATCGAACTACACCAGCCAAAGTTTTATCGACGGAACGGTGCTAATATTCCAGGATAGCACGGGAGGCGGTTGAAATCAAATAACATTCTAATTTCAACTGCGAAGATGGATACCGCTTATCGACATCTTAGAATCCGGTATTAAGCAAGTGCAGTGTTCGGCGAACCAATGTTACGCGTAAACCAACTGATACCCTTAGTATTGTGTGTCGAACTACCGGCAGTTCCAAACTAAAAAAAAATAGAAATTGTGATGACCAAGTGAGGGTAGTGGACAATATCAGCGCTTCACGAAGACGACGCTTAGCTCCACCAATCGGTTCGTGACCACGAATGATCTAAGTCATTGCGAAGCGTCGAGCATAGGTATTTATTTACCTTTATAATAATTATACGATTTAGATCCGTTGCCTAATTTTTGAATTAAGTATGCATTTTGACTTTTATAGGTGCATTGTTGACATTAATAGGTGAATTTTGACATTCATTCATTTTGGCTAAAATTTTACTACGCTTTCTTGTATGCCTCTCTAGTTGTAAAAGAGTTATTTACAACCTCTTTGATATTATATATAATCATATTATATATCTACCTATGCTATTAAATAATATAGGTACAAGAAAAATCTTTGATCAATTGACTTGTCAACAATTTAATGCTTTATTCGTGGACGTAAGTGCTTTTAAACTACAAACAGATAGTAAATATCTGCAAATGAAATAGGTTATGACCATACAAATTTCAATCTTTTTCACTGGTTATACGGTGGAATTTTAAAGGGTGTTGCTAGGTGATTTAGATAACGAAAAGGAAGTACAGCCCATATTTTGTTTTTATATGGGCCTGTTTTACATTCGCCATGTAAACTTAAATCAAAGGATACCGTATAACGCAAACAACTTGAAGTGTCAGCTGTTTTTCATTTTATATTGGAAATGTATAACATTATCTTATAACGTACCTATGTCTAGGTATTCATATTTTTATTTTTCTTCATAATACTTATATTTATAAAATCTGTTCTACTTTCTCGCTAGTATACCTTTAACTTTCCATTCATCTCTCTGTCTTAATTTCCATCCAATGGTTGTCTGTAAGAGATTGCCTTGATTGCGATAAGACCGCCATTTGTACTAAGCTTATTTTCTTGTCTCATTTTGAATATTTCTTGGTGTACAATAAAGTTTTTTATTATTATTATTATTTATTATTATATTGAAGTCAAGTTATCCTTACTAAATATTAAAAATGAGATATGATAGTATCGAATTGATTTTGATAAAATTAGTGTGGAGACAGTTCAAGAAGTGAGGAAGGACGTAGCCTACTTTTTGTCGAGAAACCTACCACGCAAATAAAAATCAATACTATTAATGAATACATAATGAATTATATGCGTAAATTTATGCATAAACCTACATAACAAAATACTTAAATACAAGTAAATATTTAATAAATAAAATATATATATATAAATATATGAACGAATGAGAAATATTAAGGTATTCATTCTAGTTGAGGAGAGATTCCGAACCTTGATTTTGAAGGCGTATCGATTGTCGGCGGTCCTAATTTCGAGAGGAGGGACATTCCAAAGAAGAATAGTTTGGACAGGGAATGAAGAATTTACAAAACCAGTAGAATGAAAAGGACATAGTAAGAGAAGATTGGAGGAGCGAAGGTTTCTATCATGGTTATCACACATAGGTATATTGGAAGTAGTTGTTATAATAATAATAATAATAATAATAATAAATCATTTATATCAGGCTGCATAGGCCCATAGATAAATACCTTAACCTAAAAATACATATTTATAAATTCACTTTCTTTGCACTAAGTCTTGGTGCGTTCCTGGGGTATTGTTCCGCGGAAGCGACGGAAAACAACACCCTGCGGCCTAAAACTTTCATCAAGCACCTGTTCCAGCATACAGGTCGGCACTCTCACCACGAACGCCTTGAAGTTGACGTTGTGGCGCGACTCCAACAGCTGCACTCTTAGCACATGATTCAGCTTCTGGCTGACATATCTCGCGATATCCTCTGCCTCAGTGGTGTAGTGCAGGCGCGAGATAAACACCGGGGTGTACGATGCGGCGGCACGCACCCTATGTTTCGGGTCTACAGGTGCCTTGCCATATGTTATGTTATGTTTAGGTCCCATGGAAGAGGCTGAGCCTATCAGCATCCTCCGGGCACAATAAAATTAAAACTCCGTGCTGCTATTGTTAATTGCCTGGCGGGCAGTTCACAATATTAAATAACACTTTGCCCGTTCCGGGAATCGACCCCGAGACCTCATGGTCAGAGATACGCTAACCACTAGACCATCAAGGCAATAACGAATAAAAATCATTTCATCAATTTATGAAATAATTATCACTACATAATTGACGATTGTGAAACAAGCCCTAGTCTACTTATCTAAATTGAGCATTTTGCTGTGTGTTTTCGGATTCAGGCAGGTCGTTTCGGGCTGAATTTATAAAAAACTATGTTTTTTATACAGTTCTATGAGAATTATGCGATATTTTTGGTTGAAGTTTTGGCTACAGTATTACACAAACACAAAATTTGCGTAAAGCTATTTTGTATGAATCCCGTTGAGACTGTCAATTTATGAATGAATTACGATTTCTTTATAGTAATAACAGCCCTGTATCTAATACATGTCCCAACGCTGGGCTCGGGCGTCTTCTCATGATGGGAAGGGTTAGGCCATAGTCCATCACGCCGACCAAGTGCGGATTAGCAGAAATCACGCACCCTCGAGCACTTTGCACTCTCAGGCATGCAGGTTTGCTAACGATGTTTTGTTCACCGTTAGCGAACGATAGTTTATATTATAAATATAAGTACACACATATCTTCGAAAAAACGAATGTTAACGATTTATTGACAGAGGTGTGTGCCGTGGGTTCGAACCCGAAACCTTTGACTTCGCAGATCTACAGTCGCCCACTCTCACTCCAACTGTCTTTATAATTAAGTTAAAAGGTTAGGTATATAAAGTTTATAGACATCCGTTCAGTTGTTTTAGCGTCAAAGAATAGCAAATATACACACATCCATTTACTAGGATTAAATACATTGATAGCTATTTAAATAATTTAGATTGATGTATCCCTACATCAATTTAGCTAGTATATCTAACTTTATCTAAACGGTAATATAAACGGCAATAAAGATAAATTCCTAGTAAATCTGGCTACCTATAAACAACGCATGTAGCAAATGAGGAAATAATAGTGAATATCTATTTCAATTTGTACATTATTATGTTGTTTATTATTCTAGAGAGACGATTTATTTATTTATTTTACTTTAATTGCAACGATTATTACACCAATTGCAATAATTAAACACAGATTAACATAATTGTTTTGGGTTCGATCTCCACTTGGGACAAATCTTTGTGTGATTCGCAAAGATTTGTTCTGAGACTGGGTGTGCTTGTGTGAGTGAATGTGAGGGCTTGTCATTGGGACCATTGGATAGTGTAATTGCTTCTGGCGTTCTATCTAATGTAAAGAATTCCAATTTGTTAATTTTGTTGTAATTAAAGACAGATTAACATAATTAAATTAAGGAGACTGGTGGTAGAGCTCTTGTGAATGAGCTCGAGGGCGGCAGCACCACCGTCTCACCTTTAACCTGCCGCCAAATAGTGGTGCTTCCATTACTGTGTTCCGGTTTGGTGGTGAGATCAGGCCCTGAAATTACTGGCACATGAGGCATAACACCGTAGTCCTCGGCTGCAGCGACGCATCTTTAATCTGCTTTTGTGGATTGTTGATGTCCATGGGCTGTACTCCACTTACCATCAGGTGGACTACACGTTCGTTCGCTGTGGGCGTAGTATAAAATAAAAAAAAAGAAAGACAGATCATACAATATAATTTAAAGGTACATACAACGATGACGATTCACCTGGCCCACGTGTTCATGCTGAATTTAATTAAACCAGTCTTTATTCCAGTCATGAACGCTAAAGTGACAGTTCATGAGTATATTTGAATGGAAGATGTATTGAAGCGCAGAACTGGTTCATTAGATTCATGTCAGCTCCAAGCCTTTGATTTGTAGTCATATAATTTCAAAGGAGGTGAGAATCACTTACTAAATTGAAATTGCATCGTTTGTCTAGTGGTTGGCGTATTCGGCCTCCCACCGGGGTCGGGCGATATTGTTTTTTGGAGATTTTTTAGTATGAAATTTTCGATGAGTCAGATCACCTACAGTTTCACAACAGTCTTACAGAGGCGATCATGTACCCCGATGAGAGCGCCATAACAGTGACCCCTTATTGGGTCAATAAAATTCGACGATACGATTCGACTCAGCCATCGAAACGACGAAGAAGACAACAGTCTTACAAAGCATCGCAACGCCTCGTATTTGTTGTAGCGATCTGATGGCAGTCTTCCTACAAAATACCATAAAATCAGCAAAATACGTTGGACTAGGAGCCGACTCCGTTTAATTGAAAAGAAAGCTAACATGATTCCTAATTAACGTTTCAATGCCACAAATCAAGACACTTATGTATGGCCTTCCCAGTGGCGTAACTATAGGGTGGCAGGGGTGGCAAAATGCCACGGGCCTGAGGAGGCCTCCGGGCCCAAGATGCCACGACCTTGAAAGTAACTAAACATTAATTATTACAAAAAAAATTAAACGCATTCATCTAATCATTGAAAATTGTTAACCGAGAAATTGCAAAAGTATTGGAATAGACAGGGGCAAGATAACGCAGCAGGGTTACATGGTGAATCGCGAAAGACAAACTTTTATTCCATAAAGTCTGGCATTCTAAGGTGAAAAATTTGCATTCCAATACTGAATCACCAGTAAACGGCTTCAACGTAACGATGTTTACTAGGGCCCCATCCAATATTTTTGCCACGGGCCCCCGATGGTATAGTAACGGCACTGGACCTTCCGATATATAAAGAACTGATTACACCATAGCAATTAAGAGAAAAATAAAGTGTCATAATTTTTCATCACTAATACCAAAGATCGCCGTTGAAAAACTCGATCACAATAACTCACGAGGGAATTGAACTTGTGCCAAACGCAGCGATTGAGCTCAATGGCGGCTTGTGTACAGTGCGTTTGTATCATATTCATAAATATTGATATGATTAAAGTATCGAATTTTGTAGATACATTGTGGTTCGAACAGCTACCAACCTATTCATTTCTAGTATAAGTCTTGCATTTTATAGGAAGCTTATACAAACCGTGGTATTTTATTTATTTTATTTTATTTTATTTAATAAGCACACCAACTGTATAATTACACAGAGCCATACAAACTATTATAATAATGTACAGGTAAATCAAATAGTAGTTACACAAATCACGGGCATGCATTACATTCAAACAATTTCTCTTCAGGAGACTACAAAAATAGAAATATAAAAACTAATGATTAAATCCTAATTTTATTATTAAATTAATTATTTTATATTATTAATAAATTATATTATTTTATATTTACTATTGCATTTATATGTATATTGTCTGCGCGTGTGGTGTAGTGGTTTAAGTGGTCGCCTCGCCGCTTTCCACTTCACTAGTGGTGTGGGTTCGATCCCCAATAATAAGTTATTAAGGGTACTTACCAGAAAATAATTCTGCACACTTAGTATGAGAAATCCAATATCTGCAATAAGAAAGTATTCATGAAGTTTTTCGGCTATGTTACGCAGAAGGATTTTTTCTTTATACTACGCCCACAGTGAACGAACGTGTAGTCCACCTGATGGCAAGTGGAGTACAGCCCATCGACATCAACTATCCACAAAAGCAGATTATAGATGCGTCGCTGCAGCTGAGGACTACGGCGTTATGTCTCATGTGCCAGTAATTTCAGGGCCTGATCTCACCACCAAACCGGAACACAGTAATGGAAGCACTACTATTTGGCGGCAGGTTAAAGGTGAGACGGTGGTGCTGCCGCCCCCGAGCTCATTCACAAGAGCTATACCACCAGGGTGGTTTTGGTCAGTTATGTTTAATTCCCATGTGAAAAGCCTATCGTCATGCACCTAGCACAAACCCAACTCCGTGCTGCGATTCAGAATGGAATAGCGAATAGCTCGCTAAATAATTGTAATAATTATAAGTATTCAAATCTCTCTGTGGATATTCTAAATCTGCTTATATGCTAACATTGCTAACCAACCGTCCAACACATTAACATAACTTTACTTTTAACTAGTTTTTATAGTTTTACACGTGTTCCACCCACTGGGACACATGTCAGTGTACTGTACATAAAATATTACGAGATGAGTGGTTAAAATGTTGACTCGGCTTTGGGCACAGAATAGCTACCCATTAGCACACACCTAAAATATTACTGTCAACAATTTGCACATGTACTGTCAACTCAACAACAATCAACTCCAATATAATAAGGAATTAAGAAAAACATTTATTTAGATGTATAGTGGTACGGAACCCTAAGTGCGCGAGTCCGACTCGCACATGGCCGGTTTTTTATAGACAAAGCGGATAACGGCCACGAAGTTATAGAATTTACCACCACCTTTGATTTTGGTGTTCTCGAAAGTGGAAGAGATTTTGAGTGACTTCTAGTCGCGGCAAGGATGAACTAAAATTTCGAAATCAACCATTTCCTTATCGTAATCGTACCACTGCATTCACGATCTACTTTCTTTAACCTAACCTCTAACCTTTGGGCGATGCTGAGAGAAGGGTAGTAGATCTATGCAATTGAAGAAGCTATGGCAGCAATGTTTAACTTGATGAACATACATGTGTCAAGTGTAGGCTACTAATAAGCCGATCAAAAGTTTAGCCTTTTTTGCGATATTATGAATTATTCAGCATTATGAAAGCAAACACATGTCTAGAGAGACAATAAAAATAAATCATCTTTATTATTTATCTGGAAACAAAGCATTTCTTAATATCATCATAAACAATAATTACGAGAGCTTTATAATGTGTTTTATTTTTGTGTCGATTTTAGTTGGATGTTAAAATATAAACACTTGATGGGATGCGTTTGTCACGCTATATCGCAGACTAAAATAATCATGGCGCCTTATTCTGATATTTTACTATCTCGATATCGAATGAAATCTCGTTGGGAATCAAGAAAATGTTAATGCAGTCAACCGGATACATAATTTCTTTTTGTCATTTGTTAAAGTGTACAAAAAGTTTTTGTACACTTTAACAAATTTAAAGCGCAAGAGAATTATCTCTAAGTTAATTCCACTTACTATCCGTTTAATTACAGGAATATAACAACTATAAACAAATATCACTAGTTTTAACAACCAATCATTGTCTATATATAGCACCAGTATATGATTTCTTACAAGCCTTAAAAACATGATGATACTCGTGAGACAATACATTTCGTTACAAATAAATGAATCTTCATTAATTTGTTTTTACGGCACGTTAACATACTATGATACTACGCATTATATTCACCTTCAGAATACATTAAAAGAGCAATAATTTCAGGTCTATTTATGTAATAACTCAGGCAAAACCATAACAAATATTAACATCTGTCATTTAACTCATAAATTGAAACTAGAAACGCGCAGAACGTCCGTAACTTTACGCCCCATAGTTTACCAGAATACGACCGCGGGCTTTTAAGCTGTGACTAATATTCTTTCTACAAAAATAGATCCGAGTTTTAATTTTAAAACACGTTGACATCGTACTCTTAAATGCTTCATTTTATTATTTGTTTTTGTGGGTAAAATTATTCCGGTTGACACGGCGTTTGGGCGTGTAAATATAAATATTTTTTACTAGCAACACTTTATGGCGGCCATATTTTTTTACGCTCAAAATACGCGACTTTGACCGCATAAAGTTTCGTCGAGATTTTCCAAAGCCCTTTGATATACGCGATGAAATAAAAACTTCATTTTGCGTGTTTTAGTGTCTGTAAATTTGAATAAGGATGTCAATGAGAGATGGGCTATATCGGCCGATTGCATTTAGTTCGAGCAAGAATGTTTAAGGAAAGTGTTCTGAATCGAATGCACTCAGAATGGTGAACAAAATTCATTATAATGCATTAAGATCTCAAGATGCGTTTTCACGAAATTGTGTTAATGTTTAGGTGATATTGATCTGATGTGCTGATGATCTGATGTATGGAAGTTAACTGTATACGTAAATCAATATTTTAGTCTTAGAAACAGTTGAAAAATTATGGGACCAGCAGCATTTGAACCTGCAAAATGACGTAACATACCGTTGAGATATTTTAGTCCGTTATGGTCCTGGCGATCGTAGCTGGTTGGTCAAAGCGGCTGCCTGGTGTGCAGGAGGTAGTTGATATCCTGATTTTATTTTTTTTATAACCGTTTCTTAGTATAATTTCCTAAGCGTAGCTTAATGCTATAAAAATAATAAGAATAAGAATAATCTTTATTACAGTCCACAAGTACATAAAAAGATATATATGTAACAGTAATAACCACACTAGGCAAAACCTGTATCGTGGTTATTAATAGCGTCTATACAGAAATTGGTCTTAAGATTTTTTTTTTATACTACGCCCACAGCGAATGAACGTGTAGTCCACAGGATGGTAAGTAGAGTACAGCCCATGGACATCAACAATCCACAAAAGCAGATTATAGATGCGTCGCTGCAGCTGAGGACTACGGTGTTATGCCTCATGTGCCAGTAATTTCAGGGCCTGATCTCACCATCAAACCGGAACACAGTAATGGAAGCACTACTATTTGGCGGCAGGTTAAAGGTAAGACGGTGGTGCTGCCGCCCTCGAGCTCATTCACAAGAGCTCTACCACCAGTAAAATTTTAGAATTTAAACTAAAGTAACAATATATTTAATTTTATAAACTAGACACAAAAGTCATAAAGTTATCATTTAAAACTTATAGTAAAACAATTGCGTTGTGTGTGAGTATGCGTGTGTGTGTTTGTGTGTGTGTGTGTGTGTGTTTGCGTGTGTGTGTGTGTGCGTGCTAATCAATAAGAAGTTGAAATATTTTAGTCTCAATAACAGTAAACCTGCAAGCAACCAATTCAATTGAAAATGTGTTCGACGAGCTATTTATTAAGAGGACAGATCGTAATAATCTATTCATATACATTTTGACTTTATGCTCAATAACTAGTAGTTTAAAATAACCGAATTACTGCTCAGTAAGCCCCGCCAACTAGAACACGAAGCCAAGGTTGGCTTTACAAAGGCAGACTGAATGACTTCTAAAATGTCTCAAAAAATTGGGATGAGATGTCCTAATAAATATGAAGCCAATTTCTGTACAAGTGAGTTCAAGGAATTCATCTTTGCTTCACTGTTTGTCTAAAATGTCTGTCAATGCAGGCAATGACACATGCTGTATTTGCCAATAACTGTTTGTTAAAAAGGGTCGACACACACCAAAAGCGCGTCGAAGCGCAGCGAATCGAAGCGCAGTTTCAGTGTTATATGAATTCCAACTCTATTCTCACAACCATAATACTCATTATCGCATGAGAAACTCAAACAAGCCGCGCGTCGAGAAATTCCATAGTAGTAGTAGCGTAGAGTTTCTCATGCAATAATGAGTATTATGGTTGTGAGAATAGAGTTGGAATTCATATGACACTGAAACTGCGCTTCGATTCGCTGCGCTTCGACGCGCTTTTGGTGTGTGTCGACCCTAACGCTATTAGATATAAGATGTATACCTACCTCAAAATATGTAACAGTGTAATCAAATGTTGGTGAATCTTAATAAATAAATAAATAAAATGTCATTAAAAAACACAACTCCTCTAACCTCTTATTGAAAAAATACACTAAAATTTGTTAATGTGTTTGTGTTATGTCTATAATGTGTTTTTTTACACACAACTAAGCAGAGCTTGTACTATGGGTACAAGAATAACTGATACTATACATATATACTTCTTTTGTAAATACATACTTATTATACATAGAAACACCCAGACTAAGACAAACCCCCATGTTCATGCACACAAAGATTTGTCTTAAGCGGGAATCGAACCCGCGACCTCGGCTTCACAGGCAAATACACTACCCACTCTCTGGTCGTGGTTGTGCATAGATCTTGTTTGAAATCCATAATTAATCAATACAAACAGATAAAAATTAAATTGTCTGTTTTTAATGTCAAAATAACAATGTTTTTTCAAGCTGGTATTGATTTTCCTACCATGCAGACGAAACCGCGGCCGAAAGTTAGTTTGTTTGTTTGATAAATAAGGTTGAACGCGGATTAAAGCGCAGGAGCAGCTACGCGGACGAAGTCGCGGTAAAGAGCTACTTAATTAATAAAATTAGAAGTGTGTAGCAGGGATGTTGCAGATGCCGATATTTTCACATCCGCGGATGCGGATGCGGATGCGGAGTTTAGCAGGCTCACATCCGCGGATGCAGATGCGGATGCGGATGTATAAGATATTATGTAAATAAAGTCTATTAATGAAGATTTAAAACAATGACAACGTAATTATTAACATTTTTATTGTAATCAAACATAATTAAGTACTTATTTTTATGTTAAATATAAGTAATGTATAATGTAACAATTTTTTTAAACTTCACCTACTGTTTTTTTATATCAGTAATTGAATTTAAAAATAGGAGCATTATACTTGATGAAGAGTAGTATTGCCGCCTTTTCTGATTCAAGTCTGATACGCAGAGGTTCGTAAATTAATCCCGCGCTACTAAATAGTTGTTCGCTAGGAACACTGCCCGGTGAAGCAGATAAAAATCTTCGTACTATCGGCGATAATACCTTAAATTCCCCTCGATGTACACTCCACCTTTCCTACAATAAAACGTATTACCGGCGTAATATAATAGAATTTACCTTGTGATCTTATGGATATTAGTCTTAAATAATATAAAGTTTTCTTGTAAACTCTTCTTATTTACACACTGTATCACAACAACATTAAAAAAAATACCTATCTATCTTTATGATACGATAAGTAGTTCACTTTCACTTCACAGCGCAAACAAACACGTAATATTTATTCACTTGCAAGAAACAAATGATGCACTAGCTAGAACAAACAAACGTATCGAATCTTGTCACCAATTTCTTCGCTCCCATTGGTTATTGTCACGTGCGACCGGCACGCGTCAATCACCGGCCCCGCCCAATTTCTTTCTTGTTGCTACTTGTATAATATTCGCATCCGCATGAACATTCGCATTGATTAATGCGGATGCGGAAGCAGATGCAGATGTCCAAATCAATGCGGATGTTCCGCATTTGCGGATGCAGATGCGAATGTTCGCAACATCCCTGGTGTGTAGTTCACATCTAAGAATTTCAAGATTTTTCAATTCTAGTCTACACTCCTTTCCACCTCTACGTAAGCTTATAAAAAACCCGATACGACGGTATGACGGACGGTTTAATAACAGCCCTGTATACGGGGTGGATGCAACATAGCGACATTTATTGAAACCACAGCTTCTATACATGGTAGGTAAGTATCAATTTCCACTGGATTAAAACTTATAGTAAAACAATTGCGTTGTGTGTGAGTATGCGTGTGTGTGTTTGTGTGTGTGTGTGTGTGTGTTTGCGTGTATGTGTGTGTGCGTGCTAATCAATAAGAAGTTGAAATATTTTAGTCTCAATAACAGTAAACCTGCAAGCAACCAATTCAATTGAAAATGTGTTCGACGAGCTATTTATTAAGAGGACAGATCGTAATAATCTATTCATATACATTTTGACTTTATGCTCAATAACTAGTAGTTTAAAATAACCGAATTACTGCTCAGTAAGCCCCGCCAACTAGAACACGAAGCCAAGGTTGGCTTTACAAAGGCAGACTGAATGACTTCTAAAATGTCTCAAAAAATTGGGATGAGATGTCCTAATAAATATGAAGCCAATTTCTGTACAAGTGAGTTCAAGGAATTCATCTTTGCTTCACTGTTTGTCTAAAATGTCTGTCAATGCAGGCAATGACACATGCTGTATTTGCCAATAACTGTTTGTTAAAAAGGGTCGACACACACCAATTTCCACTGGATAAAAATTCTCTGGCGAAAAAAAAAAAATCACGTTCTCCGAACAATTTGAACATTGCGATCGTGCAATTTGTTCGGAAGACGTGGATTTTTTTTTTCGCCAGACAATTTTTTATCCGGTGGAAATGCATACTGGCCATGTATAGAAGCTGTGGTTTCAATAAATGTCGCTATGTCGCATCCACCCCGTATAAAGTAGGTAAACACTTTCATTTAAATTATGCGAGAAATCCCCAAACCAATTCCCCGTTACAATTTTCTTCCTCCATCATATCTTTGGAGACTGTTTACCAAACATTGCGGATTATGACTAACACATGGTGCCCAAGGTCGGTCCGTATTTATGTGTTTATCTACGAAACTGCTGAACCGGGAATGGGTCGATATTATGGGTCAAGGGAGGGATGGCGTAATGTCAACAGTGGGTAAAATGGTCATATTTTGGATGGTGGTGCTAGTTTGGTGATGTCAGCAGTTTGCTATCATAATAAATTAAATTTGTTGTTTTTTTAATTTTTTTTCGGTACTCAATGAGCAACTCATAAATTATATTGTACCTGATGTGTGAGACGTAATAAAATAAAGATACGGAGGAGAATTAGTTTAAGTTTTCACAATTTTCATTTAGTTAAAAAAAAACCTTTACTAATTAAATAATAATGATGATTGCATTAAAATGATTTGAATCACTGTAGCTTACATTTTTTTTAATTCTACTTAGAAAATTGAATAAAAATCAATCCAAGTGCCAGCTCCGATGGGTATTGAATTATGAGAGGTGGTAAGAAACTCATGTGCACCATCTTTTCCAATAATTCACACAATTTTTGTTTTTTTTTTGTCAATAATTTTATGTGTAAGTTATAGCAAAACATAATGGCTAAAGATCGCCTAGTTAGAGATTTATGCATTTAAAAATGTCTACAAAAGTTTTAAAGGTTATTTTATATGCAAAGGTCACATTCATTAACCAAAATCTAATTTCTCTATATTATCTTTCGCCGTAGTCCTTACTATTAGTATTTTCTGTGAAAATAGAACCTATTTTACTATGTAATTAGAAACATTCCAAGAAGGATAAAGGTACAGTGGGCCAAGCAATTAGGTATGCAGGGCAAAAACTTCTATGCCATAGTGCAAACTGACTGCAATAGATAAGTATGTGTGAATTACATATGTAATAAGTGTAATATACCCACTGTTTAGATATGTAACTCACTTATCTATAACTGGTGAAGTAAGTCTTTACTATGACTTAGAAGTTTTTGCCCTGCATAGCTAACTCGTTGGCCCACTGTACATAAACGTTGTAAAAGGTTTTATTAAATACTCTCTAGAATTAACCAAGTGAATTGTGGTCGGATGGCTGGAAGCTCCATAAAAGGTCCCCTATGCAAATAAGCTTGTTAAATTTAATTAATAGTCTGTTTAAAACGTTTTATAATATTTCAGAGTTCTTTATTACACTAGATTAAAAGTTAAATATGTTGTTAAATATGAGGCTAAATAGAAGGGTAATTTTTATCCCCTGCAGCTTTTGAGCGCAAGATTTGCATTTAATCCAATGGGAAATTTCCAGTAGGAAAAATGGCAGAGTACCTTAATGTGTTTTCGGGTAAGACTGGAGGAGAACACTGGAGGAGAAGACTGGATCTGATGATACATCATAGCCTTATTAATTCAGGCTAAAGACTACATGTTTGGCAATTTACAAATACCAAGATTAGCCAGTATTAGGCTAAATGTAAATAACACAATAGTATTTAGTTAATACGCTTATATCACAAATGATTGCGAAATCCATACTCCTTTTGACCCTTAAATGCATTGAATTACCTTGTAAATAATAAATGCATTGAGCAAGCAGAGTGACCGAGTGAGGCTGTTTTTTGTGCCGTTACAACGTACACATCAGATTTTTGTTTGAGTGCGTCTCGGCCAAACGGAACGCCATTATTTTCACAGGAAGCGTGATCGATTTTTGGCTCCAGTTTATACGAAGCATCATCAATCTAGGCGTCATTAATCTAGATGTTCACAGCCTTGATACTTGACTAGTGCAAACAGGTGACTATAGGCGCGGAGTGCGAGACTGATATCGAACTAGGCGTAAAATTAGCTAGTGCTGCCAGCCGGGGTCACTCGCGTGCATCTATTCTGGTGTGGTGGAAATAGCTGGATGTCCAGTGACACGGATCGTAGATTATACAGGGTTATTTAACCTAGATGGCTGTGGACACAGACACAATTTTAATTGGGTTATTTTGGTGACTGTCAGAATCAAAATGCCAATTTTTTGATAATAGCTGAAGTTACCGTTCAAATATTTCTCCTTCAAATGTGAATGATGATGCCATTAAATAAAAAAAATATATATAGTAAGTAATTTGATATAAGTGTGCCTCTTAAGAGGGTTGATGGACTGTAAATAAATAAAAATACACCTTAAGAATTAGAGCGAAAACATGTCACTGGATATATTAAAAGGGGTTAAATAAGTAGGTCACTATTAATTAACAGACGCAAGATATATTTTTATCTTGACTAGAAATGCTATAACTTAAAATAATTCGGATTTTGCATTTATTATGAAAATTATCGATCGCTAACGGCATAGAAAAACTTCGTGAGAAAACCAGCGTTGCCTGAAAGTACTCGAGGGTGTGTGAAGTCTACCAATTCAAGCTTGGCCAGCGTAGACTATGGCCTTACCCTTCTCCCCATGAGAAGAGGCCCGTGTTCAGAAGTGGGAAATCTATCTGGGCTGCTACTTTTCCCACAAAAAGTAATGAAAATGACTGAAACAAGATTTTTCTTGCTTTAAAATGTAAAATTAAAAACTTAATGCTTCAACAAAGAAATATATTATTGTTTTAATAAATGATTCGCTAACGATCTGCTGAAAAACATTTTAAATCTGCTCTATTTGGCACAAAATCAAGGAAAAATTGCTCAATAAACGTATTAACTGGAATGTAGATTTTCTTTAAATTGTAACTTTTTTTCGTCGTAAACATCGAGTAAGTCCGGTTGTTCATTGATGCTCTAGTATTTGCGTATTTTTTGATGAACTAATTACGTTGGCCGCCGCCCGATGGCAGAAAGGAAACCATAATAACTTAAAATAAAATGTAATAAAGTACAATAAAACTTAAATGCCTACATCCTAAGATAGGTGACTAACGCTCGATGTCAGATACGGAAGTACACCAATCCGGTAAAAATGGTTGTATGGCGCGACGTCCTCCGCACGTATTGCTGACGCTGCGCCACTGCTCATGTAGGTGCAAAGGTATGCCTGACGCATACATAAACTGGATGTTGCTTCAATCATATTTGAGTGGAAATAACCTGCTTCTATATGCGTATTATCAACAATTGTATATTCCGTTAATTGGGTGGAGAGGGTGTCGCTATCGACTGATACGTCTGGGAGGAGATCATCATGATCATTCCTTTTAATTATTAATTATGTAAAAATAGACGAGGGTAGAATAATTTTTATTTTTCAGACGAGTTACGGAGATAACACACGGACAGTTTAACACCGAAGGGTTCGTTCGTATCGTTCTGGTTTCTGTATTCTTTAGATACGAAAAACGCTCTAATGCAAGCTATGATGCCCTTCTAAGTGTGTGATTCATTTTTCACCAATACAAATAAATAAACTTGAATTGTATGTTTTTAATGTCAATGTAACAATGTTTTTTTCAGTTGATATAGTAATTTTCACGATACCTATGCCTAAAATACCATTTTTAAAATGTTTGTCTGTCTGTCTGTTTGTATCAGCTATTCTTTTTTTTAAATTTTAATAAAAAAAATTTATGCAGGTAACTGACTACAGGGCACGTAAAAAAGGTTACTTTTTATCGATGTACATACCACGCAGACGAAACCACGGCAGAAAGTTAGTTTGTTTGTTTTTTTAGCTCAAATCTCGAAAATTAATGATCGGATTTTAATAATTCTTCTTGTGTTTGATAGCTTAACTATCCAATAAAGTTTTTTGAAATTTAAGATTACGCTAAACTTTATGGAGGCGGGGCAGTAACGTTTAACGCGAGTCAAAGCGCGGGAACAGCTACTACTTAATATAACTAACTCCACGCGGACAACTTCGCGGGTAAAGGCTAGTGACACATAAACCATAATTGTATTAATTTATTTTCTTTGTTTTCCAAAGTGAACTCGAGCTTAAAAATATGTAGCTTGTAGCATGTGTTTTTGAAAAACGTTACTTCTTAATAAAACATTTGAGAGCTTTAAGCGTTCCAGCAATTCTATACAATGTCATATATCCCACAACACATAACTCCTTATGCAATAACCGGCAGTGTTGGCACAGCAACGTCTAGCTTTTCAATTTGTAGCTCATTTAAAACAATGCGCTTTGTACTGGGGAAGCCCGGAACTGTGCTATTGTAATACATTATTTTAGTAACGGTACCTACATTGTACTAAGGATCATAGTCTCGTTTTTCAAAATAGACACTTGTTCTTTAGACAATGCCTCTCCTTTTTAAACGACTTCCAAAAAAGAGGTGGTTCTAATATTCGACATGTGTTTTTTATGTTTGTCCAGCGATTTCGCCTTGATTTGTGTAACAAATATTTGAGAGAATGTGCTTTCATGTTCTATAGACACCAAAGTCAGCATTTGATGATGGAATTCTAAATAAATTGAGGGCAACTATTATATATATTCTGTGGTTATTTAAATATTTGCATCTAGCAGCATTTCGTGTTGCTAAGCTGATGCTGGAAGGCACGACTCCTCAACGGTTAGGAGTACGGGGATATTTTTTAAATAATGGCACGTTCAGACCGTTAGCTCTATTCGAGGCGAGACGTTGAATATAATATATCAAAAGTAACAAAATAATGTACAGTGGGCCAACGAGTTAGGTATGCAGCGCAAAAACTTTTAAGTCAAAGTTAAGACTTACTACACCAGTTATGGATTAGTGAGTTATATATCTAAATCGTGTGTATATTACACTTATTAAATATGTATTTCACACTTGCATATCCATTGCAGTCAGTTTTCACTATGTCGTAGAAGTTTTTGCCCTGCATACCGAATTGCTTGGCCTGCTGTACATAGGATAAGTATTTTTTTTTACCTTTCCTTATTATTGCTGGAAAAGCAGTCTTAAATAAGAATGATTCATGTTAAAGATACTTCACTAAAATGAAATAAGAAAGAATATTGAAAAAAAACGATCAGCATAGACTTCAAAAACTATTTAACCGAATTTTTGCTGTATTTAATGCTATTACAAGGTTTTTAAAAATAGTTTTTTTTTGTTTAAAATACTAAAATGAATGTTTGTTTGTGGCTAAACTAAAAGTTTTCTTAATTCATGGCTTCAAAAGTAAATGTAGCAATGGCCTTCCTTCCCTTTCCACCTGCTTGCGTGTTATAATTTAAAGGGACCACGCCTTCAAACCAATAACATCACTTCACACATACTTATTCTTCTAAAAATATAAAAGAGTTAATCTTTGCGCAAGAGATTTTCGGTTAATTCAACACAAGGTTGCAATAAGCATATAAATTTCAACATTTAACTAGAACTTGACCTATATATATACTACGTAATATAAACATTGGATATTTATTATATACTAGCTTCTTTTCATGGCTTCGCTCGCGTGGTGTGTCGATAAAAAGAAGCATCATAATTATTTGTTAATTTATAATTATATTTTAAGCAGCGATATCCGAGTGGGAGACCGTAGGACTGCGAAGTCAAAGGTCTCGGGTTCGAACCCACGGAGTTCAGATTTGTCTTTTCGAAGATATATGAGTATTTATCATATAAATTATCGCTCGCTAACGGTGAAGGAAAACATCGTGAGGAAACCTGCATGCCTGAGAGCGGCTAAAAAGCGCTCGAGGGTGTGTGAAGTCTACTAATGCGCACTTGGCCAGCGTCGTGGACTATGGCCTAACCCTTCTCATCATGGGAAGAGGCCCGAGCTCAGCAGTGGGACAGTATTAGATACATGGCTCTCATGGCACTCATATAAAATTATAATAAATAAGACAAATGTCCATACATTCTCACAAATTGCGGCTATAATTATAAGCAAATTTCTTAAATTTTTCAAGTATTTTTTTGTGAAAAAGTAACAAATATCCAGACATCGATACAAACTTTTGCATTTATAATTTTAGTAGATAGGATTATGTATGTAATGTTGAAACCATCAGAGCCGCCAGAACTGGTGGCCAGATATTTATATTATACAGTTTATTTGATTTTCCAGTTATATGACTGATTTATTTTTTAACGATCGAAGCAGAATTTAAAATTATATATCAATTTAATATAGGAAACTAGCTGTTGCGCGCGGATTTGTACCTGTGTTATTCGTTATATTAACCAAAGTTATCTTCTTCTTCGTCGTGTCGATGGCTGAGTCAAGTTTTATTTTAACTTGCTATCGTGGTGAAAGGATTAGCCAATTCGCTTAGGTGAACTCGCGAATTGCCCAGGGTGCGCCGGACGTAGGGAATCGTTGTGTACGTCACTCGGGGAGGCTCCTTTCATGCACCAAGGTTAAAACCGCGTTATACCTTACTACCCTGCTACCGTGGCGTTTTTCCCCGTTTTCAAAACATATTTGCTAATTGCTGCTCTATTCATATAAGTCGTAGCGTGTTGTTATATAGCTTATACGCGATATAAATGAGCTAAAAAATTAAATTGGACCAATAGTTCCTAAGATTATCGTAAACAACAAAACAAACAATATTGTCAGCTTTATGATATAAATGAAATCTCTTATTTTAAATTTATGAAATATATTTATGATGAGTGCACCAGGCAGAATTTTTTTTTTTTTTTTTTTTTCCTTTTGATGTCCTGCGATCAGTCATGGAGACTATAATCAGGAGAGTTGCAAGAAGTTAGCGTTAGGCGAGGTAGAGCCATTGCCCCATCTCCCCTTAGTGAGTCAGCACATCAGCTCTCTTGAGTCTTCCAATTGGATTTGGCTGCAAAAGCATACTGGATAATGGGTTTGGATGGGATGATAGACGGTCCCTATAGTTGTCTGAGTAGTGTGTTATTTCTTGCTCGATGGTTGGCATTTCCAGGTACTCGTGGATTTCCGAGTTGCGAGCATACCATGGCGCCGATGAAAGGACCCTTAAGATGTTGTTTTGCGCTCTCTGGAGGCACATAATATTGGATTTGCTGGCTGTCGACCATAGTTGAATTCCATATTTCCAAATGGGTTTTATTATGGCGCAATACACCCTCAGCTTGTTGGATAGGGATAGGGCTGACTGTCTACCAAGAAGCCAGAGAAGGTTCCTAAATCTAAAGTTGATTTCGTTGCGCTTCGTTTGGATATGGTCTTTCCACGTCATTCTACGGTCTAGGTGAAAACCAAGATATTTGACGCATGTAGATTGCGGCAATGTATCCCGCCCTAGATTGACTGCAGGACATGTTTCACGTCTTAGGGTAAATGTTATGTGGTGGGACTTCGGGGCACTTGCTTTTATACGCCATTTGGTCAGCCAAGCATCTGTGGCATTCAGTTGAGTTTGCAGCAATCTACTCGCTTCGTTGGGATTACAGCTGCAGCTGAGAAAGGCTGCGTCGTCGGCAAAGGTTGCTACAACTGTTTCACGTGTCTGGGGTAGGTCACTTGTGAAAATGCTATACAGGACCGGGCCGAGTACGGAGCCCTGGGGTACGCCAGCGTTGTAGCCAAGGAGGGAGGATCTTGCATCACGGAGCTTGACCTGGAACTGCCTGTCAGCAAGATAAGATTCCATCAGCTGGTAGTAGGAGTGAGGCAGATTGGTTTTAATTTTGAACAAGAGCCCTTTATGCCAAACTCTGTCGAAGGCTTGTTGTACATCAAGGAAGGCAGCCGAACAGTATTCCTTTTTTTCAAGACATTGCCTAATGCTGCCTGCACCAGGCAGAATAAAAAAGATTTATATTAATCATTGGAGCTAGATAGGTCGAAGACATACTGTCAGTAATCAATCGCAAATAAGTTTGATAAGATTCGAGAGAAGCTTGCCAAAAAGTAGATTGATTGGACTTCTTCTATTAGTAATCTATTTTTATAATTGGCTCAATATAGTTATCTAGATATGGTAGCATATAATTATTATTTTTCTTCGATGTAGTCGAGTTTAAAGGCTGCGCTTATTATAAATGTTTTTCATAGTCAATTTGTCCTTTTGTTCGACTTTCGTTTAATTACTTTCATTCTTAATGCTAAATTAAACTGCATTAAAAAAACTGAGTGGACACGTCATTAATAGCAATTTGTTATTCTATGTACCTAACAGGAATTCGCAGCTAAGTCGTAGCCTCGCGGATCGATCGATCTTGCAGGTTAAGCAATGCTTACCGTGGTCGGCCGTGGATGGGTGATCTTTAACATAACAAATTTTCCTTCGTGCCTCGGAGATCACGTTAAGCCGTCGCGTCGGTCCCAATTGCCATATGAATATAGATGGCAATCGTTACGGATAGTAAGAAGCCAGAAAGTCTGTTAACTATTATTATAAGATTCACTTAAACTGTGTACAGAACCTCACAAAGGAAACCCGCTAAGACACTTCTTGCCGAATCGTGTAGTATTAGCATGGAACAAACTCCCAGAAATTGTGATAAATGCACCCAGCTTAAACAGTTTTAAAAACCAACTTGACAAATTCTCCAAATCGCAAAACACACACGCATCAGCTTAATAGCTGCTAGTGTGAAATAATAATAACTAGTCTAATAAAGAGCATCGTATCACCTCGTACTGGGTTATGGAGGTTTGATGGCAGTCGCTCCACGTAAAATACTGATATTCAGCTAAATCCGTTAGACTAGAAGCCGACCCCAAGGCAACTGGGAAAAGGCTATTAAGATTGATGTACGTAATACATATAATATCGGTCGATACTTTCGTTCGAGTATAATAGCCTTTTTTTTTTTTTTTTTTTTCGCGGGGAAATGCATTTACGCATACCACCCTACCCGTGGGGGGACGGGCAGAGTGGCTATGTGGGACTTCCGTGCCTACGATGTTAAACGGCACAGAATACCCACTAAAACCCCGCGGTGTGCCCTCGTCGCCGAAAGATGGTGGGTCGGCGAGCCCTGGATCGATCTTACATCCACAGGGCTCGCCGCGGCGACCGTGCCCAGTCCGACCACTGACCGGGCACCCGACTCTACTCAGTCCTACTCTCGTAGCGACGCCCCGGGCACACCCAGGGCGTCACTCCGTCGCGGAAGGCATCAGCGGGCGGCGGAAAACCCCCTCCACCGCCCGCGTCGAGTATAATAGCCTAGGCAGACGCACTTTTCTTGTCGCCGTCGAATCAATCAATCAATCAATAATTTTTTTTTTGGACGAGTTTGGGTACGATGTGGATGATGCGGTATGTATTTGCGTCTACTTTTAGTCTACGGCTGAGATCTACAGCGTACTTAGCTCAGACTAACCTCGAACAAAACACTGCCTTTGCCAGAGCAAAGTCAGTACGTTCTATAGATCTCAGCCTACGACTAAAACTAAAGCTTTGCAAAAACTTCACACTTCCCAAACAAATTTTGTAAAAGCAACAAACCGAACTAATTAGAGAGGTGTGGCTATAAAATCTCTTTTTTGTTTGTGTTTACATCTGTTTATACATTTTTACGCTTCATTTATACATTTCGTTTCAAACGTGGGTGTCAATTGCGTATACAAACGTTGAAGATAATTCTGAATTAAATGGTAGAGCGAATTGTTGTATTATGGAAGGTGATTAGTTAGATGCCGAAAATGAAAGATATTTATTATCTAACGATCATGTTGGAACCTTGAAATTAAAATTTATTAGTGCTACGTGACTTCGCCTCGATAAAATATGTAATCGCCTAAATTACTCAATGGATATGTAGCTTTCGGAAGGTGAAAGATTTTTTCGAATCAGTCGCTTAGTATTTATTTTGAATCGGGACAAACGAACAAATAATCTGTGTGATATTAAAGTATAGAATGATATAGATTAGACAAAGAATTTAAACATAACATCACACCTAGTTTTATTATTATCTTTGATTTAATTATTATTGCATTTAATTGATTGTTATTATTATTATATTATATTTTATTTCTTAATTTATATACTTGTACGTTTTCTTGAATGAAGTGATTGTATTTCAATGTTTTTTTATAATTATTAATATCATTTTGCATGCTGACAGGCTGATAATGGTGATAATCATCTATTATGTAACAACATTGAAAAAACCCATATTCGCAAATAAATAAATTGAATTGAATTGAATTGAAACTATATCACCCAGAAGGGTGTTTTAGAGGTTGTACAACACCCACACTTGACCTGCTATGTTTCAGTCCCATGGGATAGGGGTTGAGCCTATCGCCGTTCACCGGGCACAATTCCAACTTCGTGCTTTACTTCGTGTAATATTTTACCGACCCGCGAATCGAATTCGAGATCTCGCGGTGAGAGGCGCATACGCTAACCACTAGCTAGATTATCAAGGCAGACAAAGAATTTATTTTGACTAAAGCTCAGCAAATGATGATAACACGTGGGAAGACGATAATCAATCTATCCATAAACTACAAATCTCTCAACAACTCTGTCTAGATCACGCAGGAAATATGCCAATATTACTAACAAGACCTACATATCTACGCCATGAATCGCCTATAAAATCGCTATACGACGGCCGTTGCTTTTCTATCCAGTTTATACTAGAAAAAAGAGTGTTTGTTCGAACGCGCTAATCTCTGAAATTACCGGTTCGATTTGGAAAATTCTTAATACATTTAATAGTCAAAATCTTAGAAAAGGTTATAAACTATTTAATAACACTGTAAAAATTCCAAAAGCAGAATAGTAACCTTAAACGCGGATGAGTTTGCGAGGAGCAGTTAGTTACCTATAAAATCGCCTCACGAAGTTCGTAGTCTTTCAATTGGCGCTGATTAATCTATATGATGACTGTGACGTCATACAAGTATATAGATTTTGGATTTACAAATTTTACGACTTTTGGATGGGAAATAAAAATGTTTACATTGTTTCTGAAGGCTGGTAATGGAATTTTATGATCATTATCGTAAAAAGGATGCCAACGGTAGATAATATAATGAGAACACGTGACGAGAAGCGTACAAATATATAAACGTCAGGCCAAAGAGTACTCATTCAATATGGAGAGGAAATGAAAGCGATTGAACGTCTAGTCCACCTGATGGTAAGTTGAGCATAGCCCATGGACATCAACAATCCACAAAAGCAGACTGTAGATGCGTCGCTGCAGCTACGGTGTTATGCTTCATGTGCCAGTAATTTCAGGGCCTGATCCCACCACCAATCACAACACAGTACCTAATGCAAGCACTACAAGTTCGCGGCAGGTTAAGAGTGAGACGGTGGTGCTGCCGCCCTCGAGCTCGTATACAAGAGCTCTTCAACCAGTAAAATTCACATGTCTATATTATTATAGAATTTCGAATACACCGGTAGTTCATGCTCATATAATTAAATGTTGTACAGAGGTATTTTTAAACTCACTGAAATGGAATGTAAGCTCGTTAGAGACCAGGTCCGGTGAAAAATCGCCACGGATTTTATTATAATTTTCTCGCTGTCAACTAATTTGATATATGAAATCCATGGTGCGGACGCCATATTTATTTTAAATGTTATTTATTGTCCATCGAAATACGTTGAGGTCAATCTAAATTGCTGTTTAAACGAGATGGGTTGTAAATAAGTGAAAAAGAATTTATGTGTCTGTAATATCTCGATTATATTTTTAAAAGATAGTATTAGATTATAAGATTGATCTTAAATAAACCGGAAACTTTACCAGTAATCAAAATTAATATAGGTTGTTTTTTTAGAGGTAATAGAACTTTAAACTGCAATAAAACAGAGATGGACTATTCGATTGACATGAATTTTATTTATCCGAAAGATAATCTTGTGGCATTACATTTTAAATATGATTTCTGGCATATGACCATATTATATTATTATAATATAATATATAATATAATATATTAAAATCTTGTATTTTACTGTTAGATGTCATATATTAACTAACAGATGAATCTAAAAAAATAAATAGACTCTTAAGGATGTGGCAGGGGTGTAAACCTAATAGGCACACCCTGCCAAACCCTTTTTTTTTTTTTTTAATACTACGCCCACAGTTAACGAACGTGTAGTCCACCTGATGGTAAGTGGAGTACAGCCCATGGACAGCAACAAACCACAACAGCAGATTATAGATGCGTCGCTGCAATTGAGGACTACGGTGTTATGCCTCATGTGCCAGTAATTTCGGGGCCTGATCTCACCACCAAACCGGAACACAGTAATGGAAGCACTACTATTTGGCGGCAGGTTAACGGTGAGACGGTGGTGCTGCCGCCCTCGAGCTCATTCACAAGAACTCTACCACCAGTAAAATAACCTTTGGGGTATTATAAGCGTAATGTTATGTTATGAATGTACAAAATGTTTCTAAGGTTTACGTCAATATTCGTCGTCAAATTCATCGACAAGTCGTCAATTTAAACTTTGATGTATTAAAATGTTTTCGTTAAATAATTAAGTCTCACGAATCTATTGGTCTGTTAGTACTTTCAATCCTTACTCTTCTTACTTCCCTACTAATATTATAAATGAGACTCTGTTGGTCTTTAACGGGATATAATCACACCCGCACTGTGACTCCTGTGACGCCAGGATCTACAGCGGTAACCAACTGAAAGGCACCGTGCATGACACACGGGCAATCCCAGGGAGAGTTAAAATTGTCTTGGAACCCGCAACGAATTTAATCAGAAGTATATAGTTTTAACTCTGTCGGTCTGTCGACTAAATGACGATTAGAACAATAGTACATACAATAAAAACTCTAAACAAAACAATGGCGGTGGAGTGATTTTAATAATAAATATATCACTAAAAACTATTTTGCTGACTGTACGAAACACCTTATTTTCAGTAGTGTCCAAGTTGTCCCAAAATAAATATTAAAATTACAATCTGTCAATACGGACACAGTGTCCGAGTTTTTTGGTGTCCGAATCGTCATTTAGTCGGTCTGTCTGTCTGTTACGCTTTTACGGCTGAACTACTGAACCGATCTTAATAAAAATTGGTATGGATATAGTTCAAGACATGAAGAAAGACATAGTCTTCTTTTTATCAACATACCTACTACGCGAATAGAGCCACGCGCAGACGCTAGTATTAAATATTATTCACATATAATTCATATGACACAACGTGTTGGCACTCCGCCGCATCGATTTGGATCAGACAGCATCGTACTGAATCGCGATTATAATCGGCAAGATATGATTATGTGGGTCATTTGTTGCATTTATTTATTAATAGAGTAAGGCTTAAATATAACATAACATAACAGCAATTGTGTAATGATACAACCTAAGCACGCAGAAACTCAGAGCAAATTTTTGCAAGACTTAAAAAAAAAGTAACTCCTTAAAGCGACGAGACACTACGTGTGTGTGTTGGTATGCCTTTACACTCAAATGCACATACATACATGTACTACCTTAGCACATATATGTACAACCAACTCACATTTTATGTATTATTGAATTAAGTTAATTTTTATGTGTTGAATAGAATCACTTAGCACAAAGCTAGGCTTTTGTATATCTCTCTAATAGTCCGGGTACACGCTCCAACTTACTTGTACGTGTACAAGTAAGTTGGAGCGTGTACACAGTTCAATCAATGTTACGCTACATGCTCAATGTTACTTGCGCAAATTGAATTTTTCTTACATTAGATATTCTCACATACCGTCTGATCTGAATCAAAGATGTGTGGTCAGAATATGTTCAAAATCTCACATTTTATTAAATCGATTTAGACTTTTTGGTAACATGTTACTCACTTTATTTCGCAAGTTTTAATGTGAATTGTGCCCGGTGGATGGCGATAGGCTCATCCCCTATCCCATGGGACCTAAACATAACAGGTGGAATTCTTCTTCTTCGTCGTGTCGATGGCAGAGTCAAATTTTATTTTGACTTGCCATCGTGGTGAAAGGATTAGCCAATTCGCTTTAGAGAACTCGCGAATTGCCCAAGGTGCGCCGGACGTAGGGAATCGTTGTGTACGTCACTCGGGGAGGCTCTTTTCATGCACACAGGTGAAATGTGAGTGTTGTACAACTCTGCCACACCCTTCTGGGTAATATAGGCGTGATGTTTTTGATGTAGGTAAGTTACATCACAAATCAATACTGACAGACAGCAACACTATTGATATAACAGGTGAGCTGTCCATTTGAGAACCTGTTGTGTAGTGCTTGCTATGCTATACTGGAAACCAAAATCTCATTGCATTATTCTTGATTGTAAATTAGCTTTTATATTTTTTTTTTTTTTTTTTTTTTTTTTTTTTTTTTTAATTGTAAGATATCACAAATATCTTATTTTATTACAATCTAGCCCATGAAGGCTAATGAGTAATTATATTTTAACCTAAATTAATATGTAAACATAAATCTAAGAGGCGTCCAATAACACTTCACTTAGTTTTTATTAAGGCGAAGACACTTTGTTCATGTTGTCTTTTGAACTATCACTGTTTTTGTTTGTAATTTTTCACTTAATCACTAACACTAACTAACTCATATGGTTTTGTCCGTTTAAGTCTTTTCACTATGTCCGTATTGTCGAGGAGCTGGATGGCCTCGACATTAACGTGATGATGAAGCCTATATTCGTGGGCTTCTGCCAATTTTTGCATCACTTTATCTACGACGTCAATGTTGAGGTCCCTGTGGAGGTCGCAATTTCTTACATACCAGGGCGCGTTCACGATGTTCCTGAGTACTTTATTCTGGAATCTTTGTATAATTTGCCGATTACTTTGAGCGGCACAGCCCCACAGCTGGATGCCATAAGTCCATACAGGCATCAAAACCTGTTTGTATAGTAGGACTTTGTTAGGTACTGAAAGGGGTGATTGCTTTCCGATAAGCCAGTACATTTTTTTGTATCGCATGTCTAGTTCTTCTCGCTTCTTCTTGACGTGCGCTTTCCAGCGTAGCTTAACGTCAAGCGTCATGCCGAGGTATTTAGCTGTATTAGCATATGGTACCTCTTGGTTGTTTATGAACACCGGCAAATACTGCGGCTTCTTGTTTGTGAAGTCTACGTGTACTGACTTAGCTTCATTCAATTTAATACCCCATTCTTTCGTCCATTGTATAGTTTGGTTGATAGCTGCTTGAAGTTTTTCTACAGCTTCCTCGTGACTGTTGCCTGTAGCCATAATAGCAGTATCATCTGCAAAAGTCGCAATGAAGTTTTCTTCTGGTACTGGGATGTCACAGGTGTATAAAAGGTACAGGACCGGACCCAATACACTTCCCTGGGGTACACCAGCTTTTATTTTTACAATTTCTGAGTAGGCGTTTTCTTGGCGTATCCGAAACACTCTATTTGAGATGTAAGAAACTAGTAAATCTGTGTATGATTTAGGTAACATAGTTCGTAGTTTCTGTACTAAGCCTTTATGCCAGACTTTGTCAAAAGCTTGTGCCACGTCTAGGAAAACAGTAGCGCAAACTTTCTTTTCTTCTAGTGTTTTTTCAATGACATTAGTTATTCTATGTATTTGGTCTATTGTAGAATGTTGTTCTCTGAAGCCAAATTGGTGGTCAGGTACTAGGTTTTTGTCTTCAATTATCGGTTTTAATCTCTTCAGCAGTAGCTTTTCAAACAACTTTGACATTATAGGTAACAGAGAAATTGGCCTATACGATGTTGGTTCCTGTGGAGGTTTGCCAGGTTTAGCTATCATTATGACATCTGCCACTTTCCACAGATCAGGTACATATTTAAGTCGGAAAGCTGCGTTTATCAATGTGGTTAGTTTTACAATTGCCTTACGTTGTAGATATTGCAAAACTTCACCGGTAATTAGATCAAATCCTGGGGACTTCTTTTTATTGAGTTGGTTAATCTGGTTTGAGACTTCTCTTGGAGTCACAAATTTGATTTCTAACTTATCTTGCACCATGTCATCAACAATGATATCTTGTGAGTTTGAACAATTTACCTCGTTCGGCTTAAAGATGTTCTCGAGATATCCAGCGAATCTCTTTGCTTTTTGCTCGTTGCTTATAGCCCACGTTCCATTTTCTTCTCGTAATGGAGGAATTTGTACAGTGGGTTTTTTCATATTCTTAGCAGCCTTCCACAAGGAATAGTCTGTTTTAACATCATTAGTTAACTGGCTTAAGTAATTATTTCGCACCAAATCATTATGCTGAAGGATTTTCCTTTTTAATTTTTTTGTAAGATTATTGAGACAAGTTTTTTCCAAAGGAGATCTAGTTTGATGCCATATTTTTCTCTGCTTGCGTTTTTCAGCAATGAGGTTTCTTATATCTATAGGATAGGTAAAGCCTTTAACTCTCCTTTGAATGTTGGGAGTGTTTGCCCATGCTGCGTGCTGAATTTTAACAATAAATTGGTTAACTTCGAAGTCCAACTGCTCCGGCGTTTTAAGAGGGACTTTTAGTTCTATACTATTTTCTAGGTCTATGCTAAATTGTTCCCAATTTGTATATCTATTTACTAATGTGGGAATATTATCTATCTTATTTATAAAATGGTCACTCAATGTCAAGACTATGGGTGAGTGATCCGAGTTCATATCGTGTGATTCATCAATATTTAGATATGTTCTCGAAAAGACTCATATATGTTTCTTTTTTAATTGCGTACCTTGGTGGCGAATATATAGCTGCTATTGTGATAGGATATAAGTAACCTTGTACACATATAGACACTGATTGTATGTTACGCTCCTCTTGCTTATATATTTCATAGTGGGCAAGGTTTTCTTTTACAATAACAGCACTACCTCCCCTTGCAGAGTTATCAGGATGCAGCGCGTGGTAAATACTATATCCTTGTAATTTTATGAAGGATTGTCTGGTGAAGTGTGTTTCAGATATTAAGCACACATCAATATTTTCAATATCTAGAACTACTTGCAATTCTTGTTGATGTTTAAGCAGTCCATTAGCGTTCCAAGACATTATTTTTATTGACTTCTTCATTTTTGATAGCATTTTTTAGTTGCAGCTTCGATATTACTGCTTTCTAGTTTTCTTAATCTAGCATCAAATGATGTCATGAGTTTAAGTATTTCATCTAATTTTCCTTCCATATCTCTATTACAAGGTGAGGTGGTTTCGCTAGTACGAATCTGTTTCGGTTTTGGTGCAACCATCTGCGCATAGGTTTGTGCAGGCATTTTTTCAGCACGATTCGAAGTTTCGATGTTGGCATTATCCTGTTTTTTAACTGGTTTTGTGCTCTTGTTCTTTATGTTCTGCATTTCTTTAGCTACCATGCAGCCTCTGTAGCTAGCCGGGTGAGGTTCACCACAGTGTACACATTTTGGCTTTACATCTGCGGGCTTGTTGCAGTCACTTGTGAGGTGTTTGCCAGTGCATTTTACGCAGCGCGGCTCCTTGGAACAATACTTTTGAGTATGACCATATGATTGGCATCTCTTGCATTGGGGAACTAATTTTGAGGCTTTGATGGGATGTATTTCTACTTTGCATCCCAATATAGCCTTAATACTATGTATTTTATTAATATCCTCAGCGTTATTAAAAGTAAGCATAAACATATTTAGAGGTTCCTTCTTTTTCCAGCTCAATTTGTTAGCTGCTTCCTCTATCTGAAAACCTTTCTTTTTTAAATCTTCAACAATTCTCTCGGGTTTGCAAGAGTAGTGAAGGTTTTTAGCCATTACTCTAATTGGTCTCTGCTGTTTATTTTCATAAGAGTGCCATAGGCAGTTACTCTCAGTTAAATACTTTGTAAGAGACTTATACGAGTCTGTATCGTTGGCATTTATCTTCACGCATTTCCCACTAAGAATTTTTGTGGTGAATGCAGCATTCTGTATAGTTTCAGACAATAAATCGTAGAATGTTTGATAGTTGTCTACATTATCTACTAATATTGGCGGAGGGGGTGGCATCCTCTTTGTTTTAGGATTTTCTTTGGGAGGCGAGTTCGTGGATGTTTCGTTAGATTGATTGTGAGTGTGTGAAGTATTTAATTTTCGTTTTTTATTCCTACTTTTTACTCGAATCCACTCAGTTTCTTTAGCTAGTTCATCCTCGTCAGTACAGTATTCTGCACCTTGAGTAGAACATTCCATAATAGTAGTTGCTTTTGGATCATTTTCAACTACTTGTTTTTCTTTTAATAAATCTTTAATTTGTTTTTGCAGTTCCTCAATCTGCGCTTTCATATTGTGTATAATATGGCGTAAATTTTCATTTTCGTCCTTTTCTTCTTTATAAGATCTGAACAGTAAATGTTCAGTCTCAGTTTGCAATTTGATTGTACTTTGACTGGCCATGTTTATAGCGAGTTAATAACTTCGCCTTAACAATAATTATTTACATTGCTTAGACTTACGCAATAATATGATGTGTCATCGCGGCGAGTGCTCGGCGACGGCAGCAAGCTGACGCGCAACGATTTGCTGCGTAGACACTTTACACTTATTGTAACTAGGGCACGCGCAAAACGCGACTATACTCAACGAAAATTAAGTGAACTCCAAGCTTGTAACTGAACATATTTTTTAAAAAAAGATATGGGACCGGCAGGATTTGAACCTGCGACCTTACTGCACACCGGGCAGCCGCTTTAGGCGCTGTCTCCACGAGCGAGTGAATCGCGGCGATATTATCGTCGTGCCACGTATTTCTATACACTCTCTATGGAGCCATCTCCACACGGCGATATTATCGCCGCGATGCGACGAGTGGCAACGAGCGTGCGAAACGTCATTACATCGTCGCTAGCCCGTCGCTACTAGCAGCGGGCTCGCCGCGCTCTCGCGACCTGCGCGCAGCGGGCGCGCTGTCAGGGTCTACTCACACTTATTCAGCGCTTTTCCGCTTTTGTCCATAGAAAACAACGATTTTGTATGGAGACGTGTACGCATCCATTCGGCTTGCCGCGTCTATTCAGCTTTCGCGGCAAACCAGTATAAAATGAAAATAAATGTGTTTTATCATGCGAATGCTATAGAGAGCGTTCACTGGTGTTCCGCCGCGCTCAGCGCTGTTCCACCGCATTCACCGTCGAACGCGACGGCACAGCTTATAACAAGAATGTTTTGCGACTCCGTGTCGACAAGTTTCAACCTGTATTATTCCTGCATTGATTTGATTTATTATTGCGTAATCGTTATGCACGCAAGGATTAAACAGTGCAGACGTGTTTTAAAGTAATTATAATTATTTTATTTTTACGAAAATTGATCAACGAAGATAAACTTATATTGTTAGTGCAAAAATATTCTTGCTTGTATGATATGATATTGCCGTTTCAGCGGAGATAGCAAGCTCTGACGGCTTTTCTCATTCTTACGACGCGGCGACGCCGTACGCGGCTGATAGAAGCAGAGCTGAATGAGTGTGACTAAAATCGTTCAGCGAAACGCGAATGGAGCTGAATAAGTGTGAGTAGGCCCTCAAACGTAACTGAATTCTTTCTTTTACACCGCGTCGTCAAGGAAACGCGGCGATACCGTTACGACTCGCGACGATACGCGGCGGAATTATCACTCGTTCGTGGAGATTCTCCGACGATATAAGGGCGGACTCGTCGCGATTCTCTCGCTCGTGGAGACAGCGCCTTAGCCATCCAGCTACGGTCGCCTCTTACCTCTCTTTCAACTGTTTCTTAGCATAATTTGCTAAGCATAGATAAATACTATAAAAACAATCAATTAGAAATATTTTTTTTAAACTGATCTCAATGGTCAAATTTGTAAATAAATTTATTCGTAATCACAGAAAAACACATGATTATATTGAATTTTAAATAACGTTCTGAAACTAATTTGAATCTTTTTTTTTGTGGTACAGAAAAATACAACATACTGCTTTTAGCAAATTTTCAGCTAAATTTAATCGTTAGTTTTCTCGTAAGAGTCGTACAAACATCCAAATATCTAGATACCCACATATGATGAATATGTGGGTATCCTGATGTTTGGATGTTTGTACACTCTCAGTATTCGCACAAACTTTTAAATTTATAATGTCAGTCAGTAAGAAGTAGATAGTTTTTTTTACAAAGTTGCAATTTATTAGTTAATTTATCATTGGCCAAAGATGGTTCGGACGGACCATGGCTCCTGATAAAGGTTCAGATAGTTATCTGCTAAGTTAATTCTATACAAATAAGACGTATATCGTTGTAGGTTCAATTCCCACCAGCAAAAATCTGTGTGATTTTTAAATGTTTGTCTTGAATCTGGTTGAAACTACCACGTCCTTGCAACTACCACGCTTTCTCTGTTAAATATGTCCATCCAAAGGTTGCCGGGCAGAGATTGTGTCAAGCTTTGTCTTTAGTTTGTAATGAAAATGGTATCAAAATAAAGTTTTATCTATCTAACTATCTGGGTGTGCTTGTGTGAGTGAATGTGTGTAATTGGCCATGTCATTGCGACCATTGGATAGTGTAATTGCTTTTGGCGTTGTATGCTAATTGCTAATGTAAAAATCCAAATATATTTATTTATTATCAGGAACTGACTCTTGAAGCTATACCTTATAGCTTTCAACACAACATCACCCTAACACCATGGCTATAATCCCGTGCTATTCATAGCCGCAGCCTTGACACGAGGTTGCGACACCATGCGAGCGTTACGGTGTACCGTGTAATAGCTATCAACTTATCTGTACTTATTGTGATGGAATACCATGGCAATTAAGAATAAGAATAAGAATAAGAATAAGAATACGTTTATTTGTCTTTAAAATACATAACGATTTTCAGTTGAATCCATAAAAAATAGGGTAACATAACTTAAATTACTTAAGTGATAATATAATCGATGAGATAGTATAAACAGATGAGATAGTTGTAGTACATACATTATATTATTATGTCATTAGTAGGTACAAATTGCGAGAAAGAGAACAACTACCAACAATCATATTGATAGTTGTTCTCTTATCTCCTCCATTATGATAAAAAAAGAAAAGAAAAGATTGACCTTAACTTTATTACTATAGAGTTCAGATTTAAATAACAGCCACGATTCAATACGTCGCTTATTCTCAACCAATGTTAATAAGAAGTAATCATTGTTCCATTTCTGTTATGGTTTTTTATAGCAATATAAGAATTTATGTAATATTAAAGTTGAAAAATTAAGAATCCAGCAGGACTCGAACCTGCACCTCTTGGGTATACGCCCCAAGTGCTTTGCCAATTCAGCTATGGATTCGCATGCTGCCGGACTCGAAATTTCTCAACTCTTTTGTGCCAGCCGAAGCTAGACGAACCATTACTTGGTTTTTAGCGCCATCTATGCGTTACTTATTCACATAATCGCATACAGTACGTTTGAATTAAGATCAACTCATTACTGTCGAGAGATGACGCATTTTTATCAATACTTGTAATATTTAAAGCAAATTTTAGCTTTGCTATGCATTTATTTTTATGTAATATTAAAGTTGAAAAATTAAGAATCCAGCAGGACTCGAACCTGCACCTCTTGGGTATACGCCCCAAGTGCTTTGCCAATTCAGCTATGGATTCGCATGCTGCCGGACTCGAAATTTCTCAACTCTTTTGTGCCAGCCGAAGCTAGACGAACCATTACTTGGTTTTTAGCGCCATCTATGCGTTACTTATTCACATAATCGCATACAGTACGTTTGAATTAAGATCAACTCATTACTGTCGAGAGATGACGCATTTTTATCAATACTTGTAATATTTAAAGCAAATTTTAGCTTTGCTATGCATTTATTTTTATGTAATATTAAAGTTGAAAAATTAAGAATCCAGCAGGACTCGAACCTGCACCTCTTGGGTATACGCCCCAAGTGCTTTGCCAATTCAGCTATGGATTCGCATGCTGCCGGACTCGAAATTTCTCAACTCTTTTGTGCCAGCCGAAGCTAGACGAACCATTACTTGGTTTTTAGCGCCATCTATGCGTTACTTATTCACATAATCGCATACAGTACGTTTGAATTAAGATCAACTCATTACTGTCGAGAGATGACGCATTTTTATCAATACTTGTAATATTTAAAGCAAATTTTAGCTTTGCTATGCATTTATTTTTATGTAATATTAAAGTTGAAAAATTAAGAATCCAGCAGGACTCGAACCTGCACCTCTTGGGTATACGCCCCAAGTGCTTTGCCAATTCAGCTATGGATTCGCATGCTGCCGGACTCGAAATTTCTCAACTCTTTTGTGCCAGCCGAAGCTAGACGAACCATTACTTGGTTTTGAATTGGCAAAGCACTTGGGGCGTATACCCAAGAGGTGCAGGTTCGAGTCCTGCTGGATTCTTAATTTTTCAACTTTAATATTACATAAAAATAAATGCATAGCAAAGCTAAAATTTGCTTTAAATATTACAAATATAAGAATTATTTTATTAGCAAGAAATGTTTTCATATTAGTTTATTATCTTATAGTTTTCATTTCAAGCTGCTAATTTATGAATGTAAGGGCCAGTTTCACCAGTCCCGGATTAGAGTAGTAGTAAAATGTTAAATATTAGACTTCGCCCGTGTGGAATTCATTATATTAAGTAGTAGCTGGTCCCGCGTTTTGACCCGGGTTAAACTTTACTGCCCCGCTTTCATGGAGTTCAGCGTAATGTTAAATATCAAAAAATCTTAATGGATAGTTAAACTATTAAACACGAAATAATTATTAAAATGTGATTATTAGTTTTCGAGATTAGCGCTATTTTGTCTGCGTGGTAGTACATCAATAAAAAGTAGCTTATGTTACGCGTCTTGTAGTCAGTTACCAGCAAATAAATTTTATTAAAATCGGTCTAGCCGTTTAGAAGTTTAGCCGATACAAACAGACAGACAGACAAAAATTTTTACAAATGTATTTTAGGCATAGGTATCGTGCAAATAATTATATCAACTGAAAATAACATTGTTATTTTGATATTAAAAACAGACATTTAAATTTTATTTATTTGTATTGATTATGATTTTCATTCTCGAATTCGTTCACAAATCTTTTACCTGCTACGACCAAGATATTGGTCACTAATACAAGTTTCAGTACAATATTAAACTTGCTCTATCGTAATTAATAACATTTACGACTTATTTTACGGTTATTTCTTGAGTGACGAAGCCAAAAGCTATAAAACGTTAAATTAAAAATATAAGCGCTTTGAAGTGGTTATTAAATTACTATAAACTTCAAAACTACGGAAAGTCGTTAAATATGAAATTAAGTATTAAGGATAAGAAGACCATATTATTTTAAAGTCAAAATTTATTCGTACGGATAGTTAATTAATGTAGACCTTCAGAGAGGTTTCTTACTACGTCTAATCCGAAATCGTGAAAATGTCATCCGTAGTAAGCTTAGAACCATTTGATTCCAAATTCTCAAAAACAAATAAGTAGTTCTTCTACCATTTATAAAGTTCTATTTTTAACCGACTTCAAAAAACTTAAAACCCTTCTGAAATACGTGCAACGTTTGCCCTATTACTAACCAACTTTGATGACTATTGGTCCATCATTTTACGACGTAGTGAGTAATTGAATACAAATTATCCTGACCAATATTGGCTGCGATTGGCCCAACACCTATGGAATAACAGGCTATTAGTATACACTCCGTGTAGAAACAATTAACAGTGACCATTAAAATGGAATACTAAAGTAGAACGTTTATTACTCGCCTAATTTAGTTAAGTTGTAAGGCACGATTAAGTTTTATTGGAAAGTGAATTTGGGAGTCAACTTTATAGATAGATATTGCTTCAATTAAGGGATAAGTATAAGTATAGGTATTCCAATGCGGTAAAACTAATAAATATGACGGGCACTTAGTAAGTACCTTACCTACAACCTGTAGACTAATAAATTACCTACTCTTACTCCTAAGTCAAGTTTAGTATTTCGATTTTGATAATATGGTAAGGATCATCCCTCCTTAAGTGATTTAGGTAACGGTCCGCAACTAGATGGGCTGACCAAATGGAAGGCCCAGCATCCATCAAGTTTTTCACGATAGTAAAAGACGCGACGAACAGTCACTGATGGTGGTAGATTATTAAAACAAGGAGCAAACCACACACATCCAACGATAACGACTATCCTTAGCCAGGAAGGTGATGGTCGACCACAGAGAGAGTTATAGTGATTTAAATCCCTTTTCCTAACTACATGGTCCGCTTCTATTCTTACTATTAGCAGTAGAGCTTCAGTATTTTATACGGAGATGGCATTACTGACCTTGGTAGCGCTGAACCGGATATGGTTATAAAGCAAAAGCAATAATGGTTTCAAAACAAAAGTACGATTCTTACCGTCATACTGACATAATCTTTTTTCTTTTTATAGCCACCAGTAGTCATAAGTGTTCTATAGTTAGCCCAGATACTTGACTACGTATGTAGTTGTCGATGATTTATTGAGCTCTATACATCAAAGGAAAAAAACAACAAAACCATTGGTTACTTTGATTCAACCCACTTTTTATGGTTGGTACTGTTACACTTAGATGTGGTTTGGAGGATAAATAAACCGCAGAATGAAGAACTCAGCCAAGAAAGAGAACATTTTGAAGGTTTTGTTTTATAGGCTCAAGTATTTGAAAAGGATTTCTTGAGATAAAAATTTAAAGGTCTTTTAAAAAAAAACACATAAGTACATGGTTATGACTAAAATTAAAAAAAAAATACATATTATAATAATATACAATTACATTTTATTAAATTATATAATTTATTTTGCATAGAATCAAACGGAACGTAGCGAGAAACGCGCCATAGAGCAGGATATAGTTATGTTGTCTTGACAAAAATGAGTTTGATAATATTTAAGTTACAATTATTGTGTTAAGAGAATCTTCACTAGAATATATCTAGAATATATGTTTCGTCCTGTCTCATCACCATAAGGGATAAATTACAGCCTAAAACTATGTATGTATGCAAAAATATTCAGGACATTTCAGTCTTATCCTACGTGTCTACATAAGGCTGCGTTTTTATTGATGCGTACAGTGCTTGAAATCGTGAAGGTCCGCTGCGCTTTACTCCACCTAGCTCCAGCTGCGTAGATTATCAAAGGAAACAAATGAACACGCGGCTCCGAGAGGTAGAGGGGAGTCGATTCAGTGTTTAGATAACTACAGAGTATTCTGACTTAGCCACACTTCTTGAAATAACAAAAGACTGGTTGTATGGTACACGATACCACACAAACTAAGGGCCAGTTTCTGAGGATAGATCTTATGCGACCCATAAAATAGAACCTAACCGAATTTAAAAGTGACACAACTGTCACCTACATTTCAGTGTGTTATATGCTTATTCTGCATATGGTTTATCTAACACCTGTCAATTTGAGGCTTACTGTTATTGAATTTTATGTACCTGACGTGTGTTTCAAACATTCTATTTTTTAATTTGTTTGTCACAGCGAGGCCACCATACACTTGATGTCGTTCATATTGTATTCTTATTCGGAGATGTAAGCCTGGCACGTGGTCCGACCATTTATATGAAGATATAATACTCGGGAGTATATCTTTACTTTGGTTGAGCGGATTTTCAAATTAAATATGAATACAAGGCTCAGCTCCATTCTGCTTCATTGTAAACGCAGCCTATCGCTACAGCCCTTATTAGCATGACTCACAACAACGATATTCTCGAATTGGAAAATACGCGGTGGCTTTGTCGATTTCAGATGTTTTCTTTTTCGTGTCTCAAGGTGAAATGTAATGAGATTTCTTAAAGTCAATGTAAAAAAATGTCTATAACGTGACTTTACAAATAATTTCATTTTAAGCTAGCATCCGTGCATGGATTTTCCCACGAGGCTTCGCGGTAAAATATATGTTATTTAACTCGGGCATAATTAAGCTCATGGGGAAACTTTTGAAATGGGTATTATAGTTGTTGAGTTAAATCTTAACAAACAAACGAACATAAAATCCAAAATCCATAATCATTTATTTGTGATCTACAAATAGGTATACAGATATTCTCTTAAATGATTATAACATATTGATCGCTATGTCTTGCCATCATTGGCGTACAAATATAACATATTATATAGTTAAAATATAATAGTAGTAGAAGGTAGTCAAATCAAATCAAATCAAATCAAATCATTTATTTTTCTGCAAACATGGGTACATAAAGGTGTTACAAATATAGAATAGGTTTCTTCCATGTTCAGCCATTTAGCATGCAAAAGATAGAGTAGTAGTACATAATAATCATAAAACATTATTTAATTTAAATTGAATGTATTTATTGTAGAAAACGTTACCTTGCGCAAATTATTAATTAATTTTAAGAAAGTTAGTATATTGAGATCAAAATTATATTTGTTGAATTAATATTAAATGTCAAAATTATAGAAATAATATTTTATGTCAGGTAATGTAATTATATTATAGGTATCAAAATCATTAAATAAATCATTCAATTTATTCACAATATATAATAACTTAATTCTATATTTGGCTTTCATCACAAAATCGTATATCATACCAGCGTTTATATATTTTTATCGTTGAAATATTCATTGATTGTATAGTAAGTTTTATGTATTAAAAACATACGAAGTTTATTTTTAAAACTATTATTATTTGTAGCTTCTTTAATTTGAGATGGAAGTTTGTTATAAATCCTTACAGTCATGCAGAATATACTATGATTCATGAGCGTTGTTCGTGATGGTGTTACCAGTAAACGAGCCCTATTACGGTTTCTACTAGTTTTCTGATAAAATTGTGGATTTGACCTTACGAACATAGCAACTTCGTATATATATATTGAAGGGAATGTGAGAAGCTTGTGCTTTATGAAATGTGGTTTACACGAATCCGTTTTTTGAAGGTTACAAATTGCTCTGACACACCTTTTTTGTGCTAACAGTACTCGCTCCTTACCCGTACAATTCCCCCAAAAAATAACTCCATATTTTAAAATAGAACTCACATAGCCATGGTATGCACATAGTACTGCACTTTGGTTTACTTTTTTACTAAGCATATATAACGCGTAAGAGAATCTTAATAGTTTATTGGTAATGTCATTTATTTGGGTATTGAATGTAAGATTACTATCTATGCTAATTCCAAGAAATTTTGTGGTTCTTGTTTCTTCTATTTTTTGTCCCATATAGGTAACACAAGGATCATTAGAATTTTTGGCTTCCCTTTGTCGAAAGTGCATGATCTTGGTTTTCAAAAAGTTTAGGTTTAAATTATTATTTTTTAACCAATTAACCACATTACATATTGTTTCATTGATTTCTGTTTCATAGTTATGATCTCTACCTTTCTCAAATATAATTGTGCTATCATCAGCAAACAAGATAATCGTTTTATTAATAGCCTTTGGCATGTCGTTGATATATGCTAAAAATAGCAAAGGCCCCATTACCGATCCTTGAGGCACGCCATAAAGTACTTTTCGTGGCGTAGATGTGTGTGTTAATTCAGTTTTCGATTCGATGTCAATTTTAGTGATTTGTGTGTATTGTTCGCGGTCACTTAGATATGACTTAATCAATTCATACGCGCTACCTCTAATGCCATATGTGTAAAGCTTCCTCATCAAGATCTTATGGTCCACAAAGTCAAATGCCTTTGATAAATCCATATAAATGGCTGACACTGGTATTCTCCTATCAACATTAGTCATTACTTTTTTTAACATATCATAAATTGCTAGGTTTATATTTTTATTTTTTCTAAAGCCATACTGCTCAGGAATAAGAATATTATTTGTTTCAAAATACTTATATATGATCTTATGAAGAACCTTTTCAAATACTTTCGCAAAAATGGGAATTATTGCAATCGGCCTGTAGTTGCCCATGCAGTCTTTATCACCTTTCTTGAAGATTGGTTTAACAATTGCTATTTTTAGTTGCGTTGGAAAAATTCCAGTCTCAATTGTCAAGTTAATGATAAAACTAAGTATGGGTGCAACAATTTGTGAAGTCTGTTTAATAATTTTGGTCGTTATACCATCAACGCCATAGCTATTTGTGTTTTTTAGATCCATTATTGTATTTAAAATGTCAGTAGTATTAGTAGGTGATAAAAATATTGAATTTGGATTGTTGCATGTCGTTGTATGTTTATAAATATTAGAATTGTTACTTTCAGTTAGTTCAATAAAATAATTGTTAAATGTGTCTGCCATAGTTTCAGGATCTATAATAATTTTACCGTCATGATTAATACATTCAATTCCTTCCACAATGTCGTTATCATAGCTATTTTCTTTAATTATTTTCCATGTAGCTTTCGACTTATTATCTGATATATTAATGTAGTTATTGTTTTGAGCTCTTTGTGTTAGTTTAATAATTTTTTTATACCTTTTTGTGTAATTGTTATATTGTAATCTAAGGACAGGGTCTTTCAATAGTCTTGTTTGCCACAACATCTGTCTTTTCCGTTTACTACATAGCTTAATGCCACGTGAAATCCATTTAGGCTTTTTATGTAGCGTCTTTTTTATTGTCATTACTGGAAAACACAAGTCATAAAATAGCTTGTATTGTTCCAGGAACAAATTATAGGCTGAATCAGGATTATTAGCCGCGTACACATCAGTAAAACTAAGGCTCGTAAGGCAATTTTTGAATTTTTTTATGTTTTCGCTAGAGTAGTCACGCCTTTTGACATACCAAAATGGCATAATGCAAGTTTTCTTTACACGAAATGTAAGTAACTGCGCCATATGGTCTGATAACGCCAATTCTATATTCAAACTTTTACAGTGAGTGACATTGTGGAATATGTTATCAATGCAAGTTGAACTTCTAGGTCTAGTTGGTGTATTTATTGCCATTTTTAGATTGTAGCTATTAAGAATTTCTTTGAGTTCCCTAGATGTTTTCGTATTTTCTAATGTATCTATGTTATAGTCACCGCACAGGATTACTTTTTTGTTACCCTTTAGACAAAGTTTAGTGAGAATTTTATCAAAAATATGGAAAAAGATTGCAACAGATTTTGAATCAGTCTTAGGCGGTCTATAAATACACGTAATATTGATTTTATGTTCAATAAGTTCTATGGAACAGCATTCTATAATATTCAGAACAGACATTTTTGTGATATCGTCAACTGGGATGTATTTGTGTCCATGCTTTACCAATATACAGGAACCACCATAGCGATTGTGTCTTGTAGTGTAAGATGCAAGCTTAAAGTTAACCATTTTTAGATGTTTTACATCCTCTTCAATCATGTTATGTTCGCTAACGCATATCACATCAACCTTAGTACCTTTCATATAAAATTCATCTAGATTAACAGTCAGCATATCCGACTTTGTGATAAGGCCATCAATATTTTGGTGCATCACAGTTATATTATTGGTGAACATCTTTGTATTAGTATAATTAGGAGCGAAATAAATCACACTCATCGTATTGAGTTATTTCACCTGTATAACATGTCATGAAATCTAGTTCACATTTTAAATTTTCAAATATATTTTTCATTGCATTATTATTTATTTCACCATTTCGTTTATACATTGAGTAGTCCCATGAAAGATTCAAATTAGTGTCAAAAATTATTGCATAGTTAATAGATTGAATATCAAGATATAACAGATTATTAAATATCTCTACTCTTTTATTAAACATAACTGAATAATCGCTAAACTTATAAGTAGGCAAGCAAATAATTATGTTTGTGTTTTTAATATTTTGCAATTTCTCTCTTAGGCTCACAACTAATTCATAATAATTATTGGTTGATCGGAAATCTTCATCACCAACAAAAACAACACAACAGTCATCAAATGTATAATCAGCAATTTTTTGCTCAATGTTATCAATGAGATATTCTATTTTCCGTTGAGGCGATAGAAAATGGCATATTTGCATGTTTGGGAATGTATCCTCTGCTGTTGACAGTATGTTGTTCTTTTTATTACTACTGATTATGCACAACTTGCGTTTACTTTCAGTATTAACATTACAGGTTTTGTTAAATTTGCTGATATTTCCATTTTTTACTTCTTCGAATCCCTTTTTATTCTTTGTCTTATTTTTTTCCGATTGTAGTATTTCTGTTTGTGTCTGTTTACTAATTTTTTTACCTTTTTCCTTCCGTGTTTCAGGTTGGTGTACATCAGTACACAATATTAGTATAATTTACAATTAATAGCTATTTATCTTAACATCTAGTTATCTCTTAAAAATATTAGTTTAGATGTACGAATTTGACACAAGTAATTTTCTAAACGAATTGACATAACCTAACATAACATCACGCCTATATTACACAGAAGGGTATGGCAGAGGTGTAGAACACCAACTATTCACCTATTATAATTAGGTCCCATGGGAATGAGCCTATCGCTAACACAATTAAAACTCCATGCTGCAATTGTGAATTTTCTGACGGAAAGTTCACAAATAACTCTTTGTCCGACCCGGGAATCGAACCCGAGACCTCGCGGAGAGAGGTGCATACGCTAACCACTAGACCATCGAGGTGAATTACAAATTCCATTAAGATTTCTTATCCAGAGAACACATAGAGTAAAAAGTCAATCCTTGCCTTCACCTTGATAAGCAGGTATTAAAAGGTATAATCACTTATAAGCTTTTATTGGCTAATTAGCGACTTTATTAAGCATAGCATTTAACAGCTCTATTACAGATGAAATGTAATCCAATAACCGCACGTTACAAGTACTTTTAATGACTTCATAACCTGAAAGACCAAATCCAATTACTTAATTTACTAAAGATGGATTTTAAAATATTTCAAATAACTTTTCGTGCATTCCGAATCTCCACGTTATGTTCTATCAAACCACCTATTAATATTATTATTGTTGGGAAGAGGCTTTGGGTGTTCACGTCGACCTCCGTGGGTCTATTGTGATTGTAGCCTCATTATAGACTCTCCTTTAGGCCAATAGCCTCCATAAATTGGAGCAGTCGGCCGATCGGGAGTGACTTGACATCATCGGGATCCAAGATATGGCGTCCAGAATGATGCTTCGTCTATGGATCAGTGGCTCGCAGTCGCAAAAGAGGTGCAGCGGTGTTTCCGGTTCCTCTTTACAGAATCTGCAGTAGTCATCGTCCGCATATCCCATACGGGATAAGTGCCTATTTAGCTTGCAGTGTCCTGTGATCAAACCACCTATGATTCATGATCCATTTGACAAATATCGATAAGGTAGTAGCTACCAGTTTGATGTTTGATGACATTTATTTTTAATGCACTTTTACCAAAACAAACATATTATGTATTTAAATGACTGTGCAAGATCAGTATTAAGATGGATTATGAATCTTTTGGTCTGATAGTACAAAAATTAAACCAGAGATAGATAGAGATAGCGCAATATATGTCACCTATCTGGAGAATAATTATAACTAATTATCACTATCACAATTATATTACCATTATATTATCATACGTTTCTTTCTTTCTTTATTAACTCACTAAATTTGATTTGTATAACCTCATTTCATGTTATTTCAAATATTGTTAAGTAAAGGCAATCTGTGTGTACATTTTTTAATTTTTATATTTTTGGAGTATAAATAGTTTTTGTTATTAGTATAAATATAATTTTTTTTTGTCTGTTCTGAAACGCTTATATATACAGTAGTATACACACATTGTTTTTACTCCTTTATTTTCTGCTTGAAGTGTAAGATATTGCAGGTTGCAATGTTAATGTATATACTATAAATTTATTTATAAGTATTAATTTAATTCCATTTCTATATTTAAGTTTATTTTCTCTTTATAACCATCTTTAGCTATATAATGTTTTGGTTGCTATAACTTACACATAGAATTATTGCCCAAAAACAAACAAATATTGTATGAATTATTTGAAAAGATGGTGCACATGAGTTTCTCACCAGCTCTTCTCATGATGCAATACCCATCGGAGCTGGTACTTGGATTGATTTTAATTCAAATCTCTAAGTTGAATTAAAGTCAATCTAAGCTCCGGTGGTGTCAAATCATTTTATTACAATAAGTATTATAATTTAGTTAGCTAAGTTTTATTTTAATTTTATATTTTTTGTGTTTTGATGTTTGTTTTGACGTGTTCAAGCGCCCCTTGGGGCCCATGGAAATAAATGATTTGATTTGATTTGATACCATGTAATAAAACAAAGTCGCTGCCCACTGTCTGTCTGTCCCTATGTTTGCTTAGAACTTTAAAACTACGCAATGTATTGTGATGCATTTTTGTGTTTGATAGTCTAAGTCTCGAGGTCTTTAGATATTTAACATTACGCTAATCTCCGTGGAAGCGGGGCAGTAACGCTTAACGAGAGTCAAAGCGCGGCAGCAGCTACTATTTATTGGAATGAATTCCACACGGACGAAGTCGCGGGCAAGAGCTAGTTATGTATATAGGAGTGATGTAGTCATTGTTTAATTTGGCCCAATTGCAGCGTATCATGATTGAAAAATATTTTATCAGCATAATAGAAAATTATTAAATACTAGCTGACCCGGCGAACTTCGTACCGCCTTAGCGTAAATTTGATGCACTACTTTATTTTGTCTACTTTGTTTCTACTTCTATTCTTCTTCTACTATTTTAGTTTCTACTTTATCTTATGTTTGCGTACCTATTCAATTTGAACTGGAATCTATAATATCTTCCATATAAAAATGAATACCTATTTCCCTGGTCTCGTCATACCTGAGAAGGACTTTACTAATTTTATTAAATAAAAAACAAAATATATATTTTCATAATAGTGTTTATTCCGTAGGGTTAAATAATTTCACTTAAATTTTTACAGAAAATTTATTAATATATATATATATATATTTTTATTTTTTCCCAAGATCCTTGTACAGAGTATTAGAAAACTACAAAAAAAAATCAGCCAAATCGGTCAAGCCGTTTTCATGCTATGTCGTGACAACGGAAAACGGGTTTCATTTTTATATATTACTAGCTGACCCGGCGAACTTCGTACCGCCTTAGCGTAAATTTGATGCACTACTTTATTTTGTATAGCTGACCTATCTTATGTATGCGTGCCTATTTAATTTGAACTGGAATCTATAATATCCCCATATAAAAATGAATACTTTTTTTTTTTTTTTTTTTTTGCCGTAACAACCTTGTACAGAGTATTAGAAAACTACTAAAAAAAATATCAGCCAAATCGGTCAAGCCGTTTTCATGCCATGTCGTGACAACGGAAAACGGGTTTCATTTTTATATATATAGATATAGATTATCCACCAATCTGCTCAAAACCGTGGACGACTCCAAAATATGAAAGTTTATTTACATTTTCCAAACCAGACTCACGAAAACCATGAAGCGAATGTTTACGTAAAAACTACATAAATCACACGAAAACCTACTTTTAAACCATAAATACCCATAGTTCTTTAACCTACGAATCTAGGTTCACGATACTTTTTATGAATACATAATATTAACATACATATTTCTGTTTCACCGTCTGTTAGTTTATGATCCAATAAAAAATGTTATTGACTGTGAATACTTAGGACTGGTTTAGAATCGATGAAGTTTTCATGTGAACGAGATGTTACTGATAATTTCACTGCGTAATGGCAAAAAAAATTGCTGTTTGGGATAAATACAAATAATAGAAGATTATTAACCAAGGGGATAAAGCAGTGTCTTCTTTTGCGGGTGACGATTTAAATCGAGAGTGTAGCGAGGGATTTTAGTTCACCCAAGACTAAGACAGCTTTATCACCGAGGAAAATACTATACTTTTCGTACCATTTGCGAAAAAAATAACACAATAATAATGTGACGGCAAATTCCTAGACTAATATTTTTTTGTCTGAAAAGCAAAGGCATCCAGCTCATACGGCCTCGTCGGTTTTCGTAATTTAATTTCATAACTGCATAATAAATGCGTATTCCTTTTTCAAAAAGATGTATAATGCTTTATACAAACTCAATGGTGTAAACACAGATGTAATTCAGTATAAATTTCCTTAAGTATTTCAAATTTAAATCACATTCTCTCCTTATAGGATGAATGAAATTCAGAACAATTTTCTTTCCCTGTTTTTAACTGATTAAAATTATGTTCGCTTTCGAAAATAAAATTTAAGTGTCTGTTTTTAATGTCAAAATAACAATGTTTTTTCAAGCTGTTATAGTTGTTGCACGATACCTTTGTCTATCCCAGTACCTACTGTTTTTAAAATTTTCGTCTGTCTGTCTGTCTGTAGCAATCGACTAATCTTCTTTTCGGAAGGACCGATTTTAATACAATTTTAGATCCTGGTAACTTACTTTTTATCGATGTACCAATCAGATCCTAACAAGCAGATGAAACTGCGGGTGAAAGTTAGTTTGTTTGTTTGATAGCGCGTAAGCGCATAATTTAGTAATTTCTAGGTTTTTTGTGGGTAAATTAATTTTAATATTTAATTACCATGATTATTATGGCGAATAATAGTCTAACAGTAAATAAAAGGTCGTACCTTAACGTTATTGTAATTTAATTAAAAAAAAAAACAACATTAAAATTTTGATGTGCCTTTTCCTGGAACTGAATAATAACTTACTTTAAGATTATTTTAGCAAGTTTAAAATCCATGGATCTAATAGGAAACCGTGATTGGAAAACTTTATTTTCTTATCCTTATTGATTTACCATTATATTTCTCTCAACGGTTTCCACGTGCAGCATTCAATATTAATGAGCTCCTCGACTACAAATTATTTCTGTAATAATTATATTTCATAATTTCCATTGTCATTATCATGACGTTTCATTTTACTTTATTTTATTTTTCTTTAATTATCGCACCAAAAACTGGCCATAACTATGCTCATTACTTACTTGTCCATCCTAAGGTTGCCTGTAAGAAATTGCTTATAGCGATAAGGCCGCCCATTGTGCAACATAATTTTTAAGTGCATTTGTTTACAAAATAACCTTTGTTAATATTGGTGTACAATAAAGATTACTCTATCTCTATCTATCTACAAATCTTTACCAATATTAATAAATGTTTTCTTGTACATACATACCGATCAACCTAACATATCACTACATAGTATAAAACAAAGTCGCCTTTTCTGTCCCTATGTGCGCTTAAATCTTTAAAACTACGCAACGGATTTTGATGCGGTTTTTTCCAATAGATAGAGTGATTCAAGAGGAAGGTTTTTATGTATAATACATGCATAGAAAGGGGGAATTGTTTTACTCCAAATTTAACGCGTGCGGGCCACGGGCAGTAATGAATAAATCAAACTACTGGATCGATTTTAATCATTTTTTCAGTGAGTGACATAGGCTATATATTATATACCCGTGCGAATCCGGAGCGGGCCGCTGTGTTTATATACAACGTTCACAGTTTTTCCGTAGTGTATTTAGTATCAGCATTGTACCCGTGCGAAGCCGGGGCGGGTCGCTAGTCCTGTATAAGATGATCTAGCGTTGTATAGGCATGTCGTGCAATACGAGACCAGCTTATACAAGAAATGTATAGTTAGATCGGTAGCCGTGTGTCTCGTGTTGGATCACTATAACAAACTAAATAATTAAACATAAAAAAAACCGACTTGAATTACAAAAAAGATGCTCTAATAATTTAACAAACTGTATGATATTGTCTTAAACGTAACAGTTATATGCTTATAAATTGAGTGTTCTTCTCGATTTCCTTGGGATCCTATCATCATATGCTGACTAGGTGACTAGGGTACCAACTTGAATATGTACCCTAACGAACAAAAAAAGAACTACGTAAATCGGATTAGAAATGTTAAAGTTATCGACATACTAATATACAAAGTATCGTCAAAATGACAACGTCCGAGTAACAATAATGCTTATAAAATAAAAACTACTATAAATCTTTATGGGACCACCTGGCCGCTATTTCGCGTCGAACAAAAAAAGAATCACGCGAATCGGTACATTAACCGCGACGTAATCGATGTACATACATAGTAAAAAAACATCCCGGCAGAATTGAGAACGTCCTCCTTTTTGGGAAGTCGGTTAATAAGATGAATAATTACATGACACATAACACAATAGACGCTTACATTTTATGCCTGCATATATTATAGGATATGGACTTCCTTAATTATCGGCCAATTAGGATAGACAATAGCTGGTTGATGAGGCTTCATGCTACAAGGCCAGGCAAACAGGGCTTTGGTAGGAACAATTGGTTGACTGTTTTTCGTACAAAAGTAATATGGGTTTAACTTTAATATTGTCAGATTTTTCTATTTTAATAGACAAATCATATCTAAAACACTCATACTAAAATGTATGTTTGTTGGCGACCATTTTTTTAAATTGTTATTTTAATTTTCAGTGTATGTGTTAATGTATGTAACTAAATTAATGATATTTTTTTTTGTGTTTTAGATATTATTTTTCTATGATAATAGATACAAACCTAATGATATTAAAGTTAAACGTAATATACGTTAGTATGAAAACACGGCGCTCGTAGGCCATTTCTTAAAGATGCGTTGTGTCCTTATGTATCACGTAGGAAAACTTAGTATGTCCAAATGGGTCTCGAAATAGTAAATTCGTTTACAATTAAGGTTACTTTTGCCTTGCTAATAACAAAATCGTTTGTTCAGAAACACAGACACTGCGTAATCTATTATAGCCTAAACCAGTAGCCGACCGACGTAATTTTATAAAAGCTAAAGGTAAAGTGTCTGCCAATGGTGTAGGATGATTTTTGCCATCATCACCATGAACTACATATCTATAAATTACATAAAAAAAGTATATATGTATTAGTATCAGCTATTCTAGTACCCATAGTACAAGCTCTGCTTAGTTTGGGACTAGATGATGTTGTGTAATATTTATTTATTTATTTATCTTACAACGTAAATATATTTAGATTTTTTTTTAAATATTTTCTAAAGCCACTACGATCCAAATTCAACATTTGGTGATCGTAGTACAAGGAACCCTCATAGTTTCACCATGTCCGTCCGTCTAACTGAAATTAGTCATTTTTAGCACCACGTATGAAATCTGTTTTGCAAAAAAGAAAAAAAAATCTTCAGTCTACAAATCACGCCTAGTTAAATTCTTTTTTCTAGAGTATGTACAAATAAGATTAGGTGAGAACAAACTTTTTAAGCACCTAGTCAAAAGAAGTACTACTAAATATTTAAACTATTTAGCATATGGATTGACGCATTGGTCTGGGTTCTAATATAAAATGTTTACTCTAGCAGTCTAGTGGAATTCAAACACCGCTTGGTATAACAACTTCTTTAGAATTAACAAGTGTAGTGTATACTGTGCAATATAATTACGGCTACACAATTTACACTTCAAGTTGTACATTGCCAGTATAAACTGGTATCGCATTGCACGGAATACCATATTATATGCATGGTGCATGGCAGTGCATGCCTGCTTGCATGCTGCAGGCCTGCTAGCATGGTGCATGCTTACTTGCATGCCGCATGTCTGCTTGCCCACATGATCATAGCATCAAAACGGCAGGCACTAGTACTGAACTAGCATTGTTGTGCTATGGAAAATTTAAGGTAAATAAATGTTATGGAAAACGAAATAATTTAAAATTAAAAAAATATGGCATGTAAATTTACGGATTGAAATTATTATGAGATTTGATCGATTTTGACCAATTAAAATAGTGAAAAGTGTTATGTCATTACACGATTATGGCAACTGAAGCGTTGTTCCTAATGAAATTATGTCTAATACAAGTATGGCATATGAAATTATTGCAGCATAAATTATGACAAACCGGCCGTTTACTATAAGCTCAAAATTAAGTACTTTCATTCACATATACACATATATGCCATACACAGGACTACTATACATGTTCATACATTATAGTATACTTTAAAAACATGCCCACCGGTGGGCACGGACTTCTTCCCAAGATGGGCAGGAATATAGTCCACTATACTCTGGCCAAGTGCGGGTTGGTAGACTTCATACACGATTATCACACAATCATTTTATCCACCTTTGCAAAACCGTTCCCATCTTCGTTCAAAATGGCATCCCACTGCTTTGACTGCATTATGTCTATTAATCTGTTGTATTGTAATCCCGGGACTAAAACCGTTTAACTTAACAATAGACTATTTAGTGATCTAGTTAACAGAATAGCGCTTTAAGCTAACCAAGTTTAGTTATTAGTTTTAAGCGTAGGGCGCGCTCTGTGCCATATTTTTCGTCTATAGAGCAACCCACGCTTTTTTACAATAATACTAGTATTTTTTGTTCATTACCATTTTCGGCTTATATTAGAAATTATTTTTCACTTTTAGTTAGAAGTACTTTAAAAGCGTGTTTTTTAGTTTTTTTAAACTGTTATTTATTTTCTACTTTTTAGTTTGGTTTATTTATAAGAGCGTCTTTTTTAATTTATTTTAATTATTTTTATTTTATATATTTAACGCGGAATGGAGACCGCGACTCGGCAACCGTAAGGTAGGACGCCCCCCTGCCAGGTGGACTGACGACCTGAAAAAGGTCGCTGGAGGGGACTGGATGCGGAAGGCGCAGGACCGGGTTTTGTGGCGCAAATTGAGAGAGGCCTATGTCCAGCAGTGGACTACAAAAGGCTAAATGATGATGATGATGATGAATATTTTTTTTATATCGAAATATTGCATTGTCATCGATCTTTGACAGGTGTGCAAAATTTTAATGAAATCTGTCCGTTTAAAGTAGGTCAAAATCGAGTCCAAAGGAGTCGGTTACATACATACATACATACAAGTGAAGCTAATATAAGCGTGTTAATTATGGGACCGGCAGGATTTTAAGCTGCGACCGCTGCATACCGGGCAGCCGTTTTTAACCACTAAGCTACGGTCGCCTCTTACCAGGGTCCTAAATTTCTCAACTGTATGTTACGTCATTACGTGACGTCACGTTCATACATTCGACCTATCTTGATGCAGAGGTCGTAGGTTCAAATCCTGCAGGTCCCGTGATTTTTCAACTCTTTCTTAGTATAGTATTAGGGAAGTCAACCAACGGGGCAGTTGCTAATGTTATGTGCTTTTTTTCGTAATGAAATTCTCATAGAGTCTGGAACTTTGACCAGTAGATGACAATAGCTTCACGCCCTGTCAAATGGGATCTACTTCACTGGTCTGGGTTATATAGGCGTGATATTTTAGGCTATCATACAAGCGCGAGATATTTATTTTGATTCTTTTTTGTCACGTTCTACATTCAAAAAATCGTGACAAAATCTATCCCGCTCTCGCATATTAGCCCTTCTTTCTCTAACTGAAATGAAAGCTAAATATTCTACAGCCCCTGTTCTTCAGATCATCTAATACAATATTCATCGTGAAGTCTAGTAGGACTCCTATTTCTAGAATTTTCTTCTTCGTCATTCGAGTCGACGGCAAAGTCAAATTTTATTAGCCCAGTATGTGGCTACCTGAACAGGGCATTCATCTGCGTTCATTAGCGCGTCCTTCGTGCAGGTGGTGGGCACGCAGGACAAGTTAGAATATGGGCCATGGTTTGTGTAGCATGGTTGGAAGTATTTAAGCCTGGTACATTGAGGTTAAATAAACTACAATTTTTGTTTAGCTAAACTGTCTTATATTTAATCTGGTATACAATTAAGTGCACGGATGGCGTAGTGTTAAAAGCGGTTGCCTCGCCGCTTTCAATCAACTGCGCTGGTGTTATGGGTTTGATCCTCCCCATGGGACAAATCTTTGTGTGATTCGCAAAGATTTATTCTGACTCTGGGTGTGCTTTGTGTGTGTGATATGTATGTTTGTGTACACCCCCGCGACACAGCAGTTATTATACGGCCGTCGATAAAAAAAAACATCTTCACACAACGTTTTGATTCGACGGAGAGACAAGACGTTGTTCGGCATTGCGGTTTCTGGAAATGGAAGCATAACATTTTGGTCCTTCCAATGTAGCGATGCATTAGCATGTACCATATCACTGTATATCTTTTCATTCTTTCTTTATCATAATAAGGTACAAAAGATATACCTAATACCCATCAGAGCTGGTACTTGGATTGATTTTAATTAAAATTTCTAAGTGCAATTAATGTCAATCTAAACTCCGGTGTCAAATCATTTTATTTTTAACCTCAATGTACCAGGCTTAAAATACTTCCAACCATGCTACACAAACCATAGCCCATATTCTAACTTGTCCTGCGTGCCCACCACCTGCACGAAGGACGCGCTAATGAACGCAGATGAAAGCGCTGTTCAGGTAGCCACATACTGGGCTAATAAAATTTGACTTTGCCGTCGACTCGAATGACGAAGAAGAAAATACTTCCAAACTCTTGTCACTATTGATTTTCTAGAAATAGGAATCCTACTAGACTTCACGATGAATATTGTATTAGATGATCTGAAGGAAAGGGGCTGTAGAATATTTAGCTTTCAGTTAGAGAAAGAAGGGCTAATATGCGAGAGCGGGATAGATTTTCTCACAATTTTTTGAATGGAGCACGTGACAAAAAAGCATCAAAATAAATATCTCGCGCTCGTATGATAGCCTAAAATATCACGCCTATATAATCCAGACCAGTAAAGTAGATCCCATTTGGTAGGGCGTGAAGCTATTGTCACCTACTGGTCAAAGTTCCAGACTCTATGAAAATTTAATTAGTTAAGTTTTATTTTAATTTTATATTTTGATGTGTTGTTTTGACGTGTTCAAGCGCCCGTTGGAGCCCATGGAAATAAATGATTTGATTTCTAATCTTAGATATGGAGGGTTAGTGGTAATTCGACGCAATTAATTTTAAGTGACTAAAAAAGTCCAGCATATTTTAGTAAAAACCTAAAAATGTAACTAACTCAGAAATTACTAATTTTTCAGTACAGCATTATGGGACCAAAATTATTGAATTTAAGTCCTATAATAACTCCATGCACTGAATACGTAGAATAATCAATAACCAGTATTTTTTTCTGGAACTTCTTGTAACTAACAATTTCCCTTGACTGAATGAGATCTAAATATTCCACAGCCTCTCGTTTTCAGATCTCACATGATATATTTAATGCAAAAATTCGCTGTCTGGCGGGATTTTTTATTCCTAGATAATCAATATGTTCCAGTTATTAGTAGATTAAGTAAGTGTTTCAGGCTAAAGTTAAATTATGAATTTGCAATCGATCGTGATGGTGTAAACATAGCTTGTTGAAGGAGATAAGCTTATGTTTATAGTTCCAGAGGTCGCTGATCGATATTCAGGGTTTTATTGTATTATTTGAGAAACCGTTTAATTTTACAATTTTATTCAGTAGTACACAGTACTCAAAACTATTTACTTAAAAGTTTCAATATTTTCACACATAAAAATATTAAATAATTATTAATCTTTCACATCATTATTTGTCCTATACTGCAAAATCTTTCAAAACTGTTCCATTTACAAAATGCGATATTTTGTCAAAGCGTACCAAAAAGCCATAGAAAGGTATTATAGATTGTAAACGTTGATAGCATTTATCATTTAATTATTTCAGTCAAAAAACAAGAAACATATTTTAAATAAAAATGTGACGTGACGCTTTTTTAATACAGGAACTATTTTGATATCACCTGTTTACTTTATAAGTTTACGTAACGTTTAGTTAAACAGCAAAAATGAATAAATAACTAAAAAAAGTAATAATAAATCATACCTGAATTTCAAAAAGTAGTTCGATGTTTCCAGCCGAATAAAATCCAAAGGAAAAACATATAAACCACTTTTAAACAACAATAAAATCCACCACAGACAAGCACTAAACAGCTGTTAAAATAAAACAAAACGGCATCGCCTTCGGGGACATCGTTTTTAAGTCGAATGGTAACCGATAAACTTTCGAAACCACGACCGCAGTGTTACTGAACGGAATAGCAACGTGCAGAAGCAGAATACGTCGGATTTTCACTCATAAAAATAACTCCGAGTACTTCAACGTTGATGAAAAACATCGCTTTCCGTGTAAAGCTAATCAACATGCCAGTTAAGAACGATCACTCGCCTACTCCCGTTGATTCGTGGAGGATTATGTATGTAATTCATACATTCACACATATCATTTGCGTATGAAAGTTTTATCTGTGAAAATAGATGTTATTTTTTTAATTAAACACTATTTGGAGCATCACTAGTTACGGAGTTACGGCATGTCGTTCGCGGTCGTTTTTTTTCTACAAAGTGTCACCGGCACATGACAAATTAGCGAGTTCGCGCGCAAATTCCTGTCAACAGTGTCACTTTTATTTATTTTTTACGTTGCTGTGCGGTTTTTCTATTCAGCCCGTACTAGCTTTTTTTCTGAACGCGTTTATCGTACGGTATCTTTGACATCGCGTTTAAGACTGGCTAATTTTAACACATTTGGTGCATCGTTCGGACTCCCACGTCGGCAGCGATGCGCTGGCGATCGATCGATGGATCGAGCGATCCGATACGGGATCGATACTGTGCAGATGTTTTTTTAGGGTTCCGTATGTATAAATTTTAGAAATATTCTGGCTTTTGTCTTAATATTTTGATAATTACTCCTAACAATGTATCAGGTCGCGTAACTCAGCAATATTTAATTCATAATATCGTATCTACCGGCGCACAAACTATGTTTATTTTTTCAAGCGATTGCTTGTTTTTAAGTATACTGAATAAATGATCCAGAACTAAAACAAACTGTTATTGTGGAACAAAAAAATCTTCTACGACTTTTCCAAAGGGTAGAAATATCTGTCGAGATAAATGTTTTACAATCTTACGTCAAGAATTTAGCAAATTCAGTTAATATAAACAACAATGTACGGAATCCATTTGTGAGCCGTTGAGCGCTAAGGGTTTCATATTTATATTTGGAATGCGGAACTCTGATGAACGAAAGCAAACACGTGTTTTGATTGCATCGTTTGAATGTAGAATTGAAATTGAATGAACGTTATTTTTCGTCAATGAGTCATTCGATTAGCTTGATCGATATTAATCGTAACCGATTATGATTACGCAGAATATATATTTTTATACTTATGAGGAAATAAAAACAACGCCCGCGTGTTATTTTTCAAGTTTTGAATTATCTTCTCTATAAGTAATTTTTATCAAGATTGGTTTAGCCGTGAATAATAACAGTTACTAGCTTGGAAAAAAAGAGTTCAAATTAATGGGATAAATGGCCATTCAATGACAAATCAACCCATTTAAAAAATAGTGCAAAATGGTGAATTAATCGTGAACTTGGCTGCCATGAAATGAAAGTCATTACTTTGACATGATTACATATATTTTTTTATGTTGCCAGCAGCCATAAATTAGTTTCCATTCCTAGACTATTTTGCTAAGCTATAGCAAAACGTTATTCTTGTAAATCAACCTATAACTTCTCGTTTTCAAAATCTTTTTTATATCTACAATACGATGTTGTTTTATTATTTGTATTTAAATTACAGTATCAAACGTTGTATAGTCATCACGCTTATATTACCCAGAAAGGTGTAGTAGAGTTGTACAACACCCACAATTCACCTGTTATGTTTAGCTCCCATGAGACATAGGGTGAGCCTATCGCCATCCACCGGGCACAGTTCCAACTCCGTGCTGCTATTGTAATAATAAATAACATTTAACTTAATAATACTTTGCTCGGCCCGGGAATCGAACCTGAAACCTCGCGGTAGTTACAGAGCAATTTGACTTTTTATTCACATTAATAATGATATTGTACAAAGTAATACTATGTAATGTTACTATTCTCAAGTGCTTGTTATGTTACGTTTAGTTTACTTCTAAATATAGCTTACGAAGCTTACAATAACGTGGGCGCTTAGCTGTCGAAATAGGAAGGAGTTTCAATAACAAATCAGGTATAATGCACACCTTCATAGCTTACAGTTACACACATTTATATATTTATATAATGTATTTAATTTTAAAACAAATAATAAATCAATAAAATAGTAAAAAGGGGGACGCCAACACAACAGTAATAACTTTTTGAAAGATCCGTTTGCGAAATACCTACATAGTTACTTTAAATAGAACCCCTTCTCGCTAAAAGCTAAACCGTTAGCTGTAAAAATCTTAAAAAAAACTTTCAAAGAAAACTATAGTGGCTTGTGGCTCAAATTGTAAAATGCTGTTACTCGTTATAGTTCGTATGTACATAGAACAAAAACCTTTGAAAATAAATAAATATAAATATAATTCACAACGCTATCTAGTCCCAAACTAAGCAGAGCTTGTACTATGGGTTCTAGAATAACTGATACTAATACATATATACTTTTCTTTTGTAAATACATACTTATTAAACATAGAAACACCCAGAGACTAAGACAAACTCCATGTTCATGCACACAAAGATTTGTCTTAAGTGGGAATCGAACCCACGACCTCGACGTCGCAGGCAGGTACACTACCCACTCCGCCATCCGGTCGTCAAGAACTTGACTTGTATGAAGTTCCTACTTGTTTAATGCAGATATTACCTGTTCTGTTTTAAGTCCAAAACATGTACTAACGAGTAACTACGGAACCCTATTGCGCGTGGCCCGACTCGCCTTTAAGTTTTTTACTATCTGTGATCATATTTCTGGGTCAATAGACTATGGAATAAAAATATCAACACAATCCTGCTTTATCACCAAGGTTATCGGTCGGTACAAAAGGGTCCGAAGTGGCTACTCCAAGCCCTTCGGCTGTGCTACTTTTGATGCTGATGTACGTAGTTCATAAGGGTCCTTGAGGGACGAGATCGGATAAGGCTACATGTGACAAAATATTATAGTAGCATGACTATAATATTTTGTCACATGTAGCCCTATCCATCCATAATTACATTACATCCACCATTAATTATTTATGTTTTAATAACATTCTTTGTGTTGCTAAAATTTAAGTATGGTTTGAGCTATTCAAACATTCAATTTGAATAGCTCAAATCATACTTAAATTTTATAAAAATTTAAATTTTGCACTTTATATAAAAAGTCTGTGTCTGTGTCAGTCATCGCGGGCAACTATAAATTCTTTGCAGTTTAGTGTTTAATTGTTTACTGAAACTTTTAACAAAAAAATAGTGAATCCAGTGATGAAGAACTTTGTGGAACTGCAAAATGTTGCGACAACTTACTTCTAACACAGAAGTTTGCTTTTTTACCAGAAAAATCACGTGCGCGCTTATTATATAAAGATCTTTCCAAACGATTAATCGACGCTTCCCGTGACCAGAAGGCTGGCTTTTACCATGGGGTATCATTAGGAACATTAGATTTTTACTTCTTAAAAATTTCCATAGATGGCGTTATGTATAGCAATGCAAAAATAATAAATTGTTATAAACGCTATTGTTCAACTTTTGACCAAAATATGATTTTTAAAAAATAAAGCAGGTATATATAAAACGTTAAAAGCATTCTTCAATTATTTCAAAGTGATTTGAGAGAAAAAAGAAATCTATGTCTTTAACTCCTAAGTCGCCGTCTTGGATACGGCACAAAATGTAAAAATTTCATGCGGTTTGGTAATTTGTGGCTAATAGATGGCGCTTATTTCCATTTTATTTTAACATTGTATGAGTGTGTGAGTGTATATTAAGTTATAAACAAATTGGAGTTCGACGCTTTTGTCACTCAGCATGCTAAATTATTGGACATTCACTTACGATGACGCGTTTAGTTTCTGAGTCTACGATTGCCTTCCAATAGTAGTTAGATATAAAATCATCATCGAACTTTTTAAATTATATATTAAATACATGTTTTTCTAATAATGTAAGTAATCATATATATGTATTTTATTTTTTTATAATCTAAATTAATATAGATATCAATTGTCATGTGATGTACTTCGAACAGAAACAAAACGTTTTTCTGCAATGTTTATTTACAAATAAACGGGCCGCGCGTGTGTCCTTCACTTCGGTAGAAGTTTTCGGATTGTTTGTGTGCTCTTGTGGATATTTTATGTGAGATGTTTTTTAGATCTTTTTACAATTAAATAAATAAATAATTAATATATTTATATTGACATTATGGATATCAATAGAGTAAATAACGTAACACTCAAAATGAAGAAATTAATTAATTAAAAAGAACAAACAAATGTATGAATAAAAATAATTAGGAGTTGAAAAGAATGATCGGTATCATTAAGAAAAACTATAATATAAGAAAATAATAGGATAAAGATGTGAATGGAAAACAATATTATGAATGCCAATGAGTATAAAGAAAAATGTTATTAATAACAAATTCGGAAAATAATTGCGATTTTATGAAGAAATTTTTTTATGAAAAACAAAGCGCACCCCTAGATACACTAGTGGGTATTTTACATACATTGTCATGTTTTTTGTACTGAGTGATATGACTAAAACCTCCCTTGTCTTCTTCCTTCAAAGCAATCTTAGTCTAGATAAGAATTTCGATAATAAGATTGCTACAAAAATACGTTTTTGCGAACGAAGACAGTTGTAAGAACAATGCAGCAAACATGATTGCACGTTTTTATAAACAGATTTTAGATTTTTCGATCAAACTTTACCAGAAATAAATAAAGATTACTTTCTTTAGCAACTCTTTTATTGACTTAAGACGTTTAAATTGTCTTTACATTAATGTTGAAATACTTGAAATTATTATTTGAAGTAGGTACCTAATAGGCAAAATAAGTAACAACGTTAGTAGATATTATATCGTCCTTGGGAACAACAGAAGATTCACTCCCTAACGAGAGTCAAGTTTATGTAAAAATTATACCTACACCTCGCCTGAGGTACCCACTTGCACCACAGATAATAATAATATAATACTAAGTCTTGCATCAAAATTGAAACTTATTACAGCGCGCGAACTGTGAATGTTCTAAGCGCGGCGATCTGTTATGGCTAGGGGTTGGAAGACCGCAGCGCTCCGCCGCGCCGAGCCGCCGCGCCGTCGCCGCGCTCCGCCGCGCCGTAACCGCTTAAGCGCCAGCCCAATGCAGTACTGCTTCGCGGGAGTAGCCCCGGCTATTTATACCTAACCTATGATTTGAAACATCCTTGGCATAGGTAGGCTCCAATTTGTTAGTGGTATACCTACCAAGTTTGACAGGAACTGAGAACCAGTTTAGCGCATAGTACGGCTACGTGCATCATTCAAGCGTGCTAACAAAAGCTCTATCATATTAAAATGAATTTATTCTTGGGTGAATGATATTGTATTGTATAACCTTAAAAATGAAACAACTAACATAAGTCTAAATCAAAATCAATTGCAATAGAAAGTAATCATTATTTTATTACATTACATTTTAAATCGCAAAACATTAAAAAATCGTTTGATATTTTGAATGAAGCAGTGTTATAGCGCTGTAGAAGGTCAAACGTCATGGTAATGTAGGTACATACTGACACGGACACGCACAAATGCAGATAATAATATTCTAAGGGCCCTGTTCACCGACACATAATCAACTGTTTAAATGACTAATCAGCTGTTTGCGTCAAATTTCGTGTTCACCACTCACTAATCGGCGATTAGAGGCGTAAAACGAGCGATTAAATTAACCGACCCTCTGGAGCTTGGTTAACTCTTGGTTAATGCTTTGACAGGAGTTTTTTGACGCTATTGTAGTTTTCCCCAGTGACAAGCTTCTTTTAAAATTTAGTGTAAAATGAATTAATGATGTCTGCATCGAATTTCGTGGAAGAAGATTATTACATAAACATGCTGGAGTATTTGGACCACGTGGAGAATATTACTTATTATTGTTTTCGATTATATCTTTATATTTTAGTATAAGTTTCGATAAAATGGACTTTTCATTGTAACTGAAATTCGCGGCTCGCCTTTTCTTATCCCCTTTATCCATTTTTTATTTATATTATACGCACGCAAAACTAGATAAAATACAACGAAATGACAAGACCGCCAATGTCAATGTTTATTTATTTCAGTAATTATAGAAGTTTTGTCGATGAAATAATTAAAAAAATGTCAATTTTGACATTATTGTCTTTGTCTTCATTCAATCATTCACAATCGCTCGGTTTCGTAACCGAATGCAAACCGAAGATGGTGAACATGAAATAAACGCTCCTCGTTTAAACGTCTGTTAAATATTTGACAGCCCGTTCCGTAAACACTGTTTAACTCCTTCTTGGTGAACTTGAGCCTAAAACATTGACCAGCTTTGGCACGCACACAGACACATTCTTACGCACACAAGGACGACATGTACCTATGTTACCTTTTGCAATAGCTAGATGGCGTTAGGGTAGCGCGGTTGAGACTACTCACAAGTACGGCCATCTATTGGCATAAAAGTGAATTAAAGTAGCTCACAGAAATAATTTTTTTAAGGTGGCGTCAATTTTTTGTATGAGATTGGGTATCTGTACTAGTATTATATTATCTGTGCTTTTACTTAGCACAAAGAATTAGCATTGCCATACACCGTGGCAATGCTGTCATCCATCTGAACACGGTCCCCACAACCGGAATCGATGGGGAGGAATACTATGACGCCTAACTTAATGTAAATATTTGCCTTTTTATTTTTACCTATGTATATATTTTCAATTTATTTAATGTAACTTTATATTTCTTTAGTGTTTTTAAAATAATAATAAAAAAAATAAAAAAAATATAACTTTCAATTTGTATTGTAACATTTATTTACAGAACACACTTATTTAAAACACTTATATTTTTAACACTTATTTAAAAATATACTTGTTAGATACATCTATAACATCACGTCTATATTACCCAGAAGGGTTTGGTTAAGGTGTACAACATCCACACTTTACCTGTTATGTTTAAAGGAGAAAATACATTATCATCATCACTTCAGCCTAACGACGGACGTCCACTGTTGGACATAGGCCTCACCTAATTGCCGCCACAACGCGCGGTTTTGGGCCACCTGAAGCCAACAACTCCTCGCGATCTTAACCAGATCATGCGTGCATCTGGCTGGGGGACGACCCACGCTGTGCCTACCGGTTCGTGGCCGCCACTCAAGAACTTTTCTGCCCCAGCGGCCATCTGTTCTGCGAGCTATTGCGAGCATTGCCATCCGGTGAGCTATGTGGATATTAGATTATAAATTAGTCATTAGTGAATTTTGTTTGATTTTCTTGTATATGACATAAACGTATTATGTGATGAAAACTTGAAAATTATAGAGACAACTATATAGTCTTACGTGTGATGCGTAGATTTAATAATAATCAACTTAAATGAGATAAAAGATAAAATACTATAGAAATACAACTCTTTATTAGGACACCTTTTTACCCTTATTTTTCACCGCGTTGTTTAAAATACAACCCTAAAAATTTTAATCTCATTTTACGAGTAAACTCATTTTTATAAGAGTTTGTGTTAAAACTGGGCTACATTTTTGCTTGAAATGTTTTGACGGTTTGTTAATTAAGATAAAATGTTTGTAGCGTCGCTTAATTATTTTTGTGTTGAACGTTTAAACTACGCTTTTTCTCCACAAGTTACATTTGTGTTATGTGAAAAATATTGGACCAAATATTTTTTTAGTACTTACTAAAATCATGTTTCTCTAATTATCTCACCAAGTTGTAGTGTTTTCACAACCATGTTGTATATGGATAACTCGTGGCTAAGTGGAAACCGCGCGGACCGATGTGTGAACCGAGCCGTGGATGGGTCACCATCTCAACATAACGTGTTTTCCTCCGTGCCAAAACACGTTATGTTCAGATAGAGAGAGGTAGAAACGCGTATAAAGAGCACGTTAGTTAGGCCGTCGTTCCTGTCATTTGAACATCTATGGCAGTCATTTCGGCTAGTCGGAAGCCAGGAAGTCTGACAACTAGTCTAACACTGAGAATCGTATTGCTCTGTCGCTCCACGTTAAATACTGATATTCAGTTAAATCTGTTAGACTAGAAGTCGACTTCAAAATAATTGGGCACGGCTCGAAAGATTGTTATAATTGGATAGATCTAGAAGTTACTAGTGCAGAAAGCGTTATTATAACGTGTCCTTATATACAGTGTAAGGAAAAGGGGTTCATGAAAGGAGCCTCCACGAGTGACGTACACAACGATTTCCTACGTCCGGCGCACCCTGGGCAATTCGCGAGTTCTCCAAAGCGAATTGGCTAATCCTTTCACCACGATGGCAAGTCAAAATAAAATTTGACTCAGCCATCGACACGACGAAGAAGAATACAGTTGGATTATATTAAAAATCTCATTTGAAATAATCTGGTTTTCGAAAGACAAACAGTACAGATTGACCATAAGCTTGTGAGCTAAAAAGAAAGTAAAATCTCGCCGCGAATTTTTTCATAAAATTCTGAATTATTTTTCATTAGCTTCTTGTAAAATCAAATTAAGTCAGCAAAGGAGGCTTATCTGTAAAAGGCGGCTTTATCTCTCGCCAACTTTTATTAAGTTTTTAAATGTTACACAATATTTAGTTAAGAATTTAAGAGCTTGTTGGAAAATTACTATGTTGCTTATCTTATCTATCTGATTTTTGAACGTATAAAATTACTCGTCTTGTTGACTGATTTCTCAACGTTGAGCCTGTAGAGGAACAGGGTGTGATGTTCCTCCACCACAAAGGGAGGATCCTCCAACCAGGCTCAGTGGTATTGCCTGGCGGACAGCTGTCCGACGGTATCGTATTGGAAGTGGTATATATAGTCACTTGCTGTGAACATTTCGATATCGCGATTCAGCACTCGCGGTCACGTGACATTTATTATGTGCGGATACCGCCACATCACTCCCCTCCAAGACCGGAGGTAGATGAGAGTTCCAGTGAGTCGGAACTGAATTCCGCTGAGTCTACAGTGAGTCGAGACTGTGTGCCGCTAATTCCTCAGTGAGTCGAGGTGCGCGGTGGAGCGGTGAGATTCTCCAGTGAGTGGGGGTGATGCTGCGTGTTTTGATCACGTCGGGGTCACCAATTATAGTGGATTACCAGTAATGGTAGTAAGGGCGCGTGTGAAACACTTGAGTTATATGCGTCGATATTATAATTGTTCAAGCATACCTTTCAAGTCCTTTATGGTAAACACAAATAAAAATCCAACTTGGTCGGTACACAAAAAGGAGTAGTTTATTTCACAAGCACAAGCAGTCACAAGCATAAAACTATACATATATAAAGTTCAGAAGAAAGAGAAACGAGAGAAAGAAGAGGAAATAGCGAAAAACAAATAACACATATATTATTATTCTACGCGGAAGGCGGTCAATGCGCGAGCGCAACAAAGGTGCACAGGTGTCGCGTCGATATATCTAAGGAAGGAGAGGGACAAGCCTATATCGCTGGCTACCAACTTATTTTTTTTTTTACCGACGAAAAAAATGAAAGAGGTTTTCAAGTAAATGCATAACTTTTTACTGAGTGGTACGATTTTGATAATTCTTGAGAGTGGTCCGATGGCAAGGCTGTTAGGGTCTGATGATGGGATCCTAGGGAAATGGAGGGAATTTCATATATTTTCTGAATCTATATAAATATTTGCATCTCGCAGCCATGATTTTATATTGCTGAGCTGATGATGGAAAGGAGTAGGTGGTAATTATTTGAACAAAGGACAAGGACACCTTTGGACTGTCAGTTGCATTATTTTAAGATAAATTTAGATAAAACGAAGACGTAAAGTGCCTGTAAAATTTATTTATTTTATAACTTTTTAGTATTTTTCGTCAGTTTAATTTTTAGTTTTCAACTAAAAATTAAACTGACGAAATAATTATAAAATCCTTTTGATGAGGGATATTTTTTGGTAATTCTACTACAGAAAGAGGCACGACGTAGTTTGTTATGTCATGTCCACTATAGAATGATGCATAGACCATTGTATCTACGGCAGTTCTTAATTTTCGCATGCGAGTCGCTTGGAAATATTGTTAGAAATAAAGATACGATCTTCCAGGCTCTCAATATTTTGGTAAAAGCACAAAATGAAGAGAAATACCCCGTGCCGAAAACAGCATGCCTGACACATCAATTATGTATACTCTTTGGTGTATGCAAGTTCAAAAACCTCCAACTGTCCAAAGTGAAGTGGTCTATGGTTTTAGTCTTCTTTTATTTATACCTAGACGAGCAGCAGTAAGATGTGTATAAAAAAACTAAGGCTAATATTATTAGGATTATGACAAAAATATATGGTTTAATTTCTACCTAAATAAGTCCGAGTGCAAAGTGTAGTGTTTTTTGAAATTAATTGCTTTTATAAAATGAAAGTTATAATTACATAAGTAGTCATTTACACAAAATCTTACGTCTAGGCTGAGCTGTTAGAATTAATCTACAATGATTGTTTCAAATTACGTTCTAGCCAATTAAAATTAACAACTTGGATCCCTGGGGCTTTAATGTGCTGATAAGCTTAGACTACTGTCTGGGTCTCATTACATAAAACCTATTTCAAACCTAGCTTTTTTATCATTGGCCAGAATACATTGTCTGCCTATGCGATTCTGTACCTCTTTGTAGGCCCCTCTCTGTCTGACATATCCTAACATCTGAGTCTACATTATCGATTGTATTAATACATACAACAAAACCACCTTAACCAGAACTCAGGTACCGAGAATCAGCACCCCTTGTCTCGGTAGTAGACACAAAAACAAGGGGGATGAAAAGGTCAGGATACCCTGGTTATGATGTACGCGAATCACGCACACACGTAAACACCCCCGCGCAGTCGCAGTGCGATCTCGCCACCCCACCCAAGTCACTTGTCCGGAGCCGGCAAAATTCTTCTACACCCCCGTGGTGAGGCTACCAAACGCAACAACTTGTACGAAAATCTATTATTTTAACCGTTTAAATCGTTTATTTATTAATTTAAAGCAGTGTATAGTTTCAGCTTTAATTGTCGCTTAGTGTCTTATCGTTAATGCCATATTCGGCAAAGAAATAACAGTGATATCACGGAATTTGAATACGGAAGGAAAATGGCGGAGCGCGAGCCGCGCGTTTCGATTCGAATATAGAACTCAATCAATAAAATTAATAGTAAATTCTTTTTTTAATATTCTTTTTTTAAATCGAGAATGCTTGTGAGGACTTCGCATTGACTTTAGCGCGAGTGGAACATTAAAAATCGATATTTCGGTGATGTCGGTTTGATTGAGAGGTGGTTTTACACTGTCCTCGCTCAGAGACTGTTGTATATGTCAGAAGAGAAAGAAGCGGAGTAGTTTGGCGTCGGAGGAAGTCGACATGACGACGGAAACTGCGACGCCTAACCAGGTAAGTTGGTATGGTTTTCCGCAACGCCGCGGCAGGCGCTGCCTCAAATGGCCGAGTCAAGGACATTGGCCTCCCGAATTAGACACCTGGGAGTTATGTAACTGTTTTTGAAGAAATTTTCTTTGTGTTTTCATGAAACTGTGTAAATTTTTTATGTAAATTATGCTGATTTGAGGAATAAAAAGGCACGTTTTATGAAAATCGATATAGCTGCATTGTTGTGCGTTATCATGCGTGCTGAGCATCGTAATAGAATTCGATTTAATTTTTGTGAAATATTTGCTTCACCAATAGGAAAACGTGAGCCTTATTATTTTAGTTTTCAGGTGCGTGTATTTAAGTATATATTCGACGTTTTATAATGTACCGGCTGGACGCAACGTATACATCTGTATTATCAACGACTTCTATAATCATATCTGATTAACATTATTAGCGTTAAGGTACAACCAGCTGGAAAGCAATTGATGAGGTTAATGGTCTTTAGCGAAGTCAAGCAGTCTGGATGGGTGACCGAGTATTGATTGCATTGCTCAATATGGCTATGCATACATTATTATAGCTCTTACAGGATTATCTTCTATATCTTAAAATGCCGGTATCGGTTATACAACAGGGTGTTTGGTACATGGTTTTGGTACATTGGCTAATAGCTAATATCCTTAGTTACAGCACCACTAACTCACTTTTCACCTCACCGGTTCTTTTAATTTACTTATTAAGATTTTTAGAAAAATAGTACCATATTCAGCTTTTGTATCGAAATAAAAGCTAAGGAAGAAAGAAGAAACGTATTTATTAGAGTAAAAAACTAACTTAATACAGCGGTTTAGCAGCAGTAAAAAATATTTTTACCTGAAATGGACTCCATCTCAGCCATATGCTACAGTGCTTTTAAGCCATGCAGCGCTAATATTCTGATGGAACCAGGCGGACATGAAACAAAAGCTTTTAAGTTTTTCTAAAAGCTTATAACTTCAAAAATTCATATTAAGATATCGAATAAACGTTTTTCCATTACCATAAACAATATAAACACTTCAATTGAGCATTTATTTGTTAACAAAGCTGAATTGGTTAAAAAAAATGATACCGGAAATATTTTAATTCTTTTCGATTACCAATCTTGCCTCGTAATACTTTGCATATTTTTCAAAAAACGAATAACGCCGTCTGTCTTGGTTTTTGTAATCGAATCAAGCTACAGACGAAATCGAATTACCTAATTCCATATTCAAATATGGAATGGCGGAACAGAGAATGATAATTTGTGAAAAAATCCGTTTTGAAACGGAAATTACACTTGATGTTTGGCCCTTCTACTACAGAGTACTCTACCGTAAAAAAAATAAAGGATATTATTATTGTATTAAGTCAACCAATATACCTTTCTTTCCACGTTATTAATAAAAATGATTCCGTTGTATGGTTGTAAGAGGATTATTTAGTTTAAATAATATTGGATTTTGGAAATACTAATAAATATAACATAACGCCATGCCTATATTACCCAGAAGAGTAGGGCAGAGGTGTATAATCCCCCCCCCCCACATTTCACCGTTTATGTTTAGATCTCATGTAATACGAGATGAGCCTATCGCAAAGGAAATACTAAGTAGTAGTTCTGAAAATTCTATCTTTCTATTTTTCTTCTTTCAAGCTGTCCATATTACCACGCTCAGTCTAGTCTCTTACAATACAATACTATTAACCCACCTATTTTTCTTTAATCTACCCTTATTCCATTTTACTAGGGAACGGCGTTAAACATCTTTATCCTCCATTCTCCTCTGTCAGCCGTTTCACTATCACTCCTCTTTCTTTCATATCTTCTTTCACGCTATCCATCCATCCTTTCTTGGCCTCCCTCTTTCCGTTCATCCATCGACATTTAAACTGATCACTCTTCTTGTCATATGCTTTTCACCCCTTTTTAAATAATTAGGCATGTTAGAGGTGGGGATCCCCAACATGCTTAAATATTTCACCGCTTCATAAAAAGGACATAAACCTTATCCTTCATTAATTCTTCATCAAACATTACAGACACAAAAAGCCATGGACAATCATAAACGTGAATAATCCCTCAAAGGGACAAAGGGGGTAGACAGAGATATAGTACACATACGTTTGCCTATAAAGGGATTAAATTCCAACGTGATCAAAGGAAATGGCAACAGCGGGGGTGACACTGCAATGAATTGTGAAGTTTTACTTTATCATTTTGCGATGTAGGAAGTTTAATCTGCAGTTTTCCTCTTGAGGTTTTGCCGTTTAATACTTTTATCGCTAAAATATATTACATTTTCTTAAATAGTTCCATCTTATGAGTTAAAGATTATCTTGAAGAAAATTTTACGAAGAATCTAACTTTAGAATGAAACTTAAGCAATTTTTATCATACAGCTAAAACGTATAGGAACTTATACTTCAAATACCACATTGAAATTGTATCCAGACAGATATTCAGACATCTAACCATCCTTTTGTGTGGGGAAAACAAGAGCATCCCAAACGATTTCATATCGTTAGGTGCAGTTTTTAAAGCACCTAACGAACATTAGGTGCTTTAAAAACCAACTGTCCCTGATACAAACTGTACCTCAATATAAGAATAGGCAGCCTCAAACAATCTACCAAAGAGCCCAGAGCGGTCTAAATCCGTTGGCTTACCTTAAAAATCACCTGTCAGTAGCCCGTCTCCCGAGGGGCAGCCGGCAGATTTTCAATTCCGATCGGCTAAAACGTTATTGGGCTTTGTGTCAAGAGAAATAAACAATTTCTGAATCGTATTTTACAAAAAAAAAACTAAAGATATAAATAAATGTAAGCTGTGGCTTGATTTGTAAGTGCAATTTTTGCGAAAACACGAGATTTTAATTAGTATGCAATGGTACCTTATTTATTTGATTAAAAAACATAGAACAATTTCTCGTGCTACCAATAGTGGCCAAGTAGGGTCGAGTCTTTTGGATTTTTGTTAGATTATTTCTGAAAGTGTTTCTGTTCGATTGCCCGCTGTGCTAGATCTTAATGGCAGGATAGATCCTTGCCATTACTGGCACAGCGGGTTACCATTATTTGTGGGTAAGTGGTAGCATTTGTTGAAACTTGGAAGTCTAAGCAAGGGTCCGAATTCATATAGACACTTGATTACAATGGCCATTATGGACATTCCCTGCCCTTACCCTTGTTACAACGAAGGGTCTCCTGAACTACTCTTTCAGCTCACTCTCTTGCTGAACCAGAATAAAATAGAAACATGCTCAGAACAGTATGGAAGTGGAGCACAGCACATCTAACTTAAAGACCATGTCTCTACTACTCTGAGTCTTATGGACTAAGTGTAGTGGCAATTAAATAAGAATTCACTCTCTTAAGGACACATGACTTAACTTTAAGATGAGCTCTCCTTTGATAAATATGAGACGTTACTTGCGTAGACACCTTTAAGATGTCTCATCCTGAGAGTTTTAAGAGGCGCAAATATAGCACGTTTTATAGCTGTTGGCGCAAACATGTGTTTGCGCCTTTTGCGGTCGAAACATTAGGGCCTTGGCCTTGTAATTAGTTGTCAGCACGTCTCAATGAGGCAACTCGTTTTTGAAATGATGGCATATATTTTAGCCACCGACTTAGTATCGCAATACAACGCGGTAATACTACCAGCACTTTGGATTCGAGGCCTTCTGACAGTGACTTATTAAGTTTAGATGAAATTTATTATAAAAAAACCTTACTCCTATAAATACACGTATGGATATGACAAAGCTACACCCTTATCTCGATTTTAACCAATTGGTTTCAATTCGCGTTTTACTGAATGTTTGTAGATTTTCTAAAATATTTATAAATAACGTTTCATTACGATGCAATTAAAAATAGTTTATATGCAAAATAACAGAATGAATTACATTCTGTTTAAATCGGTACATAGTAGCTATACAATTTATATCTCGATAAATCGGATCAATCCCGTCTAGCGGCTGCTTAGGAAACCTTAGAAGCACAACTCGGAGTCAAGGCCGTAGGTAATGGCTCAGCAAATTGTGACCACGCACACCCCTAATCATATTATAGACGTTTATTAACGAAGGGTTTACTGAACCAAAATGTTTTGTAATAGGTATAGTACATTGTACACCAAGGGATGAAAGTAGTCGATTTAATTGAGGGTGTAGTTAATACAGGCGCAAAAAATCGAATTTACTCCCGAGTGATACATAGTGCTTTATACTACATCTATAAAGAAACAAAAACTACCAAAAATAACAAAATCTACCAATACTACAGACTACAGAAACTACCATAGTTTAGCAAAAACTACCAAATATCTACCAAAATTACAGAAACTACCAAAATATACCAAAAACTACCAATAACTACGAAATATTACAAAATTTACCAAAATCAACCATAATTTACCAGAATCTTCGAAATATCTACCAAAAATTACAGAAACGATCAAATATACCAAAAACTACCAATATAAAAACTAAAAATAATGATAGAAAAAGACTTCGCCTTCGTAGCAGAGAAAGGTTTTCTATTTTTTCTCTCATTGCGCTCTGCAGCGGGCGGAAAAGTAGGTAAGGACTTTACTGATGTTCAGAACTCGCCCGAAAATACTAACTTTCTTTGATAGATATTCTCAGTATGACATACTGCAATGAGGTACTTTCTACGTAGGTGTAGTATACATTTTTTTTGCTCAGCTTTTGGCCAGGGAAATTAGAGACTGCTTATAACTTAGCATAACCTACTTATCGCTAAGTGATACAAATGTTAAAAAGTCAGTTGGGTGATATCTTCGTCGATAGAGTTGCAATTTAAAAATGGTGGTTATTTTTTTTAGAAAACGAATTCAAGGCTGAGGCTATTCCTAAATAAACTTTTGCTGTTTAAAACATTTCTTTTTCCCCTAAAATTCAACATCAAAAAGGGTCAAAGAGCAACCCTACTCATTAACCTGTTTTAATTTACGGCCAGGTGACAACCGGCACGGTTGGACACGGGGCTTTAATTCAGTTGATGTAAAATATGATCTCATGGTAATCAAGGCGTGCTCTAAAGCTGACTGGAAATACAATAATTGAGCTATAAGTTTGCCTATAATGTTTTCACAGATAAATATAAATATAAATATTTCACAACTTACACACAACGCTATCTATTCCCAAACTAAACAGAGCTTGTACTATGGGTACTAGAATAACTGATACTAATACATATATCTTTTTTTCGTAAATACATACTTATTATACATAGAAACACCCAGACTAAGACAAACCACCATGTTTATGCACACAAAGATTTGTCTTAAGTGGGAATCCACGACCTCGGCGTCGCAGGCAGGCACACTACCCACTCCGCCATCCGGTCGTCAAAATATTTAATATTCAAACTATTTGTTTTTCAGTCAAAAAATATTTCGACTAATTTCACCCATTTCTTGCAATAACCCTTTTTGACAGTCAGGTAAAAAAACATCACTTCACTCTATGATTTCACAGAAATTCATAAAAAGTATGAAGTAATTCTAAGCCTGAAAAAAATATATATAAACAACCTTTAACAATTCATTTGAAACTATATTTTTGAATTAATTTGCAAATGAAAAATCATTTCTTTTATAATTGGTTCAGGAATCGTACCTACCTGTGCCCCTCACTCATTAACCTGTATATTTATGACAACACGAGGTTTTAATTCAATTAATGCGAAATATGATCTCATAGGCTTGAAGGCGTGTCACCAAGGCTGCGGCTAACGATTAACGGACACGATAATTAACTCTTTGGAAATAGGATAGGCTTTACGATAAATAAATAAAATAAATTATAAAGATAATAATAATATACTAAGAAACAGTTGAAAAAGATATGGGACCGGCAGGATTTGAAACTGCGACCTTACTGCACACCGGGCAGCCGCTTTAGCCATCCAGCTACGGTCGCCTCTTACCAGATCTTTAAATTTCTCAACAACTCAACAGGCAGCTCTGTTATTTTTACCCTATAGCTGAAATAAACGTTAACATAATAGCCTATTACGACCCGGGGTTCTAAAGGAGAGACCCATATTTCAGTCCCTGTGGTTTACAACCAAGAGTATAATCACCCTACTTCTTCTCGAGGGTATAAAACAACATGAAATAACACCACAAGCCATGATACTTACTACCAAGGGAAGAAAAGAGAGGCCTATATTATGGAGCAAAAACGGAAAGCTGAAAACTCATATGAAACATATTTTATGATGTCAATTTGTTCTCAACGATTTTTCAAGAAATGGCGGGACGATAAAGTCTCCCTTTTGATGGTGTAAATGGGGGTTGCTTTGAAAACTATTGAACCATTTATAAAACTACTAGACTTTTAACTTGTGAAAAAGGATCTTATTAGCATACTTTTTCAACCTTTAACTGTCGAAGCCAGATGTTAAACAAATTTAAAGGATATAATTGAGATTTTGATTTTATAACAATAGTTTTTGGAAATGTGGACAGAACTCTTCTCATTAAATAAACTTGATTCCAAAGTCGTAGTTAGTAGTAGTTATATTCAATTGTATCATTAGGGTTCCGTACCTATAAGGTAAAACGGAACTCGTTTACTGAGACTTTGCAATCTTAATGTCATCACATCAGGCTGTATCTCATGAACTGTTAATAGCTAGACAGTTGAAATTTTCACAAATGATGTAAAACTGTTGCCGCTATATCAACAAATACTAAAAACTCAAATAAAATACATATTTAAGACTATGTTTAGCAGTAATGCTTGTTATATTTACAAAATATTAAGTGATATATACTTAAAAATAAATAATGACATTAAAATAAAAAACCGGCCAAGTGCGTGTCGGGCCACGCGCAGTAGGCTTCCGTAGCTAGTCGTAACAACATATTTCGACTTAAAAGGGATTTACTATCTGTATTAAACAAGTAACATCTTCATACAAGTCATTACTTTCAAAGGTTTTTGTAATTTGCACGAATTATTCTAAGTAACTGCATTTTACACTTTGGACCCCAATTACTCTAGAACTAATTAAGTTAAAGTAACCAGATAAATAGCGTCCTTCAGATAGGAAATGTTTGTAGTACACGAAACCAGCTAGCACGTATGACGAGATGTATGAATGTTAAGGAAGCGAAAGAAGTATGTAAGGAGCGAAGCACATGGCGTTCCATCGTCTCTGCCTACCCCCGTGGGATAAAGGCGTGATTTTATATATGTATTATGTATGTTTATTTATGTTTCAAGAATTTTGAACGAAATATTCTGAGTAACTGCATCTGACATTTCGGACCCCTATTCCTCTTGAACTAATGAAGTGAACTTATCCGCTATAGTTTTCTTTTAAAGTTCATTACATGTACTACCGACACAATTTTTTTCAGATTTTAGGATCCAGTAGTTTAGCTTTTAGAGGGGGGGGACGCCCTACTCGAACAAAAATTTGCTCTTTAAAGTTAATTATCTCGCAAACGGATCCCTAAATCAAAAAACTGTCTTAGCAACCCCTAAACGTTTTTAAAAGTCCTATCTAACAATACCGCACACTATGGGGTAGGCGACAAACAAAAAAAACATCCCTACTTTACATGTAGGGGAGCTACCTGAAAAAAAAATATTTTTCCAAATTTTACTCTAAGACTTTCTTTGTTTAGTTAACATACATGTTCATGCAAAATTTCAGTTTTCTAGCACCAACGGTTTCGTCGCTATGCCGTGGACAGACGGACAGACGGACATGGCGAAACTATAAGGGTTTCTTGTGGGTACTACGGAACCCTAAAAACATATTTAAGGAGGGCTCCCATACAACAGACATATTTTTTGGGCGTTTTTATAGACAATGATACGAAACCCTTCGTGCACGAGACCGATTCGCACTTGGCTAAGATTAATCTTAACATGATTAAAACGCAACAAACTTAACAAAACAAGTTTCTATCTCACCACACCCAGACCCTTTAATCAACACCAAAAGAAAACTCCAACCGACTGCGTCACTCTCAAATTACTTTCTAAAAACCGCAAGCGCTCATGCATGAAATACCTTTTCCCTTATAACTGGAATTATACTCGCACTGTAATTTGGAGTACTGCTACTCAATCTGGTAATAGCAGGGGGAGAGAGTTATCGGTATTGGAATCAGTTGCCGGCATGGCTGGGGTCAATGTTTTGCGTTGATAGTTAGATATATATTATATAAGTTGTTAGAAACATTTACTCATAAAACGTAATTGGATCTAATCGTTGAGAGACGTCATTTAGAGGTTTCATATTTTTCCTATTTGTAATTTTCGAATGTTTGAAGATGTGTTAAGCAATTTCGTAGATCTAAAACCTATGATATTTGCTTAACTAACTTCAGTTAATTATTATTAGCTTCAGTGACAACCCCGATGGTCTAGAGGTTAGCGTATGCGTCTCTCACTACGAGGTCTCGGGTTCGATGCCCGGGTCGGGCAAAGTGTTTTTTGTGAACTTTCCATCAAAAATTCACAATAGCAGCACGGAGTTGAAATTGTGCCCGGTGGATGGCGAAAGGCTCAGTCCCTATTTCATGGGACCTAAATATAACAGGTGCAATGTGGGTGTTGTACACCTCTGCTACACCCTTCTGGGTAATATAGGCGTGATTTTAATGTTATAATGTCTTCAGTACTTATCTATCTGATTATAATAGTTTCTCTACTAATGTTAACATCATGTTCTTAGCAGTCATTTCGAGAGATTTTCTAGTGGGCAATAATGTTGTAGGTGTGTGGGTCTAAAGAGATCAAACATTTTTTCAAACTACTTAGAAATATGACAGGACAACGACTGTATTTTCTCTACAGAAGATAGAAAAACCCCGGATATGACGTCGCAATGACAAACCTGAAACACATCGTCGTCGGGAAATGCATTTTCCGCTCCACTTCCCGCATCACTTCCCACCGTGATTACCGGAAAGCCTTGTGTTGTGGTGTATCTTGCATACAACATATTTAAAATATGTATAGTTTTTCTTTTACATCGTAGCAGGATAGCTCGTGTTTTAAGCGATTTGCAGGTCTTGAATAGAAGTAATATTATTGATTTATTACTCTTTTTAAACTATTTTAAATTTTTATGTTCTATAATTATTATTTCGATAGTCAAAGTACTTTTTTTTTATTAACGCTATCCTCACATCCTAAGGTAGTTTTTACCATGATTAGAAAATTTCGTGTAGAACATTTTTTTTTACTACAATTTTTTGAAAATCATACTTTAACATAAAAACTACAAACAGCTTTTAAAAAGGTATAAAACCATATTACCATTTAAGAATCATCTTAAAAATAGCTTATTTCCTGCTAGCTACATGTCTAAGCTACTTACCAAATTTGATTCAATTTTATCTAATCATTTTCAATTTAGAGAGGTTTACATGACTCTGAAGTGGCGATTTTACGAAAAATCTTAAAAAAATCATAACTTTTAAACTATTGATTTTCGCGGAACATATGTTGCGTTTAAATCAATCATTGGTCGGCCCTACATCTGTGAAAATTCTTTGGACTACTATAAACGGGCCATCCTGTATATGTCCCTGTTTAGGACGTCAAGCTGGAATTAGGTAAAAGAGTAAGTTATATCAGGTATAAAAAAAAACTAAGTCCCAGTTTCAAATGTGTCAGATAAAGCTCATTGGCAGGATAAACTTTGTGCTGTCGTGTATTCTGCATATAGACATTATTTCAAAAGTTAAAAAAATATCTAGAAGACGGTTTTTAAACCTTGTTTATGGTTCTTGCGTTTGACGGGTGTCGATTGGAAGAAAAACGGTGTTTATGTCACTTCACTCCATTGTATAAAACAAAGTCACTTCCCACTGTCTGTCTGTCTGTCCCTATGTATGCTTACATCTGTAGCGTAAGGGGTAAATTTGGGGTCGAAAGTGTATGACCGTAGTTTCTCAATTTTGTAGGAAATAGCATGGAAATATCGAGTTCCACGCGGACCAAGTCGCGAGCAAAAGCTAGTTACAAACTAAGCACTCAATCTTACAATTTTTCACTATTAGGCCTTGCTGCATGTTGCGCAATTGGTTTTCCCGAGTGGAAATCGATAGCTCGTAGCAAACGCAGCTTTTATACGTTATGCACCTTTTATTATGAATAATATAGCCTTTACATTCAATTTCTCAGTATTCAAGATGAAATTTATGAATCCTTTGTGTATAAAATTGTGCTAGTAAATTGAATTTTGCGGTTCTCAGACAGAATTATGTGATCAAGTTTGAGTTCAGTGAAGTCACTGCTTTAGTTATCCGGATGGCGGAGTGGGTAGTGTACCTGCCTGCGACGCCGAGGTCGTGGGTTCGATTCCCACTTAAGACAAATCTTTGTGTGCATGAACATGGGGGTTTGTCTTAGTCTGGGTGTTTCTATGTATAATAAAGTATGTATTTACCAAAGAAAAGTATATATGTATTAGTATCAGTTATTCTAGTACCCATAGTACAAGCTCTGTTTAGTTTGGGACTAGATGGCGTTGTTTTTTGAGTTGAGAAATATTTATTTATTATACACCTCTGCCACACTCTCCTGGGTAATAATATAGGCGTGATGATATGTATTGTTACATGAGTTTGCACGAGTGCTATTGATTCACGTTGTCTCATCGTTGTCACGTTCGTCCTCGTTTCTACCTGAGCGCTTTATGACGTCACGGGATAAAAAATATGTTTGTAAAAGGGATTTAGCTAACGAGAACATAGACTAGATGTCTTAGACTACGTGTCTTTAACCTTCTAAAGTAAGATATAAGCTATTTTACTTTTGGAAGGTCAAGACAAATCTAACATACTGATAGCGCGCGAGTTGAATGCAGAGCTTAGGAATGCGGTAGTGCTGTGACCTAATTATAATTATTGATGACCACAATGAGTAATGAATGTCGATAAATTTGAACAATGTTATAAGTTTAATTTTATTTTTTACACTGGGTTAACGTGATGAAAAAAAACAATATCATAATTATCACACGTTTTTAATAATCATTTCACAATTTAAAACATTTCAGAAATGGTAGATATGGTTGAATCGGTGTCACTATCCTCGCAGTCGCTGACCTCAATGACGAATCAATCTATGGTATCTTCAATTAATCCATCTCTTTGCCAATAATTTTCTTCTAAAATTATGACGTGATCATCGAAGCCACGCCAATCTTCCTCTGTAACCTGAGAAACCGCCAGCTCCGCAACTTCTTTTAAGCTTTTTACGTTTTTTTGTAACGAACTTGATGGACTCGGATCAGTCATTATTAAAATAAAAAAATAACACGGGGACTTCAGTATTAACACAATAACACGGCAAACGTACGATTGTTGACAAGGATGGCACATCACTACACTGCAGGCGCGTGAGGTGGGGCGTGCGGATAGCGGGGGGAGATGCTCCCGCTCTTTACCTCAGACCCCGACTGCATTCAACTCGCGCGCTATCTGTATGTTCTCGTTACCTAAATCCCTTTTACAAACATATTATCAGTCTCCCATATGCAAATAATGAATAATGATATTAGAAAGTCTTATTATTTTAAGGTGCATTTGTCAAAACTTGCCTATATATTCCAATGAATTTTGCGAGAAACGATGCATAAATTTATCTGCTTATGGTTATAATGTCAAATTATTTTCATTAATGACAATAGCTAAGTTACAAAAAATACTCAACACCGATATGGTTGGATTAACTGTCTCTTGCCTCGTTAAATCAGTAAGAGTTTTCTAATTTGTAAGATGTAAACCACATATTTTCTATCATTGTAATAAAATGCTTTAAGAAAATGAAGGGGCTTTGTAGTTGTCTATTCGGGACTGTTTCCCCAACCGCATTTTACACAAAACTTTTTGTTTTAGGGGTCCGTTGTCAGAGGGTTGTAACCCTATTGTCCTTGTGCATTTTCATTTATTTCTTATCCTTCTTACTTCACGTTTCCATTTCAGCCAAATCAATTGTCAATCCCCTTTTTTTTCTAGCGTTCGGGTGTGTACCGCTGAAAGGCAAAGGCCTCTCCCCATGTCTTCCAAGTCTATCTGTTATTTTCTATCGGCCAATGGTTCTGAAATGCGTCCAAGTTGTCACGTCATCTTCGTTTGGGCCGTTGACCGTCACGTGGTACCCAGTCGGTCGCTTTTAGGGCCTACCGTTCGGGACTCATGCGGCAAACGTGACCATTTTATTTAAAATTAATTTTGATATATCTCCATACCAATTTTAATTAAGATCCAGTAGATTGGGTAGATACTTACAAAAATAATTATTTCTTTATTTAAAGGCCTGGTTATGTCATCGTTAAGTTAAATTTAATCATCGAGTAAACATTACCATGACGAGAAATTAAAATAAAAGTTAAACACATCAGATATTAAAAACCTAATATTACTATTTATCTTATTTACTACCTAACAGACGATGGTGACTTAGTCCCTTCCCTCGCCTCCTATGCGGCCAGGTGGTGGGATCAGCCTTCCCTGTCTTCTGCCTCCACTTCACTCTATCCTCGACATCATCGCCGATTTGCATGCTCTCTATATCCGTTTGGACAGCCGGGACCCCCTATCATGGGTCTGCCTCTGGATCTTCGACCGAGAATGAAGAGCTGTAGAGCCAAAGTGGCCTTCTTTTTACTGAATAAATAAATATTCCACAACTCACACACAACGCCATCTAGTCCCAAACTAAGCAGAGCTTGTACTACGGGTACTAGAATAACTGATACTAATACATATATACTTTTCTTTTCTTTATACTAAGACAAACCCTCATGTTCATGCACACAAAGATTTGTCTTAAACGGGAATCGAACCCACATTTTTTACTGAATGTATGGTAAATCAGTCCCTACTACTTTATAGTAATCCCACAAACATTAACAAAAAACTACAAAGTCCTCGCACATCAAAGAACTACAATATTATCCTGTTCCGTACAACTTAATTTATACAAAAAAAAAAACCGACTTCAAAAAGTAGGTAAACTAAAAAGCAAAAAATAAATTAACTTCGCACAAAATAATACGTTTTTTCATTTACTAAAATAGAAATTATTAAATAATTATTTTATAATTCTGAAGTCGGTGCCACGTAAATCGGATAATTAAGAACTAATATTCAGTCAGAAAATAGTTGTTAGAAAGATTAGTCTATACAGAGTTATTGTTTACTTTGCACCGACTTCAGAATTATAAAATAATTATTTAATAATTTCTATTTTAGTAAATGAAAAAACGTATTATTTTGTGCGAAGTTAATTTATTTTTTGCTTTTTAGTTTACCTACTTTTTGAGGTCGGTTTTTTTTTTTATTAAAAATTATTTTATTTTACGATTTTAAGTGATGGGTAGACCAGAATGTTTCTCAAATGAGGAGACGACGGTTACTTGAGACGGAAAACTTATTAATAATAATCCCCGTACTCCTAACCGTTGAGGAGTTGTACCTTCCAGCATCAGCTCAGCAACTTAAAATGCAAGTATCCAAGAAGTTTTAGGTAATATACGAAAAACAATATAGAAGCCTTTGAAATTTGAGGGTTACCTACCCATGATTTTTCTAGGATCCCATCATCAAATCATGACCTCATATTATGAATGTACATAAGTAATATTCAACGTCTCGCCTCATCTGTGTATAACTTGAAAGAATACAGTAAACGGCCTCAAGGAGCCTATATTTAAAGAATTATCCCCGTACTCCTAACCGTTGAGGAGTTGTACCTTCCAGCATCAGCTCAGCAACATAAAATGCTGACTACTAGATGCAGATATCCGAGTAGGTTTAGATAATATATAAAAAACAATATAGAAGCCTTTTAAATTTGAGGGTTGCCCTCGATTTCTCTAGGATCCCATCATCAGAACGTGACTTGAAAAAAATGGGACCACATGACAAGTATATCCTATCAAACAAAAAAAGAATTTCTCAAATCGGTCCAGGCGGCTTCGAGTAATCGGCGAACAAACATAAAAAAAAAAAAAAAAAAAAAAACATACAACCGAATTGAGAACCTCCTCCTTTTTTTGAAGTCGGTTAAAAAGAACAAAGTATTGCATTTTCATTTGAGCGTACAGACGGTTACACATCATCCTATACATTTCCAATATAAGATGGTCACGCGTTGTGTAGCCTTTTAGTGCAATGCGAGACCAGTTTATACTGGAAATATATAGGTTAATCGGTAGCGGTGTGACATCATGTGCTTTTTAAATCAAATTTGAACTCCCTCCATACTAAAATTCTGCCTCATCAACCTGCAAAGGGGTGCATTTTAATGACGTCACATATCAGCCGCATAATGAACGCTGTCGAATAAATTATTATATTGACATTTGACTTGTGAATTTAACATTACTTAGCAATGTTTTAAATATGGCTTGAATTTGGGATATTTATATCAATGTTTTGAGGTTAAAATTTCAGTTGTTTGTTAGTGTTTATATTTTTACTCTGAGGTATTTTTGGACACGTAAATCCAGTCGTTTTGGGAAATTGTTCATGTATCGGGTCGGAGTCAATTCTTTTTTTTTTATATTTCGGTTATTCTTTATCTTCAGCATACAACCATATAAAACCTTAAAGCAATGTGCGTATGGAAATATATGAGATATCCAAAAAACTTTAAATACAGTAAAAGAGTACACACTAATAAAACTCATTTAAAGAATCACAGTCGAATTTAAACCAATGGGCTTCTAGTTGGTATATTTGTTGCGACACAAAATACATACATACATACCACTTCAATTTAACCCTCAGGTTATTTGCGGTTACTGCGGTTTAGCTTGTTGTTATTTCCCACTACCTGTACATGGGTATATTCTAACATTTCTAACCCTTGTATAAAGGTTTATTCGCCTCGTATGGTGCCCATGGGATTTGATGGGGAGAACTATGTTACCTGAAAACTGGAATTGCGTGGAAATTTTGTTGTGGGTTTTGTTTGCAATTTAAAGAATCATTCTTTATTTTGCGAGACTGTAACGAATATCTGAAATTCTGCTTTAAAATGGTTGTGCTTATCCTAAATTATTGGCAAGATTTATCTAAAAAAATAAAGTTTCTGAAATGACGACCGTTGTGCTGAAGTAATGAGGCGTCAGGTCTAAAAAGTGTCATATTGCCTACATATCTATACATATAAGGCGCGTGCGCGCATTTGACATAGGCATAATGCAGCGCGCAGTGCAAAAGAAACAAAACATCTTAATTTTCAGTTTTAAACAAAGGTTCGATATCCCTTTGTGGCTTGATCGTACAGTTGATTTTATTTCCAATCATATTACAAGATCCTTCAATTTTACCACCTGAATTTAATTTTGAGCTTTGGTTTTCGATCTCTCTGTCAAACATTGAATGAGAGACTGAGATAGAACTTTTAAAATTAACTGCGGCTCAAGAAGTTTGGTAAAATTGGTGCTTGGTTGTTCCTATTCACAAGCATATAGCAAAATCGTTAGCAGTATCCTTTTGTTCAAAACAATCTCTGGCATTCAATTTAAAGTCGTCGCCATTTGATTTATTGGATAGAAATATACTAGTTGCTAAGCTGTATCAATAACATACTTCCTAGTTCGCTAGATCCGAGTGTTGATGCGACCTATTTATATTATTGCTGAGTTTTATATCTAGTGATGTCATTAAGCACATAATATATAATGGCAAATGGTATGTGACGATATTCAAGGAATGACGTAGCTTGTTCAATAATTCTGATGACTGTAATTATTCATTTAATACCTTTGCCGTCTGATTGTCTGTAAGTTTAATACGAAGTTTATTTTAAAATCGCACACCTAATCCCGTGAACGGGTTTCGAACGTTATGTCAGTGATAGAGCTCTTCTTATATGACACTACACTGCAAGCTCGTTGGAAACAATTTCTGACATTCAATATAATTTTCTGCTATATTTATTTATTGGGTAGTGTAGAAGGCAATGGAAGACTTGGTTGCTAAGCCGTATCGATATCTTGTACTTCCGCCTCCGGTTAGAGCCGAGTGTTGACGCGACCTATTTGTATTATTGCTGAGTTTTGTATGTAGCTTTACATGTTTATTGTGATGTCATCTTGCAAATAGATATCTGAAAATAATGTTCAAAGATATTGGAAATTGAAGCAACGGGTGACAGGCTCATTTTTACCCGACTGCGTCAGAAGGAGGGTTATGTTTTTCGAGCGTATGTATGTATGTATGTATGTATGTATATATGTATGTATGTATGTATGTATGTATGTATGTATGTCTATTTCTTTGGCACGCTCTACAGCCCAAACGGCTAGACGGATTTTGATAAATGAGGTGTCGTTGAATTTGTCGAAACAGTGATAGTGACATAGGCTATATAAATTTTCAAAATGGCGCCGGAAAATGAAAAAAAAAAAGGGGGGCGAGGTATGGATTTTCTTTTCATCATAGTAATATGGGTATCAAATAAAAGGCCATGAAAAGACCATATCAAAAATATATACTTCTTATCACATTTTTTTTTTTTTTTTTTAATATTTTTAAATTTTTAATATTCACTATTACTAGGTTAAATAAGTTTTAATTAATATTTAGGTCAGAAGTCAAATTATAACACACACAAACACACACATACAATCAATAAATTAATTAATAAAATGAAAAAATATTAAAATACATTATGCGTCATAAAATTCCTCCGCATCACTGTCCACAGCGGATACCGTGGCCAGAAGGCTGGCAGCATTGCCACGTTGAATGGCAATGCTTATTCGCTGGGCGAAGTAAAAACCAGCCCTCTGGTCGCGAGAAGCGTCGATTAGGCGCTTTGAAATATCTTTAAATAAAGCCCGAGCACTCGGACCCCACGGTCCTAAAGTTTCAACCCCAAACGGCTCAAATATATAACCACTGACGAGATTATTATACTTGCGCCGTTTGAGGTTTTCGGCGGATGCTGCCGCGGCACCCGCGCAACTTACAGTGCTTGGAAGATGTGATGGCGCAAGGGTATCGACGCAAGTAGCGTCCCATACCAAAGGCCTGCCCATCTTCCATGGCAGTAACGACATACCGTCTGGTCTCTTGCCATCGTCACGCGCCAAGCCATTAGGTTCAAGAACGGCTGGCACGCCGGCGGTGACAAGAGTACGACGTATTATATCGTTAAGATGCGCGTGCCGCGACATGCGGCCTGCGCTTTTGCTGCACGATAGGACATGGTGTCCGAGGCAATCGACGCTCTCACCGCAGTGACAGGGATGCGGAGCGACACTAGGTAGACCCAAACGAAAACAGGTGGCGATGCGGAATGTCTCGTTGTCCAGCATTGTACCTAAGCTAGGCGACGGGAGCGCAAAAAGCCAAAGACCTGACTCCCATTCTCCCACAGCCAACAAGCGAGCGCGCTCGGCCGCATTAGAGGCTGTATTCAAAAGGTTGTTCATCCTTTGATTACAGAGCGGCCCGTCCCATTGTCTCTGGGAGAAAGGGTTAGTCGGTACGGCTGTGCTCGGACAAGCCATCTGCCAGGCGGTCACTGCATCGGACTTGCATAACACTTCAGAATTAACCAGTGTAGGTGCTAAAATTTTCCTGGTTAATCCTTCCGTGCTATGGACCGACGACAGGAAGGCCGGCAAACTAATATCTGAAATTTTGCGAATGCCGAGGCCGCCCAGGCGAACCGGTAAGGACGCCTGTAGCCACGCTCGGTCATTCAAAGTTACATTAAGAATTTTGCTAATTGTGTTTTGGATAATATTGTCCATTTGGCCTAAAAGAGTAACGTTTTTCCAAAAATGAGTGGATCTGAGGGCATGAGTAAATTTAGGGACGAAAAGACAGTATCGAATAATCGTGAAAGCCGAATGCATATTAATTTGGAGAAGGCGATCCGAAATGTCGTTAAAATTTTGTATTTTTTCTGCTATGAAAGCATCATAGGCGTCTTCATGAATTGGAGCTCCTAGGAGGCGTAAGGAATCTTTTTGAACGATTTTAATATTTGGTGCCAGAGATTTAAATTTAGATAAAACCGAAAACTTGTCGACTAATTTGTCACTAAGAAAAATTTCGCACTTATTTGAATTTAGTTCTAAGCCAATGGAATTGAATTTATTTTTTAAAAAAGCCAAATCTTGTAGAACTGTCTGTACGTCGCCTCCTAGGGTTCCATCATCCAAGTACCAAATGTTTAATTTAGAATTTAGCTGTCGAATGATGGGATGTATGGCTAAACTAAAGATGACTGGTCCGAGAGGGTCACCTTGTTGACAACCAACCGCCGATTCCAAAAGATTTTCCTTAAATAATAATTTTGAAGGGTGCCTATAGCTTTGCCAAAGGTATTTATAAATTTTGGGTGTTTTTAATTTAGCTTCTGTCAACAAGGTGTACAACATATCACATTTATATTACTGATTAAACACAATTTACCAATTTATATATCGGCACGCTCGCGCGCCCGAAGTGGGTGGAAGTTAGTTTGTATGTTCGCTCACGCTAATCTTGGAAACTGCCGGTCGAATTAGAATAATTGTTTTTGCATTTGATAGTTTAACTCACGATTAAGGCTCATTGATCTCAAAGAGATTTCATTTCTACAAATTAATAGATATAAAAAAACATGTCGGTTAAAAGAACTAAAAAGAGTGAAATAAAAAATTATTATTAAAAAAACAAAAAACCCAACTGCTTAAAAAAAAGAACTGAAAAGATAAAAACAAGTATAGCATTATCTACATTAAATTCATTAACAACAAATGAAATATGTCAAACTAAATTCTTTATGATGTTGCAGGCGGGGACAAACAATACTTTGTTACTACTATATAACTTCGTTTGTCACCGCCTGCAACATCATAAAGAATTTAGTTTGACATATTTCATTTGTTGTTAATGAATTTAATGTAGATAATGCTATACTTGTTTTTATCTTTTCAGTTCTTTTTTTTAAGCAGTTGGGTTTTTTGTTTTTTTAATAATAATTTTTTTTGGTATCTGATACATCTTAAATACCTGTGTAGATTTTTAGTTTCTGTTCGGTTAAATCTTTGACTGGTATTTATTATAAAAACGCACACTGAGTCCTGAATGCCAGCGACAAAGTTACATAATGTTAAAGGTTCCGAATGCTAAATATAATGTGAATACTAAACCAATGAATCAGTAAACACTGTAAAAATACAAAACGAAATGGGATATAATACAGCTTATTCCCATTCCACACAGTTTTTCTCTTCATATAACTAGCTCTAACATACTCAAAAGAAGCATAAAAGAAAAGTTAAACAACCATTCGCTACACTAAACATTCCCTCGCAGAAAATGCTAAAAATAAAAAAAAATCCTCCGCAAGCCGCCATGTTTCCATAGACTATACCCATAGACAAGTACCCCATTTGTCAAGCGTTTGTTTGCAGTCGCTACGGAAGCTTTGTTTGTACTACGACTCATTTGTTTTGCGAACTGTATATACAGTTTTATGTTGTGGAATATTTGCGTTGCCTCATCAGTTAGGCCACGAACTCTATGAAAAAAATTGATGAAGTATGTTTTGTGATTAAAATGTATATTGTTTTTCGAGAACATCTCATAATTCTTTAAGCGCATTCGCGCGGGAAGGTATTGTGATACATTATACATATAGCTTGTACTCACGTTATGATATAATAGTAACGTATATTTGAACTACCTTACCGTACCTACCTTTTTGATCAGAAATAAAAGCTTTATTTCCAACTAGCTGACCCGGCGAACTTCGTACCGCCTTAGCGTAAATTTGATGCACTACTTTAGTTTGTATAGCTGACCTATCTTATGTATGCGTACCTATTCAATTTGAACTGAAATCTATAATATCCCCCATATAAAAATGATTACTTTTTTTTTTTTTTTAATTTTTTTTTGCCGTAACAGCCTTGTACAGAGTATTAGAAAACTAAGAAAAAAAATATCAGCCGAATCGGTCAAGCAGTTTTCATGCCAAGTCGTGACAACGGAAAACGGGTTTCATTATATGGGAAAATGGAATTGTCGTCTTACTCTATCTTTCTCGCAATTTTTCCTTATTTGCTCACCGTTTAGACCTACCCTGGACTACGACAAACATTTTAAAACCAAAATCAGCTCAATCGGCCCAACCGTTCTCGAGTTTTAATCAGACTAACGAACAACAATTCATTTTTATTTATATAGATTTGTTTGCGGGTAGACTCCCGAGCGCCGTGTTTTTATACTAACGTAATTTGAGCTTAATTTAATATTATTAAGTTTTGATCTTATATTAGTTAGAATAGGCAAATTATATCGTAAACATTAAAATGCATGTTCTTTGGTGGCCATTTTGTAAAAATTGTTTTAATCATTTATGAGTTCCATACAAACTTGAAAATTAAAATAATTATTTTCAACAAATGGGCGCAAATTAACATGCATTTTAGTGTTTTAGATATGATTTGTTAATAAAAATAGATAAAATCTTAAAAATATTACAGATAAAACATATTTTTGTATGGAAAACATCCAGGCAACTGTTCCTCCTTAAGATAAGTACCACAACACATAAATATTTAAATCCCTTTTCGTGTTATGACGTGATTAATATTTATCCTTCTCAGCATTTTAATATATTCAGGATTAACTCTTATTTCATGACTTTTCCCAAAGTTATAAGTTCTGTGATGAATTTTCGGGATTACGAAAAGTTGTGCTACGAATCTGGCTTATTACAATTTCGGTGTGTACACTTTGGAAACTGATCTAAAAGTGATTAAACCCATAGCTGATGAGAAAATTTACGTAAAAATAATAAGGCAAAACAATATAAATATAACATTATTCAAATTATGAAATATGGGTGTTACTCACGTAATGTTGATCTATTTAATCGACCGCGGTTTCACCAATACTTTTAGGCATTTTCAAGAGAGTGCGACATGTCTCGCACCGATATTTCATCATTTGAATAATGTTACAAACTCACGTCAGTTTTAATAAAAATAATATACATATATAACGTTATATATAAGTAACGAGCAAATAAGTCTATGAAAATGTACATAGTACTGAGTCGATAGGTTAACTACAGAAAAGAACTACATTACACCCTGGCCCCAGTGTGCATAAAATAACAACATAATAATATGCAGATCACTTCTTGTCCACTCTTGTCCAACTTAACGAAAACCTTCTTATTTTACGACAAAATTTCTCTCTTTGAAGTTGCCGTACGATGGCACTTATTGTTTACTAGACTCCATTATCAAATGTTACATTTCTACACTTCTACTCTGTTAATTAGCATTTCTTCAATTCAATTTATTTAATTTGTGAAACACAGGTGGATACAGATGTTATTACAAATAAATAGGTACAGTCCATGTTCCGCCCATACAGGCATACAAAGTTTTCCCTCAAGGGTTCTTAAATTATAATAATACATTAATCAAATATAGTAAAATCATGCGCAGTCATAATAATAATATAAATTCAAAAATAATTGTAGATAATAGTAGTAACATGTCAAAAAGTGATTTAAAAAATATCCCAATATAATGTCAATAAATTAGCATGTGAATAAAAATTCTTTCTTAACTTACTGCAGTTCTTGTCATTGAGTTTAATTTTCTTCGCCTCTGCGTTAAACCTAAACTTAGCAAAATATACTTCTTCTCACTATAACATTACTTTAATGGAACTCCCGGAGATTGTAAACAAAAATGCATTAAGAGAGTGCACAAAATGGCGACGTGAAATTTCGGCTAAAGTTCTGAAAAGTGTCTGCAGCAAACTTTCGCTGGCCCGTCATTTGTCTTGCTGTCTGTACCTACTTCTGGTTTCTTACTTTTAAATATTTATTAATTGCTGGGTTCTTTTCTTTTATGACTAATTTATCAAAACCTGTCCGCGATTCGTAGGACTAAAACAGGATCTTTACACTTAATCAAACCTTTAATAATGTTTTCCACAAAAATATAAAATTTTCGCAGATACTGTAAAATTGTCCACAGTAAAAAACCGACTTCAAAAAGTAGGTTAACTAAAAAGCAAAAAATAAATTTACTTCGCACAAAATAATACGTTTTTTCATATAATTAAATAGAAATTATTAAATAATTATTTTATAATTCTGAAGTCGGTGCCAAGTAAAAACAACCTTTCTACAATATCAAATTACAGTTCACACAAAAAGGGAGGCGTAGTTGTTCTAGTGCGCGGTCGCCCAGTATTGGTACTTACCACAGAAATATAACTAATATTCAGTTAGAAAAATGTTGTTAGAACGATTGATATTATCTATACAGAGTTATTAATTGTTTACTTGGCACCGACTTCAGAATTATAAAATAATTATTTAATAATTTCTATTTAATTATATGAAAAAACGTATTATTTTGTGCGAAGTAAATTTATTTTTTGCTTTTTAGTTAAGCTACTTTTTGAAGTCGGTTTTTTTTTTGTTAAAAATTTTTTTTTTTTACGATTTTAAGTGATGGGTACACCGAGCAAGAATGTTTCTCGAATGAGGAGACGATGGTTACTTGAGACGGAAAACTTATTTATAATAAACAAGAATTAAATCCTTTCTCCTGACTATTGAGGGTCACGACCTTCCATCATCAGCTCATTTTACACAATAACTAGCAGCAGGAATATGCGTACAGTAGTGAAAGAATTATCCTTTAACTCCTAACTATTGAGGAGTTGACCTTCCATCATCAGCTCAACCACATAAAATTGTTGCGACCAAGCGTAAATCTTGGCCTCGATTAATAAAATATGAGGGTTGCCCCCGATTTCTCTGGGGTCCCATCATCAGATCATGACATGCTGACAATGGGACCACCTTTGAAATATCTCCGTTCCAACAGCTCACTTGAAATCATAACTAGCAGTCTGAATATGTGTACAGTAGTGAAAGAATTATCCTTTAACTCCTAACCATTGAGGAGTTGACCTTCCATCATCAGCTCATCCACATAAAAATACGTAAATACTAGTGTAGCTTTGAAAAACACACTAAAAACATTACATGTGCCTATAAAATTCGAGGGTTGCCCTCGATTTCTCTGAGATTCCATCATCAGATCACGACATGCTGACTATGGTACCCCTTTGGAATCATCTCCTGTCCAACAAAAAAAGAATCATCAAAATCAGTTCATAAACGACGGAGATATCCGTGAACAAACATAAAAAAAAAAAAAAAAAGTAACATATATACGAATCGAATTGAGAACCTCCTCCTTTTTTAGAAGTCGGTTAAAAATAGGGACGTAAAATTTCTGCTAAAGTTTTGAAAAGTGTCTGCAGCAAACTTTTGCTAGCCTCTCTCATAAATTTGTCTTGCAGTCTGTACCTACTTTTACTACAGTTTTACGTAGGTTTTGAATATGTATGCGGCCGTCTTGAGACTTAAATTATGAGAGACAATGTTTTTTGACTTGACGAACGTCGTGCCTTCTGAATTTTAAACTTTGTTTATTGTATTACAGGTATACATAATTGTTACGTTCTCGCTGCTGTGATGTAGATTAGATTATACTATTTCAAATATAAATAAATAAATATAAATAAATAAATATTTCACAACTCACACACAAAGCCATCTAGTCCCAAACTAAGCAGAGCTTGTACTATGGGTACTGGAATAACTGATATTAATACATATATACTTTTCTTTTGTAAATACATACATATTATACATTGAAACACCCAGACTAAGACAAACCCCCATGTTCATGCACACAAAGATTTGTCTTAAGTGGGAATCGAACCCACGACCTCGGCGTCGCACGCAGGTACACTACTCACTCCGCCATCCGGTCGTCGAATACTCGTAAGACTGTGGATCATGAGGTTTTTAATTTGATCTTTAGTCAAATATAAACATCACATCACGCCTATATTACCCTGAAGGGTGTGGCAGAGGTGCACAATACCCATATTTCACCTGGTTTGTTTACGTGCCATGGGATAGGAAGTGAGCCTTTCGCCATTTATTAGACACAAAAGCATCAAGGAGTTGAAATTGAAGTTAAAAAAAATGTATTTACTGTCAAAATACTTTAAGTTACTTGGCTTTTTGGAAAAAGCATGGGATATAGCAGTGTGCACATAAAACCATTAAGCCTTTACACTCACTTACTGACCGTATTGGATTACTTTTCCATTAGCGGGAGAGGGTAAGGAACCACAGAATGCACCACATGATAGATGGTTGAAACCTCACTAACATGAGATTGATTGTTGTGTCTCAAATTGATCGGAAGGCTGTAATTTTTTATATTTGTGGACAGGCTTTAATTTGGTGCGCATTAATGATACAAAATACAAAATATAATGACCCAATATATCTTTAATTGTAACTATCCCTCCATATTGTCTTTTAATCAATATGAAGAGTAATAAAAAGCAAATATCTATGCTAATAAGACTGCCAAAACTCGCAGGGCAGCAGGGGATGATGTGCAAGAGCGGCGCTCTTCCATATTTGATAGTGCTAGTCCTTTCTGTTTAGTTGTCTAAGGCCATGTAGTAATTTTATTTTACACCTGCTCCGATAGTCTAGTGGTTAGCGTTTTCGCCTCTCACATCGAAGTCTCGGGTTCGATTCCCGGGTGGCCGACCGAAGGTGTTATTTGTAAACTTTCCGTTTTCACAATAGCGCCACGGAATTGGAATTGTGTCCGGTGGATGGCGATAGGCTCACCCACTATCCCATGGGACCTAAACATAACAGGTGAAGTGTGGGTGTTTTACACCTCTGCCACACCCTTCTGAGTAATATATGCGTGATGTTATGTTATGAAAAGTGTTATTTTCACTATTTCGCTTCTCTTATCATTATTTATATTCAATCTTTAAAAAAATATATCAGAAACCTCAATATCATTTTTGAAGACCTATCTATCTATGTATGGGTTTGATGAAAAATATATATAGTTACGGAAAAAAGATGCAATAGCGAACTCCAAAGTAAAAATTCTGTAAAAATATGGCGATCGATGCCAGAAAATCAAATTGTAAGAAAAACTAGTAGTAGGGTGCGAATAGCCGCACGTAAATCGCGAGGGGGATAAGTGAGGACAAGTTTGATCGATTGACTTGACTGAGACTTTTTTGTTTAGTTTTATATCGGATGAAACAAAAACTGTTCACCGTTCTAACTTTTACTTAAGTTATACGAAAGATAAACGCAGGCAAATTTGTTCTTTGCTTTATAAAATATAGCGTAGAAAAAAATCGGCTGCCTTGTGTTATTTTACACAGTGTAAAAATAATGGTGTACAATAGCTTGCCCTAAGAGGTTATGAGTAAATTAAGTATTTTTTTATTTTTTGAGTAAACGCCTTGTAATTTACCCGTAAAGATTACATAGGTAAGTTAATGACGTTGTCTTAATCTTTCAGACAAAAGTTTACGCTAAAAATAAAATATCGTGTTTTTCGAAAAACACAATATACTTTCTAAAGATGATCATAGATACTTATATTCTTCCATCGTTTCCCGTGGGATCTCAGCTTTGTTGAAGATAGTTCTTTTACCTTTTATCTGCTATATGAATCTCATTTTTACCAAACAGACGAACAAACAATTATCACATTTATAACATTAGCAAGAAAGAGAACAAACTTTCCCAATAGTAACAGCTTTCCGGCTCATAAAATACGCAATTTAGTTAATCTAATCAAACTTCTGTATCTAATATAATTTTATTACTTAGCCGAGGACAAGGGACGTGTGGAGAAAGGTCACACTCAGGGTCATTTGTCCTTAAACCTTTTGTGTCACTGAGAGCGAGAAGCGATAAGTCAGAGGAATAAGGTAGCGAGGAATGATATAACAAGTAATAGTAGTCTGTAAATGTTTTAAATTCATGAAAATTATCGTTCTAACAGTGAAGGAAAAGGTTTGGCGGAAAGCTGCATATCTATGAGCGCATACACAATGTGCTCAAAGGTGTGTAAAGTCTACCAACCTGCACGTAGTCAGCGTGGTGGGAAAAGGCAAAGAAGCCCGTGCCCAGCAGTAGGACATGTTTATACATACTGGGTGTTATTACCATACTGGGTGTTATTACCATACTGGGTGTTATTACCTTTACACTCGCTGATAATAAGGCTTTGCTTTACCGTTTACCCTTCGACGCAAAACGGACCGATTTCATTTAGTTTTTGTCAAAAAAGGGTCAACTTTGTTGATGTTTCGGGTTTTCCTAACTCTATATCATGTGATATCATCTATTACACGTTGTTACAAAAAAGGTTGTTTAGTGTATATTTTCATTAAAACTGCTTTTCTTATGTGTGATAACTGATAAATAACAACGGGGATTGCTGCGACACAAAGTTTAAAAATATTGTAAAAATCATTGAATTATGACGGTAATTGCCGGCGTTAAACAAAATACGATGGTTTGATTGGTGAATGTTTCGTAGACTGCTGACGAAAACTTACAAATTGCTGAGACATTTTTAAACTGTTTAAACTTATCATTTTTTATGGAGTTGATATGACTTTGATGGGACTAAGCAAAAGAAAGGAAAGCAGCGATAGCCGAGTGGGAGACCGTAGGACTGTAAAGTCAAGCGGGTCCAAACACACGGCACACACCTCTGCCAATAAATCGTTAAGATTAATCTTTTAGAAGATATGATAAGATTTTCGGTGATGGAAAAATTGTAAGGAAACCTGCATGTCTAAGAGTGCCTAACATGTGCTCTAGAGGGTTAAAAATCTACCAATCCGCACTTAGCCCGCGTGGTGGAATATGGCCAACCCTTCTCATCATGAGAAGAGGCTCGAGCCCAGGACATGTATTAGATACAGGGCTGCTATTATTAAAAGCAAAAGGATTATCACAGAGACAGTTATTTTTACCAAATACCGAGTATTTTAAATTTTCTCTATCTATGTCACACAATATAAGGAGCTTCCTCCACCCTATCATAATAAGGGTGATATCACAGCGATTGCTTATCGTCCGAAGGGTGGCAAAGTGGTAAAGTGGCTACTGCATTCATCGATTTGAATTCGAGCTAGGGCTAATGACTTGCTATTAGTACAGTGTGCACTAGCATTAGATGTTGTAATTGTTATCCTGCCAGTGTGTACAACACCCACATTTCACCTGTTATGTTAATGTCCCATGGAATAGGCGATGAGTAAAAATCTGAAAAAAGTACTAAAGTAAAGTCTGCAATCCTTTATCAAAACAATATAACTAATAGTACAACATTTTTGGCCACAAAACCTTTAAACCAAAATTAGCTTCTAACATTAATATCCAAGTTGTATCATCAATCACTATGACGTCACTGTGACGTAGGCGTCCGAAGTTCACCCCATTGTGTAGTGACATTTACAACGCGGCACCCCTAGCTCATCGATTGCTGTTTGTTCGATGAAATGTATAGCTTTTGTTAAGCCCGAGATGTTCATTGTGTTAGATTAGGGTTGGCAAGGATATCATGATATTTTGTAGGTAGGTACAGATTTAGAACAAAGGACCTTCAGTCTCGATTTGAGTAAGGGTCTATTAATAACATTCTAAAATTGTGAGGAATTGTCTATACCTAGTGGATGCAATGGAAGCCCAGATCGTCGTTACTTTAGCATTCGCTTTTTAACCGGTATTGACGCAAATTAGCTTTCACGCCTATATAATAGTATAAGATCCCTTAAACAACGACCTTCACCGAGATGTTTATTTGATGAAACGTATTTTATATTTAATTTAATATGTCAATAGATATATTGCATATGGGTTGCCTAACAAATTTCAGTCCATAATATGATTAATTAATAATTGAAAAAAATATTTTTTTTAATCATTTCACCGTTTTGATAATTAGACAAATTCTATACCAATCGAAAGTCTGAAGCCTATAGAATATGCAAACGTTGGGTTGCCTATTCTTTTCCGGTCACAACTCCTGGGTAGCCAGGTATAAACAGGTAAATCGATATACCTACCATTTTGCACCGGTCTGATTATTGAATTAAAATTAAATGACAATAAAGATTATTTCATTATGAAAACGATGGTATAGGGTTGCCTGCGAAAAATCAGTCCCGAATGACGGTTGTCGAATTTTGAAAAGTGAAATATTTCTGCGAGTGAATTTATTTTTTTTCATAATGAAATAATCTTAATTGTCAATTAATTTTAATTCAATAATCAGACCGGTGCAAAATGGTATATCGATTTACCTGTTTATACCTGGCTACCCAAGAGTTGTGACCGGAAAAGAATAGGCAACCCAACGTTTGCATATTCTATAGGCTTCAGACTTTCGATTGGTATAGAATTTATCTAATTATCAAACCGGTGAAATGATTAAAAAAAATATTTTTTTCAATTATTAATTAATCATATTATGGACTGAAATTTGTTAGGCAACCCATATGCAATATATCTATTGACATATTAAATTAAATATAAAATACGTTTCATCAAATAAACATCTCGGTGAAGGTCGTTGTTTAAGGGATCTTATACTATAAGAGGCGAGTGGTGCCTAGTTTGAGCAAAGTAAGGTTAAATTATCTTTTATACATACTGTGTATTATATATTATACACAGATATCCATGTTCCTGAAATACTTTAATAAATTGCTATGATTTACAATAATAAAATTAATTGCCGCCTTTCGATCTGGCATTTCATTCCTCAATGGCCGCCAGCTGAGTGTTGCCTTCTATATTGTACAAATCCACCACTTGGTAAATTATTCTTAATCGATAGTATTAATGAGATAATTATAAATTTAGATAGTTCACTTCGTTTGATTCTTTTTAGTTATTGATTAACTGTATGGAACGATAACACTAGGTATTTTCGATATAATAGACTTTGAAAGACGACGCAAGACGTTTTATTTTTTATGGAAATCACCTTTACAAACAAATCGTTTTTTTTTTATTTATTTAAAAAACGACGCCCGCACTAGGAATAACTCCTGTGTCGCGGGGATGTTCACAAAAATACATTTCACATACACAAAGCACCCAGAGTCAGAACAAATCTTTGCGGATCACACAAAGATTTGTCCCGTGTGGGGATCGAACCCACAACATCAGCGTAGTTGAAAGCGGCGAGGCGACCGCTTTAACCACTACACCAACCGTGCACTCAAAAAATTAATTCGATATTTATCGAAATTTAGGAATGCTACTCTTTAATGTCATGCTAAAACATCTTTCATTATCATTAATCACATTTCTACTTCATCTTATTTTAGGATTCCATAGTCACAAAAAGGCGTTTATAGAAATGCAGACTATCTGTCTGTCTGTCCGTTAATCCGTAACTTAGCAACAAAAGCTAGACAAGGAAGTATTTTTTTTTTATTTTCCTTTTCAACAAAAACATAATACTTACCTCAATATTATTTTTTCTCCTCCTCCTATTACTTTCTACGTTTTCCGAACAAAAGAGCACAGCAGTAAGTTTTTACGCAGCCATAAAATAGTACATCTCGCAAAATGATTTAGGTACTAAAATGATTCTCGCCCCAATGGACTTTCCGATGGGATGTGCCAGTTCGAATAGAAGCCATAACGATTTTTATGGGCTGTAAAAACATTACACTGGTGAAGCAGCTTTTTAAGGCTCTATGGTACTGTAGGAAATAGTCGAATAGGTTTTGTAACGGTCCGTCTGCAAGCACAGAAAAATGGTTAAGGGTTGTCTTGAAATTATTCGCTGGTTTGAAAGATACATTCTTAAATAATTTATTTCTAGACTAGTGCTGTGCATTTTTTATATTAATAAAATGTTGTAATAACGGCTCTTTTTAACTTGTTTAATGAAATAATAAATATATTTAAAAGAATCTGCACTGCATTGTAAAACAAGCAGGTCTTAATAGATGCGACTAACTTCCATCTGACTCATTTTTCACTACTCCACAAACCAAAACGGTCGATAGCCCAAACACCCGAAATATCGTCCATTTGATCCTTTGAAAACAGACAGTAATCTGGGCAAACAGTCTATTGATTCACAAATCACCTCTGCACCCCTCCTAAGGGGTGTCGTATCACCCCTTGCACCCACAGGGGTGTGTTATAATTGCTCGCGTGGCTTGCACTGCGTCTCCCTGCTGCAGGGGAAATTTTGTTTTGAATATTTTTTTGATTTTTTGACCAGGAAACGTATTTGGTGAGAGGACAAATTTGTCTTTTTATTAAGTTTCTTTTGTTGAGTTTGCTCATCTGGTTGCAAAATTTTGATAGCTTAGGCAACTATCATGGCGGCGCTATAATGTTGTTTAGATTCCTTATGACTAATGATTATGAAGCCTTTGATAGCAAATCAGAACAATAGAGGCTTCAATATCAGGTCTGATATAAGTGGCTACGTGCGAGAAAAATATATAATTCCATAACCCTATTAAAACAAAAAACAAAATATAATGAATTCCAAATGTTTTCCTGTACAGATACGATGCGCAATAGTCTCCTAACAGCAAGAAGGCCAACACGCTGTTCAAGGGAACAGAGGGAATAACATATTAAAGAATTAGCTTTTGTAAAAACTAAGTTACACTATAATACCTTTGCAGGATCTAGAGAGCCCAAAACGTAAGTATCATGGTGACAATTAAACAGGTCTCAACAAAAAGGTTTCTGTCTTTCTCTACTTAAAATAGAAAATAATTGTCATTGATTTGTTTTTATCCACTCGCACATAAATAAGAGAAAGCTAGATAAATTGTAAATCTCATTTATCTTAATCGTGAAGTGTCTAGCTACATTTGGCTTCAGTTTAATCGAGTGAATTCAACAGAGGTTGATTAACAACTAGTGTTTACATAAAGCGAGAGACCGCAACCCAACTCTACGAGAAATGGTCAGAGCTGACGGTTATATTTACTGTGTATTATGTATTTTTTGTAAGCTGTTTTGATGTAGAAATTATTATATATTATCATTTTAATCGAAATCATCTTAAGGATTTCTTTTACTTAGAACAGACGAAACATCTTAGACTGTTCTTAGTATTAGATTGCTAAGCATGGCAAAATTTTATATAAAATCCAATTTTATAGGGATTTCATTGTCAAATAGGTTTATTAAGCAGTGAAAGCGACCCTTTGAACTTGTTAGATTAGCATTTTTTTTAATTTAAAATAACGACTTTTCAATTTTAAATACACGAAAAACAATATAAAAACCTTTAAAGTAGGAAGGTTGCCCTCGATTGCTCTAGGGTCCCATTACCAGATCGTGACCTGAAAGGACCACAAAAGAAGTATACTTTTTAGACAAAAACATAATTTCTCACTTCGGTTCAGGCGTCATCGAGTAACCGGGGAACAAACATAAAATAACAAGAAAAACAAAACAGAAATACATTCGAATTGAGAACCTCCTCCTTTTTTTTCCAGTCGGTTTGTAAAATGTTTAGGACTTAGGAATCTACTTCAAAAAATTAAAATAATAAAAGCCCTACTCACGTTACAATATATTAACACCTATTTTCCTCTCTACCAACCAAATGAAGTTACAAACATTAATAAATACTTATTATAACTAATACATACAGCATTAATATTAATGAAATTATGGCGTACCCTGTGCGCAATACCACCCTCTGTGTAAGCTAGGGGCTGAAAATGTCGATGACAAATTTTGGATGACGAATTGTTAAAATAAAATGTTATGGGTTTATGGACGTATTTTGAAAAGAAAACTATTAATAACATTTCGTTATGGATTTATTATGAGTTATAGCTTTACGTTATTAAATATTTGCAGAAAATCGTTTGGCAATCGAAGTTAACTTCTATTGGTAGTAAGTAGCTTTGGCTTGACCAGAAATATCCTGACATTTTAATCAAATATTTTGGAAAGGCAATCATAGTTCTGCATTGATTAATTTTGTTCAAAGTTTGGGTATTACCTTTATGCTAAAAGTGCTAGTATTTATAAATCTTTCACAGACATACACAGACATACACTATTTTACAAATATATGAAATAACACCTAAGAATATTATTAATTTGCAAACAAATAATTTTGAATTTAAATTTGAATACACTTATAACTATAAGATATGATTTGTCTATAGTAATAGATAAAAACTTATCTAATAATATTAAAGTTAAACCCTACTTTTGTATGGAAAACAGCAATTAAAAGGCTGACACTAAATCACAGTGGCTACAGTTTTCATTTGTGCCATTAGTGTCAGAAATGAGTAGCATAGAATAAATTGAATCATCTATGTAGCGAAGGATTATCCATCTTCAGAATTTTCATGGTTTATAGTTAATTTTATTTGCATAGCTAATGAACTACCAGTTTTTTTGATCGCATCGCCAAAAATTATTTCTACAAATACTATACATAATACAATAATAATACTTACCTAACTTAAACTAAAATAAAAATTGTGACGATCAAATGGACAATATACGCGCTTCACGGAGACGACGCTTAGCTTCACCAGTCGGCTCGTGACCACGAATGATGCAAGTCATTTTGAAACCTTAAGCATAGGTATTTATTTACCTTTATAATAATTACGTGATTTAAACCCGTTATAGTAAATACTTACCTACGTCACTTACTTAATTATAAAAATCTATTTTCTATCTCGCTACCCTTAGCCATATTTATTTATCATCTGCGCAAGACAATTGGCTGAGCAAATACATTTCACCCCAGTTTTGACGTCATCAGCCTAGGAACTGTTTTATTATGATTATATTATTTCTTTCACCCTCATAGGCTTAATGGCGTTTTTATGGTATCTATTGAGAATATAGCTAAGGCATAGAAAGCAATAAAGGTTATACCGAAATATTTTGCGATACCCATCGGAGCTGCTACTTTGATTGATTTTAATATGATTCGAAACATTTTGATTAAAATTAATCTAAGCCCCGGTTATTCAAACCATTGTAATTAGATTAACTTTTAAACTTACGCGTTGCATGATTAAATAAAATCTAACGGGTATAACGCGATCATGAAATTATTTACCTTTTAGGCTTGACGTTTCGGCTAACAGGTTACACTGGCCATGGTCGCAAGCAAACGGGTTCTAGCAGCTTTATTGTAATTAGTATAATTTAGTTTTACATATATTTTATTTTTATATCTTTGTTTGTAATGTTTTGACGTGTTCAAGCGCCTCCTGGGGCCTATGAAAATAAATGATTTGAATTTGAATTGAAGAACTCACGACGCGCCCGCAGTCTTCGTAGGCCCTCGTAATGCAAATATTAGTGATGATACGGTGTACGATCGCACGATTTTTTAATACATTGCCACTAGTCGATGTATAAAAAACAGTGCGAGTTAAATTTTCGTTTTTGCACTAGCAAAGACGAAAATTTAACTACAATTTTGCATTTTTTTCGATTATTGCATAAATCTACTTTAAATATCATGTTGTATAACATGGCAAAAAACAAAATTACAAAAATATTTTATTATTTTAATACGAAAATTGATACCACTATACTTTTTTCGAAAATCGTACGATGTAAATGCGCGAAAAAACATTGTTATTTTTTTTCATTAAAAACATCAACACGTTCGTATAGCTCTTTAGTAGTTGACTACATGATGTCTAATAATGATGAGATTTTCTGAATATAACCCCAGATGACACATGTCACGGTCTGGCTCACGATAGCTTCGCACCCTTAGGCTCTGTCTCCACGAGCGAGTGAATCGCGGCAATATTATCGTCGTGCCACGTATTTCTATACACTCTCTATGGAGCCATCTCCACACGGCGATATTATCGCCGCGATCCGACGAGTGGCAACGAGCGTGCGAAACGTTATTACATGGTCGCTAGCCCGTCGCGACTCGCAGCGGACTCGCCGCGCTCTCGCGACGAGCGCGCAGCGGGCGCGCTGTCAAACGTAACTGAATTCTTTCTTTTACACCGCGTCGTCAAGGAAACGCGGCGATACCGTTACGAGTCGCCGCGGAAACGCTGCGATTCCGTTACGACTCGCGACGATACGCGGCGGATTTATCGCTCGTTCGTGGAGATTCTCCGACGATATAAGGGCGGACTCGTCGCGATTCTCTCGCTCGTGGAGACAGCGCCTTAGGGTTAACACAATCAATATACCAACTTCAAATACTAGTACTCATTACTTCTGCTCACCCTCCAGTAAGATTTCAAGGGCTCCTTTACATTTTAAGGGTGTAAAGAGACCACCAATTATTTGAGCCTCTTTTAAAGTCAGTGTGGTGTGAACGTTTTAATTACTATGTAAATACTTGAGTACAAAGGTACGCAATGTCAAAGAAAATAAGGGACTGCCTCTTAAGTTCTTTAAAAAAAGACTAAGCACTTGAGGAAGGTTAAAAAGAGCCTATTTTATTTTTGAGCCTTTAAATTCCGTCTGAAATTAAGCAAATTTAAAAAAAAAATCTGAACTAAATGTACAAAAATCGGGCGGTGCAGAAAAAGAAGTAGTAGGTGCATTTAAATGTACACTAATTATTAGAATATGTTAAAAAATATTAAAAGCTATATTTATGAATATATATAAGTCAAAATAATATATCAATAGATAAAAGAAATTAAAAAAAAATACATAAAATACCTACATATCTATATATACCTACAAATATATTAAATATACATATTTATAATAAAATAAAAATAAATATTTAAAACTAGATAAGACTATAAAAGGGATAAGCTGCTAATTCACAATTGTATTATACTAAACATTTGCTTGGTAAGTAAAATTAATTGCCGCAAAAAATAAAAATGTTTTAGTTTTTATTATTTTTATAATATTTATTAATTTATTTTATGATAATGTGTTATTTATATTATTTTTCGTGTACCTCAAATTTTCGACACAAATGTATATTTGTTCTGAAATAAATAAAAAAAAAAAAATTGTGAATACGTTACTGCATTTCGGGACCGCACACCTACACGGTCTACGTATAATAGGCAGTATTTTACACTTTGACTAGATATAGCCAGCTTTAATATTACCAGTGTGCGGTCTCCCATTAGAAAAATATGGTATAGCGCCATTGACTACCGCCAGACAGCCGCCATTTATCAACTGTATGGCATATGTCATTATGTCTCGCCGGCTGCTCAATTTTAACAACAGCATAATTTGACTAGCAATAAGCCATGCAAAGCAAATTATGTTTTTTTTAGACTTTTACCATCATGCTATGTTAGTAGTAACTTATTGTTGGCGGCTTGTTATCATTTTGTTATGACGTTAACTGTTATGATGAAATGTTAATATATTTTTCTTTGTATGACGTCTTGGTCTAAAACTGTAATGTTGTATAAAGAAGAGAAGACGACAACCTTGAAAGACTGTTGGTCACTGGGAAGATCGAAGGTAAGAGACCTAGAGGTCGTAGCCCGATACGCTGGTCTGACCAAGTCCGCACTAACCTAAACACCACGGTCCACACCGCTCTACACACAGCCCAAGACAGGCACAGATGGCGGACCATCACACGAGATATGATGATACAGAAAAGAGGTCACGACCCTTAGGAATGAGGAAATCGAAGCAAGGAGGAGGAATAAAAATACACACACATCACGCCGTCACATCTCCCGGGGACCCAGGATAGGCCTGGTGCGGCGGCAGAATCAGCCGAAAACCTCAAGAGGCGCAAATATAGTCTTCTCGATAGTGGTTATATGTTTGTGCCTTTTGGAGTTGAGACGCTTGGGCCGAGGGGACCAGGGGCCCATTTTTTATTTAAAGAAATATCAAGAAATGTTTTGAATTCGTCGTTTTTATCACAATATATTAGTCAACATTTGGGTCTAATGCACTAATGTTGCAGAAGCCATTAACCATAATGAAGGATTTCCTGGAATTTGTTTCATTCTTGGTATCCGTTAAGTATACAATGTTAATTATAACTTCATATTTCATTGTACTAAACTTGACACAGACCTTTCTAATAAAGATATTTTAAAAAGGAACAGCATAAATACTACATTTCTATAAAAGTACACTTAAATCTTTGTGTTAAATGTTTATTTTAAATATCATGCCCTACCATGTTACTATTAGTCGATTCTTATTAATCGAGTTGGACCAACACTAACAGTACTCCGTAGTCTATGTTTTCTGTTAATATACTTATTCTCTATGATTCCGTGACATGAGTGTTGCATTTATATTTGCTCTGCTGAATATCCTAAATTCATCACTTTGCGTTATATTTAAAAGTTGAACCTTTAGCTTATATTTTTGATAGGTACCATTTCTATGAAACCTTACAAAGACAAATAGTTCAGTGTCAATATTGTACGTCCAATAAACTGTCGGTTCATATTCTCGTTTATATTGAACCTGCCTTTGAGCCTCGATTCCTGGGATACGGATCGATGCAGCGGCCATCCGTTTTAAGCTAGGTTGCCTGCTTTATATCTCTCTCATGCTATTTTCATTTGAATGCTTAACACAGAGCGAGATGGCTATAATATTGATTCGTGTTCGTCACTATCCGTTATGTATGTACCGAATCACGTTTGTGTACTTTGGAGACAACAATTATCGGTTGACAAATGAATAAATTATTGAGAGAGAGAGAGAGAGAATAAATTATTATTGACAATATTACAATTATTGACAAATGAATATATTTTCTTTTTTATAATTTTGCCAATAAAATGTTATGTAAAAGCCCTCTACCTATTTGTCAGTAGTAGTTACTTATTTTTTTTACACAATCCGCACTTGGAATATATCTCTGTGTCGCGGCGGTGTTCACAAACCATACATTCCACAAAAACAAAGCACACTAAGAACAAATCTTTGTGCAATATTTAATTACAGACATAGGTATAGGACATAGTCAGAATGTAATCAAGTGGTTTATTTGATGTTAATCTAGAATTTTGACTTCAAAGTGATTAAGATCAAAGTTCATCAAATCATGCGATTTGCAAAGTGTGAAGTGTGAATAATAGGTTGACATACGGCTACCGATCAACCTATACATTGCCAGTATAAGCTGGTCTCCCATTAAGCGGCAGGTCTATACTACGCGTGACCATCTTATAGGTACTATAAATATATAGGTTGAAGTGTAGCCATCTGTACATAATATGTTGTGACATGATTGAAATTGAATAGGCAAGCAGTAACCAAATTTAAATTTATTAATTACTTTAGCTTTTCAGTCATTTCATTTAGGTTAGTAGAAATTTTGTATTTTATTTTTATTTATGTAATACTTTATACATTACAAAGAAATATACACATAACAGTAATCGTACACAAAAGGCGAGCTTAACTCAGTGCTTGAGTTATCTTCCAGCCAACCTAGAGCAATAGAGGAGACGATGATGCCATAGAGGTCATTATTTTTATTTTAAAACTTTAAATAAATGAAAAATAATTAGTGATTGAAATCAATCATTTATTATTTTTCATTCATTTATAATAATAAGAAAAAAAGATTACCCAACAACACGTCTTGCTATATTGCAAAGTATACGTATAATATATTCCACTAGCGTCTAGACGCCACACTGCAATCTAGGTTTAAATTGGATGAATCTAGCAAGCTTTACCAAGTAGAATCTAAATGGGTATTTGAGGGTTTAAGAGAGAGGGTAAAGACATAGTTTTTAGAAGAATTCGGTTTGTGCAGTTTTAAACAAGTGTCTTTTATTTCATCATATAATTTTACTTTTGGCAACATTTTTGCCTAGCACAAGCCAGTTGTTTTAAAATAATCATAAATTTATTAAAGGGCTAAAATTGATCGGACAACTACTAGAGATTTTCCCGTTAGGAAATCTCTATAGCTGGTTTTTAGAAGAATCCGGTTCCTGTTGTGTGTGTGTCTTTTAGTGTCTTTCATTTTAATCGTATAATTTTACTTCTGGCCACATTATTGTCTACAATTTCTTTATGTCAATATAAATAATGTATAATTCTCCGTGTAGCACAAGCCAGTTGTTTTAAAATAATCATAAATTTATTAGAGGCCTGAAATTGATCTGACAACTATTAGGGATTTTTCCATCAGGAAATAGCAGCATTAAGTTGGAATTGTGTGCGATGGGCTTGCCCCGTATTCCATGGTACCTTAACATAAAGGGTCAAATGAGGGAATTGTACATCTCTGCCACACCCTTATGTGTGATATAGGCGTAATATTATATATATATTTACCTTGAATACATTTTGTTCTAAATTCAGGCTTTACGAGCTTATCTTACCTTAATTTAACCAACTACCGTGCTTAAAACCTGCCGTAAGAAATATCAGCAGTAAGTAACCAGGTCCCTGGAGAGTGCTGGCCTTGCGAGGATTTTTAATCAAGGTCAAGTCTGAAATCTCCACAGCTTTTATGTTAGATTCTTTAGAAATGTCTGAAGGCAAATCTTGAGACTAAAACGAATCTAAGATAAATATATGAACCAAAGTTGTTGATTTCATTTTTCCTGAGGAATGGTATCAGCTGTTAAGTGCTTTAATATACGTAATCAGAAGTCAGCATTTGATTTCTTGGTTATCTATTGGACACTTTAATTACGACGGTTGATTTTGCCGAGATATGATTTGTGTATTTATATATTTCGCTTGCAAAATTAGTGTATTTGTCACATACATACAAAAAAAATCACACCTCTGTCAATAAATCGTTAAGATTCGTCTTTTCGAAGATATGTGTGTATTTATCTTATAAATTATCACTTGCTAGCGGTGAAGGAAAATATCGCGAGAAAACCTGCATGCCTAAGAGTGCCTAAAAAGCTCAAGGATGTGTGAAACCTACCGATTCGCACTCGGCCAGCGTGGTGGACTATGGCCTAATCCTTCTCATCATAAGAAGAGGCCCAAACCCAGCAGTGGGACATGTATTACATACAGGGCTGCTATTATTATACATACAAAAAAACACGGGCAAAGCACAGACGATGGAACACCATATGGTACGCTCCTTACATACTTTCACTTCCTCAACATTTATATATCTCGTCATACATACTCACCGGTTTCGTGTACTACATACTGGTCCTTTCCGAAAGATACCACTTATCTGATCCCTATATGTCTTCCGAGAATGATCTCTTTAAGTACTGTATTTGTTTTACTTTGCAAAACTATCAACCAACAATCGTTTTACCTGACGTATGAAATCGAAAAGTTTCTGTAAATTTCGTTGGTCTTTAGATCTCCTGAAGATGGATCGCACCCTCGTTTGTCACAAAATAGAAGCCTTCCAGCCAGTATAAAGATAAAGAAGATAGTATAAATAAAGTATAATAAAACTAAATAAATCTTTATCTAATACCGAAAGAAAACTAGTTCGAAAGGTGCTATTAGGCGAGGATTTACAAGAAACTTTTTAGGTCTTCAGAAAAAGGTTGTCGTATAAACTTTGGCTAAAAAAGCTTTCGTTGGTAGTTTTGTGAACGGATTGAAATAATGTTTCAAGGCCTCTTTGCAATATAAATGTTGGGATCGAAAATTGTTTTGGTAGTATATTTTTTTTTTATACTACGCCCACAGCGAACGAACGTGTTGTCCACCTGATGGTAAGTGGAGTACAGCCCATGGAAATCAACAATCCACAAAAGCAGATTATAGATGCGTCGCTGCAGCTGAGGACTACGGTGCTATGCCTCATGTGCCAGTAATTTCAGGGCCTGATTTCACTACCAAACCGGAAGTTCAAAAACCACAGTGGTGCTGCCGCCCTCGAGCTCATTCACAAGAGCTCTACCACAAGTAAAATTACTTTAACGTATATACTTTTTACATTACATAACATTACGCCTATATTACCTAGAAGAGTGCAGAGGTGTACAACACCCACTTTTCACCTGTTATGTTTCAAAACCTAACGGAAAGTTCACAAATAACAATTTGCTCTACCCGGGAATCGAACCCTTCTCAAAGAGAGGCGCATACGCTAACCACTAGACTATCGAGGCAGTTCCACTAGACTATCGAGAAACATTTTTACTTATGATAAAAAAGATGTAGGTATTAAAAGCTCAACCCTACCACATAAATCTGACAAAACTTTTGTAATTTTGAAAACTTCGTTACCCTTGGGTATCATTTTACATTGTCTATTTAACAATGTCTATTTTACGATGTCCATTGTATTATTCAAATCTTCAGCAATAAATATTTTTTATCTCCAAGGTCCATTTTCATCAGTTCCTGATAAAGATTCAGATAGTTAAACTGCCAATAAACTTAATACAAATTTGACATTTTATCTGATAGATCACACCAAGTATGGCAATAAAACAAAAACTTAACATTGAATTCCATTTTCTACTTCAAACACCTTAAGGGACTGCTTAACAATCGCCAAGTACTGTTTCTCATAGGATAAATCAATAACACAAACTAATTATATTATAGTGACAGTTATGTTCGATTTGATGTTTGATTTGTGTCACTTTTATATTCGGTCAAGATTTAATTTATTTGACGGTTATCTCATGCTAGACGATTGTGAAACAGACCTAAAGTTTGCGTGTATTATATTTTTATGGGTTATCTCTTTACATCATCATCAATTAGCCTCTCGCAGTCCACTGCTGGACATAGGCCTCTCTTAATGTGCGCCACAACACCCGGTCCTGTGCCTTCCGCATCCAGTCCCCTCCAGCGACCTTCTTCAGGTCGTCAGTCCACCTGGCAGCTTCTCTTTACATAGATCTTTAATATATAGTAAATACATCTTAATAACTTTGCTAATAAGGTTGTTATTCCTCTGTCCAATACTATAACATAATTGAATCTTAATTTGAACTTTATTTTTTGTCACTAAAGTTGTAATTCACTTGTTTCAGGCGGACGCGAGCACCGCATTTCTGCGGGCCGCGCGCGCCGGACAAATCGAGAAGATTATCAGCCTACTGGAGCAAGGCGTTGATATCAACGTTAGCAATGCTGTAAGTATTATCATCTAAATATAAACTACTGACGTACATGTTAAGTTATTTATATAACCTACGAGGTTAGTCTATCAGAGGCGTAGCATAAAACGGAACAACAGAAATGTATACAAGAACCGAATGTAAATAGTTTGGTTTGACATGAAAATCATTTTAAAGGCATTGTTCTAAAATGGCTGGAAGTAATTTACAAATTAAAAGCAGTGCGACTTTCTATGCGTCTTTATCGACAGCGAGCTTATCATCGAACCTCAGAACCAATACTGTGTACCCACAGCAAGATTGACTGGCAATTTCCACACATTAAGAAGTAGATTGCGGAGCTAGGTATTTCCAAAGGCTGTTGTGTTTACAGATTCTTGTTGATTAATTCAGTTTATTATCATCAAACAATCACTACAGAAAATGTTTTCTAACATGAAAAAACTGCAACATAAATAACAGTACTTTAACATACTAAGCATGAATAGGCATGATTGGAAACATCATTAAAAGAATTACTTCGTTAACAAGTAAACTGCCTGAGATAATACAAATTTAAATTCACATTAATAATAGACTAGCCCAAACGCTCCAAACAAATGGCTACACAAGCTTGACGTCACGCTTATATATTTTGTATGTGAAGTTAAGAATTTTGTTTGATAGCTATACGAAATATTGCGAAAACGATTTTATTACGTAAGTTGCTACAAAATGGAGTACTTAGGTAAATTTCGTATTTTAAACATGGACTCGCCCATGAAACTTTGAATAGTCATAAAATGAGTTAGATTAATAGTATGTAACTAAAAATTCTTGCTATGTACTATACATAGCAAGAATTTTTAGTTACATACTACTCAAAGTTTTACCTATATTTTGATAAGGTCGCCTATATTTTACTATCTTTGGATTAGTCACCGTATTATGTGACAAAAACATTGTCAAATCTGCAACGCCACTAATAACCAACAGTAACTTCTCCCAAGAAACATCCCACCTCCAGGAAGCTTCCAAAGGTCATTGACTCTAGCAGTAGTGCGCCCTTTGAACGTGACGTCATTATATGCGCCCCTTGAGACGGACTAGCCGTATTTATAGTGTGGTGTACCTACTAGTGTTTTGAGATAGGCCTATTTTGAAAATTTACTAGTCATAATACAGTTTAAAATTTGGTTTATAAGGAGATATTAGATTTGTTACATTAATGTACTTCAATTGAGTATTAAGATAAAATACAAAGCATAAAGCAATACAATATTAAATAATATTTGTAAAACATTTGCAGCCATGCAATAATACAGTAATGCATACCTACAAAAAAAAAATGAACGAATAAAATTGTCTTTTGTCGTCCAAGAAAACTACCAAAAATACACCAAACGCTAATGCGTTTGGTGTATTTTTGGTAATTTTCTTGTATATTTTACTTGTATTTTTGATAATTCAAAAATACAAGTAAAATAAAAGTAAAATAAAAGTAATACAAACCTAAATTGCGAATATATCCAAAATTTAATGAGCTTGAAATCCACAAAGATAGTCCCGTTTGTTGTTATTTTTCTTACAAGGTTGATACAACTTTTGCTATATATATAAATATATATATAGGAACAAATAGAGTGACGCAGTCTAATAATTTAGCTGACGCTGTTTAAGATACGTCTACCAAATTCTCCTTATAAAATCACTTAGAAACGAAAAGCTCTATGTGAGACGTATCTATTTACATAAATATTTTAACAATAAAACAGCTATCTTTCTTTATCACTAACAGCCAAGCCAATAAGTTTATATAATAATGTATCATATTACATCCTCAGCAAAATATTCTATTTACGCCTCTGACAAAAATGATCGTTTATTTTCTAGTAAACAAGAAATAATAGGATCTCCTCGTGATTCTGAAAACCATAAATAATATGTGGGCGTTACATGAGTTATTAGCTGGTAATAATGAGAGCGGAACGAGATACATATTTCTCGTTCGACTTATTAATTGTTATTGTACTTATGGCCCTTGACGACTGACAAGAAACCTTTGTTGAAGGATGATTTAATGTGTTATTTTATTAGAATAACATGTTTATGAAACATTTTAACATTATATCACCCTTTTTAATACCACCATTAGAATTTGTTGGTCTGGTAGCTAGCAAATGCATGGGTATAAGGTAAATAAGGTAAAGACATGAAGTGATACACTGATTGGACAATAATGCGAGATACTAGTCTATCTACACACTTGATGATTATTATATCTTAGCGAATAATCGCAGGTTTATCGATGTATGTCAAATCGTGTCCGATTGTTATTGTCCGATTGTTATTTGTCATAGGTTCACGCGATCGTAAATTCTGCGTTAATTGATTTACACATATTAATCGTTACCACAAATCGTAACGTGTATTGCGGACATAAGTTTTGTACAATCTCATATTTTTTAATAATAAGGACCCCAGTTAGATTAATTATTAGATCTATATGTCGTTTTTGCGAAGCTCAATTTTCTATAAATCCTTACTAATATTATAAAGGCGAAAGTTTGTATGTATGGATGTATGGATGGATGTTTGTTACTCTTTCACGCCAAAACTACCGGGTCGATTTCGATGAAATTTTGCACACATGTAGCTTATAGTCTGGATTAACATATACTTCTTTTATAGGCTACTTTTATTTGACATACCACGCGGGCGGAGCCGCGGGCGGAAGCTTGTATATTATAATATTACCTATCAAAACAAATAATTAAAATTGGAGTGTCTGTTTTAAATGTCAAAATAAAAATAAAAAAAAACAAAAAAAAACAAAATTGTTTTGCTGATATTTGCCGAAAATACTGTTTTTAAATATTTTGTCTGTCTATCTGTCTGTCTGTCCGTCTGTCTGTATGTATGTCTGTCTATCTATATATCTGTTTGTATCGGCTTATCCTCTAAACAGCTGGACCAATTTTAATAACATTTTAGATGCAGGACTACAAGGCGCGTAACATAGGCTACTTTTTATGACGCCGCATGAGAAACCGCAGGAGGAAGTAAGTTTAATCAGTGATCGAATCTTGATAATTCTTTTTATGTTTGGTAGTCTAACTCTCAATAAAGGTTTTTAGATATTTAACTTTACGCTGAACTCAAAGCGCGGGAGCAGCTACTAGGCAAAAGCTAGTTTGAAATATAGTACGCATTAATCATTACAAATGCTTCTAAAACTTAAGTCTAAATCTAGCATAGTATGTTAACCAAACATTTACTTTTACGACCAAAGATCCATAAAGTCGCAACGTACTATATTAATTTGCGAAAATAATTCTCAAGACAAACTTAAAATGAACTTCATATTATGTACAATAAGGTTGATTGTAGTAAAACAAGTTGTAAGTTAAAGTTATTGCTATTATCTGGCATTTAGGTTAAGCACGCAAGCCCGTCACGAACGCAGTTATCATCATGTAAAGTATAGGCTGAATAAAATGTTTAACTGTGTCAGTTAGGGCGTATGCTTTTATGCTGATAATATACTGGGGCAGAGGTGAGCTATGGTAAACTAAGCGATATTTTTAAATGACTGCAAACTGTATCCTATTGTATCCTACTTAAGATAGGTGCAAAACGTGACGTCACGAAATGAGGTAACATACAGTTGAAAAATTTAGGGTTCTGGCAAGAGGTGACCGTACCTGGTTGGTTACAGTGACTGCCGGTGTGCAGACGGTCGCAGGTTGAAGTCCTGCCGGTCCCATATTTGTTTGCTAAGCATAGCTAAATGCTATAAAAATAATCAATTAGAAGTGCAAATTGGTGAATAAAAGTGGCAATAAATGATGTTAACGATATTTTGATGCGTCGAACGCCATCGCAATGACCTTTTTTTCTATATATTATTATTATTATCTTAAAAGTGCCGCCTAATAGCTTTGGTTGACAAACTCTAGGTGATAATTCTAAACTAAAATGTACTAAAATACATTTTTTTATGACATAAATACAATTTGGGTACCTACTTAATTAATACTTGGCAGAGCAATAAGCAGTGCAATTTTGTTACAAAAACTTTTAGGTAAATATTTTTGCTGAAACTGATATAAAGGTCCTGTATTCCATAGACACACAACTATACATCTAGCTATATTAACCAGTATTAGCTAGTTTCGCTGGAAACCATCTTATACTGGCAATGTATTACTTGATAAGTGTACTTTTCACCTTGCCTAACCACAATTATGATTAAATAACGAACAGATGCTAAGGTTCTACAGAGCGAGCAAAATGTTTACCTATCCTGGTAATGTTGGCATAGAATAATAAATTACAATAACGTAATAATACAATCTTCTGTATAATGCAAAAAAGGTTAAGTATGTTTTATTTTTCACTTGTGAACTTACAATTGGACTACACTATACTCTCTTTTAAAACAAAATAAAAACGGCGCATGCTGCTAGCCCTGCTCTCGTGCACTAGCCAAACCGGTATTAACCGGTTTCGCTCCGTACGTGACAGGGCACTAGTGCACACTCGTACAGACGCGACAAGCTTATAGTGGTACATATCAGAGCGTGGTTGTATTAAGCTTAGCCTCTGTGTACTATCTACTCATGTGCCATCAACTTCGGTTTAATCGTGTAGCTTGATAGCTGTACTCGTTACATAGCTGGTTTTATATTATTTTGTCTAGTGTACAAGACTATGAATACGGGACGAGCCTACAAATTTTATGCCTCTGGGTGTCGTAAAACGATCACGTGGTCGCCAACTTTTGCTACAAATATCACCTTTGAAGAAATGGTTACAAAGGAACTTAGACTTAGAAGGTTTAACTGAGTATATACGAATAGCAAGACTGCTGTATTATATTTTCAAGTGCTACTTTTTATATTCAGTCAGGTTTATTTTAAGTGGTGGATAAAAAAATGTCTGCCAGCTAAAAAAAGCAAGTTAAATAAAAGGTTGTAAAAAGAAAAACTTGGCTAAAATACTTTTTGAACGTAACAAAACTATATTACAGCCGTAGCACATGTAACCGTCTAGTCGAGGTGCTACGAAGTTGACCTTGGCTACGAGCTGCTACGCGTGTGCTACGATCCGAGACGATCGATCGAACCGCTCTATTCCCAAGATGAAAATTAAGTTGTGAATTGTTACCAGCACTTGAATATCCAAAACCTTATTAAGAACTGGTCAAATTGGGCGTACGTCTGCCAGACGAATAAAAGAATTGCTTAACAAACATCACGGCCGAATTTGCAAGATTGATTACGACATAACATAATATAACACACGCCTATATTACCCTGAAGGGTGTGGCAGAGGTGTATAACATCCAAATTTCATCTATTAGGTCCCATGGGATATAGGGTGAGCCTATCGCCATCCACCGGGCACAATACCAGCTCCGTGCTGCTCTTGGGAATTACCTAACGGAAAGTTCACAAATAACCATTAGACCATCGAGCCAGTTAGATTAAAGAAAGAAAGAAAGAAATTCTGAAAAAAACAATAATAAAAAACACAAATAACAAATAAAACAAACTTAACATGAATTTTGTCAGAAAAGGACACCATCTCATTACGAGTGGTGTTTTAAATTATCTATCTATAGCCATCTACAGGACCCAGGTCTAGATACAATGCTACTCCTAAAGCAGATTTCAATATTCGACCAATGTCATCTGTATGAAAATTCATAAATCGTTAATTGCCTGACCGGCCGTACGCACGCGTATTGCCGAATTTTACACAAATGACAACGCAACTGACGTACGCACCGACGATCGGCCGAGCTCTAAAACCAGTCTAACATTAAACAGCTAAAAAACATACTTATATAAAATTTGGTAATACTACCCGTGATTTTACCTCTTGGAAAAATTGTTTTTTTTTTTACGGGATATAAGTAATCCCATTCACAAGCCCACCACTGTGACTACTGTGACGCCAGGATCTACAGCGGTAACCAACTGAAAGGCATCGTGCATGACACACGGGCAATCCCAGGGAAGGTTAATAAAGAGGGATTCTTGTTAAGGACGTCCTAGGCAGCATGGAAGATAGTGCTTTTACCATTGCTTTATATCGTCAAAACATCAAGGACGAATTAAAAATAGGTATTACTTAATTGTTCTTGAGTGGTTTGACTTAGCTGTTCATTTAGCTAACTTTGTAATTATTACTTAACTAAATCCAAGCTATAACTAAAGCAATTAAGTTCTCACATAACAACAGTTCGAATACGTTATTAGTTGAACTTAGCGTGTTAGCATAGCGTGATTTACAGACGTATACATATCAACCTATACATTTCCCAGTATTAGATGATCCCGCGTTGAATAGGCGTCCAGTGCAATACGAGACCAGCTTACACTGGGCTATTGTAGCTTGATATGTACCCGTATATACGATTGCGTGAGGAATAAACGATATAATATTACTATTTTATGATATAATGGCGTTTTTGTCGATGACAAAGTTGCCTAATGATTTTTTTTCGACGACTGTGAGGAGCCAGATTGATCGTTTTATTTCGTTCCAGTTTAGATCTGATACATGTTTGGTTAGGTTTAAAGACATTTTTTCATAAATAAGTCTACAAGTCACATCTATGAGAACACAATTATACTTAAAGTAAAAATATATTTCAAAAAAATCCGTTTTAGCCTTAAAAAATATTGTATTAGCAGAATAACCATTCAACTCCTTTAATATGTTACTTTGCTTATTCAGCTTATTTATCTAAAAGAGAGTTATCAGCCATTAAGTATTCAGCGAGTTAGCATTAGATAGATGTAACCAGACCAAAGTTGAAGTAGATATATCGGCTAAGGTGTCTATTTTATATTCAACGTCAGCGAGTTTCCACCCACACATATTAATTCAAAAAATATATATGCATTTTGACTTTCTTAGGTGCATTTTTGTCATAAATAGGTATATTTTTACAATCATGGGAACTAAAATGTTACTACGCTTTCTTGATATTTATGCCTCTCTAGTTGTAAAAGATATATTTACAACCTCGTTGGATGTAACGAAGGTAAAATATAGCAATTATAAAAACATTTTTAACAATGGTAATTTATTGTTTCTTATTTTTTTTTATTTAACGTCTATTTTGCTTTTTAAACAGTTATCGAATTGTATAATTAAAAACATATTACTGAAATTCGATGTTTAATTAGGACTAATACGAGTTTTTGCGGCATACCCAAATTTATTAATAAAATTTATTAGGCGCACAAAACACATTACAATCATGGTTAAATTAAAAGTAGACAATATACAGTTAATATCTGGATCGTAATATAAATATACAGTTCAAATCTGGATCTGGTCGTATGAGATAATAAAATGGGATGAGGACAGTAAGAAGAATAAGGACTAAAATAAGATTTCAGTTATCTCTCAAGGACACACACATCAATATTAAATTATCGAATACAAATTTTACTCAAGCAATTTGTTGTTTATAAAATGTTTCTTTTCACACTGTGTTTCAAAGAAAACAGCTGTATCTTTAATACCATAATTAAAAACTCCATCTTACTGTTGTGCAAAAAAATGTTATATAAAAAATATAATTTTATTTCTTAGGTACACATATTTTTATTTATTAAGCTTGCTTCAAATTGGATTACATTTTTTTAATAAAATGTACGTTAAATATTAAGTCAGGCAACTTAGAATACATAAACATTTTTTTTGAAATAACATAATTACATTCCTCATATCAAAAACATTCTTCAAAATTCTTCTTCAAATACATTTCATGCGTATTCCACTTTTCACGTGTAGGTCCTGACCTGATTACACATTATATCCTTGACCGACTTTCAGAAATAGAACCTCTTTGTTCTCGAGGCGGAAAATCAAGGATAGGCTTGTTTGGATTACGCGTTTATTATTTTAGTAGTCAAGATTAAATGGCCATGATTGGAGTTAATTAATTTTAGAGACAATTCATAGGGCAAACAGAATTTCTCGCAATATGGTGACGGTTAAAATTACAATACATTTTTTAGACTCTTTTGATCATAATATTTTTAAATGTATTTTGTGCTGTCAAATTGCACTACAGTGCGCTTCACTCACTACTTGTGGCAGATAGGAGACGCTGCCTGTACAATAGGATGAGAAATATTTTATCAATCCCACATCCTATTGGCCATTCGCATTTAGTGCTGTAATCAAAATATTTTTAAATGTGTTTTGCGCTGTCATTTAACATTAGAGTGCCCTTCAGTCACTACTTGTGGCAGATAGACGCTGTCTGTATAATAGGATGAGAAATATTTTATCTATCCCTCATTCTATCGCCAATCACATTTAGTGCTGTAATCATAATATTTTTAAACGTGATTTGCGCTGTCCAATACCATAAGAGTGCCCTTCACTCACTACTTGCGGCAGATAGACGCGGTCTGTACAATAGGATGAGAAATATTTGATCTATCCCACATCCTATTGGCCATTCGCATTTAGTGCTGTAATCATAATATTTTTAAACGTGATTTGCGCTGTCTAATACCATAAGAGTGCCCTTCACTCACTACTTGTGGCAGATAGACGCTGTCTGTCCAATAGAATGAGAAATATTTTATCTGTCCCTCATTCTATCGCCAATCGCATTTAGTGCTGTAATTATATTTTTAAATGTATTTTGCGCTGTTAATTAGCATAAAAGTGCCACTCACTACTTGTGGCAGATAGATGTGGTATGTCCGTCATCGTATTGGTCATTCACATTTAGTGTGCCATGAGTGATTAAAAAGTATTTTGCACCATTAAAACCACAGCTAACTAAGCTTTATTTTCTAAGCTTAGAGATCTGAAGACTTAATAGTCATGAGAGAGATCTATTTAATCTTAATGTACTATTTGAATGGTCCTCATTGAACACTAAACGATTAGACCCTCGAAAATTTAATATAGCGACGCAACAAAAAGAAATTACTAAGAGCAATACTTCCGTTAAGGTGTCCTTCCCATCTCGCCGGCACACTTCTGGCTTCCCCGGCTGCTGCGGACGGCAGTGTCACTGCAAACAACCCCCCGTCGAACTTAAAATCATCACCATCATACTCACAGTAAGGCATTACGACTTATACCACGAGCTTAGCACTTGTCTACTTGGCACTTAAGCCATACGCACAAGAGGCGACTAGAGTTTGATACGTGTATCTTACACGTCGCATGTGAGTCACATATAATTTCACTGGTGGCTACGAGACAGCGATGCGTGTGACGTCAGTCGCATAGATTGCATTGCAGTCGCGCATGCGTATGCAACCCGAGTCACTCACGTGTCCCCAACTGTCATTCGACTTGCAACTAGTCACGTTTTGGTAATACAGCCATGTTTAAAATGGTTGTCACTAAGCACTTCGCATAACTTTTCACTAGACACGGCAAGTGAAGTACCTAGTGGATGCAAAACAGCGTGTTGCTTATTCACATGCACTGGTATTACAATTGCTATGCAATAATAAAGCATGTTGACACGCAAGTTATAAGTGCAAAGTGACGAGTAATAAGCGGGCACTATGTAAGCTCGTGTGAAATTAGGTTTTGATGCCTTTATTACGCGAGCATGTTTTAAGAGAAAAATCGGCTATTTATAAAACAGTGGTAATTGGATTGATCAATATTACTAAGCCCCAATTTCCCAGGTGTAAGATTAGCTATATTGTCGAGACAAGCATATAACACCCATAAATGAAAGTGACAGCTGTGTACTTTTTTCAAATGTAACTTGTGTCACTTTTAAATTTCGGTCCTTTTTTATTTCATGGGGCGGATAAGAACTACCCGGGACTTTTGGTTTATTTAGATCTAGCTAAATCTTAATATTATTAAAGCTACAACATTACAGAAGTACTGGAAATGCGATATTTATTATTTCCTTTTAACGCTCGATATGTTTTAGCACGCGCTCATAAGTGAAGGCATTGAAAAACAGACGTAATCGCACTGAAAATACACAAATTCAATACTAGCATTGACGTATTTTTTAAAGCTATATAATAATAGCAGCTCTGGATCTAATACATGATCCACAGATGGGCTCGGGCCTCTTCTCACGATAAGATGGGTTAGGCCCTAGTCCATCACGCTGACCAAGTGCAAATTGGTAGACTTTACACTCCCACGAACACTTTTTAGGCACTCTCAGGCATACCTGCATGCCTCCCACACGACGTTTTTTTTCTTCACCGTTAGCAAGCAACAATGTATAATTATGATAAATACACACATATCTTTGAAAAGACGAAACTGACGATTTATTTATAAAAGTGTGTGCCGTGAATTCGAACCTTTGACTTCGCAGTCTTACGGTCACCCACTGGGCTATAGCTGCTCTTTACCTATATAAAGGTATCCCCATTTAATTATCATATACATTTTGAATTAATATCTTTAATTGCCTCTCTAGGTAAATGCTGTGAAATTATTATATATTTATTATATATATCTTAGTGTGCAAATATATTACTAAGTATACATTTTAGGCAACTAATACCTGTATATAAGCTACACAATAATAAAGCAACTACCGAAATCCGAAAGTTTGTGAGTGTGGATGTAAGGATGTTTGTTATTCTTTCACATAAAAACTACCGGGTTGATTTTGATGATATTTTGCTCACATATTGCTTATAGCCTGAATTAAGATATAGGCTACTTTTTATTGACATACTACACGGGCAGAGCCGTAGGCGAAGGCTTTTACAGACATTAAATAGGAGTTATAGCCAAAATAATTTTTAACAAAAAAAAAACCGACTTCAAAAAGTAGGTTAACTAAAAAGCAAAAAATAAATTTACTTCGCACAAAATAATACGTTTTTTCATATAATTAAATAGAAATTATTAAATAATTATTTTATAATTCTGAAGTCGGTGCCAAGTAAAAACAACCTTTCTACAATATCAAATTACAGTTCACACAAAAAGGGAGGCGTAGTTGTTCTAGTGCGCGGTCGCCCAGTATTGGTACTTACCACAGAAATATAACTAATATTCAGTTAGAAAAATGTTGTTAGAACGATTGATATTATCTATACAGAGTTATTAATTGTTTACTTGGCACCGACTTCAGAATTATAAAATAATTATTTAATAATTTCTATTTAATTATATGAAAAAACGTATTATTTTGTGCGAAGTAAATTTATTTTTTGCTTTTTAGTTAACCTACTTTTTGAAGTCGGTTTTTTTTTTGTTATAAATTATTTTATTTTACGATTTTAAGTGATGGGTACACCGAGCAAGAATGTTTCTCGAATGAGGAGACGATGGTTACTTGAGACGGAAAACTTATTTATAATAAACAAGAATTAAATCCTTTCTCCTGACTATTGAGGGTCACGACCTTCCATCATCAGCTCATTTTACACAATAACTAGCAGCAGGAATATGCGTACAGTAGTGAAAGAATTATCCTTTAACTCCTAACTATTGAGGAGTTGACCTTCCATCATCAGCTCAACCACATAAAATTGTTGCGACCAAGCGTAAATCTTGGCCTCGATTAATAAAATATGAGGGTTGCCCCCGATTTCTCTGGGGTCCCATCATCAGATCATGACATGCTGACAATAAATAATAATAATAAATAATAATAATAATAAATCATTTATTTCAGGCTGCATAGGCCCATAGATATATACCTTAACCTAAAATACATAATTATAAATTCACTTCCTTTGCACTAAGTTTGTGTGCGTTCCTGGGGTATAGTTCCGCGGAAGCGACGGAAAACAACACCCTGCGGCCAAAAGCTTTCATCAAGCACCTGTTCCAGCATACAGGTCGGCACTCGCACCACGAACGCCTTGAAGTTGACGTTGCGGCGCGACTCCAACAGCTGCACTCTTAGCACATGATTCAGCTTCTGGCTGACATATCTCGCGATATCCTCTGCCTCGGTGGTGTAGTGCAGGCGCGAGATAAACACCGGGGTGTTCGGCGCGGCGGCACGTACCCTATGTTTCGGGTCTACAGGTGCCTTGCCATAGCCGTTCTTCGTGTTTCGTGAACGGCGCTTTCTCCTTTGCACCGTCACAAAACCATCCTCTTCAGCCCGAATCGTTGCCTGTGTAGGCGCATGATTAACCGGGGGAGCAGTAGGAGTGCTCGCAATGACCGGTGAGTCATTCGATTGTGTTGTTCGAGCAGTGGCGCGGGGAAAAGCTGCGGGGGCGGGCGCGGGGTTACTGGGTTAATGGGACCACCTTTGAAATATCTCCGTTCCAACAGCTCACTTGAAATCATAACTAGCAGTCTGAATATGTGTACAGTAGTGAAAGAATTATCCTTTAACTCCTAACCATTGAGGAGTTGACCTTCCATCATCAGCTCATCCACATAAAAATACGTAAATACTAGTGTAGCTTTGAAAAACACACTAAAAACATTACATGTGCCTATAAAATTCGAGGGTTGCCCTCGATTTCTCTGAGATTCCATCATCAGATCACGACATGCTGACTATGGTACCCTTTTGGAATCATCTCCTGTCCAACAAAAAAAGAATCATCAAAATCAGTTCATAAACGACGGAGATATCCGTGAATAAACATAAAAAAAAAAAAAAAAAAAAAGTAACATATATACGAATCGAATTGAGAACCTCCTCCTTTTTTAGAAGTCGGTTAAAAAAGAGCCAAATTTTAGAGGCTTATTGAAACACTTGGCGGATATCCAGTATATGGTAAATATTTTAATGCTACCGACCTTGATCTTTATTTAAAATGAGGTTCTAGATTTGGCAACATTTATATTGTGTATATTTTATAAGTTCAAGTTTAACTTTTCTGTCGTTGAATTATTTTAGCAGTATAATTTTAATACATCACATACACACAGTGCGGGCTTGTTTCGGCATAAAAATTTAAGCACTCGGTTTTGTTACGGTACTGAGCGCCTAAACTTATATGAGATTATTTTACCGAAACATACCCGCACTGCATAATCAGGAAAAGGCTTTACTCTCACATCACAAACCACAATATTTTAAAATGTAAGTTTCTTTTAAACGTAATATAAACTGACCGAATTTAAAAGTTAAACAAGTAACACTTGAAAAAAGAATCAAAATAATATGCTTATTCTGCCGCTCTAGCGCCATTTTTAAAAATGGCGGCACGAACTAGCATTCCAACTTTGAAGTTTAAAAAGACCCATCAATATCTACAAAATCACTCATTTTTCATTTACAAGAATCTTTTCAGGTAAAACTACTAATGATCTAAGTAACCTAATATAAACATAAAATTATCACTATACTTTGTTACGTTTTTAATAATTCCATCCTTCACATCAATCAACTGTGGACAGCCAGTCTGCAATTGATTGATGAGAGCTCTATCTTTAACGATGTCAATCTATATGTTAGATAACGTTCAACAGGATTATTCTCCGTGGGAAGGGTAGCAAAATTGATAATGTATATGAGTTATTTTGCTGCGTATCTTCTTGTAGATGAATCACTAAAGACAATATTTAATTGATTAATTGTTTTAATTTTTACTTCATTATCATCATCATCATTCATAAGTTTTATCCTACTGATGGGTATAGGCCTTTTTCTTACTTTACCAGTTGCGACCTTGAAGACTGTGACTACATTTGGGTGACATGCAAAAAAAGAGGTTTGTTCTTCTCGAAACTTTCAAACATGAAAGTTTCGAGAAGAACAAACCTCTTTTTTTTTTACATTTACATGGTTTTTAAATTATTTTTATTTTAATTTTTAAATTATTATTTTTCTTGGTTTATAAATTTAGCTGTGATAGCGAAACAAACCTTTGAACTCGTAAACATATTTAAAAGCCAAATAGACATAATAAAGTTGACTAGTACAGAATGCCTATGGCATTAAGTCCGCCTATGTGCGATATCATTGCACATGAAGTTTTAAATGTATAAAATAAAGATTATATCACTAATGCAAATGAAGAATGTCACGACGAATAAACATATAATTGAAAATTGACAAATAGAGTGACTATGACTACAAATTTCGTTTAAATACTAATTGAGATTCTGTATTTGTATTTTGATTTGGTTCTATAGTAGGCATTACATAATAATATATACCACTAATAACCATCTATGTTTGTCCCCAGAACGGTCTCAACGCCATCCACCTAGCATCCAAGGATGGCCATGTTGAGGTCGTCCGGGAGCTGCTTCAAAGAGGAGCAGCAATCGATGCTGCTACCAAAAAGGGAAATACTGCACTGCACATCGCATCCTTGGCTGGCCAGGAGGCGGTTGTCAAACTGCTAGTGCAAAATGGAGCTCAGGTACGAATATATATTTTTTTTCTATTGTCACAAGCAAGAAGATTGGAGATGGGTATTTTATATTCCTCTTTTCCCTGGACACGATATGTAAAAATGAACTATGTACGTAACTTTTAAGAACGTTTCAAGGACACTAAACAATTTTCCTTTAGATGCTGCCGCAACACTGTATTCTTTAGGTGTGACAATGTTTCTACAATAATTTAAATAAACGGTGATTGAATTCTATTTTCTGTACTCGAAAACAAAATTTAAAAGGAAGCTGTTCATAAGAGGAGAAGTAATAAGGTTACTGAATTAGGAAAACCAATTTTGAAGATGATTACTACAAAACTAGAAATATCTCTTTGATCTGATTCAGTGGCATTTAAGTTTCAATAAACTTTTGTTAGTAAATATAATCAATCAGTGCAGAATTCTAAAAAAAGAATGATGAAAGAAACTCAAAACAAACAACTTTAAAAGTAATGACCCAATTGCAAAATCCGATTGCTAATATTATCTTGCACTCCTAAGGATGATCAATCGTTTCCATTGAGAATATCATTGAATGATTTGATACAGCAATCAATCAACAGCTTTAATTATTTTCTTTTTTAATTTTCTTTTTATAAAACGACGCCCGCACTAGGAATAACGCCTTTGTTGCGAGGGTATTCACAAACATACATTTTACACACACAAAGCACACTCAGAGTCAGAACATATCTTTGCGGATCCCACAAGTTTTTGTCCCGTGTGGGTATCGAACCCACAACACTAACGCAGTTGAAAGTGGCGAGGCGACCGCTTTAACCACTACGCCAAACTTGCACACTGCAGGGCATTATAGCGAAAATATTTAAGGATCTTTGTTTTTGCTAAAGCAAAATGACTCAGAGACTAGAAATCAATAAAATTTTGCTGATAATAAAGCCAAGAAAATAATGAATGGGTAATGAGTTATGTATATTAGATTTGGGAAGTAATAAACCACATTTAGGGATACTAATTGCCTATTATAGGATGCTGCAAATAAATTGGGGACGCAATTACCGAGATTGATTTAATTTGGGATAATGATAGGACCATATCCTAAATGTGTTTCCATTTTCAATGTTATCAGGTCGATTTGTAAAATAGACAGTTATTTCGAGTATCAAGTTAATTGATCACATAATTATGAATTGATTTTGTAATACTTCGACTATGGCCGAACCTTCTAATCATGCAAAGAGGCCAGCAGTGGGAAATGATGTGTACAAGGTTGCTGTAATTATTGCTGGAATTAGTATTACATATTTTAATAACAAGGCTTCATAGTCTGAAAATATATGAGGTCAAATGACGATAGTTCTTTTGGGACTAGAAGACAGAGTTACAAAAACTACAACAAACCATTTGTTTTAAAAAAATAATGTGGATTATTATTACAACTCATATTTAATCTTTCATAAAAAAATTTCGTCATGAAGTATTTCAAGCAGAATATCACTCGTAACTGTCAGAAAAACATCGTGTTAACAAAATTATAAATACAGCATCTGCCTGTTTATATGAACACCGTAATGGAATCGTCAGCTGTCATAACAAATCATGCCATTACACTTCGATGGAACGAAATCTTACCTAAACATCGTGATTTAATAGCGATGTGTAAAAATCACAACTGTGATATTCAATCGGAAAGCATTGAACATTAAATGTGCGTTGTATGTTTTGATTTTGTGATTGCTTTGATTAATTGTGAATAGAAAAACATCAGAATGATTCAGTTTGTCTTTTATTTTATCGTGTGAGTGGTGGTGTGTCTTTTTTGATCAGCCTATAGTCCACTGTTGGATAAAGGTCTCTTCCAATCTGCACTACAACATCCAAATCTCTGCCTTTCTCTAGCTTCCTTCTGACCTTCTGCAGGTCAGTCCACCTGGTATATTTTAGGTTACCAGATTTACGTGGACCACAACGGATAACTGCATTACACCTGGCATTCTAGGCGTGTGTCGTCAAGCAAATCTCGTTCATTTTTTTTATACTACGCCCACAGCGAACGAACGTGTAGTACACCTGATGGTAAGTGGAGTACATAAACAATCCACAAAAGCAGATTATAGATGCGTCGCTGCAGCTGAGGACAACGATGTTATGCCTCATGTGCCAGTAACTTCAGGGCCTGATCTCATCACCAAACCGGAACACAGTAATGGAAGCACTACTATTTGGCGGCAGGTTAAAGGTGAGACGGTGGTGCTGCCGCCCTCTCATTCACAAGAGCTCTACCACCAGTAAAATCAAATTTCTTTCACACTTTCAAAATAGGCTGACATAAACATAATTGTTTGCCGATATCCTTTTTAAAATAATCAAGCAAATCCATCTTTACATTAATAATAATATTAACAAGTTGTGGAAATAGCATTGAATACATTAAGGCAAGAATTTACAAGTCCTAAAATTTTAACTACTTAAATGTTGCCAAAGATACACGAAAGTTTTGGGTCGCCGGCTGAATCCTGAATATCTTTATGCCCAATTCAAAACTTAATGTCGTCGTAAGTTAGCATAATTGTTTGTTGAGCAAAAGTTAAATTTGTTGAAATTGCCTTCATTTTGTATATTTGTTGGACCGTAAATATTTATGGCTACGACAAATGTATCAAGCCAATAGGAGATAATAATATGCTAGCAGCAATGTAGATACGTAGAAACGGCATTTAAATAAACTTGCACTAGCTAAGGCTCAAGTCTAATAGACATCATCCAAACCGGGTTTGGTAGCAAAGTAATGGATATTTTATTTCTGTTTAACTGATATTTCTGTTTAACTAAAAGTCCTTCTTCATGATGTGTGTCGCCATAGTGATGAATACCTATCATAATGTCTTCTTTCGATCCTTTGCGACCTCAAAACTTTTAACCAGTCGTCAGTCACTTATTTTATGCACTTGCTTCAGGTCAACATCCAATCTCAGAATGGGTTCACCCCACTCTATATGGCTGCTCAGGAGAACCACGATGGCGTGGTCAAATTCCTGCTGGCTAACGGCGCTAACCAGAGCTTAGCTACAGAGGTATGTATGAAAGTTTTCCCCCTTTAAAAAAAACTTCTGATGAGTTAATGATACAATTATGCGTGAATTGATGCCTTATTGATTTTTACAAAGATGTTTAGGAAGTCTTAATTATGCAGAAAGGATTCTGATGATATTTTATTTCAGAATATAACTCTTTCGCTGCGTCTATGTCAGTATTATGTTCTAAAGATAAAGAAATTAGTTGGTACGCAGACGTTTTAGATTTTTTATTCATTAACTTGTGTTTATTTCCAACAGGATGGTTTTACTCCTCTAGCAGTGGCCATGCAGCAAGGTCATGAGAAGGTGGTGGCAGTTCTTCTGGAAGCTGACACCCGTGGCAGGGTCCGCCTGCCTGCGCTTCACATTGCTGCGAAGAAAGATGATGTCAAAGCTGCTAATCTCTTATTAGAGGTATTTAAAGAGCATTTTTGAGGCTTACAAAACTGCTCTCTAGAATGTGGAAGCAAAAATATACACATCATTAAAAATAAAATGTCTAACTACAGCAAGTTTTGGACCCAACCAATGAATCAGAACCTAATAAACTACCTATAAAACAGTTATTGAGCTTGAAGATGAAGACACACCAGTTAAAACAGTTGTGAATTCATTTGTCACGTAACAATATTTATGGTTGGTTTACAGACGGCACAGAATTTCATTCTATCGATGATATGTTTATTTTTTTTAATTCTAGAATGAACACAATCCCGACGTGACTTCAAAGTCGGGTTTCACCCCCCTGCACATCGCAGCACACTACGGCAATGAAGCAGTAGCCAGGTTACTCCTGGCCAAAGGAGCTGATGTCAATTGTGCTGCTAAGCATAATATCTGTCCCTTGCATGTTGCTGCTAAATGGGGTGAGTAGACATACTATTCTTAAAATTTGTTGAGTGTCATCCACAACATATCAAGGTTTTTTAGAAACATGAGTCTTTTGCAGTGATTAACGCTTTTTCTGCGTCATTATCCTTACTAATATTATAAAGGCGAAAGTTTGTAAGTATGGATGTATGGATGGATGTTTGTTACTCTTTCACGCCAAAACTACCGGGTCGATTTCGATGAAATTTTGCACACATGTAGCTTATAGTCTGGATTAACATATAGGCTACTTTTAATTGACATACCACGCGGGCGGAGCCGCGGGCGGAAGCTAGTAATCTTATATGGGGATATCTCACGGACATTTTATGTTTTCTTGTCCCCAGGCAAAGAAAACATGGTATCACTACTATGTGACAATGGAGCTAACGTCGAAGCCCGTACCAGGGATGGCCTTACACCTCTTCATTGTGCGGCCAGATCAGGCCACGAGAGGGTGGTCGAAGCACTGTTAGTTAGAGGAGCACCCATTACCAGTAAGAGTAAGGTAAGTGACCACATACTCCAAGTTTTACCACAATTTCTGAAGATGGTTTTAAATTATGTCAACTCATTTTTGCGAATGCTGACTCCATTGAGCCAAAACCTTGGTATTCTCAAAATGTTAAACCGACCAACGTGTAACCGAAGTTTAACGTTAAACAAACGTTTTCAATATCTCTGTCCTGTTCCAAGATTTTATGAGAGACAGAGATCGAATCCGGATTAAGAAGTTTGGTGATTGTTACTTAGTAAAATTAGTTGACGGTTATATTTTTAGAGTGGCTTAGTTTCGGTTCGAAATACGTAATAAAATAAATACTTATCTTCTGATTCAATTGGATTTGTGTTTGAGACAAGATACCATAGATGCCTATTTTAACCTTGATGTATTGATCTTAGACGTTACACTTATTTAAGTGTCTTGCATAGATTATATAGCTTTTGGTTAACAAGTCTCTTTTCCCCCAGAACGGCCTAGCACCTCTGCACATGGCAGCCCAAGGCGATCATGCAGACGCCGCGCGAGTATTGCTCTCCCGCCGCGCCCCCGTTGATGACGTCACAGTTGACTACCTTACTGCTCTACATGTGGCTGCTCATTGTGGACACGCGAAAGTCGCTAAATTGTTATTGGAGAGGTATGTATAATTATGAACGATTAATTATAAACCATAACGACATTTGATAAGACCCTCCATAAACGAGGTAGTAATAGGTATGTGTTAGGTCGGTTTCAGTGATCGACCGACCGTCAGGGCGTACGTCGTTTGCGCTTGTCAGTTTTAAAAGAATTCAGTACAATTGCGTGCGTACGGTCGGCCAACACGATTAATGAATTGACATACAAATGACCAGCGCGAACAACGTACGCACTGACGATGAATTTGCTAAACAAATTACTAAACTTGGTACCTATTCTACCGTCCTCATATGAGTATAAGCTATCGTACATATCATAAGACCGTCAAGTTCAATGGCAATCTGGGTTAAAATCTCTCTTTAAGCGTTTAAACATGAATTACCTATACTTATACGGTATCTTCACAGGAATGCCGACGCAAACGCTCGGGCACTAAACGGATTTACTCCTCTGCACATTGCTTGTAAGAAGAACAGGATCAAGGTTGTGGAACTGCTACTGAAATATGGAGCAAGTGAGTATTATACTTAAACGACTTACTGCCTTGTATTAATTTCTGTCAGCTTGATAGTTAACTTCTTCTTCTTCTTCTTCTTCTTCTTCTTCGTCGTGTCGATGGCTAATTCAAATTTTATTTGACTTGCCATCGTGGTGAAAGGATTAGCCAATTCGCTTTAGAGAACTCGCGAATTGCCCAGGGTGCGCCGGACGTAGGGAATCGTTGTGTACGTCACTCGGGGAGACTCCTTTTATGCACCCCATATGTCATAGTTAACTACAGCAATTTGATGAACTGCGTGATCTGATTTCTTTATCCACGTTTCATCTTTTTTAACAATTTTACTATTACTAAGACAATAAAAAAAATGTTTAAAAAACTTCCCGACTATGTAAAAGAGAGGAAACAAGATAATATTTTAGATAGAAATTCGAAATTTACTTATTACTTACTAATACTAATTTACTTATTTTCCTTTTTAAACGTATATTATGACTTAAACAGCATACATATATAAATATTTGTAATGTACTCGCCAATACATTTTATTTGATACCAAACACGTTATGATTATCTTAATTTAGTTTTTTTTGATGTTCGAATCTGGCGTTTAAATTGCGTTATAATTATTTTTTATCAAATTTATATAGCCAATGTCACCTAGGCTATCCTTATAAATCTATTAACACCTCATTCATTAAAATCCGTGCAGTAGTTTAGGACCTACGGTGGTACATACAAACGTACAAACATACATAGACTGCCAAAATCATTACCCTTCCTTTTAGCTTTGCCGTAGTCGGGTAAAAACGAAAGGCTTGTTTAATTTTTCTAGGCACCCAAAAACTAAATCACTTTTTCTTTTTTTCTCAGGTATACAAGCAACAACAGAATCAGGACTGACTCCACTTCACGTGGCGGCATTCATGGGCTGCATGAATATCGTCATCTATCTGCTGCAGCATGAGGCCAACCCTGACGTGCCTACCGTCAGGGGTGAGACGCCACTACATCTCGCTGCTAGAGCTAATCAGGTAAGAATTATTCTTTGAATTTGTAAAAGGACTAGCAGACAAAATTGACACTTCATATATTGTTCTTTCAGAGTTATTTTCATTTCTATATATCTGTCTACCATGTAAGGTTTTGTCATGATCAAGTTCATACAGCCTTTAGAATCTAAATACAAAAGAGAAGATACATTTGATATAATATCTTTTTTGTACAACCATTTGTATCATGAGTTTTTGTACTCTCAAAATGGTATGAAATTAAAAAGGTTGCTCCAATGATAAAGAAAAAAGAAGAATCAAAAAATGAAAGAAAGAAAACAAGAAAGATTTATGTATAAAGATTGTTTTTTTTTGTGCAACTTTGGTGATTTACAAATTTACTATGATAATTTTTTTTTTTTTGTTTTTTAAAGTTATTAATTTATTTCATAAATTATAGGAATTTACAGAAAAATAATCTAACAAAAATAAATAATGACTAATAAAATAATAATATGTATTTGATTGTATTATTTATTCACTACTATTTTTTAATTACCGCTTTTCGATTACAGACAGACTTACGCTTTCTCACCCTTAAACAGGCCCAAACCACGTCCATTTTTCTAGGAAGTACAGGCGTGACGTTATTATTTATTTTTCAGACGGACATTATCCGCATACTCCTTCGCAATGGCGCGGCAGTGGAAGCCAAAGCTAGAGAGCGTCAAACACCACTGCACATCGCTTCACGACTCGGTAATGTGGACATCGCAGTTTTGTTGCTGCAACATGGAGCTGACGTCAGAGCGATGACGGCCGATCATTATAACCCACTTCATATTGCTGCTAAACAACACAATCACGATGTACGTATTGCAACACAAAAAAAAAAACAAAATTAATAAAGCGACACTACCAAATATAATGCTATGATAATTGTCTACAGGTTGCAGCAGCACTCATAGAACATAATGCACCATTAACTGCGACAACCAAGAAAGGATTCACTGCTTTGCACCTTGCAGCCAAATATGGAAACCTCAAGGTACTAAAAACATTGAAAAAATTTGTTAAGTAAATAGATAAAAACCGACAGTAGACCAAACATTTCTTTTATGTAGGAACTACAAATACAACTCAGTAACTATCTTATGTTTGAAATTTAGGTGGCAAATCTCCTGCTAGCCCATGGAGCGTCGCCAGACCAGGCTGGCAAGAATGGCATGACTCCACTGCACATTGCTGCGCAGTATGACCAGCAGGCAGTGGCTACCACACTGTTGGAGAAAGGAGCTGATGCTAAGGTAAAATACTCGGATTATTTAATCCACAATATCGCAGAAGGTGACATACTTCATTTACCCAACTAACAATATGATCTCTGATTTCAGGCTGTTGCCAAAAACGGCCACACTCCTCTGCATATAGCAGCTCGCAAGAACCAGATGGAGACAGCAGCAACTCTTCTGGAGTATGGAGCGTTGACCAACGCTGAATCTAAGGCTGGATTTACTCCTCTACATCTGGCTGCTCAGCAGGTAAACAGTCATACGACTTGTTGAAGTGGTATTAAAAATAAGAGAAAAAACTAAAAAACATGAATGAAGAAGATCAAAAGCAATATATTATTACAAGTTAATAAGAACCGTCGGACAAGATAGATAGATAGATAGATAAAAACTTTATTTGTGCATAAGACATAGGAAATACATTTTGTACGAAAGTTTCAATTACAATATATGCACAAAGGGCGGCCTTATCGCTTAACGCGATTTCTTCCAGGCAACCTTTGGATGGACATTAGTGTAAAAGATTTACAGAAGGTAGTTTTAGACAGCAACGAAAAAAGAGGAAAGAAATAATAATAGGTATAATACTAAAATAAGTTAATATGCTATTTTTATTATAATACATATGATATATAACAATATAATATAATAATATATACATATATATATATATATATATACATAAACATATACTAATATAAATCCAATATAATACATACAGTTTCAAGGTGTATTATTTTGATAATGGTCGTAAAGCATTTTCTTGAAACAATACAAACTTTGCGCTTGTCTGATCGCAACAGGCAACGCATTCCACAAGCGAACGGATTCAACTGTGAAAGACTGGTCATAAAAATCTGTGGAATGCGTCGGCATATCCAGTCTTAGGTTTTCGGATGACCTTAGGAACTTTGAATGTGTGTCATGAATGAACTTGAAACGTTCTTTGAGATAAGTAGGGGCCGCGGGATTAAACAAAACGTTATAGAGAAACGTAAGGACATGAGTATTCCGTCGAGCACGAATTGGAAGCCACTTGAGTTTTTTTCGAAATTCAGAAATATGATCATATTTGCGTAAGCCAAATATGAACCTTATACAGAAATTTTGAAGTCGCTCAAGTTTATCAAGTTGGGCTTCAGTGAGATTAAGATAGCTGACATCAGCATAGTCGAGGATTGGTAGAAGGAGAGATTGTGCAAGCGCTGTTTTAGTGGCAGTAGGAAGGAAATTACGTAACCTTCGTAAGGACCCCGCTGAAGCGAAGAGTTTACGACTAACTTCTTGCAATTGAGGACCCCAGGATAATGTTTGATCAATTTGAAGACCGAGATTTTTCACCTTTTTCCTAATTGGCAAAATAGCACCATTAAATTCCACTTGCGATAGTTGGGACCAATTAGTTTTAGAGATCATCCTGGAGCTGCCAACAACAATAACCTGAGTTTTATCGGGATTCACCTTAAGTCCATAATTAGCACTCCATTCAGATATCTTCGAGAAATCCGAGTTGATTACGGAGATAGCTTCCGATAACTTGTCAGAGGGTGCCTGAGTATAAATCTGTAAATCATCTGCATATGACAAGGTGACACCTAAAGCGTCCAAATAAAATACTTATCTTCGAAAGTTTCACTTACTTACTTATCTTGAAGAGGGAATATCTACTAAATCAGAAGAAAGCTATACCAATAAATTATATATCAAATTAATCCATACTGATTTGATGTAAATTTTCAGGGTCACACAGAAATGTGTTCATTACTCCTTGAGCATGCAGCAGAAGTAGACCAGCAGGCTAAGAATGGCCTTGCAGGACTACATTTAGCTGCTCAAGAAGACCGAGTGCCAGTCGCTCAGCTACTGGTGAAAAATAATGCAGAGGTACAGTAAACTTTACTAATGAATCAGTCATCCAGAATTTTGCTCCTGAATTTTTTAAAATTAGCTTTGGAGTTCATAAACGTAATAAGTAAGCTTTATATCGTTTGCCATCGTTATCGTATTAAATAAAGTAAAACTTTATATGTCACTACATAATCTACCTTTATTATAATATCTTTAATTTAAGATATCGTTGATGAGGATCTGTGGAGCGATTCTGTAATGAAACGGTCGATTTCGTAATTTTTGTATATCTTACCCTCATATAAATACGGTCGATAATTATTATCTTTTTTAAAAAAAAAAGGCCGCCCGCACTAGGAATAACTCCTGTGTCGCGGGTATAATAACACAATAACACAAAGCACACCCAGAGTCAGAACAAATCTTTGCGAATCACACAAAGATTTGTCCCATGTGGGGATCGAACCCACAACACCAGCGTAGTTAAAAGCGGCAACCCAATTGTTTGTCTAAATGTGGTAAACTGAACATTTAACAATTTATAATTGTCCTTTTCTAGGTGGACATCTGCACAAAGGGCGGATACACCCCTCTTCATATTGCCAGCCACTATGGACAACATAACATGGTGCGAATCCTGCTGGAGAGCGGTGCTTCGGTTAAAGCACAAACAGCACACGGGTAAGATATTAAAATATTCATTTGACTGACTTCCTCGTAGGTCTGTGCGGCCGTCCGTATGCGGCCTCTCACTGTGAGGTCCCGGGTTTGATAACAGGGTCGAGCAAGTTTTACTTGGGATAAACAAGTTAACATTATACCAGGTGGATAGCCTCACCCTCAATCATATTGGATCTTAACATAACTGATGAAGTGTGGATGTTATGCATCTCTGTCACACCCTTCTGAGTAGTGTTGCCCAGCAAGAGTCTTGCAAGTCTTGCAAGCCACGAACACGAACACACGAACTTCGATTTTCGAATTTCAGAGTACAGGTGTTCCATCCAAAGAATAATGTGAAGTTGTCGTTAGGGAGCGAAAGAAAAGACGTGCATCTCTTACAAAACCCCGTTTATTACTCAGCTTCACATAATAATGTAAATTTACTTATACCTAGAAATTACACAATTATAATGCTTACACATACTTAACTTAGTAGGGCTGTACCATACCATAATAAAATAAGTTTCAGAATGCTTAGAATGGAAACTAATACATTATACTGATTACTTAAATGTTGATTAAGAAACAGTCACTTCCGTGGGAAACGGCATATAGCTTAGTTGATAACCATGTGGCAGTTGGTTTTTCGAATTTCTCATTAAATCTTTAAACATTTATTAATCTAGTTGGTCTTTACTATGGTTATGTTAATTCAAGCTCAAAATGTTCCTATTTTAATACGTTTTTGTAAGATCTAAAGTAAACTTTAATAAATAGCAATAGCCTTATAGGTAATTCATCTTTTCCTGTCCAATCAGTCCTTCTCTGGAATGCACTCCCTCTTGAGATCAGGACGGCTACGAGTCGTTATGCATTCAAAATGAAAGTTCGCCAACTATTCCTTAAGAATATGGCAGAATTGTCACAACAGACTGTGGTATAATTTGTATTTATGTATCGTTTTAAGTATTTATGTATGTTTATGTGTATATTTATCACTTTATATCTATTTATGGTTAGTATTTATATGTTATGTTTCTAATTATAATATTTATTGCTTTACTCTCATTGAACTATCGAGTACTTGACTTCGCCTACTTTGTTATCTCTGCACCACCTGAAGGTAGACTGGTAGAGAATGCCCTAGGCATTAAGTCCGCCTATATACACTGCTGTATATGAAGTTTTATAAATAAATAAATAAATAAATAATTGCAACACTTGCAAGACTCTTGCTGGGCAACACTACTTCTGAGTAATATAGGCGAGATGATATGTTGTGTATTTGTTACAGCTACACTGCACTGCACCACGCGGCGCAGCAGGGTCACATCAACATTGTCAACATACTGCTAGAACATAAGTCTGATGCTAATGCTACTACTACAGTAAGTATACCTATTAATTTTATACCTATCAACTCCTCTTGTAAGGCTTTCCTGTATAATATATGTTATTATTATTTTACTTATAAATGTATGTATTTATTTATGTTATAAATTATTATATTTTTTATTTTCAATATTATTAACCGACTTCTAAAAAAGGAGGAGGTTCTCAATTCGATTCGTATATATGTTACTTTTTTTTTTTTTTTATGTTTGTTCACGGATATCTCCGTCGTTTATGAACTGATTTTGATGATTCTTTTTTTGTTGGACAGGAGATGATTCCAAAGGGGTACCATAGTCAGCATGTCGTGATCTGATGATGGAATCTCAGAGAAATCGAGGGCAACCCTCGAATTTTATAGGCACATGTAATGTTTTTAGTGTGTTTTTCAAAGCTACACTAGTATTTACGTATTTTTATGTGGATGAGCTGATGATGGAAGGTCAACTCCTCAATGGTTAGGAGTTAAAGGATAATTCTTTCACTACTGTACACATATTCAGACTGCTAGTTATGATTTCAAGTGAGCTGTTGGAACGGAGATATTTCAAAGGTGGTCCCATTGTCAGCATGTCATGATCTGATGATGGGACCCCAGAGAAATCGGGGGCAACCCTCATATTTTATTAATCGAGGCCAAGATTTACGCTTGGTCGCAACAATTTTATGTGGTTGAGCTGATGATGGAAGGTCAACTCCTCAATAGTTAGGAGTTAAAGGATAATTCTTTCACTACTGTACGCATATTCCTGCTGCTAGTTATTGTGTAAAATGAGCTGATGATGGAAGGTCGTGACCCTCAATAGTCAGGAGAAAGGATTTAATTCTTGTTTATTATAAATAAGTTTTCCGTCTCAAGTAACCATCGTCTCCTCATTCGAGAAACATTCTTGCTCGGTGTACCCATCACTTAAAATCGTAAAATAAAATAATTTTTAACAAAAAAAAAACCGACTTCAAAAAGTAGGTTAACTAAAAAGCAAAAAATTAAATTTACTTCGCACAAAATAATACGTTTTTTCATATAATTAAATAGAAATTATTAAATAATTATTTTATAATTCTGAAGTCGGTGCCAAGTAAACAATTAATAACTCTGTATAGATAATATCAATCGTTCTAACAACATTTTTCTAACTGAATATTAGTTATATTTCTGTGGTAAGTACCAATACTGGGCGACCGCGCACTAGAACAACTACGCCTCCCTTTTTGTGTGAACTGTAATTTGATATTGTAGAAAGGTTGTTTTTACTTGGCACCGACTTCAGAATTATATTTTATATATTTTCAATATTATGTATTTCTATTGCGTATTTTATATAATATGCATTTCTTCTATCAATCATTATTCTTCTTTCTGAACTGCACCTACCTATTATTCTGCACCACCCTAGGTTGACTGTAAGAGAATGCCATCAGGCATTAAGTCCGCCCTGTACTATTTTTTTGTGCAAAAAGTTAAATAAATAAAATAAATTTTACATTACTAAATTAATTATTAAAGTAAACGAAGCATAGAAGAAGGCAATCTTCATTCTTTGAACCTTTTTCCTATTGCATTGACTCGGTCAGACCTTCACAACAATTGGAGCAAAACTACACTTAAACCCATTCTGATATATATTTTTTTTATTGAATAAATCAAAATATTTTGGTAAGTGTTATGTATCTTCCAATGGCAAGGTACATACAGCTACATGTCAAGCTGTATATTACCAGTACAAGCTGGTCTTCCATTGCAGGGGAAGGATACAATGTGAAACCATCTTATACTGGAAAGGTGTACACCTTAGTGTGTCGAATTTTGATCATAATAAATATTCATTTGGTACTCCATATCCAAAAATTAGCTCCAATGATTCATGGATAGTAATAATATTTATTTTAACAGAATTAACCATCGTTTATGACCTCTATACATTTATTTTTATGACTGGTAGTGTATTATTTGTAAACAATGTTCGAAATATTAATAATTGAATGTTGTGAAACATAAATGTAATTTCAGAAACATTTCTTACTATAGATACAGTATCTTAGTAATCGATTGTCATGTCTTCATGTATTAATATTTTTTTGTTATTTTTATGACCAAAAAGTTTACTCTAGCAGTGCCATGAGCTCTTAAGCCTTTATAAAATTCTCTGAAAAAACCAATTCTTCCCACTCATTATTTTTGCAAAAAAAGTAATCTTCGAAAATTATTTCACGCAGAACGGCCAAACCCCATTAGACATAGCATCCAAGCTGGGCTACGTCACCGTGATGGAAACCCTCAAAGAAGTGTCGGAGCCATCCATAGCTCCAGCATCACAGGAGAAGTACAAGGTGGTCGCTCCTGAGACCATGCTAGAGACGTTCATGTCTGATTCTGAAGAGGAAGGAGGTGAGTCCTAATTTCATCCCGATCGACCTAATATTATGACAAATAATTTGACATTTCACCGAACCCTATAACCCTAAGGCGCCGTCTCCACAAGCGAGTAAATCGCGGCGATATTATCGTCGTGCCACGTATTTCTATACATTCTCTATGGAGCCATCTCCACACGGCGATATTATCGCCGCGATGCGACGAGTGGCAACGAGCGTGCGAAACGTCATTACATCGTCGCTAGCCCGTCGCTACTCGCAGCGGGCTCGCCGCGCTCTCGCGACGAGCGCGCAGCGGGCGCGCTGTCAAACGTAACTGAATTCTTTCTTTTACACCGCGTCGTCAAGGAAACGCGGCGATACCGTCACGAGTCGCCGCGGAAACGCTGCAATTCCGTTACGACTCGCGACGATACGCGGCGGAATTATCGCTCGTTCGTGGAGATTCTCCGACGATATCAGGGCGGACTCGTCGCGATTCTCTCGCTCGTGGAGACAGCGCCTAACCCTAACGTTCACGTCCGAAAGCTATAAAACTCATGGTATGGCCATGGTCTGCTTCATTGAAGAATACTTTTACTAATGTGTTAAATTTCTAAACAATGCATTACTTTCTTTAAAGACTACACTTTTTGTATTTGTTAGGAATTGAGAAGATTCTTTTGTAAAGTAAAATTTTGCGGACTCAAGAAACAATCATATCTATTACTATAAAAAATGTAATTTGGTTAAAATCCATCTCACCTAAGTCTTCACTATTTAAATATGTCTGTAACTTTTTTAGGAGAAGATACAATCCTGAACGATCAACCATACCGCTACTTGACTGCAGATGACATGAAGTCTTTGGGCGACGATTCACTACCAATAGACGTTACTAAAGACGAAAGAACGGAGTCAGCAATGAGCCACAAGAATATCATGGAGCTTTCTCAAGGTAAAGTATGAGTTTAAGGGCCAATAGCCGTTACATCGTTTATCAAAATAATAGTAGCACATCCAAATCAGACAGGGATTTATCAATATGTCCAACTGCTGGGCACCATATCTTTCTTTTTCTTATTGCGTAAAGGGTAATACAATTTCTAGTTCTAGATCTGTTTTTAGTTTTATATTACGTTTCCTTTTATTATTAAAAGAACGAAACTTACTGGTTTTTTGTACCTCCGATATTCGACCAATCTTTATATTACTGCTTATATTAAATTTATTGATAGCTCTAACTTTTTCTTTAGGATCAGTCAACGGCATGCCATACCAGCCGCAGCAGGAGGTGGTAGTGAAGAGCATTAGTCGCTACAGCACTGCGCAGGCACCGGAGGGGTACTGCTACAACGTGGACCCTACACAACCCAAGTCAGTTAAAAACATAATTAACCTTGAAATAACTATAATAACCCCAGCAACGTAAATAACTTTTTGAGTACCATTCTGGTCGTGACATCATTCTTATCATTTGCCGATTCAAATTGGGTTTGGCTTCTGGCCTATCTACTTTAACTAGATATCAATACTTTACTTGCTACCATCAGATCTTCTAGTCTCTGCCTTACGGCTGCCTTAGATCTTCAAATGGCAACTAGAACCGACGGCTTAACGTGCACTCTGAGTTACTCGTTATGATAAAATGATCACCCATCCAAATGCAGACCGCGGCAATTGCTTAATCTGCCGATCGATAGGTCCGCGACCGACTTAGCCAAAAGCTTAATGACTTCACAAAAATAAATTGTTCCACATTTTCATGGTAGACCGGTGTATCGGGTTGTCCGCCATATGGCTGGAGAAATCTTTACGTAGCACTCATAAAAGTCGTAATATAAACAAATATGACTCATGGTGGTAATTAAAAATATTATTTAGGTTTTAAATATCATGTTTGTGCTGAATATTTGTATTGAACTAAACATTTATAACAAAGTTTATTTACTGAGATTACAAATCTTTTTACCTTTGGTTCATATATAATGACATATTCTTCATTCAGTGCTTTCAAAAAAAAAATATCATTTTAAGAAAAGATATACCTTGTAATAGTACATTGTACACCAAGGGATGAAAGTAGTTGATTTCATTGAGGGTGTAGTTTGAGGCCCGAAGCGTAGCTGAGGGCCTTAATACACCCGAAAGAAATCAAACTTTCGCCCGAGTTTTACATAGTGCTTTATACTACACCTACAAGGAAAATAAAAAGATTGTGCATTTTTCTCACTTCTCCATTGCAGAAAATCTGCATACGCTTTATTATATCTGATCCTTGACTTCTTTATTATATCTGGTCCTCAATCACTGCTTGAGCAGTTACTTTCAATTCCTCCGGAGTCAATAAATCGTCAGTATCACTATCACTCGACATATTAAGTTCTTGCAACAAATTGTTTATTCAAAAGTTTTAAAATGATGAGGAATTTGGAGCGAAATGCAAAAATTCTCACAATTTCTTCTTTCATACGCGCATAGAGACACGGGTAACAATCGCATGCAGCTACACTTTAAAAAGTTGATTTGTGATAAAACGTTTGTAATTATTTTGTAACAGGTAATAATAGTGATTTTAGTGGTTTATTTATGGAGTTATTATATAATTAAGTTACATTAATTTATTTATTTTTATAAAAGTAGTTATTTTATTCTTTTAATATTCTTTTTTATTTATGGTTTACCAAAAAGTACAGAAAACAAAATGAAAAAAAAAGAAATTTAAAAAAAAGTTCATTACTCACATTATGGATGTAATGAATTTAGGAGTAATATTTCAGACCTCTAACATATATTACATGTTGCTTTTCAGAACTCGTCTGAAAAGACTAACTTTCTTTGATAGATATTCTCCGTATTAGATACTGCAAAGAGGTACTTTCTACGTAGGTGTAGTATAAAAATAATAATATCTTCAAGATAGTTGTAAATATTTAAAATGTTAGTTTATTATAATGTAATATAATCTTAGTGTTAAAGTCCTTGTAAAATATACCTTCAGTTTATTTATATTGAATGTGTATTTTTCAGAATATGAACATTCATTTATTAATGTTTGTGCTTCATGCTATCTTGGAATGCTGCAGGAAAAAGTTGCAATGGAAGAAGTAAGTATCATAATTTATTTTATCTGAACATTTCGCCAAGCTACAACATTCATTAGCGCTTTCAAAATGCCTCAATCTATATAAATAAAAATGAATTGTTGTTCGTTAGTCTGATTAAAACTCGAGAACGGCTGGGCCGATTGAGCTGATTTTAGTTTTAAAATGTTTGTCGTAGTCCAGGGTAGGTCTAAACGGTGAGCAAATAAGGAAAAATTGCGAGTAAGATAGAGTAAGACGACAATTCCATTTTCCCATATAATGAAATTTCCGTTTACACGACTTGGCATGAAAACGGCTTGACCGATTCGGCTGATATTTTTTTTTGTAGTTTTTTAATACACTGTACAAGGTTGTTACGGCAAAAAAAAAAAAATAATAAAAAAAAAGTATTCATTTTTATACGGGCATATTATAGATTTCAGTTCAAATTGAATAGGTACGCATACATAAGATAGGTCAGCTATACAAAATAAAGTAGTGCATCAAATTTACGCTAAGGCGGTACGAAGTTCGCCGGGTCAGCTAGTATATAATATATATAGCAATCGGCTTCTGAACAAACACGTCTTAAATTGCAAGTAAAAAAGAAGTATACTAAGTTAAACCTACCTGCTACCTCTTAGTTTTAAGATATCCAAATTTTTTCGACCTTCTCTTGTCAGCTCCTTAAATTTCAAAAATGAAACGGTTAGAACAGTCAAAAGAAGTTGATTAGAGATGACGTATGGAGAAGTGGGACGAGAAGACGTAGTGGTTAGTGTAATAACTAGACTGACAAAGAATTTTCAAGACTAGCACATGGATAAATGTTAGAAATAAATTCAATTGGATCTATCAACAACGAATCAGTATGTTTTGGGACTTTTAGCTTGAGAACTGTGACTCATATAAACCGAAAATATCTCAATAATGTATTCATTATCTTCAGTTTCCTGGTATCTTTCCTGGTGGATGCTCGAGGTGGAGCCCTGCGTGGTTGCCGAGGTGGTGGAGTCAGGGTCATCGTACCACCTCTGTCTGCCCAACAGCCTACTAGAATCACTTGCAGGTAAAATAAACAACTGATTTCATGCATGCATAGTTTGAATAACGTAACTTCATGTACTTTTGTCTATTGTCATGTGTTTTTAGGCGTAAAAAGTATCCTAAGACACTTATTCAAGACAGACTTAAATACTGTCATTACTTATGAGTTTCATTTAAAACCTATTGCAGTGAAAAATATGTAATTTCGGTATAATAATATTCTCGTCTTCAAAAATCAAAATACTTTGTAAAGCAAATTCTTGTGAATCCGCTCACGTGTGATATGACCATACCTGATCTAATGACAAAATTTCAACGTTACAGGTACCTGAAACCATCACGGATCAACCACATGCCGCCTCTGATGGAAGGGGAAGCACTGGCTGCCAGAGTCTTAGAAATGGGTCCAGTTTCTGCCAAGTTCTTAGGGTAAGAATTTGTAATCATGAACCTTGGTAGTCTACCAGAATATACCAGCCAGGAACTTGTAAAATGTTTGGCATCCGTCTTAATTGTTAAGAAAAAACCCGGAATTTTTGCCTATTTTATATCGTCATCTATGAAATTGTTCTGCCTTTTAATACAACCTCTTCGACTTCACTAGGTGTTGAATGCTGATGTTGTCTGAAGAAATATGTCTTTAACTTACAATATGTTTTGCCTACACAGCCCAGTGATTCTCGAAGTGCCCCACTACGCTTCCCTACGGGGTAAGGAGCGAGAGATTGTGATCCTCCGGTCAGACAATGGAACAAGCTGGAGGGAACACAACGCTGATGCTACTGACGACGTCGTGCAGGATATCCTGCATGAAACTCTTGAGATCGAAGGTGGGTTTTTCTGGAACATTTTTGAACTTTGTTACTTTGTTAACCCAAATTAAAATGAATGAATAATAAAAAGGATGGGTTCGAGGCGTTTCTAAATGATGATCACATTGTGAATCATGCACTATTCGACTTCATGTTTAGATTTAAATGGTGTAGAACGAAGTCCAAGTAAAGATATATTTGGGACACTTCTATTATTTTATATACAATGAATATTAAGAAGAGTGGATCATACCAGCCTGTAGGTTTGACTATTGAGTTAACTTATTAAGAAAATGCTCATTTTATGAAAGTTGAAATATCCCTTTCTTTCAACAGAGACAAATGACGACGAGAAAGGCTGGGACGCACCTCGTGTGACCCGAATTCTCACTCACGACTTTCCGCAGTACTTCGCTGTTATTTCACGTATACGACAGGAGGTCCATGCTATTGGACCAGAAGGTTAGTAAATTATTAACTTCATATGTTAAAATTCAGGATATCTAGAATATTAGTACCTAAAATCTCCAGAACTTATCTCATTTATAATTTAATTATGTTTGAATAACTATCATGTTAGAATAGATTCATTTTAATAGGAGTAAAGTAATAGTAATAAATTATTTTTCCAACAGGGGGTATGGTCTCCAGCTCAGTAGTGCCACAAGTCCAGGCCGTCTTCCCGCAAGGTGCTCTTACTAAGAAAATCAAAGTCGGCCTTCAGGTAAACCTATTCAAACCAAGAAAAGGTGTGAAGGACATAAATCTCAAAAAGATCACAGTCAATAACGTGTCCAAGAAAAAACGGTTCTCTCTTATCTGGTAGATTTATACTCTAATATTTTCATGTAATCGAAATATTTACTCTTCGAACTGACATAGTCAGTCAATTTATATAATATAAACGAATATTTTAGATACTTCTTCTAGCAACTAAGCCTTATATTATTTTTTTAGGATTTCACTTTTAGATGTAGGCATTGTGTTCATTTATTTATTTCTAAGTAAAAATTGTGTTCTAATTGTAAAATTAGTTTAGAATTAGGTTTGGGCAAAATATTTTCTGAGACGTCGAATTCAAGGTGCCCGTAGCGAAGGGATTTTAATGGTTGTAAACATTTGCTTAGATATTTAATGGCATCTTCACTTATATTGTAAAATATGTGCCTCAACGTACTCTTGTGCTTATGAATTAGGTTTTAATCTAATGTTAGTGTCTGTGTGTAGGCATTATATTGTATTACTAGCACAACATCAAACGCATCTAATCGTTCTTGGTCATCTATTTAAGTAGTGAAATTGATTTAGTTTATTCCGTAGAAAATCGTATTTTCTTCACTTAAATGCTAGTGTTTCAGAACAAAATTTGATTATAAAACAGGGATTTCGTATAGAAAGTAATCATAAGTTAGAAATAGCAATAAATCAGATTATATTTTGCCGAACACGTATTTGCCATATTGTGACAAAAGTACAAAATGAATGCCAAATTTTTTAACGAAGCGTTTTTTATTTATATCCAATTTTGGTGGAATTTGTTTTTAAAGCTATTTTATACGGTGTATCATTACATATCGTAGTCATACATTCAGAATCGTTCAATATTTTAATATTAACGTGTATGTGATTAATACAATAACTTTTTTATTAGTCTTTATCTGTTTCATCAAAGTAATTTCAAATTTTATGAAATACTGAAAAATACTGGTTGTAATCCAGAATTAAATGATAATAAAAACTTACGAGATTTGATGAAGCAGGTATTTTTACCATTACTATTAAGCTACTACGTTACTCCTTTAGGGATAATTTCATACCCAATAAATTTAGAAATTCACTTAAAACATTTACTGTAGATGGGAGTTTCAATAAACCATTGAAAAAAAAAACTTGTTTTCAATTTAAGCAAAATTGAATTCTATGAAATCACAAAAGAGTTTAGAATCGTAGGTTTCTCACACTGCGGTTTTCACATGTTGGATTTTCTCTAGTTGGTCTTTAGGCTACATACAAGCATGACTTAAAATATAATGTCAAGGAATATGTGAATGACTATGTGATATTTTATTATTATTTATTCATAAAAGTGTGTGTATAATATTTTTATTATTATGTATTTAAAATAAAATTGGAGTGACGTAATTAAATTAGATAAGTAGTATTTTAAGGATTGCTAAATTTATTGGGTAATGTCTTATGCTTTTAAAATTGAAATGTTCATTGTTATGCGAATTTGTACTTTATTTCCTAAAGACCAAACGTGAGAGTTGCATGATGTAAATATATTTTATTTTGCTGTATTATTTTGAGCTTGATTGTCTGCAAAGTGTGTTGCATCTTGTTGTTTAAGCGCATGTGTGAGAAATAGATGAAAGACTGAGTTTAAATAAACAATTATGTATAATTTTATTTTGAAATGCTTTTCTTGTGATTTCATAATGTTCATATTTGCTTAGTTTTGCACCGACCGCTCTTTGCCACCTTCCTACCATTTTATTTTTATAAGCAAATAGTACAACTGATGCTACAGTGTAAGCAGAACCTTATTTTCTAAAAGAACTGTCTTCTTAATAATTGCGAGTCTTTACTGCTTTTATTACTCGTGGAGGGGTAAGTACTGGATTTAAAATAATTATCTCACACTGCCTATTTTCACGTCAACACTAGCATGAAGCTTTGACAACGATAACGTTTGGTCTTTAGAAAATCTTGATAGATTTATGAAACAAAAAAATAATTTTCAAATAATTTTACTCGTCTCAAAATCATGATCTGAAGAGCATCTGAAAAATCTTTACAGGCTCAAATTATAGACTCGGAGCTAACGGCTAAATTACTTGGCCGAGGAGTGGCCGTATCACCAGTGGTTACGGTAGAACCGAGGAGAAGAAAGTTCCATAAGGCTATCACTCTGAGTATGCCAGCCCCAAGGCCTCATACCCAGGGTATGACTAACCAGTACAGCACATCGTCTGCGCCCACATTAAGACTACTGTGTTCCATATCAGGTACAATTAAAATAGTTTGCTTGTATTTTAAATGCCAATCTGTTTTATTACTGGAATATTTTATGGACTTCGATGAAGGATATTATCAAGTTCAAGTAGATTTACTACACTGATATTTGTTAATCTAACAACAACCCAAGCATTTGTTATGGGTTCATAATACGTGTACACATACTACGTATTATGAACATAATTGAATAATATTCCAATAATAAAAAGATTAAAGCGATGTGTTGCAATGGAGTATGGCTTATGTTTGCTACATTGACGATATGCTTTGCCAAAGAAAGGTAAGTGTGCCTACAGTTAGGTATACTGCTTACAAACAGTATCAAAGCATGGTTTGGGATTGACAGCGAATACTGATAACGATTTGTAGTTCCAATAAAGTGCTTGATCAAACCCATTTTTTTACACATAATTTTAGTTTTTTAATTGCGTGGGTTTTAATTACCCTTTAAGTATGCCTATTGTATTTAACTGCTCAACATTTAAAATGAGAACCCATTACGAAAATTCAAATTAACACATTATTCACGGTAATGGTTTAATTAAATGTTTTTATTGATTTGAGATGAATGGCTTAATCCCAAAGAAACTACAAATCCGTTTTATTAGTATTGGCTGTAAATAACAATCTATTTATTGATACTGTGTTTTCGCTTTTAAGTTGGCTTATTGAGTACAATAGATATAAAGAACGAATACCAATATTCCATTACAACACATTGGTAACGTAGGATATAGTCAAACAGATATCATTACCAATCGATTTGTAGGTAACAAATTATAGTTCTACATGAGATTAGTATACTATAGATTTTGAATTTTATAAATTTTTACTTAGAGTATTTGATAGTAATCGGAATTTCATAGTTTTATACTAAATCATATTGGTTAGCGTAGTTCAAAGAGTTACGGGTCTAGTCAAACTCCCTATTCAATAGACCACGGGATGAGCATGTTAATGAGAAATAGCGTAGTTTGAACTTCATATCATCTGAAATAAACATACATATCAAGAAAGGGATACATAAAGTTTTAAAACTATACAAAAACAAAGCAAATCGCTTATAGCAAATACACAAGCAGCTGCAGGGGTTGCGTCCTTGTGTGTCCGTTCTGTGCGTGTCTACATTGTCTTTGTTTTCGTGTGTTTGTGTGTGTTGCACGCTCACCGTGTGTGGCGCTATATTATGTGCTGCCTCCTTTCGGCGCGCACCAACAGGGGTATTTCGCAAAAGATCTCTCGAAGGTAAAAACATTAGAAATATTATAAAAAAACAAAATCAAAATGTCGGTTTAAGTTAAATTTTATTTTAATTGTTTTTACTCGTTTATTTGACTGATACTTCTTATTTTATTTACGTTTTTTTATTTTTCATAAATCATTATTTTTTCGATAATTATACTTGACGCAGCATCTGTTGTTTTCGAGTAAAATTATCAAATACATTATACTTTTTTCCCTCTATCACTTTTGAATGCTTTTCCATATCTTGCTTCTCATACATTCTTCCTCTATGCACGGGCTGAAATATTTACGCTTTGTTAAGTCACGTACACTCTGTATCATAACCATTCAATAAAACTTGGGACATCAAGAGTTTGCACAGCAATACATTCACAGAAACATGTCGGTTTAGAACTACATGTACAAACATGACTCTAGTTTTTAACGAACTGCAATTGTATTGGCACATGTATAAGATTGAGACACATACAAAACTTGTTATTGTTTAGTGTAAGCGTAAAAAATAATACAGAATCGGTGCCATGTTCATCTCATGATCATTCGACGTCAATGTTCCCTATTTTTGTTACTTTGCTTGTAATAATCAGAGATTTATTTCCAAAACGGCCTATCAGTTCTGTTTCACATCATCTTCTCTTGTTTTGTCTCGTTCCTTTTCTTGTCATTGTTTCACTGGACACGTTTTTATTTCCATTGTTATAGTTTTGTTCGATTGGAATTTGGATTTATTTCAGTGAATGTCCTTCGAGAGATCTGTTTTCGAAAAACCTGAAAAGCTATTTTGATGATTCGTTTTTGATAAAGTAGATTTCATTTTCATTTTGAGAGACAACGCACTATTTATAAGAAACAGGTGACAGTTCACAGTGTGCCACATTAGTCACTTTTTCATTTTTAAATAAATAAAATGGTACGTTATTTATTATTTATTTGTGTGATGTGTTGTCTTTGCTTGTTGTGTGTTTGCTATAGGCCGTTTTGGAAAACTTTACGTTTAGTTTTTATTAATTTGTTATTGACCTCTATCTTTCTAATTTCCAATCTTTCTTCTACATCGGTTATTTCTAAAACTTTGTTTTATATTTAGGTTTAGGATAACAGCAATGTTTAACTCGAGCTATCTGAAATCTGTATTTATAACTACACTTAAAATCTTTTTAAATAAGTATAATTAGAAATTTTTAGAATATTTAATAGTCTGTATTTGACGAGAGTAAAATATAAATGAGTAGTATAAAAAAAGCCTGCTTTGGCATGCATTATAAGGTAGATCCATCATCATGGCAGTTGGAAAATAGCGTTTTAGCCGCCAAATACTGCCTCATAGCTTCCATTTAATCTGAGAAAGAAAAAGCATTTTAACTGTAGAGGTGTAAAGTATATAATTGCAGAGCATGTGTGTAGTTAGCCTAGAGCTTATGGGTTGTAAAGCGTTGGAATTGTAATGGCAGGTGGAACGAATCGCGCTCACTGGGAAGATGTGACGGACAATACTCCTCTGACGTTTGTGAATGACTGCGTTTCGTTTACAACGACAGTATCTGCCAGGTATTGGCTAATAGACTGTCGTCACGTCGAGGATGCCACAAAAATGGCAACGGAATTATACAGGTAAAGTTTTTAAGACGAAATAAATAAACTATTTCGAAATTTTCTTTATAATTTAGCTGTGATATAAATATATGTGACGGCACCTGATAGCGTATGACATTCACAGCTCTTAAACAAGCACAAAATTTTGCAAAAGTGGGATTACTATAATTATGGCTGCTGCTAAAATGTATGTTACAATTTCTAGGGAAGCAATCCATGTCCCCTTCATGGCTCGCTTCGTAGTCTACGCCAAGCGCACCGATGAGAGCCAAGCACAGCTGAGACTGTTCTGCGTTACTGATGATAAGGAAGACAAGGCTTTAGAGCGCGTTGAGCGATTTATACAAGTCGCTAAGAGCAAGGATGTGGAGGTGAGAAATTACATTATTTGTTGAGTTTTTTTTATTGAGATTTATACCTGTCAAACGGTGTTGAAATTGAAATAAAGTATCTTTGTTCCAGCTCAGAGCATAAACGTTTTTGAAATTCCCGAATAACATATTAACTTAATAATATTCACGTACAGATTTTGTACACATTTATTAGCTGATCAAAATGCAAATTTTATTTGCTATTGATTTCTATCTTAATTGGTTGATAAATGAATACGATAAAATATAAGGTATTGCTTATTCTGAATGAACGCCTATGCTACTTGCTGTTTGTCAGGCTACGTTATAAATTAAATTTGCAGGTTCACGAAGGTAAACCAGTATACTTAGAGTTCGGCGGCAACTTAGTACCGATTGCGAAATCCGGGGAACAGTTGTCGATACCGTTCCGTGCGTTCCGGGAGAACCGGATGGCGTTCCCTGTAATGATCAAGACGCAAGACCTGGAGCCGATCTGCAGGTGCCAGTTCATGAGGGACCCGAAGGTGCCGAAGGGAGAACCGTCACCGGCACCGGTGAGTAATTCAGATAATTTTAAATTATTTGTTACTTACGGGTTCGATGCCGCTCATGACAAGTCTTTGTGTGCATGAACATGTAGGTTATCTCTTGGTCTGGGTGTTTCTATAATAATAAGTATTTATTTACAAAAGAAATCTTGCTTAGTTTGGGACTAGATGCCGTTGTGTGTATGTTGTGTGATATTTACAGATTTTTCGCATTTCATTAGCACTTATTTAAGTGGTGAGTATAATCAACCATTCAAGTAACATTTCAAGAAGTATAGCCGTGGGCTAAGGGCCCTCGCCCACCACAACTTTTTGTAGCGTTAGACGTTTTGTAGACGATAAACCTTACTATCAGCCTGTATATGGAATTCGTTGCTTTGTGTTCCTAACGATCTTCAGTAACATACTTAAGATCAAAGAGATAAAGTTGATTTTGACACTTCGATTTTTAGATTGCGGTCCTCAACATCATGGTTCCTGATGAACCAATGGAGAGGATCTCTCCGATTCCAACTGATACTGTTCCACTACGCACAGAGGAACAAGAGCTGATATGGAGACAGAGACTCAGTGACCCAAGGTTGGTATTGCATAATTTTATTATAGCATCTTGACTCTTCTAAAGAAGGATAGAATCTGTACATTATATATTATAATACTCTTATTTTCTTCTTTCTTCGTCTTAATATCCTGATGTATGATATAAAGCTGCTCTTTTAACAATTAAGGACTTGCTTACAAAAACTAGAAAACTAGATGCTTCCTCTCCGAATGACTATTGTGATCAAATAAGCTCTACTACCCAGAAGTCTGACCAAAAAAGTCTATATTATATATTTTTTCAGGTTGGAGGACATCTGCAACCTTCTTGGCAAAGACTGGGTAGCGTTGGCGTACGAGCTCGGAGTCAGCGTTGCAACAGTCAATCAAATACAGGCAAAGAGAATAACTGCTGCTGAACAAGCGCAGCTTATGCTTAAGCTATGGAAAACACAATCGGGCACTAAAGCTCAAGGTAATCTTAACTTGTCAAATATTTTTTTATTTTTTTTCAACATTTTCCCGATAAGAAGTACCTTTTCTTTTGCGACATAATTCAACAATCTATAATTACAGACAACTCGTTGGAGCTTGCTCTATGTCGTATTGGCAGAGACGATATAATCGCTCCACAGTCAGAGTTGGCTAATGAGCGAAGAATCCAGAGGAATATTTACCAAGAAAGGCAAGCTTCTGAAGAAATTGAAGCTTACAAAGGTGAATTCAGAAATATTACTTAAATAATTTCGATCTTTAGGACCTTAAGTTCTAATAACACATTTTATGGGTAACTAACTTGCTTCTTAAAACTTAGTACATAATTGACTTTTATATATTCACCGTATTGACGCCTACCAGAAAATTAATTCAATTTTGAGTTAAAAGGTTTTTGCTGCATAATTTTTCTCCTACAAAAATATCTAATCGATGAAATAATGTTTGTTCTTTTTTAGCTGAAGAAGACAATAAACTAAAAGATCGTATATACGACGAGGACCAAATAGCTGAACATAGAGAACTGGAGCACGATCAGGATGAAGCGAAGTATTCACCTGAAGAAAAATCGATTGTGGAAAAGAGCGAGAGTGCGGTGGAAAGGACTCCTACGCCGAGTGACGATAGTGAAGAAGATGAAGGTATTTTTCTCATATTTAATAGCTTATCTTTGGTTTTGTTTAAAATATTGACAAGTAGTAAACTCTAATCAAACAATAAAATAACATGTAAAGAGGGCTATGACGACTGCAAGTGATGCTTATAATATAATTGTTTCAGATGTTAAACGAAGTGTAGCTGAGAGGAAGGAACAAATAACTAGAAAACTTAGCCAAAGTAAAATACCTGCTTCAAAACAAAAGAAAGAAATTCGAGAAGAAATCTTTGAAATTAAAACTCAAATCAAACCTGACATCAAAAAATTTCAGGACATTGAACAACAAGTAAGCAATAATAGGATGAAAACTAACCTTAAAATTGTTTTTTTTTTAACATAGTTAAAATTAATCAAAATTGTCATACTAACTTTATAGGTACAGACAGAACCAAAACTAGCCAGGACCCGATCAAAAACTTCTCCGGAATCGGTGGAAGAAGAGAAAGAGATCGAGGTTCAAAGAGAGGAAGTAATTATTGAAACTAAGAAGGAAGAACCAAAACCTGTAGAGCGACCTGTTGAACAATTTAGAAAATTTGATCCGTCGTCTCCAGCGAAACCTACTCCTAAACATTTACAGAGGCACATGAGAAATGAATCGATGAGATTCCCATCAGGAGATTTCTCTAACGTTACTATTACTCCAAAAAAATCCGTAACAGCTGAAACTTCAGAAATAAAAGTAACAGAAACTAAGGACTCGTTTACCAAAGAAGCTATTTCTCAGAAAGAAATTGTTACGTCACGAGTCGAGGAGAAATTAGATGGTGGAGACAAGTCACCTGATTTAGTTACGGAGGAAGAAATAGATATTGCGGAAGCACCGCTAAAAACTAAAATTAGTTCATTTGAATCAAAGATGTCTAAAGAATCATCAATAGAATTACCAAAAACTACTGTTAAATTGACCAAAGAAGCTTTAAAGAAACATACTCTTGAGCAAGATCAAGGAATTGAATACACCCAAGAATTCGTGCGGGAACAATCAAAGCAAATATCAAGTATGGAAACACATTTAACAAAAGTATCAGTAGAAACTGAGAAACATGTTGAAACTATAAAATCCGTAAAAGAAACCATACAGCAGTTTGATGCAAAAATAAAACAAGATGAGAAAATGAAACCTTTCCACAAAACAATTAGAACTGATTCTACACTGGTCCAAGTATCTTCCGAAGAAGATAGTGAGTTCTTGAAAAAATCAACGGATTCAGAAACTGAAACTGAATCACAAACGACTGTAAAAGTAGATAAACTGGTACAAAAGTCGAAAGCAAAAATTGACAGAGATGTGTTTGAACATAAACCAGTATTTCCTAAATGTTCTAAGGAACCAAAAGACGACAAAAAGTCAGATGATGATGACAAGAAGGATGATCAAGGTGTTTGTATAGCAGAGGTAAAGCTAGAAAAACAATTAACTCAAGAACTGCGTTCTAAAGTAAGTGAAGAAGAAATCATGGAAGCTTTAGAAGAGAAAGATGTTTCTCTTAGTGATAAATTAATTAAAGAAAATGTAAGTACTACTAACTACCGTGCGTAAATGTTATATTTTCTATATCTCTATTCTCAAAGCAAGTTAGTTAGTAAGTTTAGTTTCTTTAAATCCATGTGAAGAACATGTTTGTTTTATAAATTTTGTTTTAATCTAACAGGTGGAAACGCAAATCTCTAATACAAGTACAAAATCTGACTTGAGCAAACATACAAAGACTGATTCAATGGGATCTGATGTACAAGATCTTATGGCTAAGAAAATATCCCAAGAGTCACCAGTACCATCGGTTATTGATAAAGCTGACTCCTTAGCTGATCTTCAGCAAAGTACAGAAAAAGACTTCAGTTTTGTATCGCAGACTGAATCTAAGGTAAATACATTTTTAATAGCGTAATGAATTGCATTAAAAAATAACAGGTATTTATACTTTGCCTGGTACTTTTTACTAATTAATAGTAATAAAGTTTCGGTTTAGACCATTTTTCTGCATAGGCGTGACCATAGAACAAAAGGCGCGCGGCGTCTATCTTACGCGCGCGCAGCTAGAATAATAGCGCGTAGTCGAACATCTTGCAGTAGGCGGGGCCTACCGCGCTACCCTTACACGCGCCAAAATCATACGATATGACTCAAAAGGTGGCGCGATTCTAAGGAGCGTTTGAACGGACTGGCTTACTCGCTACACTATACATAATTGTTTGCCGTAATATTGCTAGCATAATTAATTAATTAATTAATTATTGTACCAACTTAATCCTTTGATTATTTTTATAGCATTTAGCTATGCTTAGCAAATTATACTAAGAAACAGTTGAAAAAGATATGGGATCGGCAGGATTTGAACCTGCGACCTTACTGCACACCGGGCAGTCGCTCTTAGCCATCCAGCTACGGTCGCCTCTTACCGGCACCCTAAATTTCTCAACTGTATGATACGTCATTTCGTGACGTCACGTTCATCCATTTGTTCCTATCTTAGGTAGGATACAAACCACACAGTTGAGAAATTTAGGGTGCCGGTAAGAGGCGACCGTAGCTGGATGGCTAAGAGCGACTGCCCGGTGTGCAGTAAGGTCGCAGGTTCAAATCCTGCCGGTCCCATATCTTTTTCAACTGTTTCTTAGTACAACTTAATCCTATAAGAAACTGTGAATATCTATACATTTATATCTATACATCCATCTATCTATACATCTTTACATATAATTTATAAGCGGAATTGAAGAATATTGAAAAAATCTATACTTTGGTATAGATTTTTTCCGGTAACGAAAACATATCGCCATCTAACTTGCTCGTAATGCCATCTAACTTGACCCTAACGCCATCTATCGAGCAAAGAAAAAGCAATAAACATACGAAAAATATTAGTATTTTTAAATAATCTTTTCATACAATACAATGTTAACAATGTAATGTATGTAAATGTTTTAGCCCTTCTGGGATACTAAATTATATAATGATATAATGTATATTTGTGTGCGCGTGTGTTTTTTCAAATTTGGTTTTCTCTTTTAAGTTTCCACTACAACATATCCAAAAATCAGCTTTCTACGTTCATCTCCATTTATGCCAGGTAATTTACGCATATTTATGTTGCACTTATATAGAAAATGATGTTTTGGCAGGTGTATTCCCGCGACTCAAAACATCGCAGTGACTCATTAGACGAGGCCTCTCAATTCTCTGATCTCGACGATCAAGTCGGTACTAGCCCTGCGCATCGGCCACATGTCGAAAAGGATTCAGATCAAATATTGGCTAAAATTCCAGAAGTTCAAACGATCCCTGCAGTTTCAGATAGAAAAGAAACAAAAGATCAGACATTAGAGTTCCTGAAATTTGAGAGTGAACATAGTTCGCAAGTATTTGGTGCTATTCTTGGACAAAAAGAAGCAGAAAAGGTATATTATAATTTCAATTTATTAGTTTATTGTATTTTTGAAGAAACAAATAAAATACGGTTGTGCACCAATTTATTTTCTAAAGTTTATGAGTTTATTATTTTTCACAGATATCACCAAAAGAATCACCCGTAATAAGTGCCAAGGCACGTCAATTTATTGAAACAGTCCCTGAAGATGATTCTGTGCAAGAATGTTTCTTCTCGAAACGCATTTACTCAGATTCGTTAGAAGACTCTGAACACACAGACTCAAGACGACATTCTGAAGCTGAATCATTAAAATCTGATCAATCTGATGTAAAGGCTAAAGTATCGTCGTCGGATTTTGATGAAAGAGCAGAGTATGAAGAAACTGCTGACTCTGGAAGTGGATTCGGTGATGAGAAATTCGAAGAAAGCGTCGGTTTTACTTCTATGAGAATGGAACCCAGTATGGAAAAACAAGACTCTGGATCTGATAAAACTGAAGAAACTGATCTAGTTTTTAAGAAAATGACACCTAAGCGTCACTCAAGAACTGAATCTGTATCAATCACTAAATTAAGTGACTTATCACTTGATATCGAAACACCCAAAGTTAAACAAGAATGCCAGATTATTGTTACAGAAGCTGAAGAAGTTGATAGGTCGTTTGATAAGGATGAGTTGTCAGACAAAATATCCTCTGAAAGTAGCAGAGAGATTGAAATCTCCGATAGAAAATCTTCAGAAGGTATATCAGATAAAATTAGTTCAGAAGACGCTGTTACTGAAAAGAAGACTTCTTCCGAAGAAGAAGTGCCAAAAGAAGATCATTCTTTAGATAAAGAACCAGCAGCCATCGTTTCCACTACCGTTGAAAAAGTTGAGACCGTTGAAACTAGGGTTCACGTCGTAAAAGAAGATATCCCAGGTAAATACTTATATATACGACAATGATAATTTCCTCCTATATTTTTAACCGTTTCACCCTATAACAAGTAATTTAGTTAATTCTGTTCTTTGAATTGAATTGAAAGTGAACTCTTTTTTTTTCATTTTATAGCGGACGCTGTAAAACGTCAATCAGTAACATCTGCTGGTTCAGGCTCAGTCAGTGAGCTGCGTTTAGAAGAAAAGCGGTTGTCAGATGCTCACAGCCTCACTGAATCAAGGGACTACACGTTTGAAGAATCGGAAGACGACATTGGTACACAAGGCACTCATGTTGAATCAAAAGATAAGGTTGAAGTGAAACTTGAAAGTGACTCGAAGACTAAAACTGTAACAGGTTAGTGTGGTTCATAACATACTGATTTCGGCAAAAAAATATATTTCATCTTTTAAATGCTAATATTAACAATGTTTGATTATGTGTGCAGGCAAAACTGACCAGTCAAAACTAGCAAAACTAACTCATGGTGATTCATTAGATGATGTAGAAGGTTTTCCTGAAGATCATATTACAGATTACGTCCCTAAGCTTCCTCATATTGCAGAAATCAGGTAAGTTAATAAAAAGAAAAGCATTATAACAATAAAACACAACGTCTAAGAATACTAGAAATATCTGCGGTGTTTATCATCATCATAATAAATGATGTCAACATTTAATATTTGTTGTAGCTCTATGACTCAAAAGGATCGGACTAGCGATTTCTTAAGTAAAGAAAGAGACGAACAGTTAAAACGTGAAACGGTTACGACAACTACAACTGTAGTCACAGAAAAGGTACCAGTGAAAGAAGTTAAAATTGTTGAACACATTGAAGGAACACATGATGGAAAACCTAAAGAAGTAGTATTTTCAACTAGACAGACTGAAACTACATACACTACTACTTCTAGAGATGAGCCAACGGTGGTCACAAATATCACTACCATCATCAAAGATGGAACCACGAGAACGGTCGAAGAACATATTGAGACAAAGAAACAAGTGATTGTCAGTGACACGTCAAGTAAATTTGATGTTTCTAAAATACGAACTGATACTCTTGGTCATTTTGATTATGGAGATGTGAGTGACGTCAAAAAGTTTTTACCTAAAGATCTAAATTTAATTGAAACTACAGAAATAACTAAAGAACAAGTGAAGACTGTAATCGACGAAATTCTTCACAAAGGTACTATTGCTGCTGCGGCTAGAAGTCCAGTACATGATAAAGATATAAAAACACTAACAAAAGAGATTGTAGAGACTGAAAAAAGATCTTATGATGCTAAAATACCTCACAAAGAAGAAAGAAGACTTTCTTGCATAAGCCCAGCTATATCTTTAGAAAGAATTGCTGAATCTGAGGTGGAAACTGAAGAAGAACCATCAAAACCATCAACTAAACTTGTAGTTGAAACAAAGGCAGAAATGAAAAAATCTGATTCTGCCATGAAGCAAATGGCTGACAATATAGAAATAATAATAAAACAAGCATCGGAAGACATCGATGTTTCATCAGAGGAACATTTTGTTGAGGATGAGCCACAGGATATTGTAGGACAAGTTTCAGTAGATTCTATTATTGAAGAAGCAGTAACTACTGTTGCAGAATACCTAGAACAAAAAGAATCGACACAGCAAGTTATCGAAGCTAAAAAAGAAATACTGTGTGAGGAAACGAAGAAATTCGTAAAGGAAAGACCTGGGTTAATAAAATCACTGTCACGAGACAGTGGAGAGATTGTAATTATGCCGAAAAAGAAACATCCACGAACATTTTCAGTACAAAGTTCTCCTGAAGAAGTCGAAGAACAGATCTATACAGATTCTGAATCTGGTAAGTATCTTAACTTTTTTTTGTTATTGTTGTTACCTTAAAGATTTTTTGATGATAACAAAAATACAAATATGATTTCATTAAAACAAGAAGGTGTCTAACAAAACCTCTATTTGGCTAGATATGGATAAAGCAAAGGTGCTTGAAATAATTGAACCCAGTTCAGATTTGGATGGCAAGACACCAGCATCAAGTTTTGATACTAGAAAATTACGCACGGATTCACTAGATGATGCTGATGATTTTCCCGAAAAAGAAGTAAGTTTGTGTAGCTATTTATGGTAATCTTTACTTATAATGGACGTTTTGTTATAATGGAAGTTAAACAGGAAAATTATTTAAAAAAAAGGATGATTTCTCGTGATCATTTTATTGTTGCTATTATATTTTATTTGTATGTATTATTTCAATTGAAGAGTATAACTTGTGTTTATTAAATGCAGGCTGAATTTTTCGAAGATGAAAAATATGGCGAAGAAATACCCGAATCGTTGCAACAAGTCAAATTCGACCAAAGTACAAGAACTGTTGATGGAGCTGTTCCTGGTACCAGTGCACCACACGACTCTGAAAGCGATGATAAATTCAGTGACAAATATATCAATAAAACTTATTTTGTTGATAGTTTAATGCGCTCAGATTTAGTCTCAAAATCAACAACAGAATCGTCAGTAACGACTGTTGTATCAACTTTGACAAAATCTTCCGATGAAGACCAAAAATCTGTGTTAGAAGATGGTACATCTGCTGACTTTTCTAAAATAAGTGGAGCAGATCTAGTCAAGGATCCTTCTAAGACATCAATTGAGGCTAAAGAAGATTCAAGGTTAGAAGAACAGATTGAAGACCGTGGCACTCCAGACTTGTCAAAAAAATCAATCGATCTAACTAAAGATTACTCAAAATCCTCAATCGACAGCAAAGACACTTCACGAGATTTTGCAACAAATGAGTTATCGAAGGATTCGACCGTCGACCTAACAAAAGACTTTTCGAAGGCTTCCGTAGAAAGTGTTAAGGAAACTTCCAGATCTCTTGATGAAAAGACGTTTTCGGAAGATCATTCATCCTTAGATGTTTCTAAAACTTTGGCATCGGACGCTTCAGAAGGAATAACAATCAGCAAGGAATTTATTGAAGAGGAAAGATCAATATCTAGAATTGTTAGAGTGTCAACAAGCTCATCACAAGAAACTTCTATTTTAACTGAAAGTAAGTTATTCAGTGAACATGATGATAAGTCGTTGGATAAAACAAAACTATCAGATAAAACAGAACACGATTTTATAGGAGAAATGGAAGAAAAAATTGCACAGCTACAATCAGAGTTTAAAAAAGAAGAAGAAAGTATTAAGGATATATCTTTTGAAATGGAACCTGACGTAAAAGTTAATAAAGAAGTCATAGTAACCGAGACAATAAAGACAATCGTTGGTGATAAAGTGGTTGAAGAAAGCCATAAAGTAGCTGAAACGAGTATAGATGCAAAAGACGTAATAGTAGATGGTAAAATAGAACGAGAAACGAACGGGGATGTTAGGGATTCTGAAGTTGACCTTGAAAAAGAAGCGGAAGATGAAGTGCCAGATATGAAAGAATTAAACCGAAGGTGTTCAAATCTTCTAGAAGATATTTCTCAAGGAGCTCTTATTAGAATTGATTCTTCTCATGTTACACATGGTAGGTAAAACAAAGACGATTACAGTATTTTAAAGACGATTGTGAATTTTAATACTAATATTCTTGTACAGATCTTCAAACAAAGTTTTCTAAGACTCCGCCACCCTCTCCTGTCGATTTGACATTGAAAGAAAAAGCCAAAATGGAGGAGGGATCTAGTGAAAGGCCCACCGGGCTACAACCTAAAGGTATTTCACTATCAACTCTTTAGTTTAGTAACTGACAATTTTGCAAAGCTGTTAAAAATGTGATACTAAAAAAAATAATAATATGTGATTATGTTTTAATATTATATTATTATGATAACTCAAAGTTTATCATACGAATAAAATGTTTAATACTGGGATTTTATTGTATAAAATGCTTTGAAAATACATTTTACCGAAACGGTGTTATGGTTTTGATCATGAAGGTTTTAAGGTGCTGTTGGTATATTATGAAAATAATAACATCAACTAAACATGGACTGTCAATATATCTAAAAACAAAAGATCACTAAATATTTTTATTCATGATGCATTGTTTATAACGAACATAAAACTATCATAATTGTTGACAGCTTTGGAACAAAAGTAGTAGTATTATGTAGTTTAGATAGTTTTTATTGATGTTAAACACATAGTGAACGCTACAGCCATTATGCTACATCAAAAACATTTCACTAATCGTCCAGTACAAAATGCTAGGAGTAGATGCTAACGTGTCCATTCAATCTAGGCTCCGATTCTTCGTTCCTGGATGCTAGCCGTCAGTCACCAAGAGCTTCTTCAGCCGGAGACAGTCTCATCAGCGAAACGGAAGCCCATCAGAGTGGTCAGTAATACAAAACAATAACTTCCTATCAAAAGTTGTAGACTCTGCATATAAAAATTTATTTCGATGACTTTGGCATAATTTTCAAAATGTAAAACATTTGTCTCTTGAACAAGTGACAAAATTATTGCAAGCTTATTGCAGTAATGTAGTGGCAAAGTAGAGTCATAGCGAAACTTTACTCTTGATTTTGTAGTGAAAAATCATTATAGACGAGCCTTATTTGCCACACTCTTTATTTGTACGCCAGTTATCGCATGTGTCGTGGTTGTGTTTCACACTGAAATTGAAAAACTGATTAAGACAAAATCTGATGGACGGACAGCACTACTGCCCTGAATAATAGAATGCACCATGATTGAAAAGACATAATAAATTTGATAATGCGCCCCCATCAAAGCAGATAAAGATGAAAAAATAAACCATAGTTTAGTTGCAAAACACACGATTTATGCAAAGATTCGTCAGCACAGTAAATTTTACTTTCTTTCTTGCGGAGCCCTTACGTTGCTATAGGTAAGTGGATCCACAAGCAACCAAACATCACTTTGTTTTATTATCGCTTTTTAATCTGACGGACAAATTATTTTCTCGTATTTAATTCGCAATTATTTCATCTGGTATCATTCACGTTTGAGTAACGTTTCGCTTTGATTCTAAATCTTCATTTATTTTGTTCCATTTTACCATCATTAGCTTTCATCGCTGCTGTTTTAAATTAAATAATCACTTTGGATTTGTACATAATAACAACATGCTTTAGATGCTTTTGGTGCATTTAAAATAAATGATTGGTGTTGTTTCAAAATTTTAGCTATGTGCACAAGAACATGTGAAAAGCTAATAAAATACATTTATACACTGACTTTTGATGCCTCACACTGTTATTTGTCTTACAATTGGTATGTGAATATATGACATCAAATACACTTATTTCTTTTCAGACGTACTGATGGAAGCGTCTAAGGCACTAACTGCCGCCGCCAGGCCCAAATCTCCAACTAAGCATGTAGCAGATAATATGACTTTCGTTAACGTTGACCCACCAACTATCACTAGCGGAGCCATAGAACTTGTAGATAGAACAATAGAAAAAAGTATTGACGTCATTGATCAAATTAAAAAGGAACAACTTGCTGTTAAACTGGAAGAAGTGCAAAAATCCACTTCTACCGACACTTTCTACAGTGAGTCTAGAGTAGAAACTTCTTCATCTTCTGTGCATAAAACGTTTGAAGGTGCGGAACTCAAGTTTCAAACCATTAACCCCGAAGCGGTTATGTCTGATATGGTTGCTAAGTTTGGAACTATAGACCCAGATTTCAGCACAATATTAACACATAAAGAGACTGAGACTAGAAAGATATCTGGTCAAGAATTCTTCTCAGAAACTAAACAAGTTTCATCTTCTGATGACGATTCGCTTGTTATAAAAACTGAAACAAAACATGAACTGAGAGGGCAAGAACATGAAACAAAAGAAAAGACAACTATTCGTAAAGACGGTGATCAAACAGAAACATCGCAAAAGAAACTAGAAAAAGCCCATGAAGCTACAGCCAAACGAGCTGATATTGAAACGAAAACTGTTGTAAGAAGTACTGATGACACGGATATAATAAAAGTAGAACGAGAATTTTCAGAACAAGGTCTCTACACTGGTAGGCAAACAAAATCTGAGGAAAAAATGACAGCGTTGAAAGATGAAACCATTAAGAAAAAACACGAAGTAAAAATATCAGAAAGAGATATGTCGCATGAACAATGGGGAAAAGAGTATTTCACTGAGCCTGGAGAACTTGAAGATATTGTTGAAGATGATGATGCAAAATCAAGAGTTGCTTTTGTTGATTCAACTTTAAAAATTGTGGAAAAAGATGAAATAGTATCCAGTGTCGAAGTTTCTGAAAAGGGAAAAGTAGTCAGTTCAAAGATTGAACACCATAAAGAGGAATCAGTAATAGAAAGCAAAGAACATGATGACTTAAGCTCAGACGCTTCTCATGCGCCAAGTTTTAAGAGTGAACCAACTGAAAGACGGGATTCTTCAGAAAGTCCTAAAAGTAAATCCAAGTCGTTTAAAAAAGATGATGAGATCTACGAAGTTAATTTTATAAAAGAGATTAAGATAACGACGTCACCGGTTAAAAGCACATTTAGCCGTACTGGTAGTCAAGATACACATTCTGAATCTGAAGTAGCTCCTGAACTACCTCATGACGATAGAACTGGTGATACACCGAAAAAAGATAAGCCATCAAAATCTCCCATTAAGGTACCCCAACAACAAATTGAGGACCAAGTTTGGGAAGTTTCCGTGCAAAAGGCGGATTCATTTGAAGTAGCTGATGAAATTCCAAAGCCCAAAGTAACTACAAGTGTAGAACCATCAAGCACTACTAAGAGTTCTGACAGTGACACTATTTTAGAGATTAGAACAGTTGTAGATACACGGACTGAAGTGACCAAGACGTCCAAAACTGACATGTCACCAGTAACATTTGAGTTTTCTGAGGAAATAAGTACTACTTCTAAAGATATAATGATAAAATCTGGTGAAAGCCTTGACACGGAGTGTATGGTCAAATCCTTAGAGTCACATGAAGGAGAGGTTTTACAAAAATCTATGGATTCAACTGTTAGTGCCGAGACACTGCATCCATCTGAATTCTCCACTGAAGCGGATTCAGCTTACTTAACTGGCACTGGCACTGATAAAAAGGAAGAAGTGAAACTGTTTAAAGAGAAAAGTCTAGAGGATATATGCAGTAGTGGCTACGATACGGATTTGTCCTCTGCCGAGTTTCACGCAACGAAACTTGAGTCAGAAAGGGTTGATCTGGATTCATTAATATCTTCTCAACCACTTGCAGACTTGTCAGTTTTGGAAAAAACTATTGATGAAGTTAAGCAGTCTCTTGAAGCTGCTCAAGTAGAAATTATTAGCGAAAAGAGCGATGGTAGCATTAAATACAAGCAGTCACCTTCGGAGTTCCAGTTCAAACTGCTAATTAGCCCCGATAGACCGGAAGTTATTACTGAAGAACAACATGACGATCATGACAAAACTCTGATATCTACAGAAAAGAATGATAAACTATTAGACAGACAGTTATCAGAGGATATTTCCCAAAAAGGTAGCTCTCAAGAAGATACAACAACGTCTGATGAAGACAAAGAGACGGTTCATATTAAAGAATCCAGTCCACCCTTGGATGCTGCAGATATTTCTATAAGATCAGATAGTGGTCCGCACTCTATAATTGAAACAGATAGTGAGATAGTATTATACGATAGAGATAAGTCAATAAGTAGTCTTGAAGTTAAACTTAGAGAACAAAAGCATTTGAAATCAAAACTTGGTGTAGGAGACAGGCGGTCTGCATCTGAAATAGAAGGGTGGTCAAGTTCAGGAGAAAGTCACTACCACAGCTTTGAACATTCAGAATCTAGACCACTATCTTCGGATATTGAAGTAATGATGACAGCTCAAAGCGCGACTGAATTTGAAACAGCGATGACAAGCCATGATGTTTCATCACAATCTTTAAGAACATCCAAGGATTATTATACGGCTGGCAGCTCGCTTGCGTCACGGGATAGTATGAAGAGCTTGGATTCAGATGGATCCAGTCACGTAGCTAGTATAGATATATCTGATGCTTCTGAAACTCTAGTACCGTCAGCCAACGAGCTCAAAGAAGAATTAATGGAGAGCAGCACTTATGTAGAACAATTCCTACATGAAGGAGAAAAAGACCCATCTAAAGTCAAAGATGTAAGTGATGAAGAAGTGTCTGGCGATGAAGATGAAAGCAAAGTAGGTGTTATTGAGCCCGTAGGTAAAATGAAAAGGTCTCATGAAATGAGATTTCTACCTAAAGAAATGATACCCGAAAACTTTCCACTCGAAAGTACTTCGGAAATCGCTGACCTAGATGAAGATTCTATCAGGGATAAAGAAGGTTCCGATACTACAATTTCGAGCCAGTTAAAAACGGATGAAATTTTGTCATCATCAATTTCGAAATTGGACCTACCTTCGTCACAGTCAGAAACAAATCATGAGATTATAGAAACAGTAACTAAAACTACAACGTTAAGAGAGGAAGCAATCCCATTCTCTGTTACAAAAATAGAAAAAGTACCAAGGGAATTTGTTGATGTAGAAAGTGAAATAATCCCTGTGGGGTCAGCCGAGTATGATGACATTTTAAAATTTGGAAGTTTTACTGCTAAGCCAAAAAGCCCTTCTAAAGAGACAAAAACTATTACTAAGGAAGTGGTTTTTGCATCAGAAAGTGCACCGGGTCAGTCGTCAAGTACAAAGGAAGAGGTCTGTGAAGTTGTAGAGGAATGTCACAAAAGAGTTATAAAAGAAATTAGTGTGGTTCCATTTCCGGTAACAGAAATACCACCTAGTCAAAGAGAATTTGTTGATCTTGAAGAGGAAATAATTCCAGTTGGATCAAAACAATATGAAGAAATATTGAAATCAAAGAGTGACTCTTCAGTTCCCAAAACAAAAGTAGAAAAATCTGAGGCAAAGACGCCAGATTCTGCCTTAGAAAGTAAACAAAGTTCTATGTCTAGTCTTAAAACACATGAACATTTATCGACGCCTCATACACCCTTGTCTGCTCCTAGTCAGAGCTCAATATCCACTGACAATGGGAGAGAATATGTGCTGGATGATATGTACGATATTTCGGAGACACCTGAGCTGAAATCTGACTTAGGTGAAACTAGAAAATCCGAATTGATTATAACAACCGAAGAAAAAATTATCCATACTTATGAAAAAGAGCAAGAATCACCTACCAGCGATGAATTTGAAATGGTTGATAAGCCCAGTGAAATGGATGACTTTGTTGTAATAGAAGAGGTTGCTAAAGAAGCTCAAGAAACAGATACTGAAGGTAAAAGTGTGCAAATAAAAGCTCAAAAATATGTAAAAAAGCATGACACCGAAATTGAGGAGTTCTTATCGAAATCTACAAAGAAACAGGAAAGCACTAGCAGTGCGTCTGGTTCATTATCTGACGAAGAATTATTACAGTGTGAATTAGAACAGAAAAAAATACAGGCCCAAGAGTTAGCAGAAATAGAAGCCGGAAGGCGGTGGATACAGATGCAATTTGAAGGTGATCCACGATATGATTATGAAAGAGTTCCTTTAGAAGATATTAAAGAAGAGGAAATGACTGATTTTGATGCCAGTAGAATTGGCAGTTTAACTTCTCAGAAGGAGTCTATTGGTAGTTACGGTAGTTTTAGGAATTCATACGGTAGCCTTTCCGAATCTGAAATGGCTTCTCGAATAAGGTTTAGGGTAAGAGGTGATAACGACGATATTTCAATTAGTTCTCTGCAAGAATTTGAAAATTTAGAAAGAGCTCTGATGGAGCAGTATCAGCAGCATTCCTCATCGTCTCAAGATTCCCTCAATGGGTCTTTGCCAAGACGATACGTATTAAGCACGAGTCAAGGAGATGATATCTCAATATCTAGTCTAAAAGAATTTGAAGGCCTTGAGTCTGCGTGCCTCGAAGCATTGAAAGCAGAAATTCTCGCTAAACAGAAGGAGGCCTTGCTTATGGCAGATCCTAAAGAAGTAAGCGGAAGCTTTTTAGAGAGAGAAAAGCGTTCATATAGTGGCAGTTCTGAAAGCAGTCCACCACAAAAAAGTGGTAGCCCTAGTCAGAAAAGTGGTAGCCCATCGCAGAAAAGTGGCAGTCCATCACAAAAAGTTGGCAGCTATGGCAGTCCTTCAGGCAAAATTCTGACAGACTCTGCTAGTATAAGAAAACTCATAGACCAGCAGATGGCTATTGAACAGAAGCTGCAACAAGTTACCCCAAAAGTAATTACAGTAAAGAAGTTTGACGATAGAGGAGCATTCTTCGTAGCTGAATCTCAGCCAGAAACGTCAACTTGTGAACCTGATTCTTCTGGTGAAGTGTCAGAAGATTGCAAGAAATCGTCTTCTTTTGTATGTGCGGCTGCACCAAGCGATGGGTCCGCGGAATCAATACCAGGAGACTGTGAAGAGATGATGAAAATCTTGGATCAAGAAGAAAAATCTAAAGAGAGTAAATCAGTTACTAGGACCTTTACTGATGGCGGTGTGATAGAGGTCGTACGAACGACTACAGTCATTCAACAACGATTTGTTGATGGCAAGAAAGTATCTGAAATAGTCACAAGCAGTGATGGTGAAGGCGCTGTAGATATACCTGCAAGACCAAGACTACTTGAGGAAAGCGCTATGTCTTACGGTTCTGAAATGTCATCATCCATTACGTCACAGCCATCAGAGCTGGATAGCTTAATGACTGTAATGGAAAAGCATTCAGATGGGGAAGTAGTGACTGCCACACAGACAATAACTATGTCCTCAGATAAGCCTGAGGACTTGGACTTCTCTAGAGAAGGCAGCATAGTCCGTGAGCTGTCGCCCTCTTCAGGCAAGTCCGTGGCTCACAGTGTGATATCATTTTCCGGTAAACAATTTACAGATCCTGCTAGTGGATCCTGGAGTGGCCAGGATGAAGAGCTCAGCTCCTCAGGAAGTTTTAGTAGGTAAGTTTATATAATAAATCAATACTAATATATGAAGGGGAAATTTTTTTTGTTTGTTTGTAATCTTCGAATCTACTGGACTGATCTTACTTTTAATTGACGTAGCACGCCGCAACGTAGAAGTTAGTTCAGTATAATTATATAGCAAAGCTGAAAGTCAATACGCGAAATAAATTCGTTACATTAACATAACATCATCGTTACATTAATGAAATAATAATTAATTTTGGATTTTAATTTAAATTGTCATTCTTCAGGGGTGCCAGAGCTGACTTAATGTTGGGTAGCACAGATAGCCTTGAAGCCACAAGCTCGAATGCAACTCGTGCCACCTACAACTACGAAGTAGATACCCCTATGACTGGCAGTCTCACTTCTGGAGGTAATTTTCGAAAAGTTTGACTCTTAGTCTTATGTGTGATTAGTTCGATTTTTGACAAACAAAATTGTAGTAAATACAAGGGTCTTGTTTTTTAATCCAACGAATAAGTAAGAAACTAAGATCCTTATACTGATCAACTATATTGATTCCTTGTTTGCAATGACTGAGGAATCGTCATCACCAAAACCACTTTATTTAAAATCACAAGGTAAGACTACTAATACAATATCATTGGCATAATAATATAACTGGCATTAGAATATTTTTTGTAAAATATGTTTATGATAACCACTGTCAATATTCACCACAGTTTTTATTTCTGTCTTGCCCTTATCATGTTCATTCGGCCATAAGCTCAACGTGAGCTGCTTGTCGAATTTTGGACTAATCTTTTTACCTACTGCAAATAAAGTAGTACAATATTTTTTAATACTGCCTGGCTTATACATATTATTTATACCATCAGCTTACAGACTGCAATTAATATTTATTTATATCGTAGCAGGCGCTCATAACTAGGAATAATCTTATTCATCAATAGTTAGTTAGACGCAATCGTCTTACTAACTATTTCATCTTTATTATTAACAGCATGGGCCTTCATATATTTATAATCATCTTTTGTATTTTACAGAACAGCTTTGCTCTCATCCCCGCTTTTATCTTTAACTACTAACAAAAAGTTTTTAATTGTCTTAAAACTTTCACATTTCTCAGAAAACGTATCCAATCATAATATTGCGATTGAAATCATTATGATGCGGATATTTCTTTGAAAATATTGAATCACTTTTGGGAGAATGGTATTTTTAAATTATTTTATTTATTTAAATACATGTCGCTACCCCACCAAGCTTGATACTAATCAGAAAGATAACAGCGGTGCCCCCTCCAGGCTCAAACACCATGGTCTCGTCCCTGGACACCCTGGACCCCATCACGACTGTTCAAATGGAGAGCTTAGAGCATCAGTCAACTAGCGAACATTATTCACACGATTATGAAGTTCAGGAACCTGATTCAGATACTGAGAAATTGGTGAGTTACATTGTGTTGATAAAATAAAGTAATGGTGCTTCATGGAGTTTTTTTATGGTGGGTAGGCATGTCTTTGACCACAATCACATTTGATGGTAAGTGATAATGCGGGCTACAGTGGAGCAGGCTTACCTATGAGATACTTTTTCTGTACTCTACTCTATTCTTTTAGTTAATGTTGAAGTATTGAATGATGCCATAGCAGAGCATATGCTGAGTTTATTGCTCGGTTTCATGATAACGACGTGAAATAATATTTTTACTCAGGAATGTAATCAAAGAAATTTGACAAAGTTCATCTGAGAATGTAATGCATGAGTATATGTCATTTTCATCAAACATAATTTTATTAAATCAAATATTACATACAAGGTCTCCGAAAGAACTTCAGCACTTAGCACAATCGTCGGCAGTAAAATTTACGAAAAGTAATAATACGCAACATCCTTTTTAATTCTAGGAGCTGGACAGCCGAGTACCTCGCGCCAAGGAACGGACAATCATGTTTGACAGCACGGACACACTTAGCGCTGTCAGTGGAGACGGGTCCGTAAAAGAAGCTACGGTAGAAACACCGGCACCTACGTTCTACATCGGTGATACTCCTATTGTTAGAGGTAAGCGAACTGGGGCTCTCAATGTATGGTTGTTTTTAAATCAATTTTCTTTGAGACCTCATTCTGCAGTATTTGTAGAAATCATCAAGAGACATGAACTATTTTTAAACTTGGTCGATATTTACCTACTGCTTTTAAATTTACATGAAAGAAATGCTTAGTTCTGGTGTTGATGATATATGGTCTTTATTGATATATAGTAAAATATAGTCACCGAATCCCTCGTAACTTAATGTGTATTAATTTTTCACCTCGATAAAACACGAATTTTAAAATTGTACCAATCTGGTAGCACCAGAAATCCTTTTCTAAAAATTTCGTATCAAACACCTTTTGATTCACCTGATGGACATATTTCTTGCCTTAAGGAGAACGTCGAGAAGATGAAGATGGCCAACCAGCGTTGTCAGGCAGCTGTCCAGCATCACTTCCACCTGCGACACAACCTTCACCACCCATACCTGCTCAGAGAAGGTAATAACTGCCATCTGTGTTGTTATTGTCCTAATTGTTGTCATAATAGTTAAGCACAGACTATATTCATAATTTGTATCTTCAAACGTCAAACACATTTTCATTTATTTTCTTCATTGTTGCTATTCATATTTTTAATTTATCTATACGCAAATTAAAAAAGTCTAATAGTATTAGCATCTTATTCTACGTATTTACCTATTTAATTATTTGTTTTATTAACAGCATTTACATTAAAAAGCTTAATCATTTTAGTTTTAAAATTGGTGACATTTATTATTTATTTCACCTTCATATTTATGATCATTTATTTATTTTTGACCATAAATGTACCTACTAAATTAAAAACTATTATCATTGCAGCTGCTATTGTTTAAGTCACTCTCAAGAAAAGCTCGATAAATAGGTACACTACTTTTTTATTGTATTGCTTTTTATTATCTTTTGCTTCATTTGCCACCAATATAACCATCACCATTTTAACCAATGAATTATGGATATATTTTGCTTTATGGTGTACATTCATTTCCTATGATTTATCAAGTGTGTAATAGTTGTATCAGATTATGGCATGTAGTGAAAAGGGTGCATTTTTTTTGAGAAATGTTGAAGATTTTAGTAAAATATTTCACCAAATTTTATTTTCTAACAACCTTGAAGTAGCGATAGTAATGACCCGTTTAGTATAATGAGATATCTTGATTGATATTTAATTGCAACAACAAAACTTTTAAATTAGTTATCACAGATTCACGTAGATGTAGAAATTTAGGCGTCAATAAATAACATTTATTACTACTAGTATCTTCTTCATTTCATGAATGTTTGTCTACAATTTTATATTGTACAAACACAATTAAATACTAACTGTTTATTCTTTACAGATCTTTATCGATGCTCGCCAAATCGCCTCCATCCAGTCTAGATGAATCTAAGAAGTAAATTTTATCCTAAACTTGGCCACTTGCGTCTAGATTTTCACGCGACTCACTTTTTTTTAGGAACTCCTAGCATTTTATAAGCTCTTACTTCATGCTCGGGCAAAATATGCACTAAAACTAATAATTTAACAATTTTATAGTTCGATCCATAGTTTTTTGAACCGTTAAGAATATTGATATGACAATACTTTTTCAATAGTTAAACAATTATACCATTAATACTGACAGAATTGAAATACAAATAAAGATAGACAAAAATTCCCGAATAAGACACAAATAATACTATTGTGACAAAGCCATAGGCTAATAAGCTAAAAGCTTAAATCACTGATAAGACATTAACATAACGAAACATGAACAATAAGTAAACATGTTGCTTAATAGATACGACAATATATATTATCAAATCTATGACATACACTGGAATTTACAACACAGAATTGACAAAATTATTTGAAGTATGATGATTAAAACTATCATGATAGTAAATCTTCTAGCTGTGTAGTGAAATAACTTCTCTGTACAAAGCATCTATTGTGATATCTCCAGACTAAACTGACTCTTATCGCACTCGCAATTAAGTCCTAAATTGAATAGTCGACTTCAATGAAAACATCGGTAGGTATGGCTAAAGTTGGATCAAACATTGGCCATATATACGGACACTTTGGATAATATTTTGGTACTCAACTTTTGTACTAAGCCGTCGGTTTCGACATGGTCCATGTTATTTGACCTATTACCCATAGCTTAGCTTTAGACATTGATATGCTTCATGATGTTAACGGACTAGACTATTAACTATTTTATAAGTACCTAACATAAGAAGGTATCTAAAATGGATTTTGATATCGTTGATAACTGAGATTCCGTTCACTTGAAAAATAGGCAAAAGATAGGATCTCCATATTCGATTCTTGCACAATTTCTTACGTAAGTAGGTAGGTAGAGATAAAATATAGTATAAGTATTGCTACTTCTGCGGCCAACTGGATTTTTGTTAAAGAGCTGTTCATTGTCGATTAATCTACTGACGCAAGGTTGAAAGTCTTAGTCATAGAAATCTTAATAATAAGGCAATAGAAATGTCAAAGACGCGTGACCTTGTCGCCGCGCATCTGTCTAGTCAAACACAAGTGCGAGTTGAGGAATTGTCGTCTTAATGTCATCGCAAAAAGAATAATTTTGTTTGCAGGAATACAAGCGCATTTGTCTAATCGAACACAAGTGCGAGTTGAGGAATTGTCGTCTTAATGTCATCGCCAAAAAGAATAATTTTGTTTGCAGGAATACAAAAAGTGGTATTTGAAAACCGGCGACATGCGTCCCAGTGTTAAAAGATAGTTGATAGCATTTCTATTGACTAGTTATTAAGATTTCTATGGTCTTAGTATAGTCAAACACGCGTACAGTAGTCAATTGGTTAGTGAACTTTCGCTTGTAGATTAGGCTTGGCAAAGTGAAGGAATGGGATAAGACATCAGAATGGATAAGAAAGAATCAAATTTGGTCCGTTTTGTATTTTCATATTCGATTTTAGGTTTGCTTTTCAGCCACTCTCAGAATTATTTTAGTCTAATAAAATTATTCTGAAAGCATTACTATCTAGTTTGTTTAAATGTGATTTAATTTTAGTTTCTTTTGAGTCCCCCAGTTTATAAATATCTTAAGAAGTAAATCAAGTCATAGATTCATTCTAGTCATCGTTTGTTTTATTATTAATAGATATTATTTTAATAATCTCTTTACGTTTGTTATTGTTATTATCCATATTATTATTAGATTAAGATTCGTAATGTACGTAGATAAGATTTGTATAAATTGCAGTATGTCAACATATTAACGAACTGTAGTATAGTGAAACAGCTATAATGTGTTGTCATATTCGTTATGGATGTATATTTCAGTTGGTCGTAGACAAATTACATGATACTTAGACAAATTTAACGGGGCTTGCTCACTTCCAACTTTAATATAATTGACTACGTAAGAATATGAGTTATATGACGGTATATTGTAGGTTTTGGACCTTATTGTACGTTTTGTATGAGTAGCAAGAAAGTAGCAGGTTTTGGCCTTTTAAACGCCAAGAATGAATCATTAAATTGTAATACTACATACAAATATAACGTCGTTTATCATATAATAATAATATATCGTATACATAATTGAATGTCGTATAGTTGTTAGGGTGTCGTATGGCGTTTAAAAGGTTAGGATGAGTTGTAATTGATATGAAATCTAGTTCTATCATCGATAGAGGAGCTGTGGGATGAGACTGAGAAGGTAAAAGGTAAACAAAAGCATAGCTAATACACCGCGAAGCTGATTCGTCGCAATTGTTTTGTAATATCGGCTCTGAAAGTCCCCTTCATGACTAGTCGTAAGGGTTCGCTTATATGTGACTATTTATAAAATAATAGTTAATTTTTTAAAAGTCTGTGTGCTTAAGATATCGATGTTGATTCAAGCTAGTGTCTACAGTTGCTACGCTGTCATATTAAGTTTCAAAAAAAAAAGAAATTAAGTTGCAATGTTCAATTGTTTCACGTTGTATTTGTAATATTGCTGAATATTCTATCGATTAAATAATTATTGAATATTAAATAAAAACGCTATGTCTCATATTTATATTGTTGTTTTATTACGTTTTTACGCACCATCTAAATGTAGGTACAGTTTTTATTTTTTTTGTTTAATATTAGGGATTGACTCTATGGTTAGGTTAGCGTATGCGCCTCTTACCGCGAGGTCTTAGGTTCCCGGGCAAAGTGTTATCGTGAACTTTCCGTCAGGAAATTCACAATAGCAGCACGGAGTAGGAATTGTACCCGGTGGATGGAAAAAGGCTCACATTATCCCATGGGACCTAAACATAACAGGTGAAAAGTGGGTGTTGACATCTGCCACACCATGGGTAATATAGGTGTTTTAATAGATATGTGAAGGCATTGCAACGATAGCCGGGTGGGAGACCGTAGGACTGCTAAGTCAATGGCCTCGGGTTCGAACTCACGGCACACACCTCTGTCAATAAATCGTAAAGATTCGTCTTTTCGAATATATGTGTGTATTTATCATATTAATTATCGCTCGCTAACGGTAAAGGAAAACATTGTGAGGAAACTTGCATGCCAGAGAGTGCCTAATAAGTACTCGAGGTTCTGAAGTCTACCAATCCGCACTAAGCCAGTGTGCTTCTCATCATGAGAACAGGCCTGATCCCAGCATTAGGACATGTATTAGATACAGGGCTGCTATTATCTTATTACAGGTTAGTATAGTATTGCATCGGTACCAGATAGAATATTTTAACAATCAAGAAATCTTGAAATGAAACAGCTAAATTAAAAACTAAAAATTTATTATTAACAAAGAATACAAAACCTTAACGAAAACGATACAAAACATTAGCTACAGGGTGATACAAGGTACACGTATCTACATTTTATTGAGACAACCCATTTTGATATACACCACGTCTTTAATAATCACCAACCTTCATTTTGCTCAAGAAATTATTTTTCTTAAATTAATCATCATTCATAAAATTGTATGTGTTTTACGCGCCGGCAAAAAGCGTTACCAGTGCCTAAACAGCTGTAGTAAATTCCAAAAATGTTGCAACTTATCAAAGTCAATCATTTATTTCCATAAACCCCAAGGGGCGCTTGAACACGTCAACAAACATTATAGTTACAGAGCAAATGTAAATAATCTAGCGAATTATATTAATACAAATTTTACTAATCAAAATAATATGATTTGAATAACCGAAGCTTAGATCAATTTCAATCGTTCGCAAAACTGTTTAATAAATATAATATATTTCACAACTCACACACAACGCCATCTAGTACCAAACTAAGCACAGCTTGTACTATGGGTACTAGAATAACTTCTTCTTCTTCTTCTTCTAAAATTGATGTCTAAGAATTACTGAATGATTAAATATTGTATCAATTCTTAATCATTCTTTGATACATGTTTATTTAAAGGTATTTTTCATTTTACCCCGAATTTTATTTTTTTATAATTATTAAAAACATGGCGTATTTTCGTCTTTAAATAAACGAATTGGCACTTCACGTTGCACAATTGTTTACAAATGAAAATTCTTCAAATAAGAAATCTTTTTCTAAAATACCCTTAACTCTAATACGATTTCTCATTCAAATTATTTTCACTTACTTCGTTACTTAACTACTAAAAATGCTTACATTTACTATGGCATTTTTAAAAATATTTTTATTCGAAAATCGTTCTGTATAAAGGAGAAAATCAACAAATTAAAACTTTAAAACAAGCACTTAACATTAAATAGAATAAATAAGTTAATAAGTTAGATAAGTCTTTACTTTGGTGGTAAAAATAAACGCCTCATGAATAATTATACTTAAGCCTTATAAAAATATTTCTTTTTGATTTTTAATATTAACTCTAGCATTCAACAAAGCTTTTGGAAGTGACTGCGATTTTGTTAATATACAAACAAATATATCATATTTCTGGATTAGGTCCCAGCGGTAGCCATTGGGTATGTAACTCTAAAAAAAGAAACTATCTGAAATACCTACCGATAAAAACCCATAATTATTAGATTTTTTATTTGCTTAATACATCAATCAAATCCAAAATTTGTCTAAGAGTAATATTTTTATAAGCAAAAAGCATTTTTAAGGTAGGTTAAGAACGATGAGTTGAAGTAATGTACTAAAAAAATTACAAGACTTGATTTGGAACGGTCTCACAGCGAGTCGAATTCTGACACGTCACTTGTCTGAAAGAAAAAGAAAGAGATTATTACAAAATTGCAAGAAATTGAGATGTACTGAAAGAGTAACTGAAGTAGTTAGTCAATTACGCCGACTAGACAACTTTAAAGTAAATAAATGTTTCACAACTCACACACAACGCCATCTAGTCCCAAACTAAGCAGAGCTTGTACTATGGGTACTAGAATAACTGATACTAATACATATATACTTTTTCTTTTGTTCATGCACACAAAGATTTGTCTTAAGTGGGAATCGAACCCACGACCTCGGCGCCACAGGCAGGTACACTACCCACGCCGCCATCCGGTCGTCAAAAAAAAAGCTAATAAACTTGTTTAAGTAGAGCACCCACCACATGCAGTAATATAGTACATGTGTATGTGTGTGTGGGTGTAATATAGTAAGTGGGATGAGAATTAAATGCATTGAATAAATATGCATACATTTAACCTAATCTAATGATCGGCCTCGCCGACTAATCGGTCACATTTGCTGTTGCCGACCTTCGGCCAATGCTGGTTTATAAAATAATGTGAAGAACAAGAAAATATGAATTCGAGTTATAACAGAAATAAACTTAGTTAAGATTACGTTAGAAATAAAAGCTTTAAAAAAACCAGTTCAGTTCATTAAAATAAAGTACTCAACAAAATAATTAAGAAAGCAGATATAATTACTTAAACACAAACAATTGTGGAGCATGGTGACATAGATAAATAACAATAATGAATTAACAGAAATTCTTGCAATGTGTAGGGGAACTACTACAGGAACAACTACTGCTAAAATGCGCACTAATCTACAGGTTAGAGAATTAATGCATCCGTATTTCAACTCATGTACTCGGGATTCTGTAGATAAAAACACTTTTGAAGATACATTTGAATGCATAAGTTCTCTAGTGCAGGGTGTTAAAGCAAATGGAGAGTGCAAAGATACCCACAAGGTCCGGCTTGTAGAGGTGCACGTGCGGCAGCAGGAAGGTGGAGCCCAGGTCTCGCTCAGCCATCGTGTTGGCCTCCTACACATGCGTGCAAATGTTAGCAAGACTGATGGTCGGCTACTGTAAGTAACTAAGTACTTTGTTGATATTCATTCTGTATACTTTGGGGCCTAAATAGCTCTTTGAATTGCTCTTGAATTGAGATTCTCCATAATCTCTTGGGTCATATTGAAATCACAGAATCAATACCAACAACAAAAGGTTCGTGCCAGGGAACCAGAACAACAAGTGGTCGCTGAGACTAAACTGAGAAAAGACTGATGTCGACTGTCTCAACAACCAACGAGGAACCACAAAAACAGGAACTAAATATAAAAATGAAAATTTAAATGATCTAAATATAAAATAAATAAATAATTAAGCAGGCATGTGATGTAAAACAAGAAAATAATTACCTGGTGTGTGAGACGTGTTGATGAAGCAGCTCTCCCAGTACTTGCTGGTAGAGTACCACCCACTGATCTAGCCTCTGATAAAGTTCTGAAAATAATAATAATAAGTAAAAATAACGGCAACCTACCTACAAAACAGTAAGATAAATCTAAAATTGCTAGAATAACTACAAGTTTACAAAATGAGTTTATTCAAAAATGTCAGGCATCTTCATAAAACTTACAATTCTCCAAGTCTCCTTTCAGCGTCTGTCCATTCTGATAAGTCTTCTTGGCTGGAAAAGTAAAAAAAACTGATCAAATATTCCAAAACTTGTAATGAAACAAATTTTAGCTTTGCTAAGCATTTACTATACAATATAAATTTCAACCGTAATATTGTAAATATTACAATTTTACGCAAAGAATTAATAAGGCTTTTTTTCAAGCATAAGCATCAATCAACTACTGGTGGTAGAGCTCTTGTGAATGAGCTCGAGGGCGGCAGCACCACCGTCTCACTTTTAACCAGCCGCCAAATAGTAGTGCTTGCATTACTGTGTTCCGGTTTGGTGGTGAGATCAGGACCTGAAATTCGAATTTCAGGGCCTGATCTCATGTGCCAGTGCACATGAGGCATAACACCGTAGTCCTTAGCTGCAGCGACGCATCTATAATCTGCTTTTGTGGATTGTTGATGTCCGTGGGCTGTACTCCACTAACCATCAGGTGGACTACATGTTCGTTCGCTGTGGGCGTAGTATAAAAAAAATTATCAATCATTTTGATACAATCATAATAAACAGGATCGGAACTATACTATTTATAATGCCAGTCCTAGATATAGCGATCAACCTAAGGCGCCTACAGAATTTCTCACTGCAACTGCCATTCCGTTAACTTCTTCTATTTCAACACAGTTCTCTTCGCACAATTTAAGTGATGTATCCACCGACCTTGTTGTATCCCACACATTACCTATAAGATTTCCTGAGCGTATCAAATCGAGACATGTCTCCGTCGAGGTCTCCTTTGTTGATAGATGAAAGATCGTCTCTGTCCATTTTCATCAGCGCCTCATCTGGTCTTATAGTGGTTGATACTTTGAAACCGGCTGATACTAATGCTCCTGAAAAAATGTATTCTTTAAGACTTAGATTAAAAGTGCTCAAGGTCATAGCTTATTAAGAGCCGTGCAGATTGATCGGTCTATTCAATGGTAATTTATTTTATTTTTCCATGGCTGTTAATTATTCCATCCAAAGTTTATAAATTATGTTACAAAATTATTAAATTAAAGGATGACAGGTAGCAGCGATAGCAAAGTCAAAAGTTCGAACCCTCTGTCAATAAATCGTTAAAATTCGACTTTTCAAAGATAGGTGTGTAATTAACATTTGATTTATCGCTATACCTACATTCCTAAGAGTGCCTAAAAAGTGCTCAAGGGTGTGTGAAGTCTACCAATCCGCACTTGACCGAGTGGTAGACTATGGTCTTCCCTTGGACCCTATGGATAACCCTTCTCATCACGAGAAGAGACCCGAGCCCAGCAGAGGGACATGTATTAGATACAGGGCTGCTATAATTATAGGGTGAGATGTTTCAATTAGGACCTACCTTGTTTGTTATGTCTGTCTTTATTGGCACTGTATGAAGATTCCAAACTGTGTTTTCTTCTCATCTGAAAGAAATAATTCGTAAACATTATACTCGATATTCAAATGTTTAAATTTTCTACCAGAAGGAATAAGTAGTACCTCATCATTAGCGGTGGTAGCTCCTGACTCCAGATAACTGATTAGCTTCGCTTCACTGCTTAGCTCTAAACTCCTCTTTCTTGAGATATTTTCACGGCTAGAAAAGGAAATTTCAAATTAATCCTTCACTTGAGATAATTATAACGATTCGTGTAAAAAACAAGCAAACGACCGCGAGATAGATTACGTCGCGTTTTTGTCATGCTTTTTCATGTAAAAATATGACAACAACGTGACTAAATCTATCTTGCACTCGTATGCTATTCCCCAAGTCTAGTTTTAGTACAATAAAAGTATTTTTAATTTAGTAATCTGCTAATACAAATTACTAGTATTCTTGTTACCCCCTCCAGCTAAGCTTATTTCACTTGTGTTAGAGAAAGTTCATGTCCGTGGTGTAATGGATCGATTCGAAACCTCGACTTGATCTTGATCTTGATCGTAAGACCGATGCCTTATCTACGGCCGCTTAATGGCCGCTGTAGGGTTATGATTTCGCTATTTATTTATGCAAAGAACATTCTAGTTTACGCGGTGTGATTGTCATAATCAAAATGGCAATTGATAAGAGTAGGTAATATGTTATTTCGGTATGTACTTATACAGTATGCTCCAGAGTAAACTCACTCCTCAGAAGATCTTATATTCAAGAATACAAAAAGTTAAAAGCAAATACTGCTCCTTATTCTATGTTCAGTATGTACCTGTCTCCATGATGTGGATGTAGCCTGGCCCTGGGGATCATGACTGCGGGTGCGGGCGGTGGTGGAGGATCGTGAGAGGGAGGCTCTGACATCACGCATTTCTTGCTTGTTGATGATCTGTGTTGCTGAAAACAATAGATAGATATTTGTAATTATATTACTGTTGGTGGCAATTCCACTAAGTTTTCTATACTGTATTCCTGTAATTTTTAAACTTTTATCGTCAGCTTTAAATCTGATGATGGTAGAGCTTTTATAAACGAGGTTTCATGCATCATGTCACGATTTGATGATGGGATCCTTAGTAAATCAAGGGCAACCCTCAAATTTTAAAGGCTTCTATATTGTTTTTCGTATATTACCTTAAGCTACTCGGATATCTAGCATCTAGCAGTCAGCTTTTCATGTTACTAGGCTGATGCTGGAAGGTACAACTTCTCAGCTATTATAATTCTTTAAATATAGGCACTTTAAGGCTGTTTACTGTATTCTTCAAGTTATACACAGATAGGGCGAGTAATTGAATATTCCTTTAGTATTTTTTACTGTTTAGTGCATTTTTAGTATTTATAGTCAATTTTTTTTGGGAAATTATTATTTATTATCGTACTGCCAAATAGGGGCGCTTGTACTAATAATAAGGGTTCGACCCTGACTGTACCTGCAGACAAAGCATGTGTTTATGGGATGTAGTAATTATTCACTATCAGTTTTATTACAATCTTACTTGCTAGAAAATAAAATCCTTCTAATGAATTACCTTAGCAGGTATATAAGGCAGCGATGCATTCTGTAAGCTAGACGCGTCACCCGACTCCCCTCGCTCGCTGATCAATGCGCGACGATCGGCTCTTTGCTTCGGCATGGCACCCTGTAATATATTATAATAACATTTGAATTTTACAATATATAAGATATTTTTGATAGTGGTTAGCGTATGCATTTAACACGGACTCGGGTTCAATTCCCGGGTCGAGCAAAGTGTTACTTGCGAACTTTCCATCAGGAAATTTTCAATAGCAGGACGGATATTCTGCCCGGTGGATGGCGAAAGGCTCACCCCTATCCCATGAGACACAAACATAGCAGGTGAAATGAGGGTGTTGTACACCTCTGCCCAAACCCTTCTTGATAATATTAGTCGTGTTATGTTATGTTATGTAATGTTTTTATTATTAACCATGAAAAATCAATTTAAATTACACTTTTAGAGAAAGTGAAAATTTCTATTACAAAAAAGAAGAGTTTATCTCATGAGTTTCTTACCTGATGCAAGCTAGGCATTCCTTGGATGCAAGCCACAATGGACCGCTGCGGGTGAGGTGGTCTTCGAGACTTCCTGGAACATGCTAGCACAGCACACACCGCTAACACTACTGATAGCAAAGCACCGCATACCACCAGGGAGATCAGGACCACTGAAATCGTAAACAAAGTAATGTACAAACAACGTAACGTTGTTTTGTAGAACGAAAGATTATATATAAAATAAAAAGATTCCGAAATTACGCCCCGAAAAATAATTCAATATCACACAACATACACATAACGCCATCTAGTCCCAAACTAAGCAGAGCTTGTAGTATGGGTACTAGAATAACGTAATACATATGTCTTATACATAGAAACACGAAGTTCATGCACACAAAGATTTGTCTTGAGCGGGAATCGAACCCGCGACCTCAGCGTAAGAAAAATAAATAAAGCAACTTATGGTTTGCACAAAGTGTGCAAACTTCCAATGTAAACAAAATGAACTTGATCAAGTAAGATTGAGCATGTAGCCGGCAAAGCGACCTGCATTGAAAATTGAGCAAGTTAAATGTAGTATGTGGCCGGTACCTTGTAGATACCGGCTGAAAACACTATTTGAGGAATATCTCTTGAGTAAAACAATGACTGAAGTCAAATGCCAGAAAATCTAAGCTCAAGTGTAGAAAATAACATCATATCATTCCGTTCAACGTTGTAGAGGAAGCTGTGGTTTATCCACCATAGAGTCAACCTTTGGCTTTAAGGATATACAGTCAAATTTATGTTGAAGACATGTTCAGGTTAAAATACAGCAGAAAATCGTAGTCTTCTAAAGTAAAAAAGCATATAAACACTTACCCTTCAAGTTGATTTGACACGAGCTGCCGGCATACCACTGGAAGCATTCACACAGCACTCTGCTGTCATCCCTGGAGTAGCAGGCGCCGTGATAGTTGCAGCGTTCGCAACCTACAGGCTCCGCTGGAATATACAAAAAAACAATAAAGACAATGCTAACTAACACTTAAATTCGAAAATGAGTTAATCTTGTAATTGAATACTTTTTATAGCATTTAGCTATGCTCAGCATATAATACTAAGAAACAGTTGAAAGTTGAACAGTAGAAAGTTTTGCTTATTTAAAATAGATTAGTGGAGAAATTTGGGGTCTTGGCAAGAGGCGACCGTAGCTGGTTGGTAAAAGCGACTGCCCGATGTGTAGAAGATTGCAGGTTAAAACCTGCCGGTCCCATATTTTTTTAACTGTTTCTTACATAACAGTATAAGTCCATCTGTGTATCTATAAATAAGCCCATGTGTTACGCGTTCACCGCTAGAGGCAGTTGTAAACCATAGCATAGACAATAATGGACGGAGGAAACTACTGCATAAGAAACTTCAATCGTTTTGGGGTTTAAATCACTTGGCTTAGAATGTTTAAATTAAGTCCATTCACTACAGCACGAATACAGTATCTCAGACAGTAAAAATTTAAATAGAGTTGTAAGATTTTATTTATAAAATCAACCTAAAACTTACCAGAACATATCCTGCCAGGATACAGAATGTTGACACTAAGATCAGCAAAACCTTCAAGACAGCTGCAGGTATAGGTACCACGCAGGTTGAAGCATTGGGCGTGTTCCGAGCAGTCGTGGAATTGACCGCTCAAGCATTCGTCAAAATCTGGAACATAAGAACAGGTAACTTGAGCAAGAGTATAAAATATTGTAACCACTTTGAAAGTATTTGATTATAAATATTAACTTTTCCCGAGTCATTAGTATTTTTGAGACCAAAATAATAAACTTTGCTTTCTTTTTGTTGTTGTTTTAAATTGACTCAAAACCTACTAAACCTATTTTTGGAAAGATTTGCTTAGCGAGTTCGCAACATAACATTGTTACAGCCAAAAATTAATAAACTGTAATATTTACGCTGCCATTTGTGTAAAAAAATCACGAAATTAGTGCTATTTTTAAAGCTGGCATATCTTATCTAGAACTAAAATCAAACGAGGTCATTTCGTGTAAGTGTTAATGAATCACAATTACATTTAAATGCAACTGAAATCGGTCACGTGCTAATTGAGGTGCATTACCAATAACTGCTCAAAGCAATTATCTACGTTTTTTTTTCAAACACTGTTGCTATCGTAAAATTTTGAAAGATTTTTTTTTGGTTCGTTGTAAATATAATTAAGGGAAACAATTGGTTGCCTGTTTGCATACAAAAGTAATGTGGGTTTAAACAAATCATATACAAAATACCAACAGACATTTTTTTATTTAACACTTAAAACCTCAATTAATGCTAATAACAATTTAAAAGTTAAACCTGTTACGTTAGTATGAAAACACGGCGTTTGGGAGTCTACTCTACAAGTACTTTATTATGTTCTTACCGCTAACATCCAGTTTCTCCATCAGCTCACTAGCAGCATGCACTTCAGTGCCTCCGAGGCTGTAGTTGTTGTTTCTCAGATATTTCTCAATCACCTCTTTCAGCCTGCTCTCGTGGGCATTGTCCGATAGCTGAAATAGAATATAAGTTTTGAAAGCAGTGATGTTTCCTTCAAGAACTTCATAGATTTTTTCGACAACTAATATTTGGTAACTCTTTCCATCATTGCTAAGAGACAAACACGTACAATTAATCAAGGTATTGGTAGTAAATCATTCAATTATTATAGTGCTTGCTATTCGGTCTGTGCAATATTTAATCATAATAAATCAGAATAGTCAAATCGATTACCTGCACATAGAAGTCATTTATCACACCCTGGTATGAATCTCCTCCCGTACTTTTCAGTTCAACTGGATGGAAGCCAGTGATATGGACTCCATGATAGACATCTCTAAGGTCTGACTGCATCACCATCCTATTAATACCTTCGTGAGTAGCCATGGCCAAAGATTGGTACTGCTTGCTTGAATTGTTGGACAAGTGAGGGTGGTACTCGAGACGCTCATTGCCTTGGGAACCCAGAGCCAATTTGACGGAGTAGGTGTAGGTAGCTAAATAGATATCAAAAAGCAATTATTATTCTGAGAAAAAACTTTTTACAAACAAAATCTTCTTTTAAGATCAAATTCTTTTTGATTCCGTTGGCCTCTTTTTACCGCCATATCAATTTGGCCAAACTGCTGATATTTAAATTTTATCTATATGGTACTTACGTTTACAAGGTCTGTCTGGGAACATTCTGGCAAATCCAGGTCGGCACACACACTTCATGATTCCGTCAATTCTCTGGCAACGCTCGTTCCTGGATGCTTTGCAGTCTGGTTGGCATTCTTTGCCATATCCGCCTAAAAACGAAATTAATCGTAAATCTAACAGTAATTTATTTTTATATAAAAACAGAAAATATTCAAACTACACAATAATAAAATTTAAAAAATAACAGAACTAACCGTTGGGGTTGACATTAGTCGTCTCCAAATATGGTGTTCCTGCTAACAATATTTCTCCAAACAAGACCTGTGAAACTCCATTACTGTTGACTTGTTCATTTCTTGTGACGTCATAATCACCGGTGTCTATATCAGTAGTAACAGGTGGAGCCTGTCCACCATTCTGAGATTTATTCATCACAACGAAGAAAGTATCATTATCTGTTTCATTATCAGACTCATTTTCAATCTTTTGTATAATATTGTCTGTTGTATCCGAATCCTTTATGATAAGGTTTTCATTTTCTTCTGATGACATAGTTAGATCATCAAGTGGTACTTTCGTCTTTGCAATGTTAACTTCTTGAACTAATGTCGGTTGAACTTGAGGTATAGGAATGTGTTTAGTAACAGTTTCAATTATAGTTGTCGGTTGCACTTGTGTATGAACTTTAGTCACGACATCTACTATTGTAGACGTATGCGTATTTGTTAAAATGAGTGTCTGTGTAACAGCTCCTTCTGATTGACTTACTAAACTTGTCTTTGTATGTGTGACGGTTAATGTGTGCGTAAGGTTTAGATAACCAATACTGGAAACTGTTGTTGGTGGTTCCGATAGTGTTTTGGTCAAAGTGACTACCGTTGTCTTGAATTCTGTTTTAGTTGGTACAATTTCATCTGATATCTTGATTTCGTTTCCAGCGTGGTGTGTAGGCTGAATTGATGCGACTTCTTCAATAACAGGAGTAGCAATACTGGATAATTCTGGTTCTTGAATTCTGGTGATGTCTACTTCAGATATCGTTGGTATAATGTTCTGTTTAAGTACCTCTGTTGGTTTAATAATGTTTTCTTCAATTGCTTGTTCAGAACTTTCAATAATACTAGATGGTACAATAGATATTACAGGTCTAGATACTGGCCGAATTATTTTCTTAATAGAAACTGGTCTTGTTGGATATAAAATTTCTGGGCGAGATAGAGTTCTAGTTGGTTTAAGTATTGGCGTTGCCTTTGTTGGCAATTTAAATTTACTAGTACTGATTCTCTTTTCATCATTACGAAGCGGGTACGGTTTGCGTGTTCTGTTCTTATTACCTAATGGAATTACTTTAATTTTATCGGTTGTTGACTCTTCTTGACTTACGTCCTGGCCGGAATCATTGGTTTCAGAACTTGATGGAACTTTAGTGACAGCCGAAGTACTGGCTTCTGTGTTAGACTCCTTTGACATAACAACTCGATCTTCTGTGGCAGGTTCCTCTGAGCTCTGTCCACTATTTTTTTCCGAAGAAGATTCGTATTCATACGAGTAATCCTTTTCTGATGAAGAAACATCAGTATACTCTGGAGTTTTTGATGACTGAGGTGTTTCAGGGAACTGTATAGGCGTAGGACCGAAATTGAAACTTGAAGAGAAATCAATGCCAGATGACGTTAACCATCCAGAGGATATTGGTGTCGGGAACACTACATTGGGTACATCGGAAACGCTTGCGGTAGGTACTGGCAATTCATTTATGGGATTCACAACTCTAGACGGGAGATCTCTAGGTGGAGGCAACAACTGAGATGATGGTTGGTCACGGTTATACGTTGGTCGTCTTATACCATTTAGTATATCAAAAGCAGGTCTATAGGTAGAAACTTCATCTCTATTAATTGGTTTTCGAACCGGCCTTGGTGTGGTTCCTCTTTGCGGTACTGGCCTCGTCGGCTTGGGTCTATACGGTCTTGGAGTTATCGGCACTCTTGTAGGATGTCTAATACCAGGTATTGTTCTCGGTGGAGGAGGACTCATACCCATAATCATCTCATCGTTTGTCGAAGGCTTGAAACTATAATCCATAGTTGGTGGTGGTGGGGACAAATCAATTATCTCACTAGATGATCGATTTAGTTCTAAGTTGGATAATGTAAATGTCGGTAATGTGGTCTTTTCTGACGTTTTTTCCACAATTAATGGTTTCTTGTCGTGAATATGTACAGTAGAAGTTATAATTGGTTTGTCATGTATTTGGCTGTTATTTGGTCGATTTACAAATACAGGACGTGGAGGTTTTTTGTATTTAAGTTCAGATTCTGAAGTATAAATTGGCTTTAATGTTGAGAATGGTTTAGCAGAAGATGGCTTTTCCATTTCTTCGCCAATATTCAGATGTATGTTGTCTTCATATGAAATATTGGTGGCGTTTTCTACCATGTGATTAATCTGCCAATGAGGTTGTTGTAGTTGATGATCGAGAACTGTAGCAGTGTTAATTGTAAATGGCCGAGGTTTCATGTAGGGGTTATTATTTGGTGATTCATAGATAGGCTTTATAGTGTTGGTCTGGAAAGTAGTCTTGTTGTATGTTCCAAATGGCTTCTCCGTCTGAGTTTCAGGGTGAAAATCGCCAAATACTTTATTGTTATTCTCATCTTTATAACGATTTGGAGAAGGATCAAGGACTTCATCTTGCAGTAAAGTTAATTCAGTTGATGATTTACCATTATTACTGACTTCATTTGAGGAACTGACTACAGGTACTTTCATTGATTCAGAACTGACTTCTCCATCCATATCACCAGCACTTTCAGTTTCCTCTTCTCCGTCGTATATTTCCTCAGAATTCTCATAAACAGGTTTGATTTTTTGAGTAGTGGTCTTATTTATTATAGTCGTAGTAGTTTCTTCACTGTTATCTCTTATCGGTATATCATACGTTGGTTGTTTAATGGCACCAAAGTTGGACGGTATGTAATGAATACTAAAAGGCCTTGTAGTAAACGGTGGGAAAGTAGACGATGGCTTTTCAGTAGACTGAGGTTTTGTAAAAGGTTTACCAACAGGAAATCTTGTTGGTGCATTCTGTGACCAAAATTCTGAGGGTGGTTTACCAACGCTCGAGACTTTCTGTCCAAATTGGGGGCCTTTATTTTTTTCTTTGTAGTCATGAATCAAGGGAATAATTTTTCGAGTTGTGGCTTCCACTTGAATGTTGTTGATACTGTTTTCGCTTAAGACACTAGAATACCATCCATGTGAATTAGTAGGAATATTTGGTATCAATTTCTGCCTCTTTACGTCAGCCGACTTAATATTATCAGGATACTCAGTAACTGGCTTCACATCATTGAACGATTCACCCGATGGTGTAGCGTACTCATTGATCATCGGGAAATTGGCATGACTATTGAGAGAAGGTGACACAGATGGACTAACCGGATTCTTATTAAATTTATCGCCGTAATTCTGGTTGTTATAGTGATGGCCAATAATTGTAGTTTGAACTGAATTGGTAGAGCTTTTATTCCATCTATTGTCACCCACAGAAATCTGTTGTACAACGGTGCCATGTGGTACTCGGCCATGTTGATCGTAAACAATCGGAGGATCAATATTTCCCTGTTGTAAATTATAGGTCTCTAAAGGAGTCGTATTATCTTCAACTCTAATAGCAAAATTAGTTCCAATAGGAATATCTGTGTTAAGTTGTCCAATATTTGTCGATGTTCCAACAGGTACCGGAACACTGGATCCAATTACTTGGCCAGCTTCATTGTTACTAGCAACATTTGTTGCTGTGTTCAGAGTAACAGTATATGTATTTTTGTCTTGACTCTCTTGAGATAACGATGATTTATTGGCAATGTAAGGTGACGGTATTACAGTAAATGAGTTCCGTATTGGACCATTTTGACCCCCGTTTTGCCCTATATTTACTGTTGTAGGTGGTTGGACATTATTAGTTAGCTGATGATTATAGTTGTTTTGCGAAGCTGGTGGTATACGAATAGTGTAAGTAGGCGTAGGTTTGTGGTTTGGCATTTGAGACGCAAAATAAATTTCTGATGTAACTTTAGGTGGCTTCTGTTCTGGTACTGGATGCTGAATATTTAAAAATACTTTCATATCCTGCACAGGTTTTGTATGCACTATCGGTCGTTGACTATACGGCTTACTGTTATCATAAATATCTTTATTATAGTATTGTTTCGGTGGTGCTGGTGGTGGTGGCACAGCTAAGTAATTTTCATATTCCTTATCAATAAATTCCTTTCCATCCTTAGACTTATCCTTTCCCCTAACTTGATTGAACTTATCGAAATCACTATTTGTAGGACTGTAAACATCGGGGTTGTACACGGTTATCTGCGGACCTACTTGCACGTGAGTTTCTTGGTTACTGGTCGGAGGTGGAATTTTATGAAAATCGATTGGACGCTTGTTATCCTTCCATTTAATTTTAAGATCATTTCTGATAGGTTGATCTTTGTAGGGTGGTACATTATTATTTGGTCTGTAGGGTTCTACTGGTGAGTTTATATTTGGTTTTCCAAAATACTTTTTGTTATTATTTGGCGCAACGTTATGAACATTTGTCATTTGAGGAGCGTCTATGCTGAAACTACCGAAATAGCCTGGTTCTGGATAAGGCAATGGATCATCAATATAGTCACCAGTTTTATGAGGTTCTGATGACCCCGCAAACACTAAAGCTGTGCTACTCCCATGGGGAATTAGAACATTGGCAACTCTTGAAGGTTGGATATCAACTAAAAATGGTTTATTTGCTTCCTGTATGTTACCTGTAACTGTATAGTCACCATCTGTTCTTATTTGTGTGTTTACTATTTCAGAAGAACTTGGACTATTGTCAGCATCCACTTCTGAACTAGGTTCATTAACAGGTTTATAATCAAGTTGATGTGGTTTTTGAGTATTCTCTGGTTTGACTAACGAAGGAATATAATCTAAAAACACTGGCCGGCCATGGTTGCTTAATCCTGGTCCCGATGATTTGATTTGTTCAGTTTTAATCATATGATCATGAATATTTACAGGCATACGATAGGGGTATTGGTCATTCGGTGGCATATTCTGCACATTGTATGAGGGAGTCGGCCTCGGTATAGGCCTATTAGGTTTTGTCTTTGCTTTGGGTGGTTCTGGTGGCCTCAGGTCATAAGAATCATCTACCTTCGTTGGTTGCAACATGGGTTGATCACCAAGAGGTTTCTCGTTTACGAAATATTGTTCATTTGCTGCTATAAAACTGTCAATGGGGGGTGGATTGACAGAGTTTTGCAATTTAATTCCTGAAGCGGCTAAGGTTAAGGGGCCACCCACTGCTGGTTTACCAACAATCACATCTGAATTGGCAGTAATTATTTCACCGGGGCTAATAGGTATACCACCATTAACAAGTGGACTTTCATGAATCATTCTAGGTGGTACAATGTGGGCTTTAGGTTGCTTGTGTTCTGCAGCCCAAGCTAAATTCTGATGTAATGTGGCGTTAGTGAAAACTAATTGAGATTCAGATGTTTCCATTTCATCGACTGGAATGTAAATTGGGAAGTTACTATGTTTTGCTTCCATATCGTTGTCTACCCTTTTGTTTGCAGCATAAGCTGTCAATTTAACAGCAGGCTTAATAGTCGTAGCAGCAGCAGTTTTGTTTACAGTATCATGACGTTTAATAAAACCACCCGTCATTTTTTCGATGACTGGTGCTAGTTGTGTTAATCCTTTTATACCTAAAGAACCCAACTTTAAAAGATCGGCTACGACAAATTTATTCTTATTAGGTTTCTGTGGTTTTGCCGGTTTAGTTTTTTCAGGGATTTTGGTATTAACTTTATTCGTTTTTGGTGGTATTGGTGCTTGTTCATTTGTTAACAACTCACTCTCTTCAACAGAGTTGGAATCTTTTTCATCTGAATAATCATTCATTACTTCAGTGTACTTTTCTACTACTTTATCAGTTGGTGCTGAATGAGTATTGCTTTCGTATTCGTAAGGTCCATATTGAGTTTTTTTATCTAGTGACTCTTTATTCGTTGGTCTTAAGTTTAGATTCGTGGCATCGTATTTTGTGGTTTTTATTCCATATTTGGTTGAAGCTCCTGAATCGGTGTATTTTGTTTTCAAGCTTTCGGTTTTTGTATTACTACAGGAACATGAACTAGTACAAGGAACATTGTTGACTTCTGAAGGCTGTATTAGATCAAAGCTAACGTCTTCTTGACTATCGATTCTTTTGTCGATCTTTGGATAACTGCTCATATAAATGTTGGTTGCGGCAGATGGCTGAATAGTCTTCACTTCCATGTATTTCGTCTGAAACGTTAAGTAGAAAAGTTTAAACAAATATTTTATTACTTATTTATTAGAATTATTGATCACCTGAAATCCATTCATATTTATCTAAATTATTCTATGTCATGAACTGTTATAAATTAAAAGTTCTAATTTATGTTACTGTAATTGTTACATGTTATTCAACAATGCTTTTTGTTCATGCTAAATTATGGTAATTAATGTATTATAGGATAGGTAAGTGTACTACTACTAATTAATTAAAATTTAGAATTAATAAAGACATTTTAAGAGTAAGATAGTTAGCTAAATGATTAAACTACTACGGCAGCAAATGATAATAAGGGCCCTTAGCATATGGGACTCATGGGATTATTAAGATTGGTTCCTGGATCCCTAAATGGGTTCATGAATCTTACTTTTGATGGTTTTAAATCAGGAAGGACATCAGTATTGAAGAGATTGGTAAGAGATTCAGTCGTAACAACAGACACAATGGTCTCAAATGTAGAAATAGCGCTTCTTTTATTTTGAACCACTGTTGTTAGGTATGTGTATGTAGTCATACAAGTCTTGATGATATAGTTATGTTGCATGAGTTGGTGCAAGGGAAATAATGCGCTAATTTGCTGACGGCTGACGACAGTAGCGACGGCAGATGAGAGCAATCGTTTCGATGCCGAAGAGAGCTGAGATGAGCTGTGGTGCGATGGCAATGAGCGTTCGTGAATGAGCTTAAATTTGCGCTGAGAAAAAAGCGTAGATGAAGGTGAAATGAATGATAAAATAGTGACAGCAAAATAATGAAATGAAAATTATGATTGTCTACTGCAGTTATTGATGTCAATAAATTAAAGTTTACTTTAGCAAGTTAAATTTTACATTAATGAATGCTTGAACAAATGAAGTAAGTAATCAACTATGATAGAGTTGTTTCAATTATAGAAAATGTATCGCATAAATGAGAATGATGAATTGTTTGTTAACTTTTACTTTTTTTATTTACCTGTTCATGTTTTCCTTCAGGATTTTTGTCTTTTACTAGCACTTCCACGCCATTGGACATTATCCTTGTAGCAAGGTTTTTTAACCTCCGCTCATCTTCTTCTGACTCTTTTTCTGGTAAATCCATGTCTCTCCCAGGCCTCCATGGCGTATTGTCGTAAACTATGCCATTAGTATTAAATGCTGGAATATTATACATACATTTTAGATTTTGTTCTATTATCATAGAGCAGTATCTTAATGTACAGTTATTATTTAAATACTTTAACTAAAACCAACTTTTATGACAATAAGAAATATTTACAAAAGTAATTATAAATTTATTAGTAGTAGAAGTAAATTAGTAAACAAACTAATTTACTGACACGTGTTATTTAATCTAAAATTAACTTAATTGGAATAAAAAGATTATTATTAGCTCAAAGGTATAAAAACATCTAAAATACTTATCCCATTAAGCGTTTTTTTTCTACAGCATTCAATTCTGAAAAACAAAACTACATAACTGTGCAAAGTTAGTACTACATTACTAAACTACAATATAAATGAAAGTAAAGATAATAAATATGTACAAACTGACAGATTAACAAAAAAAAAAAAAAAATTATATCTATGTTTTAATTTGTAGATAGTAATCTATTTAGAAAAAATATTGTAAACGGCTGGTCATAATGTTCAAATTAGATATTTTTTTAAGTTTAAATTTTTTTTTTTTTGTTTTCTTAATCTGCAATCAGTCACCAGACTATAATCAGAGATGTTTTATTATTTGTCCGGCAAGTTTAAAATTCCACTTTATAAGTAAAATAGTGCAAAACCTCGATATGCGGAGGCCATTTTAAATATATAGGTAATTTAAACTGTCAAGTGCAAAAGACTTTTAGTTTGGATAGTAGATACAGATTATCCAAAAAAATAATTAAAAACAAAATATTTAAGACATTTAATTTAAATATGACCATGGGGTTCGAGTGCTCGGGCTTTATTTAAAGACATAGCAAAACGCCTAATCGACGCTTCTCGCGACCAGAGGGCTGGTTTTTACTTCGCCCAGCGAATAAGCATTTCCATTCAACGTGGCAATGCTGCCAGCCTTCTGGCCACGGTATCCGCTGTGGACAGCGATGCGGAGGAATTTTATGACGCATAATGTAATTTATTATTTTATTTTATTTATTTTAAAAAAAGATAGATAAATTGTGTTTGCATTTAATTTTTAAATGGTACCTCTGAATGTCGAATACGATGATCTACTTCATTTCTAAGCATGATACTATTGCAATTATGCGGAATCGCGTGACCACACCAATACTGCGTGCGCCGCGCCGGCGCCGTTCACAATATGCATAATGTTTATGTTTTTTACTGTAACACTTATGTAATTTCTATCTTGGTTCACTTTTATATTATCTACAGTTATTTTGGTATCGCGTCTATTTAATGCTACGATTAACGTTAGTTCTGTGCGCATACACATGTTTAGGTTCATTATTTACATCTATATTAGTTTCTACATTTGGATGTCCTTCAATATTTCTTGTATAAATAGTTGACTTTTTTTCGCTTTTTCTCGAAATCCTCTTTTATCTATCTTAATAGGTTTAGGTCTTGTCAACAATTGAAGAAATATCCAAGAACATTAAAACAATTAATTATTAAGAAAACACTATACACTCACCTCCAGATTGGATGTTGCAGGAGGTGGTGGGTTTGGAACCTTCCGTCATGGGAACCTTCGGGGTCTCGGAGTGGTGCAGTCGTCGTCATCACGTCTTTGTCAATTTCAGTCTTTCAGTCTTCAAGTCTATCTGAGCTCAGGGTTGTGGCCATTATAACCTCTGAGTTTAGGTTATTTATACCAAATGAGCCAGAAAAGTTATGTTTTAACTTAGTTGCATTATTTATTATTCATTTCTATCATAGATGGATATTTATCAATAATACACACGTTTATTTTTTTAATTGTTTATTCTTTCATTTATTTTAAGTCGTATTTGCAATGTACAGTCGTAAGCGAAGGAAGAACGAGTATTACAGGTAATTATGATATTCATAATCTAGACTTATTCTTAGGCAGTGAGTAATCGTTACCCATCCAATTTTCCCCAACACATCGATTATGGTAACATAAGAAATAACATTTTTGGTGAACTTAGAATACATGTTAATATCTAGTCAAGTACAAAAGAGTATTTCGTCCTTAAATCTAAACTAAATCTATAAGGCACTATTTCATAGTTAACTTACTATGATACACTCGAAATAAATAACTAAACCATTACTATACACCTAACCATTTGTAATTTTTCACGAAACGTCATCAATAGAACTTTGTTTTATATCCCTAACGACAGATTGACTTGCTACCTTAACGACGTACGTTGGTGATGCGTCGTATCTTATGTGCTTGCTTACTTCTCCTACTATACTCTCTAAACTTTGTGTTTCAACCTGATTTTCAATTGAAGCATCATTCAGATACTTTTCACTTTCTCTAACTATACCACTGTCAATAAATGACCCAGTAAGCTCTCTATCTGTCGGTAGCATAGATGGCAAAACTTGGACATTATCATAATATATGGCTTCACGCTTCCTGACTGTTTGCGTGTCATCTGACACAACTGTTGACAGAACTGTGCTGAATTCGCCCGGATGGCGTCCTGAGACGTACAGTGTCACTACACTAGTTTGTTTGGCAGGCGCAGCTGGTGCTGGTTTTCTACCACGGTTTTTATTTTTACGGGTAGGTGGAGGTGGTGGTGGTGGTGGGGCATCGTCGTCAGGATATTGACTGTCTTCAGAAAAGTCTTCGTTACTGTCTAAGTCAGATAGAATATTAGGTTTGGGACTGTTACTGTAAATATCGTTATTCAAGTTGTTTTGATGGTTTAGATTCTGTACTAAGCCAAGGTTATTGAATCCATTCAATCCACCCAGAGCAGATAAATCTGCGGAACCAAGACCTAAAAGGGGATTGGCCGTTGGCACCGCAATCTGTTGTTGTTGTTGCTGCTGTTGTTGTTGAAGCAAAAGTAATAAGGAGTTAAATTGCTGAGGAGCAGGACCAACCGCGGTAGGTGTAGTGACAACGGTATCAGTAATAAATTCAGTAGCTGTAATCACGTTAGTGGTAGGGTTAACAATCGTGGTCATAATAGCTATACCTCTAAATGTTATAGGCAACACTGTTTCTCTAGCATCAGTGACTGTGGTCACGTATGTTGTTGTTCGAGTTTTATATTCAGTAACTGGAGTTTGAGCTATCTGCTGTTGCGGAATCAAACCCTGTCCTTGTAAAGCGAGGAGAGGGTTGATCGCTTGTTGTTGGCCACCCAACAGAAGTTGGGACAGCAAAAGGTTAGCTAACGGAACATTTGCGTTGATTTCAGGTGCAACAGTCTGGGTAACGGGCTCTACATTATAAACAGTACTAGGTATGATATGAGAGAATGATGTCTTACGACCTCGAATAGTAGTAGGGGTAAAGATAACGGTAGTTGAGGGAGTTTCATGCAAAATAAATTTAATTATTTTGGTAGCTCCATTTTCAGCTAGCTCTGTGGCTTCTGAAGCTAGAATAAGTTGGGGATTGCCCAATGGACCAATTGTAGTAATTACTTGGTTCTGCAAAAGTGTTTCAATACTAGGAGTGGCAGACAATAAGTTTTTATACTCGGTGATTTTTCCATTTACAATTGGAATAGTTACTTCAGTAGGTATTTGATGAGTAATGGTAATTTTTCCATCATCCAAAACGTTCTTAAAACTGTGACGTTCGCCGCTAAAGTTTTCAAATGAGCTTCTTTGTCTGCTTGAGCCCCCCCTGCTTGTAGTGGTTCGAGGACGTGATGATCTTCCTGAGCCAGAGCTACGTGAAGTACTGGACCTTGAGCCTGAAGAGTTTTTGTTTAGCCGTGGTGCTTTAGGTCTGGTTGCTGATGTGGTAGTCCTTGACGTTGGTCTTGATGATTTACCTCTCCTATATGCTGGTGAACTAGTTGTAGTAGTGGTTCTCGCTTCACCACGTACGATAAACGGCTGTCTTGCAGCAGATTTTGGCGAAGATACCGCTGTTGCTCTCGAATTTGAACGACCATTATAACGACCTGGTCTTGGTTTTTGAGTAGTTGGTTCCTCTGTTTCTGGCTCAGGACGGCGTGTTGTTGTAATTTTAGTGCCAGGTCTACGGAAATTTGAATACTTTCTGTTACCGTAATCAACCTGACGTTTTGTACGCCTTCTAAACGCAAAAGGTCTTATTTGTACTATGTTTCTTTTAGGAGTTGCTGTAGATGGCGTAGGCACTTGTCTTTCTCTTCGATTAGATGAATCATAATCATTGTCTTCGTCCAAATCCTCATCTTCCAAGATCTCCTCACTTTCGTCTACTTTCTGTTCATCTTCTTTTATTTCTTCTTCAGGTTCTGGTTCAGGTTGTCTAAACAAGTTTCTTCTAGGGAACAAAGCGTTAGGTCTCTGTCTACGTAGCGATAGTAAAGGATTTGGTGAAGACCTAGTAGTAGAACGCTTAGTCGTAGTTGTAAGTCTACCACGAGGTGTAACTGCGCCACGTCTTGAAGAAGATGTTGTGGATCTAGGAGTAATAGCAGTACCAGGCTGCCTTGCAATAGGTGGCCTTCTAAATCTTAAAAGAGGATTATTGGTAGTCCTAGTCGGCGCTTCGGTAACCTCTTCAAGGCTTTCAGTAGCGTTTTCGTCCTGCTGAGTTGCGAAAGTCTCATCGTTCTGATCTTCAGATGGAACCTGTATTTGAGGTTGATATCTGCTGCTTCTTCCAGGAGGAAGTCTACTTGAGGGACTAGGTCTTATTCTTGAGGCAGCTGACCTACTTAGATAATCTAAGCTGTTACTTCTGACTGAACTTGTTCGAAAACCGGTTCTTCTAGATGTAGGCTGAATACTTCCTCGTTGACCAAAACCAGATGCTCTTGATGCAGATGGCACATTGGCGGATGGGTTTGCTACGCTACTACGTCCCGGGAATCTTTTACCAGAACTAGATGAGCCAGGGAAAACAGATGCTTTCCTGTTTCCACTATTAAAACCGCTGGTTTTTGCTGTTTTCAAGCTTGGAGTAGCAGTTATGACAGGTGGTGTGAAGTCTGCGCGAGTAATGGTAGTTGCTGCACTGGATGGAGGCACCCGCTTAGGAATGAATGTTGGTCGGTTTCGAGAAGCAAATGGTATAATTACGGGCGTTGTTGTTGCTTTTTTCGGCGTAAACGTTAAACGTGATTTCTTTCTGGTATTTGAATTGTCTTCTTCTTCTTCGTCTTCTTGAGACTCACGTGTAGCTTCATCACTTTCATTAGGGTCTGCTGAACTTTCGATAACTTGAGGCGTAGGACTGATAATAGAACCTTCAGTAGTTTTAATAGCAGAAGTGTCGGCGGGCAATGATTGATTGTCACTTGTAACTATAGTTGAGTCACCAGATATAACAGCTACTTGAGAGAAAATAATCTTCTTCCCTTCTGAGGCTGGGGTAGATGGTTTTTCCTCTGGCTTTATTTCAGCAAATAGATTATCGATATATGTGCCTACAAGCACTGTAGGTGGCACCGAAGATGCGTCAGGCAGTTTAGTTGGAATGATTTGTTCTCTCACTACTGTTGGAACAATATGTGGCTTTTCTCCACCATCTTGAATAAGATTCTGATCAGCCGGACCAACTGGCACCTTTCTACCAAGTTGGTTATCATCAACTAGTTTAGTGTTATCAGCAATGTTTGTTTCAGTTTGTAAACTGCTTCTAACCTGAGATGTATTTCCTGTGTAGAAAGTTGTAAAGTATGTGTAAGTTGTATAGTAAGTAGTTTTTCCATCATCTGGCTCAAGATTATTTGCAACTAAGGATGGTTTTACTTCGACTTCTAATTCCTTGGGTGGTAATACACTCTCAACATCTATAGGCGTTGTATCAATAGGGCTAATAGTGGCAGTTGCTTGAGGAATAGGTGTTACAACGTTTGAAACAATTTCTTCTCGACTTGTGATAGTTGTTGATTTGTCTTTGTAAAGTGTAGTCCAATAAGTAAACGTTGTATAGTAGGTAATAGGCAAGTTATTTTCTTCCTCTTGCATTTTGTTAGGCATTATAGTTTCTGTAACGACATTTGTCACGGTTTCCAAGCGACTCTTTACTTTGCTGGACTCTTTACCAATATACATAGTTGTGAAATACGTAAATGTTGTATAACTAGTCTGTAATAACAATGTAGGCGATGGTATAATTTCTTCGATATTACTTTCTGAACTGATTTGATCATCTAAAATTATATTATTACTGTCTAAATACTTCCTTTCTCCCTTTGAGGATGACGATTTGACATCAGTGATAAAGGAGTTTTCAGATTCTAAAGGATTGGATTCAACACTAAATAGCATATCTACTTCTATTGGTGATGGTTGTGGCGTGAGATCACCAGTTGTGTCTTCTGAAGATTGTACATTATATTCCTCCATACTGACGCTAGATTCCATCGAGGAATTTTCTTTTTGATTAACAGGCTGTGCCATTTTCAGTTGTTTACAATTCCTGAAGTCAAATTGCGCCCGTGTATTTTCTACAACAAATGGATTAGCTTTCGTGGGAATAAGTTCATCAGGACCAACGTAATTAGTATATACTTCGCTTCTACTGCATACATTAGCATCAGTGCCAACATAAATGGTCGTAAAGAACGTATAAGTTGTGTAATAGGTCTTTACTGCATCAGGCTTAATGCTAGCAATAATATCTTCGCCCAATGTTGGTGTAGGAGTTTGAGAGCTGTAAATATTGTCTATCTCCACAGATTCGAGGACGTCTTTATTTTTTACTAAGTCGATAATACTGTGCGTAAATGAATCTGTAGGGCGACCAACACCTACACCAGATGGGGCAATCTCGTCTTCGTTAAAAGCTCCAAGTAATGATGGATCTAATTTTGAAAGATCAATTGTTGACGTTATAGTATTCGTAATAACTGATTTGTGACTAGCCACGCTTGAGGTATGATCTCCGAAGAAAGTTGTGAAGTAAGTGTAAGTGGTGTACAGAGTTTTATAAATAACATCGATTTCATTTTCTTGATCCTCATGCTCATCTGAAACTGGAGCTGGAGTGACTGGTTTCTCAGTGGGAGTGGTAGAATGTTCAGTATTTACTGATACTTCAACATGTCCTTGGCTTGTTGTAATTCGCTCAGTGGTAGTCGTGGTTGATGACGATGTAGTTGGTTCTTTTTGTTCTAAAGTTTCCTCCGATTCTTCGCTATTTTCTTTGGTAAGAGTAATTTCCTCTACTTGACTTGTAGTATGCACTTCATGTTGCTGTTGAGTAGTCATGGGAGCTTCAGTTATAATTTCTGGTTTAAAAGGTATATGTATTTTGGTGTTTATGTTATTACCGATATCAACTTTAACTACAGCAGTTGGTTCAATGTCATAGTTAGTCCTACAAACAACATTTGTTAAGTAGCCGATGTTGCTTTCAACCACTACATCCGATTTAATAGAAGTAGTTGTCTCAGTACTTTCTAATGGAATGAAATAAGTGGTTAGGTAAGTCAATGTTTTATAAGCAGTTGTCATTGTTGAAAGTGTTTCTAATTCTTCATTACATACCGTCTCATCATCGTTTTCATCATTTGTGTCTTCTTGTGATTCAAAAGGTATAAATTTAGATTCAGTGGTGGTTTCAAAATCTTCTACCGATTCCTCACTATGTCCACTTTCAGTAGTTGTTATAATATCGTCAGGGACTTCTGTTGTTACTTCATCCTCATCTTCTGTTGGTTCTGTTACTTCAGCCGCAGTGTTTTCTGATTCTTCTTCTGAATTTGTAAAAAGTTGAGTTATATCACGTTCAGTAACAGCTGATTCTTTAGGTGACTCTAAAAATGTTGACGTGGGAGACAGTGTCACAAGTGGTTCTGTAGCCTGGGAATTGTAATCCCGTATAGGTAACACGTCCAAATCTAATGGTGTGCGAGTACTTTCTGTAGTAGTAATTGGAGATTCAGATGGCTGTATAACATCTACATTAAAGTCAAAACCGTTGTCATATTGTACACTGATTGCATCTGGCACCTTATCATCTACTTCATATAAAACTTTTTTAAGGCTTTCCTCGTCATTAAATAGGGCTTTTGTAGACCTATTTTCATCGCTAACTTGTCGCGTAGCTGATGTGATTTCATGAGCTTTAAAGGTGGAGGATGCTACAGGGATATCAGCAGCAAGGAAAGTTATTTTAGTTGAAAGTTTGTCAACGCGTTTAGCAGAGGGGAAAACATTAACTTCATCAGGATTTTGGGGCCTACTAGTCTCAGTATTAGGGGTAAATATAATAACAGTGTCACCTACAACGGTCGTGAAATCAGCAAAGCCCTCATAGGTAAAAGTCTTTTTCGGTCTTGGTTCGCTTTTTTGACCAAATAGCTTTTTAGGTGTTTTTGTTTGCTGTCCTACCTGTGGCTGAGGGCGGCGTGACTCAACGTTATCGATGTAATAAAAGATCGGCGAAAATTCGTTTTTAATCGTAAATGTCGGTAAATCGTAATTTGGTTTAACCTTAACAATGTTTGCTTCGTCAATAACATCATCATTTGGAAGCGCTTCCACTTTAACTGGTTCAGTTACTGGTTCATAAGCCTTGTTTTGTCTATATACAGGATTTACATTGTTATAAGTAGCTGGTTTTACAATAAATTTGAATTGCTTGTCGCTATCGATGGTTGGACCGTCAAGATAGTTGAAGGCTTCATTCTGAACATACCTAGGTATTTCGTTATAAGGTTGCACTCTACGACCTACGGGCTCCTCGAGTATAACATTTTCAGCTTGACTTTCAGGAGAGCTTGGAGGGCTCCAATATTTAACATTTTCCTGAGCAGCTTTGCTTGCGTACACGATTTCCATTTTACTACTTGGAGCGAGATAGTCGGTATTCTTTAGAACAAACTTTTCAGGGTCAATGAAGCCTAAATCTTGCTTGACGTTCCATTCTCCATCGAAAGCGGAGTGTACACGAGTCGGATTAACTACTACAGGGTCTTCAACATTTGTGGGCTTATTGTAAAGTACGAGTGAAGACTTCGTTAAAAGTTGGGCATATATGCGTCCGTTGTCTAGGGTGGTACCAAGGATCTGAGTAGCAAACTCGGTGGTGACACCATCTTGTATGAACGTTCGCGCCGTGGACGTTAGGAGACCGATGACGGGTTTAACGCTGTGGTACCGGCCAATCTTCGTGTTATAGTCATTCCTCTTCTGGTTAACCAGGAGTACGGTCAAGTCTGCAGTCAACAGTCAACGTCACGTCGAGTGGGTAGGATGTCGGTGGAGGTGCGTTATATTTTACAAAGTCCATTTGAGTTGTTCCACGACCCACAGGATTAGATGAAAGAAAAAGAAAAACATACAATTAATAATGCGATATAAATAGAATAGAATAGATACTAATAGAAATATTTTTGCATATAGTTAGCACTAATTTTGTACAGCTTTTTTATGAGGCTTATAATGTTAATTTAAAACAACATTTATTTTAGACACATCATTGTGCGAATCATCAGTTTTTTAAGTAACATTCATTATTAGTTTATGTACAAATAAGTTTATTATTTTTGTAAACATTACAAACCTCTTTAATTTTTACATTTTATTTTTTGTTAAGAAATATTTAATAAAAGTTGTATAGTAAGGAAGTAGATAAAGATTTGCAATAAACTAAGAAAATAAAATATTTGTAAGGGCATTCGAAAGATTTCATTCAAGCTCAGAAAGTATTTTTACAGGAAAAGGTTGCAATATGGGTAAGACGAAAACTCACCCCTGTTTTCGGGGACACCCTCTCTTTTTATTCTTGCTGAGTCTATCTGTGCTTTTTCTTGACTTGAAACTGTAACAAAGTAAAACACTTAAAGTTAGCAAAAATCAATTAACAAAATTTGAGGAATTTTATTAAAATTATGAAATACGGGTGTTACTCACGTAATGTTGGTCTATTTAGTCGACCGCGGTTTCGCCTATACGTGTAGGCATTATCAAGAGAGTGCGATACGTCGCGCCTGAGTCGCATCCAGTCTTGCACAGTAATGCCTAGACGTATAGGCGAAACCGCGGTCGACTAAATAGTCATACATTACGTGAGTAACACCCTTATTTGATAATTTTAATAATGTTACAAACTCACGTCAGTTTTAATAAAAATATTTGAGGAATTGTTAATTAGTCAAACGTACATGATTCACCCAAAATTTTCTTATACAGAAACTTAAAATATATATTTTTTTAATTTGGTTTATTCGCAATCTTCCTGACCTTATCCCATTTTATTTGGATTGACGCAAAGCGTCTGTCAGTCCATAACGTTATCAATTTTATATAAATTCACAACAAACAAAATAATTCAATAATATTATTATTTGGACAGACCAAATACTATTATTACAAATCAAATCAAATCATTTATTTCCATGGGCCTCAAGGGGCGCTTAAACACGTCAAAACAAACATCAAAATACAAAAAAATATAAAATTAAAATAAAACTTAGCTAACTAAATTATAATACTTATTGTAATAAAATGATTTGACACCGGAGCTTAGATTGACTTTAATTCAACTAAGAGATATGAATTAAAATCAATCCAAGTACCAGCTCCGATGGGTATTGCATCATGAGAAGAGTTGGTGAGAAAGTGCACCATCTTTTCAAATAATTCATACAATATTTGTTTGTTTTTTTGACAATAATTCTATGTGTAAGTTATAGCAACCAAAACAACATTATGGCCAAAGATGGTTATGGAGAGAAAATAAACTTAAACTTGAAAGCACAAGTATAGTACACGAAACCGGCGAGCATGAATACAGATATGTATGAAGATTGAGGAAGCAATACCCGTATGTAAGTATGTATGTATCTATGCACATGTCGTCCACCGTCTTTGCATCCATCCATATTATATGTATAGGTATTTATCTTTTGCCTGTTTATTGATTTTCTTTCAAATAAAATTTCATTACATTATTATACTCGTGAAAACTAAATAAATACCTAACAATATATACATAAAATAAAAGAATAATGCACAATTACTAAATAAAATAGATCTAACAAAAAGTTCAGGTATCAAAAAATACGTCCGCATCGATATCGATCGCAGGTAACGTGCCCAGAAGGCTGGCGGCATTGCCACGTTGTATGGCAATACTAATCCTTTGTATTATATTTATCTAAATCCTAATCAATTATTGAAAACCACACATTATGCAAGATAATAAGGTAGTTCATAATGATGTGGTAAGAGTTACGTTAACCCAGATGCACTGTAGAAAGTATCGCAAGGTCGTAAATTGTTTGGTAATGTGAGTCTATCAGAGTGGGTGTAGTGATCTGTCAGGCTTAATGGCTTCATGGTTAAGGCACCTCATTTTATACGACCAGCTACATTCGCGGTTTTACCCACGTTTAATGGTACTGCTCCGTTCCCGTAGAGTTATTATAAAAAGCCCATAGTTTACCGAAGAATCCAACTATCACGCAAAAAGAATGAACCAATTCAAACGACTGGTTTCAATGATAGCCTTGTTAAAACATACAGCCAAAGATGACATAAAGCAGCGATAGCCGAGTGGGAGACCGTAGGACTGCGAAGTCACAGGTCTCGGGTTCGAACCCGCGGCACACACCTCTGTCTATAAATCGTTACGATTCGTCTTTTCGAAGATATGTGTGTATTTGTCATATAAATTATCACTCGCTAACGGTGAAGGAAAAACATCGTGAGGAAACCTGCATGCCTGAGAGTACCTGAAAAGTACTCGAGGTCTTGTGAAGTCTACCAATCCGCACTTGGCCAGCGTTGTGGACTATGGCCTATCCCTTCTCATCATGAGAAGAGGCCCGAGCCCAGCAGTGGGAAATGTATTAGATACAGGACTGCAATTATTATTATTATAAAGATGACATAGTCAGCAAGCAATTAAGACAGTATGCAGTCTCTAAAATTCTAAAGCTCCAGATTGAAAAGACAAAGAACTCATCTCATCACCCAGATAGCTAAAAAATCGAGCCAGGAATTGAAAGGGCATTTAGTACTGAGATTGGTCTTTAACCGCGAGTGCATCATGCAACCATTTCACCAACTTTATGCAACCATCTGAACTAACAAGACTAAACAACCAGCCAAACCAAGGTCTCACATTTAAAACCAGATAAACTATCGCCAAATCTCAGATATACATACTAGAGATAAGCCAAACGTCTAAACGCAGGCTAATTGTGAGAAAAACAAGCTGTAACAGCCCCAAGTTGTTCGACCATTGTCTCTAAATTTACGCAAGAAGTTCCCAAAGGGAATATTTTACGTTGTGAAGTGCACTTTCGTAAATAAAATTCTTGGGCAAGGTGTTAGATAACTAGGTATTACTTATTATAACATAACTTCATACTATCTCAAAGAAGGGCTAGATAGAGATGTTAATTACATACTTATTTGTTCATCCGTTATGAGATTCCATGTAAACTAGTTGATTGTCAGTTGCTTATAATTGCTTATACTCTGACGCCATAATATATTATTATGTATAGTATGTATGTATGTAAGTATGTATATGTATGTATGTATGTAATAAGGCACGATGGAAATACGTCCAAAAAGACGTACGACCCAATAGAAAGAATATTTTTATACAGTCAAAAGATTCGTGGATTTGGTGTGTGGCTTGGATAGCTCAGTATGTGAGAGCGATGTGGTGGAATCTGAAGATCGCGGGCTGAAACTCTGCTACAAGTCCAAAATAAAATCGACTGTGTTTTTATATACGATGGGCATAATTAACATTCATGATCTGGGAATGAAAACGCAGGCACTGTAGATACCTATATGTCTATTTGATCTAGTGGTAGTATATGCGACTCGAAGATCGAAGATTCAATCGCCGGGTCGAGTGAAAGCATTAAAGTAGTTTGGCTGGAAATACGCCCGTTGTATTACTATCACATGGCACCCAAATATGGCAGGTGAAGTGTGAGTTAACTCGTAGCTCGATCGTTCCGTTATCCAACAGCTCATCAATCACCCCATTGTTGATTAAAGAGGTAAAAGGTGAGAAACTAATTATTTATGCAGAGTTTGTGTTTGTTTTACATAGAAACGTGAGATTATCCGCGAGAAATAAGGCACTGGGGAAACCATAGTGTTATCAGTTAGTCGTTTCTTGGTTCGAAAATTAAAAATAGATTAAATACTTTTTGCAACAATGTTATATTTTTCTTTTTCGACACATTGTATCGTGTTAGCTTTCATGGGCAAAAATTACAGTGAGCCCTTTAACCATGAGAAATCCTTCTTTACTTTAAGACGGTTAAAATATGAGTGATAAGAATAAAAAAAAATGATAAAAAACAAGCAATTGGCATAAATTACTTTTTTTAATATACTTATATAATATTTTTTTTTTTTCAGTACGCTATAGAAAACGGCCGGTGTAACCCGTTGCCGAAACGTATAGCCAAAATGTAAATAATATGCATGTTTCGCGTTAATTCCCGTCAAAATTATAATAATAAATTTATTATTCACACCAAAACCCACCTACATACATCACCTAATTTCAAACCGGGACTATTCACGCGTATGTCACAGTAAAGCACCGAACCAGTGACCCAATAGAATGAATGTCACGTCCAATACGCCGGTCGTGCTTCCGTACACATACTGTGTCAAAGAAAACTGTGTACCGTTCGGAGACCCTAGTAGAATACTAAGACAGTAGTATCATGCCGAAGAGGAAGTAGAGAACTTGTTTTTTTTTACACGTTGTATGTAGCTAATTAGCCCGTGGCTCCCGCGTGAACTATCGATAGAAAGTAGCTTTTATGTTAATTCAGGCTGTAAGCTACAAACATTCAAAATTTCATTTGAATTATTTCCTAGTTTTTGTATGAAAAAGTAATAAACATCCATACGTCCATACTCACAAATTTAGCATTTATAATATGTATTAGTAAGGATGGACGTGTAGTCTATCTAATTGTAACAATAGTCCATTGATATCAACAATTGTCTAGATGGCCGATTGATGTAATTGAAATACCTCTCGATATAGGAAACATAGCTAAAAGAATTAATTTAAAATCACAGCCACACTGCCAGAGTTAATACAATTTTAAATTCACATTATTTTACATTAATAAAAAATAGACTCACCGAAACGCGTCAAACAAACGACTACAAAGGCGTAACGTCACTGCTTTGTAGCTTAACATTTTCAGGTAGATATTATAGCAATCAAACAGGCTGTTAAAATACAAAATCAGATTGAATCATTGATATGAACAGAAAAAAGATTTAGTAATTTATTGCTATTGTGTTTTTTTACAATTTAAAATGCTGCCTTATCTATAATCTCCTCTTAGGAAACTTGTTACTAAACTGGACTAATGACAAAATATAGTGGACTATTGAATACAATGTCAAATGATTTTGTGTGTACTATACTTTAGCTACCTAAGTTTACTGTGTCCGTAATATACTGTGGCACATTATCAGCGTATTAGGTATGTTGGTCAGGCGTGCAGGTGTGAAGTGATTAAGGATGGGTTCGAGTCCGGTAATGACATTATATGAGGTTAAAGAGGACACGATATGCAGGTTTTGTTTACATAAATTAATGGGGTGTTAATGGAACAATTAACGGTGGAATTACGCTAATTGTTGAGAATAATCTCGTGAACCATTTGTCCCGTGAAAATGTTGTGATTTCATCTACTGTATATTTCATTAAGTGCCCCCACCGCCCGCACCTGTCTCAGTCCCCTTTGTCGTCATACCGCCGCGCCCCTGTACCGCGCAGGCGAGGACTCAGTTAAACGGTCAGCCTATAAGTATTATATCTGCGAAAATATCATTGACAACTTTCCTCGTTAAACATCACTTAATATTACACAACATCGACTAAATAAAATAAGATCAACTGAAATCATCAAACAAATTGCTTTAACCATTTCAAAATAACTTCCGCGCTACACCTGTCCAATTGAGCTGAACTTACAAAACTTTGCAGTCAATATTGATCACTTTATCCATTGGAATAAGAGTTAAAATGGTTTGTTAATATTTGGTATTGGCTTACAACTTGTGGGAAGAGGTGTATCAGTTAATTATACGCGAAGAACTGTCAAAACAGAATCATTCGCACGGTCTCCTTTCGAATACAACATTTTGCTAGCTTCCTAAACCTTATACGCTAAGTTATAAGGTTTATATTTGTTTGGCAGATGTCTTACGATACAGTAGTAAAGCCTAAATAGGTTGTAGGGAGGGAATTTGGTAAAATTTGTGATTATATATCTACTTAAACATGCTTGGCGTGGTTTTTGAAGAGTTTTTAGTATACTACTGTAAATGAGATTGCCGCTTTACGAAGTGCTTAAAAATGCCTCTCACCACGAGATCTTGGGTTCGATTCCCAGGTCGGGCAAAATTTTATTTGGGAACTTTACGTCAGACAGTTCTCAATAGCAGCACGGAATTGAAATTTGTGCCTGGTGGATGGCGATAGGCTCACCCCCTATCCCATAGGACCTAAGCATAACAGGTGAAGTGTGGGTGTTGTACACCTCTGCCACACCCTCCTGGGTAATATAGGCGTGATGTTTTTAGGGTTCCGTAGCCGAATGGCAAAAAACGGAACCCTTATAGATTCGTCATGTCTGTCCGTCCGTCTGTCCATCCGTATGTCACAGCCACTTTTTCCCGTAAATATAAGAGCTATACAGTGGAAATTTGGTAAGTAGATGTATTCGGTGAACCGCATTAAGATTTTCATACAAAAATAGAAAAAAAACAATACATTTCACACACACAAAGCACATCCAGAGTCAGAACAAATCTTTGCGAATCACGCAAAGATTTGTCCCGTGTGGGAATCGAACCCACAACACCAGCGCAGTTGAAATCGGTGAGGCGACCGTTTTAACCACTACGCCAACCGTGCACTCTAACACTGTGACACAACATTTTTACACATAATAGATTTACTTTAATAAAAAAATAATGTTATATTCTCCTACTTAACAATCAAATCAATTTTGATCAAGTGTAAAATCGAATATTAGAAACAGTGAAAGTTGATAATTCCTCTAATTGTTAAGAATTTCGTATATTACTGATGTTATCGAGAATATGTTCGTCAGACGATTATAATCGATCAATTTTACGTTTAGTAACTGCCCAACTTCTCAGTTGTAAGGTAAATTATACTAGCTGTTTGAAGTATTGGTTTGTTGATAAGCATGACTACAGTACAGATAACATTACTAAATTCAAGCAATGCATAAATGCCCTATCTTTTAGTGAGGTACTGGAATGTAAAGATGCTGCTACAGCATTCGATATGTTTAGCGAGGCGTTTGCACTTTTTTATGACTTATGCTTTCCCGTATCCCGTACAAAAGTATACGCACAAAAACGACCAAAATGGAATCAAAAGGTATTAAAAAATGCTGCAAACGTAAACGCGAGCTTTTATGGAAATGTCGTAAATATAGAAGTGCCAAATGCATAAATGATTATAAGAACATTTCTTCTCGATTAAACCGTATTATCAAATATACACAAAAAGCTCAAAATGATTACCATATTCTTAATTCTAAAAATAAGTGTAAAGCGACCTGGAAAATTATAAATAAGAACCAACATAATATACCTCGCGAAGATATACACAATATTAACATCGATGGCAGCACCACCGTAAGCGACCCACAGCTAATTGCTAATTCATTTAACAATTTCTTTATTGACCACGTAGGAAAATCGAACTCTGACTTAAACATAAATTGCCCTTCAATTATATATAATTCTTTTTACATGACGCCGACCTCCCCTAAAGAAATACATAGCATTATTATTGACCTTAAAAATACATCAAGTACTGGATGTGATCAAATATCTACAATGATACTAAAAGAAGTAGCCCACAAAATAGCGTACGTTATGAGTTACCTTATCAATTTGTGTATATATGACGGAGTATTTCCAGAGAAGTTAAAGATGAGCATAGTAAAACCTCTTTTTAAGAAAAACGACAAACACTCTATGACTAACTATCGCCCAATAGCCCTAATACCCATTTTTTCAAAAATAATCGAGAAAGCAATACATAGTAGACTAAGCAATTTTTTTGAAAGTTATAATTTGTTTGCCAACGAGCAGGTCGGGTTTAGAAAAAACAAATCTATCAATTTGGCTATATATAATTTTTTGCAATAAGTAGTTCATAACGTCGACAAAAAGGTACCAGTATGTGCTCTTTACATGGATCTGTCGAAAGCATTTGACTGTGTGGATCACAAATTATTGCTTAAGAAACTATATGCTTATGGTGTGCGTGGTAACGCTTTAGATCTCATTACATCTTATCTTAGTGGTCGTAAGCAATGCACACAAATTACACGCATTTGCCCAACGCTGAGAAAAGAGATACAATATTCATCTGACTACAGGGAAATTAAATTAGGTATCCCGCAAGGGAGTGTCTTGGGACCTTTGCTATTTAACATTTATATTAATGATTTACCAAAAATAACAAACCATCCCACTATTATGTTCGCTGATGACAGCACAGTTGTATTTAAGGCAAGCGACTCTATCTCAATGGAATTTGACATTAGGAATACATTGCATCGCATAATACAATGGTTGACATCACATAATCTCAAAATAAATTTGGACAAAACATATGTAATGACATTTAGGAATAGATTATCAAAAATTGCTGACATTGATATTATTTATGAAGGTAAAAAGATAGTGGAAGTTGATACCACAAGGTTTCTAGGTCTAACAATAGATAATAGGTTAAATTGGAAACTACACATAGAGAACCTCTGTTTAAAACTAAACCAGCAATCATATGCACTACGCTTACTCTCTAAAGTAGTAAGCCAGACTGGAGTACTGACTGCCTACCATGGATATGTCGGATCTATATTAAAATATGGTATTATGTTCTGGGGACATTCCACAGACAGCGAGCGTATCTTCATAGCACAGAAAAGGTGTGTAAGAGCTATCTGTCAGCTAAAACAAACCGACAGTTGCAAGCCTTTATTTAAGAACCTAAATATATTAACTATGCCTTGCCTGTATATTTATGATGTTATACAATTCGTTCGGAATAATATGAATCTGTTTGAAAGTTATAAAAGCAAAAGACATAAACATAAAATATGTTGTCCATCGCACAGTACTACCTTTACTGATTTAAGTATATTTTGCATGGGCCCACGTATTTATAATCATATACCAAAAGCTATACTAGAAATAAGTTGTAATAAGGCTTTTTTTCAGAAAATAAAAACAATTTTATTGCAAAAATGTTATTATACTGTGCATGAATACTTGACTGATAATGTAATAATGTGACTAATTTGATAATTATTTAAATACTGTTAATTATTATTATTATATACATTGCATGCCTTAAGGTAGAATGTGGCGGAATAATCTCTGTAACAACTCTGTAACACCCATGTTCGCAATAAATAATTTTGAAGTTTGAAGTTTGAAGTTTGAAACAAAACAAACAAACAAACAAACAAACAAACATACAGGTGAAGCTAATATAAGCGTGTTAAAAAGTGAAATTGTTGAAGAAAGTAGGTATTTGTACTTTTAATTTTAAATTTATGAACATGCTTAAGTAAAAAATTCTTGTAGTATTTTTATTCAAAGTTGAATTCAAAGGGCAAACGTAAATACAAAACTAAACCCTTATTTGATTGCCGGGTTCGATTCCTGGGTCAGGTAATGTGTTATTAGCGAACTTTTCATCAGGAAATTCACAATAGCAGCGCGAAGTTCGAATTATGCCCGGTAGGTGGCGATGGACTCACCCCCTATCCATGGGACAAGAGGTGAAATTTGGGTGTTGTACACCTCTGCCAGACTCTGCTGGGTAAAAGAGGTGTGATGTTATGTTATGTATAATAATAGCAGCCCTGTATGTAATACATGTCCCACTGCTGGTCTCGGGCCTCTTCTCATGATGAAAAGGCTTAGTCCACCATCAAGGCAGTATTTTAATATATGAAAAACTATTTCAAATTAAATTTTATCTGTGTTAATGAAAACACTACAAAATAGGTCATACAACGCAATGTATTAGCCATTTTCTAGTACATTACCGCTTCCTAAGATAAGCGTTTCGAAATGAGACCTCAACTTTTATGGCGCGAGAAAAGTGTCGTGTAAAAAGTTGCAAGACAGAAAGAGACAGGTAAACGACGTATACGGCTTGATATGAGTGAAAGAGATAGAAAACGTGTCAGTAGGTAAGCAAGCCCTGTGTCAATGCACTTGTTGCACTATGCGTGCAAAAACGGTTCGTGGTAGGTTTTAATTATTCTGTGGTGGAAATTGTTTATTTACTTTATGTACTTTGAAGTTACAAGCCCTAATTTCACAGATGTAGATAAACTTATTTACAGGATAAGCATATAACAAATAAATTAAAGTGACAGCTGTGTTCTATTTTAAGTGTGTTTTAGTGTAACTTGTGTTACTTTCAGATTCGGTCGGGTTATATTTAATGGGTTGGATAAGCTCTATTAGGAACCTCTGAGACTGACCCTAGGGACCAATTACACCAGTAAGTTCTGGATCAGTCTTGGATTCGGATTTTTTTTTAAAGACGAAAATTAAATGTCAAATTTGTATAGAAATTTATAGAATTAACCAAAACTTAAAATTGGGTCTATATTACATTTGAATTGAGCTTTCGTTTGTTTATAATTTTTCATACATTTCATGACATGGAACCCAAATTATAAGTGCTTAAAAATTCGACGAAAGACTCCGAGAAATCGTAGGTACTGCACATTATTATTACTATATATGAAGCACACTAGCAGCTATTAAGCTGATGCGTGTGAGTCTTGTGATTTGGAAAATTTGTTTGGAACTTTAAAGATGGGGAACTTTAAAATAACTTATCGATATCCTTAGATACTTCTAACAAAGTAACGTAGTCTCATTTCTTACGCAAACTACTGAACTAAAATCCATAAAAATTGGTATAAATTAAGTTGCCCGAAGAGTCCCGAAGAATGACATATAGTCTAATATATTGACCAAAGCTCCATGCCGGTGAAACTGCGGAAAGGAGGTTTGACGGTTTTGGCAAAAAGCACTAAATCAATATAGAGAGGAAATGACAGCACAAAAAAATCTGTCAAGTCTTAAGGTGCGTATAAATTAAGCGCGGCAAACCATCGAACATTGGTGCGCGTGGCGGCCGCGCTCTATGTAGACGGGATCGCCGCGCGCGGCGACGCGAACATCCGCGCTCGAACGTGCCGCGGGGCGATCCGCTTGCTGTCGGTTTTTGAGACCGCATCAAAGGATCTTCGGTCGTTCGCTCGCGCGCAGTGGGGACGGTTGTAGTTTTGGTGATTTGGCTCGCGCGGCGAATACGTAAAAATGGACAGCGAAGAGTGGCGATATATATATAGCGATCTATTTAGATATATTTTTTCATCTACCAACGCTTTTTTCTTTTATTTTTTTTTACAAATAAGATGGTGAATCACAATAAAAGCGGCAGCCACCCGTCCATACTCGCAGGTTTACGAGAGTGAACTGGTCTGACTATCCGCCGCGGTGTTCGTGATGGATCGCCTGCCGCGCGCGGCTGTCACGTCCAACTAAATTTATATCTACATATTGGCTCGCGCGGCAAATGAGCGTCAACTCTGGTCAAACATTGGCTCGCGTGGCTGCCGCGCTTAATTTATACGCACCTTTATATAGGCAGTGGAGCGAGGTGGTTCATTGTTTCGCGCGTCTATGATTTGACAACTAGTGTTATACGACGTGCAAGAGCGTCACTCATTCGATTTTGGCAGCAAGGGACGCCTGACAGTGTTTAGTCCTTTTGCTTTGATTTTCTGAGGGTTTTTGCTTGCCAAAATCTATGCAAATATTTTTTACATACCGATGATTCAAAGCGTCTCTCGCACATGAATGAAAATTACCCACATCTCGCAACCATCATTTAGTAATAACCAGCCTTGTGAAGCGGAATTGTGATATAAACGTAATACTTAAACTATTTCACTATAAATATCTTAGTCATCTTTTACAACTTGGAAATTCCCAGGTCGCAAATTTTTGGCAATTAATTGTTTAATCTTGCCCGTGGCTTTGTTCTGATCGATCGAGTTGAGTCGATTAAAACATTATACGATTTAACCATCTTCGAACCTATGAAATCTCGATCGCAAATCCTTATCCAATGCGCGGCAATTACATCACTCGATACTGACTTTGCTGAAATGTACACCAAAGCAATGACTTGCTTTAATTCATCGTGTATTTTTACACACAAAAAAAACTTTAAAATTTCGTCATTACCGTGAATCTTCAGATCATATTAACCTATAGCTTCTTACAAAACATTCTCACGACTAATGTAATGGGCTTTTACACAACTGTCCGTCTGTCCGTTGATGACACTATTGCGCCACGCGGCTCTGTTCGCATGTCGTGAACAAATTTTACATAGTTATTGTTGTATTTTTAGCTGAAGTTACTTGTTTAATTTGTTAATTGTTATGTTCTTGTGATTTTACGAGCTTTTTGCATGTTTAGAGCTATATAATGTTTGTACTTATATGAGTTATTATGATGGTGAAAATGTTATAACTGTTAAGGCTATTGTAGTCAAAAATATTTTGTAAGCGATGTCTTGCTACAGTCCATCATTTGTAAAGATACATACTTTCCAACTCCAACTACATACTTCTGATTAAATTCGTTGCGGGTTCCAAGACAATTTTAACTCTTCCTGGGATTGCCCGTGTGTCATGCACGGTGCCTTTTAGTTGGTTGCCGCTGTAGATCCTGGCGTCACAGGAGTTACAGTGGTGGGCGTGTGGGTGGGATTATATCCCGTAAAAAAAAAGTCCATTATTTGGAGAAATTTGCTGTCTTTCAATTTCTGTAGGTAAATACACCAAATTTCTTTTATACAGATGAGTACTAATCCTAGCACGAAAAGAGCAACATAATAATATATTATTATCTATCTAAGACGACCGGATGGCGGAGTGGGTAGTGTACCTGCCTGCGACGCCGAGGTCGCGGTTTCGATTGCCGCTTAAGACAAATCTTTGTGTGCATGAACATGGGGGTTTGTCTTAGTCTGGATGTGTGTATGTATAATAAGTATGTATTTACAAAGGAAAAGTATATAATGTATTAGTATCAGTTATTCTAGTACTCATATTACAAGCTCTGCCTAGTATGGAACTAAATGGCGTTGTGAGTAAGTTGTTAGATATTTATTTATTTATTTATCTAGAATTTTTTTGGTGGTTACCTTACATGAAGGTGGAACATCTAGTTGAATTGATTTAATGTCGTCCAAATAAACAAAACAAATTGCTCAACACAATACGACAAATACATGTCAAATTGGCAACAAATATAATCTATATTAATCTACACAGCCTAAATATGTCCCAACTCAAGTGTGTTACAAAATTGAAATCTTGGGCAAAAACCGGTTTGTACCGGTTTTGAATAGACAGGCTTTCGCGCGGGTATTGTAATTTGTAATATTCAGGTCTTATCCACGACCTTGTTCGTATATTAGTTTTGATAAGGATCTTGTGAAAGTAATTAGCGAACAGTGATTGCTTTTAGGGTACCTTAACTTCTGGCTATTACTCTAAAGCAAGTGTGGCCGTACCATATTTTCAGTAGGCTACATAAGCCGCCGAACACCTAAAAATTTACAGTTCAATTCAATTCAATGTATTTATTTACGTATATGGGTTTTTACAATGTTGTTACATAATAGATACGTATCACCATAATCAGCATGTCAGCATGCAAAATGATCTTAATAATTTTAAAAAGTATTGAAATACAATAACTATATTAAAGAAAATGTCACAGTACAGTACAAAGTGTAGCTCAGTAATAATAAATATAACAGATAAATATATTATCAGTATGTTCATTATTTTTGTTAATATAAATTTATTTCTTTACATATTTTTTTAACGAAAGAATTTAACTTCAATTATAATAAGGGTATTTACAAACTGAAAAATATATAACTTAAATATTTACAACTATACACTAAGAATTAAAAAAATAATAATTTATATAATTCATTATTTTATATAAGTTAAAAAAAATTAGTTGTATGGTAGTTATTTTTTTTTTGTTCACTGAATTATTAGTAGATTGATTGTCTTATCTTACCAAACATCCTTCACAATGCCAATAAATGTGATAACAACTATATTATTAAAATAAACTTAAAAAAAAAACAACAATACGCTTCATAGCAGAATGTTCGTGCTCGCACTATTGTGAATAGTATCAACCTTGTATATTACCTGAAACAATAAAAATAAAATTACAGCCTGTTGTAAAAGAAACAGACACAAAAAATATTCTAACCTTATTATTTATCTGCTATACGTACAGTCAGTTGCAGCGAAATCTCACCCATTTAAGAGCGTGTATTCCTTTTCAAAATGTAACTGTCAATTTTTGTAGTGTTTTGGGAATATTTCGTAAAAACTGAATGAAAGTATGATTTTATTCAACTAACTTTTTAGAATGCAAGTTTTGAAAGGTAAATATGACAATTACATTTAATAACTAAAGCATACTTTTCTATTTTATCAGTTGAAAGAGTATTAACTGTTAAGTTGATAAATTACAAAATTATGCTGTATTTACGAATGAAATTGTTATATTTACCTTTCAAAACTTGCATTCTAAAAAGTTAGTTGAATAAAATCATACTTTCATTCAGTTTTTACGAAATATTCCCAAAACACTACAAAAATTGACAGTTACATTTTGAAAAGGAATACACGCTCTTAAGCTCTTTTTTTGCACTTCAAATTTATTCTGTAGCTGACTGTACATCAATCAGTGCTATTAACAATCCAATGATTGATTGATAACGAGATAGAGACATTATTATTGAGAATAAAGATTACTCACGTTATTTTAGCCGGGATATGCCGACTAGTTTCGTAGTCGTAGTCGTAGTCGAATATATTACGTAGATTTATCAACTGGGCAACGTCTCTCACTCACTACAATCTCTAGTCGGCATATCCCTCCAAAAAATTTGTTTTTAATTATCTTAATTATAATGATGTCTACAATCCTGCCTGTCCCAATTCTATACACAAAACTTCATCACATAAGGCTCTATCAATGACAAGATCAAATACACTCATTCACTCACACAAGCACACCCAGTCTCAGAACAAATCTTTGCGAATCACTCAAAGATTGGTCCTATGTGGGGATCGAACCCGCAACACTAGTGTAGTGGCGAGCGGCGACCGCTTAAACCACTGCACCACACGTGCAGACAAATGTTATCATTAGCGTCAGTCCTCTGCCTATCCCCAACAATAGAAAGCGTGAAATTATAGGCTGTTTATTAGTTTAAATGCTTAATATTGCCAAAGTGAAATAAGACCAAATTTTAAACTTCAAATATTATTTCAGTTTTTTTTTTGTTTTGTTTTATTATACTACGCCCACAGCGAACGAACATGTAGTCCACCTGATGGTAAGTGGAGTACAGCCCATGGACATCAACAATCCACAAAAGCAGATTATAGATACGTCGCTGCAGCTGAGGACTACGGTGTTATGCCTCATGTGCCAGTAATTTCAGAGCCTGATCTCACCACCATACCGGAACACAGTAATGGAAGCACTACTATTTGGCGGCAGGTTAAAGGTGAGACGGTGCAGCTGCCGCCCTCGAGCTCATTCACAAGAGCTCTACCTCCAGTATTTCTTTAAACGACTTATTGAATGGGCGTGTAGTCCCACCTGGTGGTAAAAGAGAACCATAGCACTTGTTTATAAGAGCTCTACCCAAACAGGATCTCCGAATAGGGCTAAAGTGCTTTGTGTTTTGACGTCATTAAATTGTCTGTCCGTACTACTCCAAACACGGAGTCGTAAGTGTCTGGTAGATGACGATAAGCCAAAAATGGGATCTTAGTGTTCCGACAAAATATTATGGTTATAATATGGTTATTCACCTCTTCCAAGCCCTTATTACACGAGTACATGTGACGATATGTATGTTGTTTACGAAGTATATTATTGTAATCAAAATATCGAACATTTTTATGGTGAGTTAAGTCTAAGTAATCACAGTCTAAAGCTATTTTATGACAGTTTTTCTGCAAACAACTAATATTATCAAAATAATGTTAAATAGCACACAAAGTTAGCAGTTGTCCGTGTGGAATAAATCCGCAAAACAGTACCCAACGGAACAACGAGTTAATCCGTTTAGTTAGTCAGTGGGGCAGTAGCGTATCTAACACTAGAATCAATTTAATTGTAAACTTGTGGTGATGATACAATTCAAAACTTATCAGAATTATGCAAACAAATAAATAAAATTGCAGTGTATGTTTTTAATGTCACTATAACAAGTTTTTTTAAGCTGGTATAGCTGTTTACACGATACCTTCGCCTAAAAAAAATGTTCTGTCTGTCTGTTTGTATCGGCAAATCTTCTAAACGGCTGATCCAATTTTAATAAAATTAAAAATGCAGGTTAGTAACTACAAGGCGCGTAACATATGCTACTTTTGTGGGAAAACGTTCATTTATATCTTTAATAGCGTTAATCTCGAGAACTACTGGTCAAATTATTTAATATTTTTTGTGTAGTACTAAAAAATCTTTAGATATTTAATAATACGCTAAACTCCACAGAAGCGGAGCAGTACAGTTGAACGCGGGTCAAAGCGCGGGATCAGCTACTACATAACACAACGAATTTCACGAGGACGAAGTTGCTGGCAAAAGCTAGCTATTAAATTAGCAGACTTTACCCAACCTTATGGATTTATCCTTTTTACCCACAGAACCAGTTACCCAGTTACAAACTAGTCTACAATTACAGCCTGTCTGACTTGACTAACCAATTCGTGTCAGTCGTTAACCAACCGATTAGTCGTGACCGAACTAAACTTTGAACTTGATAAAACAGGCCGTTTAACTAGTCGTAAGAAATCGAAAAAATATGCTTCCTTAATAAGGTTTTTTGGTTAAAAGATGATAAATTTATGGGTTTCCAAGTTCAAAATCTTTATGCAAATTTTATTGTACTAATGGCTTTGTGCGCTATTTAATGTGATAAATGGCTAATAATTAGCGATAAATATTTGGTAATTTATTGAGTAGTTCCAAAAGGTTTTTCGAGTTATACAACTGTTCAACAAGTTGAAGGTATTAACAAAACAGAATTTGAAAGCTCTTATACAGCAACAAGCAGAAAACAACTTTCTGAGGAGAGTATACTGTAGATTAAATTATTTTTCTCGATGTTAACATAAACATTTGATTCAGTTTGATAATATTTACCTTATATATATTTATATTTATTTATTTATTTAATTTCACGCACAAAAAACATGTGACGAAGGCGGCTTTAATGCCAAAGGCATGTTCTACCAGTCAACCTTAAGGTGATGGTGTATACAGGGTTATTGGGTAAGTCGACCTAGATCCGTTAAGAGGTGGTAGTTCCCATCATTTCTGACTGATCTGACTATGAAACACCCCACCCTAAACCTAACCGTTTTCGAGATATTGGACTTAGAAGGTTTTTTTAAAAAATATCCCGATTTCTTAACTATAGCCTATTTTTTTTGTATCCTATGCCTTTTATTTTTTTTTAATTCTGATTTTTGTGTGCCAGATAAGTTTGTTTATAATTCTCAACCCAAAAAGTGCAAGTATCTGAACCAATGGGATCGTAGTAGACGATTGATACCGTAAAAAAGTAATTAATTTGAAAAAAAAAATTGTTTCTTTTAGTAATATTTAAAAAAAAATCTATGGCGTTAGTTCTGCAGATGTTTTAAATAATATCTACGTTCCATTAGCTATCCAACAAGGTATCACAAGCTAGGGTCTTATCACAATTCATAGAAAAAAAATCGATAAAAGGCTCTCAGGTAGCAGTACAAATTTGGGTTCTTTGGTCCTATTGTTCTTCCACGGAGCTGTGGTGCGTGCGAGCGGGACAAACTGACCAGGTGCAAGCGAGATAAAATAATCCCGGCCAATTTGTTGTTATTGTTTCGTTTTAGTCTGCTTCCGTGATTCGTCCGTAGTAGATGCGATATTTAGTGCTCTTCATTTCTTACCCGACTTGGCTTGTATTTCTGGACTGTTTCCTACAAATTGTGACTGTGCTTGTTAACTGGACTTTGAATTGTGCTTCTGAATTGGAACTGTTGAAGATGGCAACCTTCACGAACGAGGAATACGCGGATATTCTACTTTGTTATGGGTACTGCAATGGTGTTTCTGCACGAGCTCGTGACGAATACATTGCACGTTATCCCGGCCGCCGAATACCGGATGTCACTGTCTTTGACGGCGCTTACCGGTGACTCAGAGAGACTGGCTCTGTTTTAAGGCGTCGAGCAGACCTAGGCCGACCACGGATCATTGTTGATGATGAAGATGAAGATAATCAAATAGTTCAACGGTTTAGAGCGGATCCAACTACTTCAACTAATGCTGTTGCCCGAGAACTTGGACTCTCGCAGTGGAAAGTGTGGTTTACGGTGAATACTGCAGGCCTCTACCCCTATCACTACACGCCAGTACATGTTATCGAAGAGGGAGATCCAGTGAGGAGGTTAGACTTTTGTAGATTTATGCTTCATGGAGATTTAGAAGACCCAGCATTTTTAAAACAAATCTTGTGGACAGATGAATCAAAATTTGATAAAGATGGAATTACAAATTACCACAACGCTCATTATTGGGCCCCAAAAGCGCAAAAAAATCCTAACCAGAAGAGGACAAAAGCCGCACAAAGAAGATTTAGTTTAAATGTCTGGATGGGAATCATAGCAAACAAATTAATTGGGCCCTTCTTTCTACCTGATAATTTAAACGGAGAATTTTACGAACATTTTCTAAGAGAAGAGTTACCAAATTTATTAGAGGATTTACCCCTAAATCTGATTAGAAACATGAAGTTCCAACACGACGGTTGCCCTGCACATTACAGAAGAGGGGTCAGGGAATGGCTAGACAACGAGTATCCTAATAGGTGGATCGGAAGAGGTGGACCCATACCGTGGCCAGCAAGAAGTCCTGACCTGACTCCCATGGATTTTTATGTGTGGGGACACATGAAGACATTAGTCTACAATGAGAATAATCCAATTGAAACTATTGACATATTAAGACAGAAGATTATTGAGGCTGCTGACGAAATTCGAAGAGACTTAACGACTGTAGTAGTTAAAAGCGGACTAAGACACCGAATGAGAGTGTGTGTGCGAAACAGAGGCGGCCATGTAGAACAAGATTTATAAATTTAAATAAATGTTGTTTAATAATTATTTGTATTGTTTTATTTCGTTTCCTGGCCCAAAAGAGAAGTTTAATCTTAAGTACCATTGTTTTTTTTTACTACCTGGGAGCCTTTTATCGATTTTTTTTCTATGAATTGTGATAAGACCCTAGCTTGTGATACCTTGTTGGATAGCTAATGGAACGTAGATATTATTTAAAACATCTGCAGAACTAACGCCATAGATTTTTTTTTAAATATTACTAAAAGAAACAATTTTTTTTTTTCAAATTAATTACTTTTTTACGGTATCAATCGTCTACTACGATCCCATTGGTTCAGATACTTGCACTTTTTGGGTTGAGAATTATAAACAAACTTATCTGGCACACAAAAATCAGAATTAAAAAAAAATAAAAGGCATAGGATACAAAAAAAATAGGCTATAGTTAAGAAATCGGGATATTTTTTAAAAAAACCTTCTAAGTCCAATATCTCGAAAACGGTTAGGTTTAGGGTGGGGTGTTTCATAGTCAGATCAGTCAGAAATGATGGGAACTACCACCTCTTAACGGATCTAGGTCGACTTACCCAATAACCCTGTATAATACAATTTTATTAAAATATGACCAATAAATATGACTATTAACTAATCTCACAATCCTACAAAAACATTTTCGTCTATAAAATCCACAAAAATATCATCAAATCTGTCATCACCACACATAATCGTGACTTAACAAAACGTCAATCGATTAAAATCATATAGCCGATGACCACAACTAGGAAGTCACAACTTGAAGTTTTTCTCAAATATTTTGCATAAGATGACGACAGAATGACCAATGCCTGTTATTCTAATTGACATGATCATCAAAAAAACAAAAGAAACTCTAGACCTATTGGAAATACAAAAAATAATGCTACGAGAATCGATTAATTGACGCATTGAATTGATCGATACTACGATTTTCGTGACTGATATTTAAATGGATTAAACAACATTATATTATCGAGTTTTTTAAATCGTTATGTAGAAGTGGTAAATTAGGTATATACAACCATAAAATGTCCACGAATTACCATAATTATGTGTACTACCAAAGCATGAAACATAATAAAATTAAAAACATAGTCGTAATATTGGGGCAATTTACCCTAACATAACATCACGCCTATATTACCCAGAAGGGTGCGGCAGAGGCGTACAACACCCACATTTCACCTGTTATGTTTAGGTTCCATGGGATAGGGGGCTATTGCTATCCATCGGGCAGAATTCCAACGCCGTGCTGCTATTGCGAATTTCCTGTCGGCAAGTTCACAAATAACACTTTTCCCGACCCGGGAATCGAACCCGAGACCTCACGGTAAGAGCATATGCTAACCACTAGACCAACGAGGGAGCCATTTACCATATTATATAGCAGCTCTGTATCTAATACATGTCCCACTGCTGGGCTCGGGCCTCTTCTCATGATGAGAAGGGTTAGGCCATAGTCCACCACGCTGGCCAAGTGCGGATTGGTAGACTTCACACACCCTCGAGCACTTATTAGGCACTCTCAGGCATGTAGGTTTCCTCACGATGATTTCCTTCACCGTTAGCGAGCGATAAATTTATATGATAAATACACACATACCTTCGAAAAGACGAGAGGTGTGTGCCGTGGGTTCGAACCCGAGACCTTTAACTTCGCAGTCCTACGGTCTCCCACTCGGCTATCGCTGCTTATATTATTTACCATATTACTAAAATTAAATTAAACAAACTCTTTTGCTACCAAACGACTTAACGATGATTTTAGTGAGTACATATTTGTTAATGACACGGTCATCAATCCGTCTCGCCCTTGACTGAATTCTGTTGATGACTAACATGGTATATATACAGGGTGGAGAGGCCAGACCGGTTGTTGCGACACCGAAATTTAGTGCAGCTGGGTTCTGCACGAAAATCGTTGTTGTACTGACGAAATGTCGTTGGTGTATTTAGAGTTATAAACAAAGGGTTGTTACAACATTAGGATAAGAAGGATCTTGGAACTTGGAGACAAAAATTATGAATGCTCGTTAACCATAATTATGTTGTATTCGCGTCTCACCGCTAGGTTCGATTCTCGGGTCGGGGAAAGTGTAATTTGTGAACTTTCCATCAGGAAATTCTCGATAGCAGCACGGAGTTGGAATTGTGCCCGGTGGATGACGAAAAGCTCACCCCCTATCCCAGGGGACCTAAACATAACAGGTGAAAAGTGGGTGTTGTACACCTCTACCACACCCTTCTGGGTAATATGGGCGTGATATTTTGTTATATTACGTTATCAGCCTGAATATTATTCTAAGTAAGCTTGCATTCAAATTGATTGATAGAATTTGAGTAAAGGTTTCTAAATTTAGAAGAAATTGACCTAAAAAAGTTATAATAAATAATAAATATCTCACAACTTACACACAACGCCATCTACTCCCAAACTAAGCAGAGCTTGTACTATGGGTCCTAGAATAACTGATACTACTACATTTATATACGTTTCTTTTGTAAAAACATACTTATTATACATAGAAACACCCAGACTAAGACAAACCCCCATGTTCATGCACACAAAGATTTGTCTTAAGCGGGAATCGAACCCGCGACCTCGGCGTCACAGGCAGGTGCACTACCCACTTCGCCATGCGGTCGTCAAAATTATTATAATTTTACAGTTTTAATTTTTCAAAGGTTGACATTATCCCAGGAATGATCACGCAATTATTCCAACCTCATACGTGATACCCATAGAAATCTTAATAACTAGTCAATAGAAATGCTATCGACTATCTTTTAACACTGGGACGCACGTCGCCGTTTTTCAAATACCACTTTTTGTATTCCTGCAAACAAAATTATTCTTTTTGGCGATGACATTAAGACGACAATTCCTCAACTCGCACTTGTGTTCGATTAGACTCATGCACTTGTATTCCTGCAAACAAAATTATTCTTTTTGCGATGACATTAAGACGTCAATTCCTCAACTCGCACTTGTGTTTGACAAGACAGATGCGCGGCGACAAGGTCACGCGTCTTTGACATTTCTATTGCCTTATTATTAAGATTTCTATGGTGATACCTGAGTATTCCCAGTCCAGCAGTTACGTGGATCAAATGGCAGTTGCCCCATTGGATGTAAATACTAACCGGTAATTAAATTAAACTGGTATGTAAAAACGCTTGACCTATAACCCCAATGGCTTAGGTAAAAACGATTATATTATACAGGGTGTATATATTATACGACTCCAATAAATATAATTTAATAGAAAATGTCTTTATTTCATGCGTTTGCTTGAGATAGCTATAGTTTATTATCTAATTGATTGATAACATAGCATTTAGCCAATCTCTAACAACAGTTGAATATTTTATTCCGGCTATTCTTAGTATAAGATTGCTCAGTATGACTAAATGCTATGAATAAATCAATTAGAAATTGAAAAACCGATCGGGTTCATCCATACAGCATTCGTATTGATTGTAACATCAGTCGGTTAGAATGATTACTTCTTATTAACATTGGTTGCGAATAAGCGACGCTTTGAATCGTGACTGTTATTTAAATATGAACTTTCACGTAATATAGTTAAGGTCAATCTTTTCTTTTCTGTTTTTTATCATTATGGAGGATATAAGATAACAACTATCAATATGATTGTTGGTAGTTGTTCTCTTTCTTGCTATGTGTACCTACCAATAACATATATGTACTTCAACTATCTCACCTGTTATACCATCTCATCGATTATCACTTGAGTAATTTAAGTTAGGTTAGCCTATTGTTAAAGGATTCAACTGAAAATCGTTATTTATTTAAAAGACAAATAAACGTATTCTTATACTTCTTATTCTTATTCTTATTGTTGGTTGCTACCTACTAATATGTAGGTACAATAGACGACGCATGGCGTCTCGAAAGACGATGCACACAGTCAAAAGATTCGTGGATTTGAATTAGGGCTTTGATGGCAGAGTGGTAAAGCCCTAGGCTGGAATCTTAGAGTCACGGGTTCAAATCACGCTTCAAGTCCAAGAAAAAATTGACTTTTCTTTGTATAACTATAGTTTATATTTATCACTAAACAATGGCATAAGTGCCTTAAAGTTTTAGAACAGGTAAGTTTCTATTTTATTTACTTTACGGTATTATTCTATAGGTCTTAAATTACACAGGTTGATACCAAAAAATATATTTTTATTTGTAAAACAAGACGAAAAGAAACACATGACAATAAAACGTAAATTTAGACGATGGGTTTAAATCGTCTAATTATTATAAAGGTAAATGAATACCTTTGCAACCTGATATTTTATAATATAATAATTACGCGATTTAGACCCGTTGTCTAATTTTACGTTTTGTTGTCATCACTTTCTTTTCGTCTTATAATTTTGGGTATCACTCTGTATAATTAAAGACCTTTAGAGAGGGTAGTTTTAAAATTCGCAAATTAACAAGCTTCTCGCATGGCTTTACTCGCACCCAATAGATCACAGCCAGCCATTGACGCGTGCAATTACACCACAAAGGTTGATGGTCCATTGGGCGCTCGGAAGTCGAACTTCCTACTGTACTCTTGGAAAATGCGGAGTTACGCAACGGTGTGATATAAGGCAGTATTGCGTTTATCAAAATAATGTAACTATTGTTTTGGTTTTCATAATACGGGGTAATATTATTTTCTAACGGTTCATGATTATGTATATGTATTCTTCTGGTTTTTAACAAAGGCAGCGTGAAAATGTTTTGGATGATTTTTGTGGTTTATTGTCTCTTTGTTATTGTGATTAACTGTCAATGATGTTATATGATGCTGTGATTTTTCAGACTTGTATAGTTAAAGTTAACTTTAACATTATTATGAAGTCTTAGATTCGATACTAAGTATTAAAATCTTCTAATACCAACTTAAAACTTTGCATGATCGGTATAACTTTATGTATAAGACTTACGATAACATAGTTTAGTATATACACTAAATATAGATATATATTATGTTAATTTAAACAAATCAACGGATAAATTTGAAGCGGCCGTGGCTCAATGGATAAGGCATCTAACGATCGAGAGGTTGTGAGTTCGAATACTGGTCATTACACCTCCTAACACAAGCAAATTAAGCTTTGCTGGAGAGGGTTAACCAGAATACTAATAATTTGTATCTTGCAGATACAAATGTTAATGGCAAATAAAAAACAAATGCATGGGATTTTCAAAAGTATAAACATCCTCTTATGGGCAACTACTGCATACTATTTCGAACAACGCTTTACAAATGACTCAACAATATTATAACAAAAAGGTTCTAATAAACTAAAACGAACAAAGACTCGTTAAGCATTTCGAATCCAACAGAAGAAAACAGACACTTTCTTCCCTGACCTATGGCACCAGACGAACTCGGCAAAAATGCCGTTAGACCACATTTTCTATACGAGTGAGTTCGCGAATCATGAAGAAAGCAAACTTGTTTTTCAATAAAGATAAGCAAAAGAAAAGACTTAATGTTTGTTTAATATTTTTAAAGATTTTAGAGAATTTGACTGAGTTAAGACTGCCAATAATTTTAAAAATGATACAGCAACAATTCTTCAAAAGACGTACATTTAATTTTCAGACTTCTTCTTCTTTGCGTGTTAATGGAAAAACAACTAGTTTTAACATCTTATTGATTAATTTTATAGCATTTAACTATGCTTAGCAAATTATACTAAGAAACAGTTGAAAAAGATATGGGACCGGCAGGGTTTGAACCTGCGATCTTCTGCACACCGGGCAGCCACTTTACCACGAACATTCAGTTGAGAAATTGAGGGTCCTGGCAAGAGGTGACCGTAGCTGGTTGGTATAGTGACTGCCTGGTGTGCAGAACGTCGTATTCTGTCCGTCCAGAATTTAGCCACGAGAACAGCGTTATCAGTTCCATAGATCGTCTTTGGTGCATTGTGGGACACAGGGGGCATGAAATAAGGTGAGCCATTTTTGGGGGCTGGCACCGCATCAGCAGACGGCGTGTTCGGCGTAGCCCTCTCTAGGTTATCCTGACAACGACTAACTTGACTGTGGAGCCTGTTTAAAGCATTCAAGGCTAAGACAAAGTGTCAACTAATAAACAAGTCTTACTTGAAGTGTACGTCTAAAAATCACAGAACAACGAAATATGTTTGATGCTACTAATACGCTTTTGAAAAAAGGACGTATTTAACAAAGATATGCGAAACTAAGATACTAGTGTGAACAAATAAGTAATTAGCAATGTTTAAAATGCAATCCAAACAAAGATTGACGAAAAAATAATGTCTATTTTATCAACAAGTATTTTGACAGTCGAAAGAGGGAATGATCTGGAGCTATGCTATCGCCTTGCACGCAAAACACGATTCAATATTGGAATGTTTAATGTGAAAAATCTCAAAAATAGATAGCATTCAATTGGCACAAATACGTTTTGGTACGAGCCGTGTCTGTATCTTGAAACGGTTCTATAATCTACACAAAAAACAGCATTATGTTCAAATTTTGTTATTAATATAATTTGAGTTCACAGTTGGCCTAGTGGTTCAAGCGGTCGCCTCACTCAGTGTTGTGGGTGTGATCCCCGCACGGAACAAATCTTTGCGTAACCTCTGACTCTGGGTGTGCTCTGTTTGTGTGAAATGTATATGTTTGTGAACACCCCCGCGACACAAGCGTCCTAGAGCGGGCGTAAATTAAAAAAATACAAAGGTAATTTTATCTTCATCTACATATTGATATCAAGCATACAAGGCACCAGAAAGCCTTGGCGTATGAACCGATCTCTATTAAATAACCGATGGTATTATATGCTAATACCCTTCCCATAACCACCATTGTTCGCTGGAGCGGTTATGTGTTCGGGATACGGCGGCCTAGAATCGATTGTACTTCTGACCTTGTAGCTCTTCAACAGGTATTGTACAGCGCAAGGTGAATTTCTTACATCTTAACAGACATAATTATACTACGCCCACAGCGAACGAACGTGTAGTCCACCTGATGGTAAGTGGAGTACAGCCCATGGACATCAACAATCCACAAAAGCAGATTATAGATGCATCGCTGCAGCTGAGGACTACAGTGTTATGCCTCATGTGCCAGTAATTTTAGTGCCTGATCTCACCATCAAACCGGAACACAGTAATGGAAGCACTACTATTTGGCGGCAGGTTAAAGGTGAGACGGTGGTGCTGCCGCTCTCGAGCTCATTCACAAGAGCTCTACCACCAGTAAAAGTGCCGTCCAGTCAGTCCGTGCTGCTATTGTGAATTTCTGACAGAAAGTTTAAAAAGAAGACTTTGCATGACACGGGCCTCGAACCTGAGACCACGTGGAGAGAGGCACATACGCTTACCATTAGACAACGAGGCATTTTCTTAGGAGGCACGAAAGAATAAAAAGGGAATATCGACTCTACCTTATCAAATAATGTCAGTATCTAAATATTTGTTAAATGTAAATTGTCATTTAATTAGATTAGAAAATAAAAGGGGCCAAAACCATCTTGATTTTATTTTATTACAGCAATTAAATAAAAATCCTTAATAAAATTATCCATTAAACATAAATCGAGGTAATTTTAAATATAACATTTGAAATAATTACGATTAAAAGTAATAAATTAAACGTAAAACTAACAAAACTATGTCAAGATTTTTAGTTCCACCAAGGAAGTTATACACAGATAATTAAATGCACGTATTGCCAATTCAAAAAAGCTATTACCCCAAAATGCAAAAAGAAAACATTTAAAAATATAAACACTTAATTTTTGTTTTATGCGGCGACCACAACGGCATTGAGGAGAAAGTGCTAATGTTTAAATTTCACATTTAGCAGATATTTTCATTCACACGGCTAATGTGATAATTCTTAGTTCACGGTTAAAATCCGTGAAGTTTTGTTACTGCATATGTTGTCATACTAAATTGAATAAACAACAAAAAAATTACGTACCTTTTAAGACGCCATTTTTCGATATTAACGCGCACACGAACCGGTGTTGCTAGATTTAAAATTGTCTTTATGGTAGATGTTTGCATGCGCAATTATTTGATTTCTATAGTTGATTAAGCCGCAATTTTGAATGGTTAGTAATAAAATTTTATTGTGCAATCTGAGGTTTGGCGGATAAAGGTCATTTACCTTTATGTGAACGAATTTAGGAGATTTTTATTGCTATATTTGAGAATACAGTTATGTGAAACTAGCTAATAGGTTCGCATTTAAATATACGCGATATTTATAAATATAATATCAATGGATAGTCAATAAAAATACCCGCGTGAGAAACTACTAAATGGTAATAATTTATACTCCCTTGTTCAAAGACTGGCAACCAGAGAAAGAAGAAAGTTTGTTAAATTTTATAAATCGAATCACATTCCTACCATGCGACACGCCTTCGAAATTCAAAATGAGGTAAAAACAGACCGAACTTAACCCATGCGCTCGCGATTGGTGTCGCATAGTAAATTATTTGAATATTTCTAGAACACATTTTGAACCATATCGTGAAAATAATAAGGATTATTTTCGCTTGTGTTTTTCTTCTATTTATCAAAGGCGTCGTGAATGTCAAGTACAAGAAATCGATTACAGTGGTCGCTAATTTTCGGACACTTTCCAGTTGAGGCCATTGGCTTTGGTGAAAGAACATTATTATAATAATAATCTAATATGGTCTCTATTTACATAAATAACAGAGATTATATTACTATAACAAGTCTAACTTTGTTAATTAATAAGTGTGAGTGATGTTAGTTTTTACTATTAATTAAAATATTACATTACTTTTAGCTTTGTAGTTCAAATGCTTTATAAAAATAACGTAATACGTTTTTAAAAGTAACTTGGTATTGGGGTCAAACGTGAGAGTGAAACTGCATTTTTTAGTGTTGCCACCCACCGCACGACTCGATCGCACAGTGCTACGAACTTTGCACTTGGACGACATATTTTTATGTCTTTATACTGAGTACTTAATATTGTAAAATCTTGCAAAATTAAAATGTAGATTAGGTTAAGCGTAAAAATCTTAGATAGTTTAATTAGATTCTGATAGCTTATAATATTATAATATATATATTTTTAAATAAATAAGCTTATCTTGATTGGTCTGATGTGAAATGGATGCAAATATAGATCGACTAAGTTTCTTTAAGTTCTCTATTGCCTTAATTATAATACAAAGGCATTGTTATTCAATATTTATTAATAAACTGTCTTCTTTGAACCTACATCTGTATTACCCATAAGTCGATTATAACCTCTGGAAGCGGTCGAGAGGTCGTAAGTTCGAATCCTGGCTATTACACCACGGACGTGAAGTAAGCTTAGCTGGAGGCGGTTCACAAAAATACTAGTCATTTAAATACTAGTTAGCTATTAAAAAAAAAAGCAAAAGAAGAAATACTTCAACTTAAACCGATAATTATGTCCATAAAAATATGTCTTGCCCACTGTGCGTTACTTAAGCAGTAGTTAATTGTTAGACCTAACCATAAAATGATAGACAGGCATACTGGGTCAATGTGCCTGATTGCCAGACATGGTTGTTTTGTGTTGCCAGTAATAGGTTCTGATTATACCATAGAAATCTTAATAATAAGGCAATAGAAATGTCAAAGACGCGTGACCTTGTCGCCGCGCATCTGTCAAGTCAAACACAAGTGCGAGTTGAGGAATTGTCGTCTTAATGTCATCGCAAAAAGAATAATTTTGTTTGCAGGAATACAAGCGCATTTGTCTAATCGAACACAAGTGCGAGTTGAGGAATTGTCGTCTTAATGTCATCGCCAAAAAGAATAATTTTGTTTGCAGGAATACAAAAAGTGGTATTTGAAAACCGGCGACATGCGTCCCAGTGTTAAAAGATAGTCGATAGCATTTCTATTGACTAGTTATTAAGATTTCTATGGATTATACCCTGGCAACTATGGGTTAGACCTTGAGTGTTGAGGGAGATTGATTTTGAGAAAATTGATAAATAATGGGAGGTGTGAATGTAGAATCTTTGTTAATACTGGTAGAAACTGTATCATGGCCATTGGGCATTCAAGCTTTGCTTGTTAATATATTTTTTAGTATAACACTTCGATTATAGAACCGTCTCCTTTTTGGATGTCAGTATTACAGTATACGATTCTTGATAAAATTATAGTTTCATCCATGATGGATCGTATTGTATATCTACTGAAAGAGTCAAGACCCAGCTCTATGCTCTTTTATCATTTTTTTTTTTATTTGGTGCTGCCAGCAGCAATCTTATTCCCTCCTATTTTTACTTCTTCTGGAGGAAGCTTTTATTAACAAATGAGCAAGCAACCAATCAGCAGTGCCTGAACTCCCTCATGAGTATAATTGTAATCTGCATGACCAGTGTATCATCACATTCATCGCTCATGCATGAAAAACAGAAAAAAACGCATTACTCAAGAGTTGTAACATAAACGGTTATCCATCTAAGCAAAGTGACGTATTCACAAACTATTACCTTTCATTTACAAATAATGTAAAAAACATCACAACAAACATTCTTGCTGCAACAAAATCGAAAGTGTGTTTGAAAAGTGTTAATTCGGAAAAAAGTCTGCGCTTGCGCTGCCAATTGACGACCTACGAATAGGGTTGCTAGCACTAAGCTTTTACCCACAAAAATGGGAGAAAATAAAGCAAGATGTTTTAAGTTCTTTTGTAATATAGATATGTATCTTGTTTAGATGAGAAATCATAATCCATTCAAACAATAGCCTTCACAATAGTGCTGTAATAATCATAATTACATAACCTCTGACAATGATTACCTATTGTGAGTTGCTCAATATCAATATAAAGACTATTGACGAAACAATCAAACAATAAAAACCAATATTGGTTTACGATAATAAATCTTGTTGATTATTGCTTGCTATTACTTTAGGATATAAACAGATTCTAATATTATTTGTAAGGAGTGGCTTAAAATTTCAACATATGAACCGTGTAGATATAGATGAGAAAGATATATATTATATGTCAATGAAATTAATGATTGCCGTCTGGTTTTAATAATATTGGTATACGATATGATCAAGCGTCTAGTTTGTTTGAGAAAACTGGTACCAAAAAGGGCTGACAGGTAAAATAACACTGTATAATAGGTTTCTTTCAATTTGAAGATATTTTTTTGCCATTTGGTTGTTAATTTATATGCTATATTCTATAGCTTAACTTATTTATAATTTCATATATACTTTTGACAGCATCTACAAAGTCAAGTGGACATCAAATCATCCGTGCGCAACTGGCAACCCTAAATATCGAGGTCGATGTAAAAGCGAAAAGTGCGGAACAGGTTTCGGTGTAAATTCGAGTTTTTGACAGGTTGTTTTCTCTTTAGGTGAGCCACGTTCTTTGGACATGCCAATGAAATCGGCAGAGACGAAGATTTAGTAGATTTTACATAGCAACAATATGCTAATCAACTGCACTCACAGGAGGAGCAATGGTGGTCCTTTTGTGTACCCACTCGAGACATCTCTACCACCTGGCACTTGAGCTTTTATAATATTTAGTAGTTTTTTTTAATTATTCAACTAAGTTTGCAAACAAGCATATAGCTCGCCTAATGGCAAGCAGTTGCCCGTAGCCTTTGGACACTAGCAATTAAAATTAAATTAAATTAAATATTCATTTATTTCAGTTAATACCATAGATTTCATTACACTACATTACACATTAATTACAAAAATAAAAATAATAATAAAATCGGCATGTCAATAAATTATAAAATCAAATAAATAAATATCACAATTAATTATAATTAAAAATATAAAATCATTATCATTACAACTAAAATAGGTCAAAGAAAATTACAAAAAATTAGTAGATACATTATAATTTTACTCTCATCAGCGTTTTCATCCATTTGTTTTGGATGGGACAGTCCAAAATAAATGGATATACGAGAGGCAACACTCGAAACCTTCTGACCTTTTAAAAATTTGCAGAAGAACCCCATGCTGCTGAGTCTTGGATTAACCTTAGCCAGGAGCTCATTCCAGTCAATAATGCGCAGGATAAGATTCCTCTGGAGCTGTACTGTGCGTGACAATATTGTTTTTAACGTGATGAAATAACAGTGTTCACACAAATAAACAAACAATATTTGTCTTTCGCTCAAACAGATCCTCTTGGTACCAATTCAATGAATCAGTAACATTTCCATAAAAAGCTGTTGATATTGAAGAAAGAGTGAGGTCAAAGAGTAAGGCTGCGAATATGTTAATTGCGAGATAATGTGTGGCTATGTAAGAGCTACCCTTGACCTAAGATTTATTTATGTAACAGAAATGAATCTGAAGTTCAACTGATGATAAGTGACAACTGCAACTGCCAAAAATGGATTTAAAAATATAAGTAACCGAATCTTCAGTACTGAAAGTATATGGGTCCATAGATTTAAGATTTCAGTGCTGCAGATCCGTGCACTAAGATGGTAATGATTAAGTGTTTAAATTTAGATCATCTCCTTCACAAAAAATAGTACCAGATCTGACTTCCTTTTCACTTTTATATAGTATGAACATTAAAATAAAATATAAGATTTGAGAGAAAATTACCATATTTGGTAATTTTCTGTCGAAATATTAGATATCACGGGATATTTACCATGTTTTTTGTTGTATTTCGCACAGTTTTATAGTAAACAAGCGGCTTGCAAAAGCTACGAATATTGGAATTATGGAATTGAATGAAACGTACAACAACCTACTACAAAATAAATGATGAATAGCCCATGATGGCTATTTACCATTTATTTTCTTGTAGCGAGTTTTTATTTCATAATTAAAATACAATTTATTCTACGTTTCATTCAATTCCATAAAGTTTACCTAGTGATATGGGCCACAGTTAAACGAACGGACGCATATTAACAAAGATCCATTCAGTAGCATTTTGATTATTATATTATCCACAAGAACTATATTTAAAAGGGCTTTACAAAATAGTATCAAAGATATACAGAACAAAAGAGCAGTGTCCAGTGACCTCGAGATCGGCCTTACTTTCATCATATCTAGGTTTCCTGTAGTAGTGGTCTGGTCTCCAACGTACGCAATGCTTTTGATAAGTACGTATAATGTTTTTATATTTGTATATAAATAAATAATTAATTACTAAAAAAATAAAAAATAGAAGCGATAATTTGTTGTATGTAATAAACGTTGGAATAAAAAACTATATCAGACAACAATTCCCAAACTTTGGATGATAACAACCCTCTTGGTAAACATTTTTATAAGAAAAATAAGCCATAGTTGATATAGGCTATATCTTTATCATTCAGCCTCTCGTAGTCCACTGCTGGATAAAGACTTTGCCTAGTTTACGCCCGAACAACCGGTCCTTCGCCTTTTGCATACAGCTCCCTTAGCGACCTTCTTCAGGTCGTCAGTCTACCTGGCGGTGGTGGGTGGTCTCACCTTATGGATGCCGAGGACGACGGACCATGGTCCATTATAGGACTCTTTTGTACGTTATAAGCTACATGAGCTCAACACATCCTCAGAAACTTCCTCATTTATAATATTAGTAGGATAAGCCACGTGAAGACGTCCCATTCTATTAAAAGCTATAAATATCCTAAAATGCCAAGGTTTCATGCGCAACAAATAATAAAAAAAATATTAAAAACCAACAATTAACTATTTACGCCTGTTTATTACAAATAAAGTTATTTATTTACTTTCCTTCATTTTAAATGACTTCTAAATTACGAAAAATGTTTGCACATGCATTCATAGTTGCAACATTACACTGACAACGAAGGCTTTTTGAAATTAACCTTTATATTAATGATTTGACTGTGCAATTATTATATTTTAATTTGTCTATAAAAAGGGTAAGTCTTTTTAACCGACTTCCCAAAAAGGAAGGAGGAGGTTCTCAATTCGGCCGGTATGTTTTTTTTCTATGTATGTACATCGATTACGCCGCGGTTAATGGACTGATTCGTGTGATTCTTTTTTTGTTCAACGCGAAATAGCTGCCAAGTGGTCGCATAAAAATTTCTTTCAGTTTGGTTTAGTAGTTTTTATTTTATAAGTGGGACAGTTGTTAAGCCGCCACAAAATAAAAATCAATCAGCCTCGTAGGTTTGGTGGTAAGCGCATGTCTCTTCTTAACGCGAGGTCTCGGGTTCGATTCCCGGGTCAGGGAAAAGTGATATTTAAACTTCTAATTGATTATTTTTATAGCATTTAGCTATGCTTAGCAAATTATACTAAGAAACAGTTGAAAAAGATATGGGACCGGCAGGATAGATATTAAGATAGGAACAAATAGATGAACGTGACGTCACGAAATGACGTATCATACAGTTGAGAAATTTAGGGTTCTGGTAAGAGGCGACCGTAGCTGAATGGCTAAAGCGGCTGCCCGGTGTGCAGTAGGTCGCAGGTTCAAATCCTGCCGGTCCCATATCTTTTTCAACTGTTTCTTAGTATAGTGTTATTTAAGTTTGTCACAAAAGAAACACGTAGATGGAATTGTCACCAGACGGCTCGTGAGCACGAATGATGCAAGTTATTTCGAAACGTCGAGCATAGGTATTTATTTACCTTGATAATAATTACGCGATTTAGACCCGTTGTCTAACTTTTGAAAAATGTTCTCAAATCGCGAAAGTTTAAAAACATATATTGTCACATGGGTCCTTTAACATAATAGGTGAAGTGTAGGTGTTATGTACCACTGCTACACCCTCCATCATGCATTAAACAGATTTTTTTCATTAGATTATCCTTGTTACTTGATTACAAAAGCTTACCCACCTAGACGATGCTATCAATGAAATCATTCCGACTGTTACCCAATGGTATTATGTGCTAGCATTAACGTTTATGAGACTATTTAAGGCGTTGGAGTAGGTGTTCAGCTATTTGGGGCACCTCCAATGAGACAGTTCTGTAACAATCCATGCTGGCAATAGTCATAAGTACCACATTTAAGTTTAGTACAAGGATTGATATGATTGTTATACTTCTAATTGATTATTTTTATAGCATTTAGCTATGCTTAGCAAATTATACTAAGAAACAGTTGAAAAAGATATGGGACCGGCAGGATTTGAAATTTTGGTTTGAATCCTACTTAAGATAGGAACAAATGGATGAACGCGACGTCACGAAATGACGTATCATTCAGTTGAGAAATTTAGGGTTCTGGTAAGAGGCGACCGTGGCTGGATGGTTAAAGCGGCTGCCCGGTGTGCAATAAGGTCGCAGGTTCAAATCCTGCCGGTCCCATATCTTTTTCAACTGTTTCTTAGTATGATTGTTATAGTATTAAGGTTGTATAATTAGGAATCCAGTGGGTTTAAAACCTTTATGATCAACGTTCCTACCAAAATACAAATATGCATAGCAAAGCCAAACACATAAGATACATAACATCGCGTTTATATTACCCAGAAGGGTGTGGCAGATACGTAAAACACCCACACTTCACCTGTTATGTTTAGGTCCCATGGGATAGGGGGTGATCCTATCGCCATCCACCGGGCACAATTCAAACTCCGTACCATCGAGGCAGCTAAGCTAAAATTTGCTTTAAAATATTTCAAGAACAAATTAGTAACAGATATAATCAAACATCTGACGGTGGTGATGTTGGTCGCAGAAGACTGCTGCATCGACCAATCGACGGGCACTGCACTCAAGCGTGGCCAATTAGAGGAAGTGCGTGACCTGTGACATTTCTCCTGCGGTCAACTTCACTACGCCTAGAGATTTGTTTAAACCTATAAATATAAAATTTAGATTTTTATCAACTATAGACGAAACAATTACAATCTGAATAGCTGCCTAAAGAAATTTAAATATAAATGGTTTACTTAAGCATTTTTTTACTAGAAAAATGCTTTGTACTCCTTGTCAGATTTGGATTCAAATGATAAATAAGTAATATAAATACAATTTAATTTGAACTATCATTTTCGACTTTTTTATTAATTTATTTTCATTTTTTTATTAATTTCTTTTATTTTTTTTATTTATTAATTTTATATTATTTATTATTACTTGACATTGAATTATTTATTATTTGACTTTAATTTTACATGTATTATCTTTAAATTAATTATTGTTAGTGCTAGTGTACATAGTATAAGAAATTCATCAGTGTAATATAGGTTATGTTTTTCAGACACAATGTAAATTGTTATTGAAATAAATAAATGAAAATGAAATGAAATTTAAGGCAGCTATTAGCCAACTCATTGTTTTTCGAATCATGTGGCTCTTAAAGTGTGGCTTAGGTAGGGCATATGGCACTTACTTAGCTAATTTAATTTTTCTTCCCCTTCATTGTTCATTGTTTTATTCTTTTTCTTGTAGGCAAGACCAAATGTCTGTTTATCTGAGGAGGCTTTTCAAAAGCAATCTTTTCTTAAAGTTATGTATTGTAATATTCACATTTTGTTATTAGACTGTAAGCCTTCCTAAAAACAAAACAAATACAATTTTCTTTGAAGTTAGGTCAATAATAACAACAATTTGAATAAAAAGCTGTTGGCATTATACTATAACTTATGCACATATACTTACATATATTATGTATGTGACCGACAATTTGCATAAACATTTGCTTTAAAATTATTATTAAAGCTATTACTTACAAGGTTGATTAATTATTTATTAAATAAATCGCTTTTATACAACCTATAGCAGCGATAGCCGACTGCGAAGTCAAAGGTCTCGGGTTCGAACCCACGGCACACACATCTCTCAATAAATCGTTAAGATTCGTCTTTTCGATGATATGTGTGTATTTATCATATAAATTATCGCACGCTAGTGGTGAACGAAAACATTGTGAGGAAACCTGCATGCCTAAGAGTGCCTAAAAAGTGTTAGAGTGTGTGAGAAGTCTACCAATCCGCACTTGGTCAGCGTGGGGGACTATGGCCTAACCCTTATCATCATGAGAAGAGGCCCGAGCCCAGCAGTGGGACATGTATTAGATACAGGGCTGCTATTATTATACATACAACCTGAATATTTTTTTTTTTTTTTAACTTACAGAGCTTAACTTTACTCTCCGTTTGCGTCAAGATGGTCAAAGTTTCAACCAAAAAAATATGTTTCCTCTATATTGACTTATAACTAATCTTCTGAGAGAGCATATCGCACAGAGCAGCTTTAAAGTTAAAATATATATTTACATCTCGATACATTTAATTACATATTTCCATAGAAATTGACAGGTGACACGCGGCAGCTATAATTATCTTTGTTGTTTCTGTCAAACATTAATATACATTATGGCTATCGTTTGTGCAGTGCAGCGCTTTATAACTCTTTGTTAATATTAAAACATCAACTACCTCAAGAACGTATTTGATCTATCCGCAACCAGGTGGCAATATTATAGAATGCCATTCCATTATGGCATCCATTCATCCGCCACTCTCACTGCCATTAAATTGCTATTAGAGCTTTTCTAAAACAATTTAAAACTGCCATCCGCAAATACCATTGTTGCATTCTTGGCGAATCATTGTGGTAAGTGGCAAGTGGTCATTTTGCGCTAAGCTGCGTGAAATGAGATGAAATGTCTTTAGTCATTGATTGTCGTTGAATTTTAAAAGAAATAGGTACCGAAACTACTGACAATACCAGTAGGGATAGCATAAAAAGAATGTTTTTACAATCTTGACATTTTTGGAACGTAACATAACATCTCACCTATATAACCCAGAACAGGTTCATAACACCCACTTTTCACGTGTTTATATTAAGACAACATGTGGACGCAGATGGTATCGCCACCCACCGGGCACAATTCCTTCTCCGTACAAGCTTGACCATTTCTTGACAGAAAAGTCCTAAATAACTCTGTTGCACGTCCTAGGAATTGAAGCCGAGATCGGTAAGTGGTTGCATACGTTAACGTTAGACAGTTATATTTTATTGGAGACTTAAAATTATTGTACAGTAGTTCTCAAAGCTAAGTATTACATTCCTGCAAGTCTTAAAAGTTATCATATATATCATTAAATATGTCCTTTTTTGTGAGCCTCTCAAATGAAGCCTATTATTATCAACAACTAGCTGACCCGGCGAACTTCGTACCGCCTTAGCGTAAATTTGATGCACTACTTTATTTTGTATAGCTGACCTATCTTATGTATTCGTACCTATTCAATTTGAACTGGATTGTATAACATCCTCCATACAAAAAAAACACAGCCAAATCGGTCAAGCCGTTTTCATGCTATGTCGTGACAACGAAAAACGGGTTTCATTTTTATATAATTATCAACAATATCTTAAATTAAGAAAAAAAATGTCCGAAATAGTTAAGAAAACTGCATTAAAAATTTATTTACCTTGTGTGTCTTAGTTATAAGAAAAATAAAAATAATAAAATGGGGATCCCACCCATAGAAGAGAATGAAAGAATGATGAATAAAAGAAAGACAAAGTATGCGGAATACAAGTACGAGAGGCATAGATGATAGAACTGGAATGAATGAGAATGAATAAGTTAGACATACAATGGCCATGCTTATGGCATGGGTTAAGAGAAAAAAATATATATATATCTTAACGGTATCTCAAGGAAGCTGCCAGTACTAGTAATGGTACAATACCGCAGATATGTGGACCATTATAATAACCATTTCCTCGCGCATATGTCATATCGAGATGGTTAGTCTCCCGTTCGATTACCGGCTGAAGCAAGTCATATCCGCTGAGAATAATGGCTGTGGAATAAAATATCATCTTATGACAGTTTCCGCATTCTTTATCGGCATGTGGTCATTGTTACAGTACTGTTCGGAATGTGATTGGATAGGATGTTCTTATTATGTTACTGTTTTTCTCACCGATAATACTTATAACATACCATTAAATTACTGTATTTCCGGTACAAGAAAATTAAAATGGCAAGCAAAAGCATATGTTTTACTGTATGGATTGTTTTATCGTGTAATAGCAAGCATGTGGATGCAAACCAAGTGGATTCACTATATACATATCCAAAATGTCAAATTCACAAATAAATATTTGTGAATTACATTTTGTGGCTCATTATAGTGATTTATTGATTTGAAAGTACATTAAAAGGCAAATACGGAATCTGAAGCTTATTGGGCTTGTATAACAAGCACGAGTTAGATTGAGTTGCGTTTTTTTGGGATACATGACAAACATTATGTGTGAAAATATCGCGGCAAAATTTATCTCGCGATCACTATGCTAGCCACTCTGGTATATGGTATCTAAATAAGCTTGATCTAAGATTTTGAATACCGAAATCATTGTTTGTATTTTTTTGTGATTATTCTATTGAGTTAATTTTTACATTTTATTTAAAATTTTATGATTATAGATTATGGTTTAATCCAAAATTATGTTCATTACGCTATTATTTAATTGATTGTTTAAATTTTTTTTTTTTTTCTACAATTAATTCTTATTGTCACGTCAATAATATGACAAAGTGTAATGGTTCCGGTAATTGTATTGTAACAACGTATTGTACCACACTTTAGACAAATAAATATTCTGATCTATTCTATTCTGTAGCAGTTTTTTTTTTCGACAAAACTACGCATACTTGTTCTCCAATCTTCTAACGAACAAACCATTTTTTTTAAAGTTAAACCGTTTAAAAATCGTAGAAATTCAATTGGCCCTTCAGAACATAACAATACATTCATTCACACGATCCTTTCCCGAACATTCTCGAAGATTGAAATATCAAGGTTTTAACCTCCCCGCAAGGCTGCCACGCGGAATTTCGCACAATACAACAAGATATTTTAAATATCCTACATGTCCGCATACATTTCTGTAAGAGACAAAAAGATTGTTTGTTGTAACGTGATAATGAAAATGTCCTGGTTGATATGTCAATTACTTAGGTATGACAATTGCTACAGATAGTCGTTGAGCGTTTTCTAGTATTAAAAAAATAAGAGCTAATTTGACTAGAGTCAAAATTGTTTAGGGTGGTCGCGGCATTTCCGATGCACTAATATTAGCAGTGTTACAAAAATTACAAAATTGTATATGAATGTTCTGAGACATATATAGAACCATAAAGTGACTACAGTGCTAAAGGGAGATAGCCTAAAGTATGTTGACTCTACTACTCTCTCTCTTTCTCATGTTATAAATGTGTTACAAATCACGCTGCCAAAAATGACATTGACATTTTAGGCCTTAAAATTCAAAGACCTATGACGTTAGAAAGCATTTAATCTGTGATACGTAGTCTATTTATTAATATAAACTCCATGTACATGGAGTTTATATTCGTAGACTATAGACATAAACTCCATGTACATGGAGTTTATATTCGTAGACTAGGTATTACAACATAAACAAAATTTCATATTTACATTAGGTACAGACTTGGTTTCCAAATTTTGTTTGTCACCTATCTTGTTTTTCAGCTAGGGTCTTAAACCACATGTTGTTATGCGTTAACATATATACTATATAATATATACTTGTATGTACGTAGCATACTATATATGAATTTATCCTAAAACATAATTCTTATAGTAATAAAAACTCTTATGAGAAGGAACTGCAATTCCGTTCTAGATATTTAGTGCATAAACCTCATTTATTTTGGCAATAGATACACCAATTATCGCAATTATAAGTAGTAATTTACCTAAACATACTTAATTAATTCGTCTGAGACTTTCATCTAGAAATTCTAACGGTTGAACTTGAAAAAACTTGATTACTAATTTAAATAAAGTTTATTGAGACGTTATAGTTGAGGAGCTAATCATACAATTTGTCGAAAAAGTGAAAGGATGTATGAATTATTCGATGGAATTCAGATATAGCTGTTTGTTGAATGTGACATGTGGACGCGATATCTTCGCTTTTTATTATGCTGTAGACTAGCTTTTACCCGCGAATTTGTCCGCGTGGAGTTCGTTTAATTAAGTAAAGTAGCTGCTCCGGCACTTTGCTCCGCGTTAAACGTTACTGCCCCGCTTCTATGGAGTTCAGCGTAATGTTAAATATCAAAAAACTTTTATAGATAGGTATACTATTAAACACAAAAAGAATTATTAAAATCCAATTTCTGAGATTAGCGCTAACAAACAAACAAACTAACTAAAAGGAGCCTATGTTATCCGCCTTGTAGTCAGTATGTATTTTAGGCATAGTTATCGTGCAAATAACTATATCAAATGAAAAAACATTGTTATTTTGACATTAAAAACAGACATTTCAATCTTATTTATTTGTATTTATGAGGAAATTTAAGGATAAAGATATTCACTGGATAGAGGATAAAGCAGGAGAGAGACTATGATAAAGCTTTTGTAAACGATCTCGAGAAGCACCACAGTTCTCAACTTCCATTCCGCTTTGTTTGTGAGATTTAGGAATACAAATTACTGGCACATGAGACATAATAACGTAAATGGAATAATTTTCTTCACACAATAATACCAGTGACACAGAACCTTTCTATTTCAAAACAGATCTTGATACCAAAACACGTTTCAGTTTGAGTTAACTTGCCTAACCAACCTTACACCCTGTTACTTGTAGTAACAAATTTTGCCTTGTACAATACCTTTTATGTTTACACTTTTTCATTTGCACACAATTTTATCTTACAGATAGTGGCTTACAGTACTTTTCGAGTACTTGAACAGCAGCGAAGGGTAGAAATCTCGATAATTACCTGAAAGAAGAAAAACATTTTATTAGTTTATTATTATAACTTAACAAATAAATATATAAATAGCCTTCAGGGCTCGATGCCGAGGAATCTTCTAAAGCTGTATAAAGATTTGTAAATATCTTTTTATAATTTTATGTACATTATTGTTATAAAGTTGCGATTATGCGATTGCTCGTATAATACTTCAATCAGTATCAGAGTAATTTAATACGAATTTAAATTCTTAACAAATTTCTACCTAGCCTAAGCCGTATGTGGTCCAACTGAAAGCTTTATATCTAGAATTTGGGTACAATGTTTTCTCTATAGACAGTAAAAGTGCATAAATATTCAGTGTTTGCCACCGATGGCAATAACCTGAATGTCTCGACCACGAACCACGAATAGCAATGTATCCTTTGGTGACACAGATGGAAAGAGCTGTGTGTTTTAAGAATTTGTTGCCTTGTTGGGTAGAATAATAATTCGAAAACAATTGAAGGTATTTGTATTTGTTTTTTCGTCCCTGTTTTAATTTGGTAAAAATCTAAGCACCGTATCCAAGTTATCAGCACCTTGAATACGAGATCAAGATTCTTATTCAAAGTAATGATAGTTAGTTAGTAGACGATTTTTTTTTATTTTTTAGAAAAAAGCGAGATCCTTATATTTTTATAGAACTTTATTTATAATTATGTGATGTCTGATATTGTACATATATATTCCAAGCTCTATAAGGAGATTAAATAATTATAAAGCTTTTATACTACGTCCGATTTGTCGCAAAAAAGAACATTAAGTTAATGGTCATAAGGATAATGTTCTTACGTGGGTAGCGTTTTATTTATCGGCTTATTAGGATTACTAGGAACTTGAGACGGACCTTTAACATATACCAGCAACATAGCCAGTCTTGCTCAGTGCAAGACTGGCTGCGACTCAGGCGCGACGTATCGCACTCTCTTGATAATGCCTAGACATATAGGCGAAACCGCGGTCGACTAAATAGACCAACATTACGTGAGTAACACCCGTTTTTCATAATTTTAATAATTTAACCCTTATTCAAATATTGGGCAATTATTTCCCTCTTGAAACACTACTGTAATATTTTTTTATTATTTCTTTATTGGCAACTCTAATCAGTACCAAAACCTTTTTTTACCTCTGTAAAAAACCCCCAATTCCCCCCTTTTTTTATAAAAATAAGGAGATTTTTTCGAAATCTATAAAACCCTCTTACCTAAAAACCGTGACAAAATTTTAATTTTATTGAAAAAAATGTCCATTTGATTAAGCGTTAAAAACGAATGTCTTAAAGTTGCGATTACAGCAGAACCTAGGAAACCGCAAGTCCCTTCCAACGAAATGAGCGAAATTGGAGCAAGGTACAAAGCTTACCTAACACTAGGAAACTGTTACTGCTCGTTCTATCTACATCTAGTAGTACTATACAGTGTTTATTATGTAAATATTGTCAATGCTTTGTTTTGTTTTAAATGGCGATTATATCAATATTGGTGCTACAAGTAGTTATAGTACAGAAGTAAGATTTCAGAAACCATAAAAGAGGTAAAATTTAAAGACTTCAAACCTTATTTTATGTATAAAGCTTATTCATCCAAATAAATAAGAAAAAAAGTAATTAAAGCATATTTTTATCTTTCGAAAACAGGCAAATAACAAAGTCTAAGTCAAAGTGAATTGCAATGAGAAGTAATCTTTATTGTATTTTATTTAAGTTCGTTATCGCTAATCATCGTATTTATTTTTTATTTTGAACGGAGTTTACATAATATTCAGTTGAATCCTAACTTATTGTTTGGCAATACAAAATTACCCAAAGATTATTCATCTATTACAAAGTTTTGATGTCTATCCTTTTAAACTTAACTAATAATATGTAAACATTCAAGAATGAGTCCAAATCGTTTTGTAATATTGCACAGAATGGTTCACACAGTATTTCATAAATAATTGCGTGTGCATCGATATGAATGCAAGGGGTATGTTCCACGATATAAGATAAAGCGGGCAGGATCTTCTATAAGAAATGTCTTGTAAATATAGCAACTGAATCGCTAACTATAAGCATAATATTTACCTACAGTTCATTTTTTAATCCTATAGACTAATTTAAGTAAGACTTGACAGCAAGAACAATGCCCAGCTGTCATTAATCTATTGTTCTAGCTGTCAAATTAGTATACGGGATTAAAAAATGAACTAAAACTCAAATTTTCTTTTTGAGGCTTGAACACATACTAAAAAGATAGCGTCTGTTTACAGTAGTAGGTACATGGGAAGTGAAATCAGATGGCATAGCTTTACCTAAAATACTAATATTCAGCTGTATCTGTTAGTCTAGAATCCGATCCTAATGTAATTGAGAAAAAGCTCGACGACTGATGATGACCGAAGTTATATTATTTTGCAGTGTAGTATTTTTGGGAGAATATTATTTGAAGGATTCAACAAGAGATAATACACTAGATAGTAGTTTATTTTCCTTTTTTATTTAGGTATGTACTTCAAACGTGAGATAAAATCATTTAGGTTACAAAACACTCCACTCACTTCTGACTTATACCAAGCATTGCTTTAATCACAGCGTTGTATCATTCGCGCATTTACAAGATAGTGCATTGCCATCACTCTCGCGCATCGCTAAGCGTGAAAACGATACAATTTATCTCCTTTTTTCCTGCGCAGTCGGATAACATTAATGAAGATTGCGATTTTTACGCACGAAGTAACCGTCACTTTTTAACTGACTGCTGAAAGATGGAGGTAACCAGTTTAGAGTATATATTTTTATAGAAGGTTTTAACTGTAAATTATTAACTTTTACAAATATTCTTAAAACGTCGCTACATTGTAGGATTATGACATTATTATGTCTCCTATGTCGTAAGATTAGGTTCCAAAAATCCAGATTTTTAACACGCTTATATTAGCTTCACCTGTATGTTTGTTTGTTTGTTTGTTTGTTTGTATGTAACCGACTGCTTTGGACTCGATTTTGACCCACTTTAAACGGACAGATTTAATTCAAACTTTCTACACTTGTAAAGAATCAGCGACAATATAATAATTTCATAAATTTATCTCATTATCCTGATTAGGATCGCCAGGATTAAAAAAAAAACTAAAAACTAAAAAGTGAAAAATAAATATAGTTTAAAAAAACTAAAAAAACACGCTTTTAAAGCACATCAAACTAAAAAGTGAAAAATAATTCTTATTATAACCTGAAAATAATAATAAACGAAAAATACTAGTACTATTGTGAAAAAAAGCGTGGGTCGCTCGATAGACGAAAAATTTGGCACAGAGCGCCCCACGCTTTTTTTCACAATAGTACTAGTATTTTTCGTTTATTATTATTTTCAGGTTATAATAAGAATTATTTTTCACTTTTTAGTTTGATGTGCTTTAAAAGCGTGTTTTTTTTAGTTTTTTTAAACTATATTTTTCGGACTTAGACTCAATTTTACCAACGTGTTAAACGGAAGTTTGTTTAACTATCTGATCCTCATTCAATGTTTGAACGGGACAGAGGGATAGAAAATCGTTGATTAGCGTTAACGGTGGATTTAAAAATGTTGGTGCGATCGGGGCTTAATCTTACAGTTAAATCAAAACCCAATGGGGCAAAGACTCTTGTCGATCTGAGTTCTTTAGCGTTTGAGCGTGAGATAGATTTTGTCGCGTTTTTGTTACGTACTTTACAAAAATATGACAAAAACGCGACAAAATCTTTCTCATGCATCATTTCGCATTTCAGGTTGACAATGAGTTGTCCTCGGCAAAATATCCTATCCCTCCGTACCTTTCAATGCAGAAAGAAGTCAAACTAATACGTAGAAGTTCAAATATTAGTATTGGGCATGATCTACTGATATTGGTCTGCTCTTTACGCGTTTACGGCAAACAAGATTTTTCTTTAAGAATCTTTTGGGCGTTGTATCGTAAACACAATAAAGGACAGACCATAATTATTAGGTTATGGTATTTGGTAGCAAATAAATGGGCGAATAGTAGATAGTCTTAAATAACTTTTGGTCTGATGATATCATCAAACATAGTAACAAGATACCTTTAGAGGTTACACTACCCACTTGCAAAGTTCTTTGCACTTAAAGTAGGATTATAAAATATGGGCCAATTCATACATAACTTGTATTATATTCTCAAGAGGTTAAGTGAACAATGGAACTGTACAAGTCTCATGAGAAGATGTCATTTCATACATAAAACATTACCCAGGGGATAATAATATTGTCACGTCATTACCTACGGTCAAAGATAAAAAAGTAAATACTTTAAATTAAGGTCGCGGTTGAAAGGGAGCGGAGTGCAGCGTTACGGCAATTTTTTCATACAAAAAGATGCGCGCGCATCTTTTATGTATTAAAATATGTTAACATATGCCGAACATTGACGCTGACGCTTGCATCCAACTGCAAGCTTTAAGAACGTTTTATTCTAATAAATGAAAGATACATTAGTTCACATTTATATCAATAAAGGCACCATGCTATCTTGTATCGATATAATCTCAATATCCTTGGACCATTTTGCTAAAAGCAATTACTTTTCTCAACTTAGATCTGTCTAAAATTTCATCAAAAAAGAAACTATAATTCTCATCATCACATTACAAAGAATCAACCACAATATCCAACACAATATCTACTTTCAAACAACCTGCAGGGCATTCGTTTGACTTTCACTTGTTCTTATTGAATGGAGTGTACTTTTGATTCTGAGCCAGAGAGATTTCTCGGTAAATTGTTTTGGTACAATGTTTTTATAAAGGTACCACTAGCTTTCGTGCGGGGCTCCGCCTGCGTACGTTAATAAAAAAGTAGCCCATATTATGGCTGCGGTCTTTAGCTATCTAAACACCAATTTTCATCAAGAGAAAAAAAAAACAATGCGAAATTTTTTTGGCCAGTAAACATAGTTTACTCCATTAATATCGAAATTGGTATCAATAACTGAGGTGATTACTTCTTTCTGTTATTAAAATTAGTCTAAAACAGCAAACAAGTGTTAATGTAAATAAGTTCCTAATAAAATGAAAATCAGTGATAATAACAATCACTTTCTACGAAACATACTTCCTTATCTCAATAAAACAAAATGTAGTCTTGTATATGTTACAATTGTACTACTACTCTACATTATAATTACCCATTACGTACTTTTACATAATACAATATCATGGGAAAACACTTCATCATAAAATTCTTCCCATCCTAAAACGATTGCAACACCAAGAGACCGGATATTTTGAAACATCGACAAAAAGTAAAATTTTATTCGTAGGTGTCGCAATCTGTTAGCGGAAAAACTTCTATTGAGAGCAGTCACGAACTATAACTATTACTTGATTTTTACGTAAAAACATCGACTGGTCGTCTGACTTCTTAAGAAAATAGATTTCATTACGAAGGTGTCCAATAATAACAAGATAGTCATTTATTATAATATAATATAATTTGGATTTTTTACATGACATAGAATGCCAGAAGCAATTACACTAACCAATGGTCCCAATGACAAGACACGCGCGCACACAAGCATACCCAGTCTCAGAACAAATCTTTGCGAATCACACAAAAATTTATCGCATGTATCCCCAATACCAGTGCAGTGGAGAGCGGCGAGGCGACCGCTTAAACCACTACACCACACGTGCAGACATTATATCAAAGTTAATAAGATAATAGTAATAAGATAAACGCTATATTTTATAACTTCACCTGCCATGTTAATCTCTGCATCACCAAAAGGTAGACTGGCAGAGAATGCCTATGGCATTAAGACCGCCTTGTATACAAATTCTGTATATGAAGTTTAAATAAATAAGTTTCAGTATCTATTATGGTCAGGCTTTAAGTGACGCAATTTTATTAGGCCCTATTTTACCTACCCACGTCTAAAGCAGACATAAAATTTTCAAACAGATATGATAAAGATAAACTATAAATACAAGGTTTTGAACCAAACTTATGACAGACCTACCAAAATGTCCTTCTGCTTTTCGAACTAAAAATTTGTGGATCCTTTTTGATGTAAAAAGATATAAAAAAAAGTTATTGCAGGAAAAGCCGGCCATTTTGGAGCATTTTTTAAAAATACAATGTGATTATGGGTCTCCAACATAAACTACGCGCTACTTGATAACGTTAAGGACACAAACCAGTTGTGTATTTGCCTCTAAATCTTTAAAAAATAAACATAAAGAATTGTATGACTGTGGTTGCATCATACTTAAAAATACTAAAAGTTCGGGTCATCTTTTTATCGATATTTTAAGAATCGAGTCACGTCTTAGCCGAATAAAGACTAATCTATAGTGTTTTGTTTAAATCTGTTGTTCTGGTCATCTTAATGATGTAATGAAACAATAAGGATTGTTAGATTAGATGTCAATAGATCGTAAATTATTGATCAGATAAGTATTAGAACGCAAAACAATCAATTTCACGCAGAAACATGACTGATTTTGTCAGCTATATGAGTTTTACATTATGTCACATCATAAATTACACACATAAAACAACCTTAGATATATTTTGCTTGAAGAAGATATTTAAAAAAATAGTTTGTTACACGAACGCAATACAATACAAACCTGATAAACTGTTTTCAAATAGCACAGAACTAAACTATGTCTCAAAATCAAAAATGTCAAAATTATGTAACACCCCATCACAATGTCATCCAAATAACCACAAAAAATGTTACCAAGTTCTTAACATAACAATTAACATAACGACCATCACAGCTAACAACCCGTGACAACCAGAAACAACCATGACGTCTCGCACTGGTTGGCCAATCTATTAGTGATGTACCGAGTCAGACAGACTTGAATACTGCTTGAGTATCTTTGGAATATCTGCATGAGCTAGAACAAGACTTTTATTGCCGCGTAGGTATAGAAGTAGAGGTACGAGAGGAGGGCCCAACGATTAGCCTGAAACACCAAGTGAAGGCAAACGTGTGGGTGGTGTGGTGTCTGGCCACGAAGTAAATGAAAATGTGAAGCAGCGAGAAGAATGGAAGGTGCTTCATCGTCAAAAACCAAACTCTTAAGTAAACGATGATAAAGAAGAACCGACTGAGCTTGTAGTCCACTGATAACTGGTAACTACAGGCCCTGAACTTCTAGAAACGATCGCTCTTCTGTCACTATATTATAGGTAATAAAAAAGACTAAGCGAACTGCCCCTCGTGTCAGTAACTGCAGAGCCTAATCCTCTCTAAAACACAGTAGAGTCACAACTATTCAGCAAACAGTAAAAGTAAAACGATTCGACAATATTCAAGTATTCAAATATCGAAATCTTTAATCAGCACGTCTCTACCGTTAACCCGTTCAAGGTCATTCGTACATGCGTGCATGCGGACGTTGGCATATGCGTGTGCTCATGCATGCATGTTATACGGAATCTTTGGAAGTTATTCATTGATTATGAATTCGTGATTTGGATCGAAAGTAGATCAGATGGAGGAGAAAAGTCTGTTCTGCTACTGTTCGTGGATGTCGTGTATTAGGTCATATCATTGGTTAAGTTAAATTAAATGTAAGTGTTACCCAATCTCGCTGGACTCTAACATTGTCATTCATCATATCATAATTCATCTGAGGACATAGCACAAGTCTCAAGTGCTAATTCATTCATCTAAGGATTACGGTTAAGCGTCAAGTGCCAGTAACTTCGAGCCTTGATCTCACCACTGAAACGGAAGACAGAAATGCAAGCACTACTATTTGGCCGCATATTAAAGGTGAGACGGTGGTTCTGCCACCTTCGAGCTCGATCACAGCAAAAGCATAAAAAAGACTTTAATTACTATTCATGAGGTAAATAATAATATTATTAAAACCGACGTCAGGTGAAGACATTATTATTGAGAATACGGGTTACTCAAGTTACTTTTGCCGGGATATGCCGACTAGTTTCGAATCTAGTACGTAGATTCATCAACTAGGCTATTATTCGAAACTAGTCGGCATATCCCGGCTAAAGTAACGTGAGTAACCCGTATTCTCAATAATGAGGTAAATAATGTTTTTTTTTTCGTTATGTTTTATGAGATTAATGAGCTTCTAACGATGACTTACATTATAATGTCGGAAGCTAGGTAATAAAAATTTTAGCAGTGTCTAATGACGAGTTTGTACTCATTGGATTTGCTTTACGATTTTTTAACTGTTAATTGTCTTACTGATTATGCTATACATATCCAGTACAAGCTGGTCTCGCATTGTACGGGAAGTCTATACAATGCGAAACCATCTTATTCTTTCTACTATACTTTATAGGTTGATGTCTGTACATGAGGAACTTGTGGCTTAGTTACGGTTAAGCAATGCTTACAGCAGTCCGGAGATGCGTAACCATTTTGTTACACATCAAAATAATTAGGTGCCTAACCAAAGACGTAAGGTACGCTAAACTTGTAGTTGAGTACATGTTACTTGTAAACTTTCCATCAGGGAATTCACAATAGTAGCACGGAGTTGGAATTGCGCCCGGTAGATGGCGACAGGCTCACCCTATCCCATGGGACTTAAACATCAACAGGTGAAATGCCGTATGCTACTTGAGAAAAAAGATTTTCCTGAACAACATAAATCATAAAGTCCAAACTTTAACATACAATTTTCTAGTCAAGAGCAAGTTGGTGTTGATTGCGTGAGCAGTGTTCTGTAAGAACACTGTTTTTATAAGTGCTATGTAATTCGACATAACTTCAATCAATTGCAACTGAGTTTGTTATTATCTTTTTAATTACTTATACATTTTTAATCTGTTTCGTTTTTGGAGTTAAGTCGTGGCATATTGACAGTTTGTGTCATTCCTTCTTTACGCATGCCTTATTCATTATGTATGCGAAAGTTTTTGAGTATAGATGTATGATTGTTTACTACTTTTTTACGCAAAACTACCGGGTCGACTTTGGTAAAATTTTACACACATTTAATTTGTAGTCTGGATAATATATAGGCTACTTTTTATCGACATACTTAGCGGGTGGGGCCACAGGCTAAAGCTAATTAAAAGTAATATTGAATTATTGTCCATTCTTATTCACGCCAAACATAGCTTTTGGCGAAAAAAAAACATCATGTATCTAAGAGTTGGTGCTAATGTGTTTTATTAACTATTTTTTTTAAAAAGCTACTTGTTGTAACATTAAACAAATTACCAATGTCAAGTATCAAATACATTCTCCAATACACCCACATTGATAACTGGATCACCTTCCTATCACTAAAGAGAGCTACGATACTTCCTATCATAATGGACCTTCAATATTTTTGTCACTCGATACAAATCTAAAAAGATAAGATCTTATTATAAGGCTTTTCATAATTAGTTATACCAATATAAGATAAATTTGGATTTTTTACATTGGATAGAACGCCAGAAGCAATTACACTATCCAATGGTCCCAATGACAAGGCCAAATACACACATTCACTCACACAAACACACCCAGTCTCAGAACAAATATTTGCGAATCACACAAAGATTTGTCCCATGTGGGGATCGAATTCACAACACCAGTGCAGTGGAGAGCGGCGAGGCGACCGCTTAAACCACTACACCATACGTGCAGACAGTTGCCTCGGACATATTAGACATCTTCATAAGATTGCAGCTATATCGCAGTAGCTTCTTTCACGAGTAGGAAAAAAAAATTTAATTATACCTACAAATTTCTATAATATCAAAGAAAATATAATTAACTCAATGTTAAAACATACAAAACAACAGTATAGTAATTAATTATTAATCATAACGGAACGTTACATTAGATACCGTGATTTTTCACTTTTGTAACAACGGAAAATAGTTTTGGTCACTCACACTTATAATGTACTATCAGCAAAATTGATTCATGATCCATTTGACAAATATTTTCTTTGAAATTGTCAAAGTCAATAATGTTGACATCAAAAATTGTATTATGGTGGATCATGAATGTGCTTTGTTGATTGTACATAATTTATATTAGTGTCACATGGCTTTTATTTCATAATACAAATTTGAACTCTGCATCACAGCAGCAGTAGTATGCGGCAAAAAAAATATTAAGCTAGAATTAAGCTAAAATCTAACAAAATATTAAACATCTCCAGTATACATTTATTGGCTACAGCTACCACTTTTCATAACGAAGAAAGCAAGCTTGTTTGTTTTACTTTTTCCATGAATAAACATCCAAATGGATGGAGTTGCTACATCCATTTTGATGTAATCGTATCTCACCTTTACAAACAATCCTCTAATTCCTAATCAAATCCGAAATATACCAATTCGGAAACTACATAAAACAGAAAAACAAACAGTACATAATACGTACAATGATCTAACAGTAATGACCTGATAACCCACCACATATTTGCGACATAACATTACAAAAAATTACATAACAAACGAAGATTTACAGAAGGCGAGGTCCCACTGCGAGCGATGCGGAACTATCTCTAAGATTACAATTATGAAGTAATAAACGGATATTAAATAATGTTATGAGATTAGTTTTCAAGTGTTTCTGGGTCAGATTAATTAAAAATAACTTAGAATTAGGCTGAGTTCTCACGGTTAAATGTTTTTGACTCAACTAATAAGTTTATTACTTTGTATACATCAATTAAGCTAACAAGTCTTTGTCATTAGCAGCTTAGACATTTTTTTAATTACTCTTACGACAAACATGTACAACAGAATTGAGCAAACCATCTCTAAAAATAATAAAAAAACATTTACGAAACTAAAATACAAATAAATATAACTTCCTAAACTAAAATGACGTGGCTGGACGTGGATAAATGCATGTCAATATTAACCAACAAATTGTTTTGTGCTTAAATGTCAATTCTGTTTAGTAAAGTATTTGTTACTAACTTTACCTTCCGCATATTTTATATAATCACAGCCTTTATCTGCAGACAACCTTTATCTGCGTTTAAGTGATAAAAATTGCATAATAATGCAGTAACCAATAGATACATTGCTTTAAAGCACATAATTATAAGGTTAACGGAAATGTAGTTAGGTATTATGATATTAAAGCCTGAAGACAATTACCTTAGGTTATGTTGAAAAATGTCCTTAAAATCTCAAACCTGAGCTTAAGCTCTCTCAAGATGAGATGCATTGAGGGCTACGCCCATGGAAAAAGCAACTGTCAGAAGAATAGCCTCTCGTTTGGCAGTTGCTTTATCCATAGGCATTTTAGGTCGTTATTTAACCGAAATTTATCGATGTCGATCGACCGTCGAACGGTGCGCATTGCGGAGCGTATTGATCGATGTGTAATAAAATAACATCCATAATGGCTTTTGTTCTGACAAAAATCATAAGAAAAATGTTAAAAAAATATTTATATACTGATCTAGAAAAATGCTAGTATGAATAGAAAAAGGTGTGAATCACAACATGGTGATAAATTAACAAGCATTTCTTATGAACTATTGAATTAGCGATTAAGAACACCACTTTTTGTATCTCAATGTCGTTAGCCTCAAATGAACACCTACTTTTATACAATGTTGGCATAATGTAATTACAAATTACACAAGCGAGCTTCTCAGATGTTAAGCCGATATTTCAAAAAGTATTTTTTTTCGTCTTCCACTAAATATGTCACGCTTAGACGCTTAGGGTGTTGCAGACGTGTATAACACCCAAATTTAACCTGTTACGTATTAGATTCCGTGTGTGTGTTTGTTTGCATGAGATAATCGCCGGATCCATAGAGCCTATTCTAAATATTGTCACTGTTTGGAAGCTAGATATTTTTAGTGATCTTTTTCTTTTTAAATAGGTACCATTTTACGTACGCTACTTTATCCTCCGTGGGTAAAAACGCGGGCGGATACAAGTTGAACAATTTCACAATCGCTAGCAGTGTGGCTTTGCTCATTTCGAACTGTTTTAGTACGGTTATTGTTTATACGGTTAATTTAATTACTAGCACATTTCGTGGTATTATTTAACTTAAAATATGTTTATATTTACGCTATTACGCTTTAGTATGGGGTAATAGGAAATGTAGCCAGATATAAAAACATAGATAAAATAATTAGATATAGCGGATTGTTACATATTTTTCTTTCACGGTCCTCTAACATATAATCATAGAGTAACATTGTATGTTATAGTGTTGAAAATTTGAAACTTATCCAGAAGATAAAAATAATAATTTGAAAACTTTAGAGTCCGGCGGATGGACCTTGTTTTACTATTCCAAGCAAGTGCAAAAATTAGACAGTAGTGCCTTATCTCTGTATGTCGCATGTGCGCTTACTTTTGTCTCCGTGATACAGCACTACTGGTTGTTTAAAATGTAAACGCAAATAAAATATATCTTAGCTTCCAAAAATATGAATGAAAACTTATTACTGTTGCCATTTCTGTTTGTTAATTCCTAACTAAATAATATAAATGATTTTTATGTTCATAAAACATTACAGATAGAAACGTTTATAATATAGAACAAATATGATAAAAATCTGACATTGACGCTGTAAAAATACGTGAATTCAATTATATTATACTTCAATTCTCTTTGGCATTTCTTTTACAAAATATACGTCCAATTTTGTGTTTGTTTGCATGAGGTAATCGCTGGATCCACAGATCCTATTCTAAATATTCTGTCACTGTTTGGAAGCTAGATATTTTTTTGTGATATTTTTTTTAAATAGGTACCATTTACCACATAATTATGATCATTTATATGATATAATCCAATGTTTTTAAAGCGAAAGACTGGGCGTAGTATTGAGTAATCGCTACCAAAGTGACTTATATTAATTACATTATTATAGAAAGTGAGTCAAATTGTAGGTTTTATGCGCTTACGGCCATTGATCAATCAGAACTGGCAGTGCAAAACTGGTATTTTTATTTTCACTAATTTTGCTCACTAATCGCCTTTTTAAGCTGCAGAGGTGAAAAGTTGTATATGCGACACGAGATCCAACTTATTTATATCTCGTGCTTTTTAATCCCTCACTACGCTCAGGATTGTAACCTAATATCACGAAAATGAACGTTGCTTATTTGTTGCACAAATAACTACTATTTATTTTTGTATCATGCTTTTGTTTTTATACATATTTGCAATTTTAATCAAACAACTCACCTTCAAGTTTTCTCGTGCGTCTTGAAACAGTATAGCAAATTTCGTTGATAAAAAATAATTGTTTAAATAAAAGATTATTATTAAGTATATTATTTTTAGACAGCCGCCACCAAACTAGGTTTTCCTGTTTCTTGATTATAGATTTATCAATATTAAATTGACCTATCCTTCAAAGTAACTCAGCCATTCATAATCCATACAACTTATTCATAAATAATGTATAATTTAAATAGCTTGCAAAATTTTAAAGTCCCTCAAGGCCAAGTAATAGTTGATTACTTGCATACATTACTACCCACTGTGACAGTGAGTAAGTTGTGAATCGTAGTAACTAGAACATAGTGTTGCCAATAATAGTTCTTTTTTAGTATCGATAGTGTTCCTCTTGAAAAGAAATAAAGAGAAATAAATAAATAAAATGAAAAAAATATCACACAATATCTACACAACGCCATCTAGTCCCAAACTAAGCAGAGCTTGTAATATGGATTCTAGAATAACTAATACTAATACATATATACTTTTATTTTGTAAATACATACTTATTATATATTACACCCAGACCAAGATAAACCTTCATGTTCATGCACACAAAGACTTGTCTTGAGCGGGAATCAAACCCAGGCAGCCAGACAGGTATACTATCTACTCCGGCATCTGGTCGACATAGCATGGTTACTCAAATCAATACTTTTGATTGTTTGGAACAATCGATAATATTAAATCGACGATAGTGTCCATTTGAAACAATTTAATTGTAGAATGAGCTCCCTGCCAAGAGACTACAGCATGGAATTATTTAAAAAGGGTGAAAATTTATAGGTGACCTTATATAAATTATAAAAACAATTTACAGTATCGATAGTTTAATCGATAGTCGTCTATCAATCGCCAACACTACTAGAACATCGATTAGCGGTCTTTTTCGCACGAGTAATTTTGAAAGAGTTAATTAATCGAGTACTTGATTCAATAGGTTGTACTGGTTTGATTAGGTCGTCTATTTTGTTCTTTATAGTTGTTTTTTAGACATTTGGTAATTGGTTAAACCTAGAATATTATAATATTATATCGCCACTGGTAAGAATAGTGAAAGGTAAAAAGGTTTCTGGATTGTGGATAAAAAATGAAGTTCTTTTATTTAGAAAAATAACTGGTCTTACTAGAACATAGCCTCAATTTATTTTAAAACGGAAAAATAGAAATGAATTTTGTTACGAGCTTATTTATTATTTACAAGCTTCCGCCCGCGGCTCCGCCCGAGTGGTATGTCAATTAAAAGTAGCCTATATGTTAATCCAGACTATAAGCTACATGTGTGCAAAATTTCATCGAAATCGACCCGGTAGTTTTGGCGTGAAAGAGTAACAAACATCCATCCATACATCCATACTTACAAACTTTCGCCTTTATAATATTAGTAAGGATTAATAAATACCCCTTTTCATTATTATAATTATGGATTATATTATATTATACTATTTTATCACAATTTACATAACACAATAATGTCCTGCATATCAATCAATCACGTAACAACTGTAACAATATGGGTTATAATTAAAAAACCCTTCAGAGCAGACAAAGCTTTGTCTGTCTGATATGCCTAATTAACAAATATATGGTCGAAATAAGCTTATTTCGACCATTATATTTGTTAATTAAGCAATCAGGACATTATCTTGAACAAGAAATAAACGGAATTGCGTGTTAATAATTAAGTTTTGAACAAATGTGGAGATTTTTTCTGTGTCACAACCTTTAATTTGTTAATTTAGCTTTTTATCTTACCTATAATAATCGCTTCGTCGAAAGTTAGTGCATTCTCTACCTACTTTGTCCTTATTCAAATTATGAAATACGGGTGTTACTTACGTAATGTTCGTCTATTTAGTCGACCGCGGTTTCGCCTATACGTCTAGCCATTATCAAGAGAGTGCGATACGTCGCGCCTGAGTCGCAGCCAGTCTTGCACTGACTGAGTACCACCCGTATTTCATAATTTGAATAATGTTACAAACTCACGTTAGTTTTAATAAAAATACTCTGTCCTTCTTAGCTTTATTTTCATAACTAGCTTCCGCCCGCGTGGTATGTCAATTAAAAGTAGCCTATATGTTAATCCAGACTATAAGCTACATGTGTGCAAAATTTCATCGAAATCGACCCGGTAGTTTTGGCGTGAAAGAGTAACAAACATCCATACATCCATACTTACAAACTTTCACATTTATAATATTAGTAAGGATTATTTTAGGAGTTATATGAAAAGAGGAGTTGTATTTGTTGACGGCATCGGCTTAATAAGACCTATCCACTCGCACCGATAGATCAGTCAATCACCTCAATCACCAGCTTTTCCTTTCGTTTTCAAAATAACAGATATAAAAACATTAAAAACAAATCTTGTCAAGTTTTTGTGTGCTAGGGTGTGGTTGTGAATCATCAATGGCAAAAACTAGTCGAAAGTCACGACCTGTTTGATATTGGTATATCAATTATTATACCCATAACAGAGCCTTGTTATTCTAAATGGAGATAACTTAGTCATCTTATACAAGTTTCCTTAAAACTCTATCTTTACTAGTAAAGTGTAGTGTAATAAAACTTTATAATTATTATCAAACAGAAGATTTTATATGTTTGAACGCGCTAATCTCTGTAACACATTTAAATATTTACTTCGGTTTTTGATGATCAAACTCTTAACAAAGGTTCTTAAATACTTATCATTACGCTGTAGCCCACGGGTTGGCAACAGTTACCGATAATACTACAGGGGCATAATATATTATCGGTATGTAGTTCGGCTAACCGTTTTCCGTGGGTTTGGCCGTCCTTGTGACACGCCTACAGTGGAGAATAAAGATAACTGTAGCTGTCCTTTTTGGGCGAAAATACATTAAGATCTTTATTGTACTGGTTTGCCTCATTTGATGGTTGATGGGGTTATTTATTATGGCAATAGTTAATGAGTTATCTATCCATCTTGTTTTAGTAACAAAGGCTTATGGTAAAAACATATATGATAATAAATAGCTTTTAAAATTGTACCTTGAATGCCAGTACATATTTACTTTAAGAGAAATAAATGGAGTAATTTTCGACACATACCAAATTGAGGTCTTTGTAAAACTGTGAAATACATGACATAACATAATATCAGGCCTGTATTAGCCAGAAAGGTGCGGCATTAGTGTATAACACCCACATTTCACCTGTTATGTTTAGGTCCCATGGGACAGGGGGTGAGTCTATCGCCATCCACCGGGCACAATTCCAACTCCATGTTGCTATTGTAAATCAGCTTTATTTTTATTTTTTTTTATTTTATTTAGCTGACGAAAAGTTCACAAATGACACTTTCACTCACACCTGACGCGAGAATCGAACTCTAACCTAACCACTCCATCGAGTAAAGAACATAATTATTATAATAATGATTCATCAACAGAATATAATTACTTACCTATCACTTCAAAATCAAAAATACTAGAGAACACAGAAAACTATGGTCAAATTATTGTCATATTAGACAATATATTGGTCTAATCACCAACCAAATTACAACTACTTAATATAAAACATAGGCATTTCGCAAAAACACTTTATCAGCACCAGAGATTGTCCGTTCGTCTGTCACTTCTGTGTTACGTAACTGCTTTGCTGCTTGTGTAATAAATTGCAATATTCGCAAGTAAGACTGGTCTGTAATGATCTGGAATGGAGCAAGATACTAGATTATTTTCATATTCATATTATGCCGTAATATGAATAACATCGATTGAGGCTTTATTAAAACACTAACGAGTTTGAGGGATTAAGGATGAAGGATTAACATAGAATGTATAGCTAATCTGATAGGCTTATATTTTTTATTAGATCGGCATACAACTTTTTACATTTCGATTCGACTATGACGTAGTTGTAGTTGTAGTAGTTGGTGTAGTTGACATCCAAAGGAACCAACTATTCAAATGAACCTAGGGTGAGCAGAAGTACCGGGGAAAAGTGTTGGAGGTGCCTGCTTGCACAAACTCACAAACTATTATGGACAGAAGACCAGAAAACATATGTTACCAATAAAATGGTACAACATCTTTAACGAAATACCACAATATATAAAGGAAAGTACAACAATGAGTAGGTTTGGCAATAGTACAAAAAAGTTCTAATTATTTTTATTTGGTTAAGGCATGTTTTATGAATAAATAATTTTCATTTTCATTTTTCATTCACGTACGTTTATTTCTTCCGTATATATACGTTTCTATAGTGATGACTATCGAATGGAATCGAAGTTTCAAGAATGGCAAGCCGTGCTAAGGGTGCAGGGTTATTTATAATATGCACAGTATAAAAATTATGACTTAGAGCCAGAATTATGTTTGAAATAAATTTCAGATCGGCGGAGCACCTAAAATGAAACATTACATATTAATAACAGCCTAAACATTCTAACAAACTGTTTTAAAAGGACCTCAATACGTAATTAAAACAAGCTACAATAATAATTAAATTAATTTTCTATCCGTGCTTTGATTTTATGATAATTGTTGATAAGTCTTTTATCACTAAGATCTCACCATTATAACTACGTGAGAATCTGTAACTGTACCTATATTGTAAGATACCACAGTTTAAAGTATACCATGTAGCACATTAACCAAATAATCTAATTTTGTTAACACCCATGAGAAGACATTATGCGGTTCTATTCCAATAACCACAAAGGTACTGCGATTATACCGTATATGACTGGTTCAATTCCGAGGTAGGACAAACGAGTATTTTTTTTTTACTAGGTTTTTTTATAAATAATAAATAAATAAATATTTCACAACTTACACACAACGCTATCTAGTCCCAAACTAAACAGAGCTTGTACTGTGGGTACTAGAATAACTGATACTAATACATAATTATATACTTTTCTTTTGTAAATACATACTTATGATACATAGAAACACCCAGACTAAGACAAACCCCCATGTTCAGGCACACAAAGATTTGTCTTCCTCTGACCTCGGCGTCGCAGGCAGGTACACTACCCACTCCGCCATCCGGTCGTTTAGCATAGGGGCTGGAATTGTGCCTTCTCTTTTCTTCCTAATCCCCTATAAACATGACCGGTGATATATTATATTTAGCCCCATTTTCATAGGTGATACATTTACATCGGCAAGATACGCATGTAACACACACAAATGAAAGTGACTGCTGTGTTCCCTTTATAAGTGTAACTTGGGCCACTTTTAATTCGGCCAGGTTATTATTTATGGGTCGGATTAGATCTATCCGGCCCCTCACAAACCTTAGTGAAGTTAAGCCTCATGTGGCAGTAACTTCAGGGTAATCTCACCATCAAACAGGAACATAGTAGTTCTAGCATTACTGTTTGACGACAGATTAAAGGTAAGGTAAGATGAGAAGAAAAAAAAAAGAAAGAAAATTATTTTTATTTTCTTACATAACTAACACATGCATAAACAGTTAAGTATTATACAAAATGTAATAAATATGTAAGAAAACAGTGGCGGTTGCTCAGCTTTAATGCTCTGGAGTCTTGCATTTCTGCAAAACTTCCACACCGCTGATTTTCAGTAACCACCACGGTTGACGGCACAAACAGAAAACAGGTACAGTAACATATAAAGACGACAGTGACGTCAAATTAAATTAAGCTAAGTTCCAGGAAAAACACATAAATATACACAAAAAATAATAGGTACATTACACGAGAGAATAATATATAATAAATAATTAAACATAAATTAGGTTATAAAGATGGTGGTCCTTCCTTCCCAAAGATAGTTCACGCAAGCTCTACCACCATTAAAAATCTACCAATAATATTAAAAAGTTTAGTTACAGTTTGATCATTAGTTAGTTACGTTAGTTGTCTTGGTTATTTAAGCATCGTATACTGATTTTATTTAGTTACGTTACCAATGTTTTTTACATTAAGGTCAAGGTGGTAATATTGGTCAAATATAAACTTGGACTACATAGATGCTTCGTATACGCATTAACCTTTGTGGTTTTTAACTGATACAATTACATAACGTGTATTTCTCACCTACGTCTCATGTGTTATGTTGCGGTCTCATTTTTTTTTTTTATACTACGCCCACAGCGAACGAACGTGTAGTCCACCTGATGGTAAGTGGAGTACAGCCCATGGACATCAACAATCCACAAAAGCAGATTATAGATGCGTCGCTGCAGCTGAGGACTACAGTGTTATGTCTCATGTGCCAGTAATTTCAGGTCCTGATCTCACCACCAAACCGGAACACAGTAATGGAAGCACTACTGTTTGGCGGCAGGTTAAAGGTGAGACGGTGGTGCTGCCGCCCTCGAGCTCAGTCACAAGAGCTCTACCACCAGTGTCATTTGACAGAAGGTAAGCCTATCGCCATCAAAGAGACTCCACAACTACCTCCGTGCTACTATTAAGAATTACTGACGCAAAAAATCCAAATAATACTTTTGCTCACCTAATTTACATTATTTTTTTTTATAGTTGATAGGCACGCGTTTGACCACGCCTGATGGTAAGTGATGATGCGATGTACGGTGGAGCACGCTTACCTATGAGATACCTATTTACCCTTGCTTTGAAGACACCCAGATTGTACTCATGCAGAAACACAGACTCTTTGGCAGTTAGCAGAAGGAATGTTAAAGCGAAACGCATGGTGCGTATTTGTGGAATATCTACCATGAAGCGACGCGGCGACGCCGGAGTGCCGTTTGTCTGGTAGTCCGATGGTAATACACCATTACCATACTTTTCTAGGTGATAATAGGCGTGATGTATATATGTTGAATCTTTTTATAATTCGTGTACCTAAGCCTGAATAAAAGTAAGCAACTATGATTAACCGTCGTCATAGACTAGATCGATGAACATGTCTTCACTTGTTTTTTGTGGTACGCTCTGTAGGTCATGGGAGCGACGCGTGATACATTGAAGATCTGTGGGTACACCATGATGAAGATAGTTGTGGGATAGGAATGAAACATTGTTGAAAGATGATGGTATAGTTTGGAGGGAAATTCTCTGTGTATTGATATTGATTCATATTCAATCGATTTTGCGTCAAAAATAAGTAAAGTACCAAAATGTTGCTCTATAATACCTTAGTACGCAGCCATTTGAATATGCTTGCGCTGCGTGGAGTCCTTTATACGCTGTCCATTCTCACTTAATGAATAAATAAATAAATAAGAAAAAACAAACATAACTTACTTTGTTAGTTAACAAAATCGGATTAAGCATCGCGTAAAGGACATAACATTGGTGTAAATGCGACTACTAAACCATTTGCTCATTTTTATGACAGAATCAAAGCAAAATTGGTTATAAGGTTTTTAACATGTTTCGCAAAATTAGTTGGAAAAGACTGTATTAAAAATTCTTTAATATTTCACGTTGTTTAAAGGAATAGTTTTTCTCATAGATTTTTTTTTATTTTAAAGTGTAAAGTTTAGTTTAAAACACGTGACTTATTTTCAGCAAACCTCACTCAATCTACAAAAATGCAAATTCTATTTAAATCAACTCAAAATAAAATGCAATATGCAATGTAATTACATGCAAATTAACATTACGTAAATACCAAGGCGTTTTGTGCAACTGTCCCAAAAGTATCAGAATCATGGTCACTAAAGAATATCAAGTTCGGATGCGCAGGCGACACGGAACGGCGCCTACGATCATCCATTGTTCTAAGATAGTGATGTACCTGCTATATCGATATCGATACAAAGTTCAAGAGGTCATGTCAACTTCTTAGCTTGAATATGCAAGATTATAACATTGATATACATTGCATCAAATTGTTGTGCGATATTAAGTTAGCGGCAGATGGCTGTGCTGCAGTTTGCATTCGAGAATCGACCAATCGACGACAAATATTCTCGAGCGCGGCCAATTTGAGCAATGCATGACCCTTGTTTGCGACCAACTTAACACGCGTTTATATAATATGATGTAATCTATATTATTTTACTAGTGTTTTAGTTTTTTTAAGGATATCGTTGTTGAAAATTTTAAATCTTTTATGTGCAGAAAAATAATTAAATTTATATATATTATTTTACTTAACACATTGACATAATAAATTATATTTCAATACATTATAATTCCTTTATATTTTATTATATATAAAGGATTAATAAAGTTTTCTAAGATTTTTTTTCACAATGCAGTTTTTATTTTTTTCTCTAAATACTGCATTTTACACATAGAAGGTTTTAAATTTGACGATATGTGATTATTATTTGATTACTTTTCGATTATAAATGGGAAGTGTAAGAAATAATTAAGCGATTAGTTTTCAATGTTATCTGGTGTGTTATAAAACACACATTTTTAGTATATTGATTGACCTTTATTTATGATTTGCATGTTGCCTAATATTGTTATTGTCCAGTGAGAATATCAAAATTCAGATTTATAATATGTTTCTCATAGAAATTGTAAATCTATAACCGGTTATCATATTCTATGTGGCCAGGAGGCAACTATTGCGTGTTAATAAATAACTATAATTTTAAATAACACATTCAATGCCATTTATTAATAATATTTACCAAATAGGAGTTTTATTAATAATAGCTATAACAAATACCCGTTATTGTTGTAGCAAAAACTTATTGAAATCTAATTTTCTAACAAAACGTTACAAGGACTATGTTACGATGAATCGCCATTGTAATAACTTTTTATATTATTGTAATGTTAGAAAATTGGTTCGTGAGAAAACGCTTCCTTTTTTTGATAAGGTTAAATTGTATTGTATAGATCTATTTATTGATTTAGTAGCCTTGACAGCGAATCAACTTTCTGTGTTTCGTAAACATTACTTTAAAAGTTATTTTTACGTAAATAAAGCGCTTTAAAAATGTATTTAGTTAACATTATATAGGTAACATATAGTTATAATATTTATTTTGTATAAAAAAACAATTGGTGCAAAAAATACACAATCAAGTACCTACTTCAATTTTGATAAGACGTCTTTAGATCAGAATGTATGACATTTAAGCAATTTTCGTTAATATTAGTTTAACTTCATAGAATTTTTGATATTAACGCTTGGACCAACATATTGTCAAGTTTATATTTATTTATTTATTTATTTAAAACTTTATGCACAATTTGTACAGAGGCGGACTTAATGCCAAAGGCATTCTCTACCAGTCAACCTAGGGTGGTGCAGAGCTTTAACATGGTAGGTGCAATTGTAAAGAAAGTAAAAAAAAAACAAAACAAACAAAACTTACAAGACAACACAAACACACAAAACTTATATTGACTTAAACCACAGCTTCCAAAAGCTACATTTGAGCCAAAAGTTGTTACATCTACTTATCTAAACTCAGATATACCTATATATAGATATTTAAATTCCAATAAATCATCCTAAATCTATCGACTGTTCCCCCTCCCTACGCCAAAGCCATGGTGTTCAAAAGTGTTCCACCGTTACAGTTCGTTTGTACACCGCACCGCACAAGTTAATGATTTATGCAAATTAAACGCGAATTCATGGTGTACTTACTGATTCTAGGGGTGTACCATTCTAGATGATCATGGTTCTTACCTGAAAGGATAAAAAGAAAAGAATTAGTGAAGGTTTTAAACACAAGAAAAGTAAAGTAATTTATTGCAATCATTAAGATGCGTCCCAGTTGAGGCTACATGCGACCACGAATGCTGCAAAGCCTTTGAAAAGTCGCGTCGGGCAATCACAAAGTAAGTAAGTAACTTTCGGCGTAAACATACGAAGTTATTATTTAAGAAATATATAACAATTCGAAGCAATGTAATTCAGAATGATTGTCGCACATAATCTTACAAGTTGCCATCAGATATATACATTCGTTCGATACTTCATTCACTCAATAATAATCTATCAAATGAGCAAACAACCTGACACACATAATAATATTACCAATAATACTAGAATAGTAAAACGTCTTCACCGTTTTACATAATATAAGTTACAATATTCAAGTTTTAAATGCCATATCACTCTTGTTATATCGACATGCTCATCTTGCAAGACTTACAAAATATACTGACCAGTTTGAGATGCTCGACCTTTGCAAATAGTGTAATAATTACGGTAATTTAGGTAATGCAACACACTTATAACCAATGTTAATGCCCTTTACATTTTTTTTTATGGTGGATAGGCACGCGTTTGATCACGATCTCACCTGATGGTAAGTGATGCTGCGGTCTACGGTGGAGCACGCTTACCTATGAGATACCTATTGACTCTTGCTTTGAAGAGATTCAAGTTGTACTCATGCGGAAACACAGACTCGGGCAAGGCGTTCCACTCTTTAGCAGTTCGCATAAGAAATGAAGAGGGGCCGAGACATTAGTCACATGTTTACGCAGTGCTATGAGTATATCGAGTTAGAAATGTTGGTGTTAAAAACTAACATAACAAAACATCACGCCTATATTATCCAAAAGGGTTTGGCAGAGATGTACAACACCCACATTTCACCTGTTATGTTTAAGTCCCATGGGATAGGGGGTGAGTCTATCACCATCCACCGGGCTCAATTCCAACTCCGTGCTGCTATTGTGAACTTCTGACAGAAAGTTCACAAATAACACTTTGTTCGACCCGGGCATCGAACCCGAGACCTCGCAGTTAGAGGCACATACGCTGACCACTAGACCATCAAGGCATCAAGGCTGACATTTATCGGTAGCATTTGGCAAAGTAGAACACATTTTGCGAGGTGGAACATATATAAACAGTCTCTTGAGAGTATTGGCTGAGCCGTGGGACCTACCCCTTGTGCGAAGGTGGATGCAGCTTCATTGTGGCACCTATACTCGTATTTTTTAGCGTTGTGTGTCTTATTTTTATTTTTATTTATTGATAATGTTAATATTAATATGTACAATTAAAAATTTTATTCTGCAAATTTAATTTAATCTAATCTTACTATTAATTTTCAATTTTAACTGTATTATTATTATTATTTTATGACTATTTTAAGGTGTATGTTTTTGTTTTAATCTGATTGTAATTGTATATGGACTATGTCTGAAATAAATAAATGAATTGAATTGAAATTGAATATATATATCTTGTGTCTTATACAACATCGTCTAAACGTCTTACTGGCCCTGAAAATTTCTCTAATCATTGGCAGATAATAACATAAATTTAAATAAAAGATAAAAGATGGTATCTCGTCATGACTACAGCTTGAAGTTAGAGGTCAAGCAGGCTTTCACATGACTCAACAAATGACAAGTCTACGCCGACTCGTATTTAACCCACTTAACGAGTACAGTCGGCCAATGAGTTGGGTATGCAGGGCATAAACTTCTAAGTAACTGGTGGTAGAGCTCTTGTGAATGAGCTCGAGGGCGGCAGCAATACCGTCTCACCTTTAACCTGCCGCCAAATAGTAGTGCTTCCATTACTGTGTTCCGGTTTGGCGGTGAGATCAGGCCCTGAAATTACTGGCACATGAGGCATAACACCGTAGTCCTCAGCTGCAGCGACGCATCTATAATCTGCTTTTGTGGATTGTTGATGTCCATCGGCTGTACTCCACTTACCATCAGGCGGACTAAACGTTCATTCACTGTGGGCGTAGAATAAAAAAAAAAAAAAAGTCATAGTAAAGACTTACGACACTGGTTATGGATAAGTGAGTTATATATCTAAATAGTGGGTATATTACACTTATTAAATATGAAATACAAACTTGCATATCTATTGCAGTCAGTTTTTACTATGGCGTAGAAGTTTTTGCATACCCAACTCATTGGCCGACTGTACGTTGGTTTTGCGGAATTTTGTATGATTTTTAATGTGTATATGTGCTAAAATATTTTATAGTCGGAATGAAACGTGACTTGAAGGCATAAACTTGAGATTTTTAGGTATTAGCATATGCGGCGTCTTACCGCAAGCTCACGGGTTTGATTTTGGGTCAGGTAAAAGTGTTAATAATGATTTATCCGTCAGATAATTCTCGATAACAGCATGGAGTATTTTTTTTTTAATCTTTATTTTAAGGACTTTTATACATTTATGTACATGTCAGTCCGATATAATCTAACTATAATAATAATAACATTACAAAACTTTAACAAAAATACTGAACAACATAACTGCTTCTACACTGCTAGGATTTGAAATAATATTATTTATAGCGCCTAAATAGTTAAAAACTCATCCCTATCCTTCTGTAACCGAACACATTCCATCAAAAGATGCTGTACGTCGTCAACTACCCCACAAACTTTACAATTTGGGGACGCATTTTTCCCATAAGGTAGGCAAGTTTATTTGATGGAATATGACCGGTTCTAATTCTATGCGCTACAGTAATTAGTTTTCTACCTAATTTACTAAATATACACCAAGGTATGTAGGTGGCTGGGATTGCACAGTTTCCCAGCATGGAGTTTAAATTGTGCCGATGGATGGTAAGACTCACCTCCTATCCCATTGGACCTAAACATAACAGGTGAAGTGTGGTTGCTCTACCTCTGCCAGACCCTTCTGGGTAGAATAGACGTGATGTTATGGATAAATTGATTTACCATTACTATCATACTACTAGAGAATAACATCAAACTAAGGGCCAGTTTCTGAGGTACCGGGTAAATCTTATAAACGTGACACAAGTTACGCTTAAAAAACCGGCCAAGTGCGTGTCGGGCCACGCGCAATAGGGTTCCGTAGCTAGTCGTAACAACATTAAACGTACCGATTACCGACAAATAGCCAAAATACCAACATTTTTTGCCAGCATATATAACTTTGTTTTTCATAGTGTTTTATGCAATTTGTATCAATAACAAAGTTATAATTTGCGGTTGCTGAAAAAGTGCTATATCTCAAAAACTGCCGACTGTATCTCATTCAAAACAATTGTGGTTGAAAGTTTTTATTAAGATCTATAATATGTATATTTTTTAGATTTTTCACTCCTGTTGTTTAAAAGTTAGAGGGGGGGGGGGCTCATTTGAGCACTTTCAAAGTGTCCATCTTTGGAACGATTGACATTGAAAAAAAATGGTTCTAGAAACCTCAATGTAATTTTTAAAGATCTATCTATAGACACCCCACACGTATAGGTAGAATGAAAAAAAATAAAATTGTTTCAGTTCAATGTCCCATACAGTGAACTGAAACAATTTTTTTTTTTTTTTGAGCCCCCCTCTAATTTTTTTTGGTGTGTAAAAATCGTAAAGCGGTTAACAGAATACATCTACCTACTTAGTTTCAATTGTGTAGTCCTAATAGTTTCGGAATAAAGTGGCTGTGACATACGGACGGACGGACAGACAGACAGACATGACGAATTTATAAGGGTTCCGTTTTTTGCCATTCGGCTACGGAACCCTAAAAAGAACACAGCTGTCTCTTTTATCTATGTGTATGCGTATCCTGCCAATAAGGTTCATCTAGCATCTGTGAAATTGGAGCTATAAGGATCTCTACCCATCTTTCCAACATAAGGTGTACACTCAGCAAAAAGCTACACTAGAAACCTAGATATCGGAACGACCAAGGTATGGCCTAGGAATTGTAATTAGTAGATCAGCCAGTTCCTAGAGAAGGTGAGGCCTTATAGGATTTATGTAGTCTAGATCGAGTCTAGGATGAGTCCGGTAGGCTTTACAGTTTTTATAGGAATTAAGAACAGTGTGAAGAGATATGATCCTACCATTTTTATAAGGGAATTGAGGAAATCTTGGTTTATTTAATACAAGGAAGCTTTAATACTCGTATGAATTACGCCATTTCTTAACCGACTTCAAAAAAGGATGAGTTTCTCAATTTGTTACTTTTTTTATGTTTGTCACCTCATAACTTGCGACTGGGCGAAGCGATTTTAATAATCCTTTTTTGTGGTCCCATTTCAATTTTATCCAGTTCTGATATTGGCACTCATGAGAAAACCATATAAGTCTAAAATTATTTGAAATTGAAGTCGGTTTTTTTTTTTGTTTACACAACGTACGGACATGTAGTCCACCTGATGATTAGTGGTAACAATAGCCCATGGACATCAACAATCCACAAAAGTAGATTGTAGTTGCGTTGCTCTATCTGAGGGCTGAGGCTCGAGGGTGTTATAAATTTGGATTTTTGGATTTTTTTACATTAGATAGAACGCCAGGAGCAATTACACTATCCAATGGTCCCAATGACAAGGCCAAATACACACATTCACTCACACAAGCACACCCAGTCTCAGAACAAATCTTTGCAAATCACACAAAGATTTATCCCATGTGGGGATCGAACCCACAACCCCAATGCAATGCCTAAAGTATGCCTCAGGTACCAGTAGTTTCAGGGCCTGCTCTCACCACCAAACTGAATCACAGTAATGCGACAGTTATAATTATACGGTTTTACAAAACGGACCCGAAACTATACAACGTCAGGATATAGGTCTACTGGAAGCGCTTGTTCGTTTAGCTAATACCTCAGCTAACTATAGACACAGGTCGGAAGTGGAAATGAAGATATTATTTATTTATTCATTACCAGTGATAACAGAAATCGATGTAAACACGTTGACCGATCAAGCTATACCATGCCAGCATAAGATGGTCTCGCGTTGTACCTATAGGCTTCCCGTGCAATTGATTTTTCAAATTAATTTTACTGGTGGCAGAGCTCTTGTGAATGAGCTCGAGGGCGGCAGCACCACCGTCTCACCTTAAACCTGCCGCCAAAAAGTAGTGCTACATTACTGTGTTCCGGTTTGGTGGTGAGATCAGGCCCTGAAATGACTGGCACATGAGGCATAACACCGTAGTCCTAAACTGCAGCGACGCATCTATAATCTGCTTTTGTGGATTGTTGATATCCATGGGCTGTACTCCGCTTACCATCAGGTGGACTACACGTTCGTTCGCTGTGGGCGCGGTATAAAAAAAATGCGATACCTGCTTATATACTGGCCAATGTATAGGTTGATCCACGGAATCCTATTCCGTGGGTTGATCAGTAGCCGTGTGTACTAGATAACTAAGTACTTAATTGTCTACAGAAGGCTTTTATACAAATTGATATAGGAAATTGTGTCATTAATAAAGCTGAAAAGCCTATGGTTAAGATTTTCATCGGAAACTGCCTAATGATCGATTCAAAAACATTTAGTTATTAAAATTGCCTCGTTGGTTTTGGGTTTGATTCAAAAGTGATATTCGGAATTTTTCGTCAAACATTCTCAATAGCACCGCGGCGTTGGAATTGTGCCGGGTGGATGACGATGGGCTCACTCCTATCACATGGAACCTAAATATAACAGATACAATTTAGGTGTTGTCGCTCTCTGCGGTATCCTTCAGGCGAATATAGGCGGGATGTTATGTTATTTTATAAGGTACATGCGAAAGTTAATAGCTCTTACTCAACAAAAATACCGAAGTGATGACGTCATCTATCAATCAAAGAAAAGTCGAGAAAAATTCTATAGATAGATGGCTAACGGAAGTTAAACTTTCTTCGTCCTTTTTAGTCTTTCTAAACTGGTTTTCGAGACAGACAGACATTAGCAATGTTAATAAACTTTCTATTGTTTATTCGGGACGATTTATTGGATGAAAATAGGTGGTTATAGGGTTGGCAAATTCTATACGTCGACGTTGTGTACTCTAACATAACATCACACCTATATTATCGAGAGGGTAGGGCAGAGGTCTATAACACCCATATGGAAGGAATCTACGCAATGTCGATGATAGAGATAAGCACACAGAAAACAGTAAACTTTGTTTTATTTTTAAGTATTACGACTGAGACTTTAATTTTTGTTGTTTTCTCAATTTATACAATCATAAATAAGTGAATGTTTTCTTTCTTCAACCTGGGAGTAATTTAAGCCACTTCAAACAATGTTTAAAGTTACATAACAATTGAAACACCGTAATTTTGTCGAAAACTTAGGTACATATGCCATTATGAAATCATATGTTATTTGTGTTTATTTAATACTTTTTGAATGGTTTTTCGGTTCTTAAACCCCCATTTAATTAAATTTGCCTTATTGTGACCAATTTAGGTCCGAATACGATTGAGGGACTTCCATATTGGCCGCGGTAGTCCACTGCTTGGTGGCAAGCTTTCATTTGGATCAAGGAAATCGGATGGGGTTGGTGCTTTAGTCTTCCACGCTTCGAGTCTTATGCTACCAGGATTGTACATTATATATCATAAATTATTCTTAAGTACACAATTTATAAAAATATCAAATCAAATATTTTTGTTAATATCTTGATTTTATATTGGTTACTCATGCACGTTGGCATCCATCAATATCAGCGATTAAACTACCTTAGTGTCATCCCTAGCGAGTGAATACCTTTGCAATAGTACCACCTGTTTAGGCGATGAATACATTAGTATTCAAAAGATGATAGTGTTATGTTTTATGACAAATACGTTCAGGAATTCCGTATTAATAAACAATTTGCAGAAAGGTTTTCTGGTTCACCACCTTATTATTATGCAGGCAAATAATTCATACAAGTGGTATTTACTGTATGCCTTAGTTATGGTATTCTAAAATTGCAGTTTGTTTTTGAAAGATATTGATAAAATACTGTAGCTACCACATACTATTAAATACACTACAAATCTAAACCCTACATCACTGAACCTGACATAACTAACTACCATTATTTATATTACCACGTCTTGAATCTACAGTGTCTATAACATAACATAACATAACATCACGCCAATATTACCCTGAAGGGTCTGTCAGAGGCGTACAACACCCACATTTCACCTGCTATGTTTAGGTCCCATGTCTCCCTGGGTAAGCCTATCGCCATCCACCGGGCACAATTCCAACTCCATGCTGCTATTAAGAATTTTCGACCCGGGAATCGAACCCGAGATATCGCCGTGAGAGGCGTATACGCTTACCACTAGACCATCGACGCAGTAAGAGTAGCTAAGTCGCATCCATCCTTTATAAAAAATCGTCAACGAATTAAATGAAAGTATGTTTTAATATTGAGTATACAGGTCACGTTGTTTTACGAAACGCGATTAACCGCCCAGTTGATGAATCTACGTAATAGATTCGAAACTTGTCGGTATATCCCGGCTAAAGTAACGTGAGTAACCCGTATTCTTAATAATGTCTTCACCTCACGTCGGTTTTAATAATATTAGAAACTATGTTAACAAGTCTACTCCAGATAAATCACTTGTTAGATAGTATAAAGGTTTCATTTGACACTATCGGCTCAGGTATTTTAATTTGAATGCAATTAATCTAGGGCATAGCAAGAGTACTAGCTAGGACTTGTTATTCTAGATTTTATTGCCATTTTATCACTTTAGCTGTAGTTGTTGATCAAGTGGACTAAATTATCAGTTTTAGACGCTTATATCGAGTTATTTATGTAAGAATTTAGTTTTAATTTTGATTTGTATACGACTAATGTAGCGGAAAGGCGTGTAGTCCACCTGATGGTAAACTATTAGCCCAAATACAACAATCAATAGCTGATGCGTTGCTAAATTTAAAGAAAACGATGATATGCCTCATGTGTCAGTAATTTTATTAATGCAGTAATATTTATATTAATAGCAACCCTGTATCTAATACAAGCTCCACTGCTGGGCTCGGGCCTCGGGCTGGTCAAATGGGGATTGGTGGACTTCACACACCCTCGAGCACTTTTTACGCACTATCAGGCACGCAGGTTTCCTCATAATGTCTCCTTTACCGTTAGCGAGTAATAATTTTTATGATAAATACACACATATCTTCGAAAAGACGAATCTTAACGATTTAGTGACAGAGGTGTGTGCCATGGATTTTTCGACTTAGCCGTCCTACGGTTTCCCACTCGGCTATGCTTATGCAGTAATATTTACCACCACTATAAATAATGAAATAATCTTAATTCAGTATTTTGGGTACGAGGCCTTCTGACAGTGACTTAAGTTTAGATTAAGTTATCAGACTAGTTTAATTTAGCATCCAACATGTCAGCTATTGATTTGTCTGTTAATAAAGATATCCATTATCTTAATGTAAAGATTAGTATGCCCCAGTTTCATAGGTTTCAGATAGATCTTATCCGTAGACAAAATATAACCTTATTCTTCTGCTTTCTGTCCTTATCCCATTTTATTTGTGGTCAGCGCAAAACGTCTTTTTCCTTTATTCTCCTCTGTCAGCCGCCTCGCTATCATTCACCCTTCCCTTTTATATCTTTTTTAACGCAATCTATCTATCTTTTCTTTAGCCTGACTGGTCATATTATGAGATAGCCAATGAACCAATAAACACTGTTAATACGAAAATAATTTTATTAACAAATCAATATTAAATCTTACAAAATAATTGCGTAATAGCCGCGCAATATTGCAATCGATTTTTAAAGTTACTATAGTTTGTTAATACTACATAATGATTACATATTAATTATGTAATTATTTAATAGGCTTAAATTAGTATGGTAATGCATCAAGATGTTGCAATATGTATTATGGTAGAGCTTTTGTTAGTGAACTTTGCTTTATTAGTTAATAGTAATGTTTTAAGCGGCCGTGGCGCAATGGATAAGGCATCGGTCTTACGATCGAGAGGTCGTGGGTTCGAATCCTGGCCATTACACCCCGGACGTAAAACTTCCTCCTAACACAAGCGAATTAAGCTTAGCTGGAGGAGTACTAGTAATTTCTATTTGCAAATTGCTAGGAAGCTTATTTAAAAAAAAAAAAAAAATGTTATTACTGCCTCGGTGGACAAGTGGTTAGCCTATGCGCCTCTCACCGCGAGGTCTCGGGTTCGATTCCCGGGTTGGGCAAAGTGTTATTAGCAGGTGTGATTGTGTGAGTGATATTGAGTTTGGGGTGCATGAAAGGAGCCTCCCCGAGCGACGTACACAACGATTCCCTACGTCCGGCGCACCCTGGGCAATTCGCGAGTTCTCCAAAGCGAATTGGCTAATCCTTTCACCACGATGGCAAGTCAAAATAAAATTTGACTCAGCCATCGACACGACGAAGAAGAAGTGATATTGTGTATTTTGCCATGTCATTGGAGCTTTTGGATTGTGTAATTAATCCTGGTGTTCAATCTTATTTGAACATCCCAGTCTTTAGATAGATACATGACAGTCATATATTAACATAACATAACTTAACACTACGGCTATATTACCCAAAAGGGTGAGGCAGAGGTGTGCAATACCCACATTTAACCTGTTATGTTTAGGTCCCATGGAATAGAGGGTGAGCCTAGCGCCATCCATCAGGCACTAATCATAAACTAGGGTAGTTCCGCAAAGTCAACACAATCTATCACGTTCTGAATATTATCAATCGTTGAAATAAACTCTATTTAGCTGAGGATATAATTATTGCCAACATAAAGAATCATTTCAATCTTTGAACCATTTATTCTACCCATTAAAACTCATCCGAAGAAAGTAAGTTCATAAACACGACCTTTTAAAACAAGCTTACTAATTAAGCTATCAAAAGCTACTATTAAAATGCTTATATTGTATAATTTTGTAGAAAGCAAACAAAACAAACATACACAATAGTACCGCCAATTAGGGCTTTATAGAGAATTTCACACCATTGACTCGAATTAATAAAAAAAACAGATAGCTCACTCGCAATTGTTATTATTATAGTGACCTCTTGTTGAGTCATTGAATTAATAAGTGACGGTTGATTTGATTAAGTATAAGTAGTAATCATTAAAGCCGCACTTTTTACATGCATCATCAGTATCAAAAACATAGCGGTGTGAGATTATACGTTTGAATGTTGTCATTTTTATCTTGTACCTTACCACAAATATTAAATAAGTAACAACACCGCCATTACAAATAATATAGTAAGTAATTCTGTTATTTAAAAACCTTCTGCAGGACAGGCCTAGCCTAGTGCAGGAGATTTTTGGCCATTACCTTTACATTTTTATTTTATTTGTATAAAAAAATTCACTTGTTATATTAGCATAATAAGTTCCATATGTAAAGTGTGTTAATTTAAATGGTACTGAATAAATATTTTTTTTTTATATTCGGACAAGTTATTATCAATCTGTCTCTTCTCAGACTCTGAGAAACAGGCCCTAAGGATAATTATTCTAATGGTTTAGCAGAAATTTTTATGCAAAAAATCGTAATAATTTTTTAATCTAAATCATCTCTCATACCCTATTTTACTAGAGTTAACCATTCTATGTTTATTTACAGCGGAATGTGTGATTATAAATTAACCTGAACATTCTTCTGGCTTAACGCACTGCTCACACACACACACACACACACACACTATTTTATCCCATGGGATCTAAACATAACAGGTGAAATGTGTGTTGTACATCTCTGCCACACCCTTTTTGGTGATATAGGCTTAATGTTATGTAAATGTTAATGTTATTCTTCAGGCTTTCTGTGAGTAACATTCACATTTGTGTAACAAAAGTTGATTTGAACTGTTTACAACTGTGTAAGCCTTCTGTACTCGTAGTAATTCGCGTCTATAGTGAATTCACACCATAGCATTGGTGAAATCATTCAAGTTCCGCGTAAGGCCATTGACCCGAGAAAGCGATAGCAAAAAGCGGTCAAGTGCGAGCGCCGATAAGGGATGGGCAAATTTCTCTCTTAGGTAACAATGTGAAATGTTATTTATAGAGAAAATTTTGAATGTCTGACAACACAGATATATCTTGTGTTTGTCTGTTTGTCAGCTACTATTTATACTGTCGGGTCCACACCTAACGAACGAAGGCCAACGAACCGATTCGTTGGCCCTATTTTGGATGGTATAGCGAACGCCAAGTTATCCTTTGATGTAACCGCAACGCTTCGGATTGCCAGCGAACGACAACGAATGATCTATGGCGTTCGTTAAGCCGTCCAACAGGAACCAAAAAACATGTTCGTTGGCCTTCGTTCGTTAGGTGAGGACCCGGCTCGAAAATATTCACAAATTGTTCTACAAAAATATTTTAGTATGGGTGCCTCGAATGCTCGTATTTTCATGATGGATATTAATGCGTTCTTATCACAAATATAAACTACTATAGTATAAGAAAGAAATGTTGTATTCTTAGACCATAATAATAAAAGTAATATTTAGGACATGTTATTCCAATATTTTGAAGCAGGAATAGACGCTATAGTGCGAGAAGCATCTTGAAACAGATTTAAATTTTTTTATGGAATGACGTCATTAAATATGAAAAAAAATACAATAAAAACTGTTGGTCAATTGCAAACTTATTATTGTACATATAAGATATGAGTATATACATAAGTAAAGAGCCTTTAACTTTATATATATAACTTTAATATTATCGCGAGCAAATACGTTTTCGTAGTAAATTAATATTTATATTAAAAGATCATGACGAACCCGGAACTTACAATACGGCACAGTAGTTTATTTGTTCTCATAAAAACAGTTATGAAGAATAATATTAATATTATTCTCTCATACTCATAACCACGCCTTTATACCATGAAGATAGGCAGACAAAAAGTATAAAAGTAAAAATCGTAGTGCATGGCATTGCATTGTCTCTCTGCTTACCCCCAAAAATATACATTGCTTTAATGATTCGTGTAGCTAGCCAGTATTAAACTTGATCAAACATATTTAAAGTTCATCTCATAATCACTAGGCCAAATCAGCTATATATAAACTTTTACATATTAAAATGAATATACCGACCAAGGTTATATTTTCACTGATGACCTTAAAATTTGCTTTACATTTGCTTAAATTTTGCCTCATTTGTGAATCAAATCCTAGCCTCTGACCTATGATATTCAAACGGGTTTTGTATGAATTCTTTAGTCTTTAATATTAGATATAATATAATAGAATAGAATATTCTTTATTGTACACTAAATTTACAGTTTGACAATATATACAATAACAAACTTACGTTATTTTAAATGCACAATGGGCGGCCTTTGGATAAATAAAAAGATGGTTTGAGTAGTAGGACCCGTTTTAAGAATATCATTCCTAATGCCAGAAATGGTACGCATCTCAGCACAATACTGCAGCGCTAAAAAGCACCGCAGCGCTGATAATTCTAATGCGCCCAGAGAATGAGTAGAAAGTAGTGTGACAACAGAAAAAAATAAATAATAATAATTACATTTACAATTTTTTGTGTCACAATCAAACAATATATTTATGGATAAACAACTAATGAAACAACTACAACTAAACCTATACAATAATAAAGCATTACATTAACAAAACTCATTTTCAAAATTAACAAATACTATCTCCTATTATATAAATATATTATTATTAAATAGGAGGTATTGTACAACTCTGCCACACCCTTCAGGCATATAGGCGTGAAGTTCCACCATTATTAAAGCACCTGCCACTATAAATAAGAATTAACATTACATCTAATGTCTTCAGCACACGTTTTTAACCCAATTAACCTTCACCTGTCACATACCAAGAAAACATAAAAAAGTAAGTCATCTAACCCATTGACGACGTTACTATAGCGGAACCCGTAAGTGTCACTTGGTATATGTGCCACAGGAAACTGAACCCTATTTCGTACAAATATGGTGCATTATGGTGTCATGCGTGGTGGCTAGTGTCCGGTTCAGACTACTTTCGATTCGCGAATCAAGGCCAGTGGTAGAAAATTTAAATTACTCGTGGACAGGATTATGTTTAAAAAGTTCTAGAATTTTATATATTATTATGTGTTTATTTATAGAAGAAAATATGAGGCAATTTGTGGTGGAACTTGTTTGAACAAGCTCGCAAAATAAAGCACATTGTTTCACCTATAAACAGTATTTGAAAGTATTCTGCCTCCTTAGCACAGCTTGCCTTTACTGCTGACATTTCGTTTTGCCTACTCTCAATAGAAATGTCAGTTTATTCTGTATTTATATTTTTTTGTTTTTGCTTAGGCACGCGTTTGACCACCGTGTCACCTCATGGTAAGTGATGATGCGGTCTACGGTGGAGCACATTGTTTCACCTATAAACAGTATTTAAAAGTATTCTGCCTCCTTAGCACAGCTTGCCTTTACTGCTGACATTTCGTTTTGCCTACTCTCAATAGAAATGTCAGTTTATTCTGTATTTATATTTTTTTGTTTTTGCTTAGGCACGCGTTTGACCACCGTGTCACCTCATGGTAAGTGATGATGCGGTCTACGGTGGAGCACGCTTACCTATTAAATACCAATTTAATCTTGCTTTGAAGACACCCAGATTGTACTCAAGCGGAAACACAGACTCAGGCAAGACATTCCATTCTTTGGCAGTTCGCATAAGCAATGTTGGTGCGAAAAGCTTCGTGCGTATTTGGGGAATATCTACCATGAAGCGATGCTGGAGTGCCGTTTGTCTGGTAGTCCGATGGTGGAATGGGGACGGAGGAACAAGTTTGAATTCCTTTTGATGTTCCTATGTTGACAATTACGTACTAGTGGCAAGCTGTGTTAAGAGAGCTAGTGTGGTGGAGAACTTATATAATTTAATACCAATCCAATTTTCAATAAAAGTACTAACACGTTTTACTTAATCATATTAGTTGACTTGATTTAAATTCCACTGGACACTTTTATTAATTACCTAATTTAAATCTGAACTTGAACATGCTTTTTTTACAAAAGCTGCCAAGAAGTAAATTAAATCATAAATTATCTCGCTAAACATGACATTTAAAATTGCGCCTGTTTTATTTTTAACCCATTAATTATTTATATCCAAGAAAGCAAAAAATAAATATAATTTAATTAATTAATCACGTTTTCCTCCCTGTTCTTATAGACTCCTAAAATATAAAAAAAATGTTATTTCGATTTTTAATTCTAAAGATATACATAATTTTGTCGTGTTAGAAGCTTCGTTGAATCCATATTTGGAAGAAGATGAAAAACTAACATAATAAAAGTCTAAGTAATGATCTAACTATGCAAATGTTGCCATGGTTTAGTACAATGTTGTTATTAACACAGGTTTTTAAAATATTACTAGACTTAATTAGTATTAAATTAACCTTGAGAGCTAAGAATATAAAGATGGCTTTAAAGAGTAATGCATAAATAGACAACATACTGTAAATCTACTGAGACCAGTTGGCGTAGTGGTTACAGCGGTCGCCTAAACGCTTTTAACTGCGCTGGTGCTGTGGGTACGATCTCCACACGGGACAAATCTTTGTGTGATCCGCAAAGATATGTTCTGACTCTGGGTGTGCGTTGTGTGTGTGAAATGTATGTTTGTAAACACCCCCGCGACACAGGAGTTTTTTAAAAAAGATTCAAAAGTTTCAGATGCAATGCTTTACAAACAAATCTGTTACAAATACGTTATTATACAAATAGAAAACGTCTCCTATTCCAGTAGTTTCAGGACCCCAATTTAGATACTATCGAATCTTATAATAATTGTATCATTCGCCGAGCATTTTCCCTATTACGTTGGGTTTGAGTCCAAGGCTAACAGAGTCAGCAGAATATCAGTATTTTACGAGCGACAAGCCTATGAATCAGGTGGTTATTGTAAAGGTTTTCGGAACTGGACTCCGCTCCTTTCCTCTCCGCTTTGAATGAAACGGGGCCTAAATGTATGTAAACAATATTAATATAGAAACCATTACTTCTATAAGGTAATACCAATAAATGACCCGTAGTGAGTAGCGGTAGCATCATCAATCCGAGCGTTTAGAGGCAGAGTAGCGTTAGCAACGGTATACGTAACGGACGGATAGCAAAACACACAGAATTATATACATGTGGTGGGTGACTTTTGATGGTAATACTAAAGGTTATGTGTGACATTGTGGTTGTTTATAATGTAGATTTTACGCGTGAAAGAAGGTACGGCCAGATAGCTTATATAATAGTTATTTATGCAACTGTTCTATAATGAGGGGTATTAAAACACGAGTGTGGGTATATATAATACCTAATTATAACAGTTGCATACAAGACTTTATCTACACCCATGATATGAATCCTCTATAAATGTTCTGAAACCATAGGGTATTGTACAGTGTTGTAAGAACTCTATGTAAATTCATGGAAAGTTTAATTAGTGAGTATCTAATACAAAAAAACTATGTCTAGGTAATAATATAATTATTTATTATAATAATTATTTACATTTTGGATAGTACAATTATTAAAAAGTATTTTTTCAATACTATTATTGAACAAAAATGGCGGGATACGACGTCAATTCAAAAATTCGAATAAGTTTTTATTTAAATTATGGCGCTGTGGTAGTGAAACGCGCGTGCATGACATGTTCTTTTTTTGAAATTCATAAAGATGCCATGAGAATGTGGCTGTTCGATGAGTAAAAAAGGAGTTGCTTAATGAATTTCAGTACAACATTAGTACACCCGTTTGGGTGTTATAATGGTTATTATGACACTGGCTGTTTTAATGTTGGCAATTAGCTAACTGTTTCAAGAACGTTTATAGAGGATTTATAGCATGGGTGTAGATAAACATATTTTTAACATACAATCGGTGAAATCATCATAGGTTATTACTAGCTATACGGGTGCATGAAAGGAGCCTCTCCGAGTGACGTACACAACGATTCCCTAAGTCCGGCGCGCCCTGGGCAATTCGCGAGTTCTCCAAAGCGAATTGGCTAATCCTTTCACCACGATGGCAAGTCAAAATAAAATTTGACTCAGCCATCGACACGACGATGAAGAAGAACTAGCTATATGAATAGGCAATTCTTTATTGTACATAACATAACATATAAGGTGAAATGTGGGTATTGTACGCCTCCGCCTCAACCTCAGGGTAATATTACATTTTAACTGGTAATTATAGGTCCCATGGGATAGGTGGTGGTAACACAATTCCAACTCCGAGCTGCTATTGAGGATTTCCTAACGTAAATAACACTTTGCCCGACCTTGGAATAGAACGCGAGACCTCACAGTGACACAAAAATTATACCGCTATCTTACTCTTACTTTCTTCTCTACTTCTGACCACAAAAGAAAGAAAAGTTTTTCCTTACCAAACTAGAAGTGCTTAGTGCAACCACAAGTTTTTTGCGGCACTTCAGCAAAAAGTCTGTGATGTTTTCTTACACAAGCAAAATTACTACTTCCTTACAAAAAATCTGTAATTTTTTATCTTTTTTTAAAAAAAAAAGCTTACTAGTAAATTGCAAACACAAATTGCCAGTATTCTTGCTAACCCCCTCCAGTTTAATTCGCTTGTGTGAGGAGGAATTCGAACCCAGCCAACCTTTCGACCTTAAGACCAATGCCTTATCCATTGCGCCACGGCAAATTTTAAATGCATTGCAGCATCTACCAAGTTAGGTCAATAAACCACAGCTAAAATATTCCTCATAACAAACTTCCTTAATAAAAAACTTGCAAGATGCGCAAGCGCATCCATTACATATAGTAAACAACTTTCGTTATCAAATTAAATTGCAGCAATTATTGCATCTTGATTGTGTCTGCGATTAAGAAGCGTGAAGTTGCGTGTATGTTTGTTTTCTTTACTGTTCATTCGGAAATAAACTGTCTAGACTTGGAAGATGAGTTCTCGGTATATATTTTTACCTCCTTACTAGTGACCAGACACCGTAACCGGGTTTTTTCTACGCGAATGATTTCAGATTTTAATACTGGGACGGCAAAAGTGTTTTTCGGTTTTCCATTAGAATTTTTTGGGGTCTTCTTCAATATAAGCTTTTTAAGGTACGCATTGTTTTTCCATAGAGGTCGGAAATACCACTTTCTTTCGTCTTTTCTGTAGTTATCTTAAGTAACCGTCGTATTTCCCAAAAAGGTTGTAGATAACTATTTTATCGGTAACTAGAGAGCTACTATATACAAAATCTGTGGTAGAAAGGCATATATCAAGAAAGCGTATTATTTTTTTTGCACCTTTTAATTTCAAAATTCACCTTTTAATGTCAAAAATGCACCTATGAAAGTCAAAAATGCATACATAATTTCTGTATTTATATGGGCGGGTCATAGACAAAGCATCACTCGCTCCGCTTGACATCTATGTTCTCTGGGGCGGGTGGAGACACGCTGACGTTTCATATAAAAAAGTCTAGTAGTCCTATGTACTTCTTCTTTTCCGTAGTATTTACCATAGCTTTTTGTTGGTTAGAAAAAAACAGAAACCATAGTATGTCAATATTAAGGAAAAAATAGAATTTTATGGACTACAAAAAAAAAATATTTGTAACAGAAAAACTATTGGCATTTCTAATATTTTAAAGCAAATTTTAGCTTCGCTATGCCGTTTTGTATTTTATATAATATTATAGTTTTATAGACGCTGGCACAAAAAGAGTTGAGAAATTTGGAGTCTAGCAGCATACGAATCCATAGCTGAATTGGCAAAGCACTTGGGGCGTATACCCAGGGGGTGCAGGTTCGAGTCCTGCTGGATTCTTAATTTTCAACTTTAATATTATATAAAAAACTATTGGCATTACTATTGAATTCAATCTATTTTAACAATTAAACCTGCCCATAAACTATTTAATAGTGAATGGTTGAGTAGTTGTTTAATGAAGTCGGTGCGTCGCATCGGGGTCAGCTTTCTAGCTATTGGTGCGTGCCCGGTTCCGATTACCCACCAAGACGGTTGCTTTTGAGAAAATATTGGATTTTTTACCGCAAAAAAAATACAAAATAAATATCGTCCGACTTTTGGCAGCGACACCAAGTGATTAAGAAAATTCATTTCGTTATTGTAGTTAAAATCTTGCTTATTAATGACTCCGGAAACCCAAGTACACATCACGCCTATATCACCCAGAGGGTGTGTCAGTTTCAGCTATGAAAGACCGCACAAGTCATCTGAGCTGCTATTGAAAACTTTCTGTGGAAAAAAAATCATTTTGTTATTGTAGTTCTCTTGCTTAAGCTTCAGATTCCTAGGAAAGCGGTGTGGAATAATGCGGCCGTAATATTATGGCCGTAACACGATTAGTACGTGTTACGTTATGTCGATCACCGCTCTCTAGGAAGGCATTATTGATGACTCCGGCAACTCAATTTCAATTTACCCAGAACAATTTTCATAACATTACGCCTTTATTTTCCAGAAGGGTATGTCAGAGTCACTTGCTTACAATTCTAGAATTCGTGCTGCTATTATTTTTTTTCTAAAGAACTAAATTCCAGTTTTTGCCAACCCTTGAGTCCTAGAAGCGAGCGGCAGCAACCAGGCAGCTCAGATCACGTAATACATACGATATTGAATCATAATCGTAATTCTCTCGAGAATTAGTTATACAGTTCTATATAACTACATAGCAGTAACATTATACGATCAATTTGCATAGTTTCATCATGTTTTCAACAGTGATATTTCTGAATATGGGTAGTATATGGCAGGTTGTGTCAATAATGTATTGATATACGATATTATATGTGCAATAGTGTACAGTGATAGGTAATGCCTTATTAATAAATAAATAAATATTTCACAACTCACACACAACGCCATCTAGTCCCAAACTAAGCAGAGCTTGTACTATGGTTACTAGAATAACTGATACTAATACATATATACTTTTATTTTGTAAATACATACTTATTATACATAGAAACACTCAGACTAAGACAACCCTCTAAGTTCATGCACACAAAAATTTGTCTTAAGCGGGAATCGAACCCGCAACCTCGGCGCCGCAGGCAGGTACACTACCCACTCCGCCATCCGGTCACTGAACAGGAATCGAAGCCATAACCTTGAGATAACAAAGCCTACCTTTAACGAGCTGTACTTTAAGCTTAAATAAAGTAATTTAGTTTATTCAATTATCTTGTCCTATAGAACCTTGAAAGTCTCCAACAGCCTTGGTACAGTATAGATTATTTGTTACTGTACTACATACTCTATGTAGATTTGTAGAACCGTAGAGTCGACGGCCTTATAAGGACGCCCGGTTATTATAGGTTACGGATAGATTGTAGTTTTTGATGGAAATTTATTATTATACAAGTCCATAGCTGCTCTAGGCTTGTTGGCTATGTACACTCGGCTACTGATCAACCTATACATCTTAACTGGAAATGTATAAGATAAATATACATATTATTCTGGAAATGTATAGGTTGATCAGTTGATAAATGTGCGTAATAAAAGTTATTGAATTGGATTGTGCATGATAAATAAATGAACCTGCTGAAATGTGGTAAAATAATAAATAAATTTTACACTATATACACACAACGCCATCTAGCCCCAAACTAAGCAGAGCTTGTACTATAGGTGCTAGAGTATTGATTCTAATACAGATGTACTTTTCTATTGTAAATAAATACTTATTATACATAGAAAAACCCAATCAAACAAAGATTTGTCTTGAGTGGGATTCGAATTCACGACATCGGCGTCGCAGGCAGCTGCACTACCCACTCGGCCATCCGGTCGTCGAATTAGATTTAAGCAACTAGCTGCTAACTGCAGTTACTGCTCTCTTGATGGGTATAGTTTGATTATGTATAGCCTATAGCATTCCTCGATAAAAAGGCTATCCAACACTAATAGATTTTCTACTTCCTAAAATGGGTGCTGACTCTTTAGATTTATAATATTAGTATATCTCGAAACTTGACCATACCTCATTTAAATTTAAATTCAAGACAATCGGTACAGCTATTACATAGAATAACAAAAACAAAACAGATTTACTCTCAAACAAACTTTAGCCATTGCACCGTGACATCCTACAAAAGTACGAAGCTTAGAGTTTGTTTGTTTGAACGCGCTAATCTTAAGAACTACTGATTCAAATTGAACATTTCTTATAGTTTTTAATAGTCTATTTATCAAAAAAGGTTATTTGATATAATATATTACACTACAACCTACCAGAGTAGAGCACTAACTTGAAACAGCGAGGAGGTAAGTAACCTACAAAAATTTAAACAAAAACCACAAACATAGCTCATCTAGGGCAGAACCACAGCCAAATTCTCATCATTTCTAGGTTAAGTTCAAGTACTGTTACTTTTACTACGGTGACTGTTTTAAGTGAGGTATTAAGTTGCTATTAAGTGCCAACACTTAGCCCCAATCTGACAGTTTTCGATAAACCTTATTGGCAAGGAAGCATATAACACACATAAATAAAAGTGACAGCTGTGTTCTTTTTTCAAATGCAACTTGTGTCACTTTTAAATTCGGTCAGGTTATAAATAAATAAATTTGAATTTTTTTTCATTAGATAGAACGCCAGAAGCATTTACACTATCCAATGGTCCCAATGACAAGGCCAAATACACACATTCACTCACACAAGCACACCCAGTCTCAGAACAAATCTTTGCGAATCACACAAAGATTTGTCCCATGTGGGGATCGAACCATCATTCTACATGTTATCATTTACTATCAGGTGGACTTCGCTGCATAAAAAAAAACAATATAGAATCGTATCGTATAGGTTTAAAGACCAAATTAAACCGCTACACCACACGTGCAGACAAATATATATATTTTATGGCAAGAAATGCTGTCTGCTAGATACAAATATCCGAGTAGCTTTAGGTAATATATGAAAAACAATATAGAAGCATTTGAACTTTGAGGGCTGCCAAAAAAACAAAATAAAAAAATGGTATTAACAACCATTCATTCTCATTTTTGGATATTTATTTCACTACACTTTTACAGTTGAGAGGTGAGCTTAGCCCCTTAAATTACTAGACTGAAAGACATAATCATATTCACTATAGAATTATGGTATGGCAAAAGTGGTAACTAAGAATAGTACCATTACAAGCACTGGCATAATATTGCCTAAGTTATGTAAGTTATGCCTAAGTTATGTCTAAGAGTAGTTATAATTGAGCTTGGAGACAGGAAAGTAAAGCAGGAAGACCTAACTTGTTTAGAAGTGGCTTGTGATGTTCCGGTTAGATAGAGTTCGTTTTACATTAAGAAAAACATCCGTACTATCAGCATAGTCGATTCATGACCTATTTGACAAACGTTTCCTTTGAAATTGTCGAAGACAATAAGGTTGACATTTGTTGATAGAACAAGTAAAATAGTTTTGGCGGTATCCGCACATGACAAATGACGGATGACATTGATAACGTCAAGAAGTGAAACACGCGTCACAAATGTCAAAGAGCGCTGAATCGCGATAACGAAGTGTTCACAGAGAGTATACATATATATACCACTTCCGAGACACTACCGTTGGACTGCCGCCAGGCAATACCACCGAGCCTGTTCGGAGGATCCCTTTGTGGTGGAGTAACATCACACCCCGTGCCTCTGCATTTAGAATCACGGTATATATGGTCATTAACACAAAAAGCCGTACGTAGTAATTTGAAATTTAAATTCTTTATAGAAAGAAAGTATTTTTCTTTAAGTAAACGATTTAAATCCTTTCAAATCAACATATTAGAAAATTTATACCGGAATATGAATACTAATAGATATTATGCCTATAAAATGTCGGCATTCCGATATAAATAAATATTTTATGACAGTTATGAGCATACCTTGCCTAGTCAAGACAGATATGATGAATATAATATGACTTAAATATCAAATTTATGTTATCTCCATTCAATTTAATTTTACCTAGTCGTATAACCGCTATACAGTAGCAAAGCCGGATACAATTCCAGAATCTAATTCCTAACGGAAAATGCTGTAATTACATAACTAAACATCATGTCTACATTATCCAGAAGGCTGTGGCAGAGGTGTACAACACCCACACTTCACCTGTTATGTTTAGGTCTCATGGGATAGGGGGTAAGCCTATTGCCATCCACCGGGTTAAATTCAACTCCGTGATGTTATTGTTATTGTTATATTGCGAATTTCCTGACGAAAAGTTTACAAAAACACTTTGGCCGACCCGGACATCAAACCCGAGACCTCGCGGTGAGAGGGGTATACGCTAACCACTGTCTAGACCATCGAGGCAGTTAAATTCTGAAATTATATATATTTTTTTTTCACCTGACCTACACTGTACAATAGCATAACCTAAATAGTACAAATAACAAGCAAATAATATCACAGTATCATCAGCAAACTATTATTCAAGCAGTTATTATATATACTACAAAAATGCGAATCCATACGATCAAGACCATCCGGCTATTAATACGTGGCCATCATTGCGTAATTAGCTGACCACTAGGTGCCATAAATGGCCAAGTTTCTAATGTCACCGACAACGATTTCTACCAATTTCCTGTAGATTTACTCTTCCCTTTTCACTGGATTGGTAGAAAACATGTGTGTACGAGTGTGTTTCCGCTATTAACACTAGTTGGCGTTAATAGGGCTTAGTCACTTTATTTATCAACATGGAATAGACACTGATGATATGTTGAACTTGACGATAGAGTCAAGACACTTAAGGGTGCCCCCCTCTAGCGTTGTAGTCTATATCTGTCCCATAACAACGTGATACAACTTTGTGAGACCTCGAAATGTCAGCGGGACTACCTGAACAAATTTTGACTCTAGTAGATCAGTAGGGCTAGTTGACAAGTCACTGATGTATGTCATAATTCCGGTGACACGTTAATAAGTCAAGAGTATGCAAACAGTGGTGTTTTAGTTGGTAACGGTGAGGTATGCGTTCAGGTACTATCAGAAAATTTTATTCATGACCGATATGACAAATATTTATTGTTAAATTTTCAGCGATTGGAGCTTATTTGAATATCTCGAGCTAGAAAGCATCTCCTTTAACGTGAGTCTTAACGTAATGCATTACTATTATGTACCAGTTTAGTGATGAGATTAGGAGATCAGAATTACTGTGAATTACAATAGAGAGAGAGCCGTTAGTATTTATAGGTTGTAGTAGCTACATGACATTAGGTTGACTGCTCGCATTTTCTGTACGTACGTCGAATACGAAATCTATGGTGACAAGACAAGATAGAAATTACGTGATCAAGCTTTTTGGAACTTTACTTTTCGATCAGGTGACATTGGCCTTGGTCACGAACTAATTTCACTAACTAATGCACGATTGCGTTTACAAATTGGTTAATAATAGTAGTGCCTAGTGGAGATCGATACTTAAATGATTTTTATGGACCTATGTAGAATATCGCACTGTCGCATTTAATTTTAAAGAGATACCTACATGTCCAACACACAGCAGCTACTCTTCTCACACATATCTATTATTATTTAAGCTAAAGTATTTTGTAAAGCTTTGTGTTGAAACATTCAACGCTTAAAATTAAATGCAAGGGTAATACTTCAAAAAATGTTTTAGACACCTCCTTATTGGACTCATGTCCACTTGGGAGTTCTAAAAAAACATTCAATGTAACTTTGTCCATTAGAAAACCGAATTTGAGACCTTCTATCAGTACATTAGCCAGTCGGTAGTCCAAAACATAATACACCACATAGAAACACAAACAAAATGCATTCTACAAGTTGTTATTCTCCAATCGCCTATCTTCATACATTTGTATATAACGGGTCACTTTCTACTTTCGATCTAGCCCTTTCTCGACCATCTTCAAGTAAATCTATAGCTTTAATGGCTACACTTAAAGCTATACATTTCTATTATAAGATGGTCTCGCATTGTATAGAATTCCCGTGCAATGCGAGACCAGCTTATATTGGTAATGTATAGCTTTCTGTACATCGATTCATGATTAAATTGAACTTCTCTTCATGGTGGCTGTAAATGAGAAAAGCGAGCGACACTTATGATTTTTACTTGTATAGCTTCATTTGATGCTGTTCCTTGGGCGTCGATATTGCCTTAATTTGGTCTTTAAACCTATACGATAGATTCTATATTGGTTTTTTTATGCAGCGAACGGGCGTGTAGTTCACCTGATAGTAAATGATAACTACATGATATAATGTAGAATGATGGTTCGATCTTCGCGGGACAAATCTTTGTGTGATCCGCAAAGTGATATGTATGTTTGTGAACCCCTGCGACACATGAGTTATTCCTAGTGCGAGCGTCATTTTATTTAAAAAAAATTGGAAATGATATGTTCGATTCACGCCAAGTCGACTGAACGATTGGCTGTATGGAAATTATTTTAATACAACTACGGGTGTGATGTTGATAATTTCTGTCTAAAATAATATTACAAAAGCTCGTCTACCGTTAAGTTAAAATATCATTATTTTAAGTAAGATGAGCAAACTAGATAGATTCTATTGGTTTTTGACCTAGGTCCAAAACAATCTAACAAGCCAATTTGGTTAGGAATCCCAGGCTTAACCTAAAAATCTGATATTCTAGATTGCTAATTAATTAACACTCTAATCAGTATAACAACTAATTAATTCATTTATAATGCAGAAGATCACAAAATCTATGTTACGAGGTCTAAGTAAAAGCATGAAACTGATAATTTACCGGTTTTTTTTTCGAATTGGAGTGCGAGATATCGATTTTTCGGCAAATAATCGATTTTGTCATGAACCTGTGTTGTTTATTCTATTGTAATAAGTTATTATTGTATACAGTAGTGTAATATCTAAATTTAAATAAGATTGTTTTACTGTTAGATGATACTTATTTGTTTTACCGGTTTATAAATTGTTTTGATGAGAAAATTACTTGTAATGTTTTTTTACAGTCATGGTATTGAATTATAATAATATAACCTTCTGAATTATTTAAGTAATTTAGGCTGTTTTAGATAATTAAAAAAGGCAATGGCCAAAAACTGTATTGCTACCAACCTTGTGTCGCGAATATAAGATAGTAAATTATATCTAGTTATATGTGTGACGATTAAGTAGTAAAAAGAGACATTAATTAAGCGGGATTTAATAAACAAAAGTGATTTTCTTGATGAACTTGGCGCTGAATTTTTTTTAAAGAATAATCACGTGTTTTCACATTTGTATACTATTTATTTTCATGAAACCCGCCTTACAATTAAACTTATATATTATTTTTTATATAATTCAGCAGTTTTTATCTTGACATAGCCATATAATAGATAGCACAGCAGCGATAAACAAGCCCATAGTCATTGGGGTGCATGAAAGGAGCCTCCCCGAGTGACGTACACTACGATTCCGTACGTCCGGCGCACCCTGGGCAATTCGCGTGTTCTCCAAAGCGAATTGGCTAATCCTTTCACCACGATGGCTAGTCAAAATAAAATTTGACTCAGCCATCGACACGACGAAGAAGAATTGGTCATACCCCTTTACAATCATCTATGAATACGGTCCAAAAAATATGAAACTATTGTTACATGATATAACATCGCAGCTATATTACTCAGAGGGGTGTAGTAAATGTGTAACACCCACATTTCACCTGTTATTTTCGACTAAAACTACTGTTAAACATTTTGTTACATACTTTAGTTACTGTAGTATTTTTTTAAGTATATAGCCTTTTCCTCACAAAGAGCCTTCTGCCCACCGTGAGACAATACTTTTCCCTTCGAAAAACCGTGATTTCTGGCCGTTAATTTTAATTACTAATTGTCTAAACTAAAGTGTTTTAGTTTTCATTCCCATATTTAAGTTTCTATGTTAACTTGATACTTTCACTAATAAAACGCTTATTTTAGTTATCATAAAAGCTTACGCACAACCTTAGGGCTATAATTGCGTGGCAACGCTCTCGTAGCGTGGTGTATAATGTTCCTTGTTGTAAAGATACGTTTTTTTTTTTTATACCACGCCCACAGCGAACGAACGTGTAGTCCACCTGATGGTAAGTGGAGAACAGCCCATGGACATCAAGAATCCACAAAACCAGATTATAGATGCGTCGCTGCAGCTGAGGACTACGGTGTTATGCCTCATGTGCCAGTTATTTCAGGGCCTGATCTCAGCACCATACCGGAACACAGTAATGGAAGCACTACTATTTGGCGGCAGGTTAAAGGTGAGACGGTATTGCAGCCGCCCTCGAGCTCATTCACAAAAGCTCTACCACCAGTAAAGTTTCACGGGAATATTTTAAAAAGTGAGCCTGAGGTAACTTCTCTGATGGTACCTAGTATTTTTGTCCTTATTTCATGATTATGTATCAATTGTCGTATATTTATAAAATTGATGTTCCATGTTTAAAAGAATGAAGTCGTGTATTTATATAACAAAACTATCTAAACAGTTATTGCTACAATTTTACTGATGAAGACAATTTTACAGATTGTACTTTTGATTTTAGTTGCAGTTTTTTTATATCTCTAATAGTCACGGAATAATCGCCTAAACTTAATGATTAAATTCTGTATAGAGGTAACAATTAATTTAAAAAATACATAGTTAAGTGTTTTTTTATTGCTTAAGATAATACAATTATTATTCTTAAATAGAGTCTTATGTAGTGTTACTTAGATTAGTCAGCTAGGTTTAAAAAAAATATGTTTCTCAACATCATTACTCTAAATAACAAAATTATTGATATACAGTCATCAAAAAGTTATATCACTAATATACTTTTTATAGCAGCAAACCATATTATACTTTCATAAAATAATCGATTATCCAAGCCCTTAAAAACAAAACGCAACCAAAGAGGCTTTAACCATGGAATAAAAAAACAAAAAAGAACATCAAAGATGGTCGATTACTTTCTCTAGTGAGAGAAAGTTGTATTTTCGTCACTGGCTAACAGATGAGGCGTCACTTTATAATAAAGGTCGTTCACACTGAATCAAGTAGGGCAGGTGTGTGAGTCTTATAAGGACCAAAGAAAGTACGAATGTTAAATCGCGAACAAGATTGTATTTTTCCAATTGAGGTGAAATTCCGTGAGGTTCTTTTAAAGTAATAAAAGGTTAAATTATAATACTATTAAATTAAGAAAGTACAAGAAAGAAAGCCATACTACAGCATGGGGTCTTCAAGAAGAGTGCCAATGTGTTTTTAAAAGGTCGACAAAGGACGAGTGATGGTCTTGTTGAAGTGTTCATAGACTACGGTAACTGCTTACCATCAGGCCGCCTGTATGCTTGTTTGCCACTTAAGTTGCATAAATAAACGAAATTAGCTCTGTATCGCATAAACCTTTTCTTCAAAATCGATGGTGGCGTAACTCTTGAACCAAATCCAAAGCGTTTCGACCGGAATGGCCTTGAAATCCTTATTTCTGTACCACTGAGCACAGGTCGGTGAACCAAATAACTGCGGACCGTCATAAAATGAAGACTTTTGGCCCTTCGACTCCGAATTTGTTAGCCCACGCCTTGTACGAGTAACTTTCCATGCAGTTCAGGCAATTACATTATAGTTGTGTGACCAAGTAACAAATCTGTAGTCGTTTATCGACGACTATTACCATCTAGCATCATTTCTTCATACATTAAAGACAGCCATTCAACAGTCAACTTAAGCTTTCGAGACCTTTGAAGCGGTCAATCTCTGAGAACATTTCGTAAACCTTGAACTGTGTAATGTATGCCTGTACAGAGTCAGTATTATTGTATGAGCAGTCGTTAAGATGCCACCAGGCTGCTAGTGACGGATTGGAGGGTTTCAACATAGCCATGGGAAGATGAATTTTCTTAAAAAAACGACGCTAGCATTGACGTTCAAAAAGCATAACCATTACGACGTGTCCTTACGGTGACCCTCCAGCGCCAATGAAAAGGGTACCACATTATCACCTGCAAGTTATTATAATGGTCCAAAGACAGGCATAACTTGCTGGCCAATGGTTTCTATGATATTATTTCGTGGTTGGATCTCTGCTAATCTTATCTAATATATAAAAATTATTGTTTTTCTTTTTAATACAAGCCCGCACTAGGAATAGCTCCTGTGTCACGGTGATGTTCACAAACATACATTTCACTCACACAAAGCACACCCAGAGTCGGAACAAATCTTTGCGAATCACACAAAGATTTGTCCCATGTGGTGATCGAACCCACAACACCAGCGTAGTTGAAAGGCGAAGTGTCCGCTTTAACCACTTCGCCGACCGTGCACTCAAAGATTGAAAACAAACTATGTTTTTCTAGTATTATACTATATCCACACCAATTCTCATCACGATTGGTCCTATAGTTTTGGAGCTGAATGAAAAACAGATGACAATATTCCTTGATAATCAATCAATGTTACCTGTTCTTACTTTTCTATATTACGAAACCCTATTACTTTCAGAGTTGTTCACTTATGTACGGCTTAAATGCATGTTAAATTAAAGAATACATTAAACCAATAGCTATTTCTTAACTAAATGCTATGATTAACGCCAGGAGTTGTTAAGTTACTTAAGCAAGTAATTTTAAGTTGAATAACTGAGAAAGATAGTTAAGCAGCGACTTTGCCTAGCACTTAAGTGGTTAGGTTCGCTACACACATTGGCGAGCGAGATTGTAATTGTGCCTGATCGATGGCGATAGGCTCACCCCCTCTAAACATAACAGGTGAAGTGTGGGTGTTGTACACCTCTGCCACGCCCTTCTGGATTATATAGGCGTGATGTTATGTTCTAATCAAAGTACATAAACAGTGGTTTAATTTGCATGAATAGTTTCAATTTAGAAGATAACACGAGATTCATTATGTATATATTTTAGTGGTATAATTCTTTCTTTCGTGATATAAAAAGTAGTTTCGTTATTTTTCAATCCTGCCTTGATAATAGTGAAAAAAAAAAACCTATTTTATCCAATATTGTTTAATTTAGAAATCCTTCAAATTTCCCTTCACCATCAAAATACATAACTATTCATCGAATTATAACGGACAACCAATTAAATAAGAATTCCATAGGCGTTTGCAAGTGAATTCAATTAGAGTATAAATATTAAAACAATCTAGCCTAATTGGAAACAAAAACGGACACTAAGGCTTGTAGATTAAGAATACCTACCTACAGACATATCTATATCTTCTATACATTAATAAAAATTGAATGTGAGCCATGTCTGTACATAATAATAATTCGACGGTTCTTTATAACAGCAGTAGAAGCCACAACATATTTCATTGTAGAATATTATACATGTTTGGCCGTGCTTTACGCAAAAACAACTGCACGAAATTGGATGCGATTTTCACAGTTGTGTAGCTGGAAGTTTAACTTAAAAACTGATATAACATTTTAATTTGTACGTTGCTCAGAAGCTTTATCTTTATTGCATTGAATAGGATCTGTATTAAAATTCATACGGACGGAATCTCGAGCAAAAGCTAGTTAGTCTATGGTCCAAAAACGTCTTGGACAGCAAACAAGTCCGGTATGCAAATAAAACAGAATTATATTATTTATCCACTTGTCTGCTAGTCTGACATTTTATTAGCCTAGATCGCGAAATACTTCTAGTGAAACAGCGATTTCCATAGAGATAATAGATTTAAGTGAATAGTGGGTGAAGTGTTTCGTCTAAGGCATAACTTTGGGCTTATTTCAGAGGTACCGGATAGCTCTTATCAGCCCCAAAAAATATAATTTGACCGAATATAGAGTGACACAAGTAACGCTCGAATAAAGAACACAGCCGTCATTTTCATTTATGTGTTCTTGGCTTATCCTGCCAATTATCTCTCCAACACCTGTAAAATTGGGGCTGCATCTTTTTGACAGTGAAGCCTGACTGCTAATCCAGTCCCTATTTATAAAATAATATTACTCTGATATTAAAAGTCATTCTTTTATAGTAAATCGCTAATATTATCAGACTTATATTTTAAACAGGCCTTGGAGGCCTGTGAACTCATCTGTTAAGCCTTTTTAGTCTAACGGATTTAGCTGAATACCAGTATTATTAATAACATGATTCAGACGATATATCTTATTTATTGTCACTCAAATGCCTTCCAATTATGCCAGTGTCAAAAAAAACGTTCCAATTTTGAATCGTGTTTGACAATCACAATTGGTGACAGTGCTACTGCAGATGATGATAAAGAAAATACTGTAGTCGATGGACAATTTGTAGATACTGTGGTTTCAATAAATGGCAACGTCATCCTGTTTAGCTGGGTCCGACCCCGGCAAACGCTAGACAGTTATATGAATATTATGATCTTAACTTAAAGATGAGAGCATGAAAGGAGCCTCCCCGAGTGACGTACACAATTATTCCCTAAGTCCGGCGCACCCTGGGAATTGCCCAGGGTGCGCGAGTTCTTCAAAGCGAATTGCCTAATCCTTTCACCACGATGGCAAGTCAAAATAAAATTTGACTCAGCCATCGACACGACGAAGAAGAACTTAAGATCATTATAATATATTTCAGGGGCGCTCAACACGAGCCATACAAACACAAAAATCTTTAAATCTTTTGTTTATTCAGAAAGTCGGTTGCTGGGTCAAAGACTCCATGGTAATTAGTTACAAAGTGAGGTAACGATACGTCATATTCTTTACATATCCATAGAAAATAGCATGGGTGTTGTAAAATCTACAATGGTGTTTACATCACCGTAAAACACAATATACAGCTAACTGTGTGTATTTTCAAATGTAATACTAGGTGCTAATTGTAGAGATTCTAAAGATTGACAGAACATATTTATCAACCAATTAGATTGCTCGATTTCTGTGAACATTTTCCAGATTTTAATGATAAAGGTACCGGTACCATCTTATTTGCAATTATTCAAACGGGTTTGTGCAAATTTCGAATATTGAAAATTTCAATTAGCGCTAGTAAGATTAAGCATGTAGCCGGTACCTATTGAGAACATGTATTTATTTTTCAATGAACGTATTCACCGAGACTACAACTACATATTTACCTGATAAAGTCATTTTAAAATACATGGTGTAAATGACATCGTGACAAAACCACTAGTGATTTAGGACATGATTCTGAGACCCTAGGTACAATAACGTAATTTACACCCTGCATGCTATGCAAGCTAAGCGACCTTACACACTGAATATGTCATCCGCGCGTATACGCTCATACTTCGTCACCTCCACACGTAAACAAAGCGCGGACAATTACGCTAGAGTTTTCAATAGTGTGATAAATGGTGCGTAAATACAAGTAATCTGTAAACCCTCTTAGACCAATACAGGTACTTTGTCATCTTATATAATTGCACTTACGAGTAGGCTCCCGAGCGCCGTGTTTTCATACTAACGTAATATGGGTTTAAATTTAATATTATTAAGTTTTTATCTTAGCTTTAATCAGATCTAAATCACTAAAATGCATGGTTGTCCGAGGCTATTTTGTAAAAATTGTTCTAATAATTTATTGAGTTAATTACAAACAGAAAAATTTTGGAAAAATAATCGGTTACAAACAAGCATTTTAGTGTTTTATAATATTCCCTACGTCCGGCGCACCCTGGGCAATTCGCGAGTTCTCCAAAGCGAATTGGCTAATCCTTTCACCGCGATGGCAAGTCAAAATAAAATTTGACTCAGCCATCGACACGACGAAGAAGAAGAAGTGTTTTATAAATTATTTTACAATAAAAAAAGCTTTATAATATTAAAGTAAAGCCCATATAATTTTTGTATGAAAAACAGCCACCCAATTGTTCCCCCTGTATTCTGGCTTATGTTGCTCTAGTTTCGGTCGCATAAATAACAGAATAAATCATTATTCTATGAATAATACTGAACCTAAATCTACTATTTAACAACTTTAAATGTACCTTTATGGATTGGGTCCATGGAATAGCTTATTTATTTTATAAGTCATAGAATTACAAATTGTAATGAATTTAGCTTGATTACGGTTTTTCATGAAACAGGTGTTCCAAACAGGCCTACAATACTTTTTTACTGGTGGTAGAGCTCTTGTGAATGAGCTCGAGGGCGGCAGCACCACCGTCTCACTTTTAACCTACCGCCAAATAGTAGTGCTTCCATTACTGTGTTACGGTTTGGTGGTGAGATCAGGCTCTGAAATTACTGGCACATGAGGCATAACAACGTAGTCCTCAGCTGCAGCAACGCATCTATAATCTGCTTTTGTGGATTGTTGATGTCCATGGGCTGTACTCTACTTACCATCAGGTGGACTACACGCTCGTTCGCTGTAAGCGTAGTATAAAAAAAAAAAAATACTCCTAATGGTAAGATTAGTACATATCAATATTTTTATAAATGCAATATTTCGTATAGCTATCAAACAAAATTTATAACTTCACAAATAAAATAGTTCTAAACAAACGGCTACATAAGCGTGACGTCACGCTTATGTAGCTGTTTGTTTGGAACGTTTGGACAAGTCTATTATAAAATGTGAATTTAAAATTGTGTTGCCTTAATTGTACACAGTAATTATTTTAATTATGTTTCGAATATTGAGAGGTGTTTCAATTGCATATAAAAACAAAAAATTGACTTCATGCCATGCCTATAAAAGGACTAAACATAACAGATGACATATGGTATACACCTCTGCCACACTCTCTTGGGTAACATGATCATGTTATGTTATGTTATGTTTATCCATCATTGACAAATATTTATGAAGCAAACTTCCTAAATACATTCATATTACAATCTCATACATTTCGAAGTCGAAAACAAATAAAAGAAAAGTTTTAGTCTGTATGTTCGCGTGTATGTCAGATTACAAGTTAATTACAGATAATTAAACAAGTGACTGAAAGACATAAATCAAAATAATTAGGTGAAGAGCATTCCCAATTAAATGTTGAAATAATAAAACGCAATATTAATGCAATTGAAAAAAATGGTTGCGTTTCTCCGGATATATGCCTGCTGATGTAACGATTACAAAAACATGTATTATTAGGGGCAATATCATGATTATTTAAATTACAATTTTAGACACATAATTTAATGACATAATTAAAAGCTAAATCAAGGATCTTGACTGTCTTGAAGTTTAACTTATCTTAGACTTAAAACTAGTATATTAAGTTAAATTAAGTTACTACTAAATTTCAAACGAGGTACAATACAACTGGACTTAAAAACATGTAAAATCATGCAAAATAATCAAATGCAATGAACTCTAAAAGCCCTTACAATTCCATGAAATGAAAATTATAGTTAATTTTTATGGAAATATGGCGTCTCCAAAACACACACATTAATATTGATGTTACAATACTATTCGGAAAAATTCAAGGACTATTGCAAGACAAAGTGGTCAGATTATAAGTCATATCTTGTGAAACTAATGTGCTATAAAATGATGACACTGTCAGTAACGTAATATGGTATTATTTTTAACCAAGTTTAAAAAAAAGGAATAGGTTCTCAATTCGTTCATATTTTTTTTTATGTTTGTTCCCCGATTACTCAAAGACGCCTGGACCGATTAGAGAAATTCTTTTGTTGTCTATAAGAGTATACTTGTCATGTGGTCCTATCAAATCACGATCTGGTGATGGGATCCTAGAGAAATCGAGGGCAACCCTCAAATTTTAACGGCTTCTTTATTGTTTTTCGTATATAACCTAAAGCTACTCGGATATTTGCATCTAGCAGTCAACAGTTCATGTTGCTGAGCTGATGCTGGAAACTAAAATTACTCAACGGTTGGGAGTACGGGGATAATTCTTTAAATATGGCCGTAACTGTATTCTTTAAAGTTATACACAGATGTGTCTGTCCCTATGTATGCTTAGATCTTTAAAACTACGAACCGCATTTTGATGCGGTTTTTGTAATAGATAGATCGATTCATATCCAAGCTTTTTATGTAAAAAACTTGCATATTACTACATAGTACCCGGAGAAATAATACCTTTTTAATACCCTCGGCATGGATGTATCCACTGAAAGAACTGCTGGGATCAAATGCTTACCTGGAAAAAAAGAAAAAACTGGTTAATGTATGTTTTATTTAGTTATTATTGCAGTGCGGGAAAACTTAATATTAGTAAGATTGTTTTGTATTAACCACAGTATTACCCGCGTTGTATATTACTGCTCTACTCCCGTGAAGTTTATAAGCCGTTCTCGTAAAATATCTCTTTACTGCTCCGCTCCTATTTTTTTTTTTTTTTTTACTTACGCACAGCGAACGAACGTGTAGTCCACCTGACGATAAGTGAAGTACAGCCCATGGACATCAACAATCCACAAAAGCAGATTATAGATGCGTCATAAAGTTATTAATAACTAAAGATAAAGATAAATTTGGATTTTTTACATAAGATTGAACGCCAGAAGCAATTACACTATCCAATGGTCCCAATGACAAGGCCAAATACACACATTCACTCACTCAAGCACACCCAGTCTCGGAACAAATATTTGCGAATCACACAAAGATTTGTCCTATGTGGGGATCGAACTAAATTTCTCTTACCTTATTACAAGAACTTCCATAAGAGCTCTTCTTCAGTTTAATATCAAATTACGTACCTAATAATCTTAATGTTTTCAAAACGTAAAGAAACCATACAAAAATTCTCAATGATAAAGTAGCAAACGCCAATTGAGCCAACCTTTTTCTCACCACACACTCCCATTATCTGCACTCAATAATTACGACACCATTATAGATTATTCACAACTAATAAAATAGGCAGGTTGCATAACGCTATATTAATTCATCGGACGTAATGAGCGAAAGTATATGAAGTACACACGGTACATACACGCTACACATTTCCATTATAAACTGATCTTTTTTTTTTATTCTACTCCCACAGCGAACGAACGTGTCCACCTGATGGTAAGTGGAATACAGCCCATGGACATCAACAATCCACAAAAGTAGATTATAGATGCGTCGCTACAGCTGAGGACTACGGTGTTATGCCTCATGTGCCAGTAATTTCATGGCCTGATCTCACCACCAAACCGGAACACAGTAATGGAAGCACTACTATTCGTGCGGCAGGTTAAAGGTGAGACAGTGGTGCTGCCGCCTTCGAGCTCATTCACAAGAGCTCTACCACCATCTCACATTGTATAGGCTTGCCGTGCAGTGCAAGACCATGTTATTTTCGTGTAGCCGTGTGTAAATCGATTGTCTTGGATGTGTAAGTAAGTTAGTGGGAAAAGAAAATTAATATATAAAACTTTTAAAAATGATAGAACAATGATTTAGGAGGCCTTTTTAAGTCATTTATCCCTTTTAATCAGTGTCTGTTTTAATCAACACAGGACTGTGAAATCAAAGGTTCGAACCCACGGCACACACCTCTGTCAATAAATCTAGAAGATTCGTATTTTCGAAGACATGTGTGTATTTATCATAAACTGTCGCTTGATAAGAGTGAAGTAAAACATCGTGAGGAAATCCTGCGACTGCCTAAACAATGCTTGAGGGTGTATGAAGTCTACCAATCCGCGCTTGGCCAGCGTGGTGGACTATAGCCCAACCCTTCTCATCATGAGAAGAGGTCTGAGCTAAGCAGTGGGACCTGTATTCGATACAGGGGCAGCAATATAGCAATAGAGATCGAGGCAGGGCAATAGAGATTATAATAGCAGTATTATAATCTCTGTTGGCTTCTGTTTTCAGTTATGCTAGTGCAAATACGCCTACAGTCACGACCATTTAAAGACACGACGATAACACGACAACAAAAAGCGTGGGTTGCTCGATAGACGAAAAATATGGCACAGAGCGCCCCACGCTTTTTCACAATTTATACTAGTATTTTTTGTTCATTACCATTTTCAGCTTATATTAGGAATTATTTTTCTTTTTTTAGTTTGAAGTACTTTAAAAGCGTATATTTTTATTTTTATTTTTTTATTACTTTTTTTTTATCGAATTATTGCATCGTCATCGATTTTTGACAGGTGTGCAAAATTTTAATGAAATCTGTCTGTTTAAAGTGGGTCAAAATCGAGTCCAAAGGAGTCGGTTACTTACATAAGTTACATACATACAGGTGAAGCCAATATAAGCGTGTTAAAAACTGTACTGTTTTTTGAATGCATATAACTATTAGCAATATATAACATGAATCGTTTTGTAACTGCATTTTATGTTCTAAATATCTTTTTTATCACAATATAATGTCTTGATACCTTTAACAAAAACAGTTCAATAACCTTTATTTAATTTCAAGGAGTTCTACTATACTTATACTGACTTCATAAATCGTATTTATTTTTGTCTTGTCAGTTATATGGTCAAATATATCACTGAAATTAAATTAATTGCGACACTATTCACACTTGTTGTTTTAAATATATTTCAGTGTTAAATTGTACATGTTGTTGTACAACTCATGGACGGAGTAAAGAAATGTTTCTTTATTTTCATAAAGCCTTATATTCATTTGATTTTTAAGTAAATTTACTGGTGGTAGAGCTCTTGTGAATGAGCTCGAGGGCGGCAGCACCACCGTCTCACCTTTAACCTGCCGCCAAATAGTAGTGCTTCCATTACTGTGTTCCGGTTTGGTTGTGAGATCAGGCCCTGAAATTACTGGCACATGAGGCATAACACCGTAGTCCTCAGCTGCAGCGACGCATCTATAATCTGCTTTTGTGGATTGTTGATGTCCATGGGCTGTACTCCACTTACCATCAGGTGGACTACACGTTCGTTCGCTGTGCGAGTAGTATAAAAAAAATATATATATATATATATATATTGAACGTTTAGTTACTGTAATTAACGAATGACACTAACTACTGCCTAAGATCTTATTCAAATGCAAAGGTTTGCATTTGAAATCGATCTAGGATTTTAATATCATAACATAACATCACGCCTATATTACCCAGAAGAGTGTGGCAGACGCGTACATCACCCACACTTCACCTGTTATGTTTAGGTCCCATGGGATAGGGGTGAGCCTGTCACCACTGGGCACAATTCCAACTCCATGCTGCTATTGTGAATTTCCTGACAGCAAGTTCACAAATAACACTTTGCCCGATCCGGTAATCGAATCCAAGACCTCGCGGTGAGAGGCGCATACTCTAACCACTAGACCATCGAGATAGTTTTTTTAATATCGAACTTTTAAATTAGCAAAGTAAATTAATGAATACTTTGCTATTTCATCAATTCATATGTACGTATATTTGGCCACAAAATCTTAATTTATCTTTAAGTAAAAAACTTTATTTAACAATTATTTACAATAAAAAAAAACTAATTAATATTAAATTAATAAAAATAACAAATAACTATTTACAAATTTACAGGTAAGGTGTCATAGAATTCGTCCGCATCGACCTCGACTGCAGGGAACGTGTTCAAAAGGCTGACAGCATTGCCACGTTGAATGGCAATGCAGTTCTTTGAGCCAAAATCTCATCTTTAAGTTAAACATAAAATAAACAATTTTACGAAAGTGAAGCTCCATTATCACATCTCCAGCCATGTTACCTCGCAAGATTTGCCATCGGTAGGGCCTTTTCACCGCAGTGGAATCCACTTTCTCTTCGCCTATTCTTAATGTGTTTATTGGCTATATTGCGGCATATTTGCCATGCGTAGGCTTTTATATTTGACGAGGATTATTTGTTTCTTGAGTGACATCACGTCATTTTTACCCACAAGGGTGTGGCAGAGGAATTTAGCAGTTAATCTTCATCTGTTATGTTCAGATCAGTAGATGTTGGTACTTAAGAATGGAAAAATGATTACCGCGGTATCTAATATTCCGTATTTTGCACTAGCGAAACATTTGCCATGTTTTTGCTCTCTCAGCTCTAAATTTATCAAACTCAGTTGGTCTGATTGGATTAAAGCTACTTAATAAAGTCTAACGAGACAACTAGCTATTAAGTTTACTAATTCAATCAATCTATGTCTTATACCGCATAAAAATACTGTCTGATTAATTACTGAATATATTAAAATGAATTGATACTAAATACATTATGACAACAAAGATCCTATATGCGGTAAAACGAAGCTAAATTAATGTGTTATGCGTAATAATTTCGCGAAATCATATTGACCTTCACGATTTCTTTGGAATATGACTAAAATACAGGTTTTTTGTTATTGAGAACAACAAATATCTATCTAAAAACCAAAAGGAAAAGTAAAGTTAGACGTTAGCTTATTTATCAGTACACACGGCTACCGATTAACCTATATATTGCCACTATCAACTGGTCTTGCATTGAACGGCAAACCTTATACAACACCATCTTATACTGGATTTTTTTTTTTTACGGGATATAATCCCACCTACACGCCCACTACTGTGACTCCTGTGACGCTAGGATCAACAGCGGTAACCAACTGAAAGGCACCGTGCATGACACACGGGCAATCCCAGGGAGAGTTAAAATTGTCTTGGAACCCGCAACGAATTTAATCAGAAGTATATAGTTGGAGTTGGAAAGTATGTAAGTACTTATACTGGAAATGTATAAGTTGATTTGTAGTCGGAGTAAAATATACTAAACTTCGGAGTGTATATTCTCCATCAACATTGAGTATTTATTACTAAAAACAGGTTGTAAATTGTAACTTTGTATAACATACAAAGTAAGACCGAAACCTTTCGAAACGGATGTTTATATTGTGGTTGTAAATTTATACTTATTGGCAGCTATCTTCTGTAATAAATAGCCACAGGTATACTAGGATTTTAGTTTAAAAAAATGCTAGTGGAATAATTACTTGTCAAAAACATTTTCATGTAAAATTTTGCCAAGACGAGACCATTAATGCTCGCACTGTCAAAATGTTGTCGGATCAAAGCCAAGCTTCTATATTAACACGCCTTAACTTTACAATATAATTTAAAAACTTGACTCATTAGTCAAAATATGTCACTTAGCCAGGCTTAGTTAAGGAGTATAGACTTTTTGTCGCTTACATGTACCCAAAAACGTCGCAAATGCAGCCCGGAGACATCTGAAACGTATAGCGTTGACCCATCTCTATTTACTTTTTAGGAAGATCAAAGGAAATATTCACATGATAGAGCTTTTAAAATGTGTATTAGAAAGTCATTATCTACAAGTTACTTAATATGGAGAGAGAGAAGAGAGAGATACCTTTGCAAAATCGTATTCCAATTTAATGGATTTCAAAAGATCAGATTAGATATCAAAAGTCCTGGTAGATAAAGCATACTAAAGCAGAAACGTTTAGCAAGTTCTTGGGTAATAGTTACCGTAGTTAGAAATAACATACGAATCTACAGCCTATTTGCTCCAAGATGGTAAAATTGTCCTGTTTCTATATACCTCACCTTTTGTAAGCTCCTAAAGTGTCAGAATTTAAATAATGTATATGGAAAGTGAAACGTGAAAATTTAGCCAAGACGAAACGAACCTGCAGTGCAAATTTCTGATTATTTTTTTTAATATACTACGCCTACAGCTAACGATCGAGTAGTCCACCTGATGGTAAGTGGAGTACAAGCCCATGGACATCAACAATCCACAAAAGTAGATTGTAGATGCGTCGCTGCAGCTGAGGACTACGGTGTTCTGCCTTACATGCCAGTAATTTCAGTGCCTGATCTCACACTAAAAGTAATCTCAAAAACTCACTCGTAAAGCAAACACTACTATTTTGGCGGCAGGCTAAAGGTGAGACAGTAGGGGTACGGCCTTTGAGCTTGTTCACAAGAGTTCTACCACCAATGAAGTTAAAATCTGGGAGCAAAATCATCTTAAAAGTATTAAAATACCTTCTCAAAGCCTCCTAACTTTCCCTTTAAACAACCCACTTACAAAATATTGACTGGTATGTAATTATATAGCATCTTGCAATTGCATACCGAGGCAGTGGAGCGTGCACGGTCGTGGGAAACTACTTACTATACCTACACCTTACCGCCTACACCTTAGCCCGTAGAAAGCACGCGATATGCGAGCCGGTTACGCATAGAACTTCGTTCGCGGCTCGCCAGTGTTACGTTCTGGGTCCAAGACTTTACAATAGAGCTAATAGAAGCATAAGCCTGTACACTAAATCTAGATATGAATGCAAAAAAATGCTTACAAATTGGTTGCAGCTTCTGAATTACGATGAAACAGAGTATTTGCTCGAGGTTTTAATTTAACTCCTACGACCAAATCAATAAAATAGTAGTTAATCCATAATGTAGTTTGTAGTTTGTTTCTTATTGTTTATATAACAAAATTAAATAGTAATAATGTACTCGTTCCTACTCGTGTTTACTGGTTGCGTGGGTTTCCTGGTGACCTATAAATACAGATACACACTGTTGTATCTAGTTTAGGCACCAGTCTCACAATTACAGTTTTTTGTATAGCCCCTAAGATACACTAGAAATAAGTTTTATTGTTGATATTATTTATATTTGTATTTTAATTGTTTGGGAGAATAAATATATTTTTATTTTATTTTATTTTATTTTATTTTACTATACTCTGTCCATTCCTTTATTTTCTTTTTGACAGATTACATTTAGGGATGCCTTCACACGTTACTGATTCGATTTGAAATCATAATCGATGTTGTCTAAGAAGAACTTTCAATCGATTAATTACATCGAAATGGTTTTAGTTCATTATTAATTATTCGTTTATTAGTAGTTTTTATTAGATGAAATAAATATACAAAATAATAATATAATAATAATGTCACATACTTAGTCTATGACGGTTTCCTAGTTACCTTTGTTTACATTTTGATATGTCATTCCAAGATTTCGACTTAATTTCTTGCAAATAATTATTCATGGAATCTTGATACTATTATTATATTCTTCTTTTATAAAAAATACAGACAATACACAAAAAAAAAGTCAAATTATTCTTTTTCATAATGATCGATTTATTTCATTTCACGATTTGATTTATAGTCTGTGGTTGTTTGTTACAAACAGTGAACTGCCCTAAAAAGTGTTGCTTGTCAATAAAGTATAATATTATTGTAGTACATTAATCTGACAATAAAAACGGTAATTCATAGGCGTGATCTGTCAAAAAGAAAATAAAGGAATGGACAAAGTATAAGTGACAAACTGTATTGAAATCGTTATTTCGACGGTAGACTGTCTGTCTGTCTGTCAATAAGACGTGAAAGGTGATAGGGCAATGATGAATAAGGTTTTATAGGGTTGCGTAAGTGTGACGAGAAAAATCAATATGTGATTTATGGACTACAAGTGTACCATTATTCTTCGTAAGTAGCAAATTATGCGAGAAGTCCACCTGATGGAGACGAATACAACCCATAAGTACTCACACACACACAGTCTTCTATTCCAGTAATTTCAGGATCTAAGCTCACCATCAAACCGAAACACAGTACTTTAACACTACTGTTTGTCGGCAGCTTAAAGATTATATGTTAGTATTGAATTAACTTTATAATTAAATTACTTAAGGACCAGTTTCTGAGGTTCTCGATAGTTCTTATTCAATACATAAAATATAACCTGACCTGAATTTAAAAGTAGAACAAGTTACACTTAAAAGAAGAGTGTGTTATATGCTTATTCTGCCTAAAAAGTTTATCTATCAACTGTGAAATTGGGGCTTAGTTTTGTTTTTAGTTAGGTTAAGTTTATTAAATTGTTATATCTACGTTTAGAGGTTTAATATTTTCAAGTTGTTGTAGCGTTAGAAATCATATCGAAATAAAATAACTTACGAAAAAATATATTATTAAAATAATTTGGTTAAAATGAAGTCTGTTTAGTTCAAGTCACAATTGAACTTAAGTTAAATAAAAAAGAAATTGATCAAAAGCATTTCTCCAAGAATGCTATTCATAAAAAAAAATAACTTCCTAATCAATTTGCCGTGACAGCCAAATTACATGGAAATTAATACAAACAGCCTGAACAATAAATAAATCGAATTATCCGAGCCGTTTCATTCGTGTAAGTAAATTGACTAATTACAAATCGGTACAAAAAGTGATATGACCTTGTATGCAACGCAATGCGAATGTACAGTGTAATTGTAGCGCGTTACAAAACTTTGAGGATTCGTAATTTTACTGGTGTTTTTTTTGTATACATAATATCACGCCTATATTACCCAGAAGGTAGTAGTAGAGGTGTACAAAACCCACATTTCACCTGTTATGTTTCGGTCCCATGGGAAAGACATGAGCCATCCGTGCTGCTATTGTGAATTTCCTAACGGAAAATTCCCAAATAACACTTTGCCCGATCCGGGAATCGAAACAGAGACCTCGCTGTGAGAAGTGCATACGCTAACCACTAGACCGTCGAGGCAGTTTTATTGTTTAATTTATCAAAATATTACAGACACTATCTACCAAGTCTGAATGCCATTTTACCAAGCCCTTGAAAGCTATATAACTAATAGACGTCATATAAACGCAATTACGAATTAGAAACAAATATCACTAACATCACATCCACAATTAAAAACGATAATATTACCAAAAATACCATCAACCCCTATAATTTTAATAATTACCTACGGAACCTTCGATCTAACATTTATAATATTCTTGACCGTCGTATATGTATGTCAAACTGTTTAATAAGCACTTGTTTAAGTAATTGAAATGCAATTTCGAGCAAGGTTAGATATAATTGATATTAATTGTGACTAAAATGTTTAATTTATATCTGGGTGTAATTTTACTATATTTTATTCATCTAGCATAATCACAGACGCAAAACTACCTTTTTTCACTAACCTTTGCTACTACCAATTGCCTGCCTATTATAGCTACTATTTACACAGGAAAAAAAATGATTTCGTTTCAAAATTACTAAATTTTATAAAAAACCTAAACTAGTTTTTTTATCAAAAACCTAAACAAAATTAGGTAAAGGATAAAATTTACTTGTCTCAGAGCATCATTTTGCCTTTTAGCCGGTTCATGATCAAAAACCTAGTTTATTATCAAAAACCTACAACATATAGATTAACAATCATGCTATAATAAATCTGATTTCAATTATGCAAGATAAAAGCTATAACTTTAATTTACAATTCAATTGTCACTTGTTTCTCAATTAAGCCACGCGCAAAAATACATTTGTCACTTTTAGCGGACCAAATACAGATTCGTATTTAAATTAATATGTCTAATAAGATTTAACACCCGACTAATTAGCTCTTAGACTAGGTTATAGATCGTTACAAGGAATTCATTTAAGTTTAGCTGTGCTCTAAATATCATATGAATGCATTTTTCATAATATTAATATTGGATGATGGATAGACAGAAAGAAATAGACCGAAAAAGATGGATAGGATGCGTGAAAGAAGATATTAAAGAGAAGCTATCATTTTAGGCAAGGCCGAGTCTTGATTTAGCAATGTCTTGAAGGTTTTTTTAACAAACTAGAACTAAATATTATAACATTAAAGTAACGGTATATAAATGTTAGATAATTATGTGAATTTATTAGTTACGCTTTTCCTTTCTCGCTTATACTTTTCGTAAAAAAATTGTAAGACTACATTTGAACTAAACAAAACATTTGCAAAATGAAAAAGAAACTTCACCCATCTGCCTTGTTCACTGACTTAACCGTTCTTTGTTCTCCCAAAAACATAAGCAACCCTTTGTAACCGACTTCAAAAAAGGTTGTTAAATAAGGAACTACACTAGTTGTAATCTTTGATTAAAGCCTACTCACGACCGGTAGTAATAATAGCAATATGTGGTTCAATTCAATCACAAGTATCCAATAAATAATTAAATTATAACACGAGACCACATGCCAATCGTTACTAAATAACTTCCTGATCTACAAATATCTCTAGTAGATAATGACCTCAGAAAGACCTTGAAAGAAAATTAGGAGCCGTAACTATTTTGTCAAACGCAATTCAAAATTAAATCGTTTTTGTTTAATTAAATGTCAAAGCTGGTAGTCCCGCGGAATTTCCGTCTCACCGTCGCAAGGTTGCCAGCCTATTGGTCTTTTATAGGATACATTTCGGAGACTGTGCCGAGAAACTACACAACCTTATCCCTCCGTCCCTGTTTCACCTTCGGACTACCAGACAAACGGCACTCAGGCATCGCCTCACGGTAGATATTCCACCAATACGCACTAAGCGTTTCGCCTCTACATTTCTTATGCGAACTGCCAAAGAATGGAACGCCTTGCCCGAGTCTGTGTTTCCTCATGAGTACAACTTGGATCTCTTCAAAGCAAGAGTTAATAGGTATCTCATAGGTAAGCGTGCTCCACCGTAGACCGCATCATCACTTATCAGGTGAGATCGTGGTCAAACGCGTGCATATCCACCATAAAAAAAGACAACCTAGATTGTTTCGACTTTAGCTTTTGAGTGGCAATAAGTCGTAATGGTATGACTTCAAATTGAGTTTTTGTCCCATGTGACATGCAGTTCCCGTTTACCTTCGATTTTATAAGAAACCAAAAGTTATTAAAATTAAGGTCGTCTGTTATACCATTTTTTGTACATAGGAAAAACGATACCTATATTTAATTTATTATATCATGCAAGAGACTTATAATTGAGATTGTAACGTTAGACCAAATAAATTATTGACATTTGTCTGACTTTCAACCGTCAAAATAATCAAAATCAAATACAAAATAAAGACACTGCAACAGTTAGACTAGACAGGATTACTCAGGTATAATATGCACGTAGTTATTAATCCGCTTGAAAACAAAGAAAAATTAGGCGCAGTTTCGTATCAAATGTCATAAAAATAATATCTACAAAAAACTTAATTTCGTCACTCAATACATAATAATATGAAGGAGACAATAATATTGAAGACCTGTTCTATAGCATCTGTCTATCCCAAAAAAAAAACGACACATAAGCTCAATGTGACTACACAATAGTGAATTATAACACGATCTCTTCGACACAAGTATCTTAATTCGTCACATTTTGGTGACGTAACTATAATATCATTGTGACATGTGATTGTATGATACACTGGTTGCTCCCTCCTTGCGTTGAACTGTACTGCACCGCCCTCTTCATTTGTAGCGTAAAGTTAAATAATGGAAAGCTTATCATAAGAGATATACTATCACAAACAAAAGTATTTATAAAAATCTAATAAGTAGTTTTAGATATCAGCGCGTTCGTACAAACACTTTATCTTTATTATATAAATAAAGATTGTTACTACGTATGATTTTATCATGTAATATTCTAAGTATGTGATTTTGTACCAATTTATGTAATTTGTAAGGGATTCGGGTACATTACAGACATCTTGGTATCATTATCATCGCTATGTCAAATTGAAAAGATGCTGTGTGATTAGATCATAATTGAAAATACAGGTAATTTTTACTTTTTTTGGTGCAATTTGAGACGAAATTAGTACAACCCTTGATTAAATAACAGTAAAAGATTAATAAAATGCTATATAATTCTAAGCAAATATTAAAAATCAACCAATATTTGGTCACCATGTATTAAAGAATTTCCATTGATGTTTTTTATATCTTTCTCGGTAAACGTGTTTTTGGAATTCTCCTTGACCGTTTTTTTCTTGGATTTTATAGGTCATAAGATGACTAGAGTTGGAACCGGTAGGCAACATCTAAATGTGTACTCAACTAATATAGCATACTAATAAACATGGACTAAATCAAAGAGTATACGAGAAATCAGTAATAAAATTTAGTTTAAATAATATACCAAAGAAAAGCCTTGCAAGATTGAAATTTCAACGTCTTACAAACTCTACAGTTAGGGCCTTCAAACAATCAACTTAATTACATAGTAAATTCTTCTTACAAAACAATAGCCGAAACTATTTTCCCGCAACAAATAAATACCTTCTCACAACCGCCACTCTCACTATAAAGATATAAATATAACTCAACTTTCTCTCCCATCAGACCATTGACCAATCGGTGACGTTCATGATAATACATCATGCCAATATTACCCAGACGGGTTGGGCAGAGGTGTGTGTGTGTGACAATTGCATTATACCAGACCCCTTAGCTGGGTTGCTACTCTTGACACTGATATTAGAACTCCATACTCGAATAGATATTTCACAATCTATACATATAATTCATCATTTCATCATCATCATTTAGCCTCTCGTAGTCCACTGCTGCACATAGGCCTCTCTCAATGTGCGCCACAACACCAGGTCCTGTGCCTTCCGCATCCAGTCCCCTCCAGCGACCTTCTTCAGGTCGTCAGTCCACCTGGCAGGGGGGCGTCCCACCTTACGGTTGCCGAGTCGCGGTCTCCATTCCAGGACTCGTTTGCTACATATAATTAAATTGTAGATTTGACATGTCTGTACATTAAAGATATAATATTTAAAAATAATCAATACGAGGAGTCTTTATTAAAGCAGTGGGCACCAAATCATATTTTTTTTAATTATTGTTTGTGGGCGAGTTGCTGCTAAACTTTTGCCCGAACCGGAACGAACCCAAGACTTCACGCTGAGAGGTCTAACGCTAGACGAACGAGGCAATCAAAAAAATAATTTAAATACTTTCACTCGTCGTATCAGATCATTGACCAATCGGTGACAACCGTTTAATTTAGATTCATGATAATATACAGATTTTGATGGTATCCGGTTTTCAATTAGATATTTATTATACCTTACATTTATTTAATCACCAACAGAGGTTCGTGAAGATAATGTTTGATATTAATTAAAATAGATTTATAGTCGATCAACGCTCCAATGGTGGCACCATTGGAGCGTTGATCGAAACAGTCTAGGTTACCCCACTCTATCCTGAAGTCTTTTTATGGTTCTGTATTTGTCACAGAATATCGACATGCAATATTGTCATTCTTATGACATTTTAGCTCCACGGAAATTCCGGGGGATTACCTTGACTGCGTCGATTTAACAGTTGATGTATTTTTTCTGACTAACACCACAAGCTAGGACATGCCACTCATTTTATTTTTTAAATGGTCAACCGGCTAAAAACCTAGTCTAGCCCAAAGCTGTAAAAAACGACTCTCACTTATGTCAACAATTTAATCCAATACACTTGGCACACTAACCACAGGTGTTTCCAGTATTCAAATTACTATAAACATGTCCGAAAAATTAGAAAGTCGTTAACATTGACATAAGACGCACACAATCAAAGATTAGACGCACACGCTGATGACATTGGTTATAATAATGAAGTGTAGTCTCAGAATTCTTATTAATATATATTAAACTTACCTAAATTATTCTAACTTAACTACGACATATCTCAAGCGATACGGGAGGCGACTGGCGAACCGGGCGGCTAAACTTTAGCACCCACTTTAATACAAAAATGCACGGGTTGCAATGTGTCTCTACAGATACAAAGATAATACTTAATAGAATCAAGATAAATCCTATAATCTACAGAACAATCTTCTGATCTGATTAAACTGGAAGAGTTGATTTCATCTTATAACGTAATGGTAAATTTTAACTAGATAACTTTAAATTATATCATATATCAATAGAAGTAAGTTTTATTGCAAACTTAAGTACAATTATTGAGTGATTTATGTGCTATGCTATTATTCAAACGATTAAACATTTTCACGTATCTTTTGCTCAAAAAAATTACACTTACGAATCTAAATTGAGTAACTTATTCTTTTACCTTTTATTTTAATTAATGAGTGCGCATCTTGAATCGCCTTCGCTCGGTCTACACACACACACACACACTAGATGAAGACACACACACAAACACGAGATGAACACACACGTCTGACCTTTCATTAGAGATTGTGAAAGCCGGTGTATTGGGTATTAAATAATGTGTATTACTCATCTTGGCAATAGATGATTGAATCATTTGTTTTAGATTGGGTGTGATCAATAAAGGATATTGTAGTAGAACATAATAATATTTTGTGAACCTTATTAAATATGTGCGTTTGACCTGCTGCCAAGTAGAAAAAAAAATAAAGATATTGTTATTTTGACGCCATTCAAAAATTTTTCGCGGCAAATAAAAATTCATAGCTGAATTGGCAAAGCACTTGGGGCGTATACCCAGGGGGTGCAGGTTCGAGTCCTGCTGGATTCTTAATTTTTCAACTTTAATATTATATAAATACAAAAATTGATTTTAAGGAACAATTTTTTTTTTGTAATATACAATTTTTTTTAATGTTGTTGACAACAAACTCATACCATAATAGTGGTTACAATATTTTGATGCTATAAATGAATCACTAAAACAATTTTCAATAAATTGACTAATCGTGCTATTTATTGTTGATTGTAACCTAATTTACTCCCATCTTCATTAAGATTCACAGAAGACTAACTAGGCTAAACTCAATAGCTGATTATAATTATTCAGTACAAGTGTAACAATCGATTGAGGGCGACCGGTTGCGAGCTGATTGCTAACCTGTCGCAGACATGTTGGTATAAGCTACATATATATCCAGGATAAGATGGTATCGCATTGTATTTGGCTCCAGTGCACTGCGAGACCAGCTTACACTGGAAACGTATAACTAGATGGGTAGTCGTGTGTACTTGTATCTTACGTATGAATCAACTATCTCCCTGAACTTTTGGGAAAGTATCGACAATTATATAATTTATGGTCTGAGCATAACAAAAAGTTGTGGATAAAAAGCATTCCAAAATTTTATAGGTAATGAATCCACGTCTCACGCGTTTTGTATGAAAGATATGTTTAAATTATATCAATGCAACTCAAGGTTTTTTGTTGTATCAAATAGAGGAGACATGCATATTATTTACCTTTTGGCTATACGTTTCGGCAACGGGTTACACCGGCCGTTTTCTATAGCGTTAATTCCCGTCAAAATTATAATAATAATCATGCAACGCGATAGTTAAAAGTTAAAATAGAGGAGAGCCAATATCTTCATCATTCATGTTGAGTTTTCTAGAAGGGCGTGACGAAATTGTATAATCCCCATATTTCTCTTGTTTCATAAAAGTCCTATGTTTTTTTTCACTCAGGCAGCAAACAACATACGGCCCACCTGATATGCCTATGGACACTTGCAAGGTTATACCAGGTTATCACTCGTGTCGCCCCGTTAAAAACCTATTTGCAATCTTTTTAAAGAGCCCTTTTGTATTTTCGGCTTACCTCATCGGCAGACCGAGGGATATTCGCATGATCTGTATAATATGTGTCCCCAAAGACGATTCTAAACGATTTATTGACAGAGGCGTGTCCGTGAGTTTAAGCCCAAACCATTTGACTTCGCAGTCCTGCGGTCTTCCACTTGGCTTTCGCTGCTGGCTAACTTAAAAATTATGGATTAAATTTAATTAAACATGTGAGTGCTGTTCTATGTCAAAAATCTATCAAACATTAGCACAGTTGATCCTGCTCTCATTCTGATTAACTGTTACGTATCATTCATAGATATAACGTCATTATAATCACGTATACTTAATTTTATCTGCCCACATAAAATCTGCCTATATTTCTCTTAATCTATGTCACAATTCGCAATGGTAACAGTTCTAAAACGAGCACTATGACCGGTTGAACGATTAATAAACAAGATTGATTCATTAGAGTAAAATATGAAACTAATTTATATAAGGTAACAATGTACTTCAAAACGTGACGTCCACAATCGTTTTTATAAATCAGCCTAAGGGACTTTGTATTTAATAACTTTTTAACAAGCATCATTGAATCACTTTATTAGGTTCCAGGCAGGCTATTAACTGAGTTCAACGGGTCAAGTTGGATTGAGTATTTTTCTGATTATTTCTTAAAGCATTTGGATTACAAATGGAAGATAATCGAATGAAGCAAACATACCTCATAATATAATAGATGAAGTTAAAATGAGAAATAGATACATTTTACAAACAAATGGACTTTTAGATCATTCAGAATAATTTGATAACGTGATTTTGCAATGTACTAATAGTAAATGGCACTATATACACCCCATATATTTTCAACCAAAGTTAAGAGCTAACAGGTGTGTGCCGCAAAGCTATTAATTATATTTGAAGATACTATCAAGTATCAAAGTGATTAATTAGAGGATTAAATATGACATTAATTGTGCTATCAATCCACAATATACAGGCACAAAAAACAAAACAGTTAAGAATTTAGCGAGTTCCGGCCCTAAAAAACAGCTTGGCCTAGTTTAAAAACAATTATTGTATTTTGATTACCGTTTTGATTTGATTACTTATATGGCCTTTTAATAGTTATCTGTACGATTTATTAATTAAAATTAGCTATTAAGGAGAAACTCGGCACCAAGACTAATCGTCAAAATATATTTTGCCTTTTTATAGTTAAACGTAGTTATACTTTTAATTATTTTAACTTAGAAATGGTTACTTTTATACCTCATAAAAGAAATAATCATCATTTTTTTATTGCAGGCATCAAAGGGCATACATAAATAACTTAGACTAACACACATAACATTTAATTAATATAATGCAATGCATTTCATGGTAAGTGTTTGCTGCGACTAAAGACACATCAAAAATTAATTTGTACATGTTTTCAGAACTTGTGAAATGTCCTAAGGACAACTTTAATTATTTTTTGGTATTATTTCCATGAGCTTTTAATTTTCTAGCATTTTTTAATAATTGTAAATTTATATGATAAATACACACATTTCTTAAAAAGACGATTCTAAACGATTTATTGACAGAGGCGTGTCCGTGAGTTTAAGCCCAAACCATTTGACTTCGCAGTCCTGCGGTCTTCCACTTGGCTTTCGCTGCTAGCTAACTTAAAAATTATGGATTAAATTTAATTAAACATATGAGTACGCCATCAGAAGGACCATAAAAGCGCTTAGCTACGATCGATTAAGGGCATTATGACCATACTTTAGCGGAGACGGTCTTTTAACATATTTGAAAGGTGGCCATGATGGCACCGGCCTTTCAAGGTTTAATTCAAATAAAATAGGCTCAATAATGTCGTGACATTTGCCCTTTTGGCGTTTAAAAAATGTTTGAGAAGTGATGTGATAGACTTTACGGAGAAGAGCTTTTGGAAAGGTTATTTACGAACTCCAATTCTATATCTCAAATAAAAGCACATCCATTAAAAGGAACTTTAGAATCACTACCGAAATAAAGAAACATAAACTCATGAAGTTAAGTAAGTTGTAGTCTAAATTACCGCTATTCAACAGGGGTGCATGGTGCAGGAGCCTCCCCGAGTGACGTACACAACAATTCCCTACGTCCGGCGCACCCTGGGCAATTCACGAGTTCTCCAAAGCGAATTGGCTAATCCTTTCACCACGATGGCAAGTCAAAATAAAATTTGACACAGCCATCGACACGACGAAGAAGAAGAACAGGACATTACTATTCAGGTTAATAGTGGTACAGACCATTAAGGGCTGATTGCACCGAATGTGTGTTAACTTAACAGCTTCAGTCTCGTTAACTTAAAGTCGGTTCAGCGAGTTCAGTAAAAAAAAAATATAAACTTATACATAATTTAACAATTATTTTAACAGTCAAACATATGGCCAACATTTCAAGACTGAATCTCACAACCACACCGGAAACTAGTAACACTATTTGAGTATAATGTTATAATATTGTTGACGAACAATGTTTCCTATCCAGAGCTTGTAAAAAAAAAAAACAAAATAATAATTAAAAAAATACACTAAGTCGCAGCAAAAATTTGGTCAATTAAATCAAGATGCCGATATAAGGAAGCAAACTTTCAAAATATAATTGTTAATAAGCGTGACACAAATATTTAATGTTTTTTTTTATATTTAAAAGAGAAGGTTATTTCGTAAGTAGGTTTTATAATTGCGTTACGTATTAGCATGCAGCGTTAGTAGTAAATGTTGTAAAAATACCACTAGGTTTTTATTTTTATAGTCAAAAATACTTGACAAGGTATTTAATGTCTAGAATAGGCTTAGCATATACTTCTATTTTCTAAGAAGAATAAAAACTTGTCGATTGGTATTTTGTGCAAAAATGTTGGTGAAAAATATTTAGAGTTGGCGTAAGATGTTTAGGCTTATTTGGGCAAGGAAAATTGCGCTAAGGTATATATGAGACATGGCTGCTGCATGACTCGTTCTGTCTAAGTGTTTGCCGCATAGATAGGACAAGTCCATATCATTTTTATTCTTTGTTCTGTCCCCTGTAAGATCCTAACTTTTTAAAACAGTCAAAAGGGGTTTAAAAGAGGTCGCATGGGGAGGCGCCACGGGAAATTGGCAAATCGAAACGAACGCAAATATTTAATAATTTTTAATTTAATTACCATCTCTAACGTAACTACACCTCTGTTGCTATAGGCAACAGAGGTGTAGTTCGCGTCAATTAAAAATCAGAAACCTTACAAGAATAGAAAGAAAGTTAGAAGAAAAATGTCTAGAAGCTTATAAAAAACATTTTTCTAAAAGAAAAGGCAAACCTCCGTCATAATAATTAATAATACATTATCTAGAGCCACATAATAAACACCGTCATAAACCCACCGTTGGACGGAAGATCTTCATAATGAGAAATCTCACACAAAGTGTGTTAAAAAACTCTCTCACACATGATGTTCACATCGATACATCGATCGACGTATAGACGTATCCGAGCATCGTTGCAGGCCAGCCCGCTGACCTACTAAGGTACAGGTTTCGATAGGGTGGGGCCTCACTTTGAGCGATGATGTATAGGATGTTACCGTGTATGGGTATGTCTATGTTGGAAATGGTCAAATCACATTTTAATTTAGCTGGTAACTACTTATCGTTAATTGTTAAATTAAAATGTGATTTGAGTCGAAAATGATGATCGAATGATGAAATGACAATTGTTTAAATGTCTTTGTAAATAAAGTTATGAAATTATGACATTACGGGTAGACTCTCGAGTGCCGTGGGTTTATTAACGTAATATGGGTTTATCTGTAATATTGTTAAGTTTTTATCTTATTTATATCCCAAAATTTTTAACTGTTTCTTGGTATGTCACCTTAAGGGGGAACAATTTGTTGACTGTTTACCATACAAAAGTAATATGGGTTCAACTTTAAAATTTTGAAGTATTTATCTATTTTTATAGAAAAATCATATCTAAAACACTAAAATTCATGTCTGTTCGTGGCCATTAATTTATTTAGTGGTAAGTTACATTTACAAACTTTGATGGTTTTTCTTGCCAAACTCAATTGTTAATTATGATTCCCGGTGACCCGCCGACACTGCCACCACCCAAATTGTATTGAATGTCTCAAGCCTCTGTTCTACTTTTTAATAGGCTTGCGGTTGTAAAATAGCAAATAGCAAGCAAACACCATTCGGATAACTGGTTTTAGCATAAATCAAATATTTAAGTACCGCGGACACTTGGCTAGTGACTTCAAATAATGTGCTTTTTAATCAAACATGTGGTAAATGAGGTTTAATACACTTAGTGGTACGTGAGAACTGTCTAAAATCTTCCGTATAAAAATAGAAATACTTGAAAAACTGGCGAAGACTCAAAAGAGTAGAGACTCTTTTGGGTTAGGCCATAGTCCCCAGCAGAGACGATATCATAATGGGAGATCGTAGGACTGCAAAAATATCTATAAATGTATGTTACCATCGAACTGGAAACCATCATCATAGTAAATGGTATATAATTATGGACTAAAAGAATTCGAAGCCTTAATTTAACAATACCTATTATTTAGCAGTAGATAATCCTGCCCCTGTAGCACGGCTTGTCATTTTTGATATTTACTTGTCACATAGAAATGACATTTAGTTGTCAACATAAAAATGTTAAAAGACAAACTAAATTGACGTTCCTATGTTGATAACTCCGTTAAAGTCGAAACTAAATATCAATAATGGCAAGAAGAGACTCTTACTGAAAAAGCCTAACCAGCCTAACCCAACACCAAATCAACATTCTTGTAAACAAGCAATCAAACTTTAATTGACTCGTCTGCGGAGGTCCTAATGCCACAAAAACGTCAAGAATTCACATCGATTTCGGTCAAGCAAAAACACATTTACGACCTAACCATACTACCTTAAAGTTATGCTAAGTAATACTTAACGATGTCGAAATTACCTAGGATGGGTATTGAGTACGGTGAGCACACAAAATATTTGTTTAATTAATTTAGTATATAATTCTATACTAATATAACAAAAATGATGAATTTGTTTGTTTGTTTGGTTGAACGCGCTTATCTCAGGAAGTACTGTTGTTTGCACGATACTATTGCCTAAAATACAGTTTTTAAACAGTTTGTCTGTCTGTCCGTCTGTCAGTTTGTATCGGCTAATCTTCTAAACTGCAGGACTGATTTTAATAAAATTTTAAATACAGGTAACTGACTACAAGGCGCGTAAAATAGGCTACTTTGTATTGATGTACCTACTACGCAAACGGAACCATGGGAGAAAGAGAATTTGTATGTTTAATAGTGCTTTACCGAAAACTACTGGTCGAACCTTAATGATTATTTTTGTGTTTGAATGTCTAACTATCAATAAAGGTCTTCAAATATTTAACTTTACGCTAAACTCCGGCTAGGAGCAGAGCAGTAAGTTTTAACGCGGGTCAAAGCGCGTTTAAACTTACGTGGCGTCAAAAGCTTATTTAATAACAGTAATATTGAAAGGATTTTAATTACGTGTAAACTTCAAAGCATTCCTTAGTTAACTGACCATCAGATTTAGACATGAATTTGATTAGCCCTTCGCTTGATTTACCTAAGTTTTTGATCGAAGCTTTGTCGGCGTGTTTATTATCATGTGATTCATAATCAATATATTTATCTTCAGTGTCGAACGTGATCGAATGAAATGTAAGTTAAAATATAAACGCTTCCATTAAATTGTGAAACCTGAATTTTAATATGTTTAATAGTTTTAGCAACATGAAAATAACAAATTCGGATTGTTTTCGAAAATTCAACTTTTCAGGGTAAATTTACGATAAAGAATGCTGTATAAACTAAGTAATTAAATTTAGTCTTTTGTTTATCACGGAAATAATATTTCAATAATTGCTTTCAATACAAATAATATTTTCTTATTGCCGCATTATAGAAATATGCTTTATATCATGTCTTATTCCTGTTTAAAGAGTGTAAACTATTAACTCAATATAACAATAATTGAATAATATTGATTTCTTGCATGTCAGATTGACCATAAACGCTGAACAGTAAATACCACCAAGTGGACAAAAATATTACTTGTTTCCACTCATATCATATATGAGTTTAACTTTAATATTATTAAGGTTTTATCTATTTTTATAGACAAATCATACATTATATAACAACTAAAATGAATGTTTGTTAGCTTCCATTTTGTCAAAATAAGTCGCTAATTGAGAACCATACAAACTGAAGGATTAAAATAATATATTAGAAAAATGGCCGCCAACAAACATGTATTTTAGTGTTTTAGATATGATTTGTCCATATAAAGTAGATAAAAACTAAATGATATTAAGTTTAAAAATGGCAAACAAGCGCTTTGAATCCAGCAACTACATTGTTACGTAATAAAAAAAAATGTTGGTCAGTACACAAATCCACAATTCCAAAAATTTACTGAAGCCTTCCGAAAATCCACTTCCGCTGCTTGACCCCAGTTATTACTTTATATAATTCTAATGTAACGATTAAACTAAAATTGTAATGATGTAACAATGATTTCACTTTTTTTTCTCGTCGTGACCAAGATACACGATCTATCCTTTACCATCACGGCTGCTAAAATCAATTAGGCTGGACAGATGCATGCTTAACTGTTACTTAATTATAACAGCTTGTTATACATTCACTGAGTATAAGAATATGCTTGTACTTCTTTCTTGAAAGGTTAAAACTATTGGAGATTATTTAGACGACCGGATGGCGGAGTGGGTAGTGTACCTGCCTGCGACGCCGAGGTCGTGGGTTCGATTCCCACTTAAGACAAATCTTTGGGTGCATGAACATGGGGTTTGTCTTTGTCTGGGTGTTTCTATGTATAATAAGTATGTATTTACAAAAAAGAAGTATATATGTAATAGTATCAGTTATTCTAGTACCCATAGTACAAGCTCTGCTTAGTTAGGCATTAGATGGCGTTGTGTGTGAGTTGTGAAATATTTATTTATTTATTTATTTTCACCAAAGAATTCGGCGCTCTGATGACAATAAAACTCTGAAATATGTAGGTAAGATTTGTAGCTATTTGTGCATCATTTAATAAAAAATACATAATCAAGACAAAGTAAAAAAAAGTTTATATGCATTTAACAATTATGTCGAGTAGGACGAAAGAAGGACGGATTTTTTTTTATTGCAGAAAACCATAGATGATTTTTATGGGTCTACAAGATACAGATGACGTTATATTATTTCTTGTGAAGTTTTGAAAGAATAAAAAAAAACTGAAAATTACACAAAAGGCCTATATTTCGTTATACATTAGTGCATTGTTCATACATACCTATAGACAGACAAATCCTTGTAATACTATCCTACTAACATGTAAAGTAAATGCGAAAGTTTTTAAAAAATGTGTGAATGTTTGTTAATTTTCACGCAAAAACTATCGGGTCGATTTTGACGAAATATTGCTTACATATAGCTTAGTCTTAATATAGGCTACTCTTTATGGCGCAAACGGAAGATATATAGTTCGTAAAAGTATGATCTATGTTGCAATTTAACACCCCTATAATAGAGAAACTACCAAATCTATCTTTTGCAAAACAACACGTCCCTCCATCTTTTCCTTTTATCTTCGACAACAAAAGATATCAATATGTAGTAATCATAGCTTTCTTTTTTATCGTCGTTCATTAAAAATGTACTACTTTACGATATTGTATGGTACTCATTATGGAACTCGGAGCGGTCACGTTTTGATCGTGGAGATATTTTAATACATTGTCTGGTAGTAATTATCACTTTTTAAGGCATAGATATTTGTGTGTATGGTAGCATGGAAATATATCTGGGTTGTGCATTGTTTTTTTTGGTCTATAGATGTGAAATATTTTGATATGAATACGTGATTGCGTAGGCCTTTTAGATATATACCCTGGCCAGTGGACTGAATAGTTGAGTTTTTTAAAGAACAAAAAATTGGCCTTAAATAAATATAAACTTTTTGCCAATTTCAAAAAGGTCGCGTAGAGGAATATTTGTTTTTTATTTAGATACGTGTTGCGACCACAATTTTGTACGAAAAAGGACTTAAATATTTTGATTCTTAGTGTTTTATTTGTTTTCAAACTTGCTTTAGATTCCAAAGAATCCATTACTATCAGCGTCTTACATTGAGATAACCTCAAATTAGGTAAAGTTCTTGTTCTCTAAAAATCACATATTTTCAATGTCAAGGCAATTCAAGTCAAAGTCATTATTTTTATTACATACACAATAGTTTTAATAGTAAGTATTTTGAAGAGATTAATTATTAATGACAATACTATCTCGATGGTTTGTTGGTTAGCGTATGCGCCTCTCACCACAAGGTTTCGGGTTCGATTCTCGGTACGGGCAAAGAGTTATTTGTGGACTTATCGTCAGGAAATTCACAAGATCAGCACTGAATTGGAAACGTGCCCGGTGGATGGTGATAGACTCATAGGGGGTGAGCCTATGGGATCTCAACATAACAGATGAAGTGTAGGTTTTGTAAACCCCTGCCAAACCCTTCTGTGTATACTAATATAAGCTTGATGTTATGTTATTGTTTATCAGTTATTTTCAAGGCGTTTGCATGAAGCTAAGTGCCAGAAATACCACCGTTTACCAATTTCACAAACAGCCTGCTGGTAACCAATGTATTTTTGTTTTGTTTTTAAACTTTTTATAGTACAATCAAACAATTTATAAAACAATACATAACACAAAATACAATTAACCTTCCAGCAATTAGAGTTATAGAGGAGAAGAGGATGCAAAAAGAGGGCAAAGACAAGTGTACAACTCAAAAGAAAAAAAATAATAAATTAATCAAAAGTAACTAAAGTTACAATACATAAACATAAACAAATAGACATAAATATATTATAATGCTTTCTATAGAATACAATACCTAAATAAACTAATTTACCTATCTATTACCTAAATACACAGTTAAATAAACATACTTAAATATAAATAAAATACTTTGAGATGTAATAAATATTGATATAAAACTTTACCTAAAAAACCAATGTAGTGACATATTTGCAATGTTTTGATTACATTAATGCTTCACCAAGATACTAAAATGCTGATTGCAACATAACCACGAAATATAAAGCTAACAAGCAATTTGCACTGCAAGTTAAATAGATTGCAATCAGAGGCATCAAATAGACAGTCCAATAAAAGACATATAATAATAACTTCTACACATTACCAATATCTAATAGTGGTCAAACTACTCAAGCTGGTTGTAACAAAGGTCATGTTGCAAACCGGATACTTAGGCATTGCTTAAGTCTAACTTATCTAACTTGTGGTAGAGCTCTTGTGAACTTGAGCGATGAAGTACAGTCTCATTTTGCATCTGCTAAATAAATAGTCATACCAGTTGGAGATGAGAATATAGCTCTGAAATTTCTAGGACATAAGGTTAATCTGCCCTCAGATGTAGCGACGCAATGGTGAAACTTTTTAAATTATACTAATTAAAGATGGTTTTAGATTTAAGACTAAACATGGTCATTACCTTACGAAATATTATATATCATGAGATATTTACTATGTATTTTGTTGCTGCGAGTTTTCGGATATTTTGTAGCTGTTGCAAGCCATTTGTTCACGATAAAACTGTTTATAACTATGACAAAAACGCGACAAAACCTATCTCTAGCCCGCTATGCTAGGCACTATGAGTTGTTGGCACTTACCGACTTACCATCATGTCGACTACTTGCCCATTCGCTGCATAAGTTTCTTTATACAAAATTTGTAACGACAGGCATGTAGTCGAATAGTAAAAGGTAAAATACAACAACAATCGATAAAAGCAGATTGTAAATGAGAATATTATGATATGCCTCATGTGGCAGTAATTTTAGGACCTGTCCTTACCTCCAAACTGGAACATATAAGTGTAAGCACTACTATTCGACAGCAAGTTATAAGTGAGACGGTAGTGGTTCGGTCCTCGAGCTCATTTACAAGAGCTCTACCAAAAATTATGTAATAAAATGTATATAGCCTACGTCACCCGGCTTATACTTACGAATCTAATGACACCTCATTCATTAAAATCCGTTCAGCAGTTTAGGCGCTACGGTGAACATCTAAACATATATCGTGGGTTCGATTCCCACTTAAGACAAATCTTTGTGTGCATGAACATGGGGGTTTGTCTTAGTCTGGGTGTTTCTATGTATAATAAGTATGTATTTACAAAAGAAAAGTATATATATGTATTAGTATCAGTTATTCTAGTACCCATAGTACAATCTCTGCTTAGTTTGGGACTAGATGGCGTTGTGTGTGAGTTGTGAAATATTTATATATTTATTTATATTTACATAGACTGCCAAAATCATTATCCTTCCATTTGGTTTCGCCGTAGTTGGGTAAAAAGACAATTCAAGCTAGTTATACCAAAGATCACTTTGAAAACCGGATACAATGCCATTGCTTAACTAACAAAGTCTAGAAAATCATGTCCAAATCATACTTAAAGATAGCCGCGAGTTGCAAAAATGTACGTAATGCATTTTGATAACCTTTCTAACTGCGTGCAGCTGCTATTGTGTTTTAAAATACTAGTATGAAGTCGTGAATCCACTTTGTTTATTTTTGAGTGGTAATTGGGGTAATTGGTCCTCAGTTACCACTTTATTATACATAGAAACACCCAGGCACAAACCTTCATGTTCATGCACACAAATATTTGTCTTAAAAGCGGGAATCATCATTCATTTCATTTCAAAGTCCTTTATTTCATAAATTTACAGGAAACATATAATACATTGCAATTTAAATGCCGTACTTATGTTTAACATGATTTACACTAACTATTTCAGGCTCAGTGCCTATACAAGTTTTATTAATAAATATGCTTAAAGCTGCTTAGTGATAGATAATAATTTCAAGTTAATCACCATAATATTTACAGAGCGTGGGTAGTTTGTAAATATCCACTTGTTACATCTAAGCGGGAATCGAACCCGCGACCTCAGCGTTGCAGGCAGGTACGATACCCACTCCACCATTCGGCCGTCTTAACTCAAACATTTACTCTATTATCTATAAAAAGTCTAGTACATCTAATAAAATGAAATATCAGATAGATGTCTCAAACGGACACCCAATATTAGCCAAGTATAGATGTTCGTATGACATTTAGCTATGAGCATTCACCCACTAAATTATGCAAGTGTTGCGTCACGTGCAGTCTTATGAACGTACTTGTGATGCTGTGAAATGACCGCTAAATGGCAAACTTAGTTAGTTTAGAAGGCAAATAGATTTTAGAAAAATGTATTCCGGGTTTCGTGCACGCTTTGCCTGCAAAAACGTTGTAACAGAGTGGTTATATTTGAGTAAAGTTTTCTCTTTTGTAGATAAGGATGATTTGATTACACCAAATAATTAAAGAACGTTACTTCCTAACGAATATTACCCAATCAGGTAATCAATATCAATTCGCAAATTGGATATAACTATTTCTTGGAAAATTAATGACTATGATGATGATTAATTAATGAAATAATATTACCTGTATTAATTACTTAGGAATTGAGAAATATACGTTCCGCAGCAAAGGTTGATGAACTTATAAGCCCTTGGCTAAAATTTTACCATCTGGGTGACAATCTTATCATAACGACCGTGGCGCAATGGATAAGGCATCGGTCTTACGATCGAGAGGTCGTGGGTTCTATCCTGGCCATTACACCACGGACGTGAACTTCCTCCTAACACAAGCGAATTAAGCTTAGCTGGAGGGGGTTAACAAGAATACTAGTAATTTGTAATTGCAAATTACTAGTAAGCTTTAAAAAAAAAAAAAAAAAACCAGCTCTTTAAGCTGTTGGTCCCGGTTGCCATTTGAAGACCTATGGCCTTCGTACCAGGTAGTCAGAGCCCAGAAAGTCGGGCAACTATTCTAACATGAGTATCGTAGTGTCCTGTACAGGGCTGTGGAGATCTGATATAAAAGAATAGATAATTCACATTCCTTTCATATAGCAACACATCTTTTCCAACTGCAAACTAGGTACTAAATCCATATAAACACACCTCAAATGCATTAAAAGGCGTTTTAAACACCCACAATATGTCATTTATTACCCAATAAATATCTTTACCACATAAAATTGTCAAGACGTAAGACCAATTAACGAATAATTAGCAATTACACTTCCGGTTAATTTCTCCCATTCATTATGGAGTACTAAAATAATGATTGCATAATACTACCTTATTGCGTAATTTACATTTGAAGATGATTATTTCTATTCAAACATATGAATTTTTGAATAAAAATAAACATAACTATGTACACATGTCATAGAGTTTACTTGATAAATATTCATCAAGTAAATGGTAAGTATAGTCTTTAAACATCCACAAAATAATATATTAATTCTCTAAAATAAGTTTCAGGGCTGCTTTGGAGAAATAATTGGAGTAAATTTGTTAATTATAATTAGGGTGATGAAGTTTTTGGACCTCAAGCGGGATGTTTCAAAAATGTTTTCAAATGTTCTTAGTATCAGATTGTTCAGCATGGCTCAAATTAATGAATTAAAATTGATGAAATAATGGTGTTCAAAAACGTCCTATTTATAAGCAGTTCTATTATTTCAAATGAATACTTATCTAGTAAGAAAATAAAAAGAAATTGAATATATTTACAGATTTCACAAAGAGATTACCTATCTTTTCTCGTATTAAATAGAGATTGCTTTTAGCAACTGTAATCTAATATTCTCCTAACAAAAGGAATTGAAACTTATATCTAAATTAAAAAAACATGCGATACATAAAAGAATTCACGTTGTTAAAATACTAAATAATAACAAATAAATATAAAACCTAATAATACAATGTAATAGCTCAGATTTCTTAACTCTTTGGATAGACGTCAGACTGATGTTATCTGATTCGACGATTTAAATTCAAACATGTAATTATTTTCAGCGAAGTATAATTTAGGATTTAAAGTTTATATATAGCAAATACACCTACAAAATAGCATTGAGGCAATATAACCTGCTATAAAGGTTCAGCATCTGTGTTTGTTATGCTATGAATGTAGCAAAGGAATAAGTAATTCATCTGATGGTAATTGGTAACTACAGCCCATGCACATCAAGATCCCACAAAAGCAGATTGAAGATGCATCAAAGATCTACGGCGTTATGCCTCATGTACTGGTCATTTCAGGACCTGAACTCATCAGAAAACCACCACAGAGCAGTGCAAGTACTGTTTGGTGGCAGGTTTAAGGTGATACAGTAGTGCTACAGTACAGTAGTTACAAGAGCACTACACATTGTACTACAGACAACTATAAATTCTCATTTAATATATATATCCCACAATATATATTTCACAACTTACACACAACGCCATCTAGTCCCAAACTAAGCAGAGCTTGTACTATGGGTACTAGAATAATTGATACTAATACATAATATATACTTTTCTTTTGTAAATCCATACTCATTATACATAGAAACACCCAAAATAAGACAAACCCTCATGCACACATAGATTTGTCTAAAGTGGGAATCGAACACGCGACCTCGTCGTGACAGGCAGGTATACTATCTACTCCGCCATCCGGTCATCAAATATAAAATCTCATTCATCACTTTGTCTTTAAATCTGGCATCAAATGATTGCCATCTGACCTCAATGACCCAATGCGAGATGATTCTACATTTCTGCTTGTACCAGTTTTCAGACTGTCGGACAGTTTTACTTACCTTCTAATATTTAGCTGAAGAATATGTTCGTTTGATTAAATGCGGTGGTCTCAGCAAGCACTGGTTCGAATTGAATAATATTTTCTGTTGAATAACCCATATTTATTGACAAAGGCGCTATTACTAATAGGAGTGGAGCAGATATTATCACTACATAGTATAAAACTAAGTCGCTTTCTCTGTCCCTATGTATGCTTAGATCTTTAAAACTACGCAACGGATGTTGATGCGTTTTTTTTAATGAATAGATTGATTCAAGAGGAAGGTTTATATGTATAGTACATGCATATTATTGTAGAGAAAAGCCGATAAATTTAAAGATTTGTAATCAAAACTACTGGATCGATTTTAATAATTTTTTCAGTGAGTGACATAGGCTATATACCTACCTGCGACGCCGAGGTCGCGGGTTCGATTCCCGCTTAAGACAAATCTTTGTGTGCATGAACATGGGGGTTTGTCTTAGTCTGGGTGTTTTTATGTATAATAAGTATGTATTTACCAAAGAAAAGTATATATGTATTAATATCAGTTATTCTAGTACCTAAAATACAAGCTCTGCTTAGTTTGGGACTAGATGGCGTAATGTGTAAGTTGTGAGATATTTATTTATATTTATGTTACAATGTATTTTATATAACAGCCACAATTTTAGACTCCGTATTGAGAATTTCCTGGCGGAAAAATAGGAAATAACAGTTTGGCCCGACCAGGGAGCTCACCTAGCGACAGATGGAAGGTACCTTAGCAAATGGAAAAATTAAAAATGTTTCTAAGCTCCATACACTGTCCAACCAAAGGTTGCCTGGCAGAAATTGAAAATTAAAGTACGCTAACTTTTAACCGAAAAATTGGCAGAATCGTCATAATGTTTAATTGTTCATCCCTCTTCTCTTCATCTGTTATTTATATATATGTGTATATATTTATATATATATATATATATATTTGTGTATATTATTGACGTATTTAAAGTATTATGTATGTACCATATATGTATTAATATGTATTTAATCGATTTTCAATATTTCTCATGTTGCTGCCCTTGGCATGGGCATAGTTGCATGTTGTTATTGTCTTTAAATAGTTCTTTTAATCTTTAGTTTGTAATGGAATAGTATGCAAATAAAGTTTTTATCTATCTATTTATATATCTTAATAAGTTAAATAATTTAATAACAGCTATTTTAATATGCTTATAACTTCGAAAGATGAAAGGTATTCGCGCCGGGAATTTTAAAACCTTCGACTTGACAGTTCTATTTATCACACAAAATTAATTCTCTTCTACCTTAGAAATGGATATATATAATATATCATTATTCACATTAAACTAACAGGTACGGATGACCGGCCGGTGCGTGGGCGAGCATACACACACATACACACACTCACACAACGATGCGAAGACACAGTGACCTATAGAAGTGAAAGTTGGGTGAATCAATAGAAGATGTTCCGTGTGAACCTTTGAAATTACATACTAAGTTTAAATTGAGTAAAATACGTGTTGCTACTACATTATGCAATATTTATTTAAGAAACAGTTGAAAAAGATATGGGACTGGCAGGATATGAACCTGCGACCTTACTGCACACCGGGCTACGGTCGCCTCTTACCGGAACCCTAAATTTCTCAACTGTATGATACGTCATTTCGTGACGTCACGTTCATCCATTTGTTCCTGTCTTAAGTAGGATACAAACAACTGTTTCTTAGTATAATTTGCTAAGCATAGCTAAATGCTATAAAAATAATCAATTAGAAGATTTATTTAAGTTTAAAAATGTAATACTCATTTACTTATGGCTAAATTTTGCTGTCTCGCTTCTCCTTACCTCATCATGTAAGCTACTTTTTTTTTTGTAATATACGCCCACAGCGAACGAACGTGTAGTCCACCTGATGGTAAGTGGAGTACAGCCCATGGTCATCAACAATCCACAAAAGCAGATTAAAGATGCGTCGCTGCAGCTGAGGACTACGGTGTTATGCCTCATGTGCCAGTAATTTCAGGGCCTGATCTCACCACCAAACCGGAACACAGTAATGCAAGCACTACTATTTGGCGGCAGGTTAAAGGTGAGACGGTGGTGCTGCCGCCCTCGAGCTCATTCACAAGAGCTCTACCACCAACAAAACTGACTGTTTTCATCGTGTAAGCTACATGATGAAAACAGTCTCAGTCGGGAGAATGAAAAAGTGCGACGGGAAACATCACGCGTATACTACCCTGAAGGGTGTGGCAGAGGTGTACAACACCCACAATTCACCTGTTATGTTTAGGTCTCATAGGGGGTGAGCCTATCGCCAACACCGGGCACAATTCCAACTCCGTCCTGCTATTGTGAATTTCGTGACGGAAAGTTTACAAAAACACTTTGGCCGACTCGGGAATCGAACACGAGACCTTGTGGACAGAGGCGATACGCTAACCACCAGACCATCGATGCGTCGAGCCGTTTCTGCCATAACTATCATAGCAATCAAATTTAGGCCCATAGTTTTGTCTATACTCTTTCCTAGACACTTTGTCTATATTTGGCATTACTCAGTCTCCCGCTTTGCTAGATCATCGATGCAGTATTAACGCGTATATATTATACGTATTAAGTTTATAGAAAACCATTCATAACTTAGTTGAGTTATTTAATTACTAAAAGCCTACATGTTTACACTTTTTTTTGTTCTCTTAGGAAACAGACATGTAGTCTACCTAATGGTAAATGGTAAGAACCTTTCTTTACCTATTATACGACACGGAAACGTTAAGAAACGTCATCTAACAAAACAAACATGGAATTTAAACAAACAACTTTCTACTATAATATTAACATAGTTTATACTAACAAGATGTATTGACTTTCTCATATACACGGCCATTTTGTATTTTAATATATTCCTAATGGTATGATGTCTCCAGTATATAATTACGAAAAAAAAAACAATATTCTGTATACATCTTATACATAATGTATACAGAATCTTGTCTTTTTCAGATATCTATAGAATATCTAAAGATTTTCCGTCAACTTTGGTAAGTTTGAAACTAAAATGAGAGTTTTGCCGACATTTAATAGTAGTTATTAGTCATAATTTTGCAAAAGTTGGCCTAAATTTTAGCCATTGCTATAAATTTGCAATATTTATTTCAATTGCACTTTACATTGATCTTATAACGATGACCGACCTCAACCCTGTGAGGACAATTCTGGGTCTTATATTTGGGTCTGGATCCCAGGTCAGACAAAGACAGATCATATATTTTTTGTAAAATTAAAACGACCAGTAAATAAACTTGGACCGAATTTAAACTTACAAAAGGTGCTTCTAGTTGATTATTTTATACCATTTAGCTATGCTTAGCAAATTATACTAAGAAGCAGTTGAAAAAGATATGGGACCGGCAGGATTACAGTAGATCGCAGGTTCAAATCCTGCCAGTCCCATATATTTTTCAACTGTTTCTTAGTATAATTTACGAAACTTATCGCCAGCCTAATTCAAATTCAATCATTTATTTAGCAAATTACACAGATTCATACACTTACTATCAAATTAAAATTAATATCACTAGTCACTCATTAATATAACATTACAAATTATAATTATTCATTCTATTTACATAATTCAATTAATATGTCAGTTTCATTAATAAATATAAATGTCACAAAGTCCTCCTTGTACATGTTACGTGCTGCCTACAACAGTGGTTTACATACGGGCAGTCTAATCTTACAGCGAGCACTGCCAGCATGCTGTTGGTGCTCCCCCGCACCCGTCGTACCAATGAGGCGCCTCGCTTGCGCATTGTGGCGTAGAAGCAGTCTACACGCGCTTCTGCAAACATTGTTGACGCACTACAAAAGCGGAGGAGCCCCACCAACATCCTGAATGCATTATTGAACTGGACTCGAAGGACACTGTACGATTTAAGCGTATAGTCATTCCACAGACTGCAGGTGTAGAAAGAGGTGCAGTATGCTCTAAAGAGTGTTACTTTCACCTCCCTCGAGCACTTTGCGAACCTGCGGATGACCATATTCGCTCTAACCCCTCAAGGGTAACTATTGTGAAGTTATGTTATATTTAAATACTCGTCACATTAAAGCCTACATTTCAAAATTATCTGTAATACTTATGTAATACAATGTTAGTTAACATTTTAATATGATCTTAATGCACGAAACATTTGAGCAATCATTTTGACATCGTTTCGCCTTTTGAGTGGCGAAAATTTATTAACATATTGTTGGTAAGTTTTTATATTTATCATGTTAATTTATTTTAATAATTGGCGAAATTTTGGTGTAATAAACTTTTTCGTTACTTGATATTCTTATTTACCAGTCCAAGGTTAGGTTTTTGATATTTTTTACCACTGTTAGTGTCTCGTTCCTTATTGCATGGGACCTAGATATAACAAGTGAAACGTAAGTGTTAGTTACCTCTGCCACGCCTTTCTGGGTAATATAGAGCATTACACGGTATTTAGTAACCATGACTCTTATTTAGGACAGTGTAAAAAAAATCCTGGAGTAACCAACGGAGTACCGAACTTCCTTACTACCGCTTAAAAGACAGCTGTTATTTTATTAAATTCTACCTCCACGACTACTTCCCTAATTAGCAGAAAAATCTGGTAATTTTGAAGTGTTAACGCCCATAAATCCATAAACAAAAACGCAACTAGCTATATGAACTTTTTGATTTAAAGTATAATGCAGTCAAATTATAATAGCCAATCTACGAGTATATGCAGTTTTTCCTCCAATCTTTTAATAACTGGTTCCTCTGTTTTAAATAAGTATTGTTTTTTTCTTCGTTTTTTATGACATTCATTGCACTTTGTAGATATTGAATTAATACTATAGGTAATAGTGAAACCCGTTCTAAAAGTTGCTTCAATTGCGGAAGTTTTGACTAAAAAATGAAAAAGCTTTTGGCGATAAAACTAGCTAATATCGACTTAATAAGTACTATTGTAAATACCTTTAAAATTAAGATATTTACAATTTACAAAACTACTAAATTCTCGTTGCCGACGCGTAAATACGCCGAACTTTTTTCGTAAAGAAAAATCAGAGTAACAAATTTGATATCAAATATACGTCTTCGATTCTTCATATATTAATTTGAGGCCAAATTTTTATACCAATGGGCCATAAGAAACATTATCTTTATACCTTTCACCGTTATTTATTTTTATTAAAAAAACCTCCGCGATTTCTCGCGCGTCGATGTCTTTTGTATGAAAGCTTTTAAACCGCTCATAATTTTATCTTATTCTACTTTTTATCGATAAATATGTCTTTCTAATCGATATAATAAATGTAGGTCTCGCCTTTCTATAAAATTACTTTAGAATAATTAAACTTTTTGCGATTAAATGTAGAGTCCACAAAAAAGTATGGAATTCCTTCACACTGCCTTATCAAATTAAAATATAATTTATTAAGACATTTACGCAACTTAAACAAAAACAGAAAGTCATGAACTGGCATTAAAAAGCTTACCTTGACATGTTACAATCGAGCTTAATAATAAGCACACGATCATACTCCATTGCATCCTTCCACAATCGTTTAACCTGGGCTGAAGCATTTTCACAGCACTACAAATTCATCGAACAAAAAAGTTTCCACAACACTATATTTTTTTTTTTTTCACAGTTTTTTTTTTCTTAAATTGCCATGACGTGCGCGCGGGCGCAGTACCGTTGGCTTGTGAAAGTGAGTAGTTCCGTTTACGTCCGTGGCGGAGCGATGTTGGCGCTTGACTGGACTGACTGCGCGTACGCACTGCTACCGACGGTTTCTGAGCTCGAGACGCAAGTGGCAGAGGTGGTGAGCCGTTTTTTGGTAGGTCAATTGTATTTGGTATAAGTTATCTTAGTCTGGGTGTTTCTATGTATAATAAGTATGTATTTACAAAAAAGAATTATATAAGTATAAATGTATTAGTATCAGTTATTGCAGTACATAAAGTACAAGCTCTGCTCAGTTTAGGACTATATGGCGTTGTGTTTAAGTTGTGAGAAATGTATTATTTATTATTATAATGGGCATATTGCCATCCTGCACATGGTTAAATAAGAATGTACAAATAAAACGAAAAACTTGTTGTTAACTTACCTTTATCGTTTTTCAGAACCGGAAGAATGACTAATGCACTCAAACTTGTGAGATTTACTGCCAATTTATTATTTGAAGCATAGTGAAACATCACTTGTGAAGATTTCGACCTCTCCAGTTGGTAAGCCCCTGTAAAAATGCACGCCAACACGTTCTGCCGCACCCTTCTATGTATCAAGAGTTAAGAAGTTGGGAAAACGCTTGGAAACTGAAGATGAATGGGCGTCGCTTGGAAAAAACTATAATTTAGTCAGAGCATTTACCTGCAGCATTGTAGAAAAAGCAAAGGAGACTATAGCTGCAAGCGGCTATAGTCTCATTTGTTCGAACCCACGGCATGGCACACACCTCTGTCAATAAATCGTTAAGATTCGTCTTTTCGTGTATTTATCATATAAATTATCGCTCGCTAATGGTGAAGGAAAACATAACGAGGACACCTACATGCCCGAGAGTGCCTAAAAAGTGCTCGAAGTCGTGTGAAGTCTACCAATCCGCATTTGGCCAGCGTGGTTGACTATGGCCTGATCCTTCACATCATGAGATGAGGCCCGGACCTAGCAGTGGGATATGTATTAGATACAGGGCTGCTATTATTATTATTCCTCGTTATTTATTATTTAACTTATTTTAAATATTTTTAAATATGATTTATAAAAAAATACAAAATAACATTTAAAAATATAGAAAATAGTGTTATTATTATTATTATTGTACCTGCCACCCATTCATATGAAATTTTAGTTTACCAAATGACAGACAAAAGGTTGGTTACCCCGTCCGCCAAACCCACTTCACTTTCGAAGCCGGTCGCCTCGCGGACGTGGCGTAAATATCACCAAATGGACAGCCTTACCTACTCAACTTTCTGTAAAGGTTCCGGGTTTGAGTCCCGAAAGGTGCTAGGTATGTGACCTCGTCTATTTTAATAGAGATCAACGGCCTTAATTTTATTTTTCTTTCCGTGTTTCAGGTGCGTAGCAGTCGTGTATAGGGAGTCTTGGAATTGCTGTTATTGAATGAATTCAATGGTATACTTCACAGTTTAATAATAATGTTTGTTTATTCATTATTGAGTACTGTCAATAAATCGTTAAGATTCGTATTTTCGAAGATATGTGTATATTTACCATATAATTTATCGCTGGCTAACGGTGGAGGAAAAACATCGTGAGGAAACCTGCATGCCTGAGAGTGCCTAAAAAGTACGAGCACTTTTTAGGCTTTCTCAGGGTATGTGTGAAGCCTACCATTCCGCACTTGGCCAGCGTGGTTGACTATGGCCTAACCCTTCTCATTATTAGAAGAGGCCCGAGCCCAGCAGTGGGACATGTATTAGATACAGGTATTATTATTATTTATTTTATATAATCTACGGTGCGTAATAATCATGGATTTGTAGATTTTCAGTTTAGCATTTCACTGCAAATTAATAAGGCACGTAGCCGGACTATCAGGCCCCAATAGCTGAATGCAGTGAGTTAGCAGCGATTGTCGAGTGGAAGACCGTAGGACTGCGAAGTCAAAGGTTCGGGTTCGAACGCACGCCACACACCTCTGTTAATAAATCGTCAAGATTCGTCTGTTCAAAGATAAGTGTGTATTTAATATGAAATTTATTGAAAAAGATATGGGACCGGTAGGATTTGAACCTGCGACCTTCTGCACACCGGGCTGTCGCTTAAACCAACCAGCTACGGTCGCCTCTTGCCAGGGCCCTAAATTTCTCAACTGTATGATAAGTCATTTCGTGACGTCACGTTCATCCAGTTGTTCCTATCTTATGGTATGCAAAAGGTCGCAATTTTTAATCCTGCCGGTCCCATATCTTTTTTAAATGTTTCTTAGTATAATTTGCTAAGCATAGCTAAATGCTATAAAAATAATCAATAAGAAAGGGTATAATTAGTCCTTATTATTTAGTTATATCAACATTCTTCAGTCTTTCGGAGTCCACTCATGGATGAATATAGCTAATATTCAAATTTTGTTACACGAATCAAGTTCACAAAGGAATATCCAGTTGACCTATAACCCAGGACAAGCCAAGGTGCCTTATCGCAATAGCCACATGCCAAAACAGTGAGTCATGTCAGACCTAGATGAACACAGGGCTTTTACTTGTACTGGTTTAATGTAAACTGACTAGATGAAGCGTGATATACACGATACAGGATGTCCGATGTACAGGGTGGGTGCGACATAGCGCATTTAACACTACAGCTTCTAGACGTAATCAGTTCTTTTTAACCGACGAAAAAAAAATTGAGGCGGTTCTCAATATTTTATTAATTTTCAGTAGGTGCCAAATAATTTAAAAAATTCTACGTATTTTCAAAAAATAAACAGTCAATTCGTTTATGGTTTGGTGCCGACTCAAAATTAGTAATATAATATTTTATAGGTTATGTAACTAAGTTCAATACCCCTGACTTCAAATGTTTACTTATATTTTACTTTTTAATACTTTTTCGTCGGTTTATTTTTTTTAATTTTTTGTTAAAAATAATTTTATTCACCGGACAAAATATTTTACCATCATAAAACATGACTTCCGATAAAATCATGAATAATATCTTTTAATTTGTTCAGAAAACCACTATTTTCGTAAAAAAAATGTAACCGGTGAAAATGCATTACCAATGACAATATCTAAAAACCGTGGTTTCAATTAATATCGCTGTGACGCATTAATCCTGTATACCAGTTGTAAAGTAGAAATTCTATTTATTTTATATAATGTGAAGAATGTAGATTATAAGCCTGATGGTAAGTGGTAATTACAACCCTGATGGTAATAGACATGAAGTAATAATTTTATTTTTGTATGTAATTGAAACACACAATTTAAGGAATTACTTTGATATCATATAAAAAAATATATTTTTGTATGTAATTTTTAACACTTCTCCGATATTAGAAACATAATTGAAAGAATTTCTATGATATTACATAAACTTACTGAGATAAAACTATTTTGTATTCAGATCAATAATAAACTTACACAAACGCTCCAAGCAAACGGCTACAAAGGCGTGACGTCTTCCATTTGTAGCTTGTATGATAGCTATATGAAATATTGTGTTTATGAAAGTGATTTTATTACGAAAGATGCTAAAATTGTATCGGTTATTCAACGAAAAATATTTTTTTAATTATTCCGTCTTTAGAAATCGACTTACCCATGAAACTTTGAATGATCATATTTATTTATCCAGAATATGGTACAGTGGGCCAAGCAATTAAGGGTGCAGGGCAAAATCTTCTACGCCATCGTGAAAACTGACTGCAAGATATATGCATGTGTGAATTACATATTTAAGAAGTGTAATATACACCTATTTAGATATGTAACTCACTTATCCATAACTGGTGTAGTAAGTCTTTACGATGACTTCGAAGTTTTTGCCCTGCATACCTATCTCGTTGGCCCACTGTACATTGAGATGGTACAAAGGTATAATAACTCTAGCATATTCTGTCATTTAACAGCATGCAAATGAGTTTGACTTAAAGTATGTAGCAAAAAATTATTGCAATTGGTTTGTTTACCTATATTTTTTTACTTTCGCTGGCTCAGTAATCATCCCTGTTACAACTCATTAACATCTAAAATCCAAAGATTGCAAAAGATTCACTTCACCTGAGGACTACGATCTTTGGCCTTATGTTCCAGTTTATTCAGGCTCTAATCTCACCCCCAAATCACAAGACAGTAATCACAGTACTGTCTACCTACTGATTGCCATTAGGTTATAAAGGAGAGACGGTGATGTTTCCTTCGTTGCGTTCAGAAAAGGTCTACCACCGATAGCATCGCCTTCCTGCCAAGCTTCATATAAAATCATAGAGTCCGACATATCACAGTCATTCATAACCGGTTATACCAACCGGACATGAGCAACCAGGTAGTGCGAGCTTTCCGATAAAGTTCCGGGTTCAATTCCAGTGATGAGAGAATTTTCTACAAGAAAATGTTACTTTTACTTGAGAAATCATTCGTAATATATTGATTGTAATTTAAGTACCCACCAAAAACATAACATGTCCAGTTCTCTCTCTTAGCCACTGAAGGCTAGTTGGATCCACTACGAAATTACAGTGAGGGAAGTTGGCCGAATGATTTGATGATGGTACGTGGCAATAAACAAAAATAAACATTAAATTAATTGTCGGTAATGTGTAAAAAGGGCTTAAACAAACGTTGTTCAAAATAAATTCTGTGATAATGTGTTGAAACTACTTGTAAGAGATGAAAAAAAAAATTTGGTACTAGTATTCTTGCTAACCTCCTCCAAGTAAAGCTTAATTCGCTTGTTTTAGGAGGAAGTTCACGTTCGTGATGTGATGGCCAGGATTCAAACCCTCTCCCTTCTCACGATCGTAAGACCGATGAGGGAAATTGCCCTAATGATTTGATGATGGTACGTGGCCGTGCCAATGCTTGACTTCGTGGGTGCACTGTCGATCCCCCAGGATAACTAACATACAAATCTGTTACAACTAAAACGGGACATATATCACGTTCATAAATATAGATACAGCACGGGAATCGAACACACAACACTCGTAATCTGCGCAGTAGCCGGCTCAAAAGTGGTAAGTGAATAAAAAGTTGCCAATATTGTTATCTAGGCAATAAGTTACTTAAACGCCAAATTTCACTTAAATGTATCCAGTAGTTTTGCGTGAGAGAGTAACAAACATATAGACTCATCCTCACCAACTTGCGCAATTATAAAATCAGCTCGATTTCAATAAAATAGTTAACAAACTCTACCATTAAACCAGGGGCGTAGCTACCGCCATATCTGCTGTATCAATAATGCGGGGCCCATGGCATACGAGGACCCCCAAAGTGCGTAAGAAAGTAATTAAAAATTTACCTAAGAAACTTCGATGGGACATGAACGCCTGTCAGACCTCTCAGTATTGTCCATAGAGGCAGAAACTTTAGAAAAACTAAAGTCATCATCAGCTATAAATGATTTAATAAATCAGTTTACAGAAAAAAAAGGCAAGAAGAGAATATATCAATAATTATACCTCTGTATAATCTGCACCTACCTATGCTTATCTCTGCACCACCCTAGGTTGACTGTTAGAGAATGCCATAAGGCATTAAGTCCGCCTATGTACTATTTTTATGTGCAATAAGTTAAATAAATAAATATATTTAATTTGATTTTTTTGCAAATAATATGGTAAAAGTGACAGATAGATTATCATGATGAATAAATATATGTATAATTTCATAAGGGCCCCAAATATTTTTTTATACGGGGCCCCGTCAAGGCACGCTACGAAGTAAAATCTTCCAGGAATTGAAAACGATTTAACCATGACGTAATGACGTCTTTTAAAGGTCCTTAAAATTGGATAGTTGACAAAAAGTACAAAAACCTTGAAAATTATTGGTTTCCGCCATTCATCTCCGAAATACGTGTATTTTTTTCTTTGTTTCGTCAGAATTCAGGTTTTACGTTTAATTATACTGTAATAGTTAACAAAAATGTTTAGGGTAATTTTAAAAATGGTTATAACCTCTTGCGAACACACTCTAGTTTGAATAACTTTTATTATACAACATTTTAACAAATTTTGCACAACTTGCACACAAATATGAATATAATTAAAAATCACGGGAATTGTCTAACTTAATATTTTTTATTATAATAATAACTAAACAACTAAGTGGCCATCAAAGCCATCAATTTATGATGAGACAACAAAATATAAACATTATAATTAATTGTAGTTTATGTTTAAACAGTGCTTGAACAAACGTTGTTAAGAATAATATTCTGTGATAATGTGTAGAAACTACTTGTAAAAGGTTAAAAAAAAAGTACAATTTACAAGTATTATTGGTAACCTCCTCCAGTTAAGCTTAATTCGTTTGTGTTAGAAGGAAGTCCGTGATGTAATGGCCAGGATTAGAACCCATTACCTCTCGATCGTAAGACCAACGTCTTATCCATTGCGCCGTCATATCATTTAATTCCGGCCATTTAATTTAATTTAAATTTTATATTTTAAGAATGCCCCTTGATATTTACATCATTCGCAGAGGTCCTTTATAAGTACAAAAAAGGCCTTTGGTAGTTAAAAGTAAATAATATTGCAATAATATGCACCGGTGCATACTGTAATTCATTTTAATTGTGTGAAGTGAAATATGAATCTAAATATTACACTGATTACTACACTATATTTTACAATATCCTTTATTTCAGAGGTGTTTACAATTTCTTTGTATTTTTTATGCAATTATTGCGAAAAACAATACAGGGTAAGGCATCGTGACGATTCCACTTACTAATAAAAAAAAATTGATCACATTATACTCAAACCCTGACGCAGTAAAACGCGTAAAAAAGTATGCGCCCCTCCTCTCGAGGTCTCGGGTTCGATTCCCGGTTTAGGCAAAGTGTTATTTTTAATTTCTGTTAGGAAATTCACAAAAGCTGCATGGAGCTGGAATTATGCCCGGTGGCTGGCGATAGGCTTACCCTCTATCCCATGGAACCTTAACATAACTGGTAAAGTTTGGGTGACTCCCGAGCGCCGTGTTTTCATACTAACAGAATATTAACTTTAATATTATTATCTAATCTATCTATAAAATTTGTTCGTGGCCATTTTGTCAAAAAAAAAATATTCAATAAGCTGAGTTCCACAATTTTGAGAAAAATCGAATTCTAATGCTTTTTATCTTATAAATAACAGGATGTTGTGTTCTTTCTTAATTAAGTTGCTATCAAATTAAAACACTTTTAAAGTAGCTTACAATGACGTAACACAAGTGAATTTAAAATTAACAGAATCCCGGCAATCATAATATTAAATTATATTTAAGTAATTTTCAAACGCCTAATATAACAATTGGTATTGCCATCTACTCAAAAAATATAAAACTAATCATATGTACTGGTGTTGTAGTTCTGTGACCAAACGATAGATGTCACTGTGTGTTCTTAAGTTACAGCGCCATCTATTCAATGCAAAACTTAAATAATAAAAGTTAGCGATAGATGGCGTTGTTTTGATATTTTAGTAGTATTTTCTGTTGATAGATGGCATAACCAGTACTATAATTGAAATTTCGTTAGTTCCAGCCAGTGCAGTTTATAACTTTTATAATTTTATTCAAACTACTTTAGATTTAAAATGCTTCTTAAAGGTTTTTTATCCATAATGATGTGGTTACTTGTCGCTAAACAAGCGTAGACTCAATCCCCGGTGCATGAAATCGAATCAGTCATGGCAAATTGCTTGAGGCTCGTTCAAATGTTGAACACCAATCACGATAATCGGTTGAAATTATTGAGTTGCAGCCGCGATTTGTTCACACGGTGTGAAACCGATGATATTTTCTTTATTTTAGGACCTTGAAAAGTGTTCTTTTGATGGTACAGTGGGCCAAGCAATTAGGTATGCAGGTCCAAAACTTCAACGCCATAGTAAAAACTGACTGCAATAGATATGTATGTGTGAATTACGTATTTTATAAGTGTAATATACCCACTATTTAGATATATAACTCACTAATCCATAACTGGTGTATTAAGTATTTACTATGACTTAGAAGTATTTTCCCTGCATACTTAACTCGTTGGCCCACTGTACAAAAATCGTTGAATGCTCTTAGATCGTCTCTTAACTACATAATTTACGATGTTGGATTTGGTCCATGGTTTGAGTTTGTCTTTGATGGTAGAGCTTTGGTGAACAACGTCGAGGGAGGATGCGCCATCGTCTCACTGTTAACCCGCCACATATATATTTGTATATATTATTATATTATATTGTTATATATTATATGTATTATAATAAAAATAGCATATTAACTTATTTTAGTATTATACCTATTATTATTTCTTTCCTCCTTTTTCGTTTCTGTCTAAAACTACCTTTCTGTAAATCTTTTACACTAATGTCCATCCAAAGGTTGCCTGGAAGAAATCGCGTTAAGCGATAAGGCCGCCCTTTCTGCATAATATTGTTATTGAAACTTTCGTACAAATGTAATTCCTGTCTTATGCACAAAATAAAGTTTTTATCTATCTATCTATCTGCCGCCAAATAGTAGTGCTTCCATTACTGTGTTCCGGTTTGGTGGTGAGATCACGCCCTGAAATTACTCGCTCTACCACCAGTGAATATATTTAAAAAGCAATTAACATAAAATATTCCACAACTCACACACAACGCCATCTAGTCCCAAACTAAGCAGAGCTTGTACTATGGGTACTAGAATAACTGATACTAATACATATATACCTAACCTTTCTTTTGTAAATACATACATACCATTCCTTTCAGCTCTAATGTTAAGAACTTGGGGTTGTATCTTGACTCCACTCTTGATGGCCGAACCCATGTGCTGAATATAAGTCAACGAGTAACAGGTACTCTCCGATCGCTGTATCGCTTAAGAAATTTTCTTCCAGTTACGACCAAGACGATGCTTGTGTACACTTTAATCTTTCCCATAATCGACTATGGTGACGTTTGCATTTTCGACCTGAATGCAGATCTACTCAATAAACTTGATCGACTTCTCAACAATTGCATTCGATTCGTCTTTAACCTCCGTAAATATGATCACGTATCGGCACATCGCAGTCAGTTAAACTGGCTGCCTATACGTCAGCGCCGTAGCCTGCGTGCGTTGATACTTCTTTTCACTCTTTTGCATTCTCCCTTTGCTCCTACATACTTGACATCTAATTTCAAATTTCTCTCTTCTACTCATGATCTAAACTTAAGATCTTCTAATAATCTTCTTCTTTCCTGTCCCTCTCACACCTCTGGTCTTGTACATTCTTCCTTCACAATACGATCTGTTCTCTTGTGGAATGCGCTACCTCTGGAAATCAGGATGGCGTCTAGTCGTGATGTCTTTAAATTTAAAGTAAAACAATTATACTTGAGTTACTTGGCGGAATCTTCTCAGTAGTGTTCTTTGTTATTATGTTATTTATGTATGTATGTTATTTTAAGTATAGTATGTTATGTTATATGTTATGTAATGTATGTTATTGTATTTGTGTATTATATAGTATTCGAGTATTAGTATAGTATGTGTATTATTTAGATTTATTATACAATTAAGTAATTACTACTACTTTTATATTATGCACCTACCAATTATCTCTGCACCACCCTAAGGGTCGACTGGTAGAAAATGCCTTCGGCATTAAGTCCGCCTTTGTCACAAATTTTGTGCAAGAAGTTTTTAAATAAATAAATAAATAAATAAAATACTTATTATACATAGAAACCCCAGACTAAGACAAACCCCCATGTTTATGCACACAAAGATTTGTCTTAAGTGAGAATCGAACCTACGACCTCGGCGTCGCAGGCAGGTACTACCCACTCCGGTCGTCACAACAACAGCCTATAAACATTATACTAAGAAATTAAGTCATTAATTTTATTATTGTGTACTTCGTAATTGGTGTATCTACTGTTCCAATGTAAATTATTTACCTACTGCCTGTAAGCTGTAAAGTGCCTGTATGAAATAAATAAATAAATAAATCAATTTGGGGTTAAAATTACGAACGGGACTGCTTTTGCATGGTAAGCCAAATCAAACAAAATTCTCTAAGACGTGATGTTACGTATGTATGTATGTCTGTTTGTATGTATATAATTGACAGTGTAATAACAATGTGGCCACCGACAATGGTTGCGTGCGCTTCGAGTGGTCAAAAACAACCAAATGATGACTTCTAATTGATTATTTTTATAGCATTTAACTATGCTTAGCAAATTATACTAAGAAACAGTTGAAAAGGTTTGGGACCGGCAAGATTTGAACCTGCGACGTCACGAAATGACGTATTTTATTTATTTATTTATTTAACAATTTATGTACACACACAAGAAAGGTTAGAAGGACAAACAATACAAACAACAGCAAGTACAAAGGCACTGCTTATTTCTTAAAGAAATTTCTTCCAGCAGACCCGCGAGAGGAGATTGTAATAACTATGAAAAATCATACGTATCATACAGTTGAGAAATTTATGGCTCCGGTAAGAGGCGACCGTAGCTGGATGGCTAAAGCGGCTGCCCGGTGTGCAATAAGGTCGCAGGTTCAAATCCTGCCGGTCCCATATCTTTTCAACTGTTTCTTAGTCTTAGTATAACCAAATGATGAATTCGCGATAAATGAAAACTAATTCTATTGTTCTGTTTATTATTTGTGAAATGTTACGTCACGCCTATAGCCAGAAGAATGTTGCAGAGGTGTATAACACCCATATTTCACCTGTTATTTATTTATTTATGGCACTCCAACGACAATTCACATGTACATTTTAGGAAGATAATCTTATGAATTCTTATGCTAGGTGAACTTGTCACTTAAAGGTGTGCACAGCACTTACAGTTTATTCTGCGATAACATTATAATTATTTTAACTGTTTTTAACTAAATAACATGCAATTAAATTTAATGAAAGTAAATAATAATAAGATGTGTTACATTTGAAGGAGGTACCTGATTAAAAGAAACTAAATTACATAAAACATTGATACTTGAACAAATTGCAACATTTTAAAACAAAGTAATATTGCAAAGACAAAGTAAAGTTAATATCATATTAATAAACGCTAATATTAATATTAATACTAATAAAACACATGCATAAAAATTTACATAAATTAAAATTACACGAACATAAATTTATGATAACATTATTATAAATTGAACTGTTATATTTACGTCCATTGCGATAGAAGGTCTAAGTTGGTGAATAGATTAACATTTCGCCGTTTACTAGGCGCAAAACGGAAAATGACACATTAGCTCGATATGGGGACTGAACCCGAGACCTCAAGATTAACATTCACATACTCTAACCACTAGAACAACAAGGTAAACTCAATAAAAAAATGGAGTCAATAATTGGGCGTTAAAAATACAAACGGGACTGGTTTTCCTGTATTCGCTAAGGCGTGATAGTTATGTATGTATACTGTGTATGTCTGTTCGTAAGTATGTAATTGTCAGTGTGATATGTGGTCACTGGCACAGTGGTTGCGTGTGCTTCGAGTGGTCAAAAACAACGGGGTGATAAATTCGTGTGAAATGAAAGCTGATTTGGTGATGCGAATTTGTTAAATATAAAATATTGTTTGGTATTATTTCCATTCGAATAATTTTAGGTAAATAAAAAAAAAAAAATCACGACGCACACACAAAGCTATCTAGCCTCTAACTAAGCAGAGTTTGTACTATTATGGGTGCGAGAATACCTGATACTATTATATTTATACTTTTCTTTTGTAAATACATACTTATTATACATAGAAACACCCAGACTAAGACAAACCCCTATGTTCATGCACACAAAGATTTGTCTTAAGTGGGAATCGAACCCACGATCTCGGCGTCGCAGAGCGCGTACCCACTCCGCCATCCGGTCGTCAAATGTGTAAGTAGAAGTACAGTCAGCGTCAAAAAGATCTGACCGACCTGGGAATCCGAAACTAACGAGGCAGTTGTTCGTAATTCATTTGCTATTGGACTACATTATAATAAACACTGACAGCCAATGATATTATATAAAAACAAAAGCAGATATGTTATAAGCGCTCGCGCTGTGAATACTCAAATACGTCCCAATTGGGACGTCTTGTGTTTAGTTTGCGTGTGGCCTGCGTCGAGCGCAGTCACGTGCGTACCACTGAAGTGCAATCATTAAAACTATAGCTATCTCTTTCATTTGCGTGCTATTTCGTATCTTTTGTTTTACTTATCAGTTACATTTGTCAATGTGTGCAATTTGGAATAGCTCGGAACGGATTTAAATCGTAATTTCTATGAACGTAACATATCTATAGTTCTATAATATCATTGCTGACAGCTAACATAATAATGACAACAAAATGCTATGGTGTTTTGACCACTCTGGATGCTGCATCATTATTATCATCATCGTATTACTATCGAGAATATCTCAACGGAAAATACACTAGCTCGACCTAAAGACCTCACGATTAGCATTAACATACTCTAACCAATAGAACAACAAGGTAAACTCAATAAAAAAAATGGAGTCAATAATTTGGAGTTAAAAGTACGAACAGGACTGGTTTTCCTGTATTCGCTAAGGCGTGATGGTTATGTATATATACTGTGTATGTCTGTTCGTATGTATGTAATTGACAGTGTGATATGTGGTCACTGGCACAGTGGTTGCGTGTGCCTCGAGTGGTCAAAAACAACAGGGTGATAAATTCACGTGAAATGAAAGCTGATTCGGTGATGCGAATTTGTTAAGTATAAAATGTTGTTTGGTTAATACCAAACAATATTTTATTCTCATTTATTTATTTATTTATTTATTTATTACAACCTTACAACTATCATTACAGGCCTTAAACCTAATGCGACAGTACAGCTATCAACTTAACCTAAAATCACTTATTTTTAAGTCTAACCTAACCTAACTAACACTAGTATGTAGGTACATAAATTAGTACTTAATAATAAAATAATATGTCTTTCTTATTTTCTAACATAAGTAACTATATTCAATAAAACTCTTGCGAATTACTTATTTCCAGCCGATTACTTTCTACCATAGAAAAATGTATAAGTAGAAGTAGACTCAGCGTCAAAAAGATCTGACCGACCTGGGCATCAAACCCAAGACCCCACGGTGAGAGAGGCTTGCGCTAACCACTAGACTAACGGGGCAGTCGTTCGTATTACATTTTCTATTGTACTTTATTATAATAAACACTGACAGCTAACATAATATTGACAACTGAATGCTTAGATGTTTTGACCACTCTGAATGCTAACATATTATGTTAGCATTCAAAGTGATCGGCAAAACATAAATTTATATTTTATTAAAATATAAATTTATGTTTTGCCGATCATTTTAACTGCCTAGAAAGCTGAGAACTTTTTGTTGCTGACTGTACCTTCTTCATCTTCGTCGTGTCGATGGCTGGGTCAAATTTTATTTTGACTTGCCGTGTCGTGGTGAAAGAATTAGCCAATTCGCTTTGGGGAACTCGCGAATTGCCCAGGGTGCGCCGGACGTCGTTGTGTACGTCATTCGGGGAGGCTCCTTTCATGCCTTACCTTATACATTTTTACATGTCCTAAACCTGGGATTTACATATCATTCATCAAGGCTGCTAGCTGGTTCCAGTACAAAAATTATATAGGTACCACAGCGAACACATACACTAGTACCACAGCATTTTATAAAAAATATTTTTTATTTCAAGAGACGAAAGTAACAAGAACGGATGTTTGGATTTAAAGCGGCCGTGGCGCAATGGTTAAAGCATCGGTTTTACGACTGAGAGGTCGTGGGTTCAAATCCTGACCGCCTAACACAATCGAATTAAACTTAGCTGGAGGGGGTTAACATGAATACATGTATTTTTTATTTGCAAATTAATAGTAAACTTTAAAAAAAATGTTTTTTATTCCTCGCAAAAACTACTGAACAGATTTTGATAAACATTGACATACATGTAGTTAATGACCTAGATTATCATACAAGCTACTTTAACCTGAATAAAAAACTACTTTTCATCGATATACCTGGCACGAGGTATATAGTATTACCTAATCCGATCTCGGATATGGAATCACTCTCCACGATCACGACAATCTTCTACAACTCATAGTTTATTTCTTCCTGTCTTTAATTGTTTATAACCAGTACTGGTTGTAACCAGTTATAGACGGTTACGCGATGTGCCGATGGGAAATACGTAATCTGCCGTATAATCTAATTGGACTGATGCGATGACGGGTCCAGTGAGAAAGTTCTTCTGTTAATTTATAAGGTGCTGCCGGACTACGAACATTTGCGAACGTTGTAGATCCGATATGGATCACCGTAGCCTAGACAACAACATAACAATTTTTTTTTTATCTTGACTACAATAATTTTTCAAAAAAAAGGAAATGAGGTCGAAACTTAATTAGTTTACTAATAATTCGACATACCTCAATTTCTCAGCTCAATGTAGCATGACAAATCACATATTGTCGCCTTAACTAACTATCAACTTATCTAATTGAATATACCTACAGATCGCCAATTAATTTATATCTAATTAAGGTGAGGAGGCACTTAGAAGGACCGACTGCATATTGCCACTTATATCCATTACCACATTAATCATTATATAAATAAATAAATATCTCACAACTCACTCACAACGCCATCTAGTTCCCAAACTAAGCAGAGTATGGGTACTAGAATAACTGATACTAATACATATATATACTTTTATTTTTTTTGTAAATATTTACTTATTATACATAGAAACACCCAGACTAAGACAAACCCCCATGTACATGCACACAAAGATTTGTCTTAAGTGGGAATCGAACCCACGACCTCGGCGTCGCAGGCAGGTACACTACCCACTCCGCCAGCCGGTCGTCATATATATATACATTACAATATAATTAACATAATATCAAGACACTATTTCTCATAAGGGACTATAGGGAGGTGTATTATTATACCGCTTCATCAAGCTTAACCTACGAAATTATTAAAAAAAACCGACCAAGGTTCGTACCACTATACATCTAAATAAATGTTTATTATATTGGAGTTGATTGAATGAAAGGTAAAATGTGGTTTACGTTTTATTACGTATTAAATAAGCTAATTATTAGATCTCGTTCAAACCAATTTTAAGTGGAAGTTTGCATGGTAATGTACATCATTATATTATTTTTACATTTATCATTCCCTTATTTTAGAAGTTACGGGGGGGGGTGGGACACATTTTTCCACTTTGAAAGCGTCCCTCGCTTCGGCAACGGAACCCTAAAAATTTATAGCAACTTTCGTAATTAAACTATTTTCATAAACACAATAGAGCTAGCAAACAAAATTCATAATTTCGCATACAAGCTACAGATGGATGAAGTCACACTTATGTAGCCGTTTGTTCGGTGCGTATGGGCGAGTCTATTATTAATGTGAATTTAAAATTGTATTATCTGAGGAATTTTATGTGATAACAAAGTAATTCTTTTAAAATTGTTTCTAATATCGAGAGGTTTTCTGATTAATCATAAAAATTAAAATCATTCATCATTCCTAATAGCACCAGCAAATTAAATATGGTTTCGTCCCGGAATCGACTTCAGGAAAATCGGGCAAGCCTAAATCTACGACCAAACCCGGGAAACCCGGATGTCTTGCAGCGCTATTCCTAACGCACTCTGGATTGACTGGCTAGACTACTAGTAATATCAGGTTAGTTCTATACAGGGTGTATTTTTGAAACGGGGCAGTAAGGGCAAGTACCTTAACCGTTGCAGTTACAGCAAAACGTTCTTAAAAGACCTTCCCTAACTTTTTGGGACATTTTGAACTGCATTCACAGATTTTGTAAAAAACTTACAGTTAGCAAAAAAAATGCAAAAAGTTCAAATTTTTTTTTTTTATGCCAATCGATTCTATTTCATGTGGGGATCAAAAAACTCTATGGAACCATTTTAGCTTTCAGTACTAGAAAAGACAGAAATCGCCAAAAACGTTTCCCATACATTTCGGCAACAGAAACGAATTTCTACGATGGTCTAACTTTTTGTTATGGCCTGGAAGTGGGTAGAATTGACTGTAAAGTAAATAAAAAGAATTTTTACCCTCAAATTTCGAATTTGATTCGAAAATCTGTGTGTTATAGGTACTTAGTTTCAGCTGAGAAACTTCGTATGAGTTATTAATTAAGGATTTTCGCTAAAATGTCTTCTAATCGTGAAATAATTGACTTATTAGAAGCGTATTTTGAAAGAACCCTGCAATTCCAGGTTTTTAAAAGATTTGTAATAACCTTTCTTGTTGGCACATGCCGCAACGGATACTTATTGCGGTACCACACTAATGCAGCTCCCGCATTTCGATTATTGACAAAATACGTTTCTAATAAGTCAATTTTTTCACGATTAGAAGACATTTTAGCGAAAATCCTTAATTAATAACTCATACGAAGTTTCTCAGCTGAAACTAAGTATAACACACAGATTTTCGAATCAAATTCGAAATTTGAGGGTAAAAATTCTTTTTATTTACTTTACAGTCAATTCTACCCACTTCCAGGCCATAACAAAAAGTTAGACCATCGTAGAAATTCGTTTCTGTTGCCGAAATGTATGGGAAACGTTTTTGGCGATTTCTGTCTTTTCTAGTACTGAAAGCTAAAATGGTTCCATAGAGTTTTTTGATCCCCACATGAAATAGAATCGATTGGCATAAAAAAAAAAATTTGAACTTTTTGCATTTTTTTTGCTAACTGTAAGTTTTTTACAAAATCTGTGAATGCAATTCAAAATGTCCCAAAAAGTTAGGGAAGGTCTATTAAGAACGTTTTGCTGTAACTGCAACGGTTAAGGTACTTGCCCTTACTGCCCCGTTTCAAAAATACACCCTGTATATTACTAGCTGACCCGGCAATCGTTGTTTTGCCAAACATTTTAGATTTGCCATAAGCTCATGGAAATTTTAATCGAAATACAGAAAAAAACGTTTACAAAAAACCGACTTCAAAAAGTAGGTAAACTAAAAAGCAATAAATAAATTTACTTCGCACAAAATAATACGTTTTTTTATTTAGTTAAATAGATATTATTAAATAATTATTTTATAATTCTGAAGTCGGTGCCAAGTAAATCGGGTAATTAAGAACTAATATTCAGTCAGAAAATAGTTGTTAAAAAGATTGATATCATCTATACAGAGTTATTGTTTACTTGGCACCGACTTCAGAATTATAAAATAATTATTTAATAATATCTATTTAACTAAATAAAAAAACGTATTATTTTGTGCGAAGTAAATTTATTTATTGCTTTTTAGTTTACCTACTTTTTGAAGTCGGTTTTTTTTTTTGTTAAAAATTATTTTATTTTACGATTTTAAGTGATGGGTAGACCGAGCAAGAATGTTTCTCGAATGAAGAGACGATGCAGCGATGGTTACTTGAGGCGGAAAACTTATTTAAGGTGACTATATTAAAAGAATTATCCCCGTACTTCTAACCGTTGAGGAGTTGTACCTTCCAGCATCAGCTCAGCAACTTAAAATGCAAATATCCAAGTAGTTTTAGGTAATATACGAAACACAAAATAGAAGCCTTCGAAATTTAAGGGTTACCCATGATTTCTCTAGGATCCTATCATCACATCATGACCTCATATTATGAATACACATAAGTAATATTCAACGTCTCGCCGCATCTGTGTATGACTTGAAAGAATACAGTAATCGGCCTCAAGGAGCCATATTTAAAGAATTATACCCGTACTCCTAACCGTTGAGGAGTTGCACCTTCCAGCATCAGCTCAGCAACAAAATGCTGACTACTAGATGCAAATATCCGAGTAGCTTTAGATAATATACAAAAAACAATATAGAAGCCTTTAAAATTTGAGGGTTGCCCTCGATTTCTCTAGGATCCCATCATCAGAACGTGACTTAAAAAAAATGGGACCACATGACAAGTATATCCTTTCAAACAAAAAAATTATTTCTCAAATCGGTCCAGGCGTCTTCGAGTAGTCGGCGAACAAACATAAAAAAAAAAAAAAAAAAAAAAAAAAAACAAAACACAACCGAATTGAGAACCTCCTCCTTTTTTTGAAGTCGGTTAAAAAAGACGATAATTGATCAGTTATCGAGCGGGATGAAAAATTATTAAATTACTAAAATGGCTATTATAAAAAAAGGGGTTGGAGATGAAAGAGAAAAAAAAATAGGGTTGTATGTATTTTTTAATGACACATTATTTGACATTATAGAAAAATATAAAAACAAAAAATGTTGTCCAAAATTAAAAAAAATATGTTAAGGGTCAACAACCCTTATCACTTAGGGGTATGAAAATAGATAGTAGCCGATTCTCAGACCTACTGAATATGCATAAAAAATTTGGTAAAAATCAGTAAAGCCGTTTCGGAGGAGTAAGGGAACTAACATTGTGACACGAGAATTTTAAATATAAGATTTACAATGTAATTTTTTATATTTTTTTAATTACGGAGGACTGCTTCGTTGGTGTAGTTGTGAGGTGCCGGGTTCGACCCCCGGGTCCGGCAGTCTCAGTAGCAACTGAAAAAGGTTAGGAACGTAATAATTTACGTTATGGTGTAGCTTTACCACGGACAATTATAATACAAGTAGCTTATACTAAGTTACTAATCGTTACCAAAACATCTAGATATAAGTAACATCTAGCATTTATACTAATCCATAAACTTTTATAATATCTACCAACATTTAAGGCCAAAGTATCCAGTTATCCGCATAAAACATTAGGTATTTCCACCCACGCCACCCGCCATACCTAAAACTTCAATACCTACTATTTCATTTGCTAACTTTATCGCCAAACCAACATTCATTCATAGCTCCCAATGCTCCCATTCACGACGCGCGATAGCCCGCCAAAACTATCAGTGTTGCCAAAATAACAAACCGAATCACACTAAACAAACTATCAAAGTATCAACATTAGCAATCATTATAATTTTATTTAGCCTCTGGCGAAACTGAGGCTCCAAAATGAAAAAAAAATAACCCTTCCGCAAAGAATTTAGGAGTGCCCAAGACTGGGACTGAATCCGACTTGCTCGTTATAAATTTTGTGTAGATAACAATGCGTGCGTGTGGGTGTGTGGTACAGTCGCTGACGAGTATAGTTACGGCACGCAATAACGCTAACAAGCGTGCGAGCGAGGGGCCGATAACGATGTATAGCGGCGTCTCGCTCCCGCCGCCGGCAACATGGCGCGCTGACTCGGGCGCAGGCTCGAATCGTATCGCCTGCCCACTCAAGGTTCGCTGACTGCCGTTCTTTTGTTTTTAATGTTGCCATGAGGGAATTACTCCCCAGTGTGGTGTAAATTCTTGGGTTCTCTTTTAAGATTATTTACTTTTTTGTATGTCACTAATACTAGCGAGATTTTGTAATATTTGCTGTCACGTCACACAACACTATAAATATTATAAAATTAATTTTTATATCTTCTTTATTCAACAGAGCAGCGTCGAGTATCATCCGACCGTTTCATATACCCTACTTATTAAATAAATATTTACAAATACATCCAGCTCATTTATTACCTACGCTCATAATATTGACATTACACCAATAGTTTATGAACGCCGAAATCACCACGGTACGCTATGTGTACCTTCATAGTGATTTCATCTATAGTTCTTTACTCTATGTACCTAGTTAGTACCTTCCTATATAGATAGAAAGGCACGTGACGTGAATAGCTTTAATAATGACATAGTATCTGCTTGCATACCTATTCAAAATGCCCCGTACCTATTATAGTTAGTTACTATCTACTCAGGTAACAAAGATGATATTTATAATTGGCAGGCTAAGTTGATTTGGTTCGCCTTTTACTTAACTTGTTTATAATTTGCTAAATTAAATAAAAATAGTTTAATAGTTAATTAAATTTTTATTAATTAAATCACATTTGAGTGGGCAACTTTCTTATTTTTTTAACCGGCTATAATACAAACTAAGTTGCATAACGTACGATGATTCAGTTAAGATATCTCGCAAAAGAAATAACTTCTCGAATTGTTGGAAATATGAATTAAACAAAAATGTGTGGAGAATGTCGTAAGTATTTCGGGCACCCTGAACCGCAGACGAAAACAGCGTCAAGCGAGGACCTGCTTCAAACCGAACGTCTGCATACCGATCGTTGGTTTTTTATAAGCGCGCGTCGGTGCACGCGGCGGTCTCCCTGTGTGAGTGAGAGGCGCGCTAGTGTGGGTGGGCGCTCGTTCTCGCGCGCGCCGCACCATTGTTGTGTGCAGTTGACTCGCGACTCTCGGCCTGCCGCGGCCCGTTTTACGTGCGCTCGCCGACACCGACTAAAACTGCCGGCGATAAACAAAATAATGACCAGTGTACCACATTACGTGCATCGCGAGTGCAACAAGCGACAACAGTGTGTGATAACAAGTATGTAAGGTGCGTGTTGTGTCAAACGGTGTGCGTTTTCCGACGTGTTTTGGAGTTTGAGGGCGCGTGGACAGCGCAATGCACGTCGTGTTTAGGTATGTGCCGACCGATTAATTATGGCCCATCAGTGAGGGGTCGCTGGCCTGCAATTTCGCCACTGAGATCGTTTAGTGTATTTTTATAATCGGTGACAGATTTCGCGTCGGTACGGTCCGACCACAGCGTGTGGCGGTCGTGCTATTTACACGGCTGTTTTCGTTTACATATACAGAACTGGCTGGCGTCAACGTTTTCTAGTCACATCCGTCGTTTCTTGTGGTGTTTTATGTGCATTTGGCGCCGACGGTGTGTTATCAGGCGTCGGGAAGTGTGTCGAGTAATTTATAACGTAATTAATACGTTATCGGTGACGGTGGAGCTATGAACACGCGTGAATGTGAACTTTGAATCGCCTGGACCCAAGAACACATGGCCCGAGCACGATTTTAAAATGAATCTCACGTTACCGCACTGCGCTTGCCACTGGCCGAAGATGCAAATTCTCCCGCCGTAAAAAAGTAATAAAAACGTTTGAAAAGTACATACGATATCTATCTCATGTAACCGACCCGGATGAAATGTATACAGATGGTCCACAGTTTATAAAATTAAGTAAAATATAATCAAAAACTGTTAAACAACCTATAAAAAAACTAAACGTCAACCATGACAAGTTTTGTTTATAACTTGACTTGTGTACGCTTCATAAATGCCAACATAACAAAACTTTAAAATATATTAGGGTGGGCACACTAATTGTGAGAATAACTCCCGGATTGTGACGGATTAATCATAGGTATTTAGTTGATTGTAGTTAAAACTACCTACATTTTATAAAAATGAGAAATAGCTTAAAAGTAAAAACAAATTAGGTATACAAAATAGTTAATTATTATTTATTATACTTTACAAAAATAGCCCGATGTTTCGATGGACAGGATGCTGAAATAGTGCTTATTTCTTTTATACTTATCTATAATTATCGTTAAAATGCTATGATATGCCTGTGCTGACAACAAACTTAAACAAAAGTCTAAAAATTAATTAACTGCCTGGCGGAATTATTGAAATGTTCATTACGGTATTAAAATGACAACTCATGAAGAACAAAGTTGATAATTGTAATGCCATTTATTTTTTATCATCATTGGGACCCCAATAAATAACAAAATAGCCCTTACAAATGTGCACAAACGCACCTGCTTTAATAAAAAAAGTTGAGATGCCCATAATAAAAGTATAGTTCATTGTAACGAAATTATACACATTACGACATTATTAAAGTTCAATTTAATGTATTTTGTCCAGCTTTAATTAATAATAAATATAATACAGGTAACTTGTACAGATAATTCTTTATTATTGTAAATTAAAAAGACGGCAATTATCCTAGATAAATATTTTTCTATCGTTAAAACTTAGTTAAGAAACTTATAATTTAGTTAATCAACACGGCGTACCTGCCTGCGATCAATAAAAAAAACAAAAAAAAAATCCTGGTCCCATTCAGAGGAATCTTCGAAACTGCCCGACCTTTTCTCGATGCAGTGACCATAGCAAGCAAAAAATGATATTATTTATAACTCCTTTATTCTTTAAGAAAAAATATTTTAAAATTTTGTTTCTTTTTTATTATACTTTATGGCGTTCCGTTAACGTGACAACTTGGGGTCATGAGCGACCACTTACGTTTCGTTTTAGTTGTATTACCTCCACTGATAATTAAACAGTTACTAATTAGGTAACGATATTAAACATGATCCTATGAAATAATCAAATTTCTTATTTCATTTACCAGACAATTATTCCTATTCAAAGAGTTGATCAAGAAACAAACAATCTATTTTGCCTAATCTCCTTACAACATATTTAACTTCTTTGTAAATAAACGAAGGTAAATACCAAATATCCTTATTGTGTGCCTACACAAAAATTATACATTATATATAGCCTTAGTAGACGCCTTGCCGGTTCTTAAAGTTTTACGCGGGAAAGAGATCTAAACGCTTTATTCTCAGAAGCGAACAATCGTCTTATTTTGGTCGTTATCTCAAATGAATTATTCATATAATCGCATTTCCTACGCTCGACGAGTTGGTATTATTGGATCTAATTATTTTTATTTGTTGTTATAAAAATAAATTAAATGTCGATCTTGTCACCATTAAATATTTGATTTTGAAGTCAGTGGGTGTCCAATACGAATAGAATTAATCAGATAGGTACTTATAGTGATCATTGTTTATTTAATTAGATTTATAGAACAGCACTATGAATCATTTTATTAAATGTTCTGATAAATTAAATTATTTTTATTTCCACTATTAAATAGGTAAGAAGAAGAATATAATAATGAAATCTCTCAAGCTAATTCCAAACAATTCTGAATCAGTTCTTCTATCTTTCTGTTACTAGATAATTTTCCTTAATGAAATGAAAAGAATACTGGCTTCATATTTTCAACAGCAAAATCCAGTCACATTTACAGAGACAGCTATTAAACGCGTGCGGCTTGCTATGAGAACCTGCGCGAGAGTTGAGAATGTTAATGCGCTCGTGTTGTTCGCTGAGCACACGCGGAATACTGAATGCGTTTACAAATATACTGTGTAACTAATATTGCCAGCTATAAAATGAAACTTTCAATGGCTTTTGTAGTTATTTCAACGTTCATGGCCTAAACGTGTCTAGTGTTAAAATCTCAAGTTACAATCATCTGGACATGTTACCAACTAGGTAGATTTTTTGATTCCTGCATACTGTTACCAATGCTATATTTTTATTCAATATTACATACTGTATGCGGTTTAAAATACACTGAATAGTTACTAAACCCTTATAGAAACTCTATGTTGTGAAAATGTGTGACATATCATTTCGATCTAATTGTCAGGTAAGTATCTAAACCGATTCTTGACTTAACATCGTCCAAAGTTAGAAGATAATTATTAAAAAAATCTGTTATTTAATTATAAACCCTTAATTTTGTATAACTAGAAAGTATTTTTTCTATATTAAAGATTTAATACATTTAAATTAATTGCAGATTGTAAAATCATATTTTTTTATGCCCAACAACAAACTCATTTACCCAAAAAAAGAACTATCACGCAATGCTACCAACCGCACGTAGTGACAGAATTTTACGAATCATCTAAGCAAGCGCGGTTCTTCTACATTTCAAATTTACATTCTTCGGAATTCAAATCGTTGCGTTGGAATAGTTTGTCATTGGAATTCAAATTGATTTCGACATGTCATCGAGCGAGATTTCATGGTAGGCAGTTAATCTTAGTTTATGATTATCATACGAACCACGTTCGTTCTTTGTTGCCCGGCCCATAGGTTATGTCATATTGTAATGCCGATGTAAATATATAGCGGACTTTCAGAACTGTTTGTAGTGGAAATTTATGAATCATTTTGTTATGTTACCAGTCATTAAAATGGATATAGTCGCTTTAAAAATAGCGCCATTGAAACTACATTTTAACAGTTTATAAAGTTGGTCTACAAGTCTAGTTGAACAACTTTTGCGCGATGGTATAAAGTTGCCAACTTATATTTTTGTCTCTCTTACAGTTCCAACTTATAACTTGAATAAATATGGTGAAAACGCAAAAAAGCTACAGTTCTTTTAACTAGTAAATTTTTACCTTCAATGAAGTTACTATGAGATAAACTGAAACTTTATTAAGTTGCCATTCCTTGAGGTATTCAAGGAATGAATACAAAATGTTAAAAGTGTAATAACTTAATAATAAATTATCCCGTTATGTCTTTAAAACAGTAATTAAAGGCGAAAATAAAGTCTTTGTCAGTATAAATTTCAATCCGGACACAATAATGAGCGTTTCCTAGAAACGAGAGATCTACGGGCGTCCGAAAAAGCGCGGCAATGAAATTAAACGAATGAATGCAAAATGCATCTTTATTAACAGGAGTTAAAGATCAAATTCAGTTGAAATTAATGCTTATTGAGATTTTTTCATGAATGGTAGACCGTAGATCTTTATTATATGACCGTAGTCAGGTTCGGTAGGTGTCCAAGTTCCCATTTTAACCAACGTGTACAACCGGCATTTAACACTGAACGAACGTTTTAGATTTCTCTGTCCCGTTCAAACGTTAAGTGAGAGAGTGATCAAATCTAATCTACTCACCAATTGATCGATTTTGGTGTTATAAATCCTAATATACTTAAATATTCAACAATATTTGCTGATAAATTAGAAGGTAATATGTTTAATTAAACTACACTTAGCCGTAAATCACAGGTTTAAAATAAACCTTATTGGCAGGATGAACATATAACTCACAAAACAAAAGTGTAGTGTTCTTTTGTAACTTGTCTCACTTTTAAAATCAGTCAGGATTTTTTATGGGTCGGATAAGAACTATCCGAACCTTTGAAACTGGCCCTTAATCCGTTTTCTACTAGCTATCTGTAAGAGTATTTATTAATATCTTAAAGAGTACAAAGACCATTTCGAGCCATTACCGCAAAATTATCGTAAGCGACATTTTTTCAAAAATACGTTTTTGAGTGAAATCGGCTTTTTAAACCCTAACGGACTTTGCTCTATTGACGTCTCCTCCCTAAATTCATTACTTTTTGAGATACATCAATAGCTAATATTATCTTAACCACCTTTTTTTCAACATATTAACGCAAGCGACTATATAAATATTTATCGTAACTTACATTTTATAACTAAAAATTATATCGTAACCGACCTGACTTGATAAAAGTCACATTTCTGATAAAGAAAAATGCAAGCAATCGTTTTTAGAAGACCAAAAAGTGAGCAAAACACCTGGTTTTCCGTTTTAGGTCTGAGCGTTGACTTAGAAAAAGTCATTAATACGCCACATGCTAAAAGCGTAACTTTGTATTATTCGCGAAAATATGCATTTTATAATGAAAGTATTTATGAAAGTGGCACAGGAAATGGATATTGTTATGTGTGGGGTGAATGCCAAGGAAAAAGAGGTTGTACCGAGATTGTTACTATTATTTTCAAACATTTCACTATGCTGGACAATCAAGGCACCCAATAATGTCATACATTTGCATATGCAGATAGTTGCGCAGGACAGAACCGCAACCGTGCAATGATATCCATGCATTATCATTTCTCGAAGACAGCTACTACAATTGCAGCAATTAAAGTCTCTTATCTCTTACCAGGACATACCATGATGCCTGTGGATTCGATTCACAGTGCAGTTGAGAATTTTATCCGTAATAAAACAGTGTGGGCTTTTTCTGAGTGGCCTACTATGATAACTAATGCGAGATCAAACCCAACGGGCTATAATGTTATCAGTCTAAATTACACCAAATTTTTGGATTGGAAGTCTTTTTCGCAAGCCTTACTGCCAGCTAAATTTAAAATAGCTTTTAATTCATTAAGGAGTGTTAATTTCGATAAGAATAGTCCAATAATTACTCTCCATTACGGATTTTTTGAAAATAGTGAAAAGCAGGCTCTGAATATGAACCAAATCATTAGATCGAGGGCAAAAAGTACTATTATTCAAAGAGGACCAACGCAATTATACCACGAGGCACTTAAAATCTCGGCTGCTAAGTACAAAGATCTAGTAGACCTGTGTAATAAGAATACGATACCAAGCAGGTACTACGACCAATATTTAAGCATGGGACATGATGCAGAAATTCCAGATACTTTAAATGAGACCGACGATGGCGATACTGATAAAGACAATTAGCTCTTTATTTTTTTATTTACAAATTGATTTATCTGTAATTATAAACCTACATTTAAATGAACCGATTGTTACGGTTTATTTTGTATTGAAAACAGAAAAAAAATGTTGATTTAGTTTTAGTTGAATGGTAATTGTGCTATATTGGTTTAATAGATCTCGTTGATTTATTTTTATATACTGAAGGCTTATTTAGGCAGTTTAATTTTTATTATCATCATCCTTTTTCTTGCCCTTAATCCTTTCATTTGATGTCATTGCTGTATTTCTTCCTCTTCCATCCGTCCCTTTCAGTCAATAACTCTTTGCTGCCTCCTTTCACACAATCCATCCATGTTTACTCTGCCTTTATGAGTGTGACCATTCACTTTCACATTTACATTTTGTATAACTCTTCAGTTTTTCTGTCACTATTAATGTTGATTGAGAAGTTTTTGTCATTGATTTTACTTAGTATCATTTCTTTAAAAAATATAATACTTTATATATTAGATCTAATAAAAGTCATACATTTTATATTTTGTTTTTTTTATTAAGGTTTACTTATTAAAATACTATGTATCATTATAATAATTCATTGGAAAATAGGTAAAATTCAGTAATTTTTTTGTTGCTTAATTTATCTCAAGCTCCCATAACCGGTACGGCGGGTCCTAACTAGTGACGGCAAAGTTATAGTAAGCGCCAAAAACACCTTTAATCTTCAATATTTTTTATTTTTTTTGTTGCTATAATATACATAGTCAAAAATTATGACTCTGTGGTAAATTTTATTACAATAACACAAATATTGACAAAAATATTAAAAAATACCTTCTCCTATAAAATTTGAATTTTGTCGCTTACGATAAGTAGGCGGTAATGGCTCGATTTACTTACCATATAAATAGGTGTACGAACAGCTACCAATGAACCTATACATTACCAGTATACGATGATCTCGCGTTGTATAGGCTTCCCGTGCAATGCAAGACCAGCTAATATTGGCTATATATACGTTGATCAGTAGCCGTGTACCAACATTATGAAAATAATGCCACTAGATACGATGATGGCAAAGTATAAAAAAACTCGATTTTAATAACCAGCGGAACGGGTTGACAATAAGTGTTAAGTGTTAAGTTACAATATTTTGTACAATTTATATGACAGTATTGTTATTTGATATGGAATGGCTACCTGATATTTTATTTTTGTTGTTATATTTTCTCTGACGCCGTTAATTAATGATAATTAATAATTAATAACGCCGCTATATTGAACTAAATTCGGGCACTTACAAACTCTTAAGCTTTATAATAGGTATTATTGTATAATTGTGAAGATGGATGTCTGTATTACTTCTAATTGATTGTTTTTATAGCATTTAGCTACGCTTAGCAAATTATACTAATATACATAAACATAAACATTTATTTATTTCTCTCTCTCATAAAGGGATGTACAATTTAAACAAATTATTGGTGATACAGTTGAAATGACGTAACGTACAGTTGAGAAATGTTGGGTCCTGGCAAGAGGCGACCGTAGCTGGTTGGTTGAAGCGACTGCCCGGTGTGCAGAAGGTAGCAGGTCCAAATCCTGCCGGTCCCATAACTTTTTCAACTGTTATACTGTATTACTGTTACTCTATCACGCTTAAAATATTGAATAGTGCTTGCTCTGACGGAAGGCAATTCCTGAGCGGATGTCCGTGGGTTCGATTCTAGACGCGGTTATTTTCAACTGAATTCTGTGGCGCGTTTCTTTTGAATGCATTCAATAAATCTCGGTACTTCCTTTAGAGGCAGTTAATTTTAGAATGGGACGGTGAACTTGCTGTACAGTAACTTTGACTGAGGCAAGAGTAAGTATCAATTAACAATATTTCATGTGAAATATTGTCAATTATGAAGAATGTCATGTTGAAGTACCATGGGATATGGGTGAGTCTATCGCCATTCACCGGGCAAAATTCCAACTCCATGCTGCTATTTTGAATTGCCTGACTTTCCGTCAGGTTTACAAATAACTCTTTTTTCGACCGGGAATCAAACTCGAGACTTCGCGGTGAGAGGCGCATACGCTAACCACTAAACCACTGTCGCGTTAATTAATAGATAATAATATATTGGATGCCAATGGAAGTAAATTGGTTCTGGTTAGCTTAGACATCGTGTTTGCGGTAAGGAAAATTTACAAAACCCGCTAATAAAGCTTTTTAATAAATTACTTATATCCTACTTATATTATAAAAACGTTAAAAAGTGAAGATGTCAGGATGTTTGATACTCTATCACGCAAAACCTACCGGATCGATATTGATGACATTTTGCTGACATGTTGTATGCGAATCAAATAAGAACAGATTTTCGACCATATTGAATGTGTTCCATTCGTAACAAAATTTTACAAAAGGATTTTCATTTAAGCGAATGAAACACATTCAATATGGGCGAAAAATCTGTTCTTATTTGATTAGCATAGTAGCTTACGTAGACGCACCTCGGTGGAAGCTGGTATATGATAATAAGATCTAGCATGCTACAACTTCTGTAAACGTTAGCAAGTTTTAACCACAACCAAAAAAAAAACCGCATCTAATAAACGCTATCGCGAAAGTTCCTTCATTATTGCCAAAGTTTTCTCATGCCAAACAAAAAAGTTCCTTTTCACTACCAATTACTTAAGCGCAGACGCCCTCCGAATTCCGTCGCTTTATAGGTACTCGAACAAGTACAACAATAATCGTTTTCTCAACAAGCTCACGCATCTTTATAACCGGTTTTTGACCTTCAAATTAAAAAGAACCTTATTTAAATTGCTTAAGATTCATTTACAAAAAATCAAGGATGTGCTTATCTCCAAAAATACTGTTTTGACCGTATGTCCATTGACTTTTTGGGGCATTTCGAATTATCTTTTACGGTATTAATGTTGTGTCAAAATGCAAGGAGCGTACAGGTTTAGATAAGCCGCTGTCGGTATATTTTATTGTATTTAATTACCGTGGTATTTTATTCAGATTTTTATTTTTGGAGTTGTTTCGTGTAAAAAGGAATTTGCGAGTTAACTCCGATTGAATAACATAAAATTAATTTTATTTATTTTGTCTCTTACTTTTGTAAAAATAACAATAATAATATAATATTTAGTATAGAATTATAATTTAGGTGAAATTCTTTGTTTGTCTTCATAACACTGGTTGCTATGAAAGAGCGGTGTTTCCTAAAACAGGTATAACCTACCTACAAGGAAACTCCAATCATATTTGTATTACAAAATTGTGTTTTTGAAACACTAATAAACTTTTTTTCATTTCATTTCCATTTTTCAAAAATAAAAAATAAAAAAAAGTTCTATTTAGGTAATTATTGAAAATCGTAGTAGAGCATTAGTTTAAATTACCAAGTGTATTGCCCAGTTAATTTAAAAAAATATTACTCTCAATCAAAGTTCTGAGCTAATGAAATAAATGTTTTTTTAGCGTATGTTAACCACATATTACTAAAGCAATCGTTATGATGACCATACACAACACCCTCGCATAAAATTGAGTAAATTATTTAATTGCACAACAATTTATCACGGCAAAACAAAACCACAAGCGTACCCGCGGGCGATTCGCTGTTTAGCGTGTTTACGACAGCCAATTTCAGGAGGCGCGCGTTCCGAACCAAAAAGGGTATAATGAGAGTAATTTGCATTTGGTCGGTTTATACCTTCTTTCTTTGGGACTGGCAGAGTTAGTAATTGGAGCCTCGCTACTGGCTTTAATAGGATGGTTGCAAATGTGGTGTGAATTGATGAATTCCTGACGATTTGTTTTAATTAAGGTGGTAGGAAGTATTGTGAACGAGATCGACAGAAAAAGCTTTGTGGCGTGATAAAATCTTTTTTAGGACTACCCTTATTCTTGTCTGTTACATCTTCACGGATAACCACGGTTACTGGTGGTAGAGCTCTTGTGAATGAGCTCGAGGGCGGCAGCACCGCCGTCTCACCTTTAACCTGCCGCCAAATAGTAGTGCTTCCATTACTGTGTTCCGGTTTGGTAGTGAGATCAGGCCCTGAAATTACTGGCACATGAGGCATACCACCGTAGTCCTCAGCTGCAGCGACGCATCTATAATCTGCTTTTGTGGATTGTTGATGTCCATGGGCTGTACTCCACTTACCATCAGGTGGACTACATGTTCGTTCGCTGTGGGCGTAGTATAAAAAAAAAAAAAAAACCACTGAACCGACGGTAATAATAATATGTGTGGAGATAGTAAAAGTCCCCATAAGGACGCGGGTGGAACCGCGGGCGGAGTCTTCTATATTAGAGATGGTAAGGTACAATACGACCGGATGGCGGAGTGGGTAGTGTACCTGCCTGCGACGCCGAGGTCGCGGGTTCGATTCGCGCTTTAGACAAATCTTTGTGTGTTTGAACATGGGGGTTTGTCTTAGTCTGGGTGCTTCTATATATATAATAAGTATGTATGTATTTACAAAAAAAGAAAAGTATATTATAATGAATTAGTATCAGCTATTCTAGTACCCATAGTACAAGCTCTGCTTAGTTTGGGACTAAATGGCGTTGTGTGTAAGTTGTGAGATATTTTATTTATTTAATATATAAAGCGATTTAAAATATAATGCGATATTGTACATTAAGTTTAAAAAAAAATGAAAATAAATATATCGTATACATTATTACCAGCATGACTGGCTTTATTTTCTTGTACAAAATAATCTAATCAACTCTTTGATAACATTCAAACAAACGTTATGTATGATTTTCGCGCTAAAACGATGTGGTATTTTGTGTGTTTATTATACGCTAGCTCACGTCTGCGGTTCTGTCTGTGTTGTCGATGAAAAGTAGCCTTATGCTCATACAGGCTGCTGGTTCTAATTTTATCAATAGCGGGCCATCCGTTGAAGCCTAAATAAGTAACAAACAAACTTCCATACAAACTAAAGCAATGTTAAACTGCCTCGATGGTCTAGTGGTTAGCGTAGAGGTCTCGGGTTCAATTCCCGGGTCGGACAAAGTGTTATTTGTGAACTTTCCGCTATGAAATTCACGATAGCAGCACGGAGTTGGAATTGGCCCCGGCTAGCGATAGGCTCACCCCCTATTCCATAGGACCTAAACATGATAGGTGAAATGTGGGTGTTGTACACCTCTGCAACACCCTGCTGGGTAATATAGGCGTGATGTTATGTTTATTAAAACAATGTTCTAACGGCTACACACCAAACTATACATGCCCAGTAAAAGATGGCTTCCCGTGCAATGCGAGACAAGCTTATACTTAATAAAAAAAACTAAAAAACACGCTTTTAAAGTACTTCTAACTTTTTTTTTTTTATCGAATTATTGCATTGTCGTCAATCTTTTACAGGTGTGCAAAATTTTAACGAAATCTGTCCGTTTAAAGTGCGTCAAAATCGAGTCCAAAGGAGTCAGTTACATACATACATACAGGTGAAGCTAATATAAGCGTGTTAAAAATGTATAGCTTGGTGTGTTACCGTGTGTACTTATAAAACTTGCCATCTAAATTTTGCCTGACATTGGCTAATAAGCAGTTTTTTCTGTCCTTAACTATATGATATCTTGTTATACTTATTATGTCCATCAGAACTAAACTAGTCATCAAACAAGGAGCCCTTCAAGGCAAGTCTACCTGCTTGCTAACGGACCCCAAGGCCGGCCGCAAAAAAAGTGAAAATGGAACCATTGTTTCATGGGACACCATTAAATTTTATGTGTTATTATTTATAGCTCTTTGTTCTAATGTTTGCTCTAAAAAGAATAAGTTTTGACTATGAACTAATTAGCATAAGCTTTTCGAAATATAAATTTGAATTGTGAAAAAAAAACAAATTGTCTATACTCAGTCGTATAGTTTTTTTAATATAGTTTTAGATTTTTAATGCTGTATAACAAGAAGATTTTATTATTTGTTACATATTTAATTGAATAATAAGTAACACATAATAAGTTCCTATTATTCTTATTAATAGTTCATAACCCAACCTAACTTTATAAAAACTGAAATGCTTACAAACCCTTACGGTACAGTCGGGTACAAAAATAGAACGTGGATAGCCAATAACATTTTTCATTACCACTTTTATAATGACCTATCATAACATGAATTACAGTTAATTCTTGTTATTTGTTAATTATCGTTTATAGAGCTACATTACGACACGAGCGTTCTTACAACCCCATAAGTAATGCCATTTAATTATATTGATAAAAATATTAATTACAATAGGTATTTATGTACGCATGTTTCGTGTAACTTTTTCAATATCATGCTATTACTTTCTATGCCCTAATATACCAATATCTTAACGTTAAATACATTAAGTTTAAAAAAAATATATTATGAAACTTCCAAAAATAATATTGTGATGTGTAATACACAAGTACTTACTGTTGAGAACTAACTGTTGTCCGCGACTTAGTCGGCGTGGAATTTAATATTTCCATGCTATTTCCTACAAAATTAAGCCACTTTTTACATCCATCATACATCCATCTTGGGGAGTGTAATTTCCAAAAATCTCCTCCTTGCTTCGATTTCCTCATTTCTGAGGGTCGTGACCTCTTTTTTGGATCATCAATTCCCGTGTGATGGTCCGCCATCTTTGCCTGTGTGTAGTGCGGTGTGGACCGTGGTTTTAAGGTTAGTGCGGACCTGATCGGACCAGCGTATCGGGCTGCGGCCTCTGAGTCTCTTTCCTTCGATCTTCCCAGTGACCAACAGTCATTCAACCAGATTTTAAGTTAGACCTCCAGCTACGGTTTTTGCGTGATGCGCGTGCAAACATACAAGATACAGACAGACAAAAATTAAAAAAAAAAATTGTCTTCTACTGCTGTTATATTAATTTGTCTTAAATATATTCAATGTACTTACAAGTCAAATTTACAATTTTATTAAATGTATAGATGAAAAGTCATCATGTAAATTCTAATTGATAATTATAATGTCAAGTGGGGATTATAAATAACTAGCGACCCGCCCTGGCTTCGCTCCGGGTTCTATATAGTACTATAATATATATTTTATTCATAAATACCTTCGTTATGAATCATTCTATTTATTAAAAAAAAATAGAATCATAATCCGTTGCATGGTTTTAAAGATCTAAGCATACATAGTGACAGACAGACTGTGAGAAGCGACTGTTTTATACTACGTAGTAATAGTGATAATCCGGCGGTAATGCCTTCCTGGAAGTCTTAATGATAAATGTACAATCAATTACACAAATACCTTAATCATAAACTATTCGGCCAATCGAATTAAGGACAACCCTGTAGGTGATTAGAAGAAGTGTGGGCAGTGAGCGACCGCCAATGGCTACTACTACCTGAACATAGGCGGCGCGCCTGACGCCACTGGCGCGGTAGGCGGCGCGGACTGAATCGTAGAAAAAGCTGTGTGGATATATTAGATTTTTTTACTGTCTAGTATAGGTGGTTTTCTCTTGGTATTGGTTATAAGACGGTAGAAATGTGAACATACGTACCATTTTTTCCCTTAAACAGGTAATGTTAGGTATTTCTACTATTTTGTTTACACCTTTGACTACCACTACTCTAAAGATTGACAAGTCTCATAAAACACTAATGCGCGCAGCGCACCACCTTCCGGTGGTGCGCTGTTATATTATAATACTTATAATAATTTTATTTAGAGCTTTTTCTATCTATAGGAAGAAATCTTTTCTAAATTCCTTGATAAAATCTGTTAAAAACCGTTGCAATCCATATTCTTGTTAAAATCCATATTCTTCTAGACATTTTACTGCACTACGCTAAAACCAAAAGCTAACGTTTTTTAGAGGTTCTTTCACAGTCCTAAACAGAAAATAATCCTCGCAACTAATGTGCCCAAAACCATGTAAAAAACACCTATGAAAGTAACTAACCATAAAACAACGCATCATAGCAACATTAAAAAAAATCCCACAAAACGAAATAACATGTATGTAAAACAGCGAAATTCTTATTCTCATACAAATAAATCACTAAACATAATCGAGAAGCGCTGTGGCCGCTCAGCGTGACGGGCAAACTTGTATGCCTAATTAAATAATCGCTATTGTGAACCCACATTTAGTTATGTAAATAAAAATGTTCGCGCCGCGTCCAACCTCGCGCCTCGCTATCAAATCATTGCGGCTTTAAATATATTATTATTGTTCAAACACTTTTTGCCATGATTGTACTTTGGAATGCAGTAACAATGAGTTCAAAATTGGAATGGCGAACCCTTATTTTTTTTCTTGCTCTGTTCATAGACATTCTGAGCTTACTTTTTTATTCCGGATTATAATCCTACATAAAAAAAATATCTCTACGAGTTCAAAATAAGCTAGGAGAAAAGAAAATAACATCCTTAATTAGTGTTCATACGTGATGTTTTAAAAGGAGCCACCACTAGCGAGGTTTACGACTACGTTATGCCGTGATTAGTCAGTTTGTTTTGAGTAACACATACTCAGAGTTTTACGAGCGTTTATATCAAATATCATTTTATTGCTGACAGACGAAGACTTTCGTTTCCTTTAGTTTTATTTTATTTCTCAGATAAAGTTTTAAAGTTCAAAGCAACCTTTATTCCTGTTCCCACCAGCATATATAATAAACGCGTTAGTAGTCTCGACATGGAGATGGCATAGACAATTCTGAACGGCTAGTGATCGTTCAAAGTCGACCATCAATTCTCTGTCCAGTATTTTTTAATAATCGTTTCTACGTGACCCGTACTTGTAACCCGACACGGCCACATGCTACTGTATTCATATGAAATTAGGGCTGCACAATACAATTTTAAAGAGACTTGCATGATCGCACTTATTAGTAAGACATAAGGGCCATTTTAATTTGGCGCTGAGTCAGAGACAAGGAGTCCGGAATGTGACGAATTTGTAACGCGACACTAAACGCACGCCTGTGTCAATGCTTACTTAAAAAAAAAACACGTGTTCTCGGTCCATGAGTTTTTAAATATGGAATTTGATTAGCATACGATGTTATCTTTCAAATTTATTTGTGTTTAACTTGTATTATTTCAAATTATTCTTCTTACTAAATACAATTAACTGGTTTAACTCAAACATTAAAAAATATTTCGTTACAATTTATTCATGTTAATTTACGCTTGTTTTACTTATTTAGTTTGAAGATGGCCAATGAATTACGAGTCATAAGATTCTGAATTTAAATAGCAACATTTTGTTTTTTTTTATGGTGATATAAAAGAGGTTGTAAATATTCAAATCAATCTCATGTTCCATACTGAGTTTGAAACCGAGTCCTTTGTGAAATCTGCCTGCATAATTCCTCGCCTAGAATGTATTCAAGACGCATGAATGCGATTGCGCGTACAATTAGTCAACAAATCGTATGATCGCATCTGTGACCACAGACTGATTAATATGTTGGTCTGTATTCAAATTATGAAATACGGGTGTTGCTCACGTAATCTTTAGGCATTTTCAAGACGTGTCGCACTCTCTTGAAAACGCCTAAAAGTATAGTATAGGCGAAACCGCGGTTGACTAAATAGACCAACATTACGTGTACGTGAGTGTGATGTATAATGTTACAAAGTCTTGTGAAAGACTTGAAATAAACTGTATGTACCAAAAAATATATTTTAAATAATAGATAAAATTACGGCAATTTTTTGTATAAATAAATTGTATATTTCGTTCCTTGAATTGTTTGTTAATCATAAATAATTGACTACGCTAAAATGATTGGATGAAATAAAGAGTTAAACGGCAATATTTCAAATATAAAATACGTATTTTCCATTCATTCATGCAAACATTTTCAATATTGTAAATTAATTCATTCGTTGTCGCTTAACATTCGATGGTAGATATTTTGAATTTTTACAAACTATTTTACTTTTTATGGGTTAGTGGGAATTTTAATGTCTGTAGAAATATTCATAAACACATCTCTGTTACAATGCTTGCACACAATGTATGGCAATTTGAATATTAAGTACACTGAGCTGGTGTTGCCAGGTGTGTAAGTTCTTGGGCGGAAGTTACAGCCCTATTTCTAAGGAACTTCTAAAATGGCTTTATTGTTGTGTTAAATTTTTTAAGACACATACCATGTTTGAAATATATTTATTGACATTTGGCATATTAATACTTTTAATGTAGATATTTATTGTTGTTCAATTCAATTCAATTTATTCATTAAACAAGTTTTACATTGTGTTTTTACAAAGGAAAAATAGAAACATGAAAATAAAAATAAAATAAATTAGAACATAATTAAAAAAACAATTTCATTCAAACATACGGATACGAGTATACGTATATAATATGTTAATCTAGTTGACAAATTATAAAGAAAACATCGTCTCTAACTCTAACTTCGATGAACTTGTATTATCAAAACAATCTCAATTCCGATTTGGCAGCTAAAAACAACATTTCAATTAAAAGAAAACTCTTTTCATTTTTAATATCTCTTTTATTTACGAGTACTATAAAAATAATATATTGTCCACATGTAATAGCAAAATGCCGCGTCATACTGACCAGTTTATTATTTAAAATCATTAAGTTGTGGGAATTTACGACTTAATAGCTTATTCTAAAACATAATATTCGATTATGATCTGCTTTTAATAGGTTTCGGTTTAAAAGTTTAATTACTTTACCTATTATTGTATCATTTGATGTGTTTAGTTTTAAAAAATAAATTTATAGTTCTTTTAATGGGCTCTGTCGCGAATTAACGTTCTGTGACTTAAGTTCGATGACATTATATACCTTTATTACTCGTTTCTTTGAATGAGCTAATTCGCTAATCGCAGTAAAGACAACCTGGCCAAGTGGAGATGCACAAACACATCCAATACTAGTCTGTTGTCCTGCCCATTGTATCTTAAAATACCTTATGCAGGCCAACCAAAAAGGCCTCCTGGTCGCTTCCTATTGGTTTAAAATCATATAGATAGAAGAAAAACATTATTATTATAGTCATTGACACGACAAGAAGAAGTTCAAGATATTACTGCAACCTTTGTTTAATAGGATGACAGTTTAGGATTAGGATAACGTCTTTGATTACCTCATTTCCCGAAGTAAATAATAGTCATATTTCAGGACCTTTTATTGGAAAGGTTGGTTCAAGTTACGCGATCAATCTACCAGTCGGTCAATTCTAGATTAATATCTGATTGATCATGCGACAATGGTTTAGAAAAAAAATAATTATTATAGTCATTGACACGACAGGAAGAATACGAACTAATAAATACCACACATGTTGTTCCTAGGATCTTCCACTGTCTCCTTACCAATTTTCATCAAGGTCGGTCCAGCAGTTTCGGCGTCTATGTGGTACAACCATACAGAGAAATATTTCATCTTAATAATATTTGTTTAGATTAGAGAGTCCTAGTAGCGCAGTGAGGTCAAAGGAAACTTGAAAAAAGGAACTGGGAGCGGTCGTTGTCGGTCTTGCGATTTTATACACGCGTTTTATGCTAAACACTAAGCATAAAATTTACTTAATTCGTATAAATTGCTTTAATTAATTATTAGCTTATTTACAGCGAAAAATTTGTTGTCACCAAACTGACACCTATTAGGAGAGAGTAATTAACTCTCTCTTCCTGGCCATTATTAATAATTATTTTTTTAATTTTCGTTTACTAACATAGTATATATAAGCTCTACTAACATTATGAGTCATTAGTCACCTGATTAAATATATTTTATTATTAATATTATAATTATTATATATTAATCCCATCTGGTAGTGGGCCTTCCTAGTTTTCTCTCTCCACTTCGCTCTATCTTCAGCGTCTGTGTCGGTAACCTTGTATGCCAACTTGTCTCTTTCTATTATCTGAGAACATCTGGTCTTGGGCCTACCACCGTACCGCTGTCCGGGAATTGATAACTGTAGAACCCTATTGCCAATATGGTCTGGTGGTCTTCTTTTTACATGTTACCTGAAAGGGTAGAAACCTCAAACATAGATGTATTTAGCAAATTGTACAATTATATCGATCCTAAATACTACCTCGTGTGTAACATGTACACGAAAACTTAAAACATCTTTTATACATTATATTATACATTTTTTTTTAATTTGTCTTGCCTTGTTTATTTATTATAAATTTTGTTTAGTAAAAATAAAAAGCACGTTGTCAAAGTTTGTACACTCAATAACTAAAGTTACAATGTGAATGCTTTTATTTGTAGAATTACATATAATTTAAGCAGATTAATTTTGTAATATTAAGTATCTCTGTCATTTTACTGTTGGTAGTGCTTATAAATATATAAATTAATACCATGTCAAGTTATTCAAACTAAACCGTCACTATTTTCTAACGGATGTACTGAATACTGCTTCAAACCGAATCCCGTCGCCACCCAGTAGGTTAAACACCTAATTACAAAAGCTACAAATACACGCTCCTTATATGAAACTTATGTTTATTTTATATGTTCAAAGTTTCAAGCACACAAGTACCACACCTCGCCATGATGGTTTCACATAGCGAAATCGTAAAAAGCACCATAAAACTGATACCTAAACAGGATCCTATTACTCTGAAAACAGTGCTGCAAGTACGAGTATTCGTATTCGACGAATACCGATATGGCATTCGATGATCTGATTATCTCGTTATGAGGCCTAATTTAGTAATTTTCTATATTGTTATTAGTTATGCTACTTTTTATGTTAGACGATTTTTAGAAATAGATAGGTATGTAATAGGTGTAATCGACTTCAAATTTTCAACTCGGTGGTTTATTTCGCCGAATATAATAATAGTAGCCCTGAATATTATACATGTCCCACTGCTGTGCTCAGGTCTCTTCTCATGATTAGAAGTTAGACCATAATCCACCACGCGGGCTAAGTGCGGATTGGTAGACTTCACACGACCTCAAATACTTTTTAGGCACTCTCAGGCATACAGGCTTTCTTACGATGTTTTCCTTCACCGTAAGCATATATCTTCGAAAAGAAGAATCTTAACGATTTATTGACAGAGGTGTGTGCCGTGCGTTAGATCCCAAGACCTTAGACTTGGCAGTCCTAGGGTCTCTCACTCGGCTATCGCTGCTTGATTTCGCCGAATACATACCTATATTAAAAATTCAACTATTCGTATTTGCAAAAGTAGTATTCGTTACAACACTAGTCGAGAATATCCGAGATGTTGCCATTCTGTTTTACTGTTAACTGTCACTTTAATACCTTAGGGTTATATCCTATTTACTGACATGCTGAGTTTTGTTGAAATTACATTCTCTTGTTCGGTTTATGACCAAGCGATTTGTTTTCTTTATTTTATTTCTGGTATTTCTTCAATTTATTGTTAAGTTTGGTTTGAGGCTCAAACTATAAAATTAAGACGTTATCCGTTATATATATATATATTTTTTATGAAAGATTCCATTTTTAATTTTTAAGTAAACAAAAGCCAATCATTGTTTTTTCTTATTCTATGATTGATTTAAAATTGACGCAAAAGTTCTTAATTTAAAAACAAAACTGGTTTTTAATATCTATGACATCACTCAGTTCAAAAATCGAGAATGGAACGGATTTATATGCAAAGAAAGTAAAAAAATAATATCGTGTGCACGCATTGTTCAAAGCACACATACAAAAGATTGTCAACAATCGCACTACACACACACATACACATAAATACATACATACAACTCAAGCCATAATGTTTGCATTGTAAGTACGTAGTCGATTGTCCCGAAGTACTAATGAATGCGAGTCGATGTCGATAATATCGACGCGGGAATCGATTAGAATCGCTATGGAATATATGAATTTTTCATCGACTATCTCGTGTTAACGAGTATTGTGGTGCGGTGGATTGATGATGGAGTAATGAGGATTTTGAACTTTGCAGAGCACTTTTTATACGATCCACTTGATGATAAGCTAGGCCCGTAGGGTATGAATGCTTATTGATTGTTAAATACCTGACGCGGTCATTTGTCTACTAGGTAAGCGATGTTGACCACCGTGAATCAGATGGTCAATATCGCTAACCAACAAAGCTGAAAGATTTTAAAGAAAGTTAGTTAGATAGGCGTGGTTCTTTAAAACCCACACCCTGATCTACTGAAATCTTTATTTTATGGTAGATAATTTGTCTTTCTTCCACTTACCCCTTCCGTTTTTTAATAACTTAACTATTATTTTCTTCGAATAGTTATTTTATTAATTGCTATTGTCATCAGACTGTCTGGTTCCTAACGACATAAAAAAAATCTCATTAAGCTAATCTTTCTTAGGATTTTTTTTTAACTGCGTTTTTATGCATTGTACTTGATATTATAATAAGTATATTAATTAATATAATAAATTCTCTATCAATACCGTAAAAGATAAAATCATGCATACATTGATACTATATAGAATAATTCTCGTTGGTTTTAATTCTTACATTTGATCGTACTTATAAAAAAATAAACGATCTAACGCTAATCTATGAATTAAAGTGGATTAAATAGACAGGTGTTCTACCCACCCTCTTATCTTGTTTAATGGAGGGGGGATCATGAAGCTATATTTAGATATTTTTTTGTATTGATAGATAACTCATTAAGAGGTCTCGGGTTCGATGCCTGGGTCAGGAAAAAGTGTCATGTGAGATTTTACGTCAGGAAATTCTCGATAGCCGCACGGAGTTGGAATCGTGTCCGGATGATGGCGATTGGAACACTCCCTATTACTTGGGAACTAAACATAACAGGTAGGTGTTATATACTTACACGTCTGCCACACCCCTCTGGATAATATAGGCGTGATGTTATGTAATGTTCATTAAAAAGACAGGTGGAAAGTCCAAACCCTTACCAAGTTTAATAGTCACGGTTGTTAGGGGAGTGGGGATCGTGTAGCTATTCTTAGGCTACGAAGGTCCTATATCAGACCTATATCGGTGTTTCTGACCTCCGGTGATTTCGAACTGCACCTTTGTCTAGCTAGGCTTAGGTAAATGTGTAAGAAAAACAATATTTACGCTTATATTAGCTTCACCTGTATGTTTGTTTGTTTGTTTGTTTGTATGTAACCGACTCCTTTGGACTCGATTTTGACCCACTTTAAACGGACAGATTTCATTCAAATTTTGCACACCTGTCAAAGATCGATGACAATGCAATAATTCGATAAAAAAAATTAAAAATATATAAAAAAAAAAAAAAAAAAACGCTCTTATAAATAAACCAAACTAAAAAGTAGAAAATAAATAATAGTTTAAAAAAACTAAAAAACACGCTTTTAAAGTACTTCTAACTAAAAAGTGAAAAATAATTCCTAATATAAGCTGAAAAAAGCGTGGGGCGCTCTGTGCCATATTTTTCGTCTATCGAGCAACCCACGCTTTTTTCAGCTTATATTAGGAATTATTTTCACTTTTTAGTTAGAAGTACTTTAAAAGCGTGTTTTTTAGTTTTTTTAAACTATTATTTATTTTGTTGTGAAAAGGACACACATCCTACATTTATTTATTACAAACAAAGTTATTAAGTATGTGTATGGTGTAATAATAGCAACCCTGTATCTAATACATGTCCCACTGCTGGATTCGGGCCTCTTCTCATGATGAGAAGGGTTAGGCCATAGTCCACCACGCTGGCCAAGGCTGTGTTGGTGTAAATATTATTACGCAAAAACTACTAAATCAATATTTTATCTCCTTTAACGCCTGTGTCGCGAGGGTGTTCACAAACATACTTTTCACCCAGAGCCAGAAAGAATCTTTGCGGATGACTCAAAGATTTGTCTCGAACCCACAATACCAGCGCAGTTAAAAGTGGTTTGGCGACCGCTATAACCACTACGCCAACTGTGCACTCATATTCTTTAATCTTTGCAGACATGTAACATAACTAGAATAATGTTGAGACTACTTTTATAAACATACCACGCGGATGAAGCCACAGGCAACAGTTAGCATATACATAGGTATTAACTAGGTATGTATGTTAATACTTATAAAACAGTCGTAATCTCACAAAGAACTATACGATAATTTGAACGCTCATTAATATTAATGACTATTACGATTAATGTTCTTATACTCCATATCACAATAAGATAAAGTAATGAACCAAAAATAATCTAATATTTTTTTAGGAAAATCGTAAGATGACTCATGTCTTAATAACTCGTTATTCATGTCCGTTGCTTTACTATTTTAAATATTGTCTAAGCAAAAAGTTGTTAACGTCTTCTCGTTGTTCCGTTTTGGCGCGCAAAAAGGTAACAAGCGGTCTTTTATGCTAGTGTTAGTTATAAAACTTGTTATTAACATGTGCAAACCACAGCACAAGCAAGCTTTACTCTTTGGTGACAGGTCAAGAGTGAGACGGTGGTAAAGCAGTATAATATAAATCTCTATTACTATTGTCTAATTAAAAGTTATAATGGTAGTGCGTGTACCAAGGCGTACGCACCAATGCTAACAATGTTGGTGTGAACGCCTCGGTTAAGCCAAGTTTTCGGTATATTAAATACGTTCGACCATAATACATTTGACTTAACCCGATAAAACTACAAAAATATCAAAACAACCCATTACCAGCGATAACATAAATTCAAGAAGCGTAAAAACATCGCGTCCTCTGTTTATTTACTTATCTATGGTCGAATTAATTAATTTATCAAGTTGCCAACCGACACGCCATAGATAACGTATCATAATTAGTTTTTTTTAAACATTGAGTTGTATAAAAGTTTCTTTGAAGTGACTTCAAAAATCTCGATTGTGATCTGACATAAAAATGCATTTAGTTTTTGGCGGTTACGAATATTGTTGTTTATGACTACTGCATTTAAATTATGTCAGCTGATTGAGACGATATGATAGAATTTAGATTTTCTTTGTAGTATGATATGGATTTATTTGTTACTGAGGGCTAGGCAGAGATTCCGATTGCTTGATGTCGAAAGTAGAATAGAATAGAATAGAATAGAATACACTTTATTGGACACCAAAAAATAAGACACATTATAGAACATAATTTAACATTAAGATATGTACAATGGGCGGCCTTATCGCTAAAAAGCAATATCTTACAGGTAAAAAAATTCAGTAAAAAATAAAGTACATATTTAAAAATTCTCAATGTTTTGTCATATCAAGTAAATAATTTTGTCAAAACAATAACAGTTACCTTTAGATATGAGCTAATAAAATCACAAGAAACACTAATTTATTAAATAATATTTTTTTTTAATAAGAATGTTATGGGGTGACATGATTATTTCTGATCAAAATTAATAAAAAAGGTTAAAATAAATTTAAAATTGTAGCCATGTTTAATACGTTTTCTCAATATTTTAAACGGACAATAGGCGTAGTTGATACCATATATTCATATTCATACCTTTTACTATATCTGTAGCTTTTTACAGATATTTGCCGCCCAGAGTTTTACAATCTAAAATTAAGCCTCGAAGCAAAAAGTGGAGCTATTTTAGAATGCAATTCATCTTAGTCATCAGGAGAAGATAGGTCATATTTTAAACATTCTATTTTTATTTGCGAATATTTGTGTACTAAATACACGTCATCTTACGAATTAGAGATAATTTTGACGACCGGATGGCTGAGTGGGTAGTGTACCTGCCTGCGACGGCGAGGTCGTGGGTTCGATCCCCACTTAAGACAAATCTTTGTGTGCATGAACATGGGGGCTTGTCTTAGTCTGGGTGGTTCTATGTATAATAAGTATGTATTTACAAAAGAAAGATATATGTATTAGTATCAGTTATTCTAGTACCCATAATACAAGCTCTGCTTAGTTTTGGACTAGATGGCGTTGTGTGTGAGTTGTGAAATATTTATTTATTATTATTATTATTTATTTTACTAAAGGTGCAAGTAAACCAAACGATTGACGTCGATTCGTTGTTACGCATTCAATTGTGACTAACCTGATAGTTTTCAGGTCTTGGTTTAAAAAGTCAAACAATTCCAATAATCAATTAAGCCTATATTACCCAAAAGGGTGTGACAGAGGTGTACGAAACCCACACTTCACCTATTATGGTGGAAGGTTCCATGGGTTCACAATGCCAACTCTGTGCACCATTGGGAATTTTCTGACGGAAAGTTCACAATTAACACTACCGACCCGGGCATCGAACCCGAGACCTCGCGTTCAGAGGCGCTATGCCAACCACTTAACCATTGTGGCATGATCAATCAGATATTAATCTAGAATTGACCGACAGATTGATCGCGATATGACTATTATTTACTTCGGGAAATGAGGTAATCAAAGACGTTATCCTAATCCTAAACTGTCAACCTATTAAACAAAGGTTGCAGAAATATCCTGATCTTCTTCTTGTCGTGTGAATGACTATAATAATGTTTTTTCTTTTATCTATATGGTTTTAGACCAATAGGATGCGAGAAGGACGTCTTTTGGTTGGCCTGCATAAGGTATTTTAAGATACAATGGGCAGGACAACAGACGGGCCATACTTTGGGTATGTGATCCACATTCGCAACTAGTATTGGATGTGTTTGTGCATCTCCACTTGGCCAGGTTGCCTTTGCAGCGATCAGCGAATTAGCTCATTCAAAGAAACGAGTAATAAAGGTATATAATGTCATCGAAATTTGTCACAGAACGTGAAACCGCGACAGAGACAGCGATAAGATTTTCTAAGGTCAAATAGTCATGGTCATAATGGTCAGGACAACAGATGGGCTATTACGAATATTTTGGGTGGGCGATCCTGATTCGCAACTAGTGTTAGATGTGTTTGTGAATCTCCACTTGGCCAGGTTGTCTTTGCAGCGACCAACTTAGGTCAAAAGACGGTTCAAAGACTTCATATATATCGCCTCATCTGTGTATAACTTAAAAGAATACAGTAAACCTTAAGGTAGCTTTATTCAAGTTCAAATTCACAAATCGGTCACTGCAATTCGTTTCCAGGTGGTAGATTTTGAACTTAGAACCTTTTGCAATTAAAATATCACATTTCAAATAGGTAGAAACAATCACGTGTCTGCTACACCTCAAATTACAGGCGAACTTTTACTGACAGATGTTTTAATTATAAATTTAATGTCAGCACTAATATAGCTTACGTTTATCGTATCAGCATTGCCGTATCAAAACATGATACCGTATTTAGTGACGATGTCATAGGTATCCAAAACAGCAAGGTAGACTAAAGATCTATACGGCTTGTTTCTTTTTAAAACATCGCACTAAGAATAACTCCTGTGTCGCGGAGGTGTTCACAAACATACATTTCTCACACATAGAGCTGGTTTTGTGAGGATCGAACCCACAACGCCAGCGCAGTTCAAAGTGGTCGCCTTTATCTAATTTCCTAAAATACAATATCTCCATTTATTTCTGGCACGGATACATACGTATACAGTTCAGGATATGCAGCATTAGAGCAGGCATGTTGAAGGTGTGAGCTCATGAATAATGTCGACACGCCTCGCGCAGCTATGCATAACAATGGATTTGTGCTCTGTACTACTTCTGTACTAAACTACATGTATTGGATTTAGACATAGACATAGACAAATTAGAGTGGAGGCAATGGTTGATACCAGATGATTGTACCTACTTATTATATTATAAACAAGCTATTGCCCGCGACTTCGTCTGTGTGGAATTCGTTGTATTAAGTTGCTGATGCGCCCGCGCTTTGACCGTTCAACCTCTATGCTTCGCTTCCGTGGAGTTTGACGCTATGTGAAATATCTAAAGACCTGTATTGAGAGTTATACTATCAAACACATAAATAATTATCGAGATTCGATCAGTCGCTCACGAGATTAGCGGTATCTAACAAACAAAAAAACTTTCTACCGCGGTTTCGTCTCCGTGGTAGGTACATCGATAAAAACTAGTCTATGTTACGCGCTTTGTAGTCAGTTACCTGTATCTAAAATCTTATTATAATCGGTCCAGCCATTTAGAAGATTAGCCAATACAAACAGACAGAGAGACAAACATTTAAAAAAACTGTATTTTAGACAAACGTAAAGTATCGTGCAAACAACTATATAATATATTGTTATTATGGCATTAAAAAAATACATTTCAATTTTATTTATTTGTATGAAAATCTGTTGAAAAAAAGAAAAGATGCTTTCAAATTTATTTCACTAGTAAATAAAATTGTAACATGTTTCCATGAATTCACTTGACCTAAACCACGTGTTTGTTGTTTATGGTAACAGTTCATTGAACCGAGTGTTATATTTATTCCATCCATCATGGTTTCATATTATTTAATATTGCATGTAAATTGATGTGGTAGCTAGATTTTGCAATTTTAATTTTGTTGAAATAGTATCCATGGGCCCTAGCTCAGGCGTATCTGTTTCATCTGGGACCCGTGCCAAAATCATTAGTTTCAAATCACCAAATTTATATTGACACGATTTCTTGGTGCTAAATTAAGCAAATTCTATGTTAATCACGGCTATTAGCTACGGTACACCTGTGAAAAATTTCTTCAAAATCGACCGAGTAATTCGTGAAAATTTCCTTTTAAATCTATATCTCAGATTTCAGTCCACCAATAAAATACCAAGAGTCTTATCAGAATCACGTATTCAGATAACCTGGGGATCGCAGGTCGAAAGATCGTATAAATAACAGTGGTTGGTAACACGACAGACTGAAACTATATACCATAATATATTTTAATTATTCACCCTAAAAATAAAAAATATCTCACAACTTACACACAACGCCACCTAGTCCCAAACTAAGCAGAGCTTGTATTATGCGTACTAGAATAACTGATACTAATACATATATACTTTTCTTTTGTAAATACATACTTATTATACATATAAACACTCAGACTAAGACAAACCCTATGTTCATACACACAAAGATTTGTCTTAAGCGGGAATCGAACCCGGGACCTCAGCGTCGCAGGCAGGCACACTACCCACTCCGCCATCCGGTCGTCAACAATTAGTAGCTAGTTATATTACTTTAATGATTTATTATTGCATACGTGTATTCGATTAATTATAAGTATGATAATTATTTATGTAATAAATAAAATGGTATAACTTAAGATACAATTTTATAATTTAAATATTTTTGTTTAAACACAAAGAGCTCTATCTTCCTCTCTCCTACTTTTGCCGAGCCCGCCAGGGACCATAATTGACACTGTACCTGCATGAAAGGGGCCTCCCCGAGTGACGTACACAACGATTCCCTACGTCCGGCGCACCCTGGGCAATTCGCGCATCCTCCAAAGCGAATTGGCTAGTCCACCACGACGGCAAGTCAAAATAAAATTTGACTCAGCCATCGACAAGACAAAGAAGAAGGAGAAGACTGTACCTATTTATAAGAGCATTTTACCATTGTGGAGTGCAATAAAGACTTGAATACTTGAACAACTCGTCCAATCATATCAACTCATTTGTTTCACTCACTTGTCTATATCCGTTTAAAACCACGGCACGAGGTTTGAATGTGAATCTTTGTTAAGCATTTTTTATGCCAACTGTGAGTGATGACTCTTTTAATATACTGCTAGCTTCTACCCGCGAGTTTGCCCGTTATAAAGTTGCTTTGGTCGTTCCTTACTGAGGCCTACCAATTAGAACATATCAGTTTTTGTCAAAATCGCTTTAATGATTTGATTGTAAAAGCGTACCTACTATACCGTCAATTAGAGAGTTACGAGTGTAAAGGAACGGGTGTGATGTTCCTCCTCCACAAAGGGAGGATCCTTCGACCAGGCTCGGTGGTATTGCCTGACAGACAGCTCTACAACGGTAGCGTCTTGAAAGTGTTGTATACATATGAACACTCTGTGAACCCTTCGCTATCGCGATTCAGCGCTCTTTGATATTTGTGAGACGAGTGTCACTTTTGACGTTGTCAATGTCATACGTCATTTATCATGTGCGGATACCGCCACAACGAGTACTTAGTTTTTTTAAACTAAATCAGTGGGCAATCTTAATAATAATAAGTACAACGGTGAGCTTGCAAAAGCACATGGGAACCTTTCATCGACTTACCTCAAAGCCAAGCTTCGGGCGATACATGTATTCAATACTAGCTAACCCGGCAGACTTCATACTGCCTAAATCGATAAGTGAAAGACCTAAACTTTTAATTTATAAAAAAAAATGCTTGGTATGTTATCAATCCACATACAATAATCTGATAGATAGTTAACAACTTATATAATTTATTCGCCTTTTAAACCTTCTCTGGACTTCCACAAATAATTCAAGACCAAAATTAGCCAAATCGGTCCAGCTGTTCTCAAGTTTTAGCGAGACTAAAGTATTCTTTATAGAGAGAAGTAGGATTCTAGAATTTCTACTTATATCTAAGTAGTAATTCTAGAATCCTTTACTAAATACATTATCTAAGGCATTTCAATATGTGACAGGTGCGATAGTTTCTAGAACTTTCGCCGTAATCTCGCCAATCGATACAACTCCTAGGAATAGTTGATTTCTGATCGAAGGTAGCCTTATAATAGTGTAGCTTGTATTTACCTGAGCCAAGGAAAGTTTACATGCACACGGCTACCGATCAATCTATACATTTCCGGTATAAACTGATCTCGTATTGCATGGGAAGCCTATACAATGGGACCATCTTATACTAGATACTTATAGGTTGATCTGTTTTCTTCTGAACAGAACACGGCTGTACAGAAGATACTCTTTTATAATTTGCCAATAAAAAACCGGAATGACAATAATTTTAGACATATGGTTTACTCATGGGTGCCATTGTCGGAACTGGACCAAATTGAAATGGGACCACAAGGAATGCACCAGCTTTCAATTAAAAAAGAATTTTTAAAATCGCTTTGCCCAGTTCAGAGTTATGAGGTAACAAATATAAAAAAACGACAAATTGAGAACAAACTCCGTTTTTTAAGTCGGTTAAAAAGGATAGTAGAGCCTAAAGGAACAAGTTTGGTGTGCTAAAATCGGACTAAAAAAATGCCTGCAGCGATTAGAACTATGTAGTTGCACTAATGCGCTCGGGTTTCATGTTATCAAGTTACTGACACAGTTGGCATAAGATGCTAGTCTTACCGGGTTGCTATGCAGTTTCCAGGCTTTGATATGATGATGTGATAAAATACGATCCTGGCCTTAACAGGATACTGAAGACAGATAATATGTAACGTGATAAAAGAGTAAATAGTATTAAATGTTGTTATGCATGCTGCATCATCAAACATCTAGACACCATGACGTATCTCCCTAATTTACTACCATGACTAAACATTCTTCGTATTTTATACATATTTACAAATTGTTCCTTACTCAATATATCGCGAAGAGTTTTCTTAGCGTCACTTGGCGAGCCGCCAAGAGCGCCTGTTGACGTCCACTTGACAGGGAGCTTGACCTAAAAGATGTGTCACAGCGCGATACAGCCACGATCACCCATTCTACACCAAATATCGACCTTAATCTCTCAGAAATAAAGCTCAACAATAATGCTGAAGAATATATTTAATTAGTAGTATAAATTCTGCTTTTCTTTACGCAAATGCTTTCTAAATATCTTAATTTAACCTAGACCTTATCTATGTCTGCAATAAAATTAAAGTATGGTCTGCTCGTTACGATGACGAGTATCGTGTGCCGGGAATGTATGAGTGTGACGTCACTTTTCTATTGAACACGGCACAAATATGGCGGCATTTGAGCATACTTGTAGTATTCTTGCCTGACTGCAATATTAATAGATCTTTTTTCTTTGTTACAGATGCAATTACATACAAAATAAAACGGAACACCTCAACCTTAGGCATTTTAAGTTCAACCTGACAAAAGTTATCTGTGATCTCATTTAGTTTAGGAAAAAAAAAACAATAAGTTTAGTGCAAAGAGACTGGATTGAATCGAATTTGGAACAAACAAGATGGCGGTTTGAGTTGTCATGGATGACAGATAGTTAGGTTAGGTTTTTGGAGGGATAATGGAAGTTGGGGCGTTAGGGTGGTGAAAATGCCGCATGCTCATTCGAGTTCGGCAGCGAGCTCGGGCGGAGACGACCTGGGCTCCACTGATGAGGTGAAGGTCTTCAAGGACGAGGGAGACGGAGAGGACGAGAAGCGGAGCTCGGAGAACTTGCTTGAGGAGAAGTCTAGTCTCATTGATTGGACGGAGAGTGAGGTGAGTGCTTTATCAAATTAAATTCAAATTCAAATCATTTATTTTCATAGGCCCCAGGAGGCGCTTGAACACGTCAAAATATTACAAACAAATGATATAAAAATAAATTATAAGTAAAACTAAATTATACTAATTACAATGATTTGAATAACCGGGGCTTAGATTAATTTTAATCCAACTGTTTAAAATCAGATTAAAATCAAACTAAGTACCAGCTCCGATGGGTATTGCATTATGAGAAGAGCTGGTGAGAAACTCATGTGCACCATCTTTTCAAATGAAATGAATAATATACAATTATATTAATATATAATAATATATAACAATTACAACACATAAAAAGAGCAGTTCATTTCCAAATACTATTATCATTTATGTAGTCTAAAATACAGTAATAAGCTTTTTGAGATAATCTGATTTTAATATATTTCTTAAATTTACCTATCGATAATTCTACTGCGTCTAATGGAAGTTTATTGTAGAAGCGTATACATTGACCTGGAAACGAGTTAGAGATTTTATGGAGCCTAGTAGTGGGCACAGCCAGTTTGTTTTTGTTCCTTAGATTTACTTTATGGAGATCACTATTTTTCTTAAATTTTGTTTGATTCTTGTGGACGTACAATAAATTTTCATAAATGTATTGAGAATGTAACGTCATAATATTTATCTCTTTAAATTTATTTCTTAGTGTCTCCTTGGGACTCATCATATAGATAGCTCGAACAGCTCGTTTCTGGAGCACAAAGATTGAATCTACATCCGTGGCACTACCCCAAAGCAATAAACCATATGACATTATACTATGAAAATAGCTAAAATAAACTAAACGCGCAGTGTCAACATCGGTCAGTTGACGGATTGTTTTTACCGCGTAAGCTGCTGAGCTGAGTCTACCAGATAACGTTTCTATATGTGGGCCCCATTGTAATTTAGAATCTAATGTTATACCAAGAAAGACAACTTTATTGACCATTTCCAATTCCTCATTGTCCATCAACACACTAGTTTTGACTTGTTTAACATTTTTTGTAAAAAATCTAACATATTTTGTTTTATTACCATTTAAAAGCAAGTTGTTAACACTAAACCAGTTTACTATCTTTGACAGAGCATTGTTTACATCGTCAATTACTGTTTGTTGTCTATTTACCTTAAAAACTAAAGAAGTGTCATCCGCAAACAATACTATCTCATGATTGTCCTTAACGAGATGAGGTAAATCATTAATGTACAAGAGGAACAGGAAAGGGCCCAAAATAGAGCCTTGTGGCACCCCCATTGCTACAGCTGATCCATGCGATCGCTTTCCATTGACATCAACTCTCTGAATCCTATCACCTAGATAAGAAGTAAGAAGTTCCAGAGCGATGCCTCTTATACCGTAGTGGTGTAATTTTCTGACTAGAGTTTCATGCTGCACACAATCAAAAGCCTTAGATAAGTCACAGAACACCCCATAGGCGTCCCGCGACTCCTCCCAAGCCTCGAATATACATTCAAGTAATCTAACCCCAGCATCACATGTTGACCGTCCGCGAGTGAAACCGAATTGTTTAGTGTGCAACAGGTTGTTTTCATTAAAATATTTAAGTAACTGCGCGAGAATTATTTTTTCAAAAATTTTACTAAACGTAGGTAGCACCGATATTGGTCTGAAGTTTGTGGGGTCTAATGTACTACCTGATTTAAACAATGGAATTACTTTACTTAATTTCATTAAGTCAGGAAACACACCACAATCAATACATCTATTAAATATCATTATTAAATCAGGTGCAATAATATCAATCAACGATTTTATAATATGTACAGAAATGCCCCATAGATCAGCCGTTTTCTTAATATTAATTGATTTAAACGCGGCTTTAAAATCAGATCCATTAACATGACGAAATGCGAAATTATTAAAAAACTCAGGCACATTATCTTGAAGTAACGACTCGGCAACGGAGGAGGAAGAGCCTAAAGCACTAGTTAGAGAGACAGGAAAAGCAGTAAAAAATCCTTCAAAAGCATTGGCAACTTCTAAATCTGACTTGGTTACTTGACCATCGATACTTAACTTAAAGTCTGAGTCTTTTGTTCTACCCTTCCCAGTCTCTTCATTAATAACTTTCCATGTGGCTTTAATTTTATTACTACTGTTTTTGATTTTAGATTTAATAAATGTAGATTTGGCAATTTTACAGACGCGTTTAAAAATCTTCGAGTATGATTTGACATGTTCTTTAAACTCTTCACTGCTATTAAATTGTCTCTCATAGTATAAAATGTACAATGTTTGCCTACTCTTATGGATACCTGCGGTTGCCCAGTCACCAAAGACGGGGCTATTAGTAACAGTAATCTCCTTGGAAGTAAATATTGAGTTAAAGTCCCGAAGAAATGCATCAAAAAACAAATTATACATCACATTAGGCTCTATGTTATTATCTAAGAAAGGTAAGTTAGTAGCTAGGTTTACTCTCATACGTTCAAAGCGACTAGCTGTTACTGGCACAGAAGTAATTTTTTTCCTAACTACATTTTTACTTTTTATTTTAAAACTTATCATTTGCCCAGAATGATCAGAATCTAGCTTATTAATAATACTTCTGTGAGTTGGCTTAATATCTGTATAAATATTATCTAAGCATGTAGCCGTGGTGGCACTTATTCTAGTAGGCTCCATAAATAAGTTTATTAAATTATGGGATTTAAAAAGACTTAAAATTTTACATGATGCAGTTGTATTAACAAGAATATTAATATTAAAATCTCCACAGACTAAAATTGTTTTACCCAAATTATTTACTCTGCATAGGGCTTCATCCATGATTTCTAAAAATAAACTAAGGTCTGCGGAAGGAGGTTTATATACGCATATAATAATGAAATGCTCTAATTGTACACAGGATAATTCAACGGAACATTCTACAGAGAGAGACACAATATCTTTCCGTTCTTTAAATTTAAGTTTTTTATTAAGTAAAATTAGGGACCCCCCATGTATTGTGTTGACCCTGCAGAATGAACTACCAACCTGGTGGTTGCTGAAATTAAACATGAGCTGATGCCCCTTAAGCCAATGTTCAGTAATACACATAACACTAATATTTTCAGAGTTCATGAATAATTCCAGTTCTAGTTGCTTACCCAGATTTAAACAATATATATTTTGATGCACCAGGTTAATATTATCATTTTTATTGTAATTAGTACATTTTTGTGGCCGTAGTGGCATATAATTACTATTTGATTCTGCAGCTAAATTGATCAATTGTGAATGTAATAAATTAGAGCTAGAGGTTGCTTCCTCTGTTGTCTCATGAATTAATTTAAATGATTGCAAATTTCAGAATTGATATGAGAATAAGAAATGTCAATATCATTAATATGAAGAATGTCAGAAGTATCCTCAATAGAGGCTAAGTTATAATTCATGTCATGATTATTCAAATAGTTATTAGATAATTGCATGTCATTAGTCTGCTCAATAGAAGCAGATCTGTTAGTAGCCAAGTTCTTGGCTGTAATGTCAATAAAATAGGATAGCGAAATTGCTATCTGTCGCTTAAAACTAGCAGAAAGGTAATAGTTACCTTTAGTCAAATATAACTTGCTGCTAACAAAACTGTTAGTATCTATCAAATGAATACTATCATTATATGTACTTATAGTGTGTAGTACATTGTTCAACTTATATCTAAGATTATTTTCCGCATCTGACAGGCTCCTACAGTAGGGGAATGTGAACAAAATTATACTACTTAAGCCTAGAGATAATAAATTATCAAAATAATTAACCAAATCCTTTTTGCTAACATTACCCCTATTTTCCACTAAAATAATGAGATTTTTATGATTACTGAAGTTATAACTTAAAATTCTTTTCATAATAAAATCATATGTTGCAGATGGTAAGCAATGGTTAACAACTGATTGTCCCTTAACAAGAGAATTCAGTTTTGAGCCCATATGTTTTCCAATACCATCACTAAACATAATAGTACTTTGCGCATCACTTGGTGTACAACATGTTACATCAATTGATGCACCTAATGACTGCTCTGTCCTAACACTAGTATGTGAGCCATCACACAAGTTCTTACTATTGTCATGGCAAACTAAGGGAGCACTCACTGGCTGTGGTGAACTAGAGCGAGCGCACTGACATGAATGGTTGTTAACAAGTGAATTAAAGCGCTCTGTGTTGTCATTACTTAATTTCAAGAGATCATCCATGGCCTTTGAATACTCATTAATCTCTTTAAGTGATAAATCATATTTAATTTGAGTTGACTTTAATGATGCTGTTAAATTATCAATTTTCAATTGTAAGGCCTGTGTGTCAGCTTCATACATGGCCCTGCTATTTTCTAATTTTAATGTACTTAATTCTAAATCATCAATTAATTCTACCTTTTCTTTACTAAACTTGGCACATTTGAATACTAATTTTTGATTTTTAATCAACTTCTGTGTTTTTTTTATATACCTGTTAATTTTTACATATTTTTTCAGTTTGTTCCTGCTGCAATTTAACAGACACACTGACTGATTTTGTTTTAGGGTTTCATTACTTAAATCTACAATTGGATAACTGGTGTCAGTGTGTGTTATTGTAGAAGAAACCAACTGCGGAGCACTCTCTACTAACTCACTAAACAAACTTATATTTTCCTGCACGGTGATGTTGTGGGCATCCTCTTGCAGTTGTGAGATGTGTAGGTGTGCCTCCCGGAGCTCCTGCTCCAAGGTGGAGATCCTTGCAAGGGCCTGCTCGTACTCATCACTGCAGCGATCAAACTTATCAACTAAGTTTTTGAGAGTGTCCCGTTCCTCAACAATTAAACTAAATTCTACATGTAAAGCAGTCATGTCACTTTTTAATTTAGAGTTAGTGTTTAATATTTCAATGAGTTCTTTCTCATTGTCATCTCTTTCACTATGTAACTGCGCACACAAATCCTTGGTAACTTTCAATTCTTGCAATGTCAGTTGGAGTTTGGACTCCTCTCAATCTATGATTTAGTTTTAGTTTAAAGGCAGGCTAAGCAGAGAGAAGATGTTGAAACATGGAAATAACGAAACCTGATTGGTTATTCAAACATGTCTCCTTTCTTCTTCGCTTAAGTGAAATCCAGACCTAAATGCATGAGATGTTACTAATGTCTGATCGATTGCTTCCTAATTCTTGTTTACTTTTGAAAATTACAACTTTTGTTAGCATCCTTTCGACCGAAGATGACAATATTATAGTAGTGTAGCTTTTGCACCGCTATGGGACTTCCTGCATCCTAAATATGTAGGCTTTTGAATATTCTTTTGCACAACTCAATCTTTCTCAATTTTTCCAAACTTATCACGTTCGTTGTGCCGTTTCGAACGCTATCCATGAGTAACATTCTAAACCCACTGTGATTTATAATTAACTGCTCGATTTAGTTTAACTGCGGGCTATAAATATTATTTCAACAATGTATAATGATTAAGTCGCGGCGAGCAATCATGGATATCAGGATCAGTCCGATATTGTGTTGATTCGCAATTACTACGACTATTATTAATAACTAGTAATATGTTCCTTCTGACAATTTTGGATGGCATTTCGTAAACAGCTTTTGTAGACATTTCTTTTGTTTCGTGTGATTTAGATTTAGCTAGACATATATAATGTGGTATTTATATAAATACTGATAAGTAGGATATTACAACATACTAGCTTCCGCCCGCGGCTCCGCCCGCGTGGTATGTCAATTAAAAGTAGCCTATATGTTAATCCAGACTATAAGCTACATGTGTGCAAAATTTCATCGAAATCGACCCGGTAGTTTTGGCGTGAAAGAGTAACAAACATCCATCCATACATCCATACATACAAACTTTCGCCTTTATAATATTAGTAAGGATTTATATTAGTTCTATTTTGGACTAAATCTCGTAGATTTAACAGCTACGAGCCATTATAGAGGACTGAGTCAGTTTATTTTGGTAAGTACATGATTGAATGCTTTATAGGTAGATTCTATCTAATACCCAAGAAACTTTTAAATGGTCCAAGACGTGTAGACACATTTTGATCGACTACGTTGTCGCGGTCACTGATTAGATGTTAAAATTAAGATAACTGATTTTACAGACTTTAAACGGCTATTATGCGAATAGATTCAAATAAAAAATACAGTACAAGCCTTCCAAACACAATTACCACGCCAATATTGAGTCATTCTGTATCTATTGGTCCAAAAAGAAACAGTAACGATCCGGTGGTCCACCGCTCTCGCCAAAACCCTCAAACTAATGGTACTTCGATAAGTTCACGCGGCGCTACGATTTGTTCAATATATCCAAATGTTTGTCTGTCTGTGACTAACCCAGCAGGTGCCACCATCAGGTAGACCTCTATTCAACATGTTCCCAGTATTAACTCAACAATACATTCAAATAATATCACAATATATTCTGCAATTCACATCACAATGCACGTAAAATGACTCGACACATGCACTATGAAATAACAATTTTATTATTTACCTAACAAAGCACAAAATAGCTTATTCAGGCTTATTCATATCGGATCACGGGGAATGCACACTATTTGTACATTTTACACGATTTCACACCTCCCAATATTCCCGATTTTATTGATACACTGACGCTTTGTCCAAGTGCGTGTAAAACCACTTTTATTTATCTTTTAATGCAACAATTAAACATATTTTAAGCACCAGCGCACGCTCACCGCGTCACGATAAAGCCCGCTTCGCGCTATTAAATGAACTCGTAAAGCACGACTTTTTTACACCTACCCACGAAAATGTGAGAATCTTAAATATTCATAAGATGACGGCGGTAAATGAACTCATTATTGTACAATTCGATGCGTAGATTAACATCGCCGTAATGGGTGACTCAATTAACTATCCCGCTACGGAGATAAAGCTGAGATTCGCAGATAGACACGTCTTTGTAATCGCAAATTGGCCGGAAAACAAACAAAAACAAGTGGAGAACTGAGACGAAACGAAACCCCAAACATCGATTGTTCCAGCCAAAAAACCTGTACAGGTACAGCCGTTTCCGAAAATCGTAAAATATTATCCGAACCGACATAAATTACTTTATTCATTGTATTATTTCCGAAACTCTATTATTCGCTAGGCGGGGTCGGTACAATGACTTCTACCTGCATTCAGGTATTTCTTATAATAAACACAAACTCCCACTGCTTTTGTCGAATTTACCTGTCGGCGCACACCCTCGGTGTGCAAACATGACCGAACACCTACAAGCAGACCAAAATACATTATCCTTCTCCCTTTCTGATTAATACAACTTCAAAGCCGAGCAAGAGAGAGATCGAAATGATTTGTATAGGGATTCTCAACGCCTTCAATGTCTGAAGGTATAAATATTGGATTATACTTAGGTGCAATTCTCGTGTATGTCATAATAGCTTCGATTATGGTACGTGATGCCATTACAATAGGTATTGTAGGTACAATTTGGTTGGACGTTTCGATTTCTTTTCGATTACAGTGCCCGTAACGTGATTTGGATTCGACGCGAGACTTTTTTACGCCTGCTTGCCTTTTAGATAGCTTTAATCATTTTGTTATTTGTGTATGGTATTTTTCCTTTTTGCGTTTCTTGTATTAAGAAGTATTGTAAGGAATTCTTTGGATACTAAAGAATTTTTGAAGAGATAATCGTTTGTTAACTTGCGTGCAATTTTGACCTATCTTTTCAATGTAAAATCCTTATTCATTTTCTTTATGCAACTTTGGCGTGCACGGTTGACGTAGTGGTTACAGCGGTCGCCTCGCCCCTTTCGACTGCGCTGGTGTTGTGGGTTCGATCCCCACACAGGATTTTGGATGTTCTCTGTGTGTATGAAATGTATGTTTGTGAACACCCCCGCGACACAGGAGTTACTCCTAGTCTAGGCGTCGTTGTTAAATGAAAACAAAATCTATCTTATCTATTAAAGAGTTGTTTGCTAATGTTCAGTTATATCGTTTCAGTAGATTTTGCAAATCAGATCTTACCTATGTTACTCCCCGTTTTTAGAAGAAATATTGTTCTTCGTCTTCAATGCATTTACCGACACAAAATGTTGCAAAAATTATCCTTTTTCGAATCCCAAAGCTACGTAAATTGAAAACCTTAAGCATGTAAAGATCTTATAAAAGACTAATCCATTTCACAAAATTGCTACCTTTTAACGACAGCCAATATGTTAAATTGATCGTTATACCACTTTTTAGTCCTTTAACGTGTTACTTAATGGGAACTGACGGGGAGTTCAGATGCCTTTCTCTATGGTTGAAAAAAAGTCAATGGCTTGCCCATTTCCGTTGTGGTCTCGTATCAAATGGATCGGACTCGATGACCGGCCAGCCTGGCCATCTACAGATGTGGCCAGTTTCCGTTCAACACTAGATATGTTGTATTGAAAAAGTGTAAGTTAAAAAGATTGGCAGGAGTCGATTACGGTGTTGGTTTTCGTTTCTATACTGTTTATAAACGTAATCAAAACATATATCTCATTGTGTGAATGCATGCTATTAGATCATATACATAACATTACGTCATGCTTGTATATCCTAGCAAAATCGGCTGCAAGTTTTCCATCAGGCGATTTATCTAATTCGTACAGTAGTTTTCATGTCGAAAAAATTGTTTTGCTACTTTAATTGGATTCTGATAATTATGTTCTAACTAAAGAATTTATTTACAGAAAAATATAGATACATTTTGGATCTTAAATTAAACTAGTCTAATAATATGTTCTGTATACTTTAATTCTAACCTAACCTTGTAGACGTAAATTCGCTTTCACATTCAAGATATTGTGATGATTAACCTTTTGTTTGGAATCATTTCAAATCTTTTTGAATAGTTGGGAATGGGTGCAGTAGTTCAGTACATCCATGTAATATATATGTAGACGTTTAATTTATTTTATTTACTTCCTTTTTTGAATTTGTACTAAACTGTTTAAGATTCTCTTTACAATCTCAAGTAACAGCATTCATTCAAGCCAAAAGTAAGTATCCATCCGTGCCGTTACTGATCCAGGCTCTAAATATAGCGAACAACGCGTTCTTGTCCCGCTCTGCGCTTCCGTTCACCATTCCTCCATAGCTTAGGGTTGTCCACTGCCCGAAATACTAAAGAGCCGGACACTGATATTTTTAAACGTTGAATGACGTCATTTTTCGTGATGGGTGTCTTTAAAGGTATGATGAAGCTCACCAAAGTATTCTGCCTTCATTCAAGTCAAAATCAATTCTCCAACTCTCTAAATGTAGCTAAGAACATTTTTGATCTTCTTAAATAAATAAATTTTCGGCTCATGGTCCTTCAAAACCGGATACTGGGTATTTTGAATCGGAACGACGAAATGCTTTACTATTTATTTGTGTCAACTTGTTAGTCTAAACAGTTCCCGATTTGCATGTTTGTGAGTCGAAGAAAACTCACAGCTTAAATAATAAATAATAATAAATAAAAATATCTCACAACTTTCACACAACGCCATTTAGTCCCAAACTAAGCAGAACTTCTATGGGTACTAGAATAACTGATACTAATACATATAATAGTTTTATTTCGTAAATACATTCATATTAAACATAAAAACACCCAGACTAAGACAAACCTCCATGTCTATGCACACAAAGATTTGTCTTAAGCGGGGATCGAAGCCCTAATCTCGGCGTTGCAGGCAGGTACACTACCTACTCCGCCATCAGGTCGTATAAAACTAATGGTGTTCACGATTATTTTACTAACTGTTAAGTTTAACAGTTCTCATTTGTTTAAAAGGTTCCTAGTTTAGTTCGTGTTTTATGACGCTGACAACCCTAAGTTAAAACAACGTTCCTGTGGATATTCCTTGTTTATGGGCAAGTCTTGTCGCTAACGCGCTTTTTATGGCAAATCTGGCAAATATCCTTACTAGTTTATGGATGACTGTTTAACTCGGTGGCGAGGTGACGCCAAACTGCTTGCTATACTTAAATTTAGGTTCTTGGGTTTAGTTACGTTGGAAGATATGGATGAAAGTGACGTCATGAAATGACGTAACATACAGTAGAGAAATTTAGGGTCCTGGCAAGAGGCGACCGTAGCTGATTGGTTAAAGCGGCTGCCGGGTCGCAAGTTCAAATCCTGCCGATTCCATTATTTTTTCAACTTTTCATAGTATAGTTTGCTAAGCCTAAATGCTATAAAAATAATAGATAAGAAGTTGGAAGATATTTGTGGTATCTGATCTTTATGTATGTAAAATAACTACTGTGCCAATTAACTGGAACTGTATTATTGTATGAAAGACTAAGAGTATTAGAGCTTTTTATATTAAGTAGTCGGCCAATGAGTTGGGTATGCAGGACAAAAACTTCTAAGTCATAGTAAAGACTTAATATACTAGTTATGGATAAGTGAGTTACATATCAAAATAGTGGGTATATTACACTTATTAAATATGTAATTCACACATGCATATCTATTGCAGTCAGTTTTCACTATGGCGTAGAAGTTTTCGCCCTGCATACCCAACTCATTGGCCGACTGTACATACGGCTACCGTTCAACCTATACATTTCCGTATTTAATAATATTGTATGAGCTAGAATCGCATTACACGGGAAGCCTGTCCAACTATCTTTTACTAAAAAGGTATAGGTTGATATGTAGCCGCCTGTACTTGACAGAGCAACATTCAATTGGCAAGAATAGGTATGCATGTAAGAAAGATAAGGTGCGTTACCCACAGATAGAGCCTGCTAATTGCCTTACATGGTGGAAATAATGTTATGGATAAATTCATAATTATTGTAATATTAATATTCTTGTTTTTATTGTATTTTTGACAATATTATTTTATCATTATAAATAACTTTTAATTTAATTTTATATTTTTTTTATCAATTTATTACTTGACTTTTATTGTATAACTGATGGATTTTTTATGTTGCTTAATTGTTTGTTAATGGAAAAATGGAATGCTTGTTTTTATTGTATTTTTGACAATATTATTTTATCATTATAAATAACTTTTAATTTAATTTTATATTTTTTTTATCAATTTATTATTTGACTTTTATTGTATAACTGATGGATTTTTTATGTTGCTTAATTGTTTGTTAATGGAAAAATGGAATGCATACTCACTCTACCTTATTACATTTTGTACGCCTAAGATGGCAAAACATGTAGAACTTATACACATACTTTACTATCCTGCATGCAAACCTGAACTTGTATTGTACACACGTGTTTGACAAAATAAATATCTTTTATCTTTTATCTTTTTATCTTTATCTTTTAAAGTCTGTTGGTTAGTAGGTTGTTGGTGTCCTGTTAAACCCTCAAACCCGACGCAAAAAAACCAATTTTCCAACAAATATTTCGATTATTTCGTAAATTGGTGCACAGTGTCGTTCAAATAAATTGAAATATTTAAACTGGTTGCTAATTTTTAATATTATTACAATAATCTTGAAAATACAGTTACTTACTTACACGGTTATATTATAACAAACCGCTTAACACGAGATTAAGTTTATTCAGGGTACTTTAGATTATTGTACCAACTTATTTTTAAGTTTTACCCTGTAAAATGAAAGCTCTTAACTGCAACAAAACGCCGTACATTCAAAGTACTCCATTAAATTTAATTGGATCGATACAATAACACCATGGTTCAGTTATTTAAAAATTTTAGCGTCTTCTCCATACACGATACCTTCTTTCATTTAATGCCGAGTATTTGTTAAAGGCCAATTTTAAATTTTGTCTAGACAAAGATATAACTGGATATCTTATATGTCTGCACTTGTAGTGTAATGGTGTAAGCGGTCGCCTCGCCGCTCTCCACTGCACTGGTGTTGTGGGTTCGATCCCCACATGACAAATCTTTGTGTGATTCGCAAAGATTTGGTCTGAGACTGGGTGTGCTTGTGTGAGTGAATGTGTGTATTTGGCCTTGTTATTGGGACCATTGATTAGTGTCATTGCTTCTGGCGTAAAAAAGAAAAAAAAAACCTTTGCACTTATCAAAACAACCAGTGTAAGAATTTTGGCGCCATATCTTTAGACTAAAGCCGCATAGACGGTCTGCTTGCTTCGCGCCTTGAACTTGGTGAGTCACTTAGCGAAAACAAACGCTTTAGAATTTTTGTGACCTGTCGCATTACGCGCTTGGCTTAGCTATCAATGCAAGCCACTAGTCTCCAGTCACCAGGGGGTCAAGCAAGTGCACGGTTGGCGTTGTGGTTAAAGCGGTCGCCTCGCCGCTTTCAACTGCGCTGGTGTTGTGGGTTCGATCCCCCAAACCTTTGTGTGATCCACAATTATTTGTTCTGACTCTGGGTGTGCTCTGTGTGTGTGCAATGTATGTTTGTAAACAATCCCGCGACACAGGAGTTATTCCTAGTGCGGGCGTCATATTTAAAAAAATATATATAAATAAAAATAATAAGCATACGAGCGCGAAATAAATTTGTGATGTGTGAATGTGATATTTTTCCGACATAATCTATCCCGCGCTCGTATACTTGCCCGGCTGGCCATAGAGAAGTTTTTAAAGTTTCCCATAGATCGTTAGTAAAAGTCTCATAAGACGTATTAATGAACACTGATCATCTAAATATACAGCCAAGGCTGAATTAATATAAGGATTTGTACTAAAGACTCATTAAAACCGTGGAGTGGTTTATAGAGTGATAAATTTTAATTTGCCGGCACATGTGGCTGCGCTGATTAAATTATTTACTGCAGCTTCTGCCGGCCACTCTATGGTATTTTTGGGATAGATTCTCGTGTGTCTTTAGTATAAAGCTATTTATTCACGTATACTGTGGCAACAGTGTTTAGTGAGTTAGTCGTGAAAGAATAAGAAACATTATTTAAATTATAAAATACGGGTGTTACTCACGTAATGTTGACGTCACAGCGCGCGGCGCGCGTCGCTGCCCGCAGTGCAAGACTGGCTGCGACTCAGGCGCGACGTATCGCACTCTCTTGATAATGCCTAGACGTATAGGCGAAACCGCGGTCGACTAAATAGACCAACATTACGTGAGTAACACCCGTATTTCATAATTTGAATAATGTTACAAACTCACGTCAGTTTTAATAAAAATAAAAAACATGCAAAAAGTTATAAATTTTTGAATTGTTTACTTTTTACTCCAACCTGGATTAGTTTTCGGCGGGCGGAGGATCAATTGCCACAAGTTTTTCGAGGTAAAAGGCAACGTTCTTGCATATTTTTTTGAAAATGCCGGAAAATAGGGTTCAAATTGCAAAGACCACCAATTGTTTAGGTAATTGCTCTTAAGACTGCTAATTTCCAACCTGCATATCAGTCCAAATACGAAAAGTTGTTTAGCAAATTGTTCAAGAACAACGACTTATATCTTCCAATACCTAAACATGAATATTCATGACCATGAATACAATCTTAGGTTCAGTTTATTGAAACAGCACCTGTGATTGTAGATAAGACAAATAAAATATTTATGATGGAAGCCGTCACAATATTATGATTGAGTCTACTCATCTGCAATTCAATGAGCTTGACTGTCTTTGCTGTAAAGGTCTGTGCATAGAATTACTTAGGAACTTGAGGACTTCGTTTACCTAAGTTTGTTTTAGATTAATAATTGCAGCCCTGTATCTAATACATGTCGCACTGTTGACCTAGGGGCTCTTTCTATGATGATAATGGTTACGCCATAGTCCACTACGCTGGCCAAGTGCGGATTGGTAGACTACACACACCTTCGAGCGCTTTTTAGGCACTCTCAGGCATTCAGGTTTCCTTAAGATGTTTTCCTTCATCGTTAGCAGGCGATAATTTATGTGATAAATACGATTAACGTTTCGAACGACTTCGTAGTCCTACAGTCTCCCATTGGGCAATCACTGCTGTTGGTCTCCCACTCCGCTGTTGCTGCTGTTAGAGAGATTAGTACAGCTTTACATAATATTTAACTAGCTGCATATTATACTATGATAATATTATATAAAAAACACAAGATAAAAATAAGTACTCATACCTACTACATATTTTTTTTTTAGAATAACTAAAAAATCTAAACAAACTCCAACGTGTCTAACGTTTCTATGTTGATAATATTGACTCAGTCAGTGGTCTAAGAAACTGCCGCAAATATAATAGGAAGTAGGAGAAATCTAAATACATATTGTGAGCGGATCAAAAAACTTATCCTGAACTCTAATCGAAGGCAGGAGTACAGGTTTACTCCCTCAAGATGAATCACAGCTCTACCGCCTCGAAAAATCAGTGTACACAACATTCTCCCTAACCGTCCATTGTATTCGTTGAATTATATTAAACTAAACGCGATATCACGCGGTTAACCAAAGTAAATTGATAACATCGGGTATTAAACGCGTAATAAACGGATCAATTTGGCTTCATTTCAAACAACAAATGTTCAAACTGTACAATAGCATAGATAATTCATAATCGCAGCTTAATTTAAAACCGAAACTCTAACATTAATCTAATTTTTGTATTGCTTTTGAATATTTCACGACCATCTACCATGTGTTTTCCTATCATTCGTTATCATCAGCACTTCCGGCCATATCATCTTGCACACAATCGATCCATCTTTTCTTTGGTCTTCCTTCACCCTAATAGCCATTTAATGAGTAGCCCGATATCACAAAATTGGTGCCGCAAAGCACGAATGTCTGATGCTGCATGTGTTTGAATGGCCGTATGCTTATTTGCCACCTCAATCGCATATAAACTACATTATACTCTAATTAAAGAGCAGCGATAGCCGAGTGGGAGACCAAAGGACTGCGAAGTCAAAGGTCTTGGATTGGAACCCACGGCACACACCTCTGACAATAAATCGTTAGGATTCGTCTTTTCGAAGATATGTGTGAATTTATCACTTAAATTGTGGCTTGCTAATAGTGAAGGAAAACATCGTGAGGAAACCTGCATGCCTGAGAATGCCTAAAAAGTACTCGAGGGTGTGTGAAGTCTATCAATCCGCACTTGGCCAGCGTGGTAGACGTGGTAGAATAGGCCCGAGCTCAGCAATGGGACATGTATTAGATACAGTACACTCAAAGGGTATAGTGGTGTAAAATTTTCTTTATTACCTTATGAACAAGTCCTTATCAGTTATTAATTTCTCAGGCCATATTTACACCGCGTGGGTGCTCAGTACTTCCTAAGTTGATGATAGGTGTTATACGTGGGATGTTGCATTGGCCTGCATAGTTGCATCAAGGTGCCAAGATATAGATCTTTAAGGACATTTCCTTGAGGAATTTATGAAGTAGGTATAAGAAATTTTGTAGCTTCGTGCTGTTAAGCATTTTTCTTTGAATCCATCTCTGGGTTAATCAAGTCGTTACTGTAGTCATAGACATGTACAAAGAACTGTCAAAGTATTGGTGGTTTGTGGTGGCTCGGCTCCCGCGTACTAAAACTAAAGCTATACATCAGCTAGTTAACAAGTAAGTTGAGTTGTATTAATCTGTCTAACAGCGGCGATAGCATAGTTGGAGGCTAACAACAGCGATAGCCGAGTGGGAAACCGTTGGACTGCGAAGTCGAAGGTCTCGGGTTCGAACACACGGCACACACCTCTCAATAAATCGTTAAGTTAAATCTTTTCAAATATATGTATGCATTTATACTATAAATTATCGCTCACTAACGATGAAGGAAAACATCGTGAGGCAATCTGCATGCCTGAGAGTACTCGAGGGTGTGTGAAGTCTACCAATCCGCACTTGGCCAGCGTGGTGGACTATGGCCTCACCCTTCTCAACATGAGAAGAGGCCCGAGCCGTGGGAGATGTATAAGATACAGGTTCTATTATTTATAGGTACCACTTACAAGCCAGTTTGTTATACCTCATTCAAAAACAACATGCCACATTAGGTCCCCATACGTCCATGGCACATCACCTTCGCGAATGAATTAGTGAAGCGAGTTTCGTACATTTGTGTTCAGCCATTTGTCGAGTTTATGGCTGCGGCCGTTTCCGCTTTGCCATTCAATATGGTAATTATGAATATGGGAGGTCCACGCTAAATGGAAGGAGGGGGTGAATTGTGAAAAGAATTGTTAACAAAACACTGGGCGACATTGGAAAACTTTCAACTCAGAATCTAGGTTTAATATAGCTTTATACGTATGAGAAAGAAGCTAACGTGGTTGCAATCCACCTGGCAGTGAGTTGATATGGTCAAAAAAGAATAGAAATACCATATCGACTTTCTAAAACAAGTAAGTAAGGAGGAACAAAAATCACCTGGAAGTGTGCTCCGATTATTAAAATTTATAGGCGCCATAAACTAAAAAAAATAAAATATTCAAATAAAAATCTGCGCTTAGAAAGTAACCATCGTTATCATCGAATCAATAATGTACTGCCCAATATGGCTGATAACCACAATCAGCTGCGTCGAACAATGACCACAGAGTAAGAACGTTACAGTAGCGACAGTTGTTAAACTGGGATTTTTACCTTTACGTTATATGGACGTTAGCTTATCTATCACAAATGTTTGAGCTGTCGGGCTGTCTGCTTATCAGAACATGGGTTGTCAGACTAGCTCGGATTATTGGGGATAATGGGTCCCATGTTAATATATTGATAGTGGAGAGTAAATACGGATATGGCAGCGGTGATATATCTTTTCGTGGTTATGTTCAATATGGAATGGCTTTTTATACGATTTTATAGAATGGTATTTGTAGTCCACCTGATGGTTACTTGCAATGCAGACTATAAAAGCCAGCTATATCAGGACCTGAACTCACTACCGAACCGGAAAACAGAAGTGCAATCACTATTTGGTCGAACGTTACCTAAAATAAGGTTTCCCTTCCTTTAGCGCGTTACGAAGATTTTAAATCTAGATACTTACATTTAGTACTCATCCTAGTATTTTCCTTTATAAACGGTATCAAAGAAGACCATATAGCCACAATGTATTCTTATTTCTGATCGCTAAGCTGATTTAAGCAGATTCTGGATCGTGCGTAGGAGTTCTTCGTCTCCAAACGATCTTAGGCTTAGCTCTGGATACAATGGATACAATGCCCGCAAACAAAGGCAAGTCTTCTTTGATGCTACTTTATGTGCCCTCGTTAATACAAAAATAATAACGATTAAACAACATTCGCTTATAAAGCGCTGTCGAAAATTTGACTAAAGATTCATCGTGCCAAAAGAATTGTTATAGAAGTAATTTAAAAAAAAAATGGTGGTTATCTATCGTCGGCAAGTTGGGATTTCATACTGAGCCATATTTATAGACGTTAAGAAAATGAACTACTTATTAGAAAATTACTAACTTGATAAAAGCGTTGTCAAAATGTAACATGATTTCAGGGTTAGTACATAGTTTAATTCAGGTATCAAACGAAGTTTTCAGAGCAAATTTTTTAACAGGATAGAGAGAAAATTGGTCCATTGTCTCAATGTTATCTTTTAAAATTTCATTGTGCTTATCTGTTGAGAAGTCATACAATGACAATATGGGTGGTAACCCTAGCATTAGCTAAACTAGAATCATAGTGTTTTCCCAGTTAACTGTTGTCTATAATCATTATTTAGTTATTTTTAACCGTTCTTTGTTCAGCGTTAGTCATAAAGTTCGGTACATTGTTTTACTAAGGCGTAAAAACGGTTTTATTGTTCTCTAAAAGATGTTTTATATTGTCTAATGAACATCCGACATTGTTCTTTAAAAATAGTTACAAGCCTATGTGGATTGTTTTGAAAATACGGCATTTATTGAGTCTGGGCGTAAGCAAATTCACCGACAGTTTGAAACTTTAGCTTGCTCATGCAAATATTAAGATAGTTTTAGTTCGAAACTGTTCTACAATTTGAACTGCTCGAAAGTTAGGTAGAATATCAATAAAATTTGCCGTATAATTAAATTAACTTCATCTGGTGTAAATAGTCTGTATCATTACACAAAACCGTTACAAATTCGAATTTCGAATCGAATAAAATAGTTGCCGCTATTTGCTTCTAAATATTTTAAATGGCTTTTTTAGAACGCACATAGACAATAAACCTGCCAAAAACAACAAATTCGCCTCAACACTGGCATCGATTAAGACATTAAATCGATTTCTCGTCAGTTAATGAAGTTCTCGTCTTAATTCCCGAAAAATACTGTAGTACAAATAAACTCGGCCATTAATCTAGTTTTATTTGTAGTTTTTTTTACAATCGATATAAAGTTTACGATACGTGGTTTTACATTTACGGCAGATTTTATTTACTTACCGTATTTATTTTGATTGTGTGCACTTTTTCGTTTCACTCTAAAAATAAAACAGTACTTCTTAGAAATATGCAGAAAAGATAGCTAGTTTTAGCAAGAAATTACATTCTGTACTAAATTAAACACTTAATAGAACAATATCATAACTCAAGCTTACACCAGTTCTAGTATAAAAAACCTGATTGAGACTTGGATAAGGAATAATTGGAGCTTTTAGACTAACTGTCCTTATAAGGTGAACTTTCCAGTGGTGATATTCCGCCATATTTGGTAGTCAAAGCCCCCCCGCTTAGAAAGGGCGAAAGAGTAGGAAAACGTAATGGTTCATTAAATGATTCCACGTGTCTACATTATGGTTGATTTGAAACGGTATGGTGTAGCTTAGCTAAGGAATGTAACGCTTTTGAAGGCAAATAACTCACGTTACAACATTTTTGCGTATCACAAGTGGGATCATGCGGCAAAAGTTTTATAACTATATATATTTTTTAAAGGCCTCTCTCTCCCCATGCATGGCTTTTAAGTCTTTCTGTTATTTGCTATCTCTGGCCTATCGTTCTGAAATGCATCCAAGTTGTCCCGCCATTATAATAATATAAAAAAAACTATATATTAATGAAAAAAAAAAGTAATTTTATGACAATAGTAATTTATTAAGTTACTTTATCTTATGACAAATATATGTAAGTGACAATTCAAATGTAAGATTTTTCCTGGGATATCAAATAGCTATGTTTTATAATTCCAATCTTTTAATGACGGAGTCTCGTCGATGGGCAAACCCTTTTGACTTACCGTAGGTCTTTCCTCCATTAAATAAGTATGGCTAAGAAAAAAATGTTATCTATTTTAGAATAAAGCGTTTTGAAAGGTTAAAAACCTGTCTTTGAAGCTAAAATTTCTTAGTTACTTACAAAATTGTTTAAATAATAGCCATCAAAACTATACTACAGCCAACTAACTATCAGTTTATCTGTCTCGCCACTAATTCGTCATTCTCGGAAATTGTAACGTCGTCTTGTATGCGGCTGTTATCTACAGATCCACGCGCAGGAGCTTACTCGGGTGTTGCTTTATGGCAGGGGTGATGAACCTTTTATAAAAAAAAAACAAAACATGTAAAATTACAAATATTTGAGTAATGATGATCCATTAATTCATTGTTCACGACTACGGTACGGTTTCATAAAATTTCATTTGTTTTTAGGAAGCTTCTCTTCAATTCACTAGAATACTACAATCGAACATTCTAGATTAAAAAATCAAGTAAGGTTTATAAAAAACGAATTAATCTCAAACCAACTTGTTCAAATCAGTGTCGGTCTTGGTCCATGTTGCCATCTAGGTAGACAACCTTTTCGAAAACACGAGAATAACTTAAAATTTTACTACACCTTAAAACCGCCGTCAACATCGAGTGTGGCCACAGTTTACTTTTATCCGATGCCACAGGTTTGCCATCTCTGTTTTACGCTCACATAAATCGCCTGAGCTACTCAATTATGCGTACTATAGTTATTTTCGGAGTTTTAATTACCATGCCCAGTGCGCCATGCCTTCCCAACCGTTGACGACCGCTGCAGACATTTTTAAATACTTCCCCTATTACCTCCATGTTTATTTTACAATGAAAACTAAATCTGTTTAATTACAACATTTCCTACTATTCGAAATTTATTTGACAGTTAATTTAAATCGTTAAATATTCATAGACAATGAATCCGTCTGTGGTTATCTATGGTTAAGAATTATTTTTTAAAAGATAAATCTCGATTGGTAACGACCGTGAAATGCAGAAGCCCGTAATGTTTATTAAGTTACTTTATCTTAATTTTATTACTTACTTGATAGGAATCAAAACACTGAATAATAAGGCTGTAAATAAGTCTTAGGCGTCTCCAACAGAAATTTATGAAACTCTTAATTTTATAAAACGTTCCAAGATTAAAATGAAGATATAATATTCCAAATTAATAATTCATCAAACATATTTTTAAGTTAAATGTTTCGCCGACCGTTAAATGGACAGAGATAATTCTTATTTATCGTTCGATAATCGTGATTTTTCCACAGTTATTTCACATGGATTAAAAAGAAACTGTTGTTTATTCATCACGTCATCGTAATCTAAATGTGCGTGATATAAATCAAATCCAAATCGTCTTAGTGTCGATAGTCGATTTCACCAGCGTGTTAAACGTAAGTTTAAAGCTGAGCTAGAGCTTTCTATCACTCTGTCCCGTACAAATATTGAATGAGGGAGCGAGAGGGGGGAGAGACAAGGAGAGAGAAAGAGAGAAAGAGAGAGGGAGAGAGAGAGATGTAATAAAGTCCCAATTTTAATTTACTTTTTACTTCATATTTGGACTTGTAACATTTGCCTAATTTGTTTTCTCTAACAAATAAACTCAAGTTCAAGTAAGTAAATGTTGTTTTCTTACAAAAGTATTTTATCTTCTAAAAGTATTTGAAAGGTATTTTGTATCTAGTATTTCAGATACCTTTTTATGAAATAATTTGTATCTGTTATCTGAAATGCTTTTTTTAAAAGTATCGTGCATCTTGTATTTCAGATACTTTGTATAGGGTACCTTATACATCACTGGTTTATTTAAACACTAGATTAAAAAGTTTCGTGAAATCGCGGCTTAGACGGAAGGAAACGAATCAATGGGCTTTCTCTATTTTAGTATTCAAGGATACACATGTCTAGATCGATCGACTCGATATCCGCACATCGATTTATCTATGACGTGACTAATCCATTTAGTGTCGATTTTATTTTTTTGATAATTGATGTATTGATGTCCGAATTGGAGGCGTCAGATTTTATTTTAGAAGTTTCAAGGTATTTATTGCAAATATTCTTTATTAAATTGTGATCTGTCTAAGAAATTGTATCCGTTAAGTGTCAATGCCGATACTTAACAAATAAACAGACACAGTTTACTCCAATTTCTAGGATTAACATTGATAGACAAGTTTATTTTCCTACGTAATTCTTACTACAAAAATAACAAAAAATAAATAGGTCGTTTGACGTGACAAAACAAGGATTTTATCTCAACGTTTATGGGCGCACGGCTTAGCGAGCCAAGTTCCTGACAAATTCCTTAAATATTAGCTTCTTTAGTTAATCTTCAAGTTTACACTTTTCGGGTGTCGGCAGTCACAGTGGTATTCTTCGTTATCATTGTTTCTTCACCGCCGAATTACAAAACTATTTTGTAACTTTAAGTACGGTTTTAGTTCGGATAAGTCAAAAGTGTTTTTGACTTTTATGATTGGTAATAAAGTTTTATGTTTTTGAGTATGGTTTTGCTATTTTGAAGGTCGTTTTCTTAAGTAAACTGATAAACTTGGTAGGTGTAATTATTAACTAGCGATTAATAGCTTAAAAACTTGAAAGTCTCAATAGAAGGGGCTTGCAAATTTGGCGTTGTTTTGTTTTTAGCAGGAGTTTTTTTTTAACTCGATGCCTGACCGTTTTTGTCCTTACATTTCTTCAATCTTATTGCTTTATCAGCATACTCTACTAGACGGTTGAGTTTAAGTAGTAGACAATCTGTTTCTAAAATGAAATCATTTCCTCCGTGAACCCGACCCGTTGACTCACGGCCGAACAAATGTTATCTCTCTTCTTTTGTTTGTTTCTACAGTATCATTCTGCGGGATCACTCGACCAACCAACTTGGCTGTCCTCAGCCCCCGCTTTGTTCTCTCTCGCCTTTCATTCAAGGGCTTCAGTTCATATGAGAGAGGTCTATATATACTGGATCATTTATTTCTGTTATTAGTATTACGTCTTGGTGGGGAGGATTCTTTTCGTTGTTTTTAGGTCCGATTTTAAACATTTCTGTGAGGAGCAGAGATCAAGTTAAAATAACATAGTAAATTTAAAAACATACGGGTTACACATATTTTAAATAAGCTTCGTTTGTACCCGTAGCCCTCTTTTCTGAATAGTTGTTTGACACACTCACACATCCTGTTTGTTTGTAACTGTTGTATTATAGAGACTAAACTCATCAAAATACTTTAGAAAGCAGTATAAAACTACAGAACCAATGATACTCTAACCTGAATCTGATGATAAGAACTGAAGTAACGTTAAATGTTGCAATAATAAAAGTTTCCACAAGGTTTAATTCTAGGATCAGTGGTTATTAACTTAAGTACAGATTCACTACTACCTGTTGTAAGGGAATCGTAATTGCAATTACTTACTGGACTATTGAAGCTGAGTAATCATCCTAAAGTCTGTAATACATTTGGAATGCCACAAGGATGAGTACTAGGAAATCAGTGCTAATAATCTATAGTTTATAAGCATCTGTCTTGAAGTGTTTGCATCGAATTATCTTAGTTATTAAATATTAAAGTCTAATTTCCATTATACGGTCGTAAAATATTGATTATAGGGATTTTTATGCAGCATAATTTGTTATTATTTGTAAATTTTAATTCCCCTTTGATTAGCTATCTATAAAAAGGTAAAGAGAAAACAGTTTTTAGTGATGGGACTATATTTGGAAGTCCATCTATGAGGTAAATCGAGAATAAATTTAAAGAGTACGTTAGTTATTTTCGAATTGTGAAATGCTAATAGACTTCTTCTTATAAGAAAGTATTCAGAGCACAGAATAGTTCAAGATCGATACAAGAGTCAGGGTTGTCGGATGCTAAAATTAGAACAGCTGATGCTAAAATAAATCCATAAGAACAAGGAATGTATGCAATAGAACCTAATTGTGTTATTCATTGCTGTCAATATTTATCTTCATTCAATTTGGTTAAATCAAACGCTATTTATCTTTCTGAAGCCAAGTTGAAATCTAAAAGTAAACTTGCATATAATAATAATTTTATCGGTTTAATTTTTTTGTTTACTTCCTGAAGGATCTTCCTTTAGTGAGCTGTTCCTCTCCATACCCGTGAGAACCAAGCTAAATGTGAGAACTGGTAGCCCTGATTCCTAACCATCTTTGGATGCATACCAATGTAGACGGTACATGTTCTTGGCTAATTGGTAGCAATTCTCTTTTTTATTTCTCCAGCACTACCTTGCTATACAGGTGATTGGATTTAGTACTATTTTGGTATAGGGTTTAGTATTCCTCTTGGTCCAAGCTGATAATCCAAGAGTCTTGGATCTATATCGTGATAATGACTACAAAGAAATTAAGCTTCTCCCTGTGCTGGCCTGTCACCACATTCTTAAATCTTTTACTAGTCATCCAGATCTCGCGCTATTCTAGAGAAAACGAAACGAAACAATGCATGCTATTGCAAGGAATTATAGATAAGGAAGTAAAAAAAGAGATAAAATAAAAGACGATGGAAGATTGGCCACGAGGCAAATTAGGATGAGCCAAAGACAGGTAACAGTGTGAAATAACAAGGAATTACTGGTAAATTCTAATCATATCGTCGCGGGTTCAAAATGTTCAAATACCGCTTCAAGACCAATATTTTTTTTTACTGTTCTTGGTGTTACAGAGTTCATTCAATTTGACTAAAAATGCGATGCGATACGCATTGCTGGTAATCCAAGCAAACTGGATTTACAAAACAAGTTATTTACACGTTTTAATTCTTTAATAAATATTTTTCTGACCTTTTCGATTTTGGGTTTGATGTATTTAATGCAAAACAGACGTAATGTTTAATTTTAGGGTTAAAAATTCTTCTTTATTTGTTGGACATCTCAATGATAGAAATAAATCTTTATTTACAGAAAAATATACATGTTAGATCTTAAATTAAACAAGATAATTCAAATTATCGGTTTTTTAATGCTTGTTTTGTTAATTTGTCTATGGATTATCAAAAGATAAACTCTATATAAGTGAACAGTTTACGGCAGAAGAACCAAACTAATTTATGGTTCATTGAACAAGATAACAAACTTAAGATCAGTTCGGTGTATAAAAAGAGTCCTTATTTAACACAAGGGCTCTTTAAAATGTCACCTATTGATCTCAGTCACTATTTTTATATTATTTTATTTTTTATGGGAATAAGATAGCCATGACAAGGGGTCTTTATGGAACCATTATTTATATATTTTATTGTCTCACTAATATTTTGTGTTTTAAAGCATTTTTTTATTATTGACTTCTTTTGCCCACGACTTCGCCCGCGTGGAATTCGTTGTAATAAGTAGCTGCTTCTGCGCTTTGACCCGCGTTCAAAATAGGTCGGTCAATCCGTTTAGCAGATTAGCCGATACAAACAGACAGATTGACAAACATTTTTAAAACTGTATTTTAGGCAACTATACCAGCTTTAAAAAACATTGTTATGTTGATATTAAAAACAGACTCTGTTTAACATATTTGTATTAATATTCTCTTTAGCTTAAACAAATCCACAGCAATGAAACAATTACTTTTGCAAAAATACCAACTTTTTATTTTGTGTAATTTTTGCTCTCAACAACGTACCTTTCTCTTATGCACTTAAAAAAAAGTGATACAACTTGAACTTCTATCTACCAGTTAGTTTATCAAGTAAATTTTTACAACACTGACGCACAGTACTGACGCACTTAGAATTTAATAGCCATTGACAATCACATGCCATTACCAGCTGCTCCATTCTGTTGTGCATAAATTCAAATTGAATTAATTTATTATGTAAATTAACCACTAAGGCCGCTTTTGCACTTCATGTTACCAGGCACCTAATGTTTGTTCTACATAAAATTGTAACACTCTTGTTGTAATGCGACGTAAAAATGCACTTTGTTTTTTTATCTCGCGTGCTATACAAATTGGTTGTATCAATATGCAATATATTATTAGTTATCTCCACTGCACTGGTGTTGTCGGTTCGATCCCCACATGGGACAAATCTTTGTGTGATTCGCAAAGATTTGTTCTGAGACTGGGTGTGCTTGTGTGAGTGAATGTGTGTATTTGGCATTCTCATTGGGACTATTGGATAGTGTAATTGCTTCTGGCGTTCTATCTAATGTAAAAAATCCAAATTTATCAAAAAATATATTTATTTATGCAGGCACTTGAAAATGTATTAGCAGATTCCAGTTCTACATTAATTTGTTCATCGAAACTCAGCAGGGATCCCACTTTCTAAGTTATTGTATTTAATACTTTGTCGTTCTTGACCTCACCGTCTTCAAACTTTATTAGTGTGATTTTTATTTAAGCTGCATAGAAACATTCTACGTTCAGTATGTTCTGATAGTTGCATCCAAATACTATTCTGGCTACTTTCGACATGAAAGATTAATTGCGGCTATTTATCCCTGTCTACGAGATATAGCGGCCACTTTCACATACTCTACTGTTGATATCTTTGATTGACTGATGCTTTTATCAAAATGCATATTCCAGACCATCCCGACATTAATCAAAAACATTACTCCAGCTTACAATAGTAAATCTATTAAAATTGATAGGTCGATAATTGTGTTTGCAATCCATTATGAGTCCAATATAAAAGCTGGCTCAAAAATGAAATGAACAAAACATAAACGAATCGAGCACCAAACATTTGACTCGGAATTCTGTATTAATTAACAAACTTTATTCGAAGCTCCGTGCGTAGTCTCATAAACTTACAAGATACGATTGGTTTTTATAATATAAACGAGATTTTTATAATAAAAACTGAGAATAAACCGATATACACAACACCTGCTCCATCAAACACGAACGATGATCATTATGTTAATGCTCCTAAAATTCAAGCCGTAGATTTCAACTCGAAAGAAACCTTAACCGCAACGGAACTCGATCCATACTCGTTTAGACGATGGACAATCGAGCCTCACAAAAAATGGACCGTGTCGAAACGAACAAGGTATCGAACAGGCGCCAATTATGCCAAATGAGCGCTTATTCCGTGCACCATAAATCGATATCACGCTATACGCGGAGTAACAGTTACGCCCTTAAAGGATTCGTCTCGACAAACTGTACACCGAATTGTATTTATACAATAAAGGACCTTGTTATGAAAGCTGAAAGTGTCAGAATTACGTAACGGGGGAAGCGTCTGTTACGCCCTGTTAAAACGCCCTTCGCACTAACAAGACGGACAGAGATGAATCGATGTGGTTTTTGTGAGAACGAGCGGGGTGGAAGATAAACAGAACTTTTGAAAAACACTTGTGAGATAACAAAGGCTGGCTTCCACGAAGACGTCCAATAATTTGTCTTTTTAATTTTACGGCGGACTGCCATAGCTTTTAAATATATATTTTTTTTTACTCGACCTCGGTCAGGTCCATTAGGTCGAGAGGCTGAGTATTGGGGAACTCATTACGACCTCTTTCGCTGTGAAAACTCTTTTATGACTTATTGTTTCTAGAGACTTGCTCGGGAATGAACTACATACGTGTAATTTAAAAACCTGTAACTTTAGTTTTTGTTCCTCGGGCTGTGTAAAGTTCAGTCGTTACCGGAGTAAGTGCCATAACGTTCTTATTTTTCGAACGAGCCCAGTAAAAAACTTCAGCAATACTTACTACACAAATAAAATTAAAAAAATTAAAAAACGTGTTGTAATATAATAAGTAATATGAAATAAAACCCGAACTAAGCACAATAAAAATGAAACGGACGTAAAAGGAATTGAAACCAGTTCTGGCGTACCATCGGTTTAGTTGTAAAAAAGCTCGTTCCATATAACATAACCCATTACAACCCCGAGAATCACTGTTCAGCCAATCGTCGTGAGGAATTCGAAAATGGAACGCAAGTTCGATTTTTAATTGTTTCAATGAATTTTATGCCATTACTGTCAGTGTTTTGTAACGAATTAAACGGATTTTACTGTTTCAATTTGAATAAAGAATTATTTTTGACACATAAATAGATTTAGACTAACCAATACATATTTGAGCAGAGACATCATAAAAAGGCATATTTATGTGAATAAAATATGTTTGCAAAGAGTCGATTTCCTGCCTAGTCATTTCAATTATAGGCATGCTTACTTACATTTAGCGGAAACGGTCGAGTAGTTAAAGTATCGTCAGTAAGTGATGGGAAAAAATGTGACATGGGGTTTTAACGGACCCCATTCGGAGCGTGGCCGGAACCCGCTAATGAGCGATTAGTGTTGCCAGTTGCGGATAATACTCCACTAATAGTTGGGGCGTGCGCATTGTAAGGGTAAAATTATTGGGGATGATTTGTATATTGATATTTTTTTAAGTATGACATGCTTATTAAAAAGTTTTGAGTTCGTGACGGTATAATGACTGTTTCAAATGCTTTAGTTAGGGTAGTGGGTAGAGAGGTTTATTTATTTTATTCTTGTGGGATTCCGATTAAAAATGGGTGGCTTAAAATATCTTTATGCAGATTTAGTGACGGTCTTAAAAAATCGATACGGTCATTAAAATTTATCTGCAGAAATCTTTACAAAACTGATTTTTATAAGTAGACAGCTTTATTTCTTGTCAATAAGTTATTTTTATTAAAGACTTTTTCCTAAAATCGAAAAGTCTTACAATTTTACACATTTTTATTGATAAAATCGAAATACCCTCATAATTTACATCCAATTTACTACCTTTTTTCATGACTCCTTTGGCCTCTATTGTGTCAAACCCTGTTGGTTAGTTATCGTTCCAAGTTCCAAGTAGATTCGCGTTAGACCACCCACGTTCCTCTCGATTTGGAGCCTACTATCGTAACTCGAACTTCGTCGTCTTGAAGTGACGCAGCACATAAATACAAACTCATGTCATTTGGACACGGTCAATTTAAGCCACGTGCCTTTACTGATAAAAATTAACAGGTAGTGAGTTTTTTATTTTGATAATTCCTTACGAAAAGATAACTCGAAAAATGGTTCCAAACTATTTTTTTTACATGTACTAAAAATCTGAAAACTACTTCATTTTACTGCTCATTATATTTATTTATAGGCATTACATATTTTGTAAGTATACAATTTCAATAACGTTTTTCGTTTATTAATTATTATACCTATGTAAATTTCTTATTTCTTGTATGTATTCCTACTTTATTATCTATGAAAACTTTTACTTGGCCTTCATGTTCACATCATCTCTGTCTATTATTCTATCGGTCTATTATATATATTAGCTGTAAGTTTTCCTAATATTGTAAAATAAAGTAAAATAAAATATACGCGTATAACTTTTATGCAAGTTTTTAAACAATAACGACTGTTTTATAAATTATTTCAAAGTAAAACTGTCCCTATCTATAACACTAACCACAGGTATTTAGTAGTAAAAATGTGACAGCTTATCTTTTTAACTGACGAGAAAAATGAGTTTGTGGTAAAAAGTGGGGATGTGATGTGAATGCGGTCAAAATAAATTAAATTTTATTTTATGTCCTACGTTGGTTATATGAACAAAATTCAATTATTTTTTTAACGCTAGAGATGTACTGCTAAGAAAAAAACATTTAAAACGTCACTACTTCCGTCCTAAAAACCAATTCTAAGTACATCTACACGATATTCTACAAAACATTTATGATAATGATTCCCAAACATTCTGGGGGTCCATCAAATAACGAGAAACGTCTCTAACTAACTAGTCTAACAGGAGAGAATAAAGCCTGCGTGATGCACACAAGCCCGCGGCGTGCGTACGCGCAGGTACCGACAGTAGCGACGATTTAATAATACACGCCGGACACGCGAATTGGTCAATGGGTTTGTGATAATTTGTTGTTTAGTTTCAAGTTTGTTGTGTTGAAATGTTAGATTTTTATTAAAAAAAAAAGTGATTTTATGTAAAAAAATTACAGGTATTTGAAATACATATACATATTGATTGCTTAGAGTAAACTACTGGGTATCAAATGTGTAAACATTATTGAAGCTTTGCGATACTTTGATATAATTATCAATATTTTTAGAAAATCTTTTCTGGATGTAACTTCGCCATGTTGGTTTGTACCCTACTTAAGATTTGGAACAAATGGACGAACGTGACATCACGAAATGACGTATCATACAGTTCAGAAATTGATGGTCCTGGCAAGAGGCGATCGAATCGCGAATCGAATATTTGATATAGCAATATTCGACTTATCTATTGGAAATGTCTACAAATATCTTCAAATTTAGTCTTATTTTATAGATATAACAGTAAAACAAAAATCTCTTGATAAAACATTGGCTATTTGGTTCAGAAGTGTGACTTTGATATATTATTATCTTCTTTGGAATTAAGAAAGTAATCTGTTGTCATTCCGGGTTATCACTTGTTGATATAAACACTGAAAAATGTTATTTCAAATTCCTTCCATTCAGTTTTACCAAAAAAAAAAAAAATACTTTTGATATCTTTTTTTTACATTGAGGTACTTTTTATTAATCTTTTTTTCGCCTTTGGTTTTTATATCCTTTAATAAAGAATTATTGTTAATTATGCATTCTTTAGATAGCCAACTTTATAAAAGAGTTTTTACAGTAAAGATTTTATATTTTTGCTAAGAAAGACTTGTCTGTGTTAATTTTAAATTAACTTGACTGCATTTTAGTTTGATATTGATTCATATTTTCGTCAAATATATGTAGCTATCTAAAATAGGACTTACTTGATTAAAGTCCTTTGGTCTTCTGAATGGTACAGATACAGAGGGCGTTAACAGTAATTCCTCATCGATCTGTCTCGAGATTCACGCCACTTTACGGACTAGAATTCTAGTTCTTGAATATATAAAGCCTATTTTAAATTGTTTCTAGCTGTCTGTGTTGTAAAACCTGGAAAGTATGTCGTAAAAAAGTTTCTGTTTCTGGAAGAACTTAACTTAATTTGTTTACTTTTCGAAATGTGGATTATGGTATGTCTTTTTTTTTACGCATTTAAAAATGTATAAGACAGCAACAGTTTGTCTACTTCAAAATAAATTGACTATGTCTAACAAGATAATCCTAGATTAACGTTTGATTAAACTAAAATTCAACGGACATAAATGCGATCATACAATATTTACCTTTTATTTATTTAGTCAAAGATAATCCTAATTTGATATGCGGACGCTACCACAAAAATCCAGAGAAAAGAATATTTGCTCACACGGGCCAGTGACGGCGCAAACATGCGTGTGGCCGCGTAGCCAACACCAGTAGCGTCAGCAAACAAATGTGTTGACTGTACATTGTGGAGGAATTTCCACTGTTTGGGTCTGTACTAGGGCTACCTGTTATAGACAGGGTTCGAGGCGATATTTCCGGTAGATTTGGTCGACTGAAATAAGTGAGGTGCTTTAGGAAAATAATGGTAGGACGAGTCTCTTCATGTTCATTATTTGTTTAAGATTATTGGGTCGAGATGCATTTACTTACAGCTAACTTGAAATTTGGGATAATAAATAAATAAATAAAATAAAAATATATTTCACAACTTACACACAACGCCATCTAGTCCCAAATAAGTAGAGCTTGTACTATGGGTACTCGAATAACTGATTCTAATGCATATATACTTTTCTTTTGTAAATACATACTTATTATACATAAATGTGTGTATGCACTGGTGTTGTGGGTTCGATCCCCACATGGGAAAAATCGTTGTGAGATTCGCAAAGATTTGTTCAGACTGGGTGTGCTTAAATGAGTGAATATGTGTATTTTTGGCCTTGTCATTGGGACCTTTGGATAGTGTTATTGCTTCTGGCGTTCTATCTATTGTAAAAAATCATTTTTATTTATTTTTGTACTTTAGAACTATCTCCTGGAAATTACCTAGCTTTCTTTTTTGCTTCGATGGTAAACTTTTTTGGATAATACTGTATTCTGCCGGGCAAGCGACATCAACAAAGTGTTAATATTCCTACCTCGAGCCCACAATCACGTCGTCCAAATAACTCATTAAGGATGTAATCGCAACTAGCCAATAAGCCTCAAGCCGATCGATCATCAGGCATCGTGTGATGAATTCCTTTGCCGGTTGCATCGGAATCGCATCGATAAATCCACTGTGGCGCCACCTATCGTCCAGGCGGTCATTTTCGTGTGTGTTTGGAATTTATTACATTGCCGTGTTATATGTGGACTGCATAATATCGTGTATGAAGTTATTTGTCCTCTTTTTGTATCACTTTTAATGTAGTTGAGTTGAAAAGGTTCTAAGTTAATCGTCTCTTATATTATACTAACTTTTCCCCGCGATTTCGTCCGCGTGGAATTCGTTATAAATTTGGATTTTTTACATTAGATAGAACGCCAGAAGCAATTACACTATCCAATGGTCCCAATGACAAGGCCAAATACACACATTCACTCACACAAGCACACCCAGTCTCTGAACAAATCTTTGCGGATCATACAAAGATTTGTCATGTGGGGATCGAACCCACAACACCAGTGCAGTGGAGAGCGGCGAGGCGACCGCTTAAACCACTTCACCACACGTGCAGACAAAGTTATATTAAGTAGTAGCTACTCCCGCGCTTTGACCCGCGTTAAACGTCTCTGCCCCGCTTCCATGGAGTTCAGCGTAATGTCAAATATCAAAAACCCTTAATGGATAGTTTAACTATCAAACACAAAAATAATTATTTCAATTTGATCATAAGTTTCTGAGATTAGCGCTAACAAACAAACAAAACTAACTTTCTGTCGCTGTTTTGCCTGTGTGGTAGGTACATCAATAAATAGTAGCCTATGTTACCCGTTTTGAAGATTAGCCGATACAAACAGATAGACAGACAGACAGACAAACAGACAGACAAAAAATTCAAAAACTGTATTTTAGGCATAGGTATCGTGCAAATAATCAATAAATCAACTGAAAAAAACATTGTTATTTTGATAATAAAATAATTTCTGTCTAAAACTACCTTTCTGTAAATCTTTTACACTAATGTCCATCCAAAGGTTGCCTGAAAGAAATCGCGTTAAGCGATAAGGCCGCCCTTTCTGCATAATATTGTTATTAAAACTTTCGTACAAATGTAATTCCTGTCTTATGCACAAATAAAGTTTTATCTATCTACTAGCGACCCGCCCCGGCTTCGCGCGGGTACAATGCTGATACTAAATACACTACAGAAAAACTGTGAACGTTGTATATAAACACAGCGGCCCGCTCCGGATTCGCACGGGTATATAATATATGCATATGTCACTCACTGAAAAAATTGATTCAAATCGATCCAGTAGTTTGATTTATTCATTACTGCCCGTGGCCCGCACGCGTTAAATTTGGAGTAAAACAATTCCCCCTTTCTATGCATGTATTATACATAAAAACCTTCCTCTTGAATCACTCTATCTATTGGAAAAAACCGCATCAAAATCCGTTGCGTAGTTTTAAAGATTTAAGCGCACATAGGGACAGAAAAGGCGACTTTGTTTTATACTATGTAGTGATATATCACTTTTTTTTTTGTATTGATAAAGATTAAGTTGCCAGTTAAAAGACCACAAATAGTACTTGTTCAATTGGATTCATCATCTCAAATACATTCACACGTTTTTCCCTATGTACCGATGTAATAATGATATGAGTTATGTTGTTTATCAAGCTCTAAATACTTGTGATGTCATTGACTCTTGAATTGATGTATCCTATTACATGCAACTTTTTGCTGAGTTCTGATTAAGGATTGTTTTCTAATAATAATGTTTTTGGTTTAGTGTTACATGATATAGTGAACACGAATAGAGGGTAAGAAGAGAAGTTATTTATACAAGTATGAATGTAATATTTTTAAGCAAATTTTAGCTTTGCTATGCCTGTTTGTATTTTATATAATATTATAGTTGAAAATTAAGAATCCAGCAGGACTCGAACCTGCACCCCCTGGCTATACGCCCTAAGTGCTTTGTGGGGCGTATAGCCAGGGGGTGCAGTAAAGTATGAATGTTTCAATCAAAATTATCCAGCTTTGTATAGTATTAACAAACGAAAGTTCTCATTTAATCTTCTCCGTTTCAAAATCTTGAAATTTAAATAAATATCTCACAATTTACACACAACGCCATCTAGTCCCAAACTAAGCAGAGCTTGTACTATGGGTACTAGAATAACTGATACTAGAACATATATACTTTTCTTTTGTAAATACATACTTATTATATAGAAATAACCAGACTAAGACAAACCCCCATGTTTATGCACACATAGATTTGTCTTAAGCGGTAATTGAACTCGCGACTTCGACGTCGCAGGCAGGTACACTTTGCAGGTTAGTCGGTATAAAAGCTTATAACTTTACAAATGCTTCTATGAATTGTTATAAAGCCCCAAAACACAATTTATTAAACAAACAAGATCCGAACAATAAAAATGGCGCCTTCGCCGAATCAATTATAGAAAAAGCCGTACAATGCCCTTGTCCAATTATACAAAGAAAAGTTGAGAATAAAAGGGAAACCAATAAATTCGTACGAAAACAGTGCGTTGGATAAAACAAACAAATAAAGTGGATAAAAAGGCTGATGTTCGTTAGGGTGCATGACTGGCACTCCGATAGCATCAACGTGAGGTGAGCAGGAGGCTGGAAACGTGGATGCGGTACTTTTTGGTGTAGGCGATGTTTTGGGGAGGGGGACGTTTGAATATACATAATATTATTTGTATCCTACTTATGATAGGAACAAATAGATGAACGTGACGTCACGAAATGACTTAACATACAGTTGAGAAATGTAGGATCCTGGCAAGAGGCGACCGTAGCTGATTGGTAAAGCGACTGCCCGGTGTGCAGAAGGTCGCAGGTTCTAATCCTGACGGTCCCATATTTTTTTAATTGTTTCTTAGTATAATTTGCTAAGCATAGCTAAATGCTATAAAAAGAATCAATAAGAAGTTACAAAATATTCGATTAATTCACACAATAGATACCTACAACCTACCAAGATAATTCAGAATCATTCATACTTCATTTTCTTTTAATTTTGCATATAAGTACCCTTATTAGTAAGAAGTGTAAAATTGCCATAAGAGCAGCTAACATGATATTGTCCAATATTTATTATCCAACTTCTCACTGCAGTAAACTTTCAAGTTTCTACCAAATCGTGACTACGATCTTACAATTTCTAAAGAACTTTTTACGTTTAGCCAAGTAATAAGCAAATGAAATATTGATAATAATACCAGTTATATCAGGCTTGCTCGAATTTAATCTTGAAATAATCCGATGTACCTTCTCCACTCCCATCTGCCTCCACAACCATCTCGCGTGGATGGAGGGACTATTATATATAACATAAGTAAATACCTACAGAATGCAAGTCATAACTACAACCTGTATAAAGGAACCTGTACCAGTTCCTGACGGAGATATTTGAGAGGATATTTATTCATAAGGAGACCTTGTGTTAGTAAGGGAATTTTGGACGAGTTTGGATACGAAGTTCGGTCAGTAAAAGTAACTATATTATTAAAACCGACGTGAGATGAAGACATTATTATTGAGAATACGGGTTATTTTATCCGGCATGTGCCGACTAGTTTTGAATCTAGAACGTAGATTCATCAACTGGGCAATTAATCGCGTTTCGTCGCCGTCGCGCGACGTCTCGCACTGAAAAAATAATGTGAGTAACCTGTATTCTCATCAATAATAATAAAAGTGACTATAAATAAGCCGCGTATGCAAGCATAGGACGGTCAATTCCAGTCAAAATTTGGCTAATAACCTAAGAATCTTGAGCAAGAAGGAGTCAATCAAACTGCACTGCTGGCCCTCAATGGATGAGTAGAGCAAAAGATAGAGATGAATGGAAATCTCTAGAGGAGGCCTTCACCTTCGAACAATGAGGTGTTCTTACTATCAGCAAGATGCAATAGGTTATCCAAACTTCTAATCAAAGGAAAAGGAAGTGGATATTTGGCTGTTTTATACACAACCAAAAACTTAAAATGTATTTTCTCAAAAGTAGTCCTTCGACCGCCTACTTTGGCTGAGGTGTTTAAAAACACACAAATACTGTGACTCAAGTTGTTAAAACTAAAAATATTCACAAATTCCAAAACCAATACAAATAAAATCCATTTATTTCCACTTGTGACAAATCGAGCCATAAAATTCAGTGTTGCTCACGCGCAGGTACCCAAAACCTTGATTTTAATCCAAAAGATCAGTATCAGTTTCACACGAGCGAACCGCAAATGGCCAAACACTTGGGCCAAAGATATGACACGGGATGGGCCACGTCTAGATAACACCAGATTGTCGCCAAACAAACACTATCTTAATCCCCTAAGATTTGGGCGCCGGGCACCATGAGATAGCTGATAGGGGAGTTCTTGGACGTGATAAAGTAAATTATTGTTATTTGATTTTGTTTGGGACTGGGACTGATTGAAATTGGTGTCTTGTTCTAGTTCAATTTGACACGGTTGTCAAGTTATTTACGAAGTCTGACCGCAAACCATTTTGTCTTGTTTTTTGTGCGAATCAATGTGTGGCTTACTTATATCGCGTTATTTAAGATGTTTTTTTCATATCTACATGTTAGATTTTAGTTTTAATGTTGATACAGCCATGCTCTTGACATTTGATCTTTTAATATAGATTGGCCTAACTTATCTTTAATTTCTTCTCCTCACCTAAAATTTGGAGGATCTTTTGAAAATAATTATATACTATTCTACCAAACGAGACAACTTGCAAATGACAAGTGTAACCAAAATATGCCACCTTTTCTTGCCATTGTGGTTGACAATTTTAAGCTTTTCTTCTAAAAGCTATTTAATAACCAGAACTTGTCAACTCACAATAGGATTAATAAACAATCGCACTATCTCAACAGGGTATTTCCTACACTCCAACAATGGCAGAAATTTCACCACAATATGTACGGTACCACAATGGCACCGGATGGGCTCACTCCGTTTTGTTTACCTTTATTTGTACAAAATAATGCACAAAAACTGAGATAAGGACGCGTCGATTTTGATCTTAGCCCGCATTTATCTCAAGAGCCGTCTGGGAATATTTTGGGTTGACAAAATCTACGATGGTACTGACCGTGAATATCGTATAATTTTTTATGCAACATATTTAGCGCCTGATCTTGTAGTCCACTTGATCGTACGTGGCAAGGTCAGGCCATGAATCAAGTTATACGAATGATCAAGTTGCGTCGCTATATCGAAGGTCTACATCATACAGGGGCTGCAGCAATTCTATCTCATAACCAAATTCATTCAGAACGTAGTGAAGAAGTGCGATACAAATTCGAGTGAGAGGCTCAAATCGGGTAAACACTAACCATTTCTGAAATAGCTTGGTATATTTTGATTTCAATTCGTGAGGCACTAAAAAGAAATAATTTCCATCCCTTAGGTACTTTTACTTACGCATAAAGGTCTCCAGATTAATTCCCCGTCGCATTAAGAGTTAGGTTTTTTGTTACAGTCTGAGAACTCCGAGTACAAGTGTTTCAAGTGTGCTGTTACAGAAATTACTGTAAATGCCTCTTGGGCTTGCTGAGTGGTAATACTTGAGCTTTTTATCGGACTGTTTTTGGATGGGAATAATGGCACATATTGTGACAAAGTGCAGATACTTAGGGCAAAAATACTGGAGATTTTGAGTGTTCATGTCGTGCAGATATTGAAAGATTCAAGTTAAAACGGTAACAAGCTCAATTTGAAGCAAAATCTCAGTTTATAGCAAACGGGTTACATTTCATTATCTGACCTATCTACCATGATGAAGAAATATCTCCGAAGTCTAACATGAAAGTAATTCCTAAACCTGCTAAACTTAATCTTTGAACGTAAGCAGAAAATTCGTCTTCCTAAAATGTTTATCTTGTTAATGCACGAAGCTTAAATTTCACATCGTAAAACGTTTTCCTTCTATTTTTGCTCTTATAAACAGATCTTTTTAACTAGCCAAATTTGGATATAAACGTACACTTCAACCTATACGTGTCCAGAATAAGAAGGTCTCGCGTTGTATAGACCTTTCGTGCAATGAGAGACCAGCATATACTTGACATTAGGTTTATCAGGCCCCGTGTGTATCCTTTCTGGGTTATAGTCATGATTATACTAATTAACGGTCCGTAAAGACGTAAAAGTACACAATAGATACTAAAAAAAACTCACGACTATTGGGCTACCAGAATATGAAGGCCGTTGCTCTACCGAAGACCAGGTTCTCTGGCCCCTTTAAAGATATATTAACAGCCAATTAGCGAAGTAATTTACTTAAGATCGTGGGCAGCCTATAAATCATTTAGCAAATTGACGATGTTTCCTGTCCTACGCTTTTTTGCTGGACAAAAAAATGGTCCGTTTCGGCTTCGGTTTGTTTTATTGTTTTAAAGTGGACTTACTGGTTTGACTTGCCTTTGTCTAGGTTGTCCCAGAAGTTTCGTTTGGCCAGATGATAAAATATTTGTGAATGAGGCTGTCTTGTTAATATTTTACCGCCAAATTGTTTTTTGGGATTTTTTGACAGAAAATTATGAATAGCAACACTGATTTGTTCGGATTTGGATGGCGATAACTTTTTTCTCATGGAGAAATTAACAGGACATAACACATAGTTACATAACAGGTGAAATGTGCGTGTTATTCATCTCTGGGTACTATAGGCGTGATGTTATGTTATGTATAGATAATTAATATAATTATAGTAGTGCTGGCAAAGTGTGTTCCGGTTTGCCTGTAAGATCAGATTCCGCGATTATAAGAGACGTTAGTGTTCATTAAGATTATGAGACGCTATATAAATAATATAGCGTCTCATAATCTTTATTAACACAAAACAATATTTTTAATATTCATTGACATCAAGATCGTTTAGTTTTACCAAAAGCCGTAAAAATCGGTATGTTGTGTATTTTTAGACGCAACTGCCATTATTGGCAGTTTAATTTAAATTGTCAATATTATTTTATTATATTTTACACCTTGACCACTTAAACGAAACCAATTTTAATTTTATCCGGTTAATATTAAGTAATATTTGTTAAGTATTCTACTTGATACTTAACTAAAAACAGTACTCTGTTGTTTAGTGGTTTTACTTGAATTTGTTTAAAGACTTAAACTGTATTATAAAAGATTATGATCGTTTTTTCTGAGTAAATGTTCAACCTTGAGCCAAAAGAACCACATAACAGCTTTTTCTTGGGATCGAACTCGAAACCTTAAAGTAACCAAGTGGACCAACAAGGCTCACGAAACTTGTACCAAAACCCCAAAATTACAGATTACGTTTTTTCCCTGTGGTTCAACCAGCCATAATGAAGGGAAACTAACAGTTATCCTAACAAGGTTTTTAATACGAAGCTTGTACCACGTGGTTCGGTTCCCGAGCAGTGCACGAGCCAGGCGCCATAAATACAGGCCTCGTCTGCGCGAGCGCAGGTACGCCCGCCAAACGAGATCGTACCTTTTTTAAAAAACGAATCTCGCACATAAGAATTTAAACCCAATAACTGAAGTGTTAAAGTCGCTTTTCATAAAGTGCCTCCGAAAACCCATTTCCATAATTCACTTTGGGCTTTCTCGCTTCTGAAATAAAGCTCCTTTTTGGGAGTGTGCGTTCCAAACTATTCCAATATTCTGCGTTCCAATATGAATTTTAAATAAGTAGGTGTAAGGTTGTTTTTTGTTCGGGCTTTTGTGGTAAGTTTTTTCTCGCCATACAAGATTTTGGTTCTTTTGAGTTGTTTTTTGTGACAGCGAGGAACGGGCGCTCCGGTGGGTGTTTTGCGGGGTCACCGAGGATAATAACTGTAAATTATCGTCTTTCGCTTTATTGAATTTTCGATGGACGGCTTCTAATGGGAAAATATGTAGCCAGTCTCGAAAAGGTGGTTTACCTACACAAAATAACTTAAATCTCATAAACATGCACCCAAAAGATTCGAATATCAGAGACCAACTTATAAACTTAGCTGTATCCGGACCAAGTAACTTAATATGAAATAAATAAATATTCCACAACTCACACACAACGCCATCTAGTCCTAAACTAAGCAGAGCTTGTACTATGGATACTAGAATAACTGATACTAATACATATATACTTTTCTTTTGTAAATACATACTTATTATACATAGAAACACCCAGACTAAGACCTTCATGTTCATGCACACAAAGATTTGTCTTAAGTGGGAATCGAACCCACGACCTCGGCGTCGCAGGCAGGTACACTACCCACTCCGCCATCCGGTCGTCAATATCGTAGTGTTCTGCAGTAGCAACTGTAAGGTATATGACAATCTTTATTTATTTTATATTAAGCGGCCGTGGCGCAATGGATAAGGCATCGGTCTTACGATCGAGAGGTCGTGGGTTCGAATCCTGGCCATTACACCACGGACGTGAACTTCCTCCTAACACAAGCGAATTAAGCTTAGCTGGAGGGGGTTAACAAGAATACTAGTAATTTGTATTTGCAAATTACTAGCAAGCTTTTTAAAAAAAAAAAAAAAAACTTGTTCATCAGCAAATGTAACTTAAATCAAATAATACTATAAGTACCTATGAACGGCCGGCTACACATCAACCTATAGTCCGGTCAATTTAGACATTCAAAGTTACCTAAATTCCCACCAAGCTGAAAATGAAAACATAAATATATTATATTGGGCTCAGTGATTTAGCATAAACTGTAAGGTTATGGACTTAGTAGCGGAAAGAGCGGATTTGAGATAAATTGTACACACGTATTCATTTAATGCCTACGTACAATTTATCTTTAATCCGCTTAACAGAAGTAACAGAGTCATAAGTCGAATCATTTTTTTTTCATATGTCCCATGGGGTGCTTGAACGCGACAGCAATCATAATTATAAAATAAATAATAAAAATATCTACAGAAAAAAAAAAAAAAAAAAGTTTCAATTACCGGAGCTAAGATCAATTTTATTGAAATCAATCTAAGGACACGTAAGTACAGTTATGTTAACTGTTACTCTAACTTCTACGCGCGGCTCCGTTTGCATGCTAGGTATATCGTAAAGAAGAACCTATGTCCTTCTTTAGGTCACCAATCTCCCTACAATTTTCATTAAGTAATTAAGCCGTGAAAACGTAACAGACAGGCAAAGTTACTTCCTCATTTATTATATTAGTAAGGATTGTTATTTCTCCTAAAATCAACTGAATCACATGTGATTTTACAAAAATTTTACTATGCGCATTGCAGGAATGCGTGATCACACATATCGGACATGTATGCATGTTTCAATATAATATTTTAGAACTGGCTATACTGAAATATAAAGATGTATATACAACTATAGAGATGTATATATACGTGGCGTACTCATGCATATTATCACGATTACAACTTTTACAACTTTTAGAATCGTTATATCTCTAAAACGGTGGCTCGTAGAAAAAAAAAGTATTAATAAATATTTTGTAGATAATTTTATGATCTACAATTTTTGTTTGAAATATTTTTATGATAAAACTTACCGTTTTGCTGAAAATCGCGAAAAACTTTTTTTTTTTTACCTTTGACCATGAATATTTTTTTTTCCTTACAGGGGAAAGATGGGGCACTTTCAAATTTTGTTTTTAATGATATTTTAAACAATCTTACCGTTTTTCAGCTTGGTGGGAATTTATGTGACTTTACTCTTATTTTTGGGTCTAATTTGACCAACCTACTATACATTGCCCAGTATCAGATAGTCTCGGGTTAAATAGGCTGCCCGTGCACTAGCTTATACTGGCCATGTATAGGTTGATCGGTTGTATACACAAATCCACCTGCTTTACTATCAAGAGTATGTTATGCCATTCCTCATCTCATACGACGGTCATTAGGACGGACAAACGCAAGCATATCCTGTTCTATAGTAATAGGTATTAATTCTCTGCATAACATGTGTCGGGTTGTCTAAGTACCGGCCATTAGATGAATAGAAGGATTTAGACCCGATTTCACGAGCTACTACTACGTTTTAGACAGATAACCGCCTGATAATTTAATACAAACTTGGTATTTATCCGTCAAAATACAAATAGTACAGAATCCTAAAACTTCTTAAAGCCTTAAAATTATGCTAAAATTGTAATATACGATTGACTAGAATTCTTAGTTTATATGAATGCAAAAGTTTGCAGTGATGTACGGATGATTGTAGATCATTTGTAGGCACATAGCAGGCCAGAGTCCAGTATAGTGCGTGACATTATTGATAATATTCATATTTTGTTAAAAAGCTCGGTTTTGGGATTCAGGACAATACAATCTAATTACGGGACAAGACGCAAAAATGTTGAACAATTTTAGCCAGTTCTCGGTTCTTGTAGGTCTTCCGTATAGCAACTGGAGTTAGACTGCCGACTAGGTAGTTGCTCTGTGTGAAACATGACTACACTATGACGTCAGCACAGTAGCTTGAAATTCTTAGAAACTCAACAATGCATCTACTTTAAGAATACCTAATGCCTACCGTATAAGAGTGGTCAAAATAAGTCGTATGATAAATCTCTTTAGAATCTATATTTAGCCCCATTTCCAGGTAAACACTATTGGCTAGATAAACCAATAACACACATAAATTAAAATGACAATTGTGTTCTTTATTCGAGTGTTAGTAGTGTAGTACTTTTATATTAACGGCCAGTGACGACCGGATGGCGGCGTGGGTAAAGTACCTGCCTGCGACGCCGAGGTCGCGGGTTCGATTCCCGCTTAAGACTAATCTTTGTGTGTATGAACATGGGGGTTTGTCTTAGTCTGGGTGTTTCTATGTATAATAAGTATGTATTTACAAAAGAAAAGTATATATGTAATAGTATCAGTTATTCTAGTACCCATAGTACAAGCTCTGTTTAGTTTGGGACTAGATGACGTTGTGTGTAAGTTGTGTGATATTTATTTTTATTTTAGTTTCTGAGGTTCCAAACAGTTCTTATGCGACCCATAATATATAACCTAACCGAATTTGTAAGTGACACAAGTAACACTTGAAAAAAGAAATCAGTCACTTTCATGTATTGTTGTTATATGCTTATCCTGCCAATAAGGGTTATTAACACCTGTGAAATTGGGGCTAAGTCAGGTTATATTTTATGGGGCAGATACGAGCTACCTGGAACTTCTGAAACTGGCCCTTAGAGTATTCACAATCTCAGTAATAGCCTTCAGTCCAATCTACCGGAGGGTGGTCATTCAATCAAACTGATCTTTGATTTAGTCACACCACCACAAGCAAATACTGAAATTGGCTACAACTGACAGAAACTACTAGGTAGGTAGGTAGTCTGTAAATCCGACCGCAAGTTATCCAGGCATCAAATTATAGTTACCTTTAGTTAGTCTAACTGATGCCCGAGGCATAGTTAAGCAAAGCTTAGAACTATCGCTTTATCCGATTATGGATGTTATTACACCATTTCGATGCATTTGACGTTTAAGCCAATAAGAGCGCACCATAGCACTCGATCGACATCAATCGACAACGATCGATTTAGGTGTAAAAACACGCCAATACGAAGATGTGCAAAGCATACCGATTAGCAGGTTTCTTCTAGTCAAGATGTCGCGTAAGAAATCAAGAAATTGCCCAAGGGGCGCTTGAACACGTCAAAACAAACATCAAAATACAAAAATATAAAATTAAAATATAATGAACTAATTAAATTATAATATTTATTGCAATAAAATGATTTAACACCGGAGCTTAGATTGACTTTAATTCAACTTAGAAATTTGAATTAAAAACGTAGTAAACAGATCAGATTTAATTTAACTTGGATGTTACTCTTACTCCGATCCATGTACAAACTGATCAGCATATTAGTTACAATCAAAGAATCTGTCTGTGAACCTCTTTTCTTGGAGTCTTTAAAAAAATACAAATCGATATTCGCTTAACCAGGTAAAATACTGACGTAAAGTTCTTCTTGACTCTTGTTTTTTTTTCCTGAATGGGCAAGATATTTTCCATATTTAGATAACCCACTTTCTATAACCGGAATCAAAACTAAAATTAGGGAAGGGACGCCCTCGAATCGATTTTGGTATCAATAGAAACACTGGCTATTTTTAAACGGATTATCTCTAAGACCTTTAATGGCTTTAATCTAGTTTAAGCCATGAAATAATGAGGCTATTAGATAAGTAAATATTTGAATGCTTTGCTTAAATTGTGACGCACGAATTTTTCATAATAAATCATTTTGATTCAAAGTTGTTTTGCACCAAAATAACTTAACAGAAATCTGTGAATCGCAATCAAATAAAGCAGAAACTTGAATGAACTGCCGTCGAATGTTTATTTTTCAGCAATCAGACAAGCTACTAATCTAAATAACACGAACCTTTATTAGATAGTCGACTATATCGAAACGATATATTGGTGCCAAGCCCCGGTGGACAAACACACTGAGTAAACTTTCGACACCAATCGTTTGATAGAAATCCGGAATCAAACGGCAGCTAGACAATCGAGATCCTCAATCAAACCGGGTAAATGAGACGGCAACACTACAGCTGTAGGTGTAAGCGAGCCAGGCGTTCTTTACTCAGCACCGCTTCGTTCGCCGGTGCTAATGATACGGGAGGGGTTCTAATTGCGTGTGAACAAACAAACGACGTGATAATACCTACTTTATATTGCGTTGTAAAGCTGTTTTAAACTCTTTTAGTTCCAACTAATCATAGCCATTCTAGTTCACTACGGCTTCCGTCCAAAAATATTTACGAGATGACGTCATCATAAACGCTACTTCCACTATTTATCTTTCGAACAGATATTCGTGACCGAAAGCGAAGGATGCAAAGAAAAAAAAATCAAAGGCAAAGACCCGTCCGTTCTGAGAAGTGGACTTGTTAGTATCACCATTTATTACACCACGGGTACCAATGCAACGATATTAAATGGCACGAAATTGAAAAGTCAATTATTTGGTTATCATTATAAACAGGTATCAGAATTTAAAAAATATATATTAATTGTTATGATGCTGTAAAAAACCGTTGGTCCAAATTGGATATAATCTGCTCTCGTAAAAAATATAAATGTCCTTGGACTCGCCAATCAAATATTTATCATTCATAAAATATCGTTATTATGACAAGTTTTAATATGGGTAAAATTGAGTAGCATGTATGTGAATGAATTACATGTATCCGGTATCTGATACGCTCGAAATATGTTAAGATACCAAAAAAAGCAAATATTAAATCGGTTCGCTTGGTCAATGTCGTTGTCAATGAATCATCTCTTATTTCAATGAGTGGAAGTCGTTTCAAGACTTTTTAAAATAATTGCAGGCAACAAAGTCGTGATGACAACTTGACAGGTGAACCAGTATGAACAGCCTAAAATTGCTCGTATTTTTGTAATGGTATCAACGGTGATTATGATTACGGTTTTCATTCGTCAAGTAATCGGGTACCGAGAATTTACCGATACCACATTTCGGTACCCAATTAACATAAGAGATAAACAGCACTTTGTTTAATTTTAATTTCATAACAAGAAATAGCGTGTGTCTTACGCCCAGTTTATCAAAAATAATTTTTAAGTGCTATGTTTTGAAATAACATCGATTTCGTGATCAGATAATTTGAATCAAAATTATGCTTGTTTTTATTATAAATCGTCTCTGTCTGTATCTTTTCATCTTGAAGTGTATTCGTGTCATATATTTTATAATAATGGACTACTGTCTTAATTATTAGCAAAATAATTTTGATTGTTCAGCTCTTGTAAAAATCTTTTGAGACTTTCTTTGATCTTATAAATTGTTGGATCCGGATTTAATAAACTTCACTTTTCCGCCGTTATAAACATTTCCTTGTAAATAGCTCTAGATATATCTGATGCTATATTTAAAATATAGCATGATAAATGAAGACTTAAATGTTCAACTTACGTAACCAATATCGACTTGTACTATGCACTAGATTGTGACGCCTACCCGCCGCGATAAGCTATCAGTTCAAAATGGATTTGTGTTCAGCACAGCACTAGATAAAGCCCCATTTGTTACGGCATCGATCACGCCTGTCCGAGGATTAAGATACCAAAGATTTAAAGATTAGTCCAATATAACTTAAGAAAACATGACATAGATTGCGTCTACGCAGTCCTTATCCAATTCCTACCAAGGTAGCTAATGATATTTGATTTCGTTACCGATTAAAAATTGAATTACAAGCAAATGGTTTTTAAATTTAATCAGATTATTTAAAAAACATGTTCGATAATATCTAGATGATATTGATTTATTAATTCGTGTGAAAATCGATATTTGAATCGGTATCTGTTTTCTTGATCGTAGTCGCATCACTACGGTAGCCGGTTACAGTGACAAAAACGTTGATGGTAGCTTCCAATATGGCTGACGAAGTAGATGATTGATAGTTTTGGATATTAGTCGTAGTAGTTTGTCTTTCAATGGACCCCTGATTGGCTGCCAACATTTTTTTTGGTTATTTAAATATTTTGGCAGGTAATTACAGGTTTGTTTTGTTCAAATTGTTAATTATTTTATCTATAGAGAAAGTATCTGATTTAAAGCACTTATAGCTTATATTATAAGTAAATAAGATTGTAGATAAGAAAACTACGATAATACTTGTTTTCCTGAAGTTTAATTTTAAATGTTTATTTTAACAAATCGTGAAGTACGAGTGAATTTAAACATACAATCAGTTGGGATTATACTTCCAGCAGTTTAGCAACCAAAGACAAAATCTCCAAACAAAATGTATGTTGTGTCCGGGAAGTACGGGGAGCGAAGGGAAACCACTGTTTGCCGTAAGGAATTTATTCTCGACTCCTGAACCTACCATTACATTTCTCTTATATTAGTACTCCTTAACTTAACTTAGAACTATCCTCCACCGACCGTATATTTACATCGTACGTATTACTCGAGTATTATAGGAGTACCTACATACATTACAATGTACAAGAAATAAAACTTGCCAGTATAAAAACTTACTTTATTCATTACTTGATAAAGAAGATAAGAATCCAATTCAGTCTTTTTATTTTCTCTCGCATGCCACTGGCCATAAACCATTGCCTATTAATTAGTCTAATTAGAAAACTCGAGCAGCATGAAACATGCATACCAACATTATAAAAATAATTCGACGACAGTATCAAATAACCTATTATTTATTTTAAATACACCGCGTGCCGCAAAGGTGGTAATTTTTTTTTGCCATTATCACAAATGTCATTTGATACCGGTAATTAAACGTGACTCTGAAAGCCCTTAATTGCATATTATCTAACTTAAGTACACGACATGTGTTTAAAAAAGAAAAACAATACGTTGACAGCAGTTAAGGCTGCACAACTCCGTAAGTTTTATTCAGACAATTTAATTATCATTTCACAATATGCAGTTGTAAGTTTTTTTCGAATATTAATTCAAGCCGAAAAACATGTTTACATAACGTGCGCACGCGACGTTTCTTGTCAAACGCCATCTATCGACAACAATCCCAAAACGTATGCTAAACGTTTCCTTTCAGAAAATGTATTCAATAAAAAGCTTCTCCTTATTAATTAATCAAGAGAATCAACATTTAAACGTTACATATCAGCCGTATATCAAAAGCAATTAATAAAGGGTAGTTGTATCGAACTATTTCATTTTTTTATTCAGTCATCGAACCTGCAACTGTTGCTACGATGACCATCAATTACTTCCCTTAAAGGGTCTTAATTGCTTTTATCATTGCATCTAGATGTCGCTAGCGTCGAGACGAATGTCAAACGAACCAGAATTTGTTTCTTTTTTTTTACCAAAGAGTATGGTAGTGTAGAAAAATAATATTTATTATCCTGTTTTCTTTCAATGGTACATTTATTTTTGTAGTTTGTAAATGGAATAGTGTAAAATAGCATGTTAAATATAATTTGTTGTTGCAATAGAGTGTTACTCTGACTTTTTATTCTAAGTCTTTAACATAATGTGTCATGTTAAGAGTCCTATGTAGGACTTAAATGAAAAGCGGACTGTACAAATATACTGGTATATTAAATTAAAACACCGTTATAACTATAATTAAAAACCCGGTATAAAACTTAGAGGAGCGAATACGTTATGTTCACTATAGTTCGTGAAGGCAAGTGCCCCCGGCGCCGCTCTGCTTCCTTATATAGGTAGGCCGTCCTGTCCTGTACCCGTCGTGTTCGACCGGTACAGGCGTCGCTCGCCGCGTGTCCCCAAATGTGCAACACGTGCAGTCCCGTTATGTTCGACCGGTACAGGCGTCGCTCGCCGCGTGTCCCCAAATGTGCAACACGTGCAGTCCCGTTATGATGCGCGGCACCTTTGTTAGATAGATAGGTAGATATCTAACAAGCTGCCCGGGTTGAAGTAGCGTAAGCAGTGTAACTTCAAAAATCTGGAAGCGGGCAAACATTAGTAAAGGCTCTACGTATGGTACCTCGCTTTGTTTTAAGCTCCACCACACGTGTAACGCCGTCGTTCCCGGGATAGAGTTTGATGACTCGCCCAAGTGACCATAATAGAGGAGGTAGAGTTCTATCTTTGATTAGCACAAGTGATCCATTTTGTAACTCTTTCCCATGTGATTGCCATTTCACCTTCTGCTGCAGTTGGGTCACGTATTCTAGGGAAAATCTTTGCCAGAAATGCTGTTTTATGTGCTCAATACGTTTGTATCGTTCCAGGCGGTTAATGTTCGCCTCAGACACTTGTGGATGTGGTATTGATGTCAGTGTTCGTCCAATTAGGAAATGAGCAGGAGTTAGAGCAAGGAAATCGTTAGAGTCAGAGGATAATGGAGTAAGAGGACGTGAATTTAGGATTGCTTCTATTTGAGTGAGGCAAGTTGCCATTTCTTCGTATGTTAAATGAGTAGTGTGTAACAATCTTTTTAAATGATGTTTGGTGGATCGAACATCTGCCTCGGCTAACCCGTTGAAATGTGGACGATATGCGGGTACGAATTTAAACTCTATGCCTTCTTGGGCGATACAACTCTGTAGGTCAGACTGAACTAGGAACTTTGCTATATCATTGTCTGCACCAACGAAGTTAGTGCCATTGTCTGAAGTGATGCTCTGAGGCTTTCCCCGGCGAGATACGAATCGATTTAAAGCTGCTATATACGCTTCGCTAGAGAGCGCCGTGACAAGCTCGATGTGACAGGCTTTCACTGAATTGCACACAAAAATTGCCAAATATGACTTTAGTAATTTGCAACCTCTACCCTTTCGGTCAGCTATCAGCACTGGCCCTGCGTAATCAACGGAGCAATGTAAAAATGGGAATTCAAGTTTAGTCCTTGATAATGGCAACTGCCCCATTATGGGTTGGACAGTTTCTGCCTTATATCTATGACAAGACATACATTTGTTTACAGTTGCTTTAGATAGATTTTTGCCTTTCAAAGGCCAATATGTTTGTCTCACTATTGCTAATAAAAGTTGAGGACCAGCATGTAGGTGTTTGAAATGATAGTGATTAAAAATTATTTTTGTTAAATTATGTTTACTGCATAGTAAAATAGGGTGCTTAATGTTATAACTATATGGGGAATTATCAAGCCTACCACCAACTCTAATTATATCATTATTATCTAAAAACGGGGTCAGTGACATGAGTCTATTCTTTTTTGGTAAAGGTTTGCCTGTTTTAAGAATCGTATATTCCTGAGGGAACATTTCCAACTGAGCCTTTTGAATGGTTAGAACTAGTGCATTTTTTAGTTCTTGTACTGACAAATACCCATTATTTTTTTCTTTATGTGTGCAATTGTAAATAAACCTTTGTAAATATGCTACTATTCTTTGCAAATTAGTGAAACTTGATTTATTATTTATTAAGTTATTTAACGAATCAGCAGTATCAATTTTTGAAATTATATTTGTGTGGAAACAGTTAACCAATTCAGGTAGATCCTGTTTTACATTTTCATTCGGCATTTTGGGCCAATCAATATCATTTTCAAATAGAAATTTTGGACCTGACCACCACAAAGAACAATCGCTGATAACGTCAGCCCTAAGCCCTCGAGAGATAAGATCCGCCGGATTGTCCTTTGACGGCACGTAGCTCCACGTATGATTATTAGTACATTCCTGAATTTCGTGGACACGGTTTCGAACAAAACTTGTAAGTTGCAGTGATGGTGTCTTTAGCCACCCTAAGACAATTGTGGAGTCACACCAGAATCTACACCTACTTATGTTAATTGTCAACGCAAGTAAAACCTTTGTGCACAGTCTTGCAGCCAATAGTGCTCCACATAATTCAAGACGTGGAATTGTAGTTGGGTGTATGGGTGATATACGACTTTTAGATGTTAACAGTTTGACTCTTACTTGTCCGCATCTGTCTATAGAACGAATGTATAATGCACATCCATACGCACGCTCAGATGCGTCAGAGAATATATGAATTTCATGTATATCACTGTTAATATGAAGTACCCAACGAGGAATTTTTAAATTGTTTAAATTTGGTAACGCATTTGCAAACTCCCACCAAAGTTTTTTGATTTCTTGCGAAACTTCATCATCCCAAGAATATTGTTGCATCCATAATTTTTGCATTATCATTTTTGCGACGACAATGCATGGCCCTACTAGACCTAACGGATCAAAAACTTGGCTAATAACTGAAAGTATGTGACGTTTGGTAACTTTTTCCTTAAATTCTATATTTATTGAAAATGATAAAACATCTGCATCACATATCCAATTTAAGCCTAACGTTTTTGTGGATTTGTTTATATTGTTAATTGACAAATCTAAAATATTATCAGACTGAATAGATGGAGAAATTGCATCTAAAATTTCGTGAGAGTTGGACCGAAATTTTCTTAAATTAAACTGAGCTCCTTTTAAAGCATTTATGACACCTTTACATATTTTTATTGTTTTCTCTATGTCAGGTCCTCCTCCTAAATAATCATCTACATAAAAATCGCGTTGAATTGCTCGCCTGACTGCTTCGTTAGAGACTTCTGATGCCAAACTAACCAAACATTTTGTAGCTAAATATGGCGACGATGACATTCCGTATGTTAAAGTATTTAATGTGTAGGTTTTTAATGGTTGTTTTGTATCAGAACGAAATATTATTTGTTGTAGAGATCGTTGAGTTGGATTTAATTCTATGGCCCTATACATTTTTTCAATGTCACCAGTAACTACGTATTTGTGCTGACGAAACCGTAATAAAATTGAATATAGGTCTTCTTGCACTGTGGGACCAACTAACTGAATATCATTAAGCGATATTCCAGTGCTTGTAGCCGCTGAACCATCAAAAACTGTACGATGCTTGCTTGTAAAACTAGTATCACGAGTAATACCGTGATGAGGGAGAAAATAATTAATGTCATGAGTTTTGTCTGTAGAAGGCTTACTATTAACTGTCATATGACCTAGCCGTTCATATTCGTCCATAAATTCAACGTACCTTTTTTTAAAATCGGGGTATTTAATAAATTTACGTTCAAGAGATAAAAAACGACATTTTGCTCTTTGAAATGAATCTCCTAATACCGACGGGTCTCGTTTAAATGGCATTGTTACTACAAACCGACCATTAGAACTACGTTTGGTATTAATCATAAAAAAAATTTCACAAGCACGTTCTTCGGGGGATAATGAGTGCTTTTCTGCTACGCTATCCAATTCCCAAAAACGAGACAAGTCAGGGTTCAATGATTCATTTAAAAAATTACAAACAAGTAAAGGGGCATCGGTTTTAGGACGGGCGACATATCCAGACACTAGCCAACCAAGTTTTGTCTCATAAAGTTTTGGTAAATTTTTACCTAAATCGATTGAATTGTTGCAAAGAACCGCCCAGAATATGTCTGCCCCAACGAGAATGTCTATTTCTGAAGGTACATTGAAGGATGGATCGGCAAGGGCAATCCCGATTGGTAACGGTATATCGGTTACGTCTATTAAAGAAGATGGCATGGCCTCAGTAATTTTTTGAATTACGTGACAGTCAATTTTAAATTCATAATCACTTTGAATATTTGACATAATTGTCAGGTTGCAAGACTGAGTGCTAGGAAAAATATTGTTATTGATACCCGTTACCGTTGAGTTCGTGTTACGTCGTGACAGACCTAGCTTACTACATAGCGTGTGTGTCACGAAATTGGCCGTGCTGCCGTTGTCGAGAAGCAAACGCGCATTGTGCACGTTACCCCTGCTGTCAGCGACTTTTACCACTGCTGTTGATAGTAATATTACTCGAGAAGTAGTAATCTGTTTTGTGTTAGCTGAACCGGCAAAATTAGATATCGCTAGCTCAGGGGGTTGTTCGTTTACTTCTTGAGAGTCTAAATGCAATAGCGTATTGTGTTTTTTCCTGCAATATTTACATGTAGCAGAATTGCAATTATTTTCTGTGTGACCTGGTCTTAGACAATTAATGCATACTTTAGCTTCTTTGGCTTTTTGTATGCGATTTTCAATACTGAAAGATCTAAATGTTTCGCAATTAAACAAAAAATGCGTCTGGTCGCATAAAGGACATCTAAATATTTTTTTATTATAACTTTTGACTGTCTGTTTGTTATTAACTTGTTTAATACTTGTAAAATTTGTGTTACAATTACAACTTGTTGATTGCCTACAGTTCCCTTTACCTCTTTCTTCTAAACTCTCTAAAAAGTCGGCTCTATTACCAAGGAAAGTAAGAAACATGTTTAAAGAGGGAGATTTCGTCAAAGTATTTCGTCGTTCTTCCCATTCTCTGTTTGTAACAATGTCGAGTTTTTCCGACATAATATGTATAATAAGTGTGTCCCAATGTTCCGTTGGTTCACCTAAAGTTGAAAGAGCTCGAAGATTTTTATTTGTTACATCTATAATGTTACGAATAGAGGCGCATGATTCTTTTTCCATATTTGGTACATTGAATAATGTAATGACGTGATTGTTAACTAATAATCTTTTATTGTCATATTTGTCGCAAAGTAACTGCCATGCGGATTGATAATTGTCTCCTTTGATATCTAAAGCATCCACAACTAAAAAAGCACTTTCCTTAAGGGAAGCTCGGAGATAGCGTAATTTATTTATGTTGTCAATATCTGACCTTGAATGAATTAAGGAAACGTATGTATCTCTGAAACCTAGCCAGTGCTGATAATGGCCGCTAAAGGTAGGTAACTCGATTTTAGGCAATCTGACGCAATTAGAAATGAAAGCACTTGCCTGCACATCTTCTTGAGTTGTCACGGCACCCCCTTGAAGCTGTCCTTGACTGGATAGACAGGCTTCAAGAAGATTGCGACCCTCAGCTAGTAGATGAAAATACTGGCTTTCAAACCGCTCACGGTCGGCGGAGTCGTCCACCTCAGAGATCACCTCAATTTCTTCCTGTAATTTATCGTAATCACTATATAAGGCATCTATTTTTTCTAATCTCGTTTTAAGTTCTAACTGTTGTACGTTGGTAAGCTCATTGTCTTTAATAAGCGACAAAAAATTACTGAAAATTGTTAATTTAGCTTTAAAACTGCCACGCTTTTTAATAAGCGTCGTTACTTTATCCTCAGTCATTGCAATAAATTCTCAATACTAATTAAAAGAAAAAGGGTAGGTAAGATTAAACAAGAATTAAAAAATATAAAGAAATATTTTTAGTTGGTAAGCCAGCCTATAAAGTTGCAAGCATGTGAAAAAATGTTATAAGGGATAGGCTCTCTTGGCTACCTAACGGACAAGCACGTGCGCGAGCGGCAGGTAACCGGTTGCTTTGCTATTTTTTGCACTATAATTATTAACACAAAAAGTTGTATTTTACATTTACAACGTAGAGTAACCGTTGGATAAATAAAAAATATGACTAAACCTTCACTCAAATAAAAAACACTATGAAAGGGAAGGAAGAAAAAAATTGGAACGACTCACTGTTATCCAAACCAAACCACGTGTCATTGGTGAATTGAGGTTTCTTCGCGTATGATTTGGATCTTGCTCGGGTCAACGGTCTGTTTTCGTTGCCTGCGGCCAATTTGATTTTCTTCTTAGCTCGTTCCGTGCAGATAGCAGGTAGGTTGTATTCCGTCCACAGCTATAGGATCGAGACTTGAAGCGTTTTTTCCGGGACGTTAAATTACGTTATTGTTTTTCGAATGAAAAATTTAACGGCGATCCAGAAGGACCATGTTAAGAGTCCTATGTAGGACTTAAATGAAAAGCGGACTGTACAAATATACTGGTATATTAAATTAAAACACCGTTATAACTATAATTAAAAACCCGGTATAAAACTTAGAGGAGCGAATACGTTATGTTCACTATAGTTCGTGAAGGCAAGTGCCCCCGGCGCCGCTCTGCTTCCTTATATAGGTAGGCCGTCCTGTCCTGTACCCGTCGTGTTCGACCGGTACAGGCGTCGCTCGCCGCGTGTCCCCAAATGTGCAACACGTGCAGTCCCGTTATGTTCGACCGGTACAGGCGTCGCTCGCCGCGTGTCCCCAAATGTGCAACACGTGCAGTCCCGTTATGATGCGCGGCACCTTTGTTAGATAGATAGGTAGATATCTAACAGTCAAGTTAGTTAAGATATCTTTCTTGATCAACTGGACTTGAACACCTTTATACGTATTTTATTTATTAACTTGTTATTCTTTACTAAGTTCACGCTATACTATTTATTGTATATGTAAAACGTGTTTAAATAGAATAAGAAATACATTATACATAAGCCATTAAGCCTTATTTAAGTCACATCTTAAACTAAATAGACAAGCAACTTATTGTAAATATCTTCTTCGTCTTATAGACAGTCTGAAATCTGAGCATTATAAATAATAAAAGCAGTCCTGTATCTAATACATGTCCCACTGCAGGGCTCGGGCCTCTTCTCATCATAAGAAGGGTTAGGCTATAGTCCACCACGCTGGCCAAGTGCGGATTAGTAGCCATCACACACCCTCGAGCACTTTTTAGGCACTCTCAGGCATGCGAGCGATAATTTATATGACAAATTCACACATATCTTCGAAAAGACGAATCTTAACGAATTTTTGACAGAGGTGTGTGCTGTGGTAAATTGCATTAAATAAATAAATAAATAAAATAAATAAATATTTCACGACTCACACACAACGCCATCTAGTCCCAAACTAAGCAGAGCTTGTACTATGGGTACTAGAATAACTGATACTAATACATATATACTTTTCTTTTGTAAATACATACTTATTATACATAGAAACACTCAGACTAAGACAAACCCCCATGTTCATGCACACAAAGATTTGTCTTAAGTGGGAATCGAACCCACGACCTCGGCGTCGCAGGCAGGTAAACTACCCACTCCGCCATCCGGTCGTCATTAATTTAATATATCACAAAAGACATTGTAACACTTTATTACCTCTCTTTTGATAATCCTAATAAGATGTTTTACTTCATAACAATCAAAATTGGTATGTATATCCGAACATATCAGGCGAAACGAGGGTGGCATCTATGCACAAATCGTTTGATATCAACCGAATATAAATAATTAAACGTATTTTGACAAGTATTAAACAGTTGACATCCGAAAACCTGGTCGAGTGTAACAAGAATTTAATCAACACGTCAGAAAAAACGAGCGTCGGACAAAAGTCAGGGCTGCCATGGATAAGTAATTGATATAAGAGAAATTCCTTCAAGGGTCACCAGTAGTGAAGTGACGGATACTAATATTTGTATTCGCTGAATATATTCGCAACTAATGCGAATATTTATTTGATAGACGTTAAATACAAAAATATTTTCATTCAATAAAGCACACTTTCAAATTATTTTAACTCAGTTTTAGCTATCTTTGGTTATTTTCTCGTGCGTGACGAACATTGAGTAAAAGCGTCCAGATTTTTGACATCCTCATTTTTAATATATTTGTTATATCTGGCATTTTGTGTAGGTTATTTGTAGTTAGTTGTAGTGGTCAGTAATTTTTGTTATTTAAACACTGGTTTACATTAAAAAAAAAACGTTTTTTTATCCACGCTAAGTCATGTCCGTCCCACTATTCGTATTAGGGATTCGTACTGGTATTCGTATAAGTGATATTCGTCGCATCACTAGTGAGAAGTAATTGGTAGCCTCGGGCGCGACGGCCCATTGACCGTTTACGTTTACTCGTAAATGCAGGGCTGTAACACAATACATGTAACAGTAATCTTATTAATATTAACGACGAGTAATTGATGTATGAGAACCTTTTTTTTTAAATTTGTGTTAGTTTCTGTGTTTTGTGAGTAATTATACCTAATTAGCTTGTGTGTTGACGTGAAACCAAATAACTGTTTTAATTTACAAGATGATATTACGGTTTGATGTTTAATGAGTAAAAATGTTAATCCTTTACTTGTACTATCCCTTTTTGTAGTCAATTACGATTCTTGTCACAGTAAAGTCATTTTTATATATTAATATCACTTACAGTACACGTTTCTATAAAATGATATCAAAATAATACAAACCAACTTTCTATAAAAATAGGCATATTTTATTTATTTTATATGTTGCATTAAACTTAAATAACACGAATCAATTAAACATTTATTTATTCAGTCAGAACATCGTTTTTCCAATTTTGTTAACGTTATTTTTTAAATGAACAAAATAAATAACGAAATATTTTATTGGTATTTTATTAGAATTCTGTTGAGTGGCAGCCCTAACAAGCTGTCTGCTCATCGTCATTACAGCACTTGTGGGACTCACCGTGTGTCAACGTCGTTGATTCTTGTGAGAGGTATTATCTAGTTTCTTTACCGAAATAAAGTGATTTAATTTTAAACGTAATCTAGAAAACATCAAAACCGAAAGGAGTTTTGTTTAAAATTACGTATTAAACGCCTTTTTTTATTCTCAAAAAAATAACTCATTTAATAAAATAATTAGATAGCAAATAACAGAAAGACTTGGCAGTCATGGGGACTTTGCCCAGCAGTGGGACACACCCGTGAGTTAGTAAAAAAAAAAGAAAATAATAATTACTAGCCTTCACTCCCGGCTCTGCGTGATGCGATACTCAAAAGTATCCTGTATCTGAATCTAGATTATAAGCAATATAATGTGCAAATATTCATCTTTATTAAACAGATTTTGCCCCAATTTCACAGATGTTACATAAACCTTATTGGCAGGATAAGCCAAGAACACACATAAATGAAAATGCTGTGAATACTCGAATAAAGAGTATTCCTTGTGTCCAATGATATTATAGAACTATAGATATGTTACGTTCATAGAAATTACGATTTAAATCCGTTCCGAGCTATTCCAAATTGCACACATTGACAAATGTAACTGATAAGTAAAACAAAAGATACGAAATAGCACGCAAATGAAAGAGATAGCTATAGTTTTAATGATTGCACTTCAGTGGTACGCACGTGACTGCGCTCGACGCAGGCCAAACGCAAACTAAACACAAGACGTCCCAATTGGGACGTATTTGAGTATTCACAGCGCGAGCGCTTATAACATATCTGCTTTTGTTTTTATATAATATCATTGCTTGTGTCACTTTTATATTAGGTCAGGTTATATTTTGTAGCGCAGATATAAGCTATCCAAAACCTCTGAAATAGCCTTAAGTATGTAAGGTAATAAAACTTTCGTATTTACAAAATTAGTAGAATTTTAATAATCTTCTTCTTCTTCGTCGTGTCGATGGCTAAGTCAAATTTTGTTTTGACTTGCCATCATGGTGAAAGGATTAGCCAATTCGCTTTGGAGGTTTCGCGAATTGCCCAGGGTGCGCCAGACGTAGGTATTCGTTGTGTACGTCACTCGGGGAGGCTCCTTTCATGCACCCCAATTTTAATAATAATATTATGTTTTTAGAAATGTCTGTTGTGACAACCATAAGTGGGTGTCTCGTACAGTTATTATATTACAGCACGGCTCAGATCGTATGTCAATGTAATGTGCGACCTCATGCTTTCTTATCATTGAAGCTTCTTGTTAGCTGTTTAGACTTTCTGATGTGGTAGAGCTTTTGTGTACCAGCTCAACCGTGTAGGCATTGTGGCGGTACATAATAAATGACGGTTGACATTGACAACTTCAAGAAGTGACACTTGTCACGACTGTCAAAAAGCGCTGAATCGCGATAACGAAATGTTCACAACAATACGCTTCCGTTGGACAGCTGTGCGCCTGGCAATACCACCGAGCCTGGTCGCAGGATCCTCCGTTTGTGGTAGAGGAACATCACATCCTGTTCCTTGGCACCATTGCCACTATCGTCAAATATTATCTCATCGTCTACCTGCCCTTATCCCATTTACTTAGGGTTTGGGCAATATGTTATATTCTTACCTACTTTTCTACCAGACGTTATCTCAGCACTCACACCCTTTCCAGCCATGTTATCTTTCACACAATCGATTCATCTTTTCTTCGGTCTTCAAAGCCAGCATGCTAAGAATTTGGTTTGACCAGATATAATAGATGTCAAGATGTAACATGAAGAAAATGACATACTTTGGCAACAATTGGACAATTTTGGCAAATATTTACAATTGTCAAATTTCATAGACAATTTTCCCCAGGCCGGGTAAAAGCTGTCAAAAACCATACATTTCTATACCTTGACGTGAATTTTGGCTGGAACGCGCAGTGGGCAATGTGGGCATAATGTCATTTAAAGCTTATGGTTCTCTCTAGTTAAATGCATGCTCTCTGGGTTTGATCACCAAATATATACTTGAAATCATAATCTTAAGTCTAGAAGTATCTTTATAAGCTAATTTAATGATTATTTCTCCTGAGATAAATACAAGTTAATGTGCCATATTTTAGTGTATAAAATATATAGCGTGATATGATGAAATCGTTCATTTAAACTGAATACCACACTATTAATATCTAAATAAGTACATATTACAAATTATGATCATTCATCAAATTAATTTACACGTAATAATATAACGGTATTCTAATTAGTAATTCACACTTTATCGATACTCATTACAAAACTCGATTATTTGAGTTAATAATGTATTGGACAATGTTAATATCTGCCAGTATTAATAACATTTGCGAATCATTTTATAGTTAGGGCTGTTAGGAGCAATTTATAATAAAATTCTAGAACTATTTATGTTTTTTTATTGTAATCGAGTAAACTAATTGTAGTTAAACATCACCCTTCGATTATCGACTAATACAGACCGGTGTCTAATGTCCATCTGTTACGAGGGTCGTAATTGAATGACTCGGAATCAGTTTACCCCACTCGGACGTGTTTACCCCAAATCAGGGGTAATGGATTTCCCCGATTGCCGGTAATTTTTACGTGAGATTACACTTGTGTTAAACTGTTTGTCCGTTTGTTGAGGGGCTTGTATTTGTAGTGATTCTTAGACAATAGGGTGATATAGTAAATGTTAGTTTAGTTGTATAATAAAGTTATGTTGAACTAGCTTGATTTTTAGGGAGAAGCCACTTGTCCACGGGCTAGCATGAGTGTGAGATAGATTTCGACGCGTTTTTGACATATTTTTGTATGGCATGACTGCCCTTCTGGCCACTCCAACTATATACTTCTGATTAAATTCGTTGCGGGTTCCAAGACAATTTTAACTCTCCCTGGGATTGCCCGTGTGTCATGCACGGTGCCTTTCAGTTGGTTACCGCTGTAGATCCTGGCATCACAGGAGTCACAGTGGTGGGCGTGTGGGTGGGATTATATCCCGTTAAAGCCCTTCTGGTGTATAATGATCGAGTGTATACCTTATAGAAATTAAACGAAATTATAACTTTAATTTCTGAAACACATAAGAATCATCAATTTACTATTAAAATGCCACAAAAGTGTTGTCATCGCTAAAAACGGTTGAGTATAAACAAAGAATAAAGAACGTTTGTTCAAACGCGGTTATCGTGCTAGAAAATGGACTAGGATAAAGTCAAATAATTTATTTTCATAAACACCAAAGGGAGCTTGTACACGTTAATAAACATAGTTACAGAGCAAAAAAAATAATGTGTTTATTTTATAGCAAAAAAAATTTACTGATCAAAATAACATGTTTTAATTACCGAAGCTTAGATTAATTTTAATCGAACTGTTAAGGTACAAATTAAAATAAATCTAAGTACTATATTGTAGGTAATAGGCAATACTATTACCTACATTTAATTTATTGCAAACGATTAACCATTATGTATTTACTGCTCTAAAACTGAAAATCTATATGTAATAATAATAATAATAATAAAAACGTTTATTTTTCTCTTCACAATAGGTTTTGTTTACAGTTAATAAGTAGAAGTACAAGTCTTAAATTTCACCTATGTGAGAGACTGGTGCCTGATGTCTGGTGCCTGGTGCATCAATAGTGTACATAGTTAGTTTACTATGCATCCTCCCTACCTATGTCCATAGTTATAATTGATAGTATAAACAACAAACTAATATATTTTAGACAAATAGCTGAACCGGCATGATCGGCATCCCGCAGTCAAAATATTTCACCAAAAATTTAACGCATGGCCTTTGTTCCGCAAAATAATAATTAAATTACGATGCTCCAAAAATTTTCCATCAAAAATATGAAATTAATATGTAAATCTATAATTTTGAGTGTTTAATGATCACATTAAGTGGTTATCTTTAACTGACTCGATGGTCCAGCGGTTAGCGCCTCTCACCGTAAGGTCTCGGGTTCGATTCCCGGGTCAGACAAAGTGTTATTTGTGAACTTTCTGGCAGGAAATTCACAATAGCGGCGGCAGATATATGAGCAACATTTTAAACCAGCAGCCTTTACCACCTATTATATTATATGACTCTGTTACAATTCCGCTCACAAAATCTGTTAAAAATCTTGGTGTCATGATAGACTCTAATCTATCATGGGACGTTCACATCGCAGAGGTAAGCCGAAGGGTATTTTGTTCTTTCCAGGCTCTCAAACGACTCCAGAAATTCCTGCCATATCAAACTAAAGTTACTCTTGCCCAGTCCCTTCTTCTGCCACTTATCGACTACGCTGATGTCTGCTTTCTAGATGTAAAGGAGGAACATCTTAACAAACTGGAACGTCTGCAGAATCTGGGTATCCGCTTCATTTTCGGTCTTCGGAAATATGATCATGTTTCCGAATTCCGGAAAAAAGTGGGGTGGTTACCCATTCGGCAACGTCGTGACCTCCATATTCTGTCTTTTCTTTTTTCCGTCCTTCACAATCCTAATTCTCCTTCTTACCTAAGTGAACGCTTTGAGTACTTAGTGCCCAGGGGTAAACCCTGCCGTTCTTCCTCTTCTCTTCTTCTTCGCACTCCATTACACTATTCAAGTTGTTATGACAGATCCTTCTCTATTCAAGCAGTGCGGTTATGGAATAGTCTTCCTCATAAAATACGAGATAGTCCATCTATTACGGTATTTAAGAAAAAAGTAAAAGAGCATTTTCATTCTAAGATAAAACTTAAACCAATTTGACATGACAATATATTATTATATAATTTTATTAATTTTCTTTCTTCATTTATTTTTATTTAATAAATATATATTGTATGTATATTTTTATATATTTATAATATATATTAAGTATGTTTATGTTATTTATATATGTATATATATGTACTAGGATGTAAATATGTATGCGGATTTAGTTATATTTTGGTACTTTCCTTTTAAGTTGTACACTTATCTTGCCCTCTATGGCATCAACGTCTCCTCTATTGCTCTAGGTTTGCTGGAAGAGAACTCAAGCACTGAGTTAAGCTCGCCTTTTGTATTCAATTACTGTTTTATGTATATTTCTTTGTAATCTTTTGTGTACAATAAAGTATTAATAAATAAATAATAATATATTAATTAATTATATAAATTTATTTTTATATTTTTTTTCTTTAATTTTCAAACCTATCCCATAATAATGAAATAGATATCTAACAATAACCATTTCACTCCATCAAACCAAGGTGTAGTGTTACCATACGCTCTACTAACCCTCAAGAAACAGATAGAGGATATATTGGGACCAATACAAGCGGAAACACCATCGTTTCACGAGTAAATGCCGCTGATTGGATCTGTTCAAGTAGTTTTATGGGTCGGTTTGTACGGAATGTCAATGGGATGTTAGTTTTTTGAGGTTTTAATAGTTATTTAAATTATGAAATACGGATGTAACTCACGTCATGTTGGTCTGTTTAGTCGACCGCGATTTCGCCTTTATATTTAGGCATTTTCATTTTACCTAAAAGTATAGGTGAAACCGCGGTCGGTGCGTAACATATACGGGATATCATAATTTGAATAATGTTACAAACTCACGTCGTTTTAATAAAAAAAAATTTTTTCTGTTTTAATAGTTATTGATTCGATATTCCGGATACTTTTACTTAGTAGAAGTGAAGTAACTAGTAGTAATTTGTGACGGTAGCAACAGATCTAACAGCACGCTATTCCAGCTAGGCTAGAAGACTAATAAGTTCTTCTGCGCCGTGTCGTTCATTCAAATTCGGGCAGTCCTAGAGTGGGTGAGTACCACTATTTATAGCGCGTTCTCCAGCGCTAATGAGCGCCTCTCTTGTGCAGCTCGAAGGGCATCATGTAGATCAAGATGGCCTATGGTGTACGTGGCACCACATTCTCACACAATATCCGCCCATCACTTAATCTCTACTTGGGCAGATATTTTTTCCCAGGTTCTCGATGCCTTAGCTAATCTCGAGATCCTTCCGTGTAACTTCAGTTTAAATAGTATATGTAAATAGCTACCCGTATTGTTATTAATTTTGAATGTTATGTGTCTGTTTATTATTTCTTGATGTTAATATTTCTTTGTCTTTCTGCTTCAGGAAAAGTCCGGCGAGCATTACCCCGGTAAACTATCGGTAAAGTCGGATCTAAGTCCTGTTTTTGGTAAGTAATTTTATTATTTCTTTATATATTTATTAAAAACCGAGGTGAGGTGAAGAAAATATTATTGAGAATACGGGTTACTCACGTTATTAGAGAGCAAGACGACGCGCGATGGCGTCGAAACGCAATTAATCGCCCCGTTGATGCATCTACGTAATAGATTCGAAACTAGTCTGCATATCCCGGCTAAAATAACATTAGTAACCCGTATTCTCAATAATAATATTTATATACTCTTCAAATTATAACTGATACACCGAATTCGAATAATTCCTGATTGATAGGGAATGGTTTTGTAGACAGAGAAGTCTGAAGTCAGAGAGGCGAAAGAAGCGCGTCAATATGGTAGATAACTTAGGCGCAATAAACTAATTTATTGTAATACCATGAGCCAATAAATCAGAATATCATTAGTTAGATCTTTTATACAATGATTTATATCGCATTAGTGATATACATGTACGATATGTTTTCTATATTTATAAAGTTTATTGCCTCGTGTTTGAAATAAGGATTATTTTGGGCAAATGAGATTAAATATGAGCCAAAACTGGAAATGTTAAGTATTAAATCTGAATTTAATCCATGTTAATGCCACGATAAAGGTATGACACATAATTTTAATCTTACCATCTCAATGTGTGATTTAGTAAAGAAGTTTTAGAAAACAATGATTTTTATAGTTTTGTTTACAAGCTTGCGAACTGAATGTGAATCATTTTACTTCTAGGCGCCCTATAAATTCCAAGATATTATGTCTTTTCAATGTATTATTTAAATATTAGATTATCTACAAACTGAGACAGTACTGCGCTTCTATTTAGGAACAGATTCTTCTCGTTCTCAAACAATAATTAAAAATTATGACCGTTAAGGTAACTCAAATCTTGACCATCATTTATAACAATTATAATAGCAGTCCTGTATCTAATACATGTCCCATTAATACTGCGCTTCTATTTAGGAACAGATTCTTCTCGTTCTCAAACAATAATTAAAAATTATGACCGTTAAGGTAACTCAAATCTTGACCATCATTTATAACAATTATAATAGCAGTCCTGTATCTAATACATGTCCCATTGGCTCGGGCCTCTTCTCATGATGAGAAGGGTTAGGCCATAGTCCACCACGCTGGCCAAATTCGGATTGACGGACTTCACACACCCTCGAGCACTTTTTAGACACTCTCAGGCATGTAGGTTTCCTCACGATGTTTTCCTTCACCGTTAACGAGCGATAATTTATACGATAAATACACACATATCTTCGAAAAGACGAATCTTAACGATTTATTGACAGAGGTGTGTGCCGTCGGTTAGAACCCGAGTCCTTTGACTTCGCAGTCCTACAGTCTCCCTACTCGGCTATCGCATTGTCCATCATTAATTCTAAAATACTTAATTAGTATTTATAAGTACACGCCTTCTCTCTTTAACCTTGTCATAAATAAAAGCGTCTTTACACTATTACGTCACGATTATCGATGTTATCGACACATCTAGCTAGTGATGGGAAATTGATTTCGGATTAACTACATTACAGGGAATTAGTTTGGTGGTCACAGTTCTCACTGCTAGCGGGTCCCACACTCATTGCACCTTTATTTCCTAGAAGAGAGAAGCAGAGGTGTATTACACTCACAATTTAAGCCGCATGTGATAGAGGCGAGGGGCAACAGTTCTCTCTGAAACAAACAGTTACAAATAAATAAAATTTTAATGTCAATTTTTTAATATTTCTTTTAACATTTTTTTTTGTCTGGTATCTTCTACAGCGGCCGGGCCAATTTCGATAAAATTTAAGATGCAGGTTACTAACTATAAGGCGCGTAACATTGGTACTTTTTATTGATGTACCTACCACGCAGACGAAACCGCGGGTGAAAGTTAGTTTGTTTGTTAGCGCTAATTTTGAGAATTACTGCTTGAATTTTGATAGTTCTTATTGTGTTTGATAGTGTAACTCTCAATTAAGATCTTTAGATATTTAACATTACGGTTAACTCCACGGGAGCAGAGCAGTAAGGTTGAACGCGGGTCAATGCGCAAGAGCTGCTACTACTTAATACAACGAATTCTACGCGGACGAAATCGCGGGCAAAGACTAGTTTAAAATATGACTTGTAGAATAGGCATGGTGACTGATCTATAGATATTAAAATATAGGATACCTTATCAAACTATAGGTAAACATAAACCAATTGAAATAATTTTTTGTTACATACTATAAATCTAACTCATTTTATGATCATTTTAAAGTTTCATGGACGAGTTCATTTTTAAAATACGAAATTATTTGATTTTTTTTATCATTAAATTACATACACAATTTATAGCAATATTTGTAATAAAACCATTTTTATAAACGCAATATTTCGTATAGCTATCAAACAAAATTCATAACTTCACATACAAAATACTCAAGCGTGACGTCACGCTTGAGTAGCCTTTTGTTTGGAGCGTTTGGGCGAGTCTATTATTAATGTGAATTTGAAATTGTATTATCTCAGGAAGTTTATGTTAGGTCAAAGTAATTCTTGTAATGATGTTTCTTATATCAAGAGGTGTTTCAATTACATACAAAAATAAAAATTAGTCATCATGCCTATTGAGATTTTGGTTATAGCTTGAATAAGGCTTCACTAGTGAATTTTAAAATAGCATCTTTTCTTATTAATTTGTATAGCCTACCTATTTCCATCAAATTTGGTAGAGATCTTCAATATCATAGCGTAACTAAATGACTATATGTTAAAGATAGTATACTCGATATTGAGTACTGATAAATATAGGTACGAATCATGAGAGCTTATTCCTGTTAAACAGGTTATATTGGTTAGACTATTTATATCTTAACAGTTCTTTATTCGCCAAACAGAAAAAAATCAAACATTATTCTACCAAGGAAACACCACGCACTTGTAGTTTTTCGATGTGAACAATTAGGCTTGTATTTTTTTCTATAAAGCCGTTTCTATCTAACACCATTCAACAGTTTCCCACTAATTCCCACTTATCCCGCTCTCAGTGGAAGCTCACCTAAACTCCATACCCTGAGGCCATTAACTCAGAATTATGTATGTTTTATCGCCAGCTTATAATCATCTGTCACTATCCACAATATTTTCGTATAATTTCATCTGCCCCACCTTCGTAGGGATGCGATCTTATCGATATATCATCGATCGATTTGGTGTCCAAATTATAGGGTTCAGTTAAAGATAGGTTGCAGTTGCAGTCGATTTGTAAGTAGGCCATTGGCTGTGAAAATGATGTATCGATAAAAATTACCACGTTTTTATCGAAGTCATGACATTGTATGGTAGTATCGATGGTGATTTATTTATGTAATTTTGTATGACCTAATATTGTATTTTCATGTTTCTTTACGTTCTTTAGAGTATACCCAAACCTTAACCTATTAAAACCAGTTTTTGCTGGTATAAAATAAGCTCTTACATATTATCGCTACATACACAAATAGGTTAAATTGATTAGAATATTTTTTTTAGCTATTCACCATTGATAAAAGCTAGTAACAGTCAGATTAATGAAAACCTACATTGTATTCTTATTAAAACTGACGTGAGTTTGTAACATTAACGTGTCGCACTCTCTTGAAAATGTCTAAAGGTATAGGCGAAACCGCGGTCGACTAAATAGACTAACATTACGTGAGTAACCACCGTATTTCATATTTTTTATAAGCCTACATTATATTCAAACCCAATTAGTTTTGACAAATACTATAACAACTGTAATGAAGTACCTCTCAAATACATAAAACGGCGTAACGAAGAATTATGTGTATTTATGACTACAATTAATATCTATTACTACGCGGTTAACGGTTATATTTACAGTCGATTGATGACGCATAACGTCAAAGTGCTTTGGTGACTGCGAAAATTCATTATTACTCATTATAGTCATTACAATTTCGAACTAGTTAATGATACAATTATTGCTAATATCATAATTTTTTAAGTAACTTAGTCTGTTAGTGTGTTATTACCGAAATCGATCGACGACAATCGATGCAACAATCGTTTGCTAAAATCGATTTAAGTTGACAGTTTTCGTCGTTAAAATAGTCGAATGACGTCGACTCTTCGACCATTCGGCGGTCGATTTGTTAATGTAATGACATCCTTACGCGTTTACTGAACCGATCTTGTCGAATCTAGATTTAATATAGAGAGTTAAACGTACTAACATAGATGTCTTAGAATCTATTTAAAACGAACATCTCTCATCGAACCCGCTAACGGAACGTAACCATCCATCAAGGGTTGCGTCATTCCTAATTCATTTGTTTACATAGAATTATTACTCCTAGAAGCCGAGTACACGCATGAAAAAGGAAGCCTAATTAATTGTGTCGCTTCGGCTCAATACGACTCGTACGCACACATCAGATTTTTGCTTAACGGCGCGGCGTTATTTTCACGCACATCAACTCATTTCATAATCTGTTTTTAGCAGCGTTTGTATAAGGAAGGATTATATCGATCTCGGCGGCGTTGTAAATCTATGTTTGTTTATCGATAAGATTTCTCGTGTCTATCGACACCGGTCCATCACTAGCCGCAGCTCGTTATTTGTTGTTATTAGTGTTTTTTTTTGTTTTTTCTCCGGTATGTTTTTCGAGAACCGGTTCGCTTGGAGTCCTAATCTGATCAGTTTGCCACGACCCGCCGGACCACTAAAAAGAGTAAGACATGACGTACAGGAAAGAATGTTGAATTGTTATAGTGTTTCTGGCTTTGCTTACTATTTTTGGATTTGGGTTTCCGAATGGATAAGGTTTTAATGCGAAACCTTTTATAAAGAGGGGTTCTTAACATTGAAGTATTTTTACCGACCTAGTTTTCTGAGTTGACAAGTATTACTAAAATGTTAACAAGTTGAATCGTTTAATTTTTGCTAATACTAAATTCCCCGCGCGGTTTCGCACGTGTGGTACAAGAATTAAATATAGCCTGTATAGAAAAAAATGTGTAACTTTCAAATTCACTGGTGGTAGAGCTCTTGTGAATGAAACCTTTAACCTGCCGCCAAATAGTAGTACTTCCATTAATGTGTTCCGGTTTGGTGGTGAGATCAGGCCCTGAAATTACTGGCACATGAGGCATAAGACCGCGACTCGGCAACCGTAAGGTGGGACTGCCAGGTGGACTGACGACCTGAAGAAGGTCGCTGGAGGGGACTGGATGCGGAAGGCGCAGGACCGGGTGTTGTGGCGCACATTGAGAGAGGCCTATGTCCAGCAGTGGACTACGAGAGGCTAAATGATGATGATGAAATGATGAGGCATAACACCGTAGTCCTCAGCTGCAACGACGCATCTATAATCTGCTTTTGTGGATTGTTGATGTCCATGGGCAGTACTCCACTTACAATCAGGTGGAGATCACGTACGTTCGCTGTGGGCGTAGTATAAAAAAAAATTGTAAAAGAATTAATAATATCGGCTTAGTAGAGTAGTACTAGTAACCAATACGATGTTATTTTCTTTATACGAATGATAGAAAGAAAGAAAGAAAGAAAGAAAGAAAAAACATTTATTTCACAAATTATGATGGCGTGAGAATAAGTTCGACACTTATTAAATAGGTGTAAGTTTTATTATAACTTTAAGTCGAAGTATAAATTCGGTTTTATAAGCATTATAATAATAGAAGAAGTTAAATTTTCTATTAATATTATGGCAAATTAGATATCACTCTTTGTTTGAGTAAAATATGTAGATACATATATCTCTATTTCTTCATAATAATAGACCTATACTACAAATAAATAAAATTGAATTAGAAAAATCCGCGGGTTAAAGTTAGTTTGTTTGTTCGATAGCGCTAATCTCGAAAACTACTGGTGGCATTTTGATAATTATTTTTGTGTTTGATAGTCTAACTCTCAGTAAAGGTCTTTTGATATTTAACATTACGCTAAAATCCACGGGAGCAGAGCAGTCAGGTTGAACGCGGGTCAAAGCGCGACAGCAGCCACTACTAAATTCATTGTATGCCATGCGAACGAAGTCGAGGCAAAAAAGCTAGTATAATAATAAATTAACAATGAACTAATTAGTAGAAAAAGTAAACAATTAATTCTAAATTTACTTATTTATCTTAATTGTGCGTGTATAAACGAGTTTTGTGGTCATTTATATACTTTTATTGTATTACTGTACATTAATCTGTTTTATACGGACCAAAACGGTGTAAAAGCTATAGCAACTAACATAGTTAAATAATTTAAAAATATTTCGTTTAAATTAGCAGATTATCCGATAATAATCCATGGTGATACATTTTCGTCGAAATCCTATATTAAATCAATATAATTGGATAAAACGATATCAAATGTGTTGCTACATGATTATATTATGTCAAATATTAAAATAATGTTGTGTTTTGTAATATTATCACTATCAAATCGTATGGAGATGAATCTAAATCTTAATAAATTGGATTTCTGAAATATCCATTGTTAATTTGTGACTCTGAAGTCAGATATTTAAAAGAATCTTAATTTCATAATTTTTGAAAAACGGTTATTAGTAATTTCTATAATTTATTCACGTCACTTCAATGATCACTACTCGTCTTACTACAAGCTCTGCATAGTTTGGGACTAGATGACGTTGTGTGATATTTGTTTTATTTATTTATATTATAAATCATGCAATATATATCTACACGGGCCGGTGATGAATGTGATGATATATAATTAAGCTCTTAGCAATTCGTGGCACAAGAATGCCAGCAACGACCACCATTCGTGGCATCCGTACCACTCATCCGAAGTATTTGAGTCACGACATCGTTCAGCTCGCGTCCGATGCAATCATTGGCGCCATCCATCCATCCGTCACTGCCATCTCAACTTTGACATTCACTAAACGGATTTAAACATTGTCAGATACGTATACATTATAAATTATAGTACTTTCTACAGGTATTGGCAAACGAAAGTATTAAAAGACATGTCTATTTAATTATTGTCTATCCCACCAAAACATTCTCATGTAGGTATACCCAGTCTCAAAAAGCAGCGATAGCCGAGTGGGTGACCGTAAGACTGCGAAGTCAAAGGTCTCGGGTTCGAACCCGCGGCACATTTTCGAAGATGTCATATAAATTATCGCTCGCTAACGGTGAAGGAAACATCGTGAGGAAACCTGCATACCTGAGATAGATATATAGATAGATAGAGAAAACTTTATTTGCACATCAAATTTGTAAAAAACATACAAAAAAAAAATAGGTACTTAAAACTATAATGTACAAAGGGCGGCCTTATCGCTTGACGCGATCTCTTCCAGGCAACCTTAGGATGGACATAATAGAATGGATATTTGTGCTTAAAAAGTGCTCGAGGATGTGTGAAGTCAACCAATTACTATGGCATAACCCTTCTCATAACGAGAAGAGGCCCGAGCTCAGCAGTGCATTATTATTGTACCAAATCTCGCAGTATCAAAAAGTTATCAATTTCATGTAGTACCAAGCTTCTAACTCTACAAGCCCTAAATTCATTAATTCTACCTTAGTCATAATATTGGGTTCGGCCATTTCGTACCTACAAGAACTATTGTTTCACAGAAAAGTAATTAACAGTGAATACATTTTTAACCGACTTCCTAAAGACATACTATATGTTTTTTTACTATGTTTTTTTCTATGTATGTACATCGATTACGTCGCGGTTAATGGACCGATTCGCGTGATTCTTTTTTAAAAAATTCTTTCAGTTTGGTCTAGTAGTTTTTATTTTTAACCGACTTCAAAAAAAGGAGGAGGTTCTCAATTCGGTTGTATTTTTTTTTTTTTTTTTTTTTTTTTTTTTTATGTTTGTTCACCGATTACTCGAAGACGCCTGGACCGATTTGAGAAATTCTTTTTTTGTTTGATAGGATATACTTCTCATGTGGTCCCATTTTTTTTCAGTCACGTTCTGATGATGGGATCCTAGAGAAATCGAGGGCAACCCTCAAATTTAAAAGGCTTCTACATTGTTTTTTTTGTATATTATCTAAAGCTACTTGGATATTTGCATCTAGTAGCCAGCATTTTATGTTGCTGAGCTGATGCTGGAAGGTACAATTCCTCAACGGTTAGGAGTACGGGGATAATTCTTTAAATATAGGCTCCTTGAGGCCGTTTACTGTATTCTTTCAAGTTATACCTACACAGATGAGGCGAGACGTTGAATATTACTTATGTATATTCATAATATGAGGTCATGATTTAATGATGGGATCCTAGAGAAATCATGGGTCAATCAAGCTTCTATATTGTGTTTCGTATATTACCTAAAACTACTTGGATATTTGCATTTTAAGTTGCAGAGCTGATGCTGGAAGGTACAACTCCTCAACGGTTAGGAGTACGGGGATTATTATTAATAAGTTTTCCGTCTCAAGTAACTGTCGTCTCCTCATTCGAGAAACATTCTTGCTCGGTCTACCCATCACTTAAAATCGTAAAATAAAATAATTTTTAACAAAAAAAAAACCGACTTCAAAAAGTAGGTAAACTAAAAAGCATAAAATAAATTTACTTCGCACAAATAATACGTTTTTTCATTTAGTTAAATAGAAATTATTAAATAATTATTTTATAATTCTGAAGTCGGTGCCAAGTAACCAATAACTAGATAATAAGTATAAATCTTTCTAACAACTATTTTCTGACTGAAATAATTATCCGATTTACTTGGCACCGACTTCAGAATTATAAAATAATTATTTAATAATTTCTATTTAACTAAATGAAAAAACGTATTATTTGTGCGAAGTAAATTTATTTTATGCTTTTTAGTTTACCTACTTTTTGAAGTCGGTTTTTTTTTTTTGTTAAAAATTATTTTATATAAGCATTATTAGTAATTGAAGTCGGTTTTTTTATTGGAAAATTATTCACGTTAAGAACCCAGACCGACTGTATGTAACGTAACATAGAAGGTCGAATACAATTCGAAATAATATTCCTACAGTATTCAATTCGAAAATTGTTTTTTGTTTTTTCTAAGAATGATACATTACAGCCGAATGCTCGCGCGGTCTTTCAGCAACTTTACGGGCATGGCAATCCCTAGGGTCCGAAACGCTTATTATCAGATTCCTTAAGCACTGTAAGCGAATTTAGCCAAAGCCGATCCGAGTGACATTTAGTGCGCTCTTCTTCTTCTTCGTCGTGCCGATGGCTGAGTCAAATTTTATTTTGACTTGCCATCGTGGTGAACGGATTAGCCAATTCGCTTTGGAGAACTCGCGAATTGCCCAAGGTGCGCCGGACGTAGGGAATCGTTGTGTACTAATATTGTTAGAGATTGGGACCTAAGCACATGTAAGGGTAGCGGAACGGTGACATTGTGTGGCCAATAAAAACTATCTCGAATATAATATCGCCATAGATCTCTAGTCAAATAAAAAATGTTGTTTTACTCTCGAACTAATTTACAATCCTAACACAGTATAATTACCGGTGAACTACCAATCAACTCTTTTATAGTTTTTATCTATCTAAAGAAGTTATGTTTGGCTATAAACGTGACTTCATATCCGCTCTAATAAAAACATATCACATACAAGCAACTTCTCACGGTGTGACTTTTCTCATCATTTCAGGTTCGATCCCCACACGGGACAAATCTTTGTGTGATCAGCAAGGATTTGTTCTGACTCTGGGTGTGCTTTTTGTGTGTAAAATATGTTTGTGTACACCCTCGCGACACAGGAGTTATTCTTAGTGCGGGCTATAAAAAAAAACGTACAAATTAGAAGCACTTGAAAATTAAGTAACGTTTATTGGACACTAGTTAGTTCGTCTATCAGTTGGTCTATCATAAACTGCTGTGTTTAAAGCGACCAGATCACGTTTTGTAAGCCAATTAAGTAGACAGATTATGGCATGAAATATTTGTTCATATTGTATGTGTAATAAACCTGTTTGAAATGTAGTATGTGTGAGCAGGATTAAGTTTGGATTTGGATTTTTTATGCGTTATTAAAGGATAGCTAGGACTTAGACAATTGAACCAAATGGACTGGTCATTGTTAGGCTCAGTCGGTCATACACGTAATATAATAAATAAATAAATATCTCACAACTTACACACAACACTATCTAGTCCCAAACTAAGCAGAGTACTATTTTGGGTACTAGAATAACTGATATTAATACATAATATACTTTTCTTTGGTAAATACATATTTATTATACATAGAAACACCCAGACTAAGACAAACCTCCATGTTCATGCGCACAAAGATTTGTCTTAAGCGGGAATCGAACCCGCGACCTGGTCGTCGCAGGCAGGTACTTTACCCACTCCGTCATGCGGTCGTCAGTATAAAACTAGTTGTCAAATCATAGATGCAAGAAACCATCTAACACCATGCGAGTTTTGGCAGACTTATTTGTATAGATATTTGCATACAATGATATTATATAAAAACAAAAGCAGATATGTTATAAGCGCTCGCGCTGTGAATACTCAAATACGTCCCAATTGGGACGTCTTGTGTTTAGTTTGCGTGTGGCCTGCGTCGAGCGCAGTCACGTGCCAGACGCCATGCGCCATGTTCAAGTTAAGAAAGAGAAAGCGATATTGTTTTGACGTTAGAGCGATAAGGATGCGTGCGCTGCGGACATTTGTCAATGTGTGCAATTTGGAATAGCTCGGAACGGATTTAAATCGTAATTTCTATGAACGTAACATATCTATAGTTCTATAATATCATTGTTTGCATACATTTCATAAAAAAGATAGCTTTTAGTCCGCGATTTCGACCGCGTGAAATTCGTTTTATAAAGTAGAAGCTGCACCCGCGTTTGACGTTACTGTCCCGCTTCAATAGAGTGAAGCGTAATGTTAAATATCAAAACACCTTAATCAATAGTTAGACTATAAAACACAAAAAGATTTATTTAAATCCGATCAGTAGTGCCCGAGATTAACGCTAACAAACAGGCAATAAAACTTTCTCCAGCGGTTTTGTCTGCGTTACATCAAAAAAGTAGCCTATGTTACGCGTCTTGTAGTCAGTTACCTGCTTATAAAATTATATAAAAATTGGTCAAGCCGTTTAGAAGATTAGCCTATACGAACAGACAGACAAATAACTGTATTTAAGGCATAGGTATCATGCAAGTATGTAATTTTTTTTTTCTATTGTCACACTGATCCTTACTTACTGGGCGCATCAGAATTATCAGCGCTGCGGTGCTTTTAGCGCTGCAGTATTGTGCTGAGATGCGTACCATTTCCGGCATTTTAAATAATGTTTTTATTTTATTATAATTTATTTTAGTTTTAGACGCAATTATGCCAGAATAAATGATTTTTTCTTTCTTTCTAAGTAACTATATATAAACTACCGCAAATATCCATTCTGTTATGTCCATCCTAAGGTTGCCTGGAAGAGATCGCGTCAAGCGATAAGACCGCCCTTAGTACGTTATAGTTTTAAGTACCTATTTCTTTGTATGTTTGTTAAAAATTTGATGTGCAAATAAAGTTTTCTCTATCTATCTATCTATCTATATAAACTGGAAAAAACATTGTTATTTTGAAATCAAAAACATACACTTCAATTTTATTTATTTGTATTGAAACCTGCAGTTCAATGAACTTCCTATTTGCCATATCCTGACTCGTAATTTTATTATTTGCTTATTATAACTAAACGGCATTGATAATAGCCACGCGATCGACACACTATAATAGTAATACTATGCTATTATAACTATGAAATTGCTAAGTCGATAACTATAGTTGCTATGCGTGTATGTCAATTATGGCCATGGAATTCTTGTAGTTTTTGCGATACGTTTTGATAAATATGTGGTTAGTTATGGTGGAGATCTTGTGAAAGAGTTTGAGAGAGCATCAAAGATAACATAACATAATGCTTGGCAGAGGTGTATAACACCCACTTTGTTTTTGTTTTTAAACTTTTTATTGTACAATGAAACAATTTATAAAACAATTCATAACACAAAATACAGTAAAGGCGAGCTTAACTCAAATTTGAGTTCTCTTCCGGCAAACCTTAGAGTAATAGAGGAGAAGAGGATGCAAAAAGAGGGCAAAAACAAGTGTACAACTCAAAGGAAAAAGGGAGTTACCATTATTATGGTAAAAAAAATAATATAAAAAGTAACTAAATACATAAAATTACAATACATAAACATAAACAAATATACATAAATATATTATAATGCTATCTGTAGAATACAATACCTAAATAAACTAATTTACCTATATATACCTAAATACACAGTTAAATAAACATACTTAAATATAAATAAAATTGATTTGAGACGTAATAAATATTGATATAAAACTTTACCTAAACAGTCTGAGATAGGAAGTATTTTTTAACTCTTTCCCTGAAAACATCCAATGAAGGACTATCGCGAATCGAATTAGGAAGATTATACCATAATCTTACGGCCTGAATAGTAAAGGAATCATCATACCTAGAGGAACTGTGTAAAGGAGTTCGAAGAAGAAGAGAGGAAGAAGTACGACAGGATTTTCCCCTGGGCACAAGATATTCAAAACACCTATGTTTAGGTCCCATATGATAGACGGAGAGCCTATTGCCATCCACCAGGCGCAAATCCAACCCTGTGCTGATATTGAGAATTTACTGTCCCAAAAAAAACTATGCACGACCCGAGAATTGAAACCAACGAGATAGTTTGTAATTTTGACCATTGCCAGATTGCACTGGTGGTAGAGCAAGAGCTCTACCACCAGTGCAATCTGGCAATGAATGAATGAGCTCGAGGGCGGCAGCACCACCGTCTCACCTTTAACCTGCCGCTAAATAGTAGTGCTTCCATTACTGTGTTCCGGTTTGGTGGTGAGATCAGGCCCTGAAATTACTGGCACATGAGGCATAACACCGTAGTCCTCAGCTACAGCGACGCATCTATAATCTGCTTTTGTGGATTGTTAATGTCCATGGGCTGTACTCCACTTACTATCCAGGTGGACTACACGTTCGTTCGCTGTACGCGTGGCATAAAAAAAAAAAAATTGCCTGCTATTTAGCATTGATCATTTGATGCTGAATTTTAACTATTTGCAGTTATTGTGTGCCTTAGATAGGCTGACAATGAAGGATAAATAATAGGGTTCCTTCGCCACCCTTTGGGGAAGGAAGTTGACGGAACCTTCATGCTACGATTTGGTGGCGAGACTTGATCTAGAAACTACATTGTTTTAATTATACTGACGACCGGATGGTGGAGTGGGTAGTGTACCTGTCTGCGACGCCGAGGCCGTGGGTTCGATTCCCACTTAAGACAAATCTTTGTGTGCATGAACATGGGGGTTTGTCTTAGTCTGGGTGTTTCTATGTATAATAAGTATGTATTTACAAAAGAAAAGTATATATGTATTATTATCAGTTATTCTAGTACTTATAGTACATGCTCTGCTTAGTTTGTGGCTAGATGGCGTTGTGCGTGAGTTGTAAAATATTTATTTATAATATTTTGAGTAAGTAGTAGATTGGGCAGTCAGAGGTCAAAAATTCAATCTACTAGTGTTACAAAGAGTATTGTATCTTTTATATAATATTAAAGTTGAAAAATTAAGAATCCAGCAGGACTCGAACCTGCACCCCCTGCGTATACGCCCCAAGTGCTTTGCCAATTCAGCTATGGATTCGTATGCTGCCGGACTCGAAATTTCTCTACTCTTTTGTGCCAGCCATAGCTAGACGAACCTTACTTGGTTTTAGCGCCATCTATGCGAAGTGATAAGTCAGTACTGAAAAGCAGTTGAATCCGATAGACTAGAAGCCGACTCCAATATAAATGGGCAAGGCTCAGAGAATGATGCAAATACAAATACAAATACAAATTCATTTATTGTTTACCACAGGTGAAAAATTAAAGATGTTACACAATTCAAGTAGTACTGCTGCAGTATACCTATTAGGCGTACAATATTTATTTTTTGTTTAAAACTAATAAAATGTAAACATAATCATTATACCAAAATTATTACATGTCAATTATTATTATTAATGATGAGGAGTATCATTTAGTAGGTGTATATCTTATCGCCAATGACTATTATATACAGCTTATAACCACTCTAAAAATAGACACAACAATGCATTTTAAAAACAAGAACCTATCTTTATCACATTTGCAAACACACCCATCTTTCCATCTCTTTCATTCTCACACAATTCGTCTATCTTTTACCCGCTCCCACAGTCAATTTGCGAGTGCCCTGAATGTGTACCTGTTATTTGTGTCATTATATCGCACTTCTAATTGGAACTTGATATGCGTACACAATTAGACTCAACGTATTAGAGTAACGAGCTTTTTACACTTGCACTTTGTGGCTGGTGTCGGTTATGAGTGGTAGCGATTCGCGAATATGTGCGAAAACGCTTGCGCTCGTGAGATATATAAGCATGCCTGTTGAGCTCTGACTTATTTAAGTTATAATATATACTTATCAATTCGCCATGGTTTTAATTTTCTTTTAAAAACGCAACGCCAAACGACATATTTCTGTGCCGCGCGGTTGCCTTACCCCTTGCAGTTTTTATCTCCCATGTATTTACTATAAGTCTATTGAAACGCGTCTATTGAAGTTTAAAGTTTAGTATGCCCATATAAAATGGATAAATTAGTTTCCGCATGGAACGTCGATAAAAAGTAGCCTATATTGTTAACTCAAGCTAAAAGCTACATAAAGTACAAAATTCTACTTTACACACTTTATCATCTTAATTTTACAATATCTGTAGGATAATACCTGAAGATACAAAAACAAGGTAAAGAAGTTAAACAATAAATTGTCATATCGGCACCCTTCGTTGAGAATTTAAATCATAATTAATCGTTGTATTTAGTTGTGCGCCCAACCCTCCCAAAAACATGAAAATATTGATCGCTCGAATCGGTCGATAAAAAAACGTTATCGATGATCGATTGATCGATAATCTCTAGACGTGTTAACCCTCACATTCCTGGGATAATGTTGTGGGTGTCAAATTCAGTTTTTTATACATTCACACCCTTGGAAACCGTATAATTTGAAGCTATAAATTATAGTTTTGAATATTTGTTTGTTACTTTATACAAACACTAAAGTTACGGCATACTTTTAGTTACACAGAAGATTCTATCTATAAATATGTTAGTTCCTTTCTTTACAAAATTTATTGGTAATTTAGTAAGTGAAAATTTGAAAGCTTTATTAAACATAACATAACATGGGATGGGATAGTGGGGGAGCCTATCGCCATCGACCGGGGCTATTCTTACTCCGAGCTGCTATTAAAAATTGCCTGACGGATAGTTCGAGAACTTGCGGTGAGTCCATACGCTAACCACTAGATTATCGAGGCAGTCAGCTTTATTAAACTGGTTATCAAATCTTATTTTAACTAAAACATTAAGTTAGTATAGTTATTGGAATGGGTGAAAACCGAGCTCATAATCTTCATACCCTTAACCGTTGCATTGCATTACAACTTCACTTTAAAAAACACTTTAGCCGTATCACTGAAATCGCTACATCTTGTAACTTATTTCATTGTTGATGATACTAAAACACATTCAGAGTTCCGTGGCATATAGAAAATTATAATTTGTTGCGCCGACACCTTTTGTTAATTGTGTTTGTCGGTTTGACAAGTTTTTGTGAAACATTAAGGTACAGCCTCATTTCTCTAACTATTATATTGCAGGCGATAAACGGTTCTACTGACTCTTGGATTGAAAATGAGTTTTTATGAATTTATGAAATCTTCCGGGAATTTGTCAGAAAATGATTTTTTTTTTAAATCATTTTTACAATGTAAGTTTGTTAGTAGTACAGTGGGCCAACGAGTTAGGTATACAGGGCAAAAACTTCTTAGTCATAGTAAATACTTACACCAGTTATGGATAAGTGAGTCACATATCTAAATAGTGGGTATAATACACTTATTAAATATGAAATTCGCATAATGCATATCTATTGCAGTCAGTTTTCACTATGGCGTAGAAGTTTTTACTCCGCATACCCAATTGCTTGGCCCATTGTATATTATAAACTCGCCTAACTGTTACGTTTGATGGCGAGAAACGCTCATTTTATAACTTAATGACTTCAAACAAAATTGCACACAAACAAATTGGTATTTGGTTTGTTTCTCAATGGTAGGCAACATTATCTACCTGTCACTGAGAAACCATTCTTTAAGTTTTGATTTAATAACAAATTTGCTGTACTTACTTACATTCACTATACTCTCCGATTATATAATTTTAAATTTTGTCATTGATATTAATAATTGACTTGTAATTCTGGAATGAAATTAATTGAACTGCATGTAGAAGACGCTGACATTTAGATAAGCAGCTGATCATAATTATTTAAATTTTATATGCCTACTAATATTTGCACGCCTTGATTGGCAGAATATGATGATACTTTGTAATTAGTTGTCACCTATTATGTACCATATTCATACAAATAAAGATTACTTACTTACTTACTTACTTACTATTTTATTAAATAAATTAGGTACTACACATTTTGACAATCAATAATTGATTACCTTAGGTTAATAGTGATATGTGCATATTTAAGATACATACTTTCCAACTCCTACTATATATGTACTTCTGATTAAATTCGTTGCGGGTTCCAAGACAATTTTAACTCTCCCTGGGATTGCCCGTGTGTCATGCACGGTGCCTTTCAGTTGGTTACCGCTGTAGATCCTGGCGTCACAGGAGTCACAGTGGTGGGTGTGTGGGTGGGATTATATCCCGAAAAATGTGCATATTTAAGGACCTCGTGGCTAAGTCGTAGCTAACCGCGGTCGGCCTTGGATGGAGTGGTGCGTCAGAAGCACATTAAGTCGTCGGTCATGCCATTTGAAGATCTATGGCAGTCGTTACGGGTAGTCAGAGGCTAGGAAATCTGACAACTAGTCTAACAAAAAGTATCGTATCACCTCGTACTGGGTTGTGGAGGTCTGATGGCCGTCGTTCCACGTAAAATACTGATATTCAGCTAAATCCGTTAGACTAAAATACGACCCAAATGTATTTGGGAAAAAGCTCTAAAGATTAATTGATATGAGCATATTTTTTGAGCCACAAGGATACCATACTATGTCCTCGCCTGGCTGCAGTATCTTTAAATCCTTTTTCATTTGGTACTTACTGGTTTGATAATGGTATGGAGGTTCGACAAAATTACCATGAGATTGGAATTATCGTTAAGTTAAAGATTTGATTGACACACTTTGATTAAACATATGAAGTGAAATTCATAATGACATGATATAAACCAATTGATTGAGAGTTAAGAAATCATAATAGTTATTTATGCAACTGTTCTATAATGAGGGGTATTAAAACACGAGTGTGGGTTTATCACACGAGGCGAAGCCGAGTGTGATAATAGTATCACATGAGTGTTTTAATACCTAATTATAACAGTTGCATACAAGACTTTATCTACACCCATGATATGAATCCTCTATAAATGTTCTGAAACCATAGGGTATTGGGTACAGTGTTGTAAGAACTCTATGTAAATTCATGGAAAGTTTAATTAGTGAGTATCTAATACAAAAAAACTATTTATAGGTAATAATATAATTATTTATTGTAATAATTATTTACATTTTGGATCGTACAATTATTAAAAAGTATTTTTTCAATACTATTATTGAACAAAAATGGCGGGATACGACGTCAATTCAAAAATTCGAATAAGTTTTTATTTAAATTACGGCGCTGTGGTAGTGAAACGCGCGTGCATGACATGTTCTTTTTTTGAAATTCATAAAGATGCCATGAGAATGTGGCTGTTCGATGAGTAAAAAAGGAGTTGCATAATGAATTTCAGTACAACATTATAACACCCGTTTGGGTGTTATAATGGTTATTATGACACTGGCTGTTTTAATGTTGGCAATTAGCTAACTGTTTCAAGAACGTTTATAGAGGATTTATAGCATCGGTGTAGATAAACTTAATTATGGTACAATAAAATTGTCCTGGACAGTTAATTTGAAGTCCGTAAAAACGTGTTGACAATATGTTATTAAGAAATCCTCTCAAAACTAAATGGGCCCATCATTTTAACAATCTTAGTGATATAACTTCATTTATCTTTATCACTGGTCATATATCAGCAATAAAAAGTATTACGTTTCGTAACTTCACTTAAAATGACTCCTTATTTGTACAGAACCCTCACACGTTAACACCTACAGTAAGGGTCTTCGCACACTACGCGGATACGACCACGACCAATAGTAGCGACATCATTTGCTTGCAGAGGTGAAGGGCTTAATCAAATCAAATCATTTATTTCCAAGGGCCCCAAGGGGCGCTTGAACACGTCAAAACAAACATCAAAATACAAAAAATATAAAATTAAAATAAAACTAAAATAAAACTTAACTAATTAAATTATAATACTTATTGCAATAAAATGATTCGACACCGGAGCTTAGATTGACTTTAATTCAACTTAGACTAGACTCTTGGAAAATACGATACGTATCTAGCATAAGCATAGTAGTAATTTTATTAATTATATTGATTTCTCTTTATGTTTTCTAAAACTGGGTCGGATAGCAGGTTATCAACTCCGGAATAAGTTAACGCAAGCCATCAAGTAGTTCTTTGTCCTGTATTAAGGACATACCTTCATAGAGTCCACAGTAAGTTTAAATTAGACAAGTCTGTTTACCTAGATTTAGTTTAACCTAACCAGTTAAACTTTTGGGTATTATAATGCCGTGCAAATACTGTCTAAACAATTTATCTGTTAAAATTATAATAGTTATGGACTGTATAACCACAATCCGGCACGTGGTAAGTTGTAATTTTGTAGAAAGAAAAGTTGTTGTGTTTTTAGTTGTTGGTCGTAACGTAACCGTGCACTGCGCGTTGACCCTTACTGAAACACGTTATCCTCCCTTTTTGTCTTATAAATCTCGTAATTGGTTTGTAGGTAAACGCGCTACTTGAAGTAATCAATCACTCGAAAAACATAACCCTTCCTTGGCAGTCGGGTAAAAACTCATTTCTAAAGGGAAAAATTAAATTAGGTTCTCTGATGAGATAGTTACTGTTCTCATCAGTTGAAAACAGGTTGAGATTGTTAAGAACCAGTCGGATTGGGTTACTAGTTCATTATTATTATACTCAAGGACGATCCGTTCTGAGTCGATCGACTTACGTGACTTACATATTGCTGTAGTCATTTTAGATTTGCTTTGTGTATGTAAGGTTTGTTCTATAGAAGACCTAAGAGTAGGATTACGAATGCGTAAATAATCAAATCGTAAAACGTAAGGTACAGGACCGTGATCGCTGGCGCTCCTTGACAGAGGCCCATGTCCAGCAGTGGACTGCTGAAGGCTGATCATGATGATGAAAAAATAAAACAATTTACAAGCCGACAAGACCAATACCTCTGAAGAACACTCTAAATATTTATCTAGCAACTATAAAAAACGAAATACAACCTCGAAAACAAACTTTGTACGCGTTTCTTGAGCTCTGTTCAAAATATTTTTACTGTTTTTTGTGAAAATACATATAATATTATGCGCTGTCTCAGCAGAATAATTACTAGTATTTATTTGTCGGTAAATTCCAGCTCGTACAGTATATAATAATATGCAGTTCTCATAATAGCAAACCATCTAAAATAACTAACGAACGGCTAAATATTTATGTTGCAATTACATAACCCTTCCTTAACAGTCGGCTAAAAAAGCCCACGATGAAAGCGGATATTCTCCAACAAGATTACGATACGAATGATCCAGTGATTCACGTTATAAAAAACGCTACCTGCGTCTTGCGGTCACTACAAATTATAAGGTGTACTGTTTATTTTATCTTCGACACAGCCTTAACTAGGGTCAGTAATTGCCGACATTTTTTATTTTATTTTATTTTTATGTAACATGCGTCATGGTTCGTCGAAATGATGTAAAATGCATGTTACGCGGTTTTGCTAAACATGGTGCTATTTCTTTGGACAATTTGTTTTTCTTGAAATATTAAATTAAGTTTGAGTCAAGAACATTTTAATTTTAAATTTTTTGTGACCGTAAAATTTATTTTGAACATGACTTTCTTGTTTTTGTTAGGTTTAATCTGGTGAGACTTAGGACTTAAAATTATGGATTTCAGCACTATATTACATTTTATCCCAAAAGTTGTCATTCAATATTGGCAGTAGACAACTTGTCCATATAAACTTACAAACCCTGATTTGGGAGTTATATCATAAAAAGACAGACAGACAGAAAAACAGACAAAAAATCCCAAAAATTTGTTTCGGCTTCTACTGCTGTTATAAAGTCCCTTCGTATTAATATATCTTTAATTTCTTCAATGTTCAGACTTGGGTAATAGATAATT